>OX336899.1:5060274-10655274 GCA_946959425.1 Argyrosomus regius | reverse complement strand
ATGACCTTTAAGAACTGACAGTGGGCGATATTAGCAGAAGTGTGCCAGTGTGTGGTTTCCATGTTTAATTACCAAAAGTGTAACACTGGAAGTGCACATGATTCACAAGTAACCCTTGTTTAAAAATGTCCAAAAAAAAGACCCTTTTGTCTGGAGTTATAAGTCCAGTCAGAAGGGCTTATTAATTTCTATGTGCACACTGAGTATGTGTGTCTTTTACCAGGCCAGGCAGAGCCACTGGCAATGCAGCTGCATTAGTGGGTCAGTGTGCCATCAACCCATTCATCAGCACTTCTCTCTGCCTCTATCTCCCCTCTGACTCACCACCCGTCCATCCATCCCCCTCTACCTACCTCTCACTCCCTCTCCTGCTCACTTAAGTTTGCAAAGTGTCCGCCGCAGATTATTTTTTGGTTCTGAATGAATTCCCTCAGACTGATGACGCCAAATGATGTGTGTAAATGAAGTCGGCTAACAAGGTGCATCCACTACAATCAGGGCAAATGTTAATGGTTTCCCAGGAAGGATTTGACAGGAAATGTGCAGCTGTAGGCAAAGCTCAGCATCTAAAAATGATCTTGTTACCTATGATGTAAAGTTATGGGGTCTGACTACCTAAGAAGATACAAGTTGCAGCTCAAGAGGCCAATGCAAGTAATCTCAACTTTCATTTAGATGCTACAGCGCTGTTTTACATGCAGCGTTCATCATTTTCTAATATCAGCTGGGATCTGGATGATTTCGCCTTTTCCTAAAAATCAATAAGGTCAATTGAAGAATAAGTGTAGGAAACTTATTATGTAATTCAACTGCATAAAGTGGAAGTAGGTAGATAGGAGAGTAGTAGGTTGCAAATGTTTTTATGGTGCTGGCCACCAATATCTTCCTTTTAAAGGGGAACTCCAACGATTTTACACATTAAAGTGTGTTTACGAGTTTTGGGAAGTACCACTGCGTATGTAAAAATATGAGTTGTGTAAAGCTTTTTGTGGATCCAGAGGGAGCTTTGTGAAGTCTGTCACTTGAATCAGCGTTGGTTGGGTCGGAAAATGAAGAAAATCTGTTGGTGTGGAGTTAGAAAGAAGTGAGCTTACCAGACCCTTTGTAGTCTACTCCTCATATCTGCATGAGGCTAGAGGCTAAGTGCAATGCTAAATTGAAGTAGCCTCATGAAGAGATGATCAAAGGATGACACCATCAGTTTCATAACAAACAATATTACATATTGATTCAGTCTAGTGTGTGTGCGATGTCTACAGGAAGTATTTAGTCTTCTTGTAAGAGGGGTACTCGAGCAAATCAGTAATTTGTAAAGTTGGGAGACTCAGAGCTTAATTATTAAAACAAGAACAGGTAAAATTGAAGGAGCAGAGACCAAAATATCCTTAATTTCAGTCCAATGTATGGGTCAAGCCCCAAACCACAGGATCCTACATTTCCCACAATACAACCTGATAGTCTAATCTCATATTATGATGACATTATACAACAGTTTTCAATGAGTGAGTGGCACTTCTCGTGATGATCAAACTGAACTTCATGATTAAAATGGATGGAGCGCCGCGTCATTTTAAAATGAACTGAGCTGAGCTCCTTTATTGAGTACACAGCGTGGCTTTTTCACAAGTGCACTTGCTCCTTTTTACTATTTTATTCTTCCTTTCCTCGAAGCTGCCTGCGCTCCACGCATTCCTGACATAAAAGCAAAAAGACAAGCCGAGTCTAAGTCTTTCATATGTTCGGTTAAAATAGCATGCAAAACCCTGATTTTCGTCTCTTTCCCAGTCCTCCCATTCCCCTACTTTACTCTGACATCCTCACTGTCTCTCCCTCTCTCTGAGGATGGATGGAGGAAAGCGAAGGAAAGAGGAGGAGGAGGCAGAAGAGGAAAAGGGAGGGGGTGGATGTGTTGTTCAGTTCTGCTGAATGCGCTCACATGTATGAAAGAAGAAGCATTTATTTTAGGACTTGTGCGTGGGTGTACACAGATTTGAAACACACACACACACACACACACACACACTAGGGAAGTGAGAGCTCACAAGCCCAGAGATAGGTCTGACCTACCTTTATATCAATCTTGTTTTGAAAGCTGCTGGAAGGATGCTTTCCTTCCTTGCTCAAAGACTTTTCCATATACCCGAATTCTCTAAATGCATTACACATTACCAAACACACACACACACACACACAGAGTTGAAAATCAGGGCAAATAAAGAAAATAAGACATGAACTACAGGAGGCGAGGGGAAGAGAGAGAAAGAAAAAAAGGAAAATAAAAAGCGAGTGGTTCACCTCTCAGCAACACATCGCACAATACGTGTCCGCGTTGTTGTGTCATATTGTGTCAGCATTGCCACAACGTTATTATCCCGTAGAAACTGTTGTCATGGTAATAAGGTCACTGGCATGCTCATATGTCAAAAGGGATTTATACTGGGCTGACACCATTTCCAGTGCTGCATGTGCCAGGCGTGTGTGTGTGTGTGTGTGTGTGTGTATACAGTACGTTAGACAAAGACAGACCGGGAGGCTGAGTCTGGTAATTTCATCGTTGGTGAGTAACTCTGAGGCTGAAAGTCCACATTTAAGACAAACTATGCTTTATTTCCTGAAAATGTCGACCGATTTCAAAATCGACTTATAGTAACATGGAAAAAATCCTGTGAATTTTCATATTTCTTAACAAATACATTTAAAAAAAAAAAAAAACGCCTTCCCTCTATTACAGTATTTACACTGTCATACACATAAACCCTTTCTTTATGGAAATTCCCTCAGGGATTACCCCCCTTTGACCAGAAATGAATGGGAGAAAGAAGTGGACAGAAAGTGAAAGTAAAATCTTCCACGTGTGCTCAGAAGGGTGATCCGTCACTCTAAATGGGTCAACAGTAGTATTTGAGTTGTAAATGGGAAGTCCCAAACACTTCTCTGAAACTGTTTATTGACTTGTACACTTGTTATACTTGTACTGTCAATACTGAAACCATGAGGAAAATAAACCAACTGTGAAGTAATGTGAAGTCAAACTGCTCGTTTGTCACTCCAGACAACATGTTAATGTGACCTACTTAGTCGATATTTAACAGGACTGGTGTGCTACAACAACCCACCTCCCCACTTTCTTGCATCATTATTGTTTACCCACCAACTCTGACGCCCCTTGACCCTGCAGGCCACTCCGTCAGCTCAAAGCTAAAGTCATGATTATTTTGCTTCTGCTCTCTATTTGTCCAGCGTGGACATCTGTCAGCTCAAACGCTAAGCCATATGCTATCCATTGTCTCTCCATGAGGTCCGGGAATCAGTGCTTACACGACTGAGCGAGCACTTAAGAGATATTGACCGCAGCTAGGCTTTGATTAAAATGGCTGATTAGAATCCAGGGCAGGGGCTGTATGGCTCTCAAAAGTTTTATCTTCATCATCTAAACATTAAATTTCTTGTTTGTTTATGTCGGTAACGTCCAGAAATAGCACTTTCGGCACGCTCTCTTCAGTGATCAGCTCAGTTTCTCTTGATTTAATACCCATAATCCTCTGTCCCCTCAGTCTCTCTCCTTCGCCGTCTCTACATGCCCTGTGCTACCTCTCCTCTACCCTTCCAGTCACACTTGTGATGCTCATCCATAGGGTGACGAAGCTCAGAACAATGGAGCCTTTGGGAGACCGAGCTCACCCACAGCCCAACATCCAGGAATACATACACAAAGCTTCATTGACTGCAGCCAGACAAAAAGCGAGCGAGGGGGTGGGGTTTTGGGATCATACATAGCTTAAAAGAAGTAGCTATGTGGTGGGCTGACATAAAAATAAATTGCGATTGTCACAAGATAAAAGACACGGGGCAGGTAACATTAACCCAGAGATGAAGTCAGAATTCCTATGGCGATCAGAGCAAAAGCTGTATGACGAACTTCAGACAGCCACCAGTCATGCGATCAAAGGAGGGTGGAAGGCCGGGTCAAAGGGCAGGGTGTCAATTTGGAGTATCCCCTGAGGCTGAACAGTTAAGCACGGGGCGATAACAAGCAATGGAGAAAGTTACAGGCAGTTTTGAGCAATTTGAGATGATGATGGTGGTTAATGAGGAACTAATGTGATATCTGCTTTGAAAAATGCGGTGTGAAACTGAAAGCTGTTAGGGCTGTTTCATGTTGATAGGTGAACATGACATCATACTTTATGTTTCCCGACCTTCTCGTTTACCAAGACACTACTGCCTGTTTGGAAAGCACCTGAAAAACACACAGAGCCACGAGACAGGTGACTTCTTAGGAGGAAAGTTAAATGTCATTGATTGTTTACCTAACTAAAACAATGGGCCTCTGAAGAGTGTGTCTGTGATTCATGCAGTGTTTTTTTTTTATAACACTGCACATACTGTACATGAGTTTTATTCTGTATTGTATAATGACAATATAGGTGAACCCTGATCAGAAGCCAACAAAATGAAGTGACCGAACAATTTGATCAGGTATACGATAAGATTATTAGTCTCGACTAGTTGCCAGTTGCTTTAGCTGTCCTTAGTCTAGGTTCACTAAAAGTGGATATTTACACGAGTAAATTTCTGGTCCGCACAAACTGGTTCTTTCGCATAGATTACTAAATATTTACATCCAGTAATTGCCAGGTGTAACTGTTATCTAGCTAACTGAACCAACTGACAAAGCTAACGTTTGAATGCTTATATATTACCTGTTTGGAGTCGAGAGTGGAGGTAATGGGATATCATCGACATAGAAGAATACATTTCATGAAAAAATAGCTGAAATTATAAAATGTTATACAAAAAAATGTTAAGCTGAAGGATCAAATAATGTCAGTTACGTTAGCATGATCAGATATTCCCTACTCACTCTAAACTAGATGACTACTACAAACTGTTAAACACACACATTTCTCCATGTATACATCTTAAACAGTCCTACATTTACAAAACTTTAGCCGTTAAATCTAAGATATATTTAGTAAAATAAATCATTCTTGGTTTTGTAACATTTTCTTGTCCTCCTCCGCCCAATCCCAGAATCCCTCCTTCATGGAGGCTGGTATGGTGGGGGGTTTAACGGTTGTTTGATGACACGTTATTACATCCCCTGGCCACACCTGGCTGTCACTCAGCTATCAGCTATCAGCACGTCATTCCATTGCCAGTGACAGCCTTTACTTCTAGCCGTCTTTTGTCTCCCCCACCGTCTTTTTCTTTTCCTTCTAAGGCCTCGGCTCTATCATACAGATCAGAAACCCCCCCTCCTCCTCTATTTGTCCTCGTCTCTGCATTCCAACCCTCGGCACATTTATATGAACTCTGTCACAGCTGATGCCCCCCCTCCTCACTTTATGTGTGTGTGTGTGTGTGTGTGTGTGTGTGTGTGTGAGGGTGCATAATGTGTTTCTATGTGCGTGAAGGATCGCTTCTCTGTGCCTTTCACCCCCTGACGCTCACTGGTCCCATGACAATGCTTCCCTTATATGCACATAACACACAGAGGCACATGTGCAAACACACACAGACACACATTACACAGAGCACAAAGTGTCAAGTGCAGTGATGAGGAGATGATGAGCCTGCACCTCCGTCACTGCTCTCAAAACTGTCATCATCGCTACCATCACACGGGCACTGGGTTTTCATGGAAGAAGGAGAAAGGAACACTTGATGTAGTTCCGTCTGTAAAAGTTAAGCATGATGCCGTCTCTCTCTCTCTCGCCGCCTCTCCCCCCTGGGCTGAGTTACCTCAGGCAGGCTGAAGAAGCCCATTGACAGGGGAAGATGGCTTGAGGAGACGGGAGGGCCTGCGTGCCAGGCATTCCACAGTACACACTGGACACATTATTATGACATTTACAAGGCCAGCTAGATAGATACAGCGTGATATGTGTGTGAGAAAAGGTTGTCCTCACAGTGTGACTGCTATGAAGCGAGCACGGGGAGGGAAAACCACAGAGCGAAGGAAACTAGGAAAAGTCTCCGGTGCATGGTGATACATTCAAGATTGAACGATAGCAAAGTTTATGCACACTGCTTTGATGTCACATGTGGATGCCTATAAAAAATCCAAACCACTTACAACTTCCCATAATAATCCTGTTTACATTAGTGAAGTGCTGATACTGAAAAAGTACAGACATTTGTGAATAATACACAAATAATTAGCTTTCTGTCTGCTCACTTTAAGATTTCAATCCACTATTATGATCCCATGATCCCATTAACATGCCCACACTTTGATTTTCTGACACTAATAAAAAAATAAATACTTACTTGTGTTGACTCCTGCTGCCATTTTATACTCTACCTCTCTCTAGCCTCCACATGAGAACAATACACGCCTTCAACATAATTCAAGAAATGCGACCGATTTACAGAATTTGGCCAAAGGTATGTGGACACCGCTGCCCACATAAGGTTGGGTTCTTTTTAGTCTAGAGCCTGTTTTTTTTGTAGGTTTGGCTATCAGCCCCCTTAGCCCCAATTTGAGGGAAAGAGTAATCACAATGATACTTTAGATATAATTGCTTTCGACTTTGTGGCTAGAGTTAAGAGTAGGCCGTTCAACCTGACAATACTCCTACTAAAAACACCCCTAAACAAATGCTTTTCTAAGTTTGACTTTCCAGGAAAGTGGACGCTGTTGAAGAGTTAAATATTTTGTGAAGTAACTCTCTTGCCAAGAGTTAATTAAGAGGACTGATACCACTCTCATGTTGTTAAATCTGTTAAATCCAAACTACAGCCAGGACATGGTAAGCTTAGTTTAGCTTAGCTTAGCATAAAGAAACTAGCCTGGCTCTGTCGAAGGTAACAAAATCTGCTTTCTGGCAACTAGTAATGACTTTGTCAACCTTTGCCTGTGTCTTGTTTTATCTTATCGAGTATTATCGTCACAGTGAGACTGCTTGGCAACCAGAATAAACAAAGTTACAGCCTCTGGCCAAAAAATAGTCCCATACAAACCCCTCTGTAAAACAATAACTTGTAATAAAAGAGTCATGATGTGTTAATTAATAAGCTTTAGAGGCGCTGTTAGGTTGATCTTTTTATTAACCGAGTCAGGTTGGCGGTCTCCTCCTGCTTCCAGTCTTTATGCTAAGCTAAGGTAACCAGCTGCTAGCTGTAGCTAGTACAAACAAGTCTCCTTTAACTCTCAGTAAGAAAGCTATTTACAATTTGGTCTTTGCGAAACTAATAAAATGTTTTCATGGGCTCTGAAATACTTACAATACAAGTCTTAATTGCATTCTAAACACATTTTTATAATTATATAATGTGGCTATGCAAGAGTAACTTCTGTTCAGCTGCACTGATTTAGATTTAGAGTGGAGAGTTTGTGGACTTAGCATCAAGACGGGCTGCTGACACGCATTCCAATGTTCCCAAGTCTTGCAAAATCAATTAGGCTGATTGGTCTCAGTAAAGACCATTTGTGGCATTGAACACGAGTCTTTTCCTCACATAACCGAGTTTGCGTAGCTTTAACAGCTGTTGCGAGGAATGTGTGTGGGAGAAAATGATCAGGTAGAATGTGCATGATCATCAGATTGACATATTTTGCTCCTGGTATGTTGTTGACAAGCGGAAGTGAATAACAAATCAAGTCATCAGGCCATGAGGAGTCAGCGTGACATGCTATTAGTCCCAACGCAGACCCTGTTCTCCGGTCAGATCACCAAAAAAATGTGTCCACAATGAGAGCACAACACTGAACAATAGATTAAACCCTCATTCACCATTGTATGACAAAAAGTAGGTCCATTTTACTGTCCTGCTGCTCCAACTGGTGGGGACAGATAGACAGAGAGGGGAAGGATGTGCCTGGGGAAACGCAAGAAACTCATCAGTAACATATATCTAAAAACCCACATTTAGTCTCTTCCTTTCACCTGTAAATTTAGTCACAACTCAACTGGCTTGCTACAGCTAATAAAAAATGGTTGTTTGTGGAGAATTGTAATAATTTTGGAATTTTCAACATTTTCTTCTATATGAAAAGGACATATACATCACAGTCATGTTACTGGATGACAACAAGATGAATCATGGCTGTACAGACATCTGATAAAAATATGCTTCTGGTAACAGCTGTTGCAATAGAGACTTTAGTGAAACTGAATCACGGCGCTGTGCTGAATCAGACTCTGATTTTGAGACCTAAGTGATACTGAAACCAAAAGAGACTCACTCAGAGGAACTTCCCCTGCTTTCTCAAGAAACACTCAGAGTGCATTACTTCATCACACAGAGTAGTCTGTGCCAACTATTACAGCTGATTAACTGCAAATTAATCTGTTTTTGATCATTGATTCTTCAGTTTTGTCATTCCAATCAATATATAGTAATATAGTTTTTATAGGTTTTATAGTAAAATTGAATATTTTGGGTAGTGTTGCTTTGCTAAAACAAGCAGTTTGAATACATTAACTTGAGCTCTGAAAAATATTAACAGACAGTTTCACAGTTTTTTACATTTTATGGATGAAAAAAATCAATTAATCGAAAAAAACAAAACAATCTACAGATTGAAACTACTGCTGTTTAATCACACGGTATCAGTCACACATGATTCACTATAGTTCATAGACTAAGTTTAAAAACTTATTCATACCTAATACAGATTAAGATGTTTTGTACCAACTTCTATGAGTATTAAAACTGATATATAACTCACACAGAGTGTAAGGGAGAAACCCAGTTCCTTATCTACACACACTAAGATAACCACACGCGCAAATGTTGTAATAACTAACTAATAATTACGCCTCTTTCTTGCCTTAAACTTCTAGCAAGTTTGGAAGATATTCTTCATCTTTGACTGAAAAAAATACATTTTATAAATAAAAAAATAATAAATTAATCGAGAAAACAATCCACATATTATTATGTCTGCCGTTTATTCACATGGTGTCAGTCACACATGATTCACTAGAGCTAATAGACCCAAGCTTTAAAACTCATTCATCACTATTACAGATTTAGATGCTTAACACCAACTTCTATGAGAACTAAAACTCATATTACTCACATATAGAGTGTAATGGGGAAACCCAGATCCTTGCCTACACTCACTTACATAACCACACATGCAAATGCTGTAGTAACTATTAATTACGCCTCTTTATTGCCTTATAACTTGCAAGTTTGGAAGATATTCTTCAACTGAAGCATCAAAACAACAGAAGTAAATGAACACAACATGTTCAACTTCTGTATTTGTTTTTTGTTTTTTTTACTTGCATGGCCATAAAACAGTGGACTAAATTGGTTTCATTGCTGGGGGTCTTTTGGAGGGGGCGGGGACAATTAGGGAGTCAAGGGTGATTGGTCAGAGCTGGCTAGACTTGCCCTTAGACTGCGCGGTGATTGGTCAGGCTTAAGCAGGTCCCGCCCACGGGTGGTGCCTTGAACCTGCTGTATGTTGAAGCGTTGCGTTCAACCAGTGTTGAGTTTAGAGGGTCTCTCTCCACCAGGGTGACAAGTCCGACTACAGGAGCAACCGAGAGGGGGACATAACTGCCGTTTGAAGAAGAAGAAGAAAAAAAAAAAACCTCATCACTTTTCATCGTTTCACCGCTGGATATTTAACTCACCCTGGGGTTTGGATTAACTTAAAAAAAAAAAAAGAAACACTCTTTTTTAGTTTTTATTTTTAATTTGCTTTAGAAGACACAGTAAACTCATCGAAGACAATGGGATCCCAGGCATCTAAGGGTGATGTGGCCGCGGAGGGAAACGCTGCCGCCGCTGATGCTGCAGCTGTCAAAACCAACGGACAGGTAATTACACTCAGCTTGGTCTCTTACACTGTGTTTTATTAAATAAAACGCAAGTAGAGATTGATTAAAGTTTAATTTCTCTCATGAAAACGGCGCTATGACGATATTTAATCGACGTTGGGTTGATAAAACTTGAATGTGAGGACATTTTGGGCAGGTCAGGTGGGGCTTTTTTTTTTTTTTTTTTTTTTTAAAGCATCGTTGTCTCCTGCTGCTCGGTGAGAAGAAAGAAAAAAAACAAACAAACTACAAAATGAGCTGTGTTTCTATGATGTTTGTCGATGTGAGGTCAAGTTTAGAGCAAAGTGTGTGTTTTTATTTGTGACCCAAAATCAACGCACAACGTGTGTGACAGTGCCAGGCTGAAAGGGGGAGGGGGGCATCTCGGGCGCACGTAGGCAGTCTACTACTCCTCCCTGGTTTAAATTCAAGCCTGGCTGTCGTCTGGTCACATATTTTACAACCAGGGACTTTCCAAAAAATGATATCAGAGGAGGTGAATCACATTCAGTTTGATACTTGCGTCTATTATTGGGTTATTATGCATGTAAATTGATATTATATGCTAATTACACCCATTAGGGACTGAAAAAATAGTCCCGCTCCAGTAGACTTTGTGTTAATTTGACATTTTAAACTAGAAGTTGGTTATTTGGATAAAGAAAACCATAAATTATAAGTGTTTCCAACCCTCCATCGATGAGCCCCAGTCTTGTCTTTGTTGAGCCGATGTCTGTCTGGAACCTCAGGCGGTGTGTGAGGAGCTACCGCCGCCTGTCGCCTGATTAGATTACTGCAAGGCGTCGGCTCTGAGCCCGGCGACACGGTGGTTAATTGATGAGCACGACGATGCTCTGGAAATAAATGAGCAATGCACGTTGAAAATAGGTCCTCTTTGTGTTGCAAGCGTGTTCAGAGAGGTTTTTTAAGTGTAAATATGATTTTCTGTGTCAGAAGGTGAAGCTTTGCAAACACTTATTTTGTCTCAACCCCCCTTTTTCAGGAGAATGGACATGTGAAAACCAATGGTGATGTCTCTACAAAGCCTGACGGGGACGCTGCCGCCACCAATGGCTCAGCCGAGGCGGCAAAGGAGCCTGAAGCCGGCGCAGGAGGCGACGCTATCGAGCCGGCGCCCGCTGCAGATGGCGAGGCGGCCAAACCCGAAGGCGAGGCTGCGGCTAAGGAGACCCCCAAAAAGAAGAAGAAGAAGTTCTCCCTGAAGAAGTCCTTCAACTTCAAGCTGAATCTGAAGAAGAGCAAGAAGAGCGAGGCCGTCAAGGAGGAAGCGGCCGCCGCTGCCGCCGCCACCCCGGCTGAGGAGAAGCCTGCTGAAAACGGAGCTGCCGCTCCTGCAGAGGAGGAGAAGAAAGAGGAGGTGAAGGAGGAAGCAGCAGCCGCCGCTGCCGCTCCAGCTGAGACCCCAAAGGCAGAGGAGGGGCCGGCTAAAGAGGAGGCCCCCAAAGAGGAGGCCAAGGAGGCAGCTGCTCCGGCCCCTGAGGCCACGAAACCAACAGAGGAGAGCAGCTCGACCCCCGCTCCCTCTGAAAAGAAAGAGTGATTGTACCTTTAGCTCACAATGAACTGGGTGAACTGTTTTTCAAGAGAGAGAGAGAGAAAATTTAAGAGTATATATATATATTTATATATATATGTGTATATGTATACATATGTATATGGATATATGTATATGTAAATATATACACATGTATGTGAGAGACTCCTTTGACGTGCCACTTTTCGTCATGATAACAAGACGACAGACTAGATTCACTAGATCACTTCCCTGGTTACTGCTCGACATCTGGACCCGGACTGAGTTTTAGGCTGTGGGTTGGTCGCTATGTGGAAAAATGGATTTTAATGGCTAGTATGCGAGCTAAATGACACCATGAAGTATAGACGGATGAAGGATCTGAAGGATGGAGGAGAATGGAGTCAGAGCATCTTTTCCCTAAAAATCTGCAGATCAAGATGCCTCCCCGCTGAAGGAATGAAGCTAGATGAGATGCTAGGACACCACCACCCCTTGAAATGACTGTTGAATAAATAAATACAAAAAAATGAAATCAGAAAATTAAAGAGACTCGCCAACTTTTTACATTCCTATATTTTAACCCAAATTTGAAGTATTTTGTGGTGTATTATAGAGAACCATCTTAAAGATTCAGAGAAGCTATTACTTGTTTGTTTAAAGAAAAAAAAAATAGACAACTTTGATTTTTACCTTACTATGAAAAAAAAAAGAACACTTAAGCTTGCTATGTTCACTGTTGCGGTTTGATATGAAGCAGAGTTGTTTATCTGTCGTGTGTGAGCCTGAATCTGCTTTGTCTCTGTAAATACATTGGACTGATTTCTGTTCTTTATTTTGCTAATGTTGACAGATGTTACTGGTTTTATTGTAAAGTTGATAATGGTAAATAAATGTTGGTTACCTGCCCGTTTATGTGTCTTCACTGTTATTTACACCCATTACATTTGTTACTACAAAGCATTATGCTTTAATGAAAGGAGCCTGTTATATTCAAAGTGTAAATTTAAATACACATTGACAGTAGGCAAAGTAACTCAGACAATAATTGGAGTTGACAGGTGACATTGTTTTGATGTCCGCACATATCGGACAAATTAAAGTATAAAGAAAGAGAAACACTGGATCAGCTACACCATTTGCCTCCATATTTGGCCTTAAAAACTCAAATTAAAGTGACACTATGAAACTTTATGAAAAGATTAATTATGACATTCTTCCTTTTTAAATTAAAGGATGAACTTGTGAGCAATAAAATACACCCATTCTCAGTTTAACCCACTTTGGAGTTTCACTGCTACCCTCCTTCTTGGTCTGGTATGACCAGTAGCTTATGGTAGCTAATTTTAGCTAGATTTTACAATGATATTGATTTAACATTATTGCAGTAGTCTTCTACTTGTCACGCTTAATTTGACCATTTACCATCTCCTAACAACTCATTGTCTCATAACTGTCACTTGTAGCTACAGTTAATCAGCACAAGTCTCATAGTTTTGCTTTAATATGGCCGCCCTTCTTCAAGAGATGTAACATTAGCGAGTAATTTAACCCCGGGTGGTTACAGTGGAAGTAATGAGGTGCATTAGTGCTATATATTAGCACTAATACAATACTATCGGTTGATATCTAAAATCTGACTAAGCCAAACTTTGACATCAATAAAGTTTTATTCCACTCACTCATGTAATTATTAGCCATTATAGGATTTGGACTCACTGTGACCCAGCTCCAAACAAACATAAAAAACAAACACAGTGATCCACCGCTGATTATACAAGCGAAAGCTCAGTATTTTAATCGATAAGATTTGTGTCACTCCCTCCGCAAGTCACACAGGTCATTCTGTGATTCTCTATGAAACTCCCACGTTTGGAGCTGATTGGTTTGGAGGTAATTGAACACACCAACACTACCATGTTAGCTCCGATGACCCCCTGGCCCTCTATTAGTCTTATGGCCCTGAGATCAGCACCATTACCTCCACCCTCAACCCTGCACTTCTCTGTCACCCTGCAATATTTCCTCCATTTGAAGGAACATGGCTAACTGAGCACAGCAGTCCTGCTCTGGGTGAACTGACCTAGTTCACATGGTGATATGATGAGTTGAGATCTGAGCTACATTTGGACGCAGTCTTCCAACAATTAGGATTTTTTTTTTTTCAAAGCCATAGCTCCACATTGTTTGAGCCTCTTGGAGCAGACAGTTTGTTAACCTCGAACTGATTTATTTCATAATAAGTGTCTTTAAATACCAAGCAAAATCACAAGAGGCCATTCCCAAATGACATAATTCTTCCACACGTCTTTGCGCTGTAAGCTGGCAGCAGGTACAGTAAGCTATAAATTATGAATGGCTCCTCCACAAGGAGTTAACCTTTCCAGCGTATCTTTGCTCTATATATCATTGTTTTGTTTGCACAGCGTACTATACATGAGATTCTGTGAGTGATCAGCTCAGGGGTGCAGCATTTCTCATTCAGCGATGACAGGTGTGCATGCAGAGATATGGAAGTTAAGAGTCAAACACAAGCGAGCTTACAACGACACCTGGTGGCCGTTATGTGGATTGCAACAAAGCTGATCACCTATTGTCTGGTTGCCCAATCTGTTCCAGTACTTCTTAAGAGGCTGGAATGACTGCTAAGCCTGCATCAATATGCATAATCAGTCCCATTGTACACAAACAGGACAATGAGCTCTTACTTGACCTACTTTTACGTCTTGTGCATTGTTCAAATTAAGTGTATAAACGCACAGAAATTAGCATGAACATGCATCTGTACATGTCTTGTCTTATTAGTTGACATTTATTAGATATAACTGCTTACAAATGTCATTTTATTCTATTTAAGAGCGCCTTTTTAGCATTTGGACAGGGACAACTGATGAAAAATGACCTTTAACTCATTTTTTCTGTCAATAAATGAAACCCAATGAAGTAAAATGAATGTAAAAATACAGTATGTTGTTAAAAAACGAAAGATAATATGCAGAATTTTTATGTTTTTAAAGGTCTAAACCGTCACTGGTCATGGCTTTTTGTTTTTCTTGTTGTAGTTATAAGTTAAGATGAAACATTGGAGAAAATAGGTGTACTCTAGTTAGGATTTGAGATGTCCAAAATCCAAGTTTAGATACACATATACTTAAAGGTGAAGCATGTAGAAGTTAGTGGCCTCATGTGGTGAAGCTGTGGATTGCAACCAACTGAATACCGCTTGCCTCACCCTCTCCTTCCAAGCATGGACGATGAACTAACTCATGAAACTCGTGAAAAACAGAAAAGTCCTATCTAGAGCCGAGTTCTTTGTCTGTTCTTTGCTCATAGACACATTGCAGACTCCATTAAAGAGGACCCGCTTCCTCTGTACATATAAAAGGCACAATCTAAGGTAATAAAAACATAATGATTCTTATTTTGGGGTTAATATACACACATGAAAACATAGCTATGCTTATTATATTCCATTTATGCCAGTAGATCCCTTTAAATGTTACACACTGGAGCTTTAAATAATATAATTTAAATTGATTAATAATATTTAATCATGTACGTGATCAGCTGCTTGTTTGATTTGCTGACCATCAGTTTATTTTCCAGCATTGAATCAAACACTTGTGTGCTGCTGTGTGCTGCACGATGCCAGTCTAGACACAGTCTGTCTGGTTGCAGCTGCAACAACCTCGGCGGTCCTTGGTTTGTAATACCGGCGCCTCCCAGCCGGGCGGTTGAGCACCTGTGATTGGTCGACGAAGAGCTCAACGCGAGTTCCCCCCCCTGGTGCAAGAGAGGAACCCGGTGGGCACGAAACAGTGGGGCAGTTGGTGTAAAATGGCGCTGTCTCAAGGAACAAAGAAAAAAGTTTGCTATTATTATGACGGTAAATATGCAGCACGTGCACCTCGGTTTATTTATGATAGAAGCAGCCGCGGAGGCGCGTGGATGTTCGCATGTATTTTCACAAGTGTGCCTCACGAGCTAGGTAGCTAGCCGGTGTAGCATGCTAACGTTAGCTCGCTAACTAGCCTGTGTTAGCTAGTTCCATGCTATGCTTAGGTAGCTGTTAGCTCGACCGTGCACGCTTTACATCGTCATTATGCACTAACAAGACTTATTTCTTTGTTTTATTAATATATTTAATTGCATAGTGATGTGTGCACGTAGTGGTGGTTATGGCTAACCGGCTAACCGGCGCTAATCACACACCGCTGTTTCCCCAAACTTGATAACAACTTCCGAGAAGTGGAGACCGATGCACCGCTTGACAGTTTTAATTATTCATATAGAAGTTTTCATGCAATAACAGTGCTGTTAAATAGTGTCGCTTCCCCTTTTTTTCTGTTATGCATAAACACTTTAAACAACAGCAACAGCTGCGGAAATGCTTAGTGTTAAATGTGGTTATTTTCACTTACTGAAACGTCAGGTCACTGGTCCTGTCTCCTTCTCTGTCGAGCATGCTGTGTGGGTCAGGTAGCATGTGAATAATTAAAGCTACAGTCCACTCAAAGCATGACCATATGCTGTTTTACCTTTTCAGATTAAAATAGGAGAGGTGAATGTGTCAGAAAGCTGCTCGGTGGATTGGATGTATTGCAACTTTTGCAAGCAATGAATGGAGTTTGGCGTGTAGTTGTCTTCGCACTTCAAACTGTCACGTGAACTTGTCTTTTTATTTCCCCCAGGGGATGTGGGGAACTACTACTATGGCCAGGGTCATCCCATGAAGCCCCACAGGATCCGCATGACCCACAACCTCCTCCTCAACTATGGCTTGTACAGGAAAATGGAGATCTATGTGAGTTGTTTCACTCCACACAAACCCCCAACACTCCGATCCGTACATACATCGTGTCATTATGCCTCGCAAAATTACACCATAATCTTAAAAGCGTTGCCGCTTTTGCTTGTTTTACAGAGGCCACACAAAGCCAGCGGAGAGGAGATGACAAAATACCACAGTGATGACTACATCAAGTTCCTGAGGTCCATCCGACCAGACAACATGTCTGAGTATAGCAAACAGATGCAGAGATGTGAGTGTTTGCTTTTTTTCCCAACAGACTCTGAAGTATTGTAACCGTCCACACGCGTTCAAACTTTTTTGTCTTGATCTTTTGCCTCACAGTCAACGTCGGCGAGGACTGTCCAGTGTTTGACGGTCTGTTTGAGTTTTGCCAGCTCTCAACAGGTGGATCCGTCGGTATGTCATTCCAACCGCATCTCCCACAATCCTTCAGTTGCACCACCGTCATACACGAGTGACAGTTAAGATACAAGGCGTGAAGCGTAGGTCTCGATTTAGTCGTTAATCTTAGTGGTTTTCAAGCATATCTTAAACGTAAGGCTGCAACTAAAGATTATTTTCATTATCACTCGATCTGTCGATCATTTTCTCTATTAATTGATGAGTTGTTTGGTCCATAAAATGTCAGAAAATGGTAAAAAAAAAAAAAAAAGCTGATCACTGTTTCTCAAAGCCCAAGGTGACGTCCTCAAATGTCTTGTTTTGTCCACAACCCAAAGATATTCAGTTTCTGTCATAGAGGACTAAATAAACCACATTTGAGAAAATGAAAATATAGAATTTGAACACAAAAAAAAAATCATTAAAAAAAAGTAATTTATTATCAAAATAGTTAGTAGTTGTTAGATATTTGGCAATTAATTTTATAGTTGACAACTGATTAAGTAGTTCTTGCAACTATGCGTGAATTTGAATTTCTTACTTTTTGATTATGGAGTCTCAGATTAAATTAAATAGAATAATTAACTAAATAATCAACCATATGTGGTGGTCGTCACTGCGGAGAATGTGTGCTAAGAAAATCTGTAGTCATATCATATCGAGGAGCTCAGTATGTATAAAAACATACATATGTACAAGTTATCTCCACTGCACATACATAAATGTTAAAACATTTATATTGTATAAAGTTCATTAAACTCATATTGTAATGTCACTCCAGCTGGGGCACTGAAGCTGAACAAGCAGCAGACAGACATCGCCATAAACTGGGCCGGCGGACTCCACCACGCCAAGAAGTCCGAGGCTTCAGGTTTCTGCTACGTCAACGACATCGTCCTGGCCATCCTCGAGCTGCTCAAGTAAGCCGCTGCTCCTTTCTTCTTTTTGTGTTTAACCCGTCCTGCCTTTCACCCATCTGTCAGGTTTTAGTTGCTTTTGGGCCACTGATGAAATCCGGCACGTACGTTTCAGACACGGATTAGCTGGATTACATCTACACCTGCCTGGAGCTTTATGTGTGATGCACATTAAACAATACCTCTGTCCATGCCAAACACTAGATCGCTGCCGACGTCATGTTCTCACAGCGTTTAAGCCTTTTTAAAGATGACTTTAAGTACCTTGTTATGCTCACTTTTCTGTTTTCAAAACAATTTTGTCACGTTTCCATCTGAGCTTTTTACTTTTTGGTTTGCATGAGCGTTTATTTTGTTTTCACTTTGCTGTTAAGGGGCCAAATCATGTTTGGATTAGTGGATATTATATGCATCAGGCCTGCTCAGTAAAGCTGGATTAGATTGTTTTTGACCCACAAGTCAAATCATCCTGTGGCAGCTCACTGTTTTCACTCTCTTGTCGCCTCTCCTCTCTAGGTACCACCAGAGGGTCTTATACATAGACATCGACATCCACCACGGTGATGGAGTGGAGGAGGCCTTCTACACCACAGACAGGGTCATGACTGTCTCTTTCCACAAGTATGGGGAATACTTCCCTGGCACCGGAGACCTGAGGGTCAGTTTGTTTGTTCTAAAATTTCCATCTAAGATCATCGACGTGTCTTGTGCTCACGTGGGCAGTAATTCAATGATATCTCCCATGTGTGCAGGACATCGGAGCTGGAAAGGGCAAGTACTACGCAGTGAACTACCCACTAAGAGACGGTATTGATGACGAGTCCTATGAAGCCATCTTCAAACCTGTAAGTGCTTTTATTTGGGTACTGTGTGATCACCAAAACCAGACTTTCTCTGAGGAAGGTTGTTAATAAGTGTGTGTACATGCAGATCATGGCTAAAGTCATGGAGATGTACCAGCCAAGTGCTGTTGTACTCCAGTGTGGAGCTGATTCTCTTTCTGGCGACAGACTGGGCTGCTTCAACCTCACCATCAAAGGTATAAACACTCTTCACTCTCCCATGACGATCCTCAAAAGTGCTTTTCTACTTTCAAGATTTAACGCGTGTGCTCTTCTAGGTCACGCCAAATGTGTGGAGTACATCAAAAGTTTCAACCTGCCCCTACTGATGCTGGGCGGTGGAGGCTACACCATTCGCAACGTGGCCCGTTGCTGGACGTACGAAACCGCCGTGGCCTTGGACTCCTCCATCCCCAACGAGCTCCCCTACAACGATTACTTTGAGTACTTCGGGCCCGACTTCAAGCTGCACATCAGCCCGTCCAATATGACCAACCAGAACACCAACGAATACCTGGAGAAGATTAAGCAGCGTCTGTTTGAAAACCTCCGTATGCTGCCTCACGCCCCCGGTGTGCAGATGCAGGCGATCCCAGAGGACGCCCCACACGCGGACAGCGGAGACGAAGATGAAGAGGACCCCGACAAACGCGTCTCTAGTAAGAGATTTCTACAGATTTAGACAGGATGACAGGAAACGGTGACACGTAAACACGGGTGTGTTAATGTGTCGACGGTGTGTGTGTGCGTCCTGTGTTTCAGTCCGCGCCCACGACAAGAGGATAGCTTGCGAGGAGGAGTTTTCTGACTCTGAGGACGAGGCGGAGGGGCAGGGAGGAGGCCGCAGGAATGCAGCCAACCACAAGAAGGTGAAACGGGTGAAGAAGGAGGAAGAGAAGGAAGGAGAGGAAAAGAAAGGTAAGACTTGTCCCCCTCTCTCTCTTGAGCTGGTCACGATAACTTTATGATTTGGCGCTATATAAATGAAATTGAAGTCCGATTGGTGTTAGATCAACAAACATGATAATCACTTGCTTTTTTTTTGCCCCCTAGAAGTGAAGGAGGAGGAGAAGGAGGAAGAGAAGATGGACACGTCGGGGTAATTGTAGTTTTACATTAAAACTATTTTCAGAATATTTGAGTTAACGTGATAATTTAACACCGTCGACCAGTTCTAGTTGACTCTGCTGATAGCTGATTCGCTCTTACCCTGTATTGTAAATCACGCCTCATTCTGCTGGATGAACTTTCTGCATTATCCAGAGAAAATAAGAAGTTTTCATATCGGCGCATGTTGGATAACACACGCAGATACCGATACATAGATCCTGTCAAACCCTCATGGTCGAAGCTGTTTAAAAGAAGTGACGTTACATAGACTGACCTGAACTGTTTGTGTTCCAGACCAAAAGAAGAGGTGAAGACCACTTGAAGACTGTCACAGGGTGTAATGGTTGCTTGTACTGTTGCCCCACTGACTCCTATAACTCTCCTGCTGTGACGATAGGACCCTTTTTGTATTCCTGTTTTATTATGTGTTCCTAGAAGCAAACCTGGTTCACACTCCATTATTTGCATTCGTTTCAAAGCTCAGTGAAGCGCCAGTCGAGTGGGCGTCACACGGCCACAGCTGCATATCCTAACATCACTTCAGCATGGATTCCTGATGGAGGATTTGCCCCTTACTGTTCTGTGTGAACACCACCCAACTGGAGCTCCACGTAGCGTAAGACAAATTCCATAAAGCCGCCTCAGCCGTTGTGTAAACCAGGTCTGCTTTAATGTGAAGAAAATCACCCGAGTTGTTACTGTTCCTATCACGGCGTTTCAGATTTGAGCAGGTTTTGTGGGGCTTGCGCTAAAATACCTGCAGAGACGTAGATGATTTCTAAGTCCAGCGTTCACATGTAAAAAAGGCTTTTCTGTTAGTTTTTAAACATCTATTTATGATACTGTTAGAATAACCAGCACTTGGCAAACTGTTGTTTGGCGTGCTGTGTTAATTTATCAGTGAATGCATGTTTAAAATGATCTCGCCTTCAGCATGTCGCTGATCTCAGCTCAGTAAGTTATTTTAAATCATGAATACACTGTCTGTCCCTTTAGCCCACCTTCCTATGAATATCTGGTCAGTGTTTTTTTTATTGTTCCTTTATTTTTTTCCTGCATTGTTTGTATGTTGAAGTATGAATGGGTGTGGACCTCTCTGGAGGTTTATGTTGGGAAGTGACTGACTGATTTTAGATATTTTGTACCATTATACATAAATATGGAGTGAGCTGGTGAACCGGCCCTTTACATGTGGTTGTTCGGAGTTCTATCCTTGTGAAATGTTCATTATCATGACTTTGTTATAAAATAATAAAAGAAAACAGATCAACATTTTTCCTCTCGAGTTTCTAATTGGAAGAGAATGAATGTGTTCTCTGAACTTGTATAAAGTTCTCAGAGGGCAGATTGAGACATTGTCGCCTTGTACATAAACTGAAGTGGAAAGAATGTAATTTGCATTATACCAAAGAAACTAGCTAAATGTAATAAATCAAAAAGCTGTGACTATGCTTAGTTTAAAAGGTTTTCTGGTAACAGTATTTATGTAGTCAGACTGAATTATCAGTTGTAGAATGATTGAGAGTTGCGCAACTTGAATTCAGTAATTTTATTTGTGGTGACTCGTGGTGGAATGAATTACAACAGAAAATATATCAAGAGATCATTAAATAAGCTTCAGGAATCCGGGAGTGTGGGTTTTTAAAGTCCAGTCACGATTGCAGATCCAGGGTACAAAAATTGCTTCTTATGCCACCAAGACAATTTCCAAGCAATGTTAGAAAAATTACTTTAAAAAAAAAAAAAAAAACACCACACTCTTGTCACTCTTTTGAGATGCAGTCACCTCTGCTCACTACTTTTTCTTTATTTGAAGTAATCTGAGAGAAGTATACAGGCTGAATTTAATCAATGGCAGCTGAAATCTATAACTGTGGCCTGTGTGCTGACTTCAGATCAGTTCAGATGAAGGGAAGAAAGCGAGGTGGTCAAAATGCAGTCCGTTATTCCTGTTTTCTGACCGGACAGAGTGCGACGTTAGTTGAAGCTGTGGGATCGAGGAGCCTGTCTGCTTACGCCTCCAGTTCAAAGTCAAAGTACTGTGAGTCAAAGTAATGAATCCTTGTGTATCCGTCTTCTCCTCCACTGCTGTAACTGTAAACAATAACCACAGTGCAAGAAACATGTTAGCAGCCATACACGCTAAAACGTTCTTGATCAGAGTACTTCACATTTCTGCATTGTATATTTCCCAAGCGTGTTCGTCTCTTACCTCTTGCCGTCGGGGTGGAATGCCACACAGTTGATGGGGCCGAAATGACCTTTGACCCTTCCAAACTCCTCTTCATAAGCAGCGTGGAAGAACCTGAGTATTGAGAAGAAAGTCAGGTTACCACTAAAAATCTTAAACTACAGTAGATACAACATGTATACAGGCCATCATTCATTGTCTCGCACAGAGGAAGTGGGACTACGGACCCTGAAATTGGCTTTTACCATGCAGTACTAACTGAATATGGGGACATGGTTCTTTTCTGACACTTTTCCTCACCTGGCCTCAAACTTTCCGATCCTGGTGGAGGTAGTTGTGACCTCCATGGCCTCCTGACCACCTCCCATCACCACCTAAATCGCAGACAAGTGTCAAAATGAGGAGTCATAAGATATGTTTTGCCTTTGATCAAATAATCCATTTTGGTACATGGTCAGAGGACAGAGGTTGCTGTGCAGGCTTTGACGTACATGATCCATAATGGGGGAGATAGCAGCGGAGTTGACAGGCCTCTCTGTCTTGAAAGTCTTGATGTGGTCCAGAGAAGTGCAATCAAAGAGCTGAGGGGAAACAGAAGACACTCAGTAACAAAGTATGACATCCAACCAATACATGGATATATATAACAAGTAGTAGTCATTTGGTGACTGAAACATTCACAAGCTGTCTGGTTATGTCCGTGTCAGAGGGCCTGGAGAGCAGACATGTCTTACCTTGGCAGAGTTGTCCTTGGAGGCACTGATGAACATAGTGAGATCCACAGACGTCTGGATGTCATTGATCTGCTTGGTGTGCTCTTTGGCGCTCTTCAGGATATCTCCAGACTGCCCATGAATGACACAGACAAAACATTCAACAGATTTATCAGATTTGTTCACTAGTATTACGCCCTGCAGCCAAAGCTACATTAACAGGGTTTATTTATTTAATTCCCGTATGCTCCCAGACAAACAGTGTACGGCCTACCTTGGCGCTGAACTGGTTCAACTCTCCGTTCTCATGGCCGGCGATGACAAACTCTCCCAGAGGTCCCCACACAGCACTGGTAATCTTGTGGTCACTGCAAGGTATCGACAGGTAGGGCTGGTTGTCCTCTGCAGAGAGAGAGAGTCACTCATTACACCACTGAGAAGAGCCACATTCCTCCAAAAGGTAAACAGTTAAATATGATGTCCTAATAATAGTATATGAGTGTTCATACAGTGACAGTGAAGGGTTTCCTGTATGGAAGAGGTGGCTGACTAAAAGAAGTCTGTATGCATTGTGTGGTATGTACCAATCTGCTGTGGATCCCTCAGGTCAAAGAAGTTCAGGTAGCACTGGTAACCCATCTGCTTGTCTGTAGAGAACATGATGATGTTGCCGCTGAAGTCGAAGCCGCACGTTCTGACAGCGGAGTTGGTTTGGAGCAGGGCCAGCTGTTTACCTGTGCAGCACAGATGCACGGAGGCACGGGGGTTAGTAAATGTAGCACAGACAACCTCAAAACTCCATTTGAACTCCATGACATCGAAATGTGTACATAGGAAAGGCTCATTACTAACTGACTGGGAAAACTGGGAAACATACACACTTCACTCTTAGAGTGCAACTTATAAATTTTACCCACCGGTCTCACAGTCCCACAGTCGACAGCTGTTGTCTGCAGATCCCGTTAATACGTTTTTAGTGTCCCCTGAGAGAGGATATGTTAAGGAGCCCAACATGTATGACACCAACAGACAACTGTATCATGTGAGTACAAGATCAACCACATTTATTTTAGATAAAAACACGTGTATTGATAAAGGATACAGTCACAGTCAACACACCACACCGCTCCTGTGTGTCCATTGTAGGTGCCAAGCCTCTCGCCATTGACAGAGTACCACACGTTTGCTACCTGCAGTGGGAGACAGATATATCAAATAAGTGAACACCCAGCTAACTTACATATAACAGTAATGATATGATACAGACAGAAGTCAGGGCATATGTTGATTATAATCAACTCACCGTGTCTTTAGCTACAGAGAACAGCAAGTCTCCTTCTCTGTTGTACTTGATTTGAGTGATGGACCTCTCATGGCCCTGGAGCAGGATGGGTTTCTGTGGAGGGAGAGGAGTGTACATCAGCATCTTACCGACCTTAAGTTATTAGCAGCAGTGTTTAAATTAGTGATGTGTCTGTCGTGAACGAGTCGGTTCAAAGAGTCGGCTCTTTTAAGTGAATGATGGGAGCTGGCTCCGGTACGTGAGCCGTTGAGTGAAAAAGAAGCAGCATTTCTATGCTCTTTTATAGTTTTTATAGGTGTTTCTATCTGCTTTGTGTAGCAGAGAGGTTAGTGCATTCATTGGGCGGTTTCAGAGAGTTACAACAGTCTATAAACGCAATGAAAACAATTGGTTATAGCAATTTATTGATATAAGAAAAATACTTTTGAATACTTCAGAACAAAGGATGTATTGAATATATACATGATATATGTGTACACATACAAATCATAAGTCAAAACAGTGCTAAATCTGGCTGAATTATGAAAGGTGTAAGTGGTAAAATGAAGAGCCGT
Organism: Argyrosomus regius; assembly: GCA_946959425.1. Lineage (NCBI taxonomy): Eukaryota > Metazoa > Chordata > Actinopteri > Sciaenidae > Argyrosomus > Argyrosomus regius. Next base: position 10,631,134 of record OX336899.1, on the reverse strand, counting down.
TTTGGAGCCGAAAGAGCCGGCTCTTCTCGGTGAGCTGAGTCAAATGATCTGGCTCCCTAAAAAGAACCGAACTTCCCATCACTAGTTTAAATAGGCAAACGCATTGTGGCAGCGGTCTCTGGTGACAAACCTGTTACAGATGTTAGGCTTACTTATTTATCTTTACACTAATGTGCATCTTTCCAGCTCCACCAGCTGTCAGCTGAATCATCTTGCGTCACCCACAATATGCAGCTAACCGTTGCTAACGGTTGCTAACGGTTATGTTAACGTTGGCTAATTCGAAAGCTAAGCTAACGTTAGCTACGCAGCAAGACACGCTGGCTAAACCGGAGCTAACAGTTGTTCCGAGCGAGATATAACTCACAGCAGACTGTCACCGACAAATATACGAACCATTTTCCTCTGCTAGGTGTCGCCTCTCGGTCCAGTTTATTCACTGCGCCTCCCGTGAAGAGAGAAAAGATGAACACTCGTGCTTCAGGCGCCGGAGCCGCGGCGGAAAAGGAAGGTGACGAACTTTCCGGTGTCAAAAGGCAAGATGGCGCCCTCTGTCGGTAATACTCCACTGCAGCACGTAGTGAATAAATGACCATAAAACCAACCGAATAAAGTACCATAAATTTAGACATTAATAATTATGTAATTACGGTGTTTTAATGGGATATTAATTTTGTTGGAGAAGGAGTAAAATTCACACTTACACTCACATGTACATCTATAAACAAAGAACCAAGAAATTTGTGTTTTTAGGTCTAGAATTAGATAGATAGATAGATAGATAGATAGATAGATAGATAGATAGATAGATAGATAGATAGATAGAGTACTTTATTGATTCTTTTGCTACAGCAGCATTTCAAGTAACAACACAGAACAGGCACACACTATATACAGGCATGAGGTAAAACATTTGGTGACAACAATATACATACAATAAACTCTAAGGAGGAAGAACACATGGTTCTACCTATAAAAATATACATATGAAAATATACATATGGACTCAATAACTTGTGCAATTTATTGTATGTGTAGCAGAACTTCCTACTAGAACTAGGTTTAAAAAATAAATCAATTATCTGCTTCCTATCGATCTTCATGTGAATCATCTGATATCAATTCATAAAATCCAGAGATTAATATATGCCTATATATTAGTTTTGTATGGCCAACTGAACTGCAATATCCCTGACTGAATCAGTACTGAATCGGATCATCCTCATAGGCATTAAAGCTGTGTTTCTTTATCTTTTCACAGTGCATACCACCTCAGAAAATATTTCAAAGTACCACCATTATGACTGACATTAAAATACAGCAGTGTAGGCCGACCTTTTTCAACTGCAGACAATTTACACAGGAGGCAGGTTTATTACTCCTGAATGAAACCGGTTCACGAACCAGAGCTAATTTGTTGGAAAGTGGTACTCCTGATCTGCAGTCTATTCCTGATTTGGAGACACAGTTTTGAACCACTTATTTCACCTCTGCTTACTGTCTTTTTGTCACATCTGAGCTCATGTATGCGTGCAACAGGCAAGAACGTGACTACGTAGCAGGATATTGAAACCAAATATTTCAGGAAATGGAAAACATATTTTAATTTACATTCCCCTTATTATCATTAGAAACTTTGTAGTATTTTGATAGTATAATATGTTTCCAAATGAATTTGTTTTATTTTATTTTTTTAAATTCAGTGATTCCTCCAAGTACCACTACAGGGAGGCCATGTACCCCCAGTGGTCCTCATACCATAGTTTGGTTTGACAGTGGATTAAAGGGTTCTGTTGTTTAATGTGCACAAATCTGAGAATCTCTGACACAGATTAGAAACTGGAGTAGAAAGAACAGGGCTGCAAGTTCATGTACTTTTACCTTTTCAAATCAACTCATGCTTTTACTTCTTTAGTTCTTTCTACATAGACCAACAAGGTCAATCAATCAGCAACTCAAATATACACTGTTACATCTTTTATTTAACAAGAAACAAAATATACAGGGCCAGATAAAAGTACTGCAAAAGACAAAAAAAGGAAACATCTTTGGTTCCTTCTCATGGTCAATGAACCTCCACATCCACCACTGGACCAGAGGTACAATGGATCTGTCCTGTGAGACAATGGAAGAAATCAGGTCTGTCATTTCTATTTAAGTTGAAAATGACTGGTTCTATAATCGTTACCAATGCTACATATCAGGTATTACATAAGAATGTGTGAGGAGGAATAACATGTTTGGGAGTGAAACCATATTTCAGAAGTTCAATAACATTTTCTCTAATTTTCCCTCCTTATTCCTACTCGGCTCAGTCACTGCTCCTTTTAAAAGCATCGGGGCGACGCACGGCGTTACGTTCAATGTCAAACAACAAGAGGCAATTAACAGGGTTCAAACCAAAACAAAAATACAGTTCTGCCGTGAGATATGTTTGTCTGTTAATACAATACATCCATGCAGGACAGTGGATATAATGAATATACATTCTTAGCTAAGTGCTTGTCAGTTCAGACTGCCACAGAATTCAACCAAGAGGCAAGCGTTGCATAGAGGTCCTTGAACATTCTCTAGTTAAAACCTGATTACGAGCTACTGCAATGACCAGGGCTGGGAGGAGACAATCATAGCCATAAGCCGCGCACACACACACGCGCACACCATACGTACCGATGCACAAAGATGGAGTTGAACAAGTTTAAAGTGGTCGTCATTACAAGGTTATAAGCAGACTGAGAAACAAGTAAAACAAAGCAAAGCAACTGATCTCAGAAAGGTTAGGAATGAAATGTTGGTCATGAAAGTAACAGATTTAAACTTTACTAAACAAATAAAAAATAAACTGATTTATTTTTATAGTGGTGCTCTGTAAGATACATATATTTCAATATCAGAGATTATGTTTCAAACAATAAATACACACCACAAAATCAAACAGTGTGATGCAAACGAGAAAACAAAGAAAACATTTGGTCTACGAGGAAGATGAAAACTCTGGTGAAACATATATTATAAAGTGTTCTGAACATCTGAGTGTAGAAAATGTCTGTTATTAAGAATTGGCTAATTTTGCTAAAACAAAAAGTTTATCTCTGTTAAGACCTCACCTGAAAGAAAAAGTTACTATAAATGGCCTCCAGTATACTGAACGCTATGAATCAAACCCTTCAAACCACAATGACTAAAGATGTACATGAGTGGCTACGCACACACACGAATCATTCAACCTCTGATGGCTCCCCTTCGCCATTTCGCCTTGTGTCATCCCGAGCAGCACTGTTGTTAATTTGGCCCGAGCAGTTCTGTGTTTTACTGCCGGTCAAACAAAGGGAATGTGTTTTAAAGCAGCAGTTTACATGCACACTGATAAAGACATTACCACGGGTCGTAAACGGAGTCGTCTTGTTCAAGTTAAGGTTTAAGTTGGAGCAGGCGTAACGGAGCTTGGATTCAGTGCATGTGCTAGAGAGGTTTTCTGTTTCTGTACACAAACAGCAGCATGTGTAGTGCAGTGTTTTTTGGAGTGTCACCAAAACAGGGTAATTTGAAGACTAATAAATTAAACTGAAAAACCTTCCTCCTCTGCTTTGTGATACTGATTAGATGTTTCCTGTAGGCTGCCTCTGGAAATTACGCTAATAAATGAATCATAAAAATCAATTCATTGGGGAAATGAGACAACTGTGAACCATTTCATCAAACTATTAACTACTAATCAGGTTATTCACAGTAACTTAGTTGCGGTGTGCATGTAAATTTACTGACAGATGAGGCACAAATCTTCCCATCACCTTTTAAAGACTGCAGAGCATGCTGGGAGGACACAGGTTAACCGTGCTATCAGTGTTTAACATCAGCTTCATCCAGCAGAGGAGTAGTGGCTTGCGGGCTGGTGGCTTTTTGTTTTGTGGCTTGATGCTGGAGGAGAGAGAGACGGTGAGCGGTCAGCGTTGCTTCATTCCTGTGCAGCGATGGGCTGAGCCTGTGCCCCTTCTAGCAGGGCGTCTGTGTCCAGTTCTGGGTCACAGTGGCAAGACTGGGAGCAGTGGGGGGCGGTGTCTGGGATGGGGTTGCTGCTGGGCTCCAGCAAAGAGTCTGTAGGTGGCGGAGAGGGGGAGTCAGTCCCTGGGTCGGAGGTGGCGGCTCCCGCGGTGCCGCTGTGCGGATCGCTGAGATTCTGAACCTTCTTGTTGAGCTCGTTGCGTTCGACTTTTAGTGCCCGCCGCAGCTTCTCAAGCCGCTGGACTTTACCCTGAAGTGCCTCGAAGTCGCGGTCCCGCACAGATTTCTGTAGACAAAACACACATGTAAATGTCAGTCTTTGTGTGCTTATGTGTGTATCTTTTTTTATTAATTACATAAAACAAAATGCTATTTCCCCAAAATATACTAAACTGGTTTTATTGAGGGGAAAGATTTTTTACTTTACCTCCTCTGCCATCTCCAGAAGAGCCTTGTTGCTGCTCTCCCACCTGGACCGATACATGGCCGTCTCCTTCTCCAGCTTTTTGATCTTTTTAGTCATCTGTAATGCAAACCAAACCACACTGTCACATCCAGCAGAAGGTAAACACAATGCCTCCACCTCCTCCTCTTCTCTATCGTACACCCTCGCAGTAACCCAGACACCTCACCTTCTCCATCTCCTGTTTGAAGGTGGTGAAGACCTCGTTGCTCTTGGACAAAGTGGTCTGAAACTCTTCAAACTTCTCTGTGTACAGCGACAGCTAGAAAACAACACAACACAGGTTTAGTCATATAAAAGATGCTTGTTGCAACAATGTTTTCACGGTAAAGTCACAATCGAGTCACAAAAAAAAGTGAAGAGCAAAGGCTGATGGGAGAACCTGCTGTTTGAGGTGAACTTCCTGCTGCTTCATCAGCTCACACATCCTTTGAGACTCCACTGCTTCTTTCAGCAACTGAGGAAATACACAAATAATTGTAGCATTCATGTAGGACCAAACACACACACACACACTTATAGTTTGAAGTTTGGAGTGCCTGTTAAGTGTAGTATAATTACAAATTCTTTCTCTCTGTCGTGGCGTTCCTCTGACTCCTTCAGCAGCTCCTGAGCCTGGTGCAGCTTGGCGTCCACCAGCTGTTGCTGCAGATCTTTGTGCTTCACCACTTTGTCTATGTGCTGGTGGGGGTTTCACAAGGTCAGAGAAATACAAATGCCTGTTACACATCCTGTAAAAATGTTGTAAATTGACATGATTGTGAGTTATGACCCTCCATTAGCAGTGAAATCAAACTAAACACAATATAATACGACTGGCTGTCTACCTCTTCTCGTAGTTTGTACTGTTCATAGAGCTTCTTCAGTTTCTCAGCCAGCTCCGTGTTCTCTTGTCGGAGGCTGGCGTTCCTCTCGTTGTGCTGCTCCATCTGAGCCTGGATGTCGTTCAGTGTCACCTGGAAGTGGGAGGTCACTTCCTTCCTTTTCTCCTCCTCCAGACGCGTTCTTTGCATCCCTTCTTCCTGTGATGGTAAAGAAGAGAAACATGTTAATCTACCATACGGCAGAGGGACATTCATATCGTGTCGCTTGCTTCAAAGCGATGTAGCAGTAAGGAGTCTATATTCATGATACTGCCGCCTGTTCTGTACCTTCAGCGTGCGGTTGTGTCTCTGCAGCTCCCTGCAGAGGCTCTCCAGCTTGCTGCGAGCCAGGATGGCCTTGCTGTGTTCGTTTCTCAGGTTGTCTTTCTCCTGGACCAGCTGGTTCTGCTTCTTCTGCAGCACTCGCATCTGCTTCTGGGTGTTACGATGCTCTTCCAGCTGCCACAAACACACAGCTACATTTTGAGGGCTGTCAAACTAAGATTACATTCATATCGGTGGCTGATAACGGATGTTCACGATTACATGCATGTATAGAGGTAGAAATGTATTGACTTTTATATACTATTATATGCAATAAACTGCTTTGTTTTCTAATAATCTGTTGATAAAATGTAGTGTGTGACTATAGGATCATTCAGCTGTAAATGATATTCTAGACCTCACTGCAGACCAATCTTCCTCTATCAGCTCTGACAGGCTGCCAAATCACACGTCTGAACAAATAGTCTGTCTTGTCTCGCACACAGTAGAACATCTGAGATCATCACTAGTGCGGTAAAATGCAACGCAACACCCTGGCATGTACTGAGGTCACAGGACGGAGTTCTGCATTGCACCAGTCTGTGTCTGTTTGATCGCTGCATCACCTTCAGGTAAAATCTTTGTTTGTCCACTGACCGGCTCTGTGTCCTAACTCAGAACTCTGTGATACGTCTAGAGAAGAATTTCTTATACTTTTAACCAGAATTTGAGGTCGGTGCACACACCAGACACATTCATCTACATACCTGAGACACCGAGCACATTTAGGTCACCCATTTTACCCATATTTAGAATATTTACAAGTCGAGAATGTTCATTAGATAAAACAACATCTGGTCTATAAAGCTAATGAACCATACAGTAAATATATATGTGATTCAAGGGTCATTTATGCATCCTTAAAACATTTGGCAGCACTGAATAAACGTTCCTGGGGCTGTTTTTCTGGTTTCATTCTGACCCTTCACAGAAATCACCAGGAGCCTTGGCTTTGCAGCCTTAAGTCACCTTTATCAGAGGCACCAGGAAACTGTTACCTTCTCAACTTCAGGATAAAACATGTTAGTTTGTTTGTAAAGTCCGAGGTGCTCCTGGTGTGATTGAGTGAATGAAATAAGAAAACCGCAGTAATGTCTGTGACAGCTGAATTAGAGCAGAGGGTAAAGAGACCACTTTATATCCACATTAGAAATATTGTGTTTAGTCAATTTAAAAGAGATAAGGTGTAGTTCCACAGGCCAGATGTTAGAATACATTAAGATAGTACAATACATTAGTTTCACATTTGTGGGAACTCACCAGCTCAGCATACTTCTTACAGAGGCCTGCAAGCTTTTCCTCTGGTGTGCTCAGTGTGTTCAGAGTCTGCATGAGGAGAGTGATCTCTTTGCCTGCAAAAATAAGAAACACAGAGACAGGACAGAATCAGAGAGCCTGCAAACTAAAACTAAACCTAACCTAACTAAGACTTATGTTCTTTTTTGTTTTAAAGCAGCATCTACAACTCCACAGTGTGATAGTATCATCAAACAGTAAATTACTCTTTACCCAGGCCCTTTACTTTCTTCTTCTCCTGAGTCTTCTTCTGCTCCTTCTCCACCCCGTTGTTTGCTCCGTTGACTTTGCCCTCATCTGGCTTGTCGTCCTCCCTGGTCAGGCCGTTGAGCTCCAGGCTGTGTGACTGGCCGTTGGGGAGGGTGCTGGCATCGTCTGAAATGCTTTCCCGACAGTAAGTGCTGAGGATGTCTTCCAGCTGCCGGCTCAGTTCCTCTGCCATGTCACACTGAGACAGTGCTGCCTCTGCGACTAGACACAGTGGAAGGGGGAAAAAAAAAAAACATGATTAAAAAGAAGGCAGGTTTTCATGAAGTCTTTGATACCATCCACTTTTTACACAATCCACATGGATGTATAAGGAGAACTGGATATAGGGCTCTGTTCATTCTTATAGAAGCCGCTTTGTGTGGCCCATAGAGCAAGTACACTAGACTACAGTCATTTTGCAGGGGTTGTGATGCACAAAATGTATCCACCATTTCACAGCCGCTTCTTTCTCAATGTTAATTTATGGGGGAAAAGTCTTTATGAGCCAGTGTGCATCATGCACCAAACTACTGTCGTTACACAGTTTGGCTACTATGTCAATTTGGCTTCACAGCCTGGTGCTCGGCTCGATCTACCCGGCTCGATGATGTCAGTCTTTGTCAATATTTGACCTCAGATTTGTCTGGGACATTAAATTCTTCCAGAACATGTGGACCAGCGCCAAAGGAAACTCTGTGCCAGACCCTAGCACAGACCGACCTGGTCTGGTTTGGACCAGAATCTTTGTTGAGCTATAAGTTTGTATATAGGTGTCATACACAGGGAAATGTGGTTGTTAACGTTAAAATGGCTTTTAGGTGGGATCTGGTGTACAGTTTTCAATATGTCATAGTGCTTTTATAGAAAGTCTGCTCCCCACTGCCCACGTTATAAATGGTTCTCAACAAACGGTTAGCAACATACGTCAGCTGGGATAGGCTCCTGCCCCCCCCGTGTCCCTGATGAGGATAAGCTGTAACCGAAAATGGATGGATGGATAGATTAAAAACTTTACCATCACTTCCTGCCTCATCACTTTGTGGAGGCGTGTCTGTCTGTGGCGTCTGCGGCTCGGACTCTTTGGGGCTGTTGCTGTCCGAGCTGTCTTTTGCAGCTGCAGGTGACTCCATCTCTCCCGCTGTAGGTGGCGTATCCTCAATGGCCTGCGTGACAGACTCTTCGGTGTCTTGTTTTTTCATGTCTGGTATCTGTTACAAGCAGAAAAACCTGTAATACTTGTTCACTGGTAGTGACACAAAGGGTGCAATTTTAAAATAGTAGCAGTATTTGTTTACACGTGAGCTGTTTCAGTACTTATAGCCCAAATTTACATCTAGTCATTTTGCTGACACTTTTATCCAAAGCGACCTACAGGGAGCAATTTTGGGGTTCAGTATCTTGCCCAAGGACACTTCGACGTGCAGACTGGAGGAGATGGGGATCGAACCACCGATCATCTGATTAGTGGACGACCTGTTCTACCTCCTGAGCCACAGCCTCCAATAAAATAAAGACCATAAACATGTTTTTTTTTTCTAGGCCCAACAGAGCCTGAACTGTAAGGAGACAGCCTCATGCAACAGAGCATTTCTAACACCAAACTGACCTTTGATTGACTCTTTAAATCAACGCTAAATGTACTGTAAATTTGCCAGCTTAACTGTCCTATAACTGTCCTTTAAATCCATATTGAAAGACCTAGAGAATGAATCACAGAGGTGTTGTTGTTGTTGATTTCATGGCTTGTATTGTACTTTTAGCATTTTTAGACTACTATGTGTTGTAATATTGTCTGTGTGTCTTGTGTCTGTTTTGGTTTGACCTGTTCTTAGTTTGTGCTGCTGTCTGTCTGTCTGTCTGTCTCGGCCAGGACTCCCTTGAAAAAGAGATTTTTAATCTCAGTGGGACCTTTCCTGGTTAAATAAAGGTTTCATAAATTGGTATTAGCCGGTTTTGACAAACTGAAATGTTAGAGCTGGAGATATTTTCTAAGTTTGGTGAAGTCTGGAAGTTAAAGAGTCACACAATATGTTGATTCTGGTAATAACTGCGTGTATTTGATGTGTATAGAAACTTTTAACCGCCGGAGCTCTGACGTTAGAGCAGTTAGTTAACCGTTAATGGTAGCTGCTCGTTACAGCAGCACACATATTAATGCGACTAGTTTTTGCTTGACATGTCTCACAGCAGATTCTAGCTACGTTACTCATCAGGTGCACCCTGTCCTCGGTAGCTTTCGTTTTACCTACTCGCTATCACATTACGTTAGCTCGCACATGCTAACACTTGCTAGCCAGCGAAATTAGCCTGCACGGCTGTCAGTTAGCCGGTGTTAGCTCACGTATGAAGGACACACACACACCTAAAAACACAGGCAGACCACACACGTGTGCTTGTTTCTAAATCGTATCCCCGCCGTCTCAGATATTAGGGAGTTGTTTACCTTCAGACTCAATGAGGAAATAGCTGATGTGACTGTAGACTGCAGGTTCTCTCAACAGCGTGAGAGAAAAAATGACTTCCGGTCATAACTTTGGGTTCTTCTTCTTCTTCGTCGGTTTACTCCACAGCTTGAAACTTTGCCGCCACCCACAGGAGTCATATATGCATTACTACAAGCAGTGTTTTCAGTGTTTTTATAACAAATTAAAATGCATTTTTAATTACAAAAGCCACGATTTTAGATGGAATTAATTAAGATAAGATAAGTTAACCTGAGCACAGTTTCCATCCTGGGTGAGGAGGTGGAGGTGGTGCAGGACTACAAGTACTTGGGCGTGCACCTGGATAACAGACTGGACTGGAGATGCAACACCGAGGCTGTCTACAGGAAGGGACAGAGCAGACTCTACTTTCTGAGGAAGCTCAGGTCCTTTAATGTGTGCAGCAAGATGTTACAGATGTTTTATCAGTTTGTTGTTGCGAGTGCAATCTTCTTTGCAGCCATCTGCTGGTGGGCAGTAGCATCAGAGCCAGCGACACACAAAAAAAAAAAACCCCGGAACAAACTGATCAAGAAGGCTCAGGAGCCCCTGCAGCTGGCTGTGGAAAAAAGGATTCTCCACAAACTTCTCAGTATCATGGAGAATAACTCTACACTCTACACTACATGACCTCCTGCTCAAACAACAGAGCAGTTTCAGTCGGGGACTCTTGCAGCTCCACTGTGAAAAGGACCGTTACAGGAGGTCATTCCTACCAACTGCTATTACTCTGTATAATGACTCCCCTCTGTGCAGAGAGAGGAGACTCATTCTGTAACAGTTGATCTGATTGATGGACATAATAATGGATGCATAATTATACGTATATGTATGTATATTTTTAGAGGTAGAACCATGTGTTCTTCCTCCTTAGAGTTTATTCTATTTATATTGTCACTGATTTTTACCTCATGCCTGTGTATAGTGTGCCTGTTCTGTGTTGTTACTTGTAATGCTGCTGCAACAAAAGAATTTCCCTTCGGGGATCAATAAAGTACTCTATCTATCTATCTATCTATCTATCTATCTATCTATCTATCTATCTATCTATCTATCTATCTATCTATCCCTGTGTGTGGTTTTCAAAAATATATGTTATATATGATGTTCCACCGGGTACTAACTATCCAGCTTATAGCTTAACAAATATACTGGCTTCCTCCCTTAACAGGTTAATTGGTAAATCTAAATTGCCCGTAGGTGTGAATGGCTGTTTGTCTCTACGTGTCCTGTGATGAGCTGGCGACTTGTCCAGGGTGTACCCTTCCTCTTGCCCTAAGTCAGCTGGGATAAGCTCCAGCCCCACCGTGACCCTGATGAGGATAAGCGGTTACAGATAATGATGGGTGGATAATGTTCTACTTACTGCTGAAAGGAGTTAAATGAGGTTGGAATTAAACATTTGGAAAAGACACACAAGGCAGATTGCTTTTGGAAATGTCCAACTTCACAGCAGAAATAAACATGTTTACAGCCTGTTTTTTGGTCTCCATAGCTAATTTCTCCGTTTACGACATTACTGTACTGAGTTTAACTCACATGTTCAAATTATATTAAGGCTTAAAGTTATGCAGAATTTACAGCGTGGCCACTTTGATTGACAGGTAGGTGCCGTTACAGATGGTTTATTTGAGCACCCAGGGCGAGGCAGGGTGACAGGTTCCCACCCTGACATACAGACAATGACATTATACAGTGCAGTGATGAAAGAAGAAACATTTGCATTAAAGGGTTGCAACATAACTTTATTTGTTTTGTACAGTATTTCCACTGAACAATTTTAAATTCAATATATTTTCTTTACATTTTTAATATTGTTGCTGTATGTATTTTTTGTTTTTCATGTTCATGTTTGTGTGTCATGTTCAGTTGAAGTGTATTAGTTTCTCGTCACTCATTCATACCGTCGGTAAAGTCAAGTCAAGTCACAGTTTAAGATGGGTAATTTTTGAGCAAATGAAAAATCATAAACAAGAATAGAGAAAATAAATACATGTAAAAGAAATGAGAGGACCAGAGCAGAGAATACATCAGGACTGGTCAGTGATGGCATATGAAAAGTATTTTACAAACATGTAGCATTGTAAACATTTGTAGCGTAGACATTACTTGACCAAGCCAAGCATGGCTTTAGATTTTGATACAGACATGAACAGCTTCTAGGACGGAAGACAAGTCAGATTTGAGATATTTAGTGATGTCTGTTCATTCCCCTATAGATAATAAGGTTCCTGATCATGCAGCCTGACTAGGACAAACTTTTACTCTAAACACAACTATCCAAAAATATAGCCCAGAATATCCTGATCAGGAAAAAGATCAAGAAAAGCAGAAAAGGCTTGTATCCTCATCTCCTATTTTATTGTCTTTTTTTTATTTCATTTTTCCTGTGACGTGTTCTAATGAGGCTTTTTCTCCACTTCTCAGAAGTGATTAGAATTGCATCTGAATCCCTGTCAATGTATCAGAACATACATATAGTTTAACTTATAATACTTTTTAATGTAAATCACTGCACAATTTCTGAATCCCAGATTTTTATCTTAGAAAAAAAAAATGTCAAGTAGTTGCCTCTGTTAGCTCCACCCAGTGGAAGGAGTGTCACCTGTGAGAGCAGTTTGTAGGTGGATCTTTGCCTCTGGGGTGCCTGATTTTGGACAATGTTTATTGCAGTCTTCTGGATTCGTTTTGCAGATTTTCTAACTCTCTAAACAGTACGTGAATTTGAGGAAGAAAATGAGAAGAGAGGAACTGAGCTATTGCAGCTTCTAATGAAAAGAAGCAAGTTTTAAATGGCCTGGAGCGATCTCTCAGTCGTACTGACTGGGTTAACACAAGCCAATTACATTAAACTACTGAAAACAAAACAAGCGGTACATCATTTCAACCAGCCTTCAGGGTGAGAAAACTTTGGTAAACTATGACAATAAGGTTAGTACCTGCAATTGTCTGCTATGATAGTCGCTTACATTTCCTTAATTTGCATCATGTGCCACATCTACTTCAATTTTTATAATCAGCGCAGTTTCTTTTTTCACGCAGAGGAAGTGGCTACAGGCTGTGACCTCAAGAACATGCTAAATATTTCTCTCTACTGTATTCGCCACGTGAAACCAATTCTTTGATTCCAGGGCATTTTTGCAGCTTAGCTACACACAGTGAAAACCATTAGAAGACTGCAATAGTGGGGACCATCACACCAATGGACAACAGGTAGCTGGAAAAGACCAGTTCTATGCAATTAAATCAAGTAATTTCACCCCCTACCCGCCCGCCCGCCCGCCCGCCGGCCCAGACAATTACACTGCCTTAATTCAATTCCTTATTTAGGTGCCCACAGTAAAGAATGCCACTTTTCCAAAGAAACAATGGCAAATAATGTAACTTTAAAGATAAGGAAAATAGAGCAGCAATGTTCTGCACAAAATGTGTGCACATTCAAGTAAATAAAAAGATATAAAGAAAAATAATCTGTAAGTCAAAGACAGATACATAAGAACCTCCAGTCTTTGTTGGTCGGATTGGCACTTTTGTGAATAGGAGTGCATTTTCATTTTTCAGAAATATAAATATTTTTCCTGGTTGATGCACTGATTCTTCCTTTTCTTCTTCTTCTTTTTTTTTTTTTTAAACATTGCAATTCTGGCATTATTTGTAGGCCAAGCACAGAATTGGCCGTAAAATCGAAGACTTCAGTTGTAAATGCTGCTCTACACATCTGTCATGTAGAGGTAAGTTCTTGATGCTCAATTATTCATGATTTTAACTCTTTATGTCTTCCAGGAGCGCACCGTGTTCTGTGGATAACGACTCAAACCCATGAAGCAAAAATGAAGAGCTATATGGAGATATTTTCAATTAAGATTAATTATATGTCACATAATATTCTGCACAGACAAATCAGGTTAAATGTTTAAAAGATGTCTTTATATCAAAAGAAAAAAAAACTATTTGATGAAAGTGTATATCCCAGTATAAACAGTATTTAACAAACTCATCCAGAGTAAAATAATTATGTTTACATGATGTCATGTCAGGCCTGCTTCAGTCATCCACAGAACAGTGGCTCCCAGACTCTGATGGGGACATAGTCATAGAGTCAATCAACCTCTTCCTCACACAGTGCCCGTCAGTCGAAACATCACACGATCACAGTTCTGCTCCATCCACAAAGCCTAAACCCCGACCCGAGATCAGCTCCTGTTGCGGGCAGAGCTGATCCGAGGTCAGGGTTTACAGCGCTAATTTTAAACCATCATAAGTCATGTGGCTAGAAACAACCAAAAAAAAAAAAGTTTCCATGAGCCTTACGTGTGCTCCGAATCACTTCCGGAAACACCTATTTTCATTGTCTCACTTAAAACTGAAAGCAATCTTCATTAAAACTGAACTAAGGTCAACATTTTCATAAATAAAGAAAATGTACTAAGTGCTCGGGAACCAAAAAACATAACAAAAAAAAAGCCCAAAATGGCAATTTTCACACTTGGAGAAAAGCTCAAATTAAAAATTAAACAAAAGACTAACTACTTTTTTCATTCCAAAGCCCATGGAAACATTTTTACTTGCTGCTAGCCACTCATCTGTGTGAGGTGTGTGTACAGTGTCTGCTGGTGTTGTATGCAAGTGTGCATGAAGTGTGCGGAAATATATATTTATATATATTTATATATAATGCAAATACATCAAAATCCAAATATATTTATACTTGAATTTTTTGTTGCAGTTAGGCTTGTCACTTGTCTTGAGATATATCCCTAGCCAAACTCTGGTTTTCTTTTCGCCTCCACGAGGAGACGAAGAAGCGGCGTGGACTTTTCCCAGCCTGGCAGAGGATAGGCTATTTACATCGATACCTATACATATCACAATGGACCCATGCAAAATCATTAACAGCTGTCATTCCCATTCCTCAAAAATATAGTGATATAGAATGCCATAGATTATATATCAACTCTACCACTATACAGAACACCACCACCACTACACTATCACTGTTAACATCACCAAACCAATTCGCCGTGGTCCGCTTCCTGATTTTTAACTCCAACGCTGAGCAGCGTGCGGCAATGTCTCCGTTTTGTCTTCACACTGTTTGTTCTCTATCTCTCTGTGTTTGGCCAGGGATACTCCGTGACTGTAGGCAGGGTAATATAACACCATGCAAAATCCCTACCACATACATCTGGGAAAGAGGGGGAGCACAGCGCCGAGCTAACCAGCAGCAACCCGTTTTTACAACTGGGCTTCAATGAGATCAGAAACTAGCAATGTTGCGTCCCGTGACGTCTCTCTACCGCACAGTGGTATTTCACCCTACTTTAAAACATCTGCAATCCCATGAATTCATTTCAATATAAAAATAAGTTTGGTTTGCTGCTGCTGTTGCTGCCGCCGCCGCCGGCTCTTTTCCCCCCAAAACCCCCCCAGCTATGCCTTGTTTAATAGTTAGATCACTTCATAATTCAAATGTATTGTTATTAATAACACAGCACACGACGAACATTGGATCTCTAACTATACCACCCTCGAAACCTGGATTATTTTTTTCCTAGTTTTTTTTTTTTTTTTTTTTTTTTTATATCCTCTGAAAGAAAAACCCAATCCCTTTTCCAATATCTCACTCAGAGCCTTTCCTAAGGTCAGGTAGTTTTCTATTTTTTTTTTTTTTTTTTACACTTCTTCTGAACCTCAACCCTCCCCCCTGAAATTTTTTGCACTTAAAAAAAAAAAAAAAAAAATGTTGATGGAAGAAAAAAAAGAAAACCACAAACACTTCTTAGTCTGCGCATCAGACTCAGGGCAGCAGAAAGCCCTTAACTTTGGGTGGACATCTGTGCCCCTAAACCTCCTCCTATACAGCAGACCGGCCCTAAGCCAATCATGAAAAAGAAAAAAATAATAAATCACAAGCAGATAAATAAGGTTTGGGGGGGTAAACTGGAAAACAAAAAGGGGACTTGTGTTACAAGTTTTTTTTTCTCTCTTTGAATTGCACAAAGTCAAACTGACATCAAGAGCTAGGCGTATTTCACCTCATGCACCCCAGTCTGTGGACTCTGCATGGGTAATCCTGAAAATAGGAATGTCCCATTGGAAAAGAAATGAAAGTGTATAAAGATATTGACCGACAAACCGCTGTTACTGCCAGTGAGAGAATCTAAGAGCTATCAAATGGCAGGAAGATGTCTGTGTGTGCGTTTTAAGCTAGGGCAGACTCACACTTTGAGCTGTGAGATCACTTCCTCTTCTACGCGTAAAAGGAGTTTGTGTGGCGCGCTCTGCTTAGCCGGGTTAACACGCGAGTCTGCCCTGTAAAGAAGTCAGTCCCACTGGTTGAGGAGAAAGAAAGGTGTTCAGAGGGGGAGAGGCTTTTTTTTTTAGGCTGGAGAGCAGGACAGTTTTAGCTTTCCTCCACAGAGTGGGTGGGTAACTGTGTGTTTGGTTAGGTTGGGGATAGTGGTGGGGGGGGGTAGTGGCGAGTAAAAGGTATGACTCAGGTATCTAGCGGCCCTCCATGAGATGGGGAGGTATGGAGGGGGGTAAATGGTGTATTTTAGAGGGGAGCGGTGCTGACTTATAGTTGGAAGCCCTCCATGGGGGCCTCCTGCTGGGGGAAAAGGAACTGCTGGTTGGCCTGGTCCACCTGAGGGGCTAGACTGTTGTCCTCGTCCTCCACCCCGAAGTAGTGCTCGATTAGGTCAAAGGCCTTCTGGTAGATCTCCTGGTTGTCGTGGCTCTGGAGGAACTCTATCTTGTCAAGACCTGGAAAAACAAGAAGTGTTAGATCGTCAAAAATTAACTTTCAGGTGTCAGACCTCAGAATTTCATGAATATAGACTGAAATGTGTCTGGTTTAGTTATTTTAATATACTTGTAGTTTGATCTAAATCAGGAAAAAACACCTGAGACATGAGAATAAAAGATTGTTTTCACTAATCTGAGTGTCAATACATATGTACCATAAGCTTCTTCAATGAGGCTGCAGTAAGGGTTCACTCCAGTGCCGTTGTTCTCCTGCTTGGCCTCCTGCTCGCCCAGCCTCAGGATGTTCTCCAGCCCGTTCAGAGCTACCTGGACGATCTTAGAGTCCATCACCGTCAGCAGATCGCACAGGGGTTTGATACAGCCCAGGTTCACCAGATATCTACATGCAAACAGACGCACAACACATTTTCAGATTCGACTCTCTATATGTGTTCTAAATCAAATGAACATGAAGATTAAATATGGTGTTATTACTCCACATCTCTGTTGGGAGAACCATCTTTTCAGGCTTTCTTCAGTATGGGTGCATGACAAACATACTCCAGTTGTAGCCAAAACACGCATAACTGCTTCCATTTCCTGTTTACAACCCCATTCTTTGAATTCATTTCAATCTCGTCATTAGCTGAAGGGGACACTCTTGTTTGTTTACTGGAGGTCTGACCTGATCTGTTCTGGTGTTCCTCCAGAGGTGGCGTTAGTGATGGCCCAGGCCGCCTCTTTCCTGGTCCTGAACTCTGCTTTCTGTAGAATGTCGATCAGAACTGGGAAGATGTTGGCATCGATTACCGTCTGCGAGGCAGGAGAAGATATATAAAAAAATCAGAGGCAGCTTCTACTTTGTTATGACATTTTCACATTTGGCACAAAACCCACGCCTGGTGATCAGGGATGTGGGAAAAGAAAAAGTCCATCTTCTCTCAGTTACTGTATCGTGGATTCATGAGGACAGTGATGAAGTCTCTGCGTGTTTATTCCAGTTATCAAATCAAACTCCATGTGGTCTTTATTTCAATAACTGTTAAGAACATAAACAAACTAAACTGACTCGATCGATCTCTTAAAACATTACTGATGTAAATTGCATAAAAAAACATGAATAATTTAAATATAGTTGTTATTAGTACTCCATGTTCCGTCAAGCATCTTGAAAGCTGTAGCAGTTTGCACTGTGTTATTGTGGCAGATGAGATTGTGCCATTGAAAAACATTTAGGGGCATTATTTGGTAATAAATATCCTCCCAATGCAGCAGAGACTCGGGTTAAACGATTAAAGATGAAAAACATTTGTGCTCTTCTCAAAGAGAAAACGATTAAACTGCTATTCATCTGACATTTAGGTCGTTATTACAAAACAATAAAGCACCTAAGTAAAGATTTAGTTGGGGAGGATTACTGGAGGAAAATGTCAGATAGTGGGGGCTCATGAATAATTAATGATCTTATTACTCACAGTGTACTACAGCAAAACTTTCCATCACTGCAGTAATATATCAGTGCTTTTCTACAGATATAAACATTTGAAAATGGACAAAGAGCCTAAATATGCAACAAATATTCATCTCTGATATAACGAATCACCATGGATGATGCATAGTGATGATAGTAAAATGTCACTATGTCAACAGGCCAGCTTATTAACTGTTCTACTAAATCTACTAACAGAAAGGGTGAAGTCGATAATAATCCTTCACTGCAAAGGAAAACTATGTCTACGCACAACTACAGGAGTGATGGCTGAACCAGGAAGAAGCAGCTGTTTCATGAATACAGAATAAAAGAAAATATTAAGTTGTTTTAAGTATCAGAATGGATTCAGTATCGGGGGGAAACTGATTCACTTCTCATGGTTTAACTGTGTATTTCAGCAGGTTGCCTCCATCTTGAGCTTTGTGTGTGTGTGCAGGTCACCTGTATTTGTGCTCGGTTTCCTGCCGTGATGTTTGAGATGGTCCAGCATGCCTCTTTGCGAATGGACTCTTTAGCGCTGCTGAGAAGGTGCAGCAGGCAGGGCAGGGCGGAGCAGTTCAACACCACCTACCAAGCAACAGAGCAGATACAAACCATTCATTAAAAAAAAAAAAAGATAATTTCTATAAAAAACAAACATAAATCTAACAATACATTCATCATAGTACCAACTATCGTCCTACAGTCATGGAGCTGAAGTTGCCAGTTTATTAGATACACCTAGGTTAAACTAATGATGCAGTCCTGCCATTAATCCTCCCTTCGTGAAGGTCATAATGTTCAGCTTTTTGAGAGAGGTGTTGATCCAACTTTATGATCAATCTGGAGGCTGCAGACTGTGGTGCTTTTGGACTGGTCCATCCCATTTATATCAATTGGCGTATCCAAAAGGTGGCAGTGGTATGGCTCTTTCATGCGACCATCCAAAGGCAACTACAAAACCAGCTTACGTTGGACGTGCTCTCACCTGTGTTTGGATGTCATCTCCAGTGACAATGTTTCCTACAGCTCTCAAAGCAGGGGACGCCACCTTATACTCAGTGTGCCTGCAGGAAGAGAGGTTTGGAGAGAGAGAATTTTAGGAATTCACTCGTCATGCTTACTGCGTCAAAGACAACACGACAGTGCGGCTGGATTTACATGAGTAGTTCTACGAGGCGCCTGCAGACGCCGGAGTCGATGACAGCCTGGATCTTGTCATTGGGGCCATCTGAGAGGTAGGACAGGGCCCAGCAGGCGTCTGCCAGCAAGTCTGGGTCACTGCTAAATAAAAGCCTGGATAGCACGGGCAAACAGGGTGACACCTGCAAAGGACAAACATAACGCATATTTAAGATGAGAAACGAAATTAATTCAATAAGAAACAGGCAGAAATGTCAAGTCAAACTTTTCAGCAGATCAACATTTGGGGGGGGGGGGGGGGCATGTTGGTCCAAGCACATAAATACTGCTCAGGAATTTAACAGTGCTGGATGAGAGATTGTAAGATTTAAAAGAAATCCTTCACATACTGCAGCTGTGACCTGGGATCAACCAGCATTTACTGTTAAGCAACCCGACTGTGCTGTGTGGCCCTCTTCTAAGCCTCGGAGGCTGTTTAACCTGCAGACTGCAGAGTGTTATTAAATGACTTTGTCATAAGGTGACCAGGTTAAGAAAAGAAATCCTATAAAGTTACAGCACGTTTCCGGCACCGCGTCATTCGATCTCCAGTGTAAATATTGTCGCAACCGCTTCGCTGAGGTGAAAGTCAATAACCGTGTTTTGCAAATATATCTACATCTACGGTTTAGCGATGATAACTATCAGCTGTGTTGACAGCCACGCTTTGATAATTTGAGATCAGGCCAGCTGCTTTTTTAATTTGAAAGTGTTGACTTCATGAGGTGAGGTGATACCTTTTCGAAAGCAGGTGGAGGGTTTTTTCCTCTACAGAGATTAGACAGAGCCCACACTGCATTCCTTGTCATGGTCAATCTAGTGGATTTGGTCAGAAGCCTGAAACGAGCAAAAAGTCAACACATGAGACACTTTCACAAACACGTTATTATAGAAATGAATGAGTGTTCCTGCTGCACAGACAAAAAGGACGGGCTTACATTAATAGTGGTGGAAGGATGTTACAGTTCAGCACGTAGTCCCTGCACACTGCGCTATCCCCTGCAATATTTCCCAAGGCCCACACAGCCTGCAGAAAACACAACAAACCTTAGTTACCTGCAACATGAAACAAGGAGAGACAAACAAACAAAACACACACACACACACACACACACACAAACTCTGTGTTACCTGTTCTTGAACGTCCTCAAAGTCGGAGTTAAGTAGTTCTATGAAGATTGGCACAGCTCCAGCCTCGATCACCGTCTTCGTCTGCATGGATGTGCCCGATGCTATGTTGGTCAGTGCCCAAGCTGCTTCAAACTGTAGGACGCCAAATGTGAAAGAAAGAAAGGATCATTTTAAACATTACCAGCCAGCGTGGCGGATCCCGATTTTTCCATAAGATACAAAATGTATCACTTGACAGACAAATTAAAACACACCTCAGTGTACATATTGTGCACAAAGTCGGCGTTGTAACTGTGTTTTTATAAACTGACCTGTAGTGTGCAGTTGACACTCTTCTTCAAAAACTCCACAAATCTCTCCACTACTCCAGGTGTGTTTATAACTTCATCAATTGGTGGGTTGGGTTCTGAAATGAAAAAAACGTAAAGCTGGATGTATATACTTGCGTTTGGTCCGTGACGACCTCGTGACTGGTACCACAGATATGCTGAATCACTTGAAGTAAACAACAGATACCTTTGGAAAGTAGTTTTCTGAACTTTTGTGTTGTGGCAAGCTGAAGCTCTGGGTCCTCTGAGAAAAGCATCTCAACCATGTCTCTGGTAATGACTCCTTCCTGCAACAATACATACACAAGCGCTTTGAACACTCAGTGGAGACTCCACTCTTTGCAAACCAGCAGGCCGGAAAATAAGCTGGACAACAATAGCTACCAAAACACAGGAATGTGAAGTAAAATAACCCTCCGGTGGGTCCTGCCTGAAACCACTCTTTGACGTGCGAGTGACTTCAGGAAAACAGACACTCACTGTTACTGGAGAGCTGAGGTAGGAGTCCACCAGAGGACTCTCAAACATGGCTTCCTCTTCATTGAGAATGTCCACATTCCTCCTCTTGAAAAGCTGTGATTAAAAAAGAAAAACACCGTCAGTGCACATAGAGAGACACGAGCCAGAGGCAGACAGAGACAGAGGCATGAAGGATGTGAAAGAGGTGGACAGGTTTGGGTTAATACCTGTTGTTCTCGTTTCTGTTTCCTGAGTTGGATGCCCTCCTCCTCTCTCCTGCGCCTCATCTCCTCTGGGTTCAGTGCTTTGTTCTTGTAGCGGTTCATCCTGTAGTTATCTTTGGCCGGACTGGCTGACGGCTCTGATGGGCACACAAAGACACATCCACATCATGATTAAGACCGTAGGGAACAAAGTCGTGCGCCGTTTTCTTCATCCAAGTTGAACTTGATGAGCACGCCACGTGTAGGGAAGAGTGAACATGTGACAGACATTTGCTTTTGTTTCCACATGACATCCCTAATAATAGGTCATGATGATAAACTCCATGTGGATGCGTCTATATAAAAAGGTCCTGTATAAACAAGCTCATAAACACTGGACAACACAGCCTAAAAATACACACTCACACACACACACTCAAACACACACAGCTAAGCTCAACATCAACCAGTCAGCTGGCGGGCAGAACAAACGTATTTATTCAGTGGAGTTAAATCGCAGTGTTAGCATAAACCGGTGCCCACACAGGACAAACTGCCCGTTCTCAGCATTTGTGCAGTCATGCCACCAGAGCAGGGCACTGGGCAGATCCCTGAGCCACCTGGGGGCTACAAGGGGAGAGAAAGAGAGGTGGGGACAACATTGAAACCTGCCACCAACGAAAGACGGTGCCAACTTTGTGTGCCAGAAGCCCCCCCGTCCCCGTCCCCGTCCCCGTCCCTGTCGTATCAGCGGGGGAATCTGAGGTTAAATATCGGAACAAGTGTCGCAAATTGAGGTCACGTTATGGTTTGGAGGCATTAGCACAAGCTGCCTCATAAAATGCTTATGCATGTGTGTTATCTGCCCAGATGGTAAAACCACAGGTGTGGACGACACACAAGCACAGGTTGCGTCTGGATGCTCTTACTTCTGCGCTGTGTTAGTTGGATTAGCTGCTGCTGTATGCGAATTGCACTGACTGTTTGCTGTTTGGGCAGGATGGCACAGAAATAGCCCTGCTGAGAGCACATGTCTCTATTGGCATTTCAGAGGAGACCCTACCTACAGCAAGGAGTCTCTAGAGGAGAGGTGGTGGGCGTTTTTTTTAAGTGTTTGTTGACCTAAATCAGAAAAAAAAGCATGTTTCCACCTACACCTTGTGGTACGTAGCCACAGCACTGATAGATTCTGCTTTATTTGCCTGGGTTTTAGCTTAGCCGCTGGAGATTTTTTTTTGCCACCACCTTAAAACAAACGGGCGTGGGCTGGAAATCCTGTTTTGTAGAGCGGTGGCAGAAATCTCAGCATCAAGATACATCACAACCTCTGCAAATAAATCTGAACCGGTCTGCACAGATACAGAGGATCATTCCTCGTGTGAAGCACAACAACCTGCTCTGGTGACAAATCAACTAACACAGCCTGAGGGAGGAAGGCACAATGACAAAGTATAATGACAAGAGGTCCAGCTTTATATCCTGATTTGACACATGTATGGACAGCTTGCATATTGTCTGTCGCTGCCCCTCTTTCATTCATCTTTTGAGATATACATAACAGCACACTCATCTACGGGAATAGTCTGGAAAACATGGGAAGTCACATGTACACGCCGGTTTATGAGTATGCCGTCAGGTATGCCAACACAATGCCTCGCAGATGCTAGCATGCTGTCAAAACGGTCGTGTTTTATCATTTCACATATAAACTACCACCTCACTGATTTCCACTGACTCCCTCTCAAAGAAGAAGAACAGTGAATTTATAATTATTTTAAACACAGCAGTGTAATTTGATGCGTTCAGAGGAACAAGCTAGAGCTAACATAGCTAAGCTAACGTTAGCGCTAGCCACTGCGCGCAAACAAATCTGTGCCTCATAAATGTGACTTATTAAAATTGTGTCACCTTGTAGGTGGTGACTTATAAACTTTTACGAGCCGCTGGAAGTCTATTGCCAAGTTACAGTCGACATAATCCCCCCAAATAAGCACGAAACAAACAAACAGCGACATAACGTTTGAAATAAGCACTGGGTGTAGCATTAGCACCTCAATAGCTTGCTAACGTTACCCTTATCACCTGCGTTGCAAAGACACACAGGAGTCTTATATATTGGCGAATATTACTCATACTAATGTATTGACATTATAACATTGAGATAACACTGATAATAACTTTAAGCTAAAGCTAAACGTGTCTCTACCCACCCAAGAAAGGAGCGCGGTGCTAGCTATTAGCTATAGCTATAATAGCCAAGTTTCATTAAGTTGGCTAACAAATAGTTATTTTTTCGGGTTTGAATGACGTTAATACGCCTTATAAGACATCTGATAATAGAATAAACACTGTCCTTAGTCTATATAATTTGCTGACAGTTGAATATAGAGCAATTTACTAGCGTAAAATAGCAACTCATCTTGCGCTACTACGTAGCTTCGTTAACAAGCCTCCGAGCTAATGAGTTAGCGCACAAGCTGAACAACAGTGACAGGATTTCATAATCATTCCTCCCGATGACACTGCTCAATCTTTGACCACCTGCTGTGTACTCTCGGTTTGTCGAACAGCTTACCCATCGTGTCCTGTGTGTAGCTTGAGTGTATCAAGTCGTGAAGATATAAATCAGTTTTTTTGTTGTTTTTTTTAAAATCCTTTCTCTCTTCTAGCTTTCCAGAATTTGCTCCTGTAAGCAATATGTCTGCCGGAGACGGAAACGTCAAAATATAACGGAGAGACTTCCTGCCACCAGAGGACGCCCCAGCCTCACAAGACACTTTCTCCTCCTGGCCTTCAGGTCAGTGTAGGACAGGGGTGTCCAAACTTCCTTTAAAGAGGCCCAGATCTGACAATGTGATGAAAAACAATAAAAGTTACATACAAATGCAAACAAAGTTTGCATGAAGGTTGATACAAATCTTAACCTCATGTTCATTTTAAACATAACTTATTATGATTAAAGCAAAGTCTGTTGACATTTTATTTATGTTACATCTACAGGTACATAACACCAGCAGTTATGTCCTTCACGTTTAGTGCATTCAGATGCTTCATTATGTCAGCCAAATCTGGCAGCCATACAGTATCTGATAATCCTAGCAGGCCATAATAACAATGAAGCTGCGGGCTGTATGACAATATTTAGTGTATTTAACTCTAAAATGGATACATTGGTCTGTGCTTAAGTCTTAAGTCTATACTTTGGGGGTAGCAAAAGGTCAGTCTGTATGTATTTGATTAATTGATTGATCGATGGACATAATAATGGATGCATAATTGCACTCTCCCCATTTAAGTTTTTCACAATGCACACTTGCACAAGTTATTGCACAAGAGTCAATATGTATATTTCTCTTATGTATATTATTAGAGGTAGAACCATATGTTCTTCCTCCTTAGAGTTTATTCTATTTATACTGTTGTCACCGATTTTTACCTCATGCCTGTGTATAGTGTGCCTGTACTGTGTTGTTACTTGTAATGCTGCTGCAACGAAAGAATTTTCCTTCTGGGATCAATAAAGTACTCTATCTATCTATCTATCTATCTATCTATCTATCTATCTATCTATACATAATACATATAAAATAGTTTTGGTCTCTACAGCTAATTTCACTGTTCATGAAAACTGTACTGAGGGTACATTTTTTATAGATTTCACCTGTTCAAATGATATTAAGGCTTGAACTTATGCATAATTAAGAGTGTAAATGGTTTGATTGACAGGTAAGTGTCGATACAGATGGTTTGTTTGAGCACCCAGGCGCCATTTGGCCCGCCTCAGGTCCACCAATGATCCACGTCTTTGCTGATATATCGATTAGACAGAAAGCGGAAGAAGCAGTACAGCCAACATGGTATATATTTTTGGCTTGGCACTGGAAACCTGTGGGTGACGTCACTCAGGGTCTGTCCATTGTTTATACTGTCAGTGGTAGGGATTTGGCTCGGGAACCGGAGGATGGTTGGTTCAAATCCAGCATTGACCAAAAGTAGAGAAAAGTGAAGAGATGCCAACTCACCTCCTGGGCACTGCAGAGGTGCCCTTGAGCAAGATACCGAACCCCTAACTGCTCCCAGGGTGCAGCTATGTGGCTGCCCATCTCTCCATATTTGCATGTCTATGAGCCCTTTGAGCGTGTGGTTGTATTTCGGGTAAAATGCATGTAAAAAAGGAATCATTCATCAATAAATTACAATGGACCAGTTAGTAGTGGAGGGCAAAGGGGACATGTGATTTTACATCGCAGTCTTCTTTCAAAGTCAGTTTCTCACTCCAGTTTCACGTACCCTCTGCCAAGGTTCAGATATCCCTCTGTCTTAGATTTGCATATCTCCCTCTGGTTTTGCTGTATGTGTCTGTGTGTATGTGTGTGTGTGTGAACAGTCATGGTTACCCAGTGTTTTTCTCAAAGTGAATGTGACAGAGTAATACAGGTGAGGTGCATCCGTGGTCAATTTTCTGGGAGCAGGTAGTGGTAAATTACTGCACTACATTGCGATGCAGTATTGTCCTCTGACACAGGCTCCCGAGGGGGGGCCTACGGAGATGCACCAGAAAAAAACTTTAGGGGGCAATGTTGTACAAATAAAATGGAAGTAATGGAGCATTCACTGCTGTCAGGCTGGCTCTATCCTCTATTAGAAAGGGTGTGGGTGGTCAAGTCAACTGTTGCATCAGTGAGATACTTTCCCATGATTACAATTTCTGAGCAGACAAGAACAAATATTGTTTGTAGATCCTCGCTCTCGCAGAGTAGCCATGGGCTCTGGACTGAGCTTCAGTCAGTCGAGCCGTGAGGGCTGAGATTTCGCAGCTTTCAGCAGGTGTGCTGGCGCAGAGATGAATCAAGAGACACTGCTTGCTCGATAGCACCACCGGTATCAAATAACACAAACATACAGGACCAATTTGTGGCACAGAGGCGGCATTCAAATGCTCGCATATCCAGTCTGCAGGGCTGTAACCGGGGCTCATCGAGTCTGATTTCACACGGCCTTCCTTTGTGAGTTCTTTACCTTTCTCATTTCTAGGCCTGCTGAAGCACATCATACAGCAGCCTACACTTTGCAGAGCAGCAAAGGCTATCCATTAGTCAATGCCACAGAGTAAAGACTGCCTCTGTAATGGAATCATAAGAGCCAAGAAAGGCTTATAAGTGAAGGGTTTTAAAACCAAAGTAGACAGGGCTTGGTCACTTCTACTGTAGTCTCCCACTCACCATCAGCTGCTAATGTAGATGTAATAAACACCACAATCAATACTCTCTCTCCTTTTTGTCCAAATTCAAACTACTGTAAATTAAAAAAGGAAACAAAAAGAATTAACAAACAGTAAGACCTCTCCTGCCGACCTCATTAGTGGCCACTGCCCGTCCAGACTGAGTCAGCAATATCGAAAAAAAAAAACGCACTGCATTTTCAACAAGCAAATTAACAATGCTGCTACAGCACGACAAGAGCAACAACTAGACGTTGATTAAGTGCAATTTCATCAGAATGAGTTTTTAGTTGTCACTGAAAAGACAATACAGCGGTGGTTAATTATATTTCTTCGGCTCAAGCTTTTTTTCTGCCACCTTTTGTCCAGATTCTGCTGGATTTACAAGACTTTTAGTCACAGACCTCTTTGCATGCTGAATGCTTTTTTTTTTTTTTTTGAGCGTGCTAAATCCTTTTCTTTTGTAGTTTTTCCGGCAGAGAGATTTCATAAGCAAACGTATGCTCCGTTTTGCATCATGCTCCCGGCAGTCCGTCCATGATAAAACTTCAAGCAGGACTCAGATCTCTGCAGGTGGATACCAAAACATGTTAAAAAAACAAATCCGCTTTGCACATTTAGACTTCCTGGACAAAAATAAAATGTACCACATAAAAAGGCTAACTACATCAAGGAGCATGCTTGCCGCGGTAAAAACTCAATTACGAAGTGTCAAAAGCAGTTTAGTTTTGATTGTGCTTATTTGATTTGTGCAAATATACCCAGTTTAAACTGGTCCTTAATTCAATTACACCAAATATGATAATAAGGCTAGTTTGCTGAAATGTGAGAATGTGGCTGGGCCGCCTGTGGGAGAGAGAACATCTGCAAGGCTCTGTGCTGAACGCTTTGTGTGAAAGTAATAAAGGGTGAGAGCGATAACGCCATGGGGAGGATAGTGTGTGTAGAGAGCAGTGTGTCAGTGTATGTGGGGAGTGAATGGAAAAGAGGAGATATGTCTTCATAATATAGTGTTGAAAATCCATCCAGCGTTGTCCGTTCTTTACTTTTTTTTTTCATCTGACGACTTCCCTCTCTCTCTCTCCCTCTCTCTCTCTCCGTCTCTCTGTCTCCCTCTGGCTTTCTGACACCTACCAGGTGGCGGGGCCGATAAGTAAGTTGCTGAGTAGGTGATTTTAGAATATTCTTGCGGATCATTCGATCATTCCTTGTGTGTGAGAGGGAGATTTGTGGGAACCATTTGAATACTAATGTATAACTTTCACCGCGCAGGATAAAAGAGTCGGAAAGACAAATCTGTAGCCGCGGATTGAAAGCAGGGACTAAAAATGACGTTGTCTTTGAGCAAATATGGCAACCAATTTTTATTTGAGACGAGTAGAGCTGTGTGGGATTTGACACTAATAAGTGGGTTGTCATGGTGTCCTAATCTTTCTTAAACTACAATCCAATCAGACCTTTCAGATGTCTTATTGTGACTTCCTAAAGGGGTGTGTATGCTTCAATCAAAGTGCTTGTCAAATCGTCAAACGTAGGCCTACCTTTTTGACATTGTAAGAAATGTGTGTGTGTGTGTGTGTGTGTGTGTGTGGGGTTGCACCTGAAAAGGCCACCTCACAGAGGGATTGCCGATGTGTGTGGAGTAAACACAAATCCTTCCATCAGTGCAACACCGCAAAGAACTTTAAAGGTCCAGTGTGTAGGATTTAGTGGCACCTAGTGGTGAAGCTGCAGATTGCAACCAAATGAATACTCTCCCACGCCTCAGCCGCTCCTTCCACGCACGTAAGAAAAACTCTAAATTCACATAAAAAGCAAAAGGTCATATCTAGATCTGCGTTTGGTTTGTCTGTTCTGGGCTACTGTAGAAAAATGGAGGTTCAACATGGTGGACATGGAGGACCCACTCTCACTGAAGACATAAAGGGCTCATTTTAAGACAGCGAGAACACAACAATTCTTATTTTCAGGTTCAGATTAGACACTAATAAAAACATACATACAAATATTGTATTCCATTCCTGCCAATAAATACTCCTAAATCTTACACACTGGACCTTTAAGGAGAGACTGTCCAAAAGTGTGTGTGTATATATATTACCATTTGTGCGAATCACCATGACTTTATTGCCCCACCTTTGAGCATAGCAGTTAGGAAACTAAAAATACGTTTGTCCCTTAGACCGGATGACACTTGAATCATTTACTGTACCATGAGACAAAGGGCTGGTGTGGGTTTATTTTTGCTATTTTCTCTCTTCACATTCCAAAGTAAACTAATTTTCTTTTGTCAGTCTTATGATGAGTGTGTGTGGGTGTGTGTTTGTGTCTTTGGTTTAGCGCGGGGCTTTTGGAGTTTGGCTGTTTTTCTTTTCTCTTCTCTTTGTCGCTGTTGTCTCTTACTCCAAAGCTGATTTATTGTACTCTTCTGTACATGTTACTTGTTGTTTTATGCATTTAAATGTGAAGCATTTTGTCCGTAATTAAACACGCTATATAAATAAACACTCAGCTCAACTGAGAAACTGAAAACTGTACTTTTCACTCATACTTACCTCACATTAATTAAACTTAGTAGGCCAACTACAACTTACATATTAAAGCATCAGAAATAATAATATAATGTATAATCATATAACATTCACACATAGGTTTATTATAACTTTACATAAACTTTTTTTCATAATACTTGTTTCTACTTAAGTAAAAGCCAACTTTTTTTTTTAGGACTGAAAGTGTCGATGGATACCAAGTACCAGTTATTTTCCTGAATTTAAATCTGTGTACCAGAGTGCGTCAAACTCATTTAAATCATTCCTAATACAGACCCCAAGCAATATTCTTTATGGGCCCCAAATTCCTACCTACACCCATCCCACTGTGTATCCCAGTCTTTATGCAGCGCCTGGCTGCTGGATGTCTCATCAACCGAAACAAATTATAGTGTGAAATGGCACAGCAATGTCACTGCCTGGGCTGAGTAATTCACCAGTCTGATGCCAAAGAGAGAGAGGGAGCGAAAAGGAGAAAGGTATAGACACAAGGGGGTAGAGGTGGATCTTGCATCAGAAAACACTTAGGGATCCTAGCAGGGTAGATGAAGCAAAGAGATCAATATGGCACAATTATTGTGCACACACTGTAATTGATGAACATGTGACTTGGGAGGACTTCCTCTCGACTAAACCGTACAAGCCAATTTCAGCCCAATCGAACCAGTTCAATAAGGCCAATTAACGCAAAGTGCTTTTATTTACCTGCGATAGGCCTTGCCATTGATATTGGAGGATGTTTGTATCTTTATTCTTAGAGTCTCTAAGAATAAAGATAGAAGTAACACACAGCTGTGAAGTGCTCTAACGTCCTTTACTATCAAGGGGGAGTCCACCATGTCTGTTCCTTTTCTATTTACAATACAGCACATTGAGCTCTGCTGCCGTGTATAATCCCTGAAATGCCAACTCTCTCTCAACTCAGCCCCTTGTCATGCTTCCTCTGCAGAAAATGTGACACAGAAATAAAAATAGTCCTCAAATTATTCAGCTTCGACTCGGGCTGGGATACTTTAATTAAAGCCGTTTGATGTTTGCTCTCAAGCATTTTGAGTCCCACTGTGATGTAAGAATAGGACAGGAGTGACCATAAAGGTGATGTGTATGACTGTGGATGTGTTCGAGCACCTAACTACCTCACTATAGGGCTTTCACAGCCTCCCTGCGGCGGCCATAAATCCACCCTGTGATTGCAGAGAGGAGGTAATGAGGGGCCTGGTGTACTATGCGGCCACACACACACACACATACACTCTCAGACATCCCGACGCACACACACATCTCCGTAAATAACACCGCCACTGACCCTGACAGCGGTCTGATCATCTTGGTCTGCCACAATCACCTTCCTCCAGTAAATCTATCTAATTAACTCCGCAGCTGAAACCGAAGAGTCTCTCCTCCAGTCAATCAGAGGTCTCTGCGGTGTAACAGTTTCTGACAGGACACAAAATTAACTGAATAAAATTAAAAAGCCATTTCGCTTGTTTTTTTTTGTTTTTTTGCTTTTCTCTACAGCATTAATTGTTGTTTTCAAAAGTGCTGGACGTGTAGAATTGACGGCAGCAGAAAACGATTTAGCTCAAGGCGGACAAATGGCTTTCAAGTTCACCCCAAAAAACAAGGCCTGACAGCATGTCACTTAACTGGATGCATTCCTGTACTGTGCATAACAACACGCCGTCTTTGCTTGTTTTTCAAGTGCTCCGTTATTGATGTAACAGGCAGATTGAGTGGAAAATGGGAAAAACACCACAGCGTGATGATAAGTGGTTTAGCAAATTGCATCGTGCCCTTTCGCAGTTGTGAAAAGTGCCTTTCTTGTTCATTCTTTTTGACTCGTACCAAACCGAGCTCAACCTTTGCTGACCTTTTGCATGTAGCATCTGAGTAATTGAATGAAAACCTGGATAAAGTTAATTGGCTGTTTCCATATACTCTGAAAGCTGCTGATAATTAATCAGAGAGAACAAAAGCCACTACATCACCACCTAATTATGGGTGAGCAGCACTTGGCAGGCTCGACACACAGGATGCTCATCGGTGTGTTTCTTCTTTTATCTGCAGCATGTTTGTGTGTGCGTCTGTTTTTGTGTCTGTCATGCGAGCATTTGTTACCTGCAGTTCTGCCTCATTACGTTCTTGACAACGGGTTTTGATTACAGCAAGCAAAAGATTTTTGTAACATACGTCAGATATTTGGAATCACTTATCATCTAATTACTAATAATTATGGAGAGTCAGTGAAAAGGGTGAGCAGGCTTTTCATAGATTAAAATCTCAATCTCGCTGACTTGTCAGTTATAAGTTACTAGGAAATGCAGGTAGTTAAAGGACAAGAAGGCCAACGAATATATCCTAAGCTGAGCCTTTCATTTTGAGACTAAACAGACAAAACAAGTCTGTTATATGTATATTATATATACAGTAATTATAACCAAGAAACATGATTTGGTTGTGTTGGCTACTGTTTGCAAATTGCCCGTTGGGGAAAATAAAAGACTGAGTTAACCACACCTGGTTACAGGTTCAACAGACCACACCCAACAACAATAGCAATGCTGGCTATGTATTCTTTAATAAAAATGAAACTAACTGGATGAAAATGCGAGGTAGCGTTTTCTATGATGACCACATCGATAGTGTGTTATAAAGGCATACATGGTAAATTATAATGCATAATATATCATATCATAATGCTTTATGACTACACTCATAAACACACATAATGCTTTCTGATGCACTATATCAGCAGTCATTATAAATATGACTTGCAATGAATTATAACTTGAAGTAACTTGTGGATGCTTTTGAGTTTGACTCACCATTACACACACCTCCAGAATCAGCTGTGGTAAGGACTCATAGTATGCTATAACAGTCCATGCAGTGTCATAAGTTATCACTGTATGTGATAAGTAAAGTACGTATTGTGTGTGTGTGTGTGTGTGTGTGTGCTGTGTGTGTAAATATTACAGGGGCTGCATACATTTGTTGATGGTTTGTTAGAACAGCCTAACTCATTGCTTTCATCCAACAGTGAAAATAAAACTTGTCAAAATCAATTTTGTCTTTTTCTGGCTTTGAATATATTTTACAGCTTTTATACTTTAATGTTTTATTCCGAAAGCAGACACATTTTATTTCACTTGACCTCTTTGCCTTTTGGCTTCTTACATAATAATCAATTCTATAATGCAGTATAGATGTTTGAAAATAACACCTCCCTCAGGTTTATTCCTAAAATGTAACTTCTTTTCAACGTTCCTGTAATTTTCCAGCTAAGTCTCTCTGCATACAAAACAACAACAACAAAAAAAAAGCTGCAAAGTGAAACATAGAGACAAGCCATTTGAAAATATGTATCAAACTCCTGTGACTCCAGCTGTCTGCACACAGAAGTGGTTTGTGTTCCTCTGAAAAATCAAATGACTCATCCACAGATGAAAACACTTTGCCTTGTGTGTGCCTGCACCCTGGTTTGAAATAATGGTTAATGTCAGTGCACAACAAAGACATCACCACTTGGTCCAAAGTTTGCAAGTAGACGCCAGCACTTTTTCATTTGCAGGGTTATTGAATTCATTATCTCACCCTCTCTGTCCTTGTTTTGATTCTGAAGATAAAAATCATCTCTTAGATGCCCCTTGGCGGAATAAATAACGCCATTTCTTTTTTATTAGAAACTCTCTTTCTTATCTCTGAACCAGTTTATTCCGCAATCAATTAATTAATCATTTTACCATCAGAGACTTCATTTCAATGTCTGATGTTGTCGTCAGCCGATGTTTAATTATTTTATTAGGCAGGTCTTTTCTATCTTCCAGATGATAGCAGACAAAGTCATCTTAAAAGTGAAGAATGTTTCTAGTCTCCTCGTCTGTTTCCTCTCTTTCCATTTTTTTCTGCCCAGCCCCTCTGCGCCCGTGGCATCAGCCTTTTATTAAGGGATGTAATATCCACCATACCATAGGACCAATATTCCTCAGGGCTTCTCTTTCCACCCTTCCCTCCCTCGATTCCCCTTTTTTTTGCACACATACATACCCACTCACACACCCAGCCACACACACACACACACACAGCATGGCAGGAGCTCCATCTTAAAGAAATGAGGGGAGCTGGGGAGCAATTAGATTCAGCTGGAGACTTTTTAATGTGAATTCCTCTCCAATGCAGCGCTGCTTCCCTCTGGAGAAATCACAAAGTCAAATATAGGATCTTTGATCATTTGCAGCCATATGGCATGGCGAGGCATGAACTAACATGATGTGTGTGTGGGAGCCTAAGCTCCGATGATGTCTGCAAGGTCAGACAATGCTAAACTAATTCAAATAGCATGCTTCCCTAGGTAGAGATTCAACCCAAAAAGTCAGCGCTGAGGTCTTACTCCAAGGTTGTTTCCGAAAATATTTGCAAAAATGAATTTAGCCGGAAATTAGTGGAGTTTTTTTATATTGAGAAGGTCGATGCTGATGTGACCTTTGAGATAAAGTCAGTGAGTACTAAAGTTGGTCTGGACCACAGAGATCCCATCTTCCTGTTAAGGATACAGTCTGAAGGCCTGAAAAAGTACGTTTTTAAAAGTTATGTTTAAGCACCTGAATTCATCTGTTGTCGATGGGCTGCTGAAGGAGAAAGGCAGAGAAGTTGCAAAGAACAGACACGTGTCCTCTGGCACTGGTTATTTTGCCCTTGCAAAATAGTGCTGGAAGATAGCAGAAGTGGTTAGTAGTTAGTTATGCTTATAGCCACAGCCTGCATCCGGTGAGTAAGACAGTAATATACAAAACACTTTACGCAGAATGTAACTATCATATGCATGTTTCTGAGAAATCATGTTTCACATGTGTTATTTTGGCACGCCACAAACTACTTACAATACCCATGAGCTTTAGCTGTCGTATCTGTGCAGAAAAAGACAGTGATAAGAGCAAATCCGAGCTGTAGCAAATTCAAAAGGCTTTATCGGTGCACTTGTTCACAAAACATGGTCGTATAGTTGGTGAATTTATAAAAAAAACAACAACCCAGAATACAAAACTGAACTGGTTAAAACTGCAGATTATATCTGCAGTTTTCTCAGCACTGTAATCTTTAACTTTTTAGTTAAAGTTTTGCATTGCAGTGCATGCGTGCATTGGAAATAAGTGGAAGTATTTCTGCCATGTTTCCAGCTTATACCAGTGTAAAGAAGACTCAGTGGAAAAATAAATGACAAGATAAAATTACAGTGGAAATAATAGATATATAAATAAACATATAATAAATGAAGACTTGACATTTAAAATAAACGTAAGAACAGCTTGAAAATAATGAGAAAAACTTATTCAAAATATGCATCCTTTAGAATTCACTTTCAAACATTCCTTTGAAAAAGACTTCCTTGTTTTTACCTGTCAAAACAACTCAGATCCAACAACAGATCCCGACTTCATGTTGTATATTTTTCATGACGTTTGGTGAGATGACATCAACATAATAATATATTTCTTTTCATCTTTTTTTTGGAGGGGAAACCACAAAACAATTATATATTTCACTGTCAGCAAAGACGGAAGTGATAAATAGCAATTACTGTCATTCTAAGCTAGTATTGTTTTTGTTCGGGCTAATTGCACATTTATTTCCTGTGGTTTTTAAACTAGTTTTGCTTAAAGGAGCAGTGTGTAGGATTTAGTGGCATCTAGCGGCGAAGTTGCTGATTGCAACCCACTTGTTTCGTTGTATCATCTTTCTCATCTAACGTTTGTCAAAAGAAGCAAATAAGTATATTTCCCAAAATGTTGAATTACTGCATTATGTGTCCTGTTAAATCAGTTACTTTGCTACATTTTGAAATACAGCCATCACAGGGTAAAATTGAGCTATCTATGAATACTCCTTAGAGAAGATGGAGAATGATAAATTACATGCGGCTCAAATCAAATGTGGATAAAAATCACCTAACTTTAACACTGTTAATTCAAGTGTACTGTACAGAGTGAGAAATTCATCCATCATACTGTGCGCATATGGTTGGTTATCCCCTCTGTTGTCAATCAAGATGGACAGATTTGATGCACGGAGTAGAAGAAGATTAATGTGGAGACATGACTGAGTAAAAATGACAAAGTCACAAACTGTTCCAGACAGTTTGAGTTACATTGTTAAGAT
This sequence comes from Argyrosomus regius, assembly GCA_946959425.1. Lineage (NCBI taxonomy): Eukaryota > Metazoa > Chordata > Actinopteri > Sciaenidae > Argyrosomus > Argyrosomus regius. The sequence continues at coordinate 10,596,003 of OX336899.1, read as the reverse complement.
CATATGGTACAATGTGTCCTCTTCAAACAAACTGAACTCAAATGTTCTCAGTGTATCATTTTAACTCTTCCTCCTGTAGCTTCAAAGCTAGATAAAACATTTTCTCCTCTTTGCACCTTGTATTTTATGTCTGCTTGTTCCTGAGCTTCATTGAAGGCATGTATGCTTTAAAATGGATACAGCCTTTCTTTTGTTCACTTCAGATGTAGGAGATTTTCTCATGTCTTGTGCTCCATTTTATAGCCTGAATTAGGCCAGTACATTCTTGAATATGATTATAATTTGAAATACATTTCTGTGGGTTTGAACAAAGCGTGGCCACATAATACACATGTGTAATGCACAGCTCACAAGCGGTTCTCTGGGATTTTGTAGCTCGAAGCAGATTTTAAATCAAGTATGTTGTATGTATTTTGTAGTTAAGTTAAAGCAATACATGAGCATAATGCTGGTATGGACGTTAACTGTGATATTTAAATAAATGAAATATTGATATCATCTATTGTGGCAGATGGCTGCCCACCAATGAGCTGGGCTCTGTGCAAGGTTTCTGTATGTTAAAAAGAAGCTTTCCCTTGCCACCATCACCAAGTGCTTGTTCATGGTGGGAATTGAAAAAAAGAGTATGGTCTAAACCTGCTTTATTTGGATTGCATTACATTTCTGTTTCTTACTGGCTCACACCAGTTTTTTTGGACACTTTCAAACAGTTATGGTTACAGACTCTCTCAGCGGTTCTCAGACTCTCCCAGCGTTTTGAGTGTAATTATTTGCCAAAAAAAACATAAAGATGACACAATTTTGACATTTTTCTGTAAATATCTTTGTTTATTATCGTGAATCCTTCTGCCCCTCAATAATCGTGACAGCCCTGCTTTGCGCAGGATGTTGCATTACTAGGGGAAACCTCTTCTTTCTTTATGAATACCCAAGGTCTGTGTTTATCCCTCAACACTGAAGTGTTCTCATTCCAGCAAAGTGTCGTCAAGGCCTGCCCTCATTTATGAAATTGCTGACTTGGTAAGTTTTTGAGCACACAGTGAGGTGGCGAGGTATTAGAAAAATACTCTGTCTCTTCGCTCCACAGAGACTTAAACTAAATTTGCTATCTGCCGTGCCTGCCTCAGAGCCATGCTGCTCCCCCTCTGAGAGAGGAGAAGAAGTGAGAAAAGCAAAGATGAGAGACAGTACCACCCTAATCCTTAAAACAAGGCAGGTTGAGATAAACTTTTTACCGTGACTGCTTTTGTTTGCGTGTGTGCGATCTGCTCCTCTGTCCTCTCCGTCTCCAGCAGTGCTGTGGCAGCATTAGTGAGGCTGTTAGACCCAGACTGCATGGCTGTGACCTGGATAAACCAGCACAGGAAGAAATCTCACCTCTAGTTAGTCTCAGCAGGACGGAGTCTAGCAGTTAGGTGACAGAGAACAACTGCTGCTGCTGTTGCTGCCTCCCAGTCGGTGCAAGGATACAATCGCTCAGCGTGTCGTTGTTTCTAGTCCACGCACAGACCAAGTGGGGCGCTGAGCCATGCACACAGACACACACACACTTCCAGTGGTGGAAAGTAAGTGTACTTCAGTACAATTCTGAGGTGTTTGTACTTTAATTATTTCCATTTTATGCTGCTGTATACTTCTAAACCACATTTCACAGCCAAATGTTGTTCCTTTAGTCCACTGTCTATTTGATAACTTAAGTTACAAGCTCCTTTGCAGATTCAGATAATAATACAGGATATTATAAACAAATAAATTAGGATCCAATATTTTAGATTATGATAAAACTTTATTGATCCCTGAGGGGAAAATCACAAATTATCCTGCAGAAAAAATATAAAAAGTAGTTTGAACTAGCCCTTCCTTTCCTAGCTTCAGTGGTAAAGTTATGTACATTGATGCACCAATAATTCTAATCCAGCAATGTGACATATTTAGGGTACATATACATAATTCTGAAATGGGGCATGCATAACAAGTCGCCTACTTTTACTTTTGGTATTTTAAGTATGTTTTGATTAAGAGCTGCTTTATTGTGTCTTCTTTAAACCTACATTCAGGAAGCTTGTAATTTAGTCTGAAGGCGTGAGGTCGGGACTTCTGGAGTGCTGTGAAGGTAGCCCAAGTGACTGCTACCTCTCATGTATTACTGTGACATTTACTGTAAGTCACAACCCTGGCTGGTGCCTTTCTGTGTTTCACATTAAGGTATATAGGTTGATTGGTGACTCTAAATTGCCCGTAGGTGTGAATGTCAGTGTGAATTAGTGTTTGTGCGTGTCAGTCCTGTGATGACCTGGCAACTTGTCCAGGGTGTACCTGCTTCCTCTTGCAGTCGACTGCTGTTCTGAAAGCATCTCCACATTTCTCAAAGACTTCTAACTTGTTGCCACTGTCTCCTAATATCCTAAAATGTGGAAACGTGGATATGGAGGAATTGTTTAAAGGCACCTTAGCTAATTACTTTTGCTGTTGAGTACTTTTTCAATTTGAAATATGTAATATAACAATATATATGATGAGTGAATCATTCAGTGTTTCAAATAACTTACCCAACACTGCCTGCAGATACTCACACACCCACTCGCACACATACAGTAGCGCAGTATCTCTGAACAGCAGGGCAAACTAGACCACTGGGAGACACACAAAGAAGTCAGGGCAGCTATAACCTCCAGAATCGGTGAACAAAAGCAAAAAGCAAAAAAAACAAAACAAAATAACCCAGAGCCATTTCCCCAGAACCTCCACCGTTATTATCCCAGCGTCTTCACGGAAATAGATGTCCATTTCTGCGGGGGAGGATCATGTAGGAGGGATGGAGGAGCCGAAACACCCCCCCCCCACCCCGCGAAAGCCAAAAAGGTCTGCTACGGTAAATCAGATGTCTGTAGAGGCCACGCTCTCTGCCTCCTTCACCAACACATGCCGGCGAGTTCCTTTCTCAGCTCTTACAGTAAAAGAAGGCTGGCTATCTCACAGAGAGAAATAATCAGCTCCCTGGCTTTTATCACCCTAACGGAGCTCATCCTTTTTACAGATAGTCTAGATGGCTTAGATGCACCTGGCATTTCTCACACTGAGATAAAGACACGTGCTTAGATCAGTCTGTGGCATGATATGAATTTATTGACTTACTGGGCCAATTACTGTGCACATGGATTAACGAGCGTTACCTTTCCCCCCCAGGCTTTCACCCTTTGCCATTTCTTCATCCTTCTTGTATCTTTATATATCAACCCTTCTCACCTACCAAACCCCAACCTCCCCTTTGGTCTTCTCTGCCTGGAAATCGCCTCACCCCTTCATGTCTCCTTCCCTCACTTCGTAATCCAACTGTCTGACCCTGCAACCCCCCCTTCCCTCGTCTTTTTCCATCTCTCCCTCCCTTCCACATGACCCTTGACGGCCCCCTTCGGTATCTTTTCCCTCTGTTGCTATCCTCATCTCATTTCCCTAAATCTCTTCCCATCCCTCCTTGTCTGCGTGCGTCCCCGCTGTGATCTCGGTGACATTTCAACAGTCACGCCTGTCACGTTACACGCAGAGGGGGTGGGGGGGGGGTTGGAGCATTGCCTCCCATGCACAATCCAGGGAGCAGAGGTCCTATTAATATGTGAGTGTAATGCTTATACAAATGGAAGATGGTGTGGGGGAATCTCATTAATGTGCAGCCTTTTATTTGAAAATACACTGTTGTACGGCGAGTATGTGTTTCATTGAGTATGCAAGATCAAGAAAAAAAAAGATGAGACAAAGGGAAGCGAGAATGAAAGAGCATCTAATTACATGACAGACTTAGCCTCTGGATCTCTGTGATTGAATAGGGCACCCTTTTCTGATATTACTCCACAAAGCTTTCATAATATCCTCCCTCTATCTCTCATACCCGTCATATTCTCCACAGCTCGTGAATCCTTTCCAGCAGTGTGTGTGTTTGTGTGTGTGTTCAGCCACCTTGGCCCCACCAGGACTGCCAATTCTGGGACATGCTTCTCGCTCTGGTCCCCAGCCCTCCCTGGGCTGTCTGCCTGGGTTATATTAGCCCCCGATATATTGACCCAGCGAATGAGATGAGGCTTGGGTTGTGTGCTGTGTGTCTTCCTTTTTTGTGTGAGTCCTCAAGGGTATAACTAGATGTTACTCGCCTGCTGCTGCTGTTGCTGTGCAGTGGATCTTACTTTTTCGGCCACTGGATAACAAGGTTGACTCTCTGCTGGAGGAACTCTCAGGCTTTCTGCTCTGTCTGGCTAAACAGACTGCTCCTTGGCTATCGCAGACTCTGTGGGCGTTCAGCTGCACTCTGCTGCTTCTCTCCAGAGAGATTCTTCAGCGTGTCGGTGGATGGTCTGGTGGGTGTGCGGACCCGAAAAGGCCTCCTCCACATACATATGCATGTATGAGTTCTTGGCCCCTGAGGAGGTCTAGATTGCAATTATTACAGAATTATAGCCTAAGGGGAAACAGGTACTTTGAAATGTTAAATATTTTGTTACATAAGTACATTATGTATTCCAGAAGCAAACTTTTATTCCTTGACAGATGGATTATTTCCTCAGCAAGTGGACTTGTGTGCAAATAATTGACAGCTTCCCAGTTTGATCTTGTTCCTACCTGTCCCCTGGCGCGAAGCATCCAAACATCTGGTGCATTCAGAAATTGGGACGCCAAATGTCGAATCTATACTCTTGCACCTAACTGGGTCAATTCAGAGCACTTGGAGGAATTAAAATTTATATATTGAGAGCATTAACTTCTTGTTGTATTCTGTGTGAGCACGCAATGCTTGCTATAGAGCCAGATGCTGCTACAAATAGTACACATGATGCCTTGGCGTGCAGACATTTGACAGACGAGATTTTAACACTGTTTCATCTACCATGCCACACATCCACTATCAGATCACATCTCTCTGACATCTTTTACTGTTTTTCTATGGAACTGGGGCACTTTCTTTTATAAACAGACTGGCAGATTGGATCTAAACTCAACGAGACCTCACTGGAAAAACGCAGCAGAGTGTGTTCATCGTGCAAAATATCAAGGTGACTGATCTGCCTCATGAGCGCAGGTCATTTCTGTGGGAACCTGTTGTTTAAAATTAATTTCAGTCCTGAAACTTCTCGTCACTCATGGCTTGTCAGCCTCTGGAGTTATTTTTCATCTATCTTTTGTTCCTATTTTCACAGCAAGACATGACATTTTCCAAACAGGTTTTAATAAAACATTTTGTATCTGCCACAGAAAAGGGGGCCACTAAGCCTGAAAAACTGCTAACCTTGTTTTTGTGACAGGCGAGCAAAGCTTTGCAGAATATGACAGGGACGATTGCTCGAAGGGCCTCAGAGGAAAGCTCTTTATATTTACTCCTCCGTTCAGTTTTTCCTATTCACAGATTTTCCTGTCTGCATTTCTTGGCCTCTGCCACCTAGCTAGGCTTCTCTCTCTTCTACCTCTATCCCATTTTCTCATTTCTTCTCTCCTTCTTCTGAGAGCACTCTGGTGTGCTGTCAAAGTCACCCTCGCTGGTCAGAGATGAACACTGTATCCCTGATGTCTATGCAACAACAACAACAATACACACGCTGTTTTTGCCCTGCACAGAGACATCAATTTACCCTGATCTTGATTCGACAGTAATCGTCCAGACTGATGGCCAATCAAAAGCGCATCACACACTCAGAGTGAAAAATAAATTAAAGTCTGCTCGTCCGTGCATTCCCTTTCAAAACCAATACCTTTCCGGTGAATGCCATGCTTCTGTTCACAAAAAAAAAACAAGCCCAGAAAAGTGTTGGTGTCACAATAGATTTTCCTCTAAGAGTAGAAAAGACAAAAATCGTTCAAAAAAATATTTCTCAATCTCAAGAACATAAATAATCCTGATGACTGTCAATACCGAAACCTTTCAGGGTTCTCAAATTGAAGTTTTTCATTGTTACAAATACAAATACTTTTGGCATCTGGCTGGGTTACAGACTCATTTTTAAGATCTACGTGGACTAGTAAATCACAGGTCAAAATTTAAAAAGCAAATTGGGTTTCTCATCTGTTAATCTGAGGACCATTGTTCAAACTACTGCTATATCTAATCTTAATAATGATGATGTTTTGCCTCGCTGTCCTGCTGCTATTTTAATTTTAAATCATACTCCATGTGAATACAGTATATGTTTATTATTGTGCACAGGATTTACTTGATGAAAAGATCTGGATCTCAATGAAACTATCTGTTTAAATAAAGGATTGGATAAACATACAGTTATAGGACATATTGTCATAATTTGCTAAATCCTGATTAACGTTAGCACGAAAGGGTTAAGAGTAAATGGATGAATGTGGATAATTTGTACTCAGTACAGGAAGAAAGTCAGCATCCGGCACTTTCATGTACACGGCCGGTCTATGGCATGGTTTTATTTGATGATTAAAATGCCAGTGGATGTGCAACAATCTGGGTGATCTTCTGTCAGTTGTCATTTCAACTAGACGGAAAAGGTCAGGAGGCAAACTGTTATCAAGCTTCCTCTGATCACAGCCCAGAGAATAGGGAAATCTGACTTTGAAACTCCTGCTCAAACTTTTTTTCTAGATGTTCACTGATTTGGTCGAGGATGGTAGAACAGACAGCCTAACATCGACTGAACATTATCAAGTGATTTATAAGGCCTTTGTATATAAAAAAAAAAGTGCATGTGTTTGTGTGCCAAATTGCTCGTTTGTGTGCCTAAGATGAGAAAAAGTGATTTTATTTCAGCAAACAACCAACTTGACTGGAACATTACAGCCTGGCTGGATCTGATACGGTCACATTTGGAACCAATGAGAGAAATGTCAAGTCTGGAAACAGAATAGCAATGAGACTCTGAGGCTAGCTTATCCTGGATGAACCCAAAAGGACACAGACAAAGATCATGTAGGATAACTTAGTCGGAAAGCCTTTCTCTAACTTAACCCCTCTTAACAACCCTTTGGCTCAAAGCAAAGTTCTGGAAACAGTTTCTTGTTTAATGTACAACACGCAATTCAAGTTAGAGGATTTGATTTCCCCAGGAGTCCTTATTTGAATGATACAGCAGAGTGTTCCTATGCCACCCACATGCACACGTAAGCATATCACTTATACTGAAAGTGTGTTTAGGGAAATAGCAATAGGCTTGTACAGTGTGCATTAGTTGGCTAAACTGCTCATTCACAAGTGTACTTGAGTGGTTTGAGTAATGTAGTCCTTAATCCCTTGAATGGAGGATAGGTAGAGGGGGAAAGGTGAGACTCTTCAGGCTCTTTCCTCTTTAGATGAGCTCAGAGGAAGGGTTGAAGTGTGCGGTGAGCGATCACCGATGAAATACATCACTCCTGCAGACGGCCCGACGGAGATCAAAGTGTGGCGGCTGCTGGGAGGTTTCAAAGAGCAGCCGTCATCTCATTACATCCCCAGCTTTCATGTGAAATGTTGATGAAACAGACTGTCTAACCCCCGTCTCTCCATCATTCACTGGATACAAGACAATTACATTAATTTAGCCTGTGAAATACTTTTTAGGTATTCAAAAAACGTTCTTGCTGTCACAAGCGGCAATACTAGGACCAATCACCTGCTGACAACCTTCCATAATAATCCTGTTTATATGAGTAAAATATTCTTTTGAATTACCTAGGGCAATTAAAGGTATATGTGTTTGTAAAAGAGGAGTATTTAGGCTTAACATATCGCGCTCATGGTGCATCCTTTTAGTTCAGCAAACAGACTATTGAACAGCATAACATACGTGAAAAAAGCTGGTGAGGTTAGTCACATCATCGCATAACCATATTAATTCACAACAGCCATGCTGAGACTGTATTTAGGTATAGATGTGCTTTAAGCTAAATGGTAATGTTAACATGTCGTTAAGCAGGTGTAATATTTACTATGCTTGCCATCTTTTAGCATGTAAGTATGCTACTGCTAAAACCAAACTGAAACACAGCGTGCTTAGCAAATTTAAATTATATTTTTGTTAAATTTTTGCTTTCAAATGGGTTTAAGCTCCTATATTTCCACTGGCTCTCTTATGATGTCTGCTGCAATGCCATCATAAATGAGAAGCAGCATAACAATACAGTGCGCTTTATGCAACTTGTATAATATGAAAATGACTCTTTCTACTTCACATACATTACCATCATCTTCTACTGTTCAAGGATTATGAGTGGGGTGAAAAGTGTACAGGTTCTTACATAAACTACAGAATTACATTTTCAGTGTGCACGTAAATATTGCCGCTAGTTTTGAATCCAGTTATGATAAATAGGAAAAGCATTTAAAACAAGAGATTAACTGTCAACATCTTTCACTCTCAAAATAGGTGTTTCCAGTATATTTATTAACTAGCACAATAGCATGGAGCATGGAGGAAGAGACATTAAAAATAAAAAGTTTTGGCTCTCGTGGTTTTTGATTTAATGCAAAAAAAAAAAAAAAAATCCATTCTTGCAAAGCTAGCTGGAAAGGTGAGAGAATGTCTTTGCAGGTCAGTGCTGATGGAGAGAAATTGTGTATGTGTGAAAGGCAAAAACAAAGCCAGACTGAAAAAAACGATTCAGCTAAAAGCCCCTACATGTAGACTATTTATCTCAATATGCCATTCTCAGAGGAATTGTTCCTAGCATAGTTGGCTGCAGAAAAATTAGACCGTCTCCAGGAAGTGTGCTGCGTTGGCTTGCAGCACAAAGATAAAGTCTCAACCAAAACAGGTTCTCTTTAAATGTGTTTGTCTTGCTCAGCCAGAAACCAATACAAGCTACAGATAAAGCCGCTATGTTATTGAAATAATCAGATCATTCACTAAATTGTGAAATGCAGGCCCAGTCTAAATTGTTACCATGCTTAAGCAGATAATATAGACTATCTATCTGTTAATGTAAGTATTCCCAAATAAGGGAAGCTGATGCACAGTATCATGAAGAAATAGCCAAAGTAACTGAGAAAAGAAGTCACTGCCCCCAGGCCAAGAAATAGTCCTACGGATTATCCCCATAAAAACAAAAAAACATGCATCCATCAATTACAATTCTCTGGGGTCAGGTGGCGGAGGCAGCAAGTTGAACAGGGCGATCCAGACATCCGAAGGAACACATTCCTGCTCCTTCTGGGGGATCCCAAGGCATTCCCAGGACAGATAGACTATATAGTCCATCCTGTGGGTTCTGGATCTGCCCTGGGGTCTCCTACCAGTTCAACCAAAGGATGGCGCTCAGGGGGTATCCTAATCAGATGGCCGAACCACCTCAGCTGGCTCGTTTTGACATGAAGGAGCAGCGGTTCTTCTGCGAACTCTCTACGGATGTCCAAAGTCTCTCTGGATGTCTGAGCTGCTGACCCTATCTCTAAGGCTGAGCCCAGTCCCTCAAAGCAATGTATATTTATTTATGTATATTTTAAGCACACAAGATATAAATTAGTTAGTGAGCTTTAGAGATGCTGGGACACATATATTGTTGTCTTGGGAAAGAGGTAGGCTAGCTGTTTCCACTCTTTATGCTAAGCTAAGCTAAGTTTACACTGGCTCTCTTTGCAAATATCTTATAAATCACTTTATTCACACTTCATTTGAAATCACAACTACAAGGTATTTACTTTTTTATTATTATTATTATATTTCTGTGATATTGAATATATCAACTTTTGAGTGTTTGTTCTTCCTTCTGTGTTCATACATCATGTAAACATTGATCTACCTGCTTGTGTCTCTGTTCTTGCTGTGTTCTTGCTGTCTTTTCACCTGGAAGAGTTAACTAGCAAGTGTTTCCCCGAGGCTGAATTGCTAACACAGGCAATTTCTGGCAAGGTGGCAGCCCAAGAGGGGTTGAGATCAATTGGGGCCAGAGCGACCCAGGTCACCTTTAAGGGGCCCCTGGCTAATTTGGCCCTACCACCCAGCAACCCCTGCTCCTCACCTCTGACTTATCTCTGACCCTGTTACTGTGGTGACAGTTACCAGGAATTTACCTTCCTTTCTTTAGCGACCTTGACTGCCATCTCTTCTTTTTCTTGGTTCAGTCTTTTGCCGGTTGGATTGTGACCTCTGGATGACATCCTGAATATAGTTGAAGAGGAAAACTGAGATGACAGAAACAGCAGGGGGTTTTGTTGTAGAAGTGGCAGGATTCTCATGAAATGCAAGGATGGTTCTGGGACACAGGAGTCAAGTGCAGAACACACACACACCCTCACACACATACGAGTACAGTGCAACATATTTCATGCACAGTTATGTTTTATGTATTGGTTGATTTTTTTTGTTCTGTGTCTGATGTCAAGGTTGACATTGTGGCCCTGATGTAAAATCAATGTCACTGTGAAAAACCACTTCTACATTTGAACAAATGTTGTTCCTTCATGTGAATTGTCTGCTTTACACACACTAATACTGAGCAATATTTCCTGACCTCTTTAGAAAATAAATTTTAGAAATTTTCCTGGCTTTCTCACTGGAATACACCTGCAAACCATGTCGACCATCAAATATTGATTAAAGACAAAGCCTTTCAAATGCCCACTTTCCTATTCTGTTTCTTGTAATGTCTAGAAGTTCAGATTGAAGATCAACCCTCTTGCAGTTTGCCTACAGAGCTAACAGCAGTCAACAAGCTCCTGGCTGAGTGTACCTGACTCCACCTACAGCTGGATCACAGACTTCCTGTCTGACAAAAAGCAGCACATGAAGCCAGTGAAACATGTCTATGACTCCTGGACCATCAGCACAGGATCCCCCCAGGGCAGCATAATTTTTCCTCAGCTCTTCTCTCTGTACACAACAGTTGCACCTCCAGTCATCAGTCAGTCAAACTCCCCCTCATTAGACTCATCATCGATGCGGATGATCGAAGATAAGTCCAAGTAGGAGACTGACCGTTTGGTGACCTGGTGCAGATGGAATAATTTGGAGATCAACTCTCTAAAGACAGTGGAGGTGGTTGTGCATTTCAGAAAGAACTCAGCCTCACATGCTCCACACTGCTCAACACTGTGAAGTCTTTTGGTTAGCTCTGTCAGTTTTTTCCCCCAACTACAGCAGGCCTCATCAACAAGACCTGGAGCCCCCTTTGAAACTGACTCTCACCGCCACCCCATACCCTACATGTTACATTAATGTAAGATCTACTGACTCCATGTGTTACATTAATGCACATCTTTTAATGACATCTTTTGGATTAAAATGTTTTAATAAAATATGTTGCACACTTAAATATTCTGCATACCTTTTGCACAATGCTGGTGAATCTACTTCTGATTGACTGTATCTTACTTTACCATACTGTTGGTCCACACAGACCTGGTTTATTTGCCACAAATACCATATTGTACCAACTCTACAGAACGTGTCTATTGTCCTGACTTTACAGAGGCAAGCTGTAGCTACAGTAGCTAGCAAGGTAACCAAATGTATTGTACCAACTGTACAGAGCTAACTAGCAGCAAATAGTATATCCATTGTACAGAATCTATAACATATCAACCGTCTTTCTCTTATTATATTTCAGTTTCTTCTTTTATGCTGTTGTCTGTGTAGTCAAAGCTTCAGGGTGAGCACACAGCCTTCACTAAAGTAACATTTTGAACTCTCATGCACAGTTTTTTGCTTCAACTTAAGGGTCAGTCTAGACTCATTTATACAGACAGACAGGTCAACAGTAGGCACAAGGCAAAGCTGCAAAACATCCAGTTCTATATTCATATCGACAGTCTTTTTGTCTGGTATATGAATCCAAGGCCATTTTCTTAGCAATTTCACATCATCCAGCCACATTTCCTCCTCTTTCTCACACGCAGTCATCTATCTATGTGACCTCCAGCCAGACCTGACCTTGTGAAGGAAATTAGGGAAAAGCACCATTGAGTGTTGATGAAAAGAGAGCATATATTTGAAGACAGCGCATTAATGATGTGACAGGCACTAATTCAATGTGAAATTCTCACAAATATGCACACACACACACACACACACACACACATACAAAGACGCTGTCACACACACATACACACAGTGAGACTCCTGGGAACGATGGATCTTGATTAAGTGTGGGGAAAGAGGGAGCGGGCGAAGCGGAAGACGACACGTCAGAGTCGTTTAACGTAAAGTTATGACACTTTTATGAGGCCTGCTTTGAAAATTGCCAAATACAGTACACAAACACACTCACTCTCACACATACACACACACACACACAAACAGAGGCAGGTATGTCTGGCTCAACGACAAATTCCTTTACACAGCACATAACAGGCTACAAATCAAGCATACTGATGGGCCCTAAGCCATCTTTTCCTGTACTGTTGTGTCCGCTGGAACGTATCTCTCTCTCCTGTCTCACAGTCAATTTCAGAGCCTCTCTTGATGGAATGACCTTGGACCGAGGACTTTAAGCTTCATTTTGGCAACTGTCAGCATGTGTGTAGGTGTGTGTGAGCGTAGAAACACCCACGTGTGCTAGCCTGTCGTGCAAAGAAATCCTTTGTGCTTTGCTTTTCGTGCACATAGTTGGAAGCTCCCACGCTTTTGTCCTGCGATGCATTCGCAGTCTGTCAATCAATAGCCTCCAATTACGAATATAATGCACTCAATTGACTCGACGGGCAGGCGGCTAGATTGCAGCGTGGAAAGCTATTAAAGGGGTGCGCCGTGGCGTGCAGAGAGGCGAGCCCCGAGAGTTGTGTGTGAGTGCGCGCTGGGAGGGGCGATGGGGTGGGGGGAAGACAGGGCTGAATGGAGGACGCTGTCAGGAACTAATAGCTTTGGGATGTAGTGCTGGGCTGTGTGTGTACAGCAATCTCACTCTTTCTTAAAGAGGGAGGAGGATGCAAGGAGGGTGAGGTGACGGGGTGTGGGGCGGTAGTGATGAGATAGTGAGGGTTTCTGCACGTGGGATGGCTTGGGGATTGTGGGAAGATGAGGATTATGGCATTTGCATGTGTGTTTCATCACGTGTGTGTGTGTGTGTGTGTGTGTATGTGTGTGCATTTGACAGCGTAACAGTAACGTGCCACCCCAGCCACCAAAACCACCTCCGCCACCCGCCGCAGACTGCTACATGATAGAGTGACTTCTCCGAGATTGAGAGCCACCTCTGCTGTGATACACCTCTGTCAAGAGAAGACAGGCATAAAAAAAAAGAGGGACTGAGGCAAGATAGCGATAGAGAACGGTGACGGGAGAGTGGGGTGTGCGAGGAGGAGGGTTTGTGGGTGGAGGATAAAGAGGACTCCGGAGATAACTAAAGCATTTGAGAGACAGGTGCAATATAGAGGAAGAAGAAGCGACTACGGGGGGAGGCAACGCAGGGGGGGATGTTAGAAATGAAGGAGGAAGAAATGACAGAGAACGAAACGCAGAGATAGGGTATTGGACAGCTATTTATTCTCACAAATATCACCACAATCTTCTGGCAAGGCCGTGGATTTCACTAAAAAGGAGAATCAGGCAGACAAGCAGCAATAAAGGAGGGAAAACAGAGACCTGTGAAGGCAGACACAAAGAGAAATAAGTTTGAGATAATGAGCAATGAACAGAGAGAGCGGCTTGCTTTTATGAAATCATTGCATTCTGCTCATGTTTTTCCTTTTTTGTTGATATCACAGGCTCCCACAGTGTCAGAAGAACTGAATGAGGTATATGCTGAGATGGAAGCCCGTGGTTAGACTCCTAGATATTTTTGTTATTGGCAGATTTTGCCAGACATCATGGAGTCAAACTCGAGCCTAGCTATCAAGGTGATTCACACCATGCTGTATCGAAGATGTAGTGCTAATTTGGTAGGGTTCAAGACTGTTATGAAAATATACGATGAATATTTTTTAGTATAACAAAGAACTCAAATTGAGCTAAAACATATTAAAAAGTTGCTCTGTATGATATCATGGTGAGACAAGAGACTTTTCCCCAAGAGACGTAGTTTCCAAGTTGTGAAAAACATATAATTTACAATGCCTCAACCAGTTACCTGCGCTGTCTTTTGGCCCAGGAGGAGAAAGGAATGATTAGATTTTTCTACACCATTTTTCAGTTCCCATGAATAAGCAATCCTTTCTCTTAAAAAAGGAAGAAATAGAAGAAATGCACTGCCAACCTGATTAAGGTTTTTTTTTTATTAACATTACAAGGAGACGTATTATTGACTCTGTAGTGAAGAGGCAGACAGGAAAGAAGGGGGTGAGAGTGCTATGCAACCGAGGTCCACAGCTAGAATTGAATCGTGGATGTTGTAGATATTGGCATGTTCTTCAACAAGTTGGCTGCATACCGAGATGATTAACATTTCTGATGTTTAGGTAAGTCAAACGGAAAGATCATGGTTCTGGGTGAAAATGAAAACGGATCCTACACTACTAGTCCTAACGGCAAGAAGTCCAGCTCGACATCTGTCTTTCAGCCTTTTATTTCATGAAGCTCTCACCAATGACTAAAAGTCAGTCCCAGATTTACTCAGTCACTCTTAGCCTCCACCCATCGACCGTCTCCTCATCATTTCACTTTAAAAACGTCATACTTCCTGATTTAGACGAAAAACTGCCAGTGAAGCAGAAAGAGTTACATTTTATCCAAAATTTTTGGATTAAATATACATATTTGGTAGAAGACAGGTCTTGAAAAAGAGTAGTTGGGTTTCATAGCCTGTAGTGTTTTCATAATGTCAGCTGGTTTCACAGAGAGAGGGGTGTAGTAGCTTCACTGTTGGGTGCAGCCTGTGACTATTGGAAACAGCTAGGAGGTTAAAATGTCACAAAATTTCTGTGAAATTGAACCAAAAACAAGTTGAAGCTGCGTGTCCGTAACCTGATGCAGGAAACAGTGAGGGGCCTGATCTGATGGGACCATGTGGTTTCAAACACTGAGACTCTTCCTTAACAAAATGTGCATACTATAACTTTTCTCAGGGCATTTACATTACTAAATCAGTGTCCGAAATATCACACTTTGGACGTTGCATTTCCATCCTCTACCCCGAAGGTCTCAATTCTCCAAGAACTTGTCTCGATTTTAACTACACCACTGAATATGTCAATGCTGGAAAGAGAGAGGGGGAAAATATAGCATGCCTGGAGAGAACCCGAGCCTCTTACAGATTCCAGGTCAGCAACATTAACCTTAAGTACATCCTCCATTTCTGAGTTGTCTCATCTCCCCTCTCTGCAAGAACAAGATGAGCAACTTTCTAACTTTCTGTTCCCAGTTCTTTTTCACCCAGTAATGTAATCAGCAAGCTAACACGAAGTGGATGGCAACAGAGAGAACAAGACTGCCAGAGAAGACAATCGACAGGCATCGACTACATTTTGTAGTGCCGATGTCGGAACAGCGGGGTGAAGGCCAGACTGCAAACTCAGGCTGCGCTCACATATATCCATGCGTGTCCTCATTCTTTCCTCGTAGTCCTTGTCTTTTTCATGGTCTGCCGCTTCATCATCAGCACAGACATACTGGTTTAAAACGGCCCTTCCCACCAGACAAACCTTATTTGTTTGCTGCTTTAAGGCACATACCAGCCTAAAGCACAAATCATACATGTGTTAGTCGCTGCCGATGTCAGACAAGGTTCAGTCAATGTTTGCGAACAACTCTCTCAAATAGCTGCAAAGCAGACACTCAAGGCTGCAGCCTGCGATGTCAAACACGTAGAAATGACTTAGAGTGCGGAATGCAATATTTATCCAGGCTTTTATATCTAATTCAACTTTATATGTAATAGTGTTGTGAAGCAGAAAATGTGCTCGTATCCTTAATCAGTTGGGATACTGTCTCTGTGTGTGCTCACAGTTATCACTCTCCTATTCAGAGAGAGTGGAAGTGCTCTAAGATTTGTTTCTCAAAGAAAAGTCTTTCAGTGTCTCGCCTTTCTTTGTTCCTGCCTTTGATGGAGTGCTTGTGTACACCCCCCACCCAAAAAACGTAGACCGAACTATCCAGAATCATAAGACTAACATAGAGGAGTACTGCTTCCGGCGTAGATTTTCCTTTTAATGTGTCACATTAGGAGCATCATCTCCTCTGTCAGACACACTGCTGCCGAGTGCAAAAACATTACACACTCCACCAGAAATATATAACATTTGCAGCTAATATTCACTGCTCAAAAAATACTTAACATGGTTTATGATCAATAAAACATCAGGCTGCCATCAGAACGTCTTTGATCTGAGGCATTTCATCTGTGTTCTGAATATGCCGCATGCTCCGATATTCGTCTAAGAGGAGAATTGTGGGTGTTTTTTGTGTGTGTGTGTGTGTATGTGTGTGAGGCTGTGTTTGTACTCTCATGGACTTATGGGGTCATGCTGGGTTGTGTGTATTTGCACCAGTGTGGATGAATGTGTATTTGTGTGTTGGGTTGTATGGGAAGAGTGAACCTGCCGTGGTCAGTGGGAGTATTGACAAAAGACTGTGTGCAACCCATGTAAAATTCATGTTCTGTACTGCTTTTACAAAAGAGGCCCGGAATGGTTTCTGGGGGAAAATTATGCCGGAGCAATGGGAGGATAGAGCCGAGGACAACGAGACATGAAAAATAGAGCTGAGAAAGAAGAAGGGGAGAGAGAGAGAGAGAAAGATACAAAAGAGGAAAGGTGAGTATGTCTCCAAGGAGAGAAAAACGAAAAGTGAAGATTATCCCTGTGGACAGTCGAAGGGTTGAGTGAAGCCAAAGCGAGACTCCCAAAGCCTGTTTGTAGCAACATCGTCACCCAGGGAGAGATAGACAGGCTGTATGCTACGGAGCTTGAGCTGCATTACAAGCTGAAATTTTTTGACCTTTTGCAAATGATTGAATTTTGCAAAAGGAGCCCAAAGCATGACGCGTTAAACCTTTCCTCGTGCTCACCCTTCTTTGTCCTGAAAACTCAAGAAAACATGCCAAAATGCTGAAGTGCAGATTTAGCCTCACTTAAAGAAGCATGACTGTCTCACAGGGACTCTGATAATGTATGAGGTATGAGAAACCAGAGTGCAACAGTAAGAAAAGTGTGTCTAAGTGAGAGTGAGGTGAGAGTGGATAGATGGCCAACAGTGCTCTTGTGATTAAGCGTCCCACTGACCGTTTGTCTTCTCAGAGTTTTCTGCACAGCTTGATCCTGTAGCTGTCCACGTACCTCTCTCTTCTCTTGGCTAATGGTGGTTAACACGGTGCTTGACTCGATAAAGAACATTACACTCTTGTTGCATAAGTAACACTCAGTATGGGGTTTAAATTCATATGCGACGCACATTTTTTGAATTTAACCTGACGTCGTGCAGAGCCAACAAAGAAGAGCATGCATACCGTGTGAAGTATAAAGGCTTTCTTTGCGGGTGGCCTGCTTGAAAATCTGTCTCCTTACTTACTTCTGTTCTCCTTATTTGCTCTTGCATGCTGCTTTAAGCTCCTACAACACCTCTAAGCTTGTTATACTTAACATATACAGGTAGCTCCATATGGGCCACAGCTCCTGCGTATTCTCCCTGTCATTACTTTTCCCCTCTTCATGCTGTCTTTGCAGTCACGTAAACATGTGGTGTCCCCACAGTAAACCCCTCATCTTCCCCTGCCATCTTACCCTCAGCCAGCCTCTCCTTTTTTTTCACCGTGACTTCTTAATTGCGTCGTGGGAGATCTCTTGTTAGCCGATGGGGGGAGTTGTTCTGCTGTGTAAGCCTGTTTTCTCCCCCCCAGCTGATTTAATTCGCCGCTTTATCCAGAGGCGGTAGATAGAGGACAAGGCACAATGTGCGGTATGCTGATGCTTCTGATTCCCCTAGATGTGCTGAGGCACAATGATACTTTAAAGATGCCTTTACCGATCCATAAATTTCCATTCCCAATCAGAAAAGTGGAGTGTGGCCCCACTTGTGGCATAAAAAAAATCATTCTTTGTTCTGTTTAAATTCACTGGAAATCATTTGTCCAGTGGGACGATGGGAATAAAGACAAATTCATCTCAGTCTGCCAGACAGTTCAGCCTTTACACTTGTGTAGCATCACACTTTATTTACACAGAAACGAAAGCTTAGCTTCAGTTAAAGATAAAAAAAATTGTGTCTATTTAACGAGGAGCAACTTTTCACACCTTGGCTGTAACAATTTTCAGTTGGTTTTGTGTTTCCTGTTTTATTTTGTAGTACTCCCCTGTCTGTGTCTGTCCCTGATTAGTTGCGTGGCTATCCGTGTTTCTTTAGTTTCTTTATCTGTCCGTTATGTGTCTGACAGTGTCTTTATGTGTCTTAAGCTCATCTGTATTCCTGCTCTGTTCTGTTTTGTTCTTCTAGATTTTGGTCATTGCAATTTCGTTTTTGTATTTTTGCCTGGACCACCAGCCGCTTTTTAGTTTGTTTTGTGTTCATTCCCCAACTAGTAAGTGATTAAAGTTTCTTTCTGTGCTCATACCTGGTCTCCGTACCTCTATGTCTACAATTGGTTTCACTCCTGAACCCCCCCCCACTTTGACATTAGCTGACAATTTTCACTCATTTCCCATAATCCCTTCTGGTCATATTCAGATTAAGCTACTCCATCTGTTCATCTCCATCTCCATCTACTTTTGATGATAACGAGTAACATCTGTGCAAAATCTCCAAGGTGTTTTTGTATACTATATATATTTTCAACTATGAATATGTGAGTAAAAAACTGTACTTCCATAGTCATTTATGAAATCATTAACTATGGATTAATTAAACCTGTCTTGTTTGTCTAACTCCAAACTGTGTCAGGGCTCGTGAGCTGATGGTAGCGACAGCTATTTTAACAAAAGAAATTAATCAGTTAATCAGTTAATTATACTGTGTGTAGAGTGACTTTGTTATACTATCAATTCAGGCCGGTCCCAGTCAATAGTGTTCAATTCCTTTTCCCAGTGAAAAACGAGTAAATCTGACATTTCTGAGGATAATAAACACTTAACTCACACAACTCTGTCGCATCCTTTGAGAGTTTCCCAGAGATTATTAGTAGTCTAAGGGAAATTGTCGCCCTGTGAAGCTTTTCCTCTGGTAAAAGTGAAACATGAAATACTTCCATGAAAGCAGAACGTCAATCCCACACTTATTTAGCTTGTCCAACTATTTTATGTCAGTCACTCTCTCTCCCTTGAAGTGGTCTGAATGATTTCCAGTTAGAATTTTTCAGACTCAGTCAAATCTGAGGAATTATTTCCTCTGTGGCAACAAAACATGTTACATGACTTCCAACCCTATATTTTATATTTCTGTGTTTAAAAGGTTAACTACTTTCTGTAGTGGAGTGACTGCTGCTCGCTCCATTCATAAAGAACATTTGCTGTTGTGAATACGTGAATAGAACCACCAGTTTTTCCAAGTACCATTAATATAAAAGTCAGATAAAAAACAAACTAAATACTATTTCTTGTAGTGTGTTAGCTGTGAAGTAAATATATGTTAAAGGACATAAAAAATAAAACCTTGTTGATGTTATTTGACCTCTATTTAAGCAGGAAAGGTCCCATTGAAATTAAAACCTCCTTTTCAAGACATCCTAGCCAAGACAGGCTGCAGCACCTCACAGAAAGTGCAGGTTTTCTAAGCATGTTGGAGAAGAAAGAGCTAAAAAGAAGGCTTATTTACTTTTATACTTTTGTGGCAGAAAATGTGCAAGCATGCAAGTAGGTGTATGGTACTGAACTGCCCTACACATCCTCTCTCCTGTCACTCCCAATGGTCTCTGTTAGCTAGGGGTTTAAACAAGTACCACCCTGGACCAACGTCTAGGTCAGTGAAGGAGGCAGGAGGAGAGGGCTCTTCCGCTTCAAACGACCTTGTGGTTGCATGCGTCTGGTCACTGTCACCACTTTCCATGTTAGGTAACAAAGACACCTTGGACAGCAGCTTTCAGAGTGAAACAGGAGCCATTAGAGCGACGGTGTCACAGCTGCACTGATTAAAACTGAAGTTAATCGGTTCTGTCAGAAAGGTGAATGGACAAATGAGTGGAATTTATTTTTCAATATGCCAATGAGGTGTGCTCAAACTAAAACGGAGTGTTAAGTTGCTCTTAAATCCAGTCACAAGCTATGAAGATAGCTTGTATTTACATTTCTTTTCAGGCATGATGGAATAAGAAAAAAGAGCTTTACTTCTCCAGTCAAAAATTTGGTATGTATCAAGTATATTTATATCCACCCTTAACAACTTTCTTCTCTCAGTTCTGTAGGCTGTGTGATTTGGGCCTATAAAACAAACAGGTGGCGAACAAAGCAAATGCCATCATCTCCGAGCCTGCCCTTCCTCACATTCTGTGTTTTTTACGTGCTCCCATCTGCTCTTCGGTCTCACAACAGCTGAGAAAAACAGGTCAAAGGCGTTCTTTACCTCTGCTGCTTTGCGCCTTCGCAGTGTTGGTGAATTGAGAGAGAAGGCTGTGTTCGGTTGTCAGTTGTGATGTCAACAATTGGTGTGATATGTGATAATTGTAATGCTGATGATGTGTATTTCAGACCAAGCATTAACACCCAGCATTGCAGCCAAGTATCTGTTGTTTCCTGTTACTGTGAATAATGATGCTTTTAATACTAGCTGTGAAACTAATTGCTCATCAGGGCAAATGAAGATATAAAGTGAATTTGAAGGTGGATGACAGCAAGGTGGTGTTTTTATTGCATCAGTTTTTTAAAGAAAAGAAGCTCCATCCCTTTAAAAAAACACACACCCTCTAGGTTTTAAAATAGACCTTGAAAACCTATTTTATCAATACATTTCTTACTATAAGCGATGCGTCCTACATGAGCAGAATATGTATTTTGTTTCCGTTAAACCGCTTGAGAGATTTCTCCATTTGTGTTCTTATCCTCGTTTTTTTTTTAATGATTTGAAGTGGCTCAGCTGGGAAAAGGTAAAGTCACGCACTCTCGCGCACCAATCAGAGCTTAGCAACACTTGAATCAGAATCTGATTAGAGTCGTGAGTTCGATTCGCTGACGTGATGAGCAACATATATTCTAATGTGCAGGTGCAGGTTCGGGTGGTTGATTAACATCTATTTTTGCGAGTTGGGCTCCCGTAATGGATCAGGTTGGTGCAGGTATTAAAAAAACCCTGACCCATGCATCAATAGAGGTCGCATCTTTCTAACTCCACACCCCATTTTCATCCCCAACTGAGAAGTGACATCACTTGAGCCGATTTATCAGCCTCTAGAGCCTCAAAAGGCTTTGAACAACTATTTCCCAAGGCCCCCCCCCCCCAAACACACTTTGATGTGTAAAATTGGTCCAGCCTTCACCTTTTACCATAGCTCATTCATAATCTTTTGATTCGATCACTTAGAGAATACAGTGCGATGCAGAGCAGTAGAGAGATTATGGATCTGTAATGAGTTATGGAGAGGGAGCTGCTGGTTCTCAATCTTACCCGTTGCATGAAGATACATATAGATCACTTTGTATAGATGAATAAAACTCATAAAAAAAAAAAAAACAGCACTTTACTTTTTGCAGCCTCAAGGACCTAAATGCTTAAGTACGTTCTGGGTAGTAGGCAACAGCCTGTTAAAAGGGAGTTTAAATAAGGGGATTTCTTTGGCTCCATCATGGAGCATCATCCAAATCACTGTGAGAAGGTAAACAGGCCAGACAGGCCAGACAGAGTGATGTGCTTCTTAATGTCTAACAGGTGCCATGTTCTCATTATCACACCCTTAACAGCTGGGAGATGCTGGAAAACAGCCTCATCATCAGGATTACTCTGTGGATCTTGATTTTGTAAGTGTGTGTGTGTGTGTGTGTGTGTGTGTGTGCATGTATGTACTTGCACATGTGAATGTGTATGTGCATGCATGAACTTATCTTTTATGGTCAGTAGTATATCTTCATAGCTGTGTGTGTGCATCTGGCATGGAAGCAATTTCAATGCTCCATTATTTTTTTTTATTGCAGTTCACCCCCTTACACACACACACACACACACACACACACACACACAGACAATAATATGATAATCCATGATATTTTAGGAACCTGGAAATGAAAGACAATATATTTCCCCAAACTTTTTTTTCTTTTTTTTTGCTTCCGCCCCACTGCTCCCTCTCTCCTCCTTCAATTTTACCTCCTTTTTCCCGGTGTGACTCGCCTGTCCCAGAAGTACGGAAATGTGTGAAGTGTGAGTCGAATATAAATGGAGTGGGGAAGCGGCGTGTTGCCCTGTCACTCTGTGTGGCCTTGTCACACTCTGGCTGTGTGGAGTGACTCCGACATGCCCTCTGGCCTTGCCCATCAATTATAGATGGAACCAGTTGCCAGAGAGTGCACACTCCAAACACAACACGATATCACGCACAAAGGTAGGGCTGGGTCTGGTGACCATCATGGCAGAAAATAAATATGCTTGAGTAAACAAAATGAAACCATCTAGGAAGAGAGTCAACTCATATGGGGTGAAATTTAAGAAGTTTCCTATGATCACAGGTTGAACTGACCATACATTAAGCCCTGTCCCCTTTAGTTTAGCACGTCTGGCAAACCCTCTGCTCCCATATGGTACAGAAATGGTGGCAGACTTCTTAGTAATTTTTAAACAATGGGTCGTTGAAGCAGGGTTGTCATTTCTAGCCAGCGATTGTTAATTTTGTCGGCTGAAATGACAACTGAATTTATCAGCTGTAGCTACCTGTAGCTTGAACGCTTGGTTGAAAACGCTGTCTTTGATGACTTCCATCTGGCTCACTCTTTAAACAAGAACTTTGTAAAAGGGGACTTAAATAGGATGAGAAAAAAAAGTATGACTGTTTATAGCACAACCCTGTTTGACCTTTAAGCTTTTTTAAACAGTATAATTCAATACAAGAAAAAAGGCTTAGGACAAGGACAAGGTAACATGATGCTATCTTGGGTACCATTGGGCGTGGCATTGCTGGGATAACCTAAAAAACAAGAAAGACCAGGACAGTGCCGCTAATGTTACCCTTAACAATAGCACCCAAGGAAGACACTGTGAGGAAATACAGAGGACGTGTTAGTCATAAACTGTCTTTATGTATTACCCCAAAGTAATGTTATAAGTTCATTATGCTAATATCTGTACACAGATATCTGGAAGCGTTCTGGTTTCTGTTTGTAGTCCGAGTAGTATTGACCAATCACATTTCAGTGGGTTTTTTTTGATAGCATGTGGAGAGCAAAAGTTAAGTGCTTTAATTATTAGATATCTGTTTATAGAAATGTGTCTTTCTTATCGTTCTTGCATATGAAGTTGTCGGATTGCAGAGGAAGTCTTGACTCATATCCGTTACCCGTTTTCTGGATATCTGCTGGCTTTGAATGGGAAGTAACACTCAGTTGCTATTGTAGGTGGCAAGCTAGGAATTCAAATATGATAGAAATTGGAGCTTACTAGAGCAGAGAGATGCTTTTTAATCCATTCTGCATGCTTTTCATGTGTTTTTCATCTTGGAAAGGCTAAAAAAAGACACCACCTTTCAAACTCTGTAAATGCTCCTCACGTATTCCTCACAGGAACATGCACGCCACTTATGCACGGGTAAAAATCTGAAGTTTGACCTGCTTACATTTACTACGCTATCATTAGACGATTTCTGTTCAGGGGGAAGGGTTTAGGGTCAGTTGTGGCAGTTTGAAATCCATGTGACTGTCACTTACGTAGCTTTTGTCTTCATCGCGGTTCCTCCTCAAGTAATTTTTGCTCACTGGCTGCTCTCTTCCACAGTTTGACCTGTCTGAAAAGGAGAATGAAAAGCTGGAATGATGTATGCAGGGACGCTTGGCAATCGTCAAAGCATCAATCACATGTTTTAACGGCGTGTGTTCTATTCATAGAGAGTCATTAATCACAGAGGAGGGTGTCTAGCTGCAGCCTCAAAAGAGCCTGTAGCGACAATGGAGGCGTAAAACTTTTTTTCTCTCTCTGAAAGTCGAAAGTGAGCTGCTAATCTGCGGAGTATGGATCTGAACAAAATGTAGGCGTTAACCTTCAACACAACAGCGCGTGTCTCCAAATGTGTGTGTGTTTCTTGGAATAAGTTCATGAATATCCTATGTACACTTCCCCGCTAAAATGTTCTCTGCTTTTCACGTCAGTGGTGTTTTTGTGGAGATGGGAGCATCTACACACACACACACACACACACACACACACACACACACACTGCAGCTGTGCATGTTTTTCCAGCTGACAGCATATCGATCAGCCTCTTGTTACATTATGATAGCATTCCTCACAGTGTTATTCACACCATTAGACTGTCAGAAAATAGCACCATTGTGAGTTCTGCATCACTCTGGTGCCTGTGGAGCTTTAATGTCTGTCCAAATGGATTCCCCGAAATTAACATTTTCAAAGTCGCTTGGCACTTTTGCTTAATATTAATTCATAACAGTTAGTAAGAAGAAGACTAGATGACAACAAGAAATCCAAACAGGCGTTCTTAATTTAGGCGAAGGCAGCGCTACATGAAAGCTGCACTAAGACATTTATGTATTGAACCAAAAGAAGTATTGCACTAAGATGTGTAGGATGCCCTGAGTGTCACCTTTCGGGCTGCATACAGGTGACAGTATGTAATTATAATTTTCTTTTAACGCAATGTGATAGTTACACGTCAATCAAAACATTATAAGACAGCTCTTTTTATAGAATACGTTATTACTCTACTCTTAAATATCAGATATATATTAATCAGACACATTTGACAGAGCAAGTGGAGACTATTCTTAAACTCACTCATAGTATCAGTAATTATCTGATGTTTGCTAATATTAGCTAACATCAGCCAACAGAAGCTACTACCAAAAAAAGCAAACGCCCTGACCCCGAAAACCCACCGGACACGTCTCTGTCACGTTGTGACCACGGAGCACACGCAACGCTGCGCACCCGCACCCGGTGGAATTTGGGGGGGGTGAGTGCGTTAAGATTTCTTCTTTCAAGAGTTACATTGTTCCTCTTTAATATTACAGCAATCCACGTACGAATTTCATCATCATGTGTTGTTAGCAAGGTTGATATAAGTATTGAAAAAAGAAACTTCTCTTGCCCACCCACCCAGAGGTAAATCAGAATCCTGCACTTCAGGAGGGAAGCATTCCAGTTGAAGCTGAACTCATTAATGTTTAATTTATTGCCTCAGCTTTTGACTGGTTTGCTTCATAGAAAATTTGATAACATTGTCTCTGCAAGTTATCCTACACCGAACAACAAGAAACAACAAAACTGTTGTTTCTGGAGAGTTGGTGGAGTGATGGGCGCCCTGGAAGCAGTTAGGGGTTCAGTACCTTGCTCAAGGGCACCTGAATTGGTACCTTTCCAGCTACCACACTCCATACTGTGGTCCGTGCTGGACTTGAACCAGCCGCCTTCTGTTTTTTTAAGCAAGTCCCTATAAACTGAGCTGCGGGTGGCAGGTTTCCTTAAAATAATATACGTTAAGACACCTCAAACGTGTGTCTAAGGTAGAGCCTGTAAACCACTGTGCCAAAACTCATGCTTCATGCTACATAACCACTTCATTCTCATCTACTTAAGCCACGCTCTCAGTCACAATCACCAAAAAGTTCACGATAAATCTGAAAAATGCCAAAATGATTAACAAACCAGAAAATAGGGCAAAAACATCATTTCCGCTGCCCACAGTGCTGTTGTGTTTAATCTTTGCCTTTTGAATTGATTGACACACTAATTTGAAACTCTTTGGCGAGACAGAAATGAGCGACCTGTGACAAATGATTGTGTGTAGACCTTACTTTACTTTAAAAAGGTCACAAGCCAGAAATGTTGGAAACCACTTAGTCAAAATAACTATAATCTGCAATTAATTATAGCAATTACATGAACCTTGTGTAAACCTAGAGGAGCCATCGAGTCCACTTGATGGTAATTGTTTTCAAGCAACAATAGTAGGAAGTTAAAAGTGGTGTAAAAATGTGTCTGCAGCTGAGCTGAAGATCAGAGTTTTTACTCGCTTTTTGCTCAGACCGCATGTGGTGGGTTTAGGATGCATTTATACAGTATGATTATACAGTGGCAGACTTGAGAAGTGCTTTTTTTTAGATGGGAACTCACACACCACTAAGGGTTTACGCTAATAATTCATTGAAATAATCATTATCATTACAGCATCAGTAAAATAATTGAATTAATCATAAATACGCTCAGTAATACCCCCTTTAGGAGCCGGATGGTAAACTGCATAAAATTCTAGATGCTCATATTCCTCGAGGATGATCTTTTCCTCCTTGTGTAGACGGAGAGAAACTCTCACTTATCTCACACATTCATAAAAACGGCACAGGGCGTTTTGCTTTGGCAGAGGAGCGAACCAATCCCCCGAGTGAGCTGCTCCATAGAAAATAATGAAAAGAAGCATGTTTAAAGGGCCTCGTCTGAGCAGTAATAGCTATGTTTCCATTCTATCCAACTAGTGAGCTCGTACCGAGCAAACCTAAATGCAAATTAGGCGGCGCGGAGCAAATAAATAGGCTGTCTTGACATAAAACTGTCAGAAAAACTCACGCTGATGAGAAATCTTCCAGAAAAGATGCTATTATGAAGACTGTGCTAAAGTAACACATATATATAACGTTGTGTGAAGACAAAAAAAAAAAAAGATATTCAATAAGTCACAAGGCAGTTCCACTAACAGAAAATTAAACCCTGTGTCTTCGCTGTGGGAGTGACATAAACATAGGTTGTCATGCGTTGATATTTCAGGATACCCACCTGACATCAAACACTGTTATTCTGACACGCATCCTGATTTATGTAACGCAATTAAGATAAAACTCAGCCAAGGATGCCACCATGATAAACTGTGGCGTTTCTATTAATTATCCAGCACTGGTGTTTATTCGACGGGTGCTATTTCTCGAGTTCATTCGTCTCAGTTATACACCGTCTATGATAATACAGGAGTGAATGTTGGTTGGATGATAATTGTTGTGGACACGATGAATCGGGCGGCGGAGTACTGAGTGGCTCTAAGCTCCTATAGACTTAAGTGGCTGTGGTGGATCAGTAAAGTGCTTTGTGGAAGCACAAGGGAACCTAACCCATCTCCTGTTTCTTCCTCCTCGTTCCACAAATGCAGCACAGTCACCGAATGCCCTCCTCTCCTTCATTACATATTCACCCCCCTTGCCACCCCTCCTTCCTCTCTCTAATTTCCTCTTTCCATAAATCTCTCTTTGCCACATCACATTCGCTCCCCCTGCTCTTCTCTTGCCTCCATTTTGTAACCGAGGCTTGCTCGGTGCTCATCATTTCTGTCGAGCCCTGATTCACTTTCCTGTGGCCCCTCTTGCCATCCATCTTGCCAGCTTTTTCAGCAAGCGCCGCATCTCACGAATGCAGCCTCTCCTCCACCTTCTCCGCTCTTATCTCCTCATCCTCCCATCAGTCTCCATCAGGGCTGACTGCTGCCACTTCAGACCTGTCTGTCCATGCATCTCTTTCTCATTCTCGAGCTCTCTTTCCAGCACCCAGTTTCCTCTGTCTTTTCCAATCCATCTCTGCCCTGGCAAACTGACAGGCGCCACTACACTGACACCAGCAGGGGTTGGAGCAGTGGTGTTGTACCACTAAAGCATTTTGCTCACCGGCTATTAGTAAAAGAGACTGCAGATAGTATTGTTGAATGTCAGGAAGATTAAAAATCCTCCCACATCTGATTTATTGTACACAGGGGACAAAGACAACCCCTCTCTGTGACTTCATTTTTATCAAAAAGACAAACGTGTGAGAGAAAAAGTTTCCTCAGCCAACATGCATTTTTGTGTGCCTCCAATTCTGTCATATTGTAGGTGTATACACCCTTGGTTTGGTTCAACATCTGCCTATATTTAGTGATATAAGGGGCAGATGACTTATAACCATCTTTATAACCACCACAATGAGTGTGTCCCCTTTTGGTAAAGAGATGAATGAAGAAGAAATGACAACAAAAGGACCCGGTGGAGTCAGAGTAGAAGCCAAAATGATTTATTTATTTACATTGTATTAATATTTGCAAACAGAGGTTCTCAAAATGTGCAGGAGGACGAGACAAGGTCATCGTGTCAAACAAATAGAAATCAATAAAATAAAACTCGGCCTGACTAATCCTTTGAAATCTGAAGAAACAACAAATGACTACCTTGCTCATCCAAAATGAAAACAGAAGTGGCACCAACCATTAAATCTGGACAGAATTTGACTGCCTGCTGTGAAAACTGTACCCCAACTCACAACTGTCCTCAGCCTCCCACCACAAACCTTTTTCTATAGTCTCACAGTGCGAAAACAGACTAACAGCAGTGCAAAAGAAAGGGTGAACTCTTCGGGTGTGCTTCTTTTATTGTGAATTGAATGATGCTTGGCCAGTTTCAGGTCTGAATGAATCAATAAACAGCATCTGGAGAGAAAACTGGGGAGGACCGGGGAGAAAGAAGAGCAGGAAGAAACACCCAACAAGCACTGTGCCCCTTCCTGCACATAACAATGGACTAGTTGAAAAGGGGAAATATTTTTTGGATCAACATTGGAAGGATATACAGTGCTATGACGTTCTTTGCGCAGTAGTGCGCAACAGACACTGACAGCGAGTTAGCCACACTGGCCCTCAAATGTCAGTCAACCACTGTCATGAGAACACCCAACCAGAGGTTTGAAACTTTTTTGAAGCTGTATCCACAGAAATGTCCAAAAATCCCTTCCTGACAAAAAAAAGTGAGAATTCAAATTTCAGTCCAAGTTTAATGAGGTGTGAAAGTGCTTTTATTAAGGACATTAATAACATCCATAATGCAACAGTGGACAATATTGCTGGCTGAATAATTGTAACCTCTCCCATAATGACACTTAAGTGCCTCAAGTTGAAAACACTGGTTCCCAATTTGGTGTCCCGACCCCCAGTAGAGGTCGCCAAAGCTACGTGGGGCTGTGAAGCCTTCTTGATTTTAAGGGGTGCAATACAATTTCTATTAACCACCCAGCCAAAAAAAAATATCAGCAGGTTTATGAATTTAGGTGTCAAAATCAGGTAAAAATGAGCAGTATTCTCAGCTCCAGGACTGTGGGGGTGTGTCCGCTGAATGCACTAAAGCCACGCCCACTCGTGGGAGCAATCGAGCAGCAATTTTGAAGCGACTGAAACGTGTCAGATGAGTTCAGAAAATGACATGACTAACTTTGAAACACTCTGAGAGAGATGAGTTAATCTCTATCTCTGTGCAGGGGTATGCTCAGGGTGGCCTCAGCGTGTCATCGAGCCACCCTGTAGGACCGCCCAAAAAATCCTGGACTGAAAACTGTTTTAACCTCTAACTCCACATTTCAGTAGTATATTTTTCTAAGTCTTTTCACATGTTTTCAGCGACTATTTTCCAACATATTTAATGTATTTTCAAAGAAATCTCAGAATTGCCTTTACACAGACTTTAAAGAAAAAAGGTTTAAAACCACTGGTATAAAACACCTTTCTCCAGGATTTAGTGGCATCAGGCAGTGTAGTTGTAGCAACTGTCTCACTTCACCCTTCCCAGCATGTAGTAGAGACTACGGTGGCTGCAGAAGGCCCTATCTAGAGCCAGTATTTTATTTGTCTGTTCTGGGCTACTGTACATGGCAGACTAAAAAAAAAAGTTGACCTAAAGTCGACATCCTGCATCTTTGTTGGCCACAGTGTATCGGAAAAAACCTGTTTCTGTTTAGGGCAAAAATGCTGACAGCAAAAAGTTGACAGCAAGAAAGTGTGATGGAAAGTTAGCGAGAATAAAATAATAAAATAATCAAGAAAAGCGAGTGAAGAAGACATTACCCTTGGAGACTGGATGCAAGATGAAAGGCATCCCATATAGGAACAAGAGGACAGAGCAGGGCACATAAGCAGAGAGGAATCAGTGAATCTTTACGGAGCTCCAGCCTTTGCTGCTGAGAGCCCACAGTATAAATCATGAATCATTTACAGTCTCTTTCCCTCAGGAGCCTGTGTTTAAATATTAATGTTCTCCATTCAGATCACAGCCACCCTGACCCGCATAGCTAGGTCTACTCCCCAAGGACAGCATGTTCGCACCCTCCCCACTCACACACACATACAAAGCACTTCCATGGATCATCTATAGGCCTAGATATAAAATACAGAACTGCTAAAAAGCCCCCGCCATATATCATACATTCCCTCTGGTGTGTGTGCACATATGAACCCAACACACAGATATCACAGTAAAGTTTGCTCTGTCCGTGTGCTAAAAATATCTTTTTTTACACACAAACAAACATTACACACAGGTGGGTGGCTATTTATGTACAAACACATAGACAGTAAATCATATTTTAGGCAAACATGGCATCCAAACTGTGAGAAACATCCGCAATCATATTTCTTTCTCATTTCTCTTTCTTGTTTTGGCTACAAAAAAAAAAAAAAAAGCCTTTGCTTGCAGCCCGAGAGAAACGTGTGTGTGTGTGTGTGTGTGTGTGTGGTGGCTAAAATGAATAAGTAATGTTCTTTTTTTCTAAACAAGCTGCATCCGGGTGGTCCAGAGGACAAAACACTGCAGGAAGAATTCCAACTTCTACCGTCTACCGCAGAGATTCAATTTCCAGCTCTGGTGTTTTTGTGGGTGGGAATCTGGTGTCACTAGACTATCTACTGGTTGATTAGATATTGTGTTCTCCTGATGAAGCTCCTCACTGTCTGGTTGAAAGAAGGTTCTGATTTCCCCCTAACCAACAAATAATCACACAGTATCAACTACCTATTGTTAACGTTTGGTTGACTTCAGGCAACTAAAACTACTTTCTTCATCAGCCTGTGAGCAGTCTTTAAGACAAAGAGATTTAGCTGGTTTGGATTTATCTTATTCGTTTATTTGATGGTGATGTAGCAAACATGCAAGCAAATATTTGCTTCCAACTCCCCTCCTATTAGACTCTAAAGCTAAAGCTGGTTAGGCGCCATAAGGAGGGTTTATGTTTGGAAATTAGGTTGATTTGCGCAGAGAAAGTGAACTAAAGCAGCAAATTTGTGTGCAATGGGACACAAAACAAGCAACCCCTTTCACATTATAAGTAGTAATTTGATCCATTGCTATTTGCTATTATGAGTACAGCTTTAACAGTAAATTTGGTCATGTTTTTAGGAGATGTCACCCTTAGGAGAACCTCCACCTGCACAGGATGTTAGCATTGACACAAGGTGGGTATACATTGGCTATTCCAAAAAAAAAATCGGACACAAAACAAAACGAGACCAGTGACTAGATAAATAAATAAAAACACCAAGCTTCTCTTGAGCAAGCCACTTTCTTTCGAACCGCTCCAATGGAGCAAATGTTTGGCCCATGGTAAGTTAAAGAAAGTGTAAATCCCAGAGTGAACGTTGAGACCAAATAGCAAAAAGCACAGAGCTTAGTCATATTTCAAAAGATAATAGTAGTATTGATAAAATAAATTCCCTCCCTCTGGCCAGCTCTTGCTCTTTCTCCTAATCATCCCTATTTCTTCCATTCTGTCTTCCTTGTTAACATCAAGAGCATCTCTCCTACATGGGAACGGTAAAGATTTGACACTAACACAAACATTCCTGACATCTGCCACAACCGCCTGAACATTTCCTCAATCCAGCTCAACAAAAGATGAGGATCCTTCTCAAGCATACACTGCCAACACCCCAATTAGTGTCACCTCCTTCAGTCTGGAACATTTCTCTACATGGTTCACTTTCTCCTTCCATTTCTCTCTTTGTTCTCACCCTTTAATACCTATCTTTTTACCCTCAGGCACACTCACAGGTATCTCCCACTTTTCCTAATTTTTTCCTTTCTTTTTTTATCTCGGCTGGTGATTTTTTACACTATCTGCTTGACTGGTTCTCTCTCAGTGCTCTTTTAATACGGCCGCTGTTTAGATCAATCTTTCCAAATCAATACTTAATATCAGAAAGAAGCGCTGGCCTTTTGCTGTATGTACTCTGGCGTATCGTCAAGACACACCGACCATCGTCTCCGTTCAACCTATTCACACCAAAAGTAATGAAATATTGAATTGGACTCAGATACACTAAGGTGCAGCCAATACTGTACCATCCACAATTGGTGCATTTCTCCCAAAACCCTGGTCCAGCAATAAAGCACCTGATAATATTTGACATCAGGGCCTCATTTTTCTTCATTTTTGTTTCTTAGTCTCAGAACAATGTGAGCTCCAAATTGACTGAACCATCCAGCGATTACTGCGCAAGTGAGAAAAGCTGCATAATTGACATTCTGCCATGTTTTTTTACATGAGAAACGAACACTGAGCCGCTGACCTCTCTGTGCTAAAAGCATATTTCCAACCACGTGTTTTGAAGGACCTACTTTCAAACTTCTTGTCTCTCAAGATATTCCCAGTTCTCCCATTAACCATGCATTACAGGCCTAAGTGTATTGGCTGGGATGAGCGGGCAGCAAGCAGAATTTAAGTATGTCTTGCATGCGCTGTATAATTTATCATGTTAGGAGCCTCAAGCTTTTTAATGGTCTCTGCTCTCATTATCCAGTCTCTGTTTTCTCGCCGTGCCTTCTGAGAGTTCCCCCTAATGGAGGGACAAATAGATTCATATGAGATCGTAATTACAGCATTTTTAAGCAATGAGTGCACCCATCAGATAGCAAAGGAGGACAGAGTGAATCACAGCTGATATGGCTGTATCTTCCATCAGGACATAAGCAGGGGGGAAAGAGAGAACGGTCCAATCAGACAGTGTCAGATTACCCAACAAGCTTGTCTATCATTTGTCTCCGCTATGCTCTTGCTTCCTGTTTCTATCTGCTTCCCGTCTCGGTGGTGGGTGACTGATGGGGCCTTTGGAGGAGCTGAGCATCATGTCAGAGTGGCTGGGCGCTGATTCCTTTGTCAGGTTTGCCTGTTCAGGCCCAGTTCCCTCCTTGCCTTCAATGAACAGAAGCAGATGACTTCTTGAGAACGCTAATTTAATTGAGACGCTCTGCGCTACTGAATGGTTTCATTTGCATATTTCAGATATAAACAGGCGGGGAATACAATTGAGAAATAGTCTTCTGTTGATTAATAAAGCAAAAGAAGCAAACAGCGGGGAGAACTGGAATGGCACTGCTGTTTGACAGCATTTCCAAAAGCATTTGTGCTATCTACACTCAAACATGGTGAGACTGTGCATAA
This sequence comes from Argyrosomus regius, assembly GCA_946959425.1. Lineage (NCBI taxonomy): Eukaryota > Metazoa > Chordata > Actinopteri > Sciaenidae > Argyrosomus > Argyrosomus regius. The sequence continues at coordinate 10,562,869 of OX336899.1, read as the reverse complement.
GACAGTTCAATCCTCTCAGAAGTACAGGCGTCTATTGTAAAAGAAACAGTGGCGACAACCAGGAAACTAGTACAATCGGATAATTGACAGCACATCCAAGACAGAAAGCATGTGTCCAAATATATCTGGCAAGGCTCCCTGTGTTGCTGAAACAGGAGCGTCGGATATTCACTTCCCTGCCAAGAGGAGCTCATGCATAAACAACACTGTCATATTTATATAGGCATCCCCGCGGAGTCCTTCCACTATTGTGCTGTTATACTAACTACCTCTGCCGAGGGAACATGACAGTATCGCCACAACACATGTTCTTAAGTGATTAAAATTCACTCTCCTCTTGTAGGCCTCTCTTATCGGTGAGTATTTTTGGTGTTTCTCAGCTGCGGTGAGGGTCACTAGGGGCAGCTGTGGGAAGCAGATAAAAAATTGTATTTTTCATTGCCATTGAGTTGGCACGCACACACATCCACACGCGCACATGCCGGGGAATGTTTCTGAGGCCGTCCTCTGGAGTGCTGGGTTGATAAAAACAGATTCCCTCCATGGCACTTGAGCGTTATTATTCTCTCTTCTTTTCCCCTTATCTGAAACCTATTGTTGGAACACTGGGTGGTTATTGGGTTTTGTCAAGAGAGGAAAAGAACGAAGGGAGGATGGGGACAAGCTTTATGCCCTCATTCTCTGCTCCAGTGCCATGGAGCAAAGCAAACCTACATATAGTCTCGGCTGGCACCTCGCAGGATTCAGATTCTCTGAGAGCAGCTCTGAATCTGAAATGATAAGACATTTTCTTTCGGTGAAACATTGGGGAAGATTTATTTTTGTGCCGGGGTGCTCTGTAATTGAATAAGCTGTGGAGAAATTATATTTTCCGAGTGTTCACTGGCATACCTTGTCGTCGCCAGTTAAAGTCATACCCCAAACGATTTCAGAGGGAAAATATTAACCTTCTACCACCTCTCTGAGGCGGGGAGCTGTGTGCAATCCTTTGATGAAGTATGACTCCGGGATGGATTATTTCACAAGACATACAAGAAACCGAGGAAAACCGAGAGGATGTCTGTTTGGTTCAGAACTTTATAGATAATTTTAGCTCAGATTTTGCTCTTGGCAGACTGGCATATATGCTACATATTGATTTATACCACGTCTGCACTTGGTATATACTGTATACATTCCTACTCAGTAATTCCAGGGAGGTGATGTTTTCATACACTCGCAACCAAGTGATGGCAGTTGACCTTGTAAACTTTTCCAGCTTGCAGCCAAGTAAAGTTTCACTTTTGCTCCTAGCTCTGCGATCTAATGAGGGTTGGTAGAGAGAGATGTGCTTGCTATCTGCGGGGCCTTGTTGTGAAATTAAAGGTCATTCTCACTGGATGAGCAACCCTGATACCTCCTATCTCTTCCCTCGCTGGCCAACGGGGAAATCAAATGCTATTAGACCGGAGAAGCGTCCTTTATCATTGCGGTCATTATCATCCAAATCATCACCCAGGCCACGAAGCATCATTTAGCCTCCCCATTTAACTTCTCACTAGCCGTGTGTCAAACATATCCACCAGTGACAATGTGTCCGGCAATATTGGGAGCTGCGGGGGAATTATGCAGGAAGGAAAGCAATTAGCCGGCCGGAAAAGGATGAAGATTCAAAGGCAGGGCGTGTACAGTTATAGAACAAGGAGAAAGAGGAGATAGAAGTTAGAGAGCTGAATTACTTATTAATGTCACTAATGAGAGCAACGCAATGGGCCTGAGATGGAGCTAGGTAATATACCTGCCGCTGTATAATGGAGGTAAATGCTCTATGCTGGCTCATCGCAGAGTGGATCTGCGTGGATAAGCTCAGTGAATCTTCCAGTTGAACTTCAGAAGATTTGAATGTGATACAGTCACTGCAGGGTTATCATGTATTACTAAGAAATGTATTATGGTAATGTAATGACTTCTTTAATGTGGCTATAATCAGTGTTTTCATACTAACAGAGAATCACATGACTGCTTGTAGCCTATGTGAAACTCTACAGAGGCTCATACCGTCTTTTAGCTCATTGTTTTGGTCTTAAGGCTCACAACTTTACTGTTCTGGTTCACTGTCACTGCTCTCATCAGCAACGTTTTGAATGAAAATGCTCTGAATACCGACTGTACGCCTCCTGCCTAGTAAATGGTGAATGTGGTGGAGCATTTAACAGCTAATGCACCATTACTTTGACAATTTGGAGGTTTAACTTGTTCACTGTCTTAACAGGGATTTAATAGGATATCACTTTTGTCTCTGTTCATTCAGACTTCCGGGTGTGTTTGCAATGTGCAGGGTGGAGGTAGTGTAGACAGTTAGCCTCCACAAAAAGAGGAGGAATATGCATTTTTCTATCTAATTTATATTGTGTCTAGATTTTTAGGAATGGACTGATTTTTGCTGAGAGTTGGGGAGTAGTGTAAATACCTGAAAACTGCAAGGACAGGACTTTTGGAGAACTGCATTGCAGTTAGCATGCTATGCAAGCTGTTGATGGCCAGAAAATATCTCCAGACCATAGAGTAGCAGCTTGTTGAACCACAAACCAGGAGATTCGCTGATATTTAGCACGTCTCTGAGTAAACAGGTACTCTATATCTGCAAGCTTTCAGTCTATTTTACTTGAAAGCCATCATCAGGAGCAGGTACTGTAGAGATGTTGGGAAACAACACTGAATAGGGGTGTCAGCAGGTTGCTCAGTTGCCTTAATTAGTCTTACAATATCAGAGCAGAGGCCTAAACTTTTTGCAAGATAGTGGATCAATATCAGAGAATCAATACTCAAGGCGTTCAATGTCATATAAATTACCTCAGTTCCTCAGAAGCTTTGAGTCCGCTGTTCTAAGACGATTTTGTAATATTTCAGTAGTATAAAAGGTTTGTATCTGCTGATGACAAATGCCTCTAGTAGTAGTAAATTAATGGTAAATTCAGTGTTTGAGCTAGTGAATTATGTTTTTACATCAATTGATTAGGGTCTGTATTCTATAGTGTTCAGTAGGAGTTATTTTCCAGTAATTCTGTACTCTAGACTCCCCAAAAATATGAATTCTGGATGCCTGCCAGATGTAATATCTAGGTATGAAACGGAAAAAATATTGCTGGAACGTGTTGGTGTAGAAAATCAAATGAAACTGGAAGTTAACAGTATTTACTGTGATCACATATTTTAGTGTTTTGGTATATTATCCTTAAATGAGAGGCCTTTTCCACAGAAGACATTTGGACATGTGACAGGAGGAAAAAGAACAGAAAAAGATGAATTCCATTTCAGCTGCTTCCTGGTATTGTACATGCTGGCTCACTGTCACACTCTCATGGATTGCTGAGACACTTAATCTGAGCCATTACTCATGTTTCCATCCAAAAGTATCACAAATTCAGACGGAATTTTGACCAAATTGTCAAAAGAAAATCCGAACAAATGCTTGTTGCAATCCACTACCATTGCGGAGTGTGGAGTGATCATGGATGTGTTATAGAGTGATAAGAGCGATGAAAAGACTGTTGGGGTAGAAAAACTCAGTTCCATGTCTTTGTCCACTGAGCCAGGGCTGCCAAGATGGTGACGACCAGAGCCACCACGCTGAGCTTCACAACGGCTCTTCAGAAACCCATGGATGACGTCATGGATACGATGTCTGTTTTGTTTTACACTGTCTGTGGCCTGAACCTATTTGTGTCTACCTCCCATTAAGTGCATCAACTCTTTCAAAGTGACATCTGTGTTTTTTTCATACAATAACAAGTCAAAATGTCTGCTGTAAAAAAGGCCTATTGTCCTTTTCCTCGATCGTCTCCAATTTGGATCCAGGTTTCGGGTCCAATTCAATGATATTTAAGGTTTAGAAGTGAAGTTAATTCATATATTTGAGAGACCATTTACAATGGTTACACATTTAACTATTTACATGTTTAAATATTTACAACTGCATCTCAATATCCTGTTGGATCTGCTTCTCTGATTCCCCCATGTTTATCTCAGTCTAAGTCCTAGCTTTTGGTTGGTTGGTTCAGTCACGTGATGAGTCTGAACAAGGAAGTGACGTTGTTATGAAATGTGGAAATCAGTAGTAAGTGCTACTTATATAAGTTATCCGTCTCCATCCTGCTAATCCTTATACTCAAAAGAATGATCCAACCACCACACATCGAACCCTCACATACAATATCAATCTGTGATGATTTCTTACAGCATACCCATCACTGTTGGGCCCTCTTAAGTGTTCACTTAATCAGGACATTAAGCAGTGTAACTAAACTCTAAACAGTTTAGACCTGTGTAATTATCTGTGTAATCGATGCATGGAAGGTGCCTCTAAACAACTCCAAAGCCCCGACACTCACATCTGTCATTAACATGAAAACAAGTGGTTGAACAAAATATATTCATAAAATGTTAAAAAATTGGAGAGTTGTGATGATGCACACCCTGAGGTTGAGTGAGAGCTGCTGCTTTCAGTTCTATTTTACTAATTTAACTTATTCTTGTTCATGCATGTACATCATTTATCAGTCGGTGCACTCTCATGAAACTGCAGGTTCAAATTTAAGCTATAAGAGTTAAGTTAATGGTTAATAATTTCCACAGTTCATTCATAGTTCATAATCAGAGGCATAACTAACTAACTTAAAAAATGGGTACAACAGTCATTAAAAGTTTGGAGCCTTCTCTCACGATGTGTTCACAGGATCCAACTAGGATGACAGAGAATATAACAGTTTATTATTTTTTTTAAAGTGACGTCGGAGGCCTGGGAGAGGAAAGTTAACAGCAAGGAGCTTTCTGCAGTTCAAGCACGGCTCAGATCAAGATTTTAAAAGGAGCGCCCAGTCTGCCTCCCTTCACTCCCATTAAAGAAGGGCAGCTTTGCCAAAGAGTTTTGTGAGATGTCTTGTCTTTTTACCAGTGGTTGAAAAGCCCCTGTGTTTCCTCACAGCATGGCTGGTGCTAATTAGTTTAGCACACATATTACCCACAAGGCTTGTGAACCTCTGCTCCCCACCAACTGGGAAGTCGACAGAAGATGAAACAATGGCGAATAAACCTTGGTGGATGTTGGAGACAGAAGCAGAAGGATGATGAAAACAGGGGGACCCATGTGAATTATAATGCATAATAATATTAAGAGGAAATGGATTTTTCATTTAACTACTACCAACTCCATTTCAGTTTTTGAGCATAATCGGCACTGCTAGAAGAGCTGCAACAACCTTGTTTTTCAAAATCTCATAGATGAAAAAAGAGGCTCTTTGCCAGTTGTAAATATTAAATACTTAAGGAATTTTTAACAAAAGGCCACCCAAGGTTCCTCAAATATGATGACTGCCTTTTTAATAAAAATTGGAACATGCATCTGAGCATTCAGCACATCACTTTGCCTTTCCTCCATCATCATGCACCAACAGAGACAGCACTTATTCCCTGTTTTTGTCCAGCCTTGTTATCTCTCATATTCAAATTCTGCAACCTCTCAGGAGAAGAGACATCCTTGAGTCCGACTGGTCTAAACCTGCAAGGCCAAAGTTCTGGCTGTCCGCTCCAATTGCCTCAGTTGGTATACCAACATCGCTAACCTCCTCTTTCCCATATTAACATCAAGGGCTTTTTTTCCCTTTGCAAGATACCCGAGGGAAAAGGAGCCAGTGACGGTTATGGGGTCTGGACATGGAGGCAAATACAAAATAATTACCTCTGAAATGCCAGAATTAATCAGAGTCTCCTTTGGATGCAAGTTAACAAGCTATCAAACATCAGGCACCCTCAGCTGCCATGAAGCTCTGCTTAATAAAAAAGATGGAGGGAGGAGGAAAAGGTAGGCGCTGAGGCATTTTCAGGTCAGTGAGGGAAAAAGGCAGGGATGTAAGGGCCTGATCGCAACAGGGGGCTACCTGGTAATTGGGATGGAGAGGTAGTTAAAGTGATGGGCGGCGGGGTTCGGGGTGGTGGGGGCAGCCGCAGGAAATGAAGGTCGGGTTGTGAACGGAGGGAAGGGGGGGGGTTGGAGGGGTGGGCAGGCAAATCAAGAGGGGTGGTGAGGGGAGAGGCGGAGATAGATGGGAAATGAAAAGAGATGGTAACTGTGGGGTCTGTGGAGGGTTCCTGGTTCGGAGGCATGTGGAGAGTGACTTGATGGAAAAACGAAGGGAAAAAGGGGATGAGGTTGTTGGCAACTAGGAGGAAAGTCAGAGTGCAGCAACGCTGGAGGGCGGATTTCATTAAGGTGCACCGGGATGGCAGAGGAGATAGTATTTTTTTGTGTGCACCCAAAACTAAAAGGAAGATGGGGAGTGTAGCGGCAATTGAAGGCAGAGATTGGAAGAGCTGAGGCGTCTGTATGTGGGGGGGATGGTTGGAGAAAAAAAAAATTAAGGCGAGGACGCTGGGGAGAGGAAGATTGCAGGTTTTTCAGTTAGATTTTGCAATGTAATCACAGGGAGGGAAAGTGGAGACGGTTGTCGGGGGGGGGGGGGTGGTTGCACTTGGGGATGGTGGGTTGTGGTGGGGGGGGGGGGGGGGGGGACACGCGGCAGATGCAAGTAATGGCAGCTGGGTGGGGGAAGAAGAAGAGATGCGATTACACAAGCAGGAAGGGGTTCAGGTGATGAGAAAAGTGGCAGGAAAGCTTGGGAATGAAAGATTTAAAAGGGGGCTTGCTCGCATCATTCATCCTAAATCACAAACATTTTTAAATAAGATATCCCTCTATTCACTAGAGCTCCTGGTGCCCTTGATCAAGGCTAAAATTTGCAAAGCGCATGCATGTTAATTACTCAGAGATTATTCATTCAGCACCCTCAGTGTGCACTAAATGAATGCATATCTTTGCCGCATGTTAGAGGCAGAGGCAAACACCCCCCCCCCCCCACTCCCCCTCCACGCTCACTCCCGCCACCGCCATCAGCCCTGCTAACATTGTGGTGTGAAAAGCCTATTACTAGTCTTCACCAGCAGCTTATCCCTCACCATTGCAGGGAAGATTTTGGCCGAGCAAACATGAATGGCTTCTTTGCTCTGGAAAATGAGAGGTGCTAAATCCGCAACCATAACCCACTTTTTGCCTCACGCACACAATAGAGAGCCTTGGAGGAGATGACTCCGAGCAGTTTGAAAAACCTCCGGCATCCACTCATGCAGGCGTTAACACCCCTCTGCGAACATTTGCTTGACATTACAGCAGCCATAGATGTGATGTACGGTGTTCGGTTAGACCGAGTTTGAACAGGAGTGATGGGAGATTATATTTTTATTGCCTATGGAAAAAAAAAAGGAGACAGATGCCTTTTGAGATTTTTATCTACATATGAAAGAGGAGGCTGAGAGCTTTGGACTCGTTCCAAAATGGCTGCCTTATCACTTTCAGAGCTCAAATGCATCTCTATTTCTGTCTCTGTCTAGGTCTTCCTTCTGTTTCTCCATATCATATCTATCTGACAAAGGGATCCCAGTGAGCCTCTGTCATGTTCTCATACAAAGTCCAATTACTGCTGAAAACAGAATGCAAATTAGATATTTGGGAACAGAAAGAAAGATGCATGTAATCCATTCACAGATTCTTATAAACGTATGTATGAACAATGACATGCAGATTATGGATTGTGCACACAAAGCACATGAGTGTCATCCTCCACATAGAACAGCATTAAGGTTTTCACAACTATGTGGTGGTGTAGATGGGGGTCAACCCAATTTTTGGACATAGAGTTTGCCCACCTCTGTATTTAGCGCTACACTTGTGGACACCCATCAAGTCTCCATCACAGTTCCAGTGTCCCCTGAAGGTGTTTACAAAAGCACCAAAGAGCGAGGTGTTTGCAGCTTATTTCTATGAAATGGTAGAGGTAATATCATAATACTCTGTGCCTGTAGTTGACTTATCTTACTTATGCAACACACCATTTGATCTGTATTTTGTGTCTGTGTTTCTTAAATATTGTGTATATTAGCAGTAGGAAAAACCATAGCAGTCTTCTGAGGAGATGTGACATAAAGATAAAAAACTAATCTGCTCAGACGGCACTTTGGGCCATAAATAAACAAACATAAAAAAAAAATATATCTTTCTCTATCTCTTATTGTTTCCAAATGCACAGCACTTGAAGCAGTTCAGCATATTTGATGAAGTGGATGTACTTGTGTGATTCTTGCAATTGTTGGCTGTATCCCCATGGCTGAACACGTACATAGAGTCGAACTACATTACATTTATTTAGCTGACGCCAGAATGACTCATAATAAGTGTAAAGACTAGAAACTGCCGGGAAACTCCAGAAACTCTTATGTTGCCTTGGTTTGCACTGTCTTGGACGTCTAAATATGTGAAATGTTTGAGTTTTTCGAGGCGGTCTTTTTCATTTTAAACATGTATGTATGTATGACAGTGAAAAGACATGAGTGGAGTTAATAAACATGTTTAAATTAAAGAGCATGTATGCATCACCAGCAACCATGTTGAATATGAGTTTGCGCTGCTGAATAAATGTCAGCAGATAGAGCCGGGACACAGCCCCATCCAATGGACTAGTTTCTGTTTGTATAAAAAGCCTCCTTCAAGTTATCTCTCTGTTCAGGAAAAAACTTATTTCTCTCAATTTTGTGTGCCGACAACATCAAGTATTCTCCATTTGAAGGCTTTAGACGATTTCAAAAGGCTTATTTTTGCTGGATCTAATTTAAAAACTGTTTAACACCTACTTCAAAATCCACAAAATCCTTGAAACATACTCAGTAGAAGAGCTTCAGTGGGAATAATCTGTGCAATCATCCTCTCGAGTTTGTGTTATTGTACGTCTGAAGTCCAACAAGCTGAAATCCAAATGAAAGATTCCAAGTTTTATGATAAATATACCAGAATGATTCATAAGACGGTCAAAGGAGAGATGGTTATGGACATTTTGGACTTTGTGTGTGTGTGTGTGTGTGTGACAGTGACAGAATGAGAACAGGCAATGATGCCTACTTGCCTGTGCTTGTGTGTTCTCCTGTGTGTTTGTGCGTTAACATGTGCACTCCTACTGAGCTGCATCTATATGCTCGTGTGTGTTTGTTTACGTGTTTGCGTGAGGATGTTTGCCTTTGCATGCATGTGTGTAAGAGAGCAGATGTTGTGTGTGCGTGTGTGTGTGTGTGCGCGTGCTCTGCTGAATGACTATGCATGTGATTGCCAAGCGCCTGGGCGACAGAGGGCTTTGGCTTTCATTTGAGGTTTTTGCTCCATGCTTGTCTTGGGGGGGCTGGAGGGGATATATCTGTGCACTCGCCTTGACAAACATCAATTATTAAGAATCTGCTCAGAATGCTGATTTACAGAACAGATGTCCACTCGCTTTTTTGTTTTTGAAGTTGTTGTTTTAAAGATTTGAAGGTGCCCGGCAAGATTTATTCACTCACATCACTTAAAACTTAATTTTATTGCTCACTGTCAGTCTGTCAATTTGTCGGCTCCCACCAACCCCTTTTATTTCTAATCACATCAGCGCTGAGATTAACTCAAGGGAGCCAGCAGCCATAATCAATTCTTTGTTATTAATAATTAATCCACTCCGCGTGATGAAATATTCTGTATCAAGTGCAGATGTTAAATGTAGATTTCTAAGCGCATCAAGGAAATTGAACTTTATATTTTTGTTTACGCCGCTCATCATTTGTCTTGAAAGGATGCCAGAGCGGCGGGGTCGTGTTGAGGAGGCATATAATACACGCTGAGCCGGACAGACTCGCCGTGTGCTGGGAAACTGATCATTAGCTTGTGAAGAATGAAAACAAGGACGCAGAGACATGGCCAGGAGAGAGAGGGGGGGAGATGAGAAACAGAGGGTTGGAGAAAAAGAAAGACAAGGAACAACGCAGCACAAGCTGCTACGCTTAATGATAGCGCTACAGGCAGCAGACATGGGGTCAGCACTAAGCTTTACACGAGGCACGCTAATTGTAACATTCCTGCGTTCCTGATACCATCCATCACCATCGAAACCAGGAGCAGAGACAAACTGTAGATCCATATTCATATCTAAGACAATGACACGCAGAGAGAAAAAGCTGACCTCTTTTTAAAGAGCTACAGTGTCTTTGTTAATGGCAGAAACATTTTCCAGCGGGAAAAGGAGGGAGAGGTGAGGTGGAGGGTGGTGGTGGTTGTGGTGTGTGTGTGTGTGTGTGTGTGTGGGGGTGGGGGGTTAAGAAATAAAAGATCACCTTGATCACCTCAGTGCACGCTGAGTGCTCACTTCCTGGGTTGGGCTCAAGGTTAAGATGGCTCGTTATTTTTTATGGTCCTCGTTAAAGACGCACAGAGCTGGCGGGGAGGTAGTTGAATATATATATATATATATATATTTTTTTTTTTTCTTTCTTTGCCACAAAAAAAAAACGTTCAACAGGGTCTCCAGTCAGGGTCCCACCTGATCCTGTTTGTCTCAAGTGTCCATTCACGTGCACACACTCACACACACAGACACAGCTCAAGGTGACTTCCACCCAGAAATTTATTCATTTTTTTTCAAGTGGAAAGAGAGATGTGGTTATATTTCCTTAGAGGATCATTCTTTGTGTGTGTGTGAGTGAGAGAGAGAGAGAGAGAGAGGGGGAGAATATGTTTTAAATGCAGCCTTATTACTTTTCAATGACACTCCAACCCCTTTTTTCATTATTATTTTTCATAATAATGTTCAACCTGGGATGCTGTAGTGAATGACATTGAAATATAACCTCCCAAATGAATGTTTTGTTTACCTTTCATGTTGAAGTGTATACTGTGCCAGTTACTGTAATTGCATGGAGACAGATAGAGGCTAGAGAGTGAGCGTTCTCAATTTATACTTTTTCTGCTGTGTATTATTCATTATCTCAGAGTAGTTCTTATTCAAGGGCATTATTCAGAGACTGAAAGTTGTCTGGATATTGTGGCAAATTGGACTGGTGAGCAACCGCAGATAATCACACCAGCCAATCATGAACTTGTTACAGTACCGAATGTGAGATGTAGTTTGGTCCTGTTTCGAGAGTCAGTTAATTAAATGAGACTTTCTATCCATACTATATATGTTTTGTCGATGTATAGAAACATGCAGAACAGCAGGGAAAATTATTTTTCATTGCTCAGGAGGCTTGAGGGCTCATGTACCCACAACACAGTTTGAATCCAAAAAACGTATTTAACCAAGACGGTCTCCTGAGATCCAAATGGCAGCACAATTATGTTTAACAAATCAATACGAGAGCCGGCATTCACTGAAAGACAATAAGGAAATGCATTGTAAAAAGTAGGACAAGAAAGAAAGTGTAAAAGAAAAAAAAAAAGCAGAAAAAGCCATTTAAAACACATTACAACACCCAATTTCCATGCAATATTAAAATTGCAATGATGCCTTGGATTTTTGGCTTGGTACCTAACTGGCCTAACAAAGCTTGTCTGCCTCATTTGTTGCTTTATTACATTTCCTTTTTCTCGCTTCTCCTCTCATCTGTCGTTATTACTTTCACAATTATGCATCCTGACCTCATATTTTTAGGCAACTACCGGGATTTGCACATTTACACAGCACCGTATACTGGCATGTATTTGTAGTAAGATGCTGAATAGGTATTTACAGTAAATGCATAGGAAGTGTTAAGATTGGGAGCAGCAAACTGCGATGGAAGACAGCAATGATAGATGGAATGAGAACAGAAAAATTCAAAATAAAACAAGAAGATATCAAAAGTAAGTCATTATGCAAGAGAATTTGAAAGTTTCACTTTTTTCCCATAACTTTAAATATTCATAAGTAACTTAATAGGTAGTTCAACTTTAACAGAAAAAAGTATGATTTATTAAGCATGTAAAAATCGCAGCTACTCTGCTTCGCTGGGACTGTGTGGGTGTGGTGACAGACAGTGGCCCTGAAACAAAACGAAAGAAAACAAACAGTGTTGACATCTATTCTACAATGAAAGTAAGGAAGCTCTACCCCCAGAAGTTAAAAGTCGACGCAAGAGTCACATGCTGATTTGCATATTGACACCATAACGCATTTATTTGCATAAAGATTTGCAAGCTATGTTGGTTGCAGTGGGACAGAGAGATGGGGATCACTTTAAAGCAGAAATCTTTAGACAGATAATCACTACGAAGACGAAAACCTTTTTTAATCTACAAAGGGAGGGAGAAGATCAAATGAAGTATTTAAATATTTACAATGTCAAATCAAGCATTCACATATTTACAAGCTATAGGAACATCCTAATCCAGATATCCAGAGGGAAAGAGTGAACACATCTGCTCCACACACCAAACCTACTGCTGCCTGTGAGCACGGGCAAGAGGGGAGGAAGAGACGCCTGCGCTGTTGGTCAGAAAGCCGTGCAGCAGGACTGTGAATGAATTACAGTGAAGTGTTTAAATATACATACTGGTGACACGTTAAAGGAAAAATCAACATAATGTCTTGTAAGGTGTTGGGTCCCCACGTGCTGCCAGAGCAGCGTTAATGCATGCTGGCACTGATTCTACAAATCTCTCCCTCTACTGGAGGGATGAACATCATTCTTCCACGTCGGTCCAAAATCTCCCATAGGTGTTCAGCTGGATTGAGATGTGGTGACAGCGAAGGCCGTAGCATATGATTCACATCACATCATGTCATACTCATGAAAACATTCAGAGCCCCCTCGTGCCCTATGGATGAGGGCATTGTCATCCTAGAAGAGACCACTCCCATCAGGATAGAAATGTTTCATCACGGGGTAAAGGTAATCACTCAGGACAACTTTGTATTGTCTCTGTGACGGGCCCAGATCCCCTCACTGTAGGGGTCAAGTGTTCAGGCATGTACCGTTTTCTTGGTTTACGCCACACATGCTCTCGCCCAGAATATGGTGAAGGATGACTCCTCTGTGTTGATGTTTTTACACCTTTGAACTCTCAAATGTGCATAATCCCTCATCATTTGCAATGAGGGATTTAAGCACTTCAGCCGTACTATAATCAGAATCAACTGGGCCTGCTCAGCATTTTTATACATGCCACGGACCGTGACTGAATGTTAAAGGCTTAATTGTAGTGTCTGTGTGGAAGCATCTGCATTCTGTATGTTTTTCCGCTTATTCTATTAAGATTTTTCCTTTAATTTGTCACCCGTCTGTATACCCTGCCTTTTCCCTGATGGTCTGAATAAGTCACTAAATTTGTCACTTACAGTGTTTTTTTTAAGAGGGTCTGAAAAGTTGCTAAATCTTGCAAGAAAATTGCCAAGTTGGTAACACTGAAAACAACCACGTGTCTGTGAACATAGTTTGATATGCTAAAATCTAATTTATGCAGGGAAAGTTGTGACATCGCATCTTTTCAAGAAGTGAGAAAAGCAAAGACACAAACACACTCTGGCATAAATAGTTCATAGTTCAGAGGAAGAAGCTGATTGACAGAAGATACAGGTTGGCGTCCGGGCTCCAACATCATTCCTCACAGATGTGAGATATTGAGGAGTGACCAGCAAATATCTTAAACCCTCCCGAACATGCAGGTGGGTGCTGGGGTGGCGGTGGCGGTGATGCTGATGCGAGGCAGCAATGGCATTGACAGAACAGTGAGGGAGAGATGGGAAATGTTTGCAGCTTGAATAGACGGCCAAATTGAGAGTGTATGTTTGTGTATGTTATTTGGACTGAGTGATTGTGCAGTGTGAGGCATGTCACGTGTGTGTATGCAGTGCAGCTCGAGTTGTCTGGCTGAACTAGCTTTCAGGCGCTGCTCCATATAGTAGAGTAGAATATAGTAGGATACTCCAAGGATCAGTGTGTAGGATTTAGTGCTGATTGCAACCCTCTCACCTACTATAGAAACATGGCAGTTCAACATCACGGACTCTGTGAGACAGGACCTGCAATGTCTGTATAAAAAGGTAACAAAAACATAATGATTCTTAATTTCAGGCGATTATACACTAACAAAAACATAGATATGTCATATTCTATGAATAAAGCGCCCTAAATCTTACACATTTGACCTTTAAGTAAATTACCACATAATTGTAGTTGAGTAAATGCACTAACCAACCTTGCATTTAACCATGAGGACTTAGTGTCCATCAGTGTGTCTCAGTACAAAAAGAGCAATTTTGTTTAAGGTAAATTATTATGTGCTCAGAGTTTTTAAAAGGAACTGCTCGAGTGGAAGTAATCACTTCTGATTTCTGCACCAGTGATTAAAAAAAATTGCCGGATGGAGGGAGGGAGGCTTGTTGTTGTTGACATGTTTGGGAATGTCATTTTAAGCCACTTTTCATTTCCACGGCTGTCCTATCTCTCTCGGTGGCTCCCTGCTATTTGCCGTGTGGCTGGAGCCATGCCAACCCCATTACTCCTACAAGACTGTAACTCGCGGCCTCATTGATAGGGATGTGACAACAAGCCTTTAGACAGAGAGGAAATCATTCATCATTAACCACGCAGCCATGGAGGAGACAAACACATCTGTGCCAGCGATAAGGCCTCGCCTCCGCACTGCTCGGCACCTGTTTCACACAGACTCTTTGGCATCCTCACCTCTCCTTTGCTTTTGTGTTTGGGAATGCTAATTGGTAAATGCCCTTCACGAATCCTTGTTCAGAGCCTCCCCAGTGAACAGGGAGACAGAGAGGTGAGAGACAAAGTGCTACAAAGAGGAGGGCACTGGTAAGACTTTTACAAAGAGCACTTAGATATTGCTGGATGTTTTGTATAATACCTTCTTTGAAGAGCTTTCTCAAGAGATATTCTAAAAGCCTGCAGTAATCCTCCCCTCGACATGTCTGGGTCTGAATCAGCACCAGTCCAACAGTGGTAAGATGAGATAATCTCCACACACGTCTCTCTACTCGATTCAATTCTATCTGCGACTTTACCTTAAAATCAAAACATACTCTTAAGATCATTGCTTTGCAGCAGGCGGGCACAGACTAAAAACTTTTGTATTTGTTTGTTTCCATTCAACGACACTTGCTCATTTTGCTGCAACAGCCGTAGGCCATTGTTGTTATTAGTGCGGTACGAGACGTCAATCAGCCGAGAGGCAGGAGGCCATGGAATGCCTCCGAGAGAAGCATTTTTTGTCATTGACTCTGCGCCAAGGGAGCTGGGATTGGCCGATCGTTAACACATCCATCTGTGTTGTAGGCCCAAAGCGATGGTGATATTGGATTACCACATCTCACAACATGCCACTAATCACTCCTCTACCTGCATGCAAGTGATGGCGAGGCTGCATCCATTCTAGCTGTGTCTGTGGATGTCCAAACTACTAGTCTGTGAGTCGGCCCACCACTTTGGTCCAGATCTCAATAACTATTAGATAGTTTTCCCTAGTTTGTTGTACAGACATTCATGGTCCTTAGAGGATGAATTCTACTGATTCTAATGATGATTTAAAGTCCCGGCAACGAGGCTAACGAGTCCCTGTGTGTAGGTGACTTTTCAGCTAGCATCACATTTTTGGCTTTTAGTGAAATGTCTTGACAAGTATTGGATGGACTCCAAATTTCGTACAGCCATCCAAGTCCACCTGAAGATGAATTGTAAAAAGTTTGGTGATCCCCAGAGGATGAATCCTAATGACTTTGGTGATCCATCACCTTTTCACCATGTCAAAACTTTTAATTTGTCCAACTTTGGCGCTTGACTTAGGCAAAGTAGAGCTCAAAGCTCTTTGCCTAAGTAAGTTTGGTTTCAAAGGACTGTCAGAAGTTAAAAAAACAATGAAAAAAACAGTGAATAATTGAATGCTGTTATCTGCATTTAAATCTTGGACATAACATATGGAATTAGTTATCAGGCTTCTAGAATTAATATTGTAATAAAAATGCATGCAAGTTATCGTATTATTAATGCACTGTCATGACGTATATAAATATTGTATTTGTTTCTGTTCTTTGCTGCCTTATCGTTGACTGATGTTCAAGAGTGTCTTTTTAGTGTAATAATGAATAACATATATGAATTTTTCTTTAACTGGATAAATGTACAGAAGAGTTTGAAGTGTTATACCAGCTCTGAGTAACGTCTGCAGGTCTTCCTCTCAGGCTGCCGGTATAACCTCCACCAATCACATGGCAGAGTCTCTATGAACCCTGAGAGGCAAATAAAGTCAGAAAATCACTCACTGTTCCTTGTAAAGTTTAATTATAGAACACACGGTAATACTTGAAAACGACCTAGATGAACATATCAACATTTTTTATCAACTCCTCTCACCTCTCCTGTGGATTTCGGCAGCTGGACAGTAAAAAAAGATTCAGTTTACAGAGATTTTAGTGAGAAGCACAATCTGTGACAGTAGTAAAGCGTGTGGATTTTGAGAAGTAAGGAGGACATATGCCCTCCCCCAACCTCTGGGAAAATTACACCTGTGGCTTAAGTACAGATTCACAGAGCATGACTATAGTTGTTTTATTCAGAGTGGTGCAAAAATGTATCCCTAGTCTGTTATTTTAGTTATGCATAATCAAGGTAACATGTAGAAAAAATCTATTCAATTATTCATTCAAAACATTTAAAACATTTTTTTTTTTACAATACATAAGTTCTTCCTAGGTAAACGTTATGCTACAAAAACTGTCAACCGAGAGCGCAACAGTGAAAATGAGAACTAAACTAATGAAAAACTATTAGCACGCATCAGTGCCTCAGGACATAACGCGTGCATTTAATAATTATCACATGCTAACAACACAACACACTAATTGTGAGCATGTTATCACGCTGAAGAATGACATAGTCGCTAGTGTGGCTGTAACTCTCAAACTGTGACTTCTTCACCTCCCTGTCACACTGCGGTGCAGTATATTCCTTTACTGTTTTCTTGAACCACCTGCCAGTATTGTTATATGCACAGTAAAATATGCAGGCTGTGATTTGATCCCGTATATCCCTCTGCAGATTAGGGCAGTGTCAGTACAGGATTACCCTGGTAATTCATGTAATGCTGCTTCGCCACAGTTAATTTCCCTGTGGATGAGCAGAGAGAGTTGAGTTATACACCAGCACGAGCTCCCCAAACTACAGTGTATCATTCCCCCACAGCACTTCATCTCCTCAACATGTTTGGTATGCAAAAGACATGACTTGGGTTTTCTGTCTTAACGGCCTGTCGTGTATTTATCATGGGCATACGGCTCCAGTGATTGAGGTGTGGAGCTGTCTTTCTGTTGCGCAGCGAGCTGCAGAATGCAAATGGAATATTTGTAATCATCAGGCAATCATCATGCATTCGGAGCTGCAATCATCATTGTCATCTGAATTCTCTTTTAAAGCTGCGATGTTGCAATAAGGAAGTAATGGATAAAATCAAAACAAGGCAACGGTAAATGCAGCTAGTGAAAGAGAATCGAGCCGTGACTTCTGTGTTAGACTTAAAACTGAGCTGATTAGCGTGAAGTCAAAAGCATATAGTGAAGCTAACCTCCACGGAGTCGGGTCTTAGTGGTGAGGAGGCCACAGGATAAGCTGAAATCCCGTGTAATTATCACTCCCTGTGGAAATTAAGGCTGACCTTTCTAAGTAGGGCTGCTAATAGAATTCAGGGGAGGAATAACTCACTCACATATTCACTCACAGAATACCCCGTCAGCAATATTGCAGCTGATTTAAGGCAAGACGTGAGGTTGGAAAAGGTCTTCTCTGAGTTTTTTTTCTCCAAGTTGATAAAAATGTCTTTGCTGTAAGTTAATAAAACGGCATCCAGAGGTGTTTGGAATATCCATAAAAATGTGAAACCGGAGAAAGAAATACGGAAGAAAACAATATCTGATGCTGGAGAGACTTTAACAAGAGACTGCCACTTTGGCATTGGCTGAATTGCCACCCATGCATTTCATCGGAAGTGTCTTACCGAGGCACTTTCTAGATAATCATTTGACAAGCTGCAGCAGCCCTATTAGCCCTCGAATTTTTTAATTGGCCAGGGCCAAAGTGCGTTTGAAAAAGGTTTCCACTCTAGGTCCACTTTGTGCAAAACTGAATTCTTAATTTAGAGCAAAGTCTCTCTCTTTTTTTTTTTTAACCTAAATACACAACCACACAGTTGCATGAGTCTGTGTAAACCTAAATGCATGCAAACACACACACTGTGCAAGAACACACATCCTCACATTAATATACTTACACAGACCTAGAAAAGACTTACAGAGTATTTTTGCCCCTGGCGTCCATAATTCTCCGCTGATTACACTGAGTGTGGTTTAATGGAAGCCCCAATAACCCAGGCTGGAGAACACACCACCATCACACACACACATACACACACACACACACACACACACGTGCAGACACACACGCGCAGACTCACAGTGGGAAGAAGCTGGAGAGCGGTGCTGTCAGATAGAGACAGAAAGAGGACGGAGAGATTAAATTCTGCCGAGAGTTTTTTGTCTGCGAGATTGGTTCTTAACGTCCCCAGCTCCCTTCACACTCCCTATTAGTGCAGTGAAGAAGAGCGAGGACGGAGGGAGGGCTGGAAAAAATAGGAAACTTCAACCGAGACAGCACTCGGAGGATACTTAACAATGTTATTAATCCATTAATCCTTGTTTGACATTTGCCAATGTATCACCCCTGATTGCTCTTTCCTTTAGAGCTGCAGGCTACAGTAGGTGTGTGTATGAGTGTGTACATCTTCTTTATTCCCTTATTAGCTCTCCAGTGTCCTCACAAGGATGGAGAGATGATGAAAACATACCAGAGGAAGAAGTTTGTCTCCAACTACACAGGGTTAAAGGTTGACGCAATAAATTGTTTCTGGCCAGACTGTTTCTCATTGTAGACACTAAAATCATCCTTCTGCTTAACACAGTGGTGAGTCGTAGCGTTATCTCAATGCAGAGAGAATGATTGCCTAATGGCAGCAGCTCTAAAGGGAGATGGTGAGTAATTTTAAACAATGTTTAAAATCTGTCAGTATTTGTAAGAACACCGCACACACCAGAATAACTAGGAACTCTTTCCTCGGTTGCTCATCTGAATCCACATGAGTAATATCAAGGTAGTATCGTATTTTATCAGGTATTAAAGCAGTATTAAATGATTTTTGGTCACTTGGGGGCACCAGAAGCTGTAAACACTATCATTATCATATTATGACCTCATAAAGTTGTTATGGTGACTGTGTCAGAAAACAGTTGCATGTTTGCGCATCCAGCAGACATGGAGCGTTTATTTAAAGTTGTTTTTCTGGTTACCCTACAAATTTAAGGCCAATATCCACTTTGTTTACTGTTCAATCAACTCCTGATGGAGAAATGTGGCTCTTCAGCTGCTCGACTCTGTTCAACATCATCACTTGTGTCTATGTGCCATTTTGTTCTGGTCAGGCAGTGTACAGTGGGTTTATCTCAGCTTCCTGCTGCTGCAAATAAGGTTGATGAGAGCCGTAAAAGCTGCAGGCGGTAAAACCAAAACAATGAGCTAAAAGGTGCTAAAATGGGACAGCACAGTGGTGCAGTGGTTAGCACTGTCGCCGCACAGCAAGAAGGTTTTTGGTGTGAACCTCAGCTGGGGCTTTTTTGTGTGGAGTTTGCATGTTCCCCCAGTGTCTGCATGGGTTCTTTCCAGGTACTCCAGCTTCTTCCCGCAGTCCAATGACATGCACTAAAATAGGTTAATTGGCGACTCTAAATTGCCCGTAGGTGTTAGTGTGAGTGTGACTTGGTTGTTTGTCTCTATGTGCCCTGTGATGAACTGGCGACTTGTCCAGGGTGTAGCCTAACTCTCAAAGCCCAAAGTCAGCTGGGATAGGATCCAGCCCCACCGTGACCCTGATGAGGATAAGCAGTTAGGATAATGGATAGATGGATGCTAAAATGCCAAAGGGGTGCTTCAGAGTTTGACGATATTTCTCCTTGGAAACAGGAGTGATCCTTTGTTAGATTACACCTCATTTAACCCATGTGAAATCACTTGTGCAACTTAAAGAAAAAGCGTTGCCAACTAAGATTGTGCTACCATGTTTTACTGATGTTATGGAGCCTTTTTATGAATGATCTTTTGATTTTGTACATTGTTCTTATTCTTTAAAGGCACTATGTGTAGCATCACCCAAATTATTTCAATGGCAGTCTTTGTTTGTAGGAAAATGTGACAATGTGAGTGAAATTGAGCACAATCCTTATGCTGAATTCAGCAATTTCTTCCCAAATAGAGTGGATGGGAGTCGGGTGTATCCTACCAATGGGAGGTAGTGTCAGTACACTATCAAATGTTATGTATTCCCTAATGTTAGAATTAAGATGGGGTTTCTCAAAGCACAACGAGTTGTGTAGTGTGGACCAACACACAGTCGCACAAACTAAGAAACAGAAAGTGAAGCAACAGTTCACCTTTTGTGATGCCTTTGATAGCTGCTGTTGTTGCCTGAAGCTTGACTTTAAATTGGTGACAGTGGATCAAAATGACAGAACATCCATAGAAACATAAAGCACTCCTGCAGCATAATCTACCTCTAAACTGTCCATGTTTTCAGTATTTTTTTTTTGTTTTTTTTGTCTCAGAAGAATATCTTAGAAACTAATTGGGTTATACAAATTAAATAAATCGTGCAGTCTTTAAATGTGGACAAATTAAGTTCCTCAAGAAGTTGATAACACCATTTAAAAGTCACTTTGGATGCAAATATCTGCCAAATAAATACAAAACAACTTTTATCATGTTTACGCAGCAGGGAAAAAATATTTAAAGCTCCAGAAAGCTCTTAAAAGCCAGTTGGACACGCATAAAATATATATAAATATAGAGCTCCATATGGGAACAGACAGATTATCTATGATCCCGAAGAAGCCAGGATATATGTTTAATGTATGATATGTATGTAACATCTTGTACAGTATGTTCTCCCAGCTTCAGTTATCGATACTATATGCAAGTAATGTATACAGTAAATATTTAAATACTATGTTCTGAATGCGGTCATACTCTATTTCCACTGCTGCTTTTTTCCCCAGCTGACATACGAGTTTCCACGTTCGTTCAACATGTTTTCCAGCAGTGTGATTTGTTTGTCACGGTCACAGTGTTCGTCACAGTCTGCTGTAAAATATAATGATGTTCAGAGGCACAGTGCTGCAAGGCTCATCACACATATTCTTTGTTTTGTTTTTTTTTCCTTTTTTGAATTATGTGAAACCTTTGAATCAGAGAGGAGGAATCCTGCTACTCCGGGACGTCTTGCTGGTGCTAGTGCGGTTGAGGCTATGGGTGTGACCTGTCTGCTTCCGTATGTGTTTCAGTCTGGGCTCTCGTTGTTAGAGTGGAAAATAATCAGGGCTGTGTGTGTGTGTGTGTGTGTGTGTGTGTGTAAGAGGGGAGAGGGGCGCTTTAGAAAATAGAAAATTGAAAGCTCTGTTGTAATCTCGATCCCTATCAACTCTCAATCCATGTCCTGATATCGGAAGCTCAACACACACACACATGTGCCGACACACACAACTTGGCTCCTCTCTCTCACCCACTGTTCCCTAAATCCCTGAACTGTCATCACACACACACACACACACACATACAGAGTGTAGAAAAAGACATCTTAGTGATGGTGTTTGGTTTCGTTATCAGCGTCACCTCTGTTGCGGAATGACAGGTCAAAGGTGTTGAATTTAGAAAGCTTGGATTCATCATGAGCTGACACGCGTGCACTTGAGCACCCACACACACTTGATCTTTGGCATCTCTTGTGATTGGTGTTAGAGCGGCGGCAGAAAAAACCACGAGGCGTTAGAAACTGAACGAGCAGAGAAAATAATCACAGCGCTGTCTGTGCTCAATGGCAGACGAGTGAGCTGATCGCCATACAAGCAATTTACTTGTTTGATTGACTGACACAAAATGGCAGACCCTCTGTGATTGAATTCAGGCCCGTCTTGAGGGCAGATATTGTGCGGATTCAATAAGCATAATAATGAAGACATGATCAATCCATCAAATCATATTCTTTATCACAAACGAGTGTTCATAATAGCTACAACTCTCAAATTGCTGTCCAGAGGGAGCCCCGAGATCCAGCAGCACTTATTATCAGTGGGCCCCTGGACTGCCACATGACTGTTCTTTGTTTATGATTTATTTAATTGCAGTCAGTTTAACAGTGGCACCACTGGGGCTTCGATTCTCTTTGATCTGCACCATTAAAAACAGCCCCATGCATTATGTAGAGCCTGTTTGGTGTGTAAACGATGTTTAAGAAAGCTAATAATTGTTCTGTCTGTCTCATATTTCATCATTTATTCAAAGGAGACGTGAGAATTGCAGCACGGGGACCCCTTGCTTTTGCGCTCTTTTGATTTATTAACCACCTAGATAGGCCTAATTAGAGAACTTTCTGGAATAGTTGCAAAGCGGAAAACATGATTTTGAATTCTCCTCTACGGCTCTCTCGCTTTTGTCGCTGAAACGAGCTCATTTGCACTGATATCAGACAGCGGCAAGCAATCAGATGACATGTTGTTGATGTGTCGAGACGTGGAAAGTAAACAGCAAATCTGAATGTATAATGTCGTCCAATTAGTTCCAATTATCGCATACTGTCACATATTTGTCTTAACTTGCAGTTTTTCCGATTTGATAGAAGCTGCGTGACACTCAGGCGGAGCGTCAAGGTCTGAAATGTGCTGGAGAGTTGTGATTGCCCAGAAGAGCACTGCTGGATTTATCAGCAGGCATCTGGTCATTAATGAAGATGTGGGCACTGGAGGGGAGAACATTTTCAGAAGGATATGTTGAGCATGTCGTCTTTTTTTTTTGACAGTTGGTGTATTTTTCAAGATGTGTCATTTTTGATTATTCCTCAGACCTGACGACTGACACAAACTTTTAAAGTCGAACTGAAAATAAAATGTATTTTTGCTGAGAAATCATCACGTACAACATAGCCTTAATGTGAAAATGAAATGTTTTTCAACCATGATAACATCCCCTACATTAGTGTTCTCCAAGGGGCGTGAAATTTTTGGTGCTTTCAATTTCTACAGACAGAACAATTTGGGCAATATGTATGCTTCACCATAATTTCGCCTGGACTGTACATTCATAACTTGTTGTGACTCGTATCATAGAGTAATCCCTAAATTCCACCGGGCCCGGAGCTGCTCTCGCTGGTTCAAGTCAATGAAGCCAAGCGGCACGGACCAGATCGAGCTGGCTGACTCCCATTTGTAAAAACAGATAAAAAGGAAACAAAAGTGTACAAAACAACTATATAGCGTAGTCATGGTAGAAGCAGGAAGGAAAAATGACCCAAATCTAAGCATGTTAACCAAGTCCGACAGGAAAAAGCTGCATCGAGAACGGACCAAAACAGCAAAACAAGCCAATTTAGGACTCAGTGTTGAGTTACAGGACTAATTGTTGCTGTAAGTGAGATGTAAGAAGTAAGAAACACAGCTAACGTTATCTATACTCGCTCTGTTCACCAATATGGGACAAATGACAGTGAGTGTATGACAGCTGCTCATGACTGGTGATGGTGACAAAGGCCGTTTTTATTAAGTTTTGCTTTCATCACTTTCGACTGAAATTATGGGATTACGATGATCTGCAAAGTAGAATTATAAAATAATGTCAGTGGAGTCTGGTAGCGGGCAACAGCGACATAACAGATGTTTGTGGTTGAACAAAAAAGGTCTATCTCTGTAAGAATCTTTCCCACAATGCTGTCAAACACTTGAGTTTATTTTTAGTGGACGTAGTTTAACTTGGATTACGTTGTTGCCATTGCAACCTGTTTCGCATATAGTAATAGTAATAATAGTTTCACATTGAATTAAAGGGCTTACTTAGACCAAACCAGCGTTGGTAATTGTTGGAACAGTGGATCTGTTGACTAACAGAGACTGTTTTGGTGAGTTTCAGTCAAGGTTTACTGGTTTCTATCCAGTTAGAAATAACAATTATCTGCAAGCTAAAATTATTGGGTTTGTCAGTGGTCTATTGCCGTGACATGCTCACTTGGTTAGAACACCGTGGAAATGGACAGCACGTCTTCTAGCAACACTGGCCTTGAAATGTGACTGAAACATTGATGGGAGAAACACCCCTAAAGGGTCCACCAACAGGTCCAAAAAACAGTTTAATCCTCCCCTTGAAAACTGGAGTGCCATGTTAGTTTAGACCTCCTTGTACTCAAAGTGAAGAGAATTCAGATTTCAGTTTGACTTTAATTCAAACAGAATAAATAAATCTCAGAGTGTATGTTAGTCTTTCACTCTGACGGAGTGTGAAATGAAGCAGCTCCCATCTTGTTTTTACCTTGCGTAGGAGGCTGAGAGATTTTCATATTCCGAGTGGCTACACTTCTGCCACAGCGCCTGCTAACACACTGTGCCCTGAGTAGCAAACGATGATAAATTGAGCCTTGACCTTGTCCTCTCTGCAAGCCTCTTCACTGTAATGAGAGATGCTCCACTACGCAAATGCCAGTAATTACACACACACACACACACACACACGATGTACACACGTGCATGTGAGCACACACTCAAATCTTTAATTATTCACAACAAAAAAAAATCTAAAATAGCATCAAGGATAGAGTATCTATTTTTATTTCAAAGTCGGCTGATCTTTCCGAGCCGTTTCCCACAATGCACCGAAATCTGTCATCAGCAGCGATCATTAGGACTGCTTCGGAGAGGCTTTTTTCGAAGAGAGAAGGCTGTTAGCGCATGTAAACACACTCCACACAGGGGGATCTATCCAAAGACAATGTCAGACTGTGTTGACAGAGCTTTTGTTCGTATCTTTGTCCCGGTAACGGGGTGGAAAGAGAGCTTCGGCGTGGGTGCCAGTTCATGTTGCATGCGCTGTAACTGTAACTCGTAGGCCTTTGTTTTTTGACAGCTCGTGTAGATGAAGAGGATCGCTCTCTGATTATATTGACAAGCCTGAGGCATCATTAAAGCAACATCTTTGTGTTGTAAATAAACACCTGGGAGACATGAGACAGGGAGAAACAGAGACAGGAAGACGTGGATGAAGACAGTTGACAGCCATGCAGGGATGGGAAAAAATATCTGTAGGGTTTTAAAGCATCACATTTAAAACATTTTTTTTTTCTTGCTATTTACACTTTGAAACAAAAAGATCATTAAAATGCATCTGCTGTCTGGAAGCAGGTTAGTAAAACTACATTCAGATCACAGATTTTGCTCCTCGCCACCGTGCAATCCAAGCTTGTCTCAGTGATTACATGATTAATCAAGCCAACCAAGAGCGGCCATAATGATCACATCCAACTACCACCATGTTTCACACTGATAATGAACCATTCATTTGAGCTAATTTGCTATGGGAATCTAGTAATCTTCCCCTTGAGTTGAGACGGAAAATGAGCCATCGTAATCTTCTTATTGAGTTCACTGTGTTTGTTTGTGTGTGTGTGAGTGTGAATGAAAGTCAGCACATTCCCCTCTTCCATGAGAAGTTAGGCTACAGTCCAGGGCGGAAAAGTGTGAATCCGTTTTTCACTTACACAGTATTTCACTTGTGGCATAAAACACCCTGATGATCCTCTCCTTGTACCTGTCTAGGTGTTCTTATTGTTTTTATTTAACGCTTAGTGAGTTGGAAACTCACTGTCATAGAAGATGGCAGGCTGCCACGTTGCTGCAGTTATGCTTCTGGTTGCTAAAAGCCCTTCTCCAACAAAAGTTGGCAAGCTGTGTACAGTAGCAATAAAATGTGGTGATTTGCAAAACAATGAAACTCCATATTTAATTGATACAGCACAAAGACAACTGATTGTTTTTAAAAAAGTATATGCCCATTTGAATTTGATTCAACATGTTTCATAAAAGTGGGGACAGTGACAACAAAAGACTGGAAAACATGGTGGCTGTAGCTGTTTGGTGGCTGCACTGAGGGTCATTGAGGGCCTTTGAGGGTCTCCAGATCACCATAACCAGTCCAGACTGAAAACTTTTGTGTGTGTCAGCCCTGTGATAAACTGGCGACTTGTCCAGGGTGTACGCCGCCTCTTGCCCAATGTTAGCTGGGATAGACTCCAGCCCTGGGTGACCCTGATAAGAATAAGTAGTTACAAAAAATGGATGGATGGACGGACATATCCTAATGACATGTCATTCATCTTGTGCCACCCACAGGTTGACGTTTGCTGTTTTGAGTGAAATGTCTCAACAAATATTTGATGAATTGCCATGAAATTTGGTAGTGATATTCATAGTCACCCCAGGATTAATTGTTATCACTTTGATGAACCGTCACTTTTAATCTTGTGCCACTATTGCATCAAAATTTAGGATTTAGGGTCAATTACTAATGATTAACATTAATTAACAGATGTGAACACTAAACTAAGATGTAAATCATGCAAATCATCATTATATTATCACTATCATTGTGGGTGTGTTAACAGGCTGATGTACAGCTCAAAGCAGGGCTTCCGCCATGAATTTTGGGCCCATAAAAAGTGGACACCACCTAGTGCTGTAACCACTCCTCCAATCGACCCATTCAAAGCTTTAATAACTTTTCAGGCTTAGTATTCTAATTTAATACTTATCGTACCATATTTACTGACAATGAGCTGTGCAAAAATAACACTGTGCACACATACAGACTCACAGAGTCACTCAAAGCTGTCCAACATCTGATACAGACTACAGGCTGTTTTTGTTTTATATAATGATCATTATGTGGAAATGTTTGAATTATGTTTAAACTCTTATCACTGAAAACATGTATTACATTCCCTTTTCTTTACACTTTAGTAAAGTATGGAAAGACAGGTAGTTTACAGAGAGTTTGTGATGTCTTTAACAGATTACAGAAGTATATGTCACAATTCACGAACACGCCATAACAAAGATGTTTTTCGTGCCTAAACCATAAACTATAACCAAATCGCCAGTGGTGTTAATGTCAGAAAACAGTTGCATATATATTTATTAACTAATGTTCTAAGAATCTTCTATGGCCCCTGTCTGTCAAAGGTCCTTAGAAGGGTCCTAACTTACCTCCCATATGGGGCTGCTGGCTCAAAGCACCACTGTCCTGAAATACAGACTCACAGACTCAATAACATGGCTGTTGTTTCTCTCAACAGGGTAAAAAAAACAAACCCTATAACCTTAATAATGTATAATCAAACTTGTATGGAAAATTCTATCCAATTATTAATATAAAAAAAAGTTTCATAGGAATCAGTTGGAGACCAGGAAAACTAAAGCTGGGAAAAAAATGACCATGTGGGTTGAACATATGCAGTGAAAATGATGCTGCACTCTATCACTTGTTTGCTTTTATGCAGTTTAATCCATGTATGGTGGGTTCATCTCATTTGTATGGGTTATAATGTTTCAGCCTTGTGTTGTTATACTAAAATATGGCAGTAAGATTATATTAATATTTAAAATTTAGTGAAAGTTGTCTGTACAAGATATAAATCCTCCACGCAAAAACAGACATACAACAAAAAGATACCATATATTTATTTGAAATCACAATCATTTTAGAAATAATCATAAATCAGCTTTATACATACATACATACAAAGTTTAATCTACTTTTTTATCCTTTTATAATACCAAGTATGAAAAAGTTTTTTAGACTGTAATTGTAATTTTCTTCACTTCTCTTGTATTTGACATCTCTTTCAGACGTGGAATTAGTTTAGTTTATTTATAGCAGCAAGTGATGAGTTGAGACAATGTAGATTGTAAGATACATATAATCTTGATTAAGAACACTGTTGAAATACAGTCCACAGACAGTATGTGCTCATGAGCTGGAAAAAAACTCCTTTTGTTGTTGTTTCATCAATTCGCAGAGTTCAGACTGCAATGTAAAGAAATTCTGCCAGGCATCTTGAACTTTTAGAGAAGCTACAGAGATGTGTCAGATTATTGGTTTAACAGTAAAATCATTTGGAGGTTTAACATATTTTCACTTTTATTATTACAATACATTTTCCATTTTGACAGTTTTGTTTTATCACGTCTCAAAACATTTGCAACAGGGGCCTCATTCTGCTGTAGTGCGCTTGTTGTGATGAAAGCATATCCATATATATACATAACTAAACGCACCATCTCTGCTTGATTAATAACAGAATAAGACAGACAGTAAAAACGGAAACATATCTTAGCATTTACTTATACTGTGGTTGTTTTGTTGCATCAGTCGACCAGCAGGAATGTCTCCTGGATTTCCAGAATTGTCTCATGCCCTTGTGCCCTGTATGGAAACATCTGCATAATGCTTCATGTTTTACACATTATGTATGCATTTTTTCTTTAATTTAATCCATATGCATGCCTTACGCAGCCCTGGTTTCGAGATAAACACCACATCAGACCACCGGATTTTAGCAATCACTCAATGTTGACCTGCACTATGATGATAATTACAGTATTTGTGCATCAAATCACTCAAATCACCAATGAGCAATGAAGATGATGAAGAAGATTATGATGACTATGATGAGTGGCACTTGTGTAAATAATGATGATGACGATGGCGGTGGGGCTGACAGCATGGGCGACATTGACGATGATGAGGGGGAAGTGGATGAAAATCGATAAAACAACCCCAGACAACGGCTGCAGGTGGTATCTTGAGTTTTTCAGCTGGCGGCAGCACTTCCACCGCTCCCTCTTTCTTAACATCACACTCTCATCTCCCAATCTGCAGACGAGGGGAATTGTCCCATCACTTCTGCTGAGTGGGCAACCATTTCAAAGTATCAATTGGACACGTGTCAGAGGAAAGTTTTTGCTGCCAAAGCAGCACCTTTCAGAACATATGAGCCCTCCCAAATGAATGAATCGTCCCCTCTGTCTTTCCTTTCCCTTTTCGCCCGTCTCATTCTTTTCATTCCCTCTGCGCCGTAGAGGAAGGAGAAGTGCTACTGCGAACAGTTTGAGTGATGAGAGAGATAAGTGGCAGAGATGCTTTGGAAGTGGGGACCAGAACAGTGTGTGTATGTGTGCGAGTGTGTATAGGTGTATGTTGGGGAGGCGGGGGCCAGAGGCGGGGAGGGGGGGAAGATGAAAGACTGAAGGTGACAGATGTCAGTAGCCTGACGATGAGGAACATGATAAGCAGCCTTCCTGTCATTCAGATGTACAGACCATGACATCCATCTAGCGAGCAGTTCAAACCACATCGCTGTTTGTACAAGCGGAGTCCACCGTGTCTGTTGCAAAACTAAGAGCAGACAAACTACTACCGCCACCGCCGCCGCCACCGAATCGGCTGCCTCACTCTGGAAATAAACTTTTCAAAAGGCTTTTTCTATTCTCAGAGATACATTTCTTCACAGACTTTTTTCCCTTCCTCCATTTAGTTCTGTGAAAGAAAACTCCAGAAAGAGTCATGGAGATAAATGAATTCAAAAAGAACCTTGTAGCACATTCTTTCTCCACGACTGGAAGATTAGGAGGTCAGGACCCGTTCATTTGAGCTCCTTTCTGTTTCTGCTGAGGCAGGATAGTGTGGTTTCTGAGTCAAATTAATCATCAGGAAACCGCAGAGCAAAATATGGCATTTAGAGGAGTTTTTTTTTTTTTTATGCCCACAAAACAAGAACTGGTGTGTATTATGGAGTAGAAATATTGAGGTGAGCAACATGATATCCAGTGACAGCCACTACTGCTGCAGTCTTTATGCATGCATGTCAGATAAGATCATAATGTCCTTTGAGTAAATCAATATGATCAAAAGTGTCTCGCACAAATTTGAATGAAAGATTTGTAAACAAACAAAAGAACACCAAGAAATATAACCGCTGTGTAAAATCAATGAGCCTATTTAATACAAAGCCATCAAAATGCTTCAATTTGATCGGCTGATGTGACTTTGACAACAAATCGAAGGCATTACCACATTTGTCCTTTGTCCAATTAATTTGGGCCACGAAAAAAGGATGGAATGTCACAGGTCTAATGCAGGTGATAAATAATTATTGAAGATCGTTCATGGACTAAACAGTAAACAGACTACGAGAGTGATGATGTGGTTTAAACGCTTGGTATTATACGACCACTCAAATAATGACAGAATTGAACAAAGATTAACTTTGACCTGCAAGTTTGCTGGAGAAAGCCGTGGATCATGCTGACACAGGAAACATATTTTCAAATTTGAAATATGAAGGTATGACTGAGAGAGACTCCCACTAATGTGATGAAAGATAAAGACTGCATACAAACAACAAACAGCGTTCATTTTTTATTAAAATTATCTCAGTTAATGTTCCGCTGACAAGCAAACTCGGTCAATAATAATGTCCTTCTTTCTTTTAAAAGCAAAAAGAGCAGGACATGTTTATAGCTCTTCAAGGTCAGGGTGAATGGTTGAGTGATTTCGGCACCAGAGTACACGGCTTGCATGTCGAACAAAAATATTGATTTTCGACAATTCTGCAAAACTTGGATTTCACTTTTCACCAAATTTTCACTTTCTTCAATATTTGTGTAACTATGGTATAGTAATGGTTAAATCATTGTCATGGTCAATAAACTGCGGTTAAATTGTTGGGGTTAGGCTCTAAAACACATTTTTGGAAATGCACTTTTACACTGTGGTGAAAAAATGTATCCATTACACAAATAAACTCCTAATTATATTGTGTTTTGCTCTACTCCTTCTTTTGAGATAATGATTACAGTTTGTAGCTTGTCCTGCAGCTGTGACCCGTTACAAGGGTTAGCTGTGAATAACAGTTATTTTAATGAGTTTATTTATTAGGTTTCTTTGTCTCTAGTCACAAGAACTTCCTGCGAGGAGTTTTTATTGATAACCTTTGTGGCAGATTTCTCATTATGGCAAGACATCTGAGAAATAACTGAACTTCTCCCTGGTCATGCCAGGTGCAGGGTAGTCTAAAATGTATGTTACATTTCTTTCTCACTTTGTCAGACTCTGAACCTTCCAGCTGAAACATTTTTGACTTGGTATTCTATCTAACAGATAGCATTACAGGTCCTGGTAGGTGGATTTTGTTGCCTTTGAACAGAAACAAGCTAGCTGTTTTGCTGTTTCGCTAAACTAACCATCTGGTTGTAGCATCATATTTAATGGACTGTTGTCCAACTATATATAGTGTCCAACTATTGCTTTATGTTAGCTGCTGGAGTCGTGGTTAAAGGACTAGTGTGTAGGATTTAATGGCATCTAGTGGTGTAGTTGCTGATTGCACCCCTTCGCTTCACCCTCTCCTTCCTAGCATCATGGAGAAACAATGGTGGCTGTGAAACATGTGAAAATCACAAAACTCCCTATCTAGAGACAGTATTTGTTAAGACGAACCTTTAGTGGACCCAAAATGCAAACACCAGTCTCAAACCAATTAACAGTTTATTAGAGAACAGAGGTGGAATAAACAAAGCTGGGTGGAGGTCCAGGTGAGAGGAAATGTAGGTCTGGTGGTGGCATGGCAAAGTCCAGAACAGAAACAAAGACAAGAGGGGATGTGGAAGGTGGAAGACAGGTGGATAACCTGGAGCACAAAACTTCAAAATACATTTTACATTTTACCAAAGTGTGTGTTACTATGATGGGGTAGAGACAGTCTGGTACAGCAGAGGTTGAGGAGATGATGAGGAACAAGTGGTGAGTTGATCAGGCAGGTGGGAGTGAAACTGGAGGCAACACCCAGCAACAAAGAGAGACAAACAAGTAAGACAGATTCACAAGGAAAGGCAAAACACTGGGAACTAGGAGCCACATCATAACAGTGTTTGGTTTGTTCATTCTGGGCTACTGTAGAAATGTGGTGGTTCAAAATGTCCATGGAAGAAGATAACCTGATCTCCTATGCAAAAGACAGACTTTTTACCAGTATTTGTGGATTTGAATGGATTATTTTGGACATCAGTCAAATCATTTGTACAATGGAAGGCAGGTTTAACCCCAGATCTGCATTGAAGACTAAAACACAAGAGTAAATATCTACTTGCAAAATCATTGCATCATTTTTCATTTGTGTTTTGTTTGTGCAGAGCATCTGTGCATCCTTCTGGGCTGGCCCAAGCGAGAACATTGACAACAGGCTTGATCGAAAAAAGGTCCTGCATCACACCCGTAATGGGTTCCCTCCCGGGCCAAACCAATGAACCAAGAAGCTGCTAAAGTGCATTTTTCTCATAGAGGGAGCAGATATCCTGCACGCTGCAATAGATTTTCACTGTTGCTTCTTCATCCTCCTCCTCTTTTCTCGATCGATTTGAGCAAGAACGTGTCCTGGAGGCATGCGAGACCGTACGCTATCCACTGTATGTCAAGCCATCTGTACAGGACACGGAACAACTGTTATTCAGACTCTCTCATTTGCAAAACAGCCACTTTCTCTCCCTCTCCTATTATTTGTTATTTGCTCACACAAATGCACTCTAAATCTCATCTCCTCCAACAATAAATGTATACATACACCTTGTAATATCTCTTAGGCAGTAATTTTCCTGCACCATAAAATGAGTCATTTGTCTCCTCTATATTTTCCCTCTCTCAGCCAGTGAGGAAGGAGGAGCAAACTGCAAGAGCACTGCTGCTGAGATTAAAACCTGATGGAGGGTGTCTGAGCATTGCATGTGTGTGGAAGTGAGTGTGCGTTGTGTATACGTTTTGTGCGGAAGAACCAATGAGAGGAGGAGGGAGTAGGGGAGAGGGGATTAAACCTGTATCATGGGGTCTCTTCGATGTCAGGGAGGCGCTCGGGAGGAGGAGCGGTAGTGCTGACAGGGCAGTCTCACTCTTGCATGATATGGACACACACACACACACATATTCAACACATACTATACACACACATACACACACTGAGCAACCTAACTCTTCTTTTGCATTATTTATGAAATGCTGCCATTATCTGTTGTTTTACACCTTGCATCAATCGAGTACCAGGAAAAGAGCTGTGCATGTGTGAGTGCACGCTACCAAAAGGTGTGTAAATACAAGCATGTGACCGTGTGTGTGTGTGTGTTCATTGGTGGTGGAAGTGGTAGAAAACTGTTGCCATCAGAGAATGAGAAAGCCAGAGAAGCAGGCGGATATAATACGTGACAGTGTGGGAGAACAAAGAACAGGCAGATGTTCCTGAAGTCTTACAGCTACACAGTAGAAAAAGATACAAGACAGGAAAAAATATGACTGTAAGAGTTTCATTAGCACTGGCATCCATGTTCATCTAGGTTTGCTCAACAAAAAAAAGACGTGTGTGGGATGTAAGATGTGGTTTTGTGGAAACTGCACCAAATACAGAAGAGATGGAGTAACAGAATGTCAACAGAACAACTGAACATTGATGTCAGGAGGCCATGAGTTTTATTATCACTGTGCCAAAAAAATACAGCATGTAGTTGTCACCAGTATAATCATGAGCTACACTACCAGTGCATTTTCAGTAGCCTATAATTAACTTACTTAATAGACTTTAAAGTCTGTGTAAAGTAAGAATGAATGTGTTCTGAGTTTGTCAGACAAAAGAAGGAAGTGTTATTAACCAACCAGCCAAATCTGAATGATTAAAAATATTGACAGGTTTATGAAATTAGGTGTCAAAATTGTGTAAAAATGAGCAGTATTCTCAGCTCCAGGACTGTGGGGGTGTGTCTGCTGAATGTGCTGAAGCCACGCCCACTCATGGGAGCAGTCACTCAGCAATTTTGAAGCGACTGAAACGTGTCAGATGAGTTCAGAAAATGACATGACTAACTTGGAAACACTGAGCGAGATGAATTAATTTCTATTTCTCTGCTAGGGGTGCAGAGGTATGCTCAGGGTGGCCTCAGCGTGTCATCGAGCCACCCTTTAGGACCGCCAAAAAATCCTGTACTGAAGACTGGTGAAAAACTGTTTTAATCTCTAACAGTTGTAATATGGGCGCTTATGGAGACTGACTTATTATGTAGCCATTCGAGGATCTGCAGTTTTTGACACTTCTGCATTGGCTTCACTTCACAGCCACTTGATCCAACTAGCCTTCACTAACAGCCATGAGTTACCACTCTGGAACTCTGCAACTGCTAAAATACTGAATTTAAGAAAACAGAGTGTGTAAAATAGATAATAGCAGCAAATTTTGACCTTTTGTCTAGGATTCCTGCTACACAAATGTGTAGACCCATAGGGTTACACCAGATCTCAGTGTTCCCTCATCTGTCAAATCCCACTTTAACTCCTGTTATCAACTAAAAGCCAGTTCAAGATTTACTATTGTTTTGCTCAGCAGTTCTCATTTTGTCTTCTTAGGACAGTATGACAATTATTATTGGACAATAAACATTTTGTTCACAAGGCAAACAAAGCTAAAGAAACCTGTGCACCAAATTGAAGGTTCTGCATTGGACGGGTTGGGTTGGACCTATGTACATCCCTATCGTAACAAATATATGTGATGCAGCATCTTTTTATTCTAATGTACACTGAACAAAATTGGTGATTCATACACTCATTAGTTACATGCCCCATTGGTGGTCTTTTCGTATATTGAAAGTCAAGATCATCATTACTGAACAGCATGTGGTTCAATATTGAACCTATGAGAAAAGGGAACGTCCTCACTACTCTGTGGAAGGCTGTGGAAATCGACTTCTGATTAAGGTAATTGAGGCAATAGAAAGGTGTTTGACTTCCCCTGCTGTTCATGAAACCACTGTTGAATTTGTTTCACAATATATATGGAGCAATTATCACCCTGGAATATGGGAAAAATACATGAGCCAATTGTATTTGCATCATATTGCTGTTTATTATGTGACCATATAGAGCAATTATAAGAGCCAATGACTCCCAGAACTGCAGATATCTGCCACATTACAAACCTGCAGTATGTTAAGTACTGTAGTTATAGGATGAGGCAATCTCTGGCTTCCTTTAAATGTAAAACATATTAATTTGATGAGGCTTACTTATTCCCCTAGTATGTTTTATAGAATGAACCACAGCATTTAGCGCCACTAGGGAAATATTAACAATTTTGTAAGACTTTAGGTACTTTTGTGTTGAAATTATGGGACCTGTAAAATATGTTATTCATATGTTCCTCCCAGCCAAGCATATGCAACATAGTGAACTTGCCATAGATATTTCCTGAAGCCAGCACCGTGAAGCTTAAGACAGCTGGGAAGTGATTTTTATGCTGCAGTGTTTTGCAGCCATCCTGTTTAATGTGGTTGTCTATCCCTGTTGGAGAGCATCAACATTTCTCTTTTCTCCTGCTGTTTGTCTGTGTTTGGTAGCCTCTGTGTGTTCATCATGATTTCCAGCCCTCCTTACCACATTAAATAATTTAGCTGTTTGTCTGTGTGTGTCTGATCCAGCAACTGTAATGTATTTGGAGCTACTTGAACACATCCTTGGAAACTTTTCCCATTGATTATGAGGACATTCAGCTTTTCTGGTGGCCTATAGTCCACTAAACCAAATAAGAAACAACATTGCCTAAATACCAAGAGAGAAACTTGCAACCTTATGCCCAGAGGTGATGTACCAGAATGAACTGGGTGGACACGTTCACCTGGTTATTAGTGAATCACCTCAAACAGCCAATCAATGGCTCATTTAGCATGTTCAGTGAATGCATGTATTGTTACATAATGCATGTATATACTGAAACATAGTACTGTCAGTGGTGAAACTCACAGCAATGCAGTGACTCACTTTCGGCTGGCGGTGTTGGGGATCTTGAGATACTACAAGTTGACTCCCAATGGCTCATTCTAGTGACGCTGCTCCTGGGAGTGAAGTGATAGTCTGGGAATCTGCTTCACTTTGTTTCATTTCCTCACAGGTGGACTCATAGCTGTTATGCTATAACACTAATCCCCTCTGACTCTGACAACATGTCATATGAAGTAATCCATAATGTCCACGATATGGAACTCATTTTGGTTGTCCACTGACTGAGCATCAGCGATGCCCCCATAGGCTTCCCAATGACAGAATCAAACTAATCTGAGCCAAACTCCGTAGTATAGTGGAGATACTGTACACCAGGCTGCTAAAGCTGCTTATAGTCATATGGTATAGTGAGTGTGGCCACCTCTCTGCTGTCTGATTTTTCATGTCAGGTGGAATTAATCTGATATAATATGCATGCATAAATACACAATAACCACGTGTTACCATTGGTGAACAATGGACTGGATCATGATTTGAACTGTGTTTTTTATAGGTTTAGGGTATTTTTATATGGAGGGAATGTTAAGGATATGGCTGGTGTTATTTCATGTTTTTATTTGTTTATTTTAATGTGGAATAAACTGTATTTCTATACTGTAGCACAATTATAGGATAAAACATGACACAAAGTCGCAATTAATCACGACATTTACAATGAAGCAAAGGCAACTACAATAAAATGGGACACATAAACTAAAGAAGGATTTTCAAAAGATATGTTTTAAAATGTTGTCTACAGATTGAGAGTCCTCTTAAACCTCAGACAGACTGCCCACATTTTAGTGACATTACAAACAAAGGCCGTCTCTCCATGATTTTTAGTTCTAGCCTCAGGAATAATAAAAGAGCCAAAGGAGGGAACTAACTAAGTAATTTAATAGTGACTAAAAACCAATGATAGAATCAGTGACAGACAAGTAACTAATACAAAGACTTTAAAATAAGGGTAATGTAGGCTCTCTGGTCTGTGTCAGAGCATTTGCTCTTTCACTCTGTATGAGTTGTAAGTGATCAATAGCTTTATAAAGAGCACTGCAGTAAACAAGACTGTTATAGATAAAAGCATGTAGTATCCTTTAACTGGTTCGACTTTGGGCAATAGTTCTTAAATGATAAAATGACACTTTAGTGATGTTTCTAATGTGATTTCTTCAGTTTTTAGTCTAGTTTTGACTTGTCCCATCGTTGTTAAGTGCAACTGACCTTAAGGGAGCAGACAGTTTCATCAGATCTTGCTCTAATAACTTATGGATTCAGCTGTAAAAAGTTCTGAGTCATCCATAGATTTATATTACAAATGCATGCAGTCAAGTCATCGATATAACTTAATAAGTCTCCCTGTAGAAACTAAAGCCAACAATGAACATATTTTCCCTGATGTATGTGTGTAACTAAGCCCCATTGAGGAACAAAAACTATTAAAAACACATAAAAGAACAATATTTTTGCAACTCCATTTTATGTCTCCAGAAAGAAGCTCCCTGTCTGGCAGATGTGACTTAATTCAGTATGCTCAGGAATGTGCTCCTATTTTTATGCTGCTTTACTAGTTTGATGAGCTGAGAGAAAAAGGACAACACTTTTTTTTTTTAGATCCACACCACTCTCTTGTCTGTGCATTCAGTATAAAGCTAGAGCCAGAGTTGATTAGGTTAACTTAGCATAGCATAGCATAAAAACTGTAATCTATTTGGCAATCACAGGTTGATGACAAGACAAGTGTGCAAGGCTAATTGTTAATTAATTGGCTTTAAAGGTGCTAATAAATACATTTTTGAACTCTGGAGAAAGCCAGACTAGTTTCCACTTATGCTTAGCTAAGCTAATTGCCTCCTGGCTCTAGCTTCATACTCGATGTAGCGACAGGAGAGTGGTATCAATCTTGTCACCTAACTCTTGGCAAGATAGTGAATAACCAGATTTCCTAAAATGTCAAACTATGCATTTGAGTTCAATCTTATTCTGTGTCTGTGATGCTGTATAGATTGAATAAACGGTTCTGAGAATCACAGGACCACATGAGGAATAACACAGCAGGGAATGTGTGCTTGAAGTGATGCTTGATTCCTTTAGGCATTTACAGACAATCAGCATCTCTTAGGTGGGCAGCCCACATATTACCTTATTTTCACAGGGAAAGTTTAAAAGCACATTTTTCATTCCCTAGAATGCGGTAAGCTCCGGACCTCTGTTGGCCCGGAGCAGGTCTAAAAAGATCTATGGCATCAACCTTTTCCTCTCTGTCACTGATTTGTGATTCTTGTATCTGGCAAGCTCAGCTTCTCCCAGGAGACCAGCGCAGTGCCTTCTGTTTTCCTTGCTGGACTCCTCGGTGAGCACAAATAAACACTTGTTAAACAGAAATCCCAACCTCCCTTGCTGTGTGCACAGCAAACCAAACAAAGGAGCTAACGGCTGCACTTTGTAAGAAACTACTGAACAGGGGCCAGATAAAAGAGGGAGATACTCAGATTAAAGCTGGAGACAAAAATGAAACGTGGAGAGAGCACAGCAGAGGGCTATTACTAGTGTAAATCTGCAGAGCTTCTGGGGGAGGGACACTCAGAGAACATCCATTAGAGGAAAACATCCAGTGGAAACTGTCATTTCCACTTTGCATCAACATGGTGGAACGGAGAGAGACAAAAGGACAGAGTCAGAGAGAGAGCAGAGGAAAAAGCTTAACAAGGTCAACAAAGCATTTGAGGGATGCTCGACCTCTCATCTATTTTTGCAAACAGCACACACTCACACTGACACACACACACAGACTCAGAATTGCAATATGCAATGAGACATGACAGTGGCCAAAGGACGATTGTTTAAGGCCATGAGTGTGACAGCTTCTTCCCTCAGTACAGACACAAGATAGTGTGAATACATCACTAAAAGCTTGAATATTTTACCAGGAATATGACCTGCTTTTCTTATTACAGACACTGCACTACCGTACCACTTTATAGCACCTCTATAAAATAAAAAAGCAGTCAAATCCTTTACAAGTCACACAATTGGTCCCTATATTCAGGTTATAGATCTTAGTGACAACAGGGATATCAGGGTCGTTTTTTTCCCTGAAAAAAGTACAGTATAAAGGTCTTAATCTCCTTCCAGGTTCCGCCAGTGTCTGCAGAAAGCGTAAGCTGTCTCATCAGTAAGAGAGAAATGGAGAAATTCAATACACCAGAAGGGAAATTCATAAGCGAACACATTTTCTTGCTGCTCAACCAAAAAATACACTATGCTCTTATATTATTTATTGATGACTTTATTTCAGAAATAACACAAGAAGCCGCAATGCCTTGGAATTAGTTCTAAGGCAAAAACTCTATCCAAGAGTGTAGGAAGAACTTTTTTCTTTTCTTTTTTACATCTTTTCATCTTCAAGAGGAGCCTAAAGTTCCCTGAATTTAGTACATGTGAGCACTCGTCTTCTGCATTTCCTTACAGGTTTAAAAGCACCTTTGAGCATCCGACATCCAGACCAAATCCAAGAAGTAGTCTATTGTGTTTGCAGTGTGAATTTGACAGCCCTAAGAATAGCAAACTAAATTTTAATCACGCTATAAAGTTAGTACATCAAGTTCAACTTGACTGTTGACAGCATTTTTTAAATGATCATTTCCAACTTAATTTTGTTAGAATAATTGCTATTTAAGAAGATAGTAAAGTATCATACGACTGGTAGCATTTACTTTTGTCTACAAAAGTTATGTTTACATTCATTATTTCTCACCTACATATTCACACCTCAATGACATGAGGTCAAACAAATGTGTTGAACGTATTTTCGTCTTCATGAAAAATTTACAAAGCTACTTTTTAAATGGTTTAAATCTTTACATGTTTACTTGCTTGAATTCTCACTTCATTTCTTGGTGCATTATTGTAGATCATTGAATAACTTGATGCAACAAGAACTGATGATCATACAGGTTGAAAAAAAAAAACTGTCACGTTAGTCACATTTCTTTGGAACAAAGTCCCTCTGATGGGACAAGTGGACCCAAACCATGCCAACAAAATGCCTGACACACCATAACAGAGCCATTGGATCCCCTCACCACAGGGGTTCAGTATTCAAGCCTGTACTCTTGGTGTATGCCACACATGCATCAGTCCACTTGTTGATAATATAATGAAGGACAAGTCATCTGAACATGTCATTTTTTCCACATCCCTGTAGACCTGTATCGATGGTATTTACACCACTGAACTCTCAAATGTGTATTCATCTTTGTAATGGGTGCTTTTTGCACTGCAGCCCTGCTATAATATCCTCTGATATTGATGTTTGCTGACAGTCTGATCACGTCCTGCATTGACATTCTCAGTCACCTGAGGAAGTGTTGCTTTTCTGTTTACCTTACATATCGCTCTAATGCACAAGCATCACCATCAAATGTACGCCGTCAACCACAATTTCCACCCCCTATTTACTGATGTTTTTCTCCTGGATCTAAATGCAGATGCCACTTTCGTCACTGTTTATATTAAAACACGAACCATTAGTGCCGTGTGACAGAAGCTCCTTTCATCCTTAGATCTTTCCCTTTCCATCTTGTTGCGACATGAGAATCAACTGGGCCTCCTCAGTATTTTCATACATGCCACAGAGTATGGTTGGATGTTAACTGCTTAATTGCATCATGAAACCGTGCAGCAATGTATTTTTAGTTGGTTTGCTATTGTCTGCCATGCTTCTTGTATACTTTACTTCCCTGTAAGCTTCCATTAGTAGCTGGGTGTAAAGCCCCGAAAGATTGGCCGTTGCCCCCAGAGGCTAAATCCTTGTCAGACGATAGCTGATGGGTTCCAAAATTGCAGCATCATCAAATCTCTGATTGACCTTGTGGTCTGTTGAAGAAAGCCGTGAAGGTGCATTTATCCAAATTACTTACACTTGGCTTCCAACCTTGAAAGGGGAGCTGGCAGAATGATGAAATCAAGAGATCACACGAGAATCTGTCTTGCCAGGTTTGAACTATGTGTCCGAACACAGTGGTTACGGACCAATCAGTGTCCTATGGGAAACTACTGGTGAGCATGGGCTATGTGTGTGGTTTAATGCTGACGTGTGAGAAGTGACTGCCAAAAATAAAAAAAAGGGTGGCTGCTACAGAGGTTAGCATAGATGCTGCTAGCATCAGTCATACAGAACCAGAGTATTTCTTCATTGAAAGAAGGGCAAAGAACTGCATTTTCTCGATGGAAAAGAGGCTTTCATTCTTCTTCCGACTGGCTTTAGTAAGAGTTTGCTTGGCACTGCTCTTTTTTTTTAATTTATTTGCTGTG
Source organism: Argyrosomus regius (assembly GCA_946959425.1). NCBI lineage: Eukaryota > Metazoa > Chordata > Actinopteri > Sciaenidae > Argyrosomus > Argyrosomus regius. The sequence continues at coordinate 10,521,919 of OX336899.1, read as the reverse complement.
AATCTACTGCATTTAGTGCCAGGATTCAAGAGATGCTATATCTTTTCCAGAATAAGCAAACAATTTCAGTCCTGGCTGACATACTGCTTCACATCCTGCTTTCAGGCCAATAAAACCAGTTGTCCCTGAAACCATTGAAGCAGGTAGGTATATAGCCAACACTGCATCCAAACAAATCTCCAAAAAAACACCATGAGACGAGAATGTAGGTCCAAAGCATGAAGTGAATGCTGTAATCTGTCCAAACTGGCTGAAAGGAGCATCAGCATGCTGGGAGCCTGGAGGGAATGCAGCCTATCTGGTCTCCTAATACAAACATGATGGGATCTGTTTGGCCACGGATTGCTCAAGGCGATGGAATACCAATGCCTCGACACACGCTTTTCACACATGTGTGCACCCAGAGCCTCTTGCATTTAAAATGACACAACCACACGCGTGCAAGAGGGCAAACAAAGTTACCATTATTGGCCAAAGTGTATGTTTGGAAAGCACACACATACACTGACACACACATGTTGACTGATAGCTTGTGAAGGCTCTCTCTAACACACTTTCCATTTCAGCCCAGAGGGTCATTGTAGACCCTGAAGAATCATCTGTTCTTCTGGAGTCCTTTAACTCTTATTGACAAGCTCATGGAGCCCAGAGGGCACACACAAACACACAAAAGACAGTATAAACACATTTGCATCAGAAGCTCATGTTTAAACTCATACACACAGTGGAAACATTACTGTAAAGTCACATTGTTGAAGTGGAGTCTCTGTGTCAGGCCTGAATTGGCCTTTGAATATGCTAATGATTCAGCTGGAAGCAATTTAGATGTGCGGAGCATTAATGTGAAGTACCTCATCCTCTAACCAGGCAGCCATGCTCAGAGTGACACAATTACACTTATCACACACGCCTTTACACCACGACTCACACACACACACACACACACACACACACACACACACACACACACACACACAAATAGCACGCTGACAGTTGCATTCACACAGATTCCCATTCAGACCTGTCAAACTGACGGCTCTCACCATGGAACACTTCGACTAAATGAGCTTAAGTGGATGAGAAAAGCAACAGAGGGGGAAGAAAGAATGATCCTTTTGTAGCGTGATTATCCTATAAGAGGTTTGGAAAATCGATTAGGAAACGGCAGACGCACACACACACACACCTGTCTGAACAGCTACTGTATCAAGTCACCGCATCACTACAGGATGATCCAATGGTGACAGATAGCTGACGCAAAACGCACACTCATGACTGAAATACTGAGCCTTTTGTGCTGTTGACAGACTCTCTTTTTTGAAATATTTTGCATATTTACGCCCCAAACTCTGTTCATAATGTATGATCACCCGAGTTGTGGTCATCAAATAGTGTGAGAAAAAACAAGCAGTGATGGTGCTGATGCAAAATAAGGGACCGCGTCTGAAATAAAGAGCCATCTTCATAGCTTCGAGGCTTTATTTATTTATTTTTTTTGATATGATGTTTTTTCACTTTGCTCATAACATAGCGCGGCCATGCTCTGGTTAGTGAGGTTCAACACCAGTATTTAGCGTACGAGCAGGAAAAAATGTATAAGCTGTATGTATAGATATAATTACAGCTGAAAGATTATGTAAATAAGACTGTTGTTGTATTGGCATAGAGGGAAACAGTGTAGCTGTGGCTTGAAACATCTGCACACACACACACACACACACACACACACACACACACACACACACACACACACACAGACACAGACACACACACATGCGTAGACTATTCCTCCTCCGAAGGGACAGGATAATTGGCTGCTGAGCGAGAGCCCCCTTTGGCTCCTCATTAGCAGCTGTGGACAACTTGTGTGTGTGTGTGTGTGTGTGTGTGTGTGTGCGTGCACGGCTGAGCAGTCAGACCGCACGTGTGCACGCGCAGCACACACGTTTAATAAAGATGCACGTCACGTCACATTCGTGTGCATCACTGATCATCTCCTTTGATGCCTTCCTGCAGAGATTTGTTTTATCATTGTCTCCCATACGTAGAAATGCAGCTCTAGCAATCGCACCGGGTATGTGCGAGTGTGTGTACACACATCGTGGCTCATTATGCGGTCTACTCAGTGTTGTAGTGGTGTTTTTTTTTTCCTCCAAGAGGAGATAATGTGGGGTAATCTCACAGCATTAGAAAGCCCTATGGTTAAGTTGGAGAGCTCTCCTCGCTACTGCAGCCCACAGTGCAGATGAACTGACCGACACAGTGAGTTTTTTTCCTCCTCACAAAACAAAACACTAACGCCTTCTCGCCAACAGAATTCTCTAGCTCTCACCCACACAGAGATCATGGAAAAAAAAAACTTTTCACAATCTTGTTTGTGCCTTTTGATGAACTCCTCTATTGAGGCGGATAGCGAGTATAGATGTCAAGTGTTTCATCTTGTGCATTCATTTTCCAGTCTTGCACCTCCAATCCTAAAGAGAGAAGCAGAGCAAATACCAGTGTTTAACATTTGGATGCTTTTGAACGCTGCCTTTGAATCACATAGGGGCTGATAAAAAAAAATAAAAAAAATAGTGAACTCTAAGATGTGCAACTCAGATAAAGTCCAGCTAATAGAGAAACATTCAAGCAGTTGGAGAGTAACCAGATACTGCAGGCTTCGTGCCAAAAGCCACAGTAGAATGAATGGAGCCAAGGTCTATTCATTGATTCCTTGGGTTGTGCAGCATCAAGGGCACCACTGGAGTTGTTTGTTATGTGTCAAACTGCATGCTGGATACAGTTCGTAGTCATGGACCGCAATTTCAAACTGGTCCTGACCTTTCTGGCAAAGTTTCACCCAGTGAGCCAGAATCATATGCTGACTTGAACAGTTGAATAAGAATTAAGATGCAGCTCTGGCTCAAGGACAAACAACTCAAGAGTTTGCTTTTTTGTTCCACAGTTTGTCCTGCATTGTTAAGTTAAACAGGAGACCAACCTAGACAAATTAGATACTAAAATCATGTCCCTAGCAGATCATTGGCACTGGTACTTGATTCGTCTTGAATAAAACATATGAATGGATGATGCCAGTGGCCTGGTAGTAATGTACAAATCTTTTGAGCATTAGCGTTGTCACATCCAGGCTCAGTGTGGGCCAGAGGGAGACCAGGCATGAGTTGTAATTTGGCTAAAAGGCAATAGAAACCAAATATTATTAGGTTTAAATCTGCATTGTGTTGATTAGTGGACGAGCCACACTTCACTTCATTGCTTTATCGCAATGCACCACAGATGGCATCAGCATAAACTTTCTCACAGTTGTAGAGAAACTAAGCAGTAACAGGGTCCCTCTTGCAAAAATGTGTCTTATGAAGGAAAATGGTCTGTTAACTTTCTGTTAATATGCAGACGGTTTTGTTTTTAGAGGAAATTCTGTGTACAAATACTGAAGAATACGCTGCCAACACTTTAAGAACATAAGGAAAATAGGAAATATAACACCGGTTAAGTGTTAACCATTAACCACCAGTGTTAACCACCACTCAGTCCTGTCCAAAGGGTCGTCAGAGACAGCTGAAAGAAAAATCTGCAGACCACCTACTCGACAAAAGACAGATTCATCACAAAGAGGCCACGCCAAGGTCTCCCTACTGGAGTTAGAGGCTAACCTTCCTGACTGTGACCGGCTTGAACTAAAGCTCCCCCTTATGAAAGTTTAAGTCTAAACCAAGTGCAAAATGTCCCTTGAAAAAATAAGGACAACTGATTCTCATCCCTACAACATGGTTATCTTTCAAAGTATGAAAGAAAAACACCAGACACAAACACAGTCAGAGTACTTTAGATTCTAAGGTGATTTAGTCTGACCCCTTACATTTATTTTAGCTGAGCTCTGTGAACAGAGCAGACAGTTTGTACAGACACATTGTCCAGAGCCTCTTTTGGTACCCAGAATAGAGACAAGAAGACGAGGCACCGTCTCCGTCAGCTATGACCCTGTGTGTTGAGCCGCACTAATATTCCTTGACAAACGCCAATATTTAAACCCTGGAAAGACAGACAGAGAGAAAACACAGTTCTATTCTATGCTTGCTATCTAACAAAGCCATGCAGAGGCCAACAAAGCTATCTGGCCTTTTGAGTCACAGAAGCAGCACAAAAGTAGCATTCACTGCTATTAGGAAGAAAGAAATCTCTCAAAACCCTCAAGCTACTGACTCGTGGCAGATATCCTTCTCAGCACAAAATGCCTTCAACTAGTGATATAAAACAGATTTTTCAATTATGTATTTGGTGGAATAGAATATTAAATAGTATTTTAACTGCTCAGGTCGTGTCATCAAAGGGCCTCCCCTGAAAAGGATGAAAATGGATTTTCTTCCCATAGTCTGTTTCTGAACAGTCAGAAACTCTGACTGAGAGGTGACAGTAACCAGATATGGGCGTGTAAGCCACTGGGACATCACATCTTTTCCTCACAGAATCTATTCTGTAGATACTGAAATAAAACTTATTGGTATTCTCTGTGTGATCTGCTAAAGATGAGGAAACACAATGTTTGCAGTTGTCAGGAGGTGTTAATCCTCAAACAGCAGATATAGCTAAACCTGAATGACATGGGGATATTAAAGTGCATACACTGAATTCCAAACACCCGGCACAAGATCTCTCCAAGATATGCCTATTCTTAGTCATTCAAATGTTTCTTTCTGTGACATACTGCTGATGTTAAGCTGTGTGCTAACTTTATATCACGAACACGCACCTTCAAACTCACAAAGCACTTACAGGAAGTCACAGGTTTGATTTCTTGGAGTGACAGCTCAGGGAGTAGTGAACTGTAGGTATGTACTGCCATTTGGATGGCTGACAAAAGCAGCAAATTGAAAAAGGTGTGAAGTCCGTGAGGTGGACGTACAACCTGCTTCACACTGCGGCCTGTGGAGATTTCCAGACCAATAGAAGTAGCAGATTGCGATCGGGCCGCAGATGTCACTGCTGTGGGTGCAACACTACTGCTGTGTGCCCTTGAAAAGACAATTAACACCCAAACAGCTCAAGTAGTATTTGCTTTACAGGTCATGCTGTGCAACTAACTATACCGTTTCATGTGCCATGCGGGCCATCTTTGTGTGGATTTATATAAAACTGAAGGTCTTGATGACTCTTGTGTGTATTGTAGAGCAGTATTTCATCATTAAATTTCATCAATAGGCATGTTATATCTTATTTATTTAATATTTATAAAGTATTTGTATGTAAAAATGGGAAGTTTTGTTTTTTTTAGAGGGTTATGAACTGTATTTTGTCACAGTGACAACTAATATATCAAAATGTGATTTTTTTTTTAAAATGGCAAAGTCTAGCCATACATCTGAAGAGATACTTAAAGGTGTCATGTGTAAGACTCTAATGCATCACATGTATTCATTTTATGTTTTAATGACATTTTATATCTACAGATGCAGCAGGTCTTCTTCCCGGAGTCACGGACCGCCATGTTTGTACAGTAGCCCTGAACAGACAAACCAAACACTGGCTCTAGATACGGTCTTCAAGTTTCATAGCCACTGTAGTTTGTCTTTTATGGTTGGTAAGTAATGGTTTGAAGTGAGGGGTATTTATTTACATTTAGATTTTTGTCATTTAGATAAGGACATGTTAGTGCAGCAATAAGCACTACTCATAGATAGACTTTTGGGTTGATTGAAAACCAAGTGTGTCGCCACGTTTTGGGTCATCAAATTTGGTTTCAATCGGTTATTTCAATGTCACTGAATCCTACACACTGTATCTCAAACAGGCATCTTAAGATCTGAGGTAGAAATCGGCCTGCATTTAACTATTGAACAGACGCGACAACTTTTATTCAACTTTTCTTTATTATGTGCAACTTAATGATGCTGAAAGGACATACTGAGTTGTCAACAACAAGTCAACAGAACTAATATGAAATCTTATCAAAGTTAAATCTGTCATGCTGGTTACAGTAAGGTATCCATCTGTGACCAGTATGACAGCAACATCTCTCGCATCCTCCTACACAAGTCTTTGACACGTACTCCTACACTTCATTTCTCTGGGATATAGTGGCCTGTAAATGACAAATGAAAACATCGGTAAGCTAGTACATTAGAGCACCGAGGTTCAACGCAAACTTTAATTAGTTAATACTTGATATTACCACTCTAAATACAATAAGAATAGCACTCAGTAATAACTCCTTTGGGACTGAGAGTGAGGCATGCAACCCTTTGTAGAAAAAAATGTTTTGTGGTGACAGTCTCTCTAATGGCACTGAGCAGCTGACAAAGACAGTAGTTGGAGGTGGCAGTGGTGGGTGGCAAGTCTTTTTTTTTTTTTTTTTCTAAGAAAATCATGTACTAGAGTGCTTAATCTTGACAATTCAACACTGCTGTAGTTGTGAGTTACACTTCTGTTTCTTAGGTTCAGGCTATTTTTTTTTATGAGTTGAGCTTCCAGCTTGGATAAACTTTGGTATTTACAGCATGTCTGACAAAGAGGTTTTCAGTGCTGTTAGTCTGCGGGATATGTCAAAAACTAGAAAACATATTTTAATACAGTTTGGTGGAAAGCATCTGTAACCACAGACCATCTGTACAGCGTAATCATTTCGCTCATAACTCATAACTGTGAGACATAGAAGCAAAATTTGAGAAAACATTTTTCTTTCTCCTACAGATTGCAGCCAATAATTGCTATTTGAACAACCCTGAAAAAAGCTAGTCTTTTGTTTATTTTGGCTGGTGGTGGACTGGTAACTGGCACTGCTGGGGTGCCCTTGCGCAAGGTACCGAACCTGTAACTGCTCCCAGGGCACCATTAGGTGGCTGCCTGTTACTCCACTATCGCTCCACATTTACATTCTTCTTCTTCTTTTTCTTTTTCTTCTCAACATGTAACACCAAATTATGTACATTTTCAAGCAAATGCGTGTTGTTAACTGAATAGTGATCTTAATAGTCAAACGAGTGGTAAGCTGACACCTACTGTATCTACACAGGAGTAAAGCATGAGCAGGACGTTGGCAAAGCAGCATCAGTCCTCCATCTGTCTAAACAGGATACATACAGGCACAGTATTGATTTAGTGTAGGTCATAGCAGTAGTTATGCATATAATACGCATCTGTGTTGATTAAAATAGGTGCGTATCTGTTCAATCAGAAGCGCATGAGACAGACAACTGAAAAACCTCCTGTGTGGATTTTGCTAGTGTAAATTGGCTGAATATTATACATAGAATGTTTTTCTGTCATCATAATTTATGGCCTTCAACTAAATGTTTTCTAAACTGGGCTAAAAATGAGTTATGAAAGAAATTTCAGCAGCCTGGTAACAAAATTTGGGTCAGTACTACTTACAAACAATGCAAACTCCTGCATAATGATGTATATCGTGACCATTTTCTGCTCTGATGCTGTAAAATAATGATTATATCGATGTTTTTTCCTACGAAAGAAATGAAAGTGAAAAGACAACACGTCTTTGCAGCCTCAATCTGTTGCTTTACCCCTATTAATGCAAATCTGTGAAATAAATCAGTGCTCAGCGTTATTCAGATCAGATTAAAAGTTACATGCAGACTGTCTGTTTAAATCGCCTTTTCTGACTTAAACACCTCTGAAGTAAGCACAACATCAGCTGCACAAAAAGTTGAGCCCTTAGTTAGAAGGCCGGGAGACAGACCTGATAGAAAGTCTGCTGCTAAATCGGTCAAATGCTGCTGATTTGTTGGCAGCTCACACCTGAATCCATGATTGTGTACTGAGTCCATCCATCTGCTTTGCCAGTGCAGCGGGTTTCGTTTGAATGCAGAGGAGTGGAGGCCAGACACACGTACGACACCACCACCAGCGAGAAAGATCAAGTACATTCATCATGTAGCCTGAGGAAGGACGTGACTGCTCTTAACTGACTAGGGTTTGTTAGGGAGATTAAAGGATAGTTCCTATTAATTTAATGTAATGGCCTGAGAGTAGATTATGAACCAGATGAAACTGATGTATAGGGCTTGATTTCCTATCTTTCCTATCTTCAGAAATAAACCTGAGATTCTAGATGTTACATTTAAAAGTTAATTGGCTAACTGCTAAACTTTTTAAGCAGCATAATGGCCAGCATGTTAGCCAACAGCTACCTATTTCCACATTAGGCAGACATGAAGCAATGTTAGCATTTATTTTGAGTCGTGCTTGTGGACGTCTCTGTGGACGGTATTTCAAGCTCACAAGCTAGTTGCTAACTGTGTCTGTTAGCTGTTTTGTTCTTAGCAGGTAGTGAACAGTGACTTCACTGGAGCTTTTTTGATCAATTTTATTATTCAGGCATCGTCTAGTATGTTTATAGTGGAATGTATTAAATATGATTTTAACCCTTGGGGTCCAAGCAATCCGCCATGATTGCAAAAGCAATTGATAGGACCCAAGAGGATTAAACTAAAATAACTGTAGCCTACAAAATTCCACAAGAAAATTGAACAATTAAAATATCAGTAAACATTTTACAGCACATAAATAACAGGACTTCGAAGGTGGAGTGTGGGACATTTACATATAAAACATCCATTGCCAAACAAGTTCATACAAAGCAGATTAAGCCTCCTGACAGATAAATCTCTCTGTATTTCACAGTAAATCTGGTGTCTGTGGTGATGCTGGTGCAATGTTAACTAACAATGACTGGTTTGCAAGAGCTGAAGGAGAGGAGAAGTAGACTTACAGCAACAGGATTTTGGTTTTCTCTACAGTGTCCTGATGTGGTGAACATTGTGTTATCACACCAGGCTTCACAACTGAAGCTTGGAAATCAGGTGACTCTGTAAAAATGTATATTTTATTAAAGTTTTTTGTGTACTCTGTGAGAAAGTTTTTATATATCTTATATATCTTTTATATACAGTATCTGCATTACAATGACATTTGCCTTTTGCCTGCAGTGAGAAGATTCAGCTGCCTGACATTTCACAAGCACACCCAATGGGAGCAACACACAAAGTTTTCTTTATGAAGTTGAGACATTCAGCTCTGGCACCTTTGAGAATTTCAGCAAGTCACTAATTTACGAATTTTATTCTGAAAATATGAGTTGATGAGGACACAACAATTATCTGGGCATGTGGCTATTTTGAAAACCCCTTTAAATGTATTTTAGGCAGCGTGTGGCTTTAATGTTTGTGTGTGTGACTGTGTACTTTTAAGGACAACAGATTAAAGGCACAGCGTGAGTAGAAGCAAGTAGACACTTCATTTCTTCAAAGGCCACGAGCTCGACTGGAGGCTGGCTGTTCTGTTTTCAGCACAGATGCAGAAAAGACAATGAAAAAAAAAAATTATACACACACACACATACATACAGCAACACAGCAGCCTGTAATGCTGAGCAAAGCTGTGCTGTGATGAGCACACACACACACACACACACACACCGGTGAGCACACTTACTGTATATCCAGACATTCACACACACACACACACACACAAACACACACACAAGGACACACACAAGCACACCAATTTGTAGTGACAAACTGCAGAGTGAAACTCCAGTCGGACTTCTGTTCACCTTTTCACATCGGAAGACACCATCCATTAGAACAGGGCTGTCAAGGCATGCTGGGAAACTCACACACATACACAGTGATCTTATAGTCTTACACACACACACAGATAAAAAGCTGTGCTGCTGGCTGCTTTGAGTTGTAGCTACGCTGTCTTTTCACTGCAGCTTAAAACTAGTTCAAAACCAGCTTTTGAAGCTCTGTAAACAGAGAACATTACAGTAAAACTATTGTTATGTGTTTCACTATATTGCAAAGATAAGCAATCACAAATTAGGATATAATGTACCATAATGTGTGTGTTAGTACTTTGCAGCCTGTGCCTGAAGATATCAGAACAACGAGGACAAAGACAAAGAGGAGATCTTTATTTTTTAAATTATGTCCTTTGGCCACAGCAGATATATATTTAGAAGATTCCATCACTAAGTGGAAGAGACATTACACAGAGCTGAACATTTATAGCAAATAGTTTGACAGTTTGGTTTGCTAAGAAAGCCACTGCTCTTTGAGCAAACTCTGCAGGGAGAACTAATCCCAGAGCATAACAAACATAAATATTTACATTACAAACAGGTTATAAAGGCAGCCTTCTATACGTGCATGAATATCATTGGACTAGTCCAATCGCATTAGCTGAGCGGCTGATGATTGAGCTGCTGATACTTAGTATGGATAAAACTACTTAAGTGCTCTGCATGAACTAACACACGTAATACTTTACCTTTTTCACACGCACTATATAATAACTGTTCACACTGTACATAATTACACCTTTTTTACCTGCAACTGCTGCTACTGTCAAGCTATATATATATATTCCAACCTGTCCATGCTTCATATTTATACCTGCACTATATTTATATATTCTGTTCATATGTACATACTCTGCACTTCTGTTTCGATGCTAAACTGCATTTCATTGTACATGTACGTGTTACTTTGTGCAACGACAATAAAGCTGAAACTAATCTAATCTAAATGCAATCCATAGTTGGTGCTATCTTTTACAGCTAAGCTAAGCTCCACCACTTAAAAGCAAGCATGGGTGAAAATCTGACACAATTAAACTAAATATAATTTGGCCCGACTCGGGTTATAAACTGGGTTTTGTTACCATGAACCAAGTAGACCTTCTTAGACCTCTAACTTAAATATTCATTAAAGAGACATCATGTAGAAATTGGTATTTTTTGTGATTTACTGCCTCCAGTTTCAGAGTGCATTTGTTATGATTACATTACTTATGATCAAACACAGCAAACACAGCCGAACATCAAGCAAGTGCAACAACAAAAGACATAGCCACCAGCTAATATTACTTGCTAGTCCAACAGCAAGAAGCCCAGCTCGGCGGCTGTCTTTCAGTCTTTTATTTCATGAAGCTCTCTCCAACGACTACAAGTCAGTCCCAGATTTACTCTTGTGGTGTCTTCTTGCTCGGTCACTCTGCTTTTCTTTTTTTTAGCTTTCTCCGTCAACGTCCCCTTCATTGTCCAGTTACATTCTCTCAGTGTTCTGAGCTCACAGTCTAGGCCATGCTAGTAGTTTGACTCAAGAGATATTGTTGGTCCAGCGTTCATCAAATATCTTAACTATAACTATAACTGTAACTATATTACCATGAAATTGTTGCAAGACATCCATGTTGACCTCATTGTTAAAAATTTAACGACTATGGTGATCCTCTGACTTTTTTTTTATCCGGCACCATGACATTTTTTATGTTTTTTAAGCCCAAGTACCTGAAAAACTGAAATTCCCATTAGCCTTAGATGTACTTTGTGTTTGGTGCTAAGAGTATGTTGGCATGTTAACCGCTAAACATACAAAAGATGCCAAAAAACAGCCTCACAGAGATGCTGCTGCCGTGGCTGTAGACTCTTTAGATTTTATGAATTAATTCATCATTCCCTGAAGCAAATTGTTTTCTTTCAGTGTATACACATATCCATGTTTGTTGTATATCTATATTTTTGAATAAATACTGCAACAGGAGCCAGACATTCTTTCAGCACAGGTGTATCTAATAACATTAACGATGGCTTCATTCCATTTATGTGTGCCAGAGCGCCATGGCAGTGAGTCAACAACAACAACAACAATGCCCTGACGCTGGATCACCTAAGTGAAATGTGTTAATGTTATTAGCTACATCTGTGCTTGACAAGCCAACATATCGGCCTAATTAAATATGATCATTTGTTATATACAGATAATGATGAAAATCCTGAATAAATGTGGACTGTGAATTTAATGAATCACTTTGTGAGCTTTTTATGTATCTATTGATTAATCTATAATAGCCTAAGTAAGCACTGGAGCAGTCTGTAACAGCCAGGCTGTCACACTCTCACTTGCATAGTACAAGCCAGTAAATTGATGGCTTGCTAAAGGCAGTGTGGGTGAGTCTGAGACAGGCACTGCTGCATTTCCAATCATGCTTTTTTTCTCTCAATCTGTCCAAACACACACACACACATACATCTATGTAGACTGTGCACCCACTCAGAACATCACATAAGCAAAAACACATCCACATAATGCACACACGTATAATGTCATGTTGTTCACTGTTACACCTTAAGGCCTCTGGAAATGTGGTTTCACATAGTGAAAATGCATATATGATGTCAAAGTTGAGCATCTCATAGAAAACTTGGGTTCAAAAACAGCTTATTTTGCTGTTTGGACAATTTCTGAAGATGATGTACGAGAGGCAGATCATGTTTTGATTTACAGCGAAGCAATGTACTGTGGATTTTAGCCACCTAAAGAAATTAATTTGAGTTTAAGTGTACGCTTTATTTAGAATATTTTGATCCCTTTACTCTGCCATCAGACAGCTTTTTCCGACAGGGAACTGAAGCCATTATCTATGTCTACGTCTCTTCGAAGCCACCAGAGCAGACTCCTTTGACAGAACTTTATGTTGCTGATCACATCGCCGTTAGTGTGATCAGCAGCATCGCCACTAGCTGCTATGAACTGGTTCATCGATCCACATGCGGACAAGTTGGCCTGGATGTCCAGGGCTGTTAACCCCTTCACTGTCTGCAGCACATTGATGGAGTCTGGTGTCCAATGTTCACAGAATGGAACGTCTCCAATAACACTGACGCTTATAATACAGTATGTCTCCTTCTGTAGATGAGCTTTGACCACCCAGGCTACGTGCCCCCCTGTAGGTCATCACCCGATATCGACCGAACCATTGTTGGTGATTGTTGTTGACAGTGGACAGACTAAAAAACTAATTTAAAACTCAAATGACAATTTAAAACAAATTCCTAATACTTTTTAGATGCTTGCTTTTATGTACATAAGACCCTAAAGAAAGGCTGTTGTGAATTTGGTTTTCCAGTGACTTTGCTAGACACTAATCTTTCAACTAAGCTTTCTAAAGTCCCAAGACAATTCATACATGGTTGTCATATCCCCAGGTGGTGTCTGTGTGAGAGTGTGTACCATGATAGAGCCGAATAAAACTTCTCTTCGATTGTTGCTCCTTCTATTATACGGTGTCAGAATATTTTTCTCTTTCCAAAGAAAAGCTTTTCCTCATCTCAGCGGAGCTAATCTGTCTCCCCCAACAAACAACTTACACTTTGGCGATCAATCTCCGCAGTGAAAGCTTGAGTCATACAGCTCCAATGCCTCCCATTCAAACACTGTGGTCTTAATATCCACCCAAGAGAATATGACCAGACTGGTAAGGTTATTAAGATATGAACCATTAGCCGGTAATGTGGTGGGAAATGGCTCATGACCTCCACCTTAGTATTTAACATTTAAATGTACTGCATGACTCATGACAGCCATTTAGGGAAAGGAGAGAGAGAGAGAGAGAGCGAGGAATGGTGGAGTGTTTGTGTGAGTGAAAGACTGGGAAAGAAAGGGAGAGAGAGCAAGAAAGCAGCAGCAGAATGACTTGTTAAATTACAGGTCAGACAGAGGTGGGATTAGACTTTCTCAGGTGAAATAAGGTTAATGTTATTTGGAGCTGATGCAAATTTATCGATTCATCAAGCTGCTTTGGCGTATGTGATCCAAAATAGAGCTGGTGTGTTTACTCGTTTAATCAGTGAAAACTGTGCTTGGAAATGAAAAGATTTTATTTTTAATATGGTAGATATGGCATCTGTCTTTAAGCCTTTGATTTCACAAAGCTCTCACCAACTAACTAAAATGACTAAAAGTTAGTCCCAGATTTTAGACTTTCCCTGTGCCTCTGCCATGTCTGTAGAGATGCTGAGTCTGGTTATGTTGCCCACTTGCCCGGCTCTGGTTCTGGTGCCCATTCCGTTGTCATTTCACTTCTCCTCCCACCCCAGGCTTTCTCTTCTTGATGGTGGACCGCCTGTGCCGTGCGGTGTAAACACAAACACCCTCCCAGTCCTCTGAGCTCACAGTCCATGCAGCACGGCTTAAATTGAGCTAACATTAACTAACAGCAGCTACAGTTCGCAGCACTCAATCAGGAAACTCTGTTGATCACAAAGAGTTGATCCTGAGCAGCCAGAGGACATCAGAGGGAAAACCAGAAAACATTTTCTCTATAAAATATGATCCAATTTAACCAAAATTGGCATGTGACTTAAAGCCATAAAGCGTAAAACCGAAAGTCACAGACAAGGGTGAAGCAATCAAGGTGTAGCTGAAGTAAATCAGCTTTGGGGAATGACCATTTTTAATGCTCCATTTTATTGTAACAATAGTGTATGGAGCAATGACTTTACAAGCGGCTCAAGTGGCTTTTTGGATCACAAACACACATGAGGGTGCACATGCACATGGACGTAGATGACGTAGATGAATACACACTCCTTACACTGATTTCATGCTATTCTGCTGACATGCACCAATGGGCCAACAAAGCAAGTAGGCTGCAGACTGCAAGCTAGTAAACATAGATGTAAGCAATGCATGATAAAAAATATTTAAATAAAAAAAAGGGCTTTGCTTTACGAGGAAGGAAACGCATTGGACACATTTGTTAAGCCTTGAGGATTCATATGATGAGTTCTGCTGAGAAACACTGAATGCAAAAAGAAATTCTATTTAAAACTCCACGGGGCTCCTTTAAAGCAAATCACCAGAGCTCATTTTGAGATGTGAATGTCCAGATAATTTCTTTCCTCACTGACTTTTACGACTAATAAAATTTTGCTGATAAAGATGATAATAAAGACATAAATCCTGAAGATTATTTAATTTCTTTTGTCTGTTTTGTTTTATCCACGGCCTGTCTGTATGCAGCTTTACCAATACCTGCAGATTAATATATATATATATTGTTATATTGTTTTGTCTGGTTATAAGCTCTTACCTGGTGATATTGTATATTGTTTTTGTTATCGATAGATCCCATGAAAAGGCCAAAACCAACAATGAATGCGTCCTACTAACATGTATTGTGTATTGTGTATCATGTGATATATCTTATACTTCTATGCCACAGAGCTTCGAAGTATCAGTGAGCCACAGTGGTGACACTGGGTGACATCTTTTATTGAACACGCTGTAGCAATTCCACATACGCCATCCTGCTGCTGTGAACACTAAGGAGCATGTATAAGTCATCGCTGGAAAATAGTCCCTGAAAAATTATTTGTGTGGTCAGCTGTTTCAGGAAGTGACTTTAAAAATGAAACTATATATTTGTGACCTGTCTATGTTTTTAGTATGTAGCAGCTAACAGACATCATAGCTGTGCTGTGGTATTTGTTAATAATGAGTAAAAAATAATAGCAGCCTCTTTCTTTATTTCTTTAATTCACTAATTAATAAATGATTCTCCTCACCAATTTATTCATTTTGTTCTATTTATCTAATCATATTTTTAAATTCTGTTACAAATGCGTCTCTGTAAAAGCACTTTGTTGTTTGCTTCCAAATGAGCTCTGTAAATAAATGAAGCTAACTTTAGTTGACAATGTTTATGTGGTTTGAAGTTTATTACAGCCTCTTTGCAAAGAGACAAACAACCGTCAGAGCAGAGATACATCCTGATTTGTGCTGTTATACATCCACTTTGTCTATGCTGCACAGCTATAAATTGTTTACAGATGGTAAACAAATTCATCTATTCTTATCCAGAGCCATACGGCTCAAATACCTCATGATTGAAATCTACCTTATTTTATAGTCAGTCTATTGTATCAGGGAGAAGACTTAATGGAAGGGAAATCTGCATGTGCGGCACACTTTAAATGAAGCTTCCAGCTTTTAATTGCTCCTCTGTGCCTCATACACTTGATGGCTAAAATGATGTCTTTGGTGAAAAAGACAAAAACATTTTAGTTCATAAAACCTGACGCACACAAGCTGATATATTCTGGGAGACCCGCCAAAATGGATATTGATGAAGTAACTAACTATGACCTCTGTTACCTTGGAAATATAGCCAAACTGACCCAGATTTCACAGACGTACGCATTAATATCCTGAGATTCAAGATGATAAAGGTCTGGGGGAGAGGGCTAACGTAATATTTCACAGTAATTATACTCTGAAAATTCCTTCTAATTACTTTGATATAATTAAACTGTCCAATGTTCCTTCAGCTCTCGTTCTTTTTCACAGCTTGATCATCATTTAGTGCCTCAGACAGCACAGATGTGATTTCAATATCCACACATGCAGTGAAAACCAAGCCAGAGAGAGAATCAGGTGGATAAATAACAGATGATGAGGATGAAGGCTCTTCTAATGATGAGATGCCTTTGATTGTGTTGACATTTCAGATTGCAGGAAATGTGGCTGCAGCTTTGTTAGAAATAACTAAATGGCTATACTCGGTTTGTCTTTAGTCAGATGCTCATAAAGAAACTTAACAATGAGAACATCAATCAACAAAAATGTATTCAGACAGGTACAATTTTCTCAACCGTTGAGAAATGTTTGCAGCTTGAATGGGTCCTGCTCAACAATGCCAATAAAGTCTGTTCAAAACACACCGAGCGCACTGAGAGGAACACATCTTCAAAATCATTAGCATACATGTAGTTATGGTATCGCATTTCTTTAGCTGACCGTACGCTGCACTAACATTCACAACATAGCTGACAAAAAAATCTCTTGCTTTTGGGGTTGACAGCATGCAGAATGTTATAGATGTCCCACGATGGATCAGAGATAGAGCAGCTTAAGGTAACCAGAAGATGTTGCTGATTACATTAGATATACTGGAATACCTGGAGTAATATCATCTTATTTTAAAGCTTCAATAATTCAAATGTTTCACATCAACAACGGATCAAATAAAGATGTGCAATGTGAAATGAGCGAACATGCAACATGCTTCTTAGCTTCCTCAGTCAACGTCCTCTTTGGTCTCTTCGCTATTAGCCTAGAAAAGTTGTCGACTGCCAAGCCCAGTTACATCGTCCACACACCCGGCTCTGTTCTTATGAAACTGGCTCTGCTCCCTGTCTGCATTTCCCCGCGCCCCAGGCCTGAAAAATCTCTGATAAACCCACTGCACCACCTGCACAGCATCAAACTAGAGACAGGCAAAGTAAGCTAGCTAAACTGGTGGAGCCCAAAACAGAGCTAAAAGGAGAGTGAATATTGAAGCTAGATTCATTAAGTGGACACAAACGCGACTCTAAATGAATGCTAATGTCACTGTAAGCATGCTGGACGTGTAAATGGACAACTGTTTGCTAACACGTTTTTTTGGGGGGTTTTTTGCTAACACACATTTAAAATCTGAAAATGTATCAGTGCTGTGCAGCTTTTACCAAATGGCCAAAAAAAAACTAACAACAATTAATCAAAACAAATCAATTAATTAAAACAATTAAGTGTTTTTTTTTTAATCTATACACATTATCATTATAACACACACACACACACACACACACAAAATGCAGTCAATTCATCTGTCTCTTCAAATAACATTAAAATAAATCCAAACTCTTCTCCTTTTTTCACTGTTTAAATCCAAGAATTAACTTCCAGCAGAACAGTAATTATGGTTTTGAACCATTAATTGGTAAACTCTAACTTCTACACTAAAACCCCACGATATCTGTAATTACAATCTACGGTAGACTCAAAAATAGATTAGGCTCACTTTGAACTAAAACTGCTTTCAAAAGACAGATATTGAGTTTCATGTTTTCTCCTCCGTTTTCTCAGGAAGATGATTATTCATAGCCTGTCAGATGGCGGAGAGGTTTACCCAAACAAAGGAGAAAAGTTTGATGATGTTTCTAAATGCTTCGAGACTCGTCTTCAAATCCTCTTACAAAGTTGAGCCTCAATCTGTTTGTTTTGGCAGCTGACAGCAGCTTCTGATACCAGAGGTGTGTTCAAAGACGTTCCTAAATACCCTCTACTGAGTGACACAACTGTAGATAGTGTTCAAACATTTTACTGTCACTGCAGACTCACATCCAGTATACTCTACAGCACATTACTATTTCTCAGATAATTAATACACCACAAACAGTACACCACCTTTACTTAATTTTCCAATAAATTCCACCAAACACTGGTCCCTGCACTGAAAAAAGCTTTGAGCTATCAGGACAAGAATCTGTGCAGACACAGTAGCTGAGTAGCAACAGTGCTCAACCCTCCTGACAGGTTTTAGAGCCAGTAGAAGTGCTGAGACTGCAACTGCTGTTCCATCAATAAAAGCAACTCTTCCACACATTATAGACAACACCATCAAAAACGTACACCTGTATATATACTGTACACAAAGAGACAAGCACACACACACGACTAGACCAAGTCAAAACTAAGATGGGTCTAGAGAGGATAAGACATTAATTATATGATAAAACTTTTCATTTTGGGTGAAAACTGCTATTCAATATGATGTATTACTTCAGGCAAGGCGACTGTATATCTCTGCTGCAAGCTGTTTTTTAATGTATGGTTGGAAACCAGTGTGAGCCTGTGATTTCAGAGACAAATCTGCGGTAGAAGAGACAGAAGCAGCTTGTGACTGTGACAGATCACATCACTGGTTTTATAAAAAAGAACAAAAAAGGAAAAAAAAATCTGACACTGGTGCTTTTAAAATACTGAAATCACCAAAAGAGAAAAGTGCTCTCAGTTATTTATTTATTTAGACCGACATGTCTCAAAGATAGAGCTGCTCTGGAAGCAGAAATAGTCCAAATAATGTGACTGATGGAGTTAAACACCAATAATAAAAAAAAATCCAGTAAAATACAAGATGCAAGAGGAGAAGTTGTCAAAGATATAGTATGACATTTTTGGAAAAGTGCTAGAGGTAAAATAAAGGTGGGTAAACCTGACCTTCTCAGAGTGTGTTAATGTCTCTAAATCACCTGACTCCAGGGCTGCTCGTCAATCAGTTTCTCTCTCCTTCTCTGGAAATACAAAAAACCTCAGTTTTAAAAATCTGACAGGCCATGAAGCACTACTTAAACTTGCACGGTGTTAATTACAGCAATTGTGAATTAACAACATAATGTTGAGGGAATAAAGGTTATGAGTTTATGTAGCTTATGCTCAAGCTAAAGCTGTTCAGGCTACAATCAACTAGGGTTGCAAAGGGGTGGAAAATTTCCAGTAAATTTATAGAAACTTTCCACAAGAAGTTAAGATTGGGAATTTTGGAAATATTCCAACTCAAAAACTTTCCATGGGAATTACGGAAATTTATGGGAATTAACTGGAAATTTGGGGTAATTTAGTAGTTGGGGGTAAGCTAGCATCACAATAAGCCTCATAAATGGTCAATGAAATGATGCTAGCTATAGATTATTTAGCATCTAACTTATCAGCTAGCTATCTACTGTATGAATACATTTTCCACATATCATACATCAAATATATTTACCCAATAATATCATCAAAACTTACTTCACTTTATGTAGTCCACAGGCTCAAATGTGTGGCTTCAATAGTCTTGTGCTCTTGGCTCCAAAGTGTATCTGTGCATGTGATGAAGGAATGTACAACTATTCCTGATGGTAGATGACATCAATACTATTCTCTAGTCCAGTGGTTCCCAAACTGTGGTACCAACGTGACGTGACGTAGGGGGTACGCGAAAAAATGCATAAAAACATGGTTTGCAAAGAGCCTTATTACATTTTTAAACTGGCGTATAAATAGACATAGTGGAGTACCTGTTCACAGTGCCAAAAACACAGATACTGCCACTACCTGTGGCTGGCCAAGCTGACAGCATAGCCACGGACAGCGGTGAGGAGTCGGATGCAGAGCCTCCTGATGCGGGAAAGCAGCGACGGACAGAGAAACAACCTTGTCAAAAAGGCGAAAATATGATGAAAACTACATTGCTTTGGGGTTCACTTGGATTAATACTGGTGGATTTACTCGGCCACAGTGTGTTATATGTGCAAAAGTACTGTCTCACAACTCAATGAAACCTTCACTATTGCGCAGACATTTGGAAACGAAACATGCTCATTTGAGAAATAAGAAGTTTTTTGAACGAGAATTGAGAAGACTTTCTACCAGTAAGACTTGCATACGGGAGACAGATACCGTTAATAGGAGCGGGCTACAAGCATCTTACATGGTGAGTTACCGAGTAGCTAAAACTGGCAAGCCACACACTATTGTGGAGGACTTAATTGTCCCTGCCACGGATATGGTTGGGGCAATGCTGGGGGAAAAAGCTAAGAAAACTATACAGACCATGCCTTCATGAAACAACACAGTTTCTCGGCGCATCAGTGACATGGCAGAGGACGTTTTAAACCAGCTACTACATCGTGTACGAGCCAGTGAATTTTGGGGGGGCTTACAGACAGGTTTTTTGTGTGTGTGGGAGTAAGGGGTACATGGCTGGAGGTCAGATGTCTGAAGGGGTACGTGGCTGTTAAAAGTTTGGGAACCACTGCTCTAGTCGATAGGTAACAAAATCCAGCTGCCAACACCTCTAAATCCTTTTTAATAACATTGTTTTATTGTTTTTTTAACTCATGGAAAGAGCCATGCTAGCTGTTTAGCCCTATTTCTTTATGCTCAGCTAAACTTACAAGTTCATCACACTGCTGACACATAGAGACACACAACCACTCATGGTCGTATTCCCACCTATGGCCAATTTTAGAGTCACCAAATAACCTGTCTGCTTTCTGTGGGAGGAAGTACCCAGAGACTACCCACAAACTCTACACAGAAAGCCCCCAGCTGGGGCTCAAACAGGAAACCCTCTTGCTGTGAAGTGACAGTGCACCACCGTGCCGCCCCCACGGAATAAGCAAATGTGGAAAAATTACTTTAATCTTAGGACGAGCACTCTTGCACGTAACTTTGGCACTGCCTGATGTTTACCTCAATCCGTGAGATAGGCTACAGTCGTTGCAGCATCTTAAATCTTATTTTCTGTTAATGCTCCCCATCTATCAACAGTAAGCAAACTGGTGCACAGGACTAAAGAAGAAAAATCCAAAATAGAAGCAAATTAAGCAGTTTACCCTACAAAACATTACAGTATTCCTCAGAGACAGAAACAGCCTATCGCTTCACTGTTCCTGGTTTTTACTGTGGCTTAATATGGTCGGTAATGATGGAGCATCTAAAATGTGTTCCTTCAGGCATGACTGGGAGTAATGGGCCCTCCAGTCACTACTGTTTATCTTCCTGGACAGTTGATGGCCCTCCAATGTGTCATTACGCTAACTAGGTATAGCCTGGCTGCCTGAGTGTGTGTGTGTGTGTGTGTGTGTGTAGGTGTATGAGAAAGACAGAGAGTGAGAGAGCATCTGTATGAGTGTGTGAAGATCTTTGCACCTTGACACAGAGACAAAACCACCGTTGAATTTCCGAACAGCGCTCCTATGATTTATTCGCATGCTAAATCACGCACACACACACACACACACACACACACACACACACACTTTATATGCACTGACAGACAAATAGTACATCGTTACTCATTAGGATCAGAACATGCACATGTGAGATCACACACACACACACACACACAAACACACACACACACACACACACACACACACACATAATCGTCGCTATAGACTGATGGCTGCAAGCCGACCTGTTTTACATTCAGCAGGGGGTGTGTGTGTGTGTGTGTGTGTGTGCTGGAGTGTATCCACCTGTTACAGATCGGGTGTCTCCAGCGCCGTGAGACTGGTGACAGGCCAGTGATAAACAACCACACACACACACACACACATACACCTACACAGTGGAATATACACACATTTGTACACATGCAGATGCAACAAATCCACATACAGTACAGTGTGACACACACAAATACACACCTAGAGGCACATATCCTACACACTGAAAAACATATGTACAAATGTAATCAAATACACACCCACACACACACACACACACGCACACATGGCGTGAGTGATCACCCTTTTAGTTCCCCATCTCCATCATCCCAGGCAGAGGAGTGAACACAGGGGGGAGGGTCAGCGAGGCTGGGAGGCCAGACAGGAAAGTGACAAGCCCAACCATGTGAATACTCTCAACCACACGCCGCCATCTTAGTACTCCTCTCACTTCACTGATTCCATCTCCTTTACATTTTCTGAGCCTTAGCGAGCACAAGCTGTCTTTAAAGTGGTAATCCATGAAGTCCTTTTTTTATTTTCTCTCTCTCTTTGCTCTATCTGACATGCTAAGTGCTCATTACTGGGGTGTTTCTGCACTGCACTTCCCAGAGATCATCTGTCAGTCAAACAATGTGCTCAGTTTCTGGTGATGAAGTTTTGTGTTTCTGTAGGCAGTGTTCTTTTCTTTGTCTCCTCCAGTCACGATGGCTGTCACCGCTCATGTTAACTACCTACAGTTGTGCTTTGTATACGAATTCAAACAAACGTGGCAGGAAAAATGTATAAGAGTTCTCGCAGGGAGGAGAAACCACACAGCAGGTTAAGTTGGAAACAGTTAGGAAAGTGGACGTTTTAATGAAGTACTCTAATCAGAAATGATTATTATTACAATTATCTAATTAAAAGTTTGGAGAAACACTTATAATCAATGCCTCCCTCTCATGTGTCACAAGACGCTAATCATTTTTTACCACCCCATTTCTTTTCTTTCTACATTCAGAGCAAATATAAAGCAGCGACTACAGCCTTCAGCTATGCACCCATCATGCAGCTTCAGAGGTTCAGCTGGTCTGTCCTCGATCTGAGTTGTGAGCCAAGAGGTTGGACAAAAGGAATTTTTCACCCGTAAATTGTATTTTTATGTGTCAAATATTCATCCTCCATTGCCAGCAAATTCAGAAGAAAACGTTTGCATTCACATTTTTCAAAGAGAACAGAACTCCCACCAACGACAGGTGATAAACAACATCACCAGAAATTGAAGAAATATTTGTGAAAACGCTGTAAAATCTTTCCAGGTTTCCTCACAATATGAACTTATTGCATTCATTGCTTTTCATACGATAAGATATTTAATCATAAAAAATATTGTAGAAATAAAGTTTAAAGTTTTTGATGTGTTTTCTAATGTTCTATTCCAGAGGTAAAAAGTTAGATTTAAAATCAGGTTTCCAGGATTTAAGATTTAGTAATTTAGTTGTAGTACTTGGAAATGATGAAAACGAGTACTTCACTGTCATTTACTGTAATATAAAACCAGCTGCTGAAGAGCTACTTTAAATGTACTCTCATGAGTACTGATAATTTGCAGCGAATAAGCCTCCATGGTTGAGTACCATCATGATGGCAGACCTGCAACATCATATCAAACCAGAGCAGTGGGTACACTCTCCAGTGGTATTGTGTTATTGTTATTGTTTCTTATTCTTCCTTCATCTCACAAGAATAGAATGTGCTCAACCAGTTTACATTCGGCGCCAACACTTCTATATCAGCTGCACATGGCAGCCACAGTATGGTTCAAGTGGTTATGCTAAATAAACTATGGATACGTTAAAACGTGTAGTGTGTCAGTGACTCCGGTCCTTTGAATGAAAATCATAAACGCTGCATGCACATCAACAATCCAGACCTCCACGCCCTTACTTTCCACTTCACTTCATAAAGGGCACACTACTTCCTGCACTGGAGCTGAATATTTGCATTGGATGAGGTTATTCCTACAGATACTGAGCTGAACAAGAAAGATAAAGCTCTGCTTGTGCTGGAATACATGCTTACTTAAAGTCTGTGTAAAGAGTTTTCTTTAAAAAAATACAATAAATATGTTGGAAAATAGTTAATCCAACACAGCGGCACATTATCGGCTGCCCTGTTAATGATGGTCTTGTTGATGAACAGTAATCACACTGTTTTCTTAGACATGGTAATGGCTTATTGATGTTAAGATGCTACATGTGGTACCTTTAAAAGATTATCATCCTAGCCCTTTTCTGTTGTTTCTACCTTGCAGGTCATCCTACTCATTTTGCTGCAGTGTGATAAAATAAAGTGAAAATGTTTCCTAAGTGTAGGCCATGCTTTTTTCACCATCCTTCTTCATCCCCCACATCTCCAGAGAGACCATAAAACAGCTCTATGTAATTGTCAATCTTTTTCTTTCTGTTTTTTTTCATATCGAACCAATATCCTCTGCCTCCATCTGTCTATTCTGAGTCAGTGGTACAGAGATGGATTCTTGTGGGATCTCTTTACTGAGAGCAGTCAGTCAGTCATCAGTGGGCAGAATATGGAAACGGACTGTATAGCAGGGAGGACAGAGGGCCAGTACGGCCAGAGAGAGGACCTGTCTGTACTGTCAGAGCATGAGATGGATATATAGATGCATCACAGCCAGACAGGACACAGTATGCATGTGTGTGTGTGTGCGCGTGTTGCCAGGGAGCTGGGTGTGCAGATGAGTTGTGTTGTGTGCAAGTGTGTTATTTTCTCAGCAGCACATCCTGTGTGCTTAAATTTATGTGCTTTTAAGCGTATTTTTTCAAGTGTTCTCATACAGGTGTATGTGTACGTCGCTGTTGGTGTATGAGTGTGTGCGCCGGTGCGCTTGTTTGTGTGTGTGGCCTGGAAATTATCTGGTCATTCATCACTGCCTGAGCAGCCGAGGCTAAAGACCATCCATCTTCCCCCCTTTCACAGCCAAGGCTGACACTCAAGGTGTTTGTATGACTTAATGTTCCTCTCTGCAGGATTTTGGAGCAACGTGCACACAGCTCTGAGTGTGTTTTTGTGTGTGTGTGTGTGTGTGTGACTGTGCAGCTGATGTGAATGTTTCTCCCTTTGTTTCCCTGCCTGCCTGTGTGTCTGGATGTTAAACTGCTGCAACAATGGTTGGTTGTCTACGGTCCCATTAAATCAGGTTTGCATAAACATATAGAGTAGAGGTTGTAGTGAGGTTAGGAAGTGTCATATTTTTATTCTAACATCAAAACAGATCCAACCTATTTGAATATGTGTGTGTGTGTGTTACATGCATGTATACTAGAAGCTCTTCCTCATGTTTATCAATAGCATACAGCCATGTCAGACTGTTTGCTGTCAAGTATTGGCAAACACAAAAGCTCACCACTCTTATTGACTGCCTCGGGCTATGACCTTAGACGAGTGCATGCACTTGCCTATTTCTCCTCGCTTGTGTGTGAGTGGGTCCTTACAGTTACAGGCCTTTCTCATTCTCCCGCTAAAGGTCAGCCGTCAGACGGTATTGAGCAGCGCTAAAGGTGAAAGAAACGTGAAATATGTTAAATGATAAACTATGGAGCAGCGCCATCCTGTTCCGCGTTTGAGTGGGATGAGATCTTTCTGGTGATGTATGGGAGCCAGTGGATCACAAATGAATTACTGTTGAGACATTAGTGCATCTCATGGCTCAGTAACAAGAAATAAAGTATATTTTGTGCTATTTGTTCTGTTCATACCTTTGTTGTCCCGCAGGAAGAAATTCTTTTTGCAGCAAGGCAGCATGAAAACATATACAGAATAATAACACAACAAAGACTATTGAAGACATACAGATACACAAAGGATATAACAAAACGTTCATGTGATAAAAGAAAGAAAAAACAAGAATACAGATCAGATAAGATGAAAGTCTTAAAATGTGTGAAGAACCAAGAGGCAGTTTGTGTCTGTGTGTTAGAAATAAAAGTATCTATCACACATATAATAAATGAAAACTTGAATCTGTTGCAATAATTTTATACACATCTTAAAATGAAAAATAACGCCATCAGCTTTCTGTCAACTTTAAAAACATTTAACCTCTGCAGAAAATTGCAGACTTTGTTGCTCCTTCTTGCATATTGCCTCGCTGTGCGTGTGTTTATATACGCTCATATTATATGAGCGCGTCTGAAGAGCTGAACAGCTCGCGTTTCGTCATCGCGACAAAAAAAAAATCAACCAACGCTAATCCTTTCAAAGTAATGCCCTTATGCATGCACTGTGGAGGCTGAATCACACACTTAGTGTTTTAATTCAAGATCAGTTACATGTGCAGTCCAATTCAACAACTCTGAAAGAAATCCTACTTTTAGAAGTTTAAATGGTCAGTTTTTGTTGACAGTGTGTCAAATAGGTGTTGATTTAACTCTGGTCATTTTCAAACCATAGTTACTGGCAGTGTTGTACTAAACTGCTCTTTTTTAGGATTCAAATGTTTTGTTCATCACCAATTAAATGTTAGAAACAGCAACTCCCTGACAACAAAGAATGAATATGCTGCAATGTAACATTTTACAAACATTATTAGAAAGGTCATGACTTGCATTAGATTGTTTGTATATACTTTATAATTTGGTATCTCTGATGTCTAAATCTGTTTATAAAGATGATTTTTCATGGCTGGTCATTCTGAGCCACAGTACAGAGACTTGCAGCTCATCAATACTAATATGGCATTTTTTTTAAAAGATATTTTTTTGGCCTTTTTCAAGCTTTATTTTTGATAGAGACAGCTGAAGAGTGGCAGGAATGTAGCAAAGGGCCGCAGGTCGGATTCGAACCCTATTAATCCTGGGGTTAACAGGTTAAGGTTATTATCACAGACTATACTGCATGTTTGTTATTTAAAAACTTTATTAGGAAAAGATTTTGGGTCGACTCAAGAACAAACTTACAAGTGAAATACAGACACATACTCTGGGCTTATTGGTATGGCTAACCTGTTAGCAAACAACTGCTGGCATATCACGCAGGAGACATATCTCTCAGTTCTGTTGAGTTTTTAATCATCCAAAGATGAAAACAGCATAAATCATTTCATAGCAACACACTTTTTAATATACAGTCTAGCTTTGTAGGCTGGATCATATGTGCAATGCTGATATTCATAACATTATAAGATAGTATTTAATGTAATGCTACTGTAATATATGAATTGTAGTTAGATTGTCCACATGTACCCAATAAATGACCAAATCTGGGTGTATAGCTAAATTTTGTTAGCTTGATCCACCAAGCATGGATGCATATTGGCACAATGGCTCCGTTGCTACCAAACCTTAAGTCAAACTCTTAATCAGCGGTTTAATAGTTCAGTTTAGTTCATTTTATAGTTAGTTTTAAGCTTTATTTAACTTTTGACCACCAGGGCGAAGAAGGACTTGAAAATGAACTCACTGTAATAAGAAGAGACGAGTTGTATTTATCTCAAGGGAAATTGCAGACAGATACTATCTGCTTCTTGGCTAACCTGTAAGCAAACAGCAGCCTATGTGTCAGGCAGGAGACAGATAGCAACATGAAGCATCCTATATAAATCTTGTTTTTTTGGCACTGGACTAATGTAAGTTCATTATTCACTGGCCTTTTAGCTCTGGTTAGATTGCTACAAACTCTTGAGAACAATATCAAGCTCTTTACTGGGACTCAATGGGAAGGTACGTGTACACTCTGCTTGTTTGAAGTTGATTGCTGGAAATGACTCTCTGTGGTTTTATATTGGGATGTTGGTAAGAGCCATGAGACGGAGGGCTAAAACAGCTAAAATCAACTACAAGCAGCTGCAGAGTTGGTCCATTCTCAGGGGTTGTGGGTGTGATACTACCAAAAATACAGATTTAAACACTACATAAATGCCACTTTGTCATAATCTCTGCTTTTTTTCTATTAAAATCAATGCAGTCCATCGTGTAATAAATAAATAAATACAATTCTGTAAAAAAAAAAAAAAAAAAAAAAAAAAAAAAAAAAAAATTGTGCTGATGAAATCAGTTGCAGCAACATCACTAATTTACTTGCAGGTCTAAGGAGGGTTTAGTTTTCCACACTAATAGAACATGCCCTGCATTTTCAGTACAAACCGAAGAGTTACAGCTTAATCTTCCCTGCAGCACAGTAATGCCCCAGTGAGCTTATAAATGAAATATGCCACCATGCCAAGCCACTGTGCCTCACGACCTTTCCCAAAACTCCCCAGCTCCCTGCTCCCTG
Source organism: Argyrosomus regius (assembly GCA_946959425.1). NCBI lineage: Eukaryota > Metazoa > Chordata > Actinopteri > Sciaenidae > Argyrosomus > Argyrosomus regius. The sequence goes on along the minus strand of OX336899.1, from coordinate 10,494,024 downwards.
ATGCTCGCCTACCTCCAGCCATACACACACACACACACACACACACACACACATACAAACCTGTATAAATGTCCGCACACATGCTCTCACACACATACGCAGTTGAGCGATGGGACTTCCACACAGGCAGGCAGGCAAACAGCCAGACAAACACTCACATGTATACAACGTGCTCTACAAAGAGATTTTTTTCCTCCTTCCTTTCTCTCCGGGCTGAACAAACAAACACAGCTAAGTCGCTCTTTGTATTCATGTGTCGACTTTTGTGTCAGCGTATGTTTTAATTTGAATGGATTTCAGGTGCCACCATTGCCAAAGTCTGCCTCCCTTTTCTCTCCTTTGATCCAGCAGCTGACATTGAAGCTCTCCTCCTCTCCTCCTGCTCTCCCTCTCTTTCCCTCGCTTTTTCCAACTTTCTCTCAAGCCTCAAGAGACATCACAGTGTGCCATCTATCACTCTCTCCTCTCGTTTTTGCTCTCACTTCCCTCCCTTTCCTCCGCTTGTAAAGAAGCAGAGATCTGAAATCTCTAGATTCTCTGCATCTCACAGTGCAGTCTGCGAGGAGGCTAAAAGTGCTGCCGGCTCTGACATCCAGGGTTCAGGGGGTCACCGTGGCATACATCATCTGCGGCCCTTTGGGTAGTGACCCGCCAAGATCCACAGCGTCTGGGGTTAAAGTCTCACCAGCCCGTTACTCGTACAGTACAGATAAAACACTGATGTTACAGTGCAGTCCCACCCTCTTCGTTTCCCTCACTATCGCCTGAAGCATTTGAGTCACTTCACACGAAAAGAGTAGATGTCATGTGCTGTTTCATTCCAACAGGCTATATATCCCCCCAAAAAAAGAAAGAGTTTATCTGTCAGTCTTTCTGGAAACAGAGTTGAGTCTGTCTTCAACATGAGAACTTTGAAAGGAAAGGTTACTCGTACTTCCCCCCGATTTCACCTTTATCTGATGATAATGGTTTCTCTTCTCATTATTAGAAAGCATTTTTAATGGTGGAGTGAAAATCTCCTCTGCTAATGATGTTCTGCTTTGGTGTGTTTCAGATGAACAGGGGCCCAAAGGTCATGCGAGGTCATTTTTATCACTACTTGGGTCTTATTTTCTATCATTTTTACATGGTAATATTAAGATTGTACTAACCAAGTTATTTCCTGAAATGTGGCAAAAAGAATTTTGTTAAAAAGAAGTCAGTGTGAATCACATTGAGGTTTAAACCTCTGACAGTGTAAAGAATGGACAGCGTGTGCGTGACGTCACCCATCGGTTCCTGAAGAGTCCTTTTGAGGTTCAAAATCTGTGGCTCTGACTGCCGCCATGTTGACAGTCCTGCCACTTCCACCTCCTGGCTAATCTAAAAATCGGCAAAGACATAGGTCATTGGCGTACCTGAGGTGGGCTGAATGACACCTGGGTGATCATACAAGCTATCTGTAACGACACCCACGAGTCAATCAAAGCATCCACACTATGAATTATGCATAGGTGAGTTAAAAAAACATTCAGACTCAGCACAGTTGTCATGAGCAGAGAAAAAATTAACTATAGAGCCCAAAACTGTTTCTTGGACCAGGCTGTAAACATGTTTATTTCTGCTGTGAAGTTGGACATTTTAACATGGGGGCTTATGAAGACTGACATGTTCTGTAGCCAGCTTCAAGTGGCCGCTCGAGTAACTGCAGTTTTAGTACTTCACAGGCACGGTTGTAGCTTGGTTTAAACAAACAACCAAACCTATTGGAGAGAGATCAACCTCTATTGGAAATCTCGTTCGCAGTTTACAGATTAATCTAACGTGTTAACTGAAGTTGTGTGCACATCAGTTTATGAGTGCATTCAATTTTAGTTTTACCTCTAAATAAAGTGCTTGAGGTAAGCGATTGCCAACCATGGGTACTTTTACCCAATGGATACAATTGTGGCGAAGCACACAAAGAAATTTTAATTTGCTAATAAATATCCACATATTTGTGTCTTGGGGAAAAATAGACACAGATAAGAAGTGCTATTAAAATAAATGGTACATTTATATGTGATTTTATCCAAAGTACTTTGCAAACTTTTTCCGCTCATTACACCAATGGCAATAAGCTACCACGCAGGGTGTCTGGAGTTCCAGGCCACAACATATCCACAACACAGAGTCGTCTTTCAGCATCTCCAACTTCCTGCAGCTGAAATAACCGGCTGCTTGATTGAATTATGATTTTAGCAACGACTTCAGGGAATATTCACAGTTTTTCATCTCAGCGTGAAATATCTCTATTGTTTGGGTAAATGGATGCATTTTGTGACACCCTTTGATTAGTTTTCTTTATTAAATAATTGACAGTGAATGCCCCAAAACCCTGAGGTGCATCAGCATATTAGTTTTCAGTCTGCCTACAGCAGAATCCAATCAATTTGAATATATTACTTAGGGAAAGGATTCTGAATAAATGGACAATTACTTTCCATGCATGAGACTCATTGTAACAGCAGTAGGGTGGCTGATATTATCATATTAATGGACTGAAGTAAGCTTATTTCCTTAAAATGGAAATTAGTATCAGGGTTTTTAAAAGGAATATGAACACTGACTAAAGAAATAACGTGTTCGATTTACTAATATTTGAATTTTTAAACGCGCTTTCATTTTGAAGAGGGAAGTTTTTTTACATGATTGTCAGAAAGAAGAAATGGTCCTGATATATCTAGTTTTTAAACTCTGCTATTCATACTTCATCATGAGTCCTTGATGAATGACTCGGCCTGCCCTGTCATGTGTAAGCGATCACCCATGTTGGCTCCATCATGGGTTTAGTGCGAAGGGCAAGGTGAGTATGAAAAGGCAGCTTTCCACACACAGCGATCACTACACAACCTTTCATTCCCTCACTGCCAGTTTGACAAAGCATGATGTATTCATTGGCTGCTTTTTACACTATAGAAATACCTGGCTGGTGGCCTTACACTGGTGAGGTTAATCTGTTTACACGAACCTTTGATAACCTGTGACTGAGTCTCCATGTTGGCATGAATGAACCAGCTAACAGAGTGTTACTCAGGTCCGCCAGGAAAAAGGTTTTTCAAACTGTGCCAAAGATAATGCATGAGGTGAAAGGCAATAGAGCTACAAAGTCAATAGTGCAATCTTGTCTATTGAAAAAATGAATGGTACTTTGACTTCTGGAACCACCGGCATCCAAAATAGCCCATTTTGCCTGTCTATAGACTTTCTTCACAGCAGACATTTTAACTTGTCATAGCAGGAATGTAACGATCAGTGAGGGCACATCCAAGCACAGTCTCAGAGATGGAGGATATGGTAAAAAGGTTTATTATTAATATTCAGGAAAAAGATGATGATGGCAGATGGGTGAGTAGAGGAGAAGCAGGGGGAGCTAGTGATGGTATGAGTGTGGCCGCTTGGCAGGACAGGTCAGACAGAAAGGAGGAAGGCAGAGAGACTGGGAGGTGATGATCCTGAAGACACAAAAAGACGGTACGCCAAAGCACAAGTGAATTAATAATGTTGAGCAGCCGAGACTTGGATACTGCCAACTGGAGTGAAACAACAGTCTGGCAATGGCTGGATGGAAACCTGGAGCAGACACACTGTTGACTAGATGAGCTGATGGTTGGCAGGTGTGCAGAGAAGAGCAGGTGAGGCGAATGTTGCAATCAGGGAGCCGGGAGAGTGCCAGGTGGAAGACACGCCCACTCCACATGTGGCGAGTGACGGGAAACACAGAGGAGAGAGAAGAGAAAACACAAGCAAACGTAACTGATGACACAGCCGTGGCTGTGACCAGGAAAACCACAGGTGAATTAAAGTTCGTTTGCAATGGCTCAGTTCCATTAATTCTTCCAATAAGAGATGACAGTGAGCCAGCATGCACGATACCAGGATCCTGAAACTAACTTAACGAAAAGTACTGCAGTCACTTTTAATATTAGCACTTATACCTGTGCGTTTACTGCAGTGATATACCAAAATATCTGCTGGGAAAAGCATCTCTTAAGGTACTTTAGCACCCAATTGCTGTAATTTGTGCCAGAGTCCATTCAGAGACATGATCCACATATTTCAACATTCATTGTGGCTCACACTTTGTGATAACACAACCCTCTCTGTACCACAAACACCTAGAGTTATGATAGACAAGAGGTGTGGCTCCTTTTATGCAATACATTATATATATTTTTATTCCGATTTCATTGGAAAAGTTTGCAAAACTCACAAACGAAAGAAAAGTGTTTTTTCCTGATCATTTTGTCACCATGCACATGTATCTTCAGCATATACAGTATGCTCTTGAGCAGCATGACTGTCAGTGCTAACTAAGAAATGAATTTATCAGAGCGGAGGTGGGAGGAAAGATAAGAATATGCACTCTAACCAGATGAAATGTTCTGCAAAGTAGCTGCAATCTAAAACTCTCTGAGCTTTCACCGGTTTAGCTGGAGAGAAAAAAAATACAGTATGTTGCCATGGAAACTGAAACTTGGTAGCTGTCCAGATGGAGGGGGGAAACCGAAGATGTGGATAATGTCAGAAATAATAATAAGAAGAAAAAAGAGAAAGAAAATGCAGAGCTGAATTAGAAATGGAGCAAACATGGGCAAACAGAGCATCTCTTTCGGATATTATTAAGCATTAGGAATCACACGAAAGCCCATGACCTTGCAAGACACAGCACAAAACTGATCTTTTACTTTGAAACATCTGATGTCTGCACTATAATCTTCTATTCACATCTCAGATCAAGCTGCTGGTAGCAGCACGCACACAGAACCAAACTCTCAGCAGCCTTGGTCTCAGCCTCTGAGGTCTGTTCCTGAAGTGAGTGGAAGACTTAGCGGGATACTTGTGATTCTCTAATGAACCATCTGTCTCATCAGCTGAACATCACACAGTTTTTTTTTTATAAGATGCTTTGACGCTGACAAAACTGAAAATCTCCATATGTTAACACACACTTTTTTTCTTTTCTTTTGGGTGTCAGTGAGAGTGACAAAAAGCAGGGAACATATGTATGGTTTTACTTTCCTCTATAGGCAGAAGTGGGTGCTGCATTTGCTTGTACAATTACACTCTATGTGCTGTTAGCGTAAATGAAAAAGTTCACCTCAAACATAGAAATTCTACTCACAAATTAAAACAATCTGGATGCCTTACGTAAGCACTGTGCATTACAAGAGACAAACATGTTGTTGTTCCAAAGAGTGCAGAAGACATGACTGCAGTAGACGCAGAGATAGTTTAATGACTCATGTCCATTCTTGAACACTAACACTGCCAATAGCACAGCAGTCATTTTACCCGTTATCGCAATGCACTTTTTGCTCTTTAATATACTTAGTAATTATAAGTACAATCCACAAAAAAACAGTTTTCTGTGAAAAATTCTCCACCTCTGAAAAGCAGGTGTAAACATAAGGACATGAATGCAATTTACAAGAAGGTTGTAATGGGAAAACAACTTTGCTTTTATGTAACAGAAATCTAAATGGTGTGAGAGCATCCTAAAAATATCTGCACACAAGAGCTGCTCTCTACCAGTTGCCTGAAAATAAACAACATAATAATACTTGAGGCTCATATATATGTAACTTAAAAGTGATGCTTAGAAAGTAGAGGATAGAGTCATGATCATCAGTGAGCACAACATCTGAAAACTGTTTGACTCCGAGAGCATATATTTTTGAGTAGGTGGAAGTGTAGCTGAAGTCAATGTTTTGTTTTATCATTTCTTTTCTAAAGTTGATCTCAGATAAATTCTGTGAAAAGTGCCTATTGGCCTCTGCTTCGCTCACAGAGCACATCTGAAGTTCAGTGTGAGTTTCTGGCTGCATAATGAACTGCTACTTGTTGTAAATCAGTCAAAATTGTTTACTTTACAAAACCATTTGCAGAACAACATTCTTCAAATTGTGTTATATATCAACCAACACTGCATGTCAAGGAGAAACGCAGACTTTAAATAAGCTAGTCAAATGTGACATTTTATGAAACCTCGTTAGCAGTATTTGTATTTGTGAAAGCTAAAGCACTATCACAGGAACATTATCAATAAGTAACAAGATCTACACTATTCACTTTTGTTTAGTTTGAAGTTTTCTCTAAAGGGTACTTCTGGCAAAGTAAAAGGAAAGTTTTGTTTTACTTGAAGGAGTTTCTTCTAATAAAGGTAACAGCATCTCACATCAATTAACCGTTTCTCTGGACAGGCAGACTGCGAAAAAAGAAATGGCTTGAGGAGGATATAAATGAAGGAGATCCATCCTGTTGATGTAATCAATGGCACATACACACACACAAAAAGAGACAGCAGGAGGAGAGGGAGGACAACAGGGAAGAGACAAGATAGAAGACAGTAGCTGTGAAGAAAAATAATCCTTGAAGATCAAAGAGAAAGTCTCACTGTGGGGTCCTTCTTAAATAACTAAACCACACTTAAAAAGTCTGAGACACCCTCAAAGCACAGACGTAACAGCAGTCACATGGCACATGTTAACTTACTTGACCCTTCTGCAAGAGGATGATATCTTTGCCTCCACCTCCTTTTATCTCCAGAGTGTTTTCAGTCCAGTAGGGGCAGCTAAGAGGAGCTCAGCAGCACTAATTGTATTACATGGCATTATTGGGTATGGATGGGTGTGTGTGATATATATATTTTTTTTATCAAACCAAACTGCCATGGCTTCAGATCAGAGCTCGGAAGAGCTCAGAACATTTGAGTGAGACAAGATATTGAGGAAACTGAGAAATTGTATTAGATAAGTAACGCTACAAAAAGCCTAAAAAGCCGGAAGGCATAAAGATGCCTGAGAAGATTGATACCACTCTCCTTTCCTGGTTGTGTGTTGAGTACAGAGCGAAAACAGGGCTGAAGCTACTGTAGGAGGCAATTAGCCTAGCGTACTGTAACCCTCTGGACCCCATAGCACCCCAAATGTTCAAAACCCAATATAGCGTTCAGAGAGCCTGTCCAAGCTTTGCATTGTAGATCCTTTAAAATGTCATCAGTAACCAGAGCATGGAATTATACATCATTATGTTGACATGTATGAGTTTCTCACAGCTTTCCATCCAGTTTTGACAGTAAATCTAAAAATAGCTACCCAAGAAAGTGTCACCTTGTGGTGTCGTGAGGAAGATCCTGACCCACAGTGCGTAGAAGTACCGTAAAGACATCGTTAGGCAGCTCTAGACCGTACTCTTTATATTATCATCTACAAAGACAATTCTCACCATGAGCAAGCACTTGGCAACATTTGCAAGGAAAAACCTCCTTTTAACAGGCAGAAATCTTGAGCAGAATCTAGCTCAGTATTGGCTGAAAATAATCCATACCATTCCCTTCTGCAAGCAACATTGGTTTACATCAGGCTATACGTACGTATATGAAGGCTGATAAGGTCCTCCAGGCAGGATTTTATTTGTGCAGGGAACTGTTCCTTTAAGCTAAAAACAGAGATTTATTTTTATCTGCTTTGGAAAAGAAGACCAAGGAGAAAAGGTGCGTTCAGAGGTTGCAGTAATAGAAAAGCAGCACATAGCTTCTGCCCCTGTCACCGCTCACCTACCCTTGACCTCTCTGTGCAGACAGACCACACAGCTGGGTCAGCAGAGAAACCTCTGTGACCCAAACAGACAACTGCTCACTCCAGAACATGCAAATGAGCCCGGTAGCTCCGCCCTGGCTTGTGTTTGGTGGAAATCTACTGACACCTCCATCTGTTTAGTGAGAGGGAGGCAGGAGGGAGCCGGTGGACGAGGAAGAAGAAGAGAGCATAGCAGGAGGGGGGAGAATGGGCGAATTGGTGTGACAGCGTCATACATATCTTCAGAGGTGGTGTGTGTCGTGTGAACTATAGCTGGATGAAAATCACGTGTTTGTGCTCATGTAAATTATTTCTTTTTCTTTTTTTTTTTCATCTTTGATGCAAGCAGGGAACATTTTCATTTTGTGATATTTTTCCAACCTGTCTTAGAGCTGTTGAGGCGCTTGGTAATTGTGTTACACTGGCTGGACTCCATGAGTCACCATTCATCACACACACACACACACACACACACACACACACACACACACACACACACACACACACACACACATATATATACATATACATCATGCACACTTTCAAATGCACACTGCACACTCAAAAGTTTAGAGAAAGGATTTACAATGAGCTGGCTTTGGGGAGTGTACGTGATATAGGCACTGTCAGTTGTTTTTGTGGTAGATCATCAAGCTGGGTCATAAATAACACCAGGATGCAAGGACAATGTTCCAGTTACCCTTGATGATGAAGACACTTCACTAAAATAGGAGGCTGGTAAAAATATCCCAGAGATTTAAGCATCTCGGGGTCCTTGTACAATATCGTTTTTATACTGTATTTTTGCCTGCAGAGAACATGGGTACACCATTGTCACCCCAAAATAGTCCCTATCCTCATCACTGCTTAGTGCCACTCACCTGTCATCTGTCCAGAACCCCTCTCCAGTCCAGTCCAACTCAACTCAATTTTATTTATATAATGCCAAATCAAATAGAAGTTATCTGATGACTAATCCATGTAGAGTTGGTCTACCGTACTCTTTATGATATTATTTACAGAGATCCAACAATTCCCACCATATGCAAGCGCTTGGCAGCGGTGGCAAGGAAAATGTACCATTAAGATAAGATAAGATAGACTTTTTTGATCCAGCACCAGGGGATTTCACTTGTCACAGCAGCTATTCACAAGTAATATATAGAAAAAGTCATGAAGTCATGCTGGTGTTAAAGAGTCTGACAGCTGTTGGAAGGAAGGACCTGTGGTAGCGCTCCTTCTTACATGGTGGGAGTAGCAGTCTGTTGCTGGAGGAGCTGTTTAAGACCTCCACCGTCTCATGGATGTCAGCTTTGCTAACATCCTCCTCTCCCCCACTTCCTCTATGGAGTCTAGGGGGCAGTCCAGGACAGGACAGTCCTGTTATTCGACCTGCTACAGTAGTCTTGATAAGTTCGTATTAAACATTTTTTGCAGAGCTCAAATTACAAACACATGAGTGACATAAGAGTCAGTCGATTTTCTCCTCTAGAAATACAAGTCGAAGAGTTGAACTATTCCTTTAACATCTGTGTATTTGGTTCATTTTCAAAGATGTACTCTCAAAGTCTGCTCCCATGAATTTGAACTTTTGTACCACTGTAGAAACTCCTGACTAAATAGAGTCTATTGTTTCCTGTGACTGGGGTTGATTAAGCCAGTTTTGTAGAAAAGCCAGCCAGCACTAAAGTCATTGAATACGAAGGCAGATACTATCTGTAAGACAATTGATTTACAATGAAGACTGGACCAAATGAAAGTTCGATTTTGTTCCCTTTTGTAATCCACTTTCTCACCGTAAAACAGCAAGCAAATGAGTAACTGAATTGTTGAGTCACCCATCACTGAGCACCAACCTGATATCGGCAGTCTGAACCTAAATGAAATCAAATTTGCCATGTTTTGTGATCAAAAATAAAAGCCATGTTTGGCTTCACATGCCACAGTGAGTGCAGGCTGGATGAACTGTTTAGTGTTTATTTCTCACGTTGAGGAACTCTTGTCTGCTCCAGCTTTGTCTAGCGAGCTCCTCTGGCATCTGTTGTAGACACCACTGAACAAACACACCTGGAAGCTGAAGTAAGTATAACGGTATTTGCCTGCAGTGCTGAATCCCGCAGCACCTGAGAACACGCCAGTGTGATTTTGTTTGGAGTAAATTGCTGGTCTTAACCTGCCATCATAATTTGCCTTGCCACTTCATCTCACGCAGAGCGCAAATATAGTAAAGCAGATGAGTCGGTTTAAAATTGTGCTTTGTGAGAGCTGTGCAGTCACTCTGACATAATGTTTGCCTGCTGCTGCTCAAAGTCTATTGATGCTGAAGGCAAACTATACCCTCCATTCGTCAATCAAGTCAAGTATAGAACCTGCACATTTACATTTATACCTCATTTGCTCATCGCAGCATCATCTGTCTGGCAACATTCATCATCCGACCACACTCCTCTTTATGTGACTAATGCTTTGGTATTTTTGGCTTGCTGAGATCCAGTGTTGATCTATTGTGTGTACAATTATTCAAAATGTTAGGGAGGATTAGTTCTCCCAGCAGAATCCAGAAATCTTTGAAGGACTGAAGCCTCTCCATCAAACCTGTTTACTGTATAATCATTTGCAATAAATGGTCAGTACTGTACCAAGATATATACCAATATATATCTATATAAATCTGAGCCAAGGATCTGTCAAACCATTTCTGAATCATAACAAATACAAGTGAAATACAGTCGCAAAGAGGTCAGAGGTCAAGATCAGAGCAGAAGTATGACTGGATCATTTATGGTACATCTATAGTCGGCTGTGATATACTGACGTTAACACTGCAGTACGATGAGTCAAGCAGGTTCTAAAGCAACATATGTTGATATTTTTGTCCATTTAAGGGTTTTTAGATTCACTGATTGTCCGTCATACATAGAGGTAAATTATCATAATCGCTTTAAGTGTCTCTAACTGAACTGTAATGAAGGATCTCATGAAAATTCAGGGCTGACTACCCTGCGTAATGAACGTCTGATATATCTAAAAGTTTTAGTATTACTTTAAGTGAGATTATTTATTTTATTTATATATTTAATCTGCAGCTCTGATTTAGACTGAAACTAAAACTTTATTGGCTTTGCCAATGTTTCTTCAAACCACTGCTTTCAGTTTCATCATAATTAGCTTTAATTCAACAAAGACCTGCCATTCGATGGTTCAACTTCAATGAGCTTAGAGTTATAAAAGACTAGTTAGGTTAAGTATACTCTGTGGGTGAAAATCAGACTCAGAGTTCTTAAAAATCTAACTGACCTGCTGGCCACGATTTGTCCACATTGCAAAATAATTGCATCGTGTTATCAGTCATGACATTTACATGACAAACACTTCTTTGGCCATATTTGTGATTATTTGTTTACAAGAATCATTAAAGTTTCTAAAGACTTGGTATTACCCTGAATATCACATTATATTAAGTTGCACGTTATGACTGTTTGATCCTGATAATATCAGCTGTAGACGTACAGTATATGAGCTGGGTGATATAATCACGTTGGCGGAGGATCACTTTCTTGTCCAGGATTAAAAATGAACTGAGGACTAACACTCCAAAGCACTTTCTCTCATGGAAATTGAGAGCAAAATGACCAATTTAATATTGATGGTATCATGATGGTTTTGCATGAAGCAGAGCCAAGAAAGACAGAAAAATGTAATACATAAGGTAAGACTATTTTATGATTAATTCCGGCTTATAAAGTTGCTATAACATTGCTTGTTTTTTGTAGAAGTTGGTAGTTTAAACTCACTTATTTGGGGTTGGGATCGGCGTATTTCGTTAATATGCTTTAACTGAGTGTACTGCTGTAACTACTGTGTTATACAGATCATGTGTCTGTCCAGATAAAAATTGCTGGCCCCAAATTTTGTTCTCAGGCTGACCCTGGTGGAAATGTTTCCATCAAGCTGATTTTACTGATCCAGAGTGTTACAAATCAATGTTACTGGTCTCCACAGATCATCCGATCGAGCACACAGGCATTTCATTTATGTAAAACTGAAGAGAGGATGATGTTCGCAGCTTTGGAGGGGAATCAGAACAGTTACTGCTCCTGTGGAATAATAAGTGAAATCCAGAAAATTACTTTTTAAATGAGTAATGACTAATAAATAATAAATGTGACTTCTTTTGAATAATGAGCCCAACACTGTTCCCTTGGGTAACAGTTCCATGTCATAACCCAAACTTTTGCCCTAGCAGTCTTATCTCGCTGTCCAGATCCAACCAACGACAGTGTAGCTCCACATCCAGCTCAAACATCGCTGCCGTTGCTCCACGAGGGCCTGTGGCTCTTGGCAGGACTTCCATTTAGGTCAACAGCACCAGCTCTGTACTATCTGACAACTGATAACACAATGAGACCATTAGTGTTGTAGGCTTGTAGCCCGGGTCCAGCCGGCTCAGGTCTACCTGTGCCAGCTTCGGGCCATAGGGCTTGTCTCCTCGAGATTAATGATCCCTGGTGCTGCACAGAGTAGGCCACTCCTTGAGTGTGAAATACACCTCATCTGCCTGGCTGGAGCTCTGATTTATTCCTGCTCGCATGCTTGCCCTCTGTGTCTGGAGGGGGTTTGTCTTTGTTTTGCAGTCTCTGTGAATGTGTGCATGTGCGTGCTTTACAGTATGTGATTTCTCTCTGTCTAGACCTGATCTGATCCATGTGTTAATAAGTACAAAATCAAACTAATCCCTTCCAAAATGATGTTAATGTTATGTTTTACTAGTTCGATCATGCACGAGTGAGTGCACTTGCGTATCTGTTTGCATCTGGATAAGTAGGCTATAACTAGGTGCTAATTTGATTTGACTTTTCAGTATTGTGTGCAAGTCGTTTCATCGTAAATCCCTTTGTTTAAATCCTTTTTTAATTGATTTACTCCCCTTAATTTGAAAGACTCTAAAACTCCCACATGATTTAGCTTTAAACTTCTACAAATGTGTGGGCCTTTTCCCCCTGAATTCTCATCTTTTTGTGTAACTCATTTAGTATTACACTAGAGTGGTCTCAGTGAATTCAAACTCCGGTTCTATCAGTGTGTTTGATTTCTGTTCTGTTGACACTAATGAGAAACACATACACCAGATGAGTCAAATTAGCTGGTATGTTTGGCAGAACTGTTGGTCTGTATACATAGACCATCATTAGGCACTGAGAAGAAGTAGTCTGCAGTGTTCTTCACACAATCTCAGCATAGATTGGCTCAGGGCTCCTCATCCTGATATATGTCTTTATTTTATCTAACCGTAATATTCTCAGCAGGCAACACAATCAAAAAGATAAAACAGACAGACCATACAGCTGCCCTCTAATACTACTATGTTTACTTTACAACATTGCCTTCATCAGGGGTGGTGCTGCACAGACATATCTCCCATCTTCATCAGCACTACGCAGCAAAGGGGATGAGTACAGTTCACTATGGACACCGATGAAATGTGTTTTGCAGAGGCTGCTGATAGCTGTGCCTACGGGGACAAACAGAATAACAGCACTTTATACACATCCTCTTAGTCCTTTGAAATGTGTTGAAGGTGATTCTTGGAGGTTCTGGGGCTGGTATTCCAAAATGATCTCACAAAAGTATATTGGTTGGATTGGATTACATTTTTCTGAAGATTAGGTATTTCAAAACAGAGCCAAAGATTTTTTTAACCTTAAGATTTGGATTCAGATTTAGTAATCAATTTTTGATCAATGATTTGATGTAGATTGACAAATATATTTAACTGCTTCAAGATATTCTTACCCAAGATGTTTAGCATAGTATAAACTCTAAATTCCAAATGTGATAGTAACACTTGCACCAATATATCCAACATTATGTATGTTTTTGTTTGTGGTCAAACAATGTGGTAGTCTAGCAACAGGGATGTGGGGTCCAAACAAGGTGTTAATTGTGCTTTTTATTGTTTAATTAGGAAAGTAGTTTAAAAGCATGCACACTAAGACCAATCATGCTGCATACTGGTGTTAAACAGAGTACAATTAACTGATAATTAGCCCGATCAGACACCATCAGTAGCCTAATGGAAAACCATTAATCAAACCATTAACCAACAGCATCCAACGCCAGGCAACCTCATCATAATTTAGCAGTTACCTGGTGTTTTGTAGTGGTGACAAAAAAATTAAAAATTAGATATGAATAACACTAAAGCTCTATGTGTTCTTACACCAAAACTCCATTGAAGAAATATGAAATATTCATAATTTCTTACATGTCCATAAAAAGACATAGCTCTAGAAACACGAGATAAAGAACGTCATAAGTCTACTTGTCATTTGGCACCAATATTATTTATAAATATAAAACTGTATTTCTGTACAAGCTTTACATTGGCACAGCAGGGAATGAGAAACGAATTTAGATGCCTCACTAGAATAAGTGCTGGTTGATTAGATAAATGTCAAATGAAATGACTTATAACACTGTTAATTCAAAGTCTATTTTGTGCGTATGACCGTATTTGATGGCATATTCTGCTCAGATCCAGGCGCTGTGACTTCAGATTTGCTCATATCAAGATCACTGTGATTTAACCTGCAAATGTTTTAAAATACTCAGAAAGAGACAGTGATTTTCATCCTTTCATCCAGGGGAGATTTTATCATTCAGATCAAGATTACAAGTTTTGAAATACTGGCCCCAGGGGACCTAAATGATCTTATGATGCGGGACAGGACCTTACAGAGGGTTTGCTCAGATATGCACAGAATATTAGGAATTTTACACGTTAAAAGGGATCTTTATGAAAACCAGTCTTTTAAGATAAAGAGATATTGCTCCTGATCTAAGGTGGATATAACTAAGAACATGTGCTAAACTATAAGTGCAATTAAAATATAATATAAAATGTAGTGAAGTAAAAGCATAGAGGGAAATATACTTTTTATTCCACTATATGTATTTGACAGATTTACTGTAGACTGCAAATTAAACACCCACACAGGTGTTTTCAATCACTCCAGCTGATTAGACCTCAAGTCAGGTGTGAGGTAGCTGGAGCTATAATGGGAATTATACATGATGTCACCAAGCTAATGATGATATATGATATAGATTTTTACTACCAAACAGAACAATAAGTAGTAAGTTAGGTTACTTGCTTTTATGATAATGGAAGGAGAAACTCTACAGAGATCAGGCTGGTAGAAACCATCGCAAACCCAAACCAAAGGTCTGCACTTCTTTTTAAATAGCATCACACATACTGCTTCCAAAATCATCTTCCGTCTCACACCCAGCTTCCCAGACATGAACAACGGAGCTATCACACACCTCACACTCACAACAAACGCCACTGGTCACACGCTCAATCAACACTTCACATTGCTATCATGTGGTCGGAGATACTCAGCCTTAAAATGGAGAAGAGCTGATTTCAGCAGGAGTTTTGTCCCTTCAGCCCTGAACAAACGGCCTTAATGACACTGTTGTGAGCTGGGATACTAGAAGGGGCTTGAATGTATACATTTAATGTATTGTGTGTTGTGCTGGCTGTGGAAACAAATCTCCCTCTGGGACAATAAATCTAAATCTAAGTCACCAAAGTGCAGACTTGCAGGAGGACAGCAGGGCTCACATTCCTCTGTTGGATCCTGATCGTGTGTTATGATGTCACAGTTTACTGCCACCTGATGTTTTGTTGCGTTGGGATAAATCACGGAGTGTGGCCTTTATTTTCAAGAATTCAAAATGCTTTACAATTATTGATGAATGATGAATCATGCTGGGAAGAAAACATCTATAAAAGGGAGATGAAAATGAACAACTGCATGCAGGAGTACCTTGAACTTGTGGATGTAATGAGATGCAGCATACATGAAAGATTATTCACATAATTTTTTTGTATGCCAGCTGAATTGATCCCACGTTTGTTCTTCTGCTTCTCTGTTTGTTGTAATATGGAATGCTTTAGTTTGTGAATGTATTCCTTTTTATGAAACCATTTTCTTTTACTGTGCTCACTGTATCACTTTAACTGTTCATATAAACGGTTATTTTCAGGACTACCTCCACTTTTCCTATACTTTGTATTGGGCTGCATTTATTAAAGAGAATGTCAGATCATCACAGGGTTGACAAACAGAATAAAACATGTAGCCTAAAAAAGCAAAACATGCAGTGAATTAACAATGTCAGGTAAGTTCTACTTCATTCACCAAAACCTTTCAGAATGTAGAAATTGTATTAATATGCTAATGTTAATGTGAACGTTAATGTTAATGTTAGGATTTTAGAGCATTTAGTTATTATTATCTGCACTGTTCCCTACACTGGCAATTTATTCTAATATTAGACAATGATGGTAATAAAGGTCATTATGTGGGTGATGATAATTATGGTGACAGTGATTGAGATAATAATAACCACAATGACAATATCCATTATGCAGTGAATGAAGCCTGAGAGTATGGAAGAAATAACACTGGTCTCCTTGCTGCTCTCAGGTCAGCAATGTAATAACTCAGACATGACAACTACACCTTTCAATGTAGATCTCATTTGAGTCCTGAGGTCACACGTACCTTTGGTCCATCTCAAGATATTACATACAGGGAAATGATTTCAGACTCCTAAAATTATCTGAAGACCTTCAGGCTCATTTAAATGATGAAGTGATGAGCTGTCACGGTGAGAGAAAAATATACAATTTTTCCCAGTGAACACACATGTTTTTTTTAAACAGTGGTTTACAACATGGGAGTTTGATCAACCAAAAGGGGTATGTTTCAGAGAGACGTAAATGACTATAAATAATTCAATTATACATTTACCTCTTTAAATCTCTAAAAATGAAATACTGAATAATAAGACAACAACAAATTGTCACAGATATTGCTTTCTTTCAAGGGGTCACAAGCCTAAAAAAATGGTTGCAAACCACTGCTCTAAACATGCTTTTGCATGACTCAAAACATAATCTGAAACAAGATGTATGAATTCTATAAATGATTAATGATAAATGATTAGCATTATTGTAGGATTAAATTTCCCTTGATTAAAGATTTTAAGTATTTTATCAACCAGCAGTTTTTGGTTTTCTTTAGTTTTCTTTATAGTCAATTTATATATTGTTTCCTTATCCCTATGTATACATGATAAATAGGTTAAGATTTTATGTTTATACAGGTAGCGGTGGCTCGGAGGGAACAGTAGATCGTCTAGTAATTGGAGAGTTTCTGGTTCGATCACTGGTGTGAACCCCAAATTGCTCCCATACTGTAGTATCAGTTTGAACGCTTTGATTAGGAATCGCTGTATTGCTCCTGTCATGTGTTAAAGAATTTAAATAACGCTAACAGGATTTTGCTGAATAAAATGTCATTGTGAAAATATAAGGATGGACAATAGAGCAGATGTAAGGGGTTGTTTCTGATGAAACGGTTGTTTCTGATTGCCTACTCAGAGTACATGTGATTAATCATGTGATCACTTGAGAGCTTATAAAGGTTACAGCTACATTCCACTGTGAGTAGAACTTACGTCGCTTGACAAATGTTTCTTATCCTTCCCTTTCACTGAAGACATTTCACTCCTAAATTGGCTCTTTAGAGTATTTTTGGCTCTGGAGATGAATAAATCCTGTTGACTTCTCTTGTGCTAATTCTACCACAAGTCTGACTTTTTTTTTTTTTTGGCTTTTTATTAAAATATCTCAACAACTATCCGATGGATTGCTGTGATATTTGGTAAACCAATTCATGATTCTCAGAGGAGGAAATGTAGCCCTCCTAAATTTTCATCTAGCACCATCAAAATGTTTTATCCAATACTTTAATTTATGACCAAAACACTTGCAAAACTAATGGCATTCCCATCAGCAACAGCTGTACTTTCTGTTTACTGCTATCATTGTCAGTATGTCGATGCTATGTTCATGCTCTATCATGGCTATGAATTCTTATTAAGTGGAATTCTTAAATATTTTGTCAAAAATTTGCAATATCCCATGAATAAAATCTCTTGTTGTGTTTATCTTGTCAGGACTTTGGTAGAGGTATGTGAACCTGAGAATGAACAGGACCTGTCCACCTTCGACAACAACAACCAAAGGCTTCAGATTAATGATAACTGGACATGGATCAAGCTTTATGATAACATT
The DNA here is from genome assembly GCA_946959425.1 of Argyrosomus regius. Taxonomy (NCBI): domain Eukaryota; kingdom Metazoa; phylum Chordata; class Actinopteri; family Sciaenidae; genus Argyrosomus; species Argyrosomus regius. Next base: position 10,476,273 of record OX336899.1, on the reverse strand, counting down.
AACAGTCCGAAGAATTGATATGTTGACAGGGACATTGTCTTTACAACCTGCTTATAAGGCTCAAAACAGTTTTGCAGCAAATGAAAACAGTTGAATGCTCTGTGAACCCTGCAAACAACGTTATCCTTCATTATGTTACGAGGGAAAAAATGACTTGTATTTGCTACACCTACGAGATATTTTATTATCATTATGACCATGTTTTGACACAGCACTCTTCTCTTAAACTTTAAAAAGCCAACACTGCAGGGAACGCTACAGAGATCTGGCAAGCATAAAAAACCAAGAGGAGGATAACAACATCCAGCTCACTTTGAAGGCATCAGGGGTCGAGCTGGCACGGATCGGCCTCAGCAGAGAGCCCTGGGCCTTCTGGTCTGACAACAGCACCTCCACATTCATTAACTGGGACACTGGCCAGCCTAATAACCACTTGTCAAGATAGCACTGTGGAAGCTTTTCCACTGTCTCAGGGAAATGAGGAGATGGGAGCTGTGAAAGGAGGATACCTTTTGTTTTAAAGGTGAAGTCTGACTCACGACCACTGTAAAATTTGATTAGCGCAATGTTTTTTTTATTTTATTTTGGCATGAATATGATTAATTTCTTAGCAGCGAGGAAGCAAAAAGTATTGCAGATTTTGTGCTGGTGGTGGTTTTACAGCAAGCTAGCAGCCATGACATTAGTTTAATACTGATCCTTATTCCCATCTTGTTCAGTTTCATGCCCATTGCCTACATGGTGTCAAAAAGGGCTGACAAACATCAAAACGCACTGGATAAATGTTAAAGGTTACCATGAGATCAAGATATGACATGATAGGGAAGCTGCACATATGAACTGTGACTGGATTTAACTAGTTAATATGTTAAGCTCATTACATGCTGTGCAGAGATGTCCCATCCTTGAAATCCTCTTCTATATCCGAGTGTCGCCAAAAATATGTTTTCTGTAAATAGTGTCATCAGAGGACAATTCCAGCATTCATCTTTTGAGAGACTTAGTTCACCACCTGTTTATGTCTGCATTCAAATATTTGCATAAAAACAACTGATAATGTTGAGCATAAAATTTCATTCTTGACCTTGGAAAGAGGAGTCTGACGAAAACAATCTCAACTCAAGAGCCACTTTTACTCAGCTCTTTGTAGGGCTTGATTTGAGTTTTATATTACATTTTCTATTGTCATTTATGTCAATGGTACTATATTGTGAGAAGTATGTAATAACAAAGTCATATTTACCTCAGCTGAACTTCATTGTCATAAACATGTGATCTTTTATTTGCACTTACATTTACAATGTGAGTTAATACTAATTATATATATATTAAGAACTTTGATATATGGGAATTTTTTGTATTAAAAAGTATATATATATATATATGATTTGTGATTTTCTATTATTTACTTATATAAAACATTTTTATCCACATAGTAAAATCTGTGATTGGAGCTTGTGAAAGTCGATAAAAGAGTAAGATAAATAAATAAATAAATAAATAAATAAGTGCCTCTAATTTGGTGAGTAAATTAGAAGAATGGTATGCTTCCCGCTCTCTTGTTTTGCATTTAATCCAATTGTCACCATACAAGGGAATTCCCATGGAATCACATTATCACCTCTTTCTCCCCTATAGTCCTCAGCTTATAGTCACCTCACCCCCACTTTGTCCTCTGTAACTGCTTAGCAACCATTTAAATCAACTTGCGCCGCCGAATGCCCCTAAAGATGGATCGCTTTGCTTATCGGTCTTTTGTTGGCAGTTTGTCTTGGTTATAAGCAAACAAGGAGATAGCTGTGCTGCTAATGACCTTGGGGGGTATGAACGATATTTGCGTGTATTTGTCTGTAGGTTTGTGCGTGTGTGAGGTTAGGCATATGCCTGAGGGCACGTGGCTTTTTGTTTGTGTGTGCTCGCTACACAGGCGGGTACAGGAGACTATGTGTATGCATACTATATGCATCTGACCTCCTCTCATGGCTGGTCTTTCCTGCTGGGGATAAATCATGGGGATCTGTGGCAGGGTAACCCTGCTGAGGTGATTCATGGAGCTGCCTTCATGACCTTCCATTCAGGTACACAGCTGGGCCCACTTTTTTGATGTGCCCATTCATTCCTGTGACTGGACAACACCATCACTATAGGTGCTCAATATGCTCATGTGTACTCAGAAATTACTGACGTTAAAGGTGCTTTTAATTCAAAGCTAATACATGCTTAAGGTCTTACTCTCTAAAGCAAACAGAGCCTCCCTCTAGGAAATCAAGTTCACTCTTATCCAATCAAGATGATTTCATTAAAGTGAAGGACCATGCTGCACTCTAGCTGTACAGCCATGTCCAAGTTTAGTGCTCAAATGTGACTATTTAAAGTGATTAGCAACACTAAACATGCTGCATACATGCTGGGGTGCCTGATGTGTGGCGAAGCTCCTGTCTGTGATGCCGGCTGTTGCTCAGTCTGGGAGCTGTGTTCCAAGTCCCGCTGTCCTTCTCTGCTTCCCTTATATCCATTTAATCATTATATAATAAACAATGCATTTTGGGCACAAAAACACATTCACAGAAACATGCGACCCTGTTACTAACACATGCTTAATTTGTGTGGGTTGTTATTTGTTTGTTTCCAAAGTAATGATTGAAAGCACGGTTGCTGTGCAAATCTAAGTGCCTATGTTTAATTGACGATATTTTTAGTATCCAAAGAACAATTCTTTGTTTAACAGGTTTAATTAAATGTGCTAAATTATAACCTGAGTTTGTTTGCCTTGTTCAGACCGACATCCATGCTGCTTCAAAAATCACAGCCATGTCACGCAACAAAACGTTTTCACATCCGATAAGCCTTATAAAAGTTCTACATGCAAAACGGGAAGACATTTTTCATCTCCTGTCCAGAGTCCTGCACAGTTTAACAGACCTGCTGCGCACCTGTAAAGCACAGCATCAGAAGTGACCTATTACTTGCAATTATTTCTAAATCAACTCCGGACCCGACCCAGCCTGACACATTAATATAAGAATCGTGACCTGAGCAGTAGGACTGTACTAATGAAATATGCTCTGAGCTGCTGCTGGGCAGTAAAGTCAAAAACTGTAGGGGCGCACAATAAGGAGCAAACTAAATGTTAATAAACTAATAAATAAATAAATAAATTAGTTAACATGTGCAGATCACACAGGTGGGAGTTTTCATTAAATTACTTTCAGTTGTGTTTTTTCCAGTTCAGTTCACACACACCTCCCAAACTATGCGTAATATAACACACAGTTGGCACAGCGTGTATACCTTTATTAATTTTTTCAAATCTTCTGACATGACACTAGGATTTAGCTGTTAACTGGCTCATTTGTAGATGCCAGTTATGCCTTTCGATAAATAAGGACATGAGACATAAAGGAGGAGGAGGAGCAGAAGCGCAGAGTTGAGAATGTCTCATTTCGCCCTCATTAACTGCATAGTTTCTGGAATTATAACCAGCAGCTGTAGCATCACTATAAGCTTGGAGCAAGACCTGCAAGACAAGCAGGTATGTACATTAATTAGGAGTTCCCAGACTTCCGGTCCTGATATTACCTGCACTGAATACAACAATATAACCATGATGGTAGTAACGATGATGACAGGGGTCCTTTTTTGTACTATAAAATAAAATCACTGGGTTCAGTAGCTTCTATGAACATAATGGCAGTGACAAAGATGCCAGACAAGAGTAAATCTGGGACAGACTCTTAGTTGTTGGCGAGAGCTTCATGAAATGAAAGGATGTTGGACTAGTAAGTAATATTAGCTGGATGCCATGTCTTGTGTTGTTGCACTGTTAGCAAATTTGTCGACTCTCATAAGTAATATAATCATAACCAATACGCATCTGAAACTGGGGAAGCTAAATCACAAAAATACCAATTTCTACGTAATGTTACTACTAATATTAAGAATATTTTCACCACTTTACGTTGCCGACAGCCTTTTTCTTTGGCACTAACTGTAGAACTTCCAACTGTGCCATGCATTGTCGCGGATCAGAAAGTTATGAGATCAGATTGAAATCGAACTTTCCATGTCTAAAGATATCAAAGGTGGTCTGTGTCTGTGGCTGTGCCGCTGTAATGATGATGGGCTTAGGTGCAGGAATACAACCACACTTTGAAATATCCAAACTATCCCTTTAATCATAGAATGCTTTATTGCATTAAAATGTTATTCATACAGTAGACACTCTTTGCTATAGACATCATTCGAGACACAACTGCTACATTATATGGCTGTTAATTACACATTCAATATAGCTGCATGCAGGTCACGTCCTTGTGCCACTTCTATATGCTGGCTGCACAGTGAAGACAGAGAAGACTCTAGTTCACCCACTGGCAATGACTGTCTGATAATCAGTGACTAATTCTTGTACTGTAGGAGTGTTCAGTATTTTTCAGTTTATGAAAGGCTTTCACTGTCCCCACTGTACTGCAAGTACAGTGTAACCTCGACCCCCCCTTGCCTCTGGGCTTTCTTTATCCTCCCCTTTACCCCCCCCCCCCTTCTGTGGCAACACAGCTGCCCTCCATCACTTTTCCAGGCCAACTGCAGTCAGCGTCCTATTCTCTCCGTCCAAACTCTACTGTGCAGAGGACACTGTACGTTTTGATAAAAGCACCCCCGCTGTGTACAAATGGCTGATCGATGGAAACATTTTGTCAAAAGGTCCACGCTGTGAGTATTCATCCCACGAAGTTGTGTGGCTGTTTCTCTTTTCTTTGGAAAATGTTGTGATGTTGTGAATAAAGCAGACGCAGCCCATACAGTACACTACCATGTTCAATAAACAAGCTAAATAGCAACTCGTAGTATTATTTCGTCAATATTTTAATCAATGTAATTGTATCTCCAAACATTGTTGTGCCACTTGAAGCCGTGCTTGTATTTGTGTACAAACTCCTTCCCTAGCTTCGTAGCTTTCACCTTTTACCTCCCAGGCAAACGGAGAACTTGGAAAGAGCAAAATAGAGCCAAATTTGCAATGACATAATGGCAAGAATCAATATGACTTTTCCTTCCTAAATGGAAGATAATGGTATCACAATGGAGGCGTGGGGAGCTTGTCTACTCAGCCAGCCCTGATTGATCTGTTACTGCAAGAGTCACTTTGGGACCCTGCAAGGTGTCTGGACACATTAGCCTCACTGTGTGTGGGCTTACACACACACACACATTCACCCAGGGTTCACTGTGCCTCTTCAAACAAAATTCATCGTCAGATCCTCTTACACAGTCATATATCATCATTATGTGTTACATATATTCCATCCCATGTGTTCCCGGGATTATTGTTATTAGTATGTGTATTGTTTTACAATTGTTTTCTACTTGCTCCGTGTACATCTGCTTCAGGTTGTGTGTGTTTTCCAGTTTTTCTGACCTGTTCTTCTCTAGGCTAAAAACCAGGCCAGAAAGATTACACCACCAAATACCTTCAAATATCACCACTTTGAAAATTCATAAGCACTAAGCTAACACAGGAAACAACAGGAAAAAAAAACAAAAAACAGGCCAACCCTGAAAATGTCAAGGTAACAGAGAATTATTGGGATTAGCAATCTCAGAACCCATCAGCTATCATCTGACAACGGTTTAGCCTCTTGGGCCAACAGCCAGTTTTTTGGGCCTCCGTTGTAGCCAGTAGATATCAGGACAAAAGATAACAAAACTTCCACCTACATCGTGGTCAATACTACTTGTGCTACAAAGGGAAACCAAAACGGTCCGGAAGCAAAGATCTTGGTCCCGTGCTTACAGCCTCTGCTTTCATATGCATGTTTATAGACATTAGTGGGATTAGAAACTACAATATAATAACACAATGGCACATTTGAATCCCCATCTTGCACGACCATTTACTGAAATAAAGAAATCATTATATACTGTAATATATACCCTGGCAACATTTTCTTCTACTGTTCTACTGTACTACATTTATGTCCTGCACACACTTTTCCAGACACTTTAATTATTTTAATTTAATATTGAAACATGCAGCAATTGCTGTTGCAGATTAGAAGTATATGCACTTAATTTCTAGGAGACAGCACATCACAGAGTCCTTATGTATCCTTACCCTAAGTATGAGTTATTTTTGTCACCATAATGTTGCCATATTCATCGTTCTACAGGGAGAATATTTCTACATTTTTCAATATGTGATTTATTTTTCTGATTGTGTAGTTATACATAAATGATAAAAGTCTGAATATAAACTTTGCACAGTAGCATATCCCTTTTCTGCCATGACAATAAAGAGAATGTAGTTACCCTTGAATTCTTCTCCAGGGCTGGTCCATCTATTGGTTTTAGGGAGTTTATAGGATCTGTGCTTTTCACATGCCTTGCCTGACAAGTTGCTCTCATTACCTGCAAAAATCCAATCAGCTGCACATTTTGAGCTGTACCCAGTTGAGAGGTGGCTTGTGTTCTCTGTTCGTAAATTGCAGTGTACGACGAATATACTTTTCTGCCTCAATGAATCTACCATTAATAAAGGCCATTTTTCAATTCCATGCAGTTTTAGCCATGATTGACACTTTTATTCTCTTTGCAGCTCAAAATGGGGACACATTTATAGGTCTATGTGAACATCTAGGTTTATTTTGATGTCAGGAGTCTGTTTCATATCATGCCGTGCAAAGGAGAAATTTAATTAGTGCCAAAAGGGAAAAAAGAAAATCAAAACCGCTATGAAAAAGAAACTAGATGCTGGAAGGGTAGAAGTGAATGAGGCTTCTTACAGATGATATTTTGTGCATTTTCCAGCCATCATAGTTTCTCCTTCACCCTTGGAACGGGAGGGATGGGGTTGAATGGATGGGGTTGCAATCTGCAATGACACCAACACTAAAATAAGAGTTAATTCCACAAACTCAAGGATAACCAGATAAACAAATGAGAAGAAAAAAACGGAATAAAATGAGAGGAACAAAGAATACATTTAATGAAATATCCATTATGCATTAATACAGTAGCCCTTAAGGACATTCTTGCCAAGAATTAGATGAGAGTATATATATATATATATACACTGTACATATCTTAAATATGTAGCCAGATGTTCAGCTAAGTATTTTTTCATTACCTTAAAATGTCAAACTGAGAAATGTGCAGCCTTGAGCATTTTTCTCTCGTAATTTCTTTTGTTTGTGTTTTAGCATTTTATTAATCTTTGTGTTAGCATGTTTTGCATTTAGTATTTGTATAATTTTTTGGATCTTTTATCTGTGCTTTATATTTTTGTATGTGTTGTGGCAACTGCTGCATTTCTAAATTTGGATTTGGAGTCCATTCTTTAATGTTTTGTTCTTAGGGGCCACCATAGTTTTTGCATTCTCTGCAGAGTGGTGATCTGCAGAGTGGTGAGCTGGACATAGACATTAAGAATGTAGATGATTCTCAATGCTATAAATGTAGATTCATAATTCACTGATTCATATCACTAATCACAAAAACTTATGCCCAAACCCCACCGGGCCCGTCTGCAGCGCGTTGCATGAGAGTCGCGTCATCGCAAGTAACACACGGCCATTCTAGTCAATGTATCAAACCCCACCGGCTTCGCTGTGGTCCGTTTCAGACACGTCAATTTACACAGACCACCTTGAGCGAGTGGAACCCAGGCACAGAAAAAGCAAATACGGTGGATTTTCAAAATAAAATACCCCATGCAAACTGCCGGTCGTAAAAACAGACAAAAGCGAAACTATTAACTACGTAGCATATTTACTGTAGGCCTACACATGTAGAAGTAGTATGTTTGGAAGAACATACACTGGGAAAATGGCCAAATCTGAGCAAGTAAACAAAGTCTGGCGGGCTAAACGCTCCCTTCTGAAATGCTCCCGGTGGGGTTTGAAGACACGTGCAGGACAGACCAAATACGCAACGCTCAGTATGAAAATGATTTGGGTGGGAAGGATGGCTGACTCATATTTCATTATAAAAAAGTGAGACCCTCCTCAGTGTTATTTCTACTTTCTCTGGAAAATTAAATACCCTTCCTCTATATGTCAAAACAATATATTTATGACAAACATAACAAAGAGCTAAAAAAACAAAAAGCCACTTTCTAGACTTTAGACTAAAGAGCTGCTAAATGCTTTTTCAGCCACAGAATTAGCGAACTGTGAACAGGCTCCACTTCTGTGGCTGATAAAGGACTTGAGCACTGCAATATTTTCACCCTATCCCAATATAATAGTTTCAAATAAATATGAATTACCTTGACCTTTATGACCCATGGCACACATGAAAGCCATTTGTTTTATGTACCTATTTGATTTCTATACAAAAAAGTCTTGTAACGATAAAGCTGATATATTAATAAACTATAATAGAATAATGTGTTCTCAAAAAAGTTAGACCGCTCCCCTCCCACCCAGCAAATACTCGTACAGTCCATTAAAACTTTGTTTTGGCTTTTCCACTGACACGTTTGAAAATGAATTCACCATCATCATGATAAACACTTACTAGTAGGAGTGAGAAAGCGCTCCTATTCTTTTATTTTTGTGTTTCATTTCAAAAGTAACCTGTGAACCACAGCCAGTTGTTTGAATTCAAGCATTTGTTGAAGATTAGGGAGTGACAGAAAATATTATTAAAAATAATGTATGGCTCCATTTGTCCTCCCTTGGTCTTTCCGCTCTTTTGTCTTCACCTTCATTAATTCACCAGCTCTGATAAGTGAAAGAAGGAGTGAAACAAGAGAGGAAGGACATTGCTCAAAGAGAAGTGGGAGTCAGCTCTCCTCCCGTCCACCCTACAGTACACCAGAGAGAGGGAGGTAAACAACTTTCAACACATAAATATTTAAATGTTTCATTAGATGCTGTCTCGTGAGGAGACTAAGGAGAGCTCAGGGATTTAGCTCCAGCAGCAGGAGCAAAGTCAAACCTAGTCAAAGACAAATCCATCCTGTCAATAAGAACAAGGGGCCTGAATTATATATATGAATATGTAAATGAATTATATATGTCAGTATAGAATGAGGTTTCAATATCTCTTAAAATATGCATGTTTGACAAGTGATTGGCTATACAGCTTGTAAGTGCACACTTAGACATGTAAGTTTAGTCAAACATTTAGTCATGCATTTGTGTGTGTACATATAATTCATATGTTCTTATTTACTGTGTGTGTAATATGTGATTACTTTCACAATATGACAGAGCCATGCTAATATTGACATGTATTTAATATAATTATTTCATTTTGTACTTTATATATATATATATATATATATATATATATATATATATATATATATATATATATATATATATATATATATATATATATATATATATATACCTCCGGCTGGCTGAAGCCAATGCCAAATGTCACCAACTGTAGTTATTCAAACGGACACTTGAGGCTGGCTACAGAAAGAGTCAATCTCCATAAGCCCCCATGTTAAAATGTTTACCTTCACAGTAGGAATTTACATGTTTACAGTGACTTCTTTGAGCACCCAGGCATCATTCAATCCACCTCAGGTCCATCCATAATCCACGTGTTATTACACCAACGTTTAGATTAGCCGGGGGGCGGCAGAGGCAGGACTACCAAGATGGTGGCTGCCAGAGCCACCACACTCTAAGCTTCACATACAGCTCTTCAAAAACCTATGGGTCACCCCTGGATACAGCGTCTATATTTATACTGTCTATGTTGAAGATAAACTGGTGAATATAGTGGAGCCAGATATTTCCCTGAAGAGGCCAAAAATGAGCTAAAACAAGAGTGACTATTGGACTTTATGGTAGACAGATAGTGTAGCAATCTTTATTTAACATTTTATGAACTACAAATTAATACCTAATCTATAAAGCATTAATAAATGATGAATTAACCAGTAGTTAAGCCATTAATCCACTATAAAGGATGCTTTATGAAAGCGGTACCAGATTCCATAGATCATAATTTCCCAAATGTCTTTCCTGTTGAATCCTAAGCCATGTCTTGAATACAAAAGAGGTAAATGCCACATAAGCCTATCCGGGAGCAAGTACAGCAAATCCAAACTCCCCAAATGTTGAGAGACATATTTTCAATCACAATCTTCCTCTAATCCTCTTCACTTTGTTTCACCTCTGTTTACTGTGCATGAATCCTGCCGTTTTGTTTATGCTACATTAAACTTAACAACTAAAGAAAAATAACGGAAAAAAATTTGAAGTTTTGGTTTTAAAGGCCAATTATAATGAGTAACCACCTCTGTGTACATAAAAGTGTAATCCTGGCCGTGGGCCACAGCCTAAATGGTGTCACAGATCTACCATCCTTTTTTATAAAAAAAAAAAAAAACATAACCTACTTCCCCCATGCATTCATTAACACAAAGCAAAAACACACTTCAGTATTCTTTACTGCTAATTCATATGCAGATTAAACAGTGTTATTCAGAGTGATTAAATATAATTTGACAATTCATGTTGTAAAACAGAGTTAATAAGGTTGGCACAACAGAAGTTTTATGCAAGAAGTACCAATATAACAACAGTAAGGCAAACAGTAATTAAAGCTCCTCTTAAACACACATACTAACACACAAAAGTGCATAATTGGTGTAGATTTAAATAATTTAAATATGTATCTAAAGACTTGCTAAAAAAAAAAAAAAAAAAGTCATGGTTTAGGCAGGCTATTTGTATCCCAAAGAAGAACAGACAGAATCTACAATTATAAGTCAGTCGCTCTCTAAGTAAAAATTTTTCCATTTGGTTGCTTCCTCCATGTCAGTCTGACCTTCTGATGGATCCCTTGGTTCTTCATATTTTTCACCATCTACAAGACAGAATAAATCTTATTATTCACACCAGTTTCCTGTAATCATAGCTAATTTGCTATTTGGCATGGCTAGTTTTGTGAGATTTTGTGTGGCTGACCCTGAATAATAAAGCCAAGGTCATGTGAATTGATAATCAAAGCATATTATCCAGGTGTTTACAGTTCTCACACACATAATCATACAACCTTGACAGCATTCAAAAATAGATGCTTAGGTTCCATACCGTTGAACCTGGAGGAAAAACTTAAACTTGTTTGCTAGTTCTAAACAAGCATTAAAGTTGTGTGGTGTTTAATAAATGTCCTTAAGTTGAGGTGATCTTACCAGAGTTCTTGGTTGCTTGCTTGAGGCTGGTGCCTCAAGGATACATTAGCTGTTACTACTGTAGCAAATTATGACCGAACTGTCAGCATTGCATTGTATTGTGGGTAATGTAGGCACCAGGTACCACATGGAAGAAGAATGTGTGTGAAAAAAAAAACCCAATATCTCTAGTTCTGCTGCATTCATTTTGATCTGCTAGCATGGCTGTACACTCTTGTTAACACTCACATAACCCAGAGGAGGAATGACTTACATTGTTCAAAACAGCGTCCTGTACCAGAGGATCATTCGGGTCCACAGATCCTTCAACCTTCAGTACAATCTTGAACAGCTTAATTACAGGAACTGCAGCAAGAAGTGTGATTTTAGTGTGTTGTCAACAACTAATATTTGTGGATGCATCAATTTAACACCTATAGAAATGGATAAAATACAATTTTGTATGAAATATACATCCAAAGCTCCCCGCTCTTAAAGCTGTGAGTAATCAGAGATATAATTTGTGTTTGATAACATTTGAAATTAAAATTTAGTTCGTTTATTGTTGCGAAATTTGAATGCTTACCTGAACAAATAAATGTACGTGTCAAGCCACAGCGAATATCAGCCCACCCCGACAAGAGAGTACATGCACAATTTTCCGTTCCAGGTCTATTGGGCTCATTGACATGCCACACTCTGAGGGAAGGGTTACTCTGGTCAGACCACGTCCAACCAAGTCTGAACAAACCAATCCACCAGTGTGACTCATCAATCACGCTCAAGATCGCCTCCTTTTCTTGCTGGTTTCTCATGCTGGTCAAGTCTGTGTATTTCTCCCTGCAGTAACTCTGAGCTGATGACCAAGTCGCAGGAACCGTAACTGCGATGTACGTGTTAGTTGACTCTGAAATGATACAGCATATCCACAAGAGGGACTACTCTTAATGATGTAGTGTAAAATTGTCATAGAATGTGTGGAATGACAGTGCTAGATAATAATTAACACAACAAAATTAAATTAAATGAATGAATAATGAATTACATTTCAAACCAGTGTTGTAGTCCCCCTATACTGAGACCAAGTCATGACCAAGGCCCAAGTGTTCCAAGTGCCCAAGACAAGACCAAGACTTTGAGGGGTTGAGCCAAGTCAAGACTAAGATTAAGGCATTGCGAGACTGAGTCAAGACCAGACAGTATATAGCCTACATAGGTAGCTCATATGTCAACACGTTCTCATTCCTAATTCGTCAAAAACTGCAGCCCCAACGCTACAATTTTTACCAAGTCTCTTTGGGTGAGGCCATCTGAGTAAGTGTTAGACTGCAGAACTGACATACTGCTGTGTGTTTTATTTTAGACACTGTTTTAGAGATGAACTCTTCGTGGTTTAGGTAGCCAAATTTTATTACAGAAGATATGTCTTCCCCCGTCTACCCCCTTTCTTGTAGTGCATGTGAAGGGGTGGGGTGACAGCCAATAACTGTACCAAACATTTCAAGTTAGAAAGTCTTTGGTTGCATTTTAAGCAGGAAGTTTTACATCCAATCACAGTAGTGATGTCAACACATAAATCATCTTCTTTGAGATTAAGACAAGAGTGAGACCAAGATCGAGTGCTACAACACTGTTTCAGACTATGAAAATATTGTGAAAGAAGTGCTACTCACCATCATAACAAACTGAGTTTTTTAAAACATTACATGAGCTATCATATAGTTTGCCGCCAAATATTTCCACACACTTCTGTGTACGTCGGTTTTCAAAAACAAACCATTCTCCCAATTCATTGCCATCACTGTAGAGATATGTATTGTCAACGGACCACCTCCAGTTGTAAACATCATCATAGAGTCCAATCCATACAAGTCTATCAGCGTTTTCCATTATTCTTCTCACTTTTTCCCAGTCCTCTTTAGTCTCTATAGTTGCCAGGTCCACAAAATTCTCTCTGCAGTAACTCTGAGCTTCAGACCAGGTTGCCAACTTCTGTACATAGTGGTATTCCCTGGAGTCACCCAATGGAAGTATCAATAGTGCTGGAAAAAAATGTGCATAAGCTTGTAAAATAAGATCAAACATTAATTTTGTGAGTGAACGATAATTCATTAAATAGGATGGTAATTATGTACTAACCCAAGAGCAACAAGATGACCAATCCTGTCTTATCCATCACTGTTTTACTGTCAATCTGCAGTAATAATAATTGGGAAAATTACAAACAGTACCTTGAACACAGGGATAAATAATTCAAGTAAGTGCCTAAGGAATGTTCATAAATTGGATCTTACCCATGTGTTTTCACTGACGTGTTTGTCCTGAATGTACAAGTGGCTCTCAATTTTATTATCCTGTCCGCTTTTGGTACATTTGCAAACATGCAAAGCAGAGTGCAAATCAAATAAGGAGAACACCGTAGAACAAAGTGGTTAAAACATAATTAAGACAACATTAATACGTAAAGCGTCTCACACACTTGCATACAAATGGTCCACATCTCGAGACACTGAGAACATAATCTTGATCATTGCAATGAGGTGTGCATGTGTAGAAGATGCTCAGCCATACTACAGCTGCTCCACTTGTAAGGGAAGTGAACTTGCAAATTATGTCTGAGCATTTTCCCTGTTTCAAGGGCAATATGACCTTGAAGTGGTTTGACACAGTGCTGTTTTACAAGTCAAGGAAGAGGGCTGGATGATAGGTGTATAAAGCACATAACTCAGACACTGGAGACCACGGTTTCTGTCCTGAAACCTGTATGTTGTTAAGTTTAGATCACAGAAACACTTTGGTTTAGGTTAAAGTTGAGGTTAAAGATCCACTGTGTAACATTTAAGGGAATCTATTGGCAGAAACAGAATATATAATCATAAATATGTTTTCCTTATTGTATAATTACCTGAAAATAACAATCATAATGTTTATGTTACAGTACCTAAAAATGAGCCATTTATATATAGAGGGAGCAGGGCCTCTTCCATGGAGTCTGCTATGTTGACCCACTATGTTTCTACAGCAGCCCAGAAGGGACAAGTAGTTTCATGGCCACTGTAGTTTCTCTGTCGTGCTTGAAACATCGATACTTACATTGGGTGACTCCAGGGAATACCACTATGTACAGAAGTTGGCAACCTGGTCTGAAGCTCAGAGTTACTGCAGAGAGAATTTTCTGGACCTGGCAACTACAGAGACTAAAGAGGACTGGGAAAAAGTGAGAAGAATAATGGAAAACACTGATAGACTTGTATGGATTGGACTCTATGATGACGTTTACAACTACAAATATTTGGTGGCAAACTACTGTATGTGCTTTGAGTGCCTAAACATAACCATAAAAATGTTAATTGTGCTTTAGTTGTTACAAGCAGACACTTCACCTTCAGGAAAACAAATGAAAATGTTATCAGTAGGAACATTTTGTGACTCCTCATTACATTGGAATTTTAAAAAAAAATCATTTGGCATTACATTTATCTCAAAACAAAATCACCCCTGCAAATTACAAGTATATGGCTGTTCTAGGAAAAGGAGATAGAGCTGACAACTGGTTCATTTGGATGGGCTTTAAGGGGCACACAAAAACACAGTAGTAAGCCTTAATTGCTATCATGCACTTCTTGATCTTTGCATAGGCGTATCATACAAGGTCACATCTCTGCCTTCCTGATACATTTATTTATTTGTTTGCTTGCAATCAAATTCAATTGTTAATGCTTCTTCTGTGCGCCTGGGTGTATGTGCAAGTCATGGACAGAATTACAAGGAAATTGGATTCTTACTTGTCCTTGGTAAGATATGCATGAGTAAGAAAAGAATAAAAAGAATCGATCTCCAAAATAATGCTCAAGCACATCCAGAGTGCAGCCAGCATGCTTTACATTTAGAGCATATCCATTTGTACTGTATGGCAACTGAACGTTTTGCGACTGAGAATAAATTCTTTGCTGAAAAGGAACTGTGAGCCGTTTTTTGGCTCACTGTTTCACCTGAATCAGCACCCTGCCAATTGTTTCTGGTGGCTAAAGCTGCTTAAACTAAATTACTACAGAATCAAACCATTCTCAGTGTTTGATTCTGTGTATGATAAATGATTGATTATGGTCATTAGCGAGATAGAACACTGGGCTCTCCTCTGCGCTCAAACTAATTGTGGTCTGCAAGGCTGGAAGTTCTTAGTGATCTGACTCAGGTAATTATGCCGCACTTTCATTTTCCCACTGAGGTCTTGCAAGAGTCTTATAGCCGCATAGTGAAATGACCTGGCATTACTGCTAATCTGTCCTCCAAAGCCACAGCTCTCCTCTCTCCTCTAATAACATTCATTTGTTATCCTCTACCTCACAGTATCAGTTGAGCAGAAATTCCCTCTGTGAAAGAAAAGTGAGGACTGGAGGACACAAGTCATCATTAGGGTATCTCAATTGGGAGTAATCCAAATTCAAAGAGAAGGACAGTGGTGTAAGATGGGATGAGATGATCAAACTCACCGGACAAATCTCTGTAACTACCACAGTGTGTCTCCAAAGGGATTATCTCTGAGAGAGCAAATGCGCACTAAATTACAACTTAGGTTGGGATCACACTTAGCGTGGTGCACAAATTTTGAAGAAATTTCTATAGCAATAATGATTTTCCATTCTGTATTGATCAATTAAACAATGTCATTCATTTGGCGTGAAATTTCTCTACAGTTCATCTGAAGAATCCTTGCATAGGAATGTGACGGGCCGCTTCTTTGCTTTGAGACTTTAATGTATGGCAAGCTAGTGAAATCAATGGTATTGAATGTCATGTCAAGGCAGGTCAAGTCATTTGATTTGCAGAATCTCTTACTGTATATCTTTTTACATGGATAAAGAGAGAGAGAAAGAGTGTCAATAGTATTGTGGCAATATCACGAGGCCTCACACATCTGCAGTTACCATCTTGGAACACGGGCAGACGGAGTATGAATTCCAATTAATCTTTGCTGTTTTTCATTTGTTCTGATGCATCATCTGTGGGTTGGGATCTTCCAAGTTGTTTTACTTTTACAATTATGTTCATGATTGTTATTGAGAGAATCATTTGGAAAGCAGGGCTGTAAACCGTCTCCATCTCCGCTATTGCCAATCCTGTAGTTCTGTTGACTTCAGTGGTCAGACAGTTACCTTCAGGATGCACAACAGTGAGAAAAGCCATCTATAAGTATGAGGCCAGGGTAACCTGCTCAAAGATGGTGGATAACTTCCCCTTGGTTAGACTTGTGAGGGCAAGACAAAGGTTAAAATGAGTAGGCCAACTGGGGTGTCATCGGCAAAGATGCAGACACTGTACCTGTCAGTTCTGATAAAGAGGCCTCAATATGAAACCATCAATGTACTTGTTTGTAATATTATGAATTCTGCACAGTGACCAAAAAGATCAGAAATGAAGCTGACATGACCTTCCTTTGTAGTGTCAGGATAGGAGTTCAGGTAGAAACACTTCTTCTTTTGTACCAAATGGACCCATTTAAACTAGTTTAGGCCTCTCCTTAGGACATAGCAGCACTGAACATCACCTACTGGTCATATTCATCCTTGTAGTTCTTCAGGTGTTGTGCAAATGCAAACAGAAATGCACACATGGGACTTCAGTTCCTTTGGCTCCCTGGCATGATCCCAGACCTATGTAACAGTCTGAAATGAATTGATGGATGGCTCTTCTTGGACTAACTTAGTGAGGGGGTGAATGAGGAGTGATCTCCCAATACAAAGCTTTATGTGTTCTGACCGAGCTGCATAAGGGTTAATAAAAATCCTCAAAGCTACTATTGTGTTACTTCATCAACATGAATGAAATGTGGTGTAATTCAATTCGTATTTGCAACCCCATCACCAGCTACACACGCAGATGTAGCAATCTCTCTCTTATGACATCAATGCAATTACCCCCACACCAAATCATCTCTTACATCTGCCATCCTACAGATGTCAGGGCGCCTGAAGCGTCATACATTCTATTCATGACAATCCTGATCATTTGTTTATGTGCAGATTTGTCAGTGACTGTTGCTCCATTATTACACATTGTCAGACGCACGCCCAGACCTATACATCATTTGCTATATTACTATGCATTATGTATTAGTGTCGTGTATCAAGTATGCATGCATGTGTGGTCTCACAAGCAGGATACAGCAGGAGAATGCTAATGGACTTGTCTGCTGCTGCCTTTTGAAAGTGGTTCATTTTGTGGTAATCATTGATTGTGATATTGTTCTTTCACCCAAGGACATGCCAGCAGATGTACCAACCAGATATGGACATCACTGATAAACCCTCAAAAGGGCTGTGGTTACATTTGATTGGCATTAAAGGCAGATTATTATACTCTCACAGCATTTTACTGCTTTTAATTTAATTTCAGTTTGGCATTAAGCAATTTATTCACTTTGGAAGCATATTGTATACATTTAAGACAACACAATATTGATGAGAAATGTTCTTATGCCTAATTGTCAGCTTTACTATAAACCAGTATGTCACTTACATTATTCAGCTGAGAAATAAAAAATTTAAAAAAACACCAAATAAAATGAGAAAAGACCAGGGATCCAATAAAGTTCTAATCCTTGAATTTATTTGATTAAGTCAGTTTATTATTATGTATGTTATTAGGCTCTATTTTTGGTGCTATACAGTCACTGTTCAGTGTTTATATTCTGCACTCGCAGATTGTCAGACACATTTTTAATGGATGATCTTTGTTTGTTTTTTCAACACAAGGCTGCTTATAAATGAATTATAAATGTTTTTAATATCACTTAATATCATATTAAAGTATAAAAATATGGCTGATTGCCAATATGTGAGAACTAAATATTCCTCCTCTCCAACACCTATTTTATATTTTTGAGCACGGAGGTTCAAAGATCAACTTATTAGGTTTTCTTGGGCTTTCACGCAGCAACTTGTTATGATTCAACTGATGTTCCACACCAAGACCAACTTCATTATCACTTTACATGTTATGATCAGTATGTGATCGGATTGGCCAAACCACATCTGGAGGTGGTCCATCTCACGTTGTGATAGGATCTCCCCCAGGTGTAAAAGCACCCCATACAGTGTGTGACCATATTCCCGAGAAAAATATCCAGCTTATCCATTAAGTTTGAAGGTAACCTAACTCACCGTCTTCGTGCTTGCTAAAGCAAGTCTGGCAAAAGGTACAAGTAAAAGCAGTAGCTAGCAAGTGTACCCTTGCAAGTGATATAAAATGAATGAAGCCCATCTATGACATTGCTTCTGCATCGGATAGTAAGTGGTAAATTGCGAGAAAAGGACAACAATTCAAGTAATTTGAGGATAGCAACCATGTTGAATGTCAAAACCTTATAGCTACATTTCACTTTGAGAAGAACCCATTATATGTTTACACCTTAACAGACAGTATCTGAGGAACATTTGTTGATGGATCTGCTCTGGTCTGCTGTATTCACAGACAGGATGTCATGGTGCAGGAAAGGTATGGAAGGCTAAATTTGAATGGAGAATTAAGATATGAATTATGCTGGAAAAGCTCAAGCCTAACCAAACCAATAAACACAAACAAAATTAACAAATTAATATAGTGGCTCATTGGGAAGTCCATTGCTTTGGGCATTGATTTACTGATTAACTAGAACTACATTTAAATTAACTCTCTAAACTCATTTTCATGATTATATTAAATGTATCAAAAAATATGTCATCACAAATTAACCACATCTAAAATGCAGGCAAACACAGTAGCAGGAAGAGCAGAGGCCCGGTGTGAAAGTGAGCCAGCATGCCAGGACCCTGAATCTGAAGCAGCCAAATGGAATTCAGCCGTCATTTACACCTGTGCTTTTCCTACTGTGACATATCAATATGTCTTCTGTGAAAAAGGCCTATCCTCGTTGGACATCTTTAGATGCATAGGAACCTGAGAGACTTCTAGAAGAAGACTTTTTTGTCGTTGTCTTGCTGCTTTCACCAGGCACTATAAAGCTTACCTCTCTGCTGTCTCTCTGGATACTTCAGGATCACACTGTCTGTTGTGAAGTGATGACAGGAGGACTTGTCATATGACCCAGCAACTCTATGTTTTCTTTGTCTTGTGCAGCAATCCTCGCTGAAAGCTTGAAAGCCTCACTTCTTGCATCTTCAGTATGGGCCCGTGGCAGACCACAGTCACACAGATTCCATCTCCTGCTCTGTATTGTCACTTATCTCCAGCTGCTGTGAGACCCGGTTTGTTACTTTTTTTTTTTTTTCCAAGGGTGATGAAATGATTTGACAGTGCCTTCAGAATATCGGCTTTCAAAAAATGTCCTCTATCTTGTTCATCCTTTCTTTTCTCCTCACCTTTTTCTGGGTTCACTTTTTTTGGTTGGTGTGTCAGACAGTGGCCTGTACAGACATTCAAATGACATGGCTTCAGCATCCATTTCCAGGCCTCAATAGTGGAGTCTCTTTTAGTAATCCTTACTTGATGAAAGCATTAGTCAAGTCAACATCAGGGATAAAAGCTTTTCAAATCACGTCTATTTGGTTAGCATAAAACACCATGCAGCCTAGTTGGATGACAAGTACATTGACTGGCTAAGAAGATAAAATTATTGCTAACTATTGCTAAAGTTCAATATAAAGTAAATTGTGACTTGCAAATTGAATCCGAGCCACATTTGGACGTGTGGTTTGAAATGTGATTTCAATCAGATTTCTATAGATGCACACTCATATCGGATTTATGTCTTTTGAGTCACTTCAAGCCGTATTGCACAATAATGACATCAGAGCGGTTTGGACGACAACACAGCAGACAACAGTCAGACACTGAAATAAATCTGCTGGCACTTTTGGGGGAGGCTTCTGTACAGGCACATTGGAAATTGCCAACATACATAGTTACTGGCGTTTACATTGTTAACATATTATTATTAATCCCACGGCTTTCTTAGCAAGACACAGCCAGCATAGTATTCATGTGCCGTCTCACTAGCAAATAGTCCTTGCCTTGGGAAGAGGGTTAGCCAAACATTCAGATAGGTTGGTGATGTCTGGACACTCAAATCAGATCTGATGACTTGCAAATAAATTTCATGTCTTAAAGATCATTTGAGAAACAAATCTGAATTTACAGCATCAAGGGGAACAATTCCAATGGGTGTAGAGCATTTGCCAGTTTGGGGATTGGTGCTTTTAAGAAAACATTTATTTTACAGTGTTGTATCCGAATAAACACTGAAAAATATGTAACTTTGTAACATGAGAGTGAATGGTAGTGTTTATGAATAAACTGTTTTAATGAAACATCCACAATATGTTGTAGTTGTAGTTCTGTCTAGGAACTATTTTTCATTGTGCACCAACCTATTTTTCATTGCCATCCAACCAAACAGGTGATATTAGTTTAATCCAACATGCAAGTTGCAGGTTGCTATGTAATTTGCTCATGTGCTTATTTGTTCTCATTTACAGTAGTTTTCCATGCAATAGTCCTGTAGACTATTTTTAGGGCCCATTCTTCTCTATTTTATTTATTGTTTATTATAGAGGGGCTCCCATCGCTCTCCAGGCATGGACAGATAATGGCCAAAGGAGTGAAATGGCAGTTTCGAGCTAAAGTATGGTTTTGAAAGTGGGAGAGAGTGAAAGAACCATTTGTGTGCCTCTGTTTTGATTCCTAGAAATATGCTTCCATAGTAATTTTTGTTATTGCAGACGATTCTATGGAGAAATGATTCAGTTTTTATTTTTCAGCTAATGATTGCGCTCAAAACAGTTAAATACATAGATTTTTATTTCGGGTGTTGATAGACTAAAAAAAAAGCTCCAACATCAAAAGAGGTGCTCTGTAAAGATGAATATTAATTTTTTGTTGTGCCCTCTTTTTTTGCCAGCTGCTGTGAAGAGATGTGAAATCAAAGCAGCCGTGGGTGTCCACCATAAGCATGTGCCTGCAAGGAATAGCAAAGAGTTTGGTCCGATTAAATATAATTTTCATACATGTTTCTCTTCTGTTTTAGAGATGTCGTACTTTGCGTAACACTAAACAATTTAAATAAATCTGAATGCTGTCTTTTGTTGAAGAGCATTAAACCATGTATTAATGCCTGATTTAAAGTAGCAATGCTTAAAGGAAATATAGATCTATATAGCCCAATATTGGTATTCTTTAACTAAATGAGCTCTATGAGCCGTTGAAATGATGTCAGTCGAAAACCGACATCAGAAAAACTTTCCTATCATTATTATCATGTTACATTTTCAGTTTTCTGTCCGGCCAAATATGCAGAGACGGATGCCAGCTTGGAGTTTATTATGAAAATTAACACACAAAGCAGGTGGTGGTGGCTCAAGGCTAGAGCTGCAGGTGAAGTAATGCAAGCAGATCAGAGGATTCACTGGAGAACGCTGGCTGAAGAAAGCGAGGGACTCTGGGGAATGATGCACAGGAAATGACTTGAATGAGCCACAACGTCAAAAAAAACTACTAAACTTGCAGTCAAACTTGCCAAAAAACATGCTGAAACTCACGAACTGTTTTAGCTGTAAATGACTCAAAGTTCGAAAAGTATGAACAATTAAACCACAGCACGCTAACAACTAACAACTGCACAGTCAGCCACGCCCTCTACCACACACACACACACCCAGGAAGAGAAACAGAAAAAGGAGGACAAAGCTTGGAGAACAAAACCAAACAGCAAAACAAGCATAACCATGACACTTCCACTAGACATCATAATGAGGACTACTGCAAAATACTTTCTGGAATGGGTCTTAAAACACGTGTCTTATTTTAATCACATTTTGATCGTGCAGTTGTCTCAGGTGTTTGTAATTTGCCTCTATATGACTGATAAAGACATTTCATTTAATATAAAATGGTGTAAAGGAAAACACCACAACACTTTGTAATCAACAGACTGCCAGTGTGTAGAATAGCAAATGTAAAATGAAGCGTACATTTCTTGTATGTTGTCAATAAAAGAAGACGGCCTATTATCGCTACGCATAAGTGATTTAAATTGGTGTTTCTGCATGCCCCTTCCTGGTTACACATAGTTCCCGTTAATATATGCATCTGCAGAGGCGTTGGAGCAGAAGGTCAGCCGTGTTGCAGCCAAGCGGTGGAGCATTTATAGGGGTTCAGTACCTGGTACCAAGACATGCCATGAATGTGATGTGTGGCTCTCTCTCTCTCTCTCTCTCTCTCTCTCTCTCTCTATGTCTCTCTGTCATCGTGATGTGTCTGTCTCCCTCTGGCTGTCAGCTCCAGGTTAGACAGGTGACTGCTGTTGCTTTTTTTTTTTAATATCCATCCATATGGGATTGTATATCCAGACAGAATGATGACACATGTCTCCATGGAAACACTGCTATATCCATCCTCTACACAAATTCTGCCTCGTCTCTCTCTCTCCCTCCCTTTCTCACTCTCCCTCTCAATAGCGTGACCTCATCTACACAAGATTGAAAACCCTTGAATGTCCAGACCCCTGTGGAGAGCCCTCTGCATGTAAGATCTGCATAAAAACTGTACCCTTTCCGACCACGACAAACACACGGGCACCCACACACACACTTGTGCTACTTAATAAATTGTGTTCAGCCACTGGCCTGCTGTGCCCCATGGGTCAGCGTGCGGAGCAAAGAGACATTAATCATTCTGTGGGAGTGTGTGTAAGCAAACACTGGCTGAGCATCAGCACCCTGCGTCTCGTGTGTGTGTGTGTGTAGTGTATATATACAGTATATATAGGTTTGTACTGGGTATATGTATGTGTATGAGCAGGTGACACTTCTATTCAAAATGAGCTATCCTGGTTTTAATGTGTGTGTGTATGTATGTGTGTCTTTTACTCTGTGTCTTCATGTGTCTGAGGTAAATGTCGATCGACCTGTCTGCCTGCCCTCAGGCCTCTTTCTCCATCTCCATCCCCTCTATCTCTTCACAGCAGCTTTATTGCTTTTTCCTCTCCTCTTTCGATTCCACTTTTCTTCTCTTTACTTCGGTCTCATTTGTGTGATGCTCTGTGCGCCTTTGTGCTCCCAGTTTTGCTTGTACAATTCATTTCACTCGCTCATCTCCTCCTTATTCCACACTCCCTACCGGATCCTTTTTTTTCTCTCTCTCTCTTTCTTTTTTTACCCTCCCTCAATCTCACTCCCTCACATGCATTATCTATTAGCTGTGGCTTGTCAGGGCTCCAGTCCTGTGTAATGGGAGACAGGCGGGGCAGATTGCGCAGCGTCACATTAATTTGCCGTGGCTAACTGTTCGTACACCGGAGCAGAAATCAATGTGCCACCCCCAACCTTTATCTCCCCAGTGTCATCACCACTGACACCAATACACCAGTTGCCCTTTCCAGCACCCACGGTTTCCTTTGTCTGCCAGCCCATACTCACATCACCAGCGTAGATCAGTAAGTGTTTTTCCTCCTGCAGAAAATCCAGCTTTCTACCCAAACAAATGATCACAGTACCAGACAAAAGTTTGGACACACATTCTCATTCAATGCGTGTTCTTTATTTCTGTTACTTACTAGATATCAAGACAATGAAATAACACTTTATATTTCTTAAAAGTGGCTTTAATGACAGCTTTGCATCACGCACACATCAGCTTCATGAGGTAAGTACCTCTAATCCTCTTCCAGGTGCTGTCTCATCTCACAGGTTCCCTTGTGGCTACACTTAAATCGGGGATTGTGGTTGTGCCTGCTGCTGTGTTCCTGCCTCACACCCACTACAAATACTATTATTATCTTCATTAGTACTTTAATTAGTCACATTTTTTATTATAATTATAGTTTTAGTTATCATTATTATTATTGCATCGTTGTCTCTCTCTACCGTCCCCGCTCTCCGTCTCTAAACTTAACCAGCAGCGGCAGATGGTCGCCCACCATGAGCCAGTTTCTGCCTCTTGAAAAGGAAGTTTTTCCTTGCCACTATTACCAAGTGCTTGCTCGTGGTTGGAATTGTTGAGTCTCTGTAAATAATATTGTAAGAGTACGATCTACACCTGCCATTCCATCCATCCATCCATGTTCTGTAACTTGCTTATCCTAATCAGGGTCATAAGGGGCTGGAGCCAATCCCAGTTGACATTTGGCGTGAAGCAGGTCCACTATGGACAAGTCCAGTTCATCACAAGGCTGACACACAGAGACAAACATCCGGTTAAATTTGAATTTTTCCAGTACTTTGGTTCATGACCAAACAAATGACATTCCCATCAACCCCAGTTGTACATTGTGTTTAGTTCTAGTTAGAAAATGTTAGCATGTTAACATGCTATACTAAGACAGTGTTCATATATCTTATCATATACCTGCTATATATCACCTAGCATGGCTGTGGACTTTCAGTCTTGTTTTACAGTGAGGAAAGTAAATACTTATGCTTCACTGTTTATTTGCAGATTTTCTCTGATCAGTCATTCTTCCACTTCTCTTTTTTCTCGTTTTTTTTTTTCAGTATGCAAAATTGTCAGTTGCATCCTCTCACACCTTCAGACATAAGGATGATTTAGTTTCCTTGCCTGCAAATGATCAAGGGAACCAAACAGTGTTGATGTCCAACGCTCTTGTCATCCTGTCCCTTGATAAAAATCAAAGTAGTTGCGTTACTTTCACTGAGAAACACTAATTATGCTGAAAACAAATCAAGAGATGGAGAATACATTCCGATACTGAAAGACTAGCAACACATTTTCTTACTAACATTACTGAAAATTAAACTGATTAAACTCCGTAATAGGGATAATTACTGTACCTCAGTATCATTAAACACTCATTGTGCTTACATGTCTGCATGCTTTGTGAGAGCTTTCAAGTGTGTAAACTATGTATGTCTTGTCCTTCACCGGGGCTCGAAAGAAGTGTTTTGATGAAGTAAGCATCAAACACCTAGGCTCTCCACATGCCCTGCTTATCAATAAAAGTGTTTAATCAGGGAGAGTTGCATGAAAGGCAAAAAGTATTTTCATTTCTGTTGTCTATTTCTTACTTGGCCATCAAACCGACGGAGGCACATGACGTTACAGCATGAAACGGTTGGAGTTTTTGTTTATTTTATCTCCTCATGGATGAAGGATGAAGGCAGATGCCAAGTTAGGAGTGAAGCTTACTTACTAGCTGTATTCCGTTTGAAGTAAATTAAAGAATGTCTCTTCATCTTTTTTTTTTTTTTTTGTAATGAAATATTTAATTTCAGCAAGACCGAAAAGAGATTAATTAAAATGGTGACTTGCAAGTGAAATGTTCTTTTCTTCTTTCCCTTTCATTTTATTGTCTGTGATTAGAAATGTTCTCTTGTACTCGGGGGAACACAGGGAATATTTTCAGCTAACTAGAAACTTCTGTCGGATAGGCTGAGCTGATTTTAGAAATGCTGACTTATTGATGTGTTTTCTTCACGTCAATAATAGATGGGCATTCAAATGCATCATTCCCTGGTTTATATTTCAGCAGGTCTGAGGGCCAAGTGCTGTAAAATTTGTCTGAAACCACAATCAGTGCCATGGACAGCGTCAATAGGTTGTGAGTTATTATTATGTTTAACATGCAGCATGTGTACTGTACTTGTTTCCACAGACCTTTCCCCAAAATAGAAAAAAGGAAGTGCGGCTGATGAATCTGCCAGTTTGTGGAAGTTTAAAATTGGCCTTTGTCCCAGAAAAAACTCTAAATATAGTAACTCTCCTCCTGAATACTTGTATACATCATACTCATTCCTAGTCCCTCCTTTGTGGAGTTTAAAGCTTTTAAGGTTTATACAATGATACATTTTTATAGCTTATTAGATAATAATTATCATATATACAACCACTATATTCAGATTCAGATTCTTTTCTTGATTCATAGAATAATTATTTGGTCTATAAACCGTCAGAAGATAGTGAAATGCCCGTTACATTTTCCAAGAGCCCAAGGTGGTATTTTCAAATTGTTTGTTTTTGTCCGACAGTCCAAACCCAAAGGAGTTCAATTTACTATCATAGCAGGCTAAAACGAACACCGACGAGTATTCACACTGAAACAGTGAATGTTGGCATTCATTTTCTGTCAAAACAACAGTCAACTCATAATTTCATCTCCTCATATAATGCAGAAATCTTTTATCTGCTTTCTGCTTCTCACTTTCAGCCGTTTCACTCATCTGTTAAATGATGCAAAGATTGAGAATGGAACACGTCTGTCATCCAACAGCCACGAGGGTGTTAGCTAGACTCTCATTTAGACTGAAAATATCCCTGCATTAAGATAATAAGATAATCGGGCATATTGCTTGGGAAATAATTAAATATGATCCAGAAAGTCCAGTTTCAATAACAGCTATATGAGTCTGACAGACACCAAAACGTTGCACAGCAGTTTAATGCTATGAGACAGGATTTTACATCTCTGGAAAGTTATCACACTGATAATGATTTTATCCTTTAATGTGACAGTTTCCAGGTAAACAAAGTTTAAAATCTATCGGGAATGTGCGCTTTTCCATATTTGATTGGCTACACTGCTTTGCGCCTGCAGGTGTAACTTTTTTGCAGAGTAGTACAATTCAAATGAATGAGGGGGCTACATTGTTTTTCTTACAAGGCTAATGGTCTGAACTTGGCCTTACATATCCACAAATCCATGAAATGAATGACTTCGATCCAACAACGCATAAAAAGGCGCACCATTCATCCTGTAGAATGCAGCAATAAAAGTAAACATTAAAGCAGAAGTTACCTTTCATAACACCAGAATAACTTTTCCCATTTACCATTTTTTTACTCCTTTTTGTGCCATGTTTGTTGTGGCCACTTTCCTCTTTACGTCAGTCATTGTTGTGAGCAGGCACAACACAGTGCACAGTGACAAGGCTGTGATCCCTGACAGTTTTCCAAGGAAATTATGTTTGCATATGTTTATTAGAACGTGGGTCAAATTACGAGAGGAAGAAATGGTGGTGGGTGTATGCTTTGCCGGTGCACTGCCGCAGTCACACATCTATCACAGTATAAATTATTGGAAATGCGAAAATCTTTGGCCTCATTTGACATTCAGAAAAATTCCTCTTGCATGCCTGATATTTCTATATATGTAATACATATAATTATACCTTTCACTTACAGAATTTGCATATAGTTAGTGTGTAGTGTTCAGACACAGCTTATGTGGCTATATGAAAGCACACTGCTGCATAATGATTGGCTCTATAGCACTATATCCACCTCCCACCACACATACACACACACGCAAAGACAAACAATCACATGTCCCTGATACACTCATGCATCAGAATGAGAAACGGCAAGGTGTCCTAATCTTAACGGGAGGGAGTGGGGGCATTTGTAATTTCTTATCCGCCGCTAATTACAGCGGTAACAAGACCCAGGAGAAGTGACGGCTGCTGGTTTAGACGTCTGCCGGCTTGACAGCAGGGTTAATTAACAGCCTTCCACCAAGATTAAGATGGGACAAAAACTAAATAGATCAAGATACACGCACACACATACTCAAGCGCAAGCGTATGCACTACACTCACACACACTAAATAGCCCTTCCACCAACAGCTTAGATTAAGATAGCCACGCCACCCCATCTATTTCAGCAGAAAATTAGCCTCCCGCTCAGTTGGACAGGCTCAGCAGATACAGGGCAAGTCGCCTCAGACCTAATGCATTCATTCATACACCTGTGTGACTTATTGGTACTGGCACATGCATGGGAGAATCATTTTGTTGATCCTCTGAATATGGCTCATGAGAGAAAGCGGAGAAAGTAAATGGCATTAGGGGGCTGACAGGTACATGACTGCAAGCTCTTTAATGTCTGTGCTGTATTCCCCACTGAGCAGATACAATGATCCTATCTATCTTTCCTCTCTGTAATGTCATAAAGTGTGACTCTGGGTTTGAAAGATTTGTCTTAGCCCTGCCTAATATGCCTGGTGGTGGGAGCGTTCATGCAGACACTACCAGGTTAATGTGGCTCCACATTCGTTGGGCTGTAGCGTGCGTTGCCTCCCTTACCAGCTGTCCAAATGTAACTCCATTTGGACACGGAGCCTGTATGAATAAAAGAGAGCACTTTTCACCCATGCCGCCTCTCCTTGCTGCTATCTTTGGCCTGCAGGGTCAGGAGATTGGAACCCGGAGACATGCTGCTGGTGAGTTTTGCCCCACGGGGACACGGGAAGATTGGAGGAAGAGGGAAAGACAGAGGGAGAGAGTGTGTTTGTCAAAAACATGTCAGTTTTTTTTTTCACATAGTGCAAACAGTGATTTATTAGACAATGTGTCAAACATGTCAAAAACTCAGCTGCAAGTATTGTGTTTCTTATTCTGTCAGGAGAAGCTGGATTATCAGAGTTTATTAATTCTGTGCATCATGACGTCCTTTCCAACTTTTTTCAGTGATTCAGCTTTTATCTCGACATGCTTCTGTGTCACATTTTGCATTATGATGGGACAATACAGTAGAATTAAGCCTGAAAAAGCTTTTGATTGATGTGATTGGCTTCACTAAACAGTTTTTTTTTTCTTTATCTGCTTTTACTGTCATTGTATGAATTGACAAAAGGTTTGAGTCTGTATATTCACGCTGTGCTGCTCTGTCATCCATGACAATATGATTGCATTGTCTTTTTTATGAATATGTAACAAAATAATCAAAATCCTTATCTATGCTAGCCAGATAAGTCTGACAGTGTGTTGATGTTGTTATTTTATCCTAACCAATCAGAAGTAGCTGATGCATCCATCAACTCTTTATCATTTTCACTTTGCACACAAGGTACGGAAGGAGTTTGTAGGAACATGAAAGATTTTGTCGTGTTGTTTGTAATCCTGTAAGTTGACTCACAGTGTATAGCTGCTGCAGTCTACACTTGCTCACCTTGAGGCCTCACAGATTGGGCAGACTTTGGCTCCAAATGGGTCCTTCCCCCCAAATTCCTGGTGACTTTCAAAGAATGAAAATAACAAGCGCACTGCAAATTTTATTTTTAATTGTCAGGAAAAAGTACTTTATAATATACATTACAATTATTGGCCCCTCTGGCATGAACTTGTGTGAATCTCTGACTTAAACTAATATTTATCAGTTTTCATTCATTCATTCCATTTTTTTTTACATCTCTCTCGTTGTGCACCCCACAACGTGACATGGAAGGCACAGCATGCTCGCCGTAGAGCGCGTCCATTATAATCAAGTGAAGCAGCAAACATGGAGGTAAAAATCTCCCAAGTGACACATTGTGTTACATATGAAAAATGGCTATCTACTGGCAAAAATGGAATCTCATCCCACTTTTTTTCATATTCTGGCTGTGGCACAGGACAGCCCCATTCTTAATCCTATATCCAGGTGTCAGACACTCTATCTGAATCGGCGCAACTGAAAAAATGAAAGGCATTCAGAGGTCTGCAATCCAGGCAGAATCCAGATACATGAGGCTTTTGTCTAGACTAGAGATGTCTCTCAGTGCGCAGAAATTGCAGTGGCACCCTGGCTCTCTCTTCTATGCACATTCTGATTCATCCGCTGTGCGAGTAGTGCTGTCTGCGATGTATAATGCAAAGCTGAGGGAGGGTCCATGTGGAAAGAGGAAGGAGTCCCTGGTCCCGTTAGAAAGAATAAGTTGCAGTGGCATGTCTGCTAACAGTTTCCTACATTAGCACCCCGAGAGAGTCATGCCTCAATGACAGCACTGTGCTCAAAGAGGAACTGGGAGAAAGGGACCGACAAAATGGGGGGGAGAGGGAGAGAGTAGAGTAAGTTGTCTGACCTTAAAGCAAAGGGAGAAAAAAGCTACTGGTGAAAGCTTCTGGAGAGAGCGAAGGACGGGCGAATGAGGGAAGACAAGTTTGGAAGTTGTAGAGGCCCGGGGGGGAGGCGGGGGTGGCGAGGGGGAGTGTCCACCACGACTGTCGATAAGGACACTGAAAAAGAGGCAAGAACAAGCGGGCGATGAAAAGAGAGAAAAGGGAGGGGAGGGCGATGACAGGAGTGTTGGAGATGAGTTGGAGCAGCGGGGAGGAGGAGGAGGAGGAGGAGGAGGAGGAGGAGGAGAGAGAGCGGTGTCTAAAATTGAAATGCAGAGAGGAGTATGGAGGAGGCGTGGGGAGGGGGGGGCACGGGGGGGCTGAAAGTTTCATGATGGTGTCACTATGGAGGCACCGAATTTTCTCACACCATCTGCGAAAGAAGCATTCCTCTGGGGCAGCTGATGCAGAGCTTATGTGTGTATCAGTGTGTATTTGTGTGCTGCAGTGTGTGTGTGTGTTCGGGGACTTGAGGCAGTCTGTCTGGCCGGAGGATGTGTTTTCCGTTATTCACACATCAACACTGAATTCAGCGGGGAAGAGAAGACAAAAATGTAAGCAAAACAGAGAGAAAGAGACAAAAATATCCATGTATCCCTGGTCTCTTTCTGTGTAATTCGTGGCCTTCAGCTTCACCATACATTTCAATTGTATTCTCCTAAAACCCCCTTTTTCTATTTCACACTCCTATTCAGCATCCTCCACAGCAGCCTAGTGATCTCTCTCATGTCCATTTTCACACGCCTGCCGTCACAAAGAGTCCTCCTTTTTTTCCTTCGCCGCAGGACCTCACGTACCAAAGCGCATTTAGCCTGTAAGAAAGCGAAATGAGGAAGGTCTGCGGTCTATTTGACGTTAATTGGCACGGCGCAACAATAGATTACCGAACATGACAGTGTCTTTTTCAGAGAAATCTATCTGCTGCGACCTCTCTGGCACTATTACAGCAAGGTCAGAGAGCACAGAGGAAAACCAATCAATACAATATTGAGTGAGAGAGTGGACCGAGTCTGATGCAGGGTTGGGGGGGGAGAACACAAAGAGAGAGAGAAAGCGGGATTGCAAAGGGAAAGGAGAGTGGGAGAAACTGTGAGGGTAAAAACAGGGATAAGAATGACAGAATGGAGACAGGAGAATGACCGGGGGAGGTGTGGGAAGGAAGGAAGCACATACAGTCATGGATGAAGGATTGAAAAAGGTAGAATTGGAGGACAGAGAGAGCCCCGAAGGTGGCTGCAATCTTGCGGGTGGCAGCAATATCAGTCTACAGCGGTGCCACAGGCGCAAACACACAAACCGACGTTCGTGGAAGACTGTTGTGTTTGAGAGATGGTCAGTCTGGGGAGAATATTCTGCAGCCACAGGCACAAACACATATCGCCCCGGGGAGGTGTCTGATAGCACTGTATACAGTAAACTGTACACTGTATACTGCATGGTGGTGTGTAGACTTGTGTGTGGCTGTAAGTGTGTATATTTTAGTGTGTGGTGGGTGTATTGTGCATATATATGTGTGCCTACAAGCCTTGAAGCATTTTCTCTTTGCATATGTATGTAGAACCTGTGTGCATATATATGATGGTGGTGTAATACGTCTGGGTCTGTGTGCATATATACATCAATTAATTTCTACATACTACAAGAAAACTACTTACATATGCATGTATGCATGAAGTTCTCTTCACTGTGATCTAACAGTGTAAGCTCAAGTGTCTGCACAGAACTTCCTTGGTGAAAGTTCTTGGTAGTCCTATCTCTGTGTCTCAATTCAGTTACTCCATTAGTACACAAATATGTAGTACACTGTGTACACTATGTACTTTCTGTCATAGTGTGCCAATTACTGCAGGGTAGCCTTGTCTCAATTCAAGTACGGCCGTTGTGCACTTGACGATGGCGATCCCAACATTTTTACTTCTTTGCCGAATTACCAGCAACCAGTGGGAGCATTAGCACCAATGTTTGACTGCCATATTATAAATATAAAACTTATGTACAACTTACAGTTGTATATTGCAGTATTAACTGCGACAGCTTCTGCTCCAGCAGCTTCCTTGGCATCCTCCTCCATCTTCACCGTGGTCCCTCCCCTTCCGCTACGCAGGTAACTAAACTATTTAGTGCGAGAAGCGTCCAGCGTTCCACACCGTTATTAGTGCACCATGCGGGTACTTAGAGTACATTGCGTTTTGCCTTAATTGACAGTGTGAACACATTTATGTACTCAAAATAACAAGCGTATGTATGGAAGTGTGCGAGTTGAGACACAACGCAAGTAAAATTGCCTTATCCAAATGGATACCAGCTCTGGAAGTGCTGGAAGTTGTGTTGTGCTCTTTATGCAGCAAGACAGAAAGTAACGGTGTGGAGGTCGGGGTGGTAGCCCGGCGTGCAGCACATCAGACTTTCATGTGGGAGACCTTTACAGACCTGCAAGTAATGAAGGTACATAACCACGACCATACCTCATCCACAGTTTATTTCCCATAATAATTCCCTTAACATGCTCAGATGTTGTTCGGAAATGTTAAAAACACAACACAGGTTTTTGCATAATCATCCCATATGAACGTTCTTGTATTGCATGTCTATGTGTGTGAACCACAGTAGCATTGGCAAGTTGAACGCCTGCTGTCATTTGCATACTGCCTGTCCAAATTGGAGACAATTATCTTTCATTACTGGCAAATAATTTGCACATTTTCAGTCTCGGTTCAAGTTCTACAAGATATTAAGCACCACCTTTGATACTATTGATCAAAATATATATTCTTATTGAGCGCCTCGAGAACCTCTCTGGCCTCTCTGAGAGGGTTTAAATTGGTTATGTGATTACATATCAGGGAGTACGTGTTTTGTTACTACGGGTGATCATGCAGCTTTCTTTCATTTGAGACATATTTCCAAAGTACGGTCGATCCCAATAAGATGCTGAAGGAAATCATTCATGCATTCCTAAACAATCCATTGATGAATTGAAATTAATTCAGAACTCTGCTTCCAGACAGAACATATGAGTCCAGTTTTAGCCAACCTGCACTAGCTCCTGATATCTTGAACTGATTTTATTGGTTTCTCTCACTTTCCTTTATTCTCTTCTTATCTGTTACATTTTGTATTGTTCTCATGCTTTACTCTGCACTTTATTTATCAACTTGTACGTATTCTACTGTTCGTAGCATACATGTTCTATTTGATGCCTCTTTTATCCATCCTCTTGTCTCTTTGTACAGCACTTTGAGCTACGCCCTCTGTATGTATAGAAGGTGCTATTTAAATAAAGTTTACACCTTAATCATCACTCCATCCAGTGGTACTATATATATTTTTTCAGCCTCTATTGCCACTGTCATTGTTAATTTATTTTATGTTAATTTATTTCACATCATAAGCTAAAAGTGTGACGTGCATGTATGAGCACAAAACCGATGTGCCTATATTGTGCTCTACATGATAGCTGAGAGTGTGTGTGAGATATGAGTGTGTGTGTGCACCTGTGGGTTCATGTAAATGAAAGCACATTTCAAATGTGTCCCTTTTCACCTCATCCTATAGCAGATGCATGTTCAACATGTGAATTTGCAGAATAATAACTACCATCACTCTCACTGCACAAATTCTCTCCCTTATTTGAATTCTATCCCTTTTTCTTCTCATTACACACAAATGGACACACACACACACACACACACACACACACACACACATACATACACACTCGGCCCTCCTGCTTCCTCTCCTATCATAAATGCACCCCTTGCCGGCCCAGCAGTGCTCGAGTGTGATTCATTTGTGTTTCGCTTCTTCGTCGTTCTGAGGTTGGAATATAGCTAAGGCTCTTCCCTGCAACCACCTGTTCTCCCTCCTCGAGGCAGGGAGGCAGAACGAATATGGTAAGTTAGGAAGCTACAGAAAGAAAACTAAAGACAGAGGTTAGCAAGAAAGGTAGAGAGCTGGAAAATAAAGAAATGAAGCAGAAAAAAAAAGACAAGGAATAAAAAAAAAAGTGTTTAAAAGACTTAAACACAATCCGAAAGATAGAGGTAGATGAGAGAGGTTTCACATTTCAGGCTGGTGAATAGATATATAGAGACAACACATATTAGCATGTGTGTGTAAGTAGATAACGAGGCGGCGTGCGAGTGCTCTGTGTTTACTGTAATTAACTACATCAATACTGTCAGACAGCTTTTCAGGCTTTGATCAGTTCCCCTGAGCCTGCCAAAAACTCTGCAAAACACACCCGTCAATCATGGCCACCGTCCTTTTATGCTAATCTTATTCCAAAAAAACAAAACAAAGGAGTACCAAAGGGATTCATTTACTTTCCGACTGGTCAAATCGGATGGATAGAAGTGTTTCCTCTCATTGCAATTCCACTTCATCTACTTTCTGCTCCACCCATGCCTCTTTCACACTCATGACATCTATTACTTTTCCTTTTTTTCACACACACACACACACACACACACACACACACACACACACACACACACACACCTATGTACACATGCACCGCTGGCCCGATGCTGAATATGTAAATCGACATCTGCTCCAGTACCCAATCTCCAGCCCTCACCATGTGTCTGATATGCTAATGCAGCCAACACAGTTTCTTCACTCCACATCTTCCCCTCCTTTTCCCATCCCTCTGCTTCCTCTCCTCGGCACTGACTTCTTACCCGAGCCTGCCAAAGATGAGCAGATGAGGCAGAGGAGGGGGAGAAGAGAAAGGGAGAGAGAGAGAGAGAGAGGAGAGAGGAGAGAGAGGGGGGCTTCAAACAAAACCTGATAATGATGTTGTTATGGATGGATGTTACACACACAAACAGACATGCGAGCAACAGTGAGAAGCCGGGCTTATTAGAGAACAATAGCGGGGAATCCAGGAGAGAGATGCTGAGTGTAGGAGGAAGGACAAAGCTGCAACTCCTCTGGCGCTCTCAGTACTTCTCCCTTGTTAACCACGTGGTTGCCGCACGACCCCCAACACCACCACCACCACCATCCTCCTCCTCCACCGCCTCTTTCACTGACAACTTATCGGCCATGATGACACCTTGCAGTCACATCTGACACACTTGTGCTGCAGCACGTAGGTGCATGCAGGTACAGTTCAAATGTGCATGCAAGCATGCACCCTCACAAACACGGCCATCACATTTGCATTGAGGAGCAAGATGGATGGCGTCCCATTGCAGGGGCATTGTTCTCAATCCAAGTCCAGGAGTGTGCTTTGATTTATAAAGGATGAAATGGGACGAGACCTGTTTCCCTGAGATCCCCAGTTGGCACAGCTTTTGCCGCTTTGACTGAGTTCTGAGTGAATACATGAATGCTAAAAGACTCTCCGCTTTGCTGGCTGCATGTGAGGCCACACTTGCTGTGAGGGGGCCTGTTGAAAATGATAGGGGACAGTGTAGCGCCTGGGTGTTTATACAAATGTTGTAAAGGGGGGAAATCGGACTCAAATTGGGAGCTGTCCCACATAGCCTTACTGCCTTTTTCCGTACAGACGCAGATGAGGAACATGTATCTTCATGCTGCTATAAAAGAATAGGAACAAGTGGTAAAATTATAAACCTGTCTGAATCAAGTTCTCTTATTACACGGACCAAGCAAACACATTTATCAAGTGAGATCTCATTAATCAAGCGAGTGCAAGCGAGTGACCCATTTGGATTGCAAAATGAATCTGCACTAATTTCCCTGAAAAAATAAAACATTTATCACTTTGATCCTGGTTGCACCATGAAGATCAATCTCACATCTGGACTGAATCGTGTTTTCACAGTGGTTACGAGGACAAGTAGTTGTGCGTATGTTCTACATTAACACAGTCACAATAAACGCCCTTGAATGTTATTTATTTCACATGATGAAAGTCGCCACTTAACTTTGGCAATTTTACGGAATCAGCAAGTCTCTCTGTCACATGAAAAACAAAATGTGTCCTTCAGCTAAATAATGCTGCTGCAGTCATTTTTGTTTTCCTAATTCAAGACGCAAAGTGTATTAACATCATTAACATTATGTTCACAGCAGCAAATTAGTACCGGTCAGAGTTAGACTCCAGTTCCCTTTGAACTAGTCTGCAGCTCCGAGGGATGGACAAAATAATTGAAACACAACATAAAAAAGGCTAACTTTGAAGCGACTAAATCAGAAAGGCACCAACATTCACCCGAAGGTGAATCACATTCAGCCGAATGGCAATAAGCAGCATGTCAACCTTAAAAGAGGTCTATCCCCCAGCCCCCCTTTTTTTTTCAGAGAGTCCAGAAGTCGGTGTCTAAATTGCAGGAGCATTAGTCATGAAAGTTGCACAAACCTTCATGTTGTGTTCCGGTCAAAAGGGACTGATTAGCAACTTTAATGTGTTTTAAAGCTGATATTCTGAAGTTTCATGTCCTTTGCGTTCGATATCAAAACACTGGAAGAAAGTTTGGTCATTTGTGATGTGCAGGTCGCGCGGGGCTGGAGCCGATCCCAGCTAACATTGGGCAAGAGGCGGGTTCCAGTTCCTCACAGCACTCAGACAACTTCAGTTATTACATTACTGTATTTTTTTATATAGTATAAAGTATACACATTTGTCGGATGTTGATATTAAATGAGGCCACAGTGTCAAATAATGAGCTAATCATAAACCCTGTGATTTAAGAAGTTTACTTTTGCACATAAAGCTTTACTTGTTGTTAATGTTAGCGGTTAGTTACTTTAATCGATAACTGTTTATGGACTGGGAGCTCGAGGCACCAGTGCTCCCAGCAGTCAGTGTTCGTAACTCTCCCGTTTTCTCCAGCTTTGGCAGTCCTTATACTGTAATATTGAAATACAGGCTGCAAGGTAGTCACACGCAGCGGATTTCAAACCCAGTGTAGTGCAGCAAAGCACTTTCCTGTTTCTGGGAAACACAAGGTGAATACTAAGGTGTGAGGTGTGAGAGCAGGATAAATAAAAAACTGGCTGCTGAGTGTATGTTTTATTGTTTCATAAGATCCCGGATGCTGGTTTTGGTGGAAAAGTATCACTATCCTGAGTTGTTTGGCTAAACTCCCAAACTTACCGAATGCCAAGTTGTGTATGTTCTGTGTGGATAATACAATCCTTAAAGAAACTCAGGCAGGATGTAGAAAGACCTACTCCACCACCGATCACATCTTTTTACTGAAACATATTGATTTGTATTGTTTTGCCTTTTCTGTTCTCTTATTGATTACAGTATGGCATGTGATACAGTTTGGAGGGATGGATTCTGGTACAAACTGCTGAAAGCAGATATTAAAGGCAAATTCCTGGATGTAGTAATGAATATGAAGGAAAATATCTAATCATTTGCTGTTTTTTAATATCCTTTAACAGGGATGGGTATGGTGGAAATTGATCGAGCTGATAATATTATCATGTCCACATCAAAGAAAAAAAAGGGGGGGGCTGCAGAAAGCAGTGGATCATGTGTGTAATGATTGTGAGAAATGTAAACTTGAGGTCAGTGGTCTCATCTTAGTTTGTGTGTAATGGAGATTGTTCATTGCTTAAATATCCAGATGCCATAATAAATTATGGTTCATTTAAGATTGAGCCACTGAAGAGCATTTAAACTTAGAATTATTGGCTTCTGGGGGAACAGTTAAGAATCTAAAATCAGTGCGATAATGTATGAGTAGAGTGTATAACTGGGATACTGTGGTTTGTCTTATCATTTCTCATCAGCTGGTTAGAAGTAAGTGTTGGAAAGAGGCTGAAGAATCGGTTTAGACAGACGTGGTAACAAAGCTCTAAAGTTGGCTGGCCTCTGGCTAGTAGAGAATATGATCAGGATGACGTCAAGACCAACAAGGTATCAAATATCTTGTGTGACAACACTGAATCTACATTTGCATTTTCCGGGAATTGTGCACATGGCAAGGTTGAAGGATCACTGTGATGACTAGAAAAAGTTGGACTGTGCAGCTCGATTGATTATGTGCAGATCACAGAGTCTGGTTGAGCAATGTTACATCCTTGTAAGTCACCCTAGATGTATCATAAAGTTGAGTACTTTGCTGTGGTAATCAGGGCACTAAACTGCGTACCCAAGAGATGTGAAAACAAATGAAGATTTACAGTTGTTCAGACAGGTCCAGCCATTCCTAAATATACTGCACACCTGTTTCATCCACCATCCAACCATACCTGTATATGACTATGACCTATCTTAATCAGCTAGGCGATCCGTATATAGTCCAAAGTTTTGGTCATTTCAATTCCCAGCACACCGCCGCCCACTACACTACTCCACTTCCTCAGCCTCCTCCCGCATTAGCATTTAGATTTAGGTGAATTCAGAATATCTTTCTTTATGTGTTCTTGTTCATTCAAATGTTGTGTGTGTATAGTGCACTGCTGGGCGGTTCGTGAGCTCAGAGACAGTCTGTGTCACCTTAGCTCACACAGATTTGTTTCTCAAGCGTTGAAGCAGAACCAAACCACCAAATTCAAATGTTTGTTTTTGTTGCAGTGACACCATGACGTGAGCATCCGTGAGACTCCGATGCATTAACTTAAGCTGCAGGGCACATGCCTGAGAATTATGACAATCTGTACTGTATAAACATGAAATCAACCACATTCATGCACACATACACACCAGCAGGACAAAATGTGACTGTTCTGCCCGAGGAGACACTGTATCCAATGATATAACATGATGATGTAGGCATGTGGCGCTGTGTTTTTATGGATTATTATTTTGTTTGTGCTCCTATGTGTAGTTATTGTTTGTGTGTTCGGCACCAGTCTGTGCAAACTTGACATACTGGACCACAAAAGAGAAAGTATCTGACAAAAATGGACATCTATCCTCCCTCTGCTACCTCTTGACAGCTTGACCAACCCCCACAAAGCCTGATACAGTATCTGACACTGGGGATGATGGTGCACTTAATGCACATTGGGTACAGCACCTCTCTCTGATTCGCCCCTATGCGCAGTGTCCCAACCTTTGCCTAAGACCTACCTACCTTTCCTGACCACATACTCAACCTCATGAGGCTATATGTCTATGTTTCAATGTATGTAACAAAGTGAATAACCTAAAATTCTATTGGTTTTGAACAGAGAGATGTGGACTCATAAGCAGGGACTTAGAGACAGGGCAGTTCAAATGAGCTGATTGTTTACTTGGTGAGAGTTCAAGGCACAGTTGGGCAACAGGTAACAGGTAATCAGTCAGCCATGCAGGTAAGGGGCATGCTGGCAGGACAAGGAACAGGCAGGCGAGAAACTAGAGCAAAGGCTCGATGCTAAGACTCGTACATTAGAGGATGTGGCAAATGACTGAGGAAAGAGGGCTGTCATATATATGCAACGGAGATAATGATAATGGGGAACAGGTGTGCCGGTGGGTGAAGGGATCAGGTGAATAACACCATAAAGCGATATGTTGTCATAATGAGAGACAGCTCAGCGTCTGTCCTGCAAACCTTTTACTTCACAAAGCTCTCCGCAAGCCAGTTTGAAAATGACTCGTCTGGCGTCACTCTCCTTTTCCCTTTTTTTAGTTTCCTCTATCAACTTCATCTTTGGTCTCTGCTATGTCCATAGAGGCTGCTGAGGCCAGTTACATTGCTTGCTCTCTCGGCTCAGGTTTTTGTGCAACGCCCAGCGATGTTCTTTGCTACCAGTGTAAACTCCAACACTACCAGCCCACAGGTATGACTCACTGAGCAGAGCTAACTAGCTTACAGCAGCTACAGTTTGCAGCAGTTTACTTCACTGCCAATCAGCTAACTCAGTAAGTGAGTTGAGGTAGAGCATAGCATAGGTTATACTGTTACATAATGTTGATATAAGAAACGCAGCAGAATTTTTTGTCGTGATGGCAGCAACAAGCTGTCGTACAGTGTTTCTTATCAATAGAATTATATGAGTCAGTTTTGACTGGAAGCACAACAGATGTCTGATTTATTAGTAGCTCATTCAGTTAAACCGAGTGGTATAATCTCAACTAAAGCTCTTTAAACGAACAATAAATCACATATGTGCAAAATATCTTGTCAAAATTATGTTTGGTTGAATGGATTGAAACAAAATTAAATATATAAACATTTGGATGGTCAGTGAGGACAAGCTGGAAATTCATAGCATTATAAAAAGACCACCACATCAGATCTGACCAGTGTAATTCAAGTTGTACTGAGTAATGAACTGTCTTGAATGTTTTACTGCTTATAAAAAGCCAAACGATCCAGTCAACAGACAATGAGCTTCATACAAGAACATTTTTGTATTTGTATTTTTGTTCTAAACATCTCTTCTTATGTTTATACTTGCATGTACTTTCAAGTGTATCTAATTAATCAAACTTCTTTTAAATTGCTTCTTTCCAATATTGCAATACTCAAGATCAGTCTTGTTCTCTAGACCACTTGTTGAAGGTCTCTCTGTCTTGTATTTTTACTCAGTATTGTCTTGGACAAAGAGGACTCTGGATTTTATTTGGGCAACTGCAGGAATATCACTTAATTGACTGTGGTTCATCTGCTTCCTTTGTTAACTTCATTATGGCGACTGGATGTAAAACTTCCGGCTTAAAATACAACCAATAACTTGACTCATTTCTAATTTTAAATGTTTGTTACTGTTAACGGCTGTCATGCCTCCCAGCCCTCCTTCACATGCACTCCAAGAAAGTGAATGCAGGAGAAGAAGCTGTCTGGGAGCTGTCAGCCAAATCTTCTGTAGTAAACTACAAAGAGTTCATCTGCACAAGAACACACAGCAGTATGTAAATCCTGCAGTGTTACACTTACTGAGACAAACTTTTATCAACAGGCTAGCAAAGCAAGGTAGCTAATGTTGCAGTGATCTGCCTCTGTAAAAAAACAAAAACACTTCAGAAATATTAGCTATACTGTCTGTTCCTGGGCTTATCAGTCTCACAAAGTCCTGGTCTTGTGATGCTACACTATGGTCTTGGTCTCGGTTTAGGTGGTCTTGACTATACTGTTTGTTTCAGGCTGATGTGTACTACCTCTTGATAGGTTGGTGTTTGCTTGTTAGTCTCCATTTTTAGCTTAACTAAGGTGTGATAAGGCTACCTGTTGCCCTCTGTGGTGCTGACAACGACATTAGGTATAAAGTTCTACTTTAGCCTTTGTGACTTTCTTCATCATGGACAGCTTGACGTACATTATTAACCATGGAAGAAGGTGTCACATACCGGCAGCATATCTTCCCAGTTATGTGTGGTGATTATATGCTCAGGAAGAGTTATTCATTAGTATGCTCTCGTAGGACAAAGTGTTGTATTTGTGAACCTAATTGTATTGCAGCTACAGTATATGTAAGTTAATAGTGAATGTTTCTTTAAAAAAAAAAATGTAAAAAGATATAAAATAATGTCTATAAAAGATTTTAATGTCCATTATACAATCACATCTTTTAATTTGAAACTTCTTGAAACTTCTGTCCCATACATGGCCACTTTTTTTTTTTCTTTTTTACAAAATTGTTGAGTACTTCAGGTCCTGCTGCTGGAAATCAGCAGTCAGGGACAAAATATATTTAGCAATGTCAGTAGTGCTAATTAGAAGACCCAAAACAATTCAAAAATGTCATAAGTGCCAACAACGCATCATCCATGCAGTTCCTTACTGTGACAGAAATAAAGTGGAAAAAAAAGTCTTGCTAAACCAAAGCGGTCCATGGGATAGGAGGTTGTCATGGAAATGTGTCACGGAGATAGATGAGAGAATATTATAGTGCAGATGATGTTACACTGTTGGGTTAGGGGTAAAAGATGTTTCCCTGAACAGCGACCTGCATAAAAACCCTGAGGCAGTGAGAGAATCTTCTTTGCAACTATTGAACTGTAACAAAGCACAAATTCATCACCTCATTTAAAATCTTCAGATTAACTCTTTCAGTCCCAGTTTCTGTCCTGCTTCTATTTATGTGGCTCCTAAAGTCTTCTAATAGTTTAAGATATGAGATATATTTATATATAGATATACTTTTTTTCCAAAATAACCTGAACTTCTAACTTCCACTCAAGAGTCTTGCTGTATTTTATATATGTCTAAAGTTTTTTAATAATACACACTCTATTAATCAGTGAAATCTGAAGTATGTGGTGCAACTGACAGCAACTATCATCTTATATTCAATAAATAACACAGCAAAAACAGATAAAGTGCCTTTCATGCAAACTCCACACAGAAAGGCCCCAGCCAGAGTTCAAACCAGGAACCTTCTTGCTGTGAGGCGACAGTGCTTGGACCATCTCCAGTCACCATCAATCATTGTCAAATGTTCACCAATCCGATGAATGAACCATTTAACTTAGTCAAACTCTGGACGAAGCCAGTCAGAAAACGAGCCATCACAAAAAGTCTTATCTCTCTTCTTTCTGTTTTGAAATTCTCTTCAGTTCTCAGTGCTGCTACGGGATTTTTTGAATGAACAGTCACAGACACCTATCGTTAAACCACACCCGGACAATGCTGATTGGTCCGTAACAACTGCGTTCTGATTCAAGTGCATAGTCCGGCAAGCTGATTCAGTGATTTTGAGTCAAGCTACCTCGCAAGGTTCTTGTGTCACCTCGTCTTTAGAGAAAGTCAGAGGCATCTGTGCATGACTCATATGGCAGACCTCGACCAGACGTGAATTTTATATTAAGATGATTATTTCTCTTGCAATGCAAGTCTCTTAGAATGAGTCATTTTTGTATGAGGTCAAATGTCCACAGCCTATTATAAACCACGGTGGTGGATTGCTAATGATTACTCAGCCCTTTGCAGGGATTGCTGGAGTCTAAGGATTATTCTGTATGACCAGGGTGCAAACTACAGTGGAGCCTGGGGTAGACTGGCTCCTTTTAATAAGACATGAGCTCCCTTAAAAACGTGATTTGTGAAATTTTGTTGGCTCCCTAAAGTATTGACAATATGCTAATTTTCTTATGCATTTCTAATTTTCTGTATCTTCATCATCAAGGATCATGCGTAAAATTATTTATGTATGATCCACGCATGAGGGCAATTGATCACTAATTCACTTTAAATAAAGATATCAGCATGCATGTTGTTGTAGCTAAGACCATCAAAGCGGAGAGCAGAGCTCCCCTGAAAGCCATGTTATAGTTTGCAGACTGCGTATGACCACGCAGTGACTGAGGTCATTCCATAGTACTTCATCCTGTGGTGTAAACATTGGTCCTTCATGATGTTCCCATGTTTCATCACGATCACACTCTTCATACACTGAAGGTTTCATCAAAAGCAGAATGAAGTCAGACCCCTTCCACAGCCTCTCCAATCACCCAGTGTAAACACCACTGAACCTTTATAGTGTAAACATCATTGAACCTTTATAAGAAATAGATTTCCAGCTCCTTCATCTCTCAGTGCAGTGGAGGCTTTCCTGCTTGAAGAAAGGTTGTTTGTGAAATGGGCACAGAAAGCAGGATGACTGAAACTGTTCTGAAGGCTGCCCCTACCCCGTCTTAGAAGAGATACTCATATATCTTTAAGATGTTTGCGTTATTATATCCTCCTCCTCAGAGAGCTGCAGGACTGTGATTAGCAAAAAAGAAATTTACGCACACAGCTGTCATGTTGCATTGTGCGACTGCGATTTCTACATTGTGCATGGTGCAGTTTTCCCATGGTGTCAGCGATGCTATGATAAATGAGGGTCATTTCGATTTTAATTGAAGGTCAGCTGCAGCTGAGGCCTTAGTTGTTGAACCACTTTGAGCGTTTTGTGTCATATTTTAGCAAGAAAGCTTGCTCCTTTGTTGACCTTGACCCTGGTTTAAATAGAGACACGTAAATCCTGGTTGTGAGATTAAAACACATGAACCTTAACGTAACCAGGGTAGGAATTCTAAGCAAATAGAAAGATTTGTTTCTACAGTGATTAGAAGCATTTACTAGCAAGCCTTCTCCTGTGGTTGGGTGTGTGTAGGCCACTGGTGTTAATCAGAGGATCAATCATGCTAATGAAGACTTGCACTCGGCATCCAAAAGTGTAGCTACATGTTTCTGCACACTGTGTAATGTGTGTGAATTTCCTATACTTAATAATAACACCTTCTTGGGTGCTTGGCTGCACTGTACTGTAGGTGGACAGCTCGTTGTCAGCCCTTCAACATATCCTGCACACACACTCGCACACTCCACACATAGATCGGCCCATCATTAGAGTCTGGAGCACAGACACAGACATAGCGGGGAGGTGGAGAAGAGATGGATAGACGAGAAAAGGAGAGGATGGATATCTGAGGGAGGATAT
Organism: Argyrosomus regius; assembly: GCA_946959425.1. Classification (NCBI taxonomy): domain Eukaryota; kingdom Metazoa; phylum Chordata; class Actinopteri; family Sciaenidae; genus Argyrosomus; species Argyrosomus regius. Next base: position 10,432,025 of record OX336899.1, on the reverse strand, counting down.
TCAGGCGCATCATTAGCACCAGGGATGGAGAGATCTAGGAATAGAGGAATATAATGAAGATAAGACGATTCATTTGGGATTTTAAGTTTACAAAAATATGCAAAAATGTGGAATATAAGAAGAGGCTTTTAACTGCATGCACCCTGTCATGCCTGCACGAAGCAATACATTTCCAAAGCTAGCCTAATTATTGATTGCTTGGAAATGTCAGGAAAAAAAAGGGAGACACACATTTTAGCCCAAACCAATTAACCAGAAGCTCGATTGTGATTAAAAGTGTCACAATATTGTTTTAAATATAGATTTTTTTAACTAGTTCAGGAGCATTTAAGATGCATGTTTGCAAAATAGATACAGAGATGAAGCAGCTTCCCAATGTGAAGTTCATTAGGAGAAGCTGTGACAATTAGCTAGATATGCTCAACAGAGCAATCAAGTCCCAAACAGATATTTAATTCAATTTCTCTGTGCAGAAATGGACCAGTCTCCACAGAAATGTGCACAGAGGAAAAAAGAAACTCACTTTGTAAGCAGTTTGTAATGAGCGGGACCCTCAGATTGACAGATACTCTCCGTTATCCATCTAGCTTAGCTTCTCCTGCCGGGCCTGGAATAGCAACAGTACCTGGAGTTTGATTATCATTAATTCAGCTTAATTTCCTCTACTGTGACTGAAACATTCATATGCGCACATGAATTATTGGGTTTGAATATCTAAGCTTGCATCACCAGGAAAAGGTTGGAAGACGGACTTGAAATTTTAAGCAGGACTCAATATTTGAACAGTGCATTCCTGGAAACCGCATAGAAGTTGTATTGACTTCCATCACTTGTGTTTCACTTTAGCTCTCAGAGAATATTGAGCTTATTGAAACAACATCAGTCAGTCTCTAAGGCACAAAAGTGGTGTATAAAAAATGGAAAAAGCTGCAATTATGGACTAAGAGGGATGAGTGGGATTCAGAGATGACAAAGCTATATGGAAACAGTGTTTAACCGGAGCTGTTTGATTCATGGAGGGAAAAAATGTGTAGTTATATGTCTACAATGCACTTAAGCTACTATAATCAATACCCTTATATGAGGCATGGATTACATGAGTACTTGTATGTGAATGATGTTGCTTGAAGTGAAAAAGAGAACCGACCATTTGTCTTCTCAGTTCTTCAGAGCTTTAAAGCATCATATAGCTAAATGCGTTTTACTGTTTTGGTTGACTCTCACCGCTCTCACAGCATTGTTTTCTTCTGCAGCGAGCATCTTTTTTCAGGAAAAAGCTCTAAAAAACTCTGGAGTCTCTCAGCAGGCCATGATGATGAATCTTTTTTTGTTTCTTTGCTCTGGGAAGCGCTTTGGGCTGCATGTTTGCATGAAAGGTGCCACATAAATAAATAAAGTTTGACTTTTTGAGTTTTGAAATGATCAACAGGGTTAGCCAACACCCTAGCTAGTGGGCTAATCTACTTGCATGTTTAGCTTTGTGAGCTATTACAAATATAGAAACATACTACAACCTATATTATAGACCACACTGTAGTCAACACAATGTTGTTTTTCTTTGAAGAAATGAATAGATACATTTTAGTACGCCTTTATTATATAAATTAACTTTGCTGTCTAATACTAACAATGGCACTGAGCTGTGACACTTTCCACTAGTTTCCACACACTAGTAGAAGTCAGTTTCACTAAATAATTTGAGGGAATTGGACTAGAGTACATACATTGAAAAGAAAGGGAGAAAGGATTGAAAGAGATTTGGTGGGTGGTTAGCTTGTCACACACCTCTGGTTTGTTTTTCTGCTGAGCATTACATTAGTAACCAGCTGGTGAACATAAAGTATTCAGTAGCTAAACATATTTCTCTCTGGAGTTGGTATCAAAATAGAGCTAAAATGAGAAAGAATACCGATTCGACTTCATCAGATGGCCAGAAACGTGAAATTAATGCTTATGTTGTTCCACATTAGCTAGGTGTGAACTGGTAATAAGTTTGCCACATAAACTTGAAATGAGATTGTGTTGACATTAGCGAGTAGCTAAAGAAATCAGCACAGCTGTTGGATTTAGGCTGGGAGCGAGGCCTCAGCAACAACCCCAAAAATAGCGACATCAATGTGACAGTAATGCATACATTGTAGAAAACCTGTGAGAGAAAATTTGGCAGGTGAGGAGACAGGACAACAGACCGAGAATGGAAATGAGAGACGGTGAAAGTGGAGGCGGTATAAGAAATGCAAAAAAGAATGAGAGAGGAAGAAAGTGGACGACAGGAGAAGAGAGAGCAGAGACGATTATGTGACAGAATCAGCAGGGTTTTTTTTATATAACTGGAGTAAAAAAAGTCTTTTAAAGAGCTGAAGTGTTCATATATATATATATAAGTATGTGCGTGTGAGAAATGAGAAAAGAGAGGAGTACTTTTGTGTGTGACCTCGTCTGCACATGGGGGTATGTGTGTGTGTAAGAAAGCTGTCAACTACTCCAGGCGAGAGAGTTCCAGCAGTGTGTCAACCTAATGGGCAGAAACTGGGGCAGAGTGAATTATTCAACAGCTTTTTAGGGGGAGAGGAGACGCTTCCAATATCATCCCTTAGGAAAAACGTAAGGACCCTGCTCTATAATACAGACACACACACACACACACACACAGCTTGTGTACCAGACAACTATGCCATCAGATCGGTCTATGGCAACAGGTTCAAAAACTCCTAAACTAATGTTCTTGTTTCTAAAAACAAACACAGCAGCAGCTAGCTCAAACCCGCTGAGACTCTCTCAATGTTAGTTAAAGGAAATACGGTTGAGCATTTGGTCCACTAGTCAGCTCACTTACACGGAGAGATAATTGGTGCAGTGGCGGTTATTCACATACCATTATCCAAGACCAACATCTCTTATAAAACCTGACCCAGTTTAATATCACCAGTGCCATCTGTCACTCAGAGTATCACTGGGAATGCTTAAATGTTAAAGCTCGGTCACAAGCGTTTATAACTCAAATTTCAGTCCAAAATCTTGACTTTGAAATCACTCGTCAAGGCAAAATAGATTTGCACGGTGCTTGTGGAGTAAGCTATCGCGTTAGCATTGCATTGGACCATCCAATTTAATGTTACCCTCCTCTGCTGAATGCAAAGCAATGGCAAGAGTTTTCTGCCTGTCAACTTTGCCATGAATCAAATTGGCTTTAACTAACTTCAGCCACTGCACAACCTAAAACTTACTTGCACCACTTATGTCGCTGTGCTACTTTCTTGTGTGATCGAGTATTTGTGGATGATTCTACTGATATTTTGTAAAAAGACAGAACAAAAACTCCTACATTTATAAAAACAATTGGAAGAGTTCTTAACAAGTACATTCATTAGACAAATGTGCAGTTATGCCACATTGTGAAGTCATCATTTTACAGGATAGTCAAATCTCAGTGAGTTAAACTGTTCACATTTGGGGGGCAACAGTAAACCAAATGAAACATAAGAGACATGAACTTGTGCTTTAGGAGGTGGGCTGCTTGGGTGATGCATTATGGGAGAAATGTGTGAGCAGGTACTTTAAAACGCACTTAAAACCCAACTGCTTAAATAACATCGGATTGACTGTGAAACGTTGAAAATGAAAGCCTCGCTAACAATGCCAGTGGACCGTGATGTCTGATGAGCTCACTGGACAGCAGGTTCTGAAAACTGGAGGTAATTGGGGTGGAGGTGGGTTGCGTCAAGCAGACACTGAAATGATGGAGGAAGAAACAGCTTAATAGCAACATCACAGAGGCATCACAGAGGTCGTGACGAAAGGTCCAGTGTGTAGAATTTAGTTGCATCTAGTGGTGTCTCATCGCTGCATTGCAATCTCCTCACATCACCCTCACCTTCCAAGTGTAAAGGAGAAACAACACTTGAAAGACCCTGTCTAGAGTCACTATTTAGTTTTTCTGTTCTGGGCTACTGTAGAAACACGGCGTTTCAACATGGCGGCCTCCATGAAAGAGGACCCTCACCAACTGTAGATATAAAAGGATCATTTTTAAGTAACAAAAATAAAAAGACTCTTATTTTCAGGTGATTATACATGCATGAAAACATAGTTATGAATATTATATTTCATGTCTGCCCCAAATCTTTCACACTGCACCTTTTAGTAAAAGGCATTTATTCAGGTCAGCTCAGGTGGTTGACGTATAAATAATAGGTCAAGTTCAAGTTCTTTATTTGTCCTGTCCACAACAATCACATTGATGCAGTCGCTGGCGATGAAATTGTTATTCTCAGGCTCCCTCCAACAATGCTCGTACATTGTGAATAAAGAAAATGGATAGACAGTTATTTGCACAGACCTTTCACTAAGCATCATGCAGCAAATAAACGTTATTTTAAACCAATGTACTGTATAAGTTTTCTGTTATATAGTCCTTGTAACTTGTGGTGGCCATTGGAGGCTTATTACAGCACCTGAGGGAATGTAAAATGTTCCTAATTTGATTCACAGAAAATCTGATGAAAATATTGCAGTACTAGACCGAATGGATTGACACTGACAGAAACGCCAATAAGCATTTAGCGCCAATACAAAACAAAAAAGCACAGATCCTGCAGGTCACCACTTAGAAACCCTCTAACGAGGACAAACCAGCCGTCCGAAAGTGTTTCTCTCCTTTTTGTCCCTGAACTCTCAGCTGCCAAAGAGTCAAACCTTATGTAACACATGACATTTACAACAAGGTCCAGTTCCCTGTCTACCTATCTGCCACTCCTCTCCTCTCCTGTGTCTGCCTCCCCCCTTCAAACTTCCCCCTCTCTCGCTATCCAATCTGACTCACTGACATTTAATTAGTTGGTGAGTGGAGGACGTCTCGCCACATCAGCCCTGTAGTGTTGCTGACCTTTTCCGACTGGGTCACTCATCTGCCATTAGAGCACCACTTCCACCACTTCACACACACACACACACACACACACACACACACACACATACATGCACACACACTTATCATTCTCTCGGTGCTAACAAAGAATACTCCAGTGTGATGTTGAAATGAGCCAGCTGGTGATCTGATAATTGACAGTAAGGTGGAGTTTTCTTTTGCATAAACGAGATGAGATCATATGGACATGTTTGATGAATTATGATGCAGCCAGCCTGTGTATGTGTGTGTGTGTGTGTGTGTGTGTGTGTGTGATTTCTCGTCTTTGTACATTGATGTCGGTTTGATGATTTGGTCAATGTTGTTTGTGTGTGTGTGAGGAGGCTTTCCTTTCAGTCGATTGCATCACTCTAATCATCCATCATAAGGAGAGACTAACAACTGTTATCCTTTCATCTCTGGTCAGTACAAAATGCCCTTTGCAACACACATGCGCATAGATGGCTACACACAGACACACACACACACCTGCACATGTAGTCAAAGCCAATCAGAAGTTTCCATTTCTGTCTCCCCCACATCTCCTCTCCACTCCTCAGAGCTGTGACATATCACCCAGCAACATCAGCTGCCAGACACCTCCTATCAGGATCGGTTTGGAGGCCTTTTAATCCGCCCTCTAAAGAAGTCTTTCCTGTCAATGGAGGGAAACGTGACCCTAATACCAAAGCCAGAAGAGAGAGGGGAGGTAGTGATGGGTGAGGGCCTGGCAGAGTGAGCTACCCAACTGGTGTTGGGCTGCAGCCCAGGCGGGTTTTTTTCCAGCCAGAGAGGTTTGAAAACATCCTCCACATCGACATAGAGGAGAGGAAAAATACAGCTTTATCATGAGTTGTCGATAACTGGAGAGAGAAGCGTAGGATAAGAAGAAGATGTGGAAAGGAGTGCAAAAAACATCTCAATACAATGAAAAGAACACCAACGTACAGCAAAAATAATTTTTTAATAAACATTTTGTGACTCTGTATTGTTTTTGTACCTCTCAATTTTTAGCTTGACCCTCACTTATAAGTTCCTAAAGTGGACTGCAGCAGTACAAAGCTCTGAATTACTTTCCCAAAGGTTTAAGTCATTAACACCTTGTCTGTATTACTTTACATTTTCTGGCCCCTTGGGGGCAGCACAACAGGCTGTAAACACAATACATACATACTATACGCTAAGCTTATTTAAGCCATAGGTCGAGGAGACACATTAGTATTCATTAGGAGTTGTGTTTTTGTCCATCTGACAAATGTAAGTCCTATAATCATTCTCCTTTTAATCTCTATAAACAGATATGTGCTGGCAAGCGACTAAGATTTTGGCATCAGAAGTGCTCTGGTTCCTGTTTGTAGTCTGCGTAGTATTGACCAATAATGTTTGAGCGGGCTTTGGTTGCATGCAGATAAACAATCCACATAGAGAGCTAAAGAATTGGACTAATTGGCCGAAAAACAATCATGAAAGTGGGTCTGATGATGATTTAGCTTTTTATTGCATTCATATGCAGACGTCTGTTCATAGTGGTTTGCCGAAAAGTTTCTTTCTTGTCATTCTCGGGTATGAAGTTGCAAATTGACTGCAGAGGAAGTCTTAACCACTGGCTACGTTGCATCATCGCCAGACGATAACCAAAGGCATCTTTTTAGCTGTGTTTGCTTTGCACCAACACATGAGGTAAAAATCAGGCTAGTTACCTACTAGATACATCCACCTGGTAGCAGCTAGATTTGTCAGTTTGACATTTTGTGTAATGCTAAGAGGTGTTAAAAACTCTAAAGCTACAAAACTGGAGAGTTGGGTGGTTCACTGTGGGTTCATCACTACAAGTGGCCTCTTTCACATTAAATGTAGTAATTTGTTTAAGATGTCAGTATGAAAATATAGATTCAACCAAAAATTTGAAAAAATGAGAGGAATATGGAACAAATACAGGAATTCATCTACCATAAATGTGCCTCTCATTAAAACTAAACCCGGTGACTTGATCGATTAGCTCTTGTCAGCAGCAGAAAACGATCTCACCTGTTCATTGGGTTGTCGAAATCATTTCCACACACATAGGCCTCTGTGGAGCATAGTTTGAAAGCTCTGAAATGGAGAATGAGGTGCTGAGAGCCATCATTATGGCTCCTCCATCATTATGTCACTGCCATGATGTTTGTCCATGTGTCATCACACCTTCTCCATCCTTCCATGTCCAGTGGAGCCCAGTCCAGAGCAGTATATCATCTCTTTGGCCACCTGCATCGCTGTATTCTCTCCAAACCCAGATTGGTCTACACGGCAGTGGTGTCCAGCTATGCACCATGGATGGTCAAGAGACTGTAGCTTTTTATTCCAACCAGTAGTTTGAGCAGCTGTGCCATCCAGAGATGGTGAATTAATCAGCAAACTCACCTTGTGCCGTCTTTGTAAGGAAAGGCTGCAGACTCTTGGCCCATCAAGGAACTTGTTTGCCCACCACTCCACATGATGTCCAAAATACACTAGAATCCTAGTGAAACCACAAACTACACTGCTATAAAAACTGCTTCTCAAGCCTCCATTTGGAGACAAGAAACCCTGACACCTCAGCCAAGCTGCCAACTAATGTGTGTAAACAACTACAGCAAGAAACGTGTCACTGATCCCTTTGAGATCAGGCAGTCTGGATCCCCTGTAGAGTCCAAACAAGATAAATGCAACCAGACCAGAGCAGTTCAGGACTACACCCCAGACTTTTCACAACAGATGACACCATTAGGTCAGAGCAGACTGTCTTTCCATCACTCCTCCATCCCTGTCGGTCGAGTCAGTTTCAGCCCAGGCTGTTAGACAGACGTGTCAAGCCCCTCAGTGCCTCATTTAGCAGTGTAGTTCAGTCCGAGCTCGGGCAATGAACAATCTGTCACCACTGTAAATATACCATCATGCTGGAAGAACCACCACAAACTGAGACTTCAAGCATTAAAGCTAAAAAGTCATCCTGGGTCCTACAACATTTATCTAAGAAAAGATATGTGTATTTCACCCAGATTTGTTGTTGCAAACTCAGGTACTCACACAAAGTACTAACGGAAGACCACAAGAGTGCACACAGTCACTTTACAAGGATAAAATGTGGTAACAAACACTGGGTCCTTATTTTTGACAGTTGGAGATAATTAAATCATAAAATCATAAAACTGTTACTTGCAGATTGTATTAGTATTGTATTAGCTGTAGCTGCTAGCTAGCTAATTAAAGTAGTGTTAGCTTCATGGGTTGAAAATGCTTTTATTGTTTTTATATGGCTCATCTTAAAAAGTGAACTCTGTGATGCGGTTTTGACATGATGTTGTGCTAAAAATCCTGAAGTTAAATCTGCTTGTCCCAGGCAAGCATGTTGTCGTTGTATTGCACTGTATAATTATTCTTTGTATGATAAGTATGATATTTTCATTGTTTAGCTACTTAGCTTACATATTTGAAAAACAGTTATGGTATAGTTTCACTCTTCACATTTCAAGAGAAAAAAGGCTCGGAAACCAATGTGTTTGATGAATGAACTGCTATGTCAGCAGAGCTTTTGTATTTTTGGTTTTAAAGTTCAAATAAAAGAAACTGTCGATACTCTTAAATATCCATGCACACAGCCTCTAGAGAAATCCCAACTTGACATATTAATCTTTGATTGACACAGTCAACTGTTCTTACATTCTGTCATGCCAGGTTGTGGCTTATCTTCAGGTCACGCAATGGAAATGTTGCAAATAAATCATGTGGAAATTTCATCCTGTTCCTATCTGAACAAACAGACCATCGTCTAGTGTAATGAGTCCCAAGAATGCCCTTGAGCTGGAGCATATTTTCAAGCCACACTTCAGAGCGACTTCACTGTCCTTGAGGCATTCAAAGGATCCCTACCTGCTCCAAGAATACTCTTCAAGCTCTGACCTCCAATATCCAAGAGGTAAGAGGAGAGAGAATTTCCCCAGGGATCGACAAATTATTACATTATTATCATTGAAAAGAAACAATTTGGTGGACAGAGTTTCAGTTCAGCAGGGATTTCAAACATCCCGCCTGTTTACCTTCAGCCATAGATAAAGAGCACACATAGCTACAAGGGGCCACACTAAGGTTAAGGTTTTTAAAACTCTTCCCAATTGAGCCAAGGGAAGAAATGAAAAATGAAGGTATTTATTATAATCTGCTACTACTTATTTATGGTGAAGCTCTGTTTGCAGCCAAGTTCTGCCAGGTTTTGCTTCAGACAAAAGACGTGTACTTAAGGAACTGCAGGTAAAACAAATACATTTAATACTCTGCTGCAAGATTTGAAGAATGTGTCTCATTTTACTCTGCTTCCAGAACATTTAGTAAGTGGTTTTACTCCTGAGCAATTGTAAGTTGTTGTGACATTTTCCTACGCTGTACAAGTGAAGTGCAGAAAACCCATCATTTCTGCAACAAAGCTCGAGTTGAAGCGGTAGCATGGGTGGAGTGGTGCGTAGGCTGTCCTTTAATCATACGGCACGAGTTCAAGCCTATGCGACAACAAACATTCGCTGCTGCTCAAGTGTCCTTGACAAGACACTGAGGCTGCAGCTCCAGGGGTGCTGTTTAGTGGCCGACCCTGAGAGAAAAGGAAAATTAAAATACTCTCTTCATTATTGGTACTAATTGTCTACCAAAAGTACAATGCCATAAAACAGCAAAATCAGTAAATCCAAAGTACCTTGGATAAACCCAGGTCCTTAAATCAACCAGATTTTGCCCGAAGTTATTACGCCACATTGATCCTCCGCAGTATTCCTTCAGCTCTGTGCTTTTTGGACAGAATTTTTGGCACCACTCTACAGTGCATTCATTTCTGCTTGTTTAGCTCATGCAGGCGTACCTTTGGATTTGCTTTTGTTGCATTTACATTGGCACCACTGGTGGTAAAAAACAATTAATCATTCATTTTGCTGTTACAATTTGGATTTTATACCTTAAAAGCAATTCTCCTCAGGGATGATTTGGCTCATTATGCTCCCAGTTTTAAACTTTTTTAATGCACATGGACCTCCTGCCCACATACTTTTTTGTACTTTATAGGATTCCATACAAACTAAATCTTAATGCTTCAGCATACAAAGATACATGTGCAGCCAAGTATTCTAAGGAATCATTCATTCTTAGGAACTTTACGTGTACACTGTACATGCAGTGCCAAAAGTCTTTATTTAGTGACACAGAAACTGGTGTTGGGTTGGTTGGATGGTCATGTACTGTAGCATACCCATCCATCCATCCATCCATTTTCTGTAACCGCTATCCTCATCAGGGTCACGGTGGGGCTGGAGCCTATCCCAGTTGACTTTGGGCGAGAGGCGGGGTACACCATGGACAAGTCGCCAGCTTATCGCAGGACACATACTGTAGCATATCTGACATTTTAATGCAGGAGACTGTCACAGACCTGCAATTAACATCTGTAGTTTCAACTGTAACCACAATCATTCATTAAGTGCTGTAGTTTATTTGTCATAACTATTATCTTTCCATGACCTTAACAATACCATAGTTGTCATATTCAAAAGTTGTTGAAGGACATAATTTTTGAAATGTTGGCAATTAACAGACAAAATATGTTTGGTTTGGTTTGTGGTTTGTTGATGAGGCCCACGAGAGGATTTTTTTGAGAGACTGCGATATTGAGTGTGCAGTCCTCCTTTTCCTACAAAATGCTACCATAGGGCATCCTGAAGTTTAAGGTTTAATGTGAACTGTCCCCACTTTGAGTCCAGCTGGGGCAGAAAAAAAATCGTGTCATTGTCATTAGTCTGGAAGAGAACTGCTCAATATTGGTGTTATTGTCTGGCGATAGGGTTGTGTTTCCAACTTTGTGGCAAGAGTTTAGGGAAGAATCTTTCCTCTTTCAACATGACACAGCTCTTTTCACAAAGCCAGGTCCATAAAGAAATGTGTTTTTTCTAATTTTGCTATGGAAGAACTTAACTGGCCTGCACAGAGCCCTGACCACATCACCCTCGGGATATATTGGAAGCTGGGATAATCGCCCGACATCAGTGTTGGACTTCACTGATGCCCTAGTGTCCAAATGGGAGCAAATCCCTGCAGCTAGGTTCCAAAATCTTGTGGAAAGCCTGAAACTAGAAGGGTGGAAGCTGTTATAGTTTAACTATCATGATTTAGGAATAAAATTTCATGTGGATATCCTCATACTTTTGGCCACATTGTATCATTAAACAGCAGTCAATGAAACTAATACATTTTCATGGTATTCTAAATGATTCCTGTCTCTCTGTTTCATCATTATTTCATGTGATTTCATGAAACTGGGAAGATAGTAAAAACACTGAGGGGAATTAATCCTCGTGTTGTGATTCTGCAACAGTTTCCTGTCTAATATAAAATCCCAGTCACCCCTGCAAAACATGTGCAGTACCTGTCAGGCAAGCCAAATTGTGCGAGGTTATGACACTGTCTGAGTTGTCTGCCGTGGAGCCAGTCCAGTCTGCTTCTGCATCCTAACCTGGGAGAGATAAACTTCAGGTCCAGGTGATAAAGTTGAGGATTTTTGCAGTTTGCATCCCATTACTAAATCCCTCACCTCCCTGCAACTCCTCCAGTTACAAAACCCAGTGAGAAAGAACAGGAGTGCTTCATTAAGCCTATCCAGAAGTATAAAGTTAACTAACCTCATGCGGTTACACATCAGCATTCTTCTTTATCTCTCCCCTTCACCCTCTAAGGAGCTCTCTCCTGTGACTTGCCGTTCCAGAGGATGCTTCCAAAATGGCGGCTCGGGGAGCGCCGCTACTCCCCAGACTGCCGAGATGAGATGCAGGGTTCTCTCTTGTGAGTGCAACCGAGAAGAGGAAGAGATACGCAGGAAGTTGTGTGTGTATTTTTTTTTTTTACTCTTTTTATTTTCCTAGCTTTCTCTGATCTGATCTGATGTGAAATCACAAATTGGCCCCTAGCCGCTGCCCCCTGTGTACATAACAGAACTCATTAAAGAGAGGAGGGTTATTAAAAAGTGATGGAGCGAGGGAGGACTCTGACAAGAAAAACTGATTCTGTTTAATAAAAGAGATGGAAGAAGGAGAAGAAGAAGAAGAAGAAGAAGAAGAAGAAGAAGAAGAAGAGGAAGAAGAAGAATCTCCAGAAAGAAACTTGCTGTGGAAAAGAGGCTAGGCAATGAGGGAGCTGTGATGAGAGACACTGCTGTTCACTTTCACGGGTGGCTTGCACAAATACTCTTCTTCTGAGGCTTTGGACATGTTTAGATATTAATTTTCCAACAGATGAAAATAAGGGAATAGGACATCTTTTCCAGCAGCTCTGTTTCAGTGCCCTACATATGGACTAAAGCTGAGCCGAGACAATGCGGTGTGAAGGCAACAACTCGGCCGGCTGCAGAGTAAATTGTATGTTGCTTCTTGAATCCCAACAATGAGTAAAAGTCCCTTGAGGTCTAAGCTAAAAATACACCACTATTATTGTTCACTTAAGATAAAAGCATTTCTTAAATGACTATATCATAACGTCTCCTCTGCTCAGGGCAGTAGTTTTGTGGAGAGGTTGTTTGTAACAGCAGCGAGAGATCTCTGGTGTTCTGCCTCATGGATGTTCATCTATAATTCATCCGTTGTGACTGGGAACACATACATGAAATGCGAGCAAAGTAAATCTTGGAGGATTGCGAGGGAACGTCGAGAAGGAAAGAGGAGTGGATGGTAAAAACTTAACGAGGTGCGAGGAACGATGGATGGAAAGACAAAGAGAGGGTGGAGGCAAACAGGCAGTGAGGAGGTCTGGTAGGGGGAGGGATGAGAGTTTATTCCAGGTTGTTTGTTCTCCAGAGGCTACTGTGGATCCAGATGGACTGAGGCTGAGAGGGAACAGAATGTGCATCAATATTTACTTGCTTTCACTCACTTTTCCCACCAAGACTGGAAAAAAAGCAGAACAGTGGGCACGCACGTAGCCATGTAGACTTCACATGTAGATTTGCTAATGAGAGATTATGCACAATGCCTTGTAGAGGCAGATCTACTTTGATCACACATGCTTGAATGAGTCATATCGTAATATATATATATATATACATAAATATGCATCATAGATGTTTTAAAAAGAACAAGTACGTGTCTTTATATGTTAGATATCATATGCAAATGCATCCTTGTGTATGTGACCGACCTTGTATCTCTCTGTACCTGCCACTTCATATCCGTGAGTGAAAACTGTGTACGTGCCTTGAGGTTCTGTCAACAACAACAACAAAAAAAAAGAGCTTTCTCGCCTCTGTGGACGACTGAAATGGAGAAATATGAGGGAGAGACGAAGAGGGAGAACGATGAGTCAGTCATGTCTGTTGGCTTTGCTGCTCCTCAGTCGAATCACTGCCGAGCAACCAGCAATAACTGAAGAGACGATATAACCTGTGGCCCGCAGCATCCCACCTGTATGTCTCTGCAGAAACAAAACCACCTGGCCCATTCAACATTCTCCCGAGGCCTCATTTATAAACATTACAAATACACAGAGGTGGTGTTGGAAAATAGTGTGTGCCACTCCCCAGGCAAATGTTAAGCTTTAGAAAAACTAATCTGCCAGGAGAATGCGTGCAGCATTACAGAAACTATGGTGTATGGAAATCATGGCTGGATCAACCTGCTGGAGCAGCCCGGGGCAAAACTGGGCTTCCATTAACCCACCTCCCTCCACTTCCATGCGTATCAGTCCTACGGAAGATCAAATGGCTTAAAATTCAATGTGTGGTGTGCTTTAAATCAGGCAATAAAGCAGGACCGCCGTGAACCTGTGAGTTGTTTTAAAAGCGCATATTCACAGACAAATGTTCAGATGACACGCAGTAACTGCCAGTGCATTCGGAGTTCTGGGGCTTTCCAGGTTGGTAATCCAACTTTTGATGCCAGAAGCATGTGGAGATGGGGGCAAATGGTGACACAGATGTCTTATTTCTTTGAATGTAATGCTCTTTCTTTACCTACTTTGTCTCTGAAACCTATAAAGTGTGTACTTTTGTGGGCAAAAGTCATGAATGGCCTGCTTTACCTGCAATTTCTTTACTTAAGTCCCTGCTCCGTGCACATATCTACAGACAGGTGTTAACATAATTTATTTTTATATTAAAAACACTCCCAACAGGCAAGCAGTAAAGCTAGAATAATGTTCAAATCATTTTATTTGAAAGCCAGTGCTCTTGGCACATCCCACATGAATGAATTGTAATAAGCTAATTTAAGCATTATTGTGGATTATTGTGTGTGCTTCCACTTCGGGGGTGTTTCACTGGGAGTGTGGCTTTGGGAATAGCCTGCGAATATATAGACTTTTAATGTTTTTTTTCCTAATGGAGTCGGACAGTTTGCGTGTTGTTGAATTTATAGGACAAAGTATAGTACCTTCTGTTTGGCCATTCATCCTTATTTTTGCACTATTTTTACCCATTATTCCTTTTTTGCATGTAAAAGCACTTTGTTCTGAAAAGTGCTACACAAACAACATTTGTTGGTCGTTCATCTTTGTTCCCCAGCGAACCCTACAAGTATAGTTACAGGACATGAAGATTTATAAAAAAGACAGTGTGCTAGAACAGAAATCCACAAAGTTAGGGCTCATGCTCACTCGGGCGTTCCTTAAACAGGCATCGACAGGGAGACCCCAAGGACCTGGAAGTGAAAGCAAGCTTTGACCGGGGGATGAACCTGGTCGCAGGTGCTCAACCGTAACGCCGGCAGTCAATGAGCCAGAGTAGGGCAACAGGCAAATAAATACAATTAGTGCAAATTTGCTTTGACAATTAGCAGCGGTTAGCTCAGCTCACCTTTTGCTTGGTCCACACAGACTTCCTGCGAAAACAAAGATCCCTCATTGTGCTTCATCTCTTCATCTGCCTCATTGATTCTTTTCGTCCTGTATGCTGGTGAATACTATACATTTATCTTCGAAGATCTTGTCAGCTTCATGGCTCTCTGTACAAGGTAGCTACACAAAGCCAAGGTCAAGCTGTGTGGCTGACAGGAGGGCAATGAATAGAGGTAAACAGGGAGGGTTTGGGTTACCTCTGTGTCTCCTGTGGCTGCTTGTAGCATCGCCGCCGCCATGTCCATCTTTGTCTCATCTTGCTCCAGTTCCTTTGGCTTTGAAGGGCATGCCTGCTTGCATGTCAGACATTAGAGGTGTGTGTGCGTGTTTGTGTCTTGATGTCTTTTTCCTGGAGGCGGAGGAGGCAGAGGGCGACGGAGTCACACCGACTTCAACTCTGGGAGAGTGTGTGTGTGTGTGTGTGCACTGTATGTGAAGTGGAGACAGGGAGAGAATAGAGGCACTGGTCTGTATAATGGAGTAAGAACTCAGCCAGCTTCTAGGAGCCTTCATCTGTCTGCTGCAGCACCAAGACACACACATACGCACACACACTCTTTCCTGGCCCACAGACCTAACCAGACCAGCTGTAATTTGTCATTTGGCTGCGAACTGGGCCGTCAGCGCTGGGTTACTTTTAGCTTCCGGCTTGATGGTAATCCCTCCCTTTGAAGGCCAGCCAATCCAATCTCATGGCTGACATTGCCAGAGAGAACTACACCATTGTGACCTTTATGGCGTACCAGCTAATCTTTCCTCAACAAGAGAGCGAGAGAGAGAGTGGAAAACTGGCAACAAGTTCAACAGGCTTACTTGTCCTCCATAACTCCTTTCTCCTCATCCTCTGTTTTTTTCTGCAGAAAACACTCAAAGCCCTTTTCCCAACATGCACTGTCTAGTCACTTGGTTTTAGAAAAATGAAGAAAAAGTCACGCAGCCCTCTTAGTCACTTGACATTTAGCAATCCTCATGTTTCTGCTTCTGGCTCAGTGTTCTGGGTGTGTAGAGGTGGCCTGCGCTCTGTTCATGTCCCAGGCAGCATTTGACACATTTACAGACGTGTCGTCATTTAAGGCTTTTTCATACCCAGTTGGTTTAAATCACTTATCTCGATGGTTTCACCTTTAATTTTGGCTGCTCAGGCCTCGTGAGAACACGAGAGTTGGATAGAGAGCTTGCTGAGTGGGAGGATCGGGTTCAGCAACCTGAAGCACTTCATTTGGAGCGTGATCATGGGTAACAAACTGTACGGCAACATAAAATGTATAGTCACTCCATACTTAATGACGATTTCCAGGACAGCACGTCACCTACCACAAATAATCTTGTTCTTTCTCGTGAGACAAAAAAAAAAAAGCAAAATTAAATTATTATAAAAACTCAAGACAAAAGAACACATCTCGCTCTAGTGTGCCGGTTCTGGCCGTTGCCATCTTGGCAATCTTGCCTCCTCCATCTCATGGCTAATCTAAAAATTGGCAAAGACGTGAAACGTCGGTGGAGCTGAAGTGGGCTGAATGAAGCCTTGTTGCTCAAACAAGCCACCCATAACGGCACCCAAATGTCAATCAAAGCAGCTACACTCTTAATTCTGTATAACTTTAATCTTTACTTTAACTTGAACAGGTGAGTTATATGAATATTCAGTTCTCATGAACGGGGAAATTAGCTATAGGGACTAAAACATGTTTTGTACCAAGCTGTAAACATGTTCATTTCAGCTGTGAAGGCATTTTAATATGCAGCTTATGAAGACAAACTGCAGTTTTGACACTACTGCGTTGGCATCATTTCAAATTCACTAATTTGCATCTACGTTTCCCTCACTTGCGTCGTATTCTTGCGGCTTAGTCCCTCCCACAGGAGGGAATAAATGAGCAACATGTTTTTTGAGAAATGAGCCCTCCTTTCCTGGATTAGCTGTCAGTTAACAGCTGTAGAGACTTTTGATGGAGTTTGTGTCTGCACATGTGCACCGTGCTGATACTAATAAAGACACAAAGTTATCAGTGCCAGAGCAGCAGTGTTTTCTCTCGTAGCCCGTTACCTGTTTAACAATCACCTGCACATGAACAACAACCTGCATTTATACTGGGTCCTGCTCGGAGGCACAAAACCATTTCTGCTGGCAGAATGTTTTTATATTTTTTATTCATTGTTTATATTTGTATGTATTGATATTCTAATTGTGAATTCATCATCAAATAACCCAGAATTTGATTGAGGTCTTGGAAACATTGGAAATTATTTATTAGGCGAAATGTTTTGGGGAAAATTTAAATTAGGCTATGTAACTCACATCAAATCCGACACTCGGGAATTATCAGCGTCACATGTGACTGAATATAAATGACGATAAATGATGATGATGATAATGATAGAAAAGTTTCTTGCTGACTGACAGACTCTCCTCTATCTGACTTTCATTGTATCCATAATAAAAGTTAATGGGGGAAAAAACAGATGATGAAAAGAATGATTAATGATGATGAAAGAATCGTTCTAATAGATGACCAGTGTTGTCTGTGGTCCGCTTATTGTTAAGCTGCAGTTGAATCAGAAAGCAAATCAAATATATAAAACTTGAGAGCGACACTCTTGAGTTTAATCTGTTATTTTTATTCGCTCCAGTAAAAGAAATCACATTACTCAGATTAGCCGTAACGTCCAATCAATAACGGATATCCAATAAGTGGGTTTGTTAGCTGGTAAAAGTCTTCCGTGAAGGCTGCTCTCATGTATCCACAGGGATCCCTCCTCGTTCTTTGGAGCAGAAATAACACCTCTGGGAAGGCCAGCAAGATGGTGGACCAGACCGCCTTCCAGTTCAAGCAAGGATTAAGGATATTTGAGGATCCTTGCTTGGGGTTGCACCCTTGATTTGGCTCTATAACAACTTCCCGCACTTTTACAGGTATGCCTAACCATTTTCTCTCCTGTCCGTCTCCGTCCTCACAACCCTCTGCTGAGATCCTTCCATCTCATTACAGGAACCACAGGGGGACGACGATGAAGCCTCATCAAGAGGTGCCCCTTCCCTGAATTTCACTCCCTAGGTTCCTGGATACAATACCTCCTGGCTCATGATCTATCCCCATTTGACCCTTTGTTCAAAACCCTGCCTTTACCTTTCGATAAACTATTTAACATTGGTCCAGTTCCAACCATCTGAAAAATGATCATCTTCCCAGATCCATATTCTTTACATATGTCTGCAATCTACCTACCGAATATCACCATTTAGTTTCTTTACAGTGTCATTTTATTGATATTATCACGGTCTACTCTGTATATATGACACACACTGCATGTCTGTCCACATCCTCTGTCACTGAATCCCCCTGAGCATCTGTATTTGTTTAGTTTCCACTCTTATTCTTGCAGGTTTTTCCTTTACTTTAGACATAAACTATAATCAGTCTTTCCCGCTGATTCACGTCCAGCTCTACTGTTCCTATCAATAGCAGACTAACATCTTTAAAAAAAATCTTTTACATCAGAGGACCTTTCTTTTAATTACTCAGTGCTGAGGGAAATAATTGCAATCCAATGCACCATGAAAAAGCAACAGTATAACAATCTGGGCCCAAGCAAGCAGTCTGTGGGCTGGAAAATGCCCTGACAAGTGAAGCTAAAAACAAAAACTGCGTCTATTTGTGACTGAAGCATCAATAAAGATGAGCTGAAAGTGCCTCTCTCACTCAGTGGCATTTCATTTTGTTTTTAACTTGGTCCGCCAGCCCCCTGCCATCATTTCATCTCTTTTGTTCCTGCCAGACCAGGCCGAAAGGGGGTGTGGGCTCAACATGAGTTCACATCAGCAGGCTACCTCCAATCTCCCGCCATTTGACAGCATGGTACCAATCAACACTTTACTCCCACCCTGCCGAGAAGCAACCGACTCTGAAGGAGACAGAAGGGGACCTGGTGTGATGGAGATATGGAGTGTGTGAAAGAGAAAAAGAGAGAGGGGAAGGGGGAGAGAGACAGAAATAGAGGCAGAGAACGAGAGAAAGCAGGAAGGCAGCTCCTTGTCGAGCATCCTAAATTTACCCCGGTGCTGACGCTCCCCCGCCGTTTTCAACTCTTGCTCTGTCAAAAGATCTGTGCCTCTGCTGAGCCCTGATACATACGCACACACCCGCACACACGAAGGTACAGTAAACTCTTTGATATTACTGCAGCTTTCCAAACAGTCACCAAGATTACGCTCAAATTTAAATATACGTATGAATTTCCAGGATATCTCCACGATAGAAATTGCTCTAGCTCTTAATAATTAAAAAAAATATATACCCGAATATGAAAGAAGCAGTCAAATTACACCCCTGTGGATATTTATCTTTTTTTTCCCAATAAAGGTTTCTGTACTTTCATATATTTCTTCAATTTATCACACTTGTGTCCTTGCTGCCTAACCCCTGTCCTCACAAGAGTACTATTGATCCAAGCCGCTGCAGTGATAAATGCAATCTTTCATCCACTGACCAAATTTTACAAATGAGTGTAAATGGCCATGTAAATGTGGCCTTTGCATATGATAAAGGTACAGAAAAGAAAATCATTTTAATGGGTCTTATACGCTATGTATTTACACTGTAGTATTTAAGGGCTGTGTATCTCTCCCGATTCAGCGTGATTAAGCTGTGATAACTTTTTTTTAGAGATCAGCATATTGAGAAATACACACTCTTACTTTCTTTCACAGTTAGACAGGAAGATATTGCTTTCATGCCTGTGTATTAAATTTTTTAAGCTACAACTCGGATGATGCTACCTTATCACAAACTGAAATCACTTAGCAGCTATCCTGACCTCTGTCCAAGGGTAAAATATTCCTCCCAGCACATCTAAAGCTCATTATTAACACACTTCTTTGATTAATCTGTACAATAACAAAGTGTAAAACAATGAGTTATGGTTTTATGGGTGTTTTATGACTACTGAGGGACCAGTGACCTCCAGAGGTCACAACCAAGCGGCAACCTCCGGTGCTGGGAAATTAAGCCAATACGGAAGTGCAAAAAACTGTAATTCCCTGAGCGGCTGCTTGAGACAGGCTGTAGAAGTGAGTCATAATCTCCATAAGCCCCCATGTTAAAATGTTCACAGCAGAAATAAACATGTTTACAGCCTGGTTCACAAAACGGTTTTGGTCTCTATAGCTAATTTCCCCATTTGCACCCATCCAAATGATATTAGGGCTTCAGGTCATGCATAATTGATAGTGTGGTTGCTTTGATTGACAGGTAAGTGCCGTTACAGATGGCTTGTTGGAGCACTCAGGTGTCATTCGGCCCACCTCAGGTCCGCCGATGATCCACGTCTTTGCCTATATGTAGATTAGCCGGGTAGAAGCAGTACACCCAACATGGCAGCCAACGCCGCATTATAGTCAGCTTCAAAAACAGCGCCTCAGAAACGTACAGGTGACATCACTCATGCTCTGTCCATTGTTTATACTGTCATTGGTCATAACCAGATAGATCTGTTTCCCCTTGATGCCATTCTTTATGCTAAGCTAAGCTAACAACGTCCTGGTTGTAGTTTGATGCACAGAGATATGAGATGACATATGGTGGTGTATTTTCATTTAGAACTCAATAAGAAAGCAAATAAATGTGTTTCCCCAAAAGTGTGACTAAAATAAATTTCTTTTACATACTGAATCAGAAAACCTCTTCCGCCACACCAACAATATGTGCAGTGATACAAAAAAAACTTTATGGTTAGTCCCTGAAGAGGATGAATTACTCACCACTCTGCTGCCAGATGCTGCACTGAGTATTGTTTACCTGCCCAGGTTCTTGATATTTCTGAATTTTCAATAACGCTGCATGCTGGCGCATGTTCCTGCAGACAGGTGACAGTTAATTGCCTTGGACCAGGAGGAGAGCCAGCTGGAAGGAGCATTAGCTGCTAATGCTAACGTTACTTGTCTCGTGTTGACTGCTCCTCTCTGTAACTTCACATTTTGTCAGCGCACATGTCACCTCCTTCGATGAGTAAAGCGTCGGGGTGTCATTGGCTTATTTCATGATGTGGTGATGATATGAAATGCTAATGAGCGGTAAAGATTTCAGGAGGGGGTGTACACGGAAAATGCAGCAAGAGAAGTGTGAAGGGGGCAAACACACTGAGACACACAGAGGAGAGAGAAAATGTTAAAGTCAAGAGACAATTGTACATTTTTTAATTTCATGCAGAATCTCGGTCAGTTCAGTGGTTCTGTATCGATGTAGCCAAATCTCTGGCTCTGTATCAGTTTGGGTGCTTTTTTGCATGCAAAGAGACCTAACAGATCGAGGCCAAATAAGATTTTGTTCTTAAAAAGAAAAAGAAAGAATATTCAAGGTAAAAAGGTAAGAAAAGGAAGCAGCATTCATGAGACAGAGCTTAAAAAAGCACTGAGTCAGAGTAAGTGAAATAGACAGTGGGGAAAAATAGACTTGCTGAAGTAGAGTTAAGTGAAAAAGTAGACACGTCGGGAGGGAAACAGAGAGCCAGCGATATTGGATCAGGCAAATATTGAGCAAGAGCAACAGCAGAGACAAAGCGACGAGGTGAGGAAGAGATCAACGGAGTGAGCAGAGGAAAAAGCGTAATGACAATGGTAGATATATTCACGGTCTCGCTTGCCTGTTCCCCTGTTCCCCCTGGCTGCGGCTGCCTGCCCTCGAGCACCAGCAGCGGTGGATGGGCCAGAGCAGGAGGCCTGGGACGCAGCATTTGGTCATTTCACAGAGCACTGCAACCCACCAAAACAATGTTGAAGCAATCAGAGCTAATTGCGCACTAATGGCTCCCTTTCCACTTTCCTTCTCTAATTGGCTGGAGCACCATCTGCGCACGCACACACACACACACACACACACATACACACCCGAGTGCATCGCACATACACAAGCGGCTCCCATTCTCACAATTTAAGCCTTCACAACGGGCATCAATTAAACTCTCGAAATAACATACAGGTCTAGAAATTGAGAAAATAACATCATATATTTCAGCCAACTAGAGGATGAGAGATTCTCTAACTGTGCGGCGGGTCATCCAAGGTTTCTGGTTGAGGAGGGGGGCGCATTTCCAGTGTATACTGCTAGTGAAACCTTTAGCATGTTTGCATAGATTTTTCTGCTTTCAGAGCACAGCGGTTAAAAATGACTGTATAATCATTTGTCGCAATAAATGGATTCAGCTTAACAGGAGGTGTGTTTTTTTCGTGACTCAAACACGATCTCTGACGAGCCTGTTATTGCAACGGCTGATGGATCTCCCTATCACACGCTCCATTTTGCCTCACCTCGCTCCCACCTGGCACGAGAAGCCGCGGAGGCGCTTCATTCTCAGGAATAGCTTGTCGCTGCTGTCATCTCTGCGGCTCTTTTCCCATGCATCAGGTTTCCCCCCTCTTTTCCCTGCAGTTCTTTGTTATCACTTAGCAGGAAATCTTTTTTGGCTGCGCAGTGTGGAAACCATCACCGCAGGCAAAGGTGAAATGGGTACAGCGGGGGAAAGTGCTTTAAGTGCAGCGGTTGCCATGGAAACCACCTTTACCCAGGATCTCCTCGTTCGCTCACCTTCCAGGATTCGAACGGCTTGCTCGCCTAATTGACAGATTCAGGAGCGCTCGCGCACACACACACACACACGCGCAAACACAAAGACAGTCCTGGAAAATTATTAAATCTGTTGCCCACCTGCTTGTTTATACTCTGGCAACCAATTCCTCTGTTTCCTGTTTACTGAGACATTGTCCATGCTACCATCTGTCCATTTTTCCTGCTTGCAGTGAAAACATAATTTGTACAGAACAGGTAGAGCACTTCTCTTTTGCATAACTGCTTGACACAACAATGGGATGCTTTGTTTTTTGCTCAGCAACGCACACCATCACCAAACTGTTTACTACTGCAACTCTGTCCACACCACAAGGCTTTTCTCCTATTTGTGTGTTCTTGTGCGCTTCCACTTGTATATCAGCAAATACACGTGTGTATTTGTGAGCCTGTATGAATGCCTGTGCATTTGTCAGCCTCTAATCCTGGCTGTGTGCTTGTCCAGGGCTAAACAGAAGCGTATTAAAGGTGATGACACCACCTTGAAGAAAGCCCGAGGCTCCCTGTGAACCGGACCTGCTGTAGACAACTGCGAGAAAACACACCCTCTATTCAAAACACACACATACTCAGAGAGTAGATTTTCATGTGATTCTTGCTCTACAATACAGTTACAGGACTGGATGTAGGTTTCTCTGTTTGAAATCAGAATTTGTATTTTTTTTTTTTCCCCAAACATGAATGCTGCGACACCACAAAACCACATTCGTCTGAGCTGACGCAAAGACATGCAAGATAACTGAATTTATAACACTTCACACTTGTCAGCTCAGTAAAACAAAGTGTCCAGATGCAAGTGCAGAGTAATGACGCTCTGTCATAGCGGCGCCAAGATACCCAGCTTCAAAGCGTTTTCACATCCCATATGGCAAAACTGACTGTAGCTGTTTTAATTCCCAACGTGTTGAATATCATCAAATCTCAAATCTAACTTTGAGCATCTGTCCTTTATTTGTAGTCTAAAATAATTCAGTCAAAGTCAAACTGATAGTGGGTGAGGTGTTTTATTTACACTCTGCATCACGTTTACATTATTCTCAACTTCCAAGGTCAATCTGTAACAATTTAATTCATTAACATCTATTTTTGGTTCAATATGCTAATTTGTGTTGGATGTTAGGACTGGGCCTTTACAGTTTGTCTTTGACCATTTATATATGTGTGTGTTTGTGTGTGTGTGTTTGTGTGCAGTGGATTGTTCTTTAACGTGACACAGTGTTGTGCACCTCGTCCCCGAGTGTGACAGGAGCAGATGTTACACCCAGCGCCGGCCGCAGGGCTTAGAGCACAACTCCCATCAAACAAAACTATTTCCCCCTCTGGACGGTGGCACCGCAGGCCAGTTCAGCTCTTTATCCAGCATTTATTCTCTTTGTTCATCATAAATCCTCTTCTGATGCCAGAGAGGGAGAAAAAAAAACAAACAGGCAAATGTCAACCCCTAAACTGGGACAGAAAGTTCAACTTGCACTTGTGTTACACAGAGATTTCAAAAGGATGATCTTTCTCTCGTTCTCGTGACACTCCTGTCATTGCCCTTGCTGATTGGGCTGTCACTGCATTTAGGTCACTGTTTGCTTTGTGATGGGCAGGTGCCAGGGATGATGGGTAAATTGAGCAGCTAGGATTAGGAAAGGCCAGACAGGTATGTTATATCAGAGAATTAGAGCGAGTGTGTGTGTGTGTGTGAGAGGGAAAAAAGAGTTTGAGTGTGTGTGCTTGTGTCACCCAAGTGTGTCCGACACAAACTCTCCTCATCTGTTTCACAGAGGTGCACTTTGCTATTACTTTCCTCACCTCGTCCGTGTACAGCTGCTGTAACCCCTGCGTGCCAGTTTCAGGGAAACAGCAGGACGGGGTTTTGAACTAGCAACCTGGCGGCCGCTGGAAGGGAGCATTCCCCTCAGTGGCATGCAGGTCCAGACCTCTTGGCAGAGCGTTCTGACGGAGAGCAAACACATGTAACCAGTGGGAGTCGGCCCATCTGTCTCTGTCTCGGCTAGTGGCAGTCGCGCGCTTTCGTGCGCTCACGCACACAATTCCTCTGGAAAGTGAGACATGAGCCTGTGCTGGCAGTGATAAACGGACTGCACAGCGAGGGAAAACCAGTTAGAAGATGAAGTGACCAATAGATCAGACAACCGAGACTCTCACTCACTACCCCCACACCCCCCTGTTGTTCTGCTTTCTCTCACACACTCACCCTACTAATGGGAGGTAAAAAAATAAAGACTCAGTTTACTCAATTGGCCTTATTCTGAATACATATTTTGTCACTTGTCATTAGCAGTACCTAGCCATACAGTTACGTTTTGAGATACATGTCTGATTTCTGCCTACACAAATGTGGCCAAGATTAAATAATTCAGCTGTTTCTAAGAAAGCAGACATCTGAAGACCTGATGTTACCGTTGGGCCAATCTCTGAACCCATTGGCTATTGCCAGACAACGATTTTGCCTCTGGGAGCAGCTGCAATTGTTTCTGGGTCCTGGTGTAGCCAGGACGGATCTCCAGCCCAAGGCTTTCTCTATATCTTATCTCTTTAAAGAGATATCGGCCTATGAATACAGATAACTTAACTTCAGCTTAAAAAGCTAATAATAAGAGGCGTCAGACAAAAGCCGATGGGTTCCAAGATTGCATTTTGGCCAATGCCTCTTTCGCTCTCCACAGAGACTGTTGCAACCAAAGCCTACACAAAGACACAATTACACAAAGACTGCTGGCTTTGCTCAACACTTGTTCACTCGACAGCAACAAAAAAGACTCATTCTGTGCCATCTCACTTGCCGTTTTCCTCCCAGTTGATTTTAATTTCCACATTGATGACTGCGGTTCAAATTCCACTGAGAAATGAACAATAAAAGTTACTCCAATACTGTGTTTGATTTATTCAACCAAATAAGAATAAAATGAGGTTAAGAAGACAATATGAACATGCAACTGTAATATGTAAGAACATCATTACAAAGAATACCAAGTCACAAGTCTTTCAGCTGAAAGGTCAGAGGTCCTCACACACACACAAAGTAGTTCAGTGTCTGACAAAGACTGAAAGTTCCTGCCCTGCATCTGATGTGATCGGAAACCTTGATTCCAAGAAACTAAAGTTCAGTTGTTTCTCACCCTGACAAGTGTATCTTCCCATAATGGGAATCTGACCCTTATCTTTAGCCTTGAAGGTTATCACAAGAACTCCTCGTACATAGTTTGCTACCCATCGGTCGGCAGGGACTGGTAGCATGTCACAGCTGTGAAAAAGAAAGGTTGCAAACTGTGGTCACATTTCTAAAAAAAATATATAAATACAGTTAAAGGTTAACAGTGTAATGGATACATTTCATCTGCCACTGAATTTGTGAAACTGCTACAACACTTTAACTTCACACAGCATATCAACATTTCCACCCACAGCCATGATCCTGGATCTGGTCCAGTCAGGTCTGGTGTTACAGTACATCAACTCTCCACCCACAACCTCAACATCCATGACCACCTGTCAATCACGATAGACATTCCTATCCCTGTCCTAAAAGATATTGTTCAGAGGCTTCATATCTATCTCCCCCTCAGCTCTTTCAGCCTCTCTTGCTAGAAAAAAGTCTGCCTCCCCTTCCCCACTGTCCCCCGATATTGTCAACTATTACAATGACACTCTCCTCCTGTCTTGACCAGCTGGCGCCCATCAAAACCAAAACCGTCTCATTCACACACTCAGCTCCCTGGTATACTCCTGAATTCTGCCAAATGAAATCCCACAAGCGTCAGCTTAAAAGTCTCTCCAAGAAAACTGGTTTAACAGTACATCGCCAAGCCTACATAGACAACAGTCAGCTATACAAAGATGCTCTCACCACAGCCCAGGCCACCTACTACTCACATCTCATTTACTCCGGCTCCACCAGCCCAAAGGCTCTCTTTTCCAAAATAAACAAACTTCTCAAACACCGTGACAACACCACCAGCTGCATCACAACCGTGAAGTGCAACTAAAAACTAAAATTGATACCATCTGCAGCAACCTGACCGCCTCTCTCACCCCGTCCAGTTCCTCACCTGTCCTCCCCCTTTACCGTTCAGCCCTTGTGTTCCCAGTGGAGTTGTCCAAAATCATGGTAGGAATGAAAAGCTCCACTTGTGTCTTGAATCCCATCCCATCTTGTTAAGGACTGTCTCCCAGCTATCTCCCCGCTCATCACAGAAATCAAACTCCTCCTTCAGTTCTCTGTCACCACGATCCTCAAAAAACCTGGACTCAACACGCATACCTTGACAAATTTCATGCCCATCTCCAATCCTCCTTTTCTGTCAAAAATACTGGAACATGTTATCGACTCCAAACTCAAAGCCCACCTCACTTCCAACACTGTAGCTGTCAACATTACCAGTACTGCCCTGTCCTGGCTAAGGTCATATCTAAGCCCCACTGTTAATCAACATCAACAACTGCACCTCCTTCACTGTTCCTCTGTCCCAAAGTGTCCCCTAGGGTGCAGTCCTGTTCATCCTTGGTAACATAATACGCGGTCATGGGCTCCACTTCCACTGCTATGTCAATGATGTCCAGCTCTACATTTCCACTAAATCCATCGCCATTACAACACATTACACTCCGACCATGCACCAGACCTGGAGCGACAAGTGAGTGAGTCTTCTTCATAGCTGCCAATTCCCTCTAGAACTCTAGTCCCAAAGAAATCAAAGACTGCGCCAACCTGTCAACGTTTTAGAACTGCTTTTAATATGTGATTAATGTTGAACTAATTTTGACCGCTCAACTAGCCTCATTCTGTTGAGCATGTAACATAAAGGCGGGGAAACAGGAAGTGTATATTGTTTCATATCACTGGCACAGGTTTATTGTGTTTTATTCTGTTATAGAGCATCTTTGGTGACTTTTAACCCTCAGTCTTCTAGGGCTTTTGGGAACATTTAATAAATGGTAACATAACATTTGTTTGTTTGTTTGTTTTAAATTCCTTCCTTCCTTCCCTCCTTCCTTCCTTCCTTAATTAGACATATTGAGTGAACCACACAACATATTGTTGAGTAAGGTCATATTCCAAGGCTGGATTTTTTTTGTTGTTGTTTTAATTATTCCAATGTCAATGTGATTTTAAGGTTTTCTTACTTTGGAATAGACTTCTTCAGCAGTTTGGAGTCAGCCAGAGGCAATAATCAAATATGTATCAAATTCAAAAGCTTCATGGTTGGAATTTGGGAACACCATGCCAAATTCATCCAAAACCGAAAAAAGAATCTGAAAGTGAATTTATTTAAACTGCTGACTTCCTAAAAAGTCTAAACTTTAGCGTCTGCTCATGGTTAATGAAAAACACCAAGGAAGTAGTTTATCTATCTATATACATTTTTATAAACCCAGGCTCGTCGCGTTGAAGAGCCTGATATTTTCCAACACAATTGTTCTTATGATTATAATAGTGCAAAATTCCCGCTTAACCAGGGCTTGAAATACTCTAGCATCTCTCAAAACAGCAGCAACATCTTTTTTAGAGGATGGCTGATCCACAGAACATACTGTGTTCAGTGTTCATAGGGTTATTTCTCCGGTAAAAAGTAGTTCCAGTGTCAATTGCCAGTGCTGTGAAGACCATAAATGATCCTCCTTTCACCTCCACTGTATCGGTAATACCTCAAAACTTAAATAAAATCTAATTCAAACCATCATGACTAGATAAGAGCAGAACTGAGCGAGAAAACGTGGGGATTTTGTAAGTTGAGTGAACCTTTTAATTAATCAAATTAATTAAACCACTTCTATATTTCCTCTCTTTTTCTCCCTCACCTTCCTTTCTGTCACTCCGGCATGTTCCTTGCAGCGATGAGGATGTAAAGATTGGTGTGTGTGTGTGTGACATAAGGAAAGAAGGGCTAAGAAAGTGAGACAAAAGGTGAGAGGGACACATTGGGAATGTGTGAGGAAAAGGCGGCAACGGATTTCACCTAAAGCGGGCTTCATTACCATGCATCTGTCAGAGTGCCGACGGAGGTCTTGTTGCCAGTGGCAATGTGGAAGGGAGTTAAAGAGCATCAGCATCTTTTTCTCTCTCCTCCCTTCCTCGCTGTCTGTCTGTTCGCCGCCGTCTCTCCTCCTCTCTCACTCTCCGAGCGAGAACAGTTAAACACATCAGCATGTCTGTCATCGCTCTGGCCTCACCGTCTGTACACGGCGACACAGTGCAGACAAGAAAAGTCCATTATCGCTTCCCTCAGTGTGACTATTTATCTCTCTCACCATCTCGCCCTGTCACTTGCAAACCCACCCACGTACCCCCCCACCACACACACACACACCAGCCAACTAAGACAGTGATGGGCAGAGCATTGCATCACCATCACTTGTCTTTCTGTCTTTCAGTGACAGCTGCTGAGCAACCTACTTTTCGAAAAGGATGTGTATCTAAACACACACAGTATGTTTAGGTGCGTGCGTGTGTGTGTGTGTGTGTGTGTGTGTGTGTGTGTGTGTGTGTGTTGAAACTGACTGAATATTGCTCCCGCTTCACCCAGAAACTATCATCCATGTGTTCTTTCCACAAGACATTTAACCCCAAAGTGCCCCGGTGGGGATGCTCAGACCAACATCCGATTCAGAATGCATTGCTTGAAAGGAGCTCAGAGTTTTCCCGAAACAAACAGGCCTATAAAAGTAAGAAGAAAATAAAGAGTGGACAAAAAAAGATTAGTTCAAGACTTGTTTTTTTGTTTTTTTTTCCCCGAGAGTGAGATAAGAAGATTGATTATTAACTTCATGTCTGCACGTTAAGTTTGGAGGCTCTTGTTTAGCTAGCTTATCAGGCCTGAGGAAAGATGGCTCTTTCCAGAGTGAAAAGAAATGGTTTTGTCAAGTCTCAACAACTCTGGCTGTTCTTTTTACAAAAACCTGAACCTGGAGAGAAGTGTAAAAATGACAGTTTGTTGCCTGTTTCTTGAAGAACAACAATTTAGCCATCCACTCATCTCCACACGGCATCGACTATAGCATGTTAACTTCTACCTTAATCCCTTATTTTGTCACTACAAACAAATTCGCAGTTTAAACACGAAATGCATGTCAATTAGCTTCAGAAATGTTGCTATGTATATGACTTCTCTTTCAACAGAGCCACGCTAACGGTTTACACCTGCTTCTAACGTTTGTACGTAGTAGTTTGTACACACAGACATGAATTTGACGTTGATCTTCCTGGCTCAATTTCACAGAAGACCTAAAACTAATGAATAGTAACTTGTAAATCAATTTTGATATAGGTTAATTATTAAGGAAGTATGTTAAAAAAAATCATATTTTTGAGCAAAAACAAAGCCTATTTTTGCTTAATATTCATTTAAAAACTGGAAAGCACATAAAACACTCATCCTCCTGACACACCTCACCTAATGAACCAAGTCAGCTGAGCTGTGAAGGTTGTTGTGCAGATGTCGATCTCCTAGCCGCCAGATATCGTGAGACAACTTTGCAGCTTTGTACTTTCCAGACAGAATACCTTCAAAAAGAAACCTCAGATCCGTTCCAGTACTCTAAAGTTTGTCCCTGGACAGTGTGAGCATTTGGCTATCTATCAAACTGCGTTGGAGCACAGCACCTGCCTGCTGCGACCCTCATTTTAACTACAAAAACCCTCTTTAATGGCAAACCCAGTCCTATTTTAGGTGCTGTCATCTCTTCAAACACCCACTCTGCCTCCCTTCTTGCGCTTTGTAGTTTTGCGGTGAGAGCATCGTGCCTAAGTGGAATGGTTGACTGGTCAGGCAGGACGAGGTGTCGAGGAGAAGGCCTATCCTATCAGGTAGAACCTTCATCAGCGCTGCAGGGACCTTTCTGCTTTCAAGCCTCTAGCACACTGACAGAAAGCTTTAAGGAAGTCTGTTTAAAAGTGCCGGCTATCTTCTGAAGTTGAGATGGGAGAGAGACTTGCACACATACACAAACAAAGTCTGTCACGAGTACAAATGTACAGCAGTGGACTAGTGAGACAGACGTAGCTGAGCCAGTGTAGGAGGGAGGTGGAGAGAGGTAAGATTGGAAGTTTTGCAGCAGCAGGAAGTTGGAAACTAACAAACAAATAACCAGAGGCATATTTTTGGTACGCTTTCAGCAATAAGGCAACAGGGGAAGAATATACAGGTGAGAAACACCCACTGGTGGCAGAGGGCATTGTGCTAAAGTAAGTGTCTCAGATAGGTAGATATTTGATGGAGACCTGAGATCAGGTTATACAATTCTCACCTGTTGGTGTCGGCTTTCTTCAGTGCAGACAAGGCCTTTCCACTCTAGCAAGAGACAGTTTCTTTAGTGAAGGACCTTCCTCTTTGGCTTCATGTCTATAATAAAATCCCCCTGAGAGCATTGACTCTTCTCCAGTGAATTTCTGTGCTGAAATACACAGCAAAGGAAGCAGCACCGTGTTGTCTCTGCAATCGAGGCAAACGACGCACCCCATGTTGTGTTCCTCAACCAACATTTACTCCCCTATTTATCTACATCGCCAGACCCAGCTGCAGACCGCTGATTGGTTTTGCTTGAGTAATGAGCACAATCGACAGAAAGCACAATTTAATTAGGAGGCGCAAACGGCGACGCTGAGATAGAAGATACTGGAAGAGGACGGGGATGGCGATTAATGTAACAACGCCTTCCCAGTGTTCCATCATGGCAATCTGATTTATTAATTACCCATGGCGGTGGGGTTTTTTTTTTTTATCTCGGCTGTCATGCAAATTGTCAGAAAGAGGCACACTCCACTCACAAAGGAAGGGAACATTTGATATCATGGGGAGGCTTGTCTTCCGTCTGTGTGATGAGGAGTTGTGAGACTCACGGCAGGTTTATTTGAATCAGCATCTGAAAGAAGGTATGACTGACAGTTTAGTACCGTCATAACACACACACACACACACACACATGCACACACTCCACCAAACATGGTTGGCCTCAAATACACCCATGATTGGATTTTTTTTTTTTAGGTGGAGAGGTCAAGGTTTGGTGAAATGATTAAACGCAGCCTGCTTTCTGCTGCTGTTATGGCAGGTAGTGACATCAGAAAATAAAATCCCACTTTAATATCCAGCTGCTGGATGCCTCTGGCAGGGATTAGGACCAGATTATGCTTGAGTGCTCCGCGCTCATCCTCTGTGGTGTACTATATATCCACAAACACAATTACTCAGACAGACAGACAGAAAAAAACAAAATGGTACACAGAGGGAGATACACTTTTCTCGTTGTGTGTTTAACACTTTTTTGAAGAAAGGTTGACCTGCAGACGTTTGAGACATAGACTACATGTGGCTTGCTTGTGGACATGGGAGCCATTCATTGTATTTAACCACTGAGTGGCTGCTTTTCTAGTGCGTCGTACCTGCATCTGCACACAAATCCCCAACAAACCCACCAGATTTTTCCTTTAAATCTTCTTTTATTTGTTTACAATCACGTGCGTTGTTAGCAAAGTTGACAGACACCAGTTGGATGGAATTTTGGATTTATTTTCATTTCAAGAACAGTTGGTGCTCAAAGTGAATTTTTTTTGTTTTGTTTGTTTTGCTGCTAAATGTTGCAGGAGCCAGAGGAGGAACTGCACAGCACACACTAAGAATGAATCACCAATGATGTGCTTCTCGTGGGTGGCAAGTTGTGCCAAACGCATTGTTTGAAATTCCAACACTCCAGCGCCCGAGCGCGCACGCATTCTTTTCGGCTGCAATTATATCCCCGTGGATGAGTGAGCTGCCACGTGCCCATGCTAACAGCTGCAATGTAGTGAAAGTTTTTCTATCTTTCATCTGAAGGAAATACATGCATCCATTGGTTTACTTTATATGTGCAGTGACAAAGCACAGACGCAAATTGGGTAAAAAGCTGTGAAAACAACAAGGGGGAAGAGATGAGAGATGCAAGTTGAGATGCAAACCTTAAGGGTCTTATTAAAACTTACCATAACAAACAAATGGGGGAAAGCAGTAAGAATAAAGTAAAGTATTGGGGAATAGTGAACTGCATGTAACATTTGCAATATTGTGTTAATAGTTCACACATTCGATTACTTTTTTTTTTCCCCTAACCCATTTTTGTGTAATTAAAGCGACTAAACAATTTTTTTATATTTTATCGTTGCTTCTCCAAATTGCATTTTCAGCTCACATGTGAGAAATATTTGGCTATAGTTTCAAATGTTTTGAATCTGAATTTGTAAACCTAAACTTGAATATATTAGATATCAATCCTGCTTGGTGAAATCCCCCCACCTAGACTCGAGTTTCTAGAAAGTAAGTGGTTCAGTGATAAGCACTGTCGCAGAAGAATGTTTCTTGTTCGAACCACCCTGTGTCAAGATTGCATGTTGGTAGTTGGTAACAGGGTAACTGGTGACTCTAAATTCCCCATAGGTGTCAGCATGAATGGTTGTTTGAGTCGATGTGTTAGCCGTGTGATCAGCTGGCAAAGTTTGAATAATTTTTCTCAGTGTCTTTGGTTAGCCAAACTATATTTCTTCCTGGAGTAGCTTTAGTTGTAGTTCAGCTCTTTTGGTAGCTTGCAAAGTTGTTGAACATTCCAAAGGGACCTTTGTTAAAAAATGTGAATATATATATCATTCATATCAGTGTTTGTAAGGTTATACGATATGGTCAGCAGGGCAACATTGCAGTTGATAGTATGTCTCCAAGCAACACCAGTCTGGCAATGACTGCTTTGGGGGAAGCACACACCCAGAGGTGTGAAGCTTAGACCCAAACATATGTTTAAAAAGTTTTTATCCTCCAGTAGCTGTACATAAAAAGTACAATAGGCGCAGTAAACTGCAGGAAATACAGCCATAGAATCATATTGGTAATAGATGGAAGTGTGCTTACAAATAAACACAGACAATGCATCACGAGATCATACATTGCAAACAGCAGTACTGTAAAAACACACACCTTCCTCTCCCCCAAACCTCCCTCAGTCCTTCTCTTTTTCTCCCTGTGCCTCCACCTCAATGCAAAAGACCTTGATGTCTCTTTGAGGGTTTTCCACGCCACATTTCAACGGCAAATCTAGCGTGTCACGCCTGTGCCAGCATTGCCAAGTCCTCATCATTCATCGTGATGACTCACAAAGCAAGGCCGAAACACAAATGTCTCTGCCATCGAGCGCCCGTGGATGAGAGAAAGCGTGTATTTATATTAGGAGAAGAAAGGGAAGAGATTCACACTGATTGGCCTCCGCTGGTGAATCAAACAGTGGCCTTGTGGCTCGTATTTGAGGGCAAATTGTTTGACAGATTGTGGGAAGTTAATTGTTATTTCTAATTATATTCCTTCCTTCATATCCTCCTGAATATTGCTGAAAAGACCACTACTGAATCACGCGGTGTATCAAATTCAAATTCCTTGTTGCTAGTTTCTCATAAAAAGAAAAATCACCAACCTCGTTCAGTACTCCCTCATATTCCCCGAGGTGACGAGAATTCGCATGCAGCTTGCGCAAAATCAATGATCACTTAAGTTCACGGTACGAGAAGAGGTGGAACTCTTATTTACTGTGATCAAACAGGGTGGCAAACTGCTCCCTGAGGCATGCCATCTCCCACCTACTCATGAAAAAAAAAAAAAAAACACTACCACGCACACTCACGTATCCAAACATACACACGCATTACACAGGCTCTGAGCCACTGCAAGCCGGCTAAAGCAACATTTGATTTGAGGTGATGGAAATAGAGGAACGCAGGCTTATAATCCTGTAAGGGCAACTGCAGCGCGTTTGAAATGGGTCCCAGTGGCGGTGCAGTGCTGGCTCCGGGGCATTGGTAAATGAATCTGTCTGCAGTCACACAGCCAAATGAACATGGGGAGCTAAGTAAGAGAGCGGCGGGCGCGGCAGTTCATTTATGAAATGTATTAGGATTTATGAGGCAATGAAGTGTAAAGGTGCTTTATTACTCTCCCACCGCCGTCAGTCCACCAAGATGGAAAGCAGAAATGACACTCTAAATGTTTCAGCTCGTGTTTTCTTTCTCCTCTCTAATGGCAGGAAACTGGCATAATGAATAAAATTCTGGATTCAATTTTGAAAATATTATTTATTTATTTCGATTTTCTCTCATTTTTATTCAGGGAAAATCTTTTTTGTGTTATTTTGTTTAGCCACTATCTGCTATGTTGTTTATGGGAAAGGTTGCCACTGTCTTCAGGTCAGACTCCGGCCAACACACACCACCTGCTGCCATTGTTTCCCAGCATACTGTATACGTCTATAAACCAGCATTAACATGCTACGCCGTGACTCCCGGTTGAAGCAATCCTGAAAGCTGACCAGGAGTGGAGGGAGAGAAAAATAGCGCTCCTGAAGCCATGTCAAGCAGAAGGAATAAGATGATCTCGTGTGTGTGTCTGTGTGT
Organism: Argyrosomus regius; assembly: GCA_946959425.1. NCBI lineage: Eukaryota > Metazoa > Chordata > Actinopteri > Sciaenidae > Argyrosomus > Argyrosomus regius. The sequence goes on along the minus strand of OX336899.1, from coordinate 10,397,218 downwards.
GTCTGTGTGTTTATGTGTGTGTGCGTGCCATGGGACCGAAATGTGAAGAGTGAGTTTGCTGGTTCAGTGCATCCTGGTTGAGATCAAAATCATCTCAAACTTGTGTGAATGAGGTCTCCAAGGAGGGTAATGGAGAAAAAGGCCAGCATGGCGGTTTGTAATGTATCATGTGTGTGTGTGTGTGTGGATAAACTATATGTATCTAAAAAAGGATCTCAACTATATACATCACACCAATTTTTGGGGTGATTTTACTTGCTCAATAATAACACATTTTGTTTCAGTTTGTGTCATTTTGCAAAACAAATTGCGGACTGTACTCTGCAGGAAAGAAGTGAGTTTTACCTGAGAAGACAACTTCAGGGGCACTAAAGCCCCCAGACGAAATAACCTGCAAAAAAGTTGGATTGTTGAGGTTTCAATTTAGTATAGTTATCAAAGTGCTAGAAGTGAAATTTTGAACTTAATCGAAAGATAAAAGTAAAAAATCTCTCGATTTTGCTTTTGCTGGCAAACTTAAGAATAAAGGCTATTACATTTCTTAACTAGAAATACTTTGGAGAGTTACAGAGGTCTCTGAAGTTGTAGTAAATCTCACAGGCACACATCTTCTGAGACATATTTTGGAGGGATTGTACAAAAGATAATTAGATGTGATGAATAATACTTTAGCTTTAGCAAAATTCACTCTACAGCGGGGTAGTTTCAGCCTGTTATCTGCGTTCGATTTGAACATTTAATCGGATATAACACCACTTCAGGGTTGCAAACAACATAATTAAAGCTGGCGCTCATTTTGTTTGCAATCTCTTTCCATGCCTGCTCATTGTCTTCACTTTGTAAATGTGGTGATTGTGTGTGATTTCTAAGATGGTCTACCATTAGGAGAAGTATTTTTCTTGCTCCAGTTTTGGTTTTCTTTTTGTTTCCATCTCAGCTCGGTTCTTATTTTTTAGCCCTATTTATTCACTCTAAATATATCAGACCAATCTTATCTTTCCCATGAATTAATAATAAACTTCTAAATGATCTATTATTGAATATGTTTTTGCAGAATAACATATCGTTGAGTCTGACATGAGTAAACAGTGGGAAAGATGTAGAGTAAATTCATGTCTTGCGTGGGATCAATCATGATCACTTGAGAGTTACTCTTATACACTAAGTTCAGTTCATAGTTTGTACTGTGCAGCTTAATACTCTGGCTTTTTCCAACCTTGGACATTTATTAGTGTTTAATCTTTTGTTGAAATGGTCACAAGGTAAATAGTAAGAATGTGCGTCTGCAGGTATTTGATGTGAACGCAACTCCTTCCCTGATGATTTCTTATTGTTATATGCGAGGTTCAACCTGCCAGCTGACTTTGAGTTTGTTGAGGCTTCTGATTGACCGGCATGAGATCTCTGGTTCACAAGGCTAAAGTCATAAGGTTGTAAAGTAGATGCGCCTCAGTCACTTATCAAATGTGTCTTATTCTTCTCACCCAACAATGATGTTTTTGTCCCTTAGGTGGCTCTCAAGTGTAATTTCTAGAAGTTTGATGAATATGGGGCCTGGGATCAGATCTTTTCATCACATTTCTTTGTCACACTGACATTACTTTAAAATACAAAAAGCAGAAATACTTGCAAAATTTAACAAAATTAGAAGCTTTTGGAAATAAGCAGGAATAAAACCATGGAAGGGCCATGAGATATGACTGAAAGCTTAGAAAGAAATCAAGTGAATGGACCTTAATTTACACACTTTTTGTCAAACTACTAATACAGAAACTGAATGTGTTTTTCATACGAAGTCTCCTAGTTTGACACATGCTGCTTCTGGAATGAGTGCTTGTCAGTATGAAGGCCATGATGGGCATATGTGTGTTTCCTTCAACATTTCTTATGCCTCCCATGTCATCTGGCCTCTTGACTTCCCACCCAGTAGGGAGCATTTCATTAGTACTGAGTGAAAGGAGCAGGGAGGCAGGAACAGTACCTGACCCAACACTCAGTCCATGAAGATGCTTCGAGGGAAAACACGAGGTCCTCTCTTAGACGCCAGCAGCTCTGAACATAACGGTTGGTGGAGACTGTTTGCTGGGGGTTATTAAGCGACCACTTAAAATCTGCACGCCCTGACACATTTGATCATCTAATGACACCTAATTATGTGACCGCCTAATGTTGGGTTTCTCCGAGGTCAGGTTGTCGCCGTTTGCGGCGCTGAGAATGCTTTTTGGAAATAGAGCGGTAATTATTGGCGAGAGCCGCTCTCTCATTAGAAACGCTGTGTATCTGAGCATTGCAGAGAGAGTGAGAACAAAATCTAATTATCGCCCTCTTCTCACCCACCCCTCTGCGACATCAATACTCCATTATAGCACCTTGTCCCCAGGGTGCAGACAATCTCTGACTCCTACACATGTGCAGTGTGCATGTACACATATATATACACACAGCTACAATGTATGAGGTCATTAGAAAAAGTGCAATATGGTATGAGAGCCCTAAATGATTGGAAGGATTGAAAGCTACTGTCTATTTTTACACGTTTTTGAACTTGAACTTTGTTGGATTAACTCGATTTACTCGGTTTCACTTACACAGCTGATCTCTGAACTACATGATGTGGCCCAGAGGGTTACAAAAAAATCTAATTTTTTATTCAAATTTGGGTTAATAAGGGATTCTTGATTTAAAAAAAATGGGGGAGATGACAGTGTTTCATGTGACTTCACTGGGCCAGATGGAGCTTGACGTGGAACAGCAGTTCACCATAATTGTTGCTTGTACTGTAATTTTTCAGAAATAATAAAAACAGAATTTTGAGGAGAGAAACTCTGTTAGACACCGAAGACGCAAGAATGAGGCTCATGTGCCTAATTTTATTTTTTGTGTAGTACAACAGTTTGTCGATCAAACCAATAATGTCAAGTATAAGCTGCAACCTCTTCTCGGTTTCTTCAAGAGCACTCAGTGACTGCTGCTTATCAAGGCAGTCAGAACTCATCGGCATCAATCTTTCCCTCTACGTGACAGCTGCAGATTGAAATCAAGCATGCTTTAAAAGACCTGTACGTCTTTGAGGGCCCAAGATTGTGTCAGATCATCGCGTGCCGTTAACCTGCTGACATGTAGCGGGCAGCGGGAAACGACAGTCAGCGCCACCTCAGCTTTGATGTGATTATCTTTGATCTCGCAAACTTGTCTGGGAAAGATAAATCCAGGCTTTATTTCTTCTACAGTAGGCTGCTCCTGGCTTCACGGCTTAAAGTGTGTTGGATAGCTCAAGACCAGTCTCCTGTGTAAGGACTGACTGGTGGTGGTGCATTGTTTTGTACTGTACTGGTGCCTGAATCGTTGTTCATTCTCACCACTGCTTGTGAAAACCCTCCTATACAGGGCAGAACACCTTGTTAGTGAGGAGGAAACATCGTGATTTATAACTGGTTTTGAAGCACTAGTGAATGTTCAGTCAGTCTTTTGCACGTGTCCTCATCCTCTCAATTAGCACTCACACTAATTTCCGCCATCATTATCTGGAATCGTCAATTGCGATGTCATCTTTTCTCACATCTAATTGCACAGTAACATTGTTAGCCTATTATCTTCATCCATTTTCCATAACCGCTTAACCTAATCAGGGTCGTGGGGGCTGGAGCAGAGCCCAACTGACATTGGGCACCCTGGATGAGTTCACAGGGCTGGCACATAGAGATAAACAACCATTCACACTCCATTTACACCTACAGACAATTTAGAGTCAACGATTAACGTGTAAACCTGCACCTCTCCTCTGAACATCACAGAACCAAATCACCAGAACTGCCTTTTTTCACCTCAAGAACATTGCCCGACTTACTCTTGCCCATCACTCTTTTTCCCTGCTGCAGAAACCCTCATTCACTCCTTCATCACCTCCAGAACTGACTACTGCAACAGCACACCTTCCAAGACTTTAAATAAACTCCAATACACTCCAATACTGCTCACCCACACCCACACTCGTGACCACATTACCCCTGTCCTCCAAAACCTCCACTGGCTCCTGGTCCCACAGCGCATCCAGCTCAAAATCCTCCTCCTCACACACAAAGCCCTCCATAACCAGACCCCCTCCTACCTCACTGACTTGCTCCATCGCCACAACCCATCCCGCAGCCTCCGTTCATCCGATGCAAACCTCCTGACTCCAACACCCAGGACAAAGCACCGAACCTGGGGTGACAGAGCCTTCTCCGTAGCTGCCCCCTCCCTCTGGAATTCTCTCCCCAAACACATCCGTGACTGCACCGACCTACCAACCTTTAAATGACAGACAAAAACACGCCTTTTTAAAATTGCTTTTTAATGTGTAGCCTAGTCTAATGTGTCTTTAGTGTATTGTTTGGATGTTTGATGTTGTTTGCTGCTTTGATGTAAAATGTCTTTGAGTATCCAGAAATGCGCTTATAAATAAAATGTATTATTAGTATTATGTTTTTGGACCACTGGGAGGAAGCCAGAGTATTCAAACTCCGCAAACTCCGCAGAAAGGGGTTCAAACCAGGAACCTTCTTGCTGTGAGAGGACAGTGCTGATCTTGCTACAGTCTTTAAATATGATTCTCTCTCTCCACCTTCACGCTGCTGTTACACATGCCCCTCCACCTCCCCCATCTCCGCCTCAGGCTTTGCAGATTCATCAGCCACCGGCAGTGTCTGGACTCCATGGGGGGGGGGGGATATATCTTGCTGCTGCACAGGGCCGACGTCCCTCAATCACAAAAATCTCCCTGTAGAGTCGTAGCCCCAACGATTTTCATCAAGACTTAATCATCACATATTATCCGTTATAATAAACAATCATCTTTACTTCATTCATTGTCTCTCATGATTGAGATGATGTGATATGGGAATTGCCGTGATAGAAAAAAAAATCTAAACGTAACATTCATATATATGAGTTAAAATAATCCATTTCATCAAAAACGAGGAGCCTTTAAATTAGAACAATGTAAAATGGACACTTGACTTTTACTGCCATGGTCGGTATGATATAAAGTCACCTGTTGCTCAATATCATATTAAAGTTACGTGAGTTTTTATGTGGCATGGTACGAATCTGAATGTATTCTGTTTTTTATATCTCAGAGTAGCACTTATAGGTTGGGAGGCCACAAAGGAGCTGAAGTGCATCTTAAGATAAACTTTCAACCCGACGCTTATTGTTTTACCTCAGGCACTTTGTCAGCCCACTAATGTCTGAAGTTGAACTTGGAAAATGATAAGCCTAGTGTACAAAGGCAGCAGGAAGAACGGAAACAAGTTAGGTTGGAGTCTGTATTTCTCTCCCACTCAGCACTCAAGTGGAACTACAGGAGGTGGGCGTTTTTCTCCAACAAAGAGAAGGAGAGGGAGATCGACCAGGAGACAGGGAGACGTGGAGAGAGGGTGTCAGACTCAGTGAGGCAGCAAGGGAAGGTAGAGTGATAATTCTGTGTTGGAGACGGAGCGCGGGGGAGAGAGAAAGGTTTGCGTAGGGAGGATATATTACATGCAGTTCCATTAGTGTGTGTAATGGTGCTGAAAGGCTGCGTCCTGGTGCTGTTGACCGTGATGATAGTAGGAGTTGAATTAAACAGTCCCCTGTCTGGCAGCGCTGGTTGTGTACTGGGCTATGAAAGACGCAGCACAGACAGCTCCTCTCATACAGCCACATCACTACGCGTCGAACCAACCAAAGCCTTTGTTTTGGTTTACAGATGGAGTGGATGCTTAGCGTGAGCAAACTCAGCAATGATGACACATTGTAATTGCCTCTGTAGGATGTAGAAATTTACACTCGGCACAGTGTGGGCACAGGTTAATTGCTTTTCACATTATCACCCCAATAGTGATAATGTAATAATTGTTACATTATGTAAAACTGGTCACAAAACATCTCTGAAAAGCTGTTAAAGTTAAGAACTTCTGAAGAATGCTGTGACCTCTTAAGACCGGAATTTTTATTTTTTAACTTTAATTAACTCTCATGGCCAAAATACATACAGAAGCTACGCGTCACGGAGGTGGAGTGGAGTTTTTTAAGTTTGCCGAGTGATAATGCAGCTGGTTTTGAAAGGTTTGGAAGCATAGGCTATATCAACTGGTACTAAACTAATTAACTGGATAATTTTAACTACAGGATCATGAGTACACATTGACTTGACTGAATTATTTTAATATAAACTGTACAAACACCCACAAGTTTGCTCTGCTGAATTGCATTGCCTCCGGTACAGTGAGGTATTTTCTTTAATTACTTGCATAGAGAAAAACAAACTGTGGATATGAACAAGTGAAAGTCTTTATAAATTATCATTTACCATCATAGAGTCTGATGGACTGACCAAAATCACAACTATCATAAATAGTAAACATACTGTAAATAGTATTTAGGCTGTAGAATAGGATCAAAAATGACTGTTAAACAATATATTGATGATAAACTAAATTATGCATGTATGCAATAATACAAGATTTAAAGTGTGCGACCATAAGCATCTTTCAACAACTAGTTTTAGGTATCAAATAGCAAGCAGCAACCTCCGTGGTTGTGAAGTGAAGTCAATGCAAAAATGCCCAAAACAACCTTGAGTAGCCACGTGAGGTTGGCTACAGAACGAGTCAGTCTCACTGACAGTATAAAGACTTGACGTTGTGTCAGCGACGTCACCTACCGGTTTCTGAAGAACCTACATCTTGGCCTCCTGGCTCATCTACATAGATGTGGGTCAATGTTGGACCTGAGGCGGGTTGAATGACGCTAGGGTGCTCCGACAAGCCATCTGTAACGACACACACCTGTCATGAAGTAATTATGCATAACTTGAACGGGTGAGTTATATATTAATTCGAACTCAGTACAGTTGTTGTTACAGGGAAATTAGCTATAGGGACCAAAACCATTCTTTGTATGAGGCTGTAAACATGTTTTTCTGCTGTGAAGTTGGACATTTTAATATCGGTATTGGGGAATGGGGAATTTTTACAGGTGGCTTGTTTGAGCATCAACCACGAGCTACATCTTGGACCATCCTTAGATTAGCCCGAAGGTGGCAGAGGCAGGACTGGCAAGATTGCGGCTGCTAGAGCCACCACACTGAGCTTCACAATGGCTCCTCAGAAACCTGTGGGTGACGTCACAGATACAACATCCATGCTTTATACTGTTTATTTTAAATAGTAATGAATAAGTTCAGGAGATGAAAGATCCCATCTGCATATTTCTGTTTTTGTTTCTTCAGCATCTGAAGAATGATGAAGACATGGAGAGACAGATAAAACATAGATACATTGTTGTTCAAATCCACACTGGCGAATTCAACAAAACCTTTGAGATCAGCATTTAAGATTTAGTTTGTCGGCCTCGTTTCTTTTTGTTAAAGTATTTAACACTTTGTTTTTGCTCCACTGCTGCTCTAAACAAAAAGAGAAAAAAATCAGATCACTTTCCTTAGTTTGCCGAATTTCCACCTGCAAACTTGATTATTTATTTTCAGAACCGTATTCACCGCAGATATCGCTGGCTGGAAAATGGACTATGGTCATTGTAAATTATGCAAGCCAAAGGGCACACTGATCAATATAGGTTTTAAGTGCTGTAAGTCTGACCTACAAGACATATTGATCAGTTGCACGTCTTGTTGGTGCACTTGTGCATGAAATTCATTGTTTTACAGCAACCATCTTTTTCACTGCCCGGGTGTTAAACCCCTGAGGTTACTCTACTCTCTCTCTCTGTTTACCTTTAGTCAATGCAGTTTGGGATACACAAAGGTCAATTAAGATCCATTAATCAAAACTGGTCGCATGGTTGTATCTATTGTATTTTTTTTAAAAGAACAAGAGGATTAATCAAGATGCTGGTCAATCAGTCCATAGATTGCAGAAGGAGGTGAAACAACCTCCACTTGAAAATCACTCCTTAACTATCCACCAATTTACTGCTGGTATTGAGTGATCTTCTCTGTTCATCTCTCTGTTGACTTGAACTGGTGAACTATGACCTCAGTGTTCACAGAGACACCTGGGATCTTTCAGAGGGGGGGGGGGGGGCTGTGATTTAAAGGCCAAGCACAAAAGACAATATGAGAAGAGAAAATAAACAAGACCAACAACATACTTGGATTCTGAATGTCAAAGTGTATCTATGTTTTATTTCCTGTGTGAAATAAACAAATTATTCAGCATTCTTGGAGTAAAACAATTAATTTATGCATTTATACGAGTAGAAGAGATTCTAATCTGCTATTTTTCAAAGCATTGCATCACCTTGAGATAAACACCTTTTCTCAACTTTCCCTGCAGGTATAACCATTTGGTTTTATATGTTGCTTCTTTCACAGGCTCATTATCTACAACTGTGTCTTACTAATCGAAATTTACGAAACAAAATGGAAATTGCTTAAATATTTCCCACAGAACTTCCTCTATTGTGATAATTTGCAAGAAATGCACGAGTAATACAAAATAGACTGTAGAGATAAATAGATGACTGAGTGTAGGTTCCTGACCACCACATTTCGTCAAGTTTATGTGGTGTTTAGAAGTTGAAGCAACAAACATAACTTCCCTGTCTTAGTTAGATTTAGTGACACGCAGTTAAAACACAAAAAAGGGACTACTACTACTACTAGGTGTACAGCACATTTGGAACATATTTTTATTTAAGTATAAGTCGTTTGCATAATAATACAAGGTAAAGAGGACAGAAAGTTCAATATATCATACTGTTGTACAATCGTTGAGTATCATTAATGTTTCTGAGTCTCAGATTGTGCAATATATGCAAATGCTTTGAACAACACATGCTGATGCTTTTGAAATTGCAGCCAGAAAATTATGCATCACGGTAAAGGGTTGCTTTAAAAGTAAAAAGTGGCTGCAAAGTAACAGAATTTCAACTGGTTTGATATTAAGCCAAAGACCGGACCAGACCAGACTGGAAATACTGAACTTTACCATTAGGTGCGGCACATGACTCCCATAATGAGAGCCATAAATGAGAATGAACACGTTCCTGCAAATGTTTCAAAATAAAAACACACAGCTACCTCACTGACACAGAAAACAGATGTGAAAAACATGATGGTTGTCAGAGTAATATTGAAAAGGGAAAATGATGGGCCCATTGTTTGTTAACGTTCCAACAATGTATTTCACAAACTTGTTAGCAACTTACCGAATGCTTTTCCAAGGAAGGAGTGAAGGAGTTCTCATATATGCTAAGCACTTGTTGGCTGCTTTTTCTTCACGCTGTTGTCGGGTGGGAGCCACACATGCAGATACCATCAGTTCACCTTCCCTGCCTCTCACAAAGACACGGCAGTTCTTGTTGGTTTCCCTCAGTAGAGGTTTCTTTGCAGCAAGTCGACGATGAAGGCTTGTTTCATGTTGTCTCGTTTGAACAGTTGATATTGAGATGTGTCTGCTACTTGAACTCTGTGAAGCATTTATGTGGTCTCTAATCTGAGGCGCCATTAATTGGTGATTTCTGAGGATGGTAACTGTAATGAACTTATCCTTTGCAGCAAAGGTAACTCTTGATCTTCCTTTCCTAGGGCGGTCCTCATGTGAGCCAGTTTCATCATAGCGTTTGATGGTTTCAAAGTTCATTCAGAGTTCTTGAAGTTTTCTGGAGTGACTGTCCTTAAAGTAACTGTCGTTAGCCTTTACTTAATATGAATTACTACAGTTGTCTTATAGAGTTATTTACTGCATGCCAATACTACCTCTGAACAACACAACGGATGGTCTCAAAAACACATTAAGAACTTCCACTAATTAACTTTTAATAAGGCACATCTGTTAATTGAAAACTATTCCAGCTGACTACCTCATGAAGCTGACTGAGAGAATACCAAGACGTAAATTTCACATTACTTCCATATTCTTTCAAGTGATTACATACAGATGTCATTTATGAGTGGACGGTTTCTATCACAGTATGAACCTACAAAGCTAAACAGAGCTCTAAACTCAAAACGATTAAAGATGTAGCATCCAAAACAGCTCCCAACAAACTTAATGAAATTGTTGCTTTTAGCAGTCAACATTAGGCTCAAACTCTGTGTGGTCAGAGAAAAAAATATGCTGCAGAACAGAGAAGAAATAAAATCTGAAGCAAGAGGACTGAGTGAGAGGAGAATGTGTGAGCCAGAAGGACACCCAGAGAGAGAGAGAGAGGAAGACGGAGACAGAATCTCATTAACGGTCTGAGGAGTCTTTGGCCTCGGCCTTTAATGTGATGCTATGTCTCTCAGTCTTCGCCAGAAGCTGCAAACTTTCCCCCTCCATTCCTCACTCTCCTTTCTCTGAGTCTTCCCTGGCTCTTTCTCTTCCTTTCTCAATCCCTTTCTTTTTATTACTCTTGCATCTCCTCTCCCCCGGCTTCTCAGTGTCTTTCTCCTGCACTTCTTAATGCTGCGGAGCATGGCGAGATGGGTATTATTTATTTATGGCCATGCATTGTCTGTGTGCGTGGGCTTAAGTAATATTCATCTGAGCTGTGCCGCTATAATACAAAGCCTCATTCCTTCTCATATGCGAAGGATGAAACACGAGCATTGGAGCTTGCTACGGTCCCCGAGTCTGAATACTCCCGTCTCAAAGTTGAGGGAGTGTGGGGGGGCCAGCTTTGTAGAGCTCAGCGTGCTTTGTTAAGAACTACAAAGAGGACAAACTGACTCTACCCTTTTTTACTTACTTTGCTTCTTTCTTCAGCAATTTTCTTCTGTTTTTTTTTTCTTCTTCTTTTCTTTTTGCTCATGTCTGTTCCTGTTCTTTTCTCCAGCCCAGTGCTGCAGGGCAGGTCACTGCTGTAGAAGTTAGGGTGCAGTGAAGCAGAAGTGCTTTATTCCACTGTAGAAAGCATCTTTTCCCATTAAATCTGACTGGTGTTTTCCATCTGTCTCGGAGCAGGTTTTAATGGCTCGTCAGATGACTTTTAAGATGTATCTGGGGGATTCGCAGAGCCAAACGCTGCACGTTTTCCAGACAGCATTCTTCTTCTTCCTCTGTCTACTGTCATGGTCTTGTCTCTCAGCAGAGATAAAGAAACACCTCAGGGCAGCACAAAATTGAGCTGACATTAACATTAATGTTTTCTAAGAAATCTATACATATATATAATTGGTGTATGTTTTCTTTTTGACTGATAAATCTATTTATTTTTCAGCAGTGGCACTGCCCTCTGCTCTAGTACACAGTTGATACTGTAACCTGTTTGTGCAGACCCAAAAGATTGTTCATAATATCTCTTCAGTTCCACTGGCATCACTGTGAGTTAACCAGCAGCAGGGCTGATGTTGTTGTTAGTCCACCTGTGATTTCAACATTCATCTGAACTGCTGGTCTAGATTCGATCCACATTTACAACAGATCTGAATACATTTCCATCCACTGCTGTATGTGAATGTGAAAAATAGGAGTTGCGTGCATCATGACAAATAGTCGGTAGCGCTCTCCAGTCAGTTAAAGTTTAACCATTGCAGAAGAAGAGGGCGCAATGACATCATTTTAAAAGGCAAACAAAGGAAAAAGAACATGATGGAAGCAGAGTGCATTTATTTTTGTTTTCTTCAACAAAGTTACAGTCGGCTGCTATTTTGGACGTTTCGGTCACATGCTTCCTTTGTTTTCTTTGTTATGACTCAACTTTTTCACCTCAGTGAAAATAACTTTTTGGTTTTCAATTTCACTCACAAAAAAAAAAGAAAACTGGTGGATGTAAAGGCACTTAATGACATAGCAGACTGTTGAAATAATCTGAAAGTACCATCTAGAGCAAGGGTGGGCAATTAATTTTCCCAAGGGGCACATGCAAAGGTCGTGGAGGACCAGACCAATACTCTGAATTCAATTCTGCTCAATATTAATTTCATTGCTTTATAAAAATGCAGTAAACGATATGGTTTGAGCTTCTACTGGTAAGAATACATATACATAGTAAAAACTCAAACATTATCTCACTTTACCATTGATTTAAGAGTCCACCAAACACTGGGCCGCATCAGGAAATGGCTTACTCTTGTTAGTGAATTTGTGGGCAATTACATAACTCGTCCTGACTACTGCATCCCTGGATGTGTGAAGCTTGGTAAAACATCCTTGCTGTTTTTGCAGCTTTGCTAGCAAAGCATCAGCCTCCCGTTCCCGCTATGCATCAGTCAAGTTTTTATACTTATCCGAATGTTTGGTCACGTAATTGCGATTCAAATTGAAGTCTTTCAACACAGCAACCTGTACTCCACACACTAAGCACACCGTGTTACCTTTGATTTCTGTGAAGAAATACTTGGGAGTCCATGTCTTGTTAAAAAGTCTACATTCAGTGTCAACGTTTCTTTTTTCTTACCATTTTTTTTGCCATTTTAACAAGTGTGTTTTTTGTGGAACGCATTTCTGTGTGCAGTTGTGTATGCACGCACGTAAGTAAAACGCCTTCAAAATAAAAGCACTGCGGTTGTATCGATTTCTAATTTCCCGGTAACCTCACGTGGGCCGGATAGGTACAGCCAATGGGCCGGATGTGAAAGCAAGTTATCCTAGTTTGCTACCTCCCACATCCTGCAATCCTAACCATACAACAGGTACTGTTATGAAGGAACAGGTGTCTTGACATGCAAATATCACATAACCAACACTATGTGTTGTTGTTGGAAAAACAAAAAAACTTGTGGGACTCAGATCTTGTATCAACCTTTGAGTGTTTCCACAGAAAAACATTCTAAAAAATGGAAGAAAATGAACAACTATATCATAGTTTATCCAGTAATTCTTGACAGAAAAAGAATTCAGATTTCAGTTTGACTTTAAGCCTTGCCATTATGTCTCCTGATCACTGTCTGAGCCACTGTTTTCTCCTGAAAATGCAGGTGGGGAGGGGAAAGAGTAAAGGACGGTGCTGGTAGAACATAGTTAGGAGCTCGCAATCTGTTGCTAAAGCAATTGTAAGGTGTGTAGGCGTGAGAGCAGAACAGAGCAAGGGGAGGAAAACTAGATACACTTGCGCACACACACATAAGCAACCAAACAAGCCGAGAGTAGGAGCTTCTTTTTGGAATTAGGCAGCAGTGGATGTCGTTCTAATTTCCTTCTCTCCTCCTCCCTCCATCTTTATCCCTCTTTCTGCAGAGCGAAGCCTAATGATGTCCCTTGTGACAACTGCTGGTTAACTACTAGCCATCAGCACTCGCGGGCACATAGACACAGATGTGTGTACGCCGCCACACACACACCGCACACACTCATACATTCTGGCCAGCAGCTGGTAGCTTTGCCAACTGTGTCCCCCTGACTTGAAGGAGATATGGGGAGCAGATGTGACTCTATTCTGCCTGACAGGTCTGGGAGAAGAAAACAAGAGCCAGCAGACCAGGAAGGGGGGGGGGTGTTCGGGGTGTGCGGGCGATACAAGAGCCTGTCTCCACCCTTTACTGCTTGGAAACGTACAACAGATTTGTCTTAGCATTGTATGGCCATGACCACATCATCATTTTATGCATAACACACTGAGCGAGAAAACCCAGGGCTGCATCTCATTACCCTAGAAAAGCTTCTTCCTTTCTTTGACCACTTCCTCGTTTCCTTTCTGATGTGTGCCCCCGTCATCCCGACACAGGAGAAAACACAGTAAGCTGCTTCACTTCATTATCTCCTTTGCAGCATGGAAACATGGGACGATCCTTTCAGGAAGAATTTCCACCGCCACGCCCAGCTACAGTTTAAGCTGACATCGGCAACAATGAGACACAAGATTAAAGCTCCCGAGAATATCAGACCCCAACAATGATCGGCTTAAGAATTTGAGCTAAATATTATTTTATTTTCGGATTTCAAAGATGTGTTTTTACTTGAAAGTCTTTTTTATACGCGAGTGTCTTTATTTTAAAATCTATGAAATGTCTACATGCTGGAGTCAGCTTAGAACACTTAATTATGAGGCAAATTTCAAGATTTCATGACTTAGCGTTGGAAGGATTAATTCCAGAAACTCGGCGATAAAGCCACTTCATTTAAAATCTACATTTGTCTCAATTCTGTTTCCATCTCCATCACTTCTGAGAAATTCACATCTTTAGCATAAAACGGCACAATTAAATCACAGTTTCTCCTTTAAAGTGACGATATATGTGACTCACACGTCAGCCTGACCCCCGTGATGCTAAAAAAAGAAAAACCTTGATTTAAATGAAAGATGTTCCTGTTTATGCCTTGACAGCTTGTGAATGTTAAGCACGGCCACGCCAAGCGTGATCCGGAGCTGCAATGTGAGGGCATGAGTTTATAATGAATTCTTCCTGTCAGGCAAGAAGCCCGAATAAACACACTGTACATGCAAATACCCAATGATCAAGTGATAGTGAAACATTCCCAGAGGATATTATCCATCATATTCAGACATTTCACCATATGTATATGCGTGTGTATGGATGAGCATGAGAGTGTGTGTGTAAACTACTACTAGAGTTTATTCGCCATATCAGGAATCTTTAGGTGAAGAGCTTATCTACAATCAGGCTCATTTCCTTTATAAAAGGGATTAAGGGGGAGTAATTTATCTTTAATCTCATCAGATAGGATGCTCAGCAGTGTTTGCACGCTGGAAACTTACATGGTGGATGGAGCCATAAACCACATTAACGATGACACACACACACACACACACACACACAGTTGGGCGATTAACGGGAAATTTGCATTGTGTGCGCTAATCTGGGACAAGCCCATAATTACGCTTACTGACAATAGCAAAGGATGCTTGTTGGACCATTTATTACATGCGTAGCTGTCAGTATCATCTACACACACGCAAATAAAAATGCAGCTGTTAGTCCAGTTTAATGCTGCTTCACTTATGTGAAGCCTGACAGAGCACAGAGAACATTATACATGTGGTAGGGCTAAATCCAGATACATGAAGTGTTATCCCGATATTAATCTGGTGATGTTTGTACTCACAAATTACTTATCTAGTTTATGGGAGCACGAACGTGACATACAGTCAGTATGTACACTCTTTGGTTAAGTTAACTTTCTTTGTATGGATGTTTTTTAATAGAAAGAACAAGAACAGAACAATGTAGAAATTATGCAAAACTAAAACCTGTCCAGATTTTAATTAAAAATCAGCGATGCACTTCAGCTAAATAACAAAAAAGTATATTTTCTGTCTGCCTTTGTATCTACCCATGCAGGCAGTTTGGGGTTTTACCTGCCCAGGTTTTGAGATTTCGGTTTCTTTGTTCACCACAATTCAACAGAGGTGAATGGAATTTCATCTGTCTAGCTCACAGTATGTCAACTTACACCTAAAGAATTTCAGAAGGTGCCTTTCCAGAAGTAGTGTCTCTTTTTCACTTTTTCTAACCCCTGTACAGCACTGATTCCCAACCAGGTGTACTCATACCTCAGGTGGTAATTTTGCAGTTGCCCAGCAGTATGTGGACATCAAAACTAATTAAGTCAGTAGAACTCAATTTTTCTGTTTTTTTGAGCTTTTATTTTGATAGAAGCAGCTGAAGAGTGACAGGAGGATAGGGAGCGAGGGGGTTAGGAGGGGTGCACAGATTGGAGTCTAAGCCGCTGCAGCAAGGACCGAGCCTTCGTACATATTGCAAAACCAGGCAGATAGAACTGCTCAATTACCGCTATAGGTACATGAAGAAATATGTCTTTATGCCATATGTGTATTTTGTAATTTAGTTTAAATGACCCTTTAAAAATAAAGCGCTAAAAGGAGCTGTGGACTCCAAAGAGCCGCTTTACTTTGACCTTACAGAGAGTTATGTGAATAAAAAGTTAATATCAAAATAAACTACACTGCTCGCCATGACCGTATCTGTAATGGTTTTCACCTTTTCACACTGTTTTCAGTCTTTAAAATAGGACAGTAAATCTGTAATGCAGCACACCAAGACTCAATGGCATTTAAGTTAATGCACATGGCATTTTGCATAATTTTGTCAGAGTGGGCCTACAAGGTTATTTGAGGCTGTCATGGTTGTACTTGCAGAATGATGCTTGAGATCAGTCGGCATAGCTGGATGACTTGAAATGATGATGGAGATGTTGATGGGCCGTGACATGTCCAGTAACTTGATGGCGTATTTTCCACGCTTGTTTAAATAGATAAGCCTGTAAGTCGTTGTTGAGGTTTGTGAGGAGGTGATTAATATATAAAGGAACTGCCAAGTTGCAGAACTGAGAGACCCAACATGTACACACACAAACAAACACACACACACACCACCTTGTCACAACTCTTCTTAGCTCTCATCTGAAATGAGAACATGCCCTGGGCCGCGCTGGGAGAATGGAAGTCAAAGACAGAAAGAGAAAGAAAAAAAAAGAAAGAGAAGGACAGGGATGGAAATAAAATGAAAGAGAAAAGCCAAAGGGGAGAACACAGAGTGATAAAAGGCCAAACCAGGGAAGGGAAGGAGGGGTGAGGGGGAGTTTGAGAGACAGCGAGAGAGAGAACAAGACAGGGGCTGTGGATCAGCCCCCAGGATCAGCGGTGTGAAAGAGTTGTGGTTCGTTGTAATGTCTCAACCTCTCCTCCTCCATCGCTGCCTGAACTACGGGCCCACCCTACCTCCCACCCACACCCTCCAGCAGCTATTTAACATGGAAATTGATTTAAACAGAAGCTGAGATATCCGCAGTGGGACCTGAGGACAGGTGCCTCCAGTCAGCGGAGGAGAAGCTAATGAGAGGTGAGAGACCCGAGCAGAGCTAACAAGGAAAGCAGAGAGCACAATGAGATGGGAGAGGAGAGGCAGAAATTAGAAGGTAGGGAGCACGGAATGGGGAAGAAATTGAAGTGAAATTGGAAAGAAATGAGGGAGTCGAAATTTTATAATTTCCAACTTGAGTTCCCAGCCAAGTGAGAGACGAGAAATAAATAAATAAATGAGCGAGGAAAGTGTTCGTATGCAAGTCTGTGTGTGGGTGTACTGCAACAGTCTGTGGGTTACCAATATTTTTTAGTAGGGCAGAGGAACTGTCACATTTTACCCATGTGGAAGGAAAGTTTGGTATAAATTACAGCAAAATAACTGAAAACTGCTCAATTAATAGCTTATACAGAGTTAAGGTTAAGACAGGCGTTGTGTGTCACAGTTTTAAAAAACACCAAACTCAAATGCACAACTCATGAGGCAAAATTCAGGTAAAGAGTCTTTACTGGAGATCTGTTCAAGGACACAAAATCCAGGCAGGAAAACAAAGTTAAAGGGCTAAGCTGAGGCAGAAGCTGAATACTTGAGGATAGGTCAAAAAACAGGCTGGGATATACGTAAATGGCACACAGACAATCTGGCAGAGATCTAGTGACTAAGGGCTGGTATATATTACTGGGGAGTAATGAGGGGAATGACGAACAGTGATGAGGGTGAGCAGGTGAGAACAACCAAGGCTGACTGGAGGGAGCAGCTGGGTCTAAAAATGACAGGGGAGTTAGAACATGAACAAAATGCAAGCAGAATGAATGAACGAATTAAACCAGTCCTGACATTGTGTTTAAGCTTCATACGTGCCTCCTAGCTAGCTTCAACTAGCTAGCAAGATTGAGGAATCTAGCTGGACCATGACTAAGCTAACGCAATGTTTTGAATTTAGTATAAATCTAATTGAGAACCTGCAAATCTTCTAAACCTGTAATAACTAACAAAAGAAACTTATTGAATGTTGAACGCATGAAACTATTTAAACTGCGGTCCACCAAAGAACAATAAAAATCAGGGCCAAGCACTCAGTAGATGAAACAACATGCATGCGTGAAAATGTTACATTTTGAAAAACTGGACTCTGGGCTACATCTACTACATCTACTGTATATTTTTTCATAGTTTTTCCACACCAAAGCACGCTGTTAAACTACCACATTTATATCCTAAACCTATACATAAGCAATTAATTAGCAGAGCAGCTGCTGGAGGCAACACAACCCTCCGTGAGAGGTTCACTGCAGGGCAATAAAGCCCCTTAACCTATTTGGACAACTTTTTAAGCTGTTGATAAATTGATATTTGGCCAATTTAAACCTGCATTCATTGATTTTTCTTTGGTCATTTGTCGGCAGCACAACTAGCTGTAACTACAATGTTGACATGTTATCAATTATCAGGTTAAATGTGCTTGTTTGGTGCTGGGTAGGTGGTTACAGTTAGAACCAAAACAATGAGCTGAAAGACGCCAAGAGGGTATGTGAAGCTGAGGGGAATGGGGTTTGTCATCTTTCACAATCAATCATTATCAATTGGTCCATTAGGAAAATGAAAATATATATATATAACAGCTGAAAAGCTTTAATGTTACAGTGCTTATGAAGAACATAGACTGTGCTTGGTCATGAATAGTCTATTAATTAAAAAAAAAACAGTAGAAGTTACTAAACCACAGGAAATAAACTGCAATTTTAGTACCTGAAACGACTTCCTGAAACTTTAAGTCATTGTTTTGTGTTTGTGTTTTGTGTGTATTTCCACCACATCTAAAAAAAAACATGAAACTTCTGTAGAGAAGTTGAAGCAGTATCTGGGCTCCTGAGTCAGAAATGCTCTATGCTATATGTAAATACATAAATATATATATAAAGGACACAAAACCATAGAGATGTTACCTGCGGTTAAACTCTGGCTTATTTCACATACAAGGAGATAATGATCACACCACTTAGGTGTGATCCAGTTTCTTCATATATGAGTCAATTATCACACTGTTTTGAAATAACCTCTGGTTTATTAAGAATTACCACCATGTGAACAGATCAGAGACAGAAGTAAGAATGTCCTCTTTACGTGACTGTAAACTCAACTGAGCACATGCATTGGCATGTTTAAAAGCAGAAGAGGAGAAGGTAATTTCGTTATTACCGACAGGTATGCATTTGAGGACTTCATTGGGATTAAAAGTAAGCAAATCTCACCGGAGCGGGAAGTTTAAACTTTGCTGTGGTGGGAGCAGGTGGTCTGGAACACACATTGCAGGAGCAGGCGATAATGGTCAGAAATCCAGCGGGAGAGGAATTAAGAAAACAGTCCCCGCTGGGCTCGAACTCACAGGTCCAAACACCCTCTTTTAATTTAAATTAAAACTCAACCCTCCCTTTTGCAAATTGCTTTGGGGTTCCCATGAATGGATCTCCAAAATCAGCAATGCTACAGGGACAGAAACAAAGGGAAGTAACTTCATTATTTTTGATGGAAATCGGACGTGACAAAGAAGCATGAGGACATCAGAAGCCGGGCCAGTTGGAGCAACATTCCTTGTTTCCGCCACTCTGTACCTGAGCTGTCTGCACATTAAAGAAAAAGCTGACTTCAGAAAAGCTTGAGTCTTATTGATCTCTGCTTGCCGCATGGGGATGTAAGAATTCAACATGTGATCATGCCCGTGTTCTCTCACGCACACAGACACATGGTTTTGAATATCAATGGGATTACTGAAAGGTCTGCCTGTCGTGAGCTTTCAGATTGTAAACTACACTAAAAGACGGCTGTGTTGCTCTTTAAATGTGATCTCGCAACTTGATAAATGTTATTTAGGTAACATGACAGGTATGACATTTTCTAGCAATATCCTCCCACACACAGATGTAAAGGCACTCCTCATTCCCTCTCACTTTGTATCACCCTCTCTCTGTCTTTTTGCAGAAACTGATATACACACAGAGAGAAGCACTCACTGTTCCTTTCACGCTGTCTTTCATTAATAAACAACCCAAGATGTGCTTCCAGTCTCTTTCTTGCATACATACCCAATCTCACACACACACACACTTGCTCTGGAGTATCCCACATTGCACTGCAGCATCTAGTAAGTCTTCCATGGCAACCATTTCAAAAGTAAGATTCATCCACTTTATATAGCTGGCCTAATTTGTCTACTACAGCCCCCGCTGAGTACTGCCATCCATGATGACGCCTGGGTCCTGTGCAGTCTACACATGCAGGAAAGAGGCGAAGGGGGGAGTGACAAAATCCCTGTGCAAACACTTAACATTTACTCTTCAAAGTTTTGTGTTCTACTTAATAAAGCCCTAAAAAGACCTGAATAAAAGTAAGATGGGACTATTTTAGTATGGAAATGCATGTCAGTGCTGAAGTTGCAACACCTAAAATGGCACATAAAGACGTAGAGAACATGCGTAAACTATGTTCCAATTAAAGAGCTGTGCATGCGAGACACTATACCGCTGGGTACAGAAATGTGAAACCCCCTCCACCACCTACATACGAGCAAAACCCCAAAGACTGGAGACAAATGACACAGTCTCGTCATTTTGTATCTTTGAGGTTGTTTGGTGTCTTTTTGTGTTTGATTTTGCATGTCTTTGTAGTTGTTTTGTGTCTCTTTGTTGTTGTTTTGCATCTCTTTGTAGTAGTTTTATGTCTCTTTGTAGCCATTTTGCATCTCTTTGTTGTCTTTTTGCATCTCTTTGTAGCTATTTTGTATCTCTTTGTAGTAGTTTTGTGTCTCTTTGTAGTTATTTTGTATCTCTTTGTGGTTGTTCTGCATCTCTTTGTATTTTGATTATATTTTTAACAAAAGATTTATTCTGAACAGTCACTTCAAACAGAGTTTCTGGCTCGGAAACACCCTGCTGATCCCTCCCACCTCTGGGCCTGTGCCTGTTAGACCTGTTCAGTAATCCATTGATGGAACTGAATCATAACAGCAAAATTATCTGTTGTTTTAAAATTCAGTTTGAAAACATGAGACTCACGGCTGCTGTTTTGTCTCTAACTGATTCAGGCAGTCTAGTCTGATGCCATTCCAATTTGTCATTTGGTGTGGACAGAACGCATTCACTGAAGTCACATAAAGAACCTGTGTGCTATTCTTTCCCCAGGTATTTATTTGCTGAATAAGATGTTGAATAATAAGTAATAATCAATTCACTCAATAATTCAATACTGGTTTGTTTAGACTTTTGATTAGAAACTCTAACCCAATGAAAAAGGGGTTGGTAGTTATCGCCACCAGCAATTGTTTCAGTGGCACATGATGCAAGTCCATGTGATACTAAAACTTCTTTGAGGGATATGGAGAATGGAAAACTCAGCCCACCGCAAGCCATTTTATTAATACATGTCATCTTCTTGAGTAGATTGAGATAAATTCACTTGTTTGTATATTTTACATAAGTGTTTCTACCTTTCATGGTGTAAATGGAGGTAACACTTAATAATGGGATGCATCACAGGAAACTGTAAAATGTGGGAAACTGCACTGGCAACAGATGAATTTCTAATCTCTTTATCCTAGTTACAGTCTTTTCATTGGCACTTGTGGAAAACACATTTAAAACATTATATGTAATTCATGTGTTGGAAAATAATTATGTTATTTTAAAGCACAACAATAGCTTAAGGATCAAAGGTATCTTGGTATGAAAGGTGTAGCAGCTAGGCACTGTAGTGTAATAAGTGTAAAATGAATGAAGACACGCAACACTGACATATAAAACCCACATTTCTATTGGGGAATAAAGGCATGACTAACATGTCAGTTCAGTAAGTTGAAACAGTGCTTCCACATTTCGGGTTTTTTTTTGGTAGTGATAGTAGTTTCTGTATGAAAATCTCAATCCGTGATGTGCTTTAGGCTGATAGCTTACATTCTAGCGTGGGTAGTTCTGGTGGAAACCAAACCACTGTTGAACAGAGAGAGAGAAAAGTCAGCAGTGGGTTTCAAACACATGCCATTATGAGTGTATGAAAGACTCAAGATAACACTGGCATTATTCTATATTTTCCTTACAGTAAAATGTTACTACTTGACTACCTTGTCTGTGGTACTCTGCCCAGAAGTTCTTCCCGAGGACCAAAAAATCCTGTACATTGTTCTTCAGTGTACTTTTCGTTGTCAGATGAAATTCATAGAAGTAAATATAGATATATATGAATATTACTTTATGAAACAAGTTTAATAAAGTGAATAATAGAATAATAGAATAAATAGAATATAATAGAATATAATAGAATAAATAAATTATTTCATGGTGACACTGTCTGTCCTGTGAAAAAACTATATCCCACCTCAAAATGCCAACTTTTTCAGAGCTGTGGTGAAGCCTCTTTCAGTTCACCCAAATGGGTTTTTCAAAGAGTTGTTAAAAGAAAATTGCATCCATCACCTGAAAGATTAAAAATCACCAAATCGGGCACGCATGGTTCTCTTTTGGCAGCGATGATAGTTTTTAAGAAAGCCTCAGTAATTTCCTCAAACAGCTGTGCACTGTGGGGCTTTTTTTTAATCAAACATTACGCTATCGGGGGAAATCCTGCATTTGTTGGGGACTATTTTCATCTGTGGATTAATACACATTTGATGCATAACTGATTCAAGTCAGCAAAAACGGTGTAGGATGAACTGACTCAAAATAAACTAGACGTTTATGGTAATGTAGACACCAGTGAGCCAGTGCAGTGGTGTGGCTCAATGGACCTCTATAGCACACGAGGAATCAATCTTTTTATGGCATTTGATAAAAAAATTCAATTAAAAAAGCAGAACCTTTTCTTGTTAAATCTCCATTTGGCTGCATTTTGCACAGTTTAGGCCCATCTTTGAGCTTGTTTTTTTAATCGATACTGTTACAGCAGTCATCCCTATACATCTTCAAAGCTTCCCGTGCAGCAACCCTGGAATGGGGGTCAGCTAACCCCACTTAAAGCACCACAAGTCAACTAGATTACTGCCCGTCCTGATCAAGCAAGCAGCTGGTGTGTATCTGGGGGAGGCTGATTGTCACCGTCTTCACAGGCATCAGCATGCAATGTTCCACTGATGGTGTGAAGCCGCCAGGTCCAGAAGATACAATCCAGCTGTCCACCATCTCTGCCCACAGCATCTCCACCTCTTAACACACATTCATTCCTCTAACACGTCCTCCTCCACACTCCTGTACCCCCCCCACCCACCCCCCATCCAAAAAGACAAGATAGCCTGGCCTCCCGTCTCTCACCTTATTCCATCTACTCTCCCACGTAGCTTTATGTTATGTGAACGCACCACACCAGTTGACTACGTGGAGGTGGGTGTAAACAACAGACTGTGTTGCAGACAGCTGCAGCTCAGAGGAAACATCACAGATGACTGATACATGGCTTGCTCATATTCAAGTCTGCTTTTATTGATCAATGCACAGTAACAATTTACTTTCTTTTCCACCCTCACGCTCTTGACAGTTCATCGATTCAAACAAAGGAGATGGCTTCCACATCATCACTTAT
This sequence comes from Argyrosomus regius, assembly GCA_946959425.1. Taxonomy (NCBI): domain Eukaryota; kingdom Metazoa; phylum Chordata; class Actinopteri; family Sciaenidae; genus Argyrosomus; species Argyrosomus regius. Next base: position 10,373,967 of record OX336899.1, on the reverse strand, counting down.
CTTTCATTAGATTATAGGAGACACAGAAATCATTATTTTAGACATAATAGCACATAAAGACTGAAAAATGATCTGTTTTGGATAAGGCCCGTTGACATTTCATCTCAAATGATGGTTTCTATCCTAATATCTAATGTTCTATCCTCTAAGCTGCTAGCATTTTCAATAAACTAAATGGAGCCTCTAACTTGGCTAATGCTGCCTCTGACCAGTGAATCGGGACAGAGAAATGCGTTTTTAATACAGGAAAGTACAGTTTTGACCTCTAAATGCAGCTCGGCACCACAGGCAGCCGTAATATCATCAGTGATAATAGCAGAAAATGGCATAGAGGGGGAATCAAATCAACACAGGCATGATGGATAGATGGAGGCACGTTAGTAATGTCTGTCTTCACCCTCTGTCCCTTTCTCACATGCAGCTCTCCTCCTGGGTCCATCTCGCCCAATTACCATACTTGGATGCTGAACTGCTGTGAACGGGCCAGCTTTGGTTATGAAAGTGTTGCACATTTGCAGGGAGGATACATGAGAGTACATGCAAATAGGCTGCTACATTAGAATTTGATATCCTTAGGGCTACACAGGGCCGCGCGGTGCCAAGATGCGGCAGCGTGAGTGTGCGAGCTCGCGGTGAACTCGGCCACAGCGCGATAGTGATCCACCCTCTCCGGGCATCTTTAACTCCCGAGCACAGAGTCTAATTTCAGGCAGCAATAAGGCATGGATACTAAGCAACACACGGCCAGAGTGTTAAAAGAAAATCAAACACTTGGAACGCACATGTCGCACAATTCTCCCGTGAATGGGAGAATACTGCTTGTCTTGCAGAAAGAGCTCTTTTCTTGTCTAATTCAAGGGTTAATAGAAATTTAAAACAATTTCACAGCATACTATAACAGGAGTGCTCATTTTATGGTAGATTAGGCTGTAACAATTACATTTGTTGGACGAGGGGGTGGTCCGCAGAAGCTGTGTACAGCAGCGTGCAATCAGCAAAGGCTTCAAGTGGGTGTATTCAATGTTAGCAAATAATTACATGAGGATAACGGAGAGTAATTAAAAATTAAAATGTAGAAATCTGAGAAAGTAGTCCACGAAAAAAAAAAGAAGAGTCTCTGCTTATTCTGGATTCCCAGCGAACGTCTTCGCTGACCAGCTGCAGTTTTAAGTCCTGTTCCCCGGTGAGAGTCTGAGCCAGCTCCTCTCCCCACGCGTTATATCAGCTGGCTCCTGTGGGTCACTTGGCAGCCGGCCACCGCAACTCCCCTCCCTCCCCTTGCCTTCTCCCTGCCGGGAACAGAACTGGGCCTTGGGCCACCTTCTTTTCACAAAAAAAAAGGGCGCCCTCCCGAGAACTTCGTCTGACCACCTCATTCGTGCTGAGCTGCTCCTGTGCACGGCTTCACTGCAGAGGAGACAGAAACACAGTAGGGGTTGAGCACACATGCAAAACACACGACAATGCTCCTTTTAAAAAACACAAATAAAATCCACCTCCTCTCCTCTTCAGTGATTTAATGACAGATAAGAGGCGGTGTTTGGCAAAAGAGAAACCACTTTTCTTTTTTTAAATTTCATTTCTAAGCAGCGGCTGTAATAATTAAAAAGGTCATTTTCCTGCCAAGCAGCACAGCTCCTCAACAGTAGCTAAGCAACATTTTGCAAAGTAAGATGTAATTACTGGCAAGACTGTTGACTTTGGATTAGTGCATTAATAATTCAGTCAACAGCTAATGTGGTCACAGGTCTCATTTTTTAAGTCTTTTGCAGGAGATTCAAGCATAATAAGGACCAGACATCTCTCTAATTATCTTTATTTATCGATTTTAAAATATGGTTTCTATAAAGTCTTGACATAAAACAGCATCTATTTTTCAGTACTCAACTCAACTTGCTCAGAGGGACTTTTGTGAACATCTAAACCAGCTGTTGTGCAGCTTTAACGCAAAGAAACTGGACTTCATGGCGGGTCAGCGGTCACGTTGAACACTTTCTCCAAACAAGCGAGTGACCTCTCGATCAGGACATCTTGACAAATGTTCCTGAACCGTTTGTTATCCAGCTCCCCTCCACTAAAAAAAAAAAGCCACTGACAGTTGTGTTTCTCAAAGTCTCTCGCCAAGCATTACTTTTCGAGCCTTCATTTAACTTTTTCCTGCCTTCAAGGCGCGGACAGGACATTATGTGAAATCCCTCTGACACCTCTCTCCTCCCGCTGCTTCCATTTCGGGAATCGCCAGAGTCCTTCTCGCTCCTGTTTTCCTTCTGTCAGAGAGCCTTGAGCTACGGATCCTCATTAGTCACTTTCCCTGAGACCACACTGACACCGGCGACGCATTCTCCCTCACTCAGACTCGCTGAAGGCTAGCGTTGGCCACACACCAATTCACAGACACTGTCAAAAGCCAGGCGACTTACAGGAGCTGGGCAATCATCAGAATCAACCAACCTTTGAAATGCTGTGAATATCATGAACGTACTGCTGCTGCATATTACACGGGCTCAAACACCCATGGGCATCTGCAGCAAAGTTTCTTGCACAATGGTCTTTTGGGAAAATGGGAAAAGTTAAAGGACCATACCAGTGGTTTTGAATGTTTTAGACCATTACCTACAAATTGCATATACTTTACATCACAGCTCGAGATGGCTAATCCATCACAGGAGGAAGCTTGTCAGATTTTTTTAAAGTTAGTGTTGCAAGCAGGGACTGAAAACTCTTGGTGGTATTTTTAGCTACAAAAATTAATGACATTGAGGTATTGTTTGAAAAAAAAAAAAACTCTACAACTTTATTATCCATACTTCAAATATGAAGCTACAGCTACAAGCCAGTTAGCTTAGTTTAACTTAGTCCAGAAATTGAACAATTTGCCATTTCATAGGGAGGTACGTGCCTATATGACTATTTCTTGGTTGGGAACAGTTGCCAGGCAACTAGCGGAGAATCTAGGAAGTTACTGGTCACGCAGTCTGTACAACAATATGTAGATATCAGTTTTTGTACAGAAGGTGGACTCCCATTTCCAGTCTTTAAGATAAGCAAAGCAACTGCCGGTTGTGGCATCATATTTACTCCACAAGACTCTTGGCAGAAACACAGAGGAGCGTATTTCCCAAATTGTCAAAGTAGTCCTTTAAAAAAAGAAAAAGGAAGAAAAAAACAGGCTGATGTCTGGAAGACACAGACTTTGAGATCTCGGGTGTCTTGAGTGTCCATGAATCCAGCAAAACGAGGTCTGATTGCTACAAAAGCAACGATGGTTTGACAAAAATAAATAAAGAAGCTGCATTTCTTCTCTGTGATGGATGACACATTTCATGCAAGTTTCAACTCCACGCAAGGTGATATTCATATCGTACAAACATGAACGGACACTAATGACTGCCTGGAAGGTGGAAAAATCAATCTTTAGGACTTGCTGTATGGATAGTGGTGATGAAGGGAGAAAAAAAAACAATATGCAGGTTGTAAGTTAATGTGTTAAAGCATGCAAAAACCAGCAGTATGGTCCTTTAAAGCGGAAATGAGCGCAGCGGCGGACCAACCTGTGGTTTGTTTGGTCTCACTTCAGCAGACTGTCAGTCTCCGGGGCACTCAGTGACCGATAGCTGTGCCTGGAGGAAGGACAAACCCCAAATCAATACCCTGTCTAAAAACACTGGGAGAAACTTGAGACAGAGATCATGCAATGTCTACAGGAGAAGATATGCTCATGCAACTCAAGCTTTCTTTTTTGGATAACTTTGTACAGGCAGAACCTTTTAAATATTACAGTAAGCAACCTTTACACAGCAAATAAAAAAAGTAACAGCAGCTCAACTGTACAGAAGATATTGACATAGATTTGGCTTTGTTCATTTTAGCAAGAGTTGCATTAACACTATTCTAATATATTTTGTTAGTACACATAACAGTTATTTTGGTACATAAAATGCACTACTGTATGATATTAGAAGTTACGTTTTTCTTACTTTTGAGTCGATTCTTTTTTGTTGCCATGACTGCAATAATATTTTAAGAAACTGTACGCATTTACCAGCAAGTTTATGTCAATGAGTAAACACACTACGAAATTAAACATTTAGGGTTAGGTTACCTTTACAGTGGAGTTCTCTAGGTTATAACCATCCTCTCCATTGCACTGCCATTACTCTGTAACTAAAGTAGCCATCGCGCCAGCGTCATTCATGACAATGAAGCCTAGACCTGAATGGTGGTTTGAATTCAGTTAATTTTCAGATGCTATAAAAGCAATTCTCATTAACGGTTACGACCACAGGTAAGAGGATTGAAAAAGTCTTATACATACCCAGGCATTCAATGCTTTAGAACTCTATACACATTAGGAAGCTATCCAGGTTATTTTAGAGGTCTTACCTCTGGGTCCTTTTTAAAAAGTATAGAAAGAGAGAGAAAGAATAAGTTGTGCTCTTTTGATAATCAATCAAGACATCATTTAGTAGGGTTAAAGTCTTCAGACGTCAATACATTCATTTAGATTTAAAATGCGGTTTTGAATGAGAAACAAAGGAAAACACCTACATCTGACTGCTGAAGGTTGTTTTAAAAAAGCCATTTCAGGAAACAAATAAAGCAAGTTAAGTTTCATAAAAAACAAACTAAGCTTTATTGACAAACTGCTGCAAAACATCTTTTGGACAGATTTAGTAACCTATTTAGGCAAGCTTACACATGTAGCATAATGCATTTTATGGAGAGGGTACAGATACTAGTGGCAGAATAAGTACAATTAGGATGTTTTAAAATATGTACAAGAGTTCGGATTGAGCTGCAGGATCCCTTCTCTATAGAAAGAGAAGACCCATGTGGAGATTTTTGTCCCAATCCTTCTTTGTGTACTTTGTGCATGCAGTTTATAGAGAATCAGATCACAAAATGAAGACCTGAACTGTTTTTAGCATAACAGGAGGCCATCTCTCGGCCGTGTTCTCATTAAATAAACATTTTGTCTTCAGAGTCTTAAAATTAATTTTTAAACATGTAAAACAAATTGAGGATATGAGGACAGTCCATCTCAACAGTGTCTATTAGGGCTATATTTCAAAACTCTAAGTACAATGACAAATATTGCTGCCTAAGTCTAAATGGACAACGTTTTAGAACTATTTAAAAACAAACCATCATCAATGAATTGTACTGATTCCATTAACATTGATTCTTTAACCTTCACTTAATTTAAGATTGTTTTTTTTTGTTTCTATATTACATAATTGAAAGTTTAAAAGGTCTTTTATTTGGCTATATTAACAGAATTTTGAAATGTAGCCTAAATGGGAATCTGCAACTGACCCTCGACAGTTTCTTTGTATTTAAAAAAAACAATTAAAATGGATTCCTTAGACAAGTGGATAATGAGTCACTAATTCCACTAGAAATGACTATTCCCAAACAGTTAAAAAAAATGAACGATCAACAATGCAAAAAAAGCCAGAGGGGGGTAAAAAGGGTCAGAGAAAAAAACACAGCAAAATAAACAAAAACTCAAATGAAAAAGAACAAAAAAAAAGGGGGACGCCAACTTCTCCTCTCTAACCCATCTAAAAGCCGCTTTGGTTGGAGGGATTGGTGGCTGGTTGGTTGGTTGGTTGGTTGGTTGGTTGGTTAGGTGGTGCGACAAAGTAGGGGTGGGGGAGGGAGTTTGCGGTCAAATCTCAAAAACCAGGTCCGATTTTCAGTTCCCAAATTTGCTCTCTCGTATAAAGTCCGGTGTAGGAAAAGACCAAACCAAAGACAAAACGGACAATTACTTTTGTCGGGCTGCTTAAAGCGAGAGCTGCCGTGGTAGACAGGCGGTAGTCAGGGCGACACGTTAAGGGTGGGGAGTCCACTTCAGTACTGTCGGTATGGGTGATCCCGGTAAGGCGTCTTGGCACCTCTGGAGGGGGGAGGGGCCTTCCCTGGAACTGTTCGCTGGGTCCCGTTCCAGTCATCCTGGCCTGGAGGGGACACACACACAAAAAAAAAAAACACATTTACAATTCAATATGGCTTCAAAACACAAAAATAATTTGGTTAGTGGACATTAAAGGTGCAGTGTGGAGTTTTCATATGAAAAAAAAGTTTCTATTTACATTCAGGGTTTGTCACCAAAACATATCGTGTTCATGGAATAACAGGGACACAATCCTGTGTTGCTAATGCTCCACGGCACCTCTAGTGGTCAAAAACTCCACAGAGTACCTTTAAACGGTACCACTTAGTTGCTTTAATTTAAATTCTAGTAGCCATTTGCCCATTGTGGTGGGCTTTCAATATTTTTAGATTTAGTTCAACTTTAGTTAAATTTTCAGGACATACAAATCAATTAACCAATCAAAAACCATCATGTATGACCACCATGAAATACTGAATACTACAGGACTTTAAGAAATAAAATTACCTATTAAGTACTATTAAAAAACACATTTTTAACTAACTTTTGTTTGCTTTTTTTCCCTTATATATTGAGTGTCTTTCTAACAGTTTAAATGAGGTCATCTTTGTTGACAGTGCATTAAAGTTTTCCTTACCATAGGATTCGTAGGACTCTGTGGTCTCTCCGTGTCCGTAGTCATAGTATTCTGGCTCTCTGGTGGGTCAAAAACAAAAAAACTAAAAATCACTTTTTAATCTTTGAAAAACATCAAGTAGCTGCTGATTGTAGTGTCTAGGGGGATGATAATTGGCTTGCATGAATAAGATCAAAGCGTGGCTCTTCATAGTCCCGGCTGGTTCTAAATAACAGCGCTATCGAAACCATGAAACATGTACCAAGTACCATCAGCGCTGAATTTGTGCAGAGTGGCAAAGAAGTATTTCGGCTGCTCTCAAAAATCACTTTTGGAGTGAAACTAGCAACTAGGTAATGTGTGTGCACTTTGTGAGAAGCTGGTGAAAACCAAAGAGACGTCTGATTCACTCACGCCTGCGGCTGACTGTAATAGCTGTCGTATGACTCGTAGGCCGTGTCTGTGTAGCTCTCATCGTAGCCCTGGAGAGGAAAGAAACAGAGAAACAGAGTGAGATTTAAGGAGAGGCTTGTTCATGAATCATGAATGTCAAGGTGTCCCCAAAGTACTACACTTGTAGTGAAGCAGACACACTCCCCCCTCATGTCTCGAGCATCCCAAATCACTTATTCCTGTTTTGATGGACGAGGCATTCAAAGCTAACAGAGTGCCCAGAACAATCTCGCTCAGAGTGTTGGACTACATCAAACCTGATACTATCACGTCGAGACAAGAAAACTCATCTTTCGGCTGTTACACTGTCATTTCTTATGTCTACCTTATCAAAATTAAATCCACATCTTTTACTTGTTTGTATGATAATTATATTAAATATAACCTAGAATTTCACTGTGCTGAGGATCCACAATCCACTAAAAGCATTCATTAAATTAAAGATCTGGCACCACTGGCAGTTGTACGTACGTATTCCTCGTAGCTCTCAGAAGCCGCGGCGGGAGTGTGCTGGTGGGGAGGTGGCGGTGCCATCCTCTGGGGAGGTCCGCCGGCTGGGGGCCTGGCGCGGGGTGCCACGGCTCCCCTGGAGGGTGCTGCAGGTGGTCCTCCTCGGCCTGTTGGGGCGCCCCTCACCGCGCCACCTCTGGCTGGGCCGCCTCGACTCACACCTCCCCTGGCGCCAGCACCGCGAGGAGGCATTCCCCTACCCCTGGAGAAAAGAAGAGAGTTAATACTGTGTTCTTCGACTTGAAGGAATAGTTCTGATATTCTGAGATACACACTAAAGATATACTTATTCGCTGTGTTGACAAGAAAAAATCCATAGCACTTTCACACCTGTATGCTAAATATGAAGCCAGTTAGCTTAGCTTAGCATAAACACTGGAAATGGAGGGAAATGTTTAAACAGACTATGTCCAAAAAGTAAAATCTTTGTTATCTTATTCGTTTAAATAGCGTCAATTAGTCAGCTTTCGAAAGATGCTAGGAGATTTTGTTATCTTTAGAAATAGCCAGGATAGCTGTTTCCCCCTGTTTTCTGTCTTTATGCTAAGCTAAGTGCTAAGTGCCTACTGGAGCCAGCTACTCTTTCATTATACAAACATGTGAGTAGTATTAATCTTCTCATCCAACTTGTGGCAAGGAAGCAGATAAGTGTGTTGACAAAAAGAAAGAACAACAAAAAAAAGAGACACGCAGCCATTGATTTAGATGCTTTGAGATTCCTTGAGCTCACAACTGAAGTTGTGTGTAACATTAATTTTATAGGCAGTACACAGTAAGTACTTCAGGAAGTCGAAGGTATCTTCTGTCAAAAAATGCCTACACATTTCCAAAAATTGCTCATCGGCATGAGCGCACAAAACTGCACAATTACAGAAAAAGGAGTAAATATAAAGTTTCTTCCGGCCGTGCTCAGCATTTCATTGATACATTGATATAGTAGTAGATGAACAACAGTGGCTTTGTACTTCTTCGGTGACCCAGCAGCTGTTACATGAGAAACCCTGCGTGTGTTTATGTGTGCGCGTGCGTGCATCTCCGCACCTGTGTGCTCCAGCAGGGGGGACTCCACGGCCCCTGACCGGCATGCCCCCTCGGCCTCGGGCTCCGTGCTCCTGGCCTCCGTTCAGGTAGCTCATCTCCATGAACTGCTCTTGGCAGATATCATCCATCATGTCCTACACACACACACACACAAACACAGAGGAAGAAAATAAAAAGAGAGAGGGTGAGAAACAAGAGCGTGTGACATGGGGGAAAAGTGGAGACGCACAAATGAAAAGCAAAAAGGGGAGAGAAGAGGGAAGAGAAGCAGGCAGTGTGAAAGAATGAGCGATGAATAAAAGAGTGAAACACAATTACAGAGCTGCTCACAACGCGGCATCCCCCTAATGGCTGACAGAACGAGTGGAAGAAAAAGTCTCAGTGCAAGTGACTCAGAGTGTTAAAGAGAAGGGGGGAGTGGTGGGTGGGTAGGAGGGGAGGGGGGGTCGTGGATGTGGGAGATTGGAAAGCATCCATCCACACTCCCTGCCTTCCTGTGCCTCTCCATCATGCACAAAATGTAAATCACTTCTCGACAAGCCTGGTATGACTGCATCGACGGTTACCTCATTCTATCCACAAAAACAAGAAGTTTGGATGGATTAGCAAAGCTGACTGTCTGAGCAGCACAAATCCCGCAACACAATCCACCGCTTTTCTTCAGGGAGCCATTGCACTATGACCCAATCAATTTTTGTTCATAAATCAGTCCTTGGAACAGCAATGGAGCTCTAATGGTGGTGAGAAAGAAGAAAAAAAAAAAAGGCAGATCCTAGAATATGCAGCACAGGGGGCAGATTTCAATTTGTCTGCGGCAAAAGTAAGCAAACACGAACCGTTTGACGGATTACAAATTCATCTCAGGCGAGGAGCACTGTGACTGCAGCTGCATTTAACAAGCCAGCGAGGTGACTCGTCTTTACTCATCAAGGTGTTTGGATTAATTGAGTTTCTTTAGACATCACACTCTATAGAAAACAATTCATAAAGTGTCTGTGTCAAGGATCTGCAAATCCTTCACACAAAAGCAAGGGTCTTCCTTTTGCATTTACACACAGGTACACAGATGTAAAAACAGAGAGGAGGAAGAACAAAAGAGGCAAAGCCTTCAAGAATACCTGAGGAGGAGTTCGGGTCATACATAAAACATTTCAACAACAAATCAAATCCACCCATTTTCTCAGAACCTGATTCATTTATTAAAACATGGCCCGGTTCCAAATGAAGGCTGTCGCGGCTGACAGATTATGGCTTTAAATTGTAACGACAGGCTCTGCAGGGGACGGCTTTTTACATAACGCGGCAAGACCAACAGTGTTACTGGTTCATCCGCCTGTTCATCTCGCCTTTGATCCGCATGATTCTGTCTTCCATAGCGCCCTGCACACTCATTTAAAAAATGTGGGCATCTCGTGAATCCCTCGGCCTATTGGCCTGCTTTGGCATGAGCCATTGTTAGAGCACTATGTGCTTCAGCCGAGCTTGACAGCAGACCGGGTTGGCCCGTGCTCAAGAATCTCTCTCGGCACAAAACCAATAAAGCGAGCGTAGGCTGTGCAGGGCGAATTCTACCACATATCTGTCTGGGAGCTATACATCTCCAAGCTGATTCTCCTCGCTCCCTGAGGGATGAGACTCGGTAAAGACACAGTGATGGGCAGACACACGGGCAAGCCAGGTGAAGAGGTAACCCTGCTGACACAGTGAAAGTGAAGCAGATTGCTTTATGTTACACATCGGTCTGTCCGACTTGCGCGTTGCATCTGACATGCCCTCGGTCAATTACCCAAGAACACTCTCAGCGCTTTCTCTGCCCCCTTTTTTTCGGCTCCGTTTTTAGATCTCCAATTAGAGAAGATGTCAAGATGTTGTGTGAATTTGAATGTGGCATTGTGTTGTCTTCTATTTTTAGGAGCACAGAGGAAGGAGCTGCTGAGGGTTTATGCAGTTTATTTAAAACTTATTTTCAAATTAAAGCGAGAACAAGAAAAATGGATTATATGAGCCTTTGAAATCTCCTGTATCTCTGTCTGCAGGTGGACCTAAACACACGTGTGAACAGCTTTTGTTTTAGAGCCAAAACAATTGGTCAATTAATTAATTAGTGGAGCAGCAGAAAAGTAATTAGCAGCTATGTATATACTGGATTCATTTTAAGTTATTTTTCTAAAGCAAAAACACCAAACATTCCCCCAATGCATGCTTCTCAGCTGTGACGATTAGTTGTTTTTTTTCTGTGTGTGATGTGACAGTGAATCAATCATTTTCAAGGTTTGGGGTGTTGATTTGACAAAACAAGCCATTTGAAAAGATCAGGAAATTAAAACAGGCATTTTTCACAATCCTGAGTCAATCTTTCATAGACTAAAATGAATCAAAAAATATTAGGCAGATTCATTTGATAATTAAAATAAACATTTTCAGCATTTGTTCAATTTGTAGACTTGAGCTGTCAATTCATCAATTCATTGATTTGCTGTTAAAGATGTCACCTTTAGCCTCTATAATTTGTGTTAAGTGTTTGTCGATATTGGTGACATTTTACAAGCTAAGTGATGAATGAATGCATAATCAACAAGTTGATTAAAGCCAAAAAAATAATTGTTATTAGCAGCTCTAGGACAGCAAACGCAGACAAGTCATTAGACAGTCTCCTACTGGACGACGACAAGACAGCGAGTCAAGAACTCACAGGGAACAGGAACTTCTTGACCTCCTCCATGGCGTGTGCCATGCGCAGGTAAGCCTCTGGCACGGGGGCAAACACCTCGATGAATACGTGCAGCTCCATAGACAAGTGGGCGTACTTGGGCTCGCCGCCTTTCCTCAGCCCCTCCTCCTGGAACAAGAGCAAAAATCACAGCGAGTCAAAGAGAGCATACCACGAACCGTACAAGGAAATGGAATCATGCACGTAGTAATCACATTTCATCCACCTCCGACAGCATAGGTGTGGTACTCCCTTTCTTTATATAGCCTAAGAATAACATTACGCTGGTAGACAACAGATTTAGCGGGATATCCTGAAGATTCCCAGCACAGATGTGCTGTGCGTGGATGCCCTTGGCTTTATGACAACATTCACCTGAGCTATCCCGCGAGTTGACGCCATCTGGCTTCACTTCCTGCCACCCCTCTCAAGTACAGGCCAGATGTGTTATGGCCTCAGGTACCCTTCTCACAGGTGTATAACACCAGACGTGTGTGTGTGCGTGTGTTTGTCTGTGTGCATTACCTTGGATTTGTCTCTCATGGATCCTTTGCCCAGCACAGAGATCTTGGCTCCGGTCTCTTCCTGCAGACGTTTGATTGTGTTGCCCTGAGGTCCCAGAATCTTCCCCACGAAATTGAACTAATAGCAAAACAAAGCAGAACAAATGAGGCTGACAGTCAAAGCAGAGGCAGAGTTTTAATACCAAGAGAGTGAAGGAGCAATCACTGTCAGGGCTCTTGTTGCACATACTGCAGCCTTAAGGAGTAGATTTACCAGGGAAGGTCGATATGAGCCCATGGGGGCCGTAATACCGTCAGTTACTATTCACTACAATCACCCAAGCACCGAACCAGAACCAGCTTGTGATCAAAAGCTACAATCTTCACCTCCTCAATCTTTGAACAAAGTAATTACCATGTGTATATGATGTGTCCTACAATTAGCTGTCACTGCCAAACACATTTAGCAAAGAGTTGCCCCAAAGGAACCAATTCCTCCTGGAGTTGTAAAAGAAGCTTTTGTAATCTGAAAACGCTCATTAGCTTTGTCGTCCCTGACACAGCGGACTGATGTACCGACTAAATCTAAGTCTAGCAAACTAAGACAGCCTTCTGGAGATCAGACCAGACTCCTACATCATATTGATCTGATGCTCGAGTTGTGGCAGCAACTATAGATCTTATTCTTGTTAGAAAAATCTATCAATTTTGTGAATGTCAAAAAAAAAAAAAAAAAAAAGTAAACAGGATCCTTATTCCTTACACAGCGGGCTTTAGGCAGCTGACACATAAACCATAGGTTACTCAAACTGATGCAAATAAATTCAACAGCATGCAAATGAAGCATTATGCAATGAGCAATGTGCTCTTTGTGTTTTGCAGGACGGATTAGACCCTCGCATGCCCTCTCCCAACATCATAAACCATCATCCTAAAATCAATGTAGCCCTATGTGTGAGCCAGATATAGATTGAACTGATGTGGACGAATACACCTGAGGTTACATGATAAAGCCAAGTAAGACTTCACTCTAAATGGAAACATTTGCTGAACACAAACAGAAGAGAAGATCCAATCTGCTGAGCAAAGTATGAATTACACTGCAACACAAAGCAATGCACAGCATAGTAATATTAACATTTTGATCCTTTTAGTGATATTTTAAAGCATGCCCGTATGGACTGTAATTATACTCTGGAGCTTAAGGATCAAGGTTGAGAAGAGTAATTTGAGACTCCTAAGTAACCCCATGGCTTTGTGTAATTGAAACCCGGCTGCAGGATAAATTAAAAACGAGAGGGGAGAAGAAGAAGAAGAAGAAGAAGAAGGGCAAAGAAATCTCACCTTCGGGTACTGTTTGACGGGTATGAGCACTCGTTCCTTAAGTTTGATGTTCTTTGTTGTGAAAAGGTCCAGGTATGCTTCTGCCTCCTTTTTAGTATCGCCTTTCTGGAGTCTATCAATTTCTAGAAGGAGGGGGAAAGGCATCGTTTCAGGCAAAGTGTTCATGCAGCCAAACAGGATTCAGAGAGGCAAAGTACATACTTAGCTCCGAGGAGGATTTATGTGCACCCTTTCCTGCACATTATGAGGTAAACTTTAAATTTAGAGATTTGCAGGTCATGGGTTTTTTTCAGTGTCTGGGTTAAAACTTGGTTGGAAAGTTACATTTTTTTTTAACACATATAGGTAATGTTTAACGGTTTGAAATGCAGCTCTATGCATCCTAAAATGCTTCCAAATGAATACAGCATGATGCTTCGTTTGGCGCCTTTTTGTTTTCTTGCCAACACCCTAAATTGAGCTGAATCTGTTTATTAATCGGTTAACCAGCAACTGTTTTGGTCATCAATTCAGCCGTTCTTTAACCAAAACTCTAAACAACCTCTGGTTGTAGTCTCTTTAATATTCCCTTTTTTATATCTTTAAAAACAGAATATCTTAGACATCACCCTGGACTCAAACTTGGACACTTTGCACTTCCTAATTTAAATATTGAACCAAATAAAAAGCAAGATTTATCAGACTAATCAATAATGAAATCATCTTAAGTTGCAGAGCTAACCCTGAATCGTTTAGAACCACAGTTTGAAAAACAATTTCCACATCCGCATTTTTAAAAAGCAGCCGTCAGAGCTTGCCTATACCCCCCTCCCGGCACTTATTCCATGTGGCACAACACCCAGTCTCCAGCACCCATCGCTCCCAACAGCGCCTCGTCTCAAAACGACCCCCCCCCCTCCTGGCTGAGACAACTCCCCGAGCCTGCCTGCGATGTGCAATCACGTCAGCTACACCACAGTCTACCAGCAGCGGATAACGGGGAGCCTCAGTAGACGTCGAAACGAGGGGGGAACCCACAACCACACACTGACACACTTTGTCTTTCTGGATCATTCTCACTTTCAAGTTTCAGAGCCTGGATAGCCTAGATTTTGCACATCCTGTTAGACAAAGGGACCAGCTTAAGCACTAGCAGGAGGTACCTGAGATACCTGTCTGGAAGCAGCATGCAAGCAGTAGCCACTGGGAGAGCACATGGGCGACAACAGGGGCAAAACAAAATAATAACTTACCCACCAGTCATTTAGTTAATCTATAGCACCGATATCTAGCTCATAATAATAGTGTTTAGTATAATTATATCACTGTGGTACATTATCCCACAGTATCAGTCTATTATTTTACTTAGGTAGCCATATTTTCTGACATCCATCCCCTCTAAAAATGTATACAGAATATTAATAATAGGATTATGTTTGTTATAAGAGCTATCTGATGACTACAGGAGGATACCAGAGGCAGTGCTTCCTTTTGTCCCCTCTCCAGCTCCAGCTCCAGCTCCAGCTCCAGCAGGACGGCAGTCCCCCGGAGCTGCCAAGGCTGCGGTCTCTTGCTCAAGGACACTTCAGCAGCTGCCGACGACGACAGACGGCGGGACACCGTTGGCTTACTTACGAGGTCGCCTCTCTCGGCTGCTTTTTTTAAAAAAGTGGCGAGGTGACCCCCCCACTCCACATCACACCAGTATAACGGATACTGGCGTAAGATATATAAAGCCGCTGCGCAATGAAAGGTACCCCCGACATTTAGATCAACAGGGGTGGTGGGGGGGGAGCAAACAAACCATGCGTTTGACCGTGAAGGGAGCACGACCAACGGCAGCAAACCAACCGTTTGACCGTGAAGGGAGCACGACCAACGGCAGCAAACCAACCGTTTGACCGTTAGAAGTCTCGAGCTGTTAAGTTTAAACTGACGGCACGAGCCCGGGAAGAAGAAGAAACAGACACGTCGCAGCTGCACGAGAGGAAGCGGAAATTATTCAGATTAACGTTTGAAAGTCTGTGGCGTTGTTTTAGCTTTAGGCTATTTACAATATCAGACACTAGTCATTAGCTATCATCTAATTAACTCATTCACGCTCCAATGTACCCCACACACACACACACACACACACACATATCTGTTACTAAGCAGCCTATAAAAGGCACTTATGTTGCGGTTAATGGGGCAGACCCGTAAACACATGGTGACCAAAGCGTGGAGGTGTGCGGTTTTTTTTCTGTGCGTGTGTCCTCTCTTTGAACTCAAAAACATGACCCGCCTCGCCAAAGACAAACACAAACAGTACTTTACCCGCGTTTAAAAGTTTCATGGCGTGCGTGAACGACGAGTCCAGGCTGTCCTTCTCCGCCAGCAGCTCGGGGAGGTATTTGTCGTCGTTCTCCATTTTGAGTTTAGACAGAGGGGAGTCAGTTTAGGTGCAACAACAACAACACACACAAAAAAAAGAAAAGCGTGAAAAAACCCCAACAATAATACAAAAAAAAGTAGTCCAGTTATGTAACTACGGAGTGCCGCGTATCCTCTGTGCAGACTGCGCTTTGCATGTGGCTACCCGGGGCGTTTCTGCGACGGACTGGTCCGCTACTTTGTGTCTTTGTGGTTTCCCGATGTGCTGGCTCCCTCTTTTCAGCAGCGCTGGCTGGATGGAAATGGGAGAACAAAAGCGGTGAGAGACGGTAAAAGAATAGCGATCCGACTGAAGCCGGCGGAAGTGAGCTCAGAGGGACGTAGTTCTCCGGACTGACGCCGCCTACCGTGTGCTGTGAAGATGTGCGCCGCCTCCGAGAGCGATAAT
Organism: Argyrosomus regius; assembly: GCA_946959425.1. NCBI lineage: Eukaryota > Metazoa > Chordata > Actinopteri > Sciaenidae > Argyrosomus > Argyrosomus regius. The sequence goes on along the minus strand of OX336899.1, from coordinate 10,358,091 downwards.
CCCGCTGTCAGTACTGGTATGGGTGTGCCCCCCTGTACGGTGTGTTACTGCTCTAATAAAAAACGTTTAGACTACTAGAAAGTGTTCAAGCTCTTACCATTAAGTTCACTTAACTCTGAGGGGAAGTTATTATAATGACATTTATATCTAAGGTGAGCCAGAGGTGCTAAAAAGTGTTTTAATTAATGACATACATGGTAATTGGGTGCCACTGTATGACTGTAGACAGTGATATCTTTACTGTTACTGAACACTCTAGTGTTTTATAAGTAAAATAGTTAAATCAATGGTCTGCAGGTTATTCTTGGATTTCTTTATGCTTATAACTGGAGGGGAGTGTAGATTGTTCATCTTTTTTTTTTTTTTTGTATGTATTTTTAGTAAGATTATTTAGAAACCTAATCCCTTATATCAGTTTTAGCAATATAAGTCTTGTCTGACTAATTGTATCACCACAAATGTCCCAATGTTGATTATAGAGTCACATTTTACTGTTATATAGGTTAATTTTAATGTATACCACTGGATGCTTGAATTTCCCGCAGGAACAATAAAGTATCTATCTATCTACATTTATCATTTGGGAATCATCACAGGGATATTACAGTATATTCTCACAGTGGCATGACAATGGGAAACAATGTATAATAGATAGATAGATAGATAGATAGATAGATAGATAGATAGATAGATAGATAGATATTGTGTATATTAATTGATGTGAGTGGTATAATGATAGATGATGCCACATCTTCAGTGTGTAATTTGTTAGTCTACTTTCAGTTCAGGTAGGGTGACCTGAAGATGTGGCATTTTCATTCCAGGCTTTCTACTGCCCCTTAGTGGCAGTGCTGATCATAACAAAAAGCGTGTGCCACTGAAAGCTGCTGAAACTGAGTCCATCAGAAGAAGCCTGTTCGTAGTCTAATCCCCCATTTTCCTATCCACTTATATTGATTCAGAAACACTTATGTGCAAGTGAAAATTGCAGCGAGGAGAATGTCAGGAACGGACTCTCAAGGATTGATTCAGATTGCGATAATGAACTCGTCACGCCATTGAGTGGAGCACACGAGGTCAGAGGTTAGAGCTGGGCTAATGCGTACGCAGCAGGAGTACAACATTCCTTGCGTGTCGGGTCTTTAAGCATATACAGTGGCAGGCATTATCTGCAGGCGGATGCTCTTTGAACAAACAGCAAAAAACTGCGGGTCATTTGTCAGTCGGCTGCCGGAGTGAAAACTATTACGATCGACCGCAGCTGTACCCAGGAATGCATCTGCTCAAAACAAATGAAGGCAAAAATTGTCTGCAATAAACACTTATGGGAGGCCGAAGACCCGCTCTAACTATCAACGTTCAGCTTGATCTATCTCTGACCGTTACAGTGTTATTAGTGTTGGGGGTTGCAAGGTTGTCCTGACTCCTCTTGTCATTGACAGAATGGATAGCCCGTGAGCTGAATTTCAATTGGCTCATAAAAGGAGGACTTACTTTTCTTGGCAGGTGGAGGAGTTCCAATCCGATAACTCGCGCTCCTGCCTTCTGCTTGTGTGGACTTCCCCTGTCCCCTAACATACAGAGCTACAATCTGGGGTAAACAGGGTCAGATGGAAGTGGGTAAACATCGGGGTTAGGCTTATATAAGCCGCCACTATTCCAAATCTTCGCACCTGACCATTTTTCGTGCCGAAAAGTTTTTAAAAAATGGCAAGGATTCAGTATTCCCCGTGAGTTTTATACTTGTTGGGTTAGAGGAGCCTGCAAAACAACATTTAAAGCATCATGGGACTCTGAAGCTCCACTAAAAGTCAAAGTAATGAAATTCTTAGCAGCTCCTTATGGCGGGTTTCACTGCAAATTTTACAAACTGCTGTACAACACAACACCAAGAGTCTCTGCCAACGTGAGGCTGTACTTTGGCACAGCAGTGCTTTGAGCCAAATGCTGATGTCAGCATGCTAACATGCTCACAATGACAATGCTAAAATGTGTAGTAAGTGTAATGTTTATCATGTTCAACATCTTAGTGGCCATACCTGTTATAATCCTCTGGGAACCATGAATGTCTGTACAGAGCTTTTTACCAGTCCATCTAGATGTTAAGCTTTTACTAGATTAATGAGAATGTAGACATGCCGGCGGTGCTACAAGGAAGATCAAGTTATTAGGATTCATCCTCTGGGGACCTTGATTGTTTGAGTGAAATTTCATTGCAATCCCTCCAATGGCTTTCAAGGCTCTGTACTAAAAATAAAACCTCATCTGGGCGCTGTGGGGAAATTCAGGGGATCACCACAGATAGTAGGATTCTCGGAGTGATCGACGGACATCCCTTGAGCCATACCGCTAGCACTCTAATTATTTTTTCTCGTCAGACATCTCACATAAAATCAAATACAAGTGAGTGTATTATTGACTAGAATGTGATTATGGCGGAAAACATCTCATCAGAGGATACATTAAATGGATGATATTCAATTCTAAATAAAAGACCTCCATCCCTATAGCACACGGTACTTCAGTCGACATTAGTAAGTAGAGAAAAAAAGATAAAATGAAAGCGGTGGTGAGACAAATAGTGGGTAAGTAGGAATTTGTAAGCTTAAATCCTATAGTCTACACACTGTCAGTGAAGGGGTTTCCTGTTCTTGGGAGGTTTAGGCACCAAAGCAAGCGAGAGAGTGAGAGAAATGGCTGGGTTCAGTCTGAGGGTCACGCTCAGTTTAGCATCGCTACAAGGCCAGAGAAACCTTTTTTTCTCCATGAAAGCTTACAGAACTGTCACACCTGCTTAGGTCTGTAACACCGCCACTACCCCCCCCTCTTCTTCCTTGTCCTCCCATTCCCACCCTCCTACACTCCCCATCCCTGCCTCACCACCCACCTACCATAGAAAGCTCTCCATTCATCCCACCTCCGAGACTTTCCCTGTCCCTTTCATGCCTACAACGTGATTATTTTGTTGACTATCAACGTCTCTAGGGAGGCGTTTTGCAAGATTAAAAAAATGTAATCAAAGCCAAATTTGTATTTTCATAAATGGTTTGAAATTTGATGAATATCTAAAAATTACCTGGCACTATCTGAGAGCATTACGCTATCCTTTTGGAAAGTAAAGGCTTTGCATTGCATTGAGTCTTGTTCCACCACTTGAAGAGAGGAGTTCTAGGAAAATCCATTAGTGAGGGCACTTACATATTATGCCGGTACCGCAAAAACAGGAAAAATAAATAAATAAATGAACGACTGGTACTGACGCAGCAGCCAAAAATTCTTTAATTTACCCTCTTAACAAACCGGGGGGCAAAAAAACATGCCAGGTGAAATCACAACGTCTTTTGCTTCAATAAATAAGTAATGTGACATTTCAAGTTGTGGTATTTCTGACAGAGCTGAGAGGAATTGTGGAAATTACTCCAGTTCTTCTCGTTTAAAAAAAGAAAAAGAAAAAGTAATAGCTCATTTTAGTGCAAGAAAATGTGAGGGTACTTTATGCCCTAATAACTCTGGTCCTGTTATACTCGTTTCTGCTGAAATGTGGTCATCATTATTCCACACTTACTGTATGCACATACTCAAATATAGAATAAAGTACAGAGAGACCAATATAAATGTACTTGGAGCTGACAAAAAAACGTATAATCTTGTACAGTATGTGAAAAGAACATAGACGCCAAAATCTTCCAACTTTTCTCAGTAGCATTTGCTCCAATTCACTCTATTGAATGTAACAATACAGTGTTCTTCTCCTCCATTGATATATCTTAAAAATGGCATTAATCAATCAACAAGTATCTATATAAGGGTCAATAAAGGGGCAGTGGATTTTCACTTGCATTTGTTATTGGGCCAGAAATAGCCTACAACCCCAATGGGATTGTAGCTTGCCATGCCAATAGTTTTGGTTTTCTTTGTGATATCTGCCAGGGGACTATTTCTTTGGTAGGTTCTTTGGTTCCACACAAAATGTATTCACACCAAGGTCTTTGGATTAGGACACTGTGTCTGGAAGTGCGAATTGCTGTTGAATTTTTAAAATGTGTTTCACTGTTGTGAGCACCACATCCTTGTGTGTGAGTGTCAGCCACACTCACAGATGGGTATCTCACAACCATGGGCAAATAAAACCAAAACTATCTGAATGGCAAGAAAGGTGAGAAGCTGTTTTTTAAAACAATGAATCAACTGAGTACTCAAATGAGTAATGTGAAAGGAGTTGCTTCCATTGAAAAACCTAACTTTGAAGCTCTAAAGACCTTTTCAGCCTCTTTTAGCTAATTGTTTTGGTTCTATGGCCCTTCATTTTAATGCATTGTTGAGTCTCATCACTCTCATCAAACCCCCGTGTTAATAAACTGTCTGCACAGTGTCAGCAAATGACATGTTTATGTTAAAGTAGCACCAGACCCAATGAACTGTCTGGGACACATTTCTTGGACCTGGTCAGTGTTCCAAAGATTGGTTTATCCCTTTGAAGTATGATATTCTCTGATATCTGAGTGGTATGATTTGTGCTGAAAGTAAGTAGGGCACTTGTGAGCCCAGGGAGCCGAGGAACGTCTGGATCTGTTTACTTACACTCAAGGATTTCATTCATTACTTTCATAGATGTTCAGATTTATTTTTCTCTGAGTGCTGTTATTATTAGTTTGTCTTTCTGTGTTTGTACTGTGAGGGTGCAGACAGACGCTTGTATGTGAGTAAGTGTTATATGCCCTCCTGCTAAAGATATACCTACTGTATTGATTTATGATGCCCAGCCTCATTCATCGGACCCAAATGAAAAACCAATAAGGTGTTTATAGACACATATATATTTTCACATTATGCTCTGCGGCTTGTTAAGTTTTTATACGCAGTGTTACCTCAGAGAGATCACTCAGGTAACAGTTTGCATTCAACCCTGCCTCTGTGCCATCAGTAAGCAAACAGTAAGGTGGCTGTGGGTGATGTTTACGCTCTCAGGAAGGGCTGTGATTTCATTGTGTTGCAGTCACATTTTAAGAGGCAATTTGATGGATATATTACACTTCTTTGTATGGTTTCCTCTATTATTAATGGAGTCTTTTTAAGTATATTTTCATTAAACAGAGGATCGGGGAGTCCTGGTAGCCTTGGTTTGACAATGTAATCACAACTTCATGGTCAACATGTACTCCTCCTCCCCCACTATTTTATATATTTATATCTATACACTGTATATACTCTTTATATACAGTGTATACTGTATATAAAGAGTATATACAATAAAGAAGCTGCCCTCCATTTTCCCAATGATCTGACTGTATAAACTTGAAACAGCCAATTAGCATGTAGAAGACATACATACATACAGTAGTTATACATAATCCACTGAGATGAACATGAAATGCGCATTTGCTTCAGCAATATGCACGTATCACTGTGTTGGTTGATTGTTTTGTTTCTGTAATTAATTTTTCATGTTATGAAATGTCATGCCTTTATTGGTTAGTGTCGGTAGAGAGACAACAGGAGAGCAGGGAGAGAGAGACGCAACAAATGTCTCCAGCTGTTGGATTTATGGTTTGGCATCCTAACCTTTAAGCCACAAGAGCACCACAATAGCCTTTTTATAGTTTTTTTGCATCGCGACCAACAAGCCCTTGAAATGAAATGGCAAAATATGTTGTTTAATCCTGCCCTCGAGGACAACACTTAAAGATCTGATCCGACGGCACTAACATATGGTTACAATTTGGCAATGATCGTGGTCATGCTTTAAAAAACTAAAAAATAATAATCCCTGTCGGCTGGAAACAGGAGACAGACAGCTGTTTCCTGTGTTAAAATCTGATGTTTTTTGGTGAGCCATTCATCCACCCCGAGCTCCTCCATCTGTGGACTTTGTTTCTCTATAACATAACCTGACTTCCTTTGCTCCTATCATATTTATTACAGCTGCTAGCTCTCACTTGAACATAAACATATGTTGTTTTGGCCGTCATGTGAGGACACTCTCATCACTTCAGTACCTCAGTGCCAGAGCGACTTCCTAGACTGCCTGCACCAACAGAACGATTTCATTGCATCAGGATTGGATTTAGAGATAACTGCAGGTAACAGGTCTATTTTCTTTTTTAAATATAGCATCATTTTTTTCATTTTGTGATGTTATTTGTTTTGAAAGAGTACAAACAATTTCCCCTTTTTATTTGCGTCATCATCTGGCTTCACTTCAGCCTCTTCTTACCCACGACAGGTGGACTGTCACAGCCAAAACTCAGCTGGCTCAGAGACACGGCAACATCAAACAGGGCTCACAGCGCATTTGATATGTCAAACCATGGTCTCTGTAGCCTCTCTCTGCTGAATAGTGTCTAGAAAGCACAAATACTATCAATAATCTCTGAAACCAATAGGGGATTTAGGACTTGGTTTTTAGGCTCTAGTAATTAGAAATGCATTTAGGCCTTCAAAGGCTGGCTGCAGATGGAGATCAGAGGGCTTTCATAGCTGTTAAAGCTCTGTAAAGAAATGTCAGGACTGTTGAGATATTTTCCCTTTCTTCACCTGCTTTCTACCTTCAGGGCATTTATAAAAATACAGCCGTAGCTCATCCCACATTCAGTTTTTAATGATTGTAAATGATACACCTCTCTTCATAGTGCTGCTTCAAAGCTGCTATTCTTTTAAGGTAAAATAGATGGGTAAAGGAGAGGAGAGAAATCCTGCCTTTGAGCTTCTTTTCAGGGTTCCCTTTGATCGAGGTCTGTGTGTTTGAGTGTGTGTTACTGTGTGCATGCAGAGACGTATATGTGTGTGGGTACGTGCCCATGTGTTCATTTAAACAGTAAACAAAAATGTACATGTGTGATCATGTACAACCCTCTGAGGTATGTGAAAGTGTGTGTGTGTGTGTGTGCACACGTGTCGAGATGACAGGCTCTGGCTCTTCCGAGCTAATGACAGACGCCTCAGACGCAACTTTGAATGCAAGCGAGAAAAAAAGAAAAGTGCTGCCACAGTCAGCCAAACTTTCCTTGCATCATTACCCCCCCTGCTTTGAATGTTTCATGCACGGAACGAATACAGAGAAATGCAATTTATCATTTCTTCGCTCCACATATCGCTAAAAATTATTCATGGGAATTAATAATTATGTGGAGGAGACATTTTCCTGTTCATTCCCCAAGAACAATATTCGTGTTTTGACTCAGCCTTCTGTACAGTAAGGAGGCAACATCCGACATCTGGCTCACTCTCGTTCCTTTGTCCTCGTTCCACAGCCATAATTTTCAGTTTATCTCTGAGGAGCTGCACGGCGGGGCTAAATCTGTGTATGTTAACTGTATGTCTAATATGTGCGTGCTGTTTTGCATTCTGCCCATCGACCGGCCGACCCCCACAGTGGAAAATCATGTCACACCTCCTAATTTAAAACACAATGTTTTGTTTCTCACCTCGCTGCTCTCCTCACTAGGCATGCATAAACGAAATGCTACATGTTATGAATTTTTGTGGTGAGGCTAGCTTTACATAGACAACAAAGAGGCCATCAATCAAAGCCCTTTGTCTTTTCACATATCAGAGAACCAGCATCTTCCCTGTCGTTCTGGGTAATCTGATTGTTTGGCAGGTTCGACCCCCTGCTCGCGCTGAGGTTACGAGGTCCTCCTTGAGTGTCGAGTCAGATTTGTCTGGTTTGGCCTTTAGAAAAAGCATACACACACAACACGCCACATGCCTGAGTGAAAGTACTCACACACAAGCCGCGGGTGAAGCGGTGGGTGAGGCCTCTTGACTCAGACAACACCTGGATCCAGACAGCTGGTCTGATGAGGTGTGATGTGGCCTTGGGGCGTCTGAAACTCTGCATTCTCAATGGACTTGCTCAACTACCTGCAGCGTTTCATACAGTACTGAGGTCAGGCAGACCATCCGACCTCAGAAGCCAAGGCGGTACATTAGATGAATTTTAAAGGAAGCCTTTCTCTTTGTTGCATTGCTCTGCAATGTCCTTTGGAGCTGTGTGCTTTAAATCCCCTCACCTTCCTCCTTCATCCGGGGATGGCAGGTCAGCAAAGCCTACAATACTGGAGAATAATTCTCAGATCAAACCTAGTTTCCTCACTTTGGCTGACACATTGGAACAAAAAGAGATACGATAGTTTTACTTGGTCAACACAGTAAAAGATTTGACGCTTTCATCTCTTCAACCGGTGCTTATACTGTATGGTTTCAGCACATTTCAATTAAAATGTCAACTTCTTACAGTGCTTAAACACCAATTCAGTAACTTCCAGCACACACAATGCAGTTCCTACACGTTAAATTACGTTTTAAAGGTCCAGTGTGTCAGATTTAGTGGCCTCTATTTGCAGAATATGGCAGAAATTGAATATAATATGCATAACTATGTTTTCATTAGTGTGTAATTGCCTGAAAATTAGAATCATTATGTTTTTCTTACCTTAGAATGAGTCTTTTTAATGGGGTCACTAGATGCCACTAAATCCTACACAGAGGCTCTTTAAATACTTCTGTCGTTTCAGCTTCAACCCTTCAGTTGACATTTCAGATGATTTCAGCTCTTACACGTCAAGTGACACTTCAACTGATGAGCTCTTATCCTGACCCTTCAGCTGCCTTCATTGCTTCTTACTGCTTTTAAAGCTGCATTATATAGAAAGTATTTTCAGCACCCCACAGGTTCAGAGTACAATACCACTGTCGTTGAATCTAGACAGGCAAGTGCAACACAAGACATATTACCAGCTAATATTACTCACTAGTCCAACAGCAAGAAGCCCAGCTCTGTGTCTGTCTTTGAGCCTTTTATTTCACAAAGATCTCACCAACGACTAAAAGTCAGTCCCACATTTACTCTTGTCCGATGGCCTCTTGCTCAGTCACTCTCTCCTTTTTTTCTGCTTCGCTTCCTTGGTCATCCTCTGCCATGCTCTGACTCTGTTGCTTGCTCACCCCAGGTCCAATTCTGGTACCCGCTCTCCGTTTGCAACTCTCCACCCCAGGCAGCACTAAGACTCCCTCGGCTCTCTGAGCTCACAGTCCATAACAGCAGCTATAGTTCACAGCAGTTTACTTTACTGTCCATCAGGAACCTCAATAAAATATGATCTAGTTTCACCAAAACAAGTGAAATGGTTGGTGGTGTGTGACTTAGTGCTGTGAAGCCTAAGAACAGACATACAGTGGGAATGGTAGAGGCACCGTTCACCTGATTACAGGTCAGTGTAGGATCAAAATGAGCATTTTATAGTAGAAAAGCTACATAATGTTGCTTTAAAGGTCCAGTGTGTAAAATCGGGGCCTCTATTTTCAAAAGAAGGCAGACATAGAAAATAATATTCACACCTATGTTTTCATGTCCAATTCCAGTCAAGGTTTATATTTTAACATACTGTACACTTCATTTGCTTTCAGCTATGACTTCAACTTTGACTGAACTCCCTCTATTGACACACAACTCTCATGCAACATTTCATTTGCATTACCATTGTACCTGCGTTTACACCTTTTAAACTAGCCTGCTCCCCACCAGATGAGTAATATGACAACTACAAATACATTTTATTGACGTCGCCATGGTTTCCAAATAGATTTCCCGACCATTTTCTGCTCTGTCTTCACTCTTGTTTAAGCTGCAAACTCCTAGTTTGTCCTCGCTCCTAGGCTAAGATACGGCAACTGCCCACACTTCGCCATACCCAATTGACCCCCCATGCATATACCTGCCAGAAACTCAGCACGCTCAATCAAACGATTCAGTGATTCAGTCACCTCTAAGACTTTTTCCCTCCGCCGTCGGGCTCGATGCTGCAAGTTAAAGCCATGTGAATTCCATTAAGATATTCCACCCCCACCACTTTCTCCTCATGATTTTGATTATGATATGAGCTGAGGAGTTAATAAGCGTATTAATTACCTGTGTAGGAGACAAACCATCTCCCAGAGCGAGCCCACAAATCTCCCCTCCTCCCACTTCCCTTCCTCCCACACACCAACCAAGGATCGTCACTGTTGTGTTTAAATGAGCCATCATCGTCCAACTGTCTCCAAGGTCAGCCGAGGCTCTGCTGTTAGCACAGTACCTGGTAGGGGAAGTCTCTAAAGTGGCACAGTAATGAGAATAATTAGAATAATACAAGGTCAAGCAGGACGATGGAGTAATCAACAGAGGGACATGGACAGAGAGAGGGAATAGAAACAGAATTACGTAGGAAATGAGGAAATGGTTGTAACCCCCTGATGACTGGATGTGATCACGACTCAATACTTAAGTTTCTAATTATCTCTCTTCGTCGGAGAGCACACACACACATCAACAGACGGCACACGCGGCACGATGAGTCTTCCACCTGTCTGAAAAAAGTTGCAAACCTCATAGATTCCGGCTGTGACTCTACGTCCGCCACACACACACACACACACACACACTCTGAGCTGCACACTCTGTGAGATCTTCTCCACATTTCAAACATGGATCTGGCGCTTTGGGCATGCCAGGGCATCGGGGTGCCTTTTCACAGCAAGCACCGGAGGAGGAAGCCAAAAAAGCGCAGTCAAAAAAGAAGAGCATCAGCTCAGTGTGTACAGCACATACAGCCAGAGGTCAGTACAGGTCAGCACACAGGAGTAGCTCACAGCGCAAATAACAAGCAGAACAAACAGCAGGATTTCATTCCTCAGCTGCAGACTTTCTCCTCTGAATGCTTACAGGAATTGCTGTACACCAGCGCTGTCATGATCGCAGAATTTTAACATTCATAGGCTGCAACAGTCAAGTTTTTTAACCCTTTGTTAATGTTAGGAAACTTTATTGAATCCATACTGTGGTTAGATGCACTTAAAAGGTGTAAGGCAGCTCCTATTGATACCGAATCAATATCAATTTTGTTTAAGATTAAAGATTAAGTCTAACCTTACACATCAAAGTCTGTTCTCAGGTCATGTGGGAGTACTGCTCCATAGTTTGGTCTAAAGACTACAAGGCTACAGTAGCCGCTACTCACAGAACACACCAAAATCTCAAACAGGTGACACAATTTGACAAGAAAGAGGAACGAGCTGAGTAAAAAGTTTAGAGGAGTTAGAGATGCTAAACCGATGGATTGGGTCTTTGATCGCAAACAAAAATGCCAAGTTATCATTTGTATTTCTTTCCAACACATCTCCTTTCCAAGCGGCAACCTCCTGTGCCGGGAATTGAAGCCGAAGCAAAAGTGCTAAAAAATTTAATTCCTTGAGTGGCCACTTGAGACAGGCGCTGGAAGTGAGTCAATCTCCATAAGCCCCCATATTAAAATGTCCAACTTCACAGCAGAAATAAACATGTTTACAGCCTGGTTCAGACAACGGTTTTGGTCTCTATATCTATCTAATTTCCCCTTCCATGACAACTGTGAGGGGGGAGAATTTTCAGATGTTCAGATGATATTAAGGCTCGAAGTTGCGTACAATTAACATGACCACTTAATTGACAGGTAAGTGCCGTTACAGATGGCTTATTAGAGCACCCAGGCGTCATTCGACCCGCCTCAGGTCCGCCGATGATGCACGTCTTTGCCGATATTTAGATTAGCCGGGATGCAGAAGAAGCGCTTCGGTCGTCATTCAGGCTCTGTTCATTATTTATACTGTCTATGCTCCTTCCCCATCTACTAGCTGGATTCCTGTCTGGTCTGGCCAGGCTTGAACTTTTTGAATGGTAACAGTCAATGTATAGATCCAGACAACCAACTTGGCCTCTGGATCTCAGCACTTTGCTGAGCTCTCCCTATATATATTTCATCCCTCTATATGCATTGGTTATGTCCCCTGTACTTTTCTCTAAAGTTTATGCCATGTAGAGCTCAAATTCAGATTTTATAAACCACACCCTGGATGCTGGCAGCGTGCCATGCCCTTGCTATGGTAATGGTGATCATCAGTAAGATCATCTTTAGATTCCCATTGGCCCTCATCTTTTTTTAATAGCTGCCACATTCACAGGTGAGAAGGCAGCAAAGAAGTAGTTGTCAAATACTTCTCATCTGTAAAAATAACACAGCACTTTGGCTCTGAACCACATTCTGTTTACATGACTGTAGCAGCAGACGATGTTTACTGCCTGGTGAAATTCATCCCCAACACCCCCCCCCCCTTGCTCCATACACACTTGTAGACAGATGGAAACACAAGGGATTAAACCTGCATCTCACCCTTCACTTTTTTTTTTCACAGAGTATCACACCTCTGCTAACAGATACAGATTCTCCCATGGGACATGTCAGTCTTGCTGTCATACAACAAATTTAATGAGAATTTAATCTGATTCTGACACACCACTCACATTTATCAACAATATTTTTGCACAGGGTGTGCAGACTATAACACAAACTGAGGACCAGTCGCTATATATAAAACCAAAAGAATACAGAAATAGAAAACCTACATCGATATCCTCATCATTTTGTCCATTTTTTACAGAACATATAAGACTTACAAATCACATTTTATTAACTAAAAAGAGGTGAATTGAATTGTATTTCATGGGAAATAGGTTCAAGTTCCTTATATGCGCTTTCTTGCTGAGATTTAGACGAGACGATTGATGCCACTCTCAAGTTTGTATGCTAAATATGAAGCTACAGTCGGTCGCTGATTAGCTTAGCTTAGCACAAAGACTAGAAACGCAGGGAAACAGCTAGCCAGGCTTTGTCCAAAGGTGATGAACAACTACCTACCAGCACCGCTAAAGCTCATTAATTTTATATATTTTAATTTATATTTTATATCCCGTTTTGTCCACGACACAACCCCCTGTAAAACCACAGGTTTCTGAGCTAACAAGCTAATATGCTAATCAGTGAACTTAGAGTAAGAGGCATTGGTAGGCGGTTTTTTATCACATTTGTACAGAGCCAGGCTAGCTGTCTATCCTAAGCTTAGCTAACCGACTGCTGGCTGTAGCTTCATATTTAGCGTACAAACATGAGACTAGTGGCAGTCTTCTTATCTACTTCTCTGCAAAGAAGTGAATAATCCAAAGTGTTCTTTTAAATACACTGTTCCTGCTAATCTAAATCACACAATGAACGAATGGAAGCTTAAACAGAGTCCTGTTGAGTCAATATTTGCCAAAACTAATTTCTGATGAGGCACAGTGAGGAATTCAAAGCTGGATTTTTAGCTCAGAGGATTTTACAGTGTACCATTTGTCACTTACTTACTTGAAAGTTTCTGCTGGAAAATGAAGTACTTCAAACTGTTGGAAATATAGATTTGACCCAAAAAAACTTGTCAGAGTTACCAAATTGCAAATTGGCCCTCAAAACTCAAAACATCAAACAATGCACAGAGGTATTGATGTAGGTTAGGTGTGTGTGTGTGCCTTTCATCACAACGCTATCTCATTCCAGTCCTGGCTCCACTTTTGTCCACCAGTTCATTTGGACTTGGATTCAGCTGAGGACATGTTTTAGCTGTTTGGCCCTGACTGCTGCAGCCCTCTGTCAACAGCAAGAATGCAGCTCTGTGTACTTCCAATCCTTTTCCTTCTCCCACCCCTCTCTTCTTTTTTCCAATCGATCCGTTTATGGCCTCTGGCGTTGACGTGGAATTTGCTGCTTGCAGAAAAAACATTTGCTGCAAACACAGAACATCTAGGAAGCCAATTCAGTTCTTTACAACAGCGCTGTTGTTTTATTTCAACTTCACCAAGCAAACAGTAATGCGACTGAGGAATTAGAGGCGGAAAGAAGAATCAGCTCGCGCACACGCCGGCTTTGGCAGTGGAAACTACGAGCTTTTATCTCCAGGTTGTTGGTTTTTCTGCATCTGCTGTGTCTCGGGCATATTCTCAGCCTCATTTGCATTCATGCGACCGAGCGGCGGCCATAAAAGTGACATAGGCGGGAGTGTAACGTAATGGCCTTTTTTTAAAGTAATAATGTACTGAGTGGATATATTTATAAGAATGTCACAAAGTGTATGATGGAGAAAGGGCAAGACTAAAGCGTGTGTGTGGGCATGTGCAAGCATGTGTGTGCGTGTGTGTGTGAGGGGAGGTTTACTTTTCCTCTTCATGAGGCTGCTGCACATCATCAGTGAAGTGAAAGACAGCATTCTGGCATCTTTTACACTCCAATACACAGGGGAATAAATTCCCTCATAAGACCACCCTTTCCACCACACACACACACACACACACACACACGCAGCATCCTTCTAAAAAAAAAGCATAAACAGGCATGAGGAAGTTGCTGAGAGGTGGAAAAAAAGCCGTCTAAGCTGTTGATCCTGTTTGCTGCTTTGAAATTTTCCAGGAAATCTTCCTTTTCAATCTTTTTCACTGAGGGATGAGCGTGTGGCGAGGGAGGCTGGAGGAGATGCAGTCTTATCTATCGTGGGGCAGAGTAGCACTCTCTGAAGCTCAGCACACTCAGGTGCTTCATCTCACGTGTCTTCTGCCAGTAAGCCTAAACCCTTATGAAACAGCGGGGCAGCTGGAACATGAAATCATATGAGGAAGTACGGCGTAAGCCAGTATCTACGGATGGTAACGTAATACAAAGTGTCTAAATGTTGAGATATCTAGAGATTAAGCAGATTGCTTTTGGCAGGTTTTTGGTCCAACAGGTCCTCCAACGCTGTTCAGGCGCCTAAGCGTACTTGGCGAAGGGCTAGGGAAAAACCATGGTCATGTTGTTTGCTGGTAGGAGATACGTTTTTTTTCTGTCTGTGTTTATTCACCACAAACCATTTATTTTCTCTCCTTTTTCCATCTGTGTCGTTGCATTTTTAGAGTAGTCACACAGCGATGAGTAAAGCCAAGAGTGAACTTAAAGCTGCACCAATCAATATTTTCAGATGACTAAAGGATCATGTGACCACTTGTAATCAAGCAGCAACCTCCGATGCTGGGAAATGAAATGCTAAAAACTGTAATTCCGGCGGAAGAAGCAGTACATCCAACATGGCTGTGGCCAGTGTTGCGTACTTTCGGCTCTGTCCATTCTTTATACTGTTATGGCTTGCAATGTGAAATGTCTCGACATGACTTGGCTCCCCTCAGCCCCCTCTTTGGAGGGTTTTAGTGTCTTTCAGCTTATTGTTTTGGTTTTGCAGCCCACAACTTGACTATTTCGTTTCGGTCTCAATGCTCTCTTCAGCATCGCTCCAGTTGCAGATGACAGAACCGACTATGTTTTTAACATTACCAAATCGACTGACACATGTTGGTCTTAACTCCAAACACAGTGTTAGCTAATCGGCTTGTTTACAACCAGTCTGATCATCTGACCATTTGTTTCTTGCCCTGTTGGATCTCTGCAGTTACTTTGGTGGGTACAATATTTATGATAGAGATGATAGCTGGAGCTACAAAAATAAAAACTATGATGTTTCTTTTTTTTTTTTTAAGATATTTTTTGGGCTTTTTCAAGCTTTATGACAGGAAGGCAGGGAGAGGGAGAGTGGGAGAATGACAGCAAAGGGCCACAGGTCGGATTCAAACCGTGGGCCCCCGCAGCAAGGACTGAGCCTTCGTACGTGGGGCGCACGCTCTACCTACTGGACTAGGACTGAATCGGAAAACTGTGGCAATCATTTCCACTCTGAACGTGTGTTACTGTGTGAAAACGAGGCAGGGAATCGTTTGCAAAGAGCACACACGCTCAGCAAAAAAAAACTTTTCCTGGATAAAATTAGGAAGGTTAAAAATATATATTTGTAGCTGTCATTTGTGTCTAACATTTGACGGCTGATGGTTTGGTATTTCAGTAACCAGAAGTTGGATTTCTTTCAACATGAAAGGCTTTTTCTCTTTCTTTTTTTTTTTTGATGTCTGCAACCCTACTGAGGCGGATGATGTTGGAAAAAGCAAAGTAAAGAAAAAAAAGTTACGGGGGCCAGAGAGCGGAGAGAGAGGGAGAGAGAGAAAATGAAAAACGAAAACACACATCTGGCTCAGAGGAGAAACCTCCGAAGAGTTTTGTTCATTTTTATTTGAACCTGCTCATGTTCATATGAGAAGTTAGTTGTTTGGTGCTGCTGAGAGATGCTCTGAATTACGGTGAGATTGCGACAAGTCCTTTGTGGAGATTCTTATCTGACTGGAGGAAGGGGGACCGAGGCCTTGACAGATTCAGGGCATAGCGTGTCATTGTGAGTATGTGTGTGTGAGTGTGTGTGTGTTCTTTCTTCTTTTATTTGTCCAAAATAGGACATGGCAAAAAAGGTACCTGCTCATCTACACTTGTGTCATTCTTTCAAGGGCAAACAACCTATCTTGCTAGTGCCAAGGCCTTATTTAAAACATAGACACACACCAACACCAGCACTGTATGCACACACAAGACAAAGAAGAAGAAGAAAAAATCACAGCACTGCAATAGATGGAATTTTCTCTCACATTCACACAAACTCTCCAGTCTGCTGCTGCCAGTCTGAAGGTAACCTTTCCCTTCCTTCCTTTATCTTCGTCTGTGTAGCACCTTCTCCCCGCTTCGTTTCTCACCTCTTTTCTCTCGCCGCACAAAAGGACACCTCGCTAAAAGGTGCGCCTGCAATGAGATGAAATTTAATCACACGAGATGGGACATTTGATAGATCTCCAAAGGCGAGAAATAAAGACCTTTTCTCTGCTTTTAAAAAACTGCTCAACTGACAGCCAACTCGACAGAAAATGCCCATAATCAAAACATAACTGTAACTGTGCGTGCCACAAAGTAATAACCACTGACAAATTGAATTGCATACTTTTCATGCCACTTGTGTCATCAAGTGTTTTGTGAGGCAACTAAAATAGCCGGGAAATCGTTTACCAAGGCAGCGGACGGCCTGTACAGTCAGCAAAAAAGGTGACGGGTCATGAATTCTGTTTTCCACGGGGGAAAAAGAGGATGAAAAACACTTCTGAGGGAATGAATGATAGAAGAGCCACGTTGGTCTCAAAGCCTGACGCGGCCAAAACACACCGCTGTGCACTTTTGTGTGTGTGTGTGTGTGTGTGTGTGAGCGAACAAGGTTTGTGTGCACAGTGCTTTCTCACTGGTATGTGTGTGTGTGTGTGTGTTTGTGCTTTTTCAGTGTATGAAAGGCTCTGAATTCAGGTTTGTGTACATGGACATGTACAGATTCAAATTAAAGTTTGTTGCAACCACAATACTAACCCACAGTAATTAAGCTCTCTCTGCTTGCTTTTCTCTGTCCGGCCTGGTCTCCCTGGGAACTGGACAGAGTTATTAAATCATAATATATTCAAATCTTTAAGGAACAGTCAAGACTTCTTTCCAAGAGTTGAATGGGTAGATTGAAACCACTCTCACATGGAGCCAAGAGGCGATTAGACTAGCTTAGCTCAAGACTGGAATCTTGGGAAAACATCTAGCCGGACTCTTTCAGAAACTTACCAGCACTTCTAAAGCTCGCTAATTAACATATTGTATCTCGTTAGTTTAATGTGTGCACAAACAGAAATGTAAAAACAACTATTTGTGGTTTGAGGGGAAGTTACTTGCTCTAACAGTTTGTGCTCTCTGCAAACCTGGCAACCATACTGTGATGACAAACATCAGGAAGTCAGTACATCTGGTTTTTCCAGTAGCTTCCCCTGAAACACAAAATTAGTGTACGCAGATTAAGCTTTAAGTAAGCTTTGGAGTTGCTGCAGACAGAGCCATGCTCGCCGTACACAGCTGCTTCCAGTCTTAATGCTAAGCTAGGCTAATCAGACATGACAGTGGTGTCGACCTTTTCATCTCATCTGTGAATAGGATTATATCTCAAACTGTCCAACTATTCATATAAAAAATAAATCACATCAGTGGAGAGTTCACTTTCCTTTGATGGACACAGCTTGTGAAGTGACCTTCACTCCAAACTGACAGACCAACCTGGTATCTTTTCAGGCACTAGTCCACAATATTTAGTCACGATGAAAGTGTTTGAATGTTTTAATGAACAAAAATCTGGAACCAAACTAAATAAATGCCCCTCTCACCAAAGATCAGCTCAAACTTGTTATTTCAGGCGGCATGTTTCCTGGATCCAAACTTTTTATGTTGGTTCTGATTTTGCCTTGACTCAGTCTTTTACAGTTTATTATATTATGATTAATGTCGGAGAATGTTAGTGAAAAATACCCATCCCAAGTTATCAGTGCTCAATATTACATTTTCAGACTCTGTATTTTATGGACCAATAATCCCAAACCCAAAGATATTTCATTGCAATGACTTAAAGCAACAAATCCTCACAATTGAGGGACTGAAACTAACAATTTTTGAAATTCTAGTTGATTAATCTTCCGTTGATCGACTAATTAAATAAGGAACTAATCATTTCAGCACTAACCTCGCCATGCTGGTGTTTCAAGATCCACTTGGAAGCAGTTCAGGCATCTCTGCCCTAAATGATGAAAAGACTGTAATAAAAGCAGCTGGAGCTGAGCGTGCCGGCTCATGAAACAATGCCAGAAACATGCAGACCGACATCCTCTTGCTGACAAACTAGCTAAACTCAATGATATCTCAACACAATTATAATTAGAGTAAAAAAAAAAATTAAAAAAAATCAGTTTGCAGTCTGCAGAAATTAGGCAAACAAATGCACATTCTAATGCAGTTGGTCTGGAGGATACAGAGTTTGCTTCAGGCTGTTCAGTGGACCAGATGGTTGGGGTTTGTGCTGTAACACGACTCTTCACTGAGTGCCAGACAACAAGCCAAACACAGAGAGCTGTGCTAATTTGATTTGCAAATACGTCAGTGTGATTTTTGACACTCATCATATTGTCTTATCCTGTAAACCAATTTGAGTAGGCGAAAAAAACAAACGCGAGGAGTTCTCTATGAAAACCTTTTCTCTCTCAAACAAACCATGCAGGTTCATATTCCCTCTAGTTTTTCCCCTAACAAGTTGGAGAAATTGGTGCATTAAGAAGCAGCAGCATTGTTTTTTTTTTTCACAGCTGGACTTCTTCATTTGATTCAACAAAAACCAACAGCAGACAATGTCTCCCTCATGTGGTTCAAAGAGGGAGTTACAGGTAAGGATGAAATGCATCGCTCCCTAAATTTTGTATTCCACAGGGATGCAATGTGTAAAACTGGTTAATCTTTCAAGTAGGCATACACACCCACACACACACCCACCTCTGCACACACTCACACACACTCACACACTGGTATGCTCATTTAGTAAATGGATTAGAAACAGTCGGGAGTATCTCCAGATTTCAGCCTCAAGGCCAACGACGTTTCAGCACATAACAGCTTTCTGAGGGATTTGGGGCAAGTCTGAACGTGTTGCCATCACATTACATCAGTCAGTGTGTCCACGGGCAATAAAGCACTAATGTTTTTCTAAATGCCAATTTCCTGAGACAAGTTAATTTCACCTCTTTGCATTCTGCCAAGTGCTCTGCTCCATGCTCAACTGAAAATCAATTAACAAGTTGGATAACATAAATATGAGAGTATATAATGATTTTTTCAGAGCACATTTGAGACTGGAAATGCTTATGCTACATACAGTATGTATGCTGCATTGCTAAGAGTCAGAAAAACATGCAGGGGCTCTATGTTACATTCTACATTAAGCTTAAACTGTTGTGTTTATGGTAGAAAAATGGCAGCTGTGGTTGCCAAAATTTTACCATAATGAGTAGAGTATTAATTTTTTTTCTAATATTGTGTTAAAAGGATATTAGTACTGTTAATTTGACGTTTAATGTCATTTTATTCCATAATTTAGAATTGAAAAGCTTTTTTTTTTCCAAAAGAAACGCTGTTTTTCCATTAAATATTACAGTGTTTTACTGTCATTTAAAATACTACTTAATTCTGTGTAAATTCCCTTAAAATGCCATAGTGCCACTTGTTTTTACGGTAAAAAAAATGGCAGCTGTAGTTGCCAGAATTTTACCGTAATAAATATGGTTTAACTTTTTTTAATATTACAGTAAAAGGATATTAGTACTGTTGATTTCACGTTTAAGGTTGGTGTTTTATTCCATATTTTACGGTATCAATACATCAAAGAAATGGTGTTTTGCCATATTATTGACATAAAAATATATTAAAATCATAAAATAAAGATTTTGCCATGAAATATCACAGCGTTTTACTGTAAAATTAACTGTCATTTAAAATACTACTTTATTCTGTAGAAATTCCCTTAAAATGTCATGTCATATATACAGTATAATGTAACATATAATAAATACATAAATATGGCATATTTTACAGTCTTTGTCATGGTTTGACAGTTTTTCATTGCAAAATCTACACTACACATTTTTACAGTGAACAAAGAATCTTATTAATCACATGGGTTATTCAGATTGTCACAGATAAAGTGAATATTCTTTATGTGAAGTGAAAAAACAAGATGTGATGAAAATGCAGGTGAATAAAAACACAGAGGGGTAAAAAAAAATAGATTAAAAAGTGATTTGATTAAAACAGTCGTGACATGAAAACATTTTAATCACCTCACATTCATCATTCACAACACGAAATTGCCATTTATCATTTAAGGAAAGTTGCCTCAAGGCGGGAGGTAATAATATAAAAAATAAGCGAAAATTTGAAAGAAGTGAGGTGATGAACATTTTTCAGTAATTGAAGTGATGACATGAATGTGAAGTGAAAAGCTGAGGATTGATTTGATGAGCTTGACTGACATTTTATCTTTTATTGTTTACAGGAAGCAGCTTTGTGATCTCTGTCCACTTTCCCCAACTTCACTCACATCTTGGTTACCAGAAATGTTTCTGCTTTTGAATTTAGGCTGTCAACTCACAGAAAAAAGGTTCCTGGTTCGAATCCCGGACCCACACAACAGATCCTGGACCAGTCCTAGAATAAGGACTGGTCCAGGATCTGTTGTAGGCATACATAGACATGCTCATCACATAAACATACCAGCATGGGGAAAGTTGGAAGGTGGAGTGGAGAGGGGGAATATGACAAGTGAATTAAAAAATGTAACAAAAAAAGAAGTTAAAAAAGTAAAATGAGGTGGTGAGATATTTATTTTAAAAATATTAATAACTGAGGGTAAAATCAGAAGTCACTCTTCACACTTACATCTTAAAAATTAACACCATAAAACAGATGATGAGGCCAAACAAAAACATCAGAAAACAGAAAAATAGCTGCCTGCACAAACATCAATAGCATAAGATTTAATGACTGACTTTACAGACATGTACATGTTTAATTTGTAGATATGTTATGATCTTATTTGAGCCATTGTTCAGTGATAGAAACTGACAATTGTTCAGTAAGAACAAGTAAATATATTCTCGTTGTCTGCACAAGATATGACTTTGGATGGACAATATAAAATATCATCTTTCAGGCCTCTGGGGCTTCATACATTTGAAATTCATTCACAGCACAATTGTGGAAATAATAAAAATCAGAAAATCATCATTTAGCGCATCTCTTTCTTTTACGCGCACGCACGCACACCAATATGCGCGTGCGTCAGTAGTAGCCATGGAAATAGAACGGTGACGCGCAGCCGAGGTCATATATAAGGCCTGCTGACCTTTCACACGTTCCCACTTTGCACGTGAACTTGACCCGGAGTCGACCTGCTGCAGAGAGTGACCGCTGGAAAAACTTGTTGGCGAACAAAACTACTGGACAACCGAGAGAAGGAGAAGGAGGAGGAGAAGGAGAAGGAGAAGAAGGAGAAGGAGAAAAAGGAGGAGAAGGAGGAGAAGGAGGAGAAGAAGGAGGAGAAGGAGGAGGAGGAGAAGGTGAAAAGGGAGGAAAAGAAGGAGAAAAAGGAGGTTTTTTTCAATTTTATTCACAGTTGGCTTAAACAGAAGAAGAAGAAGAAGAAGAAGAAGAAGAAGAAGAAGAAGAAGAAGAAGAAGAAGAAGGAAGAGGAAGAAGAAGAAGAAGGAGAAAAGCGGGGAAAAGAAGAAGGAGAAGAACCAGAAGGAGCAGAAGAAAAAGGAGGAGGAGAAGGAGAAAAAGGCCCAAGGAAGAGGAAACACCTACGGGAAAGATGCCTCCTGCCGGACCGCCCACCCCTGCGAGGCACCTGCTGTTTGAAGACCTGCCTGAGCTGGACCATCCTGCGGGTAAGACACTTAAATTCATGTATTTTATTCTTCTTGTTATTTTAACATGTGAGCATAACCTGTGTAATTTAAAGTTAGAAAATGTTTGGGATACAGATTGGGTCATACTCAGTGTAAACGTGTTGTTAGTGTGTTTTAGCGGGTTTTAAAACTTCGGGAAATGTGTGAAACGTCTTAACAATAGTGTCGTGATTTATTCACGTTTTTATTTTGATATATATTTGTATTAATTTTGTCGATTTTGAGTGAAAAATATCTGAAATTCAAGATGGCGACTCGGCTGTTTTTATAAAATGCATTAAATATACATTTTTATCACCATGGAGACGATTGAACTTTTAGCAGGTAACGTCAGAACGCGCAGGCGCGAACAGACCTCACCTGTTTTAAATGTACACAGAGCTGTTGTCGTTTAAAGTTGCTCATGAATGAATCATTTTTTAGGGACAAAACTAAAATATTATTGTAAAAAAAAAAAAGTGTGAAATGAGATTTATTTGTGAGATTAGATGATTTTTCTCGGATTGAGTTCGAGAGTTAACATGATTTACATGAACTATATTTTATAGTACACCTGTAATATGAGTGATTGTAAACAATGGTGGAGTGAAACCTTGGCATGATGTATTACATGGTTGGTCTGTGTTGAGTTGTCCTCTTGAGAAGAAGATGTCCCTGTGTGTTCGCTTGGCCCACAGCCTGAAACTAATTTAACTAAGTAAAAGTTTATTGTTAACATGAGGAGTAACCAGTGTTACAATAGATTTGAGCACGTGCGGTTTTTCACTTTTTCATGATGTGCAAATCCTGTTTTTTACATCATGTGTCAGAGGTTGGCATAGATGTTTGTGTAAACCTTTCATCTTTGTCACACGGTTTTAAAATTTGAATTTCTTCTGTGATGCCTCTGTTTGGTCACGTCTTGTTCAGTAGGCGTGTGATGTCGAATCTGCTTTGTCTTGTTTGCGATTCAGTCGTCATGTTTGTGCTTGTAGGAGGACTGGGCAAGACGACTTGTTGCGTTGAACCAGATTTATATTTTTTAAATAAGGTTATTGCATGTTGACGGTGCACGCTCCATGTCTGGTACCACTGTGGTTGTGTGTGTGTGTGTGTGTGTGTGTGAGCCGTTTGATGTGTTTTCATCATCACCTTCGTAAATAAGTGATGTGGTCTTGCATGGACACTGACCTGTGAACACGTACTGTATTACTCATGAGAGATATTTGCATGTGTGTTTTGTCATGTCCTCATTTCTCACACACAACGTTATGACAGAGTGCAATTTAAGTTGTTAAGTGTTATTCGGATCTATTACTATTTTTAACTATTCACAACTTTATAACTGAACTTTATAACTCAACTTTTCTTTTATCATTTTCCTGCAGATGCCCTCGACTTCGAGGAAGAGGCAGGTGTCCTCATCTTCATCCGAAGGGTTGAAGACTTCTTCTCTTCGGATGAAGACGAAGAGGATGGTGACCCCGACTTCTTCTCTTCGGATGAAGACGAGGGCTCCACGTCTTCTGACGGAGAGGATGGTGACCCCGACTTCATCTCTTCAGATGAAGACGAGGACTCCACCTCTTCTGACGGAGACAATGGTGACCCCGACTTCATCCCTTCAGATGAAGACGAGGGCTCCACCTCTTCTGACGAAGACGAAGACATCCCTGTTTTCGGCTCTTCAGACGAAGGTGAAGACTCCCTTTCCAGTTCTTCAGATGAAGACGATGGCTTCTCAGTCTTCTGTTCTTCAGATGAAGGCGAAGGCTCCTCAGCCTTCAGCTCTTCAGATGAAGACGATGACTTTTTAGCCATCAGTTCTTCAGATGAAGACGATGGCCACATCGCTGTCTTCCTGGGTGCTGATGAGGGCAATGAAGGCAATGATGTTGGGAGTGTGGAATCATTGCCCGAGTCCTCAAGCAGCATTCAGGAGCCCAGCTCCTCCTCTTCTGGTGCTAGCGTTTCCAGAAAGAGGAGCAGGGAGGACAGCGATGAGGACTGGACATCCAGTCCTAGGCCAGGGAAACGCTGGAAGGAGTGATCTTCTTCTGAAGAAGAAGAGTCCGAAACAGAGGAGGACAGCTCAGTCGACATGGATGGCTACAAGACCGATGACAATCATGATGATGAGGAGGAGTCAGATGAAACTTCTGCTTCTTATGACTGCACGTCATCTGAGGAAGAAGTTTAATATGGCAACCACCTCATCATCATGGATTGTTCTGAGGCCGATGTAGACCATCATGTCGATGAAGAAGACATCACTGTTATCACTGAGGATGAACATGACAAACCTAATGAATTGGATGTCCTCAGTGATAATGAAGGTGCCGACATTCCTCCATGGAAAACAAGATGAAGATGTAGCAAAATGTAAAGTAATGTAATATTATGTGATGTAGTAAAATGCAATATAATGTAATGTAATGTAGTAAAATGTAATGTAATATAATGCAATGTAAGAAAATGTAATGTAGTAAAATGTAATGTAATGTAGTGTAATGTAGGAAAATGTAATGTATCGTAATGTAATGTAGTAAAATGTAATGTAATGTAGAATAATGTAATATATTATAATGTAATGTAGGAAAATGTAATGTAATATAATGCAATGTAAGAAAATGTAATGTAGTAAAATGTAATGTAATGTAGGAAAATGTAATGTATTGTAATGTAATGTAGTAAAATGTAATGTAATGTAGAATAATGTAATGTATTGTAATGTAATGTAGTAAAATGTAATGTAATGTAATGTAATGTAGTAAAATGTAATGTAGTAAAATGTAATGTAATGTAATGTAGTAAAATGTAATGTGGAAAATCTAATGTAATGTAATGTAATGTAATGTAGTAAAATGTAATGTATTGTAATGTAGGAAAATGTAATGTAATGTAGGAAAATGTAATGTATTGTAATGTAATGTAGTAAAATGTAATGTATTGTAATGTAATGTAGTAAAATGTAATGTAATGTAATGTAGTAAAATGTAATGTATTGTAATGTAATGTAGTAAAATGTAATGTATTGTAATGTAGTAAAATGTAATGTATTGTAATGTAGTAAAATGTAATGTAATGTAATGTAGGAAAATGTAATGTAATGTAATGTAATGTATTGTAATGTAATGTAGTAAAATGTAATGTATTGTAGTAAAATGTAATGTATTGTAGTAAAATGTAATGTATTGTAATGCAATGTAGGAAAATGTAATGTATTGTAATGTAGGAAAATGTAATGTAATGTAGGAAAATGTAATGTATTGTAATGTAATGTAGTAAAATGTAATGTAATGTAGGAAAATCTAATGTAGGAAAATGTAATGTAATGTATTGTAATGTAATATAATGTAATGTAACATTGAAAACAATAAACTTTCCTCTCCAAGAATCGCTACCTTATCGTGGTGGAGGGGTTTGCGTGCCCCTGTGACCCTGGGAGCTGTTGTTGTTGGAGTCATCCTGGTCGGGTGTCCCAAGGCAAACTGGTCTCAGGAGAGGGGCCAGACTAAGAGCGATTCACAGACAAAATTTAGACTTTTGCTTCATTAAGATTACAGGAACAAAACCAGAGCATCACCAACCAGAAGAAGATGACAGTCCAGAGGATGAAGTGCGTCCTGAACTCAGCTGTGCAGATGAAGTTGTCACTACGTGCTTCCTCTGTGGCAGCATGTTTGTGAAGCTCTCAGCATCTGCAGAAGTCAAGACGCTCAAGAAAGACACACTGACACTTCAGACTGCCCAGTGTGTGACATTTAGGGGACTCAATACAGTTTGCCTTTAAATCCTACACACTGGTCCCTACCATGCAGTATTTGTTCTTGTTTTACCACTAGGTTTGGTGTTAAATTCAATAAGTGAACATTTTAATTTATGTAACATGGTCCACTGTTCTGTGAGATACTTTACCCTCAGTGATGTTGCGTTAACACGAAGCTTCTTAAATACTAAATCCACTGGATGTCTCATAATAATTGTTTTGGATAAAATGCTTCCAAACAGATTCTCCACTAAGAGCTAAAATTATCTAGATAACTTTGTAAAACCCTGAACAGATTTTATGACAGTCATCAGTCCATATTCCACACTTGAGCAGCACCTACACATCTAACACTTCTCTAATGACAAAAGAAATCTAATGTACATGTGCACAACTCACCTACAGTTTTAAAACACCTACAATGGTGAACAGTAAAACTGTTGGAAGTTTGAAAACTTGAACTGAATAAGGTAAAATAAGGTAAAATTCAGTAATAAGGGAACAAATAATGGGTTAACAAACAGCAGTTCTGCAGCAGTGGAAGTAAATTAAACCTTGAAATGTGTTGCAAACTATTCCTAAATAACGTTTGAGTACTGACAAACCCCCTGTCTGTATAAAAGCAGTGTTGTAACAAACAGTTATTAAACGTTCTGAAGCATTTTTTGGACAATATTGCACTGCAGGAAACAATATAGTGCTATAATAATGTCAAGAAAAGGGCTGTTAACAAAGGGAGCCAGACAGACCATTAAAGTGTAGATTTACTTTACTTTAGAGATGCTGCAAAGTGAGTTATTAAAGTGGGAGGTGGACCTCCCCAGGGGGGCTACAAACTGTTTAAGAGGAGTCTCAGTGAATGGAAGTGAAAAATATGACGTTAGTTATCAAAAGGAGATCACAGAGACTAAACTAGAGTTCAGAGATACAGTAGTTTTGGGGAATCTTACTGTTTTTCCCCAATTTCCCAGAGTCAGAAACTAATGAACACCATAGGACTTATGTCAAACAATATATTAGGGGATCAAATAGCATCACCATAGACATCTAGAATTTCGCAAAACTAAGCAAATAAACTAAGTCAGAGCGGAGGGGAGCGCCTTCTTCCAAACTTTGTCTGAAGTGAGGCCCAGAGTCTCAAAGCCCTCGTCTCTTACACCATCAAAAGGCAGAAAGTGGAAGAAACTCTGACAGGAAGAGGTCTGGCAGGCCGAAAGCCACTACAGAATCAGAAGACAAGTTTCTTTGAAACAACAGCTTCAAGCACAGCTTAACACTCGTGAAGTAAGGAAGTGTCGGATTCACCTTCGAGCTGCAGGTTTGACAGATGGACCGGCAGTAATAAAGTTGCTGCTAAAACGGGAAAATACGAGGGGAAAAAAGTCTTGTTTTGGCTATGAATCACTGACAGTGGACTACTTAAGATCTGAGCAAGGCCTTATGGGCCGATATATCAACATTTGAAATGTTCAATTCATCATGAGCTCAGTTTGCACCTTGCCCCATTTGACCAGAGGCGAACATGTGATGAAACGGTCCATCAGATTTTTAAAATTTAGACTTGAACATCCACAAAATCATATTCCCCTTCACTTTAAATTGAACAAATAAACTGGAGAAACCATCGTTACAAATCACTCCAACTTCTGAAGTATTAAGATGGTCTGGAGGCAATGAAGCCTAGAGTTTTGGAGGGTCAGACACAGTTTATGGAGTTATGGAAACAGCCGACTGAAGCAGCGGGCCGTGTCTCTACAGCCAGATCAACACAGGAACAGGTCTCAGAGCAGGATTGTAAAAGTCGCTGACAAAAACTAAAATATCAGAATGAACCTGTGGAACTACTTTTTTTTAATGCAACCTCGAGGAATGTAGGAAATCTTAAAATACTTTTTTAAGTGTATCCATTTTGAACTCAGGCTACGGGGAAAAAATCCAGAGCGAATATTTTCTGATATTTATTCTAATAACATTTCACACTTTTCTGAATGCATGTGGTCATGACCTTTTACTCCTTCCTAAAATACAATTTCTTCTTTCAGCTCAGGATCTTTTTTTTTTTTAAGCATTCAGCCTGGACCGACCTCTCAGCCTGCATATCACAGCAATGTTTGCACGTGTTTGACCCAGTCCTGATTCAAACGAGCTGAGGCCACGGCCTCCATAATGACTGAACAGAATTCAGACTGCGCCACATTTTTTGATGTATATCTGAGTGACAATGCTGCCATCTTATGTCCAAAAGTAAGTAACTACAACTTCTTTGGCCAGGTTTCAGCAACTTTGATGTTCAAAATGTAAACCTTTGGGACAACATGTGGATTACAGAGAGGGAAAAAAAGTCAGTGATTCAATTTTTTACCCAGTTAATTAGTCAATATATGTAGGCTAAGAAGCTTTGCTGCCATATCATATAATCTGCTAAGACTTTGCCACAGCTTGGACTTCTCACGCTGTTGTTCAGCTGCCTCTCTCTGTTATCAAACATCATCTTCAGTGACCCTGAGCTTCTCCTCCACCAGATACGATCACACAGCACTGGCACTATTCCTGAGATCGGCACTGAATACATTAGACACTGAAACTTTCACTACACTATCGTTTTACCAACTCACTTGGTCTATGCATTAAATTAAAATGCTGCTAATTATGAACAAATTGCTGATAATTTATTAATGAATACAGCTCTACTTGGCGCGTGCTGGCAGGGTGAGACACTAACCTGTTCCAAGCGTGACTCAACTTGTTTGAGGAGTTTGCGAGAACATCGGCAGCATGTTCCCACACCTTTAAAAATCACACAAAATGAACGGAGACATATCACAGCCGTTGTTTACAATTTTATTATTGTTATTGTTTTCTCGTCGTCAGATAAAAGCAGGTAGAGAGGAGCAGTAATAATAATAATAATAATAATAACAATAATAATAATAATAATAATAAACAGCGTGCAGCTTTGGGGTTCCTGTCCAAAGCCGGACGAGAGAACTGTTTGAGGTGAGTATAGGTTAACAATACAGGGCAAACCCCACCGTCATAAATGCTACATAACACTGTCAGTATCATAAACAGTCACAATAAACGGCTGCTGTCAGGGTCGTGACAGTCAGCCTGTAACGTGTTCGTGACACAGAGTTATTCTGAGGTAAGCTAGAGTTGGCTAGTGTTGTACTGAGCAAATAAAACATCTATGTACTGTATATCTATAGTGTTGTGACTGTGTCATATCCTGTTCCTGTGAGCACAGTTTACTCTGCAGCTCATCTCTACCTTGGCATAGCTTTGGCATTAGGAGGTAACATGTTAGCGCCCTGTCGTGGGCCGTTTGAGAACAAGCGTCTTTGTCCATTTCATGAACATTTAAGGGAGTGACTCCCATGGCCTTGGGCCTGTAAATATAGGGGGTCTAAGTAATGCAGAGTTTAAGTCAGCTATTCATATTTCAAGTTTGACAAATAACAGTTTCTATATAGTGCTAATAATTTGAAGGAAAGCACCCATAGATGTGTATATTCTCTGGGTTATGTACATGTCTAATGCAGGTACAGTCTTTAACTCCCAATCTTTCAATTAGAGTGAGATCCACTTTGAAGTGCAGCTTTGCAGTCATAAAAACTTAGATGAGCTTAAGCTTTAGCTTATTCCAATAGGAGAGAAGGTGCTTGTAGCATGAAGAACGACTATTATTATGCATGATGAGTTTTGATCACATTGGTTTTAGCGTTCTTTCAAACGTAAAAAAAAAAAAAAAATAACAAAGACAAAAAACATCTGAGTAGACTTGTGTAAGTAGTCTAGCTTCACTGGCTGAGTTGAGGATTTGACTTTAAAATGAGGACAGACTACAAAAATGACCAAACAGCAGCATTCAGTATAACAAAGAAGACAGATGACAAAGAGATACCGATGATATATTGTCCTAGGCTTGTTTTGCTAATATAAAAAGGTATAAATAACACATCCTGTTTTTGGTTAAACACAGTTGAGATGAAGAAAATCAAGATGAAGAAAACAGAGCATATGTTAAGACAACTCTTCACTGTCTTTATCCACCACTTTTTTTTTTTTTTTTTGTTGTTGTTGGGATTACCTGAGATTCCAGTTGTCCCTCAGGGCTTTACGGATCTGATAGCAACAGCACTCGTCGACTGATCGACTGATTGAGGTTAGAGTCTTACGAACCAGATGGAGTCGAGAGACATTCAAGCGAGCAGAGGGCTTTTTCCAATCACCACAAACTAGATCCATGATGCCGTACTTTATCCCTACACCCGAACACACCTGACCTGCAGGCTCAGCACGTTCACGTCACCACAGTCCATCAAACAGCCGCTCTTTAAAAAGGCTAAAACAAGGCGTGTAGCTAAGAAAGAAAGAAAAGGCGTAGCTTAAAATGGGCGAGGTATCCTTTACATAATTCTCCCTCTAAGGAATTTAGGCTTTTTAATACCATCTTGGAATGCACTATATATTGATATATATAGATATATATATATATACTGTATATTGCCGTTAATATAAGCAGGATTACTGTTGATAAATACAGTGGCCTCCTTACCATCAGAGGCACCTCAGCGAGCATCAGCACCCACCTCCCTTTGAGTTTTGGGTGCCACAGGCCCCAAAGGCCCCCCTTACATGGGTGGAGGAGGAGATCACTTATTCTTTTCCTATTTCATCTGATTAAAATTCAAACACGATGATCCAAACTCCACCAGCTTTGGTCACTCTTCATCCACAGTTTCCCTTTTTGAATCCTCCTCTTTCTGATCCAGGACCTGAGAGGTGGGGCTCGGCAGGGCTGCGACCTCTGTGGTAGCCAATGAGGAGGGGTCTTGTTGGTCAACAATCCTGAGGGAAGAGGTCTCTTCCTGCGGAAAAGTACGGACGTATGAACAAAATATTTAGACTCGCACTCCGTACACACTCGTGCAAAGTTAGCACGACCCATATTATCACAGTAATCACATTTTCCTTTAAGGAGAATGATGTGGCTGCCCAGGTTCTGGTATCGCCGTGCTTATTGGCACACCGAAAATCAGAACATGTGCAACTTTTCATGCAATGACGAGTCAAATTTACCAACGAGTCCTACTATTAGTAGTCTGTTATGTTCAAGCAACTGGTTAAGTGGCACCAAGCTGACTTACTTGCTCTGTGAATCGATGATTCACCTGATCAGCGAACTCTTGCATCTCTCCTTCCTCACCGTTGGAGTGGCAGCTTGGACTTGGCACCTCAATTCCATGGCTTTCCAAAATGGCAGCTTCTGGTTGTGTCAGACAGGGAAGAGGAGGTAAGAGGTGGAAACACGGGAAACATAAACTGCACGTGCAGCTCTCCACCTCTTGCTTTATGGTTTGAACAAATCTTCCTCATCTAAATCCACTATTTAAAAGTCCATCGGTTGTTGCGTCACAAATCTTTCATTAGAAATGAGGTAATACGCAAGTTATCAGGTTCTCACCGATATTAGCTCTTCTTTTCATCTCCTTCCGACGGTTGGCGAACCAGTTGTACACCTTCAATGCCGTCACACGCTCAAACTCAGATAGCTTACAACCTGGGTGATGAAACGCACAACATCCTCTCATTTATAGTGCCAGAGAAAAACACAACGGAGATAAGATTTAACAGACATGTTGTCTACATAACTTAGGATCAGAGAATCAATTTTACACAAAACCAACAGTGCAGTTTTTAAAAGGTCATTTGTTCTAATAAATACAACTACTGAATGTCCTAAAAACTGATACTAGATACTAGATCTACACTTCATATCTGTAAATACAATTTATTTTATGTTTATAAAGTGTTTTCAATTAAAGTGCACTTGATATTAAGAATCGTTGTGTTTTGGTTACTTTGGAGTGAGCTTTTTATATCTACAGAGGGAACAGATCGTCTTCTACAGACTCTGCTATGTTTCTACAATAGCCCATAACGGACAAACCAAGCACTTTGTGCCATCGGATTGTTCTCCGACACACTTTGAAGGCGAGTGATATTCAGTTGGTTGACACTAGATGTCACCAATTCCTACAAACTGGGCCTTAAAGGAGCTTTAAAAACCTATAAACAACACATCAGTGACTAAATGTATCATTCATTAAATGAGCCATTAAAAAAATTCCCTGTCCACTAACTAATCAGATCCTTTAAAGTTCAAATCAAGTATGCAGAACGCCATTTTTAAACATGAGGGTTGACCAGCACAGGCCTCGATTCAGTACCTGGTTTTTGAATGACAGAGTTACAGGCGTTGGCAATCTCCTCTCGCTTGGCTTCATCCGGGTACTGGTTCTCCATGAAGAAACTGTAAGAAATAAACATCCTCAGTATTGGAAGGCAGTTAAATCCCACTGCATCACAGGCTACACGTTTTATTAGAAGATGGCACCAGTCTGAGTCGGCGCTGGTTACGCCCTAATTTTACACCTCATCAACTTTTGAGTCATTGTATTGAACTAGAGGAGGGTAAGGCCAATATTTATACAGTGGAGGAGCATCAGCAGAGGTCCTCGCTGTAAAGGAACAGATTAATGGATGCATTAAGTGGATTCATTTCTGCAATTCAAGCATTGCACGCTTAAATATGTTCCTAGGCCTATAAATATGAAGATCCTCCGGTGAAAACTGAAATTTATATATCCAGGTAAAGATCACAGCGACCGTTTTTTTTTCCTCCCTCTCTCCTCTACAAACTTTCCTCACTCGTGTCTCGCTTTTTTTTTTTTTTTTTTTCCCCCCACGGCTGAAAAAGAATCATTATCTCACGTTACAAAACACACAGGGATCAATTTCGTCCAGCCCTCTCTCTCCCTCACCCTCTGAGTTGCCCTATCCTGTCTACTGCATCTCTCTCTCGCTCACACACATACACACACACACACACACACACACACACACAGCACACACACACATCATCTTCACCTCTACTGTATCGTCCTTGGGTCTAAACTAGCTCATAAGGATCAGCACTGCAGTAGAATTGCGTAATCCGGGGGGGCATTGCTGGTGAGTGTTGTCTGAGGGCCTGTGTGGTCTTATTACTGTGAGTGCCCAGACTGCACACTATACTTACAGCAAGCATGTAATAGAGAAATCAATTGCATACAGCGGGGTAGGACTGTGGAGGGATGCCTACTAATCTTTCTCTGCATCCTTCAGAGTTACTGAGAAGACTGTCTGGGACAAATATGTACCAGAGAAGATGAGACCGAATATATCAGATTAAAAAAAACAGCATAATGAATGGTACTGGAACAACAACAGTATGGTGCTATAGGACGTTTCACCCTGGGATGGTTATTAATAACAATTACCTCGAGCAATGCTGCATTCCTCTCATTCGTGAATAATAATATACGATGTGATGAACCTGTGCCGACGTGTTCAAACTCATCTAAAGCCATCAAACATTTAGTTTACCGCAGGCCTCGGCTGCTCTCCAGCTTTTTTATGGTTGGGTGTGAAACACAAGTTCAATGTAAGAGACACACACTGTACATGCGTTAGCCAAACACTGAAACGTAAACCAACAAAATCCTATCATGTCACAAACTGACTGATACAAACTGTTACATCTTAGAGCTGAAACAATTCAATTTATCTGCAACCGTAATTCAAATTTCTAAATTGTGAGGACTTGCTGCTTTTCTTTATCTTATGTGACTGTAAGCTGAATATGTTTGGGTTTCAGGCTGTGAAAAATAGTGATTTATTACTACTTTCTGACAGTTTACAGACTAAAAGATTGATCAATTCATTGAGAAAATAAGCTTGCAGCCCTAGTTCATCTCGACCTCGACCGGCTCACCTCTCCATGATTGATTGGCACTCCTTCCTCCAGGTGAACCTGCTTCCTCTGCGCAGCCTCAGAGGGCCGCCCACCATCCCCGCTCTGTCGCCAGCCATGATCCCTGTCCTCCAATCAGGTTCCTCCTTCACCAAAGACCGCATAGATAAGGTGGCCCCTGAAGGAAAGAGAGAGAGGAAGAGATTGTGGAAACAAAGACGGCGATCATGTTTAGACTCGTACTGCACCAGTGCCTGTGCATTGTAACGTGTTAGTATCATTCAAAACTCACCACTTTGACAAGTTGTGTACTTTCTCTACAAGTTAACCATTAAGTGAAGCCTGTGCATCACTCAGGTAATACAGGACTGAGAGACACTGATAGGGAGTCCAACTTATATCAGACTGCTTTATTAAAAATAAAAATTCAATCACTTATGGTAGGCTTCTGTAATTAAGGCGTGGTTCTTATTAACTGGTCCGTTATAAACAGTGAATAGCTTAGAAGCAACCAGGTGACGTGAGCGGCAATTCCCGTGTCAAGTGAATGCAGCATAAAAATCGCACTTGAATCGATAAACAGTAACTATACAACACAAAGCGTGCATGTAACCGGTTGTACTCTGTCACCTGGTGTAAATATCGAAGGAAATGTTACTCTGGGTCTTCTAGCATCACCATGGTAACGGTTAATAAGGACTTCCCCGATGTACGTCACGACTATCTAGGGTTTAGACCAGACATTTTTAATACCACATAGAAGCAATTTAATACCTGTTCCACAGACATGTATGAAAGTATGATGGGAAACCAGCTGGGACGACATGGCCTAGAATGATTTATTATGATTTTTTTTCTGGACTTCCCAGCAGTATTAAAAGAACAATTCCTAATGATTTAACAGACCTTCACAGCAGCCATTTTGACACGATATAGTAGGGTCAACACAGGTGTTACCAATGATACTAATTAAGGTTCAGTTCCATTTATTGCAGCAGGGACTTTCCACTGAGCCAACAAGCACCACAGCAGCACCCTGACTCTGTTTGACCTGAATGGAACAGGGCCTTAATTAGCATCATTGGTAACGCCTGTGTTTACCTACTATTTCATGTCAAAATGGCTGCTGTGAGAAAGGTCTATTCAGCAAATAAACGCAATCAGGATCCTGGTTAGTGGCAGGAAATTGATGGATGGATTAACCGACGAAAAATGATAAATTCATGTAAGATTTTGCTTGTCTGCCCCGAGCAGCAGTGACCGTGTTTGCTGCAGGTCTGATGGTGCTGACTGAAACCTCCTGCGGCACAATCCAGCGTTACAACAATACTACTTTTAGTTTATACGTGTAGAACATCTCCTGACAGTCCCCCAGTGACAGTGGATATAAAAACATCTAACATTACAGCAGACAGGACAGAAAATATTAAATTACTATTAAAGACTTTTTAATAGCTTCCAGGGCAGTCTT
The DNA here is from genome assembly GCA_946959425.1 of Argyrosomus regius. Classification (NCBI taxonomy): domain Eukaryota; kingdom Metazoa; phylum Chordata; class Actinopteri; family Sciaenidae; genus Argyrosomus; species Argyrosomus regius. Next base: position 10,322,984 of record OX336899.1, on the reverse strand, counting down.
TTTGAGCGAACTAAACTCATTGTTTTTAAGACTTTTCAAGATGTTACGATACCCTGTTGTACACCCCAATTGACCTCACACACAGCAGTTGCGACAAAGTCCAGATGATTTCAATAGTATGGACAGGATGGGATGGATGGGTACAATGCTCTAGTTTATTTCTGCTGTTGAAATACATCCCAAGCTGACAGAGTAGCTACAGGGTAAATGGCATGCAGGTCAGCCGATGTGCAGGGGTCTCCTGTGTCAAGCTGCCGAGGCCGAGGGGAGGCAGGGAGGGCGCGGTTACCTGGCTGGGTCTGGGCGGCTGCGGCGGCAGCAGTGTACCACGGCAGCAAGTGCATCAGCAGCTCTCTCTGCCTGCTCCACACTGGGTTGGGGTTGAGGTTGGTGTTGGGGTTGGGGAGGCTGCCACTTGCCCCTGCTACCGTCCCGTCTCTGTCCCCTCCCCTGGCCCTGGGCATGGGACTCACGCTGTGCTGGCTTTCACTCCATCTCAGCCCTTCAGTCAGGACAAAACCAATGGTCAGGCAGGCCACAGCCAGCGATCAGATTATAGACACCAGTTTGGGCTAATGTAACTGGGAGTTCACTGGGTAAACGGACACACTCCTGTAGACCTGCCTGGCAGTCATAATAAATTTAAAAACAACTTTATTATGTGTTCCAGTGGATCCGCCAATTAAAAGTGTCAATTTCACTAACACTTGTACTTTTTAGGTTCATGATGGGCAGGTCAATAGGAGCCTAGATCAGAAGCAAAGCATCGTGGCCACTGAGGAAATTAGTTCTTGTTAGTATAATCTGTTTGTTAGCCATGTAGGAATGAAAACCAGCACCAGAGTACCTCCAGCATCAGGGCTGAGAACTACAGAGGAGCTACGGCAAAGCTTGGGTGGGTGGGAAAAAGAAATAAAGGATTAAGATGAAGGGAGACAGCAGGGTCAGCAGATGGTCCGTCAGCGGCTTTGTTTATTTCACAGAACTGATGACGAAATAGTGTGACTTTGTGACAGGATTTATTGTGAATGCATGCACCAGTTAAAGCTTTCGCGCGTCTTTAGTGGTTACTCATTTAGCTTTTTTTTTTTTTTTTAAACACCAATTTTTAAGTATCTGCATCCCTGTATCCTAGGACATGGAGAGGTCAGCAACAACCCAAGCTGTTACTCTAGCCTGAACAGACAAACCGCACTCACCCACTAAAGTTTCATTTCCAAACCAGAAGCCTTAATATTATTGATTAGCATCTCCTGTGACAGGACTACCTTTATCATTTGTCTTTCCTCTGAAATTATAGATTTGTCTCGTGTCCTTCCTTGACCTCACAGCCCTCGAGGACCATGATGGAGTTAGCGTGAGGGATTTGGAGGTGCGTGGGGTTTACCATGCAAGAGGAGGATGGGGGGGGTGAAGAGGAGGACGGATGGAGGTGGGACGGTTAACAAGCAATGGTTCACATTCAAGAAAGACAAGAAATATTCTTTTTCATGCAAGCCATCCTTCCTACATTATCGAATCTATAATCAATTTTCATTAACCTGACATTCACCCTTGAGATGCTAATCTCCTGTAACATCCATCATTCCTGTAATCATCTATAATCCCACTGTTCAGCTGCATCTGAAACCCACAATCCTCATCCACGCGTCTCACCTGGGTTATTTCTCTCCAGCAGGTACCAGCGGTAGAAAGCTCTGCGTTTGGAGTCGCTCATCTCCAGGCCTTGCTGCAGCAGCCACTGGGAGATGTAACTCTGGCTGATGCCTGTGTGCCGGAGGCAAGCCATGTTATCTTAACACATTAAAGACATTGATTTATCTCATGATGCACCGGTAGCATCTGTACTATCGAGACGGGCTGCGGGCCAGCTCTGGAAGCAGAACTCCTGCTAAGCTAATGAAGCCATTCCAACATCAATAATTTAATTAAGGACATGTGATTTTGGTGCAATACTTTTTCAGGCAGGGGGGGACGGGGAAAAAAAATGTTAATGTGCTGCTGCTTGTGAAGTTTATCATTTATTGCTTAGAAGTGGAGCACTGGCTGTGGAGGTCACACACCCTTGTCTACCTGAATATGTTGCACTATCATTGCCAACCGGCCTATTAGCTATTGTATTGTATTAGCTGTTAACCCAAAGGCCCATTAACAGGCTCTGTTTGAATAAACATGACTGGCCTAGTAGAGTTATAGCTCTGCCCCAACACTCTGTAGCATGCTTTATACTATATTCATTAAATGAAATGGTTGTTGGCTTGATGTACTCAACATAGAACCATATGTAATTTAATGTGACTGTTCTATGTTGCATACTGCTCCATAAAGTAATAACATAATATAAAATAAACACAGACACAGCTACAAAAAGTCGATTTACAAATTATGATAACCGTTTCTTGCATATCCGTCTTTTAGGTGTATTTCAAATGTAATAACTTTGCATAATTAGCTGCACAAGATGGAGGTGGAGTATTTTGTGGACACCGTTAGAGAGGTGGAGCGCTGAACTGAGCACCAGCAAACAGGCCGAGCATTCTGGTTCGAGTTAAACCGTGACATGAAGAATTCAATTCAAATCAATCACGAGATTTCCACCTCTTCAGGTCGGCACCTAACCGCCCGATAGTGACGCGTATCCTTGTGTTCAACGAGCTGTAATAACTTTGTGAAGACATCACAGACAGAGCAGCAGAGTACCTGTAACTTGGCCCACGATTGCCTGCGAGATCCTGCGATTGTTGAGGAAAGTTTTGATCTCTTCTTTCACCAGGTTGCTGTCTCTCCTGTAAAAGCAACAAAGACCCGCCGTGGCATCAGAACTATTACACGGTGGTTAAAACGCCAGCCTTTGCTCTGACTAACCTTATTCACTGGTGCTTCTCTTTTTTCAGCCATCCCTGAACACCTGACCTGAATTAACTCCACTAAAATTCTGGAGAATAAGCCTGCACCTCAGGGGACGGCAGCTGTCATTATCTGATGTTATAATAGTCTCTCTTTGTCTCTACTATTCTTTTGGTCTCACTTTCCAACTCATCCTCGCACAGCTCTCTGAAAAAACACTAAACTCCATCATTCCTCCCTCTTCCCCTGCTCACCTCATGTACTCCTCCACCTTCTCCTCCAGGTCCCACTCCTCCTCTCCCATCATGTCGTAGCTGAATGACCGCTGAACTGCCACACTGGGAGGATAGAGGGGCGGAGGCGAGGCCTCGTAGCTATTGCTGGGGGACAGAGCGGCGCCGTCCAGGCCGGAGGTCTGCGTGGTGGCAGAGGCTAAGGAGAGCGAGGAGGAGGAAGAAGATGAAGACGAGGACGGGGCTGGAGCGGCCGTGGTGGGGGCGTTGTTGGATGGGGCGGGTTGAGAGTCACAGTGCGTTGGGCGGTGGTCCGGGTCGAGCCTCTCCAAAGACTCCAGAGCGTGGATGATCTGAGGTTTGGTCATGCCGGACAGACGCAGGCGCTGCAGGAGGTCGATCTGTTCGATGGTGTAGCGTGGCTCCACCTCACAGCACTCCATCCTGGCATCTGTGTACATAATGTGGGGGTGTACGGATTACCAAAGTGAATTTGAGACTCGCATTTTGAATGAAATACAAGACCAATTTTGTAAGTGAATATAAACCAACTGTAGCCCTATTAATACACCAAAAAACGTCTGCATGCTTAGGTTGATTTCTCGCCGGATAAACAGTTCCCAGAGACTTCACAAAGTGTTACCACGACATATTCTGCTATATTTATCTCTACTCAACACCTTTGATGAACCTTAAATTTAGATAATGTGTCGCAAACTTTCTCAGACGAACTGATAAATGATGAAAGGCTTATTAATAGATGAAAACCTGAATAAAAAAAAACAGCTGAATTCAAACACTTTGAAGGAGTTCATTCATCCTGAATACACTTTAAATGTAAATCCGACTGTTAGTTTAGCTATGCAAATGCTAAAATAACTTTAAGTGAGGTGCAAGGACTGGTTTATAAAACTGAACTTACGAGAATAAAGAAACAGACTGCATTCTCCTCTGAAGAACCCTTGGGTCATTCAAAATTTTGGCACCCTTTCAAATACTTGGCACAGACACTTGGGGCTAACCTTGCTCCATTTGTCCAGGGCGGAATTAAAGTAAGATCACCCTGGCATACATAACCTAACATCAGGTTCTGCTCAGCCTAGTCATATCCCATCCATCTTATCACTTTCTGTGCCGGGGGGCAAGACGCCTAGCCCCCAAAACATTTCCCTTTAGTTGGACTGGAGTGTGAGGAGGATTCCCAGCAGTTTGACATGACCTTGCTTGTTTGAAAACTTATTTTTTTTACAAATCTGTTGAACCCACACTTTAATCAGCACATGTGATAAGCACCAACACCAAAATACAAAGTGGTGAGCTACAACAAGCGGAGCCAACTACCTTTAAAAAGTCCATCTTGTTAAGTGGGATGCATGCAGAATTTACCAGAAAGACTCGATGATGTCTAAAGATGCAGCATCCTGTCACATGTGCACCATTGTTGACAAGCAAAACGAATTTAACTTGCGAGATTTCTACAAAGAATTTGGTCTCTAATGTTTTTACAGCTCCTATCAGTGCTAACTTACAGCACTTAAAGTCTGGCAGTGATGCCACACTGCTGCTCCGTGCAAAGACATTCAGAACTAAACAAGCAAGCTGGCTTTGGTTAAAAGTTAAACCGTGTCCCGTCACTGAGGTTTATCCTACCTGCCGGAGGGGGTGACACAGACAGGCGCCCCGGGAGTGGTTCAGTGCGAGGGGTCGCAGCGGGGACACACCACTGTCGCATGGCTCAGCGGGGTTCAGCTCGGCTGGACCTCTACAGAGTCAGGGGACAGGAGACTTGCTGCAGTGTGTTGCGGTTAAGCTGCCCCTGTTAGCATGCTGGCAAACCTACAACAGCAGATGACTCGCTAGCGGGCTATGTTAGGCTAAGCTAACAGCGTCAACTCTGGTTGGTTCCCCCGAGCACGAGCCTCCCATCGATACTAGCTGCCCGCTGCCTGGTTAAGTTACACACAAGCACGAGGCGGAAGTGGAGCGATTCATCCTTCAAAATAAAAGCATTAGATAGACATCTAGACAACTAGGTTGACTCAGGATTCAAGTGTCCAGGAGCAGCATGTAAACATGAATTAAAATTGAAATTGACACAGTAAACATACATTAAAATTCAAATTGACACAAGAAATTATAAATGTACAGAGAAATTAAACCTGTGCTCAGACATTAAACCTGTGTTAATAAATAAATCTGTGCTCAGAAATAAAATCTGTGCTAAACAATTACACATGTGCAAAGAAATTAAAAACATACAGAGAAATTAAACGTGTTAAGAAATTAAACCTGTGGTAAGATTTTTACAAATAGAAAACTATATAAATAATTATCATAATTATCATATAAAAAGTAAAAAAGTTTATATATAATAACAGGAAATAGAACTACAAATACAAATTATAAACAATTAAATTAGGCTGTGGACACCGAATGAATTTAGTTACATCTCTATAAAACTGCACAGTTGTGTGGTTTCTCTGATAAGAATAGAGACACATTTTATCATTATTTTAATGTGATGTTACTCACAGGGTGCTAACATACATTACTACTTCACTTTTAAACTTTTCTTTTAAAATCCACATGCACAAACTGCCTCTGCACTTTATTTTGAAGGGCAGGAAACGTTACAAATAAGTCCGGCCAACTATAGACACTTACAGTTTGTCTCGTCTTGGCTAACAACTTATCTAAAACTTGCACCTCTGAGGTTACATTAACTGTATTTCATCACGTTATTCCATTAATAATAAATTAACATGTATCGTCTGGTGTGTTACAGCGAAGCGCCACACAGCCAGCTGCTAACGAGTTAGCTCGCTGGCTAGCTCAGTTAGCTGACAGCTAGCACCGGATTGTCCCACCGCGGAGCGCCTCTCTCTTACCTCCCGTAGCCGTGGAGAGATAGCAGCAGCCGGCCGGACGGAGAAGGGAAGATTAGTACAAAAAAAAAAAAAACTGTACAAGAAAGTGGTGGTCCACCCGACCCCCCAACTAAAGAAAGTAATCCCCTCGGTCCGGTGCTAACGGCGAGTTAACGAGCAGAGGGTGAACGGTGCAGGGTCATATTGTCTTTCTGCTCTGCAGTGGGGAAATAGTGTATGCAAATGTGGGGAGTCTGTCTCAATTTATGACCCCTCACCCGATACCACTGTCAAGCTCGCAGGAGTTATAATTATGATTTCCGGTTATACTGTAACCACTAAAAGCACCACAGCTTAATCTAAACACACCAGTGTACCAAAATAAAAGTGAAGCTTTCATTTTAACAAACAACGCTCATACATACATACATACATACATACATACATAGTTTACAAAACATTATTTTAAAATGTTAGGTAGTTTATTCTTCTTTTATTTTGGTTAGCTCTGTCACTAAATCTGTGTGCCTTGACTCAGCACCCGCCCAAACCCATATCTGCAGTTGTAAGCTGCCTTTCTCAAAGCATTAATTAGATTTATATGAAAATGGAGTGAACAACAACAATTATAATAATGATAATATTTGCTTTTCTGATGAAGCAGTCTGCATTTTGGACCCAACATCTCTCATAAACACACTTCACCTGATGAGATACTATGAAAAATACGCAGAAATCACTCACAGTTTTCCGATTATCACTAATATGATGTGGACATTTGGATTTTTCACTAAAATTATCTGACAGCTTTACTCATTATTTTACAAATTAAGATTTTTGCACACAAAACTGAAAATCTGAAAATGCTCAAGCGCAGCTGGAATTATTAGTTGATTAACGTAGAATTAATTGGCAACAATTACGATAATCATTTTTAATACAAAACATTTCATGCTTTCAGCTTCTTAAATGTGAGTATTTGCTGCTTTTCCTTTTAATGTATTTTAAATGCTTTTGACGTTTTAGACTAGAAGTTGGATAAAACACTTGTCACTTTGAGCTCTGGGTATTTGCAGCATGTGTCACTATCTTCTGATTTTTTACAAACCAAACATTTAGTGAAATAATGGAGAAAATATTCAGCAGATGAATCCATAATCAAAATAATCATCAATGCAGTCACATCCAAAGAAGTTAAAGATCCACCTTAACCAACTACAACAATGAAATCTAACACCTCATAACATTAATGCATGAGCTAATAATCTAATAATGTGATATGTAATATTATAACAGTCACAGAGGGGCTTCTGCATTCTACATACATTTACTTTCAACATTATACGTGCATACTCTTACTTAAGTATCATTTTCAATGCAGGATTTTAACATGTAACAGAGATTTTTTTTTTTTAATGTGGCATTACTTTCATGTAAGTGAAGGATCTGAATACTTCCTCCTGGATAACACTTTTGATTATAACATAGACAAAACGTCAGTCAATCAATCATTAACAATAATGGAGGAAGCAAGTAATAAAAAACGGATCCAAGCATATTTTTCCTCTGATCGTCTATCCCCCACCAGTGGTGCCAGCCCCACAGTTTGAGCATCACTGAGTTTAGGGCACACAGTCTCTCCTGGAGGGCATTCATAATGTTTCACTCATTTGTACACAGAAACGGTGACAGAAGAAAGAAAAAAGAAGGCCTCTGAGAAATTCATACCCCGCTTACTTTCTCACCTCCACACACCTGAACAATCGCTGTGTGAAGTTCAGGTCAGTGTCGGATTGGCTGAACATCAGACGCCATAACCATGAATTACTTCTGAAAAAATAATAACTTTTAATGAATATAACTTCTATAACATGTTTTATTTAAATTGAATGCAGCCCGCATAGCCTAAAACTAAAATACATTTTAGCATCAACATTATTCTCCCTCTGCTGTCTCGCTGGGTGGCAATCTAATGTGTGCCACAGCGAAACAGCCTCACCTATTCACAAGTTTTCCACCTATGGTGTCAAATTGAAAATGCCTTCTCCCATTACTTTTCAGATTGTTTGGTGTCATGTTTATCCGTTCAGCACAGTTTGCCAGTTTTCTCCATTTTGTCTTGGCAAAGAGAAAAACAATAGCCTAGTCTACTGAGGGTAACAGGGGCACAGATGGCATTTTAGGAATAGGAACAATTTTGAATGATGATTTCAGATCAAATATTAAATCTTTAAATAAACAGTAGTCTGAATTTTTAATAAAATGTGCAAAACATGTCCCTGCAGCTGCTTGTGGCTTTGGATGCGCTAAACTACTTCATTTGGACATCAAGCTGGATAAAATCATGGTTTATGATCAAGGTAAACTTAATTGATTTTGGTGTGGCCCTCCAAGCCTCTGAAGTCTACAGTGGGACGAATATAGAATATATATAATAATATATAATTGTGATATCTTCAACCTCTTCTTAACAGTTGGGTTCGACCTGGCACAGCTCACCTGTTCATGCAATTGCAATTTGGTGATGTGATAGTGCTCCAGTGTTTGAACAGTATCATGTCAGATGTTTTCCTGGTCCCCAAAGCTTGGGCACATATCTTATATTTGTCTCTCGGGGCCTTGGAGGTTCCTTTGGGGCTCCGACTCTTCAAGGCTGTAGACACAGGGCGCCTCAGTTGTACCTTGCAGACACCCGATGTGATGGAGAGAGTGAATATCATTTGCTGAGTAATCTAACGTATTTAGATTTGATTCTCTAGCTTCACACAGACAGCTACAGACATATACAGTCTACAGTCCAAACCCAAAGGAATACTTGATTCTGGCTGATGCGGTTGTATATAGTCTCTTTCAATGGACAAGCTCCGCAGTGCTGGATGATAGAAAAAAAAAAACAGTCTTTATGCTAAGCTATGCTGTGTTTCCTGGCTTTAGCTTCATATTTAAATAAGAAAGTGGCAATGATTTTTTTTTTTATCCAACTGTCAACAATAAAGCAAATATTCCTCAAAATGTCAAACTATTTCCTTAATTGACTTGTATTTAGCTTAAACTGTATCCTACACAGCATTTTACTCATGTGTGAATCAGTATTTAGCAATCTGTCTGCCTCTCTCTCCTGCCTGTTAATCAAAATGTTTGCTATCACCAACTCCACAAGTGACTGCAGCAGAAGAATGAGTCTATGTTTGCTTTGTGTATTATTCTTCCCTCCCCTTCAACCGGTGCCAAGAAGGCAGTAGTAATAAGTACTATATTAAAGAGCCTCTGTGCCTGACATGCTCAGTTCAGTTTGTGTCAGAGCTACCTGTATTAAAACATTTAGCAGTGCCTGCCACATTTTGGGGTATTTGGGGTTTCTTTTTTCGTCAAGGTGCTCCAGTCGAACATCTGAACCAGCACCATGAACTGGGCCTTCCTTGAGGGCCTCCTTAGTGGGGTGAACAAGTACTCCACGGCATTCGGTCGCATCTGGCTCGCCATCGTTTTCATCTTCAGGCTCTTGGTCTTTCTGGTGGCCTGTGAGAAGGTCTGGGGTGACGAGCAAAAGGACTTTGATTGCAACACCAGGCAGCCTGGTTGTCAGAATGTCTGCTACGACCACTACTACCCCATCTCTTACACCCGACTCTGGGCTCTCCAGCTGATCTTTGTCACCTGCCCGTCCTTTCTCGTGACTCTTCATGTGTCCTACCGAAAAGAACGCGAGCGCAAACATCGGCTGAAGTACGGAGAAAACTGTGCACCTCTGTATGATAACACAGGGAAGAAGCGAGGGGGTCTTTGGTGGACCTACTTCTTTAGCCTGCTATTTAAGATATCGGTGGATGCTGTGTTTGTCTTCCTGCTGTTCTATATCTACGAGGCCACGTTCTTCCCACCAGTGGTGAAATGCACTGAAGACCCATGTCCCAATGTGGTGGACTGCTACATTGCCAGGTAAGCATACCTCCAAGCTCCTAAATTATACTTGAAAAGTGCATTTCCTTAAAGGAATCAATAAATCTTAATCTTACATTTGCATCTGTGACCATGTGTTCCTCAGGCCCACAGAGAAGAAAATATTCACCATCTTCATGGTGGTGACCAGCTTTGTGTGCATCTTCCTCACTCTTTGCGAGGTCTTCTACCTGTGTGGGAAGAGGTTCTCGGAGTGCTGCAAAGGAGGACCCAGCTCAGCGAGAGAAAATTCCTTCATGATGGTTAGGACTCCTCTGACTGGGAAGGAGAACTCGTACAACGAGTCCAAGATGGTTGAAAAAGGCAACGGAGAAGCTGGCATAGAGAGTTCAGCACCAGCATACACCATAGCGGTTTCCTGAGAGACATCATGGTATATCATGAGTTTGACTTGAGAGAATAGAACAAGGTTAAAAACTATGTTAGGTAGCTTTTGTACTGTTGGCCAGATGTATCTGCAAATTATTAGGTTTTAAAGAAAATGTTGTTTACAAAGTTTTTTGTCTGTTTTTGTCCCGTAATAGAACTGGACATGTATGAATTATTTTTAAAGGCTTGAGACCTAAAATAACTGATGTACATTAAAAATGATTTACTGTACTTTGATTATTTATATGATTATTTGTTATGCTTGATTGTTTTATTGTCTGTATGGCCACAAAATAAAATTGCTTTACTTATTCTAATATGTGAGAGCTGCAGTGTGTTAATCCAAACTGGAAATGAGGCCAATATTTCTATATGAGCACACACAATGTGACAAACTTAGCCAAGATATAAGGATTAGATATCCTAAAATACCATCCTGTGAAATTTCCCTCCGCACATATTACTCTTTTATTATACAAACTTATTGGGTATCACCTGCGTATCATTCAGGTAATTTTCTTTCAAACACGAGCTTTGCAAAATGTGTTTTCAGAAAGATATCTTTAATGAACCTACAATCAGCAGGGTAGACACAAATGGTTGCAGTAATATAGAGATCTAGAAGGTGGAATTCAAAAGTAATCAGGAAAACCACAACGTGATGCACCAATATGTCTGAGGTACAAACAAATGTACACCTGGTTACTGATGGGAGTAACATTATTGACAAAAGTTGATCAAATAACCGCTCCTACACCAACTCTATGACAATCAACCACATCCTGCATTCTTTCAGAAGACCGAGAGCAGATTTGTAAAGGGCAGTATCATAAAACTGAGTGTACTAATAAGGCAGTGCCTGTAGCACATTCTTACCGTGGAAAAATGAATAAGCAAATCCTTGTTCTATCTGATTTTGCGATACTGGCACTCCATATCTGTGTATTTTAGAACAAATGGTTCCAGAGTGCTTGTGCAAACAAATGCTAGGCGGTGGCCCTATTTAATCCTGATTAATCAAAAGCTACGATTGGACATATCTCCACATCACAGCTGCCTAATGGAACTGATACCACGTCACCTGTTAAGAAATGTGATGATCAGAGTAGATAAATACACCTACATGAGGTTTACTAAGGTCTACTGATTAGTCATTGTACCGAATCACCTTCATTAATATGCATAAAGTCACTCTCTGGAACCGATTTCCTTGTTCGGACAAACCACTGATGTGTTTTTGGTTTTGTTGGACTTTGTTTTTGCTGTCTTCACCAATTTAAGCGAGGGTACCCCGTCACAATATAACTGCCATAGTAAAAGTCATTGTTAGAAGCTCTTGGCTTAGCTGAGTGTCCAAGATAAATTGATGCTGACAAGGAGTAGTTGAAAGTTTAAAGGTAAATTCTGGGTGGATGCCAAAAGTGGCCACGCCTCTAGATTATGGCCAAGAGCTGATTCTTGTACCCAGTCAATATCAGGGACCCACTGCAGGAGAGAGGTTGCCCAAAGCCTGCTGAACATATTTCCATCGACAAAGTGCACGATGGACTGAGTGGAAGACCTGTTTTCTTACGGTAAGCTACGAAATTTTAGTTGTGGTTTTCTAATTGTATTTTGGGTCAGTCATATTCAGTTTTAAGACTCAGAAGTCAATGTAGACTACTGCATTCAGAGAACATTTAACAAAATTCTACATTTGAGCTCCAGCTTAAACTTTCCTAAAAATGTACTTGGCTGAAGCCAAGTGTTTCTGCACACTGTGGAGGGTTTTATGTGCTGAACAAGTAATAAATTATTAAAGGCATCTTTCTTCAACGTGCCAAACTTTGTGAGTAAATGAAAATGCTTTTAGCCGTGAGATACAGGGAGGGGATTGAGGTTTCATGGCTCTCAAAGAAATCAGGAAAGAGAACACCTTTCTATAAGAAGCTGTAAAATATTTGGAAAAAATTACAGAATATTTTACAAATCAAAGCTAACACTTTTTCTTTTTTATTGTGTTCTAGCTCCCCAGTTTTTAAAGTTCCCCCCTGCAGTATTTAAAGACAGACTTCTAAACTTCTAAGATCCCAAGAAGCCAATCAAAGCTGAACCCATGGATTGGAAGTTTCTCCAGGGTCTTCTCAGTGGAGTCAATAAATACTCCACTGCCTTCGGACGTATCTGGCTTTCAGTGGTCTTCGTCTTCCGGGTGTTGGTCTTCGTGGTGGCTGCTGAACGGGTTTGGAGCGACGACCAGGGACACTTCGACTGCAACACCCGCCAGCCCGGTTGCACTAACATCTGCTATGATTACTACTTCCCCGTCTCCCACATTCGCCTCTGGGCTCTCCAGCTAATCTTCGTCACCTGCCCTTCCTTCATGGTGGTGCTGCACGTGGCCTACAGGGAAGAACGGGAACGCAAATACAAAGCCAAGCACGGCGATGACACGCGGCTGTACGACAACCCGGGCCAAAAGCATGGCGGTCTGTGGTGGACTTACCTGATGAGCCTCTTCATCAAAACCACCTTTGAGATCACCTTTCTCTACTTGCTCCACTACATCTACGACAGCTTCAAGTTGCCCAGGAAGGTCCAATGTGATGTCAAGCCGTGTCCTAATTTGGTCGACTGCTACATAGCCCGGCCCACTGAGAAGACCATTTTCACCTACTTCATGGTGGGGGCGTCAGTCTTGTGTGTGATACTCAACATCTGTGAAATTTTCTATCTGATTGCTTCTCGGGTGGTTAATCTCAAACATCGAGGCACCGTCCACACCTCGTCTAGAAAGGTCCGCTCTGACATGGACCGCTGCAAGTCATCTCTTACATAAAAGCTGGAAACCCAGTATAGACAACCAATGTGTCTTTATATGCCTTTAATTGATTTAATAGGGTAGTAATTTTATACATAATTTTATATAAATATATTGTACTTTGACACAAACAATCCTGTGCACTATGATGATATGAATTATTCGTCAGCACCAAAGTAAAGCTGAATGATTTTGGATGCTGTGTCATGCAGAAACTGATTATTATTATTAAATGAAACACTGAAGGACTGCTCATATTTATGACAGACATCATGATAATGACAAAAAAACTGACATTATCTGTATGTATTTCCTAAAAAACGATTGTCAAAGCACTGAAAATAAAGGCTTTTTTTTGGAACTTTTTGTTACTTTCATGTGACAGAACTGCTTTCTTCTACTTTAATGGCGCCATTTCTCCACCTGGTGGCACTAAATGCATACTACATTGTCATGTGAAGACTGTAAAGCCATGGATTTATAATAAGACATATGTGAAGCCCTCAGAGGACATGGCAGTGATCCATCCAGGAGTTCAATTATTTTGTGATTATGCATTATTTGTACAGTTAAGGCAGTTCTGCATTCCTACAAAATGTCTTAACTTTAACGTCATACTAATGTTACATATAGTGACCTATGAAATCACACAGAAGGATGTTTTTAAACTAAACGGATTAATTAAATTGCTTGAATTGCATCACAGATTTGCTTCAGGGCTACTATTCAAAATGGTATCACCTGGTAATGAGATCACAAAAAAAGCATAGTTGAATATCGAGTTTTTCCAGGCTTTAATCCAAGTGTTGACACCGGAACTATAGCATAATAGGTTCATTTCCTGAACGCACCACATTTAGCACAATTTATCATTTTAAAGTAAACAGACCCTTTATGCATAAAGACAGGTGATTGTGGTGTAGCTTACAGTAATGTATAAAGAACATCCATACGTTTTTGTCGACCAGAAAGACAGGAAGCTGCCAACAGGTGTGCCTGTGCTCGTCAAGGTTGCCGGAATTCAACAGACGACAGGTGACTCGCAACTTTGGTTTCAGAATAAAAGCATGAAACGCATTCCCAAGGATGATGGGAGTGTGTGCAAGTAACATTTTGGGAAATGAAAGCATATTTTAAATATTTATAGAGTGCTAAATAATATAGTATTACCTAAAATCACAGATTATTAGTCACACATAATCTTAATTTTGGTTATTTTCTTCATTCACATAAATAATTGCACTGGGCCTACATGCTCAGTTCTTGCCATTTTCCTAACTTTCATCTAATGCACTGAGAAATCACCAGGTTGAAGAAACAAAAAGTCACAAAGTGACATGTTTAGCATGTTCATCAAGCTTAATTCTTGAATTAATTCTTAATTCTTCACTCTATTCATACATGGTCAGATGATATGAGATTTTAATTTGAAAAATCTGAGCAGAAGTGGCACTTTGGGTGTGTGTGTGTGTGTGTGTGTGTGTGTGTGTGTTGCTGACTGGAGTGCGTGTGCTGCTTGTTTGGAGAGAAGAGTGGACACGCTGATAAGCTCAACGCACAGGACTGGCAACCTAAACGAATGGTGACCTAACAGAGATGGCGGGTACAGGTAATAAAAATGACAGAAAAGTTTGTAAAATGTGTGTACGCTGCTGACACTTTGTTTGTTTAAAACTTGTGTTTGCTTGGGTGTGGTAGTGGTGTGGCACAGCAGTCGAGAGACTGAAACAGCAGCACCTGTCTCAAAGTGATGAGTGTTGAGTAAAGATAAGACTCTTTGTATTTACTTTAAATTATAAATAAAGCTGCACGTTGATCTATTTTGAACCCACATATCATGAGGGTCACATGGCTGCAACTTGTGAGGCTGAACAGTGTGAATGTTGTGTGAAATGCAAATTGTCGCCTCTGCATGTGTTTTGTCTCCTTTCATTGCAGGAATGTGTGAGTGAGAATTCCCCAAGTATTCAGTTGTGAAATTGTCATGTGGAAATGGGAGCAGTGGCCTGGTAGAAAATGGAGACACTAGAGGTGTAACTCCACAAACTAATCTCATAAAGTCCAATTCCAACAGAGCTCTTAATTAACCAAATCTTAAAGTTTTCAGATTTATTATGTCTCATGAGATAGATTCAGAGGGGTGGATTATAATTAAGCAATTTTTCCTTTTAATGTGGTACTTTTCAGATAACATGTGGGGTGCTAGGTTTCACTGCCATGCTTCGATATTTGTTTCAGTTGTATTTTAGCACCTGATGTTAATTTAATTTGTCCTCTTCACTCCATGTTTGCCCCTATTTTTTTTCATGTAAGTCGGTTTCATTCTTCTGTAGTCATCCCTACCTCTTCTGGATCGCTCCAGTCTGAACAGTCTGCACTGTAGTTATGTGTTTAGCAGCTAATCATTAATACAAGTGACATCTCTGCAGTGGTTTTCGACCTGTCTCTTGTGTTTCTAATCAATACTACATGGTCACCATGGATGATGTTATCCGAAATTGCTGCAACTCTCAGTTTTGTATTTCTTCTCCTTCCTCCTCCTCAAGGAGTATGTTGTGCCAGCCTGGAGGAACCCATTGCCCTGATGAAAATGGGTCTGAGCATGGTTCTCATTGGTCATGTTAACTTCCTGTTGGGAGCACTGGTGCACGGCGTGGTGCTCAGACACATTAACCTCCACAAGCAGGCCCGGGCCATGGAGTACGCCATCTCCAATGTGGTCGCTCTTACCTCCGGCCTAGTGGTAAGTGCATAGACGCAATATGATTCATACTGATTCTATAGCAGTACTGCAACATCAAGAAGAGGCTTTGATGACATCTGTGGGAATATTATAGAGTATAAGGGCAGCTTGTTCTTCACATTGTTTCCATTAGGTTCAGAAAAAACATGAAGGATTTTCATTTCAGTACTCTCTTCTCAGACTTTGTAATATCTCATCAGAGGATTTTCCATCAGGGCTGTGGTTGCTTCCACAAGTTGGAAATACATCTACTGCTTCAAAAATATGCCTGCATGGGACTGTGGATGAATGTGATCTTAAGCAGCTCCTTCAGCAACACTCCCAGCATGTAACCAGGGGTGCTACCACTGGTCCTTCATTCCAACAGCTGTCAGACTCTTTAATATTTATGAGTAATTTCTTATTAACCTTGTGTATACGAGCTGTTGTGACAAGTGAATTTCCCCACGTGGGATCATCAAAGCTTATCTTATCTTATCTTATCTTATCTTATCAGAGCTAAGTGTGTGCGTTCTATCGTGTAGATTACATCGTAAGTGTTGAATCCTGTAAATAAATCTCTGCATCAGTCATAAGGGTTACTTGTAAAAACAGTTTTCTAAACAAAGAACCCACAAATGAACCTCTTTCATTATGAACATAGAAAATAAGTATAATATGTATTTTTCCTTCTAAAAATACAGAAAATCATCAGGTTTATCTGATGATCTGATCTGAGTACCGGCCTCTAATATGATTTAGAAGTAAAGATCACTTCCATGATGATTTTTTTTTTTTCCTTAGGTCTCACAAAAACAACTGTGGAAACACACAACGATACTTGAACACATACTTGAAATGCTTGTAGGGATAGCACAGCTGTGTTGTCGAGAGAAAACATCGTCTGACATTTTCCCCCGTGTTGCTTCTTTGAGCGTCAACACACTGGGTGTGAAATCTTATCCTTTTTTCATTTTGTTGTAACTCCGTACGGCGCCTGTCATCCCTTTTCCTCGTTTAATCATGGACATAGTGTTTGCAAATATGAATATTCTTTAATTAATTTTGTCTTGTCTCTGCAGGGAATTGTCGTTGGCATTCTGGCTATTGTCCTGTCTAAAAACAAGAAGAGTAAAGGCCTGGTTAGTATCACTTATGTTTTTTTTTATTTAAAGTTCTCCAGAACTGATAAAAAACATTAAAAACAGAGAGAAATCTTTGTACAGTACTCAGCTAATTTTGATCTGACTCCCTGCACTGCACGTACACTTGTTTCCTGTTTGATATTTCCCAACTTTCTCACACTTTATTCTCAGCTTCTGTATCTGTCTTTGTAGTTGGGGAGACATTTAAAAAAAAAAAACCTCTTGAGCTCCTCTATGTTGCCTCAGGTGTCTGAATGCAGCCCTGCAGAGCTGAAATAGTTCCTCTCTCTCTCTTCGGTCGTGCAGCACAGCTTCTCTTCTGTTTGTTCAATCAGCTGTCTGGCTGCTCAGACGGGACTGACGAGGCAGCGAATGAGTAAGCCCAGGCAAACCTGCCGAGATAAACCACTCCCAGTCTCCTTTGTTAGCGAGAGCGGACGTGATTCGGGCAAGGCAGTGCTGACAAGTAGCAGTTTCACTACTCATCCGTCTTGTTTTATTCAGTAATCCAGGCATCACATAGCATGAATAATCTCAACACTCCTTTATTCTGTGTTAACACAGTCCTTTATCACATATACGGCTACTACAGCTTCTTATCGCCCAGACAAATGGCAACAACTTTGTACTGGTCTTATCAAGTATCGACTTAACTCACTCATCAACTCATTTAAAAGTCGAGACTTTCTGTACCGGCTATGTCTCACCTTCTGTAAACTTAATAAAGGATAGGTCAGAATATGATTTATTATTGCTCATAGCTGATAGCTTAAGTTTTAAGGCTTCTTACTGTGATAATGCTAGCATTATTCTGTATTTTTACTATCAACAAATCCCATTAAAAGACCACAACCAACTCAACCATCTCTCAATACTCACACCAGTTTGTTACTACTGGAGATATAAATCTTTAAAGAGGGGTCTCAAATAAAAGACTACAGCACACTGTACTGAATGTGTCCCAAAATGTTTAGTCAGTTGAACATATTTGAATGACTCTTGCCAGCACATGCAGTGAAGCAAAGGCAAGTCTCTATCGGGTAAGAACAACATTGTAAACTTTAATCCATGTTTTGTATTTTGAAATAAAAACTACACAAAAAGACAAAAAATTATATTTCTGGAATTGTTGTGCCAGACTGAGGCTGTAACTCTAAATGACACCATTGTATCTGAAAATGCAACAAGATACTGTTGCACGACATAGTTTTTAGCCCAAACAAGACCAAATAGTGCATTTGTTTGTGATTATTTCCAACTGCAATTTTGGTGTGTTACCGATTATTTACAGTAACAGGATGATCTATGTTTGACTCAAAATAAACTACCATATTCATGACATGCAACAATGGGGCTGATTTATAGTTTTTGGACAACAATGGAGCTCTGTGGCACAGAGGAATAAGATAAATGATCTCCTGATTACCCAAACAATACTTGTCAGTACGATCAATTGGGACTATTTTCATTATCAATATTCTGCTGATGATTCATTGTGTTTATGAAATTGTGATTGTTTTGTCCGAGGAAAAGCTCCAAATCCAACGATATTCAGTTCACTGTTATATGTGACAAAGAGACAGCAAGTCCTGCAGTTTGAAAAGCTGGAACTTGTTAATGTTTGGCTTTTCTTTTATTATATTAGCTTGAACATTTTGAAATTTAGAATAGCAGTTCCATTCACAGGGGACAGATTAAAAACACACCCCGGGTTTGTAACACAGGCTTTTTATTAAAAAGTCTCAAGAGCAAACCAGACCAAACTCTTGATAAAATGTAAACCTTCTTTTTTTTCATGTGCTTCCATATCTCATGATGTAAAATCTCTCTTAAGTCTTCTGTATTTGCTCTGTTTGTCTTCATATTGTTTATTTACTGTTGCAGATTAAAGCTTCACCTTATCAGTCATCAAGACTTTTGATATCTTTCTCTTCCTTGTCCAGACGTGGTCACTCTTCACAGTCAGTCTGGCTGCAGCTCTCATGGCAGCAGCTTCAGCCATCGGACTCTCCGTGTCCGTGGTGAGGGCCATCATTCACGGAGGGCGGAGCCTCCTGACTCATTGCCGTTTCCCCGACGCCATCGGCTACTCCAGCATCACCAACGAGTGTCCTTTTGACCCCACGCGCATCTATGTGAGTGTATTAGTGTGTATGACAGACATGAACTGTGATCTTTTCTGCAGCAGCTGGCTCTTTAAGCAGCTGACCATTGTCACTGCGACATAAACACAACAGAGAGGAGTGGCGGCACATAATAGTGGCTGTGCTCCTTTTGTGTGTGTGTACTCAGGATGTGGGTGAAGGAGCGCTGTGTGCCTATCTTTTCTGTCGCTCTGCAGCCGTGGAAGAAGAGCTGATCCTTTATGGTCCTCTTCAGGCTCTGTCCTTTTACAGTGTGCTACAGATGGACTGTCAGACCTGCTCAGCCTCACAGCTGCAGCCACACATCAGCACGACTGATACATTTTAGCATGGCTAGTAATCTGCAATTTGTCAGTTAAGTGACCTTTTGTCTTAAACTGGATTAATCCTTGATGCAAGAGGTTAATGGCAGTCCATACTAGATACATACGAGATAGGATATAGCGCCAGATTATTAATAGAATAAACACCGCATTAGACGGATTTACAACCCAGACAGCAGTTGTGTTTACGTTCTTTCATTCACTCTGTGATACAGAGGTATGAGACTGCTGCCATGCAAGCGTCGTGTGAAGAAAGCACCGATCATCAGGAGCTGAAGGTGTCAAAAACACAGATAAATAACACTTACACATATTTAGCATTCATAAACAGCGGGAACAACATCGAACAAATGGTTTTATAATGCAGTTGTAATCAGATAAAGTATGTGTAAGTGTTAATTAATGTAACATGTAATGTAACATTCAAATATGATTCCTTTTTATGACCCCTATAGAGCCACGGTTTTGTAGATTTGGTAATCCGTTCCTATAAAAAACACCACACTCACTGAGATCACTGTGATAACGCTAAAAAGAGGTAGTCGGATAATTAGGCAGAGACCCCTAGGTAGATAATTTCAAAGAGAAAATTAATTTACACCCAAACTTCAGTTTTCCATGAAGAGTTTATTGGGATTAGTTCGGGTGTGCTCACTTTTGGGTTTATCTCCAAAAATAAGTCCAAAATTGTAAAAAAAAAACAGATTTATTTATTTAGAAACAACTCCAAATCATCTTAGAGGTAAATTACTTTCTTGTAGTCTACTGAGGCTGTTCACTTAGAGTTGCCTCTTAGGTAGGAACCTCCAGTCTGGCTGCCAGAGAGTGCATTATATCACCCAAAAGAGTTTTTTGGACTCCTGTGTACGATATTCATCCTTACTTAGGGGGAGTAATGATGGTTATGTAATGTTTTTTTTGTGTGCTTCCTGCATATTTCATCGTCAATTCCAAAGAAAGCTCTGAAAACTTGGACACATAAAACTATCGTTGTCTTTGTAGTGTGTCTAACAAAAGGCAGCTCTTTTTCTTGTGAATTCCCTCTGTACACTCTCACTTTGATACATACTGCTCCGCATATTTTATTCATAGTGCTGACTCTCATGTGCAAACTGAAATTCCCACACCTACTGCTGTGTTTCTGCAGCACTCCACAGCTGCCTGAGAGAAAACAAGGTTCTCATCACATCATTACCCACATTGTAGCGCTGATTATGTGAAGCTGCTCTCGCCTCAAATTGTGTTCTTTATGGTCCAGCTGGTGGTCACCACTAACTCGACTCCTCCATCCCTCCCCAGAGTACCACTCTGATCCTTTGGGTGCCTCTGATCGTGACTTGTGTCATCCAGATGGTGTTTTCTGCCCGGTGCTTTGCTGTCTGCATTTCATTTCTGGGTCTGCCTTGCTGCCCAAACAGAAAAAGAACCAGACCCTATGGCAGAGCGGTGAGATTTCGACTCATACATACATTGTGCTGCTTTAAAAATGTAATGCTTTTTTGATGGTGCATAAGACAGTTTTCAGTAGAGCAATAGGATTAAACATTTAAACACTGTCTGTTTGTATAGATCAATGTGGTGAGGCCGCTGAAGGAAGCCGCCCCCTCTCTCAACACTGAACCATCAAGAAGCTACAGTGAACCTCCAACAGGCTATGCCGAATCTTCAAGAAGCTACAATAAACCTCCGACACGCTACACTGAACCTCCAAGAAGCTACAATAAACCTCCAACGCGCTATACTGAACCTCCAAGGAGCTCCAATGAACCTCCAACACGCTATACAGAACCTCCAGGAAGCTACCGCGAACCTCAAAGACGGAATACTGAACCTCCAAGACAGCAGCAGCGCCGACCTCCCCCCCCTCCACAGAAACCGCCTCAGTATCGGAGTCTTCCTCCCTCGGAGAGACAGCCTCTCCGCCAGTCAAACAGAGAAAGGTCAGACAGAGAAAAGCAAGAAACAAGGGTTGGCAGCCAGCAAAGGGCACCGGAGCAACACCAACTGCTAGAGAGGGGAACACTGGAGAGGTCCAGCTTTTGGATTTAGCCGTATTTGACGTGTTAGAGCTTCTTGAAGATTGTGCTGTGAGGGTGCACACTACAGTTGAGGCTAGTGTGGACCTGAGCCACCGACCATGCGCATGATCCCGACTATGTGTGTGTGTCTGTATATAGTGTCAAATCATTCATATCAGGATAGACAAATGATACGATACCTCCAATGTGAGGACATGATGTCAATCCATGCCTGTATAAGGACTTTGTTCATCAAGAGTTGAATGATTAGTTTGACATTTTGTGAAACACACTTCACTTTCTTGCCAAGAGTTAGACGAGAAGATCGTTACCACACTTGTGTGTTAAGTAGTAAATACGGAGCTGGAGTTACGACATGGTTAGCTTATCTTAGCATAAAGACTTGAAGCAGGTGAGACAGAGTATAGAAATAACTAGCCTGTCCAAGCATCAAAAATATGCCTATGCCCGGAGTTGTGTGCTATAACGTCACTGCTTGTCATCAAGAAACAGGTACAGCACGTAACGTCTTGTAAAACCACAACTTGTCATATTGACATTTTGATATTTATATCTTTTTATATGTTTTTGCAGATGGGTGTATTTTTTAACTAGGCTAGGCCGAGCTATCTCCTGGCTAGGTTCATATTCACCACACTGACATGAGAGTGAAAAAGTGAAAAAGTATTTCCTAAAATGTCAAAATATTCTTTTAATTGCTTTACACAGAGTTTACACATGCAATAAAAGTACTAGCGATGAGTAGAGGTCCTTACAAGTGAAGCAATGTGTGTTTGTGTGTGTGTTTGTTTGTTTGTGTGCGTGAGGGCGTGCCGTTACCTGTTTTTGCAGAGGTTTGAATCTCTGGTGTGTGTCATCAAATGTGAATGCATTTTTTTCTGCAGTTAGGCCAAGAGAACTAGTTTTCTGAGAAACTAGTACTGCAAGTTTTTGTATTTATTGGTCAAGTAAATAAAGTTTTTATTATGCATCTGTTTTGTGTGTATTGTATCTGAACTCTGTAACCAAAATCACTTCATTTCAATATGTGGCAATGTCAGCAGCTAGTGACCTGACAGGTATGACTGGTTAGACTCAGACACAAATGTAGACATGTTAGCACATAACCGTGTTCGGCCACGTCCTGTCAAGTGCAAATGAATAAGAATCTACAATGTAACTTGACAGGCTGCAACACGACAGTAATGTTCAGTTGTCAGACCGGACCTTTGCTGTGTCCATTGCTTCCTCATGCATTCCTGAATAACCATAAATGAAGAAACAGTCCACACGTGCAGATTTGAAACACATAGGTATATTTTGCTTTCAGGTCCAACGGAACAAACATGACATCCTCACGTGAGGTTTTCATGCAACAGAAAAATAGGAAGGAAAGAAAGGGAGGTTAGGAAGGAAGGAAGAAAGAAAGAAGGAGGTGTATTTATCCAACACAAGGTACCAGTTCATCAGAGGCAGTGAGAATAGAAAAGGGTTAAAGTATAGTAGATCAGGGGATAGCAACTGTTGTTCCTTATCCTACCAGCAGAAGGCAGTGACACTATAGGATCCCCAAAGCAGAGGCTGGTTAGGAAGCTCCTGTGCAAATGTTTGGTACAAGTTAACCTCAGGTCTGTCCTAATGTCATGCGGACGCAGCTGCACCAGCACAGCTCTCAGACTCTCATTGATAGTTCACTATGCCACCATTACATGCAGGATGTTGGGCAACACACATATTACAGTTAATATAGTTTTTATAGTTAAGTCTGGTATGATAGCAGGCGGACAGAGGATTCATCCATGTGTGATGGAAGTGTGCAAGGACCTTACTCCTCAACTTCTGCGGTGTATGAAATGAAGCTTGTCTAAACCTGCTTTATGGAGCTGTTAACCCACCTGAAATAATTACCATAGTCTGGATTTCAATGAAGCATGTTAATGTGCCTTTTCAAAAGGATTTTATAACATATTGAGACTCAAAATTAAAGAATAAATACTCAATCCTTGTCCCTTTTTACTGAGGAGGGTGAGGGTAAAGATATGAGGAGACTTAGGGCTTTGCTAAATACCAGATGTGAAAAAAGTATTCAGACCATTTACTTACAGCACTATGAAGAGACTTACCGGTACTTAAAAACCCAGAAGTACTGGCAACAAACTATACTAATACTATACTCTACTTAACGTACCAAAAAGTGCTCCTTATTTATAACAACCCCTGTTAGTGTGTATGTTATCATATTACTGTATCATTATTATTGATGCATTAACATTCAAACAGTACTTTAAAGGTTGGAGCTAACTGTTTTGTATCATTTGAGGCAGTTTAATCTATAACAATGCAATATACTTTATAAACCGATCATATGTTTTGAGTGAAAAAAATCTTAATCTGAAAAGTTTTCCTGATACATAAAGCAATAAAAATGACGATATAATATAAAGTAAATATAAAGTAGCATATTATTAAATTATTAAACCAGTATAGCTTATTATATTTCATAATAATTATCGCTTTTGTATGGTCTTCAGTTAACAGGCTTGACCTCCCTGTGCATCACTTAAAGAAACTTTGAGACTTCAGTGTTAACATTGAGGGAAAAGGTCCACCTGAAAGAGTTCCATATAGACATACTGATTTTTTCCACTCTGCCCAACACTTAGCTTGTTCACAAACAGAATTTGTGTTGCATCGAACCTCTAAAACAGAAGATGGCAAGTGATCTGACAATGGGGGCCTTAAATCATTAATACGTGGGAGTGGCGCTGGTATTGCTGCAACCAGTGGCTTTGTTTACATGTGCACAGCATTTCAAATGTTTTATTCAGTCAAGGTTGTGTTTTCAAACTCTATTATTATCGAAGTCTTGTTTTCCATTTAAATTGGAGAGACTTACTTGATGGAGTGTTTCACTGTTTGGTGCTCCGAAAATGAATTAAATGTCAGAATAAGCATCCCAAATGTTACTTGAGGATTTTTTATCAGTGCTAATGTACGCACAGCCACTGATCTCTGTAAGTTTACTACATACTGTCTGTCTGGAAACCCTGAAAACTCAAATCAGAACAAGAATCTGCACTTGCTCCTGTGTCCTGAAACATGTCCCTTCATCTAACTGCTCTGTAAGCAGACTAATCCAGGAGGTTATAAAAGCATTCAGCTAGAGAGTGATGAACGAGCCCTTAGTGAGTTCTCTGTCTGTCAGAGGAAAAGAGAGAGAGAGAGGGGGAGGAGGGTTTGTCCCAAAGCAAGACAAATATTTAATCATTTCTGCCTGGTACAGTGCTGAGGAGGCTGCAGAGCTACAAAAAGATACTGCTGTGCGTTAACTGTTTTTTGTGGATTTTGTCTGGTTCGTAGGATCATGCAGTATAGTGACAGGTTACGGCTATCTTAAGTTTACTGCTCGTTGTTAAAGAACTTTAAAATACTTACAAATTAAGAAACAGCACAATAACATGATAATACTGTAAAAGTTAGCCTCAAGCATACAGTGCATATTCACATGCACACATTCAGACCAAATGCACAGCCATACTTTTATAAACACATGGCGGCTGAAACGATATGTGCTACTGGTGTCATTGATCAAATGCATTATGGGATCCCCTCGAATTTCACAATCTTCCACTTTGACAAAGCCACAAATCCCCAAAGAGATCAATCATAACTGACACTTTCTCTCTCTCTCTGTCACTGTAAACTGGGATATGGTCATCTTTAACAACATATCATAGTAAAAGCACAATAATACAGTAAGAATAAAAATGAATAAATAAAACAACATGAAGGAGGAAAACAATATGTACAAATGAATAACACATTTAAAATGTAAAAATCAACAAAATGCCAGTATATATGTATATAGATATATATATATATATATATATATATATATATCGATAAAAACCTAATGGGATCTTAGGCCTTCTTTTTCTCAGCGAAAGATCATATAGCAGTAAAATCCCAATAACGACCCACCCCCCCCACCCACCAACACCCCAATCATCCTTTCCAATCAGACCAAGAAGCTACGCTACATAATACTGCCTTTCAATGCCAGAAAGTGTGCACCATACATGAAGACGAATGTACTTCATCTTATGATATACATAGACGTACAGTATATACATGATATACATGTGTGTTGGAGGACAAAGCCAGCCAGCCATCCCCACCCTGAAAAAAAAAAAAAAAAACATTTGCTGCCAGCCCTCCGGAAACCTGACGTTCCAGAGAGAGAGAGAGAGAGAGAGAGAGAGAGAAAAGAGAGAAAGAGATCCTCGGGAACATTAGCGGACGCCGGTCATTAAACGTATGCATCATGTCCCTTCACTTTCCACAAATATAAAAATGAAAGTAAAATGATCGAGATGATTTTTCTTAGCCTCCTCAAAATTCCTCCTCCATCCTCGCACACAACAACGACAACCAAAAAAAAAAAAAAAAAAAAAAAAAAAAAAAAAAAAAGATGAAAGATGAGAGACGAGAACCATCATGCATTGATTTGAGTGACTGTTTCAATAGCAACAGAGAGGGTGAGGAAGAAAGGGTCGTAGCAAGGCAGGGAGGCGGGGTTCAGAACTGGGAGGCCGAGCTGGGGTCGCACTGGAGTAGCCGGACGATGGAGGGGTCACTTTTGGCACCTTTGATAAACTCCTCCAGGGACAATTTGCCTGCAGGAAAGACAAAAAAAAAAGGAATGTTACCCTTTATACAAGAAAAACAAGAAAAATAATTGGTAAAAGAACCTTTTAAATAGACTCAAAACAACCAGGCGAGGTTCAGAGAGACACAGCCCAGTTGTACTGCATTATGGACGTGCTGTGAATTGGGCTGCGCTTGGTTTTCATCATCTGATTTACTCTAATTGGGACAATTATTTACAAAATGAACATCATGCTGCATGGAAGAAGACTTGAAACTAGCAATTGAGACCATAAAGTCATGAGGAATTAGGATCATTTCCCCATAAGACTCAATACGATCACTTATTTTTACAGCCAATGGCGTTGCCCCCTACTGCTCGTTAGAAAGAATGCAGGTTTTGAGCTGCCAATGGTTAATTGGCAACTTGAGTTTTTTCCTTTTTTTGTTATTATATTTGTGTTATGAGAGGATGTGTATATATATTATGTTATTTACGTTGTTATGTGTGTTTATTTTATGTCTGACAATATCATGTAAACCCATGAGAGATGTTTGGCATGCCACAGAAAACTAAACGCAGTAGGACTTTAGTTTTCTCTGAAAAATCTCAGTTCTCAGTAAAATGAGCACATTTCAAAGATTGTCTTCAATAAACTGTCACGTTCATCCTTCATCCTGACTCGCTCTCCCTCTCTACAGCACATTCATCCCTCCATGTTGCCATTTCCTCCTCTCACCATCATTATTGAGGTCCATTTGTCTGAAGATCTTATCTGTCCTCTTCTCCGGCGTGGATTCATCCTCTGGCATCTTCATCACAGATGACACCATCTTGTAGATGGCCTGATAGACGGAGCGAGAGAGAGCGAGAGACAGAAGGAGGTTAGGTTGGATGGGGGCGGGAGAACTGAAAGCCAGCAGGGACCCATTAAGGAGACTAAGCAGGAGGAGACTAAAACACAACTGAACTGAAAAAATAAAGTCGTTGTGGCTTTCTAGATGCTGATAAACTCACTTTCTAAAGATGATTTACTGACATTTGTTACTCCCGATGCTCAGAGCTGCTCCCTGGGTAGCTTTTTCACAAACACCCACGCAGCTTCCATATGGCTGCAGAGCCACCATCATACCACTGTTACACGGATCACATGTGCCAGCAAGGTAGGGGGGCTTACTGTATTGATCTGATACATATTTATCTGTTGACCGATATGGGTGCCTCCTGTCCCCTGGTAGCATTAAATTAACTTCTGCAAGTGAGCACATAGAAGCTCTGAGTATCAGCTGGTCTCAGACAAGGATCTACAATCAGCTTACATGCCCATTAAATCTTCTCCATTGGGAGCATAGGGTGTAAAACTGACTGTAGATCAGTGTCACAGCAGCACCCTCAGAAGGGAGGGAAGCTTGCACAAAATAAGCCCTCTATGCTTTTTTTCGACATGCCAGCTCTAAAATTTTTATCTCTTACAACAATAAAATTCATATATTCCTCCAAAAAAAAAAGGGTTGAAAAGATGAGCGTACACTGAAAAATATCTAAATTTTACACTTAAAGGACAGTTGCTTGTCACACTCTTTTGTTTTTGTAATTTGACTTTGATAATGTCTCAGTTATGCGACAACACAGATGTTAAAATGGGGCCAAAAGAGGTCATCTGCAAACAGGACACATGTATTTAATATAATTCATAATCTATAATTTAGTATATTATTGAAAGTTAGTTAGAGTTGTGCATTTGTTCCAGAGATTTTTCTGATTTCTGATGATTATATGTATTAAACAGTCTTACACCTCCTTTGTGGGAGAAATGTTCTGTTTCCATATTTGTTACAGATCAATCAATCAGTTTTAGGAACAGGACAGATTATGTCACAAATGTTGTTGTTGCTTTTTAATTAACAGAGCAGGAAACATTTTGTTGATTGATTGATTTATTTATTGATTTATTGATTAGGGCGTGTAGTATAAAGATGCGGTCTGTTGTCCAATGATGTGGTGTGAAACAAATCTGACTTCCTCTATCTTAACAATCTCTCACTCCGTCTGTGTACAATGAAAAGCTCCTCCTCTCTCATCCAACAGTGCATAACGTCCATGAGTTTGAGGATAATCCCAGTATTCTGCACACTCAGGGATAAACTGTTTAAATTTAACTTTGCTAATCCATCAGAACCCAGTAGCGAGCACACACACACACACACACACACACACACACACATAGCGAGATCTTCATATGTCGACATATCTGTCTGTTTTTTCTCTTCAAGAGTGACAGGATTACAAACAGCTCTAATGTAGCACTTGTACTTAGCAGTCTTTTAACAGTCAAACAGCAGCGAACTGTTGCCTGCGCCAATATTGCAGTCAGCCCATTAAGTGTGCCTATTAGTCTTTGAATATGAGTGCTTGAGCCTTCTTGCATATACTTATATGATGTATTAATTTACATAATTAAAGCGAGCATTTGTGTTAAGCACTTACTCTGTCTGTTCCTGTCAGTGCAAGAGTCTATAGGTATGTAGGTACAGTGAGTGCTGCAGCATGAAAAAACCTGCTGGTGAGGCTGAATTTATTCTTTAAGCATATTATATTATCAACCGTACCATATGTGTTTATTAGAAACTATATAAGTATAGTGACTAAAATTTATGACAATATTTTGGGGTCTTCTGTCACCACACGTCATGTACAAAATCCCAACGTGACTAATATTTTACCAGTTTACAGCATGTGCAATGAGGGATGTGACTCAGCACGTGAAAACATTTATAATTCCTTCTGTGGCTCTCTGGTGGAGTCCGCTAAAGTCGGAGAAAATAACTCTAATGACGTCATCAAGATTATCTCAGCTAGGGCTTGTGAAATAAATATTTATAACAGCAAGTCTCTGTCACAAAACAGGGAGAGTTCAGCATAAATATGTAATTGTTTGAATTATGGGAAATGTAGGATCCAGTTTTGTTGAAGATTGACACATACTAGGGACTAAAAGTGACCATATTGCAGCGCTCCCTGCTTCGATTTTGAACATTTTTAGTTGCTGCGGTTGGTCAGTCAACACCTTGCTCCAAAACCAATATCTCAGCAAAGCTAATGGCATTTCTGTCTTGTGAATCCCCCACCTTCATGGAAGAGAGGGCACTTCAATAATGTTTTGCTGGGGCTGTTTCCAAAAAGGTTTCCACTGCTGTTGCAGTGTGAGACAGCTGTTTTCGTGTACTTTATTGCCCTCCTGTCTAAAGTCACACATGTGACAACCTCATTCGTACCACCTGAGGCCAGAGGAGAGCTACTACAAACAAGCCTTTCCACAATGAAATATACCTCACATCCTTTTCAAAGTCTATCCAGCGTCCCTTGCTCACCTGCACAATCTCCAGCATCTCATCGCGGCTGATGTACCCGTTTCCGTCCAGGTCATACATGCTGAAGGCCCATTTCAGTTTCTGCTCCAGCTTTCCCCGTGACGTCACGCTCAAGGCGATGATGAACTCCCGGAAGTCTATCGTCCCATCGCCGTTGGTATCAAAAGTTCGGAAGACGTGCTCAGCGAACTTGGAGGCGTCACCGTAAGGGAAGAAATTGGCGTAGATTTTCTTGAACTCCTCCACATTCAGGGTTCCACTTGGGCAATCCTTCAAGAAACCCTAATGAAAAGAAGACATGAAGCAAGACAAGGGTGAAAATAAGTCCTTTAACACTCTCTTTCCATCTCCAGGACAATATAATACCACTCAATTAAACAAATTTTACATCAGCAGACCCAAATAAAACCTTTTTAACGACAGATGGAACAATCACGAATCAAATTTCTGTCACAAAACTTCAGCGAGTAAACGTTTCATTCATGTAATGGTTCCTTCTAACAGATTGAAGAAGTACTTTTTGATAAGAAGCTTAGTCTTGGATAGTTGAAGGCAGTTCTATCTTCTTTTCAAAGAGTCACATTTGATAAAGCAGCATTGTGCGTGAGAAGAAAAGGGAAGTAAAAGTCATGTCACTCTCGGTCTTTGTTCCGCCGAAATAATGCTTTTTTTTTTTTTAAGATAGAGGCAGCGAGGTGACAAAGTCATTGTCCTGATTTGAAAGCTGAAAATACTTTTGGATCATCATATCAAATATTCTTATAAGTGAAGGTGGAAAGTCACCGCGGTTCTGTTCCTAATAAAACTTTTCCTTTCATTGCCAGTGCCATTTTCTGTGAGAAAGCGTCACACCTCAGATTTATTGCCAATAAATCCCCCAAAACAGACAAGCTGGATGAATTCTCGGAAACATCAGACACCTCAACATCCTGTGGAATATACCATGCGGTGTATATATAAAATCTTTGGAGCTGTTAATCTGCTGAGAGCGAAACCCATCATGACGACTGTCAGTGTGAAAAGACCCGGGGTCAGGGAGGCTTAAATCACAGGTCAGGGAGGCGATGCTTTAACATGTAGCTCTTATTTAGGACAGCTCACACAGCTGTTCCATAGCTCTAATCCCTGCATACAGACATATAGCCATTAAACAAACACACATCCGTGCACACAAGATGACATAAGTCGGTCAAGTCAATGTGGCACTTCATCATGCCAAGACTTAACAGACTGGGAGCTGGTGGTGACAAATATTTCCACATTCAAGGCTGCTGACAGTGTTATTCTTATTGTAGGAGCACTAGACATAGTGTTGTGCCTATTACTATAACATGTAATTTCAAATGTGACTGTACTACGTGACAATACAACTTGAAATAATTTGTATTTACTTTATTATAGATACAGTTTTCTTGCTACTAAGTGTTGATCTGTGTAGCTATTTGTCTTACCTTAGCAGTGACTGAAGTGTTAAATTGGCACAAATTGACATAATACTCAAAAAGTCACAATAACTTTGTTCCTGTCCGCTGAATGATCACTGCAAACCAATCGTGAAGATTAAAGTAACTCAGCTTCTACTTTAATACTTTTCCTCATAGCTGCAATATTCAATATTTTTTTATTATTAATTATTATTATTAATTAACAATGTATTATATGGCTATGTGTAATGTGGAGGGAGTCATTCCTTGTGATGAACCCACAAAGAATTATAACATTTCCAATGAGCTCTGTTTTAGCATGTTTTAGCTTCCTGTTTTGGTTTTTTACAACTTTGGTTTACACTTAATGCTCTCATAAACATCTTGCCCCAGCTGTTTCTATCAAACAAGCTCTAATAACCTCACCTAACCTTTATACTGCTACCCGGCACCAAACGGCCAAGTTATCGACTAGACGCAAACATTACTGAGCATTTAGCACCTAAACAGCCTTCAGGAAATTGTGGAAACCCAAAGCAGAGCTAAAAACAGAACAAATATTAGACTTAAACTCGACAGGAAACACGACTCCAAGTGAGTGCTAATAATTCATGTCTGCTAGATGTTTAAATAGGAAACTGATTGCTACAATACAGGTTTGCCACATCAGCTTGAGAAGCTCAATGGATGTCAGTGTTTTGTATTAGTTTTACAGTGTATTAAGAGTTAATACACTGTAAAACTAACTAACTTAAAAAGTTAAAAAGTAAAAGTAGCAAAACCACAATGTTGAAATTTAAAAATAAGTAAAAGTACAAAGTATTATGGGCAAACTATACTTAACTAAAGGTACTTATGCACTACTAAATTTGTAGCAGTTCCATTACTATGTCTTGGTACCTTCCATAAATGTCCACACTGTGTGCGCAGTGTGTTTGCATACCTTGTACCACTCCTGCAGCTCGTGGTCGGAGAACTCGGTATTCTCCCGGAGGTCCTGCAGCATCTCTGGCCGCAGCTTGCTGTTCTGTTTCCCCATGGCAACGGGACAGGACTCTTGGTTTCCTTGACGACAACAGTGACAATAGCACGAGTCAGGCCGCCTTTCACACCTGTCAGTCAGAGATAAAGACACAGGAGGTCAGCAGCAATTAAGCAGAGAGGAGGATAACCTCGTGTGACAAATGAGGAAGAAAATACAGTCGGTCAGAAGACAGCACGGCGAAGGTGTCACTCAAATTAAAAATATCAGAGATTTAAAAAGTGTGATTCTTAAAAGAAGACTAGAAACAGGCAACAGTCAGCTACAGTTACAATAGTAGAAGAAAAAGATGCTTCATCTCTTACTATTCAGCTGCAATACACAGGAATTGAGTCATCAAACAATGGAAAAATGACAGTAAGAAATGAGTAAGGCATTCTCCCGGCAAGACATTGACAAATTGACTTTGTCCACTCACACAATGACTTTCTGATTTTTAAATGAAATCAAAATGAGCTTTGTCACAATGTTACGCCCCGATTCCCTTGACACGGCATGTTATGCAACGCCGCAAGTCTGTAAACTGCTGCAACACGTTCGCAAAACATTGAATAATCCCAAACACACCCCTGTGACGTCAAGCACTAGCCCACTGATCACATTTCTGGGTTTATCTGGCCAGCTGTGTGTTTGTGTGTCAAATCAGCTGCAGTGTGTGTGTGTGTGTGTGTGTGTGTGAGAGAGAGAGAGAGAGAGAGTGTGTGTGTGTGTGTGTGTGTGTGTGAGTGTGTGTGTCCAGATCTCCTAATCTTCATCTCAGCTCAACCTGCCTGACAAAACACAATTTCAGTGACGCAACTATTTAATGAAACTGTCACTATGAAACCAAATCCCTTAATTTTAACCTCATAAATCCATTAATAACAGTGTCAGTAATGTAATGTAGCTTTAATGGGACAGCTAATTGCGATACATTGATGTATTTTTAATGGATTATATGCATGCATTTATTTAAAAATCATCTCTACTTAATAAATAATAATTAGGTTATTTTCAAGGGCTTATAAACACAGTTTAAGGGAGATTAAATACTGAAAACTCTCCCATAAAATGTCCTTGACCTCCTTTTAAAGTATTAATATTTTACAGTTTATTGATATATATAATCCATGAATTCCTTGAAGTAAAGAACCCCTGAATTTGCATCTAAATTGAAAAATTAAAGTCTTTCTGAGGTACAAATGAAGTGGTTCAAATATTGCAATAAAAGTAAGGTTTTTTTTACCCCTAAAAAGTCTTAAACGGTGCATATAATCCATTAAAAATACGCTTATATATTACAGATTATTCATTTATCCGTTAAATATTTGTTTGGGTTGAAAAAAAGATCCACAAATTAGAGCAACAAACTTGTGCTTGTTAACTTTGCTACCTTTGCTAGACAGCTAATTAGCCTGTGTTCAACCATCAAAGTAGCTGCTTCTGTATATGTGCGAGTGTGTGTTTAAATGGTGATTTAAATTACAGTATCACTGGGGCTTGAACACCTCCGATGAGGCTTGGCCGACCTCGCTGACCTCCAGTCTCTCTACAGTCTGGCTGGGTAATTACACCAACAACTTAGTGTGTGTGTGTGTGTGTGTGTGTGTGTGTGTGTGTGTGTGTGTGTGTGTGTGTGTGTGTGTGTGTGGACAAAGTGAGAAAAAGCAAAGGCCAGTTTGTGTTTATACAAACTCGAGAAAGTCAGACAGTATGTGTGCATGCATATGAGGTGGTCGGCGGTGTGGGTGTTGCGGATCTTTATCTCTGCCTGGCGAGAGTTTCACATATACAGAAACGAACCCCCCACACGTCCAATCGTCTCTTTACTCGGCTAATAAAATTAGACTCATATTAAGTCCCTCATCCTGAAGGCGTTAGACTAAATGCTTGTGCACTGACAGTAATGCTTGCAGCCAATTCCCAGGCTACTGAAGGGAGAACTGTTGCCATCAATTATAATTTCCTCCCTTCTGTTTGGGGACTGGTGCATGCAGCACACACTCTGTGGAAATATAACAATAAAATGCTCTTTCATATTCAGAGTGCGTCCAGGGATGGTTTGTCTTATTTTTTCCAAAAACTCAATTAAATGTCAGTTCCTCTCATTATATTTCTACCCGAGTTATTCTATCATGTTTGACAAATATGTGACTATTTTTCATTTTGTTTGTGTCTGCATGTGAAACATCACACGTTTGCTTTACATTTTACCGCTAACGAGCAAGAACTAGTTCACACTTTTAACACATGTCAGATGTATCTCAGTTTTTTTTTTTTTCTCTATGCAAACACCACTACAGTAAACCACACAGCTTAGGAAGCACAGTAAGTCATTAGCCCTGCACACAATCTAAGCACAAAGGTATACACAAATTAATTTCTCCGCCAGGGGTAACTGAATGGCATCTGCAGAGCTGAAAGCTACTATATGTGAAATCAGTAGGATGCTATGAAGCAGTAATTTGTGTGTTTTTGCAGAGCAGGCAGAGGGCTGACTCAGTGCGCCGCTGCGTCTCATCTCAGGATGAGTGTTTTGGAAAACAGACACCTGTCATGCATGCACGCATTGACGCACACATTTTTTCAGTACCTGTAGAAATTAATAATAGCCGCCCACGCTGTCCAATTGTTATGTGGGTAACACAGCTACAAAACAAACAGTCTGTACCTGTGTGTGTTTGTTTGTGCGTGTGGAGAGGGGTCTAAGAAGAAAAGCATGGAGCAGAGGATGTAATTTCATTGGAGAGATAAGGATTCTCTAATTAAAGCAACTAATGCTTCCTGATGTCATACAGACAACACAGCAAACCATCACCTTAATTGGCTTGATGCAAAAAGGGAATTAAGTAAGTGAATGGAGACGAAGATTTCAGCCACAAACAATGCTGACTGTTTAAATCAGACTAATGACGCATTTAGGGCCATTTTAACACAATGCTTATGTTGAATGATAGAAAGTTTCTTTTCTTTACTTGGGTTGAGACCAAGCTGCAACCTCCGGTGCTGGGAAATGAAGCCAATGCGACAGTGCTAAAAACTGTAATTCCTCGAGCGGCCACTTGAGGCTGGCTGCAGAAGTGAGTCAATCTCCAGAAGCGGCTGTGTTAAAATGCCCAACTTCACAGCAGAACAAACATGTTTACAGCCTGGTTCAGACAATGGTTTTGGTCTCTATAGCTAATTTCCTTGTCCATGATAACTTAATATCACCCGTTCAGATAATATTAAGGTTGAAAGTTGCGTATAATTAACAGTGTTGCCTGCTTGATTGACAAGTAAGTGTTGTTACAGATGGCCTATTCGAGCACCCAGGTGTCATTCGGCCCGCCTCACGTCTCCACGTCTTTATCCTGTCATTTAGTTGAGACGGGAGCCAAAAAGGAGTATGTACATGCAACATGGTAGCAAAAAGCACTGCATATTTTCAGGTTGTTAAAAAGCCTGGAAACCTACGAGTGACGTCACTCAGGCTGTGTCCATTCTTTATCCTGTCATTGGTTACATTAGTTAATCTGAATTCTAGTTTTTATCCATCAGAAACATAAAAAAACATGTAATGAAGTGAAAACAAATCCCTTCACTGGGACCTCATTCAGCAAATGAAAGCTTTGGGGTGACAAATCTATTGTAATTACATTTAGCATCATCATGGAGATGATTTTATTCATGTTAATTACCTGGAAACCTGTTAAGGTGTAAAGTAACCACCTCTATCAAATTAATAAATGTTGTTGTTTTTTTAATATTAATCAACAAAGCTTACACATAGACCTACACTAATGCTCGCCAGCTCTCAACAATTAAACTGCTGTTATGCTCTTATCCACGCTTAACTGTCATTCTCTCCCGAGTGCCCATCTGACCCAAGTGAAACAGTATCTGCAAGTGGTAATCCAGTGATTAAGCATTGTACTTCCATAAAGCTGATGACATCACCAAGGTCATTTTCACAGATTTAACAAAGCTCCTCCAGAGCGACAGACGACTTTATACAACTGTTTTCACAGGCTGAGCGGGACTAACCATGACGAGTATGCTGACCTTTATGTGTAAAATTGGTGGAATGACCCTTTAAAAGACTACATGGAAGACGTTTTAAATGCCATATAACATATGACATAAAGCAAGTACGACATTCAAACTGTGAGAGTCTGATATGCTGTTCTTTCAGACAGGAA
The DNA here is from genome assembly GCA_946959425.1 of Argyrosomus regius. Lineage (NCBI taxonomy): Eukaryota > Metazoa > Chordata > Actinopteri > Sciaenidae > Argyrosomus > Argyrosomus regius. The sequence goes on along the minus strand of OX336899.1, from coordinate 10,286,911 downwards.
ATCTGATTATTATTATTAGGATTTAGTCACATCAAATCATTTTATCGTCTCTTTCCTAGTGTGAAGGAGAAGCTACGGGGGCTGCGAAACTGGTTTTGGCTTTTTTAGGTACAGCCGTAAAATGCTGATGTTAACCAACAAACAGTGCTAATTCTAATTTAATGCTTGTGAGGCAGCTGGCCTCAAACTATGCCTTTTTGTGTGATGCTACAATCTATGTGTGTGTGACAAGTTGTTGGAGAAAACAACAATGGCATCTGCTAAAGAGGTTAGCGTAGATGCTGCTAGTATCAGTTATATCGGGTCTGGAGAGTATTTCCTCCTGGAAAGAGGAGCAAAGAACTGCACTGATGGCTTTTCTCGAATGAAAAGATATTTCTTGGTCTTCTACTGACTGGCTTCGATAAGAGTTTGGTTGGTTGAAGTCTGCCCATGATAGATGGTGAAAGATTGATGGTTCACACAGCTATTGGCTGTCCTAAAAGTCACTTAAGAAGTCGCTTAATGACATCATCACCTAACTTGTTTAATTGGTCATGCGCATGTAATCGTAATGGACACTGTAGGAGAGAGGAATTACGTCGTTAGAGAGACAAAAAGTGAGTAATAAACACCTAAATATGTTTAGAACTACAAATGAACTTTCTTCTGTTGACATTACATCGCTAGATTTGTCACTAGTTGTTTCTTTTTTTGAAAGAAAGTCGCTAGAATCTGAATACTCGCTAAATATAGCGACAAAGTCGCTAAGTTGGCAGCACTGGGTTCATCCAATCACCTGGCCTGTGATAACTTCCCAGCCCATGGCTACAAAACCAGACATAATGGCTAGCTAGCTCACAGGTTAAAATTTATCAGACCAGACAATGAATAAAGCTCTTTTAATATTACAGAAATAAAACCATGTGTGTTGAGTGTTGTTGTTTTAGAAACGCAATAAGCTTCTTCAGGCAAAGGAACACCTACAGAGGAGGTGTTTTAACAGATCTCTACGGATTCAATAGAGACTAAATCACAGAAAGTGTGAGAGTGTAAACTGACAGGCCGGTATACTCTACTTACAACAACTACACAACAAATCCTTTTTCTAACACTGACCTTTTCACAGCACTCACCACTCTCTCCCTCCCCTCTCATCTAGTTTTGCTTTTTTTTTCTTTCTTCAACCCAGCTGTGACCTGTGAAAGCTCACTGCATGTGCCTCCCTGTTGGTTTGAGAATCACACAATAGCGAAAATATTTATGTCCTCATCATTCACAGTTGTTTTAATCCCCCTGTGGCCCCCGCAAAACCCGAACCCTACTTTCAATCCCTCCGTACTTGTATCCCTCTATCGTTCATCCCTCCATCCTGAGGAATAAATCACTAATCCATCGCTCCAGTCTAAGTGCCCAGTACTCGTTAGTTGTTGTTGTCCAGCCCCATCCTAAGTCGACACACACATATACTGACTCTGCGCCTTGAACATCTGTTCCAGAGCTACTAAGCGGGTCATCGACCTCTGGGCTGACGATCTTTGCACAGAGGAGAAAGGAGGGAAAGGCAGAGGAAGGAGAGGGACAAAGACATGCAGGCAAATGATGTAACACCAAATTTAGAATCAGATAAAGAAAGCTAAGGTGAGACAAAATCAGATTCAAGGTGCTTCCAGAGACAAAGGGTGCTATTAGGTGGTAGAAAGAGTTTCAGAAAAGTGGACTCGACCCTTACATGAGGGGTATCTGTGTCTGAGACAACAGAGTATCTACTAGTTTTTGTATCTCATGTAGCATCACCACATTTGGGCCATAGAGGTAGTAAGAAACCATTTTTCTAAAGGATAAATTGTTGACAATTTTATTTATTTTATTTAGAAAGTCATTTAACAAAACTTCTTTCATGCAGTTGCAGCTCCATTTTCTTGATTAAAAAATGATGATAGCCTGAAGCTGTGTTGGGCTTTAACGCATTACTTAATGTGATACAATTTTTCAGGCACAAGCAGTATGAGAGAGTATAATTTAAAAATACATTACAGTTACTAATCATATGCATGTTATTTTGACAACTTGGTTAGCTTGTTTGCTGTCTTACTGGGAGTTTGATGAAGGGTTGAAGGTAGCTGATCGGCCGGGGGTGGCAGAAAATGCAACTCCCGGTAACTTACGCTGGCCTTACATCAGACGACTTTTCAAATGATTTCACTGTTGCAGATACATTTCCAGTCTCTGTATGAACTCCTGAAAGTTTTGCTGAAAGTTGCAGCACACTCCCATCATCCTCATTATTTGATGTCTTTTTCTCATCTTGGCGTTCCGATAAAATCAACGTTGTTTAATGTTATCAGAGGTTTTTAGACTCGGCTCATGGAGATTAAAAGTCTTTTCAAAGTTTTATAGGCGTAAGTTGTCTTATGTGGTCTTAGCAGGCTTGCTAACTTTAGTCACCTGTGAGCCTGAATCCAGGAATCGCCTGATATTGAGTCAGAGGCTGTAACCACAAACCTTGACTACAAGTATGGGACTTCTGTATGCAATCACAGGGGCTAACTTTAAGCTAAGGTTAAGGTAGCTCTTAATAGTTAGTAAGTAAAACCATTAACTAACTGCTTGGTAAACCGCACTGTCTTGTTTCCATGTATGTGCATGTTTAAGACAGAAAATGTGACATGTGGTTGGAGGCTCTGGTGGTGTTTAAAGGCACCTTTTGACAAAGTTGGGCTAAGAAAGTGGCTTAAAGAGTAATTAAATGAATCATTTTTGCAGTCAAGTTACTAAGTATTACTTTTTGAACGACAAATATGAAAAAGTAATTTGACCGAGACTGGCCAGAAATGACATTATACCATTTTGTATGACACAAGAAATCCATCTCCATCACTTTATATGTCACTTATCTGTCGAACATGTTTTGAACAGAGGGAACAGAGTCACACATTGGTAAATGTGGTAACATTTGTTGCAGCAGAGTTTTTGTTTTCACTACAATGGAGCTTTTTAAGACTTTTGAAATATCTGCAAAACCTCTGTAAAATGGATGTGGAGTTAAACTTTTGAACAAGCATCTTTCAAAAGTTCAGAAAACAGATAATTTGGTCTGACTCAGGATGTATCGGTAACACACACACACACACACACACACACACACAAAATCTACCCTACATGGTGAAAACCTTTAAAATAAAACCATTAAAGGCTGATTCTGAATTTATTTTTCATTTAAGCTGCCCATATAGCTGATATTTTGTGTCAACGCTATAATTGGATTTTTTTCACAAGGCCACTTTATTGCCCAGGAAGCCCTCAGAGGCAAAACATATAGCACATCAGTGGACCCTAAAGGTAATTTAATTCTTTGTGTTGCTCCTGAAGGAGGATTGAAGCAGACTTCACGGCAGGTTTTACAGACTGTTGAGTAAAATCTTCCCACACCAGGCTCTGATGATTTCCCTGGGCATTAAAAATATTAAAAGCATATTGAGTAGATGTGGTCAGGGGTGTACCATCATCATCACAGAGGTGGATGACACTTGTGACACTGGCTGGCTGATATTAGGCTTTTTAATAAAAGTCTTCTAACAGTACGTCAGCCCATCTTTAGCTGCAATAAATCGAAGGGGAAAGAATGTGGTGGAGATGAGATGAGATGGAGGAAGGGGGAAACTGGAAAAGTGAAAGTCAGAATGAGTTAGAGAGGAGATAAGTCCAAAGTCCAATTTAACATTTTAGAGAGCCAGTCTTTTTCTCGACTGTTTAATGTGCTTATAAGACGAGAAAATGCCGCCTTCATATCGCCTGCCAACAGCTCAGTCATTAGGAAGGAAGATGGATGGAGGGAGGGAGAGAAAAGAAAGCGGGAGGACTGGAGATGGGCTATGAAGGGAGGGGTTGTTGAAGTGGTATGCAGCACTAGAATATAGCAGACAGAGCTGGTGCCATGTGAAAAAAGCGACAGATCAAGAAATCTGACAGGCACCATTGATTTTCTTTTCTTCACTTGAGTGTTTTCAGCCTCCCTCTTCTCAAAGCGCCGCAATCTGAGAGGCCACCTGAGACACTGGGCAGCTTATACCTTTTATTCATATTTCTTTTCTTTCTTTTTCTCCCCCACTTTTGCTCTACATGTTTTTATCTCCCTCGCAATTTCCCATAATTCCTGCCCGAACAATTCGTGGAACTTCCATCCCGGTGACCTGCCGTTTCTCTCCGTCACACTGGAGAGACATAATATCCCCCCCATTGTCTGCTTTCTCTCTCCCAGATTGTTCTCGCTGAATATTTGTAGTCTAACTCGTCACTTACGATGATGACTGTACTCATGTTGAAGATACAGTGCGAGGTATATTGTGCAGGTGACGTTACAATAAGATAATGTGGCATTGAAGTTCTGAGAATATATTGGTTTTGGAAAACATTCCTTGTTGCTGCATTCGGGGAAAAGCAGGAAGCTCTGACATGTCAACTTAAGTGTTGTCTGAAGAACAGATGTCTTTTCAGGGCTCAGTGTTTGCTCCTATACTCTTCATCTTCTCTAATATCATCTGTTGACATGGTCTCCACTTCCACTGCTATGTTGATGATATCCTGCTATACATCTGCACTGCCCTTGCCAAGTAGGTTTTCACTAGCAAGGAATTAGTCCATCAAAAGTTCATCTCTAAACATCTTTTTTTGTCCAACCAATAGTCTAAAACCCAAATATATTCATTTAACTGTCAGACAAGACTATGAAATCCAGCAAATATTCACATATGAGAAACTGGAACCAGAAAATTCTTAGTACATGTTTAAAAAGTGATCATCAGATGAACTTGAATGTACCTTTCTGCTCTCTTAAAATATTCTTTTACAACACTTGTCACATTCACCCACTGATGGCACAGGCTGCCACGCAAGGAGCGGTAGTAGCCATGCAAAGACACTTCGGCTGGACTGAGGTGAGGCGGGAATGGAACCAGCGACTTACCGATGTCTAGATGACTCTAGACATCGCTGTGGCTCAGGTGGTAGTGGTACCGATGTCTAGAGTCATCTAGACATCGGTACCACTACCACCTGAGCCACAGCTGCTCCTGGCGACCATTCACAAAGCCTGCATCAAAAGCACACACAACAACTTCTGCCTGACCATCAGTGATTTTTGATAGGACGCTCTGTTTGAACGTCAAGCAAATCTCATTACCTAAAGTGCCTTTTTCCTCTTGAAAAACATAGCTCGTCTCTGCCCACCCCACTCCCTTTCTGCTGCTAAAACTCTGATCTATGCCTTCATTCCATTGAGACTCCACTACTGCAACAGCATTCTTTATGGTACATCCTCCAAAGGACAAATACGCTCATGAATGCAAATGTTTTTGGCAGCATCCTTAAGGGCACCGAAGAACATCTTTAAACCTTCAAAGTTATTGATGATTCTTTGGCCACTTGGGTCAGAAACAAGCTGTAAAAACAACACTGACAGAGAGTATTATCAGTCGATTTGGTGAACTTGTTACACATCTGGTCACCTATGAATAAATTTTGTCTGGTTGTAGCTCTGATTTGGTTTCCACAAAGTCCTGAGGGAAATATCTGCCAATTTAGCTGCTAAGTGCAGTACTATGTTTGCCAGCTAACTGTGCTAACTGTGTCTGGCTGATTTTTGGTGGTGGCTAGGTAATGTAGTGTACATTTCTGCCTGCTTTGTCAGAAAACAATGTTGACAAGGCTGGTGAGACTGAGCAAAAATAAAGGGCTGAAAGGTGCTAAAATGCCCTGTAAGGCTGAGCATTACTACAAAGTCAGGTGATAACTCTCTGTGGTAGCATATCTATCGATAACCATTGTCCAAATTGATCAAATATTGATTAAAACCACTTTAAGAGTTGACCTAAAACTCACTCACTTGAGTTCTTCAAATCATGAATCATAGATAAGAACATTTCCCATCAACACTGTTCTTCGTCTTCTTTCCTAGTTGCTCCATATTGTGCCCTTACTGCCACCACTAGTCTGGTAGAGGCTGTTAATCAATACGAATCAATTCATCAAGTCTAAAATTCACGTGTTTCCATCTTAGGAGACTGTACGAAAAAAAAAGAAGCACTCACAGCAGAGAGAGAGGACAGAAAAGAGAGGCAGGATTGATGAAGATACAGAGAGTTATTGAAGGAAAAGACATTAATGGAGTGGATAAAAATAAGAATGAGGACTGGTCCTCAGTGTGGAGCTCTCTCTCCTGCTGCACTCAGAGTTTTCAGAGCATGTCCAAATCCTGATAATAACTCTCTGTCAAAGAGGGAGCACACACACACACACACACACACACACACACACACACAGATACAGAGAGAGACACGTGTATTCATACATGTTATGCACACACACTTCTATGATCTCCAGGCTTTCATTTAAAAAGACTAATGTATGAAACGTACAGCCACTGATGATGTGGCATATACTGAAAGCGAGCAAAAGAAAGACAGAGAGAGAGAGAGAGAGAGGGTGATGAAGTAACATTTAAGGTCACATAAGTACACAAGGCAAAGGCTTAAAAGGCTTATGTGGTATTCACTTCAGAGAGAGTATGACAGACAGACAGACAGGCAGACAGACAGATAGAAAGGAGAGTTTTGATAAATCAGGATAGTGAAATAGCTACTAAAAAATCATACCTCTGAGATTACAATAAATCAGAGAAGATTTATCAGAAATTGAGAATACTGCAAAAGGATTTTCTTTTTCCAATTTGCCTAAATGTACGACCTCCATTTGTGAACATGTTGAATATTTGATACAGGATGAAAATGCTCAACAAGTCTCATTCCAACTCTCGTTGGCTAGGGCTGGAACTAGGATTATTGTCATTAATGACTCATCCGCTGATTATTCCCTCAATTGTCTATAAAACGCCAGAAGGCAGTGAAAAATAACCATCACAATATCCTAGAGTGCCAGATAATGTTATCGAAACGTCTTGTTTTAATCAACCAACAGTCCAGAACCCATTCAGTTTACTTATCGTATATGCGAAAGAAAAGAACCTTGAAATATTTGACATTTTTGCTTGAAAAGTTGCTTAAACGCTGAATTGATTATCAAATTAGTTGGAGATTAATTTCCTTTTGATCAACTTATCATCGTTTCAGCTCTAATTTGTACTTTATTGAAGAGTAAGGGAGATCACTGTTAACTTAAATGGCAGTTGATTTAAGAATATGAAGAAGATTTGCTTTGGAAACTAGTTAAATTCTCCCAGTGTCAGACGTTGTCAAACATTTGTTACCTACATGCTAGACGTTAGCCAAATGCTAGACGTTAGCTAAATTCTAGATATTACAGATGCTAAATTCATCTTATATCAGTCAACTTATGGCATCTGCTGGTTGCATTTCCAGTTCCAATGTCAGATAAATTACTAACAGAACGACATTTTGCCATTTTCCGGTGCCACCAACATGCCATGTTTTCTGGGTTTTAACACACACTAACTTCTGGCCCTGCAGGAAAACAGCGGCAGACCTCTTTTCAGGAACTCAGACCTCCATCTGGGAGGAGGCTGACCTCATTTATAACACGTCCATTGGAGGGTAACACTATTTCCATCTGGGTCACAAAGACAAGAAATAATGTCCTCCATCTAGAAGTAACAATCACGTTTATGTGATTGAAAACTTCAAGCAACGTGAGTGCCTCCATCTTTCCATTACTTTGGATTCCAAGCAGGCAAATACAGATCAATTCTCTGCTATGAAATCTGGGACTATTTAAGGGCTCTTAAGTCATGCAGGTGAACGTATTCCCACAACTCAACAGAGAATAAGGTGATTTGTGATAAAAGCCTTCTTGGCACTGGATACTGATTTAATTTTCCCCGAAACACTGACACTCTCATTCCTGTTCAATCAGAAGCCATGTTTCTTTCTTGTCCAACCAGTAGCGTGTGAATACAAAGACAAGACTGTCTCTCCACACACAGCATCACTGCTTTGCAATCATCCAAAGCATACAAGTTTCTTCCTAGTGTCCTTTTCTAATGATGTTCACGACCACAAAATCCTCCCTGGTTTGTTAATTTTTAACCAGGAAGAAAAGAAAATCAAACATGCACATGTCAGCACAAGAGAATGCATGCACACACATTACTTTTTCCCTTGCACTGTAGTGATATAAGCCAGCTGATACCACAAGGAAAGAGAAGATGTTCATTTATATAATATTTATATAATATTTTTTCAAGAAGTGGGACTGTGGAAAGCCTCCTCGCAGCCATTCCTTATGAAATATTTACACTGGGAAGCTCAGCCTCGCAGTTGGTAACAGCACACATTTATTAACCAGTTCAGTCCTCACGCTGCACCACTGTTCCCTCTCTACATGTATGAGATATTATTGCATAGAAATTATAAATTATACCGGACATTTGCATATAATAATAGCAAATGCGCACCGTGACCTCGGAGGCGAATGAAATTTGTCCTGCTGAGTCAAAGACTAAAGCATTATGCAAGATTTGTGCTGTAACTACATAATTTGAATACATTTTCACGCTCACTTGGCAGTTGGACACAAAACACATCGGCGCAATCCTTTAAATGCACTTTCCTCCGTTTACAACAGCAATTTCATGCATGCAAATGAATAAAGTGCACGGTAATAGAGCAAGGTGAGCGGTCACAAAGTGTGGGCAGCTATAAGAACCTTAGTTTTTTGTTTATTTCAGTTAAAGGCCAACGCGCTACAGCTTTATGAGTTATAACACATTTGGTGGAGGCAGTTAATCAAGCATTTGGTCCAGTGCTGTGAACACTCGAAGCTGTTGCTTTGAGAAAGACTTGTGTTCGCCAGCATACGGCTCGGGTCAGCGCTGCATCTGTCCGTGTAGACACAGCAGGGGAGAGAGAGCTATAGCTGGCTTCCCGACTGTAGCGCGCCATGTGTTTGTGTGGGAAGGGCCAGGTTCCAGGAGACGCCGAGCCGAGTGTCTGCACAGTTGGTGCATCAAAGGGAGTCGAGCTATAACATTTGCTGATTACACAATATGGGAGTCTATAAGAGAGGATATGAGTGGGAAATCTTTGTTAGGTTACGGTTGCCTTTAGTAAAGGTGGAAGGAAATGAAAGAGAAAGGAGAGCAGATAGAGAAGGATTAAACAAAACAAGACGAACACTGATGGATAATTAATGACACTTTTTCTCTTCCTCCCTGTCTCTGTTTTCGTTTCACTATCTGCTCTGTGCAGCGCTGTGACCTTTATCGAGTGCGTAATTCTAGCACAGCCCCCCGCCCCCCCTAATAATATATGAAAATCCATAGAGTCTGCTGTACACTGAGCGGACCGAAAACAGTGCGCTCAGGCTGCTGACAGGCCGGATCGCGGCCCTCCACCCAGACAGCTTATTATATCAGCAGCAGCCTCATTCCCATGGGGGGGAAAAGCCACAAGTTAGCTCGTCTCTCTCTCTCTTGTAGACAACTTGGCCTCAGCAGATGAGCTAGTCACAGTTTAGAAGCCAGGTTCGAGGTCTTTAAGAGCACATTGATATTTTTAGACACAATTTGAGACATCTGAGCTGTTCTCTCCTCTGAGATAATCCAGCCAATTGACAGGAAGCTATGACAGATATTCATGCTTTTGCACACATTAACTTGCACTAGGGTAAGACAAATGCTCACCTACCACAATCACAGCAGTACTGTTTCTAAGGCCTTAAACAAAAAGTGCAGACACCTTTCATGACCTTAGACGTTTTCTTCATCAGTTCGGTGGACTGAATCATCCGACAACACCTAAACCTTTCCTTTAACAAAGAAAGGTCCTTTCGTTAAACAAAGCAATGACTTTTTCAAAGTATGGTAACTAAACAAAAATCTTGAAAATCTTTTCTAAACAACCCTGTTACTATTAGCAATAGAGTCGCTTGTGTTTGTATATCTCCAACAAAATGATGGTTTCACATCATGAACTTTTTCCAATTTTAGCTTAGTTGTAGTTTTCTCATTGGTTCAAACTCGCCAGTGTTCACTGTACATAGCTGATATCACATCCTAAAGGATATGCACCAATCAGAGTTTAGCAACATTTGAAGTGGCAGTTGTAGGGTGCTGATCAAACCACATCCACACAGTGAAAGTCTTCACTTCACTTCAACAGTCTTTCCAAACTTTAACTCTGATCTTTGATCGTAGTCGTGATGATATTAAATGTTTTATCTAAATGTCCACAATACGAAACAAAGTTTTCAGGGGCTTTAAGAATAAATCTCCATACAATTGTCCTGCAATGACATTTGTTTGTTTATAATATAAACAAAAGTATTTCTGTTATATATAAAAACATTCCTACATTCCCATTGAAGATATATCTGACATTGTGTCCGTCAGACTGACCCCTAAACAAATCTATAGCATCTACAGATCCCCCTCAGGGGTCACAAGTGTAGCTATTCATGCTGCTGAGGTGAAGGAGAATCCTGATATAGTTCTATCCTTAGCTGCAATCGATCTGCTGACAAACAACACCCGTCTTCCCTATCCTCTCATTTAGCCTCTCCTTTTTCTTTTCCTCCCTCCTCCATCTATCTCCCTTCTCCTCCAAACCATCTCCAATGTCAGTTTGTCGTTTTTTAACAGCCCTTGATCTTTGCTAAATGCCTTGGGCCTAGCTCGCTGCTGTCTGAGCTCCCTTGGTATCGTTGCTCTAGATCTTTCTGTCCTGCTCCTGCCAACGCAAACTGGCAACAGGATCGCTAGAACCCGGCCTTCTGGCCTTTCTCCTTGTTACTAAACTACCCCAAAAGTGGGTTCAGATGCGTCATGCTGTGCTGGGATTCATGAACGCTATCGCAGTGTCCTGGTTTAGTTGCTCTCGGCTTCCATCACTCCTCCCGGATCTTGTCCAGGCAGCCAAGCAGTCGGTCTCTAACCCTTGTTTACCTGGCATATAAGTGCTCAGGTTTAATGAGGTCTTTGCCCATTAGCTGCAAAAAATCATTCAAAAAGTTTATGTAAGTACAAACCTGCATGCATCAGAAGATAATGTTATTCTTCTGACGTCCATACAGCAGCTCGGACAGTCTGAAAGGCTTGTGGTTAGCTTTAGTTGTAGCTCTGGTGTAAATGATATTGTAAGGGCAAGTTAAATAGGACACTGAATCAAACCTCTCTCCTTTCAACCTGCCAACATGTATCGCATTGCCTCGGAGGTGAATTGTCCCACATGCACCCGGAACTGAAAGGGTTACTGTGCTTTTTTTAAAACTCTCTAAGGGCTCTAAAAAGGGGGACATCCCCTACTGAGAGAGGCCTCCAGGGTGAAGGGCTTTCGAGGCAACAAAGTGTATATTTTAGCTCATGTCCCAGAGCAGCACGCTGCACCGACGCGGCACCAAGAGCCCAGAAGACACAGAAGAACACACCCAGCCACGTGCAGGAATTGCACGCACCCGTCTGCACGCAGTCACAAAAAACACACACACTGCAGGGACACACACTTGAAGATGAAGATGGTAATTATTCTCCCAGCATCAACTTCCTTTCTTTGCTGCCTGGAGGCAATTATTCCCTTATTCAGGTCAAGGATTGTGATGAGAAATCAGTGATAAAGATAGACAGCTACACGGAACATAGGGCACAAGTTTGGCAAGTTGTAGCACGTCCCATGGTTTGACTTCAAAATGCTGTTTTATTTAAAATATATTTGCATTATCAAGAGTAAGAAATGTACAACAAAGGTGTTTACTTAAAGATCTTAGAGATCAGTTACTAAATATTGTCTGACAGGTTTTACTTCTGTAGCTAACTGCCCAAACCAACTGATGTTAGCTTGAAGCTAACGTCACATTTGACCTTCACAATGATGAAAATGCTGTTTTCTACCAGAATAACACAATATACCACACATATACCTCAGAGCTAATGATGTTAGCATCAGTTAGCATTCTAAACTGCATGAATACTACTAAATCTTTAAGTTCAACACATCACGTGCCCCCTAAAATTATAATATTTGTGAGTTATGCTGCAGCTTGTGATGCCTCAGTGACTTTGCTCATCGTGACATTTTCTTTCGAGTTGAGACTGCAATCCAGATGTTTCCAGCTGTAACAACACACTGAAGTATTTACAAGCTAAGGCATTCCTCACATTTTAATGCTGCAACCAAATTTAATAAATCGCTCATTTGAAACTAGCTCATGCTAACAGTTACTAAAAACTAAGAAAGGATTTATGAATAGCCGGTGCAACCAATCCAAGACCGGTGTCCGTCCCCCCCCACCCCCCTTTGAGCGGACACTACGGTGACGTAGGTTGGATATTTCATCACACAAACCAAATCCTATCCCATCAGTCACCATTGATTCCTTCGCATTGTTCCCAGAAACTTAAAGTGGATTTTGACAATTTCAGAGTAAATGTTATTACATGCAGGGACAAAGCTTTGGCACAGGACGTCCGTCAGGGAGTTATCTAAGGCCAAGAGAGTGTCGGCAGTGAGGAGGATCCATGTGAAAGGTGATATAAAGAAGAGGAGGAAAGTTATGTTATCATGAGAGAAAACTCTGATTGTGTGTAGCTCAGGAGAGTTGAGGGTGTGAAAGGCAGATGGGAGAGGCAGGAGCATCAGTCTTCTCCAGCTGCTTGCTGGCACAAACACTGACGACAAGGTTAAGACCCCGCTGGCTCTCACTTTTTGTCTTCCCCTCTCTATCTTTCCACTTCATTTGCAAACACCCTCATACTCCTCGTACTCGTACTCGTATCTCACTCTCTATTGCTTTTTTTCCCCACTTATCACATCACTGCTGAAGACATCCGATGTGCTGCATGACAGCTTCTAATCGCAACAATGAAAAACACCAGCGCGCTGTCGACCCCCATACTCCACCCAACCCTCATTCCTCACTCCTGACGTTCAACCTCGCACGGCAATCACGCATCCTTCGAAATGTGTGACTCACATAGCAAATGTATTGAATGAATCTATAAAAACGAGTACGATTTTGGCAGCGCTTCGTGTTTACAGATCGTATATGTGTAGGCGAACTGCGGGTGTGCATTGTGCCATATTGCTCCATCTCCACACAGCATACAAATGTTGAATAAAGATATTTACTGTTCACAGCATATCTTCTGCTGCTCTTTTGCTCTGCCTGTGTTAAATCCTGTTATCTTTACATAATGCAAAATTGTCCTGAGAAGATCCACAAATCCTCTTGGTGGGCTACACTTACACATCGACTAGGACTCTGATGTGTGTCCTAGCAGGATCGGTGTGTGGGTAGAAAAACAGGCCGTGTGGGAGGGAGAGGGGGCAGGGAGCTCTTTCCTAAAAGTCATCACATTAATATACAGTAAGGCAAGGGACATTGCTCTCTAATATACTTACATAAAGAGGATTTAGCCTCCACTTCGTGTTCTCACAAACATAATCTAAGTCTCGCTCGGCTTTGCTTGTTTCGTGCAACTTCTCTGTATCCTAGGAAGATTTGATCAGAGTTGATCGCCGCATGACAGAGCAGGTTTTCAGTTCAAAAGGACGCTTTTCATATGGCTCGGTGGTACTTTAACTGTGGAACTAGAGCTATGCTACATCAGGAAACACATTGTCCAGGACATATGTTTCCTTCCTTAAATAAGGCAGAAGCATACAGCAGAAACCTAAATGTCATTCTTCCGTGAGGGAGGGTGGGGGGTGACTGGAAAACTATGCCATACCGCCTCGCCACATTCTAGCTGTCTCACTTTCATATTTCCTGCGTTGGTGATGAAAAAAGAGAGAAAGTGTCTAAAAATACCAACACACACCCTACAAACAGCCAGCTCAGCGAGAATTTCCCCTTCACAAGCGATCGTGTCGCACAAACAGAGGCCTACGAGCTGCGTGATGGAGATATCCCACAATGCAGTGCAGCGGCTCGCACAGCACTGGCGTGCAGGGCTCGCCCCGGGGTCAGATGGAAAGATCACACGTTCAGACAACTCCTCGTCTTGCTCGCAGACTCTCTTATGTTCCCGCTCTACATCCTCCCGTCGTCGTCTCCTGCAGGCTCCGCTGTGAAGTTCACACTTCAGTCTGCTGATGCCGAGCGAAGAATCACATCCTCGCTGGTTAGCGGCTGCCCCGGGTTTCTCATTTTTTAACCACAAAGCTGTGGATTACAACTGATTGAAGTGTGACACTTCACTACACCGGGGTGATAAGAAAATCTGCCACGATGAAAATCAACACGGCTGCTTATTTTAGCTCTGCATAATTAGCTTGTTCCACATTTATATTCCTTTAGCTCCTTTAAAAAATGGTATAAACTGATGCAACTTTCATGTGATGTAATGTTGAATCTATAAAAAAAGGTATGAAATAGTAGTTACATTTAACTCAGGTAAAGCTTTACCTATAAGTTACAGTATATCATAATGTCTTATTAATTATTTATGACATGGATCCCCATTAGATATCACAGTCCACAGGAAAAGCCAACTACAGCAATTAAACAGAATGCAAATACTTAATTAAATCTCACTCAAATCAATCTCAACACGATTGCAAATGTTAGTTTTTTCAGCACTTATCCCCCAGTGAAGGTTACCCTTGGGAAACGACTAGCAAGCATCCTAATTTCCTGTATTAATGAACTGTTTAGGACCAGATGGGCTGCTTGATTCTGCTGTAATTTAAGGTTGTTTTCATTATCCAAAGAGGACTTTCTCGTGTTGCTTGTTTTGTCAGCCCAAAATGAAGTGATATTCAATTTCATATTTCAAAATATTCGCATCTGAGATACTGTAACCATTTTTAATAGATTTTGAAATTATGAAAATAGTTCATGTTCGGTGCATCGATTCAATAATGAATAATCAGCTGTGTCAGCTTTATTTTAAACTATCTGAAGCTGATGTAGATCTAGCCTGATCTGTGGCATCAAGCCTGAACACTGGTCCAGTATATTTTTTTAGATTTAACTATGCTTTACCGTGGGCAGCCATGTGATCTTTCCAGGCACAGACAGAAGAGTCACAAGAAAGATACAACATGCTGTCAGATGAAGATTCAAAGAGTAATATACGAAGTGCAGAGGGACTACTGTAGAGTCTCTATAGCTGAATTATCACAGGGCAACAGTCTTTATGTGACAAAACCAAATTTTATTGGCCACACTTGGCCACAACATCACATCATTACGTTTTAAATTGGTGTGATGAGCATGTTAGCAAACAGGTGCTTATTTACACATCCAGCGGTTGCAGAGCGACGTTAGCTTTCACGTGGCGAGTCGTATTTCGGGCCACAAGGTGACTATAAGTGGAGATATCTGCCTCTTTAGCTGTTGAAATGCTCTGTTAGGTTAACAAGCTAATGCTAACTGTGTCTGTCTGCTGAACAGGTAGTGTACAGTGACACCTTGGAGCTTTTACACTAAAAATAGCTGCATGCTGAGGCTGGGGACAGCGCTGTAGGAGTGGTGAGAGTGAACCAAAACAGTAAAGCTGCGAAACTATGAGCTGAAACTCACTATAAAGCTTCATTAAGCTTACTGCTAAATGTCCATCCGACTGTGAGAACACATGGCATAAGAACCACTTTGTATGAACAGTCGATAGTTATAACAAAGTTTCCACATAGGAGAGATTCAGGCAACTAATTGGTGAGAATGATGGTCTGATGGTCTGCACACAATCTGTGCTTTCATCTGTAGCTCCTCTACCTCCTTCACTTTCTTTCGTTATCTCCCGTTCTTGGCGTGTTTACTCCTCTCTTCTTTCCTGTGCTCCGCCCTCTATCTTATTATCCATCTGTGTTTTTCCCCTCCTCCTCCTCCTCCTCCTCCTCCTCTCTAGTAAATGTGTATGTGAAACAACACATCCCCACCGTGTAGAGTAACAGCTTGCAGCAGCACAGCACTCCGATCAGTGACAGCCTTGTAAGCTTCAATGCAGTCAGTCACTGTCAGTGCTTTCATTTGAGGACACTCAGTTGTGTCGTGCTTTGAGTATTCTGTACACTGAACATGTAAAAGACAGAGGCTGTTATATTCACAGCTGACAGCCAACGTGCTGAACGCAGGCTGTGCAGCCGGCGGCAGTCAAAGAAGAAGAGCAATGTGCCAGAAAACGTAAAGAAGAAGCAAACATGGATGTGAAATATTAAAAAACAACAATTTAGCAGATGTTTTACGGGGAATTCAACATGTTTGTTGGACCTCACAGTGTTTTCAGAAACCCTGACCCTTTGGCAACACCTTTGGGGCGACTGTGATAAAGCGGGTTGTCCACTAATCAGATGATCGGCGCTCCTCCAGTCTGCATGTTGAAGAGTCCTTGGGCAAGATACTGAACCCTAAATTGCTCCCGAAGGCTGCGCCATCGGTGTGTGTGTGAATGCTGCTGATGAGCAGTTTGCACCTTGCATGGCAGCCAGTGCCATCAGTGTATGTGTGTGAACGGGTGAATGAGATATGTAGCATAAAAGCGCTTTGAGTGGTCTAGAAAGGTTACAAAGGCGCTACATAAGTACAGTCCATTTACCATTGAGTACTATTTCAATGCTTTCAATTGAGTCCATTGTGCTATAGCTGCTTAGGAAAGTCAAAGATGTGACTACCTGCTCCACCACCGCCACCGCCACACTTGTAAACTACGTGTTTCCAGCCATTCATTCTCATTAGGAAGTCACAGAGGCATGTCTGGTCCCACAAGACTTTATCAGCAGCACTGATCAGCAGCATCCTCTGCTAATAATTAGCCCCCCCACTCCGAAAACAGCAAATATTTATAATATCTGGCAGGTCCCGGGGCACCTGTCCAGCTCTGGACCCCATTAATCATTTGGATCTCTTCATATTTGGTGGCCACTAATTCAGCACAACAGCAAAACAATCAGTGCAAATGAATTCCTGATTCAAATGAAGGTAAAAATCTCCACAAACAAACATCAAAGGAGAAGCCATGAGCATTATGGGAGCATCATGCTGTGCCCTGAGAGGCGGACAGCACATTTAATTGAACAGACTCTACAGAATAATACTGCTCTTTTGCTCACAGCTACACAGAAAAAAAAAGAAAAAGGTTGCTATGTGATTGCACCAGCAGCTGAAGAAATGAGTCTGCAGTCATTACTGCTGCTTGTAAATGCATCCAAGCCAGCCGGCGCCAGATCGATTTCTGTTTCTGATTGGCCCTCTGTTATTGCCCTTAGAGCCCTGCGAGAGGCTGGCTTGGGTGGAAAGCGCTGAGCTTAATTGATGCTGTCACAGTATGAAACAGGTAATAATTTTTCACCCGGAACATTTTATCTCCCTCTCTCTCATCGTCGCTGCTCTTCTCTCACATAAAAAAAACGAAATACGCTACTCTGTTTATATTTACGCGGCTGAGGTGGAGGCACAGCTGGCGGTTATTCTTCCATTAAATTCCTCACATTCTGCCCAAGCAAAGAGTAGAGTAGAGCTTCAGTGTCTCACAGGGGGCAAGGATGTGGTGCTGAAAATGAATACACATCATCATTATGGAGTGATCTTGCATGTTTTGTACTCCTCTAGATGCCTTAAAACCAGATTTAAGGGTTGAAATAGCATCTTCAACCCCCCTCTCCTTGTCTTATATGCGAACTGGAGGGGGTCTAGTCTGTCGTGTGACGTGGCTAATATCTCATTTTTAACAATTCGCTCAAATGTTTTCATTACATGGGAGGTAAGAGCCAGAGGCGATAATCATTTCATGACTCTGGTGAGGTGACTTTGCTCTGCTTTCCAAAGTCTGGCTACCCTCTGCTGTTCCATTAAAATGGTGTGCATCGAACCTTAGATAAAACTTATTTAACTCATCTGCCAATCCATTTTCTAATTCTGCTTTCCAACCATCGATTCGACGTCTTTCCAGGTTGCAAATGTGTTAGTGTTAGCTTTTTTTTTTAGCGAGGAATGAGCATGTTATCACAGACAGTAATGTAACATGATGTGTCAGTGAGTTTGTCTAAATCTGCACAGGATTCTTTTAAATAGTCCCAGTTTGTAGATTCAAAAGAGTGATTTTGTTTCTGAACAGAGGACTCAGACCACCCCGCGACATCCTTGCACTCTTTTCAGAGCATTAGGATCAGAAGTGGCTGGAGGAGCTTTGCAAAAAAAGATTTGTAGGCTCCCCTGATGGTCCCATAACAATGGTCCTGCACCTCACCATGTCTTGCAGGGAAGATAACATACTGAAATGACTAATGGTGACTAAAAAATAACCCACAGTAAAGTTAAGTGCTCAGAAGATGTGCTCTGCACTCCTCTTGGCAAATAAAAACAGTTAATAACTCAATATCAGGGCTGTGCACTCTTTCAACCAATCCTTCAACCAGTGTATGTTTATATATAAACACACACCCCCTTCCTGTACTTCACCAGTCTTATGAGGGTCTCAAGAGCTGTCCAAAACTTCCAATTTCATGATCCGAGTTCTGTTCTTTGAGCGAAAATGTAGGCGTACTCTGTCAGGGACTTTGCTGTCAGTTCCTCCATCTTATTTCTTTCTTCTACTGCACATTAGCGAGCATAATAGAGTCTCCATGGTGTCACCTCCTCCTCACCTGAACAGTCCTCGTTCTGGTGGGGTACATATCACGGCATAACAGTGCCCTGTTCCATTACAGCGATGCCAGAATTGCAGCACTGAATGAGAAATTTTCGGCTGTGATTTCTGATCGTACTCCTGCAGGCCAAACATGGCCGTAGAAAAAAAACAGACCAACACCACAAGAAAAAAAGCTTGTAACCTTGATGAGCGTATGATGACAATAGTTCAGAGAACAGGATGAATGAATCTACCTTTTCCAGGCAGCCGACTAAGAAAAAGCAAAGAAAAATATCAAACAAAGGTCTTCAGGTCGACCCAACTACGTCTTGATTGAAAGGCGTAATGGAGGCATCAAATCAACAGAGAACTACGAGAAAAAACAATATTTTGTTATGCCTACTGTACAGCTTCTCCGTCTAAAGGGACTAATTAAATTATTAGTCCCTTACAATAATTAGTGATTAAATTATTAGTCCCTTTAGACTGAAACCACATCTATCAAAAAACCTTTTGGAACGGACAGAGCGAGACAAGATGGTCTAAAAAAAAAAAAAAAAAAAAACACACTGAAAGAAGATGAAAGGCTAATTGAAGAGGGACAGGAAGAGGTCTAATGATTGAGTGGGAGAGATGCGGAGAAAAATGATGTCAAGAAGTGAAATGGGGTAAGAGAAATATTCCTGCGGTCTGGGAGAGGAGTGATAGATGTCAGAAGAGGAGGACAGATAGACGCAAAGAGGCGGAGGCCGCTTTGAGATATGATCTCAACAGCGGTATCGGTGGAATTGTGCGGCGGCAGCGGCGGCGGCGGCGGCGGCGGCGAGTGTGTGTTCTCCACCCCGCATTATCAGTCGAGAGCTGTTGGCCCTTTTATGCTAAAGAACACACACGTACACGCTCGCTCGCACACTTTTCTCCCCCCTGACTTCATTAGCCAAACCGCATGCAGAGCTCTGGGAGTAATTGGCTGCCCTTTCAGCCTCCTAATGGCTAGTAGAGAGGAAAGGAGAGGAGAGAACAGGAGGTGAACTAGCAGAATTACTGTCATTTATTACAAATCTCCACTCAAAGCCTATTTTCTTACTTGCTTTCATGCGTTGCTGTTGTTTTTTTTTTATCCTTTCTCATTAAGTTTTTATCATTTTAACCTGCTGCTCTTTTGTGATGCTTTCCTCTTCCTACTTAATTTGTTTTTATGCTTTTATTAGAAGACAAAAGAACGAATCGCTTAGCAGTCCCGTCAAATTATTCCTGATCAGTGTCTTTTGATTAGATTCACTGGAGTCAGTGCAGCTAGACTTCCCTACAACTGGCAATCTGAACAATCATGTTGCTTGAGCTTCATATATGATCTGTTCAGTAGTGGAAAGTAAGTACTATTACTCATGTACTGTACTTAAGGGCAATTTTGAGGTACTTACACTTGACTTGAGTATTTCCATTCTGTCCTATACTGTACTCTCTATCCCACTTCATTTATTTGATGGCTGTAGTTACAAGTTTTTAAAAGCAAGATTTTAAATACAAAAACTCATGATCAACTTCTAAAATACAATTTGTTTCAGAATAAACCAGCACATGGTCTAGTTTGACCCCGTTGTTATGTCATACATGTCTATGAGTTGTTGCAAGCTTCAACATTCGGTGAATAAATAACTGTTTGAATCCCAATGAGATCAAATTGTCCAATAATTCACAAAAAAATCAAAGATTAGAAAAAATATTGCTATCAATTTGTGTAGCAGATCTTTGGTTTTCTTCTTCTTTCCTTATAGGGCTGGGTTTAAAAAATAAATCAGCTTCAAATGGATCTCCATTCAAAATGTGGTGATTATCAATCTTTTAATATATGGCGATATGCTAGTCTCGCACAGCCAGCTAAACTACAATATCTCTAATCCAATCAGTACTGAATCGGATTGGGAAATTGGTGGTGATACGCAGCATGTAAAATATAATAATTTTTGATTCTTCAAGAACTTTTGTAGTTTTTACTTATGTAAGATTTGAAATGAATGACTGACTTGTAATGGCGTACTTATACCTCGTGGTATTTTTACTTACGTAAGAGATCTGAGAATTTCTTCCATCACTGGATTTATTTTAAAAGCGGGCAGCTGCAGCCCATTCATAAGAACAAATCCAAACAAATAACAACCATCATTCTCAGGATGATTCACGCAGTAAGGATGCGCTAACAAGGACCAAGCTCTTAACTGGCTGTGCTCTAAGCCACATGTGTCACACACGGATTGATTGGTAACATCTTTGGTGTAGGCACTCGCTGTGTTTTGCTCTGAGCCGTCCACCTCCAGCAGAGCAGCTGCTCTCTCGCCCTTATCAAGGGTTTTATCAGACTGGATGTCTGATGGGCAGGAGACACCCCTCCCAGTAGGATCAGGGCAGATTATACGGCCAGCAGCGTGCATGGGAACCACCAACCTCGTGTCACCCCATGCGGGCCACATCCTACTCATCCCATTCCCCTACATATAAAAACACAACCTCACAGAGAGAAGATATTCACTAGTTTCATAATTAGGATGTAACATGCAACGATTTGCAAACCCTCTCAGGTTTGAAGTTTGACTTCATTTCCTCTGCACTGCCTCCCCGAAACAAGAATTGTGGTTGCTGTAGTTTCATCTAAGGTGTCAGCACGTGCTTTACACATAAAATTCAGTTATCTAGGCAAGAGGGGTACTTCTCAGCCTGTCAAAACAGTTGTATAATGTCTTCCGTGGCTCTGTAGGAGAAAATAACCCTAATGACGTCATGATGGCGTCATACTGACCATGATGTCCTTGTGATGTCATCAGGGTTATTTTTAGCTTGAATTTCAGTTTTTACAGAAAGTTTGCCTTACAAGCAGAGGTGTGCAGCTTGAAAGAAGTGGAAATTTAGAAAGCAGGGATGCTCTATTGAAAGATGCTAATGAGTTGCATTGTGGGAATTGAAGTGTTTTTGAAGCTTGAGCCATACTAGCAACTACAAGTAAGGATATCTTGGTCTCTGCTGCTCCGATTTGGACCGTTCTTTGTTTAATCTTTCTCTTGTGAGACTCTCAAACTTTCAGGAAGTGCAGCACTAAATCACCTGAGAGTGAAGTAAGTGCATTTTGCATATAGTATAGTTCTGTAAATCAAGAAGTCACAGGCCCCATACCTGCTTGCACTACAAAAAGTCAAAATTTTGGTATGTTTAGGCAAGTAAAACTACCTGATTGTGGTTAGGAAATGATCGTGGTCATGAATAAAGGTCCTGAAAACCTATTTATTCAATCGGATTATTATTAGGATTGTTGTCCTACACAAACACAACATTGTCTGGCAAAGTTTTAGATGTTGTTAACTGTTACGTGAGAGTTTTTGAGATTTTTGCATTTCAGTATTTCCTTACGTGTTTGAAGTGGGCAGATTTGGAACAAGGTGAATGCCGCATATTTCTGTGCACCAAGTTCGTACACAATAGTTTTTTACAATAGTTAAACTCTTAATAAATAAAGAAAAGATTTCATCTGAATGTTCAGGAGACTCCATTTGTTAAGTTTTCCCATAAATGTGTAACAATAATCCATAGTTGATTGTTGGTGGAAGACATATTTGAACCGCTGTCTATTTTGTTGACGTCTTGTATCCAGACCTAATAGCAATCATCATCATTACATGGTGATAATGGTTCATGGGAAAGTGGTATTACTAAAGGCAAACTGTAACATAAATCACATTAAAAATGAACAGAACAATTTCCTCTCCATTACTGTGTTACACCACCAGACCACAAAGCCATTTTACACTGAGCCTTTATGTCCGTCTCTTAATGATGATTCTACTCTGTCTTTTTTTTGTTACATAAAGCCTTCAGAGATCTCCTCTGAGAATATTCCACTGGCCCTCCACATCTGTCACCCTGCCAGAGGATGTACAAACAACATGCCTCTGCGGGGGGAAAGTTAACCCGACCTAAGGCCCAGAGGCCCGCTATGGCTCCACCAAGGTCTTCAAGCATCATGAGGAGCATTCAAAGGTTTTACTTGTCTCCCCTGGAAGAAAGAAAGCCCTCCAAGAGGCTGCTGAGCTTGTGTGTTTCTACCCCGTGATCCACCGCTGACCTGCGTTCACATGACAAGACAGAAGCCGTAATTCAATGTGACTTTCCGGCCTTGTACTTATGTATTCCATGCATACATGTGTTCAGGGACATCTTGTCAAGAATTTCTATTGCTGTCACAATAAAGCAAGGTCACCTATATGAGCAACACTAGACTGTTCCTGTGAAAGCCTACAATAGAAAGAGCATTGCACGCAGCTTAGACATGCATGAGAAAGCCACTGAAGAAAGTAAGAGGTGATAATAAAACAATTTCCCTTTCTCTCTGCTCTGCAAACCACCTGCATCATTGAAACACATCTTGACTATGACATCTATCATTTTCTATGTGCTTAATGCCTCAGGGTTAAAACCTCTGCTGGAGTGTGTATATATATATACATACAGTATATACAAGTTACCAGTGTGTGTGTGTGTGTGTGTGCAGGTGAGTGTGTTTATGAGCTCTGGTGACTGAGAGAGAGGTGCTTCAGCACACATTTATCTTCTTATGTAATAACTACATTAGCATTAGCAGCACATGCAGGCTAAACTCTGCCTCTGCCCAAGAAAACATCGGCAGCAGCAGCAGCAGCAGCAGCAGGATTCTGCCCATTTCACAACCCGAGACTAGAGCAGGTTTCCTTAGGACACGATCCCCAAATACAAATCAATTAGTCAAGACCACATTCCCATTAGCCTGAGGTCAGATCCAATGCCAGCCACATTATGTGATCCTTCATCATTCTTTTCATTATTAGCTGCCCTAAATGACAACTGCAGAGTGACCACAGCGCCTTTTTCGACCCTACAACTGCCACTCGTGTGACTTTCTGCACAAGATCTCATTTCTTGTTGCCAAATCTGACAGCAACCGGTTAAATCTGAAAGGATTATACCGAAGGCACGCAAAAGATGGGTGGAATTTAGGACTGAAAACATAGAGGCAGCTGTACCGTATCAGCGTAGCACGACAGACCCTGAATCAGGCTTGTTATCTCAAGGAAAAAGGAGAGCAGTGGTCCTGGACACCTCAGTGACAGATGATAATTGAAGATGTCATGTTGTATACCCTGAGGGCCACTGGGCCCTGGCCTCTTATTTTATTTATCTAGTCCACAGAAATACTGTCTGACTACAACAAGAGAAGCTCCAATATGGATAAAATGATAAATCACATGTCTTATATGATCCATGAAATGCAGAGATAGCAGCTATAAGAGGGCGCTGGCTATCCAAGCTGCATTATAACCACACTGACACACCGGTTAGTAAAGCTCTTATCAACCTACTGCAAAGCAGTTAGAATAACTCCCCAGCCTGAGACTCACTATTAGAGGAAGGAACCTCATTCAGATCGGCTCCAGCAGTAATCCTACTGTTCTATACAGCAGCAAAGATAACATAAACGGAAGATATTTGCTTGATAGCTGATTTGGAATATCAGTCTATCAGAAAATACTGTTTCCTGATGGGACATAGTCATTGTAATTCATTACACACACTCTGCAGTCTCAACAGGAATAGTCATATCCAAGATAAATGTGAGTAGGGTCGACATAAAGCAGCAGATGCAGTTTCCCCCTTTTCCTCATGCCTCTATCTTTCATGGAGATGAGAGTTTGAATGCACCTCATGGCCCTAAAACAGAGAGAAGGGGAGCTGAAAGATCCAGAGCACCACCATGCGCATCCATCCTTGCCTCTTGTCCCGCGTTAAGATCATTCATAAAAATGGCAGGCCAGCACCGCTGTCATCCTATTGGCTGCACAAAAGAGGTTTTTTCCTCCTCTTCATTACACCATTAAACCATCCCGGATATTATCAACCTGTGTGGACTGCTGCTAAAAACACACACACACACACACACACACACACACACCATAAAACATCTGTCTTAATGCAATCAAACAAACTGCAGGGGGTGTACGGGAATGCTCTCAGATCACATGCTGTAGTCTATGCTTCGGTTTATTGTCACCACACAGCCGAAATACGCACCGTTTCCACGGGTAGACAAAAGCGCCTGCGTCGCTTTTCCACAAGCTGAATTCATTCTACCAGCGACAGCGTTGCATTAACATTTTAGGTAGTCGAAACATCAGCGATGTGTACGAATGCAAACCCCTTCTTCCTTACCCCGATAAAGCCGATGTAGTGTCTGCGGTGTGGAGGAGGAGGGTATCCCTGCTCCTGTGCAGGACAGCCGGTGCAGGAGATGCTCGGTTCGCTCTTTCCTCTGGTGCTCCTGATGAATAGTGTTGCGGGACCGACCGAGACCTCCGTCTGCTTACTGCTGCTGCTGCTGCTGCTGCTGCTGCTTCTTACTGCACACACTCACACACATACACACACTGACTGACTGACTGACTGGCTGGCTGGCTGGCTGAGTGACTGACTAAGTGGCCCTTGGCTACAGCAGCCGAGCCCTGCAAACCATGTTACCGTGCAGGCGAGAGGCAGCAGTGATGGTGCTGCGGTGCTGGCTGGAGCTGGTCTCTCCTCCAGGGGCCGGACTTTAGGATGGGATAGCAGCGGAGGACAGTGTGTATAAGTGGTGAGCGCCGTTGGAGTGGATTTAAACGGGGGGATGGTTTCGTTGGGATTACGTGGTGGGGGTTTAATTAGACAGCGCAGCGCCTATTGGCACCGACGTTGCGCACAACCCTCCTCCTACTCTCCTCCCCTCTCTCTCCTCTCTCTCTCTCTCTCTCCCAGGAAAGCAGATAGTGTGTCAAAACATAGAATTATAGCCCACCATGCTGTGTGTATAAGTGTTCACTGCGCCACATTTTTGTTCTTAGTGATGGAGATACACATGCATTACAAAAACATCACTGTAATGTTCCCATTTGGAGCCAGATACAGTGTGCATTGTACAGTAATGCATTTATAGCCATATAATAGTCTGTTGTTTAGGTTATACTGTGATAAACCATCATAATCTATCATAGGATTAGTGGTCTTTATGAGAGAGATAGTGGGGAAATAATAATTATTATTATGACATATCTTCATCATCCTCTGCACTGTGGAACAATATATAGAAGTGGCATAATCCAAATGTAATCCAGATTTTAAGAGATTTTTGAATATGCAAATGTTAATTAATAATTAAGGGTGTGTTTCTATCCATTCTCTTCAGTTATGCAAACTTTAGGAGTTGAGCTCATCAAGATAAACAGTTGGTTGAGCTAATTCTGCAACCAGACAAGAGCAGCAGTCATACTTCAGCTGAGCTGACTCTTTGTTTCATGAGAGATTCATCTGATCCAGCGTTTTGTCTAGAAGTCTAGAAAAATCTGTCTGATTAAATCCCATTAATGTGTTCAGGGAACCAACAGGAAGTGCTAGAGCGTGAGTGAGGAAGCCCTGCGGAGACATATGTGCCAACTTTGAGTGAATTGAGCACCATTTTTGAACATGCATCCAGTTCTCCTTAAAGGTCCATTGTGTCAGATTTAGGGGGCTTTTTTTTTTTTTTACACAATATGGCAGAAATTGACTATAATATTCATATGTATGCTTTCATTCATGTTTAAGCACCTAAAATTGGAATAATTATGTTTTTGTTACTTCAAATGAACCTTTAGCATCTACACACGGGTCCTCTTGCTCACGCCATGAGTCTGCCATGTTGAACCACCATGCTTCTACAGTAGCCCAGAATGGACAAACACTGGTTCTAGATAGGGCATTTCTCATTTCTCGCAGCCATCATAGTTTCCTCTTCATGCTAGGAAGGATAGGGTGAGGCAACTACACCGCTAGATGACACTACATTTGATTCTTCAATACATCAGTGAGAAAATCCATCCATCCATTCTCCATCGTCTTCAGGGTTGAAGGGGGTTGGAGCTGACATTGGGCAAGAGGCAGGGTACACCCCGGCGCATCCATCACAGGGCTGACACATAGAGATAAGCAGCCGTTCACACTCACATCCACACCTACGGGCAATTTAGAGTCACCAATTAACCTACATGTCTTTGGACTGTGGGAGGAAGCCGGAGTACCCGGAGAGAACCCATGCAGACTCCACACAGAAAGGCCCCAGCGGGCAGGCTGGGTTGAACTGGGAACCTTCTTGGTGTGTACGTAATGCAACATTTGTTTCCTCCATGTATTAATCTGAGGAAGGTTACTGTCTCATCGCTCCGCACAGATCTCATGCTTCATGTACATCACGATTTGCTAAGTCTGTTTCCACTGCACTTTCATATTTTGTTTTTATCGATACACCAACTTTTTCATAAACAATTTGAAAAGACCCATAAAACAGGTAACACACTTTCCTTGCCACCTTTCCCCTTTCAAGTGCAACCGCTCTGTTTTTTTAGCACACACACAAACAGACACACACATACATCAGAAAACGAGGCTTCAGATCTGAGTCAGACATCGGATGATCTGTGAATGTTAGCGTTGATGGGACAAGTCGGGTATGAGCCCTCACATATACACACACACACACACTGCAAGGTTTGACATCAGAGCCAGACATCAGCCATACTTTGTCACACCTCAGAGCACTTGAGGGAGCTGCGGGAAGGTTTTTTTTATTAACTCCAAATGTTGACGATGACTCACAGTCGGTGGTCTCTCCGGACTAAGTTTGGTTGCTCATTGAAAGGACAGCTGGCCTGCGCCACCCCAACAGGAACATCAAAAATGACACATTCCTAAAGGGAGCGTCTAAGCGCTCAAAGTATGCCATGATGGATTTTAGACGAGGAATGTGAAGCAGAGAGTTTTCAAGGATGGTCAGCTTCTTAATCGGCTACTGCAGCGCGTGATGATCATGTCTCATTAGCCTTTAGTCATTTAGGCGACGCGTGTTCTGTTGACGTGACCAGTGTGCCGCTCCCTGTTCACTATGATGAATCCTTTTTACAGTAAAGCTCCTGATTGATTCCCGCTATAGTTACTATTTCACCATGTGATCACAACAATTTTCCAGCTCTTCAAAGAGTGCAAAGATGATTATAGGGTGAATGGAATGATTATGAACACAGAGAGCAGAGGCCGTTGAAAATATGAAGTTGAAAGTTGTGTGTCTGAT
Organism: Argyrosomus regius; assembly: GCA_946959425.1. Classification (NCBI taxonomy): domain Eukaryota; kingdom Metazoa; phylum Chordata; class Actinopteri; family Sciaenidae; genus Argyrosomus; species Argyrosomus regius. Next base: position 10,259,243 of record OX336899.1, on the reverse strand, counting down.
TAAAGGGAATAATTTATAGATGAATGTTACTGGCAAGATATCCTACACTGGCATATAAATGAAGGAGAGGGGAAGGGATCACAGCGGGGTTGGACAAATCAAAGCAGAAAGAGATGCAAGTGGAGGATGACAAGAGCGGAATTACAATTTCCTTGCACAGCATGCATTTCATATCATAAGCGAAGGGGAGGTGTAGTGTACTGGATTCGAAGTCTCCGTCCAGATGTTTGGATGGGAATATTATACTTGTGGTCCCAGGGAGGGCCAGTGAAAGGACACTGTTGCAAGTATGAAAGACATAGAAAGTCTATGATTTAGTCTGAAAATAAGAGTTATAATGTTTAACCCTTGAATCTACTGTGAAACTTTGAGGTCCAAAGTGAAAACTGAACTTCCACTTGAAGAGGAAAACCTCATCATTGATACTTGTGCTACTAACACAAACGACTAAGAATCCAGGCCAACATTACCATAGCTATTATTTATGAAGTATTTAACAGTCAAAAACCCAGCCGATGTGTTTCATCAGGACTGTGTAGGTGTGGTTTCATTAAATTTGATTAACAGTGCTGCCAACATAAGCAATAATAATAATAATGATAATAATAAAAAAATAAACCCAACAACCTCTCAGAGGAGCTCAGACAACAAAACTACAGAAATCTCTCATAGCAAGGAGCTGAGATGAGATTTCGAGCCTTTTAACATCACAAAGAGTTTAAAGTGGATATTCATTGGATGGTAAAACCAAAGGACACATTTCATTTTAGTCAGATGAAAGAAACTCAGTGAGAGATTATGCTGAATTCTCTGTGGCGCAGGGTACAAATCACTCCACGCTTTTCCAAAATTAAGTTGGAGTTGTTGTTAATATTCTTTTAGAGGGTTGAGTAGGAGGTGACAATGAAGTAGACTAGTCCATATATTCTCAAAATTAGTTATGAGTTGTATTGAATTCACTGACTTCTTAAGTTTGGAGCAATAACTTGATATAATATGACCAACTAAAAGCCTTACCTGCTATAGGTTTGGTGTTTTGGTGATATCTTTATAGTGGATCTCTCTGGAGCAGCCCGGCGCTGCAGGAATTCTGTTGAAATCTGACAAATATGCACATAATTTACATCCAGTGATTCACATGCAGGTCCAAAGTTCAGTATTGATGCAGGAAGCAATGTTCCCCTTATGTAGTAAAGTGGAAAGTAATGGTGTGAAAGTAATGCAACTGACTATTAGAAGGTTGGTATGCATATCCTGTCACAGAAGTGCAAATTACTGTACACATATTTTTTTAGCTACATTAGTGATGAGGTGTTGATTTTTCAGTCCACTGCTTTGATCCAGACTGACATCTAGCTCCACATTGGTGGCTTTTAGTGAAATGTCTCGACAACTGTTACATGGACTGCCAGAAAATTTGATTTCCACTTAATTTTGGCCTCAGGGTGAACTGTAATAACTTCGGTGAACCCTGTACTTTTTCATCTAACGCCATCATCTGGTCTAAATTTCTGTTTGTCTCATACTAAATACTACATGTTGGTAACCAAATATCTGCTCAACCAATGGCATTCCCATCAGCGTCAGCTGTATTTTGCTTTGTGCTAATTAACAAATGTTAGCATGCTAACACTAAAGCTAATTCGTTAACCACGGTAAACACACACGCCAAACAACCTTCTCACACAGCCACGGAAATGTTATGTAACATTATGCTCACAGGAACGCACATTTCCTCTTAATGTCGCAGAAAACACTCACAGCTAAACACTCTGCTACACAGAAAAAGGTGAATGATCAAATGATTTGTCCGAGGTTGGAACAAAGTAGTACGACATTTGAGCTTCCCAGCCTGAGCATGACGTCAGAGGAAAATAGCTGGCATGTGAGCTTTTCAGGATTGTCCAATATCGCTGTTCTTTTCTGGAGATTGGGTTGATTTGTAGTGTCAGCTTGGTGACCATCAGTGATGCTGTATCTGCAGGATACTGAGAGACTGCAAAAAAATCATACTACAAACTTGGTGATCATGGAAGTGTGGATGATAGCGAGCACAGCCTGGAAGGTTCAGGCTTTGAGAGTTGTGTGTTCAAGGCCTAATAGTGTGTATCTGTGTGTGTTCATGCATGCACGCCTCAGCTCAGAGGGAGTAGGGTGGATGGGAAGTAGCAAGGCAGAGTTTTTCTCTTGTTTATACTCACAACCTTTTGACCTGAGTGAATGGAGGCGTTAACTGTGGCAGTAAACAAGCTCTGTGTTTGTCTATCCAGTGTTGCTCCTGGTGTTTTCTCTGCCCACACCTTCATCCCTCTCCTTGTCTCACCTCTCTGCTGTTTCACCGAGAGTGAGACGGGGACGAATATCTGACTCAGCTTTTGCTTATTTCATTAGTTGTTCATAACTCTGGGTCTCTGTCTCTCTGTCCTGTGAATGAGGACGCTGATGTGATTGAATTACCCCCCTCCTCCCCTCGATCCCTCTCTTTTCCCTCTCTCTCCTCTTTGTGTTTTGTGTACTGTTGGCACTTTCCCTCCTCTGAGCCAGGGTTCAATGCTGTTGTTGCACTTTCTCTGGTCTTGCGTAACCGTGCAGCGGTCGTGTTGCGTTGCATCCTCCATCTCCTCTTCCCCAGGCGGGATGGTCACTGTGGGAAACAGTGGCCCAGAAAACTGACCTTCATTTCAGTATTCTAGAAAGACTTCCCTCGCTGTGTGCGGAGCTCGACTCTCCAAAGGAGAGCGTCATTAGACCTGTTCGACCTTTGTTGAAGTAGGATAAAGCACTGGGATCTGCTTTAGACAAAGACTCGCACTCACGGGAGCCACAATCAGTTTATTTCATTATTTATTGATGGGAGTGTTTCGGCTTTCTACCGTCCTCAATGTCATTCACCACTGAGTGGCACACAGGTGTTTAAATACAGGAATTCACAGGATGGTAAGAATGCATTCAATAAAAAACAGCCCGACCAATAAGGAAGGATGCTTCTCCTAAAGGACAAATCTTTGTTTGATAGACTTGTCTAGACTATTGATACTCACTGAAATAAACACAATTTTCGATTGCTGAACTACTATTAGGCACCATTCATGCCAGCAGAGTACCAAAGGTGCTTAGGCCCTCCCTTTAATTTTTTATTTTTATCTGGTAACTGTAGAGATTTTACACTTTAAAGCCTGTTTACAAGTCTTCAGGAGTCAAATCCTTAAGTGATCACTTCAATGAGCATCAGTTTGGGGCTAAAGACTACAGGTTTGAAAATGAAGATGAGATCTGGAGGTAAGAAGTGAGCTTAGCAGACCTCTGCAGGGAGCTCTCAGTCAGAGCAACAACAGCACATACTCAAAGCCTTAGTTAAAGACAACACCAAAAATACAGCAGAGGTCGGGGTGGAGAAGGAAGCTGCAGCATGCAACGTTGGCATGAGCATATCAGCGAAGTGATAATGAGAAGTGTCAGGTTAGAATGGCCACGCTGTGCACCTGTGTGAATGTGACTGGATGTGAGCTTTGAATGACCCAGTGAAGCATGACTGAAACAACTGATGCCAAACAACTAATCCAAGCATGACTTCATTTCTCTGCATGAACTAAGAATAAAAGGAATTTGTGGTGCTCATCATCATGAACAATTACTGCGTTTTATTGTACAGTTAAAACACACAGAAACACGGCACATAGCAATTACTGTTTTCTTTGTCAGTTAAATGATTTTACTTTAAATAAAAACACAGTAAACTAACTTTTTTCAGCAAGTTACTTGTCAATGGCTGCCAGTTCATAACTGTGTGTTGTTGTTGTTGTTTTTTACAGTAAATTACTTGTCAATAGCTGTCAATTAATTACTGTAAATTTCACAGTAACCATTTTACAAGTCTAGTTGTCTAATCTCAAACATTTTTTATTGTTAGTAACCAAGTTACTTGTCAATGGCTGCCAGTTCATAACTGTGTGTTGTTGTTGTTGTTGTTGTTGTTTTTACAGTAAATTACTTGTCAATAGCTGTCAATTAATTACTGTAAATTTCACAGTAACCATTTTACAAGTCTAGTTGTCTAATCTCAAACATTTTTTATTGTTAGTAACCTAATGGTAGTTTCTACTTATGGGGCAATACGGCAGTGTATTGTTTAAAGTTGCACAATTTATGAACTAAAATCAAGATAGAATATAATACAAATACAATAAAATAAAAATATTAATTATTAGGAAATAATGAATTATTAGGAAATAAAAATGTATTAATTACTGAAACTGTAAAAAATAGGTTGTCTTGAAACAATTCTCATTTCTTTATCTTTTGAGTGCTGTTACTTGTTTTTTTCTCAGTGTTTTTTTTATGGTACTTTCTATTTATTGTGAAATATCTTTCTTTCTCCCTCTTGTATTATATAATCTTTATTTTTATTTTGAGGTCACATGGTAGGGGCTGATGAAGGTGGTAAGGCAGGGTGGTTATGAAATGTTGCCAAGGTTTGGCGTAGACTCACAAAATATACTAGTCTTGCTGCACGGCACAGTTTGTGTGAAGTGTAAGCAATAAAAATTTCATCACATTCCTGCTGCAAGGAGACACAGATTACTGTAGTCTACAGCCCTTGGGCAAGGAGCACAAGTCAGAAAATCTTCTTTAGAAAGATTGAAGAAAAATATGGGGAAAAAGTTTCAAATGAGAGTCTCACTGTGCACCAAAGTCCTTATAAATAAGTAAAGCACAAAAATAAAATGAAACAGCCAGAAATCAATGTGTTTGTGTCACGGATTATATTCCTAATGTGTTTTTCAAACAGATTTTTATATTTTTAATATTTATTTTTCGTTTTAAAACCTAAATAAATTAATACTGATAATCTGGCAGTTAATCGTGCAGTTGCTTAATGCAACAAGCGGGTAGTTCACGGACAGGAGAAAAATAACCTGGCCCGGCACCAGGAGAACAACACACTGTAGATATGAGCTAGAATCTGTTCAAGGCATCAGTAAAACAACAGGAAGCACAATAAAACAATAAAATACAAACACTGTGAGCAAACAAGTACATTTTTTTATTGTAATCTTACGGAGTTTCAACTGGAGGAGGGAATTTATCCAGTGTGTTCAATTCAGCTATCTACAACTCCTCCACACATCATAATAACAACTCACTCTGCAGGTTTGTCCGCACATTACCAAAACCAGATATTACTCCTGTGAATTACTGTCTTGTTCTTCAGTATTTGCATGTTCTGTCCTGCAGGCATCACTACCAGAGAAAACTTTTATTATCGAGCCGAGGTTCCCGCAGTCTGTTTTTCACCTCACAGCTCACTGCTGCAGCCAGCAATAAGCCAAACAAACACAGCTAGCTATGCTGCATTCAAGGACCTGCATCCAGTTTATGGACCGCTTCACGGCAACTGTGTTGCTAGGAAACAGCTTGTGTTCATGCTTATTCCTGCCAGGTATTGACATTGAAAAACATGGCAACAGGAAATAAACTTGGAGCAATTTAGTTTGTTTGTGTTACAAATTATTCAACTAAATGACCTGGACACTAACTAGCAGGTGGTGATAGTAAAAGAAAACCTTTATGGTACCTGTCAGAGCATTTTCCACTGCTTCATTTGACCCAAGCTCCATGACATGTGGAAAATCCATGAATGAGCTGGACATGTAACTGGATATTTGTCTTTTCAGGAAGTACAATGGCAGCAGCGTTGCTTTGAACCTCACCTTCATCTCCAGTGCAGATACTAGCTCTGCAGGGGAGCTCTACCTCTGAGAACTGAGTGTTCAATAAAGAGCAGATCATCGTTTCAAGAGACAGAGACGTTCACAAATAGCCGTACTATGTCCCTGTGTGTGTATGTGTGGTCACCCTATCAACTGACCTGAACTTCAACCCTGACACGAATCAAACAAGTGTGTGGACTGGAACAAATGTGTTACCGAATACCACTAACTCATTTGCACACAGTATAAAGAATTGTATGATCTTTTAGGTCACAAGTGATCTCTTAATCACAAATTCAACTAATGTATCATTGCAATATATTGTTATAGAAGATTAACCTATCAAAAAAAGACGTTTGATGTCAGTTCAAGCTACAAATCCTGATCAAAGTCGACAGAATATATTGCTGTGTTCAGATTTTGAATTCCATGGTGTGGTAAGAAATCACCCAAGGTTGCTTCTGCTTATGACATGGTTCATGTCAAAGGACAAGTTCTTATAGCTGCAGTGTTGATTTAGGTCTATTGAGCTTCTGTTGAAGCTCACCTTTGTCCAGCTGGCCTGATACTGGCTTGCTGTATGACATGTTGGCGCATCTGCAGAAATAAATCAGTGCGGTTGTGGGTGGAAATGTGCAGAAGAGAGTGTCCAGACTGACAGCAAGGCTACTGCGAATCCACCTGAAGGTTACTGGGAATATAAATTTAACTGAGCTCAAAATTTTTTTCAGAAACATATATGAGTGATGGGTGAAGTATAAACAAACAAATATATCTGGAATGACCATGCATGGCCACATGCTCCAAAAAAGAAAGAAAAACAAAAGCTCTTCACCTCCCACCCTTAATACATGACACTGATCAAGATTGTTTTCAATTTAAAAAAAACCTTGCGGTGTCTTCAAAAAAGTAGAATGAACTTTCAAAACTCCCATAACAGTAATGCCAAGTGGTAACAATATGACCACAGGATTTGTGTTTATTCGTGAAAGGATGCTGAAATAACTACATCATGATGGTAGTTAGATGATTTGTAAAAAGTCAGGTCTGTCTGCAAGACGACAAGCAAACGCCAACCATTAGCTGGAATTTAGTAACAGACACTTAACAGGTAGTCCAACTTACAACTTACTTACACCAAGCAATCTCTTTTTATGTCCGGTCTCTGTATAAACATAAACTAGTATCACCATGGCTGCAGACCAATGCTCTACACAAGTCGAGAAGCCATAAATCCACTTCTTAATCCCAAAAGTTTAAAAAATAAACTCTGAGCTCTCCCCGTGCTGGTAAACAGCTCTGGATCAGAGTAGAATCGGGCGTGACTCCTGATATTTATTCCTCAAGAAGCTGCCTCTGTGTCTCTCTACAGCTCCGCCGGGCTGCTGAGGCCTGTAATGTCTGTTGGCTACCAGCAGTTCTGTTCCTCTCCCCGCATCCTCAGTAGTTGAGTTCCATATAGAAGACATGGGAATAAACAGACGGCATTGTTCGTATATTACAGCGTAGATCTATTTAGTCGGGCTATTGTAAGATGCTTATTTCATTCAACATGACCCTGTTTGGCTGGCTGATTGGCTTACTGGACTAAGTGTATTTTCAAACCGTATGTTTGCCTTGTTAACATCAAAAACAGAGTCTTAAACAAAGTCTTTTAGGATGATGACCGATGTGTTTGGTAAATGTAACTCCATCTCAGGAAACATTGTTTGGGGTTGCTAAGGAGAGACAAGGAGAGTCACTAACCTTCAGCTATAGCATCCGCACAGTGGAGAAATAACACAGCAGAGGTGCCAGTTGTGAACAGGATGTTTTAATAATGTAACCTGCAAGCCCACAAAATAAAATAAATATTTAAAGACGTGCTCCTTGGCCTTAGTAGGTAGTAAACTAGTTAGCCGCACAAGCTAACATCTGCAGCTCACTTTAGAGAAGTCGGTTTAGGGAAATGTCAGTCCCATGATTGAGGAAAGCTTATCTGCTAATTAAGATCATCAAGTGCTGATAAACTGACCTTGAGGTGAGATTATTGTGTCAACTACTTAGCATTTACACGTGAAAATATGAGCAGTCTTCTTCAAGAATCTACAGTATTACTGAAATTGTAATTAGAATGACCCGATGATCTGTCAGGAGGAAACCAGGTTTCCTGCAACACATGTCCACTGTGTGACAGTTAATCCTGCAGCAGCTGATATCACCTGTGTTCAGATAGAGGGATTATACCAGAGCTATTTCTGAAGGAGGAAGAGGGACTTTCTTTTTTGTAATCCCAGTAAAATTCATTCCCTGGAAGCTAGTTCACCCAACTTGTTTTAAATATGCAAGTGCTTCCTGTAGTAAGTCGTGACTGTGTGAAACACAATACTGTTGTAAAGAAAAAAGAAAAAACGGATCCCAGTGGAAATGTTACAGCCAATTAAGAGGAGCAGTGAATACATAATGCCCGGTGGAGTGAGTCAGAATCTAAAATGGCCACAGCAGTTCCTGTTTCAGTGATGCATAAGTCTTCTGGGCTTGGTTTCACAGACTTAAACACTCACGTCCAGCCAGACTGAGACGGCTAGTTTTAATGCACCTATACTCTCACTAATGCTTTGACTGCACACTGTAATGCTTCTACTTAATCTCCTTTGGCTGTGAGGAGAGGATGTTCTCACCTGTAAGATCAACACAGGAGGACTTGATGAATGTATGAAAGAAGACTGGGAGCTGTGACTGAACTGACAATAATGAATTACCGCCCTTAATAAGCTCCTCAGCAACACAGATATGAAATTTGTACTCATAAACATTGTAAGATAGCTCCACTTCTGATGAAGCAGTTTGAGATATTTGAGTAAAATATTGTGCAATGGTGCATTTTCTGCCATCTTCAAGCTCAATACGTTGCATCCACATAGAAGCCACCCCATACAAGAGTGCTTTTCATCCCCACAACAGTCTGTGCATTATAATCATGAAATTGGCAGATGGTCCAAGGTCTTCCAGACCAAGGTGAAACTTGTGTGTGCTTCCCTTTCCGCTAATGAAGCATCGAGGCAGAGTCTTCGGTGCTGAGATGAAGAGCGAGTGACTGCATATAAAGCTGCAAACAGGATTGCAAACGAGTTCGCTTGCGAGCACATCGCCCATCGTGATGAAAGTTTCCTGTTATAACGAGGCTTTTCGCTGTGAATGTCTTTGGCATTCTGGCTTTGAAAGCACTTTCCACATATTGTAGATGACAACACTTGGCTCAGCTTTTTGCTTTCCAGTTTCTCTAGTCATGAATATTTAATGTGGAGGACTACATAAAAATGAGGACTTGTACTTGTACTTCACCGTGTACGACTACATGTATGGTTTTTCCTGATTGGATTTCTGGATCTTCAGAAATCTTACATTACAATATCACTGAGCTTTATTTATGACTGATTATAGCTCCATAAAGTACTGTCATTGGAGTCATTCTTGAATACTTTTGCTGATAATATTACTACACTATTTATGACACTGGGGGGGATGCCTGGCCATTTGTGACATCTGACGTACTACCGTTGAATATAAAGTTATGATGCAACCAAGAAAAAGAAGGAGCAAAACTGTATGAGTCCAGAATATTGAGCAGACGCCCCCACTGCCCTCTGTCAAGCATCCATAGCATCCAAAGACAGAGCTATAGTAGGAGGAGGAAATACCTGTAGACTGCACACGCTGTACTTTTACTATCCATTTATAATTTATAACGAAGAATTGTGATGTGATGAGAGGCTCTTAATACAGCTGTTGCTCACTAGTGAGCTAGAACAGCGCCACCAATTGTGTGAGAGGATTAGACTTGGCGTAATGCCCAGGGCTAGTTCATAGCATCTAGTGGAAAATACACCAAGACTACACAGTTGTTACATAACACACATACACACCGCAATCCTTGTTTTAGGACGTTTCATTGACTTCATTCATTGTGCTCAGCCTAACCAAAGTCCCTAACCATAACCAGGACATCGGAAATTATGCTTAGTCTCTATAGGGTCCCCGTAAGGACTGTTGGTCCCAACACGGTCAGTGTTTACACCAGATAAGTAAAGTAATGTAAGAAATACAAACTAGCCAAAGTGATATGAGTTTTAAATATTAATATGTTACTATTGGTCTGTGAATAGTTTTCATCTTCTCAGGGAACAGCCTTGAAAAATATGCCCAGCCCGGGAGTTGACCTCTCAGCAACTCAAGGATGCATAATGCAGGATCAATGTCCAATAACATCGGAACTGTCAAAACCCGAGGAGACCAATGAGGTGAAGATGAGAGTGACCTTTGTGGTTGTTAGAGTGATTAATCCCACAACACTGTGGATGCTAATTAACAATACAATGCAAGGCCAACAAGCACACAGATACAAATGTTCTAAAATGTTTCAAATATTCAGTAATTCTGTAAGTACAGTTTATCAGCTCACATGGCTGGCTTACACATGAAAAGGCAGTATGACGGGTGCACTAAATCAATGGCTCGACAGCAAGGTTTAGATCTACAGCTTGCAGGGACCATCGAGCTCATTGCTATACCCCTTCTAACATCCTTGACTTATCTCATCAGGCAGAGGTGAGCAGGAAGAGAAAACAGAAAAATAAAAGTTAAATTAGTAATGCGGCCTAGCCTGCTGGCATGAGGAGGGAGGGTTTTGTAATATTGATGAGTCGAGTGCAGGGGGAATGACTCATCTAGAGCTGGAGATGAAGAAGGCGAACATAAAAGCTACAGCACAAGTCATGCCTTTATTTTTTTTTAAACCCCAAATCTCAACAGACAAAACATTTTCTGAATGGCTTGCCAAGAATACCAACCCTCTTTATGTAGCAGAAAGTTGAACTGAAATTTGAAACTATAAAACAACTATAAAAATAACAAAGTGCATTAGTCTCTGACTTCTTGGTGGGCACTTTCCTTGGCAGAAGAAAGAAGCTCTTGGATGCCCCTATGGTAGATAAAACATGATAAAGTGCCCTGTGTGGTGGCCCAGTGTGCAAGAACACATGATAAAGTGCCTTACTTTGCAAGAAAAAGTGATAAAGTGCCCTCTACGGCGGAGAAAACATGATGTAATGCACTAATGGGTGCACTACAATGTATGCTAGAAAATCAGCTGGTCTCTATGTGCCTTTAAATGCTTCTCATACAGCTGCCAGTGTTATATACTGATATGCTGGGGTGTAGGGGGAAAAGGGTGAGGAGGGCGCCATAGAGAATGCTTACAATTGTATTCAATATTACACAGGTTCATACAACGTCTAATGAACCTGCATCTCTTATACAGTATAGCCCACATGTGCAAAATGATATAAAAAGCTCATGGAAACAACAAGTATATTCTTCAGGGCCCTCCAAAAAAAACATATTTACTGAAACAAGGTGAAACCTTCTGGCAGCAGTTTATCCCCTGCAGAGAGCCTTAATGGGAAAACTGGTGACTTTTAAATCATTATATTGAAATACTTTGTCGAGCAGCTGCAGTCCCAGGTTAATAACCCTCAGAAAAAAAGGATCAATATCTAAATCTCCACTGATGATGACTAAGCATGTATGGAGCACATTTTCATGCTTTGTCTTGTGGTTGTCAAAATGAGCACTTATAAACCTGCATGACTGAAGTCGTAAGCGCATCGTAACGCGTACTGTATCATTGAGCTAATAAGGCTGCCTGTGAGTCATGCCGTAAATCTGCTGCTGGAGCCGTGCATTAATCTGTCTAAATATGTACTGTCAGTGATCCAAGCACAAAAACTCACCATACACACGCTGTTCCAGATCGAGCACTTAACACAAATAGTTGAAAAATGTCATAGTTTTGGTCCTCACTGTGACCACGATTGCCCAGATGATGGACATTATCTACTCTGACGTAGCTGCCTCACCACTGTTCTTTAGTAATACTCTCACTAATGATTTCAGCTGTTACTACGGCCACTACATGTTGGAGTAGATAGAGCAAACATTAAATTTCTGGGCAGGCTGCCCCAAAATATGAATAAATATTTTGATCATTGTGACTTATAGGCAAATGACCCAGTGATACAATGTGGTCACTGAATAAGTATGAACTCAGTGAAGGCAAAAAGTAATTAACTTCTGCACTGTGTGTTCTTTTTCGAGAACTACCCATCTCTCCCGTCAGTCCTGTTTCATATTAATTATATATTTATATGCTACTAATTTGCTTTGCAAAATTGGAAGACACTTAATTGCTTTCTGGATTACTCACCGGCAACGTTTTTTTTCCGAGGAGGAAGAGGTTGGGGTTGTTAATTGGGCATACATACCACAGAAGACAAGAGGTTTGCTTTCTACGTGTTCTTCCAGTGCAATAAGGTCACTAAAACGCTTTCCTAAAGCTGGGCAATGATAACTAAAGGAGCTATAATCGATATCTTTATAATGACAATGTATTAAATGTGACAAATGTGCGTGACAATGTGAAAGGGGTGACTTGTTATGAGGCCACGTGGAGATAAGATTCAGATTTATGAGCTTAATAGTAAACTTTAGCATTTTAGCTGTGCAGCTCATAACTCAGATGAAAAAGCTCTAAAAACACAACGTACACTTCCTGCTCAGCACCAAAAAACAGACAGACAAAGTTAGCAAATACATGGTGAACACATCGGAGCATTTATCAGCTAAAGAGCCAGATATTTCCCCCCGGATTCAGGAGCTCCTGAGCTAAACAAGACTAAATATTAGACTTAGATTCTCCAGGTTACCAGAAAGATGACCCCAAATGGTAATGGTAATGTTGCTCTATAACTTCTGGATGTGTAAATAAGCAGCTGTTTGCTATTTCAATTTCAAAGGTGATATGTCAATTTTGTGTCCACAACTTGCTTTCGATGCCCCTAAGTGGCCAAAAAAAGTAAGCCTATGCATCGTGTCTCCTGCTTCAAGTCTGTGTTTACATTTTAAATATTTATCCAAGGCCATCCTTCCTTTAACTGAACCAAGTGCTTTGAGTTTCATTATAACAACCACAAACAATAAATCATGTTGTACGTTTACAGATATGGTCAATGAGAACATTTGGCATTAGCAGTGAACATTTCCACATTATGTTGATAAAAGATGTAATCCAGTCAGAGTTTATATTCAGGATCCTCACTGTGCTTAAAACTGTGTATCTGTTGATTTTTAGACGGTGTGTTAACCCGACAAGAATCTTCAGAACCCTGGTTTAAGGGTTTATTATGACTTGAGATTTATATTCAGAGCATAGGCTATCCGTTCATATCATACTCAACATATCAACTGCAGAAATCTCTGTACGCAGTGACATCACATGAAATAGTTGACTGACTTTTGTGCCTTATGATCTAAACCTCCTTATTTGTTAGTCAAATCTTTCTGATCGCTAGTGTTGAAACTATTTTTACTGCTCCAAGACGTCATTGATGACTTTACTAGGTACAACATTATCATAACCGAACAGATAGCCAGAATTACAAGAATAAAACCCAGGTTGTGATAAATCATGCCTTTCATGAGATACAAGCGGTCATTGATTGACTGCTTACTGTTTATGTCATACTGAAGATACAGGAAAATCAGAAGATATATCACTTCTTGGACCTGAAGTACTGATTGATTGATGTGTGTGTGTACGTGTGTGTGTGTGCTTGTCTCTTGTAGTCATCATATTCAATCATTCCTCACGCATGCCTCTGGTTTGACATTCACAATTCAAGTTAACGAGCTGCAACCTCCGGAGGCCTCCGCTATAGATCCTGAAATATTGGATTCTCACCCCATTAGCATGATACAGCACTGCGGCCATTTTGTATCCCACCCTGGGAGATCAGTGTACCATGGAAACCAACAGGAAGTGACAGAAGACAAATGGATGTTGACAAATTTGATGTGTGACAGTAATAATCCAAACTATTCTGATTTTATGGTTTAGGATTTTTATTCCTCAAGCTGTTTTATAACTTTTCTGCAGAGCACTAACTTCATACAAACACACATGAAGGTTATTGTAAGTACTCAGTGCACTAGTGCAAATAAATTATTACAAACGTAGTGGATATATTATTAAAGTACTGAGGTAGATTAACCTAATACATTATTATGTATAGAAATCACACCATGTGTTCTTTTATATATTTGATGGAAACCTCTTCACACAGAGAGGATAATGGTCAATTTGTCTGATGCTGTGCACCACATGAATCAAACCTCAAAAAATGACCGTAAATATTATTACGTGGATGCTGATAACTCTCTTCCCAAGACAAAGAACAGCATCAGCAGTCATGTAACATTGAGGTTTTTATAGAAACCGTCCATGGACATGTTTGATTTTGACATGGGAGACAATGTCACTTCGCCTTCACTACCGAAAGTCAAAGACAAACGATATTGTCCTGTTGATAGCGTACAACCAGGATATAAAACATCAAAACATCAATCAATGCAATTTTTAACAGATTTCTAGAAAATCTGCCAAAAGACAACATGAATGAAATGCAAGTTTCCATCCACTTCTGGTGTGCAAATGTCAGAAGTTGGTTCATTGAGATAAACAGTTGATGGTGCTAATTCTCCAGAGTGGTGCCATTACATCAACTGCAGAAGAAGAAGGTGTAATGAGACGATTTAATTAAAAAAGCATCAGTCAAATCTCAAACCATGGAAAACCATGTGGGAAACATGTAAGGGAAACAAATATGTAAGTTACATGTACTCATGTACGTCAGGATTACTATTGATACACCAGCCAAGTATAAAAACTTATTTGTGATTGTGGAGGGGGGCTGAGTTGGCACTGTGGGAGGTGATTCGATCTTCACAGCTGGAATTCATTGTCTGATCACTCTTTACTTTTTAATCCAGTAGCATGCTGGACTTCAAAGTCAGACACACAGAAGTCAGGCAGATGCCCCACCCTGTTTATGAGTTGAACTTTTGTTGATGACATGGATGACATGAAGGGAGAGAATGATTTACTGTACCGTGTATCTGCAGAAAGTTTGAATAAAGAAACCATCATCTGATCGGACTGTCGTTCCTGTGACTGTGCTGTAAACCCAGGGTGGCAGTGAGACATGCTACGGCGATATTTCAGTTTTTGTTAAGAATTTTCAAATTGAAAATGTGCATAAAAACCGGTGCATTGAAATGCTCTTAATAAACTACAGAGAGTTGTTGCAGAGGGCAAATACACTGAAGAAAAAAAGATGAGCATAAATCTATTGTAAATGGAGTTTTAAATAAAAAAGAATTTGAAATATGAAGATGGGCAAACTTTCAATTGATGATTGAATTGAATTTTGGTGTTTTGGTGTGAATGGCTGTGAATGCTGAGGTTAGAAGGTCCACAACGACCCTCTAGATCTAACAGCAATGACAGTTATGGGAGTACAACTATACTTTTGACGGAAATTGTATTTTGTCTTGGCGCAAGACTGCTTCTAAAGTTTGAGTCTGAGCTCCTGCAAGTCATATACCTGCCAACATACATATAAATAACAGGGTCAAGAAGGGTTACCCGCAATGCACATAAGTGTAACGGAAATATGAAGAAGAAGCATGATGAAAGCCATGTGAAATCCATGAGAACCAACTAAATACATCTGGTCTCATTTTTTATTAAACTGAAAGGAGGGCTGCAACTTTTTGCTTCAGGGTGATTTAACCTTGAGAGAGTAATAATAATAATAATTTTAGGGGGGATTGTTTCCAAGAAGAAGAATACAGACAGAACAGATTAGTTCTCACCTTTACTGGCCTGATTGCCTGCGGCAAAGTGATTTTGGGAGTGGATGAATACGATTCTACACTGTCCACACACACTTATACACACATTTTTAGCACACTAACAACCTTTTGTTTAACACATTATGTTCTGTCCTCTAATCCAAACCTCCCCCACAATCTAGCCAATACGCTGAACCTTAACATTCAATCTAAAATGAACCAGATAGGAATTGTGATCCAAACCAATTTCCCCCACGTTCTACCTTTTGAGAGGACATCAGAGTCTCAAAGTACACACACACACACACACACACACACACACACTCTGTACACGAACAGATAAGCCTGTGTTATGACACAATATCTCCATTTTACTGTTTCTCTGCCTGCCTTTATCTTAATTTCATGCTTTTACCAATTCAATAAATCAATATCAGCAACAAACACATCAGGCCATGTTGGCTCGGAGGAAGGATGATAAAAGACTAGGGCAAGATATCTCCAAGCAAAAGAGAAATACATTTCTAACTTCCATAAATGCTTCCTATAATGCACACTAAAATTCAATGTTGCATGTTTTTAAGTGCGTCCATTAGCATAATCCGCCTGTAGCAGCGTCGCAAAGAGTCAGGGCCGGGTCGCCCAGCTGTCTCTTACAATAGCAACTCATTAGCACTGTTGTGGACAGTTGATCACACATCAGTCTCCTAAGTGATGTCAGCATGTGTGTGTGTGAGTGTGTGTGCTCATGAGTGTGTTAGGACGAAGGGATTACTTAGTGTGTTAAAGACAAACACACATCCCTTGATGAGTTTTCCTCATTTAGAAAGTGTGTGTGTGTGTCTTGTTGGGTGGATGCAGTTTGTCTGTTGCCTAGGCAACATTTGGCCTCACCCTAAAACATGCCAAAATATGCATGAGCTAACAACGGCACCCAGCCCAGAGAGTAATAATGAATTTACTCACACTTTCTGGGATTCTGCTGGATTAAATGTTCCTAGAACTTTGGGGTGAAGTTATGTGTGTGTGTGCGTGTGTGTGGAACAATTATTTTTAGACTAGTCAAATGTTCTTGCAAAGATGATGAGGACTTAATTGGGAGTCAGAGCCTGGTACGTCATCAGGCAGAGCTGAAGAGGAAGCATCAGTCTCCAGACATTTGTGACTGACAGCTACAATTTGCACCATTAATTGTAATATAATAAATAAAATACTTTCTATAATAACACGGTCTATGTTATTTTAGTAACGCTACATGGACCTAATGTTTGTATTTGATTGTGTCGGTACAACTACGTAGATTTAGTGAACGTCTTGGCATTTTTGGAGGATTTACTTTGTATTGGGTTGAGTGTTATTGATACACTCACATCTCTTCTGACATTATGGCATTATTTTTTTTTAGCTAAACACACAATGTAGTCTTGATATTGATCAGCACTGTCACTGCATTATTAGAGCTAATATAGGTTTGTCTCATCCCTTCACTATTCATTGTTGTTCAGTGGATATTCAAGCTGAGTACTGCGTTTGAGTTTTTACTAAATTCAGTTTGGGTGAATTTCTCTTTGTCAGTGCTTAAAAAAGATTTGATGGGCCATGGCCATTTTTAAAAGATGCTCTTTTTCCTCTCAGACGCTTTCTGTCTTCATTAGATGAAAAGTGAGCAGCAAATTATGTGAATGTCTATTGAAGTTTATGAACCGTGTAATACACAATGGAAGTTGCAGAAGTTCAAGTAGCCAGATTTGTTGAAGATTTAAACAGAATATTCAGCTCCATTTGGCCTCTGCTAAACTGAATAAACCTTCAAAGATATGTTTCTGATCTGGAAACTAAAACCATCCAAAGGAGAAACTCTGTGCTCGTTTTTTCTGTGCTAACTACTCTAAATCTGTCGTGTCAGTTTCTTTCATTCTGGATTGTATTTGGTTCATGTTCTAACCCCGCTGTCATGTCAGACTCAGCCACTTCCCCCAGCCAGTCTTGATTGTTCTCACCTGCTCACCCTCATCACTCACATGTTCGTCATTCTCCTCATTACTCTCTAGTGTACATATCCCAGTCCTTAGCCACTAGACCTCTGCCAGATTGTCTATGTGTCATGAGCCCTAGGTTTCCTGTTTTTTGACCTGCCTCAGTCTAGCCCTTTTGAATGTTGTTTGCCTGCCTGGATTTTGTATCCTTTAATATTTCACTAGTAAAGACTCTTTACCTGAATTGTTGCCTCCTGCTTTGTGCATTTGGGTTCTGTGTTTTGAAATGTGAAAACAATAAAATCTTAGTTTTTTGTTTTTTTAAAAATAAAATGACACTTTGGAAATGTCACACCGTGGCTCACGGAAATGTGATGACAGTGGCGTCCACAATAGTCATATTGAACAAACAAGTTTTGAACTCAATATCTCGAGTTCAAATCCAGCCTGTGACCTTTCACATTTTTAGCCATTATTCTCTTATCTCAGTCTGTTCTGGAATATGCTACAAAGCTAAAAAACTGAAAGTGAGCAAAAAATCTTTAGTAAAAGCTGAATCATTGGTGGTCTAGTGGGTTGTAAAAGTCTTATGTGCAATATTTTAAATATTTAAAATGGAAAAAAAAAAGGGAAAGAATTAAGAGTTACAATTAACAGTGTTTAATTAGGCTGTTTGGGCTACTGTAGAGACATGATGTAGATGAAAAGACTCATTCTAAGGTGACAAAAACATAAGGATTCTTGTTATACACTAATAAAAACATAGCTCTAAATTTTATATTCAATTTCTGCCAATAAATGCACCGAAATCTTGCAACCTGGACTTTCATTGTTAGGAAACAAAGGTGGTGAATGGAGGAATATAGTACAAGAAACGTGCTACGCGTGTGCTACTGCATGCCTTCCTTTCAATCTGAGGTGTGTGTGGTGTATCCCTTTACACAGTCCTCCCAGCCAGGGCTCTGTGTGGTGAACGTGACACATCAATTATAGATAGGCAGTAATGCACACTTTGCCTGAGTGCGTTCCCGAGTGGCACCATTAAAGATGAATAAAAATATTCTTGGCTGCGCTCACCGCAACATTAATTAATTACTGTGGCGTTCCCTTAAATTCTAGATACCTCTCTTCAAAGTTTCTGTCTTTTCCCAGTGAGTTTTTAGGAGGGTATAATGAGGAGTGCTATTAGGAATGCTGCCCAGAATATGTTAGTGGGAATGTGAAGGCTGTTTTGGATGCTGGAGAGAGTTATCTAATTATTGATTCCTCTGCAGACTTCACACTGAGTGAAGAAGAGATCTGAAGAAAGAGTGAAAGCCTGCTTGACCTGCAGCTAATCTGATCACTGATCATTTCTTTCATGTCCTCACTTTTTATATTTTTCCTTGTGTCTATTCAAAATTGATATTTTCTAGTTAACTGCAGAGTTTTCTCTTTTCACTTCTTTAAACCTAGATGTTGTTCCCTTCACTCACCCCTTATTTACAAACTCAGTCTGATTGTTTCTTCTGTGGAGTACCCCAGGGCCATGTTTTAAGACAACTGTTTTTTGTTGTACATGCTTCCATTTGGCAATATCCTACGTGAAGTGCATGTACATTTTCTTTCTTTCTTTTTTTTTTACCCCAATGACACCCAGAATTATATAACCATCTAGCCTGGAGATACTAACTAGACTCTCAAAGTTGATTTTATTGTTGAGGTAAAGTTAGATATTTACTTTTCGAGAACTTCTTCTGCCTAGGCAAAACAAAATATTACACTTAAAATATGTCCAATATATTATTTAAATGAAAGCTGTACAGTTTTGAGCAGGGATCTGAAAAGCATTCACCAGGGAATGAGCAAAAGTTTAGTCTGCAGTATAAGAGTATTCAAAAAGTTGTAGTACATTAATGGAACACATTGAGTCAGATGCTGTATACCATAAAATATGTGTCCAGGTGGAAGGGATCAGGCTACAATCTTACTTGCACGTCTCAGGGTCCTGGAGGTTTACAAATCCTGGAGAGATGACAAATGATGCACTGATCACCTTCTCAGTGGAGTGAATTTTATGCTGCAGTCTGCCCTTGTGGCGGCAGCAGCTCCACTATGTTCACTAGCTTGTGTCTGTCTGCTGTTTGCAGCTGAGTGGATAGTGTGCCGTTTATCAGAGCTTGTTTTATTAAAAAAGCCTGCTGTGACTGGAGTGTGTGGTGAGGGTTAATCAAAACAGTAAAGTCTATAAAACTGAAAATGATGACTTGAAAGACACTAAACTGCTCCATAGAGCTAGTTTACAGCTCAAGCAACCACTTTCAGTGAAATAATTTCATCCATTGTTAAGATAGATATTAATTAGAGCAGCTTTGAAGGGAAAATTATCAGAAAAAACTGGATGTTAATGGGTTAGACCATAGGTTTCCGAAGCGCTGTTTTGAAGCTGAAAATATGTGCCGCTAGCCGCCGCCATGTTGGATGTACTGCTTCTTCCGCCTCCCAGCACTGGAGGTTGCCGCTTGGTTAGACCACATATAAACACATTCATTTTTATCATACTGTAATATTTCCACATTATACAGTATGTATAAAATCAGTTTCTATTCATCTCTTTTCTGTTCAGTCTTTACAGTTACAGTAATAATGGGGTGATGCAGTGTTTGTTTTTTAGCTCTGCTCCCTCTCCTGCCCCTGCTGTGGCACCCAGTGCTCCTTCCTCTCTCTCTCTGCCCCCTCCCTCTCTCCAACTTGGTTTGTCTCTTCCCCTCATCATCATCCCATTCTCCCACTGTCATAAACCACTCGGTCAGACATTGTCCTCTGTCACGACTCCATCATATGTCCCTCCCTCGCCCTTTCGCTTTTGTTGTTTTCCCATTTATCTGCATTTCCTCTGTGTCTTTTCAACTCCTTTTTCAAATGAGGCCATTGATTAGCCATAATTTGATTTTTTTTCCACTCTCTCTTTCCATTTTAGTAAAAAGCCTTTTCGCCTACTGCTCTAATTATGTCATCTACAGGTAAATAACAAAAGATTTTCATAAAGAAAAAATGGACAAGACGTATTGTGACTCGTAATGCTTTGGTTTGATAGTTGTTGCCGTTAATGGAGGATTTATTGATGGCACTCTATGCTCTCCATCTATCCCTTGTTGCATATACATAATATGGCCTCAGGTAGGCTGAACACACACACACACACACACACACACACACACATGCACACCATGGCTTAAGGTCACAGCCCGCCTCTATTGTATTCAGTGTTGCTGTGCAGAAGCTCATTTTGCCCTTTAGCTGATTGCTATCTGCTCATTTGGTTCATTTAACATGTAATAAAAGGCTTTCTCAGATGAACGGCTTAAAAATACACACACACACACACACACACACACACACACACACACACACACACACAGGATAGGGATCGGACAAAAACCAGAGGATCTCAGTCTTTGCCAGAAGTCAATACTAAGCAGTTTGCTATGGCAACCATTCTCAATCCAGGCCCCTGCAACAGCGCCTATGGGCCCTAATGGCCTTTAGTTGTGTTTCTCTAACACGCATGTACGCGCACATATTCACATCATGACAAAGCTTAAAAGGTCCCTTTTATCATCCGGACATCAATGATTAATGCTGGTATCATAACGATGAGTTGTTCTTTTTGAAAATGGGACACTCTCAGAGAATTTCTATTTGAAGCACACTTGAAAGGAAAGAGGAAGTTGTACAGTAGAAGGCAGCTTTGACAGGCATCTCGACATCTCTGGATATTACCTGAGAATACTTCCTTGGTATTTCTCTCAGGAACCTGTGAGGACACCTACCCTTCCCACAGATGAGGCCCAGATTTGAAGTGGATACCAGCAGGGAGACATTTTAATGAATTAATATGCATTGGCCCAATTAGCCTATGCACTGCAGTAATTATCACACGCGCGCACACATTTATGCGCTGGAAATCGGGACATCCCTTTGCGCAGTTCTGACAGCCCAAAGGATTGTGGGACTTATTTTTAAGCTGGAGGAGGTCAAATGTTTCCGATTTGTTCTCTCTGCACATTAATTAGCTGGAATTCGTTTGCGTGAAGAATGTGATGTGACACATGAGTGGTCTGATATCTAATTCCTCTGATCTTACCTCCAGGGATGTGGGGGAGGGGATGTCATGCTGTTAGAAAGCAAAGCACAGTTTGTTTCAAACATGTGATCGTCATCTTATGGATGTCAACTAAGGTTTTTCCTTGAAATAGTTTTTATTATGTGATTAATAAAAAGATTGAATGGAGTAAAGTGAAGGCTGCTGAAGGAAGTGGGACAGAAGAAACGTACTAGGAGTGCTTCATACACTATACAAGTTGTTTAGAAGCAAAGATGTGCATAAGTCTGAGCTTAAATCGTTCAAGCAACAGCTCAAGGTGTGTGCACGGCGGCGCAATGGTTAGCACTGTTGCCTTACAGCAAGAAGGTTCCTGGGCCTTTCTGCGTAGAGTTGGAGTTTTTCCCGTGTCCGCATAGGTTCCACAGTCCAAAGACATGCACTTAATAGGTTACTTGGTGACTCTTAATTGGCCGTAGGTGTGAATGTGAGTGTGTCAGCGACTTGTCCAAGGTGTACCCTTCCTCTTGCCCTAAGTCAGCTGGGATAGCCGCAACCCTAATGAGGACAAGCAATTACAGAAAATGGATGGATGGATCTTCAAGGGGTAATAACATTTAAAAACAACATCCAGTAACAGCTTATATCACCTCCACTGCTACTGTAATTTATCTATGAGCAGGTGAATGTCTATGTGGAGTGTGATGCATGGCAAATGTTGTTGTACATGGAGTAATGACAATAAATGCAATGTATTCTAACAATATTTTTTGCTGTTGTGTGAATACAAGTAGCCCATAAATAAAATTTTTTTTTGTTTGTTTTTTTCAGGTTGGAGCAACAGTCCCTCAAAATGTCTGTGCACATCCCTGTTTAGAGGAGCAGCCAAACATCAACACATTTACTGCTAAATCATTTAAATGAATAGATTTGTTGAATTTACAGAAAACTCATCAAAACTACACACACAAAGAACATTTTTACCATTCGAGCATCTTTAATCTGATTGTTTTGTTTTTGATCTGCCTTTCTTCATCAACCTCTTTTCTGATAAAGCTCAGCAACAAACCCACTGTACACTAACTGCCCAGCAACTAGCTGATTAACAACTAAAAGCAGAGATAAAATTGGACTAACATTTGTCACTAGAAACATGGCTCCGGAATGCCAAAGTTGCTTTTGTGAATGCTGGATAAATAATTAGTCAGATGATAACACAGCCCACATAACAATTTTAAAAAGTGATTTGTTAAATGTTGTGAGTTTTCTAATTCTTCTGTTCCCAAGTTACTAAAATGTATTATGCAACTTGAACTTATTTTTCAACCAGAAATGCCAAACACTTATTGGTTCGCCCTTTGTTAAATGTGTGAATTTCTTCATCTATTATTATAAATCAAATTAGTTTTTAGGTTTTAGATTGCTGATTTATCAAGACAAGCAATTAGAAGATACCGCCTTAAGCTCTTTGAAATTGCCATGGAGATTATTTTTTGACATTTCATTTCACAGACTCAATGATACATTCATTGTTTTAAAATATATATATATATATCAGCGCTGGAAGAGCAGATCATTTGACATTGAGACAGTAAAATAAAAGAAAGTACGGGGGCGGAAAGTGTAACTTTTGATGCTCAGCTCCATTTCTAACATTCAACGTAATGGTGATGTGTCGCGACACTCACTTTGTTTCAATGAATGACTAGCTTGTTATCTGCCACCAGTGATGAGAGCAGGTGCTGCTAATAAAATGAATGATTCAGAAAGGGGTCAGAGGAAAAAGGTAAACAAAGGGAAGTTTTGCACACACACACATGCGAGAGGTGGGAACAGTGTGCTGGAAGGAAACTTGTCTTGTGTGACTCAGAGCAAACATGAGAGGACATGAGAGTCAGGGAAGCAACGACTAGACTGGCTGACTGGCCTTTGGCATCTCACACACTTTAATTAAAATAGATTGGCGATGGAGAGAAAGAGGAGGGGACTGTTCCCATGGAAACCAAGTTTGGATAGATTGAGTCATCTTAAAGGGGGAGAAGGCTGTACAGTATTTTCTACATTCCCATGGTGTTTACTATACTACAGCTCTGATTCCAGGGGCCTCATGTTGAGATATCTGCTTTATTTGACCTCATTATAATCATCATTTATTCATTCAAGTAAATATTTTTGAATAAATATTTATTCTCATCAAGCAAGCTTGATTTTTCACTTACATTTCGCAGAAGCGTATGAATTTAATCACATCATATTATTGGGAGAAATGTGTGTGGATGAATTATGCATTTGTGTGCGTGCATGTTTGTACATGTTCATCTAAGTGCATGTTTCGGATTATTACATTCACAGCTCAGTGTGTGTTTGTGTCCATACACTGAAGTCATGGTCCATCTTACTGTAACATGTCAGCTGATAGACACCACAGTGCTGTTTGGCAGAGGCTCCTCAGCCCCCCCCGCCCCACCCGTAGAGCCTTGGAGGGAGGCTGGGAGCAGTTCATCACTCACACAGGATGGGGGTGATTACTTGGCTACTGTATTCTGGGTCCTGGATCTATTTATAGAAGCTCTGTTGCACTGGGGAAGGGCCGGGCTGCCAGGAGGACGGTGATGAAGGCATTTGGTCATCATTGATTAGCAGCAGGGGCAAGACAGCTTTTTAACATGTATGCAGACAATGCTGTGCTTTACATTTGCCCGGCTACATACATAACATACAGCATCTCAGTGTCTGAAAGAAGATGGTGTACATCTTTTTCTCTTTCAGGCACTGAGATGCTTCAGTTACGTTGAAGTTGGATGCTTCTTAGATTGTCCATGATCCCTCAACTACCATTTAAAAGAAGAATACAGTTTCTTACCACCTCACTTTGTTAAGCCGCAATGGACATTGACGATCTTAAATATCAGGATAACCGCAACCAATTTTCACTTTTATGCGCAGGGAACTTTCTTTCTTCAACTGCTTTGAATTAGCTTTTTTGTAGCTATCCTCACTGTCCAAATCAGTATGCACTGGGCTGCACATTAAACCTTTTATCGTGTATTGTACTCTGGTCAAATGTGGCAATTTGTCTCTTTAATTTGTCACTTTACTACACACCTGCGAGACAGGTGGAAGAACTCACACACAGGGTACAACATTTATTATAGAAGCTATATTTTGCTTATTGACCTTTCCTGATGAGGGCTGTCATCTCTAAACTAATTATATGTGAGAAGATGCAGCACAGTGCTCAGGGCCTTAATAGTAACTGTATAGTATAATAATACAAATAAATTATGCAATGCAAGGCAATTTCACTCAGTTCTTTTTATACTGTAAAAGCTCATCTATACGGAAATCACAGTTTTCAACTATTTTCTTTTATTCCATTAATTTCTCTGCCAGGTGGCCGGACTACTATTAGCGATACTCTGTGGTTTAATGCAGGGTATACAGATATACACAGGTATACAGAGCATATTATTTTCCAGTCAGCAGTCAACATACACTCCTAAATCCCCTCTGTTGTGCATCACTCAGTAGTTTTTTTTCCTAGCTTGGCAAATTTTCAGGAGTGGACGGAGAAAGCAATAAAGAATACTTGGCTCAAAATGCATATATGCATATAGTTGTCTCACCCGTCTTCAGGTCAGTATTTATTGCAAAATTTGCACTTCTCGTCTCTTCTGTGCTGTGACTAATGTTGATTTCAAAATTATCCTTACTCCCTGAAGTCAAACAGCAGAAGTGAAGTGACAGTTTGCAAATACCCCATTTTAAGCTGAGTATGACATGCAAGAGTAGTCCAGGTACCACTACATCACTGGTGATGTTGTACATTGTTCAGGATACTAGGACCACACATTCTCATGGTTGTCATTGTTCTATTGATTGGTTGTCTTATCCAATATGATCCTGTAATGGACAGAGAAGGAAGTAGGAAGGGAACACCACTGCAAGAATGTTGGCGTGTTACTACATAGCGAGACACTCCAGATAGACTCCACAGTCAATTAATAAAATCCTCATCCCAGAATTACTTTGTTTTATATTGTGTTTGTTCTAATTAACTGAATCCAATGGCAAACTGTGAGTCGATGGTGTCGGCAACCGAAGGTAAAAATTGATTCCTACAACACAACACATTTAGTGTCCAGAAGCTTGTACAGGTTTATCAGTTTATTCACAAGGTTAGGGAGCTGTTTTACAGTGTCAAGCCTGCCAGCAAGAAAAAAAGCAGTTCCCTTTGTCTGCGTCGAACAGACAGCAAGTGCTTGAGAGTGGTGAGAGGAGGAAAAGGTGGAAGAAGTTAAGCCCTACTAGTTACAAGACTGTTTTAATACGCCAGACCTTCAACCTCACCAATCAATCTGAACAGAATATTGCAGAATTTAGTATGCACACGGCCCATGGTGAAGAGTTATTGTGATCTCAAAGGTTAAACCGCCAATATAATATAGTCTACTGCCAACAAATCTGTTTTTGAAGAGTGTGTAACAAAGGCGGATTGTAAGTACTGACAAGTAGGGTGACATTCTGCTTACTGTGCGTACAGATTTCAATTGACACCGACGTTTCTTTTCAGTACCTGACAGAACAACTCCATCAAAACAATCTCTGGTATGCATTCGAGAGCAGCACTTCTCTCTGTTTCAAGGACCATCAAGAGGATTGTTCCCACAGGCAATAGGATGAGTGAGGTTTCCACCATGGTTTGTGCAATCTGCAGTGAGTGGGTGCAGATGGGGGCAGAAGCGGCCAAATGATACTTGCAGTTGCCAGGTAGGTTTCGAACAGCATGTCTGGTATGTTATCCTGGGGGCCAATCAGGATGAGGCTTAGCAACTCTGCACAAAGTGGGCATGTAGTATTTGGTGCACAGGTCAACTGTGTGTCCCACACCTCATTTACATCAGTTGCCTGAAGATTTCACTCATAATGAAACTGTTCAAGTGCTAAAGCCTTCTCATACCTTTAGCAACTAAACCCCTGTTTAATCTGGTTGACACGATCATCATCATGGGCCAGAAAATCTGTTTTGTTCTCTCTTCAGTATTATACTGACATCATTATGCACAAACATTACACACTGTTAATGGAGCCGTAATTCACTTAACACACATGAGTAGGTAGGTGTAATTTACAAGCAATTATTCCAGCAGTCCTGCACGGATTGGCCAAGTGTGTAAACCTTTTCACTCACACTGAAATAGAAATCATGCTCACATGAGGACATTAACATATAAATCTGCAAATGTTATTACTGTACATAAATCTGTTGCTGCACTGTGTCGACTGATTACATATCCCAAAACAGTTGCCTTAGGCAGCCTGTCAAGCTTTTTATTTGTTAAAGTGGTGTGCATGGGGCTTTAGTAAGAGAGAGTGAGTTTGAGGCAGGATGTTCCTTTTTCATTTAGCATATCACTAGCTAACTACTGTATGTCATTTTGTCAGTAGAAAAAGCTCCATTAATGATCACTTCTATTGATTCTAGTCAGCTGAAGTCACAAAGCTATGGTTATGGTTGTTTTCAACAGCTTTTCATTTAATTGGCAGATTGCAGATTCAACTAACTGATAACGTCAATGTCAATAAGCTAGCTAAGTACCTAGCTAGATAGGGGGAAATCTGCCAGTTGTTATATCAGCCATCAGTTGTGGGCTAGAAATGAGAAACCTGCTTTTGTCTTTCAACAATAACTATGACTTTGAATGGTAAATATGCCCCTGTTGTCATATATATCATAAACTGTATCTGCGCCAAGCTGCAGTGGAAAGTTTGACAGACGTAGCAAAAGTAACCAAGGGGGTTAGCGAATGGTCAGTTAAATTTCTTTCTTATCTCAAGTTAGCTCAGTGCTTGTGATGTTTCTTTGTAGAAACGGACATGTGATTTCATTTTAGTCTGGCCATGTGGTGATGGGAGTGTGGAGAACAGAAGCCGCTTCACTATTTCTCTGTCAGTTGAATCAGAGCTTGGATGGTAAAAGAAATGACTATTGGAAATAATAGATTATGTAAGTCAGGGTTATATGACTTAAAAAAGCAAGTCAGAGATTGAAACAAATAAGCAAGCCTAAAACACATACTGTAATGACCTACAGTAAATGGCCAGTTAATGTTTATTTTGCAGCGTAACATTAACAAAGCTTCTATGAGATTTTGTGTGCCCCGGCGTTATATATCCACATTATTGATCTCTGTGGGGAATTGTGCCATTGTAGCAATGAACATAAATTTACACTGCAGAAGAAATAACTGTAAATATAAAATAGCATATGAACCAAAATGACAAAAACTAAAACTGCTTTTTATAAAATGTTGACTGCTCACTTTAAAAAGCTACTTTATGTTGAATTGTGTAAAACAGAGAAACTGAGCTGTCAGATACAGGAAAGTTACACTTTGGGAAATATACTTGCTCAACAATACTTCCAGGAGTGCGCTATCTTAGCTTAGGTAAGGTGTTTTGAATTGACAGAGCTAGACTAGCTGTGTCTCCCTGTTTCCTGTCTTCATGCTCAGCTAAGTTGACTGCAGCTTCAAATTAGGCAAATGCAGAAATGAGTGTTATCTTTTGACAGTAATATTCATGCACACCAGGCAGATTACATTCTCATCACAGACGCCCAACAGTCTTAAAATAACAAGAAAAATACAAACTAAAACTAGTAAAGCGAAAAAACGACTATTTAACAACTACAACACATTCATTTTAAAACATTATCTGACTCAAAACTTCAAACTTTCTCTACAGAAAGTGACACACTTTCCTATATTTCCTATATCATGCAACTTTATGCATGCATTTATTTCAGTCCATAGTCTGACAGTACTGTAGAACACCAATGCAGTGCTCTTCACCTTCACCAGTCTTGTGAGTTAAATATCTTATCACCTCATCTCCTAATAAAGCATCTGATCTCCTATCCTCTTCCTCTCTTCTCTCCACCCCAGCCTCTTAATAGTGATTCTACAAGCCTACAGCACCCTACTGATCGATGTGCACATGGGCCTTGAGTGCGTGCCTGTGATTATCAAGGTGTGCTTTAGTGTGTGTTCAACCACCCAGGTGATATGAACAGCAGGACAGCAGAAACACAAATATACGTTCATTCCCTTCCTGTCACAGGAGGTGACTAAAGGCTCGAGCCACAAGTGTGGGAGGCAATGCTGCTCGTCACTACTGTGTGCTGTTTGACTTCATGTGGTGTTGGGTTAGGAGCAGGCTAAAGGAAATAAACTGTGAGTAGCACTTTATTTGGATAGTCCACCTACAGACAGCAATTAGTGGAGATTCAACAACCATTTTCTGGTATTATACCACTGTGGTTAAGGTTTGGTTGGGTTGAGGCACAACCACATTAGAAGGCAAGGTTCATTCCTGCATTTCCATCTGAAGAACCATGAAGGTTAGGCAAAGTCTGAAGAGAGGGGGTTCACCTCTTGAAGTTCAGAATTACTTTGTTTTGTAGAGAACAAGGTTATTGTCCTCTCCATAGGCAATGATTTCACCAGTTCCCAGTTCCCTGTATGATGACTCATCCCCACCCTTGATGAGGCCAAGGATGGTCATGTCGTCTGCATATTTATTTGGATATTTTGGTCCTGGGTGGAGACACAGTCCAAAGTACACAAAGTGTAAAATTTGGTGTTGAAGCGCAACCCTAGGGCGAGCAGTGGTCGACCAAAATGGACACGAAGGAGAGTGAATGAAAGTTGGGGGTCGCTGGTATCAAGAAAGCTGGTGAATCAAAACTATTTTGAGCTATGTTTCTGATTTTCTGTTTCATAGACGTCAAGACTTCTTCAAGTTTAATGGTTTAACCTGCTTAATTAAATTAACACACAAACGTAGTAATACATTTACAAATATAGCTGAAGCAACCATTCTTCTTGCGTAAATTTTGTCCACCAGGTATCCTGTCTCATTTAACTATTTGGTCATGGTCACTGTATTTTACTGCCTATAACCAGCTCTTTGACTTGGCGGTTACAGTTAATAATGCTTTGGTCACCACGATGAACAGATATTGTAGGCAAATAAATCAAAGACACTGACAATAAATCTATTTATTAAATCAGATGCATTTAGTATGAACATTTGGTGTTGGCAGCAAACAGTTTGTGGATACAGATTTGTAGATACCAGCCTGGTTTTTATAAGTCTGTTCAGCCATTACTGAACATCACTGTCCTCCGTCTATTCGTTCTTAATAACCTGCAAACTGAACTACACTTGTAGATTTTTAAAGCCAGTATGATGTATGTATTAAGACTTTTTAAAACCAGTAAAAAAAAAAAAAGGATGCAAGTCAAAATGTTGGGCCTGGTATAAACAATGGAGTGCTGGTTGTTGGAGAATGAAACCCGAGCACCAGTTCACACCTGAAGACCATTTCCAGCTCGATAAACACACATTCTGCGGAGACCCCACTGACCTCAATAAGGTAGAGAGTAACTGTGTTTGTGTGTGTGTGTGTGTGTGTGTGTGTGCTTACAGCACAGCAGTGCATCTGCTCGTTTTCTGTGTGTGTTGTCATGTGTGTGACAGGCCATCAGTCATGATTGGATCCCTGTACTGCGGCGGGTGAGAGCGGTCGCTGCCAGGCGGCCCTCAGGGAGAGAAAGGCACAGTATGGCAGTGATGGAGTGAGGTGTACTCGAGGTTGGGTGTGTACAGTTTGTGTGTCAATGTGCATGTAAATGTATGCACGTCCGTAGCTGGTGGGCTATACTGGTTGTTGTTGTTGGAGTGACAGCTGGCTGCTTAATCTGCTCGTTTGGAATAAAATGCCATCCAGTTCTACAGGACAGTGGAAGCACCACCACCACCATCAGCGCTTTAATAATCCACCCTCTCTGCTCTTTTCTTCTCTTCGCCTCTTTTTATATCTTTGATTCTATCTTTACATCTCCAAACCTCCTCTCTTTTCTGCATATTTACAGTATCTAGATCTCTGTGCCCTTCTATTTCCATCTTCTTATCTGTCATTTGTACGTTATCCAGCTGCTCCGTGACTCATACCACCAGCTGTGTGCGTACGTCTGTGCATGCGTGTGTGTGTGTGTGTGTGTGTGTGAGATCTTGTACTTTTATCTTTGTGAGGAACAAATGACTCTGAGGAAAACACTGAAACGGAGAATATATTTTTGGTCCTGACTTAATGCTGTGCTATTTCTAGGCTAGGGAATAGATTTAGGGTACAGTTACAGATGGGTTATAGATAGGGTTACATTTAGTATTAAGGTGCTACACTGCATTTAGATGTACAGCATGCATTCAAGAGTGGCTGGCTGTCCTTTGCCTCCACTCATGTCTAAAGGTTTAGCTTAGCATAAACACTGGAGATGTGGAATAGCTATGACGCTAGAGTTTGAAATTACACTACGGAAGAATTTGCTGTTTTAAATTGTTTCATTGTACAATTCAAATACTTTTACTACTTTTTTTTATTTTGGTGAATGGCTTTCTCTCTCACATTGTTCAGCATTAACACAATAAAAATAAATTCAAACAGAATATGCACTGAAAGCTGGTAGTTAGTTGGGTATTTTTAGGAATGCCAAAAGAAGCGCAATTGAGACCTGAACTGTATATTTTTTGGGCCCTGTGAATCATTAACTATAAACAGAAATTAATCATTTTGACCATTGCAATCTGAAGTTTGAGCTAGCTCTTGTTTAGTGTGTACTTGCACAATAGTGGCTACTGATTCAGTCAGATAATGGTGATTCTGAAGGGAAATTTTAAAAGCAAAAAAGATGAAGTGGTTTTCACTGTGGAGTTAGTGCCGCATAACACCTTTCAGTAACTCCATACTTTATCTTGGGTACGCAAGACAGAGAGAAATGGAAATGTAAAAAAATACATTTTTATTCATACACATGGAACTTGATTGGCCTCAAAGTGTTGGTCCTCACAAGGATAGAGAAGCAAATGTGTAAGTGTGTGCATGTGTCACACAGTGCTGAATGACTGTGTCGTCTTATTGCTCAAACAGGAAATCTATTCTGTCAGTCTCCTCGTTAATTGTCAGGCCACACACAAGGTCGTGTTTCCATCACTTCAGAGGACATTACATTGATTTACATTTATTTCCTCAAGACTTACCCTAACCATAACCCTAACCAGAGTTAATGTTAGGGTAAGGTTAAAGTAGGGGATTTACTTTAAGCTTCCCTAACATTAAAACCCTTAAACCAAGTCTTCAACCCTAAGCTATGATGATGAATGCATTATGTCCCCATAAGGAAGGCGAGTCCCCACAATGTGAGTGTGTAAACAGATTTATGTCCCCACAATCACAGTCAGTAATGCGCACACACACACATGATCTTAAAAGCATACAAATGACCTGTCTCCCACACACACACTAAAAATCAGAGACACATACTATTGTTTGCTTCTCTGTACACAACCAAGTACACACAAACAGCACACCCACAAACACACACAAATATAGATTACTCCGGCTAATCTGTGCACATTAAAGCCATTAGTGCAAACATTATCTCTGTGATCAGTGATTATAGCAGCCATATACCAGAGCACTGTTGAAGCCTTTTGCAAATTCAGAGTGCTTTAGATCATCTGAGGGCAGCCGACCCTTTCCTGTACCATTAGAGACCAAACTCTACATTTTATTGACAAGATACTGAATGAGCAAAGAAATTCACTGCTCTGTAAAACCCACAGCAGATAGTAAAAAGCACTTAAGTCTAATTAGCCTGAGTTATATGCCAACATTTCAGCAGACAACACCAGATGGTATTCTTCTTTTTTCTTTTTTCTTTTCACCGTATGAGAGGTGTTGATTGACTCCATACTTTGTTATCCTTCTAATTTTTCCAAAGGATTATTAAACCTGAACGCTGAGTCTTGTCTGTGTTGCTACAGTTTCAAGAGATTTTATACATTTTGATTTTGTATCATAAATTACATTAAATTAAAAAACTGTATGGGTGCAATAAACAGCAAGTTCTGACGTGATTCAAACACGACAAGCTGTGCATTGTTCATATGTGGAACTTTTTAACCACCGGACATCACTTTTTTTTTTCTTTTAATAGCCCCATCTCTGTCATCAGAAAGTAATATAAGTTTGAATGATGGCATGTCGGTCTAACTTTAGCAGTTATTGGCTCATGAGTCATTGACTCAGCAGCCATTGACTCATATTTATGCAGCCACAATAGCAAAAATAAAATAATATTAATTATTTTTTTCTCCAGAGGTGCACAGCTCAGCCAAAGAAGGCAAATGGGCTGTTGCTCAGGCAACTTTAGCCCAGTGTTATGCATGTCCTTGCCTGAGGCACTTTAGGGTCATCTTATTTAACCAGATTATTTTGTGGCATTGCTATGGTAACTGGGAGGTGCTACTCCAAATGTACAGAAATGAAAAGTTGAAAAGTTGAAGTGAAATATAAACATCAGTAAATGAATATTAATTTACATTTTTTTGCTCATTTTTGTGAATAGTTGCAGTTGAGTCTCCATATTACTATTTTGGTCGCTGTTATTATTGTGTGCTTCACAATAGCAGCATAGAACAAGCATAGAAAACTCAACATTGTATGGCAGGGTTTTTTTTTTTTTTTTTTTTTTCAACAAAAGGTTAAAGCCATTCCTGTTGACTGTAGTGAGCTGCTTTCAGCTTCAATTAGCGAGCCACCGTCTGTCTTTCTAATTACGATAACCCTTCTATCTGTGGTGTAATGTCAGAGGCTGCATCAGAGGTTTTGTCAGCATGAAACAACTCACTGTGGTAGCTCTACACTTGGTACTGTTTTGCTGAAATTTCGCTAAAAATATCAACATCTACAGTCCTAACATGTCAGTATATCAGTACTAACATGTTTCAGTCTAAGTTTATGGTCTTCATAAACCATAACTGAGAACAAAGAACATACAGCTGAAAGTATGATGCACATTCTTATATTACACCTTATAGTCATTGTTAAAATTCTCACAGTCCTCGACAGTCTGGGCCATTTCTTCCCTAAACTTCTACCATTAGTTATAGTTTTGGCTCCTGCTTTAGGGGACAGATAAACTGTCACATTTTCTGTTTCCCTCGATCCCTCTTTGTCTTTACTTCTTCCCCCTGCTGTTACTCTGAGGCTTAGTGTAGGCGCTGATGGAAAAACCTAACAAAAAAGTCATCTGTGAGTCACATTATTACTAATTAGGCCTCCAAAATGGTTCTAAAAAGTGAAAACTTATTATTACTTATGTAGTTCCGTTAAGCATTTGCAGTAGGAAAACACAGAAATACAATTGTTCTTTTATGATCATATGTCACAAATACATTGAACTGATTCAAAATAATCATTGAATTGTTCATTGAACGTAATAAAAATAAATAGTTGCAGTAGACAGTTCTTGGACAATTCCTGCAAAGATAAAGAATCCAAGATAATGTGAAATGCTTGTCACGAAAACACCATCCCATTAAAATTGAGTCAATGTCTTAAAAATAGTCATTAGGAAAGTGGCAACTGACAATGTATTTTGCATCTAGTTTTGTCAGGCTCATTCGTGTGTGAGCCTGAAGAAATGACTTGAAGAAATGACAGTCCTGAGACCGCACACAGCTCGCTGCTCTTTCCTTGAGTGGACATGTTTTCCTGTTGTTGGCAGCACCCCTCTGATTCATCTGCACTCAGGATTGCACTCATTATTTAGAAGGCAGATTCTTTTAAAATTCTGATATGCATAATTCATGCAATAATTATTAATACAAATGAATCTCAATCCCAGGTGGTCACATTTCATTTGCTCCGTGTGCATCAGAGAGGAATGATAAATAACATTAAGTCAATGTGCCTGACATGATTTGTTTTCATGGCATATGCTTTAATGGCTGCAGTTGGCCTTTATGTCCAAGTGGAGTTAATGTCATGATACCCTGTCATGCAACCCATTTATTTAAAGGAATAGTTAATTAGGTAAGTAATATTTCTTTTGCTGTGGGTTCAATAAGAATAGCAACCACTGTGTGTTAACTATGAAGCAAGAGCAGGGAGCTGATTAGCTTAGCTTAGCTTAGCTTAGCTTAGCTTAGCATAAAGACAGCACACAGAGGGAAACGGCTTGTTTAATTTCAAAGTTAACAAAATATCATATCATTTTTTCAGTTTACTCTTTGTGGTTTTATGTTATGTTGTGTGCTCGAACTACTTCTTGGCCCAGCCCAGTCTTCATGTCAGACTAAGCTAGTCAAATTACCAGCGATAGCTGCCACACTCAAATATGAAGCTACTGCCTGTAGCTGTTTAGCTTAGCTTAGCATAAAGTCTTGAACACAGGACACAGCCTGGCTCTCTCTATGGGTAGTAAAATTTGCCTGACAGCACTAAGCTCACTTAATAATATGTCAATTAGCTACAGACATGTTGACAACTCTATTATCCAAAGTTTTAAAAAGGTACTGTCACCCCTTACTTCCAGTCTTTAAGCTAATTAAGCTAATCAGCTACCAGAACTAGCTCGATAGTTAATACAGAACGTGAAGGTAGTATCAACAAACAATTGCAAGTAATTGTATTTCCAAAATTTCTAATTATTTCATTTATTTACTTTTACCTTTTTTCATAATTTGTAGTATCTTTGTGCTCTTTATTTTGTTAATGGATATCTGGAACCTTGAATATGAGCTTTGGCCATCTTATCTAGTCCATTTCATAGATATGATGTAGTGGAGATTTGTATGGTTGAAGCAGGCTTAGCTAAGCTCTGCTTATATGTTGCATGAGGAAAAACCAATCCATGAGCTGAAGCCCTGTGAAGTAAAACGTCTGCCATCCACTCACTATCTTGCTCCCCAACAGTCTTCCCTTCCTTCATCCCTTCAGACGCTCTTTTTGCCCACTCTTCTATCCCCTTTATCTCTGAAGATCTGTCAGTGCTTAGCAACACGCGTCACCACGCTTTCAGTGAAGTGTTTCCTACTGGATATATGTGTGTGTGTGTGTGGGTGTGTGTGTGCACTTCATGTGACACTTGTCACTGTTGTTATCCCTGTATTGTATGTTTAAACTGCCTTTTGAACATGTACAATGAAGTGTCAATGTATTCTTAATTTATACTTTTTACTTTCTGTCTTCCTTCAGATTTCATTGCTATTTTCTGTCTCTCACACCTTTTCCCTTTTTATTTAACTTCCTACCTTTCTCTCGTTTCTTTATGTTTTCCCTCCAAGTGTACATTCATCCATCGTTTCCCTCTTTTTTTTTTCACTATTTCATTCCATCTGTCAACATCCTGGATAAGGTAGCCATGGTAACACATCAAAGTGTATTGTGACAAAATAGATTTTGTAAAGGCCAATCCATGGATTACTTAGTTACCTTCACACACGTGCATGCACACACACACACTAAAACTTTCTATCCTTTCATCTCTCTCAAGGGATAGCATTAATCTGTTACTATGGCTACCAACATGTGGGAAAGAGTCCTCCTAGAAGAAACTTTGAAGCGCGTAAAAGATTAATAAAAAAAAAAAAAAAAGATGAAAGACCGTTTTAATGAGATTGGTCAACACTCAAAATTTAATTTGTTTTTTTCTATCAATATGAGGAATATTTGATTGTCACAGTAAGAGTGTGATCTACTCCTGTGCTGGATTTGTCCGAGGCACACTGTTCAACAATTTATTACACACCCAGCTCTGAGACATACTGCTGCACTGACCAAAATGATTTGAAATTACACGCTGTAGATTTTCTAGAGTTACTGTATGAAGCCGAGGGCATGGCAGTGGCAATCATATCAGAAGCAGTTCCAGCCCGACAGAGCTGAATGTGAAAAGGTCAATAAACGTTTCTAGCCAGAGGTTACAGCCACGTAGGTATTATATTTGGAGATAGGTGTTGTTTGGTACCCAGTGGTTTAACGTGATTTTTAAAAATGGGACGAAGAGTGCACAGAAAAGCAGGTTTACGGGGGCTTCATAGTTGTTTTTCGTCTGGAGGCAATGTCTTCATGAATGATTATCCTGAACCAGGTGTTCTCTCAGTGAGGACTTGATTAAAATTCCTGAAATAGATTGTGTTGCTCAGACGGTAAAATGGTTTCACATTTTGTTCCAAGAACAAATAAGCCTTCGATCATATTTTAAGATCAAATATGACACATAAAAGCTCAAGGATTCACAAATATGAGCAGTTACAAACAACCTGTTTGAGAAGGGAATCCACTAGTTGTCGGGTTTGTCGCTAATTTATTGCATTACAGTTCTATAGCCTCTAAAACTAGGGTTAGGATTAGGGTTAGGTTAGCTCTGATGGTGGCACTAGAAGAAAAGTTAAGGGATTACTAACGTGATTACAATTAATCCTGACTAGGATGTTAATTTCATAGGAATGTTGAGATATTTCACAGGAAATCACTAACTTCAATATCATGGTGGTACTAAAAGAAAAGTTATTTCCATTTATTCTCTGTTCACCATGAAGGTCTGCCAAGAATTTCTCCAAAGTGGTGAACCGAGCAATCGGCAAACCAACGTTGGCATTATAGAGCCACTCTGCTGGCATGTGCTAAAAATATACAAGAAAATGCCAGAAAACATATTTGCATATCAGAAGCTTTGTTAAATCAACAGCAGCTGTTCGCTGTTTCTTGATATGAGTTACGATGTCAGCTGTTTTCTCACTTGTGACAGGAGCAGTTATTATGCTGTCAGGCTCCAGTACAAATCCTGCACACACAAACATACAGAGACCGAGTCGCCCAATAGTTTGTGTGGTGAGATTGGTATGTATTTTTATTTATTTCATCTGGTTTGCCACTCAGTTATTATACAAGCTGTACAATAACTGACTTGTAGTGTTTCTCACAAACACATTACATTCCTGCTTCCAGCTGCTTCCCATCCAGACAATTGCAGAATCTCTGAAATGCAACATGTGCTGAGTTAATGAATTCACAGTTACTAAGGCCAAAGACACAGAGACATAGTTTGAAACAGCAGACTTTTGATTTCACCAAAGATAATGCATGTTACAGATCTGATAGAAATTTCAGCCTAATTAGCTTGACAACCGCAAGCCAGGTTATTAACTGCCTTGACTTCCTTTTCATTTTTATAGGGTGGCAGTGTACAGAGAGAGAGACCTTGTAAAACATGCTCTCAGCTTAATTCCTGATTAAAAATGTTTCAGCACTTTCAGCTCTATTTTAAGAATTTAAGAACCTACACCGTTTGAGCGCACAGGAGACAAAGTGCGTCGGAGCAGATCAAAACATTGAGCCTGACCAGAAACTCCGCCAAGACAATGAGTCACCCATCTTCTCCCTCCACGGGTGCCACTCGGCTTTGTAACCAAGCAGAAGGAAAACAACTCCCTTGTTATGTGTGTCTTTGGGGCAAGTGCTGCTTTCCTCTCCATCTGTCTTGCCCTGGCTTTAGTCTGATCTCTTCTCTCTCACTGTCTTTCTTTACTATGTTGTTATCCAGCGCTCATAAAGACCGACTGCAACCTCCAACCCCCAACCCTCTCCTCTGTAGGTCACATCTGGCAGTAAGACTGCTTATATTTGAGCTTATGCTCTCTTACATAATGTCCCACATTTGGTCATCAATTGCAATCAGTGGAACGTATCCATCATCTATAAAATGCTCTATTTCTTTTCTTTGCACTCTTGCATCATTGTCCTCCCATCACAAAAGTGTTCAACCAGTCTTATGATCTCT
Source organism: Argyrosomus regius (assembly GCA_946959425.1). Classification (NCBI taxonomy): domain Eukaryota; kingdom Metazoa; phylum Chordata; class Actinopteri; family Sciaenidae; genus Argyrosomus; species Argyrosomus regius. The sequence goes on along the minus strand of OX336899.1, from coordinate 10,221,049 downwards.
TGAAGAAGAGAACGGGTTAGTTTTAAGACATGAAATGGAAATATATCTTTGTCCACAAAATCCTTTTATCTCCCGATCACTTGAGCACCTTCCACATTTATCTGCTAACTGGGGTATCTGAAAGATTCAGGATTGGGTGTGTTGTTATGGTCTGTCCCCCACGCAGCACATCTCAATCTGGCATAGTAAAGCACAGAGTCATCCTCTTTCACTATTCTCCTTTCACATTGATGGCTATTGTCTGTTTATGGATACAGCTGGCAGCCTGCACATGTGTGTCATTATGAACAGTGCATAAGCTCTGCAGAGTTCGCCAGCTGGCCATATTTTATCTATCTGCCCTTGCCCTCTACTATCTGTTGCCAGCAACACCAGCCCACTGTTTTGTAGCTGATGAAATCCACACAAATGCCAATCCATCAGCGTTTACCAGCAAGGCCCGTCCCTGCGGTGTTGTTAGTAATATGGCTCCAGATAGACCAGCACTGCATGTTGGCGCTCTCTGGCTTTTATTACCCAGGCTCTGCTGGGAAGATCTAATTCAGATGGGAATGATTGGTAATATTAACGCATTTATCACAGATATGCGAGTAGGGGAGGGAAAGTGTGGGTTGTAATATTATTCTGCTCATGTGAAGTTTGACAAATGAGAGAAAGTAAGACGTGACAAAAAAAAAAAAAGGAAATAAAAAGAAAGACATGGAAGAAGTAATGATGTAATCTAATTTCACATTGTTAGATTGTTAATTTCCCAACAATCTTCATCCTAAATAAAAACAACACAACATGTGGCCGGTAAATGAAGACCAGTTGCTGCAGCAGGTGATTTATCATTCCAGTGCTGCCACTCGATGGTAGAGTTAAGAAGTGCACATTAGTGACTCTTAGTGCAGAGAGTTATGTGCTCATTTAGCATGTTTCATCACAGAGGTCATAAATACGAGGCTCTTTGCATTCATGAATAAAAGAAAAGTACCATAATTTCCATCTTTATTTTTCATTCATGTACATTTTCTTATTGCAACACCACATGTGTTAATAAAGTCGTCATAAACTTGTTGAAATGTTCAAACATTGCATTAGCTTAAATCCTGAACGTCACCCTAAAGTCCAAAACTGCTCTGACTGATCCTGCTGAAACGTTATCCTCCGATAACTCAGCCACTAGCTCAGGGCAAATGTCTGCCAAAAGACACACCTGTTTAATTAATGTGTTTTTTGGCTGTGAAATGAAGCTGGTGGATTACTTGTCATTTTCAAGGCCCTCAGAAGGTTGACGAGCTATAATGAAGCTTCGCTAAGTACACACTAGATTTATTTCAAGGTCCCAGCAGTAGTGAAAGAGTGATGTGAAGTGGATTGACATTTTCAAAAGGCCACTGTGGCCATTTTGTCAGTGGAAGACAAATTCATGTTTTTCGGTGTCAACGAAACATAAGTCATGCTGTAACTAGAACAAAGTATTGATTGCCAGTTGGACATGGATTGCCATGTGTAGCTGAATTTGTTAAACTGTACAACATCAATCAATTCCACTTTAGCAGAGTGTGACTTTGTACTGGCTTTGATGTACAGGAGAGGGCAGTAAAATCAAACTAGCTGCTTCTTGAACATCTATTATAGTGATACCAGAAACCATAACACCCTGCGCAGAGGCTGTAGTATTCATATTAGTAACCAGTATGGCTTTTAAACAAGAATAGACATAGAAGGCCCATAAGTCTGTAACACTGGAAAGCTACATTGTTTGGGCTGAGTGAGCAAAGCCATGTTATAACTTACACACTGAGCATCCATTTTAGGGACATTTCAGGCCAGAAATGTCACTCAACTTTAATCAGTTTACCCTGTGCTTAGTAAGCCTCAGTCAGCTGCATGCTAGCATGGTAAACTGGGACATGGTACATGGTGTACTGTTGCACCTGATGGGAATTCAGTTCAGTTAGTTTTAAGGGTGCTGTGTCATGAACGGAACTCAAGTTTCATTCAGTTTTGAACTATCCATGAAAGGAGACACCCATGTTCTATGTTGTCCAGATGTTTCTCGCTGGGACAAAGTGGACCACACAGCTAGATAAAGGTTATTCACTGATTTGAAGGCACCCTGAAACTTATGGCTGCCTTTATACGTTTTAGACTAATGAAACTCTAATGTTTTATCATAGTAAATACGATTCCTATTTTCAGTCTTATGAGATAACAATTGTTCTGACGGCCCATTATTCTGAAACAACAATAGGACCGAAAGCCCATTCCCGAAAGCAAAGATCCACTGCTCTGAAAGCCTGTTTTTCTGATGAATTTCTTTGCCCTTAAAATCTAAGTGTATTTTGACTCGCAATAAAAGATAAAGTCAGGTAACCTTCGTTAAGTGTCCTTCACTATCACGGTAAGCATAATATACACAGTTAACATTGTGAAAAGTGTGTATTATCGGAGCAATGGACTGTCTGAACAATGTGCTTTTTATTTCAGAATTACAGACAAATGGGCTGTTGGCTCAATGGGACTATTTTTAGCTAACTAACTGTTATCATTATTAACTTTAGCATGCTGTACAGCTCTGAGGGTGATATAAATTAATCATTAATGTTTGAGGTGTCTGAAAAGTCATTGACACCAAATCTTCATTTACCGAGATATTCCTCTCTGGTCCAAGATCGCACTGCTAGCATGGCTATAAATAATATATTCACTGAAACTAAAGGCACCCACTGAAACTTATGGCTGTCTATATATTTTTTTGGTCTAACTATGTTTGTACAATTTTGACCTGTGAGGCAACAGGTAAAGTAAAGGGATCATCCCCCAGGTTGGATTTATGCAATTGTCGGCATGAATTTTATGGCAGTCCATTTAGCAGTTGTTAAGATATTTCACAGTGGACCAAAGTATTGGACTGACCACTCTGCTGGACTGGCTAAAAAAAAAAAGTGTCTGCATTGAAACTAAGGCACCAACTGAAACGGATGGCTTTCTATTTTTCTTTTGGACTAACACAACAGTAGATAATATATTGAGTCAATATTCGGTAATATACATCACATTTTGTATAGTTGCAAACAAACAATTTTACATTCTTATGAAGTCAAACTCTGTAAAATGACTGAAAACATAAACTTTAAATTATGACTCTTGTGCTACAGTACATCACCATCATTTTTAACCTTATAATACCTCTGTGTTGTGCTTATGGCTCATTTATTGAGGACATACATTGTAGTCTCTGTGCTGGCGGCATGTAAATATCAGTATGCTCCAGAATTCACTGAAGAGGTATCTTCTTGACGAAGATAAGTAGTAGTGAGAGAAATAACAGGTCATCTTGGCAATCAAGCACCTTCGAAATTCCTGTATCAGGCAAGACTTGACAGTTCACTTAAGTAGTAGAGTGAGGTTTCAAACTGTAAAACTGAGGGACACTTGGCATCCAGGTCATCTCAGGTTCCAGACCCCTCCTTGACCTCTACCCAGACCTGTATCTAACTCCTAACATAACAGCATTAAGCTGTTTACATTGTGATAAAACAAACTTACAATACGTTGTGTATGGAAATGATGCATTCCCACATACAGTTCAGTCCATGTTCATCTTTCCAAGCTCTCTGAAACCTCTCAACTCCACTTTGCTCCTCTCTAAGATCCCCATCCCATCCTTCTTCTCTTGTTCTCTTTCTGGCTGGATGACTATGCCATTGGCATCTTGAGTACTGTTGGCTACTTGGCCACACTGGTTTTCTGTTTGGGGTTATGTTTCTGTGCAATGCCATAAGGCACATGGGCAGCGACGGTGCCCATCTCAGCCGCTCCTTCCACATGAAACATCTGGTCATCGAAGTAGATGTGAGGCCTGATCTTCTCCAACATGGGGCCCTTCGGTGCTCCTGCAAGGAACAAGGCCTCGTCGATCTCCAAGCCCCAGGCTCTGAGTGTCTTCAGTGCCCGGATCCCAGAGCTGGCTGCGCTACGAGCTGTGACCAAATATGTTCGAATGGGACAGTCCAGGCGCTGGCCTTTAGCATAAAACTTTTTCTGGAGCTTCCCCAGTGCCTCCAGGAAGCCCTTCAGGGGACCCTGCCAGAGACAAAGACACAGAGATTATGATAAAACAGAGCTGGTGAAACTGTGTGTTCTTTGTGTCCTGTTTTGTGTATTTTACTCCTTGCATCATTAGTTCTTATTGCCTTGTCATGCCACACATTTAAGTGCATGCAGCTCAGGCGAACATTTATTCAATTAGCACACTGTTTTTTTTAAATGTTGGCATTTTGAAGGCTGCACGGCTTAAAGCTCATTTCATAAATTGCTGTCTGTCTGATAGAACGACACACCATCTGACAGTCTGCATCCCAGTGCCATTTGAAACCATTTATCATATCATTTTGCATAATATATTCATAGGATAATCAGTTTATAAAATGGATTTTATATCAGGAACATCTGCATAATCACTTACAGGTGATTACAGGGCTGCAGGGAAATGGCAATTAAGTCTACAAAGCGGATTGGGCTTTAGAGCTCACCTACATTTTGTCCCCTTAATTTCCGTTACTACTGTTCAAGAGAAAATGTCCAAACAAACTTCCACTGAAAGCCACATACATGATCCAGTAGCGTGTCCTCGTTGTCCTTCTCGTGTTCGAAGAACTTGTCCAGCCCATGGGCCTTGAAAATGCGCTCGGATTCATCAGAGAAGAGGACGGCGTCGCCATCAAACGCCACCCTCAGCTGGGATTCTGACACCTCTGTCAGCTTCTCCGGCATGAACATGGTGGCTGCAGCGATGCCTGAACACAAACAAAGACAACAGTGAGGATAAAAAGGTTCAGTTATACTTGTAGGATCAGAATCAACAGAACAGACACATTTCTTGCAAAGGCAAAAGCAGCTTTTACTCATGAATTCACTTCATGACTCCAGTAGATACTTTGATACCTGCAGACAGTCACATGCTGAGTGGGCTTGAATCAAGTGAACAGAAACATTACTTGTTAAAGTAAAACTAGCTTTCGCTTCATCACTTTATTTCCTGTTTGAAATAGAACAAAGCGGCAATGTTTTCATCTATGTTGTAACAGCTGTAGAGCAATTACATAAAAAAACACCCTCCTGACAGACTTGTAATTGCCTTCAGCTTACAGGAAGTATTAACGATTCCCCGGCTAATTAAGACCTTTCAAGTAAAATGTCAAGGACACTTCCTTTGCTTAACTCGTTTTATGTGTGTGTTTGTGGGAGGCGGGGTTGTTGGCGGACGTGTGCTTCCTACAGAGTCACTGCATTAGTGACATTAAGCGTGTAGGTCACATGAATAATGTCCCTAAAGTCACCTTGAGAGGTATGTATGGCCACACTATGATCAATCAGCACTCCAGTTAATTTCCTCTCATCTCTTTCCACACAGAGAATATGACATTGGTAGATACAATATGTTGTTTTCTGTTTCTGGTCTGTGCCAACAAAACTAATACACATCTTGTTTTTGTTTTTAATCAGTGTAAAACATCCTCTCTTCTGTTTAAAACATCTCTACTTGATCTGCTTTATTTCACGATGCGCTCTTCTGTTGTGATGACAATAATAATGTGCCATGAAATGTGCTGCATCGAACGAATTTAAACCTTCAGAAGCGGCTGTCAACTCAAGTTTCACAAATTTCACATCAACATGTTCTATTTCCAGCTCCTCGTCAGCAGGGTATATTAACATTTTGTATTTCTTTGGCAGGAAGCGATTCATGTTTTCAAATATTGATCTACTGTATATTCAGAGCCGCAGTCAGAGCAATGCTGATATTCCCTTCAGTGTTCATATTCACTGACACACGACAAACCATCAGGAAAATACAAAGAGAGGAAATAATCAATATGCTAGTTTATGGTAATGTCCCTGCAGCATAGGAGGAGATGTCAGTCACTGCTACTCATTATGCAAACAAGACAGAAAAAATTCAGAATGTATACTTGCGGTTCGCTGTGTGTGTAAGAATTTAATACCGTCATGCTCACATATTTCCATTTAAATGGAAGTTTAAAAGACAGCGCTGAAATTTTAATTCCATTTATCTGAAATTATTTGGGGGGGAAATGCCACTTTCAAAGAGTTAAACCATTCTGCACTTATAATTACAATGATAATAATAACACTAGATAGGCATGTTTGAAGCTACTTTAAAGTTTCTGCAAATCCATTTTCATACAATAATGAAATGAATGAAAATAAATGGGTGCCCCGAAGGTAGAAGAGATTCAAACTCTGAGCAGCTTTAAAACAGTCAGCTATGATGCAGAGTGCATGTGTAAATGGACTAAAGCATGCAAAAACACTGATGTGCAATACTTATGGTTTGAGTTACTGTATGTGTTTGCAATGTAAACATCATACTTGTGAGTACTAGCTGAAGTAGACAGGTAGACATTGTGGCATGCAAACACCTTATCCAGGTTTCTGACTCAGTATCTGCATTACTGTACATGCTAAACTATATTATCACGCTTGTCTTCTAAATAGAGTCTTGGCAAAACCTTTGTTTAGATGGCATTCATATAATATTTTCATGTTAATGATATGGCTAAACAGCGTTTTCTTTTTATAGTAAACTTGTATTTTTACAAGTACTTTTCACCAGTACTTACATAGTTTTACTGTAATATTAGAAAAACGTCTACTCTATTTGCTACGATAAAATTCAAATTCTGCCAGTTTTGTACTTTTTTTTTTCCTGTATTGGTGATGACACGTTGGAGAAGCTTTCTTTTTTACTTTCTACTTCTGCACTGTTACATTTGAAGTGGGAATTTGTTAAGGGGCAAATCTCAATTTTCACTCCACTAAATTTTAAAAAGTGTAACTTCTACAAGTTTGAGAAAGGGTCTGTATAATATCAAAAGCTTGAAAATTAATAACCACATTTTGTGTGGCGTAAACATCATATCCTGAATGTCTAAATCTACTCACTGGTGCAATGTGAGCATCATTAATTTGTTTTTTGCAGTCATATTACATTTTTTCTTAGCCGTACTGTAACTCATCACCTTTCACTCTGAAGTAACAGATTTTATCGTCCTCACCCTTGCGTATGTGTGTGTGTGTGTGTGTGTGCGTGTGTGTGTGTGTGTGTGTGTGCTCACCTTCAGCCAGCGCCTCCCTGACCTTTTCCGAGTCAGCAGACAGGTAGAGGTTAGTGTGCCAGGCCTTCAGGTAGCCAATAGGACTGCTTCCCCCCGTCATACAAAACCTCTCGATGAACAAATCTGTGGACAAGAGGAACAAACAGCAACATGGTTTTCACTTTCAGCACAACACCCAGTGTTAAATGTCAACATGCAGTACATTAGAAGTATTACAGATCCATTACAATATTAATACACGTATTTATTTGTGTCTTTACAGACTGCTCTGAGCTGTAGCTTAGCATTTGTCAAGCTAAGCAATTTCAAGAGGTGAAGCGGAGGGGAGATGCGAGGATAAGGGCAGGGTGAGAGGATAAACTTACAAGAGGGTGGGAGAGTGTCCAAAGAGGGGGTTAAGTATGAGAAGAGGGGACTACGTGGGGGACAAGGCGGTGCAGAGAGACAGAAGGAATTAGGATTGGTGGGAAAGTGTCTGTTTGCATTTTGGCTGAGGGAGGCTCTTAATTCACCACTGAGGGCTGATCCAAAGAGCGGTGGAGAGGCAGTACGAGCTGTTCAGGTAAAATGATCCGATATTCACGAGGAAATGGGAAGAGCAGAAAGGGCACAGGATTAAAGTGACAGATTAATGTTGGGATGGAGATTTGATAGAACGAGTTTGAGAAGCGCTGAAGGTTATAATGGACTGTGAAGATGTGGGCGACACCAAAGATAGATAGAGATATAGTAGAAGTGAAGGTTAATGTGGGTGGGAGATTAGTGTGATGAGACGGCAAGGTTAAAGCATTTATATAAAGCTGCACTAGGCAAGAAACTTGTCTTAGATTTCATCCACATTAAAGGGCCACTTCCATGAAGATGAAAGGACTAGTGATGGGAGAGCACTGGAAACAAACAAAAGGTGTCCTGTTTATACAAAACACCTAACGTGGTTCAATCTCCTCCTGTGGCCACATTCTTTACATATATCTTATAATTTCCATAATTTTTTATGTCATCAAAATTTGTATATACTACGATTTTGTTTCTGTACACTCGTCATCTATTGCATGTTGGTCCTGGCAGAGGGATCCCCTTCCCCTGTGCTTCTTCCATTGTGATTTTGGGCTATACAAATAAAATTTGACTTGTCTTGACACATAAACACAAATTAAATTATAGATAGCTTTTGAATTTGTGGTTCTGGACATTAGGCATTGGGTAGCTTTTTATAACTTTAAGGTTAGGGGTAGACACAGAAATGTGCAGACAACTGTAAGCTTCAATACTAATCCATCAATGTTAAAACACACTTTATTCATCAGCTGTTTTTAGCTATTTGGCCTTCATCCGGGTGGTAACAAGGTAGCTTTTCCCCAGCGGACATTTAATGAAACAGAAAAATATATAGGTTGTAAGCCATCAACAGAAAGGCTTTGGACAGTGGCAACAGTTTGTTGCTAACTACACATCAACACAACAGTAATCATGTGCCCAACCTTTTTAGCTAGTGACCTCACTCAAAATGGACCAATTTCCCTCTGCAGCCCCTGGTCATATGTTCAATATGTCTATAGGTTGTTAACAGTTCAACACATGATGAATGATTTTCTCCCCTAAAGCTTTCAGACTGCTTCGTTTGGAAAAACTGAAGAGGTAAAAACTATTCGATATTTTATGAGAAAGAAAGCAAACGTAAGAGAAAATTCAGAGACCGTCTTGTGGATAAAAGGTGCAAAAGAGAAACTGACTTGTAAACACTGTTTTTGGTGTCAAACTCTCACAGTTATATGCATTTACCACGATGTGTAGTGCAGTTTTAAAAGACTCACAGATAGAATATGACTCATGAACAGACTGAAGGTAGATGGAGACTAAAAGAAACAGAGAGACGGTGTTCTTTAAACCCACTGGGTGATCTTGCAATCATTCAAAGAACCAACTGTCCTCTGCAGACTTTCTAAAGGGTTTATTCAGCTTTGTAGTCCAACCCTTGTGGGTTTGACCCCTGCCCCTATGCTATACCTCATCAAATCAAACCTCCCAAACATCCCTTGTCTTTAGAACGGGTGCCAGAGCGTGGGATTCACTCGAGGGGAAAATCTCCTCACCCTTGATGTCTCTGTATCTTTTTTTTTCCCCCTACAAAAATGTTTTCATATCATCTATCTTTGTATGATTTATTTGCTTGTCCAGAAGATCTAAAACATGGTAATAGGGACGCAGGAAATCAGCAGGAATGCAAAAACGCTGCTGCCGCATGAAAGAACGAGCGGTTTCATTGTGCAGTTTAACACTTTGTTCTCAGAGCAGCGCGGTGTGTCCACGTAGGATATGATGCATATTGCGTGCATATATACAGTATGAGGTCGTGAAGTGGCTCCAGCTTTGATTTACATACAGAACGATAATGTCATCACATGAAATCTCAATTTTCTGAACACAGAGCACATTACAGGACCTGTCAATCATCTTAACCCTTGGGTCCGACGATGAATACATGCAAAGTAGATGTATGAAATTGCTGGCAGGCACCTTGTCATTCACAGTCATGCACTAATGTAACTGTATAGTTGTCCCCAGTCATCCACATGTAAGGTGAGAAACTTCACCATGCGGCTGTTAAAAATAGTTTTTGTAGGCAGCTAATGAGTTTCTCTGAGGTGTCTGGATTTAGTTTCAAATGTGAAAAGCTAAGGAGTGAGTAAATGTTTGTTTCTTAATCATTTTTATGACTATGTCACCCACAGAGATCGACTGTGGCCGTAACTGCAGGGATGATGTTGAACAAACCCTTATCCTTGTGACAACAGAGAAGCCGTGTTTTCCTTCAGTTCTGTAGGAAAGGTCAGAGTTCGGAGGATTGTTTGAATGTATTGGGCCCCTCATACCGAGAGCCACCAAAGAGATCTAACATGGAAGCATCTGGAGGACCGTGCGTTGCTTTGGTGGCTCAGCACAGACATGTTTTTGTTTCGGGCCTCTCGGGTTATTCTTACATCCCAGAGGAGGTAATCTTGAACTCACCCCGACCTAAAGCTCTGAGGATGTGAAAACATTTGAAGAGCTGAACAGGAAGTGGTCTGTGAGGTAGACGTCATTGTAGGGTCTGAGATTTCCCTGGGAAGGATCCAGTCAGTCAGCTGTTCATACACCATGTTGTTTGGTTCTCAGCTGAGCTTGCCAGTTGTCAGTTTCAATATCCTGACCAACTAACGTCAGTGTGCGTCTTAATTTCTTGTAGACTGCGGTTTGTTTTCTTAAAGTTGCTTAAGGCGACAGTTTCAAAGTAAGAAAGCGCATTAAAGATCTCAACTGACCATGTATTTTGAACAAATTCCATTTGGACTTGGACATTAGTGGAAAATCCTATGAATACTCGCCATCAAACTCTGAGATATTCTAACATTTTCTGAAATACTAAATATACCAGACACGTTTACTACAGTCACTGTGTTGTTTGGAAGTACTGCAAAAATAATTTCAAATAATTTTGTAGCATTTGTTTAGAAGTCAGCTGCCCTCCAAACCCATTCCTGATGGATTAAAGACATCCTCTATACATAGTATATCTACTATACTACACAATCAAAAGGTGCCTTCTATGAAGTTGAGAAAACTTGACAGTTCTTTGTCTTTTAGTGTGAAAAAACGTTCCTCTGTCACAGCCTCAGTAATGCCTACACAATGACGTTGACCGCAGCCGCCTACAGACATACATAGCTGTCATACAAGCTTGAATTTGCACATGCTTGTTCTTCAGTTTCTTTCTTTTTATCCCTTCCAAGTGATGCTGCTTGTTATTTGTTGAAACTGTCTTTAAATCCTGACAGGAATCAATCAATCAAATATAAATTCAGCATCTGTGGCTGTCTCAGGCCTGTCATAAACCCATCCAATCATTTCATTCAGCCCAGATGGAAGGAAGGGATTTTTACATTTGGAAACATTCCCTTTCTCTTTGGTCTCAAATTTACTCATAACATTTGCTACTATTATTGTTCCTTTTCCTTTTTATGTTTTATTTTTCCATCTCCTACTATTTTGTTTTATCATTTTAGGATCTTGTCAAACTGTAAGTGTCTGTGTGGGTGCTTGAAATCTGATCTCTTTGTAACCTGTCGATAGCAGGCAGGTATTTAAAGCCACTACTCTGTCTGCCACATTGTGTCTTATTACGTTATTGCCATTACTGTCTGACTCTAAAAATAGATACTTGGTATAAAGCATCTGTTTTCTCAGCTCGGAGCCACATCCACTTTATAAATCGATCTCAGTCAGACTTACTGTGATGGTTGATGGTGTTGATGAGCCGGATTCCTACGTGTGCATGGTTGTACGTCACCAGAACAATATCAAACAGCTCTTCACTTTGTGGGTACAGTTCTCGCAGACGAGTGTTCACTGTCTCCAGAGCCTGTTAGGATACAGCAACAGTCAGCGAAGAAGCTCAGAACAGCTTAAAAAAAGTCTGTGAACTGTATGTTTGTGCGACTTTAACCTTAACAAAGGGGAAAGCTGGTCCAGGGGCGAAGGGTTCGTTCTCATGTTCGATTTGGTATCTCAGATACTCCTCCACTCCTTGCTGCTCAAACACCTTCTGCTCCCGCTCGGTCCGAAACAAGACCCGAGAAGAAACAGCGACGGTCACTGCGTTCTCTGGCTTTGGCTGCAGAAATAAAGAGATAAAATGTTGTGACAAAGAGAAAGAGAGGAAAGGGGGAACATGGACGAGCAGTGATGAGCCATTGAGATGAAGGCTGGAAAACACAGGGGGGAAGAGAAGTGAAAGGTGTGGGCCTATTTTTACCTGTGGAGAAAAACTGACCCTAAAACTATCCCGGCTAATAATACTTCCTTTGTATTAGTGCATACATGAGTGCTGCTGTTACACTTTTACAAGAGACCTCAGGGGCAACACCATTAAAACTTTATTTGAGCTCTCAACATCGTACTACATGCTGTTACGTGCAAAACATCCCATACATTTCACTTGTTGTCATGCCTGTTATCTGTTGTAATCTGTCATTAGTGGAATGGTGTCATCTCTAATCACGGGATGAGAAGACGACGTACAGTACGTGTGGCCACATGACCACACATTTCTCAGTTCTCCATTCACAGTGACTCTTTGGGACTGTCCAAACGTTATTGGGGTGAGGAGGGGAGGCCTGGAGGTAATGTTTCAAATTTTAAAAAAAACTTTTAAAAGGCCCTCCTCCGTGATATTAATATTTACTTTGGGCCCTCCCCCTGACTACAAAACCCACCTACCAATATATATAAGCAACATTTCTACCTTAAAATAACAGCTTCACTATTATTTTGATACAGAACTGACTTTTAATAGCGTAAATGTGCCTTTTTCTTGAGCTAACACTCAACACTAAGTTTGCTAATGTCTTAGGTATGCTACATCTAGCGAGTTACCTCTCCAGCACCCTATTCCTACAACAAATCCTATATTTTTTAAGTTGAACGCTGTTAGTTTGGCTGTTAAATTTCATTGCATAAAACTAAAAGGTGATATTTTACCTGCACGCGCTTATTTCAAAAGGTCGGTGTATAGTGACTCACCAAATAGGCATGCAAGGTCAGAGCCCTGCAGAGAAAAGTGTGATGATTTTGGACCTCTATGTGTGTTATTCTTATCAAAGACTATTCCTCCGTGAACTCAAATTAACAGTACTAGATGGCACAGCGGCCTCATGTTGCGCTCATGTTGCTTAATGTGTGTGTTTATGCTCGGGTGCTAGTGCGTGAAGGGGGGAGGCCGGCATTCCTATGGGGGCAGATGGCCTTAGTGCCCACAGCGGGCAGCTGAGCTCAGACAATGTCTGGGTGGTGGGAAGAGAAGGGTAAGGGGGCAAGGGAAGCCTGAACACAACTTTGCCTAAATGTGTCACTGAATGTGCTGTACAGCATATCACATACAAGTGCACGTATCTTTTGTTTGTATTTTTCAAAAGAAGCTCCAAAACATGCATAATAACACATGCATGTGCGTTAATATGTGTGCAACATCCATTCTGTGTGTTTGTAGAAATCTGTGTATGAAGACACATGCATGTTTGTGTCCATGCCCCAATGTTTGTGTGCTGGTAAATAGGCCACAGGCTCACGGGGGCACTGAGCCAATGTCCCTCTATTTAGCCTTATTCCATCACAACAACACCGCCTCCTGACATGTCACCTACTTACCTGTTAACACACACATCACCTTGACAGGATTAATTCTGACCCACATTTAAGTCAGATTAAAAATGTGAACAGTTTCTCTTGTCTGATAAGTTTTCTAGTTCGGCGTCATTCATGTCTTTACACTCATAAATACATGCATAAATGTGTGTCATACTTTCTTACTGTATGCATTTATGAGGCACACGTGTGTTTTCTCAGGTGAAAAATGTTCACATTCCAATTCCAAAGACTCACATCACCTTCCTGCAGGCTTCACCTACATACAGGCAATGTATACAAACACTGACATACTGTATGCAAAGGTAGAGTTTGTACCACACACTAATGAGACTAGCTTTGTTTTGTCACCAGAGAGGGAGAGAGAGAGGGAGGGAGTCTCTCTCTAGGGCGCATTTAGTTTTGTCCTGACAAATAGCATGTCAGGACAAAACTAAATTAACACACAGGACCTTCAAAAGTGCAAGAGTGTGGTGAAGGTAAAAATAATACTTATGGACAAAAATAGGCTAAATGTGAAGCTTTGGCTTTGTTTGTTACCACAATGAGAACTTTTTCTCTAGAATCAAACTTCAGGAAGTCAGAAAACTGCTTTAGGTTGAATTTTTGTTACATTATTTTGACATTTTGGGACTGCATGCTAATGTCATGGGTTGGTGCTAAAATTATTATATCATACACAATTCCTATTTGTGATTGGAGGACTTTTGTTACTCTGGTTTGAAACACAGGGTAACCTGCAGTGCTGAGGTCACAGTACTACTTGTTGCTGTGAGCTCTGACAGTCCGGTCATTTGCCATCAACGCTAACGCTAGCTAGACCATTGTTCTTTGTAAAAATGCAGGACGAGTATTTAAGTGCACAGGAGCTACCAATGACTCAGCAGGTGATGACATTTCAAAAATAGCTACTTAAAAAGTCTAATGGGAATAAAGAAGATAAGTAGCCTGGCTTGTTAGCTTCCACTTTATGAGCGTACAAGTGTTTACAGCACGATGAGTCCTCCCAAATATTTAGCGTCTTAAATTGCCACCAGGCAATAACCAACATGACATGGGCTACTTCAAAAAGCAGGTCGGAACGTCTTATATCAGATCATAGGCTTTACAAGGCTAATAGATCTTCCAGTCAGTGGCCTACCATGGAAGCTGATGGTAGGCTATGGTAGTCTCCTGGCAATGCCGGCCCTGAAATATCAGATTGACTGATTTTTAAGCAATCAAAAGTCGGACCAAATTTCAGCTTTATTGTGCCTCTTTTGCCATGCAGTGTCCAGGCAGAATGAGGACTTATCCTGAATCGCTGATGGATATTCAGATGAATTTTTGATTGGTCCATGTCAGGCTCTTGCACAGCTGAAGCAGGGCCAAGAGTCAATCCCCCAAAGTCTCTGCCTTATTGCTCACTGCGCCTATGGAAAACAGAGCATCTGAAGGTGGCGTGGCATCACAATGCATCGTGTGGATGGAAAATATGGAGACTGGTTAACATGTGTGCCTCAGAAGGTTTCTGCCTAGTTAGCAGTTCCCAGCAATCAAACTCCTTTGCCCTCAAAGATTTCAAACATAACTTTAATGTCAATTGTTAAGAGCTTGACCGATAGCCAACGGGGCCAACAGACCATTTCATTTTCGATTTTACACATACAGTGTGAGCACTCAGGTCATGGCTTGACGATTGAACTGTACAGTATGAGTACATACATTTGAGAGCTTTGACTTTACATTGTAGACGAGCATATGCCCAGCTTTAGAAGTTTTTTCAACAAATGTGTCCATGAATGTGTTCTCTTTTTTTGTTAAAGATAAAATAAAAATGTCCACAGTTTATATTTCCTTGCCCAAAAGTTTGAGTCGGGCCTCATACACACCATGGGGTAAATTCAGCTTTTTTTTTCAGCCATAGCAGGGCATTTAATCTGTCAACTATTATTAAAATTCAAAACTCACAGGAGCATGAGCTCGCAAATCAAAGAGCCGTAGCTCTCTGTGGCTCTCTGGTGATTAGAACACAGCATGTTGATTCATTAGTTCAGTCCGGCGACTCTCCGGTACAATATGAATCAACATGACAGCACACGTGACGATGCATCAGGTCAGGTTGTTGGTTAGTAGAGTGGGTGTGTCCGTGATCATGCAGGCACATCGACAGCCGTCACAGAGGAGGTTACGGTGAAAGGGCAGTGGCGGTGGTTATTCAGTCAGTGGCCATAGACACAACCTTTGACCTCATTTGATGATGGGACATACTTACGAAAAACACGCCTCCTTCCACCTTCCGGGCTCGTCTCCCTGTCACCTTTGCAAAATAACAGTTTGTTTTTATTCATTGGGTATTCAGAGAACATTCATTTACAGCTGATTTTCATTGACACTGTATGTTTTCTGTTTTTCTTGCAGAGAATCTTTTTAATTTTGTGTAAGATGGATTTTTTTTTTGCAATGCCTGACACTTAAATCAAGTTTTGCCAGATGGAGACAGACACACAATGACACAATGTGCTGAGCAGTTTTGCAGTTTTATGAATGTTACTCAGAGACAGCCTTGCAGATGTACGAGACCTTTGGTGCAGCTTATCCATTAGAGTCATTTTACTCTATGAATAACATGTCACACAGTCTGAGAGTAATCCCGGAGCATGAGTCCAGCTCTTTGCTGTGATTTGATACTGGTAGTGTTTACAGCCTGCCCTCTCCCAGCAGGCCTTCCACCCACTGGGAATGCATTGATCACATGGCTCCTCTGCAGAGGAATCCACAGCAACCATAATCACCTCTATTGATTTGTATGATGGCCAAGACAAAAGGATATAAATAACCCCCCTCTCTACCCCCTCCCCTCTTCCCCACTCTCTACCATTAATCCCATCAGAGCTCTGCCAGATCAGCAGGACTGGTGGTAACCCAGATCCATGAGTCATGTGTTATTTACATATCTGAGACTGTGAGACATCCCTTCCATCCGTCCAGGAATGAAACGAAGAGGTGGAAGGGATTTCCAAACAACGGACAGAGAGAGAAAGAACAGAGGGGAAGCAGGGAGGAAAATAAAGAGGTGAGGGCGTGAGCAGAAAGTGACGAGGTGGGGAGTGGAGTAGCAGCAGGGGAGGGTGACTGATATTTATAGATAAGTAAAAGGCCAGTGATGATGCAGCCGGTTCAGCCCTTGGCAGATATGGTAACTGAACACTGCAACTAAACACTGACAGCAACAGCAATGTTAATGTACCTGTTTGTCTGAAGTCAGACCAATATTATTAAAACTCACATGGGCCAGGGAAAGACTTCTTATTTCATATTGTTTGGTTACATATTTAGTGTATACAGTGTTTGATCAGTACTGCGTTGTGTGTCTTTTAGGAAAAGATTAACCTGAATACACTAACTTTGATAAGCCTCTAATGCTATTCGTTAACATAATTACTTATTAGTCTCTCGGCTATATTTCCAAGGAAGCCCTTTAATGTTTAAAAGTAGGACCTGACTTGTGTACTCACGACCAAGGAGGGCAAAGCGGTAGTTATATGACTAAAATATGAACAATGTGGCTTAAGACTTAATAACAGGCCCTAAGGTTAATGTACATAGATATAAGACAATGAATGACATATATTTAAAGTTTTGTGTCGTGTAAAATTAGTTAATACTAGTAAGTATACATGCATGAAGACATAGGTTACATTTATGCTTTTGGATTTTCAAACAGAAGGTTATCTTTGCAGGAGTGTAAACTTCCCCATAGCCGCTAAACTCAGAATGGACGTCCTTTTTTTTTAACGTACCCGTTAACTGACATTTGCAGCATAGACAGCAAGTCCTTTCCTTACATCTTGGTTTTGTCTGCTCTCTGTTTTTGTTTTGTTTTTTGTTCTCCTTCCCAGTCATTCTATTTATTTACTTTACAACTTCATCACGCTTCAAAAGATTAAACTGACTCTATCTCGCCTACAGTCCCTGAGTCATTTTCCCTTCTTGGTCCTCATCATCTGCTTCATTGTAGATGAGAAGTGTGTTTAATTTTAGAATGCTGCCTAATTACACTGACCTTTCAATTTAATGTTAATTAGAGTGATATAACTAAAATGAAAAGAAAGATGAAGTGAATTAGCACTGCTTATGATTAATGAGGCCTGCATGTATTCTTGAGTTAACACTCCATGTCTAAAAAAATATATAACACCTTTCATCATTTCCCCTTTTATATTCATTTTCTTAGGTGGACAATAATTATGCATAAGGGGCCTGTCATGATAATGCATAAGTACCGAAAATGAATCATGAGGTGAATTTCATCACTTGATTTTTTAACCATTCTAAGTTTACTGTAGAAATAAATGCTGTAAGAAAAAGCCACGATTAAAAGTGTCTTTAACAGAACAAATATATTAAGCCTTTCAATAATCTGTCCATCAGCACATTACAAGGAAAGAGGTAAATGTCAGGATTTGGATATGAAAATACCAAAAAATGACTTATTACTTATTCAGCATCTAGATAACTGAGATCATTAAAGGGAGAAAAATTAAAGGACCACTGTGTATCATCTTGCGGTGTAGTTGCTCACCTCACGCTCCCGTTCCAAGCATGAAGGAGAAATTACGGTGGCCGTGAAATGCACAAACAGTGCCAAAGTGCCTGCCCATAGCCAGCGCTTAGTTTGTCCATTTTGGGCTACTCTAGAAATATTGCAGTACAACATGGCGGACTCTGTCGTAGAGGAACCAAGGCACCAAGGCGTAGATATAAAAGGCTCAATGTAAGGTAACAAAAAGATAATGATTCTTTTTTTCAGGTGATTATACACAAATGAAAACATAGTTATGCAAATTATAATCCATTTCTGTCTTATTCTGTGTCCTCTAAATCTTACACACTGGACCTTTAACACACGGAAACAGTATAAAATCTGCAAAGTATCACTTTTCACATTTCACTATGTCCAAAAATACAGTGTGTATCGTGCTATCAAACATCAATTTTAATGTGGCGATATCTATCTAAAAGCCTGTAATCTGTGTGGTCCATTACCTCTGATGAATATTCACATGCAGTATATACATTAATGCTGTTTAATGCGTCTTAAAACTCTAAATATGGCGTGTTTACATGTGAGCACAGTTAAATCCCCCTGGTATACAGAGTTTCAGATGGAGGCAGAGATAGATCTGTGCTGTCCATTAGGCCAGTGTCATATTCTTATTACAGTAACATTTGGATTAATAGTTAAGCAGTAATGGATGTTTACAGTCTGAAAATGCACCACTGATCCTCAAGCAGCAGAGATTACGCAGCTTTTAGCTTCTTTTAGCTCTGGTACCTTGCCTTTAGCTTGATTTCTTCATCAGTATTTTGCTCTCTCTTTGCTGTTTTTCATCTCATTTTAACAACACTCTTTTTTTTCTTTTTCTTTATTAGATTTATTTTTACTCTAACATTCTGTATATTTGTGTTTTTTTTGCGGCAATAATTCTGTTTCAGCCTCGCTCAAAGTAGCTCAGCGTGTCCGCCGATTCCCTGGAAATGCTGATGTGCCCTGTGCACTATGTAGAAGTACTGCAGTGCTATAAACAGCACTAAACCCCACCACTTGAGTCTGTCTAGTTCTCAGATTCATGTTAACCTTTTGCAAAGTGAACTTTTATTTCTCAGAAGCAAAGTTTCTCTGGAGGCTACAACTATAGTTGAGTGAAACGTTGTTTAGAGAACCTAACTATAGAAGGTAAATAAAAACAAACTGAATATATTATCTTATATTGGCTCACTGTCACTGATTTACAAGATCCAGATCCAGTTCTACACAACACCTATGTAGGTTAGCATGTTAGTCTAGCCTCTTAAATCATAAATGGTATGGTCATTAATGGGTTTTGAGGCCACCAAACTCTGTGGCCTTTAAAACTCAGACACTCGATCACCTTGTCTAACCCCCCCCCCCAACCTCCACCCCTCCATGAGCTACGCTTTAAGCTGCACACGTGGGTGACGTAAACATCTGACTCAAAGGACTAAGCTGAGGAAAGCAGCAACAGGGCAGACGAGGAGAGAGGAAGACAGATCACTAACAAACACAGAGACGCTGACAGCTACACTGATATGTACAAATGGCGAGTGACACTTACTGGTTTTGGCTTGGTGGTGAGGCCCAAGTGGTCTTGATCAAACTCTTCTTTCTCCTCCCATGATCCTCTGCTGTCCCCGTTGGACGAAGTGGCAACTTTGAGCTCCTTGACCTGTCCGCTCATCACCTGTACAGGGTCCAGGCTCATCTTCACCACAGAGAATCTCCCTCTCTCTCTGCTCCGAACCTATTCTCACCTCTCAACCTTTGACAATGACACAGTTCTTCTTCTTCTGAACAAAATATCCCACCACAGTCTGTAGCATTTATCGAGACACTCCTACCACGTGCACTGATAACAGGCTTACTACAGTAGGTCGCAGCTCTTGCGTCTGCCCTGTGAAAGCAGCCGAAGTGTGAAGAGCAGAAGTGTTCACTCCTCTCTCTCCTGTTCACTTCTCTGTATCCTTACTTCCTCGAGAGGATTATAGCTCACTGCGTCCAATTCCAGAGGACATCAAAGACTCATTCACAAGCATTCTCGGATGCACACACACACACACACACACACACACAAACACACACCGTCACACATACAGTCTATCCGTTGTGTGTGCAGGCTGTGCAGCAATCCATCTGCTGCTATCTCTGTGCTGTATCTCTCTCTTTTCCCCCACTCAGTGTCCCCTTCCCTCCCTCCTTCTCTGTCCCATTCAATCACTCTCTGAGCTCCCTGTTCATGCCCCGCTGTCCCCTCTCTAACCAATCACAGACCTCCTTCCTTATTCAGCGTGGCTCCGCCCCCACCCTTTTGCTGTCCCTTGTTGACAATTTGCCCAAGAGGCTCATGGGACATTCAGGCACACACAGCAAAAAATAGCCATAATGATGAGCCATTTAACCCGGCAGCCAATCAGCAAAATGATTGATGATTTTTTCTTTTAACCCTTTAAGGAACAAAATACATTTTTACAACCTCACATTGGAGGTTTATTTGTCTTTATTTATTATAACACTTCACATGATTTTTATGATTCTGCAGTGTATCTCTCGATGTTTCATCTAATTTTACTCAATCTTGTCTGAATGTGGTAGGTTTAAGTAAACTATGCACGTTTTTATGAGGTTTTTAGTGGTTGGAATATAACAAAGTAACATTCATAGGAAAGTACAAACAAGCATCATAGCCGGCTGAGAGAATGGAAGTGAGTAAGGGAGAGGATGACCATGAAACGGGGAGCTAAATCAGCCTAAAGGTAGCAGATAATGGATGTAACCTTCATTTAAAACCAAGGTTGTACACCGAGCTAAACACAGGGCCATTAGTGTCCTTACTCATGCCTGTTGAGTACAGCACAGTGCCAGGGCTTGCAACATCCAAATGCCTGTGTGGTTTATTGTTGTGTTTCAAACAAAGGTGGCTTTGCTATATCATTTATCTTTTGATCACAAGGAAATGAATGCTTTTGCTCCGTCCTGGCTCGTGTTACTCCCCGATGATATCTGCAATATGTTTATCCGATGTGGTGCAAGCAGATTCTTGACCCTACGCTGTGCCCCGACATTTGCGTCACTCCATTGCCTAACTAAGTGAAATTAAAGCTGAAGTAGGTACAATGTACGATGCAACGCCGCCTCTCATGCTCCAATCAAATGACGCACGAAACATGCACGTGGACTGTGCTGGGCTTGGAGCAGAACGTCAACTAACACAGCTAATTATGTCTGACTCAGAGGTAAGACATTCATCCTGCGTGAAAGAAGAAACTCCGCTTGGTGTCACCTCTGTACAGCCGTGTTTCTACTAACTTCCATGGCTGAGAAGTGTCCTGGAACGGCCATTTGAGGGTGGCTGCAAAACTCTCCATAAGTCCCCATGTTAAAATGTCCAACTTCACAGCAGAAATAAACATGTTTACAGCCTGGAACAAAAAACAATTTTGGTCTCTATAGCTAATTTACCCTTTCATGAAAACTGAGACTGAGACTGAATTTATACATAACTCACCTGTCAAATTATATTAAGTCTTAAAATTATGCATAATTAAGAGCGCGCTGCTTTGATTGACAGCTGGGTGCCTACCCTACTACACCCATGTTTTATGCAGTTTCTATAGAGCCTGTAAGTCCAAGACAATTTAATCATTTGTTTCTGTGACCTGTGATCTCTGTTTTTATTTTCTGTACTCTTTTTTGATCATAATTGATAATTGATAAGTATCAAATATCAAAAAATACTTTTAAATTCTGGTTGTAGTATCTATTCTCTTAATAGATCCTTTATGATATATAGATATTATGAGTAGACAACTGTAAAATCTTATTGTTATACTATTACTGCAATCTTTCCTTAATATGTGAATTCAGGATTTAGAGAAGTGATCATTTGGTAATAGTATAACAATAAGGTTATTTTGCAGTATAAGGTTGTTGGATCGGTTAAGAATAAGGGATACTAGAGCAGTATTTGAAAGTATTTTTTAGATATTTGATGTTTTTATTATCTAAAATGAAGACAGGGAAGGAGAGAGGAGAGAGACGAAACAAGGGTCAGTGTTACAAGGTTTAATCGTACAGACGATACGAAAGATGATATCATACACTGGAAAACACGTCTAAAGGCAATGTGCCAAGACTACAACTAGCTTCATTTTGAGATCATTTCCCACGCTGCACCTGGTGTAAATTTACAATAAGAACAATAGAGCAGAAAGAAAAGCAACCTGTGGCCACAGCTGCCCTTGGGTATGTACGTATTTCAAGGGCTGCACCAATTTCTGTTCACTTTTTTTTCCTTCTCCACTCTGTCGTGGTACAAATGGAAGGACATGTCAAAGGGGTGCTCTCGCTGACTCCACAACTCCATCAATTTCTCTTCCTTTTCTACACTCTAAGAGAACCGAGACGCCACTTTCCTGCACCTCCCTGGAGTCCCCTCCATGTTTACTACTGTGTAGTCATTTCTCAATTTTTGCAGCACATTTTGAATGTATTGCTATAGCTTTAACTCTGATCTGTCAGTACTCAAGGCTGAAAATCAATATTGTTGGAGCTTCTTACTCTGTGAAACCATTTGTTTAGTGTAACAATTTGATGCATTTGTCCTTTAATATTTAATTTAATTTTCCATTTATGTATTTATCATTCACTCTTATATGTATTATATTGTCTGGAGAGAATTATGAATACTAGTAGTAGTAACCAGCAAATCAGTAGTATGAGTTGTATTATTATTGTAATCAGTAGTAGTGTTTAGTCCCCTGACTTTCCCACCATTCATGCATACAATTGATGGACTGCCCCTTTAATGTTTGAAAACGTGATCTGAGCATTGCAAACTCCAGATATATCTGGGCCAGTGATAGTGACCGCTGATGATTGACCTCTGGGATTTAGAATAATTGTTGATACCACCAAGCCTTACAGGATAATAGTATCTGTATTTGTTTTAGTAGTAGTGGTAGTAATATCACACAGGGAATGTCAGCTGGACATGCACAGAGTGAGGGAAGATCGTTTAGGTGCCACATCCATCTGCCTGGCCTTATCCTTTGCATTTCATCTCTACTTTTACATGGACACAGGAGTGTTGTAGGAAACTAAACAACTGACCCTGGCCTTGGTCTTTGTAAGGCCAGTCATGATGTGACGACATTAGAGTTGAGTGTGACTGAGCTCACAGCCCCATCCTGTGGCCGCTCTGCAAGCTGCACCTCTTCAGCGTGACCTCCACTGCTGCAGCGTGATTCACGGGCTCTCTGCTGTTCGGCTTGTGCGTGCGCATTTGATGTGATGTTTGGTTGTCCACTGAGCTGAAGCCTAATACAGAAAGGCTCAGAATAGATTCATATTGATCCGTGATGGACGGACGGATGGATGGATGGAGGAGGGGCAATGGAAAATGGAGGGTTTAGCCCAGACGGTTTAAAAAGAGAAATGAACTGAAAGCAAAGACCCAAACTGCTGGATTCATTAACATGGGCTCTGTTGTTTGAAGAAAACAGAACTCAAATTAGAGCTTAAATTAAGCGGTAATTAATCATTTGATAAAACAGGAAATTTGTTGAATTTTTCAGCACAAAAAGTCCCTGTTAGTGTTTCCACCTCTCCTGGGGAGCACATGTACACATTGATTCATAAAGTCAAAGCTCAATCTGCACGAGTCATTTAATTGTGTTCAATTATTTCTCCCTTGCTGGCCAGCTGAGTAAATGATCAGTCCACAGATACCACAAGCAAGATTCATTTCCGCAGTCATTACATATCACAATGAATTATGACCCTCGGGGGGTGGGGGGTGTGTTTGTGTGTAAAATATGTGCGATTATATGGATGTGAAAGCGCGTTCTGTGTGTGTTTATGTGCTGGTCTCCCTGCCTTGTGGCCTCAGCATGGTTACCATGAGAACAGCATGACTGGTGACATCACTGCAGCAGTGTGACATCATTGCTAGACGGTGACTCATACTTTTGGCTCACTGTTGTGTGTGTGTGTGTGTGTGTGTGCGTGTTTGTAAGAGAGAGAGAGAGAGAGAGAGCGCTTAAATGTGTGAAGAGGAAACACGACAACAGTCACTCTCGACATCCATGTGTTTTATTCTATGTAACAAAAATAATTACATGGTCTTTGTTCTAGGAGCTTAACAATATCGAAAACAAAAAGAAAACAAAAGCAAAAAAATCATCAGACGGGACAAATTGACATTTACATGAACATCATAGAGAAATGTCGAAGGATAGAATTATATTGCACAATCGAGAACAAATAATCCCCTGTCAAAACAAAACAAAAAAAGTAGAATATCCATGTTGATATTCATGTCACACAGCTCAGTGCGTCTGTCCAGAGCTTTCTGGGATCAATACAGCATCACTTCGTGTTTAACTCCAGCATCATACTTCCTCACCTGACGCACTCCCATCTTTGGCACATAAAATCTACAGCGTGAATGTTGGATTTCGTCTAAGCAGTTTTGAAAGACATGAAAAACATCCGATAAGAAAGAAAACCGAAACAATAAAACAAAAACCATTCGTGTCTGCAATCTTGGGGTGGGAAGTGAAAGTGGTTCTCTCTCTCTCTCTCGCTCTCTCGCTCTCTCTGCTTTGAACCGGTGCTAATTAGGATGGACAGAATCTAATAAAGAGGGGGAGTGTGGTGATCAACACATTGTGAAGCCACTTTGTGAGCCAATCTGTTCTAATCAACTGTTTTACTGCATACTGCTCACCGTAAAATAGGATGATTAACGGAGCCTATGACAATAATACAGTGAGTCAAAACAAGAGGCAACAAAACATATGGGAGCGGTACGGGTGACTATCTTTACAAACAATTTGCAACACCTTCATTCGTGTCAACCTTAATCTTTTGTCTTTGTTCTTCTTAAAATGGGAGCAAAAGTCTGCCAGTGGAGTGACGTCATCATTAAACCTTCTATGTGTTGAATTTGTATGATTATAGCATCATAACATCTTTCAAATTGCTCTCCTGCTGGTTGACAATCCCACTAAAAAATGGTGGTTTGGTGTCATTTTTGATGCTCTTACTGGAAGTCGCTGAAGTAAGACGTTTTTAAATGCTGCGTAGGAGCTTTAAAGCTGCAACACGGGGTCTGCGGAAAAAGCCTAAAAATAAACATTGCCATATCATCAACCTTATAAAGTTCTCACGGTGAACGTGTTAGCATACTGTATAATTGCACATCCGGACGATACAGAGCACCATTAGTCTTCATTTTGAGTCATGCTTTTGAACCCGCTTGACACATGTAAGTTGTTTTTGTCACTTGCACACACTGTACGTTGCTTAAAGGTCCAGTGTGTAGACTTTAGTCGCATCTAGCGGTGTCATCGCTGCGTTGCAATCTCCTCACCTCACCCTCACCTTCCTAGTGTAAAGGAGAAACAACACTTGAAAGGCAAAAAAGGCAACAAAACTAAAACTATTCTTATTTTCAGGTGATTATACATGCATGAAAATATAGTTATGACTATTATATTTCCTTTCTGCCTTAGGGGCCTCAAATCTTACACACTGCACCTTTAAGAGACCCCAAAGATCATCAGAGATCATACAAAAGGGTCAACTTGGGTTCACAATGCTAAATCTCACTCCACTTTCAGATTTCTGCACTTCTTTTGAGAAACACAAGACTGTAAATGAACAAGGCGTAATCAAGTTGTTAGGATCATATTACAACTGTAACTTTTGATCTCGAGGCATTAAACAATAAACAAAAGGGGAGCTGTACAGTAGTTGAGACGTTGCGAGGCGTGACATTATACCTCCATCCACTGGGGGACACTGTGACACAGGACAGTTTCGTCTCCTCACACCTCAGGCTTCTCTTGCTCAACAACTTCTCGACAGCCTCCATTTCACAAAGACTCGCCCACCCCCACCCCCCAAAACCACGCTGGCTACCAACCAATCCAAGCCATTCGGTGAAACATAGCATCTATATGTGAGTATTATTTGTAGAACTGCAACAGTAGGCTACAGCAAACAAAACGACACGTCCCATATTGGAGACAGTACATACCGTATATCAGCGGACCACGAAAGCAAGTGTAGGTGTGGGTAATAATACTCAGTGCTTCGGTGTGAGGGTTTACGCTCAATTTTTTACAAAGTTAAACTAGACTGAGGCATCTCTTGTTACACAAATGATACAAATACAAAACACGTGAACACTCGCAAAAGTGTCCCGACATACAGCACACACAGAGCTTTCACAAGCACACACAGTTATTACACAGGCTCACTCTATCGCTCTCTCTCTCTCTCTCTCTCTTCTCACACACTCACACTCACACACACACACACACACACAGTAGCTGTGTCATCATATGAAATTAGGTCTAAGCTAGTGGTACATTTACATTTACATATTATATTTGTTTATATTCATTAATACGATTACAGTCGTATCATAATGTACATGTAGTTTTATCATTACATTATCGCACAAAGGAGGCTCGCTCTTTAGCTTTATAGGGAGGGAGCATGCACATTGGCCGGGCGAGAAGGAGGAGATGAATCTGATTCGCTGATAGAAGCCGAATGTTTTTTTTGCTGCTATGCTGAGATATCAGAAAGTCTGGCATTTTTTGAATGATATAGGGATATATTAAAAAGCCTTTCTGGAATTGTGGGGTTTCCTCACAAAGGCCTCCAAGTATCCAGCAACTAGCAACTTGTTTAATACCAACGGAGGTGCTAAATACTCCAGCCAATGTCGCGGTCTGTGTGTGTGACCTGTGACCCTTTATGTTAGCTTTCAATGCTGACATTTTGCGCTTGTTCACTTTCCTTCCGAGAGTATAAGATTGATACCACTCTCGGAATTGCGCTAAATTTGAAGACGCTTAACTTCTTACCAGCGCCTCTAAATCACTTATTAACATGTTTGTTCAATCAATACAAAACACAAGCTAGCTGTTTTTCCCCTGCTTTCAGCCTTTGCACTAAGCTAACTGTTTCCTGGCAGTAGCTTCATATTTAATGAACAAGTACGAGAGTAAACATTATTTTATCTGTTTTGAAAAGCCCTAAAATCCTGTGGCCAACCACTTGTTTCCCTTCATTTTTTAAGCTAATCCAATGAAATATAGAGTCGATGTGATTATAATCTTTAAACTGGCAATTATTGACTTTCCATTTAATGTACAGGAATCATTCACAAGCTGGTGAGCACACCGTATGTACACACACACACACACACACACACGCCACCCAGGCTTCCTCTTCAACCTTTTGCTCTTTTTCAAATTGATTTTAGATCTGAGCTGAGTTCAGCAAAGTTCCTCTCCCTCCACCTATTATCAAAGCCCTTCCTCTCTGACATTTAGGGAGGAAGAAGACAAAAGGGGGGCCGTGGCAGGACAGTGGGAGAGGAAGAGGAGAGACGGCTATTTCAGCTTTTCATGTGAAACAACAATGAATCATGGAGGCAGGTTTGGCCTTTCAGAGAAATACCGTTTCTGTCATATGGCCTGTAATTACTGTCCTGATTATCCCCACTCCACACTCGTCCAGTGGCTCTTTCTGTTGCTCAAATTACTGGTCTTGGAGAAGCAAGATCATGTTTCATATTATTCTGTATGTTTCCCCCCTATATCTTGTTCTGCTTATACCACACATATGTCAGAGTGACACTGGATTTTAATTTGAGAGCTCATTTCAGTGGTTTGAAGTTGATGGGGTCTCTGTTGTAAAAAGGTGATACTGTTACTTATTTTGGTCCACCAATCACAGATTTGAATTAAATATACAAAGTCACACAGTCCTGGTGAAGCAGGTTAGTTAAGATTTTGAAGGTTCCTAAGATTTGAAGCCACGTTTTCAGCCACAACGTGTAGTATTTAAAGTCTTTGGTGTGCCAAAGTTCTGAAAATAAAAAAACAACACTCGCAATAAACTGACAATAGGCGCAGGCTGGGCTGGTTTTTCATTCCTTTTTTTTCTTCAAACAAAACTTATACCAGCAGAAGAATTTGATTAAAGTGTAATCACATGAAAATTCGACACATGATGACTTTAATTATGTAAAACTGATGTAGTTATTTCCTGCCATTCTTCTTTTCACAGTAATTACGATTATTATGTACTATTAGCGATTTGAAGTGGAATGTCAGATGTCAATTTGTACTCTTCCTGTTGCCTCATCCCACACAAAGACAGCTGGAGAAAGCCCAGATTACATTATGCCTATATTGGAGGACAAGACTTTATTCTAATCTAACTGCGTGTGTTTTTGATAAAGCAGTTGTAATCATTTTGATAAGATATTGATTTTGTTAGCAATTGTGGAAAAGCTTTAGGGGCAGCCAGAAGTCACCGAGCAGCACATCAGTATGCTTCACCACGCTGCTGGAGGCAGCCGTCTGAGAGATTCATCATCTGCCTCAGACTAAAGCGTGCGGACGCCGTGCTGTAAACTCATATAACTGGTGGTGGATTTGGCTGTTGATGATCTAATCATTGCAACACACAAACAGTGTTGTTTCGATCAGGGTCCATGAAGTGTAAGGTTTGTCCACGCACACACATTTCACATTCATACATGCATGGACACAAACACACACACGTAGCTCATGGTATTGTTCATTTACGTGATTCTATCTCTCTCTGTCAGCATAGCGTCTGCTTCTCTGTTCTGAAAAGGACCATGTGGACCACACAACAGGCCCTTTGTTGGTTTGATGCCATTCCCTTCTTTCAAACTATCCCATGGTGCACAGCATCCAAATACTGGCTGTGTTTTGAAATTAGCATTTTGAGTGCCAGAATTTCTTTCTAGACAAGAAAAGATTGATATCACTCTCTTATTTATCTTAGCTTAGCATAGAGACCGGGGACTGGGGGAAACGGCTAGCCTGGCTCCATCCAAAGGTAAAAAATAAGTGTAAAAAAATGACAAGCTGCAGTTATATGAGGGGTTAACTAGACTTTTTTCTTGGCAAGCGAGTGTGTTTGTGAGTTTGGCAGGAAACCAGCAAACACAAAACCCCCATTAAAGCCTCCACTTGTCATTTTGATACTTCAGTCCTCATACGGATTAAACAAACAATATAATTAATTAATTTGTTAATTTGTGAGGTTTCGAGGTGCTGGTAGGCAGATTTCTTTACCCTTGAACAGAGACAGGCTAACTGTTTCCCTGTTTTCAGTCTTTATGCTAAGCTAAACATAGCTAACCGTCTCCTGGCTGTAGCTGGAGCTGTAGTGATATCAATCTCCTCGTATAACTCACAGAAAGAGAGTGAAATAAACAGATTTTTCCAAAATTACTACTTTAAAGTGTAATTTGGGACCATAATGGAGTGGTAAATCCAGATGGTGCAGACGTCTGGTGATGCTGTGTTGTGAACAACGAGTATTAAACACTATCTTAAAGTCTGAGTTAACTTAAATGAGGTGGAAGCATCGTGCTTTGCAATTACGGGTCTGCAAACTATTAACTGTACTACAAATAATTAAGTTGAGTAAAATAAGATATAAAGGTAGCAGACCTTTTGCACTTAAGTCACCCTGCAGTCTTGTAATCTCACATGCTAGGCACAGAGCCTGACAGTGTCAAAGTGTGAGTAACACTTTGTGAATCCTTACAATATTTCTTAGGTCGTTACCAAAGGAGCTGCAGGAATTTCCACTTTCGACAGATCATCAGATTGGATTTGTAAAGACACCCTGCTAGACTGCAGCAGGAGTGCTGCATGACTGTGCTGCACAGCGGGACGGTCTGGAAGAAAAGAATGGCATCAATCAGAGGGTCCACTGTGTTCCAAACATAGCTCATTCTCAGTCATCACTGCCTCAAAAAAAAAGGAAAAAAATAAAAGCTTCCCTACCTCCTCCTCCTCTTCCCTCAAACTGCATCCCTCCCTTTCTTCCCCAGCCCATCTGTTCTCCCATCCTCCTTCCTTCTCTTGTTTCAGTTCAACTCTTCCCCCATCCCTCCCCTCCCTCCCTCCCTCTGTTGCTCCACCCATCCCTCTCTCTACTTCTGCATGTCACACTGCAGCAGTAGGACGATGGAGGGGTCAGACTTGGCCGCCTCTTTAAACTCTTCCAGGGAGATCTCATCATTGTGGTCCTTGTCCATCTTGGAGAAGATCTTGTCCACGCGCTGCTGCGGGGTCAGCCCATCCTCGTTCATACGCATCATTATCACAGTGCCCACCATCTTGTAGATGGCCTGCAGAGGAGGAAAGATTTTGTCTTAAAATTGATACATAACAGAGGATTTCGTCCTTTTTTGGTAAAACCCCATGATCTAATTCAAAATAAAAACCTCTCACAAACTACACACCTCGATGATCTCCAGCATCTCCATGCGTGTGATCTTTCCATCCCCATCCAGATCATACATATTGAAGGCCCAGTTGAGTTTCTGCTCGAAGCTGCCCCTGGAGGTGATGGACAGGGCGCAGATGAACTCCCTGAAGTCGATGGTCCCGTCGCCGTTCTTGTCAAACGTCCGAAACGCATGCTGGGCGAACTTGGAGGCATCGCCGTATGGGAAAAACTGGAGAGTGAAAAATGAGATCAGCATTGTTCATTTTCTGTATTTTTGTTTTGTCCTGTCTGTTCCATTGTTTCTGTAAATGAATTGTGTTAAATTGAGTCTCATATTTGAACCCTCAAACACATACATACTGTACCACAGATGGCGTAGAATCTGTGTGTTAGTTTCACTGCAGAGCTGAACTTAGTGTGATATAGGAGGGTTTTGATGGCAGTAATGCAGAGTTGGAACAGGAGTATTACAGCGTTAGCTCAGGGGATATTAGCTTACCAGATAAATAGCGGATCGCTGTGTGTGGTGCATATAACCGCATGACCACAACACAGTGAGTGTAATTTGTGATTACTGTGCTGACTAATTACTGAGCAATTACAGTAATCTATGTGTAATACAGTTTGATGTGTGTGTGTAAACAGAATAGAGATGATGAAAGACATCAATAATTATTGAAAATCACATTTCTTGTCATGGAAGAGTGATGAAAAATGGGTGTTTATTAGTGTTATATGTAACATATAGTGTAACATATCACTATACAACTGTATTACTGTATAACCCAAGGGATGTACGAACATTTGGCGAAACACCCGTGCATTTGAGGATTATTTATGAGACTGTCTTATGAAAATCTGTTGGCTTAACTGGGTATTAACAGACAGGAGCTGGCCCAGGTAAAAGACACATTTTAGACATGAAATGCAGCAAATAAAGACTTCTTATTTACAAAATGAAACTGTAACACTAATGAATGGAACTTCAATCAATCCATTTTCTATCCCTTATCTGGGGAGGGATGAGTTTACTGCCTGATATCATAATACAACTTTGAAAATGACAGTTCACAGTGATAGATTAATACTTGAAGTACAAGCCAAAGTTGTTTTCTATGCACATCAGGACTGGGTGGGAGAGAATGAGAGGATATGCAAAACTGATTAAAAAATATCTTTAACCCCTGCGCATCCATGACAAATCAGTCAGCGTCTCTCTGGCACTGCGTCATCTCCAGAATGTTCTGAAGTTTCAGGCAGTGACAGAGTTGCTGGCAGTATTAGAGGCTCCGCCTCCTCTCTATGCCCCAAACATAGAATGATTAGTCAGCCTTGGTAATATAAGATTTCATGCTAACCACCCAACAAAAAAGATTTCTGAGTCATTTAATACAACCATGAAAAACAGTGAGCCTAATTTTCATTGCAGGCAATGCAGGAAATAGCTATGAAAGCATTGTGTTTGTAAAGATCTCAGTCCTACTTATTACTGCATAATCAACAAATCATGATTTCACCGCCTCGCCTTAATGTTCCCTCTCCTGCCCTCCGGCTTCCCTCACCTTAACATAGAGCTGCTGAAACTCCTCCAGGTTGAGGATCCCAGAGGGACAGTCTTTGAGGAAGCCTTTGTACCACTGCTTGAGCTCTGCCTCGTTGAATTCGGTGTTCTTGGTCAGGTCATCGAGGACCTCTGGAGCCAACTTGCTGTTGTGTTTCCCCATGATGCTTCACCTCTCTGGGGATGGAGGGGTACAAAGAGAGAGACAGGGTGAGCACAGAGATGAGGCGGTGCTAAACAAACAACAGCAACAACAGCAGTAATGCCCCTGTGTTGTCGTAACAGCACGGGTCTCACGAGGACAGATGCAAACAAGGAATTACCTGCACAGAGATGCACACTGAGGAAAGCTGCATTGTCTCTATGTGGCTTTGTGTGTCAAAATATACAGTATAAAACATTGACAAACATACATACACCTGTCTTTCTACTTTAGATATCTCAAATGAAACACTGGATGAAATCTTGTTTGATTAAACACAACTTAAAGATCCACCAGTACAATATTGGTGTGCCTCAGGGTTCCATGTTAGGGACTTTACAGTTTCGTGTCCATATAAATTCATTTTTCTTTTCTTGAAATTCAAACACAAATGTATGCAGATGATGCAATTTTGTATATTCATTGAACTAGGCTGAGACATTAATAGGTTCTATGTCAAATATATGGTTGACTTCCTAATGGAACCTAAATATACTTCTTCTTCATGGCGCCTAAATGTTAATAAATGATCTATATCTATTTTTCTAAGTGGACTGTCTCCTGTTAACAAGATGAAGAGAGGAAGAAAATAAAATAGCAATATATTTCATTTAAAATTCTGCATGGAATGACACTCATCCTTTAAGCCACTTTGTCAAACGCATGGACAGTACTTCCAGGAAAACAAGAGCAGTTGCCAGAGGCGACTGTCTTGAACTGTTCGGACAATCACTCTTTTCTATGAAAGCACCTTGAAGCCGCTTGAAGTATTGGACACAAGAAATAAGAAACTGCACTGCATACAACTATTTTAAAATCAATCTTATAATGTGGTTTAAATCTACTCAGATACACAATTAGGTGTGTTGGAACTACAGGTGCAAATGAGCTGTTGAGCTAACTCTGGCACATATATATTACAAATAACTTAGCATCCAGCATAGTCAGCTGTTGTAGAACAAAAATATCTACTGTAAATACGATAAAGCTTCTCAGTAAAGAGAAGCAGCTGTTGAAGAAAATCTGCATCTGCACACAGACAAGTGGAATTGTCT
Organism: Argyrosomus regius; assembly: GCA_946959425.1. Classification (NCBI taxonomy): domain Eukaryota; kingdom Metazoa; phylum Chordata; class Actinopteri; family Sciaenidae; genus Argyrosomus; species Argyrosomus regius. The sequence continues at coordinate 10,188,060 of OX336899.1, read as the reverse complement.
GTTTCAATGATTTATTGAAATGGACAGTTTTAGCAGTGCACATACATTACAGACAAAATGTCCATGCTACAAAAGGTCTTTCCGTTCCCATAATGACTCGTATCATTTTACCTCCATAATCACCTGACAGCATCGCTGCTATTTTGGCCATAAAATGGCTCATTACTCTGGCTTTTTTCGCCACACACATATATTCACATGGCTGAGGACCACTGCAGTGCCGGCATGACGCCATGCCTGACTCATAGTCCTGTCTGACAGCTTTTCGCACTTTGACACCAGGACACAGTCGAGTCAAGCGGCCACAAATCCTCCTCTGAATTGCAGACACTGTGTTGGGGCCAGTTTAGAGGCTGAAATATCATCCTGCTGTGCTTTATGGTGAGTGAGTCATAGAAAGAGGCAACAAAACCCCAAGTCACTGCAAACTGCACAAATATTTTGGACTTTATAACCCCCTGACAAGTGGGAAGCACTATGGGAGAGCCATGAGAGAGAGAGAGAGAGGAACAGCAATAAAGGACATCAATAGGCCAACAGGCCATTGGAGCATTGAAAATGTCACCTGTGATCTTTTCAAGTTGAAAACAGATGTTTAAGAAAAAAGAAAGACGCTCAGGAAGAAATGCAAAGAAAACTGGATGACGAATATAAAAATGTAGACAATCAAAGAGTCAAACCTTTTACTTTTTTAATTTCTTGCCTGAAAACAACTTCCATTTTTATCGTGTTTATGACGCAAGTCTGTGTCAGTCACAAAAGAGCAATTTTAAGCACTCAATCTCCACAAAGCAGCCTGTGTCTAAATTGTGCAGTGACACAAATGGATTCCTTCAGAAGTGACTCACTTTTCTAGGAAGGTGACTGTTTTATGCAGCATCTCACAGTTCTTCCAAGCCATTTGTGTAATGCATTACCTGCACGGACACACATGCCTGCGTAGACACACAGTTTCACAAGGTTAACTGCTGCAGGATGGATGCAGGCAGATGTTGAGGGCGGCAGTGTTGAGGAGGTTCATGTTGTGGCAGTGACATCTTTTTCCACTGAGAGGCCATCATTAAATTAGAAGTATTCAATTAATAAATCTTCACTCTCTCTCTTAAATGTGTACGATTCTCTCCCTCAAGCAGCAGACATTTAGAATAGAAGTTTAACTATCCTTAAATCATTGGCAATGTCCAAACAGGTAGTTCTGTAAATCACTGACTACATACAACAAAGACACACCACAACCGTGCTAACTTGTGTCTTGGCTCTTCCCTCCACACACACACATACAAACACTCCAGAGTTGTAACATTGTTTCTTGCCTCTGACTGAGGGAGATGAGATTGTATCCGTCTGTTAGGGAAGCAAATGTAGCAGATAATGGAGTTTCCTGTTGAGGACAGCGAGAGGCGCGACTAGCCAGGCGAGCAAACACATTGGAAACTTATCCCATCTGAAAGAATCAAAATAAACACTGCTCACGCCAGCAACATAGGAAACTTGTAGGTGCTTCCAGTCAGGTGCTCAGGTCTCTGTCAGCTAATTTACTGGGGTAGAAATCTATTGTGGGAGACTATTCAGGTGTTGGAGGTTATCTGTAGATAACCCTGAGTGTTTCTTTTTCATGGATTAGGCCACCATTCAGAGCAAATAAGTCAATTCCCTGAGATGCATTCAAACACAGATTAGCTGCCTTCCTTGAGTATGCAGTATATGTGTGTGTGTGTGCATATGTGCGTATATTTACGTCAAACTAAAGTAGGCCTGCGTTGCAAGAGATGAGATGTGCTTGTTTTAAGAACAACAGAGTACAGTAAACAGACATGTGGATGCCTAAAAATGGACTTTTGATCTACCTGTTTAAGTAGCCTGGTGCCACATCTACACATTCTGTAATAATCAAAAAAGCTCTGGTGTCGTGCTCACTGATAGCTGCTGGATAATTTCAGCCGCAAAACTGCTGAGATTTGTGGACAGGACGCTAACTTTCATGCACCTGAGTCAGAAAAATATCTGTGTCCACGACCACAAAAATGGCAAGAATCATGGATGAGATCAACACTGTACAGGTTATTGTATACTGACTTACAACAGACACAGTAACGTTAAAGTTAAGTGATCAATTCACTCAATTCAAACTGATAATTCTCTGTTTTACAGCAATTTCATCCAACTCTGCAGTTTTCAGGTTTACTGACCATTTTAGCACCTTTCAGCTTCTTTTTTTTGGTCAGATTTACTGGTTTGAGTCACTCTCAGTGCTCTAATCAACATGTTTTTATTAAGAAATCACGCTGTTCACTACCTGCTCAGCAGACAGACAATGTTAGCGGTTAGCTGATGAACGTGAGTTAGTGGAGACCAAAACAGAGCTCAAAGGAGAGTAAATATCAGAGTCACATTTGTCAGTTGAACACAAACACCACTCACATGAATGCTACTGTTGCACCATGTCTGTTGGATGTATGATATATGTAAATAGGCAATATTATCAGTATATTAAAATACACAATGATGATCAGTGTTAATCAAGTGTTCTGCTATTAGTTCTACTGTGGCCAACAAATCAGTAATGCGGCTTTAAAATGGCATATTTCTTCAGTTATCATGAAAAATACTAACTAACTAATACCACTCAAAGGCTTATAGCACTGTTTGACAGACAAGTGGTCTCTGGAACACACAAAATATCAATTCAAACAACTTGCTAACCAACTTAGCATGGATTTTCCAGAAAAGAATGAAATCTAGGAGGAAAAAAAAGAATCTTTGTATCTTTTAACGTTCATCAGCTTGAGTACAAAATTGCAGAATTTTAGGTTTGGCTTTGATAAGCCCTTAACAGCCTAACACAAGATCAAATCCCAGGGGAAGCCCATTTATGCTCTGTAATGCCATTCAAAGTCGCTCCACGTGGGGCTGATATGAATAGCTTTATTCCCCAAATGCTGCGGATTCACTCAAATATACTACACAGCCCTGATCGCCTGCTCTGCACCTCCCATCAAATAGGATCAATTGGCCAGGCAACACGCTGTTGCTGCGCACGATGACGTGTTTGACAGTCTGTTCACGTCAACACGCAGTGGAGGCCCAAACACACACACACACACACACACACACACACACACACACACAAGCCAGCGACAACAAGGACACATTAGTTCCATCACGCAGAGGTGGTGGAGTTATTACACATACAGGCATGAAAAATATATATAATGAGGAGGAAAACGGAAACAGCGAGAGAAGATGAAGAGGTTGTGTGTGGGAAACGATGATAAAGGAAGCAGAATGACTCTGGATTCACACCTCTGAGAGGGACAGACAGGGAGTGAAAAAGCGATCAAGATGGAAGGACGGTGAAGGATGGGAGGCTGCAGGCAGATAAGCAGAGCTTGTAGAAAATTGTCCCAACAGGCGTTCCAAAGAGAAAGACATGTATCTTATTGAGTCTGAAGGGGTCTTAACGCATGTTCATTCCAGCTGTCAGACTGATAGTAAACACAAAGTCTAATCAGAGTTGCAAACGCGTGGGAGACTCTGTGTGTGTGTGTGTGTGTGTGTGTGTGTCACTGTGTGTATGTGTGTGTGTATTTGCCAGCCCCGCTTGACGGCAATCTAGCTGATTGGATAAGCTCGTTAAACATGTTTGCGTGCCACAGTCAGGAGTAATAACGCTTATGTTTTTATGGCAGTTTTCTCAAACTTATGTAGGACATGAGTTCTAAGAAAGCATCGGAGGACTGGTCCACACTGGAGCTGAAAGGAGGAATAGCTTGACTTTACTTTTATTTAACATTCCCTGATTCTACCTGGTGAAGAGTTGTCATGTATTACTGTGTATTTCAAAATAAAATGTGACTGTGAGTATTTTGTGATATCTTATAGACTAAACCAGCAACCCAAAAGGTTGTCGCTCACCTGTTTTTTTTTTTTTTGGGGTCCACAGTTGGCAGGCATAAAGTGATGACATGATATGATATGTCTCATAGAACTGGAGTTACAGCCAGTGAATACCCATCTGTCTCTCTCGTCTAATGAACCTGAACTTCAAAACATGTTTGGACTCTCTGGCTGAGCTAACGTCGTGTAGGATTTCAAATGAGTGGGTCCATCACTCTCGATGGGGAAAAGTCAAAAGAGTTTTTCCTGTGCAAAGAAGAGACTTTAAAAAGGCACAAGTTCGTGTTTAGCATGTGTAGCATAGTAGAATTGTTTTTTGTGCTTGTTTGTTGACTAGTGTGTTGCTAACTTCTTGATCAGTAAATCAGAAATTAAGTTATGTCTTTTTCGAGGTTTGGGTCCTGGGAAGACACCAAATATCTCTTCTGGGCCTTGAGCTGAGTTCGGGAACTTAACCTGGGCAAAACAATTCATCAGCAATGAAAGCAATCATTAGCTGAAGCCCCAAAATGTAATATAACGCCATAGTAGGCGAGTCTGTACCAGAGCTAAATCATTTAGGTATTGGATAATTGCAAAAAACAAAATGGCCTGCAGAGGCCTTTTGACAGCAGCATTAGTTTTCAAATTACCGAGAGCTTTTGTGGACCAATAATTCGAAACTCTTCAGAGAATCAGAATTTTCTTCAAGGCTGTGTATGCCTAAATCAAATATTAGACAAGCAAAGGTCTACCCCTACTTTACTGGCTGCATAATAATAATGGATTCAAATGAATCTGACCTGGCTAATGTGCTAAAAACTGTAACACAATCAAGTGAGTGAGTCAATTCAGCGTATGACTTAAACTCCAAAATCACACTACAATTATACCTTTTTTTATCATGAAAAACATTTTTCATTTCTGCACGCACAGCAAGAGGCTGCACGAGCAACAAAACAAGGTTGAAAAGCAGTGGGGCTTTCGCTGTCGTTATTATGAGGCTCAGGCACTCGGGCTTTAACTGGACGTAGCCTGGAGGGGAAAATGTGTTGGTGTCCCCGTGACTGAAAATGATTAGCTGGCAAAAGCTGTAATTGAGTTGGAAACAGAGCAAAAAATGGGAAGCTAGGCCTCCCATACAGTAGTAATTTCCTGTGTGTGTGTTTGTGTGTGTGTGCGTGTGTGTGTGTGCAATGGCAACAAGCTTTGTGAGAGTGGAAAAAGTACAATAGACTGTAGTAGCAATAGGGGAGAAATCAATAGGATACCAGCCCAATACCAGCCCTTGCCATGAACTACACTGTGAAGTGTGTGTGTGTGTGTGTGTGTGCGCGCGCGTGTGTGTGTGTGTGTGTGTGTGTGTGTGTGTGTGTGTGTGAGACATAGAGATATAATAGAGTATAGAAAGCTGATGAGAGATGGACGGCCAGCGTATTGATGTTTGAATGATAAACCGCATCCTGAATGTTCTTCGTGGCAGCTCACCAAACCATCAAAAGTAAAATAGAACAATATGTTGTCTTGACAACTGTTGCACAGCTCGCTGCCAAACAGCCGTCCGGCAGCGGATAATGCTTTCGACCAATAGAAACGGCCCCTCTGCCAGCTGGATGACTAATATGAGCTTGATGTGGGGGGGTTTGTTGAAAATCTAAATATTGGCCAGTGTCTTCCACATCCCTGTGTTTGATTTATTGAACTGGACAGTAGAGTATTACACAAATTACACCCTCTAATTAGAAACACTGTATTTGATTACCTTTTATAACACCTGCCTCTGTTAACCAATCAGCATCTCTTTATTTCCAAACTTTCTCTGAAGGTCGACAATAGAGAGCCGATTGAGTGCTAGAGAAATGACACAGCGAGCAGCAAACAAAAAGAGATCTCCCGTTGAGGTACGCTGTGTTTACTTGACCACACAAATATGTACTGTATATATGACCTGCTAAAACATAGTGTAACAGTAGTACACTAAAGACGAGCCGTATCAGTTACATGATGTGTACGGCTATCTCAGCTAAAGTAGCACATTACAGATCAGCTTTTTGTTTGTAAAAGGAGGCATGTGTGAATGCTTCTTTAAAAGGTTACCCATTCTTCTGGAATCTCTGATCTCTGGTCGCACAGCTGCAGACTTGAGACTTGGAGTCAGACATGAGTCACGAAAATGACAACTTGAGTCTCGACTTGGATCTAATTGACACCAGAGATGAGTGCCATATGCCTTGATTTGATGATTCGAAGTTTTTGACCCAAATGGTCTCAAATGGTTAGCTTCTGTACCTGAAAGACTTTACTTGCACTTTGCAAGACTTGGACGTTGCCTTACAAAGTTGAGAGTTACCCCAAAGTAGTACTGCATCACAGCCTGTACCAAGTACTAACAAATAAGTATTTCATTCAGCAGATCAACCAAAAACTTATTTTTGTTATAGAGTCTGTAGGTTTAGGGGTGCTGTTTTACCCTGATTCTCAGATAATTGTTAGATAGTGAGATTTTGATTCGGTTCAGGTAGTTAGACGGATTTCTCTTTGGTTATATTTATTTTGTTGGTTGAAACAGCATCCGCTCACCCTTTGTTTCCCTTGTAGTTTTCCTCACCTCCTTTTGTTGTGATTTAATTCATCCAAATTCCAGAAAATAAATAACTTTGTTTTACCAAATACAGCTGCTTTTATATAATGTCTATGTATATGTAGAAGACTATTGGCACAGAAGTATTAGTAATAATTATAGTACCTGTTGTGTCATCATGGTTTGAAAGCTTGATTTTTCCTATCACTAAAATCTCCATATTCTTCTAATCTACATATATTCTCTCTGGCGACTGGAGCAGGAAGGATGCATCGCTATAGAAACGCAGCTCACCTCTGTGCAGTTCAAACTCTAATTTAAGACCAGGCAGCATGTCGAGCCTGGGGAGAAACACGGGGGACAAAACGATTGTGTGCGTGTGTCCTCATGAGTCAGTCTCTCGGCTAACCTTTATCTCCCAGATCTTCAAAATGTCATTTATTCACCTCCGTATTTATTTAATTGCAACGATTATTAAACATTTACTGAAGTCTGGGTGACTCACGTCTGAGTGCTGCGCTAATCGTCTGCTATTGTTTCTGTCTGTGCCCCCATCAGACCTGCACAGCCTTTTAAATGTAGTTAATAATATTCCAGCAACACCTTTAAACTCGGGCAGAAGTGGAAAGATGCCAGCGTGCACACACATGCTCACTTTCCTTACATAAGCCCTGGTGGTGAGTTGTTTGGTTGTAAGGCTCAGGTGTTTCTAGACAAAAACAGTCTCTAGAACAAATATACCCATGTCCCATAAGCACACACACACACACACACACACACACACACACACACTTACAGTAGTGTATTTATTGTGTAGAAAGTGTTGAAAGCTAAGTAAAAAGAACAAGGCAAACAAAACATGGGACAAATGCCTTCAGCACTTATCATCCCTACTCCTGTACTGAAAAGCTATCCCATCATCACTACTTTCATCAGAACTTTGTGTTCAAAGCTGCTCTGTGTGCCATTTTAGGATAAATTAACCACATGGATTTCAGACGCTGTCAAACACGACCATATGTTCTTAGCACTGTATGTAATACATGCAAAATATGCATTACGCATACATAAAGCACTAAAGGATATGATTTCATAATCTAAAGGAAAGCCAGTTTGTTATGAAGATCTGCAGTAGACCTTTTCATTTAAAATAAACTATATGATAGAAGTAGATAGAAGCCTACAGTATGCTGTGTTTGTCAAACATATTTGCTTTGAACGCTGATAACTCAGATTTAAATTCTTTTCAGTGCCAACTCTTTAATCATTATTTTCATATTTGAAAATTTGTGTATTTTTGTCCATAACCTTGAGGTGGATTTTATTTTTTTTGCCAATTTTGGCAGCGTCTCTGTTTGTTTTGGATCTGGTTTTGGCACAGACGTGGACTGGATAAACATAAGCCCTGACTTTTTTGACTTCCACAATCTTCTGGTAAAAGTTTAGTAAATCCCAGGAAACGTCTCCACGATGATACTGGCAGTGGTTGTTTAGTACAAAAAAGGGACACTTTAAACATTTCCTGCAGTTGACTATCTCTCATAGGTTAGCCAGTAGAGAAGCATATCTTATGCATCATATGCAAACGTCATGTCTTAGCTTACTGTAGCTTACAGAGTTTTAGGTCATAAATGCAATGGGGAAAAAGCCTATATATAAGGAACACAACACAAAAGACATTTGTCACCTACAGAGCCTGCACAACAGCACCGAGTTCAAAGCATGGCTGGATGTCCAAGTAGACAATTGTATACCACATTAAGTATAAGCTGTAAGGTATTTATACCACCTATAGAGTCTGTTTTACTCCACCTCAGTTGGATCATTAAAAAAACACGAAGACAAACTTCATCAGATTTTCTACGCAAGGACAAGTATAGTGTTGTGTTGTCTGCAAATGTTTCGAACAAAACTTTTGGGTGAATGAACTGAACTGAATCACTTCCTGAGACAATCCATTCTCGGTCACTTCACTTGAGCTCTCTTGCGAGCAAACCTGCAGGGATACACTTGATCACTGACTAACTCAGAATTTGTGAGCCCTTAGTGATAGTCTGTCTACCTCCCTCTCAATTATGTGTCACGAAAAATACACTGTATGTGTTGTACATAATGAGGGAGGACGTCGACCTTTCAGTTTGCAAACTTTATTTTTATCCAGCTAAATTCTCTGCTCACTGGCTTGTCCTCCCCGACAGTTCTCAGTTCACTAGTTAGCGAGTTGAGTCGGACGATGAAGTTGGAGCTCCAGTCAAGCACCGAATGATTCAGGCAACTAATCTTTTGGGCAATTTTCTTTTTTAATGAACAGATTCTAATGATTCAATACGCTAAAAAGAACTTCTGTGCCCATCGCTGCCGGAGTATACAGAAAAATATATATTGCATTCAGTGTTGCATGTTCTGCCAAGGCAAGTCTAACAGGCCTTGTTCTAACATTCACAGGATGACACGTACAGTACAGATCAGACCAACGCATTCACACTCACATTCACACCTATGGACAATTTTAGCATCACCACTTCACTTAACCTGTACGTGTTTAAACTGGGGAAAGATACTGGAGCGCTTGGAGGCAACCTGTGTGGGAAGAGTCCGTGTTTCCATTCTGTTCGGTATGCATCTTCCTTGGTTCGATGCTCCCCGTGACCCAAACAGTTCCTGTAAAAACAGTCATGTGTACATATTCACACACGCGGAACGGAAATTCTAGAGCGTGAATTTTACCTGCAGGGTTTTGGCAGAGCGCAGGTTGTTGTCTCAGCTGTAGCACGGTAGACGGATTAATCCGGCTCAATCCCACCAGGCAATGGCTGCGACGCGTTCCGGCTGCGGCGCGTCCAGCGGAGCTAATCGCGGATGTTCTAGACAATGTTTGTGATTCCACCAGAAGCGCTACGCCGCATTTGGTTCTAGCTGTACTGCTACAACGCTAACTACTGAATCTGTTGGAGGAAAAACAGGTCTTTTAATGTCAGTCAAACCTGGCCAAAATGACCTAATTAATATCAAATCAGTATTTTTGTCTCAGTTCCGAGATCAGTTTCTAGTGTATGTTACATTTCCATCGTACTTTATTGTATCTGTGAAGCCACTGGAGGACACTCAATGGTTTCCACTGATAACTGTGGGTGTTCATTAGTTATCCACCGGTGATGCCAAACTCCTTCGCTCAACATTCCTTTGTTGTTGCTCAACCATCAGCCGATCCATGTGCTCACAGGAGCGGGTACTGACACACACACACACACACACACACATCTTTATATTCGGACATCTCTCTCCCTCGGTAATAAAGCATGTGACAGGAATGGATGAATCAATCAGTCGCGAGACGTACACATGGGAACTCACAATGCGAACCAGCACCGATAAACACAAACACACATACACACACATGCGAGCACACGCGCACAATGAGCCAGTGATGCATGAGACAGATGCATAGTACCTACCTGGCCGTAGGCTTACGACAAAATGGAAGTGATACAAAGGGGAAGGAAAGAAAGAGGTACATAAAGTGTGTGTGTGTGTGTGTGTGTGTGTGTGTGTGTGGGGAAGGGGGGGGGGGGTTGCAGGTGTCATAGCATCATTCATCAATCATCTGTTGTTAACGGAGGAAAAGGAAAAACAAACATCACATATGCACAGACACGGGCCGGAAATTGTAGCGTAACATGTTGCTCCAAGCAGATGTTATTGTACTCGACAGAATATGGATCGATAGGTCTTTCCAGAGTAGAGGAAGTAGCTATAATCATGTGTTTTCCCATTCAGTGATCTGTCAGTCAGCTATTATGTGTAACCGCAGCTTCTCTTCACCTGCTGTTGTAAATAACAGGGAGCTATGACTATGTCTAACACCACTGCAAAGAGCACGAAAACCACTGAGGAAATAGCCTGTCGCTTGTTTTCTGTGATGAAAACACCAAAATTATCCACGCGTCTGCGTCGGATTGCTAAACATTAAACACCACTGAGTGGCACTTTTGTAAATCCTGATAAGATTTATTGAGAATATGCAATAACAATGAACTGTTTTGAAATGTCTTAAAGGTGAAAATAGCAATGGGAGCGTGTGTTTATAGAAAGTCTTAAAAGTATAGGTCAATAAGAAAACACTAAAACATATTAGTGAAAGCGGCGTCCTCTTTATTTGGATTATCGCTCAACAGAGTGTACTTAAAGCACGGAGCACTGGAGCGAACAATCAGGCATGATTTCACCGTCTCTCTCTATGTTAGGCTCCATGATCCAAACATTAATGCAGAGTAGCGTCACCACCAAAATCTAAAACACAACAACAGCAGTCAGACTTATTTATATTGTTGATGCTAGAAACTCACACAGTGTCAACCTGAACTCTGAATCCTGCAATTTATACGCAAAAAAACAATTATCGATTGGACATATTTTACACTATGTGAAGTTTTGATATCAGTAAAAAGATATATTTGTGGTTTGTGGCACCAAGAACCATCTCGATATAGCTGTATGTCTCCTCTCTCACACTCTTCTCTGGAGCTTTGGCAAGAACAGTGTGTTCTGTCCCATTAACATTAATGAGCCTCTCTTCTGATTGACTGTTTTCTGAGTGACGCACGGATTGTAGCCCACTTGGATGGTGGGTCCAGGTAGGCTGTAGTGGGGGGCGTGGCTGCGGGCGACGCCTGTGCAGTTGTGACAACACGACCACACGGAAGACCTCGTCGAAAGGCATTGTTTCTAAATTCAAGCACTTCCTCTGCGGATTGAGTGTTTTGATACTTTCACAGTATATTGCGCCTAGACCTGCTTTCTAATTACAAAATGGTGATCTCACTTTCTTACAATATGGGCCCTTTAAAGGTGCTAAAATGGAGGGTATTAAAAATAGCAGAGGAGATTATGATGTGACGGTTTTATGGATATTTTGGAGGAGAAGGTGGTACTGAATAAGATGGTAATTGTGGTACTGTAATAGCTCCCTCATGGGATGCCAAGCACCACTTGAGACAGGCTGACTCTTGAGTCTTTTCACTGTCTGCTGAGAGTTTAAAAGTGGGTTGCAGTAGAAATAAAGCAACGTAACAGTACTTTTGGGGTACAAACAATCATGCTGCTACAACACCTTATTATATCCGTATTGACTGTTATCACCTAAAGCTATATGAAGGTGACAAACTCATAAATGTATACACTACGGCACTGAGACTCATCATGCACCAAATGTCTGCTCCTGTTCTGTTAAAGGCTGGCAGCAAAAGGGGCTCCAGAGCCAAACTGAGCCATCACTGCCACCAGCTGTCTGTCATGGATGAGCCCATCACGGGTGCGTGCATGTGTTCGTGCATTTCATCATTGACAACCCTGCTTTCCTGCTTTGTACTGACACAATCAATATGTTACGTACATATATACATTGTGTATAGACCCAGCGGCGAGGCGTACAAATATGTAGACACACGCGGTCAGTGACTGTGATGCAATAACTCATCTGATATGACCCCTTCGATGCACAGCCACATGAAGGCCACTAGTGATGTGACCAAGCTCACACACAGCACACACTGGAAGCTGGTCCTATTGATTTTGTGGGACCTGGTGGACAGAGGACTAGACTATGCAGCTAGAACTAAACCACATGTTCATCCTGCTGCATTTCTCTGTCCGTCTCTCCTCTATTTACTCTAATTACTTTTCATTTCAGACGTTACGAAACAATTAAGAAAACAGTGAGACTTGTATGTACTGGTCTCTTCTGCAGACATGCTCACTAACTCTTAATCTAAATGCACTTGCCACAGTTAGTGCAACTACCAGCCAATCAGAGGGCATTCATACCCTACACCTGCATTCTTCATGCACAGATAAACACATTTATGATGAGTTTACATGCTTACATCATGCTTTTTTTAGCCTCTACACGTCCCGAAGAGGCAGCGGGAGTACAGTCCCACTGGTGCGACACACACATAGCCTTATTTTCTTCATCCATTGATTGCTCCCCACAGCATGAAGGACATTCAAGCACTCACTTCCCTGCCTGCATTTTAAGATCCGTGCACATCCACCCGAGATGTATGGGGCATTCTCTAAAAAGTGACACACCAAATGTAACACATGTCATCACAACACGAGCATGATAATCTCTGCGGCCACCGTGGCACATTATGGGCAACAAAGTGCCAAGAGACCGTGGTCCCAGGTTCGGCTGACTCTCCAGCCGTCTAAGTGTCCTTGAGCAAGACACTGAATCCCCTTAACTGCTCAGCAAGACAGCTGAGTACAGCTGAAACCTTGACTCATTTGTAGTGCTACATAAGTGTAACACACTGACGCTGACAGGGTTAAGGATTCCCCCCACTCCCGGTGAGACACCTTTGATGATAGACCAGTAAAATAATGTCCACGACTTCCTCTCTCGTCACTTATTGCTTCTCTTAGTTAAGAATTAAAGGCAATAGCAAAGGAATACCTGACCAACACTTGTACACATTAACACGATGGTGCAAAGAGACCATGTACAAATAATAATACAAAAAAAATATGTCCTCCACTTACCCTGTAATGTTTGGAAGAAGAATAAGCTCCTTACAGCTATGAAACAAGAGCCTCTTCTCTGTTTTGTTTTTTTTTCAGCTATTTTCGCGGCAGTCTTTTGGTCAAAAACAGTTCCCCCCTCATGTAAAATAACCTTCGTGTTAACTCACCTCTCTCTCTGGAAGAAGATGAATGAACCGCTGCGTCTCCCTTGCCAACACATTTGCATAAAGGCCGCCTCCCCCGCGCGGCGATTAGCTAGGATGCTGTTTAAAGGTGTATCCTTGTCACCTGATTGGACGGAGCAGCTTGTCAATAAAAAAAAAAAAAAAAATTAAAAAAAACGGCTCGCTGTTACTGCGCGCGCGCTTGTGCCCTCGCGTCCTCTCTCTCTCTCTCTCTCTCTCTGTTGCGCTGCCGACTGAGCGCGTGCGAGAGAGAAAGAGGGTGAGAGCGAGAGGAAGGGTGGTGTTATTGTAAAAAGCTGTGACGGAAAATGAAACAACAGCTGTCAAAATAGGAAAACACACGATAATTTCATGATATAAGAGTAATTTATCTTGTTGCCAGACACCTCTACTTCAAATTCACCTCATTATATCGATAGTTGATCGTTTTATGGAGATATCAGTTCAGTCTTTCGGCTCGTGGGCTTTTATATAGTGGCCATTTTGGCTAATTTGACTTCATAAACCCAAACAAACTGATTAACCAACACAGCATCACTATCACTGAAACAGAGTTTGAAGCATGCGCCCTACACTGCATCATGCATGAGGTGCCCCCAGGACAAAAAAAAAGAGCTGGTTGGCCCCTCTTAACCCCTCATTCCTTTATGCATATTCCACATTAACTGAGGAATATGAATTATATTACCATCCATCAATCCATCTTCCATAACTGCTTATCCTTATCAGGGTTGCGGGGGGGCTGGAGCCGGTCCTAGCCGACATAGGGGTTGAATTATATTAACGCAAAACTGAAACAACGTCGGTCTCAGGTTTGACACAGGGACCCACTTCCAGAAGGACGTCATTCAAAAATGTGTTTCGCTTATTTTGATATTCATACTTCCCTGTGCAGAATGTTTGACACTAGTTTGCGTGTGAAAGTTTTGCCGCACTCACCTGAAATCTAAATTTAAGATAGACATTTATTAGCAGGACTTTGTGACATCATAACTAGTTTGGAAGCCAGTCATGGTCCAAAGTGCAATCCACACGAGTGTGATGTGAAAACTTCATTGCACCAACACTGAAAAAGGACCTTTAAGCGAGGTAGGAGACACCCACATTTACAGTTAAACTGTAGAAATTAACAATTTTTACATACATTTCCATATTTTCTAATTAGGGAGATGGCAGAAATGTAATTTGAATCATTTTTAATGAGTTGATTAAACGTTTTTTGAGGGGGAAAAACCTTATCAGACACAAAATTATTCCAAGCAGAGTATTTCCCTGTATACTTAAAACATATCTGGAGGGAACCTTTAAGGACCTTATCATTTCTACAACCCCATCCCCTACAGGGACATTGATATATTCTGCAAAACCCTGGATTACATTAATTCAAAATTCTTACTTTCTACAATATCTGCACATAGCATCTATGGTATGGTTGAGGTTATAGGGAAATGTTGTAGCTCTTGCAAATTAAACTACCGGTATGCTTAATGTATGCACAGCATGTGTGTATGTCAAACTGACACTCACTTTATGCTGTCTTGCAAAGAAAACCACAGACATACCTATTATGGCTAACATTTCCATATTTCATTTATTAACTGAGAGAGAAAAGCTCCAGGTGTTACTGGGAGACTGGAAAGAGCACTGTGAGCTCTACTTTGTCTCTTAATGGCACAAATGTCATTTTAATGGAACGAAATTGTGACTGCAGAGAATTATTTTGTAACCTTTGCCTTATCATATGACAACAGAGCTTCCAATAATGGTCCTACATGGTTATATAATGATTTCAACTGTAGCGCAATATTGATTCCTTTTTGTGATGACATGGTTTTACATGTTTTTTTGTGCTCATAAGCAACACCGAGATAAGAAAGACAGTTTTATTATTGTCTAGAGTAAAACACACTTCTTCACACTTTTTCATCAGACAGAGAAAAACAATAAATCCTGCCTTGTGATAGTATCTGTCTCTGCAGCTGTCAGACAGTGTAACTGTGGTAGTGTGTGTGTGTGTGTGTGTGTGTGTGTGTGTGTGTGTGTGTGTGTGTGTTTCCCTCATCTTAAAGCCCACATAAGAGTAGTGAGTGAGTGGAGAAATACTAGAAACAGACAGGGACTGAGTTATAACAGAAAGGAGGAAAAATGTGTTATAGTCTGATTAGCCAAGGTCAGCTGGGGCCTCTTGTTGGGAGTGATATAATCTCTAGCACAAGGTAAATGTCCATCACTCTGCAGGACCACTGCAACACACACCTACTGGATGTGATGGTGTGTGTGTGTCCTTCAGTCCAAGGTAAGCATCATTCACTCTGAAAGAGCCTCACATAATCACATAAAACAACCCGTTTCAGCCTGAATGTATGGAACTACACAGCAGTATGGGAGGCAAATGGCTGAAATGATGGAGGATACAATGAGCCGGACTTATTCTGTCATTTTCAATGAATAGTTTGACGTTTTGAGGAATTACACTGAGAAGATTGATACTGCTGATGATTATGAAGCTAGGTGCTGTTAGTTTAGCTTAGCTCAAACACTGGAAACAGGGGGAAACAACTAGCCTAACTCTGTCTGAAGGCATAAAAATCCACCAAGGTGAAGGTCTTTTGGTTAACCTGTATTGTTCTACGCTAAGCTAACCAGCTGTTATCTTTACCGTATTGGTACGAGAAGGGTATCAACATTATGATCAAATCTGTGCAAGAATAAATGTCAAAATATCAAACTATTCCTTTAAATATTATAGCGTAATCATCTCCTCCTTTCTCCAATTTGTCATCCCGCCTTCTCCTTCCTCCTTCCCTCTAATTCAAAAATGTATTATTGAAACCGTATTAATTGATATAAAATGAATCTCTCACCCTCTAATTGAAATATGCTTTATTGAAAATGACATGAATATAGTATGAACCTCTCTCCCTTTTAATTCTATGAATATTCATGGTTGGGTTTTGTGTGTGTGTGTGTGTGTGTGTGTGTGTGTGTACATGTGTGTGTGTGTGTTCAATGGCAACAGAGGGTTGCCATGGGAGACAACCCATCGAGCCTGTCCTCATCCTCTCATCCCTCTCTTCTCTCTTTCATCTCTCCTGTCCTCTGTCACCAACCTACCGTTAATCTCCACACTTTGGCACTGTTTGGTGTTGTACTTTCCTCGACTCCTCTTTTAACTACTTATTCTATTGACTGCAGTTTTTTTTTTTTTTTTTGCTGTTTTTGCACCACTTCATATCGTTTGATTTAAAATTACACTCAAAGAAATTCATCTTCCACTCAAAATGAGTGGAATTATCACTTCACAGGCTGATTTTTGTATCACAATATTTATTTTTTTTTACAGTGTGCTGCTATTATAATAAGGCCAGACCTGGAGGGTACAGTATGTGTGGATCACAGCACGTAGCTGTGATTTCAGGCCTATTCCCTCAGCGAGAGGTGATACAATCTTATTCATGCTAATTGATGGGCACGTTTGCAGCCTGATAATGAAATTCAAACCTCCATTCATGCCTCAGTGTGCGTCTGAGCTTTGCGTGTGTGTGGTGTGTAATTCTCCGCGGCCTGTAAACTGTCTAATTGACCTTTCCACACTCTACAAAGGACGTCTCTTCCGCCTGCCTCTTTCCAGCTGCTATTCCCTCCCTTCTCCTCTTTCTCCCATCTTCCTTTTCCATTCTCCCTTGATACTTCCGCTCCTCCTGTCCTCTAGTTTCTCCTCTCCATTTTTACCCTTCTTCACCATTCATTCGCTCCTTTGTTGATACATACTGACATCACTGAACTGTCGTATGCTCCACAGGAGAAAAACTTAAGAAAAATATCAGGTTTTTCTCATAATTTGACTAAAAACAGAGGTGGAAAAAGGTAGAAATAAATGCAAGGACACAAACCTTTTTCATTGACCGCAATGCATCCAAACCGCAAAGCAGCATTCGATTTTATGTCAGCCAGTCCCTCCTCAAGAAAACATCTTTTCTTACTCCCAAACAGGCTCATGGGGGCAGGTGTGGAGACTGACAAGCCCATCTTCCCCTACATCATCCATGGCTATTAGCCTGTAGGGTGTCACTGGCTAATAGCTGCTGCAGAGGACAATCACTAAAGGGTATGTGGCCTCATTGCTATGTAATGTGTGACACGGGAGATAATGTAGATCAGAGTGACAGACTGTCCAGCTGCCCATAGCAGAACTTATCAGCTATGAGCGTCTGTGTGAGCCACTAACTCTCAGCTAACAGCAACGAGTGGCTGCCATCAAGACTCTGTGTCTGCCCTTGACACTGGAGATATGACAAGATAGCAACTGAGACAGGCTACATCTCAGGTGGGTGTCACACCTGGTGCTGTGGGAATGTTAATATGTCTACATAGGAGGCCACACTCTGTAGAGTCAGGAGATACTGGTTTTATATAAGGGGGCGAGGAGTTGGGAGTGGTTGGTGATTAAAGCTGCCACCGTATACATCACGTGCCTCCAGATCACCCAATAGCAAAATTCAATTGCAACAGCGGTTTTTAACCAGTACAGGGATGTTGTTATGCATATTTGTACCACAAAATGTAGAGTTTAACTGTCGAGATTTGGACCTGTATTGATAAACACCACTAAATACCCATATATATTGTTTTTCAAAAAGTGGTTTGAGAGTTTAGTTACACTTTAAACTCCCACATTGTGGCTTTTATCCTTAAAAATGATTCATTTTACTTAACTTGATGCTACAATCACATTGCTGTTTCTCTCTCTTCCCTCATTTTCTGTCTCTCCCAGCTGTCCAGTAAAGGTAAAACATGCCGTAAACTTGTACTTGTACTCATATTGCAATCATTCTCACATTTTCTCAAGAAATTTGGGACTGTGAGTGTTCTTCTTAATTGTCTCTTATATATATAAAAGCCTGATTTAGTTTTATTTTGTCTTCAACTTTTTATGCTGCCATCTTTGCCAGGTTTCTTTTGCATGGTTTTCCTCTTACTCTTTTCATTCCTCTTTTCCCTGGCCGTAAAGAGAGACAAAGTGCGTGAGAAAGAGATGAAGAGTGGGTGTCTAAGAGACAGGAGTGTGTCCTAGCAGCTGATCACCAGCACTGATGATTAAACACAACGTGTGGACGCTGTGTGTGTGCGTTTCAGTTCTGTCGATCAATCTGGCAAGTCTTAGTCAGGCTACTTTACACAAGCCTGTAGTGTACTACAACTATGACTGTTGCCTTTTCAGGTTTAAAAACCTGCTGCTGTGTCTCAAACAGAGCCCAGAGATCATTCTCTCATCTCTCCTTTCTTTCCTCCACCCTCTTTACTTCTTCTCTTCCTCCTCCTCCTCCTCCTCTCTGTAGCGATGTAACAAGATTGGGGAAAATGTCTTGTGATGACCTCCTCATCGCAGGTCAATATCTGCCATTTTGTTTGATGGTGTAGATAGAAACTACAGGGAGCCTTAGGCAATATGTGCACTGTAGCATCAGGCGAGCAGAAGAGTTATTATGCATCATGTGTGCAGAAACACTCAAAAGTTTGTGTCAATGACAGGACAGGTGTTCAGTCAGGATGATCTTATTATTCAGATTGATATCAGCCTCCTTGCTCTAGATGGGAAGGAGAAGCGGGGGAGTCATTTTAAATTAGCTGAAATCTTAAATCTGCTGATGAGAGAGGACTCTGCTGATGGGAGAAGTCTGTCAATCTATAAAATCTGCAGTGAAACCTGCTTTTATGTACTAAAGCCTTAAACGCATAATCAGGACTATTTGGTGCTCCAGTAGCAAAACAGTTACCTTCCACTTTATCATGACCTTAAAACATTGTGTAACTTCTGTACCATAAAATGCTACACTGACATGCAATTGGGTGAGTGGTGTCCCTGTCATTGATTTCCTGCACTATGTAACTCCAGGTATGATCACCTGTGAGAAGAATGTACCACCATCACCAAAAAAATGTTTTCCCTCTGATGTCTTCTGGCTACTGCACATCAACTCTGCTGCGAAATATAGCTGCTGTTAGCTAATGTTAGCTCAGTTTGTTAGTTGGACTGTCTGGACTATGAGCTCAGAGCACCTGGGGGTGTTAGTGTCCGGCACCACAGGCGTTTTGGACCACCAAAAAGAGGAGGTTTTCAGGCCCAGGCCAATGTCGTGCCAGAACCGGAGCTGGGCAAGTGGGCAATGTAACCGGACTCAGCAGTCTTTATGGACATAATTTATGGACATAATGCAAGAGTAAACGAGTAAGGGCAGCCAGCCAAGAGTCAATCTGGGACTGACTTTAAGTTGTTGGCAAGAGGTTCATGAAATAAAAGGCTAAAAGACATATGCCAAGCCAGGCTTCTTGTTGTTGTATTACTATTAGCTGGCTGCTATGTCTTGTATTGATGCACCTGTTTTACATTTAGCTGTGTAGATTATGATCATGACTAATGTAATCATTCTGTAACAAAAAATATTGTCCATATTTACTCTAAAACTGGCTGCGTTAAATCACAAAAATACCAATTTCTATGAAATGTTGCTTTAATTCTATACATGCTCATTATTTATGTAGTATGGCATGAAAACCATCGCATGTATAGTGCATCTTAAAGACAAGATTCTGAATGAAGTTAATTTTAACACCAGGTTTAAGTCAGTTTTAGGAAGTCACACTAAAAGTTGGATTATCCTGGCCTCAGCTGCGTTGATTATGTTCTTTTTTTTACATTTGTTTTATCCCCCAGTGTTTTGCAATCACATCCAGCTGCATTGAATTGTTTCATTAAGCCCTGGCTATGCAGAAGTTGTGATCTGCTGTACAAATCTGTGAGAGTATGTGCTCAGCATAAGATAATTAAAATTGAACAATGTCTGAAAACCTTGGTTTTTTTTGCTGACTCCAGCAGCTTAACTTCTCATCTTGCTGTAGGTGTACTCCAGGACCCTGTTACATCACTGTTAGGTGTTGTTACAGGTGACATTCACACCCACTTCACGCTGTGATTGATCAACTGTGGGGAGGTGAGAAAGGAGCCAGGGTTTTTTTGGACTCTCTGTCTCTGTCTTCCCGGGAAATTGTCTGAACATGTATGCCATTTTCAGTGTATTTCAGCAATATTGCACACAGCCCAAATTCTATGATAAAGCCTTCAAATGTGGACATTCAAGGTCCTCAAAACTAACTTTGAACAAGCATAACTCTTAATTAACAGAAGACACAAGATGTCAGCAGCAAGTAAATGCTACTGGGGAGTTCGACCATTAAATCCACACCCACACCCATCTCCATACGGCATCACTGTCCTTAGAAGCAGCTGTCTTATCAGCAGTACAGGTCCTGATTCGCTGAGAGGACAGCAGGCAGACAAACTGCCTTCACAAGGCTGACTAATATCAGAAATTTACCAGACATAATAGTTTTAGTATACCTCTTACTTAATTGCCCTTTATATATGTAAATATGCAACATTTATATTAAGTTACTGACTACTATAGGTGTAAGCATTTCTCTTCTTTCTCGCCATCGTTCTAATATTAGTGCACAAAGCAGCATCAGCCTACTGTCAGCGTTTTCGTCTGCACATTTCTGTGTGGAATCTGCTGTATTAATGAAAACAGGTACCACTGAACTCTTACTTTACTTGCTGCATTTCTTTAGATTTGTAATTTCCCTGAATATACATTTCATTTGTCATGAAAACACCCACTTTTTTTTGGCATGTGATAACTTTGAAAGCAGTTTATTTATCTGATGTATGTTCATAAGCAGGTCCTTTTGTGGGTTTTTGTGTGTTCTCCTCAATGTGAAAACCTATATTAAATATATTACAAAATTCAGGTTCAAGCAATATCAGTCAAAAAAAATAAAAGGGGGGCATCAATACTGACCTTAAAAATCCAACATTACCTTAGGCTCTCTTCACTGATAATTCATGTTACAGTATGAACTTTTTCTCCTGCCACTTTTACAGCTAACGACTCTCACCTCCCTGTAGATGGAGTTCACTGGTGTTAATGACCCTGTCTTTTAGCAGACCAATGGATGTACCACCTTGGGCACTGAACCGCTTAATCATAAGGGGACAAAAAAGGGAGCAGACAGGGAGAGATGAAGCGAGGGGGAAATGGGGGGAGGGATGGGGGGTTGTTCGGCAACCATGACGATCACCTCGAATCGGACAATGATTCCACTCCAGTGACTTCACGTGGAAAGAGAAGAAGAGCAACAGGGATGATAAGAAGAAAAAAAAAACGAGCGGGAGAGGAGAAAGAGGAAGTCTGACAGGTTCTTAATTAAATGTGGTAATGAGTAAAAGGAGAGGGGGAGGAAACAGTAGAATCTTTAACACTGTAAAGCATCTGCAAGTCTTCATTACACACACAATTCAGCCAGGCCATATGTCCTACTTTGTTCCTGCTGCTACACCTGTCAGGTTTTGCATTCACACAAATGCTGTTTACAAATGACTTTGACTTTGATTCCAAAGTTATTTTGTAATGATGGGTTCTTGATTACACACACAGAGGTAGACAAAAGCAGGCTTCCCATTTCTATAAAACAACCATTATGTCAAATAGTTACTGAGTGTAACTCCACTTCTATGACTACATTCTATGCCCTCTAATGGGCTTCGATACTGGAGGCAAAGGCTGCTATGTGCCACGGTGTTAAGACACCAAGGCGTTGTCATCAGAAAGTATTTAAGAGAACTAAACTGGCAGATTTCATTGGCTGTAGCTAGCTAGTTAATTAACCTAATATTAGTTATTTGAGTTGGGTGGAAAAGGCTGCCTCTGGCATATTATATTGTGTTTCCAGCTGACTTGTTGTAAAACTGTGTAAAACTACTTAAGTCTTAGTCTCAGGCTGTTATAATGTTGTAATACAGCTTTGTTTGGCCGCTTAGCTTACATACGTGTGCGAATTCTCAAGCAGTATATATTTTCAAGAGAAAAAGCTTTTAGAATGCTACTACTAGCTGACGTGAACAGCAAACATGACATTCTCTCCTGTAATATCGGCTGGCGTCACTGAAGTGTAAAATCCCATAAATCCAATAAAAAGTATGACAGAGCTGCTACCGTTAATCTGAGCACTCAATCAGTGCATGTGCTAGTCATGGACAGAGATCTGGGCTACTCATGAACATAACCTGAAACCCGACAAACAAATGCATGTATGTGCGTCTTGAACTTGGAAATTATGCTCACTTGCAATTGTAACTGTAAGCTAATTAGCTTGGCATGCTAACATCTGGGTAGATAAAAATCCATTTGTTACAATGGAAAGAGGACCCGCTCCCACTGTAGATATAAAAGAAGGATCATTTTTAGGTGACTATACATGCATGAAAACAGAGTTATATATATACATATATAAAATAGAATTTTATAATTATTTATATTTCATGTCTGCCTTATTCTGAAAATAAAGGCCCCAAATCTTACACACTGCACCTTTAAATGTTGATTATCTCTTTTGTACAGTGCTTCAGCATGAGGACAAATCCAAAGCTTGGCAGGCCTTCTATATCAATTATATTTCCAATACAATGTAGAATTATAGCAGCATCAACACAGTGGCATATGCAATATTCTGTCATTGTTTTTATTGTGCACTATTAATCTGTCAATGTGCAATGACTCATATAATGTCACCATCATTATTAGAATAATGTGATTGCTATGTCGATGTCAATATCCTCAGAAATGACTACATTATAAGGCAATATGTTCTCTCGAGCAGATTTACACATGAACACAAACAAGCACACACACACACACACACACCTGTTCACACACTTGCTTTTCATCTCCCTGGCCTGTCTATTTCCAGAATGCCCCCAACCTGCACACACATGTCACTGACTCATACACACACACGTGAGCACACGCAGACACACACAAATATACACACACACACACATACCTGTTGCAGGAGAACACACACATTTCACTGCCATGGCTACCATGAAGCTGACCCAGTTTCCATGGTGACAAAGACGGGGTCGGTTGCTGGCTGCCAATCCCCAGGACACACCCATATTTCAGTCATACAGAAAGAGAGGGAGAGATGGAGGTGAGACAGAAAGATGCAGACACAGGAATGAAGGGATGAAATAGTTGAAGGGAGGCAAGTGGAGGGTGAGGAGGGATAAGGAGATGAGAGAGATGGAGGGGATGAGAGGAAATGGGGAGGCAGAAAGAGGGAGAGAGAGGAAGTTGGGCATGAGGACAGTGGAACAGACTGAGAGGAGGTACAAAAAACAGGTGAGAAGATAAACTGTGTCAGAAAAAAGTGGTAAAATGAGATGGAGTAATAAACTATAGAGGAGTGTATTTGTCATAAAAGTGTGCTCATGTAACAAAAAATAACCAGGCCTCCCACAGTGGTGTAAAGGGTACTTACATCTCTTTTGTAAGTAAAGGTAAAATCATGTAACCAGAACCTGAAAGTCACTCCTGATTTTGAACTCTAACCAGATGTATGAGTCATCACATAATATACGTATATAGTACATAGTGTTAATTTAAAAGGTGGTGTCATGTTTACTGTCAGAATGTTCTGACATTTGCATAAAAACACCTCATACATAAGACTTCATCAAATCATTATGTCACCATATACTTGCAATAAAAGTGCCAATGTGTCCATACTTTGGATAAATATCACAGCAGATGCGTATACATGTGTGCTTGTTGAGTTTTCATGCAAATATTTGTCACATTGTGAGTTTTTAAGCTATTTATCTGCTTACATTTTAATGCAAATCAAGTCAGTTCCAGCATTTTTACCTCATGACCCCTTAAAGTAAAGCAATGTCTTCTTGCAAACCCATGCTGTATATTGCATGTGATTGAGTACAGTAACTAAAGAGTGAGTTGTACAAAAAGATAGAAAATAAGCAAGGAAGAACCACACAAAGATTAGAGATTTTAAGGGGGCCCAACCCCGAGGTTGGAAACCACTGATCTAGAGGCCATATGCAAACATTAGTAATGTGGGGACATGTTAGGAAATTGTATTGTAATGTTCTTTATCCCAATGTTATATTGGGATTCAATTCAATATATATTGTGACATGAGTGGTGTGCAAAACTACACAGGTATTTAAATATATTTATGGAGTTTTGTGCAAATGTAAGTGACGTAAACAATGAGGTTCACTGAAAGAAACAAATAAGATCATGCAATTGTTTGACAGCTGCAACAAGCTATGATCAAATATTGATATCTTACTTATCAAACCTGCTAACAGTACGTACATTTGAAAATCAAAAAGGAGGAAAAGATTTAGCTATAAGGTTTCTTTTTGTTTTATGACCGATTCTATTCTGTGTGTAATTTATGAGAGGTATTAAGGGTTAAAAATGAAAAGGAATCTATACAAAATAAAAATACTTTTCCCGTCCCTTTGAGAGCTTTACTTTCATCTTTACCCAAACCTTTGTCTGCTCTTTCCTCCCACCATGAAAAGAATTCTGCGACAGGACAAAGTTGGAAATCAGTTTCTATTCTTGTAGATATAAATGTATTACAGCAGACAGAAGGTGATGTATGTTACAAAGGCCCTAAAATAACTGCTGGGGTTAATTTAGGCACAGCTTGCCTCCGGTGCAGTAGAATAGATTAGAATAGAATAGAATATATGAATGAGAGCCGAGCTCTGGGATGAGCTGCGAGTTTGCATTGACTATGACAAAGATAACAGGTGGTTGTCATTTGTCGTTTGTTTGTGTGTGTGGAGAGAGAGTGAATGAGAGACAGAGAGAGAGAGAGAGGCGAAGGTGACGAGGATTTTCACTTCAAAGACAGGCAAGTGCACAGCACAGATTAAAGCACACCAGGAATCAAAGGGCCTCAGGTGGTAGGCAACACACAGGTGTCCCCCATATGTATGTGTGTGTGTTTGTGTGTGTTGCAGAGGAGAGTGCCCATCTATTTTTACCTCTTATCTCTGCCAACACCTTTCTTGGTTCTCGCTCTCTTTGGTTAGTCTGTGCGATTCAGCCCTTTCAACACGCAAGTGTTGTTGTCAGAGATGGAAGGAAATCACAGACGAGAGCTGCTCTCTCTGTGTGTGACCTTGTAGACGTCAACAGAAGATGCAACACTGGAGGAACCTTTTACAGTGTGCAGCATCCTTTGTTGCACGGAAAAGCACTACTGCCACTGTTGGTGGTACTAGTGCAACTACTCCTATTACTACTGCAGTGATGGAAGACAAATTCAGACCTCTGGAGCAGTATAAAAATATTCAAAATCAGGAGATTTATCCGCAAAAAAGTATTAAAGTTTGTGTAAAGTAAGAATAAATATGTGTTCTGAGTTTGTCAGACCAAAGAGGAAAGTGTTATTAACCACCCATCCAAGGTAGAATGGCTAAAAATATGGACAAGTTTATAAAATATGTGTCAAAATCAAGTAAAAATGAGCAGTATCCTCAGTTCCAGGACTGTCGGGGTGTGTCCGCTGAATGTGCTGAAGCCATGCCCACTCGTGGGAGCAGTCAAGCAGCAATTTTGAAGTGACTGAAACATGTCAAATGAGTTCAATATTTTTTTTTTTTATGTCAGCAATGCATCAAATGACAACGTGTAATGTGAATTAGGTCGCTCGCAGTAGTGATAAATCTTACAGCTCCCCTCTTCTTTGTTGGTTTTAGCAGCATTCGGCTCACTGTTTTGCTTTTACCACCCGCAGCTTTACTGTTTAACCTCATTTCCAGATATAGCAGAGAGCAGTTTTCAGCAGAAAAGCTCTGGTAAAAAAAAAAAAAAAAACACACAACAAACTATTAGCCCAGCAGCAAACAGCAGTCAAACAAAGTTAGCTACTAGCTGGTGAACAAAGTGGAACATTTAGCCACTAATGACCCAAATATTTCTCTCTGAAGTTGGTGAGGATGAAAACAGACCTAAAAGGAGGTGGCTAGAAGCACGACTCCGAATGAATGCTAATGTTGCTATATCAGTACTGTATATAGGGTAACACAGAAAAAGAATTACTTCATTAATCCCAGAGGGGGAATTTACATTTTTCCCACTCCATTATACAGTTTACACACACATAGACCCACACAGCAATGTTAGAGAGGGGAGACGTTAGAGCCACATAACAGAGCAGCCTGAGCAGCTAGGGGTTTGGTGCATTGCTGACAACTGGCACCTCTCCAGCTACCAGTCCACACTTCATACTGTGCCCATCTTCCGGTTCCTAAGCCAAGTCCCCACAGACTAAGTTACTGCCACCCCAACACATTTGCTATATGGACTTTCTTACGTGATAATTTGTCAGTGTTGTGTTCACAGCTTGTGTCCGCAGCCCCCAAGTGGCCAGTAAATGTGTTAATTCTGCTTTAAGTACAGTACTTGAGTAAATGGACAACCATTGTACACTGCTACCGCAACTAGAGCCTCTATAACTACTACCTCCTTCCACTGCTAATGACCACATGTCTGTTTGAATGTATTATTGGTATGTGATTAGACTGTTTACAGCAATCCTCTTTTTCAAAAGCTGTAAAACTGAATAAAACATTCACTTGTTTTGATCTGATTTTACTGGAACTTGATACCATATATCTTATTCATCCTTTCGGTTTGATCATCATTCTGCATCATATTTAAACCTGTGACATTTATTTGATGTCTAAGGTGGTAAATTCATTCAATTTCTTTTATTTTGTAATAACACATGCACATGCACATAGAAGCCCCTCTACGCAGTGCACTCTTCTCCATCAGGCTGGGTCAGATGAATTCGTGGAAAGAGGAAAAATTGAGGCAAAAAGAGCTCAAGTACTGGGAGAAAAAGTATGTAAAGAGACATGAAAATACAACAGGATGTGTGACCTGAGGGAAAGATAACTACAGGTAGGAAAAGTGAGGCCGATATTATGCTCTAACATGTCGCTGTTTACTTTTAAATATTAGCCTGAGGATGGATGGATGGATAGATAGATAGATAGATAGATAGATAGATAGATAGATAGATAGATAGATAGATAGATAGATAGATAGATAGATAGATAGATAGATAGATAGATAGATAGATAGATAGATAGATAGATAGATAGTTTGTTCTGTGGATAATGAGAAGAGAAGATAGGAAGCCACTTTAGACTATTGACATTTTTAGCATTAGGGAGAGGGAGAAATAGGGCGAACAAGTGTACACACCCACATGTAATCACACACACAAACAGTCTGAAGTGTTTTCCCCTATCCAGTGCAGAGTGCGAACCATGCATACAGCCATTAGAGCCCCCACCCTCCCAGTGGAGAGCACCCGGCGTGGGCCACAGGGCTGAACCTCTCAGCCTCCCCTTCTCTGTCGGCCACGGCTCTCCACACACCCACTCAGCTCTCCACCATGGGGAGAAGAGTGTGTGAACTCCACTTACCGCCCCAACAGCTAAAGTAGTATCGTGCACTGCTGAAAGTGTGTCCGTCGCTCACACTCACACTGTGCAAGGAACAGAATACATCAGCTTAACACACTTTTTTTTTTCTTTCCTGTTCTCCTCTCTCCCCTGTCTTGGCCGTCTTCCAAGCACACATAGCCATGGGTAAACACATGAATATACTACACACACACACACAAATACACTTACAAGTACACAAGCTGACAAGTGTCTGCTTCAGCACAGGTTGCCATAGCAACGCGGTCAGCAGCGTTCTTGCTCTTTGACTTTCGATGAGCATGACAGCGAGGCTATAGTCAGCGCTTGAAGTACACTCACGCTTACCTGCCTCTTTACACACACGTGCATTTCACACAGATCCAGGTGATATGGATGGACAATGTTTACTTCAATTCATCTGTCATATTTCTGCTGGTCTTTAAAGTGATTCAGTGGCTGCAAATGGTCTTAACATGAGAAGAGAGCAGCAGTGGCAACATAAATA
The DNA here is from genome assembly GCA_946959425.1 of Argyrosomus regius. Classification (NCBI taxonomy): domain Eukaryota; kingdom Metazoa; phylum Chordata; class Actinopteri; family Sciaenidae; genus Argyrosomus; species Argyrosomus regius. The sequence continues at coordinate 10,160,011 of OX336899.1, read as the reverse complement.
GATACTGCCATCTACAGCGCACACACTGCAAATGCATCAACAACCACAGTGACCCGTAACACGCACTGATGATGATACAATGATCCAAAGTATGTGAACACCTAAACTTTACATCTATATTATGTGAGTGTTGAACATCTCGTTCCAATAGAGTGGGAAACCACTCATCTGGTTTCAGGCTTTCCAACAGATGTTGAACCCATTTCATCCCAAACTGCTGAAAGTTATGCTATTTTCTAAAATATTATTGTATGCAATACATCACCTCACCTCACCTCGCTTCACCTCAGCTCCACAACAAAAGTGCACAAAGGTATAGGAGGGTAATGCAAATACTTTTGTCCATATAATGTCTTCATTTTGAATATTTCTGCTACTGATGCTATGAAACTAGTGTTTAATGAATCCATACAAACAAACAAACGTTCAGGTACAAGCTGAGCAAAGGAAATTCAGGACCACGGTCAGCGACACACAAACATCCCTGTAATGAGATCATGTGACCACTAGAGGACGTTACAGCTTCATATCAGCACCACCAGTCATAATGGAGTCAACAGGCAACGTGTCTTTGGTACATTTTCTTGTATTGGCAGCAAAATCTCCATCCCACTTAAGTGTCCTTGAGCAAGACACTGAACCCTAGTTCTCTCCAGGGCTGCTCAAGGACATTTGACCTTTCTGAGGAGTGGATGCAGGAGAAAAGAAAAGTTGGTTTTAGTCTCTGAATCAGTAACATAACATAATCACTTATGTCTGAAGATTACATACAGTACATGAATAGATGGATGTTCTCCTTACTACAGCTGTTAACTTACTCGCTGACATGCTTTGAATCAAGGTGTATTTACACTCGTTCAAGAACTCTACGTGTACAACTGATCAGCTCTATCTGGTAAGAAGGTGTGAAGTGGTTGAAAGTAGCTGCTGCAACTCAGTCTTAGTTTCATTTAATTGTTTTATGAAGCATCATAAAACAGGGAGAAATATCCATAAAATGATCTAAAGGCCAAGGTGATGCTCTCAGATTGCTTGTTTTCTTCTATTACCAATCCAAAAAACAAAATATTCAGTTTATCATCATGCAAAACAAAGAAAATCAGCTAATCTTCAACACTGAGAAGCTATCAGTCGGATATCAGACTTCAGCTATTGACTGATTAACAAAATAAATGGTTGCTAATTCATTTTATGACGATCAACAAATCGGTTAATTGTCTGATCGTTTCAGCTCTGCTTGAAAGCTTCCCACTGTCTTTGTTTGGCTGTAATTATGATGCCATTTCCCTGTTTTTCATTATTTCTACAGACATGTCAGCATAACTCTCGCTGCTGCTGTCTGAAGAAAAACACCCACGAGCTTGAAATGTGCTGCAGCCTGATGAGCTGCCAGCCTGAGCCTTTTTGTGCCCGACACGCTTTGAGTGTCTCCATTTGTGATCACAGTGAGCAAATGTCTCACTTGTCACATTATCTCGTCTGATGGGTGAAACCATCTCCAATCTGCCATGCAAGGCAACAGTTGGTGGAATCGTTTGACAAATGAATGATAACCTGCATACAATTAGCATTTAGCAATAAAAGCAGGTGCCTGTAAGACATACAGCGGGTTTGACACACTTAAACTTAAAATATAATTTCAAAAAAATTATTAAAAAATATGTACATCCAGTGCAAAATAGATGGCAGATTAATGATGGATCTGATGGTTCAGGAAGAACATCAATGATTCAAGAATGAATTAAAATGTTCATTTACTTGCCACATTTTCCTTATCTCCAGGTTATGGCTGATCATCTTTGAAAACTTATTCCCAAGGAAACAAAAATACAACTTTGTCACCATATGATATACAAATAACAACAATTAAGAAGGGCCAGGGCTGGAAAACTCTAGAAAGTATTGGTGGTCTTTGGACAGCTACTTTTTCATTTCAACAAGTGCTCAGTGAAAATGTTTTAAAAATCTTTATTTGGCTGTCGCATGTTAATTTTGGTGCACAGTGATTAACAGTCACAGAACTACAGTATCTGATGGCTATTCTGTGCTTACACAGGTAAGAAGATAAAGGAAGACACGATATGACTTACAACTGTACGTTACATGATATATTATGCCCAGAAATCAGTTGCATAGATGTGATCAACAGAAATCCAGAAAACAAATCTTGCATTACATTTCTAATTTACAATATTTAGGCAGCAATTTAAACCAAATGGTTTTGGTGGTTTTGTCTTTGGAACAGTCTGTCATGCTGATTGTGAGACAGTCTGTGAAATGATTGTAGGTTAAGACATTTCCAAAAACTAGACTTTCTCCCAGTGATTAATTTTAGTTGCCAGTGTGTGTATTTTAAACGACATAAAGTGCCTTTCAGGATACAAACAACCTACACATTGTTGATCTAAGCAAAGATCAGTGCTGGGTTGTAGAAAGCATGACAGAAATTATCTGCTGTGTATACAAGGACACTCATTTTGATTAAAGAACAATAGAGATGACTGGCTGCTCCCATGACACACCATACTTTTAGTTTGGTGGTTAAGATTTTTCCTTCCTCCGTGTTTGAGGGCAGCCTGTTGAGTGTTTGACCACTAGAGGCACTGTAGAGCAACAATGATCTGACACATAATGTGCACCTGATGCACAAACACATCAACAGCTGGTGGCAGTAAAAGAGGAGAAGACCACAACATGTATTAAATGCAGGTTTCAACACATTAAAAAAAAAGGCTTTGAAAGTATTGTATGAGGTAGTAAATGCATTCAATGCATTAGAAAACACTGAATGCAAAGTAAACCGTGTCTGTTTACAATAAATCTCTACATGATACCATGAAGCACCTTGGTCAGCTGTAGTCTGAATGGACAAACTTTGAAAAAAAATGTTACTACTGTCTGTTAACATGTTGTTCCAGGGCACCTTATATCATGGAATGGTGTATAAATACTATACCACTTTGAAGGACGTTTTTGTGTGTTATTTAACGTCTGTTAAGCTTTTCGAGTGTCACTGAATGTTGTTACATGCAGGCAAGGACAAAGTCATAAACACGTGGTTCAAGCTTAGAAAACTGTCGCAGTTAGGTTTAGCCAACAAAACTCCTTTGGTTTAGAAAAAGACTCATCCATCCATTCACCCTAACCTCCACAAGACACAGACTTTCATGCTCACCTGACACATTTTTCTCTGACATCTGCAGGTACAATGACACCCCTGTCTCACTGACACATGAAAAGCAAAAGATGCATTGTGATAACACGAAAAATGACACATTGGCATGTTAATAATAGACCCTTCAGTGACATCAGGCTGTGTGTTTAGTGTTAGTACTGAATCTATTAGCAGTGGCACCTTGGAAAACATTTGGCTAAACTTTAAAGTGATAACAAGTGACGTCAACCCAGAAGTCCCATTTCAAGATTTCTGATGTGCATGTGGACCCTTTGCAGTCACGACTTAAGCGACATCACTGCTGGCAAAACAACATGAACTCTCAGTTTTTGGAAGTCACATGGCAAAAACACATCCAACAGATGAGCGGTGGTCCTGCTGTCACTTTGAAATGGCCTGCTCCTCCATGCCGGCCTGTGTCATGAGCTCAGCCACGTTCTTCTCAAGGTCACCTATGCGGGTTCCCATCTCATCTAGTGCAAAAGTAAAGGACAATCTGACAGGAAGTGTACATGTTTTCTAATTGGAACGAGACAGCAACAACACAATACAGTGAATAATCCTAATTATACCACATCCAAAGATGTCATCCTGGCAAGGAACTGTGCCTCTAAACATGTGAGTAGACCCTCAAATTTTCTAGCTCCCCCTCTCCCGGCAAATGCAAAAATGCAGCGGAGGAGAGACACTATAGAGGACGTGGCCTCATGACTACACAGCATGTGACGCCATCTGATCAGAGTGACAGACTGACCACCACTCAGTGTAGCACGAATACAGCTGCCGGAGGTCATGTGGGGGGGGGGTTGGTTGGTGACTGCCAAGCTGCCACCATACATCGCCTGCCTCCAAAATCATCCAAGTCGGAGTACCCGGAGAGAACCCACGCAGACACGGGGAGAACCAGGAACCTTCTTGCTGTGAGGCTAACCACTGCACCACTGTGCCGCCCTATAACACAACCTTTGCATTAAACTGTCAATATTTGGACCTGAATTAATCAACAACACCAGTAAATACCTGTATGCAAAGGTTTTCATCTGAAAATAAGTTGGTCTGAGGGTTTAGTTACACTTTAAACTATTTCATGTGTTCTACAGCAAAAAGGGTCAAAATTAAAGGGTCATGAGGGGAATGGGGCTACAAGGCTTAGAACATTTATTTTGCAAAAGCACAGGTGCAAATCATAAAATGAATGAGCCTTTGTTAATGTCATTAGTAACACCTGTGTCTTCTCCTACTACGTCAAGCTGTTAGAGGAATTTAGCCCATTACTGAGGTGTTTAACCCAGGAGCGACCTGGTTGATACGCTTAACTTTTTCTTTAATGATCCATGTGATGCATGCAGTCCACATGTTCTTCTTGATACAGCAATAACCCTTTATGAACTGTTAGGTAACCAAACACTGCGACTTTCAAACTTTTAGCCCCACAGTGGTCAAAAACCTTTTGCCCTTGTCACTTTCACACTTTACACTGTGGCCTTTGATTGTCGCACAGCGCCACCTACTGCACACACAAGGAAAAACAACATCATTCTGGTCCTTACAACCATGTATTTGGCTCATACACAAGTTAAAGTATCTGCTGCTATTTATTATATACCTAATACACAAGGAGTACATGAGCACCCCCTAGTGGCCTTGCATGTTAGCACAGGTGTGTGTTTGATCAGATTGATTAGTTAAGTGCTCTCAGGTGTGTTTAAACTAACATGACACCTCCTTCCGGTAGAGACTACACGCTGAGCCTGGATGCTGTAAAGGTGAGGTTATCAGCTGTAGTCTGGGTGTAAACAGTCACAGTGAAACACAACATGAAGGATATTTTTAGACTCCAGCTGTTCAGACACCGCCTGAAATCTTCCGTGAAGTTGCTGCATCGTTTTCTCCATCTAAAGGGGGGGTGTGGGGAGAAAAACGTTAAACAAATAAAGTATTTTAAAGGACACGTAGCTCATGTGCACCAAACTTACCGCCTCTGTCATGTCTGTAGCTGCTTTGCTGTCTGTTTTCGACATCGTTTCTTCAGTCTCTGATGGAGTCTAAATCTCGGACATACAAGCTGACTTTTAGGTGTTTGTCCGGATGAACTGAGCTGTGACAACGACCACAAATATCACAACTTAGCTTCCCCTCTAAAACGTTAGCTGTGACTCCCATAACTTTGCGGTAATTTCAGTCAGCAGAGTCACAAAACAATGCGACTTCCGCTTGTAGTGTGCATCATTTCAAAATAAAAGTCGCCTGTCGAAAGCGTTGCTGTAAGTGAGGTCTAATGAGAATAAATAAATAATAAATAGATATGTATATGTTGGTATTCAGTGCTAAAGCAATGAACAGCTGTGACATAAAATATATGTTTAAAATGTAACAATATGTAACGTATGTAATATGTCAAGCTGTATTTTTGTTTACTTATGAGTTTCGGTGATATTTCAAGTTTCAAGTTTATTTATGCAGGTTAACACAGGGTCAACAATGTAATGAAATGTGTTGGACAAGAGCTCAGCACCAAGAGAACATTTTAAAAAAAAATAAATAAATAATAATAATATAAAATACAAAATATAGGATATACTAAACAACTGTCAGCTTGTCCAGGGTGTACCCTGCCTTACTATAAGCGGTTACAGAAAATGGATGCATGGATATACAGTACTAAAATAGAAATATGAAATAGTATATGAAATATATATATATATATTTCATACACATACACAAAATATACTAAAATAGAAAATGTATGAATGTGTATATGTTCTTCACACTGTATAAGTGACAAAGGTGTATTAGGCTGTAAAAACAGATATGAACATACTATATAAAAGGAAATATTACACTATTTAAAATCTTGGTAGTAAGAGTAAAGTGACATTGAAGTGATACTGTGAAAGCGAACGTGATTTGTGAAAGTGAAAAGTGATTTGATGTGAATTTAATCCTATCTTAAAGTTGGGGGGATGTGAAGTTACCTTGACCTCTGCAACACTCAAGGACACATTTCCCTCAAGTGACATGTTTTACGCTTTTATTATGAAGGTACATTTTATTGAATATCCGGTCTCATGCTGACTTTCTTACTTTGACTAGCTTGACTTTAACATCCGTAGTGGTATATGCACGGTTGCATGTAGACAGAGCAGTTTTATTAACTCTTTGGAAACTGGTTTATCCTGTCAGACAGCTCAGTGTTACTTGTGTTATGTAGATGATGAGGAACAATTCCCTCTCCCCGAACTGAAGCTCTGGTTTTTATATAAGAGATTATCCTGGATCACAGTGACAGATGACAGATGAGGGGGTCTGCCGGTTACATAACTTTCACTAAGCCTTCATAAATCTGGATTTTGTGCCAGTGTCTGCATTCACTGCTGCTGAATATGTTAAACCTTTACTGTGTAACAGAATTAGAAAGGTCTGTTAATCTGAACTACAGCACTCTGTTTGTATGGCACTGCATGATGTGCTGAGAAAGTCAACTAAAATAAACCAGGTTACATGAAATATTTAAGCTTCAGTACTTCACCAGTACTTTACGTGGTTAGTAATCCAGCCTTAGGGGGATTGTTTGAAAATATATTTAGTAAAACGTCATTGTGACATTTATAAATGTTGTCTTGTGGTGTTACAGCAGTACCATGACAGAGCATGAACCACGTTTAGCATTCTTACCAGTTTAGTTAATTAATATGAATATTTAAAGGACCGGTGTGTAGGATTGTCTTCTCCCTGGCATGAAGGAGAAACTACAGTGGTAAAACATGACAGGCCTTATCTAGAGTTAGTATTTAGTTTGTCCATTTTGGGCTACCGTAATAACATGACAGTTCAACATGGTGGACTCCATAGAAGAGGACCAATGACAGTATAAAGAATGGACAGCGTATGCGTGACGTCACCCATACGTGGCCGCCGCCATGTTGGATGTACTGCTTCTTCCGCCTCCTGGCAAGTCTAAAAATAGGCAAACAAATGGATCATCGTGGATCACTTGAGGTGGGCCGATTGACATCTGTAATGGCACCTACCTGTCAATCAAAGTGGCCACGCTGTTAATTGTGCATAACGTTAACTTGAACGGGTGAGTTAATCAGCCTCAGTACAGTTGTCATGAACAGGGAAATTATCTATAGCAGGGGTCTTCAACCTTTCTCAGCCCAAGGACCCCTTAGACGAGAGACAAACAGAACAGGGACCTCCACATGTGTCACATTTTAAGCCTGGCCTATAATAACTTTTATATTTACTTAATTCAACTTTTATTTCACCTTATTAACATGTTTATATACTGGGTTATTATCCTATATGTGTGTATTATTATTGGTTATTAAATACCAAGAGCTGTGCATCTTTGGACATGTCCACTGATTCATCTAATTGGAGTGCAAATGCCTCCGCTGTTTGTGGTTTCTCAATTATCTGCACCCTCACATTCACCATTATTTTGGTGAAAATTGTCAATTATTATGACAATAATTGGCGGACCCCCTGCAGTACCTCTGCAGACCCCCTAGGGGTCACGGACCACTGGTTGAAGACCCCTGATCTATAGAGACCAAAACCGTTTTTTGGGGGCGTTTTTTGTACCAGGCTGTAAACATTTCTGCTGTGAAGTTTTAACAAGGAGGCTTATGGAGATTGACTCATTTTGTAGCCAGCCCCAAGTGGACGTTTGAGGAACTGCAGTTTTTTGGCACTTCTATATTGACTTCACTTCACAGCCATGGAGGTTGTCGCCTGATATTCAATTATCTGTGATATAATTATTTTCCAGGGAGCAAAGCTAATTAAATAACCTTCTATTATTTGACATAGTCTTGCAAATTGCTGACACAGTCGAGCTGCATGTTCAAAAAAAATCTTTGTTTGGCTCTGTCGCGCTTGTGTGTGTGTGTGAACTATCTTGACTCAGTCGGACATCTTTGTACCTCGTGACGTTTGCGGAAGTGTGGGCTCGAGCATAGACAGATATACAAACTGAATAAGGGCCAGTTAGTGTGTGGAGGTAAAACTGTGCTTATATCGGGGGGGGGAGTGCTATTTTGTTTCCAGTTTCCTGCTGATTTTAAGAGCTTTTTTTAAATATTTCAGGAACCGTTGGGGAGTTTCTTCTTCAAGAAAACGCCAGCTAGCATCAACAGAAGAAGTCTGATATCAGAGAAACGGGAGAAGATTACCAGCCTCCTCCTCCGTCTCCTCCTGCTGCTTCACTGCAACTACCGCTGACTTTAGTGATTCATTGTGGGTCAGTAGGTGCTGTAGCTTACATATAGATGCTTTCTCACTGTTTGGACTGTTGTTCACAGCTGTTACAGTAACGTTAGCCCCCCTCACCTCCTCACCGGCTCGTCGTTTCTGATCCACAGCTCGGCTTATGATGGCGTGGCAGTAGCTGCAGCTGCTTCTTTGTTTTGTGTGTCAGGACTATGCACGGCAAACACGGATGTGTTACTCCGGTTGTGCTTGTCAAAGTCGTCACAAAGAGGAGGAACACCAGTGACAGCCGGCTAACATCACTTCCCTAAGTTGGTTGTTGTTGTGTTGGAGCAGCTCAACATGGAAGATGAGGTGTTTGACCAGATTGTGGCCGTGTTTAACAGCCTGGTGGCATGGATAGCTGCTGGTGCCATGGTGTTTGGTGGTGTTGTGCCCTACATCCCCCAATACAGAGACATCCGCCGGACCCAGAATGCAGAGGGCTTCTCCACCTATGTGTGCCTGGTCCTCTTGGTGGCAAACATCCTAAGGATACTCTTCAGGTAATGTTTGTTCCCTGTGTTGTATGGTGACAAAACACCATTTAAAAATCAGTAAATTTAACACTCTTTTGCTTCTAAACCAAAATATATATGTTTATGTAACCAGGTTTAGGATGTCACAAGAATCAGTGGGGTATTCAGTGAAGTTCGGCTTCAAAGAAATCATTCTCGGATGCATTATAACTTTAAATTTAGTCTTTATTTGTTGCTCAAACAACAGATATACCTCCTACACGCCTTCCCAACGACACACGTTGACTGGATAACACCTGCTGCATCTTAAACTCTGTGTCTTTCAAAACACATTAAATATGTGGGAAAATAGTTGGTTTTTCACCAGTTTTCAGTCCACGATTTTTTGGGGCGGTCCTAAAGGGTGGCTCGATGACACGCTGAGGCCACCCTGAGCATACCCCTGCACCCCCAGCAGAGAGATAGAGATTAATTCATCTCACTCACAGTGTTTCAAAGTTAGTTATGTCATTTTCTGAACTCATCTGACATGTTTGAGTGGCTTCAAAATGGCTGCTTGAAAGCTCACATGAGTGGGCGTGGCTTCAGTGCCTTCAGTGGTCACACCCCCACAGTCCTGGAGCTGAGAATACTGCTCATTTTTACCCGATTTTGACACCTAAATTCATAAACTTGTTCTTGTTCTTGTTCTTGTTCTAAGCCATAACAAACAACACGTGTAAATCATCTGTACACACCAAACTACAGAGAACTTGAAAAGCAAGTATGTGTGTTGTCCCCGGTGGCAATGCTTTGACTCTATTTCATGCCTGCTACATGTTGCATAGTGTGTTCACACATTCGTCCGTTTTTCCCCCCATCAGATTTGGCCGCTACTTCGAGACGCTGCTGCTATGGCAGAGCATCATCATGATCGCCACCATGCTCATCATGCTGAATCTGTGCACCAACGTCCGCATGGCCACTGAACTCAACACCAAAAGACGCTCCTTCATAGGTCAGAAAGCCTTTTGCTGGGCCTCTGTAACAGTGCAGATAAAAGCTCAGTTTACGTCAACACTGTGTGAGCGAGTGTGTGTTATCAAGTCATGTGCCTGAAAGAGCGAGTGTGTGGGAGTGAATGGTTAGAGCACGTGTGACTGTGTGTGAATGAGATTATGTGAGTATAATGTTAACAGGTTTCCTTAACTCCCAGTGTAAATGACCTCAGGGCCGCTCCATAAACTGGTAATGTTTGATTAATCCAGTATTACCTGCTTCAACACTCACACAAGTGCTCTAAACTATGCTCAGAGGTGAACTTTGCCCCTTAACTAAACTGAGGATTGAGCAATGATCCAAAACTATGATAATTCTCAGAATCTTCCTTCTAAAGGAAAGACACTGGCTTCACACTTCACACAAATGAAAAATTGTTTTTTGAATATTACTATTTTCAATTAGAAGACAGACACCGGTCTGAAATCTTTTTATAGATGCCTGATTTATTGGAAAATTATTGATATTGATGATCAAACATCTAATACTTTAGTTAATAATACGTTTAGTTAATTTAATAAGTTTAGTAGGGAATATATAGATTTAAGTATTTAGGCACTTTTATTATTCTGTTAACACCAATATTTACAAATTAGATAAACATAACTAATCCAGATCTATCAGATTGTTATGTGCCAATTGAGATATAGAGATATAATTCAAAAAGTATACAGTTCAAAGTAAGAGGCTGCAACTAACCTTTATTTCCGTTATTGTTTAATCTTTCGACCTATTGTCAATTTAATCAATTTGTTGTTTAGTCCATAAAATGTCAGAATATAGTGAAAAATTTCTGTTTCTCGAAACCCAAGATGATGCCCAAAAGTGTCTTGTTTTGTCCGCAACCCAGAGATATTCAGTTGTATGTCACAGAAGACTAAAGAAACCAGAAAATATTCACGCTTGAGAAGACGATATCAGAGAATTTGGACATTATTTTCCAAAAAAATACTCAAAACGATTAATTGACTATCAAAATAGTTGTTGATTAATTTAATAGATTATAACTAGTCAATTAATCAACTCATGGTTGCAGCTCTAGTCCAAAGCCTACTGCTATGTGCAGTAAAATCTAACTGAAACTGAAGCTGTCGCTGTTCCTGGAAACAGAACTTGTGTATCTTTCGTAACAGCCACATTAAGTTACTGAGTATTCCCTCCATGCCAACACATCGAATCCTGTTGTTTGATATCCAGCCTTTATTCTACAATAAACGGACAATGAAGTCCTCTGTGGGTTTAAAAGTCATGTGCGTCACATGTCGTATGCAGCTGGAGTTTTATGTCAAGGCATAGTGTCTACTTCTGCTCCACGATTTCTCAGCTCTGCCTCCCGTCCATGTTGCAGTCTGAGGACGGGAGAGGGGAGGAGGGAGAAGAATGAGCCCTAAAGTCTTTAGACTCAGTGTCAGATGTGACAATGAGATGAGTAAGTGAATCAGAAGCTTCAGCACAGAAGACATTTAAACAGTAGTCTCCATTCAAAGAGGAGCCATAGGCCAGTCAGCCGTCTTAACAAACAGTGATTGTCCAGCACTGAAAACTTAATTCCTCAGACAGCGACAGCTTCCAGATGGACTTATGAACTTCTTTATATGTTGTTGTATCCATTTGGTTCAAACTAGTTACAGTGACATACATTTTTGTGAGTGGAAAAATGACACAGGCCCGGTCAGACATTTCAAGACTTCTGTGAAAGCTCAATTTAAAGCAATAGTTTGACATCTAGAGAAGTATACTTCAAACATTTTTTGCCAAGAGCTACCCTCACCTTTCACCTCTAAAACTCACTAATTGTCCTGTTATATCTCGTTTGTTTAATCCAGACAAAATCAAGCAGTTGTATCGCTCTCTCCAAAGCCTCCAGACTTAATTACTCACTTGTTTTTACCTTGCAGAACATGGGAGTTACTGCTCTACTGTTGCCTTGATCTGCAGTAATTAACATTCTCAGATCTGAATTATCGCGTTAAAAACACCACCGTCGCACAATAACGCAAACAAACTAACGGATGGAGGCGGCGGTGGACTAACCCCTGTGTTCTGCGAGGTAAAATCACGTTTTTGTTTTTGTCAATGAAGTCTGTTGGCTTTAAAAAAGAGCATAGATCGATATAAACACTTCAGTTTCCCGTCAGAAGGGGCTGTCTGATGGCAAGGTAAAGTGGTGAAAATATTCAACGTACACTAAGACTGATATAGATTTTTTTTGTTAGGTGTGCCTCTTTGTAGATAGCTAAAATCGTGTTGCTTAGCTTTCATGTCTGCTTCTTCAAACTGGAGTCATGCTAACGGCCATACTTACTGTCAGTAAGACGCTGACTATGAATAAGTGCCTCATACCTCAGATAACCCAAACTATCCCTTTAAGGTGCAAAGATACCAAGGAGACTTGAACAAACTTTGTAATCAGTCATATAACTAATCAGAAATTCACTCCGAAATTTTGTGGTGTCACTAATAACCTCACGATGGCCTGAAAAGTCTGACCAGCTGTCACACAGCAATACAAAGTCATGCCCAAGTTCAGTAACCTGACACGTTATGGGTGACCTTTGGCTTTGGTGAAAAATTTAAGAAAACCAAGCTCTTTTTTTCTTTCCCCCCTTTTTTTTTTAATTTATTTATTTTTGTCTGTAGCAACAGACAGTAAGGACGAGGAGATCAGAATCCCTAAGAGGCTCTTTCTGGGTATGTACAGAACTCACTGTGTCTGCCATGAAACATCAGTTGTAGTTCATCTCCATCTCTGTGTCTCTTGCATGACGCCCCACTGTGGCTCTCCCTCCAGCCCACCCAACTCTAACCGATGACTAACACCGCCTACCACATGTTTAGATGAAGCATGAGCCCGTCTCACCCGCATGCAGTCCTGTCGTTGCATCCACGTCTGATTCATGAAACGTATTTACTGTCCGTCCATTGTAGCCACCGCTGTGACGCTTTCAATGCATGTGACACCCGCACTATAAATAAACAACCAGCTTTCATTGAAAGATGTACGGAGCCCTGAGGGGACGTGGGAAAAATAAGACAATCTGTAAGTTTCTGTTCCGGAAGGAGTATTTTTTTTTTTTTACCCATGTCCCCTTAGGGGCTCCGTATGGATGTGATTTTGCATGTAGTATTTGTGCTCAAATCTGTCATTACATATAAATGACAGAAGAAATCAAAGGCTCACATAGACTAGTTGAGAAAACGATTTGAAGCCACTTACAGACATCTTATAGTTCTAACTTTATGCTTTTGTTTTTGCTGTTCGAAATGATTGATATTAGCTCTCAAACCCAGTGTGTTTTTTTGTATGTGTGTGTGTGTGTTTAATGACCCTTAAAGTGGCGCATGCTGATTTAATCCTGCCCTGAAATCTAAACGTAAAGCATCTTCTTAATGGCTGATTTATGCAAAGTCAAATGCTAATGACTTTTAATTGATGTTGTCTTCTAACCGGCTTTTGAAAATCATTCTTTGAACTACACTTGGTTTCAGCACAATGCACATTTTTCATATATATATGTGTCACACTTGCAGTTTCAACAGGAAGCTGCCCGTATCTGCTTCACACACAAGTTGATATCAGTCTTTTCTGTGTGTTTGTGTGCGCGCAGCCGTGCATTAAGGCAGATGTTGTCTTTGTTTTCCATCAATAGTTGGGTCTTGTTGAAAAGGTTTGTCAGTATAATTTTTATCTCTAGACATCTTGCATAATTTCAAGCTTCCTGAGAGGATAATGAGGTTTAAACATGATCTTTTCTGGTTGCTAATGAAAGAATATTGCTGGTGATATTCTTTAATTATCAAGAAATGGAATGAAAATAACGAAACCAACAATGAATTGATCATACTAGCAAGTCTACTGTATGTATCCAAAGTCTGATCTCTCTCTATCTGTGCCGTAGAGCTCTATAAAAAAAAAAACACACATCAATGGGTCACACTTGCACTGTGTGACATGTTCCTTCATTACGATGAACACACACTGTAGTTTATCTTAAGTCAGTCCTACATACATCGTCCTGCTGTAAATATAAGCCAGTGTTTATTAATCCGCAGCTGAAAATCCCCAACAAATGTACTTTTTCCTCCCGTTTTAGTAACGTTTACTAAAAACTACAGTGCTCAGCAGTTTTAGGAATTTTGTTTTGGTCAGCCCTGTCACATTTTGTCGCGTCATTTTAGGAAAAGCACGTGTGGTTACTAATAACAATAACGACGGCTCCCCTTAAAGTGTCCGAGATCCTGAAACTGAAACAGCTGGATCGAATTCAGCCATCATCATATTCACTATTTTCACTTGCGCTTTTCGTCAAAATGTGGCTTGACGCAGCTCATAAGTGGTGAGTGTTGTGGCACTCACTTAAGAAGCTTTGTCAGTTGCACTGAAAGGAAAACCTCTCTCTAGGACTTCTCCTGTTCTTCAAATGTGTCACATTAAATCAGAAGAACACAACTTCGTTTACACCATGTTTGAGTAAAACTGTCAAGGTTATTGATATCTTACATTCTAAAAAGCACTTAAAAGATCAGTTTACGGTGCTCACTGTTTACACTAACTAAGCACTGTGGAATTAGGTCACAGAATCAGTGAAGAAGGGGGCTGTCGTTCCTGATGTGGACACTAGATGGCAGTAGGAAACAATGTTTGTTAGATGTGAGTGTATGAAAGATTCTCTTAGGACTGACTAATGCACACTAGATGGCTATTTTGTACCATTTTGTTGGATGTTTTCAATCATTTTAAGAAGCAGAACCAATTTTCACCAACGTTGTCACTTTCTGTGGTTCATCCTGTCTGCTTCTGTCATCTGGCATCAGCTGTAGAAGCTGGCTTTTCAGCGCCAGGGGCTCGAGCCTCCATGAACGGTCATCGATCAGCGAGCGCTGCCAAGAGGCATTAGAGCCGACAGAAAGCCATGTTCTTTGATCACAGCTTTGTCGGTCTACGCCTGCTCATTGATCTTCTAGTGGAGATATCAAGCGTAAGCATGTTGTAACTTCCATCGATAGAAGCGTTAAAGCACTCAGGTGGAGGGAGAAATGAAAAAGTAATGCTGAGCTGTGGATGGGTTAGACACTTAGAGGCCTGGAGCAACTGTGGTCACAGTCATGGGTGATAGACAGCTAACAGTATAACATATAGCACCAAACTGGTGTGCATCCGTCAGGTGGAACAGCTTCACATTGTAGCTTTTTTTTTTGCAGTGACTCAGTGAGTGTTTAGTCAGCAAGACAAATTCTCAACCTGTACATTTCTCCGTTTGTTCCCTTCATTTCCTCTAAGCCTTCATCACAGTACATATTTGTTCTCATAGCAGCACAGTGTTATTATCTCACCAGGCGGTTCCATCAAACAGCTGGACATTTGTTCTCGGAAAGAAAAACACAGTGTGGCTGTGACTTTTAATAGAACTTCCTAGGATGCCCAAAAAAGGCTGTATTATTATTATTACAGACATGAACTTAGACATGCTGTGAACATTATATGTGGAGACATACTTGTACTTGACGTGTAATTCACTGAGATAATGTCATGAAACTGAGAGCATACAAAGACCTGTGGTGCCGCAATCACACAACTGGCCACGTGTGTGCTGTACAGCATGTCCTTTTTGTTAAAGGCTGTGTAGTTTTCCCTTTCAGACGGGAGAAATCCTGGTGTAATAGCAGCTCAATGTGATTTATATGGAAGACTGCTTGCTGCAATCCTTTTAAGGAGATTAAAAGATCAGATCGTTTGACTGTGTCAGAATCCGAAATGCTGGTGATCACTCAGGTGCAGGTAAAAGGGTTTGGAAGGGAAAAAGTCGTATGAAATATTGTAGAAAAAGTTCTGACAGCAACAGTGGGGACAGTTTAACTTTTTTTAAGTTTCACTTTTGAAGACCTGAAAGAGGGAAAAGCCTGATTGGATTTTGAAAAATCTCCGGCAGCATATAAATGAATTTGTGTCAACAAGCAAGCCATCAAACATGGCTCTGCTCCATGATGGGAAATCCTGTATGCAAACTTCAGGCCGTCTGTGATTTCAGACTCCCGAGCTCGCCTGTTTGTTCCTGAAAGGCAGCAGCTCTGTCTGTCACAACCACATTCATTTTCAGCTCAGTTTAATCTCTAAAATTAGTTTTTGATATTTTCAGCCATAAATGTGAATGGAAGTCTGGGAAGGGACACAGAGAAAAATATATTTGATTGAAGGGAAACATGACTGGGTTGAAACCTAGTAGCGGTAGGTCTGTAATGTAAATTCCTGGGTATGAATTATTCATCTGCAATTTTTTGCAGTGGTCTCAGTCATATTTGTTCTTGAAGTGTACTGATGGAGCAGATACTTCCCACTCGTATCTTAAGATGTTTGATTTGAAAGAGAACTCATACTAATTTTAATTGTAACTAACGTAATTTATCAGACTGATTGTTCTTTGGGGTGCACGGAGAGCCGTTTTCTCGCCTACCATGCTCTATGCTGGACTGTTCAGTGCGTAACTATCATCGCCGAATCTCACGGTAGGTTTTCAGGTTTCATTCCCTCATGGTTTCTCTGCTGTCTGTGCACATATAATATACTCTGATGCTTTGGCAAGTTATGGACAGGTTATTGATTTCTCATGAAGTAGGTGTGTTTGTGCTTGTGGGGAGAAGAAGTCCATACGAAGCAGAACGTTACTTACCGTATCTCCATCTTCTATGAATAGGTGCATCCCTCTAAGCCGTGGGCCCCACCAGTATCTTTAACTAGCTGAAGAAAAAGGTGTTTTTGAGAGGCAATTGTCCAGTCTCAGTCCAAATACACAAGGTGGGGCCCACATAATATGTGGGTGTAGAGGGCTGTGCAGGAGCCATGATTCAACTTGTTGTTGGTTGGTTTAGTTTCAGGCGTAGAGTTCTTTACATAAGAATTTTCTGAAACTTTAATGGAGTGAATGAATGGGGAAGAATCAGTGCTATTCAGAAAAAAAAGGGTGGTCACCACCGAGCTCAAAAAAAGATCAACTTTTTCGCAAAAAGGTTTTAAAGAACGCAAAACCCTTTTCATACTTAGTTCAAAGTAATCTTTATAAACAGATATCTGCAAACTTTGGAGTCGGAAGCGTTCTGGTTTCCATTTGTAGTCCGAGGATTGACCAATCATGTTTGATCATTATTGCATGTAGATAAACAGTTGGCGTGGAAAGCAAAAGAGGTGGAACATATTGGCCGAAATGCAAGTGGTGACAAGTGGTCAGTCTCAAAACCCAACAGCTATTCTCTGACAACAATTTAAACCTCGTCTATTTGCATGTGGACAATGTACTCATCTCCCTCTCTTGACTGTCGCAGATCCCCCTCCATGATAAGTCTTTAAATTACTTTTTTCCGAAATTGCCAAGAAGCCAGTGAGGTAAATTTATCTCATTTGCAACGAAATACCAAAACTTTTGTGGTGGAATGCAAATGTGGGGTTTTCTTTCCTGTCCAATTCCTGAGCTCTAAAGCTTATCTGAATGACTGGCTACACTCTGAAGATAATTTAAACATTTAAACATAGCTCATTTATTTGGAATGGCATCCACAAATTGGAAAATATATCCCCATTTATCGCCCTTTACCACATAAAGTAAAATGTACTTCCTCTGCACTGGTTGTGGCTTGCTCAAAAACAAGTCTCATAAAATCTGCAGATATCTTGATTGTGTCACAATGACTGATCCCATACAGCAAGGAGATAACAATGTTACAGAGGTACATGGCAATACAGCAGATTTCTTTCTAATACTTGGTTTTAGCTCATTGTTCATTCTGGTCCCATAGGAGTTTGTACTCTACCTATGGATTCATTGGGTTTGTCAGCCTAGAATAAATCACCTTGTCCTGTAGGTGCAGTTATCTGCTCCCTAGGGGCAGGTAGAGGCCGAACTTTTAGCCTCAGTTCTTTCATAGAAGAGACGTAGCATGTAGTCTATGTGGCAGTCAGAATAAAGTTGCTGTTTTTTTCTGGACTGCCAGTGAAAGCCTATTAGTCATTGTGAAATAGCTTCCTGTCTAAAATTCAGAAAATGAAGCTAGCTGAAATCTGAGGTTCAATTTTCCGAGCTGTTATAACTGTCCCTCACAATAATGTTCCTGCTTCTCTTATGGGTGCTTTTGAGTGACAGCGAATCATTATTTCAACTACCCCCATAGACTTTTCCACGGCCTAACTCAAGCTGGCAGGAAACAGTTGGTAAACAAGTGATTGAAATCTCCAACTCTGACCCTCTGTCTTCCTACACATGTACCACAACTCTGTGAGACTTCAAACCAAGCTGTGCACAAGACGTTTGGCCACCACAGGGAAGCCTATTGTATGCAGCTCCTGTCTATTCCTACCGCAGTGTTACTGTGGCTGTCACACAGCACAGGGATTAAAGAGGAGGAGGAGAATGCCCGAGGGGTACACAAGTGGCACAGCAGGAGAGGGTGTAGGTAGCAATAAACATCCCATAGTGGTCAGTCTGAAATGGTGTGACACTGATCTGCCTACAAGACACATTTACATTGGCTGCTGGCCAGAAAGCAGATTTGTGTGCATCTTCGAAGTCTGCTCACAGAAGATTAAGAGGTGACACTACAGCACTGGCACGAAGGAACATAATTAATAAAACAGGGGGCTGAGACAAGGACGGCACATGTAATTGAAACGCACATCTTAATCACAACCTTTTTTGCTCGAGCCACAGGTTTTCATAAGAATGGTGTTCTGCTCCTCTCCTACCACCAAATTAAGTTCAAAGATGGGAAAAAAAAATATTAATTTCACCACAGAGGAAATTTCATGTATTATCTCTCCCCCTCAACTCCCTGACAGAGAGCGGAGAAAAAGGTTTTGAGCTTGCAGGTGTGTGTTGTAAAGTAAATTGAAAAAGGTCAGAAATCACCTACATTTACAAAAAATTGAAGAACAAACTCGTTAAAACTTAATTCTACTGCATCCCAAAGGGAAAAATATACTTACTACCCAACTTTTGTCCCAGAAAATATAAGCTAAAACTATGCTACGCCTTTGTTTACACATTACACCAGCATTAGCATTCATTAGATATCGTGTTTTGGCCGCCTGACAATTTGAGTACTCACTCTTCTTTTAGCTCTACGTTGGAGGCTTTTTAAGGAACTTTTACACTGTTGAATAAATGTGTTAAAGCTATTTTTTAAACACGTGTGACATTGTTATCTAGCTGGCTAACAGCATGTAACACTGTAAATGATGCCAAATGTATTGTGTGTATCTTTTATAGCCGGGGCCCAGTCGAATCATCACTTAGGGCCATATCATAAGTTTGCTTTCGAGTTTAATGTTACGCTGTGCGTGCCTTCAGCAGCCAAGTTGTTGATGAACACTGCTCTTTTGCCCCTTATTGCTTCCCTCTCTGTGGTTTGGTTGTTATCAGGCAGCGCCAGCCTGGTGCTAGTTGGCCCAGATTCACAGTCCTCTGGCTCTGCTGCCAGCACGACTCCAACAGCCACACCAGGCATCTGCAGCCACAACACCTACAGGATAACACACTGCTTTACAGCACACATAACAGTTCTCAAAGGATATTCTTAGTGTTGATTATTCTCTGAACAGAAATACATGCCCTGTTATACCTTTTTGAGAACAGCTTGTCTTTTGTTCGCATTGTGTTGCCGTCCTACATAGTTTTAAGGTTTTTGCCGTGGTGAATCTTGGTGTATGGAGTGGGCGGTGGGCTAACAGAAGGCTGTGACCTGGTTTTAATTGCTCTTTGGGATTTATTCGGTTACATTTATGGGATTTGTTTAACCTGTCTGTGAGAAAGGAACAATTGGATTGGCTCAATATTGCAAAGCCAGGTTACCTCGCACGCATTCGTGGCTGCCATGCGTATTCATGTAGAAATGCCATCTAAATGTCAGAATCGGTCACCATTAATTCTCTAATGAAATAATATTTTATTAAATCATGAACTCAAATGTCAAAAACACTCCTATCCTTTCACTTCTGATTTCATAATGTCTTGAAAAATAGCAGGTTTGGTAAGTTTAGCGTGTTTTTTTTTTTTTAGTGGTGAAGTTATTCCAAACAACCCATATGCTTATTTTATTTTATTTTTTGTGTTGCTTTATCTACTGTATAGGCCCTTCTCTGGAGGCAACACACAAGGCCTCCTTAGAGTGCATAGATGTAGCTCTTAGATAAAGAGAGCATCATTTAAACATGATTAAACGAATCGGCTCTATTACATTTGAGGCTTGTGGAAATCCTATTTACAGATACAGCACTGCAGAAACATCTTTCGCGCTCAGCCGTGATTAGATTTTCATGATGAACTCTTCCAATGTGCTCACGCGTTAAACGAGCAGTCACATGTCTGTTTTTTTTTTTGTTTTGTTTTTTTTTTCCTTAGCCCGTACGAAAACATATGTTAGCTGAGTAGAAGAAAATTGGAGAGGTCTTGTGTTGCTTATTGTACCTGTTTCCCTCATCAGTGCTTAAGGCAATCGACACTTTGCAGCCTTGAGAATATTATCACAGTATGATTAGTATTGGTTTTGCTGCTTGTTACAGAAAGCCAGTGTTGTTGTGTTCAGAATCGTTATCTAATCATGTCCTTGGAGAAAGAACGCACACGTGAGGTGTTAGGACAGAAAACAAGGTTTAAATCATTCATCAGTGTCCAGATTTCCACCCAGTCCATTACTACCGCCTGGAAAATACTATAACCTCGGCCGACTGTCACCCTCCCTCAGGGCTTTTCACCACCTTCACTCTTTCTCACAAAACGTCCTCCCTCAAGACCCTGAATTAAAAGCTTCTGTTTTTTTTTTGTTTGTTTTTTTTTACGAGAATCTGAATGACTCCAAATCGTGCATAGGCCTATTTGTGGCAGTGACATATAGTTTTTTTTTCTTAATACAAGAACGGGATCGTGGGAGACGTGTGAAAACTCGCAGCTCAAGTGTGAAGTTAGTTTAAAAATGTAATAGTTTTTTTTCCTTCCTTTTATTAACCAGATATAACTCTAAAAAGAAAAACAAGAAGTGAGGTGAGCGGGAAAACCATAATTTATGTTTTTAATTATTTTATGAGTGAAAGTAGAAGAGTTTTTTTTTAACATATACTGTCAGACTGGATGACCTTTTCTGAATACTTTTAATATAATTTTTGTCATCATGGAGCACATCCCTTCCCCATAGATAATGGACCTTTTCTCTATTTTAATACATTTCAACGGAATATACTCGTAAGGCTTTGAAGAAGAACTTGAAACGATTCAACATTGCGCTTTCATAAAGTTGAGCACGCACAAGAGACAGATTAAATCAGAAAAGTCTAAATTGAAGCAGTAGGGGGCAAGATCTGACTTTTAGTTCCAGTATTTGCCGAGCATCAAAAACCATTTGATCCTACATTTCTCATGATGCAACCAAACCCATCATTTGATCCCCCATGCTTATGTAAATACTCCTGTCTTTAAAGCTCCACGCTGCTAGTTTGCAGTGAAGCTGTTAAATGTTTTTTTTGTCTCCAAATCTAAGCTGAGATAACTAACGGGTGACTTCATCCATTTGCATCCACGGGTCATCAACAAAATCATTGCCGTGTTTGTTTTCTGGGACAAAACTAACACTTTGTTTGTTTATCCTCAAAATTCAGAATGAATTTTCACTGTGATGTGACTAAAAAAGTGATTTCTTGTCTCTTTTTTTAGATCCGCTTTGCTTTACTGTCTTCTTTCTTTTTTTTTTCATACAGCATCAGTGCACATAAACTTTGAAGTGATGTTTCTGTTGCTGGTTCAGAACTCTTCTCTTGAGCAGCTATTTGTTAAAAAATATTCATTTCTGTGGACTCACTTTTGTTTTTCCCTGTGTTGTGCACCTTTTTAGACTTCGACTGGAACCACTTCTGGTCGTGGAGTCACTTCATGGACTACTTGCAGTGCGTGCTGGCCTTCACGCTGGTGGCGGCCTACATCACCTACCTCCTCCTGGACTCTGCGTTGTTCGTGGAGACCTTGGGCTTCCTGGCCGTTTTCACAGAAGCAATGCTGGGCACACCGCAGCTCCACTGCAATTATCAGAACAAGTCCACAGAGGGCATGAGGTATGGATTTATTACTCAACATCCTACTTTTAAGTTTGTATACTTTCTTTTTTGGCATTTTGCCCTCAGGGGCTGCAATAGAGACAGATGGCTGCACGTCATAGCCAGCTCAACAAGCATGCTCTGTTCTCTCATATTAAACAGGCATTGAATTATTAGTTCATTTTTGGTTTTCATCAGCTGCAGACTCAAAGAGCACTGTGGAATTATTTGATTTCAAAATGCAGAAAAAAGGAGATCTTTTCTTTACATGTGTCGCAAGTAACCAGTGGTGATTATTGATTTCACAGTCACAGGATATCAAACAGTCAGGTAAACAGGTTTAAAGCTGCGTTACTCTGTATATGTAAACAACAGCTGTCACAGTGTGTTTCATTTACTCGCTAGTCTACTAGTCTCAAAAAGATTTAATCGAAAACTGTGACAGAAACAGAGCGATGTTATAACTGAGAAGGACACACACTTCACAAGATCACATCACAGATAGTGAACAAAGGCGTTAAAATCTCTTTATACTTGTGGATAAGTTGTTTTGAAGAAAAAAAAAAATATCAGAAATAATGTTGAGTGTTCTCAAAAACAAACCACAAAGATGAATTATAGCATGAAATTATAGGAACTGTAAACTGTATTCAGACGTGGTGCTTATGTACCCTCACACAGGCCAGTGTATTCTGTGTTATTGCTTTGTAGACGTCGGCCGTAGCAGCAGTCAGAATTTGTCCTAAATTTCTGGCACTGTGAGAATTTAAGCACAGGCCGTCTTTAGTCACTAAAACTCCAAATGGTTGGTGTACGTGTCTCACAGCGCAAACACACTTTGAAGGCTGAAATCTTATTTACTGCCACTCTTTTTCCTCGACTCTTTGGCCTTTAGGTATAATTTCCCGAGTCAGTCAGCTCACAATCAAAATAAAGCCAGTCGCGTCCTTGATTAATGATAATGTCTTTATCCTGACGAATGCTGCTTTATTTATGAGCGCCGCTTCCATCACAGGCAGCTCTGAGGGTGCATTGTCCTGTAGCACACACACTCGTGAGTAATGGCTCAGGATTATATTGTCTCACATATGATCATTAACACTGACACATGCTTATTAAGTATTTCTGGCACCTGTCGAGCAGGAAGTAAGGACGGGGCTCCTGACAACTATTTATTATGTCACGGTGACAATTGGCCCGCTGACGTTTCTCTGAAAATCAGTGTGATAATGAGCTATTCTGTCATGCTGTATCTATTGCTCATGTGTCTTTTTAGCTAATTAATGTTGATTTGCATCAAGTCGTAGGCTGTTATTAGCGGCTTTTTTGAAAGCATATATAGTTTGAAAATCAATCCTGGTAGCTTTATGAGCTGTTGCCAAGCCCTGGAAACCACTTTTTGGAATAATATTATATAATATATAACTTTAATTTTATGGCACTTTTAAACGCTTACTAGAAAACAATGAGACCAAAATGGATTTACAGAGAACCCAACAGCACCACAAGATTAAAAGCAGATATATATATCTATATATATATATATAGATATATATATAGATATATATATATATATAGATATATACACTCACCGGCCACTTTATTAGGTACACCTGTCCAACTGCTCGTTAACGCAAATTTCTAATCAGCCAATCACATGGCAGCAACTCAATGCATTTAGGCATGTAGACATGGTCAGGACGATCTGCTGCAGTTCAAACCGAGCATCAGAATGGGGAAGAAAGGTGATTTAAGTGACTTTGAACGTGGCATGGTTGTTGGTGCCAGACGGGCTGGTCTGAGTATTTCAGAGACTGCTGATCTACTGGGATTTTCACGCACAACCATCTCTAGGGTTTACAGAGAATGGTCCGAAAAAGAGAAAATATCCAGTGAGCGGCAGTTCTGTGGGCGCAAATGCCTTGTTGATGCTAGAGCTCAGAGGAGAATGGCCAGACTGGTTCGAGCTGATAGAAAGGCAACTGTAACTCAAATAACCACTCGTTACAACCGAGGTATGCAGAAGAGCATCTCTGAACGCACAACACGTCGAACCTTGAGGCGGATGGCCTACAGCAGCAGAAGACCACACCGGGCGCCACTCCTGTCAGCTAAGAACAGGAAACTGAGGCTACAATTCGCACAGGCTCACCAAAATTGGACAATAGAAGATTGGAAAAACGTTGCCTGGTCTGATGAGTCTCGATTTCTGCTGCGACATTCGGATGGTAGGGTCAGAATTTGGCGTCAACAACATGAAAGCATGGATCCATCCTGCCTTGTATCAACGGTTCAGGCTGGTGGTGGTGGTGTAATGGTGTGGGGATATTTTCCTGGCACACTTTGGGCCCATTAGTACCAATTGAGCATCGTGTCAAAGCCACAGCCTACCTGAGTATTGTTGCTGACCATGTCCATCCCTTTATGACCACAGTGTACCCATCTTCTGATGGCTACTTCCAGCAGGATAACGCGCCATGTCATAAAGCGCGAATCATCTCAGACTGGTTTCTTGAACATGACAATGAGTTCACTGTACTCAAATGGCCTCCACAGTCACCAGATCTCAATCCAATAGAGCACCTTTGGGATGTGGTGGAACGGGAGATTCGCATCATGGATGTGCAGCCGACAAATCTGCAGCAACTGCGTGATGCTATCATGTCAATATGGACCAAACTCTCTGAGGAATGTTTCCAGTACCTTGTTGAATCTGTGCCACGAAGGATTAAGGCAGTTCTGAAGGCAAAAGGGGGTCCAACCCGGTACTAGCAAGGTGTACCTAATAAAGTGGCCGGTGAGTGTATATGGTAGATATAAGAAAAATGTTGAAGTCGTAAAAAAAAATAATAATAATTGAAAAGATGAAGCTGATAATGTTTGTATTAAAAGAGTTGCGAGGTTGAGATTGTCCACAGCGCAGGCCTGATAAAAAAGGTTTCTCGCAGTGTGTGTCCTGCCTCAGAGCAGTGTGTGTGTGTGTGTGTGTGTGTGTGTGTGTGTGCCCCCACCCCGCCTCCTCCCTCTGCTGGTTGGCTTTCTGCAGCAGACAGATAACAGAGCTCCAGCAGGGCTGCCTGTCCACTTAACCGGCCATGACAGCTCCCACGCTGGGCTTTGCCATACCCTCTCTGTCCCATGCCTTATTTATTCTTGATTTTTTTGATTTTCTTTTTTTTTCTCTCTCTCTTACACTTCCTACCCACCCATCACTTTGTCTCTGTCTGTGCGTACAGTAGGAGTCCACTCTGTCTTTGATAAGGGTGGAGGAGTTCGCGATTTTTATGCGATTAGCGAGTGTATCTGACTTTTTGGTGTCTTCCTGTGGTTTCCCAGAATTCATTTCAACCAACCCCCAGTCAGTGTTGTAAACATGCTTTCAGCCAGGCTCGACATATGGGCATCCCTAAATATAGACAGTAGCATGGGAGAATGTCTATGATCACAGCTGTACCCTATACTCAAAATGCAACATTTCTTGTCGTTATTTCAGCCACTTTAGAGGCCATAGATTGGTGTGTGTGTGTGTGTGTGTGTGTGTGTGTGTGTGTGTACGCCACTTGCATGATGTATTTCCTCCTGTCTGATTGTTGAAGCTTGTAGAAAAAAAAAGCGCTTTTATTCTGAAGGATTGCCACTGATGTTTGAGAAAGAGCACAACAATGTTCTGCTGTCAGCAGCAGGAAGTGTCATGTCGTCTACTTTTGACCAATTACCCACAGGGATAAAAATGCACCACCAAACAGTACAATAGATGCAGAATGCAAGGCACATTGTCCAGCAGGAGTTTTAAATCATGCACAGTGTTATTGTGTGGATTATATCTCAAAGGCTTTACGGTATTTTACCGTTTTACTTTGTTTTAGCTCAGCCAGACTGACAGCCTTTATTCTCACTTTAAACTTAGTAGCTTGACATTTTTACTGCATCATTTCAAATGCAGATTTTTGCATAAATTACATGTTTTTCTCTGTTAAAAGTTTTTGACAGACAATCTTTTTGTACACAGAATTATTTGCTTATAATCAATCATCTTACACAATGTTGTAGTGCTCTCATAAAGAGTTTTTTGCAAATTGAAACTCGAGAACGTCGCATTAATTAAAAAAAAATCCTGTAATCCAGAGGCAGTATGAAACATGAAGCTTCGTGTCAGTTCCGCTTGTCAGTCCTTTTGCCCCCCCTTCCTGCAACATATTCTGCCAGCCATCAGCTGGTGCAGATAAAGCTGCCATAGAAGGCAGAGGACATTGTCATTTCCAGTTCTGTTTATTGTTTGTGTGTCCTCTCCTCCCTCTATGAAAAACCTGTTGAGTCTGGCAGGCTGTTGCTAGGTTACTTTACCTCAGCACTCTGCTCAAGGTTTCTGTGTGTGTGTGTGTATATATATATATATGTGTGTGTGTGTGTGTGTGTGTGTGTGTGTGTGTGCACGGATAGGAAGCAAAATCCTATAAAGTGAGGATGTTTTGAAAGCTGTGCAAATTGTTTTTGAATGAAAAATGTTTTGCTTTTAAAATATTTTAACTCTAAACTTCGGGTGTCGGGTTAAGATGAGGTTTGTTTTTGATGGTTTAGGCATGCAGAGGTAATGGTTAGGGAATAGATTTGTGTTTGTGTGAATGAATAACCCCACAAATGCATTTTGCGGAGACAAAAACTGACAGACAGGAGATATAAAGCGGAGTGTTTTTCTTGTAAAGTGCGTAGAACAAAAAAAATTATAATAATCGGATCCCATGCAGCACATCCGTGTGGAAAAACATCATGCTGACTTCCTTTTTCGTTAATGGCCCAGCCAGTGTGCCCCCCACTCCTCCCAACTGGCATAACATTTGTAAATGTGTCAGACTACTTCCAGTACTTGCATTCTCAGGCACACAGTAGGAAGCTTCACCGCTTTATACACCCTCCCAAGTAGGCAGGGGGATGGAGTCAGAGCAGGCTAAAAGTTGCCAGTAGAATGAATCATACTGGATGTCCCGGGTGTGTATACACACCAGCGCTGCACCATGACACACTGTCAGACAGGCAGCGGCAAAGCAGTTTCTATTAATGAAATATGGATGAGTTAGGGGACGAGGTGATAACTCCTGCACTGGTGTTTGTCCCACGAGGATAAAGCTGCATTTGGTATTTGTCTGATGTTAATTCAGTCCCAGGGTGTCTGTTAACCTCGCTGATGCTGTTTGACACCAGTAACCGCTCCTTAGAGGTTTGCATTAATACTATCTGTACACTGCGTGTGTGATGATCACGCTTTTTCCTCTCCCTATCCAACCCTCTATTTTTCAGCTGCTCTTCCTCTCCTCTTCTTTTAGTCGTGGTGGATTTACCACTACAAATTCTTGGTAATTCTTTTGAAACAGCGGGCGCACGATCTCACACAGAGCTAGACAAAAGAAGGCTTATCATTTCTAGCCAACGGCCGTCAAATTTTCCCATCTGGAATAATGGACCGCACTGACTAGCCAAGTAGAATTAGCTCTGTGAGATGATTGCAAAAGCATCATCTTACATATGACATGCATGTGGAAAATCCAAAGATTGACAGGTGAATTGTGCGTGGGTGAATAGATTAGAGCTCAAGTGTAACACTTAATGGTTCACTCCAAAAGTATCAGCTGTTATAAGTCAGTACGACTGCTAGCCTCTTTCACACTGCTAATATTTAAAGAGGTTCTTGTGAATGTACCCGTCCTCCTCCTCAGTCTCAGCTTGTATTCTCTTTGGCTCAAGATCCTTTCATTAGTTGCTATTAGCAGAAACTCGACTCAAAACTTCACCCATATTTGGGCTGGAAAAACCAGCGCCATCTTCCTCTTTTGTGCCATAAGGTGATCCAGTTGTTGTGTTTTGCGCATCTACCTGAGGGACCTGCCCTTTTTTGCAGGCTCTGGTTATTACACTGCACGCTGATGCAGTTATCAAGCCCAAACAGCTCACATACGGTGACTGCCAGCCAGCCAGCCAGCCCAGACTTCTCATTTTACAGCTCATTCTAACCCTGGAGAAATGAAGAAAAAAGGCGGTGGAACCTTTTAAAAAATGAAGAAAAAATGTCACGATTCACTGAATTGAAAACAGAGATATCAACAAACAGAAATTACGGAATGATATGAAATGCAGCGTAGAGTCCCCGAGAGGCTTCCTGTGTTGTTGGGAATAAGCTGGTTCTCTTCCCATAATTAGCTGCAGTAATTTGTCTCAGTCATTAATTTCACTTTTCTACAACTTTTCTAGCATTTAATTTAAAAGTGAGACAACACTAATTTTCCCTAACGCTGCCTGTGCATAATTTAGGAAATTGTCTTGAATCTTTTCAACTAGTTTAAACTGGATTTGAAAGTCGATATCTCAGCCAGTGCCACTGTAAATACTCAAAGACAGATATCGTCTGGTGAAAGGTGTGTGTGTGTGTGTGTGTGTGTGGTGCGTGGGGGGGGGCAAGAGGGTTTTGAAGTTAATAGTTTTCAGGCCACCGCTATTATTAGATGGTCTCAATCTTTCAGAGCCAGAGTTGCATGCTGATACTGACCAGCCTGCCATAAAACAAATAGAATACAACACAAACACAAAACGGGGAGATGGGACACGGAGACAGCCAACTGAAGCCTTATAAGGCTTGTGGTCTTGAGCTGCATCCCAGTATGATAGATAAGAGTGCTAGAGCCTTATTTAGCCTGCAGCCAGCTGTCCACACACACACTTACACACACACACACACACACACACACACACACACACACACACACACACACACGTGCTGGGATAGATCTGTATTGACTACTGATGTTGCTGGGCCATCACCCCTGTGGCCCGATACGTGTGGTGCTGCTGTGTGTAGCGTGGCCGTAGAACAGAGCAGCTCTGGCTCCCTGCAGCCGGGCAACCTTAAGATCATCTGTCCAACCCATCCTCTCTCCATCTGCTCACATCACTCAGGGGGCCGCTTCCTCTTTATCAGGGTAGATGAAAATGAATCCTTTTTTGTTTCTTTTGCTTCAGGGGGCAAAAAAACGTGCGGAGATTCAGAAATGGAAACCTATCTGCATTTCATTTGTTGTGTTTTTCCTCAGAAAACACAGTGCATATCTGTGTGGAGGCAATACTGATGATATAGGTGAGGACCACCAAGAACCACAAAATGATTTTTTTTTTTAAATAAACGCTCACAAAACAAAAGAAAAACTAATAAAAAATTACTTCTTTATAGGAAACTCCATGCAGGTAGAAACACAAGTACCTCGTCCACAAAATGATTTTGCTCTTACACCCCCGACCCTTGATATTTGAAGAAAATTGAATGATAAGTTTGAGCGAGGGCACAGTGAGAGTTTCAAACTTTAAATCTGCAATTATTTGTACAATCGCACAAGCTTTCCCTTCAATATTCTCCAGTACGGTGTAAAATGATACAATATAAGATTATTAGGGTAACTCTTCACAACCCAGTTTTCCACTTTCATTTCTCTTTTAATGGGCATTTTTCCAAGTGTCTTAAAACTATACACACATGTCCATATGTACATCGATGGCATTATTGTTTCTCCTGACCTTACTGACCCAAAATGTGTTTCCATGCATGTGAAAAAGGAAAAGCGGCAAGCAAAAACACAAATCTGTATGGAGGGATGAGGAAACTGTAACCTGCCTCACATTAAGACATGAAACAAACACTGTAGACTTTCATTTGCATACTATAATATGTAACAGCATGAGTCTGTTTAGAAAGATATAACTACATATGAAGTTGATGGCTTTTGATTGGACGGTGCTACAGATGTTTCCTAGCAACTAGGAAACTAGTTTATAGCCACGAACAACTTAACGGACAAACTGTGTTATGGATTTATGGATTTACGAATAGTACTGTACTGTAGAAACAGCCCCACTTCTTTTTGTCAATATTATTCCATCCAAGTTTTTTTTAATTTTTTTTTATCCTGGAGCTGTTTCAAAATGACCATAGTTGGCGATTCATTCATCTTAAAATAGTTTATGAAAAATTTTTAACCTTCAGTCTTTAGTTTGTGTTAAACGCAATACAAATACAAAGCCGGTGCTGCCGTACGATGCATCTGCAGCCCGCTGTATAAATTGTCAGGTCCAGTGCAGCTCTACTTCTCCAACAGCGTCATATCAGCCCGGAGCTCAGCATGCTTTCTCTCTTCCTCCCACTATATATGTCTCAGAGAAGGTGACAAATAAGTAGCCAGACATGTTCACACCCTGTTCCCCCAGCCCTCCCCGTGTTACCTCTTATTAGGGAACCGGCGGAGGAATTGATCAAACACGAATCCTGCCTCTCTCATCATTACTTGCAGGTATACATCGTCATAACTCAGACAGCAGCCACTGAGGAGCAGAGGTGGGGAGGGAGGGAGGGAGGGAGGGAGGGAGGGTGGCGGGGGAGGGTCTCTTTCCACAGAGCTAACAAGCTCCTTACTGAGAGAGAGGAGTGTGAGGGCGGCTGGCATGGGGGTGAGGCGAAAGCAAACAGGTATAGAGAGGCGAAGGAGGCAGTGGGAAGATGAATGGACGGGGAGGAAGAGAGAAGTGCTATAGAGAGTGGGCTCATGAAAAAAGAAAGTGAAAATGGAAACCAGAAGGGACATTCAGAGATGCTGCAGAGAGTATGAAGGAACTATGAGAGAGAGAAAAGCAAGCTTTGCACAAATTGGCCTTGGAAATCAAAAAGGGCTAAGGTGAAGCTGGAGACATGAATAATGCACACGCAGATTTGGCTGCAAGGCTTTGCCCCCTGCGAGGTTGGGGTTACACTCTGCTCTGCTGGGTGGAGAGACACTAGATTACCTCTCATCCATCCTTTACATCTGTTAAGAGGCTTATGGAAAGACACGGGATCTGCTAACACAAAGACTCATCCCGTTTCTTTTATCGTCATAAACCATGTTTCACCTGCCGCAGGATTCCAAGCTTTGTCCTGTTTCAGCATCAGAGGATGAGTTAGGACAAAATTTATGAATTTATGGACAATTCTGGACCTCACCATGGATTAATGGTTGCGACCGTGTTATGCGATTAAAGCTGTGATTGATCTTTGTTACTTCAGCGGAGTATTACATTGAATACATATCAGATGTGATGAAATATGAACATGAACATTAGCCTCGGGTCAATTGTTGTGCACACAGCTGTTGAGAGGAAAGTCATCAAGCTGACTCGACTGGCCTTTCCATTACTTTTCCAAGCGACTGTGAATTCTGCTTCACGCTGCTTTTTCTGCTCATGCTTTTAACCGAAGGGTCAGTGCACTCGATTTACCAACCAACGTTCAGCGTCTCCGTTCAAAAGCATAAGCATTAATCTGCTGCCGTAACAGCCTCCATTCTTCTGAAAAGGCTTTTCATAAGACTTTTGGAACATGACTGCAGGGATTTATTCTTGTTCTGTCCAGCCCAACATCTCTAGGAATCACATTCATACTGGTCAAGCTCACAGTTTACGTCCAATGGCAACATTTTGTGCCAGTGCAGGAAGTAGTGTGCCCTTTATGTAGTCTGGGTGACAAGTAACAGAGGTGGATGAGTGTGTATGTCTAGCCCTAACCCTAACCACTTGGACTTCTTGCCTAACCCCAACCACCTAGTCTCTGGCGTACTCCAGACCCGGACATCTCCTCCACATGCTGGCCTTCAGACTTTGGACATCCTCAACCCTAATGCTCCCCAGTCGATTATCCTAACCCTAACCTCTCAGGCTTCTTGCCCATCTCTAACCACCTAGTCTCTGGAGTTCTTCAGACCCTACATCTCGCCTACATGCCTCACCAGTATCCTGACCCTGACCACTTGGGCTCCGTGCCTCACCCCAACCACTAAGGATCTAAACTCTGATCTCATCTTTATATTTAACATCCTAAGTACCAAGTTACTAACATACTTTAGTTTAGTAGATTACTCAGCCATACAGGATTTCATCCTGAGACGAGACACCGCCCACCACCACACATCATCTCAGACTGACCGGGACAGTGAGGAAGATTAGCCAACACCAACAGGAGAGCAACAGCATCGACTCAGCATTGGCCAGTGCCTTGCCTTTGACTCTCTATACCAAACCGTGTACTTTGTCATACAACTCTGGGAGAGTCAATGCGATAACCACTACACCTAACCCTCCCATCACAGGCATACCATTAATATTTTGTACTTTTACTAAGCGCTATGATCTTTCCCTCATCTTAACCAAGTGTTTTGATAGCCTAACCTGGTTTACTTGCCATAACCACATTATTACCCTGACCTTAACAATACAGTAGTTGCCATGCACAGTTTACAGCTAAGACTGGTGACAACAGTTGCCAGTTGTCATAGCAACACGCTTTCCAGCACTCAAGTTTTTGCGAGGCATGCTGCTATGGGGGGAAAAGAAATCATAAAGGGGTGCTATAGTTTAAAAAGTTTGGGAACCATGCAGTAACTACATTGAGAAAGTAGAGAGAGAAACCGTCCAATCAGTCACAGTTAAGTGCTCATGTGTTAGAGAGAAATAACTCCCTGCTGCAGCGCAGGTCACACCAGGCTGAGGTTGGTTTGCTCACCAATATGCACCGGATTCAAGTGGAGGCAGAAATATCTCAAGAGTGGCTGGATAACACTGGGAATAAACAAGCTCTACTTCCGTAAATTCAGAAGTGACAACAAAATCTCCTGCAAAGCTTATTCAAATAGTGCTGACCAACCAAGCCGACATGCTTGAGCGAGAGCATTTCAAATGTCTCAGCATGTGTTCGTATTGTCGTAGGCAAGTTGCTTTAGGAAGGGGTCCTGTGTGTCTGTGTGTGCACACGGATGCATTTTAGACACAGTGCTGTCTTTTTGCGAACATTGCCTACACTGTATCCCTGCCTTGAGGAAAAAGAAGTGAGATCTGCAAAAGTACAGCAAGCAGCAGCGCTTTTAATGGGGACTTAAAGGCCCCTTAGAGGCGATGTCCCCACCTTTCCTCTGTGCCGTTGTATGCTGTGTCTATTTTTGGAGAGTAGGACATGTACATAAAGTTGTGTTTTTGGAGCCCGGGGCTCGGTTCTTCTTCTTCCTATGTTTCTCCTACTCCCGTTAGACTTCCTTTTCCATCTCATTAGTTGAGTTCACAGTGCTTCCAGTGCCAGCGAGAGGACAAAGCTTGAGCTTAAATAACTCCTGCCTTCTCTAATCACACGGGCGCTTTTCTTCAGTCGCTTCTAAAACAATAACTCTTTTATATAACTGCAACTCATCCCCTGCATCGCCTCCTGAACAGCCAGCTCAGCGTGTACCGGAAACACTGTTGTGTGTGCCACAGGATGTGGAGAAGCCTGCGATCTGAGAAGATTCATTATTTCAGTTTCCCATGGTTGTTATTGTGGCAAATTTGCTGTTCCCTTTCTTTACTGAATTATATTATCCTCTGACCCTTTTTCAAATTAAATTTAGACAGAAAAAAACAAGTGGAAATGTATTTAAGATGTGTCTGGATAAGCAAGGTCTGGTGACAACGTGCTAATACTAAGTGGAAATGTATGGGGAGTGTTTAATATGAAATAAATCAGTAATTATGATAAAACACATAAATAAAGCATGTTAAATCTAAAAATCAACTTATAATTTGTGAAATAACTTTTTTTTAGTCGTAGTTTTTTATTTATTTATATTTTCTTTACTTCAGAATACCCCTTTTCTAAAAGTTAGTTAGTAAAAGTTAGCTTGAGCAAAAACAATACAAAAAATAAACCAACTAATTAAACACAGTGCACACAGTAACGACAACTAGTTTTTATTTAGTTCAAACAGAAGACGCATACTATCTGCCCAGGCAGCTAATTAGCAAGGCTTGGTTATTAGTAAGGGTTTAACCACTGACTATATAAAGAATGGACGGTGTATACGTGACGTCACTCTCTAAAGAGACATTTTGAAACTCAAAATCTGTGGTGCTGGTCGCCGCCATGTTGGCAGTCCTGCCTCTTCCGCCTACCGGCTAATCTAAAAATCCGCAAAGACGTGGATCATCGACGGACTTGAGGCGGGCCGAATGGAGCCTGGGTGCTTAAACAAGTCATCTGTAACGGCACCCACCTGTCGATCAAAGCAGCCACACTGTTAATTATCCATAAACTTAAGCCTTAATATAATTTGGACAGGTGAGTTTAAAAACAAAATCACGTTCAGTGCAGTTGTCATGAACAAGAACATTAGCTATAGAGACCAAATCTGTTTTTTGTACCAGGCTGTAAACATGTTTATTTCTGCTGTGACGTTGGACATTTGAACATGGGGGCTTATGGAGACTGACTCATTCTGTAGCCAGCCTCAAATGGACGTTCAAGGAACTGCAGTTTTTGGCACTTACACATTGGCTTTACTTCAGTCACGGAGGTTGCTATTTGGGGTTAACGGTAGCAGCTGACGTTGAGTTTGAACACTTCCTGTTTTAACCCTTCAGTCAATCCTTTATTCATCATCCCTTCTCTTCCTCTTTCCTCACAGTATCAAGATGGTGCTGATGTGGACCAGCGGTGACACCTTTAAAACAGGCTACTTCCTGCTCACCCAGGCTCCCGTGCAGTTCTGGACATGTGGCCTGCTGCAGGTCTTCGTGGACTTCGCCATCCTGTTCCAGGTTTACTACTACAGCCGCTACCCGCAGAAGCCGGTGTCCCACACCGTCTCCCACACCACCAGTGCCAAAGCCCTCTGAAAGCCTCCTCAAGCTCTTCGAGGACATGTCAACACTCAAGAACACCAGTGAGGAAGCACTTTTAGAGGCGCTGTGGACACGTATAAACATACACGGGTACCAAAGCACCTTGAGATGATGCAGGCTGCTCACCCCTCACCTCTAAGAATACATACACACCCATAAATAAGGCATTAACATACACAGACATTTGTGGTGAGGGTGTCTGCAGCGATACATGAATGACACTTGTTACAAACAAACCTTTTCGTTTTATTTATCCTACTGACTTCTTCTAATGCGACGGTATGCTTGTGTCTTGGAATGCAGACTTCTCAAAGAATATATCCTTCAGTCAACCTGTGCATGTGGAAAATATTATGCACACACATGAATATATACAGTTTATGAACTGCACATGTATGCACTGAGATCTGTGCTCAAGGAAGCGTGGACCAGCTTTTGTCACCCACATTAGCTGATGATTTTTTGCATGGACCCTCTGCCTTAAAACACACATTCAAACATGGCTTACCAGCAATATAAATGTCTGAATCAATCAAAAAAAAAATCTTAATATACATTAATAACTGAATGTACAAAATGGCATTTGTTATTTTGTAGTTTTTTTTCCCCCAACTCAGTGGAGAAATGCTGGTCAGTCTACCACTTGTTGGACAGATGGTTGCCATGTGCTGTGCCACAGAGGCTCAGTCTTGTGGGATGACAGAGGAATCGAACTGTAAGAAACGAGAGGCAATCAAAACTTTTACCAAAAGAAGAAACGTTCCAAAGGTTTGGAGATGCGATGCACTGGCTTTTGGTCGTAAACACAAGTGGCATTGAAGCGAACTGAGTGAAAATCCGGTTGTGTAAAAGACATAAGGGCTGTCCTTGAGTCTCAAGCCAATATTGCTGGAAGCAAAAGTATTTCAGTCGACATCATGACCAGTGTTCAGGCTGCGGTCGTCAGAAGGCCAACGTCTACATTTTTGTACTGAAGCTGTTGAGATTTTGTATATAATTTTGATCACTGCTAGCTAAAGTGTACATTAGCTGTCTGCAAAAAAAAAAACACTCCAGTGGTCAAATTGGCACAAATAATCCCAGGCAACAATTCGCTTTGCAGTTAGTCTGAACACATCGTGGCATTGAGTTAGCTAGGTCAACATGTCTTTTCACGTTCATTTTGTTTTATTATAACTTCATGCTGCATTCCCGCAATGTCGGCTGAATGGGAAGAACAGAAATGTCCGTCATTATCCGACTTGTGGAGTGTTCATGCGTTATTCTAAGTTGCTGCTAGCCTTGCCATCACAACGTCTTAATTAGTCTAAATTAGCTACTTGTGGACTCTATTAGCGTAATTGAATAAGATGTGGTGGCTTTGCAATCAATGTGCCGCCAGCTTATTGACATTTCTGTCGTTCTTTTTCGCCTGGTGGGACGTAATATCAGAACTACAATTAGGAAGCTAACGTGAATGTTTGTTTTTTTTCTACTTGGTTGGAATTACAGTCTCATTATACACACCAAGTTAATTGATCTGGGAAGGCAGCGACATTGCCAGAAGGTCAAACAATCTCAGATTTTGATGAGCACAGTGGTTATTATTATTATTGCCAACAGAAATTATAGCACAGTCACGAAGTACAGATTGATACTTCTGCATATGCTCAGCAAAATCCAATCTTCACTTCACATCCCATCGCTGTGGGTAACACTGACGAGCCGGTTTATTATTTAGATCACAAATCCACTAACGTCCCCTGGCATCCCCGCTGATGACTCTATGTCACTGTGCGGTGCAGCTTTGGGCAGGTTTGCTTATCACCATTTTGTCACAAGAAATGAATTTCCTGTTCAGATGGAGAAGCAGCCCGCATAACACAGTGAAGGTTTTCTTATTGTTGTTGTTTTTCTCTGGGGAAGAGGAGAAATGCCAAACCTAGAGGTGTTCGACTGTCAGCCCTTCAGTGAACTGTGCACCAGAGGAGACCTGATTCTGTCCTTCTCTTCTAAGCCTCAAGAAATGGAAACTTCCCTTTCGTTCCAGTGGGACATGGCAGGAGTTTAACAAAAAAAAGATATGTACGAATGACTCTGGTTTCTTAGTATTGGATGTGCACTTTTTGTGCACACTCTAGTCGCCCTATTTATTTTGCTATCCTTTTTATAATATCCAAATGCCACTGTAAGATTGTGTACGCCTGTTCTGTATTCAGACAGCGGTGAGGGTGACAGATGTATGGATAATGTGATACCTGACAGGTTCTTGCTGTGACCTCGGAGTGTCCTTGTGTCTGACTTTTTTTACGTTGTGTTTTGTATCATTTGTTTCATTCGTTTTATTACGTGAACGCATTTTACCATAAAAACCGCCAACTTTTGCATTGTCTTATCTGTGAAATCCACACCTAGTTTGTTAATGTACCAAAATATTATTATTTTCACTGTTTCTTTATTATGTTACATCTGTTAGTTTGTATTTCATTTTTCTATTATACTGCCAAAATGTCCACCTGCATAACTAATGACATCCATCAACACTTACGCCTGTTTAAACACCAAGTTTTGTTGGGATTCTAATGTGGCATTGTCGCCCAATAAAGAGGACACGGAGAGACTCATGCGTCATGTTTTGTTTAACGGAGATGATGTCAGTTGTGCAGACATTCACAGTTGGACCATCAGCGATGCAGCTCTGGCAGACATCAATTGTCAAAGGAAGAATAAGCCCCACCGGCCGTGGTCCTTCTTTGGGCTTTGAGCATAAATAACAAGCACATAAATCGTAATGTGCTGGGCTTTCACATCAAGCTCTCCACTGGTACAAAAGAGGAGACAGTGCACAGATAATAGATGTACCAGCCAAGAAGGGTAAAAAGATGGATCTGAAAAGGCGTTTTTTTCTAAATGCAGAGCCACATTATTAATGTGTCCTCCTTCAAGCCTCTTCACTGTTCCATTAACCAAGACATGCCTGTCTCTCATAGATTAGGCTTGAATGACACTTGTGTATGTTTTTTTATTTATTATTATGTCTGCTGACGTAAATTGTTTGACTGTATTAATCTGCTAAACGAAATCATGAGGGAGTGAGAAAACTTCACACACTTGTATTAAAGTCATATTTACAGTACATCCAAAACATTCAACCACAACTCGCTGACAGAAGTTTAGCAAAATTTCAGTTTCAATCTTGAATTTAAACTCAAGATCAGGAATTCATAAACGCTCTCAAAACATCCTCAAAATAAAACTCTGAATTGTGCTCAGTGCCTCGGGAAATGAATGGCGCCAACTCTTGGAAGTCAAGGTTAGATTTATGCTTTATTGTTTGTATTTTCAAATAATTTCACTTTTACAAGTAAAATTCGACTTGTAGGACGAGGACTATGCAGTGTGTTTGGCAAGTATCTGCTATGGATAATGTATTTTTCCAAGTGTCATCAAAGTAAAAAGTGCCAGTATCCAATAAACAATAAATATTGCAACTTTTATTTCAAAATCTTGTTCTGTAAATCTTCTCTTACAAATGCAATGTTCTGAAGCTCAATTCTGCAAATAGTTTCTAATAAATATAACAACTTCTGATCAACCCATATCAATTTCAGGCTTCAATAAACAACTTCTGGTTAGTCCTTCCCACATCCATTTAAAGCCTCGCCCCTTCCGAGTACGGATAGATGACAACAGCCCATCTGGTTAATTTGCCCCTCCTAATCATGCCCCCGTCCATTTGTGCAACCTTTTACTACGAGTGGTTTTAGCCCCACTTCCTTCATGCTGTTTACATGGTTCATTAATAGATGGTAGGTCAACTCATTTTATGTGATTTATTAAGGATAAAAGGGCCTCTGCTCCCGAAGATCTTTACAGTGGACAGACTGTCAAACCAAACTCAATTTTAAAAGAGGGTGTTTTATGGTAGGGTCATAATTTTTCACAGTATAAACTTTGGTTACACCATCATGAAACTCTTTTCTGATTTGCTTCAATCTACAGGCACAGTCGGCACACTTCAGTAACATTAAATGACCTTTGTACACATACTGACTAACTGGGTCCCACAGATTAACATTCACACCACGGGATGGCCTGAAGCTACAGAGCTCTTCTTTTACTTTTGGTCTTTGGGGAAGTAGAATTGTAAGCAAGATTTCTTTTTATTATTTTAGGTGCAAAATGTGGTGTAGCAGCTTTTAGGCATGGTTACAGCGTTTCACCCAAAACATGGGCGTGGTTGTTCTGAAGACAGGAAAGTGAATATGCCAACTCACATGAATACAGATACAGATAATTGAGTTGATTGAACAGATACAGACAATGGTGTAATTGCTCATCCTTATTATCTGGGATAATGAGTTTGCCTGTGTTTGCGTTTGTCCAATAAAGATCCAATAAAGATCAGAACAGAGCTGCAAACATCACCCTAATCTATATGCCATTAGAACTATGGACTGGTTCTTGATAGGAGCGGCTAGCTGTGAACAGAGTTTATTTTAACGTTACCGGTAACCCCACGATAATGTACTACTGTATTTACTGTAGGTAGTTTTCTAGCCGGACATGCTAACACATTCTGTTTCAGTAGATAAACGAACAGTTTAATATGTTCCTTACATTTGTGCTTGTGTGTTTCTGGTTTTGAAAAGGCTAAAACAAGAAGACATCACCCTTCAAACTCAAATATTATATGGAGTATCGTACATACATAAGCTTAGTTAAGCTAAATTAGCGAGTAGCTTGTAAACATGCAGCATTTAGCAGCTGAAGAGTCAGATATTTTGAAGAGTTGGCGACTATACCAGAGCAAAAGCAGAGTGAATATTGGATTTAGTTCATGGTTTTGTCAGAAGGACTCCAGAGAAACTCCAATGCTAATGTTGCTGCGTGTCTGCTCGATATGTAGCTACATATAATAGGCAACTGTCAGCTAATATGCTAACGTTAACACGTCACCCCGAGACAAGAATCTGATGCCTCCTGTCTACAGCTTTCTAAATAATCTCTCACTGACTTCACATGTGGCGCTGGAAACATGCGCTGAAGACATTTTAGTCTATAATGAACTGCTCAAGATCTCGGTCACACGGTGAATTCAACTCAGGGTCTACCTAGCGTGACCTCGCAGTGCTAATAGTGTGTCATTATTTATCAAATTCACAGTGCATTGAACATCACTACTGGAAACAAAATTCATTTATTATTTAGAACGGATGTGGGGGGGGGGACATGAACCAGGCCACAGACAGACCAATTTGGGATGTTCTAAGTGCAGAAGTACAGCTCGCACTCTCTTGCAAATTTCAGTGTCCTTGTGTATAATGAATTGTAAAAATCAAAGCCTCTCCACGTGGGATTGTGTTCATTATAATCTTTATTACATTTTTCAAAAGAGGCTGTTCCTCAGGCTATGGATTCATGTTGCAAAGCACAAACCCATCTAAGTTTCTAATCAAATGATGTCTAATTGCACCACACATTCCTCATCAAAACTGTACTTTCATTCCTTAAAACCTAAATATTGTAGATATAATAGTTTAAATCGTTCTGTGTAATATGTTCATGCTTTTTAATGGTTCTGTTAATCTAGTGACTGTGATTCAGAGTTGACCAAACTTTATACACATCATAAATTAAAAATATCCAAACCTAATTTGCACTCTCAAGAACTTGTGCCGCTTTGATGGGCTCCGACTTGACAACAATTTGGGGAAATAGCTTTTTTTATGTCACTTCAAAGTACAAGGCACTCAAGTCAAAAAAGAAAATGAAGTGCTGTATTCGCAGTTACATGAGGAAATCCTGTATGACTGTAAAATGAATTATCTGAAATGGTTTTAGACTATCGGTATTTGGGATCTGTTGCTTTCACTGCCCTGAAGCTGTTGCCTCTTTGAACAGACATCAAACTGTAATTATACCTCGCGGTAAGAATTACTTGGTCCACAGGTCACTGGTCCCAATATGTGACAAGATGAATGGCGGCACCATCATCATCTCGTCTCACTGTAGCTCACTAATTAGCACGTTTGATCTTGTTTGTTTAATCTGTTCGGAAACCTTCCTGACATCCCTTTGAGGCTGCCTGGCACTCATTGGAGCCGTGCTAGCTTTTTAACCCCTGTCCAGTCTTTATGCTAAGCTAACCGTCCCCTGGCTATAGCTCATATTTCATGTACATTTACAGACTCGGATCCCTCTGCTCTTCTAACTCTTGGCATAAACTTTAATCTGCAGATTTCCCAAAATGGCTAATTATTCTTTTTAAAACATCAGCATGTGCACTGGACGAAGAACGGAGACACGTGAATGTGGGACTAATCCTCTTGTCATTTGCCACTGAGCAACACTGACTGTATAACCCTTTGACAGATTAAATTAGCTTTGTGTTATGTTGGAGATTAATTAGCTCTGCTTCATCGCAAATAAACGTGCTGATATCATCGTGTATACGTGTGAGCCTCAGGTACAATAAGTTACTT
The DNA here is from genome assembly GCA_946959425.1 of Argyrosomus regius. Taxonomy (NCBI): domain Eukaryota; kingdom Metazoa; phylum Chordata; class Actinopteri; family Sciaenidae; genus Argyrosomus; species Argyrosomus regius. The sequence continues at coordinate 10,118,821 of OX336899.1, read as the reverse complement.
GATTTGGTCAAATACAATACAGAGTGAATGGAGATGATATCAGCAAACAGCTTTATTTCAGACAATGCTCTTAAATGCAGTTGCATGAGGAACATTAATTATTAGTCTGAGGTCTGAATAACAATGTTTTGGTATTAGATTTCCCTTTTGCACAGACTCATCTCAAGTCTGAATCGCAGTCAGTGTCTCAGTCACTTTTTTAAATGTTATTTGACTTCAGTTCTTCAATTATAAATATTGTACTGTTACCCATCTTTTAAAGTCAAATTTGTGGGGAAGAAGATGCTCTCTGAAACTTTAGAAACTCAGATACACTCTGGTGCACAAGCACTTCACACGATCAAAGCAGAGACATCGAGCCCCAGAGAAGAAAATCTCCTCCCAGCTCACAATCCCACAGCTTGTCAACTCTGAAATCCCAGTGATGGGTGTCAGAGCCTTCTCGGCTGCCACTTGAATGCATACGGACAGAGCAGCTAAGTTTTCACGGACGCTCTTATCTCAGCAGCTCTCTGAGCAGCCATGGACTTCCTTCGCTGTATGGTTGACGCTGCGGCCTCCGTGATGCCGTGGTAGCTGTCCGTCTCCTGAGAGTCTTCGCTGTTCTGAGACTTGGTGCTGTCCTGCAAGTCCGGCTTCTGCCTCAGCGCCCGACTCTGTTCCTCCTTCAGCTCCAAGTAGGAGCGAGAGAAGGTGTGAAAGATGGACGTGACGGGGAAGGCCATGAGGAGGATGCCGCTCAGGATGCTGCTGAGCGCCACCACCTGGCCGGGAATGCTTCTGGGCACCATGTCTCCGTAGCCGACCGTGGTCATGGAGATCACGGCCCACCAGTAGCTACCAGGGATGCTAGTGAACTCCTGTTTGGCACCCATCTCGCTCTCAGCTAGGAACACCAGTGGGGAGAAAAGAGCCATGGCCACGCAGAGGAACAGCAGCAACAGGCCGAACTCACGCGTACACCTCCTCACTGTGAGACCAAGTGTCTGCAGGCCTAAGGAATGGCGGGCCAACCTCATCACGTAAAAGATCCGTAGGGCTCGCAGGACTCGGAGAACTAACCCCACCTTCTCCAGGTAGTTGTTCCCTGAGCCTGCAGGTTTCCCTCCCACTGACAGAGAGTCCACAATGAGGGTGATGTAGTAGGGAAGGATGGCCACCACGTCAATGACGTTCAGAGGCGTGCGCAGGAACATGCACTTGCTCTGGGTCTGAATGAAGCGTAGCAGGAACTCCAGGGAGAACCAGGCAACACACACCGTCTCCAGCACAAAGATGTTATAGCACCTCTGGGAGCACTCACCCTGCGGATAAAATAAAGACATAAAGACAGACATTAAGGGTTGCGTTACATTATGCACCAGCAATAATACCCTTCAGTGCGAGAGATATGTGAACTCCAAAAGTGCTTTTCAGATAAGGGTGACAAGAAGACGCAGCATGAAGTCAGTAATTAAGAATCTATTTCAAAGCCTGCTGTTTGATTTGTGGGTTCGTCGCTGACAGGAGAGGTTGATGCGTTTGATCTCAAAACAAAAAGGTGACTCTGTTCTCTCGCAGAACAAAACACAGCAGAGACGCCGCTGAAAGATTCATGAAGTGCAAAACAAAGGCTTTGATTATCTCATCTCGTAAACCTCACTGACTCATCAAACCTGAGTGATCGAGAGGTGTAGAAGTGCAGACAATGTTACATAAGAAAGATACTGTGGATTCTACAGCTGAAATATTCTCGACTTTAATGGTAATCTATTTTTTCAAGACTGCTGAAATAGCGCTCATAAATTTTTGAAAATATAATTATAAGAGATTACTTGGTTATTAAGTTGCCCTTGGAAGAAAACTTTGAAAATGATTTTAATTTTTTCTGCAACTGCTTAAATCTTCATGAACAAAACTGATTATTTTCTTTATTTGTGTCACTTAATTGTGTGTAGATTATGTAGAATATGATAATGTATGGAGATAATCAAGCAACAAAGAAAAGTTTCTTCAGACACTTTCAAATCTTTTCGAGATTTCTAACAGTGTTGTAGTCAAGACCACCTTATCCAAGACCAGAGTGTATCGAGAACGAGACAAGACCAAGACTTTGAAGGGTTGAGACCAAGTCGAGACTAAGACCAGACAGTATATAGCCTACTTTGGTAGCTAATATGTAGCTATAGTCTTCCAAATCGCTTTGGTTGAGGCACAGTCCCAATCGTCTCAGTAAACCTCACAGAATGACTACTGTTCTCTTTTGGGTGCTGTTCATCACAGTTGTGGTCTTGAGCGGTCTTGAAATAAAATCCAGAGTCCTCTTTGTCCGAGACCAAGACAAGATCAAGTAAAAATAAAGTGGATTGTCTTGAGGCCAGTCTCGAGTAGGTTGATTTTTAATCTACTTCTACATTTCTAAAACATCTTTGTAGACTTAGTCCTGTTGTTTTACGTGTCTCAGACTGAGACTTTTGTGGTTGTGTGGAGACATATGATGACATTAGCGAGCCATTAGAGTAACAACAATATACACCGGTTGTAAAATTTATCTTGAACGTCCACAAGTGTTTATATATTAGCAAACCACTTCCCTCAGCATTTGCTCAGTCAACAGCACTGCTCCACTGAGACGTCATTCCAACTGACCGCCCTCACAGAAAAAAACAAAAAAGTCCTCCTCTCAGATTGAGCCTCATGCATTTTTCAGAGTACACACTTCATTTTGCATGTAGCATGGGTTTTGCCCTTGAGATATCCAACTTACTAAGCCCATTAAGGACCATGTAAATCACTTATCGGCTGCAGTTCTTCATGCAGCGGCAGCAGCAGTAATAAACCTCTAAAGTCAAGGCTGACCAAGAAAATGAGAGCGCAGGAGAAAATAGCGGTAATATCGAGTGTAAAGTCGTGATCATGATCAAACGTGGTATAGATCTGTCAGTTGATTGATGTGCTTTGTTCTTCAGTAACACCATTACTCAACATTACGTCTTTTCACTGACAGGAAAAGCAGTCAGAATTTGCCCCCGTGACAGATGAAGGTAGCTGTTGGAGCATATTCCGGTCTTTACTCAGTGTAAAGTCTCAAAAATACTAGTTTGAAATTCAGTTTTGTCACAGGCTTTGAGAAAAATGACAATTTCGCTTCTGTGAAAGTGCTGTGCTTACTATTTATGGTTTTCATACACTGTCGTCAGATAAAATACATAATTTAATTAAAAATATTCACACTGCGGTGACACCAGCTTTACAGCTAACCATCAGCCCTCATCTTTAGCTGCGACGTAAAGGAACATTGATTTAATGGTCCATGGTGAGACTTTTTGAAGTTTTGTCTGCATCAGCTGCAGGAGAGAGGTGTGGGGATGACCCAGGGGAGCAGCACCAGTTGAGGTGATTAGAATACCTGTAACCAGTTGGCTAATCACTGTCCCTTTTTAAAACAGTAGCATGCTGGACCTGGATGGAGAGGAGGTGGAACAAACGGCAGCAACAGACGGCAGTAAGTACGAAACAGACGCCGGGCAGCGAGTAGAGACTAGTGAAGCCTGCGAACGGCTGGACAAAGAGTCGGTTTGTGTTGTGTCCTTTGCTGAAGTACCCACGGGGGCAGACGACTTGCCACAAGTTTATTGTTAAGATGTCTTGCTATCTTTTAAACCAGACAAAATCTCTTTCTCTTTCTTCTTTTGGGTTTCTTGTTTTATTTTGTAGTTCCTTCCTCGTCGTGCGCCAGTACCTTTACTTCCTGCCTTTGTTGTGTTTCTCGCCTGGTTTAATTATCTGTTCCACCCTCATGAGTTTTCACCTGTGTCTTGTTGTCATGTCATCACTTGACAGCTCCTTGGTTTCATTGTCAGCTTGTTGTCCTTCAATGTGTCAAGCATTCAGCCCTGTTTTGTCCTTGTGCGTTGGAATCCTTCCTATTCTGGACCTTGCCTTTTCTTTTGTATTGTTTGACCCTGGCCTGTCTCACCACCTGTGTTAATGAATAATTTTGGACTACACTAACTCCTCTGCCTCGTCTATATTTGGGCCTTTCCTGAAGTTACCTTGCTTGCACAAATGTGACATGCAGATTTTTTTTTAGCCATGCTAGCAGCGTGGATGGATGGATGGGTGGCAATGTCTGCGGGCCAACTATGCGAGGAATTGCCATGACATTTTGTACAGACATTCATGATCCATGATCCCTTGGACCTCAGCTGGTCAAAAGTGGTTAAAAAGTCAAATCCTTTATAAACATCACAACATTATTGTGCAAGTGAGGTGCCACTGTAGCAGTGGAGGCTTGTTTAAATCCACCTACCACTCTTAAATTATATCTACAGTATGCAGACTTTAATTTAAATACACAACCTGCTTACTCTGGAGTACAAACAAAGCAGGAGGACATATGGAGTGTTATTTGCTATTAGTCAGTGTCACATCAGAAAGTCTCCACAGTTAAATTAAAAATGAACAATAAGGAGTAAGTACAGCTCCATAGGTCTCTGACCAGCTGTGAACGAACCGTCATACTCTTATTTTGAAATGTGAAATAATAAAGTTAACTATGAGGTTAAGAGCACAGATTGTCAGCCTGGGTTTGGATGGACTTTAAGCCAAATTGGATGTGAAATATAAAAACAAAAACACTTTTTGTTCATATTCTCTCTTTGCAGAATGCCAAAAACATTTGGATAGATTTAAGAGGCAACAGTGCTTTGCTGGATATTATTTTATTCAATAAAACAGCTTCTCTGTCCAGTCTGGGGTAAAGTATATCTGCTACAGTCTAGTATCATATTTTCTTCCTCTAACCGATTATACGCCTGATGTCTGGGTTATCATCCACCTTTTAGGAATCTGCAAACGCGTTTTTCTTTTCGCCAGTTTTGCTCAAATGTAGGGATATTAAAGCTCTGCTGCCGCACTTAAGTGATTCAAATCTGAGCTGAAATCCACCCTCTAACCACATGCTGCCATTTCACATCCAAAGTGATAAGAGTCGGAAGCCAAAACAAATAAACGTGCTACTGTCCAAATCCGTAAGGAGCACACTCATTTTCACATGCTAACCAGTATGTTTCACACTTCCTCCGTCATTTTGCTCTCCTGCATCAACAGGGGAGTCTGCTGGTAACACATTTGCAACTGACACCATCCCTTTTCCTTGAATTTGACCAGCGTATTTGGATTGTTCTCTGTCACAGGCTTTCTGGCTCAGTGCATTTTTTTCCACTCCCTCCCCGCCCGCCTTTTCGCCCATCCTCCACGCTGAAAAGCCTCTGATGTATGCGCAGAGGATCAAATTAAAAGCACACAATTATACGTCTCAGCGATCAGGGGACTCTGACCCTGTCACAGCCGAAGACAAGCATGTAAACCAAACAATCCAAGAAGCGACGGCCTCACCTCTGATCCCCACAGATAGGTTGGAGTGGGTGTGATTCACAAACAGGCGGACTTGAAGTGGTCCTGTCTTCGGCACACCTATGCTTTTAATGGATTTATTTACCACTCTCATTTGTTCACCTCGATGGGCTCTGCTGTGTGTACTGAGTGTTTGTTCTGCCTGCCAGATTGAGTTTCAACACATTTCCCTCTCTTCCAGAAACCATCTTAAAATGCTTCTCCATAGAGCGAGAATCTTGTTACAGAACAATTTAGGATTCCCATCCATAGGAAGAAAGTTTGGTTTGTGTATTTATTGTCTAAATGTGCAAAAGCAAAGAAAAAATTGCACTTAGATGTTCTCACACATTAAGCAATCAGCTGCAAGGCAAGCTGTGTTCAGTCGTAAATATTTAAAAAGAGTTACACAGAGGATGAAAAGGGCTCTGTTACCAACAGCCGGAGCTGAAGATGAAGTAAACACATATAAAAATGAAAAGGCTTGTTTTTACCTGGCATCTTTTCTGCTTCTTACATGCGTTACACAACGACATTAACTCAACCATTTGTGGATCAGTAGCTCTGACGCTCCATAGATAATAGCAGGGTACAAGCATTAATGCCAACGTGACAAATGAGAACTTGCAGCAGTTCAAAAACAAATTATGAAGACAAAATCGTTAGGTTGTTTACTGTTAGACACTTTTTTTTGCATTTAGGCAGTTTTAGACAATGTAATTTGTGTTAAATGCATAAAATTAATGTAGATTTTCCAACCATGTTGGCACTTTTGATCCATTTGAACCATGCGGTTCGCCTCATTCCAGTTTTCATTTCTGCCCCCTGAGGCTGAAGGGTACTTTGACCATCAGGCAAGAGGCAACAGTGAGTCCAAACCACACTCAAAAACAACACTGAACTAGCCACACAAACATGAGAGTTATGCTTAAACAGTAGCTCTACATTAAATTAAATTAGCAAACCTTCGAGGACCGTGACGACGTTGCACATGAATGAGAGGCCAACAATAGTGCTGTATTCAGGGCTGAATGAAATATTTGGGGCTGACAAAAAGTAATTTTAGCACTTAGAAACAGCATGGCTACGGCTACGTACTGCTATATATAGTAGAGCTGCTAGTCCAGCTTCACATTATACTGCACACACTATAGATGAGAGAGACATTGGCTAAAATGCTCATGGCAGCATATCAATAAGAAAAACGTCAAAATACTGATGTTTAGCAGGTGAGATTTGGTGATTAGCAAAGTTATCACGTCATCCTTTGGGGACCATGACTTCCTGTATATAATTTCATTGCAATCCATCCAATATTTAAAACCCAGTGACGATGTTCCCTGTCACAAGGTTACTATTAATGTAGCATCTTCATGATGTGCAAGGCAATAATTGTGCACAGCTAAAAAAAAACTGTATTGGTAATGAACACAGTCCCTGTCATTTATAGACTGGTTGCAGTTAAGTGAATTGGTAACCCAACACAGCCCATAGAGGAAATGTATTTGTCTGTCTATTTATAGCCCCGTAAAAGACTGACGACCTGTCCATGGCGTACCCTGCCACTTACGTAGTGAATGCTGGGATAGGCTGCCGTCCACCACGGCTAACGATGTACTCAATAACCATTAGCCTAGCGCTTATTTAAGCTGCTACATTTCACCGTCAGCACAGGGCAGAATGCCTGTCTGCTGCATATCCAAACACTGTCAATCAATTATATATTTCTATCCTCATTTTATTTCTTGTCGCACAACCTTAAAATTACTTTCATTCAATTTGAAATCTGTGACATTGAACGTTGGATTTTGAGATGATTGCAAGTAACTAGGATGTCTGGGAAAGTTGAGACGGCAAATGTGAAGGACGGGGTGGTACAGAGAAACCTGCCTCAGGGAGGAATGTGAGCAGATGGAAGCTTCCTCTAGTAATGTTGCACAAATTCTAACAAATATGACCAATGTACCCAATAGTGTAGTGTGTGCTGCGTGTCTAATCATTTCTGAAAATGACCAAATGATATCAGTCATTCCTCCACTCCGTCCCTACAAACCAGGCTGTCTTAGCTTGCAGTTCTTCTGTGTGTTTGTGTGTGTGATTAAGATGCAGAGTGTTGATTAGCAGGCAAAATGTTCTGCTCAGATTCAATAATCACGAATACTTTGTCTAGAACTTTTTAAATAAACATCATCGTTGGTGAGAAGAAGCGGTCTAATCCACCTTTGTCATGGAAATTGATCAAATTCTTTAATCCTTTGGTAAATTTATTTATTTTTCAATAGCCTGAAAATGCTGCTATAACTCACACACACGGGGCACTGGCCTCCACCCAAGCAGTTTTGTTGCTTGTCAATATGTATTTATTACAGTCGGCTCCTTGGGGAGGTCTATAGAACTTCATGGCCGATGCTTTCTGCTCTTTGCTGGGCAAAACTATTTTTTTTGTTTTTATTCCTTTCAACCTGCAATCTCTACAGCAGCTTTCAGGATACATACATGCTGTTCACTGTCAAAGCCACTCACACACATTCACACACCTTAGTGCATGCATGTTACCTCTGACTAGTGCTCTGCTCTGCTGGGTATTTGCACTGTACACCATCTGTACACCTGATAATGGCAGAGCTAAATAGCTGGCCATTCACTTCATCCTACAACAATAGGAGCACTGTGTCTTTACACTATATGCCCATGCACGGTTATTTATATCGGGCTCTCCGCTGCTGTGGCAACCCAGATTCCCCATGGGGGTCATTACAGTTTCATCTGATCGAGCCTAATCTAAAGTAGCATCAATATTGATGCCCTGTAAAGTGTATGCTCTCACTCTTTCTCTCTCTGCCCCCCTTTGTAATACATCACTACAACTGATAGAAGTCAACATAGGGAAAGTAAATTAGTAAAAGTGGTCCAGTTAGCATCTAGTTTTTGCTTCTTTGCCGCTGAAGTTTATTTTGATTTAGTAAGAACTCATTTGTTCCAAACAGCTGTTTCAACACAAACCCATTACAGGCAGAGTTGATTTGCATTAACATTTATGAGCGAGGCTAATGCAGCTCAATTGGGCTGGAAATGATTGCCTTAAAAAATGTAGATATTTTTGAGTGATATTCCACTTAAGCAGAACATTCAAACACAACTTGAAAGCTCAATCTCTGGGGCCTCCAAATTCTCTCCACGTTCTGATTAGATTTTAGCACAAGCCTAGCCTCATGTCCCCGGAGAATCATCGGTCAGTATCCGTCATTAAATCCACACAGCAAAGTGCTTCCTTTGCGGTCACGCTGGAAGAAATATTTTTAAAATATTGGGTAGTACTGGCAGTGAGATGACTCTGGTTGCAAATGTTTTCTAATGCAAATGCTTCTATGGTAACAGGAGACGAATTTCCTAATACTTTAAGTCAATGGTGTTTCCTCTTCATGTGTCGAGAGGCTGTTCAGTCGGGTGTACTTGCAACTCCACAGGGAGGAGTAATTAGAGCGAGCCCAGCTGAAGCATTTTTCTGCAAGCAGTAAACAGGGTTGGAGAAATACATTATTTAATCACTTTTACACTAGGTTTGTTGGTTCTCAATTAATTCTGAGCCCGCTAAAGCATATGGTGGAGAGTTAGATACCTGTGGTGGTGAAAGTTTGAATTTAGCTTTAGCGTTTGTTGAAGGCATGTCATAATGGGATTTAGATATACATGTAATCAGAAAGGACAGACAACCTCAAATGAACCTGTTGCAACCTATACCGTGACGTTTTGGTGCCTCCAAGTTGTGAAACTTCCAAAATCTTAAGCCTGGTCTTTGTTTCCTTGCTCCTGAAGAGAGACTGAAGACTCTCGAAGGACAGCTACAGCCTGCAACATTCAGCCTAATGTAAGCTGGTGATTCAATATATAGATGTCCGGATAAGCAATGTCTGGCCACTTTGTTGGGTCATTGATCATTCTGGACAGAGAAATACTGAAGAGGCATTGACAGCTGATGCTGAGATTCAGGCAAGGTTGCAAAATAAATATAAGACGTGAATAAAACAAATAGAAAAGGAATCCAAACACACGTCAACTCGACGTCTATAGATCATCTTCTGTTTTCTATCCTTGAAAAAGAGATGATATTTTGTGCTAGCCTGGTCTCGCACACACAGTCTCTTGATTTAGTGTTAATTTAAACAAATATTGATATTGTTCAGTGGAGGTTCAAATCACAAAAACAAATTCCCCCTAATTAGCCGTTGACTGTTGCTCTCCAGACAGTTCAATACAGTAGCATAATATAGTTTTAGGGGGATTTTATGGTTTTGTTTTTAGAATCCACTTGAAAACTTAAACTTATGAATAAATCAAAAATTGCATGGTACTGTGCAGTTGTGCAAATTTGACTGTGCCTATTTGAATTGACGTTATCCACCCATTTGCTTTTTGTATAGTAGAATAATACGTCACGTATCACATTTTGAAACTGACAGGAGAGAAGGTGCTAAAGTTCTAGCATAACACAGGACAATATTCCAATGTTGGATTTACAGTTTGTACTTCAAAAGAAATCATTCCTCAACTCAGCAGAAATTATTCACCGAACCCTGGATGAGAAACACAAATCATCACCACCGTGACGGATTGCACATTTCTCTGAGCATGAACAGCCGTATATGCCTAACTCACAGTCAGGAGGAAAAGAGCGATGTGCACCAACTATTTTCAGCACAGACCAAGACAATTCTCTATATTTTCCTACAGCATTTGCACACATTTCTCTTTCGCCTGTCCATACCCGCTGAGCTATGGCTCCCCGCTCCCCTGTGTTGATATATGGCCGGGATTGGGGTGTACTTTAAAGTGACTGGGATTTACATGAGAATGGAGTGTATAAGGCTCTAAGGCATGGGCAGAGTCACTGAAAGGTTAGATCCACGGTCGGGGCTCTCGCAGGAGATAAATGGGACAAGAAAACAGTTTTCAAAGATGCTTATGTGAACAGAGTAAGCAGTTCTGAGGGAAGAAATCGACAAAACACTTGAGATGTTTAATCCCCTATTCATCCAGAGTGGAAGAGGGACCATGAAATGTGAAATGCAATATAGCTTCTTCTTTTTTGTTTGTGTGTGTGTAGGGAGAGAGAGAGAGAGGGGGGTAGAGAAAGGTCTCCCAGCCACTGAATGCTTCTCTAAGAGCCACATTAGATTAGACAGTCAGGCTAAGTGCTTTCCATTTCAGGCAGCTGCTTAAAAACTTCTGGTTTCTGTCCGAACTCGCTCCGGCTCAAGTGACCAATCACATAAAGATGTCCGCTTCCTGAGTTTAGGTTGCATTGCCCTCATGCTTAGCAGTACAATTTAATTTAGGCCGGAATCCACATCTGACACATCTAACAGCGTCATAACATGACTTCATTTACTGGCAAAAAAATAAAATTGAGAAAATGCTTTGAGCGTCTTACATGTGTATGTGATGGACGTACAGAAAATGATCACCCGACTCAGCTGTTCTTGAACTGTTTTAGCATCTTTCAGCTCACTGTTTTGGTTTTCTGGCTACCAACATTCTTTCTCTTCTCTTTCTTTCTTTCTTCTTTCTTTCTTTCTTCTTTACTTTTCTTAACCCCCTTATTGTTTTCCCCTATAGCAGGCAGCGGTTTTCAGCCAAAAAAACCCTTAAAACCAAGTTTTCTACCAGCCCAGAACAAAGAAAGACAGAGTTAGCTACGAACTGGTGAACATATTCTAGCACTTAGCAGCTAAATCACCTAGATATTTCCCCTGAAAGTTGAGGAGGACCAAAACAGAGAGGAAGACTGACTTGCATTCATCTTGAGTTGAAAAATTCTACACCAAACGGTGAGGATTAGATGAAGGGCACAACAATCCCATTTTAGGTAGGATGTGTAAAAACAAGACACAGCTAACTAACAATCTAACAAACAAAATGAGTGAATATTGAACTCACATTCGCTAAACGACTCCAAGTAAGTGCTAATGTTTCATTGCTGGATGTGTAAACAAGCAGCTTGCTCTGTGGTGGACATAATGTAAACAATCGTAGAGTTCAGACATAGCGGTAACTCACTGGCTAAACCTGTTGTAAGTGTGTAAATACAATTAAAAGAATATAATGTAACTCATTAGCCAATTACAGAATTACAGAACAGAAACTCATTTCAGGATATGATGTGTGTTTTCACTTCCAGAACCTCACTATTGAGCTCTATTAGTCAAATCCGAAGGTTTATAATGGCAAATGTATCATTTAAAGACTGACAAGTCGAGGTGGATTTAGCATCATCAGAATGTGTTGAATTTAAAGCACTACTGCATTTATACTGCCAACACTGGAGCCATAATCGACGTCTCAAAAACATCATACATAACAAATACACAATATATTACAATATTGAAATGGGTATCTGAGGAAATGATCGTTTCATTACTTTCATTAGCATAGGGAGGATCTGTGCAGATGTAAAAGACTGACTATCAAAGCTAATGGATATTAGGAGGCTGTGTAATGGAGGAGGATGAGTAGGCGGACTCGACTGAAAGAGATGTGGTAATTAGCAAAGGCAATTCACTAACTTGAGTTGGATTCATCAAAGTGTTCAGCTACTGGAATGCTTGACATTAGCTTGAATGAGGACAATACAGGAAGCAAAACCCACTCATAGAGCAGATACATACGTTGTCAGAGCAAGGCCAAACTCTTCTCCTAACATGGTAATGAGCAGAGGAGACGCTCCACAGCCAATACTGCCTGACACCTCGGTACACACAATGACTGGTGAGAACATGTCAGCGGGGAATCACACCTTTAGTTTTCTTCTTGAACCATTATGAGAAAGTTTCCTTTTTGTGTTCGGTATCCGTCCATGTGCACGCAGATTAATTACCAGCGAGCCAGAGGTTGTAAACAAAAGTGTACTCACAATATTTTCAGGACAGAGTAATGTGTCAGCTCATATTAACAGACTTTGGCAACTGGGGATGGCGCTTTGTTTTAATTCACAGTCTCTAGCGTTTGTGGAGGTTAAGAATACGCAAAGAAGTGTCAGACTGTGGTTTGCCTCCCTACATTGTGTAACGTTTTCCAAGACAGCCACCTCATTATACCCATAAACCCTTGCATCTTCAGGGGTTGCCTCCCATTGCTGGCTTCAGGTTGGGTTCTTCTAATGAACTCCTCACTCAGGAGAGGAGACTCACTTCTGCAGGCATCTCTGGGTGGTTAATTGGTGCGACAATGACACTGTTTTCAGCTGTTTGAGTTTGAAACATAGTGTGTCCCTAATCACACCTGTTGCTCTTCTGATTCTGATAATTAAAACTGCAGATTCGTAGAGGCGTGTAATGATGGATGACAATTAGAGATAAGATTGGACTATGCTAAGCGGGTCCTCAGCTTTCACTTTGTTTTCTTGATTGATTTTCCCTTTGAAGCTTACGCACTTCATGCACACACCCCCCTCCCATGCAGCCTGCTGATGAAGACATATCTCTGACAGCGGGAGAAGCTGTGCTGGGCTCTTGTTTAATCATGCTATGGTCTGCTGATGTCATTCAAGAGGTGAATTAGTGCGATACAAAGACGCTCTGAAGTCAGATCTCAGAGGCTTTCTGAAGTCGCCGAGGCAAAGGCGGACATGAAAAGGCTGAGGAGGAAGACATCATCGGCTTTAATATGCTATTTTGCTCCACTTGTCACAGACTGTGGCAACATGTGTAGTTAGTGGGAACAAAAGCCTGAGGTTGAAATATTTCGTTTCCTGCAAGATGAAAGCTAAACACAGCAACAAGTGGATGTGCTCTGCTCTCACTTTTCAGACCTAATTAGAGACCAGAGACTGTAAGTTACGAGTATCATCATTTTATCTAGACATTCCTACCTAACAGGTTCCAGCTTTATCAGCTGCATTTTTTTTTCTTTTGGACTAGATTTCCAAAACAATGCTAGCTATAATCATATTTAGATACTGTAATTAAAGGAATTGCTCAACATTTGGGAAATATTCTTTCTGAGAGTGACTGTCTGTGCCTCACATAGGCTACTACAGACCTAGACATGGTTAGCTAGCCTGTGAAAACATATGCCACCTCTAAACCTCACTAATCAACATGATGGGTCTCGTTTTATTGATTACACACACAAATAGAAGTAACAACAGTTTCTGGTTTTATGGTGAGTATCATAGCGTAACAATTTCTTGATAAACAACTGTTTATCCATTAGGCCAGTACTTGCTTGCAGTATCTACACCTACACTGTGGGTTACCATACACTGTTCCTGGTGTAGTGGAAACCTCATTTATCTCAAGAAACCTCAGGGAACCTCAAGGCTATGAGAATGTCTGCCAGTTGATGCTAACACAGCCATTTTCTTGCTAGATCTGGTGACTATTTTGACTGTTTTTGTGCCTGACAACAAATCCAGCAACCTTTTAGCCAGACAATACTGTAGCTACTTTGCGTACTGTATATACAAATCAACATATGCCATTTTATAGTGCCTTTTTAAACATTTTTAGAGACTAGCTACCATCCATTGAAAATAGTTGACTGGTCACTGCGTCAAGCTATTGCTTGCCAAAACTAGCCAAAAAAAACTAAAATCACAATTTAGTGTTTTTTACATTAAATAAATGAAATTTGACATTTTAATTTGAGCATTAGAGTTGTTGCCAGGTATTTTACTTTTCATTTCACTTTCAATGGAGCTGCTCCACCTAGTTTCAAGTCTTTATGCTAGGCTAAGCTAATTATACCCTAAAATGTTGAACTCATCCTCAGGGGTGTTACATTTTCTCTTGTTTTCTTTGTGTTATAACATCAAAGATGCATTCTAAAATGCTATGTACAGTCTACTTAGCAATTAAAATTAATCTTATATGAAGCCTCAAAGTCTACATAACATAGATCAATGTATTTTCCATATAAGGCTCCCAGTTTGTTTACTGGTCAGCTCCAGATGAGGTTCGGGTAAACAAGCCTTTAACTGTAAAGATTAAGACTTCATGGCTACAATTTGCATAATCATCATGTTACATAACAATAATGAGCTCCTTTCATATTCATTTGAGCTTATTTCATATTCATTTTTGGAAGAAGGTCAAGTAAAACCAACTGCATGGGAAGAACATCTGTGGGATTTTGCAAATACAGAACTGTGTGAATATGTTTGTTTCTTTTTATCTTTGCGTTGTGTATGCACTGTCAATTACCGCATATATTTGGGAGAACATGGATCTCACGTTGCTGTGAAGGAATGTATGCCGCAAAAAACAGTGAGAGGCTCCACAATAATCTGGTATTCAAGTGAACGGAGGAGAAGCCTCGTTGTCCCTGAGCCTTTGCCTCTGTCTCTGTCACGATGATTTACAATAAAGGCCAGGAAGATATGTGGGCTGCTGCATCAACATAATCTGAATTCTACTGTAGCAGATGTGAAGCATTCACATCCCTACCTAAGGCTGTTTTTTTTTTCCTAAAATTGGTAATTTGATCCTGTCTTACCTTCCTTGCTTTGGAGTCGCTGTGTGAATAGCCATGGTTGGTTGAATGATTTTGATACTGACTTAACTGGATGGTTCCAATTCAATAATTGGATTTAATTCAAGAAACTAAATCTGGGGAACCAGATATGAGTTTGGACTTTTTGGGTAATATAACTTTAAATTGAATCTGTGAACAATAATTAAATAAAGTTATTACTGGTTGGTGAAAAGATAAATTGAACTCACCCTTTCCTCCTCTTCTCTGAGGTCTGGCATGGTGCTGACACACAGCGTCACAGCGGTAATGGCTACAAATATCACTGACAGACAGGCAAAGATCTTCCCTGGGAGCCCAGAGTGGGGGTTCTCCACCATGTCCCTCAGTCTTTGCATGCAGCCCCCCGTATGGGTCTCTTCCAGTGAACCCATTCCCGGAGGCTGCTGGCTCTCCTCGCAGGATTGCGGTGAGGTCAGCTCGGCATCCTCCTCCTCCAACCTCTGCTGCTCCTTGTACTCCTCCTGCCTGAGCCGCAGCTTCCTGAGGCAGCACCAGTCTAGGTTGTTCTCCTCCACGCCCCAGTACAGCAGCTCCTCTTGGAAGGAAAGGGCGCACATTTCCCTCAGGAGCCGCAGCTTCCCCGCTGCTAAGAAAGTGACGATTGTACGGAAAGCCGATGGACTTCGGTCGAAGAAATACTCGTTGCGGCTGCCGTCATAGTCGTCGCACACGTCCATGATCTCGGCTTCGTTGCTGCAGCTGCGCAGCTTGCCCAGTCTTGTCAGGGGGAACTCCTCCAGCGTGGACCAGGGGATGCGGTACTTGATCCCCCCCACGTTAATAATGGCCGCCCCATCAGCCAGGCCAATCTCATCTCCATCTTGTTGGCGAGGCTGAGGCTGGAGCAGGAGCTGGGCTCGCTTGTAGAACAGACCCTTCTTGGAGGTGACCTCCTGCGGGTTCTTCACAGGGTTGAAGTGGAAGGTGGTAAACTGGTGTTCGGTGCTGCCTGCCAGAAAGGCCACCTCCTGGTACATGACTGCCACTTTGCTGGGGGACCCTGTCCTGCACAATGCGATGGAAAGGGCTTCACAGGGTATTTAAGGTGACTGGGAGTTTGTCACCCATTCAGTAATACAGCATGTCTCTGTAGGACAAAAAAGACAAGTCAACAACTTTATAATTGGAGAGCTTCTATCTCTCTATTTCTAATCTATCAAACATTACACACAAGTCAAGTCAATGAAAGGTCTAAAGGCATCAGTATGCTTCAAACAAAGTGCTTGTTAGATGGTCAAACAATGTCTAATAACCCCCATCTTTATGATGTCAGAATTGAGCCGCATCCAACAATTTTTGCAACTTTCAGAATCCGACAAATCGACATTCCTGCCTTAAAGATTATATTGCCTCACCCTTCTCTTGTAGTCCTTTTAATGACCGTCTAACTGACAGTTAGCAGTTGTTACACAGCAGTTAACATCTAGCCGTGTGGGTGGTCATTGTGTCACCAAGCCTAGAACCAAATATTTTGGATAGATGTTTGGATTAATGTTGCTGCTCCACTTTACACCGTGTAATCATGCCTTTAAATCACAGGCTTTTTGACTCACCTTGCATTCAGATGTAATCAGACGACATTATGCACAAAGTAGCTTGTTTGGCCTGAAAGGTCCAGTGTGTCATTGTTGATTTATGGGGCTCTATTTACAGAATGTGGCAGAAGGTGAATATAAAATACATAACTATGTTTTCATTAGTGTATAATCGCCTTAAAATAAGAATTGTTTTGTTGTTGTTGCCTTAGAATGAGCCTTTTATATCTACAGAGTCCACCATGTTGAACTGTTTCTACGGTACCCTAAAACAGATGAACTAAACACTGGCTCTAGTGCTTGTTTCTCAGCCACTGTAGTTAAGATGACTGCACCACTACATCCAACTAAACACTACACACTGGTTTAATGATTCACACTGTCATGCTGCGAATGGAAACCCAGTCAAACCCACTAAGAACATGTCGTCCTCAAACGTGAAAACTGTATTAAAGTGAGAGTCTACAGAGTCCTGACATCGAGGCTTTCTTATTGGACTGAAAACAGAACACCGTTAAAGAATACCCCCAAGTCAAAACAGTCAACTTCCCTCGAGTCTAATGTGTGTAATGGAAGTTCAAAGAAAAGCAACTCGATGTCAAGTTGTGGCTTGAACCCGATGCAGAGAAATTAATAAAGCTGTTTTTCTATTTACTGCATCACCAGGCGCTGGAACGATACAACTTAAAGCACTGCATAACAAACTGTGGGGAATGTACAGCACAATGAGCCAGATATGAAAACGTGAAGTAAACATATGTTTGATGTTTAACATACTGCATGCAGTAATGTTTTGCTCATTTTTCATTTTATATGAACACACAGCTTCTGTGAAGATGTATTATTCAAACCAGGCTTTCCTGTCAACATGAGTTTGACGTTTTCTGTGTGATTTATGTACTTTTGCTGTTAGCGGAGAGAACATTTCAGGCACAACAACAGCAACTAAAGAAAATGTATAAAAGACACAAGGTGATGGTTTTAGGTTTGGGGTGCCTTGAGGATTGGCCAAGAGTGCTGCAAGAGTTTTAATGACGTTTCACCACATTTAGAAGGTACTCAAATGCACTTTACATGGTAACAAATATAGAAAAGTAAAGTGAGGTGCTGATCACTGTAAGTAGACGTGAGAGGAGGAAAAAAGTGTTGCACACTCTGGCACCACATCTATTTTGCTTTCATTCAGATGTCCTTTGATAGCCCTAAGTCCTCATTCAAGTTCAATAATCATATTAAGACACAGCCTGTTATATAGACCACCCATCCTATTTCCACATCTAATGGTGATTAAATAATCACGTCCCACCATGCAGGTGATGCAGGTTTTTGTAATGTACTATATATATATATATATATATAGTACATTACAAAAACTTCCATAATCTATACTCAGTTCATGAGGTGACAGCGTTGGTTCCCTCCTGGAATGTAAAACCTCCAAGTTATCCCCTCTTAGATGAAATTATACCTCCTCAATGCCAATATATCTTAGAGAGGAAACAGGGTTATTGAATTCAACAAAATGTGCTGCTGCTGGATAATTAATTCATTTTGCATCTAACAGTGCCTCTCTGTTCACCAATACAGGCTTTCAGCGCTCTGCTAGTCTTTCTAATTATGACTTACCACAAGGGCGTGTTACGTTTTGCAGACATAACATAACAAAACGGAGGAAAAAAAGCAGCAAATACCAAAATCACTGTATTAATATGCAGTTATGCCACCGCTAATGACATGACACCTCGCTGTTGCCAGTTGTCATGGTAACACAACACGCTTCTGAACCTGAGCCGAGCAACAAAACTAAAATCAGACTGAACATTGCTTGGCTAATGACTTAACGAGCAGGTGTTGGCTGCTTGTATAAAACGGATATCCGTCCCTGTCTGGTTTGCTGTGGTACTGAGCATTGCGAACATCATATACAACATAGAACAAAACTCCTGAGTCACTGACTGTGTTGTCTTTGCCAAAGCAGGCTCATATGTCCCATTAAAATGCCTCCAATCTTTTTCGGTTTGTTTCTCCTTGTACATAAGATCATTTTAATTTTGAGCAAAAATAAACATTTACATTTTTTATAAGTTAAATATGTATCTGGAACTGTTGGCTTTCATTCTGAGTGAATGAGAATTGGGCTTTAATATATTATAACAACATTTAGTCTAAAAAGGAAAAAAACAACCTTCTGTGTACATATAGGCATGTTGCATGTTATTGGAGGTTGGTCAGCTCTGGGTGCCATGGCAAAAAAAAATGTCCTTTAAAGGGATGCTGTGGTCTAAAGAAGTTTGGAAACAACTACTCTAGAGGCTTAAGAAACCTCACCTTTCCAAAAACGGTTAAAAGCAACATAAAAAAGCTGATGATCAACTACTTTTAAAAGTTTTTGACCTCATCAAGAAAGTGGCGTATGACCACCTGCTGTTTTTGCTAATCAGAGCAAGATCTAGGGTTGTCAAACGTATCGATACTTTTTCGATACTACGTGTTTAAAATGATACAATCTCAGTTAATTTAACTTTAGATAGTATCTAAAGTACCAATGTTATTAAAACTAAATATACTATTATGTAGACATGTAGAAATTGTCTTTTTTTACAAACACAGACCAGGTAAAGCAACAGTGAACACACCTGGTTGGTGCCAATGTGTTTTGGTACCACATCGGTTTTGTTCGGCTACAGACAATACATACAAATATGGTATCATCTGTATGGATCGAAATGCTATTTGGATCCAATTACACATTTCTGAAGCCATGCCGCCTTAACAAGCCCAGACATTTTTCGTTTTATTTAACATGAGCATCTGGATACACAGGCTGCAAGTACAGCAACAGGCCAGTGATCCTTTACTTACTAAGAATGACTGTACTGGACCTGAGGCAGTGGAGCCAATGTAGGGAGGCTCGGCACATCATCACAACAAATTAAGAGTGGGACCCTTCCAGCTATCCTCGGAGTTTGCTCTTCTTCTATTGTGAGGCCAATCATTTTGAAACAGGCCAATCTCTCAGAGGGAGGGGGTCAGAGAGCAGCACCTCCACCGCGACTCAGCAAAGTGATTCTGACAGGAGCAGTTTATTGAGCATGACACTGCACCCAGCGGTAGCTTCAGAGAGAGTTATTTCAAGTTATATAGGAGGCTCCACATAGGGGCAATGTGAAATAAGGCTTATACGCTCATAATAAGGTTTAGTCATGGAAACCTTACATTTATGATAAAATAAATGCAAGATGACGCCATTTGCAGCAGGATAGTGGCGGAAATATGCTTATTGACTGTTTTGTTTGTGGGGAGTTTGATAATCTGATCTGAACTACAGCTCATAGATGGTTACTTTAGCTTAGCATAAAGATTGGAAGAAAGGGGAATTAGCTAGCCTGGCTCTGTCCAAAAGCAACAAAATAAACCTAACCAGCACTTCTAAAGCAGATAAAATGAATTAAACAGTACAGTTGGCGAAGCTGTATATCTTGTTTGTTTAATACGGACAAAAAGCCAAGTGTAAAAACATAAAGTTGTATTTCTTGGTCAACTTTAAAGCAATCCATCGGCAACTCATCAGCAACCCATTGGCTATCGTCTGATAAAAGAATATCCCACTCCAAGAATTCCTCCGATTAGCAACTTGTTAAACTGAAAAACAGATTTCTGCTCATCTCTAGCAGATATCTGAATATGAATGCAATACCTGTCGGCAAGGGAACAACATTTTGGCCCCACAAGTGTTCTAGTTTCCATTTGTAGTCCGATTAGTATTGATTGTATTGTGGAGAGCAAAAGAGGTGGAACGCATTGGCCAAGATCTAATCTTGGAACTCATCTGCTATCGTTTGATGACAATTTAGCTTTTCATTAGCAGGTTTGTTTTAACCTTAGGAAAGAGCCCGCTGGCTGTTTCCCCTGTCTCCAGTTTTTAAGCTAAGCTAAACTAAGCTAAGCTACCATGCCCTGGCTGCAGCTTCATATTTACAGTGCAGAGTTTATCATAAATATTTATCAGAGCTGGTGCTTTTAAGGAGTTTGTACTTAAAGGGGTGATCCAAATAGCTATGCAAAGTCTGATAAATTGCCTCATGTGATGTCACTTGAGTCAACATCAGTTGGGGCTACAGGTAGCGAGTTTACCGACCTCCGTACCCCACTTCTCTGCTTGAGGCTAGTGGCTACAGACTTCATGAGCCACTACTAGCATAACATACCTGAATCTCCGACTGATCTGTCAGCAGTTCAATTGCATTGTGGGTATTGTAGGCACCAGATTTTGACAAGGAAGAAGAGTGCACTGACAGGTGCAAAGAAGAGTGAGGAAGATGTCGCTCAAGTAGACGGTACAGTCCTGTGCAGAAGTCTAAAAAACAAAAACCTGTGTAGGTGAGCCGTGGGTGTGCAGGGTTTTTAAATCTCACAACTTAAGTTTTATGCCTTGAAGACAATTTAGCAAAAGAAGTGGACACTGTATTTTACTGCTTTATACTGATAGTTTTTCTTAAGAGGAATGTATGAATGTATCTAGATTCACTGGTTTGAGAAAAATGTAGGCTACTGAAACTCCTCTCTAAAATTATCCTTTTTGAAATACCTGTGTGCCCACAGTTATGTATTCTTGGACTGTTTCTGTAGGAACACAGACCGACAAAAGTAATATCTTTTGTTACTTGAAGGCTAAGAAAATGTTTTATGTTTCTTCTACTGATTGAATTTGTCATTTGTTGTGAACGTTTTAAAATATTTATTTTAATTAAGGGGGTTTATTCGATTTGGAAAACAAGTCAGTGACATTAAATATGTTTTGGTTTTTCATACCCTTTTACTAATCTTGTAAATCTTCAGATCTACCCTCAGACAGCTTGAGGGGTCCCAGGCAAAGACAAAAACAATTTCATAATGCATCAAACCAGGTCATTAATAAAGCAATAACATGTTATTTTGAGTGAAAAATCTACTTTATTTCAAGTACTTTGCATCCCTTTCATCCTCATTAGATGGGGTGAGTACAGCATATGAGGTTAGGCTGTTGTAACCTCTGTGTTGTTTGTGTATCTGGATCTGTGACAAAAGAGTCAGTTAAAAACATCCCTTAATCCCTGTTTTCCTCTTCACAAAGCTGGAGGTTAAAGATGGGGCACTGTTGAACTCTGCATTGTTCTTCTGCCACCAGTTGCTCATGCAAATATAATTTACATGCCTCTTTGCATAAATCTGCAGCGCATGCATCAATGATACATCTGCCTCCCCACGTCCACTCAATCTTCATCTTTTGTAAAAGACCTGAAGCACAAATCTATTTTGGGAAACACGAGATCTTGAATGACACTGAATTATCACCTGACCTAATGCTAAATCAGACTGATTTGTTCTCCTCAAGAATGACTTCGTTTTTGTCAATGACAGTGTGTACTCAAAAATATGAGGACAATTAAGTTTCTTGCCTGCAGAAGCAGAGCAGCAATCAGCGGAGAGAAAATGATTTTATAACCTAGAATGACGTAAAGCGTCTCTCTTGAACTGCAATAATCATGGAGAGAGTACTTCTCACAATATAATCACAAACATAATAGTTATAGGGGCAGAGATGGAGGGAACATTTTAGACTCTGAGTCAGAGGAACTGATGGCTTTTGTTGGCCAGCCGGGTTTCGTCTCACTAAAAGGATTTGATTCTGGGGAAATGAGTTAAATCAAATGAGGCATGATGCCATAAACTGTTGTTTTATTCAGAGAAATGTGGGTAATTTCTCTTTCAAGTCAACACCTTCCATGCTTTCTGTCTGGCACTTTGTTTAAGTGTAATGTCTAACAGTGCAGTGCTCTAGAGGTCCCAGTCCAGATTTTGTGTTTTAGATACAAAAATGATCAAACTGGGCTGTTATTGTAGATAAACAGTGCAAAAAAGATTAAGGCTGGATACATACTTTTTGTATTTTTTTTATTTTGTGATGGTTAGGGGACTTTTATCATCATGCTTACAGTAAAAGGTGTTCGCTAAAATGACTGATGCTGAGGTTTTTCTTAGGAGGCGAGTCTCTGAATGCACTAAGCAGATTTCAAGTTTGTTTTCCTTGGAAAAATTAGCCCACTCACTTTTGCATAGGCCCACCTAAAATACAATATCTGCCTTCTGCTAACACTGCTGGAGACTTCAGAACTCCCTGTGTCGCACTTTACATCAGTACTGCTTCTCAGAAGTTTTCAGAAGTAGCATGACCGTCTCTAATTGAAAATGAAACCTGCGCTTCGAGCCCGACAGTTGGTGTCAATCAGTTGATTCAAAGGTTTGGATTCAACAGCTTGTTAGACAGGGAGAAGGAGATAATGGGCTGAATAAATTGCAGGAAAGGAAAAGGATCTATTTGATGGAGAGCCTGAAAGCAGAGAATAGAGCGTTGTTGTTTGTGTGGAAGCACAGTTATTAGGACAGAGAGTTTAGAGATCACAGCGGAAAACAAAAAAGAACAGACGCCTACTTACAAACACATGAAGAGCATGGCACATCTCCCCTCTCGCTTCTGTTTTTCTCTATTTTACCTCTTCATTATGTTCCATCGCATAAACAAAAAAGTGGAGCAGCGGCTTCCTATCTTGAGTCTGCAGGTTCTCTGCCCACCAAACACTTTGCTCCTATTAGCTCACCTTCAGCCACAGAGGAGGAGGAGGAGGAGGAGGAGGAGGAGGACTAATGTGTGAAATAAGATGCTGTAGTATTTGGTTTACGAGGCAAACCTTATGCACAACATGTTGAAAACCACCATGATACAGAACAGGCTGGCACAATCTGTTCTCATTAGTTTGTTCCCCCTGCACGCTTTGATACGTGAATTCACTGCGCAGGAGAGACACGAGCATCCGTCTCCACACATCAACAGGTTAATGATCCCGGCACAGGGAGGCAGTGACATGTATGGTCAATCCATACAAGAAAACAAGAAGAGGAAGGAGGGGAGGAGGGTCATCTCTGAAAAGCATGATAGCTAAAAGCTTCTCATCTACTTAAGGTGTAAGTCCTTTACTCAAATATTGACAAGCAAATCTGATTATCCTTGAACCATCTTCCAGAGAGGTTTGTCTGATGAGCAGAGTGGGTTGCACAAAAACAACTGCTTTCCCACAGATGTAATGAAATTTAAAGTAGAGCCATGCTGGGAGTCAAAGGAAGCAAAGGTGAGGACAGCTTGTTTAGGATGCAAGGAGACATCCCTATATGAAAGGAATCAGCTTTAATGCTCCCCATGGGAGTACTGTAAAGCCACAACAGGAGGAGATAACATCTAAGTATCATAAGGACGCTTCTGGAAGCACTCCAGGAGCATTATAGGACTGTAATGAATAAAAAATACCAAGAGGACATTATGAAAACATTAACTGAGAATTATAGGAAAGAACAAGTTTGTCACATGTGATAGACTGCGCTTCAGTTCCTCGTTGTGGCTCCTCAAAAGCAACAAAAACATCCAGTAGTAGTTAGTACAGTTGTCAGACTTACCCAGTGTGTTGTTGAGCTCCTGTCCATCTGTTTGAGCTCGCTCGCAGGTTCGCACCGCTCAATATGCAGCATGCCTTTAAGTTTTCCACGCAGATGCTCTGGGACATTGTAGTACAATTAACACTGAGCTCATGTGTTGTTTTGTTTTTGCAGCGCTTACATGCGGTTTTCTGAAACGTTCACAACATAAAGCGCGTTTAAACGTCGGCAGATTTAAGTCCCAAAGGAGTCATTTGGTCCATGAGAGACGCCAAAGAGGTAGACATGTTACTCCACATCAACAAAGACTCCGTTCAGACTCTTCCTCTCTCCTTTAGAGACGACGTGGCAGATGTTGCAGAGCATTGTGTGTGTGTGTGTGTGTGTGTGTGTGGCTCAGAGCAGGTGAAAAAGCTGTTTCCAGCTCACTGGTGGTCACACCGCTCCGGCTGTTCAGGTGCGTCCGAAGCTGCGCGCTCCGCGGTGCGCTGCGCTCCGCTCAGCCAAACTGCGTCTCTGGGAAACCACGAACTGCTTCAGTACAGTTTCACAGCGTCAGGGGGAGTGTTTGTTATGTTATGTCTTCTGACTGTTATGAGATAAGAATGGACTGCAATGACTTTTTTTTCTTGCCATGTGAGTAATTTGGACTAAATTATCCTCATCATACTCCTCATTTGGCACCTAAATATTTCTGGGTTGTAAAGTTTATCGGTGAAATCTGATTTAACTATCATCTTAGCTCAGCTGGATGTTCACATGTGTAATTTTATTTAAATATAGACTCACACATTCACTGCTTGGATGTTTTTTTTTTTGGCAGAGATCCAGCTTAATAGATTGATAAAGTGTGGTAACATTGTGGCTGAGGCATCCACCACACTGGACATGCCACAGAGTCACAAGCAGACACACCCAGCTGATACTAGTAGGTGTGGCCACCAGCTGAAAGCCTGTCTTACTGGCTGCAGCTTCTCTTTAATTTCAGCCTGGGTCTGTCAACACATCAGCTCAACTGAGTGCATTCAAAATGAGAGACAGCACAGAGACAATAATTGCAGGAGTCTGATTGATTCCAAAGTAAACAGTGGTGATGGCAATGGAAGCATCCATTTGCAGGATATCTGGTTTACTAAATGTCTGCTAACAGCTCGGAGTGAAAGCGACAAATGTGGTGACATGAAAAATGACTGTTGCCAGATTTTAAGTGGGAACAATTTTACACAGACTAAAAATACAGTCAAGGACAGGTGATGTGTTTACAGGTGTTTTTAGTGACTGTCGCTTGCAGAAATAACCCATCAGCGACATGATATGATGTCAAACTCCCATTCATCACACTGAAGTGTCCTTGTGTAACACACAGAACGCCAGTGTGTGTGAGTTTGACCTCTGAGCTCTACGTCAAAAGCAAGAATAGAAGCAAGAATAGAAGAGGATTTCCCTTCAGGCAAACGAAAATGTGACTTTTATTGACTGAAGTTCTTTTGACAAACATCAAGACGAGACATCTTTTAAAATCTGTTTGTTTTTTGTCATTCGCCAGCATTATCTTCCATAAATTTGTTTGTTTTAATTGAGACAGATTAACAAAAAAAGTCAAAATTGAAGGAGCAGAGGCCGAGATATCCTGACTTTTAGTCCCTACAGTGGATCAAGCACCCAAAATACCTACATTCCCCACAATGCAATGCAACATTAAGCAATATAATCTGTCCCTGCTGAGTAAATGCACCTGTGTTTAAACCTTAATGCCTGTATTTTCAGGCATTAGGGAGTTCCCTTTTAAATTCCCCAAAACTGCCCTCCGTCACATCTGCTTCAATCATGTCATTACATTAAGGCCTATAGCATGATTGGACACAATGATGTATTGGTCATTAGTATAAGTAAAGCACCTGCAGCGACCTATGCAGAGTGTAGCTCGGGTAGTGGAAAAAGACTAACTGCATTTCCTATTAGTTTACATTCATCATGTATACATTAATCATCATGAGACACATTGACTTTAAAGGTCCAGTGTGTGAGATTTAGTGTGCTCTATCTACTGAATATGGCAGAAGTGGAATATAATATGAATAACATTAGTTTGTAATCACATTAAAATGCATTTTTGTTACCTCAGAATGAGCCTTTTGACTTACAGAGTTTCTTGATGGACAGTAAAGTAACTGCGGTGAAATGTAGCCGCTGTTAGCTCTGTGCAGTTGGCCGTACTGCCCAGACCAGGTGTTCAATGTTGGTTTTTTACACTGGTAGCACATGGTTCCCCCATGCTGGCAGAAAGTGGGCAATGTAACCGGGCAACTCAGCAACCTCTACATACAGACAAAACGGCAGAGGCCAAAGAGGACATCAATCAAGAGAAGAGTCATAATGGCAACAAACTGACTCAGTAATGTTGGTTACAGAAAAATATCTTTCTAAAGTTTAGTAATATTACTGTAACTAACAATAGCCACCATAAGCTTCTGGTCATACCAGACCAAGTAAGGCTATAGCAACAAAGCCAAACAATTTTGTGCTTTATTGGCTAGAACTTTTCATTAGAAGAGGAAGAATATATATTTCTGTTTTCAAAAGTCACATCATCACGCATTAAAAATGACAGGAAGCAAGCATCCCCACATAAAGTGTCAAAACAACGTTTTGAAATGGTGGCATTTATTCTTTTTCAGTGACTTCTCTTCGTCATGACACTCCTGTCCCGACTTTGGAGAAAAACTGCATAGGTAAGTCTTGACATTGAAAGAATAAAGATGTTGAATCCTGCACTATCTGCAAAGTAATTCTGAGTGGAAAATGTCCTTACTCAAGTCAAAAATAACCCAAGAAGGAGACTTTAGGGAGAAGAGACCGACCATAAAGATTTGATAGCAAGAGATCCTTTAAAATTGGGAAAAGTTAATTGGACTTTTTAATGGAGTGGGGAAACTCCCACAGTCAGCGAAAAAAAGAAAACCTTTAGAAGTCCCCCAAGGAGTTATGAACCCTGCAAGTCAATTCCTCTCTTTGTTTGTGACTTTAGATGCTGTGTTTCTACAGTTTATTCTAGCTCACATCTAGGTAAAAGATCCTCCTGGGCTCCTTTTGTACACAGACAGACAATATTAATCTGTCATCCGTTCTCTTGTATTCATCTCTCTCTCTCACAGGCCAAACTCCAGACTTTTCCTGTCCCTGTGTGTTAACTTATTCATCGAGGTGTTCTCAGGTCACGTCACTTGATGAAATGAAAATGGAAGTTTGTTGTGTAAAATCATGTTTAATTTAATCATTCGGAGTCAGGAAGCTATTTTAGGTTTTCATCCATTGCATGAAAACGTACTCGCACATACCTGTACATAGCCTACAAAACAAAAACAACGTCAGCACTATGAGTTTACAGTCTGAGATTTAAGTTACACTGATACTGCCATTAGCCGCTCTCCACAAGCGCCTGACATTGATGAATTACCATGCTCCAAATATGCTGCATCAGCCATGTGGGTACATAATAAACTTTGACTTCGTCATCTCGCTCCTCTCCTTCTCTCCTTCCCTCTGCGGGGGAATGAAGTGACTGGGCCGTGAATAACGAGCTGCTAAACCTGCGATTATGGTTACAACATGTTTTCAGCGTTGCATCCTCTCAGGCCTGAATCTCCACTGAAGGAAGAGTAGAGCCGAAACAGACAAAGCAAGAAGAAGAAGCAAGAAGTGAATGATGTTCTAACTCATGTGCATGAAAACTGTCTTGTCTTTCCTTGATCTTTAAGGGTCATTTGATTTTTATTTAAGGACCATAGAGGGCTTCCAAACTTTTTTTTCCCTCCACCTGTTATTGCCATCCATCCATCCATTTCCATAACCACTTATCCTTACCAGGGTCACGGCGGGCTGAAGCCAATCCCAGCTGACATTGGGTGAGAGACAGGGTACACCTTGGACAGGTCACCAATTCATCACAGAGCTGATGGTGAGACAAACAACCATTCACACTCACATACACACCTACGGGCAATTTAGAGTCACAAATTAACCTTTAAACCTGCATCTTTGGATGTCGCGGGGGACATGCAATCTTCACACAGAAAGGCAATGTTATAGAGCAAGAAACAGGTTGCAGTTGGGGACACCATTCATCTGATTACACATCAATGTAGCATCAACATTTAAAATCTGTTATTTCATAGTAGAAAAGTTTAAGGTACTTAGGTCACTGACATATGTGACCAAATATGCTACTAATCAAAACTCATGAGCTTTGTGGTTGGCATGTCTTGTTGCTATCCGAGTTGTTGAAAGCAGGTTATAGGTTATAGTTTTTAATACTGTTTTTCTTACAGGATTGATGTTTGTAAAGGTTCGTTTGGTCATGTTGAAGGTATTGATCTATTTTCTCTACACAACAGGTTATTTTTCAAGGGCACTGCAGCTCTACCTGAATGAACACGT
Organism: Argyrosomus regius; assembly: GCA_946959425.1. NCBI lineage: Eukaryota > Metazoa > Chordata > Actinopteri > Sciaenidae > Argyrosomus > Argyrosomus regius. The sequence continues at coordinate 10,090,475 of OX336899.1, read as the reverse complement.
GCAGCCTTCTTGCACAATGTAAATTATGAATCAGCTAATACCAGGTTTGGCCTCGTGATTATGATCTGCAGTCATAATGAGATGCTCACCTTGTGGAAGATCTCGTCCTGACCCGAGGCCGGCAGAGAGGGCTTCAATATTAATGACTCAAGCTGTTGCTGTGTCTACCTGTCAGTCCGCTGGGGCTCATCTCACAGCTTGTTGATATCAGGCGGAGCAGAGACCTTCTGGTGAAAGAAAAAGAATGAGCTCAGAGTTGTTGTCTAAGTTCACAGACTAATTAGATCTGCTTTTTCTGGTGCCCACCAGGCAAGTTTGGTTCACTCAAAACTGGAATGAGAAGTCTAAAATATCTCCTTCCTCCAGGAGAACTGCTGTGCTGCTGCAAGGAGTGAGAGGAACTAACAGAGGAAGTGACCCCAAAACACATTAAAGGGTATGAAAACACCTAACTGTGTTCTGTCTTTGGAAAGTAGACCAGCCAGGTGCGGTGTTAATAGTTATTTCTTCATGTTTATTTCACCAGACATCACAGAAGGTAGATCACGACAAAGGTTGCAGAGAGGTACATTCTGCAATCTGAATCTTTCACCTCTTTCTATCTTGGCAGGATGACTTCTTGTTGATCTTCATCTGACTCTTTTTTACAATGTTACTGATATAATCCAGTGTTCAGTTATACAGACATGAGACAAGATATTTTATGCCATGTAAAATGTCTAACTGTGGTGCATCTAATAATTTGGTTTAAATTTAAATCTGGTAGAAATAATTTGATATCTTGGTTGAAAGATGCTTTTCTGAAAAGTCTGTTGCACTAAAGTCTTGAATATGTTTTAGGATATTTATACCTTTCTTTAAATCTTTGGGGGGTTTTGTATTTTTTAAACCAATATTGTCCAATAGTGCCAAACTTTTAAACTCCATATAGACTCCACTCAACTTAGTTTTATTAACATTTTATGAGGTGCCCCAGTAGCTGACTTGGTAGAAGTTGCGCTCCGTGCACCAAGGCTAGCTCCTTACTGCAGTGACCTAGGTTAATTTCCAGCCTGCAGCCCTTTTCTGCACGAATGCAACATCACAGTGACAAGATTCAGCCAAGAAATAGTCAAGCACATAACAGACTAAAACAGCAATATAATATATTAATAAATGAGTTTAAGAGACATTGGTAGCCAGTTTTTCAGCCAGGCTAGCTTTATGTTAATATTGCAGCTAAGATAAGCTACGCTAACGAACTGCTGGACATCTTTTCATCCCACTCTTGACAAGACTTTGGCTATTTCCTAAAATAATGAATGAATGCTTTTAAACCAAGTTTCAATCAATCAATCAATGGATGCTGTTTCAGTCTCTTGCCTCAAAAACAATGAAATGACTAGCCAGCAAACAACATTTTTATTTATTATTTCTCTTGTACGTTGATAAAGATCGAAGAAAGTGTAATGTGGCACATGTAATCGCTTCAAAGTGACGTTACATTATTATTGTTACTGTGTCGCCACAGGAAAAAGAGGCAGATTTACCATTTACCATTTATTTTCATTGCCTCACACACATTTAGATGGTACAATACAGCACGGCAGAGATCTAAACACAAATAGACACGCAGCTATAATTTGTCAGACATAATGGAATAGAGCCGTTCCATTACTTTTTCATTCTGTAGACCAGAGCAAGACAAGTAGTCACTGGGGCAACAGCTAATGGGTAGCTGAGCAGAAATAAAGCTGTAAAATACATACTTATACAGAGTGCTAAAAAGCCAGATGTCACCTCTGAATGGCATTTATTCCCACAACTTTCTCGCTACATTTTCTTTGAGTGAAAAGATATATTCTACCTTCTGCAGAAAGTCTCCAACATCCAGTAATCATTATGAGATAATGAGTCATAATGGTCAAATCGTTTTAGAAAAAAGGCACTTAAGAGTTGAACAAATGACATAAATGTATTCCATTGTAGGCACTTCTTTCCCCTTTTATAGACCCGTTTCTTAAATGTCTTTCGACTTTGAGCAGGAGCTGGGTTCAGGAAGTATCACTCAGAGGTTAGGAGTTGAATCCTGCTCTGTAGAGCAAGATTTGATGTTGTTTTTCCATCCATATGCAACATTTAAAGCTGCATTAATCAATATTTCTGTAGTAGCACTGGATCAAATGACTGTGTGTAATGTTAAAGGTGTTACTAGTAGTGACAAGCCAAGTAGCAAACTCTGTGGCTGGGAAATGAAGCCAATGCGGACATGCTAAAAAAACTGTAATTCCTCGAGTGGCTGCTTGAGAGAAGAAGTGAGTCAATCTCCATAAGCGCCCGTATTAAAATGCTGAACTTCACAGCAGAAATAAACATGTTTACAGCCTGGTTCAGGCAACGGTTTTGGTCTCTATAGCTAATTTCCCCGTTCATGACAACTGTGAGGGAGATAATTTATTTTTTAAATCACCCATTCAGATGATATTAAGGCTCAAAGTTACACATAATTAACAGCGTGACCACTTTGATTGACAGGTAGGTGCTGTTACAGATGGCCTATGAGAGCATCCAGGCGTCATTCAGCCCACCTCAGCAAGCGGAAGAAGCACTACATCCAACTTGGTGGCATCCAGTGTCACATATTTTCGGCTTCAAAACTATTTTTTCTACTGTCATTGTGACAAACCCACAGAGAGTTTATACCTGACTTGGCAGGTCCCCTTAGCTCCACAGAACTTTTTAGCGTCTTTGAGCTCATTGTTTTGGTTATATATCACCTTACTTTGCTTCACTGCTCTAATCGACCTCATTTCCAGCAGCAGTAGACAGCTATTTTCAGTAAAAAATGCTAAATTCCACTGTATGCTACATGCTCAGCAGATATAGTTAGTGATTAGCTGGCAAAAAAACTAGCTCTCATATTTCTCACACATCTTCATCAACATATTTCTATGACGATGAAGATCAAAAGCTAAAAGTGAACATTGGATTCATTGAGTAGCTAGAAACACGTCAACAAATAAATGCTAATTTTGCTTCGCTGGATGTGTAACAACAACACATTTGTCATATAACTATATATACTTTATAAAATGTATAAACAAAGCTGTGTTTATAGCTTGCCCTCTCCAAGTGGCCAAAAAAACAGATGAATACAGTTTCAGTCTCCTGCCTCAGAAACAATGAAAACAGTGTCGTCTTACTTTAACAGCCATGAAAACCTTTCACTGACCCGCAGTTAAAGCAGATGGTCAGCTTGTTCAAACTCTCTGATTTTAAGGACTGCTTGCTAAAAGAAATACCTTCGAGCTGTATTGGGATGAAAAAAGTCAATATATTAGGTGTCTGGTGAGCTGATGCCTTTATCCTGAAAAATTGGGCAGATACTGGTGAGAGTCTCTGTGGTTACAACCTTTTTTATGATACATTTATATTATTCAAGATGAGTCCATGCACTTTGAAGAAGGTGACATGCAAAGTCATGAAGATGTCGACTTCTGAGTAGCTGTTGGTAGCTTTTTTGGCAAGAGAAACATGGATTTGGAGCGGATAGAAGTGTAGTTCAGTTCACAGTAATCTCAGAGTTGTTGATTGTTTCATCTACAGTGTCAGAGATAAGGGTATTGGAGAAAGTAAATATTGTAGAATCTTCGTGGTATCAAATCCCATCAGAGAACAGGTCTTTTTTTCTCTTTATTGGCCCCATCAGGTTCACAAGTGCTCTGCTGCTCTTGTGCAATATTGAAAAGAAGGGGAAAGGAGCATAGGGAGGAAATTCCCACACCAACTTCCATCCTACAGTACATTTTTTTCCCTTTATGTCATGTCTTCCTCAGATGGAAAAATCCAATCTTTATAAAGCCTGGAGGATGAAACAATTCCTCCATCCACCACAGACAGAACTGTAAAGGAACTTTCTTTATGGTGCTTGGATGTGCATTGGTGTACATATTGCGCACATAGCATATTACCATATTAACGTGTGTGATTTGATTTGCAGAGAAGAAGACAGCAATTTGAATTAGATTTGTGCATGGTTTTATTTGATTTGGAAAGAAACAGACAGGAGAGGGAAAATGTCAATGTGTCCACCAAGAATCACAACAAGCTCCAGCATCTGAAGAACGTCGAAACACGGCAATTACGGCGTTGTTTCCGTCAGTTTTTCTACTAGCACGTCTTCAACGTGCCACGGTCCCACCAGCCAGTCAGAGATGAAAAAGGAATTGCGTGCCGAATCTGACATCTCTTGTCAAACAGTGTGCACTAAGAGGAGCCCTGCCAGCTTCAGAGAGCAGCCTCAGCAGCAGCTGGATCTCTGGATGAACCTCTGACCGCTGACTGCTTTGTTTTACACACATGCTGGCACACTTTGCTGGCAGCAGATAGAGTTTAATGAGAAAAAATCCATACACTGCAAAAACATATGCCCTAACAGTTCTCATACTGAGCTTTTAAGACTTATTTTTCTTGAAAGAAAAAATGGGTTGCCAGTGGGGTAATTCCACCTGCTGTCAGTGCAGTTGTACTATGAATCCTGTAAGAAGGAGCACCAACATCCTGAGACAAGATGAAATACGGCAGATCACTGTACTCGAAACTAGAAAATTATTTGCGCAAGCTGATTACGATTTCAGCGTAATAGCAGATTATCTTTACTTTTTGGAGAAAACAATGATTTTGGGACTCATTAGTCGACTAAATGACTAAATCTATTATCAGTATAATGACAGGAAAATAAAAATAATAAAACAGGAAATTAAAAAGAAATAAAATAATTCACCAGCATGGTTTAATGGAGCGTCATCGATTAAGTGACATGAACTGCTTCATTCATGCTTCTGTGGCTAATTCATCAGCTGCTTGGCTACCAGCTGACACCGCAACCTCCCTCTAGCGGTACACAGAGGAATCTGAGATAATATTTTATTAAAAAGGAAATAAATTGATTTAAAACATATCATTCTATCAATATGCTATATAACATTTCGAATGAATAAACTGTGAGATCACTTAAATAAAATAAGTTTTGGATTTTGTAATGGTGGCTCCAAATGTTAGAATAGTGCGACGATCAAAGTGGCTTTTTTCTATCAAACTAGCTCTGGTTCTTGAGTCAGCTCTATTCAGGATTCAACAACAGTCAACAATAAATCACCTTCTTATAAAGAATGCCTGCCTCCTGTCCGTGACTGAATAGGGTACCGTATGCTAACGTCTGTCATAATGGTGATATTTGGAAAGCCTTGTATGTTTGACAAATACTGTGCTAAACTTTTGGTGTTGTAGCTAATGTTCAGTCATAATCACTTTTCCTTAAGAGATTGATATACAGTATATCAAATGTTATCATGCAAACTAAGATGGCAACCTTAGTAAACCCAAGCAGCACCCTCTGTGGTTGTAAAGTAAAGCCAAAAACTGCAGTTCCTCGAACGGCCACTTGAGGCTGGCTACAGAACGAGTCAACCTCCATAAGTCCCCATATTAAAATGTCCAACTTCACAGCAGAAATAAACATGTTTACAGCCTGGTACAAAAAAACAGTTTTGATCTCTATAGTTAATCTCAACATTCATGACACTGCACTGAGGTTGAATTTCTCTATAACTCACCTGTTCAAATTATATTAAGGCTCAAAGTTATTCATAATTATCAGCATGACAGCTTTGATTGGTAGATGGTTAGCTGGGAGGCAGAAGAGGCTATCCACTCCTGATAGTCTTGATTGGCATGTGCTGAATAGATGTATATAGGAAGTTAGATAACAAAGGACTGAACACAAATGAGTCTACAACTATGTTGACTCTATGCACTCAGTGTTATTTCAGAACATAAAATGTACTCTAAAGATCATAGCGGACAAGAGTAAACATTGATTTAGATACTTTTTGTCAAAGTTATGGATGGATATCTCAGGGTTTGTTTCCTCCCAGCGTGTGAGAGCATCTGTGTTCCATGCCCTTCATCGTCAGCATGGCTCCGGTGTCACAGACAATCAGCACCCAGCCACAGAGAGGCGTGTGGGGCGGATTCATAGGGTGGCACTGGCTGCCACATTTGTTACGCTTGTCACCAGCTGCAGGAGACATCTCATAAATGGAGTGGGCTGTGGGTGTCAGAGGACGTCCGTCATGTCACAGAGCAACGTTCAGGTTTGCCTATTCCTAACACCTCCCTTCACCCCCACCACCACCACCACCACCTACCCACACACCTTCCCCCCACCATCCGTCTCCACACTGTCTGCTTCCCTGCTCATTGTTACTGTATGACTTTGAAAGACAGTCAGAGCTGCAAAGAATACAGCGCGATGACTTGCAAACTCTGGAAGTGTTGAAAAGAAGCAAAGCGTTTTAACTTTCCTCCTCTTTAAGAAACATTTACTTATTTTTTATAGCGAGAGTGCACCTCAATCAACATTTGAATATACACGGATCAGAGTTCACAAAGTACTCATTTCCATCTTGGCAGAATGTCAAAATGTTCCTACCTGCAAAGTGAAAGATTTGATTCACTTTCATTGACTTTCTCTGCTTTACCAACTCCGTGGTTCTGTGAATAACAATGTCAGTCAGTCCACCACTTTGACTGAAATACATCAGCATCTATCGTACGGATTGCTATGAAATTTTATATATTTTAGACATTTATTGCCCGGGTTCATCTTTCATTATTATTTCATGACTTTGACGATCCCCTGACTTTGCTCTAGAAACACCAGCAGGTCAAAGTTTTCACTTATCCAATAAAATATCTCAAATTCTACAAGATAGATTGGATTTCTTTTACAGATTATGTATCCTAATGACTTTGGGGAGCTCCTGACTTTTCAGGTGTAAATGTTTAATATCTAGTTTATTATGAAATCCAAGCTCAGCTTGCTGCTTTGTGCTAATTTGCAAATGCTAGCATGCTAAAACAAAGAACATGGTCCACTGTGCCTTCATGGCTGTGGACTCGAATAGACTTGTTATTTCACACCTTCAGGCCTGATGTCATGTAGAATGACCTTGAGCCTCTAGTGCTTTTCAAAAAGACACTGAGCAATAACTGGAAATACAAAGTTAACCTCATGTGCACAAACAGCAGCGCAGCAGCATTCCTCGTACAGTATGTCCTCTTCCTTCCTACTTCACATCCTATAAGGCTGGAATTCAGATTTATAAAAAAAAGTCCAGTAAAGCTGCTTATTATAATCGGGGTAATTTACAGAGAACTATGTAATTAACCTGCAGTTAAGACAGTTTGCTGCTGTTGCATTTAAGAGTCATAAAGTGTTCTTTTACTGGAAACCAATAACTACTGCATGCATTAAGGCAATCAGGACTCAGCATTAAGCATGACTTGAATTGCTGGGGTAATAATAATCTGGTAAAGTCCGGCTTCTGCTGCAGTAAAGCCACTTCCTGATTAATTAACCCTGGTCTGCACACCGTTATATCCACAGACATGAGACATGAGAGAGAGTGCACTGTGGCTCCCGCTGAAGCCCGGGGGCCAACGGCTTTATGAGGACTGTAAATCAAAGTGGCACAGATATGTAATTTTTTTAGTAAGTCGTGAAGTTTTGTTTTTTATTGGAGAAACGCTGCAATGAATTGTTCTGGTTGTGTACCTGCTGCTCTTTTTGGTGAGAACACAATGAATAAAATATAAACTCTGTCCTGTCTATCACTAATGGTGCGGATGATATAACTCCCCCTTCTTATCAAGGTTGGCATCCCATCTGCTGTGTGAAATCATAATTAGCGACATATATTACCTCCAGTATGATTATCTCATTAAGTATCAGGCATGTAATCAAATCATAACGGTGTTTATATCACTGAGGGTGTGCGGTTAACTCATAAACAGTAAAAAAATAAATAAAAAAAACTCCCCCGATACCTACAAGGGCATGGAAACACACATCTGATGAACATTTCTACTCCCTTTGTTGTCAAACTGTTTGTTAGCAGGATCATAAAATGCTTGTTTCAAGGATGGGAATAGGAAAGCAGAAATCTATCGTTCATGGGTGTGTGTTTGGAATCTGTATGACCCATGATATTGTTAAGCTCCCCAGATACAGATCCTGGATCTAAAGGTCATCTGGAAGCAGCCGTTAAAAGCCTGCGAAGAAGCTGTGAGTCAGTGATCCCGGGCTGAGCCTCGTATCCCACCGTCAGAGAGGGGAGGAAGATACAATTGAGTCATCATAAAGCTGTCAACCGACCCAGATGTCCACATCGGTGAACGCAGTAACATTTCACCGCCACAAATAACATGCTTGCCATTAATAAATCCGACACACTCAGAAAGAAATACAGTAACCAGGGACCAGCTTTTCTTTTTGCCTTCAGACGGCGGCAACAATGTTTTCTCTGGAAACAAGTCTGAATGTGTCTTTGAACAGAAGGCTTTCTTTGAACAGTTGATAAGAAGCATGTACTTGCTGTTGGCATTGTTTTTTGTCTTCCCTCCTACATCCTGCTCCTCCAAATCTGTTTATTTGGTCATTAAACATCATGTCCGACTCCATCTGTTGCAGAAAATGTCATCTTTTGAGAAATCTTGACGCAGAAATATTGGATTTTAGTCGCGTCAGATGAATGTAAAAGAGCTTTGTCAGTTGGATTATACTGATATGCAGCGATGTCCTCTTCAGCTGCGTGGGGATAAGGAAGGAAATCCTTTGAAAAGAGTTGACTTGCATTGCGAACAGTCGAAATAATACACCATACAAAAAAAAAAAAAAATTTAAGACTCATTACTGGACAAATTGACATGCTAAGATGGATATTTTTGCTCTTTGCAAAGCTGCGTTTTGAAAATCCCTTCCACATAAACGGTGCATAATACACAGAAATCTGCCAGTACAACACATAATTTATAAAAGTCTTTGATGTTTTTAGAAAAGAAGCTGGAGGAATCAACAGAACATGGCAATGGACAAAAATACCCCGGGTATTAGTGAGTGCTGTATTTCTGGAGGAACGGAAATTAGCTGAGGTGTGGGATTTTGATTAATACTCTCAGTCACTAATGACTCAGGACCAGAGAGCTATTGGCTGATAAAAGCTAGATAACCCTGTGAGATCTGGACATATGAAGAAACGTTCAGTCATTGTGATTTGTTGCAATCCAGCAGTGTCTTCTCTTTTTATGATACTAATTTATTTTAACAGCAAAAGAATGTACGCAAGAGGAAATATGCTCATTTGCTTTCTTGCCGAGAGACAGATTGATACGAGTCTCGAGTGTCTGTACATTTACTGTAAAATAAAACTGGGGCCAGGAGTTGATTAGCTTAGCTTAGCTTAGCATAAAGGCTGGAAGTCAGGGGAAACAGCTAGCCTGACTCTCTCCAAAGTTCAAAAATGTAGCACCGCTAAAGTTCATTAACGTGTTTATCTTGTTTAAATTAAAACTGCAATATTTGGAAAATATGTTTATTTGCTTTGTTTCTAAGAGTTAGATGAGAAGATTGATATATATTAAGACTACACTAGCGGTCAGTTATCTAAGTTTAGAATTTAAAAAAAAGAAATTCTTGGCCAGGAGCAGTGACTTCTTGTGGTCTTGTTTAACATGGATTAAACAAAAAGATATAATGTGTCAATTAGTGAGTTTTAGAGGGGCTAGATTCTGTTGCTGTACCCATGGACAAAGCCAGACTAGCTGCCCGCCTTTTTTTCCAGTCTTTATGCTAAGCTAAACGAGACAGCTTGCTGAAGTCTTACCAGTTTAAAATAAGAGTTGAGTTGAGATGCTACCGATCACATTTACACTTGGTCACTTCATGTATCTTGTAAAAAGTGTAAATGAATCCAGCAGGCATTCAAAGTGGACTGAAATTCACTCAAACCTTAGGAGGCGGTTTATCTAATCATTGACTGGCTCTAGCTTCACATTTGGTATCATATTTGGCATCTTTTCATCTCACAGCCAACAAGTAAACAAAAAAGGGTATTACCCAAAATGTCTCACTGTTCCTTTAAAGTGTCAGACCATTAAAATTCAAACTCATCATTCAAAGAGAACAATTGGACACTTTTCATGCCATGGTTAGCATTGACCTGGCCCAGATACCAGCTCTATATATTTTTTCCCGATTTGCACATTTTATTAAAAGTGTGCCGCTAATTTATTTCTGGAACCTATTAAAAACTTTATTAGTAACTATATTGACCTGTTTTAAAAATGGGCTTCAGTCTGACAGCCTGTCTCCTCCTTGACTTAAAGTTACTTGGAGAAGGAACATATCTGTTATTCTGAACATGCCCTCAAGAGCTGAAATCACTGACTTGATTTATCATGTTTCATTATGCAGCTTTGTGCTCATGCCGTTATCTATCTTGGTAACTTACACCGGCGGTGATTGATTAGCATGCTCGTGGACCTTGTGAAAGGACTTTCTCGTAAAACCATTTCAGAGATTTTGAAGGATTACATGGCTGGAAACATGTATGTATCATGCAGACTATGTACATCAATAATAATGAGGCGACACAGTGAAGTTGCCATTGCTCAGACAGTTGCTGTTGGAGCTCACAGGCTTTAGTTTGCTTCCTGTAACCAGCAATAACTTAAGATGGGATTTACTGAAGTGGTGGTTATAAATGGTGCTCTAATACCAAGTGTATGACAAGGTTTACATAATTTATTTTCATAAGTCGCGCATATTTAGCAGATAGTCAATAATGGTGGATGCTGCATCCTGTAATGACTTGCTAAAATCTGAGTAATCAGTCCTTTTCATTCACTTTTTAATGGACGCTCTCACCAATTTACATCCACTGTCACTGTCACCTCCCCCCGCTGCCCTACATACTCTCCTCTAACAGCTGCTGCATGTCTGCACTCTGGTAATGAAAGGTGTGAAAGGTGTGGACAACCTTTGATCTGAGCCCTGTTATTATTCTTCACCCTGTTTCACCTTTGAGACACGCTTGCATGACTCAAGGTGTAGAAATCGACACATTAATTTTCCACGTGAGGGATAATGACCAGTGAGCCGGTCATTGTTCCAAAATAAACGCCAACAATGCAACGATCAATATTTTTTGGCAAATAATTGATAAAAGAATGACTTTATTGATTTAAAAATGATTTTATTGCGTCCACTGTGGTCCAGGATCAGAACTACGTCCATAGCGACAGTCTGTTATTCATTGCAGCGATACAGAAATAACAGTAGAATGCCGTAACTGACCAATCAGTCACAAATGGTCACATCTGCTGACAGACTACCTGCGCCTATACGTATGTTTCCATCCACTTGTTTTTATGTGCAATTTCTCTAAAATATTATCAAAAATGTTTTATGCTTCCACGTCCACTGAAGCTTTTGCACATCACGTCTAAGAGGAGTGATGAGGAGACTGTAACCGTCCTCACATGAATACTTGAAACAAACATTTGTCACATTTACATCATGCTTTCCGCCATTTGAGGTTCTCTTCTAATTACGTCATCTTGTTTTATCCTCTTCTTCTGCGATGGTTTAATGTCACCTGACTGGAGAATTAGCGCCACCAGCTGTTTATCTAAATGCTCAACCAATATTTGCATAACAGTCGTAGATGTAGATCATAGATCTTTTGACAATTTTCAGAAAATTCTGTTTAGATTTGCACAAACCAGACCCTTGAACCCAACTAAACATTATAAAACTGTTTTAGTTTTGAGAGAGCTTCACTGTCTTTCTTATATTTTTTATACATTTTTTGCAGTATATAGCAGTTTGGTTACAAATATGCCTGCATTTAGAAAACATTAAAAACTTTATCTTGATAACAATGTAGCATACAAATCAATGCTGGTCCTCATTTGGTGTGTCCTGAGTTGCTGAGAATTTGGCCCTTCAGAGCTTCCGTATGCGCTCAAAAATTTGTGGTTGGTCTTCTGTTCAAATATTTTACATTTAGGCAAACTCAAAATTACAATATTACATTAAACAAAAGTCTTTGCTTATCTGAACAGACTTTTGGTACAGAAAACATAATATTTTTGCCTCATACTCACTAAAAACTGTCCAGCAGCACTGCTTTTACATGCAAGGAAGGTAAGTGGACTTTTTTCTCTCTTTGTCCTCCATACTCACCCTTATTATTATTCCCATTCCTGCTCATCTCAGTAATCACTAATAACTTGGCACTGGAGATGATGACCATGATAGATGTTAATTATCATGATGACAGTCATAATGATAATGGTAATCAGTACAATGAATATCAGATTTTAATTATTATCCATCACTGCGTATACGCGCACATTATGTAGAAGTATATGGATGATCATGAAAATGATGATTATGATAATTATTACACTATTATATCTACCACCTACAACACATTAATGCCACTATATGGGTTACACCGTAATATTCATTATGCACCGCACAAATTATTCCTTATGTATAAGGAAAGATGGTCAGGTGTACAGGTCAAAAGGCTTTATGTTCACTGTTACATTCAGGTATACTACTGTACCATTAGCTACCGAGACAGACAGAACAGAAACAAGTTTAATGGTCTCCCTGAAGACAAAAGCTGTTGTTTGTTGTGTGATTTAAGTAAGATTTAAGACTCATATATGGCGGTTTAAGGGCTGTACTTTCTAGCAAACTGTCCTTATATCTCTGAAAAGTTCTTCAGGATAGATGATTATAGAAAATCTTAGTTCTCAGGGCCATAAAACAACACCACATCATGCAGAGCGAGCCAAGACATTGTAGCTGACACCCCTGTTAAGGTGGGATCCAGTAGAAGGTCACGTAAATGGCTAACAGACCCTGAGGGTTCCTTTCTATTTCTTGTGTTAAAGAAAGACATCCATCCATCCATCAGAACTGGTGTTCACCTTTGAGGTCCTCTCTTCAGATTCAATCTCTTAGCTATCAACCCTGAGCAGAACTAAATACAGAGACGCTGTAAGTGGAAAAGAGATCTGACCTCAAGTGCCAATCAGACCATAGCGTCTTATTGGCTTCACGGCTTATCAATCACATCCATGACTCACCACCTTGGGGGGCGAAGACAAAAGAAGAAAATCACGCTCAGCAGAAAGATCAGAGATATGAAGATGTATCCTTGGGAATGCACCAGTGGGAGCAGCCGTCACTCACCCAGTGAAGAAAGCATTTTTCATGTTGGGCCAACCTTTTATGTAAGGACGTCTGGAGAGAAGAGTGATGAAAGGAGGAAAGATCCCCAGCCTCGTCTGCATTTTCAAGTCCAGCTGAACAGCTAGAGGTTTTTAGGTTGTTTCAAAATAAAGAAACAAGAAACAAGTCTGACATCTTAATGTCCAGTTACCAGAACTTTTAACCACATCTCATTGTATTCATCCTTGAATTCTGGTCACAACAGTATTTATTTCAACCGATTTAACAGGATCAGCACATTTGCTTACAGTAGTGAAATCAAAATCTTTTGCATGTGTGTCAACTTTGCTAAACTTAAACATGCAAATTTGCAACATTGACTAACAAATTGCCTCGACAGTGCCGACATCTGACAGAACAGAGAGCTGGAAAGAGAGGAGGAAGTTATCGTAGCTTATTAGCTGTGTTTATATGACCCTGCTCTACTAGAATAAGTGACCATACTTGCAGGAACACCTAAATGCTTCCTGCAATGCATCCTGATAAGAAAAACAAACCACTGACAATTTATGACTCTAGAAGAGCTGCGACTCACCAATGCTAGCGTGTTTACAGCGTGGCAGTTAGTTAAACAACACAATCTGTGAATGGTAAACATCTAGCACTGCCAGAACTTAGTGGATCATCTGGGCAATCTACTAATAAGGACTGTGAGACCATGCAAAGTGCTAAAACTCCTTTAAAAGCTAGTTTGTGGATCTTGAGTTGTACAGTCTTGTTCCTGTTTTTGATGTGCCCCTAGCCAACTTTGGTGGTCAAGTTTTTTTTCTTTTTTTAATAATTCAGACCAGAGCGACAGCTTCTGGCTGCCGATCATGACATGTTTATTTCTGCTGTGAAGTTGGACATTTTAACATGGGGGCTTATGGAGATTGACTCGTTCTGTAGCCAGCCTTCAAGTGGCCATTTGAGGAACTGCAGTATTTAGCACTTCTGCATGGGCTTCACTTCACAGCTGTGGAAGTTGCCGCTTGGTGTGTGGACCCATTTTGCCCGTGCCCAGAATGCCCATTGTATAATCTGGCTGAGGTGGTATGACATCAAGATATGCTGCATGCATAATTGAAAATACTTTAAAAAAATGGCTTCGTGAATGTTTTATGAGGATGGAAAATGCATTCAGCACTTTTGATAGACCTCGAGGATTTACACGACGTGTTTTTGGTGAGTAACACTGAACATAACTTTTGTTTGTTCCACAGGCACCTTAAAGACATCCTGTCTAACCTTTATTAAGCAGTTTTTCTCTCACTTTCTCTGTGTTTGCAGAGGTCTTGCTATATCTTAGTTTAGGTATATTTTCTAAAAAGGTTGTAACTAAGTAACACTAATGTAACTACGGAAAGGAATTTGTAGTGTGTGTGAGTCTGGATATTTAAGCCAAAAGTCAAAGCACGATTGCATTCTCTACCTATTTTGTAAGATTTCAACACACTTTCAATACAGTTTATCAATGCATTCAGTACTCTTTGGATTATCTGTTGGAAGCAGTGTGTGGAAGTGTTTGTAGGTGGTGCTTCTTTCTTTCTGTGTTCAGCCACTGAGTAGTTATCACTGCTCATGACAACTACCCAGGTGTCATAGCATTTATTCCCAGCATGCTGCAGTTGTTGCTTCCTCAAATGACACTCGTAAAAATGTTTGTTTGGCTATAAAAATGTGTTCACCTGGGCTCACACCACGCCGGGAAAATAACATTGTTTGTCGCTTTTTGACTGAGAAAAAGGTCACGCTAGCTTTAGATCATATTTTAATCCATAAGACATTTTAGAGCCCTCTTGTCTATGCTGAGTCACCACTGTGGATCATAAACGCAACGCAGCTGCTAAATTTACATTTATTTACATTCAAAGGTGGATCACCCTGGAGCAAACTACCCAGCTTCATGACAGGATAAACAGCTCTCCATTTACTGCTGTTTGCTTTGGCTTTTAAGGCTGTCGTTCCAGGAAAGAAACGCACCAAGCACCATAACGGAGCTGCAAGAGTCACGCTTTTAAAAGACCTTTATGACTGTGATTTATTCAGCTCTGTCCTGTGCAATCGACATCACACCCGAAAACGAATGATTTTGGCTGAATGACAAGATGATAGAGTAATATCACAGATGTCTTTTGTGTTTATTAAAGACATCACAGTTGAGAGTGAAATGTCACGCCTTAACCTGACAGATATTCTTTCTGTCCTTTTTTTCCCCCTTCCCGTCCTGCATCTAAAATTGCAAAACTGATGACTCGTGCTGTCTGTACACTCCAATAAAGAGGCCGCTTGTCTCTGTAATAACAAGGAAATAAGCGGTTCTTTGCAGGTTGCACATTTTGCTACATGTGTATCAAGCCAAGCGTCAAGATGGAATGAGGCCTAATGGTTCTGGTATGGCTTTCATGACACAGAGCCCATTAACTGAGTAGCGTGTCCTGGTGGGAGTCTCATAGCGCCATACGCATTATGATCCTAATGTTTAAAACCCAACAAAGAAGAGGCAGCAAAAGGCTAATGGGCTTTATCTGGAGTACAATTTAGTGATTAGGGAATACTGGATACAGAGAATGTTTCATACGTGCCATTCACTTTGGGATGCAACGAAAAAACAACACTCAAGTCAGCTGCGTTACTTAGAAACATCTTTATTTGATGAAAGTATCTTTTTCTCTCGGGGTCAAGTAGGAAATAGACTTTACAAATACTTTACATGTCAGTTGAAACTTATGATAAAACCACCATCAACACAAACAAAAAAAACAGGATGACTGTCACTGTAAAAGGAACATTTTGATATTTTGTTTGGGTAAGTGAAGGCGACATCAGCTCTCCAGTTACTTATTTCTACATCCTGAATGCAGAAGATGGAAGATCGATCGCTGTGTAGAACTCTTGTGAGTGAGGCGTGAACAGTCTGTTGGTTTACATCGTCTACATAGATGACAAACATTACCAGTGAATATAAGCAACCTTGGTGCAACATACTGTATATGCTCCATTAGTCGCACTAGGCAACACTGCATGATGGTGGTTTGAAAAGACGATGGTGAGATGGAAGCGTTTGATCTTCAATACACAGAAATCCTGTAATGTGTGCTGTTAGTAAAGTGCACGCAGCGCGGTGATATTTACCAACCAGGCTGGTTGAAACCAAAGAACACCGAAAAGATGAGATGCTGGTGAGTCCTGCTGTCTTTGCTCACTGTTAATAATCATTTGGGCTGACTACAGACGTTTTTAATCGTATAAGCATGTTGCCTCACACAGGTCTGTTCATCCAACTTGCTTACCTCTACTGGTATCTAACGTGCACATATTATTGTCTCTGAGATTTCTGCTGCCACCCCAATACAACACAAATCAATAGAATTTCTGACCTTCTCATAATAATAATAAAAAAAAAAAAGAAGATATTTTTATATTCAAGAGTCTCTTTTGAATCAATGTCCCGGTTACTCTGGTTAATCCTTGTAACTCAAAAGGATTTTCTGCTTATGAATTAGTTCCAATAAAAGCAGTTAACCTTTTTTTTTTTTAATCACTGCTCAACAGGAATGATAGGAGAGGACACTCGAATCTTTTAAATGCAGCTTTTCAATGCTGAGAGACCCACAAATTGAACTGTACGTAGAGGTCATGTGTTAGAAAGATACTGGCCTGGAAATCCTTACACAGAGGACCCTGACAAAACAGATAAATCTGACAGATCTTTTTTAAAAATGTATTTAACGTAACTCAACAGCTGCCCATTGTTGAAATGTTTTTGAACATATCGGAAAAAAAGTCATCTTTAATTATTTTCTGCCAAAATGTCAGTTCTTAAGATATCTGCTCACAAATACTCCAGCATTATTAAGGGTATCATTTTATGGTTATGTTTAGGCACTGGCAGCACTTGGTTAAGGTTAGAGAAAGTTCATGGTCTTGGCTTTGTTTGCCTCTAAATCCAGGTAGTGGTTACTACTCCAATATCCCATGTTCTGTCCTACTTAATAGATGGAAAACAATAGAGAACAACATCGAAATCAAATCACCATTCATCCTTTGTTTAGTTTTCACATTAATATATTATATTTTCTACCATATGAACCTCCTGGGGCCACAGTACCATTGTACTGGGGTAAAGGCTGAAACCTCAGAGACGTATAACTCAAAAACCCCAAAACTATCTGCATAGTTAGATAACACTAAAAGTTACTTTGTAATTTGGGTGAACTTTCCCTTCGAGGCAACAGGGCTTCAACAAGATATAAGCTCCAGTGTACATAAACAGAGGCCTAGCGAGTGTCTGCTCTTCACACTTGTGAACTAGGAGTTCAGTTGGATTCAGTTCACAGTGGTGGTGCACCAAGACCAAGTGTCTGGTTATCACAAAGGCTGAGAAGCTGACTTTATGTTATCAAAAGTACAAACACCATGAGGAGGAAGAAATGGTTCAAGAAAACACATTCACATGTCTAGATCCGCTGGTTGCATTTATGACCCTAAAAAACTGTTGAGGCCAAAAAAAGAAAAGTTAAACTGGAAGTCCAGAGTAAAATATTTAGCTGCACCCCTTGGCAAACCTATTCCAAACTCTTTGGCATGTACGACCAGCAAAATGTACGGTTTATAATTTCATTTATCTTTTTCTCATCAATATAAAAATTGAAATAGAAAAGAGTAAAACAAAAAAAAGTATCAAATTTCATGTCTCCTATGGTTTGTTATCTTACAATAAAATGTTAACATCAAAGTTTTTTATGCCAAAAAGGCCATATATCAATGCTACAAAAAAAATCTAAGCCTTTATTTACACAGCAACAAGTCATTTCTGTACAGGACATTCATTTTTATTACAGCACACACACTCATGGCTCATACATCCTAAGTACACACAGATTCCAAAGCAGAAAAATAGGATTTCTCGTACCACTTCTAGGAGCAACTAGGGCTGATTTTTTTTGTTGTTGTTGTCGTTGTCCTTTTCCTGTGAAAAGTCCCTTCATTTTCCACGTCACATAAAGTCATTGAGCTCCGCCTCCAAGGCCGCGGCCATCTCGTCCGCCTCTGAGCTGCTGCCGCCTTCTTCCTCGTTGGAGTCTTTCGAAGACTCGTCAGCAGATTCCTCTGCCACCTCCTTCTTCTCGTCATCGTCCTCTTCCTCGTCTTCCTTGGCTTCATCGTGCTTACGTTTGTGTCCCCTACAGAGATAACAAAAGATTATTTAGAAAGAGAACTGTAAAGCTTTAACCGGTAAGACTTCTCTGCTCTACTGTTAAACAGCATGAATGTCTCATATAAAATGGATGCCAAAGTGCTACCTGCATTTTTGCTTTGTTACAAGATAGAACGAAACCAGAGGAAGAGACAGAAATCAAATAATACCAAAGTCACGGACTACACTCCTGTTACTATTTTGGTAATTACACTAGAGCTGCCAGAAGCTGGACTTTGTTGAGCAGAGCTGAGCCAGGCTAGCTAACTAGCCACTTCTAACTGAACTTCTTGACAAACAGACCCAAGGCTGTGCAACCAGCCTGCACCACATCCTCCAACCTGACTCTTTACACTGGCGTCCCACAGGGCTCCATGCTCAGCCCTCTCCTGTACTCCCTTTAGATGAATGACTACAAGGCTACCGACAGCTCCAATGCCATCAGAAAGTTTGCTGATGACACGACCATCATCAGCCTGATCACTGATAACAATGAGACGGCCTTCACTTCAATGTCAGCAAAACAAATGAGCTGATTGTGGACTGTAGGAAGCGACAAGAAAAAGGATCGATTGACACCATTAATGAGACTACGGTATAAAGAGTCAGCATCTTCAGGATCCTCAGCGTTCACATCAGTGAGGACCTGATCTGAATCCACCACAGACACCATCACAGCTGATGAGTTGGTCGTTTGCCAAACACCTAGCTTATTAGCCAGTAAGTTGCCCCGATAGTAGGTCCCTAATTAGTTAGCTACAATTACTAATCCAGTGGTCTACTTTCTGTGTTTACTTTGCTTTGGATTTTGCTTGCCTCAACATCTTGTTTTGCTGGAGTCACATTTTCTGAATCTCAACAATGAAGATGGAGAGTACATAATTGGCACTATTATTAGAATAATTATGAGACAGAGGTTGAAAAATACAAATTCTTCCTTCAAGACAGTCATGAACCCTTTTCATAGCTGATCAAATGACTACAACTCTACCGCCTGCCATTGGCTTTTGCTTTTAATTTTCTAAACCACCGATAAAAACGGTTTCTGAATAAATGTAAGGTAATAAAAAAGGGCAAGTTTAAAGAGTTGTCATCTAGACATTTACCAATTGGCCTTGAATGTTTAGAAATTAAATCTGGAGAACGTTTTCTAGCTAGAAGTGAAAATGAACTCCCAAGATGTAATAAATAAATAGTGTTCAATAGTAAATAACAATATAAATAAATAAACAAATGAAAAAAAGACCAGTTGTTTCCCTGGAATAGAAAACATAAAAAGAAAGGGAATAGTTTGCTGTACTGCTTGTTCAGCACAGCGTGTTCTCTTGAGAATATCACAAAGCAATTAACTAGGACTTGTTCTCAATACAGACTGTATCCAATGTGCCCCCCCCCCCCCAAGCTGAAGACATTCACAAAGGACCAAGAGAAGCTGCAAGGAGATCTGAAGGCCCTCCAATGTTAAAGAACAAAGCAGTGATACTGTGGTGATGAGGGATTTGGAATAATCAGGAAACCAGGGATACAGAGATGGAGGAGACATGAATGCAGAGACAGACAGGAGAGGGGTAAAGATTACTAGAAAAAGCAAAGAGAATGAGATGAGACAGTAACGCCTTTGGGAGAAGAAAGTGAATTGGGAAAAGAAAACTCTCATAAAAAATTTAAGTGCAAATGAGGCCCAGGGTGCACTAAAGATCCAAACCACTCTGGAGATGGTAACATTAAAATCAAATGATGTGTCTCAATTAACTTCACAATTACAGAAACAAATAGAAGCTTCTAATAAAGAAGCCATTTCAAATCAAACAGGCCACAGGCATCTGATTTGCTTTCATGTGTCATGAATAAAACTATCTCATGCCGTGTATGAGATGCATGTATGAACATGTATGAATCTCACGTCATGTATGTTTAATGAGGAGTCTGGATGTGGTTAACCTAGCTTAGCATAAAAAAATGGAGGCATGGACAGGTTCTGACCAAAGAAGAAAAAATATATGTCTACCAACACCTCCAAAGCTGCCTAATTATGTGTATCTTTTTTGTTTAACCTGAAGACAACCAGAGATGTAAAGACAACAAATTATGGGTGAGGAGCAATGTTGCCAATTTTAGTGCCTAGTGAACTTTTGGGCTGTCGCTCTTTGGACTGAAAGCAGCACATTGGAACTTTTGCTTAATATTTCTTTTTATGTACAGTTTAATCAGTGAGCTTTAGAGTTGCTGACATGTATATATTTTTATTTTGGTCAGAGGGAAGCTAGCTTTCTCTCATAGTTTGCAATGTTTCTCCGCTAAGCTAGGCTAAACACGTTCTAACTCTAGCTCTGTACTTAAAACACAGACATGATATTGTATCAATCCTCTCATCTCACTCTCGCATCTCAAGCGATACCAAAACGTTGCCTTAATTAAACGCAGTCTATAATTGGTATATGATTTAAATCATAAAGTGATACAAGGAAAAGAACAGTAGGAATCTGAGCAAACATTCACTTTTTACGATAGTCTGTGACACATTTCAGTCATTAAAAGGTAGTGAGGTTGGTACGTTTTGCCTAAGGTGACTTAAACATACATTTTAGATGTGTATACTGGAGACAGTTTTTAATACAAGGTGTAAATTGAATAAATCTTACCTGTTGCTGCAAACAAGACACTCAAGAGGATTCAAGATTAACCCAAAATATTCAAGGGAGCAAAAAAACTAAACAACAAGAAAGCACACATTCCTACGTGCCTAAAGAATTCTTTGCTACGGCTGCATAAACATGCCATCCTTCTTCCCCCCTCTGTTTTAGCTTCTCCATGAGATCCTCTGCAGAGTGCCTTATTAGCATGATGCCAATGAGGTGTGTAGGGGGTTTTGTATGGTTATTGTGGAGGTCTGACACCAGCTCTGCTGAGAGGGGCCTCTCATTAGACCACACCGCTGTCAGACAGCATCGCTAACCCCCCGCAACAGCGGGGCTCTGGTTGTGTGTTCATTAAAAGGTCAGATGTCAGCTAATATCAGCCGAGAGGCTCTGTGACATGTCAGCTACAGTGGACCCCTGCAGATTATGTGTGTGTGGGAGGGAGATGGTTGTGTTTGTGTTACAACAGCGCGGCTCTGATCCTCCAAATTGACAAGAAGTTTAATTTTCAGAGCCGCAAGATCAAGGCTGAGTGGTCAGAGGGTAATGGGAGGTATGAGCTCAATGGCAAGAGATGAGGTTAGCGATTAATGATGATTTATTTGTCAATAATGTGAGAAAATGAGCCAGTATACCACCATGAGTGTTCCTGGTACCTGAGCTGGTTGGCGACACTGTATGAGTCACTGCAGTTGTGTGTGTGTATATATATATATACATTGAGAAAATGAGTAAAAACCTTGTGTGTGTGTGATTTTACACCCGCGCCCACCATCTCTCTCCCCTTTCCAAATATTAACAGTTGAAACAGCGGGTGGTGGCGGCATTGAGTTCCTCCTTAGCTTTTTGCTTCGCATCATTACATCCAATCTAAATCTTTGTCTATTAATCCGACCACCCACGGGGACACACTCTGCATACGCTCCCATCACGTTCCCTTATGTCAGCACCAAAACAGGCTACGGTTGTAATCCACTTTTATTCGTTTTTTGCTGGTTTCACGTGTTGTTAAATCGCACCGCTGCAAAGGGAGCTTCCTGTAGTCATCAACTTTACTTACATTTTAGTTATTTAAACACACTACAGACGAAGACAATATTTTAGTTCTGTACCTGTCAACGCAGGTGCAAAATCTTTAAATACATGGCCGCCTTAACAGTCACCAACAACAGGGTATTTCAAAAGGCACCAGCAGACGAGAAGAAGTACAAAACACCAATAATTTGAAGATGATCACTGTGTGTTGAAAAAACACACTCTCAGGAAGCAAACAAAAATACACAGTGTGTGCATTTTTGCGCCGGCATAGATATTCCCCGAGTTGACTGGTGGGCATGTGTGCTTAAGGACGCTGATCGCTACATCGCGTCCCAATGTGACCCGAGGAGGCTAATTGGCCAAACTGATGACCCTCTAGCTTTAAGTAGGCACTTTTTCTTTCTAATATTATGAAACAAACAATCATCATCACTATAGCTGCATCTGAATTCTAATTTAATCATTAGCAGCTCACCTTTCCAAAAGACCTCAGAGTTGTGTGGGTTTGAAAAATGTGCTCTTCAAAGCTCTCACTATAGTCCAATACCCGACTCCCTCTTAAAGGAGTGCAGTCCAATTGTTTCATGTTGCTTCTCTGGAAAAGTCAAGAGCTGTGAGAAGGTTAAAAAAAATAGTGAATAGATAAGGCTTCCAGAAGCAGGTTTGCTCTGTAATTGAAAGTTTCCCCATTATTTTCTTTTATACACCGACCGACCACTTCATTAGTAGACTTGTACAATCCAATGTGATCCAATACAGTAACTGGACTGCATTATACTGAAATGTGTTTCTAATATTATGACCCTCTCATGTATGTAAATGGGGCGGCCAAAATATTATAAGTACCTTTCAATATAATGCAGTGCAGTTTAACAGTCAAATGTTAGGACACACTGTCTCATGAAGGTGAATAGGTGGTATGCATGTGTGGTTCCCACCATGTAGCATGGAGAAACTCCTTGACAATGGTAAATGTAAATGGACTGTACTTATATAGCCCCTTTCTAGTCTTCTGACCACTCAAAGTGCTTTTACACTACTTATCTCAGTCACGCATTCACACACATTCGTACGATGGCTGACAATACGACAGTTGCCATGCAGGGTGCTCATCAGTTTTAGGAGCTAACCATTCATTCACATTCACACACCGATGTCGAAGCCTTCAGGAGCAATTTGGGGTTCCCAAACCAAACAAGGACACTTCGACATGCCGATCATCTGATTAGAGGGACAACCCGCTCTACCTCCTGAGCCACAGTCGCCCCCTCAAGACTACTGGAAAAAAAATTCCAGGTGACGACCTAATGAAGCTGATTGAGAGAACACCAAGAATGTGCTAAGCTGTCATCAAAGCAAAAGGTGGCTATGAATGTTTTGAAACATATTGGCTAGTTAAGTTGAAGATGTGGCTGTGAAGGATAATCTAATATCACAACTTTAGGGGCCAGTTGCTAACAATGCACTTTGGAGTGTTAGAACATTTAACTTAGTTATATTTTTCACTGTGAGAGGTTTTATAATACAGGAAGAATGGCTTGAATAAAAAAATAAAATAAAATGTTGACAGTTTGAATTTAGCCAAGAGTGAGGCCGGCCCCAAGTCCTGAGAGAGCACTTAAAATCAAGCTCCTGCTGATGATGCAAGAGGCAAGGCGCGTTTGAACTGTTGGGTAGTAATCATCAGGCATTCTACAGTAGATATTTTTACAACTATTAGGATCTTGGTCTGAGTTAAAAAACTGGGACAAAATGAACAGATTTATTGGTGAAATCTCACATTTTCACAGGTTTCTCCAGATGGTCTTTGAAATAAAATTCTGGAACAAAGTTCTGTTACTCAGAAAGTGCGAGAAATGTTATTAGGATGCAAAACGTAATAATGTTTCCATTATTACAGACACAGATGCTGAGGTCATTACTTTGAAATGTTATTATCTGTGTGTACTATGGGAGTATGATTGCATTAAGGGTGTCAAGAGGACATGGTGAACAAATAGCCTGCAGCTACACCTGCCTCACCACATCAACACATTAGAGAAACATTAGAGATACAAAATGAATAACACAAGTCAGGAACAATGCATCTGTACCTAGTTGAGATACACTTCTATGAGACTGTTTCTTTAATGCTGCCCAAGGGAGAATTCAGAGGAGCCAAGTTTGGGAAAGACTTTACAGAACGGGCTAGACTACAGTTTAATCTTGTGATGGAGAGTGGCTATCGCCACTGATAAAGAAGTAAGCCCTTACTGAAGTCCCAGGCTGCAAACTCTATCCAAGAGAAAAATGAGGAGTGGAGGAAGCCCTGTAAAAGGTGGAGACTTTAAATGCCTCTGACAATTCTGCTTACAGCAAGAAGGAAGGGTTGAGGGAAAGAGGGAGTGAAAAGGCAAATGGAGGAAATTAGGTGTGAAGGAGGAGGAAACAGAGCATGGAATACAGTGCAGTGAGGTAATGAACTAAATTATGAACTGCACTTTTAGGAAGCAGACCAAATATATTTGGTTTCGTATAAAGTTTAGATTAACATCTACAGGTCTCATCCTAACTGATCTTTATTAAACAATGATCCAAATAACTGACCACTACTAAGATAAATGAAGCATCCTTCCACAGTCCTCAACTGTTTTCTATCCATATGTGTCGATTGTTTACAATAGCAGCTATCATCTCTGTATTCTCCATCTCCCAATGAGTTGCGGACTCAATCTTCACTGTTAGTGAGTAATTGCTTTGAAAAAGTAGCCTAACAAGGGCCGAAAGGATACAACTCAGCCATGCTTGTCACCTCAGTCCCATATCATATTATTCCCATATCCCCGTATCATTTACAGCAGATGTGTCAAATGCAGATGGTGAGATATATTCGCTTGCATCCCTCATGATTTCAACAGCTCCATATGCAGTGAGCTGATAAGCAGTGCAGTTTAACGATTGTTTTTATGCAGACATTATCTTTCCCTGCCCCCTCATTATATCGTCTTACTATGAAAACTGACAAACGGGAGGACAAAAGCGACGAGCGCTGCAGCGAGGGAGGGGAGGGTTTTCGACGTGGGACGTGTCAGTTTTGTTTAACCGTGTTTCAAAAACAATATGACTTTCAGCTGTGTCTCAAATGCATGAAAGTGCAACAACAAGGTCTCTAACATAGACCAAGTAGTTTTTTTTTTAAGCAAAATGCATTTAGGTTAGGTAATTTTTGAAGTTTTTAAAGTCTTTGTAGAGTAAGAATAAATACATGTTCTGAGGTTGCAAAAATTTGAATGGTTAAACATATCGACAAGTTTATGAAATTAGGTGTCAAAATTGGGTAGAAATGAGAAATTCTCAGCTCCAGGTCAGTAGTCACTAACATTGTCTGTCTGCTGTTTGGTGCTGGGCATGAGGTTTACAGTTGGTTTATCTGTTTTTTGGTTTACATACATTTAAAGAACCTAGACTATATTTTATTCCTGTGTCCACTAACCTCTATTTGATGCTCCCTGCATCGCGTGGCCCATAGAGGAATAATAAGAAAGTCTATCCCTTGCAACTTTAATGATTATTGCTATTTTTCATACGAGAGGCTTGAAGCCTTGTGGCTTGTATTTAATTCAATGGTGGAAACTTTATAGTCTACAAATGGCTTTCTGTTTTTTGGCACACAGTGTGTGTTGCAGTGAGTTGTAATATGGTTGTCTTACACTACTAGATTCTCACTGTTCCCCAGACAAAAAAAAAAAAGTGTGTGTAGGTTACCTAGAGATTTGGTTTTTGCCTTCATTGTAGCCTTGACATAATACAACTATAAACAGCGAATGTAAAATTTATTATATATAATACTTGATATGATACTTGCTGTATCACAGATAAAACAGTCAACAGACCTTTCACATTAAATAAAGGTAAATTAAAGTGACAGTTTCACTAGACCACATCTCCCCAGTCACCCACTTCTGCATCAAACCAACCCCATCTCTGGCTCTGCCACTGGCAGCAGACTCAGATGAAGGCCCCCAGGCGTACTTTCTAATAAGTTACTTCTTTTCTCTGTCTGCTTACTGGCAGCACCAGTTTTGACAAGGCTATAGGGATCTTTTCACAGGGGCTCAAGATGGATTTGGACTCAGAACTCTGAACCCTGCAGCTGGTTCAAAGAGTACAGAGGGGAAAAAAAAGTGTCTCGTTACATTTTATGGGTTGGCAAAGGTAGGACATTTGTTAAAGACACTTCCACCAAAAAGGAGAGACTTTGGGTTCAACCCACAGTCAATGTACCAATAAAATGTCCAACTGTCTTTGAGTAAAGGCAGAAAACTCATAAAAGACTGGAGTTCGAATGCTGAGGACTGTGATAGTTTTTTTGTTTTTGTTTTTAACTTTTTTCTGTTTGGACCAGTTCCAAATCTGTTAATTCATTCATAAGCTCGGGGTATCCCTGCTCATAAAATATTCAAGATGAGATTTTACTTTGGGGTTTTCTGTCTCAATGCTCTACCAGAGTTATGCAAACAACCCTTTTACTCCTGGCTGTCTGCTTTAACTCTCATATCTACCAAATATTAAAGCCTACTCAAGCAAGCCGACAATGACAGGTGACACCTGCGAGCTAGGCTGAGGAATGAAATTCAAAATAGGAGAGTGAAAAAAAATTGAACCCGAAGCTCTGAAAGCTTGGAGAAATTTTCTGCACGAGTGCCCTTGATGGCAAAAGGAAAGTGTAACCCAGGCTGTGTGAATGTCACACAAAATAATCAATGCGTATCAACAGTAACAGCACGCTTCACTTGATTCATATGTTTGTTCTTTCATTGGGGAAGTGACTTGGTGCTCCTATGTTCAGTCCAGTCACTTGGAAAAGCTCAAAGTTAATAGTTAATCCATGTAAAGGCGAGGTGTCAAGAATCCAGTCACCAAAACACTATGTTGGAAGGACTTTGTGAATGTATTGTGTGACTGGAATGTTTAAAAGGGCACCCCAGTGATTTAGTACTGCACTTTAAAAACGCTGGGCGAATTAAAAATGACACATTTAAGAAACAAGCGTTAAATTGAAGCAGCAGAGCTTAAAATATCCCTTTTGGTCTCATGATCTCAAATATGGTTCAAATTCCCAAAACATTGAATTCAACATTTTCAACTTCCCAGCATCTCTCGTATATATATATATATTTTTTTTTAATTCATACAAAAAACAATTTGTGGATTTTTGAAGATTATTTGTTGTTTGTGCTATTGCTTGGTCAGGTGCTTGTCTGTTACCTCTGGACAAACCAAAGCTGTTTCCGGTACTGTCCCGCAGCCCCAGATTTGTATTTATCCAGCAGAAATCGAGGTATCGAAAGCAAATATCTGTATTTTCCAAATTGTCTATTATTTAGTGTTGTGTGTGAGCAAATGTACTGAAATGGAGATGATCAGACTCCATCATCAACTGTACTATATCAACATGAGCATGAGTGAAAAATGTAGCTTCAAAAGCTAGAAATGTATTGAGAGCATTGGCTGAGACCCCATCAGCTCTACAGATATTATGTTGGCGTTGCATATACAGTTCATACAGAGGGTTTGAGGTAATTATGATGTTGATTTATAGCTTCAATAAAATGATCTACTCCACTCTGTCTGAAGCAGGATACCTGCTGTGGCACAAAGCCCAGATGGATGTTGTTTGATGGGACATCAAACTGAATTTTAAACTTCTCATTCAAGAATAAAAAAGGTAGTGGTCCAGAGATGCCAAAAGAAATGATCTTGAATGAAGTTTACCTGACTGAAGCTAATTAAAATGAGGTGCACTGTGCTATGAACACTGACAAATACGATATCAGCAGTCAAATAAAATGAAATCATGGTTCAGGTTTAAATGTTTTTTGAACGCTAACGTGGAGGTTTTACAACAGAGCTACAGAACAGCCTTTAAACCATGACTACTTTGTTACTCCCACCTTCCCACCGCCTATGTTCTCCTCATCAGTCCATGCAGTGGGTGGAGAGCACTGAGCAGTGTCTGAGCTCAAAGCATTTCCTCCCAAGCCGTCTAATTGCCCCACCATGACGAGGTGGCTCCTAATGAGGTACTCTTCTCTTCACACATCCATTGTTGGCAGCTGTCCACTGACGAACGTAATAGTCATCTATTTCTCAATGCTGAGCCCTACGCAGAGACCACACTGGCTGTGGTTTAAGCTTGGAAGCCTATATGTTTTGATTAAGTTGTGAAAAAAGGTTTGAGATTTTGGATTTGAATACTTGATATTAAGATGTGAGTCTTTTTTTTTGGTTATATTAGCTTCTTTTGGCTGGTCCAAGAAAAAAAAAAAAAAAAGGTCAGACAAAAGTACTGCTGTACGGCAGCTTACTCGATTTTGGACCCTCCAGCTCTCCATCCTTTAAAAGGTCAGACAGCTTGCTATTAGGTCAGTGGTTCAAATTCACAGGTTGAAGTTCACCATATTTGAACTCTCCCTGTTGTACAAATCCAATAATTTGATTGGATCAATTAAAATAGAAGTATTTTGTTGTTTTAAGTCCAGTTGTACCAGCTTTAAGCCTTCAAACTCATAGATATATTACTTTATATTAACTACATGTATCATATTTCATATTCTCATTGGTACCTGAAGCAACAGGCCCACACCAACGCAGCCCCCTTGAGTTGCTCTATTTTCAGTCTGAACGCCCACTGACATTAAACCTCAGCCCCTTTTCTTTCTGGACTAAACATCAATGGTGCACAATGCAGCACTGCTAAGAATTTGGGGTATGTCTGTAAAGACTCTCAGTCATCCAAATCATATTATATTCTAGGCCAGGGACGAGGTCAGTCAGAAGCCTTTTGGATAATGCCTTCAGGAACATAAACCGAGCCCAGTTTCCTTGGACATTACATTTGTAGATAAAAATGTGGGGAGCGTTTCTGGCTTTTTCTTGATTAAAATAAAAAAATAAAAAAAGTAAAAATGTGCTCTTGCGGTTGCTGTTGCTCTTTCCACATAAACATGAAGGAGTACAGCTAAAAGTTGCTGGTTCTTTGAAAATGCTGAACATTATTCTGGGTAAAGTGTCAATCATGGTTTAACAGTAAAAGTATGTGAGTCAGGCTGACGGAAAGAGCAAACACGACAAAAATAAATTCTCTCACAAAATAACTCTTTATATGCACTGTACATCATCACCTGGTAAAACCTCCCAAGTATAAGAGATAAAGGTTTGTGATTTAAGTTGGAGAATGAAGATATAAAATCTATGGAAGATCCTCACAAGCATAGCAAAAGCTACTTCTGCTCATGCAGAAAAACATACTGTATACACTTTGATATGTGTGTATGGGTGGTGATAAACAATAGCTATTAACAGGCCAGCCTTTCCCCCTGAGATGCATCTCTTTGCTTCATAGTGAGATCAATCCGAATCCAAGAGCATAAATAGAAAAACTGCTTGCATCACCAGCTTGGAGCCACGAGCGGAGTGGAAAAAAAAAAAAAAAAAAAAACTGGGTCAGATTACTTGCAGTTTGCATTTCCTACTTACGTATTCCTCCTTCCTCCTCGTTTCATATATGTGAAAAGCCTGAGTAAGCATTCCTATTCCTCGCAGCCTAACCTCTCTCTCGCACTGCTGGGCTGTGTTTATTGGGAACAGGGAGCACGGGGGATCACTGTGCTGTTTTCTCCGCTCTGCTCCGCTGAGAAACACGTGCCGCCGGATTCAGTGTGCTCGCGAGCAAAGCGGACGACTGTCAATGTCCTTTAAACCTGTGTTACATTCATAATCCTCCCTTTCCGCATGTGGCATCTTTCAAAGCACCTTTGGGATTCAGGTGTCGGGCTTCATTGTCAGACAGACAGGACAGCTGGGTGTCACTTGACAAAATTTCCCGTGGGCCAGATTGATGGATCTGATCGACTCCATGAGGCGAGACAAGGCTTTCAAATTATCCCTCACAGCACATTCACACAGTGTTGTATAAGTACACTTGATGGCTTTTAGTTTCCGCATTCCATGCCACTGAGAAAACCAGTAAAGATGACAATCACTGTCAAATACTGACTGACTCCGCTATGCAATGGAGCACTAATATGGTCAGCTTCAATGGGCTGTCACGTATTGTTGTATTTTATGTGACTAACATCTTTGGGTACTGTCAGGAAAACATAACAGCAGAGGAAGAAACAACAGCTGAAGAGCACAAGGAACAGTATTTATATACTATATGGACCAATGGACTTCCTTTAAGAATATCTACTGTACAGTCTCTTCTAATTTCATGTAATGCATCTTCAAATGAACGTAGGTGATATATTATGTCACTAATAAGGTTTGTACTACTGCAGGAAACTATTATTCTTGGAGGGTTCGCTAACGCCAATTCTATGATGCATGAATGGACACCTAACTGCCCAACTAGTCTTATCTATAATTGCCTTATTGTAAAGCACTTTGTAACTATTCATAATTTGAAAGATAATATTTATTATTATTATTATTATTATTATATTATCTGTGGGCCACATGAAGTGCTCCTCCATTGGAGCAGTTGGGAATTAAGAGTTTTGCTCCAGGGCATCTCAAAGGCATTCTGAGATTTCTTTCAAAATACATTAAATATGTTGGAAAATAGCTCCTGAAAACATGAAAAGAACGATATATTACTGAAATATGGAGTTAGAGGTTCAAACACTTTTTCACCAGTTTTCAGTCCAGGATTTTGTGGGCGGTCCTTAAAGGGTGGCTCGATGACACGCTGAGGCCACCTTGAGCATACCCCTGCACCCCTAGCAGAGTGATAGAGATTAATTCATCTCACTCAGAGTGTTTCAAAGTTAGTCATGTCATTTTCTGAACTCATCTGACACGTTTCAGTCGCTTCAAAATTGCTGCTTGACTTTTACCTGATTTTAACACCTAATTTTATAAACTTGTCGATATTTTCATTTCATTATATCATTAAAATTTCACTTTCTTCTTTGGTCTGACAAACTCCGAACACATATTTATTCTTACTTCATACAGACTATGATATAGGCCATGGAGATGTATTGGAATGGCTTTGATAGGAACATATAGGCAAAAGCTGCTGCAGCACAGTTACAAGTTTCTACCACTCAGCACCCGACAGTACAATCCTGTAACAATAAATGTCTATTGAAAGCACTGTGCACATCCTCTCACATCTTACCTCCACAGCTAATCTGACAGCTGACCTTATAGCGACTCCAACAAACTCTTACTCACCTTTCCTGCAGCAGTTTGTCTGAATAGAAACCACGAGCAGCATACATGTAGCAGAAGCAGGGTTTATGCAGGAATCCTGAGGTTAGATTTAATACCATTTAATACCTAGCAGAAGATGTGATGGCTGCAGTGGAAGTTTGACTGGTGGTGGGACTTAGTTGAACAGTGTACTGGGCATACTAGCAGCACAGACATTTGATATTAATGGCTGCTCTCCCATCAAGTTGTCAGTCAACTGAACACTGTAGATAGATCCAGCTATATAATTTGAGCTGCAGCCAAGTCATATTCCCCATTTGCAATTTGTGAAACATGTTATAAATTACGCTACTTGACATCTGCTAAAGAAATTACGCAATGTACGTATAAGATTTCAGCACCACTCCACACATAACCATGTTCTCTAATGCAGACCAACAGAGGATGCTTGTGAACAGCTGTTCTATTGACATTTTTCTTTTTTGTCTTTTCAGTCAATGAAATCAAACTTTTTGTGCAAAGCTTGTTTCAAGTTTTACTCCAGCAATCAACCATGTACATAACTTTTCAGTATTCAGTGATTTTGTACCGTCATACTAACCACAAACTTCTTATTGAGAATCATTACAGAGTTTCAGGGTGTTCCCGTAACCATGGTAACTCAGGGTGCCAGAGGAGAGGGAGAGACGTTGAATGCCGTTTTTACACAGATAATGTCCAGACAAAGTCCAGAGTAGAGTCGTTGTTTCACACATGTAGCACTCAACAGGAGACTCTCCGTGTCAGACGTGTTCTCACATGTTGACAAAACTTTACAAACAGAGTCTCAAAATGTCATCACAGCTCTGTGACGCAGTCAAAAACTAACTGATATTCGATAACGTCGCAGCGCGATGAGTCCATGCTAGCTAAACAGCTAAACTTTAGCGCCGACGCTCCGTGTTTAGATCCCGGCCTGGTGTGGGTCACACGCACGCTGTAAACAATACCACTGGCTGTGTGACAATCTGCCAATAAAAACATCACCCCCCTCCTCGGATATACATTGATCCCATAAATGGCCTCTGTGAACTCTAAATGACGGAAATAGCGATTAATGCATGAACAACACAGAACAATCCTGAGTCTACTGTACAGTCTATGTAATAAAACAAACTTACAACAAATCACATGCTAAAAAAATAATAACTCGCAATCAGACATTTTATACTTTTTGATACTTTTTAAGGGCCTTCATTTTCACTAAGTTGATTTACTACCTTTTAATACTTTAATACCCCGCGGACACCCTGAGAAGGAAACAGAGGTTCTGTTCACTGCGCTGGATACAGCTGCCCAAGAGTTTTTGTATCTGACAAATCACATAATCACAGAGGACAGTTTAACGGAAGCAACTCTGACTGCGTGTCACCAGGAAAGGAAGAGGCAATGATGCCAGCTGTGTTTAAGTATGAATCAGGTGCCGAGAAAAAACAGTTTCCAGTGACAAGCTAAATTCAATTAGGCTGTTTGTTTCACTCTCAACCTGAATGTCAGACAGACATAAATTCCAGCTATAATGGTAGACATTTAATGAATCTGCAGCAAGCAATCACCGCGCCCTGCAGCAGAGGACAGATAAGAAGGCTCTCACTTCACAGAGGGGAAAAAGCAGCTCCTGTACAACAAAAAAAGTCTATCTATGAGCTGAAGACAACAGCTTCCATTAATGTTAACAGAATAATTTGGACATACCGGAGAGATACAGTACCATAGAGCAGTCGATCCTTAAAAACAATTACCCACAACAGGACCCTCGGGTGCAGACGTTCTAATTGGAAAGCTCATGGACTCTAACTTACAATAGAGGCACGGAGATAACAGCCTTATTTTCCCATTTACATCCCCCCATCAAGCATTCCCAAACATCAGCTATTCAAATGTAATGAACATCATGGTGCTCCTCAGTGTTTAGTAGCTATTGCTTTACATTTAACCGTGTAAACAAGGTTCATGTGCTGCATGCCAAAACACCGATCTGAAAGAACTGACAGCAGAGCTGCAATGATTAGCTAATTAGTTAGCAACTAAATATTAAATTAATGCGACTATTTTGATAATCGATTAAGGCTTTGGGTAACAGTATGTTTTTATAATTTTCTAATATTTTATGGCTCAAACAACTAATGACTGACAGATCAATTAAAAAATGACACAGTTCATCTATATTTAACAGAAAGAAATGTGCAGTGCAGCTTCGGAAATCCGATTCTTGACTTTCCCCTCACATATTAAAAATAAAAATAAATTTAGACTGTATTGATAGTTTGGGAAAACTTCATTCAAAACTCCAAGACACATGCCGCAACTAAAAACATCATCCCATTGTCTTTAATTCTTAGTCTGCCCACGCTCGTCTTCATGACATGAGTCTCAGTTGCTGTCTAGATTTTGATTTAGCAGTGGTTGGACACGATTAATTCAGTAAAACCAGACCGAAAAACAAAAAACAGCTGCATGTATGTAAACGGTAAATAAGAGTAACAATAATGTGTTGGCACTACTACAAGCGCACACACTTTTTTCAGTTCTGTGTCGTGCTAGCCCCAACAACCTCCACCAGGAAGATAATGCAGCCTTTATTTAGCCTCAGAGACAAAACTCTGGTTAAAAAACACAGTTTAAAAACTACACGAGAGGAAATTGCGAATAAAGACATTCTGGTAGGTCTTTGTGGCTGACTTATTCACTCATGATTAGTGTCTGTTGTGTTAAGGCCAAAACACATTCGGGCAGAGAGGAAAGCAGTCACAGAAGGCACAGAAAAGATGCATATCAGTTGTGTATCTCAGCCAACAGCTCCAATATTAACTTAGCAGAAGCCCTGGCTGTTTATCTGCATGCACTGTTCATTTAAATGGAGCAGTCACTGTGGGAAGAAGGTTTTACTGGCCTTCACAAAATTGCATCTCTTACTCATTTGTCACAGAATACATAAGACTGGATGTGTAGGCTGTTGCACATTTTACCCAATGGTTTTGATAAAAAAAAAAAAAAAAACACCTCAAAGAAAGCCAAAAAGTGGAATATTTAGGACATTAGAATTTATTAAAGCCTTCATATACTGTAGATAAATAATTGGTGTTATACTGCTTATTCTATAATGCCCACAAATAACCTAAGCGAGATGGGAATAATGAAGACCAGCAATAATTATATAACAGGCTCTGTGAAGGAATTGAGATTTCACACTGAATGATTAAAAACAGAGGAATAAGGACAGACGTTTCATAAGAACATGTAGTCCATATACACAAGGCTTTCTGTTAATCCCCAGGATAAGGGCAGAGTGCCAGACAAGATAGCCAGCTCCGCACAGAACTATAGCCTGAAGAATAAAGAAGTACTGGGGTGGGAGAAAAGAGCAAGGCAAGACAGAGAGAGTGAGAGGAAGAGAAGTGAGAGAGTCCAATTCACAGTACGCCAAGATGGGCTGTATTTTTGTTTTTTTCCGTTCGTCTCGGTCAAAGCACACACTGAACAAAAGGTGGTAAATGCTGATGAGACCAACCAGCCCGACCGTGTTTCAGCTCGGTTGTTTGGTGAGGAGGAAGATGAGTGGTGAGGTTTAGATAATCAGGTTTTTCAGTGATTCTACATTTTTTTTTTTACTCCAATACGACGGCATATTAAGCGTTTTAAGATCAAGGTGACATTTGATAAGATAATCATACTTTATGAATGTTTACTCACAGATGTGGAGCGAAAAAATGTTATGTAAGCATGCCATTACCAAGGCTGAGGTGAACACCATGAATACCAGCACCAGCAGTCATGGTATGTGTGCGTATATGTGTATATTTATGCATGCGTGTGTCTCACAGCCCTTTTTTCGGATACATTTTCAAACAATAAAACCTTGCACCGAATGTGGAACGCTCATTTAATCTTATTTTTCTAAGTACCACTTATGTTCAGGCCACAACAAAATCAACTGAAGTCGTGCTGGCTGAGCCGTGAGGGGGCAGTTGCATTGCAATTTGATGAGGTGATGAATGTCAAGTATGGTAATTTACTGTAGCTGCACACACTGTTTATTGAGAAAAGTTGACACTGGAGAACTTCCACGGTGTGAAAGCATCTATTATTTAATTAGGGGAAATTTGAGTTCTGGTGGGTGGTCAGGGTTCATTGCAAACAAACAAGCCATCACTGGCAGACAGTTTACAGCCAGCGACGTGGCACTAAGACACGGAGTGGGCATGAAGACAGTGATATAGGTTTACATTGTGTACTGACTAATTTTATGGGATCAAAACAGCATTTATATATACTAAACTGTAGAGAAGCCAAGTGTTATATCATTTTGAAACACCACCTGAACACCGTCTGTCTATCAGAGGCAGAGAAACACATTTCAGCGAACTGACTGAAAGTAAAGGATCATTTCAGACGTCCCAAATTAACTTCTAATTAACATTTAGACCCTTTTTGCATAATTCCACAGAAGTGTAATGAAAGAACTGAAGACAAAACTGCCCCGTGGAACTGATGGTACTACTGTAATATCTCCGTCATTAGCTTGAAAAAGGCTTTGAATTCGCCTTTATAACACAGCTCATACTGCTGATTATGCCTGAGTGGATATATATATATATGAATTTACAAAAAACTGAGAAAGAATCAGCTGCCTTCGCAACAATACAACATGTACATATACATGTAAATGTTATGTACTCTCAGCATTATGAGGCTATGAGGCGTGTCGCCCACATCAAGACCAAGCCATAAGCCTTCTCCATAAAAGAGATGCAGCTTCATGAAAACTCATCTTTTTTGCTTTACTTGGACAGCTTCTGTCTCTCTTCTGATTGCCAATGCGAACGCCTGGTTTAGCGGTCCAATCGACCAAGCTAACATCATCAGACGTCAGCAGCACGAACGCTGTTTCAATCACTTCAAATTCTTCAGCAAAGAACAGGCTTTGAGAAAGCGTGTTAGCTGTCTCCGTGAAACTAACAAGCTGCTGACCAAGCTAACATTGTCAGGTACTAACCGCCACCAAAGCAGGCTGGCTTCCAATAATAGCTACGTCTAACACTGGCCTGCCCCAAACGCTGAATATTTAAGTAGGGCACCATGAATCATGTCAGGCCAAACAACATCTCTGTGACCCAGGGGACCCCCATGTCAATGGATCAGTCATGTTAATGGATGGATTTGATTGGCAAAGGTGTCACAACAACTTCCCAATAAATCATTATGCTGCTAATGTATGATAGGATGGTTAAAAATGTAAATGAACGACAGTATGATGGTGGCGATATGACTGTTATGAGATAGGTAACTTCATGTTTTATGGAGTGTAGCCGGTAAATGAGTCTATTTTACCCTGAGATCCTGTAGATTTACCTTATTTGACCAGAAATAACTCTAGATCCACATGTAGAGAATACATAAATACTGCACAAACTGTCCCTTGCATGGAAAACAAGACAGAGCTCTGTCCGGTTGGACTGTTAGATCTTTTGCCTCTGAAGCATTACATACATGCTGGGTTGGCAGGCAGGAGCGCACTGTATCCAGCTCACTGACGTCACACCGGATACATTTTGGAAATGATGTTGAACTTTTTTCAAAGAGTTCTTGGTGCCACTTGGGATCAACCAGTTTAAAGCTCCGCAAATCAATTTTGTGAGTCCTGACGAGACAATGGTGCAATCAGCCCATCAGCCCAGGTCTAAAGCTTCACCTGGGTCGAGGTGTGAAGTCTAAATATCCTGAGCTGTCAGGAGAATATAGTAGTCAAACATTTTCCCCAAGAAGAAAATCTGCACCTTATCAAAGTGTTGCACAGAGAATGAACTGCTTTTTCTTTGGAACCGGGGGACATCTGAAAGCACTGCCGAGTGATAAGGTGTATTTGGCTCTAAATGAGTTTTAGTGTGTGGATGGGAAGGCAGCAAGTTTTCTGTTTGTCTCGGGGGTTTGGATTGGACTGCTTTGCTTTTAGCTCAAGACCATGAGAAAGTGAGAAACTGAGAAATCAGGGATCATCTTCCAGGAAAACAAACGATGAACAGATTCAACCAACTAATGCCTCTTCTCTCCGTGAGCAACAGTAGCCTACATGCAATACAAGGGAACTACTTTTTTTTTTTTCGGCAGTAATCAGTGTGATTTTCTTGATGCTCCTGACAAACTGCCCAACGTTACAAGCTATTTTACTCTAATGAATCTCGGGTGCCAGGAACAACAGGCTGTACTTGCTCTTGGAAATATACACTTCCCAAGAAATGTAGTAATGATGCCAGCAAGAGAGAGACGACAAGTGGTGGGAGTGAATGGTTTTGAGAGATACAGAATAGTAAAATTTATTTCACACCATGGGCCCCATTCATCAAGGTGTCCCGCGTTACACAGCCTGCAATATATCCTCACCATGACCTCCCATGTGTGCACCACGGCACACCAGCTGCAATAAGATATGGACTCTTTTTATACTCGTAGGAGGCACAAAGTCTGACCACCAATTTATATTAGAAGCTGAGTCAACATATAGTGAAATTTACATGAATGGTTTGGTTTGTACAACAATTCAGCAGCCTCCACTGAGCCTACAGCATACTTTTAGAAGTATCCAGACCATAGGTGTTCAAAGGTGCGTATGGTCTCCAGACCAGGCTAATCAGAGAGAGAAGTAAAAGGCCCACATCTTAGAATGCCCGACTTGGAATGAAACTGCAGAGTGTTGCACCGATTCCCAAGCATGTAAGTGTGTCTAATGTAACGGAAAAATAGCACCCAGAGTGTGACAGGACATATGAAATCTCATGACCACATACGTATGCACAAGGGAACCCCTCACTGTATGTAGAAACACTGATGTCAAAGCTTTGAAATTAATTGAAAACTGCCATGTAACAAATACTGCTAAATCAGCACAACAGTACAGCAACAGTACGTATTGGAGCACTGCTCACGGTCGGTTATGGTGCCGCAGGCAGAATACATCCCATGCTGTGCTGTGTTCCCTTTAGTTTAAAACAGCAGTGGCCCATTTGTTTGAACCCATTTCTAAAATGCGCCTCAGGTATATTGCTGTGGAACCAAGAACTTCGACTGAGATAAAGTGGACATGCACCATTATATGAAATATTTCCCAGGGCGCCTGTTACCCACATACAACATGTTACTTAAGAACAGCTTCTACGTCTACTTTCAGAAGCGAGTTATCAGTAAATTGCAAGTGGATTTCACACTAGAGCTGGATGTGAGACTTTCAATTGAAACACAAATGAACTTGGACTATTTATTATTTCTATTTGACGTGACTTAATGTCTTAACAAGCTGTGAGAAGTAAAGTCGCTGACCTTCAGGCTACAATCACAACTGGCGCTTGCAAGTTTAGTAAGTTAACGCTCTGTGGGCTGACCAGCTGAAATATTTTCACTCCAAAGATTCCTGTTGCTAAAATGACCAACAGATTGTTTAACAGAGTTTTTCTACAGATTAACCTAGTTATGTGCGTCATATAATTTTAGCATAGTTAGCAGCTAGCTTGGTAGTTATGTAAATAAGAGCTGGTGGACTGTTGTTGGAATATCCTAGTTAAAATGTAAGCATATAAAATCATTGCCTTAATCTTACACCTTAAAATTAATTCTTATCAAAACATGACTTACCAGCTGTTTTTTTTGTTTATAAACTTTTGAATGTGATGATAATATTGTGCATAATCTTAATAACAGAGAAACAATTAAACTATTAATCAATTAGTTGATCAACATACAATTACTCAATTTACTTACTCAAAAATACAACAATATGTTTTAGTAATTTATCAAACAAAACTGTCAAACACTCAAAGTAGTTCCAGTTTCCAAAATGTGAGAAACAATTTATAGACAAACAATTAAACAATTAATAAAAAGCATAAAAGAAATCAACTTTTTAATGAAAATTATTGTTGGTTGCAGCCCAATCCTCAAAACAAAATCTTAATTAACAGTTGGGCCATTTCTAATACTGAAGAATTTGAGAAAATATTACAGGCCAAATTAGTTTTATTTATTTATCCCTGAGGGGAATCTGCAGCAGTGAACGATGGAGAATGAGAGAGATACTGCAACAGGCGGTAAATCGCTCTGTGTCATCTCGGTCGTAGTACGGAGGAGGAAGCTTGCTTCATTATCGGGAGTCTTCAAAAAGGCTCGTCCAACAGCCTACAGGTCTGTGACTGAGCTGTTAATGATGAAGTTAGCAAAGTCAGCAAAAGGCCACAGGTCGGAATCAAACCCTGGGCTGCAGCGGCAAGGACTGCTTCTTTGTACATGGGGCGCACACTCCAGCAGGTGAGCTAACTATTTTCTAAGAGTAAAGTAGAGCATCATCAGCTTTTATCCGTCACTGGAGTCAAAAATTAATTTGAAAGGTTTATATGAAATAGTGACAGCTTCTTGGTAGGTCAGGGGCATTTTCCCGCTTCTGTGTTTTATTCATGTTTAATCGGCTCTCAGACCAAAGCACCTCTTTGATATCGCACAGTGGATGCAGTCAAAAAAAAAAAAAAAAAAAGGCAGGACTTCATGCTCTGCTGCCCCGCTGCACATCTATCCTTTGATTAATTAGGGCACAATTAAATCACTAAAAAAGTCCAAGAAGACCAGTTCTTATTTCAGAAAGGATCAGGCGCTGTGTCGAATCACTGCAGAGTTGTCTGGCGGTGTGGGGGGTTTGAGAGGTGACTGCTGGGGGTGTGTCTATATGTGCTGAATGTAACCACTGTATAACAATCAGGGAATAACTTTTTATTTCGCTGATTAACCGGCTTTCTTGACGCCGGCGTCCCTCACTCTCATTCACTGCCTATGTCCCTCAACCAATGCTTTCTCTCTCCCTCTCTTTCTCAAACCATCGGACACAAACCAACTTCTTCATGTCAACATTTCGCAACATAATTGTGAGCCAGACTCACTTTACATGAAATAAACAAAGCCAGAACACAACAGGTAGAGTATCAGAGTTTAGTCCATGAATCCACCTGGATCACGCTCAGTTTCAGAGACATTTCAGGCTTACTGTGGACAGGTTTGACCGGTGTGATCGTCTGATTGGTGGCTGATTGCAGCCTTAGACTGTCTGTGGTGAAGCACTGCATATATGTATGAATGTTTTCCACTAGAGCAGAAGTTTAAAAAAATCTGCACTGTCTTACAGTAAATGTTTCTTTTTTAAGATTTGAGAATTTTTGTCAATCTTTCCAGACTGACACCTGGAACACAGGTTTGTCTATCGACAAATACTATCTATGTTGCTGTCGTACAAGCAGCTTTACACATAAGAAATACAGGTTTGATCATGCATGAAGTGCCGAAAACAAAGGCCACCTTGGGTCCGAACGACGTCCAACAAACAGGGTCAAAGAAGATAAAACACATTTTAAATTTCACACTTTGCTGACTGACAACCTGAATGGAAAACTTTACAACCCATTTGCCTCCTGCATCACCCCCGCTCTGGCGACATTATAATGACACGCTCGCTCGAGCTGACACGTTTCACACTTTCATTTTCACTCGGCAATAAATACACTCCAGAGGTACACGGCGCAGGAAAAGAGGAGTGATGGAGCATCTGAATGCGTGTCAGCTCGAAACACAGGAAATTAAAAGAGAGGAGTGCTGATAACGGCAGATGTGTTTGAGCAGTGAATGGGTCCAATCGCTGTAAAAGTCATGACATAAAATGTGATGTAATACGTTCGGCAATCGAAGGAGAACGTATTGGAAGGAAAACAATTAATGGTGAGATGAAAAGACAGTAATTAATGAAAGCTTTGTAAACCTGCTATATTGTACAGTTAACATCTCAGCAACTCAACATCGGCAGACAAACAACACAAACCTAACCGTGCAGTCAAGGCAGGGCAAACCTAATTGAAATTTTATTTGAATGTCATTTCAACTGTCTCGAAGAAAGCATGGCAGCAAACCATTTCTAAAGTATTTCTCCATGTTCTGTTGTCTAAGCTAAATCAATCAGTTGAACCAGTTGACTAGGACACTGCATTCCGCTACATGCACAGCGAGTGTGCATCTGTAGACATATTCATTTGTGATTATCTTGCTAGTAAAAGAGAAGCAGTACTTAGGAGTAAATCCCCGAGTTGTGCATCACTTGGCACCAAAAAAAGATCCACACACTCTAATCCTCAACTGGAAGCCTTTGTTTGTTGTTTGGCTTCAACTCCATAATTAGTCTGTCTGCACTGGAGTTTAGTGCTGTGCAATCCCTCGCGATGTAAAACTACTTTTTATAAAACATACCCAAAGACAAATGGGAGCAACTAGAGCCAAAGCCAATGGAATAAATACATAAACTTAATCACTTCATAAACGACGCGTAATCCTCCCTGGATAAGACCCCATCTTGGGTGACATTTTAAACCACTTTACAAAGACATCAGAATCTGTGTTTGAGCCAGGACTGTTTGGAAGGAGGCCAAATGGATCCATTAGTACTTTTCTGAGGGTCACTTCTCCATCCAACGGGGACAATAAACAATATTGTGAAAACTCTGCACCGATGAGTGCTACAAAAATAGTACTCAAATTATACGAGCCTTTTATAATGCACATAAAGATGATTTTTGTTTTAAGTGGTGACTGTCATTATTACCATAAGTAGACAAATACACAGTGAAACTGTTGTAATTGAAGCTGAAGATATCAGATATCATCTAAATCATCGGTATTATACGAAGCCTGTTACCAGCATTGATTTCACCCTTAGTTTTATGGGTGACAATAGGGTGCAGGAAGGTTTTCTGTTTTAAGGTTGTCATTGTCGCAGTGCCTCGCGTATGATTTGAGCACGACAGTTTAAACTTGTAAAGCGAATGTACAGTAAACATTGTTAGCATGCCATGCGTGTCCAATCTATCTGTCAGTAACCTTTATCAGACAAGAAAAACAAGACTAGAGGGGAAAATGTCTCTCCAGGTGACCCCAGCCTTGGTTAAAAGCCTACATATGCCTTGTTCGATGTACCATTCAGTGTTGCGGTTCCTAGCAGGGAAGATTATCAATTATTCATACTGTTCATATTACTTTAAGAATAAATTAATTTGAGAAACCTTCTATTTGAAGGCTGACATTTTATGGCCTAATACTTCTACTGACCGATGCCTGATGTATGAGACACACGATGAAACATAGAAAATGTCTGAATGTCTGTAATGTGAGAAACTTTTTAAAGTAAGGCACATCAAACCACTTCAACCTGACAAGCACACTACAGCAATGGCCTGGAACTGCGACTGCACCGCCTCAACTGCGATGCGAGGAGAGTTTCTGTGAGCTGGTGGGAGATAAAAGTTCATCCACTCTGCAAACCTCCTTGTTAAATCTTAAAATTTGTTAGAGCCCTAAGTGCCACTGCTCACCATAAATCATTCACATCAATCCAGACTAACAGCTAATGAATACCAACACATCCACAAGTAGGCCAGCTTGCTGGCAATCTTCCTCATTTCTCAGTCACACAGATACGTCGAATTTGTATTAAAGCAATTCAATGTCAAAAAGCACAAGCAGCAGCACAATAGGCAGAAAGTTAAGACAGTTTGGGAAAGAGACAATTCAAGGCCGCTGTTGATTAAACAAGGTCAGTAAGCGGTTCCTTTTGTTCAGCAGCTAATTAGAGGCGACGGTATTGGAAGGGTTTAAAACACATTAGCAACGACTCTGCCCTGCATCATACCTAATTCCCCAAATACACTCATTGTTTTTATGTGCCAGGAGAGCTTTGTGAGGTTCAACAAACAATTTAGTATTAGCTCAAGACGCATCCAAAAAAAATTAAAAAAAATAATTAGAAAGTTATTCAGTTGAAATTAAAGTGAAGAATGGTGTGGTTCTTATAAAACAAGCAAATTGGAAAGGAGCAGGATTTAAGCTCAGACTTCTTAAAGCAGTGTCCTTGTTCTGTGCTGCCTGTACATCAAAGCCGACCCTGTTAAATAAATCGTGACAAATCTTCAACTGTGTGTGAGGCTATTAAAGCTATAGAACATCGAACTGACATTTGAATTCTCCGTACAAACTATAAGGGCACTGCAGCTACTGTGCATATTTTTCTTTTTCAAAAGGATAAAACCATTTTTGTGGAGATGGTCTGTAACCATTGAGCTGGAAGCTAGTTCTTTTCAAACATAAACTGTATTTAGTTGTACAGGTACCTACTGACAATCAGGTTGAATCTCGTCTCCTGGATGTCAAGGTTTCGGGCCAGATTTTCAAACCAAATTCAATGTTTTTTTAAAGACCTCAACAAAGAAAGTCTGATACACTTTCCAGATGGAACGAATGCACAATGGGGCTTGTGTAATAATTTTAGATTTTATAATAATAATCAAAATGTTTAATACACCTCTGTGGGTTTAGACTGAACACAGACAGATCCAAGTTGAGAGTGAGACTCAGCAACAAGATGAACAAAAATGGTGCCATCCCAATGTTAAAGACACAGTACCTTTTAATCCCATTATTGCAGAGTTAAATATAGATTTAAAAATCACTTAAGGCAATACACAGGATTTAAACATTCAGGATTAAGAAATCATAATGAGGCAGTGGGAGGTACATTGAATGTTTTTGATAATGTAGCTTTGCAAATGGCCTATTTCTCTTTACCTGATTGGCCTTTGACCTTTAAAGACCGAGTCTTCCCAGGATGTACACTTAAGATGTTTATGTCACATTATTCTCCATCTATCAAAATAAGATGTAATTATATCAGCGCCTCTTCTAAATAATTAATCATCTTAAGAGCATTCACTTTAGAAAATTAAAGCATTGATTAGCTTCAGCTTGCACAAAGACTACATCCAAAAAGCGTGTTTGCTTCAATGATCTCCCCTTAAATCGCCAACATAATGTTACACACAACACAAGATCAGAAAATAACACTGCATCATGACAAAATGTTTGGTCTCCTTTGCTTCTAATTGAGAAGATTATAAAATGAGGACAAAAATGGCCTTGCTGACTGGAGAACAACGGATTTTAAATGTAAATACGTAACGTTAAATCCTGCGGGTTCTCATGAGTCTGGGAATCGTCTCAAAATGTGAGACTTTTTATCATTAAAATAAGACTTTAAGACATTTTATGACCTCAGATTGAATACTGATACCCTTGTATGTGCCACACACTTGATGCCTGGAGTGTGCAATGAGGCAGAAAACTGATTTATCAAAATAAAGAACTTTAAAATAACAAACAAACAAAACATCAGCCCAAGGCAGATTCTTGTTAACCCAGCGTGTGTTCATGGCTTTCAAAAAGACAGCATGTAATTATTCAAGTGAAATGATTTGTGGGGCTCACAAGGAGTTCGCTGGGTAGAGCGCACACCACATATGAGGGCTGAGTCCTTAGCAGGGCTGGGTTCAAATCCGCCTAATTATTTTAATTAGCCTAACTGTGGTCCTTGGGACGCACACTGCTGCTTAATTTTTAGAAAACCAGATTGTTCCTTGCTTTAATCTGACAGTGTGGGTGTAAATTCCTCTATGTTCAGCAAGATGAGTCTCAATTGGGACAAAAAAAAAAAAAAAGATAATTAAATATAACCAAGACGTGATTATTTGCAAGCATGTTAGTTGCCTGACTGTATCCGAAATGCATACAAGGTAACTAATCCATCATGTGAATGTGGATGTGGCTGCATTTCCAGTGCTACCTTTGTGTCTGTAAATGGATTACAGTGG
This sequence comes from Argyrosomus regius, assembly GCA_946959425.1. NCBI lineage: Eukaryota > Metazoa > Chordata > Actinopteri > Sciaenidae > Argyrosomus > Argyrosomus regius. The sequence continues at coordinate 10,045,535 of OX336899.1, read as the reverse complement.
AAAGCTTGAAAAGAACATAAATAAGAGCAACGTTGTTTTCACTTCAGACGGACACAAGAGAGAAAGCCAGGAGCGGATACTGAATGATGGTGAGAACAAAACAGAGACGTTCACATCACTACAGTATCTTAGCAACGGATGTATGTCTATTTCGTGCCAAATATAAGAAAGTGGTGAAGCCAGCGACGGGGACTGACAGAAAGGCAACTATTAAGCCAGCTCCCGAGGGAGTGAAGGTCCCACAGAGTCATGACTAAATCAGGAAGCGGCTATATGGTTTCTTGTATGAATCTTAAATTGCCTCTAATGGCCTACAGGGCAACAATAAAGAAATTCTTTTCTCTGTGAGACAGGAAAATCACATTAATGCAGTCTGACGGACAGTTAGAGGATAATGTTAGACTTCGTTTTTCCTTTATATAACTCCAGTAGAGCTTATAATGTTAATACTGACAGAATATACGATGTGCTCGTACTTGTCATTGTGAATTTAAGGTAAGCTCTCACTAGAGTCAGATAAAGTTTTAAACTTCTCTTGTTCAACATTTGATAAATGTTCTGATGTGAAAATGTGTTTGGAAATTGACTTTTAACACACAAATGGTGACCAACATATTCTTACATATGCTAACATATTCTCACTTCTTGTTTTTGTGATATTTTAATATTATTTTGCTGTTGTTTAAAGGGGGCACTTTTACACATTAAAGTTCATCATACTTTAACCTTGATGAGGGAACATGTAGCCTCTGCGTTACAAACTCTGGGTGAGGGGTTTGAAAGAAGTGGGCATATAGGAGGCAAGAAACGCTGTGAAGAAAAACACTATTAGGTGGAATGATGGGAAATGTAGGATGCAGCATTTCTGGAGCTTGATCCAGATAAAAGTTTGGACTGTGCTGCTTCAATTTTGACCATTCTTTTTAAAATTCTATTCTCTTGTGAGTTCCCTCAACTTTTCAGAAGTGTAACATTCTTATATGCTCTATGTTCTTTGAAGAAATGTAATACATTATAACACAAAATATAAACGTATTAATACAAAACGGATTTGTCCTTCATTCCAGGCTGGAAGAGGATGCATAATTGTTGAAGAAATTATATTTTTAGTTTGAGTATTCCTTTAGGAAAACATGGTGGTTCGTCTTGTACAAGGTATCTTACAATCATGTCTTTCTTTCCTGCTTTTAAATCTTTAATTTTCATGTTGCTTTCACAGTATGTAAGGACTTCAGTTCTTTTGCATTTCATTTATTTATACAGGGCTCCTATAGTAAAGCGAGTTAGCGCAGAACTAAGGCAGGAGATAGAAGTGGCTAGTTGTGAACTAGATGCTGCGTTACCAACTTAGCGCATGTTGAACATTGAGTTCAACCCATTTTATTTTTTTAGGAGGGACAACCAAAGGCAATTTTTTGTTTGTTTTTTAAGATTTAACAGAAAGACTATTAAATGTGAGTTAAACATTCTTTACAACATACAACCAGATGTTGTTGTTGGGGCATCATTGTGGTTAAAAATATAAAGAGAAGAGAAACACAGAGGTAAGCTGTCATCTTATGTGTCCCTGGTGTATTTCTGCAGAAGGACCTACCTCCTAATTTGAAAGGACAATACTTCCTGAATCAACAAACATACATTGTTCTCCTTGTGCATCAGGCTGTCTCATCATGTACCGCTCCCCTGCACCACTGCACCAACTTGAGTTGGACTTCCAGAGTTTTCAACAACACCAAACGACTAAACAACACGGCGGACGGTGTATTTCAGGCTTGACTCATTACCAGCAGGTGTCAGATCAGGTGACAGACGGACTGACATATCCAAAAGAGGGAAGCGAGGAGGAATCATGCTGCTGCCTACTGACGCCTGGGTAGCCATGGATACTGAGCCACAACCACAATCATCCAGGAAAAATATGAGAGGTTTCTGAAAGAATTACTGGTGTGGAAAAAACACCCCACACAAGGTTTTTTTTTTTTAAAGCTCTTACAATCAGAGCAGTGAGTGTGAACATGGACAGGAAAACAAAGTCTGAAAGAAGAGGTGCAGTAGTCCAACATTAGGTTAATCAGAGCGGAGCTCAAGACTACAGGCTGTGTTTTTTTGTTTGGCCAACCAAAGTGTGATGGCTCCCTTGAAACTTGGAGTGACTAGATAATTTTCCCAGCAGACATTTGGACTGGTCAAACACACGTGTAACTAATAACATTATCAACTGCTGCAATGCGATAGTTGCTAGAACATTCATGTAATCAGTTTCACCGGTGCTTTTCCTGCTATAACAAGTACATCTGATTTAGAGTACTCTCAAAAATTCTAACAATGGAACAAAAAGTCTGAAAGTTAAAATCGCAATTTTTTGCCCACTGCAGAGTAAATTATTGAGCATCTGCTACAAAATGAAAGTGGCGAGTGATTTTGGAGGCATCGTTAGAATCTGATTCATTCGGGAACAATAAAGAAACGAGAGTACTCTGATGCAAGCAAGCCTATCAAGACTCAAAATGCAAATTTAGACCCGAGCGTTGCAAGTGAAGAAAAGAGAAACTCATCAAGCACATGCCTGAAAGTAAAAAAGCCCATCTCACTCTTGAGTTCACTTTCTGTATAGCGAGGTAACACCTTGCTTCTTTATGTGTGAAAGATTCGGTGGTTTGAGCAAATTTTCATTTTCATTTTTCATGTACACACCACAAACTAATGAGAAACATTCATAATAAAAGAAACATGCAGCCCATGTTATTGATTATGTTTGTCTCCCTTTGGCTCCTTGTGTTACAGGTTTCTCCAGCGTTGGTGCTGTAAATTGGCTGTGAAAGTTTTTCAGCTTTAATTATTGAGGGATGACAAAATAAGGAAACCTCTGATATAGTTATAGATATCATGGATTTTCTAGATTTTCTATTTTTGATCTGATAGTCTGTTAGCTGAATACTATATTAATGGTGCTGTAATGTTTTATGTATGATGAATTGACATGTTATAATCTTTACTACAGTACTTTTTCACTAACCTGGATGGCAAGGTGAGTGTGTGTTTCATTCACTGGTTGATCTAAGTTCTGTTGTCCTCTTATTGGAAATCTGAGGCAGTGTGTATGTATGTATATGTATATGTATATATATATGGATCTGTTGCCCATATACCCAAAGAATGCTGAAACCTTGTAAATTAAATATACCAGCAGTAAGTGAGACAGTGTGTTTCTTCTCGTTTCTAATTCAAGCTGTGCTTTCCTCCGATGTTCCTTTCACATATTCAGGTGTGCAGAGACTTTTTCAATATTTTCAGGACCCCTCACTCATAAATAATAGGAAATAAAAAGTTGGCCATCCCACTTTGTATTCCACTCAGAGAGCAACACATTATCTTGCCTCTCCAGACAACACTAAAGCACTGATAAAGAACCATCCTCTATAAAGCCACCACAGATGTCAGGTGTGCCATATTTAATGATGAATGATATGCACATGTTAGTAACTGTAGAAATGCACATTATGTTACAGGAAACATAAAATAAATGCACGGACAAATCTTACAAACAAAATAATCAACAACAACAGCAAAATAAGCCTGAATCTAACAGCTCGGCTCAACCCAGGCCCGTCTTTCAGCACTAAAACACTCATCTGTTCTGAACCCTTTCGACTGCCTGCTGTCTGTTTGAAATTTGTCTCCATGGCAACGGACAAGACCGTCTGGCTTCAGCATGGCCACGCTGATTAAGTGCTGTGTTATGATAATAGTCATTGGAGAAGCAAGACCTGAAAATATACAGTGCATTTGCAATTTCTCAGCGCATTTCTCAATGGAGTTAGATTCTTGCCAACTGCAATTTAAGTTAAGCATCCTTCTCGCCCAGAGGTGTTTATGCAAGATGCAGAGGATGAGCAGTGAAAGAGGAGCGTGCCAACAGTAATGCCACTGAGGAACTGAAGAAAGAAACATATGATAGTACACATTTGGGCTGAAGAGAGTTATGTGATATCTATATACCACTTTTTACTTACTAAAGCTGCTGAAGTAGTAACACACAGACATAAAAAGGGCCAGAGAAAGTAGAAAAGACGCAAAAGGTGAATGACTACACTAGATAGAAAGGTGGATTTTGCCATGGAGTGTCTCACCTTGGCACGCTACCCGGCAGAGCGGCCTCACTGGATGGTGTCTGGATCCTCTCCTCCATGCCAAGCACCTGAGGACCGGGCCCTCCTCTTGCTATCTGTCCAGCTCCTGGCTGTTGCTGCTGCTGCTGCTGCTGCTGCTGCTGCTGCTGTTGCTGTTGCGGCTGCTGTTGTTGTTGCTGTTGCTGTTGTTGCTGCTGTTGCTGTCGCTGCTGCTGCTGCTCTTCCTCTTCATCCTCAGCCTCCTCATTACCAGGCTTCTCCTTCCCTCGGCCCTCACTTTCGTTGTCGCTCTCCTCGCCTAAGATGTCGTCCACCTGTTTTGAAAAAGAAACAGACACTTCTGTGAGATACCGTTTTAAGCTTTGGACTGGGGCAGTCAAATTCTCTTTCTACTTTCAGTTTGTAGTTTACGTAACATTTTCAGCTTTGATTCATATACTGTATGTCATAACTACCATAAATATCGTAGCTCTTTGCATATGGCCTACTCTCAAGTGCAGATAAGATTAATTACATTCTCTACTTCCACTGAATACCGATAAGCTTTCATTATTTTGTGGAAGACGTTCAGCAAATCAGAGCCAAACTATAAGATAAGTTTTGGCAAATTTCATGAACTAACATTTTTTTGTAGGTAATCATTAAAAAGAAATAATGAAATATTCTATTCAATGAGTAATGTCTGCTTAAAGTGTCATAAAGAGGAATCACATGTATTAGTCCAATCCCTTGATGCATTGCAGATTCCAATTATGCATCTAATTATATCTGTGAAGTGGATTTTCCTTCTAGAAATAATTGGGTTACATACTGTACTGTAATCTTGGAAGGTGATTAAACTTGAAGCTAACAGTTAAGAGTCTCATTTAAGCAACTAGAGACTGACTGACGATAAAAGATTTTTAATACTGATCCTGCATGATGTTTGAGAGTTCAAAGCCAATCCTTTTTTTTGCATAAGTACACAAGATGATGGATAAGGGAGGGATAGTTAGAAATTTGGGAAATAGTCTTACTGGCTTCCTTGCTGAGAATGAATTAACACAATTGATACCACTCTCACGTCTCATGTCAGTACAGCAAATATGAAGCTAGAGCCAGCGGCTGGTTAGCTTAGCACCAAAATTGGAAACAGCCGTTTGACAACAATCATGTCAAACAGTACAGAGAGCTTTCACTTGCAGCATAACATACAGGATAGGATCACATGGATGGAAGAAGATAATGACTTTTGCTGCAACTTTACATACCGCTGTAAATCGTAACAAGAAATGGGCCTTTCCATGTGGTCATTTTATATAAACTATTAAAGATAAGAAAAAGTATACTCTGTCCCCAAGGGGACATTTGATTTGGGCAACAGTGTAACTTAAATACAGTACGTAGCCAAAAACAACAGTACAGAGGTACACCTTAAACATAACGTTAGCTTAGCATTTGTCTAGGCTGAGGTGACTGTAATAAGCGTCCGTTTATGTCCCTTTTAGCTAAATGTGTGCACTGTCTCATGAATTAGTCTCATGTTCCAAAACAAACGCATTGAACAGCGGTTGATTGATTTTTTTCCACCCGCCACCGCAACTGGAATAATGTTTGAGGTAGGGTAATAAATTCATCACATCAATATCAAATTTCGACCATGAGGAAATGATCTTGGAAATACGTAATACATAATGTTATGTTGTACAAAAATAAGCCAAATATAGTAAATTTAACCTGTCGAGTCGTTAGATATCCTGCCAGCTATAGAAAGCAAAACTGTCTGCTCGGCCAGCTCATCAATTTTGTATTCCTTGAGCAGCTCATACTTTATATTGCCCCAAGGTTACTGACCATTTAGAGCATGTTAACCAATTGGTAACCGTTAGACCAATGGAAGTCTGAGGTGAATATTGCCACAGCAAATATGTATCATCTCTTCCACTGTTTCATTAGTAGCTGGGGGAAAGCTGGGATTAATGTAGTGGGACTCTCTTGGGGCTAGAGCTGGGATCATTACTGGCATCAAGCCAGGCTCATTACAGCCTTTGTTGTTGGTTATTTGGACAGCCAAAGAGTGCCTTGGTAAAGGTAGAAAATAAGAGTGCCTGAGGCAGGGGTGATCTGGAAATAAATAATAATAAGAAGGAACAAAAAACTCTGAAAATGTTTGGTCAGTGTTGGTTGTCCTCCGATTCCATTTGCTTGCATCAAATTTAAAAGATAATGACCCTGCAGGGCACCAACAAATTACAGGGTAGGATACAAATAAGACAGGAGCTTTGCTTGTTCCCTAACTGTCACACAATTTAAGATTTCATATCAACGCAAATTGCCTTTTTACACTAAAATGTTTCTCTTCTCACAGCATTTTCCCCCTCACCATCTCCTGTAACTATTTATTTGCTTAAAGTTTTAAATGATTTCAAAGTTGAATTTTATTTTTCTGTCAGTACAGTGAAAATATAAAAGAGTACTGGATATAGACAAATGTAAGAGGGATATAGCTTGACTTTCAGATACCAGATTGGCCTACAACGGTGTACATTGAAACTTATTTAAGACAGTCTTAAATTGCTAATGTTACATAACCAACACTATGCGGACTGGAACATGTCTATCATCAATGTTTTTTTTTATTCTATACAAAGCTATGATGTCTTTTAGTCAGTAATGTGTCACATAAGTAGACAGCGCATCTCTTAGCAATGCCACCTCTCAACTGAGAGTCCACCAAAGCCATGGGACACAGCCAATCAGAACCTTGAAGCTTTGACAGTGTTGGCACTGACATTTTCAAAAACAGTTCTTCTATTGGAAAATGGAAAAATCCCCACAGTATCAGTATCATGGATATTTTCTTCAACAAAAGGTGAAGAGAATTCATATTCCAATTTGACTTTAAGAGTAAATCATAATAGTTTCGATTGTTAAGAATACTACTCTGACATACTTTTGAGCAAGCAGGACTTTATATCGAAAGATGAAAGGAAAGCATTTGCAGTGGCATTAGCTCATTTCTGAGCACAAAATAAATAAAATATAAGATCAAAAACTTCCATATTCTGTGTATGAATCAAATCACTTCTTACTGACAAGTACCAATGAGGCACTATACACTATATGGTCAGTGCAGTCGTATCCCGTTCTGATCATGACCCTTTAAAAACCAATTTCCAGTTCACTATGTCAGAAATGGTCTTATAACCTTAACAGAAATGAAAGCATTACCGATCCCCACAAACAGTGTGGCAAACTTCCCACAGCATCCTTCTCCTGGCTGCAATCAAAGGCCAAGCAAAGAGCCCACCATGAAACTTTTGAAAGCACAGCACGGCACCCCCCTCAAAGCGAGTTTACAGTCAGGGTACTGGTCTTATCACTGCAGGCTGCAAATAGAGTTTAGCACAAGTGTAATTCTAAGGCATGGACTTTATTTTTGGCTCAATACTTCAGTTGTTATTGTGATCGGCACGGTTTGTAACTACCCTGTGGTTTACTGTGATGATTTCTCTGTTTGGGAGAATATGTACCAGATGTAGGACTGAAGAGAAAATATAAAACGGATGACTTTTTTGGCCGTGGGCACTCAAAAAGATGTTTATTATCTTTTCATCATATGCCTATTATGCATAAAAACAGAATATAATGGGGCTGATTTTACACATCAAAACCTTTTACGACAAAACGACTGTGTTTCCTGTCCACTAAAGATATTAAGATTTTACTTCTAAACTCTGGACATAGATATTTTAACTTCAGACTCAAATCTGGCCTGAGGTGTTACTCACACTAAAAGATTAATGCGCAGCAAAAGAAGCTGACAGTCATTCATTTTAAATGAAAGCCGGCAATTAGCAGTAGCTGTTACTGTGGGAGTAGTGAACTGCTGTTGCCCACAGCAATGAGTTTCAGCTGGAGCTCAGGCCAACTTGAAGAAAATTAGCAGCCATCACATAGGGTTTGACAGTTTGGAGCCTTGAAGTCTATTAGTGTTTGTAATTTGATCCTGATTTACTTAATTGATTAATCATTTGGTTTATTGGACAAGAAGCTGGAACAGCCTGGCCATGAAAGCATGGAGGCCGGCCTAACATTTATATAAAGATAAGCGAACATTAAAGAGTAACACTGTTCCACCTCTGAAAACAACAAGCATCACTGACATTTTATCATATCAGTGTGGTTGCATGTGGACAGAAAGATGCTTTATTGCACCTGTAACCACACCCATCAGTGATGTCATGGTGTACCGACACATCTAGGAGAACGCAGCTAGATTGCTGCAACAAGGTGAAAAGGTATCCCATAGGAAATCAGAAAAACTAGTTTATATGCTACTGTAAGGGAAAAGTTCAAATATAATACTAATATTGGATGTTTTAGTTGTTTATCTCGAGCCCAGACAGCTAACAAGTGAGTGAATACAGCCTGTGAATGATCAAACAGACTCTTAAGACAGAACAGTTCGGTGTGGTAGTAAACAACAGAGGGGAGCTCTGTTCAAACAGCCGGAGTTTGGGCAAAATGACTGTATTTATTAATGAAAGTGAGTAAAATGTGTGACAAAAACGACTTACATTTCACTAACCTAAACTGTCTCAAGCTACAAACAAAACTCTACAAACAAAACTTGAGTAAAATTTGAGAAAAGCAAAGAAAAGACAAACACATTTTCATCAAAAGTTGAAGACAAACAAGTGAAAACCTGCAGTAGGTATTGCCAGCTGACATAGCAATCAGCTGCACAGTCAACACCTGCAATGAAGTAAAAAATTTCAGGCGTGCAAAGGAGTTTATTTTTTTTTTTATTTCAAAGTTTTTGAAGAGCACAGCTTCACCTGGGGTCTGACATAGTCTTGGTACATTAACATACAAACAATAGTATACCTGTCTGTTAAAATCAGCAGCAGAATAGGTGAAGGAGAGACCCACGGTGAGAGCTCAACGCATTTCCATGCAGCCAGTCAATCAGCGCTCATTGTCCTGACCAATTTCTGTTTGCACTGTGTTATTGTACAAGACAGAGGACTGCATAGGGAGAAATAAAAAATAGCCAATTCCCACTGAAGGCGGTTTATAACAAGCTTTATTCCCAGCCAAAATTACTGTCTCCCTCTGTGAAAGGTAGTCAGAGGTGGTAATGGGGCAGACAGTTGATTGCTGAGTGGAGTAAGACCGTTGACGGGTCATTTAATGTGGGCGCAGAGGATGAGGGCTTTGTACTAATAGAGAAAAGCTCACCTGAGGTCCAGGGAAGGAGACAATGAATGCAAATGTATAAGAAGGGAGGTAGACATGGGAACAATGTGCATTACTAGTAAAAAAAAAAAAATAAATAAAATGGCGGGAGCGTTGAATCAAGAGCATAAAGACCTCAACCACCTCCTGCTCATAACCATAATTCACCTGAGATGTTCATTCAGGGTCGCACCAAAGGCCAAATGCCATACAGCTACTGAGTCAAGGTCAAGTCCCATTATGATGGAAACAATCACAACAGGAGTTCTTTTCTCCACCGCTGCCTACACTTACATGAAGAAGGCAGTCAAATGTAGAAGATACAAGCATCTTTTCAAGGCAGGGATCCTTGAGAGATTCTGCAAACAGGGAAGATATTGGCTTCTTTTTTCCTCCCATCATCTCAGAAAGATGTGCTACACTGCAGCTGAAGTTAGTCAAGGGTAGTAACATAAGGCCAAGCTGAAAACATGACTTTGCAGTGGAACAGGTTCAAACTCAGTTCATTCAAAGATTTTTATACCCATTATGTTCTTTTCTAAACCTCTATGGTTAAGAAAGAAAAAATCCTGACCAAATTACACCAAGTAGAACGGATGGGAGAGGACCAGAACTGGACATTCTCGCCACAGTCAGATGACTGAAGATATTTCTGTCAGGCTGTGACCAAATGGAAAGAAGAGCAGGGGGAATATTCATAGTGCTCCAGGTTTAAGGGCAGAGGATGGAGTCTGGTTTGGATGATGGAGTGGCTCGCCTGAGAGCAGTAATTTGCAGGTTGTGAACTGGTTGTAACTCACACGGCTTTTTAAAATGTGGCAGTAAAACACAGTCGTATGTATAGTGGACAGTTTGAGGACCAAGGACAGCACCACAGACTGATGATTTCAACTTTATTGTAAAAAAAAAAAAAGAAGTAGAAAAAAAAAGTATTCACTGAGGTGAACATTTGCTGTTTGTTTTTCATTAAAATATATTTGGGTTGGTTGGACAATACAAGCAATCTGAATACATATTGGCTTAGGAAGTTGTGATGGCCATTCCTTATTGAATTCTGAAATATTATGGACCAAGTAAGTACCCGGAAAGAACCCAAATTCGGGAAGAACGTGCACACGCCACGTCAGAAGTTAGAAAACTTAGTAAAGGATATTTTACATTAATAACGAGATAATCAGTAGGCGTAGCCTTAGACAGCCTAAAGTAACATATAAAAGTGTGTGGGATATAGTGGCATCTAGCTGTGAGGCTGCAGTTTGCAACTACCTGAATATCCCTAACCTCACCCTCCCCTTTCAAGTGTGTAGGAAAAACTACGGTAGCTGCAAAACTCACAAAAAATACAGAAGGCACTATCTACCACCAGTGTTTTGTTTGTCCGTTCTGGGCTACTTTAGAAACATGGCTGACTCCGTGTAAGAGGACCCGCTACCTCTGTAGATGAGCTCATTTTAAAGTAACAAATACACAATGATTCTTATTGTCAGAAAATGAAAACATACTTGTGGATATCGTAGTCAATTTCTGCCAAAAGATTCTCCGAAATGTTACACATTGGACATTTGACACCATTTGATCAGACAGTCCAAATGACATGAAATGGTCACATCATAACACCTCCTACTCATCTGCTCTGCAAGGCCTATAAAAAGCATCAATTGCCATGTTCAATCTCTGCGGACTTCTCGCCAAACAAATGCAATTATCGTCCGAGCATTTCCACATTCCGCGGCCTTCGCATCTTATCAGAGCTTGGTGCTTTGTGTTGACACGGTCTGTGAAACATTATGTTGACAAGTTGCGCTCATATCAGGCCGGGGCAGAGTGGTCAGCTGAAACGGAGCATCACAATGGAGTAAACCTGGGACTTTCTTGCAAAGATAAAAAAATAAATGAAGCTTTTAAATCAACAGAAATCTCTTTATCAGCCGAGTCAAATCCTTCAAGCGATGTGTGGAAGCTTTGTTGGGATTGCTGCAACTCTTCACTCTAAAGCTGTAATTACAAATCTGTTGCCCCAGAGCAATAAAGACTTCCATATAGTGCATTCTGGATTTCTTGACTCTTTTGTTGCGTATTAGCCGTGGCAGGGCGCAACACCAGCTATAACACTGTCCTGGGAAAAAAACTGTCTGGACTGAAAACACATTATCATGTCTGGTTCAAAAGTCTACATTTCTTAGTTGGCAATCACCTTACAGAAGCATGAAGATAGAAGAAAAACAACTAGTGCTAGGCAGAACGTTGCAAAGACACAAGGAAAAAAGTCATCTGCGGTGCTATATCCATCTTAATAATATGACAAACATTCCCTAATAAGCCTTTATATTCTGCAGACTTGTGCAGAAGCTTGTCCTCCCTCAGTAAACTCCAAAGGATTATATCTCACCAAGAATGTGGGAGATCAATACCTGCAGGTGGAGGGAGAGCATGGGATCACTGTGACTTATGACTGTGGTAGATCTCCTATGATCCCAGACTTAATGAGCCTTACCTCCAAATGCCCCTGTGGTGTCACATATGTCACACCAACACTGACCTGTGTCTAAATCTTCACCTGTATAATAATCATTCACTCGTGTAGCCGTGAGCAGTTGAAACGTGTTGATCTGCCGTTCTACAGGAACGAAGACAGCTACAATATTAAGTCCAGCAGATGTTTATATACGGTTTTAGGTTTTTACATTATATACGGCTGTGATCTATTTACAGGGTTGCACATACTGGCTCACTGACATGCTTTAGTGGAAATGGAAGAGAATTTGTATCACCTGTGATTTTCCTGCTATAATAAAATGTCGATATGAACAAGGCCTTTTATCCTCTTCATCAGAACATTTTCTTTTTGATGAAGAGAATTGCAGAGAAATTCTTACATTTTTTAGTATGCTGTCCATGGAGCAATCAAGTGCTTGCTGAAATCATCTTTTCTTTATCTTGTAATAATATATGTACGTACTATAATATGTAATAATCGGCCCACTGCAAGAATACCAATGAGTTTGACTGGGAAACTCTGATTTTATTGATTCCAATGCCATTATAGATTCTGTTTATTGGTGCTGTTCTTCATTGGTTCTCTTATTGACTCTTGATCAATATTCTGTATGGAAAAAAGTAGGCCTACGCAGAATTTCAGCATCAATGCAACTGTTTTATTATAACACAGTAATGGCACTCTTGTGTAGTGTTCAAATACATCGCTGGAATTGAAGCCCATGTCATGTGGAATGGAGGATTTAATCATCTTTCTGCTCACTGTTTTGGTTTTACAGCCCACAATAATAGTTTATTCCCCACTTTATTTTTAAAGTGATTAATATGCAAACATCAAATGTCAAGGCAAAGATGTGAAATCACAAGATATATTCTCAGACATTACAGCCTCTTGCAAAAGCCTGCTGTATCACAGGTTAATCAATATATATTTAACACACCTTGTTTTTTGGTGGTCTAGTTCTTATTTTTCATTATCACTACCTTAGAGTTTGCTCACAATACATTTAATATCCATCTTAGACACTGTTTTTTATAGGTTTCCATTTTGCTTCTATACATCCCTTGGTACTTGTGTTAAATGCAAATACAGAGGGAGAAATCCATCATTACAGAAGCTACTGCCCATAAGGCAATACACCCACATGCCAATATTGTCTTTTGAGTAAAACGCATCATAAATCATCTAAGGTCATACTGTATATGTGAGTGAGATTTTTACTTAAACGGAAAGCTGTTGCTCTTACACGGTTCACTTCTAAAATAAGTAAAGGCAAAAGAATGCAGTACTTTTGATTATTAACATGTCACCGACTCACTGTAATATTATTAAAGTATGGTCAAGTCTCAAAGTATTCCTTGGCACAGTCGTCACTTCTGTATAACTATGGTATGGTTAAGAATAGACCACCAAAAGAGTTGGTTAAGGTTAAGTACGTCGTAGTCATGGTTAAATATTATGAATGTTTGTCTGACCCATTTTGTCCTGTCAATGAAATGTGCTGTTAACTGATAAAGGTAGCCGTGCGGACATGAACACAAACCGTCTGAGCAGTAATGTGTCGAAGCATTATGGCTTCAACACCACCAAGAAGTGGAAATTTTGTAAATGAACTGAAAGATATGAATATGACAATCTAGTTTTGGATTAGACAATGCTGGGTATGTTCAGATGACTGAATAAATGTGTGTAGAAGTAATTGGAGTGACAGTCATAGAGACTGTCAGACTACTACACAGGGCAACCTTTCCTGACTAATGATATCTAACAAAGGACTGATAGTACATGTTGTGCATTATCATGTTACTGACAGCAGCAGATGAAAGAGACTCCAGCCAAAACCAGTCATCACAAAGCCAACAAGGGAACAGCAATTCCAAAGAAAGGTCACCCAGTTGGTACACTGCTGTTCTTTGCTGGGCAACTCTGCACATGATGCTCCAGGTAAACTGACACATACCACCATGTAACCACTGGTGACATTTAAATGTGAGGCTGTCTACCTGACTCAGATGTGTACCTTGCTCCAGCCAATTAAGACTGATTCTTTCCCTTTGCCCTGAAGAACCAGAGTGTTTAAGAACGTCACAGACTGCCCTTTAGCTAAGGCAGCCCGAGGAGGATGACATTTGAAATGCAGTGTATCTACAAAGGAGCCTTCCTATGAGTCAAATGCTTTACTTTTTCGACAGTGCAAAATATGTTGGACTAGGGCTAAGTTGTGCTTGCAAGAAAAAACAGTCCTACTTCTAAATGAAGATAGACGGACATAAACTTCCGAGCCCTAGTGGTGGTAAATATCTCAAATCACAAATTCATGAACTGTTTTCTATTTCACACAAACGTTGCCCTAACAGGCCTCTATCAGCCACCTATATTTATTTTTCTATCCACTGGATCTATGAACTACTATTTTTCAAATGTAATTTATTAACAATCACCATTCTCTCTTTGATTGTGGCTTGTTTGTCTCCTTGCATGTTGCATGGTGTCCGTAGGAAAGAGGCGTACACGCAATCATCTTTATTCAGGTTGAATCTTAAAGACTCAGGTAAGTTCGTGTTTCACTTTTAAGGCCCATGCAGAACCTATAACACGTTAAAAATGAGTGGCTGAATATATGCCTGAGATTTTATTTTGGATATATGACAACGTGGTAAGCATGGCGAAGAGATTGAGCTTTTCAATAGATGGGGATAATGCCATTTTACGTAAAAAGGCAACCTGATGGGACAAAACGTGATCACATCTTCTCGGCTTACCGGTGAACTTCACTCAGCTTTAAGCTCAAGCAATCTAAATGTCACATTTACACAATAAGTGCTGATGGTGTTTTGGGAACAATGCCCGGCGCGAGCGCTTAACACATCATTAACCAATTCGATCTTCAACTATGTTAGTGCTACATTAGCAAAGAGGCTGGCCTTTAATTTTAAGATTGAAAATGAATGTTAAGTCCATGCTACCATGACAATGTTTTATTGTTTTATGGTTCTAATTAAGAAAAGCATAAAAGTACAGTGCTTTGGCACTAAAAGTGTAGGCCTTTGTGGTTTCAAGAAGAGATAAATTAAGTAGGTCTTGGGGTGATTATAAAGGTTAGATAGATACATCTCGTCTCCCTAGGAGTGCACAGAAGGTGAATGATTACCACATTAGTGGCATCAATTCTCAACTTTGTGAACTGGCAAATCACCACAAGAGGGTAACCCTTAGATGGCATAAAACAACGTAAGTTATAAGTGGGGACAAATAACTGATCCTCTCTGATGAAAAAACCCCAAAACAATGAATCAATACTGGTCATTTGCAAAGTTCACAATATATATTGTGAACATTTGCATTCTGTCCAATAATCATGACGAATATGCTTCTCAAATACCACATTCTCTCCTTTTAAATTACCCCATATTCTCCAATAAAATGAGGCACAGAGAACATTTTTCAGTCTAACCACCTCAGCTCAGACGCAATCATACAGAAGGCCTGACCCAACTACTGACATAATGTACCATTTCCAGATTAATAATAGAAACACAATTTCCAGGTTGCTTCCTGCTGCAGTCATCATGATGTCTAATAGGCACAAACACACACGTGATCTTTGAATATATGTCCTGCTTTTGCCATAGCTGTTGTATATGAGCTCTACCAGGAACAATTAGCTTTAGGATGACGGACATCTCTCATCGAGAAAATGGTCAAATACCATGACGTTTTGATAAAATATACATTTCAGATTTTAAAAATGACTTTCTATTTTAGGTTTTTCAGCAATTATCTGCTCGCTATACACATCTCTCAACTAGTGCTTGTCCAATCTTATCTTAGCAACTGAAACTAAGCATGGCAGCCCTGTCAAACTTTGGATTTGTCAGCATATCCAAGTGGTGTACAAAGGGTACTAGTAAGCCACACTCAGCATTTAAAGAGTTTGGAGGGTGGTGTTTCTTTTTTTAGACTTTCCAAAACCAAAAAAAGTGTAAAAGATGGCTGGATTAGATTGGATCTGCTCTAACATAAAGTGTAAACAGTAGTAATAACCCAGAGAAGGAGCATTTAACATTATTTTGTGGCATTACATGGTCAATTGGTCCTTGAGGCTACTGTACCTGAGTGTGGGGTAACGTCATCAGTCTGTCCTGCTCTTTATTCTATTTGGGAACGTTTAATCTCCAGCAACCCTGGCGAATCCTGTTATCCAAGAAAGTGTCATGTTTGGTAAGACTAAAGGTGTTTTCTTTTGTGTGTGCATATCCACTACAGAGCAAATTTTCCTGAACTTGGTCTCTTGTTTTGAGATGACTCAACTTGAAACAAAGACTTTTAAACAAACTGATAGCACTAACATTCTACATGTAGCAACCTTTGCAGCTTTATGCGAGAAACTTGCTTTTATCTACCTATGAATTCTTAGGTTTCATCATTGTAAATTGCGTATGTCCCATATGAGAACAGTAAGCTTGACAGGTGTAGCGCCCTCTAGTAGTAGAACCAAAAAAGACTCTATAGCAGATATCATTGCGCACCTCCACCAAAAGAAGCTTCAGCATTAGACAAACCAGTCTTTATTTTTTACAAGTTAACACATATGGAAAAATCAATAGATTATGTCTTAGCTCCTTCCTCAAATACCCAAAAGAAATTTTTATCATCCATCTACTGGAAGAGCTTGGATATATGGACATAAAATGAAAAGGATATGGGATTGCAGCCTTGCATCTTCTTCAGAAACACACAAAGTGCAGGAGGAAAAAGAAGAAGAAAATCTATTTCCAGAAAGGCATGGCTCAGTTCTCAGACTGAGCCGTCGCCTGCAGCTACAGAGTTACTTAACCTCCGAATTCAACTGAGTTAATAACCGGGCAGACTGTTTTGCATCCCAGAAACAGGAGTCAGTTCGTCATTTAAAGCATGACCAATCACACTGACATCCGCCTCATTCAGTAAAATTTAACTAGTCCCATTTCCTTGCAGGGTTTTAAACCAGTGTTAAATGTAAAGGTTTAGGAAGAGAAGGCCACAAAGCTACAAAAATGTTTTTCCTTTATTGTTTTTCACCCAAATCCATTGTGTGCATTCTTTGTATAAAAGGCAAAAGGCTCTTTGGGAAACTTTTTAAACCACTTTAAAAAAAAGAGGCAATATAATTACTTAACTTTAAAATAGTTGGGTATACACTGCTGTGTGGAAAAGTTATTTTTCACACCAACAAACAATAATTGTACCACTGTGCCTGGAAACAAGGTTAAAAAGAGCCGTGAAAGTTCATCAAGACAGTAAAGTCCTTAAAATCAAAACAATGAGCTGAAAGACGATAAAAGGTCCAACCATTGTTAATATAAAAATATATTTGCACAGCTTTAAGATGGCTATCATATATATAGTAAATCAGATTCAAAATCACATACGCAACTATTTATTTACTTCATAGTCAAGAATACTTCATACTATGAACTTTTAGGTGACTTTAGGGGAAAACGTACTTGAGTTTAGCCAATGCAACATTCCAATGAGATCCCATGATGTGAAAGAGACAAAATGATTTTCACTAGCCAAAACGTGACCTCACTTCAGACACGGCTTGTCACATGTCAGGTGTCCCATGTGACCGAGGCAAAAAGCTCTTTCTTTAGAATAATCACCTGCTGAGAGGCTCTTGACAGATTTCAAGGATCCACTTTGCACATTTTCCCCCGCTGACGCATTAGCAGAATTCAGGCTCCATTAAAGAGTATTATCTAAGCAGGAGGTGCAGAGCTCCCAGACATTAGTAATCACATCACCTGCCTTGCAAGGATGGCAAAAAAAAAATAGAAAATACAGCAAGGAGACTGACATGACAGCAAAAGCATTTGAAAGTCGGGCTAGGTGGTGAGCCAGAAATGTAAGGAAGAAGCATCATCTACAGATGTTGCAGTTTTCAACTCTAGTTTCAGTTTTTTTGGTCAAGAGCTCAGCAATAAGAGCACTAGTTGCTTTAATTATGAAAGGACTGAGCCTTTGTACATGGGGCACACACTCTGCCGGTGTGATCTCAATGTGCATTATTTCTGTCATTAACATTTGTACCTACAAATGACCGACTGTATCATGTGGCAGACTTCACCCACGCGTAGGATTTCAGTCAACCTGACACAGCACCACAAAGTAGGATAAAAAAAATAAAATAAAAACAGAAAAGAAAATCCTTGTAGCACGACCAAACAAACACCCAAGTACATGTTGGTGTATAGCAAATGACAGCGAACTTCAGTCACACACCATGCAACTGCTTACCGATAAAAGCCTGCCATTGGTTTTTATAGTGAAAGACTTTTATTGTGGAGTAAGTGAGTGCTGAGCTTGTAAAGAAATACTTCATTACAGCTCCATCAGCACTGCACAAAAGAGAGCAGACCAGAAGGCTCTTATCAGTCGAAGTCAAGAACAGAAAAGAGTGAAAGAGAAGTCAAAGCGACAAGGACTCCTTTATACAGGAGCTCCAAATGTACACACACACACACACACACGCAGACGCAGACACACACACACACATACAAAACACAGCAAGTCGTCCAAAAATCAAGATCTATATGGCGACATCAACAACACGTGTTTGATTGTAGTTACTGGCACAGTTTGGCTCTCCAATGCAGAGCAATAATATAGCAGGTGGATCCATTAATTCCCTGCTGTGAGGTTGCGATGGAAAACTAACCCTGGAAAAACTAAGCAGAGTCACTGCTGAGACAATATTATTGGAACGCCGTGGTTACTGCATGTACAGCCTGTTTTTTTTCTTACAGACCACCACCATGTAATATCGGTTACTGTTGGTACAACATAACACAAGCAAACACATGTAACAGATAAGATATCAGGTGCTCAAGCCTTTCAGGACATTCCTGCTCTTTGTGAACTTGTGTTATCTTCAAAACAACACCAGGTTAAAAAGGGAGCAGTAACCTTACCTCTTTGTCCATGCTCTCTAGGTCCTCTTTGCAAAGTGTGTACAGGGGCATCGTTTCGGACATGCTCGGCTGTCGTTTCCGACGAGACGGTCCCGGCTGCTCGTCGTCTTGGCTGGACCCTGCCGCGTCATCTGGCTGACTCTTTGAGGTTCCCCTGTGGCACAAGAACAGATAACTGAGCATAAAACACTGCTTCTCGGGGCAGATGGACTTGCTAGTTAGTTAGCTAAATAGACAAATAAAAGGAAGCATTTATGTCTTATAGGTTTTTGTTGGTTGCATTAATTATTTTGGAAAGCACCTTGTCAAATTTTACTCTTACTTACTTAGTAACAAAGAAAATCAGATCGAAATGTGGTTAAAATTGTATGGGGGGTGCATTTTGTGCCACTTAATAATATCAACTGATCAATTAAATGAATTTAACTGACAAACCTATCATTAGCGGATTCAATAACTTATACTTTTAAATGCATTTTACACTGTACGTACTGTAATCAGCACATTTTTCCACAACAAAGACAGATTTAGGATGTAGAGTACAAGGTAAAAGAGTAAAGGTTGAGGTTTTCTCTCTATAACGAGGGCCCTTTAGATGTAAATCTTATGCAAGTGGGAAGACGAACTTCTCATACTTCCATTTGGCAGCGCTTAATTGCACAGATCGTCTTTGATGATTAAATCAAAGTTCATGCAACTCCCAGAAAACCCCACAGTGCCTCTAATCTGTGAGTTATGTGGGCCAATTTTATGCTTGTGATTATTAATTAGAGTGATAGATATTTTAAAAACATTTTAAACCACCGTGACTGTCCAGTAAAGAGACAGCCTGAAGTTTGCGTTCACTCTTTGTAGAGTTATCTGAAAACAGTCAACCCCAATGACACACAAATACACAGACAGAGGACACACTCTTCATTAGCATCTGTGACTGACAGATGGACGACAAATGGAATGGAAGATCACAGAGGTGACTTTGAAGAAGCGTGAGGCTTTTCTTGCACTTGTCACGTCATTCTAGTCAAACAGAATGTGGAAATTAAACGAGGACAAGGCTGGAAAATCAAATATTTATTTTTCTGGATGAGTATAAAACAGTTTTTAAGGTTAGTATTTTACCGTGTTGAAGTGAGACTTTTCCTTCTATTAGTGTAAAGTAGCCTGGATTTCATTGAGCCTTTATTTACGACTCAACACGCAGAGAAAAATGATACAACACAAGCCTGCAGGCTCGTCTGGGAGTTACACCACACACTCTGTAGTTAGCAGGTTCCCCCTCCCCGCCACTTGCTGTAAACAATCCATACAATAAAAGGTTTGTCGGGGGGTGTTATTGCACCTCAGTTGATACCTGAAGACGCTACATGTCTCCAGTGAGGGTAATTCCTGTCATTTCAAAGTAGTGTAGCACTACACCAACAGCTGTCTTACTTTACAGAGAATGAAGGAGGCCCAGAGGACCAATCTGTACATTTAAGATCTGTTTTAAAAGACCCAGCAGTCAATACTAAACAGGGACACATCAATAGCATAACTCTGACTTTCTTACATTTTATAGTTCTGCATGACCCCCAAGGAGTTTTTTTTTCTGGTGGCAGCGCAAGGGCATGTCTAGCATTTCTGTCAGCATCAAAGGTCAAAAGTGAGGAAGAGAAAATGTGAATACTGTCAAGGACTGGGTCATATTAACGTCGCAATTTTTCTGACAGAAGAAAATTATTCTCAGGGCACAAAATTAGCACCATCCACCAGCCAAACGCTGGTAAAATATGCAAGTGGGTGGTGGATTTATTTCACTCACCAGCTAAAAAACAATGGTAATCTATTGAGTGGCTGCTAAACTTTGAACATTCACTAGTTATTTGCCCAGTGGACAAAATAAAATTGCTGTATAATGACTTTTGTGGCTCGAGGGGAGCTTTATCATGTCGTCAGGGTTATCTCAGGAGACCACACATGCAATCTGAGAGAAAGATTTATTAGGCAGGGTGAGTAAAAAATGCTGTAAAGTGTAGAGTTGTGCTGAAGCTTGACCATTACTGTGGACTCAAAGTCAGGACATCTTGGGTTGCTTGCATCTTGTTTCAGTTTAATGGCGATCATCATCACTTATTTCTTCACAAGTTCTTTGTTACAGCCTAAATATACACGTGAGGCGAAGTAACGTGATGCATGACCTGCTGTCAGTCACTCTTGCTAGCTATCATGACACATGTGACTCTAGTGAAAGTAGCAGTGAGTAAAGCAGTGATAAAACTAACCAAGGCTACAGAAATATATACAAATACAGAAATTTATATAATTATGCTGCACTTCTCCAGTTCTGTTGTTACCTGAGACAAGACTGCTCTCTCTGATCAGAGAGCATCAAAGATCCTGACGCCTGGAGGTAGGGTGGTGGCCGTGACACCTGAGGGCCCCTGCGGATCAGCTTCCCCGTGACGGGATCGTAGGTCCGAACCTCAGGGGCTGGAGGTGGTGCTCTGTGATGGACGGCAGCTGGGGGGAAAAGGGGCTTATGCAGGGAGCCCAGGTTGTCGAGAAACGTTGCTGGACTGTTGCTCCTTCAAGACAAGGAAAAAAATAAACTTGGAATTATCTTCAGGACAGATTTTGTCATTTTAGCAGGTCATATCTGCTAGGCATGGGGTAGCCTAACAGGTTCTTTACCTCGGCGTCTTGGAGTAATCCTCCTTTAGTGGGTACAGCTGCTCCTCCACCCTCTCCCAGCGCTCCAGACAGCTCCACAGCCAGTCGGGATTGACGACGTGGAGGTGCTTGCAGCCTTGTGCCTGACGAACCTTCTCAGTGCCTGGGCGACGAGAGAAGAAAAAGGTGAAAATGAGAACAGGTTTTGACCTTACAACCAAAGGTTGTTACCAAATTACACACACTCTGGGTTTGCTGAATAATTCATACTGTCTTTTCCTGGAAGAAAAAGAGAGAAAATAATTGTCTGTTCAATATTTTTAGACAGATTAAAAGTAAGAGTGGTCTCTTGGAGCAATTTACCTTTCACTTTTCTGCCTGAACAGTTTTCTTGGAAGTTCAAAAAGCTGTATTTTGTTTGGTTAAATCCACAGAGAGTTGTGTTTCTGCTTGAACAAGACTTATTGATGTTTGACACAATGAAAGTCTAGAAGCTACTTAACCCTAGATTATTTTATTTATGCATGGCGTACAACCACATACTGTTCACATATTGACACCCATTGTTTGAGCACATGTCCTGTTCAGTTCAGCTTCTATTGTGCTGCTTGTCACACAAAGGGACGTTCTTTATAGTATTTTTCATGAACTCAGACAGCAAAGTTAATAACAGCACGACAATAAATTCTCAGTTTTCCACTTGGACTTCAATGTGCTGGAAGAAAATAAACATTATTCAGTTGAACTGTTGAACAGTTCATGCGTGCAACAAGGCTATGTGCCTACAGACATGCCGGCAGTTCTGTGAGGCTGTATTTAGGTAACGTGCGCAAGTAGCCAAAAACAGACAAGGTATAAAATCTAATGTCAATCCATATTGTATACTTGTTGAGATATTTCAGCCTGGATAAAAGTGTTTGAACACCATACCAAAATCACCAGCCATTCAGCTAATGTAGGTAAAAAAAAAAAAAAACTGCAACAGTGAAAAAAGTGCTTGGTGTGTGTCCATCCAAGTTTGTGTTTTGGGAATCGTGCAGGACATAAGGTTGAAAGGAAGAGGGGTACAGTGGAGGTGCAAAGGCGGGACTCTTGTTCAGCTTTTGGGCTTTTGCAGCTTCATTCCATGTAATTATAGTAAAGTGATGACACGCAATTTTAAATCAATTAAATATAAATTTGTATATAAAGTGTAACTAAGAGAGTGACAAGTTAACAGGAACTTTTTGGCTACCACTATTAATAATTCTGCTCTTAAAAAGTTCAAATGTGTCTGTAAAAAAATGGAATTTATCCCACCCAAGTTATAAAGCCTTGTTAAAACTGTAAGAACCCAGTAAATGAACACCGTGTGAAAGGTAACTGTAAAGTAGACATATGAACCTATGAATTTTTGTGGCTCGGACCAGATGAACCTCTCTCAAATGTGCTGCTCCAACAACACTGCAAAGGGCATTTTCTGCAGCTCTTTCCAGAAGTGTCATGTTGCCCTGATTCCATCATTGGCTGATTTTTCCCTCCTTCTGATGAACAAGATGAGTGATTGTCAAGTGCCGCTCTCAGCCACGGTGGCTCCCAAGGCAACGGTGACGCTTCCTGTGCTTGTTTTCAGAACGTAAACTGGATTGGTAGCAATACAGCCGTGAATCCACTTTTGGTGCTCTTCAGATAGAATATCATCTTCTTCTTCTGAGTAGAAGTTGTATTGTTTGGCTCTTGTGAAGCACCAGAAAATAATAATAAACAACTTGAACTGATCATCACTCAAAGCAAATCAGGACATTTTACAACCAACAGGTTTACACATGATGGGTTGGGCCCGTCAAGGCAACACAATATTTTCAGCCTCAGTATAATGAAGTGGAAAATTAGCCTTCATATAATACATTTTAACCAGCAGTCCATACTATTTGGGTGGGAAAAAATTCTTGTTTCTGTCAATCAAGTGGCCTAATTACAGAGGAGCAGGTACTGTGAAACAAAAATCAGTTTTTAAGCATTATTATTATACTTAAAGTGCAATTAATCAATCTTTGGCCACAACTGCCAACTGTGTAATCACGTCTGTCTTCAAATCCACGATTTTTACATATATATATATATATATTTAGTTTTTATTGGCGGTGGCAGGGTCCGCCACAGCAGTGCTGGATTCAGATTGCCTACCTACACAGGATTCACAGGAAAAATGTAATGAAGTAAAAATTTGTATCAGTGTCTCTGTTCACTGTTGAGTCTCTTTATACTGTACCATAAGCTGTTACAGCTACTGGTGAGCACCTAGTAGCTCACCTGGTAGAGCGCACACCCCAAAAGTACTAAGGCTGCATCTTTACCACAGCGGCCTGGGTTTGATTCCAACCTACGCCCCTTTGCTGCATGTCGTCATTTCTCTATCAAATAAAGGCATACTAAGAAAAAGCTGCTGCTGCTTATAGGTCCCAGGAATTTAACCAAAGCCTCTGCTGTGGTACACTCATACATCCTCGTTGTCATATGTTAACCAGAGCTCATCACACTGGCATAAACCGTCTAGGAATGGCTGACCTCTCCGCTACAGTAATTGTGATGACAGTGCATTCAGTCTCAATTATCTCTGCTTGACCAAAGTTTTAACAAGGCTCAGACATACAAATCTGCCAATACGTCAGCAAGGCTGGCATTTAAACAAGCCTCGCATGACCCTTCATGAATTCTAGCCTCATTAGCAGGCCATTACTTGCATCAGTTACGAATGATTCCAGCACACGGCTACTAAAAATATCTCAACTATATTCGGCGGAAGGAACAAAATCAAAATACGCATGTCAGGAAAAGCACTAAATGTAGTTCTTTATATCAATTTCAGTCGCAAAAATTCAGTACCAGCCAAGCAGGACTTGTTTTTAAAAACTGTGCTTGAGAATAACGGCATGGAAGGTTTAGAAAAAACATTTAATCGTCATATTAACAATGCTTAGTCAACAGCATACATAAAATTTCTACATACCAGTTCTTGCTGCGATGAGATGTGTTGTCCGGCTGGGATCTTGGGAGTTAAGAAGGAGAACCTTGCCAATCTTGGCCCCGAGTGCTTTGGCATGGTAAGACTCACGGGTCCTCTCCATGGGGTAGTTGGTCGGGTACAGGCCACTGAACACTATCGTTGTGCCCTCCAGTGTCTTGCTTTTCAGCTCTGGGACAATCTTGCGGATGTCCGGCGTTTCGGAGACCTCCTTCCTCAGGTAGGCATTGTAACGCGCGTAGTACTCGGCGTGAATTCTTTCCAGTACTTCCTCCAGGTAGATCAGGTGATCGTCCTGGTCGTTATCAGCTTCTTCTTCCTCCTCCTCGTCCTCCATACTCTGGTCCAGCAGCTCCTCCCCCATGGTGACCCCAGATTGTTCACTATTCTGGGACTCTGTTTCTGGCTCTCTCCTGTCTGAGCAGCCGTTACCCAGCTCAGGGTCTGGGAGAAGAACCCCTGAAGGTTCTGTTGCATCAGAGCCGGTTTCTCCGTCAGTCCGACCTTTACTGTCCTCTTCTCTTGCTGCATTGCCATCACCAAGCTCTTGCGTGACTCCTTCCTGCCCAGATTTCTTTACCTGGCTAGACTTGCCTTCACTATCGCTCTCTGATGAGGGAGGCTTTTCTGTAATGGAATCATTGTCACTGTCACTGGAAAGGTCAAAGTCCAAATTATTGGACTCGTGACTCGGTGCTGATGAGTTTGCACTTTCCTGTGACTCTCGTGTCACCAGTGTCCTGTTGCTATCATCTTCCTTGACATTTGTTCGGTCACCCACCTGAGTTTCCTTCGACCCCGCCCCAGACTCTGCCTCCGTCTCGGACCCTTTACCTCGTCCTGATTCATCCTCCACAACCCCTGTGGGATGTGTCCGTTCGTTTGTTGGTACTCCCTGAGATGACTGAGATGTTGTGGACTCTTCCTTTCCAGGAACGTTGAGGTCTTTCGCCCTTTTCCTGGGGCCGTTGTTTTGCTCATCAGCACCAAGTGTCCCAGCTGTTTCTGTGCTCTCAGCTGATCGACTTGACGGGCCTCCTGCTGGAAGACAAGTGATCTTAATTATTCATATACTGCATTACATACTGCTGTAGTGTCATTGTATAAACTCTTGTAACAGTAGCTAAAGCATTTTAGCCAGCAGGTTGACACTCACATAGTAACTGCTTCCACCTACTTTCTCACACCATTTGACACAGTAGCAGTAATGGCTGTGGCCCTTTTTGCCACGTACTTACCATTAACGCATTCTGGAAGCTCTGTGACCCTGTGATTATAAACCTTTTAGCAATAACCTGCCATTTCACACTGCTACAGCCTACTCAAGGGATAACCCAGATTTTTTTAGCTCACGGAAGAGCTGCTCTGGCTGCCCCCATTGGCAGCAGCACCTCGTGGTGTAAAAATCTTCCTCTAAGGTAAACCAGAATCCTCTGGGAACACAGAGCCACTCCAGTGCAAGTGTCTCTATTTGTTGTTGCTGCAGTTGTTTTGGTTTTACTGTTTGGTTCCTTCCACCACTTGCGATGGATTTTAATAAATTATATCAATATTTTGTTTACAGATTCTTGTAATGCCCCAATGTGGCAAAACTAATAAGACAAGGTAGTTTTAGAGTCTGCACAATTGCAAATGTATATAGTATTCATAAAAAATACAGTAGCTGCCATCACAAGACTTTAAGAGTAAAATCCTTTATGTAAATGTGTCTATGTAGTTTACGTGACCGAGATTACTAAAACATTTCAACTTAAACGATTTGTCGAGCAAAGCAGTGAGAGTTGGTTAAGGCAAAAAAAAAAAAAAACATATCAGGATTTGCATTGGATCAAATCTGCTTTGGGCAAACTGAAGCATGTGTTTTAACCAAATAAGAAACTCTCAATTCTGTCTTTGCATTTATCAACAACATAAGGGCCATTACTGAGCCTGACAGCTGTTGTAACATGGATCAGTACAACCAGGAGTTATCATTAATTGACGAGACAGCCGATAGTGGGTGTAAATGAGGGGGCAACAGTCCCCAAGGAGACACGATGGCTGGCTCCCAGCAGCTTGTTTCCTGCTATGATAATGAAGAGAATAACAGTGTGTCGTTGAGAGGATTGCTTTTATGAGTTGAACACTGGGTACAGAGGTGAAAGTATTGGAAACCTTTAAGATGGTTTCTCCTTGTTCATTGACAGGTCCCTTTGATTCATGATGAGGTTTGTGGATGGAGTGTGTGTAGGCTCATCATGTGAACTGAATGCAGGCTGCACATGAATGCAGTGCTGATGGGTATTTATTGTCTGGGTCCAGCCTGAGTGGCTCTCTATAATTAATGATGTCACCAAGGAAAGTAACAGACATTTACCTAATATACAGCTAGTCTGGTAATGTAAATACCACGCTATCTGTTAACTGGTGATAAACTGTTTTAACCTCTAACCTCAAAGTCTTTTCACGTGTTTTCAGCAACTATTTTCCGACATATTTAATGTATTTTGAAAGAAATCTCAGAATTGCCTTTAAGCCGACTTTAAAAGAAAGTTCTGTGGTTCTCACTGAGAAACTACAGTATTTCTCAACTGTAGTTCATTGGTTTCACAAATAATGTTAGTATTTGTGCATAAATATCTACATATTTTTCCAAAAATAAACATGCATAAAGATATATGTCTGAGGTCATCTTTATATACACCACTAGTCAACACTGGAACTGGTCAGTGCACTGACAACATAGTGGAGATTTTTCACCGCAGTTTAAAAAAAAATATTTGAAATCTAAGTGGGACTTCAAATATGAGTGTTCAGCAAAGAAGCATTTTTTAAAAACAGCACTGTGACAATATGCGAGGCCCTGAAGCATAACTCATCAAAAATGTATAAATCACATTGAATTTTTAAACAATTTGCACAGTATTGTCCTCCCATTGCAACTCACTTAGAGGCAGAGTTTACTGTACTATATTACACTGACACTGAGCTCCAACTATGTAAAGGACTGTGTAACACTCAGCAATAGCACTATGACCCTAAAAAAAAAAAGCAGCCCCAAGATCAGTGAATCCACCGGACTGACTCGCTTGTTAGCTTCAGTGCCTCTCTCAGGGGAATGTGCACAGTACTGGAAACTACTCACTCCATTCTTGGTTGTCTATTTGACCCTCGGCATTCCATAAACTGTCAGCAACTTTGTCATTGCTGGGTCTTATCGAAACATGTGTAGGCACTGTACCTTTTCTTGCCATCTGAGCTTCTCTTGATCCAGGTGGGGCGTTGATGTCTCCTGTGCCCTGGAAGTAGATGTATTTCTTCACAGTGATGAGGTTGGGTGCAAACTTCCACACATCCTCTCGGTCATCGATTATGCAGACCATCGAGTCACCACAGGGGAAAAGATTCCTGTCGGGAGAATTCATGCACAAGACACTAGCAAAACTGCTGAGCTTTTAGACAGATGTCCAATCTTTTCCATATAAGCACTCTGAGGCAATTACTTATCTCTCTCAATGGCTGTAGTGATGTTGTGGTGACAGATTGTGTGTTTTGCTATGAATCAAATTTCTTACATCACTCGTCCAATTTTTAAATTTACAAGATGTCACCGACAACCTTTCAGAAGTGACACAGGGAGAGAATAGATCTCTACTCTTTGTGCTCGCTATGCCGCGATAATTTAGACAGCTTGTTCATCATACAAACACTTACACGGGGTAGAAAAGGTAGAGTTAAAAACAAGCAGTCGGGGTCACAAGGTCACAACAAACTAAACTGCCAACTATTGATTTAGTTGTCATCTTTAACAGAAGGCAATTCCCACCTAAGATTCCCCGTCTTGGAGAAGGGATCAATGCACTCATCTCGAGAAAGGATCCGATGAGAGAAAAGCTTCTTTTCAGGATCCAGAAAGCCTAAAAAGGGAGATAAAAAAGAATTATGCACATTTGAATGCTGATTCTGCTGCATCTGAAAGAAACTGCATTGTACAATATACTACAGCAAAGAAACATACAGTTTTATTTGTACATCATCTCTATAACGCACACAAAGTAGCATTTTCTCCCACTGTTTAACTACCTTTCCTCCAGTATTTTCTCATTGAATAAAGAGTACAAAACTTTATCTGACTTTCTTGCTATGTCTGAAAAGAAGTTTGATGAAACCTTGGACAGAGAAAGAACAAGACAGCCAGAGCAAGAGTCTCCTTTATCCACAACATAAGACGTCAATAGCTTGAGCGGTGCTCTGAAACATGCCGACCTCCCTGAATCAGAGCCAGTAGTAAAATCCAATTCAAACTGCATTAAACATTCATCATATGGAGGCAGAACAGTACTGAACTGGAGCTGCTCCCATCATATACAGTACGATGAAAGATGGCAGTATGCATACAAAGAAAGTCAGTGTATAAGCACACTACCTACACTTTAATATATTCCTTGAATCATAACCTTGAATCATAAACTGATTTTTTTTTCCCCCATTCAGAAGGAAACCAGTCAGCCACCAGTCTGATGCTGTGAAACTGTAGCCTGGAAATGGAAGGATTGTCTTATGTACCTGCACATTAGGCAGGCAATTTAGCAGCCAAAATGTTAATGCAAAACATTAACTCGCTTAACATGCGTTTTAAAATGTAGCACCCCTGCTGCTTGCAACACGTGAAGACATTAGATGCACATCAGTGAACCAACATGACATGAGCTGGAACAGAAAGCATGAGCAGACAGTTCCCTCTTATGGACACAAACAGGCAGTACAAGTAGTTTCCCAACTCAAGTCCTTCCCAAATACTTATTAATTAATACATCAATGTGCCTATAATGTGAGGAAAGTGCTGTAAAATGTAAAACAGTGAGTCCATTACCGGCAATAGTGTGGGCGTAAAGGCGGCTCCCGAATGTGAAGACATGTAACTCGTAGAGTTTGGCAATTTTTTCCAGGAATTCCTTGCAGTGTGGGCGTAGTCGTGTGTGGAGCATAGGCTCTCCTCGGCCGAGCTGGAAATGGAAAATCCCCTGTAGGAAATAACAAGAGTGTTAAC
Organism: Argyrosomus regius; assembly: GCA_946959425.1. NCBI lineage: Eukaryota > Metazoa > Chordata > Actinopteri > Sciaenidae > Argyrosomus > Argyrosomus regius. The sequence continues at coordinate 10,016,053 of OX336899.1, read as the reverse complement.
TATGACACAATCAATCAAAAAACACACTTAACAACTGCTATTAAAGTACGATTTTGAGCAAGAGCTTCAGTTAAACAACTGAAGACTGGAAACTGTCAGGTATTTTTATTTTAGTACTTGCTTCTAATGGTAAATGGAGAGTGACCCCGTGTGCAAATTACTGCATGTACTTAACACACTGTCACTTCTATTGAGGCTTTGCAATTACACTGGCAGGCAGTCCTTTGATCTGGCTCAGGTGAATAACTCTGAATCCATCCACCGCCCTGTGTGACAGACAGCACTATTATACTCATCTGAAACCAAAAAAGGGATTATAATTATTCAGAGCGGTCTCTGAAGGTTGGGTGAAAAGCCAGCTGTCATAGGGAGAGGAGAGGCATTCAAACTCTCCATTCTCACCTCCACGCACTTGGCTGACAGTCAGTTTTTTTGAAAAGTTACAGAGATTATAAAACACTCGAGTCAGGCCTCGATTCAGACACCGGAAGAGTGTGTTAGGGAGTTTTCTGAAGCTGTCTGACCACCTGACAAGCTGTTATGATGAATGACTACATCCACTGTGGCCACACATGTCAACGCAAGACCTCATCTGATTTATTTCTGATGCACAAAATCGAGTTTCAGGTAACGCAATAAAGATCGAAGCATCAACAGAGAAATCAAACAGACAGACAGAGAAGTGTTTCATGAACTAAGTACATCAGCAGTGGAGCATAAAACTGCGGTTGTCTACTATCCATCACAGTGATGACAGTACACAAGAGTGATACAATGGATGGACTAATACCTTATTGGACATACGCTGGCAGTGCTGTTCAGTGGTGTGGATCAGTGTCTGGTCCAGATCCACCATCAGGACCAGTTTTTTGTTGCGGTGGAGCCTCTGCTGGTCTTCTCTGCCCAGCTGCTCTGCTTGCTGTTAAAGTAAATGAAGGTAATTATGAAGGTGATTAATAAAGCGTTTATTACCAGAATTTCACACAGTTTTAACTTTTTGCTTTTGATTCTTTTAAGCTTTGTTTTTAACTGTCCCCTGACTGATTTTGGAGGGAAAACATACACTAAACAATCATCCACATCCTGCTTTGGCTGGACTTTTGGATTTTTACCATATGGTAAAATATTTTAAACTGGTTGTCAGTAGAAAACTTGATCTAAACTGTGATCATGCATGACTGAGTTATTATTATTTGTTTCAGCTGAGAGTTATCGGCTTTTGCTGGGGGCTACTGATTTTTCCACCCTGAAATACTTGAAATTCTCCAGGAAACAGTATGCACTTGTTAATTTTTCTACATGAAAATGTATTACATTTGAAAATAAAAAAGCACAGCATGAAAACACAAAACAGTCTTATAATGTAATGAAAGTGAAGCGTATGTGCCCAGCTAACCCAATCTTCCAGGTATCTCCATCATGTGACTCACCTCAGAGCTGACCATCAGCTCGGGGACACTGTGCACCATGGAGACTGTTGCTGTGGAGATGGGAGTTTGCTGGTTCCCATTTGTGCTCTGCAGCCTGACGGGAAAAAGAAAACGAGTGGGAGTCATGCATGCTCTTAGGTCCTTGAAAACATTGTGACTGAGAAGAGAAGCGGCTTTCACAAAGATGCAAATTAAAACTTGTTCGTAGCAGCTGTTACTGGTTTGATTTGAACATAATTCTGTACTGAGCACAGAAAATAGTCCAGTCAGTGGGTGATTTGGTGGATTGTCAGCAGTTCTTCAGTCTCACCTTTCCCTGTCCGGCAATACATACAACATGTTATTAAATGGGATGCTGTTTAATATTCCAGTACCAATCAATACGTTTAATATTCCAGTACCAATCAATATGTTTCATAACAGCCACACTTTTCTTTTTGGATTCTCACCGACGGCTGAAAATTTTACATCTCTGTCAAACTGTCATCAGGGAGAGTGCAGAGTGTGAGCACTTAATTTATGACCTGAGTTGTACTCAGTTCTCATTCTGTGATCTCTGGTGCCCCCTGATGGTATTAAATAATACAGAATCCGGCAGAAATACCTCGGGTCAGGAGGCACGGGAATGTATCATCCTTACAAAGACCACTTAATTAATCAGCTCTGGAGACAGTTAAGAAAAGAGACGCTACACTGAAGTGTCATTTTCTTATCTGTGCCACTGCAGCTCCTCTTTAGGAGACCAGGACAACGTGGGCACGGATTATGAGCGATTCTTTCGCCCCAAAGTCACTGAAGTAAATATTGGACTCATTTTTCACAAGCCACTAAAATGCCATTTTTCAGACAGATAAATCAGGATAAAATGTTCAAGATGTGTCTCCGTCTCAGCAGTAACAAACTCTTGCGAGATCTGGCACAACAGATATCTCTTCTACTGCGGCTCTGTTACAACCCAATCTGCTTTCATCCATCCACAAGACATTCACAACACCTCCAGAGACAGGCAACTTATATCTTGTCATATCATTGGTAGAGATAGTAATGTGGTGTCTTCTATGATAGAAAATCTTTGTCTGCTCCGTTTTGTTGACTGAATGACGCTGAAAGTGTCATGTAACTGTGTGAAATTGTGAGCATCGTCTTTTACATTGTTTTGTTGGGGATATTCTGGAATCAGCTCAGTGTTTTAGTGTCAAAAAATGAACAGGAAAATGAGAAGAGACATGTTTGTATCTCAGTTTAAAATCACTGACTGTGTTTTCGTTTACTTACTGCGTCAAGTCCTGGCCACATTCAGCGCATAAACCCTTCATTACTATTGGATGGCTGCATTCTTCTATCCTGATGATGACACCTCTGGAAAAAAGGAAGAGAAACTTTTACATTTTTTGTAAACTTGATTGAACATTTGTTGTGTGACATTTAAGGCCTCTGTATGAGTGACGTTTATTAGGGATTATATGTTGTACCTCAGGGACAAGAAGTGTATACCATTTATTAACACTGATGGAGATTGTAATGTGCTATATGACTAACTACCAGTCAAACTATGTTTGCTTTGAGTAACTGCCAAATGTTATTATATATATATTATATGGGTTGTTATTACTTTGAGAACAAGTCAGCTAAACATGTCTGTATTTACAATAATGGATAGCCTGGTGTAATCAACACAGTTGTTTTGCTTTGTAATTCAGACACCACAGTTATTACTACACTTTTATATAAACATTAGAAATAGCTAACCTGTCACTTTTCTGTGTAACAGGAGTAGAAGTTTACATCGAGCACCTGAAAGCAACACGAGCCCTTCTTCTCCCAGAGGCTGGCGGCAAATCATTTAAAGTTTAAATCAGAGTTGTTAATGTTATCTCATAACAAATGTATGTTTCTCATTCAAACTAACCCAGCTCTTTTATATTAGGTATACTTCACTGACACGTGTGGACTAAATGCAAAAAAAAAAAAAGACAAGAAGCGCTCATGGTGACAATATTTGTTCCCAAAAATATACATTTCGTGTTATTGTGAAATAAAGTGCAGAACACGGGGACAACATTAGACTTGGACCAGTCCTCTACCTGTCAACCTACACCGCGTGAACACATTTTGCGCACGCGACGGACGGCTGTGTCAAGGCAAACAAAACGAGACAACGCTTCACCTGATTCAGCCTTCAAAATAAAAGCGTACATTTTGTTTTGTCTGTGTGCTTAACTGCACGGACATCAAAATCACCGTTTAGGGAACTATATAATACTTGCTTAAATCCTGCTTACGATTGGTTTTCATTTTCACCGTTAAGAAAGTTCATAACGAGATGCGCTAAAAATGACACACTCTTATTTTGAAGGTTCAAGCCAAAAGCCCCCACGTTTGTTTTGACTGACTTGACGAGCCGCGAGTGACGGTTCGAGTCCGGCTAGCAAACAAGCTAACGTTAACTTAGCACGTATGTGTAGCGATGTTAGCTCGTTAGCTAGCTAACGTTACACTGCGGGTGGAGGAAGTAGCTGGCGAAGCAGCACCAAAACTACAGCTGACATGTCGCTTGTAACCTGTCCAAGCTGGGGGCAGGTCACTAAATGTTAGCTATAGCGAACAGAGTGACTCACCCGGGAGGTATGACTTGTCCGAGTTGAAAGCATAGCTCCTTGACTACTCCAGCTCGGTCCGATTTCACCTTCTTCTCCGGCAGCCTGGCTGCCTCTGTCCCCTTCTCCTGAGGTATGGGAGCGCACAGTGCTAGCACGGAGTCCACGTTAACAAGAGACCCGGGTTTGACTTTCCACTCTAGAAGCCGTAGTGGGAGAGCTCCGGTCGGCCAGCATATATCTGCCACCTGCACCGCGGGGCCCTCCGCTGCTGCTGCTGCTGCTCCTGCTGCACCACCACCACCACCACCAGAATCTGCAGGAGGATCCTCCATCTATCTGCCCTGCACTCTCTCTCAAAAAAAAAAAATCCCTTTAGTTCCCAGCAACGGTCCACTCAAAACGTATCCACTAGAACTCGCAGAGCCCCGTGTATCATTAAAACGTGTAAACCATACGCACGGAGGAGAATTAAAACAAATGTCCAGCCGATTTAAACCCAGTAGCTCCCACTGTCTGCTATGTTCGCTCTTCCCGCCCGTAAACAGGAAAGCGCAACACTGCAGCGACACGGGTCGCTACAGCATCCGGTACAGCACGCAGCCTGCTTCATGAAACACACAAGTGTTCCACTTCAGATTTCAAAATAAAATCCGCGATGAAACACACGCGCAATATGGCTTGTTAAAACATTTTTTAAGAGCTGCAGTTTCACTATATACGTTAGCTAACACAGCACTGATTAACTGAATGCTTGTTGTTATGGTTAGTACCTGTATGTCTGTTTGTTTTTGTGAAAGTGAGTCATTTTAAAGCCTTTATTTTGAAGGCCGACTTGTTTTTCCGGTTTAGTTCAGGCTAAATGTGGCTGACATTGCTGTTATTTGTGTGTACACTGACAGCAATGAACGAAACGTGCTTTATTTATTTACTGTAATAATTAAATCCCAATAAAAATCTGTTTTTAATAACAAACTCCCCTCAAGCTCTCCTAACCTTTCCCTTGTTTTGTTTTTCTTTGCCACAACTTTCCATAAAGCTGGAGATGAGGAACCCACAGAGGCCTAACTGATGTAAGATGATGTAACACATAAATAATACAGCAGTAATATCTCATGTGGCCCACGGGTGCGTCATTTACCTCCGGTTTACAGTATACAGTATTGCAAAAAAACAACCTATTAAAGTGCGTCCAGGTGGATTGGGCTCTGCTGAACTGAAGCAAGTTTGTGAAATATCTTTGTTCGTCTTAGTTACATGCACGTGTTGTGTCCCACGTGATAGGCTGCTGTCAACAATGACGATTTTTGAATAAGCGAGTATAACACAGGGACAATGGGCATACCTCGAACCACTCCGTATGACCTATGACGTGTCTTGTCGGTACCTCCTATCAGAGAGACAGATATCAACATGTCGAGATAGATATCTGCACACTGTTACTTAACAGACTTCATTTCACCACCTGCTCTGAAAAAAGTTGCACCTTCTAATCTAAAGTAAAAATGAAAGCCTCGTGTTTCTACACAGTTGACAGGAGTCAGGTGCAACCTGCTGAGCTCCCGTTGCAGCTCTCTGTGGGTTGGACCACCCTTTAAGTAGTCTCACCAAATGTGGTCACAGTGTGGAGTTTGTTTTGAACAATGGCTGTTTTGTTTATTGTTACTTCACTTGGATGTTTGGCCTTCACAGCAGTTTCACATCATCTGTTTAAGTGGGAGGTTTGTCCGTGCTCACCATAATTAATAATCATTATTATGATTATGATTATTAATAATAATAATAATTATTATTATTATTATAATCATTATTATGATTATTATTATTATTATTATAATAAATAATAATAATAATAATTAATTAATCATAATACTAATGGTTATGTTATTGATTATTGTTATTATTATTATTATTATCAATAATAATATTGATAATATTATTATTATTATTATTAAATAATATTATCAAAGACAGTAATATTAATCAATATAATATTGATTATTATTATCATTAATATTATTATTATTATTATTATAATAATAATAATAATAATAATCAATAATACTAATACTGGACATCAGAAGGAATCCATGTAATAATTATTAATAATAATTAACAATAACATAAAATTGTTAAATGACACTACATTAAACAACGTTTTTAGTCTTTAACAGGAGTTTTTAGATAGATAGATAGATAGATAGATAGATAGATAGATAGATAGATAGATAGATAGATAGATAGATAGATAGATAACAGTAAGAGTACTGATGATATGATGGTAATGTTATTGTTAATAACAGTATATAATAATAATAATAATAATAATAATAATAATAATAATAATAATAATAATAATAATAATAATAACAGTATATAATAATAGTAATAACAACAGTATATAATAATAGTAATAACAGTAATTAAAATGCATACACTTACACACATTTATAGCTTTTAAATGACTAAATTAATCTAATAACTATAACTTACTCCAGGCTCCATATCATCTGTAAGTATAGTTACAGATGATATGGAGCCTACAGATGATCTATAGTTATTAGATGATCTATAGTTATTAGATCATATTTTAGTTGTTGTAGTTTCAAACGAAAACGGAAGTAGATGGGAGTTCACCCTCTCGCTCTCTCGTGCCCACTCCTCTTCGGCTTACACCAAATGACCAATAGCAGGTATGCTAACGCGGCTAGCCGCCGATCAATGAAGGAGGTGGTACCTTTATATACTTAATAATTAACACACAGGAAGGGCACTTTGGACATTCATTCATCACGGAGAGCGCAGCTATTTTAACATCCCAGGAAACATGACAGCAGAGACGAACAGAGTGGTAAATATACTCTTAAATCATACATGCTCGGTTTGGTTAGGAGCGTTCAGGAGCGTTAGCATAAGTTGGCAGTTGACCAACGGTTATCTACGTAAACTGTAATTAGCCGGTCGTGTTAGCGACAAGATACAAATGGGCTGAGGCAAAGTGTTTAAAATTCTAAATGAGCGGTGTGTTATGTAAAAGACAACAAGCACATGTTAGTGTTGTGGTTTGCACATATTTGTCAAGGTTGCTCAGCTGTTTTTTTCACTCCAGTAGGCAGCTGTAACTTAGTTGAACAGTTGTTAACGGTAAAAATGTGTCTCCAAGATAAAGCTCACATGATGTCAGTGTGTGGACCAGTTAAACCAAACAACAGCTACTTATTCCTGCCGTGTCATTCACTGTGCAGATGGGGAAACACCAATAACAACTTAGAAGATCCATGGTGAAACTCTCTCCTCTTGGCTTGTTGACTGACACAGAGTTTGTTTGATATTTTAGAGCTCAGGTCCCTGACATCACTGCTATCTGTACATCAATTTGTCAGCACTGGGAGACATTTTGTCCCTCAGATACAGACAGGGAACAAAAACAACAAAGTACCCCGGCTGGTCAAATTGGCCTTGATCTAGACCCCCTCCTCCTCCACACACACACACACACACACACACACACACACATAGTCTACTGCTATTACTCAACAGTCTGCCTTGTGAATCAAGCCTGATATAAGTTAGATCCCTACTGATATCTGACCACTCAGAAGAAGGTCAACTCAGTCCAGCAACCCAAGGATTTACCAAACCTCCATGATTTTATGAAAAAAGAAATGCATCGGCATGTCTAGTCATGACATAAATAGTTGATTCATTCATAAATCAGCAACTATTTACCAGTTGTAGCTCGTTTTCTAGCAACATGCCCACGTTCCTGCCTCAGTTGCGTTGATTTGCTGCTATTTTCAGCTTCTAAACTGAATATGTTTGAGTTTTTGACAGTGTTTAGTCATGGAAATGATTGGCAGATAAATCAATAATGCAAATAATTAGTATTTGCAAGCTGACTTTGGGGAAATAACACCATCACAGCAGTGCCAGAAAGCCACAGGACTCTGCAGAGAGAAGAAGTCATAATATAATCACAGGACTTGAGCATAAACCATTAATAAATAAAATGGTGAGAACCACCGTAATCTGTCCACAAGTCCCACGTGTGTTTGTAAGATTAATCCCGAGGAATGTTTCACTCTTTTCTCCGTAGTTACGGTTGTGTCTGCGTCACATGGCTCTGCGCAGAAGATACCCACATCCTGGTTCCTCACTCCAAACAACCAGATCCTTCAGTTCACTCAGGTGCCAAGCAGCAGCCGAAGCATGATCACAGATTCACTGTTCTGTCCTCGACGATGTTGTTGTCTTGATGAACTGAGACTTTGTCCTGTTTCCAGGGAAGGTAAGCGCAGAGGACTGTTGTGGAAGACACTTTTTGGCTTCTCTGTCGGCATACCTGTGGCAGTGGGTGTCCAGTATGCCGTGTCGGCACCGAGAGAGAGGAGGAAGATGAAGATTGTGGTTGAAGGATTTGGTCGCTTGTTCAGGTTTGTCAACAAGATGTACCACATGAATTCTTCTTTTTTTTTAGAAAAATACAACTGTAAGACCACCAACGGACTCGCTCTCATCACCGTTCACGTCACAAGTCAAATCCAAACCTTTTAAAGTCCAGCCTCTTCTCTGTGTGTTCTCAGATCTCTCTCTGTGGGTGTCTTTATCTCTGTGGATTACTGGTGGACCACCAATGTGGCTCTCCGTGGTCTAGATGAGGTAAGTTCCATCTAACGAAAATCGGCCCAAGCCTGATAGCTATAACTTTGTCAACCTCTGAACCGTCTGATGACAATCTTTAATTTTTTTTTACATCACCACAAAACCCCCATTTTCCAATTTCCTCAGTGTCTTAGATATCAACCCCAAAAAAAAAGGGTTTAAGAAAAAGTACAAAACGTTACTGTCAGTGATATATGATAATAACACAAATATTAATGGGTGTCCCCAGGTCACATCTAGCCAGGGACCTTTGCTGCCTATCATTGCCGTTTCTCAGAAACTTTACTCTTTCTTTTGATTTCTGGCTCTGTCGGTGTTAATCTTGAATGGACAATCATGTCTCACTGCTGTCCTCCCCTGCTAGAGCAGCCCATCCTACTTGGCTGAGATGTCAGCCTGCCACCAGAGGGCAGCAGAGTGCATGGTGGAAGGAGCCGTAAGGAACGGTGGAATATACATAAAACTCGGCCAAGGTCTGTGTTCTTTCAACCACCTCCTACCCCCCGAGTATATCCGCACCCTGCAAATACTTGAAGACAAGGCCTTGAACAGGAGGTACAAAGAGGTGAGAACTGCAACACAAACAGGGCACACAGTTCAGTGTCGGAGGACAGCTTGAAATTTCTCAAGATCGTGTTTGTCTCCGGGGAACAGGTGGATGCTCTCTTCCAAGAAGACTTCAACAAAACGCCAGAGCAGCTTTTCAAAACGTTTGACTACGAACCCATCGCTGCCGCCAGCTTGGCTCAGGTTCATAAGGCAGAACTGTTCGATGGGACTCCCGTCGCCGTGAAGGTAAGTGCTGATTGTGGCTCGGACTCCAAAGTAAGACGTCATATTGGAAAGATAGCACGTGTAATGAGCAGAATCAGACCTCGCCAAGCCAAGTTTTATTTACACCAACCGTGAGAATTTTCACTTTCAGTCAGGGGGAAACACAAATCCAGTAATGAATCTTTTTGTTGTTGTTGCTAGAGTACTTTCTGTCTTTTTCGGTGAGGGGGGGTGGACTGTCCAAAGTGTTAAGTCCTTCAGAAGCCTGTTTTTGTCAAATTCCTGTCCCCACAGGTGCAGTACATCGACCTTAGAGATCGGTTTGACGGTGATATCAGAACACTGGAGATCCTGCTGGATATTGTGAAGTTCATGCACCCAAGCTTTGGTTTCCGATGGGTCCTTAAGGTCAGAAAAAAGTTGTTTTTCTCCAGTTAATCTAGTGTATATGTCAGGGGGAAGATGTTTAGCCAAAGAACTGAGTTAAGACAAAATCAATAATAAGATTTCATTGGATTTTCTGTAGGACTTGAAGGCTACCTTGGCTCAAGAGCTGGACTTTGAAAACGAGGCCAGGAATTCTGAGCGGTGCGCAGAGGAGCTGAAACACTTCAGTTTTGTTGCTGTACCCAAAGTGTTCTGGGAGCAAACAAGTAAGGTGAGTGTTTTATTAATGGTACAAAACAAAACCAGACATCCATCCTTTACTTGGCTAAAGCTTTTTTTCCATTTTTGTTCTCTCCTTTTCAAAGAGAGTGTTGACAGCAGAGTTTTGCGATGGTTGCAAAATCAACAACGTGGAAGAAATCAAAAAGCAAGGATTGAGTTTGAAAGATGTGAGTCGACACGCTCTACAGAACACGTGATATTCAAAGTGTGCGTGTTATCATAGACTTACCTCATCAAATATTTGTTTTCCAGGCTGCAGATAAACTGATCCGAACATTCGCTGAGCAAATATTCTACACTGGTTTCATCCATGCTGACCCGCATCCTGGAAATGGTGGGTACATCAGCGTACATCAGGTGTAGTACTAAGGTACTGTAGTATAGAGATGTTCAAATGTAATTTTAGAAACAGTGTTGCTGTTTAACAGCCTTTAAAAGGTCACGATGGTTTCAAAAGCGAACAGACAGGTCGTTGAATATTATTCATAAACTCTGTGTTGGCAGTTCTTGTGAGACGAGGTCCTGATAACAAGGCAGAGTTGGTGCTCTTGGACCACGGCTTGTACGAATACCTCAGTCAACGGTAAGATTTGGCTGAATCTGTTTAATAAAAAAAAACATCTGAGAGACTCTTATCAGCTCAAACTGTGACCTTTTCACCGTAGTGACAGAGTGGCTCTTTGTAAACTGTGGAGGTCCATAGTCCTGAGAGACGAGGCAGCCATGGAAAAGTACTCCAATGCACTTGGTGTGAAAGGTCAGGACACCTGCCCTTAATGTATGTCATTGAATTTTTTTATATTCAAAGATTATCACTCATCTTCTTAATTTTTTATCTAATTCCCTCTGTAGAGTACTTCCTCTTCAGCGAGATGCTGCTGCAGCGACCCATCAACATGCGGGAGCTGGGTCTGTCCAACATCCTGAGTCGAGAGGAGACGACCTACATGCGCGAAATGGCCACCCAGCGCTTCGACAGCATCATGAAGGTGCTGAAGTCGATGCCTCGGCCCATGCTGCTCGTCTTCCGGAACATCAACACGGTCCGAAGCATCAACATCGCTCTGGGAGCACCGGTGGACCGCTATTTCGTCATGGCCAAGAGGTTAGTGCAGCTGTTTGGTGATTGAGGCGCAGGTAAATAAACTCCAGGGATCAATATGGTTAATGCACTACCAGTGTCAGTGAATCAGGGATTACCTGCCATAAATGTTGAGGTTTAAAATGATTCACCTGTTGAAGCTACAACACATTCAAGGCTCTTTGCAGGACTTCAGCAACACTCAGCATTTCTAACACACCTGGGTACAGCTCTGCATAAAAAGGCTGAAAGCTGATTAGTTTTTCCAGACTTTGTCCGACTGAAGTCAAATAAACTCACGAGAAAGAGCAAAAGAGCCAAGTAAATCCACACCACTCTCACATCCATTAAGTTGCTTTGTTAAATTCTCAGTCCAGAGCAGTGTGTTGTCTGCCATGTTGCGGTTAAAAGAGCGTTACTGAATGTCCGTCTTGTTCAGTGCGGTGCGTGGCTGGGGGAAGATTCAGGCAGAGAGGGCAGGGATGCTGCCCCAGTTCTGGGTTTTCCGCTGGGTCAGGACAACATGGGAGAGCCTCAAGTTTGAACTGGCTCTGAGGTAAAGACTCATTCAGTTTGAGTTTACAGTTTCCCCATCGCGAGCTTCCAAATATTAATGACCCGACTGCTTTTACAGATGGGAGCTGGCAACGATGAGCGTGACTCGTTCGATCGTGAACCTGCTGTCGTACTTCGGTCTCCTGTCTCTGGACGCAGACATGTACGAGTACCTGAGATAGTGCTCGCACTGTGTCGCACTCTGAAGGAACGGACAACGAGGAGCTGTCCGAAGTTCATGTAACCCAACAGCAGGGAGCCTTTCACTACTGTAGCAGCTTCAAAAGCTGCGAGTCATGGTGCTGCTCGACTGGGAACGCTCGTTTCCACGCCAAATCGTCCTGAACTCTACTGTGAGACGTGACTTCTTCACGGTGGGTGAGAACGTATTGAACCGCAGGACTGTACAGCATCAAACCCACATCTGAGTAGCCTCTCTGTTGTTTTTATTAACTATATTTTTCTGTATTTAGAACTTTTTAATTTGTTTTAGTCTAATCTTAGCACAGCAAATTGTTTTGAAATGCAAATCTGAGTTATTTAAGTTGCAATTTATTTTAAAGAAAATGAAGTTTATTCAACCAGATGATGTTTTGTAGCAGCTGCAGCATCCTGGCTAAGCAATACATCATAGTCTTTGTATAATATGTATGTGTATGATAACTGTACCTGTCATAAAACAAGCTACACACAGCCGTGTTAAGAAAACTCTTAATAGGTTGTCTTGAAAGGAAACTAAGTGAATGTTAATCAGTCTGTCGTGTTCAGAGTTACTTGAATGAAAGCTACGTTGTTGGTGTTTGGGTCTCCTCAGTTTATCTGTTATTGCCATTCAACTGTGACTACACTCCTTGCAGGTCCCTGTGCCACCTCACCAAATATTTTAAAATGATTTTAATTATGTTAATAAAATCTTCTACCTCCTTTTTAAAGGCTTTTCTATCTTTATCAATAAGCACACACACTCACAGGTTTGTGTAAATTACTTTTACTGATTTGTTTTTATACAAAATATCCTAAGAAAACACGGCGGCCCCCTCTTTCTTTCTTTCTTTTTTTTTTTATCTAACAGGTAAGAAAAACAAATCAGGTTTGCACAAAAATGGCCGTAACAAAACATTTTCTTCGTTCAATATAAAACAGCATTCAGTGGACGAGATGTGGGAATGTGGCTCTCAGAAATGAGCTGTTACTCTGTCGATCTCCAGAAGATCATCCAGGATCTAGTGATGAGGAGGATAAAATGAGAGGGACGTTAGAATAAGAAGACAGACTTCACTGCGTCCTCTCTCTCTCTTCTCTTCTCTCAGTGTACTTACAATGTCTTGAGTGGTACCGATCTTCTTGGCCAGCTCGCTGCGCTCCATTGTACTGAGGTACAAGTACTTGTTGAGGAGTTCTCCGTCCAGGATGTTTCTCACAGCGTTCTGCAGGCTCCGTCTGTCACTGTGCAGCATCCTGGAGAACAAATATAGAGGATATCAAATGTTAAAATACAAGATATGACCCCAACAGTGATTACTAATATCCAACAAGTACTGTAGGTAGACACAAACCTGAAGGCCTTTGGGTTCAGACCAGCGTGATGAGGTAGCATGGTGTTCAGAGCATTTTGCAACATCAGCAGACGGCGGTAAGTCTTCTCCTGCATGGGGAGGAGCAAGCCCATTCCTCCGTCTAGTGTTGCTGTGGTAACGCGCATTAAAAACAAGGATTAGTCCACATTGCTGCACGTGTTCTGACAGGAACCAAGATCAGAGATCACATCTCTCCCATTTTGGCTTCCTTGCATTGGCTACCTGTTAAATCTAGAACAGAATTTAAAATTCTTCTCCTTACATACAAAGCTCTTCATGGTCAGGCACCATCATATCTAAACTTTTAAGAGTAAACTTAAGACTTTCCTTTTTGATAGAGCTTAGCAGTCACATCTCCCTTTACTGAAAAATCTCTCTCTCTCTCTCTCTCTCTCTCTCTCTCTCTCTCTCTCTCTCTCTCTCTCTCTCTCTCTCTCTCTCTCTCTCTCTCTCTCTCTCTCTCTCTCTCTCTCTCTCTCTCTCTCTCTCTCTCTCTCTCTCTCTCTCTCTCTCTCTCTCTCTCTCTCTCTCTCTCTCTCTCCTGTAAACATACATGTCTGTAAACATACATGTACATTAATGCATCTTACTAACTAAACTTCTTCCCTTCGTGGATCGTGACTGCTGCTGTGGTCCTGCATGACGTCCACTACATATATTATTACTGTCACTAATGTTACCATATCTCCATTACAGTTTATAGTAACTTAGTTAATGATTCGATTCCATTGTCATTTTTCTTTGTAATTGTACAAAATGTCTCTGCTGACTTGTTGACTGTACACGTGACATCTATTGCACGTCTGTCCGTCCTGGGAGAGGGATCCCTCCTCTGTGGCTCTTCCTGAGGTTTCTTCCACTTTTTTCCCTGTTAAAAGGGTTTTTTGTGGGCAAGTTTTTCCTCACTCGAACCGAGGGTCTAAGGACAGAGGGTGTCACTCCCTGTACAGATTGTGAAGCCCTCCGAGGCAAAATGTATTTTGCGACTTTGGGCTATACAAATAAAATTTGATTTGATTTATTATTTGGATATTTGAAGGTTTGACACTTCTTTTGGTTCATTTTAAAGGACAGCCAACAGTGACACAGGGAAGCTCATAGGGACGCTGAAAGTATTGATCGATCCCTACGGATACAGCTTCCTGTGTAGATTACGCAATTCGGTCACTCGATTGTAATAAAGCTGTTAGCTCTTGACATGCCAGAGGAGTCTCTGCCACTTACCAAACCACGTGATGTGCTTGTTGTCCCACGTCAGAGCCTTTTTGCTGCCGGCGTCCAGAGCTCCTCTGCACGGCATCCGCCAAAAGGTGTTAATGTTCGCTCCGGCGTTGAAGTCCGCTCGCCTCAGCAGGCGCATTCCTCCAAAGCTCTCTTTAGCTGCAACCACAGAGCACACACGACATGACGGGATGTTCGTTTGACACAGAGTTACAGTGCGTTTGTATAACGTGTTCCAACAATACGACGTACCTTCAGGTAGATACATATAAACATAGAGGTTCTTATCTCGATCGGACACTGAAAGGAGAAGAAGATAAACGTTAATGAGAGCAGAGAGAAATTGAATTAATTTACTTCCAAAGGGAATTCCAAACATTACCCAAGAATCCAAGCTGGTTGTTATCCACCATGAATTCGATGCTGTAAACCTCCAGAGGCTTCGCATCCTGTCACCAAAACAATAAGAAAATTATTATGAATTATCTCCAGCTGCCAGAGCTCCTCGAGATTAACACGACTGGATCCAAACACCCACAGGACACACACACACACACACACACACCATCAACACTCATTTGTACATCATAATCAAAAAGCCCACAGGTTATAGTTAATCTACACCTCCCCTGGCCCTAACTCTGAACTGTAAGAACAATTAAACGCCTTTCCAAACAATCATTTTACAATTAATTCTCTAATCATGACACAGAGGTGTTACTTCCTCACCCTGCTGACGAGTGACAGCGTCTTGCTCTCCTCCTGGTAGCGCAGCAGCGAGATGCTCTTCATCAGATCGGCGGCCAAGATGAAATTCTTGATGCTGAACATCTGGTGGATGTAGAGCTGAGTGTCGATGAAGGCCATGCCCGTCAGGTCGTTGTCCTTCAGAACCCACAGGAAGATCTGCGGCAACATGAAGGAAGTTACACCCCCGATTTTTTCACGCAATTTGTCATTTGTTTTTGGTCAAAAATCCACAATTTCAAATCATTTTCTAGTGTATGAGCAGCTATGTTGTGATGCGAGACCTTCTGTCCGATGGCTGACACCAGGTATCCGTTGCAGTGGCACAGAGCCGTCACCGGTCCCTTCTGTTCCTTCTCATACAGCATTTTGAACTTGTTCTTGGTGAGGGGCTGACCCGGCTCTGGCACA
This sequence comes from Argyrosomus regius, assembly GCA_946959425.1. Lineage (NCBI taxonomy): Eukaryota > Metazoa > Chordata > Actinopteri > Sciaenidae > Argyrosomus > Argyrosomus regius. Next base: position 10,000,329 of record OX336899.1, on the reverse strand, counting down.
ACTTCAATCACGTCCAGGATCAAAATCTGAACGTGAGAATCAAAACAAGAAGCGATCAGCGGATGTCTCAGCTGTTGTTCTACAAACAGACAAAAGCAGCGCGTGTGGTGGTTTTGGTTGTCTGCGTGCTGCTTACCCGGCCCCTGCAGGTGACCTCCTCCCCCTGCATCAGACACGTCCCTGCCGCGATGTAGCCCTTCAGTCCGGACACCGTCTCCTGACTCCTCAGCGCCACCGTCTTCATACAGGTCACGTGTTCCCACTCCTCTAGGTCGACGCTTATTCAGACAGAGAGCACACGTTTTGATCAGCCACACTCTGTTACGATATCATATCGTCTAAAAATGACATAATAAAACACAAACCGTGACTACTTAACAGTAAGATAAGCTAATGGATGGTCTGTTTGGAAGGTGTAGTTTGTGTTGCTGTTTAACTGTACTGCATCGCAATGGCATGTGTTTCTATTATTTTGTCCAGCCCATTTATATCAGTGAAGGTCAGCTACACATTTGTGTATTTCTTTTGTGTTCCATATTAATTTTATTTTCAATTTACACCATTTATCGCCTGTGGGAGATTAAAATGAACAAACAGGGACGAGAGGCAAACAGAGTGGAAGAAGTGCTGCGTCCTGCATTATTTTTAAGGTGACTCCATTAATGACTAATTACAATAAAAGAGGGGGGCGTTGCATGGTACATGAGCAGCTGACACCGCAGTACTGCAGCGGTGAAGATTTTCTCCTCTTTGTAAAATACATTTTGCCTTAATTGGTCGGGTGGTGCTGAAAGAGTAAGAGAGAAGGTCGGCTTACAGTGTGGACGTCACATTAAAAAAAAAAGGTACTGTGTGATGCTTTAGAGCCAACCGGACGCTCAGTTAGCAACACACTCAAAAGTGCATACCAGTTTAGCTTGTACTGTCCCATCCCTCAATATCTGTTTTGACAGAATAGATAGAGATACATATTCTTACCCAGCCTTACGTATTTGCTTCAGCTCCTCACAGAAAAGCACTCGCAGTGGTCGGTAATGATAATGCAGAGCAACTAAATGACCAGGGACTTGGATAAATGACCTGACATTTCCAACTGACTCGTACTGAAATGAGGGAAAGCAGCCGCGTGAGACTAAACTAATTGTCTACAACTTAGGATAAATGACCCAAGATTTTCAATTAAAAGCCCTCAATTCTCTAAAAGCAGCACAAAGCCTCTGCGCTGGATACTGGAATGAGAAAACAAAACTGCCACAAGCTGGTGTGGACCTCTTTATTCACAGGTGCCTAAAGTCTATTAAAACAGAGCTTTCTTATTTGCAAGGTGCACTGGGAAGGGAAGTGATATATATGTGTATATATATATATATATATATATATATATATAAAACTAGCTTTTACCGTGTGTTGGGAATGGCCTCCCAGCTGACTGGACTGATGAGCTGGATGGAGAACTTCTCTTGTTGAGGATTAATGTAACGTTCATCTGCAGGGTGACAGAGGAGAAACAACAGTAATATATCCACAAACGTTTGTGTTTAGGAGGAAAATAAAACAGCCAAAGTCGATTAGAAACTGCTGCAATAATTGCCTTTATAAGTGTCACAATATCAGTAAAACTCAAGTATATTATATAGTAAGTAATCCATAAAACAACTGAAATGAAATAGATAAACGGTTAATATAGTAGCTAACAGTAATGTTTAAATACCTGAAGGAGTTAGCTAAATGAAACAAAAAGTTAAAATTGTTAAAAAGTAATTAAAAGTTGAAATAGTTTGTTAAAAGTACTAAAGTACTAAGTATTAAACTGTACTTTATGAACAGTTAACTGATAGTTAGCTAAATAAAAACAAAAGTAGAACTACTGTAGTCGCTCAAAGAAGGTGGTGTTGATGAAGGGGGTACTTGAGTTCATCTTTGTGTGTGTGTTGGTGTGTGTGTTTTCATGTCTGACCTCGTTCTATGATTTCATACTCCTTCTCCTCTCCAGTCATCCTTGGGATGCGTGTGCAGGGCTCTTTCACACTGGTGCACACAGCATACACCTAAGAGGGAAAAAGCCAAAAATCACACAGAGAAACTTCACATCAAAGATGAATCCCTTCAAAGTCGCCCTCATTGATTTTTTTTTTTTTTTTCCCTCTCTCGCAGTGAGAAAACTTTAAGGCCAGAGGGGGCTTTCATCTCAAACTTTTTCAAAGCGTCTCGATCGATACGCTTTTATTTTGCATCGCGTTATGCAAGTTGGAGGTGTGTGAGTCCAGGGAATGGGGTTTAAGCTTGAATTTGTGTCAGGTCGCCGCTTTGGCGGCCGTGGTGCTGTGTGGGCTAAGCGAGAGGAGCCTTGCCTTGGATTCGACGTGGTAGGAGACGTAATGGACGGTGCACCTCAGTGGGATTTTTCGGACCGGCCAAGGGGCGTCGTAGGACAGATAAGTGGGGAGGACGCTGATCCTCAGCTCGCCCTGTGGGAAACACGCACATTAAAAACTGTCCAAGGAGATAGGAACTAGAAAAAAACATTAATCTTTCACAATCACCAGGACGACCAAAGTGATGATGCGTACCTGTTTGTTGAAGTAGAGGAAACCTTTGGGGCAGTTGATGTTATGGAAAGGTGAGAAAGACTCGATGGAGCCATCGATGCTCATGGGGTGAAGCCTCATGGCACCACGAGAGGTGACGAGCATCCAGTGAGGAGACGGGCCACAGATAAACACCTGGGACAACAAGGAAACATGGAAAGTTAGTCGGTGATCAAAGAGTATGTGACTGTAATCTTAAGTTCTACAAGTCCTTACGCCCGAGTATCCAGAGATGTCCTCAAAGTATCTGAATCTGGCGATCCGACTTTTCGCAGCCGAGCTCTCCTCGGTGGGTCCGCTATCCGCCTTCTTATCTTTCTTAAGCTTTGATTTCTTCTCTCTGAAGTTAATGTTGTGGGGCACCTGTGCAGAGTAAATAAGCACAGTAAAGACTCACTTTGTTCAAACAGGACGTGATTCGGTTCCATCTTTAATCGGTGTTATCTCTTACTTTTTTGAAGCGCGCTTTCAGATTGTTTTGTGGCTGCTGCTGATCATACGGGAAGGCCTCATAGATCAGAAGCTCCTGCTCCACGTGGACCTAGAAAACAAGAAAACACTTCTTGTCGTACAAGTTCAGTTTTTCTTTTAATTTTCTGCATAAAACACAAGCAGACGCGTCGATGAACTCACCAGTAAATACGGTCTACTGTGATTGTTGCCAAGTGAAACCAAAGCCACCTCTTTGACTAGTGGGATCTCTCCTTGGCGTGTTACTTCCTCTTTTTTACCGTCCCCTTGTGTTGCCGACTGGCCAGAGGAACTGTCCACCAACACCCTCTGACCCACCGGGAAGTTCTTCACCAGGAACACCAGCCGCCATTCTGGGAGCTGATAAATCTGTTCAAATAAAACAAGGTGAATAAAAGGAAGTAGAAAAACAGATCTTAGTAACTAACTAACAGGTCGGGTCATGGTGGCAGCAGGTTTAGCAGGGCACTCCAGACGCCCTTCTTCCCAGCAACACATTCCAGCTCCTCCTGGGGGATCCCGAGGCATTCCCAGGCTGGATGGGCTATGTAGTCCCTCCAGCAGGTTCTGGGTCTGACCCGGAGTCTCCTCCCAGTTGGACATGCCCGGAACGCCCAGGGTGGCATCCGAATCACATGTTGAACCACCTCGGCTGGCTCCTTTTGACGTGAAGGAGCAGCGTCTCCACTCCAGACTCCCCCTGGATGTCCGAGCTCCTTACCCTATCTCGAAGGCTGAGCCCGGCCGGCAGAGGAAGCTCATTTTGGCCGCTTCTATCCACGATCTTGTTCTTTCGGTCACTACCCAAAGCTCATGACCATAGGTGAGGGTTGGAACTAACTAACTGATGTAACATAACTCCACATACCTCCATTACTCCGTTCTCCCTGATGATCATACACCAGTGGCTGGGTTCTGCTTTCGAGCTTCCCTCGCTCCCATAAGATCCTGGTGCTCCGGAGCTGCGGCCCATTTCATCCTTTGGCGCCGCACTGGTGTTCGAGTCTCCATACAGCATTTCTTCCTCATCGTCCACCGTGTTACTACACACACATTTAACACTGATCAAACAATCTATACCTGTGTAGATAGCGACTGGCGGCATGTGTCAGTATGGACGTGATCCTCATACCTGAGGTCGTGGATGATGGTCTCAGCTTCAGACTCACTCCTGATGACGGTGTCCTCTTTGACGGAGCAGCTCACTTTGTTTTCTGTGGTGAACATTCCACTCACATCTCTGTACGCACACAGTGCGATCACGCGTGATTGCTGTCGAGTGAGAGGCGGTTTTTTAAAGTTAATTGTGGTTACAAGCTATTAAACTGAATTATGGGACTCTCGTTTCTAAATGAGGGAATGTAATGATGCTGTGCAATTGCGTGTTGCCATTACTGAAGCACAGAGTAACATTGTAGAGGTTCAGTTTAACCAGCAGGGGGCAAATCTGTCCAACAAAAAGCCTCTAAAAGTGACTGACGAGCTTGATGTACTCACAGTGGGGATCTGCGGTTTCTGCAGTGCCAGCCGGTGTGTCTTCCCCATGTACGTGTCAGTCTTCAGCACAAACATGGTGACCACGCCCTCTGCGGTCATGATGACCACGTAAGGGTCCGCCACGGAGCAATGCACTATGGGAGAGCCCAAGTCCACGGGGATGAAGTGAAGCTGTGTCACTGAGAACGGAATTGAAAGAGAACATGTCAGTGGAACAGGTTGGCATTATGTTTAATGCATTAAATCTGCTTTTATCTGATATATATATATATATACTGTATATATATATATATATGTTTGCAACAACATGTAAAAATCTAATTATCACTCGTGTTTCACTTTTTTAAAAGGGGACATATCATAGACGTTACATTATGTTAAACAAGGCAATAATAAGTGCCAAATAATGAGGTAAAGGTACGTCAAAATAATTGTAAAAATAATCCCAGTAAGAAAAAAGCTTGATTGATAACAAAAACAGGCACAGAGCGGCCGAGCTCAGAGCAGCCGAGCACGCCCACGAAGTGCAGGAACGTGCCCATCTGCCCGCAAAGTTATTTACGTTATTACACTGCTCTGCTCATGACTGACTAACTTTTGAAAAGTTACATATTTTCTAGTTTTTCTAGTCTGCAGCTCTAAGAATATAGAGCTGGATATGAGCATAACAGATCCCCTTTTTTATTCTGTTTTACCTCCTTCCAGCAGCCGAATGCCCATGGGGGAGACTTGGATGATGTACTTGTTGTCGCCGATGTTTCCAGCGAACACAGTTGGTCCCTGGGTGGCAAAACCACTCGTGTCCAACTCCATGATCTCCTGACCGGTCTGAAGGATCTACACACAAGCACAGGTTTAGTTAAGTTACATTAGAAAACTCAGTTCATCTTTGCATCTGTTCAAATCAAACTGCCTGACATAAGTATTGAGTATTTCTTTTTTTACCATGGTTGAATCTTCTCTGCTCAGAATGAGAAAGCCGTGCTTCTTTGTATCATCTTCCAGGGGAGGTTCTGTCTTCTCCTCTTCTTCCTTCTCCTTCTCTTCTTTGTCCTTTTCTCCCTCCTCGCCGTCCTCGCCCGTCTCTGTCTCAGCCCCGTCCTCCGAATCGTCACTTTTAACAGCCTGTAAGAAGCAAACATCTCACTGTAAACACAAGGTTCTGCCACAGAGGAATGAACCAGTGAAATCCCCTAACTGTCACAGTACTTTTTTGTCCTCCTTGACTTCACTTGCGATGACCGTCCACATGTCGTGGCAACCTGGCAACTCAAACGTAGTGACTACTTGGGGTCGGATGCTTCTCTGAGAACAGAATGGAAACAAATCAAAGTACATTTCCAGGCTTTCCACACTTGTATATTCCCCGTATATATTCCCAAAAACATGCCACAAATCAAAACAGTACGTCAGCTTGTGTCTGGGGTGTTTACAGGCTACTCCGTCGATCTCTGAGGCAGCCCTGGTAGACCCAGACTTCACTTTAGCACCGTCACTGGACCTGTGGCAGACGGCCCTCACGACCACAGGTTTTAGGACGGTGCAGTAATATTCATCATGCACATAACTAGCAAAGAACGCATGCACTAAAACAACACATTTACATCAGTGGGAGGACTAACCTGCAGGACAGACAGGGCACCATTCTTGCCGTAGCCAGAGCACACCACAACCTCCAAGTCAGGCTCAGGGTTGCTCTGGAACTGTGGGTGAAGATGACATTTAAGTCAGAAACATCAACAAAATAAAAAAAAAACTACGATTCCCAAGAGAGTAGATGTTTCACTGCGTGTACCTCTTCAGATAAGAAGGCAGGTTCACCCATGGAGGCATTTGCACAAGGTCCAATGTTGAGTATGCTATCACACACCTGTAAGAAAACACCCTCTTGTCAACTTCCACAAAGATCTACACTTACATTAAAAGGCAATTAAGCTTTTGGGATTTTTTTTTTTTTTTACCTCAAAGGAGTAGGTAGACAGCTGAGTGCCTGACTGGGCCTCACTTCCGTACACTTCTATCTCATCCACCTCATCTGACAAAACAAAGAAGTTGAAGTGAAACACAGATTGGGAGATCACGCGCACATATTTCGGGCAAACGTCAGAAATAAAATTTGAACATACCCGTCCAGTTGGTGGAAGACTCTACTCGCTTCTTTTTGCTCGGCGGTTCTTCCTGGAATAATTTGCGATGGTGATTTAGTTTAAATTTTACTTTGAGGACAAGCTGTCAGATAAACAAAAATCCTTCCGCGTGCCGTATGCTTTACTTTGAAAAGCCGTCAAGCTCACTTTCTTAACCAACTGCTACGGCTACACAAGAATAAAGTGAAATTAAAGATGGTGCTTCACAACAAACATACCTGTTTGTCTCTATCTCTCTCTTTCTCTTTGTCCTGCTTTTCTTTCCCCTCCTCTGGTAGCGCCTCCTGAAGTTTCTCAGTGTACTTCAGCAGCAGAGAGTTTCCGAGGCGGGAGCCCAGGAAAATGTAGCCAGGCTCCATGGTCACCATCTGGAGGAAGAAAGAGCAGAGGCATCAGTTTAGCATCGTTCTAAATCCTCAAAAAAAGCTGACTGAGTATATATTTGTCCACAGGAACGCAAATGAGAAGGATTTGTTTAACATTGACACTTCCTGTGACAGGCAGAACTTACGCAGGTTGTCAGGACGCTGGCAGCAGCTTTGTCGAAGTGGAAAGCCCGGACACTTCTCATGCCGTCAGTTATGAGCGTCAACACATAACTGCAAAACAGCAACAGTCAGTTAAGAATCATAATCTGCCACCATTTCTTATGTACATTATATTAGATTCAATTGTCCTTGTATAAGTACTGAGATAAGTTTAGAACTGAACCAGAAGTGCAAAAAGTGGCAATGACTCACATTTCTCCTCCTTTCAAAGAGATGACCATCTTGTCATAGGCGATAAAGTCAGACTGGGAACAGTCTAATGTGATCCTCACTTCATCCTGTACACCTGTGTAACAAAAAATTATCCAGAGATGACTGTCACAAAATATCAAATGCTATGTGAAGTCCAGGTGTGTGTTTTCGGATGTTAACTCTTACGTAGAGGGAAGGCTGTGGTTCCATTTGTCTGAGAATTGAGAGAAACTCCATATGGTGGAACGCTCTGGTTCAGATACAGCAGTGAATTCACAGCAAACACCACCACACCACCTAAAGAGATAAAGAGATCAGAGAATCACAACAACACACTTCCTCACATATGTAACACTCTTTTTGGAGAACTGGGAACATCGCGAGCGCATGGTTCATAAGAATTCACTGAGCTCACCGATTGGCTTAGGAACAGCCATGACCTGCGTGCAGTCAAAAGGCAGATTACTGAGAGACCAGATGACGGGGTGAACCTTCTGCATGATGTTGAGGGAGATAGCAACGATGCTACAAGTGTCCTGACGCACAGCCACACGCCTGGTAGAACAATCCAATAACAGAAGTTACATTTTTTTAAGCCAACAAAGGTACAGCTTGCGATAACCACTTGTATTTATACTGGCTGAATAATAAGTGGTTGTTATAGCTGATATCGTAGACTGACCCAGGCCACGTCTGGTTGGGCTCAAACAGGATGAGTAATGTCGGCTCGTAGTAGCCGTGGAGGAACTTCATGTCGATGATGTTCAGCAGCTTCTCGTCCAGCTCACGGACATCGATGATGTAGCTGGGTAGAAAGCTGGATTTTGGTCTGTAGAGATGCAGAGAGACGTGTTCGCAGTTAGAATATATCAAGTTAGAACTGAAACAGGTGGAGCAGGTGGAACATCAGTCCCACTGAGGAATCGACACGTAAACATTAAAAGATTTTTGAGCAGAATATACTGTGGTCCGCAGGCGTACCCTTCTCCGACTCCACCCTCCTGTTCATCAGCTAGAGTGTCCTTCCTGAATGGCAACACCACAAGCTTGGTGCCGTAAACGAGCATTACAGCACAGCGGTTCTCTGGATCTACACGGACAATGGGAATATGTACATTCTGTACAAAACCATCCTGAAAATTAAAAAAAGAAGGTAAATTAGTAAACAATTCAGTCATTTGTGCATGTCAACATTTAGACACATAATGCTACTGAACAGATTTTCTTTGTTTTTGTTTCTACTGTACGTACTCGGAGCTCTGGCTCCTCAAAGTAATGAAGAGACAGCGTCTTGAGGTCATGTGTGCCGGGGTCGTACTCCACTACAGACAACTGGTGAGAGAACAAACACACCCAGCGGTTGGTCAAAAACAGTTTCAGGCTGTTAAAAGTTCAGCGCATGTTTTAAACAGTGTTACCTTTGCATCTTTGAAACTGAGAAGCAATGCATCTCTGCTGGCTCCCACAAGCTGCACACTGGCCATGGACATCACATTGCCAAAGAGAGAGAAGGACGCCACCTGCTCCAGCTTCTCCTTACGAGATTTGGAATCTGTAGGAGGAGGAAAGGGTGAAGTCGGACCACAAATGCACTAATTTAAAGGTAAAATACATATCATGACGTAAGATCTGGACGTACCTGAGGACTTGTCAGCCTTTGATGTACTCTGTAACAATGAGAGAAATGATACACGTCACAAATAGATGCTTTACACAATGAACCAAGCCACGTTAAGACTTATAGCTACCTCCACATCGTGGATAATCCTGTAGACAAACAGTTGAGACGTTCCAGCGACGACCAAGTTCTTCTCCTTGCTGGATATAAAGTTGCAGTAGACGGAAAACTCCACTGCGGTGGGGGTGTGTGCTTGTCTGTACACGGCATACATCCTGGAAAGGTGGACTCAGCATCTGACAGGGGAGAAAATTCAAGTCCAGATCTCTTAATAACACTTTGAGAGTATACCAAACACTAAACCAAACTTCCTGGGGGGTAAAACAAGCCTGTGTGAAGATGTAGATGCTTAGAAATCAGTGCCAAATTAAACAAAGCACCACCCTTCAGAAAAAACTTTACTAGCCACATATTATTGTTGAAATATTGGGTACATTTCCAGATGATGTAGCTGGGTTTAACTTAACTTTCATATTCCAGCCGACGTCTTAATGTCTGTCCTCACAGACTGTACATTACACATACATAATAGTGCATTATACTACCTTTAGCTGTGACTATTTAATACAAACAGCTAAAGCGATGCTGTGTGAATTCATGCTACTGGTGTAGCTTGCACCAAAGGTAGCGCCTTGACAACTAGCTAATTACTATTCCCGTTGATAGCTGACGTATATTTAATGATATATTCAAGCAGCACTGGGCATGCAGTCATGTTGTTATGACTAGTGTCCGCCTCCGCTAACAGTTACCTTCAGAAAACGAGTGCACGGCAAAGCCGGTAACGTTAGCTACGTTAGCAACGCTCCTATTCGTAGCTAGCGTGTTAGCTGGCATGGCACCTGACTTTGGCGTGTTTTTTTTGCAAATTATGAATTAAACTTGTCAACGTACCGATATCAAACACGTTATCAGAGTCTGTAGCTTTATTGTTCCTTCTTCTGTTTGTATTTAAGGTGTCATATTTTGTGGTTACTAACTTAAGTTAGCTATCCAGTAGCTAAGCTAAGCGAGCCGTTAGTTGTCGTTCTGTTGTGGCCGTTGCAGGAGACTCTTCTTCTTCGTCTGTTCTTTTTCCGGCAGACTAACTGCTCCGAGGTGTGTTGCTGCCCCCGCAGTTCAAAATCTTGATAGCCCTTTTTTTGCCCAGTGTCTTCAAAATCAGAAGGCTACTGGGACAGTATCAGGAATACCATAATTACATAAATTATTAATATATTTTACTCTAGATTTCTCCATGTTTATTGCAAATCAAAGCTTTTCATAAAAAGTGAAGGTGCAGAATCACCAGATTCTTATTCTTATTATTAATTTAATTTAAATGAATTAACTCTTCTGTTATGCCTTTAAAGGTCCAGTGTGTAAGATGTAGGAGGCTCTATTTACAGAATATGGCAGAAACAAGCGGCAACCTCCGTGTCTGAAGAAAGACCAATGCCGAAAACTGCAGTTCCTCGAATGGCGACTTGAGGCTGGCTACAGAACATGTCAGTCTTCATAAGCGTCCAACTTCACGGCAGAAATAAACATGTTTACAGACTGGTACAAAAAACTGTTTTGGTCTCTATAACTAATTTCCCTGTTTACGAACTGTACTAAGTGATGTTTTATACAACTCACCTGTTTAAATGATATTAAGGCTTAAAGTTATGCATAATTAATGGTGTGGTCACTTTGATTGACAGATAGGTGTCGTTACAGATGGCAAGCGTCTTTCGGCCCGCCTCAGGTCCACCGAGGATCCATAATATGTATCATGGCAATCCATATGGTGGTGGCTAGAGCAAGAGATTTTGGGCCTCAAAATGGCTCTTCAGAAACCTACCGGTGACGTCACACATATACTGTCCATTCTTTGGATATAAAGAGTCAGGAGAACAGACAAACTTAACACTGGTTCTCTCTGTATCATGTGCAATAACAATATAATAATAATATAAATAATAATAATGTGTAATAACTACTCCACAGTGCAATTTAATAGCCCCTGTGCACCTGCTGTTGTTCTTTCTTTTTTCTATTGTCTTTGTTCTGCACAGTGTTATATATTATATATATATATATATATATATATTTTTTTTTTTAACTCCATATTCTTATTTATACTACTAGCTCTTTTCTGTTGCTATCCACTTTGCTGCTGCAACACTGTGAATTTCCCCATTGTGGGACAATAAAGGTCTATCTTATCTTATCTTATCTTAGCTTATCTTAAAAAGGAACTTTGTTCTTCATGCTCGGTAGGAGAGGGTGATGGGGCAATGGGGTTGCAATCAGCAACTACACCTCTGGATGCCACTAAATCCTACACACTGATCCTTTAAGAATCAGTTTCAGTTCTTCGTAGAGAAAACGTGAGTGTAATGCAGTTTAATAAAAAGTGCACCTGTTGTCTAAAGCAAAATTGTGGACGACAATGTTGTGCAGATACCACAAATAACTTTTATTTTCTCTTACTCTTATTCTATATAGAAGCCAGGACTTTTAGAAAATACCACAGAGAGCAAAAACAACGCAATGGCTGATCCCAAAAAACTGTTCCCAAGAAACTCTTAATGGTTTCTCATTTTAAGAAGCTTTATTGTTCTTAAAAATAACAAAGATCTTTCTTAAGATTGCAAATTCTTAATTCCTTCTAAAAACAAAACAAATGCTTTCACAGTTATTTGTCACAATTAAAATGAAAAAGATCTTTGGTAAACACATTCCCGCGCATAAATCATAGACATGAGAAAAGCCAAAGACTTATGCTCAAAGCACTTATTGATGAAAAAAAGACTCCAAAACAGTCATTCAATCATGATGTCCACAAATCCTGCTGCTTCTCTTCACTGCATCGAGTAAGGCAAACTGGGAAATGATAATCAAGACTCATCATGTTTTTGCACACGATACACAAAGCTGAACTCACGGGTGATTTTGTTTTATTAAAATAATAATATACATTCATTTGAAGTGTACACTAGATGCGATAGTTGCAGACAGATTAGTAATATGAATTATAATCATAATTATCTGCATTATTACAAAGGATAACTGTGATTATTTTCATTCTAGGACTAATTTTCCTTTCCTTTTTGTCAACATGGTGATCACTTTTTCAATAACATTTTCTTCATTGTAAAGTAGTGGACCTGGAACTGCTGCTTTTCTAACATACCAAAGAGTTACTGTAGCTACATTTAGGAGTTATTAACAATTCTTATATGGCCTGAAGAGAAACTTCCAGACCCTGGACAGTACAGTTACTTAAGGGAAACTCAAATAACTGAATCCAAAAACAATTAAATATAGAATACAGGCTATATTTTCAGATTAAATCCGGCTTGTCTATGATTTTGGTAATCACAGTTAAACAGCAGTGTGTTCTGTACACTGTCAGCAGGCTGAAGAGCTACACATCGAAACGGTTCAATTCACATTAATACGACTGACATGTATTAAGGCAAATCAAGGACTATGTGCAACAGAATATATATGGTTTATTTTGAATCATAGATGCAACATATTTTGGACGTTTGCCTGTTTAAGCAAGGATAACAAACACTGTAGTGTGTGAGCAATTACAACATCTACCAAGTTGACTATCGCAGGTAATGTCATGCAATAACTGCTGCATCTGACCGGTTTTAAGACACGGCACAATAATACTTTTTGAGCAGAAAGAAGTTTAAAATTGTGCTTTTGGATTCAGCTGTTTGAGTTTCTCTTGATCAGCTTTGACTAAAAATAGATAAAGCAGTCAAAAAAGTCAACAGCAAAGTATTATAACCACCTGTACACTATAACATATTAGCCCTTTATAAATCAAATGCACTTTTTTTTTAATCAAGGCATAAACATTAAAACAAAAGCAGTTGGACAAAAGTCAGTTTCTCCCCATTTGATGGTCATTATCTGACAGCTAATCCCTCAGCGGTGGATTCTCTGGCATGTAATGAGATATTCGGGGAAAGCCTGTGTATCGTTAAAGATGACAAACATCGTAGGCTTGGTGATGTCATCGGTCACGCTGTCATATCTGAGGGGAATATTACCGGTCTCCTTCAGCGGAGCAGTCTTCATTGAATGGCATCCTTTAGTGTAGTCTCCTGTTAGAACCTTTGACACAAAAATAAACTTGTATCCGTCCGCGTTCGGGGGTGAGTACTGATCCTGGACAGACAGTGCAGAGTTGACGGCAAAATACACCCCCTGACCGTAGACTGTGGCTGAGTGGAGAAACCAAAATGTCAGAAAGCGACACTCAAGATAAAACAAATGGAGACAGACAAGAGAACAGTGGCATAACAAAACATACCATTCTTTCCGCAGAAGCTTCTGTTGAATCCATGAACACAGATCTCTTTCACACTCGTCTCATTTGTGCCATGGTAGAGAGTCCGCTCAACTTCCGGATACGTGGCACGCTGCAGTACGCTCGCCTTCTTCAACTTGTACTGATTGTACAGCAGTCGATTCATAAGCTTCTCCACCTGGGGAAATAGCTTTTGTGTTAATACAAGCAGACCACATCATTTGTTACAAAGTATGTAGCTACTATTTTTTTCACCTGTATGATTCTGATCTTGCTGTGGTATTCCTGTATGGTCTCATAGAAGTTCTTCACCACATTCTGAAATTCATCAGATTCCTCGTCGACTTTTGATGCTTCAGGCAGATTGGACAGCAGAGAGTATTCCTCTTCTGTTGACAAAAGATTCAAGTTTTATCATTTAATTGAATTTTTAGATTTTGCTATGAACAAAAACATAACTGAATACATCAATAGATGTTATGTAAATAAGTGAAATAGAGTACGAAACCAAATGCAAGATTTAAGAAAACTGTAAAGCCTAAAAGTCTATAAAGTTCTCGTTACCTGGTACATCCTCTCCCAAATCCCCTAAATCGACCAACTTCCTGGAGATTTTCACAGATTTCCCCGAAGCTATGTTGTATTCTTGCATCTTCTCAAAGTCTATGGTGTGGGGCTGATTGTCTAGCAAGATATCAATCTTTTTCAGCTTCATCTTCCAAACATTCTCGATGAATATTGTAGCATCAGGTGAATAAGGAATCGCCTTTGAAGAGACTGGGTCGTAATGCACCCATTGGACAACTCTCAGGATATCCTGGTCGGGTACCATATTGGACATTTTCTCCAGCAGCAGCTTCACGTCACACAGTGCTGCGGTCACAAACTCCTTGAAGCCAGAAACAGTGATTATGGTTCCCTGAATTTGAATCTCGACTGCGTGCTTCCTCTTGATCATCTCCAGACACTTCATGTGGTACTCGGACATGTTCTTCAAAGTCCTGTGCTCCAGTTTCTCCTCGACCTGTCTCTGGCTGACCTTCTTCCCGAAGGCTATGTCCACCCGAATCAGGTCACAGCTATAACCTGCAAACACATGTAGCTGTAGGGTGTTGGCTGACTTGATGGCGTCCTCTAAGGAAATTTGGTTGCGCTTCTTCACCCGGGTTCCCTGGGGGCTCTTGTTAGTACTACTACTAGATGCTTCATGTTGCATCATCTTCTTGGACAGCTCCAAGGCTCTTTGCAGCTGTACCTCCTCATCCTCCAGGGACCAATCATGGTTCGACTCCATAGAGTATTGGATGGCTAGAGACAATTGGGCCTCTTCTTCAAGGTCATCGTTCTGCTGGCGTAACCCATTCGTAGAGTTGCCTTCAGTTGAGGACTGGGTATCGACAGCTATCCCATCAGAGTCCTGGTCTGTTGGTTCCTCTGCTGAGTAGAGGTCGACGTTATCCATCTCATCAACTTGATCTGAAATGGACACAACATCTTCAGGTCTTTCATCAATGGATGAGACGATTCTCTTTGCCTCCTCTAAAAGGCCTACAAAGAGGTAACCAGATAGTTTGAGACTGCACAGAAATCTGAGCAATTATTGAAGCTACTATTGAAGTTATTGAAATAATTGATTACCTCTGGCTGCACCTCCATTATGATCAGTCTGTACTGAATCTGATCTTAACTCCTGTGCATCATCTGAAGAAACTTTATGGAAGTTTCTGTTGGACATCAACGTCCATGCAGTTTCAAAAATGTCCTGAAATAATAAATCAAAGGTTAATAAATACAAAGTTTCTGTGAACACTGAATACTTCTGCTGTAGGGAAACCTCCATTAATTTGCATTTTCATGGTAGTTTTTTATGACTTCATGTTACAATCAATATGACTGAGTCCACTAAAAAGACCCATGTCAGTGGTTTACGTGATTAACCCCATGAACTAATAATTGAGAAAGCTCTGATTTCAGAGATAAATCTGATTTTCTTGCTGCCTGAACAAAACCTTAGGGTTTACTTCTATCTTGGGAAAAGGTAAGGGCTACCAAAAAGATCAGTTTGCTACATCTTGGTCACTAATATACCAACTATTTCTTCTTTCTCCAAGCTAGACAGCAAATAAATATATTTCCCACAATGTCGAACTGTTCCCATAAAAATGCAGTCATTGGCGCCGTTCTCTAGCTCGTTTTTTGGCTCCAGACTTTTATCACAGTGACATTTCCATTGTGTGGTAAAGCAGTTGCAAGAAGGAAGTGAAAAATGTCCCTTGTTGGTGAGTGTAAGTAACTTCTGTCGAGCTATAAAAAGATTGGCGATGAGCTCCAGGAAAGCGTTTTATTATTATTTTAATACCATGTTGGCAGAATAGTCAACCCCAGAAGGCGATTTTCTGCTCTCCAGTAACAATGCAAATTTCAGTTTTCAACAAATATTCGCATGCTCCAATAAGGAAGAATTTGAACAGTCCTCACTCCTCGTACTGTAACTAAACTATCACAGAACGCAAATGTTATTTTGGCAAAAATAAGTTGATTCTCATAACATAGAGGCATTAACTGACACCAGTGACTGGAAAGTGCATTTATCAATCTTAAATATCGACATGCCTTGGAAAATGGCCAGCGGTAATGTAGTTAATGGTCTTAAATAGGATACGTCGATATCCGCCTCTGGTATGCATTCATACCTTCATCCCGCCCAGTTAGCCTGAAATTCTATGATCTTGTAACATTTGTGAGCATAAACATTGCTATTTCAGATCATGTATGTGGCAGTTGAGCTGAGGCAGAAAACAAAGCAGCAGTAAGAAAAGAAAGTAGCTGAGAGGACGTGCTCCGAAACACAGTAAACATCTGTGTTTCATTTCTGCCTTGTGTACACTGCTAAACCTGAGCCTTAGGCTATTCTGTATGAGGCTCCAAGGTAGACAGGTCATCAAGATGAATGACAAGTAATATAACAGGCCAACGAAGAGGAAAAATGCAGTTGCATTCACAGCTTTAAAAACACACAGGAATCCAAAAGAAAACGTTTGCTTTATTCCATCATTACCTGATCTGGCAGTGGTTCCCAGGGCACATGCTTTGGGTTGATGTAGACCTGAAACTTTCTCTCCATCTCTTTCATGATGCTCTGGCACTCCTGATCTTCTAAAAACCGGGTCACGCCTGGAACGTTTACTGTGATTATTCTGGTGCAGATAGAGGAGACCACACCTTGCAACACCTCCTCAGCCATTTGACAGGCAATCGCGAGGCCGTGGATCTATCAGGTACATTTAAAAAAAAAAAAAAAAAAAGACGATTAAGTATAGGAATTTCAAAAACAGCACCAGACATGAATAAAACACAAGCTGCAGTCTACATACTGATGCACCACATACCTTTAACCCACAAACATCCTCTGCTTCCAGCGGGAAGATAGATACTTGGTCCATGTCAGCCAACAGCTGATGACAATGGATCTGGATGTATTTCAGCATGTCCGGCACCATAGAGATGACTGTCTCCCTTTCAATGGGTGTGGCGAGAAACTGCAGGATTGCAGCCTGCTTCTCACTCTCCATCCCTTTCAGCGTCAACACATCAATATTCCCTCCTCGCTCTGGCACCTTTACCGAAGAGAAGCTCAGAGCCTGCAGGAACTCGGACCATTCTCTGCAATAAAACATGCCTTCATACTCCGTGTCCACCGGTATGCTGAAGTGACCCAGCTGGGATTTCAAAAAGCTACATGCCTGGTTAGCCAAGTTCTGGGATAGGGAGGTTACCACAATGTTACAGTCTGACACGGTGTACACAGCAGGTGACCCAGTTTGATTCAGGGTTTGTATTAGTCGCTCTTTTACATCTTTTCTCGCAAAGAACTCAGCCTTCTCTGGCTCGATGGTGAAACTAGTCTCAGTCATTTTGCCAAAATAGTCCAAGATGGAGTGTTCGATCTGTTCAAATGTTTGTCTGTTAGTACCTGCAATGTGCACACCATTGTCTTTGATTTGGATGGTGATGTTTGGGTGAGCCTTTTCAATGTCCTGTTGAAAGGTACTAAGTTTAAACAAAGCAAGTTTTCCCGGGTCAGCGATAGCAATGTGGCTTGGTAGTGTATCCTCGTCCTCTGTTTGAGCCTCCATGACTTCCTCTGCCGCCTCCTCTACTGTCTCATGGGCAGGAAGAAGCTCCAAGGCCGTCTGAGAGGAGGGCTGGCTGTTTGCTCTGACCAACATAGGAGGACTGGTCTGCATCTGCACATCACTCAGATCCTCTGAGATTGTCTCATTCACATCTTGGCCTCCAGCTGCAGAGACTTGCGATGTTAAACTCTGTGTAGGTTGAAGAAAGTCGAAGTATGGCTTCACTACGAGATCAGCACCTTCCAGTTTGTGCGGGTGATCCAGGACAGAGTCTACAGCTGATCAAAGATATATAGAGACATTTTGTTTAATTAAGAAAGCTATGAAACAATCAAAGAGTTTGAAATGATCATATGATACAAAACTTACAGTCATAACTGACAAAGGACACCTTGGCTGTACCCTCTGAGAGCAGTGTGACCTCCTTCACCTTCACATTCCCACCTCCCTTGTTCTCAAAGTACAACGTGAGCAGGTCTGGAGTGGTGCCAGGGTGCAGGTTCTTCACCAGGACGGAGTCAGTTTGCTCAACTTGTACAAGAGTTACCTTGGCCCCATCGAGTATCCTCCTGGAGATATTTGCACTCAGGTTTTGGAAATCTACAAAACAAAACAAAAAATTAAACAACGCCATTAAAGAAATTTGGAGCATTTAGTGCGTTTTTAAGAAAAAAGAAAATATGTGCGTTTAATGCACCTTTTGAGAAGGGCTGGCTGAGGTGAATGAGGATGGAATCTCTCCCCGGTGAGGGATACAGAGTGTAATCAGTGATGTCCATCATGTTCTCCACGTAGAGCTCTATCATCTCACTGCTGGTGTTGGGGTTGACGCCCTGCAGCAGAAGTCTACATGGGTCCTTAGAGGCAGGCTTTCTCACACTCAGCTCCACATTATGCAGAACATGGTGCCCCTTAGACAGCACTCGGGCTGCAGCTGTCAAAATGATGGGAGAAGAAATAAAAGGTAGAATTAGCATAGATTTTTTCTTTTTAGTACAGTAATGCGTGTAATTGTTTCTACTTTAGTGATTTTGGAGGGAGGAAGGAGTGACATTTAAAAGCTTTTAAACTAACAGGAGGTCTGGGTTATTGCAGGGTGCTTATATATAACTCTGAGGATAAGACAGTAGCCAAATTATAGACAAAAAAAGTCTCCAAGGTTTCAAGCAAACTGGTTTGGAAGTCTGTATAAAGTTATGTTTGCATAAGATACTGTAAATATGCTACCCCTAACAAGTGCGACTACACTACTGTTGCAACAGTTATTACTTTTTTAAGTAATTAGTAATTTAATAACATGATGGAAAGGCTAATAAATCACAGGTATATATGCCAAAACATCCCAGACAATATATTCTATGTTGCCACTTGCCTTCTGCCTCTTCAAAAACCAGTATGGCACCGTCACCCTTCTTCTCCACAGAGACGAGGGAACCTCCCCCGGAGCGGCGCTTATTCTCAAAGTAAAGAAAGAGCAGCTCCTCATCCACTGCTGGGGGCAGCACCAGCACCTCCAGCGTCCGCTCCTCCAGTCTTTCAACAGACATCCTGAAAAATGCAAACATGTACAGGTTATGCCATGTTAGTTAAAGTGGTTCAAAGTATTTGTTCACAGCTTCTGAGTCTGTAGCCTGAGTTTTGTAGAAGACTAGACTTTCTTTTCTTCTGGGGTCAATACCTGTGCCTGATGGGTAACGCTCTAAGTGCCTAAGACTAGACAATAAATCAATATTATCATATTATCAAGGAAACAAGGAACTCCTTGTTACATCTTTTCAAAGGTCTCTGTTTTATTACTATAAAATGAACATCTTTGGGTTTTTAATGTTAGTCAGACAAAATCACAGAAAGCAAAGTCAAAGTTTGGCTTTGGGAAACTGTGGTGGGCTATTATTCACCATTTTCTCACATTTCATAGACTGTTATTAATTCCATAGTGTAAATAACGCAGCCCTACAAATAACACATTCTCATATCAAGATATCTTTTTCAGCTTCATAACACCAATACTTAAAACCATAGTTATTTAAGAGATCATTTGTTGTAATAAAACGTGAAAAATTACATTTGACCATGAACTTTACTTTTTATTAGTCGTTTGCAATATTTTGATCAACATCTGTACACACTGATAACAAAGTAATGCTATGATAATTCCTCCAATATTGATTTTGTGCCTATTGTCCACGCATAGCAGTAACACAGTTTACTGTACTGCAGTTTGTTTAAAGGCCATTTCTGAGATTTCTTTCAAAGTACATTAAATATGTTGGAAAATAGTTGCTGAAAACATTTGAAAAGACATTTGAAAAACAGTTTTTCACCAGTTTTCAGTCCAGTATTTTTTGGGCGGTCCTAAAGGGAGGCTCGATGATGATTTACTCGATTAGTTGTACAACCAAATTGGACTATCCGTGAGCAGTTTAACAGAAATATGACTTTTGAAACATGTTGGATGACTGTGTGTTGACTTGACTGAATTTAAAGTTACTTTACAAACATTACAACATGTCTGTTAATTTAAAAAAAAAGATAATTGTGGTCAGTCCCCAAACATATGAGAAGTATCATACGTTTTGGTCTCATTTGTAACAAAAGAAAGACTACACTACTACTACCACTAGACTACTACACATACACAACATATTACTTTAACTCAACTCTGCTCCAATCAAACGTTATAACTTACTAAGCTAACAAAAGCATCTGAGTTTGAAGCTGACTGCATGATTTCTTGCCGTCCATGTGTGAGGAGTTTGGTAAGCAGCCTGTCATGTTTATGGCCTGACATGTTCAGAGCTACCTGACAGGAAGCTCGGCCTGTATTTTCGGAGCAAAATATTTAATGGTGGCGTGTGTGTTAGAAAATCGTTTGACGGTTGACAAATACTCACGTAGCACTGTTTTATTTTTTACTGCGTAGTAAGCCTGAAGTTCATGAACGTTAATGCTCATTTACTCCAACAAGAAAGTGAAACCAGGTGCTAACTTACAGCCTTTTTTAGACACTGAAGCTGCAACGTTAGTTTATCGCAGCTGCTTTTTATTCTGCCTACAGAAGGAGTTAGTACATTTCCACGGAGGAGCAACACTTTATTCGAGCATTACTTACCTGCGCTACAAGGAAAACATTTGATCATAAAACTGCTCCGTCCGAACGAGTTGAACTACAAACACTTCCTTGTTGTGCTGCTTGTTGAACGGCGGGTGGCGTCATACGCTGCACGTGTAAAGGCATCATGGGAAATGTAGTGTCTGCCGCACAAACAAGTACCGATACATATAATGCCTTCATTTGTATTCATAATATAATATATAATATAATATAATATAGCATAACATAATATAATATAATATAATATAATATAATATAATATAATATAATATAATATAATATAATATAATATAACATAATATAATATAATATATTTAGTGTCAGCAGGAGTAAGTCTTCATATTTATAATACCATCATTAGATTAGATTAGATTCAACTTTATTGTCATTGCACAAAGCAACAAATACTTAGACAACGAAATGCAGTTTATCATCTTACCAGAAGTGCAGAGTAGTAAAGTGCAGAGTATGTACAAATGAACAGGATATATAAACATAGTGCAGGTATAAATATGAATATGCTATGGGATATATACAGTGTACAAATGTTATAGAATATATATACAGTATTAGCAGCATGGACAAGTTGAGATGAATATACTAACATATATATTTATGTATATATACAGTTTGGTAGTAGCAGCAATAGCAGGTAGAGAAAAAAATTATGCACAGTATGAACAGTTATTATTATACATTATTATGGCTATGTATATTAATAATAAGGTGGTTTCTGAGGAGTTTCCCGAAGACCAGTATTTGCCATCCAATAGACCCTTTTTTGACATGAAATAGTAGGTAAACACTGGTCTTACCACTGATACTAATTAAGATTCCTAATCAGGTCAAACAGAGTCACGGTGCTGCTGTGCTGCATGCTGGTTCACTGGAAAGTCTCTGTTGCAATAAATTGAACAGAACCTTGATTCGTATAATTGGAAGCACCTGTGTTGATCCTACTATTGCAACTTACTGCAATTCTTACAAAAATCTTCAGATCCATACACAGTGTGAATTCTTCTATGGTGTTCCTCATATATGTCTTGGCACCTTAATGTGTTCTTCTGTAGGGATGGGATTTTTGTCCATTTTTATCAGTTTTTTAAGTCGTCAAACTTTTTTCAATAATGCACCAAATCTGTATAACAAATGCTGTCAACCCAAAAATACCTGAAACAACTTATAAGACATAATTGAGCATGGGAATACTAATCATACTATAAGAATTTCCTACGCCCCTATGCACTCTAAACTTTCTAAATTTGAATTGATGTTTGAACGAAGCGCAATGTCTATTACAGATTTATTTACACACAATGCTGTGTTGCATCTCAAACTAATCTTCAGGTTCACAGCTTTCAGATCATCTACACCACTTCCATGTATGCACATGCTGTCTCACCCTAAACATCCTCTGCCCCCCTAAAAAAAACAAAAATAAAGGACGATAGGAAAGGGTGGAGCGTGAGAGAGATTATGCTCCGTGTGAAATGGGCTGTAATGGGATTCCAGCAAGTACAGATCTATTTTATATCTCATAAACTATAAATGTTTTCATTATAAGTAGCAGCATGATTGATTAATAAATTGATAAATTCAGTCAGAGTGAAATGAACTCCATGTAACTCATCATAACTCAGAAATCACATATGTCATCATTATGTGCTCAGAGGCAGCTGATCAGTGTGCAGCACTGAGCATCTTGAATTTTGATTGGAGTGTGTATAAATAAAGAAGGGGCTTCGCTGACTCTATTCTCGGCTCATTACCTTTCCATGACATTATTATGAGCTCATACATAGACAATCAGCAGGCCAAAGTATTATAGCGTTTTGAAATTTTAATGTAACATGTAGAGTGCATACAGGCTGAGCTAAAAATACAATACGAGTGACTGGGTACATAACCCTTAATGCATATCTTATAACTCCTACGCTGATCATTATGAGTTTTGATGTTTGAATGAAGTTTGTGCTGTTAATGGGCAAGATATTAAAACTATGGATAACCCAGAGAAATATAATGTTTATTAATAAGAAGTGATTGCCGATTCAGCAACCGCACTAATTATACTAATTTGTGAAAATGAACAAGTTTCTCCCACAGCAGCCACGAAAAAGCTGTAACTGTGAAGTCAAGCTGTGAGAAGCTGAGCTGCCTCATAATGGACAAAAAACATAAATGTGAAGCAGCACTCGTGTAGCCAATTCTTCAGAGATAACGACTGTAGCTTAGGTTTTTATCTCATTTAAGCATACAACGTAGCAATCAAACATCTGGTGGGGCACAGTTTATAATTCATTACTCATATCAGATGTTACATACTGATAATATTATGTGTGTTTAAATTTCTCGTATATTAAGTAGAAAGAAGAAATTATAACGTCAGAATCCTGCTGGCATTCACACATTTTTATTATAAGTCTATTGTCTGTAGGATGTAGCAGTGGATTAAACAGTCAAATGAACACCCCTCACCAATTAAAGCTGACAGATGTTTCTGATTTCATCCGTTGAAAGAAAACAATTTTAATCATAGACACGAGATGAACGCTGTCTGAAGAAAAACACAATCTTCACAATAGCAGAAACCAGAGAGACACGTTCAAAGTTGTTGTCATGAGGTAAACAATCTTGGTGTTCGTTAGAAATAATTAGATACGCTAAAATGTATATCTTTTCCAATCAAAGACATTTATAATATTCTTTATTTATAATATTCTAATTAAATCATTTACACTCCTCTTAACTAAAAAATGGGATGCATTTAATGTCAGTCTTCCAGTGTGGTCTGTCCACATACAAGCTGGCCATCTTAAATACAGCTTACCCACACAACATCTGCATAAAGTTCTGAAATGTATTATTTATAATTAATTAACCTCTTGACCTTTTTTTTCTCCACATATTTCAGCAAACAAAGCTCCAAATGTGTTTTACCACATTGTGGGAGTCCACTGAACAACTGAATAATGCAAGATTTCATTATCAATCTCTCCCACACGTTGGTAAACTTCTTGAGTCTACAGAAAATACACAAGTATCAAACATAGATTTTTCAGAAGGTGCTGCTTTAAATGGGTTTTCTAACTATTCAACAATGAAGACCTCAACTCGATGGAAAAGTAGATTAAATACAGGTGAGTGACAGACTTTGTATTCATGTTTAAACATGAACAATCAATACAGTTTTGTCAGTTAATAAGTCACCCCATCAGTCATGTAATGGACAAATCAGGCAACGTTAATGCTGATACATGTTCTTGTCCACTAGGTGGCAGTGTCCCCTGCAGTACAAACGTGCACCACTTGTCGCCTACAAGGTGGCTGACAAATTTGAACTGAACAAATGTTGTGGTTCCTCTTCTTAGCAGTCTCCTCTCACGTGGAGAGGAAAGCAATCATGAAGACACTAACAGAGCAAATGTCCCATTATGTTTCAAGGCACATGGAGCAAATCATAGCCTATTAGAGAAGCACCACCGAGCTCAATTTCCTGACGAGTCCGAGATAACATTTGCAACCATTCAGATCAGAGATTTGTTGGTGAAAATGATAACGTTGGGGCAGGATAAGAGCGTCTGTGTTTCTTGAAGTCATAAAGCATTTAGTAATTCACACATTCACACATCTACAACACGTTCAGCAAGTGCATCAAGCCTGGAAAAAAACATAGGGTTTCATCAAAGATGTTGACATACCTACAGAACTTGTACGGTATATAACCAATTTGGACTTGGTAAGATGGTAATACTGATACTGAATACACAACAACAGCATAAACTTGTTAAAGTGTCTCACAAATTTGGTAACACATAATGATAATGATTACAATATAGCACAATTTGATGGTGAAATTAAGTCTTCGAAAACTCCCATCAAAGGCACTTACCACCTACTTTTCATGAAAAATATATGTCACAATGTACATCCAAAATGTATCGTACATCATTGATTTTAATGATAAGGCACCCCTGTGTAGGCTGTATCTTACATGATACAGGTAGAATGTCCGCAACTTGATAAAGAACCTGGAGCATTTCAAACTTTTCTATCATTTTTTCATAGCACTGAGTGATGAATATCTCATCAATGGCTTCACTATAGCAAAAATCTAAATCCAGGTCTCCTGTAGAGCCCTTTGGGGCCAATGGAGAGTCCAAAAATCAATCTTAAAATGATGGTTTCTCATCAGACTGCTCACTTTGTAATGAGCTATGTAGTTAATAATCTGTAATCCTTCTAATTTCTTAAACAGTTTGATGCTACCACTGCTTCAGTACAGTGCTGATAGTCACAGCTACGGTTCCAGCTGTTGCTGGAGGAATGTCCATTTCCAAAAACAATTTGAAATGTGGACTCGTCAGATCATAGTACACTTATCCATTTTGTGTCAGTCCAACTCAGATGAACCCAGAGAAGTTGGCGATGCTTCTGGATGTTGTTGATGTATGGCTTTCACTTTGCATGGTAGAGTCTTAACTTGCATTTGTAGAAGAAGCACTGAACTTTGTTCACTCACAACAGTTTTTCTGAAGCTTCCAAGCCCCTGTGGTAGCATCCTTTTATATAATTGTGTTGGTTTTTAATTCGGTGCTACAGGAATCTAAGGTCATTGGCATTCAGTGTTGGTTTTGGAAATTGTTTAACTATTTGCCCACACAGTTATTCCCAAAGTGCTGATCCTTGTTTGTGAAAGACTGAACTTTGACCAACCTGCAACCTACAATCATGATACTATTTTAAGCATTCCGCAACTTTCTCAGTCTTTTGTTTCCCCTGTGTCAACTTTTTTGTGATGGTAGGCATAAAATTCAGAATATTAAAAAGCAATAAAGTTTATCAGTTCTCATCAAAAATCCGTTTTCATTACTACTATTACAATTCATCCTGAATGTATATACCAATTCCCATTGCCATCTGTTCAATACTGAAGAGATATTCCACCCAAATCCACAAATGTCAACCTGCTGGTAGTGATAGAGGAAAAAGTCAGGGATCAGGAAAGTTATTGAGATTCATCCAATGGGGAGCATGAATGTATGTATGAATGCAGCAACTGACCAACCCACATTGCCATCCCTATGAAAGTAGACAAGGTGTGTTTTTGGGGACTGGTTTTAGTATTTTTGGACTGAATATGTTAAAATTTGAAAACCCTCAGGTTATAAATAATGGATTTAAGATTTCACTACCAGACTGTCATTTCTGGCAATGTGGAGAGGACTTTAAAAGAACATTCTGACTCTCATGTTGAGAAATATTGAGGAAATATTCTGTAATAAAATAAATCAATTAACAAATGAAATATGGTCAATTTGAATAATTTTAGCCACTTCATTGTTGGTGCATGGTCAAAACTTTCTAAGTGGGGTCGGTGGTGTGTTGGAGGGACCTGAGCATTTCAAAAATCCTGGCTCTGTGGGTATAAATGTGGGTGTAAATTATAGCAAAATGTGTTCTTTGTGATTGATTTTGGATTTTAGCCTATGATTTGCAGCTGCAATCAGACAAGCAAGGTACAAGTAGCTTTGTAGTGCAGGTCGTTTATGAGACTTTGATCAGAATTGTTCAGTGTGATGAAAAAAGAGCTGATTCTCTTTCATACCTGCTATTATTATAATGTAAAACACCTTCACTGCTGCAAGTGCTATTTACGTCATAATCAATAATGTGTTTTCTGTGATGCTAATTAAAATGTTTGTTACCTGTCAATTTGGACTCAAGTACAATGTTAAGATCAGCAGATAGTGGTTATGAGACGCTCCTCTTGCATGAATAACAATGATAGACTTTGCATGAAATCCTCCTTACTTTGTCTATACATCAACAGAGTCATTAGTTGTGAGTCATTATGGCATATTGTCTGACTACTCTTGTCAACAGGGCTTATTTTGTGTCAATGGTCATTAACACACAAAGCTTCAGGTAGCCACAATGCCAACTATTTATAGAAAAGAGAACAAATAGGGTACACTGCCCGCATACTATGTAATAGTACAAAAGCTTTTTTCTGTATAGCATGCTTGTTGATGATAGATCTTCTCGTCTTCTTTTTCTTCACTCCCAGACACATTTGAGTTGGGATTACAGATTTTAAAACAAGTGGCAGTGCTGCTTTTGGCTTGTTGATCATTCCCAGGCAAAAGCTCTGTTGGTTTGTCAGTAGGATGGATGTTTCTTAAACAGTAGATTAAGTGAAGAAAAGAAAACTGGACAGACCAGAATAGTTCATGTGAGAATGTCTTTGGAAATCATGACAAAAAATATCGTCCTTGCGTAAGAGGGAGGAAAACAAACACTAAAAGGTTAATTTGGTAGGCATCCCACTGCACATATGGGCTCGGTATCATCTGCCTTTAAACATTTGGATTTTGTGCTTGTCTGCCAGCAGTAGGGTGACATTGTATTCGTAATCTCCGTCGTGGACTCCCGTGTGTCGAAAAGCTCCGGCCAAGTGGTTCTCCTCCCAGTAGTGGTGCCAGTTTCCATACTGGTCTGCACCAAATCCAAACACGTTGACCTGGACCAGACGAGGAGCAAAAGAAGAGGAAAACATCATCCTACACAAGCTTCATACACTTCAGCTTCATTCACTCATCTGTGGATTTGTTCAATTTTCCACATCACTTCAGATGCACATATTTTGGATTCACTATTTTTCATCCTGAAAAATCCAACGCAATAAAACATCCAATGAGTTGTCCTTGTAAAGTTATTCCTCTTCACTGAGGGATTTCAGTCGAACTTGTTTGTCAAAGTCATGCTTAATACATTTTGACTTTTTTTTTAACTTACCTCATCACATATGTGGATAGCAAGCAGCAAGCTGAGGAAGCCAGTGGAGGGGTATCTTCCATGGCCTTCGAGCCAGGACTCATAAACATATTTGAAAAATGTGGGACTGTAAATCAGCACCTGCAAGAGTCACAGAAATTTCTGCTACTTTGTAATTTACAGAGACAGAGATTATATATTCAATATTATAGTCAATATAAACTTGATGCACTATATATGTAGTTAAAAGTAAAGTGTAGTTTGGAGAGCTTTGGTGTGGGGCTGTTGTTACAGTAATGGTTTGCACTCGGCCACTTAATGCTACAGCAGTGCAGAGACTGATAAGTGGCTGATGGTATGCCACTCTTTTTTAGTAGCATGTGCTGACTGTATGTAGTATGTCACTGCTCTGCTGCTGTTCTACCGGCTTATGGCACTTCAAAACACTGCTTTCCACTGATGGATACCAGTTTTAACTGGCATATACCGATATGTGTACCACTCTTGTTTTTTACATGTCAATTCTTAGTGTATGCCACTGTGACTAGTGTATATCATTACTGATAGCACTTCCACTTCCCACCATCAGATTATGATTCTTACTGGCATATGCCGCTTATATATGCTTATTGCACAGCATGACTGTTGTTCTAATGATGCATACCACTTAAATTTAATGGAACATGAAGACATTTTTGCATTAATGCCGTACAAGGCTAGATAAAGATGATAAAGATACAGCTACAGCTAGCTGTGCTAGGTGTAAAGTGGCACCCATCAGTAGAGGACAAGTAGCCTGCCATCTTTTTCCAGCACAGCAGCAACATACCATCATCAGCAGTGGCATATTCCAGTAAAGGATTGTCATACACTGGCAGGAGAGGTATGTGTCAGTGACAACCAGTGATATGACGTTCTGCTAAGTGCCACATGCCCCTCGAACTGCAGCAACATAATACTTGTGGTGTGGGAAACACCCAGTGGTGGAAGAAGTAGAAAGACCAGTCTCAAAAAGATCTGCTACAGGTCAAATAAGATGTGCATTCAAAATAAGATGTTCAACAATCACTTGTAAGTGTCACGTTTGGGCGTCCACATACTTTTGGCCATGTATATATCTATATATAATGATAAAAAGCATGTCCAAACAAAGGTGATGCCGCAGTTAATCAAAAGTACTGTACAAACCTTCATATAACTCACCTTATCTTTGTTTGCCTTTATCCTGGATGAAACAGGTATATATGTGCTGTAACACAAGAAAACACCAGAAGCTTAAAATCTGGCCTTTGATTACCTTGAAAATCCTTGAAAATCCTTGAAATGCAATTCTGCCTCTTTGTCTACGATCACTGGTATCACATCTTCAATCTCACTATGATCTGCCCATCCGTGATTTTAATCTAATTTAACTGAGGACATGTCTAAAAATAAACGCCCAGTGTCTTTCCTTATTCCAACTGTATGAGGCTGAAGCTGATTAAACATCACGGGCAGATTTAGAGGTCATCACATCACATTAACATATGCTCACCATCGAGGCAGGCAGCAGGGGCGCTGAGGGGGCTGTAGCACCCCCTACAATCAAGCGTAATAAAAACCATCAGTTAAACTTATAATGACTTTCTCCTTTTTTTTTACTGGAATTCACTATATTTGTGTAGTGCACCAGTATTTGTAGTAATTTTTATCCATTGTTAATCAGTAAACAATGTCGTGTAACTTTTCTAACATAAAAAACAGATTTAAATCATTTTGACGCTACACTGACTTGTTATCATGTGAGTGGTGTCTCTGTCATTCCCACTCTGTGCCCTCTACGTAACTTTGTGCCCCGGGTATGATCACCTTGAAGAAGTATGTAACACTTGAACTCAACTCAAACTATAGATACTGTTAGCTAACATTTGCTCGCTTTGTTAGCCAGACTTCCCAGACTCAGAGCTCTGAGCTCAGAGCACCAGGCAGTGTTAGTGTTTGTACCACAGGTATTTTGGAAGAGGAGGCTTTCATGCCCGAGGTGTAGGGGAATGTTAATGGGGAGCAGAGCTGGTGTCATGCCAGAACCGGAGCCCAGTGAGCGGGCAATGTAACTGGATTCAACAGCCTCTATGAGGCCAAAGTTGCTAGAGGAAGCTAAGAAACTGTCCATATTTACCACAGTGGTATTGCACTCTGAAACTGGGGGCACTAAAAATAATAATAAACACATAGACATAGACTATAAGAGAAATAAATGACCCTGGTCATTCAAATGAATGTAAAAGCAACATTTTGTATAACGTCATTGAAAAGTTTCGCTCAATACCCCCAACTCTGACTCACTTCCAGTGTCCCTGATGCTCACTGTAATTTTTTTGTGGGTAGTTGTTGGAGGGAGGCTCTTTGAATGAAGGTTTGTGGGGCTCACGTGCAGTGTTCACATTCAATTTGTATATGAAAATACTGTCATCTTCATATGCAATTCATTTGTGTTCATACCATTTTCATGAGTAAATTAGCTAAAAACAAACATTCATATTGAGCTGGCAAGTGTAAATTTTAAAGTCAGCGTAAATTCTACACCACGCCTGTGCAGACTTCGTGGAAAAACATAAAGAGATGGCATACTAATGACTGAAATGAAAAGTAATGACTATATGGTAAGATACAATCCAGACAAATGTTTCCAATTAAAGTAGGGTTTATCAAGGCTATTGCCTCTGCAGCAATGAGTCTCATTAAAATTCAAAGATTATACAGACTGGTCTAATGCCGTTTAGAAATGAAAATGGCATGAAACAGTACAAAACGACGAATGAATATGAAAATAGCCTGTCAATCGTCTGGTGCATTATATTATTACACTACTTTATACATCCTAATGTTAGAAAGCAAATCCTTTAAGACACACAGGGTTGACATTTTTGTATAGAGAAGTGTTTAAATTTAACTATTATGATTCAACGTCAGGAGTGTGAATGTAGACCAAGAACAGTCAGTCCTGCGTCCCTTCACACAGTCCTGTCCTTTCATAGACACCCTTATTATTCAACAAGACTAGAAAATATATCCAAATAATTCACAACACTCAGTTAAGATCTGATGGCTGCTGGTCTAAAGCTGATATTACTGCCAGTAAAGTGAATTTTAATGATGCAGAATGATTGCTTTGGCAGAGCTGGAAGACAACTGCGCATTTATAGGAAACATTTGTTTGGATTTACTCGTCCTTCTACCATCTAACATGTTGGCGTGTTTGAGTTATTGGCAGTGGCGTGAATTGGCAGGGGCTTCATTTTTTTCCTGGATGTCCAGTAATCAAGCTAATGATTACGGGTCATTGAGAATGAAGCAGCTGAAGGTGAAATTTACTGGAAGATTAAAAACTGAGTGATTATCCTTGTTACGGCAATCTGACAAATAGGAATACTGAGCGGGTGTGATTGTTATGACAATCTGGTGTTTGGAGAGTGTAAATGAATCTGGGAGTGCGACATATGCATGATGAATCGTAATGCATTCACACATTATAAATTTAGAGGAGAGTTGAACTCTAGTTTCACTGAGGAATGATTAAGTGGTATATTTTTTATTTTGTCCAAAGATGATACGACAAAAATATCAGTGAGCCTCTTGTATTGAATGCAGAATTTATATTATTTGGTAGAATGCTAATAGAAATTCAATATAAGAGTGATATATATTTACTTTCTGCTTTAAAACATACTGCATAACTAATGGCTACAGAAATTATGCTCATGTATCCATGACTGTAAAGACAATTAAATTAAACAATGTCATTTATGAGCTAGCTTACATCGTCATTATCACAATTATTATTATTTTTTTCAGTTTATGTTTTTATAACTATATTTCAAACCTGAATTTTTGGTTACTTGGTGGCAGTGCAACAGCGATATATTATTTCCTTATTCATTTTTATTTTATTTAACCTTTATTTAATCAGGAAAGGTCCCACTGAGATAAAAAAAAGCCAAGGCAGGCAGCAACACAAACTAAGAACAAGTACATTAAAACAGATTCAAAACAAAACCTACAGTACTACAACACATGAATTCAACAATATAGGTTTGAGCAATGACACGCCCACAATTCTGTCTCCAGGTCTTTAAATATGGATTTAAAAGCATTCAAAGAAATCAGATCTTTGAGTTTTATAGCTTTCTGTAATGAGTTCCAGTCTGAGGGTGCAAAGTATCCAAACGCCCAAGTTCTGTATGAACATGTAGCACAAACAACATGCAAAAGTTCCTTGATTGCAAAAAGTACTGTCCATCACACATCTGAGAAATATAAGATAGGATGGGAGCAACACAAGAATCACCTTGTATGTGCAGCCTGTTAAGCCAGGCCAACCTACCCGAGTATAAAGCTCACAATGGTGAGTCAGAGCTTTACGGCTAGTGATGAATTTGAGGGAAGCGTGGTAAGCTGTGTTGATCATATGCAATGCCTGAGCAGGGACACGCATGTACAGAAGATCCCCATAATCTAATATTGGTAAAAATGTGGCAGCAACAAGTCACTTTTTTAGATTAAACTTGTTTCTAAATAGAAACTTAATTTAAGCCTCAGTGTTTTTCACCAAACACTCAACATGTGGCTCCAAAGTCAGAGAATCATCGATCAGAATGTTAACCCTTTTTAATGAAGTGAAGATGCCTAGTGTTTGCAAACAGTTTCCATTACACATCCAGCAGACACAGAGCAACATTAGTATTCATTTGGAGTCATGTTTCTGGCTATCTAGTCCAATATTAATTTCAATTATCAATCATTTTAGCTCGCTTGGTGTCTTAGCTGCGTAATGTTCCACTATGTTCACCAAGTAGTTGCTAACCTTGTCTGTCAGTGGTGTGGTGCTGGGAAGCTAGCATACAGATGCTAAAAATCTCTGTAAAGCTGAGGTGAGATGCAGACTCAGGTGATTATTCTTTGTGCGTTTGTCACTAGGAGCAACACCTGTCATATTACACAATCAATTCATCCATTCTTAATATAAAAATATTGATTAGAACAGCTTTAACATTTCATAATTACACTTACTGTTTAATGGTCCCCGTGGTCAGAGCACTAATGATCCACTGCAGGTCCAGAGTCTTGAAAGGGATCAAGACCAGACTGGTGGTGTTGTCCAGGTCTATGGCACTTTCCGGATACATGACATGATGTGTTGTTCTGGCACCCACGTCCTCTTCAAAACCAGTGGTCGGAGCTTGGTTCATTCTGTGAGGACAAAGAAGCAGAGATTTTTTTGTTTCTGGTCTATTTTCCTGACATCCTCCTGTCCCTTTTTTTCTAGTTGCCATCTTTATCTTCTACAGAACAACTCAAATTGAGGTTTATTTCACCCACGTCACAAAGATGGGAAACAATTGGCTTTTGTTGTACTAATAACCACAATCTACAAATAGTTTTCGTTAAAGCCCCAAGTCAGCTAAACTACATGGCACTGAGACATGGAAAGCCAGCCATGATCACTATTTTAAGACAAAAGCAGAAAGCACAATTTGTCCTGCTTCACCATGTTTTGGACATCCAAACACCCATTCAGTACAATCCAGTGTCCATTTGAGCCCAACAATTACCGGCTGGCAAGCTAGGTGAAGGGTCCTTATTATAATGTCCAACAATACTCGCTCAAGCTGGAGCAGTAATTGGCAGGAACATAGTTTGACAGTGGAAATTGGTTTCGGTCACTGGAAGGAGGTGACACAGAGAGGAAAAATCATGAATCTGACCCCCTGTGTGACTAGCATCACCTGTTTGGGTGCTACGGTCAGAGCAATATCATCTTCCTCATTACTGACTGTGAGATGACAGCTATATAACAACTTGACATTTTCAACCTGAGCCTGTCAGGACTCAAAACGACCTCCTGCAAGAGGCATTTTGTATTTAGGCCTAGTCCATTTAATGAGATTTTTTTTTGTTGCAACTGTAAGATTTTCTCTCGGGTTTAAGTAATCACCATGACCTTGAGCACTTGGAAATATCTGTACCTATTAATTAAATTAATCAGTCAACACCAAGGCTAAAAACTTGTTGAGTTGCAGCTTGTAGGCTATAAAACACTTACATCAAAAAGCAATAAGAAAGGTACTGTTGTATATCATCAATAAAATCACGTCAAGTATTATTTATAAAGGCTATTGGCAATTTGTCTCAGATGGGCACTGCAATTTTCTAAATATAACAGCCTCTAACCTTGGACTGTATTTGGATAAGACTCCACATATCACCTATGTTTTGTCATTTTGTAATTAAATCTGCATTTAATTATTTTCTGGCCACTTTGAGGGCAAAGGAGACGATAAATACAACTCTAACATTGTAGCAACTAGCAGCTAATGTAGCTGTCAAGATATTGCCTATTTACTCATCCAGCATATATGCAGCAAAATGAACTTCCACTTGGAGTTTTGTTTCTTGTTTCGATCCTCAACAACTGCTGAGGGACATATATATTTTTTTTAGCTCTTTAGCTCCACTGTGTTCACCAGCTAGTCACAAAATTTTCTGCTATTTGAAATGAACAATGTGTGTATTAAAAGTTTATCAGTGAAAACAGCTGTGCATGCTGAATCTTGAAACAAAGAATAGTACATTTGCAGGTGATGAAACCAAAACAGTGAGCTGAAAGTTGCTAAAATGATGAAGGGAATTGTAGTTGGGTGACACTCTTTGGGTTTCATATGTACATCACCATTTTACCCTCTGTTGATACAAACATACTGAATAAGGCGTCTTTAAATCTATAAAATACTTAATTTGTCATGGTTTCTTGTTTAGTGTTTCCTTTTTTATTTTGTAACACTCCCCTCTGTGCCTTGCGTTGTTTTGTTTCCTTTGTGTTTCCCGCCAATTTTGATTGTCTGCTTCAGCCTGATTAGTTTCACCTTTGCCTGATTAGATTTCACCCGTGTCTTGTGTTTTATTGGACTTCTGTTGAATTTATGGATTTAGTTTGTTTTTGTCTGGACTTGCCAGCTGCCTTCTGTTACTTTTGTGTTTACCTGCCGCAAGTCATTAGAGTCTCCCTTTTTGTTCACATTCAAATCTGCTTTTGGCTCCTCTTCTTGAACTAAATGTGACATAACTATTTTCAGTTGTTCATTCAGAAGGTTTTCGTTCAACGTTTCAAGTCAAAAATATCCAGTACCTAACAGAAAACAAATTGAAAGGGTGTGAGCTCAATCAACAACCTAAATTAAAAACATATATCAAATCAGCTTATAAAAAAAAAACATGCACACATGATGCACAGCTGTCTTTATGCAACAGATAACTGAAGCAGTGCTTACAGCTGTGAAATGCTTGGAGGGGCACTTAGTCCCAGAGGAGATAAGTGTTGTGTCACCACTAATAAAGCTGCAGCACCAGATGCTGTTATTATAAACACTGCACTGATTATTGTGATATTGCATGTTCAGTTTTAACATTCAGGGGGAAAAGGAGCCGTGCTTTACAGAATAACAACTTGTCATTTTATATGAACAGACTGTTCGATCCATTTTACATCAGACATGGAGAGAAGGAGGAGAGAGGGCAATTGGTTTACTCTCCTTTAACAAGTAATGTGTACCATTTCCTTCAGACCAAACCAGGTTCATGGCACTGACTTCAGCTAAAACTGGAAGACGAGAAGTATTGGCAAGAGGTTTTATGATGCAATATCTCAGCGGAAGAGAACATTTTTTGATAGAACTACGTCTGTGGATTTCTCTTTTAATGGTAACTATGGCTCCTGGGAATTTAAGAATTGCTCGGCAAATGGATCCCAGCCGTCCAGAGCAGATGAAGAAGTATGGCAACGAGGGCAGAGGAACACCACGCCACATATAAAATAGTATAATGTGAAGAATCCATCACTTTTGCAGCACAATCAGAGATATTCCACTGTAACACCACATTACTCTGCGTGAGTGCTTGCAGGTATAGACTACAGGCTTTGATTGAATTTTATGTGATGTTCTTCTCAAGTCACACACGTCGGAAAAACAACAACTGCCTTATTTTCTTCTTCTACTGTCCAGAGTATAACTCATTTGAGACCGCACACAACAGCGAAGAAAAGGCAAGACACTTCTCTATTGTTGAACGGCACAAAACAGGCTGGATTTCTGTCACATACTTGTGTAGTCCTGTCAATTCTTTCTTTCTGCCTTTATTTGTACAGCTTTCCTGGCCCGTCCTTGGTTTTAATGCATTGAGCACAATGAAAAACACAAAACAGTCAAATACCGGTAGGCTAATTTTTTCGTGTTACTCAAACCTGTATGGTTCAGGCCATTATTCACTACAAGGGTCAACGCTAAGTCTGTGAGGGCACTCGCCAAGTTAACTTAAGTTGTTAAATGGATTCAGTGGTCTGCTCGTTCACTTAATCTTGTGGGGGCGTGCGATGTCAACTGCTCTACAGAGGCGAATATTTCAGATTGGTCTAATCAATATTCAACTTCTGCTCCAACTCCCCTCTGGCACTGGAAATTTACACCAGATGGACTTGAAACAAACTGGAGCAGATGTATTGAGCCTTTGAAAAGCCCATCTCACCAATGAGATGGCTTACACAGGGAAAACAAGGCTTTTTTTAAAAAACCTGCTATAAGAAAAATAGAGCCAGAGAAGATGAACACTTTTGAAATATTTAAGTGGAAATATTAGGATCAGTATTTTAACCCATATATGATTTTAATGTGGCTCTCTGATATAATACAGGTGGAGAATCATAAAGCCTTTAGAGGGTCTGTAATACCCTTCCAGAAAAAGCTCGACACCACGACGCATGACTCATTCTCAGGAATGGAGTGAAATTCAAGTGGAGGTCTTTTCACTGATGACAGATATCTTGACCAGTGAATTATAGCGGGGCTGTATGGAGGCCAGTGGAGGAGAAGTGTCAGTACTGTGAGCATCAATCAACTTCACTCAACTTAAATGACTCTTAAAAGCTCAAGTTGAAGCTTTTCACTGCAAAAAAAAAAAAAAAAAAGCACTGTTATGTCTGTGGATATTTTGAGACATCACTGGGTGAATCGTACCAACAACTCTGAAGACTCAGACTGGATGAACTGCACCAAAAACATCAATGACTTCATTAATGAAACATCACCGAGGCAGGTATTTTAATGGTCATGGTGATCATGGGCTGCTATTGTGATGTCCATGCAGTGCTTCATCTATTTCACTGACATCCGGCCTCAGGGCTTGGTTTGTTATAAATAAAATGTAACAGCCTGGGGAACCCCTAAAGGGGACTCCTCTTAGCTCTTTTTGACAGGAAACTGAAGAATTTAGATGGATCGATGCCCTCTTCAAAGCAACCAGACTCCTCTGACAAAAACATACATTTTACTGTGCAGAACACAGGAGTAGAGTTTGGTGTTTTAAAACTTGGCCAGGAACTCCTGTGTTTACAAGGTAAAAATTATTGTTTTTGTCAAAGGAGTCTGGTGGCTTTGGAGAATGCTAGGGAAAAACCTTAGGTTTTACTCAATGACAGTATAAACAATGGACACAGCCTGAGTGAGGTCACCAGTAGGTTTCCGAAACGCTGTTCTGAAGCTGAAAATCCATGTTGGATGCACTGCTTCTTCTGCCTCCCGGTTAATTTAAATATCGGCAAAGACGTGGATCATCGGCAGACCTGAAGTGGGCCTAATGACGCCTGGGTGCTCTAATAAGCCATCTGTAACGGCACCTACCTGTCAATCAAGCGGCAACGCTGTGAATTATGCGTAACTTTAAACCTTAATATAATTTAAATGGGTGAGTTAAAAAAATGTACATTTTCATGAATGGAATGAATGGGGAAATTAGCTATAGAGATCAAAACCGCTGTCTGTACCAGGCTGTTTATTTCTGCTGTGAAATTGGGCCTTTTAATACAGGCGCTTACGGAGATTGACTCACTTCTGGAACCAGTATCAAGTGGCCGCTCGAGGAATTACAGTTTTTAGCCCTTTCCGAATTGGCTTCTTTTCCCAGCACCGGAGGTTGTCACTTGGTTTTACTTTACTCCTTGTAACTGCCACCACAGCTTCCACGTTAAATGAAAATGGAGGCAGTGGGGTGGATACGTCAATCGCTATTGATAGCGATACTAGAATAGCCCCCCTCCCCTACGCAAAATGTCAAGCTGAATAATTAAAGTCAAACTAAAATGGCAATGCAGTTTGATTATCAGGCTATTGATCGGTGGGTATAGGTTTAAAGATTTCGTCTGTGTTAATTAGTGAGAGGTACGATTTACGTCTTCATTCAAACAGATTGTTAGTTTTGACATTAAAATATTGTTGAGATCAGAATGGATTTTGGCCTGACCTTTTGTTTGCTGGCTGAATTCTCAGACCTGTGCGGTTTTCTCTCTGGGAATGTCTTTCTCTCTCTCTTTAAAACTGAAACTGTGATGCTGATAAATGATTAATGTTATCTTTAATGTCGTGGCTGTTCGCTTTTGCCTGTTGGACATTATTTGTCTAATTATTATTCATTTGTCCTAAAAAATGCCGAAAGCCATGAACCACAGTAGTCCATAACGGGGGCCCCCGTGCTTCAAGGTGCAGCCAGATCACGCAGCATGACATAGCCAACTAACACTTTAAAGGTCAGTGGTATTTCAGCACTGTCTCATTTCTTCACAGCCTCACTAGTGTGCTCCTGTTACCACCACTCTTCCTCTGTAAGCCAGACTGTGTGTAAATTTTCAAAATGCCTATGGTGTTCCAGCTGACTAATAGTCATGATGAGGAATGAATGCTGCGTACATTTTTATCAGGTAAGTGAGGCAGTGGGGCCAGAACCAAGCAACAGATGAGATGAGATGAAGGCACAGAGTCTCAGGTGTGGTTTCAAAGCTTCAGGCTTTGTAATTAACAGGGTGGAGACTAAACGTGCATTCAGTGTGGCACTTAAAGTTGTTTTGAGAAGAGCGTGGTTATCCTGCAACCACAGCTGACGTTATCCACCCGGTTTCTAAGTGTGGGCCGATGAAATACCAGGTCTGTGGACCAGGAGACCAAGAGAAAGGTTGTCTCATATACGGTACGTCTTGTTGCAATCAATTCTCGATCTAATAAGTATCCAGTGAAGAGCTGGAAGAGTAAACCCATCGAAAGTTTAATGTTCAGCTCTTCGCCAGACTGCCAACAACAATGAAATTCCTTTACTGACTGACTGATTCCTCTTAATTAAAGCCTCACCATGCCTTACCTCGCACAGCTCGTTAAAGGATCTCGCATCTCGCACAATGTGGGAACACATAACAAGTACTCCTTCGCATTGTATATCACATTCAGTGAGCGTTCGCTTAACGAGTAAGCCGGTAGTTGTGTGCACACACACTCTTTTGCTGACATTTTGGGTGCTCTCACCTTTAATTTAATCTCCAAAAAAGTGTTTTAGTGCCCTGCCGGACTCACTTGTATCTACAGTATGCAGCTGCATCTTCAGCAAAATCAGGAAGCTATACAAAAGGCCCATTATAATGAAATTTTCCTTTAATAAATATTAGATTTTTGAACATTTGTGCTTGCTAGAAATCCAACAGGCTAATCAGGGAAAGCAGCCAGAATTAGTAATGCCAGCAGTATAAGCTGCCATTCATGTTCTCTTTTATTCTTGTTTCACTCTGTGCGGTATGAAAAAAAAAAAAAAATCTAATTAAAACACACATATTTCACTCACCAGCAGGAGCAAATAAAAAACACAGAAACAACCTTCACTAATACATCCATACATTCTAATCTTTCTTATTATTATGTTTGTTAGTTGGGTGAGCAGTTAGGTCAAGCTAACTGTCCAAAAAAGCAAATAAATGAAGTGCAAGTAATTTGAAAAAACATCAATTAAAACAGGCGCTAATTTGAATTCATATCACAAGATAATTTAATAGATGCTCTTAAGTTAGCGTGGGTAGCTCTGAACTCCGTTTTTCTTTGTGGCACAACAACAAATAGGTGAGCAAAGGACAGAGTGGATTGCAAAGTGGGCTGTAAATGAAGCTTGAATTAGAATTTTTAGTGATGGTGGATCTTTGAGAACACCTTTTCTGTTGTGCTGCAATGATAATAATGATAGTAATAAGGAGGAATAATTCAAAAAGAAGCTTCAATACTTGAGCTCGGCTAAAGCTTTAAGGCACTGATTACAAACACAAAACGCAGTCCTTAGTCTGAGGTTGTTGATGATAAGAGGTACTTGTGAGGAGCGCTCTGGTCATTCGTGGGCCCCCGGGAACATATCATTATGTTAATAACACTCTCACAAAGGGAGTAAAAATTTCATTTTCTGAATCTTGTAAACAATTTTAAGGGACATCTTTACTGGTTGCTTGGCAAACTCAGAGGACAGCTAAAGCTAGAAAGCTTGCGTCTTAGTTGTGTGAAAATCATGATTCTAATGCCAATTTCAAGCTGGGTCTTTGAGTCACAAATGTGCTGCGCCTACCTATTACATCTGCTGGCTTTAAGATCCATCTTAATGAAGTTATTTGCAAGGGCTTACATCATCGTGTAGAATATAAGCTTGACTGATCCTCAATTTAGCAGAGTAAATATGAATGATGAGACAATCATATATCCGCGACAGACTACTTATTTTCCGATCAAATGCGTCGGTGTGCCCATAGAGCATAGAGAAGAGCTGAGGGGATGTGATTGCATATGATATCAGATATTCTGTGCTCAAAAGAGACGTGAGTTATTATACTTGTGAATCCGTCTTTGTCTGAATTTTATAAAAATGTATTCTGGACAGAGTTTCGCCCTCAAGCATGTTGCCCAAGTTTTGTGAAATATATTCCACACCTTAGTGTGAATCTGCTTGTTTCAGTGTAGCTTGGGTGACCTTTTGGCTTAACGCCATGGCTTCCAACCAAGCATGACTCTGAATATGATGCCCCGACTGGAATAACTAAAAAGAAAACAGCATATTACCATAGCGCTTCTGCGGGCAACTATTCCAGTAATAACTCTTGGCTTGGTCCTGTCCCTGCCATCCGATAATTGAATTGGTAGACAATGCCATGCTGCTGTCACAGCGGGAGCTGGCAAAGAAGATAAGTGCAGTAATGTGGCTTTATACAGAGGCAACATGTCACAGCAGGTTGACAAAGCCACGCTGTGATAAATTAAGAGCCATGCGACAATACTGCGTGAAATTTGCTTTTGGATATTTAAGTGGTGCTCCGGTTACTCTCTTGATAAGATCTTCGTGTCAGCCACATCATCATGAAGCCCATTTGCCATCAATCTTCGACTTCGAGTCCTCACAGTGTCAGCTCCGCTCTGCGACGATACAATAGGCTCACTAAATCCAGCTGCTATTCCCCAAAAACTTTTATGTTCGCCACTGCAGAGCAGCGTCATCGTTCAGAAGCTGGATCCTCTTCGCTTGAGGCAGGAAGCAACAGCATTTATATTCCTTGAGACTAGAATACATCCAGAAAAAAAGATTTAGATAGTTGACCACCTATTTAAACCTGCACTCATTCCTACCGATAGCAGCATGAAGGACGAGTAACACCGGTGTTATTATCACAGCCATTAATAATGCTCCGCTAGCTTACGCTTATCACAGCACACTTCCTGTCGAATTTTGGGGATGTAGATTAATTTAGTCCATTAATTTTGTTTCCCTTTTAAGACCCGGTCAGTAACGTTATTCAAATGCAAGATGCTTAGTCTACTAGTGCGACAGGTCAACCAATTTGTCTCAAGACGAGATTATACAGATGATGAAGGATGTTTTTTTCCAAGCGGCAACCTCCATTAAACCTATGCTAAAGTGCCAAAAACTGCAGTTCCGCTAATGGCCACTTGAGGCTGGCTACAGAACATGTCAATCTCCATAAGCCCCCATGTTAAAATGTCCAAGATCACAGCAGAGATAAACATGTTTACAGCCTGGTACAAAAAACAGTTTTGGTCTCTAAAGCTAATTTCCCCGTTCATGACAACTGTACTGAATCTGTTTGTAACTCACCCAATCAAATTATATTAAGGCTTAAAGCTATGCAGAATTAACAGCGTTGACAGTTTGATTGACAGGTGTGTGTGTCATTACAGATTGCTTTGTTTGAGCACCCAGGTGTCATTCAGCCCGCCTCAGGTCCGCTGACGGTCCCTTTTTGCCGATTTCTAGATTAGCCGGGTGGCAGAAGAGAGGCAGGACTGCCAACATGGCAGTGGCCAGAGCCACGTTTTGAGCTTCAAAATGTGGCTCTTCAGAAGCCTATGCCTATGGGTGATGTCACACATACGCTGTCCATTCTTTATACTGTCAGTGGTCTTATAATCAGGCGGATACAATGTGTGACATAGTTAAATACAAGTCAGGATTAAAACTCACAATACTGTTTAGATTTTGCCTTCGGCCTTCAGATCGACATCTTCTTTCACAGATTGTTTGCGTGTGTTTCCAATCAGAGAATGCCTATGGAAACTGTGCTATATTTGTGACAAGTATTCAAATTACTTCGTGTGCACACAAGCAGTCACTCGCATATTCTCTTTGTTGTTTGTCCATTATAGTGCACAATTTAATTCCAGTCCAATTAGTCTCTGCTGCATTATTGAGGCTATATTTAGACACACTTTTTTGCCACTCCCTACATCTTTAAGTTGCACTTTCCATTACACTTAATTGATCATGATGCAAGACAAGCATCTACCGGTCCAGTTTTGCTTGTTGTTTGGTCCAAATTGTTCTTCCTTATCTCCACTATGTGTCCGAGCTACAGAAGTTAAGTGTGATTTCACTATCTCTGTGTCTTCAACTCCATAAATTTAACTTTATTTTCACATTTTCTAGATAAAAGCATCGACTTTGTGTCTAAAATGTGCTTTTTATCTGCAATCAAATACTCAGAATGGGTATGGTGTGTACTTTTAAGTTTCCCTAAGATAAGATGTCCAAAAAAATGTGCTTTCGGCAAGCGTATGCATTGGCCTGTCAATTAGTATGCCTTAGAAGAACAAAAACATAATTCAAATCTAATTTGAATTAGTTCTTCAAACAGCACATCTGTTAAAAAAATTTATTCAAAAGGCACAGAACTCATTTTGTCTGTCAAAGACAGGCACAAAGGCTCTTTTTATGACTCAAATCTATTTTACCATTTCAATCTGTTGAGTAAACAACAGGCTTTAGCCCATAGGCCAATTGTGCTTAATATTCATAGGCTAAAAAAGGAAGCTATAGAAAATCTGGTCGAATCACACTGTGGATCTTTGTAAAGCATTGGTTTTCAGTCCCCGTTCACACTCACTGGACTGTGTTTCCAGATAATTTCTGAGCTGATGTCCTATAAATGTCATTGGTTTGAAACCTTTAGTTTAAAAATGTGTGTTGCTCACGATAAGTATCTTCTACAACCGTTTACATCATCCTGCTGCCTCCTTTAGGCCATTTCTGTGCAGAAACAATCTTAGGATACTGATTGAATTTTTATTTGTTATAGTATACTTGTAGTGGATACTGCGTTCTCAGATTGTAACATTATTTAAAATTGTCATATAATATACTGAGGACAATTCAGGGAAATACCGCTCCGTACCATTTGCATATTCCGCTCCTGCAGCCCTTAAACAAATCCTGCAAAAAGACAGCCAAGACTCAAAGTTGTGACTTGTACAGCCTTGAGATATTGCCTGAACATTGAACTGAAGTCTGAGGGAGAATGTTTGTTTACCCTTTGACATCCAAATTAGCTTAATTTTAACATAAAGTCAACAGCTTTGCAGCAAAAAGCACAAGCACAAGCCCACTGAGAAAATCTCCTTGTCGTGTTTTACATCTTTTCCAATTCATTCTCTGCAGAGCTGCAATTGGTGTGACAGATTACAGGGAGTGACAAACTCCCCTCTTGTTTCTTGCCGCCCTAAGGCACGGGAAAAGCATTTGAATAATCAAACTCTATTGTTTTTATCTGCTGCTTTGTTAAGATAATTCTGAAATGTTTATTGAATGCAGAACAAGGGCGTGTGGAGTGAAATCTCCAATCACACGTCTGAGCTGAGTGCAGGCTGAGATGCAGCAGAAACAAATGTGAGAGAGAGCAAAGTGAAAGCTTGTTCCAGTGTCTGTGACTGAATTGACTGATTATTAAATAAAAGAATACATTGTTCTATACATATAATATGATGGATATGTTGAATATTTGTTATAAACTACAGGAAATGGATGAAATAAAATCACACTAACCTAAACCTTTAAACTAACACAGATGGAAGAATCACTTCTGTCAGGTTGAGCTATGCGTCTGACATCTGACATACCTCATGATTAATCAAATTATATAAAAATAAATCAAAAGATTAACTCATAATGAAAAAATCATTAGTTGCGAACACGGTTTATTAGGAAGTGGGTCTTATTTTTGTAGATTTGACTGTGTAACATAAGTGTACTCACAAAGTTAATTAATGAAATCTGGGTATGAGGCGACATCAGCTTTTAAACTCTTTTAAACTCCCATGTTAACCAACTGCATTTGAAAGGCGATTAGTAAAATACCAAACATGCATCACTGTTTACAGACTGACTTCCCAGTTCAGCTTTGACTTACTGTACTTGCCGTAATCCGACTACTGAGGACGCGACCCAACCCACATGACTGACTATCCTCTGAAAAATATCTCATATTTTTTCCACTTTTTCTAGATTGTAGTGTACAAATATTATATCTTTTACATTTTTTGTATTTCTATTCCATTTTATTTAGATATTGAGTTTAAACAACAGCATAATGAGCCTCGGACATGACTCAATGGTGACTACAGCCCTGAATAAAGAATTGTTAGTGAGATTTCAGGTGCATTCGCAGTTTTACCTCCAAATAAACCAACTTAATTGTTTGTTTGTCTCAGCATTTACTTGGGGGACAGTGTCATCATAACTTACAGAAATTTTGCCAAATCTACAAAAATAAGTTGAGAAACTAAAATTCTCCTTTAAAAGACAAAAAAAACCTCCAAATGTCACAGCAAATGTCAAAAGTGTCTCACTGTGTTATTCTCAAAATCAAACCACAGACTGAAATGCTAACTGACCTTATGATGAAGTCGCTGGAGTCGATGAGGCCGCCGTACTGGGACCCCTTCAGGTTCCCAGAGTTCCCCACCACGGCGCAGGTCCTGCAGCGCTCGGGGCTCGCGTCCATGTAGAGCACCTCATCAGGGATGACTTGGAACAGCTCCTCCACCACTCCACTGAAATTGGCCGGCTGCCTCTCTGACTGCAACCACTGGTGACACAGCAGAGACAGGCCTCAGAGAGAGCCACGGCTCCAGGGCCACTTTAAGTAGAAGTGATTGAACAAGGGCAGCCGAGCTCGAGACACCGAGCACATTTCTGAAATAACCTCAGGGACGGCTTAGCTTCATCTGCGGGGGCTCTTTTGGCCTGGCCTTCTTCTGGTGGCTTTGAACTCGGAGTGACAGCAAATAAATGCAGGAATGTGTGTTCACTGTAAAATCTCACATATTGTGCTGTGGCAGCTGGGAACAGAACGGATAC
Source organism: Argyrosomus regius (assembly GCA_946959425.1). Classification (NCBI taxonomy): domain Eukaryota; kingdom Metazoa; phylum Chordata; class Actinopteri; family Sciaenidae; genus Argyrosomus; species Argyrosomus regius. Next base: position 9,955,360 of record OX336899.1, on the reverse strand, counting down.
AGAATGTTCTGCAACAATCGCCTATTCAAATGTAGAGTTTTAGTGACTCATGGTCTAAATATCATTGTGGAGGTTATTCCACCTGATTTTTGGGAAAACAATGTAAATTTCATGTAGCATTGAAGTTAATATTTACTAAAATATAGCGTTTAATGATAAGACTAAAACCCTACTTCATTACAAACCTTAAAGAATCCCAGATTACACATATATTATTTATAGAAGTTACATTTCGTTGTATATAACACGTAAGCCTTGACATGGAACAAAGAGCCCAGCAATACCTGAAAGGTCATGCCCTTGCCTTGCAGCAGCGCAGTGCCTGAACCATCTGTCCGGGCTACCGTTGATATGTGACACTTGCCTCATCAAGCTCCCTGTGAGAAGCATTTCCTGAAACGACTAGTGACAGGAGGCAACCTTGCAGTAATTTTTCTATTCTTGCCTCTAATTGGACATGGTGTGAGGTGAATGTGGGAATACCTAAGGCGCTGGATGCCTTCCAGACAAAGATAATTGTGTGACATAAATTTTGTGAATAGGCTTTTCTAATTTAGAGAGCTATACTGCTAATAATGGCAGTTATAGAAAGTACAGTATATATTGGCTGGATAGAATTCAATTAGGGCTGGTACCTAATTAGTTATATAGCTGATGTGAATTCTAATTTACAAGAAAGTGGATTTAAACAAGAGATCCTCCATAAAACACTTTAACAGCTATTGTATCTAATAATTCTGAGTTCATTTTTATGTTTGGTGCGTTTTTATGATCCCTGTGGATGACTGGCCAAATGTAGGTGGAATTACATCCATAAAGATATTTTCAGTGAAGCTGAAATGGATGGTTTGATATGAGGAAATGTTTTAACAGTAACAGTGAATACTGAAGCTTTTGTGCCAGCCACTCTGAACCCAAAGGTTTTCCCCTCAAGCAGCCATTTAAGAATGACATTTGACAATCTTACAGGTGACGAAATCCATCATTGAAGAGTCAGAGATCACAATTTCTGCAGTGTCAGGCAGTCATGTGAAAATAAAAACTAAGTAAGTAAAGTAAAGTAAGTAAGTAAGTAAAATTAGTTAGGTTCTGGATATTTGCCAGATATATTTTTTTGTTACTTTAATAACTAACCAATACAGCTGAAAATGCATTAACATACTAGCTCTAATTGGAAAGGATTGTTTTCATTAACCCATACCATCAACTCCAGGGTACATTACATATTGTTCAACATTTAAAGGTGTACTCCAACAATATATTACGACTCTTCCATTAAGTTGGGAACAATTTTTCACAATTTAAGCAACAGAGGCAGAAGATATTCTCAGAGACAACCTGACTTTAGTCCATAGTATGGATCAACCTCCAAATACACTGGATCCTACACTTCCCATAATGCAACACAAGCATCTTCTCTTAGAGCCTCCGTGACTAATAAAAGCTCACCTCTTTTAAACTCCACATCCCCGGTTTATAACACAGGCTCTCTGTTAAAAATTTGAAGTCTCAAGCTTAACTTGAGATTGTTATTTTCTTGACAAACCTCCTCCAAAACCACAGAAAACATGAGTAGCACTAACCATGACGACTAAACTGATCTTGATGTGTAAACTTGAAGTGTAGAGATATACTGCATATTCTTGTTCAATAGCTCAAGAGCTCCATACATCGATATTGCAATCTTCTAAGTATGATACTAAAGCCAGCAGAAACTTAGCTTAGCATAAAGACTAGACGCAGGTGGAAACAGCTGGCCTGGTTCTGTCCAGAGGTAAAAAATACACCCACCAAAAATACGCTGAAACCATCACCTCAACTCGTTAACATTTTATATCATTGGTACAATCTTTAATTCTTGTCGTTAGCATGAGGTTACGAGGCAATAAGATTTATTTTGGGGGGCAGAAGAAAGACATTACAGGAAATGTTGGTGAGGCAGGTGGGAAAGTGGGCAAAGTAGAACACTTTATGCATAACTGCACATTAATAATTTGAATTAACGATCATACAGCTGGTAATAACTGTAGTCAAAGCATGACACGTGGCACGTCTACATGTTTGCAGCATTATGAATAATGCACATCGCAAAGAGTGGGAGAATGGTTATAGTATCACCTATGCAAGGAAAATAAATCTCTTTATGTGCAAAAGATGGTGAAACTAAACCGTTTCCATATCCACCATCTCACCATCTCATCTTCACATCAAAATATGAACAAATTGTGTGTGGGAGTTTGCTTCACAACTTGATCCTGGTGAAGATCCCTTGGATTTGAAACAATCAATGTGGCAAAAACAAACACTTCTTGGGAGCATTGCAGCAGTGTGTGATCTCTGTTCTTTATTCATGATCTCTCTTTTCAGCACCTCATCTGCTCTCTAAAGCTGAATGTGCATGTTTCCTCTTTCTTTTCAATCCTCTGTATAGCACCACAAAAACCATAAACACATCCTGTGGATCTTACCTGCCACCATTTAAAGGTTTCATCAGAGAGGACGCTGTTCTCCCTGGTCATGAGAGGATGGATGGACTGATTGAAGCGCTCGGCAAACCATGGGTCATCCTCCAGCTCAATCATGCACTGTCGACAGGCGCACAGCCCTTTGGAGAAAAAGTTGTCTGACAGGTGAAAAGCATACTTGAAAAAGTAGAGCGAGGGGTCCCGGAAAGTGTAACTGAACAGGAACGTTGTGAATGTAATGGCGCAAAATAGCAGAGCAAAAGTCCTGATTTTCCTCCGCTTGAGTAGAGACATGTTGCCACAGTCAGAATCAGTTGGCTGGGAACTTTGGGAGTGCAACGGACAAAAATAGCATCATGATAAATCTAGTGTCCCAAAGGTGTGAGAAAAAAGCAACCCTGTTGACCACATGGTGCAAGGGGCTCAGGCTGTTCTTCTTATTTTTCAGGCGACACAGGGTTTGGGTTCACGAATGTCCTTAATGAAATCCATCCATGTGGTTTCTTTGCAGATTCATCAAAACCAAAGAACCGTAAATCCACAGTGTGATTCTGTCAGCTTGAAGGCTCTTGGTTAAGCATATACAGCCAGTTTCACTGACCACTCAGATGTTTACTCTGTGGGGTCAGTGACTGATGTGCCATCCATTCTTTAATGATCCACCTAGAGGGCAGATAAAAGGACATTTTTGTGAAACACGTACTGGGAAAACAAAACAGCCTACAGAGCTTCTGTTTGATTTTAAAGACATAAGGGAGGTTTAATTCTGCACAGTTCTGTATCCTTGTAATTTCACAATACTAAGCATTCCAAGAAGAACTTCACACATACTCTCTTAGCTCTTAAAAAGACCATCAAACACCAAAAAAATGTCTCGATTGATTGCGAAATTATTATAGTTCTCCTGAAACAAACAGACAGCAAGCTTAATCAGCGTACCAGCCCACTGTTAAGAATATGTCAATAAGTGGAAACAGCTTTTGTTAACTGAGATAAAGTGAAAGCCCGAATGCACACATTCATTGACAGACTGGGATAGTACCAAAATGAGTCATTGATCCGGTGTCACATTCACAGATGTTCAAGAAATTGAAAAGCGTACATTGGGTAAAGAGTCCAAACTTGTTATGCTGTTATTTTTTATCTTTTTAGTGGGTTATAACTTTTGCAGAACTTTTATAACCTACTTACTTTGGGGTACTGCAGATGCCAGGGGTGTGTGGAAAGATTGTGGAGTAGCTCAACAAATTTTATATATACAGTATATGGGAGTAAAAAACAGAGCAAGTAAGTGGAGATACATAATAAATGTAGATGCTTCCACACGGTTGCACTGCATTAAAGCTGGGGTCACACAACACAATAGGTGGTGTTCATGCTGGGAATGACAACAATGAAGTATCTTCGAGCCCCCAACCCAAAGTGTTGGTACCCGTCGGGTCTTCAAGCCATTTTATTTCCCAGTTACGTTGGTATTGACAGGCCGGAATGAGACTCACCAATCAGATATCTTTTTCCCACCTTTAACATCCAATCATGCTGTGCATCATGTATAAAAATACAGAGCAGGCCCAGTTAATTCTAATTTGTATCAAGATGGGAAGAGAAATAGATCTATGTGACCTTGTAAGAGGTTTTACTGTTGGTTGCATGGATGTAAGGAGCTCCAGTCACAAAGAGTGCTCAACTGGCTCATGTTTCAGTAGCAACAGTGGCTAAGGGGAAATCTTAATTTAGATCTACGAGAAAGACATCAGTAATAGGGTCGAAAATTGTGGTCGACAGCGTACATTTGAAGTCGATGCTCGTGCATTAGTGCGATATGTAAAGGAAAAACTGAAGAGCAACTCGGGTGACTGAGAATGTCAATGCTGGACGTGATCAGACTGTCAGCAAACACAGTCCATCGGCAATTACATAGAGAGGATATTATAGCAGGGCTGCAGTGCAAAAAGCCCTCATTACAAAGATGAATGCACTATTGAGAGTTCGGTGGTGTAAAAATCATCGACAAAGGTCTACAGAGACACGGAAAAAAGTGATGTGTTCAGGTTAGTCATCTATCATATAATATATTACAGTACATACATAGATATGAAAGACATACAGTATGTCTTTCATACTCCGGCTTCCTCCCACAGTCCAAAGACCTGCAGGATAACAGGTTAATTAGTGACTCTAAATTGCCCGTGTGAATGTGAATGGTTGCTTGTCTCTATGTGCCCTTTGATGAACAGGTAGTATCTGCATCCAAAAATCCAGTGTTCACTCCCCTTAACCGGCTTATGGAGGCTGCAAGAGACCATGTTACTCATGTTAGTGTTGGCAGATTCTCTTAGCATTTTTTCCCTTTAAAATTTTACACATTTTAAATCATGAATTGAGTTGACTTAACTGACAGGGCTGTGGGACTAGATCTAACAAGAATGTACCACTGGAAATTAGTGGTATGATCTGTGTTTAAACTACTATAGAGTCCTCTATACAGTAAGTCCTGCTGGGTACAAAATTCCCAGAATAAAATAGAGTATGGAACTGTTTTTTTTTTTTAGACCCCGGCTTTTCATGAATGACAAAGCAGGCATACCTCCTGGGGTTCCATTTTCAACATGAAAAGGCCACCACTGCTTTTTAACGGGGCCCGGGTTTCATTCTGATGTGCAGCTGTGTTTAGGATTCAACAAATGCTTCTATATTTAGCTAACAGCAGATCCACGTTTGAGATTAAGCGCTTATCATCGCTGCACAGCGTGAGAAATATGTCTGAAAAATGAACCCAAGAAAACATGCTGCCTGCCCTTTGCTCTTAACAATTTCTGAGTGAGTCCTCCATATAGAAGATTTGTAGGGAACTCCATTACAACGAGAGAAAGGCTTTGGGTCTTTCCTGATTAGAAATTGATCAGGTCATTCAAATTCCACCCTGGAGGGACGCAAAGAGGATTGAGTTTAAGACTGGCTGGGAAAGACTACGCGGCGACACAGCTTGCCTGTTGATTTCATTCTCACTATCAGAGCAGACTCACTATCACACAAACTGTACAGCCGTTTATCAGCAGCACTGGCACAGGCCAATGCACAAGGAAGGCTTATAAGTGATCCCGTCTGCTGTTTGGAGCTCCGTAACTCACAGCAGACTGCGGATTTGCATAGAGTCCAAGGTTGGTTATTGTCTAAGGCAGCAAGTTTGACAAGGATACCTGGGGACACCGATAATGGACACTTCAATGAATAGGCCTACTTCTGTAAAGCAGGCTGTTGACTCCACTCAGTTTGAAGCCCTTTGGCATTAAAGGTCCAGGTAGATGTGAGAGCAAGCGGAATATATTCTCAAACAGGTGGCAACTCCCCACTTTTGACAACACATCGACCATCATCTCGCTCCCCTGACCTTGTTCGACTGAAGGCTGGCAACCCTGCGCTGATCAAAGTTCGCAAAGCTGAGACAGCAAAGCGTCTGTTCACACTTCAGAGGGGAGGGAGAGACGGGGGATAGAGAAAGAGAGGGGGGTGGAAAGCAGAGCAGCAGTGTGTGAGTTGTGATTTTCGACCTAATCTTCACTTTTGAGAAGTCATCAACTTTGCAGGGTGTAGTTACAGTCAAGTGTTTTCAGTTTGTGTTGTGTGGAAATTGTTTTTCTCCCCGGCTTTCCTCTGCTACTTGTGAGCAATTTGAGAAATCAGAATTCTGCAGTTTTGAAGACTCCTATGTATTATATACTTGAGAAAGGTATTTCTGCTGAGCTCAGAGAGTGTGCTTGCTGAGTTGAACCAAGCCTCGCAGCGGGAGTTACCCCTTAGAAATAACCTGGATACCTGACACAGACATGCACCTTGATGGATAAATGGAATCAATCAATTTAACATGCCAGCGTCACGTCTGTACTGTATATGCGCATATATGAAAGATCACACGAGCATTGTGGCTCTGTAATGATCCTGTTATTAATAAGTGGGCCACAAACAGCAGGAGTAAGAGATTACTACACAGTTAGGTAATCTGGATACAAAAGAAAAGGTAGCGTAGGTAGTGTAAGATGTAATCAGATTACAGTTCTATTTGTATGTTTCTATACATTTTAAAATAAAGGATGATACACCCCCTTACACATGTGCAGTGCGCACACATTACAGTCATATACAGTCGTGGCCTCAAGTGAAAAAAAGCTGCAGAAAAGAAAGGAGAGCAGCATTACAGTAAAGAGCAAGTTATGCGCTCCAGCTGTGAAAATGGTCGAGAAGCAACTGCCTGAAGTCACTTAACGAAAAGCAAGTTTGTCTTTAAAAATATACTGAGTAGAGGACTCATTTTAAGTGCTAACAATTTCCCCATTTGCTTTTCTAAGGTTACATTGTTCTGTTATCTTGTACAATATTCAAAAATCATCTTATTCCTTTTCTCTTGGCTTAATTTGCATATGTGGTGTTAAGGCAATCCAAAAAAAACCAATACGTTTTGTACGTTTAATATTGTTATACTTGGATTATCTTGCTGAGTACATTTTCTAACAGGTAATTGGTACTTGTATTGGATTACATTACACAATTTAATACATTTTTAATACTATAGATTTGGTCATTTTTCTTGGTTCAGGTGCTTCCAAATATGCTTCTACATGTGTAAATATGCTACGTTCACTTTTGTGTGTTTTTACAACCAGCAGTTTGCACAGGGTAAAAATCGAATCGCGGGTTGCTTGCGGGATCCGTCAAAAACAGAACATTCATGTATTTCACGCAGAGCCCTGCCTCTGGGACGCTTCTGAACTGGACCACAGTGGAGCTGGTGGGGTTTGAAACATTGACTAGAACAGCTGCGTATCGCTGCGCTGACCGCAGTGCACACGCAACATGGCGCGTCCGTGCCCGGTGGAGTTTGGGGGTTAGTCTTTTGCTGGAGGCTCCCATGTTAGCATCCCCTGCTTCAACAGAGCGACCTAATGGCTTTTCATAAAGGGTTAAAATAGGTCTGAACATGACCAGAAGAGGAAGGCTGCATGAGGAACGCACACACACCATGAAACCAAGTGGCAACATCCGTTACTATGAAGTGACGCCAACGCTGGTGATTCATTTAATTACACACTACAGAAAACATATGAATATTATATTCCATATTCAAACAGACCTTTTTTTAATATGAACATTATTATGCAAAAGGTATGAATAAAAAACTTGAATCTTTGATATCATCAACATTCAATATCTGAAACTGCACCAGACGGGATGAATAATAAGAGGTGTTAAAGGCAACACAGAAGAAATCCAGAGGGACTTTCTGTGACATTTCCGCTTCATAACTAATAATATCAGTCAGAGAATAAAAAAAATGCTCCAGATTTTACATTTGATGGCATCACATCTATGACTCTTCATGCTGTAAGCTCTGGCTTTGGTGAGGAGTATTTTATTTGCACAGTTATTGACTCTCAGTCGGTGCTTTATTTTGATAAAAAAAAGGGAGGCATGGTTATGTTTCTTGCTCAAACACATAAAGAGGATTCTTTGAGCATTGAGAGATTGAAAGGTGTGGGCAAGGTCTTCTCACAAGATTGAAATAACTTGGAGAAATAGTTCAGAAATCAGCTCACACATACAAACATACTGGAGCAGCCGTTAGATGTAATTAATTAAAATGAAGATGGATTGTATGAAGACACATTCCTAATGACAATCGCTATTTAAGCTCTTAAAACCATGTTTATGATGGAAAAGCATCTAACTATAGTCTTTTTTAATTCAATATCTTTCAACCAAGGGTTAATAAGGTTTTCAGAGAGCTGGAAACAGTGTGTGACTGCAGGTTTTATGAAATCCTTTCAAAATACAGACAAAATAGGAAATGCAGAGTGGTCAGATTTAAAATGCAGCTGACATTTCGAAGGTGAGAGGTTTTATGTTTGCATAAACAATGTGTTATACATTTTTAAAACCTGGCATACTGCGCTTCTCTAGCTATTGATGTTTACAAGTACTGATTTGTGTATGTGACCAGCATCCTTGCGCAGGTCATCCAAGCAAACTGTAAAAAAAAAACAAAAAACACCATTTGCTTTCGTTTTAATTGAGGCTGGAGAACACTGCGGCAGCTAGTGAAGACAAAGAACAATAAATTAATCAAGTATTGTCTCTGGATCAATCAATCTGGTTTTCAAAAAAATAACAATACAACGACTATACAGCCATGCTAGTGGTTTTGTGGGGTTGTAATTACACAGGTTGGTGATTTAAGCTAAATGTTAACGTTACCCTGGTAGCATGGTCTGAATGGGCCTTTATAAAAATAATAAATTATATAATTTGTTGAGGTTTTAAAGATTTAGGTCTTTGAAGGGATTTATGGTGCCACAGACGGCAAGTTTGGATCATGATTTCCTGACAAGGCTAAAGCTGGACAGGATGGACCTTACAGAGGGAGGTGAGGAATGAAATATTTACTATGCTCCTCAGTTAGTGAACTCATAGTTCCAGGCGACATTTTAACCAACAGAAAATTACAAGATATAATCTATAATAGACATGGACATTCAACAGGACATATATGTATAGGTCTATATGTTGGTGTTACTATTCGATTTGCAAAAACTTTTTGATTTTGATCATACAATTGCGCTGTTGTGACCATAACATTTGTTAGATATGCTATATCAAAGGGTGTTATGTTGGGAAAGTGCTGCACTGTTACGTAGCAGCCCAGTATTCATCACTGTTCTTAACATTTTCATTTCCCCCTGCTTCTTTTATGACCTTGTTATGTTAGGTTTACCGTTATTAACACAGCCCTAATGGACTTTTACTCATTTGTCCTGGCTCAGCAGCTTATTATATCTCTAATTTTATCATTGCAAAATTATATTATCCTCCCACTTTGACATTCTCTCATTGCATTTCCACTGATTACTGCAGACTGTTATTCGTCACGTCCTTCACACCCATCCATGTACCTGTGGTTGCCGGGAGCAATAAAGTTTCCCTGGTGTGTTAACTCCCTGTGAGGCTGCCTAATTCACTTCAGGCTGGTGTCACTGAATACAAGTACAGAGCACTGCAGTCTGAGGTGAACCTTCACACTATTATTCGGAGCAATTCCCCAAGCTCCGACCCTTTTAAACCCCTTAACATACAGTTCTGCCCTCTGTGTAGCTTTAATTTAGGAAAAACTCATCTCATTCCACCCTGTCTGACAGCATTATATATACTTGGGAACACATTGTTCAACCTTTTAATTGAAGCTGTATGTTTACAATGACTGATCTACTCAAATCCAAGACTCACTGCAAGTGAAAATATTCAAATACGCCCAATTCAGTCTGACATGTTTGGCATATTTGGATACTGGCATCTCCCCTTTTTATTAAAAAGTCATTTTAAATTGAATTTAAATGGAATTCTGTCAGTATCGAACAATGTTTAAAGGTGCAACATAAGGTAGTAATGACTGACCACGTGCTGGGCCAGTTTATCCAAAATATAACATGCTGATCTATGATTAAATGTTTAATTCATGCTGTCAAGGTAGAATCAATGCAGGTCTACTATAGGCTCTATCTTACAGATTCATTAAAAAAAATATGCACTGATGTACAAAATATCAAGGGAATTATGCTCTGTGGTGGATATCATCTGAATATCAAAGTCGTGATTTGTATAATTTTCAAATCACAAGAACTGCATTTTTAAATTAACAAGCTGTAGCACCTGAATGCTTAAGTCAGCAAATGTTGATTTTTCCAGCTGTAATGACAAGTGCTGCAAGCAAATGTACTCAACTGTAGTTAATTAATGTTAATTTTGGTGAGTTAGCAAAAGCAACATATCTTGATTGTTGCCTCCTAAATTTGTGCTCTGCACGCCGTTTGTACATTTGATGGTTTTGTGGAAGACAAAGCATCACGCTGTATCGTTTTTGATGCCGTGTCTTGTTGTATGGGACAAATGTGAGTCGTCTCACGTCAGTTTCAGAATAACTAGCAGTAAGCTTCAAGGCTGCTGAGTGTATATGAGCTGTTGGAATCTTCCAGTTAAACTTCAACACATTATACATTACTATTTAAGCTTATCACCTAGAAAGCTAAATCTGGACCGTCAAGGTTCGGAGCTGTGAAGCAGCAAACGTTAGCTTAAAGCAACTTCTTTTTGTCTATCATGATGTCCATAGAGGCTGTTAAGCCTCATCACATTGCCTGCTTGCTCAGTCAGTTCCAGTTCTGGCATAACTTGCCAACTAGGAAACGATCAATGAGTATAACACCAATTAGAAATTGGCATGATTGCCATGTATTATCTTTAATGTGAGCTAAACTGGTTATACAAGTTTGCCCAGAAGTTTCTTTGTCTTTGACTACACGTATTTTATCTTATTTCTGTAGAAACAGTTTGTGATAATGTGTATCTTGCTTAATTTGTGTGTCACAAATACAGGCCTCTAATTTGAATCCTAAAAAATGATTTAGACTGCAGTCGCGGTATCGGTCATAACATCTACCGTCAGATATTATCCTTGAATTGTTTACCCATACTCGGTGGTGTACATTTAACAGACAGACACAAAGGAAGAACAAAATAAATTAATGTAATGAAACCAAGAAATTAGTATATTACACATGACATGAGGTACAGTAGAGGGGGCACGGTTCGTACAAACCAATTGCTCTACCCAGTTTAGATTTCAGATTGGAAAAGCCCCTGATGTAATAAAACTCAGGTATAGGTGGCTGCAGTTCCAGCCTCCCTAGAAAATGTGCTTGATGTTACTCTTGAATGGAAAATATACAACCATTCTGCACACAGTCAAATGTTGTTTTGTTTTTTTTCTTTTTCCTGCACTTCCACTGATAGCAAAGTGGACAGAATGTAAAGCAGCCCTGATTATTGATGTGTGTTGTCAAGCACGTTCCCCGTCCAAAATGAGACGTCTGTCCCATTAATCATTAACAAAGCGGAAGATGTGGGATGCCTCTGATGGAATGAAATAGGTAGTCCATTTGCACATTTGTCAACACACAATACGTGTTTCCATGATGCTGGTGATTTTTTCCCTTCTATTTCCTATGTTTTTTATCTCTATTTTTTTGATGAGGCCATTTTGCATGCAGACAAATGTTTTTCCTGCACTTCCACTGATAGCTAGATGCAGCCAGGAAGAGAATGTAAAACAGACCTTAGTATTAATGTGTTTTGTCAAGGAAGTTCTCCATCCAAAAGGTAATGTCTGTCCCATTAATCATCCCCAACAGGGAAGGTGTGGGCAGACTTGAATGAAATAAACCAGTCCATTTGCATTTTTCTCGACATAAATATGTCTACCATGATGCAGATGATTCTTTATGTTAACTGTGTTTCATCTTAGATGGTTTCTTACAGGCGCTTTACACCAGAGGGATGCATTTTATGCTTTATGTAGATGTGAAAATATGAGCCACAAAAGGAGATCAGAAGGCAAGACGGCATGTTTACTGAAAGCCGACTACACATGGTTAACAAAATAGCTTACAGTGTGAAAGAATCCTCCAAGGATTGCAGAGGTTTGACACACATCTCGGAAACATGTTTCAAACAGAACTGTTTTCCAAGTGCAAGCTGTCCTAAACATCTGCATTGCACAAGGATGCTCGCTTTGTTTAATTCCTGATGATCTTGATTCAGATTTCGTGCAGGATATCAGATCTGTCAGTCTGGTTCATCTACAGGGTGTTTTTTTTCTTTTCTCCTGCATTGGATGATTTCTCTATCAGTGTCAGACAGACCGACTGAGGAGTTCAGTCGGTCTCTGATCTTGTTCCAGATCCACTTTTGCATTTGGAAAAATATCCACTTCTGTCAAGAAGAACATGAAAAGCATGCTGTCCTCTCCAGAGATCAGCAGCAGTGGTTGTTTGTTCAAACTTTAAAGAACCTATGTTTATGTTCAGTACCATGGCACAGCAGGAAGTGGTGTGATGTCTTATCGTGAAATGAAAATTAATTGTGTGGAAGTCTGAGTGGATGGTATAAAGTGTTTGACTTTGACACAGAAGATGTGACTTGCATGTAAGATGCTTCACATCTTCTACCAACACTAATAGTTACGTTAAACCATGACCACGATTTTCCCCTATAACTTTAAACTACAGGGAGAACGGATCAGAAAAAAATCCCATGGATTGAATTTTGTTGTTCGGTTACTCCTTCAGGCACTTGTCCGAAAGCTGACTCGACTCTAACCTTCCACCTGACAGTTACAGATTTAATCAGCAGTGACCATATTACTTTATATCTGCAGGGAATTGATAGCATTGTTGGTCAATACCAATGACCAAATATCAAATATGTGTCTGAGTGCTGACATCTCTGGCTTTCTAGCTTGTGCTCTGCTATGGAACAAATTACGCTCTGCCCCCAATGATCCCAATCTTCTTTCCCAACCTATTAGAGGCCTATTTGCCCGCCAAACTTTGTGTACTTGCTCAGATTTGGTCATTTTTTCTTGGTTTATGTGCTCCTAAATATGCTTTTAAATGTTTAAATATGCTATGTAATAAAGTACATAAAGCACTTAGTCTTTCCCTTTTGGCTGTTTTTACTATTGGAAGTTTGCGTGTTTGGGTGTTTATTTTGAAAATCAACCGGATTGTCTATGCCGTTTCTTTTTTAACACATGTACCTCAATGTTTTATGAGCTCTAAACAGTTTAATTTTGCTCTGATGTATTATGTGGCTACAACACTTCATGATGATGTTTCACAACAAAAGACTTCAAGGGAAGTGACAGTATTCTGCCAGCCTTTAATGTGAAACTGGCAACAGCAATTTGACATGGCAACTAGCTAATAATATCCTCTCACTAATTGATGCCCTATAGTAGTAGCTGTGTTTTCAAGTAAAGGCCAGTTTCTCAGTTCAAGAATATATAGTTTTCAGTTTTGGTTGAAGTCACCAACACTCTTTGGTGGGCTTCACATGCAGCGAGCTGCTACTGACTTTGTGCCACTTATGTCTTTGTAGCAGTAGACATGCATCCCCAAGAACAAGCTCTCGAGCCAAAAATGAAAAATGCCAACACAGTCACAGAACTTTACATGCTGTTCACTAGAACTTTTTGGTCGGGTCTCTGCTGTTAACTAGCTTTCTCGTCTCTTGTTGTGAAAATTATGTGTGCCAGTAACAGAGGAGGGAGGGATGGGGGAGACTTGTGTAGGAGGAGATATTTTCTCTCAGTCTTGTTACAAATGGTACCGGTCCCCAAGAGACAAAGAACATACAATGATTAATGGACTTTAAATATGTGCTATATGTCTTGAGAAATCACATTCAAATTATTGTTACTTCACTGTGACATTACCATCAGAAAAAAAAAACACTTAAAAGTATTTAAAATGCTCCTTCCATGCTGTCTTTTTGTACCCTCGTTCAAAATCAACTACATCAAAGGACCTCAACAACTTTTATTTTAAAAAAAGTTTCTGAACTTTATACATTCAAGAAGCCTATGTGAAGGGAACAAATGGGCTTTTTTTGGCAGGCTTTTCAGTTACAGTGTGTGGGATTAAGACAGGCTGCATTAAATAACCTGAAGCTCCTCAGGAAGAACAGCCAGCTCTGCCCTGTCTAATCTATTGCCACAGTGTTATCGGACCACTGCAGGTTGTCAATAATGTAGTTGGGACTGGGCCGCCATGTGGACTGTTGGATGGACTCTGAGTCTTCTGGCTATGTCAGAAATCCTCCAACAGCCAGTTTGTTTCAGTCCCAGCGTGGTGGCAGTGACATCCAATATGACATTTTTATCGACCATTTCAAATCACAGCAGCATTATTACATCTTATCCACACTCTATAGGCCACTCCGGGTTGAGGCAGAAGTAAACAAGCTGCCACTGTTGCTGTGGCATCTCACTCTTACACTACTATAATATATGTAAGTATGCAGTATGGGGCTAATTTTAACCACCCTATACACTGTTGGGTGGGTTAACATTATAACAATGTATCATATTTCACTAACTGAAACTGGGCACTGTTTTGGTGGTGCAACAACAACAACCGGAGTCTTTGTTCTGACATATTGGTATTTTCTTTTCCTGTCTGTGTCCTGGAGAAGAGGTGCAAAGATCGAGGAGGTTCATTCACATGAGGCAGTGCAAAATGAGTTGTTGGTATTTTGTTGTTGGAAAAAAATGTCTGTTTCTGCTGCATTGTCAGTCTGCTGCCAATCAAACGCTCTCCAAACAGCAGATGTGTTTAAATTCACAAGTCATTTTTATTGCGGTGAAAGCAGCAACCTCTGTAAATGAGTCCGCGTTGATCTATAAATGGTTTTTACAATATCTGTTGTTCACAGCTGCTTTGTACAGAATGAAAAGCTTCATCTCTGCAGCGATCTGAAGGCAGCAAGACACATGCTGACAAATCTACAGCCTCTGATTTGTGTTGCACCAGAGCGTAGCACCATTTTGCACAGCCATCCGCTGTGTTTAACTGGATTCAATAATGTGTGCAGATGATGTTACATGTACAACACAACATAACACACACCTCCACACACATCAGACGGGTCCGTAATGACTCAGAGTTCTGCATGTTCATGCGGGAGACGTCAGATTAGCGGCACTCGGTTAATCCTGTGCGTCACAGCCTCCTTTCCAACAACAAAAAAAAAGAAATTAAATGCGTTATGGTACAAACGCTGCTGTGTCACATTTTAAGATGTGATGCAATCATTTACAACATGTAACACAGAGTAGAATCATGCACTGCGAGCTCGCAAAACAGCCTATAACACACAAAAAACAGAGCACGCCATCTTGCCTCATCAAGAACGGCTAAATTACCCATCACATGAACACAATGAAAATGCGAGGGTCATGTGTCGAACCTCATTGTCTTAACCTCTTCAGTTAAAGTGAGTGAAGTTTAAGATATTGCGCCGCCATGCATCGGTGGTTAAGCCAAGAATAACATGCATGCTGTTAAAGCGAATTATTGATAGTATTTTTCATTATTCATGATGATGAAGATACAGAAAAACAGAAATGCATATTGTCGATATTTTAGAGACCCCTGCACCAAAAAAATGTCTCAAATCATATTTTCAGGGGAGCTCATGTCTTATTGAGGGAAGCCAAGCTCACCCCAGCCTCCTCTGTAGTTTGCACCCTTGAAATATGACTGAAATAGCATCAGATTGATGAGATCATATAAACTGCTTCACCAAACATTTTTTTTTTTTTATGATTTGTTTCTATTTAATTGTTTAAAAAAAGCCACACCATCTGCCTCTGGCTGCAGATTTGAGGTGCTGTGTGTGTGTTCACAATATGCTGCTCTGCACCATCCAGACGACAATATGATTTCCTGGAGAAGCCGTTTCTTAATTTGCCGAGCCGTCGTCGTCGTGCGTCGCCGTGATTGGCTCAGGTGTTTCACGTGCGACCGGCTGAGATCGTATTTTTTAATCACCACACCCCTCTGATTTATATTCCACTTCATTTAGCCCCTTTTTGCACTTTGCTCTGCTGCACCTACATGAACCAAAATAGCAGGTGTGCTCGCAGGGCACCCACACACCACAACTTTGCAAGTTTGTTATCTTATAATTAGAAGATGGCAAGTCATTTCTGCTCGGTTTAACTCCACAGCACTTTCACACCCATACTGTTACTTCTTCCCCAAAAGTGTGTGTCATACCTAATTTCACACTACTGTTTTGAGTCCAACTGACTTCCACATTAACATATATGTTAAAGATGGCAGCCCAAACATCTGTTTTCACTGACTGGCACTGATCAATAAACTTATTTTCTACTATGAAGAAGGCTAAGGAATAAAGTGAACAATGAATGATGAGAAGGATTTACCAGTGATAACTCAGTAATTTTATTCTCATACATATCACTGCGCAGGTACGTGCAAGATGTACTGGAATAACCTTGACTCATGCAAAATGCAAGATGTTTCTCCAACCTACACAAACTAACACCTCATCACTATAGCCTAAAACCATTTTGTGCTTACACATATGAAATTTATAAAGCCTCTCCAGGTAGTATTTACTCCAACTCAAACCACTGACACATCAAAAAATGGCCTCAAATGGACAGAATAAAGAGCGATTCTGCCAAGAGTCTCTCTGAAAATGCAAAAATACTTTTAGAACACTCATCTTTAGAGCTACATGTATTAAAACGTGTAATTAGTGCTATATTCGTTATGCAGCTGTACAACCAAAAGGTCATGGTTGATAACAAGCATGATTACTGAAGGCTGTTATTTTCCATTTAGGGGCCAAACCTTCAACCACCGGGTATATTTTTAAAACATAGTTCACAGAATTATATTCAATTCTTCTTCTAAATGAGACAAGGGTTCATAGTTCTTGTTTGAGTATACATTCAGGGGTGGATGTATATCATCAACAATTGATTTTATCTTTACAATATTAGACAAGAAATAGTACAGTTCATATACATAAAAAATAAAAGAATACAAGGCCATACGCTGCATCCACTGTGGGCTTGTATGTGTTTGGTACATGCTGAATCTGGGCTACAGAAGCATCCTTTGTCTACGAGCTTTTAATCTCAGATCACGGGGTATTTACCAAGACTAAAAATGTTCATCTGATTTGCATAAAGTGCTGCTAAATATGACCTGATGCCGGTCTCAGACAAGTGTCGCTCAATACTGGAAAGTAATGTTGCGCAAAAGAAACTGCTACTGGAATTGGGAGTATTGGTTGAAGACATGAATTGTTTACATTTCTCGTTGGAAAGTCACAGAGCTCAGTTAAAAGACCAAAAAAAGAGATGTCTGAAATGACGACAAAGACACGCAAAACAACTAACTTTCACATCACATTTTTTCTATATTGTAAAAACTGTAAATGCATATTTTTAATTTTTGCTAATTTCCTTAATGTTATCAATCAATCAATCAGACTTTATTTGTATAGCACTTTTCATACAATAAACGTAACACAAAGTGATTCACATAAAAACATAAAACATAAAAACAAGCAAACACCCGCCGCCCATCCCCAACCCTCCACCCCAACACCCACAGCCGAACCCCAATTCTCCACCCCTGACCCTCCATCCCACCCATCCCATTATAAGCAAAGCACAAACTGAGGAAGCGCCACCTCATCGTCGAGCAGTGAGGAAACGCTGGAGGCGTTATGTTCATTACTGCTGAAACATTCTCACAGTTTCTCCCTCTCTTCATGTTTCTCTCTCACTCACTATTTCACAGTGGTGGAAGAGGTTACTTAAGTAAAAGTGAAAAACCATAGTCTAAAAATACTTCATTACAAGTACAATTGAAGTTGCAAATGTAAAAAAGTATCAGCAAAATGTACTTATACTATCAAGAGTAAAAGTATTTGTTTTAAGGCTCCTTTCAAAGTGTTATATAATATTAGATTATTCTGAATAAAAAGTATTTCCCTCTGAAATGTGTTGTAGTAGAAGTATAAAGCAGCACAAAATGGAAATACTCAAGTACAAGTATCCCAAAATTGTACTTAAGTACAGTACTTTAGCAAATGTACTCAAAAGTGTTTCAACCTACTATTTTTTTCCCTCCATGTGTAGAGATTTTACACTGCTTCTCTCAGTCATACAATTTCAGGTGCAGCTTCTGCTGCCACAGTGTTCAGCCTGTGGTGATACATAAGCTGCAGCAGCTATTTGGATACATTTCCAACACCACCTTTCATATTTTGTACCTCTAAATGAGAACGACTTAAAATACACCTCCATGCTGCTTTTTTTTCTCCATTTCACTGCCGCAAAAACCTCTTCTTTAGAAAGTAAGGACAAATGCAGTTTGACTGTTCAGTGCCTTAAAAAGGGCAGCAAATCCTTCGTAATATATATGTACAGTATGGTGAAGCTGTGACATCAGCTGCCTGCAGCTTACAGTGCAACTGTAACAGCACTATTGCAGTTATTTTCTCGTATATTTGAGGGAGAAGTCACTTGATCTCTATAAAGTGACTCTTTCCTCAAACATGTCCTCATTTATCAGGAGGCGAGTGGTGCCTCCACAGAGACAAATACAGAGAAATCCCACCTGACAGCAGACTTTAAAAAGCCATTCAACCATTTAATTACCAGTCCACTGGATTGTTTTAAACTGTGTTTGACATCTTACTACCTGGATGACTAATATGAATCTACACAGACCTTTCCTAAAGTCATCCTTGTTCTCATCAACGTTGGTTTTATCGGAGTGCCTTTAAAGTTGGACGACATTGAGCTAAAATAGAGATAAGAAGACAAATAAGAGATAGCAGGACGGCGCCTTGAGGTAGCCCCTGGAACGGTACCAACCGTGGCCTGTGGGCAAGATAGCCTGTAATCCAGGACTCCGCGGGGGCATCCACCTGCACCGCCCACGGCTTATCCCGCTACATGGTAGCAATATGCAGTTAAAGACACCGGGAGAGAAGAAATAGATCATTGCGGTGCTATCGCAGTCATCTAAATGTGAGGAAGAACTGTGGAGGATCTGGGTGATGGCATTATCTGCCAGGGGATGAGTCTTGAAGGCAAACTGAAAGGGGGTCCAGGGAGAGTATCAGGAGAAATGCACCACTGCTCTACAGTCACTGAGTGGATTTACACACACTCAAAGAATCGATGTTAACCTGATAAAGGGAGGACTGTGGCTGCAATATTATCGTTTAGATTTTTTTTTTTATCGGAGTAGTTTAATTAGTGAAAGCATTCCAAAGAGTAAGCAGATACAGATGCTAAAAGAACGAAGAGAAACAGAACCAAAAGTTCTTTAAAAGTTTACATCAATTACACGAGTCCATTAGAAAGCCAAGTCATTGGATTAAAATGTACACTGATCACACTGATTCAATGCCGTAAATGTACTGAAGGACTCCATACAACTAGCTGGCTCACTGGGGATGTTCGATATCTCTGTCTACATTACATAATGTTCTTGTTCTAATACATTACAATGAGAATCCTTCAGATTTTGTTTGGTACAGTTCTGTGAATCAATCACAGCCCCTTTCCAATGCAGGAGCCTCTTCTTTTTGATTCTGAGTAGTTTCCATTGTTGTCGACGCGCTCCGAGGACGAGTTCCTGGAACTTACTTATGGCACTGCTCGGTGTTCGAGAGTAAATTCCAGGTATTTTTAACTGTTGCTTTAATTGCTGTCCATCACGACCAAGCAGCTGTGCTGTGACATTACAAGGACAGCAGAAGTGACAATACAACACTCAGCCGTCTACAAGGGAAAGAATAAAATGGGTGAAAACAGAAAGATAAAGCATCACAATGCACAGAGGAGCAAATGGAAAAACTACTTCAAGGTTTTCTGTCCACATATGAACTTCCATCTGTTTATGTAAGCGTAAAACAAATAAAAAATTGGCGATCCAACTCCAGCTGACCACTTCTTGCACAGTTGTTTGTTTCACAACCACTTCACTAAGAAAGACAATAACAGGCTGATCTCTTCCATGTTTGTGTCGTCTTTGGTAGTGGAATGAAGGAAATCTGAAACACCCAGAGATCCATTTCACCAAATTTGCGACATGGAAGCTGAAATTTGCAAAATCATACACATAGATAGAAAAGCAGCTTCATATCACTACTAGAGGTCAAAAACTCTACAGGGTACCTTTAACCATTATGCTATGAGGCCACCTTACCCATTTTGACTCATTTTTATGTCATTGCAAATGTTGAAAGCTGAAGCCAAGGAGATTTGATAACAGATGCAAAAGAACTCAAAATTGTTGAGCATATGCAATACTTGATAATAAGCTTTGGGGCCCCAACCCTATAAGAGCCTCCATCGATAATGACAAAGATGTTTCACACTGACTCATTTTAATGAAAACATATCCTACATTCAAAATTGTCAAATCTAAAAGGAGTGACATTTCCACACATATTCTGACGATGAAGACATCTCGACTACAGATAAAGAAACATCAGCAAAGAGATTTGCCAGCGAGCCACTTATACAATGATAACTCTGCCTCCTCTTTTCACCCAACTTTCTTGAAACCCACACTGTGCTCAGAGAGAGAGAGATAGAGAAAGTACTTTGCATAAATGTCAAACCAAAAAGTCAAAAATAATGTATTTCATTCTGTAGCACAAGAAAATGTGCAAACAGAACACTTTTTATGGCTGAGCTATGGGAGGTTACAGGATACATTTGATTTCTCCAGAGCTGTTTTTTTTTTTTTGGCAGGCACATCTCTCATAGAATTGGGAATATGGACAGCGCTGACGCCTAAAAGGCCAGACATCTAAATGTTGTATGTGTTAAAGAGCACTGTGTGTGTCTTTTTACACATTTCTGTCTTTCTCTTAAAAAGCAAATGTCCCATTACTTTGACTAACAAAATTATTCATGACGAACAGAGAGTATGTTCATGTTACTTGGCTTTGACTGACTTAATATTTAAATGTATCCTTTTTATAAATGCCCTGGATTCTCTGTTCTCGTCCTTTAAATTTTTCAAAGTGCTCAGTGTAAGTGGGAGAGCCTCATGATGATGCCGTGTGCTTTCTACTCAAAGAAAATCCCCAAATTGTTTTATTACTCTGTCATTTTCTGCATTGAAACGGCTCTTCTAGCTGTCAGGCTGTTCTGCATTGTGTGCTGATTACAGCCGACAATGCTGCTGTTAATAAATGTGAAATATAATGAATCGCATGAATATTTATACTGTGTTAATAATAAACTGCATTGTTAGTAATAATAATGATGAGCAGACAATGTGAGTGGCTTTAAATGTCAATCAAAATTCACTAATCAATACCGCCTGTAAACAGTCACATTTCGAATCACTGCTGTCCAAACACGATAAACGTATAATGTAGAAGCCGACAAACAAGCAAATAAATCACCTGTGTCTATTATTTATCAGCAGTAGTAACAAAAATACTGCAAGCACATCTGCAAAATACTGCAATTTCTCGGTCTTATCAAAGGATAATTAAGCACTTTCAAAGAGTATTTGCTCTGCTCTAATCCCTAAATGCACCACAATCTGCAGACATGTCATCACACACCTTGGATCAGCCGTAATTTAGCTGTAGCAGCGGCAGCAGCAGCAGCAGCGGCATAGAAATGGTCTGGTAGAATAGTTGTGATGGCAACAAAAGAAAAAGATACAATCTGAAGTTGAACACAAAAAGAAACGTCTCTCACATTCATCATTATTAGCAACAACTGGAGTCAGATTAACACAACAGAGCACAAGAATGTCTTAGAGAAAAATGTGAGTGCCCCCCAACCAATCCCATTTTCTTTCTGTGTATCTAACATGTTGCCCTCATGTACCCATCTACAGCGCACACAGCTGACTACACATGACAGCTTTATTACATTTTCCCTTTAGCCCCAGAAATCAAACAATACCCCTGAGAATACGACCTGGCCACAGGTTTGCTGAGTGTCGGTTAGTTTGTTTTCTTTATTAACCACAAAGTCATGTAAGAAATACAAGTGAGATGGTTTTAAAAACTAGATTTGACTACGTTCTGAGGCCATTAGCAATATCGATTAATGAGTTCTTTTTCACATTAACGTATAACATCCAAAATCATGTTTTATAGTCGTTTTACAGCTCCTAGTGGCTCTGTGTGGCTGTACGTTGGCACAACTTTGAGCTAAATGCTAATGTCAGTACGCTAACAAGCCCACAGTACTAAAATGCCCATGTTCATGGTCTCAGTTCAGTGTGTTAGCATGCTAAAATCACCTAATTAGCACTTAACACAAAGCACAGCTGAGGCTGATGGGAATGCCATTCAGTTTGATGGCATTTGGTGATAAACCAAAGTTCTGGACAGATGTTGACCATTCGATGGTGCTGCATGAAAAGTCAAGGGACAACCAACGTCATCCCATAGTTATGGACAAGACACTTCACACAATACCACAAATGTCAACTTGCTGGTGGCACTACTAGAGGAAAAGACAGGGGGTCACCAAAGTCATTGGGCTTTATCCTCAACCTTTATGTTGAGATATTTCACTGGAAGAGTGAAAACTTGGATCCCTTGGTAGCACTAGAGGAAAAGTCAGGGAATCATCCTCTTGAGACCATGAATACTTGGACCAAATGTCACTGAAATCCAGCTCATAGTTGTTGAGATATTTCAATCTGGATCAAACCAAGTGGCCGACTGATATTGTCATCCAAAGCGCTACAGCTGCTAACACGGCTAAAAATACACATGCCAGCTCTCTCTGGTGAACAAACTATGACACAGTGTCTAAATGTCCTCAATCATACAGTATTTTGGCATTTCTATACTGTTAGTTCATGTTAGTTATCAGTTAACACACAAATTAATATATTTGCAGTAAGTTAATACCATTTGATGTATTGGCCTAGCCAGTTTTTAGACACTGACTTAATATTATGCAGACTGTTTAATTCTCAGCTTAAGACTTGGGTTTGGGGTACATTTACTTAGCATCCTGTCCTCTAGATAAATGTAGATCACAGGGTGGGTGGCTGTCTTTGTTTTGATTTTGATTCGTCACTGTGTGCTGTGCCTGCAGGGGGTGCTATTTAACATAAATCTTACATAATCTACCTTTGAGCTGAAAAGAGGAATTTCTGGGGATTTCTTTCAGCAACAAAACATCAACTCGGAGTGCAGGTCTTATCCTCTGGAGAAGACAGTTTTAATATTTAGCAGGAAATGTATTTTCACATTTTCTGTCAGCAATCTCTGTCTGGCATGCTGTACCTTCCTGGAGCTCGTATATCCTGAGTAAACGTATCCCTCAGTGTACTCTAAATAAGTAGGCTGCTTTTAGGGCGCTTCAAAGGTTTTTTTTGGGGAGGGGGGGCAGCTGTGAAGTTTCCAACCCTGTGAGGTTGCTTTCCAGTTTTTTGAAGAATAGTTTGCCTCTCTGCTTACCTTTCCACTCACATTAACTTTTAACACAGCTCCAAAAGGCGTCGGAAACACTGTTTAAATCTATATTCTACTGTTTGTTTGTATGGGGTTTTTAGTCCCAAGCAGCCCCAGCTTCACATGCCGATGTACAGCAACCTCATATAAAAGTTTGCCCCTCCTCTGTGTTTTAAACCCTTGTCAGATGTCCTGTCCTCATGAAATATTAAACAAGCTGATGTATGATCTGGTGTCATATTATGAATCAGTCTGAAAAGGTGAGAAACCAGATTCTGCAGATAAAACGTTTGAGTTTACAGCACATCCTTGTCACCAGTACACACGACTGCCAACACTTCTCTGCAGCCAGGCACATCCCACAACACTGATCAGTAACTAGTCATGGGAAACAGGGAGCCTTTGACAGGCTTTGATAACGGTACAATATTTGTGATCATGCCTCATGTGTGCGAAAATGCAGGATCAAAACAGCAGTGTGCCGTTAACGATTGCTTTGTTGCCGACGGTGACGGGAATATTTGAGCGACTCTGACAGATGTAAACAGCGTTCATTAGTTATACAGTCTGTATTAATGAGAACATCTAGAAGCACTTCATTTTTTTTTTGGTCATGTAAATTAATCAATTAGCATCAGCGCGATTTTAGCTTTTCCACGTCGAGCTTTAAATCAAAGATGAAGAGGCTGAATCTTGATTAATGTCTCCTGCTCTTGCCTCAACATCCGACCTCTCCGTGTTGATTAGACTGATTACTGATCACTTGATATGTATGTTTTTAATTGTGCTATTACAGCATCTAAAGCCTGGCAGACAGAGATGGTATGATTTTAATCATGTCGCACATTGGACAAGTTTCGTGATATTTTTCATAAACTCACCAAAACCTATAAAAAGACAAAACAACAATGAATTGTGCGTGTATCTCAAACCTGATATATCTTATTCGTCTGTGCCCTAGAGCTCTGTGTCCAAAAAAACACATCCGTGAGCCACACTGTTGCACAGGGTGACATGTTCCTTCATTACCATGAACATGGGCACTGTAGTTTATTTTAAATCAGCCCCACACACATATATATATATATATATATATATATAGTATGTCTAGCTGTTTTAGGAAGTTAAGTTTGACCCCTTTCGAATTAAAAAAAATGATGGACACTGAACATAAAAATGGTATTGCTGATTTTGTCCATCGACCACTCAACAAAAGTGTTGTCAAGAAAGCGCCTTGTTATTTTGAGCAATTCTACTTTAAATGGAAAGCAAGAAGAAGAAAAAAAGATGACGCCTGAAAGATGCTGGACAGATGAAGACAATATGTTCTGTTCTGTAGCGACGTTCTGGTTTATTTGTATCACAGCAGTCTCAGCCAAGACTACAGTCTGCCACAACATGCAAAATGTAAAATCAAATAACATTCAAACAAGCTCAATATAGTTTATGTTTATGTAATATTCTATGCCACCTGGATTCATTAACTTAAATTAAATTTTAATTATATAGCGCCAAATCATAACAGAAGTTATCTCATGGCACTTTCCACATAGAGGACTAGAGTGTACTCTTTATAATATTATTCACACAGACGCAACAATTCCTGATTCCTTTTTTCTATAAAAAATAATGAGGAAATGTATGTTTGAAGGTGAATTCACCAGAAAAAGTTTCATTTGGTTTCTGCCAAAATATCCGATCTTACCTCCACATTAAAACTTTGTTATTAATGTTTAGTCACTGCCAGCACTTAGGTAAGGTTAGGGAAAGATCATGGTCTGTTTCGATACATTGCAGTAGCTCTTCATTCAACTGGACAAACGTTGCCTTGAACATAATCATAACTGTCGTGCACCAAGGTGGCAGGTGCACAGCGCGCATAGACTCACAGGACACTACAATCGAAACGAACACAGGCAATATGAAGAAGTAATACACCGAGCATGTCAAACAAAGCAGAACAGAAATTTAAACACAACCCTGCAGCTCGAAGACAGGACAGAAAAACAAGTGTGGCACAGTCTGCCCGGTTTGTCTTAAAGAGGTTGCTTTATGTTTGTCGTATCTAAAGGAAGTGAAAGACTTCATCTGGAACCAGAAACTTCAGTCTGCATTCATCCGACAAATCAGGACATTCTGCCGACATCTTATGAAAAAGTCTATATCTAATGTTGTGATGTGATGGACAATAGAACAAAAACATTTTATTTTCTACCTCTCCCAGATCACACACTTTCTATCCTCCTCTGGAGTCGAGTGGAAGCATCCAGTTTCCACCGCCAGAGGCAAGATACCACATTTCAACTGAGCACAAACATACCTCTGAGCTCTGGATAGGTTAAAGGTGACATAGTGCTCTGGATGATAAATACCCTTAATCAGACTGTACATTCTTAATTTTGGTTCACACAAAACTTCTGCTGACACAACATAATTTCTTAGAGACTGGATGAATCATTTCCCAATGATGACTGTGTGATATAGTCAAGGTCAAGAAAGAACTCTGGCGCTCGTACTGTGTGTTGTTTTAGGGATGTTTTGATTGTAATCAGCAACTTAAGAGACAATCACAGTAAAGCAGTTAATCAAATGTGAGGATTTTAAGATTTAAAGGAGGGGAAAGGTGCCGATTGATGAGCAGATGTGTATTTATCTATCCGCAATCACTATGCTTCTCAGATTTACTCCACTGATACTGTGATAGAATTAATAAATGACTCTTTTATCATTCAGTCAGCCCCATACATCCTCTATATGTCGATACAGGACTGATCCAATCAATATCAATATATTCATTGTCACAGTTATTATTATACATCATGAAACAGCAACTCGCCCTCGGGTCATGTTAAATCTTTCATGAGGGGGAGACTGCACAGTCAGGGAAAGCTCGACTGGCTGGTGATTTTCATTTTACTTACTGCCATCACATTCACTCTGGTGTATAACTACAAAATATTAAATCTCCACTTTTGATGCACTCGGGAGACAATGTGAGCAATAAAATAAGTTAATTCCAATTTGTAGAGAGCGAAGTGAAATCGTCAGACTGGGTACAGGAGATCACAAGCCACTGGAGATAAGGAAAAACTCAATAATGGTGGTATTATCCTTTAAGCTGATTACTAGTCCCTATGAGATGTCTAGGTCTAATCTGACAAAGAGATTGTGTGTGTTTACTTGGATGATGAGAAAGTTATAGGTGTGATCCAACAGTGAAGAAACTTTCTTTTTCTTTCCCAAGGACTCGGGTCATTTGATTTGCTCGAGGTGAGGATTTGTCTGTTTCATTTCCGTCGCTCCGTGTTCTTTTTCCGCGGCTCGGCTTTGATAAGCAGCATCAGTGACACACACAAATTTAGCTGTTTGATCAATGGAAATGAAAGCTACACAGTTTGAAAGCCACACAGGCACTAGTTTGTGCTTCCATTTGTAAGAAATGAGATGGAGTCTGTCACACTGTGAAACTCAGTGGGTGAGACCAGCAGCAGCAACAGTGAATCAAAGGGAGAGTAACACAGCTGCAAAATCAACTCTTCATCTTGACTATTTACTGTATATTTGCATGTAAATTTTTACATGTTCATGTTTTTGAACTTTTAAATTAAAATAGTGAAAGTGCTTGATTGACATCCAGTAGTAATTTAGATCACAGCGTATAAATTAGTATCATTTTGTCTACTTTATAGAGAACAGACACAATTCTTACTGGTACCAGTGCAAATATGTAAATATACGGAAGGAAGAAAGTCGTACCACTGTAATTTTGTTTTGTATAATTTGTGTAATAAAAAACCTGGGCGGCACGGCGGTTAGCACTGTCGTCTCACAGCAGGAAGGTTCCTGATTCGAACCTCGGCTGGGGCCTTTCTGTGTGGAGTTTGCATGTTCTCCCCGTGTGAGCTTCACATTGTGACAGACTCCATCTCTTCCTCACCTATGCAGATACTCCGGCTTCCTCCTACAGTTCAAAGACGTGCACTTAACAGGTTATTTGGTGACTCTAAATTGGCCATCGGTGTGAATGTGAGTGTGATGTGAGTGTGCCCTGTGATGAACTGGCGACTTGTTCAGGTTGTACCCCGCCTCTCGCACAAAGTCAGCTGGGATAGGCTCCAACCATCGTGACCCTGATGAGGATAAGCGGTTACAGATAATGGATGGATGGATGAATTCTCCTGTGTAGTATACGATTATCCTGTGAGCCCCAGATTCACAGCATGTCAATACTTTTAGGTGATTTCACTAATTGCAAACTTGTCAGAGAATTTGCATCAATAAAGTCTAATATAAGCTGCATTATGACCCAATGAGCTGGATGGTTTGCACTGAGGGATCCTGCGTCAATATCGAATCAATTACAGTCTGCTTACAGGGTGCAAATTCCTAAACTAATACTACAGTACCTTGTAGTAATTTTATTAACAATGTAATTGTGTATTCATAGCATTTTGTAAAACAAAAAATAATACTGGACATGCAACCAGTGCAATGATGGAATAACTGAGTCCCCACAACATTTTTCATTTACTGACAGAATTAGTGTTGCATAAACAGAGCCAAGACGAAGGGGAGCCTCTTAATAAAATATGTTTTACACACAGCTTCGCTCAGTACTAGATTCTGATTGGTCAATAACGACGTCCTACAGTCGGTCATTTCTGTATCGCAGGTCGTTGCCATGGACGCAGTTCTGATCATAGATTCTGGAGGACCACAGCAAACACAATAAAATTATTTCTAAATCAATACTTTGTGTCAGATTATCGATTTCTCTGGTAAGTAGTGGAGTAATAAGAAGGGTAATCTACAAACAGCTGGTCATTGTTGCTAAATAAAGTCCCACAGGGTGATGAAGGAGCCTGACAAGTCAGGAATGGCTCACTGTATGTTATTCCTGACATGAAATATACTTATCTAATATAAGCCTGTTTCAACTCTTTAAAATTAGGTAAAGTGAGGTAAATAAATGGCTGTATTAGAGAAATTAGTGTCCTTCCAAATTATCTAACCAACACTACATTATTGTATACAATCAAGTTGGGAGTATACATCTATTTAAACATATAACATGGCCATTTACATCTTCGTGCTTTGTTCCCCAGTAACCTCATCCCAGTGCCCCAGTTATGATCAATTCTGAATATAAATTGGCAGTATTTTTGAGCCATTTTTCCACAATGACTATATGATTGTACCACATAATGAAACAGTAGGTACCCGATAATGAGAAACATATTAACAGGTTTATCTTAATCTTCCAGGGAACCCATATCGAATATAATCTCTCTATCTGTCATCGTCTCTTCTTTCCTTTTACCTCCATTCTTTACTGATGTTTAATCATAAGATTTGGTCCTGAATACTTTAATTAAAACTATGGCTTCACACATATTAAATGTGTTATTATTTCAAAGGCTGAGATTAAAAGAAGGACATAAAAAGAACACAGCCTGAAACACAATAAAAACTGTAATCACAGATGGGAGGTAATACAGCAGCAGGATCTCGCCAAGATCAGGAGGTTCCTCTGAGATGAATGACTGTGCAGAAAGAAGCTCATCGGGGGGAAGCAAAGAGGCCAGGAGCAATATTAGCGGTATGTGCCGTGTGCTGGTGTCTTCCCGCTCCATGGATATAAGAGCTCATTTGCATGTTTGCAAGGTTTCTGGGCTGTGCGGTCAGGTGGCAAGACAGACACCACTTTCTCCTAAAAATAACATCCAGTTCATCTTAATTATGTAAGACGATGCACTCAGAACGATGTGAAAAGGCATCCTAGGGTTGAACGAAACTGAACTTTTTTTGGCCTTAATTCAGGAGACAATATTGTGATTTCTTTTTTCTTTTTTCATGATTGTACTAGTACTAGTTCTTCTAATAAATTCAAGGACAACCTGTATTTGTGTAGTCTA
The DNA here is from genome assembly GCA_946959425.1 of Argyrosomus regius. Taxonomy (NCBI): domain Eukaryota; kingdom Metazoa; phylum Chordata; class Actinopteri; family Sciaenidae; genus Argyrosomus; species Argyrosomus regius. Next base: position 9,926,091 of record OX336899.1, on the reverse strand, counting down.
CATGGTGTTAAATAAGATACAGCAAGCCTGGCTCCATCCAGAGGTAACAAAATCCGCCTACCAGCACCTGTTTGTTCAGAAACCGAAGTGTAAAAAGGACATGGTAAGGTTTTATGGGATGTTATGTGTCAGACTGTTTCTTTTCCTTTCCAGACAACAGCCAAGAGATTCTTTTTTGTTGCTTTACCACCCCACATAATTAACATTAATTAACAATAGCTGAGTAGATCTACAGGTGTCAGTTGTCACTATATATACAATCAACTGCTGTTTAAAAGTTTCATGTTGGTGAGAGACCCAATTAAAAGTGCGATTTGAAAATTGCACTCTTGCTGTTTTTTTTCTTTTTTTCTTTAACATCCAGATTTGGAAACAGCCCCAGGGCTTATTTTGTTCCATGAAGCTACTGTTGGTTTGACACCACATATTTTAAACACAATAAATAAAAAAAAAAAAAAAATGTTAAACAAGGACACACAATGTCATGAACACCAATCACTCTGCACAGTACAGCAGCCTTGCAAAGAGGAGCTAAGTGAATGACCCTGGTTAGACATTTCAATGCCTCCTAATGACCCTGTAGGACACAGCTATAGAAAAGTGAATAAATGGTTGAGCAAACAAAAAAAACGATTAAATGCAGAGCTACAGGTAGATATTCTAAAAAGAGCATGCATTGATTTAGGGGGTAAATAACCTCCAGTCACCAGTGATCAATCAATAAAGGTAAATGACACTGGTATTCTTCAAGTGTGTTGGTGCTACATCATTCTACAAAGGTGGACAGGAGCTGTGGTAAGAACAGAGGAAGGGGAAGATAAATGGCTACAAATACCAAGATATTCTGGGGTGAAAATCTGCTGCCCTCTTGAACAAAAACACAGAGTGCCAGTCAAAGAAGAATTCCATCTTTCAACATGACCGAAAACCAAAGCGCGCAGAGTAATCAACCACCAGCTGAGACAAAAGGAAGATCTCTATCCCGGACTTTTAAGTTAGTACAAACTCTGTGGATTGATCCAAGAAGAAGTGTGCATGTCTGAGGAGAGGAATGGGGGAAGAAATCCTACATTCAGATGGTAGAAACTCATCCAAAAGGGTCATGGTTGTTACCAAAGCAATAAGTGCAAGGTGTCCACTATTACATAACCAGGAGTTTTCCTTCTCCATTTTTAATACATTGTCAGAAATTAGCTGCCTTTCATTTTTTCACCTTTTACTCGTTACTTCAGTAAATGAAAATGGAAAAAAAAAAAAAGTTTGATTTAATAGCTTTTCATTTTAGCCTTCAAGGCTTTAAAAACTAGAAAATTAGACAGAGCCTGTAGACTTCTGATATGGTATATCCACACAGAAGTCAGCCAGATGTACTTCCAACAATGATTACAGAATTACTGAAGACAGTAATTATTCATAACCATTACAGAAGCCAGCAAGCACGTGTGTGGTGCTCTGATGAAGACCTCCGTCCATTCTGATGTGTTTCAAAGACTTCCTTTGGAAATTTAGGCAGAGTAACCAACTAGACTGTGCACAGAAGCATTGCTCAGTGAATTACAGAAATTACAGTAATTTGACAGTTTTATGTAGTTAATCCGATCTCGATACAAACAGCTGCCTCAATGTGATGTTTATACGATATACGTAGAGGTATAGGTTCAACATTTTGGTAGTGAAACAAGCAAATCAGTCTCATTTGTGTGTGAACTCTTGATTACATGACTACACGTATGTGAAAGGTGTCACTGGTGGTGAAAAAGAGGATTATAACTGCAGTTCCCCTCAGCACCATTAAGTGTTTTTGGATTATTTTGGTTTTATCGCCCACAACTTTGGCTATTTTTGGGTTCACGCTCATCAGCACTGTTTTCAGCCCCAGCGGGTAGCTGTTTTCAGTCAAAAAAAAAAAAAAAAAAAAGCTCTAAAAATGGCCATATGCTATCTGCCTAGCGTCAAATGACAAACGTTAGCAAATAGCTGGTAACACAGTGGAGCATTCAGAGCCAGATATTTCTCTCAAGAGCTGGTTTAATCCAACAGAGAAATGTCCCAATGACTCCAAATGAATGCTTTGCCATATCAACTTCATTATGTGATAATACACCCAATTTTGTGTTTAAGGTATGTTTCCGCTACCCCCAATCTCTTTGTCAATACAGGATGTGGTTAGCCTAGCTTAGCATAAAGACTGGAGAGAGGGTGAAACAGCTAGCCAGACTTTGTCTAGAGAAAAGAAAGCACATCTAGCAACAAGCTATAAAAATGACAACTGTATCTATCTGTGCAGTTTCTCCAGCTGTACATTTAGCATGTGTTGCAATCAGTGTGCAAAGGTTTTGGATTTGGTCTTAGTACAGGCATGATGGTACCAAACCTGGCAACAACTATGACAATAAAACTTCAGGAAGCTGCCCAACTTGAAATAGTTTCAGCATGTAACTCTGTCTAAAACCACAAGTTGTCACTGTTATATTTTGGTTACAAACACAAAAGATACAACTTGGCAATTTCATCGTCAGTTTAAAGGTGTTGACATTTTTTTTTCCACTTTGGACAGGCCCAGACTACCTGTTTCCTCCTGCTTCGAGTCTTTATGCTGAATTAAGATAAGCTAAATTTAAACATTCCCTAATTCCAGCTTTGTACTCAACACTCGGACACGATTTATATCGATCTTCTCATCTCTCAAATAAGTAGTTCCGAAAATGTTATATTAGTCTTTTGACTGGTAAGTGGATTTTTATGTCTAAGCTTCAACAAAACTACAGAAAAAATGCACAGCTGAAAGCTACGTTGTTAATACCTCACTTGTAAAAAAGAAAATACTTTCATTGAAGCATTAAAAGCCTCTTCCTTTTCACCTCTCTTTTTTTTTGCTCCGCTCCTGCTTATCTCATTATGTTTCTAAATCTGAAATTTGGCTTGTCTCAGGTATTCTAAGTGTCCCGGCAGTTAAGCAAAGAGGAGTATTTACATTTCTCCCGCTCATTATTCCTGAAATGACCTCCAGAGCAAAATTAAGCTACACACTGTGGGTCCAGTCAAGGAGAAGTCCTTTTCACAGAACAGAGCTGCTGTTTCTCATAGTATGTTTAATTAATGAACTGTTATTAACGATGGTAGCAGTGAAGCATTAGTGGAAGTAATGATTCTACTGTCAGTAATTATAGCAGCGATAGGCCTGTTTATTATAATTAGTCTGTTATGAGGCAGTGAACTACTATTTTTGTTATTCGCTTTTATATGGTCTATTAATCTATATTTCTTTAATTGTCATTTGCAACTTATTTATTGTTGCTGCTGCTGTATTCCTTGTTTAACATGAGCTGCACAGTATATATGGAAAATGACTCATTTTCTCTTGGGTAATGTATTGAGTATGTATACTGTATATGTAGGTTGAAATCAGGCAACATACGCTGCCAGGGCTCTAGGCCTAAACACAACAGTTTCCAGGAAAAATAAACTACAACAACAAATAACACAGATCCAGATCATCCTCTGCTCTGCTGTACCACGTTAACACATTTTGCCTAAGGCTGCTAACACAACACAGTTACAAAGCGGTTTTTAAGCATTTCTCTGTGCTTATACCCAACAAGGGATTGTGCCTTTTCAAATTCCCATTGTGATCAGAGAACAAAAGGAAGCCACATTTGGGAATTAGAGTGAACTTTCGATGCCGGAGCGCCAAGACAATACAGCCCTATTGACTTTGTGATGTGAAAAAACAAAAGGTCTTTTGTACTTCAGAGCACAGAGATGCGAGGCACATTTTATCGCTTTGTTTGTGTCACACGCAGGACACACCTGTCTAGTCTTTTGAAAGGACCAAACATTAAGATTCACATGGTTTTGGACAAGTTAGTCCAGATTTATGAGGGGTCATGGGTGATTTTTTTTTTTCTTTCTCCCACAGCCAAGGCACAACACAACTCTCGTTCATGTGCACGTAAAGGAATCTCATACTAATCAGGTTACTCTGTGAGAACCTGGTGTGAGTTTCCACTTCATTGTGAAAAGCAGCTGCACTATCTCCAGATTAAATCGCTGCCTTTTCTCCACAGTTTCCCGCTCAGTGTTATTACTGCGCTGACTTAATGTGGATTCTGTTTTTAGAGTGGAAATCTTTCGCTTGAATCGATTTTAACATTCATCCTTCTCCATGAATACCAAACTAAGCTCACATGATTGTCCAATCATCCTTGATTTACCTTGTACAGACAGGTGGTGAAACAAACACTAAAAGCCTTTTTTTTTTTGGATACAAGCTTTGTTCATTTTCCTGGATTAAACTGATTCTTTTTTGCCACAAAACACAGGTAAACAAACACGCACGGACTGTGTGCTGCCACATCACATCCCCCGTGGTATTTGAAATCTGAAACAAAGAGGTGTGATGTATGATGCTGCGTGTATCAAAAGAATCCACTAATTCTCTGAACCTTTTTTTTAAGGGTGCCAGCTTCAAAAGGCTTGTTTAGCTACGTAGCATGAAATAACCTTTTACTGCCGTTATGCAGCTCCGCCATTTTAGCAAAGTTGGCAGGCGCACTTCAGTGTCTTTTCTTCTCTTTTCCTAACACACCCCCACCAACCTTTTACTGCCTGTCTTCTTTTAAGAGGCCATACCCACATAATGCCAAGGCCGACGGTTTTGCTAGGAGCACCTGGTGAGTTAAAGGCTAGGCCAGGTGGCGCACAGCTTTGACTGCCAATTAGAGCGGTGACCATGTGAGAGCTGCCCGAGATAACTTCTAATTAACAATGGACCTCCGAGGCATAACAATTAGCCTTTCCTTCAAATAAACCCACAGAAAGGATGCATGTCAAGCCCACTCACTAAAATCTCTTTTTCCTTTTTTGGTTGCCAAATAATACCCTACTGAGGACAAGTAAAGCGACTAAAAAAAAAAAAACCATGAAGAAGTAACACTAATCCTGAGCAAAGCCTTGTAGAGTGAGAGCTTATAAGATTGCGTACATATTGTATAGGCGAGTCTCTATTTGTGCAAAGAATGATGGTATTTCTCCTGACAAGGTCGGAGACGCTGCACGCCTGTCAACACGACTATGAGGAGAATAGAAAGGTACAGAAAACGCTTTACATTGACGATGACACTTGAAACCGCGCTGGATGGAGCGATGCACAAGCTCAGCTTTACAGATTGTACCAGAGAACGATCAGGACGGCGGGGGGGACAATTTGTGGAGAAGCGGCTCAGTTTGACAACAAAGTGATGAAAGTCAAGGATGGTGCACGTGTCCATCAAAATGTGGAGAAAATAAAAAAAAAAGAGTAAAACTCTCTGTGATATGGAGATGTGTGGTTATGCGGGTTGAGCTAGCCATCAAAAGGAAGACAACATCTGCTGCACAGTACAGTATGCTTTTACATAATGCACCAGCTGTGGATTCCCTTCGTCTGCCTCTCCAAAGGCACCTGCCAATAAGCATTATCAGACAAGCAGTCACAGATAAAAAGTCACGCAGTAATTTGACAAGCCTAATTGCGGGAGTGATGTGTAGCCTCGACGTCGCTGATTGCACCCGGGAAAGATTAAGACAGCAATCACAGGATGGCTTTCTTTGTCGTCGTGTTTAAATTGTCATTTCGCATTCATCCGCGATAACCCCGCAAGTGTAGGCAAGATGCAGCACAATGTCGTTCGGCAAATGCACACACTGAGTAGAAAGCCGTGTGTTCTCCACGTGTGTTCGGAGTAGAAGTGTGCTCATGCTTGGGGAAAAAAAAAAACAACAAATGGTGCTGAGGTGTTCCTTGGAAAATAGCCAGGACTGTTAAGTGGAAACAGAGGGCAAATCAGAAAGCCAGGAAGAAGTCCAAGGGGAATACTGTGAAGGAAAGAGACTGTCTGTGACTGAGCCGAGAGGCCTGAACAGAAGACACTAACTATTAGTGAAATATACTTGTACATGCTGCAGACGCATGCAGACCACCACCTGAGGGACTGGAAACATTTTTGCTGTTGCCCGCTGCAGTCTTGGTCCCAGACCTTGTTGGAAAGCCGCTTACTTAAAGGGTTTGATTGGGTCTGCGGTGAGCCATGGGGATTCCTCTGTCTGGAGCTGGGAGTCTGGATTCCAGCGCTGAATAACTGAATACAGTAAAAACCACGACTTAACTTCAGCCTTCACGCCACGCCAGCTAAAGACTAGAGGATCTACCTCGCAGGAAAGATCTGAAAACCGGAGGTTGGATCATTAGAGAAACTTGCACGAACTTTGAGCGAGACGTTAGGCACCCTCGTGGAAACGCTATACGTTTCTGTTCAGCGTGGCGCGCTTTGAAGTGGAAACAGCAGCACAACTGCGACTGCGGTTTCATCAGACTTTTTCCTTGCAGCATGTCTTCATCTGGCTGGCAGCTGGTGAGGGTTGCCATGATTCACAGTGACTCATTGCTTTCTTCCGTCCTCTATTGTTTAAAAATGAGCCCACAAAGGACTTCCTTTCAGAAGAATCACACAGATCTTTTAAATTACAATGTATATGCGGATGGGAGAGCCTGCACTGAAGACTGACTGAAGCGCATATTATCAAGATGGTACACATTTTTCCTCAAAATAGCTCCTCTGTCTTTCATAGTGTAACAAATGGCAATTGCTTATGGCAACTACAATTTCCTGATGTAATTGGGTTCCCTGATAATGGATGCCACCAAAGCACCCAATCTCCATCTCTGCCACCCTCCTCTCTAAATACTGCAGCGCGCGGTCCCCCCAAGGTCACGCCATCCAATCTGATTGGAGACGTGATGAGGAAGCGGCTGAGCTAATGTATTCTTCTTGCTTATTATTTATAATGGCGAGGCGAGGTTTCAGTGGAAAATTAACCAGCCGCGCCGCAGACACCTTCATTAGCAAATGAGGTGACATCTCATACAAAACACACAACAGAGGGGATCATTTCAGAACTCATAGCCCATAATCCCGGAGTTTACTCACACTGCGATGTTATACGCTGACTGTGATGAATGTTCACAACAAATTAAAAGGATTTCTGTGAGATGGAAATTGCTGTTTTTACTTAATGAAACTGCTTCCAGGACACCAGACAAGCACACCTACAGTAACGTGCACGGCACTGATATCTTCCACCCTTCTCTGCACATCTGCTGTATATTCAACAGTTGCTCGAGCCTGGTTCCACAGCACAGTGGATGGTATATAGTCTTTTTGAAGTGAGAAAGCCGAACAGCCGCCCCCCCCCCCCCAAAACCACAGAATCTAAAGGCAGGAAATCAAAAACAGTCCTCACAGGGAAGAAGTTGCTTTTTCTCAAAGCATTATGAAAACACTAGAGAATGAAACCTGAAAAGCAGGGGTATTAATTATGATATCAAACACAAGCACATCAAGACATTCTTAGAAATCTGCTTAAAATGTTTACCACAGACACGCTGCTGCTTTCTATGACACATCCAAGTATTAATATTTATGTTTTTGCAGAAGAAAGTTAAAGTGCAACACCTGGTCAGTGGCTCTTGGAAATACTTTAAAGCCTTCGTGCGCGCTGCTTCATCCAAGGCACCGAGATTTTAAAAGCTATAATTAGACACATAAGGTGAAACTAGTGCGCTCCGTAGGGTTAAAAGCATGCGTTGAGCACCGATACTCACTTAAAAGTCAGAGCCGGGCTGCGAGTGAAGTCCCGTTATTTCTGCGCGGTGTGGCAGCAGCAGCAGCTTCACGGAGAAGGAAAAGCGAGCAAATCAGCCTCAGTCACAGCTTGCAGGGTCCAATTTAAGGGGAAAACAAGCTCCAAACTGGCAACCTCACACCGCTGGTACCCTCCCTCCTCTCTCTCCCCTCTCTCCTTTTCTGTTTTTGATTGTGAAAACACCGGGAGGAGGTTTTACTCTCCTCCTGGAGCAGGCACATCCGTGCGTTTTTGCTTGGAGGAGGAGGAGGAGGAGGAGGATGGAGAGTTTCTCGCGTTCCCCGTTACTCGCTCTCCCAGGCAATGAGAGGCATGCATTTTAATTCCTGTGCGCTGCTGACCATGAGGGGCACAACACTGCTACGCCCCTCAGCATCCTCACACTCTCACATCAGTTTTTTTTTTTTTTTTTTTGGCATGCGTGGCCAGGTCCTGCTGTGTAGCCTCCAGCTTATTGCTGCAGGAATGAACAATCAGCTCCTATGGACTAATAAACAATTCATCTGCATTTATGGGTCAGCTTAATATATTACATCCGCTTCTTTTACTGGAACTGCGCTGGTCTTATATTATTAAACACACATAATAAGCGACTATTAAGCTTTGATTGATACATCTAATATTCTACATGCCCCCTATAATATTCCTATGAGGGAAAAACGTTATTGTAAGCTGATTCATAAAATATTTGTAGACTTCTACAGTCTGCAGCTCGTTTGCATACAGAATATTATATCAGAGGTGAACTGCAGTGAGTCCAAAGTTCACTGCATTACAGCCTGTTGGTCAGATTTATGCCCTCGGCTAATTTGACTGTCTATATTTTGACCCCTGAGGGCTACTGAAAAGCATTTGTATAAAATATGGCAACATTTGTAATAAATCCCCAGCAAAAAGGAGATTTATTTAATATGTCTGTAACTTATTAATTCTGTCAGCAATCCAAAATGCTGTTTCAAGGCCTTTGGATACCTGAAAGAGATTGAAACGTCTTTGTTGCCAACACATTGTGCGGGCGGGGTGTAAAGACATGCATTATCCTCGTGTCCTTACAAAGCTGGGGATGCTATTGAAGTTGACTGGCCCTTTTTTTTTTAAAGAAAAGAAACGTGATTTACAGCTGCTTCAAAAAAGCAAACCAACCTGCAGCTAAAGATTTGTGCACACAGGAACAAAGTAGATGTTATTTAGTAATTTAAAGAAGTTACCATAACAAGCATACTGTTGAGTAAGTTGAAAGAATGTGCATTGGTTGCTTAACCAAGTGCCAGACTGTATCTTGCATCAGTGTTACTTTGCATTGCAGCCATGATGCGCACACACACACACTCACACACACATTTTTGCAGCACGCCCTCAGGCCCCCCGCACACCCCAGAGGCCCCTGAAAGCCACTGTTTGCATGCAGATAGGTTCATCATTTGATAGAACATTTCCTCTCTAGTTGAGATTTGCATGCTGTCTTAGGTTCAACAGATGGGTGGGCACTTGGCTGGATGGGGACCTGACAGGCCAGCTGAACATACACGGTGGAATGATGGCTGCTGGCAATATGTGTATGTGTGTTTGTGTGTGTGTGTGTGTGTGTGTGAGTGGCTGGTGGGAATAGAGTGTGCAGGGCGGTGCTGACAATATGGTTGAACTGGGAGAACAGCAATGGAAGTAGAGCTGGTTCAGAGCACTGTGAAATCTTGTGTTTTCTCTTGCTTTTGGCAACATCTGCGGCGGTGATGGTGGTGGATATGATGACACTTGTTGCCATGGTGTTTTGCACCAAATGTAGCCATTGGCTCATGACATTTTGCTAACAATATTACAGGCTCTCATTATGTTTTTTTTATTGTACCTTCAATTTTTATGGCAAAAATAAAATAAAAAGTGGAAACAGGGCCTCGTACTATCGCAGAGATGATTTGGTTATAATTTAAATCACTATTGTCTGAAATCAATTTGCAGATGAGTATTATTCTTACTACAACACCATGCACACTGCTTCAGCATATGATGAAGACCAAAGCTTCACAGCCCTGCCATAGTCACAGTTGCTAAGCAAAGACCGGACAATTGGTGTCCAGGGGATGGGCTTAGCGAACTGTCAGTGAAGACACAAAGTTGCTTTGAAGGTTACTTCTCCGCAAGTTTAAAAAAAAAAAAAAAAACTTAGATTAATTGGTTCATTCTTCGATTGACAGTTTCGGCTGATTTATTTTTCAGTGGCATGCCTTTGTCCCCAGGTCATGAAATTTTAATGTAGGGGGATAATGTCAGCTCGTAATTACAAAAAAGGGGGCAAGATTGGATTTGTGCTCCTTCTGCAGCGCTGCCAATGTTACTCCGGTACAGGCCAATCAATACTGTGAACATTAACAATTCTCTCCAAACGCTAGCCTGGAGATGTTCAATTAACAGTGAATGGAAGATAGATTTTGTGGTCTGAAACTTTGTCAGGATTTGTAACTTCAAATGAGTTTTATTTTTTATTACGTCCATCAGTTTTGAATTAGGAAGCGTGTTTGCCAGAGAAACAGTACAGCTCGCAGTCAGCAGTTTTATTATTTTATTTTGCCATTAGACATCGTAGATTAGAAGCCAAGACAATATTCTTACTCTTGTCTCAAGTCACTAATGCGGACCAAAGTGGCCCACGGCCGAGGAATATATCAAATCTGGAATGTATTGGTATTGCAATGAGCTCAGTGTGATGAAACCTTCTATGACCAATCCTTAGGAAAGCTGGAAGTATATATTAAGAATACTTACAGAAAAAAGGGTTCAAGTTATTCAATTAACTTTATATTGCCGGCAGTTTTTTCCATGTTTGATGTTGGTAAAGTGACTGGCAGGTTAAATGAAGTAAGTTAATGAATTTCAATAACTGGGGCTGTAATTTTGGCTCATTTTGAACGTCTTCAAAGCGGAAGAAAATCTGGTCTGTTTTCACTATGAGGGAATGATAACAGATGGAAAATGATCATTTCCACTGAAATAACATTAAATATAAAAAAGCATGCTCTGTACTGTATACAATGTGGAACACTAGAATAAAAGACTTTCACAAAAATGTGTTTTTTTTTTACACAGAGAGTGTGATGCATGCTGGGCTTCAGCTGCAGTGTCTGTGCGCCAAATAGCAATATCTCCCAGCATGAGGCGTACAGCCCTCTGGCAATATCCTTCTCACATAGAGCCAAGGTCACTTGGCTAACTACAGTATCTCATCTCACAATGCAAAAGGATTACCAGTTTGTTGGGCCACTCTCCGGTGGGGAAGCTTCTTCACGATCGCTCATCTTCAACAGACCCTCGATCATGAAGGGCTGGGCTGAGGTTGTGCGCCCTTTGTTATGCAGTGTGTAAAGTGCTGCTCTCATTCTCACTGTAATTTCGATGCACACCTAATTGCACCTGTGGAAAATTGCACCAGGATGCTTTTTTGGCTCTTATCCAAACATAGGTCTTTCACCTCCTCCCACTCATCCTTTTTCTCCTTCACTTCTCCATCAGTGTATATTCAGCTGTCGGGTATTAAATCGATACTTATTGCTTTCTCTTAGTATCTTACGCGCAAGTTTCTCTTCCAGTAGTCAAATAAAATGACCACAATTTGAGCTGAGCAGATAAAAATGGTCTCTAAGGAGCGAAATCCACATGACAACCTTTACCACAGATTATTGTGAAGGCATATAAAGCTTTGTTGTCATGACAGTGCAACAGTACATCAGTGATCCGGAGAGAAAAACTCTCAGATTATCAAGCAAAACTTTTCGAGTCAGCCTCGCGGTGGCAAACTACTCGAGATTTGTGGATACCGTAGCAAATAAATCAAAGGTTGTGTCATATAATTAATTGCGTTATTGGCATGTTGCTGTTTTGTGGCCCTGCAGCCGCGGGCCATTAGGATTAGTCGGTGTGAGATATGGAGAATTGAGTGTTTGCTGCCTCTACCAATTCAGCAGCAGCTCCACATGAGAGTGAAGACCCCAGGAGTATTTTACAGAGCGGATTATCAATTCACCGCTGCCAGGAGAAAAACTATCTCTCCACTGGGAGATGCCGTTATTTCAAATCTTTGTCCAATTATATTATGCTTGCAGAGGCAGCAGTGAGTGTGTATGTGTGTGTGCATGCAAGACATACAGGTTGATTGGGCAGGCTCAAGAGGAGGACACTGAGTACTTTTGGAGGTAATCACAAGTAGTAAGCGTTCGCAGTCAGTAAGAACAGCAGGAGAGCTACGAGGCTTCTGAGGAGAGATGAGAAGCAGCTGAGGAGGGTGTCGGAATCTGTCTTGCTGATAGAACATCACAATCAAAAGCATTAAAGCATGTGGAGTGAAGACAAAAACTGCAGCCTGTAGAGTCAATCTAAAACAGCCTTTGTGTCATCTTGTGAAAATTGATTCAGCGGTGCCCTCGCTTTTGATCTCAGTGCAGTTTTTGTTCCTAAAGTCCACTGCTGTCGATTTGTGAAAGTGCCTGAGCACTGGATCACAGCGTGGGCGTCAGATGGGTTATTGGCATGGTGTGACACTTGCCATGCTTTTGCCTCCCTCAGTCCAAATTGATCGTGTGCTGTTGTTTGTTATAGTGGAGAGCAAAGTTCAGGGGAAACTTTGCAGAGGCTCGCCTGAAAGCAATTTTGAAACGAAGCAAGATTAAAAGTCTAAAAGCCCTGCTAACGGTCTGTAGAGGCTGCAATGCAAAAAAAAGATAGCATGAATGTGCTCAAGATTGACTTCATAAAATGGAAAGGGTTGACCCTGAGGCAGCATGTGATGTTAGAGATGAAGAAAAAAACAATGAAATTCTGGCATCCTTGGTAGGCGACAGTGTGAACTGTGAATCACAACAAGAACTCAATTTACAGTTCAACTTCCAATTAACAGCAGCAGAAAGTCTCACCACAAGGTTCATTAGTAACTGTTTCCACGGTAAAGAATGAACTTTCAATCTCAACCTTGAAGAGGACATGGATGGTGTTCTGCTTTGTTGTTTAGTTGCTTGTGGTCGCATTTTTATCACCAAATAATATCTCCACTTTTCAAAAAAACATACTGAACATCACTACCGTTTTTATAACAATTGAAGACCTCCATAAATCTGTGTACCTGTGAAATTTTTGGCCTGATGGAGGGAGACTAAATGTCACCCAAAACATTGTAATTCATTCTCTTGGTCCCATTAATATGGACAGCAGCATTCAGAACAATCTGACAAATATTTGTGCTCCCAAAAAAATTAAACGTTGACTTTATTTAAAATGATTTTGTCAACAGGTTGCACGTAATTGTATTAGGTTATTTAAAATAAAAAAAAGGTTAAGCTCATCTAACTTAATTAACTTGTATTAGAGTAACTCAATGATTATGAATTGAGCCAACAAAAAAAAAAAACTTCTGATCAACAAGCTGACTCAAATCAAGTCTGTTATTCATTATTATTGTCAATGGGGACTTGCTAACAGTGTGAAGTGATGGAATTGACCTACAGATGGACTTTTGGTGTGACAGATTGACAACACCATGACCATCACCATCAGGCCCTGCTGCTAACACGGCAAAAATCACATCACAAGGAGCAGTTTTGTGCCTTTCTGTTGTGCTATGAAATAAAACTGTTGGAGTTTTACCTCGTAAAAGAAATGTGCAATCCAGAGATTCAGCCAACATGAGTAAGTTTGCAGAGCAAATGGCCTGGAACGTCCAAAGCAAACACTTAGTAAATTAGCATTTGTGCATTATTAAACATTGCAAGGCTTAATGTCATATTGCTTGCCATTTATGATCGCATTACATCACTGCAGCCTCCTGGAACTTTCCCTCGCTGTTATTTCAGCAGTACACTGAATAGTGTATGCAAGAAGCTCACAGTGATAGAACAAAACAAAGAACACACACACACAAACACACACAACCTCCCCTCGCATACCTGAGGATCAAACAACCAAAACAACTTTGTGGGGATTCTGGGACCAGATGCCCCTATAACCCCTCATCCTCTTCACCCGAGTCTCCTCTTCCTCTTATTTTTTTTTTCTTGTATTCTCCTTTTTTCCATCCTTTTTTTTGCCTTTCAGTGTCTCAACTTCTTAGCCAAAGTGCAGCGGTGTTGCCGAGGTACTAACAGGCTCCTTTTGCCAGATTGCTAAGAACTTCAAAGTGTGTTTGACATGTACACTTGGGAGGCCCGCACTGGGAGCGAGTGTATCTCACACTGAGACCTGAGGACGAGGCTTAAAAGCACCGTGTGTATCTACACTATTAACATTCAAAGGAGCTCGCGCTATGCTGACTCTTACACGGCTCCTTTGAATTAAATATATGTCATCTCTGTCACAGCAGTGCCAGTAATATACTGTAGCTCATACGGCAGCGTCTGACTGACGAGGACAAAAGGTGTATGGCCCACATATCAATTAAGGAACTGTTTCTGGCATTTAATTTAGCATTTGACACACTAGAGGCACCTTTTTGTCCTGGCTGCCATGTTTGTGTCTGTCTTTTTTAATTTGAAGTGATACCTCTTCTTCTGGGAGAAGCATTAAGCAAGCTTTAATTTTTTCAGACAGCGACTGTTTTAAGGGGGAATGCCTTTTCAGTATTTAATTTAGCACTTCTTCCTCAGAACATGACAAGTCTGCATAGAAAAAGCTTTCAATCCTCTCAATACTCTAGAGATCTTTTCATTTCGGCATGATACGCCAGGGTTTTTCTGGCTTGTCTTTTTATCTTTGCAGCCCCCACACTGACTAGTCACAACACTCAATTTATGACAATGCTCGAGAGGGATTTAAAATATGAAATGTGCAGAGAAATAGATTAAAAAATGAGAGAAAGCGTGAATGAGTTATGAATTCACTAAACACATGGATATTACGTGAGTAAAAATAAATCAAGAAATTAGTCCTCTAATGTAAATTTTATTTCACATCGCATGTAAACCAAAGATTGGAGGTGGGGGGGTGGACGTTGCGAAATAGAAGAAAGAGATTGACTGTTTTGAATTCTTCATCTCATAATTGAGTCTGAAGATGAGTATGCATGTTGAGGGAGAAAGTGTGTATTTACTATTTAGACCACAAAACTAGAGCAGTAATGTTTATGGTGAGATCGAGGATATGACAAATTGAACCAGTTAGTTTTAATAGTCAAATAAATCAGTCCTGTCCTGATCAATGCAACTGAAATAAGAGTCCAATTAATCTTATCCTCCAGCACCTGGACTCCTCGAGAAGCTTCTCCTCTCCCCTTCTTCCTGTACATTAACAGCTGCACGTCCAGTCATCAGTCATTCAAACTCCTGCAGTTCGCAGAAGACACCACCCTCATTGGACTCATCTTTGATGGGGATGGGTCTGCCTACAGGTGGGAGATTGACCGTTTGGTGACCTGGTGCAGTCAGAAGCTCAACATTCAAAAGACAGTGGAGATTGTTGTGGACTTCAGAAAGATCACCTGCCCCCATCACCCTGTGTGACTCCCCTGTGAAGTCTTTGGGTTTTTGAAGTCCTGGGCACCATCATCTTCCAGGACCTCAAGTGGGAGCTGAAGAAAGCACAACAGAGGATGTGCTTCTTGCTGAAGCTGAACCTGCCAAAGAAAAGGATGGTGTACTTCTACACCTGCATCATTGAGTCCATCCTCACCTCTTCCATCACCATCTGGTACTCTGCTGCCACTGCCAAGGACAAGGGCAGACTGCAGCGAATCATTTGCTCTGCTGAGAAGGTGATTGGCTGCAATCTTCCATCTCTTCAGGGCCTGTACACCTCCAGGACCCTGAGGTGAGCAGGAAAGCTTGTGGCTGGTCCCCCGCTACCCTGGACACAAACCTTTTGAGTCACTCCCCTCCGGCAAAAGGCTGCGGCCCATCAGAGTCAAAACTTCACGCCAGGAGAACTGTTTTTTTCCTGACTGCAGCTGGCTTCATCAAGATGGCCTGGGCTGACACCGACTTTTACCCCCACAGACCCTACATGTTACCTTAACGTATGCTCTACTGACTCAATGAGTTACATTAACACACGTCTTATTTTAATAAAATCCTTTTGTAGCTCTTGAAAACTTTCTTGCACGTTTAAATATTCTGCATATCGTGAACCTTTGCACACTACCTGCTCAATACTTTGCACATTCCTGCACAAAACTGCACAGCTGTTTTGATTTAAAAAACAAAATAAAATATATTGTACATATATTTATGATCAGAGTCAGATGTTTAGTAAGATTTGTAGTCAGTTGGTTCACTTTTTTCTAAGTTAAGCCATTACGTCGATGCTCAAATGTGAAAACTGTTCATGAGCTACCTGATGAGTCATATTTGACTCTCTTGAATCTCTTTACTTTTAGCTGTTTACATTGAATGTTAATTTTCCATCAGTCTCAGATGTTATGTATTTCAAAAATGTAGAAATGAAATAACTGAAGAGAAACATCTATCAGCACATAATAAAACTCAAGGCTGTTATGAATGTGTTTTATGAGGCTGCTCATGGTAGCAGAATACTCCTTATCTGAGCTATTTGCTGCCTTATCCACTAGTAATTATTTTTCATGTCGAACACCTGACTCCGGATGACAAACACTGCAGGAAAAATGGTCAATAGACTACTTGGCTTGATCCCATTTTTATCCCCATGAACACGAACATAGCAAAAAAGAAAAAGTCTTTGAGCAAAGAATTTAGTGAGATTACTGCAGGTATCAGCAGACAATGGCTGTCATTTTCCTTGGAAATATAGCAAAGTAAAACATGATGGCGCTTTGCAGGGTTAAAATCCTTCAGTCAGTTGTGTGAAATCTGCTGAAATAATGTCGTTTTGGTATGTATTTTATTCATAGATTCATATGCTTGTCGCTGAAATTTGCTGTTGAAGCATTTAAAGATTCCTTTTGAGATCTACTGTATGTCTGCTATTTGAAAGAGTTTTTTGGGAACTACACAGATTGAGCTGTCCTTGTCAAGTTAATGTCTTCAAATATAAAACAAGTGCAGTAGTCAGTGAGGAGGGCCAGCCTGGTCTCTGCTTACCTTCCTGCAGGATGAGATTTGCATAGAAGCTAATGATGTGTGCATCTCCCTTGGTGTCATGCAGTCCTAATAGCATTACAGAGGGGATGGGGCTACCTGATCGCTGCTGATCATAATGGGTTTGGACCAGTGTGTCAACGTGACCACCTCCCACTTCCCACCTCCCACCTAACTAGATCTGAAAAACCAGCAGGGGAAGATGCATAGATTCCCCCTCACAATGTGAAGAGTTCACTCGCAACAACACTATAGAAACATTATCATTAAACAGTATGGGGTTTGCAGCATAATTTAAAGGGATACGACTGGTATTAAAAACACATCAATGAGCCACACTGGTATGAAATCACTGACCCATTCCTTTTCAAAGATGTTTTTAAAGATGGTTTTTAAAGATTTTGGTCTTTAGTAGAAAGGAGTGGCCTTAGGGCTGGTAGAGAAGTGGTAAAATATTGAGACACACATTATGCCAGCCCTATCCTGTAAAACATGAAATTTTGTTGCAAAGAAAGCAAATGGTTTGCTTTGTTTATCACGATTGAGTCCTATTCAGCCGCTCCAAATCAATTTTTTAGCCACGCTTGCTGGGTGGCTCAAGGGATGGCATTATTGGCGTGTCGGTTGATCCACCACTTTGATCCACTTGAAAATATCTCAACAACCAGTGGATGGTTTGCCATGATATTTTTTTCAGACATTCACAGTCCTCAAAGGATGAAATCCTATGGCCTCTGTTCAACAACTATTAAATGGATTGCCAGGCAATTTGGTACCAATGTACGTACACGCCCTCCTCAGAATGAATTCTAATAACTGTGTTTAACTTTTAGCATCATGATCAGGCCATGAAGTTCAATATGGCAAAGTTAGCCATCAGCCACTAGCCTGAGATAAAATAAGATGTTAAACATTATTCTAGGGTTGTCATTGTTATCATGTTAGCATGCTGGTGTTAGCATTTACCTCAAAGCCCCACTGTAAGTGTACCCTTAGGCACGGCTGTAGAGTCAAGCTGTATTCCGTAATATTTTTTCGATTCAACTGAATCTTTCAATAAATAACATAATTATTATTTTAAGATGTCACGTCCCTGGACACGTTGTTTGAATGGAGGTGGAAGTGCGCTGCAAAGATGCCACAGAAGAGTCAACACAAAGATGCTAAGATACAGAGGACAAATAAAAACTATCCACTTCAGCACTTTAATTTCTCACCACAGCTGAACTGTTACTTAAGAGTTTCTTTCTTACTCCATAAAATGTTGCACGCTTTACTTTGCAACTCACCTTGGAAGTGTTTTTTTTTTTTTTTGTAAACACTGCTACGGCGCTACAGTAATTAGCGCAAGCTTTGAAAGGATTCAAGGCTCCTTCCACCACAGATTCCATCGTAGGCATGCCCATTAGTGGTAATTGGATTATTTCTACTCTGTTTATCTCTTAATTCCCCACATCTGTAGTTGGCGGGAAGCAGATTGGATGAAGAAGCACGGGATCTCACCATGGGCTTATTGGAGTATTCTCTCAGCAGGATCTCATCCCTGACTGTCAATCTCCAGGGATCCAGGACTGAACATGTGAAACTAGAAGAAGAAGAAGAGGAAAGACAAGGGCTTATCCATCCTCGATTATACACAGCAAAGCAGAGACAAGGCCATGCTTTAATGTGACTACTTGATCCCTTTGATATAACACAAATGCCACCAGACATCATTACCTTCTGATCTAACCAGAGATTCTAATTTTTGTATCTCAGACATGAGGCAGCGGATCAATAAAGTGTATACTGTGAGAGAACGCAAATTCCAAAGCCATTGATTTTTTTCTGTATTACATTGATCTGCCAGGCTAAAAATAGTTTTAGCTTTAGCGTATCGTAGTCAAAATCAATTCATTTTTTCTTCTCTTCTGTTAATATTTACTTCAGTGCCATTCTTGATGGAATAAAGAATATGTTTTCTTCTTCTTCTTCTTCTTCTTCTTCTTCTTCTTCTTCTTCTTCTTCTTCTTTTTCTTTACTGTGTGGTGGATTTTTGTATACCTGCATATTTCAGCTCCAGGTCCACGAGTGTGAAAAGCAATCCCCTCGAACCGTGTAATGCTGTCACGCTGCTTGACTTCCTTTTTTTACTGGAAGAAGACTATGAAGCAAGACCTTGGCTTGCAAATAAATCGTGGCTACCGGAGTCCCTGAAATATAAATTTACTCACTCTGCCGACATGACGTTCACCTTTCTCCCTTTCACCTCCTTTTCAGTATTTGACTTCGAGTCTGTTTATACATTCTTTGTCTCTCATTAGTCGAAATTTCCTTCAGCGTTTCAATGCTGCTAATTAATTATGCATTTAGACACAACTGCAAAAGCAGCCTCTACATCACAATAATGAATTAATGATCTGCATTTGCAAGATTGTCATGTGCGACCTACATTTTTCCTGTGATTGTTTTTTTTTCTGTCTGAAGCTTGTGAGAATAATTATGCTCTAAAGTCTGTTCTTACATTAAAATCGATCCTCGCTGTGATGTGCTGAGAGACTGCAGCAGCATCGCTGGGAGGGAAAACTCTACTTCAGGGCGTGTTGCAAAATCCTTACACAACTTACACACAACAATCCTTTCTGCACAACCGTGACATAAACAGTAGTCTCTTCACCCCCGCCCTTACCCGGACCTCTGCCTCTTCTATCCATTTCATTACTTAGCCTGATGTAATTGTCACTTATAATAAAGATCCAGATCTGTGCACATCACAGACTGCTCTGTTGACCTTTTCTCAAAGTGTGCAGTGTGTGACAAATTCAATGCTGCATGATTTCTGCATGCAACGCTGGTCCACCCATTTGTAATACTGAAATTAAAGGAGATCGCAAGGTTATACGCATTGTCAAGAGCAACAAAGAAGCGCGGGAGAGGTTTCTTACATTGGTTACATCTTTTGCTTTCAACCTTGGCAGACCTTGAAGTGTTATCCCTGCTTGACTGGCAGCAAGAAAATAGTCTTTGGTTTAGGATGACAGTCTCAAAGAGAAGTGAAAGTGGGCGGTATGTCTTCTCCTCCTTTTTTGCATTGCGAGGTAAAGCCTTGGGATTCACGATGGAAAGACAGGACATGCATTCATTCAAGGGTAACCAGAAATCAGTTTTTATGCAGTTCTCTATTTACAAACATGCAAAGAAAAGTGATTCTTTAACAGTAAGAGACAGTATAAACTCCAGCCCAGGGCCACCGACGTGCTGCACCTCAGTGAAAGCACAACTCGCAGAGAGAACTCAATCCAGCGCTGTAATGTCGTTCTCACTTATTATAAATAGCATCTTCATTGGTTCACCAGTCAAGTGATTGTATGAATTACATTCCCAGGAGTAGCAAAGTCATTTGCATCGTCCTGGTTTACACAGCAGCGAAGAGGGATGTCCATTTTTTTTTCTCTCTCTCTCTCTCTGCGCTTCCCATCAGTCCCGGCTCCATCCTCAGGCGCCGCAGCTGTCCCCGTCCTCACTTCCACTTCGTCAAAGCGCTAATTCAACACCCGGAGTTGACATTTGGCTACTGCAGTCCATCTCCTAACCCATCCCTCTCCCCACCCAACCCGATAAAATCTCATTAGCTATCAAAACACTCGATAAACAATGTGAAACTTAATCCTGTCCGATCCAATGTGTAGCTTTGGCTACGTTTTTCTTATTTGCTCCTGAAATGGGTTTCACAGATGGAAAGCGCCAAGATGTATCACGACTGTCTTTGAGCTTTAACTCTGATGTGATTCTGTGTCAGCGCTGGAATAAATGTATGACTATAGAGGCACAGGTGAGCAAGACAACGACAACCGTCAGCATTTCCAATTTGATGTATAGTGTTTGTCGGTGTGAATGAAATCTATAGTTCACGGTACATATTAAGATGGGCAGCACTGGTTTTCTCTGTATGAGATTCACAATCTATTAATTTTTCTTTCTGTGTGTGGTATATTTATCTACATTGTAGAGCATAGATCTACAATTAGAAATCATGATGAAGAAAGTAAACCATTTCTCAAAATCTCGCTCTGCTCCATGTTTATTAATTATAGGCTATATATCCTCGAGCTGGGAGGGGGAAAAATACAATTTGCTGCACCACAGGACAAGAAATTCATCCTTGCTTGCTGTGGGTTGGGTCTTGTTTGTGGATTCAACGTGTGTCTTTCATTTTTACAGAGAGAAAACCGGGAGGGAGGAGGATCTGAGATTCAATTTACGGACAAGATGGAAAGCCAACACAGATGTCAGGAGTGAAAAATAGTTTCAATTGACAAGTGAAAGAAGTTTGCAGTGTTTGGGCTGTGATGGTTCTGGCAGATGGGTTTTTCCTCCTTGCCACTGTGTTACAGCTGACATGCAAGGTCCCTGCCTGGTGAAATCCTGCATCTCAAGATTGTTTACTGGGGGATTTTTTAGTGCTTGTAAATCCTACAGCACAACAGGTTGGGGGGGGACAAGAGGAATAATTGATGTGTAGCATGTGCATAATTTAGTTCCCAGCCATCATGATCAAAGCAGTCAATGCCATGCTGTTTTCCACTGCACTGTTCTACCTGTAACAGCAGACTGTGAGTGACGTGGCAGCCGTAATCCATGTCTAGAATCACTGCCTGGAATTCACTGATATTCAAGGATATTGCATAATCAACGCTTGTTCAGCAGGAAATGAATAGCGAGGCTTTTTCATTTCAGTGGAATCAAATAGGCCTTGAACAATTTCCATAAATGAAACAAACATTCTTACGTATTCAGTCCCCTACCTCTTAAATTTTATATTCTTCCCTGTCAGGGTTTGTTTATTTTTAATCTCCTTTTGTTAGCCATAATTTTTTTGCCCCCTCCTCTCCCTATCTGGGTTGAGGTGGGACATGTTTACCAGAGTTAGTAACTCATTCAATCACCTGAGAATACAATGGAGTGGCGTGGAGCATCAGCCGACAGCCGCAAGTAATACATAAAGATGAGTTAAGGACGCTGGCTTTTGAAGACAAAACCAATTACTTGAGCAATTTTCAGGTGAGACAATGGACACAGGTCATTTCATGTCATTTCATGCCGATTCTGGCGGAAATATACCTCGTAATACAGCATATAGCAATTTTGTGTAAAGACACTCGCCAAACAGCGGAAGGGCGAGAGGAGTGACAGAGACGGAGAGAGCAGAAAGCATGCACTAGCATAACATGAGCTTATTTTTAATAGATTCTCTCGCATCAGTGAATGCAGAACATGGTGGCAGGACCCCTGTTCATGTTTTTATGTTGTTGTTGTTGTTGTTGTCTGTGCTGGCTTCAGCTAAAACATGTGTGCTTGGTACTGACAGCTCTGTTGTTGTTCTGATATTTACTTGATAAATTTGCGTTGGTGCTTTTACACGTCTCTCCTGTGGAAATGCTACTATAATTTCAGTGGCCCCAAGACTAAATGTAAAATTCATGATTAATCCGTTTTTAATCAGTAAGTTGGTTTTGTAAGACGTGTCTGTCACAGTGAATCATTTCCACTATTTTGAAACAGTTTTTAACAGTGTAATTTAAAAAATCCAAACTGCAAACATCAACCGGAGACTAGAATCAGTTTAAATAATTTATTGAAACCACATGAGGAGGTGTAACTCAGGGGCAGAGTAAGGGTCTTGAAAGGAGGCGGTCGGGAAGGCTGCAGGGCTCGGGGTGGCAGAATACTTGAGCAGCAGGTGCTATAGGATGAAACAGAGCTGGACATTGCAGGGGAAGGACGGATAGGAGTTCCTGAAGCACATGGAAAACAGCGTTAAACAGGATTCACCAAAACTAATGTTTGCAAGAGCTCGGGAAGGTTGAACCGGTCTTTTCTGCAGCAGGGGTTGATTAGATGATAAACAGTAGGTGGTGACAATCAGGTGAGAGGAAGAACACGACACACACATGCACACACACTAGCTCCATGCCTTTTTGTTATGTGCTTTATGCTATTATAAGTGTAAATCATGTTTCAGGTGACCTATTCAATGTGAATCTCATACTCATTTTTTTTTTTTAGCCCTGTTTTGGTTTTTATCAACTCCTGAGAAAAAAATCTAACTCTTGAGCTGCTAAATGCTCCAACATGTCGGCTGTTTGGTGCTGAACAGATTAGAGTGAAATGGATTTATCAGAGCCTTTTCACAGAAAACAACTGCCTGCTGCTGAAAACAAGGTTGAGAGCAGTGATTGTGAACCAAAATAGTAAAGCTGCAGGGCGTAAAAACAAAACAACGGGCTGAAAGACGCTAAAATGCAGAGTGTAGAGCTAAGGGGAACTGTAGAGTCAGGTGATTATTCTTAGTTAAATTACATCTTACACTTTACATACATATTCATTTGATCTAATGTTAATATAAAAATATCTCAAACATAACTTTTGACATCACTTTGCACCCTGGACAAGTTTCCAGCTCATCACAAGGTATATATAGACAAACAATCATTCATACTCACAGCGCATATATATGCAGATGCAGATATAAACATATCTGAAAGTTCCTTTAAGAATATGAGTACAATACTCACTCTCCTTTCAGTTCTGTTTAGTCTTTAACTACTGGGAAATAAATCTAAATCTTTAACTGCCACATGTTCCAATTTCTTCATTAGCTAGTTGCTAATTTTGTCTTTTTCTGTCTGGTGCTGGGCAGGCAGCATACAGTGGGTTTATCAGAGCTTTTTGGTGAAAGATCTGTCTACTGCAGCTGGAAATAGAATTGACAACAGTTGAGGTTGTGGGCCAAAAAAACAAAACAAACAATGAGATAAAAGCAGCTTAAAAGCTGCATGAAGCTGAAAGGAACTGCACCGATACTTCTTTATTGATTTTTCACTGCAAGCAACTTCTTTGAAGTTTCACAAAGTCATTTAATCCACTGTTAACATAAAAAATATTGGTTAGTGCAGCTTCAGTGTCTCTTTACATTCATACATGTTGCTGGCTATCCACATACAGTACACATAGCCGCTGATAGTATCTGATAATGGCAGGCATATCATGCACACACTCCTGGTGTGAATCCCATAGCATTGATACTATAAACTATGTTATTGGGCTTTGCCCTTCACTGCCTTAAGTGATAGAGGCAATGTGTACATGGCCCCATTCTGGCACAGTAAGTCAGTGGATCATTAATCATCTATCAGAAGGGACTTGGCTGCTATAAGGTTAGAAAAACCAAAGCCAATGTGGTCCTGAATGGTTAAAGGGTGAAACAAAGCATTTCATTTCATCAAAGCATACAAGAGTAGATGCTCTATGGGGCCAAGGGTAGTTTCGTTATCACGTGATAAGTATCCCGGAGCTGTTTCGATGACATGTTTGCAGCTGTTACATTATTTTCATAATTTCACATGAATGTGATAAATGCTCTCTTTAAAAAAAAAGAAAAAAGAAAAAAAGATTTGGTACTTACCTCTGGAGGAGCAAATGTTCAATTAAACACTTCACAGTCTAGGGGATTTCACAATTTACTGTTTGAGAAATTGCCATAGGGACTATAATTTGCAACAGAGATGACTGGATGTTTCCTTCAGCTATTATTGAGCTTTGGTAAAAAAAAAAGAAAAGAAAAAGAAAAAAAGAACATATTTAAATTTTAGGACATTTATCAGATGCGGACAACATACTCTGCTGTTTCCATGAGCCACCAGCTCATTTGACTGCTGCAGAATCAGTTAAGAAATGTCTTTAACAAATTAGTTTGTGTCATTTCAGTGTGAACTCAAAAAAGTCACCCAATCTGATATATAATGTGGATGATATGCGGCTGTCAATACTAAGAGTATGGTTATAAATATGAGGCAGACAGTAAGGCAGGAGTGCTTTCCGTGTCCCCTGAGTCTGGAATTAAACTTGCTCTCTTAATAACCTGATGATTAACACATTCATAAGGCCTGACTGCAGGCTCCTCGCAGCTACACAGCACATTCATAAATACTGATTTATGACTCGTGCCAGCGTCATCACGAATGAAATGATCATTCGTGACGGACCATGGAACAATGTGTCAAAAGTGTTGAAAGAGTAAAGGTCCTTCCTGTCACTTAACATTTCCAGCAGAAAAAAAAAATAAAAATAAAAAAAAGGCTCGATTTTAAGTTTTTTTCGGTGAGTAATTCTTTCATTACTTGTTCATCACCTGCTGCTCTCCTCTGCTCTCTGATCAAAGAGTTCCTTCGTCTTTGCAACCAAGTGTGTGTGCATGCATGTGGTGTTCTTCAGTTAAAAGAGAAACATTTCCATTTCCCTCCGATCTCCCTTAATCTCTCCTGACAGTGAATTTAAGTAACACTGTGTTCAGTATTGTTCGGGAATGGTTTTCAGTTTTTATTTGCCATTGAGTGTTGATTTGTCATTAAAGAGGGGGAAGCAAAACATTCTCGGGTGCTTTTAATTTAACTGGCAACCAGACTGCACGTAACAGTGAAAAGAAGTCCTTGCACAGCAAATGACACATATTTGATTTGTGTCAACTTGACCTCAGTCTGAATTGCGGAACCGGCCCGTCTAAACAGAGAGAGTTAAAAGCAGCCCTTGACATCCTGAAATTCTGAATTAATTCCGTTTCTATAAAGCCATTGATGTAACGGGCACAGCACTCCTGGCTCTGACCTTCCATCAAGTGTCTCTCTGCAAAGAAGTTGCCACCGCTGCTGCACTTCTATTAAATCTTGGCTCTCTTTTCGCCGTTTCAGCCTCAATAACCTTCATACCGTATGAGCATTAATGTACAGATGATACAGTGTGCGGTAAGTTGACTCATTCTCATTTCCTGCAGGACCACGCTGAATTTAATGTCTTTGTTATTGTTCTCACATGTGAGTTACTTCAGGAGCTGGCCCTGTTCACAGCTGTACATTTTTAGTACTTTGTTTCCTGAAAACAACGTCTGAACATAATCCACATTACCTCAGAATGTAACTGGCAAAATGAAATAGTATAGTATTTCTATGAAGGCCACATCTATAGTGCATTATGGGGTGTTCATAGTGAATTATAACGCACTCATAATGCTTTCTGATGCAGTATATCAGCAGTCATTAAACATAGGGTGCGTGTATGTGTGACTGGAGGACGTAATGGGTGTAGCTGCATACAGTTGTTGGTGGTTTGTTATAACTCATTGATTTCATCCCACACTGAAAATAAAGCTTAATAAAATGTATTTTTGCTTCTTGCTCGGTCACTCTCTCCTTTTCTCATCATAGCTTCCTTCATCAAAGTCACCTTCAGTCTTTTTGCCTCTGTCATTATATCCATAGAGAGGCTGCTGAGCCCCCCGGTGCTCTGAGCTCACAGTACGGGCAGCCTGAGCTGACATTAGCTAACAGCAGCTATAGTTTGCAGCCTTACTATGAAAATGTAAATCACCAAGAGTTGAGGCAGAGGACATCGGAGGGAAAACTAGAAAACATTTTCTACGTTAAATATGATCTGAAGGATTGAATTCACCAAAATAAGTGAAACGGTAATGGTGAGCGGATTGATCTAAAAAATCGATAGTATTGATACCAATGTTGGAATCTGTAGTGATCAATACTTGCGTGATGAGATCGGTATTTAAGTTTCAGTTTCTCTTCACTACATTCACAACTACACACAACAACCGTCACAGCATAGTGGTCGTGCATGTGGTAACACCGCTCCTCTCACTTCGCTCATGCTCTGCATGAACAGATGTACAGGGTGCAGAGTGGGAATGACACCATTCGCACAATTCACCTGATAACAAGTCGGTGTAGCATCAGCATGATTTTAAACCTGTTATTTAATGGTAGAAAAGTTACACAATGTTGCTTTAACACATACAATGATATCTAGCCTAGTTTAGCATGTTAACACTCGGACGTTCGCTATTTAGCGCTAAAAACTATGGCCGATGGTAGTTTCATTAGTTTTGCAGGTATTTGTTCTCAGGTATCTCAACAGTGCTGTGTTGAGATTTTAAACTTTTGTCCAAATGATGGCACCAAATGAAAAGAAAAATCCTGGATCCTAAAAGTTTTTACAAGTGGTCCTGTAGGGAATATAAATGAATCATTCAATAGTTTCTGAGATTACTCACAACCACAGCTGTGAATCTCATGTTGGAGCTACAGGAAGAGTCAGAGGATGACTAAAATCATTAGAATACATCGTCTGGGAATCAGAAATATCTGTAAAAAGATTTTGTGCCACTCTGTTCAGTAGTTATTGAGATATTTCTGTCTGGACTGATTGCCCGCTAACTGCCCAACACTGCAATCCCTATAGGATAGCCATGAATGTGGCTAAAATATGCAAAAGCTCCCTGAAAACTCTTATCATTTCAGCTGATATCATGCCACATTTGCAATTAATCAAATTACCACATACTAATTGCCGTACTGAACCTCGGGACTTTGGGGGCCCTGCGGATTTGGGATGCTTTGATAATCCAGGCTTGTCAGCAATAAATAGCAGCAGGGAAAATATCCTTAGAAACAGCTGGACATACCTCCCTGGATTTTTCTTGGCAAATTAATGACTGAGAAACATTTGAAAATAAACTGACAAACACTGTATGTTTAGGCATGTTTTATACTGCCCAGTCAGTGATGGAAATCTTTTCAGCTGGTGCACAGTATTAGTTAGTTCATCGCGAGTGAGCTGAGATTGTGGACACCACACAAAGCACCAGGTGCTAAATTGTGTGGCTGTCCATCATAAATGTATTCTCATGTGGTGAGATAAAAAAAAACGTCTCACTGTTTAATGAATATGATTAGCCTTACAAGCAACTCTCAATCAAATGAGATTAAATTAGGCAAGTGTTCAATCAGAACGATGAAATAAGCCCTGCACACACTCACTGCTGTGATGCCTGAATTAAATGGACACCTACATACATCGCAAGTTCCCTTGATTGTTGGCTTGATTGTTTCTTGATAAAACAGGAAGGAGGAGGAAGGAGCGGCCTGTCTAATAATTTTCATGTCTTTTTTTTTTTTTCACGTTTCTGCTTGTCATCACCTTCACTACAAGAGAGAAAAAAAACTATTGAACATTAGTGTGATGAGTTCCTGACTGCTATTTAATTAAAAGGCAACCACAGTTTATACGAAGACTTGCGTTTTAAATGGGAATAGTAAAAGTTCCTGTGCTTTGTAATTCTCAGACAACACTATCAGCGCTGCCTCACACCACTTTAATTAGAAATTTAACTCCTTACATGCCACAGATAGGCCACCTGTTTATACAGACATCAAGCTTCCTTTGCCTAAGTGAATCCTTGCTTAGGATAGCAGCAGCAGACAATATTGTCACATTCATTAGTGAAGTTTATCATGCATTGTGACTGATGTGCATGTTGTGAACCCATTTAATAAGAGTGAGAGAGATGATGATAGAAAGTCTGAACATCCGGATATATAATAAACAAGTATTTCCCCCATATCTATCTTAGTTAAGGTACTATAAACCCTAATGTATACAGCATTATTTTAACTACACAAATAAAAATTTAAAAAATCCTTATTTTTCTCCTCTGTTCATGTAACCATGTTGAGATCAAGTCAGAATGAGAAAAAGAAATCAGCTTCGAACATCTCCTGAAGTCTCCACTGGCGAATAATGTTCAAGCACACGGATCCACTCCAGAGGGTAAACTGCACGATCGGTTGACATTAAGAATGTAAATACCACATAAAATGTCATAAATCTTACATGTGCATTCAAGCTCATAACTGAAAAGCCACAGGTTATTAAAGATGCAAGAATAAATTCACAAACAAGGAAAATGCCACCCTTGGAGACATTTTGTAATTAATTGCCTTTTTAAACCCTTCCAGACGAGGGGTGGGAACAATTAGAGGTTCCAGTATAGTCATAAAACTCTAGGTGCTGGTTAAACTGGGCCTATTTACAAAATAGAGCAATGCTGTGAGTGTGTAACAAAGCTTTAATGATGTGCGTTGGTGCGGGAGGCAGCCAGCTAATATTACTTATTGGTCCAACAGGAAGAAGCCCAGCTCGACGTCTGTCTTTTAGCCATCCACAAAGCTCTCGCCATCCACTAAAAGACAAGATTTGCTCTTGTCCTTCGGCTTCTTGCTCGGTCTCTCTCTCCTTTTCTCTTCTTAACTTCCACCTTCAACATTCACCTCTGTCCTTATCTCCATAGAGGCTGCTGATCCCGGTTACCCACTTGCCCAGCTCCTGTTCTGGCACGACATCGACTCTGCTCCATGTCATGTCAGGGAACAGGAGGTTTTCAGCCTCGGGCCTTACTGTGGTCCAAAATGCCTGTGGTACAAACACTAACACTTCCCTGGTGGTCTGAGCTCACAGTCTGGACAGCAGTTTACTTTGTTGTCCATCAGGAAACTCTGTAAATCGTTCCCAGAGCACAAAGTAACATAATGAAAGAACAGGCATACAGGGCACACAGGGGGAATGACAGACAGCGTTCACCTGATTACTAGTAAATGTAGCATCAAAATGACTCACACTCTGTTATTTTATGGAAGAAAAGTACACAGTCTGGCTTTAATTAAAATGACCCCTTGTTGTTGTGTGCACCAAGCACCACTAGGGTGCAGTGCAGGCATCAAAGCGCCATTTGTGTTATGAAGACTCCATATAACATGGGGAGATATTCATATTAAAAGTTAAACATGAAGAAATTATACTACATGTACTACAGCACGCCTGTGGCAAAATACAACAGGATCTTCACGTACCACCATTACCACTGGGGAGTGACTCATTTGCATCCAGGAGTTTATTAAATGAAATTACTGCCAGGATTCCAGTGAAGTTCCTATCAGACACACCTGTAATCTGAGAGTGGAGATGAGGTGTTTATTTGAAGATGGGAAACCATTTAAAAACCTAAAAATCAGTCTGAGAGAGAGAGCACTGAAGCACTAACGCGTATAAGCGGGCCTTGCATCAATCATGAGACTGGAAAGGTCTTTTTTTCTGGTTATGACTATTTCTTCTCAGTATCAGAATGCCAATTTGAAATTGAGCTTTGATGGCCACATGAGCGAATGCTTTTTTTCACTTGACCTTTTCAGTCATCAAAACTGCTTAGTATTCATTCAGATTATTACACATACAGCATGTTTACCAGCGTTCTTGCATTTATATTGTTTAGCATGACATCAGATAACCGCGCCTCAGACACTTTGGTTCAAAGAATGTTAGCTATTGCCTAGAAACTCTTGCTACAATTTATCAGTTTATGACAGCAGACCAGGAGAACCTGAAGCCATCACTTTATCAGTTTATCTGAGCTAGAGGTACTGCTACACAGAATGATAAAGACTGACTCAGCAGGCAAACACACCACTCAGCATGATGGAGACTTAACTGTTTGGAGCCAAACTCTGAATAAGGATGCGTGTCCATATTAAATGGTTCACACTTAATAGATAATCAGTTAAAGGACCAGTGTGTAGGATTTAGTTGTATTCTAGCTGTGCATTGGCCGATTGAACCCTAATCTCACACTCTGCTTTCTACAGAAGACAGAGGAAAGGCATCAGGACCAGACGCTGTATCACCCTCCTGCCTGAAAGTCTGTGCGGACCAGCTGGCCCCCATGTTCACACAGATCTTCAACAGATCACTAGAGCTGTGCGAAGTTCCCTCATGCTTCAAATGCTCCACAGTCCCAGCCCTCAAAACAACCTCCATCATAGTATTATCTGACTACAGGCCCCCTGCAATGATATCTGTAGTCATGAAGTCCTTTGAAAGACCGGTCTTTGCCCACCACAGACCCCCTGCTGGACTCCCTGCAGTTTGCTTAACAAGTAAACAGGTGAGTGGATGATGCAGCTGCACTACATCTTGCAACACCTTGCAACAGTCCTGTTTGTGGACAGCACAGCATTCATCATCATCATCTTTCACACCAAAATTCACCAAGCTCACTGTGCCAGCCCCCAACACTGCCTCCAATCGCCATAAACAACAGCACTGTGTGGAAACATCCAGGTTTCTGGGATCCACAATCTCCCACGACCTAAAGACAACGCTCACCACACTTCCTGCGCCAGCTCAGGAAGTTCAAACCACGCCGCCATTATTCGGTCTGTTTTCCACTCATCCTCCACCGCATGGGTTGGATCTGCCACCAAACAGGACAGGAATGTACTACAACAAACAGTCAGGACTGCAGCTGGCCCTCCATTCAGGACTTGTACATGTCCAGAGTCTGGAAATAGGCAGGAAGCATCACTGCAGATCCATCACACCCTGGACACAGCCTGTTCCAACTTCTCCACCTCTGGGAGACGCTACAGAGCACTGTACGCCAGTAAACCGACACAGAAGAGTTTCTTCCCACAATCCATCAGTCTGATGAAGAGACACAATGTGTCAGGAACAATCCCTGTGTAGTAAACCTGTGTCTCACACATCCACTGCACCTGTTAAATATTCATTCACACTGTTATTTTAATGTGATGACACACTAAAAAAAAACATAGTTATGCATATTATATTCCATTTCTACCTTATTCTTTAAATAACCCACTGGACCTTTAAAGAATGTTAATTCACAGTTACTTCATACATATGTAATCACGTTGGCTGGATATCAGTGACATAAACTTAAAATGTATTTATGTAATTGTATGCATACACTTATGTTTATTATGTAAATGGAGAGTTTGATTTAACAAAAATAGCTACAGGTACTGTCCTGCTTTTGGAGACGCTGAGAGAATACATGGGTCTGAAATAAAGTTTTATGACTTGATCATTTGTTAATGGTGAGCAAAAGGAATTCATGATACACCCCAAATTAATTAATGCATTAAATCACGATGAGTCGTGCTTTAGTTCAGCATTACTTAGGTATGTGATTTGTAACCTCATAAAAGTGTTACCCAAAAAAACTGCTGCAGTGCTGTACAACACACTCTGTGAGGAATTTAGATCGAAACTGTGAGCAGCTTTGTGAAATGAGAGGGTACAAAGGCAATCAAGGGGCAATTATTGCCACAAATGGACTTCACTGGGATTTGAGAGTAATTAGCAAGAACTTCCTTTAACCAGACCCTTGCTGTCTAATTCCTTCATCCACAGAGAGCAAAACTGGTGAAGCAGCCTAATTTTAAAAGCAATCTCCCGGTCCCATCATAAGCCTGGGATTTTCATTAGCATCTTGTTACTGTTCAACAGCACTGCCATTACCTCCTAATTGGGGCTCATTTTGCACTTATTTATGAGATAATAATCAAAACTGCATCCTAGTGAGTATAGAATTTGGTTTAAATGGGTACATATCTGAATCCCATGAGTTGACGTGGCTTGAAAGAGAAACATTTGCCAGGTTTAACATTATGACTTTTAAACAAATAACACTTACACTTAAAGTAAACAATACCTTGAAAAAAAGAGTCTACTGCTATGCTAAATCAGCAATAGCATGGTACCATGCTCACAATGACTATGCTACCATGCCGTCGTTTTGCAAGTATTTTGTCAGACACCAGAGGGGTGAGATCAGAAAGTAGGGGAAGTGCCAAAGTTATTACTGTACAATAAATCCTGTGCAGGGATTTGTGCCAAATTCTGTGCCAATCCATCATGATAGATGCCAAAATACTTCACTTGATAACAAAACTTGACGGTTGGCGCTGGATGAAGTCAGAAGGTCACCAAAGTCAGTCAGCTTCATCCACCATGACTGTCTTCACACAATTTCCTGACAATTCAAGTAGTAGTTATTTAAATACCAAGTCCAAGACCAACCAAGACTAACATTGCCCTCCTCAGTCAGTCCCTAGGTCATGCTGCTAGTCTAGGTAAAACCACTTAAAGTATATTTAAAGAACAGCATCTATTGTGCATCACATTTGAATTGTGTTACCTACCATACCTGGCACTTTACTGTATACTAAAGTGCCTATGCACAAGCTCAAATAGTTCTGTCGTTCTGATGTACTCACCTCTGCTGCCCTGAGCCCTCAGCCATAACTATAAAAATAATAAGGCAGTCACAGTGATGCACTTGGCAAGGCACAAAAAAATGACTGGGCCTTCGCTGGGCTCTGTTCTAATTGCGTCCCATAGATCAGGTAGACAGAGCTAGAGCCAGAACTAATTGAGCACGGCTGGTTCTCCTGCTGGACTTGGGCGATTCTCCCTCCATGACTGATGGATGTGTCTCAGAGGAAGAGCCTGGCCATTCTGGTACTATCACACTGATGACTAACATCTGTTGGGTCACACTCTCAACTTGATGAAAAATACGAACACACACATATAAATATATATGCCGAGGGGCAAAGCACACAGTAATCTGCTTGTCTAATCATTCCACTAACAAAATGTTCAAATCTTTGCCTTGAGTGCCTCGTATGAATGTTTACCTGCTGAGACAGCAGTCAGGCCTTGCTAGCAAAAAATATGACAGCTCTGCAGGTTCATCCACTGACTAAGTATTAATTAACTCAGTTACAATCACCAATAATTGCTGATGAGAGCCTGCTACTTGCCTATTGCCTCCCAGAAGACAGACAAAGTTGACGACTAGTTGATGAACACAGTGGGGCATTTAGCGGCTGAGCTGAAAAGAGAATGGATAATGGATTTATATGTATGCGAGGTGGCCAGAAACATGACTCTACTTGAATGCTAATGTGGCTCTATGTCTGCTGGATATATGAACAGGGAACATATTCAACATAACTCTATCAGAGTTGTGTTTAGCGGCCAAAAATGAAAAATCAATTAATGCAGCTTTAAAGACTTTAAATAAGAAAAGAGCCCATGCATTACGTTGTCAATAAGTCGGGTAGCTGTAATAGGCTGAATTAAATTTAATAGTAGCCCCTTTTTTGACCGCTGCCTGTGTTCTTGACCACAAATTCAACCCTATGGAATAATCCTGAATTACCATAACTACAGAAAAGAAAGAGATGATGGAAGTGTGAATGTTTACAGGGATGGAGCGATTGCTTGGCCTCCAGTATTGCTGTTTGCACCTTTCTCGAGAATCACTCATCCAAACAACTTCACACTTGACAATACACTTCCTTGGGTCCTGAGCAATACATCTGCCATGACATAGTTGCATCTCCTAGCAATGCCAGAGTATACGTATCACTTGCAAGGAAAACATTTTATGACCTTAAAGTACAGGTCTATGGATAAGGCCCAGATTTGACAAATTTTACATGTGTGACTCTAGGTGATCTTGTTTCTCGGAGCAAGTAGGCATATTGCATGATGAGAGATCTCTAAATGAAACAGAAGGTGAAGCTCAGGACACAATTAGGGAAGTAGAAATAGTGTTTAATTTAATAGCTAATTGATTGGCTGCTGTCATTTCTAACTGCTTGCAATTTGGGCCCGGGGTATTGGCAAGCTGTACCCATCATGTTCAACGGTGTAACAGTTCATAGGGGTGTGTAGCGCCACTTTATGTAATAACGCCACATTATGTAGCCTAATAATGTAATAAATTTTCACTTTATTATGTAATAACGCTGCATTTTGTAATAATCTGCCACATTTTGAAGCATACCAGCATGAGTCGTAACTATGAATTAGTTTTAAAAAATAGTCTCAGACTCAGATTTAGAAGCTGGGTATATGAAATAAACTCAGAATCTGACTCCCCTTCGCGTGAACGCGCATGCACTGCGCGAGTGATAGCCTACGGGGAATGAAATGTTATGGGTTGATGTATATTCTGTATAGCCTGGTGTGGTTATTGTATATGCACTGGCTTTTGAAAACAAATTCCATGCGGGACAATAAAGATGGTCTGTCTATCTGTCTGTCTGTACAATAAGTAACACCAACAATTTTCACTCTGGTGGCATATTGTGACCTCTGCTACTTCTGTGTAAAGTTATTTGTAACTAGTGTTAACAGAGAGGAAAAAAGGAGGGGAGTCAGATTTTTTCGGGTCACAATTTACATGTGTCACAATCTGACTCCCCTCTTATATTAAAAATGCAAGATGTAACACCAACCATTTTCACTCTGCTGGCATATTGTGACCTCTGCTACTTATGTGTAAAGTTATTTGTAACTAGTGTTAACAGAGAGGAAAAAAGGAGGGGAGTCAGATTCTGAGGGGGAGTCGGAAAATTCCACAACACCGGCCTCGATAAAGCCGGTTAATCAGATGAATAAAAAGTTATATTCTGATGGTTACATTCAGCACATACTGTATAGATGATAGATTTGACCAATGAAACATCCTACTAGTTTTTAAAATTAATTCATATTTATGACTCATGCTGGTATGCTTCAAGTCAGTGTCGTTCTGATGGTATAATGCTACAGGGTGTAAGCACCATTCAATTTGCCTAGGAAAACTGATGATTTCATGGCTCAGACACAATTTCAAATCTTGTCTTTATCATAAATGATTCCAAAGTTATTTAATGTTTTGTAGAACTTGTCTGAGCATCAACGCAATGCTCAGTTTTTAGCTGATGCCTTATGAGGTGTGACTAGTGGCACTGAGAGAAATAATTACCCTAACCCTCTCTCTTAAACTCGCCCATGCTCACTGTGGGTTTCTCTGGTTCAGCTCTTGATGGTTCTCAACTTTCTCCAGAGCCATTCATCCAAACTACTTAAAACTCAACTCCCTTGGGTCCCTAGCAATACATCCGCTAAGTGTGAAGTCGACTGGATGACAGGTTCTTGAGATATGCAAAAGACATAAGATTCCTTGCATTCTAGTTTGATTGATTCAACATTTCATTGTACACCAGTTTGATTAAAATGGCTGGAATTCTTTTTAATATCTCTGAGATCAGTTAAGTGTTGGAGATGTAAGGGAACACAGAGGGACTCATGACCGTGGAAATGTTGTGTGATTAAACCTCTATGGTAAAAGGTAGGCTACCAAGATGATGTAAGAAAGTTTTATTGGTACCAACCTACGCATAGAAACTGATAATAGGTTTAAAATGTGGTCCTGCTGTTTTTAAAAAAAATCATTAAAGAACAAACCATGTGAAACCATGTTTGTGATTGATTAAGATGAGTTTTATTTTTACTTTTATTGTGTACTAGTGCATCAAAAAAGCAGTTCATCATCTAGTGAGTGGGGGGTTCTCATGAGAAAGCTAGTAAACAACTTCTCAAGGCTAGTTAAGTGTTTTGCCTGAAGTGATGCCACATGGACACGAAACACTATTATACCTGATCTAGCTAAATGCTACAAGGACAACATTTGACTTCTGTACATTTTTGAAAGCAAGCGTGAATGCAACAGTTTGATACTTGTTCTGTAGAGTGTGTTTGGGCTTTAAAAGTGTATTTGAGTACAAAGAATGCAAATATTAAGGGCTTTATGATCTGCAACCAGTGGAATCCACATTCAAGATCGGATCAAATAAAACACAAATATGCACAATAAATATTATACAAATTGTCTGCATTTAACAGTCAAGTAAGATACTTGCACTTGCATAATGAAGGGACTCAGTAAATTGTCCCTAAACACACTCTCATGTCATATATCAGTTGAAAGAGTTGTTGGTGTGCGCACTGCACAGTCATCCCTCCTCTGTCAAGACATTTCTTGTTGTTCTAAAATTCAGATGAAGATATTATGAGGCTGTAACAGTCTGTGTTAGAAAATAATGTGGTGTCTTCCAAAGTTACAGGTTTTTTTTTTAGCACCAAATCCTCTTTTTGGCAGTGTTTCTTTGCTCAGTCGTAGTGAATGGATACATCGTGGTGGTCAAATATAGGTTTGTTGTTCAGACAAAATATCATTAATAAACATAAAGATAACTGTATGAATGAGGATGAAGATACTTGTCTAGTTTGTCAGTATTAAGAGGGTTTCTGCTTCTCAAATCAAGTATTATTTGTGTGCATGTACACAAGGCAGTTGTAAGCAAAACCTTTAAAGAAGACAACAGTAGCTGGTTAATTAATTATTCCCGGGTTTTCTTGGAAACACTGGGCGATGTGTCTCTTTCTCTGCCTTTTTCTCTGGGTGTGCTGGTGACATGGTGGCAGTGTTTGCCAGAGTTTGTCATAATTCTGACTTTTCAAACTTTTGGTTATGTTAGAAACTCAGCCAGACTGGAGCAAGTTTCTCTCACAAGATTTCTTCCTTTCAAGATTTGCTGGGTGTTGGCCTTCAGCATGTTTGGAGCAGCTCTGGGATTCAGCTGATTTCCAGGGAGCAGCACCAGAATGAGTTCTGAAGTGGAGGGGCCTCCAGCTTTGGATGATATAATAGACCAGTCAGGTTTTTCACATCAACTTGCTTTTAATTTCAGCCCAGCCTACCATTTTCGTTCAACTAAAATGTAGCAGCAGTGGAGTTTTTTATTTTTATTTTTTTTGGCTAAACTATGGTGGGGTTAATTCATACAGTTGTGGGGCTCAAATCAATGTCAGAATTTCAATGTGAAGGCATGTGAATAGAATATGACCTGCTCACAAATAATCAGCAAAATTACATCGAGAGCAATAGACATGGAGGGTCGCTATGACTGCTACATACTCTTCGAGAAAGTAATATCTGGCTTAGACATTACCACATTATTACCATAACACCTGAAAGTAGGAAGACCAAAAATTCAAGAGAGGAGCAGACTGAAGACAGCCGAGAACTTTGTGCTGTCTTGTTTTGTAGTCTTCTATTAAAAGGGTGACAGTGTCTGTCCTTTTCTTTGTTGCAATTTCTTTTCTAAATAATTAACTTTGCCACGTGTCTAATGCTAACATGTTTGCTCTGCCTCTTCAGTTGCTGAAAAATACCAAATTGTTTATGAATAAACAAAATATCATCCACCGTCCACTGATTAATACTGGGTTAATACCAGGTTTAAATGTATATATATATATATATATATATATACAGTATATATACACACACATATATATTTAGTTGACATTTCAATCTACAGTTTCTATTATTACAAGATGTGATTCATGTTACATGTACATATTAGCATTTTTCTCATTATCGACTTAAAGATACTCTAACTTTACGTTTTATGGATTAACATGTTCCTGTTCGTTCAGGGTTTATTAACTCAAAACTTCACTTATTCTTTATATGGTTAATGACACATAACATATGAATTAATGTACATTTTCTGCATTGAAAAGTCAGCCAGCTTGTTCTTTGTCTCCTGAGTTTACAATGATATGTGCTGTGAACATCCAGGCCACATCCTGGGTGTGGGAGTACTAGGTCTGTATGTCATTTGCCCACTTCTCACCTAACTTTTGATTAGTTCTATCCTTAGGTCCTTTTCAGGACCTATTTTATGACCCCAAGACTAAAAATGAGCAATAAGATCAGAAATGTTTCAGAGGAAGTCATCCACCTGCTTAGGCCCTGATGTGTTTGCACATATAAAGTGAAAATCCCACCACACCTGGCTCCAACTCTGAGTGACTCTGTACCCACACCTCCATACTGAAATATTAGCCATTGCTTCACAAAAAGCCATAATTAAAATTTTGGCTTTCATTCTCCTCATGTCCATCATCGTTATCATCTGCTCACAAATTCACTGGCTTCCACTGGACATCAGTAAACACTGATTTCAGTGTTTAGTTCTGGATGACAGGATGGATGAAATCTGATATTCTTCACATTTAAAAAATAATGTAAGAGCCAAACAAACAACAAAAACTTGGATTTAAGCAGTACATTAAGCACTTAGACTTGCAGGATAAACGTAAGAGAGCTCACAAAAGTGTGACTAGATTGGTTGGAAAACGTGTGTTTGTAAAAACCTCTACTTAAACGTATCTGACCAGCATGTGGAGCCTGTGCCTCCCTGCAGGGAATCTGCAGATAAAACACTGTGGAAAGCTTGTTTATCACCTAATAAAAAGTTGTCACTGTATGTCTGTGAAGAATGGGCTCTGCTACGGAGGGCTGACAGATGACTGTGCTTACTAAACCACGCTGACAACTCCATCAGTCGTTGCGATTGCATCACCATCCATCAGTAGCGAACAATTACATTATCATTCATCTCACTAAGGGAATTACATTACCACTTATTCGTGGAGAAGCTTAGTTTGTCATCCATGACCAGGACCTTTGCTCATTTAGTGTAGCCGTGACATGAGAGCAGATTTCATGCAAAATGTTTTGCTCTGTAAACATCCGAAGGAGAGTGGGCTATTAAATGAAACAAGTGGTAGATGGATGAAAGGTAGGGAATTTGGATGAACTTGTAGTCACCTTGTACAGTTTGCTCAACACCCACTTAATTTTTTTCACCACATAGTTGACAGCATGAAATCGAACAGAAGAGACTGGCCAGTGAACTAAAGATTAAAAATTTTGTTGTCTCAAAGTGTCTTTGGAGGCTGCCATCTACATTATATTTATTTGAATATGGGTAAGGCTTGACGTGATCAGATAGATGAGAACCACTTCAGTGTTATCATTTCATGATCATGGACAAATGACCTGTTTTCTCAAATATCATTTGCTTCGGTCTGCCCAATTTTCAGGGGGGAAAAAAAAGGGATGATATCACAGAGATAAAGAAATAAACAGAGAGCTTCACATTTGTAATTTGCTTGTTTGCTGGCCCTCTTTGTGCCACATTAGGCCGTAGTTAGCTGCTTACCTCGCGTCCAGACTATGAAGTTAGCTTTAGATACAATTCGACTTTATATCAACTTTGCTTTAAACAAATGTCTTAAAGGACTAATGAGTATGATTCAGTGGCATCTAGTGGTGTAGTTGCTAATTGCACCTGCTTCACCTACCCTTCTTCTTCCTAGCGTCTTCCTACTGTAGCGTGAAGTATGGTGTAAACTCTACCTTTGAAAAACCTCCTGAAGACGCCGCTATTTAGAGAGTCCCTCCTCTCCTAGCACTAGCAACAACTGGACATGCTGAATCTATCCCCTCTAAAACTTTCACAGTATTTATTGCTGCACTAAAATGTCTAACTGTACCTTGATTGTTTCCTTTTTTTGTAAATGGTTTTGGATAAAAGCGTCAGCTAAATGACTAAATGTAAATGTAAATGAAATATAATGGGACTGTATAGAGGAGCAGGTGTGAGGCTGCTTTTCTGGTGACAATGTTGGTGATTTATTCAAAATTCAAAGCATACTCAACCAGCACAGCTCCCATAGCAGTCTGCAGCGACATGCCATCTGAAGGACAGTGACCCAAAAGGATTAACCAGGTTATGCAGAACCTACTTGACCGAGAAGGAGTGCTGCATCAGATGAACTGGCCTCCACAATCACATGACCTATACCCTATAAAATATATACAGACCCTGAAAAGCAGCCTGAACAGGCTTCTTATGATCCTAAGAACAAAGGAGGGGTTCAGTTGGAGAGTAGGACCACAAAGCAGTGTGCAGTTGGGGTGAACCGAGTGGGCACAAAGCTCAATCGCTCAGCTGAGGTCAGCATAAGCAGCAAAGCTGTCTTGAATGACGCCTTCAGAGAGAAGCACTTCAGAGTCTCATGGGGACTCTTCATCAAAGATATGCACACCAGCAACAGTAGAGCTGAGGCCCATCACTAGGCGTTGACTCCTAAACCCCTGCAGGAAATGTTTCACAAAGGGGTAGACAAAGACAAATCAAGAGTGGCTCAGGATGTGGAGATCTAGAATGGGTCTAAGACCTCCTGTCTTTTTGAGGACCAGGAAACACGCAGAGTAAAACCTCTTTTTTCTGACGACAGACACTGCCTGTTTCTGTAGCAAGTCCTGGATCTATGTGGAAAGAAAATCTATCTAATTGCCATGGGGACCTCATCTTCCATGGGGAAGTCGGTGTTGAACTCCAGGTCGCTCTCAGTGCTCGGCAATCCGCACAGGGCAGGTTGTTCTTACACCACTCTCAGCGTGGTTCTGACACTTAAAGTGCCACGGCCACGAATGCCAATGCCCTTGCAGCTGAAGTGTACAGTAGTTGATCCTGTGCACCACATGTAGAACAGCAAAAACTCTCAACAGTGTGACTCATAAAAGTTGAAGGAGTTGAGATGTCAGAGGTGTAATCACAGAAAGCAGATAAACTCCCAGTAAAATTATTAGAAACAAAAACACTGAAACTGTCACAGTTATTGTTTTATTTGATGTTGTTGTTGACTTATATTAAAATGATAATGATTATATTAGAAGCATTACTATAGTGGTGTTTGATTTCAAGCCAAAAGATGTTCCTTTATCAGCTCAGAAACCTTTATTATATATTCTTGCTCATTTTAAGGCACAGTGATTTAGCAATCCTCATATCCGTAGACAGTACCCCCTTTTCCAAGCCTCAGTTTGTCTTTTTTTCCCCTTTTACCTGCTATTACTACACCACATCTGACATTAAAATAATATATTGCTGAGATTTCATAGATAAAAACTTTATTATTAATAATCATCCTACACATCTCCATAAGTTAAGACGTCAGCCAAGATGCCAGATTATGCATGACACACAATCCACACACTGCATACAGTTTCAGCTCATCTGTCACCGCAACCTGGCAACACACAACCCGACGTAAGGGGCGTGTGCGCAGACAGTGTCCAAATAAACTGAAACATGCAAAACAGACACACTTGTTAATACTAATGTTCAGAAAATGTTCATGAAATAAATATAAATGTTATAAATATTTATAAAAATTTAAATTCATAGGCTATGTGTTCTGTACCAGTGGTTAAAATGATAAATGGATGATTTATCATAACATAAATATTCATAAAAATATAAATAAATCCAGTTCTTTATCCATTTACTTATTCTTTTGTATTTATTTTCCATGTCCCCTCATGTGGCTTACGAATTGTATTGATAATTCTTCCCGACAGTATGAATCAGCACCCAACTTTGGGTTAGTCGCTCCTGACGCAGTCAGCAGCTCTGCAGCGATGCGGACTGACAGATCTTGATCCGACGAACAGAGTAAGTTTAATTCACTAATAGACTCACATTTAACTTCACGGAGTTTATTTGTATAGCACACCTGGTGGAGTTATTAATAGATGCTTCTCACGTCCTACTGCGCTTTCATAATCAGATTTTACATATTTTCATGTGTTTTTGTGCAATTTCTTAAAAATAAAAGATCCAGATAAGGACGAGTATATGACATTGTATTGGTCATTTACGCATTTAAGCACTCTGGCATGCTGTTTGGCAAAGATCTAAACAGCCACGTAGGAAACTGATTTTGTAAACTTGTTTGGCTGCTGAAGAGATTTTACAGCTTTTAAACCCGTCTTCTGTTGAATGAGGACATATATTATTCATATAATGACAGAAGAAGGTTAAAATATTATATTATTTTATTATCATATATTTTTTGATGGATCTTGGACACCTTTGCACAAACCACACCCCTCCACACCTTTACCACTATATGTGCCATCCTACTCTCTGAAGACTTCTGTACTTGCTGTTCACCATCACTCTCCAAACCTCTTTAACTGAGTGCACTGGAAGCAGATTTATTCTTTGATAAGGTAAGACAAAAATTAAAATTTTTATATTTTTTTTATTTTAATACATAATGTGAACTGATGATGCTTTTTTTTGGGATTAAGTATAGTGATTAAAGCATTTTCATAGATTTTAGGTATATTTTGGCTTCTAAATTAATAGAAATGTAATGACAGGAATCAAATGAAAATAATATTTAAAAGAAGATTGATTCTTCTTTTACTACTACTACTACTAATAATAATAATAACATTATAATAATGATAATAATAAAAAGAATGCTTCTGCGTTTACCTCAATCTTCAACCAGGCCTCATGAAAAAATACTATCCAACCCTGTAATTTATAAACCATTAATTATGTAGCAATGTGACGAAATTGCGTGGAATAAGTTAAAGTAAAATAAATAAAGTAAAGTAAAATCAGTAAAATCAATTTCAAGTTGTAGTAGTAGACATATTTGGGAGTTACTGTAAAGTATTGCATGATTACAGCATAAAATAAAAAGAGAAGTTTGGTCTGTAAGTGAAGGTGGTACAGCCCACAGGGTAAGACAGGTGGGTTGTTTCTGTATAGGCTACCACAGAGACAAACATAATACCTTGGTAGTTACTTTGGCATATTATTTAGTGTTAAACCTATTATTACTTTTTACTTTATGTCAAGTGTAGTGTGCGATGTGTGTATTTTCAAAAACAAACACAAACAAGTGGATGGGACGAATATGTAAAGTTAGTGGTTGCTGTATGGATGTGCTGCTTTTTATGCATGAAGACATATGTCATGTTTATATCACCGTCGAATAACTTGAATGAATCTCTGGATTTCAGTTGTCAGTTTATTGTTGTATGTTCAAGACATACTGTATGTCCAGTGTAGGTGTGTATCAACAAAAATGTAAATGTAACGCTTCTGTTTTTACAGAAGTTGTAAGTGTTGTAGTTGATCATCAGCCTACAACATCCCATCATCTCCTGATCCACGTTCTGCTAAATCATCCTGTTTGGTACTGAAATTGAAAAGAGCAAGGGGAAATGTTTACACTCTCATGTTTCAAATGAATAAATACATCTTATTTCCATTCTGATAAGTGACACCGAGAGACACTTTTGTGTTTTAATCTTTTTTTTTCTTACTGTTCGATCTGTAAATATATAGCTTTTTTTTCAGCCAAATAACAAAACATCTAAAAGATGACTGTGTTTAATTTTGGTTGTACATGCAACACATAGATATCACAAAGGGCTTGAAATAGCGATTTTTCTTCATGTCAGCCTTGTTTTGGGGTATTTCTTCAATATTGTGTGT
Organism: Argyrosomus regius; assembly: GCA_946959425.1. Classification (NCBI taxonomy): domain Eukaryota; kingdom Metazoa; phylum Chordata; class Actinopteri; family Sciaenidae; genus Argyrosomus; species Argyrosomus regius. The sequence goes on along the minus strand of OX336899.1, from coordinate 9,882,641 downwards.
CATGTTTAACACATATTTGACCAGACAAGATTATTTCACTGTTTAGCCCTTAGAAACTCCCCGAATTGCTTTGGCTGTGCAATAATATTGCGGACATCCTCAAACACTACATACTGTAGCACATTCAACAACTTGAACAACCTTTCTGGTACATGCTGACCTGAAATGTTGAATAAATTCAAACCTATTCAAATCTTTTGTTCCAAAACATGCAATATGTGTTTTCATTGGAATCTGACAAAACAGGTCTCCAATACATGTCTGTATATAAAACAAAAACTATCTTGTATTCATCCAGAACACAGGGCTGTCTGTGTGGTATCTTGCCTCTGGCTATGGAAATAATAATTCCAGAGAGGATAGAAAGTGTCACCTGTGTGATCTGAGGACGAAAAATTGAACGCACCTTTTCTTCTATTGTCCATCATATCGCATCGTATTGGCTTTTCCATAAAATGTCTACAGAACATAACATGAATGATTTGTTTTTTTATTTGCGTTTTCAAGGAACAGTCTGTGCCTCAGTTGTAAATTATGTCTGATTGTTGTAATGTCTAAGTAGCAGGATTGTGTTTATATTTTTGACACATCATTTTTTTTGCTATCTATATGTTTTTGGTTTTTTTTGCTCTTATTATGTTTGTGCTTATGTTTGGAGTGTCTTGTGACCTTAACATTAGCTATACCACACTTGAAACCAAGGTTTACACTCTGCAATGCAGACAAACATTCATCCTGTCCACCTACCTCTACCTGAAATCAATATATTTGGGATTCATGTTCATTTTTTAAGGACCGATCATTAAATTTCCTCTAAATCAGCCTTTAAACCAGGTTTTGTGCATAGACAGTAAAATGTATAGTTTACAGTATCATTACATACCATTGAAGGGAAGACTTTAAAAATAAATAAATAAATAAAAAACAAACAAACAAAAAAATCTAGCTATGAACACAAGATGAAATGAGATTTGCAAAATATTGACCCTTCAGGTCTTATCCTAGAGAGGAGCTGCTCTTATTGTTGCTCTTATTTATGTTATCTTATTTAAGTAGCTACAGAATATGTTTCAAAGATACAAAAAGGTAATCATGGGTTAATTATGGTTACATTCCCAGTAGTTGCCACAGTTTTGCAGTGACAACCAACATGACTGTGAAAATCATAAATACATTAAGTATGTTGTTACTTGGCTATGGCATGGAAACTGGCTGCTGCATATTAGTTTGGGCAACAACAATGTTGACATGTTGGCGGTTAAACTATGAGCCTGTTAATAGCCCATCTTTACAATGCAATGAGGTATACAAATGCTTAATACTCATTAACTAAGGTATTATGTTCGCCTTGGTGGTAGCCTCCCAACCCACCTGTCTTACCCTGTATGTGGGCTGTATCACTTACTGTAAGAATTCATTCCCATACAATTACAGACCAAACCTTTCTTATGCTATTTCTTTAAGTTGCTATGGAATAAATAGCCTGTACATTGCATAAAGCTTGGCAGCTGTATCACCTATAAAGATGGGTTTATGTGGTGCTTTTGATCATTATAGCTTTAAAGAAACAATATGACCATTTCCCCCTCATTTATGAACGTAAACTCACTTGTTTATTTCAGCACACTCTTCACAGATTGGAACTATTTCCCAGGCACAATCATCAGATGAATTTTAAAGTGAGGGTGTTCATTTTCCTGCTTTGTGTCACTCTCATTTGTGTGCTTTTGAGGGTGTCATGGACGTTTTCAATATACACAAACCCCCGTGCTGGTGAGAAACGTTTATCAGTAGATGATAAACTTCTGCAGCTTTTCAACAAATCTGTTGAACCATTTTTGTCATCAAAAGACACTCTTTCAGAGGATGCTTTTAACTGGTGGAAGGTAAGCTGTCACCTTGCAAGAAAACTGGTCTTTCATCCTGTTATAATTACATTAAGCTGTCATCTTTACTGTCAAACTTTTTGTGTTTTGTGTACAATTTGATTTCATGATATTACTCATAACTGGTATGTGTGTCAGCACTTACAGGATGAAAGGCGTGACTTCAGTGTCTACAGTAAAACAGTGGACAACCTGTTTCAAATGTTCCCACCCAGTCCAGATCTTACAGAAACCAGCCCTGACCACAACAGGACTTGTGCCGTGGTGGGAAATTCTGGCAATTTGAAGCGATCAGATTATGGACCTCTCATAGATTTGCATGATGTCATCATAAGGTATATCCAACAGCTATAAAAAGTCAAAATTCAAGCAGTCTTCACATGTATTTCCCTCTGTATTACATAGAATGAATGGTGCCGAAACCAAAGGCTATGAAAGAGATGTTGGGACCAGAACAACTCATCGTATCATGTATCCAGAGAGTGCTGTGGACTTGGACAACACCACTCATCTTGTGCTGGTTCCATTCAAGATACAAGATCTTGAGTGGCTGATGAAGGCCATCACCACAGGATTTTTTGGAGAGTGAGTCATACCTGTAGACTATGAACATTTGTCCCTAGTATGTAGAACTAAAGAGTTCAATATCAAAGTTACTACAAGGAGCGTTTAACTGGTCATGAAACTGTCTTCTGTTAGTGCAGCAAATCAGCGAGATTAACTATTTCTGTATAGGTTTTACAGTGAGTTGTCTGGCAAAATAGCAGAGGAGGTAGAGCTGGTCATCCATTGAGCACAAGGTTGACAGTTTAAACCTTATCTCTTTTCGGCCACATGTCGAAGTGTTCTTGGGCATGGCACTGAACCCCAGATTTCTCCAGATGGTCAAGCCAGGACCCCGCATAGTAGCAGCCTTTTACACATCAGCGTGTGTTTTGTAAATGCAGCCATTTACCATTTACACAAATTTGATTTAAATAAATGACTCCACACTGCTTTGTCGTGGCAAACCATAAGATTTCAGTCCTGGTTAATTTGATGACACCTAGTTACTGATCTTAACGGCAAATGCGGTTCAATACCACAGGACACAGAATTCTGGAGGCAACAAAACAGACTGCTGTCGTTGTAATTAAAAAGTCAGGCGATAAATTCCCATCATTCTGTGAGCAACCATGATCTGATTTTATGCTGCGCATGGCATGAGTCTGCAAACAGAAAAAAAGTGAAAGGAGTTGGTGTCCTTGCTGAGAAGTTTGAGTTGTGTAGCCTGTCGCCTGTAGCTCTTCATCTAACTGCTCACTGTGGCTGCCTGTAATATTTCAAACTGATCCGCTGTCAAGAAAATGCCCAAAATGACCATTGTCTTGTTTTGTGGAGGCATTTTTGATGAATGATAGCAGTAAGTGTCAAGCTCACTGACAAAGACATTTCATTTCCGGTGACTACTTTCAGTTACATAATTTTAATGTGAAACTGCAGCAGTAGTGTTTGGTTTGCATTATCGGTAATCCGCCCATTAGCTCAGTAGGTAAGTTCATAGGTTGCTAAGCAAGACTATGCATATACATAATTACCTCTGCAAATACAAGCAAAGGTAATACATGCAAGTCTCAGATTGATCACTGCTGATTGTGATCCAAGGCTATTTGAGTTACAGTCTATAGCTATAGCTGGATTTGGATTACCTTTCTAAAGGAGGTCATCTCCGAACATGAAAGCTACTCATCTTGCACATATTTCTAGACATTCCTATCACTTCTGCGACAATAAGCACAGCATTAGTGTTGTATTTTCCTTTTCCTTTCCTAGGGTGACTGGGGGCCCATGACCTTTTGTGAAATTGGACCTAACTGTTCAAACTGAATTTCCACTAACAAAAAAGTCAGGTTGAAGGACTCAGTCTGTGCTCATATAACCAATCTTACGATGTAAAACAGCAATTCTACTTCTGCAACCCTCTTGTCACAACTGACTGCCAATCACAACTAAGTCACTAAGCAGAGTATTTATAGGCTTTAACATTCATGCTGGATAATCATACAGCACAGATTCCTAATGCAAACATTCAACACAAATGCAATATGTAGTGTGCCCTTTCATGTATGGCAAAAATGAATGAGACTGGAGTTCACGTCCTGTCTCAGAGAAATGTTGTTGGCTTTGTTAAACCATCACAATAGAAGAGAGGGAACACATCCTAGCACCATTATGCTGCAACATACCATGTAAGCTGTTGCCTAAATGCACTGTTCATCTCTATAAGGCTTCAGTGCAGAGACAGCGATATGAGAAACGGCTTCAAGATGCTTCTAATAATCTTCGATCTAAGATGTGTTGAGGGATAGACTTCCATGCCAGTTTGAGCCTATAGGGACCGCCATATATGAGGGCTCGTTAGAGCAGAAGTGCAGGTGTCTGAAATCTGTTGGTAACGAGAACAAATGAGGCTCATCCACGAGCTTGATACCAATTTCATTGGGTGAATGCCTTTAAAAAGTCTAACTCTAACATCTTGGATTAGGCTTTCATATTAATCATATTCATCTCTGCTTTAGTTTTCTTTTGAAATGACTATTATATCATTTTTACTGACAAAAAAAGTTTGATTCTTGAGTTTGACATTTCATTGGATTTTCATCAGGTCATATATGCCAGTAAAATCAAACATCAAAGCTAACAAGGATTTGGTGAGTATTGTTTTGGATGCATTCAACAAATTTTATTGATTGCAAAAGAAAAATCAGTTTATAGGCTTTTTGTGATTCATAACAGGTGATGGTGATCAATCCAGCTTTCATGAAGTATGTTCATGAAAGCTGGCTAGAAAATAAAGGCAGGTATCCATCCACAGGCTTCATGGCTTTGGTTCTCGCCCTGCAGATTTGTGATGAGGTAAGTTTATTTTGTGAATGTCACCAGTGCTACACACTAATGATTGACAAGTGGATACAAATAATTGATGACTAATGGGGAAAGTATGTATGCAAGTATACAAGTATGTGTCATATAATGAGATTTTTAAGCTGGCTTTTACAATGTTTTGAGTTTCTAAAAGAAGTCCTCCAATGTTAATATCAAATATGTTTACAAAATATCCTATTTGAGTGTTTTCTGATCTGGTGTCCATATTGGCAGGACATCATGGTTTATTGCCTTACAAAACACACGCAACCTAAAATGATTTAGAAAATCGTTGCTGATCTGTCACCTCTATAACGAAAGTCAGGTTAGACTCAAGTTACACACAAAAACTACTTGGATAAAGGATAAATTTGGATTGCTTCAAGTCTTTACTCACGCAATTTATACTTTGAAAAAGACCTTTAATCAGGGAAAGGTAAACAACTTTATGCACTTTCTGTTGTCATTCCTGGTGAGGCCAGTCTTCACTGAATGAAGCTTCTTCACTCCTTTTAGACGTGAAACCAATACGATAACTTTGCTTGTGTAGTTTGATTGTAATGGCAATCTGTCATACATTATGTAATTCAGTTAGTTATTATATGGTTATTCTTGTTTTCCCAGGTCTATGTGTTCGGTTTTGGAGCAGACAAAGATGGAAACTGGAATCATTATTGGGAAAACCTAAAAGACAAAAAGCTAAAAACTGGAATACATCCTGGGACTCATGAGTATGACATTATTAAGAAGCTAGCTGAGAAACAAAAATTGAAGTTTTATACAGGGTGGTGAGCTCACTCGGTATTTGAAGTATTCAAGCTTTCATAGCAGATTAATTGCAAAGCAAAACAAGCCTAAAAAACCAAGGCGTTACAACTCAAGAGACAACTCTGCTCTGACTGACTCAGTGCTCTGTCTACTGTTACAAAATATTCCAATTAAGCTTCTATTGTCATTCTTTAAAACACTTGATTCAATAATAATGTCATTTGTTTGGGGGTACAAAACCCACCAAAGTCTACAAAACTATTGGTTTATACCTTGTATAGACTAAGAAACAAAAATGAATTAATGTCTAATATTGTATGTAATTGACTATTACATAACACTTGGTTGTAAATTCCCATGCAAAATGTAAAATATTTTAACGTTGGACAGGAATGCTGTCTATCGTAAATCGTATTGAGGCTATTCTCTGCAGGCCGCCCACCATCTACGATCTGCCCAAATCCATGTCAATGCAGCATTACCCAATGCATCTGGTAGAAGACAAAACAAAACAGTTTCTTTATATTCACCTATTTGTTTCAATCCTAATTTAATTCCATCTCTGTCTGAACAAGCCTTTCCTTACTGTAAGGATACGATTTCTCTCACAGACTTGTACATAAATAATCGTTCTGCATCTTTTATGAAGCCGATTTTGTTTGTTATTTGTGGTCAGACAAGTGGGTGAGTACACTCTTTTTATGCTTTAATGAACAATCTTGATTCTAATTATCTTGTTTCAAAGTAAATATGAGTGTCCACCCATCAAATCCGCCTGTGTCTTGGTGTGGAGTTGACTGTGGAGATGTGAAGAGGAGGAGAAGGGGATGACAGGTTGCAGATAGATTACATATAGATTACATTATTCTCAAGAAAAGATTAAGAAAATGTTTCCTAATGTATCTGATATTCGTGGTAGATATAACTCCTCAAATTTACTCTAGGTCATACTTTTCTGGTTTTTGGCAGGATATCTTTATTTGATATTCTAAAATGTATGAATGACAGATTGAAACTGATACACCCATGTTTGCTATGTTACTGGCAAAGAGGGTGATTTTCAATGAGTGGAAAGCTCCCAGCACTCCTTGTTTCTCCAGATGGTTTAGGGATTCATCTTGAGGGGCTTTGAAGCAACACACGGTTTTCATGAAATATTTAAGAGTATCTGGGGCCAAATACACACCTTAACTTTACAGACAGAAATGTTTGCTGTGTGATATTTAATGTTGCTGTTCTTTGGCATTATGCTTTGTATTTATTGATAGGTTGATAAAGTGTAGCTTGACTTTTTACGTTTGTTTTTCTTATTTGTGTTTTTTTGAATGTGGGTTGTATATGTTTGTAAGTCTATTTACTTATGTATTTTGTGTTTGTGTTATAAAAAATAAATATATATAGAAGAAGAGTTGCTAGTGTGGCTGTTGCTTTACATTCGTTTAATATATATACTATACATTTTAGAACATATGGTATAGAGTCGACCTTGCCTTGGACTGAGATAAATCAAATGTATACTACTTCAAAGCTATGGAAAGTAGCATAGACCTGTCTGACCTGTCATAAACCTGTTTTGAGTCAGTTAAACAAAGATGTACACATACAGATACAGACAGACAAGTCTGGTTCGTTTAGCATAATTTATGAAAATCACCTGTGGTTGGAAAGCATGCAGATGCAACCTTTAAGAGTGATAAATGATTTGAATGTGTCACTAGTTGGTAGGTATATTATGAAATTGGTGCTTGTAATAAGCATTATTTAATATGTAATAAGCGCCTGATAAGCATTTCAATCAGGATTTTCATGCAATGTTAACCAATGACCATATAATTGTTCTTTAACTACTGATCTTAAATATATTTCCCCTCATAACTTTTAGAATGAATCATGGGTGTACCAAAGATTATGCTGGGACCAAAACATCAAACCAAGTTATGCAACCAGACAGAGCTATTAAGACATCTTGTGCCGTTTCTGACAAGAAAAAATATTTACTGTGACTCTCTTGTGTATTCATAAATAAGAAATTAAATAAAAAATAATTACATTAAATAATTTTGTTTACATGAAATTTCCATTTTGATGACTAAGTAACATCAATAAGGAGGCTTTGTAGTTGAGTGTAGTTTAGGGTGGTCATTACAGTAACAGTAGGCTTCTTCTTAAAGAAATCAAATCAAGCGATCAAATTAAGCTTTTATTGGAATCCAGCCCAGCTGTTAAACGCCCTCAGACTGGGCTGAATCCAAAACAGCCAAGAAGGAGAAGGGACGAAGCATGTGGGAGATACAGATATTCCCTGGCTTTCTAGGATTTGTATTTTGGTAAATCTGTGTTCATGTATTATGAATCTGTGAACAGAACATTGACACATGATCATCTTATAAAGTTGATATGGCAAACATCTAGCAGAGAAAGAGCAACAGCAATAATTTAGATCACTTTTCATCAGTTTGCTTTCTACTGAATTTAAATATTAATTTTACCTCCAAAAGGGAAAACAGTGTTGTGAACTCAAAGGATCTGGGGAGTATTTTAAATGATTTTCCATGAAACTAACATACATATAGATACCTGATTAGTCATCAAGTCATAAATTGCATTGTGTTTGGAATTCATTGTAGAAAGGAATGGTTTATAAATGTCAGTTTAAGGGTTAAGTCTGATTTATAACAGGTGATGAGCCTCAATCCAGCTTTCATGAAATATGTTGAAATGAAATGTGGCTGGGAAAGAAAGGCAAGTATCCATCCAGTGGCTTTCTGACTCCAACTCTCAGCATGCATGTGTGTGATGAAGTGGGGTCACATTATACATTCTGCCAACAATTTCATGCTATTCCACTGACAGCTGGTGGCAGTAAGCCTAATGCACCAAGAAATGTTGATGCACCAGCAAAAGGCAAGGAAGAAGAAGACTGAAAGGTGGTGGTGTGGGTTTGGATCAGTCAGAGATGGAAACTGGAACCATAACTTTGAAATGTTAAAAATGGAATGCAAAAATACAAAGTTATTTTAACAATTTAACAACTACAAGAGAAGCAGAAAATTGTTTATTATAAAATATGTTGATTTATGTTTCTCTTTTTCTGTTTGTGACTCTTTCTTTTGTCAAACGCATGAGCAGCAGTTGATTTGGCATTTTATCGGTCATTTGTATCGTTATTTATTACACAATTAACAGTAATTTGACTTGACTTGTTGAATTCACATTTTCTATAATCATGCATAACACAGATGAACTACAAACAAACAAAAGACTTGTTATACACAGGCGTAGCTCATAATAATGTTAATGGCTAAGTTCCATTTGGGTATATCAATGTGATGACCCGTGCTTATGGGTAAACTGGCAAACTGACAGGAAATGCTACAGTGTGTTTTTGTGCGGTAACAAGTATGCAGTGAGAATAATTTGTATTAAATATAAAGGTCACTTGACATTGATGTGAACATGCCCTGACTGAAAATTATGCCTTTGGCTGCCAGATCCCAGAACTGAGACTGTTTTTTCACTATAGCGAGGCATGCGCAAGGCTTCCTGATAGGCAGTATGGTGTACCGGCCAATGGGCATACTGGGACAAATCCTGATGGGTTGCTGCATTGGTAGGGCGGTGGAACTTTTATTACCTGCCGCCCAGCCCTGGCTGTCTCATGCGTGATTTATCACTGTCACTGTCGAAGCATGCTTTGGGGCTCTGCTATAGCTTATCCCCATTCAAATTGGCGCTGGGCTAAACTGGAAGTTAGCCATCTTGGTCGCCATTAGTCTCTGGATGCTCTGCCCGTAGAACATTAGAGGTAAAGGTTTGCAAATGTAAAAAAAAAAAAAAAAGACATAAGCCTACTTTTTTTTAGGACAGATCTTATCATTTGTTTTCTGTAAGTGAGAATTTGTAATAATGTAAGATTTGTGCTGTTCTATGTTTTAGAGTTGCAAAATACGTATGTAATGACAACTCAAAAAGTCGCCCTTTGGTTTAGCTTTTAATGAAAATATTAGGGCAGAAAAGCACTAGCAGAGTCAGCAGGAAGAGCATTATGGTCTGTGATGAAACAAATTACTTTGTCCTGACCTTGGTTTTCCAACCATTCCAAACTTAATGATTCAATGGTTGGCTCAGTTTTATTTTACGCTGCAGGAGTGTGGGGTTTCAAGGAAGCCCCTCAGTCATAACCATCCAGAGCTGGCTGTTGAGTTGGCTCTTTAAGGTGCAATGTGTAAGAATTGGGACTCTCCACCTGCCGAATTCTCATTCCTGCTGCTAAGTGTTAGCTAATTAGATAAACATACATAAACATATATGACAGTAAGACTCACAATCATTGCTACTTCAAATAGTAATTTCTTCTTTAATGAAATTTAATTAATTAAACTATCTTAATTTTGATTGATTGCATTAATTACATTGTTTCAACAAGATTTTATGGAAGTGGGAAGAGGTGAGTAGATTGGTGATTCAGGCTAGTGATGGGGAGTGGAGGGAAACCAACGGTATAGAGTATAGAAACACAAAACTGTGGTGCTGACATTAGCTTTTCAGTCTGGACTAACTCTGCTTTGAAGAGTAGGCTAAAAGATGCTGTATATACGTTACATAAACAACGGCAAATAGGCGTTCTATTGAAAACTTGACTAAGATCATATGGCCATCTACTACAAGACACATTAATTGATATTTGAATATACTGACAGTATTTTTGTTTGTTTGTTATTTTTTAACTTCAGCTACTCTCAATATCTGATTTAATATAATGACAAAAAACTGAAACACTCTATTATTTATATATTTCAATAAACATTAACAAATTAACAGAAATGTGTGTATTTCATTATTTAAGCATTAGAAAAGGACTTCAAGTAGAAAGCAAAGCAGCCCAAAAAAATTGTTTCATTTCACTGAACTGAACTAAATGTCACTCTGTAATAAGAAATACAAACTGTGTGATTATGTGCTCTCATTTTGGTTTGCAATCTTCGGAGTATGACTGGAATTTTCAGTGCTTCAGTATATAAACAAACACACTCTGGCTGATAACTAAAAACAATGGTATTAGTCTCAAAGTAAAATGCTTGTATTGATTTGTTATCTATGTATCTACAATACCTATATATTCATTTTGTGTCATCTGCAGTTTTATCCACTTTGTAATCTGTTTAATGAATTGTTTAGAAGAATAGTTCCCAAACTGATTTGGGAAAAGGGGCAAAAAGTGATGTGAAGTGATGTCTTTCTTTCTGGAACACTCAAAATTATTAAATAATTCCATAATCCCAAAGTTTTTGCAATTTCCAGCTTTATATTCTTAGTCTGTCCATCCACTAGTTGATTGTGGGGGTTAACAGGAGAGATATGTTGAAAAATTTAAGATTATGATTGAAAAAGCAAGTAAATTTCTGACTGCATACTGTACAGTAATAACTCATAATTTAGAATGTTGTTTTCTGTATGTTATATAACGGGAAATAATATCAGAAATACTTTTATCTATCTTATTCCAGTTAATTTAGTTACATAGTTAATAAGCTGTAAAACTAAATGAGATATACAATATACACCCAGAATTCTCCTCTTACCTCTGATTTAATAAATACTACATCAAGGTGAGTTAACCTGATTTGACCCCATATGCATCAGAGGTGGTTGTGTTTCCAGTTGCCAGAGAACACTGTTGACAATAGTTTAAAGTAAATTGACTCGTACTCAGGTAAGGACAGAGGAGGACAAGCCTCAGCTAGAAAGAGAAAAACAAACCAATGGGGAGAGAAACCCAGCAAAAGAAATAAATAAATCAAAAACGTTCTTCTCAGAATAGCAATCGAGTGCAACTGGATGGTTTACAGGTTACATGAAGCCTGCCTTATACAGGCAGTTTGGAGGTTCCCGCTTTCTTTGAACCCAGTTTTCTTGGCTCCCAATTGACCTGGCAGTCTGAACTGTTGGATTTGGCATGTATGCTTGGTTCTGTAAGAAGGTGGGTTTACTTTATTTAGACTCAACATGAGACCTTGGGCTTGAAAACTGCTACTAACAGTTAAAAGAAAGCCAAGCATTCATGCCAATCCATCTGATACTGTAGCTGTTGAGATATTCAGTCTGGACCAAAGTTGTGGAACAACCAACAGACGGACAAAATGGATGGTACCCACATATGAAGGAACAAACATGCATTTAACAAACTTATGTCAGATAATGAAGCTGTATGTAACGCCTACCTATTAAATTGGATACATTTCCGGAAACTGGATTTAAATACTTAAAATGGTTTCCATTTTTTTTCAAATTATTCAACATTAGCTGACAACTGTCACTGACAACAATGGAACAACAATAACAAGGTGGACAGATGCATCAATAAGCAGGTACAGCCCTTTAAGTGTCTTTAGCCAGTCAATGAAGTGTCTGCATTGACACCAGTGTCTGCATTACTGTGCAGCAAGACAAAACGTGACCCAGCGTTGTTTAGACGAACAACCAGGATGGTGTGCCAGCAAAGAATACAGTCATTGAGTTGTCTCAACTCAGACCTTTACTGTGAAACAAAACTGAACGCCGGTGTTTGTTTAGACATGAGTCAGCTGCTATGGGCCACTTTGTCTGAATCTGTTTTGACTGTCAAAGCCATTGGATCACTCCTGTATAATTCTGTTTTTCTTTCATCTCACACCGCCCAGAAATGATCTTTGAGTTGGCAGTTACATAACTTCTCCAATCAGTAACTCACCAATGACGACTACTGATCAAATAGAGGCACAAGTCTGACATCTAGTGGTCAACATGTAGTATGTGCAGCAGTCAGACGTTAAAAGTCAAATCTCTTCTATCTTCTATCTTACTTGGCCACTGATAATATTATGATGCAAAAAGTGAATAAATGAAATATATATATGTTGATGAATTGATTGAAGTAAAGATACATTAATTTGTTTTAGTCCTGCAAGCTTTTCACAAATTTTTGATTTGTGTTCAAATCTCAAAAATGGTAATATTCCCACCCCAAAAATTGTGTAAGAATGCTTCTGTTTCATCAAATCTCTTGGTGTGATGCTTTTTCATAACACGATAAGGTGTTAAACATACAGTACTTTATGGAAAAAACATTTTATGACTTCACTTACAAGTCTTCAAAAGTCTGAAAGATGTTATCAAACACAGAATATATTCTGATTTTCCGTGTCTGTTTTTATTCATTTTAACATTTCAACAGTTATTACATTAAACAAACATTAAACTGTACACAGCTCAGGAACAAGAAATCAAACACCTGCCCATCACTCAACGCCCTATTAATAAAAAAGAGATTAAAGTTCACAAGGCTTTACTTTGCTGCAGTGCCACACATGATCTGTCAACAATTAAGTGGTGCACTGGAGTACCACACACAAATTATGGTAAAAATAAACTCCTCTTTTATTCACTAACCTACCTACTCTTGCTGATTAATGGATGTATCCAGAAATGAGACTGCTCTGTTAGGCTCTAGCAGAGTTTCTATTTATAGAACTCCATTTAAGAGGTCAACATGAAAGCAGGAACAGGAAATCTGTTGGAGCTGAACTGCAGCTCATCCACTGACACAAACCTGGCATGATCTTTTAGATTATACGCTGCTGGCCCTTAATGTTGAATAAAATTTGAATTTTATTTATCTTAATCTTACTTTAAGTTACTTTTATTACATCGACAGGACTGAAAACTGTAACATAACATAACACACAGTCACCAAGGAAACAAAGCAATCAGCACAGCCCTTATATGTCACATTTACATTCATGTTTACATTTTCATTAGCTTATCCATGAGGACTGCATTATTAATTACATTAATAAATTCAATGCATCGTTTAGCATATGAAATGGTCAACAAGGAGAGTTCTAAAAGCTCAACACAATGTTTTGCCCCCCAAAAATCCAAAAGGTTTCAGTTTACAGTGGTGTGAAGTGAAGAAAGGTACACAAACACAAGTTTGAGAGATTGTGGCTAACAAACGTTTGGCATTTTTTTTATTTAATCGTCTCTTTAAAACAGACTAATTGACTTGATAAACCTGTGACGGATGACCTTCGCTCAGCTCGTTTCATGTCACTTCCAGCCAGTTCAAGTAAACAACCTTCTCTCAGCCTCTGCTGCAACTGATTACAGCTGAGTGTAGGATGTTTACACGAACTGAGTCTGAACAACTGATATAGGACACAAAGTTACAGTGCAAACATGACCTACAGGGCCTAATTAGTAAGTATTAATACAACCTTCTCAGACAATTTGGATTTTAAAGAAAACAGGTCAGATAAATGGACCCGGCTCTTTCATTTCTGTGGAGCTGGAGGCAGTCGGCAGCAGTAAACATCAGACTGAAAGCTCTGTGGATAGACAGCTTCCAGTCGGGGATGTTTACAGCCTCAGACTGCCTTGTGTATTTGTAGCCTCGGTCGCAGGCGATAATGTCACAACGTTGAGAGGTGACGGAAAAACTGCACGGCGGAAAGCGGGGCTCAAAAGTTGAGGAGCTTACCTCATCTTCTCTAAATTATGACATTTCTATCGAGCGTGCTAAAAAACTGCGTGGGCTCCTTCCTGCAGGTGTAACTCGGTAAGGACAGGAAAACTGTGGAAAATGGCCATCTGGCCAGCATAACAGGCTGACTGCCACTGTAGATGATGTCTGTAGAGAATCCAAATCCCAGGTTCATTACAGACGTCTGTAGTCTTGTATTTTCCTAAAAAAGAAACTGCAGAAGAAGAGAAGTTAGCCTGACCTCATTTCATTACACTGCACAAGTCTTAACTGGATGATAATCACACTGATGACTGAGGACGACTTTCAATGACAACGCACAAAGATATCCAACAGCAAGCTACCTGCCAAGCATCTATCAGGACTTATGATTTAATAGCAGCTGCTGTCTCTGTTAATTCAATTTTTAAAAAAAGAAAAGAAACTTTTGTGTACCTGGACTCATTGCACTGCTCTGCAAAGATTAACACGCTAGCTCGGTGTGTCATATCAACTTGCAGCAATGACATTAGCTAAAAAAACACCACGGTTAGCTGCATGTTTATCGGACAGTGTTTGCAGTATAACGGTGCTATAATGTCAGTGAAGTTAACGATACACACACAGCTGGGGGAACATTCACTGTTGCAAGGCCAGCTACTGTGTCCTATCCTGCAACACTGGGGGAAAAAAGCTAACTTAAATAGCAAGATAGCCTTCAGTAACAAGCGTCAGTAGCCGTGAGTACACTGTTATCGCAAGCGAACCGCTTAAAGTAACTTTAGTCTTGTCCAAACAGCCTGCCCAAAGCAAACAATGCAATGTGGTAACTGTTAGCACTAGCTCCTGTTAGCCAACGACCTAGGCTGGCTAGGCTAGCTCGCTGACATAGCTAGCTTCTGTTAGCTCGTCTGTGACCCTAACCTTCTGCCGTCTGACGTTTCCTCACCGGCGGATGAAACGGATGATTTCCCACGGCAACATCACGTCGACATCCGCTGCATGTGTGCGTGTGTTAAGTCTGAAGTTTTGAGTCGATTTTGGTCATGTTCCGTCCTATTCTAGGCAGCCTGTTAAGTTTCCTTCCGTTTTCATTCACTTGTCTTTATTTTGACCTTTGGTTACTCGACACCAACATTGACGTCATTGTCATGGCAACGGAGTCCCGCCCACCGTGAGCCAGCCGGGACAGACGGGATAATTGCATTTACATTTTACACTTGACATTTAGCCATTAACTCTCATGAGCAGCGTCTCACACTGAATGTAGTAGTGTGTTATAAAACTGTGGCAGCTTTCTGCGTCTACCAAACAGACCTAATGAGAAAAATGAAAACAAGTAATCACACTTCTTGACGCAAAGTGGAGCAACCAGGTAATTACAGTGGTGGAAGAAGCATTGAGAGCTTTTACATTGCTAAGATAAAGTAGAAATACAACTATTAGTACAAGTCTGATTTAAGTAAAAAGGAAAAGTATGATCAAAAAGTACTGTTGTAATAGCATGTAATCAGCAGATAGATAGATAGATAGATCATATATTTTATGAGATCTTAATACAAAACATAACCCGTAATGCGGCTCTCAGATAAATGTAGTGGAGTAAAAAAGTACAAAATACATTTTAAGTAAGTATAAAGTAAGTACAGTACTAATATCAAAACTGTATTTAAGTAGAGGATTGGAGTAACTGCCCTTGAATATTTGACTTTACAAAAATATCATAATTTGGTCAGTACAGGGCAAGTGTTTAAAGAACCGGTGAAAATGTATCTGTTCAAAGTAAATATTGGTCTCGACAAATTCTGATGCATAAAATTATATTTACTCTTTAGCTTTTGCCATTTCAAATAACAAAAAAGATCTGTTGAATAGCCCTTTTTCACAGTAGCCATTCTGACATGAAACAGTGAGGTCAACACAGGTGTAACCAATAGAATGGAAACTAAATTGGTATCATTGGTAACACCTGTGTTTATCTATTTCATGGTAATGGGTACTGCCAAACTGTGCTGCTGTGAAAAAGGTCTATTGTCATCAATGACTGTTCTTTCTTTTCAATGTCTCATAGTCAGTTACTGCACAAATATTCCATAAATGTGTAATAAACTAAGGCACTGTTTCAGTGGACCTGTTATGTCATGTGATGTCAGGTACTTTCATTGATATTCCCAGGTCATGTGGAATGCATTTATAATCTATAGTTGGGCTATTAATTACATTATATTATATTATAGGATTTATTTCACTTTTAGCTTGTGGTTTTCTTGTTTGCTTATTTGCTTATTTTAATATGTTTACATTATTCAGCTCTTGAATGAGCCTTTGGGACTTTTGGGTATATTTTGTTTTTTACTTATTCTCAACATTTAATGCATTTTTTTGTCATTGTATTATTGCTTTTATATGAGGAGGCACTGTGAGTTTACCAGGTTTAAAGTTCAAATGAATTCAAAGTTGTATAGCTACACTATTTGTTTATTAATCAATGATCAAAGGGGAAATGAATACATGCAATTGCATGAATTATACATATATTATTAATTAAATTATATTTTAATTAATAATTTAAGTGAATTATTTATTAGAATATCAAAAATATCAGACAGGACAGTGATTTAATGACCAGCAGACTCAAACACAAGGCAAGACAGGGACATTCTGAGGACTTAACTGATGAAGGAGCTGGGCCCGTATATGTAGTGAGTGGCTGTTTGGGGAATGCAGGTGAGGAGGTGGACGGGGAATAGCAGGTAATTGGGCCGTCAGGTGATTGGGAAAGGAGGGAAAGTCAGAGAAAGTCACCGGGAGGATGGAAAGAAAACGGCAATGAAGAGGCCTGGGGAAACTGAAATGTTCCCGGAGAGGAGGGACAGGAAGACAGACTGTGACAGATTGTAACAGCTCCTGAAGGTAAAATATTTACTAACTGACACACTAAAGTAGCAATTTTGTCTTGACATTTTATTGGCCAACAATTATTGAATTCTAAAAAAAAAAAATTGTTACTTATGCCCTAATTCAAATCTTATCATTATGCGAGACATGAAACTTGAAGGTACACAGCGATATATAGATATATGACATATATTTGTCCAGACTGCCGGCCTCTGCTCTGCTGCAGTGGACTGACCACTCCGCTGATCAGTGCTTGACGGAGATGCTCAGTCCAGAGCAGTTATCTGGTCTGCCGCTGACCAGCTGTCAATCACTAAAAATGAACGTCACTCTGACATGTCACCTGGGTAAAATTTGGCAAATACGTTGTAGCTTTGAGCAGCTGATGTCCCTCTGCTTACTGCTGTCTCCTTCATGATTTATGGTATGGATTTTTATTCCACCCTGTGTTAGATGATGAGGAATGTTGGCATGTTTTGATAAGTACTGCATTCATTTGCCTAATTAATAACTTCCACTACTCAGAGTGATATTTCTGTACCTTTGCGTGTACATAGAACACCTACTGTCCTGCACAGTGATTCACAATGGAGGGCAATATTCTGAGCTTTTCTGTCCATGAAACATGCAGGGCTGCTTTGCACGAGGGCATATTGCCAAGGATTAAAGACTGAAGGCTAATCATCTGACATAACAAGAGAAATAAGCAAACCATCAGTTTTAATATGGACTATGTTGTAGATTTTGCAAACTGCTTTGTACAGTATCGTCCACATGAGGTCAGGCTAGATCCATCTACTCTCCTCATTATTAAATGGAACCAAGTTAACAGTGAGCTCTTGTGTATGGACCACAGGCCATGTATTCACTACTTAATATTCAGTTCACATGAATGTGTTGCTAGATTACTTTAAGTACCCAATTTTTGGTCCAAAATGTAAAGTGAGATGAGCAAATGCAAATTTCTAAAATTCTCTCTGAATGTATAATAATAACAATATTCATTAGATTTCAGGAAAGTGGTGTAGCCCACAGTATGTAACACTGCTGAAGATTTCTTAATAATTTATATAACATATCTCAGTTATTTCTTATGAAAAGGACCGGGCGCAGAAAATCCATCTATAACCTAACCAGGAAAATTGATTCCCTTGTCATTCTGTGTGGTCTGAAATTGCCCAGAGCTATTATGAGAGAGACTGATTTTCTCTGTGCAGTGGAGTGGAACATTTTCTCCTTGTAGAGCTTTTTGCGAGATGTGAACAGATTCATAAGCAACAGCACTGCTAAAGAGGTATGTTGTCATGTGCTTTCAGCCAGATATCCTTAATGTGTTAAACTCTACGTATAGTATAACTGTAGATATAGATCAATAGGATTCAATAAAATAAAATGTTTTATAGATTATTAATTTCCTTGCAAAGTGAAGCACAAAAAAGGAGAACAATGCTCTGGAAATAAAATTAATAATTGATATGTAATACCAAATTAAAACATTTGTTGACTACTACATGTTGTTACAGTGTTATAATTATCATGCGAAATCATGTTGCTAACCCAGATATTATACTCAGGGCCTTGATATTATCACAACATATATGATTTACTAACCAAACAAAGTATGTGGGGTGATTTCAACAACAAATGTCCCTCTATGGTTTTAAAAGTGATATATAGAGCCTACAACAATCAATATAGGCTCAGTAATTTCAAAGTTTCCATGAAATGTGTGTCCAGATGGTTTTACTGCAGAGGCTGAAAATTACTGAAGCTATCAAAGCTTAAAAAATGTAGGTAAAATGTAGGTCTCTCAAGCTTTAATACCAAGTGGTGGTTGCAGCTTGCTCGCTTTTCCACCAGTTCACCATGCTCCGCCTAATTCAGAAATATACATTCTTTTTGGCTCTGGGTTAAGCTTAATTGTTACAATCCATATACTAAAAAATGAACAATGCATGGGGTCATTTAAGGGTTACAAACGTTGGGTTCTAGAAAAAGGGTTGAGAGAGAAAGTGTGTCTCCATTTTCTTTTTTCTTGGCACAGTCAGGAATATTGTGATGAGTGGGACTTGCAAATAATTCAGTGGCACGAGGATAAGCACAAGTTAAATGTAGTTAAATCAGGTTTGAAAGGAGCCTGGAAAAAGCCCTAATTTATGTGCTATTTAATAATATATAAAATATTCAATATAAGATATTTATTACATGCAAATGCTTTAACACCAGTTACGCTGAGCCTGTTTTAAGGTGGTGAACATATACCGCTGAGAAATTTCATATTGTAACAAGCCAGAAAATAGACTTATGCATAATACAACACGATATAGAGGCGATATTAGTTCTAAACAAAGTGCACAATAAACAGAAACGCCAAGGCTTGATCACACCAGCATTGTACACATTTTGAACAGCATTTAAAATGTTTCAGTTTCAGTTCATTTCAATTGAAAGAAGTGAAATCCCTTCAAAGGGACAGAGAGTCCAAAATACAAGAAGCTATGGTAGCTTCTTAGTTACCTTTATGTTCCCTCCTCTGTCAGAGTAAAAACTGTGCAGTGGTTTGCGTTATGAGACAGGAGTTGATGCTTCAAATAAAATGAACAATTCTACAGAACAGTATATAGAAAAATAAAGAGAATATACAGGAGCTAATGTGACTGTGCTAGTCCGGCAAACTAGCAAGTTAGCCTTTAGCTTGTCATCTGCAGCAGTTCACTTACTAGTCCTGCAAGTGTAGTCACTGTATCGCCAAGCTCCTAGAACCAAATGCTTCACAAAGCATGCACGGATTCATTTCACTGTACTACTTTTTCTGGGGTTACCAGGCCTTTAGAGAAACTCCAGCAACACTTACAGAACAACTTTATTGTCAATCATGTTTCAGCTTGTGGCCTTTATCAGGGACATCCCTGATGTTTTGACCTCTTCAGATATTTTCCTGTCTCCATGCACCTTAAAAGTAGGTGAAGTTGTGCCAGAAGTCCCTACTCTGCTTCTAAGTGACCAGGCCTTCAGGCACTTAACTCATGTACAGTTGCTCATTAGAGGCATCTTCCGCCGTGAAGCCTGGCTCTTCAGTTTAGAGATCGGGGGCACCTCTGAGACTTGACCGGCTTTGAGAATGCTCCTCATTTTCTTTGTGGTGCGGTCTCTTCAGCAAATTCAAACTAAGGGCTCTGTTGTGACATGCATACGTGCATACGTGGCCTGTTTTGCCTTCACACAAGTTAGGTAGTGGAATCATTTTGGAGCTATTTTTGGATCCCCTGGTTCCAGAAAGTAAAAGTCCCATTCATTTCTCCCATGTGACTAACAGGTGGAGCACTTCTACAGCTTGGGCAGACATAAAACTCTCCTGCATAAATGACTAAATTGAAGTGACACAGGTCCACCCGGACCCACCTGTCCCAATGTGTATGGTCTGACATATCTTTATTTTGTACTTTTTTTTGGCACTTGTTGGTGGTTGATTCAGCTTCAAAGGCAGTAAAGATACGCAGAACATTTTCTGGAATAGTGTTAATCAGAATTCACAGACCGTGGTTTTGCAGCCATATTATGACATTGCCAGAGACAGTTGACAGGTTTTGGGGGGATTTGTTGTAATAATTCACAAGTCTTAAGAATTATTATGAATCTCAAACTTCCTGGCTGACAGTTCCAGGCTGTAAAGTTTGTGTCCTCTGTCAGATTACATATTTGCTCTTCTTGACTTTAAGTGGATGTCCAATCCAAAATACCTGTTGGTTTGGTAGTCTAATACACTATGAATACATTGTGCTTCTCTTGTGTTCTCTTTATTTGTCCTCTAAAAAAAAGACAGTAAAACAATAAAAAAACTACTTTACTTACTGTACTAATCATGTAACAATACAGTCATACTGCATGTTAAATTAAACAGGAGAAACTGTACATATAAGTCATATTTACACACACCAAACACAACTCCAACACCAAGCAAATTAATGATCAAATATCAAAATCTGTATAGCGTCATAAAGTCAACCGACTCACCACATTTCCATTGCTAGTGCTCTGACACTACATGCTACACAGACAAACGATGTGTCATATGAAAGCTGAGACTGGCCCAACAGTTACCATCAGTGTCGCTCTATTGTGAAAACCAGCAGCCAAAGAATATTTATTTATTTATTTATTATGACACCAGAATTATTCAAATAGACCTTGTAGTTGCAGAGATATACTCTATTAATTTTGGGTATGTCATTTTCAAGCAGAGGCCTAAAAAAGAGGCTGGGGCTTAAGAGGTTAAGAGTTTCTTTCTTGTTAGCTACTAATTCCTCCAGTGTTTTCCACATTTTTATAGTTCAACCATTTAACCATCCTCTCTATCTTATTCAGTGTGTCAGGAGCAGGAGCCTATTCCAGCATGCACATGGGCAGAAGGTAAGTTATGCCATGGACAAACCACCAGTCAATCACGCATTGGACACACACAAATATAGCACATTCATCCATTCATTCATTCCTGTGAACAGTTGTGTGTCACATTTACCTGACCTGCATGTCTTTGGACTTTCAGAAGAAACTGGAGCACCCACGCAGACATGTGGAGAGCCAGAACTTTCTTGCTGTGAGGGGACAATGCTGACCATCAAGGTGTTGTTCTGCCTTGGAGATCAACAGCAACACAATGGTATTCAACTGTGAAACCATACTGTACATAGACACATCTCTATGTTCATCTTAAAGTCAAAGTTACCTTGGCAACAACATTGACAGCTGCTTTTTGTAGTATACCAAAATGGTCGATTGCCACCCAGCAGTACTGACCGTTATGGAATTTTTTAGGCCACAGTGTGAACAAGACATGATCGCAATGTTTTTAGACACTCTATGGAGTTCTACAATCACACCCAAAGGACTATGGGAGCTTTTTATACAATGGGTAGTTCCAGCCATTAAATTTGATTGGTTAACATACATACCAGCCGTGATGTTCATTCCCTTAGCTTCGAGTCCCCTTCAGTCTCCTTCAAAGAAAGTGGGTTACTTGGGGGCTGGGTGGGAAGTGGGATGGGGTAGGCGATATTCAGGGAACAGGCATCTACAGAATATATTCACTCTCAAATATTACTAGAGAAAATCGCTTACAGACCTTGTGACCCAGCAGAGGCAATAGTGCACAGAGGCCTTATGTAGAGTAGGTGTTCAGTGAAGCGCAGTTGGTTGCTGGTAGTGCTGGCAAAAAAAAAAAAAAAAAAAAAGGGATCTCTCTGTGCATACAGCTTCCAGCCTTGCACTCTGAGACACTGACAGAACTTTCACCTTCTCATGCCTACTCAAGTTTTGTACCAAGCTAAAAGCCAGCGATTTAACATTTCTTCACCAACTCCTAAGGTTGCTAAATGTTCCCCTATCTTCACAAGCTAGTTGTTAGTTTGGTCTGTCTGCTGTTTGGTGATGGGTGGGTAGTATACAGTGGGTGTATAAAGACTTTTTCACTAAAAACAACTGCCATGTCCTGAAACAAGACAAGCTGAGAGTGGTAAGAGAGTGAACTAAAAAGTATTTGAGGGCGAAAACATAAAAAGAAAGTTGCAAAAAAAAAAAAACAACAACCCAAAAACAAACAGCGAGGGTCCTTCTGTATTACAGCAAGCCCATATGTTAGACTTGATGCTGATGATAGCAGCTCTACATACTTGCTGCCATCGACACTTCCTGCACATACCCAACTGATACCTACATGCCGGAGTTTTCAAGAGACTGCTTGTGGTTTTCCCGTTGTTTGATGCATAGTGTCAGATAGTAGACTAATGTCTTCTCAAAATTCACTGCTTCAGTTCGGTTGATAGTTAAACTCTGTTGATGTGTTGTGCATATGAGCACTAATAATTCTTTTGCATATTAATTTAAATACTTAAACAGGCAGATATAATAATATATAACAATAACAACATCCGCACGTTTTGTTAGTTTTTTTTTGTTTGTTTATTGGAAAAATAAAAGTAAAGGAATTGTCATATTTAGTAAAACCTCCACTAAATGTAGCATAAAATAAATACTTATTGATAACATGATAGTGTGTCCTGCCATCTTGTGGCCTTAAAGCACCTAAAAAACACCTAATACTGGAAAACTCCCAAAACACAAAAGTTTCTGAATTCATCTCAGTGCATACCAAAGTAACATGAGGACAAAACTTCCCAGCGTTAAATTTAGGTGTAGACCATAGACGATGTATAAATCATGGACATAGTAGCCGGTAGCTATAGGTTTTTGAAGAGCTGTTCAGAGTGCGGTGCCTCTGGCAAAGATGTGAAGCTGAGGCGCGCTGAATGAAGCCTGGGTAGCTTTCAGTGTTGATACAATTTGAATGGATGAGCTACATGAAAGAAACACCCTCAATTCAGTTGCCATGAACTGGGAAATTAGCTATAGAGAGGCTGTAGTCACGTTTATTTCTGCTGTGAAGTTGGACATTTTAATATGGGGGCTTATGGAGACCAATTTGTTCTGTAGCCAGCCTCAAGTGTCCATCTGAGGTACTGCAGTTTTTGGATTAACTTCACAGCCATGAAGGCTGCCGCTTAGTGAAGACATCCTTAATGAAAATTCTTTTGTTGTAAATTGGTATCATGTATGACATTCTGGCTGAAAATGCCTCAAGTCATGTCATGTCAAGTAGTACTAGGTCCCACAGGTGTATGTAGCGTATGTATATGCTTCATCAGAGCATGCATCCAGCTGTGAAGCAAAACTGGTAAGTCATGGGCCTACCAGGAGGTCTCTTTTTCTTTCATCTGAAATGGCAAGTTTAAAATAGACCGGTCTTATAAGTCATGTTACAGCACACCAAAGCCTGTCAAATCCAAAAGTTCAAAGTGGGCTTAGACACTGTATATGTAGCTCTGTGACAGCTCTTACGCAGGATCAAGTGGATTATGCCAAACGTTTTAGGTAAAGTGCAGCTTTCATGAACTGAATGACTAGGTGATATTTTTTTACTAGCAATTGGAAAATGTATGTGATCGCTGTAAAGTGGTTACCTTTCCTAAGCACCATATGGACAATGAATAAAGTCATACAGTGAAAGTTCCCTCTTCAACAAATGTTATCCAATTAGTAAAACAGAAGATTTTCATGATTTTGACTAGAGGATCGCAAGGTCTAGTGGGTTATTTTCTCTGCTCTCTGCACTTCTTGCCCTTTATCATCCAAACTCCTCTTCACTAAATGTGTTTTCCACTTTACTGTCCAGTTGTCAAGAAAGCGAATGACATCTTGTCCTCTTAAATATTAAAATACTGTATTTGTTCAACACTTCACTTTGGTTTTATGGTGGAATTCATCAGAGGTTAAACTTGCTCTGGCGCTGCTTGTGGTATTATTCACAAAAAATAAATTAATGCATCGGTGCTGTACTTTGCTAAAAGCTTGAAATAACTCACTGCCCATACTGCTCCTCCTCAATGGCCTTGGAGGATTTATGTTTTGTGTTAAGTAAGGCTGAAGCTACTCATGTTATCTCACTCCATCAATAGCAAATACATTAACAATATCTAGTCGCTGCAAGCACACTATTAATTTACCACGACCTGTCCCTACAGGGGCAGAATGATTGTTGGAGGCAACGAGGTGTATCTGCTTACCCTTCCCTGGGACATGGTGTCGCTGCTGGGGGATCAATGTCCATTGAGCCTGGAAGCAGAGGGGCAGGCAGGCAGCCAAGCAGCCGGCTGGAGGAAGCCCTCAACCTCAGCTCGAGTGACGCTGTCACCTAAGAGGTCCCAGCAGGCCCCGCAGAGACAGAGAGGGATGTGCCGCCTGATGCTGGAGCCATGTCCTTTCACACAGAAACATGGGCCATTGTTCCTCAAAGGTTGAAGAGGACAGAGGTAATAGATATTGCGACCTCTGTTTCATGACAGGAAAAACCTAGACTGCCACTGACAGTTTATTGTCATTCAGACACAATGACATTTATCACTTGAAGAAGTGCTGTAGCTCTCAATTAAAGCAAGACAAAGTGACACTTGGAAGAGGAAATAACTCATTATTCCATTTACAAATAGAAACTTGAAACCATAAGCAATAAAATGCATCCTTGCTCAGTTCAATACACAATGGTTTTGCTGCTACCGCCTCACTTGGTCTGGTATGACCAGTAGTTTGTGGTGGCAAGTGATTACAAGTTGAAACTTAGTAATTACATTACAGTTATTAAACTTATGTTCGGATACTTTGACTCTTCTTACCAGAATTTTGATCAAGGCTTGATATTCGTTTGGTCTCAGCATTCATTCTGGTCTGGACGTGTTAGCTTGGTGCAGTGGGTGAGAAATGCAACTTTCAGTAACCCCAAAGTAGTTGTATTAACATAATGTGTGTTTATAGCTGACGTGCTAACATTAGCTGCTGGTAATCCCACATTGAGGAATCACCAGGGTTGTTTAGAGTTGAAGAGCGAGTGAACCCCACGGCTTTACTCTGAGGATTGGACTTGAGTGCTTGAGTAAGCTAGCTGTTGATGGCCAGTAAATGCCTCCAAAACATTGGCTGGCTGCTAGTTGACCTCCAATGTTTTGCTTATTATTTCTACACAGGTTCAGGCTATGGGATGTTTGGGTGTGGAGGATTTGGAGTTGTTGGAAGATACCTTTGACAGAGTTGTGCTGATCAACCTAAGTTTATTTCTTTTTCAGCAATATGTACACTTTTTATGTAGCTTGTCCAACACTATTTATTGCTTCTCTACTTGTGCTACTGTTATGCTACATTTTAGTATTTATTATTATCCTGAATTACCACTTTCCCTCAAGCTGACAAGCTAAATCTGACTCATAAGTCAACAGCTCTTAATAAGTCAAAGAGTTTTGTGCAAATATATATGTTCTTTATATACATAGTACATTGTGCATTCACAGCCAAGAATAACGTCCTGGCTCCTCTAGACATAAACCTCTCCTTTGACCTCTCCAAATCAGAAAAGACCAGAGCAAGTTTTTCCACCCTGCTGCTGTATAAATAAGAGTATATGTTGGAGCTGGGAGCCCCCTGGAGAAAAGCTACTACATCAGCGAGTTCCTCAACATCAGGACTGTTGCTCTCAGTAGGGGTTAAAGGTCAATAATAGAGCAATCGCAAGCAGAACATGTAACACGGGGGTTTGTGGTAGTGCCTGGGTTGGAATTCACTTTGTGGATGTGTGTAAATACAGGATGGTGAACGATAGAAATTCAAGAAAGAAAATACAAGGTTTTATAGAAACTGCTCCACTGCAGCAAACTGTAGTTATTCCAGTGGGTGGTCAGCCTGCAAGAACATTGAAACAAACCTTCCCAGCAAATAGTTTTGACATTGAAATATCAGACAAGCAGAAAATTGAGTCTTTGATCTGATCCATCATGAGGGATCACTTGGTCATATCAAAATCATGGCTCAAAGGATGTGTTATAGATGCAAGAATACATCATGAATCAAAGGAGGGATACTTGGGCTGCACTGATAGGAGCAGTCACATTGAATGTGATTTTACGGTAATAAATTCAGATTCTTTCATCTTTTCCCATTTAGCCGTTTCACACCAAAACAGTCTCGCTGTCTCTCTGAAAAGTCACAATTCCTTGCGTGAGACGTCCCCAGCTGCCAGCCTGCAAGTGCTCGCGCAAGGCTTCACTTGATGTGCCTTTGTCTTCTCTGTTGCTCTGGAGGGGATTGAAATTCGTTGTGTGAAATGATATTTGAAGTGATTAAAGAGAGTCATTCAGTGAAGCTGACAGTTCTAATGGAGAGCAGAAACCGCTCGTCCAGCCCTAATAGCCAGACGGGCCTCCTGACAGCCGCTGGAGGAGCTCAGAAACACTCAAAGTGCCAAGAGGGATATGTTCTCTGATTTAATTTACAAAGACGTTGTTTGTTAAGTTGTTTATGCTGTATGAGAGACAGAGAGATAGAGACAGAATGATGGAAACAGAGTAAATACAGAGCTTTTAAGTCTTATTTGGCACAGCGAGCTTTTGAAATCTTGGTGGTTTACCAACACACAGCTGATGGTCACACACATTTAAAGCAAAAATGTCAGTTTTTAACCACTTGCTTTTATTTCATTTATTATACCAGCTTCTGCTTCACTGCAGTCACAGTACGAACAGCATGTTTTAACAGACCAAACGAAGAGGTGACATTCAGTATCTCCAGAGTACAAATTAGCACTTCCCAAACGATGGTTCATGTTGTTTGGCACTTTGAAGGGGATCGTGAGAAGTGTAATGACTAAAAGAGCACACAGCTGAAGTCCAAAAATGCAAAAATGTGGATTTTTATTAAGAAAACAGACCAGACAACTATTTTGAGAACCATTTTGAGAAATTGGCATATATTAGCCTTTGGCTGCCAACAGTGATAACCATTTTTTAAATTGGTTGCATTAGTGATATTTAAATATTTCTGTTAGTGCATCGATTTGTTTATTTATGTTCAATTATTTTTTTAAGTGATCTGTGAACATGTTGCACTACTGGTATTTTGTTCACCAGAAATGAGAGTGTGGAACTTCATAATCACTGAGGTCTGAAACGAAGCAAATTGTCTCTCCCGTAGTTTTATTCTTTGCAAAGAAGGTCAGGCAGTCATACAGCGTGCACGCAGTCTGCAAGAGTGTGACCACACTCAAGACAAAGTGAGCCTTTTTTTTTTAAAGTTGTACAGAGACAGACTCATAATTCACACTTCCTGTATGATAAAGGAACATGGCTGAGTTGATCTGGATGAAACCGGTCCTGCAGTCTGACATAACAACGCATGAACCCAGACAGTACAAAAGTTCATAAGGTTACACGTAGGTCAGAATAACAAGCTGTACTAAAATAGCTGCACTAAAATTTTCCATTACAGACACGTTAAACTACAAAGATCCCCACCTGTCAGAAATATCAGCGCTTGGCATTTCTAATAAAACAATTGTTACTGCATATTAACAGTTTTAATGTATAAAATCTACGACTTAACACACGAGGACATGTTTCAATAGTAAACCACTTTCCCAGTGTCATGAGATCAGATTGTCTTCAAGGTGTAAAAGGAATTCTTCGATGTGTTCATCCACTGATAGAAGCGCTGAATCCAAACTGTCAAGCAACCTGCCATTACCCCGGGTCTCTGCCGCTTGTTCCAAGCATTCCCACTTTAAAAGATAATTATCATTCCTCAGAATCTCCACCTTTGTAGCTGCCACTCAGTGCTGCTCCCTGTGTAATAAGCTGCTCTCATCCCTGTGCTGACAAGGGTGTTTCCTGGTACCAGCAGACCGCTGCACCATCACATACTGGCTTCTTGCTGGTTAGGGGGAGAGTCGAAGCCAATTATCCATTTTTCCCCCAGCACTTCCATTTTTTTTCCTCCCCTCTGTCGTTAACAACTGCTAATAGAGGTTTGCTGTGGCATAGACAGCACAAAGTTACTGTGCTGTCCATGTTACTGCATGGATGTCTTCTCTAATTCTTCAACTAGGTTGGGTAAATTAATTTCATTCTTTTATGGATATATTAGCAAAGTGAAAATATCAGCCTCAGTCAGGAATCTGTGCGTGTTATATTCTTCTATTTTATTTGATATTTTGCAAATTCATTTCCCATACAAAATTGCACCTTGTACCATATATCAAATGTGCCCTTTACTTCCTGTAGTGTCTCCTTACTTTTGGGCAGGTTTTCCAGATGAAAGCCCTTCCTTGCCATCTGTGATTGCCTCTGGACATGAAACGTATTCATTCCTGGAGAAAAGGCACGGAACGATGAAAAAGAGAAGCCTTCTGTGCACTGCCACTGTGTGATATTTCTTCGTATTAACAGCACTTGGGGGTATTTCATTTTCAATGGTTATTCTATAAATTGTTCTCCTTTCTTTTTCACTGTCTAAGACTGCAAAACTGTTTGATCTCATGTTCAGAACCCCTCCTTGTGCTTGACATTATAATCCCTGAGGCCAGATGGATGAAACTGCATCGGCTCATTATAAGCCGCATGCACATGCAGAAAAGCCTCTGCATTCCTTTCTACATGTAAAAATGTGTGATTACACCCAATAAATAACGTTTGAGAATTCATTCATTCATATACAGAAAACCTCTGACTGCAGCATTGCTTCTTGTTCGCCTCACATTCACTTTCTCATTTAACTCATGATCAGGATGTAGAGACAGTGAAGACGGTCTTACTGCACTTGTTAAGTCGATAATTACATTGTCGCTGAGAATAACTCCCGGAGACACGTGTGTTTGCTATGCAAATAAACGACAACATCACAAATTACAAGTTAAAGCTTTAAAGGGTGCATTTGAAAGAATTAAAATAGCATAACTTCTAACTACAGCTGATGTCTCGGTGGATTATTCTCCTCAAACAATGCCAAACAAATACATGTGCAAGGAGCTTAAGCAAGAATAAAATCAATATTAAATGTCTAAGCTTTCAATCATTGTGTTTTTTTAAGAATGCAGCACCCCTTTGGGATGCTTGTATTTGATCACAAAAAAGAGATGGTCTTGAACGGATGCAATTATTAATAAACCTGCAAACATACAATAGTTATTTTAGTTATAGTTATGTTAACCTTTGTTATCATCATTTCCCTTATTCAAACATCTGTTAATACCAAGTATATCTGGAGAACGAAATAAAAACAGTCCTGATAGTAAGGTATGTACATATGTTGTAAAGTATGTAAGGTATAGTAATGTATACCTAATACTGAAGATCCTAACATTTTCATAGATATCTTCAAATATGTATAAAATAATGCATGAGAGGCATGCACAATGTAGTTTGATATGATAAAAGCCATAAAAGCTTTTGAATGGCACACATATACATATTCATTATATACTGAATGTGACTGTATATAACACATACTCTGTAGGATATATATAGCTTAATGCTGCACTTATCAATTTTCTGATGTGGATCAAATTTTACGAAAGGAAGTCGCTCATAGTGACGGACTTTCTCCTCAGTTGTATGGATCAATTTTAGTGTCTTTCAGCACATTGTTTTGGTTTCCCATCCCTCAGTTTTTGGTTTAGCCTTATCAGCTGTATCCAGCAAAAAATGATCAATCTATCCTATGCTACAACAACCGTAAACCATATAAAAACTCCACATAACAAACAGAAAGTTAACAACTAGCTAAAATATATATAGTGCAGCATTTATCAGCTAAAGAAGCAGATATTTTTCTTTGGAGTTTGTGGAGACTTTGGACTTGAATTCATCTGGTGGTCATGAATGCAAATTTCAAATGAATAATAATATTGCTCTTTATCTGCCAGATGTGTAAACAAACTGTTAGCTAAGTTTGCAAACAATCTTTATATTTACAATGGATCCAGGGAAGGACTTCACCATGAGGCAAGGTAGGCAACTACCCAGGGCTAAAAGTTAAATATTTACAGAGTTTATAATGTTTGTGTATTATGATGATGTAGAAATTAAATATATATATTTATATTACTATTCACATTAACTCACTAACTTACAAAATTCCCTTAAAGTGCTCCTTTTTATCATTTTTAATGTGTCACTTCCACACTCACAACAGATTATTAGACTATTCCATCACTAGAGAGCCGCTGCAACTTGCTGCAGGATGCTGAAACTCTGGTGTTTAATCCTTCAGGTGAGTGCTCATCTACACAGCAGCAGCAAAAACTAAAACCGTGTTGTAACAGCGGGTGTTCCAACAGAAAAAAAAAAAAAGAGCTGAGGAAAGGAGGAAAAATAAAACCTGTTACTAAACCTCCTTTCCTGTTGCTCCCCCAGAAACCACGAGCAAGGCCAGAGTTACTAACATTTCCCTGCTGCATCGACTCACTTGTTAGATGACTGCAGCACTGACCCCCTTTTCCCCCAACGCTCATGAAAACAGATAACCATGATTATATTTTTTTTTAAAAAAAGAAAAAGAAACTGCGTTCAAGGAAAAGGAAGCTGCAGCGAGTAGCCCCTATATGAAAAAATAACTGCTTGGGAGGTGGCCAGTGGTGGTAAGTAACCAAGTGCATTTACTCATATATGATGCTTCATTAGGCGGTGCTGTCTATTCCACTTTTACTAGGAGGGAAACATTTTATTTGTTATTCTATATCTAACAGCTTTACTGGATACTTTTAGATACACGAATAACATGATCCATTATTACAGATGAAACTGTCCTGCACTACATAAAGCCGTTAAAATGAACACTCTTTGTAAATGTAAGTACATTTTACTGTGTAAAGTGAAATTTCCCCTTTAATAGTATTTAAGAGTATTTTCCCCGGTGTGCTATTAATAGTTTTATTCGATTAAAATATTTCTATACTTCTTCTACAACTGCCAGTGACGACATTCTTAATTAAAAGGGTGAAAATAAGTCCTGACGAAGGCTCCATGTCTGAGTTTGCCTTGGGCAAATCACTGAATCCACCCCTGAATGGATCAAACGACTACCTGTAATGTGAAAAGTCTTGTAGTGATGACCAATAGAGAAATAACCCTAACCCTAATTTCATTTTTGGCCGTTTTTCTTACTTTAATCAACTATTCCTCCTTTATCGTTTGCAGCAGCCTCTTCTACTATGTTTAATTTCTTACCAAGGCATCTCGGTTATATATTTTACAAGTAAACATGAAATATTGCTGCTTCGATGTGCCACATACACTCATGGCATTGGGAAAGATGAAACCCAGCGGTATAAATGTTTGAAAGCAAAACATTTAAACAATTTTCAGTGGATGCTCTGTAACCGGAGACACGTAAACATATGAATTCCTCTTACTTTAGCGCTGCTGAATAATGAATTATGGGTAATGATTTTCCTTCCCCTGAAATGAATATATAGCATTACACATGAAGCTCTTCATGTGTTATCATTTTAACCTTTACAGGACGTTTTACAGTAACTGACTCTTTTGTCCAGACATGCTCACAGTGAGTGAACAGCTTAGCGTTTGATGGATATTGACAAGCATGGAGATCGAACCAGTGACCTTCCTGTCACCTCTCCGTTACAGGATGAACTGTTGAACCACTATGCTGCCCTTACCACTTAAGGAAACCTTAGTGGTGAATATTGCAATCCATATGGCCCCTAGTGAGGTTTGTTTCTGTCTTTTACAATTTGATTTTTCCATATATCTGCACATTTTCTGGGGGATTTACCTCGGAGGTTAGGTGGTGTGGTAAATACTCTGGTAAACAGTTCGTTTTTCAATTTTCTCATCAGAATTCAAGCTTTGCACACAGAGAAACGGGCAAAAGCTCGTGTTGTTTGTACATCTCGCCCCCAGAATAAAAAGTATGCCCTTTTGTTGCTTTTCCAAGGTTGATGAGGCAGCGCAGGTATGAAGGGAGATGGAGGATTTGGCTAACAGCAGTCTTTTTCATCCCCACAGATCAGTTGTCTAGACTGGGTAGGTAAATCTTTCCAGCGCCTTCCTCTCGCTGCTTTTAGCACCATCTTTTATCCACTGTCACAGCACCTAATGGCTCATACAATAGGAAGATAACTAGTTCAGCTTCCTCTTTTCCCATCTTCCTTCCCTATATATTCATTTGGGCATCATTTTCTTCCATTACACACACACACACACACACACACACACATGAAATGAAATTCATACTGGAGATACTTTTCAGACAATGTTGGTTTCATTCTGCACACTCTCTCTCACTTGCCATTATATGTTATTATGTTTGTTCAACAGTGAAAAATGTATTTCATGTGATCATACTGTCCTATGACCCAACGTGTGCATTTTCTCTCAATTTTCTCCGTAAAAGTGGAGTTTAGTATCTAAATGTACCCCTCAGACACTCTTGTCAGTTCATCCCTTAACGTCACAGGCCTGTAATGCCCCATTAACAGCCGACATGATCGTTGGAGCACACATGTTGGATTTGGGTGCCGCGCTGTTAAATAAATCTCAATTAAAGTCAATGTGCGAGATCCTCTTTCTTTATTTTGGTGCTCTCACAACCCAGAGACCATCTGCCAATCTACGTATTATTGTGATGTCTATTTTCTCTATCTGCTTATTTTTGCTGATTCTCTTCTCCTTCTGCTCATGTGTAAAGTTAAGTAATCAATGAGAAAAAAGGGCACACAGAGAATCATCGCCCAGCTCCGCAGAACTTCTCTGCTTTATGGATTGTTTTAGCGTCTTTCGGCAAATGTTTTGGTTTAACGGCCCTACAGCTTTAATGTTCAGTCTGGCCACTTTCATCACACTTGTTTCTAGCAGCAGCAGGAGGAAGCTGTTATTCAGCTACAAAGCTCTGATAAACCTCACTACCTGCTCAGCACCAGACGGATATTTCCCCCTGGAGTTATAGAAGACCGAAACAGAGCTAAAAGAAAAGTTTTTCCTCCAAGTGATCCAAGTGGTTTGTGTTTATTAAAAGAGTCATGATATTGTTCATGGGGAAATCATCTCTTTTACAGTCCAGTGGCAAAACAGCTATGGTCCTAATGTTTCAACATGGTGCTCATTCTCACAGCTGCATGAAAACACTAACATCATCTCTTATATTTAAAAAAAAAAGCATGCAGGGGATGGTGGAGGGGGTTCATGATGAGATTTTATCTAACCATTATGATCATATGCTAATTAGGGCAACCGCTTAAAGAATCAGGCTACCTGAACAAAACAGGAAGGTTAACCCATGCGAAGCAACATTTAGAGAATATTGGAGAATATTGAGAAGAGCCTGAGGCCGCGTGGCAGTTGCTGATGCTATCATGGTATCATTGTTCGTGTGCTTAATCGCTGTGGCTAATGACAGGAAATGAAATCACCCGCTGAAGCCCAACACGCTTCCCGCAGCATAATTACTGCTGTTGACCTTATGCCTCCCTCTCTCTTTGGTATGTAAGTGCACTATATGATAACTCTCACCGCACACTCAGTCACTACATATCATGGGCTACTTCAGCCGTCTCTGGTAAGCTCTTACTCGATACCGACAAAGAGAAATATACAAACTGAGTCGCCGACTTCAGGTTGTATTTGTAGCCACAGTTAGAAATGAAAAGATCTCTCCGGTGACATCAGGCACTGTTTGCAACGTTGACTGATGACGTGATCTGTTCTGTCATGTTCACATAGTGTAAGGAGAGTAAAAACACAACATTTTGTGCTGGACGGAGCATTAGCCTGCCACAGCACAAAGCCTAATGGAACACGTCAGTGTATTCATACTTCTAAATTCCCCTGCATTTGCTCAGATATCAATTGTGCTTTTATATTACATGTCATTATTTTCATTGTGTTGTAGACTAGTGTTGTAGACTGTAATTGCCTCTTTTTCGAACTCCATTTGACTGCTGAGCACATGGTCAGGACACGTTCACATCCAAGAATACTCATATAGCCTATACACCAACATGTACATACACACACTTTATATTGTTATGAAAAAAAGTTTCACTCAAGGTCAACTTAGTAGCTTTTCTGGAGTTTTAAAGCACATATGAATACAAGAAATACCCAGACAGACAGTGATTTTCAAATATTTACAACTAAAATATGCTAGCTGTCTTTCGAAAATCAACTCTGAGCTCCCATACAGATGCATATTGTACACATCGTGACATTTAAGGGAACAGTTTGACATTCTGGGAAATGTTGCAACGAACTTTCTTAACAAGAGTTAGATGAGAAGCTTCCTACCACTCTTATTTCTCCACGCAGCAGCTGGTTAGCTTAGCTTAACATCAAGACTGAAACAGCTTGCCCGGCTCTGTCCAGTGGTAACAATATCCCTCCACAAGCTCCTCTAAAGCTCACCAATGAACATGGTATATCTAACAGAAAAAACAAATTGTAGTAGAATGTCACATATTTCTGCACATGACCATGTTAATTAGTGAGCTGGTGTTACCTGTGGACCCTGTTTCAGTTATTATGTCAAGCTAAGCTAGTAGCTATAGCTTCAAGTAATACATACAACTACTATACAGACATACAACTGCACAATCTTTACGTCTCACTCCTGGCAAGGAAGCAAATAAGCATCTTTCCCAAAAATATGAAACTATTCATTTAAAGATAAAATCAGGAAGGAACTCAGAGAGTGCAGACCTCTGCCAATCGTCCAGTCCTTTATCAACCACTATTTATGTTCACTTTGTTTACCTTCATTGAACCGCCCGCAAATGACAGGTGTTATGAATTATCTCACAATGTTAACAAAAGTGAAAAATCATTTGTGCATCCACCCCGTAATGCCCTCCTTTCTAGCCCCTGCTACACCCGTTTTCCGTAATCCTGCTGACAGACAGACAAACAAACAAACAAACAAATGGCACTGAAATCATAACCTCCTTAGCGGCGGCAACAATAGTACAAACCAGTGTAAAGTAATCCCATTTGAACCCTGTTTATCTGATAAAAATCAAATCTTGACAGCACCATTTACACTGTAGCTGAAGCTTTGGCTGCGGCTCCAACCTCAGGTTTGTTTGGGCGGGTTGATGCTTTTTGTGTGTGTGTGTTTGTGTATGTATTGCTCGACCTTGGGAGCACTGCTGGGTGCCATTGATTTGTTTACCTGTGCGCTGCTGACAGTTTCTCATTAGGTTTCTTTTGCACAACACTTCCAGGAGAGGAGACCAGAGTCTGCACTTCACAGCCGACGATGCGTGATCAATGTACCTGATAGATTGGCGCTGGCAATATAATTCTGTTGAATGGCTGTTTAATGGATGTGAGCGCTCCATTTAGTAGCCACAATAAGGTGCCTTTTGTGACTGAGGCAGCATTGTGGAGCCGCAGGAGGAGGAAAACAATATCTTGAAAGGAGGGCTTTGTTAAGATTACTTTGGAAGACAAGAGAGACGGTGGGAGACATTGTGTTATATTCCGCTGCTACTTGAGAGTATAGGAAGTATTTGCAAAGTATATGATGCTAAGCTACAAAGATGTAGCTTAGCATCATTAAGGCCTTTCAGCATTATTCTTTCAGATAGCGTGCATGCAGTTTGTAGAATCTTTTAAACACAAGCAAACGGAGGAAAAGGGTAATGTAATGACATAAAAACAACACTCTTTATTTGTGGACCCATTAAAACTATTTTCTCCAAATGCAATTTTGGATTTAGACAGAGGATCTTTGTAATGCTTTTAACAACAGAGTATACATCGGGGCTGCTCATAAATAAAACAAACTACATTTACAGCAAAGCTTTATGATAATTAGGTAGTGTCTAACTTTTTAGCCCTAACAGTATTTTTTTTATTAAACCCAACTCTTTCCTAGTAGGATTCCACTACAAAAAAAGTCTTATTTTCTCATCTGAACTCCACATGTATTCTTTAATAATTTGACATGGTCACAAGGAGGCAGTGTTGCCACTCTCCTAACAATCCTTCCGCTGCCACCGAAATGTGGTAATGGAAGGAATCCACTTATTTAAGGTGTTAAAAGTGCTCCTGATATGCCGCTGTAATCC
Source organism: Argyrosomus regius (assembly GCA_946959425.1). Classification (NCBI taxonomy): domain Eukaryota; kingdom Metazoa; phylum Chordata; class Actinopteri; family Sciaenidae; genus Argyrosomus; species Argyrosomus regius. Next base: position 9,846,229 of record OX336899.1, on the reverse strand, counting down.
TGTCCATTTCACTGCGGGGGGACCAAAACAAAGTGAAAATGCCGTGAAGGCTCCTGGCTCTGGAATCCCAGTTCACGGTCTCTCTGTGACACAAAGTGACACAGCAATTGGCTCAAGGGCACATCATGGTCTAATTACTCCTCAGGTGACAAGGCCCCGATGACATCCTCTCTCTGAAATGGGATTTTATGAAGATCGAAAGCTGACAAGACAAGTGTTTCCATTTAAATCAGTGAGGATTTACATCAAGTCACTGGAAAGAGGAACACGGCGGTGATTAGATCCATGCCTCTTGTTATGAGAGGGAGAAATATTGAATGCAGAAGTGTGCAGACATAATGGTATGGGTGAATATACCATATATGACACCCTGGGGTGCTGCACAGGCTGTCTAGTTCTGGGTGTAGTCAACATCATATTTAGTGGGCTGGGGTAGGCTGAGGGGCGAGAAAGGGGGCAGCCATTCTCTAATGATCAAAATAACACTTTGTCAATGTAATAGCCCACTGTTCTTCATTCTTTACACCCACCTGACAGAACATTTCTCATAGCTTTGTTTACACCAATGCTGCTGCCCTTGTGGTCTGCTGTGACATAAATAAAAATTTTGCCACATAAAACATGATTATTTTCATTGCAATTGATGTATTGCAACCACTTAGCGAATTCCCTCAGAACACAAGCGTCTTGAAGAAGACGTATAGGGCTGCAATTTTGATTCAAACATCAATGACAATGGTGAGTTTATGAAGACGCGGAGCAACAGATGGCAAGCATATCTATAAATAAGTCGCTCTTCTGAATAGGAGATTAGTGCATTTGAGCCGGTTTTTAATGGTCTCTGGGAGAGATTAAAAAGTAAGCTGATTCATAATGCATTTCTCTTTGCGGTGAATCACTCATAAACAAGAGTCTGGAAAGGATCTATGGGGAAAAAAAACATGCTTAAGACGTTAAGTTATATGAACAAGTCAAATATGACACATTTCTTCTACATGACTCCAACTTTATGAATCTTACAATGTTGCCAGGTGCATCGCTTGAAATCATTAATGAAAGCATTTTATAGCTTTACAAATAACATGCTTTCCCCATTGAATCTAGATCGCTGTGGACCTTTAAACCCTGCAGACATTATGTGCATATTTCCACTCGTTTATTTTCCAAAAACACTATTCACATATATATAAAAAAACCCATCATTAATGCCCGCGGCAGTTATTCCAGAGCACAAATCAAGCCACACAAAAAAAAAGAGCAAAATAACCAATAGCATCTTCTAAAGTTCATGGAGGATATAACGTTGATAAATATACATAAACCCATCTTGGTTTTAGCCTCTAGGTCACATTTTTTCCAAGTTATTGAAATAGAATAGAAAAAAAAAAAAAAAAAATCTCAATTATATAACCAGTGCTGATCAGCCTACAGATAGCCGCCTACCTGAGGCTACCTCAGCATCCTCCACAAATATTGACAGAATTCTTATCTTTTTTCCACATTTTCTAACAAATATGAAGCTTGTATACAAATCCTGATTTTTTTTTCCACTCACAAAGGCACTTTTGCATTCATTGAATGTTTCCGGGAAGTGTCAGACTCAGGATGTCTGATAAAGTGTATGTTGTATCTTTAGATATCTGCTGTCTGGATAAACTCTACATCTGTCTTTTAATGACACTGGAGTCACTGTCTGTTCTCTGTTATAAAACTGGAGACTCCTCATGTTTGACTTTAATAATGATCAGCAGCTTTATTTGCCTGCGTTTTCTAAACAACAGGCTTTTCTTATTTAATGAATTCATAAACACGCCCGGGAGAAAAGCATGTTTGACCTATGAGAAGGTGAATGGATTTCCTGAGAACTATTGACAGGTTGTCCTAACAAGTAAAAGCAACCTAAGGAGTCATGCAGTCCTAATCAATTGCTTAAATGAGTAAAGAGGACAATTAAGTAGCCTCTTGAGATGCTCCTGTAACTGTACTGACTGATTTTGAATACGCCATTATTTCTACTTATATTAGCACCCATCAAGTGAACATATAAACCCTTTAAATAGCACATATACTGAAATCATTTGTATGCTGAAGGCTAGTCAACCCTCACTAGAATCAGCCTTAATGCATACTGCATGCCTCAGTCATGCACATCAAGACAAGGAATGATATTTTCACATCTACTGGGCGGACACGTTTGCAATTCTCTGAGGTCATATGTGTGCCTTCACTTTGTATGTGTATGTCTAATGCAATTACATAGAAGAAAAACCCTGAAAACAATCTCTGTCTAGCGACTCATCAAGGCATTTATAGATATCAAAGTTAATGGTCTTTCTAATCCCCCATGCTAGTACACATATGGTATTCCCACCATCTGCACCATATATTTAAGAAGTAAAAAAACGTAATGATGAGACACACTGAGAGAGAGATCTGTTTTTTTTAATTGGTCATTAGGATCAATCAAATTACAGCAAACTTTTCAAAGGTATATGCGTTGACATTTTGATATGAGCATGTCAGTGTGTTTAATAATGTATTTTAATTATCTTGGTTTTATATGTTTTGCATCAGAGAACAAGAAGAAGTACCTTTGTTTAGGAAATATGGAAGCACATGTCACATCAGCGGAGGTTCAAAATGACTTTAAACAGTCATGGGTGGTCAAACGTGGCTGGCTGGCTATGTATTTGTCATTTTCTTTCACATTAGGCAAAAATCTGAATAGTACCTAATGTAAAATATCACATAGAAGCATATTATGCCACAGTACTCATTACTCAGATGTATATTATTTTTGTATTGGCCCCCGGACATCCAGGGGTCTCAAAAGCCGAAGGTCCAATGTGTGTCAGTTACAATTTGTTTGGCAATTTGCAGCACTTAAGTACCAAATGGACTGTGTATTATTACCCAATCTTGTTGCTCTGTCTCTTAGAGCCCCCGTGTCAAAATGTAGCTCAAACAACTTTAATTGTTTAGTTTTTATTGTTGTGTTTCATCAAGTAGTATGTCAGTATGCCGTTTGATCTTGGTGAAAATATAATGAAGCTGCCATACTGTACATTCTTTTTTCTTTGTAATCTAGCTCACTATGTTGAATCAGTGTCCTCAGATCTATTCTTAGGAGCAGTTGTGTGAGGTTTTGATGAACTCCTGCACATAGCTCCAAGCTTTTTCATCCGAAGCAAAGTCTTATTGTAGTGTGCGACTTCAAAAAGACGAGCTGCTGTATATATATATATATATATAGAGAGAGATACTGTATGTATTATTAATATCACACACATGCAAGCAGGATGGCGTGGCTTTTAATGGTGGCTGATGTGTTGCTGAGACGCCGCCTCTGCTCATGGTAACTTTATGATAATGATATGATAATAGGCGGGACTCAGCACCGCGGACAGCTCCGGCGCGTCGCTCCGCCCCCTTCCCCTCCGGCTGCGTGTCGTCGCGCGGCGACCAATAGGTGCCGCCGCCTCAGTTGAGCACTGGATACAACAGTGTGAGCTTCAAAGGAGCCTGTCCACCCCGAGAGGAGAGAGGGAACCTTCACTCCGGCTGTGATGCGTAGCGGGGCTCTGCTGGTTGAACAACACTTCGATGGGATAAAACCTCCCGGTCATATTTAACCGCTTATCGTGCGTGTATGTGTGTGTGTGTGTGCATATGTGTGTGTGTGTGAGAGAGAGGAAGAAGAGAGTACCGGTCGCGAGGACTGAAGTCCAGGAAGACTGAAATGCTCTTGTAGCGCGAGCGCGACTGACATCAACGCCTGCGTTTTTTTTTTCTTGTCTTCTTCACCAATAAAACATTATAAAATATATATTTGGAGCTAACTTGGAAACGTTTGGACGTTGAACAAGTTTTTTTTTTTTATTTACTTGAATTATATTTGAGTCGTTTACCTGGAGCTCCAAAGCTCAGGACGGAGGATGGAGACCGAAAAGTACTTACCGGAGCTTATGGCAGAGAAGGACACGCTGGATCCGTCTTTTCAGCACTCCCTGCGGCTACTGGATCAAGGTAAACGTCCGTGGTTAAAGTAAACAGTTTAGCTGTGTGGAAACACTTTGTACCACAGTGTTCGGGCTTGTTGTTGAGCTGCAGGCTACATGACAGTACAGCACGCCTACTTCAAGTTATAAATAAGAAGGTTTTGCGGGTTTTACTTACACACATTTCCTGTTTGGTCACACACAAAAAAAGCGAGTATAGTCGTTTTAGCATCGTGCCAAGCAAAGGTAGGCAGCCTGCACCTTCTTCATCACTCAGCCCAAAAGATTAACAAACTTTTCATTTGAATTGGACAAGCATTGCTACACATGATGTAATTCTTACCTTTGTTGCCTCTAAATGAGGGGGTTTTCTTGCTGGTTTTGATCTGACACAAAGCTGTTAAAACGTTTTTTGAAGGTGTCAAAGTGGATATGTGTTCAGAAAAAAAAAAAAAAAAAAAAAACCCAACAAAAACATAAAATGACAGCAGTGAAACACTAAAACCACTTGACATCCCACTCTGCAGGCTGCAGTCATCTCCATCCCAAGCAGACATGTGTAAGCCGTGGTGCAAGTAGTGGAATCATCAAACTCTTATTCAAATGTACATGTGTTTCCTTCCTTTGAAGAAGTGGACGTGACTGAAATGGATTTATAAGCGAATGGAGCAACGGCAGACGCTTTTAATTAATCCGTTGCACAGCCTCCTGCTTTGAAGCTGGAGGAATGTTGCAAACACTTGTTCAGACGCAGCCCCGTGGAGCTCCTCGTGTGGGAAGTGCACCGTTATAGCATCCAAGTGCATCCTTCAAGTACCACTCATAGTCTTTGTCTGGAGTCTGGCACAGTGTTGTTGGCTTTAAAGGTAACAGACAGGGAGCACTGGTCTGTAAACAGTCCTGCTGCACTGTAACTAATTCTATTGAACCCCCCACCAGATGCAGCTCCTGCACCAAGCTGTTTTTATTCAGACAGCCATTTCTATTCCAGTTCCTGCCTCCTAAACTTAGGACCTCAAGGGGTCCTTAAAAGGGTTCCAAAGGGGGCCCTGGCAAAGTGAATCACGGTTTATTTTGAATGTTGTTCACTTGCTGGAGTTCACCAAAGTGACAACAGAATGACTCTTCTGGATGTACTGTCACATTCTATACCTGCACTATGAGTATACAGTTACTTTCAGGTTGCAACTAATGTTTATTTTCTCGATTTATTGAGTAACTGTGAAGTCAGGAAACAGTGAAAGATTGTCCCTTGCAACTTCCTTGAGCCCAATGTGATGTCTTCAAATTGTTTGTTTTGTCTGACCAACAGGTCCAAAGCCCAAAAAGATTTTTAACAATAACAATAATAAAAAAAAAGAAACTGCTTGAACAAGGAAATACATATCTTAAAGTTCAAGCAGTTATGAAAATAGATGCTGATTAAGTTTCTGTTGATTGACTCATCAAGTAATTGACTAAAATCAAGGTCTCAAAAGATCACAAATCACATTAAAATACTGATATAATCAGGCTTATTCATATTAAATCAGGTTTTGTGGTGAAATGATTTGCATTTTTGAATTATTAGGAGTTTCTGACATGAAGAAGTTCGGTGCTCCGGCTCTGCCCCCAGATAGCCCGCTCATGAATGAATCGTAATGTTCTGGTTTAAGAAAATGTGGCACATTTTCCACTAGAAGTATGGAGACCAGAATATGTAACTGTGATTCCAATTTTAGCCTCCGTACAGTTTATTATCGTCCTTTTATATGGCAATGTGTAAAATGAAATACCCCTCCAGAATCACTGTCCTCTATTCATTGTATGTCGAGGTAATGGATGTAATGGCTCGGCAATATCGATGCAGATTTGAGTCAGACCTGGGTTAATGCATCTTTCAGTAAGCTGATTCATGTACAGTAAGGTGAATTCATTCCAGCCCATGAGCACGAGGAAAGATAAGGCTGTGTTTTACTCAGCACTTTTTCTTATCGGCTGCTTTCGTTACTCAAATCTGGGTTAGTCTTTTATTTTTTTCTTCTTCTAAGAACACATATCCGCCTCACCAAGACTGGAGCGCTGAATACTTAATGGCAGTTGAAAGACACTTAACCAACCACTTCCTTGAGACTCTCTTAAAGTCCTCTATCCCCACTGTAGGTCTTCTGTAGACTTAGAGCAAATATTGGCCGTTTCCCCCCAAAAATCTAATAATTTTTATTATTTTTTTTTAAATGATGGAATACTTAGAACACCATGCAAGACGAGCCAGAAAAGAATTACAGAGTAAATGTTCCCCCCCTGTGTTTTTCTCAGAGATTCAAATAGCTTCACCTAACACAAGTTCTTGGTGAAACAGTTCCAATAAAGTTAGTTTGTGATATTTCTGGTGGGGGCAAAGATTGCAGTTGGACACCGTCGCAAGAGGCAGAATTAATCCATGACATTTTATGAAGTAAGCAGAACTCTGCGGTGCACAAAATTTTGGCCGAAACAGTCTGCCACAACTCCAAAACTGTAAATACTGTTATCTCTCTCTTACACAACAGATGGAACACGATGCAGCTTAATAGAGCACTTCTTCTGCCATCTTGCTGATGAGTTCTGGACTTGATTATGCAATTGGCAGGGGAAGCAGGGAACAGAGCTAGAGTAACTAGAGTTACTGCATGCAAGCGGCGAATATGAGATTATTCAAGGTCTGGAGAGACTTCCATTCAGGAGAAATTAGGGGAGCATTGTGTTGGAAGCTTGGGGACAGGGCGGGCATGCTTTGATAAGTTTAGGCCATTCGCAGAGCTCTTCTCCCAAAAGGACCATATCTCTGCCCTGTGACAAGCCTCATACAGTCAGCAGCAGACACTTGGAGCGGGAGAAATATCTTAAGCCAAAATAAGAGACAAGCAGGACCAGCAGCCTACATGGAATGAAAATTCCTCAGCAGCATACTAATGACAGGCTTCTAGGTACGGAAACACCTCGGGTGGCATGAAGTGCAACTGGCATTTGCATTAAATCAGTGCTACCCTACAGCACATGGAGGCACAAGGGCTGCAAGCAACACTTATTTCCAATATTTGTCAGTCTGTCTTTGAGTGTGAAAGTTCATCCTTGACCTTGGAAACAGTAGTTTGACAGAAAGGGCTTCCACGTTATTATTTGAACTTCCACTTACCATTGTAACATGGGAAACAAATAAATATTCAATCTGACCCCTTACGCACACTGCTGAGCTCAGTAAAGTAGGCTATTGTTGCGCACACTAAAATGGAGAAAAATGGCGAGCTTGTAAGCCATTTCGCCAAAGTATCTGAGACGTGACGCGTGGAAAAATAGACCTTTTTCCCAGCAGCCAGTTTGACATGAAATAGTAGGTAAACACAGGTGTTACCAATGATACTAATTAAGGTTCAGGTCAAACAGAGTCAGGATGCCGCTGAGGTGCATGTTAGCTCACTGGAAAGGCTCTGCAGCACTAAATAAAACAGAACCTTAATTAGTATCATTGGTAACACCTGCGTTGACCCTACTATATCATGTCAAAATGACTGCTGTGAAAAAATTCCATTGAAATTCAAGGTAAGGCTGTTTGCTGACTTTGTAAAATGCAGCTGCCTTGCTGAATGACAGTAGTTCTATGTTTCAAAATTAGCTTATATGGGATGTGTTCCAATTAATTTGAAAGTTTTTTTTTTTTTTAAGTCTAGCCTAGTCTACTTACTAGCTTGTTATGGTCATAGTTAATGAACCCAAAAATCTCATGCTCTAAGTACTCAGTAGACTCACCATTTCTTTTTTGCTCCAACATTTTTTTTTTTTTAAGTAATCAATTTATTTAATAAAATGCCCACAGCGACATCTTGATATAGCTGGTTTTATCTGGCAAACAAACCAAAGTGTAAAAAAAAATATTCCATATAAGTATACTGTACATAATAAAACTGATTTTTATTGAAGAGTACATTGCACACTGACTTCAAACAACACATTTATTTAAATAAGTCAAACCTTTAAACGTGATCATGGTCTGATGGGCTCCAGCAAAGAGCTTCAGAGACAATAAACATCAAATATATAAAGTTTATGAAAAAAATCCAACATTCATCCATTCATAAACATTCAAAAGTTGTAAATGACATAAAAAAACATTATTATTATTATCCTCATTGCTGTGAAGGTTTGTATCATTAAAATAGAATTCACATCGCTCGGCAGTATATCTTCTTTGTGTGGATTTCCTTGTGTAAACAATAACACGTTTAAAATGTAAAGTCACTCCCCGCAGCAGATGTATTCTGTTTGTTCAGTGTGTGGATGCGGAGCAGCGTGCAGCCCACTCTGAATGTTTCAGGACCTCTGGCCCAGTTTGGACGTCCTAACCTCAGTGCTGCATATAAGCCTCCATATCTAGTGCTTTTTAATTGGATATTCCACAGCAGGAGCCCAGCACAATGTTTGCATTATATTAACAGCCTCAGAGAGGAGCTTACCCACAAAGAAAAACAATAACAAAAACCAAGACATAAAACTTATATTAACTGCAAGGACTGTGCAGGTGTGGGAAAATAACCTTATCCTACTGTATATGCCCCGTCGTTAATTCATACATTTCCATCTCATCAACAGAACAGAGGGGGTATTTATAGCCGCACTTGAGTTTTGCCCCGAGTGAGAGCAGTTCCTGGGTTAGAATGCCCAGAAGTGAACAAAAATAAGCTTTGGCATAGGATCAAAGGCAGAGATATTGTTTTGTTGGGGAAACAGTGCTTGATAGCGATAATGATCTGCGGATCTGCGGCCGGGCCGACACGCTGAGCCACACAATGAGGTGGAGCTTCAGCCGCAGCCCTGAACCTGTCTGAGAGCCGAGAGCCGACTGGCGATTTGACCCGCGGATGTAGTGAACTCGCAAGTGAACTGTACGAAGGGTAGGCTGGGGGGTTGGTGGGGGGGGGGAGGGCGAGCTCCAGCAACCAGCTTTGCATTCAGACAAGCAGTGGAAGGCTGCTGAGCGGTGCTGTGGCTAAGAGGTGTTTGTAGAGTTCTCTCTCTGCTTTGCTTCAGCTCCCACTGGAATCAATGTAGGCCAGGACTAACACAGGCAGATCCCAGCTATAAACCCTAACAGCGCCTCGTTTACAAGACGCGGCGAGACAAGTCACGTGGTTGCATTGATTTCACTGCTGGCGTGGGATGCAGTTTCCCACTCGTTATGGCAACTATAATGAGCCGATAATGCTGCAATTTTCTGTCAGATACAGATACAGCGCTTGATAGACTTTAATGCATGTAAAACGCCAAACCTGGGATATTAACACGAGTTATGCCCTGCATGGAAACAAACAGACACGATAGTTCTCAGTGAGATGTAATCAGATATATCGCAGCGGTGCTGGATGAAAGCCATGTGCAGTCATTTCTAGCTTCACCTGGATGAGCATAATTGACTCAGTCTAACAGCTGGAAAGTAGCCAGAAAGAAAGCAAGACGCCGTTAAATCCTACACACACAAATCACACAAGACTGGCATGTACTGTATATACTTCAAACTGCACAAATCAATAATTTTACATGAACTATGGCTGAAATAGGTATGTGTAATGTGAAACAAACCCAACTTTACAGTTCCCCTTAGCTCCACAGAGAGTTTTAGCCTCTTTTAGCTCTTTTTTTTTGGGTTAACCGTTCAGTCTCACCGCTGCCATGATCCCTTTTTGTTTCCAGCTAAAAAAGCTATGATAGAAAAAGTTACCAAACCGAGGAAAGTAACTAGCAAAGTAAAGAGCCAGACATCTCTTAGAAGATAGAGGAGAACACAGCAGAACTACACGGAGAGTGATTGGGCCTGGATGACTCCACATGGATGCAACTTCACAGAGCCATAATATGTCAAACGAGCATGATTTTTAGCCTCCTTATCAAGCTCTGCTAACAAAAAAAGGTTTAGTTTTCCATTATAATACGCAATATGCTTCATGAGGCAAAACCTGAGTACCTTTTGCGTACTGTCAAAAATGTGTAACACTGTAGCATTAAGTATTGAAAACTGACAAATAAAGCTGGTACTGAATGTTTGGTCAGAGTCTCCTTCAGTTTTTTTCCCCTATTTTACATATTTTATCTGGGTATATTACTGTAACTTAAAACAAGAAAAGAAGACCACATTAAATTCTGATACACGATGAGGTTTAGTATATTAAAAAAAAAAAAAAAAAAAAAGAGGGAGTGTAAAAAAGAAAAGATCCATATATATTTTTCAAATTATGGTATTTCAGAATTGGTGCCATAATTCAGATCTCATATCAGCCTGTGCTTTGCAGTGAATATCTGAGTACTTTAAGTAGCGTTAGTATTCACTAACATGTCACTGCACTGTCCCTTTCTGACTCTTTCTGGACCTGTTTTCAGCTTAAACCCTCTGTTAAAACTCATGCCACAAAACTTACATTTTCACATTCACTCCTCTCCAGCGGTTTTTCCTTCCATCTCCACAGTGATTCCATCATCATGCATGCAATCCCATCACCACATTGCACAAGATACAATCTCCACCTGGCGCAAAACTCGCCTTGGGCTCAGCTTGTTGATTTAATGTAGAGACTGTCAAATTTCCATGCTGAACACGCTGTTCTGGTATAAATGCTGCATTTATATTTTAAATGCCACAAAGCTGTGCATTTTTCCTACTTACCTGCATGCATACATTGCTGAGGGCCTGCCTTGAGCTGTCTGCTAGGACAGCTATCCAAGCAGGGACCCTCAATTAAAGCGGCCAGCCAAGGCAGCTTAAATAATGCAAACTGCACTTGTTTAGGCAGGAGCACTGTATGCTGAAAGCTGATATTCCACGTCTCATTTAGAGGTGTGTTTTGCTTGGTCTTGGGTATGGCTGGGTAAAGTTTTAGATGTTTTGATAATGGTGTCTATTTGACAAAACAGTCTTTACCCTTGAGTCTTTCTACAAACCTGTTTCTTTTTTATTAAACAATAAAAAATACAATAAAATACACGTTGTACATATAAATGTTGCTGCCGTTAACTGAGAACCCTCACTTAATGAGCATTATCCTACTTAATCCAAACAGGATTAAGTCAAAAACACAAAGAAATCGCCAATTACAAGTTGTTTTTATTTTCTAAAATGCAACTTCATCTTTAATTCGATACCAAAACTGTGGCACGTGTAGCTTTTTAGGCCGAGTTTGATGTAACACATTTAAAAAAAACACCAGGCAAAGACAATAAATGACACTAAAGTTGGTAGCCATGATGATAAATACATCCTAGTCTGCCTAAAAGAATAGAAAGTAACTTCAGGTCAATTTTTAGAACACATGCACAGCATTCAGTGTGACAACAAAACAGATCCTTCACTGGATAACGTCAGGCTTTCAGAATAAAAGGGAAATGTCCCACACTTCAACCCACACAACAGTGATGTGGTAGTTTCTTTGGCAACAAATATGACAAAACATCGCCTAAGTGGAAAAAACGCCACAACGAGCTGGAGACGTTTATGTGTATGTGATGTGATTTTGACCAAAACACTTTGTTTTTGTCACGTTCTACGATACACTGTGCAGTAGATTCAGGATCTCTCTCACAAAAGAATCTCAAGACATCCACAAGATCATAAAGACAGGGACACTTATAGCAGAGGTGTTTCTTGATTTGCAACATGGGAAACCGGACAGAAGATCTCACAGATCTCAGCGTTATGATGTATATTTCTTAGTTCTGTTTGTTAATGTCAACTTGAAGTAGTTTCAGTTTCCTTACATAGCATAGTACATAGTGAATGAATGAATGATTTTATAATGACTGGCACTCCCAGATGCTAAAGTGAAATATAGGATTGGCGCTCTGGGCTCCTACAGGGTCAAGAGGGTTCAAATTGGAATTTGCGTAAACAAGTCTCTGAATTGGCATTGACTTTTTTTGATACTTGATTTGATTCAGCACAAAAAACCCTTAGTGTTTAACTAAACCAGGTAGTTTAGATCTAAAGCCCTTGTCATCTCCTCTGCATCACTTATAGATCCATTAATAATCATTTTACTGGACGATAATGCGCTCCGCAGTGCTGCCCAAGACAGGACGCAGACAGACCAGGATTACACAGGATTAGTTTGAAAAGCAGAAGAAGCCCTCAGACTGTATCAATCTGTTTACTGTGCCTGAGGCTGAGAGACAAAGGGAGATGGGAATGGAAAAGAAAGAGAGGCCTGAGGTTGGCAGGGCTGTAGAGAAAGTAAGAGTCTCTTTCCCCCAGGGAAAGGTTATTTGTAAGGGGATTGTACCAAAGTCAGTTACAAAAGGGAAAATGCAATCTGAGGGAGGCGGGAAGGGGGGGGCAAAAAATGGAGGAGCAAAATGGAATGGGAGTTGAAATCGAAGAAAAAAAATGGAAGTGCTGTCGTAGATGTGTTAGTGATAAATAAAAAAAGTTCAGTCTTTAAAGAAAATAAAGAAACTTCCAGGCTACCGCCGATTTCCGGCTTTCATCTCCTCTTCTGTAAGTAAAACACATCTTTGGTGAGTGTATATTATACGTACAGGTGAAAAACAGAGTGCCACATCTCATCCAAGACTAAAACGCCGTCTGCTGCTGTGATGAAAGACAAGTGCGATTTCCCACTTCTTCAAATTATAAGAGTGGTGTAAATTCATTTCTTATTTATTTTTGACACTGTGGAAGCTTCACAAAACACATTCAGCGCCCCGGCACATGTACAGGAACACCCTTTTGTGATGAGAGCGTTTTATTTTCATTTCAGATTCAGTAGAGAGTAAGAAGTATTTCCAGCCTGGCTCCTTTTTAATCTGCACTAAACTGCACTATTGGAGTTAATATTTGACTTTGGGGCTTGTTTTTTCCTTGAAGGGGTCCTTTTTGTGCCCCTGCTTAGAGCTCCCCGCGCACAGCCACCGCTTTCTTTCCCTCTTCTTTATTTATGTTGTTTTGTGTGGTTGGCACCTCAATAGAGTGGATTGTGCTGGATTAGCTTCTCCGCCTTCCCAACTGATCTGATCCATTTTGTGTAATCCAACTCAATTTAATTATGTTTATCGTTCCACCTCGCTGGTGCAGAGGAGCAGCAGCACACCTCTACCAAGATAAGCCCAGGGACCTTGTGCCTTTTTGCTGGCAGAGTGTCTGAGCTGAGCCTGTTGCTTTACAAACAGATGGTGTAAGTCACCTACACTCTCGGTAAATACTGTGTTAGGTACAATATTATGATTCAGAGCTCCTCTCAAACATCACAGTGACATGGAAAAAATAGCCAAGGTTGAAGATCATAACCTCAATTTTTGTTGTTGTTGTTGTTGTTATGGGAATTTGTACAGTTTAGTGGGCTCTCCATACCTCGCCCCCTCTGCTGTTTGGAGAATTAATGCGCCCACGATGTATAGTTCTTTATTACTTCTCTGAGTCTAATCCTTGGTGTTAGATATCAAAAGCTCACAATAAAAGCCTGAAAAATGTTTTTTTTTTTTTTTCCAGCACTCTCTAGTCAGTGTTGGCACAGTTCCAGGGCTGACCATGTAGAAACTCTGGCCATTTTTTTCCCCCCATCTGAATGTAGCAACGGCGCAGCAAATGGCGTTAAATATTGTTGCAGGTTAAACGTATACATGCCCTTTGGGTACTGATGTCAGAATTTATATATGGCCGTGTCTCAGATACTTGCCGATTCAGTGTAGTCGACTGCACTGAGCAGCAGATGTTACAGCCCAACAAGTAGTGAGGATAAAAGGAAAGAAGGAACCGTGTTCTGTTTTCTGTCCTGAATGCTCCTTCGTCATCTGCACCGCCTCCGTAAAAACTCTGCATTATAACCCTGGGACTAATCTGTTATTTTAGACTTGTTCTACTGTCAGGAAAAGTCTGTTTTGCATCATTTTTTTTATTTTTGTTCAGTATTTTAATTGGGGAGTTGTGCTGAGATATATAGTGCTCTTTTCCAAAGGAGACAGCACAGCTTACAAAGAAACTAAGAGAGTGGAGCATTCACATATTGCATGTCATGTAGAACACGTGTATTGCAAAAAAAAAAAAAAATGCAAATAAAACAGGACCAGATCACATTCTTCTGTCACCATAAAGAAACAATAAATGTCATTTGAAAGCGATGCAAAGAAATGTATCAAAATATCATAGCTAAACATTAACAGCTGTAATCTTTGATGCATTTAGTCCGACTGAATTCACATTTAGTCATCCCCTTTCTGCAGTCAACGTGCTTTTTATCGTTAAAAGGAAGAGAAATAGACCTCTTTGGAGAAATATGAAGCCGGCTCTCAGCTGGCTGGAGGGGCGTGTCCCTGTCTGTGTTTGATTGACAGCAGCTGGCGGGCTGAGAACGAGAGACAAAGTGTCCTACACGTCACGGGCGGACAGCGTGGTGAAGAGTTAAGACCACAGCGCAACCAGCGGAGGCGCAGGACAAGACGTGTGTTCATGTTCGTCAGATAAGAAGGAAGGCTGATGTGGTTCAGAGACTGTGGCGCTTGTGTCGTGTAGCAGGCTGCTGATTGGCTGTTAGTCATTGTGACTGTCTGCCTACGGTAGAACACTGACATTACTGCTTTATGCAACATTTGACTGGCTGGATAACGTCATAAAACTTCCAAACGAGAGAGAACCGACACATATAAAACATACATTTCTCATATTTTCTGATCTACGCAGCAGAGACGTACATTGACCCTGACAAAAATCATTTCAGTTGGACTATTAAATGTTCTGCTCACCTTTTGAAAACAGAAAAAGAGGTAAAGGTGTCGGTGGTGGTGGTGGTGGGCATGAATCTTTAATGGTCGAGGGCGGTGGGATATATCAGTAAATGAAAGTAAAGTGCGCTTTCTGGGTTTTTGGAGCAGGAAAAGTTATCTTGTAATGTACTGAGAGAGGAGGAGAGATGGATGCTCATTTACCACCAGTGCCAAGAGACCTTTCCTCGTGTCCTGCTGGGCTGCTTGCTTCTCTGTGTCCCCCGTCTCTATTTTAAGAGCCTGATATTAAAGCCTAATTGTGTTCAGAGTTTTTTCGGGACATCTCCCTCTGTTTCTCATGCCCTCCCACCACCCCCCCCACCCCCCGCAACATATGGCATGCTGACATTAAAAACAGAATGCAAAGCACAATATGTAATATTTGTATATTTCAGACCTACTGAATGATCTCATTTCCATTAATACAGCTCAGCGACCAGATGCAGCATGTATATTGTTTTTTTTTTGTCAGCCTGTTAACATGTCACTACTGTTGCAATTGGCTGTAAAACACTCATTAAGTGTTACAGGCAAACCATAAACAAGGGGTCAAATCAGGATATACGACCCTCATAACAAGCACAGTTATCCACTCTCTCCTCTGTAATAAAATCACACTGCTGCCGCTGTCTGTTTGACACTCCAAATGATGGCTCATACGGGCTCTTCCGCGGTGCCATTTGGCAGCACCTCTTGTTAAAGTTTGACCTAGGATTTGCCCAATAAGAGGCTTGTTAAAGCTTGACCTGGAAGTGGATCTCTGGCTATCTGCTTGTTAAATCTCAGTCTCTGCCATCATTAGTCTGCCGAAAATGTTTTGCTTCTATAGAGTCTGTTTTTTTTTTTTTCTATGTCCTCGACAAAACAAAGGCCTCGTAGCATACTGTGAGGTCTCACAAAAGCAACAGATTGGAGTTTTAATTATACAAACCTTTCTTTAAAAGAGACAGATGTTCTGCAAGCAGAAATTATCTGGGCAGAGCCGTAGAGCTTTGGTTTCTTGTCATTTAGTTTCTTTGCTATTTATTGTCTAATACTGGGGGAAAACATTAATATCACAATTAACAATACTTGAGGAAATATAATTATTCCAAAATAATTATGCTTGTTCCCAATGTAGTTTTCCTCGTTAAAGGTCCTTCCTAGAAATAATGTCAGTATTCAACAAGACAGAAATGAGGCAGTCGCTTCTTTTGAATCCATTAAATGACACTTAATTCTAGACATTATTTTTTAAACGCTCACGTTGTTTTGGTCAGATTTGACTGATTTAAAATGACACAGCTCATGCTTACGAATGGGAATCAACTCTGAGAAAGGGCGTTGAACAATATTTGGCACAATTTCAACTTCATTTTAAAGTAAACCATCTATTTTTTGACAAGTGCAAGTGATGGAGCAATTAAACAACTACAGCAGAAGGGCTGGATGATAAAATTGGCAATAAGTCGCAGTTAAAAAATAATAATAATTTTGTCTGTCTCATTTTTTACTTCCCTACCTTGTGCGTGGCGCACTGTTTACCACTAAATCAATGTGTAAAAATAAGTACAAAAATATAGTTTCACATTAAATAAGGGTCAGTAATTCATAAGTTTTTAGAAAAAATATGAGAATATAAATAAATATGATTAAATATGATAAAACAGGACAGAACAGTTGTTTTTCTGCACAGCAGCTCTGTCACAAAATTATCTATAACCAAAACGCCACAGCTGCAGCTCTTTATTAGGCAGATCATTCATTAGTGACGGGATCACAAGTCTCGCCGCTCAGTTTTTCTCTGTCATATGTAATGCATCTCTGGCAAAGATGATTGTAATTACAGCGAGCATGCAGTCCACACAGTCAACGCCTCCCGAGCTGGCGTGTCGATGGGAGGCTGCATGAGGTGAACGGATAAAAATCAAGTTTATAGATCTGTGGTCCGCACGCGCCCACCCCTCCACCGGAGGGCTTTGGGTTTTAATTGCTGTCTGACCAGGGCTGGTTCTGTGTGAAGATGGGCCGCGCTGATACGAGAAGTAGGGGGAAGGAATGGTTTTCTTTCTCTGTGGTTGTTGTATTGACAGCCTCTCATCCTGGAGGAGCCGATAAGAACACAGGATCCAGGGAGGCACCCAGAGGAGTGGATTGTGTTACATTTCAGGTCTAGTGAGCCACGGAGGCCCTGCGTCTCCAAATCTGATGTCTAAGGGTACAGAGGCAGGTTGAAATCCACAGCTCAGGGAGAAAACGCTAAAGCAGGTGGCACGTATGAGCAAAAGAGCCTGTAACCTTGTAACATAAATGAAACGGCGGCATGAACGAGGAGCATCGTATTCAAAATCAATGAGGGAAAGTGCATTGATTTACAAAACGGAGCACAAACACAGGGGACCTGGCTGCACGCTTTGTGTTAGGTCACTGTTTCAGCGCTGCTTTATTTACTGGAGCATCTGCTCAGACACATTTAGACAGAAACAAAGGAGTATTAATGTCGACTCCCTGCTTTTTGTGTTTATTTGTATGTTGCCGTTAAATAAATTATTGCACTTAATTAAACGTTTGTTAATTTAACAACCTTAACAGTGGAAGGATGTAAGCACTGCGAGAGATAATAGAATCATTTGTGACTGCAGTAATACAGACTGTATAGTAATTTTGTAATCATGTAAGAGTTTAACTCATACAGTAATTATTCATGAACTATAACTCTTCAACCAAGAGTGTTGAAGAGTGATCTGAGTAATTCTGCACTGTTGCTGCTGACAATGATGTTTTTTTTCATCGTTAAACATTTCCCTGCATAACTTTACATTTTGAATTTGACTATTTATGCCAAAAAATTACACATATTCAGTGTTCAATTTTATTCTTTTGTGGAAAAGAACGTCACGAGACACAGATTGCGAACAGAATAATTAATTTACGGAACTATTTTGATTAAAAGTATGTATAACGTGAAGAGAAATTTAATTGTAACTGTAGACTCGAGCCGTTTGAGCCGTGCCCTAGTCAGGGAGGAACCTCCATGCATCAGAGCAGGATAGCATCGCTGATCAATACGTGATGTGTAACAAAAGCCAAATATCAGGGTACACTGATACACGTATCTAACCCTTGTGTAAAGTGACATCACTGCAAACACTTGAGTTATTGCTCCCTTTACTCTCCTAAACAATACCTTTGAGGTTGGAGAATCTACAGTGCTGTAGGACAAATTGCACTATATGTGTCATAGATCTCACTGTCAGAAGTACATTACCCCCACTGAGCTCCTCAGCTCGCCCAGTGCGAGATAATTGTGACCCCTGCTGAGAGGGAAGCGCCCAACGTACAGGAACCACCTTCTGTTCATCACAAGGCACTCGTTTAAAAGCCTCTTCCTCCAGAGTTGGAGTGGTAATCCGGGGCTCATTTCCTATGATGTTTTTCTTATATCCTCTCCATTTTTAGAGGTAGTTACAGCGAGCAGTCAGGGCCCTCTGCAGTTTTCCCAAGGGGTTTTTTTTTTTTTTTTTTTTCAATTCACACTATGCAGAAATGAACAAAAGAATCTTTCACATCTTCTTTTAGTCATATTACCCTCGATTATATCTCGACTGTCAACTGTGTTAGCTTTCTATTTATAGTCCATTTAAATGTGTCCATATCAGAAGACTTTGTGTGCAACACACACAAAACACATCTGTCTAAGACACATCCCTAGCTGTTGTGTGTGTTTACATGAACGACAGTAGTATGACAGGTGTGCTGATGGATTTGGATTCATATTTAGAATGTGGTAGGCCCATATTTAATAAAACCTTTTGATTCTTACCATCTATTTTTATGCAGAATTTGATTTATTTT
The DNA here is from genome assembly GCA_946959425.1 of Argyrosomus regius. Taxonomy (NCBI): domain Eukaryota; kingdom Metazoa; phylum Chordata; class Actinopteri; family Sciaenidae; genus Argyrosomus; species Argyrosomus regius. The sequence goes on along the minus strand of OX336899.1, from coordinate 9,827,639 downwards.
TTTACACATCTAACTTTTAAATCATAAAAGTCTTCAAGTAACATATAAAAGTTGAATTCATAGGCAGTTAAATGCACCTTGACTCTATTGAATACGCATGAAGGACTCTGCTGATATAACCTACTTGATCTCGTATGGCCAGATGCTTATGGTGACTAATGTTTGCAAACAAAAACAGACATCACCGAGTCAATGTCGCTGACTTATGACTCATCTGCTTTCATGCTACTGTTCATACTTTACCATTATCCTCATCATATTCTAAAGGCTGCATAAACAAAACATTACGTAAGATATCCTTAATTATTTGCCATTATTAAATGTAAGGAAAACCAGAAGCTGACATTTTACCACTTCTTTCTGTAGTAAATCATAACTATTGTGGCCAATCAGTCATTAAAAATCGCTAATTATTACTACGTTACTTGATATTCAACATTCGATATTCGCGTCATGTGAACATTGAAGCATTCGGTTGCTAACACAAGAAGCCCATGCACACACACACAGCAAAGCACATCCCGCCCCTCTATTCCCATGTGCTGCTGTCGACCACTTTCCACTGTAGCTGTATTATTCAGTTCCAGTCTACCTACTGTTCTCTCCACATAACACAAATAACCCCCCAGGCAATCGGTAGTGTCTGCCTCATTATCATATTTATTTAAAGTATCGTATGACCCATTTCATTCCAACATGGGTTCCTCTCGTCATGATTGAGTAGTCCCATATTTAAGGGTAGTCTCCAGAGATGCTGCTGTGCATAATGGGAACATTACTATTAAGCATAGTCACAGGCCTGTCCTTGTCATTAAAATAAAAAGAGAAACACTTCTTCTGTTCCTAACTAAGCATTGTTTTAGGTTACAATCACTGCAATATTACAGATCCATTGAAAAGCTGCAGGCTCCATCTTTCCATGGAGGCAACGTTGGAAATCCAACTCACGCGATCAATGATCTGTCATGTAAGCAATCCGGGATGAAATACTGAATATGTTTGCCCGATGGCTAGTGATATAGTATATAGAGTCATGTTGGTGAAAGGAAAGGGCTGCGGTGCCGCCCTTTGTAACGTGACCACTCTAATGGACCACATCTGATGAATGGTCATGATTGCACCAATAATACAAGGAGAAATCTGTCCGATTGGCGGGTATACACATCAGTGCAAGCTTTAATGGCCGAATCTGTCACTAAACGTCTCAAGCTCGTTTTCAATGTCCACTGTCCTGTGGCTGGTAATGGAAGATTAATAGCAGGCTACCGGTCCATCTCTGATCGGAGTTATCGAATGGTTTCCCTTGGATATGTTTCTCAGGACTTGGCCACGTCTGGGCTGTATTGATCCGCCGCTTGCAAATTTATGGTTATGTTTCTTCAATTTGCACAAAGGCAAAAACATTGTTGTCTCTGCTGGCATCAGTCATTGACTTCCTGCAGATGTGGCTGCGGCAGTATAGGCCTCGGCTCTATCTGTCCCCTCGGTCCCAGAGGGTCGAACCCTCTCCTTTTGTGACAACGTGAATGTCATCGCTGTTATTTTATCCATCTAATTGACTGTGACCTTCTCAGTGCTTTACATTTAGGAAGTTTTATTGATAAAGGTTGCTCTCTGGTGCTTTAAATACTGCACATGCTGATATGATATGGTCGTCTGCATGGGATGGGGCCAGATCACTGGCTTGCTTCTTATTCAGCTGATTTCAAGCACATAATGTCCAGACTGCCATGCTATACTTGAGTTGGGGTGATGACTTTTTTATAGTAGCTTCTTATAGGATTTTGGATACCAAAGCCGTGGTGTTTTCCTTTGAAAACCTAGCCTAACCCACTCGGCCCGTTTACTTTGGCCTCAAATTGATTTAACCTCAGCTCCGGCTTTAGCTTCAGATTTAGCTCCCTCCCAAACTGGCAACCATCACCCCACCCTCCGTCCCCACGCTGTCTCGTTTAGCTTCAATGCACGGGGTTTCATTACCTCTGCCTTAGTCAAATGGCTGGGAGCTCTGGACTGATATTTCAACTGAGACATAATTAATGAGATGTGCATGTCTGCTTCTCTCTCCTCTGAGCAAAGCACTGTAAGACGTCTGCTGGGACTAAGTATAGGAGCTAAGAGCAGCAGGAAGAGGAGACTTACTGCAGCTACAGAGGTGCAGTAACGTTGGACCGTGACAGCAAGCAATTGCATTTTTGTTCTACATGGTTCTCTATGATATGGAATCACAGAGAACATACAGTGCTTTATGGATTTACAAGCATAATCTACAAAGTATGCAGTGCCAACTTTATAAAAGCAGAATTCAAACATATAAGAAAATACTCTGCAGGCACTCTTCGGCAGAACAGGAAAAAAAATGTATATAAAAAACCTTTATTTACTTTATTTATTGAGGCGCAATGGTTCAAAACAGCAGCCTGTGTCGACCTGACAGGTTTTCATTAGGGTGGAACTAATACAAACACCTTGTGTATTATACAGACAATACACTGGAAGTAAATATAACATCACGAAATGAAATGACAAACAAATTCAAAGAAAAACAATCACAGTGTTATTGAGATATTAGCATCATAAAAATACAATAAAATGAAACAAATCATATCATGACGCATTCTCATCATGCAAGAAAAAAGTAATTAATTATTGAGTAAATCATCGACTCCGGCTTCTGAAATGTGAATATTTATGATGAAAATAAATTGAGTAACTTCTTTTGAAAATGGTGATGGACGTTTGTGATATTTCCTGACATTTTATAGACCAAATGATTAATCAATAATGAAAATAATCTGAGTTGCAGCCTGAATCATTGAGGCCGTGATATATTAAGGCATCACATTTCACTTCAACACATTCTATTCCTTCCTCCCTCAAAAAGAGTTTGATTGCACGTAAGAAGTGTCATATCCGAGGATAATCTAGATGTGAGCTTCTGATGGCGTGTTTACTCACAGTGTATTGTCTATAAAGTACAGATTTTAATCAGTCTGTTTTTATTATTTCTGCCCCGGTGAAGACGGAGATATGAAGTGGTTGGCGGTTGAAATGATTATGCCAGATTTAATTAAGGCTTTTCATATACTATTTTTCTCCTTTCTCAGAGGAGTGCCCAAAGAACATTTTCTTGTCTCTTGTTCCATTTTTGAGTCCGCTATATATATATATATATATATATAACCCATTCAGCACTTGGCTTCTGCATCTTTTTTAGCAAAAGGCATAACTTTCCCCATCACATATTAAATGTTTTACAGCCGCAGGTCTGAATACGTAAAAAGCTGAATTTTGTCCAAATTGCTCTCAGATATTCAGAGCCAGAAATGGAAGTGGCGAGACTTGGCATTGTATTTCCTGAATTCAAAGCCAGTTGCAGTGCTAAAAGGTGGAGTGAGGGAGCACCAACAGTCAAATACATAGTTTGAAAATGATTTCTCTTTTATAAAGTACGGGCTGTCTAACGCTGCAGCACAGTGTTATAGTTATAGTTATTTGCTCATGTGGTTTATTCAGTGAAAGCTCTGGAAAGAAGGGTGGAAAACACGACAATTACAACAAAGCTTCTGTAGCACAATGAGTAAAGCCCTGTGGCAATGGTAAAATCATCATAAACAGTATATGCTATGTTTTTGCATAACAATATGTAATGACAGCTTTGGCACTGCCTAACAAGACAGTTGCATTTAGAAGCTGCCATTTATCGGTCTGTTTTCACTTTTACCGCTTGACAAACTCAATTGTAACTTCTTTGTCTGCTCAGAGGTAACCTTAAACTCGCTTTCATGCTTGTTTAGTCTTGCTGCTGTTCATGTGAGTTGTTAATTTTTGATGAGCTAGACGACTTAAATGTTAGGTAAGGAATTAATCTTAAGACTGCTTTAGAAAATGTCTTAATGATTGACTTGTGTGGTGTTTTCTTTTTTTCAAGATGTTATTGCTACATTTTTTTCTTTTTCACACTATAAAATGAACCATGAAGACTGGAAAGCATTCTCTACCTGCAGCACAGTTAACAACGCGTGCATGACCTTTAGCCGCAGAGATTCCATCCCATTATCACCTGCCCGCAGTTGGCATGTATGTGCTTTCAGAGGTGCGTTTTGCACCCCGGCTTTCACAGCGATCATTTAATGGAGAATTTTCACTGCCAAGTCTCATGCAAACACACTTTCTATTATCAGCAATTGTCACAGCACAACAACAGTTCCGAGTCCAGATGCTTTTTGTGCAACCCATTAAACCAGCAAGGTGCAATTTTAATACTGACCGGCTCTAAGCAACAACTCAGACGCTAACTTGGGTGAACTTGACGACAGCAAGTGGTCAGCTGCCTCCTATATATTCCAACTGCCATGCTAATGATGTGCAGTGGGTGGTGATACACTGAGGCATTACACATGCCTCTGCCAAGGTGTGAGAACGGATTCTGTCTTTCACATGGCATAGAGACACGTCTTGAATGTGTTACACTGTGAACTGTCATCCTGAGGAGTATGCATACCCTTCACGGCCTCGTCTTTTTTTTTCTAATTTTCACAGCCTTATTTGCTCCTACATCTCAGGTCGCGGGTCTGACATTGACAACGCTGTCAAAGATTACTGTCATACAATATAATCCAGAGAGCTAGAGTGCTGGCCTTAAAGAGTATGTCTTACCTTGCAGTTAAGATGCTCGGTAATTGGGAAACAATCCCTCTTATTTCAGCGTTTTCTTCCCTTGAATTCTTCCTCCTGTTGTTGTTTTTTTTTCCCGTTCTGGTTGCTTGAGTGAAGCGACGTGCCAGTGGGTGACAACACGCAGCAGAAATATGGTTAACATGTTTCATGTGACACTTCAATTTCCTCTCTGTCAATCAGTGCAGCTGCTGTATCTTTCTTATTGCTCTGCTAGACTGACAGCTCATGATAGATCCAGTTCTCGGTTAGTGGCAGAAATATGTGATTACACAAGACGAGCATTCAAATACATGCATATATGCAAGTGAGACCTACATACGCCAGCTCGTGCCGTGCTGCAAAAAATTCTACCATAACAAGTAATTTCAGTTTTAAAACAAGCAGGAAACACGCACCTTTTTTCTCAAAAAAAAAGAAAAAAGAGGCTCCTCTTGTGACTCAGCCAGGCACACTAATCGTCGTCCGATTAGTGTGCCTCGGTCGTCCACTAATCACAGGTCAAAGTGTCCTTGGGCAAGACACTGAACCCTAAATTTGCACCTGATGTTCAAGGCCAGCACCTTTTGCACCGTAGCTCGGTGGCGTCAGTGTGTGTGTTTGTGTGAATGAGTAGCAAAATTGTTAATTGCCCTAAATTAATGCTTCCATTTATAAAACAAACTGCTACACTACACTATAGCTGTGAGTGCATTTAAAAACACTACTGCACACACTACGCACACTGCACTACCTTACCTTATTTTTTTCAGTGTACATAAGAGCGGCCCTCGTGATTTATGTCAACGTGGCTGGTTCTAAAATAATCTGAAATTCCCTGAAAATAGATTTTGTTTACAGTAAATCCTGTACAATCTGGGCACAGAGGTGATGGCTCCTGGGCCCTCCTGTATACCCGCCGTGGCCGCAGAGAGATTGTCATAAAAATGGTGCGTCCTGAAGAGACAGCCGGCGGCGTTGCTGAGTCGACAGCCCCACTGTGTCCTAGAGTAGTCCATTAGCTCTACCTGCCCCTTTTCTCCACAGGATCCCTGCAGCACTAAATGAAGCCAGGCATATTTTCATCTTCCTGACAGCCCGGCTGCGGCTGCAACCATGGGAGATGGAGGTCTGTGTCAGCCTGCACATTCTGCTGCATTTCTGTTGGCAGGATTGGCCCAGATGCCGATGCACAGACCACTATATCATTCATACTTGGCTTACCTTTTTTTTTAGGACAAGATATTTAATTTCATCGAGGAAGGGAGGATCTCTGGTCACCATGTTGTCCAAGTTAGCCCGTTACCTTCCAAGTTCAAATGAGCCATACCAGCCTGCAGCTCCAGTATCTAGGCAACATCAGAAATACAGTGGTGTAGTCGTAGCTAAGGAAGTTGCTACACAAATCTACACTCGCACACACGTTCCTAAACCACCTACAGTGTTTCTATTGAAGCGCTCTGCTGCAGAAGCTGTGAGTCTTAGGAATCACAGAACTCCTTTGTTCCTAAGCTGCTTTTTTTGAAACTCTTGATGTGTGACTCACTTTTTGGTTGACTAATCATCATTAATTGCTAATAAATTATGAGTCGAATTACTTATTGAATCGGGGTTTTGATAGTGCTCTCTTGATTGACAAAACAATAGTAACCCATGGGTCCATTTACTGAGCTTTCTTCTGAATCACTTGCTTTTCATCAGAGGATAGAGTTTTCTCAGTTTCAGTCTGTTTGAGCAAACTCCATCCACTAAAGACGACTGTGGATTGTGGATATATGCAGAGAGGTATGTCATGGGTATCTGTAGGTCTGGCTTTAAACCTCAGAAATGTCAACGCTTTGTGAGGCCCTGCATGACAAACAAACCGATTCGACTTCCTGTTTAGAGGCAAATTCGAAGCAAATGCATTAAATATTAATTTATACATTTTTTGGCCACTTGAGGGCAGCAGTGAAGTTGCTACGGCAAACATGTTAGCAAATAGCTGCTTATTAACACTTATAAGCACATCCATAACACAGTAGTTGTATTTCTGGTTACATATATATAGTATAAGTCTAGTATTTACTCTCATTTTAGCTCCATTTTGAAAACATATGGCTATACTAAATGTTCCACCATGTTTACCAGTACTTAAGACAAACCAAAACAATGAGCTCAAAGCAGCTAAAACGTTCCATCTAGAAGGGCACTGCAGAGTTGGAGTTAATCAGTTCGAGTAACCATCTTTACTTTTACGTGTAAGCTTTAGCCTCAGTTTCTTGTTTGGTTTCTTTAAATGTATTAAAAAAAACCTCATTCCACACTGTATGACAAATTCACCAATATATTTTGTTTTCAACACATGATTCGTGATGCATTATTTGCATCTATTGTTAATATGAAAATATTGATTAGTGTAGATTTAACATTACACCCCAAATCCACAAGTGTTAATAAAAACAGCCAAGCAAAGCGCTCTGAATGACACCTTTGCAAGTTCACTTCTGTGAGCCAAGAAGGATGTTGCAGTCTTTATGCATCAGAAGCCATAAAACCTATTTCTGAATGACAGGGCGTTGTAGCAGGTAAACACATTAGTCGCATTTGAGGAGAAGTAAATATACTTACTGTGTGCTGCAAAGAAAGTTAGCACACTTCATATACTTGCAAAATTGCATAAATTTCATGTATAAAGCAAAAAAAAAAAACAAGTCATTATATTTTTATTTGTATTCCCACTGCAGTTTAAGGTTGCTCCTCATATAACTCCCAAAAAGCACAGTTTTTTCTTAGCTCTGCACATTCAGAGTTAACGGGAACCATCTGCCGGCAGAGTAATTCTGCCTCTGAAAAATGTTTGTAGAACAAAAACTCCAATCTGCAGAGTGAATGCTACCCCATAACACCAGCTATACCTGGAGTATTTATGTGCATTTTGCTGCAGATGCTAAGGGAGAAAGCTTTCAGAGAGTGTGGAGGAGTCGGTGCAGCAGCTCAATCTTAAACCATGGTGGCCTATACAAGCTAGCCACCCACTCAAGTTAGAGATGCATTGAAATGTGTCTGTTTGCCAAAATGACTAAGTGAGACGTTGAAAAGGGAAGAATGTGCACAGTCGAGAGCCATACATTCACTCCTTTGTGCAGTGTGTACACCGACGGAGGCAGTGCACACCAGAGTCTTGGCTAATAATTTACTGTTTATTCTCTCATGAAAAGGTGTTAATTATTTTTCCCATAATGCATCTCTGGCTGCGGTTATTGCTTGCCTGGTGTTGTGCAGTTGAGCACAAGCAGAAAAGCAACTTTTAGAGGTACACAGCCTATATGCACTCAACATTCACAGTCAATAGAGTTCACCGCCGTTCTAGCTGCCACTACTGCCTTGCTTCGTTCAGTTCCAGCTTTAATTTCCTCCATCGTGACATTGTTCGGAGTCACGGCTAAGTTAGTGCGGCTGTGAGGACGCAGGTGCTGAGAGCCCAAGTGTCATCCCCTCTGGTGTGTGGTCGATAATGAGACTGGGAGAGCGGTATGAATACTTCCATGAACTCTTTTTCATTTCCTTAATCTCTGCCCACAGGCCAGTCCGGTAACACTGAGTCATTATTTTCCATCAGCGTGCCTGCTACTTGATCACATATATCGCCTCCTATGGGGTGGGATAAAGAAGGGAAAGAAAAATCCACCACACAAAATGAAAAACGCTCAGTAATTCAATATCTTCAATAAAGATGGTGAACAAATCTCCTTGTTAAGCTCCATGTAGGATGATTAATTGCAGACTTCCTTGCAACTTTGAGCCTACAAGCAACTTGTGACCTCGAGCTACCAGACCATGGTATAAGTGGCGGCAGGACAAGCGCACCTTCCGCTTTGGGCTTTAAGCACAATGAGCTTCACAAAGGCATGCATTCTCTTTTTTTTTTTCCTTTTCGTCGCCTTAATCTTGTCACCAAGCTGGCTCCCCATCGCGATTCTCCTCTTTCATAAAAATCCCAGGTTTGATGTGCTTCCCGGGGATCTGGTAAGTGCTTGGCAGTGCACGCCAGGTGACTCAGCGAACACGGATGCAGCAGGCCGATACTATCGCTTCCACAGCAAGGGCCCGAAGCTGAGGCTAAGCACTCACAATTGATTTAATCACTTAGAATAGGAGCAGAATATAGGGAGGCTCTGTTCATGTCTCCCCCTGCTTTTAAAAGCTTGGCCACGTACAAAAGGTTAATCAGATATGGTGACCTGCTGGAGACTGTGCTATCAAAGAAGCAAGGGTTATTTTCAAAAAGGACTGCAGATTAATCAATCAATAATGTCATCCGCTGGGTCACTCCAACAGAGTAACATTACTGTGAAATTCATGTGAAAATGTGGCGAAAAATATAGAGAAGGCGAGTAATGCGAGTGAAAATGGAGGTAATGGGGAAGAAAACATAACAAAGCAAGTCATCTTTATTATTTTCTATACTGGGAAATAAAACTAGTATATTTAATACATATTAATGTATGAGTTGACCGACAGACAGTCAAGAACTTGACCTTGATGAATTGTTAAAGCGATATAACTGATATTTCTATAATAATGTATCTGAACATGGAGTTTTTTATTGAGTTTCATCTCATTTTTTTAGCTGCCCACCTACAACTGCTTTGATTGACTCTCAATGCTCTCATAGTGTTGATTTTGGGCCGAAGCAGGCAGCTGTTTTTATATAGCGTACTGTTGGATGGACGAAACAAACTCCACGCTCCTGAAACTTTTCTTACGTTTTACGGGAGACGGTTCTCCTAAGAAAAGTGAATAAATAAATTTGTAAAAATGCCTCAAAACGAGCACTGTTCATGTTTTGTTTTTTTTCCCCCAAGAACCCGTGTGAATTATAACTCTCGTATGTCTGAAGCAAGGGAGGATGTAGCTTGGCGTTCTTTTAGAGTCCGCATAGGGAGGAGGAGGCCGGGGTAGATGGATGGATCAGAAAAACGACAGACTTCGACACAGGGGACCATTGTTCATTTCCTTTTGCCTGCCAACAGTTTCTTTTTTACCATGTTGATGAAGGTTCCCTAACCATTACCAAGTTGTATTTGTGTCTAAACCTAACCAAACATTTTACCGTATAATGTTTTAAATTCAATTCTAATTGTTTTCATGGCAACTTGCAGTCGCGCCTGAGAAATTATTTACATTTAGCAAAGATTATTTAAAATGTTGACTATTGTTGAGATGTCCCAGTACACAGTGTTAATGGACGCTTGCCAGTATTTTTCATGAAAATGGTCTATTACAATTACCCAGCCGTTATGCGAATGATGTTACAATTTACAGCTGTAATTGTTTCATCCATAATTTTACAGCTCTTTTGCCTCAAGACACACTTTTATAAAATCTAAGAAATTAACAATTACTGTAGATACTTTCTTTCAACTTTATTTTTGAATATCTGCTTTCAGTTACTTCCCAAACAAATCTTGCGATAATGTGAGCGTTTGACTGTTAAAAGGATCACAGTGGCTGTGATTGAATTACTGTCACTGTAATTTGTTAAAGTACAGCACAGGAAAGCATTGAGACAGAGGCTACGGCTGTGGGATTTCCTTACTTCAAAGCTTGATGAAGTAGTTTAGAAAATGTCAAAGGCTTTACAGAGGACTCAGTTTGTGGCTGCGAAACATGAGGACAGCCCCGCGACATAGACACTACGAGACGAAATGTGAAAGTGCGTGTGTGTTTAGCAGGGGGGGGGTGAGGTCTGAGAGGGTCATTTGCACTGCTTTGCTCTTGCACATTCCCATTTCTCATTATTTATTTAGTCAGAGTACGCTCTTAAGAAGTGTGACCTTTTAGCACAGACCTGATTGAAGTGGCTTGTGTAGCTATCAGCAGGCTTTAAAATGCTTATGAAAAACGATGATCCTTGGTGTCATAACCTGTAAAACCACATGCCAAGCCATGGCCCGAGGAGTCATTGCACTCATAGCTGCACTGCAAATGACAATGAGATAGGATATATGTATGAAAACAATATGGCCTTCTTTCCCGGCAATTAGTCTTGACTGAATCGATGAGCGGCTGGATTGTCTTGTTTTTCAGCATTGCTCTTGCCTCGCAGATAATATTGGTATTGGTAGACAAGTCATTTCTGCGAAAATGATATCAGATTTGTTTAGAAAAGATCTTTTGCAGGGGTCTCTCAAATCCACTGCTTGTGGTAGAAATGTAGCCTCTCAGATTAAGTGGCTCAGCTGCATGTTCACCTCCATCTTTGGAGACATTTCAATGACGATACAGGCTGAGACATTGTTAAAAGGGGAGGGGTGGCGGTGTCCGTTTACCCAGGAGAGAGCTGGTGTAATCCATCAGCCTGGCTGCTGCCCGTTCAGCACAGCCGGCCCCAGCTGCCTACTGCTAACCACCCCTCCACCTCTCGCTCTGACTTCCCCCCATCCCCCTCTCTATCAACATCTCTCTTTCTGTCATTCTCTGCCTTTCTATACTTGCTGTGGAGCAATACTGTACACTAAAAGCTTTCCTGGATTTGATAATTTATCATACCTGATCATTGGCAGCTGTCCTGACCACTAACAACAGCAAAACGAAAAAAAAACATACAAATATTTAATGTTAAGTGATGCATTATATGCCGCACACTTGCATTAAGTCAATGCAATATCTAGGCGGTTTGTGGAGAGTAAGTTTAAAGAGAAATCTCTAAGAGGAACATTTTTGACTGTGCGTAATGCGCATTATTCATTCAATGTATTGAGTACTAGCATTTATCTATATGGCAAAAATTATAAATCTACACAGCCATTCAATGTTTTCAATGACACGTCACTCTTTTTGCGCTCAAATTGCGCTTTTTTGATGTTGTTGACCAATTTACATGAATGTGAAAGCATTAGATAATCATAGATGTTCCTACAGAAACAATATTTCATTGTTTTATTATTATTTCATTGTTTAATTGTTTATGTTGGCTAATCTCTACAGTCTGTGCAGCACAGAACGGTAGGCTAACCCTGACCCTACCTGCACTTGGCTGTTTATTTCTAACCCAATTCTTAAATTATGTTTTTCTGTTGGCAAAAACTTGAGTGCTCGGTAATAATTACTTGTACTAAGTGCAATATTGTACTAAAAGTATAATAAGTACTACTTAAATTACCTGCCCATGCCTATTTTCACTAAATCTCATATAAAGACCAACCAAGCATTAGTCTGTCTCCCAGTGCTTGGCCTCCCCTGCCTACCCTGGATGTGGCACTTAACCCTAGGCCCATTAGTTTCTATTAAAGATGTCTTTTTCTGCTCACAGATGGTTCATAAATATAGAGTTTCACTTTAAGAAAAGACTAAGTAAGTTCCTAAAACTGTACTCTTTAGAAAACATTAAAAACTACTAATAGTTTGTGTATTTGTTAGGGACTATTTTCATTTGTGGATTATTACACATTTTAATTGACCAGGAATGTTTGTGGGATTGACTCTAAATGAAATAACCTTTAAACAAGTTTGACTTTTACTCTTAAGATACTGTGATTTGGTTATTTGCTGAGAGGGTTAGATATGATCAGTACCACTATCACGTCTGTTTGCTGAAGCCAGCTGAATAGAAATCAGGGGAACTTCCTCCATTTCCACCTACCACCTTGTTTGTTAAATATATACAAAAACACATTTTTTTACTGTATTTAAATTACTTTCTTTTTCTGTTGGACACAGTCAGACTAACTAGCTCTAGATGAAAAGGGAATAAGCATATTTCCCTTTTAAAGTGCTGACTTCATTCTTCCCATAGCACACAAAAAATATGTGAGCTCATTATGTCGTGAAGGCAGGTCATAAAGATCTAAACTGGACTACAGCGGCCATGTTACATTGGTGTTTTGCTATAAGCTACAAAAGCTAGTTAGCTGCACAACAACCAGGCTAACATACGTAAAACTTATAATGCTGTAGTCATATCATAATAACACATGAAGTCTCTCTGGCTTTTGATGAAAAGCCTTAGGAGAACCTGAAGTTAGTTCTCCATATTTGCAAGTAAAACAAGTTAAAGTAAAATAAATTAAGCGACTGAACTACAGTAATTAGCGTGAATGTAATTCCACTCTGGAATTAATGATTCATGGGTGAATGTTTAGCATCCTAATTTGCTACTGCAGATTAAAGCCGTGTTCTCCAACCTTGGGTGTAATCGCTTTTTCGTTTCCTGTACCGGTGATAGCCTACCACCCCGGCTCTTTCTGCTAGATTTAGCACCTGTTTGCCATTCTAAGTAGCCTTGGTTTCAAAGTGAAAGGTGCACAGAAAAGTAAGAGTGAACAATGCTTTCAGTGTGCGTGCTTGGAAATAAGAGAGCAGCGTGTATCAGTTTCTTTGTCCATTGAAGGAGATCAATTACTGTAACTCTATATGTCGTCATGGGACACTGAGTAGGCGCTGAAGTACTTTTCACTGCTGTCCAAACTGTGTCCAAAGCTGTGTGGAGTACATACAAGGAATAGTGTTCATGAAATATCTCAGTTGTCTCTGTGAAATCCTATAAAGAGAAAAATCAGATGGCTACCAGCTGTGAATTGATAACGCACAGACTTACTTAGACGACGCCAAACTTCAGACAAAACCTTCATCTTGACTAATTCATGGCTTTTTCTTTGAGGTCAGATGTCCCACAGACAAATGATACGGCAAGAAAAAAATATCCCCACACAAGTCAAGTTATTATTAAGAAATATGAGGGCCAAGAGAAATGATCACACTAGCTGTATTAATATTTGATCATTGTGAAATCATTTTAATCTCCTTTTGTAATTAAACTCTTGACAGTCATGTAATGGAGGTTCGGCAAAAGAAATGTGGAAAATATCACATAACTATTTAATTAGTTCCTGAACTCATTAGAGAATTTCTGCATACACATTGCCTATAAATCTGATATATGAGAATGACATGGTGGGTCATTTGGAACAGAAAAAAAAGAAAAAGACTCAGTTTTGCTGTCCTTTATGTGTCATCCTTGAATATGCTTGTATTGTTATGCTAAGTACATATAAATAGTTAGTCATCTATCAGTTTCTGGCAAAAAAAAAAAAAAGAGGGGACAGATTTATGTGCAATATCCAGCTTAATGATCTCTTTTTTCCTCCTCCTGTGCTCAGAGTCTTGTTGCAGACTCAGTAGGGACAACCTGTCACAGGGCAACAGAAAAAGAAATGGAGTGTATTCAACAAACACAAAATAGAGCTGCTGGTTTTTCATTCCCTGCGGAGATGAGTTCACGGTCAAAACATTTTCTTTCAGTAAGCATCTATAAACCGTGGGCCTGAGATTTGTCCCACTGTGTGTCCGGGAGCTCAGATCATGACATCTGCCACATAACAGTTATGACATTTTAGCCAATGAGTGATTTAACTTTGAGTGCAACAGTAAACATGCAACCAAAAATAAGGAGCGCACAGGGTTTGGAACCTTAGTGGCTTTGAAATATTCATGCGACCGTAGAGGTATCATGTAAGTGAAAAGTAGAGGAAGGAAAGTAAATAAAGGAAGAGATAAGGAGGGAACGAAGGGATTTTTCCCCTCATAGGAGGCATATCATCCGTGTAGCTGGTCTAAGCAACTCTGTAAAGGAAGTATAGAGTCGCTCTTCCCTCTTCAGACCCTTCTGAGACTCATTAGGACCTCCCTCATAACTGTAAAACCCGTCATGGTTCGCTCCCTGAGCAGCGAGACTGGAATCTTTTTTGGCATCTGGTTATGCTTCAGAATGTCTGACCCTTACTTAATCAAGACATTTTCTTTTAGATCTTATGTCTTGTTTTACTTTGCTTAAATGTAACTCACTCCCCAGCAGCTATTCTCTACACTTGAACAGGTCAGAGTCAGATAAAAAAAAAAAAAAAAAAAAAAGCAAGGCTAAGTAGTATTTTATTTGGAGCAATTATAATTTCTTTACAACTCATTATGTAGAATGTGCTCTTATCTATAATGGGACTCTTGTTTTAATGTTGCAAGGTGTATTGAGAATGTGAGCAGGCAAATTCAAATTAACCACCATGGTCATGGCTAGTATCATTGGGATTAAGTGGCCATTATTTTAGTTAGTTTGTCAGCAATTTCTGACTAATAAAGTCATCTGCATCTATTAGCATCGCAATGAGCACGCTGTGTGACATTAGATGTTCTCTTTTTTGACAATTCTTAATAGGAAGTAAAGAAATTAGGCGAGTCAAGTCACTTAAGATTCATAAAATATATTTAAAAGAGGATTTGTTGCCTCAGACAGACTTAGTTTAAAATGCAAAGGTTTTCCCATCTAGGACTCCAACAAGATATATTATCTGACCTTGTTTTTTACAAGTGTATTTGTTCTCGGTTTTACAGAGGAAATTATGTTAGGTGAATTTAGTCTCCCCCTTAATTTCAATGAGATGTTGGATAATTACCACTCATATAATTCTAATCACTTTTATTAGCTTCAGGGATGAATATATCTGTTGGTTGGTCCATCGCTTTCGTCTAGACTGAAATATCTGAACTCTTGGACTGAATTTTGAGCAGACATTTGTGTTCCTCAGAGGATAAATACCAACAACTTTGGTGATCTGATGAGTTTTCATCAAGCGCCAGCATCAGGTCAAACTTTTTACTTCCCCCGAAACTTCGATTTATGACCAAAACAGATGACTTTCCCCATCATCCTCAGCTGTACATGTTTAGTGATATATAAGCATGCTGGCATTGACATATTGGCTAAATATCAGCATGTCAGTAATGTCTTCATTTTATCATATTGCCTGTAACACTTTGCTCAATTTTTCAGCCTCACAGAGCCTTACAGGGGTGATTTTCATAATAGTAACGCACAGTCACAGAGAGGTTAAAATATACAATAACAGCATGTTATACTACACTTATCTCCATAAGTGAGTGTAACCACTTCTCTGTAAGCATAACTCTGCCTTATTGAACTTTGTATAGCAACTCATTACTGCCCGCTAGCTAAAGGCTACGTGGAATATCAGTCACAATTGGTTTTCTGCTCTGAAATGAATTCACACAACTTTTGTTTGAATCTGTTAGCTTTGACTTTCTGAACGAGCCTACGATCAGCTGTAGACGCTGTTGATTTGAGAAAACAAGTGAGTTTACATTTTTGGCATAATGCCATGCCAGTTGGAGTCAACGTGTTGCTCTGCGTATGTGAAGAATCCTGCACATCATACAGTATGCGCACACGCAAACTAAAGCTTACAGACAGCTGCTATTTCTGCTGCTGCAGTGGAGGCTGAGAGATCATGATTGTAACACCTTAAGAACAGTGAATATTTTTTCATTCACCTTATAGAATTTACATTTTTTCATGGAGTAATGTTTGTTTGTGGAATCTTAATGATTTTTCTCACTAACCCATTTGGTAGTAAACTAAAAATACACTGCAGCTGATACAGACACACGGTAAAGTGTGAACCTGTGTGTATACATGCTATAAAATATATTAAAATACTAACTTGCATTTGGTAGTTGTAATTGATGGTTAGTGTAATTGTACATAGGGTTCGGTTGCACTTAAAGGACCACGGTGTATAATTTAGTGGCACTTCACCATGGAGTTGCGGATATTTTTTTATATTTTATTTTTCTTTATATTTGTTTTTAAGTTTCTGTTGACCACGAGAGAGCCCTGCACATGAATTCCTATGTGTCTAGACTGTGGTCTGTACACAAATGGCAAATAAAAACCTTGAACCTTGAACAACGTGAAGGGTTCTGTCTAGAGCCAGTCTTTAGTTTGTCTATTCTGGGCTACTGTAGAAGCTTGGCAGTTCAACATGGCGGACATGTAGATATAAAAGACTCATTCTAAGTTAACAAAAACATACCAATTCTTATTTTTAGGCGATTATACACTGGTGAGCTCCCTCAATCAGAAACACTGCACCTTTTGATGGCCATTCCACCTCTTTAGTACTGCAGGTTTTACAGAAAAGAATGTTAAAATGGAAATATCCTGATTATATATCCATATTAATGAATTATATCTGGAGTATGAGTCAATTTTAAAAGTTCTTGATCCTACGATTCCCCCAATGCAACTCTAATTGGACCATCTTCACCTGGTAAATGCCCACGTTGCTCAATCCCAGTGCTCTCAACTTGCAAAACAGAGTTTCTGTAAAAAACTTCCAGACCCAATCTCAGTTAACCCTGATTAGATTAAGTGGTCCTCATTGCGACGTGTAAACTGAAATTCATATATTAAATGTATGGAGTGCCCCTTTATGTTCAAATTCAGTTAAGTTTATCAGCCTGAAAAGTCTTCCCACCGAGCCTGAGCTGAAATGTTGCTTCCCTTTTTTTCAGCGAAACAGTGAAAAACGCTGCAAGCTCATGAATAATATGTGCCTCTTTGAGGAGTTAACGTAGATCCATGTTCATGTTTTGTAAGAAAATACAATGAACAACTTGCAATAGATGGACAGATTCAGACATGTGTGATCATGCACTCAGCTGCTGTGCCTATTAATCCCAACTACAAAACTGTCAGATAATCTGTGGTAATAAAACAACAGAGGATGTATTTGTAGAGCTGATCTAGAGTGTTTGCCAGCCCCTCGCGGCTGATGCCAAACACTGTCTCCGTCTCTGTGTAGAAATGAGTGTACCTCCGCTGTAGAACATCAAGTGCCTTATTTCATTTGCAATATTGATCTTCCTTTCCTTCTTCAACTGTTTGATGCTCAGTACCATGAAAAGATGACAAACTGCAATCTAATTGATTCGGCTCAGTTATGAACAGAGGTTGACTGAGCTTGTTGCGATCAGAGGACAAGCGATGCCGAGAGGCAGCATATTTGCTCAACACCATGTTGGAAAATGTTCGAAAATAATATGCGTGCGATAATATCATAACGACTCGTGCACCCTTTAATGCTTCCCTAATGCTCGCTGACTTAGTGTGGAAATGAATTTCTCTGTTTGCCAGAATCCGAGACTCAGCGCGTGGATCCAAACCAAGCGCCGAATGCTTTTAAGAGGCACTTACGCGCTTTCAAGCATTTGTCTGCAGTTTTAATTGACACGAGATGAGTAATTTCATGAAAAATGAAGGTGGTCTGGTCATTATCAGTTATGATGATTCAGTGTATTTTGATAATGCAGCCTGAGATGAGTCTCAGATAATGATGTACATTAAGCTGCACAGTTTTCATTTTCATCCTCAAATACCCCCGTCCTTCTTGGCCCCCCATCCTTTTCACGGCCTAATGACAGTTTTATGGGAAACTTCATTAGGCAAAGGGTTGTCAAAACCGATAAACATCAGCTTGTGTTAATTGTGGGATAAAGGGGTCTTGCTGTGGCCCTTTCATGTTGAGGTTTGGGTGTGACCGGATAGATGATTTATTGTTAATTAATACATGATTTATCTTTGCAGCTCCATCCTTTTCTTTCCTCCCTATTCATTCGGACATACATCCGCAGGGGCTTGGTGTTTTGTTGTACGCAGTGGCCTGCAGATAACTTAATGAAGAGAAAGCACTGTAGGCTGCGTTGGTAACTGCGGATTGCCAAACAAAGACGGTGATTCATCTAAAGTGTAATCTGAGCACGGAACAGTTAATGGGCGTCTTCTAGTGTTAAACTGATATATCTGGATCATACAGGCTTTTTATTAAGTATCAGATCTCAGGCAGTCATGTGGTCCACCTCGGCTATAATGGAGGCTATTCCCTGACCACAGATACACAAAAAGAACCTGCAATAACTTAATATTCTCATTAAATGTGTTATTTATTCACTTATGCTAATTACTTTTTTTTATAAATGCATTCCTCCTTTGTCAGCTTTATTTATCCTCGATTTTCACAGTGGGCCACCTTACATTAGGCTTGCGATTACTGGTGAATCATACTTGTCTGCGTATGTTCTCTGTGGCTGGAGCATTATAAAAATATACCTAATGGGCAGCAGATCAGCGTTGAATCCTCCCTGGTCAACGGAACCAGAATATATTTTTAATTTGAACTATTTCCTGGTGAAACACGACAGTACCAATCATGATGGGTAGTGTTAAGGAAGCATATTGTAGATAATTTTGTTATACTGTCATACTGGAGTTGAGTAAGGTGGTGTAGAGAAGAATCAGCTCTGGATGAACTGCAGGAAAAGAGACCAGGATCAGATTATCCTTTAGGGTTGGTGTCAGCTTTTCTTGGTCCACATGGTCCATTGCCAGATCAAGCTGATGGTTTACTCATAATTTGTTATTTGTTCGATAACGCGATTTTCATGGCTAGAGTTTAAGATGAAAGCTTAGATTAGTTTAGACTGATTGATTGGATTGTTAGTGAGGAGAGATCCCCAGAAATAAAGATGGAGGGATGCTGAGTTTGAGGATCTCGGACAAGGTGGTGTATCGATAAAAACAAAACACAGCAAAGCGAAGTGGAAACTGTTTGAGGTCTGACTGGAGCTCTTGTACTGACATCATTTCATTGCAATACTTTAATGACACCAGAAATAGCACCACCAGCTGTTTATGATGATCAGTTCACCAGTAGTGGATGGAAACATTAAGTCACATCTTCTTCTGCCTGTTTCCTGGAAATATATAAGTTTAAGTTTAAACTAGTGACAACTTAATCTAGTATGTGGACCAATGGGCTATTTGTTTCAACAATGTAGATGTACTATTGTTGCAGGAAGTTTGTACCAATTTCATTGAATCCTGAATGTCAGAAAAAGTAGCAGCAGCACCAAACTTTATCAGTTTCTCTTTGGGACTTTTCACCATTGTTTAGTTAGATTTTACATCCTGATGTACTGTCCCCACTCTGGCGGACTTGTTGATTTCTCATGACAAGTATAACCGACACTTCAAAGAAATGCAGGATTTGCATGGTAACCATGATGTCCCCAGAAAATGTGTAAGTTAAGTTAAGTATATTAAGTGCTATAAAATGCTGATAGGCAAATGTTATTAAAGGTGTCCTGTGGAGTTTTCTTGAACACTTTACATTTGAAATTACTTCCTAAAACACATTGTGTGTGTGTGTGTGTGTCCTTGTACCCTCTCCACAGTAAGAAAACTCCACAGGGAACCTTTAATCTGTGCATAAATGTAAAGGTTCTCTACCATCCACTCATAGCTGTGGAAAAAATTACAGTTTTTAGCCAAAGCTGACATTAAAGATGAGCAGGCGTAGATTGCAGCTAATGTGCTCAGTTCCTTTTAGAGCAGTTCGATGTTTTTCAATGCGTTGTGTGAAAAACTGAATATTTTATGGTGAGAAATATTTTGCATTATGGATGGGAGAATATTATTAACCTATATAGGATGTTTGAGGATCAAACTCATTTCACGTTCAGCATTTTTTAGGCTATAGTCTGGAATGTTCCATAGATTTGCTTTGCATAGTCAGCAAGTCATACAATGTGTCTTATTATAATATTCATAAATACACTTAGCAGCATTTCTGTAATGAGTTGATGTCAATGCAAGGTCACGGAGACAGCTCAGATACAAGCTCAACATTGTTGTTTATGATCAGCGGTATTTGTTTTCTCTGGACATGGACATTAATGCGCATTTTGTTGTTTCTTAACGGCTCAGTAAAAGCATCCACATCAGCCAAAAAGTCAACTTTATCGAAGATGAAATAAGGTTCTATTCATGATATGGTCACTTTACTGAATCATCGAGTTTGTGTCCAATATTTGCAGAGCACCGCTGACAACTTTATCATCTGAGGAGCAGGAGGTGGGTCTTCAGTTCAGATGGGTTACGGTTAAAAAAGTGATGCCCACACAAATGCTCGCACATCCTTTTTATGTCTCTTGGATTCTTCTGAACCTCGCTGCATCTGCCTCCATGGACTGCTCACTTTCTTTTATGTTGCAGGCAAGGGAATCCTGGAAACTTATTAAGAGGGAACCTTTCAAAGACAACAAATCATTTTTTATGAATTTAATGTACCGCTGGCTCCCTGATTTTCACTTCACTTTTCTTTTAAGTCGACGCTAATTAATTGCTAATTCAATTTTATTTTAAAACCACATGTGACCTCAAGTAATGCCACAAACAACAAGTATAACCCTGGAAGCTTGCAAGACACTTACGTCGATGTCTTATCCTATAAACCCTCAATCTATTACACTTTTCTGTTTAATGCAGCTGCTCATGATTTCACGGATGAGGGCAAATTTGTAAAGCAAAATCCTCTGGCAGGTTGAGAACACTTTGATAATCTCCTAGTACACAAGTCTTAAAATAAACAGGTGCCAGGATGAATGCACCCTGCAACTATCTTAATGATAAACAAACAAAACAGGCCTAAAGTATATGGAATGCTGTCACACGAGGAAAAAGCCTGCAGCAATTCTGGCATCTTTGACGAGCGTTGAACCCTTAAATGCCTTAAAAAAAACAAGCTTGTGCACATGGAACATCCATGCCACCCAAGGGGTTTGTTAGGGAACTTTAAAGTCCTTACAAAAGCACTTTAAATTTATGACTCACCCCACAGTTGACGTGGGCATTCCTAAAGTTCCCATGATTTTTGTATTCTTTTGTGTTTGTCTAATGCTCTAGCTATTACCACCGAGTTTGGCAGATTAAGATCGTATGAGTTTGACTTCCACAGCGATCCACAGAATGGAGTCCCTCACTGGCTGGATATATTTATGAAGCTTCACAGGCCGGATGCTGAAATGAAAGAGGCACTACTCGAGGGGCTCTCTGTCTTAATCCGTGGACATTATCTCTACACTGTAAGCAGGTCTTGGCTCGTTACCTCGCAGTAGAGAGCCAGGCTGGCAGGGTTGCAGGGAGAGAGGCAGAAAAGGAAGGGGAAGGAGGGAGGGCCTTGCCCGGCCGCCGAGAATGTAATCTCCAGATTAGGGGGCGAGACGAATTCCTGCTGCCAGGCTGACCTTGTCAAGGCAATGGAGGAGCCAGAGTGAAATTGAGATTTCAGGACAAGAGCTAGTCGAGGCTTTTTTTTTTTTTTGAGCGTTAGCGTTTCTCTTTCAAGGGTCACAGCCTTGACACCATGATTCACGCTAAATGTGTGTGGTCACACTGGTAGCACACATGAAATGTGTGTGGTGCAAACTGTTTCTGGCAGTGACCATACTGCCTGTAACCCTCGGCAGTCAGTCAGTCCACTGCAGTCTTTATGGGATGAAGCAACAATAAAACATGTCCAAAGCAGTGTAGTTTGTCCTAATTCATTGAGACTGGGAAATGGTTTCAATTTTGTACGTCAAGACTTTGATTTGATTTTAGTATTTAGACATGGATGAAGACTTTTGCCATGTGTTATACCTAGAGCTACCTAAAGCCCCTAAAACTTGGTGACTTTAATAACATTTGATTTAATAGCGCTTTTATAGAAACTCAAAGACGCTTTTCATGGGGAAAACATCTAAACATAGAACATCCAAAATAATGAAACATTTAAACAATACACTAAAAATCACTCACAGAAACTGTGAGTGATTCTGGTGAGGGATTTGGGGCCGATGATTATCATATCTGATTTGTCACCGTTCTAGTTTGAGGAAGTTGGTGTGCATCCAGGATTTGATGTCAGTGAGTGGAGTGAGTGGCAGAGGTGATGAATTTGGTGGAGATGTAGAGCTGGACATTGTCGGTGTAACAGTGGAAATGGAGACCATGGCGGCGAATGATGTTGCCGAGAGGAAGCATGTAGAGGATGAAGAGGAGAGGACCAAGCATTGAACCCTGGGGGACGCCTTGGGACAGAGGAGTGGTGGAGGAGGTGCAGTTGTTGATCAGCAACAACCAACAGTAATGTTAAAGAAAAATTTAAAATGCCTTGAATGTTGCTAAACTACCTTCGGAAACTGGTGGATGGAAATACATTGCAACATTGCCTTTTTCCAACTTAGCCCTGCCCATTTCAAATCAGTGAGCCCTTGAATGTGTACAGGAAGTTTTATTTTGTTTACAAGCTTCCATCATGAATTTGCTTACATATTAGTTTGAATATTCTAACTTTCTGAGTGACCTCAGTGTCCTTTGATTGGGTTTATATAAGCATGTTCTGGTGGATAGGAACTGGAGAAATGAGAATAATGATGTGACATTCCTGTTTGAGCATTTTATTCATTTGACCCGTAATTGCAAAACAACAAAATAATGAGTCTGTCGGCCACAGACAGTAGCATACAGCATCAGCTGCATGAAAGAAGTGGCAGAAAGCTGCCGATAACCTACCATTGTGCTATTTAGACAAGATTTATTTTTATTGCCTCAGACGCTTGTTGGAGCAGAGGGAAAAACTCACTGTCTTCCAATTTTCAATTCAATTATTTACGCAAGAAAACACACTGAGAGCTTAGCTTTCCAATGCAGGTGCATCCTGTCTGTGCTGTGGTGAAATGAAGAGTGGTGCAAACACTAATAACATTCATAAAATACAAATGAATACAGAAAAATTGTCAGTTTTGCTGGTATTTCATGATTAGGAATGTGGACAGCATTGCCCGGAGATAACAAATTCACACATTAAAAGATACCATACCATGTTGCTTAATTGAAATGTCAAATATTTCTCCTATTATTTTAGACCAAAGGAATGTCTATGAAGAGTGCATAAAGGCGGATGTAACTCCTGTAAGAATGTATTTCCAGCAGCTTCTGTGAGAAGCACACACTGCTCAGGAGCAGTATAGTTAGATAAATACCACAGTCAGATAAATACGTGTAGGTTGAGCCACCAACATAAAAAGTTGTGACATGAAACGCTTTTTATGTACAATTAATTCCAAAGCACCAGTCAGTTCCACTAAATTGAACCAAGATATGAGGTTATATGGCTCCACTCGCCGTGTGAAAGAAAACCCTGTCTGGGTTTGCGTTTATTTCCATGCTACCTCAGTCTCATCCACAGCTTTCACTCACAGCATAAAAAAAAGCTGTCATAAAATATATAATTCAAAGTCTGTGTTGAGTTAATTCAAAGTTTGAGACACAAAGTGTTGTCAGAATGTCCTTGAACATCCAAAGCCACCGTGAGGTCTTGGATAATTAGTGTTTGAATCATTGCATACACCAGGGAGAATGTACTTCTCATTATATTTGTTAGCTGTGAACTTTTGCTTCACACATATTGTTTACCAAAGTGGCACCACTAAGGGCACACAGACTGCCTTATTAGAGAACTGCTGACCCAATGCTATTTTTCCTCATTTAAATTAAAGCAACACCGGCTCCCACCACTTTGATATTATTGGTAATCAGTTATGGGAAATGAAACTGGATAAGACAAAGTAAACATTCCCTTATATTGCAATGTAAAGCAATTCCCAATGGTGTTTGTGTTCTCCGCCTTCCACTTGATGCATTTGGATTATCCTCCAGCATGCATTGGGTGAACAAATGAACATAAACATGAGTTCTTGTGTCTGTGCAATACCGACAGTATGGAGCTAGATCTAGCATGGCTTGGATTAGCTTAGTTTATCTTAGTTTAGTGTAAGGACTGGAAGCAAGGTGAAACAGCTAACAGCTAGCTGAAAGACAAGTTACAGTGTCCCGTAAAATCATCATTGTCACTTTTACGTTTTAGCTTTTGCACAAATGAATAGAATGTGATACAGCATGGTAAATAGTAAGCTTTCTATCTATCTATCTGTTTCCCTCTATGTCCAGTCCTAATGCTAAAATAGGTTAACTGACACTTGCACAGGAGGACAGAAATTAGCTGTGAGTTGTGATTCTAGTCTAATTTAGAGTCTAATGAGTTTCTACGGTTAGCATCCTTTGTCTAGAACTCTTGCTTACTGTAGCATCAGCAATACTTACTAATGACCATTATTAAATGTAATACAATTAGTACAAAGCATAGCATAAATGCTTTACATGGTTGGGTTTTTGAGTTTAAATTTTGGGTGTTGGGTCCTCTTTTGTAGACTCAATTTCTGGTTTAGGAAGATGAAACATTTTATATAAAAAACAAACACACAAAATCAGTTTATTACTGTTTATTTGCATTGCAGATCAGAACAAGGCATAATACATTCACTACGTGTATATCAAAGTGACACATGAGTCCATTACTGTAGTTGTGAAATTCCCTTCTGTCGTGTCCGGTAACGAGGGATGCACCCGGTGTGCAGATACTGTATTTACGATGTATCTCACCCCCAACCAACATGAAACTGGTGGACTTAATGACCCAATTGCCTCCGTTAGCAACTCAACTCTCCAGCACGCAGTTGAAGTCATGCATAATCCCACAAAATCTACCCAGCTTATGAATTTTAAATGGGGAGGCCTAAATCACAGAGCTGCTTTTAAGTGAATCCATTTCTAATAGGAAAGCAGACAGCTGGAATGATGTCCCGTTGTCGGGTGTCGTCACCCAGGCGGATGCATTTTATAGACTGTAAATATATTTTTAATGTGAGCAAAGGTTGTAAAGTTGACATGTTCGATGCAGGAGAAACCCTGAAAAAAGAAAAAAACTCAACCAAAAAGATTGGCTATTTTGGTAAATCTGTACTCACTTTTAATTGCTCTGATCTGGGATTGCCATGCAGACACAGTGTTGACTTGTGAAGCTATGCACAAAATGAAAAGAATTCAGCCTTTAAAGCCAACATGTTTCAGCTGCTCAGAGACTCAAATGGAATGAATGAATGAAATATTGAATCTTGAAGATTTTCTTGAGCTCTCTGGTTCATGAGCTCTGAAGGAGCCACTTGCCATATATACCACTTGTCATTCGTTTTCCCTGATGAAACATGAAAAATGGTTAATGGTTATTCTCATTGCTTAAGAGCACCTCAGTCTTTTTTATTCCTCCAGTTTGATTTGAATCAGGTACTTTAGAGCAGCTGGGATAGTATAGCATTTTTTCCTTTTGATTTTCTGTGGCTGAAAATGTCATTTGATATAACAAAGAGCAAAGGATAATTACAATGCAACAAAGGTCTGCTCTTAAAGGTTGGTGTATGCTTAAATCAAAGTCCGTAAGTGTGGTCTGACCATGTCAGAGTGCAAACGTGCTGTTACGAATGGCCACTCTTCAAGGCCAGATAAAAATCCTGCTGTTATAGAAAGGGGTGAGTAAAATTGGGGATTACAGCACAGACTTTAAAACTGTCTCTCCTCAAAGGCAGTCATGCTGTTGCACTCAGTGGTACACATGAAAAGCAAAAGTGTGACTTGAGAGAGAAGCTCAGATAAAGTGTACTTTCTCACGTGGCCAATCATGGCGTAAAGTGCGCAAAATTGTTGGACTGTCTGTTATTTTCATAACAGCTTAAAAAAAGAATAGAAATACTTCATTTGAAGTGTACTGACCCCTTTTTCCTTTTATTAAGAATAACATTGATTCTGCCCAAGTCAGTTGTAGTGAATTGGGAACTTTATTGTACAATTTATTACCCAAACTGTCTGTTGACCTTGTTTACTTACCATTGTTGTTTGGGCCATGTGTGATGTATTAAGAGAGTCGGATATGTTGAAGAAACACTAATGTGCGTGTGCAGCGGACCACACAATGCAGAAGTAAACCCAGAAACCAGAAACGTTTTTTGACTTATGTGTTCAGCGAGCAATTTTCATTCAAGTGACTGGACGCCATCTTTGAGTCTGCCATCCAGCTTTTATAACACAGCCATGCTTTGTGCACACAGCTTTCGTGTGCAGTGAGGGATTGTTACCGACGTTGCAGGTGTGCTGCCATTGCAAAATAAAGTGGTTTAGCTGAACTTTTGACATGTCTATAGCCTGTCAGACTTTGTCATAGCGGTCACAATAGTCCCAAATAACAGCCAAAATAAGTGAAATAAAAAGCATGTTGGATATTTTGTAGGATATGTGGAAGTTTGAAACATCTCCAAGCAAAATAATGAAAAGAATTGAGCTGCTCTTGAGCAAAAAGAAACATGTTTCAGCAGCATCAGGATGTACACACATGTACAGCAATAAAGGCTCCTCCAGAGCCCATAAGGTATCATCCAAACTGAATATCGCATTCATTCATTCCATTTGGATCTCTGAGCACATTGGCTTTAAAAGCTCTGACCATTACATTTCTTTCAGTATTCGCATAGCTCATGTCCACACTGTAGCAGAATAGACGAAGCGTATTCACATAAAAGACAGCAACCATAACAATCAAGAAAGAGACTTCCAGTGATATTTTTTCAAAGGGTTTCAGGATTCTAAGGCTCTGATTCACTGAAGGTTTGTGTTGTGCCTCTCAAACGGCCAAATTAGAATATCACGCTATTCACCATCCATTTGCGGCCAGGAGAGAGGGCGGTCACATAGAAGAGTGAAGAAGGGGGACAAAAAAAAAGGAAACAACTTGAATAGTGCTTGTGTCAGTGATGCATGTTTAAATCTCTTTCTTTTGAACACTCGGTAATGACTTGGAGGTGGAGGTGGCTCTCTATATTTTCTCCCCCCGTAAACTGCGGCACAAACAAGATCTTCTGAAAGAACTGTGGTTAGTTAATTCACACTAGCTGACTCTGTGTTCAGAGGGTGAGCTCATTTGAAGCTGCAGTTTGGCTGCTTATTACACCTTCTGATTGATTGCCGTGCTGTGTTGGAGTTCATTTGGACTTGAAATCCAAGCTTTTCTTTGTGGGCAAAGAAAAATCGTGCTGTAAAAAAAAAAAAAAAAAAAAGAAATTAGACGATGTGCAGTTGCAACACAATCCCAGTCACAAACTCCCAACACATCAGAGCCTGAATGTTTTAAGGACAACGCCTGGTTGTCTCTGTCTTGGCATGTTGCTAGGCGATACATTAATATTAATGTTGTCTTACAGAACGTGTGCACTCTCTGCCCCCCTTGGGATAAACTGAAGCTTAAAGATATCTCCATATCACTGATACTTCTTTTATCCTAGTTAAAACTCATATCAAGGGTTTTAATTACATTCGGCAAATGTAATGCTGCAGAGCTTTGTTGAGAAGTCACAATTGGCTTTTTGGTTTCTCCTTTGCGGCGCTGATATGCTCGGCTAATTTCTGACCTGGTCTAATTGAAAAGTGGTATGTGCTGTGTTTGAACATGTGAACATGTTTGAGTTTATCATGTTTTCTGAGCTTATTTTGCCTGGATCTAATCGCAGTTGCATCTGATTCTGAACCAAACTTCAAAAAATCTATTAAAATGTAAACTGTAAAGCCAAAGCATCATGACTGCTCCATTTTAATCTTTTTTTATTTCCTTTGAAAAATCATTTTGAACACGAGAAATAAATCTGTGATGGAGTTCATCCCCTTCTTCACCCTTTCCCCTGCCAGGCTTTTAGCCTGGAGTCTTTGTCGTAGATCCCCACACCTCTCAGCTGCCCTCTCCGCAAAACCATTTTCTTGGCACTGAAACACAGATGTTATCCATCTGATTAAACGTTCAAGGTTACATCTCCAAATACATCAAAGTCTACCTCTCCCAAAAGAGGAAGCGTGACAGTCAGTATTTTTGGTTGCCTGGAGGTGCAAGCTCCAGTGTCCTCCCCATC
The DNA here is from genome assembly GCA_946959425.1 of Argyrosomus regius. NCBI lineage: Eukaryota > Metazoa > Chordata > Actinopteri > Sciaenidae > Argyrosomus > Argyrosomus regius. The sequence continues at coordinate 9,799,484 of OX336899.1, read as the reverse complement.
ATTATTTTTTTCTTTTTCTGTACAAGTAATTTGGTATCTCTGCTCCTATGACAAAGTGTTACGATGAGCGAGACTCAGCCAGTAGGTGAGATGAATGATGCTGAAGGGATCTAGCATTCTTTGTCATTAAAAATTGGATGTTTACACGGCATAAAAGGGTTGAGCAAATCTGCAGACTGCTGCCCGGGATGAGAAATCAACTGAGAGCTGATTTTTCTTCTCAGCTAATAGATTACCCATTCAATTTTGATTTTCATTCAAGTTGAAACTAAAACTGTTTGGCATTTTTGCTTGAAAAAACGTCTGAAACCAAACATTGATTATCAATTTAATAAATCAATCATCCAATCGACTAAGTGTAGTTAAGTCCTGCGCTTGAGATGGCACATGGCCAGCCTAGCTCAGCATAAAGATTGGAAGCAAGGAGGGACTGCCAGCTCTGTCCAACGTTGAAAATATTAACAGCTCACAGCTCACTCATTAACATCAGAGATATTGTTTAACTTGTAAAAAGACAATTTGTTGAATAAGTTGGAGTGATGGAGTTAACAAAAGCTAGGTGCAATGAATATGCCCAGCTCATAGTCACAGTGACATTACCGTGTCATGTATGTATATATCTTGCAACTAGCGCTGTAGCCGAACGCACTGCAAGAAAGCTGAGTGGACTGTTGTTTGTCGTGAAATGGTTGAAGCACATAACTCATAAACCCTAACCCATATATAGCCATATTTCTGAACTCTTTAACCAATGCTAACTACTTCAAGTCTAAAGCTAAGCTAACCTGACTTCAGCCCATACATAATCACATACACACGAGTATTGTTGATCTTTTTGTTCCTGTCTTGAAAACAAAGCGGTTATATAGATTTCCTGAAATGTTTACCATTCCTTTAATTGATGATAATGAAGACAATCTGACTTAACGGCCGTGTATTTGCAGCTCGTCAACACTGACTGACTTTCCTTCTTTCGCCCCTTCCAGAGATCGAAAAGATTCAGAAAGATGAGGGGAAGGAAGAGGAGAAGTTCATCGACGTCGTCATCAACAAGAACATGAAACTGGGCCAGAAAGTTTTAATACCAGTCAAGCAGTTTCCTAAAGTAAGTGTTATAGTACCACCACCAAGAGACTTCTCCAAGAATGTGATGTGCAAAGATAGAGAATTTTAGATTGTGTTATTTATAGATAATGAAGCCAACTACAGTAGCTCCGGTTTTGATTTAAATTCCTTACAACAGCCACTTGACACTTTTTGTTGATGCTTTATGTTATTAGATGTAGCATATCTGGAAGACGGCATGCAGGCAGAGTATCGGCTGACAGAACTGGGGTAGAACTATATTAGGGATGTTACCTTCTGTCTGAAGAATTGTTTAAGCTTCTGAAATGTTACCACCGTAATTCTCACACTCCTCCCTCACACACACACACCTCTCCATTACACTGACCTTGGTCAATGACGCTTTGATGTCTCGGTATATTAATTTGTCAATGAATATTTATGAATATATGATTCAAAGGAATTATCTCACAGTGGATTTCATTTTCTTGAGTGTGCAGTGGATTTTCTTATGATACATGCACTTCTAGGTCTTTTTCAAGACTTTCAAGTCTTTTTATTATTATTTTGAAAAATGATACCATGGGAGGGTGAGAGTACGACTGCAAAGCAAGCACATATAGTAAGTCACATAGAGTCCTAGACAGTCAGCTCGGCGATGACCTCCACACAAAGCCGTTTTGAGCGATAACACTGTTGCCGCCACTGAAAGCACTTCAGCCTCCCCTGCCAAGAGGAGCCTTCAACGGCAACGGCATTTATTGGAGCCACGCGCTCAGTGCATGACAGGGATATCCCACTGGGAGCACGATGGGGAGGCTGGTGTAAAAGTGAGAGGAGCGCTCTTAGATGGGGACATCACTCAAGTTTTCACCTTAGCCCTCAAGAGGGAAGGACGGCCGTAAGCTGCAGTATGCGGATGGAGAGGACAACAGCAGGGACGGAAAACACAGCACAGGAATCAAACACTGAACCAACAAAGCTTTAGAGGTGGCATTTAGTCTCAGCAAAAAGTGCTTTTCTGCTCAGTATCACTATCATTTTAATGACATGCATAGTAAAAATAATGCCACTGACTGAGTTTATAATGCAGGGTGTAAAATTCAGCTATATACCAGGTTTTAAATTAGTCCACACCCAGCATTTAACTTAACACTTAATGGTAGGTTTAAGGACTCACCATAGAGCCCGTTGTTAGCTCTGTGACAAACACATCCTTAGTCAACACTCTTTAATTTAAAATAATTGTCACTCAAAGCTCAAAACTTGCGAGCAGTGGGAATTTGTCTGAGCGAGAAAGAAAGAAAGAATCAGAAGAAAAACAATCACAATGCTAACGCATTTTCAAGCTTTTGAGATCATATCACACGACTTAGATCAGTTACTGTTGTTTTTATTCTCACATCACCTTCTCTACATCCTTGATTATGTCCAGTAGGGATTGATTTGATGATTGTCGGTCCAAATGAGATGAAAAGAGTCAAGTGAGTAAGGAAATGAGTAATCGAGTAAGGAAATGTTCCCACCTGTTAATAAACTTGTGACAACACCAGACATTTTACAAGAAAAGATGTTCATCTGTGATCTGTATTTGTGGAGCGCTCACTTTAAGCAGCCTCAATCTCCTACGCTTGAAGGTGTAGATTAGAGGCGTTGGCTTCAGATACTGCCACCGTCATCACACAAACTTTACCTAGCCTCATTAACATTTTTAGCACTGAGCTTAAATCTGAAATATTTTCTTTTGCGTCTTGCTTTGACACCCAATCCTCCATTATCGCCATGTCAGTCGACTCTCCTTACAATTGTCACGTGGTGAGTGAAATCTGACATCCTGTTGCAGTTTGTGGCGACTCTGCTGCTATACAGTACACTTTGTAGCATCCATCGTCCAACTTACTATCAATAACAAGCTTAGCATTTTACTAATTTGGGAGCTGATGATTGAAAATGAACTAAATTGCTTTTACGTTTATTAAAAAAATTGAAGGGAACAACATTGGGGGCGTTGTGTAATCGGTGTATGCCCGAACAACCATACAGCTTTGAATGAATGTCTGAAAAGTTATTTCAGCCTGCATCCATATGTTGGGTCTAACATCCTGCTAGTATGAAAAAATAACATCCCATCTGTGTATTTCCCAAGAAAATTATAACATATTGACTATATTTGATTATTCGATGCTTGCAATTCATTTTGTTTAAGGATTAAATACATTTTTAGTCTGCTGAGAACGGAGGCAGACACCATATTTTCAAGATTTTAGTATTTTTTTAGAAGTATATTTCAGTACATGTTTGCATGAATTTGTTGTGTTCATATGAATTTCCATTGTACTAGCAGCCTGTGAAAGTCATTCTGCATATAGTCTAGCTAGCATCTTGCTCGCTAAAGTTTTGTCTATTTCAAAGTGTAGTTAGGACCTTCTTCAAAACTAAACTATAACCTTTGAAAACTTGAAACAGCAATTATATGAACCCCAAACCTCTACAAGGCCTAGTTTCTCCATATCTATCTAATTGTCTTTGTACCTGCTAATGACCAAATCAAAGATTACTGGGTGGTTCGTGCTTTAACTCTGAGAAAGTGAGTCATTATTTTCAGCCAGTACTGACACGCGCTCTGATGAAGAGATGAAATACATTTTCAGTGAGCACCGAGGGCTGTGTATGTATGTATGCAGTGTCATCTGGAGGCTGATCTGAGGCTCCTAGGTTCACAGCTAAACAGATTTGCTTTGACAGCTTTGATAAGTAGAGCCACTAATACGCTGTTTAGAGCTCCAACAAGCCACCGAAGGAAGACAAATTCAATTTGTTCCGTCTGACAGGTAGCAATGGCAAGAGTGATCGGCCTGACTTGAATGGTTTTTCTCCTGAGCTGCGAGCATCACCTTTTGGCTTCTGGCATTGAAGTGGCACAGACATTTTCCAAATAGCCATTTAGGAGCACGTGGAGAGAGGTTATATCCATCCTCCTCAAACATAGCTTTTTATCAAAATGAAGCGGGCAAGGACACCACGCGGCAAGTTCCAGGCTGCTGATTCTCCGTGATAAAACGGAGCTGTTCCTCGGCGATGATTTTTAATACCCAATACTGATGAATTTTTAGACTTTCTAAGATACTGGCAAGAGTGATGATATTGTGATGTCGAGTGTGGACACTCCCAATATTGTAGAGATGCTCAGCAGCAAACGGATGCCCACCTAGTAGCTTTTTGAGAGATTTAATTGAAACCTTCCTACAGAAATAAAAAAAGAATGAAAGATTTTAGATCATGATTTAGGCAGCATGACACATAATGTCACTCCTACTCAGGAACTAAAAATACCCCACCTTTTGAACAGGGATACACTATCAGCGCTCATCTGTACATTTGCCGGATCTGTGGGCCCTCTCTCAGAAAGCATCTTTTGGCAGAAAGCACCGCAGGCCATTAGCGAGGCGTAAGGAGTCCCACTGGTTTATTTCCAGTTCAGACTGTGGCTTTTCTCTGCGCTGGGAGCAGTGATTTATCCTTCTGCTGTCGTTCCTGTCCTGCTGTCCTCAGCACAATCACTGTGCGCTGGCTCTCTGTAAGCACACCTTTCGCCAGGCTCGCAGTATTACATTCAGCAAATGATGAAAAGATCTCAGATGCGCCTCCCGCTCTCGCTCTCTCTCCCTCTCCCTCCCTCTGCCACCCTGCACCCCCTTCAAGTTAAGTGTGATTAATCATACATCCTTTCTCCACTTGTGTCCGCTGTCTTTCTAATCATCCGCATGACACTTGTTCTTTTTTTTTGTTTTGTTTTGTTTCAGCTGCGACAATTCATATTCCGTTTTTGTGTATTTCCAGTCAATGCTTCCTCTTCTTTGTGTTTTATTTGTTTTTTTTCCATGCAACCAACACCGCAACAAAGCAGCAGGCAGCAACCTGTGATTAAACACATCAGCTTTTCTTCTGGTGATTACAGACAGCAGCAGCACAATCCTCTCACACAGTCTAATGACATGAAGCGGTACAGGAGCCCAGGCAGGTTTTTTGTAAATCACATAATCCCTCGTGATAACTAAAGCATTAGCAAAACCCCAAAGCATCAATCACACTACGAGTCAGACGGATTTTTGATTTGTGATAAACAGCGGGGATTACAGTTTTGTGTTGGGTTAGACTCGTATAGTTGGAGGATTTTCCATACGAGGAGATGTGTGTGCATTTGCGTGTGTGTGTGTGTGTGTGACAGGGTGGTGATGTTTTAAATGTCCAGATTAAGGCTCTCTGACATTTACTGGCTTTAGTCCAACAAATATGAAGCAAATCTGCATGATCTCTTTTTAAATAGTCAGGAACTCAAAATAGAGCCAAACAAATAGCAGTACATCTTGTCAGCAAATGATCTATAATTCTGTCTGAAGTGGCTGAAGACAGTGTGTGTCTAGAACAAGTTAAACCCTTGGCTGGTTTAACCTGCTGCAGACCCCGAGCTAAAAAAGAGGCTGATTAACCCCCCATTTCTCCCTTCTTTGTCTATTATGTACAGCATCCTTATGCTAAAATGTTACATGCCCCAGGTTTACTGTGTGGTAAGTTGATTCAATTAACTGATTTATGAATACACACAATTAAGCACAGCCAGCTGTAATAATGAAGGTCCAAACTAGATTAAGAACCAGACAGAGCTTCAATATACAACACTGTCTCCTAGAAAAGATGTTTGTATACTAACTTACAACAGCAGCAATTCATTTTGAGAGAAGCATAAAGCCTCCTGACATATAGCTATCTCAACATTTGGAAAACAATATCTGCTCGTTGACAAATGGAGCATTCTTAAACTTTTTTCACGGTTATATTTAGACACTCACAGCACTTGTTTAAGAGAGAAATTGTGGTCTCGGTTGGCTACTGACACTGACCAACTTGGATCCATCCATCCATTTTCTATAACCACGTATCCTTATCAGGGTCGAGGTGGGCTGGAGCCAATCCCAGCTGACATTGGGCGATAGGTGGGGTACACCCTGGACAGGTTGCCAGGGCTTGCTTAGGGCTGACATAGAGATAAACAACCATTCGCACTCGCATTCACACCTTACAGACACGGGGAGAACACGCAAACTCGAAACAGAAAGGGCGATTTAAACCAGGGACCTTCTTGCTGTGGGGCTAAACATTGCTGCACTGCGTCACCTCTAGTTTGGATGTTTTTACTTTATTATAATTTGACCAAAGCCACAAACTTACCTAACTTATCTAAACTACAATTGGGAGCTACTCCTGCTCTACCCACTATCCACCTGAACCACCTACTCACAACTTGCATACAGAAACATATCACTTTTTGACTGGAAAAGACAAGAGGCAGCAATGTTTCCCATCAAAACCAAATATGAGTTGTAAAATCAGGTGATACAGTACTACCCAGATTAAGGGCCTTATCATGTTATGGTGTGCTTAACCACACTCTCAAACAACATCACAATAAATCAATAAATTGTCATAAACCAAATAGTGCCATTGGGAATCTGTTGGCCTGGGTTTCCCGCTTTGCTCAGTTGTCATGTTTTTTGGGGAATTTTAAACCATTATTACAGACAGAGAGAAAGAGAACAGATAGAGGCCATACTCATGCGCTAAGGACGAGGGTCTAAACCCTTAACCCCTTTTTATTATTCTTCACTTGTACACATGGGTTTATATAGTGGACCTCCCCTTAAAAGAGACACTTCAAAAATATGAATTAATAGAAAAGAGCTACTCTTTGCTAATGAACATTAGATCTCTTAAAGTTTCATGGGCCTTGAATATATTTTTGTTTAGATGATAAAACGATTTAATTAGAAACTTGCCCACAGGACATTAATTGGATTTTTTGTTTGGTTAGCACAGAGGAACTGGATTTAAATTCAGACCAAGAACATTGTCACCGTTTTCTCACTCATCAGATTCTCCGGGTCTCTTTTATTATAAACTGCCCACTAGAGACAACATCTTCTAAATGAAACAGGGCATTTGTTTTCCCCTCAGCTCACCAACAAACTAGCGTCTAGTTGTGTCCCTGGTTTCACAGAAACTCAAACAAGCTGCACAGCCAATTCGTGTTTGCATCAATTTCTGTTTCACAGTCTGTGTACATTTTTCCATTCCTGTAAATTTGCTCCTTTAAGCTCTCAGCCTGATGCCCATGTATGCACAGCTGATATAGCTCCCACACTGTCATATTGAAAGCAACACAATAGCAGCTTTCAAGCGATTTTTATCCATTGGCGTGTAGAACACCGTTGGTAGAACGAGGACTGATGCATCCATACAAACATCCCGGACACCGTGTCAGATACACAACCTGTCAGAGAGGTGGAATGGGCGCACAAAAGCTGTAACAACACAGAGAGAAGTGGGCTGTGTGATGTGGCTCTGCAAATCATTGTTCAAGAGACGGCACAGCTCAGTGATCAAGGCTCTATCCAGGTGGAAATGATGGATGCCCAGGACATCGGTTAAACTCAGCACATTTAAAACATTTCCTGACACCCTCTGTTCGCCCCGGCAGCGCTGTCTCCTTTGATGATCCTTTTGTAAACTTGAATACATTAGAGGCAGGGCCTTTCTTGTTTGCTTAGATAACTTTTAAATCTAATTTTCCTGACCCAACAATTCATGTCCTACTCAACATATTTGGAGTTAATTACTGTGCAATTTTCAGTAGAGGTATTGAAACGTTTTAGATGATTGCCTGAACAGTACAAATGGACCCAAGTTAGCATCAAAGTGCACACACACTCTAATACAAAGGTGGACATGTCTTACATATTCATTAATCCAAGGTCACAATTCTGCAGGAGGCCACTTACTCCCATTTGCGAGTGCAAGGTTGGAATTAGCACAGTGGGACATGGCATTTAAAGTTGAGGCAAGAGCTGAATGGGGTTCTGTATGATCACATCCAGTCGCAGGACTTGGGGGTAATTATAAAAGTTGAAGGAACATACAGTAGCTGAGAAATGTTGGAGTTCAGCCCAGCCAGGATGAAAACCCTCCCGTCAGTTACTGCATTAGAGCGAATCACTAAAGCTTGCCTCTCAAATCCCTCACCCAGGAATTGGCAGGAACCTCCTAATAAGCACTCACTTTCTGAACAAAAGGCAGCAGAGATGCAGGTGAGGTGTGGAACCAAACTGTTTTTTTTTTTTTTTACCTCCTGCTAGCTAATTGATGACCTAGATAGTTGAGGGAGACAGCTGTATAACTCACTGTTAAAGGAAAACATGGAGAGGGGGAGAAAAGCATCGCTCTCCTTTTGTCTCCCTGACCATCTCCAGCTGCTGTTGGAATTGTGTTGAGCCTGTGTAAAGGTTGCATGACTTAGATGGGTGTCTGCATGCGGCGTGCCTCATAGTAATGCATAACATTTTTGTTTTCGTGGCTAAAAAGCGGCGACCTTGTGAAGTAATCTAAACCAGGAAGCCTTTGATAGATGGCGATATGCCAGAGGTGGTCAAGTTCAATGTTAGCTCAAACCAGCACATTATGATAATGTTGCACATTGAAAATTTATGTTGAAACATTCAGGAACACGCAGTTCAACAGGATTGAGGACATGAATCAATAAAGTTGTGATGTTTCAATGGATTGCATATTTCATGATAAACTGTCATATTTACCAACATAGCGATGATTTTACTATTATTATATTTCCTTCCTCATGTTAAATAATTTCATTGTTTGTGTTAATTAACAGTCTGACAGTTGAAGAGTCAGAGCCTCTGGACTGCCCTTTGAAGCTAATTAGTTGGTTGAACTATAGCGGTTAGATGTTATAGATTGTTGTAATTATTCTCAGTTTAACGAATCATTCTGATTTTACATTTTAAAGATGATTTATGTCATCATGGAGAATTCTTCACTGCCTGCCAAAAACAGCTGTAAATTGTCTTCTATTGCTTCATCAAGTCTGAGAAAGTTACTCACGTTGCATCGCCTATAGCCGTTGTGGGATGTGTATAGGAGTTTCGCGTAGGAACTAAATCTCTATTTTGACTTTTGCTGCATTGAGTTTGTCTTGTGACAATTATTATGAAATTGTGATGTGAATGAATTAAAGTCAGTTGGGGCACCTTGAAGTGCAGTCCATGAACTGTAACTTCTCTGGTTCTGATCTGGCGGGGCACTTTTCTTGCATGTTGCTCATTTTTCACCTCCTTGTTTCCTCTTTTCTGCTGTCATCTATCTGACAAAGGCTTTCAATGGCCAAAATTGAATGTGTGTTTAAATTAGTTCTATCATATTTAATGTATGTTTTTAAGTTTATATTCTTTGAAAAAGACACTAGAATTAGGGTAGTAAAGTGAAGATGTCAAGATGTATCTTTATTTTATTTTAATTTTGCATATAATATACAAGTCGATGCCTCACAGTCTACACTACACTGGAACCTAAATGACACTACCCTTTGCTAAAAAGATGAAAAACAGCATTATTAATCATATAAAATGATAGAAAAAATACTGATGTGTAAATGCCACGTCTCTCCCAAGGACACTAAACGTGATAATAAATCACAGAAAAATGAAAAGTAGCAATAGCACTATCATTATGGAATACAATTATAACAATGAATATAATTTCAGGAAATTAAATTAACTTTCATTGTGTCCATTTCCCCATTTCTGAATTCAATGCTACTGCATACCGCTACATACTTGTGAGTTTTATGTTAACATTTTCTGACAGAGAGTCAGTTGCACATCATCTTCATTCATCATAAAACCATAACCCACGAGAAGGTGACACAGTGAACCTGGGCCAGACATTTCAGAAATGCTCCCGTACTGATCCTATCAAGACACGGACGGGGGAAAAACTGCTGATAAGTGTCATTACAGCGTCAGCTTCTGTTTGAGCCACGTGTGATTGACACAAGAAATGTCTTTACCCTTTATCTCAAATGCACAGATACTGATTGATCGACGCTCTCGCTCTCTGTTGCAGTTTAACTTTGTCGGCAAACTCCTCGGGCCACGCGGGAACTCGTTAAAGAGGCTACAGGAGGACACTCTCACAAAGATGTCAATTCTCGGAAAAGGATCCATGAGAGACAAAGAAAAGGTAACACACCGCTCTGTTATTTCATTTTTTCTCTCTGCTCTCTGTGCTCCTTTCACTCTTTTTTTCCCCCTCCACATCATCTGATGTTGGCCTGCAGCAGAAAGTAAAAGGTGAGATGGACGTACGTTTAAATTAAGAAGGAACGTAGGCGGTCCAACTCAAATCCAACTAGTGTGTCAGAAAATCCATCCTGTCATTCAAGTTTTCATTTTTTGTAAGTCTGTAAACTTTACAGATTGTTATTATTTCAACTTTATTCGCAGTAGCAACTTAATTTTCTTTAATATATATATATATATATATATATATATATATATATTAATATTCATAAAAATTAATTATCTGCCAATCATCTAATTACTTAATATTACATTTTTCTCAACTGCTGGTTTGTTAACTTTAGTTTTCCAATCTAATTGTTAAAATATGTACTAAGCTGCAACAGCTCTGTAATGTAGTTCATGTTCAAGATGATTAGAAATCAAACTGTTTGATATGATCACATGGATCATTTTATTCGTTCGGATGTGAACAGATCACCCCGGTAACTCAGACTAGATTTGACTGACAGCTCATGGGTCACATGGAGCGCATAAAGTTTTGAAAAACAGCTTCATCTCGAAAAACAAATTTCAAAAGTTTATGGAAATGTGAATGATCTTGGGGATCACCAAACACGTCTGACATCTTTCAGAGGCGGCTCTCTCATAAACAAAACTCACCCAGAGTCAAATCAAGGTCAGACCGAACACAAGACAACACTATCTAGATGTATGATTTTGTTTTTATAGAATTTCTGTCACAGGACAAGAGTAATGCTCACGATAATGATTTGAAATGGATACTTTGTGGTAAAAAAAAAAAATAAAAATAAGGATGGATCTTATGAAAAGGCTCAAACTTGAAATTTCAAACACAATCCTGTTTAACAACATCCATGATCCAAGATCATGTGGGTACATAAAGAGAGGATATAAATGGCTCTAACAGCGGCTCTTTAGCAGCACAATTGATTGCAGACTGGACTGGTTAACAGAGAATAAATCGACTTCTCTTGGCTCGTCTGCGTCTCTCCCCTCCCTCTGTTTGTCAGGGGTGATTTGTTGGCGGCGATGATCCTCGCTATCATACAGCACATTCTTTTTGATTACTGTGATCAATAGTCTTTGATGGTCGACTCCTCTCGAGTACCTGGAGAAAAGATCTGTCATGGAGATGTGCTGACCTCGGCAGCCCTTACCTGTCTGCACAAACCCACCGCGGGATTTATGACTGACAGCTTTCTGTCGGGGACACGCCGTGCGGCGCTGCTTCCTCTTTTTTAAGAGAAGAGGGATACACCCTCGCCACAAAACTGCTACTTTATCTTCGGCTGGTTGCTGACTGTCTGTTTTCAGCTGCATAGCTTGTGTCATCATAGCTTTCAGCACTTGAAATTCCCCGTGTAGGTCAGGGAGCTGCACCACTGTGGAGCAAAAAGAGGGGTCTACGTTCAAGTCAAGTAAAATCAAAGCTGTTATGCTATTTCAGAACCACCAAGCATCTATATATATTAGAATATTTCCATGAACCACATACTGGACTGTGCGTCTGCTTTTTTACTTGACTGATAGGAAGATAATATGCACGTTTCACCCTGTGGAAGACAGTAGATAAAAATGCAATTGTAGTCTTACTACTCAGGAAATACAGCATAATAGATTTGTTGGAGGATGAAACTGTACAATGTTCAGTGCATTCCCTTTCATGCTCTTACATATGGCATATGGAGACACTGCGAAGAGCTGTGATAATTGCTCGGATATTTGCCGCTGCGGAACCTTGATCTTTGTGTTGACAAGAGCACGACTGCAGAGAGGTTGAAAGGCACCGAACTGCCGTAGTCTCCCCGCCTGGTTATGGCTCCGCGGTTGTCCTGCCGCTGTCAGAGCAGGATGATGTAAAGGCATCCGTGTACCGCGCCCCCTTCTCGTTAGCGCTGTGATTAACTCATCCATTTTCCTCCCTGGGACTTGTACTCCCTCTTTAATTTCTCTGATAGACAAAACAATCACATTGTCTTTGTTTCACTTTTGGTAAGTTCTGCTTCGGGTGGAATTGCGAGATACTGCGGCGAAATACCTTCATTGTCTGCGAGGACTGGTCTGTACGTGAAAGAACTGCCCTAGACCAAAAAACTTAAACTTAAATTGCATGTCCGTGATCATTTAAAGATCCAAGGATGATGTTTAAATGACATGAACAAGCACACAAATTATGGGCGATAAAGCTGAGGGTGAGTGTTTTAAACCATTTCATTGTTCCTTCACCTTTTGCAAACTCAACCATCCTAGTGTGGGATCCATCTTTTTGTTTTCTTTTGTGTTCTGTGTTGGGGAATCTACATAGGCTACGTAGGTGTGCTATCTTGTGACGCACAGGAAGTGATGCATGAAAAAAATGGAATAACTGTATTGAGTAGTGTTACCAGACAGAGCCAACGTTTATGAAAATACAGTACAGAAAGAAAGAAAAGAAGAAGAAAATAAAAGACAGCCACCATACCAGGGTGCAAAATGAACTTTTTTGTCCACTGGCCAAATGGCCACTCAATAGATAACTGTTGTTATTTTTTTTGGCTGCATGGTGACTACCAACCACTTACCAGCATTTGTCTGGTGGCTGGTGCTAATTTTGCACCCTGCACCAGACTGAACAGATAATCCTGCAATCTGGCAACACGTCACTATATAAACCTCCCTGAACTAATTTGTGGAAGTTCTTAGACTAATCTCTAAAACAGGTCTTAAAAATATTGTTGTATGGAAAAGATGTAATCATGAACAAGGTAGGTATCGATGGCTCAATCGTCTTTGGCATTCAACTTGCCGTGATTGGTCAGTAGATCTGACAGTCTAGAGGTGGAATAGTCCATGCAGTGCTTGAGTCTTTTAATCAGTTCTGTATATTACCAGTAACCAAAGAATGGAGGCCAGTAAAGGGCAGACACAGTATGGCCTGTCTTACTTCTGGTAAGGACTCCTCTGTCAGCCTGCCACCAGCTGGTGGATTCATTTCTTCAGAATATATAAACGTATATGTTTGCCTTAACTTATTAAAGAAGACGTGTGGTCTTTATGAATGTCAGAGGTGTAGATAAACAAGGCTGACAGCGCTGTGCAGTTCATCACCACAGTAGATGGCTGTGTTGCATACAGTATGATGTGTTACTTGTCATTCAGACAGAATAATAGAATTTGCCTCCATATTCCAGTATCTGTCCTTAATTTCATTTGAATGTGAATGCTCGGAGATTGACATTATTTATTTATTTTTACCTCTAAGCTCCATCTGCAGGAGCCCCTGCGTTCAGAGTGCGGTGGCCTTCTGTTTCCAGGACGAACGGCTTTTCATAAGCAGATTTACAGAGGGAAAAAAAATGTAAACAGAAGGAAGATGCTGCCAATAGATATGAGAAACAGACAGCTGTAATCTCCCACCGTGGGCTGCTTAGCTGCTATAGGACTCCGCTGGATCATGGATGCTTCTTATCAGTGCCGGGAGAGGGGCCTCCATGTATGAAAGCTGCTATTATATCTACAATATCATATGCAAATGATGTGGTCACACAAAGGGATTCATACCAAATGAGATCTCCGCTAGGTCTAACACTTAAATAGACCATATAGAGGGGTATAGATGGAGTGAGAGAACAGATACTTTTCAAAGAAAAGGAAGTCCTTTAGGTGACACGTGCAAACATTAAACTGGATCGTCTGTTTTTCTTGGCTGATGACAGTTAAAGCACACAAAAATAATTGTTTTTTGTTGCATTTGTCTTTCATGCAAATATACCAAGGAACACATGAAAGAGAAAGAGAAGAGACAGACTGGAAGCAGGCGTCTCTTCCTAACACCCTGCTTACACTCCCTGCTCGACACAGGCAGCTCCGTCAGCGCTGGTGCTATGCGCAAAGGAGCCCTCTGCTCGTAAAGCACAGATTTATGGGGGAAATTAACATATCATTAACATACCACAGGCACTCTTAAAAGAAGGTTATTTATAATTAGGTGACATCAGAGACACTGGCTTGCATGGTGCAAGGGGAAGAGGAAGTTGCCGCCATTGGAAAGGCCCTGGAGAAGACTTTTTTTTTTTCTTTTTTGTTGAAAGGGAGAAACTGGGACGCCAAAACCTGTTGTTTCCTTTGTGTAATGTGGTGGGAGACATTTGGGGTTTTTTCTGTCCTATTTCCCGGCATCAATAACATTAAAGTGGCCTGCTTCTGTCGGGGCCTGAATGTCCTGTGCAGCCCCTCACTGTTTACATGGTATATATTTCTGTTGCAGTCTAAATGAACTGAGCTTCTGTAGGCAGAGGTGGAGAGGAGTGACTTACATCTGCTCTCCTTTCTGGGGATTCGATATACAATAACTAAACAACACATATGTGTACACCTGGTTCAAGCTGAAATCTGTGACTTTCTGACACCCTCTGTAGTGACGATATTGCAGCTCTAGCAAAGATGGCAGACTTGTTCTGGAAGTCTGCTCTTTGTTTGAATAAGAAACTAATACACGAGTTTATGTAGCTGAGTTTAATTCAGGAAAATATGGGCATCACGTCTTGTTGAACTCCATACTTATTGGGGAACCAATTTATTAAAGACGGTATTTGAAAATATGGGCATCATTGATCAAAAACTGCATTCATACAACTAATTTGGGACGGAAGAATAAACCAATGTCACACTTCCTGGACTGAATCAAGACCAAGAGTTTACAGCCACACTTGTGGCTCTGTGAGGCTCTAATGTTCCTTAAATTGTGAGATGGTTGAATGTATTGGACGAATTATACCCAGTGATGGAACTGGATAAGAAGTCATGGGGTCACTGATGTAAATATCTACACCAAAAACAATGCAGGACAGGGGATCAGAAAAATCAGAGGCATTAATCCTCTGGGCACCGTGGATATTTGTACCAAAGTCTACGGTAGTCCATCTGATAGTTGTTGAGGTATTTTAGACTGATCAACCAATCAACATATATAAATAGATAAATAGCTGAAAACCATCTTAAACTATCGGCTCTTTATAAGGTAATAATTCTTTAGGTCCCATCTTACTTTTTGTCTCTCTGGTGCAGTGTGTTCATCCCTGTGGTTTTGCGGCACTTCAGAATCAAGTACATCTTTGATGTCTTCTCCTTGAGACTTTCTGTTATTGGAGATGACTCACGGTTATTTTAAAATCTTCTCCTCTTGTAGACGAATTAAGATTTGTCTGGAAATGTTGCATAACTGGTATGATTTGCTGACGTGGTTAAAGATACATTATCACATTTCAAAAAAACAGATAGTGGACCACCACCATTTTCCTGAACTACTCTTGACACTTCTGTAATGTTCTTGACAAACATCTTAATCCATTACTGAGTAAAATATAAATACAAACATTTGATTGAAATGATTACTATTTCTTTTTTTAGACATAAGGCGCTAAGTTGTTTTAAAATAAATCCCTATAACCCTTCCTTCTTGCTGATTTTATTTGAATAAAGCTACAGTGATCACGTAGATGAGATAAATAGCAACAAGAAGAGCAGATATTATGATGAAGTGTGTGAGAGCGCATACTTTATCTGTACATTTGTTATGAGGACAGGCAGCTGTGCGAGGACAGGAGCAATCAGTTAAATGTGACAGCCGCAGTTGAAAGGATTGTGAGGATTGCCTGTTTGCAGACGTATAAGTTTACAAGAACCCGCATAAATATTTTCTGTCTGTCTTTTTTTGTATCTCTGCAGCACCAAAGCATCAAACCTCATTATGTAACAGTTATGGAAAAACTCCCCGCAGTAAATCCTTGCCGAAATACAAAAAAAAAATAAGATAAATGTTCCTGACTGAAAGAGCTAACCCGCGCTCATTCCCAAGACAGAGAATATATGATATCAAATTGTTTTTTTTTTTTTTCTTGTAACATCAGGAAGAAGAGCTACGGCAGAGCGGCGAGGCCAAATATCACCACCTGAACGAAGACCTGCACGTCCTCATCGAGGTGTTCGCCCCACCAGCTGAGGCCTATGCCAGGATGGGTCACGCTCTGGAGGAGATCAAGAAGTTTCTCATACCAGTATGTTCCCTTCTTTCCACACACATACACACACACACACACACTCTCTCTCTCTCTGTGGCTTTCCCTTTTCTCCTCCTGAATCTCTTCTCAGCTGCTCTTTGGCCCCGGCCAACTCATTTTCAGCCTGTCCACGGTGAAGCGAGTGAGTAACAGCAGAGACAACCCGCTCTTTCACTCACACTCTTTGTCTGTTCTTTGCACTGTAATTCTGTCAGGGCCGCTAGAGTGTGTGTGTGTGTGTGTGTGTGTGTGCAAAGCTTCTGATTCAGTGTGTGTGTGTGTGATCCTGGGTGGGAAGTCGTGGGTAAAACAGGAATAAAAGAACGCAGGAGGGAATCTCTGCATGGGCCAAACCCTCCTTGGCAGCAGCATGCAGCACGGAGCTTATTTACTCTTCCTCCATTCATTATGGATGATCTCTCCGATGCTTAGAGCTATGATGATTTACATCTCGCCATTAATTATCAGCAGACCCCTCCCCCACCCATAGCCCTGTTACCTCTTCCTACTGTTGCCATAAAACATATTTATTGATAGAGGAGACACATGACAATCACATCAGTCATTTTATGATTAAAGACCTGTTTCCATGTTAATCATGTGTTTTAATTTAGTGGCAAAAAAAAAACAACTGTGTGAGAAGATAAAGGCAAACGGGGTCCTGAGGACTTATCAGCAGGAGATCTGAAATGTTTTGCTGCCTCAGGAACAGCGGTCACGGCAGTACTGTAAAGTACATTAATTAGATATTCCCGGGGCTGTAGCCCTGGAGATAAAGGACGAAATTTAATACAGTGTAATTGAAAGCGAGTATATTGCTGTCTCGGTGTGTGTGCATGTGTGCGTGCGCGTGTGTGAACATGCTGCCTCTCTCTGTGCAGGATTACAATGATGAGATCAGACAGGCCCAGCTGCAGGAGCTCACGTACCTGAACGGCGGCTCGGAGGATGCCAAGGTGCCATCGGTGAGGGGCAAGTCAGCCGTCCGTGGAAGGGGGACACCTGTTCCAGGTCCTCCCAGGTAACCTGCTTCCAAGCATGTGTGTGTGTGTGTGTATGTGAGAATGTGCGTGTGTATGTGTGTGTACAAGTTGTTGTGTGTACGTGCACTTTAGTTCAGCTGGGGAATGGGTATTATTTACAGTTAAGGAGGTACTGGGAAGGCAGTTTTTTCTTTTTTTTTTTGGTAAATGCATGTGTACAGTATCCTGTTGCATTTTCAGACTTAATGGTGTCATTTAGAGTTACAGCACATCCTCTGTCTGGCACAACGACACCAGAAACACTCAGCATTTTTGTGTGGTTTTTCAAATTTAAGACATGGATGTCACATTCAAGTTTTATTTCTTAATTGAGAAAATTCTTTTCTCTGTATTTTCCAGCGAGACTTGTTCAAATATGTTCAATTGACTAAACATTCTGGACCAGATTCAGTAGATCTACTAAATGTGTCAAATGTTGGCTGCAGTTTGCGTTTGAGACGCGCGTGTATTAGCTTTTGAATTACTAAGGCAGCTGCTCATTTCACAGTTAGCTTCTGGACTGATTCTAGGGCTGCCCTTAATGAGCTCATATGCTCATTCACTGGTGGGGATGTCTACAGTGATCTTGACTCCACCAATATTTACTTTGACGGCAGTTAAAACTCTAGAGAGAAAAAAATGGGTGTTACTCATAAAATGATAATATTACATACTTTATGACTACTTATACTATTAATGCCACAGGAGACAAACCAACTTCAAGGGGAACAAAATGGAGATTAATTAATAATAAGCAAAAGATATCTATAAGCCACCATCGGTGAGCTGGTCGAGCAGCAGGTGAAAAAAAATCTAATCTAAACAGTGTAGCTGCTTCCTGTAGTGTCTTTATTATTTTGACATTTATTCATTTATTGTTCGGATTGAACTCCCCACTCTTCCTGCTTTAACACAAATTACATTTATTGTTTAATAATTATTTGCTCTATTTAGACCAACAGTGCAGTTCTTCGGATATTTTTGTTTTGTCTTTGTGTTGACTAAAGGTTAGAGTCTTTTAGCATCAAACCTTCTTCCTGGCTCCTCAAAATGTTATCTCTACTATTTATTTCGCCTGGTTTGACGACAACGGCTCCAACCTGGTGCACCTGTTTGATAAGTGACCCCCGCTCCCAATGTTTTTGGGGCATAATGTGTCAAATCTGCGACTGAAAAATAGGTCTTAAAAACGCCATAAATCAGGCACTTAATGTTCACATTTTCCAATGTCTGTCTCTCCTCAGAAATCAAAGTGAAAGTAGTGTGACACCAGAGCACAGTAAAACCTCTTAGAGGTTGTCGGACTGCAGTTTGTGTCTTGTCATCTGCTTGTTTCTTTTATATGTTCATAATCTTACTCTAACCTAAACCTAACCAACTAGTGCTTCTGTTTGTGTAAATTTGCCTAAATTAATCAAAACCCCAACGATAAGGTGGATGATCAGAAAACGCTGGGTCATTTTTGAAAGGCACTGACAAACACAACCTACTTTGTAATTTAAGACTTACTGGTGTTAGCTGACTGGCAGGAAACACAGTATATCATAATGTACAAGTACAGACTGATATGAAATTATTCCAGTCGGACACACTGGAAAAAAAAAAACTTATACTAAGCCAAACAAAGGCTTCCTGTTTAAAGTGATGGGTTATCTGCCATCCGTGGAAGTTGTTTCTCATATTCTGTACGAATGAATGACAGCAAAAAGCTTCTTCTGAAGGCAGAAAAATGAGCCCTGATATTTCTAACTATGCTGACTGTGTGCAGACCTCAGCAGGAACTACAAAGAAGAGACAGAAACCATAGATGATTTGCATAAAACTACAAACCAAAGCACTGCTGTTATCATTTAAAGTTGCTCCGTGCAACTTTGCAAACGGCTGGTTATTTACTGAACTTTCCAGGCTGGTTGCTGTGTACCGACGCAAACCAGCTGGTCAAGAGAGCCTCGTGCTGGTGAGTCCGGCTCTCTCTGGACAGATTTGTCAATAAAGCTTAGAGGAAGTTCAATCAAAAGGACTATTTCACTCTTTCTCCCAGTTATTCCATTGATCACTGTTTCCCAGCCACACCTCTTGGCTTCTATCCATTCATATATTTTACTCCTTCCCTATTATCCTATACCTATATACACATGGGAGCTATTCACTGTATACGCATTATGCAGCAGTCTGTAGCTTTATGGTCTTACTGTATGTCTCTGTTAACAAATAAAACCACATATAAACAAGCAGTGTTGACCAGGGGGCTCAGATTCAAATTACCAGGGAGCCACCGGCCAGGTTCTTCACTCTTAGAGAAGCTGCTTGAAGAAAATTGAACTATATTGACTCTGATGAGCAACTCATCTTTCCTTCCTCTCTGGCAGATAGTCGCACTGCCCCACACGTTAAGTAATGTTCCTGAAAAATGGTAGCTATCCTTGTAGATGAGACCAGCAGCCTTCACTTTAAACTCAAATGAATTGAAAATGAATCGACCGTTCACCATTCTTGAAACTGTCTGTCCTCTTCAGAAATAGACAATCTGGTGTCATGTGAGCCACAGCAAAACCTGCCGTTAGTCATGGCTTTATGTCTGACAACTTGCGCAGCTAAAAAAGTGAAACAAACAGCCAATTACACCAAATACACATACACCAATTTCAGCCTTCGGCTTTTCTAGAAAATAAAAAGCACAGAATCAAAATGAGACTCAGAGGCCAGTTGTTTGAGATCCCTGATGTTGATGAATTTATCTCTTCTTTTTAGTTATATTCCTTAAGATTTCCGTCCTGCTTGAAATGGTAGTAACAGCACATGCAGTTTTATTCTACAAGTCTCAGCAATCTGTGTGCCGCAAACACTCCTCCGGCAGCTGCTTTGTCATGAATACAACAGAAGAGCAACTGGTGTATCTGTTTACAGTGCAACCAAACAAACATTGTGGATGTCTGTCAATAATCGATCGTTTTCCCTTTAGCCTTGAACAACCACAGTCTATCAAAAACAGGGTTTTATTTCATGAATAATGATCATCGTCAGTGTTGGATTTCATTGACATTTAACACTAAACTGGTGGTTTGCAGCCATTTTGGCATCAGCTTTTCCAGGAGTTTCCCCAATGTTTTCTACCAAGCGGCAACCACCGTGGCTGGAAAATGAAGCCAGTGCGGAAGTGCTCAAAACCGCTTGAGACAGGCTCCAGAAGTGAGTCAATCTCCATAAGCCCAAAATGTTCACAGCAGAAATAAACACGTTTTAGATGTTTAGATTAGCCTGGAGGCCAAAGAAGCAGTGCGGCCAACGTGGCGGCGGCCAGCGCTGCATATTTTCGGCTTCGAAACAGCTCTTGGAAGCCTTCAGGTGTCATCACTCATGCTCTGTCCATTCTTTATACTATCACTGGTTTCCACTCATAATCACAACCAGGAGGATTAAGGAATGACGTGCAGCATCTCCCCCTCCATCAGTGGCGTCAAAACTCAGTCTGGAATCCGAGTTCAACAGTTACGCTGTTGACAAACTGTGGCAATCTATAAAACTGTTCACTGAGGCTTGGGACAAAATAATTCTAATCTACATTTTATCATCAGCACTTGCCGTCGTTAAACTAGTGCCTCCTGATTAAATTGCTTTTAGGAGACATAATTTAATTTGGGTAAATATGGAGCATCTGTGCCAAGGGGAGTTTCTCCTCTGTTCTTCTCAGCCACGCTCTGTAATTTGGGCTGATGCTGTGTACGTTTGGCGAATCTAAGTGTTTGTTTCATGCTATGCTGCCATAATTTACCTGACACCAGTACTCATGTGTTGCTAAAATAGGTCAGACTGGCCATTACGTGAGGAGGTGCCCTTAATAGAAAAACTGTAAATACTGCCCAGTGGTACACAGTGAGAAGATTAGCAAAGCAAAGCCAAATTTGCATAAAAGCCTTTATATGCAAATGATCTCCAGTAGATTCTTTCCTCTCTACTATCTCTGTGAACCCACGCTAATTCCAGCTCCTCTGAGACCTCACAAGACTACAAATACAAATACTCATGGCCGTCAGAAGACTTTACATTCTCTGCGTCAGTGCTGTGGTTTGAAAGAGAAGACAAAAAAAAAAAAAAAAAAGTGTCGTGTTGCTTGTTCTTTGTGTTTATAAAAGAAAACGCACTTCTTTCATCAGATTGTAAAATAAACAAGGTCACCAAGATGAGGCGTTTGGATCGCTCTGAGTCAGAATATAATTGGCTGTGTTTTAAATTACACTCTAATTAGAATTTGCCATGCCTAATTTAGGTGTGATAAGTCCCACAGGCTCCTGAACAGGAAGTCGTATGCAGTTTCCTACGTATTCACACTCGCATGTTACTTTTTGATCGATACCAATGCTCTGGATGCCGACGCAGCTATTAAATATTCCTCTGTGCTTTGACTTTGACTGTTGGAAGAGAAGTTCTGCTAGTGAATCAACTCTCAACTTTTTTTTTTTTTTCTTGCTGCGCTCGAGGGCGGTCTAATTTCTATCAAGTAAACATCCTCCGCTGTCCCCGTTAGTCATAAAATTAGAGAGATTTCTTTTTTTCTTCTTCTTCTTCTTCCTTCTGCCCCAGATCTAAGATGTTTCACCAATATGCTGCGCAGCTGAAATGGAATGCATTGAAAAAAAAAAAAAAATGACCCGGAGAGCAACCTTGGTGGTTTTTCTGCTGCTGCTTCAGATCAGTTAACTGCTTTTAAAAGAAAGCTTAGTCGGTGTAAGGAGCTCAAACAACATGTTACCAAACCACAAGGTCAGACCGCCTTTGATTTCCAACAGAGCAGCTTGACTTTTCTTCCATCTTGATTACAGTGCAGGTTAGACTCTTGGCTCGGTGCTAATTCATCTAGATGACTGCACAGATTTCAAAACAGCAATTTTGCAGCAGAGCTTAGTGACAGTCATAACTGTTTACCTCAGTAAGGTAAAAGCAAACCTCAAGACTCGCACCACGGTATCTTAAACATTACCGGTGAAGAAATGTTTTTCTTCTACCGCTTCTTCAGTTCAAATGCAAGACTTTATTTCAAGATGGAACATTTAAAAGTGGACAAATGCACAGGGAAACATCCATCACAGAACCGGCAGAAATATCAGTTTTGTTTTTTTTGTGTGTGTTTTTCATCTGCATTCTACTTAATAGACAGGAAAGCAATTCAGCCACAAGACATGCTGTGTTTTGAGTAATGGACGTGACTCACTTTTTCTCGACTGGAGGAACTTGCCCTCCACCCTCGCTTTTCCTCAGTCTCCACCTACACATATAACCTGCCGCTGAACGTATCAAATTCATCGCTACGGTTGTACCGAGTCATTCCAGCCGATGTAGGAAATCATTAACTGGAGTGGAAGTAGACGAGGCAGCTTGACTCCAAACATAATAAATTACAGCACCTCATCATAAAGATCTGGAATGCAGTGGACATCTCATATTGATGATATATTATACTATCCTTGTAATAATATATTTTAATGCTTTAAGATGATCTGAACATGTTGTGTAGAAAGAGGATGTGTTGCATGTCACCTGATCCGTCCCAACTATGCACACATATCTGTTTGTCCCTCTAACAATTCACAGATTTTTATCACATTTGCCTCCAAAAAAAAAAAGAAAAGAAAGAGCTAATAAGATATTTCAGTTTCTGCTCTTTCATCTGAACCTGGCCGGATGTTTGTGTCTTGTGTCAGGAGTCGAGGAGGAGTTCCCCCGCTGCATGCAGCCGTGCCCCGAGGAGCAGCACCCAGAGGAGCCCCACCCAGCCGGGCTCCATCTTCCAGAGGGCGGGGGGTTCAGAGAGCCAGAGGTGCGCCTCCAACTGCAGGATACCGGCCGGCTCCTCCCATAGTTCAGGACACATACGGCGAATATGTGAGTATATTAAAACTCTGTAGACCAGTCAGCACTGAGACCATACTTACAAATATACTTGTACTCGTCACTGTGAAACCACTGGCCATGTAGTCGATCAAAAGAAAATTGATTTAATTTGTCAAGCTAAAATGCCAAACATTTGCTCATTTCTAGCGATGCATGATATAGATTATTTTAATGCGATAACCGTTAATTACCAGCTTCTCATGACAGACAACGTGGCTGATGATAACTTCATATTTTCTGTTTTAAAAACAGGTTCATAAACTGTAGTTTATGTACACCCGAGGGCAAGAAAGGCTAAGATGTAGTGAGCAAAAATGGATGATCTAATATTGCATAGCTCTGGTGGACAAGCAAAATCCAACAAATCAGCAGTTCTTACTCTTCAAATGTTCATTTATTTTTTCTGCTAAAGTACTTTAAAAAAACAAACTTGATAAACTTAGTTAAAACATCAACTTCTTTTCTTTTTTGGGAACATGAGCAAGGCATTTTTCACTTTTTTTTTGGCTTTCTTAACAGCTAACTGATCTACAGATGATTTAAAGAAATATATAATAATAATAATAATAATAATAATAATAATAATAATAGCTGTTAGTTGCAGTTGTACTTCATTTGAAGATAATTGTTTAGGAGTTTCCCAAATGTCACCAGTGATTGAATATTGCACTTCCGTAAAGTAGCAGTAGAAACTGATTTAAAAGAAAATCCACGCTGCATAAGCTGACAGATCCTTACTTGTAGCCCCTAATACGGATCAAGCTCCCAAAATCCTGAAATTTACATGTCACATAATGCAACTCAATAGTGTCTGTCATTAGACTTTGCCTGCCTGGTCAGTCACTACTTTGCAGGGTTATTTTCTTAGACTTCCTAAAGCTTCTCCAGAGCCATGGAAGACATTATAAATTTGTTTGAGTCATACTCCTTGTGGTGAGAAAATGCATGCAGGTTTGAGGATGAGTGCATCCGATGAAAGAGAGGAAAAGAACAGGTGCATTCTGGTATTCTACAAACAAAATGAAGTTAGTTATTGTAGTTTGGCCTGCTCACTGTGACACACAGCTCGTGGAGGCAAATAAGATACTTGTCAAACATGATTCTTCTTCTTTGGAGACATAACTCAGTCATCTTTGAAAACACAGACACCATGCGCATGTTTTTGACGAGGATCATTATTACCTGGTTGTCTATCATGATTAAAACTCCATCAATCCTCTTAGAAATCATAGAAACTCTAGAACTTGCCGGGGAATCATCATGATTTTAAGTTTTCCCCAGTATCAAATTAATCCAATGATAGTCGTCTGTGCATATTACAAACAGGAACTGTTATTAGATAATTCTGCATGCTTTTAATGGTGCCAACTTGACAAAATGTGAACAAATATTGGCAAACAAACATTACTGTTAACTGTGACAACATTATACTACCTGTTTGCAACCCCCAAAACATTATGGGAACAGTTGTTTCAAAAGGTTGAGCATGATTATCCCCCAAATAGAAGTAAGATCAGTTAATAGGATGTCTCACTGTGCCAGACTTTGAAGAAAATATTAGAGCTAACTGTCTTCATGACTACGTACCATTGTGTGTAAGAAAACTCAAACAAGTATGGTGCTCTAAACAGTCCACCATATTTAGTTTTTTGTCTCGCTACATGAGGTGTCAGCATAAAGAGTGACTTTGTTATTGTAGTGATTATTGTGATGTAGCTTACCTGCACAGTCTTTTGGGAACCTGGCTGCAATATCAACAGCTACCAGAGATGAATATATTAGGCTTAGAGTCAGAGTCTTTGTGCGTTTGCCAAGAGAGTCTCCTGCCGCACTGTCAAGGCAAGTTCCCCAGGGACTCCAGCATCAACATTGCATATTTAGCAGATAGAAGGAAAGAGGAGGTGGTCCGCATTGGAAAATTGCCCCCAGCAGCCCATACCTAACCACATCTGACAGGTTTATTCAGAGGTTGCAATTCAGATTGGTGGAGGTCGTAGAGAATGACTCTTGGACCAGCTGTTTCCCATCATTGTCATAGTTGTAAACTGCATCCCCCAACACCTGCACCTGTGTATCTGGATGGAGAAAAAAAAAAAGACCCCCAACATCTGCCAGATGATAAATCTAACCACATCGCTGCAAATTAGAGATTGAATGAGTGTGACACTGTATTATCTGAATACATCACCGTCGCAGGACAAGTGTTCTCCATCGGGGGCTGATGAATAGGCTCTTGTATTCATCAATGAAATGACAAAGAGATGTTTCTTGTTCACATTTGTTGCCTTCATTTATCACAGTTTAAAATTCACTCACACACGTTCCCATCGTTCTTTTTGCAGCGCGTCATCGCCACAGGCAAAAACATTTGTTAAGCTGGAGGCGTTTTCTTCTTCTCTCTTGCTCAGACAAACAGCACCAGACCCCGGCTAACTTGTGGTGATTTTGTCATGATGACACGTGGGTGTACAGTATCTTTGTCTGGAGGGTTTTGGTTTACGTAATCCGTCCCTTCTTAAGCTTCTATTTGTATTGGTATTAAATTACACTGAATCCAATTGTTACCAAACAAAATCACAGAAATGTTATTATCCCGTGATCCAGTCTTGGCAGTCCCATCGGTCTTGAACGGGTACTATGACTGCATCCAAATGTCATTTCATGTAATTCATTAGGTGCTTTGAGGTCTCTGTCTCACCTGCTGCTAATCCCATTGGAGAAGATTTAAACATGATGTAATTCTCGTTTCAGAAATGAGGCTACATGTGATCCTCTTTGTTTCAACGCTGGCAGTATAAAATCCCAGGAGGCTAATAAAAGTGGCAGAACTTCCCTTTTCATGCTAAATCTAGAGCTATATGTACGTGTAACTGTTTGTTTCTGTTCACACAGAAGCTTAATTCCTTTGGGTGAGAAGAACAAGAAATGTGCAATGCACGTGGGTTGGTATTGTTTATGTTAAATCCTCCAGACACAGTAATCCATTCTGAGCATTGTGGGTCCTTGTTGGCTGTTGCGGCATTAAAAAAAAAAAAAAAACTCATCCCCCTCAGGCTCTTCTCTGCATGTCCAGCCCTGTTGAGAGCCAAGCATTGTTAATTGAATCATGTTCTCTATGGCACAGTCCTTGTACCTGTTTTAATACAAATTAGGTGTAATGGATAGGAAAATATTTCAGATACAGTAATAAAGAAGCCACATCCAACTAGTGTGGCAGGCAAGACCGGTCATGAAGACAGGATTGAAACCCGCTCACATTGAACAAAACCTGTCATTTGTAATAATTGCAGAGAAAATGTATTTATTTTTATCTCTTGGAAATGTGAATCTGTAATTGCCACTACAAGTTAGACATTTTAGTAATTAGCTATTGATATATATAAATAGAGTTGTAATTTGTTTTTGTAGCACAATTGATTTTTCTTCTCTTATTTTTATTAGCCATCCTAGCGGTGTGGATTTAGAGATGGCTTTGTTGTTTGGTGGGTCAGTCCACTACTTTGGTCTGGACTGAAAAATCGCAACAATTTACTGAATGGATTGCTATGAAATTTGGTACAAATATTAATGGTAGAAAGACAATGATTCCTAATGAGTGAGTTTTTATGTAGCTCCACCAACAGGTCAAGTATGTAACTTATCCAGTGAAATATTTTGACATGATCAAAATGGATTCATGGTGCGCAGAGGATGAATCCTATCGACTTTGGTGATCTGGTACTCTGGTTCATGAGCAAACAACTGTAGAACTAACATAACTAACATTCCCATGAACCTCAGCTGCACCTTCACACATAGTAAATGTTACCTTACTGACTAAGATGTTAATCTTGGTAAACTTTATATCTGTCATTGTGAGCATGTTAGCACGCAGACTAGGGCTGTCACAATATCAAAATTTTACCAAACGATTTTTATAAATGATAATATTTTATTGTTTAAATATCACGATTATCATCTTAACCGGTATATCATGACACCCCTAATGCTGATGTTAGCATTTTGCTCACAGAGCTACTAGGTTTTTAAATTTAGATAACGGACGTCAGTGTCTGAATACCTTCATATGACCGCATCGCAAAAAATAAGTGTTCATCTCGAACCTGCTGGCCATGAGTTTGCATTTTCTCACAGTGTATCTGTGGATTCCTCTTGGTGGTCCGGTTTCTTTCCATAGCTCAAAGACATACAGGTTGGGCATACTGATACTGAGGCTAGATTGCCTGCAGGTGTGAATATGGGTGTGAATGGTTGCCCATGGGTTAGGTGTGATACACTAACGACCGGTCCAGGGTGTACCCCGCCTCTTGCCCAAGGAGAGCTTGGATAGATTCCAGCCCCCCCTCCCACCCCCTCTTCATGACTGCACAGGATAAGCAAGTACAGGCGAGTACAGCTCGATGCAGTGAGTGATATTAAGTTTCATTTTTTCAGTGCAGATGTGTTTCTGCAGGGCTAATTCATTAATGACATGAATTCCCCTGATAAAACTTGACAGATGTGAATAAGCTTTATTTGAAACTTGGATCAAAACCAAAAGGTGGTAAAGTAACAGTATGGAGGGCTAAGACATTTGTCAAGCGTAACACAGGGAAATGATATTTCAACTTGATACATGGGCCAGCTTTTTGACAACCTCAATCTGATAGCTTGAGTAGTATTTCTACCCCTGCAGCGGAAAAGTTCCAGCGAATTCCAGCCTCTTCAGCTTTCTGAAATATGCTGTCAGGAAGAGCTGAATAAATGGCATGTAGCTTTGACAAATTCTGAGATCAAGACAGATGACCGAGGGTTACAAATTCTGGATTATTTGTTTTCTTTGAGCAATATCATGCGGTGTTATTTTCCTTTTATTGTTAAGAAGTTAAGAGCAGTGTGTGGCACAGCTGTGCGGAGGCGCGACATTTGTCTTTGAACAGATGGTGTCGTACTAAAGTCGTCTGAGAAGAACAAGGCTCATATTCTCCTTTTGATTTGCTTAATTTTCTCACTTTTGTTGTTTGCATCTGTGACACCTTTTGGGTTTCAGCGTTCTCAACAGAATTCATAATGTTAGGGCAGTGTGTTGTTGAACTCATTTGGATTTAGTACAGTGTGCGGGGGACAAATTCAGCGCCTGAAAAGCCTGCTCTCGGTGTCAGTGGCATCCTATCTGTTACAGTGGTATTGTAGAGCACAGTGGAGCGGCTGCGATACTGCTGTTGTAACATGCAGTGCCAGGCCCTCTGTTAGTCTTCAGTGGCCTCAGAGGCCAGTCCTTATCTTTTAACAACACGCCTCTCAGCCATCCACTGGCATACAAATGAAAGACTCACTTAGGGGCTGCTCTCTTTCTCCCCTGTCTGTCTCTACTCCCCCTCCCTCCAACCTCTCACTGTCACACTAATCCTATTTAGTGATGGAAACACAGCACTGTTGCAGTGTTGCCGCATTATTGTGCTCTCCAAGATATTTTGGGTAAATGGTATATCAATACAAACACATCCGATACTGTATTATAATAGCTTTAATCACACTACCATCACAGTCTGCTTTCAATTTCAAAGTTGTTTTTCCATGTGTCAGACGCCAAAGAAAAGAATCATTTTTAATGTGCTAATGTGATTTATAAACCAAGCATGTTTCTCCTCTCAGCTTTCTTGTAACTCAATTATAGAGAAGCTGCTCTAATAAATGGCAATAACATGCCATTGTTAAAGTTTAATGTGGTCCTTAATACCAGGCAGTGTTGTCCGATGTGAGTGGACACCTAGATAGAGTTGCCATCGAGAAGAGTGGAGTTAACGATAATGGCATGTGGCTTGTGCTGAAAACTAATCAGGGTATGTAGTACCTGCTCGTATGGTCTGCATAAAGCACCGTTGACAAGGAAATGGAGGTTGAATTTGTTGTGTAGTGAAGACGAACGATGGTTTGGTTCACAAATGACTTCCAATATGTATAACAGATATTAGTTAAGTCTTGGATGATATATGCATGTTCTATTTTTGCCTAAACTAATGGTGATACCCAACCGACATCACCTGCTACCTGGAAATCTAATGGAAGGATTTCTCTGAAACTAGTCATGGATCTTCATGGGTCCCAGAGGATACATCTTTCATTGAGTCACCCTAAACTTTTAACAATGAAAATACTCATGCTCCTCAGAGGATTAACCTTTTGCATTTTGCTCACTCTGTGATCTTTCTTGTAGCGCCTCACACAGGCCAAACATTTACTTTTGACCCCATGGTGTGTTCCTTCTGGCAACACCATCATATTGTTGGTTATTTCATCCAGCACTTTACCACTGTGGCATATAATGAGGCATAATTGTTGCCCCTAGGGTTCGCTAGCAGGCTGAAAGCTGAACATGACAGTTGTAAAACAGCCAAATAGTTTAATGTTTTATGCTCTTTGGATAACAGCCATATTCTGTGTCCATTTACCAAATCAAACACTCTCGCTTAAATATTTTACAAATTCCACAGAGGAAAAACAGCATCATTTCACTGCTAAGTAGGAGATAATAAACAAAAGAATAATAAAAACAACAGTTTGGTATAAATTCTAAGCTTTAATAATAACATATTGACAATGTCAGTCACATTAAAGAATTAAATACATGTCACGGTAGAATCACTAGAAGAAACACCAGACTCTAGAGTTTGACATGATAAGCTAAACTAACATAGTAATCTGTAATTGTTCTTTCTTTTTAATAACATTAATCACATTTCCACCCAGCATGATACCTGAGACTGAACAAATAACTTTTCTTTGCATCACTCAATGGATAATGAACCTTGAATAATATACATAAGAGGAAACTACATCTTAAATTCAGACGTACCCTCTGCTGGGTCACAGTGCTGAACTGAAACTTGTAACACTGACCTGAAATAACTTTCTATTAAACTGATAAACGTTCAGTCGCTAATATGACTGGTACAGCCCACGCAGCTCATTATTTTTAATTAGTCCCACCTTTTCAGTGCGTTACTGGCAGCATTTCATGATGCTGCTGCTCAGTATCTTTAACCACTGAATATTCAGCCCTGTGAGCTATGAGAGGTCTGAGGTCTGTTTTTTCCACATGGAAATGATGTAACTGCAGCCTAGTCTTGTTAACTTCTGATGTTTACAAGTTCACTTTTCTGGTCTTGCTGGACTACAAGCGCTAATTCAGTCACTTTATTTATTGCTATGTGTCCAAATGGTGAGCACAGTTACATCCTTATTTTATGTGTAATAAAATCTGTGGTCAGTATAAAGTAACCAGTGGAGACACTTGGCTCAGTACAGATTTTTATTGTCCACATGTTTTTATGCTCCAAGAAAGTATTTTATGTGATAATTGAGGCTTCCTTCACAATCACAGCTACATGATTCTACTTCTTTGCTCCCCTGAGACTCCTATCATTCAATATTCATAACCAAGCTTGTTATTCCAGCCTGCAATACATACTGTGTATAATGGAGACAGATTTTAATAGATTGAAACAGAAAGATCTTTAGTTTTTTGACAAAACCAGGCATGTTTTCAACAGAAACTGAGAGATTATTTCAATTTCAAATGGGGGTGACACTAGCAATGCATAAACTTTCTTCAGAAGATTCCTTTTGGTTAAAGCTTTTTCAGCTTCAAAGAATTTATTTGTGGCTTTGAACGAATAGTGTAGTTTGCACAGTTTCTTGTTTGTGTTCACCACTTTGAAATGTATCATCAATTCTGATCGAATACACTTGATTATATTTTGATGCCCATTTATGTGGAGGGTTAATGTCACTTGCTTTAAAGAAAAGCATTCGCCAGTTTGATGTTATGTTGCTGCTTTTTTACCCACTTTCAACTTCAGCATAATAAATCACTAGCTAAGACCAGCTAATAGCTACTTTTATAATACAAGACCAGAAGGCAGAAGATGAGAACATGAGGTTGGTTGACTCAGTCTACAAAGTTCAGCACCGTAATCTCATACATATTCATGGTTGGAGCCTGGTTTTCTGTCAGATCAGTCCTCGGAATAAAACTAATGAATATCCATCAAGCAGGATCCTAAATATTTATTTAGAAAACACTGCAAATATATGAAATATCTTTATGTAGGTGGCTAGTGTGACTCCTGGTACACACAACAGCCGCTATACATATATATATATATGTACGTACATGGCAATAGCTGTGGCTCTGATACAGTTAACCCACTCTTTAGCACATTTCAACATGACTGCTATACAGTCCGCAAGATTCACCAACATTCATGTCAACTTTCTTCCTCCTATTGTCTTTTAGATTGCCTTGTTAAATCCTGTCCACAGTCTTCTTCACTTCTAAATATTAACATTGTTTTTACCATTGTCAGTGCTGTGATGATTATCTTTGGCAAAAACTATTCAAAAATTGCAAGGGTAATTATTTTCTTTTTTTGTGTTCCATTAGGCAGAAAGAGGTTATGATGGGAAATTGCAAATCAAAGTCTACAGTTTCATCGGCCTGCTGAAAATTGCTTTTAATTGCATAACTTTTGACAAAATTGCACTGCTTTTTGACAACTGCTGCTTTTCTAATGGCATTCAAGGGGCTGAATATTATCAAACGTACAGTTGTTGACTAAACGTAGTCCTTGCATGGGGAGGGGGCTAGCGTTGGGAATTGTTGACTTTGCAAAAGCTCTTGTAATTGCAAAATTAAAAATGCCAGGGGGGAATTAAATTGCCTTCAAGCTACCTCTAGACAAACAGAAGGGGAACTAATAAAAACTTCCACAAAAATCAACACACTTCCCACTCACACAAAAACAATGAAGGAGTCACAAACAAGTTTGCCACCCAATGGGATGACCAGGTAGAGGTTTGAACATATAAAAATGATTCCTAAAATGCACCTACCAGGTATTTTACCCAGAAACAAGTACTGCCACATCTGGGTCTCTCTGTTTGGAGTCATATGTAGGTCCTTCACACATACTTCGTTTATGGAGGATTAAAGATAAAAGACTCAATTCAAATGTTGTCATTTGGCATGTGCATGTTTCTAATCAGGAATTAGAGCCTTAATAATAATATGGATGTGATGAGCATTTTCTTCCGGTGCTAAATCTTACAGACATTCATTTCAAGCATGCAAATCAGGGGCAGATGGAATTAGCCAAGAAGTGTGTGGGGGATGAGAGATGTGTCGCTATGGGTCGGCGCCTTTTGTGGAACATAAGTCCCATTTATCCCAAATTAGGACGGGTGCGGCACTGGTTCGCTTTGATGTTCCTCTTGGCGGGGGCCTGGGTGGAGTGCAGAGGGGGGGACGGGGCAGATTGCTGGAGCACAAACAGATGTTCAAGGCTCATCCTTTGAGGTAGTGATGAAACGTTGCCACAGCAAGAGTCTTTACATCCCACTGTCAGTCAGTTGACATAGAGACAAGGGCAGGGCTGCAGTTGCCACTCTAATGGTGCTGCATATGGGCTGCTATACCAAATGGAGCAAATCAAGCAATTTGACCTATATCAGTGATAAGTTGAAGGCTTCTGTACATTGCAGTGTATGTAGCATTTGATTTACAGTAAGATACAATAGATTTGGTAGAAGTTGCTGTGTGTTTAGGTGAAAATGTAAAAACCATATTTGCTCTACATTTCAACAGGTTTATAATGTTGAGCATGCTGTCGTAATAAAGTCACTTCATTGTCAAGATGTTTGGAGGTTTTCCTGATCTGCACCTCATCTGACCGGTTGCATTTTCTCTCTACTTTAGGAATATGACGATGGCTACGGAACAGCTTATGATGACCAAGGATATGAATCGTATGACAACAACTACAGTAATCAAGGACAAAAGTAAGTTCTACTATTTTTTTTCCCCAAAATAACCTTTACTCTCTGTATTCCTAGAAATACTGTTCATATCGGACATTTCTGCTGGATACCATTTGCACCCAATCCAATGATTGAGTGCCAGTACACGAAGCAACCACTCTTATGTCGAGAGGTGTAAAGTGTCGGTGTCAGGCGTGTAGCACATTCGACTATCAAGCTGGAAATTGCAAGTGTCTGACTTACGTTTATAGCTGCACTAATCAATATTTTGATGTTACTAATGTATAATGGAATCACTAGGTGTAATGTCAATGGAGTCTCTTATAATAAATCCTCCGAAAATGAACCCTTGACTCTGCAGTTCCCCACAGCTCTACTGAGCATTTTACCAACTTTAAGCGTATTGTTTTGGTTTTAATGGACAGAACTTTATATTTTGGCTCACTGCAGGGGGCCAAGCAAAAAAATAATATAAACCCATTGTACAATACCTTCCCTAAGCTAAACAGAAGACAGATAAGGTTAGCGACTAACAGATGAACATAGTCAGCCCATTTTCACTCCCAACCCATCGCCAAATATGCATTATACTGCAAAATATGACGCTGTAGGTGCAATAGTGTTATGTCTGTACAACCTTGGTAGCTTGATGGTTTAATGTGCCATCAAAGTCAGGTGACGTTATATGAAGAGTAATAAAGTTCATATGGAGGTTGGATGGGTCAAGCAAAGTCAACACCGGACTTTCACCCAGGAAACCGCTGTTTGTAAAACCGGAAGTAAACGTTGACTTCTTTCAAGTTACATACACACAGTTTATTTTGTCCACCCCAAATATATTATTGAGGGCAGGCCAGATTCACCTTTTGTGAAAATGATCATACAGCTCAGTCAACATCTCTACAAAACAGCAAAAACATCAGAACCTTGTTGACTACAAAAGTCTCAGCTACGTGCGCTTAATAAACTGGCAACTAAGTTCTTACAAGGAATAAATAACTCATAAATCCAAACTAGGTTATCATGTTGTCATACTCTTCAGAGTTCATACCAGGGGAAAAAACACGACAATGTCTCAAACAGCTTGAGTGAGTGCACTGAATTAAAAAGCACTTGAATATGCAATGAGTTGTATTTATGTCTCTCCAAGTCTAAACTTTATGAGCAGCATCTGAGGGTAGCGAGCTTGCAGCAGTTTGGCCATTTGGGCTCGAGTAAATGTAAGAGAATATGAGGTAAAACTGAGATTTTGAAGTCTTTTGTGTTCAGAACAGCTGGGTTATGGTGCAGGAGCTGTTATGAGTCATTTATGCTCATTTTCTGCCCTGTTTGAAACTCAAAAGAACACTTCCTGTTAATTAAGTATTTTGCAAAGCATAACAACTGCGTGAGGGCTGACCTTTGAATTGTCCTTTAAGACTAATTCAAAAAAAGTGAAACTTAAGATTGAATTCCGCCTCTTAAAAATACAACCAGTCAGGTTTACGTAGTTGAAATGAATCTGAGGTTTCAAAACAAACCAATCTCATATATCGGTTTTCTTCAAGGCATTGATTGCAGCTCTTTACGTTAAATGTAGTATCTTTGTTTTAATCACCATTTTGAATATTTAGCCAGAGGTGCATTTGTGTGTTCTCATCTCAATGCAAAATAAACAGCTTTAGTGGTATGTTGCTCCAGTGCAGCTAAATGCAGAATATTGATTTTCTTATATCCAGGGAGCTATCACGCTCTCCAAGCCACACAAGGTCAAAGGCTTTGGTTTGTTGGTGTCTCACTGTATTTTATCAGCACACGATGTGCTACATTTATGTATGCCTGCTTGTGCCACTTCAAAGAAAGAATGATTGTTGCCACATTTAGTGTGTCAAAAAAAATATTGTATTGGCAGCTGCTGGAAAAAAGAAAAGAAAAGGAAAACAGTAACAGAAGAAAAAAAGAACATTATTCTGTCCCTTGGCTTTTGTGAGCAGGGTGGTCGATGTTTTCTTTTGTGGAGGTGTCAGGATGTATGTCACCCAGACTTCATCCATCTTTTGTGCTATCTCTTTTTTTTTGTGCGTGTTTGTGTGTGGGGCCAGATCACACACTCACATGCACACACACACGTGCACACACGCACACACTGTTTTTTCAACATGCCAAGGGATGTATCTTGGAAGTGTTGCTGGTTAGGTGTAGAGATGCTTGCTGGGGGGGAACGATGCAGGTCCGCCTCAGGAATCTACAGCTATTTGTTTGTAAGAGCAGCTTCGTGAATAATGGTCGGGGTGTTTTGGTGAAGGTGGGAGCAGGTGGGAGGAAGTGTGGAGGGGTATAGGGTGGTTGGTGGCGGCACAGAAGAAAAATGGAGACCATCATGAAGAGGCTGGAGGCTGGGTCGACTCAAAGAGATTTTCATGTCTGTTATCTGGCGGGAGACAAAGCAACTAATAGGGCTCAGGCATCGTAGCTTGCGCCTCCAGAGACAGCTGATTCACTTACTTCTTCTCTTATTTGTGTGTCCTGTGTCCTGGATTTGGTCGAAAAGTGACTGTGGCTGCAGGCTGACATTGTGCATGTATACAACTAAGCTTTGTGAGCTATTGCAGTCATAAATTGTCACTGGATTGATTGAATTTTGACCATTTGTCCATAAATATAAGATATATTGTGCGGATGTTCTTTTTATGTGAGCTTTTTTTAGTCCTGCAGGCGGTACATAAAGATCTATGCATATAATTATTAATGTAAGACTTTCTAATGCTTTTATAAAGCCACAGATCTATAGTACATATTACGTTACAGTAATATGTACTGCACTGTAAACCACAGTAAACCATTTATTACCCTTAATTACTGCTTTTAGAGAATGCTGTTAATACTGCAACATAACACTGTCCTTCCGCCTCACAGGCGCTATCCTATTTAGCTTTGTGATGGACAAAGGTGCATTATTTTCACCCCAAGCATGAGGAAAGTCATAGCGGGTCCCAGCTGCAGCACGGCCTCGAGGAGAGTGTGTGTGCTGGCGTGTGAGCTTGTGTATGTGTGTGCATGTGGACGAGAAGTCTCCTAACAATGTTTCTCGAAGCCTAAGGAGCTCCCAGTCACCAATCTGAGCTCTGACTGCGTGGCAGGATTTCAGTTGCCGGAGGATAACAAGCAGAACAATTTACAGTCTCTCTGTCATGGTATTACCCCAATGGCTTATGCTAGAAACAGCCCTGCCATTTGTGAACATGAAGGGAAAGAACGAGGGTGGGTTTTAAAGGCTTCTGCTCTTAACAAGATTGTAATGCCGCATCAGTGGATTTACTGATACCTTAATTATCTTGAAATATATTTCCATAAGACATGAAATGCATTTAGCTGTAGGTGGTTATCAGAGTGTGGCTTGTCAGTCAAATGACTGATATATTGTCTTACAGTCCTATTACAATGGATTTGCTCTCATTTTAACTTAAAAAATCTTCATTATCACCAGAATCACCAGGAGAAAAAAAAATATTTGTGCTGAATTAACTGGCCATCACAAAATTATGATCATTGATTTGGTAATTGATTAATTGTTTTAGTCATTTATGAAGCAAATGTGAAACATTCACTCATCTGAGCACCTCAGATATGAAGATTTACTGCTTTTCTCTGTTTTATCTCACTTAAACTTGAATATATTTTGGACTGTTGGTTACATACTGATATCACTTTGCCCTCTTGGCATGTTTCACCATTTACTGAAATTGTATACACTACATTTTATAGTTCATAGTACTGAAAGATTAATCACACATTAGCACACATGTTTATGGTCAGTGTTTCTCTCCACAAAAACATTGTGTGTATCTGACAAGCGCATGGAATGTATTCCCTTTCTCATAAAACTAATGCATATGCATTTTTTTAAATAGTTTACCACATCTGCACACATCCACGTACTTGCAATCTTCTTCCCCACCTTTGTTCGCGCGCTATTGGAGGTTGTTACCGCCACAAACTATTGAGTATTTCAACACATTGAACACTAAATCCTACACTGTGAGTTTAAGTAGAGACATGTTCTTAGCGATTAGACACTTTACCAGTAAGAAGTGGTTTAATGTTGGTCTGACTGTCGTACAGTTCACACCTGGCTAATAAAATGTTTATCAGTGCATCATATTCTGTGTGCTGATGGTAAATACTACTAACTAAAGCTCATTACTGTGGAAAAAAAAAGTTTCACAAACTGGCAATACTCAGACTAAGTACCAGTCATTATGTGAACATTTAGAAAACTGTCCAACACATGCAAAACAGACATTTTTCTTTCATTTTTTCATAAACAGAAACAAGCACTAACAGAATATTCTGAAAAATGTTATAATTACATGAGAAATCTAGACGTACTGGCTATAACATTTTACTTACTTTGCAGCACCTGAGTATATCTCAGTTACTGAGTTACTTGTTGTCATAATGTTCTCTGCTGCTGGTACAAGATGTTAGACTGCACATCGGTTATACTAACCACTGCCAAATGAGACAAGTGAATCAGTCTAACTACACTGTGCATTCAGTCACACGGAAAAGCCAGAATTGAGTAATTTAGACATAATTAAATTTGAAAGGCAAATAAGGCGTTCACAATCTTAAGACATGAGAGTTAAGCAAAAAAGCTGTTTTTAGTTGCCCTGAAGACATTTTGCGACATTTACATGTTTCAGAAGAGAGCTGACGCCTGGGGGAACCTTGTGGAACGCTACCTCAGCATGACAGCCATGGCAGCTGGTCCGCCAGCTCCTAGATCACAGCCTCCTCTTACCGTGTTTATACAACACAGAGCACTGAGCCATCATCTTTTTTTGGAGAGGCAGCAGCGGGCTTCATCTCTGGAGAGTTATCGGATGCTGCAGCACTTAGGTACCAATCTAGTGCTAAGGTCAAGGAGGCTGGAGAGGGCTGCTTGTGTGGAGAGCGTCTTTAATTTTATTAGGAGAGAAAAGGTGGCGTCTCTGTAGGGAAATGAGAAGGATGACAGCTGTGGCACAGCCCTGGCTGGACACTCGGAGAGGTCATGGCGAGGTCTTTTCTCGCAGCTCGGGTGTGATCAAAGCATTATTTCATACTTGACACCTCTGAGACTGCCGGCTGCTGACACCTCGCACCTTCCCTTGCATCTTGGTTTGGTACGCTACATCGTAGGCTAGATCCCGGAGGCCTGAGGGCACATGGATAGCTATGTGACAGTGTTTTAAAGGGCAGACGCATCCCTGAGGAACAACTGTAAATCTTAGTACAAGAGACGGGTACAGAGGAGAACAGAACAAGAAGAAGAGTGGCTGGATTTCTAAGTTTCATGGTGTAGCAGTTTACAATCGATTGCTTGAAAGAGGCCCAACATTATTGAAAACAAGTCTCATCGCCAACAAACACACAAACCTCCAGTCAAGTGTTCGATGAACAGCTTAGGGGCTAGTGATACACTACCAAATACTACAAAAAGACCGTAATATATCTGCAAGGGTTGATGTATGAATATTTCATTGGGATGGTACTTCAGTATCAAACACTGGAGAGAAAGATATCAAACCATGGCAACTTCCTTGACGGTTTTGTCGATGTAGAATCGAAAAGGCAGGAAGCCTGCACATTCAAACAACACACAACACAAACTATAATACAGTTAATGCCAAACTACATTCACACAGTATGCTGGTAGCAG
Organism: Argyrosomus regius; assembly: GCA_946959425.1. NCBI lineage: Eukaryota > Metazoa > Chordata > Actinopteri > Sciaenidae > Argyrosomus > Argyrosomus regius. Next base: position 9,760,816 of record OX336899.1, on the reverse strand, counting down.
GTTGCATATTCTTGTAACATAAAGCTATGTCACAAAAAAAAGATACCAGCATCCGGCTTACTGCTATAAAACGCGTTGGTCATAGCAGTGAATCATTGGCTCCCCCAGCAATGTAGAGGGCTGTAAACGTGGACATTGGAATAGGAAGTTTATGATCTAACCGCGATGTTTTATATCTGTGTAGTGTTGCAAATGGTGAGCTGTGTTGTGGTCATCACCGGAACAATAGGTGTACTGGATCTACAAGCTTACATTAGAGCTGCTGTGTTTTTTTTTAACAAGACTAAGAGTGTACAAGCTAGCATAGCTTAAAATGGTAGCCAGAGCATTGGTTTTGAACTCTCAGCTATAGCCTTGGGTGAACATGACAAATACTTTGGCAGGTTCAACTATGGCAACCACAGCCCAAGAATAGATTTTCCATACCTGTTGGCATTCATTTGACTGCATAATTGATTTCACCCATAATTGATTGCAGTCGCAGATGCCGACCATACATACATGTCAGTAGCTGGCTAGCCTTCGGCTATAGTCTTTGCGTTGTGTTCAATTGCAGGTGAAACAATGTATTTGATGAGCCTGCCTTTGTCAATGCTACTTCTCTGAGGGCTGCTTGTTGTGTCAGGGCACTCAAGGCAGACAACACCCATTTAGTACAATGGGAATATCAGCATTGTGCTTTTTGTATCTTAGCACAGATTGGCTGTGTTAGCTGTCTGCTTCTGAAATGCCTGTGGTGCTTCACAGATGCCGGATACCTAGATGCTGTTTTCGTGGTAGACAGCTTGTCAAGATGAATGACAGATGCTGTGTCGGGAATTAGACCATCTGACTGGACGGAGGGCAGGTTTACACCCCTCTCTCTGTCTCAAGACAAAAAGTCACATTGTAAATACGCCTACAATAAAGATATAACAACGTCTTTCGCAGACTATAGATACACAGCCCAAACATGTTTCCAAATGAGGTGTTTTAGAGAATGCTGTAGACTGACTCGACTTGAAGAGGCAGTATTTTCTTTGAAAGAGGATTTCATGCACTTTCCATAAAAACGAGGAAAGTATAACATAAATGGCCTGTTCAAATCCAGAAAGAAGACTCATTTGTAAAGTCAAATCTTTGCCGTAGGCCATTTTGTCCCTCTTTGTGGCTCTTCAGCAGGGGGTCAGCGTTGGAGATAGCTTTGCAATCAGCCTCCACACTGAGCAATCACCAGTGTATCCCTAAGAAGGTTTTCCATTTGAAATTATGTGAGCTTCATTTCATAGTAAATGGTAAAAGAAAAGTAGTTTGAAAAAATAGATGCTTTTTTTTCAGTTTTTTTTTCATTCATTTTCATTGTATTGTTGTCTGTGAAAATCACCACTGAGCCGGTGTAATCAGAGCATTCAGTGTGGGGCATTTTCATCAGGATTTTACCATTTCAACTTTCAAGTATTCTGAGGATTCACAGTCATGATCAGTTAAAGTGTGCAATATGCAAGAAATGGGCTACCAGAGGAGAAGCAGCCTTTCTCCACATCAGACCGGCACTGTATTACCTCTGCAGCCTCTCGTAATGTCCTACTAGATTTCTTCAAATTTATCACAGAGGGCTGGAAGAGTAATGGCGACGTAAGAAAACAAAGTCCACTAGGGACGTGTACTACATCATTCAGATTTAACACCGCCATCTGTTTCAGGGTGCCCAGGAATGGCAACATCAGTGCTTAAGACGAAGCATTTACAGAGATGACAGATGCTCTGGAGGCAGGGTCTTTACCTGTGGAAAAGTAGGCCTGGAATCAGATGCTTGATGAAAGAGACACATTTATCTAATAGGTGTTGTGTTTGCCTCTCATGTTCCACGCCTGCGCAGATGTGTTTTTTTTTTTTTTTTTCTTGGCTGGTGAAGTTTGGGGAGACACAAACCAGCGGACGCCTTCTGCTAATGAATGTCAAATCAAAAGCTGACCTATTTAGAAAGTCAAAGCACTTTCACACCTATGACAGGGCAATATCTCGGGTGAGACATAACCACCGCAGGCACCTCATCTCATGCTTGTGTTCATGCTGCCAGCTGTGTGCTTCCGACAAGACGAAGCTGTGATTTGGGATCATTGATGATAAATGTAGAATGTACGAGGCAGACAGTTTTCAGTTTAAGGTTTCCCAATTTTTTTTTATTTTTGAGTTTTTAGATCTCTCATACCGCCTTAAACTATTTCCACTTGGTAATGTTTCGTTTTTTAAGGAACCTTCAATTTTCAAATAAGAATGTGACTATTTAAATAGTGTATTATTTATTATTATTATTATTATTATATGCCAGTCAGAGGTGATCCTAAATGCTAAAATGTAACAATTTAAGTTAGCATAATTGTTTTTCTAGCTACAGCAACATGAATGAACATATGTCATATATTAGTCCTGCCTTAAACTTTACATCATGGATTTAATATCATATTATAGATTAGCCTTTGATGGCAGTAACAGTTGCTCTACATAAATGGCCAAATAATAATACTTTGCTTTAGGATTGTGCTTTATATTGGCTTTTTTTTTTTTTACAGTGTAGCATTATTAAAAAGGTCATTTTCAGTCAGAATGTTTGAATATACACTACAGAGTGCTGATTGATGTTAAATCAGCGTATGCTGTGGAACATCTGACCACACGAAGCAGAATTTTACGGGAATCTTTGACCTTCAAGGTGCATCTCTGTAATTGAGAAGAGAAAGTAACTAAGGAGAGAAGTTGTGTAGCAATATTGATAAAATGTCACCTCAGAAATTAGAGGCGCCAAACAGCTTTTGTTGCACTCTTCTCCTTTGTGCAAAGAGCAGCTTTCACCACAGCAGACTACTATTATTGGTCCTTTCTGCCTTTCGCAACAGTTTTTTTTTTGTGTGTGAGATAAACAGTGAAAATAAATGAAGGGGAAAAATGCTGACAGCCCACAGCATGTAAGCAAGCTTAAATAGTGTTAGCATTGCTGTGCAGCATCCCGATTTGTGTTTTTGTGGATGTTTTTTACTGTTGAATCTGACACAGAGCTGTACAGGAAAGCCCAGGATTACCCAATATGTCACATACTTCCCCACATGTCTTGCAAGCACCTGCGAATTGTGGCAAATTGATTTTCTGACATTCATAAAAATTGATGTTTATTTTAAAGGCGACCTCTCTGGAATACACTCCTGCATTTTAGCATAATGTGAAATCTAATTATTTAGTATCCTGTCAGGTCTTGTCTCGAGGTACACAACATGACGAGCCAAAACATGCATTCAGTTGTTTGGTGTCTCTCTCTGTCTCCTTCTCCTCTCCCTCCTTCTGTCTCTGTCGGCCAATGAGTGGTGTCAAGGATATTGCAGTGACTTGACATCTGTGGCAGATGTATGGTGGCACCTCTGCCGCGAGGGCTGACTTGAAAACCTCATGCTCGGAGCAGCAACAGCAGCTGGCCTTGCTTCTTGGAGGGGGACTATATTAGCGCGGGGAAAAGCCTTGTTTGCTTCTGCTGGCTTGGCATTGTTTGTAGTTGAAATATGAGCTGTGTAAAATTTATGCTAAGCCTGACTTAAGGCACAAGCCTCTGCAGGGAGCTGTCTCATGTCTCATTGAGTCGCCATAGTGCTCTTAAAACGCATCCTCCCACTGTCCTCAATTGGTCATGTTGTCTTGTTCATCCTTACCAAGAGAAGACAATACAGCAGCCAATCAGTTAGTCATGTTGAAGCTGCTGAGAAGCATTATCAGTTGTGGTGAGGCTGCCAAAGTAAAGAACCAATCACCCAAAATACAAGACAGCATATTTTTTTCACCTTCTTGTATTGGCATAGCAATGCAGAACATTTTACAGTCGAGATGCCCAGATTTTGATATTTGTGTTTCTGAGACAATGCTGGAGAATAATTTATTTTATTTATTTTGTCGCAATAATGCCATAAAACAATTACATTATCAAAGAATTTAAAACAAAGTTTTAGACACAGTGTCCATATTACTCTGCATAAACCACAGATCAGGCTGGTTTTCACTGGAACTACTTTCTACTGAAGAAGTAATCCCGACAGAAACACTGTTTCTGGACAGACACATACCAGTTCAATGTTTTAAATGTAATTTTTGAGGGCTGGAGCACCAAAAGCAAAATTATATTACTTACATTACTTACTTTACTTACTTTATTAGCTTAATGTGATAGCAGAAATCTTCGACATCAAGCTCTCAAAATAAAACAAGGCCTATCTTACCTCTACATACACCACGAGGTATGATGGAGAATATAGATTTGGTAGAACCGACACTGTTGAAGAACGTCTGTTTTGTTTTAATTTTATTGCATGGATAAAAAGCCAAATAAATTATTAATAGCAGGCAATGCATCATTTGAATGTCCCACAGTTATCCTTCTGTGCACTAAAAACTATATACTGTATGACAGTTCAACAAGCTCTGATACAGTATGCTAGCTAAGGCAGCAAGCTGGTTAGATAACAACTATCCTAGTACCTGAAAACCTTAGCTTTAGCATTCAGATAAAGTATAGCACTATAGCATATTAACAGGTCCTTTAGCAGGATTATAGGTGGCTTTTTACAACTGGCAAATAAATAAATAAACATGGCAAACAGAACAAATTGTTAAATGGAATAATCACACAAATCTTTAGTTTAAAAACCTTCTGTTTCTTCATAAAAACCTGTATGTTCCACCAAGATTAATAGTACTTCCTCTCCTCGTGTAATAAAAGACACAGTAAGAAGAAAGATTAACAAAAAATAATGTGAACATTAATCATAAAACTGCAAAATGTAGCATCTTTTTTTTATTATAAAGTGCAAACTACTCGGTGAAAAGCAGATTTAATAGCAGACAGAATTTGTAGAAATTGATTTCCTGGAGCGCTGCAAACTGTGGTGTAATTTGATAGACGAGTGTCTCAACCTCTCAGACCACAGTTTGGCTTTTTAAGATCACACCGCAAAAAACCTACTCCATTACAGTAACTGGAGTAAAATGTAATCTGTTACTCTCACTGTGGTGTGTCATTACTGTCACCTCTTTGCCCTCAGCAGTCGGGCGGTGTTGATGTGGCGTGTTGGGGCTTTTGGATGGTGCCTTCAAGCTCCCTAATCCGAGGAGCAGAGAGGTGCTGCTGTCGCTGACAGACTGACTGACAGGCAGGCGGAGAGGACCCAGCTGTGATGGCTGGTGTCGGCTCAGTGGCAGCCTTATGATGAATTGCCTCTCTTGAATGATAGCGCTGTTACCGGATGATACTAACGCGGGATTGTTCTGTCAGCATCTCACCGGCGACCGCAAATAAAGAAATAAATAAATAAGCGAGAAATGAACCGCTATGCAACTTGCATCCCCATCTTTTTATTTTTCATTAAAGTTGCCACCTCTCATAGATCTCCATATGCATTGATATGGAACTGGAAGTTTGTGTAGAAATACGGTGGGGGAAATTGCGTCGTAGAACCACAAACATGGCCGAACTTTTGAGTGATTGAAAGCTCCTCTTGTTTGTTTTTTCACTTTTATATCCAGCTGAGTATATCTGAAAAAACCCTTCCTGTTTTCCTTAATAACACTGCATAAATTACACATGATTGCATCATGATAACTATTATTTTCATGTCCTATAATAATACTGGAAATAAGTCAATTTTTTTCCTGATAACTGCAATTTAAATTTCTTATTTCCTCGTATTTCTTATTGCGTTATACTTTATGTTATTCACGTCACTGTTCTGTCTGTTTACAGCTCAGATGACTACTACGAATACGGACACAGTGGGGAATCATATGATTCGTATGGTGAGTTTCTGCCCTCTCTTCCTCCAATATATCTTGTGTCAATTGTCAGAATATCAATTTCTGGTTCCTAACTGTGCACAGCTGGCTTCATCTGAGTTGCCATAGCATTGGGGTAATTGTGTGATGCCTCAGACACTTTTGAGATAAACATGTATAAAGTGATTTTGTCACAATTCAGAGATTTAACTCAGCTCATTTGGATCATTGTGAGAGAACAATGACACAAAAAGAGTTAAATATGAATGCATGTTCACGCCAAATCTAAATTTTTAAATGATATTTAAATCTTTGATTATGAAGAACAACTAAAAACAAAAACAGATACCTTGCCTCTGGAAATTTTTCTGAATTCAGGTTTTTGACTTAACAAAAAAGTGCTGCCCTCAAGCGCCGATGACTCCCTTACTTCAAATGAGAAAACAAAGTGTCAAAAGCAGAGAGACTTTAACAAGTCGATACTGGAGCTGCAGGAACTACTTAAAGATCTGCTTTGATTTTTTCTTGCTTCACTAAAACTGCTGAAACCGCACACTAGCAGCTAGTTAGGCTGCTGATATCTTACCGACAGTAAGAGTTCATTCATAAATACAGATATCAACCCTCCGTAAATATAATATTTACACCCATCCCCAGCTAACAAAATCTCAAACCTGCTTTATAAGACTATATTTCTATATTTTAGCTAACAACTCACCTTTGTTATTCGAGCACTGTTGTCAAGACAAATGAATGTTGGTACTAGTACAGTAATGTGTATGTTTAAGGCCACTTTCAACAACTGGTCTCTGGTTCAGAGGCTGAAAACGAGCCATGAAGCTCCAGTTGCCACACAATTCAGACGAAGTTAACACCACTGAGATACTGTTCAACAACACTGTGTCACTGCTCTTTGACAAGATACAATACAAACTGGGCCAAGGTCATATTTGCTGCAGAGTCCTCTTGAATGATAGCGGAGCTAATGTACAGGACCGTACAGTTGACCGTACTGCCTTACAGCTGAAGGTGGATCCATCTCTAATCTAAAGTGTTTGAGTGTGAAACTGGAAAATAAGTAGAAGATAAAGTCTTTGTAGCCGTTAATTAGACTTCCTTACATTTTATTATTTAAAACAAAAGCTGCTCTGACGACGAGGGTCCAAATATAAGAACGCGGTGTTGATTTGGATTGTGATGGATTAGTTTGTGCATTTGCGTCTGCTGAGCTCAGCTACAAGCTCCAAATAGAAGCCGGCTCTCAGACAAGATTACTTACATTTATTATGTATTATAGATATAAATGTTCTTTGTAAACGACTGACTGATAGAAGTGTTATAGAGATTTATGTTGCATGTTTTTTCACGTCTTGAAATAGGACGAAAGTGTGCAGACGAGCACTCATTTGGGGAAAAACGAGGCAAAAATGTTATATATTATTTTGTCTGCATAATGAGGATATAATTCAGAGAGGACCTGCTGTACGTTCATGCTTTTTTTTTCGGAAGTCGAAGCCAATAAAAACTTTGCCCAACTTTCCTGACCACACAAGAGTAAGAACTAAGCACCTTCAACTCATTAGAGTGCTGCGCGCCTCCACTCAAAATAAAAACCACCGCCACATGGGTCACATAGAAAAAAGGGACGACAGTTCAAAGGAAACAGATAAACAGCGTTGATGCGCATCCTTGTTCTCGAAACACAAGGTTACCTTGGTCTGTTTCTTCAAAGTGACTGTCAGTGAAAGGGTGACAGGTTTAATTAAGGGGTATTGGCTATGTGCTGCCAACAGAGAGCCTGTACACAGAAAAAAAACAACCCTTTGTGAGGCTCAGCTCTAGGGAAGTCTCAGCGTTGGCTGAAGATCAGACAAAGGGTGCCATCGATACTGGCACTTTCACATTGACAGTACCGGGGGGTGAACAGGGGCTGATTTGGGCTAATGGTAATTGTGACCTTTTTGCTTGAAGCCACTAAACGGGTCCTTTTCAAGTAGCTATTTGATTCTCTCATTCAATTATCTGAGATGCATCCTTCCAGGTGAAAGTCAAGCTTCTTGGTATGAGTCGCTGTTTGTTGCTCAAAACTGTGCTTTTGTTACGAGATGAGCTCCGTCAATACCAGGCACTCGCAACTTTCCGCTGCATTATTTTCATCGACGGGAGCATATTCACAATATTTACAGGAACCTTGAAAAGCTTGAATGAATGCGTAGTGGAACGCCTCTGTATTCACTCCCCATCTGTTTCTTTTCCTTTCTTCTTCAGGTCTGGAAGAGTGGGCAAACAATCGCGGCAAGGCACCGCCAGCACGAACAACCAAGGGAGTGTACAGAGATCAGCCATACTCCAGATATTGAACTGTTTATACAACCCACACCTGAGTCCTCATGGCTGTTTCAACCCAAGTAATGGATTTTTTATGGACGCTCCCACCTTTTTAGAATTGAAAACTAAACCGCAAAATAATACAAATGAAACAGCGATAGTGAAACACTGAATGAGTAAAAACTGGGTTTCAAAAATGGCATCCCCTCTCTGATTATAAAAACATACTCCCACTGGGTAAAATGTGTAAAGCAATTGAGTTAACCTATCCTTTCCTCCAGGAGAAATCGACTGGACGTTGAGATTAACAAAGACTCTATATAGTACATTAAGTTTCTCTCTCAGCTATGTGATTGTGAAGAATGACATTGTATCAAGCGATTTTACTTGGTAATGATTAGTGACTCACTATAAGCTGCCGATACAATGTTTCTACACAGCTGCCAGCGCAACTTAATTTATCACCCTCTATTCTTCAAACCCTTGAACTGCGTGGTTGATCACTTTAAAAATGTAGTAGCTTAGTTCTAGGAAAGTGCAGTACTGTAGATATTTTTTCTGAGGGGTAATTGGTGAAATTGTGTCCCTTGTAAATGAAACATTTACAAACTGAAAAAGAGAAAAAGTCATACTGTATACACATTGTTTTGCTGTTTGCTCCTTTTTGTAAAATAATAGTTCTTTAGTGTTAAAGGGCTTATAAAAGCATGGTGTGCAACTGTGGATATTGCTGTTTTATTCTAAAAAAAAAGAAAAAAAAAAGGCCTTTGTAGTTGTGTTCATGATTTTGGCCCCCAAACATCCACATTAATACATCTATAAATAGACGCTCATCCTTTCTGTAGACCGAACAACGGAGCTGCAAAACCGTCTTTTTAATTTTTGTGATTTTTTTTTTTTAGAGGTAATTTTGATGTTCATTCTTTGATTTAATACAAGATACTTTTCAGACTTTGTAGGCATAATAATCCATTTTAAGATACTAAATCACATCCTGGTGAATTGGTAATCATTCCCATCTAGACATTTGTTCATATATATTGATTTTGAGCTTATGTAAGCCCTTTAATATTTTTTCTTCTTTGTTGATGCTGAATAAACATTTTGAAAGAAAACACTTGTGTTGGAGAGAATAATTATGGACTAAAAAAGCCTTATAATTTAAACTAACAAACCAATATGAAAAAGCTAGATACTTGATAGAAGCCTGTCATGAATTAAAACACCATGTGCATCGTCATAACTAAGTGAAAAACAAAATAAAACATATGTTCCTGCATAAAATCCAACATGGTAACAATGCCTTTACCAAAAATACTTAGTGCAGACAGCAAATGGCTGTGTATGACCTTGTAAATGACCTTAGTAATCTGATAAGATTGGTTTCCTATTTGTATTTGAATGCCATGTGATGAATTTTGTCAGAAATCTCTCCCCGACTGAGATTTAGAGGATTTAGCGATAACAACATTGCTGCTCTTGAAACTCTCTCCACTCTGTTTGCTCATATAATTCGATGTGAAGCGAACGCTGATCACGTCAAGCATCATCAGTAAACACACATTAACTCTCTGAGTGTTTACCCCGACAGAAACGGCTCGTAGCGCTGCATCAAAGCCTCCTTGACCTCTAGGCCATGTTCGGTCCAGTACGGGGTGGGTGGGGGTTGGCGGGTGGAGGGAAAGGGGAGGCGGGGATTGCTCTCTCTTCTTGTTTTGCTCTTTCTGTTCTCCTCCGGTCATGTGACCCTCTCCCAGTCGTTTAAAGAGCCTGCCTTTGCCCCGTCCATTAAAGAGACTCTAAATGACCCCCAGCTGACCTCCGCAGAGAGAGGATGGCAGTAGCTGTTTAAAAAGACCTCCGTCCCACAAGGTAAACAACCTGAAACAGTTTAACCTCACCCCTAACGTAGTTGAACATAAAACCTCTCTAAACTTAAATGTAATATGTTTTCCTGTCTCTGTTAAGTCCGTAATCTAGCCACGAAGCTGGGAATAATTAGATATCTGTAATAAAAACTGTAAAAAAGTATGATAAATAGCAGTAATATTTCAACGAACTGTGTAGTGAAATAACTTTATCCTAAGACTTTGATAAAACATATCCTCTGTTACAATAATTGAACCATAAAATGTGTCTTGGCATTTGTTTTCACAATATTATGTAATATATGTTTGTGTGGTGAACTTTCATGGTCATCGTGTTGTTTATATTCCTTTCTAGGTCGACGTCGCGGCTATACCAGGGCATCCGTCTAACTATCTTATTGGTGCTAAAGGTATGTTTGTTTCTGCATCATGTGTCAGATGTTTATAATCATGTTTTGTATGTAAATATTAAAATATACTGATAGTATGGGGTTAAACTAGAGTCAGAAATATTAAAGGTTTTGAGGTTGGACTTGGTGAACCTTGGGGATTCTTGCTTCCAAGAAAAATGGGCAGTCGCTTCAAAGTATTTTACATTTCTTTCAGATATTAAAAGATGCATGTTATGTCTCTGGTGTCTATGAGGATTTTACGCATGTAAACATGATAATGTTCCAAAACCATAAATTCAAATATGATATCTGAGCTTTGAGGCTGGATTTTCCAGATTCTTGGAAAAGCCATCCACAGAAAAGTGAGGACTGGCTCAATTTAATTGATATTTCAATGATAAAAAAGATGGCACTCAATATAAGCAGTTATATAGGGGTTAGGATAAGGACTCTGGGTGAAGACTAGGGTTAGGAACAGCCCAACATCAGAAATCCTTGCAGATGAAGGGGCTGACCCTCAGAGAAAATCGTGAATCTAACCTGTTTGGATGCTGATTTGAAAACCGTCAGGAAGTACAAAATGAAATATTCTACAGAGGACACGGCGTTATCATAACATATCAAATATTAATGTGACTTTCAGGCAACTTGATGTTCGCTTGACGGATGTTTAATGTGGAAAATATTTTTCCTGGAGTTTGTGAAATCCTTGAGAATCGCCCCTAGTTTGGAGGCTCGACCCTCAGCTCTCCTGTTATACCCTTCCACTATCCTCTCAAGAGGATTCCCCATCCCACTGGACTTCCTGCCTCACGTTGTACCGATGCAGTTAGTGTGTAAGAGCTCTCTAGCGTATAAAAGTACAATGGGGTGGGTGATGCAGTTTGAAAATGACGCCCCGTGCTTGTATTAAGCAGAGACACGTAATGCCTGAATGCAAAGAAAACACCTTGAAGTGCAGATACTCTAATGTAATAAAAGGACAGTCCTAAAAATGTCCTTTTTTGCTTTGATTATTCTTTTTTTCTGTTTTTTATGAAGCTCATATTGTTCTCCTCTTTCTTCTCTTAATAGACTTCACAAAACACACACAAGCTTCCCTCCAAACATTCAAGCCCAGACCAAATCTCGAAAAAAGGCCGTCCGACATCACAAAGGATCTGCCCGTGGCCAAACGGTGGATTGTCACAGCGTGGACTGAGGTGAATCCTGCGGGGGACAAGATGGAGTGACCTGCTGAGATGCAGAGAAAGGAAAAAAAAAGGAGTGAAAAGATAATACATGTATCACACATCTTCATTCTTCGGAGAAAGGGAAGGGAGGGACGAAAACCGTGAGGCAAATGGAGTTCCTCATCCTCTGGGACGATCTGTCGGAGTATATTTCCGCACAGCATCATTGCTCTGTATACATTTTACATACACACAGGAGTGCTCTGAACTGACTGTGAACCTGTCCTGTGTCTTTCTTTATTCACGCTGTTGTCTACCACTTACATTAGACATTAACTGTCACCTACCAGGGAGGATGAGTAAATAAATTATGCAATATGCTAAGGGAATGAATTCATATTTCTTGCAAAGACACTTCTAGTCTCATATTGTTGTGCTCATTAACCTATATACAATCCACTCCAATGAATTAATAATTCACCAAGTGCCTTATTGTTGCATTGTAATGACAGTTTTTGATGTTTAGTCCCATTGGCAGAGTTAACATATGAGGCAGCACACTAGAAAAGGTAGATATTTTTTTCTCTTCTGTGCTGTTTTTTTTTGGTTTTCTGTATGCATTACGGCAATAGTAGAAACGCCACACACAAGAGTACAGTCTATTCCAGATGTATTGCTTAATCAGAATCGACTTGAGTGGATATTACAATTCCAAAATAGCTTTCTATCGGATAGAGAGCTTCATTCTGTCTTGTGCATAAGTCCAGATAGTCTGATCCGTATTCCACTCAGTTGTATGTCCTCAGTGGCAGACAATAGTTTTCCATTAGAGGAAGTGATTCTCTCTGGAGCCTCGGGCCAAGCCTCACACAATAACACAGCGACCTAAAGCTTGCATCTCTGGCTCCCGGAGTCAACTCTCATCACCTCCGGGGGCTGATTCCTCCTCTGAGGTGGCTTAAAACGACAGGCTTATCTGAAGTAAGCTTGTCCAAGTTAATAAAGTAAGAGCAGCTTATTTGATTAAGAATGCATACAAAGAAGGATGTAGTGATCTGTCACTGGAAGACGAGTCCATTTCAACACTAGAATACAGATCAATGGGTCCCGAATGCTGGCTACAGGTAGCACTTGAGGTGTTTTGAAAAAGGATTCAGAGGATCTGGTGCAAAAGGCATAGCTGAAAGGCCACAAAAACATATTTTCTTGATCTTACTACGAATAATAAGGCCAACAGTTTTGGTCCTGTCAAATTAGAGATACCTTTTTTGTCTCACTGATTTTAAGAGGGCAGAGATCAGTCAGAAAAAAATGTATTTTCAAGCTCCAATCAGAGTTTTGCAACATTTTTTTTTTGTTGTGTGTTGCCAGCACTGTCTCAAATCTGATCAGCTCACACCCACACAGTCCTGGTGAAGCAGAATACCTTAGCAGTGTGGGCAGATAACCTTTAAAAGAACAGTTTGACATTTTTAGAAATAACTTACTTAATAACTTTCTTGCCGAGAGTGCAATGAGAAGATTGATACCACTTGCACGTCTGTACGGTAAATTGGTAGCTGGAGCCAGCAGCTGCTTAGCCTAGCTTAGCATAAGGATTGGCGAAAAGGGGCACACAATGGCAAAATCTTCTTACCAGAGACTCTAAATTTTGCTAGTTAGCAATTATTTCATACATACAAATACCAAAAAGTGTAAAAATAAAAATTACCATTTTTATTATAGCATTAGAGGTGCTGGTAAGCATTTAGACAGAGCGAGGCTAGCTGTTTTTCCCCATTTCCAGTCTTTATACTATGCTAAGCTAACTGACTGCCGGGTCCAGCTCCATATTTACCGAATGGTATTAACCTTCTTATCTAATTCTAAGCGTATTTCCTAAAATGTCAAACTATTACTTCTATACTTCTGATCTTTACTTCTGTTCTTTGATTTTGTTTCAGTTTTTTAAGCTTATTTAGTAATGAACATAATAGAAATACTTCTTCTACGATCTGATTGATTTAAAGCCACTATGTACATAACCTATATGCAATTATAGTAACCTTCAAAATATCAGAATGGCTTAAGTTTATTTGTTGGAAAATGAAACGATACAGAAAATTGATCGCAGTCTACGTGTTGCTTTCAGCTCATTTTTCCTCAATGGTTTCTTTTTTAACTGCCACCTGAGGGCACCAAAGTCTGAAATTTAAAAATCCATACATAGTGGCTTTAATTTAATTCCCTTCAAAGCAAATACTGGACAAGATAGTTGGCTACTGCTAGGGACTTTCAATATTACATTTCCTATGTATATAACTGAGTAATGATCAATTATATCTGTCCTTTTTCTTGGCTTAGAAAAAAAAAGCAATTGCTTTTTGATTCTGTGAAGTGTGCTTGTCCACTTGTATTCCTCTTAATCATGTTCAGGATCTAAAACAGCAGCCTCCTGCCTTTTGTTCTATAATTAACTAGAGGGCTTTTAATCTTCCTGAGATTAAAACACCATGATCAATGTTGAAGTGTCCCTCTGTCTCCTTTTAGAAGTGAGCGCTAGTGTGACCACGGGTCAGTGTGAGTCGCCTGCTAAGTGGAAACTCAGATTGAGAAGAATCGATCATTACGGGGCTTTGAGAGAAAAAAAACGGTAATAATACAGAGAATGTACCACCATTATGTTGACCAATAAAACAAATTTTAACAGCAGTGAACCCTTCAAACATTTTCTTCATCTGTGAAAAATAATAAAAAATAATTATTTCTGTGCTCTTGTTTTTGTGTTGCACATTTTAGTCACTTTGAGGGCAAAGAAGCACACATTAAAAAAATATCAGAGAGGCTTTAAAAACAAGACTGAGACAAAAAGAGTAGCGAAAACAACACGAGGTGAGAGCAGGTGCACACAAATACTCGTGAAATCTTCGAGAAGCAGATATCAAACAAGGACAAGACTGAAATACTTTTTTAATACGCGCGTGAGCAAAGTCAGTATTTGTACCTGTCAAACATTTGCTGTATATACAATGTGCATATTGTATATCATGTTTCTGTATAATTTTAATGTGCTGTCATGCGTTTAAGTCACTACATCAAAAGGTAAATACACGCTGAGGTTGTAGATATCTTTACGGTAAATAAAGTTCAACTCTTAAAAAAATAAAAAACCTGAAAAATATTCTTTTGTCAAACGTGTTGTGATTGTGTGCGTTGCCGACTACAATGCGAAGCTCCCCTTTGATACCACACTTCAAAGTCGGTATATGTTCGCCATGTCGGGGAAACAAATCATAAAGGCAATTCCACTGTCCCGACTGTTGAGGATTGACACGCTTTAATGAAGTCTAGACTAAATATAGTTTTATTAACTCCGAGGGGGAAGCTCATGATGAGTTTTGGCAGTTGGCATGCTTTCCTAACTTCAAACCCCACCACTGCAGGGATATTATTTACCTTGATACGCCCTTGAAATAATAGTTGCACATCAAATAAGTTTGTGTTGCAAAGGCTGTATCAGTCTCCAACCTTTTAAATATTGTATGTTCCCCTTCGCTGCTGCCTCGGATACATCTCTCTCCCCATGTAAATGCTGCTGTTCTTTATTCTTTCAGCCCACCCCAACACCACCACCACCACCACCACCACCACCGCCGCCACCACCTACCCCCCCTCAGCTTCCATCCTTCAGGCCGTTCCACTTTGAAGTTGTTTCTCAGCTGTGTGAAATTTGAGATTAAAGTCCATCTGCTGGAAATCCCCCTCCCAATATCTACACAGATATAAACAAAAACAAAACCAGACAAAAAAAGAAGAGGTGGTTGTTTTTAACGGGTCAAAGGTAGCCGTAATATGATTGAGCCAGAAACTGTAACATGCCAGTTAAAGCGAGCGTTTTCAGCCTCACTGGATCCATTATACTTGACACAGGCCATTTGAAACAATGAATTTCTTATCTAATTATTATTTATTCATCAGCACAGAGCGGAAGAAGAAAAAAAAAAAGAAGGGCTGTTGAGACCAGAATATTTTAAGGGACTGTGAAGCCCTCTGGGCTCATAAAAGGTGTTTGTGTGTGCGCATCACAAACAATTTTTTTCATTTTTGTTTCAGGTGGAAAATAGAAACTATATTTCCCTAATAAACTCAGCCTGAGGGAGAGGCAGTAGAAGTTTT
Organism: Argyrosomus regius; assembly: GCA_946959425.1. Lineage (NCBI taxonomy): Eukaryota > Metazoa > Chordata > Actinopteri > Sciaenidae > Argyrosomus > Argyrosomus regius. The sequence continues at coordinate 9,745,114 of OX336899.1, read as the reverse complement.
GTTAGCTTTTCCACTGGTCAGCCCACTGGTTAATAAACTGATGATGTCCAGTCCCACCTCTACTGTATTGTTCCTTTCCTCCCAGCTGCAGAAGCAGCAGCGAGGGACAGCCCTCTGTGTAAATATTCTCTGTAAACCAACAGCGCTAGCAGAGCCATGAGAGATTAAAACAATTGTTTATGCTCTGCGTGCATGCGGGGAGATATAAGCAGACAATATAAGCAGACAGAGTCCTCCAAATGAAATAGCACAGAAATTATGCTATCACATCGCAAGCTCAATATGACTAGACTCGTAGGGTAAGAGGATATTGCTAAGACACCGTGGTGAGGAAAGTTAAAAGCCCATCACCTATAGTGTTTACCTTAACACCTATTTCCACGTTGACCTTCTAAATGACATTTGCCTCGCGTTAAGCTGAGCGTGTTTGGCATTTCGAATGTCCTGATTCAGCCACTACACCTTAACTCTGCCCAGGAACATGGTAAATATTGGACGAACGAATCGATATGCTGCCCTGTTATTGTAGAGGAAAAGTCTGATTACACTTCACAATGCTTTAATTGTAGTGTGTTAACTCATACTGTATATAAGCTTTAGTAAAATATTACTTTAATTGTAGATTCCTGCTAATGCACAATTCACTTAGGGAGATGCAACAACATCAGTGTAATGACAGAGTGTGAATTATACTAAATGGCTCCTAAATATATGACTGCAACTCCCACTCTTATTGCCTTAGTCATGCCACTACGTTCCTTAGTTCCTCAGTCCCTCAGCGATAAATAATTAGAGAAAATAATTTAATGGCAGCCAAAGAGTTGATTACTGGCAGGTTGTGTCTCCAGGAGGTAGAGCAGGTTACCCATTCCTCGGTTGGTGGCCCCAGCTCATCCCATCCGCACGTTAAAGTGCACTTGAGCAAGAAACTGGAGGGTGACTTGAATGGTAGTTAGTGGATGCATGAATCAGCAATACATTGTAGAGTGCAAAGGTATGGTATGGTATCTTTGTCTTATGAATCACCCCTTATAAAGGCTTAATAAAAATCAGTCCACCCAGGTTTTATAGGCTTTCTTTGGGATTGTTGCGGCCTAAAATGCCAGGTTTTCTAAAAAATGGTGATGTTTTTAGAAGTTTTTAGGTGTTCTGAGTGTTCCAAGTAACCTTACCAGAATTAAGGATTAAGTTGTTCCTTCATGAGTTGAGAAACTTGTCCTACTTCTTAAACTAAATAAACTATATAAAAAAAGAAAGACGTGGATTAGCTGTAAAATACATAACAGCAAAGCTGAAACAGGGCTGTTTTTCTGGTATGTGGTTCTCACAGGACAGCGTCACTACAGACATATGGTGATATGATTGGTGATGATTATAGAATATGATGCATTGCTGTGGATTAAACTAGCCAACAGAATCTAAAGTAGTCCAAATGAGCTCAACCTTCCAACTTTTGCAGCAGTAAAATGCAACATGCACATGAATTCAGGAGTTATATCAATACAAAAACATCAGATAAAATAGTAAGACACTGACAGGAATGAGTACTTTGACTTTTCATACTTTCATACTAAATTCATAAATTCCAGGCCCGCTACACATGCTCATTGTGCTGTAGTGTGAAACTTTACATTGGATTAATGTCATACACTTTAAGCTTTGTGGATTAAAAATGGATAAAACAAAGAGTAATGACTGAACCTCTCTGAGGCCAACAGTTTCAGAGACGTCTCTTTTGTAATGGTGGTCTGTGGGGAAACTGGTATTTGGACAGCAAATAGTGGCTGGGAAATGAAGCCAATGCAGAAGTGTTAAAAACTGTAATTCCTCGAGCAGGCTGCAGAAGTGAGTCAGTCTCCATAAGCGCCCGTATTAAAATGTCTAAGCAGAAATAAACATGTTTACAGCCTGGTTCAGACAACAGTTTTGGTGTCTATAGCTATGACTGTTGCTCGTCTGAGTGTGAATGTGGAAGTGCGTTGCAAGCGAGTGCATAGAGATCGAATATGTGGAATACATAGGACAATGAAGGAAGGGACCTACACAGGGGCACCCTAATGGATGGCAGCCTGTGGATCAAGTTAAACTGCGGCACATGAAGGGTGCGGCAGGAAGAACTGAACTGTATGTCTTGTATTAGCTGGATAGCTTGTATAGGACAGAGAATCCACCACATGGTCCAGAAAAGAGACTTGGGAGCTGATTTTGGCAGTAGCTCAGTCTCGGGTCATGGCATGTACTTCAGCAGCCATCTGCAGCTTATTGGAACTTGTATATTGAAATATTACGAGCTTCTTTACATTTATTACTGCAGACTTAAAGGATTGTTAAACAGAACGTCATTAATGACTTAATTAAAAGTTCCTCTTATTAATGGCTTCTAAATAAATAAATATAAAGCATCAGTAAATTTTTTATTACCCAGTATTAAAGCCATTAGTTACAACTTATAAACCCATTATAAAGGCTGCCTTATTAAAAAAATGGTGCTGGTAGAACTCATGGTTCCATCTGTGGTCAATCATTTCTGATGGTCTGATTTTGTCTCCAGCTTTGGGGCAATCCCCTGGGCGGTCGGGTGAACACGAATCAGCCTTAGCCTTACATCAGCGTTGGATGAGATGATGAAACTGTCAGCGCTCTTTTCTTTCAGTGCCCTCGGAATAAAGGTCCAGATATGGACCTCCCGACCTCTGGGATTGTCCGTCCGTATGCGCCTTTTTGTTTCTCACAGTCGATGATTTCATGCACTTTCATCCTCAGTTTCAGTCCGGCCTCGTCATTCTTCTAACTTTCCCATCTATTTTTTATTCCTCTCTCTCTCTCTCTCTCTCTCTCTCTCTCTCTCTGTTTTTGTTACATTAGGTCAGCCTGACTATGCTGATTCAATAGTCTCATAGTGTGACCCGCGGGCATTAGACCTCTCACAGCGGCACATTCCTATGCATTTAATATTAATCATTCTTCTGCAGATACATATTATTTTACCAAGGCTAGTTGTGGAATGTATTGAAAACGTTAAGCAAGCTGTTAACTCCACTGCTGCTGCTGCTTTGCATCCTCATATACACATTGAACTTGGTCAAACAAATACATGTACATCAGTACATAACATACAATCTAATTAAGTCCAATGTAGAAGTACCTGTACTTTACTTCGTGAGTATAGTATACTGTTTTATACTCATACTGCACTTCATCCCGCAGAGGGTATTTTATACTCTTACTTTTTAGTCCACTACTTTGATTTGACATAGAGATGCATTGTTATAAATTCAATTCCCCACCAGTGTGTAATAGGTAAATACATATCTTATAGGCACCCTATGGAGTTTTCTTGTAAACAAACAACAGTTTTCTTCACTGCCCATGTTAGTGCAATATTGTTTTTCTCAGCACTGCCTGTATATCAGTGAAATAGTGTGACACCACTAGCAGAGCTGCAACAAAACTTTGCACTAGAAGACAGCTGTTAGTTTCCTGTTTCCCATCACTGCATTTTTTTTTTTACCATACTGTTTATCTTTCCATAACCTTACCCACATGTTATTATTGTTGTAACTATGACAACAAAGCTTCCCTAACCTTAAAGAAGTATCAGTACCATCCCCTTAAAATTGCCGCCCCGAGCCGGATGCCAGCTGGCTGCCAGCTGGATACATCCATTCATTCCAGTTAGATAAGCAAGGCATAGACCAGCCGGCAAATGGAGGTGGCTGCATGTGTAGTAATTTTAATCCAAGCTATGATGCCTATTGGAGCTTTAAAAAGTATTTATTTTAACCCGAATCATGATCTTTCCCTAAAATTTACCAAGACGTTTTTTGTGCCTAAACCTAACCAAATTTTAACCATCGCCTTGTGAAGTCATACAATCCCTTTTAAGCATTTCTTACCTATCTGACAACCACAAGATTCATCATGTGACCCCCCCCCCCCATATTAAAAAATAAATAATTATTTCCCCTCCCCCCCCCCCCCAAAAAAAAATTTTTTTTTTAAAATTTTGTTTTATAAAATTTTTTTTTTGTTTTTTTTTTTTTTTTTTTTGGGGGAGAAAAAGGGGGGGGGTGGGTGGGGGGGGGTTTTTTTCTTAAAAAATTTTTTTTTTTTTTTTTTGTTTTTTTATAAGTAATTTTTTAAAAATTCTAAGAAAATATTTAAGGGTTTTCAGGGGAAATTGTACACTAATCTATGAAAACACCCTGTAACCATGCAATTTTCACAGCATGTTTAGGAGACAAATATATTCAGATGTTTCATCCCACGAGGAATACATTTTAGGGAGGGCATATATTTTAGTTTGTGTTTTAATTAAATATGAACTTTCAAGACTGATGTCTTTATTATCTGTCAATTAAAAGAAAAGACTCACACTGCCACCATTTTATGTTTCCTTTACCTTCACAGTCTTTTGCAGTCTCACGTGGCTGCTCATCCTGAGAGATCATTGCATGTTATGGTGGGTCACATTTAGGGCAAATACAATGAGGTAATTTGGTTTTAGATTTAATGAAATGGTTCCATTTAATGTGAGAGCTGTCTAAATGGTCAGGGTGGCTGCCGTCTGTGGGAGTGGTGAGATGACATAAATCAGCCATAAGGAAGTTTCCCTCCTCGCTTCCAGAAACAAGAGGCACTTTTTGATGTTAATTTGTCACATTGCTTTGTGCGCACACGTCCCGGGGGAAAATGATAGCGGGGCCTCCTCCCCAATCACGGCCCTTCACTGTTCTACAGCCATCCCCATTTAATAAATCACTTGGGGAAAAATATCACATCTCTGGGGTACCTTTAGACAAGAAATCCTCCCCTGGAGTTCCAGCAGGGTCACTTTCGTACAAGAGCTGGTGAAATTAACATTTTTTTGTCTTTATCCAAGCAATCCTTTACAGGAAACAGAACTCGGCTTCTTCAAATGACTTCCCCTAACGATACTCAAGGGTATGCAATGCTTTTACTGTCTTTGTTAAGGGACAGCTCTATCCTAATTTCAGTTTTTTTGTTGTTCTTTTCCCCCCCTAGCCATTTGTTGGACACTGCGACAGCCTTTACATGCTCATGGAAAAAAAAAACACCTTTAACGTTCTCCAAATATCATGGGCTTAGTCACTCGTATTCAGTCCCTAACAGCATACAAAACAACTGGAGACTTCACATGCAATCAGCACAGGTAATCCATCACTGTGAATGAGAAGAACAACAGCCACATTTTGAAAACTGGCAGCTCATGTCGTGATTCAAGAACACCACAGGAGATGAGATGGAAGGGATCATTTTACTGTTCCTTCCTGCTTCTCTGATTTCTGTTTTTTTTTTCTCTCTAAATAACCCTTTCATATCATACCAAATATTCTCTTGTTATTTTAATACTCTCCTCTGTGACAAAAAGCACTTTAAACATGTGCCTTGTCACCTAAGTTTATTTAATTGTTGTCGTCATGTTTGAATAAACCCAAAGTCATGTTCTAATATCACGATAGCAGTTTCAACATGACACTGATCAGAACTGAATGCTGCCAGAAAAAAAAAAAAAGGTAAAATGAGAAAGTCTTTGTCTTATTAGGAGCACTGCAAAATATTTATTAAACTTATGATCTCTTATGCACAAAGGAAAGAAAGTAAACAAATTAATAAATGAGGCAGTGAGCTCTGTTTGTAAAAAATGAGTTCTCCCCCTTGTGGTGTGGGGCAAAAAAAGCAAATAAGAGCACTGCAAATGTTGGTAAATTTGCACATTTTCATGCCTTTATTACAAATAACAGTGAGATGACAGGAAATCAAGTGCAAAAAAGGAGAAAGCAGGTAATTTTATTTCCTAAAATGTCAAACTTTTAATTCTTAAATTCTTTTAACTTGTTGTCGTAGTGGGACAGCTGTACTTTTAAAATGTGCAGCAGCGTTCTATATCTAATAAATGGTGAGACTGATGAGAAAATGTATTAGGTGATTCACTCGTGAGAAGAGGAGGCAAGTGTCCCTCATGCTCACGTAGGTTTTTAAGTTTTTAACAGCAAAATATGTTTTTAAATTCATAAACACCAATTGTATTTGTTGCAACACTAGACCAAGGAGTATATCAGGGATGGAGCTTGACCTCATTAGGGATGTTTTTTATATGAGACAAAATGAATTAATTCAATTCAATTCAATTCAAGTAGTTTAAACCTTTAAAGCTGTCAAGTGTGCAAGGTTAAATGAATTAAAAAAAATAGAGAAAATGGTTCAAATCAAGATCACATTCATTCTTAAGTAATATTTAGTCTGATATATATTTTTTAAATAAACCTGACATGAAGAAAATTTCTCACAATGTGATGAAATTCTATGCAAAGTGATAAAACTAGTAGGTAGCTGTTCTGATCTGATGAGCATTATGGAAAAAAAGCTATTGTCTCTATTTTAATCCAGCGAGAAAATGTGAAAACATGACCTTCACCACTAGAAACAGCGATCCTCTGTTAGCACGTGGCTCGCAGCCTCCATTCATCAATCTTTTCTTTCCATGTGTTGCCCAGCAGAGGAGGATCTAATGCGTCTTGTGACCCGCTCCAAACACAAAACTTGGATTTTCTGAAAATGCAATTATTTTAATGCCAGAGAAACAATTGACTTCTCTCAAATGTAATTTAATATGACAAAAAGAACAAAATTGCAAATGAACAAAGCGTTGGAATGATTGGCAAGGGTTGAACCCGCCGAGAGCCCCTCCAGAGAGGTTTGCATCCAGGCTGAATAGCTTCAGCTGGTCTGGTGGAATTTGATAGGGCTACCATGACCATACTCTCAATCCTTAATGAAAGCTTTGTCTTCCTCACATGCACATGTGTGGGGGAAAAGGCTTTGGAGCAGATCACATTTAATTTATCCTTGTGTCAAATCCAGGAAATGAACACAAAAGGTTAGCAAATGTAAAAAAAAAAAACACAAATTAAAGGGACATTAAGTCATCTATTTTCAGGTCTATCAGCAGGAAGAATTCATACATCACCAGGTGTTTGGCACAGACCACCCCACCCCTGTACAAGTCCCATTTTCACAATGTAGAGCAGCATGCTGGTTAATTAGAGCAGGGCTCTAACAGGAAGGTCTGGTGAAAAGGAGACATGTAGAAATGATAAATTCTGGAGTAACAATGCAGCTTTGTCATCATGTCAGCTTCACTTTTTACTTTCTGCTTCACTTTTTACTTTAACCTTCGGAGCTAAAATATTTCATGATGCCGTTTGGCTGCTTTTAGCGCTGTTCTGTATCGCAGAGTGCTTGAAAATGCCAGCACGTGTAGGTGAGGTTCTTGTTTGTGTGTGAATAGTGGGGAGTTAGGTGGGAAGGCAGAAACTACAGCTCCAGGCCAAACAATTACTGGGTCTTATGTATTGATCAAAAACCTCTCGTGGACACATTATGGCCATTTTTGAATTAGCAGGGAAGCTTCGCATGTTGCCTCTTTAAATCAGACCGAATTTTGCTTTGGAACTATTGTTTCTCATAACGCTCGGCTCAGACTTCATTTAAAGGGTTTCATGTGCATTAAACAAGCACTTTAAAGCGGCTGATGGAAAGGCAGCATGCATTAGGCTGACTATATTTGGTCGATGAGCGGCGAGGCTACAAGTTGTCCCTACCAGGCTACTTTCACATTAGATAATTGACAGCACAGATTCTCACGCCTTCGCACTGCCAGGCTGCTGGCCACAATTCAACATGGGAGATGCTCATTAACATAAGTTGGGAAGGTGCTGTCAGCCAAGTGTTCTGCTGTGAACATTTTTACATTATATAATGTGAACATATCAATGTTCATTCAGTGCGCAGATAGATAGATAGATAGATAGATAGATAGATAGATAGATAGATAGATAGATAGATAGATAGATAGATAGATAGATAGATAGATAGATAGATAGACCTCAAGAGATAGTTTAACCTTTTGGGAAATACTTGTTCTCTTTCTTGCTGAGGGTTAGATTAGAAGATCGATACCACCCTCATGTTTGCCCGTTCAGTACAGAGTTAGAGCCATGAAGCAATTAGTCTAGCTTAGCAGGACAAAAAGCAAGGGGAAACAGCTAGTTTGGCTTTGTCCAAAGTTCAAAAAAATCCATCTACCAGCACTCTAAAGCTCACTAATGAACACAACATATCTTGTTTGTTTAATCCGTACACAACCAGAAATTTAACAATGACAAATTAAGGTTTCATGAGAAGTTTCATGCTGCAATTTCTTTGTGAACAGTAGGCCATGTAGGCTACTGTGACTAACCTAAGTGACTCCTTGTTTCCACCCACCACGTACACACAGACATAAGAGCGGTTGACCTATTCCTTAATATACAGTAGTATAGTAGTAGAGTAGAGTAAATGTGCTTACTTTCCACCACAATAGATCAATACATAACCTAATACAGTCTAAAGTGTGGGAGGTCCAGCCAGACAGCTGTAACAATAGGTCAATTGTTGCCTGTTAGCTAAATCATGCTAATCTTGTTAGCCTCTAGATCACTAGCTATAAGGTGATTGTCAGCTCAAGTCTGAAAAATGAAGACAAGAAATAAAGATCAAGGCCCTTCAATGTACATTCATGGCTCTATATTTAATTTTAGATTGACTGGTGCACAAAACAGTACTTCCTGTATCTCCTGTTTGATGCTAACCATTTGTATTCACAGTTCACGATATTGGGTTGAGGTGGGGTGATAGACAATGTTGTAAGCCAGCCTTAATATATTATGATAGTAAGCTAATCCATAAAATGTCTGAAGGAGTTAGCCTACAATCTTTGAGCAGATTTTCATTTGGTGGAGCAGTTCTGATTTAAAGTAGTGGACACACATTGGTACCATTTGTACTACAATACTGATGATCACAGAAGTAAAAAAAATATTGCCCTAGTGTCTTTGGGCAAGATAATGAACCCTGAATTGCTACAGGAAGCTGTGCCATCGGTGTGTGAATGATTAGCTCCTTTCTGATCAACAGCTGACACTTTGCATGGCAACCAATGCTGTCAGTGTATGAGTGGGTGAATGTAAAAGCATCTTGAGTGGTCAGAAGAAAGGTGCTATATAAGTACAGTCCATTTACGATTCACCATATTTAACAGCATCACCTGAACGTGTAACGGTTGAGTACTGTTCATATGTTCCTGCATGAATTAGTCACCCAGGAGTTATCCACGGCCCAGCCGTCACTCTCCACTGTGAGTGTGTAATCTTGAAAATACTGTGGAGTGAAAACTTTAACTGAGTATGAGCATAAACTGTTGAACTAAGATGCATGGCTGCCTCTAAACATCAATCTAAGCTAATGTAATGTATTTTTTTAATAATGACGAATCATTAGTAACATACTGACACAAGAAGAATGAACCTGAGCTCAGTTTCTCTTCTATTCTGTCAATAATTGTCATTTTGTATCAGCTTATGGTAACATCATGTCACTACAGCCATGTAAGTAGTCAGTGAAATGTGAATTATGCGTGTGCATGTGTGTGTAACTAAGAACAAGACATGAAGTACAAATGTGACCCTCCTTTTTCCAACCACCAACCATGCCACAAGCACAAGTCAGTTGCCATGGCACCATAAAATTGAAGAAAGTTTGACAACGGTGCCGCACATTTTTAAACCACTTATTGGCATTGCCTCAAAGGCAACACCTCCCGCTGCCCTCCCCTTCAGCTGCTGTACAGCCACATCAGTGTCAGGTCCCGGTTCCCTGGAGGAGGGCTGCCGCGGCAGGCCGGCTGGGACTTGGGAGCCTAATTGGGGCCCGAGGACGCCTCCCTCTGCCGCTACAGCTGTGCTGCCGCTGGCTGACGGTAGGATCAAAACCCTGTGACTAGCCACGGGTCAGAGGTCGCCTGGTGGCTGCTCAGCATGCAGGGCCAGAGGAGGACTCCGCTGTGATGGAAGGCGGATCAGGCAGTGCTGTCCTGCAGTATGTATGAACTCTGACTGAAGACCTCAGCTGCTCAGTCTGTCTCTGCCTGTAAATGGAAAGCGCAAAGGAAAATGGTGCTGACGCGTAGATAAGGTTTGAAATCCTTCAGTGAAATATGCACAGTGCAATCATCGTTCACTCACTGCATTGCTTCTCCACAAAAAGTGCTCCTACATGATTTCCTCAAAACAGACTTTTCTTGCCTGCTTGCCAAAAACCCGAGCACCTTGGTAAAGAGACTGTGTGATTTTCATTACATCCTTGTTGAACTGCCATTTCCAAAATTCATGTCGAACTTTAGTCAAATACACTGAAGGTGCACTGGAAGATTTGGTTGATTTTTCACAGTTCAACTTATTGCAAGTTTGTTAATCAATTAATCAATCTCAATTTATTGGATTTATTGACAAAGTGAGCTTTGTTTACAATTTTACAATATTATCCTATTTTTGCTTTTTATTTGTTCTTCACAGTAAGTAGCAGTAGACCTACAGTAAACATGGACTGTCAGCATTGTGTGTTGCAAAGTGTTTCATTTGGCAAGGGGTGAAGTTGGTCTTGGTGTGGCCGACTTCAGCCTAAATGAGGTTATAACCGCTAAGTAGACAGAGCTTCAAACAAGCGAAAACATTTACCATTCAGCACCACCTTTTACTATTTCTTTTTTCTCCATCTTGCACATCTCTTGACAGGTCAGGATATTTTAAGATTGTACCAGTTTAGTGACGAGCCGCTCCTTTACTCCTACAAATTGTCTTGAATGTTGGAAACAACACAGTTGAATAGACATGACCCGGCAGAACAGAAAGACTGACTCCCTGCTTCCTCCTTGGGGAGTTTGAGAAGACCCCTGTGACCCGAACAAAACCAGAGAACTGCATTGTGTCCAATTAAAGGTATATGAGCATATCAGCTTTGATATTAGCAGAGTTTGTAAAATGATCTTGGCAGGCAGGGAAACTTTTACTCCATCCTTAACATTTATAAGCAATGTATGGTTTAAAAAGCATATTTTATATGAATAAGACATATGAAATGTGTATTTATTAATGAGGTATTTATTTATTTATAGATTTTTCTTCTCTACTTCACTCTCCATGACAGCTAAGCAAACTCCTTGTGGTGATCAAGGCCATACGATGCAGCTGAAAAAACCTTGAATAATTTTTTTAGGGCCAAACTCTATTTCCAAACTCAAGAAACCTTTAAGCTCAACATAACTTTATTAGTTTTGGACATATTTATAAACAGAAGGTCCAGTGCGTAAGAGTTGTTTATTTATAGGGATCTATTAGCAGAATATGGCAGAAATTGAATATAAATATGTTTTCATTATTGTATAATCCCCTGTTTTTGTTACCTTAGAATAAGCCTTTAATATTTATAGACTCTGCATGTCTTCTTCCATGTTCAACCACCATGTTTCTACAGCATTCTGGAACAAATAAACTAAACACTAGCTCCAAATAGGCCTTTTGCAGTTTTTGTGAGTTTCACAAACACCATGCTTAGAAAGCAAACTGTATTCAGTTAGCTGCAATCTTCAACTTCGCTGCTAGATGCATTTTGGTTGTCCTCTAAGCGACTTCAAACCCCACCGGGAGCGTTTCAGAAGCGAAGCTTTTAACCCGCCAGATTTAGTTTACTTGATGAGATTTGGTCTCCTCTGTTTATGTGCTTCCAAATATGCTTCTACATGTGTAAATATGCTATGTAGATAATTTGTTTGTACGACCGTCAGTTTGCACAAGGTGTTTTATTTTGAAAATCGACCGGATTCTCTATGCTGTTTCTGTGTCTGGCTCCTGGCCAGATCGAGCTGCTCTATGTAAATTGACGCAGGCTGCTCGCGGCATCCGTCAAAAATAGAACAGCTACATATTCACCGTGGAGCCGAGCTGAGACCCGCTTCTGGGACACCTCTGAAAAGTGTATCGCTGGCCTGCATCCGCTCCCGGTGGAATTTGAGGGTAAGTCATACTGGTCCTTTAAAACTGTCTGTGAACGATTTCCACGTGTATAAACACTGCATAAATGGTTTATAATACACTGTATTGATTTATTCATGTGTAATCATAAATTATACCAGGCACGAACATGATTGGGTAACAGTTCCAGTGGCTCTTGCTGTATTGATTATTGGGTTTACAGATACTGCATGTGCTGGATCAATATAGACCAGTGATCACATACATCATAATCCTGTTCACCTCTCAAAAAGAAAAATCTGTTGTTGTTGAGGAGGAGCAGACAGTTACTGGGAAACATTTGTCTTCGTAAAAACCCCATGGATCCACCAAAACCAACAATCAATAAAAAAATAAAGCTGAAAAAGACGTTTCAGACAGACTCAAATTAATTTATTGTCTTGCTTAACAGTCAGTGGTTTTTCATGGAGTCAGCTAAGCCTTTCACTTACAGTGTATGATTATTGCATTCACTTCATGCAAGAAGTGGGGGCAGGGGGATGATTTATTTTTGTTTATTCAAATAAACAGTGTCAGTGCAGCGGTCTATGACAAACACTCAATTGAATTGCTATTGTGATAAACAAGTTACTGCTCAGACACCTTTTTTAAAATGAGGCAGGGAAAACAAATATCAAGTGTTGCGGTGACTTCATTTCCATAGCAAAGGTATGAATGAACTCAGCATCACCCCGACGACAGCTGCTTCCTCAATCCAGTCTTTTCATGTGGAGCGAATATATCAGTTTAAACACTGGAATTATCAAACTAATGGTCTATAGTCACAGACTGAAATCACACTCACTGTACATGCATATCTCATACAGTATGGGTGCAAATATCTCAATGTGACATTTATATTAGTCTTGGTGTCACAATATCCTATAAAAAAAAAAGAAAATAAACCATGCCCCCAAAAGGTATTCCACTCCACTCTGAATCCTCGGTAATTTACATATTTCCCATTTATTTGCCAATTATGGGCAACACTTCTCCTGACCTCTGGGCAAAGTCTTGAAACTTTGAAAAAAAAATAAAAAATCACGCACGCTCCTTTAATCTTCACTATTTTTTTTTGGTAAATTAACACCAGACCAGAATAAATCAGGGATTAAACCAAAAAGCAGGGAACAAGGATTTTGCTGTGGGTTGTTATCAACTTTATATTTCATTCATAATTCATTCATCAGCTGTGAAACTTGATTCGTTTTCTCCTCTATGAGAAGACACTGAATGAAAACAGGATTTTTCATCACCGGTCTTATCCAGGGACAGAAACTACAGTATCAATTCATAGACACATTTTCCAAGAACATCATTATTTCATATTATGTAATAAAAACAATTTCAAAATGAGAAAAAGCAACTATTGGATTTTGGTAGAGATGCATTCAACCGCTGATTTATGTAATTTCTGGGGATTGCTTTGCATAAATTTACAAACTGGACTGAAATGACAATGAAAACATCAAAGGCACCGCCAAACAAGACTGCCTTAATTGAATGATTCTGAAAAATATGTTGAAATCCAATGTTTCCATTTTCCTTCCAGTGTTTGTAGAATTTTTGTTTTCTACAATCTGTGCAATGCGTCCATGTTTGAGGCAAAATTTGTGTGGGGTGGAGATCAACAGTCCTACAATTCTATATCTCTGCACACGCCTCTATATTGTACTGTTGATGAGCAACACCAACTTTTAAGTGATCCAAATAAATATGTAGGATTTGATCCATCCATCCATCCATCTTCTATAACCATCCTTATCAGGGTCGTGGGGGGGGCTGGTTCCCAGCTGACATTGGATGAGAGGCGGGGTACATCCTGGCAGTGACAGTTCATCACAGGGCTGACACAAACAACCAATCACGCTCACATCCACACTTTTGGGCAATTTATCACCACCAATTAACCTGCAAGACAACAGTGCTGACCACTGCCCCACTGTGCTGCCCTGATAGAAATCCCCCAACCATATTTTACTTGAAAATCCGTCACAAGAGACTAACTTCTGTTCCACCATGACTGTATGGTTAATAGGGTTCAGGTTAGGCAATAGAGTTGACAGCTATGTATCACGTTGAATCAAATGATGTTCAGATCAAAGATTCATAGTCACTGACTACGTAGTTTGTTTGTATATGTCAGTAAGTGAACGCATCACCATTCCTACAGCCTGATGTTCAACGCTGATTCGTTTGACACTGTTATGATTCATCATAGCAAGTTCACGTTGAAAGATTGAGTTTTAAAGATTCATTTACATATGTACCGAAAATCTCTATATTAGCATTAAAAATATTCAACATTAATAGTATGTGACAGGACACAAACTCTGATCTTCTGCATAAAAGTCAGACGTGCAGCACTCCAATCCACCTCCCTGTTTCCCACCCTTACTTTCCCTGTAGCTGCATATAGGGCACTCTACTTCCTGCATTGGCAGTAAATGTTGGCCTTGGATGTAAATCAGGTGGCCGTGATTCGTAGGGATACTGGGCTTGAATTGCTTCAAGTGGCCTCAAAAAGCAGAAGACATTTAAATCCATGACTAATTTGAGTGTCAACCAATGTTTTGGCATAAAATCAGTATTCAAATAAGCATGAGACAGAAGTTACCCTTGTGTGCTGACTAAATGTTTATTCAACTCAACTTTTTCGCATCACACCTTCTTTTTTTTTTCCTGTCGTATTTACTACTATGGTCCTTGCAGTAAAAGCACAATTTCTACAAAACACCTACAGATAAATCCACTTCAACTCCTGCAAGGGCTTAATGACAGAGCAAGCAGACATCTGAGAGGAGACATTATCATCCCGGAGGACGAAAATGCTATTATAAACTGATTAGGTGGAGGAGAGCTGGATGGAAATCACTCTTGAATCTTTTTTTAACCATTAATTAGTGGTTCTGTCAGTGCGGTTCATTCTGCGGGGATGACTAATGCGTAGAGCTCTCCCACTGCTCTTCATGACCAGTTGGTACATTGCTGTCACATTTGCATATGTAGTTCTGACAGCAAAGAAAAATCCCATCGCCTATTAATGTAGCTTGAGTTCTGTGTGCAGTCTGTGTGTTCCATACAGACTTTCCACTTCTCTCCCTGAAACAAGATGACATAAAAAGCAACAGGATAGCTGCCTTACATCAGTAATTGGTTGACTGTAAAATGACTTACAGTAAGTTGTGCAAATGTACCAGAGCTGGCTAGTGCGAATACATCCATTTGCACCTCCGCTGCTACACTGAGATATACCAAGAGTTGTATCAGACTCTATTTGGGATTCAATTTACGCTTGAAACATAGTCCATTTCTTATCCTCTCTGACAAATAAATATTTCCCTCTGGACCCCATCTGTTAAATTATGAGTCTGAGAGGGTTTGTAAGACAGCGCTTATGAGGCAGAGGCCCATTGAAAACATTGCTTAAGCTTACTGCAACACATTCTCACTGCTGTCCAGATGTCTGATGTTGATTTTTTTCACAGACAAAATCAATGTGTGATTCATTTAATGTCTGCAAAGTGTTTTAATTGATGCATATCTGTTAGCTTTGACTTTAAAGACCCCCTTAACTCAAAAATGTTCTGTTTGACTTTGACTATAAAATATATCCAGTTATCATGATATCTTTTTTTTTTTTTTTTTTTGATATCTCTCTGTAAAGATTAAAGACCTCTCTACACTTCCCTCAAACAGTCGGTGATGTGCATGATTTGTGATATCACAAATGCATGTAAATTATACCACAGCGATGTGTTCATCACTGATAGATGAACAAAGGTGTTGGTGACACCATGAGGTGACATAAATTAGAATGAGATTAGAAGATGTTGCCAGATGTTGGTCTCATGTGATTTAGATAAGAATAATTTAATTATCCAATGTTATTCAGAAGCACATTTCAGGGGATTATTTATTTATATTTGACAAAAAACAAATGACTTACGATATCGTTGAATATGAATCGTGAATATGCTCTTTGAAAAGTCTTTGAAAGAAAGAAAATAACAAACATTATTAAAACAATATCAGTTTGGTATGAAAATTCTATGCTAACCTTTCTAAAAGTAACAGGATCCCAGTAATAAATTATGAAATGAACAGAGGTCCTCAAATGTTTCATGTTTTGCTTTCCTTGATTGGCCCCAAGCGTTAAGGTTTCCTTATACATTGTGCCGGCTCTGTGCTCCTGAAATATTAATTGGAGGAGATGGGTGATGAGAGAGAACGTGAAATGGCTGTTAGTCGTGGATGAGTTGTGGGAAAGAGAGGAGATTTAGAGAGGCATATGGAGCGGAAGAGTTCATGCATTTTTCTTATATTATTAGTGTCTTGTAACATGCAGTTGTTACAATACACTAATAATATGAGGCTGCTTTTGTTAAAGCTGTTTCAGTCAGTGTAATTTGTCATTTGCAGTGATTAAACCTACAAAACTTTACAAAACGTGTTTTTGGAGTGTCATTTAGCTCCTTGTTTTGATTTTACTGCGCATAACTTCACTGTTTTCAGTGAAAAAAAGGCTCCACTGTACCTGCCCAGGCCCAAACTGCAAACGGACAATGTTGGCAACTAGCTGGTGAAAACAGTGTAGTATGAAGAGCTCAATATTTCTCGGGAGTTGGTGGAGACCAAAACAGAGCTAAAAGGAGAGTTCATTTTGACTTTATATTTGTCAGGTGGCCAAACACGTAATGAAAAGTAATTGCTCCAAATCTGCTGGATGTGTAAATACTAAAATAATAAAGAATAAACACAATAACCATAGCAGCATTATAAGATGATATGTTAATATTGTGTTTAGTCTATTTCTAAATTAAAAGGTAAATCAGGAGTGACCTCTGTGTCAGTTGGACTAGTTCAGACACTGACTGGTACCTGCCCCTGAGTCCCTGCACACCCACAGTTTGTGCTGTCTGTATCGTCTGTGGACCGGTACGTCCACTGCAGTCCCACCTGCGAAGTGAAACAAGCAGCATCCCTCTGTTCACTCCATACAGGAACAGCTTTATTATAAACCAGAGAGCTGTTTGACGATAAGCAGGCCGGCTTGCATACCATGGCTCTGTGTGTTGGCTAAGACGTTCCTGACAGCCCGACAAATGAAACATGCTGCCTGGATCCTCACAGTACTGTCTCAACATGCTCCCAGCACAAAACCCCAATGACACCTTTGGTTTAATATGTAAGGCATACACTGTAATACATCTGTGATGCTATGGTGGTAAAAAGAGATTTATGACACACAACAAGCTATTAAGGAGCTGTATGTGGTGGGGTAATCAGGGGAGGAAATGGGGTGGAAATTCTCTTCTTCATGCCACATTGATTCATCCTTCAGTGAGAGAAACCTCCCCATTATGCACACCTCATCTAAAAGGGCCCTAGGATAATCATTGCAGGCCCACAGTACACTGATCCCAGGTCTGCTGTGAGGTCAACAGAGGTCCTCCCTGCAGCATCTGGACTCTCAGGAGGCTGCCACAACTGCTTGATCCATGGAGTGTTGATAATATCGCTGCATGAGCAAAGAGTGTGAGGTACACCAACATGCATCATGTCTCTGTGGGCAGAGAATCTGTCGCACAACACATCCTGTTGTATAGAATATGAACATTCCTCTTGCAAGGTGCAAGTCCTTTTTTAAAGATAATGTATAGTGTTTAGTTTCCTGATTGCACAAAATGAACACAGTTAAGTGGGTGTGTTATTCATCAATAGCCCTGACTGATTACTTTGTCTAGTGGCGGAGTCAGATGGGTGTCTACTGATTTAAAGAATGCTTCCACCCACCCTCTAGAAACTTGATCGTCAGGTCTATTGAGTGACTTTCAGGTAGAAAAGATTTTTAAAAAGCTTGACTAAATAATTATAGGGCTCACTTGACCATAGAAAGATTTCTGCAGATGACAAGCCATATTTAAAATCATTTCAGAGTAGGGTCCCAGAGACATTTTAGCCTAGACTAAAGCAACACTGGCACACTGGCAATCCTACATTTGGTCAACTTGTCTCATAAATAGAGTTGCAAAATTCCAGGAATTTTCAAATTGGAAACTTTCCATGGGAATTTAAGGGAATTAACAAGAATGAACTGGGAATTTACAAAATTTAAGGTTGGCCCTTAACAAGGAACTTAAATATAGTTAGGGAAAATATATTTTAGGTTTAGGGTTAGGAGGAGTCGGAGTCGGATGTTGAAGAAGTGAACATGGATGTTGATGAGGCCTAGGAAGAGGCCATTTCCTGAAAGGATTTGGCAAAAATGTAGAAGCTAGGCTTGAGAAGCTTGATTCAATAAAATAATTAAAACTCGATTCTACTCACAAATAAATCTATTGAAATGTCATGTTTTTTGCTTGTATTATTTTGCATGGATGACTGCTTATTTTTGGATATGATACAGTTTGTTTAAATTACCCCCAATTTCCAATTTATCCTCATAAATTCCCATTAATTCCCATAAATTTCCATAATTCCAGTGGTCAAGTTCCCACTTTGGAATATTTCCAAAAATTCCCCAACTTAACTTCCCATGAAAAGTTCCTGGAAATTTTACAAAGACATTTTTCACCCCTTTGCAAGGCCATTTTTTTGTTCTTTCTTTTGGGATTTTATGTAATAAAAAATGAATCAAACCTTTTAAAAAAAATAAAAAAATAATAACTGCTCATCCCTTTTTGACCATGACAGAAGAAAAAACACCTTGAATTCCAATTGTAATTTTTTAATACCTTACACAAAGAAAATGACCAAAAGATAAACTGATCGCACATGTTTATTCTTGACCTTGATCTTATGCAAAGACATGTCATGATGGTATCCATGGTAACCACTTCAAACTTTTCCTTTCATCAGCGGTAAACTGAGTCGCTCTGGTTTTAAGGTTATAAAGAAGAGAGCCCAACTGGAGTTAAAGGTGCCGTGTGGACTTTTCTTGTAAACAGACAAATTATGTTAACATTTAGTTTTTATTCATCAAAATACAGTGTGTGTATCCTGGAGGCCTAACAACCATCCTCTTCCTTCATTGCTACATTTCTTATTACTTATAGATGGATGGAATATTAGTAATATTTATTTCAACACTGAATATTGCAGTGCATGTTTTAAAAATAGATCAAAGTGTTCATTGGTATGGATGTTAAAGTGCAAAACAACAAAGGTGAATACTGTCTGTAAAGACCTTAACATTTAAATACATAAGAAGTATATTTTTTTAAAGGTATTAATACTAAATGAGTGATGTGTGAGCATTTTAGTATCGGTAATTGTGTTATCGGGCTGACACAGATTGTTCATTTAAATGCTGTTACATGCTGACTCTCTCTTTTCTTACAGTAATGTATAAACTCTTTATTCATGTTAAAATTCTTCATATAGCACAAAACATGATGATTTTTGTCACAGGATAAAGAAGCTGAGTGTGAATTCTGCTCATTCCATATTTCAATGACTCAATTTGCAGTATACCCCCCCCCCCCCCCCATACAGAAAATAGCCGCAGTAAATACACTTTTCCATTTCACTCAAAAATTTAAGCCCTGTGGTAAGGACCATTCTCTGTCCTCTCTTTGATTTGACATTTCATTTTATTATTTTTTTGCCACTGGGCTGGCTGGCTGCACTGTGATGGCAGGAGGACATGGAGGGGTAATACTGGCACAAAGTGGCCCTCGAGTGCATCAATGGCCGGAGCTCAAAGCAGATCAGCCGCTGCGGTCAAGGTTATGATGCAATGAAAGCCATTTGCCTCATATTGCTGCGCTTTAGGCCACTGTGGAACAATTTCAGGGCAGTGCTGCTTTGTCCCAGACCCCTAACATGTCATTTAAATTCTGACTGTGAAACCAGATCAGTCAAAAGAGAACTAAAATCCACTTCTAATACTTGCCACCTCGCGGGACTAAACTGTCACCATGATATTGATTTTCAGTCAATTGTGTTGTAATTCTGATTAAGATCCTGTAGCTTAATTTGATCTACTGTTGTTTCGTTCTGAGCCGTTTACTGCTTCAAAGTTTCTAATTAACTAGATACAGAAGAGAGAGAAAAAAAAAAAACAGTCTTCAAAGTGAGTATCTTTAATTAATACTGGAGAATTAGAAGAGAGGGACCAGGAGCTTTATTGATCTTTTACCAGTGTTAATTAACTAAGTGAGTTATTTTGGCTGCTGTGTTACATTCCTTAAAGCATCTTATCCATACACCATAACACCTGATATGAGTATTGTTTTTGAGGTCAGTCTCATATCTGACGTACGTCAAATGTATTTAAATTTTTTATTGTGTTCTGTTTTTATAATTCATATGGGGTTTTTTTTTTCTGTTTTTTTTTAAACCAATTTTAATGAGATTGTAGTTGGATATGGAACTACAGTTTTATATGTCAAAGTTATTACAAAGTGTCTATTAAACAAATTAAAAACCACATTGTCTTTGTATCTTCTTTGTGTCCTCACAGATAGTAGGATTCTCAAAGAATTTATAACGATTAGCACCAGATATTTTCCATTAGTTGTATTTGAATTTATTTTCTTCTGGCCAGAATGAGACATGTACAATAAAACCAGTCCAGACCTGTCATTGACAGTATGATGTAGCTTGACTGCCAGTCTTCATCCTGTAAGAATGTATTTAAAGATCCAGACACATGCACAATGTAATATACTTGCTTAATTTACAACAAATGGTAAAACATATGTTTGTACAGAATGTACACAACTGGCATTTATCTTAGTTTTTCTATTGCAAGCAAATCTCATAAAAGTAGCTAAATCAACAATGTTAGAAATACTCTACTCAATACTCTTTTCAATAGGCCAACGTGCTATGCTAATGCAAACATGCTGATGTTTAGCGGATATAATGGTTACAATGTTGACCATAATTAAGCATGTTAGCATGCTAACATTTGCTAATTGCTATTAAGCACAAAATACAGCTGAGGCTGATGGGAATGTCATTAGTTTTGCATTATTTAAACATACACTGAACTATTGGATACATTTTGATCTGATGGTGACAAGTCAGGGGATCATCAAAGTTGTTACAATTCATCCTGAGAGGGGCGTAAACGTCTGAACCAAATTTGAAAGAAAGAGATAACACAGAACAGTCAGACAAACAGACCATAACTGGTGCTAGCATGGTTAAAAAGGTTTCATTATTTCCTAAAACATGGCAGCACATTTGTTTTTTAGCAAACATACTCTTCCCCCTCTGGGAAAATTGTGCAGTTGTTGGGGACTATTTTCAGCTGTGGATTAATACAGATTTGCTTCACTGGTGAGTGAGTGAAGCAAACTGTGACAATGAGGCTTGCTGATGTGTTTTTAATTGTTTTTGGACAACAGAGCTACAGCACATCAGTTTAGACAATATTCATGAGTCACTGCCTTTATTGTTGGCTTTGGTGTTTTCATGGGATTTGTTGACAAAGAAAAAAAAAAAAACAATATCACAAGCTTCATCCTACAAGGTTAAAGGCATCCAGGCAGAGTGCCCTATAATATTCTTCAAATGAATATCATATCTGAGTTGAGTGACTGTGACAGGGGGTAATGTGTGATTTTCAATGAAAGGTCGTTGTCAGCTTTATATATTGGTGTTTATATGACACACGGGGATAAATAGGAATAAGGTGATAAAGAACAGTTCTGAAAGTGGCTGTAATTCTGCTGGAGTGAGCTGTTTGGGGCTGCTGAATTTGAGACTGAAATTGCATTTGTGGTCATGTTCATCATGTCGCTCCTGCAGAGATTCCCCTCTGTTTTAGAAGCCGGCCTGCTGAGATTTTTGTTAAACCAGAACCAAAAATACAGCTGGACTCTGTGAGGGGGGTTACTGCCAAGCTAGAGGGAAACCACGCCTGAGCTATTCATGTTCACTGAGTTTTCTATAATTTTAGGGTCTGGGTAAATAAAAACAAGGGGGTAAACTGTAATTTTGCGCATGAGTGAATACAAGTAGGAATCTGGTGAATGTTGAATAAAAATGTCATGAAAAAGCATTTTCTGATAATCCTATGAAGCATGCACACTTAAAATATAGTTAAAGCTACATTAAACAGTAAAGTTAATTTGCTTTCAGTACTTTTAAGTTGCTATGATTGATGTTTTTATATTAATGCATCAAATGACTGTATGAATGTGACAATGTAATTGTCCATACTGATGAACGTACAGACACTTGTCACCTGAATCTGGAGCTCTCCTTAGCTTTATCGAGAGTTTCAGCTCATTGTTCAGCAGCAACTTAACTGTTTTGGTTCACTCTCACCAATCTGATAGCTTGATTTCAGCCACTTTTATTTTTAGCACAAAAGCTCCAAAACCCCCACTGTATACCACATGCTCAGCACCAAACAGCAGACAGATACAGTTAGCATCTAGCTGGTGAACACAGTGGATGATTTAGCAGCTAAAGAGCCAGATATTTCCCTCAGGCGTTGGTAGAGACCAAAACAAAGCTAAAAGAGAGTGAATATTGGACTTAAATTCATCAACTCCAAGTCAATGATAAGCAATTGTTTGCTAAGTTTGTTATATCAACTCAAAAGGCGCAGAGTTTTCAGTGTTTGAGCTGAGCCTCCTTAAGAATTTTGTCCATATTGGACGGTCCAATATCTAAATTCAGTGCAAACATAGGAAGTGTGTGACTTTTATGTAGCGAGGCAGGTTGTAAGATGTGATCTTGGTGTGTTGGTGTATATGTATCACATGTATGACTTTCACACAGTAGACCAGAGTTCGTCTCCCATCACATTAATTATCTTTCCCTTAACCATTTATTTGCCATAACCACAATCTTTTCACTGAGCTCAACCATGTCGTAGATGCCATGTGCAGACATTACATATTTATATTATGTGTTGAAGGCAGAAAACCGTGCAATAAAAATGTGCAATATTGATGTCCTCGGCTGGTGATAGTGTTGAGAAATGTAGGTTAAGAGCTAAATATGAAAAAATAAAAAAACTCTGAAAGACCACAGTAATGGATCATGAACTATAAACACCTTGGCCCATCCTGGTAACCCCATATCATCTAACTGTGACAAACACCCTCTTAGTTACATCTCTTCTTTCTCATGCTTGTCTTCCAACTATATGAGAAACAAATCAGGTCTTTTATGAGGTGAAAACAAACCTGCATGTTTTCCCTCTGCTATAAACGTACTTGTTATGTAGATTTGGGACGCCCAAAATGTAAAATTACTGCATTTATTTTCCATTCGGAATGAACAATGCTTGACAAACACTTTTGCCTCTACCTCGTCCTTAAATCTTCCGAGCCATTTAGATATTGAAGAGCTGCACACGATGAAATACTTTTATGACACGCAGCGGTAACAACAATCTGGTAAATAAAGAGCACGAACAAACAGTGGCTGGGCTCGCTCATTGATCAGCACAAGTAGTGCAGTTTCATAATGGGCCCTGTGATATCTGATGCGCAAACCCAGCTTCTAATAACCAAATCACATTGTAAGAGACTATTAATGTGGGTCATCAGCCACAGTATTCAGCTGTGCATGACTAATTCAAGCTTTGCATTTATTTGCAAATATTTTCAACCAGCCTGCTTCAAGAGGAAACAGACCAATCATATCTAGGTCGCTTCTTATTTGACTTATTCCTTGCTCATATTTTCTTATTTTATGGTATATGGTGTAAGGACTTTTACTACTGCATAGTTTTTTTTTCTTGTTGTTTGTGACTGGCAGTGTAAAGCTATGTAATTGGGTGGACTATATATACTATGGCTTAAGGAAGACCATGTTGTCATTCAGAAACAGCTGTCAGAAATGTCTGTGTTTATTGTAAATCCTGACTTTGCAGTCGCACTCCGAATCTCTCAGCAGTCACAGCTGCCGACATTGTGGACATTCACTAAATAACAATATAACAACTAGACAAACTGAAGGTAGACACCTGGAAAATGATTGCCTGTCTGTTGGTGTAGATCAGTTCGGAACATGATAAATATAAATATAAGTGAACATTGTGAAATTTATTTCTCGATTTAGGTCAGTGTAACAAAGCAAACTGTCTTGTCTGCAACCCAAGTCGCTACACAGCAGTTAGCATACAAACAAGCCAGAGTAGTTAGTGGAGCTGGCAAACAAATAGAGTTGAATATTAACATATTAAATCACTCGATATCGCTCATAGTGTGTCAACTGTGAAGCTGGAGTAGAGGGTTGTTCTCAAACTTTCTCATGCCAAAGTCAACAAATAGCATTAGCCT
Source organism: Argyrosomus regius (assembly GCA_946959425.1). Lineage (NCBI taxonomy): Eukaryota > Metazoa > Chordata > Actinopteri > Sciaenidae > Argyrosomus > Argyrosomus regius. The sequence goes on along the minus strand of OX336899.1, from coordinate 9,720,951 downwards.
ATAGCCAGGGCCTCCGTTTTGCAAGATATCCTAAAAAAATCCATTGACCATACCACATAAATATCACATAGTTAGTGTTGACCTGGTAACGGTCTGCTTCTGTCATGCAGCTGCTCTGCTGCTGAGATTTAGGTAGTCTAGCATCTAGCTAGCCACAGCTAACGCATAAAAATGGACATGTTTATGAAAAGCAGATCTCCCAGACACAAACACACAGAGACACACACACAGACAATTAGACATTTGGTTTTTTTTTTTCACATTTTCTGTGATAATAACTCCCCATGAGATCTGACTGACACATCTTGCAAGTCATTTTCAGTGACATGTTGAGAGGTGAGCAGATGGGTAGGGACATGTGGACAATAAGTGGGTGCAATCCTGTGAAACTGTAGCGGTTGTGCTCGTCTCACGCTCAACTTTTTTCTACTTGCCACACAGTAACTAATGTCGGACACTGACCGCCATGAATGAGCCACCGATCCTGGTGGTTCATGAGTTTCAAAAACGTTTTTAAGTGGCTGAGTATCGACTCAAGACTGGGTTTAACATTTTAAATTAGCTATCAACAACAACTGTAGTTGTAGTTTGTGGTTGGCATCAAAGACAGGATTGCCAGTAGGGTACCACAGTTAATTAACCAACTAACAAACTAACTAACTCTCATTAACTCTCGTCTCAATATTCATATCTGTTATGTACACTGTCATTACCATTCACACAGGCTAATTTACAGTGCTAATTAGATTCACGTGTTCACTGCAGTTATTGGAAAGCAACCAGAACTAACTTATGTTACTACAAAGAAAATACAGTTGTGCCGGCAGGGATACAGTTGAGCCCCGAAGCCGTTTCCATGGTCACCACACGTAGGGCGCCTGTCGTTTACTCACGTAGCGCTCATCTGCATGTACATTAACATGAGGAGCGCAGTGAAAGTCATCTGAAAAGACCCTAAGAGGTGTTGGTGGGTGCATTTTTTTTTTAAGTTTGGACAGAACGTGGCTAGTTTCCAGTCTTCATGGTAAAAGTTAATCACCTGGTACACACAAACAAGTTACTTAACAAACATAGGTACTGCAGTTTGTCTTATTATCACAAAGTCTACTTTGCTGTTTAATTTTTCATGTATGTTTTCATACTCTTGTATACAAGCTCTCGAGAGCTCTTGTTGATTTTGTCCACTTGTGTGTTTTCTGTGGTATATCAAATATTATCTGCTACAGGTGTAATGAAGCTCTCTGTGGTTTCTCTTGTGCAAGCTATAAAAACACACTTTATCTTAAAGCTGCCCAGATACATAGGAGAGTCCTCCATTATACGTGTTGAGGTACACTATATGATAACCTCCCCATGCTCGACCTGACCCTCTCTGCTCCCTAGATTGGTTATTGATCCTGCTTTCTTTACGCATATTGCCGCATGCACTTTTTCCCTTACCCCAGTCCTTTATGTGGAGACGGTCTAGCCATTGTGTCATATCTTGTTGCATGAAAAATGCTGAATGGGATGAGCCATGTCATCTCCTCCACATTGCTCCCCCCCCTAAATAATGATCATTTCAGAAGCTTGTCAATTTAGCTTTGTGGAGCAATATTTTCAAAAGCATTTATTTTTCCAATTCAATAGATCCTCATATTTCATTACCTGGAGCAGCGAGACATGTGGCTGTAATCCACAGCACGCCGAAACCCAATCAATAGACATGATAAAGAGACTCTAATCAATCAATACCACTTTTCTCCCCCATCAATCAGATCACGGGAGTCGCATGTGACGATTTAAGATTTTTTACATTCTTAAATATTTTATAGAGTGAGTCGACACAAAGTATTGCAATAATAAATACTACCTTTATTTACACTATACTGCAAGGAGGTGATATATTTAGCTTTTCAAACTTTAATTATAACACACTATCTTTTATTATCATCCAACGGCAGCTATCTACAGTGCTAACCTTTAATGGAGTGTAGCTCTATTGTGCTTTCTCCCTCTAATGATTGTGTCTGTACTTAAAATGAGCTATGAGATTGTGTGTGTGGGAGTATTCCTGCATTTCAATCTCACTATGCTGCACTGTAGACACAGCATCCATTCAAATAAGGGAGGAAAAAGATGGTGATTTGATTTTGAGGGAGTTCGTTCTCAAGCTGAAATTAAGATCTTCAGTGTTTTATTACTGGAGGTGTGTGGTTAGTAGCTGGACTTTAATAATGAGTGAAATAATTCATTATGTGGTGAGTCTTAGATTGCTTGCTCGAGTAGCGGAGGCAGGTCTTATCCTTTAACCTCGCTGTCGAGGTTTCTCGGTGGAGCAAAAGAAAACGCGAAAATGTGTGGATGTGATCAACAGTCATGAGGCAAAAAGGTCTTTGGATATGCTTCACATGCTTGGATAATGAGTGAACACAGATACTAGTGAGGGCTACAGTATCACCTTGCAAATGTGGGCGGGTTTTGCTTTGTTTTGAGCGAAGATACTCATATATCATTCAGCCATCCCCTCTGACAGGCAGCCAGCTGTGTCCATGTCAGTATTCTGTCAGAACAGCAGTTCTCTTCAATCAATCATCTGATTACCCATTCCAGCATTTCGAAGATGAAAATGACGCGGTGAATTAGATTGGAATTGGCGACTCCGGTAGAATTAGCGAGCGCTGAAGGTCCCCCGGGGGGCCCTGCAACTGGTCTGGCATCACTAGCTTATTACAAAAACATAATTGGGCTGCTGTGACACTTCACGGTGGCCCCCCTCTGTTTGTTGGCGCCTCGGCAGGACGGTCCGTGATGAGGCGAAGCCTTGCCTTGTGTCTTTCGCTGTTGTACAACAAAATCAATGATTCGTAAACAGCGCTCAGTGACCCGAAACACAGCAGTCGACGCCGGGTGTCAGATAGGCACCCCTGCCACTACGTTCAATAAGATTATACACACCCAAATGAACACTGAAGTCATTCACTTCAATGGAAATGTGTGACATGAAACACACTCAGGAGCCTCGACAGTGTTCAGTAATTACTTGATCTTGTAGTTCACAGCCTTTGGTAACACACGGGCGGTAAGTCACCCAGACACCCAAAGGGTAAATGATAGCTCTACGGCACAGTATGGAGTTTCATACTGAGCAGCCGCTGTGCTTCGTCTCTCCTCCTAGTGACTCTCAAAAGTCCTTCGCACATCCTAACTTACCCTAACTGACAGACCTATGCATACACACACTCACGCAGACACACACTTCCTCTCTAAAACCCTGAAGGAGCAGGGGTCTGGCAAATGCTGCTCTATGTGGAAAGGGATTAGAAAGATTTGTAAGTGCTCAAGCTGACTCCTTCATGTCATGATTGCCGCGGTAGCTGGAGGGCTGTAGTCGGACTCTTTTTTTTTTGTAAATGGTGAAAGCAACTTTTTTATTTATTTTTTTTCTGGGGCCTTGCTTTTCTTGGCCATCCTGCTGAGGTGAATGCGAGGCAGAGAAGCAGGCTTTCAGAGCCTAGAAAACCTCCTGGCACTGGCATTCTTCCGGCGCAATACAGCTGTATTTGCTGTCATTGGTAGATTATTTTCTCTGTGGGGTTATGATGTTGTTAAGACACTTTCCTAGCCGTAAAGTGGCTGTGCGCAGTGGAAATGGTCTGTTCAGTTCCGACTGTATTATTCATCCCTGAGGAACTTTGCGTTCACTTACACTCTGCATATATTGTGCTGGCAGGGTAAAGTTTTATATCAATTTTTCAATTCTAGCAGCCTGAAATAGTTGTCAAATGGCTGTGATTGAAAATTTCACTGTTCCCAGAAGAAATACAGGATGTTATGAATGAAGGAAAAATATATGATCTATCTTACAATTGCAAAACGCAAGATTTATCCTGACTGAAGCGCTGTGGTCTGCATCTAGCCTAAATCAAATGATTATACTGTATGTGCACCAGGAAAACCTATTTGTTTCCCTTCACTCTAATGGTCGTACCCATGGCTCTTTCCAGCCCTGTGATCACAACCTTCAATTTCATACATGGCTCTCTGCGACGGCGCAGGTTGTATGAATAGCGTGGGTCAGGCACATCCCATCCACCGTTTCATTATTCATTGTTCTCATTTTCCGTGAGAGATTCATTTCTTTCAGGAAGTCATCTAGAAAGCATTGAATGCCTATTTCCTGCTGGCCGGTGTGAGTGGGGGCTGTGGGAACAGCAGGGGCGGGGGTATGGAAATCTAGCAAATAGAGCTGACAAAAAAAAGGCTGCCTCTACACAAATTGCCTGCATTTTCCGTTGATAGGAATCACAGCATGTTTTTTTGTTGACCACGGTTGTTCATTTATACACGCAGAGATATCTGTGCACCCTAATACCTGAGTTACTTCATTCCCCCTTTTACATTCTCCCACAGAAAACCATCCATTTCTATATTTATGAAAAGAACCCCAAATAGGGTTGGTAATAATATATTGGCTTGGTCAGCATGCCCATTTTGTGATTGCCTCTAGATAGCTGAATAGTATTAGGCTGATTTGCCACTTGTGCGTGCTTGTCTACAGTAAGACTGATGCAATGTGGGGACATGTAGTTCAGTTGACAAGACAAGAATACATCAGCAGGCAGGAATACGACAGTTATAAATATATAACCCAAGAAACATTGGATAATCAATGGCACTTTTGCATACAGAGCAACTCCGCTACAGTACAGAGACATGTTGTGGCATTTTCTTTGCACAAATGTTAATGAGCAGTTGTGCTGTTGTGGTTGCCTAATTGGTTGAAGTATCTTGTAGGTATAAGGAGCTACACTGTTAATAATTACAAGGCAACATGTTGTGAACATCCCTGGATAACCTGTTTATAATCAATTTGCTGCTTCTGCCCCTACAGTGCATTGATCCATGCACGGAGCTTTCATTGTCTTTATACATCTACTGTAAACATCCCTTCTTTGCACAATCCATTGGGTTATGTCCTTAAAAAACAGCCAGATATTTACAAAAGCCACAGGATTTTTCTTTCAGTCTCCAGTAATCCTCAGTCGTTTCTAATTTCAGAACAGATTTTCCGATGTTCCCTTGGAAACAGCTGAGTGAATATGTACAAGTAGAAGAAATTTCTGGCCTAAAAGTACGACAAGAAGTTTTTGTCTTGTTATGAAACAGTCTCAATTTAATACTGATGTCTCTATATGACGTATATAAGCAAGTGAGACCATCAGCTTTGGCTATTTTTATATAGTTGTTCTGAATGTCTGCCTCTGGGTCCAATACCCCGCAAAATCAGACGAAACTATTTATGACATGCACACCGGTAGAACTGTGTGTAGTATATTAGCCCAGACTGTAAACAGCACAGGCGAATGAGTTTAGTGAATAGTGAATGTGTTCACATAACAAAAGGACTATTACCAACTGATGTATGAGCTAGCCAGTTCTTTACAAACGTGAGGCAGTGGAAACACTACCGCTTTTGTCTACAGGGACTGCAAGAATCAACACATAATAAAAGTTCCCTTTAGGTGTAGCATGCAGGTGAAATAATAATGACTAAATCAACCATTGCAGTCAATAGGACTGCTTGTTAAACCCCAAATAGTTTTATATTTCTACATGTGTGGAACACATACAGGTAAGATGCAATATGTGACTGCAGAGGACAGTAAAATATTACTTGTGTTGCTGAGTAATAAAGTATTCAATGAGTAATCTGTAGTCTAATGAGTTATTAATTACACTTTTCAAGTAACTCAACCGGTCGCGGCAGATGGCGGCCCACCATGAGCTTGGTTCTGCTTCTTAATGGAAGTCTTTCCTTCACCACCTCCACCGTCACCAAGTGCTTGCTCATGGTGGACATTGTTGAGTCTCTGTAAATAATATAAGGATGGATATATATGGAAAGTGTCAAGAGATAACTTCTGTTATGATTTGGCACTATATACTATATAAAATTGAATTAAAACATTTAATTAACTTGCCCAGCATTGTCCAAGATACAAGCAGCTTGAGTTTTCTTTTTTTTTTCAGTGTACTTTTGTACAGAGACTAGCTCAGGAGGTGGAGTGGGTTGTCCACTAATTGCAGGGTTGACATTTCGATCCTCAGCTCCTCATGGCCTTTGTAGTCCGTTTACAGTGATTTACAGTTACAGTCAAGACTATTTGGGTTTATAATTGAAATGTAGACTGGATTCCAATTACTGCAGGGCACGATGCAAATATAGGCCAAACTTAACTACACCAAACTGACTGGAATACTGAAGCTGCTGCACATGTTTGAAAAAAGCAGCAGGACATTATTAATAAACATTGGACTATTTAAAAAATCCAAGGCAACTGGTTTTGTTTGTCACAGTTAAAATTGAAGAGAATAGGTCTTATCTGGGTCAGTAAAATGGAAAGAAAACCATTAATGGACACCTCCTTTGATTTACTAAGCATCATGCTTTTATGATTTTCTTCCACCAGCTTCTTCTTCTAAATGTAAAACAAACAAAAAGAGGTTATTTGCTACCTTAGTTGACGCCTGTCAAACTTTTACAGGTTGCCATGACTCACTGCTCACCATGTGACCATAGCAACATTGTAATACAAGTCTTCAGCATTTGGAGCCAAACCAAATGTTGTGTTTGTGCTTGTAGTCATGTATGGTGTTGTCAATGTCGGATCAATTGGAATTGGCCAATGTACACTGTATACTACATTATTAGTCTATGTTTACACCATGGACAGATCAGCCAGCCCACAGGGCTGACACATACAGATATTACATGTTGATATTTGAATAGGCGGAAGGAAAACCATATTACCTGACAAGAACATTATGTATGCTGTACGTACAACACATTTGCAACAGCAAATACGTTTTGAAGGAAACAAGAAATAATGCCTTTGAACATGATCCATATAGTGACTACATTTGTCACCACAAAAACCCTGAATTATGTTCAAAACAATGAAGTCATTTTAGGAGAATAAAACCTTATTAAGGTTATCGGGTTATCGGTTGCAGGCCCATGACCGAGCACAAACTTTACCACAACATTAAAATGGAATTTGCTACACGGCCACCCTGACCTCCATGTCCTGACATTTTTTCTCACTATGCAGGGCATACTACCACCTGCATTGGCATTGAACTCTGGGATTGTACAGTATATAGTTTCTGGGGATATTGGGTGGAGAAAGCAGCATGGTAAAAGAAGGCTTTGCACAGGCGTAGCTGGTAATTGGCACCATGCTGCCAACCATTCACAATACAGAGTACCAATGTCTATGGGCAGCAAACCCAAGAAACTCTGAGTTACAAAATGACTTTTCACATTTTTCTTTCAGTGAATACTGATGTACTTCAAGTGTCCTGGAAGCCATCAACTGCCCCTCCTTTCAAATACTCTACCTTCGTAGCTTTTACCCAACCATCACTTAAGGAAAACTGGAGCAGTTTTTTTTCTGTTTGTTGTTAGAAAAAATGAAAGAGGAGATAGAGGATAGAGAAAAATGGCTCACAATTGAGCCATAGGACACATTCCTGAGGGGTGTATTGATCTGTCAAAACTGAGTGACATTATTCACTCCTTTTTTTGATCTACAGAACATGACAGATCCTGGATGGGTAGATGGAGCAGATGCAGGGTATTTTGGTGCCATCACATGTATCAAAGTATAGTTGTAGCAAAGGTAATGTGGCGACTCGCAGGTAACTGATACCCCTTGAGAGCCAAGATTCTGGTCTGTGAACTAGACAACACCGTGGATCTGATATCAATCAAAGTCACATTGAAAACAATCAGCTGATATGATACACCCCGTGCAGACCGCAGGAGAGATCGGAGGAAGAGGCTACTGACATGCCGCTGGTATCAGACGTGGTGTGGGATCCATTATCACATCTCCCCTTCAGAGGATGTCACCTGCCATTTTACACTACTCAGGGTATTGATCATTTTGCACCACATTTAGAGGAAATTCCACCCAAGGTGACACTAGAAAACACCAGAGAGAGGGAAGGACTTAATCTTCTCCTTTGCAAATGAGCTCTTAGATGAGTTAATTTAATCCCTGGACTAAACAAATTAGAGTTAGGATGTATCATGTTCTCTGCCAAGTCCTAATGGCCTCATCGTTTCTGAAGCGCCATGTGAGAATGGGAGAGTCCCTCAGCACTGCCTCATAAAATGCATCCACAAAAGACAGGTAAGTTGCTTTTCTCATCCATTAGTCACACAGCTCTATCTAATGGATACGCTATGAATAGATGAAAATTGCTAGTAACCACTGTCTAAGAGTAAACACACTTGGTGCTTGTTTATCTAATGAATGACAATAACAGATAAAGATTATTTTACTAATCTGTAAATTGCTATATCATGGGAATGGCACAAACTACTACTGCCAGGCAGATAATGTGCTGGGTTTCTTCCAGTGCTAACAGGAAGTTATTTTAGAGGCTGACGTCTTTTACAAAATTGCTGTTGGTTATTATATACTATTATCCCATTACTAGGTAACATAAATTGAAATCATGTTTTTCATACAGAGACTTACTTGGCTGATCCACTCAAAACCATGCTTTTATATTTTTTTTCTCAAGTTGTACTTTCACAAGACCAAATGGAAATTCAGTTAAAAATGCAGATTGATTGAAATGCCTGCTAAAATTGTGCATTACTGTGTTATTGACAAACTGGAAAAATTACTTCAACATCTAAATCTGCATTCATTTACATTTAGATTGTAAAATATAATGTTTTCACACAAGTAGCAAATTTAGAACTGTGATGACAAATAAAGTAATTCTTAGGCATCCTCTGCTTAGTCAGTATTTGTAAAGTGAGTGTGACAGGCTGTTGCACAAAAATCTGGGCCCTCTTACCTCTTACCCTCTCAAGAGAGTACTCCACTGATCCACTGTTGGAGGCACGATGGACAGTTAAAAAAGATAGGATCAAAATCGATGCAGCAGAACCAGAGATATCATCTTTTTTTATTCCATGCTTTTTTTTTTTTGTTCTATGTGAAAAGAAGTTGGCACCTCCATCACCCACAACGAAACTTGACCATCCATAGAGGTATGATAAGGTCAGATTTGTGTGTTATCCTAGTAGCGGTTAACATAGCCTCGAGCCTCAAGGAGATATATGGAGCGGTCTACAGAGGTCTGGTAAGATCACTTCTTTCTAACTCCAGATCTTCAGGTCTTTTTCATTTCCAACATGTACTCCTCAGCCTGAAGCTGACTCAAGTGACATCACTTGAGGCAATTTTGTATCTGGAGACACAAAAGTCGATGTGTGAAATCAGTCGTTACCATTTAATGCAGCCATACTCACAGATGTACAATTAACAATAATAATAATAATAGTAATAAGAAGAATATAAGATAATAAGATAATAATAAAAAGAAGAATAGAAAATCTGTGATACTAAGTTCATGGTTGTTGCTTCTTCGGTTTGCTTGGTGTCTCCTTTTACTCATTTTGCTTTATGTAGCCTTGCTTCACTTTTTTGGTGCTGGTCATAGTTGCCTGGAAGATCCTCATACATTAGCATTAGTGCAATTACTGCATTTGGAGTTGTTCCAAGAACCCATTGAATTGGATTGAGTGGACTAAACCATGTGAACCTTTCACCAAATACAAAATATTTATTCATCCAACTTTAATAATGTAAAAAGAAAATGATAATAGTAATTGCACGTGTAAAAAAATCTTTTATTGTTTAATTAAAGGCTTCTTGAGGGCCCTCACCACATTGGGGCCCTATGTGTGGAACAGCACCTCTCTGTGGCTCTACAAAAAAAAAAAAAAAAAGGCTCAGACACACTTTAGAGCACTTATAACATATGCTATATACATATGAGTTTCAAAAAGTGGACACAATCTTGTTGCTTACTATAATAGTGCGAGTGTAAATATAACATTATTGGCATTATTTAAATGAGCACACTTTATAAGGGAAATGTGATACTACTGAACTTACAGACGTGTTTCAGAGCAATGTCATGAAAAAATGTCACTGAAAAAATGCATGCACAAGTGGGGTAGAAAACAAACCAAATCACAAAAGTAATGGGTGGAAAATATTTGTTATCACGAGAGGGAAAGCTCCCTGTGAGCTTTAGCGGTCAGGTCAGAGCCAGTTTTATGTGAGGCTCACACTGTTACTGCATGTTTATGGCTGTTGTGCTGTTGTGCAAACGTTTGTCAGGCTCTATGAGCAATGCTTTTGTCGTGCACTTAGAGTTTCAGTGTGGGATTTGGTGACAGCTGATAGAGGTGCAGACTGACGGCTTAGGGTTAGGAATGCATCACACCACAGCGCTTAAAATATTTCAAAAGAAGAAACTTCTTTTCATGATGAATAATACAGTGTTTTGGTATATTTTGGAGAAAGAGCAGGATTTTCATACATGCTGACAATATTAATGAAATAACATCCACAATGCAGGAGGTGCTGTGCTCAGAACCTGCAGAAATTTCAAGCTAACATTACTTTTTTTTTTAAAAAACGCTAACTTTATGAGAAAGGGGTTCTGTGCTTTTACCCCATGCTGCTGGTTGATGCTTTGAGACACTCACAGTTCATTTCTTACCACCTGCAGAGCTCACTTTGTGTTGTCTCAGTTAGCATTATCATTGCTAGCTACCGTCAGTCCCTGGAATTTTGTGTACCAGAGCTGTCAGCCTAAGACAAGCGCTGCAAACAAATCTAATCATTTAGATTTAATTTAATTCAAATAGTATTTTGACTAGTTTCACGCAAGTTTCTTAATATAATAATTAAGCTATCATAACATTGTGGCACACATCCTGGTTTGTCGGAAACATGGTTTACAATGCACTGTCAAACTGAACAGATGTGATCTGACAAACTGATCAACATTTTCATGAGCAGAACACAGAAAGCAACCAAAGGTGCGTTGTCTTTGATCATACTTCTCCATGCAGCTGGATATATTAATGATTTAACAATTAAAAGACATTAAGAATGTCCAGTTCATGAAAAAAAGATCAGGTAGGAGAGCACGTACTTTGAACTTTCTCGCTGTGAAATGATTTCCATCTTGCTTTGGTGGAAGCAAATTCTGTTCTGGGAAGTGTACTGTATTTCTCTCACTTTTACTGCTGAACTTATTTGCATTTAAAGTTGAGCTCGTTTTTAATATCACTTCTACTTCAGTGAATTTGAAGCAAGAGTACTTCTTCAGACTTCTCTCCACCCCTGCTCATGACTGATTTAGAGGTTTTCAGATTGCACGGTATACTGTAAATGGTTAAATATTATAGCAACTTGAAACCTAAGGTACAGTATGTAAGTCCCTTACCTGCACCTTTAGCCTCAGGCAAGAAGTCACAAATAGACGCTTCACACCTCAGCCTGCTCAAAATGTCAACATCTGACAACTTTAAGCAGCTTTCTGAACCTTTCTCTTTTTTTTCTGAACTGAGCTGACACCTGTCGCCTTGATTAAAGAAATAAATCAGCCTCTCATATTCTAAAAATATGCAGAATAAACGTAACTGCTGCTTCCCAAGATCTATAATTAATGTGGTCACATCCAGCGCGGGAAGAGGAAATCTGATGTTCCTCTCTCCTCTCCTCCTCCTCTCAAGCGCCGTCCTCTGCAACCCAATAATCCCTGGGAGAACAAAGCGAGCTGTGAAAGCGTAAATATAACTGTAGTATCAAAACTTTCAAATCTCTGCTGTTACTGTTCTGACAGCTGCCTGCGCTAATTAGCCATCAAAGGTCTCCCTCTTCCACCAAGAGCTAACACCAGTTCAGTACCATCGCTACTGTCAGAGGGTGTTTGTGCATCGCTGTTTACCACTGGCAAAATGTAGGTAGAGACAAGAAAGAAAAAAAGAAACATTATGTAATGATTAGCCAAGTTTGATTTGACTGTTTAAATCAAATATGGACAGTCATGAAGTATGACATAAACAAAAAAAGGATGACAAACTGTTACAGCTGGAATTATTGCAGGTTTATTGGGGTTTTGTGGCAACAATGATATGTGTAACCACTTTCTTTGTCATGGATTATTAATCAGCAAATGTGAATCACTGTCAAGTCCAAGCAAAGGCCGAAGCGTATTATTTGTTTGGTTTGACTTTATCAAAGTGTCTCCCACTGTGACAGGTAGACCATATCCCTTACATTTGTCACCGGTGATAAATATGGCCCATTTAATCCCAGTCCTCCCGGGGAAACCAAAGGGGAAGACAAACGACGCCGCCAGAGCTCACTCACTCTGAGGCTGAAATCATCTTGTTTGATGGGGTACAGGTGGTGATTCACCTAACTCGATTTGCTCATTAAGACCCTCCGATGATCTCGACGCCATCCAACACTGGGGCCACGGGGGAAAAAAATGGCGTATTAAATCAGCGCAGACTCAGCTGCTCAGCTTCCTGAACCCACCATGTCGCCCTGTGAAACCTCTCATCTTAAGAACTGTCACTTTCTATTAATACAGTCTGCAGACAATCTGATCAATTATGTAAATAGTGAATAATATATTAAATTCAGCATGAATTTCTCATAAGTACGTCACGTTGACAGAGAGGCTCCTGTGTAACTACTGTAGTCTGTTTGCTCCTATCAAAAGCTAATAAAAGCATTTAGACATCAACCTTTGATATCTCCTGTGTGATGCAGTGCAACTGTCAGAAGTCAGAAGATTCATTTCTTGTGTTGCTGCTTTCTAAATTTACTAGCAAGGGAACCACCTGCTGTTCCAGAGAGAAACACACAGGAAGTATATTTTTACCTTTCTAAATCAACTTTGCTAAAAATAATTTTAATGGTTTCTGTTTATTTCTGTTTGTGGTTCAACTGAGAAATATGGTAAATTTGAGGGGTAAACATTCTACTAGAGTGTCCTGACGCGACTGCGTGCATTCACCTCAACTAAAAAGTTAGAGGACCTGCTCATCATAACTGACCACAGCAAAATAATGGCACAGAAAATAACATAATATTTCTTCAGCTAAAAAAAAAGTCCAAAACCAGCAAAAAAAAACAGGCTTCATGGAACAAAAAGGACTCTGTGCCCAGTAGTGAGACTGAGGCTGCATGTTCTCTGCACATCTCCAGGTGCTTTTAAGCAGAATTCACACCAGATTTTTTGCTGCCAACCAGTAAATCCAATGTTTTCTTATTTTGTTGAAACAGAGGCTCATGGTTCTATTTTGGTGCCGGCAAGGGTGCACTGAGGTTATTTTCTGGTTTCTTGGTGACTTGCTGTGCACCACAGTGGGAAGAGAGGCTTAGTGGGTGCGGTAATGCTCTGCAATCTTGGTGCCAAGACAGAGTGCACCTCGCCCGATCCACTGCCCACCTCGGGTCGAAAGTTCAGTACTTCCATAATGTTTTAGTCATGTCTTTTGGTGAAGTCACAAAAAGTTCTGAAGGTTACAACTAGCTGACTTCTGTGATCACACAGAGAAAAACTCTCTTACTCTTACTGGAGTGATGTTGCGCACTGTCAAGCCACAGTACACACAGCAGATCCATCCATCCATCCATCCATTTTGCATAACCGTTTATCCTCATCAGGGTGGCTGGAGGCGATCCCAGCTGGCATTGGGTGACAGGTGGGGTACACCCTGGACAAGTCCTCAGCAGATCCACTGGATACATTTTGTTCAACCAGCACTAGGACTCTTCCAAAATACTTGTCATTGTCATCATTTGATTAATTATTGTACAGTTTGTGCTGCAAATCATCAGTCATGTTGGAGAAGGACACATTGAAAACAGTTGAAATGAATCAAAACTTCTCTCTCAGCTAATAAATCCCTCAGGGTCTTCCATTCCTACCAGTCTTCCGTGGTTGGTTGGAATTGAGATTCTGGACTCAAATGAACCTTCGTATAATGTATGATAATAAATTCTTCCTGATTACCCCCTTGCCCCCTTTCGAGCCTGGTCACTAAATTACCAAAACGTCACCTCTTTGCCATGCCATTGGATTCATGAAATTAGAGCCCTCTGTGTCCTCTTGTGAACACAGAGAATATTTGTGGAGGTAAAGCTATAAAAGCAAACGCTCTTCAAACGTTCTGCACAGAGAAGCACTGCTGATTGTGGATGGATATCTACAGCATCTGAAACCTGGTGCAATATTAATAACATATTGAATGAAACGCCACAGTAAGTGGTAATCAGCTGAAAGATGTTAAACCTGTATGTGTTTGTTGCAGGTTAAAACATCCTTGATATTTTGCATCAAATTGCTAGTCCTGCTGTAATTCAACAGCAGTTTCACATTCAACTATAGAAGGAATGTGCATCTGTCGTATGATTATTCTAAACATTAATACCCATGTGCACTTATCAGGGAAAAATGCTCCCATGCCTTTTATCCTCAGTTTGTTTGCTGTTGGCTGGCGTGCATCAACTCTCTCTCTTTCATGATGTCAGGCTGCAGACAACAGTCAGTGCAATTAATAGATGGGTGAGTCAATGTCCCCGTTGGCCCTCTATTATTCTCATACATGTCCTCCCAGGCTTCATGCTTTTATACTTGGCACATTACAATGTGTTGACAAATCAACTTAGGAGCGCTTAATGGCACACAACAAGATAATGTCACACATAACAATAATGTCAAACACACTGAGAAAAAAAGAAAGAAAGAAAAAAACACTGAAAAATAGCAGTTCCTGGAAGGGTTCTTGGCCACGAAGGAACCAGTTTCTTTACTGCTTTGTTTTTATTAATGTGTCACTCAAACAAATAAAACACCACCAATTAACATAAGCCTGATCCAGACTATAGCATATACATTTACATAGGATGCAACACAAATGACTATGTGATGAATATAGTTCTGCATTGAGGAAGTAGGAAAATAGGTATTTACCCCAGGAAGACCAAAAAACAGAGCTAAATGAAGAGTAAATACTGGATTGTTGGTAATGTACAGTCATTTTTGGAGCTTTTAGAGCTGAAAACAGCTACCTGCTGTTGGAAATGTGGTTATTGAAAGTGTTGGGACTGAATCAATCAGTTTCAAAGTAAAGCCAAAACACTACGCTAAGAGATGTTCTCTAGAGTTGAGGTGAACTGTAGAGTTGCGCGTCCAAACAAATGACCCCTTTCACATTATATTTCGCAATTTGACCCATTGTTAATATGAAAATATTGAGTAATGCAGCTCCAATAAGCATGTCCTTACTGATTTTAGGCCATTTCAGAGCGTTTAAATCCAAACCTGGATAGAAGCTTACTTTTAATGCATTGGTTTATGGCTATAGGTCCAGGTCGCCTTACCTCTAAGCTGTAGATAAAACTGAATGAAGAAGAACAGAAATATTCCCGCATGAAGTAGCAATTTATTTAAGTTTGTTGTGAATTTTTTTTTTTCCCTCTACAAGTAAGCTACTGATGAAGTGCAGTGGAAAGTTCTTAAGAGATCATGTTCTGTAGCCAAGACTCAATATTGTGCACGTAGTTTCATTCCAGCATTTTTCACTGCAGCTGTAACAAGATTACTGTGCGGGATTAGTCACTGGCAGAGAGCACAGACAGACACGTATTCTGGTTATTTACAGGTACACCAACAGAAATAAGATAAGTCTGGATGTCATATACTGTTGGCCTGCAAATAGTGCCACTGACAGTTTGCCACAGTTTTAAGGCAAATCTCTCTCTCTTCAGTTATGTTATATATAAACTGAATATGTTCCTTGGGTTACTGAGTATTGTTAAATAATTACAGCTGTGATTACACACTGTGTAGTTGAATATATTTGGACAACTAATTTAATTATGAGACTATCCTCTATCTCTATTTAAACAACATACAGTATATTTACCTTAAATACTGATATGAACCTTTTGTGTGTAATTATAATTAGAAGCAAAAGCATGAAGTTGTTATAAAGCAACAAATCTATTCGGGAAGAGGTAAAGTTTGTTTGATACAGAATTTACATCCCAGGTCCTACCAGCAATGTTGGCAATGTTGTTCATTGTATTTACTGTATAAGTATGAGACATACACATACACCTAAATGAGCTGATGATGCAAGTGAGCCATACACATGCAGAGTACCAATTGGTACAGCGGGATTGGTGTGGCGTACTGGTACTGGAAGTACAGATCGGCCATGACATGACTAAATAGCTGTAAAACTATTGACATTCCCACCACCCTGTGAAAATGTTAGCATGCTAACATACTAAACCAAGATAGTACACATGGTGAACATTGGACTTGTTAAACCTGTTAAACATCTGCAGGTTAGCATTGTCATTGGAAGCACATTACCATGCTGGAGTTAACCCAAAGCACTGCTAAATAAGTAAAACCTCTCAGAGCCAACAAGTCCTCCAATATTCGTTGTTCGACAGTATTTTTCTTCAGCAGGACGACATTATTTTTCAATGCCTCCAAAATCTGTTTTTTGAAGTTTGGTTAATTTTAGGCAAAAACAACTATGGTTTTGATTAAAATGACTACTTTGTAAAGGGTTAGGGAGCATGTGGTATGTTCCCAAATTAAAAAAAAAAAAAAGGAAATGAACAGTAGTCTCCATGTTGAAGTCATTTTTGTGAACCATCCATCCACCACAACCTCATCCCTACATGGACTTTGTCACTCTGTAATGACCTCACCTGACTTCCATCTTTGTTCCCATCACCATTTACTACAGCCAGAAGATGTTGCTATCACTGGAATGTAAACCTAAGTCCTTTTGGGGCTGTTTATCTTGAGGAATGAATTCCTAACATTCATATAACAGAAATGGAGGGGGAAACACATTTTAATAATATAATGTTTTTTCCCCAAAATTTCTGGATTTTGGTATGCGGTACATTTGGAGTCCAGCCCAAGGTAAAGTCTATGCTGAGTCAATACCTTTGATAAACAACTTTACTGCAAATATACCTATACAAATATATGTTTAAAAAAAATGTATTGCACCTTTAAATATTGACTACATTCCTACTGGTATAACTATAAGGTTGTTTGGCAACCTGACATTAGTTTTCAGCTTATCTTGAAATGAAATGAGGACTGTAAAATAAGGTGTTGTTGTGTTTTCCCATGGAATTACATGGTTATTGGCAATTCTTTACAAATAACAGTGAGAATGAATACAATAAAGATGTAAGATAAATATACAACCTGCATTTTCTTTCACAGCTAGTAAAAAGTTTTTGTTTAAACAGTAGTTGCGGTGTCTGGAGTATTAAAAGCTTGAATATTTGTTCACCAACTGGCAGGCTGAAGTGATGTGTGTGTGTGTGTGTGTGTGTGTGTGTGTGTGTGTGTGTGTGTGTGTTACTAACTAGTAAGAGAAAATCAAAAGTAAACAAAGTCCAAATAACATCCAACAACAACATCCTCGGAGAGCGTGAATTTCCA
Organism: Argyrosomus regius; assembly: GCA_946959425.1. Taxonomy (NCBI): domain Eukaryota; kingdom Metazoa; phylum Chordata; class Actinopteri; family Sciaenidae; genus Argyrosomus; species Argyrosomus regius. The sequence continues at coordinate 9,703,584 of OX336899.1, read as the reverse complement.
TCAAATGTCTAAATCCTTTTTTACTCTCCTTGGCATTTACCCTTGTATCCAGCAGTCCTTCAGCAAATCCTGCAAAGGTGCAGGGATGAACTGCTTTACTCAGAGTGTAGATTCTGACAGCAGGATGGGGCTTTTCAGAAAATAAAAACCATCACATCCAGATGTAAGATGACACGGTGCTCATTTGCTTCAGAGGTGAGAAATACTCAGGGCCATGGTGCTGAATGACCTTGGCAGATGTGTCCCCAGGGAGAAGTGAATTAATAGCTGACCTTTAGATTACATCCTCGACTTGTTTCTCTTTGTTTTCCCAGGCATGTATGTACACATTTACAGTCTAATTTAAATGGATGAGAAGTTTATACATGTTGAGATAAGCTTTCAAAGACGATCCAATCACTGACAGGACAGTCTGTTCCGTGACTGTGATACTGTTGTGTACTCACAGTTATGGGTGTAACACAAAGCTGCTATCTGCACCTCTGTGTCTGTAAAAATATCTGCATTTGGATTCACACTATTAAATTCTGCCATTCACACTCATTTTATGCTAATGTATAGGTTTAAGTAACGACAAAACATCATGATCAAATAATCAAACATTAAACAAGCCCAAACAAAACAAAACAACCCAAAACTGACCCTGGTCATATAACATAACTTAAAAAAGAAGATTGTGGATTAAAGGAGCGCCGCATGAAAGTAGTACAGTTGGGAATGTAATTTGTAATGTGCCTATAACGGTGCTAGATGGAAAGCTAGGAGATCACAAGTGATTGCAATGGCAATCTGTCCAAAAGTTGCTGAGACATTTCACCCAGAACCAGACAAATATCAACCAAGCAAAAGTCAGGGGATCACCAAAGGTTACATCATCTGGGAACCATGAACATATACATACAGGCCCGAAATACAACCGCACACACACACGCACACACACATTACTTGCAAATGCCAATAAATCTCTTGAAATGTGTAGAGATGGTTGAGTGACGGGCTGCCACATACATCGCCCTGGGAGCAGTCAAGGGCACCTCGGCAGCACCCAAAGAGGTGAACTGACATCGCTCCAGCTACCAGTACACACTCCATACTGTGGTCTGTGCTGGACTTGAACTGGTCATGGATGTCCTCTGTCAAGAATCAATAATGCTGATCAGTTAAAGGAAGTGGTGTGACATTGGTGAGATAATACTGTATTTGTATTTGTTTATATCCGTCGTAGCTGTGTACCTTAACATGGCTAATGGGTGGATGTAGCTGTGGCAGATTGGAACCAACTGAATACCCCTCGCCTCATCCTACCCTTCCAATCATGTAGGAGAATCCACAGTGGCCGCAAAAAACATGAAAAATGAAACATGGCGGTGCAAAGTGGTGGACTCCGTGAAAGAGGACCTGCTCCCTCCGTAGATATAAATGGCTAAATCTAAGATAACAATGACATAACAGTTGTTATTTTCAGGTGATAATAAGCCAATGGAAACATAGTTATGAATATTATATTGCATTTGGGCCAATAGAACTTTGATGAATAAAAGCTATAAAGCTCCAGTGATTTCATCTTTTTTTTCTCTTTTCCTGTTGGGAGTTTGGCTGCTGACGGCAAAACCCGAGACCATAATGCTTCTGTCACTCACCACACTGATTCAATTTACTCTCATTTCCCACTGTCTGGATGCCAAGGGCATAAAAAGGATCATATCAGTCCAGTCAGTGGCAAGTGTCTCAGAGCATAAAAGAAGAACAGTTAAGCAGCACAATATCAACTGGGAACAAAGGACAGGCCAAAACTGTCGCCGTTAAATGACATGACACAGTAACACGGCACGGAGTGACATTTATGAATGTGCAATATCATGTCGCGGGTGATAAAAATCTTCCTCTGAAACACATTTTCAGGCAGGAATATCAGGATGTCGTGGCATTCACCGGCCTGTCAAGACGTCATCAGTTCTCCCTCACATAATGTTAACATCACACCATGTCCAACATGTCACCTGTAAATATTTAACCATGTGGTTTCCTTTACTGTCGATATTTTATTAATACCAAAGTGGTTGAAGTTGTGGGAGGGTTAAGCTTAAAACGGGAGAGCCAGTGACACTGGGGTGAATCTGAGTTCACCAGTCAGACAAAAGGTCATTTTTCTAGCAAACCTACATTATTTATCAAATTCATCTCCTTTCCTGCTAAGCTGCTTCTATATATAAGTCAAACAGCCATACCTTATACCTTTTTTCACTTAAAGGTTTTTTTTTTTTAGCTAGGCTGATTCAACTCCTTTGTTTTTCACTTCACCTAGTCACCCTGCTGGTATTTTTCTCTACGGAAATTCATATCCACTTTGCTAAAGATGTTTCATTACAGCCTCGTCTAGCAAACAGTTTGCCCTTTAAAAGAGAACTAGTGCATGGAGTGAATGAGGGTTCTGTTCAAATACGCTTCCCCTCCTCGCCACTTTTCACAGACCTAGGGAACATTTGCATAACATTTCTCTAGCCTGTGTGGGGCTCTGATGAGTCGTAGGTCCTTGCTCGGTGGAGAATATGGCAAGTGAAGTGTGAAATAAAGCAGCAGACGAGACCTTGTTCTCTCTCAGTGGTGGAAAAGGCAGACGGAGACTGCAAAGGATGGGACGGGGATCTTGTGAGTGTCATAACAGGTACCTGGAATACAAGCTGAGTAACTATCTAGGCATGAATTTCTTCCTTTGAAACAATTTATTGCGCTCTCTTTAATCACACACTCCTTAAGAAGATAGAAATGTCATCTTCAGGAGTGTCTCGTGACTCGTACGGATAAGAGTAAACAATTACAGGGAAGATTAAATTTAACAGGTGATCGCATTTTCACTGCATGGAGTCTGTGGCGTAATGAAGGTAATTAACGAATTTACACGTTCACACGTTCTGGAGGAAGAACAGCATGAGTGTTTATCCAACTTGACTCTGAAATATGTACTACAGGAAATGTGAAATCTCAGCATAGTTACTACTGTACAGTGTAGTGCTGTCTGTATAATTTACACACATTTGATCTTCAGCAGGTAGTTGCTAATGCTTCTATCTTCATAACAATATCTTTATCAAGTAGATGTCTGTTATCACTAAAGAGCACAATGGAAATAAGTCTTGGACTTCAAATTGTATTCCTCACATTTTTAAAGACATCAATATGTATATATATTTTATGACTCCTTATAAACAGTGGCGCTGCCAAATGGGGGCCAGTGAGGTCCACGACCACATTGCTGGCCCATCACTGGGTCATTATTGTGGAACTCAAAATGTAAACAGCTCTGGTCTTAGTCTCATACATTAGACAGTATATTGTATTTGCTCACATATTATATTATTCCTACATACTAGAACAACAGGGAATTTCTGAAAATCAGTTATGAGTTTTTGGTTTTGGCATGCTACCCCAGCTTTTTGTATACCGTATGAAAAAGTTTTAGGGACACCACTGCTTTCAAATAGCAAATAAAACAAGGAGTTCATAAAGTGATGAAGAGTATAAGGATGATTTATATTTTCTACACTGTAGTTTTATGAAGAAAGTTAGCCTCAGTGTTCAGTGTGTTTAATTAACAGCGTTTTCAGGTAAAGTATATACCCATATAGACCTCCCGAATGCTCCACTGAACACACATAAAATAAAATCTAGGTAAAAGTAGCTATTGAAGGATAAAAAGAAGACTAGAATGAATTTATATTTTAGTTTAGTTCTATTTTACCAACATTTTGGAGGTAAATAAAAAGTATAAAGCTTCAAATATCTTTTTACAGCCATTTTAATTATTTAATAATGTTATTTATTTACGTATTGAGCTATATTTTTGACTTGTCTGATAAATTGGCCTCCATATCTTCAAGTTATTAAAGCAATTTAAAAATTGTAGTGCAGAACTGCATCAGGTGAACAACACAAATAGCTGAGGAGCACCTTAAAGAACATAATTTTCTGTATTTCTAGCACAGTTATCTCAAATGAGATGTCACAATAGTGAAGAGAGGGAGTGAGAATGCAAGAAAAATAAAAGTCTTTCAATAAATTGAGCCATTATATGATTAGACCACATACGTACACCGTAAATGAAAATTATGATCGCCTGTCATTTGTTCTTTGAATTGAGAGGAAAGGGGTAGAGATTTTCCGACAATGCATAAGTGTGAGGGCCTCGAGAATGGGCGCCGGTCTCTAATTAGAGAGTCACTGGTATCAATCACCCTGCAGTGGCAGGCTAATTTTTTCATCATCAATTACCTTGAACATTTTAGACGCTGATCAGACGAGACCCGTCTTAAACCCACTGCCGAGCTGTCATTGACACTAATGGAATTTTAAATCTTCCCTCACAGTGGAGTTCTACTTAAGTGCAAGTCCCAATTATGGGGAGGGTAATTTAGCTAATCTCCTCGAAAAGCGACGAGCCTGCAATCAATATCAAAATATGTGCCCTGCTTAGGAGCGAGAGATTTCCCACCATTCTGACACACCATGTTGCCACTTCAGAGATCAATTCAAACCACAAAAGGACATCTGCCTTGGGAAAAAAAAATGAATCAAATGTGTTTTTGATACAGTTAAGGAGAATAAATAATAAAAAATGCCCTAGATTTAATCATCAGTGCCATGTGGTCGGGGGAACTGTGGAGTGTAGGCATCATGGTATTGGTTGGTGGGTCTCTCAGTAGACTCTCAATACGTACTAACCAGGCCTTTCTAAAGATTGTGGTGACTCTCTCCTTTAGCAAAAAATGAATGATTTAGTGAGAGGATAACTTCTGGCCCTGTGCCCAACTGTAAACCTTACCTATAGCGCTACCATCAGGCCAAAATCTCCACTTATGCAAGAGTTAGCTTACAATCTAATACACTGATTTCAATTAAATTGGGTCCCAAGGGAATAAATCTCCTTTATTCTGGTGAATCAATGACCTTGGGGGGAGAAACATCATTTTTATCCACACTACTGATTAAAGATTCTGTTGCAAACCCATACTACACACTGACTGTATACAGTATGGACTATTTGATGTTCATGCTACAAAATGGCACAATTAGTTTTGCACTCAACAGCAGGGCACCGTGATGAAGAGGTGGAGGTGTGAAGCCTGTAACTTGAAACCTTTCATCTAGCAGCTCGCTGCAGCTGCTAGCTGCTACGTTACTCCCTTGCAAAAAAAAAACAAACAAACAAACTGATAATGATTGGTTGACGGATCAAAAATATTTCACAATTGACCAACAATAACCATGGCAACAAATGCATTGCCTTTCCTGTGGCTTCTTGACAATAAAAGCCACTTAAGAAGTACAGCAGGAACTGCAGCAATTTTAGGCCAACATCAGCGCTGCACACCCATCAGTGACAGATGGCTGACATTAGAAACCATGCATCGTTCTTCCAATTCAAGAACCATGCCATTTAGGCTACAACATCTCGGATTCCTTTTCCATGCCTTGTCACAGTCAGTGTTAAATAACCTACACCTAACCCTAACTATCAAAGTTTGCCTTAATTTAATGTTCTTTGTGCAACTAAATCACATTTTTAACTCTTTTTAACTTCTGCATGTTGCTTTTTCTTCTAACAATTGGTATGTAATCTTGAACTGGGACAGCTAAATCATGCGTCATGTGTGTAGTTTCTTCTGTCTAATACCTTTATATTGTCATGAGCATTGCAACATGTCATTGCAGCCTTAAGGGGCTGCTTTAGATTCTTAGCCTTGCTCAATTTTATATCATGATATCAATAATTTACAACTTTTAGGAGTGAAATTTTATAGGCTTCTCAGTTTAGCAGCTATTATATTCCTTATTTCTCAACATGACAAGTCACTGTAGGGCTGCTCTCTATGAATAGAAGCCATATCATCTCTCATCTCTATTTCTGCCCACCTCTTAAATTTAGCATCAGGTTCCTTTGATATGTACTATACTCTTTATCTTCCATCAGATTTTGACATTTGTAATCAATAAGCTCAGACAGTGTGGTGACTCATGAATGTCGCAGTTTTTAATGAGTTATTCCAGACTCATTCCACTGCCCCGTGCTACACATAATCTGCTTTTAAAGAGTTGAAATACAGTTTCAAGAAGATGAACCTACAGGTCACATTGAGTGTGTTTTTTTTTTTTTTGTTGTTGTTGTTTTTTTGTGGAGGAAGCAGCCAAAAGAGAGGAAATATATGTCATTTGCTTCCAGAGGGGAGCCATGAGCTGTGTTTACATGCTCAGAGTAACTTCTGCTGGCATCACTCCAGTCAAGGTCTTATTTAGGTTAAGCTGTTTATGTGAACTTTTGATACTCTGTTATGGAGTGTCTGTATCGCCATGAATAAACCGATGAACACAAAATTCCACTCTTACTTCCTGTCTTAATGCTAGCGCAGTCTTTATACAAGAAACCTAACAGTAACAGTGTAACAGTACGTACAGTACAGTGAAACTCACTAATGTGGTTTTGTTGGAAAATGTGTCTGCATGAGTTTGTGCAAAGAACGGAATTGAATGGATGCTTATGTACCTCATAATACAAATTTATTAATGTTGATAAAATAAGCTCCATGTAGTATGTATCACATAATCTTCATCAGCAGACAGAGTTGTCATGGAATTGAATTGAATTTTGTCATTTTTGACAAAAAATTAAACAACTACAAGAGAGTTGCAAGCCTGCAAAGGTAGAGTTATTTAAAGCTTTGAATGGGTCGAGGGGTGTGGGTAGAACAATCATGCAGGGTTGCCATGGCCCGTGGTTTTGGGGCCCATTGTGATATTATTTCATGGAGCCCAAAATCCCTGGTGGCGCCCCTGCCTGAGAGAAAAATGCGCGGCTCATTAGCTGCTAAATGCTCCGCCGTGTTCACCATCTAGTTGCTAACTTCGTCTGTCTGCTATTGAGTGCTGGACATGTAGCGTGCTGTTATTTTATCAGAGAGCTAACTGCTCCTGCTGGAAACCAACACTGATAGAGGCCACTGAGAAATGAGACTGAATTAAAACGGTAATTATGAAAGTCTTATGAAAGACCCACAAGACAAAATGCAAAAGATTTCATTGATCTTTTCAGTCTTGAGTGTGTAGAAACATTATTGATTATTAATTAAAAGACCCACAATTTTCTTAGTCCTCTCTTGTTTTGTTGATGAGTATCTCCATGCTGCAGCCTCTCCAATCATGTCTCACATGTCCTGAGAGTTGCCAGAAGATAGACGGGAAGCTCTAAAAGTAAACTACTGTATCTAAATTCTCAAGGGAGCCTTAAATAAGAATGTTTCCTTTAAAATATCCCAGCATACTGTATTATATTGCTTCATAATCATGGACATTTGTATGCATCAGCAAAAATTAATTCTTGTTGTTTATCTTCATATATTTTACGTCAGCTCAGTGGCTTTGGCTGCCTTTACAATATAGAGGCCAACAAATTTAATTGCAATCATTGTCATTTTTTGAATTCATTATTGTGATTTTAAAGGTTAAATAAATACAACGTTGCAGTACATACAAAGCAGTGCTGTTTTTACACTATCTCAGAGCCATGCACACACAATAAAGTCACCATAATGTAGAAAATAAAGTTTTTTAAATCAGAACATTCAAATGATTCCCTTTAATTATAGCACTATACTACAGAAGACAGATAAGTGCACTAAAATGACACAGACGTGATTTACATTGGAAACAAATTTAATCACCTGGCAGCAAAACAAACCTCTGTCAGCTGGATGAGACGCACGTTCTCGATTCATTCAGAGGGTTGAATGATGATTGAGCAGAGAATGAGGGAGGTGGGGGTGGGGGGTTAGAAACCGTCGGCCCCCGGGGCCCCTGCTGGGATAATCCAGCTTCGATAACAGGAATGAATTTTATTCTAATCTCCTCCTTATCCGCGCTGCACTCCATTTGGATGTACGCTAGACACATTTTCTCCTTTATGCACGTTCACAAAATCAACATTAAAGTGTTTAAGGTTGTTAATTAAAAACACACACGAGCACACACACGCACACACACACACGCACACAGCACCGCTAGAACATTCAGTCGATGAGGCGTAATTTTACCTGATTCTCACTGATTATCAAGCATTGGAGGAGACTTTTTTATGTACTTAAGTATTGATTTGGCTGTTGCAGACCATATCATATATCACTGTTACTCCTATATCAGCCAGTGGTGACACATGTTTTCAATGTGTTCCCATTAGTAAACGTTGCCACCGTGATTGCTAATTAGCCTTGAAGCTGTGAAATAATCATGAATTTAAAATGCCACAATTTAATACTTCAATCTCGCTTAAATCTTTCACATTCCTCCCATGAACTGTTGCAACACTTTATAATGGCAGCCATTACGCTGTTAGCAGTGAGTGGCACCCCATGGAAGTGGGAGACTGAGTGCTGTCCTTCTGTAAAATGCACATGCAGAGTGAGAGATCAAAATAAAAAATGTTCCCCCGTGAGGACACTGCTGTTTGTATCTGGAAAGCCAGATTATTGAATCACTGGACCTGTCTGTGCAACACAAGACAGCTTTACAGCTCAAACGTACAAGTGTGCCATTTAGCAGGACCTCGGGCTATAAATTAAATGTTGCTGAAATCGCGCTCACATCTGTGGGAGGTGTATCTCATGCTGGGACAGGCTGAATACAGATGAAAAATATCTTCTCAGTATCAGCAGAGCAGCGATCAATGCTGGGATATCTCACAGGTGGATCCCAGAGAGAACAGAAACAGTAAAAAAATGTGCAAAGGTATTATTACACAATGCCTGCTATCATAATCTCCATTATTCTATTAATGGAGAGTTGGGCCGACTTCTGATTAAAATGTCAGTTCCACGAAGGCAAAACCTCGCCGTGACCTCCCTGAATTTGAATTAATGAGATATTTAGACTGTGGTTTTCTTTCCCCACTGCCCCAAGGGCTACGTGATTATCCTAAGCTGTGGAGTACATCTGTGTCTATTAATTTTCATCTGACACTAAGTAGGCAGGCACATATTCAGCAGACATCCTGGTCACACATAGTGGAGCTCTGAACCCCCACACTGTGGGTCAACAGTCAGTTTGTTAAACTGAGGAGCTCCTGAACTGATGGCCACTTTGGCATTTCTGCGCCCTGAGCTTGAAGAAGTACTGGAGCTTCTAGCTTACTTAATTAAGAAAATGTCTCATCACCTTTTGAGGATTGTATTCCTTGGCTGTCATATGATTCTTACTTATAGTTCACAGTGCTGTACTAAATTAATGATATAAAGGGAAGCTTCAAAGAAGTTGCTCTATACTGTACATCACAGAAGAACTTTTTGACATGCAGAAGCCCTGTACAGCACAGTCGAATACTGAAACAGATCAATGTTAAGGTAAAACTGAAGCCACGATGTGAATCCACATGAATTCCATTAGAAAAGCCCCGCTGCATGTCTGTCTCTTCATTGGCACTTACAAAAGGCACAAATCACCTGAAACAGGCACACCAAAGGAACTTTATCACAAAATGACATCATAAATTTATTTCTTGGAAGGAGTGACATCATTAACTTCTCCATTTGTCCGCCTGCTGTGGTCCTCCTGCATAATAAGCCTGCAAGACAGCACCGGGGTCAGGCTGCAATCAGTATATAGTGCCACTTCTAAGTCCTCAAGCTTCTGTGTGATTCTTGTAACACGCTGCAATTGTAAATGTTAAATGTTAAGTTAATAATGAATGTTTTTTCCCACTCTAACATCAAGACTGCAAATTTAAGTGTTTATTTACTAAAGAATAACAGCCAGCCATTGCTTTTCATATCCTTACAAGGCAGCTGGACTCGCAAAATCATCTGACAGTCCATCTTGCCAAGCTTAAAGCTGTGCATCTGAGTCCAAATTTACTTTCCCTGAACGTATAAATTTAATCTACAAGTTACTCTGTGACATAACGTTTTAACCAAAATCAACATCTTTGCTTTGAACTGACAAAAGCTCTGCATCTAACCACACAAGCAATCCAGGACACCTGCCATCCATCCCAACCACCTCCTAGCAATTTAGCATTCAACTGACTGAGGAAAAAAAACATCTTTGCCAGTGAACAGCAATTTAGTTTGTTGCAAAACACACCAGGCACAACATTTTTTGTATGTTTTTTTTTTATTATTTTTTAGTTTGTGTAGCAAAGTGTATCAGAAACCCAGAAACAAAATTTCTGCTGCAAACAAATTTAAGGTTTCAGATGTCAAAGGCTGTTTAATACTGAAGTTAATTACAGAACTTAGTTTACATTTCAGTTCGGTTACTCTTTCCCAGATAAATAATTATAAAATGTAGCTTTAAAGAATCACAAAACATAAAGCGATGTAGTGTTTTTCTTTTGAATCGCTTCCTCCTCACTTCATTGCTCACACGCTGTACGTCACACTATTATGGACTTACTTTCAGCCATTAAATTTGTAACATGCTAAGCAGCACAGTAAATGGGGCAAAACATGAGCACCGTGGTCATTTAGATAAGACGGCTGCCACAAATCAAATCTTAAGTGTGAAGCACAACATTGTTTCTGCAGAGATTTTCTCATGGTGTGTTGTGCAACAGCAGATTCCAGCGTCATGTAAGATCATCCATTTGTGACAGAGCTACAACAGTGATGTGAGTTTGTGCTGACTTTGCTCGCACCTACCGAATCACATATCGCTGGTACATGAAACAACCCGGGGAGTGTGCCTTTGTTTGTGTGTGAGAATATTTATTCGAAGTTGCTCTGGATTTTAGCACCAACTCTAATTGTGTGAAATGTAAGAGTGGAAGTGTGTGTGCATCCTTGTTATCTCTTTTCCTCTTGTTAATAACCTATCCATGCCCAGGTTTTTCAGTTTGTTTAATTTGATCTACAACGAAAAAAAGAAATATTGAGAGGTGGAAAATCCATACAAGCAATGTAACTTTCCCCCGTTCAATCAAAAAAAAAAATATTTGGGACAGTGAAGTTATACAATCTCTTTGTCTATTGATTTCCCTGTGGATGCCAACACAGTTAATTTAATACAGTTCATTTTCAGAAGTGAGAGCCAAAGGAAAGAGATAAAAAGCAGAAAATAAATGGAGGAAGCGGGTAGGAGAGGAAAAAAAACAAGCTACAGTACATAGTTCTGAAGTTGGTTGCCATTGTTTTTCCAGTACCATACTGTGCATTTGATGGCAGTCGCTGCTAGTTTGATACAATACAGACTTCCTTTCAAACACATTGTTATTTTACCCAATGTGTCACATTGGCCAAATGGCAAATGGCACTGTCAAATGCCTGTATAAAACCAGGCATTTATTTTACAGTTTGACTGAGATCTGGCCTCAAAGGTGAAAATACTTCAATATGAATGTATAATTTGTACAGAAATACAGCCAGAGGTTCTCTTACCAAGGCTAAAAAAAAAAGGAATATAAAACGATTAGAGCATGAAATCAAAGAGGATCCAGAGCAAAACAAGCAGCTTGATCCATTTACCTGTCTACCTCACAGAGGGAGTGGGAAGATCAAGGAGGCAACAAATCCCTATTGAGTTTTACATTAATGATGAGGAAAATGAAATCAATCTTACATTGCTTTATTCACGTGCTTTCTAAATATCCTCATTAGCATTCTCTGTACTGTATCTTTACTATATTTCTATGATATTTATGAAAACTGAGAGGAACAGGCTCAATATTTCAATATAATCCAAATTCTTTAGCACACCATACTGTCTTTAAAAGAATTATATTATACTTATATTATATTATTATTTATACAAACAACAAGACAATGCTCATTGGTTTGGTTTCATGGGTCTCATCAATCTCGTTTTCAGGCGCAGAAACTCAGTGTGTAAAGTGTAAATATGGATTTACATTCATCAGGTGGCCATAAACAAGACTGAAATGTATGCTAATGTTGCTCTGTGTCTGCTGGCTGTACAACTAATCAAATATTTACTAACAAGTTAGCAATATCAACTTTGTAACGTCATAATATGTCACTGTTTTCCATACCAAATTTCCAGGTTACTGCCAAACAACACAGCCATGTTGGCATCTTTCTGTCAATCTATCAATGATAGATATCAATCTAAAAATGATAGTGGTTAATATGGTTTAAGTTATATACCCAAAATGACATGCTGAGCAGGTTAGTGTTTAATATGCTCACCAAATTAGTTTAGTATGTTAGCATGCTAACATTGCCTGACAAGCCAATATTGATGTGATGTTGGCCCTAGAGGAAATGTCTAAAGAACGCCAAAAGTTATTATAATTCACCATGAGTGAATGATGACTATCCATACCCAAATTGTTGGATATCCAACCAGCATTGGTGACCTTTAATTCTGGACAAAAACTGGTGTACTGACACACCAACAAAAGAAAACTATAAAATATATTTTTGTGTGCATAAAAACTATTCATTGTATTAATAATGCTGCTATGTGTCTCTTAGATGGTCAGTTTCACAGGCAGTAATGCTTAGCACATCCATTTAATAATATGTCATGACGAAGCCTATATACTTATACAGTATGTTTCGCATTAATTTAATTGCTGGCATATAGTTGATAGCTTTCAGACAGCTGTCATTGTGAAGTCTGAACCCACTGTTTAAGTCTTTATGCACGCTTTCAAACTATATTTTATTCAGTGTAATGAATTATTACACTGCGCAGGCCATCCATAACATTATGATTTGGTCAGTTTTGTTGGCAAAAGCTATTTGAATGTAGATCTATCTTCAGTATGTCATTGAAGTTGGAAAGGAGGAAACAAACATCCGTACGGAAAGCGGATAATTTGATTAAGAGCAAAAGGTTTAACTGTTGCCATTTATTGTGGACAGGAGAAGAAGAGGCCACAGAGGGTACAACCAATCTGATCACTAAACAGAGCTGTGACAAATAGCTCTGACAATCCTGTCACTGGTGCAAACATTAGGCCAGAGTGTCTGAAACTTAATGGAGACCCGCCAAGCCCTGCGTGACAAATCGCCTCAGACTGACAATCTGTCTGCCTGCCCACAAACTTCCAGCTGTCAAATAATGTGGAGTCAGTGCCCAGAGATTATGGAATAAATGCCACATTTCTGCTTTTCTTATTTGTTCCCTTCCTGTTTCCTCCCCTTCATTTTTTGCGCATTTTGAAGCAGCCAGGCTGACTCAAATATTCTTATTAATAGAGAACAGTAACTGAAAATATATGAAAAACATTTTATATGTGAGGTAAAGGAGTATAAGGCAGTTACTGTAAGAGAGCTCCATCCATACCTTCATTGGGTCTGTATGCACGTGGAACAGCCCAGGCATGCACTCTCTACTCCTTCTCCTGATTTTACCTCCAGGGCATCCTTGGGGTGTCTTCCAAGATCACCTGGTAGGTTGAGAGTTTTATTTTGTAACCCTTAAGAAAGAATTGGTAGCTGATATGCAGTATATGTGTATGTATAATATTTTTGTTACCACTGTATGGAAAGAAAAAAGTGGTGTCATCACATTTTCTGAGCTGTCAACATTGCAATAGGGCCATCTTTAGTGTAAACTGTGCTGGTCGGAAAACTGCAACTGCATAAGGAAACAGTGGTCACAGGTTGAAGCAGATAACGATGTCACTGCTAAATCCTTCAGTATTTTTGACTGGACTGACTCCATAACTCTATGATAGTGTGACTAAGCTTCACAAAGTCTGTACAGGTGCCACTGAAGAACTTACAGTGCTGCCTGAGCCCAATGAACTGGATGAAATGGATACTATTGAAAAGGTAACACAAGTCTTTCAACTTTAACAACGAAATGCACTGGTTTGAATGGTTTCGGTTTAAATCACCAAGATTAGGCGACCTTTGTTATCGTGGTTATTATACTGACCTCCAAGATCAGGATCGTTCCCTTCCTTAATAGGGAACGATCCTGATCTTGTTAAAACAAACCAACGTTGGCCCCCGTGGTCTGACATTTAGTTGCCCCCTCCACCACCCACCCCTCCACCCTGACCTCTGCAGACTTTGTCACTCTATAAAAACATCACACTATTTCCTCCTTTGGAATTGGAATAATAAATAATACCCACTAGAGGACTTTGTCACTGCAACATAAACATTTTCTTTTAAAACATTTTTTTATTATTGTTATTAAACTGTATATTGACCAATGCACTAGTCTTTACTGGCGTGCTTAGTTTCTTTAGAGCAGCTGGCATTGACATTAAATGCAGTGCTCAAGAGAAACTGTCAGTGGATTCAAGTGCAAAATCAGATTCTCATCCATTGACATTGTAAACAGCTGTTTGACTTGAGCCATAATTCACTAACAAGCATCATACTCTGCCCTGCAGACTACAACCAGTTGAATCTGTGAGAAATGCAGCCAACTTTATGCAAATAGTCACCTTTCTGTAGCAGAATTATGAAAAAGTTATCACTTTACGTTGTCACAGTGAGACGCAGTTACTTTATAATGCTGCAGTTTAGCTGGAAATGCCAAGCACATTAAGTGCACGCAGTCTTTTTAAGACCAGATAAAACTTTGAATATGTTTTGACATACATGTCTTTTAAATTTAATCACATCAGAATCAGACATTATTAAAATGTGGAGGTAATGCTAATATTATAAAGAGAACGTATAAAATACATCAAGGTGCTAATCATCTAATTAGTGTTTTTTGGGGTGCCTCTGTGTTGCCGTAAAGCATATAATAGATTTCCTGCATATAAACACTACAATATTGCTCTAAATAAAATACTTATTCTACAGTGAACTGATGACATAGTATAATGTCAAATTGAGCTTTGGAGTTGGTGGTGTTAATCACCATCCCCGATGATTTAGCTTGGCTGGAGGAGACATTCATACACTGATGGCCACTGAGGTGCCAACTGCTCATCAAAAGCGATATAGCACTTCCTATCCAAAGCACTCCACCATACACACACTCACACACCAATGGCACAGCAATTTGGGGTTCAGTATTTTGCCCAAGGACAGTTTGACTGGACTGGGGGAGCCAGGAACTGAATGAGCGACCCTCCAATTATGAGACGACCCACTCTACTACCCGAGCCACAGCCACCCACGGCCAGCGTTGTGATTAATACTGCACTTCCAACATATGCTCACTCCCAATCCGATGGTGGCCTTACACTTCAAACTATGACGCTGTAGGTAGCCCTCTAGTGTCAGTCAGGCAGTATTCCAGTCAAGTCAGCATTAATAAATCAAAATCTGGTTAGACTTGAAAAACTACTTGGTTAGGTTTAGAAACAGATCATGGTTTAGGTTAAAAAAGTGTTACTTATTGCACCACTGGAAAGTTGTTTAAAGAAGATGACTTACTGCATGTTCGTAAATTTGCCCAGTTTGATGTCATCTCTCTATCCGGTATTTCTGGTATCTCACACAGATTCTCTATCCATCATTTGAGTGATTCTCCTCTGGTTGTTGCCTGCAAAGCTTGCCAACCCATCCCCCAAACTATATATTTATTGTTGTTGAGTATAGAGTATGTCGTCACTGGCTATACTGAAGTGGGTCTGGGACAAATAAAGGTTTTCTGAATCTGAAAACTTTTTAGAACGCCAAACAATGTAGCCAGTGAAGTTAGGTACACATAGACATGACTGCCTGTGGTTCTTATATTTACTCTCAAAAATGGAGAGAAATAAATACATACAGGCTTTACATAGAAAACTAGGACAACCTCAGAAATAATACAAAGAAAGTACACAAAATAAGAAGGTGTTTAAAATGACATCTTTCTGGAAGAAACGCTACGGGTACGTGCACCGTGCAGAAACTTTACTGAAGACAGGTGTATAGGAAAAAGGCAGGTTTGGACTGCACGTTTCCATTGAGGGACATATAAAGTTGAATTGAAAGGGTGCATAATGAGTCCACGTGCAGATGGTGACAAGGCTGTCATGCTGAAAACTAGTTGGTTAAACTAGAGGGAGGTGGAGACTCATGCATGTCAGGGTGGTGTTGGAAATTTGCAGGTTCCCATGGTTTTTGCCACTTTAAAGTTGGTTTTACCAATAAATTATTAAAATAATTTAATTTAGAGTTCATTCTATTGATGTTTGTTAAAGTTAATGTCATCACCATGACATGAACTATTGTAAAGACTGAATAAGTTTCAACATTTCACTGTGTTTTCAGCATTCTTCATGAGACTGTAAGAAGTAATTTTGTTTTGGCTGAAGCACAACACCTTGGCCTTTAACACACAGATGACTCCTGTGCGATGGGTTTGTCCTTTGGTTTAAAGTTTCAAAGCTTTCCATCAAAGGAGAATTGGAAAAGGTGTTCAGGTGTTGTGTTCCAAGCAGACCTTTGCAGATTTACACACTCATATATAAGGATAAGGTTAATGACTGTATCTTGCTCCCACTGCCATTCATCAGTGTTGTCCTCTTCCCCATCTTCCTCAATGCCTTGTTCTTCCTTATCATCATCATTGCCCGGCTCTTGCTCACTGCCCTGATCTTCCTCATGCATTTTCTTATCACTGCTTTCATCCTCAAGACGCTGCTGGAATTCCAACACCATCCTGTCTACCTCAGGCACTACACCTTTTTTCCCTGCAATTTTGAGGAAGACTGTCAGCTACCATGGTGCCTACCTTCAGGAAGTGCAGCTAGTACATTACTTCCTGTGTGCTACTTTTGATTGTTATGATCCCACAAAGATGGGGTTCAACTTTTCAAAAAATACTTGAAGTTTTGAGTGAGCAGAAACAGGTGGTTTCACCCTGAAACCAACCAAATATGAACTACTTCTAACCACACCGAGCCAAGCAACCAGCACACCAACTCAACTCTGCTATTCCCTACACACATATACACACAGAGAGATAAGCATAATTTCAGGTATTTAAGCACTGAATAGAGGGCATGACATGTTGTTTGAGTATCTTAGAAAGGCCGGAATGAGTCACTGAGACAAGCAAGCAGCTGAATGAAAAATATAGAAAATAATAGTTTTACACTTTACGTCATTTATCCTTTTCACAGACCTTCTGCCTGCTGCATTTTAGGCAACTTTAAATTAGGGAACCTCAGTTTTTGTCAAACAAACAAGGCTGGGTTTCACAAAGCCATCTTACCTTAGCAGTCAGTGATCGACATCAATTTTGGCCCTTGGACCTTGGCGACTTCAGAGTGGCCACAAAAATACAGCTAAATAACTTAGAATAAAACTCTATGCACTAGTTACCAAATTCAATGACCCAGTGACCCGAATAACAACATATTAATAGTGTGAGGTAATACTTACCATGCAAAACAAAACATACCTTTTCTTTTCTCTTTCACACGTGGCCCCTCCTTACTTAAAGACTGGGAGATGGCAGATGCTGCAGGTGGATGACATGATTGTAGAGGTGGTAGATCTGGTGGTAACAGATGGAGGAGAGAGAGAGAGAGAGAGGTGGTAGCGGGTGTCGGTGAATGAGAGGTGTTTGTCCCTCTTTTCCTCTTTCGCAAAGACTGAGAGCGTGCAGGTGGCGGAGGAGAGGTGGCATAGCTATGACAGTGGTAGAGGAGAGAGCGGGGTAGAAAACAGTGGGGGAGAAGGAAAGATTAACGTTCAGTAGTATCTCTTGCTGCTCCTCGGTGAGGGCCTCTGGCAGTTCCTCAGTGGGGATGTTGTGCTGCTCTGCTGTGGGGCTGTCATGCTGCTTTGCTGCAGAGATCGCTATAATACACGTTTACTTTTATTTAAACTCTGTACATATTAACAAAGAAACAAAAGTACATGTATTTTTAAACAATCAAACAAGATGAATTTATCAAGCCATCGCCATCTTCTCTAAGAAATTTCTCATGGTAGATAGAGCACAGATGGATAATGTCCGCTACCCACTTATTTGAATCCCTTCTATTTTATTTGTTTTGCCAATAACTAAAATGGTCTTGTAACAGAGCCTTAAGTTTCTCCACCTGAAATGAGCAAAAGCAGTTGGTACACATTAGTTAAACCCAGTGCATTATTACACACATTAGCAGTGTAGAAAGCAATTTTATTTTAAGGGCAGTTAATGGAGTACAACATAAGAAAATGAGCCACAACCTGTTTCATTTAGATTATATCTTAGAGGCAACATTACTAAATGTTGTACTGTATACAATCTGTGGTCATTTTCATCTTAGATCAAGGTGCTCCTGCAGTTTGAGCCACTGTGTTTCTTGCATAATTTATAGGTGGAGATGGCTTCTATATATGAAAGGAAACTATAGTTAAAATAATGGAAGAAGTGAACTCACAAACAACTTCAGAAATGACAGAAACAGGAACAGGAAGATGGAGATAAACCAAAAGTTACAAAGATTTGTTGGGGATGTCCTCACCCATTGAACAAGGCTACATGAAGCAGATCAATGGACAAAAGAAATGGAGACAGGTAACACTGGGTTAAGAGATGCTCTGCTTTATTCTCAAAGACTCCTTCAAGCCAAAGTAATGGAATCATAAATGGCATCAGGGAGGGCACAGAAGAGACACTCACTGACAACTTTCTGACAACTGAGCTAGTAATCAACTGCACCGATCTGCAAATTCAGCAGGCCCACAATGAATCAACCCTAAACCTCAAGATGAAACCATCTGAGAGCGCTTCTGTTTTCATCCCTTTTTTTTTTTTTTTTACCAAAGATACCAAAATACTTAGAACAGCCTGGGCAAAGGTCACCTTTGAAAGAAAAGTGGCCGCTTTTTCACATAACCTAGAACCTAAGGAGGTGAACAATAAACTCAGAGTACAAAGACATGAAGAAAATTCTCAAGGAGAATCCGATATATTTCTAGACACTTTATTCTGCCAAGATGACGATTCACTGGAAGAATGGATCCTGTCTTTACATCAGTGCAACAGAAATATCTAAGGACATGAGAGAGAGAAAGAGAGAGACCTGCTGCTGCAAACAAATTCTGACTTAACCAAGGAAGCAAAAAGGGCAGAGATAGCTCCAAATGAGTCCTTAGAGGGGCTTGGAGATTATCATTGACCACTAAGCAAGCGTGAACACTGTATTAACGGTAATCATGAGGTATGGTTGGCCTAACTGTTACTATTGTGGAATAACCCCCACACTTAGAAAAGGTTAACACATGTGCACATTATATTTTTTCTGTCTTTCTGTCCCCTTCTCCTCCGTAACCATAATTTAAATACTGGTACATTTGAACTCAGTGCTAATGTATTGATGTTCTTGTTTGGTGGTACTTGCTTTCCATCTGTGAGTTCTGTGTCTATATTTATTAGTGGCTAAATCTAACCAACAGCATTTGGTAACAATCCATAAGAACCCATTTCACATGTCCCTGACATGCTTGCAGCATACAATGTTGGGACTACAGAAATTCAGACTCTAGTTTACTCTCAACTCTTCCTTTCACTGATATTCTCTCTGAAGGAGAAAAAGAACACTTTGAGGTAATGGCTACCCATATGATCCCCACTTTGCTTGGAGGAAGTGTGCAAATACATAGTTGCAGACACCACTCAAAAACACTTATTTGCACCATTCAAAAAGGTAAATCCACATGTGCATGCAATATTACTATGGAGTACTATATGTTTCCCTGATGAGAACAACAATATGCAGAAAGGAAGGAGAACAGTTATACCTAACTCACTGCCCTCAGAGTACGTTGCAGTGTTACACAAAGAGCGCAGAGGATCGGAAGCAACAAAGGAAGGGCAGGAGACTGGCTTCTGGCCATCAATAAGTGATGATACAGTGCGGGCATCTAGAGTTTGTAACAGCCAGCAGCTCCATCAACCAGAGCAACAGCTGAAAGTTTACTAGCTCCTGACCTGTGCTATCCTGTGGTTCTTGACTCATACTTCCTCAAATGTTGTGCTGTCATAACGGCATTCAATACATGAGGCAAGGCACAGGACCTTCCCCAAAGAAATTCTTTACAGATAGGATGGGGACTTTATTCAACCAACAAGTTTCAGTACATCAGTTCATGTTTACATCCCAACATGGCCTACTCCTTGACAGTTATCCATTGACTTGACAGCTATGCGCTAGGGATGTTATACATCTACATTTCAGAAAAAGAAAACTGCTGTAGAATCAATACATGCAACCAACAACACATAGTCACAGTACATAGTTGCTATCGGTCCACCTTGAAAAGAGGGTTGGCATCAGGGATTTATCAAACCAAACTTTCAATAATGGTCAGTGATGCCTTTTCTTCTGTGGCCTATCCCTGGGTGTTCCCCCAAGGCTCCATCCTTGACCCCCTGTTGTTCTGTGTATACATGTTTTAACTGGAACATATCATACATAAACATAAAATTCAGTAACATTGTAATGACAGATGACCCATACATTTCTGTCTCATTAAAAAAAAAAAAAAGCGTTATCTCGTCTATCAGAAATAAACTGCTGGATGTCCCCAAACCTTCTCTATATTGTTGAATTGTTGCTCTTCTATGAGCCTTTGGTTGTTCCTGAGTCCTGTCTCACAACTAAAGGTGGCTGGGGTTTTCCAGTCAGGGCCCCTCAGCCCTACAACTCCCTGCCTGGGGGTGCACAATCATTGACATCTTTTAAATCACTTCTCAAAATGTATCTTTTTTTAAAAAAAAGCTTTTATATTTATGCTAGCACACAGCTTTATTTCCAACATATATTATCTGACTATATAAAGATATCTGTGAGGATCTTATGTAAGCTTTGGAAACACTGGATTCAGAACAGTCAGTCATGGGGATTACTTTTACATATATTTACCTCATTATTTTGAAACCACGTTTGAGATGAACATTCAACATTGTAACGTTATACATATATGACAGACAATAAGGGACCTGTAATCTGATGTGTTGCACCTTATCCTTTCAGAACGATAAGAAATTTAGTTTAATAGATGGGTGTGTTAAGTTCAAATGCAGATGGACTTGGTTAATTAGTTATGGATGAATAATAAAGTGATGGAAGGGATTTAAATACACTGATCTGAAAAATTTGTGAGAATAATGAAGTTTTAAGAATACAGCATGTTTCCTTAATTACGAAAAATTCAATATTTTAGATATTCAATATTTTTTATTCATTGGTGCGTTACAATTAATTAGAGTTGCTAAAGAATATTCTGAAAAAATATTGTAATATTATAATTTTGTTTTCATGGTCGTTGATATTTATCTTGCAAAAAAAAAATCTGTGGTGATTTTTCTGTCACATGACTGATTTTTGGACAATATTTAAGGTAACTGGAACCTGCCTCCAACACAAGGAAGAAGGCAAGTTACTGGAAAGTGTATTGAGGAATGTGTTTAAATGTTTGATGTACTTGCAGTTTATCCTTTCTTCATTAGCATTATTTTTTTTTATTATTTGCACACTATAATCAAAGACATTTAAGATGGCCTCACATGTGATATGATATTTGCCTATAGTGTGAGGAAATAACTCAGTGCAGTATAGGTTACCTTTTACAGCAAAACCCAGCAGTAAAACTGTATTATTTTTTGTTAAAATCTTTCTTTTTGAAAAATTCTCTTGTCTATGAACACATGAGCGTGTGACTCTCCCTCTTGTCCAGGAGGTCGAGCAATTATTGAGTTACTTAAATGAAAATTGAACAAACTGTCCTAAATTGCAGAGAGATGGGCAACTTAACTGAAGGTCACATTTGCATACAATTTCCCTCTATTGACTTGTAACCTGAACAACGGTGGCTCGAAGAGGTTAGTATTTCCAGTGACAGCGACAACATGCTTGAGTGCCAGCGAAGAAGCCCTTGGCTGTGTAAAGACTCCCAGTAAAGTGTTTGTCACACATGCTGGAGCTCATTTTTCCCAGACAACAAGCTTTCCCTCTTGGTGAGAGCACCACAGGCACGCACACCAACAATGACAAAAAGTGCCTTTGGAGCAGAAATGTCATGCAAATTGACTCCTTACTGAATCTGGAATATTCAGCCACAGTTGCTCAGGTAGAGTTTAAAAAGGAGCAGAAAGGCAAATACATTTCCAGTATGTCTCTGCAGATGAAAAATAGGGCATTGATGGCCGCTGCCCTCCATCTCTTCTTGACACAGTTAGAACCTGAAGTGAAACTCCTCGAGCGTCTTGACTTTTGAATAGCAGCCCATAGTGATTTTAATTTTCTAAATTTTTCTGTAATGGCTCTGGCGTTGATTTTTCCTTCACATAAATTGAAATATTCTGGGCTTCTTGCCCCAGACAAGCAACATGTGACTGGCTCCCATTAATTTAATCATACACTTCACCCATGGTACTTATCATTGGGTCATGCCCCATTATAAATACAGTTTTCTCTATTCATGAATACAGTGATTCCCAGTAGGGTTGAAGAGTACGTGATTAATTTGATTGGCTTTCCCCTCTGGCGGTACAGCCGCACACTTGGCGAGAGTTTTTTCATTGTGCTGAGCAGATGGGAGCTGCTACCGAGCTCCTGATGAAATTTTATGCAAGTACAATCTCACCTCTGTGCAGCACTTTGACAAACACCTTGTCTAACATGTTTTTTCCCCTAGTGATGAAAATAAACACTGTAATATTTAAAATAATTGCTTTGCATTATCAGCAAATATGTGATACATCTTATTAAAAATAACTACATAGTAGGACATTATACTTATTTACTGATAAGCATGTGTAAATGTCGTCACCTTTTAAGTGCTATCCATGACATTTTTTATTTATTTATTTTTATTTTTGAATAATTACGAAAATTGATGCAGTAGAACCAAATATCCAAGTCTCTATGTGATAATTCCTCTGTTAAATGCTACAATTAAAGCAATATTTATATAGTATTTTGGAAGTCCACTACATATACCAGCTGTAAAATCTGATTAAATAAAGTGGATTTTCATGTGCTTAATATCTGTGATTGAAGTGGCTATTATATATATATACTGTATATAGACACACACACACACACTCAACACACACCACAGTCTGTATCTATTTAACCTTCTAAATTATGTATCCATATCAGAATGACCATGGCTTAAACTTCTGGACAAACCAGAAATTGGTAATTTAAGCCTGAAATTGATACAGGTTGACAAGTTGTTGTATTTATTAGAAAACTATTTACAGCCTTGGAGTTGACCTTCACAGCAAAGTTTTGACCACAACAGTATTTCTAGAACATAAAAGTTATATTTATTGCTTTTTAGAAAATGGATATTGACACATAAAAGAACATAAGTACATTATCGGTACCTGATACTCATTTCAGCAGAGTACTTGCTCAACCCTGCTTCATAAATATACCGGGGTTGTAGAGGTTTCATGATTTTTTGGAACAGTTTTAAATATATAATACAGGTGTGAACAACACACTCCTCTTTTGAAAACAGATGGATGGGTGCAAACACGTGATTGATGTTAAGATTATATCAAAGATATCCTCATATTACAATGTTGCAGTGTGTCATAAGCATTTATTGTGTGATTGTGCACATGCATTTGAATTGTTTCATGAATGAATCACAATTAAATTATAATTAATATCAAGTTATAACAATTTCACGGGGCAAAGCTTTTATTAGCTGTTTATAGTTTGTTATGTATGCTTTATAGGCTTGTTGAAGTTCTCAATAAATACTCTAAATGTTGTTCAACAACACCAAAATGTATTATAAAACATTAATTAATTACTGCTTACAAATTATAAGTAGGTAGTGAAATAATGTGAATTAATATTTATTTCAGGATTTAATATTTGTTCTCTACTTTTGCTGTCATCTTGTCAGCCTGGTGGCCAGTTTGCTAAACCAACAAAAATCACTGAATTAAAAATGCAAAGGTCTCCCAAATGTAACATGACACCTTCAATGTTAACCTGAGGGGAGAGAGACACCTGCATCTATGCATATCCCATTAATCTTGTTATAGTCCCATCCTCTTTCTTACTGTTAAATATGCATTAAAAAGAATGGAGTCATTGAGTATATTTGGCATATAAAAGATACGGGCTCATCATTAAAAATCCATGTAAGCCCTTTAAAGCTGAAGAGAGGTGATTTCATGCTTGGCTGCATCATTTCGTAGGTGCTACACTCCACCACCGCTGCCACCGCCACCACAATGCGAAAACACACACACAAGAACACACACAGTATCAGACAGTGACGTCCTTGGTTCTGCCTCCCCCATGCGAGGCTCTGCGGGATGGATGCGGTGTCTGAACTAATGGAGCAGGGAGAACACAGGCTGGCTGTGAATAGAAGGAGGTGGAGGAGAGATCAGGGTGCTCTTGAAGCACCTCTTTGCATCCGCACAACAGCAGGTTACTGTCATCATGGTTTTTTGGAGAGCAGACTAATATGTAGTGGCGAGAGCTGCCGGATCTTCCCGGGGAGTTAAAACTGGTTGCGCTCCCTCTAGACCGCTTGGGCTTCAATTGAAAGGTCCCTTCCTTTTGTTTACATGAGACTTCGCGCTCATTCATCAACTCATTGCTGGAAATATGCTGTTAAATCAGACTCGTGCGCTAATGATACAAATGTGCCAAAAAGTCCCCTAAAGAACATCTGCGGTTCCATAACCATAAAAACATTTTGCCTCTGATTAATGTGGTATTCTTAGGCTCATGGCTCTCCTTAGCAGACCACCAGACGAGATGTTCAATCAACTATGCATGACTTGACCTTAATGGATTTTTCACTGGGAGGCTTGGGTTGGTTATTAGGGAACCAGCTCATGTGGAACAACCTTGTCCCCTTGGGAGGGGAATTACACCAGTTCAGAGGAAACCCACATTATAGAATGAGGAGAATAGAGGAAAGTGCCATTTCCTTTTGGCTCACATACGTCTCTCAGTTTAAAATGTGCCAACTGTGTGATCTCAAAAGAAAATTTTCCATCTGCTGCTTGATTATGAATTCTCTATCCTTCCTCCAGTTAGTGCTGTCAGTCCCTTTGACTCTGGCACTGTTTATTTGTCTTCACAGTGTTTAACGCCGCCTATTGTGATTTACTTGCATACTTTTCGCATCTTTTACTCGATATTCCTGACAATAAAATCAGCCTCGTTATATGTAATTATACAAATGTGCCCATGATGGGCTTAATTTACATGTGCGAATGGATAGTGTTTATTAGACCTCGTGCGTTTTTTAAAGTTGCTGTTGAAATTAAATGGTTGCACCGGGCGTCTGGTTAAAAAGATGACCGTTATTGCCGTGCCAACCAGAAGCCCTGATCACCGTGCTCTGTTTACCCCATTCGAATTCACACACATCAGTAAATAAACAAACAAAATGGCCCGGTGTTCAATTAATTTTCTCCTCCAGCTGTGTACTCTAATTGGGATAATAAGCTGAAAGGTTATCAACACTCCATGAGGCATTATTCAAGCACCTAGCTCAGTCTCTCCTCCCCTCGCTTCCTTCAGCAGCATTAGAGTGTGTCTGTGTTACAAAGTAGGAAATGAAATGTCTCCATTTGTGTAGAGCCATATCTAATATAATACAACCCAACAATGAAATCTTAAAGGGGGTAAAAAGATAAACGCTTATTGATTCCAGGCTGGAGAAAGTGAATCAATTAAAAATATATTAGGTGCATTAAGGTTTTTCTTTATTTTTAACACTAGCGAATGATAAGAAACACGGATACGAATGACTGTAGAAGGACTGCGTTCAATCTAAGAACCCATTGGCTATCGTCTGCCAACACTTTAGCCTCTGTGGGTTTCAGGTGTAGCCGGCGATATTTGGACAAAGATTTTCTCCGCAGTCCAAGATATTTTTTTGAGCTTTATTTGACTGAGACAACTTGAAGAGTGACAGAAATGTGGGGAGAGAGAGAGAGATGGGGAATGACATGTGGCAAAGAGCCACAGGTCGGATTCGAACCCTGGGCCGCCGTGGCAAGGACTGAGCCTTTGTACATGGGGCGGTTGCTCTACCAACTGAGCTAAACGACACCATGTTCCACCACTTTACCTTACTTTTAACACAGACTGTTGCAATCAAAGCGTAAACTTGTCAGTATTACTAAGACTGTAAACACTTCCGGTGCCAAAATCTGGGTCATTTGCCTACATCAGTTTATAGAGATTAGGCTGGGTTTTAAAAATGTATGTGAACTTCTGTAGCATTAAAGAGCAGAAATATGTATTTCCTTTACACATGCACAGTAGCTGACAGCGAGGCTAAAAAGTTTTGACGAGAAAATAAATGTAATTCTTTTAATCTAATACATGTAATGTGTTCACGTTGCCACAGTCAAGTGAGATTTTTACATTTTACTTCCACAGTGCAGTAATACTGCTAAAAATCCAAAATTTATTTCTTTATTTTTTTTCTTGTAGAAAAACATGTTCATGGCATGTCAAGGTCTTGATCAGTAGAAGCCATTTATCTGAGCAAACTCTCTTTCAACAACGTATCATAGTTTTCATGAGCAGGTAGAGTTTGTTGAAATTTCATCTGCTGGTGAAGACAATATCTGTCATGTGGAGGCTGCCTTCCCGGTGTTTTTCCTGTCGTCCCTGCCTGTGTTTCTGTCTGTCTTGTCTGCTTGTGTGTGTGTGTGTGTGTGTGTGTGTGTGTGTGTGTGTGTGTGGCCTCCAGTTTCCCCCTCACCTGCCTGATAGCCTCACTACCTATTCCTCATTCACCAATCAACCGCTGAAGTCTAAAAGACCAGCTTTTCCTCCCAGACACTGCCAGATCGCTCAGTCTCCCTTGTGATAACCACGCTACAATTCTCATGCTAGTCTGGTTGCTTTCTTTTTGTGGAAACTTTTCCTAACTCTGCTCTCCTTTTCTTGTGCCTCAGGAGAACCTCACCTGCTATGTCCAGCTCTGTCACATCTGAACTGAAGCACCTCGGAAATCTGCCATCACCAGCTCTGCACCACCCCAGACACCCCCTCGTTTGGATCACCGACTCACACCTACGCACATTCTCCTATTGTGACTAGAATAAACTGGGTTCAGTGATTTCAGTCTCTTGGCTCGTGTTTACATCTTGAGTGTGAATCATTCAATGGCATGTGGTTGAAATCACATAAAAGCTAATAAGTGGACCATGTATGTTTTTTTTTTGTTTGTTTTTTCCACTCCACCCATCGTCAAGAATATTCTTTCATGCTTCTCAGAAAATTTAAATTTAAATTAAAGGAGTAGTGCAGTGATTTAGCATTGCACTTGCATTGACAGTTAGGGAGCTTGTAAAAAACACACATAAAGAATGCAACCTACAGTTCCCATAATGCAACACTGATGATAGTGTCTTACAAACTTCACACTCACAGTTTCTAACACACGCTTTCTATTATATTTTCAAAGTCTGAAGCCAGATGTTCAGCGATATCATCAGGGTTGAAACTTAAGACAGCCCCCTGCAAAGCCACATACAACATTACACAACTGTTTTCACAGGCTGTGTAGTACTTATTATGATGAGTTTTATGTGATAATTGGTGCAGGACTCCTTTGAATCAAAATTATTTGATTTAATTATTTGATCTGAAGGATATTTTTTAGGGTTTGAGCTATGTTGTTATTGAATTGGGTATCTAAAAGCCCACTGAAACACTGTTTGTGATATTGGGCAATACAAATATTACACACATTATTTGGAATTGGTGAAACTGAGGCATGTATTCATGAATTAATTGAGCCATTCAGCGGGAACACTGCTCTGGTCTCATTTAAAGAATGTTTAGGTGCTTTACTTGCTGAACCGAGTCCAAGTTCACAGTAAAAATAAAATAAACAGGTTGCTAATGTGAACATTATAGGCCATCTAATTAGACCATGAGGTAAAATAGCACACTGGATTTAAACAAGACCAACACTCTTTAGCCGTGCCAGCAGCTCCGTGAGGCTGCAATGCACTCTGGCAAATAAAGTCATTGGATGGATGAAATGTGCTTAAACTATCCATTACCACTAGTGAGGCACAAAATGTAGAGCCTGCCCTGAGTGTGGTGCTAGACAAAGTTTATTATCCAACATAAGGGCTCTGTTTGTCTGATGCTTTGAATTTTGAGAGTTCTCATTGTTTATTGCCCTAACCCAGTGTTTGTCAAATCAGGGTACTCGTATCACGAGGGGTACTTTGTAGTACCGTGGGGGGTGTGTGAGATTTGGTTTTTGTTCTTTTCTTTAATACTAATTGAAAAATATAAGTCCTGCATAATTCCTAAAATAATTATACTACAGTAAATTAAATGTACTTTAGATAAATCATGTTTTATATTCAATATTTGTATTTTTAATGCAATTGTTAACTGCCATAAAACAACATATTCGTGCTAAACTTTAACTAAAACTTATCAAACACGCAGTTCAGGGCAACTACAATGCCATCTTATTGTTGTTTGCCATGAATTTACTAATGGACTCTACGAGTAACAGTTACAAGGTTGTTGACTGATAAATAAACATTGATGGTGCAATGTCATATTTCATGGCAAAACCTTTTTTTTTTACCTTTATTTATTCTGCATTTTAAAATCATGAAATTATACAGAATGAAGTTGTATTTTAAATGACAGACAGTTAAACACTGTCATATTTATTTTATACGGCATTCATATGGTATTTCATGTCAAAACAGCGTTTCTTTTGATGAAATTAACTTGTATTTTTACCGTAAAATACAGAATAAAACAGCAATTTTGAATGTGTAAAAGTTTTGTGCTGTTCTATAACCTGTATTTTGTCAGCCTCAGCTCTGCTGTGGACTTTATGCTAATCCTAGTTTCACATGCTAAGAACCGAGCCAAGTCCCCTTAGACTGAATTAATGTTGCCCCAGCCACACTAGCAACACTGTGAGGCTGTAATTACTTACTAACAAAAACACTGGATGGATGAAAAGTGCTTAAATCATTACCACTACCTGGGTAAAAAAAAAAAAAAAGTGAAATGTGGCCTGACAGTGGTGGGAGAGGGAAGGCTGTTTTTCTAAATCAATTTAGTTTATCCCCTGCTCTGAGTGGTATGACACCGTATAATATTTTAGACTCGGCTCTGCATTGTCAGTTCTCAACTTTTATTAGTCTAAGCTGTACTTTATCAGCCTCCGCCGCACCTATTTGCCTTAATTGCACAATGCTGGGCTTAGTTTTGACATTCCTTTCCAAGCAGCTACATCATTTCAGCCAGCGTCGTGTTCACCGTGTCTCGTGAATAGCTATCGACAGCGCATCTGTTTGATAAAGAGATACTAATATGATAACAGACCACACAAAATGAGGTACATCACTTATGAAAAGACTCTAAGCTCAGTTGCATTACATGATACAGATCAGAGACATGGCATCCCCCTGCCGCTGTAATTATGCACCACAATGGTGCCAATGCATTTAAAGCAGCCACATTATTACAACTGACAGTAGACTCATCTCTTCATCACTTATTCAGTGCGAGGCAATTTTCCAAGGCTTCCCCAGATGGTTGTCAATTTTATGCAAAATGGAAAAGCGATTCAGTCCAGCCAAGCTCAAATTGATATCTCCAAGTCATAGGTTGGAAAGTCATTTGAAAGCCTTGAAATAAAGTATGGGGTCTTGGTCTCATATCTGTCTGACAAAGGTGACAAAGAAAACTACATGTTTTCCAGAGATATTTTTCAAGAAGGACGACAAAACATCCTCGCTGGCTTTTATGGAACCATTTATTCCACTTTAACATCACCCACACTTTTAAGGGTCACTTAGGTTGCCTTAAAAGTGGCCATTAGCACGGCTTTCAGAGACAGGGACCTCTTGTAGGAGGAGCGCCACTTGATACAAAGAGCTTTAGTCCCCTGATCTTTTTGTCTAAATGCAGGGCTTCAACACTAAAACAAACATATCACGCAGAGTTAAATTAGAATGTGTCCAGATAACAAATCTCAGCTTATTTGGAATTCATTAACACTGCACACATCAAGTGTAGTCACTCTGCTTATATTCAGCAGTCCATTATTATTAAATAGGACTTGCTCACACATGTGATGCTTCATGATTTGTACACAATCCTGACAGCGAGTCTTGTCCTACCATTCATGCACATCCTCTAATTGTACATATCTTACAACTGTGATTTGTTTTTCATTTTTTTCTGACTTTTTGATTGGTTGTCTTTGAATCCATTTGTGTCAGATTCCTTTGCTTAAAAGCCCATGATGAATAGGTTGGTGTCAGCTGACTGACATCCAGTGCTGTGAACTTAAATGCACTAAAGCAGCAGTCACCAACCTTTTTTCTTTTGCGCCATGGACCGGTTTCATCTAAAACAATGTTTTCACGGACCAGCCTTCAAGGTGTGGGGGCTGAATATGACAAAATAAAATGATAGGACCTGCATAAAAGTAAATATGAAGTGCATAAAAAAATACAACTCACCATTAGCTGAATTAGCGGAAGCCCTGAGTTTGTTTCTATGCAACCAGCCAGTCCCATTGAGGGGTAATGGGAGACAATGACACCCTAAATGTGTTCCTTATGTCGAGTCTACTCCATAATTTTGTTTTGGTTTCTCCAAACAAGTTCTCCAAAGATGTCATTTTTGCTAGCTTGTGGGCTTAAATTTTGGGGTAATGTATCACGTGATCGACACAAGCATCTTGAAATTTGTCAAGAGGCACAGATGCACAGACGGATGTATCCAGATGTATGTATGTATAAAACATCTCTCAGACTCTGATAATCAATAATTTTCTGACCCAAGGACCGGCACCAGTCTGTTTTGTTCAGTAACATAGTGATACACTGTGAGTTGCTGCTGCCACATTCTCAGTACCCATCAGCTATTGTCTGGTGACAGTTTAGCCTCTGGGGACATTAATTAATGTATCAAGGCTCTCAGTGTAGCCAGCGGATATCCTCTGCAGCTTAGCAACACTGTAAAATAAATAAATAAATACAAATCGCAAAAAAAAAAACAGTCAAACGACTGGCAGCAGCAGCTGCCAAACAAAAGACGTACCATTACAGTCACTGCTAAGTGGGACAAGACAGATAAGCAAATCAAACTAAACCAAACCAAGAGTCCATTTTATAAATTTCAAGGCATTTAAAGATTACTGAACCATTAAGCTCAAACAGTAATCATGTATTTTACCTTGAACAGATTAGGATGGTAATGACGTCCTTCCAATCTGCTCCTGACAATTAGCTTAATTTGTTTCAGGCTTTGGGATTGGAATGTAAACAGCAGTGCAAATGTGAAGTCAAGGCATCGGAGCGAAAAGGTGCCTCAGACTGAAGACGTTTGTGTTTAGCTGCGATAGGTGAATTGATGGAAATGAGACGGTGCTGACAATTGGTCAATTATCTTATAATAAAATATACAGCGCCAAAAGAATCCCAATAGTAGATTGGATTAAAGTAACTTCTGGATTTATTCATGGTTAAAAAGCTAATTTTAACATTTATTTAAAACGTGAATTTTACAGAAGTCGGCCCATAGATGGGTGCATTCATGTTGATTAGCAATTTATTGGTGCACAATGGTAATTAACTTAGCATGACTTGGAAGAGACTGCAAAAGGCTCAGATCTCAGTATACATCTACTCATGGAGCTCTATGGAGAACTACTGCAAGAGAAAGCAAAATTTCGACTTTTTACCATAGTATGTTACGTGACCAGTAAGCATTTGGGATATAGGATGACTTCCATGCAGAGTGTATCTGAAATACAGTTGATTTGATAAGTTAATCACGGTAACACACACAATCACTATGAATGAAAGCGTTTAGACCTGCTATTACATTTTAAAAATATAGAGAGGGTGTAGTATGGTGAACTAACTGTAAAAACAAACTTTGCACAAACTTCAGCTGGATCATGTTGCTCCCACGATGAAGCTGTTTTTATACTGAACTCTCCAGTTGTGTTGTTGATCAAAAATAGAAGTGTTAGTCTTGGGGTCATCGTACAATACATGATGGCCATGACAACAGGGAAAAAATAAAGTGTCTAAGACAATCTTGTGCATACCTGCACACAATTTACATCTAGCAAGGATAGGGACTTTTCCTTTTTTTCAACGGAGCTTCATGATGCAAGACTCTGCTGAGAGCCACGGAGGTTTATATTGATGCAATGACTATAAAAGATGCGGTACCCTTTGCTTTGATTTATTAGCTACTCTTAAATGTAACTGTACCCACATTTGAAAGGTACATATTGGTCACAGCCCGCTATCGATTCTTCTACAGTTAAATGGATGGCTTTGTTTAGCAGTGAAAAAGTGAGCAATTTTACTCGCACTAGCAAGCTGTTTAATAGTCCCAAATCTATATTTCATTAAAATGATGACACATTGCACCCCTAGCCCTCTCCTAACTCCTGTTCTATTGATCTCCAACAGTTTGGGCCTTGTAGAGAATAATAAATCGTCCCGGCATCGTTGGCACTCTTTTTAAACACTCACCTCCCATTATACATGTAATGAAGTACAGGAATTACAGTGACATGAGGGACTTTCAGGTCACACCGTGAATATTTATCACTCGAGATGTGTTATAGAATAATTTTGTCCTCATGATTGCCATACACGGCAGATGGACAGTAAATACCGTATAGGAATGTTCTCGCATGATATAGTGCATGTTCTCTAGCAGAGGAGGACAAACAGGAGAATCCATCTCACTTAGCTGCTCATGGTTCCCCAATTTTTTTGTGGATAACAGCCAGGAGCGCCACAATCAATAGTATTTTCTCCATTTTTCTCTGCTCACACACATAAACCACGTGCTTAGATCACAGGGAAAATCCCTGCTTTACAGGCTCGCAATGTGCCATCATTCGTGAAAAGATGACCTTTACTGTCCCTAGACACCATGTAGCGTTTAGCTAGACAAGACAGCGCTGGACTTTTCCTGCATCTCTCTTTTTTTTTTTTTCTTTCGTTTTATTTTCACACAATTAAATCCGAGTAAGGGGACAGAGCAGATCAAAAATGGGATGAGAGAATGTTTCAGTAATGGGAACCTGTTGTGTTTATGATGAATACCGGCCAATCTGTCTGCCTCTGGAGGGTAAACACGTTTGACATTTGGTGTTGACCTTATCCCTTCTATTAGGCTGCTTGTTTTTCTGACAGAGATGGATAAGGGTGCTTTTTCTCATTTCATCATATAGAATGATGCTGGTTAACAAGGTGTCCTTGTTAGGTCAAAGCATATTCACATTTACATGTTTCACTGGGACTGTCACATTTGAGGCGAGCTCATAATGAAGAGGAGCTGCTATGACTGCTGGCTTACTGAAACATTTAAAATGTCAGTGTGTAATGGTTTTAAGTAATAGTATGTAATATTTTTAGACAAATGAATGTCCAGCTATACTCATTAGTTAAAACGGAATCAGTGCATAACAGTTTCATTAAACTTTTAGCTGGATTATGGTTGGCTTTTCTCAGATGTACAGGAAATAAAGAAGGGACGCAGCCCGAGCAACAGAAGCTACCGTGGCTGAACAGTAAAAGAAAAGAGCGCTGCTGCCTACACAAAGTCAAACAGTAAATCAAAGAGACATCACAGTGTACCGAACACACTGCTTGATTGACAAGTGACCTCTGGGAGGTGCAGTGCAGAAATGCTGCAGCAAGATGCTAATCAGGATTAGCACCTGGGATCTGTGGCGTGCAGTGACAGACTGTGATAATAGAATGAATGTGGAATTTTTTACCCAGGATGACCCAGAAAAAAACTACTCAACCTACGATCACATCATTTTCTGCACCTAATATGGAACATGGAAGTATTCTAAGAGTTTATTTTGATTAAAATAAAAAAAATATGATACATGTTAGGCAATATTTACGGCATTTCTGATGGGGCCAAGATGTTCAGTTTATGTCAGACATAACGAGTCTGTCACTGCCATTTCAGCATGTGAAAGGTGGATAGTATGGGCTGAAATATGTACCACCAGAAACTGAATTTGAATCATTTATATTTGAATTGGAATTGCTTAACTTGAATAATTGCATTAAAAAACTGAATCTGAATTGTAATTTGAAATTGAATTTATTAGTTTGGAACTGAACATTCAGTTCTCACAATTCAATTTCAATTTTCTGTGACAAACATCCGGGTAGCTGAGGCAGAGCAATCGAGCACAGATACACAGGACGCCTCTTCAGTCAATCAGCACCCTACGTGTGTGTGCCACGGCAATTGCCGGTGTCTGGGGCAGTTACCACTGCCCTGCCACGGCAACTGCTGCTGTCATGGGCATTTGTTTTTAGTTTTTATTTTATAAAACAGTCGTCAGAGTTGTATTAGACTCGCTGGCAGTAGCATTTCCATTACGTGATTTCTGCATTCATTTGCGAGGTTTTCTTAATTAATCTCTCAACCGCTGCCGCTGTGTGGGGCAGCTGCCACTGACCTGCCGTGGCAATATGTGGCATATTTCAGCCCATAGGATTGTACCATAATAAAGACTCTGGAAGTTTGATTAGTTCATGATCTATATCTGTGTTAAACACACTGCTGAATCACAGGTCAACTAGTGCACCAGTAAATCTTCCACTCCTCCACGTGGCCCGATGCTCTGATGTTCACCATTAGTGAAGTGGTCAGCTCAAAGTTTTTTTCAACAATGCTTTTGACCAGATGTGTGGGTCGCACATTGCTCGACTCTTTAATGGAAGGTTGACTGAGGGTTATGAAGCCATACAGTTATTTCAGTATTACATTTTGAGCTCGAAAGATGATCTGTTTGTGTTGTTTAGACATCAACTATGGACCAGCACCATCGTCACAAGCGTGGTTTTATACTACAAAAGAAACATTAGCTATGGGGGAAGCAATTCAGATTGCATGAACCTGCTTTAAATTGGTTTAACTGGGAATGCAGAGTTTCTTTTATGCAGAGGTATTTCTAAAAGAAGATGTGCCTATGAATGCTCTCTTTAAAATCTAGCATGTATCAGTTCATCAGTATATTCTTGTTAATGTAAAATGTTGGTGTAGTTGGTACAGTTAGTTTCAACATTTTGAACAATATAACAAACAACTATTTCCATAAACATGACATCAACAACACAAGACATAGAGGAAGCATTTTCTATAAAATAAGTCATAAAATATAGAAGAGGAAAATATAGTAACGTGTATATAGTTTTTCTTTTTTTTTCTGTGTTGCTAAAACAGATGTCTGCTCTGGCTGTAAATGAGGTCAATGAGAGTGCTGGAAAAGAACCAAATCAGTAAAGTTGCAGGCCATAAAACCAAAACGGTTAGATGAAAGACACTAAAACTAAAACTGTGGAGTTGGGTGATAATTGTGTGCAGAGTTGTCACTGAGTGATCTCTTTCACCTTATATCTTGCTATTCAATCAATTGTTCAAATAAAAAATACTAATTTAAAGCAGCTTTAAGGGAAAAACACTTTAAAGGACCACTGTGTAGGATTTAGTGGTATCTAGTGGTGTAGTTGTGGATTGCAGCCCCATTTGCCCTTCCCTTCCAAGCATGAAGGAGAAACTATAGTGGCCACGCACGCTCTAATTTTCATTTGAGGTGGTTACACACTAATGGAAACACAGTTATGAATATTATATTCAGTTTCTGCCATTCAGTAGATAGAGCCCTCCAAATCTTACACACCTTTAAGGCAACAGCTTCGGTTAAATTAGATTTTAGTCAACTGCCTGCATTCATTTGCACTATTTTTATGCAGATGCAAACAAAACTGGACAATCTATAAAATCCTTGTATTTGTGAGGGTTAAATGGTGTGTATTTGCATGTTATTATCTAGCATTCTGCCACGTTTCGTGCATTAAGAAGACGAAGAAGTGAGAACTCAGGCTCTGAAACTGGTTTGCTCATTTTCAAAGGTCACATCAAGGGGACCATTCCAGATGAATGTTCCCCATGCTTATAAAATAGTATAGTCATATTGTATTGGCCAAGGTTAACATTCCTGGTTCTCTTGTACCTCTCCAAGCCTGTGAAGCGTTCTGAATCATAAAAATCTTTCTTTTGTCAGTTCACAGACTCTGGGTCCTATGAGAACACATTACAAGGCCTGTGCTTCCACCTGAACCCTGGCTTTGATTACAGAAAAGAGCAGGTGTGAATTAAGCGAGTGCAACAGGATAGCTTCCTGTGAATAAATGCATTTTGATTATGAGCAAACATTGCCCTCCTTTGGCCCTCATTATGCAAATTAGGAATTGTATTTTAGGGGATGGGAAGGGATGGAGGGCGAGGGTGATTTGTTTGCAAGAGGATTTTGTGCAGCCTGGCAGTCATATGCTGTTGATTAACGGACTAATGGACAGGCAGCAGAGTGGGGTGAAGTAATTTCATACCAATCACTATTCATTACTTAATGAGAGATGATGACTCGGGGCACTCTCCAGCTCTAACGGCAGCAAAAGGCAAAGTTGATGAATCGTAATAAAAAAATCATATCATTATTTACCTCTTTAAATTCATGGGGGCTAAGGGACATAATTAAGAGGCACACGGGAGAACGATGGAACCGTTTTTTCACAGAAAGACAATCATTTATCATGACCTAATAGGATTTTTGTTTACAGCTCGGGCCATCAGAACAGCCGTAGTCTTTACCTGTTGAACCAAAGCATAATCAAATCAAATACGCCCATCCACAATATTTCACTTTTGTCATATACGGTTTCCCATTGCCTTTGTAGATGAATGAACCAGAAAGAGTCACCTTGTTTTATGATTTCAATTAATTAAATGTTTACACATTTTTATTTTAATGGCATGTTATTTCTGGAGTTTGTGCAGTGGACAATGAAGTGGCTTTAATCTTAAAGCAGTGATACGTGGAAACATGTTTATTTGAGCTACTGAAATGGACAGTTGTGTCTTTGGTTAATGGATTAATAATTGGAGCAGAGCTAAACTGTCATACAATGGTATATTAATATAATAACATATAGTGCGCCTTGCAGGCACACTCAATGAAAACATTTGTGTCATGCGGTGGCAAAGTTAAGTATACAGAACTACAGAATAAAATGGGTCCTACATTACTCCTGGATTTTGATACCTTGCCTTGTTTCGGGCCCATATGTCAAGTTTTACATAATACTGGTGTGAGGATGCAACATATAATTATTTCCCTGATGAATCCATCCAGTCATTATTCAGTTAAAGGTCCAGTGCATAATATTTACAGGGCTCTATAGAATATGGAAGAGATGGAATGTAATATTCATAACTGTTTTCATTAGTGTATAACCACCTAAATTAATAACAAAATAAGAACTGATGTGTTTTTGTTACCTAGAATGAACTTTTTATATCTGCACATGGCACAGGTCCTTTTCCACAAAGTTTCTCCTTTATTCTAGGAAGAAGAAGGAGAGGTCGAAGGGGTTGCAATCAGCAACTTTACAGATATATGGTACCAAATCCTACACGCTGGTCCTTTAGTTTTACCTCGAAATAAAGTCATTTAGATTCCCACAGACTTAAGCATTTTTAAATACTGATAAACGTATCCGACTAACTTTTAATTGACTGACAGTCAAACTTAAAGATATTTAACATACACAAGTATAAAACAGAGAAAGCAATCTATATTCAAACATTTGGGAAGCTGGATTCAATAAATGTGTAATCTACATATCTACATAATAACAAATATGATAATTTGTTTGCTTTCGGGAGACATTTGAGGCCCACAGCTCATTTTTGCCCAAGAGCCTCTAAGCAGGTTAACAAGGTCAATAAGAAATCAATGAGCAGCTTGTACTTTTAAAAAGATTAACAGCAAATGTGCCTTTTCTCGAGAGCAGAACCTGCAAAACTGAACTATTAATGTGCCATAGATCAGTTTTTTCTTTGTTAAAGGTCTTCAGAAAACTAGGTGATGACGTTTGTAGGGTTTTAAAAGGATGTTCCATGTCCCCATTTCGTCCCTCATTTTTGTTTTTTAAGAAGAAATGTGGTCGGTTTTATGGGACTTCAAGCAGCTTTCATTTCTTTTCTGCAGGTTTATACAAATTTTTTTGGAGAGTGATATCTTACTTTGGAAAACTAAGGCGCCCAGATGAAGTGCCGAAGTACATATGGTCCAATAATCTAATCCATATGGCTGAAGTTATTCCTCATGTAAACATCCAATTAAATATGCTCTCTCATTCTCCTTGCAGTGTTGATCTATCATTACTGAACAGGTGCTGTTTGAATAGTGAACTGTGTAAATTTTGGAGCTTGCTGAATCTCTCTTCTCCCTTGACAATTGGGGTGTGTGTGTGTGTGTGTGTGTGTGTGTGTGCATGTGTTGGTCTGAAAAAGAGAGTAAGGGAAGTAAGTCATATTTCAGATCACTTCACCAGTGCGCAATAGTCCACGGCGGTACGTCCACACCGGATTGATTTTGGTCATCACAGTAGATCACATTGCAGCCTCAGTAAATCTGAATTACGCTGCCACAGTAATACCCTCACAAGACTCCCAACTGTGTGGCCGCCAGCTTTACACCGCTCAAGTCTTTTACGTCTGACCATAATGATCATCATGCTTCATCCCCACAAATAATGCCAGTTTTCCCAGTTTTTACCAACTTTTTTGTCTGAGGAAATGACCGTTGCTTCTCAGAGGCAGTAAAATACCATCAGAACAATGGGTTGAAAATGGGAGAAAAAGATCCACAATAACAGTGTATGTCTGGGGTAAACACAGTGCCTTCTTGTCCTGCATCATTCCAAAGTGTAAACTGTAAATAGATTGTACGGCATTTGTTTGTTTACTTGAAGATATTTGGCTCTGACTGAAGTTAGAAGCATTTTAATGAAGCTGAATGAGCCCAAATATACAGTATATTCTATACAGTATATTTATATATGACCAGTTGTCTGTTTCTTTCGTTCTGTCTGCTAGGTTGAGGTTAAGGCTAATTTCCGAAAAGTATTACAGTTCCAAGAATCTGAATCAATCCATGTACATCCATGGCAGATTTTAGTGGCATAGACCAATGGGTGGACATTTTATGTTATATGTAACCAATTAAAACACGCTTAGATCATTTATTTTTTATTAAAAAATGTTATTACTTCGTCACGAAAATGACATTTGCTTCTCCACATGGAATACTTGCGGCCTACTCGTGGGGCTAATTGATGAACTTTCTTGACCCACTTCCCCTCTCATCCATTTACCTCCCTACTTTTTCTCTCCCTCTGCCCATTCCTGTTCACATCCATTCACCCTCCCTTCCCTCCTTTCATCCCCTAAAGCATCACCCCATCCGTTAAATCGGTACCCGTGGAGCTAATATTTGATAGCAAACAAAACAACCCTGCCATGCAGAAGCCAATACATCACCTTTTAAAAACTGAGTGTTACTTTAAATACTGCTTATTATTGCTCAGTATTGACTTCACAGCAACAGGTATCAGCCTGCATGAGCTCGACTACCCTCACTGAAGTCCAGCTCTGCAGCAGTACGTTTCTGACATCCCGCCACTGTTGGATAATGAAAAATGCATCACCATTGATCCCCTTTCTGTTGCAAATCTTGCATAACGTCGACTCTCCTGAACAAACTGTCCTCATTTATTTCTGTTATTCATTCTTTGTCCTACCTGGTCACCATTAAAATGTAATGCTGACAGTTAGATACCCCAACATCAAAGCCGCTGGCGCCGCTTCTACCCAAATGAGACGAGGCCTCCTTTCAATTAAAATCGACTCCTGACTGCTCTATGTTGGGCTTCCTGTGTTTGTGAATTCCCTGTAACCCTTTCATCACCTTCTCCTCATTAACCCACCTCACATGATTTTCGCTGTATTTTTTTGTCTTCTCTTGCTCTCCTTTTTGTTCCATCTCAGAGCTACCTCAAGCCGACAACACTGTATGTTCGTGATGATAATGAAGCTGAGAGGCCGTTGTCTGCACCCTACGCAAGAGGGTGTAATTTGGGCTCCACCTTCACCTCCACCAGCAATTCCAGCAGGTCGCCTTGCTCTGCGAAGATTAGCATGAAAGCACAATGGAGCCTGTGTTGAGGAGCCCAATGCAGCTTTCCGTTAGCATAATTTTTTCACTCTTTTCAAATTCATAAAGCAGACCCTCTCTCTCTCTCTTCTTTAGTAAACCTGCTGGATGTCTCCACTGGGGTGGACTGAGGCTTCATGTTTAAAGCCAAGTTGAGCCAATTTCTATATCTGATTTCCCCTTGCAATCATTTCTGCTAACACTGCAAACTGTTCAGTTCCAGACCAACATCAAATGGCAATGGCCGCAGATGACATTTAAAAGTAATTCCTGGTAAAAAATCTTTTGTCTTGGCTACCTTTAAAGAGAATCAACATCTGCTAGTTATTAAACGGCTCAGTAGCTTTAAAAATTAGCTCAGAATTATATTACTTTTCATTAATAGACTTCTCCTTCATAATCTGGAGAGAGAAAACTATATCTCTGTAAAATTAAAAGGATGAATAGCCAAGTTCTCAATTCAGTTCTGAAGTTTAATCAAATTGCCAATTAACTGTATTAGCAGGGGAGCCTACATGTTTAGAATTGATGGATCGCAGTTGCTCCTCTTCCACATTCTTAATGAAACTGTAAAGCAAGTGAAGTCTTTTAAGGTTGACCTCCATTTACTGATCTGCTAATTAACTTTGAATTAAACTTTGATGATTAATTATTTACCTGCATATGTACGGCTAAATATTCACAGATTGGAGGGGGAGAGCATAGATAAAGATGAGCAAATTTGTGTACCGTGTCTTGACCATCCTGGCACAGCTACAGAAACCCAGGCAGCTAATACGCCCATCCTCCCCCATCTGTCCCTCCATTCATCTCAATCCACCCTTCCCCCCCACTTATCACTGCCGAAGCCCCTGCGTCAAAAGGAAAAAATGAAGAAATGTAAAGTCAAGATTTTGCTTTCTTATTGACGACCAAGATGTTGAGAACCTGCACCACACATGAGACGTATGAGTATCAGCCTCGATCACAAAGTCAAGACTGAAATGATTGAAACCATTTATAATATCATGAAGTATCCACTCACATTTTTGTATTATTGACCCTTTTCTCTCATGTTAATATTTGGTTACATCTCATTGTAATCATTTTATTTGCTTTTTGACATCATTTTCTAGATAGCACATATATATAATAAATTCTGTCAATATTAATGAAAATAAAAGGCTCCTACCTGCAATTTCATTTTGAACAAGATGAGCAAGGTGACACCGGATTTTAGGGTTCCCCGACCTACCAAATCCCACTTTAACCTCTGGGTTTAACGCTAGCTGTGTTGCGACGATATGTGTGAGAAGTGACTGATTGAAAACATCAGTGGCAGAGGTAAGCGTAGATGCTGTTAGTCCACCTGTGACAGACAGATTGGCTCATCCAATCACCTGGCCTGTATTTTTTGAAAGTGTCTGACTTTTTCCAAACAGATTCCAACAACAA
Source organism: Argyrosomus regius (assembly GCA_946959425.1). Classification (NCBI taxonomy): domain Eukaryota; kingdom Metazoa; phylum Chordata; class Actinopteri; family Sciaenidae; genus Argyrosomus; species Argyrosomus regius. Next base: position 9,662,188 of record OX336899.1, on the reverse strand, counting down.
CTTCGCCATCGCATCCACACTGACTGAGATGTTGCAGATGTGTTCTTTTATTTAAAAGAAGGTCTGGTGTCAAGTTTAGCTCTTTCTTTAATCGCAGGCAAACAAATCAAAAGCTCAGCGAAAAATAAACTCTTTATTGTACAGCAGTGAACAATGACTGTATCCTGAAAAGCTGGACTCATCAACATTAGATCTGTTGTCTCTTTCAACCCTGTGTCATCCTTTATGTATGAAATATAAAGAAAACAGGCAGAGTTTTGTTATGATGTGCTTTGAAGATTGAACTTTTCAATCACCTCTCTTGGGAGAAACTCTCATAAAGGGTCTAACGTAAAAGACTATATTGTTATGTAGTTATCAGTTTCTCAACCTACATCTTCATTTCAGTCTTGATTTTCACCTGTATCCCTTCACCAGCGCCTGCAGCCTGAGGCTGGCCTACAGGGCTGGGGCACTACGGGGCTGCTGCAGCTCGGCATGAGGGAAGTTAAAGGAGATTTCTGCTCTGCAGCTTCCACAAGAAACAGGCTGAGACTGCAGCGGGAAACACAAGTAAACAAGAATGCATCTGGAGGACAAATGTCGTGCGAGGAAAGCATCTGATTCTGCCTCGCAGGAGCTGTGTGATGTTCAGAGAAGGATCACAGCGGCCCCTGACATCTAAAGACGGCGTCGCTGATTCCCGAGAGCCCTAACCCTGCTCTAGATCAGGAGGCAGATCCTGATGGGGCGGGGGGGAGAGAGATGAATGCATATGAATACACATGACTGTGATGTTGGATTTGGATGCATTTCAGAAAAGCACACCATATGCACTTGTCACTGAGTGGATAATCCCGAGAAATGCGGGATCAAGGTTAATCTGTCGTTAAAAATGAAATGGATTCAGAACATATCAAGACACAATATCTCTTGCTCAGCACGTCTGTAGTTTTGCCAATGCAGCACATTTTGTTGAAGGGCGAAAGTCATGATGACTTACTTGAGAGTCCAGACATAAAGCCCATATGGATATTTTTTTCTAGCACAGTATATCCTCTTTCACCTTTCTTTCACAGCCCTTCTTTTGCATGATAGAGTGGACCTTTGTAAGGATCATCTATCATTACGTGGGATTACCATTTCTTTGCATGCTGGGATCTCTTAGGATTACAGGGAGATTACTTCATATTTTTAAAACCCCATGCCAGATCTGCGTTTATCTTTTCCATCCGGCAGTTTTTGGTAAGACAGTGAACCGCCACCATCCTGAATCCTTGTCTGAGATATCATATCCACATTCTCTGCTTGTGATTTATCTGCATCCTTCTTCATTTCCAATAATTTCAAGGAACCTGCAGCTACCTTTTTAAAAAACCATATGAATATTATTTATCTCAATTTTTACATTTTTTACACCGATTAACCAACCAAGCTTTAAAAATTCCCTCAAGACTTTCATGCCATTGCTTGTTCTGTGTCCCTAAGGCTTTGGGGGAGATACAGAAGCTGTGCTGTGTAGGAAACAACACATCATTAACAATGCAGCAAGCTATAATGGGTAAATGTGAAGGTCATGTTCTGATGATATTGCCATTATGGAGTCTACATATTACACGGATGATAAGAAGGATAAAAATGATGCATGAATAGTGTCGCTGAAAAGGCATGTGAAGCCAAAATAACAAAACTGAGATAATACGTTTCATGCTGCTGAAAACAATTGTTCAACATTTTGGGACGTACACTTATTTGCTTTCTCTCCGGGAGAATATCGATATCAAAGCGTATATTAAGTACAAAGGTAGAATTGTGATGACTGGAAGCAAGAGGAATAAGTGAGCTTGGCTCTGTACAAAGTGAACAAAAAACCACATAAAATATCACCATTAAAATCCATGTAAAGGCAATTCTGAGATTTCTTTCAAAATGCATTAAATATGTTGGAAAATAGTTGCTGAAAACATGTGAAAAGACTTTGAACGATATATTACTGAAATGTGGAGTTAGAAGTTAAAACAGTTTTTCACCAGTTTTCAGTCCAGGATTTTTTGGGCGGTCCTAAAGGGTGGCTCGATGACACGCTGAGGCCACCCTGAGCATACCCCTGCACCCCTAGCAGAGAGACAGAGATTAATTCAAAGTTAGTCATGTCATTTTCTGATCTCATCTGACACGTTTCAGTCGCTTCAAAAATGCTGCTTGACTGCTCCCACGAGTGGGCGTGTCTTCAGTGCATTCAGCAGACACGCCCCCACAGTCCTGGAGCTGAGAATACTGCTCATTTCTACCTGACCTTGACATCTAATTTAATAAACTTGTTGATATTTTCAATCATTCAAATTTGGCTGGGTGGTTAAGAACACTTTGAGAGCAATGAATCGCGTGACGTAGCGTAGTTGCTGAAATCAACCTACCAAATCCTGTCAAAAGTAGACTAAACAATTCTTTGTTATCCAAAAAATCTTGGTCGTTTACTGAAATGCCTCAACTGCCAACAAGGTTGTTCTCCTCTGTACAGTTATCGTGTCAAACCCGCCCAGTATTGATAAATGGGTCGGATGGAAATCTGTCTGAATAGGAGGGAGGCCAGACGCATCTGCCAGAGGAAATAAAAGATGAGCTCCCAGATTTGTCTAGTTCCCAAATGACGTATCCTTATTTTTTAAATAACAAACATAAACTGACATGTTAAAGTTTTTTTTTGTTGGAAATAAAAAACAACATCCACCTGCCTGGGAATTCTAGTATCTGTGGCTAGGATACGTTTGGTGGGCACAGGCTTTGACAGGAACAATGGTACCAAACCTGGATTGTGACAACAAGGCCATGGCAAGCTGCTCACAATAACTGCACTCTGCTTTTTTTTAATTCTAATTTTTACATTTCTGTTTATTAAAAACAAAACACACCACATCTTCCTTGGTGAGTTTTAGAGGTGATGGTAGGCATATTTCTCCACTTTTTTTATAGAGCCTGGGAAGCTGTTTGCCTCTGTCTCGAGTCTTTCTGGTAAGTGAAATGTCTTCTCAGCTGGAGTCAGGACATGAGTTAGATTATATAAATCAGATTAATATCAATCTTCTCGTTTTACTATCGGAAAGAAACCAAATAAGCATATTTCCCAAAATGTTGAATTTATTTCCTTAAAAACTGCATGGTTCAACATAATATTAACCATCTCCTTTTCCTGTTAGCATCTCTCTCTCTCTATTTCTTGACAGCCTGTCATCCCCCACAGATATATCTGGTTTCAGGATTCACTGACCTCTACAGTTACAGCCCACCACAGCTGAGAAATGATATGGATGTGACTGGTGAAGTGTGTTCACCAGCAATGCTATAAAATTGGTGGGTATTGTCGGAATCACTTTTGGGAGTTGACTTGCTATTATCCTGCACCAGAGAAGGTTGGTCACCTTGAGGAAAGGTGAAACTAAAAGTTCCATTTAACGGACTCTTCACCGGCTTCCCAGCTCTCAGGTGAATGGATTTTATCTTTTTGTAGCCTTTTATTCTCACTTTTGTTAATCAGAAGTTTTTCCTTGTCCTCTAACCACTTACTGGAGACACAAGGAGGCATCTTGACACTTAACTGCCAGCACGGATGCTACAGTAAATGTTAAATGTCTCTGGATCAATATCGTTGCCCACAGCACTGCACTGTACCGGGTCTCTCACACTGCTCTGCTCATTAGAGATGTGTCTGACCTATAGGCTTACATCAGCTCATGGCAGCAGATAGAGATACCTGTAAGTCTGCTTGCAGCAAACACATTCTACAGCTCATCAAACCAGCTCTGAAGGTGCAAAAACAGGATCTGCCTAAATGCAATAAGACAATCTATCACAATTTAAAGGGCATTGTGTAAATGTTTTGTCTCATATTACTGACAAATTCATATTACTGACAAAATGGCATCATCGCTGAACCTTTTAATAACTGCAGCCCGTGTCACATAACAGGCAAGAACAGAGAGTAGTAGCACCATCTGCTGGACAGAAAATGGTACAATATTGTACAATGTGATCTTACATGAAAGATGCCACCATTTATTGCGCATTCACAATGAAATTCTGACTGACTGACCTTTGTTCAAATAGGAAAAACTGCTGCAAATGATTGATAGAAGACACGACTTCTTTTTCATTTACATCAAAATCTCTGGCAATTAGAGCCCCGACTTGGAAATTCCACGTCTCTTTGAAAACATTGCTGATAGATTTCTTCATGGGGACTAGACACTAATTGTGGAGTAGACATGGACTTCTGTCTGAGAGGATCTAAACCCACCATGGAGGAGATGGATGTGCTCGGCTCTATAACAGGCTGGAGGTGTGCTTGTGTTAACAACAGCACCCAGATGACAGGTAAAGTACAGACAAGCAAGGTTTTGGCTATTTCAAATTGATGACGTGGTTCTCAGAACAGGTAGAATGGTTGGTTGGTGATCCAGATCTTACTCCCAAATTGTTAAATACCGCTGCTTGTTTGGTGGTCCTGCACTTCAAAATATGATGTAGGTACCCCTCTAGAATCATGACCCATGTAGCTTACTGGTTTAGAAAACAAACAGGTGGTTTTTGTGGCTATACCCTAACCTAAAGTTAACCAGATAAGCTTTATTTTGAAAGTCTAACCACACATTGCGTATTTATTGTTGCTAATTTGACAGCTGAACCCTGCAGCGGCATATTTATATAGGCGTAGGAGGACTGACCAAGCTGCAGTATTTGATGACGAGCATGTAAACACAACTCTCTTCTGAGACTCTCTGTAAGAACTTCAGATCAAGTCTAACAGTAACCCTAGTGATTGTCAGAATAATCTCAATTTGGGTTGTATTGACATTATTATTGGCAGTTAATGTTAGTGTAGTCATCTTTGTTCAGAAAAAAATGGGGAAAAGACCCCTTTTTTTTATTGTGCAGTGGGCAGAAAATGGTAATATATGAGAGGCACAAAAAGGGCTAGTCAAAGTGGTGGATTCCTGGGCATTAGCTCTTTGTTAGCCTTTATTTGATAGAAGCAGCTGAAGAGTCACAGGAAAGTGCAGAAGGTAAGACAGGGATGACATGAAGCAAAGGGCCACAGGTTGTAATCAAACCTGGGCCTCTCCGTTAAGGACTGGGCCTTTGTATATGGGGCACACGCTCTATCAGGGCGGCCCAGTGTAATTGTTTTAAAACAGTTTCTTTCTGAGAAGATGGAATAGAGGACAGAAAATGAGTTTAGAATACCAAAAAGCCAGTTACTGGTATTGATTTACAGCCACGTCATCCCCCATTATGGTCACTTTGTGTTATGGAGCAGTGCCCTAAATAAAAATGTACTTTGGTGCTCTTAGCTGGAGCATCCTTTCAAAGAAATCTCCAAACAAACTGTACAAACATCATTGTGTAGGAAGATTTGCTGTGATCCTGTTTCACCCTGTGGCAACTTTAACTCATCCAGATTAAAAAACATCATCAAGATAAAAAAAGTCATCGTTCAAAGCAGTACTAAAAGTCTAGTTCTGTTGTATTTATGTTGCTTTATCTTCCTGGTGGTTAGGTGTGAAATCCTGCTCATCAGTGTCATGGGAGATAATGAGACCATGTGAGATCTTATTACCTTCCAGCACCGACAGTTTCATGCAGCAATAATTACTCCCACTGGCGGCTTGCTTATTGACGATGCCTGCCCAAAGTATCACTCTGGGACTAATGGTTTCCCTCCTTCACAAGGCAAACAATGGAATGAACACCGCTTCAATCAACTCCGAGTGATGGATTTAATGACAAAATCATTTTTCCTCCACTTTATGGCAGAGGAGGAGCGACACATGCAGAATAAGACAGGCCTCCGAGGGGATGTGTTTGTGCGAGAGCCGAGCTGTAAACAAGCGCGCTGCTTCTATTTGCTGTGATTTCATTGCATTTGATGATAAGTGAATGTGACCGACCAATTGCTGTTAACTTGGAGCAAATGAAATGCATTACTATGTGTGAGTGCGGGTCCCTCATCAGTTTTCGGCGACGGCGTGATGTCTTTAGGGTCGGGGTGGAAAAATGAGCTCTATTGATTTCAGGGAAGGAAGAAAAAGGGTAAAAAAGCAAGTAGAGGGACTCCAACTAGCCTCAGTTGGATCATGAGTTCAACATGCAGTGACAAATGGACGGTGGAATGAGAAAGAACACCCTGAAATCAAATTGAGTATGGATTGTTGGGGCCTGGATTTATAGCTCCAGGGTATCCCAAACCTGGAAGTCATAAATTGATGCAGTTGAAATGGGACGTCAGTGGGGGATTGCTGCTATGATTCGTTTACTGCGGGTGTCACCGACGGACAATACAAATGGCGAGTCATTGTTGTCCCACAACAGGGCTCGTTAATAGAATATACACAGACAGAAGTTAAAGGCCGTGACAAATCTGCCTCTGTGGACCATGTGGCTCGGGGAGGCAGGAAACAGCCACATATCTGCACAAAGCACAAGCACCGCCCGGGGACACTGACACTGACAGGGTGACAACCAGTATATTGGTCTGCACGTAGAGTATTGTGGGTCTCTATCGGTCTTTTAGGAAAAATTATAACAGACAGTTAGTTGATTTACGATGGATCTGATAAAGTTTGGACTGTATATGGTGCTGAAATGATATAAAAGATATTAGAAGACAACTTACAATAGTTCAATTATGTTTTTATTTTAGACCATTGGATTTTAGATTTTGGACCATGTTAGCATGCCTTATTTTAATTAATTCATTAATTTAGTCTATATATTTCTCATTGTCAACCAATTAAAAAAAACACATTAGCAATTAATTCATCCTACTAACAGTCCAAAGCCTGATACATCGTATTCCTCTGTGCTACAGATGATTACACGATTAATTAAAGCAGTTCTTCTTGAAGCGATTGGCTAGAGGACTGATATTACTACATTGGAAGTCATTCTCCCCTTATAAAAGAAGATGAACATGGGTACTGTAGTTTATTTTAAATTAATCTAACATACGGTATCCAGCTGGTGGAAATACTCACTAGAGCACTAAATGCGTATTAATCCGTGACTAAATGCACAACAAATGTGTTTACTCCTGTTTGAGTAACATGTACTAAAACCTGCTGTGCCGAGCTGTCTTTTTTCTTTTCTTTTTTAAAAACTGAAAGTAAATATTTCTAAGCTGTTATTAAAGATTTATGTCTTCAGTAAAAATCAATGGAGGGCTGACAGGTTTTGTTCTTTTATACAAAATCACCAGCCTTATTATTCTCATCAGCTTTAAAATGTTGCTTCACTTGAATTATCTTTTTTAACCAAACAGTATCTTTTATGTTGTTAGTACCATAAAAAAAATATCAATACATCTTTGTATCTAAGAGTTGTTTTACCAAACAAAGGACAAATCTGCTTCTTTAACAACCTGTATTCTATTTCTGTAGTGTCTAGCCATATAGCCCACTGATTCTGATAATATCTTATCTCCATGCTGCAACACTGATACATGAAGCTTTCCACCTGAATCCAATATGGTAACACAATAAGATGATCGGGCAGGTTGAAAACAAATCCCCAGTTTATCTAAACCAAGTTATTTTGGAAATGAATGAAAGTCAATGCAGGAATCGTCCATGATAATTGTGTTTTAAAACTACATGCGCCAACAATAGTGAGTATAATTGGACATATTTGAACAGGAAGCTCTGTGAAACCTAATGGATATCCAAAACAAAATGTTGGGTGATAAAATGTTCTCTGTCTGCTGTCCTTAAGTTCCATTCTTGGTTCCTGTGATGACAACTGAGCTATCTTCATCCACTGATGAAGACCATGAGATGCGGTTAAATCATCAGGTCAAATATCTCATTTGGTACACGGCATAATAGTTTTATGAGTTCAGAAGTTGGCTGACTTCATTTGGATGCATCTTAAATGTACCTGGTTGTAAATGCTCTATAAACTCTGTAGCTGTACAACATAAAAGTGCTATATTAAGGCGTTACCTTGATAACTTGGATAATAACTTAGTACCACCAAAGAAGCTGAACAACAATAACCATCTGCCATGAACCATCAGCTGCCTTTTAGTGTATCTCTAGACCTGGACTATTAAATGTCCATTCAGATTAACATTAAAATAAAATACATTAAAGATATCTGCAAATTAAGTTTTGGATTTAGTATGTTGATATATTATACTAAGAAAAAAAGTCTCAAATAAAGTGTTCAAGAATCTTTTTAGTTACTGGATGAAATGTCAGGTTTTTTTTAAATATGCATTTTCATTGGCTGAGACTATAAATATTTGATGTCTTACAACGGACGCAGAGGTCTTGAGGGGTTAGAGTAGATTGAAATTGGAGAGGAAAATGTCATAACTGATCAGATCGGCTGATATTACAAAATGAAAGCAAGTTAAAAATGTTTCAAAGAAAAAAGGAAATTCAAACCGGCGAACAAAATAATGCAAAAGGAACCTTTTTATTGTAACATCATATCTGTTATAATAATACTATGCTATATATATATTTGTATTTATATTTTTTACATAGGACACAAGCTACTAAGGAATACATACAGTACAGTCAGCAACATAGAAAAATATTAGAGTGGTATTGGCACAGATGAAGTAGTATTTACTGTACTTTACATGTTATACATTCAGCAAAAGAACTGCAGAATAAAATAAACACATGTTCCTCACAGTGAAGTCAAACATTTTTTTTACATTCAGTTCAAACACATGAAGGATGTTCAAGAAACGAGCGGACAGTGACATCGCATCTCCTTTCACACACACAATACACGCCCTGCTCCACCCTCCAGACACACTCACACACTCACACACACACACTTCACATGAACAGGACTCTCAGTAAAGGGCAATCAAATACAAAAAGGTTCAAGTCAGCTAGTTTTGAAGGTTGACAGCACTTGCAAGGATCTATTGGATTTATGGATCTCCTCTGAATTCACTCTTAGTTATTACAGCAGCATAAATGTGCAGACGTATTTAGTCATAAAAAACAAAAATACTTTAGAGAATGGAGTTCAGCTTGATGTAAATACATTTCTGTCTGATCTAATACAGTGCCTTGAAGTGAAACCTTTTACACAACAGCCATCCACCTCATGAAACAATTTCAAACCCGTATTTGCCCTTGACTGGGCCAATCTCAATACCACAAACACTTTTTCCCTCTGTCGATTCCCGCTGACCCCTTTGGGTAAACACATCTGGCCCGAAACGCAAACAAGCAAAAGCCTCATCCATATACAGTATGTGTTGGTGTGTGTGTGTGTGTGTGTGTGTGTGTGTGTGCTAAGGGGGGTGGGGTTGTAGGGGGGTTGAGAAATGATGCATGATGCATGGCAGCTCCTACAGATTGCTTACACAGCTTTGCTTAGTGGCTTTTTGAAATCTTTGCGCCCTAAAGGAGCCCATTTGATTAGAGTCAATCAAGGTGACACTCTGCTTACCGTGCAGCGCCACAGCAACAAAGCAGCAAAAAAAAGAAAAAGAGGACTTTGCGATGCCATCTTTTGTACTCTTTGAAGACAATACAATGGTTGAATGGCTGAGACAGACGGTCGTGGTCAGTTTTTCGAACAAGTGCAGGATGCGACCTTCAGATCTAAAGAAACAGTGTATGTATAAACAAAAAAAAAAAGCACAGGAAAAATAGCTGTTTAGAATTTGTAAAGCTAGTGGAGGTTGATTCAAGGTTGTCAATAAAGTGCACTTGCCATCAAACCAGTGCAAAGGTTAAATACAGCTCTCTGTATGTGCATAACTACATATGCAGCAGATGCACAACCATCGCTGGATATGAGAAGTCTGTGGCAACACTATGATAACAGTTCTCTAATGTCAAAATGTAAACAACATTTGATGGACAGCAAAGTGATGAGGAAACAGTCCTCACCAGTATGTCGGAAAACGACATCTCTCGTGTCACTTCATGCTTTAATGTGACAGCAAAGGTTGAAGAGAAAGTTTTATTTTATTTATTTATTTATTCATTTTTTTAAAAAAGCATTTATTATTTATTTGATTTCGCTGATGAGATGATCAAAATATGGCATCGAGAACATGAGACAGTGTCTGCTACGACGGTGCTTCCCTGCTATCATCATGCATCATATTTGAACTCGGTTTATACAAAATGACAATGTGTGACGGAGAATCTTGGCAGTGGGTCTGTATATATGCAAAATCATCCAGTATCCCAGAAAACCAAAGCCATGACACCCTGATTTACACCATTTAAAAAAATAATGAATTTCAAAGTGCCTTATGGAATCTATCCTTGTGTGGACAATACAATTTAAAACGGCTCCGTAACAAGGTGAAGGTCATCCGATCATAAGCTTGCACTGTATAGTTTGTTTTTCACATTATGTGTACAGCATATTTACTGGTAATTACATCAGTAAGCATGTTTCCTGTCTCCCTGTCACATGATTCATAGGGCAAAATGGAAAGAAGTTGTGTGTCTTAATAGTAGAATTTATAATTCTATAAATTTCCTTCAAAACTCTATGAAAAGAATTGACCATTTGCTAAACCCCCTTCCCCTAAACAGTGATTGTCCAATCATAGGTGAGCAACCTGTCAAGCTTTGGATGTTGAAGCTGTGTACATGGGACTATTTATAGAGAGGTGCATCTGCATTCAAAGAGTTTCAGTCTTTTTTAGCCTTTCCAAAAACCAAAAAGGTTAGCAGGTCATGCTAATTAGCTTGCCTACATTAGTAACCAAACATTACTTCCAACACTTCAGCACATCATACTAATTTGCATTACAAAAAGCCCCATTCAGGACTTCTACTGCGTAGTTTTTCTCTTTTGTGCGAAGCCTAGAGTATCCTAGATGCTATCAGGCTAACATTAGCAGCTCTGGCCTGCTCTTTAGTGGATTTGGGGAACGTATACACTCCAGAGACCCAAGCGACATAACCAGAGGTAGTACATTTTCAGAACTCATCAGCCGAATGTTAGAACTAAATCTTACATTTTCTCATAATGTAGTGTAGTCAGCCGGAGCTGACGTTAGTTAGCTAGCTACAGATGCTAAAAATCTGAACAGAAATAAGAGACCCATTGCTTCCAAAATTACTAAGAATTTTGGGTGGTAATGTGTCACCGTGGAAAGCTTGACAGGCATAGCAACAGTAACTGAGGGGTTGGGGTCTGCTTGGCAAATGACCTATTCTTAAATGTATTCAACCAACTTGTCAGTCAATCAGTCAGTGCAAACAATAAAAGGTGAAGGCTAACACAGCAGGTAGAGCCATTTGGTATCAAAGATACTGCTCGTTATGCTGTAGCCTTATACTTTCTAATTATGGTGAATGAGTCAGGTCGAGCTGACATACAGTTTAATGTAATTAAATGTATGAAAAAGCAGATACACTGAATTATAGGCTACATGGAGTAACACCTCTGCCTCCGTTGTACACTTTATAAATACTTTGATTTCCATTTTGATAGATTTGATGATAACACACAAAAGATTACATTTAGATGGGCTACTTACACTGTAGACACATAAGCAGATAAAAAATAAATAATTTAAACAATATATTCATTTCTGTATAAAGGAACATCTATGTTTTGTACAACAAAATACTTAATGTACAATCAAGGGGATAAATGCTGCGCATCTATTGCCTCAGTTCTAAGGATAGTTTAAGACTATCATCGGTGTAACCCTTAAAGAAGAATTCAACCATCCAGGCTCTAAACCAACTCTAAAGGGAAAGTAGTTCAATGCTTTCGACCACAATTAGCATTTGTTAGTGTTCTGGCTGAGAGGTTATTCATAAGGCCAACAAAACATCTACAATCAATCAGATGTTTTATTTTGCATGGCTACACGTCAAACTCAGATTTCTGAGTTATCAATTTTTAAACAGTCACAATACACTGATCTTTTAATAACAGCTGCTAACAATCTTAACAGATGGGATATACAGGCCTCGCCTCTTAGATACCAGGGGTTATATACATTGACTGTACAAAGCAAAGGTAAACACCTTATCCTCCAACCAAGCCCCATCAGCCACCATCAGGTTCTCTCCCATAAGCCTGCAGTACTAGCACCTTTTATTTGAAGTAGTTGAGCCCTGCCACTAAGAAGAACTTCTCCAGGAAAAGCTCAGAGTCCAAGACGGCAATGTGGGCGGCGCGGCCGATTAGGGTGTTGGCTGTGTTGGGCAGAGCGTGGAACACATTCTGGCGGATCAGCCGGCACTCTTTAGCCTCCACAAGTGGTTGCAGAAGGTTGTTGATCATCTCAGTGTACACGGGGCCTTCAGTGCAAAAATGAGAACAGTTGCAGTGAATCCTACAATGTACATGACACAAATCCTGCAAATCCTAGCCAAGAAATACTTTGGGCACATAAAAAATGGGCTTATAAAACCACAACATGTGGTTTGTACTACGCTCCAGGTCTCTGCAGTTAGAAGATCTTTAACCGATCACTAGCTTTGATAAGAAATATGCACTTAAGACATGTTTACAGACTGGTACAGACAACGGTTTTGGTCTCTGTAGATAATTTCCCCGTTCATGACAACTGTACTAGGGTGAATTTTTTTTTAAATTCACTTGTTTAAATGATATTAAGGCTTAAAGTTATGCATAATTAATACCATGGTCCCTTTAATTGACAGATAAGTGCCGTTACAGATGGCTTATTAGAGCACCCAGGTGTCATTTGGCCCGTCTGAGGTCCTTGTCTTTGCCAATATTTAGATTAACCAGGAGGCGGAAGAAGCAATACATCCAACATGGCGGCGGCAAGTGCTGCATGCTGCAAAACCTATAGGTGACGATTTGTACAGGCATTAGGAAAGAGGATACAATATAGCATTAATATCTGCATTTCTGACCTGTGGTCCTGTCTTTGAGAGCAGTTTTGCACATCTCTATTCTGGCGGAGTGGAAAGGAACATAACGGTCCTGTGGAGACGCCACTAACACCACGTTCTTGAAGAACTGGAGCCCTAAAAGGAGACAAAACAAACGAGCAAATGAGACTGCAGAGTGTGTGTTGGTGTGTGCATGCGTGTGTGAGAAAGAGAGAGAGAGAGAGAGAGAGAGAGACAGAGGTGGTGAGAGAGGAAGACAGAGGAAAGGAGTGAATTGGTTGTAAAACGCAAAGTACAATCACAAAGTACAATGACAGGCTTGATACGATAAAACTGCGTTTTTTTTTCTCAAGTCTCCTGTCAGTGTGCTTTTAAGAGAGTGCGCTGGTGGGTTTCCAATGACAGGGTTTGGATCATTTTGTCAGCCTGCCACAGCGCTGGAGGGGTAAAAGAGTGTTTTCAGGCTTATCTTCTTCAAGCCTGTGTGACAAACGACTGCTTTGTTCCACTCACACAGTGGGGAGGCCTCTCTCACAGGCCTCTCTCAGCTCGCTGGCAGGGGTTTAAGTGTTAGCGAGCTGACACATACAGAAATTTGACAAAAAAGACAAGTTGACAACATTTTCATGAATATTTGAATAGGCTTGTCTTTCAAGTAATAGTCTTTAGAGCGAGGCAGTCAATATACTCTCTCTGTTTCAAATTCCCCCGCTTTCAGTCTGTACCTGGTTTCTGACTCAGGAGATAGAGGAATGTTTTCCGTGGATCAACGTGATCTCTGAAGGTGAGCTGCAGCAGGGATCCTGATTTCTTCAGCTTCTGCATTAACCACAGACCTAGGCAACACACAGATGGATGATATTCTTAGATGAAAGTCTAGCTGCTGAGGAGCACAAAACATCGAAATGCAGCGCTGTAAATACAGCACATCTGCACTGTGCCTTTTTTTTCTCCCCAAAGCTGAGCGGTGGCCTCACCTGTGCTGACCAATGTGCTGTTGTTGTACAGCGTTCCCAAGTGTGGGCCTGACAGCGAGAGGAAAGTGTGCAGTTTGGGCAAATAGCAGCGGAAGCGAGGCCTCGTCAGCACTGAGCGGATGATGATGTTCCCCAGAGAGTGACCGATGAAGCTGTTGGCCGAAGACGAAAAACTTTCAGAGAGATAAACTTGCAACTCGAGTGGGTGGCAGGAAAAACACTGCCTCCAACACTGATGACCTACAGTATGACACTGTGCAATATCTTATTATAGACTCTCCTGTAAGTAGGAACTAGCTTCAATGCAGGGTATTTGGAGATTTTTAGCTACAACACTGGTAATTACAGAAAATTCATTAACTTGTTAAATGTTTAAACATTCTCAAAGGCAATGACAACTTAATGATGTTAACATAGAGGACATACCATACAAATTAATAGCCCTTTCCCAGCAGTGGGGAAATATTAGATTCATGAAGCTATGTCTGTCACTTAGTTTAATTACTGTACGGTTACAGCTCTACCCAAAATCCCTCATCACCATGTCTGCTTCTTCTCATCTGTCTCCTACCAAACTAAATATAGAAGAAATGTGGAAAGAACCAGATGCTATTGTAGCAGTCCATTGCTTTTTGTCTTTGATACACGCTCTCAAGAGAATATGCCACAATAAAGAAAGTTAACAAACTTAACTTTGGTAGGAACTCTTACAAAAACATAAATTGGCACATCGAGGGCAATTAAGCAGGAAGATGAATAGCTTAATTTGATCGGAACTAGGCAACACACTGCTGCATAAAGGAGTACAGTCTATCAAGTGAAAGTCAGACACTTATTGGCACTATATGATAAGAGCTTTCTATCAATTTTGCGCCACTTACCAATTTTGAATTTGCACAGTCTATATATTATCATGAAACAGTGATTCCACAGTGATAGGTGCTGAGTCCTAGTATCAATGTACAGTCTCTGCTGCCATCTACTGACCGAAGAAAATGCTGCTGAAGTTGGCGATCGCTTCAAGTTTGCCTCAAATAATCAATCAAAATCACTCACAGGCTACGAAGAGTCGTCAGTAACGTGTATGTTGCACAGTATTAAAGCTGAGCGTCTGACCTTATCCTCCCAATGGTGAGATTGTACAGTTGGATATGCTGAATGATCTCATCCAGCAACCTGTCTGTCATGGTGTCGAAATCTGCAAACGTGTCGGTCTGCAGGGAAACGGCAAAGAAAAGCACAGCAGTCAGCGCTCTACAAATCGCCTTAAAGCACTTTCTGAAAATGTCCCTGTATGTGTTATCAATTTGCGGCTGTCGCTGTCATCCACCCATGTACCTGGTTCCTTTCAGACATGAGGAAGTCCAGCCTGGATCCTGGCAGTCCTAACTCAATAAAAGTCTTCACCAGCCGGAGGTCTGCGCTGTTTCCTGGAAGCAAAGAGGAAATTATATACACAGTTTCTGGCTCAGCTCTTGTGAAGAGCGCCCATTAATCATTTAAGGGACACCTGGAATATGTTTCAAAGAATTAGTATTCACAGACTACATAGTGTGAAGTGATATTTTAATTTTGTAGGACATACTCTGGGAGACTATATTACATTTACAATGCTAATAAGACAGTAAAATCTAAAAAAAAGGATGTACAGTATGCTACAGATGTGTCAGTTTAATAGCTATTACATTCTAGCAGTGGAATTTGTCTGCAGAGAACCACCGGAATATTCAGCTGTATGCAGACTCACCATCAAGCCCGTGGACACACACCACAAGGTGTATGCCATCATCAAACTCCTCATCGTCTTCCTCGGGGGGGAAGTAGGGTAGATCTGATGCCAGGAGAGGAAGGTCGCTGTACAGGCTGGCCTGAAAGCTCAACTCTTTGAACAGCTCCTCTTTAGCTTTGTAGAAACTGGAGAAAAGGGAAATGACATTTGGAAAAAAAAACAATGAGAGATTATATTCTGTACGTTAGCAATAAATTGAAAAAAGAACTTGCAAAGACAAGCAAATAATGAACAATCTTAGTTACATACACAGAAGTAAAATGCTGATCTAAGATGTTGTTTTACAAGAAAAGTTGAGTGCATCTCTTAGAGGTGAATCAGTCCAACAGTTTTCTCCCTTTGGTCCAAAATATAAAAGAAAACCTGCTTTGCATTTTTGTATTTGATTAATTTTAGTTCACATTGCCCACTTCGAAGCAAAGCAAAGCATATACACAGAGGTCTTCTAAGTAGCTTCTGTAAGTTTTATTACCCTGTCATCCTGCCAGGTTACAGATTTTAGCAGTGGAGGAGTCAAAACAAATCCGATTTCAGTTCCTGTACTTTCAGCTAATCGTGATGGATTTGTCTGCACTCTTTGATGTGATTTAATACACTCAGGAGGCATCTCACCTCGTCTTGACTTCCTCGCTTCAAATTTACCCTCACTTCATTTTGTTCTGCTAGGCTTTCCAAGAACAAGTAACTGCCAGCTACTCCACCAGATGTCAACAGCCATCTCTGCAAACCTTGTGTGTTGGCCTTGTTTCCTGTAGTTGGTGTGGATTATAATCACACTCCTACAAACTTTTCCTTGGAAGAGGTTCCTAACCCATTTTCTAAAACATTATTTACTGACATGCAAGTGGGAAAGGAAATATTCTCACCTACCTGAACAACTGAAATTACAAAGGCTATTCTGCAGGCAAAAAAGGGTGATTTAATTTTTATCACTTAAATGCTTCTTTAGCCTCCAAGTGGGCCAGTGTACATGTTTGATTGAAAGCTGAGTGGATAAAGGCACTGAGTAAGGCACTAAATGTATCTAAACTAACCAATGTTGACATTTGCAGGTGAATTTAAGCTGTTGAGTGCACTAGAGTTGATCTTGCTATCCTGTCTGCTAACATCATCAATATTCCCCTGGAAGATAGGCCTATTTGATTGATAGCTCATTCAGCAAGCTAAGGTGCAAAAAAAGACATGTCCGTTCTTGTAGGAGACATTAGCTAGGAAGCTTATGTCTTATAGTTAGCGTTAAGCTAATGTGGTTTGCAGTTCACACAAAAAGTGGTTTGCTCTTTTTGTGTTGTGAATCCGGCTGCTGTCTGGTGAGGTATCATTGTCTTTCAGCGCAGATAGAGATACAATTGCATTATGCCTGTTCATGCACAGGCATAAAGGAAACTATGTATTTCTTCATTTTCCCGACTGATTTTTTCAAGCGACCTCAGGAACTTTGATTTACAAAGCAGATCTGTGTGGTGAAGCAGAAAATAGTATGCTATGTACTTTAAATTGGGTTTTAAAACACATTTACAGCACCATTGGCCTTTGCTGACACTAAGTTTAGCTGAAACGTAAACTCACTTTAGCATCCGTTCGTTAGTCTCGTCGTCCATGTTCAGGGGGTTGAGTGAAGACGAGGAGATGATACCAAAGGACCCCAGGGGCTGGTGGGTGATAGGTGAGGTAGCCTGGCGAGCGGACATTCCACTGATGGATGGAGAGTCTCTCAGGACAGAAGAAAATGGCAGGCAGGTCGGGGCACAGGATACTGACATATTCACCACCTCCACCATCTTCTTATTCACAAACGCCAGCCCTGAGTTGGGGATCTTAGTGGGCTTAGTCTGACAATCTAAAGGCTCTTTCTCACTGACTGATATCCCATTGAGGTCAACAGATGATGTGATATCATTGGCTATCAGCCCTGTTAGGTCACTCGGCCTCAGCGTGGAGGTGGTGCTGTTGGGCAGGTCATTGGATTGTTGAAGCCCTGAAGGCTGTAGGGGTGTTTGAGAGGGATCCAGACACTCTTGGTCCTCAACAGTAAGCAGTTCAGTCTGATGGAAACTTTGGCACCCATCTCCAGTGTTAATGCTCTCTTGATCTGCTGCACTTTTATGCACACATGGTTTGTTTCCACAGCTGCAGGGTGCTGCTTCCGTTACAACAAGATGCACATCCTCAACTGAGGCGCTTACTCCACTGATGTGTGTTTGATGGTTCATATTCTCCCCCTGGCTGCCAATAACAGCGCTTTCCTTCACATGCAGGCTTTCTACAGACTCTTGTAAAAGCAAGACTTCAGACACACCACTTAACACTGACTTGGTTCTGTATGTCTCTGACAGGAACTCTGGAGGGTTTGACTTTTCAGAGCTAATATTTTCATTGAGGATCTGGCCAAGATTTGTTAAACTTGGATCTAATAGAGATGATTCAGATTGCTCTGAATCTAGGTTACTGTTCAATGAAGAGCAGTTGACCTTAAATGAATCCTGGTGTTGCACTAGGCTCTTTGCGTCTGTTTCCTGGTTTAGGAGCACATGGTCCTCCTCAGTGTCTTCAGGGCTACTTATCTGCGGCGCAGAGACTGACTTGGTCAGTTTGCTGAGCTGCCTCTGCTGCTGGTCCTCCTCATAGGGTAAGGAGCTAATAGAGGTGAGTGAGGCCTGTATACCTGCACTTGGAAGGCTGCCATTGCTCTCCATCTGCAGGCCCTCCAGAGAGCTACGATGAACCGGGTGACGACACACTATTTGTTGTGGAATCTCCCGTTCGCTGGAGAAGTCTAGAGGAGGTCGACTTCTCAGTGCAGCCTCCAGCGGCCAGGCCACTGAGCTGGGCTCGCTCTCAATACCTGAGTCGGAAATAACTGAGGACGAGCGCTTCATAATCTTGGAGCCTGCCAGACCTCCACGGTGAGTCATCTCTTTTCTGAGATCACCGGGAAAGGTAGGCATGACTGGATGGCCATGGGCAGTGGGTAAGCTGATGAGAGGAACATCCTCACTCTCATCATCCATGGAGTGATTTAATGGCATGGCAATATCAGACTCCTCGTCAATGTTTTCACTCTCACTTGCTTTGCTGTCATTTGTGGCATCACAAAGTTGGACGGTATTTTGTGTTACATGGTGAGCAGGAGACTCATCACTGCTGTTATTGGAGTCAATTAGGGAATTGTGGTTGGAGGAGAGAACCAGGATTGCTTCTTCTCTGTATGGATCTACATCACAAGGCTTAACTGCAATGTACCTCAGGCCTGGGTTACCGTTCTCCTCAACCTGGCCTTGTTTTTCCTCTGGTTCCTTCATGTTTACTGCTTCTGCTAGAGAGGGTCCAGTGCTGTCCTCAGCGGGAGTGCGGTTCTGTGTTCTGCTGATGTTGGTGCTAGTTTTACTCTGCTCTGCTATGAGTGAGACATATGTGGGCAGGTCCATGCAGTCATCGCTGTCCAAGGGATCCTGGTGTATTGCTGGTGATCTGGCTTCCTGGCCACTTTCAAAAATCCCATTGGCGTGAGTGATGGTAGGATGTGAGTTAGTCTGTCTGTCCGTGGTTGGCACACATGATACCCACTCTGGAAAGACAAGGACATTCAACATTTGGTTTGAAAAGTAAAAAATCAGTGATTAGTTGTCATCAAGACAATATTTTCAGCCTCCTTTTGTATTACCTGTTTGGGGGGACTCCACATATCTGTCCTCAAAGATGATGGGCAGGCTGTTCCAGTCTCCATCGATGTCCAGGCACTCAACAGGTAAAGGAGGCATCTTGGTCAGGTAGTCTGAGCTCCGCACTTCTGCAGCTATCTGGCCATGTCTGTTGATTCTGGATCAGCAGAATGATAACATAAATACGACACTTCTCTCCATTCATTATATTATTTTCTTTTTCTGGAAGTCACTTACAGTTCCTCTTGAAAAGTCAGAGATATCTCTTTGGGGTGTTCAGTAAAGAAGTATGCCTCTGAGAACCTCCTGACCTGATGTATACAGAAACAGACAAACAATTTTCACCTTGGTGGATCCTCAGTCTCATGTTTAATGGCATTAGAACAAAGCAGTCAGTTGCATTGAGTCAAATATTTAAGGTCTGCACACAAAGATAGATTCAAATCACTTCTACCAGTGTGTAAACCTACTGTGATGAGCTGGGGAAGATTGCTGCATCTTTATCCTGATTGGATCTGACAGAGAACCAATGCACATGCCAAGTAGCAACTTGTCAATAACAAGGTAGTCACACCGTAAAGCATATCCTGCTTTATCATTTAAATGGGACCATTTGCAAAATGCATTGAGATCACAAACCCATTAGAAAACTGTTCACTGATGTAATAAATCACTTCCTTTTGCAGCCTGTGGAGTCTTCCCTTGCTGGCTATTAGAAAGATTGCAGGTTTGGTTCCTTTCAGACCTGGAATCCCCAGCCACTGCGTCTTTGACACAAAGCTTGATCCAAAAGCTTTCTCCTTCTCCAGCTCCAATTAGAAATGCATCATCCTTGAAAGTCAGCCACTGTGACAGACAAACCACCAGGAACACAATTTCTGGTGTATTTCCACCCCACAATAATTACAGAATAAGTGTTAATTGAAATTCTAACTCCGACGGTGGGTGCAGGCATGGCAGTATCCCCTGAGGGTAATCTAATACAAAAGCAAACATGTTCATTATTTTCAGACAACTGAGACGAAACAGTGCCACATAACAGAGCCCTGAGAGCCACTCCACTGTGAAGCACATATTCAAATTAAACAGCCCAGTGATTAGATAGAAATTGCATTGGAAATTATATTAGCTTGCTCAGCTGGGTTTAAGCTACTGAAGTTTAGAATTGCATTTTGTCATCTTACTAACTCCCTTTGTTTGGTCAGTTTAAGTAATTCTGAACTTTGACTACATTTCATATGATACCTTTTTCCTGGTTTCTTCCTCATCACAACTGATTTAAATGTTATTCTCATGCCCAGAGAGATCCTTTTAGTTTGGTACAAGAGATTTCTTTTTAATGGCTTATAAAACCTTTAAAAAAAATGGTTGCTACATCCCTTAAGGAGTTGCTTACAGAATTCAACTGTCAAATATGTTATGAAACCTGTAGTATTTTTGTGTGGGATTCTGAGGGTGAAAATGGCCAAATTTAAACATATCAGGAAATCGTCATCATTGCACTCTAACATGGAGACTATCTGGACTGTGGCTCAGAGAACACGCAGGAAATGTTGAAACGTTTGAGCATTGTATAAGCATGCCTTTGATGGAGTGTGGCTCTCACCCTGAGCGTGTGGTGCTCCTGGGCCAGGTAGGAGAGGATGTGGGGGTTGAGCACAGCGGCCTCCAGGAAGCGGCTCCACAGAGCAGCCAGCTGGGAGCAGAGCTGGCTCACGTCCCTGCTGATCTGCTCTGCTACCTTCTCGTGGCCTTCCTGCAGCTGAGGGGGATGGAGAGGAGTCAAGAAAAAAGGATATTTCTATTATAAAAATGGATGCACATGGATGGTTTTTCTGCTAACATATCTATATATAACAACAATGTAGTGTCTACAGTCTGTCTCACGTGCATGTCTTTTAATCATTGTAAAAGAAAACTCTTTTTACACTTGAAAGAAATTATTACAATTACAATTACAATCACCAACTCGATTCAACTCAATTTAACAAATATTTTTTTACATACATGGGACAGCCATAGGAAAACACAATTACAGAGAAATCATAACGATGTGGATGTAACATTAAAGCTACAATCATCACAAGGCAAAAAACTTGTTTTTGACACAGCTCTTTGATATGTGGATGCAGTTTGCTGAATGAACGTACCTGCAACTCTATTGTGAGCTGATTTAGAGTTTCTTCTACTGGCAGCACCTCTGTGGAAAGAGAATTTGCAGAATTCACCTTGAAGATTTGAGTACACTGTGTGCAACAAGTGATAAGACAGGGTAACGACAAATTTAAAGACAGAGTCTTTTCATTTAGAAAATCTTTTCAAAACAAATTATGACTAAACTTCTACAAAATCTAATTGTGTACCAGTGGTGGAAAGTGAGTCGGTACACTCAGTAAATTTACTCAAGCACAGTACAATTTTGTAACAGTAACGAGTTACAATACAAATTACAGTTTTTATCCAAAAAGGGGCGATTAAAGTTTAAACAACCCAATATTATATAAAATGGCAGCTCCATCTAGACTGGAAACAACATTAGAATGTTGCATTATTGTGTGAGTAATAATAACCATTTAAGATATATTATAATATAATATGCTGAAAGGGGTCAATATGCAAAATTAGAATAATTCTTTTAGTTTTATTTGAGCAAACAATGTGAATATTTCTTCCACCACTGCTACTAACCCTGTCCTGAATTCATCTGTGTTGATATAAAAGACAAAAAAAAAGGCTTGTTGACCTTTTCAATTTCAATAATTTGTTTTAAGATGCTATTTTACACATTTTTAAGGATGAAAAATCAAATAATACAGAGCTTTGCACGTGTTTACCTGAGTCTAGTGGAGTCTGCTGGAGCTGTGGGATTTCCTTCATCAGTGCAGTGTAGTAAGTGTGCAGGCCTCTGTGTGCGACCAACAGGAGGCGACAGAGCCTTCGGTGCCACGTATGCGCTCTCTGCAGGCAGTTTTCACTGGGCACATAAAAGCTTCCCTGCAGAGAAGGAGACACAGAGGAAATGTCAGCTTCTATGTAGGTCAGTAGTCAGCTCTCAGAAAATGGCCTGCCCTAATAACGGACATGTCCACATACGTGAACTTTATAGCCGCCGCTGCAACAGTTGCTCGTCTCTGACCTTGTGTTAAAGGGAGCTTTTTGTTTTTTCTCAGACACGGATAAGATAATTGCATGGAAGATCAAATAGGACGTTGAAAACAAATGGCCTCTAAACACAGCTTGCTGTGAGCTGTAAAAGCAGATCAATAAGCGTATGTGGGGTAAGGAGGATGTAACGCGTCCTTGTTATGACCTTTAAAAGTTCACAGGTATGAGACCCAGAAGCAAGGGTGTCAACATTCCTCTGGGGCTTGATGGAGTAGGAGAAACAAGATAGATGGTGTGGTATGAAAACTGAAAATCTGAAATGTGTTGAGCCAAAATAAAACCCTCAACAATGCCAAGTGAGGTACAAAGCAAAAGGAAGCAAGCAGCGTGATGAGGAAGTAAAATAAAAATCATCTATAGCTCAAATACAATCTCCCCTGCATTTAAATCTAAGCATAATACAAGCTGTAATATAGGCTATGTTTCCAGTAGATGGCTCTCTAACAGTGCAGTAGAAATATTAACTGTATATTACACCAATGCATTGTACAGTGTTGAGTGTAAGACACATTTCTGTAAAATAACCAAAGCTTTGGTGCTGTAATCATGTCTCTCATTTGTCTTCCTGAAGAGCTACCCAAACGACTATCATTGTACGCATCAGCCGTCATAATATGAAGCCAGGGAGCCTTGAATGTGACCAGTGACTGCCCTCATCTGCTGGTACCTGACCTGAAACAATCTGCTACCCAGCGAGTTCTTCCCATGGCTGGGATGTTTTGGTAGCGCCAGTGGGGCTCTGCGTTTTAAAAGGCATGTAATGTCTGAGTATCTGGGGATGTACTGTAATTTGCCCCAGGCAAGCAAAGTGTCCGGCCCTATCATCATACCTGTGTGCGCTCTGTAATTGCAGCAGTGCAGTATACCCAAACCAGGAAAGAACATCTGTATGTTTACTTTCATAATTCTTTTTTACCTTTATAGAGGCCTGCCTGGATCAGTCTGCAAGTGAAGGGCTGAGAAAAATAGCTATTTTTCACTATGAACTAGTCATTATCCCAAAACCATGGATTCTCTCTGAGCAGACAATGCCTGGGATGTGCCCGAGTCGCCCGAGACGTGAGAATTTCTGCTTTTGTTTGCTGCTGATCGTGCGACTTTTATAGTTCACCATCGCATTGTGTAGCGGTATCTAAGCGTTCAATCACTGCTACTGTTAAAGACTTTTCATACTGGTAATACATTTGAACTGAGTTTTGAGTTATTATCTTCAGAACCATGTGTTCCACCAAAAAGACCAAAGATTGTATCACTTCTAACAGCATTATTTTTCTCTCAAAATATCTTTTTGTACCACAGAGAGAACTTTTTCCTTCCTTTTGAGATATAACAGCTGATATCAATGGAAAATCTACAACGTGTTTTCCAGAAATAACAACATAACACTTAGAGGAAATGTCGTGGTGTTAAGGGGGAAAGTGCTGAAAATCTAGTGTAGCCTCAGGTGAAACGCTTTAAATAAATAAAGGTGAAGGAGCAGGCGGCGTTCTGTGCAGATTTCACCTGCAGCTATGTGGTACGTGGCGCTTGCGAGCAGAACTCATTACTGTGATCAAACGAAACCCCCCTGCTTGGCTAAACGCAGAGCTTATTAAAGTGCCCAGCCAGGGGTGGGAGTAAAAACCAGGAGAAGGAGGGTGGGAGGGGGCGACCAGGGCGCTCATTAAGATTTACAGTGTAGACTGTGACGTCCGCAGGGATCCGAGATATGTATGTTATAAAAGGGTGGAAAAAATGGAACCAAGCAACTGTATGCAAGTTGGAATAATTGGCAAACACAAGAGAAAACGACACATAGGAGATGATTTTGATTAAAGATAAAAAAAACAAAAATCAGTAACTCTTAGGTGTGGAAAATCAAATCATTGAACTTGACCTGCTACTAATATTGATAATAATATTAGTATCCCAAGTGTCCCAAGGCCATACTACATATACATTCTAACCAGGTTTTGAGTATGTCAGCATTGGAAAGTCCTCAAAGATGTCAGCATGCATACTAAATCTGCTTAGTTTTCAATGTGTTATTGACGAGCAGTAGGCGTGCCCCAAATCCATGCTACATACTACTGTGACCTTCTTTTCCTTTGTGCTTTGCATTGTGGGAGAATAGTGTACATCGACCAAGATCAACTGTATGCATACTATCTGTTCTACGTCTACTCTCCTTTCTCACTTTTCTGTGTGAACACACACTTTTACTCAAGCTCTAATTAGAATTGGTACATAGTATGGCTTTGGGACACAGTGTATTACCCTCCAATGCTATGCACATATGGTATGGAGGAGCTACTCACAGCTGCAGAAAACCTTTAAGAAATTATGTATGGTTGTAAAAAGGATCCAAGAAGATCTCAGAAAACTAAAACTGAAGTATTAAATCCTTAAGGTTAATGTTAATGTTCAAGTAGCTACTTGTGTGCGAGTGAAGTGAAGTGATACCATGTCTGTATGCTAGTGCCAAGAGATAGTTAGCTTAGCTTAGCATTAAGTCTGAAAACAGGAAAACAGCTAGCCTGGCTCTGTCCGTAAAAAAATACACCTTCCAGCAGCTCTAAATCTCGGACTGATTGACTTCGAATTGGAATTTGGTATTGTGCAAATGTGAAAGACAAAACCTGATAATAAAAATATTATTGACCCCTTCAGATCAGACTATCCAGCTGCTACTACTTACTACAGCTCTGAAAGCAGGATAACTGTATATTTAATGTAATGTAATTAAAGGGTAATGAAATAATTTAATCCCTGTAGAGTCAAACATATATAATCATGATTAATAATTATGACAACAGCAATTGCACGATTATTTCTGTCATCATGAAATTGTGCACTGTAAATGAGCACAGAGACATGGAGGGAGGTGACAAGACTGGACCATCATTTCCAGGGAGAGCTGCTATCACTTCCAGATGCTAAGCCTGGAGCCTACATGCCTGGGCAGGTGGGTTAATCAGATATTATGAAAAGCCATGGTGCAGCACAGTAATAATCTCTGTGTTGGCTTCTGGTCTTTAAGCTTTAAGGCTCCACGGAGCCCCGACAAATGACCCATTCTGTGGGACAGACAGGTCCAGGGTCTGTAATCCAGATCAGAATGACTCTCTGCCCAGTTCTTGGGCTGAATCATGTTGCTTTTGGATGGCAAGCCAAAACAAATCACAACTAAATCCAGCAGCCTCTGTCCCTAAACCGAGATCACGTCTTACGTCATCACTTGGCATTTAGCTGCTTGTTTACAAAAAGGGAACAACCAGCTGAGCGGGGGACAACGCCCGCATCATTTTTTTGTGCTGCTTACAGCTTTGTGAGACAAAAAGGGCTTTTATTGTCCGTGACTTTCGATTTGAGCGCCTCTAAAGGTTAACATACCTCAGAGATGACAGGCTTGCAGTAGCCAGCTCCGAACACAAGGTTCTCTACAGACATGGCAGATGGGTCGCTCGCGCTCTCTGGCGAGCCCTTCCCCAGCCAGGAGCCCTTCCCTGTACGTGCAAAGCTGCAGAGAGAACAGGGAGGACACATGCAGGGACAAACCATGAGTGTGTATGTGGGTGAAGACAGATAAGCTGCGAGACGGGAGCTGCTACTATTCCAATCAATCAAGCGCTGCAGTAATTTATGTAATGCATGGCTAAACACTTTGAGTTTATGATATTGACAGCTAAATTCATCAGATGAGTGTTTGGAAAACTATCCGTTCAAGCTGCTAACGGATACACATTTAATTGTGCCTGCAAAAACAAATACAGGGAGGAAGGAGGAAAACACTGTGCCAGCAATTCTTGATATTCTGGATGGGATTGCAATTATAGTTTTTACTCAAAAACTCAAAATCTCTGCAGTGTAAACAGGATTCAATAATCTACAAGAAAGCCTTATCCCTATTCACTAAACCCCATCCCTCAACAAAATTGCCAAATCATAGCTTAGCAAACATAGCTAGACACAGAAGGCCTGTCAAGCTTTGGATTTGTCAACATGCCAAAGTGGTGTGCATGGAGTTAACTAAGAGCTGCACTGCTTTGAAAGGGTGTTATCTCTACACACTTTCTGTTGTGCATCAGGTTTTGGATAAAATAAATGTAAAGCACAGATTAAACAGTGTCTTTATCTCGTGTGCTCCTTAGCATGTTCGGCTAACTAGGTTACCAACCATTACTTCGAAAACCCCAGGGAGCACATCGTTGTCTAACTAGGTTACACTGTGAGAAAGCTACAGTCTAGTCAGAGATGTTGTATGAGTTTTTAAGCTAACATTAGCGGCTCGTCTTTGTATTTTCAAACTTCTACCTTTTATGTATGGACGTATGTAAGCTAAGCAGCCAAATACATATTAGCATGACAGTCTTATGCTCAATTTTTCCTCATCATACTAAGATTAACTAACTAACATTGCGATACAAGAGCAAATTCCTTTCCACGTCTTCTCTCTAGTTCATCAACTTGAGCATGAAGTTTTCGTTCCTCTGTCTTTTAGTAAATAAAGTCAGCTTTCTTAGAAAAGCCTCCACCTCGGAACCCCATTGGCTGTTGTCTGACAATAATTTTAGCTAGAGGATAATGGATATCTGGCCTTAAATGTCCTCTACCATGCACCAGTCATTGTTTACAGTCCGATTAGCAATTTGGGATGCAAGAATGGAGTTGAGAGACGAGACGAGAGACAGTCTATGACTGGATGGTCCACAAGCAGCCAGTTTTCAAAGTGTGAAAAAGCTAATAAAAAGCTAGACTGTCATCAGACAACAGCTGATCTTAACCCAAGGGTCTTTGGGATGATACCATAATAAAAAAGATTGATGCTTTGTGTGAATTCATCGTCTGCCTAATGTTTGAAAAGCCCCTCTCAACTCTACCTGATTAGCGGCTGATGTAAGGCAACCAGTGAAGCATGAATGGAGACAGAAATGACGGACAGGTGGAAGTAGTCGAACATGACGGGGACGTGGTGGTGGAGGCCTCTCCGCGGGTGGAAGTGTAGGCTGAGGGTCCGACTGCTGATCAACGGGACAGTCGCTATCTCTGCCAGCCTGAGAAATGAAAGGAGAGAGACAGATGTTACACTAATACACAAACGGACACCTTTAGGTCGTTCTTAAAGTGGCCATCTGCAGAATTTTTGCCGCTCTAGTGTTTTTTTCCAGTTGAACAGACACTTCTGACAGACACAATTGCAAATTGCAAAGTAGTGGCTGTATACTGACAAACATCTTAGCCTTTTGCCAGACTCTTTAAACGATGCCCGTGAAGGTGGACTGCTGCTCACCAATAATCTAACATCATTATTAAGGACATGTATATTGTCCTTGCAGCCGTAAAAGAAAGAGTCGCAGAAGTCTGAGTCTGAATCCTGACTGGAATTGTAATGGAGACCTAGTAGATATTCTACTGTCATTCAGACTGTTAACCAGTGTCTCTATGACAGAGAAGAAGCTCCATGATTCAGTCCCGTGTAGCATTCACAAGTACTATAATCACAGAGGTATGACAAAAACAGTGAATTAACAGTTTAAACACGCAAACACATCACTAACTACTCTTTCCTAATGTGTAGCTGCTGGTTTCTACAAGAGCAGTGCCCCTAACTAAAAATTGCACCTTTTGCAATGTATGCTAATGCAAACTACCCATTTCCTCTTGCTGTTTGTTGCAAGCAAACAGACAAATCACAGCAATCGTGTGTTGCCAGCACAAACGTTGTGATCAGGTGCTTAAAGACATGGCTATGAGCCAAAGGACATAATAGCCCTTATTCATGCCTAGTTTGCATTCTCACTCTTGCATAAAAGCTGCACAAGGGGAAAGTCTAGCATTCTCTCTCTCTCTGTGTCTCTAAAACACACACACACACACACACACATTTCCAACCTGCTTAAAACATATTTAAAAAAAACTTACTGTTGCTCATTGTCAGTGAAATGAAGATCCAGCTTCAACTGAAAGTCCACCTCACTCAAGGCTTCCTCCACCTGCAAAACACCATGAACATTATTCTCATCAGAGTAGGTAGTATCTATCTATCTATCTATCTATCTATCTATCTATCTATCTATCTATCTATCTATCTATCTATCTATCTATCTGGTGTGATATGTTAGATACTGACAGTATACAGGATATAGATAAACCTTGTTTGCAGTGCTGATTGAGCCACTTCAAAGTTCTTTTTTAATGAAGTGTGTACATTGTCTGTGTGGTCTACAAACCATATTCTCATGTTTCTTTTTAATCTGATGTAGGTTGAACAGAATTGATTTGCTCTCATGTTCAAAGTGCCACGGTGGCTTGCGGAAATACAGAGCGCCTATTTAAATTTGAAAAAACAAAAGGTATGATCAAACTACAAAGCCGGAGCTGCGAGTGGAGTCTTTTGAAGATCGAGGTGCAGTGTTGCTAATTAAAATAAAGGTTAGACACAGTTCTGCCTCTCTTTCTTCTTACGTTTATTCAAACCGTACACACACGTTGTGTAGTTAATATACAAATCTTTGCAGTTTAATCCAATATTGATGTTCTGATTGATTAAGCATACATACGGGTATACACAGGGGAAATGAGGAGCTATTTTTGGCTGTGCTATCTGTAGCTGTGAGCGGCAGATAACCTCCGGAAGGTTAATGAGTAGGGAGCCTTCGGGAGAGCTTACAGCTGAAATCTGATATGCCTTAAAGCTCCTCTGTCTCCACACCTCCGCATGAATGTCTAAATTTAATGAAATCTTCTAAAATTAGGACTCATGCAGAGTCACGTGAGGCTGAAAATCCAGTGATCCTTCCACAGTTATCCAGGCATCTATACTGTAGACATATGTCAGAGAGCAGCTGCGGTGCAGGGTAATGTCAGTGTGTGAGCTACGGCTATCATATGGATGATTAGCTTCGAGCGGGCCCATTTCAACACCCCCACACCCGAGCCTCGGGCCTGTCTCATCACTGTCAGCGTTGATCAATTTGAGCTCCGGTGGCTCCCAACAACAAAAACAGGCAGAGTGGATTTTCGGGGTCGCGCCCACGGTGAAACCACAAAGGACAGTACATCAATAACTGTCGGGCAGGTTTACACGCCTGGTCATTTGAACTGCACATGGGCAGTCTGGGGCACCAGGATTTTACATTTGTCCGTGAATTAAAGTACATCAATTCCAAGAGGCAAGTCGCAGAACTCAATAATCTGCATTTCTATAAACATTGGTTAAAAGGGAACAGCTAAGAAGTAGGTAGCCAGAGGAAATTATGATGCCCCTCGACGGGTGACTAGTGACTTTCCAGCCAGCAGGGCTTAATTTTTATGAAGAGTTTACCAACTGACCATCAGTTTCTGCACTTTACAGAGCGAGGAGCTATGCTGTGTTTATGAAACACGACAATCGATAGCTCTCAGACTGAGGGTCAGACTTTGAACCCACTCCAGAAACTTGAAAGATTAATGGTGGATGTGCAAGATAATTAACAGGATAGAAAAAAGGAAGAAAAAAAACACATTCTTGCTACAGATCTTTTTTTGGCTTGTCTATTTGTTCTTCAGACTGAAACTCAACGAAACATCACTCTTATGTGTGTAAAAGGAGAGAAAATATATGAGAATGAAAGCAGAATTACACTGTCTTTGTAGACAGCTGTATGTATGTTACTAAAATATATATAATAAGTGCATGTGTTCCATCAGATGTAAGACAGACTATTGTAAAAATGCAGTAGAGATGACCTAAAGAGACTATGTTTGAGCTAATTGCTGACATCAGTATGCTAACATATAACCAGCAGTGTAAAGTAATGAAATACATCCAATCAAGTACTGTAAGTATAGATTCCAGGTACTTCCTATTGTACTACTGGTGTATGTATGCAAACTAAGTATTTTCATCCAGTTGCTGATTGCAACCCTGTTCTCTACCCTGCACCCTCTCCTTCTTAGCGCCAAGTTAGTTAGTTGGTTAGTTTGTCTAAATGGGCCATTCTGCATAATGAATACTCTATTTTTAATGCTTTAATTACAAGTTGTTAGTCACCCTAATATTTAAATTTTCACCACCGGGTGTGATGTCTACCATGTACACCATCTTAGTTTGGATTTATGCTAACAACTGCAATATTCCCCACGATGAGAAAGTCCTCTAAATCTATTGCAAACTATCGGTTGATCTGCTACAATCTGCTAAATTCAGCAAGAGCCGAAGTCTGTTTATCAAAACTGTCCACTCACTCAGTTGTACTACTATATAGCATGTTGACTTCTTCATTACATAGTTATGTTAGTTACGTCAGAGTAGGGACCGGAAACTTGTTTAGCAGGGAACATTGGATGATAAAATGCATTAATTAATGTCCATTTAATTTAACTATTATACAGCTGCTTTCACTGTAATGATCTCATGCATTTTTACAACCAGGCTACTGATAAAATGCAAGCAGTCAAATGGCATTCTCTATTCTCTATATAGTGTGTGTGTGTGTGCGTGTGTGTGTGCGTGCATACAGAAAATGTCACCAGCATGACTCACCCGTTCCCCGTCCAATAGTAGGTGGACTTTGAAGATCATACAGTCGTTCACCGTAATCTCCTCATTTCTGTAAAGGATCTGAAATATCCGGCTGAACACGGTGCCATCGTAAACCCCCGCAGAGCTGAAGCTGCATTCTCCTGATGTGAAACACAACAACATGCACAATAACTATTAGCTCGTTTTCATATCGAGAAATGAAAGCATGTGCTCAGATTTGTGAATGTGTACACCAGTTTGAAAATGTTTAATAAGGCTTGTGAACGCTTAACCTGACATTTGCAAATGTTTACTGGGATTGATGAGGGATGTGAGTGTGTTTATTGAGATGTGCTGAGATTTGTGAGAACGTGTATTACGTGTCTTCTGACTTGTTCAGTTTCTTTACACTCTCAAGTCGGCTTCTAGCTTTCTGTTTGCACAATAAATTCAACAGGTAGGTATGATGAAATCAGGCTGATATTCTGTAAAGTTAAGAACATTTAGTAAGCTGTCTAACACTTATTAAACACACATAGAACAAGTTATAAATGTTAGCATAAGAACTACCCGTGCTAACATGAAAATTGCTAATACATACTTAAACATTTACACAATGAACAATGATAAACCTCACGTATTCTACATGGCACTGTGCACACACATCCTTTTTAAAGTCTTGAAGGAATAGTTTGGACAAACAAGATCTATATCACTCTCATATCTGTCTATTAAATATGAAGCTACAGCCAGCAGCCAGTTAGCTCAGCTTAGCTTAGCTTAGCTTAGTTTAGCTTAGCTAGATAGATAGATAGATAGATAGATAGATAGATAGATAGATAGATAGATAGATAGATAGATAGATATGTCGTTCATTCTTCTACTTAAGTTCAACTTTCGTGAAATGTCAACATCTTGACAGTGCTGAGCTTTGAGGGGTTGAAGAGGCACAGAGTCTGGAGGAAGTTAGTTGTCACCATCCAGTTTTATTAGCTTTATTTCCTCTGTCGGTTATAAAACGCTCCACAACAGAGACATAGTTTGCAGACAGTTATGAGACAGGAGTCGATAGTAAAAATATGTCTTTTGTCCTTCTTTCAATGTGTTAAATTATTCTCCTTTTTGCAACCGTGCTCAGCTAACGAGCTAACAACTTTCCCAACTGACCTTACGATTCTCGTAACTCTTTTATTGAACTAAATAGTGTACAAAGGTGCGAACATAGGGAGAAAATAGAGACTCAGCAGGAGCTATTGTGACTGACTAGCGCTAGACTAGCCAGCAAGTGAGGTGTGGTTGCATCTTGCCAGCTACAACACTTTACCATAGTCACGCCATCAGAAGCAAATGTATCACAAAGACATGCAGATCAATTTATTTTCTACCACTTGCTGGTGTGACCATGACTAACCTCTGCATGAAATCATAAAAGTATAATACTAAAATGTTGAAATAGTTACAGTTGATGAGGTTAAGTGTATCATCCCAGGGGGGTTATTTTATTTATATATTTTAATCGCACTGTTTTTCACCAGTTTCAACAGATATGACCCTTTGTACACCTTGTACAGCACATTATATTGTATACTTTCAAGCACAAAATATAGATTTTATGCACAGAAACGAGCGCACAAGTGATGTGCACGCATGATTGAAAAAAAAATGTGACTCCTGATGTTTCAACTGTCAACATCTCTCATGTTCTAGCACTTCTGTGTGCGATATGATTGCTGTTTACTCTTGGCGACTGGCACATTCTCCCTGGCAGGCCTGCAGTCACTGATGCAGAGCCGCTGTCCAGCTGCGAGCCGTGAGAGGTCTTTGAAATCCCCCGCTGAGGTTGTGCTCTTTTCTGTCTCATTCCTACTCTCCTTCTCTCTGCAGGCCTCTTCCTGATAATGCTGTCACTACTTGCGGCATCAAGCAGCCCCAGCCAGGATGACAGATGTGTGGGAGCGTGACTGCTGTCAAAGACTTGGTGGATGTGTGACAGAGACAGTGTAATCCCTCTGGGTATGTACTGTATGTGGAAGGAGCTGTATCTCTGTGTCAGCACTGTCGCCTCACAGTCAGACGAATGTGGCTTTGAATTTTGGTTTTTCACATGCATCCTTGTGCTTGTTTGTCTTTCTGCCCACAGTTCGTTGGATTTGAGACTCTAACTGTGTGCAAGAATTAGCATAAATGATTATCTAAGTGTGTTCGACCCGTGAAGGACTCCGTGATCTTCCCCAGGTGATTCCATGCCCTCTCTCCTATGTTGGCCAAAGTCACTAGATCAATGAATAGCTGCCGCATTTGTCCTTGCTGCTTTCACAGAGTCACACATACTGTACCTTTGAATGCTGGTTTGTTTTACAGGATTGATTAAGCGTTACAGTATGTACCAAGGGAGCAGAAGTGATAGGACCTTGATAAGACAGCTGCTTTGCTGAGATCTCTGCTTTGACATTGATATCAATGCTGTTTGATGAAAGAGGAAGGCAAAAAAACTATGTAACGTTATCCAGACACACCATCCATACAGCGAGTTCTGTCTTTGTAAATCTTTCACTTGCAAAAGAAGGTAACAAATATTATTTTTCAGACTGTAGTTTATGCTGCAATGTTTACTGCAAGGTCTATTTAATATTTTGTTCTCACAGAATTGGTTTTACCATACTTGGATGTAACTTTTGCTGGACAGCTACAAGATGTATAAAGACAAATGCTACTGTAATAGCACATATGTCAGTCACAGCAGTCTCTATCCAAAGCTTTATAACATTTATAACTCTAAGTGACAGAACCAAGTTAGGTTGTAGCAGCAAAACCCCAATTTTTGCTTCTGAATTCAACTTTTCATATATAACACAAGGATGTTGTTTCTTCTACTGTTGCTTTAATGTTGCCTTTATGGAAGTTCATTTCTGCCAGGAAATGAAAAAACAACAAATAAAATAAACAACAAGTAAAAAATAATAATAATCTTTATATTGCCACATTAACATGATCTTCAGATAAATTGGTTGGATTTTTAAAGCAACACTTTTTGTTTCTGGGAACCACACAACAAAACAGTCTTCATCACATCATGTTGCTTATCACAGCCACCAATCGACCTGTGTTGTAATTAAAAATGCGATGCTTCAGGCAACACTTTGGCCTCCTCGCTAAAAAGAAGATGATGCATGTTGCTGTTGCCCTGGTTACACAGAGTTTTGGATGGAGACACCGGAGGAGGGCTGGTAGAAACGAATGTCGGCTGGTTGAAAAATGTCGAAATACTGCATATACACGTACATACACCTCCCGATAATCACACAGATTTTTACATGCAGTTACAAAGCAGAACACGTTTAAAACAAAACAGATAACAGATTCACCAAATGAAGTGATAAAAGCATTAAGGAACAGTGCACTGAGCTGTCAACAACGCAAGACACACTCCTTCTTGGTACCATGATTGATCTACTGTAGCTGCCACAATTGCCACACCCTCAACTAGGCCTCTCGTCTGACTGGAGAACACGAAAATACCAGTTCTCCTGTGTTACATTGTGTTCTGCACTCTCAAAACTAGAGCCTGTTGTGTCATAATGATGATTATATCACATGCTTTAGAGAGCTTTCAGTGTCCAGTGTTGCCTTTGACATAACACCTCTAGACATAGATGAAACCTTATAAATGAAAACAATGAAAATACTAAGAGGAAATCAGAATTATGAGATAAGTCGAAACAATGACTCTTCACTTCAAATGTAGAAGATGCTAATTCAAAATGTTGACTCATTCAGTCAGAAGTGATTTTAAAGTCACAGTTATGTCATACCAAACAGATAGATTTCATATATCTTTTTAGTTTCCTGGCAGACTGCTTTTCTATGAATGTCAAACAAACTAACAGACAAAACAAGCTGACCTCATCTGCCTGTCGCCAAAGTATGTTAACACTATGAAAATATTTGAGATGTTTAATAATAATAAATTTAATTTATTACGCTCTTCTTCTTCTTTTTCTTGGATATAAATGTGATTAGAATACATTTCCTGTGTTCCCATTCATGTTTACAGTGAGTTAGATCTAACTTCTGTTGCAACAGAAATGCATCAAACCCACCCAGCTTGGACATTTTCAGTGTACTGCACTTCTCACAGGTGTTGGGGAGTTATCACATCCTGCACATTAAAACCCGCTGAAATGCCCTTAAGCTTTAGCCACAGTGAGTCTGTGCTGGAAATAATCTGCTTACAGCCTCTGGTGCTCTACATCTGCTGTATGTGTGTGAGAGAGAGAGAGAGAGAGTGTGTGTGTGTGTGTGTGCTATTCACTCCCTATCAGTAAAACACACAGAACTCTCAACGCAGAATTGCTCTTCATGATACTAATATGAGGGAGTATCTTAGTCCGTGCAGTAGGAGAAAACCTTAAACAGCAATCCAATTCTCCCATTTAACATTGTGACTTGTAAATCACAGTGCTATTGTGCGTGAATCACAGTCATTAAATACTTCAGTTGAGTGTGTGGCACGATCCTTCACACAAAATTCATTTTTCTGAAGGGCACAGACAATTGAAATGTCAAGCGTATATTTTCACAGAGAACACACTGAGGGATTATTTCCTGTGTCTTTGTATGATACATGCGTTTGCGCTCGCTGACTGGACCACTGCCCGATACATTTATGTTCAGAATTCCGCCCGTGAGGTGTACAGGCTTAATACATGACCTTGTGGAAGGAGCTGCATAAGGGAGGGGAGAGCCGCAGCCTCCCAACTACAATATGATTTTGATCTTCACTGTAATGTACACTGCTGCAGTGGTCCTTATTTGTCACTTGTGCTATTGCCTGATAAAATATTGCAGTCACTGGATGAGATATAGGCTGCAATGCAAGATTTCACCTTGCAAAAAGCCAGGGTAGCTGTTCCCACTGCTTCCAGTCTTTATGCTTAGCAAGGCTAACCACGTCCTGATTTCAGCTAAAAACCCAAACCTGCATTAACTGATTTTTTTTGGCAACTTAGAGGCAGCAGAGACAAACTGCGACACACTTTGATAAAATGAACTTATCAGTAAACTGTTCCCATTTTTTGCAGACCCAGTTTTATTAGCTCAGTTTTGGTCTCCACCAACTCATGAGGGAAATATTCAGCTGTTTGAACTTAAACGCTTAAATAGCTAGTTGTTACCTTTGTCTGTCTGCTTTTTGGTGTTGACCAGATAGTGCACAGTCCAAAATTGTTATATTACAAAATAGTTCTATCAGTTCATATTGATTCACTTCCACTGAATAGACTAAAAGTATTTACAATAGCTCATCCAGCACATCGGGAAAGAGTTCTCTGAAATCCAATGCCACTATAGTATCGCTCTTTATCAGAGCTTTTACTCTGAAATAAACTGCCTGCTGCTTCTGAAAAGTTGTAAGCCTAAAATATCAAAACAATGAACTGACCCTAAAATGCTCAGTAGAGCTGAGGGGAACAGCAGAGTTTGTCAAGTGACCCCTTTGATATACAAGTAGTTATGTGACCTTTGGTATTATGACAATATTGATTATAGCAACTTGAATGCACTTGTACGAGTTATTGACATCAATCTGTAACCCACTTTTGGACAGCAGGTGTGTGTATTTGTCCCAAACCGTTCATTACGGACGTTCGGGTTGGTTTGCGACTGCCTCGATCCCAAACAATTACTGTCACAATAGGCTATTTCTGTGTAGAAGTCGCATTGTTCAACTGAAATTGGGTCTATCTGTGGCAACACTTCAAACATGTCATCACCCAAAGGAATGGCAACATATACTAACAACTGTGTTGTTTATTTGAGCTGTTATTTTTCCTTTTTGACAATATGCCAGGATTTGAGTGCATTGACTGTTACAGTGAGAACAAAATGAGCTACTACTGCTAAGTATACAGTTAAATGTACTGAATCATGACCCCAAACCGAGGTATCAAACCATGAATTTTGTGTACTGTTACACCCCTGTTGGACAGAAAGCAAATATGTGTAGCTTATTTCACAAAATATTAATTACTTTTATTATTACTATTATGTTATTATTGCACACACTGTATTGAGGTAATGACTGTACAGTCCCAAAAGTCTGTGTTTTAATGAATCCTCCTCCAGCTGGACTATGCTTTATCTTCTTTTCCTCACCTGACATCATGTAAAACTGCACCTCCAGGATTTAGCACCCTAAAAATAGACTATTGAGAGCAAGACTACGGAACTGCTATTTTTATCATTTCCATTGTGATCTATTATATTTTGGCTATTAAGGATTTCTCTCCATCCATGAACTGAAGAAGTATAGGAAATACTCTTCCCTTGTGGTATTTCTGGCACTGCGTTTCTGGAGAAAACACTCGAAATGACATGAATCACTGTAACATCTTAGACTGAGACACATCATCTTCACAACTACGCTTTTACAGACACACACATTAGTTCTGCTCAAGCCGTGAGAACATTTAAACTGACACACTATCTCCCTGGTGGTTTTTACCCTATTAACTATTGGAGCTGCATGTCTGGTCATAATATATAACCTGAATCTGAGCCTGAAATCATATTCAGGAGCTAAATGCCCTCATAATCCTCATCATAAGAATAGTGGGCTGCACTGTCAGGAATTGGTCCTCACAAATACAGCTAGATCCAACTACGCGCACACACACACACACACACATACACACACAGCGTTCCAGTCATGACAAGCTAAAAATAGCCATTATTACTGCGAATCAGTATTGCCAGTGAAACGGCTTCCTGCAATGCCAGAGATTCAGATTTTAACGCTTGGGTTGATTCAGAAACACTGTGTCATAACCTGTGAATACAAAAGAGGACAAGACATGTGAGGAATCCTTTATGACAGAAACCATCTGAAAGTAATTGTATTTAGGAACTAGAGGAGGTAAAGCACACAGGGCATTAAGTAAAGCATTGTCTTTATTCTCTTTTTGCATGGTTGGTTGCATGTTTTGTTAGTGGTTTTCTGCTGTATCTTAATTAAGAAACAAACCTTTAACGAAAAGACTTTTTAACAAGTGAAGATTTGCACAGCTTTAAATGTTCCGGTCACAAATGAATATAGTTTTCTTTGAAGGCATTTCAAGATTAACCGTTCCGTTGTGCTCTATGTTTGCACTGCTTCAAACCTTTCCAGTCAAATCCACTCTTAAATCCCTCATTATAAGAGAAAAGGAATATACTTCTCCTCGTTTGTTGCCACAAAGTGCAAATTTCTTGAGACACAACAGAAAGAAAAAGGAAGACCACCGGATATTCATCAAGAAAATTGCAATAGCTTTAAGAAAACTGAAACTGATTGCATTCTAAACACGTTAAATCATCTTGTCACTTGTTTGGTTTTAGAGGATGTTACAAAGACAAGATTTTCTGCAGAGTGAGTCAGTCAGTCTTTAACCCAAAGACAGCCAAATGTCCTAAATCACTGAGACAAGGTAGAGCCATAAAATTTCCAGACACCACTCTCATTCTCCGATGCAGAACTCAGTGGCAGGAACACACCGATAGAATTACGAACTGCGCACAGCTACTTGTTAAAAACTCCATTTGGTTATTTTAATTCTCTGGCTTTTCTCCAGAACTAAAATGAAAGATCCCAGTGCATTCTGGGGAAAATCTACCTCACTTCAATAAACAGATGTCAAAATACAGTATATGGTTGTTTTCTTCTGGCATCTGTGGATTGTTTTATTCTAAGAAAAACCTTAGTCATGTCTCTAATTGAAGCTTTTTTTTTTTCGAATCCACAGATGTCAGAAACACAGCCAAGACGTGCAAGGAATGAATCTGTGAGGACGGGGTTGTAGACTCACTAGTTCTAGGAAATGCACAGAATAAGAGCAGTCACTGCACTACCGTGTACTTTAACACAGAACACTGAAAGATTACTGTTTTCACACTGACTTCAAAGACAAGCATGAACAACACAGTGTATGTAATTCAGTTCGCTGTGTCAAGTGAGATTTTCTCACACTCTGTCCCCTTTGGATTTGGACCACAGTGGATGAAACGCAACCTGTTCAAACATGATCTAAACTATAGGATCAAGCTATTATCATAATTTGTCAGGATCTTGGCCCATGACGACATTCGATTAAAATTCAAATGTTGGCCAGTCAGTAAATATAAATGTAAATATATTTAAACTGCTGTAGTTTGTGGACAGTACATCATCTCTGACACATTTTTCTGTTGAAACAGCAAGTTATCTCGTTTTGCATATACACGGGTGGATTTCTTAATGGACCACAGACCCAAGGAGTCGCAGTTTGAAGTTACAGTTAACATTTCTTGCTGGAAACTCACTCAGACTACCACAAAGCGATGCAAGGCAACTGCAAAGAGACACAAAAAGGCCACACAGAGACGTGAAACGACCAAAAGAGATACTGAATTATGAAAAGAGACCAAAAAAGGCCACAGAGACACACAAAGCAACTACAAAAAGTAGTGGTAGGGGCCTTTTATATCTGTGATATGTGTGTGCCCAGAGGCCCTTTTTATTTCATAATCTATGACTGAATATGAGTTCCGGCCTGTAAAACCTAAAATCCTCAATCTCCACACGTGCTGGAGGTTCATCCAGCAAAAGTGCAAAAACAGATTACGATTACCGAGAACCAATATAGAAAATTGGGAGCTTAAGTGCAGACGAGAATGAGCATAGCGTTGTGAAACCAGTGTCTAAAAAGTGTGTGTGTGTGTGTGTGTGTGTGTGTGACGATGTAAATATGACTTCACCTCTTACCTGTATTGTCTTGTGTTGTCACTATCAACCTGTGGGGCACTCGAGGTGAGACCTTCAGCCCTGCTCGTACCTGGTAGAACCTGAGGGACAGGACACAAACATAAAAGTCACACATGTTCTTATGTTCTTGTTCTTAAATTGCACTAAATGAATTTTAAATACTGTTGTGTTATCGTCAGAGTATTTAGATTCACTGCTTTTTCACAGATATTTCACTTTTTCTTTCACTATTTAAATGGACATTTTTCACTGATGACTATACTTTCATGTGAAGAACCCTGACTTGGAAAATGTTTTTACTATAATCAAGGCTAATGTTTATTAAATACATACTTCAGGTATTCCTACTGGATTCACCAGGGTTCAACTCAAAACAACTTTATTAATCCCACTGGAGGCAATTCGTTTGGAGCCAATAAATAGTTGATGAATACTGATAAATACTTGATAAACTACAAAAGAACAAGATGAAAATAGCTTAAAAATCCAGATAAAACTAGATAAAATGTATATATGTACTTGCATTGTTGACATAACCCAGATCACATTTGTGGCTGTAGCCTTTTTGTCTGACCTTTTGTGTGACCTAATTTTAAACTGACTGTTGTGGTAATACGCCAAGATGGAAAACATGCTGCTCTGTTTTAGCACTGACAAGACAGTTTTTATGTAAAAAAAATCTTGACAAGTGCAGCTATTAAGTTTCAGGAGTGCTCCTCGTGACATGGATGAGAAGTTTAACGATGTCACGTTAAACAAAATCAGACAATGAGTCGTACAAACGTTGCTAAATTATTAAAGGATAATGGGCAAACGGTTATTAATAATGAAATAGACATGCACCTCTATTCAAAGGCTGTAAAGTATACTGTACATGGTGTCAGAGGAGCACTGGTCCTAGAATACTACAGTACTGGTAAACATTAAAGTAAATGGAAAATGTATTGATCCCAGTGTGGACATTAGATTATTACAGCTTGAAAAGTTCATGAGAAAGAAAACAGAATAGAACAGTCTTACTGACTTAATCAAGGTTTATTTACATCATATTCCAGACTATACGCAGCAATGGCAAACATGTCTCCTAGAAGGTCACTTTGACAGTTCAAGTCAACGCAGCTTTGTGTAAAAGCACATCTCAGCTCTCCGGGGACACATTGGCAATCTGAGAGACCAGAGCGTGGCTGTGAACACTGTCATCACATCAGTGTTGTAGCGACAGCGCGCCTAAAGATGGAGGCTTGACAGAGAAGAGCATGGAAAAGGTTTTGAGGGTCGATAAATAAATAAGGGATGTTTATGGAACGAGATAAGGTCAACTCAGTGGGCAGTAACTTTTCACAAACAGACACACTACCTTCCTTGTGTGCTCAATATTAAATTTTAATAAACTACATTATTAGTTACTTGAACTATTAGGTGTAAAGGGCTAAAAGGAGCACATCTAAACTATTTATTGGCATATATATGCTGGAGGACAATGAAACTTATCAGTAATTTATATTTTGTTTCCACAATAAGAATAAATGACATTAAGAAAATGCAGCTGGGTCCTTAATTTGAGTATCAGAAGCAATTTAAGGCGTAGTGAAGACTAAAAGTCTCATGTGTATCGCCTTCTTTACAAATCAAACGCTGATTTAATCTGTATTTTTAATGCAATCAGTGTACAACTGGTCCTTTCAAAGTGTGCAGCTGCATGGTCACCCAGTCTGGTACGAGGATCTACATTGATTTCAGCAATTACATTGCTGTGTGGTGAGATGCTTAACTATTAACTATTCCTATTCCACAGTGCTTCATCTGTACATCGGGATCCAGTTCTCTTCAGTGTTCACGTCAGATCTCTGCTGCTATCGGAAGCATCGTTGCAACCAGTAAAAACAAACATATTAGTGCACTCAGCTGAAGGGATTACCATGATAAAGCTCCCATTTAGAGAGGGAAAATTATTTTTGATAAAGCTGGTGTTGAGTGAGCCGGAGGCCGACCAGATGAAAGGTTTTTAATCTTCCTGCAGACACATCACTGGACATGTTATAGAATTGGTTCAGCCCATTATATTTATATTTATATTTGTGTTGTTATGTTTGTGTATTGTGTTTTGTAGGTCAGTACTGCCCTACAAACGAAGAAAAAAGTAGTAAGGCCCCCATTTTGGGGCTGATTATTACACCCCAAAAATAACCTACATAAAATAGAAAAATACAGATGCTGCACTCTGCCTTTCAAAAATGAATTGTCAAGATTTGAGTTTATTCAAATAGATATTTTTCAAATATTGGTAGGAACATTGAGGTTCAGCTTTAGCTAACGCTAACCATGTCTGTCGCACATCTCACAGCTAGCTTTAACTTAAAGGCCTTGCTTTTCCTGTCATGTTGGCTAGCTCTCTGTGCAGTGCAGTATATGTGACAATGGCTTCTAGAGCCTACAGTTGGTCTTCACAGTTTTGTAGTTATTGCAAATTTTACACACTGATGTCAGAAATTCGTGGTCTTAACTCAATTTTAACCGAACATGTAGCAAGTTACTCTGTTGTCGATGTTCTGAAAGTTGGTGGCACGTTCACCCAATGATGAATTGTAAACCACCATCTTTGGTTTTAGTTTCTTTGCTCTTCTCAAGCACGCCTGTCAACATCCAGCTCAGGTGAGAGCTGTTCGAGACATTTTTCATTCCTTTTTTCGGAGGCATTGAGACAGTTTTGCAGTGTAATCTTTGTCCAGCAGAAGGGAAAGAGGTGGAAAGGTACATCACTTATATTTACCTCATAAATTACCTTCAGCATTCCAGGATGAGTCATATCTTCATTAATATTCACCCATCCTTTTTCTACATTTTCATATCGCAGTGCACATACCCTACACCACATTAACACTGTTTTAATCACTTGGGGGGGATGATGTATCGCATATTATAGTCAAAGCAATTCATCTTTAACTTGCAAGTACTCGATCAATTAGCAAAGATTACCAGAAATGCAGGGATATCTCATCGCGCTCATATTGAACTGCTGAAAACAAGAACTCATCATTTGTGGTGCCTTCCAGTCATGTTGTAGCTGAGGGAGCAAAACTCACTCTCTGATTTCTCATTTGATGCAAGTACAGTCAGTTTCAATTTGAAACCACTATGTTATGTGTGTTTTACAAATTGAAGTTTTGAATTCTGTATAAACTGCAGCTACATTTGATATTAAATTGTGAGGATCCTTTGTCAGCGTTCAACATGAATATGTTCTGTGAGTCTGCTGAGCTTGCCACTTGTGAAGGCAGTTAATATAAACTAATATCATGACTCCGGAAATGTGATTTCTACAGAAAAAAATCGCTTACCCCCTTTGGAAGAGATCCACATTGTGAAACTTGT
This sequence comes from Argyrosomus regius, assembly GCA_946959425.1. Classification (NCBI taxonomy): domain Eukaryota; kingdom Metazoa; phylum Chordata; class Actinopteri; family Sciaenidae; genus Argyrosomus; species Argyrosomus regius. Next base: position 9,619,117 of record OX336899.1, on the reverse strand, counting down.
GCAACTCTACAGAAAACTCCAGTGTTCCCTGTACTTCAGACATGATATAATCCCACTCATCACCTGTCAAAAGAGAACGCACAAAGTAAATATGACATATTAGACAAATAAGCAAAAAGCAAGCCACAATCCACAGTGAGAGATGAGATGAAATGATGACATTTCTAAAACCAGCTCACGCTGTTATTTCTTCTGTTTGACGTGGTGATATGACTCATACAGTCCAGCGTGGAGAACAGACCCAAGACAGGCATCTTGGTCTGAATATAGTTATCACCATCAACAGTACAGAACAGCGATTGGTAAAGGCACTAATGTGTGCAACTGGAAGCTGGAAAATCTTTGTTGTAAGTTGTGCTGTGAGCTGATTTGAGTTCAGCTTCAATTACTGTTGATGTCAGCCATTTGGTACATTGTTATTAGTACCTATAGCCTATAATTACTAGAATTAGATCTATGTACTGTGTGATTCTGCTGCTTTAATATATTGCCCTTTAAACAACAGCTATGGCAATAACATGTTATCTTCTTTGCACATTCAAATTACAGTTTTATTAATAAATTATGTTTCTTAATGTTTCCATTTAAATGTGTAATGTCTCCTTAGGCTATGGTCACACGTGCAAATTTGCATGTTCAGCTTGCAATTAGCAAACAACAGGCGATGTTGAGGTGAACACACACACACTGTTGCATGATCATTTCTTTGCATCTGCCTCTGTGTATCCTGTAAACTTGTGATCAACATAGGCTCACTGGAGTTCAATTTACACCCTCAGTGTTTCCCCAGTACTTCCAAACAAACATGAACCATCTAATTTTACTTTAAATACACAATGTCTAAAACCATTAGGAGAACACAACACAGTTGTGGACTTGGACAGTGTTCAGAGAAAGTGCTGAGGAAGCTGAAACGCAGTAAAAAAAAAAAAAAAAAATGTGAGCCTCCACCAACCAAAAGGAGATGAAACACTGACAGTGTTTACAGTGAAGTGTATCAAATAACCTCTCACTAAATGCTTTGAAACATAATCTTCGCATGTGTGCGGTATTTGGTTGGTGTTCCTGTAAATGTTGTAAAAACTGACACGGAGAGCCGAAGATGCACACACAAGTGTCACAACAGAAACACATCATTGCTGTTTGCAACTACACTACAACCGGTCCTCAGCTTAGCTGGCTTAACAGCATAATGCTGTTTCAGTCTGCCTTCTTTAAGCAGTGAAGATTTATCGAGACGGGCTGGTTTTATTACACCAGAGCTCAGACACTGGGGTATTGTGAGAAGTTAATTCGCCGCTACTAAAATGCAAAAGTTCCTGCTAATTACAGCTAATTCCAGCTTGTAGATATCCTGTGAATTCAACCATCTTCCAACCATGGCCTACAAAAAGTGACAGTCTTGCTTACAGTTTGCTAAGCCCAGCACTATTTGTTACTATCTACTACCACTGTTGCATGACACATAACACATGCAGTTCTGAAAGTAGCAGGTTTATCATTTAAATTCATAGTAGTAAATAAATGTCAGCTGACGCTGGCAGATTGAATCAGCTGCTCAGCAGCTAGCAAGCTAATTAAGCTAACATGAGCTGCATTGTTTGAACACATCTTTTTAATGGTTTCAGCTGACTCAATTTAAAACAAGATTACCGTAAAAGGAGTGTTTATTGTGTCTGATGGCTACATATGATATTGTGCTAAAAACTAGCCAGCTAACAGGCTAAAGCTATGTCTTCTTGCCAAAAAGTCAAATTGTTCTTAGCTAGTTAGTCCAATGATAGACTTGTTTTAATCTAACTTTACTTTAAACCTGAAAGAGGGAGGATTTTAGGAAAAAGACTAACACCTTTAGCAGACTCAATGCTAAATTGGAAAAGGTTGAATAGTAATTCTCCTCAAGTGAAATAAGGAGCAGGACAGAGCTGCAAAAATCTGATATGAATCCGGACTTACTTCTGGGGAAATACTGCACAGTTAGTGTAGTGACCAGAAATACTGCAGTTAGCACAATGAGCCCCATGGCTTTGGAAGTAGTGCTTGGGATCTCCTGTAGGTTGTAAAATAGGTAGATCAAGTAGATAAACACTGTTAAATGCATAACTTATGCTTTTGCTCTTGTGTATTCGATTTTGGAAAGGCTAAAAAAAAAGTACACAATCCTCCAAACTCTTTCAATGCCAAGTACCCCTCTTGTTATACCACTGCTATCCATGGAAGGGTCAGTTGTTTATGTCTTGATTGTTACATTTTGCAAACACAAGTAAATTTTTAGGGATTTGTAAAACTTGTCCTGATGAAGCCAAGAGTCAGTTATGGTTTGTAACTTTTATGAGCAAAGAAATGTATTCCAGTGTCCTCTCCCAACACCAGAATTTCATTACTGCAAACAGGGCGGGTCTAAGGTGTCTTTTCAGTTGGCAGGGAAAACACTCTCCTCCACCTCACTTATGCTGATAAGATTTATTATAAGACTCCTGCCAAGTGTAGAGAGTAAATCTTCAATATAAAACCTCAACCTCTGCATTCCAAAACCAGCAGTCTAGAGGTGAATAAAAAAAGGTGACCGTGTGTCGCATGTGAAAATGAAAGCAAGAAGGACGGTAAACAGTCAAACCTTCTCTAACATAATACGTTATCCACTGCTGCAAATGGGACAAGAAACGGTTGTGCTTCCTCTTGCTGACTCTGCATGTCATGTCTCATTGACACACTCAACACAAGTCTTGTGTGTGTGTGTGTGTGTGTGTGTGTGTGTGTGTGTGTGTGTCACGTTGACCACCGATGACAGCCGCCACTATAATGTCATGAGCCAATTATAGTTTGTTTGATGCGAGACTGTGAGACACTGGAGTATGGACGGCTTGTGATTTCTTCAGCGCTGATTAAGCCAGCTGAAAGCTGCTTTACTGCTTCCCTAATTCAAGCTAACGTCCTAGTTATCTGTTATCTGCCGTCTCAGAGGTTCAAAAAAGGAGCTGCTCACTTCTCCAGCAATACGTTTGGTAGGCAGTAAGAAGAAGAATGGACACTGTGTACTCCATTAAATGGAAGCTTACAGTCCAGATACTTAATATGCTTTGTTTGCTCCCAAAACAATCAGTATAAGAGGGAGCACACAGACACCTCATACACTGATTATCAGCCTGTGCTGAAAATTCATCAATAAGTTAATCAGATCAGCGAGGCAACGACCAAAACACCCACACCGACAGCTTCAAAAGAAACAGCCGTCATCCATCTAAGTAGGATGCATTGTGTTTCCTTTGATGACGATGATGATGACAACGATGATGATGATGATGAAACAACTGCAGCATGAGACAAAAAAGGACAATGTGAGGTTGGGGGTTGTTTTGTTTTTTTTAAAGGCCCATGAAAGGCTTCTCAGACAACACTTATAGTGAGATGAATTCTTTGTTGGGTTTTCTCTTTTCTTTGGATTTGTTGACAGAAAAATAAAAATAAGGTATATAGGCAGGCTCATCGTTATTCAGCATCTCACAGGTAAAAAAAAAAATGTTTTCGGGCAGTAGTCTTATTTTTAGACTGCCTCAGCCAGGATTCAGTATTTTCCCAGTAGGCTTTTACAGGGCTTTGAAACAGACTTTAGACCTCCATGTTGGTGAATACAGTGATAACAATTTTCTAGGAAGTTTCCTGGAACAATCAAAAAGTAATGGTTGAGTTTGTCGAAGTTCTGAATTATAGTTGTGATGTTCTTTTAGAGGAACGTGCTTCAAATAACAGCCTGATTTCTACAAATCAGACTTTCTCTTTTGTGTTTCCTTCCTTCCTTTCCAAGTTACAGAGATTTTAGTTGACTCTATTTTAACTATCAAGCAATCAGCTATCGAGCAATCAAGATAAATAGAAAACATACCAAACGTGTGGTTTCAACAGAAATTATGATGATCCCTCTTCAAATGCTGTGCTCTGATAGCTACACAATGCTCTCAGAGCACACAAACTGTACACTAGCTAATGCTTATCATTTGCTGCTCATGCACTTTCACAAACTATCTGTTCCTGATTTTCTCCTTGCTGCAAATCATTAAACACTAATCATTACAAAACAGCCATCTGCTGTCTTATTACTATTTAATGTAAGCCACACACATGCACGCTGGCTTTCTTGGAGGTCTAGAGTTTGCAGTTCCAGTTTTCCCTCCACCTTTAGCACAAACTAAACCCCCCCCTGGCTGCTTTTAAGCTGCCCTCGCCCCCTTCGAGCAGTTCCTCAGTTGGGAATGCTGACTGACATCGCCAATCTCAATCTGGGGAGGAGGATGAGGGGGCAGCATGTTCATAGTGACTTTATGTGGAATGAGCAGATTTCGCAGGCTATGTAGGAAGGTGTCATTGTAACAAAGAGGGTCATTGTGTGCCATGACTGGAAGCTGCTGTATGTGTGCACAGCTCAAAGGGCCGGAAATTAATATCAGGCATTATTCCATTCATTAACATCCAACTCCCTCTGCAGAACACAATAACTGAAAAAGGCACTAATGCAAATATGAGGATGTGTACCAAAGGGCCAGTGAGTCACCAACTGTGCCTCCTTTAAGCTAATAAATAAAGGACATAAAGCAAATGCTGTATTAAAAATATTAATAGATGTCAAATCAAAGTTACTTTAACAACACTTCTTTTTCACTGTGTTTGATTTTAGGGAAAATAAATCTGCACTTTGGTAATGTGAGTGTCCTTTAAGGGAAAGCACTAAGCCAGCAATCATGTGATGACATAATCTAGCATTTGCTAAAAAAAACCTTCCATGATGCCTGATGTTATAGGCTCTTTGTTGTTGAAAATTACAATGCCAAATCCCCAAAAAGGCAAAAAAAAAAAAAAAGAGAGACTAAATGGTTCATGTTATAAAGTTATATGAGTCAGAGTGTGACTTTGAGAGGATGTAACCGGCATCCTTGATATGTCAAAATGAGATTGTCTATCAAATCTGCATATTTTCTGCAAAAATACAGCAGCTGGAAAATCCTTCATTCACAACATCAGAAGTCTTTGCAGAGTTTTGAGAGCACAAGATCGTAAATGGTTTACATTTGTATTCACGACTCTGAATTTGTTTGTATTTGAACCACTACGTGTACATGTATGTGTGTGCGTCTTTAACTACTTGGTCACAAAGTCTAAACACGGACATTAGATTGAATTACTTTGGTCCAGTTAACAGACACAGATAACATGATCTTGTGTGGTTCTCTTGCTCAAATGAAATGTTTACATCAGTCACATGAGGGCCTGAACTCGTGGTGCATTACAGTACCAACAGCCTCGTTAACTGTAATCTATTTAACCTTGCATCAATGTTTACTTCTATTCTTATCTCCTTCGCAGTGCCCGCTGTGACAACTCTGCATTGTTTCATTTTGGAGTGTGGGATCTTTGCTTTTGTTCATTTCAGACAGCGTGTAGGACTGTTTCAGACCACGGCATCTGTGGAAAAACTGATAATAAACAGTACACACTGTACTGTGGAGCAGCTTTGACAAACATCCTCGCTCGCCATACAGATACAGAACTGCACAGCACACAGTTGCCAGATTAGTTTGTCAATCTAAACTGAATTACACTGTTTATCATGTAGATAATTCGTAGCAAGAGAGTGCTTATAAATATTTGTGTTAATACCTTTATTTTGAAGGTGTAATTTGATTTGAATCTTCCTTTTTTGCTTCTTTAACTCATCACTGTGGTGTCCATATGTCTAATTACAAAAGGACACATGTCTAATAACCACACATGCAATAGGTCAGACAAAGACACTTGGCTGCCATATAGAAATGACACATATGACATAGAAATGAAGCTAAATCCTCCATTAGACTCTCTGTTTCCATCCTCATCCAGTCTGACATCGCTCCAACCAGCCTGCAGTCTACAGTAGCAGCTTCCTCTGATGTGATGTATAACAACGAGCTTCCCAATCCCTCTCATGTTCCCCACGCACGCACACACACACACACACACACACACATACACGCGCATGCACATGCACGCAACAACCATCCCAGTTAAAGCATAAAAAAGGAGCGTGTCACATGTTGGAATAAAACAGCCTCACCTTAGCAGTGATGAAGTGTAATATCCGCAGAGGGTTCGCTTCCAGCCTCTATTGAGTAAATCGCAATGTTTATACCACCGCTTCTCCTGCTGCTGCTGCTGTTGCCATGGTTATTCATCCAGACCCTGTATGTTCTGCAGTCACCCCCCCCACTCCCCTTTCTCTCCCTCTCTCTAGCTCCCTCCCTCTCTCCCTCCCTCCCTATGTCTCTCTCTCTCTCTCTCCTGACGGGGGATTTCAATTTGGGAAAGTGCGGCAGCGTCTGTTGCGGGATCTTCTGGCTTTGTGTTTATCCTCCCCGGTCCGCCCCGCGTTTTGCAGACAATACATATATAGACTGTTCGTAGTTTCATAAGGGGAATATTAATAGCCAGAACCCAGTCAGTCAGTGTGTGTGTGTTGGTGTGTGTGTGTGTCCTCCTGCTGCTGCTGTACTGTAGTGTGTGTGTGTGTGTGTGTGTGTGCGTCCAGCGGGCGAGCTGACGTCAGAGCCTGCCCCCTAAAAGCTGAAGTCGGAAATTACCATGAGAAGAAACAAAGGATGGAGCTTCATGCAAAACACAAGATTAATAACAAGAGCAATGAAAGAAAGAACGTCACGTGACTTGGAGTCCATGGCAGATTAAGGGGAAGCAAACAAACTTTTCTGGAGGTTTTTTTATGCAGTCAACTACAAAAGTACATCAACACTGTTAAAGCAACATTGTGCAACTTTTATACCATTTTATAACAGGTTTGGTCAGGTGAATGGTGTCAGTCATTCCTGCTCTGTGTGCCGTACGCCTGTTTGTGCAATATCTAACTTTGTGCCCCGGATACGATCACCCGTGAGAGGAGGTATTTGGGTGTGGGGCGAATGCTGACAGAGTGCCAGTGTCGTGCCAGAACCAGAGCTGGGCAAGCGGGCAATGTAACTGAGCTTGACATATGGAGATAATATCATAGGCGAAAAGACTGACGATGAACTTGAAGACAGCTAGGCTTCTTGCTGTTGGACTAGTAAGTAATATTAGCTGGCTGGTTGTGTTGCGTTGTTACACTTGTTACACTGTTAGCAAAGTTGTTGCTACTTTTTGATCATAGGTAATGTAATCATAACAAATACACCTGTACAACTCCATATTTACCACAGTGGTATTGCACTCTGAAACTGGAGGCACTCACTCACCAAAATAACAATGTATACACAGTGTTGCTTTAAGAGAAGAAAGAAATCAAATTAGTGAGTCGCTAAGTGGGCTGACAAGTAACCACTCTTTCGTTAGCTTTACTCCAATTTCTCTGCTTGATAGGTGACCAATAAATAATAAGCTCATTTCTGGTCCATTGATGAGTTCCTGTCTTTCATTGTTCAGGCAACATTGTGATAAGAGGTTTCTTGTCCATCTAAAAAGAGTGATGTGAAATGTAACTGTCTACAGAATTTCAAAAATATATTCAAAGTGACAAAATGGCCTTAAAGGACCAATGTAAACCAAATGTAAGCCCAATATTCGTTCTCGATTTACATGTCCACCAACTCTTGAGGGAAGTATTTGGTTGTGTGGCAGCGAAAAAGCCGGGTATGTTCACAAGCTCAATCAATCAAACTTTATCTGTATAGCACTTTTCATACAAAACATGTAACACAAAGTGCTTCACACAATAAAACCCCAACACCCACCACCCACTCCCAATCCCAACCCTCCACCTCACGCCATTAAGCTGAGCTTTTTCACTGAAAAAAAGAAAAAACAAGGTAGATAAGAGCAGTAGGACTGAACTGAAACAGTAAGTTTATGGACCATAAAACCAAAACAATTAGCTGAAGGATGGTAAAATGCCCTGTAAAGCTGAAAGGAACTGCTGAGTCAGGTGATAATTCTCCATGGGTCAGTCGTTTTTCCATAATTAATAAACACATATTAGAGCAGCTTTAATGTGGATCCTGCTTTTGCAGTCTTCAAAAAGTCAGATCTTTAGCTTTAGCTAAATCTTTAGCTTAAACTTAAGCTTTAACTTTAAGACATTTCTTAATCTCAGTTTTTGTTTATTTGTTGGATATTCATAAATAAATGTCTTTAATCAAATTACCACACTGCAAATTTAGTATTCCAGCATAGAAGAGAACGCACACATTAAACAGTGAGGAGGACAGGGAGTTAATAGGGGCTAATAGCTCCTTTTTGCCCAAGGGCCTTCTGGTGGCTTAATCTGACGATGTGTGCAGAGTGCAGTGAAATCTGGTGTTATGTAGCCTGTGGTAAATATTTCTTCTCAGTCATCAAGGATGAAGTCTAAAATTGATTTTTCCACAGACCTTTAAACGGGAATGTGCATGAAAGAGCTCTAGAATAAGTGAATTGCAGGTCAAGATGATGAATAACTGGACAGTTACAGAGCATTAAACACACTTATACACATACAGTGTGTAAGCCAAGAGTTTGGGTGAGACAGCGGTTGAAAAAAGAAGGCTCAAATCATGTTATATTTTTGTTTTACTACTTGAAGGAGTGCAACTGATCAGATATTTTTTATTCTTGGGAGAAACTAAGCACAGTAACAATGGATAGACAATCACTGACCATCACTGTCTTGTTTGTTCCTGGCAGTCAGGTACTGCAATTAAAATGCCATCTGTCCTAGTTAAACAACTCTTCACAGACTAATCACTTATCAAATAAGGGGGAGGGGAGGATTATGTAACTAGAAATGAATAAAAATGTCCGTGACCCACAAGCTGTTGGCGTTGGTAAATGTGTTTAACAGTTGTCAACAATCTGAAATTAGTGTTCTCTGTCAGTCTTTTTTGGATGCTTCATGTCTCTGATGCACCAGATGAACCCAGGCAGGATGACGTTTTCCTCCTCTTCTCCCAGCTTCACCTTTCCCTTCACAAACCCAAAGTCAATTGCTGCTTTTCTCTCGTGGCGTTCTGCCATAAGCACCGAGCACTCTTGATTAAGAGAGAAGCGCTATTGATTTTTTTTTTTTTTTTTTCATTTTCAGATGCTTGTCAGAGCCCAGATGACCATATACTTTGAAAAAAGGCAGAAATTTCAGAGAGGTTACACAGCAAGGACACCAATTTTCACAGAGTTTAATATCAAACTTAGATGATTAATGCTGGTATATAAAAGTAGAACTACAGAGGTTAACAGGGCTGCTTTGGTTATATCCTATTAGCTGCATTTTGCTTTAAATTTGATTTGGCAGAAAAAATATCTTTAGGAAAAATGGTGTTCATCCCTCGAGAAGAGGACCACAGACCTGTTTGATGTGCAATTTTAATTTGTGCATCAAAAATAGCTAAAATAATGCAAGGGGTTTGTGTTGATGAAAACAGACAAAGTGCAGTGGAAACAGTCATTATATCCATGAAGCGTGTCACCTAAAGGAATAGTTTAGGTATTTTGAAGTGTGGTTATATGAGGTATTTGTCTACAGTAGACGACGATCAGTGTATCCCCAGTTTGGAGAAGCAGAAGCAGAGCTGTGTAGAGCTGTGCACAGGGTCAGCAAAAAAAAACAAAAATAAATAAAAAATAAAAATAACCACAGAACTTCCATATTCCTACAGCCCAACTGCGCCACAACTGTATAACAGCAGTCAGCTGATCAAATGTCACATTTCAAATTTTTTCAAAGACAGTATGTGCTTGTGTTTTTCTGTTTATGCTGAATACAGTTGGGCTTATGCAAAGGAATTAACAAGTTCTATGTATACTGCCAAAGAAAAAGTCTGTCAGTGTACAGTGTATAATTTAACAGATTTTTTTTTTTTACGTGAGCCTTTTTTGTGGCTAAAATACATTTTTTTCTGCTGACCCTGTCCACAGCAGTCCTGTTTCAGTCCTGGAGCATGCTGACCGCCATCATAGATCAAGTACCTCACGTAACTCCACTCCAAACTATCCCTTTAAACATCCACTGATGCCCTAGTAAACTTTTTTTTTTTTTTGTGCACCTCTTTGAAATAAGTTTACTCGTCTGTTTTCTACCTCTGTATTTACTGTTACACCACTGGGTTTAATGGCACCCGACACAACTGTTTATCTTGACAAACCACCTCCGAACATTTGCATAACAGTACTAGATTGAAACAAGCATTTGCATTTTGCATTGCAGATCTGCAATGCAAAATACAAATGCTTGTTTCACATTACCAAAGGCACTTTATGTTGGTGTTTGCTTTACTTTGTCACATGTCTAAATATATCCAATATATGTTTTTGTCAAAATCAAGTAAAACTGCCCTTAGCATAATGCTCTAGCAGCAACATTGCGACAGTAAACAGCCGCTTGCATTTCTCAAGCAAAAGTTGAATCAGAATTAAATACAGTAAACTATTATAACAAAATTGTTACCTTGAAACCTCACCGTCACGGTCTTTATACATTTACTCTTGCTGCTAATCGAGTGTATCTTAGAAGCTAGCATTTGTGGCAAACGGTAACCACTCCTCCTTAATGCTAAGCTAAGTTATACACGTCCTGACTCCAGCTCTATAATAAGCAAGATTAACTTCCAAAAGCAGTCGTTTTAGAAGTTTAAATTTGTAATTAATTAATCTATTACAGTCTGGTATGACCAGTTGTCTATATGGCTTAAGTTAGCTAAAGTTAACAATCTAGACACATATTAAGATTTAAGCAACAGTAGAGTAGTTTGCTAACTTTAAAAACTGTTCTCAACAAACTGTTACACTACATTTTGCATCTAATGTAAATGATCCCGTAATATTACTTTTAGTTAGCTAAACAAGCTCGTTTTAAAGACGTTCGGTTGAAAGTGTGTTGACAAACTGTGTTTATGACAGTAACTACTGTAGTGAGCGATAAATCCATATACAAGCCTCAAAATGTCGCCCTACAGTGTACTGCATACATCTTGTGACTACTAACATTATAATGACTGCATGCTTTCCCATATTACCGTCTTGCTAGCTAGCTAACAAGGTTGTCAGCCAGCTGTTTGTTCGGGTCAACTGCGCAGATCTTTAAAAGCTACAGCTACATAAATCTACACCCACTGCAACGCTTTTACTGCATCCACAGCCTACCAGGGTGCGAAGGTGTCACATCGACATAGCCTTAAATTTTGGACTTTTGTGAGCGCAGCCCTTCTGTTTTTACCTTTCCAACACAATAAAACATCAAGCTGTATACTCAGACTGGAGGGCCTCGGCGTATGTGACTCCAGGTCACAAGTGTGTGCTAGTCATGGGGCCTGCCTCGTGAATGAAAAGTCACACACTGTTTTCTCTTTGCCTCCGTCTGCACTGTCTGTGCCTGCTCGCTCATTGAGACCATGAGCTCTCAATTATCCAGGCTGGACACATGATCTCTCTCGCCAGATCTCTGAGGAGGCCCGGTCACTGTATCATGTTTCCTTTACAGCTCTCTCAGACGAGCATTGTGGTGTAGCTACAAAAACAATCAATTTATGCAATATGATACAGTAACAAATACTTTATCATTTCCCGTTACTGTATATGGTTGGTTGTAGTAAATTGCAGAGTATCGGATGACTGTGAGGTTATCGATCCATAATATCATATGATATAGCAGGGGCAGCAACTGCCAGGATCAATAAACCAATAATCCAACATATACGCACAGGAAAGCAGTCTTAAAATAAAAAATATTGGAGAGTAGCTGTACACTGAATACACCCCTGTAAGAATATGCAGTTGCCTTTTCTTTAAAGCAGATGTTTCAGGTAATTGTGGCAAATTCAAGCTTTTAAAACACAAATGACATTTTCATCAGAGAGGTTTGTAGGTACTGACAGAGTGGTTTCTGTCACTGCAAAATGGGTGATGTACCATAGCAGCTGAGAACTCTTTTTGGGATTAGAAAGTCGTACCTGTAATAGATGTCAAAATGTCTGTACAAGCTAAATAAAGTCAGAGCAATAAAAAAAAACGTCACAGAGGAAAGAAATTGGCCCGTCGCAGCCCGTTTTAGGCCCTCTGATCTTCTAAAACGCTGCAAAACTCACAGATCAAACGCCACAGAATCAATTACATAACATGCAGGATACATAAACAGCATGTCTCCCCAAGGCCCTCCAGGTAATAACAAGGCTTTCTTCATGTCAACACTACAGGCTAACATGCATTCTTTGGCTACACTGATTATGAAATCCACATTTCATCACTCACTGGCTGCTTCTTCCCTATCCTGACGATAATTATTAAGAGAATTACATACAGGCATACGTGTCATTAGGAGGCACCGTAAAGAAAAGGAGCAGAGGGAGGGGGGCTTCTGCATCTTTTTAAGTGTCGGTAATAAAAAGTAGTCACCACCTCCTGAAGAACTCCTGGCCAATGGGAACACATTGAACAAACTTTTATGTGTCCTCAGAAAATGCTTGAGCATCCCTTGCGCCGCTTCTCTCCGTCAGTCCTCATCATGCGCAGGTAGGACTGACTTCAGGGGGGAATTTCATATCTTTGGCTCCTCACTGCTCCTGCATCTCACCACTGTGCCCCGTTGCTGAGCCTGTCTGTCTCCCATCACGGAGGGGAGTGAAACATGGCCTTCCACAACTCTGGTTTGACAAGGTAAATATCTCATGTTGAATTTCAATCAGGGCTCTTCTGCAACCTTTGGCTTTGAGCTTTTTGCATAAATTTCCATAATAATGAAGACCAACTTCAGACTGGGTGTTCACTAATAATAATAATTTTCAATCATCATATGGAAGCAGGTAACATTTCCATTTATCCTCTGTGCAGCTCTCTGATAAATCATGGGTGCAATAAGATCTGTAGTTTAGCACAGATTAAAGAAAGCTGCCCATTTGCCTTTAATCTGGCCCGCACATGCACACATGCAGCCTCAAAACCTCTACTGCATGACATTAAAGTGGAAAAAAAAGCTCTTAAGTGATAAACACCAAGCTTCCGGTCTTAAGCCCTTCAGTGTTTTCATTTAAGTTGTTGGGAATGAATTAATATTTGATTAACGCCCACAGCATCGTTATCTGTAAAGACATTTTCACGCATATCTTAGCTCATAGTCTTTTTTTCACATTTTCTGCAACTTTGATATGATTGAATGTATGGCTGATTGCTCTACGTTCAGCAGCAATCCATTTTAGGGTACTTAAGGCAAATGAGAGAGAAGAAATCACGCCAGAAGTGTTGGCTCACTCTCAGCGTTACGGGAGCACCTAAGGGACACAACATGGGTGGCAGCAAAGGGAAAGTCCCATCAAACGTTGATTAATGTCAGGAATTAAGGTAGATGACATGTCATTACCTAATTGTCTTGACTGATTGATTTCATGGTGGGATATTTACTGGAATATATTTGGGGATTTTCTTGTTCTTCACCTTTGAAGTGCGGCAGCACTAAATAGCTCTCTCAGTGAAACGCCAACGTTAAAACAGGACCTTTAATCTTGCAGGGTGCACATTAAATACATGTATGCTTACAGTAAATGTGATATTGGTGCATGTTTGACAACATTTCATAGGTGGCGAGTAAAAATTTAAGAAGCTGTGCCTCAAAGTCTGCATTAAGACAGAAGTCAGCTCTCTAAATCCACCAATCTTCCATTACATACAGGGAAAACAGACCCCTGAAGATTTCTTTGCCTGCCATGCAAAAAACTTCAAGCAGCAACTGTTTTTGCAACATTGTCTTTGTATTAGCCTACATGTGAGAACAGATGTCACCAGAAAATATCTATATTGATTTCGTATCAAAGAAAAAAAGGATGGCAACTTATGCTAACTAAACTAAACTAAATCAGAAGTTTATTGTGCAATTATGTGGGATCCTTTAATAAATGTTAAATACGAAATCATAGTTATTTCATAATTATAATTATAGTTTTTTTTCAGGTGTCTGTCCTCACATTAATCTCAAAATAAGCATCAACACTATAAAAAATGTTTTGATCTGATGGATATTGGTTGAAGGAATGCTTTGACAAATTGGGAAATATGAGCTTTTTGGCTGAGAATTAGATGTAAAGATTGATACCACTTTCATATCTGTCCGTTAAATATCTGGTTTCTATGGCTCAGTCAAACTTCAGATGTGCAAATTCAACCATTCCTCAAAGCAGTCGAGCTCTTGTCATTATCTGAAAAGGACTAATTTACCATAAATATGGGGTAAATATTAAAATTAAAAAACATATTTGACTGAGAAACCACATCAAACCACACAGCTCTGTTGACTCAGCGTTAACAGCTATAAGGACATTTTACTATTCATAAAAGGAGCATAACAATACAAAAATTTCAGTTAGCATAAACTCTCAAAGCAGTGCAGAAACAGAGTCTGTGGCTTCTTCTAACTCATCAGTCAGGCTCAGCATAGTTTCCAAAGTAAAATCACACAATGTCCTTACTGTTATTTATTTCTGATTTATTTCATGTTTTGTCTTTATCTGATTCACAATATTGTTAGCAATCCACAAACTAAGAGCCATTTTTTCTTTTTTTGTATCATTTGGTACCACTGGTCAGCAGGTGTCACTGAGTTATCTTGGGGTTACGGTGCACCTTTTAAGGTTTAAAATGAGTAAACTTAAGTAGTTAAACTGTCTAACATGCTTCAAACTACAGACTAGTCTAAGATATCTGAAAATGGCCCCCAGAAAACAGTTAGCTTAGCTTAGTTTAGGGAAGCAAGGAAGGAAAAAACTAGCCTGGTTCTGTCCTAACGCTAAAAATCCGCCTACCTGCCCTTCGAAAATGTACTAATCAACGTGATGATATCTTGTTTGTTTAATCCATACAAAAGTTAAATTGGAAAATAGACAGTTTCTGGCATCGATCTTGTCATCTAACTCTCACCAGGAAAGCAAATAAGTGTATTTCACAAAATGTCAAACCATTCTTAAACAACTAAGGGAAGGGTTTAACAGCAAATGTTTCCCGCTTGTCACATTTCATCAGCGATATGTTGCACCAGTCTAGACTATATGATTCAGTGTGGAGGGAAAACAGCCAATCCCACTCTTCTTCTGAAGGTGCTCCTTTAACGTGAAGGGCATGATGTAAGCGCCCCAACACCTTCTCTGAAGAGACCTTGCTGACTTGGCCATTATTCATTTCACTGACAGTGCACTGACACACTCACACATTCATACAATCTTCAAGCAAATGCAGAGATTTGCAAGAGATTTCACACACTGAAGACGGGTTATACCCTCAGTATCATCACCCTGCATTACAATCTTTGCCTTTATAAAAGAGTCCTCACTATCGCCATCAGTCACATTGGTGATGGATTTGGGATTGCTGTGGAAAACTGTCACATCGCAGGACACACGGAAAAGAAACTAAAGGAGAGTGTGCTAATGCCTGTGAAAGTATGGACAAAATGTACCACTGCTCAGACACTTGGACTGCTGTAAGATCACCTCGGAAAGCTGCACGGCCTTTGACCATGGCCATTTATTATCCACCTTCTCCAGTATTTAAAAGTGCACATATTAGGCTACTTGAGTGGAGCAGAAACACACACCTCCACGTATTCCCTCTACTTAATAATGAATTAATAGTATCCATGTTTAGTTATGTATTCAGTAAATGTTGATGCAATTGATTCAAAAGGTTTGTAGTGATTCATGTCATCAGTAAGAAAGCTATTGATTGGCGTTTTGGAGAAAACCCCAATCTGCCTTTGACTTTTCTTGTCTGAGGGTAGAAATGATCTGATTGGTTAGATCTGAATGGGCAAAGCCAAAGAACAACAGTGTGCCTTGCTAAGTAACATTAGATGACGCCCAGTGAAAGGAAAGCGGTCAAGAGGATTACAAGTCCAGACGACCTAGTTTCAAACCAGTTAAACTAGTTTTAGCCTGCTAAACCACGAACACTGAAAAAATCAGTCTCAACTCAAAGTCCACTTCAAATTCAGCTAGATCCAGCAGAAACAAGGTGACATATTATCATTGTCAAAAGTTAACAAATATCTGCTTAGTCTACATATCCAGCAGATGCAGAGCAACATTAGCACTGAGACAAAAATGGACATTTGGCTGGCTCTTTAGCTGCTAAATGCCCCACTGTGTTCACCAGCTAGCCTCCAACTGTGTATGCCTGCCATTTGGTGCTTAGCAGGTTCTGGACAGCGGGTTTATTAGCGCTTTCTTGCTGAATTCAGGTTCCTGCTGTGGCTGAAACAAGGTTTAAGGGACCAAAAACAGTGAAGTTCTGGATCATAACCTCCTCAAATACCTCCAAAATCGATTGGAGTTTAGCTTAAAGCTATCATATTGTAACAAGTGAGATTTATAAATATTTATTCATTATTGTAAAACAGGTTAGGGTTATAAATACTATGAAAGCATCAAGACACACAGTGTACATAGCTCACATTCCGAAACAGTGCCTTTAAATGTCGTCAAGGTTGTGATGTCACAACTATACAGTCAACAACCCCAGCACAAGCCCACCGTCCTGGTAGGCTACAATAGGAAGAGAGCCTCATTAATATTAAGAAAAAGACACTGAGATGTTCTTTAGGTACTTAAAACCACAAATATATCTTCTTTTGGATATCAAAACTTCAGATAAACATGGGGGACCTTTAAATGGATCTGGTACATGATAGACCATATGGGATCTGTACTGAAATGTGTCAGAAACATGGTAGAAATAGCTAGCGGTTACACAAGTAATAATCTGTATTCTTTAATTCATAAAAATGTATATGTCAAACAACTTTTCCACCTCATTTACTGTCATATTCCACTTACATTAATCTTTTTTTTTTATCTTCGCTGGAAGAATTTGAAAGAGCATTATAAACTTTTCCTTTCTATTTATGTGTTCAGGATGAGCATGCCAGCGAAGTGCTTCATGTCATCCCTGTGGTGTTTTATTGATTCAGACTCAAAGAAACTGTCAAAGAGAATTAGATGCATGACTGGATACTGATTTTCCCCATCATTCCTGAACAGAAAGCAACCAAGGCGTCTATCGATGTCGGCGTGCTCCCCTTTCTGTATGGCTCTGCTGTCCCTCCTCATCACTCCGGCACTTGGACGTAAGTCACCGGCTGTGCGATGCACAATCACGGACACATCACAAAATCAGTGTACCGTATATTGCATGACTGCAAGCATTACTGTGAAACTGTTTGTCTTGTAAACACAGACAAAGAGCACTCAGGTTAATGGTAACGCCCGTATGTTGACTGTTGCTAGGTCATTCTCTTTATCAGAACTCTGAAGGCAAAGGCCAGAAATAGCAGACACACTGTGCTGGTCTGTGTTGTAGGATTAAATCAGATTAAATGTCCCCTCTGATAATCACAACAAGGCTATTCTCTGCTGCTGCTGCTGCTGCTGTTGTTTGGGGAAACAATAAAGCTGTGAGTGCCAGATACAGTAGGTGTACTGCATTTTGAAATTTGCCTCCCTGTCACAGCGTACACATGCAACTACATGTGACATCTTAATTGTGGTTCATCTCCCGCTCATTGCACTAATGACTGGCTCTCTGAGCGTAATGCCGCGGCAGGCAGTAACTTTAACAACTTGAGGCCCGCATGCACAGTCAGATAAGTGTTTAGTGGTAGTAAATACGGCATTATAAATACCGTCTCACCACTTTATCTCATTTCTCAGCAGTTATGTGGGATGTGGAAACAGCTTCCAGATGTGTTGTGTTCTCGCTGCTCACTGTAAATGAGCTGACTCAGGTTATTGACTGGGGAGGCCCTCTGGCTGTCACCATCCTTGTTTCATGGAGTCTTTTGAGAGGCTTTTCCCCTTCATAACAGGAGTGTGGCCACTCAGGGATAGCGCCCTCTTCTGACACATTGCAGGAATTGATTTTCCACTGTATGAAAAATGTTTTTTTTTATGTGTATCAAACACTAAACAGCTGTTGTATTGAAACTGAATGAATATGAATCATTTATATCATTATCAGTTTAGTATCCAGGCTTTTATTTTGTAGATGCCAACATAAAAGCATAGATAGAATGATGAAAGCAAGTTGCAGTTTCCACCAAAGTAGACTTCCATCTTGATAAATCATACACAAAATAAATAAAAAGGGACAGTGGCTCATCTGCAACATTGACCCTCCACTGTAAAAATGTTTCTGATGATGCTTCGGCCACAGTTATGCAACTACTATTTATCTCTATATTTCCCTCTCTGGTGACATGGATCACACGCAGTCTGTATTATAAATCTCAGAGATTACTGTATCTAGATTAGTCTGTGTTCAGTCTGTGGAATATGTGAATATGTGAAACACTGTAAGCGCAGTTGTAAGAGAAACTCACATTAAAAATGCACCGCAGTGCATTGTGATGTTAATCCACTCTGACTTTAAAGACCTTGCTTGTTCCTTGTGTTTGCCTCTGGAATACGCCAAGTGAATTAAACTGACCACTAATATATTGCCTTTGTCAAATTCAGCAGGCGTAACAAGATTATTGCTTCTTTTTTTCCCCCTTTCTTTGTCCTATCAGAACTAGACCTCAACCGATTGGATGGTGATACTGTCTGCCCACCAATGAGAAGCGGACAAGATGACCTTCCAGGTAAAATGACCTACAGTTGGGTTGCATTCAAACAAAACTTTAAGCACTGAGCCTTAAAATCCCCAAAAAGAGAAAATAGACTAACCAAAGGAAGGTGGTAAGTTTAATTAGTTGAACAGGGGTGGGCTACCCTAATGCCTCAAGACACCTTTAGATTTCAAATGAGGCAAATAAAATGTTCCACTTGAGCCATACAGAATTTTAGTTGGAACAATTCAAACTCAGCAAGATTGTAATTGCTCACCACTGCTCTGTTTCAAAGAGTTCAGTCCTTGAACACATCTGCACACATTCTGCTCTGTGGTTTGAAAGGTTGTTTATTTCACTCTGGATTGTATCCTCGTCATTCGTTTGATTCTTATCATGCATTATCGTGACAAAATGCTGTTGGTACACCACTTTGGTAAAGTGCAAAATTTCTAATCTAACGACACCATCAAAATTCCAATTTGCCCAATACTTTGGTTTATGATTAATACCTTCTAAACTAATGACATTCCCATCATCTTCATACTTTTTCTTGGTGATATGGGGAACACAGCAAAAACATTATACCTGCTAAAGATTAGCATGTTAACATTGTCCTTGTGAGCATGCTAAAGTTACCATTTAGTTCAATGCACGCTTTACACTAGCATCGCTGGAGACTCTTTGTCTTATTTCTAAGTAGCAAGAAAACTATATTGACCGCTTTAATGAGCCATAATAATTTGCTTTAATCAAGATTATGTAATGTTATAATGTTAATATTAATGTTATGTGATCACAATGAAACAAACTATTTTTGTTGTCTTTATTACTTATTTAGTACCAGAAAATAACATATTAACTAAATCATCTTCCATATCCTGAAAAAGAATCATTCTTCAAGATAAAAACCTCCTGTAATATCAATCAATATACAGTAGATAATAAAGAGCATGATCATATCACCAACATCACATATGTCGTACGTTATGCTTCGTAGGTTTTGATCTGATCACGCAGTTCCAGCTGGATGTGATCGCTCTGAAAGGTGTGAGGAAGGTGGACGGCTCCACTTCCCACCAGGTGGCCTACCGCCTCGACAGGGAGGCCAACTTCCAAATTCCAACCATGTAAGTACTGTAAAGAGGGTTTAAAAGAAAACAGATAAAAACACACACAAATGTTGGGAGTCAGCAGTGGTCTCCCGATGCAGGTGTTGCATTATTACAGGTCCGACACAGATGTTGCTGCATGGCGAGCAGCATATAATTGGTAAGGGAAAACATGTCTGAACATATTTGGTATCTCATAGACACAAAGGCAAAGTAGAGGTATTTTGCGTATTTATGTGAGTGTGTGGTTGGAAAGTCAACATTTGGACTCTGCTTGAAGCTCTTTGAATCTACAGGAAATGTACAGTAAAGAGACATATTTCACCATGCCTTTTTGATAGTGATTCATGTTGCATGCGCTCCTTTAAAGGTTTAATCTGAGAAAAGGCAGCACTGGCTCCCTGTTAAGATTTAAGTTTGTGATTAAGGGTTAGTTGTAGGAACATGGCTGGAAGTCACTTGAGGGAAGGGAAGTCATTTAATATTTCACTTTCATAAAGATGGGTGACTTACAAGAATCAGATTTTTTAAAGAATAATTAAAATTAAATTAAAATCGAAGCACTGGAGGCGGAGACTTGATATCCTGAGATTTAGAGCCTTGAAAAACCCCACATCTTTCAAACTCCACAACTCAAGATGTAAAAAAAAAAAAAAAGCTTTAAATTATGAATTTGTGATCTCAGATCAAACTCAGACCCTAACCCAACCTCAAACCCCTAGTGACATCGCTTTGATATCATCAGGGTTACCTTTTCAGGTAAGCTAACTGATGGCTGAGCTAACTGAGCTTTATGAGCAGCTTCCCAAATGTACTCACATATGCTGCTTATATGTAAATTGAACACCTTTTCATGTTGTTGGACATGTTTATGGGCATCTTTTGACATTTTTTTGTCAAGTTGATTGATAATGAAAAACAATCATACTTTGCACCCCTCAAAACTGGGAAATAAAGTACCCACTAAAGAGCCATTTGATTTAGTTGATATTGTAATTAAAGGGTGTTCTGTGGATATTTTGTGTCACAGTTCCATGAAGTTGGGAGACGTGCAAAAGACAAATTCACAAAGGAATTTTCTAAATTGAGGCAGCAGAAGCTGAAATATGAACAAATGCATTTCTCCTCGTGCTTCAGCAGCATCTTTGATGAGTAAACTGAACTTCATGTGTAAAATTGGTGGAGTGCCCTTTCGTTAAAATTAATTGAATTTCCACAAATCTGGGGGTTTCAGGGCTCTTTGAGGTCTGTCGTCCTGAGGCAACTTCACAGTCTGTAATACAGCCCTGCTTAGCAACTGCAGCATCAAAATGGAGCCATTTTGCACTTTATTTAACACAAGTGAAAGGCATGCTGTTCAAGGCATAATTTCAAAAAGCTTCACTACAAAGTATGCAAGTTAATGGCTTCGCCACTTAACATAACCAAATATGCCTCCTGGTGTTCCCCAGTGTGCCTGTTCCAGTCTGTTTTTTTTTTGGCTAATCTGTTCCTGCAGGCCAGCTTTCCTTAGAAGCTCTTATGTAACTGGCTGGCACCCTGAATCCACACCACTCGGGCCTGTCACACTGAATGTAAATACATGTTTATTTCCTCCGCAGGTCCAGTCGTACATACTGCACTTTTGAAGTCTGTCCCTGACAGAAAGTCTTAAGCTGCACTCCCTGCCTTTTTTCTTTCCGCAGGGCAAAAGCAGCACATACTTCAGACTGTTTTACCTCAGGCAAAGCTAGAGCGTGGTCTTCATTTGTTTTACTGGCTTACAGGAAACACTTTTTTTATTGCCTCACCTTGATGGTTTACAAGACGGTAAAAGTTGGGCTGCGGCGCCCATCTATTAATGCACCACCTACTGAGAATCTGGCTCATTAAAATAGACAGAAAGCACCAGACTGGGGATGCTAACCAGGACTGCATGTTGTAACTGAAGCAGTGATTTATGCACAGAGCTCTTTCATAGTATCTCATTTGTAATATAATAGCATACCTTAAAACCTACCTTTGTTTCTTTGAAGGATGTAGCTTAAATTGATTTATATTTGACTCTCAAAGACAGTGATGGTGAGGCTTTTAAGTTGTTTTCATCCATGTCTTGCACTCAGTTTGATGATAGTTTTGCTGAGTAGAGATATATCGAATGTAATAGATATTGGCTGGTTGAGGAGATATCTTTGAGCTTTCCATTTGAATTTCATTCAATAAAAGCATGTTCAAATATCTCTCTGAGTTTGATGAACTGGAACATGAACCCCTGTTCTTAATATCCCTCTCAGGCTGAACTTCCCTCGTGGCTTTCCTGATGAGTACTCCTTCATGGCGACCTTCCGCATGATCAAGAACACAGTGAACAAGGTGTGGAATGTCTGGCAAGTAGTGGACGAAGACGGCAACAAACAAGCCGGACTGAGGTTGAATGGCGACCAGCAGGCTCTGGAGTACTTCCTGATGGGCGCTGATGGCAACCTGCAGACCGTCACCTTCCCTGGCCTTTCTGTTCTCTTCAACACCAAGTGGCACAAGGTGATGATTGGCGTGGAGCGCGACCAGGTCACTCTATATGTGGACTGCCAGCCTGTGGATCGGAAACCCATCAAGGGCAAAGGCCCCATCAACACAGAGGGAGATACTCTCATTGGCAGGCTGGATGCTGATCCTGATGCCTCTGTAGTGGTAAGCGAAGATGGAGAATTGCCTTGCTGCATTTATTCGTGTTCACTGACTCTCCTTACAAGGTCTATCAGTGAAATGGTGCTTTTCTGCGGACAAACACGTTCAGGTTTATATGTGTGCTGAGCTCTGCTATAATTTTAAAGTGCTGCTGTCACAGCAAAGCTACTCAGCTGGGTTCCAGCGGGAAGAAAGAAAAGCTTAAACCCTGCAGAAAACAGCATTGGTGTAAAACCACCCACAAAGGGTTGATTGATTCCAATCTACAAAGAAATAACTGCACCATGAAGGACCATTTCAAGAGTCATTGTCACATCTGAATATGAATGAATGTATTATATTAGTAACACTATCATCTCTTTTCAGTTTGAACTCCAGTGGATGTTGATCCACTGTGATCCAAAGAGAGCCCAGAGGGAGAGCTGCAACGAGCTGCCTGCCACTGAGGTATAGTAACAAGGACTTGGATCTGCTCAGCATCTGCTGTGGTTTGTGGTTTTATTCAGGTTGATAGAGTTTCCAGCATGCTGAAAGAAAACAGAGCATAAATGCTGAGATAGAGTTGCAGAAGTGTAACAAATACTTTGCCAAGCAGTTTCCTTTAGTACATCCAGAGGTTGCAGTCCATCCAGAACAATTGGAGTTGTAGTTCTGCAAACGTCTCTTGAAGGTAGAGCTGTTAAGGACCAGGCAGACATGATCTCATTGACTGTGTTAAACCTCAATGCATAGAGCCAAAACACAAGTGCTTGTTAGCAAACTGGCAGACGTTTAATAACGGAACGGAAGTTTGATCAAATTAAAAGTGTGAGAACAGAAAACCGTGTGTGCATAGTGCCAGATTTTTGTTGTTACCACTTCATTCATAATGCTTCCACAAACAACCACATGGTTCCACATGGTTACATCTGAACTGAAAAGTTATTGCATTCACCTTGCGTACAGAAAAATGAATTAAAAGTCTCAGTCCTGATTTCACAAGTTTTGTATATTGCCCTGCCTGTAGTAACCTTCCTAGTACAGGCACACTACCTGCTGCTACTTGATTATCAGCTGTCTGCAATATAACACCTGCCATCTGCTGTTTAAGATCATTAAAAGTGGGTTTCTCCACCCTTATTGCCGAGGAATGTGCAGCAAGCTGACAACACCAAATTAAATATACTGTAGGCCCACTCTAAAAAAAAAATAACCATGGAAATAGTTTTTTTTAATTTAATTTATCCCAGCTTTACTATATATACGCAATGACAGAAGGATTGCTTACTATAAGTGACTATCTCTACTAGCTAGCTAACCAACATATTTTACCTTAGTGTGAACATTTTAAGCTAGTAACAAGAACATTAGGCTTCATCTCTCTAGCCAGTGGCTTCAACATTACTATTAAATGTCAGATATGGTATTTTTAAGGCATGTTCAAAGATCAAGTGAGGCCATTAGCCATTCTGTATTTGTACAACTGTAGAAATGTTAGCTGTAGGCTAGCTAGAAATGGAAGCACCAACTGTGTGTGTGCTTGTGAAATCTGTGAAAGTAACATGGCACAATGAAAGTGCCTGAAAACGTGAACAAAATATATTTAATGCCAGCCATCATAAAAGGTAATGACACCTACGTTTACTTGAACGTTAACCTTAAACGAACAGTGATAAGCCATAAACACTGCAATAACTCGGCATGAAGGTGCTTCGAGATCATTTATCAGTAAACACTAATTGTCAATCAGTGAGGAAGCATTTGATGGTGACGAGACTGATTTACATTCTTATATAAGACTACATGCTTTAGCACAATTAATGAGACTTCTGCCTCAAAGATAGCCTATGATGAAAATGTCACTCTGCTGTCTCTCATCTTGTTCTGTATGAAGTCTGAGTGTTACTTAATTATTTATTCAATCACTTGTATCAACATGCAAATATTCCTACTCACTATAGGCAGAAATATTTCCTGGCCTGGTGCTCTCTATTAGATTTCAGGCTAACATTCCTGCATCCAGCTGTGAGGTGGTTCTGTACATGGGGAGTGTTGGTACTACGGGCTGTTTATTGAAATGACAGCATGATATACTCACTACTATGATTATGAACAGATGCGCTTGTGCTGACACTTTTGGTGAGGGTGGTGTAACTACTTTCACTAACTCTTCTGTTATCTGATTTCTCTTGCTTCTTCAGATGTATGCCAATGCTGAGGTATTTATTTATCTACTCTACTTCCCTTTTGCTTTGTGATTTTAAACCAATAATCTACTTGCAATGCTTTGGTCGCCTAATTGCATCATTGCTTTGTTCTAAATCTAATTTATGGTGGTGGTTTTATTTATTTGCAGACCATTCATACATTTTCACGCCAATTCACATGTGAAATGTAAACCCAGTTGGCAAAGAGATAAATAGAATTATACCTGAAATGTTACAAATTAGAAACACGTCTGCAGGCTGTAAAAAAAAAAAGATCTGTACCATTTCCATTAATCTGGCCTCCTTATCCCAAGCATTTGTCTAATTTACTGTTTTATTGCTAATAAAGCAATAATATTTCATAATGTAAAACATTTCACCGTTCTGGATAAATGATTTGATGAGTCCAATCCTTAAAGGTGTAAGTCCATTTTTTTTTCTTTCATTAAAAGCTAAATTCATAATATTCATTCAGTCATTTAATTTTCATTTGCTGACTGGTTATCTCCAATCTCAGCCTGACAGATCAGTCCAAGGCCCCCCAGGAGTCCCTGGCCCAGAGGGTCCCAGAGGGCCCGCAGGAGAAAATGGCAGAGATGGAAGAGATGTAAGTACAGCCATTCTTTCTACAGATGGTTAGAGTCCTTTATTGTTTGAATAGTTTCTATTATTAAAAAGTATTCCTCATTTTATGTCAGTGCTTTCTTTAATTCTGTTGTTTTTGTGTCTCTTCAGGGTCTTCCAGGTTCTACTGGCAGTCCAGGTCTTCCTGTAAGTACTGTATGAAATGCTAAATGATAAAAAACTGTGCAGAGTCTCATTCTTCTCAAACATTTGCTAATCACTCAAAAGTTTCAGGACTGTAGAACAATTCTATCTATCTAACAATTGTTATCTTACACCATTTCAATTGAAAAGACATAAATCAGTGCAGATCAGAGCCATCATCTGGATACATTTGCCTCCGGGACGATCAGTGTACTGAACTGTATAATTAATTTCTCCGCATTTTAGTTTTCCTGAAAGTCATTCTTCTTACACATAACGGAAATACTGCCGCACTGTGTATTTGCCTTGATGCATAACAAACCTGGAACTTTTTAAATAATTGTTACAGATTAAGCCTGAGGATTAACTGGAGGCATCATGTTTACTGGTGCCTTCGCCATTTATCGTTGCTGTTTTCCTGTCCAACCCATTATCTGCTTAGTCTTGCACAAGCTGAGGTTTGTCGTTGATCTAAGAAACAACAAGAGCGGCCCACCTTTTATTGATTAAATGTTGACTGTCACTGCCTCTGTGTATCTTAGCAACAGCACAGAGAGATGCAGGAAGGAGATAAAGCTGTTTTATTCCTGTTGTGTCTGTTTCCTAGGGCAGCAAAGGGGAGCAGGGGGAGATCGGTCTTCCTGGACAGAGAGGCCTGCCTGGTCTTCCAGGAACTCCTGTAGGAAACATCACTTCACCCACTGACATGCACTCTTTATAATATCTACCAGAACTGTCTGTGAGTGATTGTGTGTTATTGTTGTCTGCAGGGTTCTCCTGGCCCAATGGGTCCCAGAGGACCTGTAGGGGAGAGAGTGAGTAACAATTTAGATGATCATTCAGTTGTAAGAATTATTACTTTTACAAACATAGACAATGTTACTGTTTTTCCCCTCCTGATTACAGGGACTCCCTGGCTTTCCTGGACCTGCAGGTCCTCCTGTAAGTAAAATAAAATATCTCATTAAAGCAACAAGCAAGTAAACAACACTGTTATACATACTTACATCAAATATCTCTCATTTCACAGGGCCCAGCAAGTGAAGGACCCGCTGTATGTGTTCGCTCTTTGATCTGTTTTACTTACTGAAACATTGTTGAGATGCTCACACATGGTTGACCAATGAATGTGCTGCTGGATTAACTGCTGTGTGTGTGTGACAGGGATCACCTGGGAAACCAGGAACCCCGGGAGATGAAGGAAACATCGGACCTGAGGTGAGGGGCAAGTGTGAGGAGACAAAGCAAATAAAGATGTTTAATTTGAATAGATGTAGATACGTAACAATATGAAAATAGTACATGCATATACTCGAGTATTGTACTTAAAAGTAAAGTTCTTGTACTTTACTTGAGTATTTCCAAGGTTCCCAACTTGTCAAAAAACAGTATATACATGTGGCTCAGTTATAAACATAGCGACAAGTTAAGGCGGCTGCATCAACTTTTAGAACATTTTTCCAAACAAGCCCTAAATATGATTTCTACAGCATCATATAAATTGTTAATTTGAAGATTTTTGTCCCTGGTCATATATCAATATAAATGATACAATGGCATTTATTTATATGCAGGGTCCACCTGGACCCAGAGGCGGACCCGGCGTCGCAGGGCCTCCTGGCCTTCCTGGTCCACCAGGGCCAGTGGTAAGAACCAGAACTAACCCATACCTGGTCTGTTGACATCTCCTAATTTAATGTTTGATACAATGCATATATTACAGTGTGTATTGTATTTAATTTTATTTCTTTTTCCGATTTGTTTTGGCATTTGAAATCTTCCGTATTTCAGAACCAATATGCAGATACTGATATTTGGGACAACAGCTGCTGGCTCTTGATATTACCCAATATCACTGTGTTTGAATTAGACACTTTCCATTATAAATGGAAATTACAAGTACAGTGTAACCAGACATGTATTACTTGGAAAAAGTCTCTGATACAGTGTTTAGAGAGTGGGATGTTAAATTCCTCCATACATCCTCTTGTGCAGTGTCACAGGTTTCTCACAGACCACGACCATGTAGGCCTGTACCTGTAAAATACCACAGTATAACTGTTGTATCCTGCCTGAGTTGACACTGAATAGTCAGTATCTGCATGCCTTTTAATTAAAGCTCAATATCAGCCACATGCTGTATATTGACCGTCTGTACAGGTGTATAACCCTCACACTGGTTTGTCATCTCTATCTGGACGCTTAACATTTCTTCTTGAGCTCAGATTTCCATGTGAAGTCACGAGTGTATGCTGCAGTCTCTTTTCACATTACCTCTCTGGGAATTTCTGCTGTGGTGGATTTATGTAGACATCTAAACCCCTGTGGCTGTTTTAGATGTCACTGTGCTGTGTTTTAGGGACCGCCTGGTGCCAGCAATGAGGGAAGTGGGGAAGCTGTGAGTGTTTTACTGCCTTACACACTGCCAAATGTTTTCTGGATGCATGGCAATCGGAGTGGTGTCAGTGAATGTCTGATCAAACGGAGTCATTGAAGTTACGGGGCTCTGCAGCAGCCACGCTTGTTGAGTGACTCACTGTCTGTCTGTGTATGTTTGTAGTGTCCTGCTGCATGCCCTGCTGGACCGCAGGGACTGGCTGGGCTACCAGGGATGAAGGTGAGGAATGTACTGAATTACAGTTGTTTACATCAGTGTCAAAGGTGAGGAACGTCAATAAAAACAATATTATTTGGACTACATTTAGTTGTGATTTAGTTATGAGTGAGTTAGTTAGAAATGTAGTTGTGAGTGAAGCCATATGTTGGTAAACTCTTCCTCTGTAAGCTTCTGTAACCTCAGATGCATCATCATGAAATCATGACAGATGGTTCCTGTAGGATTATGATCCATTAACTTTTTTATCAAGCACATCATCGGGTCAAAATCCCCCTTTGTCTTTTATGAACAAATTACTGCAAAATTAATCAGTCAGTCAACACTATCATGTTAACACTGTCATTGTGAGCATGTTCAAATTTAGTTTGAACACCATACAGCCTCACAGATGCACCCGTGTAGCTGCATTAGTCAAGTCATATATTAAAAGGGGAAAGGAAAACAGCAGCTGCCTGAAGGCAGGAAATAAACCTCCACTTGTGTAGGAGGGAGAACTACATATAGACATTTAAATTCATAATAATTAATACACAGGAAACCAAAGCTGTGACAGTAATAAGATCAAATCTAATAATACAAAATTGTTAATACGATTGATCGCTGCCTTCAGGGACACAAAGGTTTGCCTGGTGAGCCTGGAAAAGATGGAAAAGATGGAGAGAAGGTATGTGAGAGACTTCTTCATATCCCTGCTTTGTTCTCTCTGCACCGACTGTGTGGTCAGGTCATATGTATGGAAAGGAATTGATACCAGGAACAACCTGCATGTCAGTGATTTGATTGTGGTCTATAAACAGCTTAATATGATTATCTCTGCTCTCTGGATTTAATTAATTTGTTCTTGTTTGTTTCTTGTTCCACAGGGAGAAGCTGGAGAACACGGTCCTCAGGGGCCACCGGGTCGCATGGGAGATGACGTGAGGAGGCTAATTTCTCACTATTGCAGAAGCGTATGTGTCGCTATGACAGGTAGTGACATGTATTTTTTTAATAATGCTATTTCGTCATTTCTAGGGGCAAAGAGGGCCTATTGGATTCCCTGGAGCCATCGGAGAAAAGGGAGACAGAGTGAGTTAAACAAAGTTAAAAATAATACCAAAAAATATTTGTACCATGACATTTGCAGATATAATCTTGCATCTGCTCACAGGGTCCTCCTGGTTTCAACGGTGTCCCAGGACCTACCGGCCCGCCTGGAGCTCCTGTAAGCAGTCTTACTTTCATCAATTCTTTGTCCTCTGTCCTCTCGTTGGCATTTACTCTTAGAGCAATGTGTTGTATTTTGAAAACTAACTGCATCAAATATGCCTCCTCTCTCAGGGTGTGGAGGGAATCCGTGGACGTCAGGGTTTGGAGGGGCCTAAGGGCGACACTGTGAGTTCTTAATTTCAGATTAAATCCTGGATTGTGCCGCTAAATATTATCTAAAAGACTTGTTTCGGTTCTTAAAAAAAAAAAACTTTGATTTTTAACAGGGAGAAGTGGGACCTCAAGGAGAGCAGGGTCCTGCAGGGGAAAAAGGAGACGTTGTAAGCACTCTGATGGGATTGAATTCATTCTTCACTGCACTATTTGTTTAGAGTGTGACGGGGTTGTAACTGTGTGTTGTGACGTCACAGGGTGAGGCTGGCAAAGACGGCGTGGATGGAGTTCCTGGAGTTAATGGAGCCAAGGTGACTTCTGACTTTGACCAGCAAATATTTTATGTTGCAGTAACATATATACCAGATATTTTGAGCATGCAAAGGCGTGGTTATACCAGACCAAGAAAGGTTGCATCAACAAAACTCATGACTCACACATATTGATCTAACTCTATTCATTGTATGCATAAACTTGTACAGGGAGAGTCTGGTACTCCTGGAGCTGTTGGTGTCAGGGGGATTGTGGGTATTCCGGTAAGTCTAGCTTTATTTTAATTCATGTTGAAAACAGTCTGTTTCACTTTACAATAAATGTCAATCTCACGTTTTATATTTGTGATTCTGACTTTGAATATGTGTGTATTGCAAAGTGATTCAAAGCAAGTTAAACTAATGCAGGACAAGCTGTTCTCTGAGGCCACAAAGCAGGTCAGATAAATAAAACATTAAAGTCAAACAACCAGCGGGAAGCAAAATCGAATGCCAGGAGCACATCGACCTTTGCCTGTATGTGTGTGAAGCGAGAGGCTGCAGATATGAGTAGAAAAGCACAGTAGAAAATGAGCAGTATGTTTTCTACCCTCACCTCGTGGTTTTATGCAAGTAGCTGTGCAGTCTTCTCTTTCATTTCACCACTTTTACCCCGACTAAAACGTCACAACAGCCATCAAAAGAATTGCCACAATATTTTATACAGGCATTCATGACTTTCATCACTTTGGTGACCTCCTGACCTTTCCTCCAGGATCATTAGCAGATTGACTTTTGTGGCTTTTAGTGAAATACAGACAGGTGACAAATGGAAGGAAAAACTTGAATAAATGGTTGAAGAAACATAACAAAGATGCAGATGCTTCCACACAGATGCACAGCATGGTAAAATTAAGCAATTAACATCCAGTCATGCTCTGTGGCATGTCTGAAAATATTGAGCACGCTCGGCTGATTCTGATGTTGCGTCAAGATGGCAAGAGGAAAAGTCAGATTACTCTGCTGGCTCATGTTTCAACAGGAACAGTAACTAAAGTGGCATCTGCATTTACTGTAGATCTATGAGAACATCAGTGAATACGGTATGGAGTTGTGGTTGACAGCACATATTTAATGACTGTAAGGAAAAACAGAAGAGCAACACTTCCACAGGTGACTGAGAAGTGCGAGTCTGTCGGCAAACACAGTTTCACAATTACATACAGGGGATATTATTGTAGGGCTGCAGTGCATAAAGGCCTCATTACAAAGATGAATGCACATTTGAGAGCTCAGTGGTGTAAAAACCATTGACACAGATCGACAGAGAGCTGGAAAATCCTTCACCGTGCATGTGTGGCATACACTAAGAGCCTGAATGCTTGACTCCTATAGTGAGGCATTCTGTGGCTCTGTTATGCTGGCATGGTTTTGGCCAATTTGTCCCCGTCAGAGGGACGGGTCACTGCAAATCAGTGCAAAGTTATTCTGACCACTTTATCAGGATGACAATCCCCGCATCCATAGGACACGTGGTTGTGACGGTTTGATGAGTATGAAAATGATGTGAATCATATGCTATGGCCTTTACAGTCACCACATCTCAAACCATCATCATTAAGACACCAAATGAGGGAATGATTTGGAAGTATGTTGTTCCCTCTAGTATAGTTTAGAGACTTGAAGAATCAATGCCAAAGAGGATTGAAGCTGTTCTGGTGTCACACACCTAACGAGACAACTTTAACTTGTCACCCGTCTGTATCTCTACTGTGGTAAGCATTAGCAAGTTAGCATGCTGTTAGCATTAAGCTGAAAGCATGTTCATGTCATACGGGATAGATGGTAGAGATGGGAAGGATTCCCATTGACAACTTGCAAGCATTGACTCAGCGTCAAGATGAGTCATGTTACAATACTGGACATTGACAAGCACCACATCAAATTTGATGTGAGGCATCCATTTTTGTTCTGTTTTCAGGTACTTCCATATATGTGAGTGCCAAGAAAAATGATTTCCCAGTTGAAATTATGACTTGGAAGTTGATGTGAACACTATTAACAAGTCAGAACTCATAATTCCATCCTCACAGAACCTCTAGTATGGCTGTAGACTCTTTGTCTTGTTTAAACGTATCTGAAATATGTTATATTTGATGCTACCTCATTGACCCTTCTCCGCAGTATAAATTCTTTCACCACACATAAACAGGATTGAAGGGTGTTGCAGCAATAACACATTAAGTTTCTGCTTATACGATGTGTCATTGTTCCTAGGGGCTGCCAGGAAAACAGGGAGTAGTTGGACCCCCTGGTGAAAAGGTAATTGGAATCATCTAGCTACTTAATGAGGCATGTCCACATTGTACATCCAAAACTTTATTGCTGAGCTATAAAACTCCAAAAGAACTCACTCATCACATGCAGACTAAGCTGATAATAATAAAAAAAAAAAACCTGAAGACTAACACATTTCCTGTTGTGGATTCAGGGCGACACTGGTGCTGAGGGAGCCATCGGGCCAGTTGGACTTCCTGGAAAGGCTGTGAGTCTCCTATCAAGCCTCCTGTCGCACTCTAATTATATTCATCTGTTTATCTGCTCGTCTGATGCAAGTCATATTTCATCCATGCTCATGTTTTCATGTAGGGTGAGCCTGGCAAACCTGGAGAAGATGGGAAAGCAGGAGTTAAAGGATCAACCGTGAGTTGATATTTACTTTTCATTTCAAGTTCCTCATGTTTGTATTGATTATGATGTTTAATGGCTGTAAGTTGCACTTGTTTATAGATGTTTCAGGTACATAAGTATTACTGAGTTGATGTGTTAACTATAGTTGATGTGTTAAGTGTATCTATGATCATCTTCCAGGGTGAAACAGGAAAACAAGGTCCAGTGGGGCCTGCAGGTCCTCCAGGCATCCAGGTGAGACATTATTAATATAATATAATAATAATATGACTCTATATAGTACTTAAGTAGAGGTTTGAAGTACATATACTTAACTTGAGTATTTTTATTTTACTCCATTACATCTCAGAAGCAAATATTGTATTATTCACTGCACTACATTTGTCGGGCAGTTTTAGTAACTAGTTATTTTTCAAATTACATTTTTCATGGGCTTCCTGTCTAGTGCAAACCATGCATCTCCAAATTTAGTGATTTGATTTGATTGTTTGTATTGTTGTGATTTGTATTATTCTTTCTGGTAAACTGGAGGTTATAGGTGTTATTTTATGTTCAATTATCATATTGCTAAAGTCAAAAAAGTATTTAAAAACCCTCCTGGATTGGTTGGAAAATGCATCATCACAAGCCTGAAAAACAAGTTTTTCTGAGCTCATGAAATGTTGACTTTTTAGAAAAATGTGGTTCTCACAGGACAGCAATGCTACAAACGTATGATGATCTTATAGAATAAGATGTATCGCTGTAAATCAGAGACTGTGGGCCTCTGATCAGACAAAGCCTAGAAAAAGGCGCCCACTCATCCCCCTTAGGTTACTTGCTTAGTTTCGCTCAATTCCTGGTGGCCTATTGGATCATGACTATTTTATGGTTATTTGATCCCATAGACATTCAACAACAACTAAAACCCAGACAGCCTAAAACTGCTGTTTGATATACCATCAGATGACACTGAATACATAAAAAGTATTTATTAGTTTCTGACTCTGGGGAAGTTGGAGAAAGTCCAAAATACTGTATCTCTGAAGTAAATCACACATTTAGCCTATTTTATGTGATCTCCTTTTGATAATTATTTTAATGCAACTAATGCAATATTTTTCACTTATGTTCACTGAGCCTCCCCTAAAAATGTTTGGTCGATCCCTGGGGAGTTCCATCTCCCGCTTTGAAAACCTCTGCTGTAGAATAAACTACCCAGCAGTATATAAAGTAGTTAAAATGAGAGCAACCATAAAGAACTACTGCAGTAAAATGCAACACATGAATGCAGCAGTAATATTAATCCAAAAACATACATATATACCTAGTAGTAATACTAAAACAATGACAGAAATACTTGCTTTAGTTTTAATTAAGGGTTTTTTGAATGACATTTCACATTGTGATATTGCTACTTTTACTTAAGAATCAAATCCTAAGAAACCTTAAACATATTACATGTAATACTAGCCACGGTACTCTACAAAGCAGCTTATGATTATGATTAAGAAAATTTATAGACACATGATAAAAAAAACATTGCCAACACTGAAAATGGGTGTATATAAAATGTTATTTTCAGGGTGACAAAGGAGATAAAGGTGACACTGGTGCCAAAGGATTGAAGGGTCATACTGGGCACAAAGGTGATCAGGTAAACAAATCTCATTTTATCAATATTACTTTGACATCCACAATATTGAGAATCTTTAGGTGAACTGAAGTCAAGGCATAAAGTTTTCTCATGTGTTGTCTAGGGGCCTATGGGACCAATGGGACCAAAAGGAAGTCAGGTAAGAACTATTATAATCTTTGCATTTGTTTTAAATGTGTCTGTGAATGACCTTTCACTAGTCCAAAACTCACCCCGGTACTTTTGTGAACAGGGAGATCCAGGTCTAACAGGAGACCCCGGGGTAAACGGAGACCAGGTATGTGGAGCTGATCTGACAACTCGTTTTTGCAACAACCTTTCTGTGTGCTGATTTGAAAGAAGTCAACTCATCTCTTTGTGTTTTCAGGGCCCTCCCGGTGTCACCGGAGTCAAAGGAGAGGTATTAAAACTTCTGTCTGTACTGCAGCTCTCACTTTTCTGTTTCTGAACTGTTGCCTAAGGATCTTTCCACACAGGAGTCGATCATTCCACCAATGTGTTGTAATACTTGCTAGTTGCTTGCACTGTATATGTACAAAGTAATGCAAACTAGTTGAACTTATTCAACCACGTATCTAGATGAACCCCCCAAACAAGTTATAAAAACACACCAGTATTAATAGTTGTTGTCTCGCTAATGTCAGAATGGGGGTGGTAATGATTTATTTTTTTCCCACTTTAAGCGTGGAGAAAAGGGCCAAAGAGGAGCTACAGGAGAAGTTGGCAGACCTGGTCAGACGGGCCACGAGGGTTTGGCTGGACCAATGGGAGCTCGAGGACTGGAGGGAGAACCAGGCCTTCCTGGAACACCAGGCCCCAGAGGACTACCTGTAAGTGTTACCATCGCCAATATACAGTGTGTGCACACTATTTACAGCAACACCTGCACACTCTCTGTATCGGTAGAGAGTTAAAACCAGACCGTTCAGCCAAAAGTAGAGTTGAACACAGTTGGTACTATTTATAATTATTAAAGTAATAATTTATTAGTTTTTAAGCAATGCTGTGCATGGTCTCTCGTATCCGGGTTTCGACAAGTTTTGTGACCAAATACCTGCAAAGTGAATGGTGTTCCCATCAGCCTCAGTTGTACTTTGTGCTACTTTGCAAATGCTAGCATGCTAACATGCTAAATGGTAAACATTGCACCTGCTTAAAGACCACCATTCAAAGCACCATGGTCCAGTCTGTGTATCCTGCTAACGTAGCTTGTTAATGTAGTCTTTGTGTTAATGTTTATTCATTCATTCACAGGGCCCAAAAGTGAGTGATGATAAACTTCGGGAGATGTGCTCAGCTGTTGTTGAAGGTGCAGTTTTTTCACTCTCATTTGACCTCATCACATATATTTAACCCATGACCAAACTTATGAGTACGTCATGTAAAATGTTTTTTGTTTTTTCTATTTAGAGCAATTAGCAGAGTTCATGAAAGAGTTTCTGAAGAAGCCGGCAGCCATTGGTTCCCCTGGTATTCCTGGACCGGCTGGACCTCCCGGACCCCCTGGACCAGCTGGAGGCGCAGGAGCAGCTGGTGTCCCTGGGCCGATGGGTCCCAAAGGTCATCCCGGCTTCTTTGGACTTCCAGGCACACCAGGCAAGAAAGGTCAGTAAGCCTTTTCAAATCCAGATCCAAACAAAGCCAAAATCACAAGATAATTATAGCAGCTGGTCTTCAGAACAGGGATTTGCAAATACTGAATGTGTTTCACCTGTACTGCGATAATAAGCTGTGCTTTTTGCTTCTCCTTCCCTGAGAGCATGTATAACTAATACAGTAGATGTAGTGGCAAAAAAAATTAAATGAAGCCACTGAACACAAGGCTGTGGATCCTGGCAGTCAGCCATTGTCTTCACACAACCACAGCACACTGAAATAAGTTATGTAGAGTGCACTGGAGATGGATGGGATTCACCCATGCATAACGTTATACAATCAATGATTCACTAAACAAGGCTGAATCAGACTGGAGTCATTAAGTTTCCTAATTACATCCCCAGAAGTGTGAAAACAGTGTGCCTCTCCATTTCATCTCAGCATTAATTTGTGTGTCCTCTATGTGCTCTTCTGTTCTGCAGGTGATGCTGGTGAAAAGGGAGATAAGGGGGACAAGGGAGAGGACGGTGTAGGAATCAAAGGCAGCCCAGGCACACCAGGTGCTCCAGGTAAGGTTACATTCTTGTCATAATTAGAGCACATTGCTGCTGAGAGGAAAAAAGTCTATATTCATCTTTATTAATAGTGGAACTGAAATTTAAATTCTCCTCACTTTTCGTGTAAGGACATGTAAACTATAATGATTCAGCTGCTGTTGTGCAGATTTTTCCATTTTTAAAAGAGGACATGTTTGTGCTAACTGCATTTTCGCTTCAAGCTTCTGGGTGGGGCGCTTTTTAGGGCCGACTTTGTCAGCAGAAGTGTTGTTAAAGATGCCCCGTGGAGTTTTTAATGAATAAAGTTTCTGTTTACTTTTAGTGTTACTCAACGAAAACATATTTTGTGTTCTCGGTGCGGTCTAACTCATGCCCAATGCGTCTATTTCCTCGTTACACATTTGCAAAGCTGTTTTTGTGTCATGTTAAATGCTTCCCTTTCTGTCGCCTTGCTGTGTTTTTGGCATATTACCACTGTAGATCAGCGAAATAGTGGACTAGTGTGAAACTTAACCTAATGAGAGTGCACGAGACACATTGCTTCACTAGCTGTTAGTAGTCAAAAACTCCACAGGCCTTTGAATTCCATTGTACAAGGCTACCTGGACTACACCACAGCCATATACAAGGCATTGTTTTATCCCATATAATGTACCATACCATTTCAGCTTGTACATTAGTAATGCTAAACACTGTGAGGCCATTTAAAAGTAGGGTAAGTGATTCTAGGTTAATGCACTTCTAGTGTTGTGAGCTGGTGTTCTGTCTCTAGGAAAAGTGTCTCGTCCTCTCTGCATGTTAACCAACAATAAAGCTAACATTGGTGTGGCATTGGCTGTTGCCACCGTGAGTTCTGAAGTGATATTATAAACTATTTTTTGTCAGTCTGACTTCTTTTTGGTCATTACAATTTTGACCAAATAAGTACACGAGTCAAAACAAAGCAGATGCTAATTTCTTGCAACAATGAATTTTAATGTCTTCTACCTCCACCTCAGGTGAACCAGGCGCCCCTGGCATTGGCAAGGATGGCAAAAAGGGAGAACGTGGTGAGACAGGAAGTCCTGGTGTCACAGGAGCATCCGGTCCAAGGGGATCTTCAGGCCCACCTGGGCTTTGTGATCCATCCACCTGTATAAGCAGACTTCCACCTCTTTATATGGTCAGTGGAAAGAAGTCTGCCAGCTACAAAAACCCATGAGACATCACAGCTCATTGAAACAGTCCTGATGTCATCCTGAGGTGATCACGTTCAACGGCCTGGCGTGGTGATCTGGAGAATTCAAACGTCTCCATCTGAATCACGGATCAAAGAGACGCAAAGGGAAACAGAGACAAAGCTCAATTGTAGAATACTGTATAGACATTTTAACTTGTATGTGATTTTAGTGAGAGCTTATCTAATGTTCAAAGATAGCTGCTGCTGAAGCCAAAGCAACATCTTCCAGCTGACGACAGGCACGCACGCCCATGAGTTGTCCCGTACGGATCTATGCAGTTACAACTGCTGACCCCCTACCTTCAGGAAAACAAATATTAGCAGTTTGTAAAGTGTAATAAAAGGTACATCTCTCTGATTTCCTCTTTTGCATATACTTTTTCAATCCTTGAATAAGCTCCTTGAAAACATTGCTTCTATTCTTTTAGCTACATGTAAAACCTACTTCACACCAGACGCCACTTTGATCACCACTGATTCTCCACTGCAGTCATGAACCATAGGAGCATAATTTGGTAAAGTGGAACCATGTTTTAAGTCTTTTCCTCCTAAATAAAAACTACAAAAAAAAAATGTTCACAATAACATCATCAAATTTCAATTTCAAAGTTCTCAAACAATGTGCTTTCTCATTTAAGATCATACATTTGTTTTGCCCGTTTTTGTCATATTAATGTTCTTTTTCAAACAATGTAATAAAGTTATTGTTTTGGAAGTGTGTGCATAGTACTGAATTAAGACTGATTAATAGAGCCAAATGTTCTGTTAGTATAAAAATTCAAATATGTGCAAGTGACAACGACTTTTACATGTACCATATATAAGGTTTTGGGCCGTTACTCCAAAAAAAGCCAATGTTCCTACTCAGCTGTTTAGATGGCTAATGAAAGTGAATATTTCACTAATATTCCCATTTACATGCAGCCGCGCGCTCTCCGATTGACATAATGAAAATGTTGGTGTTGCAATATTGCGCATATCCAAAAACCTGTTGATGTCCAAGAGCCTTTCTTTTGTACAAAAGACGGCTCAGCTAAATGTTATTATTGTTAAATCTGTGTGGCAATGCCACCATGGGACCTTCACCCAAAGATTTGATTTAAACTTTAAAACAAAATTCTCAAAGTTGATGGGATTCTCAGCACAGGCAGGTCCACAAAGAGACATGAATTTCAATAGATTAAAATATAAACATAATATTAATATTACAGCTAAATTCTGAGCAGTGAGGCACTAGAAATAAGTGGCTTTGCACACACTAAAATCAATTGAATAGCACAACTAAAAGAAAAAAATCTAGTAAAATCAATAACCCACTTGATATACTGTACCGCATACACTAAAACAGCTGTAACCACACCTATCAGAATAATCTTTTACTCTTTTACTATCCAAAGTATTTACCTTTAACAGTTTTCAGAAATTAAAATCAAATTTACTAAAGCAATGCTACGCTGGTTTGTAGCGAGGGACACATGCTGGCTACACATGCATCTCTATCCCAGTCTGGCAAAGTGTTCGCTAGTTGGTTTAACACAGCGCTGAACATGAACAGGCAAGAGGCCATGTTGCAAACTGCACTTGGATATTCCAAATGTGCTGTATACATGTCCAAAGAATGTTCCTGAAGCCTGTTTAATATCAGCATATCGCATTTAATCGGAAAATGCTACATTTAGAATAAGGTCTAATTCAGTTTACATAAGGCGTATCAAATTTGTAATATTTTTGGAATAATAGTGGAAAATTAGTCAGCATAATTAAGAGAATTATGTAGATTGGTATGCACATGGCAAGGTGGTCCATCACTGAAATTTCACATCCGCTCCACAGTAGAATGATTTTGTGTTGAAAACAAGGTCGCCGGGTTGTTATGGATATAATCTGGATTCAGGAAGCCAGTTCATTGTTGCCTGGATACAAAGGAAAGTCAACATCCCTGCCTCTGTCTGCACAGCACAAATACATTCACAGATCAAACATGACCTTTATCAAGCTGCTGGAAATAGTTAGCATAGCAGCCATCCAAAGGACATCCCCTTTGAATGAATAGATCTTATCGTATCTCTGAGACAGTGGATTAAATGTTGTGTGCATAAGAAAGGATGCACATAAACTTTGATTCAGCAAAAGACTGCTGATTGCTTTATGTATTCATCTTACAGAAACAGTATTTTAAAAGGTGAATGGCAGAAGAAGAGTATAACTCAAAGGCACATTAAAAAGTATAGTTATCGAACTGACTGCCTTCAAAAAACAAATCACAGCTTGTATTATAAAATGAATCTGTTCCAGTCTTTATTATACAGTACAGTACATGTGTCTTTCCAATACTTACAATATGCTACTAATTTAAAGTATTTTAGCACCAATTCATCAGGAAATGGGAAATCGGTTTAATACATTTTGTTACTGCATTAAAACACATTTGTATTGATTGAAGTCATGAATAATTTAGCAGTATAACTTAAGAACCTTTCAGTTTGCAAAAAAACGGATAATTTGAATCATGAAAGATGTTTGTCTTGTATGCATTACAAAAGTTTTAGCTGTGTGCAGCAACTTACCATCCCACCCTGTAACACATAGTCTATAGGTAACTGTAACAAGCATTTACAAAGCCAAGAAAGGGCAACACTGATACGGTTTTGATTGTTCAATAATAAATCACTGACAAAAAAAAGCAGCTAATAGAAAGATATATTAAATGGTATGACAATATTGACAAAGCAGGCAATTTATTCCAGTCACACATTTAGGACCAAACTTGATTCTCTGAACCTAATGTAGTTTTAGTGATATGAACATTTATCTGAGGCAGAGCTGCTCTGAAGGCAAAGTAATTCTCAATGGTTGAGTTAAACTTCAGAGGTACTGTAACATCCACAGTTTTGTTGGTGAAGCATCAAAAAGCAACTAGTTAGCATAGCTGGCTAGCTCATTTTAAACTAGCCCTTTTAGGTATTATCGCAAGCTAGTAGGTCCATCCTGTTGAATTCCTAACCTCACACCATGGCAATGAATGAATGAAAAATAAGCCTCTTTCATGTTAAAGTTTTCTATTTTGATACCATGCTTGGCTGCTATTTCTTCAAAAATAACACCTATACTTTAACTGTAGTTTAAAGGACGCCCGTGTAACTTTGCAATTTGTAACTTTTGCTGAACAGAGGCCACTTGTCCACATGTGGAAAAAGTGAAAATTGAAGGATAAATGTTCAATTTAACCTTTTGCTAACATTAGCTAACATCAGCCACCATAAGCTACTGGCCGTACAAGTAAGGCAGTAGCAGCCAAACCCCTGAGTGTACCGAAATCAGCAAGGATGCATTTTATTGCTTTTCAACTTTTCAACGACTTTTCATTTGTAAGATCAAGAATGCTGTTCCCTCTTTCAGAAATTACAGAGCCTTGCCTTACCTCGACAAACTAAATTACTCCTGCCTCCAGAGCAGCCGAGAAACATTTGTCAAACTAAAAAGTCCAGTCTGCTTCACCAACAAAACTAAGTTGTTCAGAGTCACCAACTTCACATTCTTTATGAATGACCTTCCATCCAGTAACCTGAGCAAGAGATTTTAAGTATTACTGGCCCATATAATTAATAATCTTTGACCTGTAGGTCATACCTTCTTGGCAGGCTCACATAAGGTTTCTATATTCCCTTCTTGAAAATTGCTCCCCCACTTCCCTTTTGCTCTTGGGTGTATTGAGGTGTTTCTTCATGTTTTTGAAAGGAAGACAAATGTGCTACCTTTTGTAGAGGCTTTATAATAGGTTCTAGATGACCAGCACGTCTGAGGTTGGGGGAGAGGTGTAATTGGTCCATGAGGGACGTAAGGCAAAACATCTTTCAAGTGGTTACCACAATGCTCTGGTCATCAGGATGCAGGGAAGCAACTCTCCAATTCTGGGTTCCAGGGGACAAATAAGAAAAGCAATGTCTTTTCGGAGCAGGGCTGAGCTGCCCGGGCACTGCCACAGTGTAGGCACTTAATAAGCCTCACTGAACAGAAAGGAAGTGACACATTTAAAGAAAGTAGTGTGAAACAAGCAGCTTTTCAAGAAAGGTGAACAAAGGCTGCAATTATACCACCTCCTCAGAGCTGTTTACTGCTCAAGTCTATGCATATCTCAAAGCAACAATGACCCAGAGCCACTCCATTAAACATAAAAGTACAAATCTAACAGTGACATTTCTTCCTGTCTTGACATCGCTCTTTTCAGACTCAGGTTTAATAGGCATCCTTGTGGGTGAGCTTGGAACAAATCATTACATGGCATAGTATGAATTATGCATACATGTCATGCTATTACGGTTTCAGACAGAATTTCAAGGCTTTCATTTCAAAATTGGATATCCATCTAAAAATTGTGAGTAGTGTGTTGTATTTTTTAGACAAATAAACTGAATTCGGAGCAGCTTGGAAGCAGTTAGAAGTGCACAAATGTGGTCATTCATCACTCCCCACACTAACTCATTAACACTGCTCCTACACAAAATCACTATTGGTATTTGAGATTGTGCCTCACATTGTCTACCCCCCCCCCTTTACCATCAATGACAATAAAACAGATAATTCCCTTGACTGAGTAATTACCAGTAGACTGGAAGAAGATCCCTGGTGAGAGATCAATTTAGTGAGCAGTGACTGACATCTATTGCTTGGTGGAGGACAGTGTGGGCTGTGAATTGTAACTGATACAAAATGGTGTGAGGCTAAAAAAAAGACGCCTGAACTTTTGAGATAATTACTGATGAAACGATACAATATCTACAAATCTTCACTCCCAATGGGGGGTTTAAGAGGAGGGAATTGCATCATCCTTGTTATCTCCCTATATATTTTACAGGAAGCATGCAAGTGAGGAGAAAAAAAAAATACTGTTTAGCTGCCCTCTTTACCCCATATTAAATCTGAAATAGTCCCTCGATGCTTAACCCCCATCCATCCCAAGCTTCATACCAAAAACAAACAAAACAAAGAATCTGACCGGCAGCACATATTGCTTCAGCCCTCCATACTGAGGTTATCTTGAAAAAGAAAAGTTCTTGATTCAGACTGACACGACCAAGTTCATAAATACAGCTGGACTTCAAGCTCTTTGTGTCTCTTCTTTCTTAAGTCCCCTTGACATTTTTGGTGTGGGGTCTTTGTGCCAGGCTGGCGTAGTATGCGCACTGGCTGGGGTCACATTGGCCAGGAGGACCTGGAGGTCCAGGCTGACCATGGGGGCCGGGGTTTCCTGGCTCTCCCTGAGCTCCGGCTTGTCCTGGGCTTCCATCTTTGCCGTAGCCGGGCATACCGGCTGGACCTGTAGTGGGAAGAGTAACAATTAAGGTCTCCAGGCTGGGTGAAAGCATCTTATTAAGAATGAATACAGTAAGTAAGAGACTGGTTGTTACCTATCGGGCCAGGAGGTCCATGCTCTCCTCTTTCACCGATACCAGTGTCTCCCTTTTCTCCTTTGGTTCCTTTCTCACCTGGAAGGAACATGAAAACAGAATAGTAACTATGATTTCTGCACATTATCAGCCCTTCATATTTATTAATCAACACTTTTGAACTACTATGAGCATTACTTCATTACTAGGTTTTGTATAATATCTTCTGTAGCCCTGGAGGAGTGTCATTAAGGCTGTGAAACTCACTCAAATTTATCAGTTCAGTTAAATCAGCTCAGGTTTGGATAACATACATTTTTAATGAAATGCAGATAGTACAAACAGGGTTCATATGTTTAATATATACAAAAAAACGTGTATAACCACATTGTGGTTTCACAGGGGGTTGTCCTGGACTATTTCATGGCCAGGCACAGCCACTTCCTGGAGTCTACACTGGTTACCCGGAAACCTCAGTTATTTCAGAATCACTGCCCCTAGGCAAGAAATAGTCTGTCATCGTCTGCAAAAAACTATAATGTGACGTTTTTACTCTTCAGTTTTTGCATGGATTAAACAAATGTGACATTACATGTTTATTAGTGAGCTTTAGAAAAGCTGGTCAGCATATTTTGTCACTTTTAGACAGAGTTAAGCTAGCAATTTCCTCCCAATTTCCCATCAGCACAAAAGCGAATACGCGTATTTCCCAAAATGCCAAACTATTCCTTTCAATTGAGACACACAAGACAACTTTCAGATTTATATTTACAATTGTGGCACAAATATTCTCTCTTTTCTCAGACAGTGATTTAAGTAATAAAATTGTACTGAAGACACCAAATGTATCTTTAAACTGAACACAGTCTCGTGTGTTTCCAGTTGGGGAATAGCAAAGTACAAAAGATTGGGACGGAACTAAAAGCTTAAAAAGGACACATACTAACAGCAACACTGCTATGAATCTTTGTCCTACCTTTAGGGCCCATGGGTCCCCTGGGTCCTTCACCACCATTTTGTCCAGGCATACCAGGCTCTCCGGGGGCTCCAGGTCGTCCACTATTACCGTCCTTACCCGGAGGGCCTGGAGGTCCTGGACGGCCAGCTGTACTCTTCACATGGGCTGGTTGGAACTGAGCCATGAGGTAAGCCATTTTGGCTGGACAG
Organism: Argyrosomus regius; assembly: GCA_946959425.1. Taxonomy (NCBI): domain Eukaryota; kingdom Metazoa; phylum Chordata; class Actinopteri; family Sciaenidae; genus Argyrosomus; species Argyrosomus regius. Next base: position 9,575,336 of record OX336899.1, on the reverse strand, counting down.
AGAAGAAAAGTTACTTAAAACTCATATAACTCCTAACTTCCCAAATAAGCCCAAATGAGTCCAATTTTTCACTGAGATCTACAGGCAAAAAAAACAAACAAAAAACGCCTCCTCACCATCTAATTGTTTTGCCAGCTCCTCCTGGATGAGCCGCCTCATCTGCTCCAGTGATACTGACTCTCCCTGAGACAAATAAGATGTTAATGATTAACTCAATTATTAATACTGAAATCTAAACCATCTGCTGTGGCTTGAATATTGTTTCAAAATGTAATTAGGTTTGAAGCTTTCAGGAACTTGACTCACCCTTTGGCCTGGGAGACCAGGGTTTCCTGAAGGTCCTTGTGGCCCAGGAGGTCCTATTTCTCCTGGTGGTCCGGACATACCCATCATCCCTGTGTGGCCCTTTCTACCTGGGGGTCCGGGGTTTCCAGGCATACCTGATTCTCCTGAATGTCCTTTATCTCCCTTAACACCTGGGTCTCCCTGGATTGAATGACAGCAAATGTAAAACAAAACCTTCAAAACAGCTGATGGATTACTGGACTGTGAGGAAAGTAATGAGGGAAGTAGAGTGTGTTCCCTACATTATGTACTAACTCATTTATCAGTATCTGTTCATGTCATAAAACATCTGTATTTGTATCTCTTTTTACATTTATACCATAAATTGTGAGAAATCATCTGGATGGTTGTTTCTCAAACTTTTTCCACCTCAGAAAATATTAGGCTTTCCAAGTACCACCATTATGATAGATGTTAAAATAAAGTAGTGTAGGCAGACCAGATTCAGCTACAGACAGTTTACGCAGGAGGCAGGTTTATTCACTATAAGAAGTTTATTTATTGTTGACTGTTGCTGAATCCTGAATGGAACCAGAACCACAGTTAATTTGGTTTAAAAGGGGTACTCCTGATCGGCACACCCACAAATACATTGTTTTTGAACCTACATTTACGATCTTGCCATCACATTTTAGCTTGTAACTAATCCTGGGAGTACATATTACACATACTGCAGGAAATACAAACCTTATTTGAAATTACATTCCAGCGATTTTGTTATTTTTATTTGAAATGTTGTAGCATTTTGATAGTATAATAACCTACCACTAGATGGATGGTGTACACCAGTGGTACATGTACCATAGTTTAGAAACTAGTGGACACGATAGCTTCATTTTCTGTGTATTTATGGATGCTTGGCCACCAACAATACATAATATTTTAACCATATATTCATCCAATAGTAATTAGATTTTTTTTTTAATCCCAGCATTCAAAAGAGGAAAAAAAGTAATGCTAAATTATACCTGTGTAATTGTTACAGTGGAAATGAAGTGGAAATAAAATCAGGGTTTCAGCAGTGGGACAATAGAAGACAGAATTATACTGGGCCTCATTGTATGATTTTCTTTAAGAGCTGGTGGTTGTGCTGAGTAAAATTTCTCTGAAGTCTGTATAAATGAGAAAGATCTCTGAAAATCTGAAAAGCTAATTTTTGAGGCGGCCTCTAACTTTAACTCATTTTGATGCTGGCTGTCAAGTTAGCAAGCTACCAGGCTTCAATATTGGATTGAAAAGTAAAATAACACATCAGTGGAGCTTCATGCTGCACTGCCCGCAGCAGTGTAGTGGAAACTGACAAAAGGATACAAAAGGACAATGTTTTATTTCAGTCCTGCTGCTTTGGCGACTAACAGGTCATGTGTGTGTACAGACAACAGTCACCTGGATTACTCTGACACTGAAGAAAGTACTCACCTTATCTCCTTTGTTGCCTCGGTCGCCAACCCTGCCTGGCATCCCCTACAAAACACCCAAAGCAGTGCATGTGAGCAGGAAATATGTTAATTTTATATCATATTAATCATCAGTGATCTTGTGAAGCGCTTACCTGTTTGCCCTCTGGGCCAACTGGACCAGGTGGACCCTGGAAATCAAGATAAAAGTTAAAATTATCCACAGCTGATCATATTTGTGAACTCAAAGTAATCTTTTAATCAAAATACGTCAACTCTAATACTCACCGCGGGGCCTTTAGGCCCACTAAAGCCTGGTAATCCTGGGCTGCCGGGTTCTCCCTTGTCTCCCCTATTACCCTGTATGACAACAGAGACACGGCCGTTCATCACATGGCACACACGTGGCATACTGTAACTTGTATTCTAAAAGCCTCTCTCATTACTGAGGATTCAGAAAGATTAACATTTAGCTGCAGTTCTTATCAACATGCAGCAGTGCTGTGGATAATAAATCTTGCGGTCGCCAGTTTGAAGAGATTAAAATTCATATTTACAGGAGACATGGGGGCCTGAAGACAAGCTGGTTATAGCAGCCACATAATCAAGGAATTTATGAATGGTTGCAGAAAGGAGAGAATAATTCACTCTCTCTTTTTCATTTTTCTTGAATGGGTACACTATCCTCTCTGCCTCTTTCCACACACTACACCCTCCTTTCTCTGTGTGGTAATATCTGATCCTACCTCTAAATACCTTCACCCTCAACTGAAATCCCTCCCTATCTCCTCTCCTAACCTTTCTGCATCTGGTACCTGCACCTCCACCCTCTAGGCTATTTCTGATGATCTGCTCCCTCTGCTGACTAATATCATCAGCTCCTCTCTGATAGCTGGCTGAACATCGTCCTGCCCTCGAGTTAGCCAACAGTTACTCCTCCTCTCAAGAAACCATCGTCTAGCCCACAGATCAGTGTGTGGCTGCATTTATTTCTTCTTGTTGCAAATGATACCAACATGTCCTCACTCACAGGTCTCAGAAGATCTACTAATATTGGCTTTTTGTGTCATACAGTATTACATCTGTCATGATTATCTTTGCCCTTTTGGCTGCCCCCCATGGTAATAAAAGATGATAAAGTGCCCTCTGTGGTGGAATAGTAATTATTACTAATAAAACTATTTTAATTTTAAACATGGTTTGGAACTGTTACCGTAAAGCCATTATGACCTTCTGCTATCTGCTGCCCCGCAGCATGCAGCCGGTGCCCTTTCTATTTTTTTCGCTTATCCCACAGCCCGAGTCTGCCACTGGGCTCTAGTGCCGGTGTCACCGTATAAACTCTGTAATCACTGAACCCTCACAGACTTTAATTAACCTCATCCATGTGCTCAGCGATATTGTGAGAGTACATAGAGTCCAAGGGCTCCAAAAGCTTTATGAGGAGTGGGACAGCGCTTTGAAATGACATGTTAATCTCGGCAGTAAAGTGTGCAGCTCATATATCACAAGTAGCTTAAATGTGATCGACACAGTCGTGTCTTTGGGACCTGCAAAGAACTGCACAGAATGCCGGCTGATATGTGTACACTTTCTGCATATATCTCTGGGTTTTACCGGGATGGAGACTCAGGTCTGCGACTGGATTCGAGGTGTGACTTGAGATTCACCCTCCAAAAGGCTTGAGACTCGACCGGGACTCGAGATTTGGGCGCATTGACATGACGCCTGACAAGCTGAATGTCATTCCCTCCTTTATTATCATTCGTAACCTTACACATCAAATAGTTCTCTTACTATTGTGATCAAAAATTGTCAGCTTTAGATCAAAATTGATCTGAGGCATAATTCTCAGGTTGTTCTATAAGTATATGTATAGTTTTTCTAAGTTATAGCAACTATTGATCAAACCATGTCAATTCCAGCTTTAAATTTACAACTTCCAGCTCGTCCCGCCCATATCCAGTTAAAGCCACACCCATTATGATACAGATAATGGTGTGCTCACTTATCCCTAATCCTAGCAATTGGGCTACTTGTACCAGGACACCACAAGAGGATCCCGTTTGTCAAGGATGGGCCTAAAAAGTATATGATTTAGATGTAACTAACTGCCTTATACACAATTCAATTCCCATATTGTTTAAGGGTGGCAAGTGCAACACAGAAGGACGTTGTTTTATGTCAAAGCTCCCTTTGTTGCATATAAGAGACTTTAACGACCACTTTGGTTGATCAGATTATCATTATTTGGAAGTATTTACCCTTGACTTTGGTTCATTTTTCCATTTATTCAAATACAATTCAGTTATGTTAATACCAGTCGTAAATGCATCTACTACCTCACACACCCAGCCTGAACATCTTTGGCTTACACCTCCAACTCAAGGACAACCTTGAAAACCCTGAGCTGCCTCCCCACATGACCTTATTTGCATTGTGCATCATCAGATGATTCAGACTCTTTGCCACCAGGGACTCTGCGTGGATATTTGTCTATGGATTGTGAAATTCAAAACCTTTGCATGTGTGCATGAACCTGCTGAGAGAATTTCAGAGCTTGTGCCTTTCAGAGATGATCCACGCCAACCTGATCCCTGAGCTCTGATATTGGCAGTCACTTTTCTTCTTCTGGCAGCAACCTGGTCAACTCCTTTTAATCCTAGCTCACCCAGGGGAAAGCGTTCCCAGCTCCATCAGGACAATATTTACTCCAATGTTCCATCAGAATCTGATGGCTCATCTCTTCTAGAAATAGTTCACATCCTCCTCTTGTGTTTAAGTTCCCACATACAGTAACTTCTTGTTCTATTAGCTCTGAAAATGATATTTTTTCCTGATTTTCCTTGCTGCCTCTTATTTATTCTACTAGCAATTCTCTATTAAATGTATTTACTCTGTGAAACAAGGGATCTTTGTGTGTGTTTATACAGTTTATTTGCACCGCTAGTCATCCTAGAGCCTTTTGCAAATTGAATTTCATGTATAGTAGGAATAGATAACTCACTGGAGTTCCAGGGAGACCTGCTTTTCCTGATGGCCCAGGTTCACCTTGCTTGCCCTGGGTTGCAAAAGAAGAAAAAGGACAGAATGAGAAAATTGAAGGGGAAGCACAGCAAGAGAAACAACCTGAGTGCCACTTTATGTCCATATCTATCTGTCTGCTGAACACTGTGCTGCGTCTGTCTTCTGTTTGCATTAGACAGCCCTGCAAGTGATTGAAAATGACTCACCGGCTCTCCTCTTGGTCCACTAAGTCCTTCTCGGCCTGGAGGTCCCATAGAGCCCTGCGAAAAAAAAACAGGCAGTTTAATTATGTCTCACACATGTTGAAAATATAATAACTTAATCATATCTCCTCTTTAGGGCGTGCTGAGAAAAAAAAAATGTAGCCTTGTTCATTATTGGAACATAGCCTCTGCTGTGGTAGGGAGTTTAATCTGAACTCCCCTTTTTGTGGAAGGAGTAGGTGGAAAATATTCTTACTTTAGGAGCTGTGAGAACATTCTGTCTCCAAGTCTCACATCCGGAGGATGAGTTAGGTAAAATGTTTTTTTTTTGGTGAAGTGTTACATTCTGCTACTGGACAAATGGAGGAATAAAAGTGATGGAGCTTTTAAATGTGTGTGTGAGAGAGATTGGGTCTGTCATTTGATGAATACGACTGGGATGAAACCCATACACTGCCAAAAGATGTGAATAATAAAACTTTACAATGCTAATACTGGACTTCTTGTATTACTTTATATAGATGTGATTACAGATTCTGTGGTCTGAGGGAAATTTCGCATTCTGTCCAAAACTTTTTTAATCTTAGAAGTATTATCTGCATTCAATCAATGTAGGCTGCTTCCAGAAAGTAATAACGATTATGCTCAAGGACTGCAAGGTGCCTCAGGATTGGCTCTTTTTCAGAACAGGGTGACTGAGCCAAGACGGAGCACTGCATATGAAATGATGTGAGGAATAATAGGCGGACCAGATATTTGCTGTGGGGGCATGTATACTGCTTTTATGAATGCATATAAAGATCTAAGGTGCAGACCGTATTGATTTGTTATTGCTGCCCTGTCGATCCCATGCTTTAAAGGTTATCCCTTCGTATTGTATTCTTTGTTTATGAATTTATTTTTTATCATATGACTTTATTGCATTGTCTCAGACCCTTCTTTCTATGTGGAAGGAAACGGCATTTTTCCTCCTGGTTGTTATCACTTCAATGTGTATGCAGAGAATATAAATAGCAAGTCATGAAAACAAAACAAAGCACTATAATGTCTAATCTCTAATAACTTACTTCCTTCCCAGGTTTGCCATCATGCCCAGGTGATCCAGACTTTCCATCTTCTCCCTGTTTAGCACATGAAAAAAAAAAATGAAATAAGAGAAACTTCAAAGCCTAATTTAAAGTAAGGTTTACTGGATCACTCAGGAGAAAATTGTCTCAGTTCAGAGAGGCAGAGTTTCATAATAAAACCAAAACATTGCAATGCAGTTTGGCCCGTCTTTCCTTTATTGTTAATTCCAGAGACATGAAATTGAATCATTAGGTGATTTTCTTTGGTAAAAAATGATTATGGCATCTTTCAGATTATCCTGATGGCTTTAGTGTGCCAGCCAAACTGAAAACAGATGTGGCAGAAATATTTCAATACTACACCTAGTGGCATAAACGTTACATTAATGTTCTTAAGATACTTAAAAGCTATGTTCCTACTGTAATTAAAATGCTCACATTAGCTGTATTGTTGCAGCTACAACTCATACTAGATATGAAGTGTTTACGAGCAGAAAACCATAGGAAACACTAGGAAATCAAGTTTATACAAAGAGCACAGTAGTAATTGTAGTATTCCAGGAACTAGTTAGCTTACTTACAAGGTGCTCAGTGTTTAGCCTAAAGTGTTTTCATGTAAGCTAGCTAGCCACACAGTCCTCTACATTTCCTGGACATACATGAACCCACCAATTTCATAAAAACATTAAAAATATGAAGCTAATATTTCATTTTAAGATCAATTTTAAGTATTTCACTGAATATACTTTGTGTTTTTGGTTATATTTTTTCTTCATCTTAGGTCTTCTTTTTGTCACTCCATAATACAGTACTGCACTGTCCACAGAACAGACGGATGCAAACTTGCGGTCCACAGAGTTAATTATAAGGATCTATATGACACTTCTACATTTGAAATGAGGAACTGTGCTAAATTTGTACTTGTTGTATGCATCAACTTTCAATTTCCTGAATAATAGTGAATATAATTTCCGTATGACTGACATTTAGTGACAGTAATTATAAGCAGTGCAGGGTAATTCTCAGTGTGTCTATGGAAACACTTCACAGTTCCTGTAATAAGTTGTCTGCTGTCGGTGAGGCAGTGCGGGCTGCAGGGCTGAGAGGCTGCCTGCCTCACTGTGGTTCAGTCAGAGCTGTCTGTAATGAGCCATGCTATTGGTCATGGCGCTATGGCGGAAACCTTTCCTGCGGGTGTGCGCTGTATGAGAGACAAAGCAGCAGGTGCCAGCGATTCTCTCGGAGAAGGTGTGTGTAAGTGCCAGACATATCTTGACATCGCAGTGCAGCGTAACAAAAACTAAATGTGGCTGTGTACCTTTTCCCCGAACTCCTCCAGTGAACAGTTCTAGTCATACTGTTGTTTTCTTTAACTGTAGTTAGTTTGTGTGAAGTATGTTGATACCTACAGACAACGTTCTTCCACATTTGCCATTTTACTAATGGACTTTCAATATTGTTATTAAGACAATGAAGATAATTGGGATAATTCCAATTGTGTGATAAATTATTTGATGACATATGTTAAGTCAAACTTTCATAGAGGACACATGACCACATAAGAGCCTGTACAGAAAAACTAGTGCTAACTTAGGTAGCCATTTCAGCATGCAGCACCATTGACTTCCTGTCAGGAAAACTGCACATCTCATCAAAATAGAGAATTGCCACCTAACATACCTGCACCAGGGGTTTCTATACAGTGTCAGATTCCCAAACAATTTTAGTTCACATTTTTAAGGTCTGAAATGTTTCAGCTGAACACTGCCGACACAACATGTGGAAGCTTTCACTGCATGGCCTGGAGACAGGTTGCTTATTCTTGTCCTTCGAAATCTTAAGTTATGTGTTTTTTAGTATTCGTGGTATTAATTTACTCTGACAACCTAAAGAAGGTAAGAAATTTCAAGCCTTAACACAAATGATGCTTTGTGAGCAGAATAAGAATAACTAGTACAGATAGTAGTTTGTACAGTTTGATACATTATATTGCTACGCCCCTCAAAATTTGACCATAGCAATAGGTGCGCAAATAACCAGACAGAGAGTAATTGTGGCTCCCTACACATGCTGAAGCTCATTAGGCAGGAAGGTTGTGTTAAGAACAAGTAATGTGTTTCAGGAAAAAACAGTTGTAGCATACTGACCTTAGGTCCTGGTGGTCCAGGTTCTCCTCTGTGGCCCTTAAAGCCCTGTATAGGAAGGGAAACAGCAGTGAATGACTCACTGCAATTTGCACAGCCAGCTTCCTTTATCAGATCTGTTTAGAAGAGGTTACTTACCGGGAGTCCCCTGAGCCCAGGGTTTCCTGGTGGTCCAGGTTCACCTTGCTTGCCCTGAAATAAAAACAGACATAGCATCATTGTGTGGCTTCATTATACTATCATTTTTTCTAAAAATGTCCTTGTTGGTGGTGTTCAAGCATTTCATACTCTTTGAATCATCGACAAGGGAAACATCTCCATCTACTTACAGATTCTCCTGTTTCACCCGGTCTGCCATCTTTTCCCATTTTTCCAGGCTGACCCTGCAGATCAATGAAATTGATCATTTAGCATCTTCAACTGTGAAATTGCAATTACATCTGAGCCCTTCAGTGACTGTATGTATATTTACGATGCCGTACACATCAAATCATTTTTCTTACAATCAAGCCAGGAAGACCCGGTGGTCCCTGGATTCCTTTGAGACCCTCTTTGCCCTAGTGAAAACAAACAAACAAACACAAACAGGTCACCATCACCAAAGGAGAAGAAATGATTAATGGCCACTATTACCACACAGTCTGGCTGACCTACATGCTAGAGGGAAGAGGTTTGTACAATAATGACACATGGGTAATAAGTTTTCTGAGGGGGAAAGTACATGGAGTGCAGTCTGACCTTTTCTCCAGGGGGCCCTGGGGGGCCGGGAGGGCCAGGCTGTCCATCGTTACCCTGAAGAGAAAAGAGACAGTGTCAGTTGAGGTCAACAGAAATAGAAAGCCTGACTGTGACATGAAATCCAAACAAATGAGTCCTGTTTACACAAAGCTTAAGTAGTCACACCATTTTAAGTTCATAAAATGAAGAGAATAAATAATAACTTACAGGTGTACCCATCAGGCCAGCTGTACCTGGATGGCCAGGAGGTCCTGGGTGACCCTGTTAAGGCAGAAGTGATTAAAATATAATTATGTGATTCATGCAAGACAATATTGTAATGAACGTTTCTTTAAACACAGGGAGGAACTCATGAGTCATAAACAACAAATATACCTTGTCTCCTTTGTCTCCAGGGCCTCCGGGAGGTCCTCGATCACCTTTAATACCCTGTGGTGAAAAAGAAAGAAAGAAAGATCATAGGAAAATGTCACATTTCAAGAGCAAGGCATCCATCTGAGAAACTATTTGTCAACAGAAAACAAAACCTGAAAATGTTCCAAACATTACCAAAATGAAGGTTGTAGCAATAGCTTTGTCGCTTTTGAAATATGACTCAGTGCCTTTTTTGAAAGCTGTTTTGATACTAAACTTTTCACCCAATTACCTGAAGCTTGTGAGGTTAAAAAAAAAAAAAAAAAATGTTGACAAAAGCAATTAATTAGCATCAGGGCCTTTGGGAGCTATAAGGCCGCAGTTAGTGTGCAAACTTACCTTTCCACCGTCAGCTCCAGGGGGCCCTTGAGGTCCGGCAGGTCCCGGCGGGCCCTGTAATGACACCGGCAGAGCATCAGTCTCTGTCCAGGCAGACAGTACCGAGCACCGTCACCGGGTCCTTATCGTTCACTGCTGCCCCCAGAGGGGGCCAAGCTAATGATGCAGACAGAGCCTCTCCATCCGTCACACCAACTGTGATTGATGATGACAAACGTGTAGCTGGGACCTCATGCCTCACTTAGGGCTAATACACTCGAGATACACACTTTATAACACTGCCTTAAAGATGAGCAGAGTTATCATATGAGTCTTCACAATACAGTATAAGTGAGGTTATGATGGTTAAATATTAATGACTGTGTCTTACTTGGTAACCATCTTGACCCTCTTTCCCTGGAGGTCCCTGATGTCCTTTGTCTCCTGGGATTCCTGGAAGACCTGGTGGTCCAGGTGGACCTGCAGGGCAGTCTGAGCAAACATCCTAAAAGGTGGCAAAGACATATTTGTGATGAGGTGATTGGTCTCTGGATCCAATCATAAAGTCTTTTCTCATTGAAGAGAGGCGTAAATGGTCCTTACCTTCAGATCTAGGTCAGAGAGGTCTGCTGCCTTTCCCTGAGAGACAGTGAATGAAAGAGTTAATGAATCAGGGAAGGCATGATTAATCAACATAGGGTTTAGTATGTTAACACCTATATGCAACCACTAAACATCTCATTCTGACACAATGGGCATTACAGCCTCCACACTTCTGGATTTGCTCCCATTCAGAGCATTAGTAAGCTCCAACACCGATGTTGAGTGATGAGGTCTGGCTCACAGTTAGTGTTCCAGGTCATCCCAAAGGTGTTGAATGGGGTCGAGGTCAGAGCTCTGTGCAGGCCAGTCAAGTTGTTCTACACCCAACTGGGAAAATCACTTCTTTACACACCGCTCACTCAAGAGGTAACCGAAATCATAAAAAACTAGCCCCAGATGAAGAGAGCATGTGTCTCAATACTTTTACTGACCAAAGAGCGTATGCGTAATCTATTTAAGCTGTTTACTCGCATGATTGAAAGAAGAAGCATCCACTAAATGGCCACAACTGTATCAATGGTGTTGTAGGTCCTTTAGAAATAAACCTAAAAAATCATTTGTGTACACAAAGAAAGCTTATGTGTATTAGTGTATGATTATTCTGAGTTTATTCTGATTATTCTCAGGACATATTGAATATAAAGTGAAACAAAGTAGTTGAATTAACATGTTCTATATTGTTATTTATGACAACCAGCAGTGCAGATTGTGATTATTAGATCTAATAAACAGATTTACTTACAGGGTTCTCCTTGTGATCCCTTCTCTCCCGGCCTTCCTGGTAAACCCTGTGAGTGGAGCAAAGGCAAAGAATTACATAATCCAAATGAAACAAGTAATCTAATAATTAAATAAGACATTAAGAAATAATCATATGAATGATTATGGAATAAATATGTAACTCTGAAATTCTAAAACTAATGATAACTTTTTATCAAAACCTTTATTTCATGATGTCACTTTTCATCACAGAGCCGGCTGTTGCTTGAGTCTGAATGAGCTAACTTTGGGTTTCCAAGGTAACAATGGGTCTCAAAGCATTGAGACACGTGGATATACTTATTTATTCATTTATTCATTCATTCATTCATTCATTTATTCAGATTTGGACTCACATTATGTCCTGCTGGGCCCTGAGGACCAGCGACGCCTGGTGGACCTCTCAAACCCTGGAATGGGTTGAAACAGATATTAGAGGAACACCTTTTTTTTTATAGACATAAAGATGTTCAATATTAATATTTAAAATATTCACCGCAGATCCAGGTTCTCCATTTTTCCCTGGAGGCCCCTACAAAAAAAAAAAAAAAAGAAACATTGCATATTTTAAAATGTGTAAACGAACACACTGGAGGAAGATGATGTAACACTGGCTGGCACTGATGCTCATACTGGTGGTCCCATTTTGCCTTCTCCCGCATGACCCCTGTCCCCTGGTAATCCAGGTTCTCCTCGTGTTCCTGGTTGGCCCTGGCAGGAAAAAAAACAAAAATGATTGAAGATTACCTGCTTCTCAGTTAATGTCAGTTCAGCCTTAATGTTTGGAGTCTCGTTTGGCACAGAAACTGTCGCATTTAGAGATGCCCGCTGATCCCCGAAAATACCACTTTGTTTTCAATCTATGATGAAAATAAATAAAAAAAAAAAACCACACACAATCTGCAGCTGACATTTTTGGGACACAGAAGAGAAAAACGTATCCGTGATGAGGGTGAGCGACTTGACACCATAAATCCAACGAATGCCCCCTGTCCTTGCCTCTCTCATTCAGTGCCCTCAACATCAAGCTCCTCACAGCAAAGCGACGCTCATAATCAGAGCAATGGTCACAGTGCAGTGGGCATAGAAATTGCTTTTGCTGCTTTCAACTAAAATGAATTGTTTTTCTTATCCGTGCCAGGAAAAAAAAACAAAAAAAGTTTCTCACTTCTACAAAAGAGCACCTGTGCATGGTAAAAAAAAAAAAAAGAAGAAGCCCATTTCAGGGAACTTGAAGCTCACACACACCCAAACACACACACACACACACACACACACTTTTTTGCAAACTTCTAAAAATCACATTACCTTTAGCCCTGGGGGTCCTTGAATTCCCTGTGGTCCTGGATCTCCCTGTAATATCACAAATGACATCAATCATATTTCTCACTACTGAAACACCGTAATTAAGCCTGTTTTGAATAAATCACTTAGGAGTTGAAAGCTGTCGTATGTGTTGCGATTCGTGCGTGAACATAGCTGTAGCTGAGGCCTCGGGGCCGCACCTGGCAGCTGTAAAAAAACAGATCCGCTGTGAGCCAAATCTGTTGTGCGCCCTTGTTGCTTTAACGTGATATGTCTTAACAATGTCTTTCCTGTTTGCTCCTGCCTCGTCAGCAGGACGGCCACATGTCTGGGGTGAAAAATGATGAAGGGACATGTTGAGCTGCAGCACAAAATGTGCCCACTCAGGCTCGTTTTCTTCCCATACACGGTCGGCCATATTGTGTTGTGGTTCAACATGTATTGCAGGCGAGGGGATGTTTACAAGAAGAACACGTGTGGAATAGAAGAGGCCGCACGCAAATGAGGTTTCTATTACTGCTTGAAATAATGAGTGAACTGATGCACATGCATCTCTATTATAAAAATATTGCTTCCGGTGGCTCATAATCATACACAGCAGTGCTTTAAAAATAACATTACAATCCCTTAAACTCCACTGAGGTGGTGGACCAGCTGCATGGAACTTTTTATCACTTTTTACCACGCAGAACTTTATTTTAGATTTTTGTGGAGATGAAAATATGTATGTGTGTGTGATGCTGTCAAACAGGGTGGAAATAGATGATTTTTTTTTTTACTGAAAAACTGAATTTTACTGGACTGGCTGATTTCATCAAGCTGCAGCACAGCTGTTACCACCTCGGAATAAAGGTGAGGTTGTTTCTCACCATGAATAACAAGAAACAACATTTATATATGCAGGTAGCTGAACACAGTAAACCTATCCTTTAAATCTGATGATGGCGGTGTAAAAAAAACTCACTTTGCTGGCCGATGCTCGAATAGCATATACCTAACATATACTGTAAATTAAGAAACTCTCCGTCACTCAAAATGTGGCTTAATTCTGAAAATCCACAATATATTTGAGGTATAATCAAGTCATAAGTATGTCAGAAAAAGTGTGTCTTACAGTTTGTCCGTCTTTTCCCTTCCCTGGTGGTCCAGGAGGTCCAGTCAAACCAGACTCTCCAGGTGGGCCTCGGGGACCTGCTTGTCCTGGTTTACCCGCTTCACCCTAAAATAAATGTTACAGTAATTAAATAAATTAGGCAAGGCTACAACAGGTACACGAGTTGGTGCCTTAGATACTCTTTCATGAAACCTTTATTGTTCAGAATATGTGCGGTTTCATGGAAAACTGGCAAAAAATACTGTTCTATGTGTAACACTTGCATTGTGATTGGAGGTACCACAGCGTCATACACACTGGAAACAGATGTGTAACCTGTCCTGTGTCTTGTTAAACTATTAGCCTCTATATACCCTAACTTAGGTGAGTTAACATTAAAGACGTGGTGGGAGTAACCTGCAGTAACCTGTGTAAAAAGACTGAGAGCTAAGAAAATCAGAAGAAAGGGCTCTGAATTGTGAAAGCTACAGGATTAAAACAAATTCAAAGACTTCTCTGCTGAAAAAATAATAGAGGACATACAAGGTCGCTGTCTCTCTTTGTAGTCTTACTTGCAGTCTGCATTGCCAAAACCATTCCCGACATAGTCTGAATACTTTCGAAACAACATCCAACTAAATATAACCATAGCTTCAAAAAATAGTTGACTGACCTTGTCTCCTCTCTGTCCAGCTGGACCAGGAGGCCCAATGATCCCTGGTATGCCCTAGAAGACAGACAACAAGTAGTTTAACACTGGAGTGATTTGTTATCGCTGGCCTCTGTTCATATTCTTCATTCGAGAAGAAAGACCTACCACATTCCCTGGTAATCCACGAGGACCTGGAGGACCAGCTACGCCAGGTGGACCCTGGGTGAAACACATTGATGCGTTATAGTTGGTACAGTACAGCACATATTCCCATTTCAAAAAGGTGCATTGCATTAAATCAGACAACTCACAGGGTCTCCAACACGTCCCGTCTCTCCTGTAAGTCCAGTGTCACCTTTTGGACCCTGGAATAAAAACGTAAAATTGGACGTACTGCACTTCAGAGTACTCTGCAGTGCATTGGTTAGGAGGTGCAGGATCATTAGAGTCTTACCACTGGTCCTGCTGGTCCCTTAAAGCCTTGCTCACCAGGTAACCCTCTTTGACCCTGCAGAGAAAGCACATGAATTAACACACGAGTTATAAAAATGTAGGCCTCGGTACATTTTCCCATATTCTTGTCAAAGGATCATGTTTCTCAAGAAGCTGTAAGGAGTATTATGATGTTCAAGATGACAAAGATATGAACTCCATAAAGGTTGTAGATGAAACATTCATGCATGAAGAATTACTACAATATTCTGGACAAAATGAATAACTAACCATTGATCGCTTTCATAGGTTGCTTGAGAAAGTCAAAGATAATGGAATATGGAGATGTATTAATTATTGTACATGCAGATAAAGATTTTTATGCTGCTTCCACCTCAACCTAAATATGCCAATTTATTCTGCATTCTACTCTGGTCCACCTCATATATTGTACATCTATGACATGAAATGGACAGAGAATCAGGCCAGTGTATTACTCTTGCAGTTTAATTTACTCAGCCAATTAAATAAAGTCCCCCGAGCTGTGTGTTGTAACAGGGCCGCTTCACTGTTGCCACGCCGAATCTCTACTGACATCTAGTGGACTTCTCTGCGTATTGCCTGCTGTAGTTTGGTTGCGTTAAAGGGAAGACAACAAGACAACAAAGAACGGAAGAGAGGAAAACTTACCATCTCTCCTGGTTTCCCTTGTTCCCCCTTCTCTCCTTTCTCTCCAGGTTTCCCCTAGAGGCAAAGACAAGGGAGTTTTTATGAAAGAAGGAGGTGAAGATTCAATTTTGCATCATATACAAAACCTCTAATTTGGAAGTATCAGCTGAAAACAAGTAAGCAGACAAAAAAAATCTTTAAAATTTTGTAATAATAAACAGAGTTTGGTCCGTCACTCACAGGTTCACCAGGCTCATTGATGACGTTTGCCACCTGTGAAGACAAAACAGACCAAAGATAATAATTTAACACTGTGTAACAGTATTATTTCCTCCATCGTGGTTATGTCATATACAGCCTGGTTGTGACTGCAGGGTATGTTAACATCCACACTGGAAGTAACAGGAATTTTACTTACATCTCCTGGAGCGCCGGGCAGCCCCCTAGCTCCCATTTCACCCTGAGGCAAGAGACAATATGTTCACATAGTCTGCATACTAATGACCTTATTACAGCTAATACTGCAGGGTGGGCATTACTGAGACAGAAGAGGATGACTGTAACTACTGTAACATGGTAGGATACCCAGTAAAAATTCAACATTTGTTTTTGAATATGTTTGACATTTAATTCTACCTTATATAGGTGTACAGCATATGAGACAGGTTCCCTAATTTCTTATTTACCTTGTCGCCCTTTTCGCCTTTTGGCCCAAGTGGTCCATCCTGTCCTCTGTCTCCCTATAAAAAAAATAATATACAACATTGCTACAGATCATATATGAATTTTCAAACAGACAAATGGACACTTTTTAAATTGGAAGTAGGATGTCAAGAGCAGCAGCATTCGGGGGCACCCAGGTCATCGAGCCACATTAGGAACAGTTAGAGTTTATTTTGCTAGAAACAAGATCTGTTACATAATTATATAAGGATGGCCTCAAGAGGATGTCTCCCCATGCACAGTTGTAGATATTACACAGTTAAATATTAAAACATGGAATAATCTTGTAAAATTTCGGTTTATAGCCAGAATAAACATAGTCCTGTTGATAAAAAGCTTTAAGTACAGCTGCACCTACCTGAGCACCTCTGTCTCCTCTTGCTCCACCAGCACCTGGTTGTCCAGGGGAACCAGCTTCTCCCTATAAAAAAAAAACAACAACATGTATGTGACATGACATACTTCGGTATCTTATGAAATATCCCAAATCAAAAAAGTCATGAACTCACTCTCTCCCCTGTAGGTCCTCTTGGTCCGGGAGGCCCTTCGTCACCCTGGGGAGAAGCCACAAGGCCATTAAAATGTCAGATTTGCATATGGAAAATACATACGCATATGTCTTGAGTCATGTCCGGTGTGTTTTTGAGCATGATTAAGTCACAGTACCTTAGTTCCAAGCTTGCCAGGAAAACCATCTGCTCCCCGCTCTCCTCTGGGCCCCTTCAGACACACGAGATTTCGATTTATATGTCATACTTTCAAAAATCTGTAATTTGCCAGACAGTGTATGTAGTCAAGGTAAATCTACCACACCTCAGTTTAGCCATCACGTTGAATCAACATTCAATTTATTGTGTCACTTAAGTGTTGATATGTCTTCCAAAAACTATTATTTGCTTATACTGGTAGTTGTTTAGCCTGGTGATTGGACTGAACTGCTTTTTAGCTAGGCTAGTACTTGCTAGCTTCACTTTGAGTTTCTTACACATTTTTTTGCGGCTTGGCTTAGAGACTTGGAAGCCTCACAGTCAATAACCTTGTAGTGCTTACAGTGACTTTTTTGTTGTCCACTTCAGGACAAAACTCGTTTTCTGACATGTTAGCTATGTCAGCTGTACAAGGCTAAGTATGTTAGAAAACAGTTGTCTATTTACATTTAGCAGACACAAAGTAATATTAGCATCTATTTGTTAATCCCAAGTGTTTCTGGCTGTCTGATGAACCTCAGTCCAATATTCACTATCCTTCTTGGGGGTTTTTTGTACAGCAACTCCTCAAAAGTACTGCAGCGTCTTAAGGTGCTAGATGCTAATCTTTGTTCACCAGCTAGTTTCTAACTTTGTCTGCTGTTCAGTGGCACACAGTGAGGATTTCGGATTGTTTTATTGGAAATAGCAGTATGCTGCATCTGGAAACAAGACTGATGAGAGCAGTGAGAGTGAATCAAAACATTAGTTACAGTCCAAAAAACAAAAAACAAAACAATAAGCTAAAAGACACTAAAAGTGACCACTATCCCATTACACATCATCACACTGTAATTTCAGCATTTGTTCACACACTGGTGCAGCTTTAAAGTGTAACCGCAAGTTTGTTCACTGTGAGCATGGAAGGTTAAAAAAAAGACATTTTAAAGGTCATACTGACCATGGCACCGTCATTTCCAGGAAGACCGTCCAGACCGTCTTTACCAGGAAGACCCTTTGAAGATCAGGGACAAAAGGTTGACATTTAGTGGCGTGAACATAAAAATGACAAAAGAGATTCAACATCAATGATTTAAAGTACCATTAACGATAAATTATGTTTTTTATCTGAGAGTAAAAGGTCGACTCACAGGCTTTCCAGGCTCTCCAGGTTTGCCTGAAAATCCAATTTCACCAGGTAGACCCTTCATAAAGAAAGAACAGGTATTTGAACATGTTATTGATTCTTTAACAGGCATTTATGTGTTGCCAAAACAAATGAATATGTTTAAGAATTATTGTGTCCTTAATTGTATGTTTGATTACTTACAGGAGGTCCAGTGTGTCCTTGGTTTCCTGGTGATCCAGGTGGACCCTGAGGACCCTGCAAAAAAGAAAAAGTAACATCAGTAAAAATGTATCGCTTGATCATCATTTCAAAATGATACTGATATTATGTGGGTTTTTGAAGGTATTTATGAAATTTGGACAAAAATGGTCAGGAAAATATTCAACATATCTGTAATATTCTTTTGCAAAAACAAACTTGACCCAAGAATTGTATTTATATGGATGCATATGCAAAAAGGCAGTGTCATTATTACAAGCAAGTGGCCACTAGAGGGAGATATTACAGCACTGTTTACAGCTCATTCAACCTTGGATACCACTTGAAGACAGGTGTATTTCTATTTTGCTCCGGGGAGCGATTTGGAAAATTAATTGACATAACCTGTTGGTTTTAATCTAGCTTGTTTATTTTCCCTCTATTAAAACACACAGTGAAGACACCTTTGAGAGAGCAGCAATTTTGTGCTTTGTGGGTCACATCAAATATTGAGCAACCCACGCAATTAAAATACCAAATGAATTCTCCCCAGTTCTCCCTGAGAGGTCACTGAGGTGCAAGAAAAAGCATGGACAGGAGCTGAACATAAACAAGACGTTATTTTAAACAAGTGTATTAGCAATACGCATGTACATTTTGCTTGCTATGAAATGAAATGCGTTCTTACAGGGGGTCCAGGAAGGCCGTCGACTCCAGGCAATCCACTTTCACCTTTCTTTCCCTGAAAGACAACAGTCAAATTAATGTAAAAACTAAATACATGATTATTCAGGATGCTGAAGTCCTCTGTATTATTTCTTCTGTTTTGGGGTTTAAGAACTACAGGAGAGTTTCAAAAATGTAGCTGTAACTGTTTTTAAATTCTCCCATAGTTGTATTTTCTCAGGACCAAACCAGTATTTTTAAACCCATCATTATTCTACTAAGATTCAGCATTTCTCAACCAGAATTTGGCAGGACAACATTTAAAAAAAAAAAAAAAAAAATCCATTCCAAGATACCCATTGCCTTTAGCTAAAGCTAAAACTACTATTATTTATTTACAGATTTTCATTCCTAGCTGTGTTCTGTAATTGGAAACCAACATAATGAGCCAACATCTTGATAATTCAGTCAGTTAGAAGTAGTACATTGTAATTTAATTCATTAATTTGAGTCCAGCAAACCAGAAGTGCATTTATGGACACTGAATTTCAAATTCTCTTTAAGCAAACTAGTTCAAATGCACAAGAAAGCTAAAAAAAAACACATTTTGTCTGCTGTTTCTTCCCATTTATTCCCAGATTACTGGCTACAAGAAACCCCTAATGCTCTTTAATCCATTTTTTTGTCTTATTTTTCTCCATATGTTTGTTGACGCTGTCCTCTGCAGTCCCTTTCAGACTATTCACACTTCAGCCCATGCAGGCTGCCCTCGGCTGTCATATCAGGAAAGAGGTGAATAGGCAGGCCTCAGCAGCGGTGACACACACGACTGATGAGAGCTTTGCGGCAGTGGAGGTGAAAGTGGCTCAATCTATACCAACTCAACCATACAGCCTCACTCTATCAGCACAGGCAGCTGTGGAGACCACCCTCTTATCACAGCTTTCAGCCTACCTTCACTCCCCTCCCAACACACACACACACTCTTTCTCCCAGTGCATCTTCAGCTGAGGTATAACAACCCTAAAGCCGGGGAAAATAGGTCAAGCTCCTTGCCGTCTGTCTGTTTTTTTTAGGATTCACTTGTAAAGCATCCCATGGGGCTGTAAAATGCTTCAACAGGACCTCCAGTGACATTCAAAAAATAAAAGCACGGCTGCACAGTGGGAGATTTTCTAGATATTATGGAATCTGAACCCAATGTGATTGCTTTACTCACGTTAATAACCTATAAATCCCTCCATCTCAGAGAAGCCTGTCTGGCAAAACGCATTCTGGTTTGAGTAAAGTCTTTCATTCGTGGCCCGAGGAGGTTTGCCTTGCTTCTGCTGCCCAACTGAGCAGCTGCAAACGTTGATTCCAACATATTGCCGATGAGAAGTTAATTGCTCCCAGTAGAGGGGGGGGGGGGGGATGGAGGTCACTATCTTGTTAAGTGGTTCTGGAAGACAAATTATGTAGAACCACTGTGTCTGTTTTAATTACACACTGCTGTGTGATGGGACCAGTGTATCGTGGGACAGAGGGAAAAGAATATGAGAGTCAAGGGACAGTTTTTGTAGATAATTCTACAAACACCGATAACAGTTACAATATCAAATCTAATTAGCATGTGGAATAAATATCAGTTTTCCTAATTCAAGATAATCTCAGTGGAATATGATAAATGCAGTTATGGGACTAAAGTATAAACTTCCAATTACTGCATATTAGAGTTTTGTCCTACAAGAGCTTCTCTGGAGGCATAATAATCTCATTTTAGTCAAAACACAGTAAACAGTTTTTCTGCATATGTAAAGTCAGACTAAAGCAATAAAAAGCACAGAACCCCCAAAGACAGCGTTCATGAAAATATCTCTTATGTTTTGTTTTGTTTTCTCATTATCACAAATTCTTGTTTGGTGAGTTTAGCATTACAAGGTTTGGTTTATTGTGACCACAAAAACAGTCTGATGTTGAGTTTGTGGTCACAGGGAAACTGGTTTCTAGTTTCTAGCTTCAAGTTATTGTTGATTTTTTTTCCGTGTTAAACCATTTCCTCTAATCTTAACGTGTGTTGGAATTCCAGACATCAAGATCACATTTCCTTATTGTGTCAGTAAAAAACATAATCCAGATCCATCACATTTTCTCGCAAAGCTGTTTGCTCTTGGGATGTAATAGTATATAAATTTCCTTCATGAAGCAGTGGAGCAAACATTTTACAAGTTGTCACTTTACATCGCCGTCTGACATGTCCTCTGTGGCCTCCCATAGCAAAGGCAAAAGGTCAGATAGGAGGAAGCTAATATAAATGCTTCAGGTAGGATCTTTCCTCCCAGGCAGACCATCCTGTCAGGTTTTCTACAGATTCTGTCTCTAACCTCAACCCGGCTCAATACATACTGTAATGGTATGTTTATGTTAGATGAGGAGAGATGTGTGGGATAGGGCCATTCGAGATGATGTGATTTGTATGCAGACTGAGCAGTACTGCCTCGGAGGCTGGAGTAACAAGTCCCTGATGCAATCTTGCCATACAAAATTATGAGATAATGGTTTCGTCAACATTCAGATGTTAGCCTAAATTGTGAATGCCAGATTCATGAATTAAAAGAAAGAATGATGGATTGCCACTTCAGATTTTCTTTGCCAATTAGCCATGTTTTTTTTCCAGTGATATGAGTTTGTTTACAAGAAGACTCTCTATCTATATGTGCTGTAAACTCAGGCACATATATGAACACAGCACACTGAAGCCTTTGTTGAGCATCTCCTAGTACAGTCTAAGACCTCAGTACTGAAGTGAAGAAATGCGGATAAGAAATGTTCGGATAAGTCTTCCATCTAAATGAGATTCTTACCCTCTGGCCGAACTCTCCAGGTTCCCCTGGTAGACCCTGAAGACCCTGAGGACCCTGTGAAATTAAATGTTTAGATGTGTTTCCATGAACTGCTCAGTATTACACCTAAAAATATGTTTGTTTTTCCCACAACAACAAAATATTAAAAGTTAAACAGCAACAAATTGATAACATTAAAAAAAAGGAAGTAACAAATCATTATCCTTACAGGAGGGCCTGGGGGGCCTTCAGGCCCTGGAGGCCCAGGAGGTCCACCTTCCCCCTAAAACAGGTCAAACACATGAGTGAGGTGTGTCATAATTTCTATAAGTAAAGTAAATGCACAACAATATATTCCATAGAGTTGTTTTTCTGGTCATGTTGCTGACTGTGTTTTTCATGATTGGATTACCACTTCATTAATAATGTGCTACCCTATTTCCTGATATACAGTAGTTAATTATACTTTACTAATGGACATTTTGAAATGTCACAGCAGGTGTATTAATCATATCTGCATTCCACTTAGTTGAAAGTCCTGCTATGCTGGTTCACTGCTACTGCTACTGGAACTGAGCCGTCTTTACTGTTATGATGTCTGCATCCAGTCCATATAAATATTTCTATACACTTATACTATATAATATCGACTTATCAGTGGTCAGCTATTACATTATGAACACTTACTCACCTTTTCACCTTGTAAGCCGTCTTTTTGAAACTAAAATAAAAAGAAAAGATGTATAAATAATGAGTAAATATCATTAGCTATGTTTCCATCCAAATGTATTGCTAATTTTAACCAAGTTTGGAGTAATTTCCATCCACTGGTATAAACATATTAGGAGCTGGTTCATGAGATAAGCAGCAGGTGGCGCCAGTTCTCTAGTCAGACAACCAGAAGAAGCGGGCGCGACAAGATGACGTGATTGAAAGAATGAGAGTCATGGATGTATTATATGAAGAGCACAAACAGCTGATCATTCACGGACAAACTACACACTGGTTATGGCCTTACACGTTTTTTTCACACGTAGTATTTCCTTCACACTAGGAAGGAGAGGTTGAGGCGAGTGGGTTGCAACTACACCACTAGATGCCACTAAACTTTACACACTGATCCTTTAAGCACATTAGCTATTTTTTCAAAAAAAAAAAGGCACGTCAAATTCTCCGTCCCCATCAAACTTTTCTAATGTATACTTCAAAATGTGCATCAGCATACATTTATGGAAACATAGCTATTGTCAGATTCCAGATATATATTGTTCAGATATATCCTTTTGTTCTATTTTTGGTACTTACCACATCTCCAGGTAATCCAGGAAGACCTCTCTCCCCCTGTGACGTAGTGCACACAACAAGGACGAAAAGCCCTCCATTAGAATCAAGACTTTCAGGGTAAAGCACCTCGAGCAATACGGTAATGACACACAACGGCTATAATTTATGATGACGCGTGTTAAAGTGTGTACTTATTGTAGGCCTTGAGAGAATCTTGTTGCTAAAGTATGGCAGCCATTCTTTGTGCATATGTGTGTATGCGTGCATCCTTGTGCATGCGTATGGGTGTGGTATAAGCATGTGTGCACCACTGGAAGAATAATCAAAGTCAGTAATTACAGACAGACAAATGAACTCAGCATTTTATTTTCTCAGACAAATGAGTGGGCTGACTTTGATGGTTCACAGAGGAGACCGAGGAATGTCTGGAGAGTGCAGACAGTAGCTTGGGAAACTGATGATACCTCTTTGAAATGATTTATATCAGCGCAGCTTAATGACATTATGCTTACGGCAATATCCTCTTTGAAGTGTTTCTAATTAATTGCATACAGCACGAGGGGGAGCATACCTTGGTGCCTTTAACTCCGCTGGGACCGGGTGCACCAGCCATTCCTCTCAAACCCTGATCAATTTAAGAGCAAAGTTTTATTAGTACAAAGATTTGACTCACTAAGTCTGTCACAGAGAAGTATTTTAAACAAAATATCCCAACTTACATCTTTTCCAGAAAGACCAGGTTTCCCAGGTAATCCAGCCGAACCTGCCTCGCCCTAAAATGACAGCAAGCGTACGAGAAAGTGTATTTTCGTGCATGGTTACAGATTTATGTTTTCTGTTGTATTTCTGTATCTTTGACTGTCTTAGTCATAATGGTAGGCTGAATTGTGACCACAATGTCATGATATATATTTGTGAAAGTGAAAGGGTGAACTGCTCACAAAAAGAGCGCATATATAATGCAAGTAAATGGCAGTTTCTCTACTCCACTGATTAAATAAAAGTGATCTGAAAGTTTTATATTTACTTTTCTAAACATCCAATGTCTGGTAAGTTTTGTGTTGTGAAAGTCACATGAAGTGATGTATGTTATATTATATATGTTTGCAAGACATAGGAAATAAAAATTTTGTAGCTACCATTGCTTGTCAGATACTGTAAAGGCAAGAAACTCGAGTGTCATCAACAGAAAATACAAGAAAAAAGACGTCTCGGTTGAGAAGAAAATGAAAAGAATATATCACAAAAACTAAAGTGTCTACAGCCAAGCTTGTAGCACAGCGCTATCCTTAATACATCCATGTTTGTGGGACTTAACAGCATAGTAGTCACTTAGTTTAGCATGCTTTTGCTAATTAGCGCTACACACAAGGTGTAGCTGAGGCTGATGGGAAGATGAGTTTTGCAGGAATTTGGTTGAACAAGGTAAAGATTTTGACGTAATGGTGACACAAGATGAAAAGTCAGGGATCACTAGAGTTGTTACACTTCATGAATGTCTGTCTGTACCAAACTTCATGTTAATATATCCAGTAGTTATATATAACATATAATAATATATTTCACTCAAAACTATAAATGTGAACCCTCATGGTAACGCTAAAGTAAAAGTCAAGAGATCAAAGTCATTATGACACATTATTAGGCAACCATGAATGCTTATACCACATTTTTTGTCACTCCATCTAGCATATGTTGATATGTGAAAACTTTGACCTCCTGGTGGTGCTAAAGCCAGCAGATCATTAAATTCATTAGGATTCATCCGCTTGGCGCCATTTATATCTGCACCAAATTTCCAGTTGAGATGTTTCTGTCCGGACCAAAATGGTGGACCACATTACCATAGAGCCATATGCTGCTAGCATGGCTAATAGAGAGTTAGATATTTCAGCAACGGACAGCTCTATGTAACCCAAAACACATCCCTGACTTTTCAGTCAGTAAACATTGCCCAGACTTCAACTCCAGATGCCTCTTCTTAAGCACCTATTCCCTTTATCACTTTAGGCAAGTACTTTTCCAGTTTTCACCTACAGGAAATTGCTTGCTGACTGACTGACTGGCTGACAGACAGCTCTAAACCTGGCATCAGCACGTTTGAATGGAGCTTCAGTATACCTCGAACCCAATACACATCCTCATGCCATATGGCAAAGTAATCAGTGTACCGGTTGCGTGTTTGCTGCTTTCTACTGACCCCTTGTTAAAGTCATTTACATTTAAATTCAAGTTGATATCTCAACGTGATACAAAAGTAATTGCTACAAGTGTTTCTCATATCGTCCTGCTGTGGATGCTCAATCTGTTACTTGCAGTATCACTGAAAACAACATCTTGACAACTTGACTTCATCTGGAACCCATTGTGATGCTGGGAGATAACCTTTCGCTGATTTATTAGCAGCCTGAATTGCTTTCTAACATCATTGTGATGGCGAAAGGAAAGAAGGTATTAGCAGCTGAGAGGAAACTTCAGACATCAACAAAGCTTTAGTAGGCCTGAATGGGCTGCGTTATAGCCAAACACCCCCACGGAATCCCAGACAGGAAGTGTGGAGAGTGAATCAAGGAAGCCACATCTGTTTGCACAATTACGCCCCTCAGTTCTCAGTTCCTCTGAGAAGAATGGACTCTCTCAGAAGTTAACCCTGTCGTCAAGATTCACAGTATGAACTCTGTTTTGTACAGGTTCAATCAAACATCGAAGTTCAAGTCCCAGAACATGATGGGAAAACATGGAAAGTAAATGAATAACTCCCTCTTGTTCCTCAGCAACGACTACTGTGTTTTGATCAATCGCTCTTGAGCAAGATGTTGACCCCTTATCTGTTGCAGTCAATCTCTGAGGCCAGTTGTAGCAGGAAGGTCCCATTCACACTATGTGGAACTGCGTGAATGTGATGCATGCTGATCTGTTTACATTCAACAATTAAAATTTGATACATCTTATATTTAGGAAGTGGTGCAGTATTACTTACCGTGGCTCCTGGAGTTCCTTTTTCGCCTTTTATACCTGATTCACCCTAAAACAAAACATCATGATATATTTGATCATTTACACTGTCAAATCTTAACCAATCATTTAGATGAGGTGCATTTACATTATACTCACAATGACGCCTTTTGGTCCTGGCAAGCCAGGAATTCCTGCTTCCCCTTGAATTCCCTATATAATATAGATCATAATAACTATATCAGTAGATGTTATTGATTTGGGACAATCTAAAAGTGTCATTGTTACTGATTCAGCAATTATTACAGGCCAACTGGGGGACTAAGAATAAAAATTGTAACTGACCCCCAAAAAAAGAAACAGCAGTTGTCATTTACAAGTCCACCCCCATGGGAGAACCTTGACATTTCACCTCTGACCTCACTTTCACTCTTTTGTCATTCAGAGAATGAAAGAAATGTGTCTTCTCACAATCATTTGTAATGTATTTTTACCACTGGTACCCATGTGAAGCTGTAAAGACACTGAAAACTCAGAGTAGATTAATAGATTCATTGGCCTTATTCAACAGTATAACAGTTGCTTATTTAGACTTTAAAAAGGCAATACAATTAGCCAATTCTGTTTCTTACACACTTCCATAATTCCAATTACTGTATTTATTTTGTGTTACAGCCATTTCCCTCATATCTTAATAGTAATACGATATACCAGGTCAAAGCTGAGGTTAGGAGGTGAGCTCCATTTTCTCTGATTTAATATTCCTTGTGCTGTATCAAAAGGGGCCGATCATTTCCTCCAGTCCTGGGTCGAACACACACTGTCACAGTCGATTGGCCAAAACTGAGCCGGCGCCCATCCCTCCTCCCCCTCCTGGCTCTTTCACCAGCTGCTGCTTCATCCAAGGGAAAGTCAACCAAACTGCCCCCCTTTTTCACAGGAAATCGATAACAGGCTGAGAGGTAATTGTCCAGAAAAACGTATGTACGCCCACTTAACAGAACAAGTGCGTCTCTGAGATCAGTGCCAAAACTAGAATGACTAAAGATATCCTTCTTTTTTTTTAAATCTTTTTTTTTTTTTTTTACCCACATCAACACTTTTTCACAAATGCATGTGCACTGGATTCAAAATAGAAAGACCACATTCACACACCTTTAGTCCAGCTGTGCCTGGCAGCCCTGGATTACCAGCCGCTCCTGATGCACCCTATTTACAAAAGGAAACGTACAGATGAAAACATTTGCAAAAGTTTCACAAACCCTGACTGAAATATTAAAAAAATGTGTTTCTTACTTTGTCTCCTTTGTCTCCGGGTAAGCCATCAATACCTGGCACACCACCAAGTCCCTGTCAGATAATTGGAAACGCATAATTAATACCAGTATGTGAACTTTAAAGATTCAACATATTAGAAAAGAAATCCTCCACATGTCCAGGGTCACGAGTGCCACACCTTCTCTCCTCTTTGTCCAGGAGGACCTGTCAACCCTATGCTGCCTGTATCACCCTGCAAAAAGCAAGAAAGCAAGTATTTACTTTGACCGTTCTGTAACACAGAAGCATGCAGGATGGCCGGTACTACAGGCGACGATGGCGTGCTGTCAGAGTGTCAACCTGGTAGCATCACAGAACATGGTTTAGTACATGGTGGTTGGAGGATTAATGTAGAGCACACAACAAACGTTAGAGATGAATTCACTCGATTAATTGAACACTGACAAAGACATTTGGACGAAGTTGACAAGTTACAAGCACGCAAAGAGTTACACAGGTCAAGATAAACAAAAACACATACAAACTTTTGAGTAAATGTTTGGGAGCCAGACTATGCTAACAGCTGTCAACATCTTCACCAAGACCCACTATGGTCTGGTCCCAGATCCAACCGAAGACTCAAGGAACAATGGCTTTCTATTGTCTTCGGTGTGTTGCACTTTTGGTTTGTACACTGATGTCATATGCTATGCCAAGGAATCCCTTGGAATTCGAAAGCCGGACTGAGTGAAAAGTAACGACTGTTAAATTACACAGTACCACGACGAGGTCTTGCCCACCGCAAGACTTCCCTCTGCTTCATAAACCACTTTACAAGTCACACACGGTTGCCCTTTAATTATTTTGGGAGCTTATATCATTTTAACGCACGTCATTTCTTTCATCACAGAGATTAGGAGTAAGGCGTCCTGCTCTGCTGTACCCTATAACAAAAAAGACATTATCTATAACAACGCTGCTACACGGGGAATTGCCTTGTCTTGTCGGTTAAAGATGCAATTAGAAGCAATCAAAGCCGGATGAATTCACTTTCACCCCATGCGACTCGATGACCAACGTAGCCATTTTTAACCACAGCTTGATGTCGGCTTACGTCATGTTTTTGCATCAGCTTTAAAAAAGTTTACAACAACAAATTGCAGCCTTCTCTCTGAGAAAGTGAAGACAGATGCTCATGCAGACAGTAAGAAACAGAAAAGCAACAGGGATGCTCTGCATTAAAGTTTGATTTAATGCAGTTTTATCAAACCACAGAGGTTTACAGCAGAAGAAAACTACAAAACGAAAATAAATGTATGATGAAATTAGTTCTGCTGTCTGTCTGACTCCATTACTGATGGTAAAATGAGAAAGTTCCCTACAAGAACAGAGTTAAATACTATTATCCATAAGAATTGCATTCTAAAAACTATCCCGACCAAAGTAGATAAGATGATGAGAAGACCACGTCTCCTCTTCCAGACCTCTTGTGGCCATTTTAAGTGTCCCTCTCTGGACAGCTTGAATGATGCATGCCGAGGACTTTGTCTCAAGGAATAAATTATACTCTGAGACTCCCAGCTGGCACTGCCAGGCAGGAGAGAGGCTGTTATTTGAACTGGGTGGGCGTCTGCATAGGCCTGCCTTCGCTGTTACACATCCTCTGTGGTAACCTGTCCTGTAATTCTGACAATAACAGCTATGAGCATTTTCCTAGCCACTCCCTGACAGAGGTCAAAGGAAAAACATTAAACAAAAGATAGGAAAAAAAAAGATTTAATATATTTTTTAAGAAATAAGTTAGATAATAGTGTAACATTTACATGCAATATGAAATATGCACGAAGACAAACACGTATTGCTCATGCAGCATCAGTGAGAGCAAGTTTACTTACCTTGGCACCTCTGTCACCTTTGACAGAGAGTACTTTGCCCTGCAAATAATTAATCGATAAGGATCAATTATTATCGAGGCAGGAAAAAAAGCAGTTGAGATAATAGCTGGAAGGCATGCAATCTGAAATAAACTAAATGTGTATGATGTATTTACAGTACCGACAAAGCTTTGAAACTATGTGAACAGCACATGATGTGCTGAAGAAACAGTTGTAAATATGCACACTTTAAGTTTTCATACAGTTTCTCCTTTTTCTCCTCTGAGTCCAGGCAGTCCGATGGCACCCTTAGAGCCAGTGTCACCCTGAAAACGTATGTTCACACAATAAAAAAAACAACTCTGGAACACACTGAAACTGTACTTCTTTGTCAGGACAAACTAGTACTTAAAGAAGGCAGTGGTAGATGACCTTATCACCCTTAGGTCCTGCAACACCAGGTGCGCCGATCTCTCCCTGTGAGAAATGAAAATACAGAGGTCTTTTCGAAAGCCATTAAAAAGGATTCCCACTCATCCATAGAAATAATAGACAGGGATAAAGTTGGGTAAAGTCAGGTGGCTTCACCTTCTCTCCGCTGGGACAGGAGCAGTTCACTTGAGGGCCTCTTTGCTGCTCCACAACAGTTGGTGTTGGAGTGGGGATCTCCACAGGTGGGGCCTCTGTAACAACTTTCTTCGGGCACTGAAAAGAGAATATTCAAGCCGAAAGTCATCATCAAATCAAAAAATGAAAAAACGGAAAGAATGAGGTGGTGAAATGACAATAAATGTATTTCAAAGTATTTAGCTTAGCACAAATGTACGGGGGGAACAGCTAGCCTGGTTTCAAAGTTTAAAAATACACTTTCAAGAGAACTAATTAACCCGTTGTATCTTCTTTGTTTGATCCATAAAAACATAAAATTTAAAAAGGAAATTACATGCTGTAACCATATGTTAGCTAACAATGGCAGGCACAGTGACTTTTGTCTCTACCACAAGGTCGCTAGCCAACAAGACTCCGGGCATAATTAGCTTACCAAAATGTTAAACTACACCTTCACATGTAAGACTGGCTGGCTCAACCAAATAAGTGGTTGATTGTTTATGTGCTCTTGTGACTAGCAAGTGAGCGTAGCAGCTTAGCAAGCAGCTAACCATGCCCACCTTGTTGTGCGCACATCTGGTTGGCCCTGTAACAGTATTCAGCGGCTTTACAAAATTAGCCTGTTGGCGTGTTAGCTACATTAGGCAACAAAGCCAAAAAATTAAATGTTTCGTGTTAACCTATCTGTGTGTTTTCAAGCTAAAAACCCAAGGGTTTTAAATTAGAGACTAGTTTGGGATAAAACGAGACAGCTTACTCTGTTAAAGTAACCTGCAATTAGAAACAAATGCACTTATCTGACTGTAACTTTTATTTCAAACAGCCTTTTTTCATGCATCTCTCGCAATTTAGGCTATGTAATTATTATGTGGTGTTGGTATTTGTAGACAACCAAATCTTTAATTAATCTCCATGAATTTTGACACTGCCTAAAATACTCACAGGTCCGTTGGGTAGATCACAGCAGGTTTCCAGCTCTGCGTGCTTGGAATCACAGTAAATCATCATCCTCTGGAGGTCAAACTGCATGGACACAGACAAACAACTGATGAACATATTAACCGCAAGAAAATAACCTTGGAGTATGCACACAATATCCCCAGAGTGGAGGATATTAGGGCATTTAAAATGTGCCACAAAGATGCTTCACTAACATGAGGATATTACACATGCAGGTAAACACTCACATCAATTGGCACACTATCATACAGCCTCTTGCCAATCACTGTCTTCCCCTGGATATCAATGTCCTCCCTGTCTTCGATGGGCAGAGTCTGGATATGTTTGCAGTCCAGGTACAGAGATACAGACTTGGCCTCCACGCTGAGGCCAATCTTGTGCCAGCTGCGGTCAAACAGGTTGTCAACTTCAGGATTCTTGAACACAGCTCTGACAGCATCCTTTGTCAGCCCGACAGCATTGTACTCCACCGCCTTGTTCTCACCGTCCAGCCGGATGGACACCTGACAAGTCAAAGGCAAGATATTAGAAATAATGCATGAGAGAGAGCAGAAAAACGTGTTCTCTGTGGTGGTAAATTATGAAAGTAAATAATCAAGCCACATTTTCAGAATTATAGTATTAAACATAATATTACAATTTGAGATTACATTTGAAAATTATGATCAGGAGTCTGGATTTGGCAGAGGTAAACACAACATTTCCATGTTTTATGCCCAATAATTTATAATGGCTATTCTAAGCTGACCTTGTAATTGGCCAAATCCAGACACATAGTAGTCACATTTATGACTATTTCCATTTGGCAGACCCACCTGTGGGATTCCATATTTGTCAAAAACCTGCCAGAGGTACCAATCTTCACGTCTTGAGGTTTTCCTGAATTTGAATGTCGTTACAAAGGCATATTCATCGGGCAGGCCTTGAGGAAACACGTCTCTGCAGAATGAAAGCACATTGTTATTGTTAACATAAACTGTACTTTATTTTACTCTATTAATAGGATAAACACACAGTTGCAGTGATCCTATTAATGTACAAACCCTAAATTAAACATAGTGTCTATGTTTCACCTAGTAACCACTATGTGTATATATCCTCCTGCTTCATAAGCAGAGTGACAGTTCAGTATTTGAAATGTTCAGTAATGAATAAAACATTTGCATCCAGTATTATATTTTAACATCCACAACAACAGGTAATATGTCATGACTTATGCAGTAAATTAAACCCCTAACACCTAATATGTTGATGTAACATTTGTATATGATACATTTTGTTTGTCATACATCTTGTATATTTTCTTAAGCATGTGCTGGCGTATTTGTTTTTACAAATAGGTGACTCTGTTCCTTTGGAAAGAGCCAAGCAGAATGTTTGTCTTTGTTTTCAGTCATTTTTTGTGCTAAACTAAACCAGCTACTTTCCGTGGCTTCATATTTACCTTACAGACATGGGAGTGGTATCAATTTTAGCCCCCAGACTTCCAAAACACCGAGTTCACTACATGTCAATTCATGTTTTTTTTTGTAATTTGATTATTGCAAATTTGTGTTGTTACCTGTAAATCTTGTTTTTAAAGGCCCCTGTGTCAAAATCTTGTGATTATTTTAGGCAATAATATGCTTCTGTAATACATATTACACGTTTATTACAGCAACCTAACTGATACAGACAAAAATACTAAGCCATTTGATAGTATCAAACTTAAGCACTTGAATGCAACAGGGTTCATTCCAAATGCATAGAGGGAGGTCGCGGTGGGGGTGCCACCGCCAAATTTTTTGTCCTGGGGTTCCCTAACAGATCATGTGACCATGACTTCAAATCTAATTAAAAATACTTAGAAGAAGATATGCAGTGTATTGTTTACAGTATAACAGGACGGTCACTTACTCTGTTTGCTGTACGATGGGCATGGTGCCAAGGCGAACGTAAGAACTTTGTCCATCATCATCTCTGGTTCCCAGAATATCTCTCACATTGAAGTACTCCATTAGGTCGAACCCTGCAGCAACATAGTAAAATAGCCTAGTTGGACTCAAGACAGCCTCTCACACACATAAATAAGCACGTAGGGCTCTTGAGTCATGAGGTTGAGTTATGGTTTTGTCAGATTTCTCGGGGTATACTGAAGTTTAATTGGGTCAGTCCCACCACACCCTGCAGCCACTATGTTTGTGGCTTCTTGGAGGAAGATTAAAATCACAGTATTACTGAATAACTGGAAAATAGAGCCATTTGTTGGCCACTCATGTTAGATTTGCTGCCAGAGGAAAAAACTAGTTGCCATCACTGTTAAGGTCCTCGTGTGAGTCTGAAAGTGTGTGCACGTGTGTGTACGTTTCCCTGCAGTGTGTGATTTGAAGTGGTGTGACCACAGACCATATTTAGGTGGTTTAGAAAGGACACTCCCTTGTACAACAAACAAACTAGTGCTGTAGCTATGGCAATGGATGAGAGCTTAAACAGCGCTAATGCCGCCAGTTTGTCCAGCAGCATCTCGCCGAAAGCTGGTGGTCACATCATGTGGATGGAGCTCTTCTGAAAGCAGACTGTGCCATTAGTGAGCCACCAGACTGAGAACAGCCTCAACATATTCCACCATGGGTTTAGTAATGCATCAAAATCTATGAGATGTAAGGTTTCCAGTGGGAATATTAACACCAGTGCACTAATCTTCCAAAGAGGAAACTGGAAAATGAAGGTGGTAATGTGAGAGTTTGGCATAAGCGTAGTGAATGTCATTAGAAATAGCCTGGAAACAGGTGGTAAGGCACACAGGCTGCCCATGTGCTATTAGCAACAGAGTATAAAACTAGAAGAGTGCACTTAGCAGAGCGCAGATGTGTCTGGGGGTATGTGGGAGGGGAACAGAGAGTGCGGGGTAGGCTATGTGTCCAGTGTGTAGGCACGAGAGTAGTGGACTGAAGGGGAGAATATATGCAGGTTTATTATGGAGGTGCAAACTGGGCAGGAATAATTCCAAAAAATAGCGATGTGACATGTCAACTAAAGAATGTTAAAGTGACCGCCACTGATCCAAACTGAAGCACTGCGGTCCCATACAGTTAAGAAGAGTGAGGGGTCAGCGGTCACTGGCGATAAAAACTAAGCAGTCTATGAAATAAGTTTTTCAAAAAACTGCAAATCACCGCAACCACAAAAGGTGCTTGAGTATACAGTCATGAATGTGCACAAATAATATTAGCCACGGCTACTTTATTTTTGTCTGTCAGTAAATGTCAACAAATGTCTCAGATGCACTGTTAGTGAAGACAGATCACACTCAGATCACTGTTTACACATACTGTAGGGGAGAGTTTCTCTGTGGTGGTTTATACATGAATAAGACATTTTTAGGACATTTCTCATTAATTTTTGGATTACATTTATTCACAGTTAATTCTACTGTGAATATCAGTCTACAGCGCTGTCTCTGCTTTGGCTTAAATACACAACAGACAATTTGCCTTGCGTTTCTCATTTTTTGTTACGCTTTTTTTAATCAATTTTGAATCAATGTGATAAATAAGTGGAGTTTTATAACACAGCTTATGTGCTTGATACTTTGCTCGTGCTTGAGTCTAAAATTTGGACTATTTTGTTTGTCTAACTAGGATTAAGATTATTGCTGAGCTTTAGAAAAAACGTTTGGATAGGAGTACTTCCTGGACTCAGTTTCAGGTGCTCTATGATACTTATGGAAATCACAAGAAAACCCACAGGCACTCTCTTTTAAACAATTAAAACGTCTGTATTGTCACGGCATTGGTCAAGTTAGACCTAAAACCAAATTCTACATACAGTGCGGCATCAAACCTTCTTCAGGAAGTCAAAAACTGAAACTGAAACTTTCAATTTTTCTTCATAACCTTTCTCCACATAAGTACTTTAGGACATTCAGACTAAGCTATCGAGACTACAGCCTCAATCAGGATAACAAGAATATCTGAAAGTGTTGGAGCAGTCGGACCCGTTATTGTAGCTGGGTAGTCTTTAAGTTTCCCCATATTTCTCAAGCAGAACATGCAGCTCTTTGAAAAAAGGATATTGAAATCTGCTGATAAAAGTCTGATGTAGAAAGGTCTTGGCTTAAGTTAAACTCTATCATTTTAAGTAAAAAGATTAAGTGACTAGTGTTTTCTCAGCTTTATCTTTTGAGCGTCAGTGATGTTATACCAACGGGATGTTTTGCTGCTTATCAGTCTCTCTGAAGGGTTGCTCGAGGAAGCCGTGCAGCTGTGAGTTTTGCTGGCCTTCATCCCCTCTGTCACCACGCTCGCATCGTGCACATTCGCTCACCGCGCCGTTTCTCTGGCTGTTTGCGGGCCATCTCAGCACAGAGCTGTAATTTGGACTGGCAGTGGATAGCGTATAATCAACCCCAAAAAGTTATTTTGGACGGCCAAAAACGACCAATGGGGTGATCTGCGGGAAAAGCCAGATGAGTTCACTGACTGGGAAAAGCAAAAGCATACACACAGCATTCTTTTGATCAGAGCAGATGGCAACATTTGTGCAGTAGATAGTGACACGCCGCAGCCTCCTGTGTACGCTCAGTACCCCGAAGGGTCAGACTAGACAGCCCATGATAAATACAAGTCTCAAACCGCAGGTCTCTTGGCTGTCAATGATAATCAGTGGCAAATAGTCTTGACATTTCTCACGGAGAATTACACCAGCGTAGAGAGCATTTGTTGTATAATTATAAGTGGGAGCTGCTGGTGTAGTGATGCTGGTCGAGTACTCCTCTGAATGTAGAGAAAATCTCTATGTGCTTAGCCACAATCTGAAAAAAAGGACTATACTCAAGTAAGTCTGACAATGTATGTCTTAAAGCTAGGCCACAGTGACAGACTTAGTTTGGAAAACCCCGGACATCTTTGTCATGTCAAGAAGCTTCAGACCTCAGACCGCTGTTTGATAACATTTTGCCCAAAGTGGGGCCCGATGCAGGTCTGGGATTTCTCTTCTCATCTGATTATGACACAACTGTCTGCTCGATACCGTGTAGAGCAAAGTAAAAATCGTCCTTATACTTTCTCTCACTGTGCCAACATATGTTGGTCCTTGGACTATACTGTGGGAAACGTTACTGTATAGAAATCCTTTTCTAAATGAGTAACCTTTGTACAATAATCAGAAACTAAGAGTTTAAAATGATTATAGTGACTTGCAGCTTTAAGGGAGCACCTTTTCATTTGTGACGCTGGTAGCTAAATGTAAAAGAAATATAAATCAGTGTAAAGTATATTTAGGGTGTATTTCACAATAATATAGCTGCTTTTTGTGACAGAAAAGATTTTCTCATATAATTTATATATAATTTTCCAGTGGAACAAGACGGATGTTGGAACTGACTTTGAAAGACAAAAAAGAAAACACAACCCAAAAAGGATTTATTCCAATTAGAGTGCTTACAGCACATCTGACAAAGTGGTAAATCTGCTTAAGAAAACATCAGTGGCTTTCAGTGATTTATCTTAAGTTTGCTCTAATTCCTTTGTGGTTTAGAGGAAAAGCATAACCACATAATTAGCACTTGCCCAACAGAGAGGATCTGATAATATGTCTCGGCAGTGGGGAGTGATGCTGTCAGCTGTGATCAGAAGCAGACATTCTTCTACTTTATACTGCCAAATCACCCTTTATTAGCTCTTTGACCAGAAGTCTTGTGAGTGTATCAATTTGTCACATGAAACTTAAAGCTTTCAAACAGTGGGGGCAACACAAACTTTCCATCAGTGGGGAAAAGTAACTCAAGAGCTGTATTACTTGTAAAACTTTGTTGTTACTTGAGAAATTTCAATGACATGTGCCTTCATACATCCATTTTCAACATCCAGCAAGTCAGGATAGAGGTATAGCAATACAAAACGTCAAGAGAACCATTCTACATAATGAGTACTTTAATATTTTAATATATTCTGCTGTAGATATTTCTGTTGAAGGTCCAGTGTAGTAGTCTAGTCTAGGAGTATTTATTGGCAGGAATGGAATACAATATTCTTTAGTATGCTTTCATTATAATCACCTGAAAATAAGAATCGCTGTGTGAGAGCGGGTCCTCTTCCATGGAGTCTGCCATGTTGAACCGCCATTTTTGTACAGTAGCCCAGAACAGACAAACCAAATCCTGATACAGATATGGACTTTTACTTTTTATGTGAGTTTGCATAAAAGAAGATGAGGGAGAGATGAGGGAGAGTATTCATTTGGTTGCAATCTGCAACTAATTGAATACTCTCCGCTAGTTGCCACTAAATCCTACACACTGGACTTTTAATGACTGTAATTGAGGATTATTACAGTGTGTTAGTAAGATCTAAACAACTCCACCACTGCTTGGCTTTAAGTAAAAGTATGAATATAGCAGTCAATAGCTGTGTAACTCATAGAGAACACCTGGAATAAAGTATCCTTATTGGATTTGAACTGGATATCAGCCATTGTCATCCATCTCTGATGGACCGAAACATGAAAGTCATAGTCGTTATTTTTCTTGCCAATTGCTATTTTATTTCTTTTATTATTTTGTTTTTGGCTCAGCAGTTAGCACAGCAGTCTACATTGATTTCGTCCAGACGCTCTGGTTTCCTCCCTTAGGGTGTACCATCCCTCTCATCTCTCATCCAGTGCATGCTGGGATATGCCCCAGCCCTGAAAATGATTAGTGGGTAAACAAAAATGGATGGAGTGTTTGATTTGTGGATGAATGTTAATTATTCTTTATTGTATTTTAAATGAATTCCTCATTGGAGTGTTCACCATGAAATAATGATGATTGAAGAATTTCATTTGTCTGGGTTTCAGTGAGTTTTAGTGACCCATGAAGGCTGAAATTGTGTTTTATAGAGACTTTTATAGCCTGACAAGAATACATTTTCTCAAGCAGCACAGACTACTTTGATTCTGGGAAAGAAATAACTGGACAAAAGTCAGTTATTCGCTAGTAAAAAAGTTGCCCACTTGTTTGGTATCACTGTGCCAGCCAAATGTGTAAAGAGTCAAACTTTCTAAAACACAGCTTTGACCGCTATGACATCTCTCTTTCCACAAAGTTCAACATAGCAGGAGTCATGCCTGGGCATCTGTTTTTTCTCTTAGTGTGATGGATGTGGGTGGGAGACAGACAGGAACTCAGATCCCCCAAAAGACGCTCTTGTAACAACATCCGACCTTTCTGGATAAACGCTATGCTCGAGTTCTGAGAAACCGTTACAGCAGCTTGAAATATATGAAATAGAAACATCACATGATGGAGGACTAGTAATGTGCTTCACCTGGTAGACGACTAGCTCAAGGCCTGAACTTGAAAGTCACAGCCGCATTTAAAGGAACATATCAATGTGTTTGCAAGTCATAGTTGTGAGATTTGCTTATTCACTTTCTTGCCGAGAGTTAGAGGACAAATCGTGTTTATGTCGTAAATAGAAGGCTACCACCAACAGCCTGTTAGCTTAGCATAATTTGATTTATCCATGTTAAACAAAGAAGGTATTAACATGTTATTTAGTGAG
Organism: Argyrosomus regius; assembly: GCA_946959425.1. NCBI lineage: Eukaryota > Metazoa > Chordata > Actinopteri > Sciaenidae > Argyrosomus > Argyrosomus regius. Next base: position 9,537,484 of record OX336899.1, on the reverse strand, counting down.
CTGTTCTCAGCAAGAAAGTGGAAAGGTCTATTTCCAAATGTGTCAACCTCTTCCTTTTGTTCACCATCTTTGAGTACATAACAAAAAGTGAATGGCACTTGATATTCAGTGTGAATGTTACACAGCTCAAGCAGGTTTGAAGTGTCTGCTAATTGATTTTCATATGAAATGGAAATAAAATTTATGGCTGCCTGGAACCGGGGACAGTCAAGACAAGATCTACATTTCTAAAACACAACTTGGTTTCTAACACGTGGTTAGCTGTGATGTACAGTGGGAAAACGTGGGCAAATTTAACTCTGACAGCATTTGGTTTTAGCAAGTATATTGAGTTTTTATAATGGCAGTATAAATCAAGACAGAAGATGAATGTGCCAGAAAAGAAGCACTTTCCAAGTCATGAATAAAACCAATTCAGTTTCTAGTCAGATAGAAACAGAGAAACTGTGAGGGAAAGCTGTCTAAATCTTTGCAGATAAAAACAAATCTTTTTGTTTGTCTTGATGTAAAAAAGCAAAATGTGGGAGTGTAGGAAATGCTTTCAAAAATAAAAAGCTGACTTTGTGGTTGACAAAGTTTTGCCAGCGCTGCATGTCGCCGTTAGAAAAGCAGCACTTTTGCACATACCTGGAACCTCTTCAAGACCATAACTGGTGCTGTTGGGCTTGAACCGATCAGGTTGAACCTTCATGTTTGGACACAGGACATCTGAGGAGAAAGGACAATAGCTCAGTTAGACACGCTGTAAATCAGAATGTGATGCTCTTTTGGGAACACGGGGTAGGCAAAGACAACTGTTCAAACACTTTTATCTGTGACTTTACACGTTGCCGTTGGAAAGTATTGGATTGTTTTAGGAAATGGTGATCTCACTGAATATACAGCCTTTGGACTGATATGTGATCTGAAGTGAACCTACGCAGACAGACTGACCCCCCCCCCTCATTTCTCCTGTCTGATGTCTGGGGAGTGGAGCGTGTGGGTGGAGGGTGACTATACAAGAGCAAGAGGCACATCCACAGGCCCAAGAGGTGGTAACAGTTTTATATTTCAACACAGACATATTTTAGTGATGGTGATGACAGTGAGAAAGGCAACACTGTCAGGTTAGGTTTTTATTGGCAGGAGGGATATTTTCTATTTGTGTCAACATGCCAGCTTCACTACTAAAGAACGCAGATATGCATCCTGTTTAGTTTAATAGACGTAAACATTGGCTTCGAGATGAGACTGACACTGTAAAGGGTCAGTTCGCCTAAATAACCAAAGACAACAAACATATTTTGTCATTCAGAGGTGGTGAGATCTGTTTATGGTTCCTGCAACTCAGATAAATGTAACGTCTTTTCAGAAACAGATTTACAGATCTCGTTATCAACAGTTTAGAGTGGAACTGCTTTCGACCAGAGGAATACTTTCTCTGGAAAGGGTTTGTAGAGACATTGCTTATGGAAAGACACATTACTGTCTAAATTATAGACACATTAGCAACATGGCTGTAGGATGGCAGTGTCAGTTATAGTTCATCACTTTGGTCCAGACTGAAATATCAAAAATTATTGGATGGACTGCCATGAAATCTGGTCCAGACATCCATGTCCCCCCTTAGGATGAATTTTAATAACTTTGACTTTCCATGTAGCACCACTGGATTAAAATGGCACATTGTCCAAGAGGGTTAGTGTTTACAACCAGATACCTGTAAAACTAACAGATCAACCACAGCAGCACTGCTTACTAACTGCTAGCATGCTAACACGCCTTACTAAGATGGTGAACATGGTTAACTTTATACCTGCCACATCAGCATGTTAGCACTGTCATCATAAACGGGTTAGCATTCAGCCAAAATCGTGGCTGCGTCATACAGAGCGACTGGCATGGCTGTAGAGTGGTAGTTTGTGACATGAGAAATCTGAGGCTGATATCACAAAACCAAAACTATCTGCAGTTGTAAACAACAAGAGGTGCATGAGAAAACATGTTTGTTTTTTGTCATTGGGATACCCAACCCGTTACAGCTGCACTAGGCAAGCCTTTTGTGTAAGAATACACTTGATTTATCAATCTGAATCAAATAGCAGAGCTGCAACAAAGAAGAACACCCCAAACTGATGCTGCAGATGGGTAGTTCATGGAACAACAACTGTTTTTGGCACGAATTTGGCATGAATTTGCTTGATTTCACAGCCACAGAGACAAATCTGGACTCATCAGTGTTTTAGGATGATGGTGCATGATCTGTTCCCCTACCTTCATTTTACAACTCACAAGTTGAACACGAAGAAATTAGCTCACCCATCCCACATGGCCAGAGACGTGTTCATATTGTTGATTAGGTGTGACAGCAAATGTATTGTCTTTTCATCAGTCTGTAATCAATCTGTTCAGAGGAACTTCTCATTAAACCTAATATTAGCCCAACAATTTGTCTGTGTCTTGACTGTCAGTCCTAAATATTATCTGTGGCTGAAACTGTCACAGTGAGACACTCCAGCTTCCCTAATAGATCAAGCATGTGCCAAACATCTACTATCAAACCCTGCAATTTTCTTAAATCACAGCTATAAAAATCATCATGTCGGAGTGGCTTTCAACCTTTGTGCCGTTCATTATGAAGACAGCCCTGTTGACATGGCTTGTTTTTCTGTTCCATGCAAAACCCAGAGCATGTCTAATAGGGAAATCTAAGTAGCTAATTTAACTGTCCGCATTTGCATACTTTCTAGTAGTTCTCCATGTGGCGTTATCTCCATTTCACATGGTTTATTTCTAATTTCAGCTGCATAGTTTGACCTTGTTTGTGTCTGCCATCGTTTCTCCTTCTTATTTTTCTTCATTCTTATAGCCTCTTTAAAGTGATAATTGAAGATTTCAGAAAAAGATACATGCTTTATATTGTTTATAAAGCCAGCGAGTCTCCCAAAAATTACCATTCTGTAAATGAATGTAAGTGCGTCACTCTTTTTTTTTTAAAGACGGTGTTGTTGCACAGCCCTGAGACTTAGCATGCTAGATAGCTGAGTTACTCCCTGCACTTGTGGCCCTAAAGCTATAATTTAGGGATCTGGCTGTGAGTTAAAATGGAAGCAATGTAAAACCTGCCTTTGAAAATAAATGTCCCAGACAGGTTATAGTATCAGCAGAACTAACAGAAGCTTGAGCATTACACACCTAACAACCACATTTTATCAGAGAATGATACATTTTTAATTCTTACTATTACTCGTGTTACCTGTCATCATTATGGCTGCTGAATTATTTAAAGACGCTGTAAGTGTTAGACAAGAGCTTTGATATTAGAGTCCTCTGTCACTGAGATCAAGTAAGGTCAAATGTATAATCTTATAGGCTGGTTTTCTTATGTGAGGCCACACATGATCTATTGAATCAGCGCAGCACATAATAAGTAGTGTCCATTTTTAAAGCTATAGATTAAAAGGTGAAAACATTACACATGGACATTGGAGCGGCTGCACTGGGCCCACTTGAAACATTAGAGCTATAATTTTCTGAGTGAAAATAACTTACATTGCTCAGAGAGCCAGTCGTGCTGACCACTGATATACTTAGAGACTTAGTTATTTCAGAGATTACTTAAAGAAAACACTGGAGCTGTCCCTCTGTATAAATTTAGCCATTGGTTAGTTCTACAGAGCATTGTGCTCTAAACTTGCAACTTACAGCATGTTTTATAATATACAGCTGGCATTATTGGTTGACAGACTGAAAATCTATGGAGTCAGAGAGCAAGGTCAAAGGTCAGGGGCCTTAAAATGACTCTCCATGTTGCACCAGTACTAGTCTGCAAGAGGATACACCCTTAAAAAAGAATAAAGGTGTTTCAGAGCCTGGATTGACACTTTGTTCAGAGGAGTCTCTACTCTCTACTGCCTTGACAAACTTGACAATTTAGGGCCAGATTATGCCAGAGTTGAGAGTTTATCATTGCTCATCTGTGTGCTAAACCATGCAATCATGTCATTTCCGTTTTTGTATTCACTGTTTGCGGCAAAGACTCATGGCATCCTTTTCTTTCCTGTCCTGCTAATTTTAGGCAGGAATTTCAAGCGTTGGAGTGCAAAGCATCCATCTTCTCTATCAAAACACTCACACGCAGACACTTCCCCAGTTCTTCACACAGCTACGGTACAGCATAAAGCTATTGCTTTATTTTTTGCGTCTATTTCGATTCATTTGGCTATGTTTTGCTACTTTCTAAGCCTGTGTGCCTGTGTTGAAAGATTTTCTCAGCACACAAGTGGAAAATACGATTGAGGTCAGCTTAAGGCAGGCTTTCCAGTGCTAAACACCTCTGCACCAAAGCAGCAGTCAAAAAGGCAGCTACACCACAGAAATGTCTTGGTTAGAGAACTGTCATTTACAAGCCAATTTTTGCAACAGCCCCCTCGCACACTTCATATGCAGTCAAAAAGAAGCCATGATTGCACTGCAGGCATGAGCAGCAGCTCTTTGTGGTCGGGTGGGGTTTTGTGGTTAGGGTCTTCCCTCTGTATAGTGTTTAAAGGTTAAAATAAGAGTCTAATTTGATTAAGTGCACGTTCAGGGTGAGGCAGACTTCAAACAGAAGCCATGAGGCATGCAGTGTGTGAGTGATGTGCTGGCACTGAGCCCGATGGCTGACTTACTCTCGCACAGCCTCCTCCTCAGCCTGCCCCTGATCTTGTCAATGGCATTGAAGTCTGTGACGTGGAAGACGTGGGCATTCTTTGGCTCAGCCGCGATCTCCTCCAGCTCCACCTTCAGAGCCTCCCCGATGCCCACAGCAAACATCCTGATGCCAGCTTTAGCAGCTGCCTTAGAGGGCTCCAGAACATAATCCTGGCTTCGGCCATCTGTAAGAAGGATAGCTACCCTCTGAATGCCTCTGGCTGTGGGCCTCGCTCCATTCCGCTCTGTGAAGATGTTGGTGGTGGTGTAGCTGATAGCATCCCCAGTCATTGTATTTCCCCCCAGGTAGCGTATGTTACGGGCAGCTCGCTTCACATCCTCCAGGGTCCTGTGTCTACCCAGGTTGAACTCAGTGGTGGGTCTGTCACTGTAGCGAACCACGGCGACTCTTGTCTTGTCAGGCGCCACATCAAAAGACTCTACAAGGTTGGCCACCCATTGTCTGATCTTCTCAAAATTCTCTTTTCCAACACTGGATGAGGTATCCAGGATAAACGCCAAGTCATAGTGGACATTTTTACATCCTGTTATGGTAAACAAATATTTAGTCACATACAGTCGATATAAGCTCTACCACTGGAGTTAGATGAGACTATTCTGTCTTAATATACCTACCTGCTCTTTGTGCTTCCACTTTCTCGTTGGAAAGAGTCAAGGCCAGGATGACCAAGACCAGGGTGATCCTAAATCCCAGTCGTACTTCCATCTCGGCCTTGGTTTGGGTCTATTTTGTTTATCTTATTACCACCATCAAGCTGTTCAATCTGTGGAAAGGTCAGTGGAAACATCAACAATTTGCTATTACGTGTACTTGTGTACATGTATACAGGTATACAGGTGTACATGTACATTCGTTAAAATACTGTATGTACGACTGAAATAAGACATTTTAGAATCTTCGCCGAGTTGTCCAATGGTACACAGGATTGGGAATAATTTCTCTCCAGCAGCGAAACCAAAGTGAGTGAAGCAGTTCATGTAGTGCAGGGAGATTGCTGTAAAAACATCAGGCCTCCTATGTGGCTGCTACTGCATCTATATCGACAAGGGACTGGTGGAAAGCTGATTTTAGACTGCATCAGGGACTTTGTATGTGTAAAGAAAGTTCGGCTCCAGCAAGAAAAAAAAAACTCTATCTCATCCCCCCTATTGTGCAGTATTTTTTTATTGTCCCCTGTTTGAATTTCTTTTTGGTATGGAAGCTGGCAGGAAATGTTCTCCACTCCCAGGACGTGATAATTGAAACCTAAAATTGAAATACACAATCTTTACAGAAGAATGTGGATCCAGAGAAAACTGGACTCACCAAAGATTGTCCAGACTTGCTGCCAAACATTTTTTTTTACCGTCTCCACCCACAAGACAGTAAAAGAACAGTGTTAGGAGTGTGCGGTTTGCTGATGTTGCACTGCATGAATTCTCCAGAGTGATGTTTTAAAGTTTGAAATTCATGCAGGTATCTCTAGCTGTCATTTGGAGACTCTAGAGTAAAAGTCGTGCAGCTTTGATCCAGCAGCATGTTGCAAATGACCAATCAGTCCGTCTCTGTTGGATTTATTTATGCGGTTGTTGTGCCTGGGTGGCACTGACAGAAACCTGTCATGTAAACACAAAACTATTCTCGCTCTTATTGTACACCAGTGGTTGTGATGGCTGCCATTAAGGCTAATGTGTGACTGACCATAGCCATAACATGGACACATCCTGACTGGGAGAGTGTCTCATTGCGGGGGGTCACTGTGGGAGGTTGAGGAAAGTCTGAGTTATGCACAACTTGGAAAGTAATAATAAGAATCCCTTGTGTGTCTGAAATTTCTTTACCATCCTTCACCACCTACCTGTGTTCTTTCCATTGAATTACTCTGTAAATGTATTATTAGTGTTTTATTGTATTTTAGAGGTGAGTGGCATCCAAATCTACTTCAATACTTTTAAATATAAGGCTGGACCTGGGAGATAGTTAGTGTAGCATAGCATAGAGACAGGAAACAGCTAGACTGTCCAGTTTTTTGATTTGTAAAGTGATCTTTGGTCTACACTATGGGCTCAAAAATGCGGAAGTGTGATGTATCTTAAGACAAATTTGTTCACATTCAGACGTAGCCAGGCTAGCTGTTTCCCTTTGATTCCAGTGCTAAGCTAAGCTAAGTGTCTCCCGACTGAAGTATATTTAACAGATAAATATGATCTTATCATCTAACACTTGGCAAGAACGCGTATTTCCCACAAAGACAAACTAATCTTGTAAAGGAGGGAACATAAATGTGAATTAGAGCTAAAAAGCTGTGTGATCCAATTGTACTACCTTGTATTATTAACTGATACAGGCTGTGATGGTCCCTTGACACTTGCAGTATTTTTACTGTTTTAGAGATAATAATGTTGCATATTTTCTACTTTTTATGACTACAAAAGTCAGTGGAGTTTTTGGGGGGCCTAAAATGAAGTGGAAGAAGTATGCAGGAGTAATAAATATAGTTACAGTGGGTACATGCTTGCATGATTTTGAAATAGTAAGTGTTTTAAGCGTAAAAAGATTCCAGGAAATATTGTCGAGAGAAACAAATTTAAAAACAGCAGCCTGATGACTGTGGCCTAACCGGTCTAGCCTGTGAAATAGAGAGTGCATTATTTACTGTGGGTAAAGAAAAGTGCTTTGGCCTCCAGATACAAGTTTTCTTATCTGATGCTCCATTAGGCTATTTCTGCTACTTGGTTTCTCTGGCGCTATTAATGAGGCACACAAGCTGAATCACCCTAATTGCCCCAATTAGTGTGCATTTAAAATATGAGAAATTCAACCCAGCAAGACATCGGTGAAAAAAAAGAGAAAGTTTCAGCCACCCAATGAAAATAGCTTGGATTTGGAGTCGTGCTCCTAATCCTCTTTACCCAGCTTTGTACAAGTTTAACATATTCTTATTTGTCTCCCTTTCAACTCTGATTACATATAATAAACTGTATGGGTCTCCCAGTGCTGGGTTGAATTTATCTGCACTTTAACAAGCAGATACTGTATCTTAGGTAAAGCTAAAAACAAGCTGGTTTGCCTCTGTCAGCATCTGAACCTGAGGCCAGATTCCTTACAAACTGTGGGTCTGTATCATCAGGCCCGTTTCCACTTCCTCTCTCAATGGTAGACCTGGGACTGCAGTGTAGATGTCTATAACAGGAGCACCACGTTTATCATTCCCAAGATGTAAAAAACAGGAACAGTTTTTTTTTTTTTTCCATGTGCAACCCAAGAAGAAGAAGAAGAAAAAAGAAGTCTGTTCTCTGATAGAGCATCTGAACAGCATGTGGATACAAAAAAACAGCTCTTGCCAACAATTCAAAACTGCTAAAGAAATAAATATTTTTGAATCATTTTTTAGAGGAAAATAGCACTGACAGATGGATGACTTTAAGATGCAAGTTGTTTTCTTACCTGGCCTGTCACTCAATCAGCGTTACTGAGGTGTCTGTCTCTCTGCCTCCAGCACTCACAGCCTGAATCAGCACCAGGGAAGCATCATTATCAGGTGATAATAATCCAAAATATCTCCCCTGCAGGTGCCAGAAATCAAGATGAGATTATTATACAATCCAGGGTGACAATCCAGTGTACAGTGTTGTTAAAAAGTGAGGTGAGATGAGCTTCAGAAACCTTGTGGATGGGTGGACAGAGTGGGAGGGAACTGCAAGGGGCGAAAGTGTAGAGTTTCACTGGCTTCTACTGTTCTTGACTGGGCTGTGCTCACACATAAAAAAAGGCTGAGAGGCGAAGCCAATTATAGACCCAACTTTCTGGATATTTTTGTCTCTTTTTTTTTTCCCCTCTTCTTTATGGCTGCACCCATCTGAAGTGTTGCCCTCAAAGAAAAGGAACAGTTTCATGGCAACCGCCTCAACTGTCCGGCCTTTGCCACTGTGATAGCCACAGCGGAGCCGCCCTGGGGCTGGTGGTGGGCCGGGCTGCATTGGCTTCAACCAGCCACACACTTATGGAGAAGGGCTGTATTTAAGTTGGGGAAATGATTACAGAACACTCATGCTTGCAGCTTTGTGTTAAATGTCTGTCCTTGCACTGACTTACAGTAAAGCTCTGTGATCTATATTACTCATGTTGTGCTGCTTTGACAAGTTTACAATCATGTCAGACCGCACATCCTTACATTTTTTTATACTTTTTAATATATAACGTATGAAATATAAATCTTTTAATTGATGCCTCAGTAGTTTTGGTTGCTCTGAGTCATACTTAGACTTTTTTGTTTGACTTTCCCCAATTTTTTCAATTCTAATCTGTGCAATGTTTTCTTGAGCCTAGCATTTCACTTTTTCTTTTTCAATTTCAATTTCCTCAGAGATTATGAAAGTTTAATTTTATAATATCCACTTTGTAGAACTTATTATTTATTTACAACAAGCAAACACAGGCGCACACACACAAACACACAGTGCAAACAACCCATGGATGAATAGTCACATTTTCCGTATAATATTTCACCCTGCGATTTTCTTTCAGCTTTTCTCCTTGATAGAAAAGTCAGGACTGTTTGCCAGCCTGTGAATCCACATCTGTCTTGAATTGATATACACATTTAGAGGATGACTGTAATTCACATTTCAGTGTACACTGATGTCCTTATCACGTGTGGTCGTGCTCTCTGGCAGCAGAGGAAGCTGCAGTGAAACACACCAGCCCTCTCTCTGTGTCAGACATCCTGCCTGGCAGACATTCTGTGTTTCTCCTCTAAAGTCCTCCGCATCGTAAGTTGGCAGCTCTTGGTTGCACTTTCCTCCTTAAAGTGGTCCTACTGTTGTCACCACATGCTTCTGCTGCATTACAAAACACATCCAAATCAGCCGCGGAGCTGTTGAGACGCCAGAATTCTCTAAAAGACAATGTCAATATTTGAATGTCACGGACAACAAACAAGTTAGCCATTACATCCAGGCCTATTTACAGTGCCTTTGTAGCCAAGGAAAGTGAGCACAGACCAGGCTATGTATAGGCTCAGTGTGAAGTGGATGGGAAGTGGGCTGACGATTCGGGGCAGATGCACGTTATGAGTAATGGTGTCAGTCTGAGGAACCGTCTGTCGCCTTATGTGAGAGGGCTAAAGAGGTGAGCAAGAGGCTGCGGGCACCATGTAGTGTTGGAGAATGCCATCTGTCATCTGATTGACAGCCAGCTTTCAACCTCCCACATCAGAAAGAGGCCTTTTTTTCTGAAATATGTTCAAAATATTAATGTGTCATCGAGTGTTGAAGCAGAGCCGACTCCATTCCATTCTATTCCATTTTTAAACTTAGGTCCAACTTTGAAGGTAGCATTTTAAGTGTATGACAATAAAAGCTACATTCTTTTGAACACATTATTTTGCCATGCATACCACAGATGCCTCCCACTCATGTTGGAAATCTGCTGCACTGCTTTACAGTACAAAACAGAAAGAGGGCGATGTTCTTCCAGCACCAACAGAGTTTTAGGAGGTTTCCGGGAATGGCAGGTCGCCTAGAAAGAAGTTAGCTTACCGCTCCTCATCTCTAATTGGTGCTAGCAGCCTGAGGCTACATTGGCAGCTCTCTGAGCAAACTGTCAGTGGTTGATTTGCATTGTGACAAGGAAGAAGTGGAATAAAAGGAAGATGTTTGTGCTTCTGCTGCCTTAATTTTAATCCTGACTCCACCATGAGTCTGTAACTTTTATAGGAAAGCAATGTTAAATTGGTCTAGTCCATTTTTTTTTTTTTTATGTGAAAAAAGTTAAGTGATCCTTGGTCTGAAAAAGTTTGAGAAACACTGCTCCATGGGCTCAAAAATGTGTGTTGTATCTTAATCTTCATCCAGGAGTGACTTTAGTGGCGGCCACAACTCCCAAACGCAACTCTGTGTTGGGAAGTTCGAATCTTTTAACTGACTCGGCTCACTTACTCTCGGACGGTAAATTGAACTAATCTTTTTTTGTGTCATTTCGTTCATTTCGTTCATTCACTAGTGCAGCGCTGTGGCCCTCTTGAGGCCGATGTAAACGTGACAAACGAACGAAAGACCCATCCGTATGAACGTACTGCTGTGGGTACTGCTCCTCACACAGCCTGAGCAGCCTGTCACGTGACAAATGAACGATCCATATGAACGAACTGTTTGTGATTACTGCTCATCACCCAGACTGAGCGGCCATGCAGCTGCCTTGTGGCGAGGGAACGTACTGCATCAAAATGAACGAATCACTCACTGAGACTACTCTTTACTCCCGAATCATATAAAAGATTAGTTCATACTGAACGATACGTTCACGACCGACACACCACTAAACTCTGCATTAGATTGTTTTTGTGCACTCACTAAACAAACGAGAAATAATGTGTTGAGCATAAGTGTGCTGAAGTAGACAAATATTGTTACATTCAGACGGAGCTAGGCTAGCTGTTTCCCTTTGATTCCAGAGTTCATGCTAAGCGAAGCTAACTGTCTCACGACTGAAGTATATTTAACAGATAAATATGATCTTATCATCTTACTCTTGGCACAAAAGTGTATTTCCCACAAAGACAAACACAAAGACACTTGCAGTATTTTTACTGTTTCAGAGATAATTATGTTGCATATTTTCTACTCTTTATGACTACAAAAGTCAGTGGAATTTCTGGGGGGCCTAAAATAAAGTGGAAGAAGTATGCAGGAGTAATAAATGGAATTATAGTGGGTACATGCGTGCATGATTTTGAAACAGAAAGTGTTTTGAGCATAAAAAGATTCCAGGAAATATTGTCGAGAGAAACAAATTTAAAAACAGCAATGTTAAATTGGTCTAGTCCATTTTTTAATGTGAAAAAAAAAGCAGCTTATAACAACAGACTCTTAGGGTTCTCCTCAGGTCTACAGGGAATTTTAGCTCCTTGTTTTGGTTTTACAATTTTACTTTTGGTTCAGTCTTAATCCTCTCATAAACCTCATTTCTAGCTGCAGCAGTGAATATTGTGATAAGTCACAAATTCACTGTAAGCTAGGGTTTGCTGCCCAAAAGTGGCCAGAACATCAATTATTACTGCTTCAAAATAGAACACTTCAACATGTTTACTACTATTTAAAACAAATTATTTGGTTATCATTAAACAGCTCATTCAACACCTTCTGAAGTATCTACCTCGCCTTGTAACAGATTTTGTTCTGGTTGGCTTAGAGAAGTTTATATGGACATTTCAATGTTTGTTTTATTCCTTCATCACTGGAGTTCATGATAACTGTTCATACAAACTGACTACAGATGCCATATTCTGTGAAAGAGCAGGATCTTTTCATATTTTCTTTTCTTTTCTTTTCTTTTCTTTTCTTTTCTTTTCTTTTCTTTTCTTTTCTTTGCCATCTTTCAAGGGTGATATTTAATACCTCAGATTTTCACTGGAGTATTCTTTCAACTAAGAAGGATTGATGAAAGAACCCCAAAAGTAATCTGTGAAACAATGCCTGGTGGAACGGTGGCTACATCTTGGTTCTGCTCTGATAGATCTGAGCGAACGACACAGGGGAAACTCACAGCAGCAGGTTCATCCTCTTCTGTGAAGTTTAGAAGTGTAGAGAGAAAACCAAAGAAGAAAAGATACTCTGTCCAACAAGACCAAACGTTTAGGAAAGATAATTTGATGAATGAACTAGGCAGTGTATAATGACACAGACAGTGACATCATAAGACTTTATGCTGAATTATATCACTAAAGTTACCTGACCAAAGGTCACATCAAGCATCATTCAAGTTCATTTTGAGCATTAGCCTAATCTTCGTAGTGCAGAGCATTGTGGGTGGGGTAGAGGTCCATCAAATAAAAACAAAATAGGGCTGCTCCGACTTTAATACAAATAAGAAATTCAACAACCATTGCTGATATATTTAAGTCATACCTTCTTATCATATCAGACAAGCAGAAACCCATACAGACTCCTTAAGAGAAGTGATTAGTATGAGACAGCTGGCAGATCAAACAAAATCTGTTGTATTTATTCATAGTTACATAAACTGCACATCAGAATTCGTTATAAAATGCAGGATTCAACTGATAAAAGTTATATTTAGTATTCATATAAGGACGTTCACTGACTGCTGGTCATACCAACTTTGTTTCAATGAGAAATCTCTGAGCTGTTTCATTATCTTGGTTCATCTATAGTGATTTAACTCTCCCTGTGATGAGCCAGAAGCCTTGCTTTGTGCTGTGCCTGCTCCACCTAATTGAATCAGTGCATTCTCTGATCTGGGGAATAGCTTTTGGAAATGGGACAATCCATAACTTAGAGTGACCTGGCATACACTTTTATGAAAGGTTGCTTATTTATTTATTTATTTTCTATTTTGGGAGCACAAGGGAAAGTACGGCGGACCATTAATGAACTTTAGATTGGTCTGGCTTTGGGCTCTAGATATGAGCCATGCTGCTGTTTTCCTCAAAGATTTCATGACAATACATAGTATGGGGGGGATTTCATTTAATAAATGCATGGAAGAAAAATCTAGTGCAAATAATGTATCTCGATTTTACAGACTGAGCTGTTTAAATAAAAAGGCAGGAGAATGAGTTTCTGAAATTAGCTTTATTTGCTCTTGTTGTCACATGTGTAAGTAATGGCACAAATTTAGAAATCATTTCCTGTGATTTGGTTCATGTATCCTTCATATCACTGTTTAGTAGAGTATGAATCAGCTTACAAATTGGGATATGCCTGTGTCTGGTCTCTTCATGACTCAAGTGCATCTCTAAGTATGACATCATTTTGCAAAGTCCTGCGCTGCAAAAGTGAAAGATCCAATTTAATTAAAGTTGGAGACGTTCCAGCGGGACTGCATTGTTATGCTTTGTGATTAAGGGTTTTTTTCCCCTTTAATCTCCAGTTAGAAGCACTTGGCTTAACACCATCAAGTGCATGTTCACTGCTTCCACCATCAGCCCACTGTCGGTTCAGGGTGCATCTTGCATATTGCTGACTACAATCCTCTTGATGGCTCTTCCTGACGCTTCTATACTCCCAGGAGGCTCCAGGAGGGTCTTTGATGCCTTTTGCTGCATGCAGCTGGCCTCTCTGAGCCCTCTCTGTCCGTTGCCCTTTGCCTTGGACACCTTGGGCCAGCTTGCCTTTATCTGCAGATAATCCCCCTGTTGACGTGTTTGAATTGCACTGATCCTCTTCAAGGCACTGTGCTCTCCTCAGCCTGGGTCGCCTCCTCCCTGTTTCCGGCTGGAGGGTGCTCAGGTTTTGACGTGATGCCTCTGCACCACGTGTGGCCCGGGCTTTTTCTCGGGGAGAAAGTAAAGGAGGGGCAGGCTTGTTGCGCAGAGGAGCTGGGGTACCTCGACAAACCACATCCTCCAGATGCTTGTCTCCATTCTGCTGTACGGGGTTGGAGCGTGTCAGCTGAGGCCTTGAGGATCTGTTTTCCTGTTGGGCTTTGAGGGGCTCAGTGGAAGCAGAAGGGCACACAGCAGCTTTTTCCAGTCTCTGTCTCATACAGGATTTCACCCTCCTTGTATGAGGCTCATTTACTGTCACATCCAGCTTACAGGAAGCAGGTCTGGCTTCTTGCTGGATAAACTTAAGTTTTTGTTTCTGAGCCTCCCTCACTTCCTCTGGCAGCTCAAGTGGGGCGAGCTTCGGAGGGCGCCTGACTGCTTGATTCTCTGCCTCCCTCTCTAAGTCAGGCCTGGGTGACTTGAGCAGTAAGTCCAACTGTGCCGTGCCCTCCTGGGTCGGTGAGCAGGCCGTAAGCTGACCCACTGCCTCCTTTCCATGTGTTGCTGACAGATGGAGGCCAGGTGTTTTTGAATTGCGACCATTTTTAGCTGCCAGTCTGAGGTTTTGACCATTCAGATGCAACAAGGTATTTTTAACTTGGACGGTCAACATTTCTTCTCGCTGGGGAGCCCCCTGAACAAAAGAAACACAAGTGACTTATACTGCATCAATCACGATAATGTGGCCTCTACTTTGGCAAATGTTTACCACAGTACTAATGGTATTTATTCAATGCAACAAGAACAGTACTTGAATAAATAATTTATTCGTGCTTTCTTGACTGGTAATAATCCATTAATAAGGATAACTCTAGCAGGGGTAGGTACTGAAAAATCCCTTTAGCTGCTGTGTTGTTTTAATAGTTCTTTAATTCATCAGGAAGAGATCTCCAAGGACCAATTTGACCAGTTACCTTCTGAAAAACAGCTACAGAGCATCTGGGCCATAGTGCATTTTTACAATCGCAGACTTGATGGCTTATTACAAACTGAGAAACTCATTGCTTACTCGCATTTAGAACTGCAGGCTTAATGGCTTATTTAAGTCATCAGTAAATGATCATAGTCTTCCTACTTAGTAAAGAAAAAACATGGTCCGTCATTTTAAATGTTATTATGAGAGTACTAAATGGTTCTTTCACATCACTACTATCATCAATCAAGTGTTGAGATATAAATGTTAATAAGTGCAGCTCATTTCTAGAACTGTGGTTCCCAACTTGAGGGTCTGGACCCCAACAAATGGTCATAAGATGACTGCCCAGGTAGGCAATAATGAAAATCCAAATATTTTGATATTCACAGTTATGTGTATTTTCCAGACTTTTCTCAGAACTGTTTTTCTTTTAAAGTTCTGAAAAAACAACAACCTTACAACTATACAAGACAAGACGAGCCATAAAGAGTAACAAGCAAAGATGTTCCAATGTTCTAGTGTTTGGACAGTCCACTTGAGGGCTGTTTATGATGAATTAAAAACAAGTTATGCCGGATAAAAGCGAAATGAAGCCAGTTACTCTTACAAATATCATGTAACTGATTTAAAAAATATTTGTGAATGAGTTTTTAAAGCCATTAGTTACAACTTATAAAGTATGCCTTGTTAGGAGGTGAAATAACTTTGAGACAGAGAATACAACAAGATGGTTGTTAAATTTGCAAATGCACATTTTATGCCAAACTGAAGACTTCATAATGCTCTATAATGTTAAATTACACCCTTTCCAAAATTCTCTGACAAAAAAATTACACAACTGGGACAAGTGGAATACAGAAAACTACTATTTACTGCTAGAAAAACACAGTATAGTAATACATTACTTTGCTTCACTTTAACTACATGTCACTCAAACTAACATCAGCTATGTCCATCATCTCTAACAGTTTGTCAGTGAGATCTTACAGTGTACTCACAGTTTTGGGAAACATCTCCTGCTTGAATTTTGTGTTGAGTCACTTCTTGCCGCAGCAAATATCTTGTTGTTGTCCGTGTGTTTGTTTGGTCCGTGCCACCTGGCCAAAGGCAGTGACACTGACACTGCAGGTTTTAGCAGCCTTAATGTAATTAAGCAGATTAGGGTCACAGTGATCTCTAATGATGTCCAGCTAAATGGCAGGCCCAGTATGCACACTCATGGCGTGGCCTTAATGACAAGGGTTTGTTTTCATTATTCACAGTGTAACTTTATACTGACATAAAAGGAATGGCAAGTTGTCAAAAGATAATGAAGAAGTCAAACAGAGCAGCAATTTGTTTCTTTTTTTTTTTTTTTTTGATTTGGATTGCACTAACCACTAGATGGTGCCAGAGACCTCCTTTGCATATTAGCATGAACGGTGGAGTTTTATGGTCTCGTCATCATCATGTGCTGAACACAGACAGCTGTGGAAGCTGGGAGCTGCACAACAGAGCCTCATGCTGAATCCTATGAACTGATCCTGAACTGATGATCTCACTCTGTTGCCTTCAGATTTGGATATAATGTAAATAATATTCAAAAGCAATAGTTCATTTAGTTATTCAAAAAAATAAAATAAGTAAAAAGAAATAAACTTAATTATTAAAAATCTATAAAGATAAAAAAATAAGACTAAACAGAATGCTCAGGACTCCTCGGTGCATTAGAGGAAGAAAATATGAGAGAGAGATCATTACATAATTGTGTTACACAGAACAATTTTGTTCTTAATCATTTCCCTTAATTTTGACTTCTGTTTTTCTTGCGAAATACTGAATATGTTCATCTCTTCAATAATGCAACTCATTCAAATGAAACATTTCAAGAAGGAAAATCACTTTATTACCTGTCACAAGCAAGTAATACATGCCAAAAAAAGGTTAGGTACCACTGATTTATGCTATATATGCCAGGTATTTGCTGGATGGATAATACCTGTAAGGATTAATCATAGATTGAGGTGTGCTAAAAGGAGAAAAATATGCTTTAAGGATTCATCTCGTAGAAAGCAATGCAGCAACCCTTTCTTCCCTATAATATAGTATTCAAAAAACACTTAACAAAAAAGGGCAGTGTTTTATAGCCTTGTGGATAGCTTTGATTTAAGTTGCTTATCTCTGAGTAAACTGATGAGATTCATCCAAGAACGATCCTTTATATCTTATTGCCTTCACTTATTAAATCAAAACCAGCCACAAAGAAGGAGATATACAGAGAAGAACAAGTGTTAAAGAAGGATTTGTAACCTTCAAAATGATAGTAAATAGTGTTGCGGCTCAATATCGATAGAAAGATGTCCTTAATATTGTCAACATTCACTGGAGTTACACTTTGATCATATTCTTTTCCGAGCGCCGGCTTTGGTAATAGTTTTCAAGGTAAATATCTTCAGACAGGCTAGATAAGATGATGATGTGGTGTGTGTTGCTTGCAGGAATATCTGCAGATCTTAATCACTTTCAGACAGCAGCTTGTTTTAAATTTTAGCTCCATCGCTCCCACGTCAGCCTCATTTATTATATTTAGAGACAGACTGTCGCAGAGTTTTCCTGCGATGGATGAGATTCGTATTAGTGGGCAGTTGGGCTTCCTACAGTAGCTCCATTTTTCATCAGGCAGACAGACTCAATCATCGTTGAAAATCTCCTGTTCTCTGGTTGTCTCATTCTCTCGCCTCAGGCCCCAAAAAAAGCAACATGTCAGCACCTGCTTATTGCAAAGCTTCATCATATCATTGGTATGGTGGAGATGGTCCCGCTGCAGAACAACTTGGCTGCGCTTACATGATCATTTAAGATGCAAAATTACAGGCTTGACGCCAAGAGATGGCCTTAACGCCCCTCTGCCACTGTTCTTATTGTGTCGCCCTCTGCGTTGCCTGACGTTCACAGCTGACAGTATAATTACTGCGGTGTGGGAAGGGATAAAAAGGGATGTTGCCTGCTCATTCTCCCACCTACTGAACATCCAGCTGCACTACACGGGCCACTTGGAGAGAAGAAGAAAGCGACTGGACAGCAGAGATCCTTTATCAGCCAAATCCTGCCAGAATTCGTGATTCGTAGCATTTTATGACATAAAGTTGCTCTGAAGTGTGTTTTCGAGAACTACTTTGCCTGTATATGTTTTACCAATATTCAGCTATGTTACTGCATCAATTTCAGGCCAGAACTTAGCGATTATTTATAATATGATGGCATGGCTTTATAAAACGATGGAATAGTTCCACATTTTGGGAAATACAGTTACATCGATAAGAAGATTGATACCATTCTCATATATATTATGTCTGTTGATAGCTTACTGCAAAGACTGCAAATGGGGGGAAACAGGTAGCCGATCTTCCTGTAACCTCTTAAACTCACTATTTTTGCAACAAATTGAATGTGTTATTTTATGAGCTCGAAAGATGTTGGTAAGCAGGTTTTTGTTACATTTGGACCAGGCTAGTTTTTTGCCACTGGTTCTACTCTTTATGCTAAGCTAAGCTAGCTGACTGCTGGGGCTAGCTTCATTTTTACCATACAACCTGAGAGTGGTATCAACCTTCTCATCATCCTCGCCTTGCCTGAAAGTCTGAATATTTAAGGCTGGGTCTATTCAGTTTAGCTCACAGTGTCTCATTGTATGTTTCATGAAGGTCAGGCTCCCTGAGCTCAAAATGTTAGAAGGCCACAATTCTCGAAACTTTGACTTCAAAAAAAGTCTTGCGATCTTGAGAAACATATTAATTTTGGTTCTGTAATTAAAATATACCCAAGGGGTGTTTTAATGAATTCTTAAGTTAAGTTGATCTTTAGTCAGTTCAGTTTGAGGAATTGGCCTCTGGCACAGTTAGAAATCATTGAAACTGTTGTTTTA
The DNA here is from genome assembly GCA_946959425.1 of Argyrosomus regius. Classification (NCBI taxonomy): domain Eukaryota; kingdom Metazoa; phylum Chordata; class Actinopteri; family Sciaenidae; genus Argyrosomus; species Argyrosomus regius. Next base: position 9,518,703 of record OX336899.1, on the reverse strand, counting down.
ATGAATAAGTTATAGCTCCAGGATTTGACTGTTTTTAACAATGAAAAACTCAATTGTGAATTTATGAATAAAAAAATAATTTCTCAGAGGAGCAGCTGGAGACATGAGGCAGTAAGAAGAAGACAGAGGGTTTCAAGAAGGAGGCTCATCATTTTTATTCAAGTGTGTTATGGCTTCACCCAGGCTGTGTAAACCCAGTGAGTCATCCACACCAAATCATGCACACACACGCACCAAAAAAAAAAAAAAAAAAAATGAAAAAAGAAATAAAGAAAACAAAAGAAAGGAAAGAAAAAAAAGAAAACATACAAATGTTATGTAAAATGTTCATTTCACTCTGAACAATTCTCAACAATCTCTTCTCTGTGTGTTGAAAAGAGAGGGGACCCATACTGGAGTGTACTGTACAGACATCAGTTTCAAAATTGTGACAGAAGACATCAGTCGGTTCAACATGACCGTCAAACCACATGGATGCCGACGAGATGGGATATAATCTCCTGTAAGGAATATGGTACATGGTATTATTTGTTCATCAGACCTACAGAAGAACCTATTGCAAAGGATATTTCACAAAGTTATGGAACACAGCCTTTCTATTATATTGTATTACACAGATAGTAGTGCAATTTGTGTCTCTTTGTCCCTGTCATAGGAAAACATGGCACTATTGACAGAGAAATGGCCCGCACATACTGCCACATGCAGTAAATGACGCCTGGAAGCCAAGCACGGCTACGTACGAAATGCAGAAAAACAAACGACAGCCAATAACCATCAGGAATCACTTCACCTCCGCCACGTGGCAGGGAACCACGAGAGAAAATAAAATGTCACACTGTTTGTCTGTTGAGGGCGATGGTGTGTGTGGCTGTTTCTCTGCGCCATCTGTGTTATAGAGTAACATTCAGTCAAGGACCATCAATATGACATGTGGCGTGATGGCAGACAAATCTGAGTAATATGCGTGCGTGTGGGAGGGCTATGAAAAACGATCTGACTTGTAGCTCGTGAAAAGCAAATGAGTTCATTTGTTTGCTGCTGCCTTTTGAAAAAAAAAAAGATCCATTATGGCTGATACATTCCCCAAAATGTTGCTTGGAAAAGTTTGACTGTGAACTGAAAGGAACGCAGACGACACTGATCACCATCAGTGACACTTGTAGACATGTAGATATTTGCTCAACCCTATAATCTTAGAAATTCATAAAGGATAATTCCAGTTTATTACAACTTGGATCTTACTTTTGCACTTTTAGCCATCTTTCTTAATGGTTATAATAATGTACTGTATTGACCAATGTAATAGATGAGACTTGGGAACATTAATAAGTCCAATGAGGCAAGAAATGAACAGCCACATCATCAAAGTGGTGCTACAGGCCAAAAGTTTAATCATATTATCTAAGTCACTTTTTGGAGGTAAAACCAAAAGTTCGATGACACAACAAAGTCCTGCGAATCAAAGTCAAACCCAAACGTTGGTCTGTAAATGGTGATAGATGTTTGAACAGTTTAGGTAAAAATTTTATTTGCCTTTTTCTTCTATACCAACTAAATTTGACTAACTTGGGCGTTCTAAGGATAAGGATAAGGCTAACGGTATCGATTTTTCTTTTTATATTTTTCTTTCTGACTTCCCTACTCAGTTGGTGACTCTCAACCAACCTCATTTGTTGCTACTGAAGACATACGTCAAATGACTACATGTAATGTGAAAAGGATTGCTCAAAGTGATGAATCCACAAAGAATTATCACCCAGCTCTGCAGTTCCCCTCAACTCTCTGAAGTTTTTTAACCTATTTTGGATAAATGTTTTGTTTTTGTAGGCCAGCCTTGACAGCCTTGTTAGTAGGCAACTGTATGCTATAGCTAAGCACGCAGACAAAGTTAGCAACTAGCCGATAAACATAGCAAAGACAAACTAAGGAGCAACATTGTTGGTAGAGAGTTGGCAGATTTGGTAGAAACCAAAATTGAGCTAAAAGAAGGATGAATATTGGGCTTACATGCATCAGGCCTCCATACATGAGTCTATATAAAATGTAAAATCTAAAATGTAAATTGTGTAAGTTGATAATATGTCAATTATGGACACTGTAGTTTTTAGCAAATATTTCTCATGTAGAAGAAAACAGAGCATTTGTTAAGGACTATGGATGGATTAGTGAGATTTTATAGCAGCTGGACAGTGTATGTGGGACAACAAAGGAGCTCTGTGGCACACCGGATATATGAAGATTTGGCTAAACAGGCAACACCACTTAGGCTCAGTTCATGATTTTCGGCTTTTTTTTCATGATTGAATATGCTAAGCCATCATTGTAAATAAGAAACTGTTCTAAATGTCTTGCCTGGTAAAATACTACCTATAATAAACAATAAAAAATATTGCAAACAATAATTGCCTTTAAACCTGTCTTATCATCTGTCTGCTTATGTTTATTGCACCATCTGTCTTCTTTTTAGCGATGTTGTGGCATCCCCAAATCTCAATTACCTCTGTGAGTATGATATTATTATTGATGAGGTTGATGGTTAAAACTAGAAGAAAGAAGACCCAAGTTGCTATACACTGGAATGATCTTTTCAGCTATTGTACAATGATGATATTTCTAAAAGTAAGGGAGTGATTCGATCTGCTTTGGTGTTGGGTGTATATGTGGTTATAGAAGGTAGGTATATGATCAGTTGTTGAGTATAATCTCCTCATATGAACTTGTTTGTCAGGACTTAGATCTGTCTATACATTAACCACATCTGCTTTCTTATTAGCCCCAAAGCCAGACCGCCATAATCGTCCGACAGGTTTGCTGAAGCACAAACAGATCTGCAGCCACCATATTTAAATGTGCCTACTTCAACAGAAACACTGACTGCTGTTTCTTCAAGGCACATATGCTAATGTGTAAAAATACATATGCATCTCAGCCATGAAAAGGCCTTTTTATTCCAAAGGTTGTTATAAACATATTGTACAGGATATTTAGATAAGCCAGTATAGTTCCAATAATGAAACAATGCTTTTAGGGCTTATCTCGGACTCCACGCCTGGTTATGTTTGTCACGACTGAATAGGATTCATGGCATTTCACCATTTGCCCAAACACAGTGACATTCACCTTGTGAGGCATGCTCAGCTACCCAGGAAATTAATAGAAGCCTGTTAAACACAACGCTGAAAAGAATACTGAAGGTAACGTTTCCTGGAAGTCAAGGTCCAGAAATTTGTTGTAAGAATTGTTGGCTTCCAGAAGTATTGATTGATTTTGAAGGATAGAACTCGCTAAGGGAATAAAATAGCTCCCAGCCCTGTGTAACTTAAAAAAAAGCTCCCCTTTGCTCCAGTCTTTACAAACAATACATACTTAAATATACATTTATAGCTTAAAAAGCATTTAGAAATTATGTTTATAGCTTTAATCCTGCTTAATTTAGGAGCTCAGTGATAGTGTTGTTGTTGTTGTTGAAAGCTAGCATTGGGCCAGCTGTGACAGAAAAGGCGCATTTGGGCTTTAAAACAGGCCTGTAATCAACATAAATATCCAGAATTGCTCAAATATTTTCCAGCTCTACGGCTCTCACAAATGATGCCTACAATGCAAACTGACCCCTAGTGCACACATCTGTCTCAGACGCAGCACAGGCCTCAGTGAGATGATGCATCTCAGTTGCATTTTTATTTTTATTTTTTTAAATTCCTACTATTTGGAAAAATGAAATATTTGATATGTACATTGTATTGTTTGGCCGATGCACTTGCACTTTCGGGATTGTGTTTGTAACAGAAGAAAACCAAAGAAAAAGGTGATTCATTCAAACCTGAGAACTAACATTATTGTACAGTTTGTTTGAATGAAAAAGACTTTGGCAAAAGAAGAAGGTTATGTTGTGAATCATTCTTAAGAGTATTTGCCATTAAGATACTTGTAAAGTTATTTTTAAATTATTTCCCCATTCATCATACAAAGTTCATGCACTAATCAGATCTTTCAAACATAAAAAATCATCCTCTTTCCCTTTTCTTCTTCTGGTATTTTACAGAAACGAAAAAAGGATCAAACTGATGTTATTACATTTTTCTTATTTGCGATCTTGAGCTGTCCCCTCACATTAACGCATACACACAATTTCTACTCGTTTTCGTGTTGATGCATTTATCAGGTTGTGTTTCCCCTAATGGCTCCAAAGTGCATCCGAACCTCAAGAGTTGTCAGTTTAGATCTGCATGCTTCTCCGTCACTGTAGTTCTGCTCTCAGTGCTGCAGCATGGTTAGATCTGAGCAGGGTTCATTCAGCAGACTCAGTGTCAGCTGCTACAGGCATGCAGCACGTAGGCCCGCTATACAGGACTTAAGAGCATGATCATGCACATCGTCTGATTAAAATTTACACTAATAAATTCAGCTGGAGTCATTTCATTGCACTTTGGTAGCTGTTTAAAGGAAAAATCCACCCTCTGATCCTCCTACGCTGTCCTGTATCATCAGACTATGATGCTCACTTCATTAATTTGAGTCATTTGGTAATTTTCCAAGAACCTGTAGATTAACTTCCCACAACCCACATCACATTTCCCACAATGCCTCTGAAAAGGTCTTGTTGCACCAAGTCAAAGGTGGATGTGTGGAGCTACCTGACCGTCAGTGATCATGCCACCTTTACACATGACGTTTAGTTTACTCATCACGGGGAGAACCACTCAGCATGTGAAAACAGGTGTATAACGTGGTTATTTGTGGCTCTGGAGGGACCTTTTTAAAGTCTGAAAGAGGAATAACCCTGATGATGTCATAGTGATGTCATCAGTTTAAGCTTGAAACTTTTTTTTTAATTTGTTATAACTGCAGGTACAGGGTTTGAAAAAAGGTTGACATTTAGAAGGCAGTGAGTGTCTTATTCAAAATGCCATTGAGTTGCATCATGGGAATTGTAGGATCCAGTGTTTGATCCATACTGGACACTAAAAGTCAGGAAACTTTTTATCTTCGTCTTTATCTGTCTCTTGTGTCTTACTGTTGTGTAGACCTAAACCACTGAATACCCCTAATGTTACATATCTACAGCTGCATTGCATTCTGGTCTGTTAAGGTGATTGCAAATTGCTGAATATTTGTGTAAAACCAACCAAATTTGGCAAATGTGTTCACCAGTGTAGTGGGGAGGGTGGATTTTCCTTTAGGTCCCTTTTAACTATCATTATGAAAAAGGCTGTGGGTGAAATTAAATTTGTGGCCAAATCTGAAGGGTGAAATATCTAATAACAGCAGCATGATCCTTTGAATCCAAAACAAACGGACGCTCGTCATACAGCTGTTCTATAAATAGACTAAAGAATGTCACAAAACCATGGCACACTCATTAAATGACATCTAATGCACATGCTAACATTGGCAACAATATTTTGGCTTGATGTGTGGTGAAACCATTGAAATATATGATTGCTTTTAGAAAACAATACCTGATGCTTTAAGTCATTTTAAAATCTCTGTCTGCAGTGAGGCAATGGAATAGTACATAACGGTAAAAGTTTCTTCAAGTTAAGGTGAAACAAGCATACTCCCTTTTGAAAAATAGGATTTCCCCAAGTGTGCATCATTTGGTATGTAACCAAAGTTAATATATCAATTTTGTACTGTAAATCTGAAATAAGGAAGGTCTTGTAGTTCGTGTAAATGGAGCAATCTCTTGAAAAAATAGACATCCATGCTTCATGCTTTGCATCCCATTGTGTCCACGCTTGCTGTTCCGCATAGTGTTCTTCATCTTTTCCCAAGAATACTTTTTATATTACATACAACTAAAAAGGGAAGAAAAAAAAGTGCTGAAATAAGATTTGGTAAGGAGCAGCATTGGAAATGTTTGACCTTGTGTATAAAACATGGAAACTCATTTGTCCTGTCTATGTTTAGGTTTAGATGGATTTCCGTCTCCTCATGAGCTGGTGATTGTCTGTGAAGCTGTGAAGGCCCGGAGACATCGAGCTGATGGGTGAAGGGAAGAAGCTGTTTTTCAAGGTGCTGGGCGAGATCTCCTCGATCCTGTAGGAAACTGAGTGAAAGTACTGATTGGGATTCAGCTGTGAGCTGAATGAGTTCTGATGGGAGAAGGCACAGCCCAGGCCTCCCATCCCTCCCCCAGAGCTGCCGAAGTCATGCGAGTGGTAGTGCATACAGGAGCAGACTGACTGCAAATCAGTCACTTCCGCCCGGTACGGCTCGCGCCGCCGCCGGCCCCGCGGCAGCGACTCGTCCTGGATGTGGATGATCATGCTGTTCCGGTTGCCAGCTAGCGAGGCCCGTTCCTCAGCATCCCGGCGCTCATCCTCGCTGTTCATAGTCAGGAATCGGAGCACCACCAGGTTGAGGAAGGCCCCGATGACCGTCAGGCCCACCAGGATATACATGAAGCTAAAGGCCACATACAGGGGCTTCTTCTGGAGGGCCCTGTTCTTTTGAAGAGCCACAAAGTCCCCAAAGCCTATAGTTGTTAATGTGATGAAGCAGTAATAATATGACTGGAAGAAGCTCCAATCCTCGTAATGGGAGAAGGCAGCAGCCCCGATGCACAGGGTGCCGACGCAGGAGAAGAATCCTACGGTCACCATGTTCTCCATGGACACATCGGTGATGCTCATGCCACAGCACTTCTTGATCCGCTTCAGGAGGTACTTAACAAAAGTGTTCATCCTCTCGCCCAGACTTTGAAACATGACAAGAGTCAAAGGGATTCCCAGGACGGCATAAAACATGCAAAAGGCCTTCCCTGCGTCGGTCCCCGGCGCTGCATGGCCATAGCCTGAAAAAGAAAGCAGACAGACAGCAGAAATTAGTGATGCTGAAAGGTTTCACCAAAGTGTTGGATGTCTGTGAAGCGACAGTCGTGTCGCAAGCGCTACGTGATGCTCCAAAAGCCCCAGATCACCTTTTGTTTACAAACATGACCAAGCAAGAAATCTGCGAGAGAGTCTGCGAGCACTGCCAAAAGGAGTATTGAATAGGTGCATGCCACAGAAATGTGTCTGCTCATTAATCTTATTTGGGCTGAAAGATTATGGCAAGTGGGTCGTCCAATTAGTCAGAAGTTTCCGGTGAGGTAGAAGAGTTTGGAGGAGGGATTGGAAAGAAGTCATGGGGGAGCCAGTGAAGCTTTTAGCTTAATTAAACTTTATCTTTAGACCACAAGCTGCTGACTCACACACAAACAGACTTTTGAAAATCAACCTGTGGGCCTAACAATAGGATTCATACACACAATGTTACATTTCATTTTCAAATGCAATATATATGATTCTATGTGCTCTGCAGGATATTTACAGCTCCTTCAGTATGAATGAAATGCACTGCTGAAAAAGGAGTGGCGTATTGATTATCTGTCCTCCACCACAGCTAATAACTGTGAGTATTAAACACCGAATTCACAGCCAAGAAACACCCACCCTCAGTCGGCGTGTGTATCACTTCATCAACTGTCTTCCAAATGAAGACGAAACATTTTTTGGTGTCCTGTACAGCATTTTTATTAATTTGTTTTAGACAAGTTCTGTGTTTTGCTTTCTCAAATATTGATTCTGTGTTTTCCTGTATGGCTTTCTACCCACTTAAGCATGTGTTTAGTTAAGCACTTATGCAAAAAACTTTGATCTAGCAATCTGATTTGCACCAGCAACTTACATTTACAATGTGTGTTACAGGCCTGAGGTGGAATTTACTGTACTAGTTTCATTATAAGCATTGCGTTATGTTTTTATTGACCTTGATATTTCTTTGTTTGATAGCTTAAATCAATAATTGTATCAGTTTACTTTCTTTAAATTCAAAAAGTGAGTTCAAGCGTGATTTGAAATAATCATTTAAAGCTGCACTTTTCTATATGAATTAGAGGGTCAAATGACAAATGATATTGTTATCAACTTCCTTTTCCAGGCAGCTGTTCAGCAAACAAGCTCTGATAAACCCTCTGTACACTATCTGTTCAGCACCAAACAGCAGACAGACAAAGCAAACAACTAACTGGTAAACATTTAGCAGCTTAAAATCTAGATGTTTCTCTCAAGAGTTGGTGAAAAAAAGAGAGAGAGATTAAATGAGTTACATTCCGAAGGTGGCCAGAAACATAACTTTAAATGAATTCTAATGTGTTTGGATGTTTTTATCAGGTAATATAAGTGTTGTATTTTCATCTTGTCCCACTGCCCAAAATTAGATTAAATTAATAGCATTCAATTTTCTTCAGTTAATGTCCTGATGTGAATGTAGAGTAACAAAATGTCCTCGACAGTTTGTACTGTACTGTATTTTGAGCTAAAACTCTCCAGAAACCCAACACAGTTTGTGTTATTCTACACATGCAGCTTTTAACTGATCTTCTTTATGGTGAAATAAATATAAACCAACATTTTCTCTGCTGGAAAAGAACAACTACAGATCACATCTCAGACTAAACTTTAATATTAAAGTGGCTGTCTAATTCAGAGTGTTGTTGTCGAGATCTGACTGATGGTAAAAAGAAAAGAAAAGAAAGTGGAAGAAAAATCTAACCCTTATCTCCATGACTAAACTCTTCTTGATATATAATCTATATAATCCTCATTCCATTTGCTTGATTCAACTCAAAGAAACAATCCAAAGTGTTACCACATTTATGAGCGGAGTTATGAGCTGGAGGAAGCCATTTATATACAGCTGTTAATGCCTTCACCCAGTCTAATTATCCCGCTCTCCCTGCCAGCTCGTGTTGATCTTCCACAGCACTGATGTCGTACGGCACTACAGTACCATGCTGCATCACAGGTGGGTGGAGTCACAAGTACAAAAGACACAACTGAACACACTCAGCTGTGATGTTATACCACAGAGCAGCTATGATTTTTCTCTGTCAGTCTTTAAGTACAAATCACTGATAATCATTTGTCAAAAGATGTTCCAGTGTTTTGTTTTCCTTCCTTTCTACTTTTGCCATCTGTTTCTATTTATTCCAGAACACTAAATTTCTGCAGTTCAGCATCCAACAACAGTAATACTTAAGTGTAACAGATCATTTTTGACCTTGGAAAGAATTATCTTAACTCCTTACGAGAAAGCAACCAGGGTTACAATCTTCTAAGCGCCTGTTATCCCATGGCTGAAGTTCCATATTTAGGTGACTACAGGACAAACTCCATTTGCTGATGAAGACCATGAAATGTGATAGAAAGCCCCAGAAAACAATAATGCTGCTTGAACAAAAACAAACCAATCTTCTGAGCTGAAATAAGTAGGATTGAGTGCTCATGCTCTGGAAAACAGTAAGCACTAAATGTTATGTTGAGGTATAGGTGTTTTTAAATGGACTAAAACATGCATAACCACTGGTCACTCCTTGGAGTATCAGATCTGCACAGGACGCCGAAGGATCAGCGGCAGGTCAGCAGCAGCCCACTGTGACACTGATGTGCGTTGACTGCAAATAAGCTGATTGAAATTATGTGTACAGTGCTAAATACGATGCAAGTCCGCAACTAGTGGCTTTATCGTGATAGCAGATTCTAGCAGTTCATAGAAAATCAGTGTTCCCGCAGGATTAAATCTAATCATGCATATTTAAGAACCTGCATCGGAAAAATTCAATTTGGATCAAGGTAAACATCACATGCAAGATGGCAGCAAAACATGCCTGTGGCATCCCAAAACTGTTAATCAATTATAATTACATCTCAGGACAGATTTGTATTCAACCCAGACATCTGTCTTCTTCCATCCTTCCCTCAAAATTAGCAAATTAATTGATATTGATTCTTATTGCTTAAATTTGTTCTCGCCGAGTAATTAGGACATAATGAATTACGGCGGCAGCTGTGAAGAAATGACAACTTTCATTTGATTTGTGCTACAATTTCGACTGCGCAGACAGATTACCACCGCGACTCTCCTCTGTAGATAATCATTCAGCATGGTTCATACACTCAAAGACATTATATCAACTAAAAAATATATATATATATTTCTCTATGGACGAGTCATTTGAGGTTTGCGAGCAACTATCACTCTCAACAGCCTCTCCCTGCTGCAATCACACTGGAGTGTATTAGGTATCGATTCAACAGCCACCAAACTGCAGGGTCATCACACTTGTATGTATTTCCTATTAAATTTGTCATCCCCTTTTTAAATTTAAAATCCGACTGATGAGCACCTAAGTGTCCATGTGGTGATAGCACTGTCTGTAATGTCTGTAAGCGACAACGCCAACGCAGGAAGTCAGTAGTATATTAAAAGGATAAATTTTAAAAAAGCAATGAAATAGCAATGAAATCAGGCCCCAGTGATGTCATATCAGTTCAAGCTCATGTTTCAACGTTAGCTCCCACATTCATTAGTGTCCTTACATTTCCAAGGCAATAAATACAAGACGATTAACAGGGATCTTCAGGGATTGAAGTGAGATGACCTGCAGACCTAAAGAGTGGATATTACCTTGTTGAAGTAATCATCTGTGACATTTTCATATCAAATAATGTCCACGTGGCTGCTATCTATCATGACAATAGGATGATAAGTTTGTGAATGCCTTACAGTTTGCTTCTCTGTCTGGAAACGTGTTATTTTTTTAGAGAAAATCCTCTGCTGCACAAGTTCTTTTGTATTTCAGCGATGCACTCTTTTATAGAACAAAAACATATTTCAGAGCACTAAATAAATAAAAGAGGAGACAGATTACTAGAGCTTATAACTTAAGTTGTTTATTCTTTTCCGAGCCAGTCTCTTAAAGTATTTCTTTGATGTCATTGATGGGATGTGGTTTTCTGCGGCAGCGCTGCACTGTGTAATCTGTTTGTCCTGTTATAATGACTCTATTATCTGCTGTTGTCTTGGGAACAGACATATTTGCTCTGTCACACAGAGCCCTGCCATGCACAGGTGCTTTTGTGCTTATGTGTGCACAGGTGAACGTGTGTGTTCAGCACGGTGTGTAGTGCAGCGGAAAGAGAATCACACTCTTTAATGAATGATAAAAGCACAAGAAAGGCGCGGCCACTCAAATATTGCATAATAAGACACATTTCGAAAATGGAAGAATATGTTCTGGACATTCATGCAGACGGGGAAAAAGAAGAAGAAGACGTTATATATTTTCAACCTATATTCTCCAACAAGCTGCAGCAGACAAGATTTGTTTTGCAAAAAGACACCAGTCTTATCAGCCAGAAGCACAAAGTGTGTCTCGGCGGAGAGGAGCTCCACAATCCAATAAATGAGATGTTGAAAATTTGCCCAAATATAAATCTGATGTGGAGACTCTCACAAGACATCTTTCAAAAATGTCTCCTGAACATATTTTCCTTAAACAGAAAATCTTTGGGGCCTCCTTCAGTTTTATATTGTAATATTTGAGGAGGTTGGATTATAATAAACAATGTAATAACTGATTGCTTTAATGAAAAACGAACAGATTTCGTAAGGCTAAAAATCCTTTGCCGTGCTTATAGGATTGTCCCATAAGCCTGTCATTCAAAAGTGGAATAAAACTTAATCTGCTAGCCATATGCTAAAAAAAAAAAACTATGGTGAAGGCCTAATTTTCCGTGCACTTGAAAGAACGGCATTTGGGGTCAGTTTAGAACAGCAGCTTCTCTAACTGAGCATCTCATTCTGAAGTTTTCTGTAACACTGCACATCTGTTGAGTCACTTTTTAAATGTTGAACAAGCCAGAGTGGGAAGTGTGATAACACATCTACACAAAAGTGCCTCGTTAAACTATTTTTAGTGTCATTTGGAGTAGGAAGACATGAAAACTGTAGCTCAATACACTCCCAAGTCGCAAAATGTTTATTCAACCAAGCTAGGAGCTCTGTGAGGAGGTACTTTGAGCTAAATGCTAATGTGTGAGCATGCTGGTGTTTAGCAAGTATAATGTTTACCATTAGCGTTGCTTGTTACTATTTGCTAATTGGCACTGAACACAAAGTACAGCTGAGGCTGATATGAATGAGAGTAATTAGTTCTGTACTTATTAATCAAAGTATGGACAAACTGAAGTTTTGACATTATGATGGCGCTAGAAAAAGTGGCACATGATGGCACATAAGTGGACCAAAAATCATACATAGATACAAGGCCTGGGAACCATGAATGAAACTTTGACCTGCTGGTGGTGCTAGATAAAAAGTCAGGAAATCACAAAAGTATTCAGGATTGATCATCTCTCGCCTAGACTGCTGTTAACACCCTCCTGGCAGAGCTGTCAGCATGCACAGTAAAAACTCTGCAAATGGTCCAAAATGCAGCAGCACGTCTGGTCTTCAATCAGCCGAAGGCAGTTCCTGTCGCTCCACTTTTCATGACTCTCCACTGGCTCCCTGTGACTGCTCGGATTACAGTAAGTTCATGATGTATGATCTGCAAATGAATGACCACCAGTGCCACCGTTACTGCCAAGCAGCAAAATATTAATCCAACCTCTTCTCTTGTGAGTTTCCAAACTTGATTCGGTCAGCAGAATCACTTTCTGTCTTCAAAGACCTATCTTTTAGACGAGTACTCACCTAATATGCTTTTTCTTTCTGTCTCTCGGTCCTTCCTAAGCACTTAATCAGGTGGCAAGGTTGAGGTTTATTGATCTTGATCTACTGTGACTTGGATTGCACCTCATATGTATGTTGCTTTGGACAAAACTGTTTCCCAAATGAATTTATGTAAATGATTACTGGAGACTAATCCAGGAGATGTCAAGACATGTTTCTAAAAAACAAAAATGTCAACCTCATGGTGGCACTATAAGAAAAGTCCGGGGATCATTGACCAGGATCATTGGTAATCTACCGTCTGGGGACCATGAATATCTGTAGAATATTTCATTCCGAAAACCAAAGAGCAGACTATTAGACAAATACTGAAGTACATCATGATGTACTGTACATCACTATCAGACCAACTGACACAAAAAGATGAAAAGAATGTAGCTGTTTTTTGATCTATCACAGATTTGAATCTATATTTGAATGCATGTACTGTATCACACGCTCTGTTACTCTCCGCTGTCATATCCAAAGTAATGTTTTACGCATTTATGACTATACCAAGACAGCTCTCATCATAAACTGCATGACTCAATCTGTGTTTGGCTCCAATCCACTTTACTATGATTTAGTTTGAATGTCTGCCCACACCCACAATGTGAGCTCTATAGGTGTGAGTCATTGTTGCTCCAACTCTGAATTGACACAGCTGGCAGCCTAAATCTAATTATTATATCATTCTATTATTATATCATAAATATTTAATTTTTTTCTGTACAGGAAAAAGGAACATCTCACGGCCACGTAATGGCTTAATGAATTAACCAACAGCCTACACCTTGAAAGAGTAAAGAGTTCAGACGCTGAAATCCAGAAGCTTCTCGTCTGCGACATAGTGACTCAACATTGAAGCAACTGAAATCCATAAAGGGTTTCTCTGCAACCTGAAATATTCACGACTAATTAAAAGAAAAAAAAAATTAAAGTTTAGAAACACATCTTTGGGTGTTATTTCTAAAGATTTTAACAGTTGAACACAAAGCAAACAGGCTAAAAAATATCACAAAGAAACATGGACACTGTCAGCCATTTGGTGTTGGGGAGGTTTGTCAGAGCTGCATGCTGAAACAAGGTTGATAAAGCAAAAGAGTAAAGTTGTGGGTAAAAAAACAGAACAATAGGCTGAATGACTAAATCACTAAATCACTAAAATGCTCAGCATAGCTGAGAGGAACTATAGTCAATTATTATTAACTTCATATTTGATCCAGTGTTAATATAAAAATAAAGATAAGTGCAACAAATTTTCTGATGATCACTTATCCTTGAATTTCGTTTCAATTTGTATTTTTTAACCGAAGACCATAACTGCAGTAGTACCACCAGTGCTTCCCATTATTCACCTAATAATGTCTCATTTGTCCCACCACGTTTTTATGATAATATACCAAAAATATTTTTACACGTCTCTTGTTTTACTTTCACTTTATGGAGGAACAACGTTGACGCACCACTGAAGAAAGTAAAACAAATGACGATGGAAAGCCAGCTGAGAAACAGTTCAAAGTTGTTATACAGTCTGTAGCTACAGAGCAAACACCTTCATTTTAATATTTAATGTTACATACATTTAATATGTTTGCTACCGTACCTGCGTAGCCTACATGCTGTCTGGTCTTGGTCTTGATTTGATCTCGATACACTCTGGTCTTGGTCTTGGTTTAGGTGATTACAACAGTGTATCTGTTTTCACTGGATTTAGAGCATGAATTATTCAGTGTATAATATTCACACTAAATTAAAATAGAAACATAGTTGATTAACATGTGAGCACATTATTTTATCAGAGAGCACAGTAGATTAGTGGATACCTCCTTTTGGTTTTCAATTATTTTCACACCTTGCTGGTTATATAATATGTATCATTCATTATTCATAACACTATCAAGGTAGTCCCTCATTAGCACCCACACACAGCCTGGGTAGTTTCTCTACAAGTGTCAAGCAGTTGCTTAAACCAACACCTTTTGCTTGTTTGATCCGCAGGTTAATCTGTCTCGTATTATTTCAGGTGCCCTGGTGGCATTAATTGCTACAGGCCGTGGCATTTTAATGAAGGTCAAGAAGAGCAGGGAGCACAGAGGTGAGAACACCTTGTTCAGCTCTCTGCCTGAGTCTCCACCACGTCACAGACAAGAGCTTAATGTGTCTGGGAAGTGAGAACAGCATGGTTACCTACTACAGGCAAGGAACCTTTTGCAATCAGTGCTTTTTGTGCCCACAATTCCACTTTGTTATGGTAGCATAATGGTTATGGTCTTTGAGCTGCTAGTCATCTTAACTCCATTGTTACGGGAAAAATGTCAAACATAAAATCCTCCGCTGACAAAGAGGCAATTCCACCGATATCAGAGATGGCTGCCAGCAGTTTAGAAAGATCACATTTACATTTTAAGTGTTTTGTCCAACGCCCTTATCCAGAAATGTACAATGAGTGCAGGATCGCATAGTCTAACATACAAATTACAGACAAAGAGTAAATTCAACCTCAGAGTGCAATCTTTAAGAATTCTCTGTATTGTGTTGCAGAGATATCGTCTGAAGGTAGCTTGCTAACAAGCTAGTCCCGGCTATCATGTCTTGCAATACCACTTTGTACCTCAAGAGGCAGTCTGACAGACCTGCTATCACTTGCTGACGATTTAGTCTCCGGGAGCAATGGGCAATGTTTTCTGGCTTCCGGTGTAATCCAGGACATGGAGAATGGATATCCAGGCCAAGACTTCATCTACAGTCCGATTAGCAACTTGATACGCGAGAATGACGAGAAGGACACATTTATACTAATCTCTATAAACAGATGTCTGGATATGAATGCCGATAACTTAGAAAAAAGCTTATAAAATGTTAAATCGTTGTCAGACGATAATCATTAGGTAACCCAAGCTCCCTGTCAGCCAATTGGACTTGCTAGTTGCACTAGCTAATTGCAGCTACAGTTATCAGCAATAAGCAGTTACTCTGGTGATATGCTCAATGACCAACTCATTTAACACAAAAAATACTCAAACTAAAGATTTTACATTTATTGTGAGTGAAAGGTTGTTCCAAAAAATTAAAAATTAAAAAGAGTGAAAATTTCAACTGCACTGCCAAACAAAAAGCTGCTCTGGTGGTATTTGGACATATTTAAATGACTTGCATACATTTGGTGTCCAAATCACAAACACCAATGCTAATAACCAGTGAAAATTATTGCGTCTTCAGAGTGCATCATACCAAACTCTCAGTATTTACACATCACACATATGGTGCATATATCAGTACACCTGATATTCACCATGAATCTGTAAAACAACATAAAACCTACGACTGTGCGTGGCGGACTCGATGGTTGGGCACTTCAACAGTCCAGCAGAGTAGGAGAGAAAACAGCTCTCCATGCGCTGAGACACACAATTGAAGCACCCCAAATAACAATCAGTCTGACAAAACACTCAATACGGAGTGAGCCGTAGAAAAAATGAGAGACATCCTGCAGATAGAAACAAATGAAACAGCACGGAAAGAATTAACTAATAGATAATTAGATTAGTTAAAATTAGAACAGAGACTGAAACCAAACAGTAACGTTTCAGGTTGTAAACACCAACACGTTCAGCTGAAAGATGCTGTAGAGCTGCAGTGCCGCTTTGTCTCTATGAGTGACCCCTTTCATATCACACATACTCATTTCATCCATTATTAATGTAAAAATATTGAGTAGTTCACCTTTAAGGTTAGAGAAAAAACATTAATGTCACGGTTAGAAGAAACCAACACTGGCTGCTGGTATGAAACTGGATGTGAGCTGTAGTCTCCTGTGTCAAAGTCAAATCACAACACTTTCTGCAGCCCTACCTCTGTCAGAAGACATATGTCACATAACTGTCTCACCTTTTTTGGTTCAATTTGGGTTCTCTGGCCTAGTAATTAATATATATATATATATAACACAATATGCTGTACACCCCCTTGCAGGGTTCAAAACATCTTCATATGCCTGTGGGTGACCTGACGAATGAGTCACAGGCAAACACAGACCCAATATCCATATTAAGACAGTATGCAATGAGAGGATTTGATAAGCCAGTGCCAAACCGCTGTTATGCTCAAACACATTAAGAGCTTACATCGCCTGCATCCTTATTTACACATTTCCTGTCAGGGAATGAAGTTAGAAGTTCTCAAGGTCAGTGCATGAGCAAGTGTTGGACTGTCTGCACCAGCAATTAAGGCTAAATAAACAGGAATAAATTCTGTACGTGTGGGGTCGTTTAGTCTCTGTGTGCCAAGCAGAAAATGTGATATCAACTGGATTAAGAAACCCGAGTGGACCCTCGCAGAGTAAACTTACAATGAGGACAGTGCAGCTTTAAATTTGTAGTCCGTCAGTTGTCTGTTTACTCTGGAGAGCTCAATTTTTCTCAGAGAGACAAGGTAGATAGTTTACAATGGGGAGTCTGAGCTGGAAGCTGAGCTGAGCAGAGACGCTGGTAATCCTCAGTATTGCCTGTAGAAGCTGGGTGCTGTTGCTCCTCAGGGAATTTGAGATTCCTTAAATCTTGAGGCCAATGCATGCTAGGTATGTAATCCATCTCACGAGGAATTCCTGTTATGTCGATCCTGACTGTAATGACACTTGCATCAGAGGCTGTAGATCTATTTATTCCATGAATGGTTATACTCTTATTTTGTGAGTACAGGCTCGTCTCATATGTGTGCTCCCTGGTGAATCCGAGCAGCAGTGCAAGATTCAGCGGGAAGCGCAACAAGCAGCCCCCTAAGGCTACGAGGAACAGAAGCCAACAGACACACGTCACTGAGATATGGGACACACAGAATGCACAAGACAAGAGATGCCATCGCCAAGTATGGTAATGAGAGAATAGAAAGGAAGGAGCTGGGGTGGCACAGGGAGAATCAGTGGAAACAGACAGACACAGCAGTGTGTAGTAACAAGCAGAAGGTAGATCTAACAAGCATCAGTGCCATCATGGGTGAGAGTGACAGACTGTCATGTTTTAAAAAGCACCTTGCCATATCAGTGTTGTGCATGTAAAACATACGTCGCCGTTGGTCTGATTCGTTTTATAAAGCACATAAAGTCATAACTTTTATTCTGAGGAGGTTATAGCTCTTATTATTACAAACATGTGTAATTCCAAAAACAATGACGGCAACCTGCGGTGCTGGGAAATGAAGCCAGTGTGGAAGTGCTAAAAAAATGTAATTCCTCGAGCGGCCGCTTGAGAGAGGCTGCAGAAGTGAGTCAATCACCATAAGCACCTGTGTTAAAATGTCCAACTTCACAGCAGAAATAGACATGTTTACAGCCTGGTTCAAAACAGTTTTGGTCTCTATAGCTAAATTCATGACAACGACTGTGAGGGGGGTGAATTTCTTTTAACTCACCCGTTTAGATGATATTAAGGCTCACAGTTGCACATAATCAACAGCATGACCGCTTGATTGACTGTTTATACACCTGCACTAACGCTAAATAACATAAATGCCAATTGGATGATTGTAGACTCAGTCTTGTTATTTCTCAAAAAGCAGAGCAACAGTTGGCAGTATAGTCACAAAATATACTATAAAAACATTTCAAACGCACAGACTCAAAATTACAGGTTGAGGTGAATTTGCATTATATTTACTTGAATTATTTGTACTTTACTCAATTCATTGTTATGAGTCTTCTTTTCCTCTGCTACACTACAGTTCAGATGTAAGTATATTGTACCTTTTCACTAAAACGCATATTTGACAGCTTATATTGCAGGTACAGTACATGTGTGAAATATGATGCATTCCTGCATATTAAACTACCCACTAATGTACCGAGCAGTTACATGAGCCTCAATATATTATTTAGCATATTATATTTCTGAATTTTCATGAGTAAAATTATGAGGAGCAGGACTTTTACAGTGTGGTATTCCCGCAGTAATTATGTAAATATAGGATCAGAACAGATCTTACACACTGAGCTGAGCCGGTATGCAGTACTGAAGACACCAGATACACACAGCGTAGATGACTGACAAGCTTCTGGCATGTGTGCTTTCAGTTGGTTGGCTGGTTTAAACCTGTTTATGAGTATATTTGTCAATATCATATGTACGATTAAGAGACAATAGAACGAGCATACGCCATGGCTGGAAACACATATTCTCTTATGTTGATTGGGTTTATCGGATTGCACTTTGATTGCTTCGGTATAACATATTTGTATGCTCTATCTAATATCTTTTCCACATTATAAACCCTTTTGGCCAATAACTTGTCCCAGACTAACCAATATGACTACTGTATGACGTTGTGGCAGATTCTCACTGCAGCCTGAACTGTCGCTAATACTAGCACAGTACTTCATGTTTTTGTAGTTCTGTTGAAGGATGTATCATATATCCAGAGAGTAATAACAAAAATTTCTCTGAACACATTTCAGTCATCATGGGCAGCTTCAAGTTTTGGCTGAATTATTTATCGTTCCTTCCTTTCTTTGTTGTTTTTTTGCCGTTCTCGCTGCTGATAATGAGTCAGCCGAGCTGCCGCAGAGGCTGAAAACTTGACAACTGTCTCGGGCATGTGTGTGTGATGTAATATTACTTATTGCCGGGGCGAAATTTCACTTCAAGAACACCTAATAGACACATGCTGCAGGATCTGAGAGATTAAGTCAGGATCACAGGACAAAAAGTATAATCTTTCATCCATTTGAGTTTTGACATGACAGATCTGATTTTAAAGCATTCTGGTCGCGATGACAACGGTGATAAGACATAATAATAGAGCATTTGAAGTAAATCAGACTGATTTGAAATCATAGTGGTGGTGCCGACTCAGATTCGCTCCAACAATTCTCTATTTATCTGTCTAACACTCGTTCATATGCATTCAGTCACACACACATACTTTCACAAAGGGGACTTAGAGGCCTACCTATCGCCTGAAAACTACCAATCAACAATGAGTCACCCAACACCTTATCAGATAGTCATTGTAGCACCGCTCTTCAATCTTCTGTTTTTCACTTCAGCTCCCAGCACAACGCTGCCTGGGAGCAATTTCAGTGATAAAACACCACAGGGGAGATGAGTATTAACAAAGGTGACTCATGCTTCTGCAACCTTCAAGGCAAATCATAATTCCATATTTCATTTGAAAGGATGTTTCACTAATTTTGTCCTTTTTAAATGCATGCTGCGAGCTGTCTTTGAAGTCTCCCCCTCTGAAGACTGTTTGTGTCGCTCCTCCGCCAGTGATCTCAGACTGTGAGTGAGCTGCTACAGAGGCTCCAGTGATAAACATGACTAGAGGAGTTTACTACGAGATGCTGAGCTGTCAGAGGCTCCCCGCAGTGATCGCGTGACTTTCTCAGTGGGAGACAGAAAGCAGGGATTGGTTCAGGAGATTACGCAGGTCAAAAATGGATGGCTTGTTTTGATGTTGGAATTGATGAGCAAAACATGCATTAACCCTCAGGCACAAGGTATGGGTTGTTTTTAGATTGACGTTTGGTTTCGTCACAGCTCTTCCGTAAAGACACATTTTAGCAAAAATAAGTAAAAATCTTTCTTTTGTTAAAATATTACAGACCAGCCTGGTTGATAAAAAATTAAATACAAGTTTTACAAGGAAGCTTGAGATCATTTCAGTTTATTACAACTTCCTTACGTACTTTTGGCCAAACTGAAGTCAAAATGGTGATAATAACTAGTGTAGGTAGTAAATTACAGTAATGTGATTACATTACATGTAACATTGGACCAATAACTAATAACAAAGATCCAGGAGAGCAGGTTTTAAACAAACTCCAAGGTTAGCTAATTTAGAACAGAAAAATAGGGAAAATGGTCAAAATATTAGCCAAACTTTCAGTTAACAGTTCACCAACTTGCAGATGATTACCAACATTTATTTTGATCTTAATAGTTTGGTGAGTACAAGTTCTAATAAACCAGAATTATCCACTACGTTATACATGGATGGGTTGATAATATGCCACGCTGACCACATGGTTTGTGGGCCTCATGTAGTCAACATCCCTCGATCCACTTTGCTATTGGATCCTTTCAGTTTGTAGTAAAGCATATTACGTCTTTAGCACTGTCAGATTACTCAGACAGAAGCAATCGAAAGAGGAAGCTATTTCCAGAAACAGCTACTCCAACTTTAAAGTTATTTCACCAATAAACAGTCATGGAAAATGTCAGTCGATGGACTGTCAATAATGCAAAGGCCAGTAATTAGCGCTGTGCAAAGGAGGCTTACTTGTTCTTAGTTGACAATTACGGGCCAGAGCCCCATATGGATTTCAGCTTCATCATTGATGAGCAAACTCACACAGGCTAACCTGGAACATTTTCAAGCTAAGGCTTTGTGCAAAGTGTAAGTGTAGAAATGGATATGTTTGTGTGTTGATGGTGGTGCGGAGTGTGTGTCAATTATGCAGGAAGGAAGGTACGAGTCATTGCTATCATAAAAATGTTGAAATGGTGCAGGCTATGCTGAACTTGTTAGCAAAGAGTCGCCTGTGTACACGTCCAGCAGACATAAACATTCATTTGGAGTCGCGTTGCTGGCCAATCAGTCTCGACCAACTCCAGCGAGGGAAAATATCTGTCTCTTTAGCATGTAAATGCTCCACTATCTTCACCAGCTGCTAAATTTGTCTGTCTGCTGTGGCATACAGTGAGATTATTTTTCACTGAAAACAGCAGCAGTCAACTTGTCAAACCAAAATAATGAGGTGAAAGATGCTGAGGAAGAGCTGAGAGAGTCGGGTGTTAATTCTCTGTGAGGTTCGTCACTACAAACCACCCATGTTTTCCCATATAGGTAGTCGTATAGTCCTTTGTTTGTATAGAAATAGTGATTATAGCCAAAGTTCATTCTCATTTTTCCTTCATCTTCCTCTTTGTTGAACCAGATCAGGCCAGTATTCACTGAGATATGATGCTGCACAGATATGGAATATATAGATAGAGTCTTTTATTTATTATTTTTAAGTTCTCGTGTATAAGCCCATGGCTTCTTGACCTCTGTTGTTACGTCTGTTCATCTGTTAAGTGATTTTATGTTGGTTGCGCAAGTGCAAAAAAATGAATAATTGAATAAAAATGATTATATTTTTAATTACATAAATACTTTTGCTCTCCAGCTCTGTTGATAGAGACACAAACCCAACAAAATTTGCTTCAGGCAAGATTAATTGCAGCGTCGTGTTCTACTAGATGAACTAGAGAATCAGGGGAAACCTGGAACACAGTAACAGCATTCAGCTCTGCTCAGTGTTGATAACTGTCATTAACTTCAAAGCATAATCTCCTCTTGCTTCCTACAAAATGCCAATTAAACCTCTGTAGAGAACATTACACTGGATGCATTCTGCGGCAGCTGTAGCCCAGTGTGGTCATCACAGTCCTCCCCATGCACATCATTACAAGGTCTTCAGATATTTAAAGTCACGTCGCATTCACATCCTGCAGCCTGCTCCTGGCAGGACTCTGAGCTGTCCCAGGTGTCACTCTATATCCCCTGTTAGGCTTCACCTAATGAAGCTCATTGCCCAGTGTTGGGAAATACGACCATTGAGTGCTGCTAAGCAACAGGCACTCACGCTGTTCTCACTAAAATCACCTCCCCGGAGAAACTGACACCACTTGGCCTGGTGTGCCCTGCTGCCTCTCTGCCAACAGACTTGTAACAGGGATATGTTTTGTTGTAGTCAGAAGGTCATCTCAAAATGATGTTTCTGGTATTTTTTTTTTTTTTTCGCAAACACGGCGACATGCGATGTTAGTCCCAGCAGGTTTGTGATTATGTTGACCCACAGTAGCCGGGCAGCCTTCACTAATGGTCAGCTAGTCGCCTCTCAGCTCCATGCTACAGCTTGTTTGTCACATGTCCTTCTGAAGACTGCAGACAGACTGCAAACTGTCTTTTTTTGTTTTCCACCTCACTTTTTTTTTGTTCGGCTGACATCATGTCGCTTTTAGTGGCAATTAATTCTGCAGCGGATCAGCATTTATAAAACACATGCAATGACTTGAAACTAATTAAGCTTTGTATTACTACATAAATCATCATGTATATCATGATTACCTTGCACAAACTGAACACCTGCATGCATAATGTCGCGGCAATCAACTGAGCAGACTTAAAAAGCACATGTTGCATATCCTGTTTCGTGATAATAATTCAGCTGCACGTTATATTCCTTTCATTTACCGTGAATTAATAATTATATAATTAGGAACAAAATATGTCAACATGCACTCAGGGATGCCATGCAAACTGATGGTGATGCTGTGAGAATTATAGCCCTCATCCTGCTGGTTTATTTGTTTTTTTCTAACCTATGTAATTCTACTGTCACTGTGCTATCACACTGTATTTGTTTTCCTCCCTCCGGGGGTACCGCATTTAGTATCAGAGACACTACTCGTGTATCAAAAACGCTAGCGGACCACACACTGTGCACAAGCCGCCGACGCTGATTTCATGCTGCTGTTCCGTGGCAATAACTCATACAGGAGACCACACACTCCCACTCTTTCTACAGATGGAATAAAGTGGTTGTGATAAGACCGTGTGGGAGTGCATTACAGTGCAGAGCTACAGAGGGAAGATGATTGTCAGGGCCCAGCCGGAGAGAATTAACAGCAGGTGGTAGTGATGGAGTAGTATCGGTCATCTGCACTCTCACTGTACCCACTGACAAATTACATAAAATAGTTTTATGTGCAAGTTCTTTAAGAGAGTAAGAGAGGTAAGAAAATGTGTGACTCCAGGAGTCAGTGTTTGGACAAAACAATAAGAAGAAATGCATATCCGTGTTGTGCCTAAGCTGCAAGGAGGAACACCCAGCAGTTTGGCAGCTGGGCACTGTGTCATGCTGACTCACAGCCTGGGGCGGCCAGAGTGGATCAAAATGCAACTAGCAGCCAAGAGATGACGTGAGGTAAATGTCAGAACTTGTGTTGCAGTGCCCACTTGATTCCCGGACTGCTGGAAGATTCAGGTGATAGAGTTTAAGGGTCTTTTGGTTCGACACTGAAAGAACACACTCAATATCCTCACAATGCAAGATAGACCTGTTTAAAGGACGTTATCTATTTCTTCTTATTGTCAGCAAATCCAATGAAAAGACCAAAAACACCAATGTAGTAGTCAGACTAGTCAGACTAAGACAAGGAATAGTTATAGGAGTAGTTGATGTTTTGCAAAATATGCGTATTCATCGTAACTGCACACAAGCTTCATGGATGACTCGAGGGTCTAAGAGAGCGGGACAGAGAAGACCGAACAGTGTTGAAGTTTTTAGACGTCAGAAACGACAGATAAAAAGTTGGGGAAATGACTTTAGAAGAGCGCGTTGGTGAATTTTATGGATATGGATGAATTCAGGTGATGATAATGTGCCTGCACTGACTCACTGATAATTTTTCATCGCAGCAGTAGTTTCTTGTGAGCTCACCAAGTAGTCTTTGTCTAACTTTGTTAAAAAAGGTTCCAACTTTTAAAAGTGGATGCCAATTTATCTCAGAATATGCTGGTAGATATTTTTTAATAGAGAACACTGAAAGAAATTCTGAATGAGAGACTGAGCTGAATTAAAGGAGCTCGTGGAACAGAGACTAACCCGGACGTGACTTTGTGACGTCTGTATTTCCTGACGAGCGACGGCCTTGCAACGAATTCCAGGAGACTCACTGATGTTGTCAGGGAACCGGCAGAAGCTAGTTGTTTCTCTCTGCTACCAGCCGTGATGCTGAGTTATGCTAATCCACTCCTGGCTTCCAGCTCCATAACACACTGTGTCAAGACTGGTGTTGATCTTCTCATTTAACTGTCAGTAAGAGTATTTCTGCTATTCCTTTAGGGAAAGGAGCACAAATATATAGTTTTGTGTTTTTCAAAAAAAGGGTTAGTCATTTTCTAAAAGATCTGGACACTGTAGTTTTTAGAATACATTTGTTAGGGACTATGTGCAGCCATGGATTAATACACATTCAGTGAAGTATTGAGTATTTATTTGTGGGGAAAGTATATGTGGGTTCTACTCAGATTAATTCCCATGTTTTTAGTCAACATGTTGACAGAAAAGTGATGTCCCAGCTATTAAAATAATCTCCAAGGTATTAAACTTTACTTGTTCTATCATAAATATAAATGCACACATACTAAAGTCCCTTATATCTCTCTTGTGGACTAATAAGGTTTATATCATGTTTTTAGTTCCTCTCATCTCAAGTTGTAATTAACAAGAATTATCTATTTAGCTTATTTCCTCATGTATTAAACAACATTTGAGTCCAGCATGCATGTTATAAGATCTCATATCAATATTTCAAGGAAATAACTGCATTAATATTTTTGTATAATTGATGAGCCCTTTGCAGCCGGTCTCCTTCATGTTATTTTAAAAGTCATCAGAGTCATGTTGGATACAGAACGAAATTAGCACATCAAGGTCTCGATATAAAGTTATTACTGTACTGTAATTTGTTGGTTCCTCTACCTTTATCACTGTTTCTATCAAATATGACATTTATATTGGCATTCTGTGCTAGTACATTGTGCCAGGGTGGTAAAAAGGTGTGCTTGTTTTATTAACTGCAAAGTGCAGGAGTTCACTGTGTACAACATTTGTTAGAGCTGGTGAAGAAGGTGCATACAGTAGATATCCTATGTTATTCTTGTATTATTTCCAACAGGAAGCAATTTCAAGCACAAGAACAGAGATTTTGAAAGCCAGACATCATTTGTAAACTCTGCATTGGCACAGTTACTTCCTAAGTAAACTACGGGATTCATAAAAGACAAACTTGATGGGAGAATGTGCGGATTAAACCTGAGTAACGGCAAAGTTTCCTATATTTTTATCATGTTTTTTACACAGAGCTGTCAATGAGATAATGGCCCTTATACTGTCAGTTACAATCACAGTCATTCCCTCACCTGGCGGTGTGGTTAGCTTACATTCAAATGGGTGGGTATAAAAAGGCATGCAATTACAACGTATAATGACGCAGAATGGCTGCTTTGGCACTCTTGGAATATTTGGTGAATAAGAAGACTGGAAAGGAGAGAGTGAATTTTCAGAGACGGGCAAGATTTACTGGCCAGTGATGATGAGTAGGCTTATGAGCCAGTTCCGATTTCCAAGAGCTGTTCTCTTGGATCTCTGTGCCGTCTTGGGCGCCCGTTTTACAGAGAAGCACCAGCAGAAACCAAGCCACATCAGTCAAACTTTGAGCCAAACACCACTGCTGTGCACCAGCGTGAGGATGTGATGCATTATGTGTAAAAACACAAGGTATGAAAAAAGAACACCACTATTTATTGAGTAGATCTTCCAGTGTACAGTTTGTGTCACACAAAACAAATCTTTCAACTCATTGGCAACCTCGTCAATTGAGACGATGGTGTCTCTTTGCGTTTGTAGGACTGAATCTGTGAGGGACTGGCCACTGGAGGGTTGAGACGCACAAGGTGGAGAGAAGACGCCAGGTCTGGGCGGACTGAGATCCTGTTCAGCTGCAGCACCACGACACCACACCACCTTGCAGCGACTAAAAACAATAGAATATGTCTTATTAGTGTAAATGAATGTTCAAACACAACTTGAATTGAACTTGGTTTACTCTCTTTTTCAAATGACGGAATGAAAAATGACATACCTGGGTTATCCGGTGCATCTCGCATTAGAGGGGGGGGGGGGTTCTATTAGTCCTGCAAGTCGCTCATCATGGCGGTTCAGCTCTGGCATCCCCTTTCCCCCCGCCTGAGGCACAAACACTCACTGGCTGTGTAACGCTATGCGCTTCTACTTTTACGTCAGGCCACCTATTTATTTCGGAGAGGGGTCTGACCTTCTGAGCCAGCAACATTCTCCGTGTCCCCCACATGCTGTCACGCTGAAGTTTTTGGCATTTGTAATGCCCACACTTTGTCCTCCAAACAATATCTTCTTTCTTGCTTCAAACTCCCCAACAAAAACTTCAGTTTTTTTCACACTGGGTGAAAATTCTTCTCTCTCTTTTTTTTTTTTTCTAGCATTTCTGTCAGAATTTGTCAGAATTGTTTTCATGGAATAATGGGCTGTTTCACAGACTATAGACAGTTAAAAGTATTGGAAGAGAAGCTCAGTCATGTGCCAAATTTCAAGTTCATTGTCATTGTTAGAGAGAAATCTGCGCGGGTTATAAATCAGAATATTTCCCTGTTTCGTCCATACGCGACTTTTGACTTGAACCCTCCGTCCAAACAAACGCTTCTATGCTTCTAAGTAAAAACATGTTTCCTTTCCTTGAAATATGTCCCAACAAACCGTTAATTTATTAATAATTGCTTCCTCTATTCTCTTCTCTCCTGCCACAATAATCCTCCATTTTCTTTCTCAGTGTTCAGCCAACATGGTTCCTCTCTGCCAGCTGCTTAAGAAGGACGCCACCTGGACTCAGCCCCCCCACCCCCTGACTATGAAGAAGCACTACGGTTCATCAAGCAACAGCTCACCAACCCCTCTCCTCACTGGGCTACTTGAGCCTGGATGAGCACACTGTGCCCGCTTTGCCTGTGCTGGAGTGGAACAGCCATTCGCCACCACTTGAATCCTCTAAGAAACTCTGAGGGTGAGAGGAAGCTTCTCGCTGGCCTGTGGGCATTTGAACACATTTATTTCTATGATGGAGGCTTCTCTTTTCACACAGATGAGAAGACACTCAACAAATGCTGGCCACAAGCCACTGACATTGTTGTGATGGATAAAATCAGTGGCACAGTGCAGAGAAATAACACTGGAGGAAAACAGCAACACTCCATCCAGTAAGGCTACATATCCTAATTTATTCATCCTGTTTATTTCAGATTACTTATGTTTTCTAGCAGCAGCTGTGTCATCTTTAGTTGTAGCTCTCCGGATAATGCTCACCTCAGCCTCAGGCTAGTCGCTGTTTTGAGATAGATAGCTCTTCAAGATGACTGACAAGTATTGAACCAGGAATCAGAGCAACTTGAGGGAGGACTTACAAATGCACGTTCTGCCTAAAGGTGAAGATTTAGATACAGCTTTAAGAATCCTGTTTCCAGGTGAGACGTGTGGCTTATCTTGGCTGCTATGGATGAACATTTACACGTCATTCTTCGTTGCACACTGGCCTTTTTTAGCACAGCCTTAAGAGCATACTTCATATATTAATATAATTAATGAATTTTTTACATTGAGAATGTTGCATCTTAAAACCTAAAGTAACTGTACCAGAAATGTCTGAAGTTGAACCAGGAAGTAGAAACTGTGCAACACAATGAGCAGTTTAGCACTAGAAGAAATGTCAATGGGGTCACCAAAGTCTGTATGGAGAATGGTTAAAATAAAACTAGCAAGTTCAAGATATCCTGATATTCAGTCTCTAGCTCCACAATGCACCTTGACAGCATCTTTAGATTCAATTAGATTTCTTGTAAATGCTTGTGTCTTTCATACTCCATGCTTCCAGTACGTAACAAAAGTGTTGTAAATTTGTTGCCTCCAAGCCTGAGCCAAGATAACACCTGATGATGTAATCACAAAATAGCGTCTGATGACATCATCAGGGTTATTTTCTTTGACTTTAAAAGGCCCCACAGATTACATTAGAAAACACAGGCGTAGTCATGTTTCTTATGACAAGTAAACTGATGTGTAAAATCCATAGAGTGGCTCTTTAAGGTGAGGATAGTTGGACATGCAGTCCTTTACATCGCTCTGGTTCAGACAAATAATGTATCACTTCATTTGTTTTTTGAGGATAAAGCCACAGGGGCGAACTGTGCTGCAGAGAGGGACTTTGTGAGCACAGTTTACCCTCTGAGAGGTGAAAATAGACCAGCCGGCTCCAGAGCCGCTGACTCCCACAGAGAGCATCAGCACCACAGGAACCCATTCCCATCGATCTGTGTGGAGACCTCCATCATGTTCCCTGTAGGACACGCCGGCAAAGTGAAAATAATCTACTGGCTACAAAGTGCAACTAGGGTGAACGCCTTGAATCATTTTTCAATAAGCGACAGTCAGACAATATATTAACAACTTTCTTGTTTGGAGAAGTAAGGTGAGTACAAATTCATCCAGCATTATAAAAAATCCCTGCAGGCTGCCAAGCTGCTCATTTACAGCACAGATTTGATCTCACAAATTGGGGACATGGAAATAAAACCTCAAATGAACAAAAGCACAACACTCCATTAATCATTGATAGATCTTGCTGGATAGGTCCAGGTAATATAACACCAGGATAACAACAGAGGAATCTTCATTTATTTAGCAAATAGTCCCACTTATTTTTTTAATCAATGCTCCTTCATTAAAGTGCTAAATCAAACTGTAAAGAAAGTGAAAAATGTAATGCAAAATACCAGATATATTCATCAAGCAGTCTGAACTCATGACCGGTTAAATAAATGAACAAAATAACATTTTAAATTAATTTGAAGTGAAGTAAAGAAGACAATGTTCTTACAAAGCCTGTGCATCAAATACTGAGCTGCTGCATGTTGATCATGCACAGCTATTTCAGGTTATGCTCAGGGCATTTTGGATCTGTGAGAGGAAATGCTGATTGAAGAACTACTTAAACTTTTGGTACTTTATGTTTTTATGCCAAATCTCTTTTTAGGGAGTGACACAGGTGTAATGATGCAAGTAAACTTGTGAGAGTGAGGTTATTTCTTATTTTCTGCGAGTAGCACTAGTGCAACTACTGAAATCAGTACAGTTACAATAGGAAATAAAGATTTTTACACACACTATGTAAACTTCTAAAAACTTCTCTAACTTCTGTTGTTTCCACGTGCCACGTGCTTGATCTAACAATAAAGTTGTTCTATATACTACAAGTGTTGCTGGAGTTTTGACCTCTTTAGACTTTCTCCATGCACCTTGGAAGTAGGCGAAGTTGTGCCAGAAACCCCTGCTCTGCTTCTACTGTTTCCCACAAGCCACCAAGCTATGTGCTGGATCATCGTCCCCCAGGAGATTCAGCCTCTCCTCTTCTCACCCTCTCTCCCTAGTTTCTATTCTATGTCTCTCCCTCTATGTGTGTTTGTCTGCCTCCTCCATCTTTGTGAATGCTGTGCTGTCTCTTCTGTGTTTGTTTGGCCTGTCCTCCTTCAAGGTCTCCATAGTTGAGAGGTGCCTCAGGTTCTACCTTTCTGGCAAAAACCTGAAGTTGCTTAACATCCTGGACCCATACTCTTCACTGATGTCTTACAAACTGCATATATATGTGTGTTTGTCATCAAAATTTGTATTTTTTTTTTTGTTGCTGATCTATTCTGTGCACGTGACATCTATTGCATGGCTGTCCATTCTGGGAGAAAGATCCCTCTTATGTTGCTTTTCCTGATGTTCCTTCCTTTTATCCCATTAAAGGAGTTCTTTTGGCAGAGTTTTTCCTGGATCAAATCAACTCTAAGGACAGACATTGTGTGTACTGTACAGACTGTAAAGCCTGTTGAGGCAAATTGTGATTTATAAGTCTGGGCTATATAAATAAAACTTTACTTGACAATGATACAGTAACAAGAAGAGTCTACCTTGCTATTTGCACCAAATAACATAGATTCTATTCTATTCTTGTCAAAAGTAGTTCACTAAAAACAACCTTAGGGTATCAACAAAGTCAGCAGGATTCATTCTCTGTAGTCCAGCTCAGTCTATAATAGTTGTTGTGATACTTCAGTCAGGAAGTGGCCGACTGACTGGCAGACTGCCGTCTCCAGACCGACACAGTTAGAGCCACTATAAAGCTGAAATATGACTCAAACCAGCAGCACATATTGTTCTCACTTACTACCTCTAGTATGTAGCACATACATCAGACATTTTTAGTTTTATGTGACGAGCATTCGAGGTACCATTTTCTCCACAGGGACTATTTCTTTGATAGACAAATCTGATAAAACAGTTGAAAACGTATTATCCAGAGTAATGGAGACAGACAAATAAAATTCCATTCACCTTCACTGTAAAGGGGTAAAGACTTGAATCTCAGACAGAGATATCTCAGAACTACCTGTGTTGTTTCGTCAACTTATCCTTGAAGAATAAACATATGTTTTGGCATAAATCCCTAAAAGCTAAACTCGAAAAATTAGAGTAAAGATGATTTAATGGTGCACTGTAGCAGAACAGGTTGCTGTGTGGTTGAAGCTAAAACTGAGACATTTTTTATAATTTGCTCAATTTGTTTTTTCTTAGATGATTGTAAAAGATTGCCAAAAGCAACATCCACTCTGTGAAAAAGACCTCCATTTACAAATCGTCACTTTATTCTGATGATGTCTTCCTGCCGTTACGACATGAAGCAGTGAATCATTACATAAACACCTGTTATGAAACTCGGCGTCATTCATTATGAATGCAAATCACCTGGATTTAAAATATGCTCAATCATTTTATTGACTGCTGCTTGAGAAAATAAGCCATGAAATCCTGTGTCCTTGATGTATTGGAGATTTACATAATCCATACTAAGTAATGGGAAACTCGGGGTATTACAGGCCATATGTCATCAAGAAAATTCAGATGAGTAAGCAAGCTTATTGACCCTCGTCGTGGTTGTGCTTTTTGATGTTCAAATGAGAGCTTGAACAAAGGACAAGAGCACAGCTGGAGAAACCTTCAACAAGTTCGAGGTGAGAAGACCTGCCAGGAAATTTGTCCTCGTCTAAATCCTTGAAACAGCGTAGATGTTCAGTCGGCGTGTTACTCTGAACCGAGCCCACCTTACTCACGTTCACACACACTTAAACGCACGGCAATCACTGTCTACATGCTTCTCACCTGCAGGACTCCACCAAACAATCCCTGTCAAGATTACAGTGCGTATTATCAGCCAGAGGATGACAGCTGAGCGGGAGAAAAGTGCAGCTTTTAGGAGCCTTTGGTCTGCCTGGAGTATCAGACAAATCACAGAGCATGTCTGTTGTATGCAAATTGCCCCTTGAAAACATTTCAATACACTAACCCTTATATGCACCATATTATTTCCTTGCTTGAGTCAAATAGTTCATCTAAATCATGTATGAAATGCTTTTCTGTGCCCTGAAACCAGCTGTGTTTTGGAGGCTAAACACTTATTTATTTTGCAGAAAACATTAATAAAAGTTATATGCTACATAATAAATAAATGAAGAGAGTTTAAGGAGAACAACAGTGCATGATGTTTTTCTTGAAGTATAATTTACTGCCTGATCTATAATTAAAATCGATGTCATAGTTTACATATCTTCCATTTTGTCACTTATAAAAAGCCTTATTCTATAACGGCTTCTTTGAATGGGTTGATTCATAGCACACTCTCTTTTAGTGGCCTCGTCCCGGTGGCACATAAACTGGATGTAACGTATAAGTGCAAGTCAAGAAATCCTGCATAAAGACGTGGTGTACGTGCTGTACTGTATGTGGCAGTTGGTGTACAGCGTAATGGAAACTGTGACTGGAACAATAGGTCCAGCAAAGAGACGGCATCTGACTCATCTTCAAAAAGCTGCTTCATTACAGGGGACAGGTGATTAATTCATCTGTGAGGATGATGAGCTACCACTTATATAGAGCTGTAGAATAGAAGCATTTGACATAACTATTAAATTATTTATTCGGCATGAAAACAGTGTTTTATGACCAGTGTCAGGAGGAATGTCTTAATATGTATTAGGGCTGTCATAATATCAGATTACATGAAAAGAATTCATGACATCAAGAAAATCTGTGAAAACAGTTATTTAATAGAAGTTGGTTAATAAAACAAGCTCTAAGTCAGATTCATCTTGAGCTTTTATTGTTTGCTTTGTCTCTTTTTTGTAAATGAATTAAACTCAGTATCTGTCTGTTGTACCACAAAGGTACAAAATGAGCAATTAAAATGAATGAAAGAATCTAAACTGAATATTTCTAAACTGAGTCCAAAACAGAGTTAAAATAAAAGTGAATAATGAACTTTTAATTATCCAGCAACATGAATCTAACTGAAGGCTAATGCTGTAATGTCGTCTTAACAACTTTATGAGCCACTAATAGATTATATAGATAATAAGTGTATAGTATCCGTGACATCACCTGTACTGTAGGTGTCTGAGACATTGTGGTGGCTTGAACAGATAAGTTATATGGAAATTCATCCTCAGTACAGTTGTCACGAGTGGAGAAATTAGCTATAGAGACCAAAACCATTGTTTGTACCGGGCTGTAAACATGTTTATTTCTGCTGTGAAGTTGGACATTTTAACAGATGACTAATTTTGTAGCCAGCCTCAAGTGGCCGTTTGAGGAACTGCAGTTTTGGCACAGCAGCTTGTTGTTTTCTTGAAGGTTACATTTTTAGTGTGTGTAAACTTAATTGTAAACTTATTATCAGGAAATGATAAATCAAATGTAAAATAGTAAAAAGGCTCCTTGTTGTGGTGTTTGAACTACCCTTGCGAGTTCAACAGTCATAGACAATTTCTGTGATTTTCCGTTCTTTTAGTTAGAGCTATTTTCCTTTTCTGCACATGTTAGCCAAACACTGGTGTATATATAGTATTGTATCTGTTTACCATTGCATGTCTGGCATTAGCCTTCTATTAAAAATGACATATTGGCCTGTTTTAACATTCATGAACAAAGTGATGGACATTCCAGCTGCAACAGTCTGTAAAATCTGCAATTATTTTAATTCTCTAAACTAATTTTTCATTTAATTATTGTTTGTAGCAAATATATTCATTAAAAAGCAATTATGTTTATGTCTGCCATTTAATGTGGCCTTAAAGTGCTGCTCACCCTGATTAAACTTCATTAGTCTGGGTTTCTGGAAGAGTTTTGCTAATGTTTTGGCGCAGTCTTACTGTTGTTCCAGAGGCTTCTAGGGTTTTGGCACAATTTGAGTTATTGTTAAAAAATAAAGCTGGTCTCAGTCTTCAAAAATCCATTATCAGTCATACCTTAAGCTGCCTATCTACTGTATATACACATGTTGATATTTCCAGACATTTAGCAGAGATGACTTTCACCTTTTAAGCTGTCTTTAGTCTCCCGGCAACATGAGCGACTCAACACTGTGAGAAACGTATACGCACTACTGCATGCTGCGGGTGCTTTTTTCCCTCCAAGCAGAGTTGAGAACACCTAGCGCTCACCACATGCTGTCATCACTAAGTGTCACATTCGCTGCAATTAGTCACAGGAATAAATAGAGTGAACCTGCAGGGTCAACCTGGATGGAGGGGTGCTGGGGAGGGAGGTGGTGAAAGCCCCGATCAGGACGACCGATGTGGGCCCCTCAAGACAGCTGGTCTGACATGTCACAGCTGGGCTCAAGTTTCAGGTTTTTTTTTTCGTTTGTTCACGCTCACGCTCAGGTATGATGATAATGATGATGTGCATCATTACCTCCAGACTGTAGATTTTGGCCTGTTATCAACAAAGCAGTCACATGAGGCCTCCAGCGGTAGATTACAGATTATTCTTAATCTTCCATGAGTAAGTGATGCTCAGTTTAAAATTCAGGCCTGAGATCGAGCCTTTCCCATACATCAACTACTACTGTCACTGACATAACTAATGGTCTTACTGCTGCTACTGCTAACATTGTGATTATACTGCAAGGATTTTGGTATAACTTCCTACTGCTGTCACTATTTTTACTGTGCCAAAGAGCCTCATTCATTCCTAAGGAGGCTGATATGACAAATAACTACAGGAATAATTGGTGTAGCAATATGACTTCCATTACAAGTAAGCTTTTATTTGAGATCAAACCAAAAAAAAAACATTTTGAAGCCTTCTTGTCAAAACCAAAATGACTGTAAATGTTAACTAAAAATCTAGAAGCAAATGATAGTTGCACAGTTAAAAGTACTGGTATTCTTCTCTTGGTTATTCGAGACAGATTCAGAAATAAATGTAATGTAAAGCTGCTGGTAGTACTACAACTAATAAACTAACAACTAATACTGCTACTACTGTTAGCATAGATACTGCAACTATTACAACCATGACTACTGCTACTATGAGTACTACTGCTATTACAGCTAATACTGCTACTGCTGCCACTTTTACTAAAACAACAAACCTTCTACCACTATTAGTATTAGGGTTAGAAATACTGTAACTCATTTTGACATTACTTCTTCTACTAGTTAGTTTATAAGGATATTTACTACTTCTGTGGCCATTAATACTACTACTACTTTTAGGTCAGCTCTGGAGCCTTTCCCGATTTAACCAACCAACCACATTGTCCCTGAAGAGATCAGTCCAACAGGCCTGACATCAGATTTTAAATCACTTCTGACACATCGATTCAAAGACTTTTACATTGTATTATTCACTTTCCTTCACATTTTTATCCCATGCTACTTTACTGTCTTAAATAAGAACTTTAACAGGAAATCTTCCTTTTTATTCTTGTTTGTTCAGTATAATGATGACTAAGACAAATATTGCAGCGCAGGAAGATAATAGAGAGGACAGAGTGTGAAAAAGAGCAGATGCGGTTGCTGTGAAGCCAAAAACTCTACACGTATATAATAATGTATGCACAGATGGTTTGGTGATGGTGTTGGAGAGCGCTGTCGAACACATTGCTGTGATATTCATATTTAATATTCATCAAACAGTGAGAGAGCGAGAGTGACCTCGCATGCTCTGTAGGGAAGCAGCTTCACTTGTCATGTTTCTCCGCATATTTGTTAAAGTTTTTCTTTAATTTGTCACCTGTATGACACTGGATTTATTTTATCCTGCTAATACATCACGATGTCCCGTTAATAATAATAAAGGAAAATAGTAGTTTTGGAATTAAAGTACAGCTTTTCATATATTTAGTGAACAGATGATCTCTCTTACAGGACTGTGTTGAGCTGTGTTGTTACATTTCTCCTGAGGTGTTTGGTGTTGATTTATCCTGCTGTAAATGTACACATGCAGGCAGTGAGCGGGCGAGTGCGTGGCAACACGTATCTTAATAGACATCTTTGTACCATTTTTACTGCCCCACATGATGACACTAAATTTAATTGGTTTCCACAAACAGCTCAGAGTTGACACAGTCCAAATTGTTTCCTTATCTTTGAAGCAGAGTTTCATTTTTGCACAATTTCAATTCTTTTTGCGGTGGAAATACTTGAAAATCTATTGATACAGTGCAGAAGAATAAATCTAGTCATTATTTCTGAGAGGAAGGATTTCCTTCTAAGGTATTAACAGGTGAGAGTACGAGCTGATAAATCTCATACTGTCAGCTGAATAGTATATACTTGAGTATGGTCTTCCAATCATTGAGTGAACTCATCAAATCAAAGCTCCACTGCCTAAAGACATGGATGGCTGGGTCAAATACTACCTGAAAATAATTCTTAGCTTTGGATTTAACCTACTTGGAGTGCCAGATAAAATGGGTCTGCTTTATGAAGTCTGGATGGTCGGGCAAATCACACAAAAAAGATATCAAACTGACATCAAGACACTTTCCTGTGATTGTCTTAACTTCATGGTCTGAGGCATCAAGAAAATTACATTTGTCCCAAATCTACGGCGATATCAGTCAGAGTGCTGAACATATTGTGCCAGCAAAAATACAAGCCCATTTAGCTCCTCTTTTTTTGTGTAAAAATATCTTTGAGGTTCATAAAAATAGTTACCTCTTGTTGTTCAGCAAAAATAACACACTGTGCAGTGTTCAACATTTAACAATGAACAAAATGGTTAAAGGATAAGTCTGGAAAAATTTGGTACTTTTGCTCTTGTCAACAAATCTTATCAAAAATCCAAAACCAATACCTTCCTATTCCCCCAGCCTGTGTTTTACTCTCAGGCCCGAGGCTGTTTGTTCCCACTGAAGACGTAAATCTTTAAAAAATGGGACACGGATGTATAGTTTCATTTC
The DNA here is from genome assembly GCA_946959425.1 of Argyrosomus regius. NCBI lineage: Eukaryota > Metazoa > Chordata > Actinopteri > Sciaenidae > Argyrosomus > Argyrosomus regius. The sequence continues at coordinate 9,482,242 of OX336899.1, read as the reverse complement.
CGAAATAGGGTAAATGAGTCTAAAGGACTCCTAAACCCTCTGAGCACTGTAGTTTTTAGCAAACTGGAGGAAACTGTGCATTTGTTGGGGACTATTTTCAGCTGTGGATTGATACACATTTGGTGCCGTAGAGTTATATTTTACAGCAGCATTAGAGTGTGTGTGTGTAGGACTGAGTCACAACAAACTACAACGTTTATTGTAATGAAGTAACACCCACTGTGGCTTATTAATATGTTTTGAGAGATTTTACACAACAATAGAGGCTATAGGCCGCAGAAGAAGAGGCTATATCATCCTCTGATTACACAAACAATACTTATTAGTCAGATCCGTTAAATGCTGATTCGTGGTCTGTTCATGGGGTGTGGTGACAATAAGAACCATCCTTTAAGATAAAATGAGGTTTTCTTGATCCTCAGAGGAAGTTTGTCAGTATTTGATCCATATAACAATATGTCAACCTTGTGCAAAATGGCATATCAAATAATCAGATTGTGTTCTGCTGTTGTTCTACATGATTCACAGCTCTGCAAATGTGTAAAACAACCCCATCAGGAACTCATTTTGTGAGTTTTGAATTTGAATCCGCTTAAACTCATTGATTCAGACAGCAAATTGTGTACAGTTATAACACAATATGCTCATACCATCACCACATCAGTTTCATTGAAAGTTCACGAACGATAATATTAGCTCGCACATCATTTTCACCACACACTTCACTGTGTCATCAGTATTTTTGAGGTGTGTTTCTGTTTGGAACAGCAGTGCATTTGGACCAAGCAAGCAGTGAAATGAATTTCTTGCAATCAGCAGGAAAAAAAAAAAAAAAAAAAAAAAAACTTGTTCTGCCAGAGTTGTTCTGTCTTCTTTTTCTGGATTGCTGTCAAGCAAACAAACATATTTGCTGTCATTAAATAATTCCTGTCCAACTTCTTCTTCACGAGTGTGTGGCATGAAAACAGGAAGTCAAATCAGTGTCATTCCTGCACTTTTTTTTTTTTTTGCAGGAAAAATCTGACTGTCCCCTGAACTGTTCTCACTACAGTTAAGAGTATGATAATGCATAAAAGCAGCATGTTTCCTACCGAGGAGGCACAGTCCAGGCTGTGGTGAATGTAACCACTTCACAGAACATGAATATTACAATGGCTCTCATTGCTGTAGCCTAGAAACAACAGTGGTTCCACCTTCGCTGCTCTGTGCAGTTGTCCCTTTTAAGTGTTGCCTGGCAAACTGGAGGACAGACCCCGGTGCATTAGGTCCCCCCCCCCCCCCCCCCACACACACACACACACCAACACACACACATACACACACACACACACACAGCTAAAAGTCCTCATCTTGAATAACAGTATCTGACTTCCATAATGGAGGAGGTGCATCTCTGGGGTGACCTCTGCATTTCAAATGTTGTGCATGCCACACACACACGGCTGCTGACTGGAAGCTTGTGTTTTCGTGAACTCATTTCACTTACAATCAGTTTTGCGTTGATTAAAATGCAGAAACTGTGTGGTTTGATTGTGGAGGGCAGACACAGAGGAACTCTGGACGCCCCCTCCTCTTCCTCCTCCTCCTCCTCCTCCTCCTCCTCCATCTTCTTCACAGCTTGGAGTAAATGTTTATGACGCAAATGCATCATCATAAGTAGCGTCAAACCGATGTAATCACATCAAATAAATGCATTCATGAAAACTGGATTGATTTGTCCTCACAGGATGATTTTTAGCTCTCATAATTCACTCATCTCTTTTTTTTTTCATTTGCAGTCACTTGTTGTTGTAAAAGACTTTCAAACTAAAACAAAACAAAAAAAAAATCTAAATCTAGCTTCAGGAATAAACATTAAAATGCTTTATTCGGTGTAAAAAAGTGAACTCGGATCAGATCTCAGATCTGAACTCTCGTCCTGCCTGCAGCTGAACTCAGAGGAGCTGTCCTTTCAGCACCACAACACCGCCTGCTGCTGCTGCTGCTGCTGCTCTTTTACAGACTCTGAATCAGCCTCGGTGTCCTCCACAGCACAGCTCCAATTGTTTTTTTTATATATATATCTACAAGCGTTCAAAAATAAACCTCGGCATGTCTCAACACCCTCAGCTCCTTCTTAGTCCTGTCATGCTTTGAGCTGCAGCGTGGTGACGCACCGTCAAAGTTGAATCATATTGTTACCACAGCTGCACCAAAAAGGATATCTGTATGTTTGAACAGTCTTCTGGGTGCGCTACGTCATTCCTCTCTGTTATTTCACTTCTGGGTGATTTAAAAGAACAAAAATCCAAATATCCTCATCTTGTTGTTGTTGATGTTTGACCGTGGTGACACACAAAGCTCCATCCTCGCAGTACAACTCCCTTTGGGCCAGCGAGCGAGTACTGCAACATGTTGCTTAAAAACTTTATCTAAAGACTTGCGGTGCAATATATAAATGTTTGTGGCTGCTCTGAATATGAACACGTACTTCCGCGTACTTGCTGCCTTCAGGTTTGACGTTTTATTGCCTTGGAAATGATGTGATTGTCCTCATAATAAATCATGTCCTGTTGCGCAACAGTGATAATCCACTGAGACGCACCTGTAATGGTTATGTGGGCTCGGTTTTACTGGTTTTTAGAGACTGGGACTCACCAAAAGAGACTGAGACTTACCTATTGTGGTGATAACCGTGATGGCAAAGTAAAATGACCCTGCGAATTTCCACTGCACCCCGGCTCTGTGGGGCTCTGCCTCCATGATGATGGTCTCCAGTTTGCGGTAATCATCCTCGCTGATGTTATATTTCCCCTGGAGACGCTTCTCCTCGGCTTCCAGCTGCTCTTTTTCCCGCATCTCGAAGTCGGACTCCAGGGCGTCAAAGACGGCGGCCCCGACGAGCAGGTATGTAAACGTGCAAATGATTAGGGACAAGGTCCGCACGTTTTGCCGCTTCATGGCCAACAGGAACCGGCGACCGAGGGGCTCATGTCCCCTCGGATTCCCGGGGAAGGCGCAGCAAGCGTGGGGAAAGCCGTGTGGACAGCGCCTGGAGGCGGAAGCGCAGAAAGGTGCGCTCCGGTGACGGTGGCCGCGGTGGACGCCGGAGTCGGAGCAGCGGTGGAAATCCCCCGCCTTGTGGTGATCCCGGTGACAGAACCCCAGATCCTGCTCCTGGTTCGCGGAGAGACACAAGAGACTGCTTGATCGCCTGGACCAGGAGCCCTGCAGCCGAAAGACCCTGCGCAAGACCTGCCCAAACCAAGTCCTCCCAGTGCGCAGTGCCATCAACAAGCTGCTACCAAAGATCGCCTGTTGGTCTCTATTCTCCTCAAGTGAACTATGCTGATATGAATAAATTTTTCCCACCAAATAAGTGATGGTTGACGGATCCTTTTTTTTTTCTCTCTCCTTCCTTTCTCTCACTTTGTCTGTGATGAGATTTAAAATGTCCTAGAACTGAGCATCTCTCCGCATGTCTCTAAGTTTCAGCTAAACACCAACCTGTTCATTGTAACCTCATCAGCATTCAGGCTATTTTTAGCAGCCATTCCCCAAATACAAAAAAAGAAAAATCCAATTTCTGTGAAATCCTTAAATCTTGCTCGCAAACAGAGGACATCCTCATCGGGAAATGTGCTGAGTCGTCGATAAGACGGGAGGGTCACAGAGTATAGCAGAGGAACATCAAGTTGGGAACTCTCACAGTGCGCAGATCATCACACCAAACATTTCACAGCCTTATTTCCCCCTCCTTCAGTCGCTTTTGTTCCTGGATCAACTCACCACTTGTTATTGGAACAAAAAGAAAATATTCCAAGCACGCAACAAATCATCGCCAGACAACAGGTTCCATGGCAAAGAAGAGTTTCCACCAAATTTAATCTGTTGTTTTTTTAAAGGATGTGTAGAAGATGGAGCACATGAGAGAGGAGATACTTTTACAGCAGGAATAAACAAAATTCATAAAAAGCTACAGCGCGCTCCGTGCCCGCAGTGGCACTCATGCTCCGTTGCGCACATCCAAACCCCCTTCTCTCTCTTCCTCTCTCTCTCCCGCACTGTCTGCTCATCAGTTTGAGCTGATTTTAGAAAAGCAACAAAACAAAAGCATAAATGTGTTTTCCCTCGTCGTGCGGGGGCCCTCTGAGTTTAACCATGCGTGTCACGAACTGCTCATATTTTGAAGGCTCCACATTTTATGTCTCCACACACACTCCAGACTCTAATCGGTGGGCGTTGCTCCTCCTGTCTCTGTGTTTCTCTCTGTTTCCAAGTGTCACGAATCATCCAAATCCTGGCCTTGGGTGTCTGCTTACTCTTGGAAGCTTTGGGAACAATCTGCCGGGGCACAACCGACTGCGCCCCCCTCCCCACCACCTCCCTCCTGCGTCTCCCAAACCGCGCGACCCCTCCCACAGTGACCACTCCTACTCATTATATGGACTCACAGGGTTTACTGACACTCAGATGGACACATTAGAGCTGTGTTTGTGTGTATGTGTGTGTGCATTCAGGCTGCAGTGAGACATCAGCGCTCCAACCAGGGTTCAGCTGCGCTGTCCAAAGTGCTGAACATGACAGACTAACGCGCAGCTGCGCAACACACACTCCAGTATTTGTACAGTACACACACACACACACACACACACACACGCACAGAGGAACACATGTCGTACAACAGGGAGGAATAAACATGGAGAGATCTTTATAGAGAATCTATCCTGGAAAACCTGAGCAGAGCAGATAACTAACCAAGATAGAGGCCCAAAGGCTCAAAGTTCACACCGTGTTGTGGTCATTTGATTAATTACTAAATGGTTTGTTAATAAGATAAGATAAGATGAAAGTCATGCTGTGTTGTTTAACATGGTGTTAAAGAGTCTGACAGCTGTTGGAATAAAGGACCTGTGGTAGCGCTCCTTCTTACATGATGGGAGTAGCAGTCTGTTGCTGTAGGAGCTGTTTAACGCCACAGTGTCATGCAGGAGGTGAAGTGATGAGTGCCTCAAGGTAGGCCTAACACCTGATCACGACCTGCTCCTTTATTTTTTTCAGTTACACTTAAAATGTGCAACAATGATGCAGCTCATGGAATATATCATGTCTGAATTTATTTATTATTATTTGTTTATTTTTCATTCTTGTAGTTTTACAGTTTTGGAGTTGGAGGAGACATTCATATCAGATTCCACCTTAAATGTATAGTTCATATGAGCTCATATTGTGGCACAAACCTCCCAACATGCACTGGGGTGACAAACTGATGGACAAGTCTTGTTTCGTGTGTGTCCCTCTGTTGTGATTTACACTGAATTGTTGTTCTATTATTGTTGTACAGTTAGTTATTAAGATTAAAAGCAGTTGAAGTGATGCTGTGTGTCATGTCTTTAATGTGAATTCATATCATGGACTGACTCAGACTCAAACCCGGCCTCCTTCTGTTCTCCTTTTAAAATATGTTTGGGGCATTTTATGACTTGATAGATGATAATAGACAGTAGAGAAGAGACAGGAAACAAAAGATGGGGTTGCAGTCATGTCCGGTCGGGGACGGACAGGAATCAAGGACATTACAGTTTATGGTTGGTTCTTTAACCTGTGCACCATCAGGACGCCCCAACTCATCCAGCTGTCTTTAGTTTAGGACACTGAAGCTCAGTGTGCTCTTGATGTGCGGGCCAGTGCTCGTAAATCATGATAACACAATACCGCACTTTTATATATGATCATATCTTTAATAAAGTGGAAATGATCCGTTAAAGTTTAGTTACCTAACTTGAAGCAAAAATGTTTTTTAATGCACGAGGCAATTTTGAGATTTTGGGCTATTTTGCTACCATAACATGTCTTCTTTCAGATTAGTGGAGATAAAACACCAAAAGTACACATTTAGGTGATTATTTTACAACACCTTGTCTATCTGTGTCTGTAGATTTAGCATATTTACACATTTTATTTTAACATTTTATTCCTAAAAACATGGAGAAAAAAAAATCTTTGACTCTCTTATTTCAACAAAATAAAACCCTGTTCTGGAAATGTATGCAAATTAGCACTTTCAAAATTTGATAATGCATCATTTGCATATTTAAACATGAAATTTCAGAAATCTTGTGATACAAAAAGTAATCGTCTTAATTTAAGTAATCAACTGAACAATTTGCATGGTCATACCTATTATTGAAAATGTAAAGTGTCAGGCATTACCTCAATTCTCAAAAGTTGAATCAATGTTAAAACCTGTGTGCACCTTCCTAAATTAATTAGTTCTTAATCGAGTTACAGCTAATGTATTAATAAGAGCAGGAGACATGAGGTTAGGGGGGGTCAATAGGCATTCACAGTTAATTTTTGCCTCGAGGCAAGAGCTGAATCCACCGTACAGAAAGTATAAAAAGCTCCTGTCATTTTTGGCAGACAACAGGACAGCCGGCCAAATATGAAGAGCCCGTTCCACAACCGATTTCAAACCTCAAAGTGCTCTTGAGCAAGGCATTTAATCCCCTGCAGCTGCACGCCCGCTGTTATGTAACTGACACATGATCTTGACAGCTGAATTTACCTCCTGGCATCAACAGAGGACAGAAATATGATCTGAATTTTTCAATCACGATTTGAACAGGCCTGCTCCCTCCTGCTGAACCTAAAGGTTACGGGCTTAGCTATGTGCAGTTTAAACAAACATCACGGCTGCTCGTATTTATTTTAAAATATATCTAGTTATGTTTCATCAAGGCTGATTTTTTCGAGCTTTCGAGCTTGGAAGTGCTCACTGTCGAACGAAGTGCCCTCGTAAAGCATAGTTGTTGTAAAAGCTGTATAACTGCATGCGAAAACAAACTTCAAATTCATGATTTCGATTTTCAAACTCAAATTAAACATATCACAGAAGATATAATAAGTTCAAAGAATAAGGACAAAGAAGAGAGTGAGACACAAAGAGTGTTCACAGGTCGGACCACACAAGGGGAAAAAAGTTCTCATAGTTTTTATATAAAGTATCAGTGAAAACTGCCAGTAACATCCACCTAGAACAACCCTATACTGTATATATTTAATGCCACTACTCTTCATGGTCCCCTTCCACCTGATGCAGATATTCTTCTACTTTTCCCATTTTTATGAGGAGATAATTAGAGAATAAATCCATTAAATCATATCCTGGATGGGCCTCCTCTCTGCACTCTGGTACCTATAGAGCCTGAGCCAAAACCTCAGCTATGTAGCTACTGTTTTAAAATGTAGTATCCATTATGTTCATTGCACTTCCATATTCCAGAATACATTTTATACTTTATACGTCAAGTTCAAGTTGTCTTAAATTATCATGCAGGTGCAATCATAATGTTTCTGTAAGCTCTAACAATTTGTAAAGTCAAAATAATTTAAATTGGATTGTGATAAACAACAGAAAAATGGTTTAGGAACCTCTTCTTGAGTCTGATATTGAAGTGAATGGGACAGACTTGGTGACATCTCATGAGAAAAAAGAAGGAAAACAACTTTTTTGGGTTTGGTCTTCCCATTGTTGAATAATTTGTTTTTTCATTGCCACATTTTTATCTTAACTGCCCTAACATCCAAAATTTTGTCAAGAAGTAAACAAAATCTTCCTCCAGAGTGATTAGAAAACCAAATGTAAAAGCTTTTTATCAACTTCTGAATCACTAATGTTTAAAGATTCAAAGAACTTCCTTTTTTTTTTTCCTGGAGGACTAATTTTAGGTTTGTGCACAGATAAACACACACAGGAACAGGTTTGTCTCAGTAAGACGTTGAGTGCATGTAGTAGCACAAGATATCAACCGTGCATCATAAATGCAGCCATTTAGGAGTCTAAACAGCTCCACTAATCAACAGCGTCTGGATATGTAGCCGCTCTATATTTAGCTCCCCTTTCTCACATCTCAAGTCCCCGCTCAGCCCACCTACAGAACTCCTAATGCATTTCTGGAGAAGCTAAGAGAGAGAGAAAAGTTTAATAATGGCAACTGTCTCCATGGTAATGACACCGAACTTACAGTGCAATCGCTCCGCTCGTCATACAGGCCTGCACAGACGCAGAAATATCTTTTCTGAAGGCTGCATGATGGCACAGTTTCTCTGCATGTGATCTAAACTGACAGCAACGACATCAGGCATGGACGATTTCGAGTGATGCTGGATTCACTGACAGCTGCATACTTCTCTGTTTGGGTTGCAGTAGCCCAAACTAAAAATACTAGCCACAGTCTGGAGGTAAATTTACTCTTTTGACTGACTTGTACTGCGTGTTGCAGTTACGTCCAATTAAAAGTCTGGAATATCAGAACGTCTGGGGTTGACCTTTGACATCTTCACAGTGTGTGAGAATGTTCAAACACACTTGTCGCCTCAAGAAGTCGATACATTTTCCCAGTTTTAGGTGAAATAAAAAAAATTGGCAGCCACTAGGTTTGATAATTAACACATCAAAGCAAAGGTATTTAAAGAAACCATGGTTGGAAGAAGAAGTGCACAAAACTAGGACGGTAGACAGCAAGGAGAGGAAAGGTATATTTGAAAGCCACCACCACCAAACCAACAACTCAGACAAGCCCGGTGTTGTGTCGATATATGTTACCTATCCAGATGTTCTACTTCGCAACTGCGCATGCACATGTGGTTAGGGTTAAGATTTGGGTCGACAAGGCGGCATAAATTGATAGAACACCAACTTTATCACCGAGATATCAGCGTCAGATGCTGAATCACAAAATAAAATCAAGAAACGTCACCTGTTCTTCCATCACGGATGTTTGACAATCAAGGAAATTGTCGCTGATCCTTTCCATGCCCAGTATTCAGAGTCTGAACTGCTACCATCAGGTTAACGCCACAGGGTTCAAATTAAACACAGGAAAAGACACATGAATTGATATAAAAACTCTTTCAGTCCTCCATCAGTGAACATCCTAAACTCAGGACACAGGGAGGGTGTGTAATGATGCTGCGTTGTCACTGCTATTCTATGTGGCAGCCAAAAAAGTAATCTTGAATCTTCTTGAAATATTTGCTTTACTGTCACTGGAACGTGAGCTGCACCTTGTGATGTAAGATGGCAGACCTCCACCACGAGGCACTCATGGTGAAATAAAACGCTACTTTTACGCCCGCCGTTAAATGTCAATAAATTCCGCGGTCATTAATAACGAATATGACAAGATCACTGAAGGTGAACTCAAGTCTTGTTGTATTGTTTGTCGCCACGTGTTGGCTTTGCATTCACTCAAATTAATCATTTCCTGCATGTACGGGGACATGTCAGATTGTCAGCTGCTTCATGTTTTTTTTTGGGGTCTGCTTGTTTTTTCTTTGGCTTTGTTGTTTAGCTCTGTACATCTCAGCTGTGGTTTTACTCTGAGAGCTTATTATGTCTGCCAAGTGGAGCCTATTATGTCAAGTCTGTGATCATGATCTGGAAGTAATAGTGATAAAGAACATACATATTTAAGTTCATTTTGTTGTTTTTTGGTTTCATCTCAGTAGATTTGGAATAGCAGGATGACCATGGTAGACTAAAACAAGAAAACAAACAGGCCTATCCATTATTTTTTTACAGTCTGCCCAAATGTCTTTTTTGTCCCTATACGCCACAGGCGTGTTGTGCACCAGTGTCATACATCATCCACACATCAATACTGGCAACACTAACAAGATATTTATGACATATTGCTTCACAGACAATATAAATCAACAAAATCAGTAATCTATCTTAACTTTAGTGATTACAATTAATATGACATGTGTTATTTTAAATTAGACTGTATCTTATATGATTGCTTCATGATAAGTGTCGTTATTGGGGTTTAATTGAACATAACAACACGGCTTTACATCATTTTAACAAGCTTCTCCGTCGTCCCCCGACTGTCATTTTACATATTTACTGATTTGTCTGTAAAAGGAGGATTGATTTTTTTTTTTAAAGACTTCATGCTGGTTACACAGTTCAGCAAAGATAAATGGTGTCAGCAGAAAACGACAGTGGTCAGGGCAACAGAGAGTGCTGGGAATTTGGGTATTCGAATAAGTTGAGGAGGTCACAGTACAAATGCACATACATTATTCTAATTCTCTAAGCAATTTATGTGCATTTCGCTGTAAAAAAAAAAAAAAAAGAAAGAAAAGAAACATTACAAAATCTACAAATCTACAGCTCCCAATGTCACTTGTTGGTCAGTTTGTTTGTTTGTTTTTATTACACTTTGTTACGTCGCGTTACTTTGAAGTGATTGCACAAATGTAAAAATGAAAAAATATAAATAAATCAAGTATTTGGACTCCTCGGCATCTCTAAAGTCCTGGCTACAGCCCTGACTCTGGTCATTTGGCTCTGACCTTTGAGCTTTAAATTAACCAATGAGATGACTCACACTTTCTTGATTATATATATTCAATGTTAAAGGATAATAACAGGGCAGAAGAGACAGATGATGTTTAAGTGGAAATCAGTGGGATATCAGTTAGCAGGAGAGTGAGTGCAGATGGATTTGTGTTTTTCTCTTTTTTAGTGACTGAAATTTAATTCAGCATTTCTCACTGCGTACTCTGTTTTAGTTTTTTTTTGACATATCAAAAAAAAAAAAAATGGTCACGATCCTTTATGAAAATTAATTCCTGACCTTGGCAGAGGTAGTAACTCTAAAATGAGATCTGTTAACTAAGTTAAGTCGAGTTATCAGCTGCATCTCACAGTCTTTATTCTCCAACCCTTTCAAAATAAAACCACTTGATGACAACAGAGCAAACTTCATATGCTGATGAAGACCATGAGATGCAGCTGAGAGCACTAGAAGAAGTGAATTTGTGTGAAGATGATCTTGTAACAATTTGATTTTTCTTCACCTGAAATAAATAGATCACTACCACACATAAAGCTTTGGTTCAGGTGTTCAAACAATTTGTTTTTTTTTAATTTATTGTGATAAGGGTGAATATTCTAACTTATTACGTTAGTAAACAAGGAAAAAAGTCAATTTTTTCATTTCATGGGGACTTTAACTTCTTACATAAGCTGCACTCACACTTTAGACTTCAGGTTTGGTTTGTTTCATATAGCTCGTGTGCCGTGGCAGATAGAGTATTAATTAAGTCAGAGAGTCACAGCGGATCAGTAAACATGCAGCAGATGAGGATTCCTGTGCGTTTTTTCTGCCAGGTTTTCTCCCTGCAGTGCTACAGGCGCGAGAGCGAGAGAGCAGTGCAGGTGTCAAATCCCTCGTCTCTTTGGCACACACCCTAATCCCACCCAACAACCCCCTCATCACTCCACTGCTGACATCATTTACATCTCAAGGTTGCAGATACAGTGTATGTATGAATGGACACGAGTTAACGCTCAATAGTGAAAGAGAGGAGAGAGGGATTTAATTGAACTCTGGCTTCATTTGCATGAATCTTTTCATACAGAGTGAAACACCTTACTGTCTCCAGCAGACCTCCAGGGGATTTTCTTTGCCGCTAAGTGAAAGGCTCTTGTCTGCTCTCAAACAACTCATTTTCCTCACTGTTGTAACTACCCAATATCAGGCGGGGAGGAGACGCATCAGCACAGATTGATGGATGATTATTAGACTGATTACAATCAGAATTACAGGTTTGCTGCAAGGTAATGAAGGTTGGTGGCTAATAATGCAGCGATAAGAAACCTCATTTAAACTCAAGACAAGGTGCTCTGTCTCATCTGGGTGTCCTCAGTTCTGGGGGGTCAGCTTACTGTTGGGGGTGGTGATATCAGTGAAGTGTGGTGAAGAATAAAATCTGAGACACGCTGACGATCTCAATGTCACGCAGTATTTCTACCATAGACTGTGTAAAAATTAGATGTAGTCTCTGTGACGTCACCCTGTTGTCATTTTCTTGGCAATGCCGGACTCTGCAGGTTTGTGGCTAATCCAAAAAGAAAAAAGCCTAGCTACCTGTGAGGCATCCACCTGTTATTCAAAGCAGCCACGTCCTTAATTCCTAACTTTAAATCGTAATATCATTTGAACAGGTGAGTTATATAAGAATTGACCCTCAGTACAGTTGTCATGAACGGGGAAATCAGCTACAAAGACCAAAACCGATTTTTGTACCAGGCTGTAAACATGTTTATTTCTGCTGTTGAAGTTGGGCATTTTAACATGGGAGCTTATGGAGACTGACTCGTTTTTGCAGCCAGCCTCAAGTGGACGTCGAGGAACTGCAGTTGCACAGTTTTCAAGTTTCATTCCTCAGCCGTGGAGGTTGCTGCTTTCTACTCATAAAAACATCTTAAACAAAGACTTCATGCGCATTTTAAAGCTGTTCCGGAAGTAATTTACTGTGAAACCTTTTACGTAAGTGTAGAATACTCAAATATAAGTCTTTCTCTTCAAGGGGAACATCACTGGTTTTACCCATGAAGAGCAGGTGACTCATAAGTATGACTCAGCCTGTGAAAACAGTTGAATAATGTCTTCTGTCGCCCCAAAGGGAGCTTTGCCATGTTTCAGAAATGAACTGGGTTGGAGACTAAATAAAAATACAACTAAAAAATAACATTTAACAAAGAATGTATCAGAGGAACTGGACACTTGACTCCCAAATGGTGTTCACTGTTCATGACCCTGCTGGATCAACCTACAAACAGGAAGTGGATATGGACACACAAAAAGGTTTTTCTGTTTTTTTTTTGGGAACACAGTTTTTTTTAATATTACAAAACAAACTACTACTTTTGCAGTTTGAGCTGTCCTGCAAAGAAATTCCTCTTACAGTGGTCTGTAGGTTTTTTTCTTTTTCTTGTTGCAGTACCACAATTGTCCACTACTGATCATGCTGTGTCTAGTTCTCTAAATACATCCAAGCTTTTACTGTACAGGGAATGTCTGACACACTAAAACACACTCTCCAGTTGAGTTGCACTATGGGAAGTGTAGGATCCAGTGTTGAGGTAGCATGACAAGGAAAGTAAATACATATTTTTAAAAATATTGTAATAGTAATTGGTAATAATTAGTTGTTTGGACAGACAGTATGATCTGCTGTTTTGTTGCAGTCAGTTCAGATCAGTTATCAAAATATGACCATATAAATTAGCCTAAATATGTGATTTAGACACAGTAGTTTTGGGGAATCTTCCTGTTTTTCCACACCTTGCCTTAGAACATACCTTTTTTATGTATTATGTCAAACAGCAACATTAGGCTGTTTTGGCTCCACTGAGTGTCTGTGGGATCAAATAAAAGAACATGATCCCACGGGCATCCAGGAATCAGAGGGGTGAGGGGGTGCCTTTTTCCAAGATTTGTCTTTGAACACACTTTTTGCTTCAGACCAAATGAAATAATACATAAAGAAAAACAATGAATGCTGGTGAATCCCTGAACAGAGTGTTTACTTTTGCTCTGAAGGTTCAGTTCTTTCCGCACAGAGAGGTGTCAGTGCCAAACCGCAGAATTTAATTAGTGCGAATCAGATGAATCTATGTTTCCATAGGTGAGGATAGGACACTCTTAATTGCAGGTACGCCATATTTAGGGTTATAAGAGGAAGTGGAGAAGGAGAAGTGAAGGTCAGTAAACAATATGCAGAAGATAAAATTTGCATTTGCGAAGTGAGTTCAGACAGATTGTACTGACTTAGGAGTCCAGTTTTATTGTTGCATGCAGGAGTGTTGTTTTAAATTTTTAAGGAGTTGACTTTTCAAGACACAGACAGACACACACGCACAAAGACCCTCCGTTCTTAATGAAAAATAGATAAACAAATTAAGTGTGGAGGGCATGACTTTGGAATTGTTTGCGTCGTATGCATAACTGATGAACTCTGTGGATTCACTGATGTATTATTCACGCGTGTAAACTAACACATTTACTACGAGGGGAAAAGCTGAACTTCAAATGTGACCTTCATGAGAAAACATCAGAAAAAAGATGCTCGTCATTCCTCGTGAAATCAAAGATGGGATCAAAGAAGCTTCATATTTCAGAAACTTTTGTCATTTTTTTTTACAGAAATATGAACTAATAACCTGGTGGAAGGTTAACGGTCAGGCAGTGCTCCCTGATCCTGTCATTTCACACCAAGAACCAGCATAATGGCTGATCAGGATGAAGGACACACGCTGTTCTAACTAACACCGAACTACCACACGCCAAGTGTGTTTTTAATTTATCGATAAACCTCCTTTCAAAACCACACGAAGCCTCAGGCCTCCCAACGCCCCCAAAGACATTTTAGCTCTTCAACATGGCTAATCTTCCTCCAGTATTTCCCTATCACCAAGTTCACATTTGGTCCACCAGCGAGCGGATGGAGGAAGCGCCTGCAGTGAGAGTTTAACGCTTATCTCGTATTAGCTCCTGTCGGGACCAGTGGTAACCTGAAAGGTCGGAGAAGTGAGATTGTAACTGGAAGGTGGCTGATTCAAGCTCCCAGATGGACAGTGAGTAATACTTTTCCTTTCAGTATATCAGAAGTGCTCTAACTGGTTAATGCTGCTGGGACATCATTTTAATGCACTGATGTTTGAAAGTGTGAGCAAGTTTTACTTCAGTTTGTGAACTGCAAGGCTGGACAGCATGTTGGTCGGTCATCCTTCCCCGTATAAATAAATGTTAAAAAGGATTATTAGTCAGCAAGTCCCTGGTAATGACTGTTTATAGATTTTAGTGTTTCTGAATGTCAGGCTCGAGTTTCCCAAAATGCTGTGGCGATAAAGGTCATCTCAGTAGGCAGAAAATGAAGATGGTCATACATCCAAAGAGTCGGAATCATTTCAAAATAAACAAAGGTTGCCTCATTTTCAAATTTATTTACAACAATCATAGGACACATAATGAGAGGTTAATCTAACAGCGTTCGTTTCATCAGTAATTCAGTGTACTGGCACAGAGGCAAGAGGAACTGTCCATACAGCAGTAGACATAAGTACAGTTTATGTAGACAGAACATTTCCAGTGTTCAGCTCTTCTTCTTCAATCTCTGAGCTCTTCTACTAATTATTTCAATTTTCTTTAAATAGATATTTTCATTGATTTATTAATTAGCCATTTTGAATTAAGTAGAAATAAAATGTAATAAAAATAATCCACTGAATAATTGCACTGTGATTTCAGAAATCAACCTGCTGATGATAAGAAAAAATGTAACATCAGAAAGTGATCAGAAGTTAGGTGACATTTCGATTACTTGCATTTTGTTGTGACTAGTCTAGCTGGCTGGCAACAGGCTGCTGCTAGCCAGTCAAAACACCTTGCTAAGTGAGCTTGCTAGCTAGCAGTCAGGGCACAAAATAGCAACATCCACTAACCAAATGCTAGTAGCTGGTAGAGTTGCTTCTCTCACCAGCCAAAAAACAGTTGTAAGGTATTGAGTGGCTGGTAAAATGTGAACATTCACAAGACATTTGACCAGTGGACAAAAAAGTTACTTTGCATCCTGCTAGCTCAGGTAGTTAAACCGACCATGCAAACAACACTGCATCTCTTTTGTATGTTGGCGGAGCAGTGTTATATAAAATTGGATGGTGCAACACAGCTAATAAGATAGCTTACTCCATTCTGGAGTGTCTGTCGATGTGTTGTTCAGCTGTGTGATTCATTCATTCATATGCTAAAGTTCAACGTAAAAGAAACCGAGTTGACTGAAAGGAGATGATTTATGTCCGAGCCTTTAAGATGTGTTCAGTCAAATGTACAGACATTAGCTATATCATTAGCTACATGGCATGTAGGAGTGTTTCTGTGTGAGGTTGTGCTCTGCTCAGACTGACAGATCTCACCACACACTCGTGTCATTTTTCTCTCCAGTGTCTTCTCAGTCGTCCTCTTGTCTCTGTACATCTATGGAGTAGATTCATACAGCCTGGAGACAATTTTTTTTCTCGAATTGAAAATTAGCTTTGCATTCTATCCGGACAGACCTGCACACTGGTGGCCTGTAACAAAACACAGCAACAAGCTTTGAAAAGATTTCAAACCCCCTCGCACTCTACTGCACACATGCTTTAACCTTTAACAAAACGATATTTACATGTGTGTATTTACAGAGAACATCAACAACATCCTTCATTCACAGCTAAAGTGATGAATCCACCGGGATCTTAGGCTCCAGCCTGGAGCGGTGTGTCCAGGGCTCGGATGTGGACACTGGGCAGAGTGAACCAGGCTAAAGGAAGCTCTCGTCCAGCGCTGTCGTCCTGGAACTTGATATTAAGGTAGAAGTCTCCAGTGTAAAGGAGGAGTAGAGCTCCCACACATACGGTGTTTTCTTTGGGTTTAACCTGGTGATGGCAAAGACAGACAGCGGTAAGAATCATTAGCAGGCTCAATAATGATCCTGGCACACTGTCAGCCACAGCGGAGCCAGCAGGAGAGTAAGTTTGAAGCAGACTTTGGCTTTGATGAAAAGATGCAAAGAAGTGCAGCGTTTTCTTCTTCAGCTCAGAACAATTCCCAAAATTAAATTATTTTGCACATTCAGGAATGTGGGGAATTCTTTCATGCCTTCATCTGCTTTTTATGACTATAAACTCTTTGTTCTCACATCAACCAAGTCATTTTCATCGCCTTCAGCTTGTTACAGACAAAGCCTCCCCTTCAAGGATCCCTTCTCTAATAAATAATTTAAACATTTCAGCCACGACTGTTAAAGAACCACAACAGTGTTTTTGTGATTTTAGCCTACTTTCATAAGCATGCTCTAGTTTAGATATTTAAATATCTTTGCTTGCCGGTTTCTCTTCATTCCAAGTCACAATATACAGTAACTTGAAACATGCTGGAGTTATGTAATCCAGCAAAGGCATGTCTGCCCCTACTGTTCCCAGAGGTGCATTGATATTATAGTAAATGGTCTGTACCGCAGTGAAACACAATGTTTATATAATTGGCAAAAGCAGCCATGATTATGTAACTCAAGCCAATCATAAATCTCAGCAAGTTAAATGTCAGATTGAATGGAAACCAACGGAAGGGAAAAACGAATTTAGAAATTTAAACAATGTTTTTTTTTTAATGCTTTTAGAACACGATGTTTCATAATATTATTCTCTCAAATATACATGGAGACCATGGTCATCAGTAATATCATATACTGTATACACATGGTTTTGGTTAAATTGTAAAGTAATTTTAAAAAATATTGTAAAGACATATAACTACTACTTATGGTGGTGTGGGGGCAGCACTTCACTTTAAGTCCTGTATTCAGCATATAAACATTTAATAAACGGTCAATTACACACTATAATGTAGTTATAAGCAGATCAGCGAGTTTATTATGTGTGTATGTTCCTGTGGGTACTCATAAATGACAATACAGTAAAACACTATCTGTATGTAATGACTATATTGTATATTAATATATAAATATATTAACAAATGTCATTGTACAACTTCATTATAGTGTTATAAACCACTAGGTAAATGGTTGTATCCAGCTCATTAATGCCAAACATCTACTCCTTCTATGAGTATGACTGGTATTTTCATGGTTAGTGGTTTTAATTTTGTCTTTTTTTGCAGCCTAGATGTTGAGAATTATTTGCACATAATAAATGTTTTGTTTTAAACCTTTGGCCAGAACATGGCGAGCTTGAAGCGAACTTAAAACTGCTCATCTGCTGTGAACAGGAACGTTTTTTGAGCCCGTCCCGATTACAACATGAAACATTCTGGGACCTTACTGTGTTATCTATCTTGGGAGATACTCAAACCCGTACTGACCGTGTCAATGTAGAAGGTGTTTGAGCCGATGAAGGTGACCGCATCGTCCAAATCGTAGTTCTGGACTCCGTTCTGGAAGTCCTGATAGGGCACCACAGTCAAAGCCAGGGGGCCCACTGAGTTCTTGCTCCGATTGGTCAGTCGTACCTCCAGGCTCACAGCGTCGCCCACTTTACAGTCGGCAATGACATCGCAGTCACATGGCTTCCCGTTCACCAACACATCTGGAAACAAAGAAAGGAGGAGGGGATTAGCAAGACTGATCGGAGACCTTTTGTCTAACACTTTGTGCAAAAATGGAACTCTGCAGAAATTGTTTGAAACGAGGATTAAGACCTTTCAAACCAACGTTTAAATCTCGTGCACAGTCATTCACAGGATTCCCAACCAATCTCCACTTCGTTTGTATTCATCAAAACCCAGACTCGACCATTAATGGCCTATCATACTGTTTCTTGTGCGCGATCAATAAGCTTTGTTTGTCCTAAAATACATTTTATTGACATCAGCAGAGGGTGCCGGAGCTGTGGGTATTAAACTGGATTCCCTCCTGTTAATCTCATGCATGACTAATTTCTGTCAAGAATGGACGAATGAGATTGTTGGAACAATCCCGAAGCGCCACACACACGCACACACACACACACACACACACACACACACACACACACACACACTACCGTGAAGTACATTTATCTCTTCTCACACGGCTGTACCTCCCTTTCTGCTGTCACAAGCCAAGAGACACAGAGTGAGTTCAATTCAATCCCGCTAATGTGAGACCAGTCACTCCTGATGTGGCCCCTATTTGGCTAAGGTGCAGAGGGAGACACAATGATTTGTTCTGTACAACAAGCTCAGTGAACTGAGCTCCAGCACGTTCCTGGAGGGCTGAGGAGAAGACTCTAAACATGGGGGAATCAGGGGCGCTCGAAGAGATCGCCCGAGTAATGAGTCCTATGAGAATAACGGCGGCGTGCGCACACAGGACGGTTGTCGCACACTTTCTAGTGTCACGCCCGCGGTTGTGATAAACACTGCGAGTCAGGGCGGCTGAGCCTGCGTGACAGCACAGTGAAAGAGGCGAGCTGTGTTCGGTGCCGCCGGTGTGCCGATCTGTTGCGTACAGTACGAGGTGGAGGGGGGTGTAGGAAGATAGACAGACGATCCAGCAGGAGGGGAGGGGAGGAAGGGAGGCAAGGGTGGGTGTGGGTGGCTGAGGCTGTGCTGTCACAGTTGGTGGGAGAGCCCCGGGGAGGCTGCAGCTACAGGGGGGTGACATTCAACTCCACGTCTGTATTAAAAGCACACTTCACTCAACACAGACAACCAGCAGCACTCACTGAGGGGCTCAGGAGAGGTTCTTTTTTTAAACAAACTATATATAAATAAATAAATGGCCTTTTATTAAAAGGTTCTTTATTAGTCAGTAAATGTTATTCTCCTCTGATAACACCCTGTACGTCATTCGTGATATTAATTTATGAATAAACTAATGATTCTACTGTGAGTCCGCTCATGTATGTAAGTATAGAAATTATCTGTACTATCCTTATTGCTGTTGCTTATCATCAGCTTGTGTCAGGACCAGAAGTAAGAATCACCTGAGATCCTCATGTAAAAACAGTCAGATCAGGATTTATTTAAAGTCTGTGTAAAGTAAGAATAAATATGTGTTCTGTGTTTGTCAGACCAAAGAAAAAAGTGTTATTAACAACTTGTTGATATTAATATGATTAATATTATGAAATTAGGTGTCAAAGTCAGGTAACAACTCGTTACCTGCACTCGTGGGAGCAGTCAAGCAGCAATTTTGAAGTGACTGAAACGTGTCAGATGAGTTCAGAAAATGACGACTAACTTTGAAACACCCTGCGCGAGTTGAATTAATCTCTATCTCTCTGCTAGGGGTGCAGGGGTATGCTCAGGGTGACCTCAGCGTGTCATCGAGCCACCCTTTAAGGACCGCCCACAAAATCCTGGACTGAAAACTGGTGAAAAACTGTTTGAACCTCTAACTCCACATTTCAGTAATATATCGTTCAAAGTCTTTTCACATGTTTTCAGCAACTATTTTCCAACATATTTAATATATTTTTAATAAAATTATTACAAACCCAAATTCTTAAAAAATGACAGTGAATATCAGGTTCTTAGATGATTCAGCTACTTTTAGAAAGATAAAGAACAAGTTCATTATAAGGGCTTACATGGGATTGTAGAAACTTGCCAATGTCTTTTTTTCTTTATTTTTAAGAAATGTGACCAAACTGATTGTGTTAACACCTGGCTGAGATCCAATCACATAGAGAGCCAGACCACCTCCAGACATGGTTTGGCTGATTGCATTCCTATTAACATCTGAATTAACAAATGTTTTTCTTCAACCAGACGAAATATCCAGATACAGATCACATGTTGATGCAACAAATATGGGCTAAATACTGCTATAGATACATACATACTTGCTAGTCACATATATACATATTGTGTCTGTTTGCATCTATTAGATTATAATAAAGTTATCGTCTGTACACAGGCAGGCTTTCTACCTGAAAATCAATTGCTCACATTGTGTGAAAGGGTAAAGTAAGTTGTGTTAGTCATGTAGCTAAATAAATCAGCAGGGGTGAAGAGATGACACTCAAAAAACATTTTTGCTGTAGATCAAACATCATTTCAGTGCATATGGAAACTTATGGATTATTGCTTTAACTGTAAAGACCTCTGGTGATGGTGCATTTAGACACACAGACAAACACATATATATATATATACACAAGCACACATATATTCCACAATCCTTTCATAGCCAGTAGCGCTGAGCATATAGTGACACCTTAGCAAGGAGTTATATTTAGTTTGTTCAAAGTCTTGTTGCTAGGAGATGTGCAAATTATAGGTAGCCTACATTGGCTCTAAAACTGCAAATAAATTCTTTCACATTAAAAGCAAACAAAAGAGAATGGTTAGTCTGTAATGAGCTGATGAACGCCCACACATACAAGCCTCAGTCACACACACCCACAGCCTGAACATTTGCTATAGAGTTTCTCTACTCTGCTATCCTGGATTCTGCATCAACGGCGAGGAAATCGAATGATTTGGGTAACCAACGTGTGTGCAGAAAAACATGAACGATAGCCCAATCCAATGAGGGAAACTGCAACTGTGTCCAAAAAGACAAGTGATTGCACATAATGTTATTGTGAAAAAATAATTAGCAATGATGTTTTAGGCTACTCATCCATTATGTAACCTTCGCAACAAGTAAACCAACAAAGAAAGGGGGGGATCAAGGTTTCTGATTGGTTGTGGTCTGGACTCTCTGCAAACATCTTTGTATATTCCCAGAGAGGGCTCGAAAGGTCATGACAAAACGCTTCTTTTTAAAAGCATCTGCTGTGTGTTTCCTGTTGTGCAGAGCCGAGTGTGTACCTCCACAGTGCTTCTGTTAAGGAGGCATGTCGAGGAATGTACTGTGTCCCCAGAGCCTCAGTAAGCACAGGTTACATCCCCTCAGGATCTACCTGTCATTGCTCTGACAAAAGTTGAAGTTGAAATGATTATCTTCTATAAATTAAAGCAGAGGTCTGTATTTCTGGTAGTATCAGACGAGGTTCATGACAAAATATCTTGCTCCTAGGTGAATTAAATCGGCTAAAATATTTTATTTTTTATTTTTCTTGAGTTCCCCCCAGGTTTCTTTTTTTTATACAGGCCAGAAAGATAAAGTCACCTTTGAGGTAAACATGGCTAGTTTTCTATATAAGAAAAACCTTACATAACTGCTCATAATCAACTCTAACCATGACATTTAAAACCTTTGACGGATCGATGACCTCGAATGACTGAGTAGCTAGTTACTAGTTAGCTTCACAGACAGAAAGGCCAAACGAGTTTCAAGCTCCCATAGTGAAAAAGCGTATAACAATGATACAGTAAGATGTGCTTAAAACTTGAACTGAGCTTCCCACAATTCTGTTCACCAGCTGTCATTTACGCCCGACAACCGCCGAGCTACCTGTTAGCTACCTGCTAGCGATCTGACGCTAGCACTTTGATCGTTTACGTAATGAGAGACTCACCACAAATAACTACAAATGAGTAAATTTGCTGCTGCTGGCTGTCTTTGTTAAACTTCCATTCGTTCCAGCTTGTTAAGACACTGTTAAGTACCCAAATTACAATCAAAATCAGGGTGATTTGAAGAAAGGAAAAAAAAAAAGTTCAGCGCTAAAAATAGTTAACATCCTGACTGCACACAAAGGCCTGATGATGAGGGGGAAAAAAAGGAGGGCGAGCTGGAGAGGAAAATAGAAAATGAAGAGGTAAGTGAGCTAAAAGGAGAAGTTTCAGAAGAATTGTATGAATAAAACAGGCCACAAAACACAGAAGAGGTAACTGTCATCAGGAGGGAGGATGAGGATTTGGAAGGATAAATATGACTGCGACAAAATACTGCTCCAACAAGTGCTGCACGAGCAACAGGTACATCACAGGGCGAGTGTGTTGAGATTTGACTCCAGTCAGCTCATTTTTATGCATTGATTTGTTGTGCTGTGACAGGCTCATTAATACATCGTGAGGAATGAAAGGAATTGATCTGGTTTATTCATTCCCTGCTGCTGCTAATGGCGCAGCTACGGCTCTTCTAAACATGTTACCTAACATGTGAAGCTGGGATTTGTCTTTCATGTTAGCAGGCGCACAGCTCTGCCCAGATGCTGCTGCTGCTGCTGATGCTGGAGTCTGCAGAGGCAAAGCGCTGCGGCAGGCGTCGCCACAGCAACCGGGAGAGAAACAGAGAGGGAGAAAGAGAAAGAGAGAGAGACGATACCTCCCCTCCTGTATGAGTATGAACGCCACAGATCAAACTACGACTCAGGGATGAAACAAGTCTCTCCGCCTCTCGTCGTATCGCTGTCGCCCATGAAGATAAAGATGACGGCTGACACTCGGAGGTTTGCCAGTGTTTACAGCATTTTGCCGTGCTTCACGCCGGGTGTCGATTCAGCTCATTAAGATTCACTCACAATATTGTGCAGCATGAGGGGGGAAAGCGGACAGATCCCCGCCAAACAAATATAGATGTCATGTTCATCACATCTCATGCAAAATGACATTTGTGAGGTGAACGTGGGAAACGCTCAATAAACAAAGGAAGGGGATGTTGCTCTGCTGCTGCAAACTGATTATATCAGCATTATGGTATCATTTAGTGCGGTCCTCCTCAGTACGTGTAGACTGTCTGTGTGCATATGTGTGTGTGTGTGTGTGTGTGTGTGTGTGTGTGTGCGGTGAAGAAAAAGCAATTGTCTAATGAAGAGAAATCAAGGTTTCTAGCAAGATTTTGGAAAGGCAGGTTTTTGTATAACTGCAAGCAAAAAAATATGGTTACGTAACTTATTTTGGCACATTAGGGTGAAGGTGAATTAAATGACTGTATAATAAAATGATGAAGAGAGAGTGTGTGTATGTATATATAAACATAACTATACTGTACATTCCTTTGTGACCATTTGTTAACTACTTGATGATCAATAAATGATGATATCGTGCCCACGGAGACAGTTATTCTCCAAATATCCAAAATGAGACATGTTCTAAGATGAAATAATCAAATAAATCAATCAATAAGAAATTAAAGTAAATACATCTCAGCACAATTCAATACAAAATAACAAAAAGGAGAATGCCTTTAGGTGAAGAGAGGGAAAAAAAAAAGAACATGAGCAAGAAAAACAACTCAAACAGACTAAATCTATACACACCTACGTATAAAAGGAAATTCTGATCATGCAAAACAAAAAAAACACGGAGGAGGAGAAACGCATTAATCAACACTACTGTATTAAAATGAAAAAGCACATTCTGCCAAATGTTTTAAATTAATAATTACTCACAGCTTCAATATTAGAACAATGAGCTCAGACCATTCCTAAAAGTCCAAACACAAACTATTTCGAAAGGCGGATCATTAATCTGTAGTATTTTTTTGCCTGGTCAAGACGGCAGCAGTGAAAGTTCCAGACAAAACAAAATGAAACCAGACAAGAGACAAAAAAAGAAAAGAAAAAGGAAAGTGCTGAAAAATTGATCGGTTTACAATATTCAGAGATACTATTTCAATCAATCAATTTCTGGAGCCGAAAACATGGAGGCTGTGTGTCCTGTCTGCCTGTACATTATGGACAGACAGCAGATATATAACATGTGATCCGAGAAAATAACTGTGAAACTAATTTGAAGCGATATGATGGTAATTTGCCCAGAATGGCTTTATAAATAAAATATAGCAATGACTAAAATCACTGTGTGGACAGTGATGGCCAGCCAATGCTGGAATACAAAGTGCAATAATGTGTGAGAGATTTTTATTTGGCTGCAAATCTCAATGTGCGATGATAAATACAGACTGACAGCTGATGAATTTATATAAAACAAACAAATCATCAACATCAACAACTGGTTCAAAAGTGGCTTCAAAACCAGACTTATAAAAATACATATTTTAAAAATAAAACTGTCTGCGCCGATGGAATAAAAAGACATGATTCAAGTGGAACCTGGAGGTTAACAGTGCTCGAGTGGCAGTGTCTTCTCCTCCAGCATGAACATTAACAAAGAGTTGTGCTCCGGCCCAGATGACCAGGTCATCAGGGTTTAACAGCTCATCTCAGCCAGCGGCCGATAGCCAGGCAGGGTCATTGATGAATGCTCCGATGGAGCCGGAGGATGTGCTTTAAAAGGTTGAGGTGTGCTGCAGAAAGTCTAAAAATAACCCGCCAGCCTCCGATATCCCCCTAAGCCATCTGCCCCTTTTATAATTATCCCCATAACAACCGCTCACTTGATATGTGCTGTCTTTTACTTTAACAAACGTTTAAAGATTCCATCTGCTCTGACGAGAAGAAGCCAGCAACATGTTTAGATATTCTGCCACTCACTTGAGGTGGATATAAAACATTTTCACCTGTATCAGTTTGGGCCAGGAGCCGTATATATATATATGAACTGAAAACCTACTCATTTGGGACTGCTCTACAGCAACATATGCACTCTAATAGATAGAAAATTAGTAAAGGGAATATAAACCAACCATAAATTTGCTTATTGAACCGAAGGTCTGAGTAATCGCTGTCCATCTGTGCCTCCCTTTGAAGTCCAACGCCGACTGTGTTTAATTATTTCACTGCGAGCAGGACATATTTAAGAAGTGTCACCCCAAACATGCAGACCTGTTCGGGTGCTGTAATTCCAATCAGTGGCGAGCAGCAGCCTGTGGCAGGAAGATTTGGGGGGTTATGTTGCAGCAACAGTTTGTAGGCTCGGTATACTAATATTGGCTCGTCTCCACACAGGACACCTAACTGAGGCTGA
Source organism: Argyrosomus regius (assembly GCA_946959425.1). Taxonomy (NCBI): domain Eukaryota; kingdom Metazoa; phylum Chordata; class Actinopteri; family Sciaenidae; genus Argyrosomus; species Argyrosomus regius. Next base: position 9,457,160 of record OX336899.1, on the reverse strand, counting down.
GCTGTTTTCCAGCCTGTACACACACACTCATCGCCGCTCTGTGAGCATCATGACCACGGGAGCAACAGCATTACTCATCCAAAACACTCACCATCGCTTTCATTCCCCCACTGGTGGCTACGTGACTTATGTTTACTCAAATAATAGTTCTCTTTTTTTTTTTTCACCCTCTATTCGATCTCTCTATTTTCCACTTCAAGAACAGGAGTGTACTCTGCTGGCTCATTGTTTGAATGGTGGTGCCCAAGGTTATCATTGTTTAGCATCCTTATCCTTCACTTCCAGCCGCACTCAACGTGGCTTTTAAAAGCAGGCAGAATACTGTGTGGGTATGGGGATTAAGATGCTTACACACACTTATTGAGACTTTCAACAATGCAACTTATTGTTAGATATCAGACTATGACAAGTGGGTATAAGAGGGCTCTACAAAGGAATCACAATAGATCTGAAGAGACTCTTGTGTGAGTGAGAATAGGAAAATAATGACTACAAATATGGGCCTACACAATGACCAAATCTGGGTGAAGGATGGCTCTCACTGTTGAAATCTCTCGTACTTTTAATGCTAAACCTCATTTTAACAATCTGTCAATCTGACTGTCAAAGAGGTCTATAAAAATTAAGTGTCTCTGAGTCGTAAGCTGCCAACAGCAACATTTTTCTACTCGTATGTTCATACTGTTATATGCCTAGTTTCCTTTTATTTGATCCCAAGGGGAGGTCTTTTCTCCAGGTTTGGTATAAAACATGAATAAAGCATGAAACGCATGACACAAAAACCCCCCACACAGAATAACAAAGGACATGATGGTGGAAGACGTCAGTATACTTTAGACAAAGTGCTTGTCGTATCGTCAACCCTGAAATCAACAATCCAACGAAGATGAAAGAAGAAGAAGATGAAGAAGTAAAATGTTTAAATATTTCTCTCAACTTCCACGTCTTTTCGTGGGTACAAATGATAAATGGCTACAAGGCGAGGCTGACTAGAAGTGTGCATTGTTATGTGAAAGACACATTGCAAGAACTACAGTCAGTTGGTCTTATTTATTTCAAGCACACCCGGACCAAATGTGTCAAAATGTATCCAACCCTACTTTTTGTCAACTCCCATTAACTACCCGCTCATGTTTCTTGCTTTTTACACTACACTCTGTATACAGACTGCAAATGCAAATTGTAGAGAAGCTGTTGCAACTGCATGTACTAATGATCACACCATATTTAGATCATGCATCTTGCACATTGGAATGTTTACTCAAACAGTAAATGAACCTCTTAACCATATGCATCTATATGCTTTATGCATACGGCCACATAACCCAGTGTATCATGCTGTTTAATGAGCATAATCAAGCGGCTAATACGTCTATATTTCCTTTTGACTTTCTGCCTCTAAATTGGAAGCATTTAATATCTTTGGGATTAGATTTTATCCACATATAGACTCACCAGTTTCTTTCTATTTGCCTCCACCTAAGCGACAGGACAAGTCCAGAGAGAGGAGGACAATAAAATGCAGCATGTTGCAGGCACATAGTTCACACTTGGACATTACTTTGAGCATTTTGTTCCTCACTGAACTGTGAGTGTGGCTGATGAGGAAAAAATAACACTGTGCAGTAGGTCTAGTATCTTTGCTATACAGCAACTTCCCAAAATAGAACAAATCAATAGTGTGGGGGAGCACTAGTGTGGTGGCTGGGTGCCATTATACTTTAATGGCCCCACACTGAGATGGCAGTCTTGGCTTGGGGCTTCCTGCTGCACAGTCATATAATTCTTCAATCTGACGCTTTTTCCAAACTATACCTATGTTTATAAGGCTTTTGCATTTATTCCAGGACTCCAGTTCCCACTCCATTTCTCTTCTCCTCACACCAGCTTAGGCGCTGTGTTATGATTAGTTCTATTACGCTGTGTTATGAGTGATAGTCGCCTAATACTTTTTTGTAAAACTCTCAAAGTTTTTGGCCTCCCGCCAAATCTAACTGTGGCTAAAGCAGAATGTAGAAACAAGCCATTACTCTGCAACATTCAAACACAAAATAATAAACTGATGTTTGACCTGAACAGCTTCTGGGATCTGCACAGAAGGCTTTTATGGAGGCAATGAAAGAGAGGTACCCAAACGGTAACAAAAGCAGCTGGGTTGCAAAAAGCCAATGATGTTAAATTAATACCCCCGTGCAGTGTGTCATGCTTCGTCTTTGGAAGTGGAATGTGCAAAATATGAATCTATTGTTTGTATGTTGCCAGTAGTACCTGTTGAAAGCACTAGAAAATGACCGAAGCATCAAAGCAGAGGTGTGGCAAGCTCACTTATTTTTAACTCCACACCTCAAAAATTGTTATTTTCATTTTCAAACCTGTTGTCTTTAGCCTCATCCATCAAAGTGAAATAACTTGAGGCAATTTATCTGACTTAACGCAGCTCTCTCTGGAGACGCAAAAAAAAAAAGCTTTATACAACTTTTTTTCACATAAACTCCTCAAGAGCTGTAAACAGACTTTAATGCCTAAAATCAGTGCAGCTCTCCTTGAAGAATAAAGTAAACTTATATTCATCTTTGAAAAAAATAAAAATGCTTCTCTGAGACAGTAGAAATGCAGCTTTAACCAGCGAAGTTTTGGTAACTGGCCGAGTTGGGGAAAATGTTTTAAATTGTGCTGGTAAGTGATGTCACCTTTTCCTTTTGTTTTGTACCTGATGTACTAGCCTTTGTGAAACAACTTATCAACCCAGTAACCTGTAATCTTCTCTTTAATATCTGGTTAAATTGAGGTCACCCATTAACTCTGGATCTCCTGAATCATTTTTTAAAGTGTGTTTTCAGTGCAGATGCTTGCAGAACATTTCTACATCAGTATTTTGTGGCTTAAATTGGTTACGGAAGTGTTTGTGGATAAATCTGTTTTTGCTGAAATGATCTTCAACCTGTGATACCCGAGCATGTGTTTTTCTGCCTCCTGCTGCGGCTGATAAATCAAACCTTCAGTCAAAGTCACACTTTTTTTTAAAACTAATTGCGCAGCAGTTTAAATGTCAGTAACACCAGATAAAAGTCATCTCCACAATCTATGATATAACATTATAGATGATGTTACTGTATCACTCCACTGGATATATTCACTGATGAACTAAATGTTCATTCACACATCCTTAATAGGCATAAAGATGGTGAACAGATATTAGCTTGTGATTTGATACTACTACTACTAACAGTACCGGATGTAAAGGAAGCTACAGATCTTTAATACTCTGCTGCTTCCTGAGTTCCGGCAAGATAAAATCAATGTCTATTATATCAAAAAGGAAATAAATTAGAGTTAAAACACAATACTCATTTAGATGACATCTGAAAGAGACAAATAACAAAATTACGTTTGGGATTATCATTGTGTTTACTCAAGAAGATCGCTTTCTATTGATAGGTTCGTGGTTCCATTGCATTGTACTTCTACTGAAGTCAGATCTATGTACTTATGAGTGAAAATGGGTAACTCCAGGGGCATTTGAAGCACTTAAAATACATGCAGCCTGCTGACAGTACAAGAGCATTAAGTCACGGACTAAAAATAGCCATTTGATCTAAAAAGAAAAAAAATTATTCCACCAAGAGCAAACCCCTACAACACAACTTAAAAGAGTTACTGCGAAACCTCACCGGGCATGTCTCTGTCACGTCGTGGCCACTCCACGCGACTTCAAACCCGGGCGTTTCAGAAGTGAGTGTTTTGTCCGCCAGACTGTGTTAACTTGTTTGTGCTTCTAAATATGTAAATATGCAGTGTTTTATTTAAAAAGATTCTTTATGCTATTTCTGTGCCTGACTTCCAGCCAGCTCGAGCTCAAGGTCAACTTGATAATAATAGCGTTAAATGTACAAGTGCACTGGAGAAACTGAACAGTAACAATTGTGTTAATGTCAAGAAACTTCAGGACAAATCAGTGGTGTGAAAGTTGGAAACATGGACAGTAAGCAGCAGGAAATAACTATTAGAACTTGCCAGAACTCATGAAATCATGGAAGTCAGTTAGTTGTGCTTGTGCCAGTTGTTTAAAATGTGTCACTCTCAGGTACTGATTTGCAACGTCTTGTGAACATAACTATATCTAATGTTAACATGCTGTTGTTTGGTAGGTGTAAAGTTTACTTTAATCTTCATCTTAGTTTAGCATGTTACCATTCTAACATTTGCTAATTAGCACTCAACACAAAGTAGAGCTGAGGCTGAGCGACGTGCTGCTAGCTTGGCTCATCTTATAAAGTAGGAAGGAGAGGCCTTCCTCTGTGTGGCTTCACTTACATATTGAAGTCAGTAGGCCTTGCATATTTTTATACAAAAATCTACTTGTGCTGCTTTAACTTTGTGGATTTATTGTTCCGTGAGTGCTATTGCTTTTTGAATTCTTATTCCCCTCTCTGCATATTTACCCAGTAAACATCATTACAGATCAGCAAAATGTGAGCTAAGGGTTTTGGCAAACCTTATCAACTTTCCTTCCCACACATTCACCTGTAACCAAACAGCATTAAAACTGTAATGATCTAATTTTTCTATTTTCCAAATCTAATTTATTGCCACTTGGCCTCAATTAGGCAAAAAAAAACAAAAAAAAAAACTCTTGATTGCTGCCTTCAGGTGGGATTGATGTGAGAGAACTCAGAATTAATGAAGTCTAATCAACAAGACGGCTCATAGATGCACTCACCTGCTTGAGGGGCAACAATTACATAACTACAATACATAAGAGAAGCCGTATAGGCCACAAAGTAGCTCTCCTACCCGCAGAGGTAGCTTATATGATTAATAGATACAACGGAGACTTCTGGCTTCTTTGACCTTCCCTACAATACATTCAGGATTTTCTGCTGAATCTTTAAAAAAAGGCACATTACAACAAATGCTAAGTTGCTAAAGAGAAGTTGCAACTGCAAACTGTTAGTAAGATTTTAAGTAATTTCATATTCCCATATTCCCATGGACGCTTAAAGTACAGTCAGCCATGAGCTCATGGAGCGAGTCTGAAGCTACTGGTCTGTGCCTTTGCTGACTTGAACATGAGATGAGTGTTCAACAGGCCAACGTACTGAGCATTTAAAGGCAAATCTCTGCTAATCACATATGGATGGAAAATAATTAGGGCTATCTTCCCCCCTGCAGACGTCGATAGCCTGGGTGTTGAAGCAGGAAAAAACAGCTGCTGCAATAAACCTGATCTGATAATCCAGTATGCTGATTTGAACACAACCAGAGCGGCTATTCTCACGGTCAGTGACCGCAGACTATATTCTCACTACTTAAAGATATCAGCTTTTACTCATAAATTAATATCCTGTGCAAAAAAGCACACGCCCCACCCTCTCTGAATACCTTATTTGACCTATGTAAAGAAAACAAACTCTATCCAAGGTGATGAAAAACAAAAAAAACACTTGGTCTCATTGTCCAAATTAAAACTATTTATTCTGAGTGATAAAAATAAAGCTGAGTGGGTGAAAGACCACAAACAAAAATTTAATTACAAAGTTGTGCTTTTATTGACTCTGGCCAGTGTCACAGTCCATAAACTCAGTCATCCATGTATTGTCAATAGAGCTACTCCAAAAAAAAAAGTGTCTGCTGTTAAAGCAATGACTTAGATACCATTACTTAGATACTATTCTCATATATGTCTTCGCTTAGCATAACAGCTGATAACAGGGGGAAGCAAGCCCGGTTGTGTCCAAAGGTAACATAATGAAGGGGAGGTGGGGAGGCATTGGGAGGCACTGGTCGCACTAAAACGCTAACTGTTGTTTTACATTTCAGATTTTGTGTATGTTATTCTGAGATGGAGCCAGGCTAGCTGACCCCCCCGTTTCCAGTCTTTATGCTAAGCTAAGCTGTCGAAGGTTTTCAGGGTCTTTAAATTCGACGGAAAAACATGAGAGTGGTGTCAACCTTCTTATCGTACTCTGAGCAACTATTGTTTTACCATGTAGCCAATTTATGAAAGCTATACATGCCCATCTCAGTCATATGAGTCTAATGAGGACATACCCTGGGATAACCTAGCCTTCATTACGTTAATCTGGTTATCTTCTTCAACTCTACGGGGAGATAGAGCTCTCCACGGGGAGCTTCAAGCACTTTGATTCTCCTCTTTCCTCTCATTTTGTAAAGCACTTCTGAACATCAAACTCTTTGACATACAGTAATGCGGTTCCAAGTCATATCTGTGATTACAACTCTGCGCACATCAAATCTAATTAAATTTGGATTACTTTTTTTTTTTTTTCTTGAATGGCAATTTCTTGAATGTATCATTATAATTAATTGGATGCTATCGTGCTCGTTGGCGTCGGGACAGACTGCACATATTCCTGGGGTGTATTGAAGCTCATTTGGTTTGATCAATATTACAACGCTGCAACCGGGCTGACAAGCAATCCACAGGGTGCACATAACTGTCTCAAAGCTAATTAAAATAAAGAAAAATAACGCATGAAACTAAAAATTGTTTCGATTATTTTGTTAATTGAGCATTTTGACAAACAAACATAGTGTATGTGGAATCACAATACAATGGGCAGTTGAGTGCTTTGGCCATGAAAGAACAATATCCACAATGTGGTGCGGACCGCCGTCTGGAAACAAAGAGATGCATAACAACAAACTGGTTTCGATAGAGGACAAAGCCTCTATCACCATCAAATATTTGCTCACTGGGATGGTATGGCACTCGATAGTGCTGCACTGTAAAGTATCCACTTTTTCCTCCTCTGACATAATCTCCAAGAATGGAAAACCAAACAAGGCCACTGTACAATAGCCCGCTGTGTCAATTCCTCGTTCTACACTGGAACAAACAACATCAACAGGCAGTGGAGGTGCTTGTTTGAGGAGGACAGATTCAGAGTGGGGGGGAGGAGGCGGTGGCGACTGTTTTGACTCATCTCCAGCAAAATCATTAGTCATAAGTCATTAGTAAACCTCCCGTGAGAGATTCACTGTAGTGAGGTCTAAACATGGCTGCTGTCATATGCCGTGCTGCACACTTACTCCCATCTCCCTGCCTCATTACTATGCTCTGCCTCCTTGCCTTGTTCTCCCTCTAATTATGCAAATGAATCCACTTTACCTTCAACATTAAAACTCTAATATGTGGAGATACCTTCGGGCTTGATGCTGGAATTCCTGCCCAAGTCCTATTCCCAAAGCCAATTGAAGACAAGTGAGAAAAGATAGTGCTGCTGTTGTTTTGCTGACATCCACATTGATCTTTGCTTAATGAGGCAAAACCTCCACTGACATGATTAGCTTTCATGAGATTGATCTCTGAAAAGAGACATTCCTTGCGACTGTGTGAGATTCTCATTGCGTGTACTGATGTGGAGACGATGGCAGAGGCTAAAGTGAAAAATAAAAAATAAAAAATAAAAAAAAACAACTAAAAAACTTGTAAGATTAATGGGTCTTTGATGGATTTTATCTCAAGATAACTGGAAAAGTGCCACACGAGCAACTTCAAGCAACTAAATTCAAAATTTTACACCCAAATATGTTGTTAAAACTATGACAGACGAGATTTGGCTGACTGCAAGCCGTCTTAAAAAAGGCAGGGGAAGCACCTCTGTTTCCCATTCCGCCTTCACTTTGTGTTTCAAGCTTGCCATCATGTGGGAAGTTGAAAGCTTTAAAAATTGCTCCTGATGACGCACATGCAGCATTGAATAGAAGAGGATTTCCCAGGAACGAACCAAAGGGGTGCTGCTGAAGGGAATGTCGTTTTCTTATGTAAAAAAAAAAAAAAAAAAGGAGCTCAACAAAGCCCTGCCTGAACACCCACACACAATCTGCTGTCGCACGATGTTCCTGTTGCTGCTGTTTTGTTTCTTGAGTAGATAATACGACACACAGACACACTGAGGGGTACAGTGCTTTAATGTGGCAATTATGGCAAAGACAAATTAACCCTAAGGCACTTATAAAGTCTAGAACTATCTATTTATACTTTGGCAAATTGTCGAGGAAGCACAACACACAGCACAGAAAGTTTATGTAACAAACCAACTGTTGTGTTTGAAAGGCTGCAGAGAGGCGAGGAGAGATAGCAAGGAACGGCTGACAGGTTGGTAGATGTCTGTTTAAATGTCAGGGCACTTCATATATATATAGGTGGAAAACAGCTTAACTACCAATCTAAATCTGTTAAAACCAACCTCCGTGCTGGTGTAGTGCCAGAAACTGCAGTTCCTCAAACGTCCACTTGAGGCTGGCTACAGAACAAGTCAATCTCCATAAGCCCCTATGTTAAAATGTCCAACTTCACAACAGAAATAATGTTTACATGTTTACAGCCCGGTACAAAAACAGATTTGGTCTCTATAGCGAATTTCCCCGTTTATGACAACTGTACTGAGTCCGATTTTTTTAACTCACCTGATCAAGTTATTTTAAGGCTTAAAGTTATGCATAATTAACAGCGTGGCCACTTTGATTGACAGGTGGGTGCCATTAAAGATGGCTTGTTTGAGAAACCAGGTGTCATTTGGCCCGCTTCAGGCCCGCCAATTATCCACGTCTTTGCCGATCTTTAGATTAAGTTGGGAAGAGGAAGAGGCAGGCGGTGGCCAGAGTTGTAGATTTTGATATTCAAAATGGCACTTCTGAAACCTGTGGGTGACGACGCGCATACACTGACCATTCTTTATAGTATCAGTGGTCAGGACACTTCATATACAGATGGAAAATGGCTTAACGGCTGTAAATCTGTGTGTAAACCCGACTGATATTGGATTTGTGAGGCCAAATCTGGTATCATATTTTTTGAGAAGTGTGAACAAGGATACGTACTATGCAAGATATGTTAGTGTAGAAAATAATATAGAAAAAATAATAATTCACCTGACTTCACCTCATTCTGTGATTGAATTCTTTTATTTTGACAATGACATTTTTAGCTTAAATTGAAATTTAAACAAACATTTAAAACTAAATTTTTGGGGAGGATTCACATTCAAACAAACAAATTAAGTGCAATTTCCATGGGGGAGGGGTAAGAGTTGCATGGCATGGACGACTCTGTGGATGAATTATCAGTGTGAAGCAGGAACAGAAGCAGGTAATGAGCTGTCAGTGCCGCACTGGGGGGCAAATCACTATAGACTGCAGAGATACCTGCAAGGTTATTATTTCCTCCACAGAATGAATGGCAATCAATGTCCTAGAAAGTTACTTCAGTCACTTGCAGGGGCATCAAGGTTTCAGCTGGGACTGATGTAGTCAAAGCAGAGTCTTCTCATTAAAGACCTCCTCTTTATTCACATAAACGTCAGATCCACAGAGATTCTTTATCTTATTTTGTAAACAAAACACTCATTACTGGGTAAAAATAAAATACTACTTAACGGGTTAGTGTTGTTTGTGTTAAAATAAGTAATGAACTTGAGTAGGTTTGACAAGGCAGGACGTCCAGGGTTTGTAATAAGGCAATGCATCATTATTTGTGTTTGTGTGTATGTCATGCCCTGTAAAACCCAAAGGTAAATCAGAGGAACAGCTTCAGCCTGAGCTCTTGTCTCTGCCGTGATCGCTCAGTAATGCTTCACTGCAGTTCTTGTAATGACGGCACTGTTGTATTTTAACACATTTTAATTACCAGCCTTCTCACCACACTGGAGATGAATGCACTTAATTTCAGATGTGAGACTCATCAAATCAGCCAGAATGCGAACAATGCTGATCGGCATCGTGTGTGTGTATGTAAGCTGAGGAGAATGTAGACGACTGTTGTGCTATTAATGTATGATTTCAGAGTCTGTGCAGCGTTTCAGTCAGGACTGTCTGGGAGGGGGGATCAAATAGGTCCATTAGTAATTTTCTAGGGAATTACTACTCCATCCAAGGGGGGAAATAAACCATATAAAACAAACTGTATCCTCCATGAGTGCTACAAAATAATGAGAATTGACATTCAATCTATTATATTAGACATATAACTCATTTTATTTTCCATTACACGAAAGAAATTAGATTTTGTAAGAAATTATGAAATACTACAGATGAAAAATAGGTTAAGAAAGTAATCTCCTTTCATCAAGGCTACACTACTTCAACGACAAATATATTATGAGTATTTTACTTGAAGTCAACTTTAATTTAAATGTGGATGACCAGACAATTCATTATAGTTCACATTTATTGATAATAATTACATTATTGTGACACCTAAAACTCATTTTCATTATTCTAATGTACTTGTAGTAATGACAAACCTGTGGTATGATAATCAAAGATATCAGATGTCATCTAAATTGATCCTGTTGACAGTTTTCAGTCTCCTCTTTAGCTGTTAACGTTAGCTACCATTAGCTAACGTTATAATTTCAAGGACTGACAGAGCAAACTGCTGCTCATCCCTGAATAACCAGATTAAAAAGCTACTAAAATATGAACGTGATGTACTTAAAATATAACTGAGGGATTGTGACCATTATTTATTATCCAGCTACAGTAGAACTACTTTGCTATTATTTAGCTATCTAGCACAGGCAGCTAAGGCTAGATTGTTTATTGACGCCATTAAGAGCGGCATAAACAAATCATCCATGCTAACTTTTTAAGTATCAAAATTCTACCCATCACTCCCTCAAAAACATTATTGCCACAGGGTCAGGCTGCCATTCATATTTACTGAGTATCAGTTTCACAAAGAGTTGAGTTTATGAGGAAAACTGAGAGGTTATGGGCACGACGTTTTATTGTCACAATGTTTACTCTTTGTAAGTAACCCTTTATAGCAACATCCACTACCCCCAGATGGGTGCCAGCCAAATATATCCTGTCCTGTCATGAACCAGCCAATACTTCTAGGTGGCTACATCTGCATGTGTGCTTCCAGATGCAGAAAACAAAGTAAACAAGTGGCATTTTACATATTTTTTGGCTTCAGTCATACTAATACAACGAGCTGGGATCATTATCAACATCATCTTTACCACAGAATGACAGCTCTCAAATCAGTGGAGTCAACTCAATCCATCTGACGTGAGTTTACTCGACAAGATTAATGGAGAAATAATGTGAAAGCTCTCTAACAGCCTGAAGAAGGTCAAATAGAATTAGCCTATGCTAAGCAATTTAAGTTCCTAGCCTCTAAATTAAATCACCCTGAACTGCATTACATCTCTAACCTGTCCGCCATCAATCACCCAACTAAAGCAGGTACCCAAACGCACACGCTCCATCAGTCTGGGCTCCGTCTACCCTTCTCCTCCTCCTCTCTGAGATCAACCAGTCAGCGAGTGAAACTCTTTGAATCCTCCATACCTGTCCACCGGCCACACTCCATCTCCATTTCTCACTCTGTCACTTCTCAACTCTATCATCCCCTCTCATTAAACGTTGCAGGACTTGCTTGTCGTAGCTATCTTCACAAGTCAAAGTTAATTCCTCCTCCCCACTCTTCCTCGTTCATTTTTATCTCTGACCCCCACTCCGTCCTCTTCAATCTCAGTGTTCCTTCATTAGCACTGCCAGCTACAGTAAATCACTACGATCTTTCATTTTTACTCTCCATTAGTCATATCTTCTCCTTAAAATGTGGCACAGACTTTGTTACAGTTGGTGATATTTTTACAAGCTGTTATGAGTGCTGTTTTTATTTATCAAAAGGTAAAGAGTACAAAAAGTACTGATTTGAAGAACAGATGACTTGGTCGCGATGACCACTCAGCTGAGCAGTTCTGATTGGATTTGTAGGAGCGGTAAGCTGAAAAATCTATTTTTTTTCCCCAACGTTGGTGCCAAGTGTTCACTGTGGTGTTGTGTTTGTACTGCACTTCCCTGAAATCACTCCTGTCTCTGTTTATCCAAAACATCGCTGTAGCTTCTGAAATATTAAAATACATTACTTCCTCTACACCAAGCCTGAAAAACTAAAAAAAGGTTGAATTACTATTGTTTCATGTTAATTGGAAATAAAAGGTAATAAAATAGACCATTACATAACAATATTTTAAGTAATTTACATTAACAGGTTAATATAGTTTGAGAATTTAATGAGAATTTACTGTAAGATGAAAATCATAATAAATGCTGGGGGCTATCAATTATTTCTATAGTAGATAAGTGAGGTAAAATAGCTCTACAGGTCATCAAGCAGGTCATCAAGAGACAGCCAGGGGTGTAATAAATGTCTCTGGGTTAATAAGAGTTTCAGACTAAGCCACACAGCAGTGTTTAGCCTCATGAATTACAGGACACTTCTAGATCATAGATATAAAAGATTTATGCAAGTTTTCTACTTGATCTTTCAAAAAAAGTTAAGACCTAAGTTTTTTGGGAAATGAAACAGGGTGTCATATCTCACTACACCTTTAACTGACCCCTGCAGATTTCATTAATTGGTAATGGAAAAATCTTTTACACGGGAAGATAAAGTTATAAGCCTTAAGATTTTTATGAACTCAAGCCTACTTTGACGCCATTCATGGCCCGCATTTTTTCCAGTAATACTACTCCATATAGCAGTTTCATTGTTGGTGACGGGGTTGCCATTCCTGAGCTTGTTTCAAATTGCCTACCTACGCTAGTGTTTACAGTACACAACACATCATGTAAGCTGACATTAACATTTACAGCCATATCAGAGCAAGTTACAAAACATAAAAAACACTTGCATAGTGCTGTTAGCACTAGTAACCACAGATGTTGCCAAATCAACCAACATTTTAAATGTTAAAAATAACACAGTGGAGCGTTACCGCCTCCAAAATGTATGCCATTAACCTCTTCCCTGGATGTAGACCAAACACTTACATCTTGGAGGTATAATATGAATGTAAATCTAATGCAATTTTAGTGATGTAACAGTAAATTCAGAATCAATTCAGGTCAATTTTCAGCTATGTGAGGTTACTCAGTTAATTGAACGGTGAACAGCTGCCAAACTGGAGCTGAATCTGGTCAAAATTCCATGCAGTCCTCCGCCGGGTGATGAAAGAATGATGACAAATGAATAAATCCCAAGGTTAATCTCAGCATTTATTATACAGTAGCTCTGCAGACCCTCGTGTCCTTGATGTTAAAACTTCAACCAACCCATTTCCAGACCATAGTCATGGATAAAACTAATGCAAAACAATACCACTGCAAGGTCTCACCACTCACAGGTCCTCTCTGCTAACACAAAAACAGAAGCAGAATAAATCTTACTCTACCAAGTACCACTCAACGTCTGGCTATTTATTTGCCATCTGTGCATGGACCAAACTGGTGTTCCAGCAAATGGGAGCTTGTTATGGCTATTGCCGAACACCTGTACAATGTAATGCAATCCAACGCAATAGCCCTGCAATAAATGTGACATTTGTAAAGCTTATTATGCTCAATTCCTGTTGAGACTTGCAGAAAGGTTTCACCCCTATCGTAATTTCTGAGGCCGTACAGTAGGTTCTAGTGATGTTGTTGGACTGCACTTTTCTTTAAGGTTAGTTTGTGTCTCCATATACTGTACACACAGGCAGAGGTAGATATAAAAACTATAAAGATCAGGAAGGAATAGTATATGGATATATAGTTTCCGCTGATAAGGTACAGCACAACAGAGGGATGCAGAGAAATATATTAATGGATAGAAGCCAAAAGGAGTGATCCATGGGTAATAATAAATGAAGGCGCAGAAGAAGGAAATGAATCAGTCTCATTGATTGAACTTTTGCTGAGCTCCACATGAAGTGAGTAACGTACTGTAAGATTTTCTGATGTTCCAAAACATTTGGTATACACACCTCTGTGAAATCCATGATACAATAATATTGTGGCCAACTGTTTGGTAGTTTAGTCAATAACAATGTGGATCATATATTTTTATGTGAAATATTAAAGGTCCATCAGAACGACATGTTGGTCATAAGTTGTAGATGCTTACATTTCCATTTTTCTGAGCTCTGAAGAGCTTTTTATCCATGTTTGAGGTTCAAAGTTTATTTCTGACATTTGAAAAACCATAATGAAGATCATGTGATATGATCGAAAGCTCAAGAACAGCTAATAAATGGGCCTTCTGGTTTCAAAATTTTAGATTATTGTTGGGTACATCGCTTGTCCTGAGTACGCTTTTAGTTTCATGAGTAAGCATGCAAATGACAATAAATGAACCTTGAACCTAGAATGTTGCCATGAGCAGACACAATTTGGGTGGTATTATGTTTCTCTTGAAATAAATTTATTGTTGCAAATTAGTTGTACACGAATGTAATTTTTAGGAGACAGGTTGGTGCGACAGGCTGTTGTGACCACCTGGTCTAGAAAATATCTGACTCAATACAACCAAGCAATACGCTCTACGAATTTCTACTTCTACCAAAATGATCAAAAGAAGTGACTTACCAAAATCTATTATATACGTCGCAAAAATCATCAAAAGCCTACATTTTTCGATGATTTCTGACAATGGTAAAGTGGCAGGTGAATAAATGCAAAAGGTTAATTGATATTGCAGCGAAGAAAGGAGGAGGAGGTTTAACAGGGCGGCTGAGCTCTGCTGCTTCTGTTCTCCGATCAGAACTTTCAGACGGGAGGAGACTTTATAGTCTAAATGTCAATAGAAGGTTAGCAAAATCTTGTTAAGGAGTGAATATCAGATGCAATTATACAGGAGGCTTGAGAGAGACCTCTGTGCCTCTCAGCCAAGGTCTAATTACATAGAGCAGGTTTGCCTCTGTTTGATATAATTAAGAGGTAGAGGAGAGGCTGTGTCACTGATGAGGACCAAGATCAGAATATCAGCCACAACCTGCCGGTGAAGTACCATCATCAAAAACACTTCAGTATTTTATTTTGGTAATTTCATGCAGACAATCATTTCTCTAAAAATGTTATAGTGTGTAAGAGATGCTAGCTTGACTGATGAGGAATGAGGCCAAAACCATCAAACTTCTGTATTTAATACATTACTCTTACTGGTTAGCAGTATTTTTAATCAACAAAAGTTTAATTTACATTGTTAATGAGGCAAATTGATTCACAAAAATGAGTAAACACATTATACACTAGTCACGAAGGCTGTAAAAATACCAACCTTGAAATGAAAATCTACAAAACCTCTAATTTAGCTGAAAGACAGAGATGAAGTGGGACCCATCAATATCATGAGAAAGAAGTGGTGCATAAAAAGGAGTTATTTCTTCAATCCATTTTCCTTTTTCGCTCATCCCTCCTCGCCTTGAATTATTTAATTTTAATACAAGCTGTGTAAGTGCTGGCTCTGAAATAGCTCAGACTTCTAAAAACAGCCAATGAGGGCACCAAGTTACCAAAATCCACTGAATGATTTATGGTTTTCTGTAATAATAAACGGAGGCTGATGTATTTTGAGAGTCTGGACGGAGACACAGAAACACGGCTGTTGAAAGTGGTCCAGACGGAGGTTTTCCAGGAGATAGTCAAAAGACAAAACACAACTAAATAGTAGTTGTAACTCTAAACCTTTGAACTCTACTGGGACACGCACACGCTGTAGAATGTGAATGGTGATATACAGGAGACCACAAAACAACACAGACAGACTTTCTTGCAACGCACTCCTTCCTAGCTACTTTTCCATTACTCAGTCAGAGAGTCTGTTCCTTCTTAACTATAGTTGTATCTTCGTGCTGGGTTACAATTTAGGCACGCTCCAATGAGGAATAGACAAGAAAAGCTAAGCCTGTGTGCTGCTGGGAGAGAAGAAGGCAAGATACCTCCAAACACTCAGGGAAGGTTCCCGTTGTGCTTTCCTCTTTTCAGGCAGATATAAATATCTTTGTCTGCACTGGGAGGTACAAGCTGATGGTCTCTGTAAATGAGACAAAAATCTGAGGCTAATTTAATGCTATGCCAGTGACTTAAATAGTCGTCTAATGTCAGAAGAGAAGGAGTTTAGTGTCAGGAGGAGTCAGGCTTTATGGGACTAACAAAGAGATAATGCTGTTGATTCGAGGCATCGCTTTGATACAGAAGCCCTCCAGCTACAAATGTAATTTTCACAAACTAGCAGGAGCATGAAGATTTGGGTGGGGTTTTAGATTTTCAGGGTAAGGTAATGAAAACCTGAGCATGGCCCTCAGGATGGCATTGTTAGTAGGCCAGTCAATACTCTACTTTAATAAATAAAATAAAATATCTCAACATCTACTGGCTGTATTGGCACTTAAAGGTCCAGTGTGTAGAATCTAGTGGTGAAGTTTCAGATTGTACCCGACTGAATACCCATCATCTCTCCCTTTAGGCCAAGCATGAAGAAGAAACTACAGTGGCCGTGAAACTTGTGATAAACGTGAAAGGTCCTATGTGGAGCCAGTGTTTGGTTTGTCCTTTCTGGGCTGCTGTAGAAACATGGTAGTTCAACATGGCGGACTCCATGGAAGAGGACCCGATATAAAGATATACAAGAGATATAAAAGTTAACATAAACACAATAATTCTTATTTTCAGGTGATTATACACTAATGCACATATAGTTATGAATATTATATTTTATTTCTGTCAATAGCTCCCCTTAAATGTTACACACTGGAGTTTTAATCATAATCATACTATACAGACATTCATGGTCCCCGGAGGATTGACTTTAGTGACCCTCTGATTTCATCTCTGGTGCAATTATGGTATTCACATTTGTGATTTTGAGTGACAACAACTGGATGAATTGCCATTAAGATTCAAGATATTCATCTACTGACATGACAACTTCCTTTGACTTTTTATCTAGTGCTATCATCGCATCGAAGTTTGAATGCTAGTATGCTAGTATTGTCATGGTGAGCCTGTTAGCATGCTGATGTTAGCATTTTGCTCATAGCACTGCTGTGCTAAAGTACAGCCTTACAGAGATGCTAGCTCGGCTGTAGACTCTTGATCTTGCTTCCTCCTACTCACTGTATTATACAGCATTGCCATCAGAGGAAAATGTTGCCCGCTTTGCTCATGAAAGATTCATGAAGATGACATAATATACTGTATAACTTTAAAAAATACATGTAAAACACAAAATCAAATTACAGGAGTGCCTGTGTTAACATCTGAACCTCCTATACAAGTCACCAATCAAAGTCACTGTAAAACCACAGTAGCTACAACTCCCAGGTGACTTTAATACTACAAAAAGCTGTTGAAACAGCTGAACTAACATTTTGTTTTTCACTGTGCTAGCGGTTGTTCTTGCATAGACATCCCACAGACATAAAGACTGTATATGCTGTATTGTATTTGTGCTACTGGTTTATAGCTATGTCCTAACAATGAATCACAAGAAAAAGCTACTTGACAGCCAAAAGCTTCTACTCGTGCAGAATCCGCAGCCTGCTGAGTGTGAAAGAGTGAAAAGAGTTTGTGAAATTGTGAGTTACAGTCAGTGCTTCAGAGGTGCTTCACATCTGAAAACCATTACAAGGGCAAAGGTAATTAACCCATTACATGATGTGGGAGGAAAGAACCAGTGGACAGTTGGTAGCAAAAGAAAATATTACATGAATTAGATCTAACATCGTCCAATTTAATCATGTAGAAGTTCAGCTGGTCTCCCTTTCGGCATGCCAATCAAATAACCTGGGAGTGGGAGTAGACAGTGGGGGCAGTGACCCACTTCCTACATGTATCTCTTGTGTGATTTGGACTCGCCACTGACTTATATTTTCCTATTATCTGATCCACTGCTCTAACTTCAATGTAGTGTGAGAAAAGTCCGACTGGCAATGCATATTCAGGTCTGCATGCATCGTAGACATGCATCGCAGACGAGCACAGGAGGAAAATGCAACTCTCTCTGACAGCATGTCGGCTAAGTCTACTGAGGGCTGACGGCACAGTCGCGATTGTCACTGTGGCCTTAAGATGTTCTGTGTCTCTTCGTGCCCCTTGGCTAGGCTCTGCAAATTATCTGGAAGTTTGGGTTCAGTTGAAAGCAGCTGTGATGCCAGGGCTGAGACAACGGGCCCCTCTGGTATTCATGCCTGGATTACAAAGTGCTATCAATGTTACAAATGCACACAAGCATCTCTCCTTAACAAATGCCTACAGTATATCACTTTGTATACCAATAGTTGTGCATTGTACCGTGACTGTTCATATAAATTTCAGTGTATTATTGGTCAATTCAAATAGAGTTAGAGATGAAAGAAACAGAGCTTTCCTTCAAGGCCTTTATCTGCCAAAATCAATGGTAAAAAAATAAACAGATGCTCGGTTGGTGGACTTTTCATAAGCCTAAAAACAATAAAGAAAACGGTAAAACTACAACACCACAACAATAACAGCTCTGCAGTGCAACAACAATTGCCCCCTGCTGTACAGCTGTACCCGATGTGCAGCTTGAAGCCGTGTGGAAGAAGATTAAGTTTTCATCAGGACAGTGACCCTAAACATTGAAGCTGTGCTGGTTCCACCTGAAGACCAAGGGGGAGCAAAGAGTGTTGACTCTAGTGATTTTTATCCTTCCTGTGCCCAGGCTTCAACTTCAAAAACTTTGAAAAGGGTAAGACATCCTGTAAAATCAGAAGATTCTCTAGGGGAAGTTATTTCTTTTTCTATTGACTCATTCTTTTTTTTTTTTCTTTCCAATGATTCAATCAAAGTTAAGGACACGTTCTTCAACTTCAAGGGGAACACGTTGCTCTTAGGAGGAACACATATTGGCACAACTGGCACAATATTATGAAACTAAATACAAAGTATGAAGTTAATATAATAGTATAGGCCTAATGGTACTATATTCATAATATGTTCCTTTTGTACAGCAGTTTAAGAAATGCGCAACCAACATTTATCATTTCTGCAGGTTTTGTTCCTTCATTAAATCCTGCAAAAGTGCAAAAGTCTCTAATCTGTTAATGTTATGTAGCAACTTGTCAATGATGATAACCATTCGTGCATAACAATGAGTTCAATGGTTTGCTGTCTCAGGTAAAACAATTTTTCATGTCCTGCGCCAACCAGGCTGTGATTGGTCGGATCATAAAAAAGCAACATTGATGAGTGCATTGACTTCACAAAAAGTTGAACATGTTTCAACAATAGTCAGCCAATTAAAAAACAAAACTCTCTTGTCTGCAGATCCTCCACTAACAACTGAACTGATGATGAGGATCTTGACAAAGAAGATGTGGGTTGGGTCATAATCAAAGTGGGCCGACGACGCATCTCTGTCTTTCTTGTTTTTGTAAAAAATTTGCTGCTCGAGCGGCTCACAGAGCACATGACCCGTTCTGAGCGGCCCAAGCGGTTCATAGTCAGACAGCCCTTTTGGCATTTGCCCAATCTGTAACTGACCTCATAGTGTTTTAATATTCAAAACATCAGTGCTTTGAAATCTGGGGTGCTAAATGAGCTCTGAAAAAAAAAATCATAAAGAAAAAGAAAATGAGAACACATTAGAGAAATGAAATTACTATTGAATTCTACAGTTTCCTAAAAAAAGTAACTTTTAGACTAAAGCCTGAAGAATGAATGGCTAATTTAATTCCCTATATTTAAATCTGTGGGCAGCACAGGGCATTGTTTTGGTTCAGTCTTATAACTCTCAACAGCGTCATGTCGTGTTTTCAGCAAGAAATCCAACCCAATGTGAGCTAGTTTGACTGGAATAAAAAAAAAGCTACCAGAGACTTCTCTGGAGAGTTGGAGGGGACCAAAACAGAGCTAATACGAGGGTGATTATTGGACTCCAAATGAATGCTAATGTTTCACCAATTCTGCTGGATATCAAATTAAATCACTTGGTGACCCCTTGAAGAACTGTTCAAAGTCTCCTGTGACCAAAGAATGGGCACAAACAAGACTTTAAAAAACTATCTATGGATCATGTAGGTTCTTGTAGAAATAGACAGTGCTGTGTGTTCACTAAGCCTGGAATCAAAAGCATTGGTAAACTGTATTATTTAAAAATGTATAATCATATATGAGAAAAGTTATCTACTTAAAAGTTTAAATAAGCTTTGGCAAACAATAAAAGATTATTAAGATTATATTTAAAATGCTACCACACAGTCAGCAGTGTGTAAAACTGTTTTGACATGGTTGTTAGAAACTCACATCGTCTGCCAAAATGTTTCCTTCAGATCCTTTGGGGTAAAGCTGCTGACCTTGTGGTCAAGTTTTGCAGAGATGAGAGACCAAAATAAATACTTGCTTGGATGCTGCTCCTGTTGCTGAATGTAACTGAGTTCTACATAAACACCCGGGGAAAACTAAGCAGTACATTCTTTGCTTCCTATTGAAGTGTCAGCAAAATAAACAATCTCACAGCATTTTTAAAATTCTGCTGTTACTGCAGGCAGGTGTGCCATTCAGCAAAGAGACAGTTCCAGGCTGAGACGGGACACACAGACAGACTCAGAGACCCTAGCTGCAGATGTACGAGTTATTCTTTTAATCAGTGGTGACGAGTGATATCTGGACTGCTGTTGAACTGGAGACGGAGAGACACATAGAGAAACTGAGGGAAGAAAAAGGTCCCAGTATGATGAATGAGTGAGACAGGAATGAGATTAGGAGTAGTCCACTGAATAAATGAACAAATTAATGAAGTGAGGAAAAAAAAAAAAGAACAGGCGGCTTGACGCTGCCAACGACGACATGTTCCTCTCCTTCTAAATAAAAAGTGCTGCTTCTAAGAATAGCTGCACTCTGCCTCTGGTTAAGGGCTGCGATAGCCATCATCATTAGCACCCTTGTGGTGTGATTCTCAACATAGCACAAGTTGCAATGTGACTGCGAGAGATGATGGTATGTTGCTAACTTGTCGTGTTTTGTTCACAAGATTCTGAGACCTTCTGGTGGTATTTGAGTACTGTATTCGCTGATGCTGCTGCTTCAGCCTGTGCTTGGAACCCCATTACAGATACCCAGTAAATGTACCCTCCTTTGTACCTGGCATTTAGATGCATCATCGGTGATTGGATAATATTCAGGTAGAGCACAGACACATTGGGCTAAAAGTGTACCAAAACCTCAGAGTTGCTTCTTTGTAACACACCCTGGAGCACTGATATGCTGGTGCAGGTACAGTATGCTTGCAAAAAGACTTAAAATAACAACTTGTCACTGTGTTCTGTGACACTTTGTCCCAATTAAATTTTTTGTGTGCTGATGTGGATCTAAAAGGAATAGAGCAACATTTTGGGAAACACACTCATATTGATTATAATACAAGGGCTGTAGTGGCTTGGATCCATTATCTAATAGATCTTAAGTCCTGTTCAACCAACTGTGCACCTGCTCCAAACTGAATATATAGATGTTTGCCTTTTGCCTTTGTCTGTTTCCACTCCGATGAAAACACATTAGCATCAAAACATTGGTTTGTTTGCACTGTTCATTGACTGTATAACAATGAACGAGACGACAGCTCCCCATAAAAGCCAAAGTATTCCCATCGCCCCCCGGTGGCTGGTTGCAGAACAGGTAGTATAGTTTGCCCTCTCCATGTTGGCAGGTGGTTCATCATTCTTCTGATAAGTCTGGTTTTATTTGGTGAATTGCTATAAAAGCAGGGATCACATCGTGAATGACAGCTGAGCCCTGCTTATGATTGAGTCGGTGGATTTATGGGTAGTACCTCGATACCACCATGCCGATACCCCGATAACTGCTGCGCAAACTCTGGCTCGAGATGGCAGTGGCCATATGTGGGATATTTTGTGGCGTCATGCACCTTTATGTTTGTCAATGGCACTATTCAAGACTGCAAACTGATCAATGTGCTCAAGCCCCTGTTTCCCTTGACAATCATCTGTTTTAACATCACAGAACGCCTAATGTCTACCTGCTAGTACATTAATAGGGCAGCTGGGAACTACATTTCAATTGAGATGCAGGCTCACCATAATGATGCCTGATGTGTCAAAAGATAATTAGAGGAAAGATTAGTGTGTGAAACTCAGTCTGCATTGGACTAACATCAGATTAGCAGTATACGTTGAGTTCTTCTTTCTCCACACTTTCCCTAATAATTTTGCGACAAAACAGACATTCAAGAAAGCCGAGCATTGAGGTTCATTCTTGACCTTTGGAATACAAATCGACCATAAATTATTCTTAGCTCAAAGTTCACTGACTAGTTTTTTGTTTTGGCGCTTTTGACCGCATCTGACCTTAAGCACACCCACATGCAGCAGCTCTGGTGAACACTACTTCTGTGAATCTGAGCAAGGACGCTGGACAAGAGACCAGAGGAATACCATCAGCAGTCTAAGAACCAGAGCAAAGTTGTGGACTAGGAGTCAGTGAAGGGCCAGATAACCATTACGGAGGGCAGTCAGAGGGCAGACCATCTTTGTACCCCCCACATATGCAGAAGGACGTGGGAGTACAATATTCCATCACAGATTCAAGTTACTGTAGTGATTAAAACAAAGTTCAGTGGTATTGTAAAGTCGATGGCAAATTATAGATAAATATTACATTAAAATGTAGCTATAATCCCTCTAAATTATAAAGTATCTCAACACTACAGCACAATAGACAAGGGAGGTGTCAGTGTTTCTCTGTCATCAACAGAGGAGATGATGGTGACGCAGGAATTTATCTACTCCCAGGCCACTGCTTGTCACGCTTACATTGCTCACAGTAAAAGCAGTTGATGTGGCCAGGGGGGAAATGTTGGTCTGATTATTTCCTTTTAGCCTGTAAAATACAATAAATAAAATATCAAATACACGTTTATTTGCCTATTTATTCATTTTTTAAGCCATGTTTTATTACTATTACAACCTTTGCAGGTTGTAATAATATAGTACTGTAAGTAATGTGAAGTGAAGGAATGCACTTTCCTATCATGAGTAATAATCCACCTTCACTGAGCCTCCTAAATGTCATGGACTTTATCACAACAGTGGCTGGTATAAAAGCTACTTTAAGTTGTCTCACAAGACTAATATGTTTACCGCTCAGCAAGGTCC
Source organism: Argyrosomus regius (assembly GCA_946959425.1). Classification (NCBI taxonomy): domain Eukaryota; kingdom Metazoa; phylum Chordata; class Actinopteri; family Sciaenidae; genus Argyrosomus; species Argyrosomus regius. Next base: position 9,434,229 of record OX336899.1, on the reverse strand, counting down.
CTAAAGGCAAGACGGCAGAATGCCACTCTCATCGAGTTGTACACACTGTGCCAGTTAACATTTCCATATCTCCTTTTAAAACCCTCAGACTCTTCCAGCACTAAAAACTGATCTGTGTGCCATGTCCTCTGTATCCTTGCACTCTTGCCTTCATAAAGTAGGTCCTGCAAGTCTAAAAACAGGGTTTTCATCCTGCATAGAGAATCTCAAGACTGCTTCATTGCCATTAATACTATGCTGCTTAAACAAAAACATGACCATGTTGGCAATGATTATTCTAAGAGTGTGGCGTTCAAGGCAACGCTGCCAATAAATGCAACAGTGGAATCACTCCAGGGTGGCATTAGGTAAAAATACACCGCATAGCAAGATGATTCATGAGCTAATTAGTGTTGGCCATTAAAAGCACAGTTCGCATAACAAGATGTGGTAAATTTGTCAGGTCTGACAGTCAGGCACACAGTTGACATATTTTAATACTTACGTCACGTCAACATATCACTGCTGTTAAACTGACGTGCCACATAAAAACATCACGTCACAATAAAACTGGTGGATATAAGCCTGTAGAACAGCAGCAGCCTACCACTAGTTAAGGTACTGTACCTCTACCGCTAAAACAACAGTGACATACCTTCATTATACAGTATGATGAAGGACAGTGGTATCTGCCACAGCCACATATGATGTAAAGAGTCGACAATGACATATGGCATATTAGAACTGGCATATATGACTAAAACAAGAGCAGCCTACCAAGAACACAAGACCAATGATGGAGGAGAGAGTTACATTTCTGGGTTTAAGGATGGAGGAGGTTGTATACTGTACAAATTGTAAAGGCCCTTGAGGGACATGTGTAATTTGTGATATTGGGCTGTACAATAGGTGAGTTTTGATACCATATATAAGAAGGCAAATCAACAGTTGTGTTCTCATTAAGGAGGTTTTAAGTGACACTGATGACAATGTTTTATTTTATGTCCTTTCTTTTTCTATGGTTTGCTGGTTTAGTCTTAAAAGCTAAAAAACTAAACAAGCTGGTAAAAACTGTGAAGCCAAAGTGACTTTCAGCACTTGAAGTGAGGGTCACCTCAAAGGCACACACTATTGTTTTGCACCCTCACCATCTTTCACATGTTGAGTTCCAGATGCTTCCATCAGGGCAGAGGTTTAGTCCCCCTCCCCCCCCCCAAAGGTAGCACTAATAGGTACAGATTATCCTTTGCTCCATCTGCTATTGGTGTTGAAAACAAACTGTAACCGCAGATGTCATCTTTCATGGTGACAGGGTAGGAGATATGGAGCTTGTGCTGTGTTCATGTGTGATGTGTTGTATGTATTTGTGTTGGACTACTGTCTGTAAAGCAAAGTTTTACCCTACACAATACATAAAATTGACTTGTTGAGTAGTTTTAGTGTTAAATGATGATTTTGTCCATTGGCAATGACGGCAGATGTTGAAAACGGGCAGATTCACTTAAGCTGTCCATAAGAATACATTATTAGTTTGAATTTGGGGACAAACTGAAACAATTTCACCAACTAAGCATACGCAAGTGCTCTGAATGAAATGCTGATATCTTCACAATGCACACAGCTTGATGGGTAGCAGGTGTAATGTTAGCATGCTAACATTGCTAAGTGGCACTAAACGCTAAGTACAGCTGAGGCTGATGGATTTTTCTGTCAGAAACACCTTTTACTGCAATTAGGCCAATGCATCACTGTAAACTACAGCCTCGTGAAGGCTGATGACACAGTGCAGAGGTGAGTCAACAACTCAATGATATATTATCAACAAACACTGAATATGACTTGCTTCTCAGAGGTAAGGGCTTTTGCAATTTATTTAAATTGTAAGGTACAATGTATTCTTGTTGCACTACTTATTGTTAAATAGCCTTGTAACTGGAGCCCTTTACATTTTAAATTTGAACATGCTAACTCCTCCTAAAGCTATGAGATTATCTAAATTATATCTGGTGCTTCCTATATTCACAGCCAGCCAGCCAGTAAGGCCGTGCACATCTGTTTAGCACCTAGCACATGTTTAAATTTATTTTCCTATTAAAGTAATAAATTAGGGTTCAGTAGGTCACGGTTGAGGTAACACCTTTGCCTCATTGAGAGGCAGGAAAAACCCCGCTGTTGTGAGTTAGTGTCTAAGCCTTGGCACGGTTATTCAGAGACTCTCTACATGGTTAAAATTAATCCTGCAGCCGTGTTCGCACTCCTGTCCCCTAGCAGGCCTCCCTGATGATCCTTGAGTGCCCTCAGAGTGCGGGTTATGTCACGATGCATCACTTTTCCCACTTACTTCCAATATAATCATGACAAAACAAGCATGCGAAACACGTAAATATGCAGACATACGCAAAAATGTTTGCAGTATAGACTGCATTTTTCCCATGGCATCGGTCACATAACAAATGAATGAATTCTGGTGCTTGTCTCTGGCTTACAAATGTTGAAGATAGAAAAGAAATACTGTCAAAAGGAAAAGGCTGCACAACATTCAGGACCAGGAGTGCAAAAGGAAACATAACGATCTTAACGTATGGTAGGTGATGTGGACTCTCTTCTATTTATTCCCAGAGTGCAAAGAGGTGATATTCATTAATCCCATGGTGGTATACATTTACTTGAACCCACAGTTTACAATGAAGGATCTAACTAAGTGAAAAATATCGCAACTTCTCGCTTTTATCCGACACTGACCAATCAGCAGAGGGCAAAATGTGAAAAACCTACTACTACTGGAGTCTGTACCGCAGAAAAGCAAGTTTCTATAATAACTCTTTTGCTTATATAATATGATTTATTTATATCAATAAAGAATGATACTAAGAGCATTTCATTTGATCATTATGTGGCTGTAGTAGTGAAATGCTCTCTCCAGTATCACCCTTCTCTTTTAAGGCCTTCAGATCCAGGAATGATTCCAGGAACGAAACAGGCAGAGCCAATATTATATTTTTACTTAAAAAAGATAAAATCAATAAATCGCAGGAAAACACACACACACACACACACACACACACATATTCTTTTCTCATCATTTTCTACAACGGCAGTAAAAAAAAAAAAAAAATGAATGAACACTTCAGGAAAAAGAAAACCCAACAAGATCACGAGGAGGATTTGAGGATCTGGAGGATATTGGTGTAATGAGAAGACCGGCCAAGGCGTGTTTTTCAAACAGTTAAGTCAATGAAAATCTGGAGCATTGATAGTATGCCACCTAACATTTGTGTGTTGATGCTTGAGACGCCCCACGATCCCAGTGCTATTAACAGAGACTGATAGTTGAAAGAGTTTTTTTTTTTTTTAATTACACCTAAACATGAAGACGATCCAGGCATCAATAGAGCACCGTGCTGCATATCTGCATGTAAATGACTCTGTTTGGATCCCTCTGATGTCTCCTCTGTAAAGGGAAACATGCCACACTAATGCTGCTTTAGGGTGGTACATTTCAGTCCTTTTAATGAGATGGCATCTATGCCCAAAGTACATTGATTAGGAAGAAATCTTGCCCACATTAGGGGCATGTGTGGCCCCGCTTGGCTAATCAGACACAAGTTGAGTTGGGCATCAACAGGCAACCAACAGCATGAAAAGAAATAAAAATCTAGTTATTTTCTAACCTCTAGTTTTTGATTTTTCTACTGAATACAACAATAGATACTACAGATAATACACTGGAGATTTTTTAGCTTTTAGTGGAAGGAGATATGCATAAGTGAGTATCCCATTAGCACACTGCCATTTTGGTGCCAAATGGACAACGTTTTGCACCTTCTGCTGGCAGCCAGCTCTAAACATGTCAAAACCAAACCGTCATATGCTATATTGCTGGGAGCTTCTTTCAGTAAATATTAGTTTGCCAATTAAAAAACAAAGAAAACTAATAAAAAAAAAAAAAATCATCAAACAAACATTGACGAAAAACATCCATCTATTCCAATTACAGCAATAATGGGAGGCAGAGTATAGATTAATGTTTGATTAGGCCTGCATGTATGAAGGCTTTCGCTTTCAAGTGATTAACTTCATTCACAGCTGGCAGGTGCTGGTTCCATCTGCGGTCTCTAAATTCTGAGTGACAGACGTTAACAAATACGTACATACACCAGATTCATCACTGATCACATGACTGAGTTGGTTAAATTAATAGAAATGGGAATTTTAGCTTCGTCTCGGGAAAAGCTTCGCTGGACTCTCCACTCCTTTTTCCCGAAGTGGCAGTACGTTGGAGTTAGGGAGAGCACAAGAGGAGCAAATGCGATTGGATTGTCACTAGCACCTAACACACTAATAACATATAATAATGGAATCAACTTTTGTGAGCCCCAGGTGTGCTGCATGCCTCTAGCCACGAAAATACCACTGCTGCCTACCTCTGCACACTGTGCACCCTGCATCAGGATTTCTGCAATTAGCACCCACACTCTTAATTCTCCTTTTCAAGGATCTGAAACTTTTTGGAGCTGCACTCTCTGAACTGCACCGCCTAACTCAAGACTACAGAGGTGGTAACACAGAAAATCTTGGAATATCTCACAAAACTCCTGAACAAAACTGGAACTATGATTTTTGAGAGAGAAGAGTCACACCTTCATTAGAGCCTATCCATGTCCCTTCTTGAGATTTCAACATAACTAATCATATTACAAAAATTAAAAATTCTCTGCAGCCCTGTAACAGTGCACGCTTGGTGTGCAGTCCCAGCATCTGCCAACTGAATGGGCCCTCCCAACCATTTGCTTTTGAAATTAAAGTACTCCTTCCCCTGCTACAGCCAGTTTACTTACTTGCTGGAGCTATTGCATAAATGCAACAGGGTTTAATTAGCAACAATATGGGCCTTCGCCTAGTGTTGGCAAGCTGCCTCGTGATATGATGTGAAGAGAGGAAGGAAACTGCATTTTTTGGCAGGCAGCTGTGAGTCACTTTGTCGGCGCTGAACATTCCTGCAGCACTCGTTACTGCTTGTTACATCACTGCAGTGTTTTGCAGGTGAAAAGGTCTCCTCCTCCAAATCTACGGAATAGCTATGGGTGATGGGTTGATGGGATTCAACAGTCCAGCAGCAGGTGGTGACACGGTCGTGGTCTGATAACATAATGCTAGCTCAGACTTGAGTTATACGTCAAACTCTAAATATGTACTGTTAATATTTACAGTCAAATTCCCAGTTCATTACTGTAATTTGCACAGAATTACAGGCATTTTGTATGACATGACTTATTATTTTAGCTCCCTACTGTATATTTAGAGATTGTGGCAATGCAATGTAGTAATTTTCAGCTGATTGGGATTCAGAGCCCTTTTCTTTTCAGCATTTTCTATGAAGGAATCTGATACTATTAAATGTGTAAATAAAAAACTGAAACGATAGCTGATCCAAGCACCTTATTTTTCACTAGCTACTTGATCCAAATACGGTAATATAGTATTGTTATCATGGTCAAATGTGTTCTTATACTAAATATTAACTTTATAAGCTCAAATATGATATAAACAAAACTATAACTGGAAGAATGCAACTCTTGAAATTGATGTGATGCTAGAGAGAAGATGTATCAGTTTGTTTGAATCGTTGGAACAACAGAAACACTCACGGTTGTACAGCAGAATTACAGACATTGGTTTACAGACAGAGAAGAGAAGCCGCTAGCTTGTACTTTGCTAACATCTGTGTTAATCCATGCATGTTCCCAACCATCGGTGCAACCAAATCATTTTGCATATACACACACAAATATGCAGCTACACTGTAGAGCAGGCTGAGGTGGACAAATCACAGTGAAGATACAGATCTCAACAGTACAGTGTCTGTGATTATCTTGCAATACCCATATCAGGGAATCATCATTAGTCATTCTAATTATTTTGGGTATCCAGGGTCCCAGAAGTTAATGTCCTATTTATTTTCTTCAGTGTTTCTTCAAATTACACTTCCCAGGCTTGGATGGAAATAAAACTCCCCTGGTTGAACCATCAGTGCAAAAGCTGAGCAAAGTGCTGCTGAAAATATAATATGGTTCAAGCTTGTACACAGACAAATGTAAAGCTGGTTAATGAATAGAAACTTGAGAAACTATACTATAATGAATAATGAATCTGAATTTATCTCAAATGAATACACTTTAGGATCCTGCTGCTGGCTCCCAAATCAAACACATGAACTGTTTTACAGTGTACTACTGCCTGTGAGACTGCAACTTTCAGAATGCCACTTTAAATTAATCATTACAAACAGACATAAAAATGTTTTTTTAATACTTAAATTTATTTAATTAAAGTTTTTTTATGACACCCTTTCTGATATAAAATTCTGATATAAAACTTTTACCAGCTGTGAGCAGCAACAGTGATAACATCAACAGTTTTTACTGAGTCTTTTGGGTACTCTTTCTTTAGACACTTGAACACAATATATGCATAAAAACCTGCTTGGATTTAGTATTTACTATTGAATTGGGACTCACCTTTGTATTGTAAATTCTCCAATTACGGCCCCGTGTTTTGTTGCAAGAACAAAGTGTTTTGGATTCCCTACAGTTCTGCTTCTTCTCCATAGCAACAGCAGCTGAGGCTCACGGACGTCGTAGTATTTAAAGCCGCTCGCTATGTCAGACAAACTTGATTTCTCCGAAACAAAGGCAGATGGCCATAACAAAAACATTTAATATTCTTATGTGATCTGATAGACTCATAGAATTCTGTGTTGACAAGTACATCAGTGAAAGAAAACTTTAAAACAGGAACCATTTTCCAACTCTATTGTTATGTGGTTGTCACCTCGTATTCAGATTTCTTTCCACAGGCATGTAAATCAGTCTGGTAGTTTATTTTTTATTTTGTTGGCATCTCTACAGTAGCATTAGCATGGCGCTATAGAACAGCCTTCAGTTTTTGAGAGGACACTCTGGATAAGTGAGGATAATACCAGGTGGCCCATGCTTCATCCCCCTGTTCTCTGCTTCTGTGGAACCATAATTACATTTAGCCCGTGCCTCGACTGGAATTAGAACTAAGACTTAGAGCACATACCTGAAAACCGCTCTCTCTGGCTCACCTTCACTCTTTCCTTCCCCGACTCTCCTCTCGCCCAAGATGACTCAGTAAGCACAATCTTTCCCAAAAATCTCATTAAGGCCCACCACAGCCACCGAGTGCTGCTGCATTATTCATGTGTTTTTTCCCGAGCACTCTCGAAAAAAATGGGTGAATAATTCCATCTGATGTTTAAAATGCACCACAAGAAAATCAGCTGGGTTACATTGAAGCATACCTTTAAACTAACAATACTGTTGCTGGGCTCCTAGGAACTCATGAAAACTCATCCATGAGAAGAAACCCACGAATAACTCTCGCAGCATAAAGTGACATGATCGCATAATTTATAAAAAAATACTTTAATGTGCTTCTCTTACTAAATGCATCATCAGACATATTGCATTATATTTAAATTGCTTAAAGACCATCAGTTTCAGACCACACATGACTCATTTAAAGACTGAGATATTTCAGTGGGACTCATTAGCTTGCAAACATTAGCATTTTATTTACGCATGGCATGCTAATCCCTCCTAACACCGTATGTGTTCTTAACACTCCCTGCAGAGCCATATCCATCAGGACAGCTAAAGAGATCTGCATAATTTTTCAACTGAATGTGCCAAACTTTATAGACGTGGAGAACTTGTGTCCTTGTGTACATGCATAGAGACAAGAGTGTTTGGGTGTAAGTCTGCGTGTACTTGTCCGTCTGCCCAGTGTCACAATGTGTTTATGTAACTGCAGTGGCTGGCAAAAAATGCTGATAAATATTTCAGCTACAACCACAGTGCAGCACATTGAGCTAGTAAAGCAGCTATTTTGCTAAAGAAGATAAGGGATTTATTAAATACCACACAGCCTTTAGTGGATTGTTTTGATCGGTTTTGTCCGACCAGCACATATCTTACATGGATGACATTCACTGGTCTCACCAATCTCTCTATATAAAAGTGAAGGCAGCCATTCAGGCCATACTTGCCTAACACAAAATAGCAGAAAGTCTGAGTAAAAGGATACCAGATCAAGGTGGCCAGACACATAATTCAAAAGGTATGTTCATGTTGTTCTGTGTCTGCAAGATAAAGTGTAAAGTGGACTATTGAAGTGAACTGTTAGTCAATGTGCTAGTACCAGGTTAGCTAAAACAACTTGACAAGGCAATGGTAGGTATGTGGGGTAGCTGTAGCATGCATCATATAAGTTTGGTGTGGCACTCACAGCTATTTGAGATTGTTGGGGGAAAAAAAGAACCAATCACAGATTTTTAGGAAGAATTAAGGATCGTCTTCGTTCATAGGTGGCTGGCTGTTTAGCAAAATCCATAAAAAAATACCTACCAACCTGAACCAAATCGGAAGAAAAACGAAGCATCTTTTCCATCAAGGAAAGCCTTCAGTGTCGTTCTTTGCTCTTCCTTCAATGAAGAAAAGCTCTCCAGTTGTAACATGACTAATTCTAGCAGCACCTCTAACTGACTAAGTAAGTATAACTGATTGTGTTGGGCAAAAATAGCTAACTTGAACACAATGTCAGGCTAAATAATGTTACCTGATCAGGCCAGCTACACTAGTTGTCGAAGCTGGTGAAAGCACATTAAATTTACCTCATGTTAAAGATAGTGTATCTCTTCTTGAGTGATCCACGTCTGTCCAGTGTTGGAATAACAGCATAATAATCTACCAGATGCTTTGTCTCAGTCACACCATGGTAACAAACAAGAAAATGAAAACTAAACAATTTGGTGAACAGCTACCATGTGGAAAATTTGGAACACAGAAATATGGAGCTGTGGATTGGATCTGGATCATATACTGCCAATAGATTAAATAAATAACCAATTTTAACTGGCAGGAATAGAGCTGGATCGCTTCAGCCTGTCAGTAGCTTGGGTGCTAAGTGTTGAATTAAATCCTACTTTGACCTCAGAGCTCAACATCTTTCAGACAACAGATGTAACAGCACCTCTGATATAACATCAACTCGTGTGGACATCCGTGCAAACATCTTTCCACACAGTATATTTATGGCACAACTAAAGACAGTACAATGAATAAGACATCTCTCGCCACTGCTCCATTTTTATCCATGCCAGAGAATCTGGTGTGAATAACTGAGGATGCAGCATCATTTCATGACTCAATTTCTACCTTCACATGAGACATATGCTGTAGGCAAGCCCCAAGGAAGGCAGGAGATTCCACAGCTGTTGCTGTTAAATATGCAAATTGGTAAAATATGGTTCCAACTAAATATAACCCACCATTAAATTTTTAGTGTTGCATTAAGTAGGAGCATAACGCAATAATGACCCCACTGAGTCGCAACCTCAGAACGATCTAACCAACCTGTGAATGTGATGGCTGTGGATACGGAGAAAGGAAGGAAGGTATGAATAAATATGTGCGCATAAATCTAACAATGATGTTACAGTGGGATGTTGTATGGCTTTGTCTAAGTGTTATGGATTTTGGCAGCCAAATAAAGTATCAAGCATCGCAGGAGACTGTATATATGCCGGTGAGTGCACTATATCTGACTACTAGACAGCCAGGACAGATGAAATGTGGTTTTACTCTTCTAATTTGCATTGAGTATAGAATTATCCATGAAGTTTAATTCAATTTTTCAGTCACCTAAAGTATATGTAAGCATGGTGTGGCATGTTTCCACCGCTTCTCTCTCCAAGTACCATAAGGATGAGTGCCTCTCATCTCCATGTGCAGTGAGAGTAGAGACTAACTCAGACTGGCAGATGGGTAGAGGGCATCCAGTAAACAGCCACACAGGTCAGGGTGACATTAAAATGTCTTTCACTGGCCAGCTCATTAAAGAGGGGCGCTCTCATGCACGCACAGGCAGCAGGGTCACATTTACAACACAGTAGTAGTAGTTTCTAGTGCGTGCTTCTTGATTACTTGTTTCTATTTGAAGCATTTCTACTGAAATACGGATATATAGTTCAAATAACACACATTTTCCTTAATTTTCTGTTGCTTAATTACTAATTTGAGTGTCAGGTTCATCTGCGAGTTGTAAGCAGAGTCAGTTACACAAAGAAGCAGCTCTGTCAGCGCTCTGGTGGGCTCAATTGGCAGCATCGAAGATGCCCGGCATGCTGTCGATTCACACCAACCTCAGACCAGTGAAACACGGCAGAAGAGGACATCCCACAGTCTGCTGAGCACAGATCAACCGACTGGCCATGACACAGAGACGTGGTTTGGGACCATTCTTTCCATGCAGAACCCAACATTCACAGCATGTGTAGAATAGTAAGAAGAACCCACAATTAGGTAGCACAAACCTGGTGACTAAAGTAACCAATTAATTGAGAGATCTTGTGGGAAGAAATTTGGCAGCACTGGTTGAAATACAGGTCAAACCAGTTTGGTCTTACCAAAATTAACACATACAGGTCAATCATGGCAAAAAAAATCTCAGAGAACTTTGGGAAGAAGGCAATGACAGCACATTTGTCAAGGGAAAGCTAGAAAAAAAAATAAGCTCCATCTTTCTGCTGTGATCATTTACAAATTGGGAGCGCTGAAAATGACAGCAGCTCTGCCTATAAGTGGACGACATTCTAAAATATCTGCAAGAAAAATGATAATTCAGGTAAAAGCCAACCAAAACATAACTTCTAGGGACACGAACATGGCTTTAATATCAGAGTTGCTAGGATGAATTCTCTCACCTCAAAAAAGAACAAAACTGCCCATCTCACCAGTAGAAATCTTTCTGTCAGCTTTCTGTCTTTCTGTCTATTCTGTGGACAGATGAGTCCAAAGATGAAGTGTTTGGTAACAACCAAAGCCACTACATTTGGCAAAAAGTCAACAATGCTTATCACCAAAACAACCTTCTCCCAGTGAAGCATGGTGGTGGAAATATTAAGATCTGGGCCTGTTCTTCATCTACAGGAATTTGATAACTCCACATAGTCCAGAGAATCATTAATTCTAAGGAATATTGTAAAATTCTTGTCTCAAGCAATCACGCAACATGATAATGATCCAATGCATACCATCAATACAACTAAGGAATGACTGAGGAAGAAGATTTGTGTTCTGAATTGGCTCAGTCAAAGTCTGGACCTCAATCCAATCATAATGCTGTGGCGGGACCCGAAGCAGGCAGTTCATGCCAGACACCCATCCAACCTTACTCGATTGGTGAAGGGGTAAAAAATCCCCCACAGCAGATGTCAGAGTCTGATTAGTCACTACAGAAACCATTTGGTTGAGATTACTGCTGCAAAAGAAAGTGCACGAATAACTGAAGGGGTCCACATATCTTTGAACACATTGAATCAGCATTGATGTTAAATTTCGGATTAAATTTTCTTTTGTTTGAGTTCATTATTTGAAAGGTCAGTATTAGGAATTTTGGTATAGATTAGCATTTAATAAGGTTATTTTGGTGTTACTAAATATCTCTGTAAGGCTCACAACCTTTCAAGCAGCACTGTATCTCATTAAAAATATCAACCAGATTTATCATAATCTTTATAAGCAAAATATAGAGTTCTAAGACAGAATAATCAAAAGGTGATGGTATCTAAAGCCAAGGTAGAAGCAGTAGTGGCCTGCAGCACCAGGATTTAAAATGGCAAAATTTGCCAGCAATTCCAAATAATTACAATGGAATCACCTTGTTTAGTGGATTTGCTCGCAGAAAAGAAGAACTTTTGAGTGATTTCTTGGCATTGAGCTAAACTTTGGTGAACTTTGATGTGCAAATTCCCTCTGTTGACCAATTCACCACAATCACAGTCACAGGCAGTGTGTAGTTTCCATAACCACAGTTTTCTATGAACCTTAACCAGACTGTACTTAGATAGTGAAAAAACCTTGATAGAATTGTCTCAAAGTAAGTCTTAATCATTTTAGCATCACACTGCTATGACATTGTGGTACGCACATTGGACAATCAAGGTCAATACAGCAAAACTAGTGATATTCTTCTCGTCAATACCTGGCACCTACATTACAGACAATGCAACTCAGCTCATTTCACTTGACTACACATATTCTAGTGCGTTTAAACTTATCTTCAGCCTCAAATGACATCTCTGGAAGACATTTATCAGACTTCACGGAGCTCTATCTGGAGACACAAACGGCTTTATACAAATGGAATCTGTGGATTTCACAGATTGAGCTCATGTGTGTGTTTACGTGTATGTGCGTATGCAAATGTGTGCATGTGTGTCTCCACCTGTTATGCGACCGCGTCCTGCTCACGCCAGACTGTCTGAATCACGCTCGGGCAAGAAGGCAGAACTAAGGCCCTTCTGCTTTCATTTATAATTCAGAGCAGCGCCACATTCCATTTGTCTCCTGCAGAATTACAATTTCATATCTCCTGTTTCTTGGGAATTGCTTTTCGAAACAGAAAGAAAAGGGGGGGCACACTTATTCAAGGTTTCAGGTGTTCTTTTGTAAGAGCTCTTTAGGGAATAAAGCAGTATCATGTTAGGAAATTTACCAGCAAAAAAAAAAAAAAAAAAAGATACAGTGTATGAAAGCAGCGAGAGATTTTCTTCACAAAAGGCTTCTGAGGGTTGTATGCATCCATCAATGGGAAAATCAATAAATCTGCTCCGTGTTCGCTACATCTCATCTTCTTTCTCCCTGTTCAACCCGCACTGATGCCTCTATAACGAATATTTAAACTCTTTATATACAAGTACATATTGTTGTGAATGTACTGGGCATAATACAGTGCAAACATAAAAGTCTTTACAGAACTGTGCCATGTCTAGGCAACAGATTATCCACAACAGACTTTCAAATCTGTAGTATCTGAAATGTATGTGCATGTGATTGTATAAGGAATGCTACAAACTTTTATCAGCATTATCAACAAATATTAAAAGAAAAACTTGCAAAAATCTTGTGATTCTTGCTTTGAGAAGTTCATCCTCGACCTTGAAAATATTTTGTGAAATCGCAATTCTTCAATTCATATTTTACATTTCAAGTTCAGACAGTGTGCTTGAATCTTTTTTCATCAGACGTCCTTTCTTATGGCTCTGCCTCCTTTAATCTGACAGAAACTTTTCAGAGATTGTAAAATTGGCTTGGCTAATCCATAATTAGCACAAAGCTCCAATAACAAAGCACCGCTCGGTTTTAGACTGAGGGGGCTTTTCTTTCCGATCTGTCCCTTTACAAGTTTCTCCATTGTGTGTTTTAAGATGAGTCTGAGACTCAGCTCTGGGACTCAAACATTACGACAATAGACCCAGTTTTATTCCAAAAAAGCTCCCCAAAGCTTCTTGCAGTAATATATCTGTGTCTCCATTTCTGCAACAGAAAGTCAACACTTTCAGGAAAAATTTAGGGCAGAAGCATCTAGTGTCACATACAGGTCCAGGGGACATTAAGGTGCTCTTGAAAATGAATAAAATGATCACAGCACAAAGATAGACAAGCACTTCAAGGGGAGGTATATTAAAAGCCTTTACTTGGTCCAGAACTAAATAAGCAGCAATCAACGGTCAGATTCAAATGTTGCCAAACTCTGGCTGGTGCAGAAAAGAAACGACTAAACTAGTTTGAGAAGCAATGGCAAAAACACAATTACAAACAACTAGAAATCAAGTTAAATCACCATATCTGTTCTAACTCTGACAGAAAAGTTGGTGTATATGCAGAACTTTATAGCTAATATTAAGAAGCTAATTGAAAAAATAGGTTTTCGGAGCCTTTAGAAGAAACATTTTCTCGGCTACTATCAAAAAATTATGGATCATGGTCATATAAAATCCCTAATGTTCAACGACTACACCTATGAGGTGCTCTGTTGATCCGACTATAAGGTTGCATTAACACGACAGAGACGTTTGCATGAAAATGAACACACTGTCAGCAAAATATCAGAGGAGTAAACCCATCATTAACACCTCAAAGTCAATGTCTGTATGCCGCAAGTACAAAGAAAAGATTGATAGTTTACAGAAACAGTGCACAAAAATCCAATAATGTCCAGTGAACTGCGAGAATGACACACTATGTATGTGTGTGTGTGTGTGTGTGTGTGTGTGAAGTTGTCTCATCTGCTGCACAGAGCTTTGTGGCAGCCTGGCTGGGACCCATTGGTCAACCTGTCATCACTGGTTCTGACTCACCGCTTAACCTTTGTGAACACACGCCGTTATTTAGTACAACACTGGCCCAGTGGGGAGAGAGAAATGGATAAATGGATGGGGCTGCAGCAGCCTAGCACCTCCACCACTACCCACCCCAAAACCCACACAACACACACACACACACACTTACTGTACATACAACACACTGCACTCAGCTGCTCAGTTTAGATAGAGTGGAGAGAGAGTGATTCATTCAAAGTCTGAAAACAGGCAGATAATGTCACTTGTTAATCACAGTAGCTAGGGATGGCAATGTAAAGACTTTCATGGTCCCCAGAGGATGAATCCTAGCAACTCCTTGACCTTTTCTCTAGCTTCCTGAAGACCTCGCAATCGGTGTGTGAATGCGTATGAATGGTTAGCTCCTAAAACTGAATGTATGTGAATAGGTGAATGAGATATGTAGTGTAAGAAAACTTTAGGCGTCTATGAAATGTCTCTTTTCTTGCATCACTCCTAATGTCCCAAGTGAACAACACATGCTCAATACACAATGTGGTCTTCTAATATTCTCCCTCTTGTAAAAATGGAGGAAATTTACTTTGCTATTGTCAAGTGTAGGTGCAGAAGACAAACTGTATCTTATGTGGTAAAGAATAGAAACCAATTGAAGACTGTAAGTAAGACTCAATGGTAACTCAAAAAGCCATGATTCACCGTTCTCCATGCCAGAGGTGGTAGCTCAGAATACAATACGGCTGATGCAGGTATTTCAGCTGGCATGACACTGAGGTGGAAGTGTTGAAGCTCAGACCACTTTGAGGTGTTACAGTACTTTGTTAGATATTTTGTGAATTGGGAAAGCGACCAAAATGCCCTGAGGGATTTGGCAGTAATACCGGCAGGGTCGCTGGATAACTTTGCCTAAAATGCTAAAACAGATAGAATAGCACCGTGTGATTCAGCAGAACAAATAGAAGCCCTCCCATGCTGTCTAATCTTCATAACATTAAAAGACCAGCCACCTGTTACAAGTAGTTGTTGCTTCCTCTTGTGATCGCTGCATCTGAGAAAAAGACTGGGGTATTATGTTTGCAGACAAAGCCAGCATTGAAAATAAACCAGCAAGTGGGATCCCTGGAGCTAATTACTAGCCGCGCCATGATTGTCTTTAAATACCAGGTGGGCAGAACAATGGCACGTCCAGACAAAAGAGGAGAACAAAAGGCCATCCCTGTTTGATAAAAGGAGGACATAAAGTGTCAGAGTTCCAATGCATTTTTCACAGTAAATGTGTTTGTGGCCTCATTTCACCATCATTTTCCCATCTCTGTCTTTGTGACCCAGCACTGGTGGTGCCACTAGAAGACAATCTACACAAAGCTGTCAGTACACAGCGCCATTCTGTTCAAATGCGACTCTAATAAGAATGCGGCGGATGAGGGATAGATGCTTCCATGTATGACTATAGCAAGTGCTATATATGAGTCCTGCTGATCGATTCATCCAGGCCTACAAACCAATTATTTCTCCTAGCTCTGCAACTGTCCAGAGACTTCATTTTAATTACCCCTTCCAGTCAGCACTCCCTCATATTCAGGGTGAGGCCATGTAATGGATCAGTGGCCACCGGTTTAAGTCACGTGTCACATACCATTCAGAAGACGGAGTGGAAGCCAAATCATCGCTTTTAGCAGATAATTTCGATTCAGATAAAATATTAGAAAACAGAAACAGATGGCCAGGTCAACCAGTTGCTTCTGGTCATGCTCTATGTTTGTCTTTGATTATGAGTCTGCAAATGAAATCGATAGCCACCTATCCATCGATGAGTATCTCAAAGATTTAGAGGGCTTTGCTGTGAAATGATTAGGGCTGTATGGATTAACTGTTACGTATAAGAAAACAAATACACTTGGCTCAGTTCACCATCAACTTTGTTTCCAGCAGCAAGTTGTCATTTCCAGCTAACTAAATCTACTATACGCTCACTTGCCCAAGACCAAGTGGCAGACAGACAAAGTAAGTGAAACATTTAGCAGCTAAAGAGCCATTTATTTTCCCTGGAATTGGTGGAGACCAAAACAGAGTCAAAGGAAGATTGAAATTTGGACCTAGGTGGCAGAAACACAAGTGCAAATGAATGCTAATATTGAACAGTTTGCCATAAAATGTATCAAACTGATGCAAACTACTGCAGATTTATTCAACAAAGCATGTAAATGTCATTATAACCCAATCTGACCATTAAAACCACGGTTCTTCACAAGCTAATGTTCTCATAAAAGAAGTTATCATTAAAGGTTTATATTTTAATCATGTTGTAATGTAGCAACCAGAATATCCTGCCTTGGTTAGTTGTTTTTATTGCGGTCAGTTCAAGTTGTTTAGCTGTTTGATTGCATCAATTTAGAAGCTTCCTACTGGGACATTTAGACTTTATTAATATTCTATTGTGAATCCATTGATGCGCCCTTGCTGACAGCTATGAAAGCTGCTAATGAGTGACAATTAGGCCAATAGCTAATGATAGCAGTCAGTGTTGCGACAAAGGGCAACATTCATGATAATCGTTCAGATTGATTAATTATGTTGTCTACCAGCACCAATTTAATTGATCTCATGTGCTGCAAAGCTTTTATCTTATGACAATACCAGTCCCAGCAAGCATACTCTATCTGACCCCAGTCATAACAACCATGAGAGGCAATCATGGCAGTTTTTAAACTCAGTGTAAAATTACTTTGTCTATGTGTGTGGGAGTGTATGAGAGAAGGAGCAAGAGAGTAAAAATAAAGAGAAAGGGAAAAGAGAGAAAAAGATAATGTGACAATGTGACAGTGTACTCTCGTCAAGTATTTCCCGAAATACATCTCCTGTGCTTTTCAGGCACACTAGGATGCTGCAATGATGCCCCATGGCCCTTGAAGTCTCCCCATAATATGCTGTCACCTAGTCACATATTATTCTTGCAACAACCCCTGTGCACACACTCCTCTGGCTCGTACTTCAGGGCAGAGGGGAATGACATGGTAACAGTGTCCGCTCAGTGGTTCTCAGTAGGTGTCCTGATGGCCGGTATGTGTCAGGGCCAGAAACCTGTCAGTAGTGTGGGCAGGATCAGTCCACTGAATACTAAAAAGTGTCAGTTACCCACAGGGTTGACACGGACCTGTCAGCGGGCTGCTGTTCCTGTGAATCTCTAGCTGGCCGACATCTGATGCGCCACAGTCAAACATGATGGATCACCTGCTACATCGTCTTAGCAGCCGCATGGAAAAAGACGGATGGCATGTCAAAAAGGGGTACGGACGGGCAGCAATGGGATTCAACAATGACAGGAAAAGCTAACTCCACGTGAGACAATCTGATCATAAACAAATACAATGTTCTTTATGAATGTTGAGTTCCCTACTGGGCCAATCATTAACAATTTAGATTGTTCTGACTTGTAATAGCAGCAGCCTCCTTGGGCGAAACAATGCAATTTTGATGATTGCTGTGACACAGTCATGAATAACCATATTCACCCATGTTTATTCATAATCGAGTCTAGCTAGTTCTTGTGTTTTCCATATGATGAATGACCAAATGAGGAAACCGAGAACACAAAAGTTTCTCTTCTTTCCTTCGTTGATTTCATTGTTGGAGACATAAACAGATTTGATGGCATAAGAAACAGTCTACGGACGACACAGGAGCTGCTCCACTCATGTGGGAAAAGATCTGATTATGAGCCCGTGGCACCACAGCATCACAGCATCATTGAGGAGGATCAATAGCGACAGATGAGTGCAGTGGAGTGACTTCCCTCCCTCTGACTCCCTCTGAGGGGCTATGTCATATCCCACCATCGTCAAAAAGACTGGCAGGCTCTGCGGATGTCCAAGCAAGCAAATGCTTGTGGACTGGCTCGGACCCAAAGTGGAAAATCCTGGATTCAACATGATCACTGTGTCACCAAGGACCAGGCCAAAAGTTAAGTCTGTTCCTGGCCTGATTACTGCTAAAAGGCTTATCAACATATACCACGAGCAGCCTTGGTCCACTCAAGTTTGAGATAAATTGTCTTGGTTGCCACACTGACGGTCCTTATGAGAAGTACCTATTACAGCCACAAACACAAAATTTTAGTACTACAAGGTTCAACGAAAACCGGAAGATTTTGACTTTTAGTCTGAAGATGGTAAATCGGCACAGTCTGCTAATAACGCCCAGCTGCTAGTCCTTGACATACTAGAAAAGCAAACCCTTGCTTGCAGAAGGATGTTGGTTGTTCGGTGGTCTTATGCGAAGACTTGTTGAGAAGGCTGAAAGACAGATGCCGAGGCTGGGCTTCTTGCTGTTGTAAGTAAGTTATAAGTAAGTAATATTAGCTGGCTGGTATTTCTTGTGTTGTTGGACTTGCTTGATGTTTGGCTGTTAGCAAAGTTGTCAACTTGCTAGTTTTTGATCATAAGAAATGCACATGCACAATCCATATTTACGACAGTAGTATTGGACACCATTCAATTTCTATGCAATGTTCCTTTAAATTTAGACCCTCTTTTTTCACTCAGTACCACTGTCAAACTAGAAGCCTTGGTATTTAAAGTTGTATTACTGTTAGACTTATGATAGGATTTCTTAAAAACACTGTAAAGGTCACAATAGACATAGACATGAAGCATAATATAAACTACAGGTGTATTACAATGTATAACCTTTTCATAAACTCTTGATTAGAAATCTAAACAAGCCCTTCATACATCAAACTTTCAAATTCAATGACATACTCAATGCAATCAGCAATCAAATTCAGATCAGACTGGGCTTCTACTGATGTTGCTGTTGTTGTTGACACTGTCCTAGCTAAAACATGTCAGGAACGCATCCCCTTCTGATCTGTTTGTGCTTCCTACAGTTGAGGATTGATGGCGCAGAGCCACATGTAATAATACAGCAATGCTCATTTCTCTGTACTCCAGCAGGTGAAACAGCTGTGTCACAATATTCGCTCTTTTAGTAGCACTTGAAATAGTGTGGCAAGGGGCTCGAGACATTCTCACAATGAAACCAGAGGCTGGACTTGGTTGCATTTAGAAATGTCAGGTAATCTGTCTTTCAGGGATGAAAAGGCAGCCGTTGGGGATACTCTTGTTTCCTCTAAAGAAATCAATGAAGGAGGTGGTTTTATTTGATAGAAAGCAGAGAGGGAGAAAAGGGTTTAAGCTGAAAATACATTTAGAAAATGGAGGGGAAAGAAAGCATGGGTTCTTAGAATGAACAAGGTATGGATGCTTGAGCCACACAGTGAAACACACTGGAAAGAAAAAAACACAAGTAGACGAATTACGGAGACGAGGAGTTAAAGAAATATATACACAAAAATATACAGTACATTAACACATACTTATTTCTGGCATACATAACTAACTTTCTTTGCACATTTATCACTGGTACAAAGAGTCTAAAGATCTCTCCACAATCTAATCTCCACAACTTTAATTTGTGCATTTTCTGTAACTGCAACTACCTCTTTTTACTCGAGTTTCCTTTCTTTTCGGCTTCCCACCAGTCTAAATGAATGGGCGAGTGTGTGGTGAGCTATCTGTGGCAGGCTGGAGGAGTTTTGATTTATTTCCACAGCTCACCCAAACTGACGCACTGACAGCCCGGATTGTTCTGTAGCCATGATAAATGCCCCATAAACAGACGCTGCAAGCCTGTTAAATGTGCTAACTCTGGATCCACACAGGGAGGGAGAGGAGGAGGAAAAAAAAAAAGGCTAGATAGGCAATCATAGAGTGGGCCGCTGTACTCTTTGCTCTCATTTCCACATTAAAGCTACCAGGGTGATAGGATAAGACTGGTGATTCTAGCCAAAATAGAATAAATGATCCTTTCATGCTTGCTCCCCTAATGTGGTAAAAAAAAAAAAATGTATTAATGTTTTGTTAAACAGTCCTGTGTAATGATAATTGTTATGATAATCCTGCGTTGCACAATGTGTAGAAATCATTATTCACATCCATAATGGGTTAATTAGCTGGCTGAAAAACAATAGACAGTTGCTTGCAGTGCGTCTCCTCAGACTACCTGACAACAAAAATCATTTTTCCGACTGTGAGGGCTTCTGCCACCTCATGATTACACACTTATCACCAGTTTGAGTATCTTCTTCTCCGTCCACACACGCATCTGAGTCAGCACTGCCTGCGTAAATCACATGAACCGGCCCTGGGGACAGAGTGAGCCTCCTGAAAAAGGTGTGTGCCGTCCTCCCATCTCACTCTGGCTTTCTACTGCCTTCAATAGGAGACCTTTAGGATGGCTGACTGACAGAGTCTGGGCGACAGAGCTGAAAAACAAGCAGATAAATCAAGCTCTGCCTACCCGGTGCTCCTCTTAGCGCCCATCAGTCAGCTAAATGGGCAGCACCCGCCACAAATTTAAGCAAATCTGCTCTCCAATAGGTGGGGCGGTAACGCGTGTGTTTGTGTACTGGGGGAAATGGAAAAATACAAGCATATGACTAGACAATAACATTGACATTGGACGATTTTGAAAAACACTGAACAACGTCTGACATCATTTTTAAATTGTCACTTTCTACAGCATCTGCCCATGACATCTACTGTACACTATGGCTAGGGTACGTTCAGGGTTAGAGCAAGATGGCAAAGGTTAAAGAGGCAAATTCCAGTCTCCTTCGTGAA
Organism: Argyrosomus regius; assembly: GCA_946959425.1. NCBI lineage: Eukaryota > Metazoa > Chordata > Actinopteri > Sciaenidae > Argyrosomus > Argyrosomus regius. The sequence goes on along the minus strand of OX336899.1, from coordinate 9,413,367 downwards.
AGTCACGCTCGCTGCATGAGCTTCCACCATCCCAAAATGACACCCTTACTTTCTGTGTCACATGTAGAACACACTACTTTTAGCTCGGCACCACTGGCTTTGGTTGTAAATCATAAGGCATGGAAACATCAATATGGACATAATTCCTAAGATACTGGGCTGCGTGGATAAACTTGAAAACTATCAGCTGCAGCTTTAAACATATTACATGACATATTCTAAACAATGTTCAGTAATATTTTGGGATTAATGTGGATTATTTATGCTATATTTCTGCTTTTTGTCACTATGTCAGAGCACCGACTATTATTAAGCTACTGGTATACCTTTTGCTACTAGATGCATGTTATAAATGAAACATGAACACCTATTATCTAAATTCTTGGTGTCTTAGGGAGCTTGAGCTTTTCCATAATGACACTGGGCAAAAGGTGAGGTACACCCTTCGTAGGTCACACGCTAGAGTATCACAGGGCTCAAAATATTGGATTATCTAAGCATATCTAAGATAAATCACGGGTGTGCGCAAAAGCAGATTGATGAATTTGCCTTCTTCTGAGCTTCGTAGCAGACTAGACTAGACTTACCACCATCTCCCACAGGCCCTATCACTGCTGTGCAGATAGCTGCAGAGTGTGGAGTTGATGTATGCTCACAGATGTGACATATCAGCAGTTACAGGTGCAGTCAAAACACTTCTCTTCCATTTCAGCCATGCATGCATTCATTCCCATCCTCTCCCCCCCTCTCGCTCTCTCTCTCTCTCAGGTCAGTTGTTCTGATCATCATCCCCACAACAGGACTTCAGTGTTAGGTGGGTCTGGGCTGTTTGGCAGCACCATTTGTCAAACCTGCAGCACTCATGGCAATTGGGCACCTGACAAAAGCTTAAAGGCATATTATTCCATGAGGCGTCCCCTGTGTGTGTTGAAAAGCCACTGCCTGTGACTGCTCCAAATGTCCATGTGTGTGTGTGTGTGTGTGTGTGTGTGTGTGTGTGTGTGTGTGTGGTGAGGGGGTAGATGCGACGGTGTGAGCCGGTTCAGAAGCGCTGCCTTATTAAATTATCTCTCCGCCTTTTACAGCAAGCGGCCCCCCTCTCTCTTTCCATCGCTCTCCTAGGCTAAACATTTGTCTTTCCATTCATGGGTGAATTTGTATTCCATTGAGATGGGTTCCTGGTGGCAGACTGATGGTGGGGTGAGGGGGTGGAGGGGTGGTGGGGGAATGGGTACAAAGTCCGCATTCAGGCTCGCTGTTTTCCATCTCACTGCTTGGTTACGGCACTCAACAGGCAGACAATACTGAAAATCAAAGCTGCAGTTGCTTATATATGGCTTCTAATTAATGCAGGAGTGCTTGTTAGTGCTTTTTTATTGATCACCTTAATATTGCCTAAGAATATTCATCATTAGCATAACATTTGTCAGTGAAGCTGAGCATTTAATTAAATATTGCATAAATTTATGGCTCTTGGTACATTTTTTATGCAAATATTTTTAAGTCTTTTAAGTCTAATTTGTCTTAACGTATTCTACTTCTGGCATGTTACTTAATACTTTGTGTTCTAATATATTATAGAGTGGCTTTAAGTACGGAGCAATTACTTTTTTCTTACTCACAGTCAAGTTTATTTACAGTATACTGCTACTGTTTGCTGCTACAAGAAGCTCATTTCCACCCTGAGGGGATCGTTAAAAATTTCACCCTGTTTAATCTCATCTTAAAAGATGTCAGGGAACTTCCTGTCCGTTACGGACCTCGCGCTCTCCTTTAGCACAGTATCATAACCACCTACGATGGTGTCAACCCCTCAGAGGCCTCCGTCTGATTGGCCGGGTGACTGTTTATTTAGCAACACTCCATTAAGTTGACACAGCGAATCACGAGGTGCACCACTTTGGCTTTAATCAAATTGACAGCTGAGGAGCTGTAATCAATGGGGCTATTTACATAATGCCAGGCTGCACTAAAAAAAAAAAAAAAAAAATGATACCACCTGTTCTGGCATTAAAAGCACTGTGGAGGGAAGTGGGAATCTTCCAGCAGGAGGAGGTCACGCTGATATGGACGTCTGTGGGTGGAACTGAACACTTTTTCAACAGTCTATTATTTGAACTTGGCAAAGATGCATTTTGGTAATTCTAATTAAGAAAGAATAACTTACAAGGTAAAGCTCATTTAGATGCTTCAAGAAGAATTTAACTGTGCAACAGAGCAAATTTTGTGGAAAAGTTCTTTAAATTTAACCAATTTATGTGAAGGAGTTGTATGAAAGCTCATAATGGGACATTAATTATGACCACTACTAATAGTATATATAATATACAAATATGAAGCGCTGAGTATTCGGGATAGTCAGACACTTTTAGAATCAACGCTACGAAAATGGCAATCTGTGTTTAAAGCCACTCATGAACATATTTGAGCACAACATCAATTACAACACAATTACAAAATGACTCTGTAATTTGTCAAGAAACTGAGGAATGCACCAGCAGAAAGCAATGAACATGAATACTGCAAAACATGAACGGAATGATACAGGATTCAAAATATAAATACAAAAGCAGTTTTATGAGAAAGGAAACTCATTTAACGTGTTTGTGAGGCCTCAATCATGTCTATTATATGTTCTGGTGTGAAAGACATAACATAAATATAACTTTATTTGTTTACAAGAAAAATCCACAGGGTACCTTTAATCAGTGCACTCTTATATTAAAGAAAGGATGAAGAAGAGTATGGTACGCTAGGAGCTGGGTAAAAGATTTCCTGTGGGAAAACATCCTAATTTAGTGTGTTCCACCCGATAGCGCCTCGTCAAACTTCTTTCCTCTGAGTTCTTCAATTTTAAGGCTGACAAGTAACCCTTATAGTTTTTTTGGAAGCGCAATACAATACTGTCACAGATAATTAACCCAGTCAGCCAGTAACCTTCTGAAAAAAAAAACAATAGCTGTGAATCTCCAAGGCTGCTCCGCTGACATTTAGACTGTTTGTAAAACTGTCTACCCTTTTCAACGGCGCTATGAAATCTACGGTCAACATATACAGTTTAAAGGACTTCTATTTCATGATCTGTGACAGAGTGACAGACCGGCTTCCAGACAGACTTTCACTGCTGGAGCAGAAAATGAAATGACTATGAAAAGCACAGAAACCTTTCAGAATATCAACTGAAACTTATATTAATACCAACTGCAGGGGTTTGAGCAATAATCACTCTTATTTACAAGGTGTTTCATGGTCTATAAAACCTCTCTAGGAATTGATTATACTGCAAATGTGCCTCGTATATTGCAGTCACAGATGATGATATTAGTATTAATTTCTTTTCAAAAAAGCAGCTTTTTTTTGTAAGAATTGTAGCTGCTGTGAAATCAAACAAACACAGGCATAAACTAAAGTTCAAGCTTTATATATAAAAAATAAAAAAAAACACTAGAAGAGAGATGCTCTGCAGACAGTGCAAAGAAAAGAGAGAGGAAAATGAAAAAGCCGTCTCTCATCTATGTTTGTTTTTATGGTCAAATTTGCGTCCAATTGTTTCTTTCTTACCACATTAATATAAAAGTAATCAAGCCCACTGAATTACAGCCATCCTCTGAACCCCGAGAATGAAATTCAGCTGAAACAAAAAGGATGTGTCACTAATTTAAAAAAAAACTTGCATTATTCATTCGTAATTATGTGGTGAATTTCATCATATATGATCTTATGTTATTGCAGCTGGACGCGTGTAACCGTGGGGCTGACGGTAGAATCATTTACTAATGGCCTCTATGCTCGCTCCCTATTCAATAATAATAATAATAATAATAATGAGCTTGTAAACACACACATGAAAGCCATAAAACAGATTCTGGCACTTCCATGTTTTCCATTTACTGGAACCTGTGTGATCAAATATTCATAGATTTCTATGGAAGCAAATCATGGAGAGGAAATCAGGCTTCTCATGACGCACGGCTGGCTGAGCTCAGGCTTCAGTCTCACGCTGTTGAGGTTTTTTTTTATGTTGTTACTGTATTTCAAAATGTGCTCACTCAACATTTTCAAGTCAAAATGCCACTTATGGAAATGGATGTGTGAGACTGAGGTGAAAATATGTTTCTCTACTTTTTTTCTAGGATTTTTTTCAGTCAAATCCGATCCAGTGTTATAAAGTCTGGGATGAGCCGCTTTCACTGGATCTTAATGCAACTTTAATGAGATTTTACAGCACCAATTGGAATATCTACAATACTAGAGCACTGTATATTTTTTTTAGATCTCTATAAAATTTGGAAAAACAAACAATTTATATAAATTTTTATGTGTGAGTATTTTTTCACAACAGATCCATAAAAATTGATCTAATAACAGATTTTCTTTTCATTTTCAACATCTGGCCATCCAGATAGAGAGGCCACGACATGTGACATCTGTGCCGGTACTGCCTTGACCTACACGTGGCTTGTCACAGCATGTTATGCTTCCCAGACCACAAGTCAAGGAGGATGCCTCGTGCTCGAGTACTCTGATTGAGAGCAGAAGTGGAAGCGATTATAATTTTCTTTAAATGAGGACATGCAGAAAAGCAGTAAAGCTGAAAGAAAGCCGCAGAATTATGGTCCTCAAGAAATGTACAGCGCACTTGGCAGCTGGATGACAACTGTAGAGTGGCGCTAAAGCGTTTATCGGATTAACTAAGGCACCATCAACGCAGCCGATCGCATGAGTGGACCTGTGCCGTATACAGAACCACTCGAACCGGCGGTATGTAACACAATCATAAAAATGCATATTCACCACATGTGCTCCATACGTGATTTTAAAGTGAGCACACACACACACACACACACACACACACACACACACACACACAGTGAGGCAGCGCAGATCCCCATCAATATGCAGTCGAGTAGCTGAAGTTAACATACAATACAGACGCTGCTCGGATGCTCAGAATATTGTAACAGAAATGCAATGTTGTCCTCATCCCTGGCAAAACACCATGGAGCTGCCATATGTGTGGCACTGGGGGGGTAATGAGAAGCACATGTACAAGGTGCAAGAAAAAGTTTAATTTAAGAATGTTTGACATGACGCCCTGGAAGAGTTTAAAGTTTCTATAAACTAATAAAATAAAAGATTAGCAAGTGCATCGAGATGAGTATTTTCAACATCAGATATCATCACGAGACCTGCGAAAGATTGAAGTAGCTTCTACTTTCTTCTACCTCTGAGCAAGAGGTGAAAAAAAACAAAACAAAACAAAAAAATCAATGGATGGGAATTGACTGAATGATAAAAAAAAAAATAGGGTTGCAATTATGAGCAGCACTGAGTTCTAAAAAGTAACTATTTTCTGTCATCTTAAACTACGTTTTTCCAAAGATTATTTTTTTGGCCTTTTCAAACTTTATTTCTGATAGAGACAGCTGAAGAGTGACAGGAATGCGGGGAGAGAGAGACAGGGAATGACATGCGGGAAAGAACCACAGGTCGGATTCGAACCCTGGGCTTCCGCAGCGAGAACTGAGCCTTCGCACATGTGGCGGCTGCTCTACCAAGCTAAACGCCGCCCTTTAAACCACGTTTTTCAAAGAAAACAAACAAGACTAACACTGTACAATGCACTGGACATAAACATTGCATCACTTAAATACAAATACAATCGAAATCTTTTGAATAAGCACTTCACATGTATCTACAGCATCTCTGTAACCGTGGGGCTTACAGAGACACAACGGTATTAAAAGCATCCAGTTGGACTAACGATTCTAGACACAAGGGAAATGCTTGAACTATACCCGTAATTGTGCCTGTGATAGTCTTTGCAGCCCTGATAAAGGCATCCTAATGGGCTGAGGCAAATTATCTGGCTCATAATCAGCAAGGCTTGCAATGATTTGGACTGAAACTGCGAGACTACCTTTACAGAAATAAAGACATGAGGAAATAACACCCACTGCAATTGTCTCCGCTGAGATTACACGCATAATGTGGAATGTCAGCCAAAGATACGTTGAATTTCAAACATCTTCACAACAGATTTACTCTTGGGAATGTTCCCTCACAGAACAAAGTGTATATCAAATGCCAAAATATCTGAAGAACAGTGAATCCAGTGAAGTGCCCCCTCCCTCCCTCCCCCCCGTCTTCTGTCTCAACAGATTCTTACATTTTCAATGCTTGATCTGATGTCGCTTCGTTTTGCAGATTTCTCTCTCTTTCGCGAAAAGCAGGACAGCCCCAGCTGACTAATCAAAATGCTGGCAGTGCCCAAAGAGAGGCCGGGAATCTCAGAAAACAAACATCCGCAGTAAATCAAAAGTGATTTCAGAGGATGATCACAGATGGTGCGACTGAAGAACGCTCCTACAAATTCTGTGTGTCCCCGGTGATTCACACATTTCCCAAGCTGCTGTCTACACTTCTCCAAAATAGCCTGTAGCCCATTATGAATGCAAATAAAAAACATGGCTTGAGACCAGTTCTGGAGGGGTTTTTTTGCACTAACTCACAGGTAAAAGAGAACCTATGGAACCACGTAGATAACTGTGATTGGCAGACAGACGTAATCACAGAAAAACCAAACTGGGTTTCACGTCAACACATTCGTGAAAAAGAGTTTCAAAAACTCTCAATAATTACTGCGGCGTAAGCGCGTGATCACAACTCATAATCTCACACTCACATGCAGCCACACACACACACACACACACACACACACACAAAGACACTCACCCCACTGCAAAGGAGCGAGCTGTAGGTGCTCCAGGACCAGCTGGTTGAGGACTCCTTCCACGCTGGCCTCGCCATGGCGCCGCAGGGAAGGGTGAGTATGGTTAAGGACAACAGTATAGAGAGGTTTGGTGCATTTCAAGTATGATATGGTATACTGTGGCTATAAAAGACTAAAACTAAAAGAAACATAACATCCTGGTGTCCTGAGCAAGGAATTGAGGACATCAGAGAGAGCAAAAGAGATGATGTAAACAGATATCACATTTAAAAAACAGAGAGTGTCTTGATTTAGCTGTACACAGGATAGACACGGTCAGTTTTATAGCTGCTACTAATAGAACAGATACTGCTTTCCTTTCAGTGCCCACTCCTGCCGCTTCACCTCCTTTAATGCGACTGTAACTCCTTCAAGTGCTTAATGTGGACTGATACTCCAGCACTGTTTTATCCTTTCAGTGGTCAAACCTAAATGACACTCTCATTGCTTTCACTACTTAAAATTCAATAAATTGTCAACTCCTGTGCTTTCTTTTCTTTATTTCAGAGCTACTACATTCACAAAAATGATTCTTGCCATAGTTAATTATGTATTTGCGTCCATTTGATTTATTTAAAAAGCCGTATTTTTTCACATGATTGTGAAAACAATTTAAAACAGTTTAATCAGGTTAATCGTGTGAATATGGTTGCAATATAGCTAACTAAAAGCGACACACGTAAAATGTATGAGATTGGTTTACATGAAGATTCAAGGAACTGGATTTGTTAAGAAGTGGAAGTGACGCAGCCATAACTGAGCGGTAAGTATTAGTTTATTAGTACTATTACATAAATCTTATTACTTGCTTCAGTTATAGTTATGTATAAATATGTAATTCAAATGGATGGAAATTTTATATGCAATCGAAATACATAAGTCCTGCATTTTGGCCTAAATGTTTTTCTTGTTGTTTTCTTCAGATCTAGATCTCTGGTCGAGTTTCAGCTCTCAGCAATCACTCTGTAGTTTCTTTAAAAACTGCACATTCTAGTTACCATTAAAATCATATAAACTGTACGAGCAACCCAGAACCTCTGAGACTTTAAACACTGACAAGTCCCTTTTGAGCAGACCCTTAACGGATAATTAGCTTCGCACCCAAGAAAATATTAATGGGCCTATAACATTGTTATCTTCTGTACTTTTTGTCCCTAACAGTCTGTAAGGTTTATAGAGACGGTTCTGATGATTACAGAAACCAGAAATACATTAAACATCAGCTGCTTTCTTACAACCAAGTCAATTAAGTCTGCTACTTGCATCGAAGTGCGGTCGCTTACCACCTAGTTTTATTCATAGAACAGAACTGCTTACACTCCTCTACGCGAAGATTAAAGAGCCAAACTGACTGTGTGAGTAAGAGAAATTGTTCAACATGTGAAAGCTGCTTATGTAGTATATAATGAATGTGTGGATTTTGCTCCTCATACTACACAACCTTAAAATGAAGCAAAGTTAAACAAGAAATGCCACTGGCTTTAGATACTAGTATTAGTAGTAGTAGATTATTATGGCAAGCCGTTAAATAGAGATATCACTGTGGAATATAAAGAAAAAAATGTATGTATAATTAGTTATAACGAATTCAAACTGGCACAAAATATGGAATTGATTTTCTAAATTTACAGCTGCATAATATGCAAAAGAGGGAAATAAAACTCCCTACAAATGAACTGCTTCATATAATTTATGTAATGCATTCATTTCGATGTCAAAGGTGCGCGGAGAGCATGTTTCCGTAACCTGACTATAATGGTAACATTAAACTGATCGCAGCGTAGGCTATCAATGTATGAATGCGGGATCAAAACAAATATGGCCGTCAGAGAGCAATTACCCAGATAATATGCGATGATAAGCACACCGCCGATCATTTACACAGCTGACATTTGGAATAATGGTTGAGACGAGCAGCGTCGAGAGCACCAAACCTGTGTCTATTAACCTTTGAGGGTGAGTACAGTACCCATGCAGAGAGAGAGAGAGAGAGAGAGAGAGAGAGAGAGAGAGAGAGAGAGAGAGAGTGAGAGAAGGCATCTGCAGACAAAACGTACTGTGCTGAAAAGTGCTTTACTGAGCGCGCTGAAGAAGTCTGACTCATAATGAATCACGTCACAACATGCACCTGCATCTTATTTGAATGAACAAAAGAAGTTTTGTGGCTTTGATCGCTGGTGGCATGAACAAGTAGAATTCATACTTCAAGCTTTCAGTGGAACTGTTGGGTAACAGGAGCACGCAGCAGTTCATCAATAAAGCCTGGATGTTACGGTAGCATGATGATCGGTAGCCTGAGCGTCTGACTTTATGCTGCAATCCTCAGTGGACCCTCGCTGAAGTCTGCTTTGAAATGGACACGTTACATAACATGCGGATGTTCATTATATCTACTGACCCCAGTGCACAGAGAGTAACCCTGAATATACTGTATAATTTCACCAGTAAAGGACACACTTCACCTACAAACATTGTTGCACTAGAAAAAGGTTTTTCTTTTTTGCATGAAAATGTTTCACGTTAGCATGCTACAGTGTTAGCTATGTACACACTACTAACATTGTTTCTTATGAGTCAGACACGCCAAGACAAAATATGAAATCTATTACAGATATACAAAGTCCCTAGATGATAACTTCTAATGACTTTGTTCATTTTTGGTGACATTTCATCGCCATCATCAGGTCAAAGTTTCTTCTTCTCTTACTTACTATGCTAAACTAAGAGGTGAAGCAGGTAAATACTGCTAGTAAGTGTAAACATGATATCATGCCAATCTCAGCATAAAACAGCATCCTGGACTTTTTTTTTTTCCACAATTGTACTGTAACTTGAAGTTGTTAGAGCTGCATATTGTTACATACAGATGATGCAAACAACCCTATTCAACTTTAGGTGTGAAGTAAATACAGATAAAAGGTCTTTTGGTCTCACTATAACAATTCAGTGGAGCATCTGCCCTCCAAATACGATTTAAGTACAGCTACATTGGAAACAAGGGGTCAAAATGGCAGACAATCATAAGGCTTCTTCCATCGATCCATCCATCCATTCTCTGGCACTTATCCAGGTACAGGTCACAGTGGCGGCAGGCTAAATAAGGTGTCCCTGATGTCTTTTCCCACAGCCATGTCTTTCAGACCTGACTGGAGTTTCAACTGATACATCTGTACATGAGTCGCGTAATTGTTCACGTGAAGAGCATACTGTAAATTTTATGGGACTGAAGCTGTAGTGTATCATATACACAGATCTAATATTGGGCAGGCCCCCCTTGTACTACCAAAAAAAGGAATGGACTTCCTACATCTTTCTATCATACCGAGCATGAACCTTAACAGCATTTCGTGCTACAGTAGCTCTTCTGTAGACCAGGTGTCCTAGCCTTTGCTCATGGACCACATCTATGAGACTTTGGCGCCCATGACCTTGTCATTGGTTCTCTGATTGTTGTTCCTTGGACCACTTTGTAGATACTAAGCCCAAACACCACACAAACTGTTTTGGAGATTCTCTGACCCAGTCATCTATCAAACCATCACAATTTTGGCTCTTGTCATGGCCACTCAGATCCTTATGTTTGTCCATTTTTTTCTACTTCCAACACACCAGCTTCAAGAACTGACTGTTCACTCGCTGCCTAACATATCCTAACCCTTGACAGATGCCATTGTAACAAGATGATCAATGCTATTCACATATTATTCATCTGTTAGTGGTTTTAATGTTGTGGCTGATTGAGCTATATTTATGGCCATTCCCTTAAATTGCTACAGAGCTGAGCAATCGGAGAAACTCTGCCAATGTGTGGATGATCAACATGCTTGTCGCTTCGCTAAACTTATTGTCAACAATCAGTCAGAGTTTGGCACTTTTCTGTTCGTTGCCTGTAAAAAAAAAATGTCTCATGCACCACAGTTATTCCTGGCAATAGAAAATGAACGAGTCATTGCTTACTTTAGTTAAAGACTTCACAGAAACATGAATGCCTCCAAAGTGTTGCTTGGAGAATTGGCACATCCCTGCTTTGGGCTGACAGGATGACTTTAAGTTGATTTTGCTATTTTATTTGTGATTAATGCTACCTATTTGGTGCTTGCTTGCTTGTGAGCTATATTAGCAAGACTTTATTCAAATGGCTTGCAGTAAAACATAAATTGTGGGAGGGTGGGTGGTTCCAGACCCTCTAACAGTCAGGAAGACCATTAGAGCACAGTTTAAGATCAAGAAATGGCACAAACAGTGCTGCCTAAGGTGTGCAGCTCAGCACGATGCCTTGAAGGTGATGTGTACAATTTCAGACCTAAACTGCACTGATGTCCACTCAAGTCTATCTATTCTTAAAGTAATACGCTGTCACTTCTGGTTGGCCATAATATCTTAGACAAACTGCAATCTGGATTTACTCTGCAGGCTACGACAGCTTTACAGGGAGTTACAACAATAATTGTAGTGAGTATTAGCGCTGGTTAAGGAAATGAAACTCAACACACTGGAATGATTCATGAACTTGGAAATGACCTCCTCAAGGGGAGGACACCCAAAACACATTCCCTGCTTCATTTCTTCTATTTTTTTCTCAGTGCCTGTACTGTACATGACGAAGTCTTTCCCTATGAGTGAACAACTATAACTTAACACCATCAACAAAACAGGAATAATATTGTGAGGAACTCATACATTACAAATTAAAGTGACTTTTACTTTGCTCAGGGCCAAGTGAGTGCTTCAGAGTGTGACATGGACTGTAATCAAATCTTTTATTTCTCTAGTTTTTTCTGTGTTGTAAAGGGAAAATCCACCCTGAAGCAGAATTTACTTTGTGCTATTCGAATGATTTTAGACATTCAAGTCTTTCTGTACACACAAAGAAACGTCTCCCTGTGCAGGAAACAATAGCAGCAAAACTTAACTTGAAAACATCACGTGACAAGTTTGGTGTTGGTCCATTGATGCTAAATAAATTACTGACTTAACATAAGTTGTCCATCCATCCATTATCTGTAACCGCTTATCCTCATCAGGGTCACCGTGGGGCTGGAGCCTATACCAGCTGACTTTGGGCGAGAGGCGAGGTACACGCTGGACAAGTCGCCAGCTTATCACAGGGCACATGGAGACAAACAACCATTCGCCTTCACATTCACATTTAGAGTCACCAATTAATCTATTAAGTGCATGTTTTTCGACTGTGGGAGGAAGCCGGAGTACCCGGAAAGAAACCCACACAAACACAGGGAGAACAACAACCGAGGTTCGAACCAGGAACCTTATTGCTGTGAGGCTAACCACTATTGTGTTTGAGTTATTCCAACCAAATGACTTGCATATGAACATACAGTAGGACTTCCAGTTGTGATTGGAAAAAGGTCCATTTGAAGTTTTCACTATGGCCTTTAAATCACATCCACTGTTTCACTGTGTGCTGAGCAGCTACAGGATTTGTCTGTTGATGGCAGATTCACGAGAGCCTGTCTATGCTGCTCAGCTTCAAAAGAAACTGTTTAAGTTCACAAATTTGTATCATAATATACACTGTAAATAGGATAAAATTATACAAAACAGGCAGCTTCAGGCTGATTTCTGCTGCAATAAAAGGAGTGCTATCAGACTTGCCGCTGGGAATACGTTTGTATGTCATTTTCTTTCTTCGTTCCTGCCTACACGCTGCCAAATTACTTGTAGATAAAACAATACACATAATGATTGGGAGTGTTTACGCCTTCATAAAAAGGAAAAATATAATGGCAACTTCAGTAGCTGAGAGATTGGATTCATCATTAACCGTGCACCATGCTCACCAACAATCTGACAGGCTGTTCTTAAATCTGGAAATATGTGCACAGCAAACTGCCAACTGATGAGTTATGGGCTGATATAAGACACTACATGCATGATGACTAGTAGCTCTTATCAACAGGAGCATGTTATGAAACTCATGAATTTCACCAGAATATTGACAGCAGGGACTTGGAGTTTCAGCCTTCTCACCGCCCAAATAATCACTGCCCTGGAGTTAGTACTTGTAGATGGCCCAGGGCCTACACCATCGAAAATCACTGATTGGTCAAAGTGAGCCCTCAAGCCTGCTACACCTAGAGTACCACATTCATTCAGACTCAGTAAATGCACACTGGTCCCATATTATTTTTGAATATAATGTCCAACAATTAGAGCGTCACCACTTTTTAAAAGATCAGTATTCAGGATTTCGTGGCATCTTGCAGTGTAGTTGCTGATTGCGACCCCCTCCACTCACCCTCCCACTTCAAGCGTAAAAGGGAAACTGCAATGGCTGCGAAACATGCCAAAAAAATCCTGTCTAGAGCCAGTGTTTGGCTTGTTATGCAGAAACATGCCAGTGAAACATGGCAGACTCGTATTTTCAGGTTATAACACACTAATGAAAACACATTTAAGTATATTATATTCAATTTCTGTCATATTCTGTAATAGAGCCCCCCAAATCTGACACACTGGACCTTTAGGATCAAAAATTAAAATGCTTTGTATTGTCATGTACTGCCAGTGTAGTTCATTTGATGTCTAAAGTGCATTTTCTAACTATGACATTTTCATTTTATCTAATTTTTTGGGGTGACATAACATATAGCACATAGCAATGTGTTAATCCGATTCTCTAATAATATGTTTTTGCAGGAGCAGGTGACTGATATTTAAAGACTTCCCAAAGAATCTAAAATCTGAAAGTCATATTTAATCTCCTTTGCAACCTCTGCGCGTCTCCCTTTCAGTCTCACAACAGTTTGTTGTTTTGTTCAAACAAAGCTGCTGCTTTTTAATCCGACAATGGTTTAATTAGCCGAATACTCACAACTCTTGAATGCCGTGGGAACGCAAGCATGGATGTGCAGAGCATCGGGAAGGGGAACTTTTAGTCTCTGATTTATTTCCACAGTTTATTTAATCTAATTCAATTTTATTTATATAGCGCTGGAGATTTTTTAATATAGAGCAGGTCTAGACTGTACTGTTTGTAATATTATTTAACTAACTCCCTCATCCCTGGGAACATTTGATTTTTCATTTAGAATTATAGGGTAAACGTTCTGGTTGCCAAGGTTTTAAACAACATTAGTTAAGACATTATATAGTCTCTGTTAGCAGCCCCACAGAACACAAATGACCCAGTTTGCATCTGTGTTACAACCTATACATTTCTGACTTCTGACAGCAAGTGTGTTGATGGTGCACATGCACATGACAGGCCAGAAGACAACAGTATACAAGGGAATAGATACAAAGAGTTGCCTCCCTGAGGGCAGCATGCTGTCAATTATGGTGTCAAAGATTACCTTGGATGGACCACAAAGCTTGCCCACAAATTAGGACCTATGGGAAAATGTTATATCATACTGCTGCGAGTGTGTGGCACAATTAGACACCCACACATACACACACTAAGACATCACTTCAGAGTGGCAGAGTGGCAAGTACTTCGCCATACGCTTTCCCATCTGTCAGTACAGGCGAACAAGCTCCCTGCTGGCCAGAGGGCCTCCAGATGTACGATCCAGATGTCCTGTATCACTGATCTGAGCGCTGTCAACAGACAACATTCAGCAAACACACACTGCTGAATAATTCTGTTTGACCACTAAAATCTATTGGAGATTATTACCTGTTTATTGGTTTAGCACAAACTATGTACACTCAATTACAATGTAAACCTTGGGCATCTCTACCTTCTATCTTTCTAGCAATGCTCAGCTCAGTCTGGCTTCTCTGATATAACACTACTGTACATGTAGCAGTACTGGAAGGATATGATGCTCCAACAGATGCCCAGCTTGCTGTTGATCTGGCAGCCCTGGGCATGCTGCCGCTCTTCCTCCAGCTGTTTGGGATTGGTGAAACGAGCTGTCTCCTGGTCCGGCTGTGGCAGACTCTCAAAGTCAAACTTGTCAACCTGGATCGCCATCCTGCAACAGGAGAGAGGAAACAGTTACACGATGCTGCTTATATCACTTCTGACTGACGGATAGAAAACAGAAACACTTTAATGGTAGTGCCAGTTACACAACTGTCATTTGAAACTTTAAAACTAAGTTAATAAAGGTTCAAATTACTTTAATTTAACTTGCCAATAGCTGATTTTTTGAACCAATATTTAGACTCGGTAAGTATTCAAAAAACATGTAGGTCTTCGACTTCTAATTATTTTCATTATTACTAATGAAAATTACTATTGAATGCCCATCACAATTTCACAGAAGGCAGCATATTTAAATGACTCTTTTTGTAACTCAGACTCAATTATATCCGAATCATACCAACATAAAAAAACATTAATCAGTTATCAGGGTTTCAAGTGCAAATTTCAGCACCAATTTAGTGTCTCCTTCTGTGATTAACTACTTCAAAAACTCTTTTCAAAAACTCAAGTAGGCCCAAAAACCAATAATCCATACATACTGTGCAGTCCAAACACAATGTTGCATTAGAGTCATTCCAGGTTCTGTATTTCCCCATAGACAACCAATGTAAATAGTTGTGATCAATTATATAACAAATAGCCATACACAAAATACAGATAATACTGGGTGCGGCTGAAATTTGCCAACTCAGCAACACTTAAAACCCAGTCCTACCAGAAAGTGCAATTACTGTAAGCTGGGAACATGCCAGGACTAGTTGGTGCACAGTTTATTTGTACCTATGAGTCTTGTCTCATATTTGTCTGAAGCTAGCAACATATGATAGCTTCCTCTGTTTTGGACTCTCTCCATTCCATCAAGGGTCAGTGCTGTCAAGACAGCTTATCAGCGGTGCAAATGTGCATGTCATTCGCAATCAATTTGCTAAATTTTGTCTGTGTGACCAGGCTTTGACTGGCATAAATGGAACAAAGAATGTGCACCTATCTCTTCCACAATGAAATGCCATGGAAACCTCATTTAAAAACATCAAAAAAGTCCATAAGACCAATTAGTGTAGTAATCATCTCATGCTGGTGAATATAGTGATATATATTAAACAATAAACTTAATGCATTAACATATTTCTACCTTGCTTGCTTGCATATGACAACCAATGTAGGCAGTTTTGTGTGGCTTGGCAGGTGATAAATTATTTATCTGGACTGAACAAACACCCTCAGGTCCAAGCTTTCGCCTGTATACTCTGGGTACGTTATTTATTAACCAGAGCCAGAGTGTTTGTTGCCCGAGGTTACGTCGAGTGTCACATCCAGGATTCAAATCTTGGTCTACCAAACAAAGCTGAGAACTCACCTGTGCTCTCTATTCAAAAAATGGAAATATCAATTAGATATATTTCTCCTTAGAGTTCAGAGTTGAACCAGTAGAGTTCAAGACAAAGACAGTGGATGGAGATATCCTAAGGGAAAAGGGGAGATAATAGGAGAGGAATATAAGCTGAAGAGGACAGCCCCCAATGTCCTGAAGCAGTTTGTGATGCAACACACAACCTAACAACTGCTCCGCTTCAGCAAAACACCATAAAATACCAGCAAGCCTTAAAGGGAGCAGAGGAATAGGCAGTAAACACAACACTGACATACTATTATCAAGACAGCAAATAGTTGCTTATTTACTCATCCAACAAATACGGAGCTACATTAACATTCATGTTGAGTCCTGTGTTTAGCCACCTGACAAATCCACCAACATCAGAGGTAAACATCTGACTCTTTAGCTGCTACACGTTACACCACCAGAGTTGCTAATGTTCCCTGTACGTTGCTACGTTGCCACATGCTCTGCGGGTAGCACATAGTTTTACCGCAGCATTTGAGATTGAGACAAAAGTTAGGGGCTAAAAAAAAACACAACAACTTACTGAAAGACACTAAAACACTACAAAGAAAGAAGTTATAAGGGGTATTACCTCCAACAAGGAAGTTATGATTCCATTTTGTTTGTCTGTTAGCGGGATTGCGGAAGAACTACTGGCCCAATTGTCATGAAACTTGGCGAAAGGGGCACAGGCCAAGCAACAACCCATTAAATTTTGAAGTGGATCCGAATCACAGAGCAGATACACTAATTATTTTTAGGTCAGTTGTAATACAGACATATAGTAGTTGCATTTACAGATTTGCATATCATAAAAAAGTGGACTATTGGCCTCGACTGCACTCTCCGAGTGGCTTTCCAGTATTAATTGTGAATCTGGTCTTGTCATTATCTCCAAGTTGTGACTCACTCTAGTTTCCTAGCTTATTCACTAAAATGTTTGCTTTCCTGTTCAAAGCACATATCCCCAAAAGGTCAGATTTTTAGAAACTCAGGAAAAAAGTCTTGCTTTCTAGCTTTGCTAATCAAAATGTTTGTGAAGGGAGTCACTTGTAGTGACAAATCCAAAGAGAATTATCAAACAGCTCTGCAGTTCCCCTCAGCTCTACAGAGCTTTTTTTTTTTTTTTTTTTAAACCATCTCTACAATCACAGTTTACAAATTCTGCAGCAGCAGCAGCATCTGTTTGGAGCAAAAGAAAAAAAGCTCTGATAAGCTTGATGTATTCTACTTATATAGCATCAAACATCAGTCACACAAAAGTTAAAAGAAAGTCAAATAGCTCGCATATAGTACAAGCCCACATATTTTTCTAAAAAGCTGGTGGACGCTAAACAGAGCCAAAGAAAAAAGGAATACTGGACTTGCATCCATCAGGTGGCCAGAAGCATGATGTAAATTAATCCTAATGGTGCTTCAGGTCTGCTGGATGTGGTCATATCAAGCAGCAAACTCTGTGGCTGTGAAGTGAAGTCTATGAGGAAGTGCCAAAAACTGCAGTTCCTCAAACGGCCACTTGAAGCTGGCTACAGAACGAATCTCCATCAGCCTCAATGTTAAAATGTCCAACTTCACAGCGGAAATAAATATGTTGACAGCCTGGTACAAAAAATGGTTTTAGTCTCTATAGCTAATTTCCCCGTTCATGTCAACTGTACCGAGTCTGAATACATTTAAAGTCACTTGTTCAAATGATATTAAGGCTTAAAGCTATGCATAATTAACAGCATGGCTGCTTTGATTGACAGGTGGGTGCCATTACAGATGGCTTGTTTGAGCACCCAGGCATCATGTGGCCTAAGGTCAGGTGATGATCAATGTCTTTGCCGATATATAGATTGGCCAGGAGGCGGAAGAAGCAGAGTCACAGATGTTGAGCCTCAAAAACTCAGCTCTTGAAATGGGTGATACGCAGATGTTAGCAATAGTTCCAACTGTATAATATGATTCTAAATGTTAGTATGCATGTTAGTGTGGTGATTTTCTGCGTGTTGTAAAGTTTAGCCTTCTATTGCACAGTGAAGCATTGCCACAATACAGTGGCACTTGACAGGAGAGTAAAAAATGTCCCAGGTCTCTTACTGATGTCATGATGAGTGATAGTCTTTGCTTCAAGTGTTAAACTGGGAGACAGACCCCATCAGAGTCTTCTTCACACAGAGACCAGGACAGCATTTTTCCGTGCCCTCAGTACTCCTATCATTCCGTACTTAGAGAAATGACACAATGTGACTCTGAGGTGGGAAGCTAACTGCGAATTACCTGGACATCCATCTCCACGGGAGGCTGACTTGCAATAAGAGGTTCCTATAAAGGCAGAGTCTCGCTCAGAACGTCACTCCCTGTTTTTAAGCCTTGATAAATCACCGCGTTGACGGGCACCACGCTGACCAATGCAAATGATGTCTCAGTGAACATATTTAAAAGCTTCGTGTGCTAAGCAATTTTCATTCTGTTTGATAGACAAAACAGTGAATCCATGTATTGATCTGTAGGCTCATCTCTGGATTCCAGTTCGGAGGGCATGACGGCTCCCTCAGGAGTCATTTTCTGATGCACTGAGAGGAAGATGTGCAGAACACGGTCAGACTTTCTGTATCTTACATGTCTGTTTGACCATTATAATACTTTGAATTAGTGACTATCATTGCAGTGATCTGCTGCCTTACCTGTGTGACACACCGTATTACGAATAATTAATGAAATTACGCTACAAGAAAAAGAATCTCTTGATGAGTCCAGAGACACATATACATCAAAGTAAGGTGGAGGAGAAAAGGCAAAGGCAATTACCATTTCACAGCCTTTACAACAAAGCAGAACACAAATTAAATAACAATTAAGACTTCAAAACAAAGACTAAAGGAGAGCTCCTGCTCTCGCTGCGACACACTCAAATACATCCGCCTTTGAAGATTAGTGGCACGAGGCTTATGTCACTGACTGAAGTCCCATCTTCAGATGGGTGCTGCTTCTCATTCAGTCATCTTCAAAAGCACACATTACACACTAAGTCTAAAAATACCACGTTGCAACAATGCAAATGGATCCCTAAATGGGAAGACGCTGTCTGGCAAAGCCTATGACTGGTTTTCTTTGGACATGTAATTAGTAAAAGCCAGACGGCCACATTCAGATTGACACTTCAAACATGGAAAACAAATGTTTTCCAAGGAATAAAACCAATAGCAGTAAAATATTTCATGTAAATCTGATTCATGTTGATTTGACATTTTAAGACTTATACGACAAATACACATACACATACACAACAGTCTAGAGGGGGAATCATGTATTTGCTACTAAAGTGGCTAACAAAGGTTAGGATAGATCAATATGTATACAGTGCTAGTAATAGGCAAACATTGAAAAATATGTTTTTAAATGTGCTACTAGTTTACTACACTGAGCAATGGACTAGAGTTGGTAACAGTGTTGTGAATAATTCACAATAACAGTTTCACAACTTTGGGAATGAAAACCTTACAACTAAGCTGATAAAGATTCAAGATTGTTTGATATTTTTGAAGTAGAGGCTGCTGATGGATGCTTATTTGAGCAATATTTAGCTCGGGTGATTTTCAAGTATTCCAAAAAGTTAAAAGATTTAGAGTAGGTCTCATTTTCTTTTATTTAGTTCAAACAGTTATAAAAAAGTGATGGACTCTGCCAAGGGCAGTGTTTTGTCAAGTCAACGGTTCAAAACCAAAAGATATTCTATTCGTAATGATATAAACCACTGAAAAACAACAGTTGAGAAATTAATGATAAAACTGTTGATTCATTTTCTAGTGTTTGCTTGGTTAATTAAGTTTTTTGCATTTTGAAAAAGACACTTGAAAAGCATGAAGACCACGATACACCAAAACCCAACTAAAACCATGTAAGATCTCTGGCTGTCCATTTCATCAAAGCTGAGCACTGTTAAGACAGTTGTAAACTGATCAATGTCAGACCAAAGTTAATCTCAGTGTTAAAAACTCAAACGCATAAGCAGATTTCATTGGAATTAATTGATAATGGCGACATATTTTAAATGCTGGCATGACAAGGCCTTAACTGCAACAAATGTGAAAGTAATATGGGCACTGGTTCTCAAAATAACAGCAACATGATAACAAACATGATTGAATCTAAGGTTACCATTTACTACCACAATGAAACCTGATGGAAACCCAACTAAAACCCATTTCTTAAAGTTCATACAACCTATTGGTGTACCAGAGCAGCTTAAATAAAGACAATGCAACGTAAAGTCAAAGCAAGTCCACAGAGCAGTGATTGTAAGTGCAACAAAGACGACATCCAGCCCCCAAGCACCCCTAAAAGAGCTTTATACTAAGGCAGGAGAGCATTAACAGGCCAAGCTATCCCACCACCACTCCCACCATCTTCTTTTTCCATTGATTTGATTGTGGAGTCTTTCAAGGATTAGGCCATATCTAGAGACTAATCTAGCCTATTACAAGGCTTTTAATAACAACCTGTGTGCTGAGCTGGGGCCACCGTGAAACATCTCCAGGCCTAATTCCCAGTCCGTTAAACCTCCCTGCCTCCCTCCAGCCCCTCACTGATAACAGCCTGCTTGGCCTTCATTTCCCTGGCCGAGAAAAGCGGCAAGGGTAGATGGGAGATTGAATGGATGGACGGACCCATTTCACCCAAATTTCTATCTGTTAAAGAGGGCGAGCTGTGAATCAGTTAGCGTTCAAATAAATCCTACAAAGACATGCACAGATGAAACCTAGATCTGCAGAAATCAGTAATGTTATTCGTGTCCATGCATACTGATATAGAGGTCTATTTTCTTGTCAGCATGTGTCCGTCGATGGGGTTTTGCACTGGCATAGTGTAAAGCAGAGGTGTGGAACAGAGATTTGTAATTGCTCGTAGCACAAGGCACAGTCATGTTCTGTGCTATTTTCATGACTTTGCCATGTATGTTTGAACAGATCCAAACTAAATATTATATAATATTCTGGGTGAATAAGTTTAATATAAAAGTGTCAAGTGGTTAGAGATAAGATGAGATAAAAAATAACTATGTATACATGTCTCTGTGGTTGAAATGAGTATTATGTACTGTCACAATCAACCATGTCTCCCAGAAAATACATTTTCATCACAGCAATTTTCTTTGTCAACTATGTTTAAGATGAAACATTGCTGCCTGGGTTGCGACCGTCATTGTAAATAAGAAATCGTTCTTAATGTCTAGCCTGGTAAAATAAAAGTTAAATACAAAATTGAGAAAGTTATTCTTTCTTTGCTGCAGCAGGGATGTTGGCAGTCAAAAGCACAGGACTTTGACGATAGAAACTGGGAGTTATGTTTCTAAAAAGTTTGGTCAAGGTTAAGGAAAGATTATGGTTTTGGTTCCATTTGGAATATTCAACACCTCAGATGTAAAGTAAGAATAAATATGTGTTCTGAGGTTGTCAGACCAAAGAAGAAAGTGTTATTAACCACCCAGCCAAATTCGGATAAAAACATTTTTGAGTGTGGGGGCATGTCTGCTGAATGTGCTGAAGCCACGCCCACTCGTGGGAGCAGTCAAGCAGCAATTTTGAAGCGACTGTCAGATGAGTTCAGAAAATGACATGACTATAACTTAGAAACACTCTGAGCAAGATGAACATTTCATACAAAACTTTCATGTATTTGAAAATTACACAAAGGTAATTTTTAGGGAAAAAAAGGCTGGCCAGAATTTGCAACGATGCAAAGCGGGGATTGTGAATCCTTTTCTGTAGATGCCAGTTAGGTGGCCCAGTGGATGTCCGAGCATTTAAAAACCAACCTCTGTTTGACTCTACCACTCATACTACTGTGTGCTCCCCACACAAGCTTTTCCCAAAAGACAACACGTGTCCTTGTGTCTAATTATCCAAAACAAATGGAGCCTGCATGCTATGCTGCAATTTACATAAATATAAAGCAATTAAAACTGGGGATGTCCAGATAACCTTTTTATTTAAGCCTCTGACCCTCGTCCAAAAGCTGCTCAACATGTGCACATGGGCACATAGTCTATGGGCAGTTGAGTATGAGAGAAAACCAGGAGGACGGCCAATCCAACTAAAACTCGCTTGGCTGTTTGTTTAATCACTTTTTTTTATTATGCTAACATTTCAATGCATTATGGGCAATTTACTGATGAACACACATACTGCTTAATTCATCTTTGGAACGCATTCAACACTCTATGTGCAATTTGCACAGAGTCCAGTTCACCTGACATGCTTGGGAGTTTAGGAGAAAGCAAGTGCACTTGGGCGGAACATAAAAAAGGTCATTTGATGGATTTGAACCAGTGACCTTCATGCTGTAAGATAACGCTGCTTACCGCTGAACCAACCAAAGAAGATGATTAAATGTTTGCAGAGGTTTTAGCACTTATCTTATTTGAACAGTGCACAGTGTAACACAATTTTGCAACCCTTGGAAGATATTGATAAAACAAAACTGAGTATCACACACACAAGGACAACGAAACCGCCAAACAGGTTGTCTCTGGGTGTATAGCAGAGCTGACCGAGGTCTACTTGCATTTCATTTCATTTTTCTGGCAAAAATCATCTAAAAGCAAACCAGACCTGTATCACAGAATATCATCTTGTCCACCCGGTGTGACTTCTGACACTATATTGCTAATTACCACCATCCTGCAATAAGCTGTTGCAGTGAAGCCTTTTTTAATGGCAGTAATAACACCAGCTTAGGATGAGCCGGTCACAGTGAAATGACCCCTTCCTAATTAAATGCTGTGTCGCCACAGACCAAAAGTACATGATAATCACATTAAAGCATACAGGGT
Source organism: Argyrosomus regius (assembly GCA_946959425.1). Lineage (NCBI taxonomy): Eukaryota > Metazoa > Chordata > Actinopteri > Sciaenidae > Argyrosomus > Argyrosomus regius. The sequence goes on along the minus strand of OX336899.1, from coordinate 9,390,500 downwards.
CACTTTTATCTGACCACTGCAAAGCAGTGAATCATTTCAACTGTGAGGTCTATAAACTCAACACAAAATAACAGTGAGTCCTAACGCTTGGTGCCGTGCGGATGCTCCCAGACAACTACAGTTACATTACTATTGCAGCTACTACTGTAATGCTGTTGAGTATGAACGTATTTAAGTTATTCACACGAGAGGTTTTTTAGTTGTCTTGTGGTTTTACTACAGTGTGTGCAGATTTTCTCTAGTGTGTGACTGCAAGCACGCTGTGAGCAATGCGTTTGAATAATGCGCTACGCAGCATAACAGAACGGCAAATCATTCGCAACCAACATTTTATCAGAGCCTTTTTACATCTTTTTTTAACAGCCAGTGATTGTGTTATGTCACAGGGGAGAAGCTAAGAGCAAAGAACACACTGTGTGTGTGTGTGTGTGTGTGTGTGTGTGTGTGTGTGTGTGTGTTTTCACAAAGAGGGTTATTTTTACCTCACGTGCAAGAGCTTAAGGGCGGGGATCCATAGAGGCCTGTGCAGAGGCAGGCGAGAGCAACAGTCTATTTTTAGACTGCGGCTGACTCCGTGTAACCCTTTGTATGCAGCGGCTGCAGAGGCACGTCTCACCCGATATGATGAGCTGCGGTAAAAGCAAATCCTTACTGCCAATTATTGTATGTGGATAGGTATCGAAGAATGCTTTTTTTTTTTTTTTTTTTTGCAGACAATCTTCTAATGCGCTGGCTGTCATTTAAACTGAACCTTTGTAGACTATTACTAGGGTTGACAGAGTGAGCTATTTTTGTCTCTGCTGCTGAAACCCAGGAGCTCTTTTTGGGGCATTTTGCCATTATTAGACAGCAGAGTGGAGAGAGTCAGGGCATGGGGAGATGGAAGTGAATGACATGCAACAAAAGTCCACAGCTGGATGAGAAGCAGAGACGATGCAACTTGTAAATAATCCAAAAAAAAACACTTATATATGTGTTAACTGTAACTGAATTTGATAACATAAGTTTAAGGTTGATGAACTTACAGGTGACTGGAGAAGGGAATGACTGTGACAAATGAGGTCTAAAGCAGCTGAATGAAGTGATTCTCGCATTACAGCACTGTAGAGAAGGACATGTGAGTGCAAAACAAGATCTTGATGTTCTAGCACCTTAACTAACCCATCTCCAGACAGCCAACAGGGCTAAAACGCCCCCTAGGGAACACATTATTTCAAGAAAATGTGAGAGTGGGAAAAGAAAAATCTCCTGCAGATGCTGAGGAAAAGAAATGACAGTGGTGTGAAGCTGAATCCCAGGGAGAGGTCGAGCAACAGCAGATGTACATCTCAGCAGTCAGCTCTCATTTTTGTCAGAAAGCATTGCTCCTATGCCCTATCCTGAGCAGATATAAATATGTTTTTTTTATTAGACATGATATTTTTCATGTATTGGACATGTATGCTATGGATATGATAGAGTGCGATAAGGCCAGTTTGATTTGAAAGTTACAAGAAAAGAATTGGAAAAAATTAAAATGATAATATTCATGCGAGGCTGGGACTGTTGAAGATGGGATAACTGACTGCAGATGCATTATGTGCTCTGCTGCCATAAAAAGTAGCACAAGAAGGGGAAAGGTGGTAACCATGGAAACAAGCTTTGTTTGAAAAGCTCATGCAATGAGGCGTGTCTGCCCTTGTGCGCACCGATCCGGCAGAGCCAAGAGGCATGGCGAATGGAGAGGAGACATGGCTAAAAATGAGAAACTGCTGCAGTGAGCGCTAACTCCCTGCTCTACTACAGGGGGGGGGGTATTGCTGAGCTGCGATGATAATGGTGGACGGCATTGGGAACTAGTTAGCGCTTCGGGGTTGATGTTGTGATGGGATGTAAACCCCCAGTAGCTTGTTTAAATCCCCTGGGAGTCACAGCTGCGGTGTTGATGCAGAGAGAGGATTGGGTTCAAGAAGGTCTGAGAGCAACCTGCTGCTGGCAAGGAAACAGACACTGGATGACTTTCAAGACTGAGAGCGCCCACAACACTGAACGTTATGTTTATTGCAATGAATAAAAATATGAAAATTCATTTCAAAGACGATGTTGAGCTTAAAAATAACTAGTCAATGCTGCAGCAACTACCAGCAAATTAGTTAGTGTGGGATTAAAGGGACAGTTCACTTAAACGCCAAGACAAGAAAACATATTCAGGCATCTAGCAATGAAGATTTGCCCACATTTTGCGAGGTTTGATGAAAAATGATTTTATTTTCTTGTAGTGCTGAAAACTTTTAATTGAAAATGAATTCCATGCAAAGCACTTTGTAACTCTGTTTTCAATTGTGCATCATAATTAAGGTTTATCCACAGCTTGTATGTGCTGCTGGTACAAAACGGATCAGACTGTAAGTGTTGCATCCATTCTTTCTCTTTGAGACTGTATTTTTCAAAAAACAACCAAAAAAAAACAACCAACAACAAATGAATAAATTGCCCCTTGAGCAAACTCTGCTGAACATGATACACTATTGTGTGCCTTGAATAAACTGTAGTCCGTAAACCTTGAGTTATTATGGTTTCACTATTCAGATTCCATGTCTATTGCTACATTAGAGCTGCTGGTTACTCAAGAAAATGGACGATTTGTGAAGATTTGAGTCGCAAAGTGAAGCAAGTTGGGAACAAAGGAGGACAGAAAACAATGGGGCACCTTCTTGAATCTCATCGAGGAGATTGTGCAGTGAAATCTCACGGAACATGCTGATGATGGGCTGAGAGGGATCATAGGAGATGACCAACGATGTTCTCCCACTGGTTATATTTATACAGCTGACAGCTAGAGACAAGTGCCTCAGGGCCTCTGCTCTTCAATTCTGATAATTAGATACTGTTCAAACGCTTGCATCAAACCCATCCTATACAAAAGAATCACCCACTAGAAGACTTGACTGACTTGCAATCAAACCCACGTAATTACAATGCTTAAGAACTTGCTTTATGGAAATGACTTTCCAGCCTGACATCTTGGACAACGTGTTTTTTTAAATTTTGGATTCATATTAATAACAGACACTTTAATTTGCTCCGTCTCATCATAATTTGCTCATTAGATCAAAGATTCAGTCGCAGAAAAGGTCGCGACTGTCTGACGGTACACAGGATCACTCCTTTTTTTTTTTTTTTTTTTTTGTATTTCCTCAAATGAAAGAATATAAAGTGTGTGAGGGGAGCGGTGCTAATTTACATGATGTTTATGCAGAGCAGTGACCATTAGAGCCTGATCATTTTTCTCAGCTCAAGTTGGGCAAAAAAAAAAAAAAAACAGCCACCGAGGAATAATTGCAGGGTGAATTAGTCATTTCGCCAAAACCAGACTTGACGTGCATGGTGCAGCATACTGATGAATGAATGTTACATTTTACAGTATCACTCTCGAAACATTGATGGTCATAATTCGCAGATGATTAACAACACAGATATCTAACTAGTTATATATATATCTAGTTATCTTTTTTTGCATTAACACACATCATTGTGATATATTGATTTTGGAATGTTAACAATGAATCCAGTCTCCATTAATCACTATTAATTTAACCAATTTTTCATTGAAATATACGTACGGTTTATGCGTGGTGTGAAAAATAATGGCTTCATACTGCACGCGCGATGAATGAATGAGTGACTCATTCGGCGTCCCTACCCAGGATGACTTGCAGGAAGACCCGCCCCTACTCTGTCTCTGATTGGCTCTACTTTTTCAGACATTCCAGGTGTCTGCTAAACGCTTACATTAGTGTAACTACAATCGCAACCTGGCACGTTTTTTGTTCCTGAAGCACCAAAGCAGCAGAGAAAAACTCTACAAACTAGTGTGACACAAAGGTAGTGCCTGCAGGGGTCACTTGCTAGCCAGCTGGACAGTCATTCTCACAGACCCCGCTGTGAGCTGCCTGGAGCTCTCTCAAGAGACTGGTCTTATGGACAAGAAGTTTTTATTTCTCCTTTGATGAAAAATGGTTGGTATGTTTCAATTTCACAACTCAAAATCCCAGCAGAGTTTCTCTCTGCTGCTTTGGTACTACAAGAACAAAAATGTGAGCTCCTGCCTGCCTCGTTCCTGGTGCCAGTTGTGATCATAGATAGACTAAGGCCAGTACTGTGGCCCCTGAAATGGTACAGCCAATCAAAGGTAGAGTCTAGATTGCAGATGGATGTTAGCAGTGCACCTTTCCCCAGTGAATGTGAGTTAAATAAGATGTTAGAAAAGTTGATGTGGGTTGTTCTTCAGAGTTTGTGGGTCTTGTGCTGTGTAGCAGACTATAGGTTGGCTGTCAGCTAACTGTAACTGTCTGCAGACGGGACATTACTGCTTTAGGTGAGGATCTGATTGGCTGTATGGAAACAAGTTCTACATGTATCTATAACAGTATTCCGACAAATTAATGCAAAAATGTGGGCACCACAAAATATATACGTATATGTAAAATATACAGTCCTTGCCTTTAGATTCTCATTTTTTTTCTCAAAGGAGAACACATGACATCCGAGTTGGTGAAGTTGGATCAACAGTATTTATGTCCATGGGGATATCTGTTCAACCAGAGCAGGTTTACAGCACTCAACTCACCCCGATCATGTACAGCATGCTTAGTATCATACATAAAATCAGTAAGACTGAGCCTTTTCTTGTTTATTGGTAATAGCTTTTACCATTTTAAGCTAAAATTTTAAATCAGTTGGACTTATTTTAACTGCGAGATCTGCCCAAAATGTTCTGTCTCATCTAATTTATGTACTGTACGCCTTTGAATCCTGGAAGTCGTGCAGCATTATATGTGTTATATTAAATATTTACTAAGGAAATTAGAGCAAGGCAAGAATCATGTTTCATTTCTTCAAATACATATCTTACTGAGAATTTGTGGCAAATATGGGACACGGCAGTAGTTTTAAAATGCTGTTATGATAGAAAATGTGCAGTTGGTGCTGCATCATTTTTTGCATCCTTATTTTATTTATTTATTTACAGACGTCTCTTAATGTAAACCTTTAAAATCCCATGCTGTGAATACTGTCATGCTGGGAAAATCTTGAAGATCTAACCACAAAAGAAAAGACAGGTGAACATCCTGCATGTCTTTTTCTCTCTGTTCTACTCAACAAAAAAAATGAAGGTTTGGGCATCACTGTGTGGTGTCATAGTGGTCCACGGGGGCCTTGTTGGGCTCCAAAACATCAAAGTGACCATTCACATTCTGAGGTGCTTCACTTTTTTTTTTTCATTGGCCATTAAAGAACACCATCAAGAGGATAAAGACCTTGTAAAAGACATGTCTGTGAATGATATGAGAAGATGAAAGCAGCACACTGTTACTCTCCCCGTTTCCCCTCCTTCTCCACGAGTCGCCATCACAGGGAGAAAATACAACCTTCACAAACTGAGCTTACTGCTCAAACACAAACCAATAAGATCTTTGTTTTTCAGTAGCGGCATTCAATAAATGTAAGATATCACCTGTCACTATCTAAAACTACTGAAACGTGTTGTACCAGAGGATGGAAATAACTCCCTGCTGCTGTCCTCATGTTCCTCTTATATGGACACAAGTCTAGAAACTATTAAATCTACCGTTCAAACTGCTATATATCCTTCCATGCGTGAAGGACAATTCTCCCTTTTCTATTTGTGTAACCATGAAAAAGCTCAAGGGAAATAATTAAAAGTCATTTGTTGTAGGAGGAAACTGTAGGATAACTGACAGAGTCATTTTTGCGACTGTCCGATTGAAGCCTTAGCTTCACCAGTCCTGGATGGAGGCTCCAGAAAACATCTTGCACCTGACACCTCATTCATCATGGAACAGGAAAGAAATATAAAATGACAGGGCCATCTGATGTCGAGAGAAGATGAGTTGAAGAGACAAGCGCAATATGGTTCAGCAGACGGAGTTCTACGAGTCCGTGGCCCCGATTCTCTCTGTATGCAAAGTCCTACGCCGCCGAGTAATCTGTGCATGAGCTGGGTGTGTGTCGGTGAGGCTGCATCCCAGTCTCTGCCACGTAGAGATATCTCAAGAAATACTGTACGCTGTGAAAAGAATCAATATGCTGGATCTGAGCTAATCGTCTGATAATGAATTTACGTCTGTCAGGCTTCCAGAGAAATCTACAGGATGGAAGCACTGATTGTTGAAGTCCAACACAACTGCTGTATCTACAGGGAATGTCAGTCGAAGGGGGTAAAGACATGTTAAGTCTATATATACATCTGCAGTTATTACCAGACATGACATTTTTTGCCTCAGAGGCACATTGTGTCATACACTGTCAGTTTCTAGAGAAGCAGGGTTTTTAAATCAATTATGCAACTGGTGCATTATGTATTCTGACCTCTACTTCAGTCCTTATGTATAACATTGACTTTATGACGGTATCAATGAGAGATGGGGAGATTTGGGGAATTATGCAAGAGTGCCAGATGGCCTTACGTAAAAGAGACATTAAAACTAAGGCTAATGACAGAAACTAGCAAACCAACCTTTCGTCTGGCAACAGTTTTATTTCTGTTTTAGTTCGAAGTGCATTCTCCCTGGACAAAAATGTAAAAACACTCCACTACAAGTAAAAGTCCTGCGATCAAAAAGCTGTACAAGGACAGCAGTATTGTTGGGGGAAAAATGCACTTTAAAGCAAAAGTACTTGTTCTACTACTTGTGCCCAGTGACTGATATATTATGTGACATTATGCATTATGTAACATAACATTTTTCTGCATGGGGTCATGTGTACATGGCAACAGGGATCGATACTAAGGGAAATCTGTACCTCCAATTTTCCACCTTAAGATCTGGTAACATTTCAGGCAAATGCCAGAATGAGAGAAGTAACACTGCAGGGACAAACACATAAAGGGCAGCGGTGGAAGAAGTATTCAGACTCTTTACTTCAGCATAAGTACAAATACCACACACATGAAAATATTCCACTAGCAAAAGTAATAATTCTGCAGCAGTTTTACTATTTAATAGACCAATGATGTTTCTGGATTAATATTACTTCTGCATTAATGTGTATGTTGCATTAATACTGCAGATGTTCAAGGCTGAGTTCATTTGAACTACTTTATATTCTGCTGGGTAGTTTATTCTACAGCATTGTGCCATGGTGTATAAGATCATATGTTTGTAGCATCACTGCTGTGAGTAGCATGTATCTCTAAAAAGTTTCATGAGAAGCTCTGTTTTTGCCCCATCTACTCCAGCATTGCCACGGTGTATGCGAGAAGACCAAAAACTGAAATGTTTCTGAGTGAAGCAGCATGTTGTGAGTAGTGAAAATCACGAACACTGTAGATTGTTGATAATATTAATGCATAAGCAGCATTTTATTGGTGTAGTTCTTGGAAATGGAGCTAGTTGAAGGTCCAAGCTAGGTCTCCAAAAAGAAATCTTGGGGTTGTGTGATGATTAATGGAAGGTGAAAAGGAAAAGTTCTGCAACTATATATACACATTTCTGAAACTTTTCTCAAATCTTATTAATCTTTTTGTGAAATTTGTAAAAATATAATTTATAAGAGAAATGTCTCTTTAGCTCAAAGAGCTACAAGATCTCCACTGCTTTATAAGAGGTCATGAGCCAGAAGACTGTAAACCACTGATTTAATCTTGAACAATGTGGTGTATTTACCATGTTTTTTTATTAGGATTATTTTTATATTAAGTCTTAGTCTGAAAATTAGCTAGTAAGATTAATGTGGTAAAGATGATTTCCCTCTTAAATGTAGTGGAATAGTATAAAGTTACCCATACTTGAGTAAATGTACGTACAACTGTAGTTACATCCCAACACTGTCCTTGAATTATCTTTACGACTTAAGTTTTGTTTTGTGTTTATTTTTTGAAAAATCCACAATAACTCAAAAGACTAACGTATCACCATGTCATATTTCATTTCATATTCTTGCAACCTTTGATTGCGCTTACAGTCTAGCAAAGCTTTACATAGCACTACTGTTCCTCAGGCAGAACGGTGGGTGGTAAATGGATTACCAGCATGGGACCTTGAGATCAAAATCTCTTTCAAGAGAATCCTGAAAATGGCAAAACAACAGACGTTCATTTATTCTCCGGTATGATTTGTTTATTTAATTAAGTACGCACACTGCATTGATATATTGAAGCAGCACAGCAAAAAAAAAAAAAAGCAAAGAAATAAGTGCAGTACACCTAAACAGCAAACCACTTCGGGTATGATGGGTGTACAGTGTACACAGCTGGCTCTAAATTTAAAGAGCACAATATATTTTCTTATTTAATATTATAAACTCCAGTCTATAATGTGCGTATAATATTCATAACTATGATTTCATTAGTGTACAATCACCTGAAAGTAAGAATTGTTATGGTTTTGTTGCCTTAGCATGAACCTTTGATATCTACAGAGGCCATGGGTCCTCTCCCAGAGCGTCCGTCATGTTTTGATGTTATGCACAAGTAAGGGAAAAGAAAAAGTCTTCAGGTACGTTGGCAAACATTACATTTGCTTTCCAAATACAATTTCTCAGTTCTTCATTTTACAAGAACTTAGAGCGGTCGGAGCCACTTAGTACAAAGACGACATACAGTGACATAAAGCTACGTAAGCAGTTATGATGTAATAATAAGTGTAAGAAGGTGGGGACCAAATGTGAAACTAACCTTCAGCATTGTTTTTATTAACATGAAAAGAAACAGCTTTGACTTATATTTACTTAAGAATTAAAGACGTGCAGCAAGTTTCCAACATGTATGTTTGCTTCAAACTACTAACAGAGGGGCCCATCATGTTAAATAGAATTCTTATACAAGTTATATAAAACTCTTAACAGCACGTTTATTCAATTCATCAAATAAAAACACCAGAAGAACTCCTATCCTACTATGATCATATCTCATGTGGTCTGAAGATAAAAATCAAGACTTTCTAAGTTGAATTAATTAATAAAACATGTGAGAAAACATTAGTTAATGCCACTGAGTTCTTGTGTGATGTTTTACAGTGCATATTGCTTATGAATTCAACGTTTTTTCTATATTTCTTCTCTCAAAACTCACAGTCCATACTTGCAGCTCCGCTTTAATGCAGCATCACTACTCTACAAACTAACACTTACGCTGTACTTCCCGCAGTGAAATTGTAAACAATCATGTTGATTGGTGGTTGTTTGTGTTGTTGTCCCAGTTTAGCAATGATAGAAACTCTTGCACCCAGCAACTTCATTAAAATATAGGGCTAAATAAAACAGTATCTCTGGAGACTTCTTAAGAGATCCTTTTTGAGGGAAACAACAGTAACAAAATGCCAGAAAAGCTTATCTTAGCAGTTCATTTCTGCAAAGGAAAGATTATTTGGAGTGAGCTCAGTGATGAGCTGTTTGGCTCTGTCTGAAAAGATCCCTTTCCACCCCCTAATTCCCCTCAAATAATAACATTCCACCCCTGTGGAAAAAGGTCTATGAGTCACCAGCAGTGTACCTCTGGTTGTGGCAAAGGATGCACTGGAGAGGCCGCGGTGACAGGAATCATAATTTGCCACTTTCCAGTGAAACGTCAAGCGGAGAAAGAAAGCACAAGAGGCTGAGGTAATCTATGGAAACGGTGAGAGTATGATGATCTGTGTGCACGTGTGTGCAGGTATTCTGTATATACAGGTAAGAAAATCAAAAAAACAGGTGAAACACATGGGAGTAACTAATTTGGGACTTAAAAAAAACAAACAGATCTTGTGTTAACAAATTTAGGATTTCACCCAGATATTTTACTCTTGGTAAAGAACAAAAACGCTGTGAAAAAGCATTTAGACTCTCAGAGGACACTAAAACTGAAACCCAGACTAATAAAATACTTTTAGGTGAATTATCAGCTCCTTACGGAATAGTGAGGAACCCCTGAAGCTGAAAAAAGAAAGGAAACTACATCATGTTGGGCGCAATAACTGTCCAATTTGCAACTTGCCAGATATAGCAAAACCAACATATCAGTCTTTTTTAGAGCATATATGCTGTCACACTTACATGGTCGGGGGGTAAACAAAGTTTGTTTTCAGTATATACTGAATATGATGCTTATAAATCTGATATGAGTCATTTAATATTTAGTGTCTGATGACGTCTCGTCCAATGTAATGTTTAGATTGTCACATATGATACAGTATGATTGGCCTAACTTAAAATTCTGAAGGAATTTAAATGCTGTAACATCACAGATTTGCTTTCATGGCTTCCTATAATATTTGGCACAGCGTTGTGGATTTGCGACAGTGGATTTGTTGTAGCAGTACGGTTTGGGCTCAGTTTGGACAGCCTGACTTCATTCCCTTTATGAATAAAACACAAAACCTTCAATGCAGTTTTAATCAACAGAAGCCTACAACATAATAGATTCCAGTGTTTTAATAGCACAATATGGCATTTTTGAAAGCTGTGGAGGGGCGTGGACGACCAAGGGGAGAAATATGGAGTGAACCGAAGTTGAATGAATATGATGTATATAGGAAAATAAGTTTTCTGATGCTTTCATACTGACCTTTACTCCACTAAGATTCATTGTGGATCAATTTTTAATGAGTTGCTTCACCTATCATTGCGAATGATTGTTGAAAAATTGTGGGGAACTTTTTTGGACCTCTAGTCACGAAAGGACAGAGCATGAGTGACGTTTCCGGAGCGCTGTTTTGAAGCCGAAAACATGCAGCGCTGGCCACCGCCATGTTGGCTGTACTGCTCGTTCCACCTCCAGGCTAGTCTAAATAAAGACGGGAAAGATGTGGATCGTTGGTAGACCTGAGGCAGGCCGAATGACGCCTGAGTGCTCAAACAAGCCATTTGTAACAGCACCTACCTGTCAATCAAAGTAGCCACAAGTAACTTTAAGCCTTAATATAATTTTTTTTAAAAATCACCCTGTTTACAACCCACCAGGCTGTAAACATGTTTATTTCTGCTGTGAAGTTGGACATTTTAATAGGGGTGCTTATGGAGATTGACTCACTTCTGGAACCAGTCTCAAGCGGTCGCTCGAGGACTTACAGTTTTTTCGCACTTCCGCATTGGCTTCACTTCGCAGCCACTGAGGTTGCCGCTTGGTCATGACAGAAAAAGTTTGAGGAACCACTGAGTTAGCATAAACAAGAATCACAAATAGATCGGGCCAACCCCGATCCATTAAAAAAATGTTTTATTGAGAGTCTAATTCAATACTATGTGCAACAAGCTATAGGTGATGCCCATAAAGAAGCAAACAGACAAACCTATAACGAGTTGGATTGACATTTGCCCTGTTCAAATCCACAAATTGGATGTTATTACATAAACTTTTTGCTTTGAGTAATAACTCCAAGTTTCGAACCAGCAAACTAGATCATTGTTGCTTAAAAAGAACAGAATAAAGAGTGCTGGGAGAAAATAAACTAACTTGAGAGCTGGATGACACTTTACTTTGAGTCATTGCCACATGGGACATGATGAGATGATATCAGTGTGAAGAAAGAAAAAAAAAAAATCTTCCACTTACCTCTGGCACTCGCTCGCATGGAGAACCAGGTCCTGGTTCTTCTTGGCGCTGACGGTGAGCTCATGCTCTGTCGGGTTGAAGATGTCGAGCAGCAGATGACACTGGCGGGTGCTGTGGATGGACACGGACACGAGGACTGAGTGTGGAACGACAATCTCTATGTTCATTGAAAAACTCAAATCACAGGCTCATTCTGATGCACAGCGCCACTTTAGACAAAGATTTATTTATACAATACACACATATATAAATATATAACAATAAGCTTGCAATCACTCGTGTTCTATAGGGAGACTCTGGCGCCCATATAACCTCTGCATAATGACTTGTTAATGTGTATGTGAGTTTATACTTTATGCATGAGCTTACAATCACTTTCTACAAATACACGGCCACATACACGCACACGGCGAATGCGTGAGATCAAGAGAAGACACGGTGTGAAGTACTCATCAGTCCTTGTCACAACATCAAAGGTGGCGGTGCTTTCATCAGGCCCACAGGCCTGGCTGGAGCAGGCCATCTCCACATCACCCCTATGCCTGCTTTTCTCATGCAGATCATAAGAGGGCCAATTTGTGATTTAGATCAAGACAGGAGACATGATGCTGGATTTTCAAAGAGTTAATTTTAACCCCCAAGTAGTTTTTTTTTTTTCCCCCTCTGGTAATGACGGATGAAAGGCATGGACTGCTCAGAAACAGAGAACAGTCTGTCTGATGATGCAGCCTGTGTGCTGTTATATTAATAGATTCTGTAGGTGGACAGGAGGAATGTTTACATTTTACACATAATATTCACACATTTTCTGTTTTTTTTTTTTAAAGAGTCGAGCTTATAGGGTTTGGACATTTGTGTATTAGTTTGTTTTTTTAGCTTGGTGTGATCAGCGACAGCTTGGCTGGTCTGTTTCTGTGGTTGACATCAGGAGATGTAGTAGTAGAAAAACATGTTATACAAGCCATCATTAACTCCTGTAGGTAAGACCGGGCTTCCGAAAGTGAAACCGTAAGTGCTGACTGACTCGAAGGCACTCTGGCAACATTAAGGCCACAAACATGCCACACTCTCTATAGGAGACACTCTTTCTATTCATAATATATGTTGTTGTTACAACACATAAATGTCTAGTCTTTGAGTACAATGCAACCCCCGCTTTTTCACGTAACTTCCAGGAATGAATGCTGTTTTATATTCAAGCAAATAGGTTATTTTTAGAATGCTGTCTTGGCCAATGAGGCACGACTGGGTATGAATACAATACAGCTACCACACAACAACAACAACAACGCACAATAAGACTGACTTTTTGTTCCCACATGGGCACAATGATAATGATCAATGCTGAAGATTAAATAGGCCGAATGGGGGGGAAAGAGATCAGGTAGGAGAAATCTGTACGCGTGCAAAATTAAATTAAATTAAATCATAAATATATATAAAAATCAAATAAGGTGAAGTGAAAACTTCTCAAAAAAGACATATAATTTACATGAATTAATATATACATACAGTATATGACATGAAAAGCAGAGGCATTAAAGTCTGTGTAAAGGAAATTCTGAGATTTCTTGCAAAATACATTAAATATGTTGGGAAATAGTTGCTGAAGACATTTGAAAAGACTTATTTATTAATTAAATGTGGAGTTAAAACAGTTTTTCACCAGTTTTCAGTCCAGGATTTTTTGGGTGGTCCTAAAGGGTGGCTCGATGACACACTGAGGCCACCCTGAGCATACCCCTGCACCCCTAGCAGAGAGATAGACATTAATTCATCTTGCTCAGTGTTTCAAAGTTAGTCATGTCATTTTCTAACCAAAAGTATAACTGGAATAGCTGCTATTAAGTTTATGAACATTCTTCTGACCAATTCATAAATAATTTATAATTTTATAGATAATCTTTGCTTCTTTTCTATGTAGGCTTTGAAACAACTCTCAGATTTAAAGAGGACGGATATGCCGAATGCTCCAAAGCAATCACGATAAGTGGACTCAAACTGCAAAAGCAAAGAACAAATGTAAAAATGTGTCCTTTGTATAAATTAAATGCTGCCCATCACCCTACCTTCCCCTCCAGGTCACACTAAGCCCCCCTCCCAGCTAGCTTCTTGCCTCTTAAATCTCAGGGTTAATGGAGGCTTAAGTTTAGCTTGCCCAAGTCCCTAATAAACTGCTGTGGCAATTAAAGGAACATATTTTTTAAGGCCTACCCATGTTTCTTTAATTGTCTCGTTGTCTTTGTTGGCGGACGTGATTAACGGGCTGAGAGGGGCGAGGTACTGATTTATAGGCTGGGGCGTTTAGCTGAGGTGATCAATCAGACCTCCCAGTTAAGAAACACAGGCTCATTGCTCATGCACTATACCCAAGATAAACTGAAGGAAAAGAGCCGGAGACATAGAGACAGACAATGTGGATTTTGCGCCCTCTGATAAGAGTCTCCACAGTATGAGCCTGAAATGATGGTGCTGAACAGTGGTGGATGACTTCATTCAAGAACTGCCGCTGCTGCTCCTGAGACTGCTGCACAACGTCTGTAGACAAAAGCTAAAGATGATGTTTTTGAACTGGAGGGAAACTGAATCAAAACACTGAATCATTTTGATAAGTATTCTGCTGAGCTACTATCCAGGGCACAGAGAACCAAGCTAAATAAATAATTCAAAACCGCCAATAGGGTTTCAAACTACTTGTCTCCATTCCAGTCTGTGAATTTTTAAACTGCTGTTTAAGAGCGGAGCGAGTCGGATAGGCAGCAAAGTTATCACCGGTGTTTCAAAGTGAACACACATTGAACCTAAATCTTTGCTCGCAGTGTACAAAGCAAATCAGTCATCAATTAAATATCAATACTTCAGTGTTATGTGCATTTTAATGAAGCACAAAATAACACTGGCTGCATGTTTGAACATGCAGCCATGGAAATGTTTTCAGGCTGGAGCTGAGTGCAAATTATGAAGTGAAAATTTCAAGGAGGCGGTCATGAAGACGGAAGAAGACCTTTACGACAGATCATTCGAGGTACCAAAAGGGGGAAAGAGGCGAGTTAATGAATGCCACTGTCTATTTCTGAGAACTCTACCACATTTACAAATGAACCATGAGGTCAGCATGGAGCTATTATTGATTTGAAGAGGACCCTGTTGCAACAGAGTGAGTCTCTAAACCTGGCGCCACACATCTCTATAGCAAGACCACAAAAAAGACATCAATACAAAACAGACAAATGTCAAGGCCACAGTCTGATTATCTTTGTTCCTACATCAACAATACAGAGTAAATCGAGCTACTGACACTGACTGGGCATTAGCTGGGACTGGGGACACTGTTATTGTGAGGTACCAGGTGGTAAAAATGGAATGCACTGTGGGAGGAGGCAAAAAGACTCGAGATCAATAGAGCTGGGCCCACACTTCAGTCGATTCTGCAAATCTCCAATCAATAAGTGCTGATTTTGCAGCCCTACTACTGGCACAAAAACGTGACATATCCCCTGCACATAAAATGTAATGGCCTTAATTAGCCTGCTTAGATTTAGAGTACTGCCAATGATGGGCTATTTTTAGCTACGAGAGCCAATAAGGGACAGTTGACTCTACTTTTATATTCACATTTAAAGATTTAATAACAAGTGAACATCTGCTAAAAACGAATTGCTGGCTTGTCAGCGTGTGCACCATGTCAAATAATGAATTAAATGGTCACTCACTAAAGGGCCAGTTCACCCAAAAGCACATTTTCTCCTTTATGTTAGCCATGCAGATAGATTTGGTTTTAACTGTTTCAGTCTCTGAGATTTCTGCTTCCACCACAGAAGAATGAAGGTTAATGAAATTAAAGAAATCATAAAAAATTTCAGATTCAAAAGCAACATTTCTGTCCACAAACTCTGCCTCTGTCAACAGGATGTTTATGTTCCTCAGCAGAGCAATGCATTTTCCAGGGCAACACAATGTTGAGCAAATGGGGTTGTAAAGTGTGGATCACTGAGTATTTCAAAGAGGGCAAGAAAGAAAAGTCTGCACAATATAGGGCAGGAGAGAGGTATCGCAGGCAAAGTGGTATAAAAATGTATACCGAGGGCTACAGAGAAAGGTATGGAAGAGGCGAGTAATGAAAGAAGTTGTGAGACATAATAGGACGGAGGCTGAAAGGGAGAAAGAGATTTGAGATGGGGAAAAAAAAAACAGACAGAGGAACTGAGAGGGAGCGGGACAGAGAACAGAGAGAGCATTTGAAGAAAAAGTACAAAGTCAGAGAGAGTAAATGAGATACAAGAGTTATAATGTAGTGAAAGAAATACTTCCTATCTGAAACTTACTTCTGGACTGAAGTTTTCGATTCGATTTTCATGATGTAGATATGTAACAAAACCAAAACTTGAATCAATCCAATTAATTGATATATATTTCATATTTTGCTCCACTACACTGTACATACATAAGTCGGTGACATAATGTTGAGAGATATAGAGTTGGAAAAAAGAGCCAGGTGAAGAGGTGATATGAGGGAAGAGACAATAAGATGGAGACGGACCTGAAACATGAGAAAGGAAATGAGGAGTAAAGGTAACAGTAAGAGGAGAACGGTAACAAAGATGTGAAGAGAAAGAGATGTGTAAGCTAAAAAAGAAGAGAGTGAGTTCAGCTTTGAACTCTGACATGCAAATTTGCTTTGAACTGCTGACCGACGGCAAACGGACTTCACAGTGCTGACTTTCCAAAATGGTGGCCGCTATCATGTTAGCTGTGCCACACCATCCAATTCTTCATGTTGGTGCTGGTGGTCCTCCAAATGAGATATAACATGTTCTGTGTAATGTACTGATGGTACTAATACTTCTGTTGTATAAACTGTGCGTTCATATATTGTCCAGCTAACGAGTGCGCTAGGTGGCAGTTAGCAAGCCAGCTAGTTTGATGGGCTATTGTGGGGGGTTAGCCAATCACAAAAGCTTCAGTAGTCACTTCTAGCCTCACCTATTTTGCGAGGACACACCAGTGACTTCCCTCTGTACTGTTTTCTGGTCTCACTGGACACTTAGCCCGACAGATGGATGAGACAGAAACAGACAGAGCAATCACAGTGGCATAGAGTGAGACCGGCAGTTCCATCTTTGTGAAACTGCATTTTCTCAAGGTTTTTTTTTTTTGCCTGCACCTGTTGGACATTTTACTGACTTGCCGCATACCACAGTTGGAGGAGAAGCACAGAAGACTGTTTCGGCTTCATACATTCTTCAACCAGTACACACAGATTCTTCCAGCATCTGTCATCCACGACAGCTCACATGTATGAACTCCTTACACAACCATCTGAAGGTGGCGGGTATGTGTTCCTTCGCAACCCGACATTGTCAAAGTCTTATGCACATCAAATCAAGTGGTTACCTGAATAGATCTTATGTAACCAGCAACATGCTAAACATCACACTGGCTACTTATACTGTGCATTGTATGCGAGGAAAAACCTTCAGGAGTGTTGAAGACAGTGACGTCCTTGGAGGAGGACTTGAATGAAAGTTTAAAACAGCTGCTCTTCACTTTTATTCTTTAAATAGTCTCATATACCAGCAACATTCTACCAGCAAATGTCAACCTGTAATATGATGAACCACATAACGTGGTACAGTAAAATGACTGCTGTTTGTATAACTGTATTGGTTGAATTTCATAGTGATGTAACATCCACAATTTGCAGATCATAAACAGGGTGAATTATCGGTTCATGCAAACTGTAAACACTGAATTAAAAAGAGACCATCTGCACAGTGTATTTGCACTTTGCACCTCCATACAAGATGATAAGCCTCCTCCTGGGAGAAGCAGTATGTCACAGTTGGGAGAGCAGTGCTTTTAAAGGGGGTGACAGGAGCCAGAGTGTTTGGCAATAAGTGTTAAAAAGTGCCTAACAATGATGCGGTGACAGGAAGTGGAAAAAAAATCTGGATTGCTCTCTAGATTCCACATTTTCTGGAATATAAATGCATCTGATTGGAGCATGTTAACATTTGTGTAATAGAGAATGTTGGTGAAAATTAATAACTGGGGCTGACACCATCTGCTCTGTTGAATTCTCATTGGTCAGACAATCACAGATGGGAAAAAAATGCTTCTTAGTCAAGTAATTTATGGTGCTAGAGAGTCATTTGCAGTGCTGAAGTGTCGTATTTTTGAGCAATAGGTTATATTGTGTGCGTTTGACTAAAGACTGCTAGAGTTCAATGATGGATCGAATTACTGGCTGTCCATGACCCAACTTCAAACTTAGAACCTCTAAATTTTGTCATGTTTTATGTTGTTTTATTCTTAATTTTGTTGGATAATCTGCTGAATTTAGCTGTGGCATGTTGTAGCAAACTTATGTTGTAATACTGAGGGACAGTCAGGCTTCATTTGAAGCCAGCTAATGAGAGTAGTTGGTTGGATGCCAGAAAACTGTAACTGTAAATTTACTGAATGGACATGCCCTGAAGGTAACGATATAGCTACGTGTGAAAAAGAAATAGTCAAATGGCATTGATTAGCAGCTAGCAGTCTACTGTTAGTGATTTAGTTAATCTAGAGATAACATGCAGATTTTTTCCCGCCTTCAACCAATTAACTGGTTGAAGAATAGGTTGAAATTTGAGTCGACCAAGATTTTCTTTGGTTAACAACAATAATCCAACCAGTTTTATAGGCTGTGAGTCCTCTTCCACAGGGTCTACCATATTTCTACAAAAGCCCATGGACAAATTAAACCCTCACTCTAGGAAAGGTGAGTGTTTTCCACACATTTCATGGACAGGGTAGTTTCTCCTCCACACTAAAAGACAAAGGGTGAAGCAAGACAGTTGCAATCAGCAACTACACCGCTAGATGCCACAGAAAAGTCTCCTTACATTACAAAAATCTTCTATTGTCAAGTTGCCACCCTTGTGGCCACCTTTCAGCAAAAAGTACTTCAAGCTGCTCATTTTACGATGATATAGTTTGATAAAGACTTGTTGAGGTCAAATACGTCTTTTAGTAACTGACTTATTTGGGTTAGGAAACTGTATAAGTACCTCTGAGTTCTTCAGCGTCTACATGAATTTAAAATAGGAATACCGCAAAAGACAAAGCCAGAAGAGTGTAAAGGAGGAAAAGTTAGAGAGGGAAAGGCAGAAAGAGGGAGAATGGTGCTGCAGAAAGAGAAACATTGAGAGAAAAAAAAACAGATATAGAGAGAAAGAGATTAAGAACAATGAAAGGAAGAGAAGCAGAAGTAAAGCCAGGATGAAAGAGATAGAGAGCAAGTCAAGGGGAGAGGAAGAAGAAGAAAGGGCTATGTGGAGCAAGATAATGAGACAAGGAAAAGAATGGATAAGGAAGAGAATGAGGGTTTATCCTTCCTTTAAAAGTGTACTATACTAGTGCATGTATTAGAAACTGAGGAAACCACAGCTAAACACGTATGTTTAACAGAGAGAGAGACAGACAGACAGACAGACAGGTGGATAGATCTAACTATCTATGGGTGGTTAAGATAGGTTTAGAGGGAGGGAGGGAGAGAGAGACATAGAAACAAAAACAGATCGAAAGGATAAGTTGCTGTATTATTGAGCAATTTCATACAACCACTTCCAAATTCTCTTTTAACTCGCAGCCAAGAAGAAATTCAATAGTACTTATCTCAACAAGTAAAGTGTGTTACAAGACTTCAGTGTCTATTTTTCCAGGGAGGAAATTCAAATGTGTGTACGAAGCATGAAACTCTGAAAACGGGTTGTATGTTATCAATAATGATAATAAGTTGTCGTGGCTTGAAGCATTTTTAATGCTTTAGCTCAAAAGTAAAAATATGTTATTGACTATTTTAATACACGGTATCCTAAAAACAAGTTTTCTCCATATTTCAGAACTGTCTCGCTTGACGGAAGCAACTTTTTTTTATTTTTAACCAGCAATTTCACAGAAATCACTGCTGGCAGGATTAGGGTTGGATATCGTTGATGCAATACTCAAGCTGGACTACTTTACTTTGAGAAAAACACGTCTTTCTAAAAGACTTTTATTTTGTTTAACAAACGAAGGCAAACCTCTCAAATGTTCACACAAAAACTAACTGTACAAGGACCTCACCTCAACAGGAAAATAAAGTGTATAATTGGAAAAATGATGATGCAATTATAAAAATGAAAGCGTAAGATTTGAGCAATGTTTTTGGAAAAATGTCAAAATGATTACAATTATGGTAAATATTCTATCACATAATAACGATATTTAAAATGTCATTTGTAACAAACTGAAGCCCTGATGGAGATTTTCTGATATGACAAAAGTTTTATCATAGAAAGGTACATTATGAATCAATATCAATTAGTCTTCTCTGCAAACATATACTTGAAACTATGGAGATAAGTGACTTGGCTTTTTTCTTTTTCTTTCTTCTGCTGACAGAAAAAGCCAAGGCTGTCGAGAACAGCTATTAGCGCTAGTATATACTCTGTGGAAAGGCCGGTGATCCTTGCTGAAGTGAGGAGAAAAAGACGGGCATGCAGAGCTGGATCTAAGCACCTGGAGCAGAAAAGAGTACAAACCATGCGTACTGTCTGTTATCATGGGGGGACGTAAGATCTCTCCCCAATGAGATGGAGCTAACCGCGCTAACCAGGCTACAGAAGGAATATCATAAGTTTAGCATCACAGACACGTGGCTGTTCAGACGTGAACGTCAGACTCACTGGTAACTTGTGTGAGCGGACAAGTGAATTTCATCAGTATGGGATGAATAAAGTCTATCTTATCTAAGAACAGTATATTTACATCTCTGGGACACAGTTCTGCATGTTTAAAGTTGCTTGATTGTTTAAATTTAATGAATTTAGGTGTGTTGAATTGGACATATTAAAGCCAAAACATTTTTTAACTTTGTATCGTGTCAAATTGAGTCCAAAATGAAAGAAAATTGCCCTCAAAGACTTGTACAAGATATGACACCCTCGATCTTTACATCCTTGAACACCCAAGAAAAAAACTCTCCAAAGATACGTGAGATTTCTTCAGTTTTGCTAATGTATTAAGGATTTTATCATGTGTTTTTAGACAGGTTATCCTGGGTCAAGATCACTGGTTATTGATGTGGGCCTGTAAGTGCAAATACATTTTATTTGACTTAAAAATACCTGCAGGCAGTCTCCTTAAACCAAACCAAGGTCCTACATTTCAGCACTTTTCAAATGTTTTGAGATTTACTTGAGAGCCATTAGATGCTGTATGTCAGTGTGATGAGGCAGAAAGTGTTAAGGGTGCCAGAGGTAAAGAACAGGTGGAGGTTTCAATGACAGGGTGACGGTATAGCAGCCAGTGCAGCATCTCTATGCATGCATATGTATCAGCGCTGAGCCAAGATGGATGGCTTAAACTGCAGATATTATTACAGCTAATGATTCACCTCAAGTGGCCATTACCCAGCTACGATCTGTCTCCCCCGCTTGAGGTTTTGGGAGCTGAAGGTGGAGTGAAGTGAGACACGGGGTGGGTGGGTGTGTGTGTGTGTGTGTGTGTGTGTGTGTGTGTGTGTGTGAGCGTGTGTGACGACGTGTCTACAGCAATGCATGTGTATGTGCATGAGAGAAAGAACAGCATGGGAAAAGACTGACTATCCATTTAATAGCCATTCACATCTGCCACTATCTGACCTGGCAGTGAAAATACCATTCGTAAGTCTTCTGGTTTTGATAGCAAAAATAGTGAAAGTGTTGCCACAGTGGTTAAAGAGAAGGTCGATATCTACTCATTCACCTCGAGAAAGAGACAGAGAGAAAGTAATAGCTGCGTTTGTATCGTACGCTAGATAAAATGAAGCTTTAGAATTGAGATTTATCACCAATTATCGGGACAAGAGCGACCGTGAGGTAGATTTCCTGTAGCCTTTCAGGTGCTCCAATGAAGGTTGAGTAGTATCACTGTCTTATCTGACAATGGCTGGTTTTAATTACCAAATAAACGTTCTCAAAAATGGCATGCAGGGTTGTAGACACTGAACTAAACAAAAGCAATTACTGTGCTGTTACCATCAGACAAATATTGCTTTGCCAAGTAACTAAACTTTAGTAGTTAATAGTTCACCTGTCGCTGGTGAGCAAGGATCATTAAACATGAATTAGAATTAGAAAAATAACTCCTCTTACACAAGGTTATTTCACATTGTGTATGGGGGGAGCATAATGGAAGATGTTTTTGTGACGAGCGCAGTAAAAAATAAAGTAACTAAGGAACAAGAGAAGAGCCCACAGTCGTAATGATTCAGCTCCGCTCTACAGAGCGTTTTAAGCCTCTCCTTGATCATTGTGTTGATTTTCCAGTAGGCAACTCCACTCTAACATACATCATGTCTAGCAGCAGCAGGCAGCTGTAAAAAAAAAAAAAGTTTTGAAAGACCCCGCTGTAGTAAATATTCGACTTCCATTCATCAGATGGCCAGAAGCGTAACTTGAAATATATGCTAATGCTGCTCCGTGTCTGCTAGGTGTGTAAATAGGAAGCTAACAAGTTTGCCACTCACTATACTCGACTTTATTAGGTGATAATAAGTCAGTGTTGTGTATACAGAGTGTTGCACTGGCCTTAAGTGAATCTCTTGCTGAAAATTTCAAAAAAGCTTCAGTACTGCTGCTCATTCGACAGCTAAAAAGCTAACAGCTTTTCTTTTTTACAGACATTTACCTTTTTTTGTGGTGAAATTGCCCCACTACAACCAACTGCAACATACTGACCACAGTATTTGCTGCATAAAGAAGTTGTAGAATACATGGGAGGCTTAAGTCCATACACATGTATATATAACCTTTATATGTACAAAGTAAGACTTACATTTTTGTATTGTAAAGCAGGTGTAGGTGTTATATGAATACTGTATAATAAGTATCAAAAGAATGTGAAGAAATACGCACAGGCCATATTTAGACATTGTGCCTTTAAACCAGCTATCGGGACTTCCATAAGGTTGTGATGTCACAACTACACAGTCACCGCCCTCAAAACATTCCCTTAAACAAGGCCAACCTGGGCCCACCGACTGTTTGAGCTACAGTGTGTTACCTGCGGATGGCCTGGCCGTGCATTATTCAGAAAACAGACAGTCAATCAGAAAAGAGGCTCTTTATAATAAGAGAGAACTGCCTGTTCTTGGTCAAGCTCCAGAGAAAAGCGTGAGGGAGGAGATGTAAAACTATATTGAGATGGTGTTTGGTACTTAAAACCAAAAATACATTTTCTAATAAAAAAAAAAGGAAAAATATGGGACCTTCAAGAATAGGTTCAATTTCCTTTCCTTTCAGCCTTTGTAGAACAAATTCTAGTTGTTGCCAGGGCAGAATCCAGGCTTCAAATCTATCTACCATGACTGCCCAGATGACAACACCCCCTTGTTTTGACTAATCCAGAATTGCTGAAGCCGCATATTAGCTTCGGCTGAACTTTGAAATGCATCTCTGCATGGAACAAGGACTGGTGATCTTGTTTTCCATTTCTGTCAGGGCAGCGACCCATAAATTTCACCATACGTATGAAATGTGAATATTGTATTAAGGGAGACCTGAAATGAAACAAAGCTCACATAAAAAAAAAAGGTGGTCCATATTAACCACTAGAAAATGCAGGTTAATCTGTGTGTTACCTGGTTGCAGGGAGGGTGCTGACTCTGGTGAAGAAAACAGATGGCTCCACATCAACATGGACTCCCAAAGACAGCTCCCTGTAGTAGCCCTCCACTTTGCCTGCTCCTCCCGAGTACTTGAAGTTGAGCACTGCTTCCAAAGTCTGCAAAAGGCCAAGGAGGGAATATAAATTTAGATCAAGCTGCTTTGACAGTGTACTACTTTGAAGGGCTGAATCAACTGACCAATCAAAAAAAAACAAAAAAAACATGATCCACTACCAGTGTATCAAAAGAACATATGTATGGAAGACTGAGTGTGATTGGGGTCGGAGGTCACAGCCGGCATGTTTTGTCCTCCCATTCCATCAGCAAAACTGGGGTGTTTTAAAAATCGATGCATCAAAAGTCATTACGGTGAAATAATAAATGCACCGCAGCACAGCTATTGTGCTGTTTAATGAAATGGAGGTATAATGGTGAGAAAGCCTGAGGGGTGTGTGGGGGGAGGGTGTGTGATTGGTGGCTCCGAACAGATGATTCAGAATCAGCGTGTCTCATCCTTAAAAAAAATAAAAAATAAAAAATAAAAAAAGTATGAGAGGAGAGGGCGGTGGGTGGGTGCAGTGGGTGGGATTTGCTGGCCGTGCTCCACGGTGATGGTAGGAAAGTGGACACAGAATTACTCAGAGGTACTCAGAGGTATTCTGTGGAGGGGGAGGCACAGGACAAGCAGCCAAGTGGGCGAAGGATGGGGAAATTAAAAGTGGCAGTTTATGGTGAGGGAGGACTAGCTGACTCAGGCAATGGGCTAAAGCGGGGTAAAAGGAGCATCCAAGGTCCCGCTTTTCTTCTTCCTACGTGGCCTATATCATCTCTCCACATATTGCTGATGGAGGCACTGGCTGTGCCTTTCCAGAACAAATTTCACTGATTCCTTGATTATTTTCTCTCTGTATACCCTCTTGCGGGGGTGCAGAGCGCCAAGTGGAATGATTCGGAGCCTGCTGGCTAGACGTCTGGCCTATTACAACCTAATGACAGAAGCACAGCACACTGAGTAAAGAGAGATGAAAACATTAGAGAGGATTATTATTATTGTAGACTAAGCACCTTCATTCTAAAGTTTCACTCGTGATGCATGAGCTTTATTTAACGTGCTTGGTATATTGTGAGGTTATAAATATAATCTTGACTTTTTCTCTTGCATATTTTAATGTCATTATTCTTAGCCACACTAGAAGCATGGCTCCATGGATGGAGATGTGGGTCAGTATCTCAAGAACTATTAGATGGATTGCCAGGAAATCTGAGAGTTTAAATCCTTATGACTCTGATTGTTCCCCTGACTTTCCATCTCACAGCAACAGCAGGTCAAAGTTTTTACTCATCCACTGAAGTATCTCAACATTTACTTGATGGATTGGAATAAAACATTCATGGTTACCAGAGGATAAATCCAACTTTGGTTAACCCCTGACTTCTAGCACCACCACAGTGGTGTGGTTTTCTGTGAAATGTCTCAACAACTATTAAAAGGATTGTCATGAAATGTGGTACAAACAGTCATGTTCCCCTCATGATTAATTGTTTGAAATTTGTTGATCCCCTGAGGAGGAGCCTATATATTGGTTAGGGCACCGAAATCTCCAGTTCACGTCCGCCCAGGAACCTTTGTTGTGTATCATTTCCCATCTCTCCGTCCTCATTTTTGGTCATCTCGCTACTTTACAAAAATTTAAATATAGAACAAAAACTAGTGCCATCATCAGAATTTTACTTTTAAAAAGGACCAGTGTGTAGGATTTAGTGGCAAACTAGCAGTGAAGTTGCAGATGCAACCCCCTCCATTCACCTTAACCATTCTAAATGAGAAAGAGAAACTATTGTGGCTACAAAATGGCGGTACAAAACATAAAACGTCCTCTCTAGAATCAGTGTTTGGTTTGTCCGTTCTGGGCTACTGTAGAAACATGGAGGTTCAACAAGGTGAACTCTGTATAAGAGGACCCGTGACATCTGTAGACATAATAGCTTAATTTAAAGGTGGCAAAAATATAACAATTCTTACTTTTTAGGTGATTATACACAAATGAAACATAATTATGAATATTATGTTCCATTTCTACCAAATTCTGTAAATACATCCCCCTAAATCTGCAATTGTAGTGAATGTAAGCAGGATAGCACGCTAAATTAGAATAATGGCCATGGTAAACACACCAAACATCGTCATGTTAGCCTGCTAAAGTTAGCGTTGTGCCTGGGTACAAACTCACAGAGCCACTAGCATGGCTATAGACTCAGTCTTGTTATTGTCTGCAATAAATTCCCCATGAACATCAGTCTTAGCTTATTGTACTTTAGTTCATTATATAGTACAGTGAGGTTCTACAGTTTACTAACAAAATGTCTTCTATGACAGGCGAAGCTTACAGTCAGTCATCATGATAATGTGAAGACACCAACTTTAATATCGTTAGCAGGCTTATTTTCATGATGGAGTATTTCATAAAGCTTAAATTAAAATCCTGATATCCTCTCTGAATAACATTTTCCCGACTACTTGTCTTCCCTGGAAGGTAAACAGTGGAGCCAGTCTGCTTTGAACGTGGAGGAAGAGCAGCAGCCCGACAATGCACGCAAGAGACAGACTCATGCTGCGCTGGCAACAGAATGAAAGGAACAACACGTTGATATGAATCTCATTTGAATTGATTGACTGAAATCGCTCAGATTCCTTGAGCAAAGACACTGGTTGGGGGCCATTTTCATTAAAGTATGTTATTTTTCTCCAACAACACTTTCTCTGTTTGTTGTTTTCCTCCTGTTTGTTAAAGGATAAGGCTGCCGTTGTTTTATCATTTAATTATTATCAACGAATCCCACAGGTTTGTCATTTTAACAATGTTATCAGTGTTGCCAAAGCCTAACATTGCGGCAGAACTCCATGGTTGTCCAAAGACTATTTACAACGCATGTTATGACATATTGATTCATAACCGTAAACACAACCAGTGTAGTATCTTTATATTTTCTGACATATTTGTATTTATGTGTTACATGCAGCTGTGTGATCCTTTGGCTTCCTGTGTGGTACTAATAGCCTCAACATGATCCTCTCGAGCAACAGTGATTGTCTCAGCGACACTAGCAAACAGTGGCTGTGCACCCAGATTCTGCTTTTCAGACCGGGCCCAACCCCGAGCTCCTCCTCCGTTCAATCCCCCCTCTCTCTCTTTCTCTCCCACTCTGCTCTCAGCCCCCTCAGGACCCTATTTCAATCACACAGGGCTAAAAATAGACCCTGCTGTAATGAGCTGACAGTGTTAGGAGTAGACCGGCAGCAACACGCAGCCTAAGCAAAAGGCCTGACCGCACATAGGCATCACCTTCACGTGCATACAAACAACGTGATTAGTGAGAATGCATAATGCATAACTTTAAGCCTTAATATCATTTGAACGGATGAAGTCACTCAGTACAGACTCAGTACAGTTGTCATGAACGGGGAAATTAGCTACAAGAGACTAAAACAGTTTTTTGTACCAGGCTGTAAGCATGTTTATTTCTGCTGTGAAGTTGCACATTTTAATATAGGGGCTTATGGAGATTGACTCGTTCTACAGCCAGCCTCAAGTGGCCATTTGAGGAACAGCAGTTGGGTTTTTGGTTTCACTTCACAACCTCATAGGTTGGTACCCTTTAAATCTTGACTGTGTACCTATTTGGCTACAACTGACAGATTAGCGATAACGCTAAATGCATTAACAGTACGGTAACAGCAGCACATGTGGAGCACAGTAATAAAGTTATTAATCAAAACGGTTCATTTTACTGCTCATGAATTCAACTTTTTATTTGTAAGAGAAACAATATCTTTTTTCATCCCTCAAACGATACATGGTTTTACTGTGAGTCCAGTTTTCCGGCTTAAAGATAACAACTGAAAGACCAGCTTAACCTGTACATATACGAAGCCTAATATGAAAGTTTGCTAAATAACACAGCTCTGTTAATCAGGTTACACTCAAGGCCAGAGAATGCTTAAAAATTAATTTCTTGTAAGATCGTCTAACAGCTCGTGAAACCTTCTTATTTTTGGAAATGGAGGAGGGCCGCAACCGACAATTTTGTAACTTTCTAAAGAATCACAGCAATTGGCCCCGGTGTGCGGAGGTGTTGAAGTAGGCAGGGTTTGACATCTTCTCTTAAACTCTCTTTTGTTACTATGGTGAATGATAATGGTAATTGATAATCTGTACAGAATAAAAGATGCTCTATCCTAAGACTCTCGAAGGACAGTATTCTCAAAGACAATCTCACCCTGACACACTCAGAGAATAAGAATGTTACTATCAGAGAGATAATGGCCAATCTCCTGCCTCTTTCAGGCCTTCAACCTTGAGATAACAGAGAAGAAATGTGAGCAAACACTCAGTGCAACTCGAGTTATGAAATACCTGCTTTAAATCAAAAGCATTTTCATCATAACTACATTGAGAGATTATATAATACATGTACTAATGAGCGATGGTTTACACAGAAGTGGGATGTGACCTATCACTTGGCGGTGTACCGCATATGCAGGTCACTAGACCCGGGGCAATGCTTTAACACTGCTCCACCTCAACCGACTGCTGGTCAAGAAGTTAATGTAGGAGTATAAAAAGGTGTATCCTTTGCTCATATAGTGCCCTCGTGCCGAAATAAGCCTTCCCTCGCTCAAACATATCTTTGTAGGTAAAATGCACACAGATGCAACAATCCTCTTTGAATATTCAGAATCATTTGTAAACTCTCTGAGTCGGTTTGTGCTTGCAATGTTGTTTCTTTCATTTATACTAATCTTATAACCACAGAGCAGATCCTGTATTAATCCGACTGTTGTCATTGTGTGTTATGACTGTATTGTATAGCTTGCAAAACTGTCATCGGCTGGTGTCTTCACCGGCCTTTGTTTTATCTGTAAAAAAAAAATACTGACGTTAATCTGAGTTTAGCCGCTAAGCAGACATGACATGGCAGAGTCTGTATTAAACTGGATTTTACCTTGAATTGCATCACTCCATTTTTTATTTGTTTTTTTGCTGTGTCACAACAGAGCCTTCAGAAGACTATCCATCATATCCATCCATACAAATGCAGCATTTGTTTGACAATAGAGGTGAATTATAAACACCACACATAGTATTCTCTCTCTTGCACATGACGAGTGAACAATAAAGAAAGAAGAGGGAAGCTGAAGGCTTTGGCACGGAGATAAAGATCCTGACACAACTTGCTGAGTAGATTATGGCATGGCCACATGTCTCTTGACAGGAATTCTAAGATAAAGCAGCCAAGTGACAGGTAGGCAGGGACAAAAGTGCACAAGTCTGCGTGTTTTAGAAACAACCCTTTGTTTGCACTGCGGCGTTTCTTCAGGGAATACTCCAATGGTTTGAGGAAATTCACTCATGGGCTGTCTTGCTGAGAATTACATGAGAAGATCAATATCTATTTAATCAGTGTACATTCAATACAGAGGCAGCGGCTCCTTGACAGCTTAGCTTAGCTTAGCATAAACAATGGAAGGATCTAAGCAGTGCCCACTTGAGGGACAGGAAAATTGGAAACTTTCTAGACTATTGAAGCCACACATTTGAGCCTGTGGACTATATACTGTAAATATATAAACATAAATATATATTTATATATATTAAATCATTATATATTTAATAAATATTATAATCTAACCCCCAAATTAAATAAATTACCCTCAGTTAATTCCCATAAATTTACATAATTTACATGGAAAGTTTCTAATTCAGAATATTTCCAAAATTCCCCAGCTTAATTTACCATGGAAAGTTTCTGGAAATTTACCAGACATTTTCCACCCCTTTGCAACCCTACAAGTGTTATATTAATTTATATTCAGGTTTTTGAAAAATGAAAAGTAACATAGTTTTTCAGTGTAAACTCTTTTTTTATACAAAGTCACGGTTTAGCACCAAAATGCACAATGTGTTTTCCCCAAACTAACCCATTGGATGTGTTGCCTGTGACACAGAAGAAGAAGGGAACCTTTTGTGATTGGACCACACTGTATGTAGAAATGAGATCATCAAGAAAACATGTTTAGGGCCTTTAAACATCTTATTCTTTAAAAATAGATGTCTAAAGAGTATATAGCTTTAATGTTTATCATGTTAACTTTTACTAATTTGCAAACACCACAAAGTACAGATGAGGCTGGTGGGAATTTTTCAGGTATTTGGTCATACATGAGGGTACTGGAACATTAAAAATGATGATGCCGTATGCAGAATAATTACAATTATTTATTATCACATTGGCTAGAGTCAACATATTTTTTTACTGGCAGCATTTTTTTTTTTTATCACCGGCCACTCCAATTTGCTCTGAAAGTCAACATGGCAGATGTGATAGACTAGGTGTTACACCGTTTAGCCATCACAACCTGAGCCACTGACCCAGGACAATGTGAGATGAAACCACGTCTTTCACCCACGTCAAAGCCACTGGTGCATCTGGAACAAAATCTTGTTTTTGTGATGTCAAACTCCTGATTTCAAGGACTGTTTTGTCTTTCATGTTTCTATCACATTTTGTCCATAAGGCTACATTCTGCAGCCCCATTGTGAGATTTCACCACCTAAGACGCGTGCATATTTCCGTTCACATATTTAGAGGTTAAGGTAGCTTTAAATAAAGAGCTAAAGAGGCTTGAGGTTACACAAGAACAACAAATGCTTGAAAATAAAATGACTTTTGGCACTTCCAGTTTTTTTTTTACTTCCACCGTCTTTCCTTTCTGACAATTATAGGGTGAGGGAACTAACACACAGCTAATGGTAATAAACACAAAAAGATTTCACAATGCTATTTCCACAGTCTCAGCAAAAGCCACAGTAAAAGGCACTGGTGTGAAACATCATTATCCTTCTGCA
Organism: Argyrosomus regius; assembly: GCA_946959425.1. Classification (NCBI taxonomy): domain Eukaryota; kingdom Metazoa; phylum Chordata; class Actinopteri; family Sciaenidae; genus Argyrosomus; species Argyrosomus regius. Next base: position 9,360,385 of record OX336899.1, on the reverse strand, counting down.
GACGCCCAAATTGGAAATGGCGTAAAGCTCCCAGTTTATGGGAGACACACTTACAACATCAATTTCTCTCTGTTTCAGAAACGTTTATTTTTCAGACTTTAATTCGAGAAAAAAGAAAAATGTGGTGAATAACATGTTCCACCGGCTACACACGTTCTTTTTTTTATTATCTATCCGTGCATCCCAGGTGGTTTTATTTTCAGGAGGTTTTTCCTCATAACTGAGACAGGTGGTTCAGTGGCTGGTAGACAGAGGGTCACAGTGTACTTTGATGATGTGATGAAATGGAAGTCTGTGTGCCTAATTGTCCTTAAAATGAGGCCTGACCCCTGCTTAGGTTGCATCTGCCTAGTGGCGGGGAAGTGAGCCGTCAGCCAGGAGAGCTATTTAGTCGCCTGGTGGCCTCGGCTTCTGTGGGGAAACTGAGAAATGACTCGAGCGCACTCGGATGCACTATGTCCATTTGGAGAGCTGCTGGGACTGCTTCTCATATGTACACCTTGCTGTCAATCACTGAGCCAATCAGTTGGGCGCCCCGGGGTTCCAAATTGTGGAGAAATGGTGACAAGTTAAACAGCATACTGAAGATAGCTTTATATCTAGCTGAGGAGATACAAATAAAAAAGTATTGAGAGGGACTAAGTTGTCTGCTGTCTGCACAGATAAGTGGCAACAAACAGTACTACAGTATTTTTCCTGTTCATTACTGGAGTCTTCTTGTGATGGCCTCTAAAAAGGTTTAAACTTGATGCAATATGCTCGCAATAATATGAGCAAATGAGATCACCGTTCTGCCTTTCATATGAGGCTTAAGATCATCTTTCTTTTGGATCTGTCTGTCTGTCTCTGATTTAGCTTCTAAGAGGCACTTTCATTGTATTTGTGGCCTTGAGACAGCTTGACATTATCGCGTTTCTGCTGTGCTTGTTGGCAATAGATGATTCATGAGAGAAGAGGGCAGGAGGGCTGATAAGAGCGAATATGTTCTCTATCGGTCCCACGGCGTAATGACTTAGTAATAATCGCTGGATGATGAGGAGCGAGGGCGCTGTGAACAAGTCTGTTGATTTGACAGCTGATGGGGGTTAGAGCATCTAAAACTGCTCAGTAACAACCCGGCTGCATGCAGACCAAAATAGCTGACACAGCTGACAGCGGACTTTTTTTTTTTATTTTTTATTTAGGACCCAGTGAAGCACAAAAGTTTGCATACCATGGTATAATAACTTTGCCTGCTCCAAAACCACCCCCTAAACCAAAAGCCTATCTTGAACAGCCCCGAGCCAGTCCACTTAATGATGGTCCTGACATTTCTGCCCACAGCGTTTATAATGTCACGCTCTGCACCCCGTCACAGTTAGGGTTTGCCTCTGATGTGGCAATTAGAATGGGGAGACATTTTAAAGTGTGAGTGAGCAACCTGTCCAACGATGAGGAATCTGTGATGAAGGGGGGCGGATCATGGGATGTCGGACACTCAAATTATCATCGCAGGTGGACGGTAGTAAATACATTGCCACGATGTGTGAAGAGTGCCGTGTGACAGATTTCTGTGGAATGTGCAGGGAAGAGGACAGGAATGTGACGCTGCAGTGATGTTACCGTCTGAGTTTTCCGAGACAAATCCCTGCTTTTCAGCTGAGGTCAAGCTTTCAGCTTAAAATCTTAACAAGAATATCTCATTTCAATTCAATTCAATGTGTGCTATTCATATCCAGAGTGAGAGATAGAACTTGCAGTTTTTGATAAAATAATAGCGGTGTCAGAAGTTATCAACTATTAGCACATTAAATCTAAAGAACTGGTGCTAGTCAGAGGTTTTTCCACCTGTTGGCATCTCATAGCAGCAGATGATTAAATCTGCAGCGAGGATTGTGGAGTACGATCTGTGCTCGCTTCACATTTTTCAGACACAAAACAGCTTAGCTCTTGTTCATGTTTCACGTGTGACAGGAGATAAAAATCTAATTGGACTACAGGAGAAATTCCCTGCAGGAAAGTATTTCCTGATGATAGATCTGCAGCTGAAACCTTAAACATGTCGCACGTGGATGTAATTAAGAAATGAGCTCAATCCAGCGGGACTTTTTGAGCTCAGACATGTTTTATTCTCTTTATTTTACTCATTTTTTTCCCCGTTATTTCCCTTTTTCACGTGATTTTTCTTATTGTTTATTATGTTGAGTTTTAGTAAACCACTTTGCAATTGTTGGTCTTGATATATAAATGAATAAATAAACTGTATTACTATATTCTGTCAGAATAGTCATCTTCCACGGAATGACAGGTCACCATCTTAGTCTAGCTAAATGTCATATCAGACACTTAAGTGACTTGGCTGTTATACTGGAAATATAACAGTAAGTATTTCCTTCACCGGCGCACCTTTTCTGCATTTGAATTAATGCCAACATAAATCACCCAAACACCTTTTACCCAGGTTGTGCTAGTCTGTTTCGGTTTCATTATACATTCCCCAGCCAGGAGACACATCTAAATAGAAAAAAAAATAAAATGTCTGCAAGGCAGTGTAAATATTAATGCCTTTTATTAATTCGCAACAACTTGCATACTGTATGAAGGCTTTTTGTTTTAGCTGATTTTCTTTCTTTACAGGCACCTGAGGGTGGCAGGTTCATGTTTCACCAACAGTTTCCAATTTGAATGATATACATCTTCAATCTGTGGTTACACACACCAGAACCACCACTGCCCCGACCAGCACCAGGCTGTTAGAAAATAAGCACATGCACATCACACTGCCTGGTGATAATTCATTATTCTACCGTTTCTTAGTCTGCTCAGTGGAAATCAACAGTGAGTGTTGAGATGGCGACATGCTCAGAACGTGACCATGAAAAATCCTAAGTCCTCTCTCCTCTTTACCTCAATGAAACCCTTCAGGACTGCCCGTTCCCGCAAATCCTTTCTGTATCCTCAACCAACAATGCCAGGTTACCAGGGAAACCGCTCGGTACAGCTTGTGCAAATATTTAAAACCAAGGCCCCCCCCGGTCGGTTGCAACACCAGGGTCATCAAAACCCATTTGAATACTGATGTGCAAGCTCTGCAGAAACTTCAAACTATGGATAGTGATGATGAATCCTCCATCAGTTAATTGCTATCAAGAATTTGACAGATTGATATCTTAAGCAACAATATGCAAAGTTGACATTATTTGAGTATCTCCAGCCCTCCTGTCAGGAGCAGATGTAGAAGGCTGTCATATGCTTCTTTTACCATCCCTCCCTTTTAAATATCTCCCCTTACAAAACTCATGTGTCAAACATTCCTAAATGAGGAGTTACTAGTCACGACTCAGACATACTCTTGTTCATAAATGAAGCCAGTAAGACTCGAGTCTGTTGTCAGGAGATCAAAACGGCCTAATGAATCTCATCCCTGCGCTTTGTGTTTCCAACCACTAAACAGTGAAAGATTGAACTTTGAGCTAATGATCACAAGACATTTTTGGTGCCACTCTGATAAAGCCTCATTCTCAAGCCAACAAAGAAACTGTCAAGGCAATGTTTTCGTTCTATTACACCATCTGCACAATGGCATGTCAATCATGTTTTTGTAGAAAGGATTGTAGTGAGCTGATCTTAAGACTCTGTATTTGGTCCATCAAGGCATTTGTCAATAGGTAATATAAAGATAAATAACATGTTATATAAAGCCGGATCCATTCCATCATTGTTCATTTTAACTGGTAGTGATCAGGGTATGCCAGTTGCCCAAAAACGATCCACCGTGCTCTGCCAAAACACTGGCCACTATTTTAAAGAGGTTCTCCAGCAATTTACTAATGTACTTCCATAAAATTGGGGGAATTACAAAAGATTGATTAAAAAAGAATTGCCAAAATCAAAGCCACAGAGACTGACAGCCCAAAAAATTATTGATCCTACATTGCCCATAATGCAATTCAAAAGCATCTTTTATTGGACCGTTCCTGTCTGGTACACTCCACACTGGTATGCCAGCTTGTAACACTGGTTTCTGCTAAAGCTGTCTATTTCTTTCAGACTTTAGACAGCTATTGAGCAACTGCTGAAAATTGGTGAAGTGCCCCTTTATTGCCGTGTATTATTGAGCGAAGCTGAAGCTGGGCGTCGTTAAAAATATATATTTCAGGGATATGCTGTCAAAATCCTGTCCAAACTTTCCTGCAACAAAAAAAAAAAAGATTCATACTCATCTGTCTAAAGGTGTTACAAAACAACAACAACCAAACTCTGTTTACTGTTTTAGCTCCATTTGGTTTGGACAAAGCCCAAAGCTGAACCTTTATCATTCAAATGTAATCAATGCAGGAATTGTTCAAATGTTAAAATAGTGAATATGAGAGGACAAAATAAAATATTAAAAACAACACACATCTAAGGGTGCCTTTAATAAAAACACTTTTCTAACACAGTTCTATTCTAACAGAATATCAACATTTATTTCCATCTCTCACAGCAAAACACTTTCACCTGGCCTGTTCAGTATTTGTAAAATATTTAAGAGGCTCAATGCCACTGTAGTAAAAAGACAACAAACTTCATTTTTTTAAAGATATTTTTTGGGGGTTTTTTTTAACTTTTGTTGTATAGAAGCAGACGAAGAGTGACAGGAAGGCGGGGGGATGACATGCAGCAAATAGCCACAGGTCGAATTCGAACCGTGGGCCGCTGCGGCAAGGACTGAGCCTTTGTACATGGGGCGCGCACTCTACCTACTGAGCTTACCAGCACCCCACAAATTTCACTACTGAAATGTAGTTTAGTGCAGGTTCAGTTTTAAAGTGGCTGTAACATGGAGGAAAACAACTCAAAATACACAAACGCATAATCTTTGAACAAAAAGAGGGCAAAAAAGACGCGATGAAGACATTTGTATTGTACTTCTTTCTGCTGTCTGCAGTAAGGGTGAAGTACTATGGCACTATACAGCTGCAAAATGATGAGATTTAAATTTTCAAATCCAGGCCTTGAATCCAACAAATACACTAAACCAAGCCTAATGTTAATAGTGTTTGGTTGTTGTGGTAACATAAAATGGAAACCCAGGTGTGTCTGCTTCACGCGTATAAGTACTTCCTGTGAATTCTCACAATAAAAGAACCATTGCATCCAGAGTAATTTGATTTCTTTTCCGAGTGTTGACTAATTCACTTACATATGGTTCAATCTGATTACACGTTGTGAGTCATGAAGGGGAAGGAAAGCGGATGAACAGCAGCGCGAAATTTTGTCAAGGGAGAGTGGCATCTATCCGAGACGAAGACTGGCTACTGCACACACACATGCACACACGCACACACACAGTTTTTCTCTGTTCCTGTGTGATCAGAGGTAAACAGAGGACTCATGGGTGCCTCAGACACGGAACGGCTGCTCTTTTATGTAACCCTGTGGTCCTATGCAGGTGTCACACCATTTACCAGCTGGAGCGACTACAGGGAGAAGCCTCACATCACCCTTTGCCCTCGCTGCTGTTCTTATAGTATATCAACAGCCAGTCAACCATGGAGATGTGAAGTCAGCTTCAAAGATAAAACGCTGGACGGTCCAAAGCCGGAAAAAAAAAAAAAAAAAAAGATGGATTGCATGTCGACGCATGAGCAGGCAAACATGCCAACACGGGCGCGCGTACAAATCACCAACAATGACCCGTCAAATGAAAAAAAGCAGGTGTGCTGGATGGCGAAGCGTGCTGGTATATAAACATCCTGTTTCGATGGGTGACTGTGGTGCAGCTGAAGGTGATCCGATCGACACCGGTTCACTCATCAAGCGCCGCAGCATATGGAGCCGCACTTGGCCTGGCTCGCTGGATTTCACACATGGATTCAAGTCCAGTAAGCATGATGAAACGCTTGATTGTCCTCTAATTTCACCCGCTGGACTCGCATACACCAGCGATTCCAGACACACACACACACGCACACACACGCACACACACACACACACACAGAAGCCAACAAATAGAACATTATCATGACCTTCTAGGTGCAGGAATGGATTTTACACTAAGGCTCGATTACTGCAGGTTTTGTTGTTCCTCTATATTTCTGTTCATTTGTTTTTATCTTTTTCGACTTGATCTACATAGAAGGACTGTCACTTCTACAAAAAACAAAAACAAGATGAATAAATAAGAATGTCCAAATATATTGGACAACCCACAATTAGCCTAATCCCATACAACTATGTTGTGCATTAAAGTTTCTTCATTCATTCGTGGTGCCTCCGGCTGTCACAGCTAACAAGTTATGTTCCTGTATGGCAGCTGTGTTTTACAAACTCAGCAACCAGCCTTACCTTTAACCACAACTTTGCAATCTATCATGTAAAATCTAAGATCATGCTATGCATTGCTGTGGTGAATATCAGTTAATTTCCTCAAATTGAAAACAACAATTTCCCAAATAAATGAGGGCAACGGGGCATGCAATGGGTCATAGCGCAGCACCCCCACTGGAGTACAATGTAAGGCCTTTTGCCCTTCATAAACTGAAATATTAAGTCAGACAGAACATAGAAGCTGTTATTTTTTCCCATGTCTGAACAATGTTTTAGTTTTCAAATAAAAGGTGACAACCCTATGACATTGTCGGGAACAGTGGAGGGAATCCGTAACTACACCAATTGATGCCAGTAAACCCAACACACTCATGCTTAATAATGAGAAATTGGGGACACAATGATATTACCACGAGGTAACTTTGTAATATGAAGTTCAACAGTGTAATCTAACCCACTAATTTGGATCGGGAAGTAAAAAATCCCGCTGGGTTACGTTTTTAATTTACAAAATACCCACAAACAGAAAGTGCCTATCACAATTTCCCAGGTGATTTCATCTTCATATTGTTTGTTGTGTCCTACAGTATGAAAGCTTTTTTTAAATTTTAATGAATATCCGTGAAATTGAAAGAAAAGCAGCACATCTTAACATTTGAGAATCTAGAACCAGAACCTTTATTTGTGGTGGTTGACAAAATCAACTCAATCAAAAAACAGTTGAGGCTAGATTAAGCTTCTGTCAATCGACTAATCAATTTGATTCGATGTGGGTCATGTTGGGTCAACACCGTATTGCCTTGGAAAAGATTGTTTTCAACTAAACATCAGGCCTTAAGCCAACCATGAACATAACACTTTCTATCAACAAGAGATGTTAAAATATATACAATTTTTGCATTATATAATACTTACACAATGATTCAAACGCTTTAAAAGTTTAAATATTTCAGCACTTTCTTTGAACACGGACAGCCTTCTGAGTAGATCTCACTGCATTCTAAAGAGCCACGAGGCAAATCGGTGTCGGCTGCAGCTCATGAAAAGCTGCCTGGGAGCCCAGACAGAGTTGTGTATTTTACGTGAACAGTAATTAGGAAGAAGAATTCAAACCTCGGTTATCCCTGGGGCTATGGTCTTAATGGACCAGATCATTTGGCCATCAGTTAGAGACAGGAGGCCCGCGATGCCACATCACAGTGGGCGCACTGACGGAGCAGCGACAGGTCATCGGGGACAAGATGCACGCCCGCCGACTCCGTCTCTTGAGTACATCCAGGATGCAAGAGCTAAACGCTAAATAAGGAGGCTGCCGCTGCCAGGATGACGTCCCTCCTGCCTGCCCGTTGCAACTACTGTCTAAAAATTTGCGATAAAGTGGCATGCTGACTCGCTGCCAACGGTAAGGTCAACGCTAATGCCAACTGCGAAGCGGGCCTCACTCCCAGAGGAAATCAAGTACGCCCTTTCACAATTTACTCAAATATTAACAATCCTCACATGAGCAAATCTTAAAGGTTTAATTTGATGAGTTACTGATATCCAGCAGCCAGCTCCTACAGGAAATGCTAATCTCCAGGCAAATAATCAGAAGCAAAATAAAAGCCTCACGTTCTTGCAAAAAAAAAAAAAAAAAAAAAAGTGAATTACACACTGTATTATCACAAACGTAACAACAACTCTGCTTGAGAAAGAATGAAGCACGTAATTACATTCAGGCTTATTGAACTGCTACCTGTGGCATGAAAGAGCCATCTTTGTCGCAGAGCGATAGGACGTGGACTGAAAGCAGATGCAGTCGCCGCGGAGACGGAGGATGCAACAAGTATCTATATGTGACTTGTGTCGCACACAAGAGGCAAAAAAAAAAAACACGCATTCTCAAATCCATGTACCAGAATCTGCCCCTCAGTGACACCTCCCCTACCACAAACCCCATCCATCTTCTTATTTCTCCTCACTCATGTTTTCCCCCCGTCATCTATCACCAAGGCACGAGGGACATGCTTCATGTTTTTGTAGCCTGAACACAACGGGCAGCTATATACAGATGGGAGGGGCACAGCTGTGTTTTGCAGCTGTAGCTCCAAACTCCAATCAGGGAGGACCGTGTATTACAGACAGGTAAATTAAGAACTCCGAGATTAAACGGCTTGATGGAATAAAAATGTTGGCAAAACAGCAGCCGACGGTTGCGGTGCTGGGGTGTGTGTTGCTTTCCTGTTTGTGTGCTCCTGATGATGATTATGCCTTTTGATTAGTCTTAATTATTTCACATTCCCTATCTCTCATCTCCGCAGTCACCTCCAGGCAAAGCGACAACACTCCGAGCAAGAAAACTTTCCAATAGCTGACGCCCAAAGTCTAAAAATAAACACACAGATTGACAGATAGCGGCACGCTACGCCAAGCTCACATCCCGAGAGGGTGGATGGGATATATAGTCCGTTTGTTGCCCCTCCCTGACATGAAACCTAATCATAGGTTGACTGAATTATTGCTTTTATCCCCAGTTGTCTCTCTCTCGATCTATCTGGAGTCAAAGCTGAATAAACACCAATAAAACAGTATTGACTTGCTTACAGCCAAAGTGAGCTTCGGCATCAATAGCCAACCTGACAAGCAACACCCACAACGCAGCGAGGGTCAACATATTTTTCACCCCATGTCTGATCTTTGGAGGAAATAAAAGACTAATTGGGTGGTATATAATTATAAACTCACATGTGGTAGCAGCAATTTATTCTCATGGGGGGCTGAAAATGGTTCCTTCATTTCAAAACACATGGAAAGTAGCTAAAGTTACGTTCAAGTTCAGCAGCCCTGAGATATCAAACAGATCTAAATGTGTTTTAGGGGGAGATCTTTCATTTGAGATTTGATTCCTGGGGTCATCATTTGATGCAAGACCCATCAAGCCTGATTCTATGTTCGATAAAGGTTCTCCAAGGTTCATCTAAGCAGCTACAATCGACTACACAGTGCGCCTGGCAAGAAAAATTTACATTCAATCAATTCTTTTTAAATTTGTGAATCAATGTTAAGCTTAGAAGATTTGGTGATTTTCTTCCCCAACCTAAAATATGCATCAAACGTGCAGAAACACTCAAAGTCCTAAAGATATACTCTATGTTTTGGGCAGTAAAAGATCTTCATCTCAGCAGGGATGAATCTTCCATCTATCCATCTGTTTCTCTTGAACACAGAGCTCCTCTTCAGTTTCCCTTCAGTTATTTAAATCCTCATCACCACAATCAGCTGATCACATAAAATATGGAGAGTTCATGATGGGATGGGGCTCTCAGAGGTGAGCACAAGTTGTGAGAACGAGATACACAATCCCGGAAAGACTGTGTCATGAAAATAACGTAGCGTCGATCTTCATGCTGAGATAAAAAGTTAATCCGTTTTATCACCTGTCGCCGTGGCTGTCCGTGATGAAGCCACAGCCAACAAAGTGATTACACCAATAAGCACTGATACAACTTAGTCCTCAGAGAAATGACTGAAGAGACGTGCCTGAAGAAACGATGCAGAAACAATCCTGGATTATGCGCAGAGGGAATGAATCATCAAATTGCAAAAAAAAACCATCATATCTCACTTATAATCATCGTGCTGATTTGTGTGTAAACATACTCTGTAATTACCTTCGATTCAGCGAGGAAAATAAATGTAAGACTTAATCATTAAATTGTGTCACAGCTACAAGCCACTTCGCCCACATATAGGCAATGTATCAGCAACTAATCAATACAAGGTCAGCTTTCGAGAGAAGATAGTCCCTGAAAATGGCATGAAATAAACATAAAGTTGGTGGTGAACAAGCCGAATAGAAGAAAAGAAGAAGGAGTTTGAAAAAAAATAAAAAGAAGAAAATCATTTGGTTGTTCAGCTGGAGTTTCACACTTGGGCAGACAGCTGTGGCAGTTATAAATATCTGTATCACGAGCTGGGATCTGAATCCGTGAAGAGAGCTGAACTGCCATCGGCAGGGCTGGGCTTCTAAAAATAGCAGGCAGGCTGGCTGGCAGGCAGGCAGCCGACTCTGCCTCTGTCTCCACTGGATTTGATTAGCCCTGAAGAAGCTCTGCCCACCCCAACAACCTCCCTCCAGCTACACCCCACTCCCCTGTGTGTGTGTGTGTGTGTGTGTGTGGCAGCATGTCTTGTCTGGAGGCCGGGTTCTTTCTCAGTGCACACAACCGCAGACGCACTCTTCAGTGTTAGGAAAATGCTTACATCGGCTTTTCTGAAGTGTGATCCAATATTGCTTCTCGGCAGCATGTTTAAGGTTGATATCTTGGCGTATGTACTGTGATATTTGTTTGACGTCAATCTAAAAAACAAATACAACCTTGTTCAAATTATATTTAACAGTAACTTTGTGTTGTTTCTGACACAAAAGGTAACAAAAAAAGAATCAAACTTGTTTTTTTTCCATGTAGACTTTGGCTGAAAACAGAGCCATCCTAAAGAGACTTTCAAAGTGGAGCTGCTGAAATCATCACTATGAGAGATGAAATTAAGCTGCCAGCTAGCCATCACATAATAATAAGGATGTTAATAATTTATAGTTGATGTTAAAGTTGTCACTCTAATGACAAGGTAGCAATGTTTTATCACCAAACTTAATTTATCCGTGAAATTGTCTGCTGCTTGCGTAAGGGTGCATTCAGACAAAATCAGGAACTACGTCGAATCGCAGTGTGACTGCTGACGGTGTGTCTGTTTGTGCTGAACGTAACCGCTGTTAGAACAATCAGGAAATAACTTTTCATTTCACTGATTAACCGGCTTTATCGATGCCAGCGCTCGCTCACTTTCATTCACTGTGTATGTTGCTCGACCAATGCTCGTTCTCTCTCTCTCTCAAACCGTCAGAAATAAAGCAAATTAAACGTGTTCATGTCACTATTTTTGAAGCGTAAATTGAGAGCCAGACTCAGATTTAGAAGCTGGGTACATGAAATAAACAAAGCCAGAACACAACAGGTAGCGTATAAGAGTGTAGTCCATCAATCCACCTGGATAGTCTCAGTTTCAGTGACATTTCAGGCTGACTGTGGAGAGGTTTGACCGGTCTGATAGGCAGAAAAGTGACTAGGGCTGCGTCGTTCCAAAAAGTTGGATCCAAATCAACGTTGTGTTTTTTGGCAGAAGGCCCTGCGGCCCACACCACCACGGCCAAAATGGACTACTACCATTCAGATGAATAGAAAAACTGTATTTTCGCCACAGCATTTTACTTCCTCAACTGTGCAAAACGATAAATGAATGTTGCTTCATTAAATTTAGTGCACAGTTTTTGTGCACTTGCAAAAGTGGAGCATCAGATCCTTGGTTATTCTCTGTAGATGCTTGTTAAGTCCATTAAATGACATAAAACAGTAAAAAAAAAATCCCATCACAATTCACCAGAGCTGAAGGTCTTTAAATTACTTAATTTGGCAAGTTCAATATACAATTACATAAAACAGACAGACAGAAACACAGTTGAGTATTTTTGCTTGATGAATGAATTTTTTAATTACTGAAATTGTTGCAGATTTACTTTTTCAGTCAATAAATCCATTAATCAAATTTCTAGCTCTAAATGTATGCCAAACTACAGGAACAGTTCATCTATTCTGGCCAACATTCAGAGTGATGTTGATCAATATGGACAATATGGAAAAGAATGAAAATATAACAAAAACAAACAGAAAATGATCAAACTGATGAAACTATTCACACGTGTACAACAATCACCAAATATTTATAATACTGAATTATCATATAGCACTAATTTCTAGCAAAAACTATTCCTCAATTTTCCAGGGATCTAACTGACAGACGTCCCTGAAATCCACTTTGGGAGCTACTGTCAGAGATATTACTGCAGTGTCAACTACAAAAAACACCTGAAATTGAATTTCATATTTGTCTGTGTTAAGAGGTATAGAAATTGTGTGCGCTCCAAGACCCCTGATGCTAAGGAGGAAGAAGCCCAGTAACAGCCTCCTCTCTCTCTATCAGACTGTTTGCTCTGCAGCCTCAGAGGAACACACACATCTACATTCGAACAGCAATTTCTATTTTGCAATAACATGGCATTATAAGCAGGAAAGTAAAATTGCACTGGATGCAGCTTCGCAGCACCCTAGACATTTGGCGTTTTGAAGATAATCGCCGGGCGTGTGCGAGGGGGGGGCCTGCCTATTTCAGTATCATAGCTTCACTTGGAATGCCCTCGATGACATCTGTCCAGTGAAGATAGGTTCACAGGAAGGCTAAGTGAATGAGCAGGACTGCACACCAGCCAGCATTACAGTGACTTGTGGGTATTCACAAGGGTGGGATTACTGTATCCCCTTCTTTTCTCCTGTCGCCAGTCTGTCACTCAACTCACTCCTCACATAAATCCTCAGCAGATGGAGTATAAAACTCTGCATGTGCTGTTTCAGTCACGTGCAGACGCTCCAATGGGGACGATCACAGCACAACTTTTGTAGATGTGATCATTTTGTACACACCATGAAGAGTTGATTTGCTCCCACTAAGGACGGGCAGGTGGAATGAGACATAAAGCCATGGCGATGAGGTGAGAGGAGTAATTGACAGTGTCAAAGGAACCAAGTTGTGGAAGTAGCCTCACTCTCCTAAGGGGATGAGTCATTGAAAGTGTGTAAATAATCAGCAAAACCCACCAGCCAGATCTCCTTCACCTGTGGTGGATCCATCCCACCCTGACAGCATGAACATTTTTCAAGCCCCACAGGCATTTGCAATTTGGTTGGAGGATTGAAAAACGGGCGTTAAGATTGAGCGATGAAAGGTCAGTGAGATAAACATGTTGAGTCCTCCTGTGCTGATTACAGATCAGTCATGATTGACTGTGCTTACTCGTAGTCTGCTCGTAGTGTACATGCCAAGGAATGCCAGTGCCAAAACAGTGCAAAGATATATAGAAATTATGCAGAAACTCAAGCCTGTGCATTAACAGTGGCCAAGTTTGGGTTAGGTGCTCAAAAATGGCCAAATTCACACTTAATTGTCCCACAAAAGATTTAGATATGCAGGGAACACCCTGCTTCACTGCCAGCCAGTTTGGCTAGGAGGTTTTCAATTTCCTGTGCATCTGTCCATCCATCCTCCCGGCCAAAAGCAGTTATTAGCAGCTAATATAAATTCTCTCTCATTCTATCATGCACACAGACACTGATAAATGAAGTTCCACATACCGCTAGCAGTATGCCTATTCAAAAAGCACTCTAACATATGCAAAGACATAGCTCAGGAAGGCACCAATAACAGTTCACAGCAGTGTCTTCACGCAACATATAAGCACTTCCTGTTACAAGTTGAGTCAAGAAGATGTGCGGCTTGTTAGAAAACTGTCCTGGGATGAAGGCAGATTTTATAGGTTCCATTTTGTGAGAAACTTTGCTGCTCATTGCTTTTGGCATAAGTGTGGGTGGTTGGAGGAAACAGACAAGTAAGGCTGCAATGAAATATGGAAGAAAGGCCTAAGCAGCCTTCCAGTAACAACCATAACGCCGGGCAAGAACGTCAATACTGGATGACTCTGGAATAACACAGATTGTGTTCAGGAACATGATTTCTAATGTTCAGTGCAAAAACTTTCCACAATATCTGGTATGATTATGGTTAATAACAGACAATAAAAAGTCTGCGACTGGATGCAAATGTCGGTCTCCAGCGTGACAATCTGACATGCTACACGCAAATCTACCACCAAACTAACAAACAGAAGTAAACAGGAAGTCATACGAACTGACAGGAAACTCGTAGATTTGACAGTTTTGGTGAATGTCATCCTGCATCAACAGCAGTGCGTCAACCCTCCTTCTCAGGTGGTGTCAGTCTAGTTGTTTAGTCCACCGCAGAGTTTGATTGACAGCTTTCACACCAGGTTAAACTAAACGGGCAACTGCACCAGAGTTCGTTTGAAGCAAACCAAACACTTTAGGTGTGACAACACCCTTATTTGACACTTTGCTATATAAAAAGGCACGATGCTCCTCCGTGCATTGGCACTGAACCCTTGACGCAAGAATCATCCAATACCTGCACCAGTATTGAAAATCTGTGTAAATAAAGTGCAAAGTTGAAGTTGAGATATTATCTATAGATGTTACCTGCATCAATGGACCAAAAAAAAAATCTCCTTTTTCTTCCATAGACAAACAACATCAAACTTATTGTGTTCTGTAACTTTGCTTGGATTTGTGTCGAGAAATGTTGTACCTGTCCACCCTTTCTACGTCAGCATGCGTCAAGCGCTCGCTGGGTGCTGTGGGTTTGAAAACAATACAGCCCATAACGACGATGAGTCATGCAGTTGGAAACCCAGAATAAATTTACTACAGTATATTGGCAAATCAACGCACTGGCTTTTGTTGAGCACACAGTGAAATGAATCACCTGGGTGTCTACTGTATGTCCAACAACACTACACAATGAAAGGAGAAGGAGCGTCTTCACAACCTGCTTTTAAAACAGACGAGCAGGACACGAGTCCTTATGTAATTGGCTTTACTTTAAACATTTAAACATGGTTCTAAGACCATATTCTGCTGTGAAGCTCAGAGATGCCAGTCAAACACTGCCTCTAATAAGCCCAACCACTGATTAAAATGTCCAAGTTGGCTTTAACAATGGCTGGTTCTTTTTCAGTTATGCAATAAATCCAAAGGGAAATGAACTGGACTTTTTTTTTTTTACCTGCAGTGTTGCTGTGCAGCATCAGGAGGATTTGTAGTCAGTATTGTAGGGATGTGAACTCACACTTTATCTCATATATACGTCACGCAAACTGACACAATTAGTCGAATTGTAGAATCTGTCAAAACCATCAAAAGTAACACTGTTTCGAAATGATACAAAAAAAGCAAAATTCTTCTACCTTCAGATCAGTATCAACAGGAATCCAGGTGATTTTTGTCCAAACAGTGCACACACAAGCTCACACCTTGAACCTTGAACTCAAGCCTGGAACCTTGCTAGACTTGACAGCACATGGGGAGCGGAGTGATGTGATGAACAGATGAACTCAAAAGTGCATGCCAAAAGACAGTCAGACCTCTGTCAATAGCCTTTTCATTTTGTTCATAAACACTGTAAAATAACTTTATTTCCATCTCTATCTGTGCTTTACCCCATTACATACACAAGTTTTTAAAGAAAATTCAAGCAATGTGTCCCAATGTTATTCAGACCTGTATTTTCCCCACTTTTCTATTTTCACATTAACAGTAACACACTTTTATTTAGACTCAGTTTGGACTATTATCTTATTTTGAAGGTAGAGTCCAAATACAAATTATGTTTTCTTAATAAATTCATTGTAGAAAATGTTTGCAATGCGTACTTTGTTGGCAGGTTTGGCACAATCTAGATGATTTATGACAACTTCCTGTGAAGGCCCTGCAAATTTACATAGAAATCTGTGGGTTAGGATGAAGAACAGTCATATCTTGCATGACGTGTCAATGTCTCTCTGTGTTACTTTTGTTGCACATACTTGACCTCTGTTTGTACGGTATAACAATGTGGATTCTTCTCCTTTATCAAAATGTGATTTTTGGGAACATTTCGGGATGTGTCATCGTTTCTCCTTGTTATGATTCGTCTAACAATGGTTTGCTCTTTCCAAAAAACTGTTTTACGTTAAAAAAAAAAGTTGTCACTGACTAAGCCTTCTTTAAACATGAACAAGAAACATCCTCTCCTGTGTTTTTTCTACCATTAGTCATAATCCTGCCAAACTTTTCTAAAGAAAGTCTACAGAAATAGAAAGTTTACTATGTTTGGCAGCACACAGACATTAGACATCAACGTGGCTTTTTCTCCTGATGATTCACAGAGGAGACAAAAAGCCTTCTTCTGTTTTTCCAGAGGTAAGACAATGTAGCCGCCACACTTGCAGGTGGTGTGTGGCTGTGCTACAGATGACCCTCAGCAGGTAGGCTCGGTCATCTCCACCCATATCTATCCCTCCGACATCCACAAGTCCTCAACCTTCTCCCCTGCTGATCAGCATTGTCATTCCGCCTGTCTCCGTCTCACCTCTTTTCCTTCCCTGTCACGCTATCTGTTTTCCCCCCCTTTGCACTCCCTTTGCAGTTTCACCCAAAAACCCTGTAAACAGTTTCATCTCAGTTTCAAGCCTATGCTGGAGCTCTGAGTCGTGATTCAAAGAGCAGAGTGCGTCTGCAGCCTGGGTGAGACGCCAGACAAATGAACTCAGTGTTCTTTCTATGGCCATATACCAAAAGATGTAGTTTGGTTGTAAATAATGCTATAGTTTCACCTCAACTTTTGCAAAAAAAACTCTGTGCGCAGTGTGCTTGGCATGTAAAGAGAGAAAGAAAGCGCAAGAGTGAGAGTGAGAAGGTTAAATACCCCAACCTGAGATACTCATTATCCACAGGAAAGGTGCAGTGAGACTGCACTGGGGTTAAAATGAACTTCCCCTAAACTATGCTACAAGACAGGAAACACAAATAAAAGAAAACCACTGCTTGCATCTTGATGCAGGGCAAAACAATAGTTGTAATTCTTTATTCACCTTAACGTGGCTGTACTCCGCCTTTCCCGACTCACTGCTGACAGTCTTGTTCTCGGGCCTGGGTTTGAGGACTTGGCGTAGCGGACTGGAGATTGGCAGGCCTGTCACGCTGATCCCATCTGAAAAGACACCATGGCATCACAAAGTCAGAAAAAATAAAACACATATAGATCCATGGCTATCATTAAACAGGAGCTGGCAGAGCATCAGAGCAAACAGTCTCACATTATTAGATATCAACAGTCTGTAATGTATTATATTGTTTTATGGGCTCTGTTTTATTTTGTGCTTACTCACTTTCCCTCACGTATTTCTTGTTTAGTTTGTCATTTCGATCCCGAGGAAACAGGTCCAGACTGGTTGGATTTGATCAGGTATATCCATATTAATTTATCTAGCAAGTCAATTTTTTAATGTGTAATTACAGCCCTTACCTCAAAATAAAACAAGCCCCATGGATGACTGCTTGCTTGAGCTATTTTTGGCTTTTTTCTTTTTTAACACCACTTACAGCTTGTCTCATCGTATAATTACTGCATGTCATTGCAAAACCCTGTCAAGGACCCCTTTCCCTGGCATTTTGTTTTAAAACAAGTCAGCTGGAGACAGTTCTTAACCAGTTAGTTTAACTAGTTTTAGCTTCAGCCCACAAAAACAAAGGTCGGCTAGAAATGAGAATCTGACTGTGTGTGTACTACCTCTGTGTAAAGTCGCAATTTTTTCTTCAGATGTAACTGGGGGGACTTAGCAAGAGTCGATTGAAGTTTATTAGGTGAACTCGGCACTCTAACTATACAATAAATACTGTTCAGAGAGGTGTTGATTCAACTTTGTGGTCAGTTTGGAGGCAGTAGTTTGCAGTGTTGTTGAATTGTATACTCAGTGGTGTTTCTAATATTTAATATTTATATCACTGACATACATATACAGACCATGAATGTGTATTTATAGCAATGCAGGCCTACTTGTCAATTAATATAATGTAATAATTATATCAATATAAATTTTCTATGACATGCAGTGGTCACTTTGTCTTCTTAGATGGCAAATACACTTGTTTCCCACTTCTGTTTGCCTAAAAGCAATTATTATTAGATAATATTATATATTTTAAAATGATTTGAGATCATAGGTGTCATGGTGCTACTATAAGCATTTGAAGAATAAATGAATTACTTTATATTCATGACCTTGAGAGGAGCAGTGCAGCAGCTGCACTATCAGCAGCTGCGTTTGGGCATCACCACAGGGGCTGCTGCTTTCAACCCACTCATACAATACTCAAAAATGACGGCTAGAGCCCACGCTCTGACGTCAAAGGAATCATATCGCTCTCTGACGTCAGTGGGATGCAAAGACCTGCAATTTCCCCCCTAAGAGAGGGGGAATTACAGGCCTTTGCAGCAGCCTGGCCGATTTGGTTCACGATAGACAGATGGACATATTCAAACTCTATACAAAAATACATGTAAGATTGGTAAAATAGAACCAGTTGGGAGAGCATTTCTGTTGAAAATAAAGCCAGAAAACAGACTGATGTGTGTGAAATGAGTATGTTGTACTGATGGAATTAATGCTGTGAAAATGTGGATTATGCTAAATTCACCATGACATCAGGTAAACAAGGAGGTTGAAGTGTTGAGTTTGTATTAACAGCAAACGCCAGGAACAACAAATATATTCAGCAAACTGGGGCATCTTAGAAAACAGGCAGACTTCTTGGTAGAATAATACATGATACAATTAGAAATTAGAAACAAAGGTGTGTCTGTAATAGGAAAAATAAAGAAAAGCCACTACTCATTTCCTTATGTAAAATTGCACCAGCCACGAACAATGCCCATATATTGCCAATATTGCATTTTTCTTTTATTAAAAACAGTCCACCCACATGGATACTTCAGGCTCTGCCTACCTCTGTGTGTGCTGCACTGATTAAATAATAGGCTACCTCAAATAAAGCTTCTCTCTTTAGTCGAAGTAACTAAGGAATTGGCCACTATCCAAGTTACGAATTGTGGCCTGAGTTCTTCACTACAGGCATGGCCACATCAAAAATGCCTTGGCAAAGCTGTCAGGCATATCACAGTGCCTATCACATCTAGATTAGTTGTGACAGAAGGCTAGACTTCAACAAGTCTTTTTTTTCTCTCATGAACTGTCCATGACCCGTTTGCTGCAGATCAAGGGGACCCGTGATGTGAACCACAAGTTAAGCCAACAGCCAAAAGGCCTCTACGCACTGTATGATACAACAACCAGCATGTTCGTTTCATCCTGTCCGACTTTTCAAGTGGGGTCTAATAATATGCGGGCCACAAGCTGTGTAAGGCTGTATGTCAAACTGTGTGATGAATGTCTGGTGAATCGAAGCTTTATGATGTAAATACAAAAGAAAGAATTGCAACTAACTCCAATCATCCGTCTCTAATGTTCTGACATTGAAGGAAAACTCTCAACCTTTTGACATTGAAATACAAAACTGCTGCTTATGATGTCGGACCGACAGTGTTATTTCATCCTGTGTGGCGTTTGGTGGCCAGAAAAGTCTGAAGACCTTCGTTCTAAATTTTCAGACACTGTCAGAAATAGTGTGCTATGGTCAGCACTGCTCTAAACTGGCCTTGGTAGACATGTCTCACAGTGTGATCTTCATTTAAGACAGCCCAAAGTCGAACAGTGTATGGGTGTCTTAACTGTGTGAAGCTTGTCCTTAGTGATTCCTGTCTCTGCTCTGGTGAGAGCAATCTCCTCTTGTTATTGCCTCATTCTCTATACCCTGCTGTTAAACAGATTAGATTTGCATCTGGACATAGACTCGGAGTGGCAGAAGAGGAAACAACCAAAAATACAGATAACACTTTTAGACTTTATGAACTGCATCCTTCATTATGGGACACTGTCTGGAGGTACACATGACTCGTCGTGTCCTGTGGCGCAGAGACTGTGTGAGTAATGGGTGGCGTGATTGACGATGGCATTGCTCACAATCATCCCCTCCTTTACACCCTCCTTCCAATCAGTATCTGTCTAGTTCTCTGTCTAACTGCCTCTGGGAGATATCGGGGTGAACTCAGGATTTGTATCAGTGGCCACCTCGCTGCCAGAGTTTAGGTAGAGCAGCAAAGATTGGGAGTGTCACTTGTGGAATAATTAACATGAGCACAGTTCTGGAGGTTCATGAGATACTGCGAGTCTTTGAATTATCAGTCGTGTTTGCATTTACAAGCCGTTTCCTGGAAGATGGGTATATCTAATAAATATGGAAAATATGACTTGTTACAGTGTAAACATTGAAACCCCTGTTCAATATCCTGTTCAAGGAAGAGAATCATGAGAATGGACAATACAATACAAACACCAAACATTGCTTGACCTGACTTCATTCAGCATGTACTCTATATAACTGCAAGTGGTCTAAAACCACTTTGACAGATGATGTAGCTTTGTGTGTGACAAAAAAAGATACAAACTTTCACTGCCTCATTTAAAACCACCCTGTTATTCTGAGCTGACACGCAACACTGAAACTGCAAGAACATCATTACGCTTCTATCAGTCTTACCGAGTGAGAGACAGGAATGATGAGCAGAAATCTGTTGGGTATTACACAAAGGTCTGAGTGCTTACCATCCTTACAGAAAGTCCGTCTAGGGCCTCTGAGCAATCCATTAAAGTCAGAGGGAAATATAAACAACAACTCTGATTTAACAGCATGCAGAAATTAGCACAGTGTTTCACTGGAGTCAACTACAGAACAGCTAATAGGCCTTTTTATTTTATGGCTACAAATGTATTGTTCATCAATGTACATCGACTGAAACGGATCATCTAAAAAATGTCCAGCACTAAAATCACTCATGATAAGCATTAACTGCACTGCTGTTTGTGAACTGTCCCACTGACTGTGGTCTTCTTCTTTGATTTTCTGTTAACTTGGTTAACTAGGCACTCTTTTCAATCTGTTAAGCCATGGTGGCTACCACTGCTCCGTTGTATCCTTCTATTCTAATGTCCAACAAACTGCAAAAACACCACTTTCTTTGCTACTAAAGCAGGGTATCATTTGAAATTTCTATTCCAAATATGAAACCCGAATTTCTAGTCTATCTGACGATAACAAAACAATCCCTACCTACCAGACTTTAGATATTTACAGCAACCTCTCAAGAAATGTGTATTGGTTGAATTACAGCTGCGTTGTATCACTTGACAACAGAGAAAAGTAAAACAGAAATCTAAAATGAACATGTCACAGCTTATTACTTTAAAAAGTGTTCTTGAGGGCTGTAAGTTGAAAGTTAAGTCAAAAGTAGGACAGCAGCGCATTCTCTCTGATGTCGACTGAGGACAAACAAAGAGAAACACTTAGACAGCAACTCCCTGTCCCTTACTAATTTCAACAGAGCTTCTGAATATATCTGCCTCTCAGCTTGAGTCCTTAAATTCATGTTGCTACTTGGTATAATGTGTTTCTTGTGCCTCCTTACTTTGTTGTTGATGCAGACATTTTCTATGGTGCAAGGTGTCGTTTTCAAAGATGGCATTAATGTAGGCAGTGGCGCTGTCATCAACACTCACACCATTTAACACAATAAAGCTTACTGTAAGCCCATTAGTCCTGAACAATGACATCACTCCCATCTGATCCTGAGTTATGGTGTTGTTGTCTTGAGCTGGACTCAAAGTGAGGGATAAACTTGTCTGGGGATAAATCAATGAGGCTCGGCCTGTTCTGAATGTTCCCTCTGCACTGATTTCTGTGGCCTTGTCTGATTTGCCCCTTCTGCCTCAGCTGGAACGCTAAGGGCGCTGAGTGCAGCACTGCCAGGCAAAATCACAGTTAAAGCTAATGGATTGACTTTCTCTACAATGTGCATGTAAATGCAGGCAATTAATAAATTCCACTGATGATATATATCGCTCTCGACATTCTGACAGTCATGAGGCCCAAACTAATTCCCACCTTCAGTACAGCGTGACAAACAGTAAAAACAAAATCTTGGTCATATGAGGACCTGCTAGACATCTGATCTCACAGATATATTTAGTACAAAGAATTGCTGATGTTAACACAATGCCGGCAGCAGCATACACATCAGAGAGACCCCAACACACACTATGTGAGCTATGAGCCATCACTTATCCTCTGGCTGTGGAGAAGGCTTGAAAGATGAAAACAGAGACAGAAAAAGAGTGTGTGTGTGTGTGTGTGTGTGTGTGTGTGTGTGTATGTAAATCTTTTCGCCGGGGCAAAGTAGAGAGATTCATTCATATGCATCCACATATTACAATACAATTATTTTCACATTTTCCATGTTGGAGTGAGAGCAGCTGATGTTATGTTATTAAAGTTTTTATTAAGATTATTTTCATTCAGTGCTGATTGTGTTGACCTACCTGCTGCTACAAAAGGACAATGAATATTTATGACGCCAACAGATTTCAATTAAATACGTCTGAAACAATGGGCCAAAGTTGATGAGGTTTGCAGCAACAGGTGGTCATCTGACATTAGTATTTTGTGCTGTTGTCATGTCTAGCTTAATTTAGCTTAGCACAAAGAATGGAAAACAAAAAAATCAACACAACCAACATTCTTCATTGTTTAATTTGTAAAAAATACAATTTATGTGCTAAGCTAAGCAAGTCCTGCTAGCTCTCCCTTCATATTTAGTGTATATACATAAGAGATAAGTTAGTTTACATAAGTTAAGGTTACATAAATGCAGTCCAATTACCATCCATTCCTTTGTACTGTAAAGAAATCCACAAAATGGAACCCAATGGTACAAAATGTTGACTTTAGAAGAGACTGCCAATTTGTTAGCAATGGTTTAGTTCACTGAATGACATTTAAAGAATTACTTAATGCACTAAGTTGTGTCAAAACATGACAACTGCCGTACAAACATAATGTGCGCTACGTAAAAAGGCTGTGGTGAATCATTTTCTGAGGCTATTCAGTGCGGTGTAGAAAATGTTAAAACTGAACAATGGCGCTCATCATTCTTCGTTTTTTTTTTTGTGCATTTAAGATCTTAACATTATGCTCTGCCTTGTATAGAGACAACTAATTTGTGTCATTTTGAAAATACCACAACAGAGCAGCAAAGTACGTCATTCAACAGACAAATAGTACACTATTAGTAAGTGCACTCACTCAAACCTTATATACAGTCACTTACCATTAAAATGGAACATAAGTTCATAATGACTAAATGTCCTGTTACAGTTTGTTTCAGTTTCAGTATAACATGGCCTGTTTTGGATTAATAACTTGTTTGTACCTGTACTGGTAAAGAGTGTGTCTTCAGCATGTCTTAATGTAAACTTTCTGTGTGAGATGTTTTACAATGTTGCAAAAGGTTCTTTATTTTATCCCCTCACTGAAAATATAATATTAAAATCATTAAAACTGGAGTGTGGAGATTTCACCTAGCAGTAACAATATGATGTATGATTGTCATTAACAGGTCATTTATCAGCCTTTACCCATTTTCAAACACATGGCCGTACATCTTTGAACAAACAGGGTTATGATGTGTTCATTGCTGAACTTTAGAGGTGCTGGAAGTTGGAACTTTGACAGACTATGGCTAGCTGTTTCCCCCAGCCTACAGTCTTTACGCTAAGCTAAGCTAATCACCTTCTGGCTCAGCTCAGAATTGCATCGATCTTCTGATCCAGCTCTCGGCAAGACGGCTAATTATGGAGGACAATACTCCCAAACTCAATAAATAAATGAACAGGCCATTAAATGCACTATTAAAAATAAATATAAGGGCATTTATTCATTTGTTAAATAAATGTATATTTCTATTTTAATTTGCTTCTTATCTATATTTATTTACTTACTTATTTATATACAATTGAGGGGTTTGTCATTCAAATCTGTCATGGGGTCAATTTTTCACCACATCACTGACATCAGTGTGCATAATAAGGATTTCCCGACTTGTAAAATTATTCCTTTAAATTGGCAATAGTAGCACCAGTTTAAAAATGTCTCTGGAGCTGGTTTAGTCATGGAAAGCCTATTATGCTGTATCCTCAAACAAGGTAATGATTCACCAATTGGTACATACAATACAATACAATGTGGAAGGCACTAAAATTTATATGTGACCATATCTGGTTGTGCTTAAAATAATCAAGATTTCACAGTTTAATTAGCAAAGATGGCAGAACTTGTTAATCTTCCAGCGCACAGGAGCGCAGACTGAAAACAAAACAAAACAACTGGCTTTATGCAAATAAGTTCATCAGTGTATTAAACAACATTATTAATGTGTTTTCATTCATGTATTAGAGGGGTAGATAGCATCAAATGTGTTGCATCCCATAATGTCACCATAATAACTCAATTTAGAGCTGCTGTTTAAGTGAACCATGTCTTATCTCCTTAATTCAGAGCCCCAATTACTGCTCAGCTAATTAAAACATTGAAACAGCATCGCTTAAATGACCTCATGAGGAGTGTGGCGCTGGAACCGAAATAAACATAAAGAGTCGTATGTATTTACTTTCTCAGTCGGCTGTATCCACATGCATACACACACACAAAAACCCACAAAGTCTTTGTGGCGCAAGAACAGGTCCACATTGATCGCTCATTAATATTTATCAGCTCATAGAGTCTGTGTTGAAGAGGTTCAACAGTCTGAAGAAGGAGGCAGGGAGGTCGGGAGTGAGGCAGGAGAGAAAGGAGGCTGAGCATGAACTATGAGAAAGACTGGAGAAGGAACACAATGAATGAGCTTCGAGGTAGGGGACAAGGTCAGGTTGTTTTTTTTAAACCAGGAATGAGAATTAGAAGAGAGGAAATCCGACAGTTGAAGTGAGAAAGCCAGTAGCTAGGAGAGAAATGGAGGTGTAGAGACCTTGAGCCCTCGCTCTTATTACTGTTGAATCTTAAATAAGGCCGCCGGAACAGAGTGCTCCATGTACAGCGGCACATTAACACTCATTTCTGCATCCCAACGGGTGCATAACTTCAGTTGGACAGTTAAAAGATGGTATGACAATTCTACTCCAATCCACTTCAAGAGAAATGAAGGAAAACATTCACCCGTGTAATGAAGAGACACTCAAATGCCAGTTTAATAAACACCTAACTAAATCATTGCAGTCTAATACGACAGCCCTAATAAATCCTGGCTTCAAGGAGGTTACAATGATCAGTTTTTGTTTAAGAGAGGTGCTAATTCAACTTTTGAAGACTCTAGTTTGTGGTGCTGTTAACTTCTGTTGCATTACGCCGAGAGGTGTCGAATGATTTGTCCACAACACTTAAATCTGTGAGTGAGCCAAGTAACCTGTGAATTTATGTCCCTATATAAATAAATACATTTCACACAACCCACTTTCTTTTCATAATGTGACACAAGTATTTTCAATATTTCTGTTCCGACTTTTGCAGTTTCTGAGTAATTTGTCAAGATGAGCGAGATGCGCAAACTTACCTCATGATGGGTCAAAACATGATTCATGAGAATTCTGCTCATTTTTACCCGATTTTGACACCTAATTTCATAAACTTGTCAATATTTGTAATCATTCAAATTTCTTCTTTCTTCTTTGGTCTAAAAAACTCAGAACACATATTTATTCTTACTTCACACAGACTTCAAGATTTAAAATTAAGATATTTATCATCTAATAGAACAGAATACCACAAATTAATAACTGTTTATTCGCAGGCAATATGTGCAACATATTCCCACACACAACTTAAACTAGTTAGAGCTTAACACATATACAGTGTTTCACCCAGAAGGATATTGTAACTACAGAGGTGGGGTAAGGGGTTAAAGTGAGATTTGACAGGTGGAGGGACCCTAAGACCCAGTGGTGGACTGGTGGAGGCCGTCAGAGTCTGGTTGATGGATAATTAATGGCAAACACTGCAGCAGCTTTACACTTACTGATGCCATGCATGCGTCCACTCACCATCATTGAGGTCCTGCAGCAGGTTCTCCTGACCAGAGAAGTCCAGCTTGACTTTGATGCTGACAGTCAGCGTGACAGCCTGTCCAGGCTTCAGAGGCAGGTGAGACAAAGCCTCCTCCAGCTCCCAGCTCAGAAACTCCCCGAACACTTTCTCTGCACACAGAAAAAGGGGAGAGAAAGCCAAATTAAAAACAAACAAATGCCACGACTGAAGAATTAGAAAATAAATAAGGACATATTTCTGAGCGTGATGATACTCAGTGGGATAAAAGATGGCAAGACTTGCTGTAACATTTTTGGATGCAAATATATTTGGACAACGACATGACACTGTTGTGCTTGTAGCCACCCGAATGTTTTGCTAAACAGAAAAAAAAAAATCCCTCTGAGTTGCTGGTTAGTGTCTGTCTAGTCTGTACAAAATGAGATGAGAAGAAAAAGAGACTGATCTGATTGTACCTGCAGCAGGTTGCACGTCATTAAAGCAACCTGTGCCACTATGTGGTCTCAATAAGCTTTCCAGAGCAACAAAGCCGCTGATTGGCCTCCTACCTATGAGTCCTGTGGCTGCTCGTCACCAGACGTAACTCTCTCATTTATGCCTCCAACCCCTTCTACCTGGGACGAATGACTCAGCTGCATCCACTTCAGCCAGGAGCGTCAAATGAATGATACATCACCTGAATAACGCATGTGTTCTGTCTATACAGGTGAGCCATTCCTGCTCTTAGGGATTGCAGGAACAGCGAGCAGGCTGATTTTAACAGAAGCACAGCAGAAGGGGAGATGCGTGCTCGCCGTAAAAACAACAGTTTACACGTCCCTGCTTGATTCATAACCAGAAGCCTTTAAAACCCGCTAAGAGGTTGTGAATGTAGGCAGCATTAAATAAAGATTTTGTGAATAACGCTCCACTTTAAATATTCATAAACTCAGACTTGCATGCAGTGAATTTAAAGAGAGAGAAAAAGAGAAGGGGGACAGGGAGTGAGGCAATGGGGAAATGATTTAGAAGAAAATGGATTAGGGAAGAAAAAACAAGTTGAATATGCAACACCAGCCCTTGTGATTTGGAGGTAGACAGCCAGGATTGTGGATGACGTTAATATCATCACACTACGAAACTATGAGTCACAAGAAATGGTAGTCACGATGACTGTGGAGAAATCTTTCATGCCTTATTTAAAGTATCAAAGAGATATTCCTAATCGTGAAATTACAATATGAAGCTCACGTCAGCTGCAGCTCCAGAGCCGATACGAAACAACCTTTATTTCAAACACTGTCCAGAACTATCCAGGTTTTCAGATTTGAATCCCCTCTGGCTGTGACTCTCCTGCTTCTCGTTCTACCTCAATAATCCACCTGTTAGAAAATGAACTGGTCAAGACAAATCAAGACCAATCAGGGATATTGCACAAGTTTGTTGTGTGAACTGTTAATTGCGACAATTCTACAAATAAATACTCATTAAAAATTTAGGAGCCAACGAACATCCAATTTCTCATCAAGTCAAAAAGTAATTAGGAAGCGTTGGGCTCTGGGTGTATCCGACTGAAGCGATCAATGCAGGGTCAACAGTAAGCATGGATTAGCATGAAGGTAGACTCAACACATCTGACCTCCTCACTGTCAGACCCTCAGGTACGCAAACAATGTTCTTGAGCTGCACCTAACGATTATTCTTTACCCAATGAATCCAACGATAATTGTATTCTGAAGATGCCTGATCTGAAATTCAAAAGGATTGCTGAGACACACACAAATTTAATCACTGTATGTCAACCCTTTTCCGGACCTGGTGAATCACTATATTTACTTAAGTACTTCACTTCAAATTTAAAATGTTTTATGACGTGGATTTATTTTATCACTGGGGTAATGTGCAGTTCTGATAATCACTGGAAAATGTAGCTTATTTCTGCATCAGTGAGGATTAAGGACTGTAACAACAGTCTAATGTTAGTTTAAGCTATTTTCTCGTTAGATGACGCATGATGTAACGTTATGTTACCATAAAAGCAACTATTTTAACATGGGGGGCAATGAAGAAACCTTTAGAAAATCAATTTTAAGTTACAACTACTAACAAAACCACACGTGGCGTGCTGATAATCCTAACATATCATGGTTGGGTGGGGAGAAAAACACAAACAGGAAGTGCAATTTCCAATTCGTAGAGCTTACAGTCTCAGTACAAAATGCTGCCACGCTTTATCTTTCATCTTTGGTGAAGTCTTTTAACTGCAGCTTGTTCTCAGGGGGGAGTCCATGCTTTGACCGGGCGCAGCGCTTCATTGCGACGCATGAATGCAAATTGACACATTTCCACAATCGATGACATGACAGTTAAATTGAAATGTTCAGTGAAAGGATTTGGTAAGATACGTGAGATATGCACCTTTGCAGTAGAAAAAGAGACTGTTATTAGGGAATTTGTGAAAAAAGTGGAGAAGCAGAGAAGCACAAGTGACAGCGGCTGCTCAAACACAAGGCTGAAGTATGTTTGTGATCACCAGCTGGGCACACCATTAAATCAGTCGTCCATCCCCACTGCTTAACACTGAATGATGCTGGACAACTCTGCAACAATGAAAACTGTTTCTGAGCCTCTAAAATTCTCCCTTTAGACAATATCTGTGCATGGCAGTACATTTTACAGTACGGTTAAGGTTAGTGGTTACAGTTAATGAAGAGGTGAATGTTAATTGCAGGTCCGTGACAGGACAGGAATTCCGGTTTCCTGCATGACAGTCAGACTACACTCTTATTCACCCACCTCTGCACTGCATAAAGGGTACAGTATTTTCAGCATTGTTACTGAACATTACCATTGGGCATAAATCATGAGGCAAAGAATAGAACAATATGGACAGAAATCTGGGGGATATAGGGCTAAAAGGAATATATGCATCGACATGCACAGCAGTATTAGAAGAGTACTCCACCAATTTAGCATAGCACTCCACTGGGACTGGGTTAAAAATCAATGCAATGGAACTAGATATATATATATTTTTTTTATTCCGGGTATTTTTCCTTGAAAACCTGGTGTCTACACACCCAGAATGCAACTACAGCCTGTAGTTCAGTCTGAGATAGAGAAAGAGAGAGAGGAAGGCTTTTTTCACATGTGCAGTCATACTCCCCAACACCTGTAAACAAAATTGAATGTGCAAAGGCCTAAAAGTTCCAACAGATGTTGATAATCGTGTGAATTCAGACTTGCAAAAGCGAGCTAGAGCGGCTACACGCCAAGAAACAGCCGGCAGCATTAAGTGGAGTTGTTACCAAACATTTCTGAGACACAAAGACTGAAACAACACTGGAATGTGAACTGATGTCAAAAGATCTCTGTGTGCCCTGTCGGCAGTATTTCACATTTCAGTTCACTTGTTACTTGAAATCGATGATTGATCGCCGTATACTATACACAGAAAAAGGAGTTGGCTGGCGCAAAGAATGATATTCTCCATGTCAATCAAAACGTAGTACTACAGGGCCACAAATAAACAGCCATCACAAAGAAATTGATAAAGTCAAATGAGAAAGGACGGCACGGGCAGCTGACAGCCAGCTCTGCTCGTGGAAACAAAATCACTGAAGCAATATTAATCCCCCCACCCTTTTTTTTTTTTACTTTTTTTATGGGCTGCACAGTGGAAAGTGTTTTGTCCTCTGATACGAATGTGCAAAAGAGTTTTAGAGGACAATTGAGCTCAGTTCATGTTAATATCCACAGAAGGGGAATATTGTGTCAGTGATAAACAAAAGGTCTGATGGTGGTTTATTTTCTGCCTTTCAGAGACAACTCAGTTTACTCTTATTTAAATATAATACATTATATTATTGTATTAAGAGTTTGTTTTTGTTATCTGTAAAGTTTTTATATCTCATATGTCAAGATGGCTGTGGCAGAGAGAGTAATGTTTCGCCACAGATGTGTTCCTACTGTGGCTCGATATCTTTTATTCATTCAGCTCCCACAGAAAATGCAGAGGGCTTCAGAGAGGCCTGTCTAAGGCCATTACCAGGTTACAACTAAGGAGGCACAGTCAGGTGGGAACAAGACTATATGATGACCCTGGATGGTAAGTCTTCAGTCACCATAGTGCTGCATTGCGACAATACAGCTTCTGTCACAACTGCATCAGTGAACTCCTGCTGAGCGATCGGGCATGCAGACAAGAAGCACAGCATCACAACTTTGCCTTATTAGCACCAAACACAAAGTACAAATTTCTTCTGCAGGTGCTTGGTCACCAACCAAATTAAAAATTTGGCCTGATGATGGCCCTCAGGCAAAAAAAAGGATTTGAGGGAGATGAAAGACTTTGTAATTCATCCTGATTGGGATATGAATGTGTGTAGCCAATTTCATGGCAATCCATCAAATATTTCAATGTCATGATGTGGTAGAGGAAAAGTCAGGAGATCACCAAAGTCATTAGGACTCATTAGGATCTGAACCATGAATGTGGGTACAAGATTCAATGGCAATCCATCTCACAGTTGTGGAGATATTTAAGTCTGGACCAAAGTGGTGGACCGACTGACCGACCAACCAACCGACAGACTGACATTACCATCCTTGGAGCCATGTCGTGGCTAAAAATGAGACTCGGATGGAGCCGGATGTATACAAGATGCATATGCACAAAACACCATTTCCTATTTACACTGCATATTTATAACAACAACAGAATGCAGAGTGTGAATGTGTGCATCTGATGCACATTTGGGGCTCATAATATCTATCCGATCACTGCTGTTGGGGGAACCCTTGCACATGAGGCTAGAGCTAGTGTTGCCAGGTTCACACTACTATCCAAATACATTTGACTGGCCTTGACTGCCCTGACATTAGGTATCTGTTCAAAAGGTGCCAGGAATTGGAATAAGCTACTGTACCCTATGGATGTAAATCCTATGTAAAATTGAATCGTGTTTATTTTTTGGAATGTTTGACTTGAAGTCATATTAGTGATGATAATAAACAGTACATATTAATCGCTTTGGTTTTGCTGGTAGAATGATGTCACCCAGTAACCTGTAGTACTCATCTTTGCAGTCTTTACCAACCATTGCCATCTTTGATATATCAGTTGTGTGCGGTTTGATGCCATCCCCCTAATTTCAACTCTTAAATCAACTAAAAAAATAATTAAGATCAGGTGTACACATGCTTTTTGAGCTAAAGGTGCTAAGGTGCTTAGGTGGAGACCGGAGTTGAGGCACAGAATCTCATGATAATTGTTTAGCTTGTTAGCCAATTATACTGACTGTCGTTTCTGTGCAGTCTACACAGCAAATTACTTTGGTGTGATCAATCTTCTTTTTGTACATTGGAGACAACATTGCCTGTTTTTATCCTTCGTGATTTATTGCATCACTTTTGAACAACTTCATAAAGTCTGTTTTGATACAAGTGCAAAAAATCCTTGATTATATTTCTAAAGTTTAACGATGAGTGAGAAACCACAGATGAAAATGATTTATAAGTATATGTGATAACTGAACGATATGGGCACTATAAATAGCCAAAGTTGTGCATTATGCTCATGTGTAATTACAGCTACACTGGAATTATTGTAGGGTTTGAAATAAATTGGTGAAATTGAGGTACTTCTTTGCGGTTTTTTTTAACTGACAAGTGTACAGCAGGCACAAGTAGTGATATTCAAACACATGACTAAGGGCACGTCTACGTCTATTCATGGCTACATGTGGGAGTGTGCGCCCAGTTTCACAATGATTGAGATTTATAGAACCATGAGTGTGCACGGCTTCATAAATCAAAGACACAAAGTATGAATATTACAGGTGAACTTCAGAGTTTTATGCATCTGGCCCACAGTCACTTGTTAAATGGTTAAGGCAGCAGGGAAGCTGTATCCTTCTAGAAACCCCCTTTAAATAATACCTTTTTAAGTGGGTGATTCCTCATCATTAATAAAATGAGGTGGTAAAACACCAGTAAAAATGAAATTTACCAGATTAAAAATACATATTCATTAATATGCGGTAATTTCTTCAAGGACTAGGCCTTTTTAAAACACTTTAATTGAAACTGCAGTGGTTTGAGAAGGCAACACAAAAGATGACGTTACATAGAGAACAGAACTGGATGATCAATGGCACTGCAATGCAATTAGCAGGTTTGGTCTCATCAACCAGTCCACCAGGCGGTTCTTCCTCTGAGCCAATATGTGAGCTTTGCCTGTACGGTCATTTCTCCGACACTTGAAACCTTTTTTAAAAAAAAAACACCATCAATTAACATATAAAGATCTTGATATTCAATTTGATGAAAACTTTCAAAACACAGCAACATTTGCTGCCTAACAGAGACGAGAAACACACTTGCTGCAGTATGGCTGCTTTGCAGAAACAAATACAGTCCAATATGAGCTAATTATCAGCCTCTGGAACAAACTGGGAACAATGCCCTGCACATATGGGTTATTTCAAAGGCAGCTTATCTACTAGCAGCTTTCCAGGGGTCACTCTGATTAGCATACAACAGAAGACACTCTGCTGTAAACACTGCTTCTGGGCCGACTATAAAATTAAATAACAAGACTCTGCGTGAACATAAAAAGTTTTAAACAGAATAACTTTGTATCCCACCTGATTCCAAAAACAGGACCAAAACGACAATTAGATAAAGGCTTAAACAAAACTTTACACGAGACAATGAGAACCTCTGCGAGACAACAAAAGCTTTTCCTTCTCCTCTTCCTCCTCTGCCATGCAAAATCTTTCCAAACAAACACACCCACAGCACTGTTGTCTTGCCCTTGAGGTGGTAAGTAGAAGACTGTTTACCTGCCTTGAAGCTACTAAATAGCAAACATAAATTCTAAAAGAAAAAATAAGGTTAACATGAAGTCCAACTGAAATCACATTTAGTTATCCTCTATTTACAGTCAAAAATATGTTAAATTGTTTGTTAAATTTATTGTTATCAGTTTTTTTAATACTAAAGGGAAGAAAAAAGATCTTTGGGGAAGTGTCAGAGATGCTCTTTTGCTCTCAGTGGCTGAGTAGAGCGTGTCCCTCTTTGCGTATAGCCTCCATGTGATGAGCAGACAGCATGTTGTTAATGGTATTGAAGAGTAAGGGCCACAGAAGTGTCTAACCAAACCAAAGCGACATTTGTTGTTCAGTTTACATGCTGTTTAATGTACTGCAGCCAAGCAGCTAATTAGCTGCCCCCCCCCCCCTCTTAATGAATGTTTGTTTGGTGGTTCGTTGAACGGGCTAAGGTGCTGGATATAATGGGTGTTTAAGCTTGTGAGAGTTTAGCAGGAAAGAGTTTGGAGTTCAGAGTCTGTGGCTCTTGTGTTGCGTAGCTGGCTGTTCATTGGCTGTAAGTCAGTGCGACTGTCTGCCTATGATAGAACACTTTACGGAAATGTTGCTCAAAATGAAGTGATTTGATAAGCTGTATGGAAACAAGTTAAAACTAACAGCATTCCCATCAGATTAATGCAAAACTAGGCGGCACATCACATGTGTGCTGTAGCAGAAAAAACATGCAATTTTGCTAAATTTGGACAACTATTGACAACTGTCGTCAATAGTAAAGCACTTAAAATGGCACCTCACAAGCTAAGACTAAAATCTGACTAAATAAATTGTGGGTTATTTTTATACCATTTCTCAATCCTCAGCTACTGCAGCCTTAAAAACACACAGAACTAAAGGAAATTTGAAAAAATTCTGAACACAACAAAGTTACTGGTTGATTAATATTTGACTATGCCAGTCTGGTATAAATAAACAATGTGAAGGTTGGAGTGCTGCCACTCCATCTGCAGCAACTACTAAAAAAAAATCTGGAGTAAAACTTTGCAGAGTCAAAATAAGAGTCATACTTGCTTCCGGGGGGGGGAAGTGAGACTTTAAATCTGGTTGTTATTTCTTCAGGGGTAAACTAATACATCTTAATGAGACACGGGAGATAGGTGACATATTTTTCTTTACTTTTAAAAACTATGCAAATGCTAAGATTATCTACAGACACAAGGGAAGCCGCAGGTTCCATCTGTACAAATAAATATGATTCTCAATAGCTGCTAATGTCCGAGGTGAAATTTCTTATAATAATGCGCGTGTTGAGAGAGCAGTACAACCACATCAAACACTATCACTGACAGACTTCAGGAACAAAGTGAAACCCAGATTGAATTAAAAAATGACTTCCTGTGACACACTCCAGACGGAAGCTGATCTGACATTAAAATGGCCTTCAAAGGTCTCTCAGCTCAGATGTGGTATACCTAATTGCTTACAGAGGTTCTTTCTTTGTACCGTAATGAAGCCTGCTGCCAGAGTACACCCGAGGAGATGGCTGCGTGGAAAAGAAGTGGCTCTGGACTGTGGTCACTGTGCTACAATTAGCTGAAATAAAGCAGACTGTGTGGGGTGAGGGTGGAGATGAGCAGAGACAACTTGGGGGACTCATTATGTATATCACCAGTTGTGTTTTGTCCAGCACAGATAAGACACGACTGAAACACGAGTCATTTGAAACAAGTTGATGCTTAAAGCATGTCCTCACGTTCATATTTGCATGTGATCTATAATGATGAAGCCACATTTAGGTTTATCACAATTGTACTAAGACTCTTTCTGTGTGTATCAAAAAGTTTGGAGAGTTTCTGTGATCCAAATTAGCTAAAACAATCACGACTGCAAAGGTTGAGATACCCAGACTGATAGCTATACTGATAATAACATTATCATAGCTTCCAGACGCTGCTGCTAAGTTCTCTCAAGGACAAGAACAACAGAGAGAGACAAGAAAAAAAGTTATTTTAATCTTAACAAATAGACTAAACTGCTAACATAGTCATTTTTGAATGGGATCACTGTATTGTATGTATCTGCATCAGACTTGTAATCACTTGCTGATTGATTAGTTGATTGTACTAAGTTATACATGACCTGATAAGGCTGGCTCTATTTGATATTAACAAAACATGATATATTATATGTAATAATAAAAGCAAATACAGAATATTGGCAGCCCTGCCCTTTAATATAGGCAGTCACAAGTCCAAATAGTTTATATCATAATTTTTATATCATCAGGATATCACACCTACGTGAAACATGTGACCTAAACGCTGACTGATTGTAACCTTCCTCAAATTAATACATGCAAGAAACAAATATATGTTTTCCACTTGAGTTTGACTGAAGCTGTTTAATTATGTCATCTTTCTGCAGACTCTTCTTCTGCAGGGGTTTAATGGCACCGACTGGAGAATCAGTCGCCACAAATCGTGACATTTACAGATCCTAATATAATAGCAGTGGATGAATTTTGATTATTTTTTAAAATTTGCCCACCATTTGGATTTTTAGGCGTAGGGGTTGAGCTTTGAAGAAGCCAAAGAGAGGACCAGAACAGGTAAAAGGAGCACAGCTGGCCATCTTCCTTCCAACTTCTTATTTCTCTCTCACTGTGGGGACTAAATATAGTCATATTATGAGCTAAAGGGGCTAGAACAAAGTACATGAAGAATTGAATTTTCAATTTTTCTAGGCTTCAAAAGAACAATGGTACTGGTCACTCCTGTGCCCTGAATAGGAAACCCTGCTCTCAACAGAGATGACAGAACGAGGAAAATAAGAAAGGGAACCAGAGGAATACAAGGGACTGAGTTATTCACTGAAAGTGGAGACGATAAGGATTTGAAGGAGAGAAGAGGGCAGCTCGGGAGGACTGAAAAAAAAATGATAAAGCAGAAAACAAAGAGCAGAAGCTTGAAAACCAGGATGAAGACGATGATGATTCATTCAGAAGACGTTTGAACAAGAAAGTGACAGAGGAAAAGCTTTGTAGGTGGTTTTTCTTTTGGCCAGTTTTATCTGCTACAACTGAAAAAAACATTTATTTTTCCACTTTATAAGACTTTGACTTTTTGACCTTTGGCCTTCAACCAGGCTTGCAGCTCCAGGGAAAAAAAAGCGTAGGGGAAAAGGAAAGAAACAAGTAGTTCTGTTTATTTATTATTATAGGTATTTTGTATGCCAACTCAATTCTAAGTGAACACTGATTAATTGTTGAATTTTAATTAGTATGAAATCACCTTTTAAAAAAAACCTTTTATCCACATTTTCCTGAACCACTGAGTTGGAGTATTAAATTAAGCAATATTACACGAGAGGGTGTGCTTTACTGTCATTATTGGCACGTCAGTGATGCAGTCAGGTCTGTAAACGTCGCTGAAGTGCTAATAATGACGGTAAAGCACACCCTTGAATATAATATTGCAAATATACAACAATTACCAAATTAAATGTAATATATAATCAAACTGTATTCATATTGTGGGCAAATTGCTCTCAAAATAAACATTTTTTGCTCTCCGTTTCCATGGAAGTACATGGTGTCTGACTAATACCTGGAAAACAATCAGTCACTGCAGTACTCTAATATGTTAAAAAAAAAAAAATACAGTATATTAATTAAATAAAGTTGAAATTTGAAATTCAGATGTTATATTTATGTTATATATTTTCAGCATGTGACAA
This sequence comes from Argyrosomus regius, assembly GCA_946959425.1. Classification (NCBI taxonomy): domain Eukaryota; kingdom Metazoa; phylum Chordata; class Actinopteri; family Sciaenidae; genus Argyrosomus; species Argyrosomus regius. Next base: position 9,324,021 of record OX336899.1, on the reverse strand, counting down.
TCTATTTGCTTCATGCTTGCTTGTGTTTGTATGAATTCAATAAAGTATATAGTGTAAGGTAAAGTCTACTATAATTATATATATTTTTTTTTTTTTTAAAGCAAATTCTTTTAACTTTAAAGTGTTTGAGCGAGACTACAGATGGCGTTTTTCTAATTCAGGACTAGAAAAGTCAGTTCTTTTTACTTGTTCATCCAACTCTGAAAATAACATTCCCTTGGAGGCAAAACTATATTTGCAGCTTAAATCATTTCCAACAACCACAACAACAGTTCCATTTCAAAGAGAACTCTTGTTAACTGGAGAGACTACATCGTACCTTGGAGTCCAGCCAGCAGGGAGCAGGGTATGTGAGAAGCAGGGAGGCTCTCAGAGGTAGACAGTTAGTCACTGGATGAGTGTCTTCAAATAGTCTGTTTTAATTACAGTCCTGCACTAGTTACCATTGGCAGGCTCATTCTTATAGAACAGGGGCTCGATTGGGCTTCTGCTTCTCTCACTACACTGTCACTGGACTATCAAATCTACAACAGGACTGGTCAACAAAGATTTTTCCTGCCTCTACAAAATAAAGAAAGTCCTTGTAAACACTGAGAAAAATATACAACTGGGCAGACTGGCAGAAACCGCCTGATAAGACAAGATCTATGGGTAGTAACCTGTGGACGGAGGACACGTTAGTGTAGCCTAGTCTTCAATTAAACACAGAACCATGGTGCCATTCTGGAAATGTCAGATCAATTCCATATATACTTCCTCCCGGCACCTCCTCCTCTGCTTATCACCGTGTGATCGAACACTGCTATGGAGTGTTATTTTCTCAGTATGGTCCAATCGGGTATGGTTTAAGAATAGCAGGTCAAAAGCCTTTGTTAAAGAGGGTTTGTGACAAAGAGGGTACAGTGGAGAAAAAAAAAATCTACAGGCTTCACTTACGCAAGTCAGGGGAAAAAAGGATAAAGCAGAGGTCATTAAACAAAATCAATGTGACACTGTGAAGATGACTGTTTCCAAAAGACAGGTGTAATCTTATGGAGAAACACTGGACTCATACTAAAGTGGATGATTCAGGTGAAATCTCCAAAAGCATTGCTTTATGATTAGATGAAACAACAACTTTTGCCCAATAAATACATCAGCGTGAGCAATATTATCATCTGATTATGGTTCCCAACATTTTTTTTTTCTCTGACGTTAAGCCCTATCAGATGAGTTCACGTCCCTCTTGACTGATACCACCCATCATGATTTAAAAATTCTATTTATTTGATTGATTGAAATCGTTTTGTTGTTTAATTGACACCATGAATTATTTTTTTTAAAAAGTGGATTTTCTTTTATAGATTTTTCAATCAAATCAAAATTTCTACTAGCTGAGATACTCTACAATAATTCCATTTAGCCCTGATGTGTGCAGAGGTACGTCCTGGGATTCAAATACCCCTGACTGGAAATCAATATGTAATAAGTAAAAAAAGAATTGCAGAACAAAAATACCAAAGATATGTTAGAGGTGATTTAGTGTCACCGTTACATAGTTTGTCCGGCTGCCTCCCACAATCCAAAGACATGCAGGTTCAATGGGTTAATTGGTGACTACTAGTAGAGCTCATCTTTCCATAGTGACATCAGTTGGTACCAGAAGTAAGGGCGGAGCATTGATTACCCTTTAAACTGACATAAATGTAAATATATTGTATGAAATTATTACATGTCAGTATTTAGAATCGTTCGTGACATAACTGACAAATAAATCACTGAGGGCTAAAGTAGAGAGGTAGTATACAACCTCAACATGACAGTAATGCTGCATGACAACTACTCTCTTCCCAAACGTATTGAATAGTTCTATTTTGTACTTGAATTACCGTTTATGCTTCTGTGGCCTGCTGACCACAGGTTGCTCTGGTCAGACATGCCAGGAGTATAAATAGAGTGTGATGTTTGGAAATGTTGCTGCCTATTTTAATAATGTAGCTGCTTTTTTTTTTTTCCAAACAGACAGTGAGACAAAGACAAAAAAGCAAAAAGGGAGAAGCAGCCAGTCGGAGTGAAGCCGGGTGAGCGGACTGCAGAGATCTGAGGACCTGAGCAGGTGTTGAACAAAGAGATGGAACACGGAGTGAAAAGCCACGGGGCATGAAAGATGTAGAACCAAAGACAATGGGTAGTGACCTCTGTTGCACTGCGGACTCGGGGACTGCAAGAGGCTGCAGCAGAAACTCAGTGGGTGATAAAGAACATCAAAAGCTGTCCTGACTAAAACAGCATGATAACAAATACGACATGTGCACACATCAATAATCTCAATGAAACATTTGTTTTGTGTTGTTTAACTTCTTAACTAATTGTACATATCGCCATTGCTGTCTTCTTCTTGTACTGTATTGACACAACTTCCTGTTTCTTTAGACATAAACATCCGAGATAAGTAGAATCAATAGAAATGGCTTTACTCATCTCGATAGAGGTACTAACCTTTGGTGCTGACAATCTTAGAGGTGAGCTCCAGACTCTCGATGTCCTCGGATCCAATGTTGTCCAAGGTGATGGTCAGCTGCTGTGTCTCTCCATTGAAAAGCTGGACGGACACAGTGCTGGACAGTTCCTCTTTGGTCATTGGCGAAGGGGTGTGGGCTGACCTGTTGAGGTTTGTGGAGGAGGGAGAACTTCAATGATGAGTAAGAATGTACTCATTTTCTTGCTTTTATTCCCTTAAGGGTTCTATATGAATTAAGATTTCTAAGAAAACAAGTACAAGAGATATCAAGCGCATGAAGGCGAAGGCACGATGCAAACAGTCCCGTCATACTTCTATCAGAATTTGAGGAACTTCAGGCGTTTAATCAACCAGAGATGTGTGAAGACAGATAAAGTTTAAAGATGCTCTCCCTCACGTTTTGGTAAATATAATAAAGGCTTTTTTTGGAATTTAATGAGCTGGAACGGCATTTGTTGATTGCTTTTTTTCTCGCAGTTGGAGTCCTGCAGAGACCTTAGTGCTGCTTTAGATAATTTGTGGGTTTTGCCATAAAACCTCATTTGGGTTTTAGTTAAAGGCACAGTTCTCACTTGTAGTGTTATTTGTCCATGTACATTGTTTTGGTGTGAGTTGCCAAAATTTGGAGATTTCAACCATGGAGATGTCTGCCTTCTCTGGAATATAATGGAACTTATATCCACTTACTGTAAGGCGCTCAAAGCGCAAGAAAAGTACAGCAATGTCTCTTTTAAAAATTCATGACCTGGTTACTCGAGATAATCCACAAATCTTGTTGTGAGCCGTGTCAAGTAGGAACTATTTCCTTTCGACTGAACTACATCTTTTCATCTACTCATGGCTCATGCTGAGCTAGCTAATGTTACAGCTCAGTTGCTGGAGGGCGCCATTAATGTGTACATCCTGCGCTGATACTGTTGGCGCGTGTAGCTTGGTAGAAAAAGAAAATGGTTCTTACATGAAACTGCTCACATTTTGGTTTGGGGATTTTTTTTTTGGTGCTTTGAGCACCACAAGCCATCTAGTTCTATTATAGTGAAGAGAAGGCAAGCGGCAGCTCGCACCAGAACAATCTGGATGGATAAATTGCACCAGAGGTAAGAGGAAAAAACTGTATATCTAATTTTGGGGTGAATCTCTTTAAATTGTTTACCATGTGGAAACTTATGTCCATTTGTGGATAAGTGTCACCAAATCATACCAGGTAAGACAGCAATACATGACTCACATAAAGCAGTGAACTGTGTTCAAACTGTGTGTCTCATAGTGTCAGTCAGTAGCGTTATAGCACAGTTTTCAGCGGTCAAAAGCAAAACACTCGCAGCTGACGCTCAAAGTTTTAAATAGCAATGGCATCTGTGTTCTGTAAGTAATGGAAATACTGGAGCAAAAGGGAATATACAAGATTAGAAAAGATCACTGTGGGTGTTTGCTACGACTTCATGATGCCTCATTATACATGCACATGTTCAATATTATAACTTTAATATGCAACAAACACTCTGCCTGAGGCAAGAATTACAATGCCACTCATCACAAACTCAATATACTTTTTTTTTTTTTTTCTGAGCTTGACAGCAGGTCAACACAAATATAACTCTTGCTGACATTTCAAATATATTTTGAAAGTTGTAATAGAGCAATGATGGAAAACCTTTTAAAACTGAAAAACAATGTTTTTGCAACTATATCAGCGACACGTATTGTTTGCATTTTAGCAGATACTTCCCTCCTTTCCTAGACTTGTTTTATAAAACACGGCTGAAAGCGTAGAGCACATCCACGCTCTGAGCTTTTAAGAATGTTATAAATAACTAACGGTGATGTTAATGCTGATGTTAGTAATGTGAAAAACAGAAGAAACTGCAGCTTTTTTCGCTGGAGGCAAGAAGATACCTGCGAAGTCAATGAGGCACCTTTGCGACTGAAGTCAAAGCTAAAGGTCTTCCTACGGACTCAGTGAAAGCACCCAAGAGACCACATATTAGATTTGTATTCTATTTGCTTCATGTATCTGCTACAGTACTCTTCCAACGCAGGCGAATAAAAAGATTTTCCACATCAAAAGCTGCTGAAGTGCTGTACTTACAGGCATGACCTAAATAGTGGATTTTGCAGCAGCTCCGCTGTCAGAATGATTTACAGCACTCCAACAGGGTGCTTTACCTGTTATTTTCTAGTAGTAATTTAACCCATGATTTCTCCTCTTATGTTTGCTACATTTACTGCATCCAAAATGTCATTTCAGGTTACAGGATCTACATGAAAATAAATGCTCCTGCTACTCTCAGAGACTGCAGCCATTTCTGATATAAGGAAAAATGCTCCATTACAAACATCAACAGCTTTCTTACGAGTTACTTGGCTTGTTGTGCGTTTTAGGTGCTTGAATGTACAAGAGCTTGAACAGCGTTTGGATGAAATGTTCAATACTTGTTCAAATTACCTGTCGCCACGTCTAAATCAAAAGTTGTTCATATATTCATATCCATTCTAAAGATAATTGTAAGTTTTGCCACCGGCGATGTATCGATTCATAAAACACCTGTGGCTGAATTTTGTTTTAAAACTTCTTTTCAAATCTCAAAAAGCTGTAACTTTCAAATAGCACTCATAATTTTTAGAGGTTTATTTTTATGGCTACAGTTAAGCTTAATTTTGGGAATAACATTAGAGAGAGCGCTATAAAGTCTGGTTTAAAGGGCTGGATCCATAAAGTGTGGTCCTGACCTGAGTTTTAAGCAAGTGTGTCACTGCTAGTCTGTATTAAATGCTTCTCAGTATAACCTAGAGTTCTTATAAGATTACAAGAGGGTTACTGTAGAATAACTACAACATAAAATAGCTGGTACTTGTTTTTTTAATCAGAAAGATACCTGAATGCAAGTCAATTAATATCTAATAAGGTGACCAAAAGAAACCTGATATTTAAACCACTACGCACACATTCTTTCTCCTGCATCGTTCACATGATATGATCATAGATCAAACAGGCCGGTCAGACATTTACCTTTTGTTACTTTTAGGAAATCGAGCATCAACACTTTCCAAGTAGAGTGCAGTCTGTGAGTAGCAGGACAGCGACACATTTTTCATTGTTTTGGCTCTGTACTCCAGCACAATGGGTGTGAAATGAAATAATGACTATGAGGTTAAAGTGCTGACTTTCAGCTTTAAGGGTGGTTTGAGGGTGTTCACATCAATTGTGGGTGAACAGTGTAGGACTCGTTGCCCTTTTATGTTTTTTATGGCCAAACAGTGCAATGTTCTTGTCTTGTCCACGCACAGTCACATGACCTCGGTTCAACTGAGCATGTGTTTCACTTATTGAAGTCCAGAAGGTCCTAACACGAGCAAGTAACTGCAAAGGTCCCATTAAATCAATTGATTACATGTGGATTAGCGATGAGTATCATTTAAATAAATTAGACTACCACCTCCAAATACATTTAGATAATGAAATGATGCTGATATCAACAGAGTACTTTATTCTACATGTTTTTTCCTTTGCAAACACAGTGCGGCTGTCCACCTTGAAGTTTTCTCCATGCTAGACGAGGTGTTTTATCATGTTATTGTAATCATATTCACTGTTTCTTTCTAGATGTGGGTGCAAAAAGCATCAAACGAAGGTATCGTTTGACTAGAGACCGTTTGATGCGACTTCTGGGTATTTTGATCGATACCTTAGAAATAAAAGATACCCAGACTTGATGTGGATGCAAACATTCTTAAATATCCATTGATAATGTGAGCTTGTTGTTCAAACACTGTTGGTGGTTACCAAACTGCATAAACACACAACAGCCTGTTGGACTGTTATCTATTTTAATAAGCCACAATAATTCTAACCATGAAAATGAAAGGTGTTCAGAGAGTTTCTCACCGTGGCAGAGATGTGCTGAGCTGCAGACGAGGAAGGGAGGGAATGACCTCAACCAAACAGCCGCTGGTCTTCACACCTGCCAGGCCCTCCAACAGGCAGTCACTGGTGACACCGAACACTGATGTGTGGTAACCTAGGAAACATGGAAAGAGGAAGTGAGCCTAAAGTTAAGACCAAGGCTGAAATTTGTTTCTAATACAACAGAAATGCTGCAGACTGCTTTGTCTTATGTGCAATATCAGAGTAAGGCTGGATTCAGATAAAATCCAGAGCTGTGGCGAAAACTCAGGTTTTTCCATTCATTTGAGTGGTGGCTGTGCATTTTGGCTGCAGCAGTGTGGGCCACAGGGGTGTCCACCAAAAAAAAAAAAACAGCAAAATGCGGTGGAGAAGTTGGAAAAATGCAGCCCAACGTCATGCTGCGGCCGCCAATCAGACAATCAGACCGGTCAAACCTGTCCACAGTCAGACTGAAATGTCATTGAAACTGAGATTATCCAGGTGGATTCATGGACTAAACTATGATATTCTACCTGTTGTCTCCTGGTTTTATTCATTTCATGTACCACGAAGAAGTTTTCTTTGGTTTGTGTCTGATGGTTTGACAGAGATGAGGAGAGTAAGCATTGGTCGAGAGACATAGACAGTGAATGAGAGTGAGGGAACGCCGGCATCGAAAAAGCCAGTTAATCAGTGAAATAGAAAGTTATTTCCTGATTATTTCGCAGCGTTTCCTTTCAGCACAAATAGACACACCCCCAGCAGTGATTCGCCGCAGCGCCTGATTGTGTCTGATTACGGCCTAATGGCATAGGATTTCAGCTGGACTCACCATTGACAGTGATGTTGCCAGCTGTGCGAGGGACGCCAACCAGAGTGACGGGGTACAGGCCAGACTCTGCAGGCAGGGACAGCGCGGCAGGCAGGGATTCAAACTCCACACCAGAGGTCAGTAAACCCTGAAAACAAGATAAGACAGGATGGGGTGTAATCATACATTTATTAAAGCATAAAGGACACAGATGTAAAATCTAATTAAAAACAAAATTAAAACTTCTTGGTAAATGATGGCATGAAATACCAGAGATGAAAAGACAAGAATAAAATGTGAGACCACACAAATTTTTAATGCATGCTTTTTCTTTTTTTTTTAGAGCTAACATAAAAAAGGTCCATAACTGTAAAATGTTTCTTTAAAATTAATATGAGAAAAGTTTCTTTTACACCACTAAGTCTGGTTCAGCAAGAACAGAAATGTAAAAAAAATCTCCTTTCTAAAAGGAAACACTCCCATCACAGCATCATTTTAACAGATTTGTCAAAAAAAACACAAAAAAATAGTAATATAATTTCAAAACCAATCAAACATTCAAAAGCTCTTACAAATAATCAAATCTCTCAGCTCTCGTTTGACTCTTTGTACACTCTTTTGTGGCCCCCGGAGTGATGTGCAGCTGTCTGATTCTCCCATAACGGTTCAGTGTGAAGTATCTCTCAAACTGTTTCATGCGATTCATCATCTTAATCTACCCATGGTGTCCTGAAGATTAAATATCTGTCAGCATGAGATGGCCGTTTCCATTGGAGAAAATTGCTCTCCATGGGAAATGGCCACTTGAGCCATGTGTGTCTTAGAAGTGATTGAAAAGTCCAACAGCTCACAACACAAAAGGAGGAGGGATGAGATGGGTTTCAAATTCATCAGTCCAAATTCTCGCTGGGTAGTTGCACAGACCAGAATGTCCCATGCTGTCTTTTTCATGCACTGGGAAATCATGAACTGGCTGTCCAACAGAATTTGAGGCCTGCAATAAAGGTAGCTTTGTAGTGAATTTAAACCAACTCAAAGGACAATTCAGGTTTCTTACAACTTGGGTCATGTTATCGCAGTTTTGCTCATCATTTCTATCCATCATGATAACATTGTACTAACAAAAGTAATTACTGAGATCTGGGAACAAGGCCAGTCATTCAACCAGTTGTTTCTTGACCTGCCAGACTTCTTTTTAGCGATAGAAAGGAAAGCAAAAACTACTGAAAATAAAAGGCAAGTTGGAATAAACGGGAATTATTTGTAAGAAGGACCTCATTTCTGACCTCAAAACAATTGAGACGTCCCGAAAGAGCGATCAAGACAGTCTTATTGACATTCTGCAGTGATGTCACCATCTTTCGCCGGGAACCATATTAAAAAAGGGCAAAAGCAATGCTCCGGGTCCATGAACAGCACTGGCAAATTCAATGTTTTCACATGAAACAGTACTTAAATGGAGCTGGTTTTCACCCTCCTACCACCTATCTCATCTGAGCTCTAAATGTCTACATAGAGAGATGCTGTGGTACAATAAGAGAAAAACATTACGTTTTGTGATGCCTTAGTGTCCTTTTAAAGATATCATCATGAACGTACTATTGTAACTTTAGCTGAATGAAGTTCCTGAGTGGTACGTATCAATACTTACTGTGACATTTGTCACATTTTTAAACAAATTCGAATGCTTTCTCAAAGAAACCAGCAATGCTACAGGCAGTCCAGTGACATTACGTGGATGCCAACACAGATGTTTCCGGTAAAAAACAACTCAGGGTCGTCCACCAACAAAGTTAGACCTGACTGCAAAATGACATCATCCAGCAAGGTGTTGCGGCTGCCTATCAAATAACTGCAAGCGCACATTCCTGGATGATTACCCTGTAACGTGAATGGTGTATTTCTACTGGTTACTGATAAAATAACTGCTGCCGCAATAACTTTCCAGAGTTGTATAATTATGTCTCAGCAGAGTATTTTGAACCACTGTGCAGTGTTTTGGCATCTGAAGCTCTCAAACTGAACTTCCTGTAACAGATTTTGTATCTTGCTAGTACCTGAAGTAAGTCACGTAGTTTTAATGCAGAGATATTTTCCGTCTGAAGTCTACAGCCATGCTCACGGCTCTGTGATTTTATAAGTGACAATGTCAATATGCAGATATTTAGCAGGTACAATAGTTAAATTTCACTGTCTAAGCGAGTTAGCTTGCTAACATTTGCTGATTAGCATTAAACTTAAAATACAGCTGAGATTGATGGAAAGTTTAGCAGGGTTTGGCCATAAATTGAGGAAAAGGTTAAGTTTAAATTTGACTAAATTCAAGATTTAAATTCTGATGATGGCGCTATATTAAAAGTCAAAATTGATCCTCTATGGACACTGAACAGTTGTAGCAATCTGTGGAGATACTTCAGTCACAACAGACAACCGTTAAGACCAGCCTACATAGCCATCCTTAGAGCCAAACTGCTAGGTTTGTTGAAAGTCATTTTTTATAACCATCACTGCAAAGCGTGATGGGCTCTGGGCTCCAAACTTCACCACACGGATGGTCTTTTTTTTCGATAATTTTTTGCCCAATATGTCAATTGCTGATATCTAAACATTTCAAGTGTGAAATGTAACTCTGGGTTTGTTGCTTCTTCTATTTGTACATTTTCTTACAAGTGTGTCCAGAATTTTTTGATAAGACTGTCTCCTGTGAAACTAACAACCTCAGCAGTCCGAGAATAGTGTGCTTTCTGTCTATCAGTTTGGCAGCTGGCTGTGACGTCAACTGCAGAATTTCAGTGGGCTGTGATAGAAAATGTTTTATCAGTGAATACAATTGAAATACACAGTGTCTAGTTGTCAAATTGGCTGCAGTGACAAAAACATGTCATATCACCTAAGCCTGACTTTTTCCTTACCCCTCAGAATAACTGTATTTACATTCTCAGTGCATACTGCCGGGTTGCACGTGGCAGACTGAGCTGACGTAATGACTGCATCAATCCCCAACAGCAGACACTACCTCACTAGAGGGAAGGCTGCCGAAGAGCTGAGCCTCTGAGGTACCACTGCTTTGATTTAAACTCTCCTTGCTTTCACTTCAGGACATTATACACCTTTATCGGAAAGCAGAAGTATCAGTAGTGTTAACCTATTGGAAATAGTTCATTTTCATTCAGCCTTGAAAAGGTTAATCAGCCTATTTCAGGAACAATAACGATTAGTGCATGGGTGAAGTGAACAGTATTGTTTGAGCTGGTGTGCATTGACTTCATTGTACATTGTTAACCTTTTGTTATGTTTTCACTAATGCCATGATAATAGTATGATAAAGTTTTATGATTGGGATTGTTCTGGAATATAACTGCACCTCTGATAGCAACAAAACAGGCATGCAGAGAAAGGCAGTCAAAATAAGAAATACAGACAGATACATATATATTATTTTCTTGTTTCATTATTGAAGCAAATATTGAATCCATGTTTACTGCAAATAACTCAGCTGACCTGCCCTAAGAGATGAAACTAAATGTTTTTGCCATTTTGAGAAAAAGTAAATTAACATCCCAAACTTGTCTGTGGGGAGAACGACAGAAGCGTCTGACGGTGACCCGTCTGAAAATGAAAGGGGTGGCAGCGGGGGGTTGTGGTAAAAAGCTCCACTTTAATAGAAAATCAATAAGGCACAAAGTAAAGCTGGGTATTAGTGCTGAAATCGTGTGGTGACTGAGAAGGAGGGCCTGTCTTGCCAAACTACAGGGTCATCTTGGTGATGGAAGATGGAAAAGGGACCTTGTGTGTGTTTGTTTCTCGGTGTGCTTCAAAGAGTTGCTTTATGCACAGCGGATAGACGGTCGCTCGGGTCTAACGGCAGTCACTTTGTCCGGGGCGCAGAGGAGCTCTCGGCTGTTTGCGTCACCCTGTCTGTCTTCACCTGCGTGACTCTCTGACACCACCTGAGGTTACCAGCTGCCATGGAGCTGTGGAGGCCTTCAGCCTCCATCTGTGACCTGATCAATTCACCTGTAGGTGGGGAGGAACTAATGGCATCCTCATTACTGTTTCACCTCACAGCAACTCTGCAAACAGGCAGCTTATATATTGTGAGAAGTGCTGCAAGTCCCGGAACTTTTCAGATGACACTTCAAATCGCTTGTCAACTGCATCCATCAGGAAGGTTCTTCAGGCTTTTGCAATTTTAGGCCCATGGAGCATTCTCATTAAGGTCCTTGTCTTGCTGAGCTGGCTGACTCATCACGCACGTGAATGCCACGAAAGAAATTTACTGATGCAGCACTTCAAAACTTTCATGTTTGAGGCAAGTCATGTAGGAATTTTTGTGACAATCAGAAAAGAAATCTTCATTGTTTTTATTTCTTTTGAAATGACAGTGTGTGGGAGTCTTTTTGGACCCAAGTGCGTTATGCAAATTCATTTGTTCTACAAATAATGCTCCAAAATAACTGTACAACCCAGAAATACTATTTTCATGAATGAATAAACATTTTCTATTAATTTCCTTTTAACAATAGCTAAACAGTGAAGGTTTATTCCTACCCACAAACCCATGACTCTCCTCACAATGACTTACTGAGAGACACAGGCTGTTATTTATTATAAATATTAATAGTTATTGAAGATTTATTGGTACCTAGAGATCTTTTAATTTATTTTTGTTTATGGTTATTTCCTTTTGTTCTGTTCGAACTGCCATTTATGTTTGATAAATAAAAGAAATACTCTTTAAGATAAGGAAGGGTGGGTGAATGGGTATCCAACCTGTGTTCCAGGTTTTTAATTTGCTTTTGAAGTTCTGAATAATTATTTTCAGTGGTGAAAATCAACCACTGTAATACTGGAGGAATAAAACACATTTCTCTGTTGCAGCCACACTTTGTGATCTAGTGAAATTTGCCAAACTGGAGCTGTAACACACACAAATACACACTCTGACACAACTGGCTGGTGATTACTCCTCCGGTTTAAGCACTTTACAGATGTTCCAAACTGGAGGTCGTCTGGATTTCCTGTGTCTGTAACAGCATGTGCTGTTATCAGACGACGCAGGGCGGCTAAATCAACCAGCAAGACCTGTCCAAGTCTATTTGGCGTCGGCTCCGAGACAGCCGCCACAATTAAGAGGCCACTGTCTCCGTTCACACTCTGCCACGAAACTTTCACAGCAATTTGTTCTCGACTTTCCAAATAATTAAAGGCAACATCACTTTTGACAGGTAGCATATTGCGTTCCATGCTGTGTGTACCGCTGTTTATCTTGCAGCTGAAAGTAGGCGTCTTTCCTGCTGGCCTTTTATTGAGCCTGATGATTGCTTTGCATTGCAAGGTTGTCCCACATCACTGCATTCATAAACAGACACAGCAGTGAGCGGGAAGAACAGCAATTTATTTGGTAATCTTTTGCACCCTTGAACCCGATAAAGTGGCTCAACTGGTGTGTGTGTGTGTGTGTGTGTGTGTGTGTGTGTGTGTATGTGACTGAAAAACAGTAGCAAGGGAGTGACAAAGCACATAAATTGGAAATAGATGTCGCAGAAGTCTGCCTTACCATTGGAGGTCCTTTAATAAGGAACTGTTCTGAACTTAAAAAGCTGCAGTCACCAAGCAGCTATTAAACAATACAATTAAATTGGACTCCCTGATGTCTGATGGCTCTTTTCAAACTTTATTTTGCACAGAAAGGGAGCACAAATGGTCTCACGCTAGAGAACTAATATAGAACCTATCTGGCCTGACAGGATGGTGTGTGAAACCATAAAAGTAATGGCACGACAGGGGGTGTGTCGGTCCCTCGTGATGTTTTCTTCCTGTCAGGAGTGAGAAGAATTTGTTCTCACCATCTCATACGATCATTACGGTATTAAACTGTCAAAAAAGCTTTTAAGGGACCTTAATTAGGCTATCATGGATGATTACAAAGCATTTTAACTTGCCCTGTTGCAATTTATAGGTGGGTGCAGAGGGACTGTGTATTACTACAAAGAGGAAAGCATGTCAGCAGCATCCTGTTTTCACAAAGCTGTGGTTAGATATTCAAACATTCAGATTTATCAAATATTTAAACTACGGTATTCCCTTCAAAGCATGTTACGGTACATTTGTTAGTTAAGGTGCAGCAAGATTCACTGACCATGTTCTCCACACGAAGTTCGTAAGGCATGGGGTTGTAGACCATGAGCTGCACTTCACAAACATCTCCCTGGACCCACTGGAAGTCTGGGAAAAGAAAAAGAAACATGAATACGTTAGAAGGAGATGTCAGTGGTATTAAGACCCATTTGTAATTAATGAGCTGAGGGAAATACACCATTAGGCTACATTGCTATTAAAGATCAAGTTAGTGATAGATGATGTAAATACAAAATACATAAAAAAAAGTCTAATAAAATATACAACATTTTCATGATTAATTTTTGTATTCATTCAGAACCAAACTGAATAATCACAGAATGCCTGTAAGCTCAAGCAGTTTGTGTTACGCTTCAGTGAAACTGCACCCGGCTCCATTGAAGGATTAATTTGACATTTCGGGGAAATATGTTCATTTGCTTTCTTGCCTGGAGTTGGACGTGAAACTAAGGATTACTTTCTTTATTGATTAATCTGTCGATCATTCTCCCAATTTATTGATTTACTGTTTGGTCTTAAAAATATTTCACATTTAAGAAGAATTTTGATTTTTTTTTTCTTTTAAATACCTGGAGGACCTGGGGACATTGTGGTTCATGGTCAGCATCTTAACCCCTACGCCTTATAGGAAGTTACCACGTCCTGCCAACAAACAGTCTGGCCCATAACTCCATGTAAAGTAACAACCTGTTGTTTTTACACATTTTTACACAGACTGAACAAACTTCAGGCCTTACCACCTAACATCAGTGATTCTGGACATTGATTCTGAGACCAGTAAGTAAGTCCAGTTAGAGATTCAGAAGAATATTACAAATGAGGCTGGGGGGGTTTTTCACACTCTCTCAGAAGTATGGAGGCCATTACAGCAGCATATTAATGTCTATGGTTTTGGAATAAGATGTTCAGTCATCACATATAGGTACATATGTCTATATACATTTAATATATTAGGTTAAACTGATGCTGGAGCTTTTTAAAAGGCATGGCAGAACCTTTTCAATGGGCCATTGTTAGTTCACAGTATTAAATTTATTGAGTTGTTGTGACAAGCTAACAGCAGGGATAATGGGATCAAATTATGTTAGGACCTAATTAAATGGACTCTAGAGAAATGTGAACTGTAAAAGGCAGATTAGCATTGCATCACGGGTGCTGTACTCAGATTATAAAAAGGTCCAAATGTTTGGAAAACATTTGGAGAAAAGCTGCAGTCGATGATGTCCTGAGAGAATAACTTTTTCAAAACAGCTTAATCTTACTTTTAGAAAAAAAAAAAAATATGAAGAGATTACAGCTCTGCATTGCAATATCCATCATTCCTGAATGAGATGTTGAAAGGGTTTGTTAGATTGGAAAGCTTTAGTCCCACTGTAGCTATACCCATCTCCATTTGAAATATAACATATTCTAGTCCATTTGGAGAGTCTATTGCTATAAATGGAGGGCCTGAAAAGCCTAGCTCAGACTCTGGCAGGAAAGGGGATTTATAGAAGGCAAACTCCAGCCATGCACCTTGGGAAATTAAGTCAGTCAAAAGAAAGATATCTATGATATGAATGTCTGAAAAGCCCCACACAACCTCAGGTCTGGCTCACAGGCATGCTCTCATAGCCAGCCAATTAAGTGTGAAATACAGCTCAGAAAAAATGAAAATAGAAAAACAAAGTGGGTTGCTGCCATCGTATTTGTGTTGCCTCAGTTCTAACTCCTCAAGTGGCCATTGAGATTCTGCACAGATCTCCAAAGGCTTCAGCTCTTTGAAACCTCATTGTACAAAGCAATAATGAATGTTCCGAGTCAATGCATGGCTGCACGGTTAGTTACACAGACTGTGTTTGCTTCCTTAAAGGACATATTATTTAGTCAATGTGTCTCTCATGTACTCGCAAAATCAACTTTTATTGACCTGAGACAGAACTGAAGAAGTTTACTGGTGATACTGCGTCCTACGGAGAAATATTCTGTAAAACTATCAGCAACATTAATCTTTCATACTGAATAATACATGCACACTACGCCTGGGCATTGAAGCAAAAATCATCCATGTGTAATGATGCGACCCCAGAGCAGGAGGGAATGCATTCAAATATCAGAACATAAGCCGAGCTTTTGAGCTCATTTGAAATTACGAGTCATTAGCGCCTCAGACGGGAACACATTTATATAGAGCGTTGAGTTAATACTGTAAAAAAAAAAGAATTAAACAGCACATACAAAAAAATATTACCAAAAACACTTGACAGATATGAGTTGCTTACAGAGAAGGGCTGTCAACAAATATTATAAATTAAATAACTACAGCAGCTAACAATTTAGTTTCCGTGGTGCAGAGCCGCACTTCAAATTTGAGCCTTGCATCCCGTATGGCAAATAAACTACACCATTATCACTAATGGCGGCAGTGGAAAAGCAAAGCATTCAATCACGGAACGCAGATACAGTTTATAGAGATTACTAAACATCTGACACGCCGAGTAAGAGAGAGCAGGAGAGGAAGAGGAGGAAGCCATCCCTAACCGTAAAGTTAAAGTACGGAAGCTAGCAGAAATGATACGCTGACGTCTTTTGGACTTCGAATCATTCTCACATTCTGACCTGACGATGATGACGAAGAGTTTGATTGGGAACGTTGGCCAATGGAAACGTGTGTCACCCCTAGAGGCCCACTCAGATCAAAGACTATGTTGGAACAGACCATGAGTGGAAATCCAGACTGGTGCTATCCAGAATGTCGTCTGGAAGAAGACATTGATTCATCTCTTTGTGTTCGGTGTAACATGCTCTGTTGAACTGAGATCAGGTGACTTGTCCAGTCAAGATCATACACCTGTTAAGCTTGAAGAACTCTGTACGTTTAATACCGCTGTCCTGCTATGTTACTCTAAAATTGGGGGGAAAAGGGCAGCGAGTTCTACACTGCTCACTTACTATGGATGTGAACCACCTCAAGCATCCTGAAAGCTGGAAGTCAGCACTTTAAGCTGGAATAGAGAGCCAAAAACAATAGAAAATGTGTCACTGTCCAAACACTTACAGATCGCACCGTGTCCCTGCTTACCCTATGAGAACTAGACAAAGTAAACTCCACGTCCCTTGTATGCCCATATACCGACATAATATATAGCCTATTACTCACATCAAAGTGAATGGATAGCCGTAGACTACACAGTTCTTAAAACACAGTCTCAGAGCAATTATAGGCAAAACAATCTCCCATTAGAGGACCCCTTCTTTTATGGCTGAACATCAATCTGATTCATGTGCATGTGACTTAAGGAGCAAGAAAACACGCACACATATATTCTCAGTGTCCACACACCTCAACTGCCAGAGTCTAGCACAGAGTAGCAACGGTTCCCTGTCAGTAAAATGAATGAGTGGGAAGTGATGGTTTACTCAAAAGCTGTAAAAGTTTACAGCTGTGGCACATATCCGAGCATAATGAACTCCTCGAGAATATCCCTATAGTGCACATTTCACTGATGACAAGGCAAGACAAGTGCATGCTAGACCCCGAGTCCAGAAATGTCCAAGCTGTGATACTTGTAAGATGTTAAAAAAAATGCTGCAGCCCTGTGAAAGCAGAAATAATACTGACTTCTGTATGGGAGGACATGCCTACATGTGGCCATTGTGTGATGAATGCATGTTCACAGTTAACCCTTCCTTCAAAGACTTGATTTCTACAGTTGCTGCGTGCCGGGAGATGCCTTGAAGGAGTTAAGAGAGAATCTTAACTTCATTAGCCTGCAGCTAGCTCCCGAGAGGTAGACGGACTAAGAGGGAAAGGCATGTTTGATTTAATCTCCAAAGCCTCACAACACCGTACTGCACCAGAGGAATATCTGACTTTCAACATCTAAATCCTGATCAAAGAAAAGAGCAGCTCGCGGGTGCGGATGCTGGCCGTTTATTAAAAATCACTCGTGGTTTACTCAACGTCTACATCTCTAATATGAATGATTTTGTACATTTTGATTGGTATGTGATTTATTAATACTACGCTGTTTGTCCGTGTAAGGCACTTAAACAGAGCAGACATAAAAAAATAAATAAATAAATAAATATCAAGCTTTCAGTGCAGATTTTCAGCTCATTTTCGCAAATTAAAGCCCTCCAGGAAAAGGTTTCAGTTCACAGCAATCAGACACCAGCAAAGTGGAAATGACTGGAAATTATTAGTGGGTGAAAACAGTATTTCTGCTAGAAAACACAGCACAACACAGCAGGAATATGTTTGGGTTTTTTTTGTTATACTGATGAAATATGTGTGGTGGACAATAATACGACAGATAGAGAGAATAAGAGAATAAATACCAAATATTGTTTATATGTCCAATATTACACGGCTTTTATGTATATTCTGGCTCAATTCTTCTTATAATACAGTTACAAAAAACATCCATCTTTTCCTCCATCCTACTAGTCACAACCATGATTTGGTAAGGAAACAAGATTTCCAAATTAACTGCTGCTGAATTAAGTAGATTTTGTCGTAGAACCCCAATTCCAAAAAAGTTGTGAAATGTAGGACACAAGTACACAACATTTTGGAATCGGGGTTGTAGTAGCAGATGAATATTGGATTTGGGCTGTAATTGCTAATTCAAAGTACTACACACTCAAACATAAATAAATAAAGAAGAAGCTGGCTTCTAATGCAAGGAAAGAAGACACAAACTGCTCAAAGCATTTGGTTTTTAGTCATTAGATTCAGACGACCAAAACAAGCGACAATGTTTAGAGTCGAGACAGATTTTATAAAGCTGCAATGAAAGCAGCACATTATTAAATAAAAAACGGCATCCAAATTTGTCTCAAACGTGAGTCTAAATATCAGTTCTTCAGTAGATGTACTCGATGACTTTTAATTGTCAGGCTGGGCATTGATTTTGCAAACATGTTTTAATAAAAAACATACTCTGACACAAAAGATGTAAACTTCTGCTTCAAAGTGGCAGAGCTGGACCTCAAAGGGCTTCAAAGTGCTCCGAGATGTAGGGAGCCCTGCATGATGTCCCTGACTCAGCACTGGCAACGTGTTGCTGTGGATGTCTAAAACCCAAAAACCAACTCAATCTCAGATAGACAGCAGCCACCCTCACTTTCTCACTTCTACCTAAATATAGTACCATGCTAAAGCTGACTTTGTTTGACCTCTTCAGACTTTTTCCCTTCTCCGTGCACCTTGGGAGTAGGTGAAGTTGTGCGAGTACAGTAAGACATCATTTTCATAAAACACTGAAGCTGTAGTTTTTCATATACCACATTTCCAGTCAGGAGGATCACTTAAGCACAGCTTCGAGTCAGTTGCTGCTGCTCTGGGAGTCATCAATTCAACCTGTGGGACCTGTATTATATAATCTTTGTTTTGTGAGTAGCAAAACTTCCATTTCGTTGTTCTGTCTGCTGTCTTGTAGAATGATAAATGACTGAACATTGTACCTTAATATGATGGGCTTTGTTTACAAGGACGCCATGAAAGGAATGCAGGAAAGAGGCCACAATGGAATGAAAATAATGAATAACATTGTACCTGAGTGGAACAAACTTCCAATTAAAGAATTTACATAATTTATTTTTATGCTTTTTGTCTTTTGCAAACCCGATTTTGCATGAGTTTAATTACACAGCATGTATAATAACTGAAGGTAAGAAAGCGGGGTGACTAAACCGTGGACACTTATTTTAAATTTTGTTCTACACTAATATTAACTCTCTGTCTGTCTATAAAATCTGAAAATATATTTAATTTTATTCACCGGCTCAAAAATGAAATTAGTCAGTTATTTCAGACATACCATTAGAGAACGATGACAGGAGCTGGACAAAGTCGCTTTGTGTAAAAGCATCAGCTTCAGTAAGAATCAACAATGTTTTTTCAGGTCACGATGAGCAAAATATGTGTGCGTGGACACAACAGAAACGCTGCTGGGCTTACCTATCTTCTTACAACGCTCCTCTCCTCTGTTGTGCATGATGATTGGTGAGTAGATGAAGGGGCTGGCAGTGGACATATTCTGTCCCAGCAGGCCTTTCACTTTGTGAGGACGCAGACTGACAGGCAGATCGAGGAGCTTCACTGATCTAGTTCGGGTATCACAGGAAAAAGCACAACAGTGACATGAATGAGAAAATGAGGTTTTGTTCTGTACTTGGTGTGGCTTACAGTTACAACAGCGTGTGAAGTATAACCCAAGCGTGTGTGATGATTATTACAGCAGATTGCAAGAGATTTATAATACTACTCTTTGTTAAGGGTTACAAGGTCAGCAAACCAATAAAAACACAAGTACAGACAATTGGAGAAAGTGTGTAGTCCTCACTTTCGGGACCAGGAGGCTATTAATTCATTCACATATAACGTGTCAATGTAATCTAGTGCATAAAGACTGCTGTACATCAGAACCTGCAGTTCCGTACGAAAGTTACTGTCACTCATTAATATGTCAAACATTTCACAATGTAATTAAAGTCTTTATGGTTAGGCACTTGTGACTTGTAAGGGTCGAAGGCAGCATGAGAACTTGAGAGAAATGTATGTTACTACTTCACTGCCAATGGCTTCGTTCTCTGAGTTTGTTTCCAGCTTTCCAACACTAGCTTACTAACTGCAGCATGTGCAAAAGAACCTATATTATATATTATACCTCATTATTTTCAAAACTGGAAAAACTAAACCAAAAGGACAAATGTATTTATAACTGTTTCCACTGGGGAACGTCTGTGATCAATATAAGAATAATTAATGGCTGTCATCTCTGGGGACTCGTCTTTAAACAGATCTGTCTTTCTTTGAGCAAAGAACTCTTCAGTTTTATTAAAGAACATCATCTGAACGAGCCACCCTCAACCTACTGGTGTGACGTCAAACAATAATCAACTGTAACTCTGAATTGAGTACTGGCTTATAAATAATGACATTATGTTTTTGACATGTTGTTATGCTGTATTCAGACCAAATCAGACGTTGTGGTGAATCACCACAGGGTTGTGCATCAGTGTTGGGTGGGGTGGGTGGCGCTATGAAACAAGAATTGACTTCTTATCTCTCTGATTGTCACTACTGGCGCTTCCTCACTCTCATTCACAGGCTATGTCGCTCAACCACTGCTGTCTTTCTCTCTCTTACAAATGGACACAAACAAAAGTAAACTTCTTGGTGTCTCTTTTTTGCAGCATAGACTGTAAGCCAGACACAGACGTAGAAGCTGGGTATATGAAATAAACTAAGCAATGACACCTAGATAGCGCCTGATTCAAGTGGCAAATTTTTGCATTTCTCAACTGAATCAACATCTCCTCCGCATGTTGCTGTTTGGTTTCCCCCATTCAAATGAAAGGGGGAAAACCTGAGCTTTCACCGCAGGTTCATCGCGGATTCAGTCTGAATCTGGCCCTACAGGTGGGTGTGGAGCTCAGGGGCCCAAACAACTTTTGGTGATGAAATAAGACAAGAAGCAAGCAAGAAGACAAAAAGCCCTGTATATCAAGTTTTGTTTTCAGCATCGCAAAAAAATATTTCTCTGTGCTCTGAGCTCTGTTGATGTCAAAAAATAGAGAAAACCATGATGATGATGTCTCAAGTAGCTATCAGTCTTGGACCAATCCAGGTATATCAAAATTTGATCCTTGTGTTTTGTCCACCTCAGCCTGCTAGTGTTGCAGAGTTGGGTGTGATCAGAAATGTGTTCTGTTGCAACTGTTACCACCTGTCGACCTCACATCACCACACTGCTGACGTAAATACTCAAGAAAGCACACAAATATACTGCGTACTCCGTTTTGTTCAAAGTTTTAGGAAGTAGTCTTTTATTTTTTTAAATAAAAGTATATAGTTATGAACCATTTTGTAAGATTTGTTCTATGAATGCCACAGACAGTAATAATAATAATATAATAGCATTGGGAGATGCGCTAAAGTTGTCGGTTTTGGTCTTTTAATGGGATTTTTTTGACAATATGAAATTCTATTTGAAATAATTCAACAGTTTTAAGAGAACAAATGCCAATTTACCCAATTTGAGAGATGCTTTTTTAATTACCATTCCATGAAAGATTAATGGAAAGCCTAATTTGGAAGCAACTGACATTAAAAGCACCAATTATAATTCTACATTATTATTATATTCAGAGTGTTTTTCATTTTTCACACAATCTTTCTGCAGTAATGGCTAACTGCCAAACATGGTAATAATTACTCCAGATATCTAATTTAGATGATATTTTTGCCAATCTAAAAATTGAACAGGTGGCAAGATGCATCAAAGTAACCATCACTCACACTGCTGTCTTACCGGACAATTGGGAGCTTTGTAAAGGGCACCGGAGGGAGCTTCAGGCCATCAGGAAGGGTGATGACCTCCATTCCACCTGGACACTTGGCGGTGTAGTTCTCCAGACTCTGTGTCACCTCTTTCTTCTCTACAAATGTAGGAGTACATAAGAGTAAGTAAATCGATGTAGAAATCTATAGAAACAATTCTATCAAAAGATCGGGCAACAACAATTATGACATAACACAATTCCCCTTTAACCTTCACAACAGCCAGTTAATCTGAGTACTCCACTGTAGAGATTTGATCTTTGCGTGTGGTATGAATTAACCAGACATTAATGATCTGCGAGGTGTGTTTCTCTCAGCAATAACAGCCTCGGCCTTCAAGTGAAATTTTTATTGTACCATCAATACCTTTTTGAGGGAACATTACTGTTCACCCAGCCATACAATTTTCTTTGGCTCTGCAAGTTTCAAGAGTGTCCATCAAGGAGAGAAGGACATTAACTGGCAAAGATTTCACACAGATCTATAACCCTTCATGGGAGTGCTTTATGAAGACTTATGATTGCAAGCGTTTTGTATTAATGCGAAGTGTTGTGTGTTTCTCCACCTTATTGTACATTCAATAAAAATGTTCAAAGCGGTTCTGTAAAAACAATGGGATATAGACTGGATGCTTATTACATAATCCGAAAGAGAAGGGGGTTTGTTCAGCTGAGTAAAATAAGCTGGATGAGATGAGATGCTTGTTTTTTTCAGCCATGAGAATGGGTGTAAAGGTTTTCTTGTCTCTTAGCAACGATAGAAAACAATCTAAGAGAACTGTCCAAATGAATTTGTTAGCATGTGCACAAACTACAAGCCTGTAAAGACAGATTAGGCGCCAGAGACCCACAACAAGTAGATCAGAGAGAAGTCAGGAATGAAAGGAGTATGGTTAGAGTGAAGGAATGGAGGGAAGGAAAGGGGAATAAAGAGGGAATAAAGTGGAAGTAATGAAAGGGAGAAGTGAAGAAGAAATAAAATAGCAAGAAACAAATGGAGGATAGCTCAGTTGTCCTCGCGGCTCAAAGCTTTCATGACTGATGACATATTTGTGTCTGACATATGTGATGTCTGAGCGTTCACAGCAGCCGTCTGTTTAGGGGGCACTCCAGCACAGAAAGCTAAACAGCGGTTGTGTGCTATTTGAGATGACGTGAAATGAGAAAAGCATTTTTTTTGTAATGTTGATTCTGTATCCTGTATCAAGTGTTACCAAGGATATAATTAAACAATGAAAAACATAACCATACATGTGTATTTCTTCTATTATGGTGAATAAAATAAAAGTGAAAGTCTTTTTTTTTTCAATTTTCTTTTCACTTGAGTCAGAATTGATTTTTGGGGGGGCAACACATCTAGGTGTAAACACACATTGACATATTATCAGCTCATCAACATCTGACCTGTATCATTTAATGAGGTGATGAAGTGCACTGAAACTGTCAACTGGGAAAAGGAGTGCACAGTATACGATTTCGAGATGAGGGCTGATCGATTGATAGTTACAAAAAGTCTTCTTCAAAAAATCTACATATAACAACTGCATTAAAATATGTATACAAGATCTATGTACCAATGAAGTCAACTTACAAACATCTAACCTACAGGTTAACTTAAAATAGCACCCTGCTTTATAATCACGTCTGTCCGTGTACAAATCAAGACAACGGTTGACCTGCAACCATTGCACATTTGGTGAGCATCTATGGCTGACCATCACCTTGAGTTTTTGCAGTTGCAATATGCTGTGTTCAGACTGTCAATAGCCCTGCCTGAAAAAACACACCTCTCTCATTCAGTTGAATGGAGCAAGTCCGTTCGAGACGGCGAGGGGGCCGATGCAGTCGGCACATTCCTGGTGGATTGTCTGAGAACTCTTCCAATTCAGACATTGGTTAATCCAACTGGACTTCCTGGATTTAATGTCTCGTCGTTGCCTGAAGCAACCTGCTTCAATCAATGCATTGTTTTAAGGCACGGCTGATTTCTATCTGACTGACTCAACCACCAATCTCCTCTTGACTGCAACATTTTAACTACACCAGAGCACCACAGAAATAGACTCACAGCAGTATGAAAAATGGTGGGGTAGTTTGTTTTGTTTATATTCTGGCTATACTTTTAGGATTGCAAACTGTGACTACTACTGATCAATCATTTCCTTGAGAAGAACATGGATATCAGTGGACAGCTGGGCATTGACTATAGTGATGTATTTATCAAAAAGCAAAAACATTGTCAGTACTAGCTCCTTCAGATCAGCTTGATGTTTCAGAGCCCATAGATAATCAGACCTATGGAGTTAAACTAGGGGGGAAAACTATTATTTCACCCTGTTTTTCACCATCCTGCTGCCCAGGCAAACACAGCAAAGCACATTGTTAGCCTGACAGCTGGAACACACTGTCAAGATAAGTAAAGAAACATTTTTACACTTAACGAAAAGAGGGGAGAAAAGGTGCAGCTCTTAACACTTCATACCGTTCCCCAAACGAAAGGATCTCATCTCCAAGTGTCAACCATCAAGAAGAAGAATAGCTATTGAAGGCAGGATGAAAAGGCAGCATGTGTGAAAGTTTGCTCTGAATCCTCTTCTCTGAAAAAACAGAGTTTACATCACCTTGTTGTACAACAGAAGAGTAGGAGCAAACCATTTTTGAAATTTGCACCTTTTAAATCTGCCTTCATCTAACAAGTTTGTTTGTAGTTCTTCAACCACTTTATTAACGCTATGCTTTCAGAAGTTTGACGTGACCGAACATTCATTTCTGAATAAAAAGTGAAATAATGCCTCTGCCATACAAATTAGTGTGACAGTAATGAGAGGGCTCAGGTACTCTGACAGCATCTTTTGTACTTAGCCATATTAATGCCTCCCAATTTGTCAAGATAGATCTAACATAATTTATAAAGCAGCAGGTGTCATTGGAGTTCATTTGAAAACTGTTTTGCAAGCTTAAGCTCCATGAAAAGTAATATAATATTAGGTGCAATGGTGTGAGGGACAATCTGTCAAGGGCAAACTATTGCTTTGATTCATTTTTAGATGATGAACCAAAACCTTTCAAGTATGCTGTGGTGCACAGAGTGTGTTTTTTATCCCTTCCTGCCTTACTTCTTTGTCTCTTTTCCCAAAAATGAGGCACTATAACTCAAGTAAGTTTTACTGTTCTACATAACGATTCTGTTGGTTTCACAGTTGTAAATAGCATGAACAAATTGAGACAACAAGTGGCGCTCACACGTACACAGAGCTGTTTATGTGCTCATGTCGCTGCCAACTCCATTGGTTGGGTCTTGGTAGGTTGTGGACTCCATTACACATTAGTCGTTTTTACCCAACAGTAAGGAGTGTGAACCCAAAAGGTTACTGTTATTGATATAATCTATTCCCTCGTGAAATGAACAGGCTTCCTGACCCACTAGTGGGAGTTTCCACACTACACGTAAGATGTATCCATCCACACAGTGTACATTAAAGGTTTTCCACTGGCGAACCACTGGTAGGCTTTTATAGCGTTTCTCTGTGGTGCCAGTTGATGGTTGACAGCCATAGTCAGATCATCAGTTTTGAATATTACAGGGAGGAATAGTGCAAGCAGACACAGCACCAGAGTGAGGTGTCAGATGAAGAACTACACAAAGCAGGTGCTACTGTGTGCTAGCATGGCATGAATGGTTGCAGTTGCTCACAGCTCCGCTCAGCTCAGCAAAAATATTCAGGAAAATCCAGATTCCAGATCTCTGTGTACCAAAGAGCGGGTGCCCAGGACTGTAGCTTTGTTGGAAGAGAACTATAGAGGACGGATAAATCAGGCATAATAACGGGCCATTTTCTGTTTGGAAGAAAATGGCAAACAAGAAGCTGATGTCAGACTGAATAATGGAGTGGTAACCAAATTGCAAATGAGGCAATAATAACTGAAATTTTCAACAGGTTTATGGCCTTCTATTTCAAACAGGTCCTGAAATGACATCACTATCATTCCCTGGATTATTTTTCCAAATTTTCATTATTTGATGAAATAAAATGAAAACTACTGACAAACCACAAAGAGCTATGTCAACAGTTTTATGAATAATTTAGATATTTCTGGCTGGTATTTCAAGAAAAAAGCCGGCAGCAAAAAAAAACACAAAAATGCTGTAAGTGAAACATAAATCATCAAAACAATAAACACTAAAAACAAAAAAATAACTGTTGACTGGAAACTGAGCAACTGGAACAGGGACATTAATCTTTCTGGTATGAAATTCACTATTTAAAAGTAAGCATTCTTATCATATCCATCTCTGTTTTTGTGACTTTACAAAAACTGTTGCATGCACCGCTATGACATGTTGACTTTGTCCTGACACAGGAACACTCTTTATTGCTTAATTTGGCATAGTATGTGCGTACAAGGGTGTGAAGCTACCATTGTTATTAGAGTATGCATTCACGTCCAACGTGTCTCCATAAAAGCCTAGTTTTGATAACCCTGATGTTATTTTCTCAGACTTCACAAAGCCCCTTTCATAGCCACAGAAGCCACTATATACAACCGTTTTCAAAGGCTGAGTCGTCCTTTCAGTGACTAGTAAACTGATATGGATGGGTGAAACCAGTGCAGTGTTAACGTTATCAGTCATCTACAACTGCTTTCAGGTTACACGAAGACACTCCCTTTCAGTTAAAGAAATTTATACAGCCAACTCAAGGTGGCAGGAGAGTCTCACTTCATATATCGACATCAAACTGTTTGGTGAAACTTTATATTGTACACATCTTCCATTGTAAATCATTAAAAACACATTCTTAATTTGCAGAGTATTTTGAACTGTAACAGAGATACACCCCTGGCAGCAATGAACAACTGTAGAGTCATAACAGTAATTTTTTTTGGTAAATTTGACAGTGGTGAGTCAGAAAACAAGTCACTTGTTGTAGAAGAAATCTCTACAGATGTGTAAACAAAATTATTATGTGAAAGTTTATGCAACTATATAAACAGCTTCATCAGACGACTGCACCCTTCACTACTTTGACAAGATGGGCTTAATCAAGCATGTGAACAACTCTAATTGAATGCAACTAATTAAAACAAACTTAAGACAAAGAGCAAAACAACAGGACATGCTTTTTTTCTAATTTCATTTTCTATTTACTAAAGCTGTTCAGGTAACCAACTGCACTAACTGCTTACTGGAGGTCTTTCAACATGAAAAAATGTAAATCAGTGCCTTTCATTAAGGAACCAAGCTTTCATATCTCATGAAATGTGCGCTGATAGTTAAAAAAGGAATTTTATCTGCACTTGGCAAGTCTGCAACCCCTAGACAACCATATCAATTTAAGTGAAGTGAGCCATTTTTGCCAAATGATGCAACAGTTTCACTGGTCATTGCAACTGCACGATGAAAACATCCTGGGGTTTTTTTTGTGTGTGTGTGTTGTTTCTTTTTAGGTGGGAGGGGATCTGAGAATATGAGTGATAATTGGTTTTGGTTAGTGTCTAGCTCAAGAGGATTACTAATTGGTGGTTAGGGATAGTTTACCCACCATCAGTTCACTCTAAATGGTAGGTGTCTGCTGTGCCTTCTGGAGAAATTA
Source organism: Argyrosomus regius (assembly GCA_946959425.1). Classification (NCBI taxonomy): domain Eukaryota; kingdom Metazoa; phylum Chordata; class Actinopteri; family Sciaenidae; genus Argyrosomus; species Argyrosomus regius. The sequence goes on along the minus strand of OX336899.1, from coordinate 9,296,761 downwards.
TAGTCAATGGCCTATGAGAATAATGAAGTTGTACCGAGAACACCTGCTGTCAAGTTTTCCTGTGTATCAGCCCACCAAGCCATGTTTTTTTCCAAAATGTTGGGAGCCACAGAGTTAAGAAACAATGCAAATAGCAACAACAGCACCAGACACAAAACAGTCATCATGCAATTATTATTATGCCGGTGTTAATGGTAATAACAGGTCAAATAAAGTGCATCAAGGTTAGTGCATGTCCAAATTTAAATCCGTAATCAAAGACAGGGATGTAAACAGAATGATGACATGGGGATAGTATGTCTGCTCCATTAGCTTGTCAATCTTGTGGCTTTAAATGAAACTCCGATTAACATCATAGAGGCATGTGAAGCCATGATTCATTGCCCGGGGGCCTTGACTGTAAATTGTACTGAGGCTGTAAATCAGTGGGGAAAATTACACTATTACCTACACCTCTTGAGAGACACCAGTGCTAATTTAAAAAGGCATCAGGGATACCATCTTTGTTTTGTTAACATCAGGTATAAACCCTGACATACTTGATATGTAAATTTAGATTCAATCTGAATATATGGGTTGGGAATTCAAAAAGTAATGACTTTGATTTTACCAATTTTGCACTTCATGTTTGAAGAGATCCTTCATGGTCTATCAGTTTAGAACGGAGCTTATTTATGAGTGTGTTTTAGGTCTTAAATCAGGATAGTCGTCCTGCAGCAGCCCAGTAACTGTAGTTTACTTTACTTTACTTACTGAACCAAAAGTCTGCGTTTAAACAGTAGGAAACAAGCAAACTCATGACCTCTCCTCACTCACTCTGCTGCTTCTTTTTCACTTTATTGTTGTTTTTTTGAATCTCTCTCTGGCTTATCATGTGTCCCTCACTGACACCATTCTCACACGCAGACCCAGAATCAGCTATAATTAGCCCTATACCTGGTCACCTTGTCACGACCCAGAGGAAGCATTACCTTCAGTTCCAGCACAGCTAAAAGGTGAAGGCTTTCATAAAACATCTGAGCTATGTTTCTAATGATAGCAGACTTGAAAAGGTGCAACCAGCATCAGAGCGGCCTTTGAAAAAAGAAAAAAAAAAAAAAAAAAATTGAAAGATGTGGTTCCTGTGGGTGATGTGATGACATTAAAATAGAAAAGAATAACAGATGGTATCCAGCCTAAAAGAAAATGTATTTTCTTTCTCATTACAATTATAGGCAATTAATATTTGCAAAAATGAATAAGACTTAAGCAACCAACTCTAATATATGACCAGAGAGACGTGGAGCTCTTCTAATCATCTCTTTCTATTTTTAGTTCCCTTTCAATTAAATTATTTTTTTATAATAGCTCCAACAAATTAAAAAATTCCTGAACGCAATGTCATAAATATGCTTTGAATACCACCTTTGGTATTACCAGGGTCATCAAACACACAAATTCATTAGCAGAGAAAATGTTATTTAGTTATTAAGTTTAATTTCAAATTAGATACGAGTCAAGTTGTTGTTGGCATATGAAGCAGTTTTACATCCAAGTAACTGATGGTAACAAATCCAAATCAAATTAGACAACGCACAGGCTATGCAATCATATCACTGCAGTTGGGTCTTCAACGGTATTGAAATAAAACGCTCTTGATTCTGAGACGAGAACGAGACTTTCAAAGACCCTCGGTCTTGAGGCCAGTCTCGAATGCTAGTAGGTTAGAGAGTTACGCAGTTACACATGTGGAATATAAACTTCCAGTATACACACAGTTTTTTATTGGAACAGTCGTGATTGAGCGTCCTTTATTTTATTGCAGAAAACGTAAAGAAACATTTTGAGTGAAGGGTACTTAAATATTTCCAAATCCTTAAATTATGTGCTTTAATTATTCCATTTCTATTGCTAGCACTCTCTTAACTTAGCTCTTATGTTTTTAGACACTTCACTCGTCTGCAGACAGGAGTAAGGTCAATCAAAGGAGGACGCCCAAAATGTAGCAGGCAGCGCTTTGAGCCCAAAAACTTACACTAAGTAAATATGAAATGTTATTTTTTTGTAGAAACACTAAAAAAAAAATTAAAACAAAACACTGCTCAAGAACTCATACAAGGTCAGAAGTAGTAACTGCATCATTTGGTAGCGTTTTTCTAGCCCTTGATGTATGTAAGAAGCTGCAGAAGTCCCTTTGCTGATGTTTAATAATTTATACTGTAAGCTTGCTTCATCTTGTTCACACCTCGCCTCCTTCTTCTCCCTCCTTCCCTCCCTCCATTCTAATGCTTCATAGCCAACCAAGGATTACGCCGGCCTCTATTGTGTGGCCAGTGGACCGTCTGGCTCACACTGCTTCAGTAAAAACCCTATCTCCTGGCTGCACAGGATTTCTGGTCAGAGCACAATGTTGCACTCCCGCCAAGAAAAAGCAGGCTTTGTTGTGCATCGCATACTATTAAGCACAAGGTATAATGCCGCAATCACCAAAGGACAGGTTGGCTGTTTCTAGATGTTTTTTTAAGGCTGGGTATGAAGGTGGATGCTCCTCACATGGGTTTAAAATTAACACTGAAGAAGAAAAGTGTAATGTTGCTACTTTTCGAGACGCTTTCTGAAAGTTCATTGCGAACTGACCTTGATCAGACAGGAAGTCCAGCATGGTCTGCAGCAGGAAGGACAGGTGGCGAACAGACAGGCCGGGGTTGCCCATGCGGCGGGAGGCGTACACCAGTTCATGGAGGAGGCGCATTTGAACAGCAGCCCAGCCTCGGTGGGTACCTGAGAGAGAAGGAGAGAGAGAGAGACGATGGAGAGAAATTCACATTTACAAGGCTCATCGCTGACATCTAATGTTACACAGCTGCCATATCAGATTAGTACGGATGCATCAATTCATCGTTGAACGTCATTTGTATTTAATGATGTCAAGGTCATCAAATCATATAGCTTTTTTTATTAATAAAAGGATTGTTGGTACCTATTGAACATGAAATGATCGGTCAATTCATTGGTGCAGCTATTCTGACTTGCTTAATGTCACAGTTTGTCATTTTTCAAGCAAAAATGCCAAACATTGCTTCGTTCCAGCCTCTCAATTGTCAAGATTTGCTTCTTTTCTTTGTCTTATATGATAATACACAACATATTTTTAGGTTGGTCAAGCAAAATGAGCAATTTGTTGTCATTACTTTGGAATTTTGATGGGCATTTTTCAATATTTTCTGACATTTTCTTTTTTCAATCAAGACAATAATTAAGATACAGACAATAGCAGGAATCAATCCTGTAATTGTTTCATAACATACCAATATCTGACATGACTTACAGGATTTCTATTTTGAGTTGGCTCATGAAGTTCATCATCTTAGTTCCAACAACAGCTTTGTTTTGCTTTACTGAGTTAAATTGGGCACAAAAAATGTAATCATAAATCAATACTATAATTTGTCCACTTTTCACAAAATCATAACTGTTTCACTCCTGTTACAACACATGAATCTAAAAACAAACAAATCTCTTAATAATAACAGAAAACAGATCAATTCACTGAACATACTGATACTGGAAAAATATTCTTAGTACGTTGTGATAATAATAGCAACAGCTCCGAGCACACCTACAGAAAAAACACTAATAATTGCTCTCTAATGTGTTCAGTGACTAACTTTAATACTTGAGGCGTTGCAACAAAAGTGTGAAAAACCTTCATAAGTCTGTATTTGTGTGCTTCAGGCACAAAGGGCCACACGTGCTTATATGAAACTCAAGACTTTTTACTGGAGCCATTTCTTGGTATCCCCGTTGCAGACAATCACTTGTGCTCCAGCGTGGTGCTAACTTAGCCGGCGTTGTTTGCTCTGCAGAGCTCCACAAGACATCTTAATAGCATTCTAGCCTGACACCAACTGTTACATAAGACCCTCAGCCCCCTACGAGATCCCCTGCTCCACTCCCAGCTGTCGACTGTTGACTCACTAAGTGGGAAAGAAAACTAGAGGAAAGATGTGCTGGGGAGGCCGCGGGGGCCAGAGAGAGGGAGGGAGGGTATTTGGTAAACACTCTGATGTTTCCTCAGCCTAAATACCACTTTCAATAACGTCAAATCATGCCCCTGATGCTTTTCAGTTATCAGCATTTTTCTGCCATGGTTATTATTCATCCTGACTTCTTCTGCCATCTGAACAAACTGTAAATGCAATTCCTTCAGAAGCTATTTTTTCTGTCGTGAAACTGCACCCACTGAGCAGTCTAAAAATAGCTGACTTCCACCTGTCTGCCAAAAAACAGCGCTTATCTGGAGAACAGTAATCCAAGGGACACTTTGGATTTTCTGAGAATGTCGCTCTTTCTCGAACACGAAAAATGACTTCATTTGTGGTATTTTCAGACTTGAACTGGAGGTGTCTGGCAACGTATTTAACACACCAGCAAGATAATGAGCGTGGTGCCACGGCCGAGCAGGCGCGCTATCGTGCAAAACCTAACTCAAAAAGGCACAGTACCTTTCAGACGTCCTCTCAGGAAACCAGGGGAATTTTATACTGTGCGGGGCGATAACACGCCACATAGCACCATTATACTCTTCGATAATAAACATGATTACAAGAAATTACAAGAAAGAAACTCTTGAGTCGATATAAGAGCTAGAAAGAAGGCAGAAAACGACACAAAGTATTCATATTTTTAGAGGGGAGCAGTGAAAAAGGGCCTGCGAGCCACTTAAAAAGCAATTTGTTCCACTGTATCTCAGGGCACAGCAGCCTTATTGGGATGCACCATTGATCCCCATTTTCTTTCTCACTTGAACTTGCCTCTCTCTTATTGCTTGATAAACTCCCACCTGATCCCTTCTACCAAATGACACACCGCTGTCATTCAGTTCTTTCCCATGAGCGCAGGATGTTGCAGCTGGAGTGGCGTATGGAGTAATTATGTGACAGTACCTTTGGGTGTTATTCAAGCTCACAAGTTCCACTGAATACTGCTTTCTCTATTTATTCACTTGTGTGTCTATTTGTACAAGATTATTGGATAACAATTGACAGGAAGTGTCCAAAGTCTGGAATATTGACATAAAGATTGGCAAAAATCTGTTCATTTGGAAGAGTATTGGAAAAATATTGCTGTCTCGCCTTAAATTTTTAATCATCAAATGGTCAACTATAAATTTATTCACAGATTTCTCCAAGAGAAAGTTTCCAGTTCACCTATTGTATTTGCCACCTGTGTTACAAGAAAGAACTTGGTGTTATATAATATCACTGGACCTGTATTCATCTTTCCCTAATCATTTGCTTTTTAAGGATGATTAACTGTCTTCACTGTATCCCAAAAAAGATTTCTACTTTTAGATCTGACAGCTGCCAAAAGAAATGACGAGCAAGGAAGTGTTTAATTATTGCTGTGTTGTACACGGACAATAGTAATCTAACTAGATTTTTCATGTCAATATGCCGAGGAGGACTTTGTTTATAGCTGCACAAGTGTAGTAGAGAATTTTATATTGGAAGATGACACACAATCAACAGCCCACGAGATAAATGACTTTCAAAAGTCACTTGAGAACATCTCTTGAATGAACAAAATGTGGGGGAATCAATCAAACCTTCAAGTTTGCCATAATCCTGCAACTGAGGAATCCAACACTAAATCACCAACAGAGGGTATTTTTTTTGAGCAATGACCGTGAGACTCACCTCAACATTTTGTAGCTTCCATTTACAAATGATACACGGTAAATTGCACATGTAAATTAGGAATTATCTATTAGTTCTAGCATTTGGCTGAGTCCAAACCCTTTGATTATTTTGGGCAATTTACGTCATTGTATTTTGCTACTTTAAAGGTCAGCCTCTGCCCAGTGAGACAGTTTCATCCAGTGGCATCATACACACAAACAAGTGAGAGAGAAAAACAGCTGCATAGACAGAATATTTTCAAATTTAACTCTGTAAATTGAGGGTTTTATTTCGACAAACGTAGCATCGGATGATTGGTGAAACTTTGGTAATATTAACTAAGATGGTTTCGGTGAGTTTTATTTTGTTTCTGTCAAGTATGAATTGAGTTTCACGATGGTACAAGGCAGAATCAAGGTAAAAGGTTAGGTTAAGGTACACGGTAAAAGCTTTTTAATCAATAAAGTCTAGTGGCTATGAACACAGCCATATAACTACCATTTCTGGTCAAATAAAAATGATCTTACTCTTTCCCAAAAAGGTCTACCTGTCCATATTGTTGTCAAACACTTATAAATATATAATATACTGTAAAATGTACTGTATGTTGAATCAGAGATATAAATGTGGAGACAATTAACCTTTGGAAACACATGAGTCACTCTACCGTTAACAACTCCAAAGTGTTGCCCTAAAGTTGAAAATGCAAACAAACGAGTTTGATGAAAAGTAACATTTTGTGGTTTTAGATTTTAAAATTGAGAAAAAGAAATGCTGTGAGACAGACGGAGAGATAACTGTTAAAAATTTATGATTATGTGGTTATTGTATTTGACATTAGTTTAGTTTTCAATTATGAAGAGGAAATAAATCCTGGCAGTAAAGACAGACGGATAGTTACTCAAGTGATATCAAGGCTCATGGTACGTGCTATTGGTGTAAAGTATGTTAATTACCGTCTAAAACAACCTTTCACAGACGGGGTTCAAACATTTTCCCTCAAACAAACTGCAGCTTGTTTCTATACACAGTTTCTAAAAGAAAACTAGGCCAGAGATTAACAGCCCATCTGAAAAAAAATCCTCTCACAGTGTTCCTTGAATAACGATCATAAGAAAAAATATGGACGTCCCTGAGCTTTTCTGTTCACTGTGAACTCTGTCTTTTGTGTTGCCAATGCTCGCCGTTGAGTGGCTGCAATGAGCATGGGTCAATAGTCTGTAGAACCAAGAGGCTTATCATGAGGTCCTTACCAAAGCGCGTACAAAAGCCCGGGTCAGGTCTCAACTGTGCCTCTTTTTGAGCAAAGCGGTGGCTTGAATGTAGAACACCCTGAAGGAGCGCTCTTGAAAAGACAGCAGAGCTGGAGGTGAAATGAAGCGATGCTATTCATTCCCTCTATCTATTAAATATGTCTGTACACTGGTGACACTCACGTATTATGGATCCTGCAAGTGTGTACCACTTTCATCATTTGAAAAATAGTTTACTCAGTGAGATATAGTCCTTTTCACCGATATAAAATCAGCACTATTTAACTTCAAGTCAACCTTCTAAATAAATCAATCTAATTATGACAGGAGGAGACCGGTCGCCTCAGTTTGACTGACTCCTGAATACCTCTCTGAGGGACTCCTTTAACGCAAAGTGCTTTGGTGTGTGGACTAAATGTCGCCTGTGGTCTCTGGGGCACTGGACGTTACATGGCTGCTTGCTAGAAGGTTTACACGTAGAGCTCCTTTATGCAGCGCCATCTCTGCTGTCTTGCTTCACTGCATGTAGTGACTCTTAACTGTAACCTACTCTGGGAAGCAGGTAGAGTTTTCCCAGGATAAAACATTAACCCCAGTGGAAAATCTAAATTTTAGTAATGTTTAGCCACACCATTAACCAATAGAGATGCATTTCCTACTGTACTGATGACTCCATGGTATTAGAAACATTATGGGTCACTGAAAATAATCCAAAATGTGCCAACAGTCTGGATTTGCCAGTTCAGAGCCTCGCTTCTCGAAAGAATCTTATGCTCAAGAAGATCGTAAATCTGTCTTACCAACAATATTAACCTTTAGAGGTGTTTCCCAAAAGCATTTATTTATTGTTTTTGTTCATAACTCTGTACTTACATTGCATGAAATGATATTTGTTGCTGATATATAATGAGTGACAATGTTTGAGTTAAGGAAAATCTGTCGTCATCATCATCATATCCCATATTCATCTCTTTTGGTTGAAACACTGCTGATGCTACATTTCCAGGTTCTGTATCTTCTCTCTTCTCTTTATTTATGGTGCATACAGCACGTTGTTTGCCACATGCTTATATACAGCAGGTCTAATGCAGAAGTGATGAACTGCATATTCATAAAACATCACTCCTTCATCTCTTTCCAGCTTTAATATGAGCTTTAGTGTGAAGTATTCCTCCAGCAGCAGCCTAAATAATTCAAAGCTTACTTTCTTCCGATGACCCTGTGAAGGTCACAAGCCGAAACGTGTTGATCTAACAATAAAGTTGTTCCATATACTACAAGTGTTTCGACCTCTTTAAACTGAGCCAGGACAGCAGGAAGCTGTAGACTCTACACTGCTTCATTTTAATTTAATTTACCGATATAAAACCTTTATTTGTCTTGTTTACAACTCTCTGTGATATATTTTAAATATGAATCAGTGCTTACAGATGATTAAATATGCAAAGTTACTTTAAAGTGAACTCAGGATTCTCTTCAGCACCACGGACAGCCGACGGGAAATTGTGACATGAGGCACCAGAGCAAGATTTTCAGAAATGAATGGAGATGAAACACTGCCATGTGTGATGACTAAACAAACTTATTTCTACATTTTTACTTAATCCAAAACATCTACTACCTCCAAGAGTCCAAGTTTACCTTTGCTGAAGTCCTTGGGATCAAGTGACAGGCTGTATCCAGGCAACGTCTCCAGCAGCAGCTTGTAGCAGGCCCTCCAGCCTGGCTCCGGGATGGTGGGAGCCACACACTGCATGGCTGCAACACGCTTGAAGAACGCAGACTTTCTATGGAAGCCGATCAGTTCGTAGAGCTCGGACAGGATGCTGTAGCGCTGGATCTTCTCCTCCTCTGAGAGCTGCAGTTATGGAGACAACATTAAAGTCCCGCTCTGTTCAAAACTGTGTTTTGCTTGTTCTTACTTGTCACATTTGATGATTGAGCGTCACCAGAGCAGAAAAGTAGCACCATCCACCAGCCAAATGCTGATCAAATATGCAAGAGGCTGGTAGATTTGCTTCACACACAAGCCAAATAAACAATCTATTGAGGGAATGGTAAAATTGTACTAATTCTAATCTACAGGCCATTTGGCCTGTGGACAAAAAGCTTCATGTGCATGTGCAGATTTTGTTTTCACACTCCGTAGGGGGAAAGTTTCTCTGTGCTCACCTTAAATCTCAGTTTAGCAGGTGAGACGGGTTACTAAGTGGCATCACAGCTAGTTCGGAAGCCAATCACAGTACAACCTAATACAAATGGTGTCAATAACTGACACCAGGCCTTCATGCACTAATTCTAATATCATAATTTCAAGTGTATTAAGATTTAAAAACTGAGAAAAAGAGGACGAATCGCTGAATAGAATTTCATTGGCTACCTAAGTCATAATGCTACCTTAGGCTACCTAAGTCATAATGAAACAAGACTAGGAATTAGTAGTAAAATGAATAAGTTTAGACTCTGTGTGAGGAGTAAGGCATGGTGGAGTTGTGTTTGATAACAGTAAGAAATCCTGCCTGACACCCTTAGTCAACTGTACACCATACTGTAAGAGGTCATATCAATCATCCTGTGCAGTTAAAGGAGTATTTCTTTCACAGTCAGATAGCGTACCTGTCCCAGGTTGATGTAAACAGCGTTCTGCAGGAACTCGGAGGCCTCCCTGGCCCTCTTCTGAATGGCCAGCACCCTGACCGCTTTCACACAGGCCTCCAGCTCGATCACTCCTGCGTTCTTATACTAAGAGAGATAAAGAGGCTCTGCGTTAATGAAAAATGAATAGCCGGCACGAGGGTCGCCTCGATTTCTGCGGCTCACCTCATAATCAGAGGGAATGTTTTTTCATTAACATACGACAACCCTCATCAGTCACCGCAGACGTGGGGTGGCGGACAGAGTGTGATAACCGGGCTCCCCCGTTGCCCGTTTCTCAGGGATTTTCCAGACACTGCTCCGTTTTGTGCTTCCGCTGGAGAAAAACCTGTGCTTCTTCTGCTGAGGCTGCACGCCGCGCGCAAGTCTGTGCATTTTTTATCTCGCTGTCCCTCAACTTCCCTCCACTTCCACCCTCATTGTCTCCTTATTAAAATTCAATTAATAACTGAATGGCTACATGTTGAGATGTAAATTTAATTCTGAATGAACTAGTTACAGGTAAAAGGGCTGAAGGAGGTCAGCGCAAAAAGGCAATTATAATAATGAAGATAAAGCACAGGGTTGCTTCTGAATAGTATGGTAGCATAATGAGCCTATTCAGCTTTCCTTAAGCATTAAGGATACTTTAATACTATTCTATGTGACTTTGTACAGTGGTCAAAGGAGAGTAGAAATAATACATGCCAAGAACAGACAGATAATACATATATTGTTTTGTCTGTCCAATACTTACTTAGGTTAACACAGTCTAACGTGGCTCTATTTTCAGAGAATGTCTTGTCCCCATGAAGCATTCAGAAATAAACAGCTGCTGTCAGCAGTTACTGGTCTGATACTACTCAAACACGGTGCTGTCACTGCCTTCAAACTCCATCAAACCAAATCAAATATTGCCCCCTGGTGAGTTGGATGAGTATTACCGCTCAGACATGTGGCTGCCTGTAAACGCTGTATCAAAGCGACCTGAAGGTAAACACTGTCATGTACAGAGTGACGATTAATCTAAAGGCTGGAGGGCGATCATTACTCCCTTACACAAGTCAAGACTGTTGAGTTCATTTTCAAAGCTCTGGATGATCAGACACGACGGCATCTTTATCATATGTAAAGAGAGAAAACACTACCTATATTAGAGAGAGCTACTGTCAGTCTTTTTAACACCACGTAGAATGCAATTTAATGTTTCACAGTTATAACGGCCAAGTATGAAAGTGTGATGGAAAACCAGCAGGGACTCTGGGATAAGGCCTAGAATGACTTATCTTATATAACGTTTCTTCGGTACTCTCCTGTAGTATATAATAGTTATTTCTAATGATATAATTAATTTAATTAGCGGGACCTGGACCTGAATAAGTGGCATAAAATGGATGGATTAACCAATTAGAAGTGACTCTTTCAGGTTCACGGTTGCTGCAGGTCTCATGGTGCTGACTGAAACTCAACAAAACAGGATTGAACAGCCTCCTGAAGCACAATCCAATGTCACAACACATAACCCAAATTCAAACCCTCTGTGGCACATAGGAATCAGGCAGTATCTGTTAAGTATAGGAACAGGGTTAATATATTGCTGGTTGACAGTGAAAAATATATAAAACATCACCAAATTTACCTTTTAAGAGTTTTTAATTTTTATCTCTTGTGATACCTGGTGTCCAGGTTTATTTTAATTCTATATACAGTACATTTACTTTTATTTACATAGTCGTGAAATTAGTTAACTTACCATTATTATTGGCCCTGACTCATGTCCTAACTGATGCACTGAGCCTTTCATTAGAGATTCATTAGATAGACGCTGCAGTTTGTTTTTATACATATCAACTTTCTGGTTGTCAGTATAAACCCTTATTCAGACTGAATTTCATTGAGACATTTTGTCTGATCTTTCACACAAGACATTATTTTTATAATGTCCGTTTTCAGCTGAGTTTTATTGTCTCGTGGACTGAATCTAATAAAAAATAAATCTATTATCTTTTATGTTATAATCATCTAGTTTAAAAGCACTAAATTCAGACAGAATATATTTTACTTTAGTATCTTTAATTCGACAGCTATGGCACTGGTTGAATTGCTGATGAAAGAGTTCTGTAGTTTGCGGTCAGTACCTTTCCATAGTAGGAGATGGCCTCTTTGTATTTATCGATGATGTCCTCGGGACTCAGGCAGTTCTTTGCTCGTCCAATCTCGGTGCTGGTGTCTGCGCTAATGCCATTGGCCGTGAGGGCACCTACACTCAAAAGAGGACGGTATGTGATTAGTTGAGGAGAGACTCCTGGATAAGCGTCCATCAGTCTGTTCCACCACAAAAAGGAAAAGAAAACGACAGAGGAGTGAAAACAGAAGGGAGGGGAAACTTAAATCCACCACTTACTCTGTCCAGGCCGCCACCGCCACATGCATATTTATATACAACAAATGAGACAGTGTTCAAAATGTTGTTCACACACAGCAGGATTCTTAACATATCTGAACAGATAATGCTGAATGAAACTATGTGAAACTAGTTCTGATCATCCCGTTTAAAACTAAATCTAAATCCATACTCTCTCACCAGCATGCCCTGCTCTCCCTTACACCACTCCTCAGTGATATCGTGAATATTTTGAGGCCTCTTAAGTCTCCAACATGTGATCAGAATGATGTTTACGGCTAACGGCCCAGGCAGAGTTAAACCTCGCACCTGAAATGTTTCAGAAGCAATTGCAAGGTGCATCTCTGGACCAAATCTGATTAGAATACAAATACCAATTCAGAGCGCATCGCCTAGCAACGGGGCTGTGTCCATAGCAACACTGTGGTGCTGTCACTATGACAAACGTGTGAATAATGAGATGCTGCACTGCACTACATCTTAGGCCAATTTGCACACGCAACACGATAAAGAGAAAACACTTGAGGCAGTAATTGCACAGAGATAAATAAAGTCGAATTTGTGAGACAATCAAGTTACAGAATATAATTCCTTCAACATAATGTGTGAGGTGTTTACTTGGCGTGATGAAAGTGAGAGGTTAAGCAACAGTGAGCATTCAGCAAGCGGGAAATCAAAGTATGCACCAATGGTCATGGACTGCCACCCGCTGGTGCTTCGATATGTAAACCTCTGTTAAAAAACTAAATATTCGAGAAAAATATTCTTTGAAATTAAGAGATTTTTGTGTGATTAGTAAGAGTAAGATGTGAACTATAAATGAGGAATAGAAGAAACTAAGAGGGGTCTTCAATCGGCATATTACTGATCACCAAAAAGTGTGGCTGTGAGAAAGAGCAGGTACATTAGAAAATAAACAAAAGGTGATGGTAAACCAACACAGGACTACCTGCCACAGGGGGAAAAGAACATCGATCAATCACGATAAAATAAACCATAGGAATCATGTAGGACAAAAAAAATGACATTAAACACAGGGCGAGGGCGAATGTGACCGGAAGCGAACAGGCAGACTGGTGACTAAAAGAGCTAGGTTGGTTAGACATACCATACCTGGGTCAATGAGAACCTCCTGAGCCCCTACAGACAAAGAGAAAGAATGCAGATTCACTCCATGACGCAAGGCGCAATGTTAGCAGTGTTAGTCCCAACAACCTGCTGCTGCTGCTGCTGCTCTCCTGTCAACTATGCTCATCACGAGCCATGATAAACTTTTGGCATGCAATTTACTTCCCCGAAAACAAAGTTAAAGGCATCCTGTGAAGTTTTTGACCTCTAGCAGCGCTATGGAGGAGTTTCTGTGCCGCTGGCCGCTAAAAGTCGGCAAAGACATGGCTCATCGGCGGACCTAAGGTAGGCTGAATGATGCCTAGGTGCTTGATTGACTCGTTCTGTAGCCAACCTCAAGTCAACCGCAGTTTTGGCACTCCCGCATTGGCTTCATGTCACAGCTACGGAGGCTGCCGCTTGGCGAGGACGCACATGCAGGCAGAGTCGAGCCAATGGCTTCAGGCTATTCCACTGATTGACAGGTGGCAGTGATGCTCCAAGAGCCGCAGCAATGGGCCGACAAAGGCGACAAAGACAAAGAGTGTGAGACGGTAAACATAGATGCAAACAACGCAGGGTTGAAAGTTTTAAAAATCAGCTTTGGAAATGTTTTATGAGGAAGGAAAAGCACTCTTTTTAATACTGGACGTACTGCAAACATCACGTTTGTTTGTTTATAACGTAACTCCACAGGGCACCTTTAACATTTGTACCATGGGGTCAAATTTATGAACTTTACTGCTGAAGAATTTGTTTAATGATTGATTTGTTACTGACAAAATATGTGATAATATATGATACTTCTGATATAAGTAAAAATACCAACCATAAGCTTGTTAAGATGTCTGATATAGAAATATATGCTTGCTTTTTATTGTTGCAGTAACACCGCTAGGGCTCACTGCCTCTTGTATTTTTTTTAGAGTCAACTCTACATTAGCTTCTTTTACACTATACATGTTACCCACCTGCTTGCTGTTCATACAATATACGTTACATTGTCTGTACACAGAATGTATTGGTTCTGTCTATACTGACATATCATAGCTGCATTCACTTGTACCGTACAGTCTGTATACTGGTTTCTGTTTATTTTGTGCAGATCTCTTTAACTCAGCCGGTCGTGGCAGATGGCTGCCCACCCAATGAGCTAGGTTTCTGCTCAAGGTTTTTCCTTGCCACCATCGCCAAGTGCTTGCTCATGTTGGGAATTGTTGAGTCTCTGTAAACAATTTTATTAAGAGTATGGTACATTACTGCTCTATAGTGTCATCAGATAACTTTTGTTATGATTTAGCGCTATATAAATAAAATTGAATTGAACTGAATCACTGTTATATCTCCTCTTACCACCAGTAACCCACTGGTTGCTACTGTTTGCTGTTAAAGTGTGTAAATTTGTACTGGTACTTACTGTGTGCAGCGACAATAAAGGTTCAAATCTGATTATAAATTAAACAATTAATGATTGGTTGCAACACTTGATTATTCATAATCCAGGCATCATAAAAGCAGCACTTTATCATCATTCATCATTAAGTGTTGTTATACACAAGGCAGCGTTAATATCACACCGTGTTAATAGCATGTTAATAACACAGAGAGATTAAATAGTGGCAAGTTTGAATTAAATTCATCGGGTTAAATACGAGAAGCTTCAGCGTTTTAGGAAGCTAACATCTTGTTTTCTACACACAAAACAAAGCAGCTGAGCTGAGCAAAGCTTAGCGAGGTTTGAGTTGCCAGTCAGCAGTGACATTCTCACTCAATCACAGCTCACTCACAGACAACAGCCTTCAGCCATTATCACATCCTGACCACTGTTTCTATCAGTCCGGGTTACAGAGTGATGCGCTCACCTGGTCTGTGGCGCTTGCCCGCGTCCGCTGGCTGGGAGATGCTTGGCTTGCGTCCCGCGGCCTTCCCCGCTGTGCCTCCAGGGTAGTGGAATATGACAGAGGCTGAACACAAACCCTCCAACGCAGCTAGAAAATGATAAAAAAGACAAATGATTTATCTCTGCTTAGTTCTCATTTTTCTATCCTAGATTTTACAAGAGTCTGTGAAGGAAAGTAAGTTTAAGTTCTACGGATGTTTACACTCCATCAACTTTTTGTG
This sequence comes from Argyrosomus regius, assembly GCA_946959425.1. Taxonomy (NCBI): domain Eukaryota; kingdom Metazoa; phylum Chordata; class Actinopteri; family Sciaenidae; genus Argyrosomus; species Argyrosomus regius. The sequence goes on along the minus strand of OX336899.1, from coordinate 9,281,582 downwards.
TACTGCATAGAACAAAAAGTGTGTAAGACAGACAATGCAGACTCGAATCAAGGAAATTCAAACTCCAGGATATGTAGTTTATACGAGAGTCTGACCAATGTACTGAAAAGTACAATATTATTTGTTATTATTAGCTTATCACAGATATACAGCACTGTATAGAGCAAGAAATTGGAGCACCAAGATATCAAAGATATGTTTGAGGTCATTTAGAAACAGTGCCATCATTACATAGTTTATTCACCAGAGTTCAACTGTAAAGTTAAGATTTTTTGTTGTTGGTCCAGTATGGCTCAGACTCTGAGAGCTGATAGATTTCATGTAGACAAAAACTAACATTGACAGTGAAAAATAAACAGATTCTAGTCTTACCACCCAGCCAGAGGAAGTCATTTACCCCCCTGAGCAGCTCCACAGCCATGTGGTAGTGGACCAGGGCGTCCTGCAGCATGCCCGCCTGGAGACACAAGTCCCCAACATGTTTCCTCATCCGTCCCTGGCAACGCTTCTTATAATGCCTGAGAGACAGCAGCAGGAAAGGGAAGACAAACTTTTTTCAGACCACAGCGGGGTGAATGAAGTGGCTCGAGTTTTTCAATAAAAATATATATATGTCTTTGGCTGTTAAATTGATTCTTGTTTGGGATTCACAGAGTTTTTCTCTTTCTTTAAAAACAGCTCTGACTTTCTGCTATTGTCATTTCTTATGTCAGCGGGGTGCCAGGAGAGGAGGCTCAAGTGAATCTTATCAGTCAGCTACAGAGGGGGGATGTACGGGGTGGGAAAGCACAAGCAAAAGGAGAGCAGTTAGACAAGGACAGAGTATAAGGTGACCTACAGTAACATCCTGTAGTCTTACACAACAACACAGGGATTCAGGAAGGAGCAGCTTCACCAGGATACAGGGGGAATTGAACTGGAAAATTATGAGTGAGATATTTGAGCACTCTGAAAGACTAGGAAGGTCATGTGAAGGCAGGAACATGGATCAGCGGGTGATCAAGAAACTCAAGGTGAAATGGAGTGACGACAAAGTTTTCTCAGCTGTAGAAAGGCAGATCTATATAAACATAATCTATATCACACATCCGGAGGATTAAAAAGTCATGCTAATGCTCATTAGGCTCCGTCTGAACGACAATGAAATGGTTCTGGCTGAGTAAAACTAAAATGAAAAGGCGCTCTTGAGGGAGTCATGAAAGATTAACCACGGCAAATGAACTGGATCTTTGGATATGGATGCCATTATCAAATTCATGTAGCCGCAGCGCTATGCCAAGCTGGAAGGTAATGTGTGTTTCTCATGAAAAAAGAAAAAAAAGAAAAGATATGAGATCCATGTGGCCAGTGTGTCGCTCCAGCTTCTCCAGCCAAACAGACAAAATCTCCAAACTGCACCTTCCCAGTCCAAATGTTCTCCTGAAGCTGGGACAAACCTCAGCAGCATGTACTGTGCCATACTGTGTTCAATGGGTCCAAACCATCAGCTCCTCCTTTTAGAGGACCATACCAGTGTTTTTTGGGTTTTTTTTGCATGTTTCAGGATGTAAATGTTACATATAAATATCACAATTGAGCATTTTTCCAAGGCATGCGAATGTTTTTTGGTGTCATTTAAAAAGTCTTTAGTGAAAAAAACCCTACACATAACACTCACAAAAACAATGCATGTGTAGTTTAGATCTTAAGGTAACACTTTATTTAACAACTCCGTAATTCCCCGACACTTCCCGAGACGTTTCCTGGAAAGAACTGTGTAAATTGGTGCCAATTACAGGGAAGATAGAGACAGCGTTCAATCGGTACTCTTGCAATTAATTAATTCCAATTAACTGCTAATGTAACCTACAGAGTCTTTTAGTCAGCACGCAGCAGTTTAGCAGAAAATTCAAAAGGGTCAGATGCATCCACTGGCGAGAGAAGTTTTCCATTATAAATGATTAATAACATGTAAAAGAAATGTGCTTTTCTTTAAGAGGTGATTCATATTTCTCTTTTATTAGTGCCAAATTACAAAGTGCTTTAAAATGTACAACTCTCTCCCTCACGGCACAAACATAATGCTTTATGTATTTCCTGTTTCCTGTGAAACACTCTTCTTGTTATATCCTAATGATTTATTCTATATGCATAAATCACAGAATTACATATGACTGTTAAAATAACTGTATTTATTAGATGTCACATGTGCAAATCTGCTCATGCTTCTAATATTTAACTTTATCAACGAAGAACATACGGTTTGTTTATTTTATTATTATATATAGTATATACTAGTTTTTAACAGTACTGCAGATGGAGCATAGACTGTGTTTAGGATCTCCTGGACGAGGCTTTCAAGTGCTTCAGACTTTAATAAGTTGCTGAAAAACATCACATGCAAAAAAAAAAAAAAAATGCTGATGGAAAATGTGACAAGGGATAACAAATAACAAGGAAGCATCGACATCATGAAAACGGAAACGTGAACTTGGTGTTCAGCTGAGATTTCATATGTTGAGGCACCACCACAGAATACAAAACGACTATATTTGTGCTGGAGTACAAAACAAGATGAATGAATGGAGAGACCGAGAGAGAGAGACAGAGAGAGAGACAGAAAGAGAGCCAGAGAGAGAGACAGACAGACAGACAGAAAGAGAGCCAGACAGACAGAAAGACAAGACAGAGAGATAAACCAGTTGGTTGCCAGGCTGCTGGAGGACATGTACAGTATACTGTATGAATAGAAAAACACGGGTATGGTCCTTTAACTTCCCTCTGAATGAATCAACCACACAAACAGTGCATGAATGAAAACCAGTATAAGCAGTCACTGGGCCTCTGCAAGCACTGTAAAACACTGCTGATGTAACATTTGAGTTACACTGGTGCAACAAACTGTAATGTAGTGCTGCACATCAGGCCTCATCTACACTGCTGAAACAATATCACTTGTGATATGATTGGCTGTGATGAGCCTCGATGCGTTCAGGCAGTGAGCTAGACTATTTTGCTAAATTCATACCACTGTTATTTTACACCAACTGCGAGGTTTTTCATATCCGTTTGTGTACAAACTGAAACCTGTGGAGGAGCGATGAGTTTGGCTTGGAGTCATGAGCAAAATGCACAACAGCACAGAGGTCTTGGGTCTTTTTTCAAGGAGGGGGCAGGGCTAAAGCTGATGGGAATCGGTATGGGTTAACTAAACTTAATGAGTCTAACGTCTCACCTTTTCACACCCAACAATAAACTCACAGGACAGTATGGAAGAAGAAAAAGAAGAAAGACAAATAAACCGAGGTAAACGAACGAAAATGACCGCAGCAAAAATCAAAAGACAGATTTTTGAGAGGAGAACTTTTTAGCAGGCAAGGCAGACATGTAACAAGCAACTCGACACAGAAACAAACAGTGCAGTATATCACATTTACAGACAGCAATGAACATTCAAGCACTCCTTAACCACCCTCTAAATGCTTACGTGCTTGGCTCTGGCGCTGCGTACAGGAAAACTCACCTGCTATCTGTGTCCAAACCCACAAAGTCCTTCTTCTCAAAGGGCACACAGAGCAGTGGTATCTTGTCGCCTGACTTGTCTGTGGCCCGATCAAGCCGCTTGGACTCCAGAACGATAAATATCGACTCCACAAAGTCCTCCACTCTCTTCTCCACATCCGAGCAGTCTTCAAAGCTGGGGTAGAAGGCCACGTCCGTCCTCTGCTGCTCCGCGATATCTCCCTGCAGCCCGAACACCAGCAACCGCGAGTCGTACAGCGTGGAGCTGTACACCTCCTTCTGGCCGTGGAAGCGCTCGGCGGTCTGGGGCCACTCCTTGGCTGCGTTGCAGGTGGTGATGGAGATGAGGCCCACCACCTTGCGGTGCGTCTGGAAGTCTCCCCACTCGTTGTTTTCAGGCAGGTAGTGGTGACGGTAGCGGATGTAGAGGAGACGCTGTGAATCCCTGATGCTCACCTGGCTCACGCTGGCGATTCGTTTGTAGATCTTGAAAAACTGGTCCTCGGGTACGATGCCGACCGGCTGGATCACCACCAGGACCGTCTGGTGGTCCTCGGCACACTGCATGTAATCTGGGACGCTCATCTTCACATGTGGCTTTACAAGACAGAGACACAATAACATTTAGAAGAGCTGATCATATTCACACTTTCAAACAACATAGCTTAATTATAGCTTAACTTTTCATACATTTCTTCAGCAGAAAGTAAAATGAAAACAGGAAGCAGGACATAGATGATAATTTTTAAATGCTGTGAGCACCTCAAATGAAATTTCATTCACCTCTATTGCATTGAGGAGCAAGAATACATTTTAATAAATTTAAAAAAGCACACAGAATAAAAAAACATGCATGCAAATATAATCAAAGTAGGTGATAAAATTAAATTTGTACTTTGGTTGCACTCATCCTTTAAAAATAAAACGAAAAATAACAAAATAATACATGTATAAAATGAATTATGAAGTGTTTTGAGCACATATTGTCAATATTAATGAAAAAACTGTCACATATTTGTGTAAGTTATTTATAATTGGACCAGCTTGTATTGAGCTCCTCACGTTTGAATGAAAAAGTGCTGCTTGGACTCTCTGACATACACAGGATGTTAAATTAAAACCCAGTGACTCTTAAACAGTTTCATATTTAATGTAACGTTACCTTTTTGCAGCACCTGCTGCAGTCACAGCTAACATAAACACCAAGCAAGTGTCAGCTCAAAGTGTGAGTTACACTTGGTCAAACGTGACGAACACGAGGTGTGTAACAAAACAGAAGACCCTCTTGCCTTTTACTAGTATTTCGCTCATTTTAAATCAAGAATAAAACATTATGTTAACATATATTATCGTCCCAAAACACTTAGCTAGCTTCGCTTAGCTACCTAACCTGTGAATTAGCCTCTCGTGACAGTCACACAGCTGACTGAACGGGTAATCACTGCGCGTGCACACATCAGCGCTTTTTTCTGTCCTCTTTCACGCCAAAGTCGTTCATTTATATCATGTTAATTCACGTTACCTTAGCGATAACCTGTCAAGTTTCACAGCTGCTTCCTTCTTTGGACCAATGTTTTGCAACACTAAATCAACAGCGAAGCTTCCGGTCGCCATTTTCAAAATAAAAGCCCAGCACGAGTGATGATAATTTAAGGTTAGTTTGGTGAACTGAATCTGCATCAGCATCATATCCATACTGCAAATACTCTTCTTTATCCTTTCATCTCTGAATCTTTTATTTTATGTTTTTTATCATTTAATTTGTCATCTTTTCATCCCTTTACTCCATCAATGAACAGCTGTTTTTTTTTTACTGTCTGGTTCTGTGGCATTGAATCTGTTTGTTTTACATTTCTACTTCTTGCTCTTAACTTGTGTGGCCTTCTTTTGGGTCCACTGCTCTGTAAAGCACTCTGTAAACTCTGTTTTGTAAAGGTGCTATATAAATAAATGTACATTAACAGTATATAGTATATGTATGTACCTTATGCTTTGTATATATCGTTTGTGTGTGATTGTGTTGTAATATATTTTGGGGATTGGGGATCAATAATGTACTCTATCTATCTATCTATCTATCTATCTATCTATCTATCTATGTATAATAATAATAATAATAATAATAATAATAATAATAATAATAATAATAATAATAACTTTTTCTCATCAACCCTGGTTTGATCCAAAAGGCCCTGTGGCATGAAAACTAACCTTAACTAACCAACCATACAACAGTTAAAAGTGGAAAGGAAAATACTACTTAATAATACTGTGGGACCTTCTAAATCCTTTTTTTTTCTCCGCCCAGATAACCACTTTGCCCCACCACACAAAATGATAATATGCTAATAAATTTTTTGCTTTTATTTTGAAATACAGATCCATTACCTATGTCCTCTCGTTACCTTGACTACTTTAATTCATAGTCTTCTTCTTCTTCTTCAAAGGTAGAAGTGTAATATGCTGCATCAGCTCCACCTAACGAACACATGAGGTACTGCAACTGAGCAAAACCTTAAGTACATCTCAACATACAGTACTACATCATTGGCGTGTTTGGATACAAACTTGATGTCATATTTCATCAACATATGGAACAAATTGATAATAAAGTCTGCATACAGTGGTTCAGTGAAAATATGTAGTTCACAGGAAATATTGCTATAAATATATTGACCCTGCAGAGTGTGGACGATGTCATCTATGCCACTATTCCACTGACTTGCAAGTTACAAATGACCTTCTTGTTGGTGAGCAGATGCCCCCCACACTATCCTGTAAAATTCCTCATTAAAATGAGAACTATGAATAAGTGACACATTATAATGAAGTTATTTTTGCACTGGGTCAGAGTTTGAAGATGCCCAATTTGATTTAGTCATACTTTTTTTTATAGTAGGACCCACAGGTGAATATAAAAAGAAAGACAGGTAGATTCAACTCCATTTTATTTTATTTTTTTCACCCATAAATCACTTTTCACAATCTTCTTGGAAGACAACAGCATTTTATTCCCTATTTTCTTCTTTTTTTGGCCAAGGGGAATTGGTCCAAAAGCAAAGCAGGAGCTCAGAGAGACATGGAATGTCTAAAATATGATTGATAGTGAATATACATCAATAACAGGCAAACATCTACAACCATCGACTTACAAAACAGTGCACAAACATTGTGTGTGAAGGCTCTCATTACTAGGGATCCCAAACCGTAACAATTCTGAAAGCCTGAAGGGGGCGGGGGGTGTTGACAGATGTTACGAGTAAGAGAGGGAAACCATGTTGGTCTCAGTTTAGGAAAACATGTGAACCCGATACGTGAACAGATCAGAGATCATCTAACTGAATGTACGCACGTACGTAAAAGCACAAATAAGTGAAGCCTTCATTTTTCCCATGTGGTGATTGTTCCCAAAAGGCTATTAAGACCGAGTCAGGTCAATCTTAACACACCAGCTTTGACCTTTTTTTGTCAGTGTGAGAACGAGGCAGGGTTTCAGTGCATAGTCACATTACTGCATCTTCATGCCCAGGACAACCAGTGAAACTGTAACATAAAATAAACAGAGGGAAGAGGGAAAAGCTACGTGGTTGAAAAAGCTAGAAGATTCACATCTTTCCAGTCTAATCGTTTACAATCCATAGGAAATGCTCCCTTCTAAATGTTTGGTGTCCTTTTTTGCCTCGTGAGTCAAACAATACAGGAACGAAGCTTTCAAGTTATACAGATTATGGAAAACATAGAAGATGGCAGGAAAGTGCTAATACTACAGTGAATATCCACCTGCAAAGAGCGCATTACAGGTTTATATTGGCACCAAATGTGACATTAAGAAATGTGTTCATCCCGCTCCACTGGATGCTAAAATTAAGCAGCTAACTACTAATGTTCTGATTGTTTTTAAAGAAGTGTGCCAAACTTTTTGACAAGTTTAGCCCATTGATGACCATTATAACATAAAAAATTAGAGAGTTTGGTTCCAAAATGAAACATGGTGTGATACTAAACACCAACAGGGGTGTGGCTAGGATTTCTGAAATACTTAGGTAGGTCCAACTCCCCCAATGAAACCCTAAAAAGTTTGTAGAACTGTTTCAATATTTGGATTTATCAATTTAAATATTATTTTATCTGTTCAGTTATGTTTGTTTCAGTGGAGAAATACTGAATCCTTCTTTTTACCGCATGTGTAGGAAAATGTATAGCTTACTGAAATCAGCCTATGAAATACCCCCCATGTGTAAGTTTCTGCACACAGGTACCTAAATTTCTGGGAAAAATACAGGGCATGACCTCCATGTGCTGCGTGCTAGCGACGGCCCTGGTCACCAATGATGTGTACAACAACTTCTGACTGCTTTCTTAGGTGCCCATTGGTGGTCGTACCTAACTCTACACTATACACTGTGAAAATGTACACCGTTACAGTGGACACGGGAATATTAAAGGTACCCTGTGGAGTTTCTGACCAGTAGTAGCGCTACAGAGGAATGTTTTTACGAGTGTGTCCCGGTTTTGTTGGTGCACACAGGTGATACACATCCATATTCAGACCATATTCAGATCTGACAGATGGTGGATGTGTTAGCTAGCAAACACAGATGTAAACAATGCCTTTGTGTTGAGAATGTAAACAAACGCCACAGGGTGTACCTTTAATGTGCCACACACGAGTATTAGTGTCTAGCTTCATTAAAGTAATTTGTAACTTCTTCTTCTGTAAGAGTTCAGGTGGTAATATCTCCCCCCAAAGCAGGTCAGATCAGAACCAAACCTCTTGTGATATATTGCATGAGGTGACCAATGGACCAAAATGACAAAAAGATGCCCTTTAGCTGCTATAATTCTTAACTAATTGAATTTAAGGACGCTGAAGTCCTTGCTACTTCCGTGTGTGTTTGCATCCATGTGAAGTACAGATAGTGTGCAGTCATGTACAACATGGGAACTTGAAGGCTACAGAAAAAAAGACGACAAAGTAGTTAAGACTGAGTGATGATGGTGTGTTTTGTCTGCCGCGGATCAGGAAGATTCTGGGTTGAATGTTGTCATCCAGTGGATTAGTTTAATCTCAAGCGATCATGTGGCCGCGGCCAAGATTAGTCGACCTAATTACAGCACATTTAGACACCCCATTGATTCGGAGTGGACCAGGAGCACTTAATAACACTAGTCTGTCAGACGGGGAAAAGGTCTGAAAGAAATCAAAGTAAAGAACAGGAAAAAAAAACATAATACAAAACTAATTAAGACTAATTTAGAGTCTAATGGTGCAGTAGGGGGAATGTGTGTCTTCTGATTAGATGTATACGAGATATTTGGCATTCTTCTTTATGGCAATTGAAAGTGAGTGGACACTGCCAGTGGTGCAGAGAGAGACTGGATAAAGGGCCTCCGTTAGGGCGCAGGGTGGGTGGGTGGGTTGGTAGGTGTGGGGTTAAGATGGAGCATTACACTCCGCACTTCTCACGCCATTTTCAGAAATTGTTCCACTGTATCTGCTTCCACCGCCTCCGAAAACATTTCATAGTTCTGTGGAGAGAAAGAGCGTCAATCAACAAACAAAAGGAAACATATGTAAGAAAAAAAAAAAGGACCTATATGCTTATGGTAAACAGAGGGCTTAAACATTTCTATGCACTTTGATGATGAAAATATGGGTGAAGTATGTCTCAGCTGCAAAATGCTCCACTATGTTCACCAACCAAGTGACTGCTTTAAAAGATAAGGTTTCCATACAGACTTGGAGTCGCACTATAACTTAGGAAAAAGGGTTGTACCATACAAGTTACTTAAAACTTTAAGTTAAGATACAACTTTTACACCTTCTCCGAACAGGTGGAAAGTCATTCCTTAACTGCTGTCATAGGGAAACAGTAAGAAAAGTGGTATAGACTGATGTTAGAAGAGCTGGAGAATTGTTTTGTTTGATATTTATGCCACTTATATCCATAACAGACTGGTCTGACTCAGTATGCCTCAGCACTGAGCTGTATTTACATGAGATGGAAATTGTCTCTGACACCATTTGGTTGTTTGTCACACTAGACTTGTGGCATTTTTAACCTTGAGCAGCACTATGGAGCAGTTTTTCAGAGTGGGTTCCTGTTTTGTTTGTGTTCTGTTTGCACAGTGATGAATGAGGAAGCACGGGTAAGCTGGTGACTCATTTTTAAGCTTAAAGTAACACAAACCATAACACCTCAACATCAATGCATGTGGCCTTTAAATGCGGATCTGAAGAATACAAAGGGAATAGAGAGGTTTCAAGTTCATTTTGCAGCCCTAAACTGACTCCCCCTCACTGATTTGACTCCACTGCACTAGTCAGCTTCTTGGCGAGGTTGTGTGACATGTTTGTACGCAGGACTGCATCTCCTGGTCAGCACTGACTAAGTGACACAATAAGTTATTTGTTGCTCGTTTGTGAAAGCTGTTGCTGTCTAGCAGCTGGTGGTCAGAGTTAGTTTGTCTGCCCTGGCTAAGTTGACTTTTAGCCATAGATGTATAAAGAGAACTGGATAGACTGTTGGAGGAAGCTGCTCAGTGGCGCATGAAGTTATAAAAAGGTTACATTTCCAGGCATAAAAATGACCTGGATCTTCCACATATGCTTCCGCATTGTGTGGCCTATAAAGCAAGCACACTAGAGACTCCGCCGGCTGAGCCCTTACTAACTAACTTGAATGGGGATAAAACGATTTAACTGTGCAGCTCTTATACTGAACTAATGTTCGCTCTTTGAATCTGTCACCCCTCTAACTTGTCTAACTTGACACTCTCCCCGCGAAGCAGTGGCGTGATCTTTTCTTACAAGCCATCCTCGGACACATTGCACCCCGGTGCTTTTTCTTAATGTACATACAGAATAATGCTCGTGCTATGACTAAACGAAATAGTCTCACACAGTTAGTCAGCTGCCTTTCTAGAGGAAATGGTTGCACACAGAGTTTCCTTTTAGCACGCCTCATCTTTCACCTCAGCCTGCTAACTAGGGACGCCATGAGCATGAGTGTGTACGCAAATCAACCTGCAGACCGACATGTGCAACAGGTCAAAAATATTCTCTATGATTCACCATTGTCGTCGCTAGAAGGGGCACAGAAAAAGTACAGAACAGAAGCTGCAGGAGTGGTTTGTACAAACACTTTACAGCCGACCTTCAAGCCAACAGGTAGAGCGCTGGGTGGATATTCCTGACATTTATAGAGCGTAGAGCCAATATTTAAGAGTTCACATAAAAGCATAACATTAATATTTTGATAAGCACCCTCAATATTTGGTTATAAAAGAATTGTGTGCAAAATACATGCACAGCAGGACTTGTTACAGCTGAAATATAAACTTAAGTGCTCTGTGATGGACAATAACAGTGGCACAGAGACACAAACTGCATTTATATACTGCATTTCTTGTTACAGCCAGCATTTACATTGATATACCTGTTATGCTAATACCAGTGACCGGTTAAAAAATGCAGAGTTACATTTTTTATTGTTTTAGGACTGCAATGTTGGAGAGCTTTTTTCGATAACGTGTGCAGAGTGTGTGTGTTTTCCTCACCCCACAGTACTGGTCTTCATTGAAAAGCTGGGGTGGGACTGCCGTTGGGTTCCCTGCTTTGCTTCTCATTTCATCACGAAGCTCTCCGCCCACAGAGATGTCGACCAGCTCGTACTGGATGCTTTTACTGTCAAGGATTCGCATCACTTCTGCCTGTTGAGACTTCACCTGAAAAACAACAGCGGCCCATCAGAATTGCACTCAACCTCAGCAGAGGCAGTCAATTCATTAAACCCGGAGCACATTATCTGCATGTAGTGACAATTACCATCACAACTCAAATCGTGCTTTTATTTACTACATTTCTAAGTGGAGCAGATGAGTGATAGCAGAGGATAGTGTGATAAATTGTAAGCAGACAAAGGCCATCAAAAACTTAAACCCTATGATATTATTTCTCCTCAGGGGCAGGGATATACAGTCGAGATATTTTCCAAGACAGAAAAAAAACAACATGATTTAAGTACTTTTTTAAAGGCCAGGGCTTTATCTGGCTCCTGGGTGATGATTAATAGACCCAGTGACCGCTTTGCTATCTCGTTGGGGACGACTGAGGAAGTTGGGAGGGGGGTGTTTGTAAAAAAAAGTGACCACACCTCAGCGCAGCACTAACTGGAAACACACAAGCTGGCATTGAGTTGGACACAAAGAGTTGTTGTTGTAAGGCCGCAGCGTTGTGTCCTTAAAACTGGAAACAGGAACTAAGTTTTTTTTTTCCAAATTGTTTAAAATAAAAAGCAGAATCAGATGTAAAAAGCTTCTCTGGATGTTTGAAGAAAGCACAAAGTAACTAAAACTGAGTGTTTTAATTTGAAATATAACTTTTAAGTAAGATATTTAGGTCTGAAACTCTCTAGAAATGCAGCATATATACTAGTATCCCACAATAAACTCTAAATAAACTAAAATAGGTTAAATATACACCAATACATACAGTAAAATAATCAATAATACATTGATTTCCCCTATCTCATTTAACTCAAATTGATTTAGATGGAAAACTCTTCATGTTGGCAACTATTGTGCAAAATGTTATTCCATTAAAAGCACACGTGTACATGCATACATGTGTATATACATGGGATTTATTACAACATTTAAAAGACGTGTTTTGGCCATGATGCAGAAAGACTTGGGTATAATTGGCACTAATTAACATCTTCCATCTACCAAAGGTTTCTACAACAAACCATCCCAAATTAGCAGGTTACCCAGCAGCATGACTGCACATGAGGGGGTTAAAAGCTAATGCACGTCACAAAACTTTTTCCACTACATGAATTCCTCACAACTAATAGATACCAGATGTCCGGCCCAGTGCTTTGCCATACACTTTGCTACATATTTATTCCTACAAAAGGGGGTTTTACAACAGGATGCCAACCTGTACTTCAAAACTTCATTACAAAGTCAAACTATTAAATAAATAAACTGCCTACCAACTAACACACACATCATATAACATATATATTTCACATTTCCTGCATTAAGGGAGTGTACTGGTTAATTCGGCTCACATATAAACAACCAGGCAGCTTTTACGTAAGCTTCTATGACTGGTTTGCATGCTTCTTTTGCACAAACTTGCAACAATGTAAAAATGAGGACAAGTAGATTTGGTAGCAGGTTTGCCATTTATAAAAAGATTAAAAGCATTTAAAGCAAGTGTTTTTAGTCCCTCTGATGTATGCATGACTGATAAATACATATTGCTTGTCCAAAGCTTTAATATTACAGTTTATATATGCGAAAAGCAAGGGCAGGCTTAAATTGACTGATTTTTACATGAAGTTTGGTGCACACTTCTCGATACAGGAAACGGGATACATATGGTGGCTAAACTTAGCTATTCCGGTCCACTTTAATGCACCACAATGACACCGTAACAGTGGCACAAGTTGGGTTAAATAATACATTTAAAAGCCCATTTTTGGAGGGGATATATCTGCAAAACTAGCTAGCCAGACATGCTCGATACATATTTTAAAAAACACCCTGTTAGATAAAGGAAATGATGTGTTATCATGGCTCATCTCTGCAAGTCATTCACGCCTGATAACTTTAATCTTTATTACGCCCACGACCTGTTAATGCTGACGTTACAGTAATGGTATAAATGGGCGCTGAGTAGCATAGGCCCGCTGCACTGTTAGTCAGGAAGAAGCTGTTAGTGATAGGGTGCTGGGTGTGTCTGTTGGACTGAGCATTGCTAGCTGCTGCTTTGCTGCCACCGAACATCAAACATAACGCTAAGTTGGTTAAATTAAGGCCGCTTGACTCACCGTCCGTGAGGCAGTAACGGTGGTGTAGTACAGTTTGATCCCCATGTCTGCTGCTGCCGCTGCTGCAGGTCCTTCCTCTCTCTTTGTGTATCTGCTCTCGAGTAGCTCTCTCTCTCTCTCTCTCTCTCTCTCTCTCTCTCTCTCGCTCTCTCTCTGACGTCAAGCTGTACCGTTATCGATTGAAGGGACAGGAAGTATGGCAGCCGAGCTTTCAAAATAAAAGACATGTCTTAAACGTAAGATTCAGGTAGGTACCAGGCTTTTTACCGGTCATATACTTGCACATTTCTGCACAACAGTTCTTTCATTTTAGAACACACACACACACATATATATATATATATATATATATATATATATATATATTGCTTATATGTTTTCACTGTATACATCCTATATTTTTGATATATACATCTCACTATTTATACTGTTAATTCTGTGTACACTGCTGAATCTCCTATATTTGCCATATTTATATACTGCTCATTCCGTTAATACTGCTGCTATGTACCATATTTATACTGTCCTTAGACAGTTCTTAGATCTTTTTAACTTGTATATATTTTTTATATTTTATATTTTATACTTCATATTTTATAATTCACGTTTATTGCTGTTTGCACCAGGGATTGGGAGAAACTCTATTTCAATTCTGTGTATGTCCTGTACATATAGCAGCAATTGACAATAAAGTTTGACTTGACTTGACTATATTTTTTTAATACTTGAATTTTTTTTATCTTCCTTATATTTTCTACTTAAAGGTGCAGTGTGTAAGATTTGGGGCCTTTATTTTCAGAATAAGGCAGACATGAAATATAATATTATGACTAAATTATGTTTTCATGCATGTATAATCACCTGAAAATAAGAATCTTTTTGTTTTTGTTACTTTAAAATGATCCTTTTATAGCTATACAGTGGGAGCGAGTCCTCTTTCATGGAGGCCGCCATGTTGAAACACCGTGTTTCTACAGTAGCCCAGAACAGAAAAACTACATACTGACTCTAGACAGGGCCCTTAAAGTGTTGTTTCTCCTTTACTCTAAGAAGTTGAGGGTGATGTGAGGAGATTGCAATACAGCGATTAGACCACAAGATGCAACTAAATCTTACACACTGGACCTTTAATGTTTATTTTGCACCAATTACACCAAAACAAATTCCTTGTAAGTGAAAACCTACTTGGCAATAAATCTGATTATGATTCTGCTTGTGGGAATTAAACAAACTTCAGTCATTCTAAAGAGAGCAGTATCATCAGTACAACAATAGGTCAACAAGTATCAGTTAATCCACTTTTGTGTCTGCTTGGGAGTGTCCCTGTCTCTCTTAAACAAGTTCAGTTCTGTGATGTTGTGTATGTATGTTTGTATTCTGTGTGTATTGTATGCTCTTACTAAAGGACAGGTTAACTTCAAGTGTGTGTCGAAATCAAGTGGAAACCTCCATGGCTGTGAACTAACTAACTGAATCTGCTGTTAGCAGGCAAAAGAACTGGACACAGCCTCTGAGACCAGCAGGAAATCACGTTACACCACCAAGGTGATTTACTGACTTTCTTGGAGCACTGGAGAAATGTTTTTAATATTGAGAAATATGAACGTTAAGCGTCATTTAAAGCCAAACTACCAGAGCATTAGGTTGTGGGAAACCACACTCACTTTGCTTTCACTTTGCTTTTTATGGAACTTCATACTGCAACACAAGCTCAGCTGGATTTGTTGATACATGAATTGATAGGCTGTTTGTTCATGTGTACTCTCAGGTCTATCTACTGCTATGCAAACACACACACACACACACACAGTAACACACTCTTTCTGCCGCCTCTCCCACAGATCTGAAATGAATCTGGTGCCATTGCATCACAACCAGTATGAACAGGAGGATGAATTACAGCAACTAATAACTCTTTTAATACATGTTGACACAAGTGTTGTTTTAGAAGCGATGTGAAAACGCAACTTTAAACCCCAATTCCCCCTCTTGCTGTGCATTGCGTATATTATTCTCATGCTGAAATATTATACAGCCCCAGATTTACTGTGTGGTCATTTGATGAAACACAAATGAATTCATGAACATCAGCTCGAGCACATTGTAAAGCAGGACCCACCTGAAGGCCCCTATAATGTCAATTAACATTGTGCATTAGTAGCACTCTATCACATATTCCAAAACAAAGTTACAATTCATTAAACAATACAAAACAAATTGCCATACAGTTGAAAAAACTGCTTCTGGGAGTCGTTGAGCAATTACTCAGCCCAGTTTGTAAACCAGCATTACCTCAAACAAACCAGCTGGCTGAGTTTTACGTTCAAAATATCATTGGCAGGAAAATAAGTACCACAGAGTACTACTGTAGAGCTAAAAACAATACTGCACTTGATGCAGTGTCAGCACCTTATGTACCTTATGAAATACATTGCTCAGTTCCAGGAACAACCTATTATTTTAGGGATGAGGACATTTTATCAGACACAAAAAGCAATTTGAAGATTTGAACATTTCGTAAATCGGCAGGTTAATCAACAATGAGAACAATTATGAGTTGCAGTCTTGTAGAGATCATTTCTCTAATCAGCTAATCATCAGCTTAGGCTGCCTCTGGACATTCTCTTTTCATATGTGTATCATGAATGGTTAATATTGTAAACAACAGGAACTGATTTGTTGTACTCTGGTAAACTTGACTCCATTTTCTCTCAATACTCAAAACCGCTTCCCACTAGGCAGTTTAAAGAGACAGTGCAGATCTTTATTCATATTTTTCTTTGCCACTTTTTTAAAAGTATATTAAATTTACCCCTAGATCAAAGTGGAATATTTTTAATTGACAGTAATAAGGTTGGTACCTTATTTCCCTATCTGTTACACTTACACTCTTGTCCTTCTACTCATACTTTCTCTTCCTTTCTTTCTTTCTTTCTTTCTTTCTTTCCTCCTCCTTAGACTCAAGCCCCCTTTTCTTACCTCTCTACCTCATTTTTTCTGTTAAGCTTCATCTATCTTTCAGGGAATTCCAGACAATCACACACACACACACACACACACACACACTGGTCCTTACATATCTGTTGGTCAGAGAAGCAGTGTTTGGTCACCTATAGATAACTGTATCTGGTTTTCCTCAACTGATTTAATTGCATGTAAACCAGAGTTGTCTATAGGGTATGATGACTGTTAAAAAGTTAAAAGAGTTACATTGAAAAGAAATGTGTGTACTTTTGTACATGTGCCCAAAGCATGTGTATGTATGTGTTATAGGCCTAAGGGTATGAAAGTATGTACATGTTATTGTTATCAAACATTTCTATATTACTTAAACAGTGGATTCATTATTAATTAAATTATTAAATTACTTTGAATGGTTTGCTCAAATTGTAAAGATGAAAATCTCCTTTTAAGTTAACATATTATTGACTTGTTTATTTGTAACACCAAGAAGCTTCTTCTGTTTGTTTTGTTGACAGCAAATCGGAAACTAACAAAGTAAATGTTGCACATTAGCACAAGCATTTCTGAGCCAGCCAGTGTCCATCTGTCCTCCTCCCCTTTCAAATCTGTCTATTATCATAGTAAAAACAACACTGGAAGATATGTCCACAGATCCAGAATTAACTCCCTGTTTGATGTCTGTGAAAATTCTCCGTCGTCCAGGTCATCTTTCTTTGAGATGAGTTTAATCTGGCACAAGCTGGACTTGGTTGTAAATCTCTGAAGACCTCTCATCTTCTTCAGTGTTCTTACTGTTTTTAGATCCAGAAATGTTGCCGGCTGTTAAACATGTTTTATAGCCCTGATCAAGAGATATTTATAAATTCCTGTCTGGAAAACTGGTTTTAATATTTATCGTTGATGACACAAACCTGTCAGGATATGTATCCACCTTAAGGATGCAATCAGATCTAAAAAGGGCAATAGATGTTCACATGAAATACTCTGTATAACACAGTTTGAATTGGTACAATTTTGGTAACACGTAACATATAACAGCATACCATTTAACAGCAGCCGTACTGTGTGCTGCTGTAGGTGTATTCCCACTTTCCTGCCATTCTCGTATACCCTACAGTCCATTAATGGTCTGATTCTGGGATGTACTTGCCGCTACTTTTGTCAGACTGTTACCTCTCTGCCATACTGAACTTTTCTCTAACTCTGGGTTGGTCACAAAATCCAAAACCCAAAGATATTTTGCAGTCAGTGCTGCAGTACAGTAGGGCTTCTTTTTATAACCAACAGGACATTTCTAAGCATAGCAGTCTACCCTGAGCATGCTGTCAGCAGACAAACGCCTCTGGAGAATGGATCCACTGAGGCACAAGAAACCTTCATTCCTCCTACAAGATTTAGTGTTCCGGGCCAGCAGCCACATCACTAAGCAAGACCACCACAGTCACTGAGCCTTGCAGTGTGTGTGACCAGAAATATAACAGTGGAGGAGCTTCACTACGCACCTGAAAGTCTGGAGATGTAACATAATATTTCCAAGAATAGTTATGATGGTCCGATTCTGTCTCTTGACATATACTGTTGATTATTTCTTTGCAGCCTTCTGCTGATTTTGTTTCATCCCAAGGGTGCTTTGAACTAACTGCTAACATCAGCTTGTTAACATGCTCACATTGACAACATTAACACGCATTTTAAGATGGTATAATGTAGAGCTCGATTAGTTGTCACCAATCAAATTAATCACCAACTTTATTGATAAACCGCATAACCACTTTGAGTCATTTCTTAAGAAAAAATGTCCAAATTCCCTCATTTCAGCTTCTCAAATATTAGTATTCATTGGATTGTGGACATCACCTTGCATTTTTGGATGCCGTAATAAACATTTTTCACCATTTTCTTACATTTTATGGACAAGAAAAACAAAACAATGGATTTTTGGCTTAATGGTGGCACTGGATCAAAAGTTAAGGGATCACCAAAGTTCATCCTGATGGGAACATGAATGTCTTCATTTCTGTCCAATCCATCCAACAGTTGTTGAGAGATTTCCTTCAAAACCATAAATTCAACCTCATGGTGGCGCTAGAGAACAAGTCCAGAGATCACCGTAGTGTCCATAGAATGCATCTTCTGGGAACCATCAATGTCCATTTGTGCCAATCCATCCAATCTAATTGGATAGCTCTCAGTTTCACGGCCATCTATCTAATATTTCCAATAACCAGAGATCTCATGGTGGCACTAAAGGAAAAGTTGAGGGATCTCCAAAGTCAGTAAGCCTCATCCTCTGCAGAACATGAATATCTGTGCAAAATTGTATTGCAATCCATCCAGTAGTTGAGATATTTCAGTCTGTTACAAAATGCCGGACTGAGATACTGACAGTTTGGCACCAGAAGTTACAGAAATTGATTAAATAAAGCAAAATCATGTTGTTAGCTGGCCCTTCTTCTAAAGAACGCTTCACTGTGAGGGACACACAATGAGGGTTTAGTGTTTTTCAAGGAAACTTCAACGTGACACATGGTTACCAAGGGAATTCAATCTGTGATAGTCCAGTCCAAACACTGTCTAACAGCTACACCACCCAACAGCAGCAAGTAACTTGAAATGATCCAGACTCCCCAACTTATAAGCATCTACAAAATTTATGTTTTAGAGGACATCTTACTCAGACATTGCCAAATCAGCTGTGTATAGTTGTGTAATGCTCTGAATATTTCGAGCCCCATTAAGTCTAATGAGCAGTGATGAAATTGAATTTGGAACGTATCACAAGGGAAGCAGGCCGGCCTCTTCTATTGTGAGTCAGACAGGAGGAATGCGGGAGAGAGTCCAGCAGTGTCATAATTCGGCTGATTCAGGGCTTTAAGTGAGTAACTGAGCCATGCAGTATGGACCAGTACCACACAAATGCACAGTAAGATTGCAGAGCCAGCCAGCACTGTCAATATATCTGACATCTTTGTGGACAGTGTGGTGGGCAGTATCATCTTTGAGGTTTGCAACAGAGGAAGCAGAAAACCAATTCTGCTTCTGACATGAGAAAATGAACCAGGTCTTTGCCTCAAATAAGTGTACCTTCATCAACACAAGGGGGCAGCACAAAGGTATGTTTGACTTTGTCAAGATCCATCTGAGAGCAAGCAAGATCCTAACTGATAGAAATATTCACAGAAGATTCAAAGAAGGCTTATTTCAATGGTTTATGTAATGAGGCAAGGGAATAAAAAAAAGTCTTTGGTGTCAGGGCGAGGTGATGTGATCAACAATAGCGCAACCATAGTAGAGAACTATGAAACTTTCATGATGTTCTCATAGAAATTGGTTGTTGGAACAGCAAATGCTTACAGATTATAGTAAAGACACAAATGTATATCATGGGACCGGGAGAAATTAAACATAACAGAAAAAAAACATGAGGTAACAGGTTTATACCTGTTTGCATTAAGTTTTTACCTTGTGTTTTTTTATATGCTACACTGAATAAAAATGTGAGAAATTAAGCAAAAGTCATGGAATACCAATTGTTGTATTATAACTGTAAAGTGAATTAACAGAAAACTTGACTTGTATCACAACAACAGTGTGCGGCCTTGCATTACATACTATAAATACCACAAAACAGAAGTAAATGCAATCTGAGATTACCCGGATAACAACACACAGGAAGTTTCATTGCTCTGTGACAAGATTATGTTTACGGTTGAGTTACCCTTCAATGTAGCTCATGCTGACATATCCTATTATTGGTCAGATGTAGAATTAAAGGTACATTTTCACATTTATACATTTTGTCGAAGACAAATGCGTCTACAGTAGTCTAACTAAATATCTGGACGGCGCAGACCCAGTGCAATAAGGCTCAGAAGCTTTCCTCCTTGAAAATGCCATTGCTTTGATGACAGTATATAGTGCTTTAGTTTATAAGTGCTGAAACATCTTCATTTAAAAGACAGGTAAATTGGGGGACTGAAGGAAATGGTTGACATTAGCTTAATTTGGCTTTGATTTTACACAAGAACTAATAGTGCATAAAAATGGCTGGGATGCAAAGTTAAAAAATGTGCCTACCAACACCTCTAAAGCTCATTTATTAGCTTGTTATATCTTGTTTGTTTAATATCTACAGGCCTGGACACACAAAGGCAAAAGATATCAATAGATATCAATTTATTCTAATGAAAATGCAGCAATAAGGGGATCTGTTTGAAAGGGCAAAATGAATCTGTGTCTACATACAAATTCACGCTGTTGACCAATAGCAAGCTGACAGGTGACAGTGCGGGCCTTTGAGGGGATGGAGAGCTGTTAGTAAGTGTGTTAGCTTGGAGCACTTTCCAGCATTTTCCCTGTCAAATAACTTTATATGAATAAAATGAAGTGCAAAAGGGAACAATATGTAAGAGGGAAGTAAGCAGAACAATAGCAAGACTGACTAATGCTAGCCCAGCATGTTAGCATGTCTGTGGTTAGTTCACCAACTAGCCTTCCAAGTGGTCACTACATCACTATACTTCCAGTAGTACCTATTTAGATGAATAGATATTACTCGCCACTTAAAGATATCAAGTAGGGAGATATTACTTGTCGTACTATTTCTTGGTCATGTAATGTCATCTTTCTGTAGTTGCCAGGCAGTCAATGGCGAACTCGCCAAGTAACACCCCTGAAAAAGACAATTATTAGCTAATTATTGAGTTTTAGAGGTGCTGATGGGTGGATTGCTTTACATTTGGACTGAGCCAGGTTAATCAATCTATTATTTGGACTTGACCTTGAAGTCAAGCCTTAGTCTTACTTTCCTCAGCATGAAGGCAACCATTACCGTGCATATAACCAAAGTCACCAGATACAATCCAACAAAGAGAGCGGCGTCACCGCTCCCATGCAGACGTGAGTACAAGTTCCTACGGTCCATGAAGTCGAGGTAGGTAGCATGGATCTGACACATGGTGCAGCAAGATATTAAAACATGAAACATCTGATGGCTCTGTCCGACAAAATCACACCGCCCAGGGAAGCAGCGCTCCGGCAGGGGGAAGGTAAAGAAGAAGGCGCAGCTGAGAAACAAACCCACTTGGCCAAAGTGATAGATAATGACTCGGTCATCGCTGGCTGTAGACCATAATATGAGTCTTTTAGTCACAGGACTGCTATCCCAGATAAAGGCGAGCGCTGAGGGCAACACTTGGACCACCTTACACACCCAAGTCTGTAGGCTGTGGTTGCAGTATTTGCCATAGCAGCAACCCAGACATGACAGACAGCTGAGAACAGTAGCAACGGGCATGAAGAGCCCATGCACATATCTGTACAAGCTTTCATCCACAGCATAGTAAAAGTGACCTACAGCACTGCCGTACTGATACTGTGCTACCCCAACATAATCCAGAAAGAAGAAGGTATAGTGACACAGCTCAGACTTGCCACCCAGTAGGTGAGCTGCTACACTGAATGCTGAGTAGATCAAGCAGGACAGAACCAGGACCAACAGGGGCCACGAATGATGATCACTAACAAAGTCCACAGTCTCAGCAAGTTGCCAGAATTTAACCAGAAAAGCTAAAGATGCCAGCAGGTGAGTCCAAACGTTGATGGTTTCATTGTGGCACTGGAATAAAGACAGGAAGTAGTACCGCCAGTTTTGGTTTAACAGTCGGTAGCCGGTGTAGATGTAGTGCTCCCTGAAGTAAGGGGGAACTTCAGTGTTTCTTACAGTGCTGGGCATGGAGGGTGCGGCCTCAGTCAGCATCCGAGGAACCTCCCTGATCTGCTGCAGGCTAATGAACACTCGCCCAATTCTCTCCATTACAATCGTCGCCATAGCTGTCAGTGATGCACACTGGGTGGTTTCTGCAGAGGAGATTTTAAGAGTTAACATCCACAAAAATTAATTTAGAAAAAGTTTCAAAGTATGCAAAGACACTTACATATGGTATATGCATAAACACGTGCAAACAGACATATAGAGTAAAACAAAACATTCAAAGTAAACACAGTTGTGGATCAGCCAACTTTGAATGAGCCATGAACTATGAACCAATGAGGTCATGAAATGGAAACAGCTTATTTGATTGTAAAGCACAATAATGCACATAATGCAACATTATTAATGAATACATCTATTAACGAAAAAAGGTTCTTACCAGAGGTCAGTAGAGCCTTGCTTGCTTCATGTGTAAGTAACATGTGCTAAGTAAGCTTAAATGTGAGTTTGTCAGACACTACAACCAGTACGGCATGGATATTTACACTGAAGATAAAGAACCAGTAGCTCAACTTTTTGGTGTATGACAAACCTATGGGTGGAAACACACTGTAAACAAATGAAAGGGTTCTGGACATGTTGTTCTTCTGTTGTTGTCATGTAAAATACACATAAAATGATTGTTGTTTTCTCCCTTTTTTGACCTTTTGATCTGCTCCTTTGCACCCAACGTACAGGAAACAAAAACATGATCTATAAAACTAAGCATATAAATACAAGTTCAAGTTCTTAACACTGAGGCACAGGTACTTATGGAGGCCCTAAAATGTCATGACATTTCCTCTGATCCATAGAAAAGGAGCTGTATTATGATATTGACAGTGCGAGTGGGTCACCCTGAGCTATGGCATTGCAGCTAGACAGATAACTAACTATAAGAATCACCGTTATTGGCCACATACAGTACATCAGACTCCAGTTTTACATTGATCTCAATGTACGTACACAGATATAGGCATATGGTATAGATATAAGCATAATATAAACATTACACTACTATGTGCAGATATAAATGCAAACACACAAATATACAGTATACAGTATATGTATGTGTGTGTGTTTTTTCCGACACTCTAGATCAAGATACACTGACACCATAGATAACTAACTAAGCTAGTTAACCTACCTCTCTAACCAACTAGCGAGGCTGATTGTGACAGACTAGCTGTGATTATAGCCTTGGCTGCGCTTTGGTTATCATTATGACTGAGATACATTACTGCTGTATTCCTGAACTCCTCCGGTGTGTTGGTAACACCTCTGTTGCATCCTGGCAAATTATTAATAGGAGCAGTAAAGAGTTATCACAGTACACCTACTGTTTCCATATCGATAGCATCATAAATTCAACCACTAATGCAACCGTAGTTGAAGCAACAACCATCCACACAGCTTCACCCAGCACAGCCAGGCAAAGAAGCTGCAGCTGTGCTTACAGCCAGAGGCTATAAACTGTCAAAGCTCTGCCTTTTGAAAGCAGTAATGACCAGTAAGTGTCACATCGTCTCTCCTTTCTGTAGCGTCCTCAGACTGTTTCCCTACACTGGCAGTGTATTATAATTGGACTGGACCAACATAGTAGCTGTTCCTATGGATCAGGGGGAATGCTAAATTAATTATGGTTAGGGTATAGAAGTAGTTCAATAAAAAAATTTACCACCACGACAGTTCATGGGCTCTGTTGGTCACCCAAATCCAAACCCAGACCAGGAGACAGGAGAATTGGTTAAGGCTGTTTATTGTCGCAAAAGTTGGAGCAGTGTGGAGCAAGGGAATATAAAAGTCCAAGAGGCAAGTTAGTAGTAGCGGAGTACACTGTGGTTCTGTAGCCCAAACTAGCAAACAGGTAACAAGGACTTGGGTAGACATGGCAGGTATACAGGCAGGCAGGTAGGCAGGCAGGCGTGGTAATCCTGAGACACAGGCAGAACACAGGATTAGCAAAACATCAGGTGAGCACACAAAACAAGATGGCAAAGTTCTTTGCCACAACATCTGTACTGCATAGGAGGCTGAGCGATCTGTCAGTTTCTGGATGAATGAGCCAGAGTTTTTGCTGCGCATGTTTGCAGAGTTGATTAGTTGATGAGCTGTGTGTGCTTCAGTAGATTTCAAGGAGAGAGGAGGCCACACCCAGTAGACTGGGAAGCCTAGGAATAAGTAAGTAAGCCTTTGTTGAAACGGTACTTGTCCCTTGCTCATCTTACTGTGGCAGAAAAATCAACTCCAACCACCAAAATCTGTGTTCCATCCAACTATAACCCTAATGCCCCTTATCCAATGATACAGCAGGGGTGCCAATGCATTTGGTAAATTTAATCTGGCACAACTTTTTCCATACTGCAACACAATCGTCCTTCAAAGCACTGCAATGTCCAAAAATAAGAAAGTAGTATGTCATCTGTTTACATTGAGAACATTGTGCCAAAGGTAACATAACTGCTCTGCTGCAATAACTTTCCATCTGTATTTGAGTATTATAAACTGCTGTGCAGTATTTTAGTGCCTGATAAGCCTTCAAATGCATAGATCTATTAGTCAGACTGAACTTCCATCCCACACTATTGGCAGGTCCTGCACTGTAGCATCCTTTTACAAAAGGGGCATAGCTTCCTGGCACTACAAAGAAACTGAGGCACCCATTGAAGCACACCAACTGACCATTACTACAGTGTGTCCTGCAAAGACAGTAATTTCTCTGCGCTATGAAGAAAACTCAGCCCAACTCAACTGAAGGAAACTCAGAGACAGATGCCAAACCCTCCCGTCCAGCTGGGATAGGAGTTCCATTCTGATTGTAAGCTGCAAAGAATACTTGGAGGACTCTGAGATGAGACAATCGTGCCTGTGAAGCGTGGACACTATCAGGGGGATTAAAGGAAATGCATAAAGAAGACCTCTCAGCCAGGTGTTGTTGAGCATATCCATCCCAAGTAGGGCACTGTCCACCACTGGAGAAAACCACAGAGGACGATGGGTTGTGCAGTTTAAAAATGTGTGAGGACAATGGATGTTTTTGCTCTGCCTCCTCAAAAAAAAGGTGCAAATAAGCCAGGCATCCAGGTCCTGGCCCAGATATTTACACCCTGCAGGTAGAGTAATATAATGGTCACCTTTGTTCACCTTATAAATGGAATGAGGCCAAATTGATACGCTCAACCTTGAAAGGAAAAGCAAAAGATGTTTTTGTGTTCTGGGTGAATGGAAGTGTCCTTGAGATCTATGAAGACGAACCAGTCTCCTGAAGTTACATATGACAAATTCAGATTGTATGAAACTAAAATCTGAATGTGTTTACCTTCTCAGGTCTAGAATAGGCCTTGAAGTATTGTTTGTTGTCTTTGGTATTAGAAAATATGTTGGGTAAAACCAATTGTGCTGTGAATGTAGGTTTCTTCTTTACTGGCCTTTGTCCCCGAGTTCAGTAATCTCCTGTGACAAAAAGTGATCCATCAGCGCAACCTAAAACCCTGGGACATTGTCTCCAAAGCTCAAGCATCCTATGAATGGTATATACTTGTAAAGCTGGGAGGGACCTTGTCCCTTTAGCCTTTTTGTGCCCTGGGCTACTGCCTTCATCCTGCAGCCTAACACAACTTCATCTGCTGCTTATGGGCCACCACAGCTTCTACAAGCTACCCCTGAGAATGGAAGGTGATCTCCAAACTGGACACCTTCACAGAGAGCAGAAGGATGCTGCAGTTAATACATATGTCAGACTGGGCCTAGAGTCAGGCTAGCAAATCTCAGCTAGACCAGTGAAAGACATGTGGCAAATGTAGACAACTCGAAGTGGGTAGCTAATAGTCTACACATCACACTCATGACTTTTGCCATGTTTCAACTTCATGGTAAGACACAATGCAACATGCATCCACTCATGTATTTTTCTTGATTTCTTTTTCCACTGCAGCTGGTACCTCCCTTAATGTAGGATTCTTAGCTGATCCTGCCGTGGGGAATTGCCATGACCACATCTTCAACACAACACAACACAAACACACAGATCCTTTCATTAGCTACCAAACAGAGGAACATCTGCATTTATCATTTGACTATGATATGGTTTTGCAGGCTGACATTTATAAAAATCTAGATCAAGCAAATAAAATATTGCAGTCATGATTTGCAGTTGGTTTAAAGGATGTCCGCGTCACACAAGTGACGATTCCAGTGACCCTTCTCACTGGCCAGTCAGTGGTCTGCGGACTCCGTTTGATACTGTCTCAGATACCAGGTACCATCCACAAGTTTTGCCAACAGAACACCAAAAAAGATGCTTCCAAGCCAGTCAAGTTGACCCGTACCATGCAGTGAAAATAGAACATGAAATAAGTGAGGTAACAGCTACCTGACCTTTTCTTTTGCTGGTTCAGTTTAATGAATCCTTGACATAGATAGTTGGGTACATTTCTTGTGGATGTAGGTCACCGAATCGGTAAGATGAAAGGAAAATGAAAGGATATTTTTAATTTCCTCATCCAGTTTTTTAATATATTTTTTTCTTTCATTACAGAGGACATGCATATGGTCCTAACTGAGGTTTTCTGGCCTACTGGTCTATTTTTTATGTTGCGTGAGTACATTAAGTCACAGATTCACTTTGTGCTGGTCCCTAGTCTGCGTTTACAAAATACCAACACACATGCACAGCATGACAGTGTCATGTGAATCTTTACAGCATGCAAGTAACAGCTGAGGCCCTGCTAGGAGGAGCACTGTTTAACAGGTTACCATGGAGACCAATTTAGCATTGAAAGACATCTACAACGTCGAGACATCTTTGAGAAACAGCAATCAGGTTTGGTATGCTATCTGTTGTAATTGTATAATTGTATATTGTGTATATAAAAATGATTACTGGCACATATATCCTCCAAAACCAGTAGGACTTCGTTTTTTTTAAAAAATATAATAATATAAAAAGGCTTCCTTTTTTTAATAGTGAAAAGGCAGTTGCAATTTTACCATATATTTTTATGCTCTTAACCATTTCAGTCTGTAGCTCTTGGTGTTGATTCCTCACAAAAATACCCAGTCTAGAAAACAGGAGGTGCTGTTGCTTTGCTAGAAATAAGGCAGCAGGTGGAAGCCACTGGTTGACAAAAATAAAAGTCCATTAAGAGAAATAAATCTGTGACACTTTTAAAACAATACGGGCTCTGTCTCCAAGAGATGTTTATTTAACTCGATCCCAATGTCTTTACATCTTGGTCAGTAGTAGGCATTATTATTTCCCAAAGACATACATTCATACACATCACAGTACCTTTATATTTAATTAGTACACTCATGTAACACCCACACTCTCTTTTCCCTTGTGATTCAAAAGGCACAATCACGATTTCCATCAAGACACAATACAGTGATTGCTGACATCCTGATAAACAGTACATCATACAAACATACAGGATATACTGCATGTCTAAACTAAGACATATTCATGGAATTAAGACTTGAATAGAACAACGACAACAACAAAAAAGGTTAAAATCTCAGACTGGCAATGAAAAACATCTCATGTCGCTTCAAAGATTTCAAACGTACATGTATACATCCACCTGAATCCTTTAGCTTTTGATGAATCTGCACACTGTGCCATTATCTGTTGTCATTAAGGAGTTAAAAATCAGCATCAACTTATGCAAATGTGCAACCAATTTTCCCGAAAGGCACTATGACATGTCTTAACATGTTATCACACTGTAAAATGTTTTTTTTAATGTCACTATGTTACAGTGGCCTAACTTCAGTTATGAAGTAGATTTTTTTTAACAAGTTTTGAGCAGTGTATCACCTTTAAACTATTTCAATAATTAACATTTTTTTAAAAAAACATAAAAATCTAAAAGTTCATTAGTTTTTGGTAACAAAACCTCACTTTCAAAATATATAAATTAAATCAGATTTTTCATGCTATTCCATAGATTATTCCAGTATTGTTGGATAAAAAAAAAAATAAATCCCAACAATCTGATAATTTAACAAATCCGGATGCTTGTCATGTATTTTTATCAGTAACGTGATAGTGATCTTATTAATGGCTGTAGGTGGTCATAAGTTATGGGCATCTGATTTTGTTTCCAGCCTTTGCTGATGCACAAAAATGCGGCTACTGTGAGTTATTACAAAACGTTTAATACAAAGAAGTACCAAAATACTAACTCCTAACATCATTATCTCACCTGTAATAGGCCGCTAAATGTTATGACAAATACTCAAATTCCAACGTCATAATACAATCCTGCAGCAAATATAATTTGTTCCCTTTTGAAAAGCAGCACGTCTGGAAGGAAAGGCACATGAATGCTTTTGCATATCCATCCTACAACATCAAGTCTATTATTTTGACTTGGCTTTCAAGTCAAGCACTTGTTTAACTTTCCTCAACATGAAGGCAACTATTAACATGCATGAAACCAACGTGACCAGATACAGTCCCACAAAGAGAGCAGCGTCACCGCTCCCATGCAGACATGAGTACAGGTTCCTCCGGCCCACAAAGTCGAGGTAGGAGGCATGGATCTGAGACAGGGTGCAGCAAGATAGAAAAACATGAAACATCTGATGACTCTGTCCGACAAAATCGCACCGCCCAGGGAAGCAGCGCTCCAACACGGGGAAGGTAAAGAAGAAGGAGCAGCTGAGAAAGAAAACCACCTGGCCAAAGTGATAGATAATAGCTGGGTCATTGCTGGCTGTGGACCATGACATGAGTCTTGTACTTACAGGACTGCTGTCCCAGATATAGGCGAGCGCTGAGGGCACCACTTGGCCCACCTTACGCACCCATGTCGGTAGGGTGTGGTTGCAAAACTTGCCATAGCAGCATCCCAGACATGACAGACAGCTGAGAACAGTAGCAGCAGGCATGAAGATCCCATGCAAATATCTGTACATGTTTTCATCCACAGCATAGTAAAAGTGAACTACAGCACTGCCGTACTGATACTGTGCTACCCCAACATAATCCAGAAAGAAGAAGGTATAGTGACACAGCTCAGACTTGCCACCCAGTAGGTGAGCTGCCACACTGAATGCCGAGTAGGTCGTGGAGGACAGGATCAGGATCAACAGGGGCCAAGAATGATGATCACTAACAAAGTCCACAGTCTCAGCAAGTTGCTGCAATTTAACCAGAACAATTAAAAACGCCAGCAGGTGAGTCCAAACGTTGATGGTCTCGTTGTGGCGCTGGAATAAAGACAGGAAGTAGTACCGCCAGTTTTGGTCCAGCGGTCGGTAGCCAGTGCTGATGTAGCGCTCCCTGAAGTAAGGGGGAACTTCAGTGTCTTTTACAGTGCCAGGCATGGAGGGTGCCGCCTCGGTCAGCATCCGAGGAACTGCCCTGATCTGCTGCAGGCTGATGAACACTCGCCCAATTCTCTCCATTACAATCGTCGCCATAGCTGTCAGTAGCTGAACGATCCACACTGGGTGGTTCCTGCAGAGGAGATTTTAAGAGTTAACATCCACAAAAATTGAACATTTTGTTCACAGCAGGGCTGAGCTTCGCCTGCAGCCAAACACAATGTGCTGTGACTACAGTGCAGGTGGCTATGCCTAATGCTGTGGCTAGCTGTGGGCATTGTCGTGGATCACATTTTATTGAGAAAATGTTCTCTGGTTTTCCCTCTAATGTCCACTGGCTGCTCCGCCTCATCTCTCTGTGTTTTACGGAGTTTCTTGATAAACAGTAAAGTAAACTGTAGCTGCTGTTAGCTAATGTTAGCTCAGGTTGTTAGCTATTCTGCCCGAACTTTGAGCTCAAAGCACCAGAGGAGTGTTAGTGTTTGTAAAACAGGTATTTCAGGCTTTCTGGCCCAATGCTGGCGGGAAACAGAGCTGATGTTGTGCTAGAACAGGAGCTGGGCAAGTAGGCAATATAACCGGGCTCAGCAGCCTCTATGGACATAATGATAAAGGCAAAAAGACCAAAGGGGACATTGATGGGGGACTGAGCAAGAGGCTGCCAGACAAGAGGCAATTTGGAAATTACTTTCAGTTTTTGGCGAGAGCTTTGTGAAATAAAAGGCTGAAAGACAGACGCCGAGCTGGGCTTCTTGCTGCTGGACTAGTAAGTAATTGTAGCTGGCTGTTATGTCTTGTGCTGTTGCTCTTACTTGATGTTTGGCTGTAAATTAGTCCACTCCCTAATTTTTGAACATAAGTTACATAATCATGACAAATACACCAGTACAACTGCCCATATTTATAACAGTGGTACTGCACTCTGCAACTAAATTGTAAAAAATACAGTAATGTTGCTTTAAATAGGGAGCAGCTGGTGTATGACTTTAGTATATACAGAGTCACATTTGTAGTCATAATCATGTTAGCTCTCCTGCTGTGTTTGATGCAATAGGCCTACTTATCACACAGACACCAGATTGAAACTTTTCTCCTCATTCTCAAAAGCACAGTTTTACATTTTTTATTACATTTAATGAGTGAGTGAAGTTTTTAAGTTGCACATTTTGCCTCTTCCTTAATATAGTGCCCCTTTAAGCCTTTAAGAGGGAAAAAAAAAAAAATCTATGTTTTTTTGCTGTATCCGCCCCTGGTGAGAACGTGCCGCTGTGAGTCATATAATATCCCTATCAAAGTGACTCCATCTGGGGTCACTAAACCGAGCCGTGTCGCTGTGCCCCGTCACTCATGTGTATGTTACTGTAAAGACCCAAACCCGAGGTACTTCAGAAAAGTTCTGTCACAGCTTGAAACTACTTAATATTCATAACGTTAGTGCGCATCACGTCAGCAGACAACCTGTTTACTGACCCCGGTGCCATAAACGTATAAACTTATACCTGAGCGGCGTCTCACCTGGTGCTGATCGCTCGTTCCCTTCAGGGTCCGCAGTGGAAATGAACTCTTCCTCCTCCTCCGCCCGCAGACACAAATATTAAACAGATTGACTCTGAAGTGAGAAGAAAGCGTCAAGTTGCCTTAAAAAAATACAGCCGGAAATGGAGTGATTTTTACACAACAATAAAAGCACAGAAGAGTTTGAAATGAAAAATATAAAGCTGTTTGTTATGTTATGTTATGTTATGTTATGTTATGTTATGTTATGTTATGTTATGTTATGTTATGTTATGTTATTGCAATTAGATATGTGTAATGTGGATAAATACAAGTAGAGTGGAACTGGTGAAATATCGTAAACAAAATTTGAGTTTGGAAAAGTATAAGGAAAGAAAACTAAACACCTGAATCCAAATTCTTTGCATTAACAGACACACACAGATTGGCTTGACTGATCAAATCACTAAATATATCAAGTATACCATCTGTAATCGAACCAGAATCACTTTTATTGGCACGTATGTGTACACATATGAGGAATTTGACTCCAGTTTCACTTAGCTCTCAATGTAAATACACAGATATAGACACAAATACAGCTAAAAACAAGTACAGCACAGAACATAACATTAAACCACTATATACAGATATAAACACATATAAATATGTAGATCTTTATATATATATATATACATGAACAACAATAACATTTGTAGACAGAGTTGGCACAGGATTTTCTGACCAAACCATAAGCGAATTAGTCATTGCTCAGGACTGAGGTGTATTGCTGTGCTTTGCTGGCACTAACATACATATTTACTATTGTCGAGCATGCCTGGTTATTTAACAACAATATGTGTGTGTAAGATTCAGTGGCATCTAGCGGTGCAGCCAACTGAATACCCCTCACGCCTCAGCCTCTCCTTTCAAGTGTATAAGAGAAACTACAGTGGCTGCGACACTTGCAAAAGATGGCGTTGTGGACTACACGGTGGTGCAACATGGCGGACCCTGTGATATAAAAGCACTCTCTGTAGATATAAAAGTCTCATTCTATGTTTACAAAAACATAAACATTCATATGTGTGCATATTATATCCCATTTCTGACATATTCTGTAGAGGGCCCTAAATCTTACACATTGGACCTTTAAGTTTTATTTTGAAAATTCATACCGGAAACTCCACACCCGAGTGGAAGTGAGGAAGAAGGTTTTCTAAGATTAAAAAAAAAGAAGAAGAAGAAGAAGAAGAAGAAGAAGAAGAAGAAGAAGAAGAAGTAAACATACCCAAAGAAAACCTCAGTCGTGAGACACTTTGACAGTGTCAAACGTGTAGAGATAAGTTAAAAGTTCAGCCTCAAGTTTAAAAAAAAAGTTGTTTTCTGATGTGTTTATCGGAAAAATTGATTTAACTTAACTAAAAGGACACAGCCAAAAAGAAAAAACGTCCTCCAATCTCAGGATTCATCACTGTGCTTCAATCCATCTGTTGATGCAGAGCAGAAAAAGTATTAAGATTTAAATCAGAACATTTGTTTAAGAGGCTCAAAGGCCGAGAAAGGTATTTCAACTGTGTGGGTGTGAACTCCTGGAACATTCTTTGTCAATGACAAGTTTCTCTCTCTCTCTCTCTCTCTCTCTCTCTCTCTCTCTCTCTCTCTCTCTCTCTCTCCTCTCTCACACACACACACACACACACACACACACACACACACACAGACCCCACATACAGTGGACCTACTGTATCTATCATGTAGGCCGCAGCAGATATGAGCACCTTTACACACTTATTCAGGTGTGTTTGAAGATAAACCACGAAGGCCTGTGGAGATTAGTTAAAGGGA
Source organism: Argyrosomus regius (assembly GCA_946959425.1). Taxonomy (NCBI): domain Eukaryota; kingdom Metazoa; phylum Chordata; class Actinopteri; family Sciaenidae; genus Argyrosomus; species Argyrosomus regius. Next base: position 9,248,849 of record OX336899.1, on the reverse strand, counting down.
CACCTGTTCTCACCTTAAAATCCCTGTAATAGGTCTGTTTTAAAGGTAAACGTGTGGACAAATAACACAAGACACAAGTGAAACTGGTGTGTAACAGACAAAAAGACTTGACTGATAGCATATTAGTCTGCAAAATATATAATCCAGGGTTCAAAAGAGTGAGAAGTTTGCCTTTTTAGGAAATACGCTCTCATATTTGTCCTGTAAATACAGCCTGCAGCTGGTCAACTTTGCTCAGAATAAAGACTGAAAATGTGGAAACAGCGAGCCTGACTATGTCTGAAAGTACCAAGAAATAGTCTGGCACTTTTAACATGCTGGTTTTTGCGCGAATTAAACAACTTTTGAATACCTTCAAATTAGCTCTTTCCCCCTGTTTTCAGTCTTTTTGCTAAGCTAAGCTGCTGGAAGTATCTTCATATTTAGTACACAGCTACGAAAAAGCTATTAATCTTCTCATCAAGCGCTTGGCAAGAAAGCAAATAAGCGTATTTACTCAAATGTGGAACTATTGCTGTTTACAGGGTGACTGAGATATTGTACAACATTTTTTAAAGGTATGTCATCTAGTGTTTGGTTTGCAGTGTTTTGTGACATTTCGGGAAATTGTTCTTAATCACATCCAGACTGTGTAATAAATCATAAATAAACAGCTTTGTTTCTCTAACATCTCCTTTGTTGTTTGGATCCAGGACAGCAGAGTGGCCTGCTGCATAATCATTTAGCCTCAAACAATAAACAGGAGAGACCCTCGAGTTTGAGAATGTAAACCTTCCATTTCCTAAAACTAAATTTTACCTTACAAGCACGAAAGCATGTTACAGTCTCCAACCGTACAGGTTTAGTCAATAACCATGTCTGCTTTAAGCTTCCTGCACAGCACTTAGGCCCTTCAAAAACACAACCTACAGTGTGTTAATGCATTTGTTGCCAGAAACTAAAAATAATATAAAGCAGGTTTCTCCAGATTTTTCTAAATTGGAAACATTTAGACCGGACAATATAGACGAACTCAGATACTGAACTCTTTTCTGGACCTTGTTGTTTGCATATTTGTGAGTGTGTTTACACTAAAGGATGACAGGAGGAGGAGGAGGAGGAGGAGGAGAAAGAAGCACTGCGGATGTGAACAATCTTCCATCTCTGACTGCACTTTCACTGAATAAACATCAGATTTTCATCCGCAGGCTGAGAACGAGGGAGTGGGGGGATTAATAACACTTGTAGCTACTTTCCAGCTGCTTAGAAAGTCTTGGCAATAATCAACACTTCTCTCCTGTCCTGAAAGGAAATTAGTTCACAGTGTACTAGACACCAGAAAAGTGTGGTCCACTTACAATGACGAAGACTAAATTTGGCTCTACTGGTTTTACTTTAGAAGCAGGATTTCACACAGGGTTAAATTTACATTTAAAAACTGTCCCCATTTAAATATGTACGTGCTGATGGTAGCAACAGCGTAATGATTAATAAGTTGTTTGCACTCTGGGTAAATAAATCTACAGTCTAAACTAACAGATGAGACTGTCACGCTCATGTTTCATCTACAAAATATTCAAACTTTGTATAATTTTATCTAAGATGCCCTTTTAAAAGACTTTATTGTGGTTGCTCAGCATACTGTTTGTTCTGGATTAGACAGTGTTACATTCACATCACTAGTAGTTCCTTTCCTTTCTTGTCACCATATTAAATATTCGACACACATACACACCCTCTGTTAGATGAAGCTAAGTTTCACACTTCCGTCACTCCCTCTTTCTCTCCATTTATCTGTGTTACAGATATTTACACGCTTCCTGTTAGTAGCCACACTCAGTTGATACTACATTTAGTTTGCTTCCTCACAGATTATTTCATTTTTTATTTTCAACCATGCTGCATTTCATTCTGTTATTTAATTTTTTTTTTAAGATGACATGTCAACATCACAAATTGAAGATTAGAAATAATTGCTAAATGGGTAAAGCATGCAGCTAAAGACCTCCAGTGGGGGGCATAAAGCCCTGCTGTTTTAATGATTTAATTGGTTTTCATTCAGAAATTGTCAAAGAATCTGCTGTAAACAGAAACACACTATCTGCTAAGGCAGGTCCTGCATTATTAGCGAATCTCGTGTCCCTTTAATGTAGAGAACCTTTATATCAGTTTGTATTCTTCTCACAAGGACACATTAGCAAAATAGCCACACATAAGTGAGAAGATAAGTTTATTACAAACACATTTCAGGTAGTATTCTGCTGGTTTTGACTCTGGGTGTGTCATGAAACTGCAGAGTGTAGTGTGTGTAGGCAGAGTACATACACAATACAGAGGGAAAGGGAGTGGAGAGGACAGTCTGCCCTAGAGACCCTAACCCTAATGCTCATTTATCCCTTTTATCTGTTTTATTTATGTTTTATACTATGTTTTTTACATAGTACACATTTGTTTTGTACTCCTGCACTGAGTATTGCACTTAAATTTCATTATGCATTGCATAATGACAAATAAAGATATTCTTCTATTCTTCTTCTTCTAATCCAGTCATGGGTGGATCGAGTCTTTTGTTTTGGCCTTACCTGGTGAAACATTTCGTTAGCTTGTTCAACCTGTTTTTCGTTAAAGGTGACTGTTTTTCATGAGGATTTCAATTTCCACACCATGTCCAGCAACTCTGTAGAACATCCACAGAGGGGCAGTGTTTCATCTCGTAACCATGTTGATCAGAGCGAACAGTGCTTCATTCATTCAAGAACAAATGTGATCATTTATGCTTTGTGGACAGGAACAGGAAAAGCTGCTTTCAGACATTTTAATTTGTGAACAAGTCACCCTTCATTTACTGTGATGCTGTTTTGAGTTTTTGAGAGTTATATTTGGCGCATCCTGACATCAGCTTCTCGAAAAGCAGTAAATTATACCAAAGATGAGACAAACATGCACAAGCATGAGAATTGTTTCTTCAAACTTAAAATTACATAAAAATGGGCAATTATGCAAACTATTGTGTTTGGGTATTCTGTGTAGGAGGGAAGATTAAGAAGTTACTGAAGATTAAAAAGACTGGATTCACTTACCAGGGGGCCCAGGGCCAAAAACTAGATGTGTGTGCCCCCATTGCTCCTATTTTTTGTGCATTGTGTGTTTGATTACCTGCATTATATTTTGTCTGGAGCAACAGAAAACAGCTGTTTTTGTTTGGTATGTATAAGTTAGTTTGTGGTCATTTGATTTAACATGAATTTATTTTATATTGTGCAACATTTAGGTACGATATGAACTGAATAATACTGTTTGTAGTGCAAGGACTGAATATTCAGTAAACATGCAGAACCTGCATTTCGTTTGGCTCCAATCATTTCGTCTTTATGTTCTGCTGAAGTGGTGCAAATTACTACTAAATTTTAAATTGGTCAGTTGGCCCACAAACTAATTTCCACAGGTCCCCTGAAGGTCGAGAGCCCTGGGGCAGTTTCCCTCTTTGTCCACTTGGGAATCTCGCCCTGCACAACATGAACTCTTGGTTAAGTTGTAATGACCTCTCTCTTGAAGCTTAGTGTGCCGTCGGACAGAAAATCAATATCACAATTGCAACAAATTACACTGAATCAATGGATTGATTCATTATGGAAGATGTCTTGTGCGCACTTTTAAGTTATACCTTTTCACGACGTTTCATTTTCCTTTAATGACAAGCACTTGGGAGCTTTTTAAGTGACCGCTTGGAGAGTTTAGGATTTAGGGGGATCAATCACCAGAAATGGAAGGTAATATTCATAAATTAAATATCTTTCCATTAGTATTTAATCACCTGAAAATAAGAATCTGGTTTTATGTTAGAATGAGCTTTTTATATCTACAGATCCCATGAGAGTCCACCATGTTGCACCCAACAACAGTACAACGAATGTACCACCACGTTGGCAGTCCTGTCTCTTTCACCTCCTGCTAATCTAAAAATTGACAAAGACGTAGATCATCAGCGGACCTGAGGCAGGCTGAATGACGGCTGGGTGCTCAAACCACCCATCTGTACCGACACCCAATGTCAATGTCACCCAATGTCAATCAAAGCAGCCACGCTGTTAATTATGCATGACTTTAAGCCTTAATATAATTTGAACAGGTGAGTTAAATAAAAATTCAGACTCAGTACAGTTGTCATGAACGGGGAAATTAGCTATAGAGACCAAAACTGTTTTTTGTACCAGGCTGTAAACGTGTTTATTTCTGCTGTGAAGTTGGACATTTTAATATAGGAGCTTATGGAGACTGACTCATTCTGTAGCCAGCCTCAAGTGGACATTCGAGGAACTGCAGTTTCGCTTCACAGCCACAGAGGTTGCCGCGTGGTTGCACCACCATATTTTCTACAGCAGCTCAGAATGGACAAACCAAGCACTGGCTCGAGATACAGCCTTTTCATGTTTTTTGAGAGTTTTGCGGCCACCGTAGGTGCGGCGAGGGGTATTCATTTGGTTGCAATCTGCAGCCTCGCTGCTAGATGCCATTAAATCTTAAACACTGAACCTTTAATCTCATTTTTTAACCATTTAAAATTAGAACCCGATAGATATATTGCTGATTTGATTGATGTTGTATGCTGATATGCACTGATATGAAAACTTTTCTTTTTCTGAACATATTTTACACTTCATGTTTTTATGTATAGTTATTTATAATTATTAAATTCCCAGATCACTGCTTTATGTTTATTTCTATGTATAATATTGTACAATATATCAATATCAGAGTTTTTTTCCTCCCTAATATTGGAATCGCAGTCAGTTGGGCTCTAGTAAAAATGACAACTTTCTGTGCCTTTACTCTTTTATACAACTTTTCTGATAAATCCACATTCTCCAATGTTTTCTAAAAGTGTAGAATTAGACCCCCCTTTTTTTCCCAAGGAAGCTGAAAGGGAAACTAGTGGACACTTGACATTTTACTTTTCAAACCTTTGGCTCAAAAGGATAACATGTCACCGAGTTACAGTCCCCAAAGCAGCACATCTTCTGGCCTAATTGGGTTGGATGGCTCAGCCAGATATTGAGGTGGCATTTTGCCGGAGAATTCCCTCAGCTCCCAGATGATGAGCCCAGTGTGCCTTCGTTTATCAACGTCTGCCTGCTTTTGCTGAGTAGTTTGTTTTTGCCCTTCGCACAATATATCACCTGTCACATCTAATGGGACCCAGTATGGAGTACACAGGGCCCCAGCAGATCCCTTGGGTTCATCTTTGTTTCCATTTCCACCATTGCCATAGATAACTCCTTCAATAGCTGCAGCCCTCCACCTCTTGCTGTACTGGAGAGCTCTCTTTGTACTGGCACGACAACAAATGGAGGCTTTTTGCAATAAACTGGAGAAAAGTCCCATTAAAGGTTTATGGTAGGATTGAATTTGGGTAATAACAATGGACCTGTGCAATACAGTTATACAAACAAATAACTTTCTGTCACAAAATTACAAGAAATGATGAATGATGAAGTTGCTGTAATTTTAATTGTTCGATTTGGGTGGTTAAAGACCAGACATATTTCTCTGCTGTGTTTAAATATAGTGGGATTGATTTGATTCCTGTTGTACATTAGTAGTATTTTATGATCATTACCATGATACTAATCATCTCCCCTGTTTTTGCCCTCTTAAGAGTAAAGATATCAGTCTCATAACATAACACTATCACTGTCAGTGGATGGCTTTCCACCAAGCGGCAGCTGTAATGCTATACCTGTGACCTGTCTTGGTATGTTGTTATGTGTACATCAAGTTTGAATGTGTCCTGTTTTCTTGAAGAGAGGGAGGTGGCAGTAAACGGTTCATTATTGCCATTTTTTAATTGTTGCCTATACTGGTGGTTTCCACATTTTGACTAATTTCTCTTTAAAATGAATCAACATGTTCTCAGCATCTCAGTCGACATGATTTATTTCATACTCTGGTCATTCAGTTCAACTTGTTTTACCAGTCTAAAGAGGTAAAAACGCATACTTTTGTCACAGAAATTATTATTATTATTATTATTATTATTATTTAATGATCTTTTGACCCCTCAACCATTACAACTCAATTTTATACAGTGTAAATAAAAACTTTCTTTATTTTTAATGACCCAGGTTGTTCTGGAAATGTGCAATATATTCATATTTGAATAAGAGACCCCGTGACGCAGATTAATATAGCACATGTTTGGCCATGGACTCACAGACAGCCATCAGTTTAAACATTTAAACGGTGTTTGACGACCATTTTATCCAACTGAATAGTCAGTAGTCTAATTTGAATGTCAATTAACCTGCTTTAAGTGTGAGATATATTGTTACTAGAAGGGCTGAGGGGGTTAAACTACATTACTGGCTTGTTTGACTAAAGTTTACTGGACTGCTCTATTTTCTCTTGTTGGCTCGCAACAGATACCGGAAACAGCCGTTGCTGCCAAAACCGACATCAATATCAAGCTAACTGCAGGAAGAGAGCTTTCGACTGTACCTTTCAAAGTAAGACGTACATTATTATACCACATCGTATTGCTTACTATATGTTACGACATATTCTGCTATAATTTAAGAGATGTTAAGACAATGTCCAGTATGTAATTGTAATTGTTTATGGCCCTCTACTTAGCCACATTTATTACTGAAACGGGCACATTGTACAAAGTCCTTTATCCCCATTTGTAGTTCTTTCTCATATTTTTTAAAAATATTTTTATTTCTACGGTCACCTTCTATTTTAATTATATAGCTTTCTATTTGTATAAAACATTTTTATTTCTACGGTCACTTTCTATTTTTTTTATATAGTTTTCTATTTGTATAAAACATTTTTATTTCTACGGTCACTTTCTATTTTTTTTATATAGTTTTCTATTTGTATAAAACATTTTTATTTCTACGGTCACTTTCTATTTTTTGATATAGTTTTTGTACAGATGTTTAGCACGGGTTAACACAGTTATATATTTATTTTCTATGCAAATGTTTAATTCTCCTGCACATTTTTTTTTTTTTTTAATCTCTCTGTACATATTTAAATTTAGATTTATCTCAGGTTAATTTTAACGTATGGTTACTGTGTTATAGGTTAATTCTAATGTATGTACAATGTATGTTTGCATGCTGCGACTGGATGCTTGAATTTCCTTCGGGATCAATGAAGTATCTATCTATCTCTGTTTTATTTTGAAGCTCAAGTGACTGGACTTCCGGTCTCCCTCCGTGTGCGTTAGGTAACTTGCCGCAGCTCTAAGTGGGACAAATGAAGTTCATTTTCCACAGCTGGTGATGGCGGATGTTGTTGATAAAGACAGCATGAAGAATTACCACATAGCGTCTGAGAAAATTAACCCAGAGACCAGTCGTTACCCTTACTGTATTGTGTGGACACCTATCCCCGTGTTATCGTGAGTTACCGCCGTCCAACTGTGCGAGTCGGCTCCACACCAAACACCTTCTGGATGTGACAGCTTTATTAGCTCAGCTAGCCTAGCTACACGTACAATACAGTCCTGTTGCTGGCTGTGCTTTCATGTTGTTAACAATGTGGCCTTGTTGTTTGTAAAGAGTCAGCCACTAATGTGAATTCAGTGTGTGTGTGTGTGTGTGTGTGTTATGAGTGTGGCTTAAAATAGACATTTAATTTGATGCGTATCTAATTAGAAAGCCAATTAAGACTAGGTGAACAAAGAACAACACAAAAATGGGTTTATATGTTGTGTGCTTCTAGTTAGCCTTCTTAAAGTCCAATTTATTTAGGTGTAAAAGTTGCAACATATTAATGCCAAAATAATATTTCTATATTTTTAAAGCTATCTAAATCATACTGTTACTTTTATTTTGAAAAGCATTTTCTTAGGCTACCTTTGGGGACAAACTGAATTAGTAAAAAGATGATTTTGGGGTCAGTGGTTAAGATTAGTGTAAGTCTCCAGAAGGTGAATGTAAGTTGTATGTTGTAGTACTCGAGATCTGTCTTGACTCTTGAGACCGGGCTCAAGACTATTTTTTAAAGGCCTCGGCCTCTTCTCAGAGTGTTTACTCTCTGGGAGGAGGCATCAGCCAAATCTTCTGGAATCAAATGTGATAAATACTTTTAATGAGGTGACTCAGTGTAGCAAACCACGCTTCACCAAATCTTTCAAAGTGTTTTGGTGAATGTTAGCTACCTAAGAAGGCTGCATGCTGTCTTGGTCTTGGTCTTGTCTCGCTCTCGGTACAACACAAAAGCGGTTTTATATGTTGAATGGTACATCTTACCATGCTTAAAGTTAGCCCAACGTTTCCAGCTTGCTAAATATCAACATAATGCTTTTATTTTGAGTTATGCTCCTGCAACAAGGGTTCTCTAAAAGTGTCCTTTGGAGACAGAGTTAATTGGGGAGGGACAAGATTTAATTAGTAAAAGATGATTTTTGGGTCAGTGGTTAAGATTAGTGTAAGTCTCCAGAAGATGAATGTAATTTTATGTAACGTGTCTAAAGACAGTGTTGTAGTACTTGAGATCGGTCTTGGTCTTCAGAGCAGGCTCAAGACCACTTTTTAAGGCCTCGGTATCTTCTCAAAATCGACTGCATGTTTACAAAACTGCCGGGATGTCACTAAAGTACGTGTGCATTGTCTTTTGTTGACTGTCTGGGAGGAGGCATCAGCCAAATCTTCCGGAATATAATTTGATTTTCTAAACCACAAAGAGTTCATCTGCAAAACAGCGTCCAAAAGAACACACAGCAGTTTGCAAATACTTCAAGGCGACACTTAATGAGGTGACTCGATGTTGCAACCACACTTCACCCAAAGCGTTTTGGTGAATATTAGCTACCTGAGTATGCTATAAACTGTCTGCTCTTGGTCTTGTCTCTATCTCAGTATACTCTGGTCTTTCAGTTGGTCTTGATCACTGCCCAAAAGCGACCTAAGTGAATGGTGTGTGTGTAGTATGTAGCAGTGTGATGGTGGTTGTTGGAGCATAGTAAATGTAACCACAATTTCTGCAATTGTTGCTTTTTATTATCCGATATCTTCCATTGATAAAGTACTGACAGTTGTGTATCTTAGTATTAATTCAACATGGACATGGTAAAAAAAAAAAAAACAGGTTATGTGCACTTCTGTTACTACTACTACTATTTGCGTGTGTGTAAATCTTTCTTGGTGCATCACAGGAATGCTATTTTTAGCTTAACACTGCATGGTTTTGTTTTGTTGTGTTCAGATGGCTGCTTCCATTCATTGGCCACATGGGAATCTGCACTTCCACTGGCGTCATCCGGGACTTTGCTGGACCGTACTTTGTCTCAGTGAGTAATGACTGTGGTCCTGTAAGGGTTTACATAAGTCGGTTTTGAGAGGATATTAGAGCCTTTATGTGAAAGTGAATGCAGCACAGTGGCTCTACGCTAGAACAATGGATATCGAGTAAGAGCATGAGCTGCTGACGTATAGTTTTCAAGAACAGGCCACTGAAAACACATTGTTATCAAACAGTTACACCTTCAGCTGGAAAGACTGAACAGTTCATAACTTGCTCTCCAGAGAGGATGGCAGTTAAAGTCACTTACAATTCATCCTTATGGAGTACAGAGTTTCCAAATGTGAAATGAAATTTATCAAACCACTGCTACTGAATAATCCACTTTTTGTTCTACATCTTTGTTTTCAGTTCAAACTCTGCCAAAATATGACCAAATACACAACTTTAGTTTTATTTCTTTGTTGTTTGCCGCTTGCAACTAACCTAACAACAAATGTGGCTGCTAATCAAGTCTCCTCATGGCTCTATGATACATCCAGGTGAGGTTCAACTGAAACTCTTTTAATCACATCATCTTGTTGCACCCTGTTCTTCTGGTTTGGCACCACCTAATCCGTATCCAGTAAACCAATACCTACTAATCACATAAAGCCACAGTTACAGGTGCAGTTTACCACTGGTAAACTTTGAGCAACAAATTCGCAGCCTCAGCTACGGACCACAAACCCCAGCAAGCTGATTTCCATTCGGCAGCCGATGGTCACTCACCTGCTTTTGGTTTTGTGTGACTAAAGCCTGACAGTAATGTATGCAAACAAGCATTTGTTTGCATTTTCTTTTGCTGAATTACTCAAACCTTCGGTTAAATTTTTGCATTATACGAGGACGGATGCATGTATTTGATTGGTCACGCCAGATGATGTTGTGCTTTGTTGTGGCACCAGACGATCTCGCGTTGTTTTGTCGGAGCCCCTTTGCGTTGGCACACCAGCTCTAATCAAAGCAGTGATCCCGTTCCCGTGTTGCGATTTTCCACTCAGCGCGTTCGAAGATCGCTCCTTTGCTGAAAAAATAAACATAGCTGGTGTGGTTTCTCCTCCAAGAACACAGCTGTTACACACAGTTTTGAAGTCTATCTGATTTGACAGCAACAACATACAAACCGCAGAGTGAATCAAGATCCCTGAAAGTCTGATATGTGAGAACCAAATGCGATAGACCCCAAAGTATGACCGGCCACATTAAGTTGTGTTTCATGGAGTCACTTTCAGGCCAAACTATTTAACACTTTCTTATATTTTACCCTCAAAGCAATCGAGTTGTGGAGATTCCCAAGTGAACTCTGATCATAAGGAGGTCAGCTGGTTTGTAAGCTGCAAACCAGATCATCCAGATCTCATTTGGCCGTTGCGCACAAACAAAGTTGATGGTGAATACAGACAAACAGGATGTGAGGCACATTTCCTAAATTCCACCATCTAAACTACATATTCTGGTTTCCAAAGAACCCAGAAGTGTGTCAGTGCACATGTGATTGTCCATCACGCCCTGAGACAGTTTGTTTTTGAGTTAGAAAATATTTCAAGTGGCTGGTTGAGGTTTGAATTTTTATTGCCAAGTAAGTAGCTGCACAGGTTTGGACCTCATGATGGTGTCTGACTACATAATAATAATAATTTTCTCTTTGTTCGCAGGAAGACAACATGGCTTTTGGAAGACCAACAAAGTAAGGCAGTTCAGATATATTGGTGTGTTGTAATTACACTGTTATGCTCGTTTTTCAGTGAACAAATCAAACCTTTTTCTTCACATCTGTCTGTTTTTCTCTTTGACTCAAGGTACTGGATGCTTGACGTTAGCAAAGTCTACGCCAGTGGCTCCAATGCCTGGGACACAGCGGTGCACGACGCTTCGGAGGAATATAAGCACAGGATGGTAAATAAATTATCCTGTGGACGTCTTTAAGGCCGCATTCAGACACAATCTGGTGCTGTGGCGAGAACACTGGTTTTTTCTGCCAGATCCAACTTTTGGAAAAACACAGTCCAGTGTCACGCTGCGTCCGCCAATCAGACGATCTGACCGGTCAAACTTCTCCACAGTCAGCCTGAAATGTCTCTGAAACTGAGGCTATCCAGGTGGATTCATGGGCTAAACTCTGATACTCTACCTGTTGTGTTCTGGCTTTGTTTATCTCGTGTACCAGCTTCTAAATCTGACTCGCAATTTATGCTGCAAAATTGTGACACAAAGAAGTTTCCTTCGGTTTGTGTACGATGGTTTGAGAACGAGAGGGAAAGCGCGAGCATTGGTTGAGCCACATAGATAGTGAATGAGAGTGAAGGAGTGCCAATAACATAATGCCCTTTCAATACAAAAGGTCCCATGCGTTTTTGCCTCATTTTCCTCAGGCATGCCACTTAGCAAAGCAAAGACCCTCCAGAAAGTTGAGGGGAACCTGTCATTCAATAGAAGTAGTATTTATGAAGTTATTCTGTCACTCTGCAGTCACTTTGGGCCCTCTGTCACTCTGCTCTGTGTGCTCCCTGCACTCTGTTCTACACCGCCTGCTGTTTCTCTCTGTTGCCCCCCCCCCCCAAGCCAACGGGGGAAATGTGCAGCGAGCAGAGTGCCAGGCGTAACACGGGGGATTTGAATGGGACTCAATGTATCGATACTCGCAGCTGAAAAATCGATACTTTCAGGGGTAACAAAATATGGATATATATCGCAGGATCGATTCACAACAATGCCTGATTGTGTCTGAATGCGGCCTTACTTACTCCACGAACATGAAAACACCGGGCCTGATTTGTACTCTTTGTTTCCTCCGACAGCACAACCTCTGCTGCGACAACTGTCACTCGCATGTCGCCATGGCTCTGAATCTGATGCGATATGAAAACAGCACCTCATGGAACATGGTCAACCTCTGCCTCCTCGCTCTGATCCACGGAAAGCACGTCAGGTAAGAAGAAGGGTAAAATGTCCAGCCTGTGGGAATGCTGCTCGCCGGGGTTAGTCTGGAAAATAAAAAAAATGTTCCAGCTATGGCGACTATGGCTGAGTTGTTGGGATACCACTGTAATTACACTGTCGATCTCAGTGTGTGAAAATGTAAATATGTTGCAAATCAACATCAGCTCTGTTTTCATTACACTCAGTTTGGCATTGGCAACTAAAACAGGCGTGACCCCACAAGCCAATCACCATTTGTTGGTAGCAGAATATAAAGAACCGCAGCAGCTGTTGTTTTGGAAAATCCACCACACAGATGTAAGAGATTACATTAACATTAATTTAAAAGCATAAAAGTTAGCAGCTTTAATTCATTGGGTTTGACGTGAAAATATATGATGCTGCACAGCCACAGGATGTCTTTCATTGTTGTGGCTCTAATTTTGCCCAGTAGATTTGAAAGTAAACGGTGACTAAAAGGTTCAAATGTTAAAGGGTGTTTGAGGGTGTTCACATCCACCGTGGATTAGTCTCCCAGTTTCTTGGACAGTGCAGCAGGAAGTCCTCTTGACCGGCCGCATCAGTCACCTGATCTTAGTCCAGCTGAACAGGTGGTCACCTTCTGAAGACCCCGAAACACACAAGAAGAGAAGATGGCTGCCGTGGAGGCCTGGCAGAGCATCACCAGGGGAAGCGCCTGCTCATGCAAATGCCAAGAGTCAGCACTTCATACTCGTAATCATTGTTTGATTTCAAATCCATCGGAGCTGGAGCAGAGCCAACACAATGAAAAGTGTGTCAGTGACCTGCTATCTGCAACAGCATGTACAGTAATGAGGATAACGACATCATTCTGTGTATTTCCAAGAAGAAAAATCATTTTCCCACGTCGTTACATACAGTTTGTTGGAGTAAAATCATCTGGCGAATGCAGGGACAGGCTGCTGCAGTTACAGTGCTGTTATAGGACGAGACAAGTAGGAAAGTATGACTTGCTTTGCCTTTAGGCAAGTGCAGCAAATGCTACCAGCAGTACAGTTATCCTGGACAAGGTGCGTCTCTGGCATTGGCACAGAAAATTGCCAATTTTCATCATCTTCTGTCCAAAAATATCATCTTTTTTTTTTGCCTTTCCAGTCCCCAAACCTAGCGTCTACCCAATAATCTACAGCTGCTCTCTCTCTTCAAAGCCGCTGTAAAGAAGTAGGGCTGAAGTTTGTGAATGAGGTTTCTCGCTTGAGATCCCAAGGGCTCGGGCACGATTTCACCGGCGTGCCTTGAACCTGTTGTGTCTCAGGACACGAGAGAGGGAGAGCGCCCTGATTCTCGGGACGTACTCGGAGTGGTATATAGGGCGTTCCTCCAAAAAAGTCCTGCTGTTAAAGGGATGGACTTCACGTCCCAGTAGCTCATTCGTGCATTCACATGGAAAACACCCAGAATGCTAAAAAGAGCTTCTAGCATCATAACTCTGTCTAATCACAGCAGCTACTCGTTTAGCTTCTCAGCAGGGGCAAATTGTAGCATTAAAAAAAAAGTTACTTCAGCACATATAGTCTATACTGAAATGGTTGTCATGGTTACAGCAAGTGCAAGGTTATTAATGTTTGGTGCCTTGTCTCCAGCAGGACATTATATTGGGGCTGTAGGAGGGGGGGGAATCATACAAAAATTACATCAGCTCTCTGTTTCTTTCCTCTCCTCACCTTCATTTCTCTCTCCGCTCTCCTCCTCCTCCAGCTGTGCAGGCTTCCTGAAGACCTGGCTGCCTTTCCTGATGCTGATGGGCATCATCCTCACGGTGGCCCTGACCCTTAACCTGCGGTGACCTGCGAGGCAGGTCGAGGACACAGTGGGAACCCCCGCAGGTCGGATGTGGGGTTGACCTTTTTAAGACAACAACAACAACAACAACAACAAAAAAACGGGGGGGCATCACACGGTGTCGAGCAAAAGCAGCAGAGGAGACGGAGACGGACTTTTCTCCTCCGAGAGGAGATTGTTGAACAGGAATGTCCAACACATGTACACCAACACATGCTTGGTTTGCGGAAAGCAGGCAGCCTCTTACTGGCAGTGCTCCAGTGGTGAAACTGGAATGGCCTAGGGACGGAAATTCATTCATATTCAGTCATTTATTTGGAGGAAAGTGACTGAACACACACCGCCACACAAACACACTTAATGGATTAAGATTATTGGAAGCCTAACAGCAGGTTTAAGCCATCGCCACCTGCAACGTGTAGAAGTCGTGTAGCTGTATTAATAGTCGAATAGTCGAGGAAAACACATCCATGCCTTGCTTTCAGATTTCGATGACCTTACTTTGTAATGGATTGGGAGTTTTACTCCCATGATTCAGTGCTTCCAGAATGCCATTTTTATACCAGGGAGCACAAACATGTTAAATCAGTTAGATGCCTTTCTAGGGAATTTACTGCATTTCATGCTTGATCTAATGTAGCTCTTCTACAGTACTGCAACTTAAACTCAAATATGCCAGAGCAGTTTGTATTTTTGTGCGTTTTTCTTACTCGTATTCAGTAACTTAACTGTGTAGGACATCAACAAGTCTGCATCTTCTAAACAGAAATATTTTCTCAGAGATATGATTGTACATTGCATTATCACCTCACGGTACTACTTCAGTAGGTTTTACGATGAACGTTTTCATACCTTTCAACTACGGATCATCAGTGCAGCGATTGTAGCAACCTCAATGAATGTGCGCTGTGGAGAAACAGACCAGTGGAGCTCCTCCTGTTTGGTTTTCTATACTTGTGCCAAATGTAGGAGAAAGGGAGACCAACTCAAACTGTGTCCTTAAAAATATCAAACTTGTTCATTGTTGACTCTAAAGTTAGTGAACGGAAAGCCTGGTCTGATGTTTTTGGGTTTTTTTTCACTCCTAAGTTTGACTTTATGGGAAGAAGCAAGAGTCAGTGCCTAAAAATAACCTCACTCACGGATCCCTTATATATTCTGTGTTCAGTTTTGTAGTTATTTTCCGAAAAAAAAAAAAGTTAATTCCACACGGTGGTTGGCACTCGAAATCCGTTGCCATGGCCGTCCTGAGTAAATTCAAATCCCCTCATTGTTTGCAATCAAACAGGGAAAAAAAAAAAGTGTTGAGCCCTCTCTTTTGTCCGCGGCGCTGCCAGAAGCAGCAGGTAGCCAGGATCCTCAGGTTTTTTCACACTCGCCAAACCCCCACTCTCCCCCCCACAGCGCCTCGACCAGTGTCTTCCCCCTGCTGTTTTCCACCTCTGCAGATCAGATTCGAAGGTCATCGCGAAATGTCAGCGCTGTTTCACAGAGCTTTGATATACACACGCCGGCCAACATCCTGCAATAATCCAAACGTAGATGTCGTTTAAGTGTGAGCTTCTAAATTAAAATCCGTTTAACGTGTTCACACTAGGGCTAACACAGTGCCAGTTTTCTAGACTTTGCTCTCTCCTCATCGGGCTTCTGTTGGAAGCAGATCTTCTGTGACCTCTTGTGTGTGTTTCACCCATGTTGCCTGTAAATATTTCAACACATTATACTGTACACCAGGTGCTCTTTATATACTTTGCAAACTTGATCGCTCACTCTACAGATTATGAATAATTTACTGTCATTTTTGTTTCTCTTTACTCCACTCCTGCATATCATCTCTGCTCGCCAGCGAAGCAGATTTGTGCCTGAACGAGTGCGTGTGTGTGCGAGCGATCGTGTGTGTCACGCACACAGGCGACTGTGAAAGAGAGAGAGAGAGAGAGAGCATGTGATCGCACTCCAGCATGTGTGTGTTGCATGCATGCATTGCAAGAATACGAGTGCTTGAGAGAGGAAGTTCACGTTTGACTCATACTGTGGCTTCTTGATTAATAATCAGCTGCATTTCACCGCAGCTAACTGCCTAGTGATTGTTTTCCACGTTTATTACTCCACATTTAATCTTCCAATTTTAACGTGATTGCTGGTAATCCATAGCAAGTAATAAATAATCAAATTAGACTTTAAGCAGGCCTGCTTAAGTTAATGTTGATTTGATACAATAGCCTATACTGTATCGTGTGTAGCTACAGATTCTGTAGATTAGAGCTGCAGAGTTGTTTCCTCTTTAAAACGAGGAAAGAAACGCCCTTCATTTGAACTGTGGATACTCTCTATAAAACACAATATTCGGGCGATATTTTAAACCTTTTTACTGTGACACTTTTTGCTTTTTTTTTAAATTTTTTTAAAGCCATGTCACTAGTCTGAAATATGACTTTATGCCCCTAAAGTCTCAAAATATTTGAAGGAAATCTGGATGCAAACAAAGCAGACTGGTAGCCCTGCTCTCACTGTGATGTTACTAAAAGTAGCATGTATTTATGTACAAGAAATCTGGGAATATGCAGGGACGTTTTACCTCTGTGTCCAAACTTAGCGAACGTGGCTGGAAAGTACCTATAGGAACGAGCAGAAAAGTGACTCTGGGTCTCTGTAATTGCGCTAAATGTCGGAAAATGGGAGACGATCTGTGACCTTTTTGAATATGTCGCTTGTTTTCTTTTAGTGAAACAGCTCATTCATTACATTTCGAGCTACCGAAGGTAATGAATGAATGAATGGCCCTTTTGAGATCAGTGGATGAAACTCACAACATTGTCATTATTACTGCTTTTGGCATAAAAAGAAATATATATATATATATATATATATGTATGCTTTTTAAGGAAGGAAGGGAGGGTAGAAATCGTGAAGATAAATGGTACACCAATCCTTTTAATGGAGTGCATGTGCAAGAATGCAATATTCAGTGGAGATCATTTGAATGGTTTTAGATGTTGCCTGCTGCGGTGCCTTGTTGTATCCAAGAGCCAGGTCCAGGAATGTGGAGACCTGTGGTCCTCGCGATTCAGTCCGTTGACAAAAGATGGTTGGGATGCTATTATTATTATTAGTGCCACTATCCATATATACTTATACAATTTCCAAAACCTCCTTCTCTCTCTCTCTCTCTTTTGTTTCTCTAATCCTTAAAATATCTTTTTATGCTGCAGATCATAATAGCCCACGGGGGAATTTTAAAGACTCCTGCAAGTGACTGTGTGAACTCTGAATGTGTTTATGACTTAACAGCTATAATACCAATAAAGATGTCTATTATTGTACAAAGTTGTGAGGGTTTTTTTTTTTTTAATTTCCTTCTTGGATTTCAATCATTAAATCATGACAAGTGTGTTTCACAAACTCTGTCAGCAGGAGGGATGGTTTTAGGATTTCAAGGCTCCCCCTCCTGCTGAAGTTTTCTATAAATACACTCCGCAGTGATTCCTGTAATAATCATTATAATCTGTCAGAATAAACATTAAGGAAGGGGAAGCTGTCACAGCTTTGATACTACACTATCAAGTGGCTAAAAAAGTCTCCACTCAATGGCTTTTATCCTGCAGAGCACCATGACAAGAGAAGGGGGATCAAAGGCTTTGCAGTCTGGGGCCCACAAACACCCCTCCCCCATTTTTAACACACTACCTGAGAAGGAGGGAAACTCACTCAGCAAACTGTGAAGTTATGCAAATCTGTATTCTTCTATATAAACCAAAAAAATAGAGTTATAATGTACAGATTTAGTCTGCAATGCAATCACAAAAGTCCGCAAGTGGACTGCAGTGTTTGCACATCATATGAGTATATTTGGCTGCTGAGAGCACTTTCTCCTCCTCCATCCATCTCTCCTGCCACCGGAGCCTTGAGAGGAAGATCTTGTGGATCCATCCGGACAGGGTGCGGGGCTTGGAAAAGAGAAGCCCCTCCCCGCAGATCATCATACAAGACGATGGTCCTTTTAACTTCATTGTTGCAGAAGAAGAAGAAGCGACGCCCCGCTTTGCTACGGCTAAAGGATCAAACACCCTCCTCTGATCGGCACGACCCCCAGTTTTGTTCTCATGGAAATCAGACCCTGCCTCCCGGCCACACTTTCTGCAGAGATGCAAAGTTGAAGCGCATTCCCAGCCGGGACAACACATGATGATGATGTCTTGAAGGAGCTGCTGGTTTCGTTTAATTCATTTTCTGTGAGTTTCTTTTATATATTTTTTGTTTTGTTTTTTTTTTTGCTCGTAGCTCTCTCGGATCTCACACTTTTATATCTGAACCAACATGCTGGATTTGGCACAGCGCATTGTTTTCTGCGCGCTGCTCGGCTCCGTTTACGCGTCGTGTCCACCGCGCTGCGAGTGCTCCGAGGCGGCTCACACCGTGAAGTGCGTCTCCAGAGACCTGCGGAGTATCCCGACTGGGATCCCCGGATACACCAGGAATCTGTTCATAACTGGGAATCAGATCAGTCGAATCGGTCCGGAGTCTTTTAAAGGTCTGGATAATGTGACCAACTTATCTCTGAGCAATAACAGGTAAGACTCTCCTGTGACTCCTGTGTGGTTTTTTGTGATTAAAACATCCAAAATAAAAGATTCATTCAAGGTAGTTTTGTTTAAATTTCTTCATTGTTTCTGAAATATAGCAGCTAAGCCGATTTCATGATGTTGGTTGCATGACAGCTGGTTATCAGTTCAAATGACAATTTTTTTTTAGTTTTAATCCAACATAAATCAATCTTGATATGAAAACAAAAGTTCTCGTGTGATTTGAAAGTGACAATTATATCTCCTGGATCTTCTCAAATCCAGAATCTCCGAGGTGGAGTCCTACACGTTTGCCGGACTCCGCAGCCTTCGCTCTCTGGATCTGAGCAACAACCAGCTGGCAGTCATTCACCCACAGGCATTCACCGTGCAGAACCAATCTCTCCGGGAGCTCAACCTGAGCCGAGCCCTCTACAACCACTCGTCAGTGATGGACTTGGCCACATCGCTCCGTTGGAGCTCCCTGGGGACCCTGAGGGGACTGGACCTTTCTGACAACAGCCTCATCTATTTACCCTCACGCATCTTCTGCCATCTGAGCAGCCTGCAGCGGCTCCAACTTTCCAACAACTCCCTGGTGGCAATCCACAACTCCACCTTCTCGGGTTTGGAGAACCTGCAGGAGCTCGACCTGACCCTCAACGCCCTCAAGACGGTGCCCGACGAAGGCCTGCGAGAGCTGGACACCCTGCCCGGCACTGCTCTTCTGCTGGGGGAGAACCCTTTCACATGCAAGTGCGGGATCGAGCCTTTTGCTCTGTGGCTCAACAGATCACAGGGACGTATTAGAGACGCTGAGGGCCTCATGTGCGCCTTCCCAGCCAGCATGAGGAACATATCCATGCTTGCTGTTGGCACGTTAACTCTGGGGTGTCACCAGAGGAACGCAGGGGCTGACCTTGCTTTGCAGACCTCTTACGTCTTCTTGGGTATAGTCCTGGGCTTCGTAGGCCTCATCTTCCTTTTCGTACTTTATCTCAACCGCAAGGGCATCAAGAAGCGGATCTACGACTTGCGTGACGCCTGCAGGGAGGTTTGGGAGGGCTACCACTACCGCTTCGAGATCGACTCCGGCCCCAGGTTATCGCAGGTCTCCTCCGGCGGTGACATGTGAACGGACGATCGCCTGTGGTGTATTTTCTAATGACTCTTTTTCTAATGCATTTATCAGTAGCGAAATGTAAAAATTGTACAGATGTGTCTGTAAATATATACATACAATAGAGTTAATAATCTTTCTGCCTTGTCGATTAAAGCATGCACTGCCCATCTTTCCTCATTACACAACCAATACTTTCATTTAATATCTCAGATTTGTTCGCTAGAGTTGAATGGAGATGAATGTTGTAAAGCGAGCTCATTGATTGACATTTCTGATATTAACGTCAACAGCAAGTGCCTAAAGTCAGCTAGGTATTGTATCCTAATCAACAGAGTGATCTGCTGTCTGTTCGACATAGCACATTCATTACCGTGTCAGATCTTGTCTTCGTATTAAGCTTTGTGAAAAGGAGAAAAAAAAAAGCAACAAAATGCTGCAATAAAATCCTGACACTACAAAAACAAACCTCTGGGAATTGAAAGCACAATCACTCATTCATCTTTGAACCGTTTCAAGCCCTTTGGTCCCCCTCCATCCTTCCGCCGCGGGGTGCCAGAGAGGAATTAAGCCTCCAAAAGCTTGACTAAAATCACCACTCTGCTCCTCCTTTGGCTGTTGGATTGGAAAGGGGTAGGGTGGAGGTGGAGGGGCAATTCAGCGCAGACCAGCGGAAATCTCTTAGCCCCCTCGTCTTTTCCTTTTTTTTTTTTTTTTTCATGAAACGTTGCTTTGTTTCAACTCCTTGAGTTTTATTGTCAAAATGATGAGAACCAGTCGCGGGCTGAGGCCGCTGAAAGCAATCTCCCTCCCTTCTTAAAGACAACAGCCGCTCTGGAGGCTCTTTGAAGGAAAAGTCTGGCTCTCCACGTTTTTCTGTTTAGGGGATTTTTTTTTTCCTTCTCTCTTTTCCAATGATAAGATACAGATGATTCTGAAACACCAGCTACATTGTTTCATTCAGCAGTTTGCTCTGACCAGTTAAAGGGTGAGCCGAATGAAAAGAAAGAAAGATGTTCCTCTTGGTTTCCTTTTCTACCTTTTGTTCGGGTTACGCTAAGATAGAAACATTTATATCTCAGTCAAACTTTACATGCATGTTTAAACTGAAATTATAACCTGCATGTATCACAAACATCTTTTTCCCAAATGTCACATGTGTGATCCCTGTTTTGTTTTTTTCCCCAAGTGGCTACATGGCAGCCGCAATTCTCCGTGGCCTTTTGATGCTACAAAGTGAGACAAACACAGACAGAGAGAGAGAGAGAGAGAGAGTGTGTGTTGGGGAGGGGTGGCAAGCTGCCATTCCTCAAAGTGTTTATTGCTCAAATTGCTAGCTCTCTAGGTATTTGGAATGGGGTATAAAGGCGGCCCGGAGTTATCTGAAACAGCCTCCCATTGTTTGACGCCAAAGTAGCATCTTCACTCCAGACACTCCTCTGATAGCAATCCAGAAATGTTTATAACAAAGAGCCATTTTACTGCATGTGTACTGACAAAATAAAGCTTCAGAAAGTCACGACCGTCTGTATACTCATTTGGTGCAAATGTAATCTTGTGTGTTATGAAACGGCAGAAATGAATGTGTTCATAATGTTTGGAAAGTCGTAGGTATCATTTCTCCCGGGCTGCAGAACCACATTAAGCCGAGCATTTACTCGCTGAGGGGAAAACAATTGAGGCTCGTACGCTGACACAAAGGGTGGCTCGGATGGCGAGACGCCTGAAATAAGCTTTGTTTTCAAGATGCCTTGTGATACTCATTCTCTTTCTGTCTTCACAGACGGCCATTATGCTGGCGCGCGTAATAGGATTCACTCATGATGACAAAGTTGAGCGCTCTGATCCAGCCATTGTTAAAAGTGTCATCATTCTTAATAATTGCCTGTGGGAGAAAATCCCAGGAGAAGTTTTCATTTGCTATTACACAACGTGTCACAACCGGGGCACCACGCCGGCCACGGGTTATTGGTGTCAGTCGCCAGAGCAGAAAGAAGAAAGATTATCCTCTGCATGTCATTACTTCCGTTTTCTCCCATTAAAGCGTGGATTAGGAGCCGTGCCTTTTTATAGTCTGCCTGTTTGAAAAATATATGGTCTGTTTGCTATAAGGCTGTGCAAGATTGTCACAGCAGGAATGCAATGAAAAGAGAGGAACCCTACGAATGCACCCAGACGTTCTCCATTACTCCAAGTGCAAACGAGAAGCTTGTTAAAAACCAGAAAAAATGACTCCAATTACAGTTTTCTTTCAGTCTGTATGTCACATATATCCGATTAAAAGATCACGTCTTTATTTCGACTCTGCTTGCCATGTCTTCTCTTCCCACGAGCCATTTGTTACACCACTGAGGTTTCTTTCGAGGAAGCAGTTTAAAAAACTTTAACAGCTTTATGTTGCTGTATGCGCAGCATGTGGTTTTTGCTATTGCAAAAGTGCAAAATACATATTTCTTTTCAGAATGTTCTTCCTCTGGAGCACAGCGGGCTTTTTACATTTTTTATTTTATTTTATACGCCTCCTGTCTTCGGGAACATCTTGGCACCATTACATGGGTTTAATGGCCATGATAGGGAATATGCCTTAAAAGTGAACACCACATCTGTGAGGAATTGAACATGTTTAAAAGAGACCACAACAGTCAGCAGCATGACGACAGAGACAAAGTGGCATCTAACCCCCCCTTCTGCTGGCATGGTATGACAAACACAGCTGTCTCTGTCTCAACTACAGACACGACATTATTTACATTTACTAAACACTACAGTCTGATACATTCTCATTTACATTTGGTGGCCCAGTTTTACAGCTACACCATGCACAGGACAGTGAAACAAACTCTCCCCTATGGTCCTTTCCCCTTCTTTTAACAATGAATTCACTCGCCCAGCTTCCTGCAGTCTACCTATCCATCATGTCCAACTGGTCTGGTCAGTGAAGGTGGCGACTAAACCACAGAAGTGGTTCCAGTGGGGTATTACCCATTGTTCTGCTGCTCACTTGATCAATGTGACTAATTGTGTTTGCCCCTACTCGCTTGTTTGGATGCAAGCGAGGAGGAGTTGGTACAGCTGGTCCAACTACCCATTAAAGCCAACTGGGCCCCCATTTATCACTTTCATAAAGGCTGGAGCTGACAAGCACTTAAACACACATATAGCACACAGTATGCACACACTCATACTTGAATTTCTGATTTCACTATCTAACCAAAAGGCAATCTGAAATTAAAATGAACTTTTGTGTTTTTGGTGAACTTACTGTATTTGGTCGAAATTGTAACGCTGTGTTTCTTTTTCGCATCTTCTTTTTGCCACCTCTTGCATCACTGTTCTCCAGGAGGCATGGGTTTGTGAGTAATTTGATTAGCACAATATCTGTGTGGGTGGACACTAAAAATAATATCTAACAGACACACAGACTTTCTACCAGATGCAGGGCCAACGTTGTGACGATGATGGGAAGTAGTTTCGATCACAGTGGTTGAGGAATGAATAGGGTGGCCATATTTTTTAGGTCATGCTTGTGCACATGTACAGTACGTCTATGTAAGTGCCGAAATCAAGGATAACATTTACAGGTATTTGCTGGAACTTGAACACCCAGTTTGAAACTGCGACAGTCCGGAGAAACTGTGACATCTGGTCACAGTAGGTAGGAAGCAGTTGCCGCCCACGTTCATGCACACAGACTTTACTCTGCCATCACCGTGTTGAACTCATGTCACTTTTACAGATGCTTTGCTTTTTGAGGTCATGCAAGTATAGCACTGTCGTAGCGCTGCCGTGTGAAACGCTCTTTAGTCCCGTCTGAGACTTCAGCACTTTGTATGACATGAGTCACACCAGACATTACTTTGTGTCGTGATTTACAAGAGTACTACTGTCTGCAGGTTTTGTTGTCATTTGACTTGACCACAACTGGACCCAAGACAACTAACGCTAGCAAACAGCTAACACAACACAGGAGCTTCCATTGACTCAGCAGGTGTTTATTCTCGTACTTCCATACTTAGACTTGCTATTTCGAGTGCGTAAGGGCGTTCACACTGTCATTTATGGCTAAATGCAGTGTACTGTGAGTACCCGGATGGTGCGCTCATAATGGTTAAAAAAGTCGAGTGTGGAATGGCGGACGCCCTCAACGGTAGCCGTAAGAGGAGAGACCACCGGCATTGTGAAAATGGCTGCCAAGGAGCTGCTTGAGCCGCAAACCGTCGCAGTGAGTACCCGAATATACAAATGTTGGTTGCATATTTGTTTTATATTCATATTTTGGCAGTCAAATTTTGGCACTCATGCTCCACGAAGAAGAAGAAGAAGAAGAAGAAGAAGAAAGAGCAATCATCATTTCTAGTAAGTGCAAAACGGCCATACTCGAATTAAGACAACACAACCCTGCAGAAATTAGCACACTACACCAGGAAGTACAGAGTGTACACAGTGTACTACATAGAAGTACGCGGAAGTGTACTGACAGAGGTATCAGAATTGAGACACAGCAGTAATGTCTGGTGCTAATGTTAGGGTGGGCTAGTTGACCTGCACACGTGCGCCACTAAAAAGCCCTATAGAGGTGTCGACACCTCTTGTGCATGCACAAACAAATCTTTTTCACCCAATCTTCAAACAGAACTATAGTGAATCACCATTGTTACTTAATGAATCAGCAGCTTTTAGCAGCTCCTCACTGTTGACTTGAAGCACCATTGTCAGCTCAGCCATAATTACTTCCTTGTTAAACGCATACTAAAAGACAGCGAAGGCAAACCAACTGAAGACATTCAGGATCAGGGCCAAACATCATGGTGTTCACTTACACCTGTACATGCTGAAGTGCATTTGAACAGTGATACCATCACCAACGTAATCGGCTATTTGAAACTATTTGAATCAGCAAGGTGCTTTGTAATTTCTGCCTTTATAGCAACAACACCAGCCCTAAAATGTCACCCTCGCTGCCACGGAGGATGCCTACCAAGATCATCTTTAAAAGTGGAGAAATCTGCACAAAAGGTGGGGTATTAAAGATAAAATATCCCCGGACAAAAAGTGAGCAGACTCCAAACTTCAAACTCACGATACAAATGGATTTGATTTGCATAAAATTTTATAATCTATCAGTTACTCTTGGGTATATTCACCACAGAGATTGTACAACATGTATGTGTTCGCATGTCATAATGGGATTCTTTATGCACTTGAAATTTAAACAAAAACCTCTTGGTGTATAACCGCAATGGATCCCCAGACTCGCGGAAAATGAGAAACAAATGCTCTCAACAAAGTCCAGTCTCATATGAAAGAAAGACTCATGTAAAGCACTCCACCGCAACAATGCAGCTTCCCTCTGAAGTCCTCATGACCGTGTCTCCATTGATCTCAGAATTGACTACAACTGTAAACGGAGCAACAGCACGGCTCTGCCAGGGTTTATGGACCCCCACCACCACCACCGCCACCACCCTCCCCCAGGCTTCCCCTCCTCTGGGCCTCAGAGCAGAGAGTGTCCTGAAGCCTTGTTGCTGGCTCTGCTGTCCTCCAGCTGGCTACGAATCAGTCTCTCGATCCATGTGGCCTGTCAGAAGTTTTGTTTTGTTGTTGCTGTGGTTGTTTATAAGAGGATGAGGTTAGGGAGTTTTCAGTTAGAGAGACATATTTCCCCGTGTCCCATCCTGTTTAATTCTCTCAAACTCCGAATGAGCCTCTCAAGCCGAGACTTACATCATGCCGAAATGTAAAGAAGGTAAAGGAAAGAGAACACTTCTCTGATCTACGTTGTTGCAAAGCGAACAACACAGTATGAAGATGAATGATTCACTATGATTCATTTAAGTGTCTCTCCTCTGGTCCTCTCAGAGAAAAGGAATAGGGCCTGTATTGCTGGTTGATTATAAATGGCCTTGACCCGTTTTACTCCTGCACTACTTCATCATCTGCTTCATGCATCAATGAGTTGGGTTGGAAATGAGAAGAGAGCCGGGCAAATACAATAGTCCGGCTAGAAACTGGAGTCATTTGAAGACACTTGGGATCAAACCTCCCATCAGTAGACCCATAGAGGTTCATGTACAATGACTTCATTTATTCCTAGCTATAGCTATCCACTTTTTAGTCCCGTTACAGTAGATATATAATTGTACAGTTACATTTTCCGAGAGTATTAAAGCTGCAGAAATCAATATTTTTATATGAACAATAAATCTTATGTGTGTAATGTATTAACCCCACAGAGAACTATCAATCAAATAATAGTTCTCCTTTGTTATGTGGTGCATTTTAACATCTTTCAGCTTCACGTTTTCTGTTTTGGTGCAGCTGTTTTCAGCAAAAAAAAGTTCTAAAGTTCTTCCCATGAACGGGGAAATTAGCTATAGAGACCAAAGCTGTTTTTTGTACCAGGCTGTAAACATGTTTATTTCTGCTGTGAAGTTGGACATTTTAATATGGGGGCTTCAGCCGGTCTCAAGTGGCCCATCAAGGAACTGCAGTTTTTGGCAGCTCCACGTTGGTTTCATTTCACAACCACGGAGGTTGCCACTTAATTCCTATGTTTGTGCATGTCTGCAGGATGTGTAGACAGGCAATAGTTCACATTTCTGGCCATCTATCAGCAATAATAACATTGTGCTCACAAAGCTAATTGTTGATGTTTGGGAATTTCCTGTGCAGTGAGGGTTTACTACCTACATTGAGGTGTATTCTTTTAATTTCACCTCCAAAATATGTTGGTTAAGATAAATTTTTGGCTTTGTTCCAAGATCTCAGTAATAACTTTGATGAGAATTGTGTTATCATGACAGAAATGATGACCAGAACTACAACAATAAGACTCACAGGAGTGATCCTTTAACTTCAGCTTGAGAACAATGTGAGTGGAAAGAGTGCAGCCTCTCTGATGATGAATCTTTGAGCTGCCCATGGAATGTGTTGGGTGTGAACTCTCCATAGGTAGTTTGACCTCTCGCCTTCCTGGAGGGAGGAGACTTAAGCTCATTATTATTACCTTCATTATTTCAAATTCTGGACCAGATGCCGGAGCGGGAGGGGGCCCAGCGCACTCAACAGGGACCTGAAGAACCTGATTGGTCAGAGGCAGAAGAACGGTTTGGAGGCCAAAGGGTAGATTCTTCCGGAGATGAGACACCATCTGCTGACTGTCTCTCCCTGACTTTACATCATCTTGCTACATTAAAGACTTTGAGGAGATGACACTGCCCACTCTGGACTGAGGACACTGCCTTACAGGGTTATACAACTCCACCAGCACCGCTCGTTACGTCTTACATGATAAATAAAAATAAATCTCTTCTGCTGTATCTCCAGCATCAGATATCACGTGGGTCCCTCCCAATGAGTAAAATAATGCCACTCTGGGAAACTGTCAGGGCGATGTTATTTTAGCTGTGTTTTGTAAACACATTTTTAAATTATTTATGAACAACTCATGGCCTCCTGATTCTGAATAGGTGAGGTACGGGAGAGCATCCTTCCTTTGAAGAACTGGTATCCCTAATAAAAATGTTATTTTTGGTTGAGTTTTCCAGCACCAAAATTTCATGATTATTGTTTTTTACACTCACAATTTTAATTCTTCATTTTAAGTTAAAGGGGTAGTTCTGTTTTTAGTGGGGTTGTATGCTTATACTTACTTATTATTACGATTTGAGGCGTAATACGCTGTGCGTGGTTGTAGAAGTATGTATGTTCAACATAATGCAGAAGTGTCAAAAACTGCAGTTCCTCAAACGGCCACTTGAGGCTGGCTACAGGACATGTTCATCTCCATAAGCCCCCATGTTAAAATGTCCAACTTCACAGCAGAAATAAACATGTTTACAGCCTGGTACAAAAAACAGTTTTGGTCTCTATAGCTAATTTCCCAGTTCATGACAACTGTACTGAGGCTGAATTTCTATTTAAGTCACCAGTTCAAATTATATTAAGGCTTAAAGTTTTGCATATTTAACAGCATGGCCGCTTTGATTGACAGGTGGGTACTGTTACTTGTGGCTTGTTTGAGGAGCCAGGCTTCATTCAGCCCTGTTTTTGGATTAGTGGGCAGATAGCAGAGGGTAGGACTGCCAACATGGCCACCACACCCTGAGCTCCACAACAGCTTTTCAGAAACCTGTGTGTGACGTCACAGATATGACGTTCATGTTTTGTACAGTCTATGCCTAAAATACATTTTTGTGCTGACCCAGTCCACAGCAGTGCTTTGCTCTACTTATGTGCTGGGACTTCTGTCTGCCTCTGCAAACAGGGAGTGCACTGATCGTCATCTACTGTAGGTAACACACTGACTAGGCACAAGTGCCTCATAAAAAACCAAGGAAATCAAAGAACATAGGCACTACATACAAGAAAACACAACAAGACACAGGTGAAAAGGGCCAGGTGAAACTCATCTGGGTGGAACAGATGATCAGAACTCACAACACAACACAACAAAGACAGGACGTAAAGGTACACAAGACAAGAAAAGACAAGACCAGCTACAAATGATCCTACTGGCAAACCAAAGCCTGATATATCACCACCATAGAGCTCCACCGATGTCCAGGAACTATTGAAATCAAGCAGTGAGTCACATCGTTGCTCTTGGGTTCCTCGATTACCATGAAAACACACACACACACACACACACACTCCTGCTCCTATAAATATTCACCAAGCACCAAATGTGTATTGATGCGCAGCTGAAAACAGTTTGTGTAGCATTATAATATTTTTATTTTTTATTTCTCTGCTTTTCAATTGAGTTGTGATCAATTTTACATCCAAAATGAATGAACTGGCTCGGGGCCACAGACAGTGTAGGGAAACATGACCAAAATTGTAGTTTCATACACCCGTCCAAGTCCCATCCATCCATTTTCTGTAACCGCTTATCCTCATCAGGGTCACCGTGGGGCTGGAGCCTGTCCCAGCTGACTTAAGGCGAGAGGCAGAGTACGCCCCCGGACAAGTCGCCAGCTCATCACAGGGCACATAGAAACAAACAACCACCTACGGGCAATTTGGAGTCACCAATTAACCTGTTAACTGCATGTCTTTGGACTGCGGGAGAAGCTGGAGTACCTGGTGAAAACATGCAAACCAAGATTTGAACCAGGAACCTTCTTGCTGTGAGGAAACAGTGCTAACCACTGCACCATCGTGTTGCCCTTGTGCAAGTCCCATTTACTCCAAAAAAGCAAGTAAGTAAACCTTGAGTTTGTAATATTTTATCACAGATATATGCAGTAGCTGCATAGTTTTTCAGATGATAGTAGTGTATAAGAATTATAGTCTTGGTGTGGACAGAAAGCAAAAATAGAAAGATCAGATTCAGCATATTCAGGTGGCTGAGGTGACTGTGTTACTGACCCTTCTCACTAATGCCCCTACGTTCTGCAAAGCTTTGCACATAAAGTAGATGACGATGGTGTTTGCCTTTTTTTTTTCTTCTATATCATTCCCCCCTTTCTGTGGCCCTGCGCACACAGATACAAATTTATCTTAGCGCACAGAAAGCTCACGAGCAGAGAGGACACAGTGTAACCTTTACACTGAGTCAGGGGTCCACTAAAGGCCATACTCAAATGAGCACATCTTCCACTTGTCCACAGGTCAGGAGCCTGCAGATCGAACATTTCCTTTGTTATAGCAGCACTCTGAGCTGTGGAGATCAAGATTAAGGCAGAAAAAAATGTGCACTTATGAGACGCGATGCAGGCAGAATATGAATTAAACTGAGAGAGATCACCCACAAGGAGAAAAGAGTCGCCTACTTTGATGAATAGATCTCATTTTGATTCATGTCACCCTTCCATGTTTTGTTTTAAAGCTCACACAAATATGGTATAACCTATAATGTCTGTGTTATCAGGAATGTTTTTGCTGATTCAAACGAAGGTCTTTCACTTCCTTCTTACTCATATGAATGTTGATAAGACTAATGGAAAGAATTTAGAAAGGAGGAAACCGTTCCTAAAAAAAAAAATTCCTCTGCGCTATTTCCTTTGACAGGAAATTGTGTCTTTTGATCTAAGCCACCACACTCATCTGGTCATCGCACGCGAGGTGTCACTCCTTTTCTACGGCGGGGGAGGAGGAAATTTGCTATCGCAGCTCGGGCTCGTACACTCTAGTGCCTAGAAAAGATGAAAAGTAAGATTGTAAATTTTAATAAATGTGGTTATAAGAAGGACTTAGGAAAGTAGGACAGATTCATTTGTTGTCCACTTGTCGTGCAACTTGCATCCTGCTTCTTCTGGCAGCAGGGGAGTGTCATTAATGAACACTATTGACCAAGCACAGTCTGGGATGAAGATTCACACCTGCCAGATTAACAGGAAGTGTGTCCTCAATGTGTGTGTGTGTGTGTGTGTGTGTGTCACCTACACTGACAGTGTAAGAGGTCATTTTCACGTGGAGCGTCCCACATGGTCACAGATCAGTCAAACAGACACGGGGAGCTGATGATATCACACTCACGTGAAAGTATGACATAATGCATCTTGCTTGCTCGCACCCGAGAGAGACAAACAAACAATTCAAATGAAGTTATGATGTTAGAGATTGTGGTATTTGCATCGTGAGTGTGTGATTTATATTCTGCAAACAGACGGTGGAGGCTCGCTGTTCTTGATGTGTTGTTTGTCACGGTTAGGGTCGACTGCATCATTACTGCTCTGCACCGCCTGGGTCTATTCAGCGTCAGGGGGCAGAGGAGGCATCATTAATAATGTTAACAAGGCCATCAAAGGCTAACATGATCTTTCTCAAGGGCAGGCTTGATGCAGAGAGGAGAAATCTCAGCGTAACAAAAGCAGGCAAGAGCTGTTAATTTTTTGCTAAACGTGTGAAAATGTGCTCTTTCTTCTGCTAAATGAAGCGTTGGTGACAGAGAAGAAGAAAATCAACAGAACACTTCCCTCAAAGTCACCCTGAAATCACAACAGCAGGCACCTGTGGACAATCACTTCATTGGGCAGTGATTGGACGCAGGCTGCAATAAATGCCACCTATGGTGTATGCACATGCAGAGCAAGTAGCCTCAAGGCAGTTGGGCTACTGTTGTGTTCACAGGCTACATGTTTTGGCACAAAGATATGGCTTGTGGAGTTCATTTGGGGTAGGTTCTGCAGCTATTTTAAATGTGTTGCGTCGCTGTAAGCTGTCCCATTTCTTCTGACCTTGATGTCTTTGGTTTTTTTTATGCAGGATCTTGCTGATGTGCTTAGTTCAAGCAGAGCATGTACGCTGTTTATGGGCTGCCGAAGGTGAGCAGAACACAAATGCGTCCCTGTCATTTCAGTGCTGATTTTCTAGCTGTGGATTCACACTGTCGTTTCTCTTGCAGCTCAGAGCTCCCAGAGACAAAGCGGCAACAGATATGTTGGCTTCTCGCAACAGGATAGTGGACTAAAAAGATTTGGTGGCAGCTATCCCCAGAATCAACTCAGACAGGCTTCAGCCCAGAGCAGTAGCTTCAACACAGACACTGCAGTTAGCAGTAGTTATAGCCAGGGACTCTCTAATCGTGGCTACACACAAACTCTCTCACAGCCAGCTCAAAGCGGCTACCCTTCAGTCAAGTTAGTGCAGAGCAGCTTGCTGTCAAAACCTAACTCGCAACCAGTTAAGGCACAAGAGGTGCCAAAGAGAAAGTTCACTGGCCTTTCTACTGCTATTGCTAGTGGAAGTTCTGTGAGTAAGTACAACAAGCACAACAAGAAGCAGAGTGACCTTACTGATATCAGCAAGAAGAGTTCTTGGCCAATTCTGCAGGGTACACTTCGTGCTAGCAAGTATCCATCCAGCAGTTCTGCATCTGTTCAGAGCCCTTCTAGCAAAAGCAAATTGGCCTCCCACCAGTTAGCACAGAAGGCTCCCAGTGCTGCTGAAACTCAAGCCTACTATGGACAAAGAGCTGCTCCTATGAAGTCCTCCAGCCTGTTTAACCCAGTTTCTCCTGAGCAACAGAAAAGCCCTGTACGGGTAAAAACATCAGCCACAGCCCCTGCTAGAAGAGTGTCTTTGAGTCGTGGCGCTAAAGCGTCTAAACCTTCTCGTTTCTCATCTCCTCAAAACGAGAGAATCAGAAATAATCCCAGCCAGAATGAGGCTGGAAACCCGTACAGAAGCAAACAGTTTCCTGTGACTGGAGGAAACTCTAAAGAAAGCTACAAGCCTACTTCCACAGCCAACCAACAAAACTCTCGCCTTGGCTTCCAGCCACGCAGTCTTCAGATGCCAACAAATCAGAGGTTGAGCTACAAACCCAGCTACACCTCCACTGAGCAGATCCCAAGCAGTACAAGCTCTCTCCAAGCATCCTGGAACAGCAGAAACTCAGCCCAGGGAGTTCCTGGTAACCTCCCTGCCTCTGAGAGCAGCAGAGCGGGAGCCCCTGCTCAGAAGTTCGCCCCGACCAGAACCCACAACATACCCCAACGCTTCGGTGGCTTTAGTATTCGACGGTTGAAAGAACCTGCTGATGAGAAGCAAGTGAGTATCAGGAAGCCACAGCAGACCTACACGGCTCCTTCACAGCAGAGCCTGAACGCCAGGAAGCCGCAGCAGACCTACACGGCTCCTTCACAGCAGAGCTTGAACGTCAGGAAGCCGCAGCAGACCTACACGGCTCCTTCACAGCAGAGCTTGAACGTCAGGAAGCCGCAGCAGACCTACACGGCTCCTTCACAGCAGAGCCTGAACGTCAGGAAGCCGCAGCAGACCTACACGGCTCCTTCACAGCAGAGTGCGTCTCTCCAGCCACAGGCCCAGAGTGTTCATCCCCAGAGCACATGGAAGAGGATTAAACCACATTCAGGAAAGTAACAGGTGAGTATTGTAGTATTTCTTGTGGTGTGTGTGTGTGCTTTACGCCTGGTTTCTAATGTGTCTTCTTTCCCCCCTAGGTGCAGCGAAGTCCTCAGATGAAGAATTGGTATTTCAGAAATAAATTCTGACCTTAAAATATTATTTGTCTTGACTTCACATTCTAGCTGTGTGGTACTGGTATGTGCAATGCATGCTTGGTGCCATCTAGTGTGTAAAAAGAGGTGCTGCAAGGGAACCAGATGGTCTTTAACAACTTGTAATGGGCGTTTGTTGAAACTTATCAAAGGTGATTGCACTCCACATTTAGGATTAACTTCCAAATGCTGAAGCCCATGTGTTTGATGCTTACTGGACGTAAGCTGGAGCAGCAAAATTCTGAGTTCCTTCTGCTTAATCAATGTTTCCAATGCTGAAAGTCAAACATGAGCCAAAACTGCAGAAGGCATTTAATGCTGTTACCTGTCTACAAATGCAGTGCTCTTGTAAGGACTGCTATATTTGAGCACTGGACAGCAACAGTGACACAACTTTGAAATGAGTTACACATCACTGCAGAAGTCAATTTTACAAAATTCGCCCTTTGGTTTCTTGTAAGGGGTTTCTAAGGCGGTCTTTGCGTTTTTAATGTTCGACATTTCAATTTCCTTCTCTTCTGCATCAGTCTTCATGTATGAGCTTGCATATTGGTGGCTTAATCAGCAGCACATTTCAAAAAAGATGATCCAGTTTACCGAAATAGTTGGTGTGTGACTTGGTGCCATAAAGAGTTTCATACTTCTATGGGTGACCGTCCAGAGAGCCCAAAGTTGCATCAGGTAGGAGGTAGAGGTGTACAGGCTGCAATGTGGGAATATCAGATACACCATTCATGTGTTTGTCAATATACCATCAATGATTTCAAATCTGTTATTTCATGGTAGAAAAGTTACACAATGTTGCTGTAAAGTCTAGAATATGGTGGCAGTTTAGTTCAACCCTGGCCACATCTAAATGTAGCTCACGTTACGTTTAACAGCTGAGATTGACCATGAAATTTTAAAAGCTATTACTGCTTCTTTGACAGGAACAGATTTAAAAACTACATTCTTCATACAGTCTTCTAGGTGCCTTGAAGATCATACCACATCACATGACAATATTACTCGCTGTACTTTGCTGTGCTGACCAGATGAGGGCGCCATGCTTTCAGAGTAGAAAGAGGAGCCAGCTGAAGTGTAAGATGAAATATATATACAATATATATATATATATATATATATATATATATATATATATATATATATATATATATATATATATATATATATATATATATATATATATATATATATATATATATATATATATTTTATATTTTATATATATATATATATATTTATATATATATATATATATATATTATATATATATATTATATATATATATATAAGTATATTTGCTACAAATTAAAGACCAAATGTGTGTAAATAAACCATTAACCACGCAGTACACAATGCTGTTTGTATATTCTATACAGACCTTTGCTGCTTTAAATTTACTGTGAAGCAAGACTCATTTTAGCACCTATCAAGGCAAATCTCAGCGATCACTGACTGACTTATACTCAAATCAATATTAGATATATGGATATCGACAGCATTCCTGTGACTCTCTTACACAACACCCTCTGATCAATGCTGTCAGTATGTGGGAAGCAAATCTACATGAGAGAGGAGATGGAGGGATGGTTCTTAAAGATTTGTTAGGTGCTTTGTTGATGCAATTATAACGGATCAAGAATCTCCTCTTTGGCAGTGTGTGCTTACTGCTGGCTGCCGTGATTGTTTGTCATGGCTCCTCCAAATATCCATGACAGATGTCTTTAGGCCTCAGCGAGCTTCAGGTGCCGGTGCGAATGAAATGTAAAGCACAGAATCTCGTGTTTGAAGATGAAAGTGTGGCTGAGGTTGTTGTTTCAACCCACCTGTAGCTTAGACTCTCTTTTTAGTATGGATGTGGAGTACTGGATGGACAGATGTGGCAGGATGCCGCTGCAGATGTGCTGGATGGTCTTTCACAGCATGCTGACAGTGTAGAATATTCATAACTAGGTCCAGAGATTTATCTCCTTTTTTTTTAGCAGTTTACCACTAAAACATTATCAAACTGTCCAAAAATCAACCTTTTTTTTGTCTATTTATGTGCTCAAATATTTAAAAAATATATCTTCTGAGTGCCTGCACAGAGACTACTTCTTCTTACAACCCCAATATGCAAAGTGTCTGGCTACCTCCTCGTGAAATAATTCACTGAGTGGTTCCAGTGTAATAATTCTTCAAACTGAGTGACCGTAACTCTTCCCTCTAAAATGACCTGTACCGCTGTGCCATTACCACCAAATGTCCTCTAGAGAGCACAATGGGACAGGCAATAAAACACACCACTACTGAGAGGACATGTATGTGAACTTAAAGCCAATGTTTGGTATTGGTAACGTAATAAAACACATGAAAACCAGGCCTCCATGTGCAGCTTCAAAGAGCCTCATCAAGACAGGCCTTTAGAGCTCCAACTAAAATCCTCCAACTTACAATTTTAGCTTGACTTTTACTTAGAATCTGTTATTATCTGTTACTGTATACACTAGCAGCATGGCTCCAGTGATGGCAGTTTCAGTCAGTTGGCTTACCACTTCGGTCGAGACTGAAACATCCCCAGAGGATGTATCCGAATGACTCTGCTGACTCTCCAAATGTTCCTTTACTGCCACCATGAGGTTGACATTTGTGACTCTGAGTGAAATATTGTAAATACTACATGTATTGCCAGCACTGTGATGAACTGGCAACTTGTCCAGGGTGCATCCGAACTCCTGCCCAACGCCAGCTGGGATAAGATCCAGCCCCCTGGGACCCTGATAAGCATTAAGTGGTTACAGAAGATAGCATAGTCAATTTCTAAAAACCCAAACTTGTGCCACCATGAGGTCATAATTTGACATTCCCATGAGCCACAGCTGTACTGTGTGTTTACTTCTAATTAGGAAATGTTAGCATGCTAGCAGGCTAAGCTCATATGGTCAACTTGGTGAAGATTATACCTGCTAAACATCAGTATGTTTGCTCAAAGCACAGCCTCACAGTGCAGCTAATATTGTAATAAACTCTTGTTGGATCTTCTAATTTTTCAGTTTTCTCTCGATGTAAAGCTCTTTGAGCTGCTTTTTCTACATGAAAATGTGCTATATAAATATATATTTCTAACTGTAGTACAGTCAGAGTACATGAATAAGCCCCGAGGATCTTACCAGGTGATCCATGTGTGTGCTTTAATGCATTTAAGCAAGTCCGTGTTGTGGAAAGGAAGCGAGGACTTTACTTTGGATTACTTTGTCTTCATGTGTCTGTTTTGTGAAAGAGATCTTGATCTCAATGAGACTTCCTGAATAAATGAAGCTTAACCACATCAAGAGATGGCTGTACGTCTTTGAAAATTTACTTGGTGCCACATTTAGCTCACGCTGACTGGTGTTGTTTTTATGGATGCTATTTTGTCTCGAGGACTACAGTGGAAATAAATATTTCACAGCTTTATTATGCCGTCTACTGAGAGGAAATCAAAATTGATGCTGGGTTTTTTTTTTTTTTTGGTAATTTCGTGCCTCTAAAATTAACACTGGCTCACCATGAGCATGTCAGACTTCTAGTTTGTTTTACTGATGGCTATGGTTGCGTCAACGGTAAAGTTTATCCAAAATCTTGCAAACTGGTTGCTCGTAAAATGTGAAGCTCCTTTGAAAACATCACAAATGACATTCAGAGACAACATTCTGCGTTATTTGTATGCATCACACAGACGGCCTGCTCACATTCTCACACTAATGTAAATGTATGTAAATATCAGCACGTGTGATCCCGGGACAAGGACAGCCGTGCAGTGTTGTGCTGAGATGTCAATCAATGCATGGATGGAAAACATGGCTATGCATTCGATAAGCGCCGTCCTCCGCAGAGCTGGCGTCTCTGCATCCATGTGTAAATATCAAAAGCATCAGCAGAACACGCTGTGTGTGCTGCTTCAGACGTATCAGATTGTCTCTGCGCAGGTGAAGTATGAGCCAAATGAAAAATTCAGGACTTTTATGAACTGCTGGCTCAACCGTGTATATGTTTGGAATAATAAATAAATCCACAGCAAACGTCTTACGAAGATTTAATGTACATTTATTCTTAACACGTGGAACATATAGTATAAAGATTTCATACTGAATAAATGATATTCATTAAGCCAAAAAAAAGGAAAAAAGAGGAATTTACATCAAGTTTTTAGCTACATCATCTGAAATACAAATATGCAGAATCCGCATCACTGGAAAAAAAAAAAAAAACAAAATAAACAAAATTAAAATGGTTTCTTCATCAAGGTCTAGTTTGTCATTTATGAATGAGCTCAAATGGAACCGCAGACATGATTTTTGTTAAATTCTCTACACCCAGACCAGGGACAAACTGAAACTTGAAGTTTGTTGTTGTTGTTGTTGTTGTTGTTGGGGATGTTGGGGGTAGGGGTGGCGTTGGACAGCAGCTAAACACCCCCTTGGAGCGCGATACGAGCAGGGTGAGGCGCCTAAGTAACGGAGAGGATGGCGGTGGTTGGTGGTTGGTGGTGGGCGTCAAGTAATCACATGGCGTACTTGATGCAAGGGGAAACTTGTAATCGTCAAAGATTAAAAATGGTGAAGAGCAACAGAAGTTGAGAAAGAGAGAGAAGTGTAATGTACAACATCATATATACACTGCAGCTTGGACTGCATCTAGAGTTGAGGACCAGTCCTAAAGAGGTGACTTTTTAATATAAGGGTCAAGTCATACAATCAAGGGACAAAGAGAAGAGGTCGGGGTGTTGTAGGTTCACCATACTTTGGGGGGAAAGCCGTTTCTCTCTCGACATTAACTAAAACTGTTTTAAAAACTACAGTTTGCTGCCAAGCCAGCGTATCTCAGTGTGAAACAGTATTATTACAGTATGTTTACAGTTTTTAAGGTGTACAGTACAGAAAAAAGTCCTACAATCTACTGCACAGGCCTCCCATGACAGATGTCTGTTCACAGCCAATAATGTGGTTCCTGTGGGGCTGAGTATATAGCATCCAAAGTTACAGCAATTATACCACACCACAGTCCGTGAAGTCAATGAAGCCTCCAAACATGAACCATAATATTGTTTAGTCTGTGCCCTCTTCCCCCTGCCGAAACCCCCCCAGAGGAGGGAGAAAGCGAGCACACGTATCCCCCAAACTCACTGTAAACGAGACAGCAACTTTGGTTACAGTTTCTTCTTTTTTCTGGAGATTTTTCTTTTCATTAAAAAACAAGTCCTTTTTTCCGCAAGGGCAGCGCCACACTCATGTCCAAATGCCTGGGTCCCAATCTGCTCTTCTTTGTCAGTATCTTTCCATTTCAGACGTTTTTAAAATCCAACAGCTACTTCATGATATTCCTTCCTTTTAGTGAGAAGCAGGGGGGTAGAAAGACAGTGGAATCCGAGGTGATTTTGCATAAATTAAAAAAAAAAAAAAAAAAAAAAAAAAAAAAAAAGGACAGTCAGTTTTGCTCTTTTCACTCACACGCAACAGACACGCACACACATACAAAAAAAAAGAAGAGGGTTGGGGTGACTGGGAACGGAAAGAGGCAGAGCTGAAACCTCCCCACGGCTGTCATGACTGGCCAATCAGAAACAGTACATCACAGATCACTTGGGACACCAGAGAGTTCATAAGTGGGGACACTGAGATGTCCAGTAGCCGCGACTCGTACAAAGTGAACTCCGAGTGGTTTTCATCCACCTTAGCCAGGGCGTGCAGAGCCCGGGCCGCCCGCCGCATCATGTCCACACTGGTGGGCTCAAACTGAGGTGCGCCCTGCATTTGTAACAGGGAGCTCTGGCTCTGCTGGTACTGTGTGGCAGCTAGGCTGTCCTCCAGGAAGCCCAGCAGGTTACCCACGCTGCCTTTCTGCACAGCGATAGCCCGCGCCGCTAGGCTGTCACCCTGGGCCAAGTTGGCCAACAGGACGACCGCCATTTCCCGGCAAACGGCCACCTTGCGTTCACCGACCAAGCGCACCAGCGAGCCGTACAGCTTCTCCAAGCGGCTGAACGGTGGCGTTGCCAGAATGAGGTCGACGTTGTTGTCCTGGATGCTGAGCTTGCTGAGGGTCTCGAGGACCAGTCTCTGGGGGGAAAGTGAGCCATGTGGCCCCAGCGTGGGGAAGGGGTCCAGGGCCTCTGCTGAGGGACAGACAGCCCAGTGGAGCAGGCCATCCAGCAGCGGCAGGCATATACTCTCCGGGTAGATAGAAAGGTCCAGCTGGCCTGAGATGTTTGCCAGAGTGACCAGGCAGTTCTCCCTTAACACCTCGAGGCAGTCCCACCACCACTCGTCTCTCTCGCAGCTCACGCCTTCGTCTTCCTCTTCCTCCTTCTCGTAGGTGACTGGCGCCTGTTTGCGTTCGGGGTGCCTGTGGTGGAGCAGCACCAGGCGGCCCAACAGCAGCAGGAGCCCTGGGTGTTTCGACATCTCCAGGTCGTTCCCTGGAATGAACGAGAGGCTTCGCACTATGTTGGAAACGCAGATGCAGCGTCGAGCTAACGAGTCCTGCCAGTCCGACAGAGTGCTGAGCGGCGTTTCGTCCTTGCTGTGAGGCTCGTCCTCCAGGATCTTGATGTTGCGTCTGCTCTGGATTTCGGGGTTGATGCTGAAGAGATACTTGCCGTTCTCTTTCTGCTCTTCGGCACCTCCGCGAACCACTTCCTCTGTGACCGACCCCGGGCGGGCAGATAGTACGTCATCGATGGTGGCAGTGACGGGTGCACCAATGGGAAGAGGTGGAGGGGTCTTCTCCGCTGGAGACTTCTGAGGTTCAGAAGATTGGGGCTGCTGCTGCCGAGGCTTGTCGTCCCCGTTGGACTTTGACTTCTCTGGGTTATCCTTCACAGTCTCAGTCACCTGGACCTTCTTGCGGCTCTCAGTGGCTGTTGGTGTGCGTTTCCGCTGCTTGAGAAGGTCCATCCGGCTCTCAAAGTGGGTCTGGATGTGTTCGGTAGTGTCACCACCACCAATGCTCCAGTGTATCAGGCCGCTATCAAAGCACTGTCGCTGCCCAAGCTTGGACGAATGGTTCACCAGGAAGGGATTCTTCTTCCGCACCACCTTGATGGGGAGTTTATCAAACTTGCTAGCCTGCCTGGGCTTTTCCGAGTGGAGGTTGGAGTCCTGGGCGGACCCTGAGGTAGAGGTATTGGGTTCCTTGATAGAAGACTCCCTTTCCTTCTCCTCTTCCTCATCCTCTGAAGACTTGTGTTTCTGTGAGCTCTCCTCCTCCTGCTTCACCTGGACCAGTGAGGAAGTGTCAGGATTGGGCTTCGTTTCCTCTACCTCCTCATCCTCTTCGTCGTCCTCGTCCAAGTCCATGCCCTCGCCCTCAGGCATGGTAATTTCATCGTCAGAGTCCTCAGCAGCGTTGGGGTCTATGAGGGTGCGCTGGCCGGGATCGCCTACTTCGTACTCTTTCAAGATGTCAAAGATCTCAATGAGGCAGCGTCTGAAGTACTCCACCACCAGCTCCAGGAAACCAGGCAGCTGAGAAAGATAACAGGAAGAAAGTCACCAAAACAATCCTATAAACTGATACCATGTGACAAGATATGGTTAGTTTGATGCATTAATGCAAATTTTAACGTGGCTTACCTGGCACAAGTTAAAAGTAGAAATGCTATTGTCGTCATACAGTAAAATGTTAATGGTGTCCAAGGCCCAGGTGCTTTCAGCTAGTAAGCCTGACTTTAGTGACATCATGACTCTCCAAGCCTCAGGAGTGCCTGTAAAAGACAAAAAATAGACTGAATACGAGCCAACTTGATCATGATCAGTGACAGTAAAGGCTCAACGATCTTTACCAAAGGGATTGGCGTTAATCTCCTAATTACTTAGGTTGCAAGGAATAAAAGAACAGTTATGTACCAATGTCTTTCATCGTAAGCCGCCTGCGGGGCTTGAGGTGGGGTTGGGAGGCCTCCACGGAGCCAGGAGGGAAGGCCACATCTCGCCTGATCATGGGTTGCTGCACAGGAGCTTGACCAATGTGGGAGGCGGGTACTGGGGGCCCAGCTTTCTGCACCTTAATGCCTGGATGCATGTAGGGAGACTTGCTGGGTGACGTCCTGCTTTCCATAGGCCGGGGCATGGGCGCTGGGCTCGACACCTGAGGAATGTGGTTCTGGGAAGTCTGATAGGTGGATGGCAGGGGTCTGGTCATGGGAGGTCCAGAACCACCGGGGCCAAATGGCGGCTGCCGCTGGTTGACATGGCTGGGCCATTGACCCTCGTGGTTCATGCGTTGGTCTGATGACATCATCTCCTCTGAGCGGTTCATCCCGTGGTAGCCGGGGCCCTGACCTGGTACAGGAGGTCCCTGTCGGTTGGGATAGTTGGGGTAGCCCATCTCATTGCGGCCTTGCCACATTGGGCCCTGGGGGCCATCCGGACCTGAAGGCATGGGGCTTGCCATCATCTGAGGAGGCATTGGAGACTGGGAGTTGGGGCCTGCAGTTGACGGTCCTCGGTCCCGGCCAAAGGGGAAAGGGAACTGGTTCTGTGGGCCTGGTGGTCTGCGATCCCCTCCAGGGTATGCATTATACTGGTTGTACATGTCCTGTTGGCCCTGGGGCCCCGAGGGCTGAGGTCCTGGTTGCTGCTGACCACTGTAGGGGACGTTGTACATTTCTCCCTCATGGCGCTTGGCTGGAGGACCATACCCTCCATCTACAGGACGCTTGTAGTTCTGTCAGAAGACATTCGGCATTATAGGTGAGTATCTTTATACTGGTATTTTAAGAAGAACCAATGTTTGCATCTCATCAATACAGATAGGAAAGTTTGTCTTTAACATATAGATAGTAAACATGTAACTTGTATTAAGGAAATGTTAAACAGAGAGGAATTAAGTTGCAGTGAGACCGGTGCAAAGGCCGAACAAAATGTTCTTACCGGCTGCTGCTGTGGATACATTCCTGGCTGTTGATTTGGGTATGGGCCACCAGGGGGAGCTCCTTGGCCAGGGAACTGATTGGTATAGGAGTCGTGCCTGAAAACAATAACAAAAGTTCACACCATTACATTTCACATTTTCTTCTTTACACTAAATACACAAACAGTTGTAGAACAAAACTTCCCTGCTGGCAAAATGCCGTAAAACAACCTCTCCACTCTCTTTCTTGTTTCTAATCTCAGCACTCAATGGTACTGACCGTTGCTGCGGTGGAGGGCGGCTCGGCGAGTACATCCCTGTGTCGGCTCCAGAAGGCATCATGTTTGGCTGAGGAGCTCCTGGTCCCATGCTGCCATCGGGGCCCATGCCTGGCTCCTGTCTGTAAACCCAACAACAGTCATGAGTTGGTTTGACTTAACTGGATATGCAAGAGGACATGGGAGGAGTACAGGCTTGAATCTTGTAACCCTTTGCAGATATATTTGATAAGAAAATCATGCTGACCACGTGGCGAACAATGCAGTATGTTTACCTTCGGTCATATCCGTAAGGGTACTGTTGTCTCTGACCCATCTGCATGTTCGCCATAGGGCCTGGTGGGCCTCGGTTATACTGTTCTCCCATTCCACTGTTGGGGCCTGGTTGCATGAACTGCTCTCCAGCTTTAAAATACAAAAATAC
Source organism: Argyrosomus regius (assembly GCA_946959425.1). Taxonomy (NCBI): domain Eukaryota; kingdom Metazoa; phylum Chordata; class Actinopteri; family Sciaenidae; genus Argyrosomus; species Argyrosomus regius. Next base: position 9,206,607 of record OX336899.1, on the reverse strand, counting down.
ACAGACCACCGTTAGCCTCAGCAGCTCGAACACAACTCCTGCAGCATCTCAATTTGCTAGTTTGGCTGTTGCTCACCTTTCCTCATGCCACCGAAGGGGTCCTTGTTGGACTCGTAGGGACCCATTCGACCCATCATCTCTGGGCCGCCCATCCCAGGCTGGTAGCCCTGCGAGTTGGGAGTCATGGCGTTCCTTCTGGAAAACGCTGGGTCGCCACCATCAGCAAAGGGGTCCTGCAGATTAACGCTACTCCTATAGGAGGACAAGAAGCTTGTTAGTGAAACAGAAAATGTTTTTGTTGGGATATTATATTATATATTTCAAATTTATTCAATACTCCTTAACTGTTTGTAATGCTTTCCTCATTTTTATCCTCCTCTTTAACACTTTAGTTAGCTGTATGTGTATCTTAACATGATCTACCATTTACAGAAGTTAAAGCATATTTTCCTGTTTGTTGTTTTCCTTTTTCTATTTCCTGATGCAATGATCCAATTTCTCCAGAGGGATCAGTTTCATTTTATTGTGATGACTCCCGATATTGTTAACATCATAGAAACATGATATTGTGGCTTCTAACTTGTACCTGACGCCAGGCATCGGAGGCATTTGCGTATGCGGGGTGGAGGCTGGGGTGGGAGGCTTCAGGTCTCCCCCCTCTGCCATCGAACTACTGGTGGACTGAGGAGTCTGGGGTCCTTGCAGGGATCCAGAACCAGCTGTAAAACAAGGATGTACACAGTGAGTACAGGGAAACGACAATAAAGTGCTCAGCTTTGTAAAACATATTTTATTTTATTCCACACAATTCAAAGCACATCCCCGGCCCTCCTCCTCCTCTCTTCACTCCGGGAATAAAGGCGAGAGTTGATAGCTGATAGTGAAGCGGGATAGTCTTGTGGAGAGGCTGAGCACTGCTGGGGGCTTTTAGGAACACATGCTGCTTTTGGCAATCCTAAATCCCATTAAGAAATTCCTGAGCGCTGCACAGAGGAACACAGTTTGTGTCAAGCTGACTGGCTTTTGAGTGCACAGCCAGCGAAAATGTTGAATCTTCCAGCTCATCACAGCATGCCAAACCCCCCCACCCCCACCCCCCCCCCCCCCCCCACCACACACACACACACCCTCCTCCACCACTGCTTCCCATCACCCTCCCTCCTCAACCACCGCTGGCGCTTGGAGTCACCAGGAAACAATGATCTAAACCTTGACTCTGACAGATTGCTGCCTGACCTGCAGAGACAGGAGACAAGTTGTGTATGTGCGCGTGAGAGTGAGTGATTGTTTGTTTGTGTTGTGTGTGTGTGTGTGTGTGTGTGTGTGTGTGTGTGTGTGTGTGACATAGTAGCGCTCATCCTTAACTTCAGCTCAGGACTTCTCACTATTAGCACGCCAGTCTGATGACTCACAGGTTCCCATTCATTAAACTGGCGCACACACACATATATAGACACACACACATAACACCAGGGTCACTGGCAGGTCACATTTATTCACATTTTCTCACATCACCCTCTCGCCTCCCTAGCTCTCACACACACACACACACACACACAAACACACACACACACATTAACCGCCTCCACCTCCCTCCCCCCCTCCTCCTCCCTGTGGGCAGGGATTTCCCTCTACTAAAGATGAAGGGAGGGAGAGGGGAGGAGGGGGAGGATCTCGTGAGTATGGAAAAAAAATAGCATGGTAGAAAGAGTCAAAGAGAGAGAGTGAGGGAGAGAGAGAGAGAGAGAGAGAATCGCGTGATTTTTTACGCACACACATACACACATTCAAGCCTCTTCCCCCCATTCATCATTTCTGGCTCAGTACTAATCTCCAGGGAGTGTTGCCTTGCCTCTGTAGCCCTGGGCCAGGCACCAGGCAGCGAGGACACGCCACTGACGGGGCACTGCTATCGCCAAATCACCTCCTGCCCCACGTTCCCCCCCCCCTGCACCACCAGCACTCGCCCCCTTTTCCCATCTCTTCTTCGTACTAACTAGAGGGCTGATGCCAGCTGACAAGCACCCTGATGTCTCCTGTAACAACACTCCGGCGCTGACTCAGTGCCCCATGTCTGACAGCCTGGGTCTTGGCCAGACTGAAGCAACACGTGGTCGCTGCTCCTGGTGTGGTTGGCTCCTGGCAGCTAAAACCAGAGTCCCTCCAAAACAAACAGCTTCCAGGCGACACATCGTCCCGAGACCACCCTCACCCGCCCCGAATGCATCCCCCCCGCTTTAACCTCTGACTGACTGCCAGTTTACACGCTGACTTTTACCCAACATTCAGAGTTCATTGAAAGATTTGGCATGCCGGTGGCATCGCTGTTCGTACGAAAACCGACGGAGGGGAGTCTGAAAGGACAAGTCTTTCGTCATGTCCTGTGCAAATGCCAAGCAGTATTCCCCCGGGAGATGTGTGCGTGGAACTGTCCAGAGGATGCGGCGCACTTCGGTGACTTACAGCTACACCGGCGTCATTTACAACTCATCCAATATACGCCAAAATCGCAGTGATTTATGGAGGATGGCAGCCCCATAAGGAGATGACAAACGACGGCCTAAGATCGGCTTTTAACACTGCAATTAATGGGATACAATAAAATATACTAGTTTATAGGGCAGATGATGTGGGGCAAATAGAGCAAGGAGGATGTGATGAATTGCATGGAAACCACACTGCACCCCAGGGAGAAAGGGAAAATGAAATAAGCTTTCCCTCAACGGATACGAGTGTGATTTAAATCAGAGAGGGGGGGTCGGGGGGGGGGGACATAGTGATGAGGTGGAGGAGGAGAGGGTGCTGGCGCTGACCTGGGCTGGGAGGTTGGATCTTGGGCTGGTTCTTTTTGGTGTCCGTGTTGAAGAAGTCCGGAGGCGGGTCCTCGCCGCGCTCGATCTTGCACTCGAAGGCGTACAAACACTGGATGTACTGTTTCTTGAGCGAACTGGCTGCGCTGCTCGACGTGCCCACATTCAGGTTGGTGGCCAGCTCCCTCCACTTCTTGTTCTTGTTCACCTGGTGGGCGATAAGAGGAAGGAGGAGGCTCAGAGAACTGCGAACACAACAGATTTACAGGACTTGCAGTGCTGCTTGTTTTATTCTGAGTATGCAGGCATACCTGGGTGAGGCCGCCGATCTCTTTGACGGAGATGTAGAGTCTGAAGAGATCGAGAGGCTTGCGTCCGACTGCGGGCAGGTTGTTCATGCCCATGGCCTTCTCCTCGGCGAACGCCAGGTATCGATCCACCCACATCTTCCTCTCTGGCTCGGGACCAAGCTCGTACAGACGGGTGATCTTCTCGTTGGTGATGGTGGAGGAGCTCGACTTCTGCAGGACGTATGAAGAGAGAAGAAATCATGAGATGGAAGAAGAAGCTTGAGAGAGCAACAAGAATTTCGTGGCGTGGATTCAGAACTTCTACCTTTTTGGATTCAGGCTTGGGAGTGCCCTCCACTTTGTTGTTCATCTTCTGGGCAGGGTTCATTTTTTCCATGCCAAACTCCGTACTGGGAGCCATTCCTGGGTAAAAAGAGGATGGTGAAAAAAGATTACCAGTCTGTTATACCCTTTTAATGACAAAATTTCCAGGCCTCACAATGGTACCACAACCACATGATCGTCTGCGTCTGTGCAGCTTTTACTCACCAGGGGTGTTGTTGGCCATATTTGCTCCCATTGGGTACGGCCCTGGTCCTCCCTGGTTCATCATACCGTGCATGCTGTTCATGCCAGGGCCGTATGGAGAGCCTGATCCCATCATGCCTGGGGACATGTTCGGGTAGCCAGGTGGCCTAAGAGAAAAAAAATGCTTGGTTAGAAAGAAGACTTGAGAGAAAACTAGCTCATACAGCCGCATTATTATCACAAACTTTCTATTTTTCATGCTTATATGTTTGATTCTGTAACAAATCTATGCGTTTTCATCATCTTGCGTTTGCTGGTTTCAGCTTATTCTGTAGGAAATCAATTTACGTCATATGATTCTAGCTACTGCCAAGCCCACAAGTGCCTCTCTGTAGGCTGAATTGGCATCCTCGCTGGGGAAAGATGTGATTCACTGATGTCAGAGACCATCTCCTGCTCTCTCATTCTCTCTACTTTTTTTCCTTTTCTCTCATAGATTAAGTGTTTGGTCTACTGCCATCTACTCTGCAGCACACTCAGGCACCAAAACACAGACCGGCTTGCACGTGGGAAGAACCAATCATTTTTCATGATCGTGCAAGCAGTACATATAAAGCAAGGACACACAGACACACACACACACACTTCAGACTTGGGAGTCTTAATATAATGAGTCGTACTGACCCTGCAAGCTGCAAGCACCCACCTGTTGTGTATGGAGTTTGTAGGTCCGTGGTGCATGGAGGGGCCGCCGTCCTTCCTGTTCATGCCTGGAGGGGGACACATCCCGGACGCCACCTGAGGAGGCATGCCAGCCATGTTTGAGGCCATGGCAGGGCCGTATGGCCGAGCACCCATCTGCCCCGGGCCTATTCTGCCGGGTGGGATGCTACCGTACGGAGCCCCGCTGCCCTGACCGGGCATGGGGTTCATGGTGCCGCTCATGCCGGGACCGCTTGGGTAGTTGGCGTTGGGCATCCCCGTGTAGCCGGGCTGCCTGGGGTAACCTGGAAGGGTCACATATGAGATGGAAATTTTGAGTTTAGGCTGCTACAACCAAATATCACCCTACTGTGTTTCAGTCTAAGGACTTCTACTCATCTCTCCATGCTGAGATAAAGAGTTTCAGCAGTCTGGCTCTAAATTTACCCCTGTGCTGCCTGTTCTGACAAGTAGCCTGATGAAGCGGGCTTTATCTGGCCCTCGCTGCTCACTGCTATGACTCATAGCAGAACTTCTTCAAAGCCCACAGAAACCATCTGAGACTTCAAAGTGAGGTGATATAATTTCATAAATATATGAAGTGAGAGGAAACTTCAAAGCATTTTTAAAAAAAAAAAAATCTGGGTTATCTGTGAAACTGTGATGGTCGCAGGATGACAACTGTAAACTCATTCACAATATTTTTAGGATTTGAAAATGATACGACGGAGCAGAGTGCACCACTCAACGCTGTACTCTCTCCTCTCGCCGTTACTATTTTGTTAACCAGTGTAGAAAGCTTTTTAAAAATCGGCACCACTTACACTTCTGCCCTGAGGCCTCACCTTGTGGACCGTACTGGCCACCCTGAGGCCCGTAGTTTCCCATGGAGTTGTTCTGGGGATAAGGTCCCATGCCGCTATGTATCTGGCCTCCCGAAGACTGGCGCGGAGATAAGGCGGAGCCAGGTTGTCCAGGGGACCCGTAAGGGGGCATCTGAGGGTTTCGCATGTACACTGAAGAGAGGATCGGGAGGGAACATCATCAGATACACAATTCTTCATTCGTAAAAAAACACCAAAATATCACTCTGCGTGTGCTCAAGCACACAGTTACATAACACATTATGACCCTGCGTGAAGCACCTAGCTCTTTACTTCCTCACAAACACACACACAGCAGTACAGTACATCTTTCTGCTCTTACTCTCATTTGACCCGGCAAATAGACTACAAGCACATTCTTATTTAAAGATACAGCCTGGAGGAGTGTTTACAGGAGTAAGGGATGAATAACAAATGCAAACAATCACACCTAAAAAGCTGCTGAGGACGTGGCACACATTCTTGCAATGTTGGCCACGGAGCTGAGGAAGGGGTTAGAAACCTCAGTTTGAGCTTGTCCTGTTCGAAAAACCTCTCGAAGCACGTATCAACACTCACCCCTGTCCTGGCCCATGGCTGACTGGTTCATGGAAGAGTGCATGATGCTGTCCGACTGGACGCTGGGTGGCCGGGGAGGCATCTGATTACCTGCAGGACAGCAACAATACAAGGGCATTAACCTTAACCTTTTATTTTGACTATCAAATGATGCGAAGCCAATCAAATAAAATAAAAAAAACAATAAAATAAAAACTACAACAGTGTCCTGTTGGCTGCCTGTTCAAATGCTCTCCACCATGAGTTGTTAGTGGCATCGTAACTTCTGTTTCTCTGGCGTCTGGATGGTTTACTAGCACCATGTCAGGAGAAAATGTTCCCATCTGGCAAGTCACTTCATGAATTACAAATCCGTTGTGTTTGTGAGTGAGCAAGTGTTGAATTAAAAACTCTAAATCCTTCCCCGGTTTGTTTACAGGATGTTTCACACAGCATCCAACTCTATAAGAAAAATGAATTAAAATCTCCTTCCAAAATTTTTAGCGGGTATAACGTTCTTAAGAAAAGCTGTAACACGATAAAGGTCTAACACAAATGACAAAAGAACGTGGTTAAGAAATATAAAACGCAGACGTGTTTGGTAATGCACTTTAGCTGCGTGTTGTACCTCTGATACTGCTGTGAAATACTGTCTTTACCTGGCACAGCAGCAGGGGACAGAGGTCCGGTGCGAGAGGGGGTGACGCTAGCAGGAGAACCCACGGGCGATGGCGAGGGCCCGCGTATGCCTGGCAGGTGAGGCGAAGTGTGCGGAGAGAAGGGCGACTGGGCAGGGTTGCTCTGCTCGCCCTGACTGCTGGACACCCCTGAGGTGCTGACGCCCGGGCTCAGGGCCCCCTCTGTACCGGTGGGCAGGTCGTCGATGGAGCCCGACAGATCCTGGAACAAGAGGAGCGACGTCGGGGTTAATGAAGATAGCCTAATCCAAATAAACGTGCAATATTTTACTCCATTCTTAATGGTTTATGTGTTTTTAAACACCTAATTCATTAACTTCAAATCAACTAACATTTCAGCAGTTTATAAGAGGATGGGTCAGATGGGGTTATGATGAAGTAAAACAAGATATCAAAGGCAATGAGTGTGTGTCGGTGTGAGTAAATAAAGCCCAGTTTAGCTCAGACTCTAAAGTGTTGGAGAAAATCTGATGCTTTTGGGGGAAAGTGGATCCTATTCAGGTTCTTTCCCGCACAAACACTTGAATGAGGGGTTGAGAGCGTTTTATTTCAGAGTCATGTCAAAGTCAAATTAAGTGAGTGGAGACCTAAATGGTCACTGATGCGTTACAGCAATCTTTGCCTTCACTGGGGTGTGTCTGTTATTCTCTCGTACAACAGTGCCAGCCCGAATATGGTACAAACACACATTCAGGTACAACGACTTCTCTTTCCACCCTTTAAAAATACTCCACATCACTCGTATAATGCTGATAATGATCCATCTTGGCAAGGAGAACTCGATTTGTGCGGCTTGCAAAGAGAAAGTGGTGGGGGAAAGAGGGGGAGAAAAAAAATAAAAAAATATTTCAAGCAAGTCATCTCAGGAGGCAGTTGAAATAATTGGTGCTGGGCACAGGCTCTGGTGCCATGTGGTGTTGTTATTGAGCCTCGCTGGCTGTGACACAAAAGACAGCCAGGCAGGCAAGAAGGTAGGAAGGCAGCCGGCGATGATTATGTTTGTGGGAAGGTGAATGTTTACACACTGGCCACTCACGTGGAGCCCATGTGCTCGCTCAGAAATGCAAGCTCATCTGCCAGTCACATCGGAGGAGGGAAAAAATGGGAGGGAGGAGGAGGGAGGTGGGGGAGGGAAAAAAAAAAAAAAAAAAGCACTCATTGGAAGGTGGCCAACTATTCCCATAGAAATCTCACACTCGCAGGCTGGCTGCAGCCCCGAAGCCGGCGGTTTTGCACTTGAAACAGCGCCCGTTGCTATTTTTGGGACGTGACCTGATGGAGGAACCCCAGAGGGAGTGACAGGAGCAGAACGCTGATTCAGAATCCTACCCCTCCTCCTCCTCCTCCAATCCACCACCACCCTGTTCCCTCTGCCCTCCCTCCATCTCTTCCTCTTCACTTCAGTGACTGCACAAACCAAGGCCTTTCTGACCCGCACAGAAGATGTGGCAACTACAAAACCATGCAGAACGTAGCGGGAGGGCTTTATGTATGAGAGTCGTACTCTGAAGTGTTTTATTGGCCGATACCCAATTAATGTTCACAAATGCAAAAACAGGTCAGAACAAGGCAGAGCCACGCTGTGTGAGCGACACGGAGCAGTAAGATCTTAATGCTCCGCTGTAGAGAGCAGAGATCAAACAGCATGGCATTCCTTGCTTAAACAACCATGGCGGGATCCTTTTTCAAGCAGCCAGCATCGTCAGCTGACCTACATCCCCCCGACCAGCACCACCACCCCACCACCTCCATGCTCAGACATCACAAGACTGGTCATCTGATAGAGGGCTCAGTCTGAAGACCCCGGGCCTGCGCGCCAAGATGACCATCTCAACAGCTGCCACAGTCAAAGACAACTACACAGAGTCGTCGTGTCCCGGCCACAAAAAAAACCCTCCTACATTAACCCCCACCCTCCGGCCGACACAGACCGGAGGGCAAAAAAGGTCAGGGGTCAATTCCTGGAGTCAAGTCTCGGCAGGAGGTCACTGTGGACGGCTGCACAAGACATACACACTTCAGTCACAAGGGACCACAGAGGTATCAACATGACAGGATGCATCTTGTTAAGGAACAACCACTGAAAGTGGGATTTTGAGGACACCAGGAGCCCAATCAGTCGAGTAAAATCAACCAGAAATGAGCAAAATTAGAGAAGTAAGAGTCGTTCCTCTTGTGACCATTACCTCATGCAGTGTGTCAGACTATCGCTGCGTCTTGAACCTCTGTTCATTTCAAGTGCCAAAAACTACCGTTGACTACTTCCTCAAATCTGTAATCCTGTTTCGTGACTCACGAGACCGATTCTGATTTAAATCAGGATTTTGATTTATATGGACTTCTATAAAAGAAAAAAAGTTTATATACATTTGCCTCTGTGGAGACGGTTATCCCTCAGCTATCTACAACAACTGTCAACAACAGTGGGCTAATGTCTTCAGATGTTTCAAATCTCCAAACCAGTTGTGTGTGTAGCTGCATTGTTTTGTAGCAGAGGTAGACCACCCTGCCTAGAACAAAGACAAACACCACTAACATGAGAACTAAAACAGAAAAAGAGGTGTTATTTTACATTTAGAATAACTGTCATATCTTATCGTATCGTATGGACCGTCATTTAAATTGATCACAAGATTTAATGGGTCGTTAAAAAGCTTCTGACTAGTTCTGACTGCTTCATGACCACAAGTCCAGGCATATGACACACAGACTTCCAAAATCTAGGCAATATAAAAATATAACCTTCTGTTTTTATTATTAGGGATGGGATCCAATCGCCGGTTCTATTAATATTAATATTATTTCCACGTGTGTTTGTACGTCTGCGGCAGTAGGCCTTCAGCGAGGAAGAAAGATTCAAAAGGATTTGGACTGAGTAAGTGGATTCAGATTCAGTGAGATTCAATTGATTCCCATCCCTGGTTTTTATATTCCTGATGGTGGGAATTGGCCCAGATTGGAGACAACGCAGTACATTTTCTTAGATTTTTTTTTAGGCGTCCAGGAAAAAGACAAATACAGCCACTGGTGTGAACCCTTGAATCAACTGAGGACAATAAAATGACTGTAATGAACTCTGAAAGGTGGATTTAGTATTACGTTAAGTCTGGCTTATTTTGTTTAACGAAAAAAAAAACAACTGATGTTCATGTTCCTCAAAGTGTAGTATTTAAAAAAAGTGAAACTTTGGTACCACTGATGCCAAAAAGTACGGACAGTTGTAACGGAAATGTGATTTCTTATGAGAAAATCCCACCAAAACCATTTATTGCGCCTAATGTATGAAACATTCGAGCATATGCAGCATGGAGGGCGAGCTCTTCTGTAAATATCTGACGACTGACAGCTCTGATCCTTCAGCCTGGATAGGCAGAAGCATTGTACACACACACACACACACACACACACACACACACACACACATAAACACACATACACAAGCTCCTACCTACTCCCACTCTGCAGTCATTGATTTTTCCCGGCTCAATACTGCACAGCACCAGCCTGTTCTGCTGACTGCACAAGCCGGACAGCGAGAGAGGAGAGGAAGGAGGAGGAGGGAGGGAGGGAGGGAGGGAGGAAAGAGGGGGGAGGGGGAGGATGGTGATACTGATGCTGCTGTGGCTCTGCTATTCAACACGCTCATTATTAGAAGGCAAATGATGAAGGGGGACGGTTAGATCAGGCACGAGGAGGAGTTGAGGGACAGTGGGGTGAGCTAAGTTTGAGTGCGGGAGGGCTACGAGCTCGGAGGACGGTTACAGCCGTGTGTTTATCTGTGACAATTACAACAGCTGATCACGTGAAAATATTCAAGAACGTGCTGTTGTTGTTGTTGTGTGTTTTTTTTTTTAAATACGTGCAGGAAAAAAAAAAGGGGGAAGATGTGTGAGCTGTGTTGTGGAGAGAAGGAGAGAGCTGCAGCTCTTTCTGTGGAGCTTCAAGCTCCTCTCTATGGCAGCCATTTTGTGTTTTTTTTCCCAGCACTGCCTAACATGGAACTTCAGAGCTGAGAACTGCAGAACAGTGTTCGCAATGGGGCTGAAGAGAGGCTGAGAAAGACACATCTACACACGAGTGCGGCGATGAAAATACGCGGGGGAAAAAAAAAAAATGCTTAAAAAGAATTCAAGATAATTTCTCCTAATGCGATTATTGCTCACAAACGTGGAAAATATTGGAAACTATTCCCATTATTCCCAATATTCTCCACTGCTCCTCGGAGTGCGCCTGTGCTGTCTCTGAGTCATCTGCTCTGCTCTCCTCTCGGCCGTCCTAATGTATTCCATTTGCAGATTACTTCACTGAATCAATCAAGCCCGACCAGAGCCATTAGTCTGCCAAGCCAGCCGATTTCTTCTTCGTCTTTTTTTTTTTTTTTTTTAGGTTATGAGAAACAGAAAGTATAAGTAGAGAGAGAGAGAGAGAGAGAGGAGGTAGCACGTAGTGAGCGGCCCTGAGATAATGAAACATATCTGGATTGTGTGACCCTGGCCAGTAGTGTGTAACTAGATCTGCTTCTGCTGCTGCTGCTGGTGGTGGTGGTGGTGGTGGTGGTGGTAAGGAGGGAGGTGTAGAAGGGGGGTGTGTGTCGGGGGCAGAGTTCATCCCCCAGTCACACACTCTCCCTGACCCACTCTTCTCTGTCATTCTCAGACCTCAGGGTTTCACCAACCGCCTTGTTGGCAGGCGTCCTTGTTCTCAGGCCTCCAGATGCTAAACACAATATACAGGGAGGAGAGAAAGAAGAAAAAAAAAAAGAAAGAAAAGAAAGAAACTCACTCCAGACTTGCTCACACATCCTCTGTGGCGACGTGATAGCTGAGGAACAGAGAGTAAAAAGAATGGGCGGGAGATAGAGGAAGAGCATTAAAAAAAAAAAAAAAAAAAAAAAATGGCTGCATCTCAAGGGCTGCCATGGTTACTGTGATCCACGTGGTTGACACATTAGAGCCGACACAGTCCCTCCCCCCCCTGTTGCTCCCATCCCTCTGTCTGTCTCCCTCACTCCCTCTCTCTCTCTCTCTCTCCCAGCGGCCTCCCTGCGTGCCTGGCAGGGTCACGGTGCAGTCAGCTACTACAAAAGAAGCAGCCCGTCATTGTTACAGGAAACGCAGACGCACCAAAGCCCTGTTCCTCCTCCACCACCTCCTCCTCCTCCTCCCCGCAGCAGCAGCAGCAGTAGCAGCTCCTGCACCGCCGCCACCACCAACACTTTAATTACACACTCAGCCTCCGGGCCTTTTGCGCTGAGGAGGCCTGGGAGACACACACACACACACACGGAGTGGACAAACACAAAACAGCAAAACCTTGAACTTCTTTTTGCCGTCTTTCCCGAGTCCCTGATGTTTATGTTTATATGCCGACGACCTCGTCGCCGAGAACACTCCAGCGCTGCGCATTTACCATCGTTCAGGGCATAGCCGGCTTTTGATATCCGAACGGGGTCATGGGAAAAGTCATGTCTTCCCTTTTAAGCTCAAGATCAAGTGAAAATTTCTCTGCTCGTTTTCTAAAAAGAGGTTTCTCATCTATTTTTTCGAGCACAGCCCTTAACGTGTCGACTTGATTGAGCCCAGAAGCATATTATCTTCAAGACAGCGATCACAACACTTCTGTCTACACGCACAGATGACAGATAGACTGCAGGCGCGGAGACAAAATAAAATTTTAGCCTGTCTCGTCTTCGAAACCACCTGTAATGACTCGGTGGAGTTGACAGCAGGAAATATCCAGGTGTAGAACAGGAAGACGGACAGGTGGGTGTCGCAGACGACTCAGCTGCCTGCCCAAAGGGTCCCACCTGCATCCAGTGGACGCGTCAAGCTACAAGGAGCTTCTGGGAAGTCCACAGAAGGCTTGGATAGAGGTGGCTCCAGCCCCAGCTCGAGGTTTGCAGGGCTGAGCTCAACCATAAGGGGGCACTCCCATCCCACTATGAGGAAAGAAGTGGAGAAAGGAGGAGAAGCAAGGCCCCTGCCTCATACAGCAGCAGCAGCAGCAGCAGCAGCAGCAGCAGCAGCAGCCATTACAGGGTTTCACATACAGCACAAGGCTGACGAGAAACTCTATACACAGTTGGAGCAAGCTATAGGTGCGCCGTGCAACTCTTGTCGTATCCGCACGACGATACGGACGTGAAGCGTTGAGCAGGTGGCTCAAAAACAACTCCGAAGATGAAATTAACATGTCCTGAGTTCTTGTTATTTCATTTCTCCGAGATGTGGGCGAACAACAAATGTGGCCAGTTGGGTGACACAATGCTCGGAGACTGGGAGCACCCTGCTGGGGTTAGATATCTTGTCTGGAGTATCAGTACCACAGACACAATGTCTACTAGCCTCCACTGACGAGCTACCTCCTGCTCCCCGGAGATCACCATTACACTACTACTTTATCACCAGCAGCCACGTGGGATGGATAATAACAAGGACGAGATGAAAAGAATGAACCAGCATAATCCAGGAAAAGAGTCTCGTACTTGCCAAGGCATAAAAAATACAATTCGTTTGACACTGATCAATACTGTTCTGCTTTAACATTCCTGTGTGATACAGGCTCGCAGTCAAAAAAAATAATAAAATAAAATAAAGGCCAACTATGAATCTTAATCAATGAGTAGGGAGTTCTTTTATAAACGCTCCACATTTGCCTAATTGAGCTTCTCTGTGGGGGTAACACAAAAAAAAAAAAAAAAAAGAAAGGGGGTGTGCGAGCGCACACAAACACTGCAGCAGTCTGTGTGTAGCTAACACAGAGTAGATGAAGGGGAGGAGGGTGGATGGGTTGGTGGGTGTGGGGTAGAAGGGAAGAGAGAGAGGGGAGGGGGGGGGTCTGATTGCTGTGAATAATGGGGAGATGGTGTGTGCGTGGGGGGCCTTTTGTAGAGATCACAATAGTAGCAGGGAGTCCCAGGGCAGCGCACAGATGCCCAAGTGAGGCAGGCAGCTGCCCAGCCCGAGGTGAGGGGTGCTGGGATATATATATGGAGGGCGAAGGGGGCGGCTGGAGAGAGGGGGTGGGTGAGGTGGTGGTGGTGGTGGAGGAGGCTCCAGACCCCTACAGCCAGTCTGCCTCGCTGCCTCTCCAAGAGCAGCAACGCCCCTCCCCTATTTACTGTCCCACATGTCTAGGGGGCGCTACCGCCGTACCACTGCTGAATTAACTGGGGAGGGAAAGAGGGGGAGAGAGAGAGGGGGGGGGGGGGAGAGGAAATAATATAGAGGTTATTTCATAGAGTGAGAGTTAATTTCATTGCGAGGCCGGTTTCATCCATCCAGGCTCAGCAGCTCGTTCCAGCGAGAGCAGGAGAAAGCAGGAGAGCACAGCAGACAGTCAGTGCTGCAGTCAGCCACAGTCTTTGTGCTGCAAAACTAGCTCAGCCCAGCAGAAATGGAGGCAGAGGGGAGGGGCATGGGAGAGTGTGTGTGTGTGTGTGTGTGTGTGTGCGAGAGTGTGAGAGTGTGTGAGTGAGCGGAGAGAGCAAAAAAAAAAAAAAAAGGGAGAGGGAGAGTGCTCTGTAAATGTGTGTGTGTGTGGAGTGTGAGCTCACAAGAGCAAAAACAGGGCTCGGGGTTTTTTAGCAAGGCTGAGAAACAATTCACTGAGGCGAATGCAAAAACAACACACTTTGTCAGCAGATTGAATTTTCTCAAGTACATTAATTAAAAATCACATAGAGGAGGGGGTGGGGGAGGGAGGGGGGAAAAAAAGGGGTTGAGACAGAGAGGGAAGCAAGAGCAAGGGGAGAGAGAACAGACGAGCTGGGAGGACGGGAGGGAAGGAGGAGGGGGGTGAGCGAGAGTGAGAGGCACCCTGGAATCTGAATAAGACATGTCCACACAGGAAGCAAGGGCCCCAGAATAGCAACAGGAAACTGGCCCCGGACTCTGAATACCGTCAAGCGTCACAGAGGCTCGCAAAACAAGGCTGCGCTGCACAGCGTTATGAAAGCTGATTTACTGAGAGAGAGAGAGAGAGAGAGAGAGAGAGAGAAACGAGGAAGGGAGGTGGAGGAGGAGGAGGTGGTGGAGGAGGAGGAGGAGGAGGGCGCAGGCGAGGGAAAGAGAAAACGAGAATTTAGATAGAAAGAGGAACGGAGAGAGGCAGAGTGAAAATATAAATATATATATATATATAAAAACAGAAAGAAATGCAGCAAAAAAAAAAAAAAACAGAGTGTAATATTGAAAAAGGCAAAGAAGAGGAGAGGGGGGTTGGGCTGGATAGGAGAGGGAAAAAAGTGGGCCGGCCTTGTCAGGCTGATTGCTCCAGAGCTATGTCGCAAAAACAAGCTTAGCTGCAGGAGGAGAGCAGAGCTGGGCTGGGCTGAGCTGAGCGGAGCGGAGCAGAGCAGGGAATGTGGATTGCAAAGGAGGAGGAGGAGGAGGAGAGGGGGGGGCTCGGACTCAAGAGTTGATCAGCACCATGGCTGGAAGATCCCTCAGTTCCAGATCAGGAGGCTTGGCACATAAAGGTCATTAAAGGAGGAGGTGAAGAAGGAGGCGGAGGAGAAGGAGGAGGAGGAGGGGGTCTGTTGTTGTGGTGTGGGTGGTCCCACAGCTTTGCAAATGCACTGCATACGACTGAATTCATGCAAGGGTGGGGTCCTAACAGGCAGCGATGTCGTGATAGGTGGGAAAACTGGGACCAAACTACGACATAAATACAAAAAAAAAAAAAAAAAAAAAGTCAACTCGTCGTTAAAAATACTTCCTCATCTGTCACTTGAGTTATGAATTTCAAGTAGGGCTTTCAAGTAGTCTAATCAATCACATCGTTGTTAATAGGTAAATAGGTAAATATCCATCCCTGACACAAAGTTGCCAGCCGACATAAACCCTTGGCCCTTCCTCCCAAGATAAAACCACGCCAGATGAAGCCTCTTATTTGGAAAGGCGACAGCAACAGGAAGGAATGGAGAAAAAAAGAAAAGAAAAGGAAAACAAACTCAAGTGTAGTGTGTGTGTGTGACCAACATGTGACCTTCCTTTCGAGTCTGGAGCACATTCAGACACATCGGAAAAGAGGAGCATCACGACCGGTGGGCGGCGCTGAGTGGGATTAGACCCCAGAGTGGAGAAAAGGGTGTACAAAAGACATGAGAGAGGACAAGGAGATTTAAATTTTTGAAGAAAAGGTAGGGAGGGAGGGAAGTTGTTGCTGGTGGTGGTGGTAGGTCTGGTAGTTATTCTCATTCATATGTGTTGACTTGAAGAGGAAGTGTCACTTCCACGGGGTGTGAAAGCCAGACGGTGACAGCAAAGGCCTGCTTTACTTTTTACTACACCATGTGGACTGTGTGAGCTTTTGTATTGGCTCCTACTCCTATTATATTATAATTCACTTCCCTAAATAAAGACATTTGTACACCAAATATTAAAATCAAAATCAAGCTCCACCAACACAGGATCCTACATTTCCCATCATGCAACTGCATCTGTCCTTAGAACTTCCCTGCCTCCTAAATGCCCACATCTCCACACCTCCTTTTTCTTTTTAAAAACGCAGCCTTTGTACTAAATTATTTTTTTTACCTCTTTCAAACTTCGAAACCGTGAGTACTCTCACCATCAGCTCATCATCACAGTGTTATATAAAAAAAAAAATGAAAGCTTCAGGTGGAAAATCGGCGCAGTGCCCCTTTAATCAGCAACTATGGTTATTCATTAAAAGTACAAAACAAAGTCTTTCTTTCTTCCCCTCCTCTTAGCTCTTAATTCAGTTCCTTTTCTGAAAATGACATGATCGGCTCACAGGAATATTTTAAGAACACACACACGTGTGTTATGCAGCTGTATTGTTGTTTTCAGCTACATGACCACAACTGTAAAAGAGACTTCCATGAAGACAACAATAGTTTCAAGGAACCATCAGTGTGCTAAATACTCAACAGTTAAACCGTGCATGTGTGTCCTAGAGCCATGAACCAGCTCAACCTGCTCAGCTAGTTCCACTTTGGCTGTCTGTTTCCTCCCCCCCCCCACCCACCCTCCCTTCCTCCGCCTCTTATCCGCAGCCCTTTTCTCGAGCTGACTGTTGCTTTCCTACCTGCGCCTTCCAGCAGGCGCTGAGCCTCCTGTACTCCCTTTATTCCCACCTCAACGGCGGCCTAAACAGACGCTTGGTTTTTTAGCACCTGGCTCAAACAGACCCATCTGTGCTCTGGATGAGGTGATGTCTGGCTGGCTCTGTGCGAAAGCTACTAAAGTAGCTAAATGGCGCTTACCCCTTCAGCCGCTGCTGGATCGGGATTCAAACGCGTTCCGAGGTGGATTAAAACAAATGCGTCTGTACAAAATCACTGCAGGTTCTTACAAAATAAACACCTTTTTTTCCCCCCATTAAATTAAACCTGTGGATCTGTAACCTGTACCCAACGCTGTGTCAGGTGTATTTTAACACGACAGAAGTTCAGAGACGAACACTCTTTTTACGAGTAGAGGTGCACTGATCACCTAATAAGTAAAATAGAAAATGTGATACCTAATACACACCCCTGGTGAGCTAAATGCTAATCAGTACTGGGTATCATGTCAGATTTTGCAATATCGCTGCCAATACAGCGTCCGACTTTCAGTGCTAATATGCTAAATATTCTACCTTTTAATTATGACATTTTTTTCCTACACAATCCCTTTTTCTCTTGAACAAAAACTCTCAAACACTTTAGTGTTTAATTTGGTTCTAGAGCAAAAAGTCGTAAAAGAACTAAAACGGGCTACAAAATGATCAAAACTTTGATTTATTTGTTGCCTTTAGTCTCGATTCTTGAGGATTTCTAGAGCGTTTTTGACATCCTTCTTATGTTAGATTGTTGCTCTCTGAGTTGACAGGAGTTCAACTCATACAGATCTCCTGCTGTCTAGATGTTGTGAAGTTACTGTATCCATCAAGACGAACAGTTTTGTGAGCTTTCGGGATTCGCTACGGGCATGTAAGGTCCGGGTTTTGCTAGAAAAGAACTAGCTTTTATGTGCCGTGTTTTCTGACCACGTCGTGAGATTTCAAGAAGTTACAGACATTGTTAGACATTCCCGGTTTCGACGTCGGAAACGTGTGGAGCAATCGGGTTTCTGAAGCTCTTTGACCGTCCAACGGTGGAGCATACTGGCACCTTGAAGCCACATCTATACACTTTGCAACTAGCAGCATTTCAGTCAGAAACATTTCGTCTAAGTCTGGTTATCTAAACAACTTCATTTCCAGCTACAACAGATACCACTGGTGTATATCTACTCATAGCACCTGTAGGAGTGATTTCAGCTGTTTTGACACATGCTGTCAGGGTTACACTCTGAGCTAGCGTGGTCTAATCTGTACACAGAGTCATGTGCTCTCCACGGGGGTGCGGAGGGAGGGAGGGAGAGGAGGTGAAAGGGGATCGGTTCATCCTCTATCTTAGCCAGATTAATAGCTCCCGCAGCCAATCACAAAGCACAGATAAGGGAATCCCCGAGAAGTCGGAGGGAAATAAATAAAAATAGCCTTGGCCTGGCCTGCTCGGCCAATGGTTGAGCCCGCAGAGAGATGTATAAATAAATAAGAGAAATAAATAAAAGAGGAGGGAAACACATCCTGAGGGCATCCCCTACTGGCATAGACAGCGCTGCCTCTCATCCCTCCCTCCCTTCTCAGCATCTCCCACTCCAACCAATCACTCACACTATTTGAAGTTATTTGCTTGCACTCCCTCAAACCCCTCCACCACCAGCACCACCACCACCATCCCCTCACCCACCTCCCCCCTCGCCGCCGACTCCGCTCTCTCACTTTCATTCTCTCTCATTAATGATCTCATTTCTCACTCTCCTTCCCTGAGGCCCAGAATGAGGTTAGCTCCGCAGTCTGACCTATAAACACTGCCATGGAAACTGCAACGTGTTACAGCGAGACACCTCTTTAACGGGGAGGTGGGGGGGGGGGGTGGTGGTGGTGGTGGTGGTAGGGGAGGGAAAGGGGGTTCTCTCACCTTTATCTTAGCCAGAGGGCTATCAGACACCAGATTTGCTTCACATTCAACAATCCTTTTCCTGGCAGAAATGTTTTTTTTTTTTTGCCCTCTCAGAATTTTGTGTCGAACAAGTCGGCGGAAACCTGCATTGTTTTTGTTTTTTTTACTCTCGCTACCTCTGCCTATAACATTTAGAACATCAGTCACCATTAATATCTAGACGCTGGATCACAAACGTGGGGGGAAATGTCCATGTTTGGATAAGTTTCATGCAGACTTCGGTATCTGAATGTCAGTAACTGTGCAGGTATGTCAACAGAAGGACAGAACCAGTGTCAGCAGTTCAAAGTACTGAATATTGACCCTAGTCTGGTAAAGCCTGCAATACTCGCAGTAGTTATAGCTCTGAAAAAGCATAAAATGTCCATCACATTGCTCTGAAAAGATTGATGCAGCTGAATTCAAGTGTTTGGTAGTCTATCGATTGGACACAGCGGGCTCAGAAATCTAATATTTATTCCACATTTCTGTGTATTTTCCTCACTCAGAGTGTTCTGGTCATACTAAAAAAAAAAAAAAAAAAACTTTATGACTGTGGCTGGCGACTGCGGTTAACTCCTACTGCTGTGGGGTGATCATTTCTGAATTATAGATCAACGCCAGGTGCCAGGTGACACAACATTTTTTGAAAATCAACTTTTCTGATTGTTTGGGAGACAGAAAAGAGATGACAGCAGGTGTTAACTGTCCACGGTGGGAGGAAGAAAATCAACTCTCAAGAACGTTTAACCAACAGGTGATATTGGTTGGCCATTTCATCATTCTCATACAGGTACTAGACTGCAATATGTTTCCAAACGAATGCAGTAAAACTCGATTTTTTGACACTTTTTCCGTTAGTCAACACACTGACCTTCATCACAACCATTTAAGTTTGAATCGGGAATAGATTCTGAATGCGATAGTGACACCGAGAATCAGCATCAAATCTTGACATCACCTGAGATTCACGCCGCTGTCAGCTGTGTATTTAGTGGTCCTTCACTTGAGTCGAATTTGGACTGGCACGAAAGTGAGTCACTAATGACTTGAGTTTGCTTCCACGCTGGCACTCGAGTCTGAATCCATGAGGCGTTTGTGTACTTAAAGAGCAAATATCAAATATTTTAATGAACCTTGAAAACATGTGAATGAGATCTGGTTACAGAGGCAGCTGACTGTGAGGAAAGCGACTCTACAAATTCAGATGTGGCTTATTATAAAAGTTAAAACTGCAGCAACAACAGCTGCAGCAGAGCACGGTTACTCACTACTGGACTGACTCTGGTCATGAGCTTAAAAACTACTCTGAAATATCTGTCTGTAAATGTATCTGCTTTAGTGACTTTGGCATTGTCTGAGGGTTATAAAATATATATTAACAGGGCAAATAATGGAGGGGGTTGGTGCCCACAGAGGCTAGAAGATGAAACCCAGCTAGCGCAAGTCGGATAAATGAAGAGATGGGGAGGAGAGGGTGCTCACCGGCAGACTGGATGGCCGGCCCTGCATGCTGTCCTCCTGACTGCTCTTGTTGGAAGTCATGGGCTGGTTGGAAGGAGGAGCGCTGGACTGGGAGCTAAAGGAATCCTGGGAGAGTTCCTGATTACGGGGATAAAAAGGAGATAACGCACATGTAGAAAATGAATCCACAAATCAAGCGTCTTGTTATGGCTCATTGATTTTTTGGCAAC
Source organism: Argyrosomus regius (assembly GCA_946959425.1). Lineage (NCBI taxonomy): Eukaryota > Metazoa > Chordata > Actinopteri > Sciaenidae > Argyrosomus > Argyrosomus regius. The sequence continues at coordinate 9,186,469 of OX336899.1, read as the reverse complement.
CTCTGACACATAGATGCAAATAACAGCTCTCCACAGGGATAAAATGTAGTGCGCCGTGCCAGCAGCCAACATGACACGGGAGAAGTCATGGCTTACTTCATCGCTGTTGTTGCTTCGTTCACTGTTCAACCTATACTGAGCAGCCACGCTCCGCTCGGGTGTAATGTGGGAGTTTGACAGATAGGAGCCTCTTTAATTAAGCAAATAATTAAACTTTAATTGAGCAACAAGTGAGACCTTCATGGTTTACGTCATATGTTCATTCAAACTCTCCGCTAGCTTCTTCGCAGTCTCCTTTTTGAGACAGCGTCACTGAGGAAACTAAGTGTTTACTATTCGTTTTAGCCGTTTATTACACAACAAAGTCAAACATGACCAAGAGGCTTGAAACGAGGAGGCTTGTTTACTGTTGTGTTTACCGTGAGGCAGTTTTCAGTTTGCATTAACATTGCTAGGGAGGCGTGGATGCATCTATACAGCAACTGTAAAGTAGTAGTGGAAACACGGATGGGGCACGGCACATCACAGTAGAGCTAAAGTGTGCTAACAGACTTCTTTATTACCTGTGGAGGAGGTGGGAACCTCTGATATGGTGACTGCTGCTGCGGTGGTTGTTGTTGCTGCTGCTGTTGCTGTTGTTGTTGTTGTTGTTGTTGTTGTTGCTGTTGTTGTTGCTGTTGTTGTTGCAGGGGGGGTGTCTGTGAGTAAGGTGATGGTTGACCCTGCTGCCCATGACCTGGAGGTTGCTGAGCTTGAGGAGGTGGACCTCCTGGTTGTTGCTGTTGCTGCTGCTGCTGCTGCTGCTGTTGTTGTTGTTGTTGCTGCTGCTGCGGCTGCGGGGGCCCTTGCTGCTGCTGCTGTTGTTGCGGGTTTTGCTGCTGCGGTGGTTGCCCTGGTCCCGGGGGTTGTGGGTAACCAGGCTGCCCTTGAGGGCCCTGCTGACTTTGAGGACCTGGTCCCTGCTGCTGTTGAGGCGGCTGCTGCTGCTGCTGCTGCTGCTGGGGAGGGACGTAAGGTGGCTGTCCTGGTTGAGACTGTGGGGGCTGGTTATATGGAGGCTGACCTGGAGTGGGGCCGTGGGGACCTTGGGATTGTTGGTAGGGGGGTCCTGACTGCCCGTGTTGGCCGGAGGGCTGTGAAGGGTGGCCCTGCTGGGGGTAGGGAGTTCCAGAGCTGCCCTGGGGTTGGCCAGGATACGGTGGTTGTTGCTGGCCAGGGTGAGGCGGCGGGCCGTGCTGACCGTAGTAGGTCTGGCTCTGCTGGCCGTAGCCTCCGGGCCCCTGTTGTCCATAGGCTGACATCTAGACGGGAACAAAGAACGATCGATCAGGATCAATAATCACCTTAAAAAGTGGAAGAACACTCAGATATGTGAGTAAATATAACAACAGCTTTCTACAGGTTTACTATCCTGAGCCCCTCTGTGGAATATCAATCACTACCTGAATACAGTCTGTGCGCTGACAGGATCCTTTCTAAAGCTGTAAAAATATATAGAAACAACCAAATATCCAGTCACCTTCTGGGCTTTTTTTCTTCTTCATTCATTCTCAGCGGAGTAATCAGAGCATCTCTTCGTCTTACACACAGATTAAAAAGGCAAAGACAACAGTTCTGTGTCTGTAAAAGAGACGAGTGTGCTCCCCCGCTATAAACTGATCAGTCAAAGCGCATAAGAAAAAACATCTAAGTGTAGGAATTCAGCCGCGTATCGCTTTAAATTACAGCCGTGGAAATAAAAATTGAGTTTTGACTTCATCTCCTTGAACTTCAATATGAGGCTTTTCATATTCTTCCCGATGCTGCGCGCCGAAAGCCTTTTCAATACAGCGTTTTCGTTTCATTACCCTCAAGGAGCAGGGAAGGAGAAAACCCTGACCTTGTGAGGAAACACTAATAAAAAACAAAACAAAAAAAAAAGAAGAAGAGAAAGAACGCCACGTGTTGTTTTGGGAGGGTTCTCAGCTACTCCACAATTCAAAGAAAATAAGAGATAGTAAAGAATTGCCACACAGTTAAAACAACATGAAGTGGCTATATTGTATCGGTCTGACAAAGGGAGGGAAGCCGTTTTCTTCTCTGCAGGGCACTTATCGAGTCCATGGTCAGACACCAGGCAGGCCAGTATGAGATAATCACACCACACAATGGGCACAAGACCACAGACAGCGGACATGGAAGAAAAGGCTTCACTCTACGGGATTCCCTGCATGCATTTCTCTGTTAAGACGCGCTGCCTGGCTGAGAGGGTTCAAGAAGGGTCTTATTCCTAGCTATGAGTAAGTAGCTATGACAAACTGGATGTTTGCTGTTTTTTTGAATTGGACGACGCCGCCAGAAAAATGCTGCACACTGTGCCCCGTACACACACAAACTTGAATTTTTCCTCCCCAACTTTTTGCTTTTCGAGCATGAAAATAAACCAGACAGTGGAAATAAAAATAATCGATGGATCGCTCTCTTTGAGTCCTCAAATAGCTTCTTTTTTTCTTCTTCTCCTTCTTCAGCCCATTTTCACACTCAATCTTGGTCTCCCTGGGCTCTCCAATAACTTTGGTTGGTCGGATCATTTCTGATCAATAGGGGTGGGTAATCTTACGATTCGATTCAAACCAGATCCTTGCGGTCATTCTCGATTGAATGAATAGAAAGGGGCGCACTATTTTCAGGCTCGTACGCCACTGAAATATGAAATACAACTGGTAGTTAGCATGTTACCGACTTCTGTCTGTAAGAATTATGAAGGGGGATCGTTCGGCTTTGTTGCTACTAATGTTGTATGTACAGTGGAAAGCAGCCTCTCTCTCCGTACACCATAGTTATCCAATACGCTGCACAGGCGCAGGTCTTCTCATAAGAAATGTACTGACAGTTATTGAGATAACTCTAGCATGTGCATGCTTTACATCGTCCCGGTCTCACGACTCCAGGGATATCACTCAATTGCCTGTGCATTTTCTGATTTGGGAGGAGACATCAGCCAAAATCTTCTGGAATAAAATTTGGTTCATCTGCAAGTTCGTCGGCAAAACAGCGTCCGAGAGAACACACAGCAGTTCGTAAATACTTCAAGGCGACGTTTAATGAGGTGACTCAGTGTAGCAACCTTCACCCAAAGAGTTTTCGTGAATATCAGCTGCCTAAGTATGCTATGGACTGTCCTGTCTTGGTCTTGACTCGGTTTCAACCCTTCAAAGTCTTGGTCTTGTCTCGGTCTTGATACACTCTGGTCTTGGCCATGACTTGGCCTCTGTGAGCTCTCTGCTTCTTGTTCCGTCAACACAGCTTTTTTGACACTGTACCTAAAATATTGATTTTTTTGGCATTTGCAAATCGATTCAGAGGGTAAGAAACACAATTTGTATGTGAATCTATCCCAGGAGTATATATATATATATATGTCTCTATCTGAAACACAGACCTTTTGCTAGTAGACTTCAATAAACAGTGTCTTTTATGATGATGTTCTGTCTCTGCCATGGAGTCCCTAAAGGTATGGTTCAACAATTTGGAAATACGCTTATCTGATTTCTTGCGTTAGAAGGGAACAGTAACACTTCTGTCATACCTGTTTCCTCAATATGAAAGTACAGCAAGCACCCTGTTAGCTTAGCTTAGCATAAAGGCTGAGAGAGAATGGAAACATAAGTTTGTCCATGTGAAAAGAGGTTAGCTTGGTTCTTTTTGTATCCAGTCTTTATGCTATGCTAAGCTGAGAGTGGTATCGATTTTCTCATCCAACTCTTGGCAAGAAAGGAATAAACGTATTTCCCAAAATGTCAAACTATTGCTTAAAGTACATCTACATCCATCAGCTCCATCTGATAGTGTGCCTCACGTACAGTTTCGAATCCACACTACCTGTTCAGATTGAACCGATTACACCCTCACGTACGCGGATCATGATTACTTTACTTACTGAGCACACTTCATGAAGTCAGTTCATCTAGTCTATGCAACCATTTCCACCATTCCTATAACAGAAAGTCACAGACCAAATAAACGCTCTACTGCCTCAACGAACAGGAATGTTTAAAAAAAAAAAAAACTTATTAACTTGTGGTCCGGACTTCAAAACATGCCCCGCACCATGACTAAGTACCACAGGCACTCAAAATGTTAAATGTCCTCTCCTGAGGCGGGAGGTCTTTCATTTTTAATAGATTTAGTTCAGACTGAGATGTGGCTCAAGTCTCTGCCCATCATTTTCTCAACTCACCCAGGCCGCGCCACAAGGCTGGGGTTGTTGGTTTGGAACTTGTTTTTAAAAGACGGCGCCACCCCTCTCTGACGAGACGGTGACTTAATGTTTGGTGATTTCAGCACTCGTGTTGATGATTGTTCGGATTGGTTTGACGTGACACAATCCCTTAACCTTGGTCGACATGTCTCTGGATCCAGACATAACTTTGGTCACATGGATTTTTTTTTTCCATTTCGAAGACGCCAACACATCTCGCACCAACTTATTTGGTCGTGTTATATCAGAAGTCAAAAGATTTTGCTGAAAGGAAACCTACAAGAACTTCGGTTCACCTCGCTGACGTGGTAAATATCCTTCAAAGGTTCATCTTAGTCATTCAGATGCGACAAAAGACTGAAGAAGGGAACTTGTAATCACTGGGTTGAAGCTTTGCGTAAAAATAAACTCCAAACCTACCTGGCATTTTAAGTCAAACTGTAACTTTAAAGACAAGTTTCGCATGGTTACAATGAAGATGCTGACCTGCTGTCCGTACTGCATGGTGCCCATAGCGCCAGGTGTTCGTCCCTGCATCCCCATCGGATACCTCTGAGGGCCCGGAGGTCCGTAGCCCTGCCCTGGGTAAGAGCCTCCCTGCTGGGGTCCGGGCCCCGCTGGAGGCCCTTGCTGCTGCTGCGAGTAGGGGTTGGGACCTCCGTATGGCTGGCCGCGCATCTTCCCTACCTGGTCCATTGGGCTTGGAGGCTGGAGGACAAAACAGAGAGGCTGTTTTCAGTGAGGTGAATCAGTGGACGGACAGAGTGGCTATTCTGGCATGGAAAAAGGTTGGACTTCAGAGATAATTATCTGTCATTCACTCGTGTTTTTTTTTGCAGTCGCAATAGCTCTTACAAGCTATAACAAGCTCTGTAATGATGCAACTGATTGTTCGGGATCCAATGATGTGACAGGAAAAGATGAGAAAGTCTGGTCCAGTTCAAATATAGCCCGAGCTATTTTGGAACCTTTTAGTGGGTTTTCTTGAAAAAGCATTACTCAGCAATGAACACAAATGATAACTCTTCCATTGCAATGTGTCGTGCGAGCGTCATCTCATAAACCAGTCACAGTGTAATCAAGCAAATATAGAACAAAAAGCAGAAGGGGGGGTGTGGGGTGGGGGAGGGAAAAAAACAGTAGTGGATTTACTTTCCTACTAGAAAGGGAAAAAATTGGCCATGAATGAATGAATGAGCCCACTATATCCGCCAGGAGCGTTTCCCTGCCCAGGAGATCATTGTGCCAGTGGGTGGATACTGTTACGGCGGAGACGTCGGGGAGGGTTTCTATGAAAATAAGCTTAAGGAAGTGGAAGTGTCTGCGGTGGCTGGAGCTGAGCCCACCCCTCAGCTGGAGACACGTCAGGACGGAGGCCGGAGGGTGGTGGAGGGCTGACCTTGGCCGGCTTGGACTCGGGGAGATCCGCATGGCCCGGGCAGGCAATGTTACTGGGCCAGACGGCCTTTTTTTTTTTTTTCTGGGTGGAGAGCCAGGGCAGGGGAAACGGAGAACGGAGAGAGGGGAATAGGCGGGGGGGGGGGGGGACGAGGCTCGTAATGAGGTAGCCTCGCCTGTCAACAGCTGGAGCCAAGGTCATAAAGTGTCTGATGCTGTGTGTGTGTGTGTACATAAGAGATGAGCTTTGGTGGAACCCCCCCATTCCCAAACATAACACTCCTCCAGTGCAACACAAACATAATTAAAATATGAACTATAATGATCTGGTCATCTGCGATGTATCTGAAACAAAACAAAAATTCACACCAGGGCTGGGTGCGTGGTTGGCACAATCCAGTGCCATCAACTCATCACACCACTGGCAGCCCCCCGTGCGCTCCCATCAAACCCACCGCAGCGGCGTCTGAAAGTAAGAGCCACAATGGGGGCTTTGAAGTAGCAACACCTCCTGGCCTGCTGACCTCAGGGCAGCAGACACAAAGCTTTCATTGCTTCCCACGGTTATTAATCTGTGTGTGTGTGTTTTTTTTTCCTCCCCCAAAAACCTCTTTTCCTTGGTTAAGGGAGACAACCACCGGGGCTATTTATAGCCAGCGAGACGGAGAGGGCAGTCTGCCGAAAATGTAACAGGTCCCAGCTGCACTGCTGTTTGAACCTGGGCCAGGCCTTGCTCTTCCTGGGCTTTAATAAAGCAGCAGGCTTTGGCACTCTATGAATGACAGTGCTGCGATGAGAAAGACGAGGTCGGGTGGGGGGTGTCTCAGCAGGAGACTGGTGTGTGTGAAAATATACGCATGTGTGAGTGTGTGTGTGTGTGCTGAGGGGGGAGATCCTGTAGGTGTTTTTGGCGGGGCGGTGGCAGCGAGGGAGGCGGCGGCGGGGATCAACAGGCTGTCAAGACGGTCAACCAACATTATCCAAGATAACATATTCCACTCCAGGTTTTCCCTCTAGCCTCCCCCAGGCCACAGTCTCCTGACTCCTCCAGGTTCAGGAGAGTATGTGTGTGTTATGTAGTGTCTTATGTTGTGTGTGTGTGGTGGAAAGAAGGAGGAGGAGGAGGAGGAGGGGGGTGTTACTACGCTCCCCAGGGTCATTACCGACCGCACCCGTGGGGGGAAGAGGTAACAGGCCCCGGTAGGCACTCTCCTATGACCTCTAATGCACTTTTAACCCCGGTCTGCAAGGAAGGACACCTCCTTCCCTCGCTCCCTCCCTCCCTCCCTCCCTTCCCACCTGACATCAAGCCACGCTGATCTGCAGCCCAAAGATGACTGGTGGAAAAACAGAAGCGGGCATCACCTTTGTTGCTCGTCTTCGATCCATTTCAGACAGGTGTATTTGTCCAATTATGGCAGGCGACTAACAAAGCTGGATTCTTTCACCGGACAGAAATATGCTATAGCTCTTTCCTAATGAGCTGCTTAAGCAGTTAGGCAGAGCCTCCTGTGTCATCCGTAAAGTGTGCCACCGAGGCCTGCATCGCCCGCTAACGTCCTCCAATCCACATGAAAAATGACTAGTATGCTAACAAACTACAGAGCAGCAACACTAAAGGTAAAATCTATTTCTCATTTAGACAAAATCTCCCAGCGATGACCGAGGCCATAAAACAATCAACCTTTTTTTCCTCGCCAATTTCGGTCGATATTTTCGCCGGCGGTGAGAATATTTTCTACACCGGCTTGTGTATAGCCCCGCTTTTCCATTAAGAAGCCTGACAGCTCAGGCGCCCGGCTCAGCGGGGAGAGAGAGCTGGAAAAGTACAGCTCAACTACAATCAGGGTTTCCAGCTCCCTGAGCCACGTGGAGAATCAGTGCTGACGTTCCCAAAACAAAACAGGCGTCTCTCCCTCACTCCCTCTCTCTCTCTTTCTGTCTCTCATGTCTCATTTAACAACCACATGAAAAGCCGGAGATAGTCGTCATTTGACCAGGTGATCAGACAGCAGAGATAAAGAGTACACTGCGCTCACGAGCACAAACTGTATTCTAAATAAAGCAGCTGACATCTTTAGTACAAATATTTACTAAATATTCACAGATAATCTGATATTTTGGAATAATATTTGGCAGTTTTCATGCAAAAAAACATTTTTAAAAAATGTAATAATTCAGCGTTTCCTGGAGGAAACCAGTATGAGTACGCTATGGGGAAAATAATTTAGATTAATTTAGCAAATAAACAGAAATGCAATCAGAAATTTAATCTCAATTCAGTTTATGTAGCGCCAAATCATAACAAACGTTATCTCATGACACTTTCCATATAGGTCAGGATTAAACCGTACTCTTTAAAATGTTTATATGTTTTATATTTACCTAACAATTCCCACCATGAGTAAGCACTTGGCGACAGTGGCAAGGAAAAACTTCCAACTATTTTGTCATTTTCTCGAGCAAACGTGCTCAGTGTCAGTTCCAGCTTCTCAATTGTGAGGATTTGATTTTCTTTGTTTTACCTCACTGTAAATTGTGGGCTGTTGGTGAGATAAATATAGCAATGTGAAGACATCATAAAGATGAAAGTTAAACCGCAAAATGCAGCAAAACTTTATAGTTTTGGCCACAATATCAGTCCAATCAGTCATTGGTAAATAGTTTTAATGAAGAGGAATCATCTTTTTTAAAAAAGGTACTTTTTCTGGCATGGCCCGCTTCAGATGGAGAAAAAAAAGTTCAACCCCTTCCTGCCCCGCAATTAATGATGATAGGGGAAGCAAAGCGAATCAAAAAAAAAGAACCACAGTTAATTTTAGTGAAATAAAGGTCAGCATGATAACATCAGCAAAGTATGGTTTGTTTATTTTCCTGCATAAGTCATACTTTGACTTGAGTGAGCCACAGCTTTAGGGCACGGTCCTGTCATCACTGTAACTACTACAATCCCCAAACACGTGTACAACAAATGGATGTGACGCCAACTCGCCAACAATCCTGACATGTCATACCGGCTTTAAAGGTTTTGTTTTTTACCCCCCCTCCTCATTCGATCACGTTAACACATCTGTGCACTGAACTCTGGGAGATATCTGTGGCCAGTCTACAGCTCGGCCCTTCATTGATCTGTTTACCAGCATTTTCCCTCGCATTGCTTAAGTTGTTCACATCTGACACACCATTATACATCCTCCAAGATCCCAGAGAGCTTTAGCTGAGGTCTTTGTGAGTGTGTGTGTGTGTGTGTGTGTGTGTGTGTGTGCATGTGTGCTTTAACCACACTACACAACCTCTGCTGCATCTTCTGTGTAGAGGTCAGGGACTGCCATAGAAGGCTCTGTTCCTATTTCTCTTAGTTATAGAATGAGTGTCTCTTTAGAAGGGCGACACCAAGGCTGGACCGCCGCTGCTGCTGAGTAAAGACCTTGAGCACGTGAACGCATTTTCCCACGTTTGAGCTTCTGAGTTGAGAGTTTAATCATAAGCAAACTATGATTAAAAGTAGTGCTGCTTCAAATATTACTAATACAAGGATGAGAGGGTGAGAGTTTTGTGTATTTCAAGGTGAAATAACATGCAAGGAAAGTTTAGCATTAAATCTTAATGATTCAGTAGGTTTATCTACACAGTTTAAACCTTCAATAAAATGTTAAAACTGGTTTGGAAATCAGCCAGGCTGTTTGCCGTTCAGGCTCTGGCGGAGAAAGCGACTCGTTTCTTGATGTATCAGCGGGAAAATGGCGTAGGGGGTTGGAGGTGGCGACGGCAAGATAGACACAGTGGAAAGACGATAAGGCATGCAAGTTTGAGTCCTGGTAATTGAAACACAAATGACTAACATGAAGGCGTGACACCAGGACCTGCTAACTGCCTCATTCATGCTGGTGAAATCTGATTTTAAAAACAGAAAACCTGTAGTTACAAGTCAAAGCATGCAACGCGTTACGCCACTGTAGGCCCACCATGGTACCTGCTTAATAGTTGATAAAAAAAAACTAGCACAGTTTGACAATGAATGAATAATTTGAAACAGTCTGGCCCGTCTGTCAAAGAACATAAGCAGCCTGTTTTAATAACCTTTTAGTTCTCGATGATTGCGCCGCCTTGAAAAGCACCAATCACAATCATCCCCCAGAGTGACAAACAAAACAAGCTAACAAGGGCCTGAAATTTCCACGCAACATTAAAGCGACATTATGTAACGTCTGAAAGAACAAATGGCTACTTCATCATTTCACTTATGGAAAGTTGAATTCGTGAGCAATAAAGTGCAGTCTTGCAGTGTCGGAGCTGCACAGAGCAGAGCTCCAGCCTTACCTGGTCTGGCCCGGCCGATAGCATATGGTGGCTAATGTTTGCTAATGTTAGCAGGCTCTTATATAGCTTATTGAATTAGGTCGATGACATTATGACTCCACTCTATTGGAGCTAATGTTATGCTACGTTTCATTTACCACGATCCTGCAATCGCCACTCGTGGCCACAGAGGCCACTGTTAGGCAAAACTTACATAAAGTCGATTTAAAACAATAAAATGAGTAAAAAGGAAGCTAACAAGTATCAAAAACAATAACTACATATCTTATTTGGCAGTCGTTTGATTTAAAAATATGAAATGGAGCAAAAATAGGTCCTCACATTCAATCCTTCTTACAAATCAAAAGCCACAAGACTTTTTTTCCTCCAATACTATTCAGCCCTACATATAAATATTTCCAGAACATGAATATTACTTATTGTGTATATCATTAATAAATGAATGTAATTAAAATGATGACATGTAGGAAGATTCCCTGAAACACACACACACACAGATCACAAAGGTGGGTGGAAAAGCTTTGCAGAAGCCCCCCTATGTTTCCAAAACCATCTGAACTGAAGGGCTGATTTTCACTCCGAAAAGGTCAAAAGTAACATTTGATAGATTTATGATATATAGACAATTCTGCTTACAAGATGTTGACCGAAACAAGTATTGAACAAATACGTGTTTTGTGCCAATATTTGCTTTCTTAATTTGGCCACGTAGGAAGAATTAAGGAAGAAGTATTCGATCAGATTTCAGAGGTAGAAAACCAAAATTGTTGTTTAAATAAAAAGGCTATTACTATAAACATATTCAATAATATTAATTAAAACCTCTCATCAGAATCAATTCATTCGCTAAAAAGGTCTAAATATTCCTGACAAACACACACAGCGTAAAGATTCAGAACAAAAACTTCCCACGTACAGCAACAATTTCTCCGACAAGCACACTGGATGGCAACTCAACTCACAACGCAGCACACTGTCTCTTTTTTTTCTGCTCAGTCATCTAATCAATTTCTGGAGGAAACTCTTCCCCTCCCTTTTGCTTGCTCGCTCTCTCTCTCTCTCTTCCATAAAAAAAAATAAATAAATAACCACAATTAGCACATGGCTAATCTGCATAGAGGAAAGCCAGAGCACTCTTGGCAGAAGAGGTTGCACTGAGTATATTGTGTCATGACTGGGCTGCTGGTGGATATTGCAACTATTCAAAACTGTGTGTGTGTGTGTGTGTGACATGGGGATGGGGATAGGGATTTGTAAGGGGTTGGGGAGGAGGAGGTGGTGGTGGTGGAGGGGGTCTGGAGCAGTGCCTGAGAGCAGAGCTGGAGTCTACAGGGCCGAGTGGAGCAGATGGACCGGGGGGGACAGACGATAAACAACTGCTGCTAATTTAATCCGCCACACGGCCACATGGCCTCGGCTCGGCACACACACCATTGTTCTGCTTTAAAGCCCTTCGACACGCAACGCACCGGCTCTAACGCACACACGCCGGGCTAAGGCCGCCCTCATACGGCGGCAGAGTTGCACACATCACAGGAGGGACAGGATAACCTACCCTGTATCACCACTGTCGACTTCAAGGGCGAGGTTCGTTTCTCAGAGCACTTCACTTACTCATTCACAGTGGGAGCTGCCCAGTGTGACCAGTCTTTCGCTGTTTAAGCACCGAGCACTTCCAGTGCAGGAGTGAAGGGTTAAGTACTTTGCTCCGGGACAAGCGACAGTGTGCCTCATCCACTTTCCCCACTGATATTTCCACAGTCCACAGACTTGAACGTAGACCAACTTTAAAGATCTGAGCTCTTTAGAGCAGCGGTGTTAGGTATTTATTGGCTAAATATGGATTATACTGTTCACAAATATGTTTTCATTTGTGTATAATCACCTGAAAATAAGAATTATTATGTTTTTGCTACCTTAGAAGTAGCCTTTCATATCTACAGAGGGAGCGGGTCCTCTTCTATGGAGTCTGCCATGTTTCTACAGTAGCCCAGAACGGACAAACCAAACACAAGCTCTAAATCAGGGCTGTAAAACATATGGCCCGGGGGCCAGAACTGGCCCACCAAAGGGTCCAATCTGGCCCACTGGACTTGTGTGAAGTCAGTCACAGTTTCATACCCAACTTTTTAGGTTCTTCCTAAAAGGAGGTGAGGTGAGGGGTGTTGAGTTGGTTGCAATCTGCAAGTTAACCACTGGATACCACTAAATCTTACACACTGGATCTTTAAGGGTCATTTTTAATTATAAGTTCACAGATCTTTTTTTTTTATATATATATTCATTAAAAGGTCTGAAAAAATGCAAACAAATATAACAATATCTTAATTTCTTAGCGCCAGAAGTGACATACAAATAGCTTGATTTGTCCAGGACTCCAAAATATTCAGATCAGGATACTTATAGACGACAAAAAGCTGATTCAATCCTCATAACTGAGCAGCAGGATACAGCAACCATTCTGTTGATGGACTGCTACAGGAGTCGGCTTTGCCTCGATAAAATACAGCCTGAACACGGCAAAATTTTGACTGACATCTGGTCAAAGAACAAGTAAAGTTCTTGCGCTGCTGTATTGGGAATCTATCTATATTTCGATGTTTAGAACAGTGAGCGTTCTGAACGTACAATATTGATATTCCTCAAAGTGAAGTATTGTTTTGATATCAGCACTCGGTTATCAGAGCAGCACTAGAGGTTAATTTTTGTAAACAATAACCAGCCCTAACAGGAAGTGGGTGCAAAAAATAATAATAGTCTGCCACCCTTGAATGTTACATTTCAACCCTGACCAACCACCTTAACTAACTTCTACATAAATAAAAACACCAGACCACAACTGCAACATTTACCTTCAGATAGTGATCATATCAAAAACATTTTGACACACTGTTTGAGTGTTTCTCTTTTTCATAAATACTACACGGCAAACACACAGCTGGGTCCCAGCCACAAAAGCAGCGGCCAGGTACTCTTACTGCAGCCGTAAAGCATTAAAACAATCTAGACTACTTGTTAAAATGAGCTTTTAAGGAAACCTGGATTATAGCCAGCTGGTGTGAGCTGGGGAAAGTACCTGAGAACTAGAGTAAACAAGAAGCACGGCGAGGAGGAGGAGGGGGGGGGGGCGACCAAAAAGGCCATGCTCTCAATTAAGCAATTAGTCTGCCTTCCCACCGCGTCAACCTGAGAAGTTCCAACTTCGAGCTGACCGCTGCATGACTCTGGATTAAAGCAGGGAGGTCCCGCGTTGGGTAGAGAGGGGGGGGGGTGGCAGCCTGCGCCTGCTGGTGCCATCATCCACACCGAGCGGCGGCAACGGCACCCTACTCACCCAGATGTTCACCCAGCTGTTTGGAGGAATTTAAAAGATGTTCGGGGAGGAGAGGAAGAAGGGAGCTCGCGCCCTCGCATGCTAAAAGTCGGCTTTCACATCTCTGAGAGGCGAGGGGGGGGGTAAACAAAGCTTATTTTAAGGGCTAAAAACAAGAGAAACAACAAAAAGAACATAAAGACGCGAGTTTAAAAAACGCTGCTCTGCACCTGCATGATGTAAGGGTGGAAAACACTTCTGCTACTCCTACATCTGCTCAAATGTAGTTTGATAGCAGAGGAAATCTCGACTGAAAGTCCACTTACTATCATTGAGTTTTGATCTTACAGTATAGTTTGTCATTTTTTCCATGCTCTCATATTTACGATAACTCAGCTGTCTGAGGAAGACTGAGATACGATAGAAAGTTCCACAAAAGAAGCGAATAAATGGACCTCGAGTTAAGATTTTTAACTAATTTGAGAGAATGATGTTTAATGCTCACGCCATAAGCGACACAACTCATTGTGACAGTTTGAGTAAAAAAGAGAAGAAACAGCTCAAACAGGGAGATGCTAATAGCACAGTTCATCTACAGGTTGGCAGTATAACCTATTTAAACGCAAACCTACAAGCAAAGTATGAAAAAAACAACCTATTTCCAATTGAACGTTGTTACATGCAGTAACATTCACTTTCACAACAAAACAAATACCTTTAAACTGTATTTGTAGTGCAGAATATGAAAAAAAAACATTCCTTTCTTAAGCAGAAACTCAACTGATTAGTACTAGTTTGACAGCAGTGATTAGCGCATGAGAGTGAGTGTTTACCGGTGAATAACAACATCGCTGCTAGCTGTTCCCAACACTGTTCTGACAGGCCTAGTGTGCTCTGTGAAAGAAAAAATCTCCTGTTAGGTAGATCAGAGCAGCTTGCTGAGACTGTCCAGTTATTGCCTGATAAAAAAAAAAAAGAAATAAATAAATAAATAAAAAAAAAAGAATGAAGGAGGGCTGCCTGCTGCTGCCTCGCCTGTCAGTGTGATGTCGAGGCTGGAGGAACAAGAGAGTGAACATTCGCCCTGACTGCCGGCTGTCAACCTGTCAGGCCAAACTTATATTTCCAGGTGACAGTGGCTGATTCTCGGGAGTGAAACGCAGACGAGGGGTGTTTGGACTGAGAGCTTTTTCAGAAAGGGCTGAAATAATCAAGGGCGCGCGCGTTGTGGTGAGAAACGGTCGAGGGCGAAGCAGATGTTCCAACGTTTAACGGTGGAGTAATGGTAAACAGCAAGGACTGTGGTCTATACTGCACCTGTGGATGCAGACTGATGGTAAACACAGTACTGAATGTTCAAAATCCAGCAAAAAGAGAGGGTGTTAAACCTTTTGCAGAAGAAAAAAAAAAAAAAAATACCTTGGCAAATATTCGTGTAGTCTACGTAATAACTCTGAGCTATTAAGTTACACACCGACTGAAATATGTTGAAAGAGGTCGAAAACTGAAAGCTGTTGTCGAATGTTGTAGTTTTGCACTTGTGTTAACCTGTTTTTGGACTCAAAAGTACCAGATTTATATAAAATTTTATCAATTTTAGACAAAAATTTTGTTTATTAGATGGAAAAAAAACTGTAAATTTATCAAATAGTGTATTGGAACCAAATCTCAGGTGTAATACAGAAAGATTTTGACCTTTTCTATGTGACTCACACAAATCAATCCTTCAACTATAGCCTATTTTTAAAAAAAAAAAAAAAAAAACACAGATCACTTTTAAAAAATGAATTACCTTTGCGATGCTTGTTTACAGTTACGCTTGACTGACATCCTATAATACACGGCAGTGTGGCTTATTTAAGGCCACAATGCGAGTACAGCGCAAGAATGGCAGCGGCGCTCAGGTTACACGAGCACTTCACCCAGACCGCTCGGAGAAGGAGGGGGGGAAAAAAAAAAAAGAAAAAGAAAAAGTGCTCTCCACTCCTGCTCGGAGATAAGCCACTTGATGCGTTATAGCGGGCAGCGACTCCTCAGTCAGCATCGGAGGCGAGACAGTGATCGGTTACATCACGTTGCCGGGGCTCGGGCTGGCTCGCGCTGCCGAGAAGGATGCTTATTCAGGCTGACCATTGGCACCCTGGACGACCCATTACGATAAGTGTGTCACTCACTACTATGCCAAAAATACCCTGGCTACTGAATGAGGCGAAGCCACTTAAGGACCTGGCTGGGTCACAGGCTGCCTCATGGTTAGAGTCACAACTCTGACACTGACGTCAGACACACTGCTCAGCGCACACGCTTACTCGAGCCAGAGGAAAACATGCTCGGTCATAATCTGAATCACAGACTAGTAATTTAATTGGAATATTGAGTTTGTGCATTGTAGCAGAGCTGTCCACTTTCTGAATAATAGCTCTTAGGTTGCAGTGAAGGAGTGTGTCCGGCGTGTTTCAGGCCTCGCGTGAAAACAAATGAGCGACGGCCTGAACTGGACTGACTGGAGAGACCGTTGGGATTGATAATTTGCACTCTCCCGTTGACAAAGCAGTCGCACTCCGGCACGGGCATGCAAATCTCTCGCCGACGACAGTTACCGCATTTAACCCCGCCACACTTTCAAGCACCACAACTTAGCGTCGGCCGGGTGCTAAAACGCTGTTCAAATGTGTCTTTGGTGCAGGAATCACTGTCACCTGCCACACAAACCAGAAACAATGACGATTAAACGGCCTTTTTGTCTGTGTAACTTTGCCCCCGCTGACCGTGAGCCGATCAAATCAAAACAATACAATGGCTCTGTATCAAACAGGCTGCTGCCGTCTGGTATGCTCATGTACAGAAAGAGGTGGCATTTCAATTTTGGCTTATTTCTACTAAAAGAATATACAGTCATTATTTAAGCCAGAACCTGATTATGTTTTAGTCTATTAAGTGTCAGAAAATAGTAAAAATGTTTTGAATTTAGGAATGCAGCTAACAATTATTTTCATTTTCAGTTCAGGTCCAGATTATTTTCTTGATTGATCAATTTAATTTGGTCAATAACGTGTCCGTAACTAGTTCTAATATCTTTTTGTTGCCCGAACTAACAGTCCAAAACTGGAAAGATTTAATCCACAATCATAGAAGACTACGAAAACCAATTATGGATGTGAAGCCAGCGACATTTTAGCATTTCTTTTTACGATTAATTATCAAAATCGTAACCGATTAAATAAATCTAAGGCTGCAACTTTCATTATCTATTGATTTGTCTGTTATTTTCTTGATTAATAGATCGGTCCATTAACTGCCACAATGATCTTTAGTCATCATTGAAGAAAATCAGAAAATATTCACACTTAAGAGGCTAAAATCACCAATTTTTGAGCATTTTAGCCGAAGAAATGATGAGAAATTGTCAAAATAGTTGCTGGTTACTTTTCTGTGAATCAACTATCAATTAAATTAATTATTTCAGCTCTGTTGAAGCAGAAAATATTCACATTTAAAACGCTGGGAGCATCAACCTTGCATTTTGCTTTACTAATGATCAACATCCATCCATCATTTTTAACACTTTTTCCTCTTTGCACGAGGTTTGCACTGGATTTAAGATTTGGGTATCGATGAATCAGTCTTCACAGACTTTCTTTAAGTGCACTCACTCCACAGCTTTGGTTTTATGAGCCTCAAAACAGGCTGAAACCGTGCATACCACATTAGACAAAACAGAAAGCGAGGCTGTGACTGGATGGTACGATCCAGAAAAAACACACGTCATGACCGAGAAGACACAAAGAGAGGAAAACAAACTGTTTCCTCGTGTGTGTGTGTTGCATTTTCCCGCTTTATACACATCATATACGTGAGATGAGCGACCGGCTTAGGTGAGCAAAGGTGAGTGGCGTGCCGAGCGCTCGGAGGAAGTATCACTCTCCACCTTCTAGCATCAACAACTGCAGCAATTTAAAAGGTTAACCACTTTATTCCATAAAAACACACACACCATACGTCATGTAAATGAAGTCTGTAGTCTCACACAGGCTCGGAGAAGGATATTACTATGCTAATCTGGAGCATTTTAGAAGGTAAATGTCAAAAGAAATGAATTACCTTTACATTCCAGCGTGCCCTGATGCAACAGCCTAAGTTTGACATTTGTCCGTGGAGGAACTTTTTTTTCCCCTCCTTCAACGTATTTTCAATGTGCAACAACTGGGCATACAATTATTCTGATCAATAATCTTCACTGGCACTCATTCGCATGGCGGTCAGCTTCGTACCCCGCTGTTCTTACGCTCTGTATCGCAAACTTGCGGGGATAATTACTGATGATGAAGACGAAGAAACAAGTGTGGGAAAAAAAAAGCTGGAAGTTGGGAAGTGTAACCCTTTCTGTAGCTGTGGCTGTCAGCGGGATGAAAAAGGCCAATGTTACTAAAGAACGACTGATGGCTGGTGACACGTGGAGTAAAGAGCAGGTCAGAGAGGCTCCTGAGGCAGCGACAACACACACAAAAACACACACACACACACATATATATATATATATATATATATATATATATATATATATATATATATATATATATATATATATATATATATATATATATATATATATATATATATACACACACACATAAACACTCCAACGACCACCAAGTAACTGCTGCACTTTAGACACAAATACACACAGCTGTCAGGGGCAGACGAAGATCATTCACAAAACACCCACCCCCTCCTCCCCTGGGTATCACTGACACCGTTTCTCCCTCATGCGCACACACCATCAAGCCTCACACACACACATATATATACACACACACACACACACACAGTTGCCGGGAGGCAGCATGCTGTCCATGTGGCCTGTGGAGAATCATTACTCAGCAGTGCAGACTAAAGAGCCGAGAGTGAACTTCCTTCTTTGAATGCCCGGGCTTCCTCTTCTCCACCGACACCAACCCCCACGAAAAACAGGAGCTGGAAGTCCTTCTGTGTGTTTTCTTAGAAACGCGTGTTGTGTTGTGTGAATGGGAACAATTCAGAAAGCGGAGCGCCAGCTGTCAAAGAACTGTATATCACTTTCTAGTGATTGTGTACAGGCTCGGCGTACTGTCCGCTGACACAACTGAAACTTGTTTGAAATAAAAGTCATTTAAAAGAAAGGCCTTGTAATGACTAAGCAATGAATCATTTAGTCATTCAAAGGAATGAAAATAATGATGCTCGCTGGTTTAACAGTTTTTCAGAAGCCTTGATGATGTCTTCAAATTGCTTAATTTGTCTAGTAAAACGTCTGCACCTCAGCGGTATTAAGTCCTCACATTTGAGAGGCTGGACCCAGCGAGTGTCTGTCAACTTAACCGAGGCTGCTCCTCACAATTATTCTCATTATTGACTGATCGGCTGATTATTTTTAGATGAATCGTTCTGTCTATAAGCTGTCAGAAGGTGGTATAAATGTCCGTTCATGTGTCAAGTGCTGTCCGGTCATCAGTCCAGAGGCCGATGATATTCATATTTATACTCGCGTCAGGCAAAGCAACAAATCGCCACAGCAGAGAAGCTAAACAGGGCACAGAATTTGTTATTTATGTTAAAAAATTGGAAAAAATTGATTGTTTCATCATCAAAATAATCGCCAATTCATTTTTTGACATTCAACTAATCATCTAATTGATTTATCGACTAATCATTGCAGCTATAAACTGAGCTAAATAATAATTAACTTAAACTAGGGCTGCAAATAATTATCTTCATTATCTGTTTTCATTTCTCAATCACGTGATCTGCACAATGTCTGTAAACAGTAAAAAGTTCCCGAACTCACAGGTGACATGTTCAAATGTCCTGCGCTGTCCAACCAACGGTTCAGAGCCTTTAAACTTTCACTTTAGTGTCATATACAACAAGAAAAAGCATCAAATGTGCATATCTGAGAAGCTAAAACCAGCTGACGTTTGACATTTTTGCATTCATCGATGATCAAAACAGCTCTGACGATCTAATCAATCCACTACTTAATGAATCGACTAATAGTTGCAACTCATAGTTTGAAACAAAAATGATTTCTGAGTCAGTGAATCTACGTTTTCATCATAATTATGGTTCTAACAATTTCTGTTATAACTGATTAACCTGCCAATTATTTTCTCGATTAATTGATTAATCATCTGATCTATAAAAAGGCCAGTAAACAGCAAAGATTTCAGATTCTGTTTGCTCTCATAAGAGACTAAAAAACAGAAAATATTAACCTTTGAGAAGCTGGAATGAGTGAACGATTGGTATTTTTTTGCTTCAACAATTACTTAAATGATAAAACAGTTAAAATAGTCGGCAATAGAGTTGAAATGATTAATCAATTAATCAATTTCAGGCAATAAATGTCAATTCCATGTGAAATGTGATAATGTACGGCTGTTACTCAGGCAAAACAAGGCTTCACATTAGGCCTTAGGAAATTGTGAGTGTGATTTCTTTACACAGACATTTATGGACCAAATAATTAATCAATGAATTGTGGAACTAATCTGCAGATCCAATCGATAATCATAATCGTCTTTAGTTGCAGTCTTAGTTGGCCGCCTGTGGATCTTTGAGCAACATTTTTTTCCTTCGAGGTCACACCAAATCTCGTGTCAGTTAACAAATTGAATGATTTTTTTAAATTCCTGTTTTAGTGTGAAGCATGGCCACGTAGCTCCCAGTACATTTTCAAATTTCCAGTAAGAGATCTCAAATAAGATTTCCAGTCTATCCTCAAACAAATAACACACTTAGCGCAGCTCGAGTGTGCTAAATAAGAGCACGCTGGTCTGCTTAATGCTTTAATTAGTTTTACTTTTGAATAACAATGCAGAGCCAGGCGAGACATTTGCTCTGTTGAATATGAAATATATTCCGTCTTCATTTCTGGAGAGCGTTTTTGACACAGTAAAGCTGCCATGAAACGGTTTATTTGTACGCCGCTTTCCAATTTGCAGTGGGGCTTCCCTTGTACAGCAGCGGCAGAGCCGCGCGTCTATTAGCAGCAGTCAATTTAACACCCTTGCTTTGGTGTTTTTTCATTATGTTTTCAACTGTGGGACTTTTCCCTCAAAAGAAATATTTACAAAGTGTCTTCGATTATGATTTAATTCTAACTCAATTTGGGGAGTCAGCCTTGCAGAGCTGAGAGGGCATCCCCGATGGCTCACTCCCATGTGTTAGGCGGAGGGAAACACCTGGCTGTTCAAAAAAAAAAAAACAACCCCACTACAATCTACTTCAGAGTGTTTGTTTGTGTGCAAGGCACACAATGAAAACCCATAATATTAGACCACTCAATTAACACATTAATTCATCTTCAGCGGGTGGCCCAAGGCAGGTGGAGTGGCCCCATAAAGAAAAATAAATAAATAAAAATCACCCATCAAGTCATTACCGGCGATATATCCGCAGATTAAAAGAGCCAATCGAGCTGTTGTTAATGAATGTAGAGTCGAAGCATTTCATAAACTCCGCTGAAGTACAGCCAACAGCACTTCTCGTGGACAGCTCTCCTGCGAGAGGAGAGTCTGTGGAAAAAAAAAAAAAAGAAAGAACTCTCCACCTGAACTCGAAACCAAACGTCAAACACACGAGTTCCCCCCGACTGAACACGTGGCGTTAGCCTCACGTGACATCTCGCGACTTGACAACAGTTCGTTGTCCATCCAAATGAGAGGTCCCCTCCTCCTTGTACCACGTCTGGGATTATATCCATTAAGGTAATGTCTTCTCTGCACCTGAACCACCAACACCAAGAGACACAGACACACACACACAAAAAAAACACACTCCTGCAAAAGCTTAAAGAGATTCCAGTTCTTCCAAAATTCACTGACACTAATGAGATTTTGACACAGCCTGTTTGCCTTCTGCAGAAAATACACTTTCCGCTACCTTTAAGTATGCTTAACAACCAAAATGTTCAATTACCTACCCAGACACTCTTCTTCCACTTGCACAATAAAAAATGAACCCGGGCTTCTTTTGGCAAAGAACTGCTCTGAAAGCACATCAGCCCAAAGGAGAGAAAAAATTACCCTGGATGGAAATCTAGTAATGAAAAAGTGTTGGGACAGACATCAGTCTGAAGATACTGAGAGAATACAGTTATAAGGATGTGAACGCAAACAGAGCCTTACTACGAACTACTAATCACAACACAGTAACTTGTGCGAGTGCGTGTGCTTTAAAAAGGTAATACAGTGCTGACACTAACATAATCGAACTGTCACCTACAGCGTTATACCCAGAAATTTAAGAAAAAGTGGCAGTGGATTTCTTCAGCGCGCCGCTCTGCGAGACGTTTAGACATCACGGCAAAGATGAGACACTTATTCCGAGCTTGTAACTCTAATTTGACACCTGCAATACAAAGAAAAGTGTTCAGTCTTTGTCTTGTCCACAATACGACGAGAAATAACAATTCAAAGCAGACGGCGCTGATGCACCTATTCAGATCCAGAAGTGACAGTTAAGACGTTACATAAACTAAACATTACGTGCAACTTAGAAGCACTCGCTGTTATCGAAATGAAATATGATTAAAACAAGCCATTACGTGATATAATATTTATTAAACGTGGAATATCAATAAATAAGAACGTAACATGGCCTCAAAGAAGTGTGTGATGGCTAAAATCACTTGTTTTGTGTAAAGATAAGCCCACTCCACTGCAAGAAAATACATGTTTACAGCTCGACTATGATATAAGTCTGTCTTGGTGGCCAAAAAGGAGCTTCGACTGAGAAAATTCGCACCGTCCACACCTGCTAAGATGCTGTCAATTCACTCTGTTTGGCCTTGAGTTCACACAAATTAAGGACGAAAAAGGGAAATCCAAACTCTCCGTGAGCACCGCTACAAAAAGAGACTCATCAGCATGATATTTCTCATCTCCCTGGATGCGTTTTTTTCATTTATAAAAATCGCAAATGAGCGCGCAGACGTCAAAAACAGCGGGACGTTTGTGTTCCTTTTGCTGACATTCAGATGTGCAGCTTTAAGTGTCCACAATTTACCCTGCTGTGACGCATCAAAGTGCAGCAATCAAAAAAAAAAAAAAAACGTGTGAAAAGCTTGCACCTTTAAAAAGTTTCAAGCAACAAGTGGCGGCGCGTCGCTTCTCCAGATGAGGATCCTGGTCCTTTAACGACCACGCTTTTGTTGGAAATAAAGCAGTAAAGCGCAGCACGTGTACCTCCCTGTAGAAATAAACCAAAACAACAACACATACGCAGCATGACCTTTGACATGATAGGTCCAACGACTGATTAGTACATTCCTGGAGTGAGAGAATAAAACGCCGTGCTCAAATTGCGTGAATACTTGGAGAGAATACAGGCAAAATAGTTTGCAGAAAGTGTCATAAAATGTCAAAAAAAAAGACGATTAAAATGGTCCTTTTGTTGCCTGTGATGCTTAAATAGAGTAAAAACGCTAAAAAATGTGGCTGTTATCAGTGCAGAGGGAGATGTAGGTAAGCACTGTTGACATGGTTACACTCTCTGCATGTGGAAGTAAATTAAGCTATTGAAAAAAAAAAACTGCTGTGACACTCGGCTGACACCTTTGGTTGCTTGTAAACACAACTGCAAGCCAGTCCGACTCTCTCACGTGGCCACGAGAAGCCTCTGCCACACGCACACACACTGCATGCATACACACACAAGTCTCCTCAACTCCTGATCTGGAAACAGTGGAAAGCACAGTTGTACAACGGGGCCTACATGACCACACCTACTTTATCTGCTGTACCGGAGTCAGCCCACTTGAACGAGCTTAGTGCACACAGTGTACCCCGTGTAAGAAACAAAAAAAAATACAAAATAAAACCTTCAGGTGCATGTCAAAAAAGAAAAAAGAGAGTAGAGATGTGACTCAGCACATGAGCTTAACGTGCAATGAAATAAATATTTAAAAAAAACAATGAATGGTGGATGTGTACAGTCATAATGCAAATTACTGCAGCGGGGAGGAAGTGAACAAAATGTGTGTTCAGGATGCTTAAAATAAATAAAACTAACTATTCCAACATTAATATTGTGCTTTCTGGTGTGTATTTATGCTCAGATAAGAGGATATTCACATATTTTTATATGCATAAAAATATAGAGATATTTTAAGGTGATCTAAATGGGTTAAATGTTGCTTAAAAATGAATAAAAACGTTAAAAAACACAGTGGAAATGTGCTGTCTTGACACGGTGGAGGATGTAAGCGGGCAGAGGGGGCTGTTTTTCTGCAGCCTTCCATTAGATGCAATTATAAATGGCCGAGAGCAGAGGGATGGGGGAGCCAATCAGATCTCGGCTCGCATGTCAACCTAAGACCAACTGTCTCCTGGCTCTGACAGCAGGATTTTTACCTCCATAATTCAAATCCCAAAGCAAAAGGCAATCTGCACTTTGCAACAACTTCGAACCTAAGCAAGCGGGGCTCGGTGTTTACAAGGCGGGCACGCGTGGAAAAAGGAGGAGAAGACGCAAAGGGAGGAAAAAAGGGGGTAGTTAAAGGAGAGAGGAGAGGAGAGGAGGAGGAGAAAAAAAAAAAAAAAAAGGCGAAGGGGAGTCGAACCGAACCACAATGAATGAAACACCTCGAGTCGGGGGGGGATGAAGCACAATCACACTTTGATCCGGATGTAATTGTTGCAATTTCACCGGACTACTTTAGACACATCTGCATTTTTATTTTATCTCTTTTTAAAAAAAAAGACGACACATTTTTTTTTTCCTTCCTTAATGATTATGCAAATGTTACTTAACGGCTATCGCTGTCATTTGCATCCCTGACAGGCATTGACACAACTTTTGATAGCAGGGCACATTCTTGCAGAAATTAAAACAGCACTTTTAAAAACACACACACACACACACACACACATACACATACAAATCCCTACAACGGAGGCACTGCGATGAAATATCACCTTATCTCCCTCTGCACGCACGCACACTTTCTCCTGACAAACTCTCGCTCTACTTAGTCAAACTCTTGCTCTGTACCCGAGCAGGGACACACAACACCAATACCCACAACTCTGAAAGTAGTTTCTGACTGAATATGCGGCTTCTTTCTCTGTCTAAACTCTATTGCAGGGGGTGGTATTGGGAGAAAAGACAGAGAGGCAGCCATTTTAGAGCTCTAGCTACATAGACAATGGCTGGTCCCAATGCAATATGCAACTCTACAGTGCTTTTTCTGGGCTACATGGTGACTTTAACTCAGTCAAAGTGTGTCCGAGCAGTAAGTGAAGTTTACCTGATTTCTGTTTGGAGGTTGTCCAGTGTTTCCCGGGCTCATGGGAGGCGGATGGTGGGTCCTTTGTTGCCAACCCGGATGGACCCCAGCATACTGACTGCTGCCCATATCTCCTGGTCCCTTATTGGCCCCTTCCTGATTGTTATAGTCTCCTTGGGGGTAATTCGGGTAGCTCCTGGCAGAGCTTGGGGATGTCAAAAGCTGATTTAAAGTTGGCGTAGACGTAGGTTGTTGGTTTCCCATGTTATACCTCTGATTATTGTAGGAGGCAGCCATAGCTGTGGTTCCTCCTGCTGGCTGTTGCTTGCCTGGCTGCCCCCCAGCCGCCGGAGGCTGGTTGTTACGCGGGGAATTCATGGCCCCGTATCCTTGGCCCTGATAAGAAGTCCTGTTCTGGAAAGGGCTGTAGTTGTTATAATGGTTGGGGTAGCCGTGTTCGTGTGAATTAGGGGGGTAAGGGTCCATCATGCCCGGCCCCGATGCAGCTGCCATGCCAGGGCTTTGTTGTCCGCCATGTTGATGAAAAGGGGCCCGGCTGTAGTGCTGGTTGTAACCGTAAGGAGGTGGAGGAAAGGGGCCCGGGTGGTGGTGTCCCATCCCGGGATGGTTATTCCCTTCGGGCCCGCCTGTATCATTCTGATTACTGCTATTATTATTTACCCTGGGCAAATTCCCGTTGCCGTTCTTCATGTCAGGATCCCCTCCTCCCCCAGCATTTCCAGCATCGGTCCCGTCCTGCAGCTCCTTCTGACCAGGAGATCCACCGTCAGGTCCCGGTTCCTTATTTTCATGCTGTTTCTCTCCCGGTACCGACTCCTCCTGTGGGTCCCGATCCGGCTTTTTGAGTTCGGATGGCGGGCTAGTGTTGAGAGTGGCGACGCTGGCGACCTGAGCGGCCATGATATCCCTCTCTCTCTCTCCCCCACTCTTTCTCTACCGCTCTCTCTCTCAGCACGGCGACTCACTCACAATCAAACTCCGAATAACCATTGAATATAAATACAATTATATTTATAACAACGTACCCGTCGTCCCGGTTCATTCCCCCCTTTGCCCTCCGCCCGGACCGGTATCCGGTAATCCACCGCGACTCCGTTTAAAGTTAAAACAGAGAGGGGAAAGTTTGTAAAAGGAAAAAATATATAAATACAGAGCCAGGGAAATGAATTTCACCGACACAAGTGTGTGTATATATGTGTGTGTATGTGTGTGTGTTGGAGGGGGGGCTTCTGTTACAGAGCGAGAGCGCGAGCTAGAAATCAACCAAACCAGCACGAGGCTCCGCGAGACACAGCCATCTTACCGACCTGTCGCGAGAAAATAAAAACCCGGAGCGGAGTCGGCAGCACAGAAAAAACTGGATCCGGACTGACTCTAATAACAACATTGTTTATACCCAAGAAGAGGCCATTATTGTCGGTCTTAATGCGCTTTAAACTGAGCTCATACATAAAAATGTCGACGTCTTCGAAAAGCACTGTTTGTTAGCATAAAACACTGGTCATTCTGTGACTAATTAAGTGTTGCATGGAGCTATAGGTGAACAGCTTATGCTAATGAAGATCCACAGCAATGGACTATGAGGGGAGATTTAGGCTTTAAGTTTTATACATATATATTTACAAAATGTGGTCTTAGATATTTTGTTTGAGGTACATATTCAGCTTCACACAGCTAGGATTTATAATGCAATGCTACATCTTCATCTCTAAAAAAATGTGGCTAACAGAAGCTTTACATCACCGACCTCATATATTTATACCTCATATATGTCACTGATATATTTGACGTAACTTATATAATGTTTTAAATATCCTCCATATACAGGGCTAGTATTCATAATGTAATGCTACATCATAGTGATGCTGTTTGCTGTGGTATGGGCTAAAAATGTGGCTAACAGAAGCTTTACATCACTGACCTCATATATTTATACCTCATATATGTCACTGATATATTTAACTTATATGTTTTAAATATCTTCCATATACAGGGCTAGTATTCATATTGTAATGCTACATCGTAGTGATGCTGTTTGCTGTGGTATGGGCTAAAAATGTAGCTAACAGGCTTTACATCCCTGACCTCTTATATTTATATAAGATATATTTTACTTATATGTTTTAAATAGCTTCCATATACATGGCTTGTATTTATGATGTAATGCTACATCGTATTGATGCTGTTGACTATGGTACTAACTAAGAATGTTGCATGCTAAATAGCTAACAGAGGCTTTACACTCCTGACCTCATATATTTAACTTATAATATGTTTTAACTAGTTTCTATATACAGAGCTAGTATTCTTAATGTAATGCTATGTCGTATTGATGCTGTTTGCTAAGGTATGAGCTAAGGTATATAGCTAACAGAGCCTTTACATCCCTGACCTCATATATTTACCTATATGAGGTCTAGAGGACTATATATTTATTTTTTAATATATATTTATACTTATATGTATAGCTTCTATATACAGGGCTAGTATTTATGATGTACTGCTACATGGTATTGATGCTGTTTGCTATAGTATGAGCTAAAAATGTTGCTTTGCTAAATAGCTAACAGAGGCTTTTCATCCCTGACCTCATATATTTAACTTATAATATGTTTTATATATCTACCATATACAAGGCTTCTAGCCACAGACCTTGAGTGTATACTTATATCACTCTGCCTTGAAGTCAACCATAACTATTCAGCCATTCTGATTACAAAAACTGCTTCATGCATGAGCTGTGTGTTGCTCTTTGTGCACTTTAAAAAAAAAAAATTATTAATCTTATTAGCACATTAAAGAAGCGGTGGAACAAACTACTCTTCTTTCTGTGAGACTGGACTAAAATAGGGTGGATGGATGTGACTGACTCCATACTGCTTCCATGTGTCGACAACAGCAAATGAGAGAAAAGTGTGTACATAGAGGAAGGAGGAAAGTAGAAAAAAGAAAAAGAAGCATGAAATCACAACCTGTGCATGTCTGTGTGTGCAAAGACAGAAAGAGAGAGAGAGAGAGGGGATAGAAAAGGAAGAAGGATGGGGGATGGACTGAGCCAGTCACAGAGCAGGAAGTGAAGATACAAAAAGAGAAACAGTGGTGGTGGAAAAGTGACAGCATATAACTGAAACTGAACACATCATCACATGTTATCTGTTTTTATATAAAATAAAGTCAACTCAAATCAGAACATGAGAACAATTTTAGATAAAGAGTAGAGAAAAAAAACATAAAGTCGCACTATACAATTAATAGAAACAGACATCCTATGTCTCTCCACCACTCTCTCTCTCTCTCTCTCTCTCTCGCTCTCTCTCTCCCCCACCCCCTTTCTTCGTGCTCTCTGCCTGCCTGCCTCGCGCTCTCCTAGCAGCAGCAGCCTTCATGATGCCTTGCAGTGCTGTCGGAAATTTCACTCTCACGCCCTGAGTCAGAAACCAACGACTCATACAGTGTAAAACACACGACCAGAGCCTGCTTTTTTAGTTGCTATCACACCAAAACACATATATAACACCAGGCACAGTGACGTAGAGGGATAATATCTATATATTTAAGCTACAGCAGCGAGGAATAATGAATATTATAAATATTATACTACTATATAAACATATGGATTATTGTTTAAAGAAGTAGGCCTGCAACTGTGTTATAGTCACAACTTACATGTTGCAAAATCCCACTTAATATCCACACAGTTCTTTACCTATAAAAGGAAATTGACATATATAATATTGTTTATTTTGTATATAAGGAAAGATATTGTGCATTTTTTCCCCAGCACATTATGTTATTTTTTTTAATATCAGCTGAGAAAACAATATTCCCACTTATGTAATAGCACAAAGTGCGTTATTTCCAGCATGAAAAGCAGCCGAAATGCTGCGACACTGTGCGTTCACGAGCCTCGGGTGGAGTCCGTGAAAGCAACACCGCCGCTTGCAAAAGCAGCAGAACTTTGCTATGTGAATGTGGGGGATGGGAAGCAAAGCAAGCTCTCTCTGCTCTGCTCAGCCCTTTCTCTCTACAATGCGGGGCTTTCTGCTCACAACATAGCTCACTCTGTCCGTGGAAAAGACATCCTCTTATTTTATTTTATTTATATTCTTACTTTAAGTTCATGTAATAAAAATATCCACATGCATTTTAGAGCATACAGCTTTTGTATGTTTAATAGTGATAATAAAAAAAGCAGGAGCAGGGTGGTGGAGGGGGGTCAGCTCAGCTGCTGTCTGCTTATATAGGCTAAGGGAGGTGTGTGTGCGTGCGCTGCGTGCGTGTATGTGTGTGTTAGCAGAAAGCGCAGAGACTAGGCTGTAAGGGAGGAAAGGAGGGGGGGTAGGGAGCTTCTTTTTCTTTTTAGCATAAACTTGCTGTTTATTATCAGGAGGTGCAGTCTTCTTCTTCTCTTGTTTCATATGTTTTAAAAAAGAGGACTATAATCTGCTTTTCCATGCTCTCTCTCTCTCTCTCTCTCTCTCTCTCTATCTATCTATCTATCTGGTGTTTCTTATTTTAGAAGTGGCTTCAAAAAAAAAAAGTGCTGTATTTTCAGCGCTTCACCTTGAAAAATATTTATCTGTTGTTCAGCCCGTCTGCGTGGCTCTGTGCAGCTGCAAAGTGACTTAAAAGCACTAAGATCATATGGTATGTTAAATCTCTGTGGGAGAGCAACAACATGATGCTAAAGACCTCCTGTGCAGCTAAGAGTGTCATGCATTTATTTATGTGATTCTTGTTATACAAGGATATGGTGTTCTCTAAAATGCCACGCAGCCTGTCCGGACAAGCTCAACAGCAAAGCGTGAGGACCTCCTTTAACCCAGAATTAATAATTAGGGACACGATGATTGTTGAAATTGATATGTAAAGATGAAAAATCAGAATCAGAATCAGAATCACTTTACTGGCCACACACGGGGAATCTGACTCCGGTTCACTTTGCTGTCAGTAGTACATACAGGTATAGACATAAGTACAGTTAAAAGGCAAGAGACTTGACAGGTGAATGCGAACATAAACATAAAATAACTATATACATATTAAAAAGGTTTATATATATATATATATGCATAAATACCCCGCTGCTTGCCCAAAGTCAGCTGGGATAGTCTTCAGCCCCATCGTGACCCTGGTGAGGATAAGTGGTTACAGATGTTAGATGGATGGATATGCATAAATATAAATATGTGTATCTATGTGTATATATATATATATGGACAACAACAATAACGTGAATACACTGAATAAAGGACTGCTGATAGTGCAGTAAGATGATGGATTAAATACAGTTTATACAACCGGTTGTGTGGGTATGACAGTATATACATATATGCACAGCTAACTAAGATAAAGATAAATAAATTATAATCTACAGGTATTAGAAAGATGCTTTTATTCTGAAATACTACATAGACGCTGGATTGGAAAAAGGCCATCTACAGTAGTTTTACATTTAATATTATAATTGTTGTGACTGTACTAGAACTGCTACCACCCACAGACAAAGAATGACTTGACGAAAAGGTGTTACCACAAAAACCTCTCGCTGTAATTCTCTGTCATAATCCTGTCTGGCTCCTATAGAATAAGATTCACACTTCCCACATGATCTTGTAGTATTGTGCCCCCCATGTCTTGTCTTTGGTTTAATTGAAAACAAGAGAGGAAAATTCATTTTTAAACGCTGTCTGTCACATTTGTCACTGTTGGAGGGAGGGTGGTGCTGGGGGTCACGTGACATCCCCTCCTCCACCCCCCCATCTGTCCCAGGATGATGATTTAAGAGTGTTTACTTGTGCCCCACCACCGCCTCCCCTGCGAGGATGACCGTGATGCATCACCCTTCGGCCCGATGCCGTGGCTTCCCCCGGCCGTCACCAAGGCAGCAGCTTGGACTTCATCCAATGGGCCCTTTTTTTCCCACTTTTGTAATCAGTATTAAACTGATATCGGGGCTTGAGTATTAATATTATTATGAGAAAGGGGGAAGAAACAATGAAAGCTGTGGTGAGAAATCTGCATTTATAGATGCAAAGAGTTGGAGGGAGTTCATTATTCATGTCGTCATATCTGGTCATTAATGCAAAACACAAATTTCAGCGGACAGGCTAGGGTCATAAATATTTTACTGACTTAACTAAGCCAAAATATTCTATTTTTGTTAATTTATGTAAGCCTTTGATATTTTTAAATATGCATTTTTAATGTAGGAACTTTCTTCAATTAATCTCAGCTTTGAACAGTAAAAGTGTCACTCTTGTTGAGCTGATGACTGATCATTCAGGAGTTTTTCTTTTACTTTAATCCCTCGGGATCCAGTCTGGGAATGGAGCCATACAATCACCAAGACAACCCAATAATGTGGCGTGGAATTTCCTAACAAGAGTGGAGTTGAATTCAAACACACACACACACACACACACACACACACACACACACACACACACACACCCTCTTACACACACACATTCATGGATGCTCCGTGCACACACCCACGTGTGCAACAGCCAACCACAGCTCATACCTGACAATAATGTACACACACTGAGAATTTATGGTCGCCAACAGTCCTTCATTAATGCATACCTGTGCCAAACATCAGCGGCAATCCCACAGTGACGTTGTCCTGGCCACGCACACACATATTAAAACAACACACACACACACACACACAATCACAACAGTTGGGTCCTGTCCAGATGGTTGCCAGGCAGCAGTTCAACGCATAGTCTGGAGTGTGTAGAGGAAGGAAGTGCCACTTTTGCGAAGTGCAATGGGCATCCGGCTCGTTCCCAGACGCTGTGCATGCATCCGTGCTTGTGTGTGTGTGTGGACGTTTAAACTTACACCTGACAAACACACACCCACCTCTTTGTAAACAGTGCAGGGATAAGGTATGTGCACTAAAAAAAAAAACTCCTCCAGGGCTCCTTAATAAATGTGGACAATCGGTTTCTTATAAAAAAAGATCCCACAGTCTCACTTCATAGCTTCAGTATAGGTTTAATCCAAACATACAGCTCTGATAGATGAAAGGATATTAAAAAGCACTTGTGGAATTATTCCCGCAGCCTTATAAGGTCATATTTCAGATTAATCTTTCAGCCATTGTTCTTATCTGATTTGATCAAATGGGATCAAACTTTTTCAGGAGCCACAGCTCACCCTGAACTGCTTAGCAGACATTCAATCAGCAGCTCCTCTCTCTTCTTGTATTATTCTTTCCCAAGCAGTGAATTCCTTTTCAGCTCCTCAGGTGAAAATAGACCGGGGGACCTCAATGCTCCACGACAGGCTTTCAAATCAAAACTGATAGGACATATTCAGGTTACACTGGGACACTTTTATCTATCTTTTTATGTGTGTGTGTGACTGTGTGTGTGAGGGGTGATAATTTGCTAGGGGGCATTTTTTTTGGGCAAAATCTCCGAATTCATAAAGTCTTCACAGTCGGCGCTGAATTCTAAACACTCCATTTTCTCGCAGTGTGTTCAACTGAAGTGAAGGAAGGACCCCCCGATCTCAACAAAGCCAGGCAAGGTTAAGAGCACTCAAAATTACGGTGTCCACCCTGCAAGGACAGAGAAGTGCTCACTCTCTTTTCAATGGGGATGAAAAGGAGCCGTGTGGGGAATCATCTCTGTAGTAAGGGAACTCATCACTAGCTAGCATACTGAGAACTGCTCCATTGTGGGTCACGGAGCCCAGTATGTGAGCTTCTACTCGACTGACAAACAGTCCCATCCCTATATATCACACAGAGCATCTTGTCAGCGCTTCAGCTGCGAGGTAGGGACAAAATAAAGAGGAGGAAGAAGAGTGGTTTTGCAGGGGAGAAACATAAAAAGGGCTACCCCAAAAAATAAATTCACTTTCAAGCCTTGCCACTTGAAATCTTAAATTCTTGCACTTTATTCTTATAATTCCTGCTGAGGCCTTCAGGCAGACACACCAAAAAAAAAAAGACAAAAAGTCCTCTGAACTTCTTTGCAAAACAGATAGCTGCCGGCAAGCTAACAGCTAATATGCTAGCAAGCTGGGAACCACTGACAGTATAAAGAATGGACAGCGTATGCGTGGCGTCACCCATAGATTTCTGAAGAGCTGTTTTGAAGCTCAAAATCTGTGGCACTGGCCATGTTGGTAGTCCTGTCTCTTCCACTTGCAAAGTTGTGGGCCATCGCAGACCTGAGGTGGGCCAAATGACACCTCAGTGCTCAAACAAGCCATCTTTAATGGCACCCACCTGTCAATCAAAGCGTCCACACTGTTAATTATGCACAACTTTAAGCCTTAATATATCTTGAACAGGTGAGTTAAGACTCAGGACAGTTGTCATGAACGGGGAAATTAGCTGTAGACGTGTAAACGTGTATTTGTGCCAAATAGATATGAGAAATACGGCTCATAAGTTTCTAAAGACCCAGGCTACAGTCATGTAAACATTATATTGTGAAATCAATTTTTAAAACTCTTTTAAAGCTAATTATGATGGGAATTTTGGGGGGATTTTCAAAGTCTGCTTTTATTTCGCAACCATGGTGCCATCCTTTTTTTCATTGCAAATTCTGCCAATCAAGACAAACAGAGCCAATCACATCACTGTCCCTACCCTGATTAATTTAAAATACATTGAGCGGTGGTTGAGGTGAGTTTCCCTCTTTCACTATGAGCACTTTGAGTATCTAAGATAGAGTGTAATCCATTAGACTTATTATTACTATATTGTATTTTATCTGTATTTATTCAAGTGATTATTTATTTTATATTTTATTTAATGAACACTTTACATGTCCATGAACTTTGACTAGTGTTCACAAACAATACCAATGAGAAGAAAGCTTCAAAATAACGTTTAGAGATGATTCTTTAACAATGATAAGGTGAGGAAATGCTTTATTTTGATGCCCTCCTTATTATGTGTGGATGATAGACCGGGCCTTTAGATTCTGCTCATGCACTACATTCAAGATAGACTAGGCTATGAATATTTAAAACAATAATTGAACCAAATATGCATGTTTGAATTAGTGATTCAGAAGCCATAGGTTTGAAATCAATGGTGGCAGTCGGGGGACCGCCGTTTGTTTTGAGGTGAAATAGCCAACTGTAATGTAGACATGATGAACAGCAGAGTGGGCTGGCAGAGAGATGGACGAAATTGACATGTTGAAGACGGAGTGATTAAGTTACCTGTTACAGAACAGCCCCTGAGCATATATCAATATGAACTATGGCAGGCTGAGAAGATGAATTGGACGCGAATGAATGGATTGTGAAAAAAAAAAAAAAAAAAAAAAGAATTGCAAGCAGCTGTACTTATCCAGCAGCGGAAAATAGAGTCTATGTAGAAACCAAAGGAGCATTTTATGGAGAAACCATTTTCTGCGCATAATATCAGTATGTTGATACAAGGCATTATATTGAAAAACGGCTGATGTAATTCACTCCCTGGGCCCCCTTAGATGCTCAAGAGACCAATCTTCTCATATATCGAAATTGGATGTATTTCAGCTGCTACTAGCTGAATCATTTTCTTGTCCCACTCTTTTAGCCTATTGTTTACAGATGCGCCTTTTGTTGTGCCTGAACTCTTCCCTCTTATGGGGGCTGATGTTTGTGCTGTTTCAAGCATGAGTGCCTTAACTTACAAAGGGCAACGATGAAGCGAAATTGAAAAAAAAAAAGAAGAAGAAGAAGGGAATACATTAGCATAGCAGTTTGATACGAGATAGGTGGTGGAGTCGATGTTGAAACAGCGACAGAGTTCTGTTTGAAGCGGGATAAACTCAAACAGAGACAGCCTGGGAGTAAACTCTGGCATATAAAACACAATCTTTGCAAGGTGACAACATCAGAGTAGAATAGGTTTGATGGTAAGGCAGCTATACGGGCATGAAGACAATCAAAGGGCCCCTCCGTTGTGATGGGAATTGTCTCCATGTGGGGCGGCACACTTCAGGAATGACCTTTTAGCATCCATGCTAGGACAGCGGGTGTAAAAGGGGGGTGAAGGGGGTCCAGCACCACCCACCAGTCAACTGTGAAAACAAAACTTTATCTTGACTCTGTGGGGAGGCTGCAAGATAGGGGACTACACAGCCTATTGGGGGTAGAAACCATTCTTTGGGGCTGATTATCGGCCTGAGGCTGAGGGGCAAGGTTGAAGATAGGGGTGGTACCGGCTGGAGGGTGGATGGTGGGGGTCGGATCTCAAATCTCTGCATTGAAATGCTGATGAAAGAGAGGACATTAAGCCGTAATTGCTCTTTTGCGGTAATTCTAGGTGACACACCTCCGAGCTTGAAAAAAACACAAGAAAACAAACCATGAACGCTGATGTGCCGCAGCTGCCACCTTCTTTTCTCCACGCGTGGCAAGGGAGGAGGATGCCGAGATTAACGAACAAAATCTACTATAATGTGCGACAATAAAGAAAAACGAGGCCGTGCATATGACTTTCCAGTTTTTCTCCATCTGTTGCCAGTCGAGTTGATAAAACATAATCCACGGTTTCCTCTGAATATGATATGAGAGCTTACAATTTGGAACGCATCATTTGGATCATTTAGGATTTGGATCAGGTTCACATTTGAAGAGGGTATTTGAACCAGAACCTTAAGAGACACTGCTGGGCACAGCTCTTGCCAAATAGGGCATTTATAAAAGGTTGGCACAGGCCCTACAGAGTGAAGGCTGGCAAAGGCATGATGCCCACATCATAGTGCCAACCAAGGGTTTTGTTTGGCATGTGCCTCTGTAGTATGGCTTGTCTCCTCTAGACAACTGGCCCAAACACAACTTAGCATTAGGTTACAGAAGCATTACAAACTGAGAGTGATTCATTAAAAAGCTCGCAGTCTCTCCCGTGAGATGAGAGGTGCAAGAATAAGAGACAGCATACAGCGAAGATGCAAAATATTGCGGACACATGTGTCGCGGACCCCCCGTTTAGCCTCACCTGTCTGTTTGTATCGGATTTTCATGAGAAAAATCAATAAGTAATAACAGCTTTTATTGTATGGATTCACAGCATCTGTGAATGAAAGTGTATATTTATTGTTTATTCACTTTTATACTCACTATTGGACGTCAAACACACAATATTGCCTCAGCGTCTTAGCCGTGAACCTTCCTACTGGAGGATTTTGGCTCAATGCCTCTCCGAGAGATTTTGATATCCCTCGTTTGATAGCAGCAGGCGCCACATACGCAATCCTCACTGAGACTGTTACAATAAAACGGGCTCTAGGAACATAGTCAGGGACAACAGCAATGCTTAATTTCAGGCACCGAGGAGAGCAATTTCTGTCCTGCAACTGTACAAATCAAGACAGTAGGGGAAA
Organism: Argyrosomus regius; assembly: GCA_946959425.1. NCBI lineage: Eukaryota > Metazoa > Chordata > Actinopteri > Sciaenidae > Argyrosomus > Argyrosomus regius. The sequence goes on along the minus strand of OX336899.1, from coordinate 9,150,563 downwards.
GAAGGGCAAAATATAGCTAAAGTAATTTATTCTGCCTCATTTTAACCTGCCAGAGAGGCCTATTTTTGGAGAAAATAAAAAAAAAATAAAAAGGAGGGAGGAGGTGCTGAAGACAATGCATTTTAAAAGAGGCTCTTCCCCCAGTGTGCCTTTATCTGTCAGTCAAACCCAGCAACGTAAACACATATTATAGGGGAACACAGAGGGGTTTCCATAGCCACAGTTTTAAATGGCACTGTCGTGCTGTACACAGTATATAACCCCCACCCCTACCACCCCTCCACCCGCTTTCTCCTTTCTTTTGCAACAGTGTTTATTTGCTGTTGTGTTGGAAGAATTCAGGTTGTGCAAAAGAAGAAGCGCTGATAGTAAGTGAGGCACTGGGAGGCTTTTGCGCTATTTCCACACTGCAAGAGGAGAGAGACAGAAGAGGGCCCAGCAGACTAAGAGAGAGAGAGAGAGAGAGAGAGAGAGGGAAAAAAAAAAAACATACAAGGCCGGTTATGCAGAAACACAGATTTAATGTAAGGCTTGGCTCTGTTATAAGCAGCGGAGAGAGGAAAAAGCTGGTCTGGAGTGGCAGGAAAAGGGAGACGGAGGCAAAGCAAACAGAGTCTCATCAAGCGGGCCTGTAAGGGATGCCGGACGGTGCACTCAAGAGGAGCTTCAGTCCGGTAGAAATCACCGGTCCCGGTCGCTTTGGGAGCCTATTGAAGCAGCTCCTGCTCCCTCTTTGGATAAACAGTGCTATAATACACTGAATTAACAACACAAGCCCTGGGGAAATCAGGTCTCTCTACAATAAATTGGCACCACCACCCCCTTCCCCTTCCCCAATACCCCCACCCACCATCCATGATTTTTATGGTTTCAAGCTCAATAACACATTTATTATTAAATCATGTTTACTGGAATCACATGCATGTCCTTGTCTTGGCTGTATAGCTATTAAGTTGGGATTTCAAATGGGTTTTTTTTTCCTTTTGGGTGAATTCATTACATTACATGATATTTCATAAGCAGTTATTGATTGTAGCTGTGGGCAACAGACAATCAGCTCAGCCCTTGGTTTCTGAATCTGTGCAGAGGAGTTGTCTTACAGCTTTAAATCCATGTAAAAATAGCATTTTGGTTAATGCCATTTGTTCGAATATATCACTTCTTGATGCTCAGTTCACCGGCCGCCCATGCAGCTTCAGCTTCTCCCTTTCAGATCTTTACTTAGGCAATAGATAAAACATCCGAGCATGTAAGCAAGAAGCGCTGTTCATCAACACAATGCGTGGTGTGAGAAAAGGGATACGATTCTTGCTGAGCCACATTAAAGCGCTCTCCAAAACCTCTGATTCTGTTTGTTCTGTCGTCTCTGCTGGAGACCAGGTAGGAACCCCTTAACTGTGGCTTCTCACCCGCCGCTTAATCTTACCCACAATCACATTCAGTGACAGGCGCACAAAGCAGTCCGGCAAGCCCAACAAGGCTCTGCTATTATGTAACCACTGACAGCTGGGCTTTCAAGGGATGGGTGAACCCCCATCCGTGTGGCAGCACTTTGTGTCAACCAGACGTGACAGTCAAGAAAGGGCCCTGGTAGAGAAAGGGTATTATCAGGCCAGGCGGAGGCATACGGCCCCAATAACAAATGCACTGAGTGATGGAGTCCAAATCAAAACAACAGTGCAGCCACGATGCAAACAGTTCCACCAGCTCCTTTATCAAATGTCATGTAGCATGCTGTATGTGTGGCACTCGATAACAAGTCTATCCTGTAAGATTAAAGTGATGCAAAAACAATGTATTTTCTTGAATGCTGGATCATGATTTATCCCAGGAGTTACAAAAATACGGCTTTCTATGATGCAGAAATTCTCTCTTAGGTGCACCCAACAATGTTCTTTGTTGGATTTCAACCAAATGCATCTCAGTGCAGGCTTCAAAAGTGTCAACATGTGCATTAATTTCTTTCCAAATGGGGTGCTTTCTACCCATTGTTTTTCTTAATATGCAATTTCTTTGAGATGGTGGCACATGACACTGAACACAGAGACACCCAAATGTTTGATTAAACTGTGCATCGCCTCCCTTTAGGCCCGACATCTCTGACGGGCCTTTGATGCTCTGAACACACAGCGGAGCCAAAAGGACCCCAGAATAGCAGGGGGATAATCGACAGACGGTGTGTTGATTTTGCCACCCTTTCCAAATAATTCCCTGTTGTTCCAGGGAAGAATCGCCGTCAGTGGTGACATTCCAGGGCAGACAGACTGGAGAGATTGTACAGGATGAGGGCCGCTGTCTAGATACAGTAGATCTAAACATGTCTGTGGTCACATAGACCTGGCCTTCAACATGCTAATCTGCTAAACTGGATGTGGGTTTGCGTGTTATGCGCCTTTCTAAGCAGCTCGGCATTCATAAACTTGTATATAACATGCAAAATGAATAACTAACACTCCTGTTTGTTCATAAAATAATTTATATGAAAGTAGACCATATACAAACAGACATATTTCACTTTAAGTGTTGTGAATAGTGGGAAAAGTTATTTGAAATTAATAAAATTGGATATTTTATCATTAGGAATAACTATATATCATATTTAAATGATGATACCAATGTTTTTTAAGACTTTCACACATTTATTATAAGGTAAACTATCATTTCTGGCTTCGCCCAAAGCAGTTTGGTATCTAAATATGGACAAATAACCACATGAAATAAGAGAAATAAGTGTGTATGGGCTAATATCTGTTATTAGGATTATTCACTTCATCATATAACATAATTCTGATAAGAAACAAGCTAACTAAACTAAAGTTTACAGACAGCATGGGGGCTAACGTCGTGCTTACTTTCTCCACCAACGTTTCAACATGTCTGCCTTGCTGCAGAGGCTTCAGTGGTGTATTGAATGGGTAATTCAGGCATGAAGAAGCACCCCTCTCATTTCATTACTGCTTGATATTTTCTGGACCACTAATGGGGACCATCTTTGAATACAAGGGTACCGCAGTTTACCACCAGTATAACCAGTTCTTCTCCCTGTGTTGCTGGTGTCTGGCTCTCACAGTTGAGCCATAGAGATAGTCAAGTCTAGATAGAGGTCATAGTACAGCAACCGCTCCCTCCAACACACAGGCAGCTCATTAGCAAGCAGAGGCAAAAAACGGTTAAACGTGTTGAAAAATGAAGGATTTAACACTCGCACTTTGTTGTAACATATTTGTTAAGATGTAAGAAACATTATTGTGCCTCTATTTTCTATTTTTCTACTTTTAAAACGTGTTTTTGCCTCAGATTAACATCAAACTCCAGTCCGGGTTTTCCACGAAGCCGGAGCCTCAATTTACTGTGTGTGCTTTCAGTGCCGCAGCACTCACTGGCAACCTTAAGGATTCCTCCGCGGCTCACTTGTGTGTGCGTGTGTATGACTCTTGTTTTACAGCGCAAAAAAGACACGCCACGCACCACGTAACGTCACTTAAAATGACGTGTTATAGTTCATTTTGATTGCCCTTTCACGCCACGGCAAATACAACGCGTTTCCACGCCGGGAGGACACATTCAGGGAACTTGTCGCACTATTTCGCCCCAGCTGTCCTGTCTTTCTAACGCATACAATACATTCCTGTGTTGTTCCGCGGTGTGACAAGGCCCTGCCTGCCTGCTGTTCCTGTAAACTCCCGCCTTGACTCGATGAGCGAGAGAGGCCGAGAGACACAGAGAGTGAGCGGGAGAGAGTGAGTGGAAAAGCCCTATAACACAGCACACAAGTCCCACAGCAACCACACTGGAGTTCATATTCCATTACAGAGCTCGCATCAAGTTTTGCTGCCTATAATGAACACAGTAATCACATAATAACGTAACGACTTACACATATCAGAGTGGACAAATATGAATTTACTCAACAAAAACTGCCCACATAACAAATACTCCAGTGCTCATAGTCCACTACTCACAGTACAGCAACACAACGACTAGCTCCCTCACACAACAGTGATATGTAACTTTTCATAGCCGAATAATGAGAGGGCATAATGTTTTATAGTGGAAATCTCATTTTTACAAAGTAAAAGCATGTCCTTCAGCTGACATTTGAGCACAAACTGCAGCTATACTCTCTATTTGTAGTTCTATCTCTTATTTCTGTGCACAATTTTATTTATATTTTTACTTTTTATATGCTTTTCTACTTGTAAACATATTCAGGTTTCATTACTCTGCATATGTTTGATTTCTTAGCACAGGTTTATAACCTTATAGGTTCATTTTTAATGTATCTTCACTGTGTTATAGGTGCATTTTAATGTATGTTTACTGTGTTATAGGTTCTATCTATCTATCTATCTATCTATCTATCTATCTATCTATCTATCTATCTATCTATCTATCTATCTATCTTAAATTCCTGATTAGTTTCATCAACTTTGATAACTAAAACTGGCATATAGCAGGTAGGCTTACCTAAAATAAAGAAAAGACACTCCTGTAGTGACTTTAAAGTACATCTGTGCCACTCAAATGTGTCTGTATAGTTGCTTTATTTTATATTTGATCACCTATCATGTCACTAAAACCAAAAGAGTTATAAAGCTAGTTGTGCTGCTATGTGACTTCCTTCTTGGGAAACCACCCAAAAGAAGCAGCTCCTTATCGACTCTTGCATCTTAACCATCTATTAATTTCTTGAACCAGGTTGTGAATAGCGCGATGCGGTTGTATGATGACCGATGCTTTCGCAGTCAGATTGCGTGCAAAACCAGATTCCACTGCCCCCTAAGTGACAGTTTATGGTCTTTGATTTGGTTTGGCTGGAGATTGCCAGGCAACAAAACTACCCTGAGTCCTGAATGAAACAGCCATCTGTTCCATAGCCCCGGTAAAACTGAATTAATTTGACGCAGGGCCTAATCCAGGAATTCAGCTGTAGATTCATTTTTTTTGGGACCAGAGTAACCGAAAAAAAAAAAGAAAAAGTAGGTTACATCAAAGATGATATGAACGCACGCTGAGAGTGTAATTGCTCGGTCACATCTTGACTGTGCTCATCTTGTGTTGCAAAAACTTCAACAGAGGTGGGATGCGTAAAACTTTGAGATGATGGATGGAAAACAAAGGAGAGGCTATTGTTTGTGCTGACTGTAAAGCAGGTCATAGCAAGCTAATCCCCTTGTCTGGCCTGTCTCCCATTGAACACCGGCCATTCCTCGCTGTTCATATAGACATGGCTGTTTAGCACCAGAAGACAGAAGAAAAATAAGATTAGAGCCAAGGCTAAAAGCTGCACATATTGTCTGATTCAGGTGAGCGAGCTTCAGCCAGCTCCTGTCTACATCAGTGACCTTTTCCCCTGCAGATTACCCAACTGCCCTTGACCCCGTGGCACACTGGGGGCAAGGCCTCTTTGGCTCGGACGACAACCTCTCCTTCCAGTGTCCTCCCGGCTTTATCCGTCCTGCTTCATGCCTGTTAAACCTATATGGATTGTTTTACCCTCCAATCCGTGGGGGCCACACAATACCCATTGAGAGGGAGAGGTCAGAGGCTCGCCACTGCGACCCGAGCAAGGGGGCTTTTGTATGGAGCCAAGCTTGTATCCCATTCTCCACCCCGGCTCAAATCATGTAGCCGAGGCGCAAGACACACTTCTGGGCTCACACTAAATCAGCTCCATAAAGGGTGCAACGACAATAGAAACAGAGCTGATCATCCGGCTGCTGCTGTTGTTTCCCCTTCCCACACAGTTGTAGGGTTAACTCGGGTTGGATCACACTTTTTCTCCATGATATTAAAACCGATGCTGAGGGAGCGAGGCTGACACTGACAAATCTACTAATACTGCCACGGTGTCAGACACACTTCCAGGCTATCTCTCTGTCACAGCTGGTGAAAGTGCCTGATAACCTGCATGCTCCCTTTTTCGTCTCAGATGTTGTTTAGTGCTAGCCCAGGTCATAAGGTGGGTAGCAGCAAAAGCAGCCGGCCCATGTGCTGATGGTGATTATGACACCTTTGGTGTACCTGCAACGACTCAGGTGCTGGGAAGGGAAGACCAGCAAGAGATGTGCTTGATTCACTCATTATCTTTCATTCTTCATAATAAGACCACTTTGAAGGAAAAGATAATTGGCAAAGAAGGTCTGGAGGAAAAGGGGCAGCTGCTATTTTCGGCGTTGATTTTCTGCAATAAGCTCCATTTAAAAAAAAAGAAAAGAAAGAAGATCTAGCCGGGTTATTCTTGATTTGAAAAGTGCTTTGACAGCAAAACAAGAGTGTCTATCATCTCCGTCAGAGGAATGATGATGATGGCCTATGAGGAGCGAACAGAACCTCTTTTTTTTATGCCAGTAATTAAACCAGCAGTGGGTGGAAGAGAGTGTGGGAAAGAAGCAAAGAGGAAGCAAGAGGGCTGGTTCAGGATTGCCATCTAGTGGCGTGACAAGCGTAATGCAGGGTGAGACTTTGTTTTAGGTCTTTCTCTGAGCATGCATTGAATAGGACTGTGCAATGATACAGTGCAAGAGTCACCTCTCATGAACTCGCTCTTCACTACTATGTGAAAGGCACATCACACTGGCAAGATCTCCGGGATCTATCATCTCCTCATACTATGAATTGTAAGAAAAAAATAATTGAATAGGGTGACCCACACTTGGCAGCTGAAGTGGAGGATGGATTCTGATCCCTGTAATAAGTAGGGCTCAATAAGCGCTGCAGGAAGCCCCAGCTCGGCTCCAGCAGGAGAATGACTGGGTCAGATTAAGGTTGAGGAGTTTAATTATGAACAAGGAAATGAAGTTCTCCAAATCTCTGGCTCATGGGATAATTTTAGCTGAGAGAGACGGTGGCGTGTGTCTCGGCTCGTCTTCTCTCTCTGCCTTTGCGCGCTATAGCTGAAGCATCTTCTGCCACTTCACAATCAGAAGTCTCCTGAGGGATGAGGAGGGGAGGGAGGGAGGAAGGGAGGGAGGGAGGGAGGGAGGGGGTGTAGAAGAAGGAGACAGGGATGAAGTGCCACTTAGGATATTGCTTCAAGGACTGCTCTCCTTGTTAAACTCATTGCTGTGGGCATAAATATAGCCAGGCGTCAGATGATTTATTGACACGCGCTCCCTCTCCTCCTTCTTCCTGCCTAACAAGCCTGTGGACAAATGAATTGTCGAACTGAAGGAATTTTGCCTTGATTTACACTCAGTTCCCAGTGCCTGTGGGAAATCGTAAGGGAAAGGGGGCTGAGTGTTTGTGAGAGAAAGAGCAACGCAATGAGTGTGCGGTAAACTTGGAACAAGAGCAATAGAAGTCAGAGGATATACTGTAGATGTTTTCTTCACCAGACACCAAAAATACAAAACTTCATAGACGATTAAGTGTTCTTTTTGTCAAACTTTATTCTTTAAATAAAGTTCTAAAGGATTATCGTGATGAGTGCTACTGTATGAGAACAGTTGTATAATGTCTTCTTTGACTCTGGAGGAATCTCAGAGAATAACCCTCGATGATATGATTGGTTACTGCACATTTATTGCAGAAAGCTTGGAGTTTACAAGGCAGTGAGCTATAAAAAGAAAAGATGCTATTGGTTGGATTATGTGTAGGATCCAGTGTGTTTGGAGTTTGACCCTGTTATAGGAGATCTGGGTAGTCCCCCAACGTTATGGAAGTACTTAAAGCAACATCGTGTAACAATAAAATCAAGTAGTAGTCAAGTGAATGGTGGGCGTCACATTACCACACTGTAACTTTGCACTCCGGGTACGATCACACACAAGAAGGACAAAACACTTTAAGGCATTAAGTTGCACACCACCAACTATTTGACTGATTTTAGTGAAACTGGATCAGCATTTTTCCATCTGATGTCCTCCAGCTGCTGTGCATCAACTTACGGAGATTTACAAAGTTTCGTGATGGACAGTAAAGTAAACTGAGTTGATCTATAGCCGCTGTTAGCTAATGATAGCTAATGTTAGCTCAGTTTGTTAGCCGTTCTGTCCGGACTGTGAGCTAAGAGCAGCATGGCAGTGTTTGTGTTTGTGACACAGGTTTTTTTGGACCATTGGGAAGAGGTGGTTTTCAGCCCTTGAACCCTGGGTAGAGCCAGTGTTGTGCCAGAACTGGAGCTGAGCAAGTGGGCAATGTGTGTGGACATAATAAAAGTCTGAAAATGAGAGAGTGATCGAGGCCGCCAGACAAGACTAAATCTGGGACTGACTGTTGCACTTACCTGATGTTTGGCTGTTAGCAAAGTTGTCGACTCGCTAGTTTTTGATTATAAGTAATGTAATCATGACAAATACACATGTACAGAGGTTCATATTTGCGACAGTGGTGTTGTGCTCTGCAACCGGGGGCACACTATATCTGTCTGTTTGTGTAAATAGGCAACTCTTTGCTTACATGTTCACCATAACAACTTCATGAGGCTGCATTCATGCACTGTTGGCAAAATGGGAAGAACAGCCAAAAAACATGCTGCTTTCATGTTTACTTCCACCTGCGTTGGCCCCTCTCAGCTCGAAGACTTTACAACGGGATGACGTCAAGCAACATAAAACAGAGCCTAGAAAATCGCTTTTCTGAGCTGTTGTTTAATGGTTTCAAAATTCATTATACAAAGAGTAATAATTGATTGTTTGCAGTTGGTGTCCTGTCAACAGTTTTATGGATGTGCTCTGTGCAGAAAAATGCTTTCTGGACCAAAGATGCAGATCCAACTCTCTCTTGAAGTCCATGATGTCAGACCAGATAAACAAGAGTAAGCTAGCTACTTTTATGTATGTTATGTATTTGTTGCCTTTCGTTAACAAGTGAAACCATGACACAAGAAGTGAAACCATATTTAAATGAGCTGAATCGGTTGTAATATGAGTTTTTATTTGGGTGCCAGTGATGTGACTTCACACCTGACAGTCATGAAGTTGTAGGGAATCCTTGGCCCCACGTGGCTAAAGCCAACAAAGTGACAATGCATAAGCATGTAGAGTTATTGTAAAATGTTTAAGGCGTTGTACTTCTGTTTTTACTCTCTTGTCTCAAAAGAGAAGTGAGAGCTAAGCTATTAATAAGCTTATGCAGACATCAATATTTTTCTCATATATATATATAAGTAAATCTTAAACACATCATTGTTCAAAACCCTGCTTCAGTCGGAGGGGAAAACCCCTCTTTTTAGTCATGTTTACATTGTAATTGTAAGGTAGGATCGTGTTTGGGAAAATTCCTCTGAGGGAAACAAAGACAGGCGTGTAAGAGATGAGACTAATCTTGAGCAAATATTGGGGAACTGCACTTAAAAAGCTCCTCCTCGACAACTTCCTTAAACATCTTCCTGTTCAGTAAATGCTGTTGTGAAGGCCTCGAAACGCTTGCAGCTGGCAGCAGACAGCATTGACTAAGTGAACACAAGAGCAGATGAAGAGAAATTATTGTCGACTGTTCTTTGCCACAACGCCGCGCTTCGCCAATTGAAGATAATAATTGTACATCTCATAAGCTGTCAGCACCATGTGCTCACATGTAATTTCTTTGTCTCTCTTACTCCTCTCTCTCTCTCTGTCTGTTTTCTTCACCCCCCCCCCTCTCTGTCAGTCCCAGCCTCGGGTAGGAGGGTGGCACGTTAGGACTGATTCGCTCTGACAATGAGCTACTCGCACTAATTTACTCATTTATTCTAATATGATTGACATTTCATTTCAGCACACTCCCCTCCCCTGCCACTGATAGGGTTGGTCGAGGCAGCCAGTAATCACTGACAGGCCCATTAAAGGGAGATTGCATGCAATTATCTCACTAATTCAGAGGGTTCTTTTAATTTGGCAGCATAAAATTGTCAATCTTGGAAGTGTAATCGGCCTCATTCCCATTTGAGGCCAGGACTAAAAATAAATAAGAGCGGGGGTATGTTTTCCTTTTTCTGTGGTCTGATGACAAAAGAGATGCAGAGGCAGCAAATGAAAAGGATAGAGACCCTCATATGTTGTCCATCCGTGATGACAGGCATCAAGATGATACATAGAATGCAGGAAATTAATATTGTTTTTACTGTCACATCACTTTCATTGCTGCAAATCCATTTAGATAAATGGGTTTATTTGTTTCACTTGGGATTTTATATTCAAGTTCATAGACCCATCCATAAATAACCCTGTGAAAATATACGTACATGTTTAACAAAAGGAAATGTGAGAAAAGTATTCATGAGAACTAAGCCAATGGGATTTATGCCCAAAAGTCTGTGGACACTTGAACATTTCACCCTCCAAAACCACGAGCATTAACCAATGACAGTATAAAGAAAGGCATTAACCTGCTGCTTTAACAGCCTTCTGGGAAGCTTTCCAGAAGGTTTTGAAACCTGGCTACAGGTCTGGCTCTCTGTCAGCGTTACCGCTCATCCAAAAAAAGTGCTGGATCGGGTTGAGAAGGTCAGGATCTGTATTTTTCAAGCTGCTAAAAAGTGAAATAAATCCTCACATTTAAGGGAGCTCCAGAGGTCTTTTGGTTAAGAGTATTTGCACTACAGAGACAGAGGTGAGCACTCACCTTCTGAAATATGTCACTGTGTCATGCTGAGTATGTTAACTAATGTAATATGTATACTTCAGAGCATTTGACACGATGTTACAACACTTTTTCTTGAATGAAAGAATGAAACTGACATTGACTTGTTTTATATCTTTATATCTATATCTTTTAAATACATCACTAAATGCCACCTTTGCACCACAAGTGAATATGATGTATAAAGTGTAGGCTCTAAAAGGGGCTGTTTTTATCATCTGTACAGCCAGCATACTGCTTTGTGCACATCATCGTCATAACACAGATCATTCCTGATGAGGTGACCCAAATATCTTACTCTGTTCACCACATTTAGCTCTTGGTCTTCCGTAAAGAATAATCATCTCGTGATCACTTGAAAGTTGCTAATAAATGTCACACTTTGCTGTACGTGGGAGTAAGTCGCTTGATAAATGTGTCTTACTCTTTACTTTTGTTCACTCCAAAGCTGTCTGTTTATGTAATTCTTAGAAGGTTGGTAGGTATGAAAGCATGTAGATATGTGTGTCTGCACACTTTTACATATTATACACAAAACACGCTGAATAGTAGTATAACGTTTGCATTATGATGTGAGACAAAAAGGTACAAAACATGCAAATTATGTGGAAAAAAGAGAAATATAGCAGCACAAAACAAGTGGGAAATGTGTTTTTTAATGCATCAAAATGTCAATAAATTACATTCTGGAAACACATTACCTGCAGCATATAGGGATTCCTATATAAAAGTGTGTTATATTCACATTAACAGGGAATACAAATGGCCACGGTTTCTAGGGTGTGTGTAGCTGTGCAGCGATTATTCACCTCATCAGAACATTCAGTTTGCACATGTTGATAACATATGACATTTACATTTCACCGCTGTCCCAACGCATTTCTCAACCCCGCTTTAGAGAATTGTACGGCAATAGTTCATCTTATTCCACATTCCCACAGATATCTCATTTCTTTCCCCACCTCTCCTCTGCGACTGCTCTCAGGATTTCCAGATAAGGGGAGTGATTGGTCATTTCCCCATATGTGCGAGGGCCCCCTGAACGCAACCCCCCATTCAACAGCCATCAGCCATCAGCCATCAGCCGGGGCCTCGGAGAAACACTGTTGGAGTGGATGGGAAAGGCTGCGAGAAGTGGTCTCCACATGAATGAGAGAGAGCAAAACCCTTGGCATTCAGTGCTTGAAAATGGCTTTTCATGCCACACTCTCAGAGAAGCCAATTGGGCTGTGATGCGTGGCACGTCTCCCCCACTCTCTCTCTCTCTCTCCCCTCACTGCGGGGCGATTCAATTACCTCCCATGCAAATTGGCCGGGGCCTTTCATTTCTAGGAGGCAACCCTGGTAACTCATAAGGCATCTCATTGGTAATCTCGGGCAATTAGGGGGAGCTAATGCATCTGTTTGTCATGGGTTGTTTTTTGGGGGTTTTTTTGGAAGTGAGTGAAAGACACTGGCGCAAATGAAAGTGTCCAATTCAAAGAGCGGGAAAAGTGGGGAAAGAGATGAATGCAAACTCACTTATATAAATTCCATAAACTCTCATGAGATGTGTTCGAAAAATGTTTCCCTCTGAAGTCAAAATCTTCAAAGCAGAGAGAGATATTTCGCCCGCTGTCGCTGACATCAGAATTCAAATTACACCCAGACCAAGAGAAATTTATACATTTTCAAGCGATAACACCAAGAATGAACGATTATACAACAATCTAATGTGTTTGCCATTCTCATGAATCTATTGTTCTGTGGGTGTTCACGTTTCAGCCCAGATTTTATTGTTTATCTAACCCCCCCCCCCCGCTCATGAATAAAACATCCTCGAGTCATTTTTACTGCATGCTGTTGCATTGTATCAATCATTCACAAAGCCTATGCCTGTAATTTGATTCTCAGTGTAATATTCATGGCAACAAAAGCAGGCCTAGAAAAGTGAAAACTGTGGAGATACGTGCATTTTTGTTGCCTCTCTATATGATTTCTGGCTTATTCATCATCAATCTTTGCCGCTGCGCTGTTGTACATTGTTTGGGATTCACATTCGGAGGAGATTAAATTATTATATCCAACATAATGCGCAGTGATATGCAAGGCTGGTGCATGAGAATACATCCATTACCACATAGAGAATAGTGGTGACTATTGTGGCCACCAGAGGGTGACCATGCATTATTTAAAGACTGGTCAAGACTGAATTGGAAGGCAAAAACTCAATAAGTTGGCCAGTTGTGAATTAGCAGTATGTCCCAGCCAACAAAAATAACATATAAGCAGATCTTATTTAAAACTACTTTTATATTTTTGCAATTTCTCCCTGCGCATAAATCAAGAGAGCTCTAATCAGACTTTCCCCAATCCAAACTCTTCATTTGTACAGATGTTTTCCTCTCCATCCTCTCTTCTGTAATAAACACCAGGGGGCCATTTAGCCAGAGATCACTGCGAGGATCAATGAAAATGTCACCAAACGTCGAAAGAGTGTCGGCAGCTGTGTCTCTTAAAAGCAGCAGAGGAGTGACAGGAGAGTCAGGAGAGGCCGTGTTCACATTTACGAGGGCTCGGTGATCAATATTAATCAGCTGCTTCATCTGAATGGCTTCATTTGTCTTGTACAGATCCAATTAGTCGTCACTCTTTTTGGGTGTTTTGACATGTTAGAGTCAAGTCCATGTGTAAAATATTTCCACTTGACGTGACGGTGCAATCATAAAGAAAACATCTTGAACAGGAGTATTTAGCTGCAATAAAGTATAGACAATGTTTATCATTTATCATTTAACATGAAACCAAAGCTTTGAGGCTATTTTAAGTTTCTATTCGTCTGTTTAAAATGTTATTTCTTTATCTTTATTTTTCCTTAATCTTTAAATCAAACATTTAAACCCTTTAAAACTTGGATTTTTGCTTTTTGCATCCAACATCTGTCTCACTTTACTCACTTCCTGTCAGCCCTTTACTGTCGCTGTCTAATAAAGGCAGAAATGTTCAGGGTTTTTAATCACTTACTGGTTGGGGGATGAACACACAACAAACTAAAAGGAGGCTGGAGGCCGATGCAAAAATACAAACAAAAATGCAATAACCAAAATCCAGAACCAAAAACCAAACTGGGAACCCAGGCAAGTTTCAGAAACGCATTCAGATACACAGACACATAACGGACAGACAAAGAAACAAAGGAAACACAGAAAACAAGGCAGGAAGTAGAAATGCAAGATACAGACAGGGGGAACTACAAAATAAAACACAAAACTCTCACAAAAACTACAAAACTACCAAGCCTGTCACCTGATCACCAAACCAGGTACAGAGGTAATGACCAAGCAGCAACCTCCGTGCCAAAAACTGCAGTTCCTCGGACGGCCACTTGAGGCTGGCTGCAGAACGAGTCAATCTTTATAAGCCCCCATATTAAATGTCCAACTTCACAGCAGAAATAAACATGTTTACAGCCTGGTACAAAAAACTGTTTTGGTCTCTATAGCTAATTTCCCCGTTCATGACAACTGTACTGAGTCTGAATTGATATATAAATCACCTGTTCAAAGTATATTAAGGCTTAAAGTTATGCATAATTAACAGTATGGTCGCTTTGATTGATTTGACTGGAGGGTGCCGTTACAGATGGCTTGTTTGAGTACCTAGGCATCATTCAGCCCGCCTCAGGTCCACTGATGATCCACGTCTTTAACGATTTTTAGATCAGCGGGCAGAAGAGGCAGGTGAGCCACAGATTTTGAGCTTCAAAACAGCTCTTCAGAAACCTGTGGGTGACGTCACGCAAAAGTTGTCCATCCTTTATACTGTCAGTGATAGTGACTCATTCTGTTATGGAAATGTACAACAGTGTTTTTTTTTACCTGACACACAAAACATTCTGGAAGATAGAATAGTGGACAGATGAAGGTGTGGCGTCTGGCGGTTATGCCAACATTATATGCAGCCTCAGTATAGATATAAGGCATGATTTACATTAATTAATTATTTATAGATGATTACTTCATGTATAATTATAACTGTAATCTTTCTGTTGGCTGTGTGTGATATGATGAAGGTATTTACCAGCTTGTGGAGTGTGTGTGAGTGTGTGTGTCTCCCCCACGGTGGCTTTGTTGACAACCCTCACTGGTCGGCTGGTACAAGCGATTACAGTGCAATATATCATCCCGGGAACGTGCTACCTTTACTGTCACCTGGGATAAAAACAATCTCCAAAGCAAATAAACAGGAGGCCTGCTGTGGTGATGGGAGGACTCCCAGCTTCAGTGGCTCCCCCTGCAACAAAAGAGCAGACGGTGATTCTGACCTGGTTCTTTTGTCGGGGTCCACATGGGGCCATGATTAAAACAGTTCAAGTCACCGAGGGGGTCCGGTGGCCCACCCCTTCCCTTGACAGCAGCTCTACCTGCAGCCTTCCCATGGAGGGCCTCAGGAAACCAAGGAGACTGGAGTGTTTCTGTCGTCTTATCAAGGTGGAAGAACATCACAAGCACACATATTATATATAAAACCAATGTATAACCTACATACACAACTATAACCTTGCTTCCCTGCTGTGGAGGGATCAGCAGGTATCCAAGCGTGTGTGTGAAGCAACATGTTTGACTTTGATTGTTTGCATGTATCCACTTTGCTGCTGCTGCTGATAGGATTACTGACACAAGGAGGCTGTCGATCGTTCTCTCCGCATACGATTCGTTCTGTCGTCGCTGCATTTACTTCTCGTCACCTTGGAAGTTCAAAGTGAGGCAGAGGAGGCCTGTGATGGGGCACAGTGTGAAAGTGTGAGAGTGAGTATATCCTCTCTGGCCTTGTTTCCCGAGTGTTGATTCCAGCCACTTCTTCTGATGTGTCTCTATTTTGTTAGGTGTGTGTATTTATCTCAAAATCCACGTGAATGTCTCGTAACAGTTCTGTGTTTCCTCCTCTTGTTAGATGTTTAAAATGACTCAGATTTAACATACACCACTGGTTAAAGCATGTATTTTTTATTATTCTTCATAGTCTGCTTTTCCCCCTTTAATGTTTCCTCATATTTTACTGAATAATGAATCAGACAAATAATAATAGCTGTGTTATATATAGCT
Source organism: Argyrosomus regius (assembly GCA_946959425.1). Lineage (NCBI taxonomy): Eukaryota > Metazoa > Chordata > Actinopteri > Sciaenidae > Argyrosomus > Argyrosomus regius. Next base: position 9,134,916 of record OX336899.1, on the reverse strand, counting down.
AATAGCTAAACTCTCAAAATTAAAAATCAATGGCAGGAAAGCACCCTTAAAATGACTTATTAATGCATTTATATTACAGACAAAACTACACAAAGAAAAATACAAATTTTATTCAGCGATACGCAAAAAAACATGTATCAAATCAAGTTTTGTGACTTAAAAATAAACCATAAAATAAATAAACTAAAAGATGAAGTTTTCCTTTATGACTGAGATTTAAACTTTTAAAGCTAAATAAAATGTTTAAAATCACACATATATACATTACATACATACACAAATCTGATAAAAAGTTGTGTTTTTTTATCACAGGTAATAAAATTAAATGAAAATTTTAATGACAAATAGTGCAAATGGGTTTATTTCCATCGTCAAATATGATGTGTTGAATGTAATCGGTAGCGTGGACTAAACGAGCAGTAGTGTGTATTTTAATGGTATAAAAGTGTGCTGGAATTAGAGCTATAAATCATATAAAGGACACAACAAATGCACAATGTGTAAAATATAAAAACATTAAAGGTACGGTCTACGGTGAAATGGTAAAAAAAAACATACTGTGAAAACTATGAGAGCTTGATCAGTGGGTGTATTCGAACTTGGCATTTTGTCTTCTCGTAGAGACTTTCCAGGTAACCCAGGGAGACGGAGATCCTCTGCACTGATCGGTCGGCCTGCCATCTAAGGTGAGGTCAAAGGTCAGGAGGGTCTCGGGTCGTCTCCAGTACAAACACCGCTCTGATGCTTTGGACTTTTTGTGTACTTTTGGACGACGGAAACTGTTCACATGTGTAGGACTGATTCATTTCCACCCTTTTCTTTGAATAATTTAAACTTGTAAAAGAGAATTGTGGTTACAAATGAGTTTCTATACGTTAAAATAATCCACATATAATTCCTAGTTATATTTAATATCAGATTAAGTGTTTTCCAGTCAGTTTGCATGGACTTCTCAGAGGACAGATAGATAGAGAGAGACGGATTGAACAAGAGAAGAAGGAAGGGGGGTAAAAAAAAAAAGAGGAGACACTCCAAGATGAAGGGGCAGCAGAAGAAAAGGGGCAATTACTGTTCCTTTCTTATGGAAATGGTAATGAAGTGGGACATGGGGCTCGGGACAATAGAGGGCCACAGGCAGGTTGAGCGTCACCGTGTAAACTGCTTCCTGTTAGGGAGCCATTTAGCCCTCACTTTTACTGACTAACAAGCCATCTCCAGGCCAACTACAAAGAGGCTTCCCCATCAAAGCTGAAGGCTTGCTGCTGTCTGTGGAGTCCAGATAGGCTTTTCCCAGGCCGGCTCACATCTAACAGCGCAGCACAGGCCTTTAGGGTGCTGCTTTAAAATCCGTTTGCAGGGATGAGCGATGACGTCTGCCTGCGCTTCACATCTTCTGACTGATGCAGAAATGCTTGTGCGAGTAACTCCCCGAGAGTCCCCCCAGCTGACTTTAGTGACCCAGTATCAAATTCAAAGTTTACATCAGAGCCGCTCGGTGATGCTGATGTTTGGATGAGGAAGCGTGAGGCTGATAAAGTTTTTTGTCTCAGCTTTGAAGTTCCTATAATTGACTGCTCACAGAGAAATTGTTATAATAACAGTAACTTCATTCCAAAGGTGTTAACTTCTTGTATCACTACCATCAACTGCACATCTGTCATGCATCTGCACTGACAGCTGAACTGAACTGAACATTTGTTTTTCAGAGAGGCTAGAGAAGAAAACTACAAATACTTTTCACATTGGAAACCTTCCAACCTTTGATTACTTGGTTTTGTGTACTTGTTCGGAGGATGTCTCAATGAACGCATTGCAGATGTCAGATCAAATTATTTGTGTACTTGTGGTGTCGATGCTGCAGATCTTAGTTTATTTGTATTGTTTTAAGTCTTAAGATTTGAGTCCATCTGCATGATTCCTCTTAGTTGTTGTCTTTATCTGTTGTCTTTATTGTTGTTTCTGTGTGCTAAAAGAAAAAAAAACTGGAAAAAAAAATTTTTGTGCAAAAAACAAACCAAAAAATGTTGAAAAATATGAGAAAATAATGCTTTAAAAAAGGGAGGAGAAGAATAAATAAACAAAAAAACATTGAAAACTGGCACCAACACTGTCAAAAGCGTGCATGCTGCACAGTTTTAGATCGCTGGATATGCTGTGTATTTATTCTATGCAGCCATTGATGTCCATTCATTTCCATGTGATTTGTAAATCTATCAGGTGACTCATGTCTGCATAGTCTGCACGGCATTACCTCGCAATAAAAATGTAACTCTGACAAACATTCATGCAGACTTGATAATCACTGTGATTGATTACCAGTGTCATGATCACTGATGTTCATATTGAACGAAAATCAATAGAAACTGAATGTTGCCCTAAAAGGTAAAAAGGTACGTTTAAAAGACTACAGCATTGTAGTACATTGTGAAAAACACACACTAAGCTCTGATTTAAAGTATACATGACTTGAGGATGAGGCCTCGAAATATTCAGCTTGTTCTCCCTCGTCTGCCAACTGTCTGTGGCACCCGACCCCATTCGTTCCTACTGAAGACAACAAAACCTAAAAATATATCACAAATATATTCTGTGTATTAAAAAGATGTTTCTTAAAACAGCTGGGCACTGTCGTTTTTAGCAATAAAAAACAAAAAACAAACATAATCCTGGTTGAGCTATGTGGCACAGAGGGATAAAACACATCAGGTTAAGGTTTTTGTCCACAATAACAAAAATAATGACCAGATTTATACTTTATAGTAGGTATATATATATATATATATATATATATATAGGTATATAGTAGTAGAAATAGGCCAAGCTCTAAAACTTTAACTTACCAATGCTGTGACGTGGTCCCATTATAAGTGGACTGGGATGTCATATAGGATAGATGTTGATGAGATTAATTTGATTTTTAGTATTTAATGTCATCTTCTTTATATTTTCTACTTGATGTGTTTGTTTCGCACCAAAACACCACGGCAAAGTCTGTGAAAATCTACTTGGCAACCACCCTGAGTCTGATTCTGACCTTGAAAACATCAGACTAAACACTTTAAACAGACCCAAAGCCTTAGTGATAATTAACCGCAAACTTTCATACAGCGATTGACGTCACACACTGATGAATATAATATGATAAAGCTCGTCCCGTCTCACCACCACCACCACACTGGACAGAAGGGGGCAGTGTGCTGGCCTCATGGGGGATGCAGTACGTGTGTTGTGGCAGAACTTTTTTTTTTGGGGGGGGGCTGCCATCTATTGTCTTTTAATGAGACCCTTTGATGTGGCCCCACTGTTTGCTGTTTGTACACCTGGGTCCCTGCGCCTGCATTCAGATTGGCTGTCTGCTGGTGGAGGAGGGTGGTGGAGGGTGGTGGTGGGGGGGCGACTCGGCATATTCCAGGTAACACTTTCCAGTCAGCTGCTGCTGCTTGCCTGGCGTGGGAAGGCAGTAAAAGCAGCCCGGCCCCTTTGTTTACCCCCCTCCAGTTTACGGTGCAGCGAGGGCCACAGCATCCCCCTCCTCTATCCTCTTCCCATAGTCCTGCCTGGCCTCCAGACTCTGCAGGCAGACGCTGGCTGCCTCTCTGGGGCCCCTGGACACCCGTAGAGGGTTTAGCTGCCCACCGGGGCTCACAGGCAACGATGCTTCCTTCCAGTAGAGCAGGAAATGAGTGTTACCTTACAACTGCTTCTAAACAGGCTGTATATATATGGAAGACATTTGAAACACTCAACCCTTCTAGACGTTCACTGCCCCAGTTACACTGAATAATCCACAGATCTAAGCTCTTTCTGCTGATAAAATAGTCCCAATGAAACACAGTTAAGAGTGGGAGGCTGTGGATTAGTCTGAATAACTGTCAGTCTTACTACACTGATGTAAAGTTTCTCCATTTACCTCCATTAATTTACTGTTTTTCACTCTTTACATGCTTAAATTATACTTTGCTGTGCAATTATATTTATTTATTGACACTCCTGCTGTATTCTGGAAAATCTCAACCATCTTTTAGTGTCAATACTTCCTGTTATATAAAATATGCATGTGCATCTTAGTATAATGTGACACCATGTGTCTATACAGCACAATTATTTCGGCGAAATGATCCAACATGCGTATCCAAATATTTGAAAGGTGTATACAGTGTATATAACTTTTACTATTTATATCTATCAATAAAGTCTATCTTATCTTATCTCAATGTATTAGGCTAGCGGCAGTAATCTCAGAGTCAGTTATGTCAAAAGTTCAGCAAGTAAGAAAAAGTTTTGGACCTTTAAAAGGCTTTTTAATGCCTGAGAAAGTCATTAGTGTGAGTTTTAATGGAGTCAGATGATGATCTAAATATTAAATTAACTATATATTTCCATTTTCCATCTTATTTATTCATTAAATTCCTTAAATACTGTGATGAGGAGGGATCTGTGCACAAGGACGACCAGTCCATTCATGAAAAAACACGGATATTCACAGCAGTTTACACAATAGTCTAATCTTCTCTAAAATGTCTTTTTCTCGCTGTCGCCTCTCTTCCATGGTTCAGTTTCACGGCGCAGAATGATGTAAGTGCAGAGTTTGTTTTAACATTCAGCCGCTGAATGTGTGCTCGCTTTAAATCTCAGTTTAACAGGTGAACGTAGCAGCGGCATTTTAATGACATCACAACTAGTTTGGAAGACAATCACGGTCCGAAAAACTTAAACCTGAAACCTCTGAGAACGGACTACACTCACCATAGATGTATCAAAAGGTCCAACAGTGTGTCTGTTAGGCCAAAAGATCTCAAATATCTAATCTGGAGGTGTAAATTATGTGAATTCAGCTAAGAACTGTGTTTTTTTAGATTTAGTATGAATGAGAGCAGCCTGTGAGGCTCTTTAAGAATTAGATTTGTTGTTCTTCTCTGTCTTTGATGCTCTTTAATGTTTCTGTTTTTGTCTTTTTACCAACTTTAGTAACTAAACTCTGCACGTGTCCTATATATATACATTTATATCACTATATTGTAATTATTTTTGGGCGCGATAACTTGTGAAATTAATGCTTTATGCAGATGCTCAAGGTTGAAGGTAGACATCAGTGCATTATATATTATTGAAGTGGATATTAAATTGCATGAGAATGTTTTAAAATCTTTAAAATCAAAACTTTATTTGACATTATTTCTCTCATCCATTTGTAGTGAGCACAGTATTTAAAAACATTTTTTCCAAGCTCAGTTTGAGCATACAAGTACATCTAAAGTTAAAATGTCCTGTAACCTGACGTTATAATGACTTTTTCCTTGTTTTATTTGAATTGAAAATTAGGTCTGGAGATTTTTCAGGCAATAATTGAGATAAGATAGACTTTAATGATCCCACGTCAGGGAAATTCACTAAGTAATATATATACTACTATACTATGTATACTACTAATTCACTATTTACGAGAAAAAGGTTTAATTAGGGGACAATTTTATAAAAAAACACACAATTTTATGCATAAAATTAGGACATTTCTCTCTTGTTAATCATCTTGTGACACTGCTGATTTATCACGCGACTCTTCTGAGAGCCCCAACCCTTATATTGACAACCACAGGTTCAGATAGAAACTTTGTGGACTGTGGCTGCGATGACCGCTCAAACTTCAGATCTAACAGTGAGGTAAATGGTTCATAACCTTTAGCTTCTCCCTCGCACACACTGTATGTAAGACGCTTCCATTAGTTATTATTATTGTTACATTATGTGGAAGTAAGGTGCTGATAGCTCATTGGTCATTCATCAGAAGGTGACAGCGTGTTGTGTGAACATCTCATTTTAATTGTGCATTTATAGAGAGGGGAAGTGCCGCCAGAGGAAGAAGGTGATGAGCTCTGAAGTCACACATCCTCTGACTCTGGGTAAATAATGTTCCTGGCTGCACCTATCATTAATCCTCTGTCTTTAACACTTACTGTTTGTCAGTGGAAACTGGCCTCGCTCCTTTTGATCCCCCCACCATCACCACCACCACCACCACCACCACCACTTCTCATTCAACCCTCCCACTAAAAAACTCACTCACCCAGGCCAGAGTCTGAGCTGGTTATAAAAAAAAACTTCCCGAGCAGACAGCGGGGCCCGGTTATGATGATCCACCCCAAAGTCGTGATTAATATCTGCCAATGTTTGCGAATGTCTTTCACAGTTTCCCAGCACAGTCGATCCCTCTTCACGTCAGAAGGAGATAGGCTGAAGTGTGATCTCACTCCACAGGGTCTACTGTTAATATGTGTGTGTGTGTGTGTGTGTGTGGTTGCATGTGCACACAGCTGGGGGCTGCTGCAGGAAGATTTAACTGTGTTTTCTCACACACTGGTGTCTGCTGACCTCAGCTGCTCATATTTACATCAGGCAACACTGATCGCAGTGGAAAAAAAAAAGAAGAAGAAGAAGAAGAAGAGGAGGAAACAGGCAAAAACAAACCTGTAACTTCACCGTCTACTGGGGTGTAAAACATAAATTAAAAAGAGTGTTTTTCTATTTTTCTGTGTTTGTATATGATGATGATAATCTATAAACCACACTGAGCTGTCTGTAAATAAAACCTGACAAACAGCCCAAACATACACATAATACTGTCGTATAAAGCTGGCGTTGTACAAATGATTTAAAGAAACCAAAGACAAGTCAAGAAAATGATCTATTGCTTTCAAATTAAGAAAATAAGAGCACATAAGATGGTTCGTTAAATGTAGATCAATGAGGATCTCTTGGAGACTTTACAGTCATTTTATTAGAGTAGAATTTGGTCATAATATTGATATGTTACTGACTCTGGTTTCATTTTTTAAATAAATAAATATACAAAACTAAAAGCACTTATTAGTAAAACAACAATCAGAGATGTATCGTCCATCTTTGCATTAAATGTACCATGAATCTATACAGTACTTTGTAATAATCTCACGTGTATATACAGAGTTTATTTTCCAGTTTTTGTTCTGGAAACGTTCGAGTTTACTTTTTACAGTCAACAGTAGTCTGCTTCAGCAAACTCCACCTGGTCTGTCAGTGGTGACAAGTACATTTACTTTTTATTTCTTTAGTGGTCGTGTCAGCATAAACTACGATTGCTGTGTTTATTCTATTTTACACATGCTGAAACTGCTGTTATCACAGATGTTACCACAAATAGTGGAAATACTAGATTATTAAATACTATAACTTGTCTCTGTACTTTCACTTTGTTACTATAAAATAAAGGATTTCCTTTCACAGGGAACTTTCATCTAATCTGTTCTGCTTCAACCTTTATTTATTCATATCAGCTTCATATTTACAGCTTTACATATAGTCTCCAACACAGAAGCTGTATTTTATTATAATTTTATGAAATGACACATCTTGTTGTGCCGACTGTCCCTCTCCAGAAGTGGCCGGGTCGGTCCCCGTAGTGTCAAAGCTGAGCCTCCTTATCATTAGCATGCCAAAGGTCCCAAGGTCTACTGTAGGACGCCTCTAAGATGAGGGCCGGTGGGGGTGGAGTGAGGGGGAGTGAGGAGTGGGGGGCAATTACTGTCCCCACTAATTCTTTTTATCCCTTTCAAAGGGACGGGTGATTAGAAGAGGAAAGTTTAGATTTCCTGAACTTGAAGTGGAAACGCAAAAGTGACAGACGAAGCTCAGGGCTCAATCCACATCAGGGGAGGGCTGCTGGGGCTGTGTGTGTGTGTGTGTGTGTGTGTGTGTTGGGGACTTCAGTGGTTTTTCTTCCTACGGGATGTGAGGAGGTGATGGCTGACTTCACTTGCTGTCTTTACATGCACACAATGCTACAGTTAAAAACATGAAACAGTGTTGATTTTTAAATATCTGCAGAATATTTACAGTTTATGCTATTTTATACTTCTTCACTACATTTGAGAGGGAAATATACTTTTTACTACATTCATCTGAAAGCTTTAATACTTCATGTCCTAACATTTTACATAGTAGACATGTAATAATTAAACAGAATAAATGCATTATGATGGATTAAACTGACCAACAGTTTATGTAGTATTACCTTCATATCATATAACAGTATATTTGATAACATTACATTTACAGACTTGTCCTTTCTTACCTTCATTTTAATACTTATGCGCCTAAATAAGACGCTTACATGTGATGGAGGGCTTTTACACTGTGATCTTGCTACTTATACTTGAAGTGACACTAAACAATGTTTCTGTTACAAATGAAAAGCTTAATTCATACCCAATAAAATGCAACTTGAATCCATTCAATATATTGAGGAGCTTTGCTGCTTCAGCCTTGTTTGGTCTGGTACGACCACTAGCTTATGGTGGCTAACGTTAGCTAACGTCAGATATTGTTGCGTGATCAGTTTGCTAACATAATCATAAGGCTCGAAACTGAATAAATAATAACGAAGGAGACAAAAAAAGGATTTATTTCACAGAAACAATGCAAGATCAGGGTTTAGGAAGAGCTTTTATTTTGACATTTACAAAATTTTTTCCCACCCTAATCATTTATTTATGTTTTATCTAACTTTATTTAAGCTTGTTGAAATTAAAAATCTATTTTTCAAGAGTGCTCTGGCCAAGACAAATCAAGAATTTAGTATTTCTCCACCAGAATTTATTGACAATTTTACAGAAAATACACTGTTGTCCATAAAGTTGGAATAAATATTTTTTTTTACCTTTTCTCGTGAAATGATTGTGACAATGTGATTTATTCTTGATAGATTGTGTGTATCTTCCGCAAACTTTATTGATCAATCTCTTCCAAACATGTCACAGTGAAAATTAAACCACAATTAACCTGATGTGTATGAATAGGAATAAAAAGACGAATGTATCTGAAAACAAAATTATTAAATTAACTTTATGGGCAACAATGTATAAATAATTTGATATAAAAATGCCAATAAGAAGCATTTAAGATCTTCACATTCTTATATATCACATTTTGTGTATATGATCCATTAATGAGCTGCGTGATCTTTAATATCAGACTCATTATTAGAAGTTTTACATCACTTCAGGCTTATTTTTGTTCCCTATCAGTAAAGTTAGAGTTATTGTGTTGTTTTGTCCAGTAGCAGTCTTATGTCATAATTCATAAAAAAGTGACTTTGTGAGTGTGTTTGTACGTATATGTGTGTTTGTACGTTTATGTGTGTGTGAGCGTGTGTGTGTCTGTGTGTTTTTTCTTCCCAGGGCTGACTCATCCGCCTCCCTTGTGTTTACTTATTTAGGCCAGCGAAGTCCTCTGGAAAATATGCATCGTTATAACTGTCCCTTTGTGAAGCACCAGACCTCTGCAATATTTCTCACCTAGGTGAGTGTGTGCCGATGCCAGAGCGCAGGCCTGCATCGGTTAACCCTCAGCTCGCCGGAGAAGCAGCAGCAGCAGTATATGTGTGTGTGTGTGTGATGAGGAGAAAAGCTGTGGGAAATCTTCAGTGGCTTTTCAAGTAAACTTTATATTCCGGAGCAGACATTCGCTCACTGTGTGGGGACTGAGATGCTCCTCCTTTTACCTCAGTTTGGACTCTGCCTGTCACTCAAAACCATGAGGATGTTTTGTGCTTTAATAAGTCTCGCCGGGCAACACCTGACAACCACAACACACAGATGAAGTTCAGCCAAGAGAGTGTTTTTGTTGCTGCAGCTACAGACAACTCATCCCTGACTTGGTCGCTGAATTAAATCTGAGTTTCCTGTGAGTGTGACTTTGTGTGTCGGGGGTTAGCAAGAGCCCAAAGGCCAGGTCTGCGGGGGTTAGGTCCTGTATGCAGCCACTTTTTTTTAACACTCTCTGTCTCTTTCTCAGCCTCCAAAATTAAAAAACACACACACACACACACACATAGGGGGAAAAGGAAGAGGCCGCTGAATGATACGGGATGGAAAGGTGTGAGAGAGCCCCTTTATATTTATGGCCTCTGTAGAACTGGAGGAAGTGGTGTAGTAAAGTGGAGTCGCGCTCCAAAGCCCTCACTCAATTCCAAGTACATCACAGACAGTCGAATTAGAGGCGACGGGAAAACAAGAAGGCTCAGATGTGAAACATAGAAACCTTTTTCTCAGGATCAGACAATGTGAGCATTGTACTGAATACTGTAAGTCAGCTGGGAGAGCAGTATTAGTACACAGCGGCCTGCAGTGGAGGAAGAAGTACTCACATGTTAACCAAAAGCACCATTGTACATGTTGCAATGAAGTTTTTTTTTAGATAGAATGAAGGATTAAGTTTCTAATACTGGGTTGAGAAAATGAACCGTGGATTATCTAAAAGATGTGCTGTAACAAAGTGTTTTTGAAGTTACTTATAGTAAGTTATTTACTATATATATTACTGGATTAGTATTATAAATGCATTCATATGTAAGCTGCATTTTAATCTTACATCAACTTGAGATGGACTTAATCTAATTGTTCTACATACTGTAGCAGCAGTAGTAATAGATTAATCAGTAAGAATGTTTCATATTTTATAAACTGATCATTGTCTTTGCTTATAAAATGAAAATCTGAAAAGTGACAAGTAACTATAGCTGTCGATTAAGAACAGAGCAGTAAAAATATGTACTTTCTGCTCACAATATAACTATAAATCCCAAACTTCACATCAGCAGCAAAGTCATTCCTCTAACATAAATAAAGGATGTCAAAATATAGAGATTTATGAGTTGAGTTTGGTTGAGGAGAAAAGATTTCAACTATTCTACAAATCTGTTATGTTGTAGAGAGTAAAAATATTTATTTTTTTTAGCAGTAGCAGAAAATAGAAATGCTGAAGAAACAAAAAATGATCAGCAGTGTTGGAAGAAGTATTTTTTTTTACTTTGCAGAAACATCATCATGTAAAAATACTAACATTTTACAAACAGTTCAAATGTTTCTAGAAATATGAGGAACGAAATGTCAAAAATGAAAAAAATATCCGTCAATGCTTCCTTTCAGTGTTTTATTATTATATTATTATATCATTTTCTTTCTGGTTATGCAGACGTTCACTTCAAAAGAAAAAAAGAGAGAGTCAGTCACTGTAAGAGCAGGATGCAAACTGTTAAACTAACTCTCAGTGACAATTAAAAGTACAATATATCCTTTTGGCGTGTGGTGTAGAAGTATAAAGTAGCATAAGAAGTGAAAAGAAGTGAAAAGAAATGCCCAGTTTCTATCATCAAACCAAAAAAAGGAAGGAAACTTTATTAAAAAAAAGTCAAATTCAGTGGAAAAGTTCCCACTACACTGTTAATAATTCATCACAAACTGAACTCTGTTGTACCAGCCACAAATTCAACTTTCTGTCCTGAAGTGTAGCTGATAATAGAGGCAGATTTAGCTGAGATATTTCTGGTTAATGATCTCTGACACAGAGCCTTGGTTTGGTAAATTAATGTTTCTATGTAAATATGTAAATAGCAGAAAAAAGCCTCTGTTGAGCACTCAACCTCCAACTGGCTGAAATATTTAATATCAGTCTCAGAGGGAGCCACGCAGGCCCATTATGCAAATCCAGGCATCACTTGTGGGCCGTCCACACTTTGGCACAACAGGAACACAGAGTCTGCCCTAATGGCCCATACTCAGTAAACACAAGCCCTCTCCCATGTGGATTTGAGACAACAAAAGATTAGCACTATTTGCAAATATACAACTGAGTTCAAAGGCACGGCTCTTCCCTCGGCTTCCCTTCTTTTGTCTGAACACACAGCTTTGAATATGTAGGGCATCAAACTGTAACAGATTAAACAGATTTTTTAAGGTATCAAATTATAAATCCCAAACTTCACATCAACAGCAAAGACATTTTTAACATCCAGAAAAGATGTTAAAGTTTTGATATTTCTGTGTGGAGTTTGGATGAGGAAGACAGATTTCAACTTAAAAGTTGATTTTCATTCTACAAATCTGTTATGTTGAAGTAGAGAGGGGTCTAGCCTGGTGTGGGGGGCGGTGTTTGGAGACGTTGAACCCGGTCAGGGAGGCGAAATGTGTGCGCCCAAACCACGCCCCACATCCCCATGAGGTCCCTGGGGGCCCTTAAATGATGAGGCCTCAGGGATTAGAAACCAGTATCTCTCGGGCCTTGTCTCTCTCTGTCAGTGGCCGTCTCAGAGTCAGTGAGCCCTCTTCGCACTCCACACTAAAACGTATTGGATTTAGGTCTATCTACACTACTTGGAAATATGACTTCTTCCAACCCTGACCAGCGCCTGGAGCATCTCCTCAGCGCCGTGGAGAGCGAGTTCCAGAAGGGCAGCGAGAAGGGAGACGCGTCCGAGAGGGATATTAAACTGACCCTGGACGACGCAGACTTATGGACCAAGTTCAAAGAGTTAACCAACGAGATGATTGTCACCAAAACTGGAAGGTAGGTCACAACAATGCAGCAGCAGCCTCGCCTCTGTGGTGTATTTTGCGCACAGGCCGGGCACATTTTACGCGTTTTTTTTTACGCACGGTGTTTTCAGGGTTTGGAATAAGATTGTGAAATATTCGTAATTTTAAAACATGCAGCAGTTTTTAAATCTAATATCCAAGTGGTTCACACTCACCCACAACACACAAGTGCTCTGCCTAAAGTGCTGCTCCTCAGCTCTTAGAGGCCTTGCGAGGTTTATACAAATACTAACTTGGTAAACTTGGTGGTCATTGAGCTAAAATGAAAACAATCTGAAGGCTAAAAGAAATCTCACGAATGACATCCTTGTTGTTTTCCAGGAGGATGTTTCCCGTGCTGAGAGCCAGCGTCAGCGGCCTGGACCCCAACGCCATGTACTCGGTGCTGCTGGATTTCGTGGCCGCGGACAACAACCGATGGAAATACGTGAACGGGGAGTGGGTCCCAGGTGGCAAACCTGAGCCCCAGAGCCCCAGCTGCGTCTACATCCACCCGGACTCCCCCAACTTCGGTGCGCACTGGATGAAGGCGCCAGTCTCCTTCAGCAAAGTGAAACTCTCCAATAAACTCAACGGGGGCGGACAGGTGAGGAGACTATTAGATATTTATGATTCAGTCATTAATTATGGTGAATTTACTTTTAATACAGTTACAGCTGTCCCACTGGAAGATATATTCATTTAAAGAAGTTATTTTTAAGATAAAATACAGCACTGGAATATGAAATATACACTAATTTTAGGAACTACTGTTCTGAAACATGACAGAATAATGTAAAAATCAAGGAACTCGTGTGATTTTTCACAAGGTACCAACAGTTTTTACAGCTATATCCTCACTTGATCCAAGATATTTCCTAAACTGAGTGGGCGTAATGTTATCCTGCTGTTTAATCTAATTAAATATAATTTCCCCCAACAGATTATGCTGAATTCTCTGCACAAATACGAGCCGAGGATACACATCGTGAAGGTCGGAGGCATCCAGAAGATGATCAGCAGCCAGTCTTTCCCCGAAACACAGTTCATCGCCGTCACTGCTTACCAGAATGAAGAGGTAAATTGTGCATGAAGCCCAGATTTTGAAACCCCTGTTAACGCAGACTTGTCTTGATTGAAATGCTAACAGTCATGTCCTCCTCGCAGATCACTGCTCTGAAGATCAAGCACAACCCCTTTGCTAAGGCCTTCTTGGATGCCAAAGAAAGGTAAGACACTAAAACCTTAAATTGATCCTCAAATTATCAAGTTAGTGTTGATGATAGCACAGAATCTAATGTTGTTTTTTGATTGCAGGAGCGACCATAAAGAAGTCCCTGATCACAGTGCAGACAGCCAGCAGTCTGGCTACTCTCAGCGTGAGTTTCATTTCCCAAAATTGTTCACAAGGAAACGGCAAAATACTAAGAAGAGCGCCTGAAGCTGCTTCTCACACAGAGATTTGTGATTTTAATTTTGATTTGTTTGTTTAATTCCACAGTTGGAGGTTGGTTCCTCCCAGGACAGAGTCCTATCTGCCCCAGCAGCAGCCCTCCTCAGTTCAGTGGCACAGCAGGCCACTCCTCCGGCTCCTACTGCGAGCGCTACTCCAGCCTGAGGAGCCACAGAGCGGCTCCATACCCCAGCCATTACCCCCACCGTACCTCCAGCACAAGTAAGACTAACCTACAGGCTTTATATGTCATGTCAGGAGTCACAGTAAGTGGGAGAATTTGTATTAAATTGTGGTTTTGTTTTCAGACAACTACATGGACAACACTTCAGGGACTCTGCCCACTCATGACAGCTGGTCGGCTCTTCAGATCCCCAACTCCACAGGCATGGGCACTCTGTCCCACACCACCAACTCCACATCTAATTCCAGGTAAACCTTTCTCACCTTTGTACGCTCTGGTTTGATCCACAATGTTGCCATCTTTGAACCCTCAGTTTCAGAATAACTGTAATAACTCCTTTGTCCCTTTCGTCCACAGTCAGTACCCAAGCCTATGGTCAGTAGCCGGCACCACCCTCACCCCTTCAGGCTCGGCCTCGGGCTCCATACCTGGAGGTTTGACCTCCCAGTTCCTGAGGGGCTCCTCCTACACAGGCCTGACCTCCTCGCTGCCCGTCTCCTCGCCTTCCTCCATGTACGACCCCAGCCTGAGCGAGGTCGGTGTCGGGGAGGCTCAGTTCGAGAGCTCCATCGCCAGGCTGACCGCGTCCTGGGCGCCTGTGGCTCAGAGCTACTGAGCAGCAGCAGCTGAACCCTGAAACGTCTCTGAAGACTGAAGGTTTAGGAGCAGGACATAAAAAATGAGATCCCGGACAAGATGTGGAAATGTCACAAGACCTGCAAGGATCCTGTTTGTGAAAAAGTTTTAGATTATTCATTCCAGATTATTTAAAAAAGGTGTAAAGTTAGGTTGGAGTCATACTGAACAAAGCTGACATGCAACGACAATCATCTCCTTCATCTCCTAGAGTAGCTGCGTGGTCTGAACTTCCTTCTTTGCTCTTAGTAATTCCCAACATGCTTATTACACATTTATAACATGTTTATTACACCTTTTTTAAACTCCTGTAGCTCCACACAACCAAACTGAACTGAACAATCCTAGATATTTTTTGTTTTTATTCTTAAAAATATATAAGATGAAAAAAAAAATGGTTCTGCTAACATAAATGTGTATATGTGTGTAAATAGAATAAATTAACGTCCAGTGTTTTTCCATTATAAATGTGCCTTTTCTGAATGAAACAAATGTTCCAAGATCGGACCGAGAGACACAAGTGCCTTCTGCATCCTGGCAGGGTTTTGTCGGGGTAAAAAAAAAATACACCCCTCCTACACCAACCCTGCACAAACACCTGTACATAACTATCTATTTGTATTTGAACTCTGTATTTGAGTTTTATTTATGTCATTTAATAATAAATTAAAAATGTTTGTTTTCTCAAACATGGGCTTCTTTTTGTCTGTTTGGTGTTTGGTTTGAATTTCACCGTATTTCATACCTATGATAAGTGTGTTTTGTTGTGACACATAGCTTTTAAAATAAAGCATAAAACACCAGGCACATTACAACAAAATCATATTATCTGTGAGGTCAAACAAGGGTCACTCTAGTTTAACTAATACGTAAAATACCAAGGGTCATGCAGCAGACAGCTCAAAATAACATTTCTCATTTTGAACCCACGGGTTTAGTCTCAAGGTGTAACTCCCGTTGCCCTCATGTATCAAACCCTCATTCGCCAAACTTTTTAGCCCCACGATATGAGCTTTCTTTAAATAACAGCGTCTGCATGACTACGCTAAGTGACTGTGGCTTCTCTGACATGTAATTGAAACGAGGAGGCGATGGAGAAGTGTCCAGTTTAAGAAATCTATCGGGGTACTTTTCCATCACTGGCACCCTTTTGTTACAATCTGCGTTATGGTGCGACATACGGTCAACACATTCAGATCTGCATGTGAGGAAAGTCACTGAATACAGACCCAAAATGCTAAGACCTGGTTCTGAATATAATAAACTAAGAAATACACACTGATATGTGATTGATTGATTGATTTAAATTTAACTGCCTTGTTGCAATAACAACAATGTTTATGGCACAGATTATTTATAAATAGGGCAAAAAAAATGTGTCTAAATTAGATAAAGAAAGGAAAAATTCATATACAAGGCTTTAAATGTGAGATTATTAAAAAGTAATTGCTTGTTGTTTATAACAGCAAGTAGATATTTACATTTTGACCGCTGCTGACTCAATGTTAGCTTTGCTTTAACACTATTTAATTCATTCTAATGCCTACAGACAAATATTTACACTGAAATATTATATAATAAAATATATCATATCTGGACATAGAAGAAAAGGGGAAAATCCAGCTTAAATGATATGAAATAATACAAATAAAAAGAGGATTTGCTGTACCAACTAAGTCAGAAAAGTCAGTAAAAGTACTTTATGGTTGATTGAGCTCCAGCTCATACCTGAGGCCAGTGGCTTGGCCGTGCACTCATGATGTCAGGGGTGTGATGTGTGTGTCAGGCCCACAGAGGCTCGGCCCCCGAACAGTGATGGAGTGGTCCTCACCGAGGTGCAAATGAAGGCTGGAGGGTCACGGGGCCACGGACAAACAGTAATGAAGCAGCAATGTGACCTGCAGCTGGCAGGGCCGATCACAGCGGACCAAAGGTCCTCCTCATGAAACGCCGACATCTCTGAAAAGGTTTACTTTTACTGCCTTTCCAAATGTAGGAATTTATCCACGTTACCTCGAGCTAAAACAAGTCTTTGTTTAAACTCACATTCACTACAGATTCATTCAAATTAGAAAATTAACATTGTATTAATGTATTATATGAGATGAGAGCAGTGTGGCTATCTTACTTACAGTTATTTTTTATTCAATACTACTGAAGTATAAGTACAAAACAAAATGTACAAACATAGAAGTACTCAGAGTTATATTGCAAATATACATTTCTATTATTATTACAGGTGCGTTGCTGTTCAAGCAGCATTTTAATATCAGGTCTCAAGAGAGTGTGTTGCTGCTGACAGACAGGTCCTGAACAAAGTTCATTTTCTCCTGATAACATAATTTGAGTGTCAGAATGTTCAGAAGATTTGTGGCTTGTCCTAAATTTACTTCAGTGACTAAGAAGCGAAATAATCGCTCATAATCTGAGCTAACGTTCATTTCTACCATTAGAGTCAATAGACTCAGGACCTGTTGTATCAGTAATTTTAAAAATGTCCATCATGAGTCTGACAGTGTTAGTGTAGAGCTCTTTTAAAGTGGCGCTTTTGGTATTCCCTCTCTTCCCTCTGTAGCCAGGCTGCCCAAACTGTGAGCTCAGAGCACTGGCTAAGTGTTAGTGTTTGGACCACAAGCGTTTTGGACCACTGGGAAGAGGTTGTTTACAGGCCTGAGGCGCAGGTGAATGCAGACATGGAGCTTAGTGAGCAGGCAATGTAACCCGGGCTCAGTAGCCTCTATGGACGTGATGTCAGACGTGAAAAGAGACAATGTGAAAATGCCAATTTCTACACAGGGTTGGATTAACATATCTTCTCTTGGGTTAACATATTGTTGATTATGTCATTATATTTTTGATTTTCTCATATCTTTAACATATGATTCACTGAAACAATGGACAGTTGACATTATTTTGATGTGAGCCAGTGTGTGTGAATCATATTGGCCCATCACTGCTACAGTATGTAACACTGGTGTGTCTATAATCTCAACCAGATATAGTAAGGTGAGTATAGCCTCGAGGTACTTTTCATTATAACTACTGAACTCAGTTTGAAGTTGAATGACTTCATTATGTTCAGTAAACAACAAAAGCCAAAAATAAAATAGTCACTGAGCCCCTGTGTTTCATCTTCAGTGTGTGTGTGTGTGTGCCCGTTTATGAGCAGTTGTCCAGACTCGGTGAGGAGGATGTTTGCTGATGGTCTTTGCTCAGTCTGGAGTGATAAACAGGTCCTGCTGGGCCCACAGCCATCTCTATATGTGCGTGTGTGTGCATGTGTGTGTGTGTTGATCTGAGGACCCTGAGCTGACAGAAGCCTTTGTCCTCCAAGATGGCTGATCCGCTCTGTACACCCAAGCCTGCAGCCTGTGTTGGCCTTCACTAATTGACAATTGGAGTTTGACTTTGCACACTGGCCTCTTCTCCACCCCTGGAAGTGTGTGCTCTAAATACGCTTTACAGAGTGTGCTCAGCACCCAGGTGTGGAGGACGGAGGACTCTAAATAACAGATGCAGATGTTGGGTTGGGTCACTGTTGCTTTATTGTGACTGTGGATGTTAGTTTTAGTTGTAGCAGAGGTGTAGTGTTGAGTAAAACTCACTGAAATTACATTTTGTATTCATTTTGTGTGACAGAATTGGAGTTTATTACAGAAAGACTGAAGTTAGACGTGTGTTTTCATCTAATGAGACAGTGAAAATCTAAATCTGGCACATGAGGAAGATGCCAGCCTCCTGTCTCATCTATGTCCTGGTGTCCCCTCACGTATCCCTCCTCCACTTCCAGGAATAAGCCACCGAGAAGCCTTATGGAAGAAGACAGGAGAGCGAAGCGGCCTCCACAAACACTACGATTATGATGGTGAGTCACATTGTGCAAGGCCTTGCAGGTGATTTACGAGGGGGGGCGCTGCCAAAAAACAAGTTGTCAAGTCTGGAACAGCGAGTCAGCGCAGCGGCGGTGAGGTTGTGTTTGCAGACCGCCCCCTCGTCCGCCCCAAAACCCCAACCCCGTCCCTCTGATGTCTGTGTGTCTTCGTTAATGAAGAAATTCTGGTACCTTGGTGAGACATTGCTCTCAGCTGAGCAGACTCTGCCTCCTCCGTGCCCTCAACCCGTGCACAGTCATACAGCCGCCCCACCCATCCGCAATCCCATCAGGCCTCTGGCTTCACCGCTCTTACAGTTAATGAAAATACTAGAAGCTGGGCTATGACAATGGTCTGAAATCTGTGACAGAATATTTGCATTTCACATCTTTTGCCAGTAAATCGGTGCTTGGTTACATTTCTGGTGCACGGTGGTGCATGATTATTAGATGTAGGTTGCTGTAAAGCTTGAAGATTCAGCTCTGGTCTTGAGTAGTTTTCCTTTCAGATACATTTTTGACAATTTCTAATTAATTAAAAATCAAAGTTGACTGTATTTTTCAACCCTGCTCACACTAAAGTTCTGCAAAAGCCTAAACAGTATATGACTGGTACCGGCAAATTTGGGACCCAAAACTGACCCGAATCCTTATATTTTCTTTACTCCAACCATTATTGACCGTAACAAACGCGACACCTTGTCTCTCTGTTTCACTCTGTCTTTGAGAATCTGCTTGAACACACATGGATGCAAACATATTGGCACAGTCCTAATAAATGACATTTGAAAATAACCAACCTACACACAAGAAAATGGCCCCAAATAGACTCATTTGTTGGGACCAGGTTCAAAACAGGCTCTGATCGATGGGTGGCAGAGTTCTTGCAGATAGCGTATTAGATTTTAAAATGTCCCCTTGAACCAAGCAGCCACTGGTGCTTATTAATGTATTTATATTTTGAAAAAGTATAAAACTTGCTCTTAGTACATTTTGGTTGCATGGTAACGTAGTGCAGATGTCTCAAACCAAACTACATTACTGTGCAATAACAACTGAACTAATAGAGAGAGTGGTGAAATAAATGGAAACCAATGGCCGCCTGGAGCAAAGAATACATTTAGAGGTGCTCAAGTCAATATTTTTCTACTAGCAATGGATGAAATTACTATGTATAATAGTATAATATAGTATAAAACCCAGAAAGAGAACTAAAAAAAATACCAACACTGCTGCTCTGCAGAGACTTTTAGTGTTTTTAGGTCTTAGCTTCCATCAGGAGTTGGTTAACACCAAATAAAGGTAAATGGAGAGTGAATATTGGACTTACATGACTGTCCTTTAATCTATTTCTCACCAACACGAGGGGATAAGGGCAACCAAGATTAATGTCAGCGGTCACAAGATTATTCAATCAAGTCAAGTCAACTTTATTGTCAACACTGCTATATGTACAGGGCATACAGAGAATTGAGATTCCGTTTCCCTCATATCCTCGGTGCAAAACAAGCAATAAACATGAAAAATATAAAGTATATACAAGCGTAAAGAGACATTAAAAAATACGGCAAATATAAAAAAAGATAAACAGTGTAAACAGTTTAAATGTAGATGGTTTGTATAAAGTATAAAGTGGATGAGTAAGTGAATAAGAAGGCAGAAACTTCTTGGTTATCCATAATTATGTTTATTATTTCTGACTTTTGTTTGAATATATTTTTCTTTTTGTTGTGAAAAATGAAATTTAAATTATTTTAACGGCAGTCTTTCAACTCAATTTAGTTGATTTGCTCACAATTATTGTACAGAGTTATGCCATAACCTGTGACATGTGGTCTAAAACCAGAAAAGTTGTGTACCATTGCTTTAAGTGTAAGGTCTTGTGCTGCAAGTTTCTGCCTCAATGTCCATGGTACCTAATTCTATAAATGAATGCCCTGTAATATGCCCTACATGTTAATATACATCACTGCCCAAAACACAGTCTCCTTCACTCTGCAATCGGCAGGTCAGTCTTTGCAAAAACACTATAATCCCGATCAGACAGATGTCCGTGGAGCGTTTTTGAACTACATGAGCAATTTCACACATTAGGAGGACTTGCTAGCCAGCATAAGCTAATGTATGTTTCCTCCGGTCACCACAGTGATGGTGACAGCCTCTCACCATCCTGACAGGCCAGTCCAGTTAGCTGTGGACAGTCACACAAGCAGAAAAGACTTGTAAGCAAACTGGTCCTCACTGAAGTAACATTTAGCAGAGGTGCATGATATCCAGTGTGGTCTGAGTGAGAAAGCGTGTCTTTCACTCATTGGTAGCAGCATGCTGATTATCCTCAGGGATCAGACGACATGTCTGTCACTACATTCACACAAGTCTGTACTATAATAGTACTATTTGAGAAGAGTAAAATACCGTATATAGATACATCTGAATGATGATTATAGTGAACTTCTTCAGGGTTTCTCTCTGTTTTGATGAGTACTACTTCATGAATGTGAAACGAATCTGTAGACGTGTGATGTGTGAAGCCTGATAAGTTGCCTCAGGTGATGTCACTTGAGTCGGCATCAGTTGGATCTGAAGACTACAAGTTTGAAAATTAAAAATAATCTTTTGGTGTGGAGTTCAAAACAAGTGAGTTTTACCAGATCTCTGTCGTTGCTCTTCATCTCTGCTCGAGGCGACATTAGCCACTATTAGCATAACACACTCTGAACTGTTGGCAGTCAAATTGCATTGTGGGTAAGGTAGTTGCCATGGAAGATGAATACAGTATCTCTGGTTCTGCTGCTTTTATCTTTTATTTTTAATGTCCAACGTATGTCTGACAATGCTTCAGGAGTTCAGTGCTAAATCAGCGGAAAAACTATCAAATAACTTTAAAATGTTTGCAAATTACAGTTATAATTTAACCTTTTTTTGATACTGCACTACGAGCCATTTGATGTGTTTTTATTCAGTATATAGAAGTTATCATGTTAGTGGCGGAGTCCGCCATTCGCATGCTGCCTACATGTCAATCAAAGGACTAATCCGGTGTTACGGTTTTTAATTCTCAGATATCAACATCACTATTTACTGTTTTCCTGCTGCTGCTGCTGCTTCACATTTTGAAGTGACTGTACAACGTTATTGGTCATAACCTGAAGCCGTATGTATGAATCATGACTGTATGTTGCTGCTTTCTTATAAGCTGGTCGCTCCAACACAAATATAACTTCTATATTAACTTGTCATTGTGATACTACTATCAGCAGACTTTCCTCCCTGCACTATTTTCCACCCATTGCAGCCAAATCTCTATTGTTTCATCAGCGTATGCAGAATATTAAATTTGTTATTTTGACCTGTTAAATGCAACTGGAAATATTAATTTCAGGTAAATGTGAATGAACCTTTTAAAAAAGCATACAGTTCTGTAGAATAACACGTCAGTAAGAATAGTGTACCAATTCTTGTTATACCCACCTTGTACATATGATTACTCATGTGATCGCCTGAGAGCTGCTCTTAAAGGTTACTCCTACACTTCACTGTAGACGTCACTTAATACGACATAAATATGTCTTACGTCTCCATTTTAGTCATCTAGAGTGCGACTCGTTAGAGCATGATTAGTGTAATTTTAGAAATTGGATAAATATGAGCCAAAACTCACGTATGAGATAGTAATTTCCCCAATTTTCTCATGCAAGTCATCTTCTACTTTCCAGATTTAAAAAGACTCACTGGACATAAACTTTACAGGACACACACTCCTTACACTTGAAAGGAAAACACTGCTCTCTAGTGGTATAAAAGTAAAGATCTTTCCAGCCTGTGCATGGTTTATTACACTGTGCTTATGTATTTCATTACCACACAAGTAGTTTAAATTAAGTGCAAATATGTCAATAGTTAGTGACATGTTTTACATTTAAACTTTACCAAAAAGCCATCCACAGCGGCTCCACTGTTATGTAATGAACCAGCATGTTGACAACTCCAGGAAAACTTGTTCTCATTGCAGGCCAGTAGCCTTTGGATGCAATCCAAACTAAATATGAGTTCAGTGACTCCGAGGGCTGTTAAAATCACAACTCTCAGCCTTGAACTCTTCAAGGTTGTGAAACTTCTAAATTTATAGCCAGTAAAAACACAAAAGCAAGTAGGAGAAAGGAGAATTTACGTCACGGACACTTTTCCAGGTTGAGCTGACAGCAGTTGAGTGCAGTAAAATAGACTCATGCATCACATCGATTAGATTTTAAAGTCATTTATTAAAAAATCCAGACACATCTTTAAATATTGAGACAACATGCAAAGGGAGAACACGATCATTACAGTCATCAACCTTGTTATCGTGACAAAGAACCCAACGTATTATTGCATGAACTTAAGACACGTTAGTCAACAAAACCGTGTGGAGAGAACAGATGACGGGGGGAGTTGCTTGGCTCTTATATGATGGACGTGAATCATAACGTGGACTCTACAGGTGATGTCGACAGCGAGTCTCAGCTGAATTTGGCTTTAGAGAAATCCATCTCTGGGTGCTGAGCCATGAACCTGCAGACAAGACGTCAAAGATAAGAGTCAAAAACAAGGCGACATGTTGTCATGAAAGTAAAATGAAGTCAGAGTTTATTTGAAATCATTCCAGAATTGTTTAAAAAAACAGAATACTGATGTCTACTGCTTCTAAGTGGCAAATCATGTTGACCTGCTCTCCCACTAAAGATCCTGTGACCACCCTCTGATTGGTGCATCCATTTCTCCGCGTCTTTATTTGATTATCAGTTCAATATCTCTGACACACACTTCCCTCTTGCTCGGCTTGTCAACGTTTCTCTGCTGGGCACCCTTTAGCTACAGCACCTCCATCTGGCCAAAGATTGTATTTTTTTTAAATGCTTAAAAACAGGAAAAAGGTGCACGATCTCGCTGAAGATGACGCCATCAGACAACGCGTTTGATTGGACAGACACAATGTGAACTTTGCGTCAGTAAAACAGCTATCAGTCGCCGCAGTAGTGTGTTGTTTAACCCTTATAAAACTATACAGGATGCTCAGAGGCGGCTTTAACAAGCTGAAAGAGGAAGTGGAGGCGAACATAACAGCAGACATGTCTCCTCTGGTCTGCTCTGAAAGCAGCAGAGGAAGAAGAGGGGTCATTTACTACCAGCAGTGATAAGACCGCGTCCTTCACATCTCTTTCACGGCTCTGACGTTAGCCCCACATCCAGCTCTTATCTGTGTTAACTACTGCTCTGTGTAATATTTAACGCGGCACGTCACGGGTGGACCGCTGACTCAGTGGAGGCTACTGTGAACAATCGTCACACATGTCCATGAGGTTAATGCACCATTTTAAAATACAGCTCTGCATGTTTAAGTACGGAGCCGCTCTTCAAGATGCAAATTAATACAGCACGCTGGTGGTTTTATGTTTTAGCCCATTTGCCATCAATGGGATGTACTTAACTTTACGGCTCGTCATTTTCTTTAAGTGCGTCTTTTACTCTGGAGACGGCTGACGGTTTCATTTCATTTTAATGCGTCAGAATCAGACTTGAAACGTGTTTGACCAAGATGATCCATCACAGGGGGCCTTTATTTCTGTTAGTGTGTTTAAAGACGTTCAGACTCAGTCAGTCTGAGCTCTGGTGGAAAATCCTTAAAACTGTACTCTTCTATTATTACTTTTTATTTTTGATTTATTACTATAGAGTGGTGTGTGTGAATGTGTATGGGTCGTACATAGTGTGTGCTTTCTACTTATTTTTCATGATTTTATATTATTTTATTGTTGACTTATTTAATATTATTTAATTTATTATTTTATCTTATTTTCTATGCATTGTTTATTTTTAATTCATATCGTCTCGTCTTTTAAATGTCTTCCTCCATTACCATATTCATAAATATTATTTTTCCTGCTCTGTTGGTTCTTCTGATGCTATTTTTGCCCGAGTCTCCTGTTTGTGCCTGTCTGTCAAAGCACTTTGTAAACTGTGTTTTTAAAAGGTGCTATATAAATAAAGTTATTATTATTATTAAACTCCTTTAAAAAAAATCAGCACCAGAAAAAGAACAATGGATCAGTATCACGTTCTTAAGTAGACAGTTTATTTTAACAAGACGTTTTTCATATTATTACATAACAAGAAACCTTTCTTGTTATGATATACTATTTAGTTAGTTATCACTTTATAATGTCAAAACATTATGGGTTTTGACATACGTGGGTGTAAAGTTTGTATGTCCTAACAATGTGAAAACATCTTGTAACAAACTTTTCGCATCCCCTTCTCTTTTTCTGGTGGCAATTCATCATTCAAATCCACAGTGTTACCTTTTAAAGTGCACCAAAAACCACTCGGACCTGTAGTCCAAGTATGAGGTTTGTATTGTACTTCAGTTACCATGTTCCACTATCATAAAAAAATATTCAAAACATGATGATATGTCGGTATCACTGGTGCTCTGAGACAGCAACACCAATGATGCACAGCGAAAGATTACACCCATTTGCTCGTCAGACGAGTCAGTTTTATACAGGTCACGTCTGTGCACGGCAGAAGCTGCTACAAACACCATACTGTATTTTACTGCCCACAGTTACAGCAGGTGAGCCTGGCCTTGAGCAGAAACAGGTGAAACTGGGGGCAAAACTAAACAGACAGCTTTCAAATTCACTCTTCTTATAAAACCTTCATGCGCCATAAAGCTCCTGTTAAAGCTGACTATGGGTTGGCCAATAAAACGCCGCATCGGCCCACGGAGAGAATTTAAAGCTAAACCGAGCGGGTGTATTACTTGGCAGTGATATAAGGCTGGAAACTTACTTTTTGAGAATGTCTTGTTTCTTCTGCTCTTCAGACGTCGGCAGGCCCATTGATTTCTGCCTTTGGTCGTACATCATCTTCTCTACCATCCCACGCGTCTCTCCGTCCAGGTCTGACAGCTGCTCGGCAGGTAAAGCACACAGTTAGGATGGGCAGGAGGCAGAGTACACCTAAAAAGGCTTAAACGTCACATGGTTTACCTTTGAGTTCTCTGGACAGACTTTCTTGGTGTTAATTTCTGGATCTGTGGTGACAATCTTGCTCCACCACTCCATTTTATTAATCTGAAATTAGAAGAATGTGATGAGACTCAACAACTCTTTCAATTCAAACAGACCAGTTGTTAGTATCTGTTCTCACCTTTTCCAGGTGGACTGTAACGACCTTGCCGTCGTCGATGAGCCAGGAGCTTTCCTCTACCTTCACTTCGTTGTAAAGCTGCCCGTCGATAACAGGAGGGTGTCCCTTCAGGCCCACCTTGATGGAGCGTCGCTGGATGTCCACCACTACGTCCCTCCCCTTAATGCGGAACTTGACATCAAAAGGCACCGACAGCTGTTGGAGGAAATGACTGGTCATTAGGTGGAGTCACCTGGTAACATTGTTCAGATCAACAAGCTGTAAGCTGATGGAGGATGAAATCACAGCTACAATTCTTCTTCTGGGTCTGAACCAAGTAAAAACTTCATGTTTGTTCATCTTTGTACAAACATGCTCAGTGACAGCGAGTGAGGGAAGGAAATTTCCCTTGCAGTGACTTTGGGCGGCTCAATGGACACCATTTTATCACTTGTTTTGGCAGTGATTATGTAACGGGTACAGTGGGATAATGTTTTATCTTAGCACCTGCTTGTACTAGTCACCTGCTCTCTCTTCCTGCCTCCTGCATCTGGTGGTGTTTTGACTCAACTGGTGACTTTTGGCCTAATAATGCAGTACTAACACACCCTACTAAAAGACTCCCAGTGTTTCCAGTCTGGAGCTCCACTAACTACGTCACTTTCTCCTGTGTGGCAAAATCCAGATCTGATTTAGGGCTTTTGACGAATTCAGGCAAAAGTCTGAATATAAACGTGAAATTAAGGAGGTGTAATGTTAAAAATTATTGGGCAAACAAGTGGTGCAGTCAGGACAGGAGGTGAGGATCTATCTCATGAGGTCACTATGAAAATCAAAAATCTGGCTGCCTGAGCAGCAAGACGATAGAAAACACCTGCTGAGAGGATTAGTGAACACGTTAGTGAAGTCGACAGGCACTCACATCGACTTCAGACAGGGTTTGTGTCCACCTGTAGTTTGGCAGGTCAGCTCCGTTTTCTGCATTAGGCTTCAGTTTATCTTTGTCCTTCTCGTCCTCCTCTCCTTCAGAGTCAGACTGGGGAGAAAATTAAGACGGGTACATCAGCAGAATCAGATTTTAGCTGCCCATCAACAGCAAACACTTTCACCAACGTTTCACTCACCCCCTTCTCTTTGTCTGCTTTGTCAGATGACTTTTCTTCATTTGTTGTTGCTTTCACCATTTTCTCCTCTTCGTTCTTTTTCTAAAATATATAAAAACACACATAAAAATAAGTAAACATCTGTAATAAAACAAAGGCTCACATGTGAGAGAGCGTCATGGTTTTCAGGTTTCACCTTGTCGAGTTCAGACTGAAGTTTCTCTGCTTCTTCGTCCGTCAGTTCCTGAATCCTGGGTCCGTCGTTGTTCTTCTTTTTCCTCTCTTCCTCCTCTAGCTTTGCAGCTCTTTCTGCTTTCTCTTTCTTCTCCTTCTCCTGTTTCATCTGCTTCTCTTTGTTGGCCTTCTGCGCCAACTTATTGTGGTGCGCAAAAGCGTCTTTGACGAGCTGAAAGGAAGAGAGGCTGAGAAATGAGGAGGTGTGCCTGTTTCACCACGTAGTGTATCATGTTGCTCTCAAATGTCACAAAAGCTGCAGGTACGCCAACAGTGCTCACCTTCTCTGGAGCGCCCGACTCACCACCGATGAAGAAATCAGTTTTACGGCGGAGAAAGCTGAAAAATGTGTTTACCAACTGTTGAGAGAAAGACAAACGTGCTTCATGACTACTTATTGATGGCTTAGATCAAGAAATCACTTAAGTTAGCAGGTAGTTACTCATAAATAAGAAATATATAGAAGAAAGTCATGAAGTCATGCTGGTGTTAAAGAGTCCGACAGCTGTTTGAATGAAGGAGCTGTGGTGGAGCTCCTTCTTACACGGTGGGAGTAGCAGTCTGATGCTGAAGGAGCTGTTTGAGGCCTCCACAGTCTCATGCAGGAGGTGATAGGAGGGCTTTGCTAACATCCTCCTCTCCCTCACATCCTCTGTGGAGTCTAGGGGGCAGTCCAGGACAGAGCTGGACCTTTTGACCAGTTTGTTTAGTCTTTTCCCAGCAGACGAAGCCACCACAGTGTCACACAAAGTGTTTAACGGAGTCCTGCACACCTCCTCCTCGGCAAGTGGAGACGACTTTGACCCATTTTATACAGGAGCTTTGTGTTGTGCAATAACGTCTGTATTTGTATCTATACTGTCTATATGTAACTTGTCATCAGCTTCATAATTAGTGTGCATATTAATTTATTTTGTTCTCTTCCTTCATAATCTTCTCTTACATCCTGTCATAGTTTGATCTAACTGCAAATCTTTGCATTGAATGTGGGATAAACTACTGAATAAGACGCCTCATCATTCATTTCAACTCTGCACATTTTTAATAACTCTGCACATAGATCTAACTCAGGTTAATTTTAACGTATGGTTACTGTGTTATAGGTTAATTGTAATGCATGTTTGCATGCTGGGACCGACCATCCAACCATCCTAAACAGAGACACAAACTCAGATTCTTCTAGAAGTTTCAGCCGCTTGACACCACCCAGACTGACCCAGCAGCATCTCAGGGCTACATACAAATGTTAACGTGCATTACAAATACTTATATCATCTTCCTAGAGAAGGTAACCTTCCAGAAAATGAGTTGAACAGAAACTAAAATGAGATTTAATTAAAAATTTGTGCTGCTTTGTTGGTCACGTGTGCGCCGACTTCAACAGTTCACCTATTAAAGACGTGATATTATGATCTATCCAGCCAGAGGGCGCATTAATAGAAGATAACAGCATTAGTAAATAGCTGACAGTGTTTGTTTTTTCTCAGAGGCGCCGTTTGCATGCTAGCTCACACGCTAACCACATTAGCACGTTAGCTTTAGCATGTTTAGCTTACCTCTTGTACTCCTCCTTCGTGCTGCTGCGCCATGACAAGCAACATGCCGTCATACTTTTCTTCATCGTCACCCATATTTGTTGGGGAAAGGTTAAAGACAATGTGAGCTCTGAGACGACAAGCAGAAGAAAATTATTTGGGGTTAGGTTAGTGACAATGTGCGGCCCGTACAGTCACGCTACTCGCTTCCTGGAAACAAACTCCGCCCACACGCTGGTTTTGACCAATTCGAAGAGGAGGTTTTGAATGACAGCCGAAATATCCAATCAGGTGAGAGAATTGGTTCAGCGGGTGGACTGAGGTGCCCAGGAAGAATTTTCTAGAAAAAATACAAAATAAAACGGAATTTATTGTAAGTATAATAAATTTAATTAATTAAGTTAAAGTAAGAATTTAACTACATTAAAATGGGCAAATAAATAAATTGAATAGAATAGAAATTAAACATTAATGAAAAAAATAAAAATAAATAAACAAAAAATATATTGTATTCTATTTTATTAGGTTTAAGGGCCACAAACAGGCTTTTATTTTTATTTTTTTATTTACTTTTAGAAACAAACTGGACACCTACAGATGTCGCTAATCATAATAATGACAGTGATTTTTACACATATTTTTTTATGTAATCTATAATCCTATTAAACAGACAAAAGCAACAACCTTGTGCCTTTTTTTAACATTGAGGTGACTGTACAGGTTTCTATTTCTATTCTATCTCACATGTCTGTTGCTCAATCAGTGATTTCACAGCAGGTGCCTTCACCTGTTGCATGCAAAGCACCTGCTGGCATGACGTCACTGGCAACATTAATTAGCATCATTGGTAACACGCGTGTTTACCTACTATTTCATGTCAAAATGGCTGCTGTGCAAAGGGCTATTTAGTATTCATTTTAACTTTAATTTGAGCAACAACAGTCTCAACAGGTGGTAAATCACTAGTAAGCTTGTAGCATGTGCGTTTTTATACCGTATGCAATTTTATGCAAGATATATTGATTAACATCATACTAAACTATATTCATGGTTGGTATTTTCACTGATGATTAATTTAGAGTGATATATATAGGTGCTACTGGGCTAGGGTTCACAGACAGACTGTGGCCTAGATTACCTATCTATGACCTGATATGTATATGAGCTGATCTCACCTTAGAATTTGTGGTGGGTAATTAAAATACCTGAACATGAAGACTTATTTCTGAAACTGGCAGCACAGCTGTAATCTTCAAGACCTATTAAAAATTTCATTGTGTTTTTTCATGCACGTCCAAGGTGTAACGGGGGCACGGGTCAGGTGGCAGTCTGTGCATTGACCCAGTCAGTCCTTGATAGACTGGTACAGGCTGAGTTAATGACTGAGGTAAACATGATAAAGGTCATTCACCCCTGCGACTTCTGTATTTCACTTGCATGTGCGGCGGCTTAGTTTAACTAGCCTTATCGCCGCCACGTGGAGGGAGCCTTGATCACACGGCTTGGGAAGTCCACGGTCACTGCTTTTTTCTTGTTGTTTTTTTTCTTCTCATATGAAAGGGCTTAAAAAAGGAGGGTCAAGGCTGAGCTTGCCGGGAGCAGCTGACATCCTGATAAATAGGGCCATCTGAGCTTGTGGACAGGCACTACGTGACACTAGTCATGCTTTTTGTGGAGCTTACTTTTTGAGAGCACTCTGCGGATACGTCTTCCTTCATAATGTTTCCTCTGGAAGAGATTACACATACCACTTGCTCTGGTTACCAGGATCAGCATCCTCACACTATCCTTTACAACATCTTGAGCGGGAAGGAGAGCGGTTACCTCAACACCAAACTGAACCACAACGCCACAGCACACAACTGCCAATGTGAGCAGAGGAGGACGGTTTGCCTCAAGGACCCGAAGGCCACCTGCCAAGTTGCCTCCAGCGTGCTGGTCAAAACCATCTGCTTTGTGAGAAGTCTACCATCCTTCAGTCAGCTTCCATCAGGAGATCAGTCACTGTTGTTAAGACACTGCTGGGTTCCTTTATTTCTTCTGGGACTTGCTCAAGAAAAGATAGTCTTTGAGGTGACTGATGAACCAAATTCAAGTATCCTTAGACAGATCTTGCTCGGACCAGAGCTCACTGAAAAGGAAGCTGATCGACCAACACTCGCTGGAGTCCACAAATTGAGGACTTGCTTGCATCACCTGTGGGATCTGGACCTCAGTCCGAAGGAATATGCTTACCTGAAGGGTGCTTTGTTGTTTAACCCAGGTAAGACACAGTTTTATTAGTTCAAGTTCTAAAGCCATGCTTGGATATGTGAGCTTAATCAGAAACTCCTCTTCATCTGTTACAGCTGTTCATGGACTGAGTGCCTTGTTGTTCATTGAAGGCCTCCAACGGGAAGCTCAGAGAGCTCTCCAAGAGGTCATCAATGGCCGGCACCCAGAAGACACTGTTCGCTTCAGCCACGTCCTCCTAGCAGCCTCCGCCATTCAGACTGTCAGCCACAGCCTGGTCACAGAGCTCTTCTTCAAGCCTGTTATCGGCAACACAAATATGTTACATTTATTAACAGACATGCTGTTTGTGCAATAAGATCCCAGTGAGAAAGCCTCGTATGTGAGTGTTGTAATATTGTTTTTTTTTTTTACAATGAGCATAGTTTGAAAAGCAAATAAATCTTTTAATATCTTCTTCAGCTCTATGAAGTTATGGTTTTATTAATTGCTTAATGTCTGTGAAAGCATAAAAATCAACATGTTGATCCTGTTGGAGGAGCATTGCCTGATCTTTAAAGAAAAAAAAAAATACTTTGACTCCCTCATGTGGCCATACGTGGCAAACAACAAGCAAACAAACTCTGTTTTGTTTCACTTCATTTATTTTATTGTTTTTAGAATGACACACACATTTGCTGATAATATAAAGTACCATACCTCGGTGAAAGACCCAAGCAATATACCTTCAAATCTGAGAAAATCTAACATGCTAATGAAAAGAAAATGCTATGCTTTAGCAGACAATTCAACCAGTTTAGTGAAATAAGACGTATATTACAATAGGTACAGTTAACAGCTCACATGACACAGACATATTAATCACTTTCTAAATAGTCGAGTTGGTTTTCTGCTTGGTTGAAACCAGAGCAACCAGTTTCACACCACCATGGTGTCGCAGCCGAATTCTTGACACGGTTATTTAAGATATCCATATTACCTCTTGTCACAAACATTTATTCTTTGTACTTAGAATTGAAATAGGGCACACGAGGTTAGATGTAATCTAAACAGTTAAACCACACTTTTACAGTATACCCACGTGCATTAACTGAAGGCATTACAATAGGGTCCATGACCAACAGTAACCATAATCTAATGCTGATAATGAAAACACAGAGCTGAATACATTCCACTGAGTCAGCTGGACAAATTCCCATCAGCACCCAGGAGCAAACACAGCAAAGCACGTCGGGGTAAGAAAACAAACATTCACTTCATGAGTCAGTTTGGGATAATGTCACTGATAAATTATAGTTATAGTACATGATAAAAGCTAAACTATAATTGCATTTCACACACTAGCTTTCAAAACATCAAACACCTGGTTAACTTAAAACTTAGGAGCTATCTGCTTCATATGAGTTTCATAGTAATCTGCTTTGGAAAAGAAAAAGAATCACACTCTATATACATGAACATCTTTAAAGTCACAATAGAAAAAACCTGAATTTTAACACACAAACACACAAAAAGAAAAGTCCACCTACTAACTTCTTTGCTTTGTTTCTATGGTCAGAATCATTGACTGTATATAAAGATGGACAACGTGACAGTGAAGCCAGAACATTCAGATTGCCCCCCGGTGGCTGGCTGCAGTATAGGTAATAAAGTCCACCCCCTTCATGTTGGCAAACGTCCAAATAAATTCTTCCCAAAGATGATTTCTGCCATTTTAGGTAGTTCTTATTATGATACGTCTGGTTTTAATTGATTTTGTGATGCTATAAAAAAGGGACTTTCACGTCTTGATTGACAGCTCCGCCTTGCTTGCGTTTGAGTCGGCAGGGTTCACGGGCGGGACCGCGATACTGCCGTGACAACCCCGATCACCACTGCGCAGACTCTGGCTCCAAAATGACGTCACCGACGCAAGATGGCAGCGGCCATATCTGGGATATTTTGGGAGGAAGTGTAGACACGTCGTCCATCTTTATATGTGCCCATGGTCAGAATGTGGAAAATTATTCTCACATCTGTATGGTAAAAATTAAGCTACTGCAAGCAGCTAGTTAGCTCAGCTTAGCATAGAGACTGATAAGAGTGGAAAGACAACAAATTGTGGCCCAGACACAGTCCAGTGCATAACTTGCAGTAAAACCACAACTTGTCGTTTCACACTTTGTTTTTTGTACAAACAAAATAAAACATTAATCGACCTTTAGAGGTGTTGCTAGGCAGGTTTTGTAACCTTCGGACAGAACCAGTCTATATGCTAAGCTAAGCTAACTGGCTGTAGTGTGTAACTCTCCGCAAGAAAGCAAATAAGCATATTTCCCAAAATATTCACCCCCAGGCACGCAAAAATATTCCACCCAATATTACAATTACAGCATCGTATAAAACCTCCTTTTTCTTCCTGCTAAATATTGTTACTTCATCCTTTTACACTACTACCACTTTTAGGTACAAATAACGAAATCTATTAGAACATAATTTCCTCTCATTAATCTAGAATCATTCATGTACATATGTCATATATAACCTCTGAATCAAACTGAATACACACACATTCGTTTAAAAATCAAATATATGATAATGAAATGTGCCAGAAAACTACAACTACATCCAGAAGTCCTTCGCATAACAACAGCACAATAATCTGACCGGGTCAGGTTTCATGAACATTACTCAGTTCTCCTTCAAGGACGAGAGGACGGTTAAATCGTGATACAATATCTGAGAGCCATCAAGAGCTGCTGGTGATATCTGCCTGCAGGGGAAGCTCTCAATAAAGCAATCCTTCAAATATACACATAATATCTATCAACCATAAATATCTACACACAGAGCCCTGAGTTCACTGAAGTCCTTCAGACAATGTGAATCGTCACATTTTCATGGCTTGGCTTTGCAAACAGCATAGCCACAGTCTCTACAAAGAGCTCGGCTCAGCCAGAGACTCCTGTGCAAGTAGTGTCGCCTTTCAACGTCCCATATGTGACCTTGTAGACACAATATGACAAATAATTCAAGCATGGATTGCCAGGGTGGAGCAGGAATCATGTTCTCACAGAGGTACGAATTAGCGGGACACCTGAAGAATTAGTTTCTGTGTGAGAGGGTGAGTAGCCTGTTGGAGAAGTAGAAGTATGACCTATAAGAACAAAAAGAAAAAAAAGACACGTGAGAACACGGGAATTTCTCGGCATTCATTCACGAGACTGAGCATTAATTCTTCTCACGTCTCGCCATCCATATTCACAGTGTGCTGCAAGTAGAAATCATTCACACTCAATCGATTATAAACTATTTTAACAGAGGTACGGCACATTACGAAAAAACAGGACGGCATTCATAAAACAGTCTGACCACTAGCAGTGTTTAGGAACTATGTTTTTATGAGTGGACCATTGTGTTTATTCTTAACATCAACATATTCTCGAAGAAGAAGAAGATGAGGATGCTGAGTTACGTGTTTACTGTGAATGTAACATGTCGCGTTTAGCTGGGAGTACTTAGATACCTGTTGTAGCTGCTGTAAATTGTAAAGCAGCAGACCCTGCGTATATGCATGACTTCAAAACATTAAAACAACATTTTGGCATGAGTTACAGGGTCGATTGTAGTCTCAAAGTTCATTTTATCTCCTCACAGAGTCTTTGCAGATGTTTTATGAGGAGGGAAACGCATTCAACACACTTGTCACACCTCAGGTATCCACAACAAAGTGAGTCACACTTAATATAAACAGAAACTCTGTTTACAAGAAAACTCAGGGCACCTTTAAGAATCACAATGCCTTAATCTGCTCACATTTAAGTGTTTAAGTTAAACAAAGGACTAACTCAACTAAAATATGTAACTAAAATGAACTACATAGACGTACACCAATGTTTTTTTCTTGTTATATTTGGCATATATTATTTTAGCATGCTGATGTTTCAGTAGCAGTAAAGAGTTTTCTCTCACTCTGACAGTGTGACGTCGCCCCCTCGGAATAATACTCTCTCATCCATCTCTGTGACCATCATGAACACCTCCCACTAAGGAGTGCTTTTCTTGAATTAAACCATTCACTCTTTATTTTTGTCACAGCCCTGATGACACACTGTATGAGCAGGTGAACAGGTTACATTCAAATTGAAACAAGCCGTTTATGACAAGTTTGTGCACTTAAAAAAAAAAAAAAAAACTATTAGGAATATATGCATGACCAAGAGAAAAATGTGAAAAATATGTTATTAAAAATCTCATTCCTGAGAAATCAATAACCCAGCAGTTTGCCCAGCAAACACATCAGTCAAATATGACAGAGTCATGTCCTCATCGGTAGAGAGATTTGTGTCTTTTGTGTCAATCAGCTTTGGACTGTTTAATTTGATTCATGTGAGGGGGGAGGGGCATTACAGTCTAGTCTTACAGCCATGAATCTGCACATGCCTGCTACTTGCTCTCTGCAAAAGTATATAATTTTTAAAAAATGCACTGAATAAGTTGATTTTCCTGCAACATTAATTGTGAAACTTACAGTTAAAATTCAGACTATTTGTCTCATGAAGTGGTTCTCAAACTTTTTTTCTGGCATGCCCCCCTTCAGAAGCTGAAAAAAGTTCATGCCCCCCCCCCCGACCCCACCCCACAATTTTTTTTAGCAATCATTAGCACTGATAGGGGAAGCAACTAATAAAAAAGGATCCATGTATAATTTTAGTGAAATAAAGGTCGGCATGATAGCATTAGCACGCACTTGTTTGTTTATTTTCCTACATAAATCATATTCATTTGACTTATTTTCACTCAAAAATTTCCCCCCTGGTCATCACGACCCTTTGCCCTCCCCACAGTTTAATCTGACCTCTGACGAGAGGTAAGAGAGAACATTAAAAGTTTGAACATCAGAAAGTGAAACCAGTGTTTCCAGACTATGTTTGATGAAAACAAACCCGTCTACTGCTGGCACAAACAAATATTCATGGTGGACTTTCCGATTACTAGAGCCAAGTTATGGGAAGCAAAACATGCACGTTTCAAAGTGAGTGAGCAAACTGCCGGGAATAAAACAAGTGAATGACACACTACTGGAGCTACATCAAACGTTCATGAAAAAGAAGAGTATATGTTACAGTGTACTATTACTGCAATTATTGCTGTCATTATTTAGTTATTTGCTTATAAAATGAATTGAATTGAACATGATAAAGACAGATTTCTTACCTCCATTGTTCCTCCAAATGTCTCTGGCACACTTGTCAGAGGGAGTCAGTTCTGATATTTGGATGTTTGGATTCGATTTGTAGTCATCTTAAGGAAACAAAGAAAAGGACAGTGATGGTTACTGGATGGTAAAAAAAAAAAGCAGCTGTGTGGCGTTTTTCAGAGGCAACACAGAGTTGAGAAGTGAAAAACTTACTGTTGTTGCTGAACGAAAAGGAATCGCTCTCCCTCATCGTCTCGTTGCCGCTGTCCGACAGCGTCCTCTCCCTCCTGGAGATGGCCGGCTTCTTCTTCGTACTCTTCCGAGTGCTGATGCGGATGATGCCGCGCACCAGCCGACACTCGGCCTCCTGCTCGTCCATTTTGTGCTCCTCTGCCAGTGAGTTGATGAGGTGGTTGATGGCCTTGCTCTTCTTCAGAAACACAGAGTCCGAGGTGCACCTGGCCAACTCCTCGATCTGATATTCAGAGTAGAGCTCCAGCAGCTTCTTGGTGATCAAAGAATCAACGTTCTCCTCACCGTCCTCCCAGTCATCAAACCTCATGGACTCGTGCAGGGACGCATGGCTGGGCTGTGTCGGAAAACCAGGTGGAGGCACATACGATGGAGATTTGGTTTCAACATTTAAATACTCTCTTGGACTGTCAATTTTGACTCCAGCGATGCAGACGTCCCCTAGCCAGTCTGCGGCGTCCTCTTCTTTGTTGACTCCTGTGTTCACATGTTGAAGGCTCACCTCCTCTGGTTTGTCTGGGGAGCTCTCGTTTGGCGCCAGGCACGGAGTGAGGATGGAGCGCTGGCAAACTCTATACAGGCCGCAGGTTAGCACGCTGCATATAAAGGTCCTACAGCTCCTTGGAGAAGCACAGGGGTTGCAGGTTTGTGTGGCAGAGTGAGGGTCAGCTGAGCCAGGAATGAAGCCAATGGTCTCAGACTCCTTTCCATTAGCATCTCTGAGGTGAGCTTTGTGGACTGTCTTTGGCTCCGGGATCGGGAGCATGTCTTCCACTGGGTCCACGCAGCGCTCCTCATAGGACGACCTCTGGCTGCTGCTCCGGCTGGGTCCATACCTGTAGCTGCCAGGCCCAGAGTTGTGTCTCAGACTGCCAGTGTTGCCGGCAGACATGACGTAGTGGCTCCAAGTTCTGAACAAACGTGAGATAAAATGAGGTCAAATGAGGTGTAACCAAGTGGTAAGACAGTGTCGAAATAACATCACTTGTTATCAGTCCAATCTGACAGAAAGAAAAACCTAAAATCACTTGAAGCCACCCGAGGGCATCTCTCTTCAAAACAAATGTGAAACTACTATCCCCGGGTGGCAGGTAAAGTAACCAAACTGGTTCTCGGGAGGATGTGGCGTACATTCAAAGACAATATTCACATGTGTATGATGTCATGGAGATTGATAAAAATAAACTACATGTTTAACTGCAACTAAGAAGAAAACAAATATAAAAAAAATAAGAAAAACAACTACACACTGCTGCATTTAAACTCAGACATCAAATTAATTTTTAAAAATCCTGAAATTAAATTGAAGGTTGATAAGACCTGAAGAAGAACCAACTAGGTGCTTCTTTATCATTTTGAATAAACAAACAACATGGAGTAAAATCCCATCATCTAAACTGATTCAGCCAATTGGTAATTTGATGACAAAGCTGTGCAAAAACACATTTTTATGACGGTAAGAAAGCACTGCTGTAGGTTGCATGCATGCCGAATTGAAGGCCAAATCTAATTGAACCTGAAGATATGTTTGGTTATGATTTACCCCTTATAAATATCAATTAAAAACATAATAAACTTTAAATTCTCATATTTTCAAATGGTGTCTGGCGCAATGACGGCATGTGTAGAAAACTGTTTACAGTAGTCATTACATGTAGTGAGCTAATAAACAAACAAGCATTAAACATTAAACATTTACCCACCAACATCAATGTCACGTTTATCATATTTGACACACATTGAGTCACGACCCACTCCGTATATCAAAATGATTTTCACTTTCATGGCGACTTTGTCACCGAGGCTCTTTCCTCCATTAGAGGACTTAGGAACTCCTCACTAAACATTTACTCACATTTAAACACGGTGTGTCCACCAGATGACTCCCGAATTAATGCTGTCTTCTCCACCTAACATTCAACATTTCTGTTTTTAATCCATTTTGAACGTCAAAGACACCGGCTCGGCCACAAAATGTCAGTTTCAAGAAAGTTTTTTTTTGACCAAATCCGTGTACCTGAGCGTCAAGGTGGAGGAAATGCACCAGGTGGCTACAACAGGAGGCTGGACTTCCGGTTATGACATAAAAATAAAACGCAACTTAAATTGCTACTTTGATTTTAGCTTTGAATTATGTATTTTTTTTATATAGGCTATTTACAGTTTCAGTAACACGTCATAAATGTATTCAAATCACGTAGCAACTAGCAAACACAACATTTTCATAACATATACCATACACTTTTATTTTGATATTTTTATGATTTCCGGTGCCGAGTTCTGCCTACCTACCGGGAAGTGCATGCCCCTCACGGGAGCGCGCACAGCTCCAGCGAAAACAGCACTCATTGTAATGATTTAATGAGACAGAGTACTGTTTAAAACCGATATAATCTTCTTAGTTGTGTTAATATGTGATAATAAATGTTCTGAAGTCTAGTTTATGAACGTTTAGTCAGTGTTTATTTAGTTTAGTAACTAAGTTGTCCTTTATTTAATGTGTTTCCTGTATCCAACATGCCAGACTACCTGTTGCTAACGTCCCATTGTGTACTTTAGTGTGTTTCTTGTGTGATTTGACTGCCTGCCTGTTGCCAGCTGCACACCTGTTTATTAACTTTTGTATAGCTGGAGAGAGTTGTGTTCCCTCTTATCTTTGGCATTACATTCACACTGTGAAGCTTGATTCAGCATTTATCTGCTGAGAAATGTATACTTTCTTTTGTCACAGTCATAATACTGCCTGGTGGAATCAAAGACATGTGATATAATAATATGTATAACAAGGAGCTAAATGAGATTAAACAAAAATGGCACACATCAATTTAAAGGTTATATATTTTTAATTTCATTGCTCTCTGCAAGCTCTGCGATTATAGACAACCAGGCAGACGAGCAAACTGCTCAGTGATTTTAATGGCAAAAACAAACAAACAAACATACATACATAAGATTACAGGTAAAGGCAGCAGCAGGTTGAAAACAGAAGTAGCCAAAAATCCACAGGTTAACAGGAACTGGGCAGGTAAGAGGTACATGCAGCCAGGTTTCGGGTTCAGGTGGCTGGAAGGCATGAAGCGTTAATCTGAATAATTAACACTCAGTAAAGACACAACAAATCAAAATTTGGTAGGAACCAAATGGTGTTATCAGAACATACTTTATTATTAGTTATATATGTGCATGATACAAATGATCCAACACGTATATCCATATACTTGAAATGTGTATATAGTGTATATAGCTAATATTTATATGATAAATATATGACAAAGAAGACTATATTGTTTTTAAACAGTACCTTGCCTTACAGAGCTTCCTATGAGTGTCTGGGAGCTCTTGTTTTAGCCATGCGCGCTCCCGCGACGGCAGTTCACTGCAGGGTGGCAGAACTCGCCATAACACCTGTCATAATGTCCTCGCTTGATAAATCTGTGTCAAGTCACCGTCAACCGTCGCTGATTTGCCGGATATTACAATTTGGCACCTATTGACATTTGACATTTATAGAGAAAAATGTAATGAAAGTGGAGAGGTATTCCAGTAAATCATGCAGGCCTTAAGTGTTAATGACTGCCTTCATCGTCATATCTAAAATTTAATGCTTTAATATGGTAGTTATTTCGAAAAGAAAACTGACAGGAAATACACCCTTTCTTGTGTGTGTTAATCAACGGCCAATTTGCTCGGTGTTACGGTTTAATGAGCGACCCTGTTAACTGGCGACCGTCAGCCAAATGCGTCTGTTGACAGCCGTTGAAAACAGGAAGATATACGTGGCTGTCCCAGTGAACAGCTGTTTGTTTAGTTTTTTAAAATTATTATTAACGTTACAATGTTAAACAACAACAACAACTTACCCGATCTGTTTTTATATTTTGTTTAACAGCTACGCATTCTCGTCGTGTTTCAACCAACGGCTGTCGTAACTACGGCAACCACAGACGCATTCGACAGAAGGTGGCCAGTTAACAGGGTCGCTCCTTAAACCGAAACACCGGTGCTACACCGGACGCTTCGTCTTACGGCAGCGTAGTTAAACACTACTAGTCACGAATGTGTCAGGAGTGTTGGTAGGAAAGCTACATGCATCTAAACATTTAGTGCTTCTTTGTATTTAAGCATATAGGACCTCTGGGGGGTTAGTTAAGTGCACGACGAGCAAGCTAACAAGCTAGCAAGTGGTAACGGTTGTTTGGGTTCACTCGTGTTAAATAGTCCGCAGCTGGCTGAGTTGGCTAGTCTGAATGGCACAGCTAACAAGCTAACGATGACCACCCTGGACGCAGACTTTTAGAGGAATAAATGAAGAGGCATGGGAAGTAACAAGGATGCCATTTCGAGTACGGGATATTTACACCTGGACAACCACGGTTTAGCTTGTTTTCTACGTAGAATGACGACATTTGCACCGTTCAGCCGCCTCAAACACGGGCGTCGGTGATGCTGTCCATCGCTGGACCGATGCTCTGGTTGCCCGAATCGGGAGTGGGACAGAGCACCTAAAAAAAACAAAACTACATTATAAAAACAATGAAAAACTGCGAGTATCAGCAAATAGACCCGCAGGCACTCCCGACACCAACACCGACCCCTCTAGCCCAGCAAAACGGGAGCGACGGTGACAAGAGAGAGGAGCCGAGGAGACCGAGGAGAAAGTGGGAAGTTTTCCCCGGAAAGAATCGCTTCTACTGCGATGGACGGATCATAGTGGCCCGGCAGAGCGGGGTCTTGCCCCTCACTCTCGGCCTTATTCTGGTCACAAGTGGATTATTCTTTATATTTGAGTGAGTTCACGTTTCATATTCGGTTGTTCAGTCGTTTTCCTGGTGACAAAGGTATGATGTATATTTAAAGGACATGTCAATATGAGGGAAAAGCAGCTTTATAAATTAAAATTTCATTGAACTGACTCCTGTTTGATGTATTCAATGTATGCCGAACCATCAAGCAGGTCCTTATGATTAATAAAATGTCTTTTTTTGGTATTTACAGTTGTAATTTCTTCAGTAATGCGCAATTAAATGTAAAAAATGTCAATTTTATAATGTAATCTGGTAAAGTTTTTACAAAAATCTAAATATTTGAGCTCTGTTTGGTCTTAAAATGTGTGGCTCTGTATCTGATTGTACATATTCGTGTAGCTGTTAATGAGACATGCTATGTACTATCATATTCAAGCACTATTCAATATGAAAGTGTGCTCTGTCTCCAGGGATTCATATGGTGATTAAAGGCTCTGGATGTTAATTAAAATAGATCCCCTGGTGGGTGGAAAAAGTAGGCTCAGTTGTATGAGACAGAGCTCTGATCCTTTTCCCCAGCCCTTGATACCGGTCAGTGCGTCTTGGTAATTCATCCTCTCTCTTGTCTGCAGCTGTCCCTTCCTGGTGAAACACCTGACCAGCTGCATACCTGTTATCGGAGGTGGCCTTTTTGTATTCGTGGTCATCACCCTGCTCCAGACCAGCTTCACTGACCCCGGCATCCTGCCCAGAGCAACACCAGACGAGGCTGCGGACATTGAAAAACAGATCGGTAAGAGCCAACTCAGTCGAAAGCGTACTCTACGGTTACACAGCTGTCTCAAGTGCTTTTAACTTTGATATCCAGGATCATAAAATCTTAGTTTTTAAGCACTGTTTTTCCCCAGAGTGCTATTCCTGCCAGATTATGGCACTGAATTTAGACCACTATTGGCACTCGATGTCTCCATGTGGCCTCAAAAACTGCTTAAGCTCAGCTAATTTCTTTATAAGTTTCACCCTCTGCTCGTTCAGTCACGTCAAACTTCAAGGACGTACTATTTGTGGCACTGTCATAAGAGCTTTCACACCGTTTATTTTGCTTCAGGGCACAATTCGAAGTTGAGACCGATGGCATTGTTCTGCTGGCGTCTGCTGTTTTCCTCTGAAACGGAAACATAAGGCATGTCCTGCTCGAACAGTCACCAGTCGTCTTGC
This sequence comes from Argyrosomus regius, assembly GCA_946959425.1. NCBI lineage: Eukaryota > Metazoa > Chordata > Actinopteri > Sciaenidae > Argyrosomus > Argyrosomus regius. The sequence goes on along the minus strand of OX336899.1, from coordinate 9,092,718 downwards.
TGCCAGTTCACTTAAATTATGATGAAACCTTTCGCACATTAAAGGTCCTGAATAGATTTTTTTTTAAAAGACTCATTTGCCATATGCGTAATGAATGTCAGTTGGCAGGCGCTAGTGCTGTTTTTCTGGAAGAAATATGTCTTGTTGACTTTTAAAGTTTGGACCGGTAGATTTGTTATCCCTCTGACAAGGTCCTGTACAGTTTCTTTTACCTCAGTCGACTCTCTTTGCACCACATTCCTGATCACAGCACTCTATCAGTTATGTTCACTGTAAGTTTTAAGTCTTGCCAACAGTATCCTTCAATATAATGACCTTCGTGTCTAAAGTTAGCTTCATCTGCACCTTGTTAACTCCTACTCATGGCTGAAGTTTGGGTAGTGGTGATGTAAGATGTTCATATTACTCAACTTCACTGCTGTTGTTTCAACTATTTTTGAGACTCTGACATAAGTACTGCACATAAACCCACTGCTGTATCTTTAAGGAAACGCTTCGGACATTTAGCTTGACTGTTCCCTGAACAGATGTCAGCCTCAGTTTAATTACTGATTTAATTTAAAAGGGAGTTTTAATCTGTAGGGTCAACTAGAGCCATGTCCCAATTTCACGCTAACTTCAAGGAAGGTTTTAAGTATTAAATGTTCACACTGTAAACGTGCCAAAATAAAGTAACGTGTTCTCAAGTTAGTCGGTGTGGCAGTAAAAATGCTTTGAGTGTGCTGTTGATGGTCGTGAAACAGATCCAGGATCACCTCAGAAAACCTTCTGGAGTAGCACTGATTGATTTAGTTGCAGTTAAGTGAAAAGAAAACAAGTTGAAAGAAAGAAAGTAGAAATGTCGAAAGCAGCTACAATCCTTTAAGGAGTCTTGTTTGTTTGTGTTTCATCTGATTGACGTGCAAGTGGATCTGAATTTGGTAAATCCAAAAGAGTACGTAGTTGTCAGAACCGTTGAACATTCACAGGCTCAGAAATTCATAATGTTGCAAGAAACACGTTTATCTGACAGCTAAATTCCACCGGGCACGGATGCGACACGTTCAGTGTGCGCCGCGGCTGCCAGAGCTAATCGTAGCTGTTTCAGTCAATGATGCAGAGAATATGCAGATGTTCTGTTGCTGACAGGCGCTGCGATCAGCCCGCGTCAATCTGCACAGAGCAGCTCAAGCTGCCCGGAAGTCAGACACAAAAATGGCATCAAGAATCCAAAAGATTTTCAAAATAAAACACACAACCTGTGCAAACTTCCGATCGTAGAAACAGCCATGAGGGAAACAAGTTAACTATGTAGCATATTTACATATTTAGACGCAAACCAAGTTTTAAAGACCATCTGAACTGTGCAGGTGTTTTCACTTTTTAGACCTACACTTTAGGTTGATGTTATTCCCAAAGGACAGGAAAAATGGGTTTAGAGCATTTACTGCAGGCTAACAACAGTCTAGACAAGTTGAAAAGTATACAGCCTTTGATTGTTGTTATTCTGTGTTAATTTAAGCATCTGTCTGCTGTCGCCAGGCAGCATCCTTCCTTTTTGCGGCGTTTATTATTTCACCATACAGCTATATAACAAAGGATCAATATTTCCTGAATGAGCGGTCAGTCCCCGCCCCCTCTTTCTCAAAATGTTCGGACACTGGAGAACGCCGAGGTTTCACATATCAAAGTAGAGTCCGATAGAACTGAAAAGATAGATTAGACTGAGTCAATTCACAACTGTCTCATCCTGTTCCTCACATAACTGAATGGCGAGTGAAACTTGATGTGACTGCACGTTCCAAATCCGTACACGCTCCTGGGAAGAGGTCTGATTGGGTCCATGGATGTGTAGGGCCTGTTTAGCAGTTGATAGTATCCTAATTAATTGATCTTAATTGATTAATTTTGTCCTCTATGCTGTCCCCTCCTCTGCAGACAACACTGGAAGCACCAGCTATCGGCCTCCACCGCGCACCAAGGAGGTCCTCATCAACCAGCAGGTGGTGAAGCTCAAGTACTGCTTCACCTGCAAGATGTTCCGGCCTCCGCGCACCTCCCACTGCAGCCTGTGTGACAACTGTGTGGGTGAGCTGCGGACACACGCCGTCACTCTTGACATTTACCAGTGATAAATAATGAACCGAGGCCTCGCCGAGCTCCGGTTCAGTTCACTGAACTCTCAGTTCAGGCTGTTCCACTCATTGTGAATTCTCATTGTGGTGCGTTTCTCCTTCAGAACGCTTCGACCATCACTGTCCTTGGGTGGGGAACTGCGTGGGAAAACGCAACTACCGTTTCTTCTACACCTTCATCGTGTCGCTCTCCTTCCTGACGGCGTTCATCTTCGGCTGTGTGACCACACATCTAGCACTGAGTACTTGTACTTGAATGTTTTGGTGTTTACTATTCTGTAATTGTTCCCATTTGACCACCGGCTGAGTGTTCAAGTTATATTTTCACCCTGCTCACTAAAAGATGAAGAAAATAAAGATATTCAAGCTTGAATCTGGTTATTACTGCATCGAAATCCCAACACGACCACTTTTTCTCTTTAATGTGAACACACTTTTAAGCCTTATGTTAATTTTTTCCTCTCTTTCAGGGGCTCAGGGTGGAAAAGGCCTGGTGTTCGCTCTGCAAGAGAGTCCAGGCAGATATCCTTTTAATCACAAACACTCTCAGCGAGTATGTTTTATTTTATTTATTTGTTGACGACGTTCTCCTTGACCCAACCTTTCACTGCCGTGGAGCTCGTGATATGTTTCTTCTCAGTCTGGTCCATCCTGGGCCTCTCAGGCTTCCATACATACCTGGTTGCTTCCAACCTGACCACTAATGAAGACGTGAGTATTGGCCTACACTCAGTTGGAGCTGTGAAAGTGTATTTGATGTCTTGTGGTACGATATTAGGACAAGGAAACTTTGGAATACATGTTAAATAAAATATTATTGTAATTTCAAGAACTGTAAAAATATATCAAGTAATTAGGGCTAATTGCTGAGGAAAGCATCTCATTTTATGGAGTTAATGAATACTTGCATGAAGATCAAGTGCAGAAATTCGTAAAAAAACGTGAAATGTTGCAGAATTAATAATATTTTCACACATGTTGGGTGTTCCAGATTAAAGGCTCCTGGTCAGGGAAGAGTGGGGAAGATGTCACCAACCCATACAGTCATAAAAACATCTTTATCAACTGTTGCACTATGCTCTGTGGACCCATGCCACCCAGGTTAGTCATAGAAAGCACAGACTGTATCAAGTGCTGAAGGAATCTACGCACGATTAGGACCTGGCTGCCTTTCGTGTTGCATCATGTTGTAATATTTATGTCTGGATGTTTCATTATCACTTGACCTGTCAAATATTTTTATGTTTGTATCAAATATTCAAATCTCTGTATTTGCTTTTTAACTTGAACGCTCATTAAATCTCCAAACCGACTCTATGATGGTGATTGAAAAAGCATCGACGGTGGTTTTATCAGGCAGGTGGAGTGAGTGTGAGGCTGGCATACATACTGAGGAACATTCAGTCACTCCATGTCTCCCCATGACTCCACAATAATTCTGTTAGCATCACCAAAGCTCATTGCTAAAAAAAATGCATCTGTAAATTAGGAGGTAGAACCCAAAGCCGGATTCTCAACCGGGGACACATTTGATTAATCAGCCAGCGTTTGGCATTTGGCCTGTTTGACGATGAATCCATTATTAAAATTGTTGTTGCTAAATCGTTTCTTTGGCCTCTAACCCATGACTCATTCATTTCAATTCTCCAAAATCACCCACAAATACTAAATTTAACCTGCTTGAATGAAGTATGCTCTTATTTTGAAAGATACGCGCAAACGTGTAGTGGTTTTTGTAGTTTCTTGATGTGAAATGACGACTTTTTACATGCACATTACATTTTAAAGCACCTATTTGAATGATGTCCAGTCTATATAGGTACATGTTACACAAGAGCTAATGACTTGGATCTTCCTTTGTTTTCTGTCTTTTTCAGCTTGATCGACAGACGAGGTTTCCTGCCGAAAGATGAGTCTGTCCAGACAGCCAGCACGGACATCGAGCTGTCCACTCTGGCCGCTAAGAACGAGATAAACGTGGTAGGAGGATCTTCCCAGCTGGCTTTTGGCTTACAGGAATCCCCCTCTCCTCTTCCTGCACCCCCCAACTCCTATCAAAACTCTTCCTCTGCCTGACAGAAGCCTTGTTGCCCGCTGTAGCCCCGAGCCAGCATCTGTCTGCTGCCTGTTGTTGACTGTTGTATATGGGTTAATCACTACATATACTGTATTTACACTACAGTCACAGGCTCACATATCATTAATATAGGTTTACGACTTACTGTACTGTACGCTGGCGCAGGTTAAAGGAATAATCCAGCTTTTTGGGAAATGTGTTTATTTTCTTTCTTTTCAGAGTGAGATGAGCTACTCTTAACATTAGCGAACAGAAGCTAGTGGTCATACCAGACCAAGAAGCGCTGTTGCAGCAAAACACCTCAATGTGTTGAACTGAGCAGGGCTGCGTTTTCATTGGTTCTGACTACAGTTGGGTCGACGTAAAAAACAGTTTGATATTCAGCCAAATATCTAATTTTACCACTAGTTCTCACATGTGACCTGGATATTCAAGAAACTTTCAACACGTTCCTGCAAACGTTTCACAATAAAACCCTTGTTAATGAGTGAAAGGTTTCTGTCCACTGAAACGCCACATGGCTTTTAATTTGAAACAGATACAGGAAGCGTTGGGTTTGTATTAACCCACTTTAAAAAACTGGAGAGGATCAAAACGAGGCTTTCGTTTTTGTGCTACGTTACTGGCTGCACCAGCTGGCTAGCTACCTCGCTGATGCAACAAACAGATGTGATAAGAGTCAGATGACAGTTGTCAGGGACAGAGTTATATTAGAGTTATACTGAAAAGGGACAATGATTGAATCATTGTTTATTAACTTTCCAATGCATTTCACAAACCAGTCAGCTGCACTTAAGGTCGACATGGTTGAGAGCTGCTGTTTTTTTTGTTTTGTTTTTCTCAGAGTGACAAGTTCTGGTTCAGTCGGTTTGCTTCAAACCGGATTAAGCTCGTACACCGGACACTGACAAGTGGACAAGTACAGAGCTGGAGTCCAGGCGTGTTAGTAGGCTAACATGTCCGGACCGGCTTAGTGTAAAAACTGCAGGAAAATGGCCAGTGACTGCAGTATCTACAGTACCAACACCTCTAAATCTCACAGATGAACACATTTTATCTTCTTTATGATTTAATGCTGAGCTAGTGTGCGTGTTGTGAGGTGTTGGTAGGCGTATTTTCATTTTGGACAGCAACTTCACATTTAGTGTGCAGACATGAGAGTGGTATCAACTCTTTCATCTCTCTCTAGAAAAGAAAGAAAAAGCAAATTTTCTAAAATTATTCTTTTAAATTCTGATTTCAATAATGTGTGATTGGCTGTTGGCTTTGTTAGTCAGACGAGTTTGCCTGTTTACCTCATGGAAATGAACAAATCAGGTTTATTCACATTTTTTGTTTGAAATAAGCGATACAGATATTATTCACGATATATATTTTTATGTTATCTATATTCTCACGTTTGTTAATCAATATTTTGTTCCAGTGCAGTTTGTCAACTCAGGGTATTTTATGAGGTAGGAAGAGAGCAGGAGTTGTTAGAAGTGAAGCCTCGGATGCTGTTTCCAGCTCATCCTCCTCACAGAGCGCCGCTCTTGTTCTCTCTGACAGCGAGGGATATAAAAGGACGCCTGGAGAGTTGTACAACAACTTGTGTTTACAAGACGTAACTGCGGTTCAGATAGTTGCAGTCTGAGCCGTGGCGCTCTCGTATCAAGACGTAGAGTAGCTGCTGTTTGGCACTTTGAAAGACAAACGGCTCTTTTTTTTTATGTATACACCAAAATAACAAGATGCCTATAACCCTTTTCTCTTTGTGTGTACGGAATAAAGTGAAAGCCAGTCGGAGATGTAGTTTTTCTAGTCAGAAATGTGTTTTGTCTGTACAAAAAGCCTTTTGAATTCAGTCAATAGCTGCGAGGAAAGCTTTTTCTGCACCAACAGTTTGATGTTTTCTTTTTTGTTCTGTTGGTTCACTTTGGTCTTATGTTAACAGTCACATGTTAGCCTGCATATAAAAGGTCAAAGTGCCAAATTGTTTGTGACAAACAGGCTAGTCAACATCATTTCCCACTTGTTTGCCTTCATGCCTTTATTCCATGTTTTATTTTTGTTTTTTTCTATTCATCCTTTATGTTTTTTATATTTTTATATATATATATATATCTATTTTGTTAGTATCCTAAATGTACAAAATGTAATAAAACATGCATGTTTGTCCATGCACTTCATCATCTGTGTGTACTCATTTTTCATTGTTTTGTTTATCCACCATCTCAGTGTACATATCAGAGTATAATTATGTTTTCCAAAGGAAGAAAAGCTCCTAACAAACAGCCATAGTATCAGTACGCTCCCTGTGTGTCTATTCACCCAGTCCTAACTTGCTGTTCTGTATGTGGTCTGTCTGTCTCTGTGCCTGCGTCCTGCCACCGACACTAGGAGGAGAAATGTCTAGACTTTGCAGTGTCCTGCACTGGCTGATTAGCCGCTGTTAGTGCAGGAAAAGCGATGCTTGAGCTTGGTAAGACTGTTTAGAGAAAGGGAAAGCGAGTCTCGGTGCCAAACACTGTGGCTGCATGTTCTCTTGGCTTGCTGCTGCACGGCTTCATCCATACGCTGCCATGTTGAATACATTGCAGAGTGCATAATTTAACACAACATGGGGTGTACCGTATGTAAAATTGATTCACATGTACAGATGGGTAGTTATTGCTCAAACAGTTCCACTATACTGCGTCAGTGTTCTCTTTAAATTTGACCTTTTTTCATGCTACGGATTTACCAGAATTTGGTTTTACTCCAATAAAAAGCATTTAGACCATGATGGGAGAGGAAAACTGTGAGCCACGCTAATGCAATTTTTAAAAGTAGGTTAGATGGGCATGAAAATAAAACCGTAGGAGGAAGCTCATTGGGAGGTGGATGATTCAGTCATTTTCAGTCATTATAGTCTAATACCCTATTGAGACAATGTAATCAACTGTAGGAAATAATCCAGTGCTTAATGATATCTGATGGATACATTATTTAGGTTTAGGAGGAGCAGCTTTGTCCTCTATCTCTAGGGACAGCCAGACTGGATTAACCTAGAATTAAAGCATTGTTGCCTTCAAAACTGAGAAGTTATCTATGGTTTTATACAGTGATACACGTCTCTTTGTTTTGATTTAATGACCCGCAACGTTACATTTCATTCAATCTCACACCAAAGGCTCTGTGAATAACATAACCAGAATGTAACTGCACTCCATATTGTCTGGAATATAAAAGATGATACAGAGCCTGATCATATCTACAACACGTGTCTAGAATAGTGGAGATGATATCCATGGGTGAAATCTAACATGGCAGGACTCCCATAAACCCCTTAGGTTAACTATAAATCCAGCTTTAGAGGCTTGTCCTGTTAACATAAAGCTTTTGTTACAAATGTTTGAAAGATGTAATTATCAGGCGGGTAGTTAATATCAGTTGAGTTACTTCATGGGACCAGTAGAATCTGGTGTTTTTTGAGAGCTTGACACATAAGTTACTAAAAGTCAGGATATCTCGGCATCTGCTGCTTCAGCTTTGAAACAAATTTTGCTAAAGTACACAACCAAATTGCTGCATTAGTATTTGAAACAACTTTGTACCAAGTTCTAGGACTACACAACGCTCTCTGATGTTTCTAAACACAATCAAATGTGATGGCCGAGGTCTAACGTGCCTCTCCATGCAGATCCATGGCATGAAACATTTGTGATCTCTTGTTTCAGACCACTTGTTTGGACTGCTTGCACACAGCTTGCCTTTGATTCATCTCGCACAGCTGTTGCTGAATTCACTGAAGTGATTTAACATCCTGCTGTTCGCTCTTGTTAACTTCACTGCCTCGTCTCATCAGTTCCTCTCTTTTTCTTTCTCCCTCTCCTCTTTCTCGTGCCTTTCCAGTGCACACAGGGAACTAAAGGTTTGCTGGAGTCCGCCACTCGCTCCCCACTTCTTTCCACGTCATGTCCTCAGGGGAAACAGACAGTTCATACCTGCCCAGACAACAACCCTGCGGTGAACTCTGACCCATCACCAGAGCTTTCAACAAGCTGCGGGCCACGACATACCGCTAGCTCCCAAGGCAATACCTCTCCACCACGTCACACCAAGAGTCGAGCAAAGAAAAGTAAACGAGCGGCTTTGCATATTCCCAACCCTGCCTTTGATGTCCCTGTTTCCCCTACGTCTCCGGACGCTGGCCCCAGCTCCAGAGCCAGAGGCCATAAAGGTGCCAGCTTGTCCCCTTTGCACTGACTGACTTGAATGACGGCTTTCTCAAGTGAAAACACACATTGTTTGAAGCTTGCATGCTGTAACACAGTCAGATACAAGTGGTATGAATTTAAAACTTTCTTTATTGTTTGTTGTGTTAGTCCAGAGCCAAGTCATTGTGTTTGAGGATGACAATCATAAAGATATGTAATTGTTTGATCAATTTATTGTGGAAAAAGGAACACTACAGCGGGTTGGATTCAACTTTGGTGTACAACGAACATCACATGAATAGATTTGTGAGATGGAGAAACTGGTGTACTGAGAGAGCCATACGTCTTTCTCATGGAAAACATGAATTTTACCAGCATGCCAGGTCCATCAAATATTGTGAAGTAGTAGCTTTGACGAATCAGGTGGACGAACTCTGGGAGCTTGAGAAGCTAAAGCTCAGAATTCGTTCGCATCTGTATGGAGAAAAGTTGCTCTTAAAAGGGAAATCTGTCACAAATATAGAATTCACATATGTAACTTCTATAACACTGTGCAGCTCAGTTTACGGTGTGAACTTGAGCCAGTTTCTCCTTAAGCTGAACAGCAGAGATGATGTCATGTTGAGACATATAGGCAGTGCATTATGGAACAAGTCATGGGACTCTGACGGCAGTTAAGCATATGAAAACATTTTGCAATTCATATCTGAAAGCTCTGCGTTCACATCAAAATATTCTGGATGTTCATATTAAAGGAATCGACTAATTAAGATATCAATAGTTTTAGCGAGAACACCTTCCTTGTCATAGAGTCTCCAACTCTATGAAACTCTCATTGTCATTCGTCCAGAAGTTATTCCCTCATTTGCTGTTAGGCTCAGACTTCCAAGAACACCTTTTTTGTTTTGTTTTTTTTCTACTGTATGTCAATTAGTTTGAGGGGTTTTGTTTGGAACTGACATGACCTGGGTCTGTAAGGCAAGCAAAGTGCATGTCGGACATCCTCTGAAACCCTCATTCCCTACACCTTACTGGCGCTGGGGTTGCATCCAACAATTTAAGTGATATTCTGAAAACTGATCTACTTGACACAATGAGTGTAGCTTTACCTAACCTTCAAGCGTGCTATTAACATTTTTGCCTTTGTTCAAACAACTTTGTAAGAACTAGTTTTAAGCATATTACATGATCTTAAGGCCCCTTTTGTTTCAGTTTTTACAATGTACACTATAGTCAGAGTACAATGGAGTACTTACTCCAAAATGTGCAGACACTAGGATGAATAGCGGGGCCCATTGCTTACTTTTGTCCTAGCCCCCTTTAGCAGATTAAATCCGGCCCTGGGTGGAAAGCACACTTTGCCCCAAAATTTCTAATAGTTGTTCAGTTGGGGGGGCGCCAAGGTGGTGCAGTGGTTAGCACTGGTTAACTACCTGGTTCGAACCTCAGCTGGGGCCTTTCTGTGTGGAGTTTGCATAAGTTCTTTCTGGCTTCCTCCCACAGTCCAAAGATATCCACTTAATAGGTTAATTTGTGACCCTAAATTGGCCGTAGGTGTCAATATGAGTGTGAATGGTTGTCTCTATGTGCCCTGTGATGAGCTGGCGACTTGTCCAGGGTGTACCCCGCCTCTCGCCCAAAGTCAGCTGGGATAGACTCTTGCCCCACTGTGACCCTGATGAGAATAAGCAGTTACAGATAATGAATGGATGGATGTTCAGTTGGGTTGAGGTCTAGTGACCGTGAAGGCCGTAGCATGAGACTCACATCATTTCTTATGTTTCTACCCACATTTATTCACCTATCTCAAACAAATGTATATGGGCCCATTGAGTTCAGTAAGTTATTCAGTGTCAGTTCAAAGGTTTCTGTTGACTTTACTATCCAAAATGTTTAAATAGCACGTGTGAATTCTGTTTTTGTGCGAATTTCCCTTTTACTTTGCACAGCACAGTGAGTTGAGCGTGCATCAGTTGTATCGGTGTGTGATTTCCATGCTGTATAAATGGCAGCGAATGCACCTGCATGACAAATGACTAAAGATGTGTTTTATGGTATTTTCTGTTTGTTTGTTTACATCCTTTCAAACATCACATTATACACCTGAGAGGTCCTACACCACTGTAGGAAAACTGTGGTTTGGATTTGTGAATATATAGTTGTGTACCTGAGCTGAAGCAGTATTGTTCATTGCCTGTGCTGCACCACCTCGTGCTTGTGTTATCATTGACATCTCACACTGATTTGAGGCTCCACTTGTTGCACATTTTCTATCAGCAACAGCAATATCTGTCCTCTCCTCCTTAAAACTGTTTTACTTTCTGCGCTCAGACAAATCCAAGGAGATCTCTGTGAATGGTGGGTGTGTTGGTTTGTTCTCAGGTGGAAAGCTGTAGGCGATATTCGGTATTCAATATGCAAGTTCTATGTGACATGTATCACGTTTATCCACATTGTAACCCGATGGCAATAGCTGCACAAAAATGCAATGATCCGAACAATCATCTCCGTGCACTAAAATGTAGACACGCACACACACACACACACTGTTTGTAGCTCACCTTAAGAGTGTTAACACTGAGTATCACTTTGTGTGCAGTATAAGTCAAAGAGTCATCCCAACACCTCCTGGATGTCGCTGAGAGTGAATGCAAGCAATGCATTATCGAGGAGAAAAGTACTGTACTGTATTTGTACAAATCGTGAGGTTACACTCCTGTTAAAATAAAGGAAAAGGAAAATAAAGTTCAGTGGAAGAAAGAGCCTCAATTTGTTTTTATGAAGTGCTGCAATTGACCACTAGATGACAGTGATGACTTATAAACACGGAGCACATAATCCGTTCACACTCAACCCATGTGTACTGTGTACATCTTGAGTTGCAGGGATATTTTAGCACTCCTCAGAATTCTTCTCTAATTACTTCACTTCTCTTTGTCGTCCTCTAAACCTTTGTTGCTCTAATACCTTATGCAACATAGTCAACATAATCTCTTTCCCTTTTGTTGTGTAATTGGAAATGAGTCTTTTTGACATTTTGTGACTTCATTGTTCAGTCGCTTTGGGTTTATTCAGTCACCTATACACTGAAACCCAATGAAACAATGCCTGAAAACAAAACTGCACTCTGGGAGCAGACAGGTGTTTTGAAGTAAGGCGCAGCGGTAGTCTTGAGGCAAGGAAGGAGGACACATTGGTTTCTGGTCTGAATTCCACGGCTGACTGTGAAACTGCCGATGGAGTAGTGTAGCGGATTGCTTTCTTTCCTTCGTCAGCAGCTTTCATTGATCAACATAACCAGCCTGAAGTTGTTTGAAGCGGTTTCTATTGGTATAAAGAAACATTTAGACTGAAATCTTAAGTGTTTTTTTTATAACAGTCATGAGTAAGCAAGTCAAATTTAAAGTTAAAAAAAGATCCCTACAGGTGTATTTAAAAAATAAAGTTTAACACCCAGGTAATCTTCATCAGAACTGTGCGGGTGTGATTTAATACGATTTGTTTGCCGTCTCCCTGGCAACATGAGGGAAACCAACAACTGTCATCAGTTAATGTAACAAAAGAGTGAAATAAAACAATAATAAACGATAAACACCATTAAAATAATGATACAATAATTAATACCGAGACTGTCATCAAATTCTGAGTTTGTTTCTGATGGTGCTGAATCCTGATTGGCTGGATTCAGCCCACTTCAAAGCAGTAAGAAAAGCAGAAACCTGTCCTGTGAAAAAACAAACCTGTTCCACCATATCAGACTCAAATTTACTAGTTGACGCTTTGATGCGCTCAACTGATTTGCATTCTCACTAAAATCAGTTACTAAATTCCACAATTGAGTTTTTGTCTTTATTTCTGTTAACATAAATGTCATGGTAAACTACATATATTGTATGGGGTTTATGTCACCAGTTGCATGTTAGAATGTTGCTTTGTGGCTGATCTTGTCAAACGCAGATCATTGTGTAATCTTTCCATGATTTGCATTTTAACTTAACAGTAAGAATGAGGAGTTGCAGGATCTAAAAGTCTGGCTAACTTGTTAAGAACAATGTTGTGCATTTCGAGTGCTGCTCAGCTGTTCACAACATAAAAGGAAAATGTTCCGGTGTAAGTGGAAAGCATGCAGTGTTATTATATATATATATAATAACACTGCATATATGTTATATATATTATATAGCGTTGTTTAGCGAAGCAACATTTATTTGATTGGACTGAACCACCGAACTTCTGATTAGTGGGCGACGTCTTGAGCGACAGCTGCCCAAACATTTGAATGTAAATTGCATCAATTGTTTTTAAAGCTTGGGCTAAAAGAAACATTAATGCATTAATGACAAGGTCACTGTATATTCTGTAGTCTGAACAAGGGCCAGCAGTTGAAATGAGACATTTGGCTAACTCTGGCACAAATACAGAGATGTTGATGAATGTACTTTGTGACCTCTGACCTCTGCTAAGGTCTCCTTCTGACGCAAGATTTTAAATCATGTCAGCCAAATTGTCTTCATATTGGTCAGTTGCTTATAATGGCACATACTTTCGGCCTGCATGTTGTATCCCTGTGTTTACATCTTAAAACATTGACCTCATATGACGTCATGTATAACTCAAACATATGGTATTCACTGTGAAGAAGCCAAGAGTCTAGATACTCTTGCACCAAACATGTGAAACACACATATCAGTGGTTTAATATCTTAGCACGTGTTTTGGCAGCTGTCTAACTGGTAGTTTACCTGTCTGTCTTACATGTGTGCAGCTTACGAGGGAAGCGGGGCTCCCCTTTTGCCATTCCCTCTTAGGAATGTCAAGACAAATTTAGGGTTCCCCCAGGCCAAAAGACTCGTGTTTATGAGTCGCTCGGAAGAACAAATAAATGTTTATGGAGAACCGTCGCTTAACATCACTGATCTCCCCTTCCTTGTCTACTGTGTATGGCTGTGTCATGAAAACACAGCGCTGTTGCCAAGGAGATTCCCCCTTCTCTGCTTAATGAGTGGGGTCTTTGTCTGTGCGTTAGGCTTCAGGTTAAAACTTTTCATCACCCTTTACTATGCATTCACTTCTTGGCACCGATAACATCTCATCAGACGCCATGACCAACTCTCATTTAGAAGTATAGGCCTTCTGCAGCAGCCAGAGCCAAAGTCAAGATCAAGGGCAAGAATGGGAACATTTCCAGAACTTTATCATGTCATCATTACTGGCTTCAGTTGACGTTCAGTTGACGTGGGTTTCTGTTGAAAGCCTATAATCAATGTTACTTCATTTATACTCACATCGTACATGTATTGAAACTTTTACAAGAACAGATTCTTTCAGTGGATAAAAGTAGCTTGGAGAGCATGTTAAGATCATCTAAAAAAAATCTTGTTCTCTATGACCTCCAGTGGTTTAACTTCTCACCTTGCTGCAGTGAGGTAGAAGTGTTCTCCAGGGTGTGGTCAGTACACTGTGACATCACTGTTGCTTGTGGTTAAAGGTGCAATAGAGGATACCTCTGACCATAGGTCAGCGAAACACTGCAGCCTGGTATTAAAGACATAACACATGACATTTCTGCATTTAAATACCTAAAAACGAGTAGATCTATGTTATATATTTTGTTGAGTTGTGTACTTACATCAATCCTAATGTTTCCAATAATGTTCCAAATTATGTTCCATCTTATATTGTCCATGTTTTAGATTTGAGTGACCCCCTAGTGGCAGGAATTACACTGTATGTTTAGTGGTCATCTTAAAAGTTTATCAGACTCTCAACAGATATAGACCACACAATTTTGGTCGGGTGAACATTGACACTTTAATATTGACACTGATGTCTGATGAACATCCATTTGCTGTTTGTGTATAGCTTCGATTAACCGGTCAACATGTGTTTCTAATAACTATAAGTGTGCCTATAAAGTTGTACTATATTCTAAAAGTGGCTACGCTTATGACCAAAGAAATGTATTTTCCAGCTCTCTTCTGTGGTTTTTAGGTTTGGGTAGTGACCAAAAGAATGACATTCTGGATGCGAGCAGCTTAAAATGAAGCTAGTGAATTGTGTTTGATACTCAAAACACAGTACTCGCCACCGTGTAAGAATTCTGCGTGTAAGAATTCAGAATCTTCTTCTGTTGTGTCTTTATTTTCCATGTTGCAGCTGTGCTGCCACCCATGGTGAGAATGCCTGATCTATCCATTTCAATTGTATCATGTGGGAACAGGCTCAACATATTTCTGTGTGAAAGCCCAGCACTCGTCTCCTGCAAATTAGATTCATATGCAGCTAATTTGCTTTGTCTTCTGGAGGACATTTTCATTTGTGTCGGCGCCTGAATTACTTTCACATTTAGTGTGATGGTCTTAAAGTGCAGCAAAAGGTCATAGAAAAGGTAGGGGTTGAATACTTGGGTGTACAAAGCACAAGACCCCCCAGTGAATGCCGCCTGACAGTGTAGAGTCTGAGCTTGGGGGTCTCTCTGGTGTGGGACTGGTTTTGCATGACAGATGGATGCCGGTTATCCACAACCCAGAGTCTGGGGTGAGTCGTGGGGATTCCAGCTCTCCTGTTGTGCCTCTGCAACATCTGTGCTTTGGGAACACTCCCCAACCTCTATATCTTTCATTTCAATCAGAAGGCATCTTAGAGAGTGATAAAGTAATGAATGTCTTCGACATAGGCTGCACAATATGGAAAAAGTCAATGAGATAGGCAACTGGATCAGATTGTGTCAGTGTCATGTAGTTTCTCCAGATGCCTCACAGGAATATCCTCTTAAAGATGATATAGTCTGGTGAAAATCTGGAAACCATGACGCTTAAACTGAAGATATGTATTGAATAGCAGGATTCCTGATGAGCTCATTGGACGGACCCAAATCTGGAAACACTGTGATAAAAACGGATGAGGAAAAATGGAAAAGGATAATTATATAACAGAGGGAAAGGTAAAATCTGATCTGTTGAATTGATTTCGATCATGGCTCGCTGTTCTTTTCAGATGGTGTGGTTCTATTGGCCTCGTTAGACCATGACCCTCAGGACACACTTGAGTGGTTTGCATTCAAACCTGAAGCAGACAGGATGAGAGTCAACACCTCTAAGTCTGAGGCCATGGTTCTTTGCAGTGTATTGCTTCCTCTAGGTTGGGCGTGAGTTGCTGCCCCAAGTGATGAAGTTCAAGTATCTTAGGGTCTTGTTTACCAGCGAGGGTAAAATAAAACGTGACATAGACAGCCAGATTGGTTGCGGATACAAGCAGCCAAAATGAGTTTTCTCCATTGGGTGGCTGGCTTACCCTTAGAGATAGGGTAAGGAGCTCAGACATCCAGAAGGAGCTCGGATTACAGCTGCTGCTCCCTCACATTGAAAGGAGCCAGCTAAGTTGATTTGGAGGAGCTGGAAAAAGTGGAGGGGATGTCTAGACTACCTTATTAGCCTGCTGCCACTGCGACCCCAGATAAGTGGCAGAAAATGAATGGATAGAAGGATCAATTGCCCAAAGGAAACACTAATAGCCATACAGGAAGCAGGAAAAGAAAAGACATAAGAAAGAGAGCACCACTTTATAAAAAGTAGAAGTTTGGACCTTGGCTTTTAATATTTAGGTCTACATACAAGGTTGTATCTGGGTCGAGTTAAGTTAAGCTGAGACCAAGCAGCAACCTCCGTGGCTGTGAAATGAAGCTAATACGGAAGTGCCAAAAACTGCAGTTCCTCAAACGGCCACATGAGGCTGGCTACAGAACGAGTCAGTCTCCATCGATCTATCTATCTATCTATCTATCTATCTATCTATCTATCTATCTATCTATCTATCTATCTATCTATCTATCTATCTATCTATCTATCTATCTATCTATCTGTTAAGGCCTATTTAGGAACTAATATGACAACATAAAAAATTAAAGCTATCAAGAGAGCAAAACCCCCATAAAAAGTGTGTGCTACAGGTAGGTAAATTATTTTCTGGACAGCACCATATTTTAGCCAAATTTGTTGACAGTTTGGCCAATTGGTACCATTACAAAGTAAGCTGAAATGGCTATTAACATTTTCTCTTTGCAGTGTTCCCATGGTTGTATCACTAGATGACTTTTATACCGAAGAAATACTTCATTATAAAATAAATGTGATTGTTCTCAGGAGAGTTCTGAAGCTTCTTTTTTCTGTAATTTCTCAGCCGATTTGTGGATTTATTTATGAGTTATAGACATCAGAGATATCGTCTGCAAGTGTAAGTCAAGTCTGTGTCTTAACATTTGACTGACTTATCCCCCCCGAGAAGGAATATAAATTTTACTCAAATTCACCTCACACAGTATTCGCTGCCTCTTTACCTCCCCTTCAACTCTCCTGTGCTCGCTGGGGAGGTTTTTGGCTTTCACTTTTGGCTTTGCCCTGTGGAATGTCAATGTCTATTACAGACCTTATCTTTGAGTATCCAAATGGTAAAAATGCTGCTCGGAACAATGACTTAAATTACAGAGGACCACAGTAAATATCACTCCCCACCTCTACCTGCAAGGGTAATCCCATTCAAATGTCAACAACACAACCACAAAGTCAGTTTTAATGATCATAAATATGTGCAATTTTGAGTTGAAGTGTATCAAATATGTACATAATCCACTGAGGAGGGTAGCTGGTGTTAGCAGGACCCTTTTGTTAGTGTTAGCCAGATGTTTGCTCTCTGTTGTGGACTCCCCAAACCCCAGCAGAGCCATTGGCACCTCCTGCCTCTTCAGATTTGCTATAATCTCGTGCATATAATTCAAAGCACTGATTAGTTCGTCTTGTGGTCAACACCTCTAGCAGCTGCTTCGGCAAGCTGGTTTTTATATTCCACTGTATGTGTTTACTCGAGTGTGTGATTCAGACAGGTTCAGTCCAATATTGAAATTCCTACAGTCAGCACTGTCTTCCGCAGAAGGAAATGGTTGATTTGTCACATATCCAATGCATCAACACAGATGCTGGAGTGCGTCAACTGCTTTGAGAAGATTCATGCATATCAATAACTTCAGTTCACAAATCTACTGCTGTCCTAATTTTACTACGTGCTGACATTTGTCTCTTCAGAAGAGATAAGTGTTTGGTCTTGACGTGATTTTATTTCTTTCTCTGCATCGGTTGGTATTCACAGGCAGACTGCCTGACAGATGGAAAATGGAAATTGTGATGGAGCACCTGGAAGCCACGTGTTGACTGGATAGGAGATTGAAAGAGTGTTTGTTGAAAAATGTGTGACACTGCTAAGGAATAGATAAGCGAAAAAAAACTGCTTTATTTCTTTATTTTGGATTTCAGATCCAGGTGCTACTGGATAACCTTTCTTTCCCCTTTACTTCAACTTTCAGATCCCATTGAGTCACAGAATCACTGTGTCAGGATTTTCGTGGAACAATTAGTATAAACTGTGGGCAGTTTTATAGTGTGGGTTGGCATTGCCTCACCCTCCTCACCACCAACTGTTCAGCTTCTAACGCCGTGTGGGGTCCACCAGCGTGAAACCCTGCTGAACGAATGGGAGGTTGAACGTGCAGGTGAAAAGGTACTTTTCTTTCCTGCTGTGAGATATCGCATGCAACCGCTTGACTTGCGCTGCAAATTAACCGATTTTTACCTTTACAGGCGAGATGTGAGAGATTGTTTGGGCGGTTTCCCGGAACTACAAAAAAAAAAGAAAAAAAAACAACTTTCAGCTCATCAGCTCTCTTTTGTTTGAAGCCGGTTTCAAAATCCAAAAATTATTTAGCTGATGAAAAGATTAGATAAAATATTACCATTACTACTTATACTACTACTGCTATTTATATTTAAGTGATGCAATCATAATTCCAAGGCCTTAACATCACGTCTGGTACTCACTTAATAGCAATGCTGTTTTTGTAAATGACCATAGACTGTATGAATATAAATGGATGCAGTCTCCATGCCTGAGGCTGAGGCGGGCCGACTGAAGCCCCATTGCTGAAACTAGCCACCTGTAATGCCAACCACCTGTCGCACAAAGCGGCCATGCCTTTAATTATGCATAACTTTAAGCCTTAATATATAATATGTATATAATGTAATTTAGTTCAGGTCATAGCTGACTTTTCTCCCTGCATGTCAGCAGCAACCGGCAGCTATTGCGGCTGTGGCCGTGGAAGTGCCAAAAACTGCATTTCCTTTAAATGGCCTTGATTATTTTACTTACGTATATTCTATACTGATGACGTTTTATACATATATGTTTATAGAAGACAGTAAATTCATCAAAAAGTCATCACAACTTATGAGGAATATATAGGATAATTAAAATGTCATGTCAGTGGATGAAAAATAAAGAAAGAAAGAGGACATACTCTACTGTTCAGCTTGTTTTTGACCTTGGGAGGTTGTTGGGAAGGTTGGCGGCCATGGAGGCTACAAATGGACCTGAGCTTTGGTCGGGCCTGCCGTGCAAGCCCAACCAAGAACCAGAAAATAAGAGGCCTAAAATAGAGCAAAGGACTGCAATTCTGTCAATGAGCCGTGTTGTGCGAGTAAAAATAATCCAGTGGGAAAATATAATCAAAGGGCTCTCCAGCCTCCCTTATCCGTATTTGACTCCATTCAAGTCAAAATAAAACAACTGCGAGAGGAAAAGCGTTGGATTTCCGACAGCATCTGCATTACTATTAGAACATACAGTTGACATAGTGCAGGGAAAGGAGGAATTATTTCAAGCAAAGCTGAAGACTAAAAGAAAAAGAATATGAAAGTAACTACATTTATAAGAACAAATTAAACTTCTCGACTTATTATCAATGATGTAAACTGAAACTTTAAACCAATGCCTCCTGAATTTGTCTAAAAATGCAAACACATTCTCCCAAAATCTAATTTCCCTCCCTGGAGGCACAATGTGTAGTCAAAACACCATTGAAATAGCAGGACAGAAAGTACAGTAAGGGTGTTGTGGTCGAGGTGGTGAATGGGCAGAAACATTGGCCTTTAATTCACAACTTTTACAGAGAACACACTGTGAGTCAAGTTTTAATTTCTAGCTAAAGGTTTTGTTATTTCACCATAATCAAAGCCTCACCCTAACCTTAGCCAAAATTGTTTTAGTTGCCTAAGCATAACCATAGCCTCTCCCGAGCCATAAATATAGTTGTTTTAGTTGCCCAACCTTAACCCAAACCATAGAAAGAGTTATTTTACTTGTCTGAACTTTGGATTTGAATGTAAAAAAGGATTTTACTTGGGGCCAAAAAGTTTTATGTTACCTACCTAGCCGACTACCTAGTCGTGAGCTTGGTTTATTAGTCAAAGCGTAGTGTTGACAGCAGGAAGTAGGTACAGCACAGTATGCCAGGCTGTCAACCCTTGCGCACTCACGCAATTAACACTGTTCACAAGCTGTGGCGCCTTACGTATATATGTTCTCACACAGTCACACAATTTCATGATGGATAAGTGAAAAGTGGACGCTGACAGCGCACGGACAGACAAGACAGAGTGGTGCAGCGCCTTGCTGGAGCGAGTTCTTCAGACCATCAAGAGGAAATATTATATAATTATAAAGGGGTTGCCAACATGTTCTCATACTGCCCGAACAAATCGCTTTTCAAATTCCTGGAAGCTGAGGAGCGATGACCCCAACTGAATCTCACCCCATAACTAAACTGCAAAGTTGACAGCCCTGGCATTGTTTCAGATCTTTGACTTGAGCGACGTGCATTGTCCAAGCACGCTTATGGATACTGGATTACTGATTAGCCAACTGTACACAATTACACCTTGCACAACCAGCTTAACCACATACAGTTCTGTGGTACTGAGTGTTACTGCAAAAAACCCTAACACACCCATTAATAATAAGACACTATTTGTCCTGTTCCCATGGACATCATGACTTTGGGCCCTACTCCATGAGTCACATAATTACCAAATGTGCCAAAAGAAGGTAGCTAGGTTGCACAACATAAATGAATAATTGCTGATTAATGATTCCAGGAAGTCCTGCAACTATACGTGTTGATTTACTGTCACTCTTACTGGGAGACTTAATAGAACCGAGCCATTGTCCACCTGCTCTTGAGCTGAGCTGGCCAGCACACAATGTTATAACCTAAAAATATCAATATGATTCATATCAATATGAATATAATTTTGGGCCCATGGGCCACGCACACTGAAGGCTTCCTCTTGCCGGCTGACTTTCTTGCTGGCATTAAAATAATCGGCTCGGCTCGTCAAGACTTGCTCTAAGACGACGCTCAGTAAAGTCTGGCTGTTTCCTCTGCAATGTTTCTGCACCTGTTATGTATATTTAAAAAAATACAGGTTACAGCTGTGGACTGTTGAGTTTGAGATGTATCAGCTAAGTCAATTATGGTTATCTGGTTTAAAGGATGAGCATTAGCATTAGCTGAACTGCAGCAAGTGTGCAAACTAGCTTGAAATGTAGCTTGCTAATTTTGGCCAAATTGTGGCGTTGTTGTAGCCTAACTACTCCCAGTGAAACAGCCTCAATAGTGTTTACATAAAGGAATGAACTTAGTATTTGTAGACAGAACCACATGCTTCCTATCCCAAACAGTTCCAGTAACATGACATTTATTCAATAGCATGAATTATTAACTTGTGTCCAGTCAGTAATTCAATTTAAGCACTCTGTAAGAATAAGGTGACCAGATTTATGAAGTAAAAACAGGGGATTTCCAGTTTGGTGGTCAATATAACATAAAAGATCCAATGTTATTATAAATGTAATAACGAAGAGGGAAATTCTGATTCATGCATATTGACCATGGTAACTGTTGTACTGCAATAAATTGATGCTATGATAAACTACAGAGTATTTAATTATCTATAAAGCAGTTTTTACTTTCTACCAAAGCAAGACAAATTCAGTACCAAATCACTTCTTAAAGGTTTTATCCAAAGATAAACCTTCAAAGGCCAATTGTCTTCAACATTGTCTACTTCTTCTAGATTGAGTTCATCCTTTTTTTTTCCTTTCAGTTTTCTTTCCCCCGCACAGACACACCTTTGTATCTTACTGCAAACACACAACCAGCTTGCCCTGCTTAACATCTTTCTGTTTCTCTTCCCTCTATACGTCTCTCTTGCCGACTTTCTTTGTCGGCGGTATGTTTTTGATTGAGGAGGCCTGTTGTTACTGACGTAGCCTATCAAAAGCAACGTGGTACTGAAGGGTGATGTCATTCACCGACCACTTATGTTCACTGTTGTTTTACCTAGTCTGTGCTTGAAAAAATATCCACCGTGTCCGCGTCTCCTAATGTGATACCTGAAAGCTGAGTCCTTACTGCAGTGGCCTGGGTTCAAATATGGCCCTTCACTGCATGTCCTCCTCTCTTGCTCAAAATTAAACATGATAAAAAAATTTGGTTCATTAAAAAACTATAGTGGGACAATGTGAAACACTGTTAGAACTTATACTTATATAACATATACTTAAATAATAATTACAAGTGGTAGCCCTTTGGCTCTGCGGTGGACTGGGAGGGACCATCAGCAAACAGAAACACAACACAAATAGAAGTTTGACATATGTTTTATATTTATATTTAGAACAACATAATAAAGACATAAGATGGTGATGAGAATGGCAACTACTAGAATGGGCCAATCACATTGTAACTCATGCTGGAGGAATTGTGGCGAGCACGCTGCCAATCACACCCAAATATTCTGGTTATGTCCCAAACTAAAGACATTCTGAGGAGAGATATTTGGTGCTCTTTTCCAACAGGATATACGCCGATATCCTGCTGTGGCTCTATTAAGAGTAATGCCTAAAAGTCTGAATAGGAAGGCCAAGAAACACCTCTTAAATATATTACTCACAGCAGCTTTGAAGTGTAGAACCATTAGATGACTGAAACCAACCAGATATAATACATGGATCCAGGGACGTCTGTCAGATGGAGCACATTCAGGCTCCAAAAATCAATCTTTACCAAATGGTGAGTCCTGTCATTGCTTTATTAATACAATTAGATTTATCAGACAATGATGGTTAGCCTCCTTCCTCACTCTTATACCTCCTTTTTATACATACTTTACATATATAAATATATATAATACATATATAAATATGTATATTTAAATTAATATATTTAGTTTGGAGTGGATATTTGTTTTTTGTTTTTTTTGTTTGTCTTATTTGCTTACAACTTTGGTTTTGTTGTTGATGAAAACTAATTAAAAAATAAGGTAACTACATAATATACTATCTGTGTATTTCTCAGTCGAATGTATTTTCTTCAGCCAGCTTCTCGATGAACTCCTGGCAGGGGAAGAGGTTTGGAATAATAAATTGGCAGGCTCTGTTATTATATCTTTATCTACATCTTCTCTCTCTCCCTGTTGGCCAAAACATCTACAACACAGTGTAGGAGGCTCTGCTACTTGAGATATTATTTCACTTTGCACTCTTTTTTAATGCACAGTTGAAAAGCAAGGGACAGACCACCAAAAATGGGCTTACACCCTGTACATAGGAAGGATCCCAATGAGCAGTGTTCTAAATCTTTCACAGCTTTTTCCATGCGCTCTCTGTACTGCTGTGAACACAGTGCCCATAGCATCTGCATGCAAGGTTTGTGAGAGTGTACTAAATCTGTATGGAGCTCTAATAAGGGAAGACCACCCCTGAAAGACCCTGCTATGCCATTAAGTCACTTTCCATATGTAAAACTACACAAAGGTGTATTGTTGCAGGATAAACTGTATAATCAACCATTAATACATCCGCTCGTCCCAGATTTTCAAACACATTTATCACATCTACTGCATTTCCATGGCTAGTAAAGTTTCCACAGTTGATTGCATTGCACACGTGTCATATATATCTTAGTTGCACTGAAGGAAATGTCCTGCATGTATATGCATGCTATACATATAAGGCGTGAATAGTTTCAATATATCCTAATTGGTGAAATGATTGAAAACAGATCAAGTTTGACGAACATCAAGAACATTTTTCTCTGCATAGACTTGCAGGAGATGTGACCTAGGTGTGGTAGCGATGATTTCATCCAATAATCTTTCAAAATACCTGGATTATCACTGCAAGACTTCAAAGACCGATACTTTGTCAATGCTGTGACGTATACTGCTCTCTACTAACATCAAACGAGTGGACTCTGATGAATTTATGTGGCTATAAAAGAGGGTTTTGGGCTGAGCGTAAACGGCCTCACATCTGTGCTCAATCTTCACTGTGGCATGTAATGAGGATCACAGGGCCTTTGTTCTCTCTCAGAAGAGAGAAGCCAGGTAGGGGGGCTAAAGCTCAGGTAAGCCTGTGCATGTGCCTTACAGTTAATGGAAAACATTAGTTGAGAGCTGTGGAGAATAGGACTCTGCTGCTGAACTGGGGGTCTTACTAGCGGCCTTTAAACCATGCGGCTGGATCATCTGGACTCAGCTCTGACCAAAGGTTTGAAGTCTCCCACAAATAAAAGTAAGGAGTGCAACTAGAGCCTCGACCAGGTCGGGCAACTTTCACATAATCTTTGACCTGTTAGATAAAACCGTATCATGCTACAACGTGGGGGTCAGTAGGTCAGCCTTGAATGTTACACATAACTCATAAGAGATGAGCCAGATCTAAAGACACTTGTCTTGTCTCCTTAGAGTCCAAATAAGACCAAGATTTTGAAAACTCAAGATTTTATATAAGCATGGAGTGGATGTGTGGGAACCACACATGCAGATACCATCTGTTCACCTTGCCTGTTTCTCACAAAGGCACGGTGGTTGGAACCAAAAATCTCAAATTTGACTCATCAGACCAAAGTGCATATTTCCACTGGTATAATGTCCAGTCCTTGTGTTTCTTGGCCCAAGCAACTGTCTTCTTCCTTTTGGTCTCTGTCAATAGTGTTTTCTTTGCAGCAGTCCAACCGTGAAAGCCTGATTCACAGAGTCTTCCTTGAACAGCTGATGTTGAGATGTGTCTGCTACATCAACTCTGTGAACTCTGTAATCTGAGGTGCTGTGAACTGACAATTTCTGAGGCTGGTAACTGTAATATACTTATCCTCTGTAGCAGAGGTGACTGTTGGTCTTCCTTCATACCATCTGATAGTTTTTGTGACTGGACATGATGACACATTCAAAGTTCTTGAAATGTCCTGGATTAACCGACCTTCATGTCTTAAAGTAATGATTGACTATGATTTCTCTTTACCTAGTTAACAGGGCGATTTTCTTCATGCCAACACTGTCTCTGAACAACACAGCTCATGGTCTCAAACACATTAAGAAGGCAAGAAGATCAATAATTAACTTTTGACAAACCACACCTGTTAATTGAAAACCATTCCAGGTGACGACCTCATGAAGCTGATAGAGAGAAGGCCAAAATTGTGCAAAGGTTTTATCAAAGTAAATGGAAACTTCTCTGAATAATCTCAAAAATAAAACATGTTTTGGTTTGTTTACGCTTTTTTGTTTACCACATAATTCTATGTACAGTCCATCTACAATGTAGATCGTCACAAAAATATAGTCAATCCATTGAATGAGAAGGTGTGTCCAAACCTTTCACTGGTGCTGTATACAATGGATTGTATTACCTTTGGACAAAGCCAGGTTATCTGTTCCCCTCCAGGCTGTAGGTTCGTATTTACTGTATAGATATAAGTGGTATGTCAACAAATGTCATCTATTTTTACAATTCACTGGCGCCTTTGTCTAATATTTTATGCTAACTTACTTTCCTTCATTGTTAAACTGCTCTAAAAAAATGTGGCTATTTTAAACTTAACACTCTTTTCATGTGGTGTTTTTGTTATATTGTCCATCCCTAACACATGACAGTCTTCTGAATGCAGCAGGGCAGTCAACACTTGGGTGGTTGTTGTTCAATGGGCTCTGAATCAGCATTGTGTCCATCTACATGGCTCTAAGCCTGTCTTTTTCAGTCGAGTACAGAAAGGGTTAAACATATGAAGACCTTCAGCTCGATTTAGAAAAGTGCTGTTTCATATTAACAACAAATCAGATGAGGCCGTTTAAAAGAATCCTTGAGATTTTCATAGAATAAAAGTATATAGAACTGTTGTGATTCAGCCACTTTGGTTTTACATTAAAAGCTTTACAAACCCGGGTGTCTAGTAGCTCTTTCTTGTGAAAACAAAACATTAGCTTTGAAGCTAATTTCGCAGTGGCTCAAACTCACTAAGTATAATGTGAAAGTAGTCGCTCATATTGACAAAACTTTCCTGCAGCAGTATTAAGCTGTTTTCATCCAAGAAATATTTGATAAAACCACTGTATATGTCTTGCCCAGCACCAAGAGGCAGACAAACAAAGCTGATGACTAGATGCTAACTCTACTGAGATGTTCTGTTTTGGTTTTCCGGCCCACAAAAACCTCATATGCAACAGCTGTTTTCTGTTCTGCTCTGAAACCCACTGTACTCTACCTGCTCAGCAGTAAATGACTTACAAAGATAATGACTAGTTGTTGTAAATGATAGAGCATTTAGCTGCTAAATTAAATATTGGACTATTTCAGATCTGCTAGGTGGCCAGAAGCACAACTCCACATGAGTCCAAATGTTGCTGCATGGCTCTTGCACTTATATGTTAGCCACAACAACTTTATGAGGTGATAATATGTCAATGTGGTGTCAGCTTGTTCCACTTCCCCCAATTGACCAAAAACAAATAAATTATCGCTTCATTAAGGTTATTTGATTCAAATTGAACATCTGTATGTACCACACGTTCATGCACATGCACTTGTATGTCCCTAACCATCCACTACATACTTAACATACTGACAGAATCTGTCCAAAAGAGCTGTGAGTCATAACCTTGCTATGACTCACAGGCAAGCCATTGGCTTGACAACAACGCACTGATTGATTATAAAAAACTGAAAAACCAGGACAATTTGGTAGTGAAAACTTGTGTATTTTAGCGTTTGTTCGGACTTGGGACACCCAGTTTGAAACTGGGACAATCCCAGACAAACTGGTCAGTCATCGTACTTTAACCATTATATTAAAGGACACCATTTTTATACAGCATATGGTTGTTTTGTAGTAGCATTAGGAACGTGGTTTATTAAATCCGGTTCAGTTCTTGCTGTCAGATTATCTTTACTCACTTCAACTCTACCTTCTACCTTTCAGTAATGCTGACATGAAGCTGTTTACAGGATATTTTGATAGCTTGCTTCCCGCAAAAAGCTGGTGCTCACTTTCTTATAAGCAGTAATACAAAGCTACCTGTCCCTGTATGGAC
Source organism: Argyrosomus regius (assembly GCA_946959425.1). Classification (NCBI taxonomy): domain Eukaryota; kingdom Metazoa; phylum Chordata; class Actinopteri; family Sciaenidae; genus Argyrosomus; species Argyrosomus regius. The sequence continues at coordinate 9,066,092 of OX336899.1, read as the reverse complement.
AGAATTAGGGTAGTATATCTTAAAACAGCCTGTACTGTATGTCTTTGTACTTGGATGTTGTCACCATCAAAACATTCAAATTAGCCATTGTACACCAGACAAAGAAGCTAGGCTTTTACTGGTTTAGGTGCATTGAATAACAGGGCAGATTTTGACAGCACAGAAATTACAGCCGTACTCTGATTACATTTGATTACATTTCTCCACCTGCCATTATAAAACTAATCCCATCTGAATAGGGCTGTAATCTGATAGGAAGTCCACAAAGCCAATGACTGGGGAGCTGCTATAATCCAAACTCCACAGGGGGATACAATATCAAACCCCAGGAGGTGTTTCTTGTAATATTGTGGAAATCCTGACACAAGCCACATCTTATTCCCCGGGGGTTGACCACAGGCTGTCCTTCTGCTTCTTCAAAGGCGCAGGCAAGCGTGTACAGTATCAGCCTCCAGCATCATACGGCAAACAAATGACCAGAAAGTTAAGCTAAAGTAGCTAATAGCTAATTGTAAAAATCCCATCTCAATTAATATTTACGACATTTAAAGTTCTTCAGCTTTTTTTTTTTTTTTTTTTTAAAAAAAACAATTAGCTCAATAAGATACTTTTTTTTTATAAAAAAAAAAATTTTTTTTTTTTCTTTTTTTTTTTTTTTATTTTTTTTTTTTTTTTTATAAAAAATTTTTCCTTTTTTTAAATTTTTACGCCAAAAAAAAGACCAGAAAGTTAAGCTAAAGTAGCTAATAGCTAATTGTAGCTGCCGTTAGCTGCCAACTCTGCCCTAACCAGGAGCACGGAGCACTGAGGGAGTGAACCGGAGCTGGCCGAGCAGGCAATGGAACCGGGCTCAGCAGCCTCCAAGTGAACACGGCTGGACTGGGACTGAGCACACCCTCCAACACCGACAGAGGCCAGTTTGACAGGGAATATGGGATTAAGGTGATTTACAGAGGCTCCAACCAGGACTCTGACTCCGGGTTTCTGGCGGGGACAGGAGAGGTGTGAAACTGGAGAGAAGTAAGAGGGAAGTTGGGCATCAGTTAGTGCCTACCTCCAGAATTACAGCGGGGCCAGCCCTGAGGTGCCAAGATATAAACACGACAAGTAAAGACGCCTTGGTGTTGTTGGACTGAAGAGACTAGACACTAAATTGAGGCCTCTTGAGGTACAAAGTGGTATTATGAGATTGGATGGGCTGGGGCTAGCAGGTTAACATGCTAACTTATGTATATATCTCTGCAACACATATCTGACATAACGTCAAAACTGTTTATTCACATTCTGTTAAAAATATTTGTTATTTATCTCTCCTTGATGATAACTCTCATTTTACTCTTGGCCAAACCATAATAACATCCTGTTCTGACCTGGTATTACATTTGTAACACCTAAAACAAATATGTGCTCACCTCACCATCAACAGAAACTAAAATGATAATTAACACTTGATGCTTTGTTTTGATTCAAGCTGACAGGACATTGTGTTCTGTTCCTTCCTTAGTTAAATGTGTTGACATTGTAACATTGTCTAGCACCTAATTATATGTATTGTAATTACAGCAAAGAATAATAAAAATGATAAAAATGTAAATGTCCAAGTAAAACAGCAAAACACTTTATAGAAATAAATAGAAATAGAAATATATATATATATATATATATATATATATATATATATATATATATATATATATTTATAATAAATGATCCGCTTCCTTCCGTAAGAAGAGCAGCACCTGGATCTTGGTGTGCGGCCATCTAGAGAGGGAGAAACAGAAGCGATACTCATAATGATAGATGATAATTATAATAAAAATATGACTAATGGTAGTAATGATGATAATTGTTTTGGCAGTAGACCTCAAGCAAAAGTCACGTTCCATATGAACCTGCAAGGCAAGTTACTAGCTCATGTAATCGTTTTAATAAGGTCATCATTAATTAAACAGACAGACAATCCTATCCAGATCAAAAATAGATGCTGCTTAGTTAGAAAATTGGTTTCAGACCAGGAAATAGAGCTGTTTTTTCCTTTTGTCACAGAGTTATAATTTCCTACTCACTTTGAAATAATGGAAGAACTTACTTCCATTACTATGTGATGCTGGGTTGTGGTATGATTTCTGATGTTAAACAGCATGTAAAAACACCATTTAACATGCTAATGGAGCATGATAGTCATTTGGTTTCCTCATTAAGCTTTTTCCAGATTCACAAATGCATATAGGCCTGTCCCTTCTTACTTAATACAGCTCACAAGCCACTGTAACTTCACTTTAAGTTGGACACCTTATACTTGATATTTAGATAAGAGGCCTTGCACTAGAACCAACTCTCTTATAGATACAGGTAGTTATAAAAGTAGTTTGAAAAGATAATTACTTGTAGCAGTTCTGAGGCATTATGGTTGGCTCATTTGAAAAACACTGGTGGTTTTTGCACGTTTTAGCCCATTAACTTCAAATTGCATATACTACATATTACTGGTAATCGTTCTCTGAAGCAAAGCACATGTTTTTAGTTTGATTCTCCACCATTTCCCTCGGGTATATAAAACTCAACTTGCAGTGACATGAAACGTTTTATGGCTGTATAATGTAACTGAGAGCAGGGGTGTTTAATCTTGTCACAAGAGGGGATTTTTCCTCTAATCCACATCTAAGTCATTTAAACCTGCAATAATTTTTGGTGGCCCCTCTGGAACAATGGAAACAAGTTGTGAACACGGCACTATGTTATATGTAAGTGAGTTAAAGAGAAACATAGGTCTTTTTCAACCTGGACTCTATTTGTCTAATGGGAACAACTGTTTTTAAACTGGTCCAGAATTGAGCAAAAATGCTGCAACGTGTAATCCTTCAGGGCAATTGCAAACCCTCAATGTATGTCCACTAAAAGTACTTGAATTTGTAGGCTCAGATTAAGGTCTGTAGTGTCTGAGAGTATTATAAAATCAATAGAAATATATATCTAAGATCCTTTTTGTTTAACAAGAAGCTCTTCATATGCCTTTAGGTGATCTTGCATGCATATTTGTGCTCCAGGTGCAATCACCCGGGAGAAGTATCTAACGCTTTATGGCACTAAATCGCACACCACCAATTATTTCACTTATTTTAGTGAAACTGGGTCATATTTAATGGAGAAAATGTTTTCTGAATTCCCTCTGATGTGCTCCAGCTGCTCTGCATCAACTCTGGGCAATAAAGTAAACTATAGCTGCTGTTAGCTAAAGTTAGCTCAGTTACGAGCTGGGCTGCCCGGACTGTGAGTGGGAGTGTTAGTGTTTGTACCACAGGTGTTTTGGACCACTGGGAAGAGGAGGTTTCAGGCTCAAGGTGTGGGCGTATGCTAACAGGTAGCAGAGCCAGTGTCGTGCCAGAACCGGAGCTCAGCAAGCAAACATTTACGGAGGAAACTATGAAGACAAAATGAGAGTGACCGAGCAAGAGGCCGCCAGGCAAGATTAAATGTGGGACTGACATTTAGTAATCGACGAGAGCTTTGGGAAGTAAACGGCTGAAAGACAGAGCTGGGCTTCTTGCCGCAACTGCACTCTGAACTAGGGGGCACTAAATCGAAAAAATAATGGTTTCTAAAGTGCTACTTTATAACAGATCTATGCAATGTTGCTTTGAGTCACAGACAGCATTATATAAAAGCAGTTGAAATAATGTTAGTTGCTACTGTAAACTTGTTAGCAAACAGGATCCTTTATATTCATCCAGCAGATATCGCAGTCGTGTCTCTGGCCACCTGATGAACGTAAGTCCAACATTCACTCCTTTAGCTCTGATTTTGGTCTCCTCCAACTCCTGGGAAAAAATGTCTGGCTCTTTAGCTTCTAAATGCACCACTTTCTTTGACGAGCTAGTTAATTCTGTCTGTCCAAAGTGGTCTGTGGGAGCCGGAAAACCTAAAAACAATGACCTATAAACAGGCACTAAACACGACAAAGCTCTTTCAAGCTGAGAGGAACTGCAGAGTCAGGTGACAATTCTCTGTGGGTTTGTCACTATGAGCAACACCGTTTCACATTACCGAGACATTTGTACTACAGTCATGACAAAGATATGTGTTTGGTTGGATTTCATATTTTTAGATATCTTGCTTTATCTTATTGGTAATAATAGTATGATCATGTGAAGGGAAATGCTGCTTGAAGCACAGCAGACCTCATCATAATCATCCCCTTCAATGTTATGACATGAGGCACATTTAGCAGAGCCACAAAGTAGGAGGTAACAGTTCACAAAATCTTGCGTACATACAGCACATTTTCCCGGAACAGCAGCTGGAGTAAACGTTATATTTACTGGAGTGATCATATTAGCGGGGCGGGGTGGCCCTATACTTTCCATGTGGACATAAACAGACACACACACACGCACACACACAGGCTGTTACGTAAGAGAGGCAGGGAATGAAAACATCAAATGGTCAGCTGACTGACACATTCACGTCACAGATGTGTGCCTCAGGAACGGTCGTGATGTAACACAAACGGCCGGACAGCTGAAGTCGATTTCTCTCCAACACTTCTTTTTATCATTCCCAAAGCAGAACCAAGTCTGCACGCCATGCACACACTGAAACATCTGAATGAGAATGTTAATCGTTCTGTATTATTCTGGTAATGGACTCCATATGATTTATTAATAAGGCTAAATTATGATTGGCAGGGCGGTGGAAATGGAGTTGCTAATATAAATGTTACGAGTGAAATCTAACTGAATGTCAAGGTGTTAATAGCTGGAAATGTGTCTGATAAGATCAGTAGATCTGTTGCAATCTGCATTCATCACCTTTAACAAAAGGCTAGCTTGAAATGTCACTGTTTAACCTGTCATTGCCATTATTCTACTATAGCCCCGCATGTGTGTGTGTGTGTGTGTGTGTGTGAGTGTGTGTGTAATCTGCGAGACATTAACACATTCATTCCTTCCAGGCAGAAAAGTCGCTGTAGTCGCAAGTGGAAAAGAAGAGAGGAGACCTATGGAGTTACATAATAGTGACGTTGCTCGCCTCTTTATGTATGCAGACAAGATTGTTGCTGTTGTTAAACAGCTGAAGCGCAAAATATGCACAGAAATAGAGCAAAAACAGGTTCCCTTAAGTGAAATACTTGAGATGCATGATGACGTTCAACAGGGTGTTCTCACACTTTGTGAACTGACTGGGGTTGTTGAAATGTGTCCTAATGTTTGGGTTTTGGCTGTCAGGCATAATTTATGGTCACACTTGTGTGCAAAGTATATTTACAACGGATAACCATGGCAACAGCATCTATGCAAGTTATACAACTTGTCAATTTTCTGTTGAAACTAACCACGTGTCACTGAAAAGTAAACTTGAAAAATCGATGACCCTTTAAATGTAAGCTTGAACAAGGAAAATAACGATCTTCACAGAGAAAACTGGTTTTCAATTTAACTTCCGAACTTCTTAACTTGATGGACCGTTTGAACTCTCATAGCAGGTGTATTAATCATAGCTGCATTCCTCTTAGGGGATGGTCCTGCTAGTGTATCTGCTGATTCACTGTCACTCTTACGGGGACACTTAATGGAAATGAACTATTGTTTCTGTTATCACGTCCACCTGTGGTGACAAAATATCTGCTTTGTCTACGTTGTTCACCGTCAATGTACAGTACATCAACTAAAGACACTTGTTTTTGCCACTGACCGGTTCAGATTGTTATTGTAGGTGTCTGACAACATTATAGAAAGGTCCATATGGAGATAGACCTTTTTTGGTGAAAGGGTATGATAACCAGAAACTGCAGTTATATCGCTGTGTTCAAAACCACCAGACTTAAATTGAATTGAATAATTTTGCCTCGATACGTGAAAACACTTGATTCAAACGCGACAGAAACATATTCTTCACTCACAAAACTCACAAAAACAGCTTTCCACTGTTAAAAAAATAACCCGCTCTGGTTTGGCTCAAAAATAAATCCTTACTTCTTTGAGTTAGATGCAAAAATATCAGGAAATGAGTGAGAGGTCATCAGAGATGCAGTGAGGAGAAACAGCATCTCATGCCAAAATGTTTTCTCCAACTTGTGTAATGATTTTTTCAATAACGAGTAGTCATAAACACTGTAACAATCCATTGCTTTGATTTTTGGGGGTTGGAGTTTGATGGAGGATTTATACAAGTTGATTTCTCTGTGTTGAGCATGCAGACTGGTCCAAGACGTGTTAGCTTGCCTCATGGTCTGGAGGTTCAATAACCTTGTGTAGTGTCAATAATTGTAGTTTTCAAGTAACTTTCTAAAAGACACCTTCTCAATTTAGTACCCCATGTTGTGATATTGTTACAGCCATGTTTGTTACATGTTATGGGCTATCATTTGTAAGTCACATCCAGATACATTTTGCAGTGCACCTTACATCCTCACACACTGCTTTAGGCTGGAATATTGTGTGATTTGTATGTGTGAAACAGAATTTGCCCTCTAGGCCTCTCTCTCTCTCTCTCTCTCTCTCTCTCTCTCTCTCTCTCTCTCTCTCACACACACACACACACACACACACACACACACACAGGTATTGTTTACTATCATGAACATAAATCAGGAGTGACAGCTCAGTTTCTGCTGAATGACATTCAGCATTTAGAGCATTCTTATAACATTTGCATATTATCATTCTGTTTAAAAGAGTTTCCCTCCATCTGCCTCTTTCATTTAGTTTTATATGCTAAAATTCAATGATGCATGATGACGAGGCATCATATGATCAGACAGACACTTGATTCATTCTCATTCCGCAGAGGTCGAAAATGCTCTTGGCTGTTCTGAAACCTCCATAAAACAGGTCTATTGGTCAATCACAACATCCAGAAAAGAATGAGCCTCTCTCCATTATGACCTTTTGTTTTACGGTACCATGTCACCGGGTGAATTATGTGATTTCCTCTTCGAAGAAAAACAAGAGAGACTAGATTAATAGTAAGAGATGAAGCAATCGTTTCACACAATGAATAACTGGATAGTTGGATGGAAACATACAGCACAATTACACATTTTGTACTTTAACAATCACATGCAAACAACCTTCTAAACCAATAAGCTTTGACATTATGTCAAAACAGGTGTCAGGTTCATTTCTGGGAACAAAGTTGAGCTCATGATGGACGGCTGATTACTTGGTCAGTACCTTGTTTTCAGTTGCATTCATTGCATGGCCTCAGGAATTATTGGAAAAAGTCCCTTGAAAATTAACCCCCACCTCGCTGACCTGACCTCGTCCACTTTGAACAGCAGGTCAAGTTTTCTCTTATCTAGTGAGATATCTCAACATCTGTTTTTACGCCTGACCAGAGGATCAAAAAACTAACTTTGGACCTCAACTGGGTTTAGGCAGAAATACAAAAGATCAATTCGACTCAATACAACTTTCAAATTCTGGTTTGGATTAAAATACGTGCTTCATAATAAAAACATTGTTACAGTTATGGAAGATTAAAACATCAACCCACACACTGACAGCTTACTTCCTGCTTTCCTCCGTTTGAGCATAAACAGATGTTGTTTTAGAACACTTCCTCAAATGACTGATGCCGTTTCTAAGAAGACGTCCTTGACGATTTCTTTACAATAGAGGTTTGTATGTTTGTGTTTGACGGTGATGTTCCCATGCAACACTGATTTAGCAACATTTTTGAGCGTTCATATCTTAGCATATAATACATTTTCAAACTTCCAACTGGACTGTCGCTTATTTAATCACAAATGTTTTATGTTACAGCGATATTCTTGAGGTTTAATGGTGACAGTGTGTGTAGTGTGCAAATCTGTCAATTTCAAAGCTCTTTGTATTATTACTATATAATGTTTTGTATTGAGTGTCATTAATGTATGGTTTTTCTGCACTTCTTCCATCAGCTGCACATTGCTTTGTAGTAAATGAAAAAGGTTTGCTAATGCCATTGTGTTTTTTTTAAAATTAGTTTTGGCTGCCCTATAATTGTTAACGATTACTGAAATCTCTGAGGTGGGGGGCGTGAACTTCTTCTTTAGCTGCATGCCAGAGAACCCCCGCGTCCTTTAATTGCGCTTAACTGGTAATTACCATATTTCCTACAGTCCTTGAACCTCTCATCTGACGCATGGGAAATGTGTGTGTGCGTGTGTGTGTGTGTGTATGTGTAGGCTGAGTGTATGTAGTAGCGTCCATAAATCTCTGGCCAGCCAATAGGAAGGCTCCTGTTAATCCCAGCTCGGTAAAAAACCAGAGGCGGCTCTAATCTGACCAGAGTCAGTGCAGACAGAGAAGGAGACAGACAGAGGAGGACTGCAAGTTTCTGCTGTGGAGATGTGATGATATTCTACTAACACTTCCCATCACTTTATTACATTTAGGAGTTTTGTGAAAAGAAAGAGGAGACGCTCTCTGTGTGTGTTTTTTCTACATCCACAGTTATCCCAAAACATCACCGGCTCTTCTTGGGAGTGGGATTGCGCTGCGACTGCTACACACACACAGACACACACGCACACACGCACACACACACTGTTGGACATCCCGTTTAGTCCGGTCGTCATGTCCTCCGGTGATGCCTCGGAGCAGAGTCGGCGAGTCAGCGTGCTGTCTTGGGATCAGGTGCGGCGTTTGGACTCCATCCTGGGCGAGAGCGTCCCGATCCACGGCCGCGGGAACTTCCCCACGCTGTCCGTGCAGCCCAGGCAGATCGTCCAGGTGAGACCACGGTCTATAATCTAACTTTTATAGTCTTTTATCATTCACCCCTTTACAAATAAAGTCTCCAGGAGCGCACATGGCACCTGTGATGGGAGTACAGGAATAAAAGTATCAATAAGATGAAAAAAGATGAAAAAAAAGTACTTTTTGGCGAGAAATCTTTTTTTAGGCTTCTTCACTGGATGATGATGATTTCTATGGATTCACTAACTAAAGAAACAGTCGTGCCTGCAAATTTAAAAGGTGCCAATAATGTATAAAATGTGGTGAAATAGTCCAAGAGTTGCTGATCAGGTCGAATAAATATCTATACATACATGAATATACACTAACAAGCCTTACACTGCATGTGTTTCCACGTTGACAAGTTGAATAAAATAGCAGTGAGTGTCAAAAAAAAAAAAGTGTATTTCAGATAACTTGTTCATGTGTACAGTCATTCTCTGGAGTGATGTAATAACCTAAATTTATGTCTCTAGATTAAAGAAGATTTTAAAACATGTATGGACACTTTTCAGTGGATGCTTCTTAAAAATAATAAAGATCACTTGTTGCTCCAACAGCGTGGATAAACCTGAACCCAACAGTTTCTTTCTCACCTGTGTTGACGCACAGATGAAGCACATTGTTTTGCAGCTTTGAGGATTTGTGTCAGTCACAAAAAAGACATTTGATCACTCATACTCGCACACACGAGTCGAGATGATCTAACGCTGTGACTGCACTTTTCCACTAGCTCACTTAATGCTCCTGCTTCTCCTTTTCACAGCTCTCGTGAAAATGAGTGAGAGATAATGACAGACTTACAGTACTCATAATGAATCGTATAGGGAATTGGCTGGGTTGCAGTTTTCCTGGACATTATTTAAATGTCTTTGCCTGTAGACCAGGTTCATATTTCACATGAGTGATTCATATTTTCTGTGGTGATCCCGTGTGGAAGAAAGCCCCCTTTACAGACACAACATTTCAAGGACCTCTATAATCAAGGAGGCCCCCTCCATCTGCTCTGAACATCCCCACTAATGTCTTTCCTTCATTACACAGTCCTGTAGTAGACAACAGGGACCCCAAACATTTTTCTTTCCATGGGCCTGAGCACATTTTGAGAAGACCAGTTTTTGGAAAATTAGCCCACAGCTTACTTACCCAAGATCTGATGAGAGGCACCAAAGGTTTCTCTCTGTCTCCAGTGTCTGTCCTGTTTGGAGGGCTAACATGTTAGTATGTTGGTGTGACATTACCCAACATACTAAGATAAACATTTTAGTAATCCAGAGTTGATTCTTAGCTTAAGAAAACAAGTAGATAGATAAATAGAGATAGCTGAAGAGTGACAGGAATGTGGGGAGAGAGAGAGAGAGAGAGAGATGGGAAACGACATGCAGCAAAGGGCCACGGGTCAGATTCGAACCCTGGGCCGCTGCTCAGCCTTTGTACATGGGGCAGATGCTCTACCAACTGAGCTAATCAACGCCTCAAGAAAACAAGTTTTTTGGTGCTGAAGTTTCAATTAGCATTTGATTAAAATAATCTCTGTCTCAGGTCGCAAACTCCAGGACCAAGGCCTGCACTCCTCAAGATATACTTTCCACATTACTGTTGACCATTTGTGAATTTCGTTAGCATGATGCACCTGTATGTATAGACTGTAGAGATAAAACTCTTTTGACAAAAATAAAAGTAGACGCCATGTTCTCTGTCATGCAATATGTCAACCAGGTTTCATGTCTCTGCAAGTTGATTTTCATACCATATGGACATGAATGGAAACCAATGGCTGCCTGGAAGGAAGGAAAAACACACTCAGAGATCTAAACCACTATGATATGTTTTGGAAAATGGTTGACAGTAATGTGAGGTATCTGTGATTCATGCTAAATGGGCTAAAATGCATGAAACCACCAGTCTGCTCCTTTAATGTCATTTATTTTTAGCTTGAGCACCAGACCGGAGCTTGTCTACCTGAGACAGATAGAGATGATTTGGGAGCCAAATCTGTCGTCACATACTGGGTAAGGTGACCAACGGATCACACTCCCAGAGAGTCAGAGGAGCCCCCTCTCAATGGTGGGTTTGTCTGAGCGCCACATTTAAATAACATCTGTTTGTGGTCTGGTTGTGAGTGAGCCACGGGAGCAGTGAAGGAAAAACTCTTGACTGTTACTTACACCTCTGTGCTCTCAGTTTCATTTAATGTTAACAGTCATCAAACCACACTCAGAGTATTTGGTGACCATACGTGTTCCCTCAGCAGGGTATATCTAACATATATGTACCCTATGTGCATACATGGTAGCATCCCACCACATGATGAAGAACACAGATATCTGACTTGTGTGTCATAGTTTACGTAATTTGTTGAGTGGGTTTGTGTGGCGAGGCGGAGGTATGAAGGTTGATGTGTTTGTGTTGGCCACCAAAGGGATCGTCTCTTATTCCAGCTCTGCGGGCTATCATATTTAAACTAAATTCTTGTGTCTACAGTACATGTTTGAGATAGGTCGCATCTCTGCTTTAATCATTGTCCCCTTTTTTTCCCCCCAAACTGGAAGTAGTACTCCGCTTTCCCGAATGGGAGAAAGTGGCCTGTTATCTGAAGCCGAATGTGAGGAGTGGATTAGTGCCTGTAATAACACTGGGCTTGTGGGTCAGGCTTGACAACGTATCACTGTGGTAAGTGAAGACCAGTCGCCTGACTCCACTGTGGCCCCCGCCAGAATGTAAACCAACTCCTCACTAGGCTATTGTTGAGAAAGAGCAACACGAAGACACCACATGCTCCCAATGCTCCCAAGAGGAGGAACACTTAGTTTAGACTGTTTGGGAATGATTTTTATTTGGCGGTTTGCTTTCAATTTTGATCAGAAATCAAATGTTGAGTGGTGCTGTAGTAGTATCTCCTTGACTAGATTTTCCATTGATGAAATTTGAGATTTGGTGGCGGGTTTTTTAAGCCCAAATTGGCTGCAAAATAAAACTTTACATCACTTCCTGTGTGACCAATTGGCAGCTATTGAGGACACCAAGGTGTGTAGTTTTTCCTCTGGATCTTCAAGTTTGCTTACTATAATTAAGAACCTATACACCATGGGTGTTTATAATCTATATTCTTTAAACATGACTACTTTTAGACCAACAAAAATGAGCATAAAACATTAAGACCTTCTTATTGGGAAATTAAATTCACGAAAGCTGAATTTAAAACTCTTAAATGAATAAATAAAACATGATAAATCTAAATAATTTAAAAAATTTGGGGTCAGTGGGTAAATTGGGCGGAGATTGGGCTTTTGGCCTCAGTATTTAACATCCTGGCAGGAGCACCCAGCAAGATTGGGAATATCTTTTTTGTACCAATAAATCACGATAACATTAACAATGTGAGGATGACTCTTCTCACCATAGCTTTCACTTTCCCCAGTTTTTATCTAACATGGCTGGCTCCAAGATCTAAGACCACAAAAGTCTTCCCAGATGGGCTCCTTGGATAAAATCCTATCAAATAAAGTTAAGAGTCAGACCTTGAAAGCAGACAAATCCTTTATTGAAAACATCCATCAAGCAGGGGTATAATAGCGTCACGTGAAAGCCCCACTCCGGTCTAAGCATACAGGTGAAATGACCACCCATGCATAGGAAATTCAAGTAAGCTTTTCAAATCAGAGGAAAAACAATCATCATCCCTCTGCCGTCTGCCAAGCTACTGTACGACTGACTGGCTGGGTTAGTTTTGGAGTGAACGCGAAGGTCAGAGACTCGTAACTCTTCACTCCCTGTCGCCATTTTCTTGGCAGAAGGATCATCTGACTCACTGCCCAGAGCAGAGCTCTTATTGGCGTCCAGGGGACCATGGGCTGGTAAATGGCTGGGTCATTTCAAACTGCCATAATAAAAACACATTCAGGCCGCAGCTTAAATGAAATACTCAAGGAAACGATTGAGACTGGAGAAGGAAAGTGGAGAGACTGTTATGTGTCGCCAAGGCGTTGTCAACACCAGACAGTCTGGTGTGTTTGCGGCTCTTTTTACAAGGCCTTTTTTGCTCTAACGTCGGCGGAAGTGTCTCCCTTCGCTCGGCTCACCAGGTGCTGGTGCGTCGTGGGAAATGTACTAGCCTGTTTTATGAGTGCTGAAGGACGGGAATGGTGTGCTTCCTCGCACGCTCGGTTCGGGACCCCTAGACAGACAGATTATGGCGTGCTGTTAACTGGGACCAACTGTTTAAGTGTGAGGTCAGAGCAAATACTGCTGTGGGTTTCCCTTGCTGGATGGTTAAAAAAAAAAAACACACTCCTCTGCAATGTTGTCCAGTGCTCTGTGAAACTCTGTGCAATGTCACTCTCCAAAGCATCTGGACTTTGTATTAACGTTATGTTAATATTTTTGAGGGTCTCTTTCAGGGTTTGGGCGACAGAAAAGTAGCATATAAACTTTCTTTGTGGTAGAACGTCTTCTCTACATAGGTTTATTCTTACAAGTTTGACTTGAAATATGTTGTATCGTAACCTTTAGTTATGTCTGTGTGTTAAGTACAAGACTGGACTCGGGCGTGTTACCCTAGCTACGCATAAACAATGGAGAGCCAGAATAGCTCTGTTTAAGTTAAAAAACATACCTGCCAGCACCTCTAAACTTGTCTTATTTACACGTCCGATCTTGTTTGTTTAATCCCTACACAAACAGAAATGCATGAAAATGACAGTTTGTGATTCTAGGGGGTGTTGTCTGCTGTATATGTAACTATATCTCGATTTATGCTAACGTGTAGATTGCCAGATGCAGTTGGCGAGCACAGCCTTTGGTTTATGTACTGTAACTAACCCTAAATCCACATTTCTATTTGTGTACTGATTAAACAGAACGATACGATGTGTAAATTTGATCTTCAGAGATGTTTTTAGGTGTTTTTTGTTTTTCTCTTTGCAGCGAGCTAGGCTAGCTAAACATGCTAGACTTCAGCTGCGAACTTAATGCACAGGTGTAAAATTGGTCCACTCATTGATCCCTTTCTGAATAAATATACTGTACAGTATGGGTGAAGGGAAAGGACTTTTGCAACATGAAAAATTTCTTATCTTCCTTTAATCTTGTGTTATTCATAGCTAGTTGCAGCCATGGTTGCTAGAAAGCCAACAACATCAGATTGAAATCAGATTAGTTTATCCCACATTGACACATGAAATCCTTCGGTAACTTAAAAAGGGAGTTTTTATATTAAGCTAAAAAGTTATATCTGTATCTCAGACTCTAAAATAAATAGTTATAGGATCATCTGTCTGGAAAGATGTCTGTATTCATGGATAGATGGTAGGACCATGTGGCTCACTGAGAGTTTCTTTGTAACAGACAGCTGTATTTTCAATTTCTTCACAATTGGCCTTGTTTGGCTGTTTTTCCTCCTCTTTGTGTGTCATCTGAGTGATGCAACAGACAGGAAGCATAAACATCTCAGCTGTCTGTAGCTCAGCAGTTTCCGCGAGTATCACAACAGTGCAACAGGAGTGTTTATATGACAGCACGTTTTCTCAACATGATCATAGGCCACAAGTTTAAAAGTTCACAGCTGAACTGTTCTTTTATTAAGTTCAGAGCCTCTTACAGCAGACAAGCACTGACTTGTCGTTTTCAGTTTATCTCCGCAGTGCTGATGTTGCTTGTACTTCACACATGAAGATATGAGGCTAAGTCAGCTCATTATGAGGTGTACTGTACAGTATGTAGGGCATTGGTCACCCGCAAGCAACAGGATCGGTTATGGTTATTGACACCATCCTCTGAGTGGAGGATTACAGCCTCTAAAGAGACACTTTGTTGACAAAGTATCCTGAAGCACGACACTGCAAGTCTGCCGGCTTTAGGAATATTCCATTGCATATGGCCTCTGTATTCATATTCCAAAAAAAAAAAAGTCAAGAAATGTATGACTAAATACTTAAATTTATCACATAGCATGCATTATAGGAGACTGGAGTACTACAGGCTTGTGAAAGCAAGCATGTACACATTATGTTCAGATGACAGCACCTCAGATTCACTTTATTTTGCCTCATAAGGAGAGAGCAGCTCCGTCTTTGCATGTACCTACTTGCATTTCTGTGTCAGCCTCTTGTGATTGCTATCTTTTTGTGGACACCGAGCACTCAGTTTTTCTTCCGTCTCCGTATCTTTCAGGTGGTCAGGGCTCGACTGGAGGAGCGGGGTGTGGTGGTCCGTGACGTCAAGCTGAACGGTTCAGCGGCCAGCCACGTGCTCCACGAGGACAATGGCCTTGGCTACAAAGACCTGGACCTGATTTTTGGCCTGAGTCTCACTGATGACAAAACCTTCCGGCTGGTGAAGGACGTGGTGCTGGACTGCCTGGTGGACTTCTTGCCTGAAGGGGTGTGCAGGGACCGAATCACAGCCCTTGCCCTGAAGGAAGCATACGTGCAGAAACTGGTGAAAGTTTGCAACGACACGGACCGCTGGAGCCTCATCTCGCTGTCCAACAACACCGGCAAGAATGTGGAACTGAAGTTTGTGGACTCCCTGAGAAGGCAGTTTGAGTTCAGTGTTGACTCCTTCCAGATCACTCTGGACTCATTGCTGCTCTTCGACCGCTGCTCAGAGACGGCCATGTCCGAGACCTTCCACCCTACAGTGCAGGGGGAAAGCATGTACGGGGACTTTGAGGAAGCTCTGGGTCACCTTCACTCCAGGACTATTGCCACTCGCAGCCCAGAAGAGATCCGGGGTGGCGGGCTGCTCAAGTACTGCCACCTGCTGGTGCGCGGCTTCCAGCCTTCCTCTGAGTCTCAAATCAAACAGATGCAGCGTTACATGTGCTCGCGCTTCTTCATCGACTTCCCCGACATAAGCGAGCAGCAGAGGAAACTGGAGGCGTACCTGCAGAACCACTTTGCGGGCATGGAGCACAAGCGGTATGAGTACCTGGTGACGCTGAGGCAGGTGGTGGATGAGAGCACTGTGTGTCTGATGGGCCATGAGCGCAGACAGACGCTGGCACTGATTTCCGCCCTGGCACTGCGCGTAATGGCTGAACAGAACGCTATCCCTGCTCTGTCCAACATCACCTGCTACTACCAGCCCGCTCCCTATGTCAGGGATGTCAATTTCAGCAATTACTATGTCGCACAAGTTCAGTCACCCATGGCTGCATGCAGTAACTCTTATCAAACGTGGCTGCCTTGCAGCTGAACAATGACTTTTAGGATGTGTGTGGAGAGCTTTTGGTTTTAACTTTACATTGATATAAGCTGAGCATTCATTAGAGCGCTCAGTACCTCTGTAGCAACGGGGCTTTTTTGGTTTGAGGCCCATCATGGACAAAAAGGACCTAATGTATCTTTTATTTTTTGCCAAATCTTATATCAAAACCATTCCACTAAGTTATATTGATTAATACTGCTGTAAAAAAAAAAAAAAAAATCTCATTCGAGCCATTATAATTATACCTTTTTATTCTTTTGTCGTTTCATAATCAATGTGGACATGTATGGGAAAATATGAAGGTTCGATATGTGACAGAGGAACTTTGCCAGTTCTGTTTCTTGTCTGATGGAGGCTTGTATTGGGTCTTTAATGAAATGTAAATACATACGAAACCAGAAAGCTGTTTTTTCGTTCTGTCTGTGGTTACAGCTGACCTGACTGGGAGGGAAAAAGGACCAAAGAAATACTTTCTTGTGTAGCATGATAAACGAAGACTGTATATGGTTCCAAGTGCCTGAAATCGACCACCGTCTTTATAGTAGTTGCTATGTAAGAATTGTTTTTGAAACTTTTTCATCCAGGTTACTGTATATTTCTATATCCAGGGTCAGGGTATTTGTTTTTAAATCATTAAAAAATGTCAAAATGGAAAGATGTGGTACATTGGTCTTTCTTTGCACTTTCTCCAAAGTTCACAGCTGTAAGATAAGGACTGTTTAAATATGCTCCAGTTGACTCAAATTAGTCTGGGGATGTGCGTCATGAATGCATACTCTATCTCCATTCTCTGTATCTCACTGTCTCAGTTTCTGCGCCTCTAAAGATCTCCCTGTGTCTATCTTTCACTATCTTTCTTGATCACACACAAACTCCTTATAGTGTTGTCTGTGTTCCATCAGCCAGACACCAACTGGCTTGACAAACACGTCCTTGTTCGAGCTCTGCGTTTTAACGGATTCCCCTGAGCCCGAGCCTATACATTAGCCATTTCCTTCCACTTGTGCATCCGACAAGGGGTTTCCTTGGCCTCATTCAGAAAGGGGAGATTGCTGTTGCTTGTCTTGGATGAGTTGAGCTCTGAGGGGGCAGCTGAGGACCAGGTGGTGAAATGGGACTGCTGGCTTTTCAGCAAATGTAATGATGCATTCCAGTACTTTACTTCCTGGATGATCGAAACAGTTCAGTATTTCATCCTCACTTAGACCTTCATTTCTCCCGCTAGGACATTTTATCCAAATTACTTTTGCATGGAGGATGACTTCTTGAAATTTAGTAGAGCATGAAATGGCATGTAGCTGGGACACACCTGTTTACCATTGCTCCTGATGGAGACAGAAAGAACTTCAAATGCTGGAACACTTGAGTGAAGCGCTTACTGATTTCTTTATGGATGTTAATTTGGAAAGAAAGTGTCTGTCAGGATGATTAAGGGATGAGATATAAAAGCGACAAGGGAAATTTCCCCTCCTGGATTAGCTGTCATACTTGTTTCCAAACTGCTACAGAAACACTCAAGGAAACATAGGACTCCCCCGGAGAGTTCCACTGGAATAAACACACATTAAAGTCGCAACTCAGACAGAGCTTGTCGTATCTTTAACAAACCAGTGATTTCTGCGTCTGGTGGCCAGACCTCAAGAGTCAACCAGGGAGCTGTGAGGAACGTCTCTGGAAAAAGTGTAATATTAATTAACAAACGACAGCAAGTTGTAAATGTGTTCAAGATTAATCTTAATGAAAATTTGTATTTTAGCTACTCTAGCAAAATATTTGGTTCAGACTGAAATATCTCATTAGATGTGGAGCTTTATGAATTTCAGACATTCATTTTCTTCTCAGGATTCGCTGTAAGATCTCCGGTAATCCTGTCCATGTGGCGCCATCATCCTGTCAAAAGCCTGCAAAACTAATGACATTCCCATCAAACATTAAACCATTTTAAACACTGATATTGCGAGCATCTTAGCATGCTAACATTAGCATTCAACTCTGCTGCTTCTACGCCTGCAGCCTCACTGAGTAGCTATCGTACAGGACTGTAGATTCAGTCCTGTTTTTACACAAAATGTGCATTTATCATGGAGAAATTGTTGTTTTGGAGGCTTGTTGTGTTGTAGAATAAAACAAAAACACAAATTTGATATAGACTTTATGCATCAAAGATTTACTTTTTCTACACCAAAACAGTTCCTCCAGGTTTTCATGCACCTTAGATTTAAGGCAAGGTAGCCACAGTTTTCCTGGACAAATACCACAGATAAATCTGACACTGTGGTAAGCACTGTGGTTCATACTGTTCCACAGTGCACACCAGCTCTCAGCAGCTTGGCCTTCTCACCTCGTCCCTGACTACCCCTCCACCACCCAACTTCTTCTACGTGGGTGGGCCCATCTGGGTTCAGCCATTGGAGCTCAAAAAGGTCCCGTTATCATTTTTTCCCCCTCCTTTTCTGTGTTAGTCTGCTGTGAAGAATAATCTCTGTCTGATGATCACAGTGTGGGATGCAGTAGGTTTGCATGTTGTGCTGATGAGATTATGGGAATGTCTTCTTTAGTGGTGACTGATTCCACCTGGGGGATGATGGGAAGGGTCAGGATGAGCGTGAAGCCAAGAGTGGTCTCCAGTGTAACAAACAGTTTGCTGTTGTCAACTCTCAGCTCCCTATCTGGGTATATTGGCTGCCTGGGGAGATTGTATTAGAAAAACAAATTTGTCCTCAGACGCTTCATGGACGGCTGATTCTTCTCAAACAAAGATGAACACAGTGAACTTTAAAGAGCATGTTTAAAGAAAGATGTTAAAGAAGTATTTATCATGGGAGGTAGAGTTTAGGGGAAATTAGAGGGGGAAGTCTATAAATCAAAAGACATATTTTATATCAAAGAAAGTGGAGAGAGGTTTCCCCAGTTTCAGCTGTTGCCATTAAAGTTCCATAAAAGTACCACATGCACAAAAATCAAGGAGTGAGATACAATAAAAACAAATAAAATTCTTCTGTTCAAGAGTGATTGAATCGTATTGATACTAATTTCAGTCTTTACAGCTGAAGAATGAAGGAAGTGGTGTTGAAGTTTTTCTCATAAAGCTGTTTTACTGGACTGGGTGGCATTGCTCCATCCATCATCATGTCGTTAGCAAGCGATTCCCAGGAACTCACAGTATTTCTATTTGTAGGATCTGCGGATATTCAGAGCGGCTTCACCATGGTGATGTTTATTTGTTGTCCTGAAATGCAAAGGGGCTGCTTGTACCATGCAGAGGGTAGTTAAAACTATGCGTCCACCTTGGATTCTGGTGCATTTTTTTGTGCCACTAATTAGATAAAAACATGTTCACTGAGTCACTTCTATTAGGAAGAGTGACAATCCATGACATTTGTGTGAAAGTATAAAAATCCAATAACTTAAAAAATCTCTTTAGCACATGCATTCACCCATTTGAGTTGACTTGAGTTGATTTTAAGCGGTCAAAATCTGAGGCTGCGTTTGAAAATAGCAGTTGAGATAATAATCTCACCAAAACTGAAGATCATGTGGTGTATCATATGTGCTCATAACAGCTACTAAATGGACCTTGTGGTGAGGTTGTCTTCTCAACTGCGAGGAGACAAATGAATACTTTGCCTCAGATTTGATCTTTTCTAAGACTAAGCTAAATTGAACAGTATCTCTTTAATGCATATTATAGAGATATTAAGTGTATGGTATCGTTAATTTTGCCATGGAACCACGGTGGGTGACAGCCAGTTACAGTAACTCTGAACACGTTTTTACTATGCTTAGTATGTTTGTTTTTCTCCATCCGTTTTGTGTGCAAATAGGACTTGGAGCTATGGAGATTAGTGATTTGCCTTTGCCTTTTTCTGTCATATGGACTACTTCATGACTACATTGGGTGACCCATTCAAAAAAAAGCCTAAGCTGTCTTGTTTACACTCGAGAACAGCTGTTAGCGCTAGGCAGCGCTAGCATACACTCTTTGAAAAGATCGGCGATCCCTGCTGAAGTGAGGAGAAGAAGACGGGGATGCAGAGCTGGATCTAAGGACCAGAAAAGACGGTACAAACCATGGGTACCGTCTGTTATTATGGGGGAACATAAGATCTCTCCGCAATAAGACGGTGGAGCTAACTAAGTGAGAATATCGAGAGAGTAGCATCACAGAGACGTGGCTTAATGAACTCACTCAGGACTCACCGGTAACTCTGGATGGCTTTCAACTTATGAGAGTGGACAGGAGAGCAAAAATTCAATGTCTTATCCACCCACAAGAGCATAATGTGAAATAGTCTGGAAAAACTTTGAATCCAGTTGTCACAAAGAAAACATAGATTGTCATTTTTCTATTATAAACTACAGAGAAACCACAAAAAGTCAACATTTTCTTTTCGGATTTAAAATTTCAGGTCAATTGGACAGAAATAAAATCTCACCAGTCTTCCCATAAAGGGAAGCTCAGTGATGAATCAATCAACAAACTCAAGCAAGTCATAATTTTCCTGGACTGACACACGCTGTATAATTCCTTCAGTAGCTGAATTTATTTTTCCAAAACAAGCAGAACAGAAATGTTCTTATATGCATCCACTGCTCTCACCGCTTTATTTGAACAAATTAGTGAGTAACCTATAATTTACAGACAACATCACAGACGTCGAAGAGAAGCCTCGGTCTGTGTTTTCATGACAAATAAGGGCTGGAACACAGACGGCTGAGCACCAAATTCTGTTGAGTCACTCCCAGACTGAAAATAATGAACTGTATTTTTAAGAGAGAGTCCCAGACCACTGAGGGTGTAGACTATAAACAAAAAGAGACACCGTGTGAGCGCACGACACAATTTTGGGAAAGATTTGCTGAATGGAAATGTCACGTCTTGCAATGGCACAGAGCGGTTGGTTCTATTTTATTATTTAAAATGAATGATTTCATCTCACAGGCTTCCGCACAGCTGCTGGAGCCAATGTCAGAACTTCATCTAAAGGCAAAAAAACCCCCCCCAAAAAACCTAATGGTATCATACCAACATCTGCTCAGGCCAAACACCAGCCTGCTTTCATTTGGTTTAAGGGGAAGATGGGCGGGGGTGCTTTCTTCCCTCATCCGACCGGCTTCCTGACAGCCACAGTAAACACTGGCCGTCTGAAAGGTCACACTGTTTGTCACCCTTGGGCCCCTGCGAGGAGCTCTCCTCTCATAAATATTAATGGCAACTGTACCAAATGGGGCCACTGACTGTTAACAAGGGGTGTGGAGGATGGGCTGTGCTTTTCAAATGCTGTGAGTGGCTCCTCCACTGAGCGGCCATGGGAAACAGAAAGGGGGAACCTGGAAAAGTCAGGCCCCTGCTCCTGCTGGCATATGGATCTTCTTAGCCCAAAGTGACTGGAGCTCTGATCCCACTCATGGCTTTGATTGCCAGGCTCGGAAAGTGAAATCAGCAACAGCAGATATTTTCACTGCTGACCACATTGGCTTTCCACTTGAGAATTGTAAATTCACACCAAATGATTGATTAGCTTGTAGGCCCTCCAACCCTTCAATGCACCCAGCTGGGCTTTATACTGTACTGGTGGGCTGTGTTTATCTGTTCAGACAGGTTATATAACAGTCTTATATAATAATCTGAACCACACAGACCAGGTATACTGTGTTTCCCCATGGGGTCCACTCCATATTGCCCCTCCCCCCCCTCAAAAAAACAAAAAAACAAAACAAAACCAAAAGAAGCCCATCAAAAACACATCTGGTTGTCTGCAGATTTCAATCACAGCCAAATGATATGTAGAAAGCAGCCAGGATGGGCAAACGGAGGCTTTATTTTGGTCCAAGACAGCCATGAGTCTTCAAACGGGATAAAAAATGGGAAAACTTTGGAGGGATGTTTGCTTGATTTGGAATTAGTCGGATTTCCAAAAATGTCCCAGCCTTTCATTACTTTTACATTCCTGAGCATGAAATACGTTCCCCCTGTGACCCCCAGAAGGAATCATCCAGGTAAGTATGTATGTATGTGTAAGATTTCACATTACACCTTTTGCTTCAAAGGATCTTGATGGAATTTGGAAGGTATAAGAAGTATGAGTCGACTCATAAAACATCAGGTCTAAAAACGTATTATTTTAAGCATACTGCATATGCCTCCTGCTTTGTAGCGCTGGGGCTCATTTTCCTCTCAATTGGGTTTCCCACAGTTACACACTGTATATCAAGACTCGTAAAGAGAAGCAACATTTCACTGGCAGTGTTGATGTTTCCTTATGAAATACGGCTCAGCAGGCAATGGCATCAGGGCTCCGTGCTGTGGAGGAGGCAGGGGAGGTTGATGGATGAGCCACAAGGCAGAGGCTTCAGTTTGACTTGCTGTGAGCAAAAAGGGGGGAATGACTGATCTGCCCAGGTTAGGAAGGACAGGCCGGCTTCTGTTTCCGTCAAAACCTCTGCGGGCTCTAGATCTGCCTGGGGGAAAAAAGTAAATCAGATTTTCTTTTCACATGTCAGATAAACTTCAGATCGGCCGCGTAGCTGTAACCGATTGTCCTAACTGAAGAGCAATTATTTCATCAGCTAGATTTAATTCACTGATACAGTCACAGTGGATTCCTACAGTCCTTCTTAGCCAGGAATAAAGTCTAAAATGAAAAGAGAGGAAACATGCTGAAGTAATAACTGTGACATTTTCATATGCACAAAATCCGTTTCGCTGCTCTTGAGGGCCAGATGAAATACAGAAACACCTAACTGATGCAGACAGGTCATGAAGGCTCTTCTCCTTCCATGGCTGAAGGGATGAAAAAGCACCATCAACACATGTATCCAAGTTCTATGGAAAACAAAGCCTCACAGTTTCCTCCTCACAATATTGATTGACAAGTGATCTCGGGGAAGTGCAATAAGCACGGCAAGAACATGGACTGTAACCTGAAGTGACTTTCTCCTGCATTTTTTGAAATACAGGTAATTCTTGCAGAGAGTTAGCAGAGTAGGACTGATACCTCGCTCATATCTGTTCATTAAGTATGGCACTGGAGCCAAGAGGTGATTAGCCTAGCTTGGCATAAAGACAGGAAGGAGGAGGAAACAGCTAGCCTGACTCTGTCCAAAGTGACACACAATCAGGTCCAACATTGGACTGACCAATGGCGTCAGTCACTCACTTTGTGTTGATAGGGCTAGCCCCTTGATACAGAGTGAGTCACAGAAAAACAAGAGACTTCCTGCAGACAAACAAAGCAGATAATTAGAAGATAATTCTAATCAGAATTTTAAGTTATTAAGTTATTTTTCAAATCATCAAACAGCTTAAGATATAAGTGGAAAATATTGTTCTGGCTTTTCTAACAGGTTTTGACTCAAATAAAGCTTAACCATGTCATGCAACAAATATAAATTATATTTGCAGATGAATATGAATTTATCTACAATATAGCACATCGACCATACACGGTCAAATCATATAGCCCACTAGATTTCAGCCTAGTCTTGTTGAACTTTTGGTAGAGCTAGGCTAAGCTAAACTAATAACCTCCTGGCTCCGGGTGCATATTTGATGTACAGACATGAATCAATGGATGTATGTCTCAAAATGTTGGACTATTTTATTAAATAGATGTTGACCCAAGGTTCTGGTACAGTGACTTCCCAGGTTGTTGTAGTCACAGTGAGGTAGTTAGGCAGTCCGCAAAGATGGATTAACTGTTGTTCCTCAAGAAATAGCTCTACCTCTAAACGTCATCTAACACCACAAATTGTTATTTTTACATTTCTTTTTGGGTATGGATTAAACAAAATGTTATTTAAGGTGTTAATCAATGGAAGGCATCATTTCTGGATTTAAGTTTTTATGCTAAGCTAAGCTAAGCTAAAATAATCTAGCTCTATGCATCAAACTATTCAACACTGAAACACACAGTATGAGCAGTGGACATGAATGGTAAATGGACTGCACTTAGCGCCTTTCTAGTCTTCTGCCCTTTCACGGTGATTTTACATTACATATCACATTCACCCATTCACATGCACATTTAAACAATGGCATTGGCTACTGCTCATCGGAGGGGAGCTAATTCATTCACACACATCAATATTGAGATTCAGTATCTTGCCCAAGGACACTTGGACATATGGGCTCGAACCACCGTTCCTCTGATTAGTGGATGACCTGCTCTACCTCCTGATGAGTTGCTGACTGTTATCATTGTTGTTACTGTAGGTGATAATAAGCTGTAAATAATCTGTTATTATTTTTTTGGTGCCTACTTCCTGTTCTTATTT
Organism: Argyrosomus regius; assembly: GCA_946959425.1. NCBI lineage: Eukaryota > Metazoa > Chordata > Actinopteri > Sciaenidae > Argyrosomus > Argyrosomus regius. The sequence continues at coordinate 9,041,886 of OX336899.1, read as the reverse complement.
CAGGATAATTTCATATAACAAAGAATTTTTATTCCCCCCTTTATCAGATATCATCCTCATTTTACAAAATAAACAGGCCAGGCTGATGGCGATGACTCGGAGTCGGCACTCATATTACATCTTGGCATGCAGATGTATCTGTTTCCAGAAGAAGAAGTATGATACCGAACATGGGTAGGTGTTACAGATCTCTGTGCCCTCGCTCCTACACAATGACTCATTCAGATTATCTGAAGCATAATCACTGCTGTCTGTCCAACACGACTGACCTATTTTCAGCCTGACAGAAACAAACACATGCACTTCTGTCACTGTTACCTTTGTTGTACTGGTTACTGTACTACTATTAGATGTAATTTGGCTGTTGGAGGTGTGTCTCAAACCAGTCTGTATTCCAGTAGAGTGAGTTGGACACCGGTTCCAGACACCGATGAGGTTACTGAGGTTAATGGAGAAACAGGGACACTAATCCAACCAAACCAATAGCTACATATAGTATGTAGCTGTAGTGATTTGTCCTTTATATTTATGACTTTACTTTTCTAAAGAAAGTGAAACAAAAGTTCTGTTGATCTGATCACCAAAAGCAAAGATTCACAGGTGTTTATATAGAAGGTTCAAAGGAACTTTAACAAAAAAACTAAAGCTAACATCAAAACTCCACTTACTTTCTTGACTGAGCTTTCAACCACATCTCATGGCCTTCATGGATGAGAGCTTTGAGGTTTTCTTGTCAAACTTCTACTATCTAACATCAAGAACGACCTTTGCTTTGAAAACCCCCCAGGTCACTTCATTACCTGAATTCTTGTCACTCACTCACACTAAGACCCCCCCCCCAAAGTCACGCCACCCACATTTTGTTAAACTTCTTTTTAAAAGGACCAGTTTGTAGGATTTAGTTGCATCTAGTGGTGTAATTGTTGCATTGCAATCTCCTCACCTGTTGTAGAAAAAAGGTGCTTCAACATGGCCGACTCCATGGAAGATGACCTGCTCCCACTGTAGATATAAAAGGCTTGTTTTTTCAAGTAACATAAAGATTTTTCTTATTTTCTGGTGATTATACACGAATGAAGACATAACTGTGCATTATAAATTCCATGTCTACCATATTTTAAAACAGAACCTCCCAAATCTTCTTCATAGCTGTAACTTTTTTTTATGGTGAACCACATCATCATATTCTCAGTTCTGTGCTTCATTATCTTCTTCTTATTATTATTAATGACCCAGTTATTTACCCTAAACGTGGGATTTATACAATGGTGGCTCCTTTCATCTCCATCCATTCCTGCCTGCCTTCTATCCTCTCTCTCCTCCACCGCCTCTGCACATTCATCCTCCTTTTTTTTTTTTTTGCCTTTCTCAGATTGATCAAATATTTGCTCTTCTTGGGCCCTGGCCTGTTTATTTTCTGGAGTGTGTTTTCAGCAGTGGTCAGGCCTGTGTGGTGGCTCAACAGTGCCGTCTCAGACAGGCCAGTGTTTGACTTAGCGGCTGGGGACGGAGGCTGGGCCGGGTCCGGGGTTCTGAGTGCGCCGGCAACGTTGGCTGCTCTCCCTTTTGCTGGGTAAACTGGGCCTGTGAGGCTCACACACTGTGGCCATTCACTCTCCCAGCACACACAGGATAGAGTATGGATTGTTTGGAGGCCAGTGGCAATGCCAGGAATGCTGAGCCCTAGTTCCTCTCTGGGAAAAAATGGTATTTGGTTCTCTGTCTCTCACTCTCACTCTCTCTCTCTCTCTCTGCCTTTGAAAGGTTGCAGCAGTCTGATGAGAGGGATCACTCGGTGCATTAGCCGACCTGTTTCCTCTTTTCTGTAGATTCCAGACTGGCCAGTCAGAAAAGGGCCTCCCAGCCAGAGGAATCCTAAGGAGAGCCACTGCTTTTCACATCGGTATTTCCTGACCCAGTCCCACATCCCTAGTGGCTCATTCATGGTTATAGCAATGAAAAAACACTAAGCTATATAGGGATGTACGCATAAAATACCCATCTTCCAGCAGTGATGATAAAACATCCATTTAGAGTTTCAAACCATAAGTAGATCTGCCAATGTGCTAATGGAGGCTAATTTTCATAATTTCTATTTTTAACATGTCTCTAATCTATTTTTGTATTTAGCATTTTATATTATAGAAATACAATGACATAACCAGCTGCTTATTGGCCCAGAGCACTTATGCATTTGCTCATAATCTGTCTGCGATGATCCTGCGTGAGTACGTATTATCATTTTCATTTGCTTCAGCGAACACAGGATGGAGATGATCTTTTACGGCTTAAACAGTTTTGCCATATGCAAAACCATGATCGTCGAGGCCATCCCTGCAGCTCTGATTAATTCGATCTTAGCCGGAGCTGTGCGTGACTGTGTGTCCCCTTAACAACTTAGCCACTGCACCCTGCAAATGCAATAACAGCTGAGAGGTCAGAGAGGATATGAAACACACTCCAAGAGTCATCAGAGGCGGGATTGTAAATCTGGACATGTTGAAAAGAAGAAATAGGTGAGTACTCATTTATTAAACACCACGGAGACATTCTGAGGTGCAAGTGATATCAGGTGGAAAAGGGATTTTCTTTCAGTTGAGTGATGTCTCAGAAGACGCTGTGTTAATATCCCTTCCAGGTTGGTAAACAACAAAACAGAGTCCAATATCAGCAAGTTAGAGAAGTGCAGGTTTAACAGAACATTTCCTCACACTTCAATAAATGCAGGCATCAAGGGGCCAAGTGGAGAAGTCAGCAGGAAAGGGTTGCACTATCCAAAACCCATTTGGTCTATCAGATTCATGTTAGAGCAAAGAAAGCTCTATAAAAGGTGATAATGTCCTGAACAACTGTGTAAAAGTTTCTAGGAAAGTGGGGAGGAAAATCAAGGAAATCTAACAGGCGAAGACTTCACCGTATTCCTCCCAGCTTGTTGACAGCCTCTTGTGAAATTCTGCTTTCTGCTACGCATGCCAGAGTAAGATCCCCAGGGTGAAACTCCATCCCTTCCTCTTACAAAGATCCTGCGATGTCCTCTGAGAAATAACTAATGAGCAGATAACTTGTAAGTTTTATATATATATGTAAGATTTCACCAGAAGCTGTTATGAGCATTTGATCTGAATACAATCATAAGGAAAAATTTTGGTATTTGGTCTCATTTACCGGAGGGGAGGGAGTGATTGAACTGAAAACAAGACTCCATTCAAACTATGGCAAGTTGATACTTTTTACAAAACGTTCTAGCTCTTAAATCATTTGTGAGTCAATCATAAAACCTGCTGCAGTAAGAAATAATTGTTAACATTTGTAATTCAAGAAACATTTGCTCCGTGACACAGAAACAATTAGCAAGGATTGAAACACAAGGAAGTGAACCGGCATTATATTAGAAGGTGAGAAAGGCCACTTGGCTAGTTTACTTACATGATATGTCAGATGAGAAGGGACTTCCTTCTCAACCTGCAGATCAGGTTCTATTTGAAAAGGAAACATTATTAGCATTCACAGTGTCTGGGATTACCCAGAGTAACTCCTCTTTCATGACAACACCACAACTGTTTTGGTTCAGACTCTCTTTGACCTCATTTCCACCTGCAGGTTTTCAGCAAAAAAAAAAAGTTCAGATTATTCCACCGTATGCTACCTGTCCAACATCAAACAGCAGACAGACAAAGTTAGTGGCTAGTGTGGTGAACATGGGCTTTGTTCAGACAGCAGGCAAATCAGATTTATTTCTTAAATCAGACAGGCTGTCTGCACTGTTATTTACGAGTGATCAGAATAGATTTGTGTGTCCAGACATCACCAACCTATCTGCATGGGTTGCTGTGGTAACGATGTAGGCAGCAGTAACTGTGGTGACACGGCTTTCCAACACGGATGCAGCTTTGTCTGGACAGAAGCCTCCACACAAAAGTATGTTAATCATTTCTGACTGTTGTTCTGTGTTGTCCTCCATGTTGCTCTGCTAGTAGCAGCATGATTTTCTCAGATGCTTTTATGCACTTTGACATTGTCATAATGAGTCATGGTTCAAAATGGACCTAATGTAGCTTGGATCTGATCTGCAAAGATGACATTTCATATGTTCATATGAATATGCCATAAAAGCATTTAGCCACTAAAGAGCAAGATACAGACCTAGTTGCTGTGGAGAAAACACAAGTTTTTCCATTTATTTGAACGGGGGTACTGCGTTTTGGGTGTGGCAGTGTGGGCCACAAGGGACGCCAAAAAAAACCTCAACTTTGGAGAAATGCAATTTTACGTCACAATGCAGTCTGATGATCAAACCAGTCAAACTCCTCCACAGTTAGCCAGAAATATCACTGAAACCCAGCGATATCCAGGTGGAGTTCACGGACCAAACTATGATACGCTCTCTTTTGTGTTCTGGATTGGTTTATTTCATGAACTAGTTTTTAAATCTGTGTCTGACTGACAGTCTCTGCAGCAAAATAGTGACACAAACAAGTTTGCTTTGGTTTACGTCTGATGGTTTGAGAGAAAGAGAGAGAGCAAAGAGCGAGCAGTGGGTTGAGCGACACAGACAGTGAATGAGAATGTGGCAGTGCCGGTATAGAGAAAGCCAATAAATCAGCGAAATAAAAACTGATATACTGATTGTTTTACAGCAGTTATGTTCGGCACAAATAAACACACCCCCAGCACGCCCCCCCAAGCATACATGGCTTGAAAGTTAGCCATCATGGTCATCCAAGTGGTAACTTCTGTGGTTAGCGTCTGAAATAATTCATGTAAGAATCATGTTTATCAGGCTTGTGCAGCTTGCCCTGATATACTTAAACTTGCACGGATCTCTGTTCCATGAATCACTGATAAGTGTGAAGTTAGAACCCACAGAGCAGTATGGAGCTGGAGTTTAGAGCAAAACAGACTGGCTTTCTCCAAAAGTAAAAAAAATATGCAAGTTGTACATGAACACAAATGTTAAAACGACAATGCTATTTCTTTTCATCCATCTTCCTGGTACTTCAGTCCAGCATTTCCTGCTACAGTGTGAGTTGCCAGATATGTTTGACTTTGGGATGTTGCACACAGTCAGTGAACACAGCTGTTTACCAAGAAAAAGTTGCAAAACATGTTTTTACATGTCTCTTTCTCTGTAAGGAAAACTAAATAGGTACAAGATGAGGCCAGCGTCCAATGCCTCTGGTCCAAAATATCCTGACTCCCACGCCTTTCAGTCTTCTCATCTCATGCTTTGAGACAAAAATTAGTGCCTCTTTGGAATCACAATCCACGAAGCTAACCTAGTTGTAGCCTACTGGTGAAAACTGAAAAGCCTGCAAAAAAACAAGAAGATTTTCCTTTAAGATCATGGCACATCTCCTCACATGTCAAAGAAAATCTTTCTGACAGTTAACTGGAGTCTTTTGCACGAATGGCTCTATAAATGTACTGTTTTCTGAATAAACCTGTCCACACACTAACCGAGAAAGTAACTAAATGCAGGAAGCGTGACCCTACATCTTCTGTGTATGGTCACAGGGGAAAGACTAGATCTTGTGCCCTAGCTCAAAACATTGAATTTCACAGTATGGAGTCTGTCCACTGTGATATAAAATGCACACAGTTTGCTCAGAAACGCTGTCATTACACTCAAAAGTGATAGTTAGCAAAGTTGGATGAGACGTTCACATGCCAAGCAGAGGGAAAGAGGAGAACATTCTTCCATGTGTTTGGCTTTAAGAAAGAACAGATTGTCTCATCAGCTGAATGAAGATCCGCCTTTAACTCTATATAGAAAGAATCACACTGTTTCTAATTAATTTAAATATGTGTATATATTAAATGTATGTCCTATCAGTCAGAAAGAAGAGTTTTTACCTCACACACACATACACGTACGTACACATGAACGAAAATATTTTAGGGTTATAGCCAACCGTGAATTATTCTATGTGAATGAGCGTATACCTATGCTTTAGTTATGGCCAACCGACGTCCCAAATGAAAGGAAAGGGAGGATAAACAATCTTGACTCAGGCCTTTGGTTCACCGCTCCATTTCACGACCTCCACGCCCTCCACCACTGCCACTCCATCCATCTTCCCTCCCCGTTCAAAGCTTGACCCTCTCGCGGACTGCCCACATCACAGCCCGAAATCCTTTCCCCCCGTGGCGACATGTGAGCAACGTGTATTTTCTCTTAGCGAACTTTAATTAGCTGCCGTGCTTCGGCGTCTATGACTCATGCTGTGTGTGTAAGTGTTTTGCATGTATGCGGAATGCACATACAATATATGTACATGTTGAATGTGTGGTCTCCTGTGTGAGACTGGTCGTCCATCTCGCTTCCTGGCGGCTTATTCTGAACATCCTGAGTGGAGAGGGACCCAATCCAGCTCTCCAATCAAGAGGTTGCAATTTATGAGCTATATATTCTCAGGCAGGTTGTCAGGCTGTGATTTAATGTGAGCACGCCCCTGTGACTCTATATCTGTCTATATTTGAGAAGTGTTAAACTGCAGTGTAGATTAGACTTTAGTTTTAACTTGAAACTGAAGCGCTCGCTTAACTAAGTTGGTAAAACTTTATTGATTGTCTCTAATTATTTGATTTAAGAAGAACCTTCATACTTCACCTGATTTTTTTTTATTTTTAACAAATCCATCTGGTTTCATGTTGCTCCCCTTCTCTCTAGAGAACTGAGGCACACCACACTGTCCCACCTAGAGGGCGAATCAGGCTGCTGCAGTGTGGAAACATCCAGAGATCTCAGTTTTTTCTCTCCCAGGAAGAGCAGCCAATAATAACCATCTTCCTGTGGGCTTGAATATTAAAGAAAGTGCCAACTCTGGCACTGTTTTATATATCATCACTGAATTCCAGGAGTTATTTTGTGATGTTGTCTATTTATTTATTCTGGTTTTGATATTTTGCCTCATTACGTCTGTGTGCTTCTGTGTCAGTTTGCAATTTCCTGCATTTCTTTTTAAAATAAGTTTAGACAACACACTTCCTGTGTTATGGCTGCAAAATATTATCTTGATGGTGTAAAGCTTGGCATGCATTTCTCCCTGGATTGTTGAACTCAATGAAAAGCTTCTGAAAAAACAATTGTGGAAAGTGTCATACATACTTGAATACAATTTTGAAGTGTTTGTACTAAATACTTGAAGTTTTATGTTACTTTGTACTTATGTACTTATTCCAAAACATTTATTTGACAGCAATAATGTCAACATCCCCTTCAGTCTTTTTGCCTCAAAGACTATGTTCATAGATGCTGCTGAGCCTGGTTAAATTGCCTGCTCGCCCAGCTCCAGTTCTGGCACGACACCGGCTCAGCTCCCCGTCAGCATTTGCCCGCGAACACCTCCTCTTCCAAACAAAACAAAACAGCTGTTGTAGTCTGGGTTCACAGTCCAGGCAGCCTGGCTAACAATAGCTAACAGCAGCTATAGTTTACAGCCGTTTACTTTACTGTTGATCAAGAAACTCTGTAAAGTTGAAAATCACAGAGAGTTGAAGCAGAACAGCCGGTAGTTGGTGGTGTGTGACTTAGTGCCATTTTTTTAGTCAACATGATGTTCTGTTAACTCAATATAAAATAATTTACTGAGCTATAATCAATATATTTATAATAAGAATGTATCAAATGACAATGTGACAGAGGTCGGATGTGAGGAACCTATTATCACTTGCATTGCAGCTCCTCTCAGCTTTCTGGAGCTCTATTGTTAGTTAATTCATTTTACTGCTTTGGTTCACTGTCACTGCTCTCATAGTGTCATTTTCAGCAGTAGCGGGCAGCTGTTTTCAGGGAAAAAGCTCCAAAAGCCCACTGTACACTACCTGCTCAGCACCAGAGAGCAGACAGTTAGTGACTAACTGATGAACATAGTGGAGCATTTAGCAGCTAAAGAGTCAAATATTTCCCTCAGGAGTTGGGAGAGACCAATGAACTAAAAGGACAGTGTGCGAATATTAAATATACATTCATCAAGTGGACACAAACATCACTCCAAATAAGTAATAATACTGCTGGGTAATGGCTGGATGTGTAAATAAGCAGCTGTTTGCTAACAAGTTCAGTGCTTATGTGGTTAAGGAATAGTTTGACATTTTAGTAAATACCTATTTTTTTGGGAGAAAGAGGGGATGACGTGGAGCAAAGGGCTTGGATCGCTAAATGCTTCACTCAATGGAGACTGAGGACAATCTACCAGCTTTCATTGATAAAACTGGGTGGAAACAATTAGAGAAAAACTGAAACCACAGCCTCTTCATATTGGGCGATGACATGCCGACGTCATGATTGTAACTAAGTTGGATAATGGGTTGTGTCCTTGAAAAAATGTGGTTTGTTATGGCTCTACTCCCCAGATGATTAGTAGGCGGAGAGATATCTTATTGTTTGATATCGCAAACCTACCATCACGCTGCGGCAAGGACCTATTCCTGAAACACGACACATACTCTTATCAGGTGAGTCACCGGGGTGCCCTACTTATTCACTTTTGTGTTGTGAGATGAGATGAAAAGATTATTATCACTGTCATGTCACCTAAAACATAAAAACAGTGCTAAAAACACCATCAATTCTTCATATTACATCGGATTGTTTCTTGGCCAGGACCAGTAACTTCCTGGCAACCTTCCTGCCTGGCAAATGTCTGTGCAGACATGAGATCAGTAATTCTTCCATGTACCAGCAATAATATTCCACTTATTAATATATATAATAATATTCTGAAAGGGGCCTTTCTGCTCATTCAGTGGTTTTACTTACAAAGACAACATATAAGAATGTCTTCTGCGACTGGAAAAAAAACATGTTGAGTGATGAAATATTAAAATGATCCGTATGCCAAACAACAAAAAGGAACAGGAACAAAAGGAAAGAACATGGTGCAGTGATTAACAATGTCACCCTGTTGTCTCACAGCAAGAAGGTTCCTGATTTGAACCTCGGCTGGGGCCTTTCTGTGTGGAGTTGTGTGCATGTTTGGGTTCTCTTCCTCCCACAGTCCAAAGATATGCACTTAATAGGTTAATTGGTGAAATGTGTGACTTGTCCAGGGCGTACTGCCTTTAGCCCAAGGTCAGCTGGGATTGGCTCCAGCCCCTAAGAACCCTGATAAGGATAAGTGTTTATGGAAAATGGATGGAGGATGGAAAGGTACACGACTTGAATCTTTTTTCAAGATGGATTTCTTTCAACAACAAAAGATTACCTTTGCTTAATGAAGGCTGCAGCCTGTTTACTTTGCAAGAAAAAAAAGGACTATATAGGCTGTTTGCTCAGCTATCTAGAGTACAGCCTTGGCTAAAAACAACACTGCATAAAATCATAATAGATGCAAAGTTTCACAACACTCTGTACTCTGTAGAGCTCGCACAGTGGCACAAATGGCAGGTCCTTGGCAGGATGTAGACTGGAGGGTTAAGTAAGGGTGGCGGCTGGCGCTGCTACTGATTTCCATGGGTTTGGATGAAAACTGACTAGCTTTTTATAGCACAGTGGCCGGGCGGGGTCACAGGGTATGTGTGGCTCACAGCATTCACTGTGTGGGAGTGTGGCACTCGTTCAGATGGAGCTGAAAGAGAGACAGTGAGAGAGAAAAAGAGACAGAGAGGTGGTGGTGATGGGAAGAAAAGAAAGCCAAGACTTTGATTGAGAATCAACAAAGAAGAGAAATGCTAATGTATGAGGCATTTTAGTTTAATCTCCCTAGAGATCTACTCTCTGTCATTTTGGAAAGGTGTCATGAAAAGAGAAGTGCCGACGGGAGTTAAGCAAATGGAATGAGACGGACAGAGAGCTGCCAAGCAGAGACAAGCCAGGCCACTCCTCCATCACAGCCTCAGGAAATACCCCGGTCTCAATCCCAGATCTTCAATCACCCAACTTGTCTATGTGTTTTTCATGTGTGTATGTGCACATCTACATGTGCATGTTTGTTATTTTCACACAAGGCAAACCGTGATTTACACTAAAGAAAAGTCTGGTTTCCAGCACTGCGAGCGGAGTCTGTTTATTCCCATGCCAATATCATCAATATCACAGATGACAGAGAGCTTGGAGGGATAGAGAACTGTACAGCCAAACACAAGTGTCACTGTGTCATACCAGAGATTCCTCTCTGCTCAGCAGATGGATGATGAGGACCAGAGCACCGGGCAGGCCCTGCAATCCAGGCAAATGTAAAAATATTATTTTAGCTCATAGCTGGTTTGCAAAGTTGAAAGAGAATAAATGAGGTCTTCACAGAGAGCGGGTTCTGTTTCTATTGAAGAGAAAATTAGAGTTAAAGGATAATTCTGCTTTATTACAACTTGAGTTTTAGTTTTCTTAGTGTGACCATTGCTTTTGTAGGTTATGAAGTGAACAAGCCAACAAAACATCCGCTTCCTTTATGGGTCAACCCAAAAAGTGACCCCCCCCCCGAAAGGTTTATATGGGTGGTCAAAAGGGGACATCTTTGTAGTAGCACGCAATGATGGGCTGTCAGAGGTGTCTGGCATTTCTTATTTTCTTTCACATAAACTATTATGAAGTATAAGTACATTTTGATTTAAATGAATGACATCTAATATAAGATATCAGATAGATGCAATTGCTACTTGCAGGGTGGCTGCCCTTGGTGAAATGTTGTAATAATTCCTCAAACAAGTCACAGGTCAGAGTTGAACTGGGAAGATGGATGTTGACAATGGACAGCTGTGGTGGTAATTTAGCTAACCCCTCTTTTCAGTTGCTGAAATGTTGATGTAAGCTATGACTAATGACCGAAGTTCACCCCTCTTCCAGGGCACACGAGTGACTCGCTTCTCAAAGCACTGTAGCAGACATTGCCTGATATGCATCAAAACACCCTCGCCTTTTACTTTCTATGTAAAATCTCACGCTCAATCGACTTGACACATGTTAACACTCCGGGAAAGCTGCAGTTTTATCATTACTGATCCCCAGATTGGCTACTGTACCATGACTACTTGTTCTGCCTGTGCAGAGGAGACAAACGTCTAAGAAAAAAATGCACAGCTAAGAAGCAGCAACAAGCGCTTGAAGTCCTGGTACAGGCCAAAGACAGAAAACTTGTTTCTGGAGCTGCAACATCTTCATTTTACTTTTGTTTGACCCGTACCAAAAAGATATTTAATTTACAGTGACAGAAGCTCAAATCATTCTTGAATCATTTCAGCGCTAAAAATGTTAAACAGTTAGTTCATCTTTAGGCTATGGGAATTTTACAGTTGTATGTATCAGCTGGTGATTCCCTTAAATAGTTTTCAATGAAGTAAGACCTGTATAAGTGAACACACATGGAAACAGGCATGCGTCGATTTGAAGTGCCTTTGAACTGACAACTGACAAAATGCTGTCTGTAAATAAAACCATGGTTTATTCTCTTTTTGGCAAAAGAATAAACATTTTCATATCTAAACTCTGGCTAGCACCTCCATGAAGCTGTATATTGTCAGTTTGTCTTTCGCAGTCAGTCATGTCCAGGCAAACTACTGAGAAAAAACTGTGTCCTGCTTTTACCCTTCACAAGCACAGCTAGATCATACAGTACTCTTAGTGGGAAGGCCCATCTACATTATAGGGTACTATAATGACAAAAACAAGGCAGTGACTTGGGAGCAGATCACAGTTCTAGGGTTTCCACTTGTAGCTGCCTACTGTGTTTCAGTTCCCAGGCTTCTCCATTGTCCCACTCAGTCAAAGTGCTACCGGGAAACAAGCTTCTTTATGGCACCGTGGCTCACAGGACACCACAAAACACAATATCGGCCGCCAAGTAGATATAGTTACAAAACAAGGTGTAAGCCCACCTGAGTAACTCAGCATGCTGCTGCATTAGCTCCAGCGCCAAGGAAGGAGCCTCACATCAGGCCAGGACAGGCTGGATTTGTTTGTGAATGGGCCATTTAGATGGAATTTTTTGTGGAATTTAAGCGTGTTGATACTGGCACATTCCTTGGCAGTCTGTAGAGTGCAGGTTACAAATATAGAGAGAGCAGAGAGCCAGTCTGAGTCGTTCAAGTGTTCCACGCTTTAAATCTAAGTGCCCATGTTCAAAAGGAACCTTTTAATTTTGGGTAACATGCAATCAGACCGGAGCAAACTTCCTCTCTGACTATCAAGAAAATTTGGGATTCAAGCAATTTGAGGTTTCGAAGTTCAGTGTTGACATTAATATTCTGGGCCTTTAACACAACTCGCTTGTGTTTAATTTACAGTTTTGCAGTGGAAAACATCAGATACGATCCCAGCTAGGGTTTCCACCTATGATATTGCAGGTGCACCTCAGGACTCCAGCTGCCAACAAGCCAACTGAAAAGACCAAAACCAACAATGTAGTTAGTTAGTCTCTCAATACTTTCCAGTATCCCTACCTGAAGGTGGCTGGCTCAGTAATTTCTGTAGTTTTTTTATAGAAAATATTACTCAAACAGGAGTCAACAGTGCATATGTTGGGGACCATTAATGTGGGATTGATATAAACTACAGTGCCCGTGTCGTAATGAAGAAACATGTCAGGCGGTGCAATGGGGTGGCTCTGTTTTTAATAGTTTTAACCATGCTAGCTTGCACCAGAACAGCTCTAGGGATTGCAATGTTGTCCCACATTCCCATCAGTCCTTAGTGAACTTTGATGCACTTAACGCTCCTTTGTCTCACTCCTTTTCCATGTTTCCTGTCAATATACACAACCTAGTGTCTAAAAGCAAACTAGCCCTCTGTACAGGCTTGCACTCTATGTGCTTCACACTGCAAAGAAAACTGATGAAGCAGTGATTAACATGCTTGTTCAGCCATTCCTTTTATTTTTCAGTCCCAAAGGCTATTGAACTTGGCTTCTTTAAAAATAAAAATGAGCCAAACATTCAGGCAGTGTTACAAATTGAGACTGTGGAGCCCAACATTTTGGACCCTCCATCCTTCCCTACTTACTTATATCTTAAGTCGTCATTTGTCTTGCATACTTTTAATCAATTTTCCCAATCCCAAGTCTGGCGCTCGATCTGAGGTTTTTCTGTGGAAAAACCAAGAGAACATCTCTGAAGACAGCCGTGGGAAGTTTTAACAAATCAAAACATTTAATAAGAACAAATGTACAACTAAGGCAAAACAAAATCACTAAATCAAGTTCTGTATCTGAAAGGAAATTTATCTCAAAGAGGAAATGAAAGTTTCCAAATTACATTTAGGGCGTTTATTCCCATTTTGATTTGGATAAATAAAAATGAGTCCAACGTGGATGAGATTAACAAAACAATTACCCAAAGACAATAATATGTTTTATTTATAAAGCACTTTTCAAAAAACAACAAACAACAAAGGGCTAAGAGGAACTTTAAAAGAATACAAATAAATTGAATAATTAATCAAAGAAAACATTCATCAATAGGAATACTTCAGCAGTTTAGTATTTCTTTATTTATTTTTTCTTTATTTATTTATGAGACTTCCGAAAGACTAATTAAAAAAAATGATGCAACAGAAGATGAGATATTGTGACTCAAGCTGGATCCAACATCTCCCATAACCATGGCCTCTTGTGTTAAATTCCAACTTTGTTCAATCTTCAATCTCACTTCTCACCAGTTTGAAATATAAGCTCTCTGTTAAAATTTTTCATCGTCAAAGGAAAAATTGTAATAACTTTGTCAATCGCTAAACTTTTTATTGAGCACCAGGTTGAAATTAAAAACAGATTTATGACTTTTCATGAGATCTGTTGATAGCAAGAGTTGTGTAGATAATTGCCATACTTATCTTCAGCCATACTCTTGTAAAATGATAGTTGATGGAAGATGAATTTAAGGATTAAATTGTCACCAGTTGAATGGCCTGGACCGGTGTTGAATGTCACCTCTCTCACTCTTTCTCCATGTTTTTACAAGTCTCTGAGGACCATGAATGTCTGTACATAATTTGATGGCAATCCATCCGATAGTTATGAAGATATTTCAGTCTGGAACAAAGTAGTGGACTGACTGACAGACAAACCCACAACCCCCCATTGCCATCCCTGGAGAGCCGAGTTACTAGCATGACTAAAAACCATGTAGGATTTCTAAAGATGTGTTTACAAGGAGGTTGGGCAGGAATAACTATCAAGTTCATTGAATTAAAGGTCTGGTATATCGGATTTTTGTTTACAGAATAACAGAAATGTAATACAATATGCATAATTCTGTTTTTATTAGTGTTAAAATAACTCTACCCTTGTTACCTTAGAATGAGCCTTTTATATATCGACAGACATGCTGTCTGTCGATTGCCTTGGGTCCTCCTCCAAGGAGTCCACCACCACAAAAAAACACCATGTTTCAATAACAGCCCAGAACATACAAACTAAACACCGGTTCTCGACAGTGTATTTCACGTTTTCTGCATGTTTTATGGCCACTGTAATTTCTCTTCAACACTTGGAAGAAGACGGTGATGTGAGAGGTCTTGCAAACAGCAGCCATGCTGCTATTTTTCTTTTACATACTCAACATCAGTTTACACAGAACTTTGACAGACACTGAGGCCAAGCAAAGGCAAGATCAAATTAAGATATAAGAACATGGTAGAGGGAAGAAAATGAAAGAAATGGACGGTGAGAGCAACAGCCATTGAGAAACATATATTTTAAACAAATCCAAAAATTCATGAGATTAAAGGCCATAAAATGACATAATACATAAAAAAAGAAGAAAAAACACGACATCACATCAAAGCCAATCTAAAAAATGTGTTTTAAACATTTATTTAATTCAAAAGAAGTCACTGATTCTGTAAGCCAAAGATTGGAGTGAGGTGGTGTCTTCTGTCTAATTATTATCCTGTATAATTAGAACAATAGAGGCTCGCCCATCCTCCAAAGGCGGAGGCAGGCTGCGCTAAAAAGTACAAAAGTTAATGGTTTTGGAGTATTATTAACATGTCCATAGAGTTGTGAAAACCACAGCTTCACATGGTAAAGGCATTCATGACAATGAATGTATTTCTTTTGAACATTAACCTTATTTTAAAAAAATGTACTTTAGTTTCTTTTTAATGAGAAATTACTCATACCTGTCAAGATTCCATATATGCCTACCTGGTGAATATAAAAACTGGGATTTATACCAATGACGACAACTAAAGATTTTAAATAGAGCAGTGTGGAACTTTTTGAAAACTGAGTGACCCTCCAGCATTTTCTGTTTCCATGTCCTCCTCCCACCCAAACTGAGCTGCTGTGGATGCGGTCTAGCGGAGAAGATCCAAGAAGAGAGCTCAAATGGAAAGAACAGGTGAGCCATCCATTTCTGAGATTCACCGTGGCATTACTTGAAAAGACAATTAGACTGCTTAAACAATGAGGCCTTTGTAATGCTGCCTCCGTTTCTTCCTAGCGTGCTCTCTCTTTTTTTTTTTCCAAACACATTTCGACTCCATGTGAAATAACAGTAGACGTCAGAGCGAAGAAGGTGTTTCCGTGTGGCATCACGGCAGGCTGGATTTGGTGGAAAAGAAGGGCAAGCAGGTGCTGACAGACGGCTGAGGATAACACATGTCTGACAGCATTGAAAGAATTATCACAGCGAGGGACTTCATCACCATGAGTGACTGGACAAAGTTAAAAGAAATCTTCCTCTTTTCCCTGAGTGAGCGTAGATCGTTTCTACGACGTCATGAAAGACTTATACAGACTGATGGAAAAGATTCAAAATGTAGATCACCACTTTACCTTTTTTATTGGAGAGCTCGAGAGGGAAAAAAAATGTTATTTGATCTGTAGAAATACCTGAAGAGGAACTACTTTTAAAGGTCCAACACTTAGCGAGAAAAGCGTTTCTGTGTACAACAGACGAAATTCTGAGAACTTCAGAAGGGGGAGAATAGCCAGCTGACATTAAAATGTTTGGGAAAATGTTGAATGCAATCAAGTACAGACCTTTAGGCAGTAATGTGATTACATTATAGAGACTTAGGGGCTTTAATTGTGGAAAATGTCAATAGATCTTGGGGGAAAGTACCATGCTCTCATTTAGCTGGAAGGTTTGTTATTAAAGCCTTCGCGTGAAGGAAGTGTGTTCATATCTATATAGAGCACGTGCAGGAGCTTGCATGGCATCGGGCACCGTTAAATACAATACAGTAGGCCCCTTTGTAAAATCTCAATCACCCCCCCTGTTGTTTGTAAGCCCTGTGATATAGCTTCCAGTCCGAGCAAACATTGGGAGCTATTGTGGAGGAGAGAATTTTGTCAACATGCACTTTTTGGGCCTCCCTGCCAGGCTGTCAGCTCCCCTGAGTTCCCAGCACTCACTAGGGGGGAGATGTTATAATGGCCATGTGGGACAATTTTATATGAAACACCTCTTTGCCTTCCAGGTCTGTGGCTGTTAAATCCCTCTTCATGCCCAAATCCTACCAGCGGTGCTCTAAACTCCCTACTGGGGTCAGGGAGTGAGGGTCGGAAGGCTCTGGGGGGAAACCAAGAAAAACGAAGGGGAGGGGACATACAGCTGTGGATCCAGCTGTACATCATCTTTTTCTCTTCAAAGTGTTAACAGAGCAAGGGGCCACGAGTGGGACAAGTTGTAGGAGGCCTGAAGGGGGGAAGTGAAAGTGGTGATTACCAAGCACCTTTAGCTAATGGCGCTTAACAGTTACTATATCTGAAGTTTAATTTAAAAAGTGTTGAGTGAGCGTGTTCTGCATGCTGCGACGGGCTTTTGAAGTGTACATTAGAAATATAATTCCCCTCATTTTGCACTTAAAAAGCTACAAGTTGCTAAATATGGAACAATAATCAGTTTTCATTAACACCATAAGAACCTTTGGTGATTTTTGTTGGAGCTTAATAATCTGTCTTCAGAGTGATAACGGCTGATTAACACCCTAATCTATGTTTCATGACTAAGTTTGCACAAGGATTTACAACAAGTCTTTTTTTCTCATTAAGAGCAAGCCCCTCTGTAAATTCCACACTGTGACCTGCACGCTTGCATTCCCAGCAAGAACAAAGAGCTTTAGGACATTTTATCATTACTACTGCTTATCTTCGGCCCTTGCAGCCAGGCTTTCGGGGGTAGTGTTTACACTGGAAAATAGTTTCTGCTTTGAGCGTGTATAACCTAACGAGTGGGTTTAAACTGGCTGTCCTCAAGTCATAAAAACAGCACAGTACAGTGAGAAGTTTTTTTTTTTTCTTTTTGACAGGGCTGCTAATCAAAATCGGTGTTGAGGTTGGCTTTAAGGAAAATGTGTACGCTTGTCAGTGCAAGTGCTGACACACACAATTTACAGTCTAAGTGTGATCTGACATAAGTGGCGTTGAGGATTTGTGCTGTCAAAAAATGGAAATAATGGATTGAAGGTTCAACAAAGTAACACGTAAAGGAGTTGAGCAACAGCTGGTTAGCTTAGCCCAGGGGTCTTCAATGTTTCTCAGGTCAAGGACCGCCTAGAGAGATGGAGCAGGGACCCCTGACTACATGTGTATAAAATTGTGTTGAGTATTAAACTGGGGCTACAGTAATGTACTTTATATTATTCCCCTCTATGTATGCATCTTGTTAGTAGTAAGATATTAAAATAATATCTTTCAGCCTTCAGTCTCGTTGGAGGTAAATCCAAACTTGACATGATTCTTTTAATATTTCCGGGTCTTTTCTCATCTGTGCTTACTCAACTCAACGTTATTTGTAAAACACTTTACACACAGTACAGTTGATCTAAGGCGCATTACAGGACACACAGAGGAAAGCTTCCCCGTAACTTAGCCGCTGAGTCAGCAGCAATTAGCTAATGGCTAATGCTAGGTGTGTTAGCCTCACCCTCTATACTTGGTTTCCGAGGTGGAAGGTGTGTCAGAGTCTATTGTTTGAGAAGTTACCAAACTATCTATTGTGGCTCACAATAGTGTCTGTACATTTGGGATAAAGCTAGCCGGCGCCTGGTCAATGACCAATAATTAGTTTGCTGTTATGTTATTAATAGGTGTGACAAAAGTGTTATATTTTATATATAATATTAATATGTGCAATAGTTTAATGTGAAGATGTATTTAATTTTCTTTAATAAAACTTTTAGTAAATAAATAAATAAAACTCTCATACTCACATACTTGTCAAACATCAATTTGGTGGGCACACTGCGGTAACTTTGAGTACCCCCCCTAGTTGTTGCAGACCCCTGTTGAAGACCCAGGACTTTAGAAAACAGGGGTAACTGGCTGTCCAGGTTCTGTCCAAAAGTAACAAAATCCACCTACTAGTTCATCTATAGCTGATTTGAGACAACACAACCCTGCTGAAATTAGTTCACTTATGCCAGGAAATACATAGTGTACACAGTATACTGTCTGAATTGAAAGCCAGCACATGTTAACACCAGGGCAGCATCCTCTAGACTCCATGAAATTATTCTAGGTAGTTATGTTGAGCTAAGCTAACTGTCTGCTGGTGGTAACTTCATATTTGGCGTACAGCAGTATCTTCTCATCTAACTCCCGGAGAGGCTGGAAGTCAAAAAATTATCTTAGGTTGGGCTTGGGACTTGAAACTGTTCACAGAAAGCCTGCGGTAGGAAGTTGAGATGTGGAAATGAGGGCATTAAGAGACAGGGAGCGTCTGACAAAAGATGCTTTGAGCTGCATTATGGGTTTTGTAGGATGTCATATTTAAGAAGGTTGACTAATATTAGAGATTAGAAGTCTTGGCCTCTGCTTCTTCAACAATGACCATTCTTTTTGTAATCTGTCTTCTATGAATCCCTCAATGTGTTCAAGGTGCCTTGCTTCATCTAGGATACTGCTTTAATTTATTGGCAAGCACTTCTCAGAATGCATTGCAGGAGGATGGAGGATTGTTATAAAGTTTCTCAGATGGTTTGATCATGTGGAGTTAGGGGGTTGGGTTGGCATTCAGCTGCAGGAGAAAGAGGTGTGGGGCCAGCTCAGGTGAGCAGTGCCAGGTAAGTTGATTGACACAACTGGTTGTCTAATCACATCTTTCCTGTTGGCTTGACCTGAACAACACGCAGAAGCCAGGCGGTTTGAATTGAACTTTCTGTTACAGAACTGATTAAACCACAGAAGCACAAGGAAGACATTTATTTAGTATATCAAGTTATGTGTCTACAAACTGTGGATTAATAATCACTATCTAATTGGACTGTTGTCCCTGTAACTCTGGGAACCCACTTTGTCAGCAAAACCTGCTAAAGTAAACTATATTGAAGATTTTCCCTACTTTTTACTTTAAGATCCATATTAGCTATCACTAATTCTAATTTGAATGTGCAAGCTGTAACAATTAGATTGTGTTGCTGGGGACCAGTTGATTCTTTATTGAAGATTTACTACACATATAGGCCCAAAATACAACCACAGCACAGTGCCTGTAGATAAGAAAATGCAAAAGCAGTTAGGGGTTTGGTGCCTTGCTTGTTTCTGCCACCCAAATGATCAATTTCAGTTCGAAACAAATATTCTTAGCGGGTGCAAATTTACAGATTGGAGTTAGTTGAAAAGGTGGGCCAGCTCAAAGGAGCAAAGAGTTTGCTGGCAGGGTGTCTTCTCCTTGGTTTACACGCCAGGAAAGTGTCCTGAAATAAATTGGCTTCACAATGAAGTGAAATAAGCGTAGCCTTGTAGCCATCCAACCAACAGACCATTTTTTTTTTTGTGATCTTATTATCTGAAACTCTGTGTATTCATTCCTCAATGACAGCAGGGAATAACTTAGCAAACAAATGTTACTGAACTCATTTCCCTCACATTATTTCCTGATGCGGTAGAAAAGCAACACTCAAAAACTCGTTTCAGGGTCACAAAGTTTGTCTTAGCAGTCATTTTATTTGGATAAAGACAGTTCGTCCCATCCCTGTTTTCCACCATATGATTGATATCCCCTTCATAAAATAACAGACACTCATAACCTGTGGATTCAACACATTCATGTGCAGAACGGGGCCACGTTAAGTGTGTGGCGGGCTGTCAGTCAAATCAGGAAACATTCCTTTGGCGGCTGATTGAAGTTTCCAGAATCTGAGGGGCTGAAGCATTGATCGTGGGCTCCTGGGGAGAATCGTCTTCCTCCGCTACTCTATGATGGAGGATATTTTGCCGATGTGTGCGGCCCAATCTGTTACAGTTGGTCTGGTGCTGCTGGTGGTGAGCATCAACCTAACCCCCAATCCACTTGAGCAACACTTTTCCTGTCAAAGAAACCAGAGTCTAATAGCTCCCACATGTCAGTCATTACAGAAGAGAGTGATGAGACCCTCATGAGCCTCTCTGTTTTTCCTTCTCTGTCTCTTTGTGTTTCTTTCTGCCTATTTTTATCTTTTCACTGGTTCATTGTTGTCCCAAGGAATCCCCAAGATCAAGACTACTAATGAAATACAGCATTCAGAATCATAAATCACACAAAACCAAATGGTTTCACCAGAACTGTTTGCACTTCAGTTTTTGGCACAGAAATCTCATCATGGCTGAGACTAAATGATACCATTGTCTGAAGCTATCTGTAAATCAAACAGGTCAGGTTTAAAACATATATATTAAGAGGTACTGCACCATTTTTGAAAGAAGAAATCTTCTTACAAATGAAAAGTTAAACTCATTAGCAGTAAACTGCACTCAATTCAATAAACAGAGGTTTTACTGCTGCAGCCTTGGCTTAGCTAACGTTAGCAAACTTTAGATAGATGCTGTATTTATAAGTTGACATGACTGAGTCAGTTTGCTGACTTTATGAGTCTACATGTGCTATTGTGGCTCTAAAATATTTCAGTGGTTATAATGGTAGACTATGGTAAGAAAAAAGTCAGGTCAGAGCTGCCAAACTCATTTAGAAGGAAAAAAAAAGAATGAATAGTGAAATCATTACCTAAACTTTAAATATCACAATTTGCATCTGCACCTACTTCTTCTTTGACTGACTTTACTTGCCATAGTTGTGGCATTATCAACATTTTGGGTGCGCTAATTTTCAGTTTTACCTCCAATACTTGTTTACAACAGAGACCATATAAAACTCCGTCAATATCCGTGACGTCACCCACAGGTTTCTGAAGAGTCGCTGAGAAGCTCAAATGCTTCTTGGCTTATCTAGAAATGGGCAAAGACGTGGTTGCTGATCAGGGTTTGTAGTGTTCTATAGCTCCTCTGTGAACCAGATGGAAACTGTAACCATTGACTGTGTTCAATTTTCTTATTAAAGGCACAATTTTGTTATTTTGTCATTTGTGCTCACATGCGGCGTCAGTGAACTGGCAACATGCACTGCAGTGACAGGACACATTATAAATGAACATGCATTAATGTTTTATACAGTAGATAACCTTTAGAAAAATTAGCTTGGGGGGTGTCGTTTAGCTCAGTTAGTAGAGCATCCGCCCCATGTACGAAAGGCTCAGTCCTTGCCGCAGTGGCCCAGGGTTCGAATCTGACCTGCGGCCATTTGCTGCATGTCATTCACCATCTCTCTCTCCCCACATTCCTGTCACTCTTCAGCTGTCTCTATACAGTAAAAAGCTTGAAAAGGCCAAAAAAATATCTTAAAAAAGAAAAAAAGGAAAAAAGAAAAGAAAAATGAGCTTGGACGTGTTGTGTGTCTCACCATGTATGAACATGTTTTCTTCTGATTATCTTTATTCATTCACATTAATTAAACGAAGCATTAAAAATAGACAGATTACCTTGTTGCTAGCATTTAATTTAAGGACTAGGTCTTCAAGTTGACCATCTATTGGCACAAGTGAGCTGTTAACATAAAGTGGCTGCAGGATACTGCGGCGAAGTACTAAAGAGTAGTAGGTATGACTGCAGGTATTTTTGCTTTCTTTATACTCTGAATGTAGGGTGCATGTAAGGCTTTTGCCCTGTCAAACCTGTCAAACCAAGCCCATTTCTCAACACCTCTGCAGCACATCTGTCATATTGACTTGAAGGAAATCATGACTTTAGCCTCTGGTATGGCAATTTGACATCAGACAAAAAAATACGGATAAAAAAGCACCAGAGATGATACGCAACCTTGACGGACTTTTAGACGGAAAGGGATGATTAATTATGAGCTTTTTTTTCCTAGAAGAAGGAACCATCACCACAGTGTTAAATTCCTTCAGCAGCTGTAGTTTGATCCACAGGGAGATCTGTGGAAGCCGTGAGCGAGGGAACAACATCCCTCCTGTTCAATACCATCCCTAAGATGTGCCACTGTTTACCTTTCTGATCCATTAATCACAGTGCAACACGTGACCCAACGTGCATCTCAGCACACATGTAGGCACGCATTCACTTTTGGACTGCATCCGCCTGTGGTATAGAGTATTATAGATAACTGGTTTATGGTTAAAACTCTAAAATTATGATTTGCTTCATGCATAAAAAGCAAATTGGCCAGTGAAACAAGAGTACTTCAAGCCAATTTTTTTTTTAAATTATTGGGGAAAAAAGAAAGGAGTGTCTTTATCTTGGATTTTGGTTTAAGAAAATATTGCTTTAAGGACTCAGTTATAGACAAAAATGACATAAGATTTTTTATTGCAGTCAATGTTTTTGACGATGACAAAATATTTTCTTTTCATGCCATACTTTTACTCCACTACATTTCAGATGAAAATATTGTTATTTGATTATTTGAAAGCCTTATTAGTTACTTTACGGATATGGATTTTGGCACACAAAACATATGAAAAAGTACAGCAGCAGAAATGATTAGTCAATTAACCAACAAAGATTCAATACGCAACTATTGTGATAATTGTTTAGTTATTTTTCATGCAGACACGACATTTCTAGCATCACAAATATGGGAATGCTGTTTTCCTTTTAATAATTTGAATTTAATTCAAGGTTTGGAAGATTCACTTGTCATCATTTATCACTATTTTCAGAATTAATACAAACCAAACAATCGATCATTTAATGTAGAAAATTATTGGATTAATTCATGATGGAAAGAATCATAAGTTGCAGTCCTGTACTATGTAATTGTTAAAATTGTGCTCCACCCTGACCGTCTACAAATCAAATGTAACATTGCTCTAACATTAATGCATGAGGAACAATAATCTATTGATATAACATATGTTTACTGCCTTTCTGGAAACAAAAGATTAATAAGTAGAAGTATGAAGGTAAATTTTGAGCGCCTGTTGATCATCATAAAGCAAATTACCAATAATAAAAACAGAAATCACTTAAACTGTGTAGAAACATTTTTTGAGATTTCTTCATCCACCTGAGTACAACTGGCCCAAACAAAATAAAACAAAATTATTGTGTTGCTCACAGTTTTGATGTATTTATCGTTTTCCAGATTTAGTATCCCCATGTCTGGATTGTAAACTAGGTCATATTGACCCTGTGTTCACTGCGTGACATTTAATTGTTGTAATTTTTCACTTTATCACTTATATCTTATCGTCAAATTTATTATTTTGTTCCATCCTTATAGCTATGATATTTTCAGTCAAATTGGAGAAGCCAGTTATTACTCTGCTTATCTGCAGGAAACTGTCTAGACACAATCTTATACTCCATGTCCTGTGTGAATCTCTGGATACTTCATCACCTCCACAGAGCTGTTTCTTCTTCTGCTCTCTGCTGACTCCTAATTCGTACTGTAGGTGTTTAACAGGGTTTCTGTTTCCCGGCAACAGCTCGTTCTGCATCTCGAGCTGCGCCTGTTAGCCGGCAGCGGGTCTGACAGGAAGATGGTGCCGACTAATGAGACTGGATGCATGGGCGAGCATCACCAGGGGCCAGCCAAGTTAATCATTTCCATTCAGGGCAGCCGGGTCTTTGTACACAGCCGATGGTAATAAACTCTCGGTTCGAGGCATCTCGAGGTTTACTTTATCAATGACTTTTGGAGTCACTCTCAACTGAAAGGGAGTGCTTGTTGGTACAATGCTTACATTATTAAATGCCTTTGTCCTTTTGGAGGGGGCAAAGGGATCCAAAGTGGCGGTGATGCCTGCCTGGCACTCTGTCATCTGAGGTCATCTCCTGAATTCCCCTCATATTGAACTGGCACACTGTCAAGGCACCTTGAGAAAACAACATAGAGCCATCCACCAGTCACTCAGTCAGGTTTATACAGCCATGATACGGATCAACGACTTGCAAGAAAATGTCTTTTTTTTTTCTCTCCTCCTGCGGTGCACCGGCCGCTCTTGAGATGTGGACGGGCCTGCAGTTTCCCAAAGACTTTTCCCCATCGCACCCCTAATTAGGTAGGAACTTTCCGTGCTCATAAACGCCAATGCGACCATCAAAAGGAGGAATGCTCGGAAACAGAGAGGAAAGCTCCAGGAATCACAATCTTCAGGCTGACGGAAGCCTCACGGATTACTATTTACAGTGTCACAGGCCTGGGAAGTCAGGGAGGAGTGGAAAAATGAAATGAGTTTGGAGTGATGGAATATCTCGTAGAATGTCTGGCCAGACCGCTGGTGGGCGGTGACATATAACAGCTATGCTTAAACATTGCATATTATAAGTTACAACAACCACCAAACAGCTATACCTTTTCATATAGGGGCTTTCTGGACTTTGAACAAAGGAGTCAGACACACATAGAAGGGTACGGTATGTGGGAGGCTCTGAGGTTTTGTCTAGAGGCGAGTTGTTATGCAGTACATAACATTAAGGGAAGTCAGAAGGTCTTACCCTGGAGCTTTCAAGCTTCCTGTTTGGAAAAGTAATCGTGATACGACATGAGCACGTCCCTAACGTAAATTTCTTCCTGAGACAACTTTCCACTCTGTCTTCCAATATTATCCTATATTAAATGTGGTTTACAACGTTTTGCTTTTGATCTGTGAAGACTCATCTGAGACATATGCACATAATCATAATAGGACACATAACTTCCATCAAGTTTACATTATTGAATCTCCTTCAAATTACAAAAAAAAAAGGACATTTCCAATCCAATGAATGCTGGGAACTATTATGCTAATAAAGCAACAATGCCTCTAAAGAAAAACAAAACTGAAACCTTGAATAAAAGTTCTGAATGTGGCAACTAGATAGATTAAATTGATTGGACTTAATCTATTCTCGATCTTATCTAACTGCACTGTGTTAATGATAAAACATGATTAAAGGTCCAGTGTGTATTGGTAGAATTAGCCAGAAATGGAATAATATATAATATTCATTCATGTCTTCACTAGTGCATAATCACCTGATAATATAATATTTGTGTTTTGTTCATTACCTTAGATTGAGCCCAAAGGGGTTGTGGATGCTCTTCCACAACAATTGCCCCATTGAAGTTGCACTGCCACGTTTCTACAGTAGCCCAGAATGGCCAAAAGTTTTGCAGCCACCATAGTCTTTCTTATAGAATCTGGCTTTAGCTTGCAAACTCAACAACTTAACGGCTACATATTTCTGTATTCTACAGACTGGACCTATAGACCAGCGTCTACAGCTAACAGTGTGCATGCTAACAATCTAAAAATGTTGATGCTTAACAGGTTTAATGTTTACCATGACTGATGGGAATGAAATTAGCTTTGCAGTATTAGTATTGGACAGAGTGATTTGTCGATGGCACTAGATGAAAAATTAGAGGATCATCAAAGTGATTCATCTTTAGGGAGACATGAACGTCTGTACCAAATTTCATGGCAGTCAATCAAGTTGTTGAGACATTTCACCCAAAGCCACAAATGTGAACCTCATGGTGCAGCTGCTGATGGCGGGGAACCATGAATGTACAAATTTTTGTGCCATCCAGTAGTTGTTGAGTAATCCCACTTTGGGCAACAATGGTGGACTAACTGACTAACTGACCAGAACTGCCATGTGCCTAGAGCACATCACTACAAAGTTGGTTATAATGTATTGAGACTTTTTCCAGTGTAGAAAAGTCGCTCCACAACTCAAGGACACAGGTTAACAACACTCTGTCACTTTGTATCATAGATACAAGTTCTCACTTTTATTAAAGCTTAAAGATTGTTGAGGTTTGTTGGCACAACTTTTTTCTTCTTAAAAATGTACATTTTTAAGTACAAACAACTTGTTATACCAAATTCTTATAGCAAATATAATTTGGCATTATACAGTGCATACAAAAAACAATTAGAAATGTCAGATTCTTCTACTGGCCTGTAAGGAGCTTCACTAAAGGTATATTATTGAAATTGAAAACTTGCTCAAGAGCATCTCAACAGTATTCAGGGAAGGGTGTACCTCATTCCTTTTCACCATCCACATCTTCATAGCTGAGCCAAGAATTCAACTCGGACTTATTTCAAATATTGATTCCTATTATTTATAATCATGCAGAGCAAAGCAGAGCGTTTGTGCTGAGAAAATAACCACTCTGGTCTTAAACACAGTTTAATGGAGCAATTGCTTTGGCCTTCAAAAACTATGATAAATATCCTTTTGGAAAATGAGAAACACAGGATCCATTGTGAAGTGAAACGGTTCCTGTAGCCAGAATAGGAGAAAACAAATAGAGAGGTGGCGTTAAATTCAATAGCTCATCTGGTGAAAAATTGAACCAGCACAACTTTTTGCTTCCAGGTTGAAAGAAGCCAAAAGTACAGATTAGCAGAAGTCCTAAATTCAATGTCGTCAATAAAACCTGTTGGAAAGCATTATTTGTGACTGCTGCTTTCACAGTATGACATATTAACTCTCTATCTATCCCATTTAAAAAAAAAAAAGGAAGGCCCCATTGAAGTACGTTTAAAAGAAACTGGAGTAAATTTATGTGTGCGTATGAATCAAGGGAATTAATAGACAGTTTGGTATTTTGGAAAGCACACTTTCGTTTCCAGAATAAGATTGACATGTCTCTGAGTTAAGTATGGAACTAAAACCAAGGGGCAATTAGTCTAGCTTAGCTTAAAGACTGGAAGCAATGGGAACCAGCTAGCCTCTCTATAGTAAAAAAAACAACAACTTCCTACCAGCACCTGTAAAGTTCACTAATGATACATTTTGTTTGCTGAATCTATACATATAATAATGCAAAAATGACAATTTGGAGTCACATGCTAGAGGGATGGCTAGCCTCTCCCTTCATCCAGTGTTAGCTCTTATTTGAGAGGGGTATTAGTCTGCTCATTTATTTCTCAGCAAGAAAGCAAATAAACATATTTTACAAAATGTGAAAAGGTTTTCAGGTAACGTGCTTTGAATTTGCATGGACACTCCCTGATTTGATCTCCCTCAATGTTTCCAAAACATCCCCACCTTCTTCTTGTGATTGAGCTAATTAGCTGTTACTGTAGCATAGCAGATGTTGGTAGTATCACATTAGAAGTAGGCCATGGTACAGCACAGATGAGCCCTGCAGTGCTCACAGCTCTTCCATATCTCCATCTGTTTATATTTTTAATAATCATCTTGTTGTCAATCATCAAAGCAGGCAATCAAGAATTGGACCTGTACTGGCTGCATGCAAAAGCCGGCGTCTCACCGTTTCCGTCATTTTTGCATTTCCCCATTCGCCTTCATTCAGCAGCCCTTTCATTAACATTCCTCAGATTTTTTGACGTGAGCCAAAGTTGGAAGCTCGGGCTGACAGGGAACACAGTCATATGGCTAACATAAGGAGAGCAGAGCAGACTTAAGGTAAATAAGCTCCGCCACTTTTCACCACTTAGCACTTTTTTATGCCCATTTTGTGTCTTTTCTCTGTCCTACGTTGCATACGCCGGCGACCCCTTTTGTCATTACCAATAACAGAAATCCACTTTGAAATATTGCAGGTGGGACAGGACTGCTAAACAGATGTGACCTCATGTGAAGGGGACATTGCAGTGGAAACAGTGGCAACAGTGGCACTGTTACACTCCATGTCCATGAAGAGGAAAATGACTAACGTAGGCCTACACAGACTATTAAATCTTCTCCCTCTCTCACAGCTGTATAGCTGATCTGATGACATGATTTATAACAGATGGTGACCGTGCTAGTCACGTTGCAGAAATATGCACCGTGTGTTATCATTTATTACTCCCTTCTGCCAGTCTGCTAACTATTGCAAGGTGATATGACTGACAGACTTTAAAGGGTCAGTTCAACTAAATCACAAAACCTGATATTTTTCCCCACTTACTCCTACTGTAGTGGTATGTAGATTGTTTTGCCAAGTTTGAAGATAACGGCCACAGAGATTACTGGCGCCATCCCAATAGTGGAGGTGGAATCTCGTTTGTGGCGGTCAAAGCTTCGGATACATCGGAAAAACCTTCCAGAAGAGATGTTGTTTCTAAGGATAATGGACAGACCTCACTCTCCACGCATTACACTATATTCTGCTTTCAAAAAAAGCACATTTTTTTTCACTGGCTGAAATTGCTAATTTGCCTCAAAGGGCTTTGCAATGTATACAAAATATGACATGCTCCACGTCTTGAATTTGGATAAGAGAAGTCCAGATGAAAACCATCACAGGGTCTGTTGATTATCTTGTATAACCAAGACAGTTTCTGGAAAGACATACTGCTGTTTAATTTTCCAAATAACCTTTTGCAGTTCTTTTAACGCAACGAAGAAAATTCTACTCACCTCCGATACAAAACTATCTGCCGTGTACCACAGCGGGAAAAAGTAATTTAGGTACACTAACCCTTAAACATAAAACACAATAGTAATGTTGACACTACAGTGCATAGTTGACATTGTTGCGAAGATTACATACTGTAGAAATTGATGGGTGCACATTCTGCATTGTCCAAATCGACAGTCCCAGTGTTGCTGCTGACTGCACAGCTCCTGAGTACATGGTACTTCTCATCTTGATTCATTTAACAGGTGTTAATTGGCTGCTTTTTAAAGGTGATGTCGGTGCACCTACAGCACACAATTAGTGCAATTATCTCAATCAATTATTCATGGAGTTCATGGCTCACATGGTAGAGCGAGCGCCAAGGCTGAAGTCCTTTCCGCAGTGACCTGGGTTCAATTTCATTCCCCCTGTCTTGCCTGAATTTCCTGTCTATCTCTCCAGCTGTCACTATGAAATAAAGCAGAAAATGCCAAAAATATCTTTAAAAAATCAGTTATTAATGTTGTTCCTTTATATTATGTTTCTTGCAGAACAGTGTTTTCTTCTTATCTTTGCATCCACAAGACACTTTTAAGTGTCTTTTTTTGCTATTTATAATTAATGTATGAAGGATGTGTTATGTTTTCAGTGAAACTGAATTGCTGGCTTTAATTGAATGGAGAGGCAGCTGAAGGAATATGAATAATGGCTGGGAGTTAAACTGCATAGCTGCTTTAATTTGTAAGCAGAAGCATCTGGATGAGTTGGAAAAGTGGGAGTATGTTTGAATGGAATTGGAATGGACGACTGGAAGCATCAATGAGTTGGAAGGCGTATGTTTGCTTGGAAAAGTGTGAAGAGGATGAAGGATACAAAATACAATCTGAGGCCTTAAACTTGACTATATTTTAAGAAAAAAATACCAACATCCAAACATAAATTATCTTTAGGCGGTCATTCAACATGTGTACACGGCTTCAAAATCAGAATCCAGGTGTCATGTATGGCAGAGAATCAAGCAGTCTTTAAAGACCTGACTGTGGAGCTCCGACTAATCTTTTGAATCACTTCATGACAGTTTCTAAATCAAATCTTTGAAAATAATTTTTAACTGCAACCTCCCTTTTGTTTTGTTTTTTTAGCTCTGTTTTGCTCTTCGCCAACTCCTGAAGGAAACATCTGCATGTTTAGCTGCTAAATGTTCACTATTTTCACGTTGTTAGCTAGTCATGTGCTTAGGTAGCTGTTTGGAGCCGGGCGCGTCTCATGCAGTGGCTTTATCAGAGCCTCAATCAGCTGCCTGTTGCAGCTGGAAACAGTGTTTATTTCCTGTCTATCTATCCTGTCAATGTATGAGATTGGTGAGACCAAAACAACATACCAGCGAGCCATACAACCAAAACAATGAGCTCAGAGATGCTAAAATGCACTGTAGTTGTCTGGAGTACAGTTTAGCATTTTTAGAGTACGAGTGACCCTTTTACAAATAATAGTTATTTGGTAATTTTCCTTTGTAGCCCTATTTTATATTAATGTGACTAACTTTATTTTATACCTTCTTATTTTATTAGCTGTTTTGTGCTGGGCAGGTCTCATGCAGTGGCTCTATCAGAGCTTTAATCGGCTGCCTGTTGCGTCTGGAAAAAAATGTTTATTTTCTGTCTATCTTCTGGGTGTGGTGAGACTGATCCAAAACAATATAGTCATGAGCCATAAAACCAATACAATGAGCTCAAAAATGCTAAAATGTACTGGAGCTGAGACAGGTTGGGTGATTATCTGCAGGAGACTGCAGGTCACTTATGTATTTCAATTGCATAGAAAATTTCCATCCATTTGAATCACATAGTTTTAATATAACTTAACTAATAAACTTCATGTGAAGCAAGAAATACGATTTATGTAACAGTGCTAATAAACTCAATATTACTGCATTCAAACAAACAACTTGGCTTTATTAATATTGAATGCATAAACCTGGCTACTACTTCCATACTGTGTAGTGGAAATAGTTATTTTATTCATTGTTAATATGAAAATAGTGCAGCTTGTTTTAAGGCTAAACGCTACTCACTTTTTTTTCTTATTTTAATATATTTTATTCTCTTGAAATCCTTGTTGTTATTATAGTGCTTGGGCCAAACTACCTTTTGATTAAGAGGTTGACTAATTACTACAAGACCAGCACAGCATGTCTAGCCACTCAGAACAACCTCAAACACACTTCATCATTCTCGGTTTACCTGCTTTTTTCACTAGAGGTTAGATACCATATGGCTAATCAAGTTTCGTGCCAAATCACCAAAACCATCCAATAACACTCTGTCTTTATTTGTGGCCACAAATGAGAAATAAAAGCCAAGGTGGTCTCATTTGATACATCTGCTTGTTTCCCTTGACTCTGAACCAGGGAGCACACTTAAACTTTCTGCTACAGTGCGTTTAGAAAAATCACAGATCACCATTTCTCTCACGTTACACTGTCCCATGAGGATAAACCTGGCGGATGTTTTTCTCACACTTCTTGTGAGGCTGGTTAGCCGAGAGGCCTTTCTTGTATTTTCCCTGCTTAGGCATGGCTCGATGAGAATGAGCCAAAACACGATGGTGGTATGTTGAGGAAAGGACTGTGAAGATGCTCTGATAGGTCTGATATATCTGTTTCTTAAGAGCCTACTGAAAGAAATGAGGAAGGACAAGAGCGTACGAGATGACAGACATAGATGATGAAACTATTTGATTGATGCCAAATTCTTGCCTCTATTTTCTTTCAAATGTCACTTTCAGCTTCATTTTACACACAAGTATGAAATCACACAGCTCACATATGCCAGCACATGAATGCCCACAAAAGACACGCTTGCAGTCTGGGTCCTTTTATTTACTGCTTTGGCACCGCACGACAGGGACATGGGATATATTATGGTGGAAAATTCTTGGTCCTGGTTTCCTGGATTAATATGGACCAAATATAAAGTGTCAGCTTCGATTTGATTATTTACCTAAAAATGAAAAGGGGAATTCAGTCGCCGGTGTTGAGTCAGAGTACAGAACAGCATGATATGCTCATGAGAAGGGTTCTGCTTTCACTGGTTGTCCCAGTGGTTGTGACTTTAAGCGGTGTCATGCATGCCAACACAAGGCTATGATTAAGCTAGTTTGTGTGGTAATTGGCAACATGTTGAAATGTAAAAAAGAAAAATATGATTGACATAACACAACAGCGATTCAACCTATAGCCAGTATGTGGAATAGTTGCTGCAAGCATGAAGTGTTGTCTGGTGGTTGGCCTTTTCTTCAGTTAGGGTTGGCCTAAGTTGACTTCTAAACTGTCTGGTATGTCCTTCACTGGGAGAAACCATCTAATGCACCACCATTGGATTGATAAACCACCATTAGACCACCATAACGGAAAAAGAAAATAGCACTATAATTCCATTGTTTGTTTGTGAATCCATGATAGGACACAAATGTTCATGTTCACACATCTATTTTAATATAACTAAGGGATTACTTGTTTTTTGGGGTAGTTGTTGTGTCTTTTGGGTTTTGCACTGAAGCACTGCACTGTTTTACCAAAGCTTTTGATGCCAATGTCATAAAACTGCAAACACACAAATTGCTCATTAATGCTCTTGGATTTATTATTTCGGTTAAGTGATGTCAAAGAGCAAGATGCAACTTGTGGTACATGCAGATTTATTTTCTATTAATCATTCTAGACAGAAGACTCATGGCATTCATTTCGCCTGTTGAGCAATACTGTGTTAATGGACCTGTGTGTAGGATTTAGTGGCATCTAGTTGTGTAGTTGCTGATTGCAACCAAGTCCGGCAAAGACTTATTCATCGGTGGACCCGAGGTGGGCTGAATGACGCCTGGGAGCTCAAACGGCAGTCAAAGTGGCCACACTGTTTAATATGCATAACTTTAAGCCTATAATTTGAATAGGTGAGTTAAAAAGAATTCAGACTCAGTTTTCATGAACGGGGAAATTACTGTTTTTTGTACCAGGCTGTGAAGTTGGACATTTTAACATGGAGGCTTATGGAGATGACTCGTTTTGTTGCCAGCCTCAAGTGGGCGTTTGAGGAACTGCAGTTTTTGACACTTCCGCATTGGCTTTACTTCACAGCCACGGAGGTTGCCGCTTGATTCTATTCAATTTCTGCCATATTTTGTAAATAGAGCCCCCTAAATCAGACATACTGGACCACTTAAAACTGTAATTTGTTTGTGTAGAACTCATTATGTAGGCCTCATGATTATAACTTTCTTTTAGCTTTGTTTTGGTCTTTACCAACCCCTGAGAAAAATATCTGTCTCTTTAGCTGCTGAATGCTCCACTTATAGTTTCTAACTGTGTCTGCCTGCTGTTTGATGGTTTGCAGGTAGTGTCCAGTGGCTTTTTTGGCTCTCTTTCACTAAAAACAGCTGCCTGCTGTGGGCAAAAAAAAAAAAAAGCACTGATGAGAGCGGTGAGAGTGAACCAAGATGGCAACATTCAACGTTGTAATGTGGTTTGTAACGTGGGACCGGTTCACATACAAATAACCCTGTGAGGCATTTTTAATGTAACAAAAGCAGTAAATTAAGTCAAGTTGAAATCGTAAGTTCAGACAGAGCACTGCAGTAATGCTTGCATTAGCTGATGGGTATCATCTGTTTCGTTCATGTTTCAAAGTCACTCTTGCTTATTCCCGAGCCATACAGCTGGGGAATAAGCAAGCCAGTTACTGGTGCAGGTCCTTGTGTGTTACGTTTTATTAGTATTTTAAGTACCATTTCTTTTCTTTTCTTTCGTTTTATTAGGTCTTATTGGTTCCTTTACCAGAATCCTCATTCCTGCTCTAATCCTTTGAGAGCTTCATCAAAGAGCAGAGTTTTCTCCACCCAAACTAACTTTATAACCATTTCCTACGAATGGTCAATCACTTGACATAGGTGCCTCTGAGTCAAATATGGTTGCTGTTAACAGTGTTCTGTCAAATCAGAGGGAAAGCCTTCAAAATATTATGTCATACTATCATATGTTAAAATATTTGTGCTGTCGGGGGTTGATGGTGAGCAACACTTTCCATTAAAATGCTCGCTGGAACTTTACTGTGATAGAATAATTCCTACTGGTTACATGAGCACAGTCGTCATGTATCTTACAGTGTCCAGCTCTCCAAAACATAATAACTTCATGATCTAATGTCTGTCTGTGCTGAGCTATGGATGTGGATGTGCATTGGTACATGGATGTGATGTCTCAAGGGCACCCTGGGACCTGTAGTGATGTTTCTCCAGAGACATGGTGATCTTTAACCTGATCTGTATGTTTTTACTGCTGTGTCGCTGTGTCAGTTTGTTCTAGGTTGTTGACTTAAATCAGACTGAATCCATGAAAGCCTTCACCCAAAATAGTTGAATGAATCCTGGACCTTCACATGAGTCCAAACAAGCGATAATGATTCAACCATATCCTCTTATGCTTTCTGATATCAGTAAATTACTTATACCTGCTATCAAGCTGAATAAATTATCCCTACAATTAATTAAGAACAAATAAGTAGACAAGAGAAAGTGATGACAAAAAGAGGTGAGGCAAAACAAGGGTCATCACAGCCTGCTAAGTGGATCAGGGTCTGTTTCCCCCTGGATGAGATTAGTCGTCTTGGGAAATGAGCACAAGTAGGTATTAACACAGTGACACAGCCCCATCTCCTCTCTCCTGGCTTACACAAAACACTGGCTGGAGCTCCTGGGCCTCTGCAAACATAGTCTTGGATTAAGTAAGTTTGAAAAGCACCGTGATAAAGTGGTGGCTAGGATTGTGTCACCATATTTAAAATGAGAAAGAACTTCATACGTTTGCACGTCTATACTTACGTGATATGAGATAGACACTGCTAAGATCATCTTTTATAATGTAATATAATAAACTGAGTAAAGAGAGACTGCAATTGTGCACAAGGGAGTGTTTGTTTTATGTACCGCAGGTTCGTTTTTCCTAACGAGGAATTCTTGATACATCTGTAAATCGATACCCAAGCCGAGCCTGAAACAGAGCTCAAGACACTTAAGATGCCTCTGCCAAAACAGTGTTTTCAGTAAACAGCCTCTCCGCTCTTTAAAAAGGGTAAAAGATACTCAGCCTTGACATGAGAGGGAAATAGAGACTGTTCACAAGCAAATTCCCAGAAAACATTCTCTTACCTAATACAAACTCTGTGTTCAAGCCAGGATGGTCTTTTCATCCAAACTTACCGAAAGGCAAAGGGGAATATACCCGCACACACTCAACCATTTCAGATGCACTCACCCACCTCTTATTCCAGCTCTTAGGATGGTGCTATAAGTCACTGCCATCCAGGACACGGACCTTGAACTCTTTAGCCATCTATTTCCCCTTGTCAGTCTGTAATTGTGCTGTGTGTATTCTGAAATCTGATGCGATTCTTATTTTTCCAGTTATATTGATGAAACTGATCTGTTACACACTGTACCAGAATCAAATTCTTTTCAATCGCAGCTCAAATTTGTGTGAACTGAATCGTTCGGGAGCTAACTGCAGACACTCCCTCCACAAAGGCATTCACACGCAAAAAAGTGACGGAAGTAGAGTTGTGTTGAGAAAGAAAAACGATAGCTGGAAAGAGAAACCCTGAAAGATAAACCCTGCTCACCTTTTAATCCCCATGTACAGTACCTGGCAAAAGTGCTGCATGAACTGGGCATGCTTATCAGATTTTTGGGTTCAGAAAGTTACAAATATTGGCAGGTGTAATCCTCCTGATGAATGCAGGGTTGGGCGCTAACGCTAACACACCAAACTAAGACGGTGAATATGGTAAATGTGCTAAACATGAGCATTCTAGCTCAAAATACTGCTGTGCTGAGCCACAGAGCCACTAGCGTGACCTATATATCTGTGTGTGGATGTTTATGTTGATGTACTCTTTAGTCCATGTATGGGCTACACTGCTCTGTTCACACACACACACACACAGTGGAGTTGTCTTACGCCTTAACTGCAAACACATGGATCTTATGTGCAGCTCTCCTGTTTTGACACCGTGTATAGTGGAACTACAAACACACAGTATTTTTAGTTTGGCACCGGTTCATGCAATGAGGAAGTAAGGAAGGAGCATAAGCGGGCCATGCATGGTGTCAAGAAGAGTGGTGCTCTTCAACAGCCTTTGACACTAAATGTTTAAGGGGGCTGTTGTGAATATGATCAAGGAGGCTTTTGTTGCCTTAAACTGAAAGGTCCTTGTCCCTTTGCCTGTGAATATCCTCAGCTCACAGCACGTGTCAATGTAATGCTACCAGTGTGAGGAAAATGCACAGAGAAGGTCAAATAGGCAGCTTGCAAAGAACCACAGAGTTTGTTCACAGACAGCCTACAGAAAAGATTCCACATCAGCGACCATATGTAATTAACTGTTTTAGGTAGGTAGCAATAAAACTGTATTTGTCCGTTTTCTTGAATTCCTCCTTCCAGCCACTGAGACTGTCTCTATCATGCAGGCTTGACCCAGAGGTTGCCAATTTGTGTTTGTGTCTTTGTCTGCAGCTCGAGAACAGGCTTGTGGTTTTGGCTAGAAAAAAGAGAGGAGGACAGCGTTGTGGCGGTGCGAGGGGGATGGAGATGGAGGAGAGACAGGAAGAGGACAAAGAAGAGGAGGAGGAGAGGAAGATGTATTTCAGCCTAAGAAGCCATAAACAGAGATGAGGTGAAGAGTTCATGCCAAGGGGAGGAAGTCTATATAATTTAAAGTTCAAAGGTATAGAAATATACTACAATAGAGTCCTGACCACAACAGTGAGATAAACAAAACTCTCCTCTACTGTCATATGAAGTTTTTCATGGCCCGTGAAAGGAGATTCACAGCTATAATACTTGCAAAACGGCCAGTGCATAATTTAAATTTTTCATCCTTTCATTTAATGCACTCCAGCCCTTTTTTTTTTTTTTTGCCCTGTTTGAAATTACATCTGCTATCACCAAAACTTCTCTGAACCCAATTTTACCCTGGTCTGTCATTGTGTTTCGGGGCCAGGCCTTTCTCACTGCCGTCCCTGCGAGACCAAATAAAGTCAGCCAATTTCTGGTTGCTGATGTCATCTCCACCATCTAAGTGATTGCCCTATAATCAGCCCCGTTCTGCTCTGTGATTGGAGCGGCCGGTCCAATCTGGCCTCGGCGACTTCTGTGGGTCCGACGGCAGAGAGAGATGAAGGAACATATGGCATCCTTTAAAGTCAATCTTGTTCTCGTTCTCTCTCTGTAAATGCACTCGGTGGAACCGATGACCTAACTGATCATTTGGACTTTTTTCAAAATAAAACTCCCCAAATCAAATTTAATCTACTAACCTAATAAATGAGAGCTTGCTGCTATGTTTCGCTGCCAGTGGATATAAATTTCAATTATTAGTGATTCCTTTCTGGTCATGATGCTTGGTCAGAGACCTCTTAGGCTTTTTGAGACAATTTCCTGCTATGAAAAACTTTAATAGATTTAATATGTGGGCTAAATGTCCTTCATCATCATTTTTGGTTCAAACGTTCACCATTTTAGTTCGCTTAAACCTGCAGCTTGGCTTTGTACATGGGTACTACCATACAGGACGACACAGAAATTAACATAAGAAAGAAAAAGGCCCATGAGATTGAGATCAGAAGTAATGAGGAAAAGTAATTCGCTAATGAGAGGTTGGACTCTGCAACCTGATCTCTCTTTTTTTCTGCCCTACAATGTTCTTATTATGTGATCAGAAGACACCAATTAAAGCACTCCAGGAAAAATTGCCCCATTGAGTCGTTAGTCAAGAGCTGCTGAAGTGGCTGAATGTGGACGGGGTAAGTACTGAATAGTACATTGTATTTGAAAATTGGACCTTTCTCTCAAACTCTCTCTCAAATATATCCACGGGGGCGCCCAAATAAAACGCAGCACGGCTTGCCACAACACATTCTGCAACCTGTCATTAAGAGCCGCAACTTGTTCTGTTTCACATCTCATAGCTGTCTGGTAGACCTCATATAGGCCTATAGATGTATGCTAATGTATATGAAGTTTACGAGATGACTGCGGCAACAAAGGGGAGAAACAGATTTTAAGGTTATGAAATGCAGAGTGCATGGCACGTGAGGGGGTCCGTCGCTCTGTCGACACAGAATGACCCGAGAGATCAAGAGTCTCTCACACTCCCAGATGACTGGCCCGCTGCTGACCCCGGACCAGGCCTGTCACTCCAGCGCACATCAGCTGTCAGCCTGCAGAGAGCATTGATGCCAGCAGACAGAAAACAACAGCCTAGTCTGCACGCCAGCCTACGAAATTAATACAACAATATATTTATATGTACAGCTAGAGAAAAGGAAGAACATTTCTGTTATATAAAATTTACTTTAAAGGTTTTTTTTTCCCTACATTTTTTGCAATTTTTTCTAAAATGTTGGACATGCTCTCTTCAGTTTTGGGTTGCACTAACTGTTCCTATGCTATGACTGTTTAAATCACCTCACTTTGAATGTTCATGTATCGCCACTGGTTTTCCAATTTCATAAAGATGCAATAACATTCTCTGACATTAGTGGGGGCAGTCTTTGTGTCAGGCGAGGCAGGGTGCCTCCACTCTTATACATTAGCGTGGGAAGTGGTAATGTATGTTCAAGTGGTAGCAGCAGTATGAGCTACAGCACTTTTTTTTTTTTTTTAATACAGCCATCTTGTCTTTCTTTCTTAATTTCAAATATGTGAAATAATTTGCCCATGGTGATCTCCCGCTATTCAAACAGTTGATTACATTTGAAGAATAATGCTGAGTCTTGTAGCAGAGGCATTTTTTTGAGAGCTCCAAAAGTCTTTTATTTAAATGACTGTGGGGACATCTTAGGCGCCAACACTGTCAAAGCTGTTTTTACTGTCACGCAGGCTTCAAATGTACACTGACCACTGAGGTATCTTATCATGCAGTGAGTACAGTTTTGTATAAAACATGGTAAGCATGGTTTGTTAGCACGATACTACTCTTTGTGGTTTTTCAGGGCTAGCCGTATGTTCGGTGGCTGCAATGATACAGACCAGCATATCCTTAGAGCCACTATACTACAGTGCTGTAATATTTCCATGCAAGTTTCACATTTAACTATAAAAAAGCACTACATAACATCTGTCAATTATTTATAATATGCATGCATGTGTAAGCTGCTGCACGCATGCAAGTACCTATAGAGCAGCATGCACAATGCCACACAATGACTAACTAATGATGATGATGCTCTGTCCTGTAGTTTCCATTCAATTTCTAACACGTCCATTTCCCGTAAATGTCTTTAGACCTGGAGAAAACCCATGTTCTCAGTCAGGGTTCGAACCAGGAACCTTCTTGCTGTAAGTGTAGTAAATAATAAATACACAAGGGTTAACAGCAAAACCAATCCATAGCTGGTCAACAATATCCAGTGCTCCGAAAGGCACATTATTTCACAAAGGCACATGCAGTATGTTAAAAAAGTGTCAAACTGCTGCTGAGTTTGGCATAAAAAGTGTGGCCAGATGTGGCCTGGGATTTTCGCTGGAAGCTGCCTCTCTCTCTCTCTCTCTCTCTCTTTTTTTTTTTTTCTGGGTTTTGCTCTGTCATCATTGCACTGTGGTAAAAAGACAGGTGGTGCTTCATTTTTTTCCAGGCAGCCGGCAACTTGGCATCTGCAGTGGAGGTGCTCCTCACCTCCCCCTTATACTCAATCCCAGCATTTAGAGCAGAGAAGTAACAAAGGTAGAAATGATAAATGTAGCAGAGCAAAAAGTATAAAAGATGACTGGCTAAAAATACACTTGATTAAAGAGTAGAAGTACAGTTTGAAAAAAAGGTACATGAATAGTACTTGTTCCTTTACACTGTATGTGTGTTACTTCCCACCCCTCTAAAACCTGGCACCTACATTACCCATAATGCCACTCAACTGCAGACAGTTCAGTTTAAGATTTGGGTGTGTTATGCTAGTAGCGGCTAATGTAGCCTTGAGCTGCTAGCCTCAAGCAGAGATGAGGAGTGGATTACAGAGGTCACGTCTTTCTCCACAACCCCAGACTTTTTTTCATTTCCAACTTGTCTGTTTTTAAACGCCAACTCAAGACTCTTGCACAGTATAAACTTGTGCTAAACTGGGTTACCAACCAGGTAAAGCAAGCAACTACCAGGGGCCCTTAGACCCTCAGGGCCCCCGTAAGCTCCAGGTTCACTGTGGGTAAAGTTAATGGTAATTTAAAGTACTAATTAAAGGAATATTTGGGTTTTGGAATATGAAATAGAAATGAGAGCCTTTCATCGTTTCATACCTTCATTATTTAAATGTATTCTTTGCTCACATGGGGCACATTCCTATTGAAATCTGGTTAACTGGTTTGCTCGAAGGTGAAGTACACTGCACAGAAAGATGATGATGGTGGTGGTGGTGGTGCAGGGTATCAACAGGGGCCCACGATCCCAAGGTGCCCCTGAGCAGTTTGATCCGGCCCTGCTTCCAGATGAAGAATTTACTATTGATGCCTTTGTATCTCATTTTTCAATTATTTATTTTCAATTAGACTTCAAAAGAGACATCTGCCGAGGATGACTGATTTTTTTTCTTGAAAATAAATAAGAGTTTCTCTTCTAGCTTCAGGTTATAGAAACCATCTGTCACCAAGGCTTGTTAAATAAGAAGGTCCAGGAGAGGATGGAAGCTTTTCTGTCCTGGATTTACCCCCGAGGCATAATAAGTGCGATACAGTCTTCATTTTCACATTCCACAGGACAGGACTTCATTTTTGTGAAGAGCAGCGGCAGAAATGGGACCTGAGAACTGACTAATGAAGAGTAGAAGAAATGTGACTTATATACTGTATGAGTTTTCCATCCCCCCCTCATCCTCCTGGAGTCTGGCGGAAGCCAAATATTCTATGACGTGGCATCACTGTCCCCTGCTGGTGCTGCTTAGAAATGATTTTTGTTCCACCTGTCTTTTATTGCATGATTTCCTCTTTATTTCTTCCAGTCGTTTTATTTTGTAGCTGGCGAATCACTCAAAGCCAACAAACACAAGGAGAGAAAGAGATTTAAGAGTCGCTGCCGGTTTATATTCTACATGTGCATATAAAGTTTCTATATGTATACCTTATATAATGCTCAGTCGCATTTCATTCAATACAGATGCATTTTTATGTCTCCAAACCAGAGATGATGGATTATCATCAAGAGTTTCAGCCTTAAAACAAGTTGAAAGATCGAAGAAATCATATGTTTGGCACCACTAGATGGCAGCAGTACAGTGTCATTTCATAAAATTCACTCAGAATGACAGCTCAAACGATCTGTCTTCTTCTGGTTTATCTTTTTCTAATGGATGAATGACACACACAAGCAAGACTGATGTCTCCCTCATTTAAATGCATACAACTGTCAGGTGGATTGAAAACTTTAGGAAGGGATCACTTATATTTGGCCCACACTCCTCCATGGCCCGTCAACAACGTGGCTGCAACCGAAGAGATTTAGAGTTTGTCCCTGAGTCAAACAACCGAACACATAAATCATGTCGCATGCTGTCCTTCCAGTCGATATTCACCCACATGTGATATTTTCTTTTCATGACTTGTTTGAAGAGTTGTCATCCTCATCCAGTGCTGTGCGCAAGAAATTCCCCTGAACGATAAAAAAAGAGGCTCAGTCAGCACAACAACTTCTAATAAACAATATTTATTTTCATGTTTGAAATATAACCACTCTCTAGCTACAAGCCTGTCCCTCTGGACTCTTGTTTATTATGCGTCAAAAGGTCACACACGTGACCACTTTACCAATAACTTTTCTATATATATATATATATACAGTATATATAGCATCCATATTGCCATATTGATGTCTTCCTTCCTTTCCTATCTTTAACCCACCCACACATTTCACGAGGGAAAGGTCTTACATGATGAAACTGCCTGTTCCAGCGAAAAGCAATTTGCCCTAATGAAAAAAGATTATAGATATGGGCAATGAAATTGGTCATGCATTTCAATTACTGAAATGACCGACTTGATAAGTGTATGTCTGGACTGCTAAGTGAGAGGTGATGAGATTTGAGCCCGGGGCTATTCTCCTTTAGATTCAGACATTTAAATCGTGAAGTCACCTTTCGACCTCATGTGAGAGCGACAGATGGATGAATCGGAGGAAAGTCTACGCAGACGCATTTCTTGGCTGTCATTTGACCAAATTTAAACAATATGCACTTGCAGAGTGAAGAGTTTCTGCAGTACATCCTGTAGAAAGCTTCATTGTATCGAGTCTTTTTCAGTTTTCTTATGAACCACTGCTGAATCCATATCTGAACAACAAAAACAAAGAAAATTGACTTCACTCTTTATCTTTCTTTTACCATCCTGACTTCCTGACAGACAAAAGAACACCGAGGGGGAAAGGAAAAGAGGAAGGAGGCTGATTAGCTCCTGTGAGGATGTAGAGCTCACTTTTGTCAAAGCAGTGCTGACTCTGGACCTAAGAGACCCCCCTCAGCACTCTCATTTCCAGACTTTACAGCCAAAACAAGCTATCTAATTAGCGTCCTGATGTTGCCGTTCGACTCCTTTAATGTGGACTCTCCACTCCTCACTCGCTGCTCATTTGCAGAGCTGCAAACATCGCCTCTGTTTAATGTTGACACAGTATCCTCATCTGACAGGAGCTCTGGTGCTGTGGAGAGAAAACCTGATGTTATTTGTCATTTTTATGTTTCAGTGGAACATAGAAAGCCTCATGTTTAGTAGATAGTAGTAGAGTACCGTAAGTTTCTGTTTTGTCTGAATACACCAGCTACAGCCGCATCCCTGGACTTGTTAAAGACCCCTGCCATCCTAGAGTACATAGGAGCAAGACACTGAGACTGAAAGACAAATAAATTGACTACAATCAATGTTGCCGTATTACTAGTTTGTGATCATTTCGCATTTGTGTTGGCTTTGTGTTTTTCTTTGCAGTCATTTTGCATCCTCTTGGTGGTCGTTTGGTGTCTGTTTCGTGGTCGTGTTGCATCTTCTTGGTGGTTGTTTTGTGTCTTTGTGCGTCCTTCTGTCGTTATTTTGACCATCTTTGATATGTCATTTTGCATCTTCTTGTAGATTGATTGATAGATGCCAAAGGCATAAAATGTTGGGTCAAAAAGCAGTGCAATACAGTTAATACTGCAGAGATTCTGAACTATTATCACACTTTCATGTTCAGTCTACGCAGGGAATACTTTTAATACTTTTCGGTTGTGTTTCTTTGCATTGTGCTAATTTGCTGCATCTAGAAGAAGAAAATTATTGTTGCTATAATGCTCTGAGTTGTACAATCTAGGGACAAAGAATAGAAACTGCTTTCTTGATATTTAGCACCCACATTAACCAATTGTTGGTCAAGAAATACCCTAAAATCTGCAGGGATGTAAACCTCACAGAGCCACGACTGAAGACTCTTACAGTAGTGTTGCATTTTTACAGACAATCCTGCATTTTTTTTGGGGGGGGGGATCCTCTGTGACAATATTTATCCTGTTAAACTAAATGTGGTGTTTTTGGACCAATGGGACTGCATGAAAACAGTCAAATACAGGAGGAACTAAACATTTAAAAGCAAAGCTGCTTGGTTCACCATCCACTGTACATCTGCCACTTTCAATAACATAACACATAAAATAAAAGGTAATTCAGTTCTCACGGAATAGGGTAATATGTGAACTTTGATCCAATCAGTGTGTTTCAGGCGACAGGTAAGCTGCTTACCCTCACACTCCTTGGACCACAGATTCCCCGAGACACCCATAATGGTGCATGTGATGTTATTATGATTCAGAAAATTGCCCTGGATGATGTGTCTGGACTTTTTCTTAGCTTTCCTGATCCTTGTATGTGTCAGTAAATCCCTCCCCTGAGATGTAGCTTGTTGAAATACTGTATCCTCCATTGCACATGCAGGTGTTTTAAAGTCTGCAAGCAACTCCCACGGGCATCTCCCAAACGGTCCATCGCGGTATACGTAATGCAAGTAGCAGAATCGCAATGCGGCATGGTAGCACTCCTCTAAGGTCAAGGCAACAGTTACTATTATTACCAATTAGCTTGTGGGCACCAGCTGTGACCTTGAAAAAGACATTTCATCAGCATTTCATTTTAAAAGCTTGGAGGATGCTAGTCTTTACTGTGCTGTAAATGATGTAATCCAAGGCTAAGGTAATAGAAAACATTGTATTTTCAGTCTTTGTATTCTTAAAGCTCCTGGTTTCCATGTGCTTCTTCTCTGTAGCCTCCAACTGAAATGGGAACAGCTGAATGTTTTTTCCTTTTCATGCACTGGCTCGAAAACGGAGGGTATACTTGAGAGCCAAAAGAAGTCTTTTATATTGTGTCAGAAACCCCACTCTGTCTTTGGCTGAAGGGAAGTTACATTAGTGGACAGAG
Source organism: Argyrosomus regius (assembly GCA_946959425.1). Classification (NCBI taxonomy): domain Eukaryota; kingdom Metazoa; phylum Chordata; class Actinopteri; family Sciaenidae; genus Argyrosomus; species Argyrosomus regius. The sequence goes on along the minus strand of OX336899.1, from coordinate 8,997,917 downwards.
AGTCTCTCTTGGGTACAGCAAATTAAATTCCCCTTGGGGGAAAAAACTGTTAAGATTCTGTCTTTCAACTTCACATCTCTATAGCAGCGGCGGCCGTCTGCCAGGCTTTAAAATCAGAGTAAGCATCAATGGAGGAAGCCGTAGGAGTGCTGAGGATCATATGGTGTGTTAAATTTCTTTGTGATTCAACCTTGATTTATCTGAAAAATTATGTTTCAATTTAAGTTTTCATGCAGTGGAAATGGAGACACAGCAAAATTATGTGAGAGGACAGAACTTTTTCAGTATGTTGTTTTTAATTTGGTCTCATTTAGCAACCCACCCAACGTCTACAGCAATTACTGGTGACTGCATTGAATTCGGTCAGACAGGTTTAAATTATAAAAGCCCACTCAGCGATACTTATGTCTCATTCAGAACAAATAATGAGTCTCTGGTTATATGTCAGTGAAAATGGTCAGCGCAATCATGGTGTCAGAGCACAGCACTTAGTCACATTAAGTAGGTATTTATTCTCCACTTTGTCCTTGGCAGTTTGCACTGTGCTTGCATTTCCCTTATGAATGATTCACCAACGGTGTTTCCATCCAAACGTATCTGCACATGTACGTATTCTTAATTGGATTTCAAATAATTTGCTGAATGCTTACATGATTACCTCCACTACCGTTATGCGGAAATTAAGAGTTGGTTCATGAGCATAAGCAGCAGGTGGTGCCAATTCTCTAGTTCGAAAAATAGAAGAAAATGAGGGACAACAAGATGACGTAATTAAAAGAGCGCCAGTTGAGCTTCAACCAGTGAAAATGGGGATGCAAAGCTTTGAAATATGGTCCAGTATTGAGCAAGCCACCGCTGCAACAACGTAATCCTTAAGGGCAATTGTGCATTATGAAATACATCTTGTTGTGGTTGTTCTTGCCACTGAACCACTCAGATTGTTAATATAAGTGTCTGACAACATTTGAAAGAACCCCCACAGAAGAATTTAATGGTTTTGGTGACCTTTGCTTGATCCAGTCTGTGAAAACTCCTCTGTGGTCATAGGGTCACAGCATTGGGTCACAGTTACCACAGAAACACAACCAGTCTCCAGAGGTTTGCAGTCTTGTGGCAGCTGGTCCTTCTTTCTTTCTCCTCGTCAGTGCCTCCACTTGTCAGGTGGCCATCGAATTCAAAGTCTTCATCCATGTTGTTGAAATTAGCTAAATATTCAGCCATGACAGTGAAAATGTTTTACGTAACACTAAGCCATGGTTTCTGTACTCCAAAAATCAAACTCTTCCCGGCCTTAGTATGTTCACATTTCCATTGTTGACTTCCTGCAACTAGTCAGCTCACCTCTCCCGAGATCTTCAGCGAGAATTGGATAGACACACAGTGGATCACGTGTTTCATCTCCTATTAAGTGTGTTAGGGTTAGTTGGTTTTCAAAACCTGATTTGTCAAAATTGAGGACGCTTCCAGTCTTTTCTAATGCGATACTTTAAAATGAGAATCGAAATCTGTTTATGGAAACACAACTACTGTGTAGATTATTATAAAACATTACACAGCAAGCAGTCGTGTTATTTGGTCATGATGGCATTTATGTCACTAAAATGTTACAGGAAAGAAGTGCAGCCAGAACAAAAGTAATTCCCCATTCATTTCACTGGGAGCTGATGTGTTCGCCTTTGGACACAAATTGATCCAATCTCTCTTGCATTGATTGAAGTTTGACACAAAGTCACAAGACTCTCCAGTTACTTTGAGAGAGGGGAGTGGGCTTGAAATCTCATTCCAGAAATATTGATTGTAGGCTTTAGTGTGTTTCAAAGTACTTGACAGATCGTCTTACAGCTTTTGAAACCCCCTTTCCAACAGTTTTTTTTTTTCATCCTTCACCAAACTACTTCACTCACTTTTCATGTGCTCGAAAGACTGACCGCATGTCCCTTCATCCCCATCTGTATGATCATCCTGTTGAGACTACAAAGACATGCAAAAGATACAGTCTAAGAGCGTGTGATGGCATTCGTCTCATCCTGCCCCTCAATCAGGTGAAGCCATTTAGAGCAGTCATTTAGTTTGCCCTTAGATGTGGAAGCACCATATATCAGATATCAGATGACCTAGTTTGTTTGAATCATACAGACACCTTTACACACTCTTTCCTCTATGTCAACAAAGACCAAAACCAACAATGTGGCAGTCCATTCAACCCTGCTATAGCAGCATTCCCAAGCGCATTGATTCCCACGGAAGATGTAAAGTTTGAATGGATTTTTCTGCCCACCTGAGTGAAGCAGAACAAGCTGTAAACACAACACCGACAGTGAGCGGAGTGCCCTGATAGCTGAAGGGTTACATGTCACATAAATGTAACAGCCACAGTTTAATTCCAACCAGGGACCTTTGCTGCATGTCATACTGTAACTATGGTGATCAGCTCTCTTTCTACACACAGACCAGGTTTTTATCTAACGGTGTATATTTACTGTTTAGTGCTGGGCAGGTCTCGTACTAATACTACATCCTCAGTATAATGAGTATACATGTAATACATACAGTACTATATATTCAGTATGATGAAGGAACATAACAACCAGTGCTGAAAAAGAAGGCACGTGTTGCTCCAAAGTGACACAGCAATGCTGTAGTCAGCATGTATGGAAGAGTTTCAAGCTCCTCTTCACAGCCTCTACAGTGGAATGGATCCGGGATGAGGGATGAGGGATGAGGGCTACCCTCTGGGACTCTGGAAGATACCTCGTTGTCTCTGGGGGGAACAAAAGCCAACAAAGCAGAGCTTGAAGGATTTAGAAGGTTTTCAGCTTCTCTTTTTTTTGTCTGGTCTGCAACAAAGCTCATCAGCTTGGTTTCACTAGGATTCATTTCCGATGCCTTATTGATCTCGCTGCTCCTCGTTGAATCCAAAGCCAGACTGTAGCTGTTGTCTCCTTTAAGAAAAAACTCAACATTCAACATGTTTTTATATTAATATCCATACTTATATTATTTTCTGTACCTCTGTATCTATATGTGAGATACAGTCTGACATTAACAGGACAGCCAGCGTTTTAATTAATCCATGTTCATTAGCTGACTGGAGACCATAAGACATATGGTGTCCCCTTTTGCCAGGGACACGCTGTGCTTTTATTTGAAATCAATTCATTTTGGTAACTGAACCATACTGTAGTTCTTAGGCCATGACTGAGACCTGTGGTTTCTTCTGTATTACTCAGCAGTCCAGTTGGCCCTTCGAAGTATCTTGCAGAACAAATATTACTGTAAATTTCTCATGTCCTGACTTAAAAAACATTGAAGGCAGGCAGCTGGCTGAGATCCCTGACAGCCGCCTTACTAGATGTGATTAACTGTCATCTAACTGGCAGGTCGTTACTTTGTTCCACCAACTGGATGTATTCTGGATGTAAGGGGTGACCTACTGATGGTAATACGGTTCCTGCTGATGAATGATGGAGACTCTCCCAGGGATGGATCTCACTGTGGCTGGCTGTGTGTTCAGTTTTAAGGTTTTCAATACAGATTGAGGACTGCTGAAATATGAAAGGACATTTTAGTGACATTTGAAGTGACATTTAATGTTCGTTCAGCTTGGTTGTTTGTTTCATTATGCATCAGGCTTTATTCTGAAGTTTACCAGAGTGTGTCTGGAGTTGTGATGCCTAGGCTGAGTTTATGTTTCATCCTTGGGATTCATTTGCTGTCTGTCTATCATTTTCTACAGCATAGCTGAGCTATGACTGTTGCCTTTGCCACTGGCTGCAATATATATTACCACAGCAGCAGTTCAGTTAGGTAAGAGTCTTGCAGCTCTGCAGTCATTCAACTTAAGTATTTTATGTTTAACTGATATAAAACTCTGATATAAAAAAACAGATATAGCAAATTTTGCGTGCTCCTACTACATTCATAATAGAACTAAATGAGGACTAATAATAATAATGATTTCTCTGTATAATATAATAATATCCCTAGAGTGACTGAACAGATTGTTGCCATTCAAATTAGTATGAACTGTGATGACAGCCCTGACCAATCTCTTACAATGTTAGCTTGTATTGAGAGACACACATGCCTGGGAACGAGGACCCTGGGAACATAGGGATGAAGCTGATGGAAGAACCAGGTTCAAATCCTGGCAGGAGTGTCTGGGTTTAAAAGCTGTCTTGGCCAATATTATTGTCCTAGGTGCTATACAGAGTAGCCTGCAAGCCACAATCACAGCTGCAGCTAACGTTATAGCTGTAGCATTAGCCACATGCAGTAGTCGCAGCCAGGGTGATAGATTTGTGAAGTTGGAAGAGCTATTACAGTAGTTCAACAATCCCGTTCCCGATTTTCTTTGAAAACAGTATCCTTAATGTTACCAAAAACATGACTTACGGCTTTTAATATTTATAATATGTAACAGTTGTATTTACACCAGCTTTGTTTCTAAGAAATCATTGTTTAATGTCAATTTTGCATGGCAGACAGCTCTAAAGACTACAATACCCATGAGCCGCGGCTGCCATTGCTCTGAAAGTAGTCAGAGACACAAATTCAAAATTATTTGTCGGAACTCGATATTTTGTAATGCAGCTCTTAATCTTTTGTACAGATAATTTAACTAGGAGAGTTTTATCCTGATCCAAGTTCTCCAATTTTTACTTACCGAACCATGGCTATCCGTAATAGCTAACCCTGTTTCATAACTTTATAGCTGTAGCACTGTGTGTGCCCACTCATCCTGTGCTCACGGCCACTGGTTATTGCTGTAGTCAGAGCTCAGCTTTCCCTTGAATTGTATCCTCATTAATGCTACTGCAATATTCTTTCATTTCATGCAATATTCATTTCATTCATTTTCTTGTGACATTTAATTATTAAATATGGCTGTTTTTGAATAAATTGAAAGAAATCTGTAAAAACATGCATAATTCATGAGGCTAAAAAGAGTTTTGGTTGATTATACATTGTTGGTGTGACTCGTGATTTGAGTGATGAGTGATTTGTGTTTTTCTTGCTTTCTGGTCAGATATTACTGAAACAGAGATCACAGTTGTCTCCATCGAGTGACCTTGGGTTGACAGGAGGGTGATGGTGCCTCGGCAGGCAGGCAGGTAGTATTCCTTTCATCCACTCACACAAGCGCTGTGGAAAACAGAAAACTTCTTTGCCAGTGACTGAGAGAGCGATAACAACCCAGTCAGTACTCTCTGGAGCTGTTATCATTTTAATACAGAAAACAGAAGGCGGCAAACCAGACCAGAAACAGTGAGTGGTTATGGCAGCTGGCAGGTACATTAACCTCTGTGAAAAAGATTTGATTTCCAAATTACTTCAGGAAAGATTCCAATACATTAAGTTTTGTTATCGTTTGTGTTTATTCATGTGTCAAAAAAAATACTTAAAAGGAACATTAAATCACATTTTCTTATTCGGTTCTTTATCAGTGCTTTCCCACAGTTTTTTGCACTTTACTTTCCTTGTAGTGCAGAGTGGCTAGGTAGTTCAAACATAACCAAATAGAACAGAATAGATACTTGATTAATAGATATAACTAACTAACTAACTAACTAACTAACTAAATAAAGTAATAAATTGAGTAGATACATGCCATGTTAAAACTTGTTGAAAAAAGTCTTAATAACATTATGAATTAAATTAATTGTTTTTTTCCTGGGTTGATTATGGAAGTAACCAACGAGTGAGCTATCTCATTTTCTTCACATGCACTGTCAATCATAATGTGTTAATGTGTTATGGCATCTGTAACTATATATACAGGACCTTGAGCAGATCTGGCGGGCCGAGTGAATTTGGTACCTACACCGTCACTCATAGCTTACACAAGTTCTTCTCATGTGAAGTCTGACCCTGCTTAGTATCTTGATGCGATGGGTGCTTTAAAGAACATAATATTCAGAGGAACCACACTGAGAAACAACCTTTCAGGGGAATCACAAGAGAGAATGCAAAAGTGGATTTGGTCATGCACGGACCAAGACAGAGCTACAGCAGCTTCTCTTCGTGTATCCTGATCTTGGCACTTAAAGAAAAGGCCATTTACCAAGACCAAGAAATGCAATGTGAAAAACTGCACATACATGTTAAATGTTAATGATTCTCTGTGTAAGACTTTACAACCTTTTAATACCACATAAAATGTCATCTAAAACCCGTCATACCAGCCAGTGCGAGGTATACAAGTATAAAAGTATGATGGAAAACCCATTAAAGCCAAAGTGGCATAATTCCTAATGATATAATTAATTTAATTAACCAGCCACCTACTTTTTGATTATAGGTGTATAAAATTTTGAACATTTTATAATCTACAATGTGCCTGGCCAAACGGCAACCTTCGTGGCTGTAAAGTGAAGCCAAGGAGTGCCAAAAGCTGCAGTTCCTTGAACAGCCACTTGGGGCTGGCTACAGAGCAAATCAATCTCCATTATCTCCATGTGAAATGTCTAACTACACAGCAGAAATAAACATGTTTACAGCCTCTCCATAACTATTTCTAAGTCAGAAATTCACCTGTATATCCTGCAAAATCACAATTATATGCTTATTCTACTAAACTATAAATTAACTAATTTTCTTTGGAATTCTTGTAAAATACAGATATGCAATGATGATTGCTGGTTAATATGTGAATGTAGTCCAAAGTCAGATCTCTAACTGATCATGAGACGAGACCTTTCTATATACACTATGCTGGGGGCCATCATAGTGTGCGCTATGGCCCGCTGTACCTCCCCTATGCCACTGAAACAAGCAACAAATCCTTATATTTCAAAAGCAGCAAATATTTTGTATTTTTGGTGGGTAAATGCTTTGACTACAGTCGATAAATTATAGCTGCTCTCGCTTCCAGGGCTCCAATGGCAAGCACACTTCATCATAACAGCTGATGCAAACAGCACAAGGTATATAGTATGTGGATCGGCAGCATGAATTCATTCATTTAAAACAAATGTCACCTGAGGTGGTAGGCAGCAATGAAATGCCATGTCTGACATATGAGAGCTACCTGTGCTCCATAAAGGATGAGCTATTGTCATTTCTTGCATGAAACATGCATGGATTCATATTTTCTTGCTTTTTTTTGTTGTTGTTTTTTTTGTACCAAATAAAAGTAAATAAATAGACAAGATAAAAATTCTCTGCATGATGAAAAGAAGAGTGCATAAGCTGACAAGGACACAGTCATCCCCGACTGAGGAGAAAAGCAATTAGACAAGTACAATTAGAATTCTTTTCCTTTCGGCAACTGTTGTCCCTTTCCTGCAGCAGGCAATCTAAGTATTTTGTTCCACTGTAGGTAGAGCACCTGAGCCCTGGATACATTTTTTAAATTTATTTGCAGATCTGTGGGGCTTAATTGGGAATCTCATGTCTACTTTCCAGGTGCTCGGCTGTTTCATTGAAATGTTTGGTTTCATTAGTGCTTTCCCCGTTTTCAGGAGGACTCAAGATAGAAATCTTGACACCTTTTTTATTTGCTCTTGTGATAATCAGCTGCATAAAAATGAAGAAAAATGCGGACAAAGCAGTGGAGTTTGCTTAGGAATAATGAGGTTTATGCTAAACCAGTTCATAGTAAAGCACAACTGATTCAAGCACAACCTTTAGCTAGTAAGCAAGTAACAGACACATATTTCCAGAACTTACCAGGAAGTGCAATCTCCTTTTTTTTTGCCCGGTCCCTGTACAAATATAAAGTAGTATTATAGAGCTCTGGATGCTCACAGAAGGCTATAATAACAACGGTGGATGTCTGTACCTCCAGAGTGAAGATAAATCCACTTTCCAATCCCAAAAGTTTCAAAAATAAACTCAGAGCTCTCCTTTCCAGGTCAGAGCAGAACCCGGTGTGACTCAAGAAAAGCTGCCCCTGCTGTCTCTCCCCAGTTGTCTGCAGGTTAGCAGCAGTTAGAGGCATAAGATGTATGGCAAGAAGTACAGGTCGAAGCTAATATTTGAGCATGGTAATTGTAGTTGATATCTCTGCAACAAAATACATGGACGATTATCTCTTCATGTTCTGTTGATAATGTTCCCAATATTGCCCCTTTAAAAAAAAATCAACCCAAATCAAATAAATTAGATTAACACAATTACACAAAACTTTGTGTTGCCAGAAATCTTTTTAAGTTAACAGCTGGTGTGAACCCTGGACTCCAACTCTAGTGCAGACCAAACCACTGCTTTCTGGTCTCGAAGGGGTGGTCTTGGACTGGTGTCAAGTGAACTCTGGAGTGATTCATTTCTGGTGTAAACACCATCACTGGAAGCATCCCATTGTATGTTTTGGTGACTGTTGCATCAGTAGCAGGTTTACTCATCAGAGCCAGCTATCTTCTGTGATAAAACCATTTTTTTTACTTTTGATGGTGTTTTACTTGAAATACCTGCATTATTAACCATAGCCAACCTCTCATGGATGTCACCCGGCTACTTTTATTCCCAGTAAAAAATGGTGTAAGTTGCTACCAATGCAAACTGAACATTTCTTACTGCTTGTAGCTTTGCTATGCATTTAACTGGTGGAACATGAGTTGACTTTTATTATGAAGTTGTCACAACAAACTAAACATGAGATTAGCACTGTCAGTGTCCTTTTTGGTATTTTTGACAGCAGATCAAGTTGCACACAGTAATGGAACAAAAAGGATCAACCACAGTGAGCTGAGCTGACACGCATCAAACTTCTCACCCAGGTAACCAGCTCCTTTCACTTTCCTCTGCTGTTCGCAGACTCATGCTGTGTGCAGCATAAAATCAGGTCATGATTGCTCGCAGAATGGTGAAGAAAGGCCAATTATTTCCAGGTTTCCGGTTTGTTTTACTGCCTCTGGAGAAAAAAAGAGACCATAAAGCACATCTACCACAGGTAGCTATAGGTAGTGGTGCAACTGCACAATAGCATCAGAACAAGTTAAAGTTGTTCATATTAGCACCACCTGCATTTGAGCTCAACAAAGAAACACAGTAGTTCATAAAATATACAAAAGTAGACTTGAAGCCAAAGAATAGTTTTATGTCACTGCTATGAGGCTAAAGAGCAAGTAGAGCATGGGCTGTTTGATTGAGAGCCTGTTTAGTCAGCTGTAATTAAATAATGATGATTTCATGTATATTGTGATCATTATTGACCAGAATCGACTATTATAAAACATAGCATTGTGTGTGAACAGATGTTCAGTGACAGAAGTTCATAAATGTGCGGAGGCATGTTGTCGTGGATGCTCTTTAAGACCTGTGGCCTCAAATTACTTGTAACACAACCCACGTTTTTAAAAACACCAAGCGAGCTGGTCTATCCACTCAGAGAGCAATTACAGTTACACATGTAAAGCCTCACACTTTCAGTTTCTCCAATTCATTACTAGAGTTGTGTTTAGTTTTGTCTATTTGCCGATTGTGATTTATAGCTGCAGCTAATAAATTGAAGAGACAAGCTGAGTTTTATGTTAGCTGTTTGCTTACCGCTGTTGGGAATGACATTACCAGCAGACACTGTTTGTCTTTGTTTCTGTAAGTCATTTTATTATTTGGAGTAACTACAAACCTGAAACAATTATAATCCTCAACTGTTTCAAAAAAAAAAAAAAAACAGTGTCTCCCAAATCTTATGTAATGCTGACGAATACAATGGGAATATTAACAAAAGGATGATAAGACAATTGCTTTGGCACGAGTCTCATTTCAGATTTAGACCAGTCAGATTTAGGCCAAGCCTCCAGTGGAAAACTATCCAAAAAGACTCATCTTGTTGCAATGGTACATTTTTTTCTCGTTCTCTTGCGTGGGAGTTGCATTTTGCCTTTCAAAATGGCCTTCACACTGTGCTGTATGCATCTCCACTGTCAGCTCCGGGCAATCAGTAAAGTCCCACGTAACAAACTGCAGCTGTGTGCTAGATTGCTTTTTTGGCAAAAGCGAGGACACCAATTAAACGCGGCTTTGAATGTTGCACACACCTCGATGCCCGCACCTCTCAGCTGGTAGCTGGGTCGCTAAATTTCAGACCATTTTCACACCAACTGTGCTTGTGTGAGGAGAAAACAGACCTCTTCTAGTCCCACTGTTTTCTTTGTTTGACATTCAATATTGCAACAAACAATCACCAATAGAAGATGCACCTCTCACAAGGTGACTGTCCTGCATATTTCAGTTGTTACATAAACGTGAGCTGCAAGTACAGGAGTAGACCTGCCTTTGTTGTGAGCTCCAGGGCTGCTGGACCTGTGCGACCCTGACATCTGACCTCAATGTGATTCTAGCTAAAGATAGAAAATGTTTCTAGAGGGAGTGAGAAAGAAGCTTAATACCAGCTGTATTTTAGAGGTTTGCCATGATCCTCAGCAGATATTTCATTAACAATATACATGACCTGAAGCAGAACCTCAGGATATAATTATGCACATAATTCATTGACCTTTTACCACTCGCTGTTCTCTGCCTGCAGGATGTTGGATTACAGTATCTAGTAGTATCTAGAACTTCTAATACTTTGAAGTTTAATGTATATTGACATGTAATATATGTATTCTTAAGTTAGGCTCTCAATGTTGCCATAAATATGATTCGGGTTGACCACAGAGTCTATCAGTCTACAGCAATTAGAGTTAAGAACTGAAACACGGTGCCAATATGGCATCAGCTTCTATACAACCGGTATCTACTGGACTGAAGCCCAACGCAGATGTCAGTCATTTCCGTGCATGAGCTGTCTATTGAAATCGTTGCCCTGTGGGGGGCGTGATTGTGGGTACCAAATTTGACTAGGCAATCCACCCAATAGTTGTTGAGACATTTCACTGAAAACGCTAACCCCATGTTGACACTGGAAGAAAAATCTGAGGATCACCAGAATAAGTAAACTATAATGCACAAATACACAAAATGCGATGCCATCTATTCAATACTTATTGAGATATTTCAGTCTGGACAAAAGTGGTTGAGTAGCTGACAAGACAAAGTGTCACTGCTATTTAAAAGGCCCATTTGTATTAATTTTGGCAGACCAACCAAAAAAAGAGGACAGGTAGGGGTTAAAAAAAAAGCTGTTGACCATATAGTCTCCAAGAGATACACAGATCCATAAATTCTTTGTAGGTACCAGAAATACACTTCATCCCAACTCCGCCCCTTCAAATACAGCTGAAGGTGATGGGACTGGTTTAAACCAAAGCATTGGACAAACTGAAACGTGACGTGGCACTAAGTCACCAAAGATATTACAACATAAATGTGTGTATACAATGTTATTGCAATACATAATTGAATATATTTCAGTTTGAAACAAAGCAGTGGTCTAAGTCCAACAATTTAATACATCCATGAAAGCTTTATGTCTTCGCAAGGATCTAGCAATAAAAAAAGTCCATATCTTTTCATTACAGTGTAGTAGTATGGGTGGATGTTAATTAATTATATTAAATAATTGTGTTAAAAGACACACACCCATAAATTCTTTGTAGCAAACTACACAGAAACATAAAAAATACCCACAGGATAGAGCTGCCGATCATATTCACTTAAAATAAAAGCAGCGCTCAGCTATTTTTGTCGACTTGTAATGAATAATTTTGCCTTCCGGGCATGAGGAACTTGAGAAAAATTGTCAAGCTTTTCTTTTGAAAAGCAGCTGACCGTTCAGACAGTGTTTCACCAAGCAGCCTGAGGTTAGCCATTTGAGTTTTAACCCAGAAGTGTGAAATGGAACTCACTTTATTTCACCTGAATATTTCATTAACCGATGAACATGTTGGAAATATGCAACCCTTTACGGACTAAACTGATGGCCTTTGGTCTAGCCAAATTATATAAAACACCCATGACTAAGTCTCCTTGATGAGATAGGGTTCACTTTGTCTTATTTCCCACATAAGAGGCAATATTTTTCAAAGCGAAGTCAATCAACACTATGTTCTTGCCCACCAGTTCTCCCTCACCAGACCTATTTAATAAACCAAGTGACTCCCAGATCACTCAGGGATGTTGTCGTGAAACCTCCTAATCCTTTCATTTACAAAATCAAGACTCTGCCGTGGAGACAAATGCCGGTGCTGCCTTGCTTGCCTCTTCACTCAATACTAAGTGCTTTTTGACTGCAACAAGGCCGTGTCAGAGAGTGGGGTCATGGCCAGAGCCTCTGTGATGCTTTACCTTGAAATCCGGGTATACAAACATAATAAGAAGTAAGTCCAGCAAAGGGACAAGATAAGTGCTTATACGTGGACTGTAGTAGACATTACAAACCTTCAAATTTCACCATAGAGAGATCCTGCAGTGTGGTGCCACAGTGTAGTTTGATTCACGCAGCACATTCAGAGCTAGTTTTGATTAATTCCCAAAATTCATCCACTATTCTTCAGGAGGTAGTTTGTATTGTCATGTGATTTTTAAATCCTCCTTTCCTGTGCAGTGGCATTACATACCAGAGGCCAGAATTTAATTTGAGCCAAGAGAGTAAATCCCAGATTGAGGAATAGAGAAACGGGATACTTCACTCTTTTGCAGCCCCACTGAGTGATTTAGGCTGGTAAGACAGGTGTATTTATAACTGAAACTACCATAGTGCAGCTTTATACGTCCAAAGTCTTTCATGAGTTTACACACTGCTGTGAATGTGGTGCTGTCTGTACAAATATTTAATACAGAAGCATTTTTGCAGGATAATTACAACATAACAGTTATTCAGCGTCTGTGGATTACTCTTAGCTTGTGTAATATATATAATCCTAGTTAAACCTACATAGCAGTGCTACATGCAGTGACATAACAGACACATCTCTAGATTGAGAGGTTACTGTTTGTCACTTTCTTTTTTGGCCTGCTAACCCTCTGCTAATCTTACTTTTTACTTCTTGTAACGCTCAACACTCTTGGAAATGTTTGTTGTGGTCACTTTCCCTCTATGGAATCCCATTATAGTCATTATTAAATAAATACATACTGTACTGTACATATATAAAGAAATATGCCAATAAAATACATAAATAGAGCCTTTTTTTCAGTTGTTATGAAGTAAATAAATGAGGTAGTAAAATTATAAATAAATGTAAATATAAATCTACAAAAATGAGTCAGTATAGTGCAATAAATGAAAAAAAGTGCTTTTTTTTATTAGAGAAGACAATTTTAATCTTTTGATCTCTCTCTCTTTCTTCTGTCACCCACAATGTTAAGAGAGAGAGAGAGAGACGTCTCACGTGGAGGAGTGTCAAAGAGCTACGAAGGTCCATTGATGTCCACAAAAAGAAGAAGTGCCAAAAATCCCCTCTCACCTTTGGCTGAGCGAGACAGGTCTTACTTATCAGAAGTCTCTTTAGAGTCTCTCCCTCCTGTGTGCTTTGTAGTTTAAACTCTCTGAAGTCTGTAATTGGTTCTGTTGGTTCACCAAAGCGTTCGCTGGCCATCGTGTGCACCTCAGTCTCACCAAACAAGACAAGCTCTTCACGCTCGCCTGCTGGACTTCTCAAGGGGCATCTGTAACTGAGCAAGGTCTTCGCTTGGCGTGTGGGCAGTCAAATTGTCAACAACTGCTTGGTAAAAGGGATGTTTATGTTCCCTGCTCTCACCTTTAAACTGTCCATCCAAGACACTCTGCTCAGCCTAATTCAAAGTGGTAACTAGGCTTACTTTCATATTTTATAAGTAGGACAAGTACAAGGCTCTTGTGCTTCAGTTAGTCTCTGTTGCAGGATCATATGAGTTTATAAAATGGCTTTGACAATGTTTGCAGCCAACAGGAAAAAAATGAAATGGAGAAAACAGGAGGGGGGCCCTCCTACACAGCACACTCATGCTGAGGAGCTGGCCCTCTGCAATAATGAGGGTCGCCCCTTAATGGAAGAGTTTTATGGGCTGTAAGCACACGATCTACTGCACTGTCGACATACGGCTCTTGAAGCTGACACAGATAAGTCAGTGGCTCTCCGATGTGGATCTGTAGCTTACATATAAAAAAATTGAGCTCCATGGAATCTTTTACAAATGACGACGCCATTTTCCAAGAGAAGAAGTGTTTTTATACACGTTGATCTGCTCCAGTGCAAGTTATGTTCTTGGGATTATCGTGACAGCCCACATTCAACCACAACATCCTTCTGCTCAAGCATTGCAAGCATTGTTTTGTTACTTTTGCATATGCCCTCATCTATATTCCGAAAATGGATATTGTCCTTAATTTGATGCACCGAATTCAAAATATCGTTGTATTAATTAAATTCAAATATTCAATAGTGAACCTCTAATTGGATCTGTGCTGTTCACCCTTCCTCCAACCTTTCCCTTTGTTGTTCAGAGCCACGTTCTCCTGTGAAGTAAATAGGCCTATTAAACAAGTAACTTTTATTGCTGTGCTGGCTATAACACACATACACACACAGATGTCATGTATATATATATGTACATCTTATAGGCTGTATATATATTTATATATATGTTTTCTTTAAAACACCAGAGAAGCTGCTCTCAGTTTAAACATGCCCCTGTGGCAGTAATGTCACTGCAGCAAATATCATTAATATTTAAGTTGCAAAATTAAAAACTTTACAAACTTGACAAGACAGTCGAAGTTCTCCAGAGAAAACAGGAAACAGAAACTATTTAATTATTAATTATTTTATCTTCTAAAATATATTTTTTAGACAGTCCTGAGGGAGCTCAGTATTTACGGCTGCTTTTTACTCAAAACAATTTCACTGTATGAACCTGGTGTGTGTTGACCACCAAGGGTTTAGGGGTAAACCCAGATGTGGGTAAACTGTAGTAAAAGAAGCTAATTAATTATGTATGCTTTTTAGAAATTAGAAAAATAAATAATACAGAATATCAAAGATCATCTCAATATTCACAGGAAATAATCTGCTCACATCATCTTCATTTGACACAAACTTGCAGCTATTATCTTCACTATTTTTGTTAATTGTCACAAGGGACTTTGGTAAGGACTCACCCCATTTCAGTTCAGTTAAATTCAATGTAGTTTAGCTGAAGCAGATAAAATGCAGACATAAAACCTGATTCAGCAGTTAGCTGCTCTCTGCTTGGTTGACGAGAGGACTTAAGGGAAGCTTAAAGTCTGTGTAAAGGAAATTCTTATATAAAACACATTATATATGTTGGAAAATAATTTCTGAAATGTGTGAACTACATTGAATTGTAGTTAACAGCTCAGTCACTTTATTTAAATGGCTCAAAAATGAAGAAAGAAGAGATGAAGAGAGATGAAGAAGTTGTGGAGTGACTTCTTGAAAAAAACATTCATACGCAGTAGGTTAGCGATGGAAAATGGCATCGCCTGTCATAGGGCTCGGTAAATTTATGATACCAGCTGCAGAGCCTTAATGTCAAAATATCATTTAATATTAATACTAGGTTTGCATAGGAATGCTCCCCCAAACTTTGGCACATTTCACTGTGTATTATCGATATGTTCCTCTTCATTTCCACAGTATGCAACCCATGTGCTAGTGCATCTAATTCAAGCCCCTCGTAATGTATGCCAATGTATGACTAATGCTTGTATTTTTTCACAGAAAGCTACACTAGAATGGTTCTAGACAAGCTTAATGTCAAAGCTCTCAAAAAACAGGTTTCAGCATACGCATAGATATCTCAAATATTAATTTAAAGAATCAATCAAACTTCCACGAAACCACAGAGATTTCTGCTGGCTTTGAAAAGAGGCGTCATGCGAGACGTGTACATGCAGGCATTTCCTCAAAGTTCCTCTGAAGCTTCTTTCTCAGTGTGTAGACATTCACTTTGATAAGAGTCCATGCTGAGTATTGTGGTCTTCTCACTGGCACTACAATCATCATGATGTTTAGATACATTAATGAGAAACACGGTGTATGGTGTATGAAAATGAAGTGAATGCACATACAATTTGGGACTGTGTTCATTTTGCCAGCAGAGAAAATGTATTCAGAATGACTGAGAGAGAGGATATGATAAAAAGCATCCCTGGCGTCTTGCTGCACTGCCTGCAGATGAGTTTCTGATCAGCTTGCAAGAATTTAATTAACAGTGAAAAGAAAATGCAGGGTGCCACAGCGCAAAACTGTCAGTCTTGCCCCATGATAAATACAGTAAAACCCAAACATGTCACTGTGAATGGAGCGAATATAAAGAGACTTTAAAGTGAGATTCAATGAACTTTGTATGTGTATATCTACACCCCTGACAGGGTTATGCAAGATAAATGACTTGTAAATGAAAATTTGAAATTCATGAGACACAAACAGTGGGAGAATAATGCTAATACTCTGAGGACCTGGCGTGCCCTGCATGATTAAATCTGAAGCCTAAAACAATCAAATGTGGTTATGATGCAAAACACAAGAACGTAACATGACATGCCAGCAAAACAACACCTGTGTTCATTCATAATTCCTTCAGGGATGTCAAACGTCAGCCGGGGGGAAGAATGAACCCGGTGCATCCTGACCAACTAGATCACCTTGAAAATTCCAATTTGTCAATAAAATGCACGCTCCTAATAAGAGGAGCAGACTGCTGGATGTATGGATCCAACATGCTTACATGCAGACCATCCTGTGTTGACTCCAGTTCATGCTACCAGTGAAAAATGTCTTTGTCACGTGGACACAGAGCGTCGGTGTTTTCACTAAAATTGATCCATCCTATTTGTTCATCAAGGTAAAATATCAAACTGATCATGGTGAAAAATTCAGCAACTTACAAGAATAGCTGAGAAGAGAGAAGTATTGTTGGCAGGTTTATCTCTTGCAGGATTTTAGTCATAGCTGAGAGAGCAGAAATAAAGTTAACATCAGCATATCCATCAGCATCAAAGTCATACTAGATTAGGATAGGGTTTTGGATTGTGCTTGAGATTTGGAGCTAAATGAAGCCCAAAGTGAAGTCATCTGTTACATTTTCGGTTATAACGGCACTGACATAGTAGTTGTTTATAAGGTTATTACGCCATGTTTTACTGCCTTACTTCATCAGTAGCATTTGAAAAGACGAGACGTTGTCATGGTAAAGCCTCTCTGTTCAGAGTGTTTCTCCCCTTTCTTTGTGCGTCTGTCTTTGTTGGGTATGTCGCCTGGCATGGCTACCAGTTATCCTTCTCACCTGCCTGATCACCTCATCACCTGCTCCTCATCTTCCAATCAACCCATGCTGTCCAAAAGGCCAGCTCAACTCTCACGGATTGTTCAGTCTCCCATAGCTTTGGAAACTTGCTTGTGCTGTGATCTCTGATTAACTTTGATCTCCCTGTGCTCCAACCATTGCCCTGCCATGTCCAGCTCTGGCTTGTCTCTGCATGTTTTTCTTCTTTTGATGGTTTTGCCGCCACCAGCTCTGCACCATTCTGGATCCCCTCAATGCTAGATAGCACTGCAGTCCTTTGGTTTAATAAACTGTTTAAATTGATTTGTCACTGGACTGGCTTATGTTTGCAATTTGAGTCCGCTACTGTTCATTTACAGATGTGGCTTTAATTCAAAAGGAGTACTACCGAACAGCTGGATATCTTTTTAAACTGGATACCCTGCAGTTTGGCATGGCAGATTATGGGTTTACAAAGTGTATAATATTGAGTTTTAAACTGATATTAACTTTTGTAGACTTTGTAAGGCTATTGTCAGTGAGATGAATCTTAAACTTTTCACAGTTTTAGGTAAGAGGTGATACAAAGTCTTCTAATAAAATCAATACATCCAAATAACTACAAAAAGACGCCAATTTGTTTTCTAAACTACAAATCAATGAAGCTCAAAAGAAGAAAATCAATATACTCTTCTTAAGCATAAAGAGAATGGACGAGGGGATTTAAAAAATCTGACACTATGGACTCACCAAAGCAAAAATCTCACCAACACCAGTTTTTTTAAATAAACTTTTGGCAAATTGGCAGCATTAAAAGTATGGTGAATTCAATATTAGCACGATATCACTGGATTACTTTGATGCTGAAGAAAACATGTTGAAAAGAGAAATTTCTTTCTATGATCTTTTGAGCTGATTTATGGACCTTTATTCATGATTTACATCAGAAATAATGATACAATTTTAACTTGGCCTTAAAATCTCTAGCACCAGATTACTAACAGATTAAGCTGCCTGGCGGGCATGTAACAAAATATTGTGGTACAAAGCAGATACAAAGTTAAAGACCGTATCATTACACCACCTATACATAAAAAAGGCTGCTGCACCCTTAAATTATGCTTAAACTACAAAATTGTACCTTCAACTATCAGCAGCTAGTTTATTCTTTCAAAATGAACACGAGGCCTCATCATGTGGCTGTTACGGTACATTTGTTACACACAAAATTGTATTGTTCCTGCACCCCTATTTGAGCATCTAATCTTTTGAAATTGCTCAATTTACACATATAAACATCGTAAAGTGGGACAGATAATCATGTTTATCTTTTGTGAGTGAACACTGCATGTAAATATGCATAAATTCTGAAAAACACAATTTTCTACTTTTGAATATCAAGAGACTGGACAACTCATTTTCTCAGAAATATTATCTTATATGAAAGGAATAAACGTTTTCAATGGCACGACTATCAGCCTGTTTACTTCAGTCTTTTTTTTTTTAAATTGTTTTTTTTTTTGCCTTTTTCAAGCTTTATTTTTGACAGAGGCAGATGAAGAGTGACAGGAATGTAGGGAGAGAGAGATGGGGAATGACACGCAGCAAAGGGCCGCAGGTTGGACCCGAACCCTGGGCCACTGCTGAGCCTTCGCACATGGGACGGAGGCTCCACCAACTGAGTTAATCGACACCCCGTGTTTACTTCAGTCTGAGGTCGTGCTCTTGATTAACAGAACTAAACTTTGTTGTTTGGCCTCTAGGGTTATTACAGATTCCCCTCAGGTCTGTCACCGACTGAGTTAATCTGATCCAGGAGGACAGAGATACCTGAACTTTTACAAATTCTCTCATTCTGAGAGACTAATGTTCTCACCCACAAGTTTTATAGCCAGATAATTGAAAAAAGTAGCCAGTCAATGGGCTCCAGACTTTCTTTTACACACTATAATGGTTACATTCTCTTTAATTTACTTATTTCTATAGCGCTTTTCTTGTCTACAGAACTTTTACAACACTTGTCACATTCACACATTCATACACGGATGGCAAAGGCTGCCAACTGCTCATCAGGAGCAATATAGCACTTCCTAACCATCCACATGATACTGAGCTCATACACACTGCCTGCACAGCCATCAGGAGCAATTTGGGGTTCAGCGTCTTGCCGAAGGACACTTTGAATGGACTAAGGGAGCTGGGAATTGAACAAGTAGGATGCACGGGTTGGAAAATTGTGGCTGACACTCCTAACTATAAATAATTACTGGCCATAACAACATGTTATATGGTGTCTGGTTTAGAAACAGTCTAAGCCGGACCTCCTATTTTTTCATCAGCAGGATTTTCGAGAAACCATTGGCTTGTCATGCCATTGCATTGCAGGTGGTAATATTTATATAAAAACTTATAAAAGCTATAAAATCCATCACAATCTGGTTTGGATGGAGCACCATACAGGACATGAACAGACTATAAAGACTGTAAAGAATGGATGTCGTATCCTGTGGGTAACGTCACTCACAGGTTTCTGAAAAGTTTTTTGAAGCCCAAAGTGTGGTGACTCTGTCTATGGCCACCTCTGCTGCCTCCCGGCTAATCCTGAAATTGGCAACGACGTGGATCGTGGGTGGACCTGAGATGGGCTGAATGACACCTGGGTGCTCAAATAAGCTGCCTGTAACAGCACCCACCTGTCAATCAAAGCGGCCACGCTGTTCATTCTGCATAACTTTAAGTCTTATATAATTTGATATATATAACTCAGACCAGTTGTCATGAACGGGGAAATTAGCTGTAGAGACTAAAACAGTTTTTTGTACAAGGCTGTAAACATGTTTATTTCTGCTGTGTGCTCTGTGTGCTTATGGAGACGGACCCATTTTGTAACCAGCCTCAACTGGCCGTTTGAGGAACTGCAGTTTTGGCACTTCCACATAGGCTTCACTTCATAGCCATTGAGATTGCTGTTTTGCTGTATATTGTTCATTGGGGATTTTTCTAGATATTTTTCTTTCATCCCCCCCCTTTTTTTTTACCCATGTACATAATAATTGTGTCTTTATCATTATCTTTGCTCAGCTCCGTTGTACTGTGTGTTTATGTACACATACAATAGAGGTGATTCTGAGTCTAACAGGTGAAAATAGCCAAAATGATCTGTACTCCTTTCCTAGTAGGAAATAGGGTGCTGTACTAACAATATTTTACATAACTCCGTAGCAAACATACAGTAACAGTATTGCGGTTATTGTGAGATTGGACTCGGAAACAATTTATCATTTGCAGGGCCAACTATTTAAATCATTATTTAAAGCAAAGAAAACAGTACTCACATTAGTGTCAGAAAAATAATCCATTGATTTACCAGCTTGAGCATTACAAAGCACTGGCATGTACAACACAGGAGGATGGGATTTTTTAGAGGCTTCACATCTCTGCCTCTCTGTTTGATATAAATCTGTCACTACAAACATGCCGGCATTATTCCACCTTACTTTCATGGCTCTGTACCTCTGCAGCTGTAGCCTGTGGCTGCTCACTCACCTGTCGCTTTAGATAAACAAACACTCCGCTGTGCGCACGTGCATGCCGTGATCACTGGAGGCTGTGTTCATTTGGAGGGATTCAACAAATATCTGACTGGAGCTCTAATTTTGTAGTTTTTAAATGGAGAATGTCCAAAAGAAGCCAGCTGGTGATTAGTCAACAAGTGCTGATCCTCATTCTGACAGTGTTGCACAGAGCTACAAATATCTCCAGGGTACACTGGAGATATGATTGGGTGAGGAGCTGAGTGTCAAGATGTGAGGAAGAGTTAGATTTCCCAGATGGCGTGGATATGATTGGGAAAGTTGGAAGAAGTTGCTGGAATTGGGTGTTGGCTGCTGCCCTGTTGCGCTCCATGATCCTAACCTTGATAAATAGCTAGAATATAGGGTTGAAACACACTCGTCTTCATACCAGATGACTTTTCTGTTTGCATTTTGGGACACCTCCATGCCCCTCTGATTACACATTAATACACATCCTGAAGGTTTTCACTATATTATATGAGAGGTTTTCAGTCTGTGAATGCATTTGGTTTCATATGTGTATGTGAGAGGAAAATTCTGAATAATGTCCCTAACGTAGAGAACGGAGAACAGTACCCGCACACTTGCTTGCTGCCTGTTTTTGCCATGAAGAAGATCCTTGACTGAACGCTCAGAAAGATCTTTGAACAGATTTGAGCGTGCTTTTCTCCATGAGTTTGATAATCTGGTTTCAGAACCCTTCGTTGTGAGGGACTTTTTTTATTCCAGCATGTCACATATGGTGGTTACACAGGGTAAAGCATATGTCTTAAGGTCACTGTAGGGGCAGTGGTAAATCTTAGGTTGTCATGGGGACGCTGACATATCTCCTTGAGATAAAGAGCAGCTGTATGTTTGTGGTTAGGAAAGCAGGCGCCATTCTGATCATTACTATGGTAACTGAGGTCATAGGATAGGGCTGTGTCACTCACTGGACACAACAGGTCAATAACGTAGAGGCCTCTACTGAGTCAGATCATTTGATTACTAGTAAACATATTTCCTTGTTTGTAGATTGATGACAATTTACAGACATCGAGTAGCTGCGTCACTGTCCCGAGGACATATAGACTAACCAGAGAGGACAGCTTCTTTAGAATTGAGTCGGCGTCATGTTATGACAAGTGTATTGCTAAATCTTCCATTCTTCTTGGCCAAGCTTCAAAAAATCTTTCAGCGTAAGACATTGTGCACTTTCTCTCCACTGACTGAATTGACTATTGATGAATAAAATTCTCTACAACACACCACACCCACAAGGCTGAGGATGCTTTGCTTAGTTAAGATATTCATTGAACTCTCATGCAGACATTGTTTTTGTCCTTCACTAGCGTGCATAATTACGCTGCTTTCTTATTTTTCTCTGCAAGCTTTGTTTAAATCCCCTTCAATTAGTCAAACACAATTTCTGTTTTTGTTGAATTGTTGTTGTGTTGAGATGTTTTTCGGATGGGATCAGTCAGTGAACTGTACATTTTTTTTCAGGGAGGACGCTCACCCCAACTTAACCAAATTGTTGTGTTTTGGTGTGCCTTTTAATAGCATAAACTTTAAACTATGAAATATCATCAAGATGTTTCTCCCCTCGGTTCCACTGTCCTCCACCTCACTCTGAAACCCTTTGGGGCCTGCTGACAGTGGGGGAGCCACCAGAAACAGCGGGGCTTGGGACTGAGCGGTAGTCTGTCTGCCTGAAGTCTGTGAAGGAAACTTCAGACAGATTCCTTCCAAATTAAGCCTCACAGGTCTTCCTCCAACAAGACACTAATCTCCTGGTGGGTCAGGAGGTCACCTGCTTTATCCTGTATATATTATCACTTCATAACTGGCCGGTATTCCACCAAATCCTCCTCCTACACATGAATAGAAACGTCAAATTAACAAGACAAAAAAGTATAAAGACACAAAAAAAACCCCACTGATAGGTGATGTTGTGCAAGTAAGTGCAGTTCTGTTAAGTGTACTGAATCATTAAAATCCATTCATTAGCTACTTAACATCTCAACAGAATGTTGCTGCTCCTAAATTTAATGTTTTCTTTCTTGGTCCATGCGACACGCTTCCACCAAATTTAATTAAAATCAGGCCATTAGTTTTTCTTTATTCTTGTTGACAGACAAACAAACTGCCCTGAAAATATAACCTCCTTGGCGTAGGTAGGAAGAAATGAAGATGAAGGAAAGGCAAGGAAAGAGAAGAGTTAAGTAAATGCCAAAATAATTAACATGTTCAAAGGCACAAAATGTTAGCATTTGGTTAGACAGGTTAGGTCCCACCTGAGCAGCCCACTCTCTGAAGACTCCTTGCTCATTCTTGATGAAAAGGTCAGTGCCATTTGGGAAATATGAGTCCCTGTCGGTGTCGACAAAAGGCATGCATAATGTAAGAGGTTTTAAAGGGACTATTACGTCAGTACATTGGGACACAAAATAATCCAATACACTTAAATGTAACTGGATCCGAACGCCCTTTGGTTGAAAAACACTTCAAGAACAACAAACAACCAAACCCTCATTATTAAAGGTCTGACTTTTGTGATATTTTTCAGGTTCAAATGAATGAACAGTTTGAATAAATGTATTTAAATTGAACTGGAATAATAATCATCTAAGCAAAGACATGAATAATCATATTAGTATTACTGTTTTAAACAAGGTCTCTCTGTAATAAGCATGCTAGCACATTAGAAGCACTTTAGATTATTTATTTTACATTATTTCCCCTTCCAGTGTTTGTTAAAGTTACGTGATTAATTACAAGCAATATAAAATGAATCTGAAACTAGGAAGAGCTGTTTTATTACACGTAAGCTTCTAACAGCAGAGTATTAGGTCAATGGCAAGCAAGAGCCACAACAGTGGGAGTACAGCAGCTGCTGGACAGAGGTGTTAAGTTGCATTTAGCCTGGAGACTCCAGATTAACCAGATCAATCATTTTTAATAACAAACTTAAGGTGAGAAAATGAAATAATGGTGAGGACACAGTACAGATCAATAACGTACTTCTACCAGGGGTTTTCTTTGCTATAGTCGGGTGGAGAGTGTTTGGGTGAGTCGAGGAGAAGAAATATTAGTAAACTGACTGCATTTTGAGCCTGTTCGAGAGTCTGATGTCAGTTATCATCAACATATTCACAAAATCCATTAAATCAAATCAAATCAGAATTGTTGGAAACCAAATTTAAACCAAGCTATGAAGCCATTAAAAGATAATTGAAAAATTTCCCTAATTAGTATCTTTAGTAGGATTGCTGTGATACCTCTGAAGTGTCTATACGGTTTATTTCTGGAGTCATTTCAGGTGAGCGTCTATGTGTTCATCCAGCTGTGCAATGATTTTATTTTTACAGTCATTGCCCACCACACGGAATGTAAGTTCTGCTTGTTCATATCAGTTTATTTATTCAAGCACAATTTAACATCGATGCTTTCAGGTACTCAAAGTAGATCAAGGGCCCAGGAGGGGAAACAAGACAAAAATATATTCTGTTGCACTGGAATGGAGGTAGAGCATGCGAGTAATTGTACCCCTCCCCACCAAAATTGTCATTTATTAGTACCTGTTCAAGCTCAAAGTATGAATCAGGTGGAGGGCGTGTAGTGGCATCCTACAACAGCAGAAGATACAGAGGCAGAAAGCAGACTGATAAGTTGCAGGATCAAGGAGTGTTTATGCCAACAATAATTAATGATCAGATCAATATTAATTGATATGATCACTCATCTCTTAGTGACTCATTAGATACAGCCCCCAATCTTGTTATAAATGTCTCTTTACACCACCACCACCACCATCCATTTTGTTGGAGCTCATGAGTTGCAAGTTATTCCTATTCTGTCTGTTGTAAAATATGGATATTAAGTAGCAACATGCAGTGGCACAAAGTGGCCCAAGCCCCGCAGTCTTGGCACTGTACACACTATGAATTCATCTGGAATAAATATTGTAAATTTCTGCCAACAAACTGATGACTTTCCCACATTTACACAAAATGTTTTCAGCTGGTTGAAATCCACAAGGTGGTGGTGGCAGGTTTCAGCATCGCGCCTCTGCAAAACAATGCAGACTGAAGCCATAGTCTGCTCCAACGCAATGCACTGTTGCACGGACTAGCAGCATGTCATGCCTAAATTATGACAACATCCATGACTCATCTATCCTGATCAAAACAGATCCACCCACACACAGCAGGGTCTGTGCAGACAGATAGAAAGACCAAGCTGCGGTTGAATTAGGAAGCTTAATGAGGGGTTTTATTGCATGTTTCCAAGATTTATTTGGCAGGTTTAAGCAGTGAAGCTGTCACCAAATGATACACAGATTTGATGGGAAACACAACCAGGAAAGTTTTCTAAGCCGGATGATGAGACGGCAATGACAAGTTGACAGAAATTGGTTGATTATTTTGTAGCAGTTTGGATAGATTTGCCAAAATCTGAACTTCAAACAGAAAAAAAGATTCACAGACAGCCTTTACTGATGGAATATAGCAGTTTAAGGAATTCGCTAGAAATCAGTTGAAAGTTTGAAAAGCATAAAAAGTTAAACTTAAATTACACAGGGCCTTTTTTTTATTATTATTATTTTTTTGGCCTTTCCAAGCTTTATTTCCGACAGAGACAGCTGAAGAGTGACAGGAATGCGGGGAGAGAGAGATGGGGAACGACATGCGGGAAAGAGCCACAGAACGGATTCGAACCTTGGGCTTCCGCAGCGAGGACTGAGCCTTCGCACATACACATACAAAAACATGTACTGTACATGCAACACTCCTTCAATGCCTCCTCTCCTAAAGTGTCATGCCCTGTCCTCCAAATAGTCTGTCAGGACTTAATTGGTCTTATTAACTAACAAATAAAATATATTTTGTGTTTTCTAGCTTTAATTTTTAATAGTTAATTTAATAGTTAATGTTTTAGTCCCCATTTTAGCACACTAAAAGACACTTAGAGACAATACAGAATATTTCCACAACACATGATGTCAGCTGTCACAGAACCCACACATCTACATAAAATATATGTACGTCTCAGACAAAACCATTTTTAAAAGTATTTAATGCAGATGTAATAGTCTAAAATTACACAGTCGAGCTTTAAGACTCCTGTAATGCTGAAGGTGATGAAAATTTTAAATGTATCGGTCCCAGCCAGTTCCTTTTGCATCAGAGGTTTCCAACCTGGTTTGGAGCTCAATGAGGTAAGAGATGGAAGCACTTCAAATAGGCTTGAGGAGTATTTCAGACATAATTTTCATGTCACTAATATCTGCTCATTACAGTAAAAAGTAATGATTTATGTCTAATCTGTATCATATTTTGTCCTTCCAATTAAACCCAGCCTGCATCTGATTCAACAACTCTGAAGACTGAGATTCTTTGAAGTCTGCACCATGATCAGGTTATTATCTGTTGTCTGAATAGCTTTTCAAAATAAAATAACAGCAAGGCATTGCACAATTGTAAAATACATACACGTCTAGCCTGTGAAAACCTGTATGTCATGCCTTTTGAAGTAGCAATTTTGCCACATAGTCTGGTCTGAGTGTGCCAGATGTTGTTTATGAAGAAAGGAGATGTGACAGCTGTAAGGTTGTGCATTAGGATTACAAAGATGGTTGAAGTATCAACAGTGCAGCAATCTCACAGCTTGGCTTTAAATGTCAACTGCCGGTGTTTGTATGATCTTGTTGTTTACAGAGGCATCTGCTTCTGTCTCACGTCGTTGGTTTTTCTCCACTGAAATTGTCAGTTCATCTATAAATTTCAGGGGCAAAGGTGTATTTTTTTTTAAAAAAAATTTAGGGTGCCTTAAAATATTTTTCAATCAGGACTTTTAAGGCTTATCTGCATTCCTGTATGACACATTCATTCATGAATATCCATGTCAGGTGCTACGTCCATGACCTTGTACTCATGGCTAAATTCTCCTCGAAATCTCCTGTTCGTTGATTCTTTTTTCGAGTTTTTAGTTTTTGTATTCCTCGGGAGTGCTTGCTTTGAGAGAATTAAACAGTACTTGTGGAGATGTTTAAGCGTCTTTTAAAAGTCTGGAATCCTTGCCCCTGCCCTTACATAGTGACAACACCAGAGGCTTAAAAAGGCTCGGGAAATGTGCAAAAAGATGTTCTTACAGCATTTTATGAGCAAGATAGTCTGCTTGTCGATCTGTGGCTAATGAGGTGAGAAATTCCCATTCATCGCACATTTCTACCCAGGGTCACAGGGGTCCTTTTCCAGATTATTAACTCCGGTCTGCTCTGCTCCAGTCAAGGGACCTCAATATTATTCCCACTCTCTTGACCTTGCTAAACTATGAAACAAACTGATTGAATTAGTAGTCAGTAGTGTGCGTGTGCATAAGTGATGCATGTGTGTGTGTGTGTGTTGCCAGATGCAAAACAAGGCATGAGAATAAAGTTAAGACAGCAAACAAACAGCTGTCTGTATGGAGGAAGGAGAGAGAGATGCAGCAGCAGCAGCAGAAAGGCAGACAGAGCCAGTTTAAGTACACTGAGAACACCGAGACCCTCTGGTGTTCCAGGTTACACTAATGATCCACCTGCAGACTGAGCAGAGACACAGTATCACATAGCAAACACACAGTCCAGCACAGCTTCTGCATTTTTTGTAGCTTCAAACTGCTCTGGGCAAGGTGGGTAATTATATAGATTGCTTGCTTTGCTGCCAAATCTATTTGTCCTTGATCTTAACTCATCTTATGACATGGTGGATGACAATATCTTAAATCATGTGTCTGGTTAGATGAGTTGGTATCAATAAATCAACTCTATTTATTAAGCTTTCTCCCATTTTCTGTACTGGGCGAATCCCGTTTCTTGTGGGGTGCACCAGGGCTCGATTTTGATACAATTATCACTTTTAGTACTGCATGTTATTCTACACTAATTCAGGGTGTGTCCTGTTTATGTCTGTGAGCATTAACAGAGGATATATTCAGATCCTTTGCTGGAGAAAGTCAGTGAAAATATCACAAGTAAAAGTCCTGCATTCAAACTTTTATTTAAAGTGTACGAAGTTATTATCAGCAAACTGTAGTATTGGTGTCTTTGGGTTTCTTGTTTCTTTGTTGTTGACGTTGTTGTTTCCTGTTTTATTTTGTATTATTCCCCTCTTAATGCTCTTTAACTTTATTTCCTGCTTTGTTTCATGCCAGTTTTGATGATATGTTCCGGCCTGATTAGTTTCACCTGTGTCTTGTCATCTTGTCTTCACAAGTGTATTTAGTCTCTGAGTTCCTGTTTCACTTGTCAGGTCGTCTGTATTGTGTTCCTTAGTCTTGTTTGTTCTTGATTTGTTCGGTCCTTGTGCTTCGCCTGGTGTTCCTGCCTCTGCTTCCAATCAATATCTGGAGTTTGTTTGGACTTTTGTGGGATTAATGGATTCTGAAAATTCTTAGCTGGCTTTTTGTTATTTTGTGGTTGTTAAAGTTTTTGAACTATTGTTCACTATTCACTATTGTCTGCATTTGAGTAATTTTTTTTAACTAAACATGACAATATGTATCAGGACACAATCTTAAAACCAGTGTTAAACTATTTTCATTGAGGATTTATTTACCATATTTAGGATATTTTGCTGATATCTTTTTACTTTCTATAGCATTATACTAGAGGTTGATAGAAATAGTCTATTCTGCTTTATTTTCTGTATTAAACTGATTTCTAATACCATTCAAACTCGTACATTTAGATGCAAAAAATAACTATGTAATTAATCCAATAAAACACTTTTTTTTAAAAATTTGAATCCTAGGAAGGAATCTACAACAAAAGCTGTATTGTGGTGCAAATATTACTGTTTTTGTGAGTTCAAAGAACATTATCTGTGCATATCTGATGTGTTTTACATGTGTAAAAATGTCTTCTTTTTGCAGTTATATTGCTTCACAGACCCATTTCTCAGCTGTAACCAAAGTTTTATTTTGATTGATGTTCCAAAAATGTATGCATGAAAGAAGAAAGCAATCCCTTTGGTCGGTGATGAAGAATATTATACATTATTCATTTTATATTACTAATCAAATATGACATGTGTGATCTTTATTATTATTATTTTTTTGATCAATATCCTAGTGACTATTTCCACATCCAATCTCCTACGCTGAGATGAAAGCACATCATAAATGAATGAATCCAATCTTGCTGCTGCACCCAACACTTCCTTTCCACATTTACCAGCTGACTTTGCCTCACAACGTCCTTATCACATCTTGTTGTGCCAAAAAATGAGGAGCCGAGAGACGATCTGGAGAAAGGGCATCCCAGTGGGATCGCTCGTTCTTGTAGAACAATACACCAAGATATGTGGAAACACCCTCACATTTATACTCAACGAGGAACATGACTAGGCAACCTCCACCTATCCGATTCACGCCAACTAGCCGTGCAAGTTACTTCTTGTCAATTGGTTGCTTCCGTAATTGGTTAGCAGACTTGTATTCAACATCTCTTGGCTTTGGCTTTTGGAAAATACCAAAGAATACCAGGATCTGGATAATGTCACCTGGCTTTGCTCAAGGAGGGTTCCATAGAAGTCATAACAACCTGAATTGATATGAATAAACAGTTCCCATGTTCAGATCAGGACAGGGCGGGCTCATATAAGGACAACTATGCTGAAGTGATAAATTATCTCTTCAACAATCTAGCTGCTGCTTTAGTGTCTTCAGATCTCCTCTACAACCATTTTCACTTACCGACTATGAGTACTCTTTGCCTGGTAAAACCTGTCCATGCACATGATGCCACTGCCCTACAGTGTCCCTCTGTATATGTGAATCCCTCCATCCTCTGTACTCTATAATCTGTTTCAGCGTTGCTTGTTTTAATAGCTCAAATGATATTTGAACTTGAGTTAGGATTAGTAAAAATCATTCAGCCTCATTCATGAATTAATGTTTATTTAATACATTTTAAATGCTCTCTCAAATTAAAGGGCTTAATGAGCTAAATACAGCCATTTTCTAAGAGGCTTAGTGGAGAAAATACTTTTAAAACTTATAATTACATTGGCAGAGGCAGATATGAAAGACCTTGAGAGAACAAGAGCACAGGTGTTGAAATTCTCTCTAAACAACACGTGGAAAGTTATTCACCGCTCTGCTGGTGTATGATCTAAAGGTCCTAATGGATGACATTCCCGATGTTTATTAGCTTCACAATAATTATTAGGTTCTGGCATCCATTAAGAAGCTGTCTGTCAAGCCAGCACGTTAATTATTGGCTCACAACAGTGTTTCAAGTTCCATTTCCAGGGATGCTTTGGCCTGCACACTAATCTTTGTTTGCATACAAATCTTTGCTTGCTTTGTGGAGATTTTCACCTGATGTTAGAAAGCAAATTTGACAGGTAATCTGTTTGTGCAGTCCTAATTTGGCTCCAAACAAGCCTGCAAATTTGTGTAGACTGAATATAGCCATAAGCCATAAGACTCAATCATAGAGTAAATCTGCAAGACAATGGGTTTCACTTTGCACTCATATCACTTGTCATTTGAGTAAATTTTATATACGGATATGAATCCACCACCAGACCGCAGTTCTCCTCGGCTTTATGGAGCATTAATGCAACTTTCAGCTAAGGTTTAGTTGTTTGTCCCATAAATGTACTGTCTTCGCTGACAGCACGCAGCTATTTTTAGCAAAACAGCCCTAAAAACCCACTGGCTCAGCACCACGGTGAGCAACTAGCTGGTGTTAGTTCTATCTAGCAGCTAAAGAGCCAGATATTTCCCTCAGGAGTCAAAAGAAACATGCTACTGTAAAAGAGAGTGAATATTGGATTGTAAGTTGCCAGGTGGCTGGAGAAACAACTCAAAATGGATGATAATGTGTCATCTCAGCCCATTAAATATGAAGCCACAGCCAGGAAATAAATTAGCAATTGGAAACGTGGGGGAAACAGCTAACACGGCAGAATGACTTCCTGGAGTCTCGCCAGGCAACACACGTGGAGATTCCCAGAAATCACTGCATCCAGCCAGTCTAGCACATAACCTCATATAAAACTATAACTAATTATTTATTCTTTCTTTTTTGTACAGATTAAACAAATGAGATTTAACTAGCTAGCTGTTTTCTCCTGCTTTCAATCTCTCTGCTAAGATAAGCTAGCTGTCTCCTGGCTGAAGCTTCATGCCATACAGAGATCTGAACAAGGCCGTGTTCAAAGGAATAATTTAATCGGTCTCACTGTAAAACTTTAAAAGACAGATACTTTTCTATGAAGACGAACTTGGTAGACATACCCAGAAATCTGTTGACAGCCTTGGATCAGAAAAAGATATTAGATGTTTCAGCGTTTTTATTTTGAGGAGTAGTACACAAACACAGGCATTTCAGCAACATATCAAAGCATACCATGTTTACATTTGATCTATATTTTAAAATACAACTTTTTATTTGTTTTTTTTATTACATGTTTTGTCCTACCTTTATGATAGGACATAAGATGGCTGGTACTGACAAATATAAGTTCATGCTGGAGTTGTGTTTGGTCCCCTTAGCCTCATCTGAGGATGTTAATAATGATGAGGATATATTCATTTATATTTCAGACACAGAAGGGATTTAACAGGTCACATGACATCATAAAGATCAGGCTCGAAGACCCTGCAGGCTGTATATAAATATCCACGTTATAATAGACCCATTGCTTTCTCTGTGCTTAGTTTATGTATGGCTGCTGGGCAAACTGACTATGAATACTAATGTGTTTCTGTTTAAGCTTCATCTGTGATACCTTCATACTGTGAACATACTATATGTCTACTTTATGTGACATATAGTCAAATAAAGTATGACATATATACATAACAGTTAAGTCTGTACTGGGATATTTTGAAGGCCTCACTCACAATCAGGATTTATAGCTGTACAATTTTAGACCCAAATCAACTGGCCTATTCTTATATGACCTTTATCACCTTCATAAAACCAAAAACATAAGAGCCAAAGTGTAAGGGATGTGTTTGTATGCACTTATGTGAACTGCAAACGTTAGCATTCAACGTTAGCAACTACAGTACCAATGTTAGTTTTCTTTTTTTTTTTACTGTATTGTACGATCAGGTATAGTACAGAACAATTCTGCTCTAATGTGATGATGAAATGGTCAGCTGGAGCCAGAGAGTTTTCAGACAACTCATTGAGCATTAGCATTAATTAACTAGGTAGCTACTTTGGCTGAAATCTGATTCTGATGTTGGCTAGAAATGAGAACCCTGCTTCTATTTACTTCTATGTGAAACCAGAGACACACTGTTCCTTAATTTTGAATTTTGAGTGGTAAACCTGCAGATGTGTTTGCAAGTATGGGAAGCTTGATAGATACAACAACAGTAACATGGTGTTAACTTACATATTTTAAAGATCATTTCACACATTTATAATAATCAAACTACTTATAGATCAACCAAAACATCCTTTTCAGAAGTGAACTAACTAACATTAAATAAAATTGAGTTATGACCTATTTTCCTCCTTATGAACTCCAGCAGTAGGTTTGAGTATACATAAAAATGATCAACAGCAGACGTTTCCTGAACTATTGAGTTATGAAGCTTTTGGTTTTAGATAAGTCAATAAATCTGGATTTGTGAGCATTTTACAGAGTCAGGTGCTGAGGGAGCATCTTCAGTGTCATAGTGATGATGTGGATGAAATGTAGTGTGGGGGAGTCTGGGGGGAGATCGATTGAAAACCCTCCAGTAGATGCTGCAGTCATGACCACGCACAAGCAAACAGTGTTCGGTGAAGTTGAGCAGAAAAATGAAAGGATCGATAGAAGGAGGGATGATTTTATAGCTGCGACAGCCTGGACGCAGAGCGTGCAGGTGAAGCGGCAAAATGCTTACATGCTCCATGAACTGTAGTGTTTGAGGGAAATTGTGTTATTGAGTTTTCACTTATCTGTTCACTGGCTCAGGTTCAGGTACAACAGATTATTCCATAGGGTTTTAACTCAAAAATGAACTGTCTGAAACTCTTTTTCATCTAAAGTATTGAATGCTCCAATTTTCTTATCATTATTTCTTAGCCATGAAGTTACAGTATATCAGACAATGGTTAAACAACAATAACCAGTCAATAACTGGAAATCTTTATCACCTTTTATTTATCACACTGTATAGAATCAACTATTTCATTTATCCAACTATCAACAAAACCTTGTTAACCTGGTGGAAAGCTAATGGTATCTTCAATCACAATCCCTCCATATCATCACCAACTCCACTTTAGAACACTTTCAACAGTGCTCATGGCGCTAATGGAAAGTCAAAGTATCCGCAAAGTTATTAGTACCACATTTTGTGCCACTACATCCCAGTCAATCTAGGAGACTTTGAATATCTGTGGCAAATCAATAAGGAACCTCTTATTAAGATACTTCACTGTGAACCACATGTCAACCTCATGCATGAGACTAAAAGTCTGGGGAAACTCAGTATGATTCATCCTCTGTGGACCATGAATGTCTAAGTAAAGTTTCAAATAAGAGACTTCTGCTCACTACATGTAAAACGTCCCCAGCTCTTCGTCTATTTGGTCATGTAATACCGACTCCGGGCAGAGAAGACATTGGTATGAATGAGCTGCCACGATGTGTCTCCCTCGTGAGAGGACTGATTTATTGAACTGGGAACAAGCGGGCCGCTGCCTTAAGATGTTTGCCTGCCACCATAACTCTTTCTTTCTCTCTTTAAATAACTTTTCTTCTCTCAACACTATAGGAAAGAGTGCCAGACTGTCACTTTGCCTTATCTCCTGTATATATTCACCTTAATTCATCTTTGATCCAGCCTTCTTTCCTTTGGCAATTTTTTCTATTTGGCTTTAGGCTTTGTACCCACCTCCGCTTCTTCTTCAGCTTTGTTTTTCACTGTTGTTGAAGGCAACCCCTTTGTTCTCCTCAGCCTTTTTTCTCCATGTGATGTATCTCAACTACCATTTTCATCCTCAGCACCAAACCATTGTATCTGTCTCCCAATGAATTCCCTGATGAGTGCTTACATTGCTGTTGAAGTGTTTTTCTTTGTGGTCACTTGTCTCAGGCAGAAACAAGCTGCCCCAGTCAGACGGAAATAGGAAGGATTGGTCAGGCCCTGTTAGCCTGCAGTGAATATGTGGGAAGAAGGCTGCAACATTATCAAGCAGCCTGCTGCCTGTAACGGGAGTAAAAACACAACTGTGACCTATGATTAAAACAAGGATGGCTCCGTTAGTTCTGATGTTCCAATGAGTCATGTAAAAACAGTAGCACTTTTAGCAGTATATTACGATATATTCCGATTTTAAAAAGCTACTTCAAACATGATCAATAACGTTAACGAAGTAATGTTTGAAAAACAAGGGTTGAATTACATTCAATGACTCTTCTCCCGTGAACCTACGGGAAAGTCGAGTATCATGTTTTACAGGGGGGTGGCAGTAGCTCAGTCAAAAGAGAGTGGCCGGTTCAAGTCTAGCATTGAAACAAAGTATGGAAGGTGGACTGGTAGTTGGAGAGGTTCCAGTTCAATTCCTGGGCAAGGTACCAAACCCCTAACAGCTCCCAGGGTGCTGCTACGTGGCTGCACCATCACTCCACCATCATGTACGTAGACTGCAGAAACACACTGCATCATCTGTCAAAAAGCCAAGAATTACTACTGTCTGATTTTGTTTGCCAGTTGGCATTTTTATTCTGATCATCATTTGAACTTGTCATAAGATCACCATCATATAATCAGGGTTGTCTAGTATTCAGATCAATACTATGAAGCATCACAAGTGTGACGGAAATTGTAATGAAGCATTTAATCAATTTATGACTAAAGGTTACAAATTAATTTATTAATCTCTATACTCACTCACCATACTCACTTAATTACAAAGTAATTTCTTTGTAATTTAGTTACTGTTTTCATGACACTTGTGGTATGATATTATAGATTACTCTATCTAAAGTATATTTAAGTTAAATACAGTAAATTTATGGATCAGAACCTCAAAACAAGAAGCTGAAGAATGATAAAATGCTCCACAGTCATTTGTTAAAATAATGAAAATATTGGCTGTAGAAACTTTAATTTATTATGTGAAGAATTATTTACAAAGGTGCAACAAATATTCAGATTGTGCTGACAAACCCTCATACACTATATTTTCATGTCATTGAAAATTGATGTAAATGCACCATACTTCAGCTGCAATTCTGCTTTCAACCTTTCCAAACCTAACTTTTTCCAGCATCTGAATTTATTCAGCTACAAAAATAACAAATTTCCATCTAGGAGTGATAACACTTGACTCTAATGATGGATTTTGTTGTGTGCATGGCCTCAACTGAGCTACCTCTTCTCTTTATCGAACGAGACTAAACAGAGCGTCCAGCTTTGTTTGTGTATCGAGTAAATGATAAAGGACTCCACTTTGGTAAAAGCCTTTAATCAAACATTGAAAAGGCTCATTTGTAGTCAGATGATAGTTTTTAGATTTCACCAGCTGTGTATTCACTTACATGTCCTTCCATAACCTTCCTTGGTGACATAGTTATTGAATTTACAAATTGGCAATAACTACTCACTTAGATTCAGTGGCTGACCTGCACTGCATGAGAATATGTTGTAGCAATGAGCGAAAGAAAGTATATATGTGCCTCCTATATTTCTGGTATGATAAGCAGAGTACAATATATTTGGTAATGTTGGGTTAGAGGGTTAGTGGGAACATGCTTAAAAAAGTGCTGCAATAATTCTATTTATTTTGGACCTATACTTTCTTGGAACAGTACTTGTTTGACAGTACATCACTGCTAAATAACTGATACCTTAATATCTATTCATGATTGCTACCAGCAGTGTCTTCATAGATGATTGTTACTAACTTCATGTGTGCTAACAAAATGGGATATACAGTAATTGCTCCTAGAGACAACTGTTTGTCTTATTTGTGTTATTATTTACATATTCCAGCTGATTAAAATGAATGCTCTTGATGAATGAGCTTTAATTGTTTAGGCGATAAAAACAGTACCCTCATGCTAATTCATGCCGTCACACAACTAATACCCCTACCACCTGCTCACATTGATTAAGTGTTGACGTCAGTCCTGATTAAACTGTCTGTCTGTTTTGCTGACTTTTCAGCATTCATTACCAGATAATGTGGTGCAGAAAGCATCATACTCCAGAGTACAAGAGTACAGCATGGCAACAGTGTACGGAAGAAAAGTCCTCTTTATAATAAACATATTTGTCTTTTTAGGGGCAGCAGGGGATCTTTGGGGGGACGACATTTAAGATGTAGCTCAGCACTGTGTGTTATTCAGTCATAGTTTGCTCAGGCACAAAATACAACCATTTTTGACCACTCGAAATTGATCCAAGAAATTCAAGATATCACATTAAGACACCAAGATTTTGAAGAACACCAAGGATGAATTTATGCTCTGGGTTTGGTATTAAAAACTTTGGAGACTTTGGAGATTTGCTCAGAAACCCCCTTAATGTCATTATACCTATGAAAGCCATCCTCTGAATGTCTCTAGTTTGTGGTTTCATGAGGATGTGATATCCCTGAGGTCACAAGAGGTAATTTTATACAGTCAGGTCAAGTTTCAAAAAATGGTCTCATTACAGTGAGATGGCTACTATAGGGACTAGCATCATCACCCATTAGTAGAGTTGAGCTCACTGAATGCTGAGTCTCAGCTTTCCAGTCAGACCCAAGTCATGCAATTCCTATTAAACTGCTTAGGAACCCCAGTATGCAGAAATATTCAAACAATCTAAGCGAAAGTAACACATTTATCCTGAAAAACTGCATGTTTTTTGACTAAAGCTGAATGGGATTAGCATAAGAGCGTTATTTTGTTCCGTACCCGTTAAGTTAGAATGATATGTTGGGTCAAAATGGATGCTTTATGTCTTCTAAGTTCATCTATCATCTGTCTTTAACTGTCTATCTTGCTTTAACACAGCCTCTGAAAGACACGAGGACGAAGTTGAAGGGGTTAATGCGACCCTACGTTATATATTTATGTTTTATTGACAAGGATAAACAGGATTTGAATCCATTTTCTGATTTTGTGTTGAACCTAAAATGGATTCATGGTCACATGTAACAGTCACATGTTGGACAGCACTGAGAAATGATTCGAGACAGCAATGACAAACGAAAGCAATAAACTAAACAATGTGTCATTCAGTTTGGAGGGCTTTGGAGGCTT
Organism: Argyrosomus regius; assembly: GCA_946959425.1. Classification (NCBI taxonomy): domain Eukaryota; kingdom Metazoa; phylum Chordata; class Actinopteri; family Sciaenidae; genus Argyrosomus; species Argyrosomus regius. Next base: position 8,961,013 of record OX336899.1, on the reverse strand, counting down.
GTTGGGCTTGAAGGAGATTGTAAAATCTTCAGTGTCAGACAAGTCATACAGCCAAAAGGCAAGGTTTTGACCCTAAATATACAGCATACTCTTTGTCTCATCAAAGTGACTATAAAGTAGAATATTGGAAATGCTTTTGCAGTAAGGAAAATTATTTTGAAAGCCTGCAATTTACACTTCAAATATTTTCTTTGTGTGGTTGCAATAAACAGCTTTCAGGGACTACAATTTGTCAGAATCAGAGGTCCTTTTTGAAATAACTCTGGATAGTACACAGAAAGTCCATTAGAAATACAAAAAGTGGTGCACAGAGCTTTAAATAATGCAGTCTCATCCATGTTCTCATCCGTGTTGCTTCCTCAACTCTTTTGAGGAGTGTTTTCTGAAACAACACCAGCAGCAATTTTTTTGCTATATGCCCTCAAAATCTGAATGCAGCCACAGTATATCAGGTCTCAACAGAGAGTACTTTCACTCGTCCTTGGACATGGTAGATGTCTTTTGTGGATGTCTGGATTGGACTCCGGACTGTGCCTGCACAGCAGACCATGTTCTACTTTCCTGCTTTGTGATGATTGAGGTCTCTTGCCGAGGGCTTGTTTTGGCAACAAATCAGAGGAAAGCATGGCCCATTTTAACCATGAGGGGAACTACAAGTGTGCCTGAGAGTCCATGGGTATCAGAGCTCAATATACAGCTTGGGATTGTTGGATTAGAATGAGAAAAGCAACCAGTTGTCTCCTACTCGCTGTGTGGGAACACTTTGGTGTCAAGGGTAAATTACAGATTGTACTGACTTGAATCCCAACACTGTCATGAGCCATAATGAGGGTCACTATCTCTATCAATCACGTTTCTGTCAGTGTCAGCCAATAAAGCTGTGCTGTGTCGTGGTCTGAAAATTGGTTTGCTGTCAAAGTATGAAGGATAGGTAGCATTACAGCTCAGTAATTCTAATCAGTTAAAGCTGAAATGAAACACATGGACAGTACATCGAAGCAGGCGAGACAGTCAAATGGAAAACTGTTGGTTGTATAAATCTTATGATGGGCTGGAAAAGAGTCCAGTGAGGTGAATGTGTGCATGGAAATAACGTTTTGAACCTTAATATAACGATATTTCCCAATATATTGGATTATAGTATTTTAACTTTGACACATTTTTAAATAGAGAACTTGGAAAAAAACTCAACTCATTATGTAAAAGACAAGTTTGCCAAGTCAAGAAAGTCTGTTGTGATATCATTTATGAGTGAATGAGGAAAAAGTACCAAAAGATCAAAAGAGGTGAAAATAATTCACCTCAACTATTTGAGGCTCTCAACATTTGGCTCTGTAAGCGCTGGCAAGCTTATGGAGAAAGTCATGACGTTACTTATGCGACTTTGGGTGTGTAGTCTTGCAAATTACTTATTTTGTCTGTGTCTTGCATTTCTACTCCCTGCCTCGTTTTCCCGCCAGTTCTTGATTACGCACCTGTCCCTGATTAGTTTCACCTGGTGCCCTGCATGATTATTTAGTTTCTGTGTCTCTTTTGTTTCTTTGTCTGTCTGTTATGTGTCTGACAGTGATTGTAAGTGTCTGTACTGTGTCTGCACGTGCCTTGTGAAACTTACCAGTGTTCCTGCTTCTGTTCCCAGTTTTATTCTTAGTCCTGGATTTTGTTTTTATTTAGATTTATTGCATTTTTGTTTGTATTTTTGCCTGGACCTCCAGCCACCTTTTAGGTTGTTTTGTGTTCCTTTGTCTTTCTCTTAAGCTAGCAAGCTCAGCAGCTACAAAGTTTAGCCAGTTAGCTCCCGTTAGCAAGCGCGACATGAGTTTCAAAGTAATTCTCAGTCAACTATCAAGCTGTTGCTGTAAATATAATAAGTAGACAGAGAAACTAGTGGGGTTGTGAACTTGGTTTATCACTCGGCATCAAAGTAAAGGGACAGTGTTAACAGCAGCAGCTAACCATAGCTGATTCATTCACGTCTTGTCTTTTTTTAATTTATTGATTTAACATTGAAGTCTATAGTTGATAGAAGCTGTAACTAAAACCAGTGAGACTAAAACTCAGCATTTAGATGAAAATAAAGCTAACACTTTCATTTAGAGATAGATGGTGGCTGGTGTCAAGGAAATCTCTCCCAAACAATTTCAGTGTAGGAAGGAGTTTCAGCAGTTGCACTCTACCACCAACCTATAATGAGATAACGAGTCCCTGTACGATTCAGAGACTATTTGGCGGTTATATCTGAGGTGCACAGTAAGACTCGGAGCTTCAATTCCAAAGTCTGATATTTTCTCTGTGTATGGAAATTGAACGTGATGCTTCCTGGCAGATAAAAAGCTGACATTATAGTATGAATAGGAAATGAGCCAAAAAATGATAGTTTGTGCAAAGGTAACCCAAATGAAAACTTTTTCACTCATTAAAGTTGGAAAACTAAACAGATTTGAACAAAGTTTTCACATATCATCAGCAAAATATATATCTGCATTTAACTCTGGATTAGAGCTGCAGCTTTCAGCTGAATAGATGGCTGTTATACCCAAGCTCTCCCAAAAATGGAGGCTTAATTCAAAGTTGGACTGGTTTGTATTTACTGTCAGATACATACTGCAGAGTAAAAGACCACGATTTAGAGGAGACGCAGCCATTTATAAGTAACAGCCAAGTTTAAAGTGAAAATGTTTGTTGGAACTGACTTCATGAATCACAAACCATGGCAACAACAAGCATGTCCAAGCCTTGTTCAGCACTTTTTAGTGCACTTTTTGAGCACATTTTTGTACTTGGTTGTCATGTATTGTCCAGTAAGGTGCATGGTTCAAACCCCCCTGAGGACTTTCATGTTCTCCCCGTATCTGCATGAGTTCTCTATGGGCTTCCTCCCACAGTCTAAAGACATGCAGGTTAATAGGAACAAACTCTAAATTGCCTGCAGGTGTGAGTGTGAATGGTTGTTTGTCTATATGTGTCAGCACTGTGATGAGCTGGCTTATCCAGGTTGTACAACCTCTTGCACAATGTCAGCTGGGATTGGCTCTAGCTAAAGTGAAACATTGTGGGATAATACAGTAACACACTAAAACCTAATAAGGATAAGCAGTTATGGAAAATGATTGGATGCATGTGTATGATTTGCAGTGTGTTTTCTTTTAGCTTGTTTATTGTCTATTTGTCTGTTCTTCAGCTGCAGTAAATTGAGCCCCCTCAGCCACCATAGAAAACCCTGTTTACACCAGATTATGTCATGCCCTACAAACATATGTTATCTCCAATACAGTATTAGCCCAGAGCTATGCAAAATGTCAGACAAGTTACACATCTATGGTGATCGACAGGAACATGGAGGAAAGTGACAGCTCCCGCTCACAGAACCAGACGATGTTATTTTTTTACAGAGAGAAGACAAAATGTAAACAGCCAATGGGGACAGCAAAGACCTGAGAGACGCCTCTCAGATAGTGTTTCCTCTGAGTCTTCATACACAGTAAAAGTCACAGGGTCAAAGTACTCAGTATGGATCAAGTATACAAACATGCAATAGGGGATAATCATACCTTTGGATTCCTGTTGGCTATTTTCCCAAAAATAACAGATGATTACAAACTTTTTGAATCTGCCCTAGCTCTTTTTAAACTATTGAAACAATGTCTATGTCACTACTATCTATTACTACTGTAAGTTTTGTATTATTAATAATAATTATGAATCCTTTGAATTTCAAAGGTTGAGTTTTTACACTTGACAAAAGGAGGACATGTGAACATGGACACAACGAATAAATCATGACATACATGAAGCATGTATCTCATTAAAGATCCAGTGTGTAAGAATTAAGCTCTACTTACAGAATATAGCAGAAATGTATGTTTTCATTAGTTTATAATCACCAGATTTTAGTTTGGGTAACCTAACAGTAATATAAAAGAAATCACTAACACATCTCACTGGTAATAGATAAACTTAAACAAGTATTGCATCAGTGATATATTGTCCCAAACTGGGTATGTAACCTTGATATTAGCAAGAGGCAACATCTTGGGATAACATAGTGACAAAGTAAAACCACAAAGATGAACATTTTTCCATGAATAACATTTGACTTGAACTATGAATGCATGTCAGAAGAGGACAAAGGGAAAGAAAGAAGTCTGGATACTTCAGTGCAAACCTCCAGGTGTGTTCATACGACACCAGCTGATGTAGACAAATTAATGGGCTTTGAACTGCTTTCAGACATGGCTAAGTCCCAAAATGTTAATGTTGACTGGGCTGCGGTAACATGTAGTCTTATTGATCAAAGCTATCAAGCTACTGTTCAGGAAAAAGTTGATGTGTTGCTTGGCAACAGTGCAAAACTGCGAAACTATTTGCGTTGGCCAAATAAATGATACACAAACAAATCATCTGTTGTTACTTATTACTGTAAATTATATTTATTATATTATATTATAAATCGTGCCGGACCGACTCACAGCCGTGCTGATATTCAGTACATTACTCTCTCTCATGTGATATTGTTTAAGTAGCTGCTAAACGTCTGTGCTCAGTTGACTAAAAGTAACACAGAGTTCCTTTTCCACCTTCAGGCAAAAGTATTGTTGCAACAAATCAATTAGAGTCACATAATACAAACCAAATAACATTAATTGGTTATGAGTGGGAATATAATGACATATTTGTTGACACATGGTAGTAATTTCAAGAAACAAGATTACAATATCAACACAGTATTGCAAATGTGCGAACTTACATAGGTCAGAATGTCTTATTCCATCATTCATTTGAGGGTTATTGCACTGACACTTCATTTCTTATGAATATTGTCTAAATGACAATATCACTGTTTTATTGCTCAGAAACTCAAAGTTATTTCCTATAATTGAAAGAAATAAGACTTTTAGCTCCCACAACACGCGGCAGTAACTTGTAGCTCCTGCTGCAGCCACAGTGTCTCTCAATGTGCTGGAGGGATAATAAACATCTGCTGGCCCTGGGGCACCATGGCTGCCCTGCCAGCCTCAGTCCACCAGTATAAATGGAGTGAACATGATCAAAGACATGACTCACCTTTCTCTACTTTGTTATCTGAAAACCCAGCCATGGAGTTCTTCAGCCAAGTTTTAAGCATATAATGATGTTCCAACACAAAAACTGTCACCTTACCCTGCTGTTCTCTTCAATCTTATGGATTCTAGCGTCTTTCAGCTCATTGTTTTGTGAGCTGATTAAAATGTACTAGCTCACATTAATTGCATTATTCTTTCTATCTGTTCATGCTATTCTTTTTTTCTATTTTATCCATCCTGATGTTTTTCTATCTTAATATCAGATGTACCCTCTAGGTGAACCATGTGACCTATGACCTGTAGGACATTTGTAGTGATTGAGGCGTCCTCTGTCTGGAAAACAAACCTAACAGGGCACAGTCTTCTTGCATGTAAAGATGGATCTGAGCTTGTATTAAAGTGCCTTGAATCTCAGATCTTGGGACTCCTCTCTTCTTGACGCATCTACCACAGAAACCATCGCATCCCCAGCGTCAATAATTGCCACTGCCCACTATACAAACTACAGAGGTAAAAGCCAAGAAAAACCTATGTGTCATATGCAGAAAGTCAAAAAAATACATTCATATACTTCCAAGTGAGCTGGTACAGGCTCCACCGGTGGTTTCATTACAGTTGCTAGCTGAAAGAGACACTTCTGCAGAGCACACAATTTAGAGAAAGCAATATTGGGGAAAAAAAGACCAGGCTCTGCATGTAATCCATGTCCACATGATGCCAACAAGTATCAACACAGGCAAAAAATGTACTGTGGCTTCAGCAGTATCAGTAATGTTAGCTGTGTCTAAATTGCCAGTTGCTGTAGCTGACATGCTGGAGCGCAAGGTGCCGTAAAACACAACTCCAAATAAATGCTAATGATGCTACATAAATTCACCATATCCACTTAAAAGGTGATATGTCAGTATTGATTTTATTGTATTTATTTCAGGTTGAAAAAATGAGTTTCGTCATCCTGTCTTGAAAGATGCATTTTCTGATTTTGTTAGATCCCAAAATTGAACTGAAATTAAAAACCCCGAAATTTGTTTTTGCCAACTATTATTATTTATTTAAGATGCATACAGTGGGTATATTGGATGGCAAATGGTAACAAGAAGCTGCACCCTCTGGCCCTGTGTTTGTATGTCTCTCTTCCACTCTGCACATTGTGCACTGCTAATGCCAACAAGACAGCTCAGTGTCAAAGATGGAGATCTTTCAGCTTTAGGCTGGTCTGGTTGAACAGATGGCAGACAACATTTGTGATGGTCAAAGTCCATTTTGAACAGCAGTGGAGTCAACACAATATGGACAATTGGAGCCTTTTGCCTTTGGCCAGGAATTAAATTTAGTCTGCCAGAAACAATCTAGTCCTGGACTAACAAGCTACTCCAAGAACATTGAGACAGGCTAATTCCTACAAAGAGTCACCAATGAGACCATTTTATTCCTCTAATTTACCTGAATTGCAACTTTACACGGTGGCCATATTTCCCCCTTGTTTAGACTCTTTCATTGTCGGTCATTTATGTGCATTGGTGGTTTCAGTTGCCTTGGATGCAGAGATCAGTTGTCTGGCTCTATGTTCATGTGTGTTCAGATGTGTGCCAATGTAGATGTGTGTGTCATAATCCCAGCAGCCTGTTCATATTGTGTGGTGAATGCTTATCTCAGTTGTTCATATTATACTGAATATTTTTGTTGGATTGGCCGGATAACATTTGTTTATTTAATCACTTTTATCCACTGTCCCAACTCAACTAAATGGTTGAATGCAGTCTTCCTAAAGTGTATTTGCTTTATTTGCTTACATTTGGGGGCTTGGGCTGTCTCATTTTGTTGGTCATGCAGTAGCCTATGTACTTCTTAAAAACTTTTTTTATGAATAAAGATCTAATCTAATCTCTATAAAAGCAAATCAAAGAGCATTACAAGGTAAGATCGTTAAGAAGATAGTTAAAACATTGTTTAACATCCATACTTTCTTGGAAGTTGCCAACAAAGACCAAGTTTTAGATTGCTGCGTTATATCACCATTTCACTTTGTGTCTGCAGTGGTGATATAATGCTTGATCAAAAGAGGGCCTGTCTGCTGCAGCACAAAAGAAACTGATTGTAACTGATTGCAAAAATCTAATCAAAATGTGTGCTCTCTTTGTTAGCTCAGAAAGCAGTAGCAGTGTCACAAGTAATACAAGGGCTTTTAGCTAAAAGAGAGAAGCAGCAGACTGATTTTCCAAATCTGTCCATCACTTATTCATGACTCAGTGGTCCACACTTACGTAGCCTGGAGGTGAGATAAGGACTCTTGGTCCATAAATCAACTATTGTTTATATGATCACATCTTCTTCTTCTTGCCTAGTAGTGTAGGTTTTCTAACTAAGCTTTTTTTACATTACATAATAATTTGAGCAATTGTGAATATACAAATATGAATTAGTGCAGCTTCATCTGCTCTTGAGGAACTTTCTGATATAAACTGATGATATACCACGTGGTAGAAGAGTTTTCTGACTCCATCATTAAAAAATTCTAAAATGCCAAGACTGTTTCCATCCATCAAGATAAAGGGCAAATGTGTCCTAGAAGGTCAAAGTGTCGCAGCTTAGACAACAGATGACACCCAACAATGTCAGAGAACCTTGACTAACCTTTGTCTAGCTCGTGGTCTCCATGGATGGGAATATCTGTTGGCAGTTAGGCTTGGTTGGGTGTCTAATACAGCCTGCTGTGTTAACCCTAAAGGAGAACACATACACATAACCTTTTGCCTCTTGATAAGAGGCTTTCAAGTCAAAAACAAACATGCTTGATGGTTGCCACAGTTCCATTTGTGCAACAGGCACAATCAGGAGAAAGCATTTTACATTTATACGCCGATGGGAGGACAAAAACATGGAAACAAGCAAACAAATGTCTCTAAAGAAGAAGATGAACAGCTTTAATAGCATGCACACTAACAACAGGACATATACACAAATGGGAGACTGGGACAAATCAACCATGTTGCACAGCTACCTCCAGGTTTATGCTGCATTTTGCTCATGAGACATTTTTCACAAAGCTCCTCGGGCTCCAGCTGCAGTCTGAATACCTGCTGGAGTCTGAGGTGTTTCCATTCAGTCAGCAGCTTGTTTCACTCCGCTGTCACTGTGTAGAGAAATTATTTTTTTCTTCTCTATCATCCCTCTGTTATGTCTGCAAAATAAAGTTTAAAAAAGTGTGATGGGGTGAGCTGAGATTTTGAAAAACTATTATCCTCCTCTATATTTTGTCAATTGTTAGATACATATAGACACTTAAAGAAAACACCACACAAAAATGTCTTTGTTGACCTCTTCACCTTGCTGCAGTGAAGTACAGGTGTAGTCCAGGACCTGGAGATATCACTGTTGGGCGTGGTTACAGGCGCATCAGCACACATTTCTGACCACATCCACTACCGTGATACTGAGTGTGATCTGAGATGAACTAGATTTGAACCACGAAAAAAAATTTTTTTTGCTTGGTTTTTATTTTTTTTTAAATTACCACCTTTTTCAAGGGGGCCTCTAAGTCGCTTGAACAAAAAACTTGGTTTTCAGCAGATATACTGTATGTCAAGTAGTCAGAGTTATTGATTGTAACATGAACATTAATATATTTTTTTGCAAAGATATGACAGAAGTTTCTCAATACAAATGATTCAGTCAAAAGCACAGTAATTAAAATTGGTTTCCATTTCCAACAGAAAGATTATAACCTCTAAAGCTTATTAATTAACACGTTATATTGGATTTGTTAAGTCTGTGCAAAACAACAGTATAAATATCACAATTAGTGGTTTTGTGGGGAGTTACAGGCAAGGTCAAGAGATTGTTCCAGCATGTAACTCCCATTAAAACCACAGATGTGTTTTTTATATTTTGTTCCTTATGGATTAAACAAACAAAATCTAATGTGTTAATTAGTGAGCTGTAGGCAGACCACAAGGACATCATGTGAACACGCTGGCTCATATTTAGTGTACAGACATCATAGTCTTTGCAAGAAAATGTCAAACTATTAATGTAAAGGCAGATTACTTTATGAAGTGCCTCGAAGGAAGAACAACCACATAAATAACTACTACTTCCACGTGTATTAATACCTGGATAATTTACATGAAGAGAAAATGAAAGCCAGCCAAGGACAGATCCTTGAGGCACTCCATTAAATACAGTAAACCAGTGTGATCAGAGCCCATTAACTTTCAAACAGTGAGTCCTGCCTGGCAGATAATTAGCAAACCATCCGCTCGGCCAGACGCCCCTATTTTCAGCTAACTCTGTGGTCAATTAACAACAGTATCAAAGGATTTAGGGACATGAATAAATAAAAGCAATTCACAACTTCTGTTTCAACTTTAAATGATTCATTTCTCAGGAGAGCATATGAATAAAAACACAACATGAACTACTCACAGCATGCATTCATCCATAACACATCTATAAAGATGTGTTAGCTGGTGCATAGGGAGAGTTGCGTGCAGGATGCTGTAATAAACAAAATTAACTATACATGTACAATATAGATGAGGAAGATAGAGGACATTGCGTAGCGCAGTCTGGGGATATACACATAAATGATTTTGCTTGAAGCATGCAGTGTACTGTATTGTCCAGTACATCGTATGTGAGAGCAGGAGTGTTGTGACTAACGTGCTATGCAGAAATGAACAATAAACCAGCACAAAGGTAATCGAATGGAAGCTTTCTACTTGGCTGATATTCACTATCAGTAAGCAGTGGATATTAATCAAACATGCTACACATTGTTATAGTACTCTATACAAGAGAGTGTAAGGCTCTTGGGGTGCTGTATGAGTTTGTGGTAATGGCCTGTGCAAAAAAATCCAAATTGCTGCTGAGGGCTAAAATGTCACACAAGCTCTGCGTCAACTTAATTACATTTAGCTGCACATTCTTATGCACACACATCTGCATTACAGTGTTACTTTCTAAAATTATAGAACAGATGCCATGAGATAGATGAAAAACAAACAGGGCTTTAGATATTATACAATGATGGTGAGTTATACTGACAGATGGCACCAAACACACACTCAGACACACATATCTACACTGCTAAACCTGATCATCTCAGTTCCATTGATATATCAAAGTGAACCGTTTATGGGCTTAGACTGTAATAGAAGACAAACAGAGGCTATTCAGAATAGGAGCAATGATTTTCTGACCAAGCATGATGGGTAAAATTATTTTAAAAAAAAGACTGCTGAGACAGTAATGAATGTTGAAAGTTGTATAATATTTTATCTTAATGTTATTTTTTGTATGTGTAAAGTTGCATTTGATACAGCAAACCTAACAACCCTCAGTGACAGAATGTATCCTAAAGCCATGGCCGAATGGGGGCAATAGGGACTGATGACTCATGTTGACACTGCCCATTGATGTATTTAAACAGATTAATGCTGGATTCATAAATTTTAATTTATCAATCTCTGCTCTGTCCATTAAATATATAGCTACAGCCATAAATCTTGTTCAATCTATACGAAAACATCAGGTTGTGGTTTTACTGCTGGATCCCACCGGACACAGCATAGAAAATCTGGTCGATTTCCAAAATCAAACACCCTGTGCAAACTTCTGACTGTAAAAAAAGCCAAAATGGAAATAATTTAACTACACAGCCTATATACTCATAGTAGAAGCACTTAAACCAAGTTAACAAAGTCTGGTGGACAAAACCCTCTGCTGCTAAAACACTTTCAAGACATGTGGAGAATGGACCAAAAACAACGTAGTGGCTGTGATGTAACAGAACCGTGCCCGGTGGGGTCCAGGCATTACAGGGGTACAGTGACTCCCTGGAGTCTTGTCATCACTGCGAGGTTGCCAGGCAAGATACAGTATACTAATTTTGAGCTTTGGAGGTACATGTAAATGGATTTTCTAACCTTTGGACAGAACCAGGCTAGCTGTTTCCCCCTTTTTTTTCCTCCGGTCTTCATGCTAAGCTAAGCTAACCATCACCTGGTTCCAAATTCATTTATGCACAGATGTGAGAGTGGTACTGTATCAGTCAAACTCTCTCTCTGTTTGACACAGGACAAGGTTTCAAGAAAACTAATAATGCAAGATGCGTATCCTTTCTAATTAATATTGTAATTTAATTCACAATGTAATGTTAATTAATTAATTAAATCACCATCAGACAAATGTTTAGGGCCTCTGATGGCCTTGGCCATTGGAGGCAGCTACTCTCTTTGTCAGCACTGACAGTAAACTTCTTTTGGCCATGTATTTTGCCATCTGGCTCTGTTTTTTGGCTCTTTTTTATATCCATGAATAACTGGCTAAACATACTGTACATAATATGATGCCCAGATGCCTGCAAAACAAATTTTGGTGACTCACTTTTGGTGCGACTGAGCCCACATGGAAAAGGAGAGGTCAGTGAAAGGTTCTTTCTATGATAATTAGGGAGAGCAGTGCAATTTTGCACCACTGTCGCCACCCAGGACAGATCATTTGAAAATCACATGCATATGATTGTTCATGCGTGTTCTTTCTGTGATAGTATCAAACAGTGCATGAACAATCACGTCCCATTTCAAAGCTGATCCACCTTTCATGTGGAATATGTGGATGAAATGTTGACTTTTGTATAAGTATGTCAAGCTGGAAGAATAAGATCCATTTTTTATCAAACCTCTATACAAATCATGATGGGGCCAGACTAATTTACTGTGGCCTTTTTCAAAGAGCTTTTCAGAGAAGAGTGACAATTTCCCTTAAAGGTCTTATGATGAGTCTGTCTGCACCATGTCTGTCCCCATTTCAACAGACAAAATACACAGAGCCATCAGCATTTGTTGTTCATCTGTCTCGCCAATAGAAATCATGTAGTTTTACCAAAACAAACTGAGACAGACATCCGTCACCAATGTCAAACTGAGATTTGAATTCTCCTCACTTTTTGTGTGAGGAAATATAATTTAAAGTTGTACTGTGTCATTTTTTACATTTTTCAAAAAAGGATGTTTTGGCTGTACTTGTGGAAAACTATTTCAGGCCTCTGGTCGCACGTTTCCCATGGCAGTGTTTCATTGAAATCTAAGGGATGGCTTTGTTAGGTGACATGCTGTCAATGGGTTAGGGTTAGACCATCAATGGCGGCAGCTCCACTTGTTGTTTCGAGTGATTCCCTCTTCTGGCCACCCACTGCTCCCAGCCAACTTGGACATTCTCAACCTCATCCCTAGCACAGCCAGAGACTTCAAACTCCATACAGCTACCCTGAGGAAGTCTGACCGGCTGTTGATGGAGCCCAGGGAGCACTGCTTTCGGCTCAGTGGTTGGCATACTGGATATGTGAGATGATTCACAAGAGCTATGACCACACGCATCATGAAATGTTTGGGAGGATGTATTGTGCGATTACATTTGTATTTCATGTGGAAAATGAAAGACAGAAAATGGATACAAGTTAGTCTAGCTTGCTAACGTTAGCATTAATTCCAGCTACACGTTTTGGTTTAGCACCAACTGAGTCATCAACAGCTCTTACTTAGTGTTATGTTCATACTGCATTATTAAAAGGAGGGGTCTAGCTAGCAAAAAGCTGTGTATCCATTGGATCTGTATGTATTATGAGCTATCTTTAGTGCTCAGTGCAGATGTCAGATGTCATGTCAAGTCCATGCCCCTTGGAGAACACAAGTGTAGGTGGTACTATCCTGGCAGAAAAACACCAACAATATACTTTATATATTGATTTCTCAGAAAGAAATAATCAGTTCAACATAACATTTCTGTGTTTTCAATGGCACAACAGTGTGGCATGGTTACAAGTCCATGACCCTGCAATGACTGTATGTCAGAACACAACTTACGAATGACTTCACTTTCTCCATGAAGTCATCTAAATGTGTAAATATTGCTCCCATGTGCTTGGGTGTTATATATATCGCTAAGCTACATAATGTTGTTTATTGCCAAAGCAGCCCAGTACCTACAGTATGTCATATAGTGCTCGTATTGGTTTGAACATAAAATTGCATTAAATATGCATTAAATAGTGTAGCGCCCCCGTGGGAAATTGCTCTCATTGAGTGGAAGGCCAGCCATTTCTTGCAGAGTCATCAGCTTGCACGAATCATCTGGCTTGCAAGGCTTTATGTAGACGTGGTTGTGGTGTGAATGATCACTGACCAGCACAAAAGTATCAAGATAAGCCACAACACAAGGAGTAGGGCCAGTTGCCGGATATGAATGTGTCTGCTTCTTTAATTTAGCAACACTGTTTTCAGGACCAGAGTGCCAAATGTTTTATCTCAGCTAAGGTAATGCAACTTTATCTGCCCCTGACAGCTTAGGGAAGCAGCAAAGGAAGTCTGGACAGGATGTTTCCCCTTGAAGTAGCAAGAACTCAGAAACTCAGTGATTATGTCTATTTAATGCAGATTCAGCAGGTATAAACCTTTAATGTGAACAACTTTTGGTCTTCCATCTGTACCAGATTGTACAAAATATTTTACTCAAGTCATTAACAGTCAAGTCAGTGTTTGCACTTTCTAATAAGCATACTATTATAAATGTTAGCATGCCATTTAAAAAGACGGCAAACTATGAATTTTGCAGTTATACATGCAGTCATAATTGCATAATTTAAGGTAATGAGTTTCACACTAATAACATCTAATAATAGTCAATGATAAAAAGTTTTTCTTTACAGTAATCCATCAAGTCCACCTTTGTAAATGGTAATGAATGAGTTAATGTCCAGATGTCCTATAGCCCATTTTGAGAAGGTCAGAGGTCAAATGCTCCATTGGAAGTAAAGGGCTAATTAGTGGGTCCAGATGGAGGAGGATAAACAGCCCAAGCTATTTTTTTTTCAATCTTGGGACCCAAAGGTAATTCTAAAGTCCAAACACATTCAGGTTTAAGGTCATAGGTTACCTCTTTATAGGTTATAGGTTAATTGGAGACTAAATTTCCCGTAGGTGTGAATGTGAACGTAAATGGTTGTTTGTCTCTCTGATGAACTGGTGACTTGTCCAAAATGTACCCCACCTCTTGCCCAATGTCAGCAAGGATTGGCTCCAGCCCTGGGCAACCCTGATAAGGATAAGTGTTTACGAAAATGGATAAAGCATTAGTAAATGATTGAATAATGTGGTTTTCAGAAAATTTGGGGTTGGGTAGGGTAGGTTGTGTTTTCCAAACAACAGAAACCCTCTGTACTGACAGATGGAATACTTATAAGGAGGTATTCACTTGTGCTTTGGATGGTTTTCTCCTTTGGTGATCTGACAGGGAAACAAATATTAACTATTAACATCTTCAAACCCAAAACACAAACTGTACCTGTTACTGTAGTCATCATCATCATTTTTATAGCTGAGGATGCCTTGAATGATAACTGTGAACCCCTAATGCATATATCATCCTGTTCAGCAGTTTGTGGAGGCATAATTCCTTTAAATGGCCCTATTAGACATCCCAAATCAGCTTGCCACTCGTGCTTATTGGGGTACATCCTTCCTTAGACAAGATTTAGAAAGTATTGTAGGTTTTACACTATTGTACTTTACTTTACATTTAAACATTTAAATGTATATACTGTCTGTGTGTAAAAAAACAAAACAAATACACAGTGTTCATATACAAGACTTTCAATTAATATTTCATAACCCAAATGGAGTGGAAAGAAGTACCATGCTTGCCTGACCATCCCCTGTGTTGCTCGTATGTTCTAACAACTACATGCAGGAGGTATTTTTTGCAAGTTATGGCTCCAAACCTGTTACTGTGTGGTCCTGATTCAGTGTGTCTGTATGTGCTTGTGGCGATTCTCCACATTCCTGACAGGGAATGGGAAGGAATAATCTCAAGTGGTTTCCCCTTGTGCTCTTGTTTTTTTTCCACTGGAAAAACTGACCAAGTACAGGTTATTTTCAACTTCAGCCTAAAAACCCAGGTATCACATTGGCTTGTTGGTAACTGATGATGACCCTCGGGACACATTGTCCACGAGCCCCTAACTCATTTCTCATTTATAGATTCACCATTCAGGTCCAGAGAGGGGGCATCCGTAACATGATTAAATTCATGAAGCACCAGTCCCCAACACAACACAATCTGTATTTAATAAAGCTTGTTATAGTTTCCCTAGGGAGATTTTCAGCAGCGCATCTCCATATGGATTTGTTTTGCAAGGATGCGTCTACTTTTACAGTACTGGGCACCAAGCTGAGGGTGACAGATGTCACACAGTGAACTTTCTTTCTGTCTCTTTAATTTAAATGTCAGCCTGCTATAGTCAGGGCTGCCAAGCTCAACACCATCACCATAAGAGATGTAAAAATGAAGAGAAAGTGGTCAGGACAAAATTTGTTCATCTTTTAATAATACAAACCCCCAATTGCCAATGGCAGTCAATTTTACAGTTAAAAACAGCATTTAACAGCAAGCTAATACAAACCTGTAATGTTGCCTCATGTCTAATGGAAATTTTTAAAAGTGAAAAGGAGCCTGAATGTCTTTCCCAAATTTAAACCCATCTAGTAGTTGTTGAGACATTTCACTCAAAACCACAAATGTCAACCACAATGGTGGTGCCATGGATGTCTGTACAACATTTCATCTTAATCCATCCAGCAGATGTACAGTAGAGAAATTTCGATCTAAACCAGTTGGCCAGGCCGACTAACAGACTGCCAATACCTAGTCATTATGTAGCCTGATTCACTATTACCAGTCTGAGTTGACTGTTTCTGTTGTTGGCTTTCCCAACACTTTTTACAAGATTTTTAACAATAAAAGTCTAGGGTGGGATTATGCCAACTGAGCTGCATGAAGACTTCTAATATAAGATATACAGTCTGTGTAAGAAGGTTGAGTTTCGTTGACATCAGTTAGTTTAGTTAGTTGAAAAATGGAATCACCTGGATTTGGTGTGTCCTAAATACAGTATATACTATACTATGTACTATTTGTCATAGTATATTGTTTAAGAAGTTAGTATCAACATACTTGATACTGTTTTATACTGACATTAAACTTCACACTTTTTTTAGATTTTATACTAATTTGTTTTCCAGTATTTATCTTGAGCTGGTTGAGCAAGTGGAGTGGATGTTTCTACTAAATTCTGCATCAATCCATCCAGCAAGTGAGACATTTTAGTCAGAACTAAACTGGACCAATAGACCTACTGTCACAACACTATTGTGGCTACAACCCACCATCTCTGGTGTTGAGTATCCAATTGAAGCACTGATTCAGCACTCACTGATGCCTTTTCATAAGTCATTAGGAGTCATCCTCTGGGGACCACAAATGTCTGTACAAATCTTTTATGGAAATCCAGTCTGTAGTTGACCAAGGGGTGGGGCGGTTGACATTGCCAAGCCTAGAGCCACATTTTTTACATCATTACTGGCAAGGTAGAGTCACCTTTTTTAAGTTTGTAAGAAGCAACTTGAGCCTCGACAGCTGTCTTCTTGAATAAGAAGGTGATAACTCTCAGTTTTCCTCTCTTGACAGCAAGACAAATTAAATGCAATGAAAAAGCGTCCAAGCTCTTTTAGTATCTTAATTAGCCAGATCATACTACAGTAAATTTTATCTTCAGGTGACGAAGATATAAATAACATATAGCCATATGCTTACCATGAGACTATAAACGGAGTGATCGATGAGTCTGTATGGAGAACTTTAATGAGACTGCATGGACTAACTGGATTAGCCGACTCTGGGTGAGATTGAAACAAGAGATATATGTTTCTGGTTCTTATAACTGCTGGTTTTATTTTGTCTGGTTAATCGACTGATCAATGATCTATGTAGGAACTGGGAGATTTATTAAACTTCCAAATACAAGTATCCATCACTTGCAGTGTCTCACTGCTATCACAGTCTTCTACTTGACACTAGTAAACGAGGTAGTCCAACAAAATCAATAACAGGCTCTCCCAGGAGTTGCCCACTGCACCACATATACATGCACCTTATCTATCATGACAGCATCAATAGCTGAACATGGAAGCCACAGTACACTGAGTCAAAGGGCAAACACCTAAAACTATGACCAACAAGTCTTCATACCTAAAAATCAAAAGAGGCCGTTTGGCATCCCAAAGTAATCACAAAGTAATGACTGGGGATGTCTTACAGGAGATGCAATAATGGATCCAGAAAGTCAAGACTTTGTTCTCAGACTCATTGTTCACACATTCAGAGTCAGAGTCAGTGTATCTACTCCAAAAGATTAACAGGTAACTTTCTTCCTTGATTTGCTATCATTTTACTTTAGTAGTACATCTTAACTAATATTTCTTGCTATTTGTTTTGGTCGTTCAACAGGAAGAGAAAGAGGGAAGCTATCAGCAAGTCCTTGTTCGATGACACGTCAAGTTCTCTCACTGCAGCTCAAGGGTACTCCACTGACTCTTAGCCTCCAGACTCTCAAAAGGAGCTTTGTGCTAGTAAGAGTTTCATACATGCTTGTTAGTCACATTCTCCTGTTGTGATAATGCAGGGTCACGGACAGCTCCATGAGGACCTGTGCAATCTGTTGCTTGCATAGTTGCCAGTAGCATAAGATTGCACTATTATCCATATTATCAGTCTGGGTTACCCTATATATTATAGTAACTTGTTACATGTTTGGGAGACCATATAGACGAGTAAGCTATTCTTCCCAATCACTTAAAGTGAAAATTTGACACATTATGGGGATGTCTGATCACAGTTTATCCTAAATGCAGTCAATTGAAGCAATAAATTCCCTAGTGCTTGCTATATTGACCTAGATAACTGCAATCAGTTTCTGCTAGCACCAGCACTGTCGTCAGTTGGTGCTTGGGCAGAAGAAGCTTGTTCACAATGCATCCTGTACATGTAGGCATTGCTGGCATTGCTCCACAAGCAGGGTGACTCTGCTTTCTTGGTTAATATAGCACACCCTAACAAATGTAGTGCTTTTATGGACATCATTTATCATCTACACTGATTGGACATCCATATAAAACGAGGCAATTTTCCCCCTTTAAAGTCTTGAGTGTAATGTGACCCTTTCAAAACATGCAGATTGGACTCCACTCCTTAATCAGTCCTTTCACCTTAAGTTTGTAGGTGCAGTTCGCTGGTCAAACATTTATACACCTCTGTATATTTCAGTAATCTGGGTTAGGGTTGGATATGAAGTTTTCTCATCATACATACTATCTATCTCTTGCAGATGAAGAAGATGATCCCTCAAGTAATCTACAATGAACTCAAAGTTTCCTTTACCTTGACCAGCTTTTGACAGAGTATGTCAACTTGCACACAAAAGGCAGCACCCAAAGAGGAGAATGAGCAGCTGAGGGAGGCACTTAGCAGCAGGAGGTTTTCTTAAACATGTATCATAAACAAAGCTCAACAGTACCTTTATTTACTGATCTGACCACTATCACATTTGTATGTTTGCCATTAACATTGAAAGAAAAAAAGCCTGAAACTTTTAGCCTGAAAGATCTCCTGTTAGTTCTATTAGTGAAACTGCACTTGAGCATTAACGCTGTCTATTTCATGTTTCATGAACATATACGAAGAATGTTTTATTCTTATACTTGTGCCTGGTCTCATTGCCACATTCTTCTAATAGTTGAACATAGTGCTCAGTCTTGAATATTGTTTTACTGTCATCAGTACCACTCTGTATGTAATTGTGAGGCAAATGAACCTTTACTTTTTACTTTGAATTTAATGACTTCATTACACTTCACTTACATCAATATGACATTACTACATTATTACAAACCTGGTAGCAGAACTTACAGTGAGAAAAAATTCTGTGCCTGAAAACTGTAGACAACAACAAATTGTGCAAAATGAACAAAAAGGTCAAGTGCACTGTCTGTTTCCCATTCATTTGAGATTGTTAATGTAATCCTTAAGATAATATAAGCCACTTCAATAGGACTCAAGAGGTTCCTGAGGAGGTCTTGGTGGCTCCAGGAGGTGGAGGTGTCTCTGGGGTCTGGGATCTCATCCATCAAATTAAATGATCCCTCAACGAAGTTGACAGTAAAGACACCAAGAAGTGCTTTTATCAGCTTACCCAGAATATAAAATCTGACATTTTCCTCTTGGTTCTTCGAAGATAACCACTCGACCAGTCAACCTCAAGACTTCTTCAATATACGTCTGGGCACAAGCTATCAGATCCCCATCTTCTTGGTACCCTTATCCCTGTTCATCCAGCAGAACAATCCCATCTGGTTGCACAACATTAGGTAAGACCTTGCCCTTCCAATAGATTCTCCATCATCAAGCATCATAAAGGATGGCGTCAATGCAGACATGGAAGTAATGATGGGGTTATCCAGAGGAAGGTTTTTCATAAGAAATTATTCTCCTTTTGTGTACTCTTCTCTGAGCAAGGCACACACAACCCAAATCTTCTGTCCAGAGTATGCACTTCTGTTACTGCTGCATTTTGGACACTGAATACATTTTGGGTTTGATCAATCTCTTGGGTAATAGATGAAATGTCTGCATACTTGTCTAGACTACTGATGACTTGCTTCCAACACAGACAGATGCATCAGAAATATTTACTTAATATTTCCTGCTGGCTAGATGCTGCGCTGTAACTCTGCCCAGCTCATCATCATAAAATCGAACCAAAAAATTTCAATTTTATGTTCAGCCTTGTAAACTCATCAGCATTCAAGGAAAACATTCGCTTTTCAACTTATCAGATAAACAGTGCCTGAATTGAGGGGCGATGTCAAGGGGGTTAATATAGTTTGCTTGGGTACTCAAAACAGTCTCGACAAAGCATTTTTGTCCTCTGACAGCTCAACAACAAACAGACCGGTGATTAGGTAATGGTGTGAGATGGAGGTCCACACGCCTATTGACTGGTCGCATACAAACTGGTATTGATGATGAAGTGGTGGCCGTTGCTGTAGCTCCCCATAATGTGGTCATGTATTGCTGTGCGGGGAGGAGCCCCGGTTGCAGGATCTGCATTTTTTTTTTTGCCACTACTGCCAAACCCAAGGTTTTTCAAGCACAGGGTACAGAAAAAAGAACCGGGTTCTTCAAGATTCTGGCCTTTCATAGAGGCCATACTGTATTACCATTACAGTTGCAGAGTGAATGTTCGGACAATCCATCCTTGTATGTTGTAAATTTGATTTTGGTACTCACACCTGACAGCACTACTACAGAACTCGCCCTTAAAGCATAAATTCACTGTAAACAAACACAAGAAAGGTCTACATGTATGTCTCAACGAGTTGCCTCTAGATATGTGCAATATTTTTGCAACACCTGAAACATTTTAACCGCTGTGGACATTTAACCAGTATCGCCAGTGGCAGAATTTTCATCTTTGCATTGACTTAAAATGCAATCCTTACGTTGTGTGCTGATGAAATTTCCTTCGTGTTTGTGATTTTCAGTGCTATGACAACATCCCACTACATCTGCCTTAGCTTCTGAGAGAGGACATTATTCACATCCAAACTTGTGAGCAAATGTTTTAAGTATTATTTAAAACCTTGAAGCTGTGGTTTTTTTTTTTTTCCTTGCTGTCCTTTGCCCTGTGCAAAGATAGTAGAACACAAAGTACATTGAAAACTGACTGAACTATTAATAAATATGTCACAGGTAAACAACTCTGCTGCAGTGAAAATCTCCTTTCAGGTCCTCTGGTAAATAGTCCAACAAGGGACACCACATCCTCGTGAAGGGTCTCTAATGACCTTTAAGAACTGCACTTATTCTCTCATGAGGGAGAACCCTGTGTTTAATCCAGTAGCAGACTGTCACATAATTAATTTAATTTGAAGTGTAGGTGAGGAAATGTTAGCTCCTTTGAGGGGAGACCAAGAATAAATAGACCAGAGTCCTTCTTGACTTTGAGATGATGTTGTTTTTCTGATGAAGACTCTCTCTCTATTTGGCAGTTGAGCAGGTCCAGCAAGGCCCAGTGTGTTGGGGACATGCCAAATGCATCTTTAGTAATTTCGTGGCCTGGCTCATCTGGTACACTTGGGGTGCACTTGGATACAAGATGGGTTCGGAAAGAATACATTATCATACGATTATAGGTGGTTAGGTTAGAGGCTGTGGCAGTCATGGTCAATCATGTTCACTACTTTCATCCTCTGTTTTCCTTCATAGGAAATGCAACTCAATATTCAATAATATAGTGCTAATTAAACTGTTGCCTTTTTAATCTTCAAATTGTCTCATAAAACTGATCCTTGTAATGATCCACAAATAAATTGGGGTTTTTAAAATACCACTCTCTTGTTTCTGGGAACACCACTATAAAATATGTATCACATCATGTTGCTTATCACAGCATACCACACATCTACCTGTATTATAATTAAAACGTGGAGCTCCAGGGAACACTTTGGCCAGAGTTATTAAAAAGAAGATGACAAATGTAGCCACTGCCATGGATACACAATGTTTTGGATGGAGACACCGGAGGAGGACTGGCAGGAACAGATGGTCCTGAGGGAGATTTTAGTGAAGAGGGAATCCGTCTACGATTTTCCATTGAACCGTTTTCCACGTGTCCCTCTCCAACAACATGCTTGTTGATTAGAGGCTAATTAATAATAATTATATGTTTGATGTGTACATAGACAAAGAGGTTTCTATGGTTATTTTGGTACAGTCAAGCTGCTTGTTAGACAAAATGTAATCAGCAGATCTACCGTGCATAATTTTGGCTTGTCAATTAGAGACAGATACCTGTTGCCTTCAGATGGCTGTAGAGTAACTTACTGTCAGAGCTTGTAATGGCTCATTAATCTTTATTCTGCCTCGCTGGCATAGATGCCTGTAGCGCCACATTATGTAATAACGCCGCATTTTGTAATAATCTGCCACATTTTGTAATAAAATTCTTGAACGCAATATGTAATAAACTTTGCCGCATTTTGTAATAAGTTGTTACATATTGCATCAGTAATTACAAAATGTGAGTGTTGCACTTTTTTTTAATCAAGAAAATGTAATAATTTGGTGCATTATGTAATAAACCACCAAAATGGATGTCTTAATTAGAAAAAAACATTATACCATCAGAACGACATTGACTTGAAGCATACCAGCATGAGTCGTAAATATGAATTAGTTTTAAAATATAGTCTCAGACTCAGATTTAGAAGCTGGGTACATGAAATAAACTCAGAATCTGACTCCCCTTCGCGTGAACGCGCATGCACTGCGCGAGTGATAGCCTACGTGTGTTATGACAGGCGGAGAATGAAATTTTATGGGTTTATGTATATTCTGTATAGCCTGGTGTGGTTATATATTGTATATGCACTGGCTTTTGAAAACAAATTCCATGCGGGACAATAAAGATGGTCTGTCTATCTGTCTGTCTGTACAATAAGTAACACCAACCATTTTCACTCTGCTGGCATATTGTGACTTCTGCTACTTATGTATAAAGTTATTTGTAACTAGTGTTAACAGAGAGGAAAAAAGGAGGGGAGTCAGATTTCTTCGGGTCACAATTTACATCTGTCACAATCTGACTCCCCTCTTATATCAAAAATGCAAGATGTAACACCAACCATTTTCAATCTGCTGGCATATTGTGACCTCTGCTACTTATGTGTAAAGTCATTTGTAACTAGTGTTAACAGAGAGGAAAAAAGGAGGGGAGTCAGATTTTGTCAGATTACATTTTACATCTGTCACAATCTGACTCCCCTTTTATATTAAAAATGCAAGATGTAACACCAACAATTTTCACTCTGCTGGCATACTTTGACCTCTGCTACTTCTGTGTAAAGTTATTTGTAACTAGTGTTAACAGAGAAGAAAAAAGGAGGGGAGTCAGATTCTGAGGGGGAGTCGGAAAATTCCACAACACCGGCCTCGATAAAGCCGGTTAATCAGATGAATAAAAAGTTATATTCTGATGGTTACATTCAGCACATACTGTATAGTTGATAATTTAGATTTGACCAATGAAACATCCTAGTTTTTAAAATTAATTCATACTGTATTTACGACTCATGCTGGTATGCTTCAAGTCAATGTCGTTCTGATGGTATAATGTTATTTTCTAATTAAGACATCCATTTTGGTGGTCTATTACATAATGCACCAAATTATTACATTTTCTTCTTGAAAAAAGCGCAACACCCGCGTTTTTATTACTGATGCAATATGTAACAACTTATTACAAAATGCAGCAAAGTTTATTACATATTGCGTTCAAGAATTTTATTACAAAATGTGGCAGATTATTACAAAATGCGGCGTTATTACATAATGAAGTGAAAATTTATTACATTATTACATAATGGGGCGTTATTACATAATGTGGTGCTGCAATGCCACCTTTTTTTTCTTGTGTGATCACATGTCAGCTGATTGAAAAATGGAGCGGAAAAGTGGAAAATCAGATTTGGCTATGTTTAAACAAGTAGTCCTGACAGATGAAGAGACAGTAAGAAGAGGAAGTTTAGCAAAGCAACAACAATAAATCCAACGATTCTAAAAGAAACTACAAACCATTTTAGTTGAAATACAGGATAAGGTTAGAAACACAATAGCGGATTGACCATCTGCTTATTCTGAAGGAAAGCATAGGGTTAGAGAAAATGACCGCATACCCAGAGGCAAACACACAGATCAAGAGATTCATGAGGCAGAGCTAAACCTTTTATTCCCCCAAGGAACAAAATGATTACAGTTGCTGCAGCGACTGAAGATAAGAGACAGAGGACAACCCTATTGTTGTATGGATGGTAGAGGTTGGCAGATGGGCAGCTTTTGTAAAAAGACTTGTTCTCAAGTGTTGATGGTCGCGTTATCAAGAGTTCAGACCCATGAGCATGGCTGTATGCTCTTTCATGATTCAAGAGATTCAGGAGGTTCAACAAGAGTTGTACTAGTACACTTGTGTGAAATTGTTTGGAAAGAGAAGAAAGGAAGAAAAATAAAAGACAAAACATACATAATAAAGATATATAAATGTGAAAACAGAATATTAAAAGCAATATGGTATAATATACAATACATAAATAAAGAGATGTATGAAGGATGTATGAAGGGCAAGTGAATTTAAAAACAATATAAAAAGCAATAAGGTGCGGCTGCAATAAAAAGTTTAAAATGCAATCAGTATTGATGAATGCAATCAATAATTACATATTGTTTAGCTTAATCTTGTTATATTGTCCTGCACTCATCTTCAGTGGTGAAGTGGTCCCTGGAGAAGTGAGTATACTCAATCTGTGGTCTCCTTTAGGTTTGCTAATGACCATAGAGTGGCATGGAGAGCACTACTATTTTAAATCTTCTTGTAAAGAAATATGCCAAATAATGTCTTTAAAGTTTCTCAGGAGAGCAAGTCATGACAAAACTGAACATTGTGTCGCAATCACTGAGGAGGATCTCATACCACTGAGGAACTCACTGAGGAATACAAACACAACACAAGGCCCGGTGAATAAAGGTGTGGTGTAACATCCAGCTACATTTTGGAAGGAGAATGAAGGAGGGTCTCAGAAAAATGACACCACAATATTTTGGGATAAAATGAGATGGGTTAATCAAAGAGCAACATCAGAGAGACTTTTAAATTCTTGCAGCATAATCAAATAAAAAGAAAGGTGTTACGAAGAAACATGGTCAAACTTGCCTAATGATTCCTGTTTCATTTCTGCCTTAAGGAAACAAATACTGTATGTGACACCTTCAACGAAGACCACAAAAAACATCATGAAAGGGATTGCCAAAGCAGAAGAAGGGTTATGTTTGAAAACCCAGAGAGTGAATTGTGCCCAGTTTCATCATTTGAAACGCACCTGTCTAAAATTCCTAAAGATTTTTACTTTCAACCAGAGAAAAGTTAGAGGAGATGTTGTACTCTTTGGAGCCAGTAGGCGTCAATTACATGAGCTGGCATGCTAACGTGTATCTCCAAAGAGGCAGGCACATCAGTGATTTACACAAATGGCTGCATCAGGACACTACAATCCAGAAACCGGCCATTACATCTGTTAGTGGCCACAAGTCCAAGAGTTCTTTACACAGCTACACCTTGGTTGGAGAATAGAAAATGGTGGAGCAATCAGACAGCTCAGCATCACTTGCTAAAGGGCAGAGATCCAGCTTGAACTTGTACAGCTGTTCCTAGTCCTTTAAGGGTATTAGGTAGTATGCAATTTGATTCCTACAAATACCTTCAAATGCATTAGCACCCATGAACAACTGGCTGCTGCTTACAAATAGGTTGTTGGGACATCTTCACCAGGTCAGGGGGTTGAAAGATTTTTATTCATGACCAATCAACAGTGGGCCTTATGAGACTATGTGACATGACTCATTGTTTTCCAGTTATTAGCCAGATGTTTCCAGGGAAGCAGAGATTTTTATTTTGAGAATGAATTGCCGTACAATATGAATACATTTGGATTATATCTTTCATTTTGTTGGAAATGGTTGTATAATCAGAATATTACACTGGAGGGTGAGCTTCACCATCATTATTGGCACAAGGCACTTAATATTACTTAATTTAAGCCTGTTATTCCAATATGGCTTCAAAAATCCATCTCTAACCATGAGGTTGTCAAGTCTAAAGATCAGCAACTGCCTCATGCCTCAGCAGTCAAACGGCAAATATCTTATCTCCCAATGCAATTATAATTTCAGCTTTCAGGTTTGGTCACCTCCATCTAAGAAATATTTCACTTGATTTGAACCTCATTTTCTCTGCCACTGAACCGGCGCGGCAACCCGAGTGGCACATAAAAACAAACAAGAGAGCGACATAAAAACCTTTCATCAAATACTGTACACTGCCAAAGAACGCTGGCTCTAAACTCAAACAGTTGTGGTGTAGAGCAAACGTCAGCTCTGCCAGAACTAACAGCAACAATGCTGAATGAGTATGGTGCTGGTGATGCACAGAGCTGAAGACTAGTACAGAGGTAACAATAATGGTGATGAGATTTTCTCAGTCAGGATAAATCATCAAGAGCGATGGTAACAACAGTTTTATTTCTTTTATTTCACTCAAAGGTGCAATCAGTGATATTTTACTGCCTCTTTGCACGTGTTTACAAGTGTTGTTGGTGTTTGGGACCATAGAAGAAAGATTGAATTTCAAAACCAGATAGCAAGTACTACATTAAAGCATATGTGTATTTCTGTAATTCTGCAACCAAATAGTGAAATAGAGAAAAAAAATAGAGAAAAACTAATTGGTTGAAATCTACAGAAAGGTTGAAAGGTGTAGCAACTGAACAGCAATGCATGCCAAAAATATGCTGTAATCTCATATATTTTTTACACAAAGGCTTTAATAAATAATTAGTTTAGCTGACTGTGAATGACTCATATTATAGTAGCAAGAGGTTAACCGAAAAGAACATTTCTCTCACTTTCAAGAAGAGGAAAAATGTCCTGGATGGATGATACTACTGCTACTAGTTGACGGTTGAAAAATGTGAGCAACATTGAAATACCATTTACATTGTCTCAATGTACCTACTGACAACTTTCTTGCTCAAATACCTGTAAAGACATGAGGACTGTAGATCAACCATTTCAGAGGGGTGTGGGGCACGTGTTAAATAAAGTAATTCATCACTGTGATGTATTCAACTCTGGTTTTAGGTGAAGTCGTCCTTGGAAACTCTTTAGAAAAGGGCATGCACTTTCAAAAAGTACTTGGCAGGTGATTGGATTGACCATCTGTCTATCACCGTCTGTCACTGGCAAACTTCACTAAATCAGACTTTCTCATTTATTTTTAGTACCCGCAGAGCCTGTTGATAAATCAAAGGGGCAAAACATCTTCCATCAAGAAAAGCCAGTTCTGAGAGCATCATCTACACTAACCTCTTCAGAAGCCACCATTTTGTTCGCTGTATGCTTTGGCTGAAGTCACATGCCTGTAGTTACCAGTAGTCCCTCGTAGCATGCTGATTATCCTGAAAGCACATCTTGAAGCCTGACAAAATGGCTGCCTCACAAAGGAAATTTATTGAGGAAGACATTTAAAAGTCACAGGAGAGAGAGAGAGAGAAAAAAATGTTATACTCAGCGGTCCCAACTGTGCAACATTCTCATCATTTGTATGCTGATTGCAAGTCTTACAACCGACTTACATAAGTCTTTTCCAGCTTCTTTTCAATAATGAAACATGTAACATGTCTCAGTCAGTGAAATCAGAAACAAGCACATGTTATGTCCTAAAGGCAAAGTGTGTGAAAGCCACAGAAACTATAATGACGTGACTCTGTCTAGTTTTATACTGAACTGACAGAAAAAGAAACAGCAGTACACCAACCTCTCTGCAAGAATAATTATGCAATATGACGAACGTTGATGTTTGCTGACCAAATCTTTGAATCTTGGAGTCGAATTGAACGAAACATTAAGAGTGAGTAACGTGATTTATAATTCCTGCCTTGTTTATTTTGCCCTTTCATGGATAAAGAATGAGTTAGGCCTTTGTTTTGCATGCCACGCATTTTTCCTCTGACATGATTTATGAAATACTTGTTGTGCAGTATCTCTGTGTCTAACCTTTCTGAATATTGTTTGACTCTCAGTTCACGCTGTAATATAACACTCATCTCAAAGAAAGAGCTACATGTGCAACGTAGCTTACACTATCCATCACGGCCGTCAAGACTCTTGGAAGTGACCTTTTGTTCTACAGGAGCTCATAAAAATGACTTTCTCATGCTCTTTATCACTTGTTAAATGTAACAACCTGTGTTTAAATGTCCCTGAAGTTACTGGAAATCTACTGAGAAATACAATGCAGTGACACGGCACCCCATGTGGGACACATGGAGAGAGGAAAGTCGTTGAACTTGTTGGACTTTGTGAAATCCACTTACTGTAGCCTACGTCCAGCATTTAGCAGGGGTCTGATTTAACCAGTTGATTGCACAAATCATGATACAGTCCATTAAGCTCACAGGATGACCACTGCTGCAAGTCTTTCAAGAGGAATAATTGGGGTCATTTTCTGATTACCAGCCACTAAGTCGTGCGTAAAAAGATCTTATAGTAGACCATTAGTTCACTGTAGAAGTATACATTAGCTGTAGCCATCCGATGTGCCATATGTCTTCAGAAAAGGCAGCCATTGCATTGACTGTAATGGTGTAAGTTACAATTTATAATAATAAATAATACTAAATGTGTTTATTGTGTGTTTTCAAGTACTCAAAGCCACTTAACAGAGTAAAATGATCAATACATCAAAACAACACACTAAAAACACAAAAGCAGTTTAAAAAGTTGTTTTTTTGTCAGAGATTTGGTCAGTGGTCTGTGAGGTAAGAGGGTGCCTGGTTGTGGAGGGCTTAGTTTGTGAGAAAGAGGAAGAGTTCTGGATGTATTGAAGTTTATTTAAGGTTTTGGATGGTGTGCTGCTGTTGCAATAGTCTGTTCTGGAGGTGATGAAGGCATGGATGAAGGTTTTTGTAACGGAGAAGGAGAGTGATCAGTGGAGTTGGGCTATGTTTTTGAGGTGAAGAAGAAGGTAGTTCTGGTGATTTGATTTGCGTTGTTATTGTCAAAGATTACTCCAGAGGTTGTAGCTGTGTTGGGAGGAAGATAGGGTGGAGTTGTCAACAGTAAGGGAGAAACTGTGAGTGGTTTTGGTGAGGGATTTGGGGGTCGATGATTATCATGTCTGATTTGTCACAGTTCAACTTAAAGAAGTTGGTATGCATCCAGAACTTGATGTCAGTGAGGCAGTTGGAGAGCTTGTAGTGAGTTTAAAGCATTAGTTAGCTCAGCATAGGCTGTGTCCACAATCAATCACTGGTTCACACATTCATGTTGTGTCTTTACAATGGTAATTTTCTGTAATTTATCTATAAAATATAACATAATGTTGTGGGATATTTAGCAGAAAGTAATGTACATGCCATGGACATGGAACTTCATTTTACATTAATGTTTTCGGGCATTACTGCACTGCATAAATTTCACATGAAGAACTCCCAAAGACTCATAACAGCAGAAGAAACAGCTAGTCCCCTGTCGTTGCTGTGAGATTGCCAGCCAACTAGCAAAAACTCCTGGAGGTCATTGGCCAGGGCTACAGGACACAACTGTAAAACTACAACTACAATTTAACAACAGATTTTCCCAGCTTCCTCTATAACTAAGCAAATGGGCTGCTGGCTCTTCATAATCATATTCTCCAAATACATTGAACTATTTATTTTTTGTCCAATAAAAAAACAAATATAATGATGTCTCCAGTCTCCTCATCTTGTCTTTCATCCCGTTGTGAGCCTACTTCAAAAGCAGCCTTTTTTAAATCCATATTGTATATTTGTATACTGATATTCTCACTTTCCTGGTGAGTGTTACTAGCAGTAGGTCTTCAGTGTGGTTGCAGACCAAAGCAGCCTGAAGATGATTTTGAGAAATGAGGATTAATGCTGTGTCACACACAAAGGGCATGTCTTGCACTAAACATCTCAACATATGCTTCTATAAAAAATGCTCAACAACACATTCATGTAATAAAACTACAGAAGCTTGCAGAAAGAGGTTGTTTGTCAAAGAAACAGTGAACAATGTCAGTCAAAGAAAGTATAACAAAAAAAAGACCATACAATGGGAATAGATTTCATAATAATTTAACAAAATCTCAACTGAATGGGTCACCTTTGCAGCTATATGTAACAACAATACATTTGTCAGGTTTCCATACAAAAGTATCGCAAATCTTAGAAGAAATGGTGCTCTTAAAAGAAAAAGGAGATTAATGCTTTAATTCACTACTGTTTTGAAAATATTAGGAGTTGGTTCATGAAATAAGCAGTACGTGGTGCCAATGCTCACGTCTGTAAACCAGAAAAAGGGGGTGCAACAAGGTGACGTAATTCTAAAACGATGAGAAACAATGCAGACAAAGATTTCTGTTTATTTCATGTATTAATGTCAGGAAGATCCCATCTCCATGGAGTGATCATTGATGTATTATAGAGGCATTGGAGCGATGAGGAGACTGTCTGAGAAGGAACATTTATCATTTAAATGTTCACTCAAAAAAAGCGTTTCCATCTCCCCAAGTGAATTAATTCTTTTTTGAAAAGGCATAGAAACCACCTCAAGCAAGTGCAAAAACTCTTGAATTTTCCATTTCCATCAAACATTCCTAATGTGATACTTCAAATTGTGCATTAAAGTACCTTGATGGAAACAGTTATTGGCTATGATGGTCACTCTTGCACCGAAACTATACACACAAAACAGAAAGCAGAATATTTAAGATTCAATACCAGAAGGAGAAGCCACCAACTTGTGCAGCAGTTTCTGGACTTGATGCACAGACTTACCTTGAAAATGAGAGGACAGCAAGTAAACTCATCAAGGTAGTGGTGGAAGGAGGACCAGTGTAGCCACAGGCATGTCTCATTAGCAGAGCTGTGTGTGAGACACTATCAACCGAAAGTGGACTGTGCTCTCACCCAGAGGGCTGTAGAATCAAAGACAGAGAGGTGCTCTCATTACAGGAACAGTGTCGCACACATAGCTGAATACGTGATGCTGTAAAACTGACTGAATCCTCGCAAGGACAGGTGGCCAAATGAGCAGTGACCATGCGACACACAAAATGTATGTGCGGAGAGAGCCAGGTTTTCAGTATTCAAAGGACGTCTAACTATTAAAGTAATCTCATTGTGATTAGGGTCAGGGCTAATGGAAAAATGAAATAATGGCATGAATACTGAGACAGGTCTCATTGAAGTTATGACATTATTTTCTAACACAAGTGAATGTGACAGTCGAAGCAAAGGGAGTTGGCATAATTCATTCCGGAAGAAAAGCTTCAATCTTGATTGACATATACGGAAAAAATAATACC
Organism: Argyrosomus regius; assembly: GCA_946959425.1. Taxonomy (NCBI): domain Eukaryota; kingdom Metazoa; phylum Chordata; class Actinopteri; family Sciaenidae; genus Argyrosomus; species Argyrosomus regius. The sequence goes on along the minus strand of OX336899.1, from coordinate 8,930,080 downwards.
TCAGCTGGACTCTTCTCATGTCATGTTTCTTTAATGTATAACTTCAAGGAGAACTTTCTTTTTTAACAACTTGGTCCTCTTTTACAGCACATAGTTTTGGTTGTCTTTTTTTTAATTTTCCTTAATGAGCACAATTTCTCAGTGAAAGATATGTGCACAGTTGACTATGGTATGCACAGTAAATTCATGAAACAGGAAGACAGTTTACAATATGTCACAACGAGATAAGTGAATAGAAAGAAAGTGAAAGAAAGTGAGAAAGAGAAAGTGAAGTTCAACTTACATCATCTGGCAACGTGCTGCTTTCCAGAGCTGAAGAAGCGTCTGTGTCTTGGAATATTTCATTCCAGAAGAAGTGTCTCACCTGGACTAGAAGCAATACACCAATGCAGCCCGTTCAACATGGATGATTTTGGACTGAATACCTGCTGAGATTAAGGTGGGTTATCATCATAACATAACATATAACAAATGCTCTTAGATTGATTTCAAGATGAATGAGCGCTTCTAAGTCACATGTGGTTATGAGTGTGTTTGAGGGGGACCTGTACAAATTCCATGCCATCCATCCAATATTTGATAAGGCTTTTCACTGAAAACCATAAATATCAACCTCTTTTGGAAAAGCTGGTAGAATTCATCGTGCCTCTAGCTCAGTTTTGTTTTCTTCTTTAAATAAGTACATAAAAACTGTGGGTTTGTTGGCGACTTATCTGGTGATTTGCCTTCTTTGGCCTTGTTTGACTCTGTTCTTGATCTGAGCAATGAAGATTTGAGTAAATGTTTTGGGTCCTTGGTTCTTCGAAAGCGTTTGTTACTCACTGTCCAGAGGGGTTTGTGAGCTCAGGGACAGTTTGTGTCAAGGTACCTCAGAGTTGACATCACCTGAGCAGTGGCACAGTGCCAAACTAAAACACATATTGATAGAGGGAATGAATAGATCGAGGAATTTTCTATTACACCGAGCTTTGAAATGAAATGAAAGAGCTATAGAAAAGTACAGCCTCATCAGCTGACCCTGATGACAGCTCATCTGTGACACTGACACCGAGGTATTCTACGAATCACTCTTTAAACAACATGAGTCTGTTATTCAGCCATGATAGCTGACCTTATATGAGGATTTATTCATATAAATATGAATAAAAATGAAAATCAATGAAAAAAAAAGAGAGAAAATAAACAGTACCCTCAACCAGTCAGATGGGTAGATGCAAATCAACAATATATACTAGAGACTGTAGTGTCATATGATAGATGATCACATTTATATGCCTATTACATAGTGAAATATAATTGTAATTCTATCTAAGTAATATATAATTCTGTCTGTAAATATATAGTGTAGTATAGTATTACAGCGAGGTAGTCATTGTTGCAAAATAAACCCTGACAGGGTGATGCAGGACCTGTATCGAGTAGTGTTTATCTTACTTTTATTGAAAGCTAAGTGTTTTTTTTTTTTTTGATAAGCGACAGGGCAGAGTTGCTGTTAGTGAGACGTGCACAGGTACAATCCACAATAAATGAAGGTGAAGCCTCTGAGAGTAAGTGCAGGAACACTCCATGTTCCGTCTGACGCAAATGTAATTTGAATGAATTGAGATCTCAGTGCAGAGGAGTGTCTGCAGTCCTCTCAGAGTGTATACAACTCTAGTGAGGGCGGGGCAGAAGTGACCTAGAAGGGCAAAACTCAGGGCAGAAGGCGTACACTGATCACTTGTGCTTGTAAAGTTTATTGCTCTGAGCTTACAGCGAAAACTGAAGGTGACTCAGACTTCTACAGCTGGAAAATAAGAAGACATTGTTTACTTCAGTTACGAAATTCAAGCTGGAAGGGAATAAATATTATGATATTGAAAGGACTGTCAGGTGGAGGCTGTTTGCCTCCTCCATCCCCAGTGTTTGTCCTGTCATTCTTCGCTCTCCTTCTGTTTTTCGTCTTGTCTGTCTCTGTGTGTGTCGCTTGTTGATTCCCTCTCACCTGTCTGATTGCCTCACCAACTGTTTCGCATTCACCAATCAACCACTGCAGCATAAAAGACCGACTCGTCATCTCAGACTATCAGATTGTTTTTTGTGACTTTGCTTACTTCTCCATCTGTGTCAGGAAAATCTTCAAATCTGCCATCCTCCTGCCACATACAGCTCTGTTTGTTCACTATTACACTATTGGATTCCTGCTAACACCAGTCCATGCCACTGGATCACCTACTCACCTGCACATTCTCCTTCGTGTTAACCATAAAGTATGTTAAATTGTCTTTCATATTTGCACTGAGTCCATAATCGTTTAGTTTAACAGTTACAGTTACATAATGGCAATGACTTGACTCTGTTGGTGGCCTATACTGTATTTGATATATATCAAAAATATATAATATATATCTGTTTGTCTAATATGTAACACTGTGATGACACCATAAATCATCATAGATGCTTCCACAGAAAAGCAGCTGTGTGTTCTTTAACAGATATGGAGCAGTTAACCAGATATACGTTTGCCAGAACAATCACTTAGTTGTCATCCTTGAGTGTCACTCCAAACCAACAAGCCTTAAGTGGAAGTGGGTTATAAAGCCCTGCATCAGTACAGGCTTACTCCTCTCAGCACATCTTTTATATCCAGGATGGAACCCACACAGCACATACCCACATACCTACAGATGTGGTTATTTCTAAAGGAAAAGTAATAAGGCTATATCTCAAACAGACATTTAATGTAGAGAGTATGTTCATGCACACGACAGACCTAATCAGATTAAGAATGGCAAAAAAAGAGAGAGATATGCAGCCAAAGAAGCGCAGGAGTGAGTTTTTATTTATTCAATTAATAATATTTCAAGCTTACTATGCCATGAATCTAATGAGTTTGCCATTGCCATTTGCCCATAATATTCAAGCTGTCCCAGGCTCAGTCTGTCATTCCCACATGCTTCAAAAAGTCCAGCCTGCCTGAATGACTATCGCCCAGTGGCACTCCCCTCTGTATTGCTGAAATGTTTTGAGCGGCTGGTCAAGGATTACATCTGCTCCTCACTACCCAGCACACTGGACCCAAGTTTCTCAACCAATCAGAAGAAGACGCCATAGCACACAAAGCTCTGTTAGATTGCTGTTCATTGTCTACAGTTCAGCATTCAACACCAGTGTTTCCTCCAGGCTGGTCACAAAGCTCAAGGACCTGGGACTAAACACCTCACTTGACTACCTTACAGGCAGACCGCAGGTAGTGAAGGAGGGGGGACACACCTCAACTAATCCTCATCCTTAACATCAGAGAAGCCAAGGGTTGTGTTTTGAGTCCCCTGCTGTACACCCTGTACACAGATGACTGTGTAGCCACTTTTGACTGTGATGGGCCTGATCACTTAAAACAATGAAGAGGCCTATCTGAAGGAAGGAGAACACCTGACCAAACAACAACCTCCTGAACATCAGACAAGGGAGATGAAAGGAGCTTCAAATACCTTGGTGTCCACATCAATCATGGCCCTCAGCAGTATCCCCCTCTGGAGCAGCTCCAGCTTCACCCCTGGATCCCAGAAGCCAGCCCTTCAACCTCTTGACCCTATTGTGCCTTAATCCACACCTACACCCTTCTCTACCCCCTATCCCATCCCCATTTCCTCCCTCCCGTGAAAATACAGTGGCTCCAATGTATCTTTTTCTTTGTCTAGCTCCTGTTGAATATGTTGCTGTCCTCTGTAGTGTCCCGGAATTTGGGTGTTTCGATGAGCTGACAAGAAGTTTATTTTCTACAACTATCAGGTCTAGATATGGTGAGTAAATTGAATTAATATAGACAAGCTCATCTCGTCTATTTGCTGTTTGAAATTACAATCTGCTTTTAGAAGTTTATTTCTATAATCTAGATGTATAATGTTTACCAAACAAGGACTTGAGTTAATAAATGAACAACAGAAGGTCCATCTTCCCTCTAAGATAATTTGTAATTTGAGACATTTGTGAATTACAAAAGCACAATTAAGCAAGACAATGATGGAAAATTGCTTTATTCAAGTCTGATAAACTTTAATTATGTCTTTGATTTGTGTTTAAGTCTGAAAGAGAATCGTGAGACCGGTGATTTGTTTTTACCGGATCCAGGCAGTTTAATTATAAAAATCAAGTCAGACAAGATAAATGAATGAACGAAGTTGTTCTCTTTACACACAGAGTTGTTCTTATACACCCTGGCACTACCAGATGAATTACTAGAATAATCTCATATTTCACTCCATTACAGTGTTTCATCAGCAAGAACAAGAACTTTATTACTGCTGACAAAATTCTTGAAAGTGTTGTCACAGTTTATCATTTGTGTGCAGCAGTAAAAGAATATTACATCCTGCTGAAGCTGCCTTTGGGTATAGGTTCCTCTTTATCTTTTCCTCCATTCAGACTAGTTCTGAATTGGGCAGCCAAGAGGTGAATAATGCCCTGGTCGAGACAGATGCCAGCTAGACAGGCTAGATTTGCCCTGGGTTATCCCTGCCACCTGCAGCGCTTGAAGTCTGTTCCAAGAAGGTCTCCATGTCTTCTACTGTCCCATAGGTGGGGATGAGACAGACTGCATCCAGGCATGCCAAGTCAGTGGCCTCAGGGCCAGACACCACTGCCAAGGCTTGGATGACCCTCTGTTCACTCACATTTACACACATAATAGTTCCAGTAAGAAATGAAGAAGAATTTTTCGTTTGAAGAGCATGAAGCCAAAACTGAAAAACTACAAAACTAAACAAGATTTTATAAGAAGAATCCAGTTAATCTTAGCATGCTAACACCTGCAAATGCAATAGCATACTAAATTGAGGTAATAAACTTTATGGCCTACTTAATATCAGCATGTTAGCAGTGTCATTGTGAGTATGTTGCTATGCTAATATTTGCATATAGCTTTATTCACCACTGTGCTTAACTACAGGCTCACAGAGATGCTAGTGATAGTTTTGAATTCAGGGCTGCAGAGCTTTGTCTAGTTAAGCTGCTGTGGCTACGCTGTAGACTGTAGCTGTAACTAGATTTGTCTCATATTTTAGTGCACTCCCACCTAATGCATACAGTACGTTTTCACACGCTTGAACAATATAATATAATAACCAATAATAATAATGATAAACCCAAAAGACTTATACATAACAGAAAAATATTAAATCAGAATTAATCATTGAATCATTCATTGTCATTGTTACCCTGGTCATGGAGACTCAGACATGTTTTTTTTCTTTAAAAGTGTTGGTGATCTTGACCTTGACGCATCTGCGCTTTACTCTAATTGACTCTTTATTTCCTTCATGTTCGTTAAGTGTAGATGATTATGATGATTACATATTATAAATTACAAATTGGTGCATATAAATTCATCAGAATGCAGGAAACTAAGTGTGACCTCGGCTTCATTTGTGTCCTCCGGGCATTTTTCCACACTAAAGGTGGCGACCCTAGCTACAGCACAGCACTTTAAACATGTAACTACACATTAGTGCTACAAAGATACCATGTGGAGACAGCACTCTGATCGGCTTTTGGATGTAACACCATTTTTATGGTTGTTCTATAACACACGCGGTGCCCCCTTGCTGTATATCACACATCACAGTTACTGTGTTGCTCTACTTAATTGCTCTTGGGCACTTAGAAAGGACTTTTTAAGAAAAACCTATTAAGGTTGATAATGTTCTATCTTGTAGACCAAACCAGCAAGGACAACCTAATTAGCTCTATTACTTATTAAAGAGCAATCTGGTAATCATTGATGCTTATTTAGCCAAATCAATTCCCATCGCACACACACAGTCTTTTCTCTCTGGGCTGAGGGTTAGCGATGACTCTCTCATGGTTAAGCTTGTTTTGCTGTTTGGTTTTGTTCGCCATGCTTCCAACAGGGTGTGGTTGTGCACACTTGTCACTCATCCAGCAACCATAAAAGCCTGGTCAAGATACCACTCCTGGGCAAGATTATCCTGTCCCCCATGTTGCATGTCACGGCTTAAAATGTCTATTATATTAGGTGTTTTCTGACTAGCACTGACAAATTTGTCTATGTGCAATTTTCCAGTGTGCCTTTGTTCAGCCAGTCTTCTCCAGTGAATCCTCTGATCTCTTTGCTTTACTTCACCTGCAACGTCAGCCAGCCTTCAGCTACCATCACCTGGATGTAGTCTTTATTCTCCTTAAAACTGTACTGGCCTTCATCTCTGCATATTACAAAACTAAGTAATATGATGCCACACATTAATCAAAGCTTTGTGTTACGTTTACAGTAGGTGTATCAGCAACATAAATCCATTGTTCTTGTATTCTGAACAGGAAACACACCTCAAAGCACTCCTGTTACCCCACAGTTACATCACTTTCAGAAACATTTCAGTGTTGCTGCTGACTGATTATTTTATCCAACCTGTAAGCTGCCATGCTGCAATATAGTGAGTGAAATACAACTCTGCTCTTGACTCAGAAATTCTGACATACCAAACATATAGCAGTCTGAATGGAAACAGCTGGCTTCCAAGGACCGCCTTTAAAACAGGATGAACAGGACTTTGAAAAAAAACTGTTTTACACTCCCTCAGAGCATTGCCTTTTTCTTTTTTAAAGGTTTTCATGGTGAGCCAAAAACATTTGATTGGAACGGCAGGTGAAATGATATATAGAGAGATAAACAAGCTGTTCACAGCATGTCTGTATCCATTATATCCTGTCTCTACACCGGCCACACCATCCATCACACCTGGTTGTATTGCAGTCAACAGGTTGATAGAAAGAAATTATAAACAAGCCACAGCACAGGCTTTGCTGTGTGAAGTTTTAGATTTATATTCCATTTTGTCTTTCCAAATGCCTCACATTCATCTCTTTCAGTGGAGTGCCGGCATGAGAGGAGACTGAAAAAGAATGACTCTGTTGGTTTTTCTCTACAGTGTCACCTCACTTCTGTCTGCAATCTGCTCCGCCTCGTCACTTTTCTTTAGAGAGACACAAAAGCACACTACACACTAACACCAAAGAAAGCTTAGTACTGCGTTTCATAAGCAAACTTAAGAAAGCAAAATTCTCATTGCTAAGTCATCGTCAGCTTTTACAGAGTACACACAGTACATGTGCCAACATGTGAGGACTCTGCAGCAGGTGATTAAAACCGCCCAGAACATCTTTGGTACCCATCTTCTTAAGATCAGTGGTTTGTTGAGCTGGAGTACTAGCTAGCAACATACCAAACTACATACACCTCTGTGTTTTTAGTGTAGAGCCTATTTATCTGCATAAATCATTATTGTCCTGCTGTTTTGGCTATTAGCAGCTCCTCTTGGCACTGTACAGACCTATGTTACTTCAAACCAAGATTTGAAGTCACAACGAGCGCTTTTCACTACCAATGTGGCCGTTGAAAGTTTATGGCCCCTCTGGAGTGCAATCTGAGAAATAATGCCAGGTCTAATTTGATGTTCTTTGGTTTTCCAGCATAATTTTTGATGCCAAACAATTTTGAGAGCAGATGTGGGCTTGGCTCTGCAGTCATCAATAAAGCGACGAGAAGAGGTGAAGAGGGCAAACCCAGAGCAATGCACTGACATTACAAGTGGGAACAGCGGGGTGGCCGTTGTGTCCACTGCAGCCTAATGCTGCTTAATGCTGTTGCAAAGAGGGAGCTATGATTTGCTTTTCCAATCATAACACCCTTAGTGTTACTATAATGGACATCAGTACTCTGATTAGCCACTTGTATTAAGATGCTTGACACAGAAGAAGCATAGAGCAACAAACTGAGTGAAACGGGGTGATGTGAAAAGTTCTCTAAACACAGATAATAAAAGTAGATTTTGATTTATTGACCCCTGGAGAGACAGAACGTGTCCAACAGTGCAGAGAGAAGTCGTTTCCTCAGTCTGACAGTTCCATATAATTTCATATTTTGCACTCGGTCTGCAAATTAGCAGAAAAACAAATATGAAATGATTGTAGAGTGGAAAAATTACTTAAACAGCATAACTGCTTTTGCCTGAAAGCATAATTGTTCAACTGAAAAGTCCTGGCATAAAATGGGCGACCAGCAGAATTGACCATATGTTATGGCACAAACCCAGCCACAGAACAGATCCAGCTCCACTAACGTCTTTTTTTTTTTTTTTTTTCCAAGAGTGTGAAGGGAAACAAGGCCGGAGCTAATGTGTCTCGACATTTCGCTCCATCTGCTGTGCCACTGATGAAGAGGCTTCCAGAAAGCTCCCAATTTTCAGTCCGTTGACACTCGAGATGACACAGAGTACCACATCACCTGTTTCAACAAAGGGTCGAGTCTAAGAGCAGTAATAGGATCAGAGTTCATGAGTTTTATCACAGAAAACTCCATCTACTTTATAGAGAGTAAAGGAAATGGATTTAAAAGTAACACCAGCCAGAGGAGATGTATTCAGAGAAATCTACAGTGCACTGCATCACATAAAGAACTTCCTCTCCATCAAGCAGAGGCATCCAGGATATATTTATAAAGAGAACAGAGAGGACAGTTTGCAGTATCTGTGCTCCCATCCTGTACCGGGCTAGGCTGCCTGCTCTGTGTTCTTCCAGCTATAAATTAACCAGAGCTAATCTGTAAACACACATCAGCAGTTTCAGAACAACACCTCAGCCTTACTGCAGCAAAACTGAAAAATGGCCTGTAATTGATCTTAAATTTGGTGCTCACTAACAGGCTGCATCACAGCACACTATAATTAAAGTCTTTACACCAATAAAAATCAAACTGAACTGAAAAGCTAACTGAGCTCTGAAGTTGAAGCTGTGGTATAGGCATTTTTGCACTTTGGGAGATACAAATGGTAGAAGATGATCATCTTTTTTACTCTTTGTTAAACTTCAGAACAAAAAAAACTTGGTCCTGCAGTGCCAAAGACAAAATTTAAAAGGATCCTTCTGGACTGCCCCAGTTAACTAAAATGTCTGTAACAGGTTCTCAAACTTTTTCTTCATCATCCCCCACTTCTAAGGCTAAAATGATCAATCATAAGGGAAGCAACTAATAAATAAATGATCCAAGTTTAAGTCATTTTACAGCCTCTAGGCATCTTTTTGATAAACACTACAAGTGCATTGAATCAGAACCTCAAACCACTGGCTGTACTACAGAGCAATACTCAGCTTCCGTCCTAGTATTAAGGATGTTACTGATGCTCTTACTATTGATACCAGTAAAATCAGCTGCTGCTGATCATTTCGATGCTCCTTTCCTGGAATTATCACCCTATTTCCAAATTGTGTCAGGTCCTGTTTTTCTTTGTCTTCTGTACTCACTCCCTTTCAGTCTGGATTTAGGCCAATGCACAATACCATTTCTGCAAAGTTCCTGGATAACAGATTGCCTTGTGCTGCAGTCTGTTGACCTTAAGAGTATTGGTTTTGGTTCTATTAGTTGCCTATGTGTAAAAATGGGGTATATTTTAAATATTACTAAAGGTGTTCCACAGGGTTCAGTGTTAGGTCCAGTATTGTTCACTGTTTACATAAATTAAATTGCCCCCTCTTCAAAACTCTATAAATTTTTATGCCATTAAATGTCAGCAATCTAATCTGATCTGATTCGCTCCAACTCCATAACTGCAAGTTAGTGCTTAACACAGACAAAACAAATTAGATGTTGTTCACCAAGGCTATTCATACTGAATCTTTTAACATTCATTCGGTAAATGTCAAATGCATGGACGAATCAATATTATTATTCTACCACTCAGCCGAAAAGTTCGTACAGCACTCACCGCCACCATCTTTACCAAAAGGTCAGCTGGCCATCTTTGGGAGGCGAGGCAATTCCAAAATAGTTTTTTTATTCATCTATAAAACTTTAATATAGACGGTTACACCCTATATTTCATCCCTTTTAACTCTGAACTCACATAATCTTGGTCATCACTCACAGAGTAGGCTGCCTCTCCACCGCCCATTAATCAGAACGGAGCTCACTTTTAACATGGCTTCAAATTTTCCTAAGGAGACAAGATTATTAAGATGTTGTAAATTCAGCAAATTACTGAAAGTCACGGAAGCAAAGTAGGAGAAAGTTTTTCATCCACAGCTCAGTGAAAACTCTTGGAAGGAAGATAGGAAGCCACCCGGTGCAACGGAGCTGAAGACTGCTGGAGGTCTGTGTCTGGAGATTACATAAATATGAGGGGACTTTACCCAGCATGGCCTTTTACACAGAAATATAGAAATGAAATTGTCTTCATACACTGAGTGACAGCCAGTCTACTGAATCGCAAAGCATACAATGACGGGTTATAAAGTTATAAATCACAGAGCACTATGGTACCAAGAATCTAAAAGAAAAGAAAAGCACAAGTTTTCTTCCTTGCTAAGATGCTAAACTCCTCTAAATTGCTCAAAGTTGGGAACAAGTATCCGTAATTATGAAGAGGTCTGACACTAGCCCAGCCACCATTTATTAAAAATATAGAAGAAAATAGTTATATATGGTAGTAGTCTCAAATAACTTACTTTGTGTCATAGCAGTAACTAGATTCTTTATGCTGTAATGCCTGCTTATTTCTAAGTTACTGACGTTTGCTTTATTAATGCTGAAATAATATATAAATCTGGGTATAAGTGTCACTTGCTTACCCAAAATGATCTTCTTCTCTCAGTCCTCAAGCAAATATTAGAATTTTACAATAAAACCCATAGCATAAGGACAAGCACAGAGTTGTCACAAGCAGCAACCAACACAGTACGAGAAGTTCCCACCTGAGGCGAAGACGAGTTGAAAGACAAAATATTGCAGCAGAGCACTTCCTTGTTATTTTGAGATGGCAGATGCTATGAAGATTTTATGGAGGAAAGACTGTACTGTGTCTACTACACTTATAATCCTAATTTTAGAAATACAGGCACACAGTATCTTATATCTTTTCCCCACAGACTTTTAACAAAGTCTAGGAAAGGAAAGCACATTACTCCTGTTTGAGTCACACTGCACTGACTCCCCACTTCGTTTAGAATTGATTTTTTCAGGACCTTTTTACTCTAACACTAAGCTCCTAATTGGATAGCACCTTCTTACATGTCAGACTAAAGTCAACTAAAGACCTGCTTATTCAGGCAGCCTTTTAGTTAATGTAGTATGCTTTTATCCCTTTCTGTTATTCAGCTCTGCCTTTTTACTGGATCTTTTATTCTATTGTTATGAGATTTTTTGTATTTCTTTATATTTCTTTTGTGTTTTGCTTTAGTGAAACCCTTTATGTTGCATTTCATGTATGAAAGATGCTATATAGCTAGTAGTTATTATTTCCAACATGACTGACTATGCAGGTTTGTAAGGCACATACCTCTCACATCCCCGACTAATTCATAAGCTGTGACCATAGCTATGCCACAAGGTATGTGAGAAGCCATGACACACAAGTGTAAGCTGAAGTGTTTTGTTTTTGTCTCACTCCACCTGCCTCGCTGTAGGCTGCGGGACTGTGTGTAACAGGATGTCTGTCTGCTTCAGGGCCAGCAAAGAAACTGTGGTACACTGAACCTTGGCATTGAGTGTTGGAGTGCATTAAATTTTAAGCTTTTCATTTATTTATGTTTCTTCTTTAGCAACTTCTGATTTCAGCAACTGCCCAGGTACTGGAACAATTGACTATTTGCTTTTCGCTTTACTTATTAGTTGCTACGTCTGGCAAGGCAGCACTCCTGCAGTTTACAGATTTCTTTCTTCATTCCCTGGTGCCAGAGTTGAATAATTTAACTTTTTCTTTACGAGACATGCAGCGTACTGTCTGGAACTGGCTATCATAGATGAGAGAGTGGTCTTGGTGGTTTGTGAGGTTCCTGAGCTGTTGCGTAAACAGTTATTGGTACGCAGATAAGAGGAGCATTCACATGGCGTTGACTATCAGGTAAACTTTTGAATCTAAGCTGGGCTTTAAAGTTATGGATAATTTAACTTTAGCTATCAGTAACAACAATGTGTGGTCGGGATTGTTATTATGTGTGAACAGATCGACCTGTGACTAGGGATGTGTCTTAGCCTGAGGCTAAAGCTTCCGATGTATCATTTGGCTCAGGTTACATACGTGTTCGTAGACCTTTTTGCAGTATGTTTCCATGTTTAACACTATTTTGTTTGCAACAAACACAGCCAGCTCTCAGCCAGCTACTGAAGGGAAACCCCTGCCCTCATAATGAAAATGAAACAAAACAATAGACTGAAATGAAATTGCATGACTTGGGAGATCACTCACCACTTCTGCTAGGAAAACTCAACTTTGTTTTGTTTTCTTTCTTTTTATTTATTAATTTGTTTCTCCTTGTCTTTCATTTTCTCTCTCCATTTTTGTTTTTCTTTTTTTTTGTTAATTAGTCTATTTTTCTTTTTTTGTTTATAAACCATTTATTGTTCTTCTACTATTACATACACACTCACATAAATCCTAACCCTTGGTGATTAGGCGTTTTCTTTTTTGCGGCTGCCGATGACGTTACATATACCCAAGCCATGTTTTACCCCGTCATGTCTTGTCACCCAGTCTATTAAGGTTTGCTCCGCCTCGTCTCACCTGTTATGTCTCATTTCACAGAAAAGAAAAACAGCATGAAAACATTACCTATACTCTGATAAAATCCAAGAACAGGTTCCACAGTGGATAAATAATACACAGCGGATGTGAAGGTTATGAGCATGACTTTTTATAATGTAACCTGTAACCTAGAAAGTAAAGAAAGTGTTTCATGGCATCCCAGATTCACATCCAGAGTCCGGTCTCTGGTTAGTCTATGTTTAACATTCAGCAGAAATCACAAACTTTACCTCTGCTGATAGTGTCTTAACATAACCATGTCAGGATGTGCTAGGTTTGTGTTTTCCTGGTGTTTCCCTGCCCTTCGTGTTCTGTGTCTGTTTTTGTCTGTCTCCCCTGTCTGTGCAGGCTCGATGTGGCTGACCTGTTTCATCAACCACTCCCTCATTGATCCTCACCTGCTCTGCTCTCACACCTACATCTCATCATCTCATCAAGCTCCTGCAGTATTTAACTCCGGTTCACCCTCCCAGACTCTGAAGAAACCTTCTTTGAAGATTCTTTGTTGTAGATGTTTTTGGATTCCAGCTTCTTTTTCACCTACCCTTGTCTGCTCACCTGTCCTCGTCGTCCTGCCCTGAAGTTTCCCCCCTGGACTCCTCCTGTCTTATCTGTTCGTGTTTTGTCTTGGCAATAAAAGCCTTCAAAGTCAGCTCCTGTTTTTGGTCTGCATTGTGGGTTCAATGTCCTGCCAAGCGCAAGCTTAACAAACAAGTTGAATAATGCTGCAGTCTTTACGAGTGCATTGTGAGGTTGCTTATTTTGGCAGAAAACAAATAAGTTATCAGTGAACATTTTACTGACACGTCCAGTATAAACATTTTTGCAACTTTCCAGGTCGGTTGATTGACAACGTTTCCTCATTTTGACATAAAATGTAATTTGGTCTGCATTACATCTTCCTCATGTGTAGGGGACATGGCTTGTTTATCAGCTAAGATGTCTTTACACAGTCACAGCCTCATTTATAGTGTGCAACTGTATTTTAATTTTGAGTGAAAGCTGATAGTTAATCCAGTGTTCACTAAATCTAAATTTGACCCCTCGTGCTCGAAACAATAAGTATTCTGTATTTCCTCTAAATTGCAATTTTGTCACATTAGAAAAGACTCTGACAGCTAATAAAATATCATGGGACACTCTTCACTGAAATATAAACATATGTTATGTCGGGGAACTTTAATGCATTAAATCTGTAAATTAAAACCAGTTAAAAGTCTAATTAGTCCCTCTGCACATGTTGTACAGATGTGTGTTTGCTGTACTGGGTGAATTGGCCGTCACGCGTGGATTTAGCATAAATCAACATAATGAACATACACAAGCTTACATTTACCACACGAGGAACTCACTGTAACACAAGACACATCATACTGACAAAGTGATGTTTTCGATGCTGTTTTATTAACATCTGACTGTTCATTTCTTTGGTTTAATGTGAAAAGCAGAGGAGCTTCATCTATTTTAGGTGGCAGAAACATTCTTTATACTTTTGCTCTTGTGTGTGTGAAAAGACAAAAAAATCCATCACTTTCATATATAAAATGTCAAGTATCGACTAGAGCCCCTTGCAGGCTGCTTCGGCATGTGGAGAAATCCAAAGCTTGATAGCTCTGCCGAGTGATTCACTGAACAGTAAATTGAGACTTAAGTGCCTTGCTTAAGGGTCCATCAACAGGTCAGTTGCACATGGAGTGAAAAGTGTTTCTCCCCTCTTAATTTTTTTTACCATTTAGCCTGGGGATCTGAGCTAATGGCCTTTCAATCACAGTCCACTTTTGAGTCCTCGCTAGGAATGGGGATGAGACTTCTGTTCCTTGTTGTCTCTCAACATCCCCTTCATTATTTGTCTCGGGTGGAGATTGTAAAACATAACAAAGAAGAAATGCAAATGCGTGGTGTGGAGGTAAAATTCACAACAACATAATTAATCAGTGTTCCTAAGACATTTTCTCTTAGAGGTAATTAAGAATTTAGCTGGTATCTCCCAAAAGGGGCAGCACTCTGGGAACTGCATCAAGCATAAAGCAAATGAAAAGTGTACTACAGAGAGGAAAACTCAACGCTAATTAAATGCCAGAGAGACTTGCCGGAGAAACAGCTAGTTCAATTACGTTGATGGCAGGAAAGGAGTCAGGAGAGCAGGAGTAAGTGATGCACATTACACTTTGGCACATGCGTATTGTTCTGGAAAGGTGGCGAGGGTGGCCGGCTGATGAGCTTAAATGGGAGAATGATCAAAAAGGAAAGAGCGAGGTGGGGTTAAGGTGAGTGATGGATCTGAAGCAGCTAATGGCCCACCTGAATCGCAGCACAGTTGTATATCTGCTAAGCATTTCATTTCCCAGGAGGCACATCAGAGCCATCAGATAAGCGTCGATGAGCAAGTGGAAAGCGTACGGGATCGATCTACCTTTTGTCTGCCCAGGAGACAACTCTGGAATTGCTGTTTGCCTGCACCTCTGGCTCACCTTGATCAATCTTACGGAGGGACAGCAGGGAAGCGATGTGATGTGTTAAGGACACTCTGGGTTTCATTGATGTACAGTAGCTAAAACAGAGTGGCTCTTTTCAGTTGGATGTTGCATTGAAGAGAAATAAATAAGCAGATTTATGTTTTTTTTGTTTGTTTTATTGATGGTTCGTAGTTCATTCTTGACTTTGGAAACAGCAGTTGAGTCCATTTAGTGGATGCTTTTTTTTTTTTTTTTTTGGCGCAAGTGGAGAGTTTGAGAATCCAACATGGAGGAAGCTAGCCTAGCTTGTTAGCAGTGTGACACCATCCAGTTTCTTTTAACCCTCCTGTGTCTCAGTTTATAAACTGCTCCACAACAACTCTGACATCTATTGAACCCAGAAACTTCTTGCAGTGAGGCCACAGGGATAACCACTGCACCGCTGTGCCGAATCACCAACTCTGCTTTACAGAGCTTTATAGTGAGTTTCAGCTCACCGGATATAACTTTATGGCATTTGGTTCTCTCACAGCTCTCATAGTGTCGATTTGAATGCAGCATGCTGTTGAAGCTGTACACTACCTACACAGCAGCAAACAGCAGACAGACACAGTTAGCGACTAGCAAACATAGAAGAGCATTTAGCTGCTAAAGAGCCAGAACTTTCCCCTTAGGAGTTGGTAGAGACTACAAAGAAAGAGAATATTGAACTTACAAATCCAAATGAAGGATAATATTAACGGCTGGTGTTTGAATTGCCTGCTAACGAGTTCACAATTTCAACTTAACACACGTCAATGATGTGTTTACAACTTATTTCCGCTGCACCCAGGTGGAAATGTTTTATTGCAGGTTTAGCCAACATGGACGATTAGTCTTTAAAGAGCCATTTAACTACAGGCTGAAGAGTGCTTTGCTGCCCTCTCTTGGTGAGACTTTCAAGCCTGACAAACCTCTGACAACAGCCAGCCTCGGTGGTGGGGGGTGGGTGGTTGGTCAGAAATGTCCTCTGTTGCACCTGTAACCACACCCAAAAGTGATGTCACAGGTTACTGGGGTACACCTGTTAGTCACTAAGGCTGTCACTAAAGCTCTGGAGGTCAGCAAAAACAGTTTAAGGGGTGATAAGTTACTCTTTGAAGTGTAAAATCTATATTTCTATGACAACTGGATTGGCAGCTCCATCTGCTGATGAAGATGGTATTATAAAAGATGGTAGAAAGTTGTAAAAGGACCCTGCTGTCATTAGATTGTTCTCTCAATTGTAATATACTCCATCATCATCTTATTCACTGCAGTGGCACTGAAAACTACATTAAGAGGCACTAATGATTCTGGGCTTTAATCCCACAGCAGTCAAAACAGTGTGGAACCCTTCAGGCACATCCCTAAATTACTTCAATGGGAACTTTTATCGATTTTGGACTCGTTTGTTTGTTGGCAGCTGGGTTGATAATTTTCACAGCTTGTGAACAGACACGTCAGTTCTTTCTACTATCAGCTACCTTCCACCTGGTTTCATAGCTAAACCTGGAGACAAGAAGATATTCAATGTGGTAGGCGTTACATTTGATTATGATTGAGAAAGATTTATTACTCGTCCAAAAGTGATTATTTCTCTGTCTCAACCCTGATTTTTAAAGATCAAATCAGGATTCTCCGTCTGTATGGTGCACACATCACCTTACAATTCCCGTTTCGACGCTCTTAATGCGCAGCCTTGACGTCGACGCACGAGTATAAGAGGAGCGCCCCGGCTGTGAGGTGGAGATCTTGGAGAGTAGAGGCGCACACAGCTACAGCAGAGCGCACAGACACAGCTGACCAGCTGCCCCTCTTCCAACTGGATAAAAAAAACACAAGAACAACCTCAATTCTTCTCTTTCTTTTTTTGGAAACTCTTTAACTCTCTTTCCACTTCTTGCGTTTAGTCCGACCCCCAGCTTCCTAATAATTAACTTCCTTTAGATACATTTTGCGCGCAAGTTTTCAGCACCACGATCAGAGCCGGCAGTGGCCGCAGCATGGAGCCGTACACGGTCCCGGGAGCTCAGCTCTCCCTGTCCGACCTCTACTCTGTCATCCCTTTTAATGTCACCTTCCCGGACGATGAGAGCAGCTTGATGGGGGACAGGCTGCTAAACTCCACCGAGCAGCAGCCGCAGGGTCCGGTGAGGAGCACCGCGGGTATAATCATAGCCATATCCATCACGGCGCTCTACTCGGTCATTTGCGTGGTGGGACTTCTGGGCAACGTCCTCGTCATGTACGGGGTGGTCAGGTAAACACTGCTGTGTTTTTTTTAAATTACAATCATTGCTTTGACTACTGAGACTTGGTAGTAGCTTTTATTATGTGTGAAATACACCTGCATGCACTCAGTAGGTCTTTGTGCGCTCATGAGAACTTATTTATAATGAAGTATTGAGGAGTTTAAGTGATTATTTCACAGATTTGGTGCATATTAATGCAACGTTTTTTGTTTTTAGCTTGTTTTTGGACCATACTCTCTCATGAAAGTGGCAAACACTTTCAAATCTTTCCTTTTAAACTGATTGGGGGTGAGATTTTCTACAAGCTTTGCTCTATAAATGGGTCTACTTAGATTAAGTGGTGTTGTGCAGAATCCTGCAAACATTTTTAGTATGGACACTATCCTAAAGTGCTCCCAGGTGGCACAGCATTTATTGCCCCATCAACAACCCTCTTTCTCTGGTTGTTTCTGGGGTGCCTGTATGCACCCCTCCCTGCATTCTTTGTGTGAACTATGCGCGTCTCAAACAAGTGACCCAAGGTTGCCCTGCATAAAGCGTGAGACGGGTTCTTTCATTATTTCTGCACAGAGCAATGTCATGTGTGCAAGTTTTATGGCAAAGAGTTGAACCTCTCGCCTCAGACACAGTCTCTCAATTTGGTCTGACTCAGCTGAGCCTCAGGCAGAGAGAGGACTGCTCAAACAGAGTCTCGGTTAGCTCACACAGATCTGTGGGCCATCAGATTCACGCTCCTTTTTAAGAGTGGGCTTCAATGGGAGGAGGAAGAGGAAATCCTGCAGTTCAATACTCAGTTTTTTTCTGTCTAATCAGTAGTTTCAAACGTTTAAACTAACACATTAAACATGGTATTTTATAGCTATAACCTGAGTTTTATAAAGAGTAGACTGATTTTGTCCATCAGTGGATGCTTGCAGTATAATTGTCCACCGGTGGTCAAGGTCTGCCTTTCTCCCTCAGCTCTAAAAGCTGTAGGAAAAAGCCATACACCCACTTTGTCACTAGATACAAGCGCCCTGTCATTTCCAAAGAAAGGACATCCAGCCCTAACCTGCATGCTTGTCAGGAACAAAACAGCTCATATCTTTTGCAGCAGCTCTGCTTGTCTTCACTCATTATATTAATTAACTTCTAATCTCTGCATGTGTTCCCCCAATATCACCTGAAGCATTAATTACTACTACAGGTGGTCCGGCGAATTAAACAAGCAGGCAGAATGAATTTAAGATGGCCTTGATTCAAGCAGACAAGGATAACACAGCAAGGTGGAGGTGAAGTATTCAAGGCCAGTGGCTGTTTTTTCCACCTGCAAACACAATGTTATAGCAAAAGAGAGAAGCAAGAGTACTGACGAGGCAGGAAAGAAAAATATGGATGAATCAAGTGCCAGTCTTTGGATACCGAAGCAAGAAAAATTCCTACATATTTACAACTCTGCTCATTATTTGAATTCAGGAGTCGGAGTGAGAATAATAGGCAAAACAGAGCGCGTAAGACAAAAAAGAAAGAAGGAGTGAGGGAGGTAAGAGGGAGATGGATGTGAGCTCGAAGGAGGCAGTGAGTCAAATTGTGCGCAGCGATTCGTCTGCCGTTTGTGTGAGTGAAGAGAACTCATCACTGATGCCAGACCCCCTTTGAGACGGAGGCAGACTAGGGAAGCTGAGCACATTAACCATCCATGGCAGAATATATAATCTCCTGTGGAACATCTGTAAACTCGCAGGGACCGAACTCAGTGAAGACACTCAAACCCAAAGACACAGATGTGATGTAATTAAAAAAACAAAGAACAGCTGAGTAAACACTGATCTCCACTTTAGTTTTTAAACTGTTTATGATGTGTACTGTGGATTTATTAGCTCAACAATTTTATTGTGTGCTGCTATAAATGATGACGTCTGTGGCAAAGAAAGAAAAGTTTTTTTTCCGTGACTGCTTATTATCCTTATCAGGGTCACAGAGTAGGGGAGCTGGCGCTGATCCCAGCTGACACTGGTCAAGAGCAACTCATCCATAAGTTTGAAAAACAAATGAATTGAGGCCTGAGAGGATTCACTGTGCCACGTTGTTGGCAAAATAAGACTAATTAAGACAGTCAGTCATGTCTGAACTGGAACAACGCAAGCTATCCCTCACTATTTTCTAACAATTTAATCAATGAAGCGAGAACATGATCAGCAGAATAACTGATCAGTTGCAGCTCCAGTTTGATGCAATAAAAATCTGAAAGATTATAACTGATGATCCAAACACATTTACATTTTGGCCACCTGTTGTACTCTAAACAAACAAACAATTTACCAGAGTAGCTGCTAACTGTAGCTGCCCATAGCTAGTTAGCTCAATTAGCCGTGGGGAATGGGCGCCAGAACCGGAGCCAGGAAGGCAGGCAACCTAATTAGGCTCAGCAGTCTCCCAGTGAACACACGCTAGACTGGGACCAACCACAGTCTCCAGGACCGAAGGAGGCCAGTTTCATGACAGGGAATACAGTGCTGAGGTGATTTACAGTGGCTACGACCAAAGACTCAGTGACAAAGACAAAGCTGGTTCAGGAGCCAGGAGGCCAGGCATCAGGGAGCGCCCACCCCCAAGGTGGCAGTGTGGGGTTATCCCTACCATGAGATAAACACAGCAAGAACCTTGGTAAACCTTTGTGTTTCTGGACTGAGGGCAGACTGGACGCTTAAGTGACTCGCTGTGGCCTCTTGAGGTGCAGAGTGGAATCACGAGACAGGACAGGTAGCTTGTTAGCAAACTAACTAACCTCTTTGGCATAATGTCAAAACTTGTTTGCAATTAATCATCTCTAAAATGTTAAAGAGTGAAAATGCAAAGATATTTAATTTCGAGTGACAATAAATAGAGAGAAAAGCAACAAGAAATCTTCATATTTGAGAAGCTGGAACCACAAAATGTTAATGAAGTGTCCTGATAAATAACCTCAATGATTAGTGGGCTGCCTAAATGTTAATTGAGTCATCGTCTGTCAATTAACTAATAGTTTCAGCAGTAATTATAACTTTGATTTAAGAAACTAAAAGCCCATTTTAAAGCACCTTTCTGTGATTTCTTTTTTTTCAACATCAGGCAGCTTATAAATTTGACAAAAGTCATACATTTTTTATACTTCCCTCCAATTAGATTCATGGATAGAGACACTCAAATGCACACAAACCCTCATTTATATCACAGACTGCTTGGATGCACATGCCAGCGTGAATTTGGCTTTGGGCTGCTGTGGCGACGAGTGCCCGAGTCTGATTGCTGATGGAGAAACTGACACCGACACCTCTGGAGATGGTCCACATAGGATAGGTCAGCGGCTGGAGGCTCCTCTTATCTTCCAGCGACCCTTTCCTCCACCTCGCCTTGTATTGCTGATGCCACACCTTTTTAGATAAGAAACTGGCTCAGCGCTCATGCAATTTAGTGGCCTCCATTTGAAATCAGTTTGATGTGCAGCCATTGTGGAAGCCTGGATTAGTTTGTGTGAAAGTGGATTCTTAACTGAGCTGCTTCTCGTGGATTATTGTTCCATTTCGGCCGAGAAAGCAGACCTTGGGGAGCTTTCTCATACTGCACTGTAGCTACAGCGTGAGTCAACACAACATCATTCATTTTCCTTTATGGACTGGGATATTTGGCTGAGAATATCACATCCCATTGACAGTAGAAGCATGTCTGTGTTTTGTGTGTGTTTGTGTCTATTTATTTTCTGGGCTTAGTCAACAAGGCCACTGTGTCTCAGTGAGTCACGCCTGACTTGTGTCAGCAGAACTAGCATACAGATAAAGAATCAAGACTGATTTAAATGCAAATACGTATTCTCTATAGCGGAGTGTGGATTTGCAGGAGCTTGAAATTGACAAAAGGCAGCAAAAATATGAGAATGAATGAAAACTAATATTTATTATTTATCAAAATAATACTGTATGATGCTTAGATTTTCCTCTAACTTGCAATCACGTCATAAAATATATCTAGTCTAGTCTTTCATTGATTTATTTTTTGCTTTTTTGATTTTTCAGCTTGATCCTTGCCAACATTTAATAATTTTCCTATACAGGCGCCAAAAGCAGCCACGTCAATCATCACAGAGTAAATCGAGCTGGCTGGAAAGAAACAAACAGCATATAGAAGCCACTCGTTTCTTCAAAATAAAACACCCTGTGCAAGCTTTCGATTATAAAAACAGCCAGAAGGGAAACACTTTAACTACATAGCATATTTACTCAAGGTAGAAGCACATAAACACAGAAAAATAACCAAATGTGAGCAAGTTAACAAAGCCTGGCAGGCAAAACGATCCACTTCTCAAACCCTCCTGGTGGTCTGAAGACCAAAACAACACTGCAGATTTGACGTGACAGAGACATCTCTGGCCGGGTCTTGGCGTTAGTAAGGTGTTAGGCCACCACATCGGCTTCAGTATCATTTAAAAACATCCTTTAATTTCTCACCTGTCTGTAGTCTAACTGAAAACACTTGTGGCTAAACACACTGAGCATTAGCCTTTTCAGCTAGTTAGGGGCATACTGTATGTTGTGAGGAAAAGGTAAATGACTAAATAAAAACTCCCAAATAGGAAAACCAAAGAATTAGTGAAAGAAAAGTGAAGTAATTATGTTTTAATTTCTTTTATCATATATTTTTGGCTTATCTGATGAACATTCATAGCCTTTTGACAGCTTCAGAGCTCCACATATCTGTGTATCACTTGATTATAGAGTGCACCTTCGACCCTGTCTGGTTAGAAGGGATTTACATAGTGCTGAGCTGGTGGCGTTTGATTAATGGCGAGATGAATGATAAACCAGTAGCGATGGTAGTGATCAATGGCACTCCATCTCGTTGGAACAAACAGAAATCGTTTCGCATGGCCTACAGACACCAGAGGTCAGTTACAGCGGTCATTGGAGGCTGCTTTTTTTTCTGCCATGTGATGTCTTTCTCCACCCTGTTTCTCCTGATCTTAAATTACCATCACGTGAGATCATGACCATTTTCTCATACTTCTTAGCCTTCCTCTCGTCTAGAGCTGATCCTAATGATCTTTAATATTCTTTATCTTTATTTTTCTGCAATAATCAGCTCTCGAGATGACAGTATGATCCAAGAGAAACTTGATTAGCTTATAAATGGGTCTGCATAATATCAGACATTCGTCTGTGTGATCGAATTCAAGTCTCAATGCCGCGTCTTACTTCTTTCAAAAACGAGAATCTCATTAATTTGCCACAAATATATTTCAAATGTCTGATTTGTCTCTTTATTGCTTCATAAGGAGAAAACTCGAAGAAGCCTCCTACTTTCCTTGTGACTAGACAGGATCATTTGTTTTAGATTGATTTCTTCCTGTGCTCCTTGGAGAAATTATGAAGATGATTTATTTCTGATGAGACCAAGAAAAGACTATTGTGTGGCAGCAAAATTTTCCTTTGCTGAGACTTCTATTTCTTCTAATGTGGAACCAAAAGATGTGTTTGTGTGTGTGTGTGTGTGTGAGGAGGAAGGGATTGGACAGCCATGACGGCCTCCAAGCAGGGAGTCCACGCTGTAAGGATACCACAAAAAAAAAGGGAAGGAAGAGGGTGATTAAACATCACAGAGCGAGTGCCAAAGGAAAGCGCGCTTCACTGCAACATGAAAAAGGGCGCTACGTTTGGATTTCTTGGCACATAATTGCTTCTCCAAGCCTGCAAAAAAGCAAGATGGGTGCTTAAAAGCTTGCCCGCTCTATCTCAATTATATGCTGAACAATTAACCATAACATCACCTCAGGATTGCAACGGCAGAATTTCAAACTGGCAATGTATACTGTCACGGTTGTTGTTCTACATAAGCCACCTGCCACTGCCACAGTGTGAAATTAAAGTCTTGTCGTGTGCTCGTCTCCCGCTGAGAGGAAGCCCAGACTCATGCATTAATAGCACAAAACCGCCTCCCTTGTAGCTGCTTCATGCCACGCTGCCAGGTCTTTGATATCCTCGTAATTGAACCGAGCTCTTTTGTGCCAGTGTGGATGTGACATAATATCTCGGGGTCAAGAAAACTGCATCAACCAATCTCAAATCTCAATTATTTTACCCCTGATTTAGTGTACTCGTGTGTACAAACAGACCCTGCAGTCTGATGTCAAAGACATTTTTTTTACCTTTCCTCCATTTTCCATCCTAATCTCCACAGGGTCATATTATACCAGAATGAGTGGTATAGCCTCAACACACACACACACACACACACACACACACACACACACAGTGCTTGTTTACTGAAGGGAGGGAGTTTTGTCACAAAGTGGGATATACCGTGTGCAGGCCTGTCTTGTCAGGTTGGATTAGAGAGAGAGTTTAATTCTGAAAGTGACGAACATAATCTTCTCCGCATGACAAAATCCAGGCTTCAATTGCTGAATCAAAGGCTTCAAACAGATTGTGATGTAGGGGTAGACAGTTTTTGTCATAATCTATAATAGTTTTCATTTTCTCTCTTGTGATGGCTGCGACTGATGGTTTTTCTTTTTCTATCGATGACTGATGCCATTTTATGTCAGTACCTAGATCTTCTCTCTTACCAAGAGGTGGTTTTTATGTGTTTTCCAGGAGTTCAAAGCATTACATTAATATTGCGCTCGCTTCACCAACAGCCCTTACGTAAAGCTCACTGCTCGCCTTTGCCGTAAGTATTTAATACAGGCATCGGATTAGGATGATCAGACATACACGGGAATGTTCAAAAGCAGCCACGCGTTGCTGACTTCATAGGTTCACTGTTTCCTTTTGTCGAGATTGAAAGATGAAGAACTAAAAATGTGTTGCAGATTCATATTGAATGGATAGTCTACAGACCTACAAGGTGAAGGGACAGACATTTTGTCGTAAGATTAAGAAGCACAGTTGTAATTCACAACATTAAATATGACTTAAGCCTCATTTAGATGAGATTGACATTCGAGGGGGAGGTGAGGAATTAAATATTCACAGTGCTCCTCATTAATTTAGCTCATCTTTCAAATTTCCAGGAAATTACAGGGTGTCGTTCATAATAGACATGGACACTGAGCAGGGCAAAGTCAAATGAGAAAGCTAAAAGCCTTCCTCATGACGGGACAAATGAAGGGGTGGTGCAAAGACAGAGAGAGAGATGTTAAGCAACATTGTGTGAGGTGAATTTCAATCAGAAATCTAACCTCAGTTAAATCTTAACACATAGACATGAAACTCAGATGTCCCGTTTTCAATTTGATTCAATTTTATGTACTTAGTGCCAAATCACAACAAGTTACCTCATGGCACTTTTCATATAGAGAAGGTCTAGACCATACTCTTAATAAAACTATTTACAGAGACCCAACAATTCCCACCGTGAGCAAGTACTTGGCAACAGTGGCAAAGAAAAACCTCCTTTTAACAGGCTTGAACAGAACCCAGCTCATTGGTGGCCGACCATCTGCTGCAACCGATTAAGTTAAAGACAGGGTCTACTTAGAAATGAAAAGAAAAGATGATCCAGGACTAATTTCCGGTTTAGCCTTTGTGTTGGTGTTTGCATGTTTTTATCTAAACATCTTACTTAAAAGTCAAACTTCACAAAGAGTTTCAAAACAATATAAGGACAAGCCCATGGCAGCAAAAGAAAAAACAAAACTCAGTTATAAATGCGGTTTGAATCAGGCTTCATTTTCATCTAGGCTAAATGTCCCAATAAGCCATGTCATTGATCCATTATGCTTAATAGCAGCTCCCTAGAACTGAATGTAGAATGTAGCCATTAATTATATACTTTACTCATAAATATTTGTATTAACTCAGTATAAATGTGTAAATTTGAATCAGATTCTCCTTTCACTGAAAAGAGGAGACACCGTTTGTTAGGATGTCATCTGATGTTGGAGCTGACAGTGAGTAATGACTCAGCTGATTCGACTCTTCGACAGTGGCCATCGTAATTATATTTTGTGATTCAGCTGAAGCGTACATTCATGTCAAACTATTTATTATATCTGACAAAATTTCTATCACGTTCAGTTGAGTTCAGTCACTAATATATCATCAATTGGCCAACTCCCAAAGTAAATGTCATCAATTCAACTCTTGATGACCTGATTTCCAGCTCTTGTCAGGCAACTGCAAAGCCAGAAGGAGGACTGAATCGCACAAGCATGACATGAGCTGAGAGTCCTTCTTCCAGAAAGACAACAACACATCACACTGATGGACCTTGTTGTTGCCAAGGCAACAGCTAATGGGGATACCAATAAATAACATTTAAAGGCTCTTCTTGGAGCTACCTTGCTCACTTGCTCAATTATCAAGTAGTACGCTGGCAGACCAACTAAAAACAGAGCAAAACAAATGAAAGTCATGTTTTCAGTATGCTTCACATCACTGGCTCATTCACAAGCTGTGTAGCTAGCCACATCCAGTATATTCATGCAAGTGTACAGCTCGGACATTATAATCACTGTTACTCTGATGACGCAGCTCCCTCCCTGTTGAAGAAAGGTTGGTTGGATGGATGGGTCAGACAAACACAGGAGACCCCTGTTCATGTCCTGTGTGTGTCAGCAGTCATTTATACTTATTTTAAGTAACGTATGTAACAACTGTTTCACAACGTTAACCACATGTTTATTGCATGACGATGAAGTGACTTTTTCCTGCATGTCCAAAACTCATAATGCGGCATCAGTAACAGCTTCACATGAAAATGCCTAGACATGACACACAAAATGTCAGTTTTATTCATTCACCATCCCATGATGTCACGTTGGCATGATAATGTACTAAAAATTGTGAATTCCTTGAAATGTCTCTGACTGTTTAATTGCAAACCAATTTGCTGCTGGTTCTCAGTGTGAGTTTTCTTGCCTTTCTACTGACCACTCCTGAAGATTTTAGTCCCTTGTTTGGGACTTTATTTCTATGACTGTCTACGTTAAGGACATGGTACTAGTTTGACACAAACAAACCTGTCAAACCAGCAAGTATTAATCCTTTAATCACTTCCATTAATACAAATAAGACGTGTTTATTAACAAAAGTCAGTCCCTTATAGGCTGGCTTAGCCCAATAAAAAACAGCAAACGTCTGCAAATCCTGATGAAAACATGACTTTATTTAAATTCAGTGCTAATGCTGGAAAAGGATCATACAATTTACACATACAGCATCATCACAAATGAATATGCGTTTCTAGGTTCGGCTGTAAAATGTAACATCTTGCTGTAAATATGCAGTCCACTCCCATCACTACTACCACCAATACCCCAAGGTTATTGTCTGTACTGCCTGAGTGAAATATGACCAAAAGAAAAATCAATACATAAATCCATTTAGGGCTTAGGTGGATTCAAGTGAAACAGAACAACAAAGATTACAGCGCCAACACGAATATTATTTCTCATTTCTCTTCTCTATTATGTAATCTGCTGTTCTTGTTCATTCAATTCTTTATCGTTCAAAAACATACAGCTCTGTAATGCCTATTATGCCATATATCTTAATACCATTTAGCACTTTAGCACCGGCCCCTAATGCTTGCCCTTTGGGCAGCTCGCTATGCATGCAAGTTGGATTGTATTCAGATGCAATGATTTAAAAACCCTGCTACCTCCTAGGAAACTAAATCAGCTGAGAGGTACAGCATGAATACATCTTGCAAGGTTTCTGATGAGAGAAGCCTTTATGAAAATAAGTCTAATGCCCAAGGGGAAAACTCTGACCCCAATAATCCAATATTGTAGAGTGCAGTGTTGATGATCATTATTTTTTCATATACATGAGAAAAAACGTTCTTGACCTCATGTACACACAAAGAAAAATGCACAGTCCCATGCTAAAAGCAGCTAAAAGAGTCCAGCACATACATAATATATATGACCCTCAATTTGATAGTAGCAGTATTTTCTTTCAACTCTCTGGTGCTTTCTGTGCAAGTAGGCTGCTTGATCAGAGACCAACAAGCCAATTGTAGCCATTATCTCAAATCAGTCATTTATAATAAAAAAAAAATCTAAGCTGTGAAGAATTAGCATTAGAAATCCACGGCTCTACACTGCACATCTATACCATGGGGGAATTAACTCCTCATCTGAGCCATGAAAACAAGCTGCACAGTGAATATCACTTTTAAATCCCCATATCCCATAACAGAGACTTTAAAGCTGTTCTCATTACTGCTGCTGCTTATTCTCTTGCTCTGTGATCACAACCAGATACACCAAGATGAAGACGGCCACAAACATCTACATCTTCAACTTGGCTCTTGCCGACGCTTTGGCCACCAGTACGCTGCCCTTCCAGAGTGCCAAATATCTCATGAAGACCTGGCCGTTTGGGGAAGTCCTGTGCAAGCTCATTATTGCCATCGACTACTACAACATGTTCACAAGCATCTTCACCCTTACCATGATGAGCGTGGATCGCTACATCGCCGTGTGCCACCCTGTGAGGGCGCTGGAGTTTCGGACGCCGGTCAAGGCTAAGTTGATCAACGTGCTCATCTGGGTTCTGTCCTCTGCGATTGGGGTGCCAATTATGATCATGGCTGTGACCAAAGTGACGGATAGTGGTGAGATAGTGTTTTCTTCCACATTCATTATTAATTCAAGTCTTCATGTTTTGTACAAGTATTAGCTGTCATACAGAGAATCAGTATGGCAATAAGTAGAGAACAGACGCCATTCACAGGCTTTGATCTGCACAATTAGCATTTATTATGCCACGCTTCTGGTCCTTAAGACCTTCATCAGAGTTTACATGGCACACAAAGGAGCTACACTCATGACCCTGAATAATCTTCGGTGGATTTTCAGAACGAGTGGAAAAGTCTTAGAACACTGGATCCAAAAACCCTGCATTGAAACCCAAGGATAATACTTGATTCTTATTTGTAGCTGAGGGTATTTCCTTTTTGGTGTAACTGTGTAACTACTTTTCCTGCTCACAAAATCTCCACTAGATTAAGGCATTTTGAATGATTGGTCTGGATTAGCTTAGATCACAACCTTGAAGGGGTAAAATGTCTTTCTAATAGATGTCTGAAAGGAAAAAGAAACATTAGCAGATAACTGATTCCAGCCGAGTATTCCTAGAAATTATGGTAATATTGGACAAATCTGGAACACATGTTTTATGTTCAGTGCCAATTCAGAGATTAGTGTGCTTTCTATGTAGCAAAGTAACCCTGGTTCACACACTCAAAGACTAGAGGTGCGACAGGTTGTTATTACTTGTGAATGGCACCACTAAATTACATCCTGGAACTGCCCAGTACGATTCACGACTCAGAAGTTGTCCAACAGTGTGACCTGGAGAAGATGGGATAGGCGCTAGATATGTGGGAGTGAGAACCTAGACATGAGCAACCACACTTTTACTTTACTTAGGAAACTGAAGAATGGCAGTTTTCTTACTGAAATGCAACTATGTACTTCAAATGAAAGGGGGGGTGGGGGGTTGAGTGAATCATTGTGGTCCACTCACTTAAAGATATCTTTTTAATGAGCTACCAGATCCTCGTGTAGAACCGCATCACTTGAGAACTGACCTACTTCATTGTATGGCAATATAGTTGCAATGGAGAAAAATATAATTCCACTCGGAGGAAATCACAAAAACATTTAATATGTTCACAAGCTTCAAAAGAGATTCTGCTACTTCCATATATATAGTCCATATACTATATGTGAACAGGCTGGTGGGCATGTGGAGCAGTCCAGTTTCATGTGGAAATACACAGTTTGTGTCCCATCACAGATTTGCAATTAGGGTTCACTTTCTTTTTAAACATAACCATGACCTTTCAAAACCTTGACCAATTGTTCAGTTGCTGAATGTTCTCAATCCATACTCCTAATCTAAACTGAAGTGCCTGTCGGATAGTCAAACAGATCTGCAGCTTTTCACCTAACTTTTGAATATGTTTGGAACAGCAATAAACACCTTTGTCTTCTGATATGGGCTGTTGTCCTACTACATACTAAACATGTTCTTTTTTAGCAACAGGGTTGGAAAAACACATTGCTACAGACAACAGTCTGTACATGCAGGAATATATTCTTGATAGTCTTTAATTTGCACAGCAGCAGCAATAGTATCATAACAGTAACATTAGCATACATTAATGAATTCTGCCCTCTTTCCAGGTAAAACCATGTGCATGCTGAAGTTCCCTGACCCTGACTGGTACTGGGACACAGTGACAAAGATCTGTGTCTTCATCTTTGCGTTTGTGGTTCCTGTGATGGTCATCACCATATGTTACGGCCTGATGATCCTGCGTCTGAGGAGTGTTCGTCTGCTCTCAGGCTCCAAGGAGAAAGACCGCAACATGCGCCGCATTACCCGCATGGTCCTGGTGGTGGTGGCAGCCTTCATCATCTGCTGGACCCCCATCCACATCTTCATTATTGTGAAGACCATGGTGGACATTGACACCAGGAACCCTTTCGTGATAGCCAGCTGGCACCTGTGCATCGCCTTGGGCTACACCAACAGCAGCCTCAACCCTGTCCTCTATGCATTTTTGGATGAAAATTTCAAGAGATGCTTCAGGGATTTCTGCCTTCCCTGTCGGACACGGGTGGAGCAGAACATTCTGTCCAGAAACCGCAACACCACCCGGGAGCCGGTGTCAGTCTGCGCTCCAACAGAAGCGGGGAAGAAGCCGGCATGACTAGGCATGGATTGGGTCCCCCACAGCTCTCGCTCAAGGAGGATCCAGCAGGATCTGCAATCTGAGGTCACCCAAATATCCACAACAGAATTTTAAGAGATATTTCGGAGAAAAACCTGTTTTCAAAGATTTGAGTCACAATACCTATTCTCTCCAATTTGGCTGACATATTGGACATTCAAAAGAATAGCTAAGGATAATGGAAAATAAGTTTCACTCTGATCTTAGGTTTCTACTAAAGTTCTGATAACGAAGTGGAATCTTTACTCGAAGGAAATATAACACCTTACAAAACAGTAGATGGTGCGATAGCCCAAAGAGTATATAAAATTTCAAAGCAAGATTATGGAATAAAACATCCCCAGCACATGATTTGTTTGCCCAAAGGACGAGAGTGCAGACTTTTTGATCATGCAAAAAAAGACAAAGAAATACAGACAGGCTTGTATCTTGTCAAGAAAAGAATACATCATTAAGACACCATCCTTCAGAGTGCATTGTCATAAAAGAGGGTAGAAATGGTGGAGCAAAAGACAGCAGTGCTCTATTTTAATGCTTTCCTTCTAGATTCAAAGAAACAAATCAGATTTTGCTGATTGCAGAATATTTTAAAGGCAAAAAAACAACATCAGAAAGAAAACTTTGTCATCTGTATCTTTAACATCAACACAAGACAAATGAGCCTTACAAAGAAGAACCACACGAGTGATACACACCGACAGCTGGATGATGAATTACAGAATACTTTGTTGCACAACAAGGTCAGCAACTCTATCCGGAGAAGAAGGGAAAAGATACACTTGTTCTGTGTTTTTTTCTATCATAACAACTTTGTTGAAAGAGAAATGCTGGACTCAATGTTCCATGGATTTGAAAATTTCAAGACATAAGACATAATCAAGCTTAGTTTATGCTCAGATGGAAAAATGCAATGGATAGCATCAAAATACTGAAGCTTGGATTTCTATGGACTTTTCTGCTTACTTGACTTGCATTGGTGGCATCAACCCTGCAGTCATCCTTGGAGCTAAATCACTAAACTGAAAAACACTGTTGGCAGCCCCAACACTTTATTGTTCCATTATTTAAAACAAATCAAGTCAACGAACAAGACAACTCTGAGAGCAGCTTCATCACAGTAAAGACAGAGCTGCCTGTCCTGATGTCGACAAGAACCGTGCTTCAAGGAGATTATTGATCTGCTTTTAAAAGAGCAAAAAGCCTGCCATCTGTCACATTGAATATCTGTAGCACATTTAAGACATTCTGAATGGCATAAATTAAAATAGTAATTTATTCTGGGTAATTTATTTACTCCAACAGATCTTGACATCAATCAATGGATGGCGTGAAGTTAATGACCATAGCAACTTCACATACCAGATGAGGTATGTCAACAGTAATAATGCAAAGTTTATGGGAATTTGCTTTCATGTGGAAATATGATCTGATTAATGTTGAAATGTAAAGTTCGGTAAATGTGGAACAGATAACACATCCAAATTAAAATCAAAGACGATGGCGGTCTAGAAGATGTCGTATGTTGTACAGATTATAAAGCCTGCTTAGGCTAATTTGTGATTTGTGATATTGGGCTATATACATTATAAATAAAATGACTTGTAGATAATATAAGGCTTTTGCATTCCAACAAATTTGGCTTCAGCCACAGCTAAAATGACTTTGAGGTGTGCTTGTGATTCTGTACTCTTTCTTTACACTTTTTGGATTGTAATATTTCACCATAATGCTTTTGACTCGTGGCTCAATTGGAAAAAAAAAAAAAAAAAAAAAAAAAAAAAAGAAAGAAAACAATGCAGTGCAGAATTGAATTCCTGCTCTGTTTCCAGATTCAACAATTTGCTTGTTGACTGTAGTTACCCACAGGAACAGAGACAATAAATATTGACTATTCTGCGTGCAGCAGGGGACTGTGATACCTTCCTGCATATTTTCCGTCAAAGACAGTGGTGATTGAGAGTGTACTGTATATACCGCCTCTCTGCTTAGCTTCGACCAAGTGCTGCATCTGTGGTGGTGCAAGAAATCTCTCAGCTACCATTACTTTTGCAAATTCAAGTTATATACGCGCAGAATGACAGAAATGTACAGAACTAGTTTTCCTAAAGAAAGAATGACAAGCATGTATTATATTTTGACAAATCAACAAAAGATAAATACTTCTAACTGTAACAAACCATGTGCATTCAGGGTATGATCACAAATGAAGTGTGTGGGTGTGAGTGCATGTCTGTACAACTTTACATGGATGGCAAATTAAAAGAAAAATGTTTTTATCACATGTTATGAGCAGAATTACTCTCATTGGTAACACTTTTTTTTTTTAATTAAAATTGTTTCAGTTGTTTGATAGTTGTTTATATAAAACATGTTGTCATTGTTGTAATTTTCTCTGCGTGGTTCAGTCCAAAAGAAACAATCAGTAATATAAAATATTACACCTATATATATCACCTTGTTGCACATGGTGACAAAGCGACAGAGGTATCCAAGTGTTACGGATCAATGCTGGTCATACAATGCCCCAATGACAATGGAGGTTTCAAGCTTTACAAACAAGCAGTCTGATCCACAACCCTGGGGTATTTTGATACTAAACCCTGCATCCCGGAGCTCCATGTGCCCTCTGACCTTCACTATAATTGAGCACAAACAATAAGCCAACAAGCTGTAATCTTTCCCAGATCACCCCCTAAAGCACATGTTCTCCCTGGCAGCTCGGCATCACAATATTACACAGTGGAACATTTAAATTTATATTACATTATTACATATATTTATACAAAGTAGCTGATCAAATAACTTTAATATCTCAAACCCCATGCAATGTTTAAATATTGTCAAGTTTGACTTCTGCCGTTGTGCTGACCTTTAAGGGCCCGAGAGCTAAATCTAAAATGGAGGAAGCTATCATATTAGCTAATTGGCACCTTTCACATATTTAGCCTGCGCCGCCAAAATAAAAACTGTTCCACTTAAAGGAAATCGTTTGCTGCCAACTATAAGACAGGAGTCAATGGTAGAAGTGCATCTTTTGAACTCATTGTCCCCATTGACTGAGCTAAGCTAATGAGCTAAGGAGTTTGCTACCTGACTGACTGAGCTTTATTTTCCCTTTTCAATAACTTTTGAATTGAACCAAATGGCAGGATAAGAAAACAGAACAGTCGAGAGAAAATAGAGAGAAGCTCCTTTAGCCATTCGGCTAGCATGTTTGCAGTTAGCTCGCCAGCCACAGCCATTCACCAACTAGCCATGTTAGTACTGTGTGCATCATGAACCAAAATCTGTCTTGTAAATAAGTGAAACCTCCACTTATGGGCTTACAAGTTATTTTCCAAGAAGGTACATAACACATTTTTGTCAATTAATATTTTCTGACATCAACCATCAATGTGATTTCTGGCAGTACAGAAGTCAGATCTTATTACAGTCCTGGTTTGTCATGAACTATTGTGTATTTGGTTCATTTGAAACAGTTTATGAGGTGTCTGAGATGTAAGAAAATGAGAGCGTGGTAAGCGAGGTGAGCCAGCAGAGCTGAGGATGTTGTTAAGCAGTTAAAGAGGAGTTCCCATTGATTTTCAATCGATGTTACTGAAGAATTCATGTTACTGATTGCTCCTGTAATCCTCTTCTCTCGTTCTGCTCTTATATGCCTCTTTTTGTATCTTTGTATTTTACCATACATTATTGTTGCTGACTATTTTGACATTTTTCTATTTCATATAAAACTGCTTAACACTGTAAAGCCTGTGTTAATACAAATAACTGTGCATTTGTGTAAGATGCTATTTTGTTGTGTGATCCATGGCTGCAGTACAGTGTGTAAGGCAATTGTGCTGATCATACTTGACACTAAACTAGTTATTTTTCTGTGTTAACATATTATTTTGTAGCTTCTTCTGGTGCATCTGTTGTATAAAAGATTTCTAATTCAGCAGCTGTGTTTTAAACCTGAAAGTGTTGGCAAAGATAAAGAAAATAAAATGAAGCTGAGATAAAAATCCATGAGCTTCTTTTCTGAAAAGCCTCTGTTTTGGTTTCCTGGAAACAAGGGGAAACAGCCTAGTATAATATTTTCTTGAAAATGATTGAGCTTATAATGGAATAATCCAACTTGCATGAGCATGATTCAATTAGAAAAGTGGAGAGTGCTTCGACATAGTCCATCATGACATTGGACTGCAAAGTGGATTTCCACTGGTGCTCAGATAAACACACAAGAAATGGCTCAAGGCTGCTCTGAGGACCAGAGTGTGCTATCCACCACTATCAGAAAATTAAGCATCCAACTCTGCATCTCCTCTGCAAATTCAAATCAGCATCTTGCAGTCACCATGGAGACCAGCTGCACCACATCTACACTGGATTGCTCCAGTGGAAGCTGAGCTGACGAGTTTCAATTTAATTATTGAGGTTACCTTCACTAGCAGCCACTTATCAATTATCATGATTGCTCTATCCACAACAACAGAGAAGCCTCCCTGCAGATTAACCAAGGGCTGGCCACTGTAATAACCGAAGGGAAGGCTCATATCCCTGATGTGATAGTCACAGTAGCTCAATATATACTCTAATATGCAGGAAGGATACTATGTTGGTGGTGGTGCTGCGGCTACTACTGTCATAACGTCTCCCAAGATCTTGATAAATAACGCTTTCTCCTGGAAAGTATATATGCAACGAATTTGCAACAGCAAATATCTTTTTTTTTATTTTTAATCAACATAATTAGGAAACATTTCACATAGATTCCCCTGCCAAGTCTCATAATGTTCATTCACAATGCATCTGAAAAATGTTTGTTTCCCGAACAATTTCCACTCATAGCAACAAATTGTGTTTTTATTGTTATGTTAGGCACTCATGGTTCTTGTTTAACTCATTAAGAGTTTACAGCCGTGTTTGTGGTTTTGTGAGGCTATACATTTTCCCTCTTGCTTTGAGCTAAAGGCTCAAATGTCAGCATGCTACCATGGCAAGCCTAACATGCTAACGTGCTGATATTTAGCAGGTAGCTACTGTATAATTTTTTCATGGCCAACACCTAGGTTAGCATGTTAACATTCACTAATTGGCACAAAGCACAAAGTACAGCTAAGGCTAATGGGAACGTCATTAGTTTTGCAGGCATTTGGTCAGAAACTGGACAACTGTATGTTTTTACCTGATGATAGCACACAGTGCTGCTAGCGGTAAGTCAGGTGATCCCCAAAGTTGGTTTGATACATCGTCTGAGGACTGTAAATGTCTGTGCAAAATGTTGTGCCAATCCATTTATAAGATGTTGAGATGTTTTACTGGTTAAATGAAAACTTTGACTTGCTGGTGGTTATAATAAGTCAGGGGACAAAATTCAGTAGTTGTTGAGATATTGGACTGAAATGGTGGATCAATCAACCGACAATTTCATCATAACCGAAGCAATTCTGTAGCTTAAACTTAACCATATGCTGGACTCCGGTGTCCTACACTTTGTATGTCTACCATCCATCAGGCAATATAAAACCTTATCACTTCCTTCACTTGAAGAAATGTAGCCACTGAACAGCAGCAGTAATATTTCCCTGAACACATATAGAATGTGGCAAAATAAGGAATATTAAAGTGTCAATAACGCAGCAAGCACAGCATTCAGCTGTAAATGTGCACGGTCTAAATTTTCAAACAGTTTGCTTTCAATCACTCTCAGGTTAATTGTACTCTCCAGGCAGACTCCATTAAAGAGCAAAATACACAAAATACACCAATCTATATTTCTTCTATTCACTTGAAGGTTGAATGGAGTATTGAGTGCTTTTTCTTTTTTTTTGTAAAGTAGCTTGAGCTGAGCCAAATGTGAGAAAGAGCACGTAGACAGGCCATTTAGTTAAAAAATGTGGAGAGAACAGGCTAATGGAAATGGATGAAGATAGGCTCCTTGAGTCTACATAGCTGTCAGAGACAATCATTACCTACACCTGTGATCCTCAGTGAAAATATTGTAGATTAAAACTTGTAATCAAGCATTTTTTATGACATGCAGTATGGATGACATGCTCTTTTCACCGCATAGAGATTATAAAGAATGGCAAGTTGAGTATTAGCAAAAAAAATGGTAGTGTTAGAAGATTATAGAGGAGGAGAAAGTAATGAATTATGTATGTCCAATGTATGTGGGGAGAATAAGAATACAGTCGAACACATACAAAAGGATTCAGGCAGGATTCTGTCGCAGTCTTTTCTTCTCTCAGCTACTTCCCCATATAACAGCTATATATATTACTGGCATATTTTAATATGATTTATACGGAAAATAGCAATTACAACACAAAGCTTAAAGTGGGAAGAGTTGGTGGGTAAAAAACAAAGTTGGGAAATGTTAGTGTTAGTTTTAGCTTTCTCCTTATTACAAACATGGCATGGCCCATTAATCTCAACTTCACTCCCAAGGTTACAGGCCAGCTCACACGTTTTTATTGTAACACCTCCTGCATCTGAACTACCTGCCCCAGGCAATGGAAAATGCAAAATCCCAAGGTTAGGAATTTTGATCTGACTTCTTTGTGATGCTTACTAACCTTTACTATGAAGCAGTACTGTGAAAAAGAATTTCCCCTCGGGGACAATAAAGTATGATTCTGATTCTGATACTTCAAACTTTTTTCCCCATGTAATCTGAACAGTAAGCAGTAAGTAAACTGAAAAGTGTTGATGGTGTTGAAGTCTGGCCTGATTTGTCTCTGAATGCAATACTACTGTTGTAAATATGGACAGTTGTACACGTGTATTTGTTATGATTGCATTACTTATGATAGAAAACCAGCGAGTCCACAACTTTGCTAACAGCCTAGACATAGCAAGCCACAAACCACTGTAGCAAATCACAGTGCTCCACTGTTCCTTAAGCTTCCAGTGTGGCAGAGTGCAAAGTTTGTTTCATCAATATCCTTCATATCCACCAACACCCTTGTCTTAATTAATTCCAGTTTAATTAATGATATATTCATACAAATACAAAAATTATTTAATTATTTAATTAATAAACATTAGCAAACTACATCACAAAAAAAAACAGGGTTTCACATTATCCAAATTTAGATATAGTTAAAACAACTTTTTTCTCCATTGAACAATGAATTCAGGCTTAATTAAAACTGTTTATTAATTATATAATCATGCAAATATAAAAATAATCTATAATTAATAAGCAACAAACAGCATTGCACAACAAAAGGGTTTCCCCCTTATCATTTAAATGTCAACGTAGCTGACAAAAAAATAAAGTATAAAGAGTCACAAACCAAACAAATTTAATAATAATAATGGTTTATATTTATATAGTGCTTTACACTCATAGGCCTTCATACTGAAGGGGGAAACTCACCCCAACCATCACCAATGTGCTGCACAGTGGCCATTATAAGCCAGAAAGTTGACCACAAATCAGCTCAAGGTGGAGGGAGGGAAACATAGAGCCACTTACGCTGGGGTATGATTATTGAGAGAGCCAGGTTGGGACACGACACCGGCGATGAGATCTTTAATGACCACAGTGAACGAGGACCTCAGTTTAACATCTCATCTGAGACCATAAACATCTCAACTTCATAATAAATAGAAATGCCAACCTGCTGAATTCATGTCTAGAGAGGAATTTAGAAAAAAATATATATAACCAGCGGTAAAAAAAGGGAATAGGAACAGAATCTTGTGGGAGTTAAAACAAATGGAGGGAGTTGTAGTCTCTTATTTATATCTTTACATTTTATGGAGTGAGGTTGGCTGGGCATGTTTCAGTTCTTTTCACAGTTAGTAGTGGTCTTTTCTCCCATCTGTGCAACCTGCAATCCCGCCTTGATCTGGAGTAGCTCTCCGGCCAGACAAAGAAGAATACCTCCTCTTCACTTTCTTCCTCATCTTCTCTTACATCATTACTTTCTTCTTCTTTGGTTTGGGTTTGGATTTAATGAAATCAATCTTCCTCCTGCACTTTGAGTCCCTCCTCAGCTGTAGAGGGTTCTTGACACATCGGACTGCTGTGGTCCTTCTCGTTGTCTTGACACTCACTGAAAACTCACATTTTATTTGAACTTCGGATTATGCAAACATGACCCAAATACTGTATGTATCCTATGCGGACATCCTATGAAGGGTCCAGTGCTTCAGGAGAATGCTGCTACAGCTAAAAAAAGGAACATTTCTGCATACCATACATGTTTCCGTTGTCAAACACTCAACTGAAGTTGTCATGCCTCTGCCAGCAGGACGTGACTGCCGGACTGAAGATAGCTTTAATCCACGGAGCTAACCTCTGTGAGGGATTAAAATCAAAAGCAGATCGTTTACAGTAGACTGCATATGGACATTTTGACAGGGCTTACTCTGCAGCTCACATTGAGCTGTCCAGCAGAGGGTTTCACAGAGGCCTGAGTGTGGCTGTCAGTGCTGATAGAGGGGGCTCTCACAGACCACATGAGTGACCTTTTGGTGCTGAGACAGAAGAGAAGCTCACCAGTCAGTCAACCATGGCCTCTCCATTATAAAAGACAAAACCTCAGCACTTTGACTGCAGCAACGTGAGTTTTATTCTGTCCACAACTGAGGTGGCATAACTTTGTGGTCAGCTGGTGAATGTCAGTAGTGTAAGGAATAGAAGCATTATTCATTTATCACTATTTTATTACATAAAATATATTATTTCCTCACCATTAAATAATCAGACAGTCATTTTCCTCTTGTGGCAACAGTTTCTATTGTATCTATCATGTGTTACAGCACATATACACATGAATATAATCTGCTTGTAATATATATTGTATTGTTTCTTTGGCTCAGGTTGTATTATGTGAGTATCAAATGGACAACACATTTTCCTGGGGCAAAATTATTATTCTGTCCATGGCTGTGGGGAGTTTTATCACAAGTTCTATCATGTCCCATTTAACAAAAGGATATAAAGCAAGTGAAGAGTGAAATTTCCTTTCCATGATACTCTACAGGTTCAACTTCTACCACTGATCCTCCAGCATTGAAGTCTTATCAGTTGTATATATTTCTATATAAACTGAAAGTCCCCGTCAAATACAAGGAAACCAATCAGATAAGTGCTGGTGTGGATATTGCAGTCTGAAGTTATCAAATTGAGACCTTATCTGTTGGAAATAAAATGAATGCCCAACGCTATATGTCTGTCCACAGTGAATATACATCAACACACCTTCTTAAGCTTATATTTATTTATTAATTTATAACTGAGCATCCATCAGCTAAACAGTGGTTTAGAAAATGAATCAATTTGTCTGCAGTTTCCCTTTCAGACCAGGGTGGACTCGCCTCATCTCACAGTTCAAAAGATTCACACTTATGATCAGGACACTCTTGCTAATGAGTCCGAGGTGTAACATTCATATCACACTTGCAATCACTGGACGCAAACTCAAAAGGGAATGTCAAGAGGCGAGTCTGCGTTCAGTCTCAAATGCCATTGTCCATTTGTGCCGCTGCAGCAGCTAAGTAAGTGGGAGTCGAGCAGGGAGGGGATGCCGCTGCTGCGTTTCCATCAGCCAAGGTGCTGTCAGAGGTTACAGAAGACACGGTGAAATGGATGGGATGGTGTCTGCATCAGTGACATTTAGATCTTGTATTCTTATTAATGGATGCCCGGTTCATTAAAAAAGCCTCCATTAACCCTTGCCCCCCCATTAAGTTGTGGTGCGTGGTCAATGAGAGGAAGCTGCTAACGCCAGCTCTATATTAAATATATACACTGCAGGGTAATAAAAAGTAAATCAGTTTTACATCCTTCATTGCACACATTCTTCCATGTGATCTCTCAGGCAGATTGTTCAGCAGGTTTTCATTCTGTGGTTGCATTCATGCTGTGTGTTAGCTACTTTATGCTAAACTTTATGTCTTTGCATACTCATTATGTCAAGCCAACCTTGTGATGTGTTTTTCCAGCTGTAGGACTTCATTTAACAGACATGTTCTTCTAATGTGGCTTAACTAATCCAAGCTGACATAAGGTTAGCCAGCTGAATTAATTATGTTAATCATCCTCCAACTAACCGTTTTGAAAGGCTCTTATTTTGAAATGAAGGCAACATGAGTCTGAATCGTGATTCACACTCAAATGATTGGATGATTGTTGAATGTATGATTGTTCTTCTGATTGGCTAGGATGACAGAAACAGCTACACAGTTAATATAAAAGTGAGGAGAAACCACAGTGAAATAAATACATATAAATAAAGCAAACAAATATATAAATACAATTTGTTATTTGGATATATTACCAGTGATTTTTGATTCAGATGTAACAAATATTAACTGATTGTTTAATTCAAATTATGTATCTTTTTTTTTTTTATTTCATTGGCCTGATAACATTCAGGAACTTTATATTTAATATATTAATGGGCTCAAGTGGAAGAGCACTCATTGATAGTAGGGTTACGGTTGGATCCCTAGCTCCATACAGTATATTGTCTTTGAATCTAATGTAGTATTTCTTCTGGTCAAATCCCAAACTGGCTGTATTGATTTCCTTTTATAATGTACAGTATAAATATTTAACTGTCTATTGTGGAAATGAAATAAAACACAGAGAAACTGACAGTTTTTTCTTTAGCCTCTAAGGAATGAATTCATGTACAACCCCAATATTATTTTCCAATATTAAATTGAAAATAGCACAATGACAACTTCTGTTGTTAAAACTGAGAAATGTTTTCATTTATGGAAAATTATAAATTTGATGCCAACAACACGTTTCAAAAAAGTTGGGAAAGTGGCAACAAAAGGCTGCAAAAGTTATGAAGTGGTGGAACGTCTCACAGTTGATGCAGTTAACTGGCAACAGGTTAGCACAGATACACACCACCTCCCCCCAATCCACAATAAAGTGCTTGAACTAACAACACAAGAAAAAAAATCACAAATCTTCAGCTTCCTTTACTCACTGGCTGCTTTGTAACAGGAGCTTGTGTTTTTAGGCCATGTCATCACATCTTTTGCTAAGTAAATAACCACTGATAGTAAGGATAATTAAAAAAAAATGAAATGTCTGTGCTCCTTGAAAAGTCTTGATCCAGATATAGTTTCTAAATAAGTCTGCACTTTTAGGGCTTAAAGGATAGGGGCTCTTTTCATAATAATCAACAAAAACACTGAATCTTGAAGCTTGCTGTCGTCATTTCTCCCCCCTCATACTGGCTGTTCCCACCCTGATTCAATGTCAGTCTAAGTGGTCAGGGTCAAAAACCAAGGTCCTCATTCAGTTTATCTAAAGCTAATGAGTCTTCAGCAGTCTGTGTTAGACAAATCAAGTGGATATCACAAAGTTACTTCAGCATATATTTTTGCACTATGGATTTTGTCCTCCATCTCTTCTGTTGGGAGGAAAATGGACTGTACTTATAATTTTCTGGCTACTGAAGGCGCTTTTACACACTGATGGCACCGGCTACCAATCAAGGCGCCAACTGCTCATCAGAAGGGAGCTAATTTATTCACATACATTCACACACCGATGGGGGAATTTGTGGTTCAGTATCTTGCCCAAGGACCGACACCGACATGCAGACAAGCTACAGCTGCCTCACATGTTAGGTCCAGGAACTATTACAGCAAGCAAAACCTGTTTTGAGAGCTCCTTCAAACAGTGGAGCCTTTAACCGTTCACTATAAATGGTCAGTTCCTTGACATAAATGTCTCTGCCTGGAATGCCATTAAAGTGTCTGGTCAAAGTAAACACACATAAAATGTTTTGAATTATTAAGTCAATAAAGCTGTCTCTCACACACACACGCCATAAAAAAAAAGCCAATTTGCAGCAGTCAACGCTACATGCCAGATAGCCGCATTTCATCTGCCACTGACAGCCGCTGACACAATTATGTGACGAAAGGTGATGAAGCTCCGCCGCCCTCCTACACACGCTAACATGTAACATGTAACACTGCTGTGTTAAATTAACACACGCAGAGACTTTCATACACAGCCATCTTTTACTATCTCTGCTCACTGGTTATACTTTTTCATGTGACATATTGTTATTAGCAGAGAGTCTGGGCTGAATGTATTATTTCATTTGGTGGATAGATCATTGATTTCCTGCATGATTGAAAAAAATCAGCATTCAATGAGTCAGCCCTGATTGCTCTGATTGGTGCATCCTTATTAGTAATCATTACCTGCTCCAGCTACTGCCAATTATGTGTGCAAATGAACTGGGAGACTGATTTTTCATTTCTCTGCTCGAGGGCTTTGCTGCTATTAATCCTCCCATATAGAGTTATTAAAGCTTTTTTTATTCACAAAGAAGAGAGATGCCAAACACCCATCTTGAATAATTTAAAAATATGACTATGACTAACTTTTTAAAATCTAGACAGATAAAACTTTACTTTTCCAGACACAGATAAAAAGTATATGACATACATGTCCTTTAGATACTCTTCCCCTAACTGACTGCTCTAACCTTTACAGCTTTAGATCCTCAACTACTATAAAGTCGTCTCTAAATTGCTGTGATAATAACAGATCATAAAAGAGATGTTGGCTCAGAGATGGCTCTATCATCTCCTCACAGTAAGACAACCCATTTGGACCTGACAGGCTTTTCAGTGTGCAGTTTTCAAGTGCTGCCTTGTGTAAATTTCTGTTTTTATTTCTAGGTTTTCCAGTTACCTCCCACGTCCTAATTACCATACATTAGCCACTCATTGCTTGTGATAATTATAGGTTAAATGTATGTGCAAAATACTATTTATGTTTCCTGAACCTGAAATACAGATGATCATTCACGCATTTGTATCATCTCGGCTGGATAACTCTGATTCCCTTTTCATCTGCCTCAGCAAGTCTTCTCTGGACTGTCTAGAACACTGCTGCAAGGCTGTTGACCAAGTCCAGCAGAAGAAAAACTCTTATCAGCTTTACATCGGCTTCCCATCAAGTTCAAGAATCATTTGAAGGTTCTTGTTCTCACATAATAGAGTCCAGCATTGCCATGCACCAGCATACATCTCGGATCTGCTCCATCCTTATATCACCAATAGGTCACTTGGGTCTTCTGGCCAGGGCTCGCTGGTTGTTCCTCGAGCACGGCTGAAAATAAAAGGTGATCCTTCCTTTGAAGTAACGGCTTTGATTCTGTGGAAAGCTCTTCCTAGAGACTTAACTTCTACGGTTTCTGTTGAGATCAACAGCAGCTCAAACTGACCTTTCTTTCACCTGTTGTCTTTTCATGTATGTTTACGTTTTATTGTTTGCTTCTTTATGTTTTATTTTATGCTTCTTCCTTTTCTTGCCTTTAACATTTTTCTCTCGTAAAGCACTTTGTGACCTTGCTCTGTGAATGATGTTATATTAAATAAACTAATTATTATTATGTTTCGTACCTAAATCCTTTCACGTGTGCAGTATTGCACACTATGAATTCTCTGACACTTTAGTGCATCTTTTGTTACTTCAAATGTTACCTGAACCCCTCAATCACAGTGCTGAAGAAGACTTTGGGAGCGTTGGAAAAAGGTAGTAAAGAACTTTTTCACTCTACAACCGGACAAACCTAAAGACTAGCTGAAAACTGCAAAGAC
The DNA here is from genome assembly GCA_946959425.1 of Argyrosomus regius. Taxonomy (NCBI): domain Eukaryota; kingdom Metazoa; phylum Chordata; class Actinopteri; family Sciaenidae; genus Argyrosomus; species Argyrosomus regius. Next base: position 8,886,493 of record OX336899.1, on the reverse strand, counting down.
AAACCACATGTGGAGGTTGTTTACATCAATTTGCACAGCCTTTTTTTGTTTTGTTTTGGACTGTCAGGAAAGAACATAAACTTTACGTTAGAGTTAATACACCAGACAACACACTGAACTGCAGGAGCCAGCAGCTCAAGTTTAGTTGTCACTCCTACTATAAAGGTTGAAATAAAACACCAAAACATGTTAGTTTTTTCAAGAGATTTGTGGGAATTCATGTGGATTTGTGTTGTGAGTAAACAAGCTGTCAGCAGAAAAACTTTTAAATGGTGGATAATGCACTTTTTCCAGTACATGGATGATTAATGTGACCATTTTAGCAATAATGCATTTCTAAATAATTATCTTAATTAGCTAATTCAACCATCCCTCAGCATGGCGCCAGTGCTTGTGGGTGTTGGCAGTCAGAAGGTTTATATGGTAGACCAAAAGAGTTTTTATCCCCTGTGGATTCAGACAAGGTAATCCATCCTTTTTTAAGGATTACTGTACAGTAACACCTTTCACATGAGCCTCAGTCAAATCTCTTCATTCAGTAGCTCTGCATAATGAATAAACAACTTCACACAGTTTGAGCTTCTTTTACACTGATTGCCAGCATAGAGAATGTATATTGACCTGTTCAGCTTATGTTTATTCATGCAGCATACAGAAAATACAAGCTGTCTAACACTAAATTGCTAACAAAGACTCTTAATGAAAGATGTGAGAAGGCAAATCTTCTCATCAAAACATTGCTATATGACGGTAGGCAATTTGAGAAGGGATAAGGGCAGATGTATCCCCCTTGTTAAAGTCTGTGTAAAGGTAATTCTGAGATTTCTTTCAAAATACATTAAATATGTTGGGAAATAGTTGCTTTAAACATGTTGAACAATATATTTTCGATATATGTTCAAAGAGTTTTTCACCAGTTTTCAGTCCAGGATTTTTTGGGCGGTCCTAAAGGGTGGCTCGATGACACGCTGAGGCCACCCTGAGCATACCCCTTTAACCCTAGCAGTCTCGCTCAGAGTGTTTAAAAGTTAGTCATGTCATTTTCTGAACTCATCTGACATGTTTCAGTCGCTGATTGACTGCTCCCATGACTGAGTGTGGCTTCAGCACATTTAGCGGACAAGCCCCCACAGTCCTGGAGCTGAGAGTACTGCTCATTTTTACCTGATTTTGACACCTAATTTCATAAACTTGTCAATATTTTTAATCATTCAGATTTGGCTGGGTGGTTAATAACACTTATTTCTTTGGTCTGACACACTCAGAACACATATTTATTCTTACTTTACACGGACTTTAACCTGCCGTCCCCTCTCCATCCTCTAGTAGCAGAGAGAGTTGAGTATGTCAGTCTAGTCTCCCTGACTCCTCGATTCTTTATCTGTCTGAGGTTTGAATCTATAGTTCTCTGTGCTGTGTATTGATAAATCTGTGGCACTGAAGTAACAGATGTGTTTGTAATTGAACCTTTTTTTTCCCTCTCAGTCCCACCCTGCTGTCAGCTTCTATGATTAATATAAACACTCACTTCTTTACTGTATTGTAGCCTATATTCTTTATAGAGTAGTGTCATCTTTATGATCAAAGTGACAAGAAGCAATGAGAGGAGAGAGAGTTTCATAGACTCACGACTGCCTGTAGGAAAACAGGAAACTGGGCAGACTGACAGAAAGAAGGGTATGACAAAGGTCCTCCACTGGAATCTAACCAACAATGTTGCAGTTATGTGGCATGCTTTGTAACCCTTCAGCTACTAAAGTATATCATATATCTATGATCATTCAGTAGTGTCTGTGCTGCTGAAAATACACCCATAGACCCATTGGGGATAACCCTAACTCTCACTCTCTCATTGGACCGTGCACCCTGTTAAAAATAAACAAATCAGAGTAGTCAAAAATCCTCCCACATATACAGTCGCCTTCCTTTTTGTGGGATGAACATTTTCATTGGCAGAATTAGATTAAAGCTGTGTCTGTGCACATTCACAGCCTTGTTTTTCTTACATATTCAGTGACCTTTTGCAGCCAAGATGATGATTTAGTTCTGTTTGGATACTAAGACTCACAGAAATAGTCAATATAACGTGGTGTAATTGTTTGTCTGCAGTAAAATTTCCGTGAAGGACATCACTCCCTCAATGACTCATTCCCTATTCTCTACATAATAAACACTCAATAGTTTACTACTAGTTTACTGACACTCATAAATTATCAACCTGGCAAGCCAGCAGTTGCCCCAAGGGTCCCCCGTAGCTTCAAGCTTCGGGGGAACTGTGCTGTAGTTGGTTTGTGGTGGTTTCATTAATTTTAACTTTGCTTGGGAATGTAGGAAAATGCACCACCAAGTACAATATCAACCAGCATAATGCAGCATCTTGAGGCCTTGTGTCGAAGAGGGACCTTGTATTAAAATCAAAATTTAAAGGTTGAGATTTCCATAATATTTGGTTCTACTTCAGACTCGTCATCCAGTCAATAAAAAATGCAATTCTTACAGAAATCTCCAAATGTCAAGAGTTTTTAATACCAAATCAAAACGTGTTTTTTTCTGTGGTAGTCTTCAAGGTCTTGATGTCTTAATGTTATATTTCGGAGGGATTTTGATGAATTCTGGTGTGTAGGATGTAGTGACACCTAGCGGCGAAGTTGCAGTTGCATGTAGGAAATTCACATTAAAAGCAAAAGTCCATATCTAGATCAGTGTTTGGTTTGTCTGTTCTGGGTACCAAACTGGTGGTTCAACATGGCGGACTCCATTGAAGAGGACCTGCTCTCACTGTAGATATAAAGTTCTTATTGACAACGAAAACACAACGATTCTTATAGTCAGGTGACTATACACTGATGGAAATGTATTAATAAATATTGTGTTCCATTCCTGCTAATAAATACTCCAAAACTTTACACACTGGACCTTTAAGGGGTCAAAAATTATTACATTTTGCATGGGACCAACCCAAAAACTTACAACCAACAACTTAGGAGACATAATGTAACATGGAAATGTACATCATAAGTCAGTCATAGTGTGCTAAGCCCTTAAACACTCTTTCCAACTTTCAGTATTTAAATAGACGCCTAAACAATACACAATGTTTAGTGACACACATTGCTAGGTTTGCAGCTTTCAGATGATGCCACCTACTTCTATGTGGCAAATAAGATTGACATCTCCAACTATAGATCTGCTGTCTCTTCTAAACTCATGTAAGGCTCATGTAATAATTCAGCAAAGGAGTAATGCACACAGTTCTTAATTCGGGTCCAGCAGCTAATTTTTGCCGCAGGGCATCCTCGCAGGTTAATACAGCTATGATTATCGCTGACAGGTGTCATATGACTGTAATTTATATATATATATATATATATATATATATTGCATTGTGGGATTTCTAGCAAAACGTTGTGTAGACACCACAGCATGAGCATCTCTTGTACCTTTGTGGAGATTTATGAGGGCAGAATATATGCATAGATTTACACTTACATACAACGGTAAGAGGAATGGAAAGTATATATAATGATTGGTTGGTTAATAATAAAAAATATGAACATGAAATTTTGAAATGAAGTTTTGCTAATACATACAGGTCACCCAGATAATTGGCAAATACGCAGTTCCACCAACACACACTCCTGTCACAGTCAACGGTCTGTGCATCTGTATTTCTATCTCAGGAGACATGAATAATGGCCGATAGCTTTAAGGAACTGTAATGTTCTTAAGAGACAGCTACAAAAGCAGAGTGAGATCTAATGATCCCATCGTGATTATGTACGTGACAGCAGCCCTGATTACGGCTAACAGCCTATGGTCACTAATGAAACGGTGTGTCGCTGCTAGCAACAAATGCTGTCACGTTAGCAAAGACATCTGGAAGTTTTATCGTGACGCCCTCAGACATGACAGAGGGTCTCATTAGAGCTGCTAATTTACATAAGAGAACCACACATTAGTCAGTATGTATTGATTTATTCGCCTGTGCACAATGTCCAATATATGCTGCATTCATACCTGTATATATTGATCTACTCACTGTATGTCAGCCTGGTTAGCATGTAATGCAGTTTATTTTTGTCACACATATCGTACATCCATTAAGAGCTTGACAGCATACTGCGAGTGTTGCCAGGCAGGTTGAAGAGTGTTGTTAAGCCACAGTATGTAGTAAAACAGAGTAAGTAGATTAATCAGGCCGCTGTGTTAAGTGTATCATAACACAGCTATGCTGCAGGATAGTAAAGTATTAAAGTGATTAAATACAGTGATTAATATTCTGTCACTGATTCAAAATAAATATGTTTACACGTCAGTTGTTTAGAAAAAGCTAAAGAGCTTCAGGGTGGTGTTAGCAGACCTTTAGCAACACTGCAAATTAGCAAATGTGTCTTTGTCTGCATCCAGATGAAACAAGAGCTCGACTTTAAGTTACATAAAAGATTATAAAAGGAAGCTCAAGTAAAATGTGGTGTACATTTAAATAACAGGACAAAACCTGTGAATTATAGTGAAGTCCAACTACAGTATACACTGGAACTAAATAGCTAATAATAATGGTATAATGACAATGACAGAAATAAAAACAAAATAGCAATGAGGAGTAAATAGACTCCTTATTTAGCATCCGATTGGCCTGAGGGTAAAAGTTCTTTCATAGGCTTACTATTTGTTTTTATTTTATTTATTTATTTGTATAATTTTTTTTGTATTATGAGTGAGACTGCAGGACTTCTTCTCTAAAATTCCCATGTGTTCTGAAGCGTCATCAAGTGGCCATTGAAGGCAGAATAATGCACTTGGGCTTCACCACAATTCTTGCCTCGAGCAACGAACTCTTGGCAACAACAAAAAATAATAAGCCATCGAAGGAGGAATAAAAAAAGAGAAAAAAAAAACAAATCTGTAATAGCGTTGACATCTTCAGCATGAATGAAAAATAAATTGGGCCTCTTATGTCAAAGGCTAAACAGTGTTGAAACTGTGTGCACAGAATGTGTTGGTTCGCTCTAAAAAATAAGAAATTTGTCGAGCTGAAGGTGCTGGAACATTGTGATCCTGCAAGACTGTGACTTTACTTTTAGCTGTAAGGAAGAGATAACATCATTATAAGATTGTTTTAAGTGTGAAATGAGGTGCTGAGTATTGAGTACTTGTGTCTGCTTTAATGGAGCGGTGATGAGTGGCTGAACTCTAAGCGTACGTAAAGCTGATCATCACAGAGATTCAATGCATTGACACTTTTCTCTGTTGTGTTCCTCCAGTAAACACTTGGGATATAGCGTACACACACTACACTAAAGACTAAATAGATGCTGGTTTACTTCAAGGTTCTCTACATGAAAGATCTTCATTTACTGACATCAGTTTACCTCATAATTGGCTGATTATTCTCTTGTGTTCCCAAAAACACAACTAGATCCCTTCAAAATGCACAAATCATTTTAAAGACTCCAGTTGCTTAGAGGCACAGTCCAGTTGTATATTATTATGTTTCTCTTTTTTTGTTGTGCTACTTTTTCCCCTCAGCAATCCTGAGGCAATACTGCATTACAACATCAAGCCGGTTTCACCCCCCGAGCAGGCTCGCTTCGTGTGGGCTCACAGATTAGATTATTAAAGAACATTGAAGCAAAACAGTCATTTACCTTTACCTGCCTCACTTTTGTGCCGCTTGTTGTAGTCTGATTTCGAGTGTGGAATGGGCTTGTTGTTGCCCTTTGTGGCCGTTGATGAGGCGAAGAAAGACGGCATACTAGAAAACCTAGACAAGAGACACAAAAGATGCAATTTATTATCTAGTTTGCTCTATATTTGGGACTGGCAACCAGGTCTGTAAGACATCCATGAGACTAACTGGCCTGACTAACTCGTCCACTTCTGTTAAAGTTTAGAGTTTTTCTGTGGGATTATCAGCAAAAAAAGAATAGTTTGACATTTTGGGGAAAGCTTCTTCACTTTGTTATTTGTCGAGACACTCTCTCTAATCCTAACAAAGAATAAAAACGGGGGTAAACTGGTTGGCAGTGTCCAGAAGTTAGAAAAAAATCAGTTTTAAAGCTCAGTAATAAGCATCAGGTCTAAATATCTTATTAAGCAATTTGTTTAATATGTACCCAAAGTTTGTAGCAACCTATCATGTTTGTTTTTTTTAACGGATTAAACAAACAAGATAAAAACCTGTTAATTACTGAGTGTTAAGAGGTGCTGTTTGCGCCTGCAAACCAATGATCTCAATTGTCTCTAATAAAAAATAAAGAAACCGTTTAATCATATTTCCCTACATGTCAAGCTATTACTTTAATTTATAGAGATGTTAAAGTAAATAATGCTCATATCTGTGTAACCTGTCACTGATCCCATGACTCTGAGCCGCCATACATTGTCAGGGTGACAGCCCAAGGTTTTGCTTGTTGGCAGTATTGTCAAGAGACTGAACGACTGAACTGCTGCTTAAACTTATTCATGATCAAAAGTCAATGCAGAGCAGTCCTGAGAGCAGAGAGGAAAGAATATAATGTGGAAAATATTGTAGACATGCAACAGTCTTTAAGACTAGTAATTACTCAGTCTCATTTTAAATTGAAACCGTTGTTTCTTTTAAGGTTTTGAACTGATTTACACCAATTATATAGAATTATATATATATATATATATATATATATATTATGCTGATTTAGTCCCAAGGACTAAATCAGAATTCCCTCCAGATGTTAAATTTGAGCAGCAGCTGAATGTAAATGACAAAGTGACAGGCTCCCTGAACAAATCAATGCATCTTCATGAGCCAAGGCTAAAACATACTTACCTAAGCATATTGAAGAGCAGTGATGGATAATCCTGAGCCAACAAAGAAGAAACGGAGCCAGCAGAGGTAATTAAGCCCCAGCTGGTTGGAGGTTGTGATTGGTTTTGAGAGGAGAGTCTGGTTCACACTGACTGATCTGATAATGCTGGTTCTTCATGTTCCTGTCTAAGTAGAAGGCTGTGAAACTACAATCCGTGTTTTAATTTTATATTTTTTATGGGTAATGAAGTTTTGACATGTTGGGAAATACATTTATTTGCTTTCTTGCTGAAAGTCGGCACCACAGAATGATTTCAAGTCATGTCTGTGTGTCAAGTACAGAGCTGGAACTATCAAGGTTAGCCTAGCTTAGCATAAAGATTGGAAGTAGGGGGAAACAGCTAGCCTGGCTCTTTGAGCGAGGGTAGTGCATTTTGGCTGTGGCATTGTAGGCCGCAGGGGGGTGCCCAATAAAAAAACACAGACCTCTGGCAGAGAAGTTGAGCCAGATTGAACTTTTAGAGAAACACAACCCAATGTCATGCTGCAGTGGCTAATCAGATGATCAGACCAGTCAAACCTCTCCACGGTCAGCCTGAAATGTCACTGGAACTGAGGCTATCCAGGTGGATTCATGGGCTAAACTCTGATACTCTGTTGTGTTGTGGCTTTGTTTATTTCATGTGCCCAGCTTCTGTCTGTGTCTGGCTGACAGTCTATGCTGCAAAATATTGACACAAAGAAGTAATTTTGTTTGTGTCTAATGGTTTGAGAGAGAGATAGAGCACTGATCGATAGACAAAGACAGTGGATGAGAGTGAGGGAGCGCCAGTATCGATAAAGCAGAGTAATCGGCGAATACCTGATTTGTTCGGCCTAAAACACATCTAAAGATCACTTATTAACATATTGTAATTATAATCTGTAATCATTTGTTTAATTCATACATAATCAGACATGTAACAGGACTAAGAATCTGCAACATGCAACTCTGTAAGACTTTTCTTCAGCATCCTAACATGCCTACAATGTTAGCATGTTTATGTTCAGCAGGTATAATGCTTAGCATATTTACTGCCGTAGATTAGCATGACTAAAAATGAAGACTTTGAGACCAAGACATAGTTGAAGCATGTAACTAACCTCCACTAATGATAAACCACTAATTGTCATTGTTACATTTGTGGTTGTGTATAGATTAAATAAACATATACATAACATGACATGTTAGTTAAAGAGCTTTAGAGGTGTGGGTGGGTGTATTTTCTTTCACTTTAGATGGAGCCAGGCCGGCTGTTTTCTGCTGCTTCTAGTATTTATGCCAAGCTAATCAACTCCAGGTCCGTACTTAATGCACAGAAATGAGATTGGTATTGATTTTTGACTTTTGGCAGGAAAATGAATACGTGTATTTCTCAAACGTCTAAAGTTTAATAAATAATATTACTTCTCATATGTTCCAAGGGAAAAAGGGACCGGAGCACAGTGATTGATTTAGCAGCCTTTAATTGCAGCTTTAAACTACTTTTAATCTGCTTACTCTCTTATTTATGTTTTTTATTTTCCTGCTTCCAACTCAATGAGCTCAGGTCATTTCCCGTTTTTTCTTTAACCAATCTGATTCTGCCACATCCATCATCTTGTTGCTATCAGAAGTTAATATCGTTCCTTTCCCTGATGCTGTCAACTTTCATTTCAGAGCCACATTGACACTATACACCTGCATCCTTCCACCTCTAGTTTTCAGCAGAGTCATCCCCAAAGTTTGGGCCGGATTCACCTTCAAATGATATGCAGTGGACACCAAACTCCATATGGCAACTTTTTTATACAGTATTTTTGCCTGGAGCTTCACATATTAACCAGTATTCCTACACTGAAACACATTGTCGTCCAATATTAAATTAGTTTGCCCGGTAGTTTAGGTAAAAATCTGTCATCAGGTAAAAGTTACTACCCTCAGCTCCTTATCATAACAATTGATGTTCCCAAACCAGTTTGCACCAACAAGTAATCACAAACCAAGCACTCAATAATTGAGGGCCTTTTAGCTGCCTCTATCTACACAATGAGGACTCCAGAGCTTCAGTTGCAGCCTTGTATTCCCCAGATTCCCACCACCGCCTCTAGGCTTTATCAAGGATATTTCTATGTGGTTCATGCCATGAGTCTGTGACTGTTAAAAATAATAATTTCATGATGAGGTCTAATCACTAAAGGCTTGCAAAAGGACTGTCTGAGTCCTTTTTTCAATTAGTCTCTACCGACTGATTTCTGAACGTGTATAACGCAAACCCTTGATTAGAGCTACTTTGTGCATATATTATATTCAAACATGGCCAGTCTTGACTGACAGGTGCATTGAAGAAGAACCATGTAAATGCAAATACAAAAAGATTAAACGCCTTGCACACAGTCTCCACTGAGCAGATGGCAATCAAAAAGAGCTTTGGTGCAAGAAACATTGTTGTCTTGCTCTGCAAGAGGAGAACTTGGTCCTAAATAAGAGCTAAAGATCCATGAGGAGAGGTTCCACTTTGATGTCCTCCTGGAGAAGATCAAACCTCTCCTCAGCAAAATGGACGTTGGACACAGCCATTCCATCTCTTTAGATAAGCACTTGGCCCTCTGTCTTCAAGCAGAGATGAAACTTCCCAAACTGTGTCCATACCATAGATGGTAAACATGTTGTCATCCAGGCTCGTGCATCATCTGGGTCATAGTTTTACATTAATCAATGAAAGCACTCTCACAGTCTCCCCTTTTGGAAAAGCTCTCCAAGGAGGCAGGCAGGCTGGATCCCCCTGAGGATCTCCCTTCCTCTCCTAAATGTCAAATATCTTGGTCCAGCACCCAGTGTGTTTGTGGGTGATGAGGCATTTCATTCACGCAAGAACCTCCTACCTCCTCCTTCTTCCACGGCTTCAGCTTTCAAGAAAGCAGCTTGTCTTTAACTACCGGCTGTCACGAGCCAGGTAGATAGTGAAAAATGCCTTCGGGATCCTGGCGGCACAGTGGAGGAAAAAAGACAGACAACATGGATAAACTGGTGAACAGTTATTCTCTACAACTTCCTCTGATAGTCTGATGCAGCGTCACCAAATCCACCAAATCCAGAGCCTGACAATACAGTCAACAGTTCAATTCACCTCTTTTTTTCTGAGGGTATACTCATTGGGACGAACTTACTACTATTAAATCAATGGCCTCATTAGACATTCAGGCTCTCCTATGAGGAATTGTGCGGTAGTAGCATAAATAATCCACAACATCAGATGTTTGCATGAGCAACTTTGTGCCACACTTTGTCCTTTAAAGTCTGAAGCCTGCTCTTCTGAGGGGAACACTGATGAGAAGATTATGCAAGCGGATAAAAGAGCACCAGGGGGACATCTTCAGACAGCTTTTTGTAAGAGCCTTGAGGAGAAGTGCGGTGCAGCGATTGATCATCAGCCGTGATGGCACTCGGCTGTGAGGACACGAGTGGTATCACCAATCTTGTCCCTGTCTGCATCAGGCTCTGGCCTCTCCACTCGCCTATAATGTGACAGTCCTTCATAACAGTCTGTCTCTGTCTGGATTCTGCAGCTGCGCCAGATGAACACTTAAGACACAACCAGAAGATGAGAAATTCCCATTGGAATAAATGCTACGTTTATGAGCCATTGAATAGGAGTTATTTACTTTTCAGGATTGCATTTGGTGTGGAGAGTCTCTTACAGGCATCTGTTTTCTTCTAATTTATTTATTTAAGAAAGCAAATAAAAGGAGATGGAAGTGAATAAATCTAGGATAGAGAGGAGTCTTGAACACAGCATATAGGCTGACTGACACTTTAGAAACTCAAGTTGAGTTCTCCCTGTCGAGTCTTTCCTCTTGCTATGATGTGACGGTGCTGACCACTGCAATGTTTTTGAGTTTGTGTTCTTCTTGTGTCTGCTTGAGCCTTCCAATTTAGTATTGCACTGCAATAAAGTTGGATAAAGATACTTACTTTTCTTATACTTATACTTCATAATACTGTATATATTTTTTCATACCATGTTTATGTTTATTATTGTTATGCATCAGTTCACCAAAGCAAATTCATTGTATGTGAAAACTGATGATGAGATGAGACACCACACCTGGTAAATATAAACGTTTTTCCAAAGTCTACAATCTCCATTTATAACCCAGACGTATTTTAATAAAAATTTCAAATCCAATCTGATATAAGCCTGATGACATCACTATGTATGACTTTTTGATGCTTTAACCTTGTGACTGTCCAGACAATATAAAGTGTAACCTGTTAATGCTTTGAACTGTTGACCAACTAGACAGCAGTAAGAAACTTCCATCCGTCCATTATCTCTAACCACTTTTCTTCATCAGGGTCACGCAAGCACATGTTCGGTAGATGGTTGCAGAAATGTTACAAAGTGTCCTTATAAGACAGAGGAATTTGCTAATGAAACCTTGCTTGCATGACCTCTCAGATTTATTTTGCAACAGGTAGGACCCTCAGGCTGCGACCACTGATTCAGGTTGTCATTACTGTTGAGAGCTTTCTTATTATGTCTGTATTTTGCCCCTCCTTAACTAATTTACTTGAAAAATAAGAGTGATCTAATCATTTTTGATGATGATGATGATGAAGTTTCTCTCCAAAAAATGTGCAAGTTCATGCTTTTGGAATAATCAGTGAACACTGATGTTGAGTGAAGCGGTCTGGCTCACACTTGGCGTACATCCCAAACATGATGGATTAACTGGGAAAACCATTTCTATAAGGAGCTGGCTTCATGCATGGGGAGCTTTATCATGTTGAAACAGGAAAGACATTTCCCCCAAACTGTTACTCTTGGTCTCTGTTACTGTTGGTCTTACTTTTGAAAGTTACTGAACATAAGTTTGATTAGAAATGTTCATGTATTTCAGTTTATCTTCTTCTTTATGTGCAATTTACTTGACTGCAGGACATTTTCCACAAAAAGGGGAGTTTACATTTAAATCACAATGCTGTAAACTGTAGATAGACTCTGACTGAACTGTGTTTAAGTAAAGAAAAAAGACCAAAAACATTCAAGAAACAGCTTCTCTATACACACAAGATACCTTGACTTTAATATTTAGGAGTAAAGATACACTAATCACTGTGTAGCACGGCATGGGCATTTTTCTTGGAAGCTAATTTTCTAAAAGGTAATTGGTAAATCTGCAAGCCTGTTTCTCTGAACGCCTGAGTGCTCCTACTGTGAACGGTGATTCTTTTTTTATTGCTTGGCACAATTTTACATCAAACACTCGCTCAGTGCTCACATTTTAGCTGTGAAGTAATGGGATACATAGAGTAAAGCACACACTCAGGATACATGAAGACAACCAGAGTGGGTGCTGTGAGTTAAATTTCATTTTAATGTAATGCAATCAATACTCTAAGGATATCTAGATCAGCTGTCGCACAAACTTTTTAAACTTTTGTCACAGCAGTTGTCAAGAGATTACATTTTAATTCATTTTAAACCTCTTCTTTATTTCTCAAGCATTCCTGGATAATACGTGGTATGTCTTAAGTGAGATTTTGTCCATTAGAAAGGTGATAAAGATAAAATGTAACTGTTATTACCTTCATCTAGTTACTGAAAATAAACTCCTGTGGCCAAGTTATCAGTATCAGTGTGTCATAATCTACATAATTCAATCAGGACAATCACACACACCTGGTATTCACCTGCACACACACCTGTTTTCCTTGGCTCAGCTACTCTTTAAACCCCAGATATCCACAATTTACTGCCTGATTGTTCTTCCCTTCGTGCACTCACTGTTTTCTCGCCCTCTTCGCCCGTTTCTTGGCAAATCACCCTGCTTTCTGAAATTGACTTTGAGTCTCTGCCCTGTGTTTGTTGGCTTCTGTCTGCTTTGGCATCCTCGTTACGAATCTGTATTGTGTACTGCTGTGTCCCTGTGAAGAAGCTTGGTACATTGTCTTCTCTATCCACTGACTTCTGCCTGTTTGTACCTTTGTCTGTGGTGGAAATTAAAGTACCTTAAGAACTATACCTGTATTGTATGTGTTACATCTGAGTCTATGAGCCGAACAATGTTATGGCTAAATGCTGAATCTCCACGCCACACTTTAATAATAGGAAATTATCAATAAAATGTTAGTTACTCTAATGAATTGTGATTAGTTTGAGTGATATGATATGAAAAAAAGTCATCTAATCATTTTAAGCTGTCTCTTCCTGATGAACATGGGACTTTCATATCTCCCAGTCATTAAGAAATGATGTAACAATTTGAGATATTTTAGTCTAATTATGCTACAGCCGATATATTTTACAGGTTTAGACAGAGAAATGGAATTATTTTGAATCTTAACTTTTTGGTTTTATTTCAGGGATTATGATGAAAACTGTATGAGACTGAAGTGTCATTTCTATTTTCCAGAAACCAAGAAGAATATGTTCCCATGCCAGGTAAAAAAAAACAAAAACACTCTCAGCACTGGAAATTTCAGCTCTCTCACTTCAACAAATAATGTTGGCACTAACCAAAAATCCACTTTCACTTTGATCTGTGCTATAAGTGAGGCTAAAACCCTTTTAGCATATAATAATTTCAAGTGAATCGCACAAGGGTGCTGAAATCTTCAAACGGGCGCTATGAAGATCGCCTAATTTGATGATTTGACATTGTGTTTTAAAGATGTGGGTGACAGTCCAGGTAATAAAACAGCTAATGGTTTCAAATTTGAGATACTAAGTGCAAAGAGGTGCTTCAAGCATTTTATCAGCACAGACTGGATCGTAGCAGGATAATACCATCTGAGGGGTTTTATGGAGAGAGCGGGTACAATCTTGGCAGCTCTAATGCTTTTTGCTTAGCCATCTATGATCTATTGAATAGAGGTAGAAAGACTGGCAGACCGTGGGTTATATCCATTCTTCTCTCCTTCACACTTTTGTTTGACTGGAAAATACCAAAATAAGAGGTGAAAGAAAGATGTGAAGTAGACTTCATAAGATGAGGGAAAACGAGACTAATGGCTCTCTCAGACACAAAACGACAATGACATCACTGCGCCTGAAACCCATTATTTCCAACCGTCTGTGTTGCGCCACAATGGCTTTTAGCTGCACCAAGGAAAGCAAGGCACGCACACTTCATATTCAAGGTCTAACCTGGTTGAATTCAACACTACTGGCTGGTATGTGGAGTCTGCTGAACCCAGTGGCAAGTGCAATAAGGGGCTGTACTTGAGCTAATCGCTAATGACAGTATGCTATTATACTCACAATAACAATATTAACAGGCTGATATTTGTAAGGTATAATCAAGCAGCAACCTCTGTGCAACACTTATGTAGTTATGTAAAGGAAAGGCTGGCTAGCCATTGACGTCAGAAAGCTTTTTGCCTCAGGAAATTGTCCCAGTTTATCTTCAGAAATAAATTCTGACTATTTATCATGCTTTTATCATTGTTTTTTATCAACCCTGTACTTTTCTGTAATATCAGTCGCCTCACTGATGACAAGGGAAGTCTGTCATTACAGCAAAATTGTTTTTTCTTACAAGAGAAATCAATATTTTGTGTCAAATTATTGGTTTAAAAATTATTATTGCGTCCACTGTGGACCTCTGTGGTCTGTGGTCAGCCTCAGCCTGCTGCTGCAGAAATAACAGATGGTAGAATGCTGTAATTTACTGTATTTATCAGAATAAAGTATTCAAACTGTGTAATAAAATGATAAATGTGATAGGTCTTTTTTTAAGATATAACAATTTTATAATCATCCAATTACAAATAGGTTATTAACACAGTGTCATGGAGGAAATCAACCTCCTGTAATTGGGATGCGCATTTTCCACCCTGAAGCTAGCTGGACTCGCTACAGGGAGTTTAATTCTGGCGTATCACTTATTTCAAAAGCTTTGGCCGTTATTTCTGAGCTCTAAACATGGCAATGTCGCTACATTGACGCTACACACGGCAATTTCCGAGTAATAAACACAAGCATGATCACACAGGTAAAAGTTACACAGGTAAAAGTGAGAGTGAGGACTCTTAAAATGGTGGTAAAAGTCTGTAAATCTGTCATTGCATTGTTCGTTTGAAGCCTGTATGACTGCTTGTTTCTTTTTCAGTGATGTTGCTGCGTCCTCAGATCTCAGCAGCCCACTTGGTAAGCATAATACTATTACTAATAGGAGAGATGATCAAATTATGAAAATAAAACCCAAGTTGTAATGGACTAGAACTTTACTTTAAAGATGATGACTATGTGTAATTTTTAAATGGAGAAGTTAAATTGATTTAACAATTTTTAGTTTTGCACCACGAGCAGCAGATATCGGTCTGTAAAACAAAATGTGCAGTCCACAGTGAAGATTCTTCTCTGATGCTTCATTTAGACATAAAAATACTGAGCTTCTTCATTAAGCACAGCTTAATTTGAAGGGTCATCATTTAATTAAGCAGCTTCAATATGCTAATTAATGTATACCCTTACACTGCAGAAGCTACAGTCGGAATATCTGAGTGGAACTTAGTGGTACTTAGAATAAAATTAGAATAAAAGGACTATTGAGCTCAGCATTACTTGGAATGACCACGACAGCAGTCCCCAACTATGTGTGGTACTTAGTACTCCTTCAAGAAGAATGGGGGACATCAGTGAAATCCCCTGCTCAGGTGAAGACCTGCAGACTGATGGCTGACATCGTTGGCCACCCCCGATCTGCTTATTTTAGTTAGAACTGTTTTTGTTGTAACTAAACTTGTGAACTTATTCTTCTTCTGGTGTTTTGCCAGTTGGCACCAAGCCCTGATTTGCATGCAGGGAATCAAATTGCAATAAGAGATAGATAGATAGATAGATAGATAGATAGATAGATAGATAGATAGATAGATAGATAGATAGATAGATAGATAGATAGATAGATAGATAGATAGATAGATAGATAGATAGATAGATTTAAGCGGTGTTCTTGTTACATGGGATGGATGGTAGAGATGGGAAAGGCTTGTGAACATCATCTGACGGTTGTGTGAAAGCAGAGTTGGTCATGTGAGGGTTACAAATACTGTGTATTGACAATATGAGCTCAAAATCCAAAATGTAGGTTTAATTACTTTGAATGATGGACTCACAGTTAAATTCCACAGGGCACGGTTGGGACTCACTCTGTGTGTGCCATGGCGACTGGAGCTAACCACGACCATTCTAGTCAATGTTTGATACCCTGCCAGAAGCGCTGTGGTCCATTTCAGAAGCATCCCGGAAGCAGGTCTCCGCTCAGCATTGAATGCGGGGAATGCGTGGCTGCTGCATGGAGCAGCCCACATCAATCTGCACAGAGCAGCCCGAGCTGGCCGGAAGTCAGACACAGAAGCAGCATAAAGAATCTGGTCCATTTTCAAAATAAAACACCCCACACAAACTTCTGATCATACAAAGGGAAAACAATAAAGATAGAAAAATAATAAATAAAATAGAAGCACATGAACCAAGAAAAAAATGACCTAATCTAAGCAAGTTAACAAAGTCAAGCAGGCACAACGCTCTGCTTCTGAAACACTCCTGGTGGGGATTGAGGTAGCATGGAGAACAGACCAAAACAACATCGCAGGCACAGCGTGGCAGACTTGCCAGGTGGGGTATTGGCTTTAAGCTCACATCAGACATCATCGTTTGTTTGGTTTTTAGACACCTTAATATTAATTTTCCGAGAAATCTGAGCTTCCCAGTCCAATTACAATGACTCTCAGTATGCAGCATATGGCAGGAGTTGCTCATGTCGTGTGCACATTTGGTATGCACTTCAATTATTTCAGCACCTTCTCCAGAGGAAACCCCAAGTCTCAGTCAACAGGCAGATCGAGAATCAACAATATTTATACATCTGTTATTCCCTCACTGAGTTCAGCGTAATATTTGTTTGCCCACAATATTTATACATCTCTTTATCCCTCATGAGTTTAGCATATTCTTGTTTGCCTCATGTGGGGTCCTTGCGGATTGAAAACTCAGCAAAGCTTTGCTAATTAGTCTAGATTGCCAGGCATTCCTCTAATTACACCGCTGTTCTGTTGGAGCAGAGCTCAGCTCCTTCCTCCATCTCCCCTGGTGTGTTTTTTAAAGCTGGGACAGCGGGTGGGGAGTGTGGTGGGGTATCACTGATGCTAAGATGCATGCATACAGTACGGGCTCGTGGGTAAAGATTTTCCAGAAGAAGGGTATTCAAAAACATTATCAGCGTAAAATTGGAGGCTGCATTTGTTAAAAGCCTGGCTGGAATGAAGGAGATGAAATTTTTCGCACTTCTGTGAAATGTATTCAATTTGTGCTGCGGGGCAACAAAGTGTTCCCCGCCTAATAACAGAGCTGATAGGCTGTCAGAGGAGATCCACTTTGTTTGGAGGTAGCACAGCCCTTATAGAGAAAGGGTCTATATAAACACTCAGGCTTTCAGTGCTTCAGCCCACATTTCACTACTTCATTTCAGTTTTTTCTTGTGCTATGTTCCCTCTTTCTGACCCCCATTGCTTTCCTCCTTCTCTGTGCTGCTCTCATTCCTTTTGTAACAATAATTTTTCACAAGGTCTCTCAGTGCAAAGGGTTCTGACTAAGCCTGAAGCAGGAAGGACGCAAATTTCCAGCAGCCAGATGAAAGCTGAGTGCAAATGGAAGCCTCACAATGGAGAATCTATGCGTAATAGAAGATATTATAGTTTCAGACAGCCTGCTTAGGACATAAAAAGGCTTCCAACGTTGACAGGTCTTTTGAGCACTGAGTAATTTTATTTTTTATTCAGAGTATATTTTTAGTGATTGCTAAATCACCACAATCATTCTGAGTTTAATGTGGGAGCAGAACTACAAAGAGAATGAAGTAGAGTCAACAACTGAGATAGAAATCTGTTATTTAAAAGGGGAATGTCAATATTCATGACATGACTGGTGGGTCCTGCAGACGTTTTAACGATTTTTAGGGAAATTAAGAAAGCTAGCTAAACATGTGGTACAAATTAAGACCAAAGGCAGTGACACTTTGATCAGACAGTGGGTCACTTTGGTTGACATCAACATTAGGTCTGATTTAAGAACCAGACCTAATGTGGTGGAAAGGATGTACTATTAATATGAAATATTATATTATTATATATTATTTACTCTACTACTTTACAGGTGGTTACTTTCCAGATTAAAATTTTATACAGAAAACCTCTGTTATGAAAAATAAAGACTTATTATAGGTTCAACTACTACCTAACTATGCTGCTAACCTCATGCATCAAAGTGGAACGGTGGAAAAAAACTGTGATGACAACAATGATATATAATCTCTTGTTGCTATAGCTGCTTAGCAAACACAGACACAGAGGGCACAGAGCAACATCAGCACTTAGTTGGAGTCATGTTTGTCTTTAAGTCAAATATTCACTCTCTTCTTACTGCTTTTGTGTCTCTTTCGATGCTCAATGCTCCACTGTGTTCGCCAGCTAGTCTCAAACTGTGTCTGTCTGCTGTTTGGTGCTGAGCATTTTTTTTTGTATTCCCTTCCCTTTTCTCCTCTCTTTTTTTTCCTCCTTTTTCAACTCTCTTCTATCATCACACATAAGTATAGTTAGTATAGGTTAAACCAAATTTCAGTGCAGTAAAATCAGTGCGGTTTGATCACCGAGGAGTTTGTAATGGTGCCATGAAGTATCTAATGCAACGAGCTTCCAACAAATTACATTCCAGGCAGCTGTGGAAGATGATAAGGGGAGCACACAGCCTACCTGTGAAACACTGAACCCCTGCTGGGGAGGTTTTAAATTGCCGTGTTTTGATGTTTGCTCTCAGTGCTCCCGTTCCCTTTCTTCCAGCATCTACCTGAACCACAAAATGCCTCATCATCTGACAGACCTCATTCTCCTGATCTAAAGCCATGCACTATCCACATCCGTAAGCATCACCGGCTGCGAGTGCCAATCACCCACCCCGGCTCGCACACCGCCTGGCAGCAGGCTTTGTTATATTCGCAAAATGTAATTACAGTCTTGCATCAGTGACCCGCCTCCCCTGCAGCATTTCCCCCCCGGGGAGCGTCTATTTGGAGACTCCTGGGCTTTCTAATGATTCAGTGACACAACCCACCTCACCTCCAGGCATCTTTTACAATCCATGCTTCAAAAACAGCTTGTCTATAGGCTGCTTTCTGTACAGCAATGCCTTCGTTTGTGCTTTGTCAGCAGCAGCAAAAGGTCGTCGGGTGATTGCGGGGAAGCATTCGGCTTTCCTGTGACAACCTGGGATTTCACTGAGACGTGACTATCACATGAAAGCTAATCTACTTCATGTCTTGCATTGCAAAAATATCAATTATCATGACTATTTCAGAAGCATTGATGTGATGTGATATTGTGGTTGGATTATGAATTGTCCCTAATGGAGGTTTGTTATCTAAATGTAGCTGCCTGCCACTAAAACTCAATGCATCGATCAGTCCCCGAGAAGACAAATTGGACATAAAATTTTCAGCGACCTAGCGCAGTCATAAATATTCAATGCTCATTACCCAAGATGAAGTCGAGTTCAGATCATTCTTGTTTTCCTTTCTGCAAGAACATAATAACTCACCAATAAACATTGTTGCTGTCAACGATCAATTTGGCATGCGTAACTAATCTTCACATTTTTCTGTCTTTGTAATTTCTGAAGAGGTTTACTGATGCAGATCGGAGGAAAATGAATCTCGCATTACCTTGCTATTTTCTGAAAAAAATAATTGACAAAGTTTTCAGGATGACTCGTCTTCCTGATGTAAAAATAAGAAGATAAATCACATTCTTGTCAGAAATTACGCTTTTACATATTCATAAGACTTGTTGCAAAGTCTGTGTATTCATTAGAGGATAAAAGGAACAACGTAAGAGTCTACAGACGTGCCAGCTGATCCATGGGGCTTTTACTTTGATTTAATCTTGCAGCTCTTCTAGACTTTACAAATGTTGTTGGAGCGAATGAAACAAAAGCATTTTACAGAGGTCGAGACGCACCCAGAAAAACTATCCATTAGTTTACAGCCGCTTTGTTTAAGTGATGGGCACCATTGTTGTTACACGGTTCAAAATGACTTAAAAGCCCGGCACTTGGCTGAGGCTGATGTCATTAGTTTTGCAGTTATTTTGTGACTAAAATTATTGAATATATTGACATTTTTTGACCATTAGTTGTTGAGATGTTTCACTCAAAAATACAAATGTCCATCCAGTAGATGTAGGGTTGAACAGGTGAAACTTTGACCTGCCTGTTCACTCTGGAGATTGAAATCCAATCGGTGGTCGATATTTCAATCTGGACCAAAGTGGTGGAGCGACCAACACGTCACCGGCATGGCTATGATTAAAAACTGTATACAGCTGTTCTTCTTCTCTGGCTGAATTTAGGCGACTGGACAAGATGTCAGCAGCTCTAATTAGCTCCACACATGTTGCACGGTGCCAACAGTTTGACAGTGTGATAACTAGCTAACCAATTAAGAGATGAGATCTTCTGACAGTCTGTTGATAAGGACGTATCAGCTCAGAGTTCATGTAACGACTGGATTCATTTACAGCAGCCTGTGAAGGCCCGGAGGCACCTCGTCAAACACATGGGTTGACCTGTTCAGGCACACGTAGACACCTAGTAGCTAATTTTAAAGCACGGATGACTCCGTCTTATCAGCGCTTCTGTCCAGTATTAAATCATACAAGCAGGCTCGTTCAAGTGTGTAATGGAAATGACAGCAGCTGATAAGTGAAGAAACGTGATCAAATGAGGTCTCTTTGAGTTGCATTCTATCATCGCTGTTTATTACGAATGATTACTGACAGTGGGATTCAATATGTGCTCGAAGATGATTTATCAAGCCGGTGCTTCTCACTCACAGTCATGTCAGCTTGTGAACACATAAAAAAAAACAAACACGCCTGCTCTTTGACCTAATATGAAATGATTAGCTCATGACATGTTCCTCAGATTGGCGGAAGAAGTTGACGTGATCAAAAGCTCCAGAAGTTACTTAATGGACCTTGAGGTGAAACTGTTTTTATCAGCTGCTGTTTTCTGAGGTCAAGAATGTACTCATGTTCTAACGTTACTGTCTTGTTAGTGGAGAATTCCCTCTTTATTTGTCTTCAGATTGTGTTTCTCTGCTGCAGTAACAAAAACATGGGATTTTTGTGCTAGTCTACACAAGTTTAAACATTTAAAATATATACATTTGGTTTGTTTAAAGGAGCTATGTGTGAGAATTTCAGTATAAAACATTTTTAAATGAATTGAACTGAATGCAAAGAAACAGTTAAAAAATGACAGTTTTGACTGTCAAAGACCTTTATGTTTCAGATGTTATGTTTCGTGTTGCAGAGATATCTACTGAAGTTAGTTTACTAACCAGCTACCCTTCCTGTCTATTAATCTCACTCTGTACCTCGTGAAGCCATAGTGAGTCACTGTAGCGTCCAGTCCAGCTGTTGTTCTGTTTATCTCGTGGCAGGGATAACCGCCGCCTCTGGAGGTCGGCGCTCATTGTTGCCTGGCCTCCTGTCCCCACCTGAACTCTCTGTATCTTAGTCATCGGAATCATAGTTCTGTCCTGAAACCGGCCTCTGTCAGTGTTGCACCAGACTGTGGGTGGTCCCAGTCTGGCACGCTGCCCCTGATTTGTGAGAGTTCAACAGATAGATAGATAGATAGATAGATAGATAGATAGATAGATAATTGATCCCAAAGGAAATTCAAGTCTGATTGCTGAAGCTTTATTATCTTAATATGAACCATGGACAGAATGAGGACTGTGGATTTCATCCCCCATCACCCAAGAGCATTAGGATGGGATCTCCCCGTGACCAGCAAGTCCTCAAGTCTCTACTTTTCCTCAACCTGTTTGTTTTGAACAATGGTACGTGTCACAATTAGTGTTGTTTGACAGATTAGGTTATGCTGAAATGTATCAGTGGCTTTAAATTAAGCGGGGAGTTTATTATTTGTGTTCTGAAGTGTTATTTCTGTTGACATGGTAGTAGTCATGGGTCTTCAAAGACGTTTATTGAAGTGTACCCATGCATATCGGGGTTAAAAATGTCATAATTAAACTATAAAAGTATATTTAACGATTATTCGTTTTTAAATCGATGGGTTATGTACTAAATCTACATTCTTTTGTGCTACATCTGAGGATACTAAAATAATTCATCACATTAACAAAGGTGTTTCCCTCTAATTAGTTCACTCTGATAATTATTTGACATTCAGCTCATGTGTGAACACTGAGGCTGCGTCCCTGCTGACCAACTCTGTGTCTATTTAGTGTTAATTAGCATCACGGGGGAGGTTGAAGGGGGCAAAAAGGTTTGTTAAAAGAAATGTCAGATGCACTCGAACTCTTCTGTTCAACACATTAAAAAACAAACAGGTCCACAGTTGTGTGAGCGAAGACGTGATTAATAAACTGTTGAATCAATGCGCAGATTTTATATATAACACTGCCCTCATCTGGTCATTATAAGAGGCCATATACTTTTTATTCACTTCAGGTATTTCCCCAGCAGACAGAAGGATTGATTGCTGTTAGAGACTGGATGAATGACACCATAATGAAATGAAAATCACAGGTTATTTTTAATTTCTGACTGGATCAGAGTTCATTTTTACAGTGTGGCTTGCAAAAACATGTTAAAGATCTCTGTATCAAAAAAAAAAGGAATATTTTGTGCCATTACTAGTTGGAAATAACATCTGAGAAATACTTTACAATTAAAACATCGGCATTACTGTGGATGTACAATATAAAGTCAATCAAATCTACATAATTGATCTATACAAGTGCAGCCAGCTATGGACTTGCATATATAAAGTACCATAAAACAGCCAGGAAAATAAAAATATGTACATTTTCCTGCTTGAATATTTCAATTATAAACAGAATTTATAGGCTCAAAAACTTTTTTAATTTTCTACACACCCATTTAAGGAACATAAGGTGCCTTATTAGAAAATAATCTAGTGATATGTGCTCCATGAGAATCATTTAAATGATCAACACAATACAGTAAAATGCACACGCTCTGATATTAGGTTGGAATCAGCGCTCCGTCTACGCACAGAGCTCAAAACTGTTGATTCAAATAAAGATACGACTGAGTTTTAAATAAGAGACGCGCTCCTGTACACAGAGTCTTTCACATTGTGTCTGAACTTTAAATTACATAAGTGTGTGTGAGACCATGTGAGGAGTAAGGCTGGTGCTGTGTGGCACCTTTAAGTAGACATTTGTAGTACCTAACATATAAACACAGTGTTGAAACAGAGTCCAGATTAGCTCAGTGGTACCGACAGTGTTAACAGGACCTACAGTGATCTCTTTATGTGCATAGTCTTCCTGTTCTGCGAGCAAGAGAGGAAGTGTAATGTAAAGGCAGGGTGAGAGTGGTTTCCCCTCAGAGACAGTGTGATAACCCTCCAACTGTTATTCTTTCAGTTCAATCGAGTCCCCAGCAGAAGGAAGGGAAGGTCGGGGATTCCTCCCTCATTTAGTGTTGGCACCGGGTGCCTCCAACGTGGACGCACCGACAAACTCCTCCTGTCTTGAACTCCACAGTCTAAGAACTGGAGTACGTCCGAGAACCACCTGAGGTCGAACCGATGTGTGGCTTCTTTCTCTTGTGGTTCCAGTTACCAGTGACAGCAGCGTCTTCGGCTGGAGCAGGTCAGCAGGCAGTCAGTTTATATATATATATATATATTTTTTTAAAATAGACGGACCAAATGGGCCACGTTCAGTTCGTAGTGGAGAGGGGGACTCGTGCCACCTCGCTGCTCCCAGTTGAAGTGCTTTTCTGGTCAGCATGGGACATCTACGGTCGATGGAACCTGGTGGAAAGAGAGGAAGGAGGTCGAGAGGTTATTTTAGACCCTTCATCGCCATCTTCAGGGGAAATCTTCAAAAGAGAACACAGAACTCATGAAGTATTGATGAGGCTGCTGAATAAACTCGGAGAACAGTTGAGGTCAATTATTAATGAGTGTTGTATACAAGCCTGACCGGGTATAGATCCTGCTTTCTTCATGAACCTCCATCTCTGAACTCTTGAATTCATTGAGCTCTTTGCGGATGGCAGCCTGACAGGAGACATGAAAGAAACAGCACTTGAGCCTGGAATGGTTTTATCCACTTATAGCGAGGCACAAAAGAAGAAAGGAAGTGTGTGTGTGATCAAAGCTAGATTATTTTGTTGTAAATGTTCCAAAAAGTAATCTAAGCACAAATTAAACATGACACTTCCAACATACATATAATTTCTCTTCCTACATATTTTCTGAGCTTCACTGGTCCAGGTAATTCACTGGGTAAAACTGTGTGTTGCATTCCTGGGATTCCTCCTCGATACTGAATCTGCTTGGAATGCAAATCCTCTCAGAGTTGACCAAAGTAGAAGACGTTGTTGTTAAAGAACGCACAGGGCTTAGGCTGTCTCTTGCAAAGAAGGTCTAAGCCTCAGAAGCGCTGCTACTATAAGGAGAGGTGTCAAGTGTGTGTGTGTGTTTGTGAGGATGTTGGGTCTCACCTTGTCAGCAGGAGTGAGCTTGGTCCACGGTTTATCTGCTCGCCGGTCGTAGTCGTGAGCGTGGGTGGACTCGACGTACTCGTGGAAACGCAGGATCTTCCTCGCCTGGAGCTCGGCCACCGTTGGCCTCTGGGACAGCTGATGACAAAACAAATAACAACACGTTAAATAAAGTCCGTCTTAACTGCAAAGTGTATGATACATTACTTGGTTGCATCCTGACCTTTCTCGTGAGCCTCCGTTTGATCTCGCATCTCTCTAATCGTCGATCCGTTTCGTTCTTGGCTGCGGGAAGAAAAGACATTCCATGAGGAAGGGGAAACACAGCAGCCAGTCAGGTGGATTTCACCCGAGCTGCTGTCGGCACGCTGCCGTTACGGGACTCTTTAATCAGCGCCTCGCTCTGCACAAGGCGCTGCATTGTTTTAGCGCGGGCGCAAAGCGTCGTCTTGGCCTGGTCATTCGGGGACAAGCGAGACGCGGCGCGGTGGTATGAATCCTGGATCGAAACGTGCTGACAGATTCTGAGAAGTATTATGTTAATACTCGCTTCTGGGAACCAACTTGGCATCGTGGCGATGCTATACTGATGTTTTACAGCACAGCAGGCTGGTTTTCACAATACTCATGTGTCTATGCGTTGTTTTAACAACACACCACAAGGGGGCGTTCATTTTGCAAATGCTGCATTATGTAATGCTAACGTTAGGTGAAATATACAAGCACAAATAAACAAAGTGTCATAAAAGAAACACCAAAATGTGTATTTAGGCTGTTTTTTTCCTCTAGTCTGAAAGAATGTTGTGGAAGCAAAATAAAACATCTAAAAATTGACTGGCACATGAAAATAAAACACATTTTCATATTTTTTTATGATTAAGATTAACTGTTAACGTGTATTAAAATGTATTTCATCCATGCAGGATGTAAGACAAATCCCTGACAAAGTGTGGAAGAAATCTACTGGGTGTGTCGAATGCATACACACACTTAAATCCATCTCCCCGTCACCATATCACACCAAAAACATGTGCAAGTCTAAAGTATACATCAGGGACCCGCATACTTCTTCATAAATACCAGTACACGTATGTGTGTGTGAGGGATATTTGGTTCTGCACTATTATTCAAATTATTATTGAAATGATTCAAATCAGAAAAATTTTACAAACTAATGTGTGTTTAGTGATTATCAATACGCCCGAGGCAAGAGGGGGGGAAAAAAAACACATTAACCAGTGGACGAATGACTAATGCAGAATATTGATTCCAGCAAAGATGAGAAAAATGAAAAGTGTGCTTCTTGACCTTGTGGTGCAGAGAAATCAAACGCAAACGCGTGAATGAAGGAGTGAGGGGTGGAGGAAGAGTCTTACCTTGAAGGATGTTCCTCTGCTCCAGCTCCTCTGCTGACGGCCTCTGACTCAGCCGCCTGAAAACACAAAACACTGTTGACTACAGTTGTCCTTGGGAGTGGATCCAACTATATGAATTACACTATAAATAATGTATGTAATCAGTTAGGGTAGATGGATAAACATTGATTTGTCACATCCACTTTGACGAGTCCTTTACCGGTTCAGTGTGGTACCGATCCTGTTCTTCAGTTCCAACCACTGCTCCCTGTTGGTCCAACTCATGCCGTCGTGGTTCTCCTGGTTCTCCCTGTCCTCTCTCTCTAACCTCTCCTGTCTCTCCAGCTTCAGGGCTAACGTGTCCTTCCTCTTCACACGGCTCGCCAGCCCACCTGTTAAACACATGAGCCATGAATTAATAGTGATCGGCGCAATATATTCAAACACACACGTCACAAAGCACGGGTGTTAACGACACAACGAACTGCGCTATATCAGGAATCTTTTCAGATGTCATGATGTCAAAGAAAAGTCAAACCTGGATGGGTGTTTGCTTCTAATTTAGCAGAAAGATCAACTCACTTGGAGGGCCTTCCTCATCGTCGTCGTCGTCGTCTCTGTACAGGATGGGGCCGTCAGAGTCGGACTCCTCCTCGCTGTCCCCGGGGCCTCCGCCCTCATGGATGACACTCACTCTGGGGTCTCCCACCAAACCCCTCCTGCTGCGGGGCTCCAGCTCGGCCTGGCGAGAAACCCTCTGAGGGTGAAGCTTCCGCATCTCCTCCTCCATGTCAAAGTCGTCGTCCTCTGGCCTGTGAACGAGTAGAGAGTCTTATTTTCGGTTGTGTCCAAGCGTGAGAATTAACTGTAATACTTTTTCGGCTTCCTGTAACCACAACCTGCCCTGATGTGGTAATCCAAGCAATATTAGGTACAGTTGTAGGCTATTTGTAACTCTTTTGCCAGGTGAGGGAATAAAGCTCAATTGTTTGCTGAAGAGATGAACAAGGCGTAGTTCTACGTGAGTCTTTTTTGGCTGACAGACGGGCGTTGCTCTCTTGCCGTTAGCCTGCAGCAGCCTATTCAAGAGTACATGTGCACTTGTTTCATTCAGTCATTCAGTCTTTGTTGATATTGCTCCTCTTCTTTTAATTTTTAGATTACAGTATCTGTGTCGGTTATTTGCTGAATAAAGTCTGACTTTGTTTTGTCCTATGGCTGATCATCCAATAATTAATCTAAGCAGGCTCTTTGGCTACGTAAATAAAACTAATACATGCAACTATTAATGCAACTGACAACAGGAGGTAAAGTTGAGGAAAACAAAAAATAAAGTTTCATGGGTGAGGAGACGGGATGCAACAATTAGAGACGTTGATGGTCCGATTATAAAATGAGGAACAATCCCAGTTTCACTTTATTTCACAACATGTCATCATCACATGAGCATTTTTAGTTCAGTTTTAGTAAAAATGAAAAATGCCCAGAGGGCTGTGAGTGTTAAATAAATGGTGCAATGCTCCTTTTCCTGCTTTGCTGCCGTTTGTTTAGGTTGCACCGAAAAATCTTAACTTACCTCTACTTCACTGATTGTAAGTGACAAAAACAGTCAATGCAGTTGAACCTTTATAGGTTAAAAAAAGTGACTGTTTTAAACGTCAGGTAGTAAAGAAATCAGATGCATCCCCAGTGAGGAGTCATGGGTTAATCTGTAAATTTAGCATCTTGATTAATCAATCATTCATTTTGTAGTAGTTCAGATATCTTCTTTTGTTGGATTAGTTGATTGTTTTAATTAAGTTTCAGCAACTGGACTATAGATTTGCTTTCACTCTCACGTCCTGTGGATAAAACTCTGACCTAACAGTGTCTAAAGATCCTGAAACTCCTCTGTCAATAGCTACCACCCTTATGAGTCGTGTGTTTACTCTCAGCGAGACTTTATGTACTTAACCAAAAAACAAAAATCCAAGAAGTAAACGTACAGGCAAAGCAGTGATGTTAGCGTGTAATGTTAGTACGTGGGCCACTTACAGCCTGAGAGGTTCGATGGTGATGGGGAGAGAGTGCCTTGAGTTGCCCGTCCCATCGATGAGGAAATCTGGAGGAGACTCAAACAGTAGTGAGTGTGCCCTCTTGGAGCTGTCTGGGTTGGGCTGAGCCGGGCCGGGGCTGGCCAGGGCTCTCTGGATGAGGATGTGTAAGGGGATGGCTGGAGGCTGGCTGGGAGGCTCTGTGGTCGGGCTCGGGGGATCGGCTTGCACAGTTGGAACAGGACCAGAGGAGGAGGAGCTGGGAGGCTGGAGCGACTGAACCCTGGGAGGGGATGGAGGTATGTGGGACGGTGGTGGAGGCAGAGACTCGACGGAGATCTGAGGAGCTGCTGAATTCGACTTGTCCTCGTTGTTCTCGGGGGGAA
Organism: Argyrosomus regius; assembly: GCA_946959425.1. Lineage (NCBI taxonomy): Eukaryota > Metazoa > Chordata > Actinopteri > Sciaenidae > Argyrosomus > Argyrosomus regius. Next base: position 8,858,342 of record OX336899.1, on the reverse strand, counting down.
TCGGTAGCGGGGCAGAGGACCGGTCAGCGGTGGGAGACTCTGGCACCTGACTTGGAAGTGAGGGGTCCACAGAATGGCGCTTGGTGACGGGGGTCATCCTCTTGGGTGGCGTCGGTGGAGAGCGCTTAGCTGGTGCTGGCACTATGATGATACCACTGCCAGGCTGTGAAAGCTCCGCTGTTAAAACAAATCAATCAAAAACAGTAATCAATACCTGTCATATAGAAAGAGGTGCACAAACATTAGGATGCACAGTCAGTCTGTAGCAGGGGTGAAGTTAGTTTCATTAACACTGCTGAGTCAGTGGAGGGTGACACACAAATAACATCCAATGGGATCAACAAACTCATTCAATGCACTCCAGCACATTAGACGTCCATGCAATGTTTCATTGGCAGAGTTTAGAGTTACGTTAGTTGAGCCAAATACAGCTCCGGTGGCTGCAATACACATGCAATGCAGTACTGGTGTTAAAATGGAGGTGAGGTACTCCACACGCTACGAGGGCGGTGAATTTATACAACCAGTCTGCAGTCACTGTTAAGATGCGTTGAGATCTGGCGCCCCGATGGGTACCTGAGTAGATCTGGGCGGCCCTGTGCCGCAGGTATACGGGTAGAGAAAGATACAGGCCGTGCTCGCTCTGGCGTCTCCAGCTGGTCCAGTAACAAGGCTGCCTGACCTTAGAGCCCCTGTTCAATGAGGAGGCTGGCAAAAATGAGTGGAGATGTCAGGGATGGGGCTGAGTTTACATTCCAAGCTGGGAGAGGAATACAAGAGGGGTGGTTTCGAATAATGTTTGTCTTGGCTTTACAAAGTCCAGAAGCTAAAGTGAATATCCACCCATGGATGTTAAACGACTTCTGTGGAGAAATAACTCTGAGCATAAGATAAGAAATACTTTTCTTATTACCCTGGTACATAAAGTAGCACCGCAGGAATATTCATTTTAGGATTTTTCTGACATTTCTGCTCAGTCATTGCGGTAAAACAGCTCTCGTTGAGTTGATTTCTATTGAAGTTAGATGAATATAGCAGCTTATTGCAGATGAGAAAATGCAGTTCAGAACGTTACAAGTTGAATAAAAACAGAGACACTTTTACAGAGTTTCTCCACCAGGGAGCACTGGTAAGTTCATTTTTACACTGTAAAATATCCCACCCAGTAAATCAGAAACAAATCTAAGGAATCCATATCGAGACCGGATCTTTTTTTTTTTTTTAAGTTATGCGTTAAAAACAACATAAATTGCTATCAGATTTTTTAAACTCCCAAAGATCAAGAATATTGGCCTAAAAAAAATCCAGTATTGGTCAGGCTGTAATCCTCATCACATACTCGGCATATAGACCTTTATTTTGGGAAAACAACTGAGAATTTAATATTAAATATTAAATAATATAACACATAGGCAGAGAGGAAAACAGAAGATCCTCCAGGGATTGCCGACATGTGCGCACATGCACAAAGTCGCTCCAATAACAGTGTCATCGCAGACAGCCAGTAAATTAAGCTGCTCTGTACAGAAACACCTGTAGACTGTGAATGTGACAGAGTGAAATGAAATGCAGTTAACACATTCTAGAGAAACCTCAACTGGCAACATGGTAGAGGAATGCGTCTCTCCGCCACAGACACTACTCCAAAGAGACGGTGCTGGGATGGGCTGTAAACAAGAGCAGCTGTGGCATGCTGGGACAAAGGATATGAAGTGCTAAAAGCCAAATCAGTTTCTATCTAACCTCCAGAGTGCTGGCATTGCATAAATGTCGGAAAGACAAGCCGGTGCGTGCCCTCTCCTCAGAGACTGGCGGCAGAACGCACCGAAACTGCACACTAGCAACACATTGGAAAACACCTAGACAGCAACGAGCCGCAGACTCACTGCGAGACTGCGAGCACACACTTAGATTAGGAAGACCTAACGCTGAATATTTAAATAGACTAATAACCACAGATGATCAAGTCTGTTAAAAAAAAAAAAAAAAAAAATCACAACAGCCACAACATAGTAAACAAAAACTATCATCTGCATCTCTGAAACAGATGTGGGCAAACATCTTGCACAGCCAACATACCATGTAAATCCTTCAGTCTGAATGAAAGAGCCTTTGATCTATGAAAATATTTCCGGCTGACTTAATCTGAAGTAAGGTCAGTAATGCACCGCTGTTATGCACCTGCAGCTTCATCTGTTTGAGAGTGAAGTCAATGAAGTACCTACATCTCTACTTATGCAGCTTAACTAAATGGATCATAATCATAACATTGTCCCAGAGAGAGACGTTTCATCTAGCGCAGCATTCAGGTAAACTAGGAGAGAAAACAAGTACGACCTAGTGGCAAACATTAAGACACCTACAACAGAGTGTGTTATTGAAGCAGTGAAATTAGAGGACATTTTACTGCTCTGTGAAAAAAACCTTTATGAGAAAAACACTGAACTATGTGGAAGACGTTCTAGGTATTTGTATTCCAGAGTGCCCCGGGTTAAGTTTATCGTGTACCTGAACTGAATCAAATGGAGGCAAATATATTATGTATGGGTCTGGTGTCAGAGATTAGGTTGCTCCTTAGAGGATGGAGTCCAAACAGCAAATCTAATTTAATTAATCTGTGAAGTTAAGTCAGTTATGTTTGTGTTGGCCTTTGGATTGAAGAAATAACATAAAAGATGAGGGCTAATTAACTATAGGGTGGCTGATTGAATTGTAATCAAGGTACATTATAGAAAAACTAAAAACATGTCAACACACAAATATTATTTTTAAGAGAACAAAAAGAAATGTTACTGCTTTTTTTGACAAAAGTAACACGTCTTATCAAGTTTGAACTGTCGGTTACTTATTTAATAATTCAACAAACATTTATTGATCACTTTTGTTGGACTTTTGTTTTATACTGAGGCTGTATTACTCATATAATGATCATTAATAATGAACATGTCAACAAAAGTCTCTTGAATCAGAAGTCAATACCGAAACACTTAAACACAGCAAAACAAGTAGTGTCGAGTGATCGGAGCATGAAATCACGCTTGTGCCCTCGCATACAATAAAAAGCTTTCCTGTCAGTGTCATCATAGACGTAAAGAGATGGAGCACATTGCCTGCGACAGACTACAAGTGTCAATATTGAAGGAAAACATGTGGTGCAAGCTAAAGTATAGCTTACCTCCTGCACTACATTTAGACTGAAGCTGCCAACTCAAGTGTCAGAGCATTATAAGGACACAACTTATGGGAAAAGTATTTTGTGATAATGCTTTAACGGGTAAGTGGTCTGTGGCCCTCTGGAGGGGATTGTTTAAACCCAGCTTTGACGTGCAGTTTAATACCACGCTTTCTCTTAAAAGTTTCCCTTATTAAAATCCTGCAACGCTCATTTTTGAGGTTGTTTAACTAAAAGTATAAACACAGACACACAAAGACTAAAGCAGCTGTTTATAGAGACAGACTAATTTTTATGTGTCCTATAAAACTTCAGAAGCAGACGGCGGCAAACTCACCGAGCAGTGCGGGGTTGCTGTTGCGGTTGGTGGGTTTGGGTGGAGGCACAGGAGGCTGCTTGGCGTGGGGAGGGACAGGGGGCGGCGCGTCTGAGTCGGCAGGGGGGACGAGGGAGGTTCGAGGTGTGTCGTCGACTATTAGGGAGACGGTCCTCGGCGGCTTGGCCACGGCTACGGGAGCAGGAGCGGAGGAGGACGAGGAGGAGGAGGATGAAGAGGAGGAGGATGAAGAGGAGGAAGGGGGGGGACTCCTGCCGGACTCAGTGGAGGGAGCAGTGAGCGGTTTAGGGGGAAGCAGGGCCTGTTTGGGTGGTGGAGGTTCCTGCTGGGAGTCTTGTGCTGGATGGTCAGGGGCAAAGCGGACGCCAGTGGACTCTACAGAGGGGGGACATGCATAGAAAACACACATTAAAGAAGAGGTGACAACAACAAGGTTTCTACTGCTACACAAAAGGGCCATCACACACTGAAGTAAAAGGGGAGGTGTTAGTGAAGCTTGTAAAATATGATGTTTCAGATGTTACCCAGAGGCCTCGGATCAAGGCTCTACAGTTATTAGAGCAGCATGAATGAGATGAACTGAAGTGTACACACAGCTCACATGGACAGACATCAAAGAAGTAGAAGTGATTTGTTCTTAGCTCTTTTCGTGTGTACCTGAATCACACATATCAAAGCTTAATATTTATTGTTTCGGTCTGTTGAGGCTTGCAAATTGAGCCTGTTAGCTTCCTGTCACAATTACAGTTGAATCATTTACCCTAAATGCCTTCGCAGCTCCATCAGGGGACTTTGCTTTGCACACACACACACACACACACACATGTTGGCATTTCGTCATAGCAAAACATTAATTCCTGGGAAAATGGTGTGCAGTTGTTGAGAGATTGAGAAGAGATTGAGAAGAGATTGAGAAGTTGTCTGCGTATCAACCAGACAAGTACAAACAGGACATAAAAGTTCCATCAGGGCTGCGACTAACAGTCACTTTCATTTTTCATTTTTATTCGCCATTAGTTGTTTGGATTGTGGATAAAAAAACAAAACATCTGAAGACAGATATTCAGTTTACTGTCAGAGGACTAAAGATAGCAGAAATCCACCGCCTTCATTTAGTGATTATTTGAAGTTAACGAGGCTTCAGCAGCCTGAAGTTACTTAGATCATGTGGGTTTCTCCCAGTGTTACTGTCTTTTTAGTACAAAATCTTTGCTTAGTTGCACTGGAGGGAAACAAAGTGATTTAAATCTGAGTTAATTAAATCAAGTAAATATCCTCCAGTGTTGGTGGCTTTTCAGTACAAACTCCTCAAGTCTCATATTAGCCTCAGATAAACTTTAGAATACATTTTTTACATTTCAAATAGGAATATTAGGAGAGCTGCTCGCCAGCAGAAATAGTTATTTTTGCTGATAAGAGCTGGAAGCAATATGTATGTGTGCCCCTCATCCAGTTTTATCATGTTGTACAATGTCAGAATCAACTGTGACAAGGTCACATGACCTGACGAGTAGTGGTTCTTAACTGTCACAAACTGGCAGGATAAGTAGAAAAACACACACTACGTTAGCTACCGTACCTGAGCGATCTCTGAACTCTGCAGCTGGGATATATCTGGGCAGGGTCGTCCTCTTGTCAGCCTCTGACATCGGGCGAGCCTTCTTGCTCTCTTCTGAGGAGCTCTTCTGTAGAGGAGGCCGCAAGTCCATCTCGGAGACGGGCCTGATCATGGAGCGGGAGTCATCCAGACAGCGCTGAGGCTCTGGCCTTTCCCTCCTCTCCTCCCTCTTTTCCCGCTCATCTCGTCGCTCTCTTTCATTCCTCTTGGCCCAGTCATCCCGTCTGTCCCTATCCTCTCTCCTCTCTCTGTCTTCCCGTCTGTCTCGGTCATCTCTCCTGTCCCCATCGTCTCTTTCTCCCCGGACGTCTTTCCTCTCTCTGTCTTCTCTTTCTCTGTCGTCTCTCCTTTCCCTCTCAAGACGCCGATCCCTGTCTTCTCCCTTGTCCCTCCCTTGCCTCTCGTCGCGATCCCTGCGTTCCCTCTCGTCCCGATCTCTCCTTTCTCTCTCATCCTTGTCTTTCCTTTCTCGCTCGTCGCGATCCTTCCTTTCCCTCTCGTCGCGATCTCTGCGCTCCCTCTCGTCGCGATCCTTCCTTTCCCTCTCGTCGCGATCCTTCCTTTCCCTCTCGTCGCGATCTCGCCGTTCCCTCTCGTCGCGATCTCGTCGTTCCCTCTCGTCGCGATCTCGCCGTTCCCTCTCGTCGCGATCTCTTCTTTCCCTATTGTCTCTCTCTGGTCTTTCATCTCTCCTCTCTCTGTCGTCTCTATATTCTCGCCTTTCTCGGAAGTCTCTGTCTTCCCTCCGGTCAACACCGCCATTCCTTTCCCTTTCATCTCGCCGGTCCTTTCTTTCCGCATCGTCTCTGTTTTTCCTTCCTCGGTCCTCCCTGTCATCTTTGCCGTCTCTCCTCTCCTCTCTGCGGTATCTGTCATCTTGTGGGGGTCCCCGGGGTAAAGATCCGCCTCTCTTATCGACATCTGATGGCAGGCGGCTTCGTCTGTCCGGGTCCGGGACTGAAAGACGTGCGTGAGAGTCTACATCCAGAGGCGCCCGGTTACTTCGGGAGGCATCGGACGGCGCTCTGTTTCGACGTTCATCTGCTTGGAGCGGCCTGAGGGGATTCACCTTGCTGTCGGATTCCCCTCGAGACACTCGCAGCCCTGCATCCGATATCCTGTCCACGTCCATTGGTACAGGGTGTCCATTTTTCAGTGGTGGACCTTTGGAGTGGTTTACATCATTACTCTCTGTCCCAGGAAGACATAAGTAAGATACAGTTAGCATCATTAAAAACGGAGCCAATTCATCCACAGCATATTCTTTAACAAAGTAAACATACCATTCTCTGGGATATCCTTTAGGACACCTCTTGCAATCAGCTCTTGCCGACTTTTTCTAACAGAAATCTTTCGTTCCAAGGCTGAAAAAGGGGTAGAAAGAGAGACAAATTAACCTCACATTTAGTATTCACAACAAGTGAGAATAATAACTCCTTGTATCAAGCATACCTATTGATGTTTCAGCAAACTTCTCGCTTTGCTTCTTCTTCCTCCATTTCCAGGGCTTGAAGATCCTTCCCATTTTGGAGAACTTGCCTTTGCGCTTGGTTGGTGGCGTTCCCCCACCAGAGTTTCCTTCTTCACCCTGCGTCGTGCTGTGTTGCAAGTCGACCTCATCGTCTGCACGGACATGACATAATGGCAAACAATAGATGACTCAACGCTTGACTCATGGACTCACAAGTTTTATGTTTTTTTTTTGATTGAAGCAAATATAAAAAGAATAACTGATGTGGTAACTCTGGTTTATTGCTGGAAAAATCCTCTTTAACAGCATCGGGTTTCAGTAAACTGAATGTTGGGCGTGTTGGTTTCTATGTTCCCAGAAGGCCAGAGCGTAAAGAGATCAATACACACTGTTCGAACAATCACATGTCATTTAAAAAAAAAAAAGCTCTGGCTAAACAACCACATTTTAATAAGAGTTTTTACCGAACACAACAGTCCATTGTGCTCATGTGAATGTAACTGATAAGTCTATGCTATGCTGTATTGACAAACCCACATGGTCTTTAGGCTTATCACAAATTCTTGGCAAGCCTCTATTACAAATTGGACACAATGGAATTTAATCTTCAGGCTAGTACATACCCAGAAATCTGGACGACAACTGTTAGTGGCCTGTGACCACAGCAAACACTACTGTTCAGGAATCTTCTGTTTCAGTGAGTTTGTGACAAAGTCTTGAACACTTGACTGTCATAGCGGCAATTTCAGGCAGGATATGAACAAATAGTTTTACATTGGATATCATATCATGACTAGCTGGCATACGGGCCAATATCAACCTATAATAATCTCAAATAAAAACAAAAGAGTCTTTCTTTCCTGACTGCAACAGACACAAGGTTAGATTCCTAATCAGGTATGCATATCCGTACGCAGGGTAGGGCTCCAGCTCTAAGCTCCGGATTCAATTATCTGTCACAATAAAAAAAAAGGACCAAACCTCAAAACAAGGCTAGTCCAAATTCCACTCTTACTGCCTGCTTAGGAGTCTCAGCTGTCACACGAGAGCCAGACAGTGAAGTATGGACACAGCTTCTTCTGGTATGATTTACAGGCTTGTGTGAATGAATGTGATTTTTTTTGTCATAGCAGTGATGAGTATGTTAGCAAAAGTTTAGATCGTGACAGAAAAACTAAGCAAACTGTGAGTGTGAAACCATGACTCAAAAGTTCTACGTTGCTCTTCATATGCTACTGAAAAACCCAAGACAGCAATAACTGGGTGTGAAACCACTACTGTAATTCTTAGGTGATGAGTCGGATGGCAGCTGTTACACAACAGAGAGCACAGAGCAGAGCACACGGCCTGTGTTTAAAGTGCAGGCAACTTATGTACAAGTTAACGTACAGGAGGTCAGCTGAGCTCATTTTCTCATTAGAGCAGTTTAACTGAGCGTTACATGACGGTGTGAAGGCGACATGTGTGATGCCAGTTGTGATTAACAAGGAATGTGCGCGATAGAGGTGCCATGATCGGCAATTCAGTCGACAGTCGCTGACTTCCAAATATGCATACTCAAGGTCGTATGACGCATCTTTGTCCATTTTAGAAGGACAACAATCCCCAAAAAGTGCAGGCAAAATGTAAATACATACATACTATAAGTCTATTTTAATTTATAAGAGAACTTTCTCTTCTAGTTGGTACAGTCTTGGAAGAAAAACTGCTACCACTGGTGACAAAAGCAATAATTTCTCAGAAACACACCACACTATCATCACTGACTGCACTGCTGTGAAGAAGAAGCTGATATTACTAAGGTGCAATTGTATTACTTATATACAAACATAATTATATTATTGAATATCATCAACCCGCAACCGAAACCACATAATTAGAGTATAAAACCAGATGCTGTTGTTACAATACTACACAAGTCAGACAAAGTGAAAGCTGTGGTTATTGGACGGAAAAGAAAGAACCGGGATAACCAACAGAAACTCATGCAAATAAGCCGGGCATAAATTGGAGGTCGGACACGAGAAGTGACGCAGAACAAGTTGAGAAGATTGAATCCTTCGTTTTCTCCCAGCAACGCCATAACTTACTGATAGTTCAGCTGAACAATATCTGACAGAGGACGGGGCAACCTTCCTAACGAAACACTCACTGATACTGTATGCTACACATTTGTCACACTGAGGGATTAAAAGTGGATTGTTACTTTTTTTCACTCAGTATAAAACCCCGTGTCCTGAGGATGAGTTTTTCAAGGTCAGAGATGTAGCCAGCATAATGAGTCACGAAGGAAAGCTCAGGACATCAGGCCGCCTTTGGAAAATAAATCTTTTGTATATTGAAGAGAGGCGAATACTAGATTTGATCAATCGTGAATACAAAAGCTGACACACCAGAATTTGGTGTGTGGTTGGTGGTTGGCATCCAGTTTAAGATATATGTACAGCAGGCAACCACAAACATGCTGTCGACACAATGGGAGTAGTTTTCCATATGTCAGATAGGATAGAGGGCTTTTACCATTCCTTCCTGCAACATCTGACACTAATCCACCAAATTTGAGTCAACTCATCAAGTTAAAAATAGTAAGACTGTTGTAAAGACTACGGTTACAGCCATTTTCACTGATAAATAACTGAGTTTAGTGCGATCTCTTTAACGTCCTTGTGTTACTGCTGATCTCTTGCTAGCTGGGCAGGTTAGTCTGTATGTTTGTTGGCAGCAATTCCACTTTTGCAAATATATTATGATGCATGTTATTTGAATATAAAGCCAGAAATCATGAATTGCAAGTTCATTGATTTATAATCTATAGAAGCAAGTGATGCCAGCTATGGTTTACAGCAATATCATATCCAGAGTGGGACTATAGCCTGACATAAAGTGGATTTTAGAGACTGATACTGATATTAATATTTGGGAGTTTAAATTATCTGTCAACCATATAAATCGGCCAATAGTATTTATTTATTTTTAACTGTAACAGATACTGCGATACATACAGAGACAAGAGTTACTTATTGGCTGACATAAACACAAATCAATATATCTGCAATCGGTCTACCTCCAATTTCAAACCAATATTCAGATAGCTAGCTTCCACATTCACATTAGATACCTGCTGATGACATGTAAATATCCCAAACATCTGCTGTCAGTGTAAACGTGTTAAGTTACTCGTGCTGTCTAGCAATGACACCATTGCTTAGGTGGCATATGATTGTAATGATACACTGTATCACATGGTAGGACAGAAATATGTGTATTCATCAGCCTTGACCTCCTTTTTAACTGGCCTTTTCTGTTTGTCGTCACACTTGGTTTCATTTACGTCTACTGGGAGCAGATAAGATAAAAGGAAAAAGAAAAAAACACCTTACAAAAGTAGGTTGTATGTCAATAAGTAATATTTTTAACATTCTGACTGTCTGTATCCCTGTTCTTTACCTTTATGTATGATCACTGCTCCTGTAGCAGTGCAGGTTGTCTGTTTGAAATTCATGTATGTTAATGAGTATTGGAATTTCTCCAACGTTCGACACTTGCTGTAGATCAGTACTGGTGGGTGGGTTTGTGTTTCTTTGCAAACAGTCAGAATACAGTTCGCCAGCAACAGCAGGCATGTTTGCACCTTTGTAGCTCGCTGGTTGAAAAGTGAAGATGAATCTATGTTTGAATCCCAAAAGTTTAAAAAATTTACTCTAAGCTGGATCAAAGCAGAATCTGATGAGATTTGAGGTTTTATTCATTCAGCGTTAACCGTTCTCTTTCTGATCTAGTATTGTTTTGGTATCCAGTATGTGATACTATAAAAAAAACTTAACGTATAGTGACAACGCTAGTTGAGATTGTTCAGCCAAACCTACTCAATACATTTACAGTTTATTGGCCGATACACCTACGGTTTAGTCACAGATAGCACAACTAGTATTCAGCCCAGCACTGCAATAATGTTTGTTCATGAAAGGTAATTCTCCATAAAATGTGAAAAAAGTGTGTTCTGCCTATCAGCTGTATGAAATAAAGCCGGTTGTTGTATGGATGTGTGAAATCCCTCACAGCTATTCCTGACAGACACCGGTGGGTGTTAAACTGGGAGGGGTGGTGTGGCAGTGAACTGGGAGAACACTACTTAAGTTTGGTTACAACAGAAGCAAGGCGTGATGCAGTGACCTTGTGTTACAGTACAGCGTGACAATCTGAGATGGCTGCTTTCCACAGAACAACCAGAGAATTAAAAACGGCATCGACTCGTATCAGGTGAGGTCAAAGACAGTCATGTATGCGTATCTAAACAGAAGAGCCTGTTTCAACAAAACCTACGACAACCAACATCACAGCCTTCTGTAAACATTCAAACTAAATTAAACCTGCACTGACCTCCCGACATTAACGCAACACCCCGCAGTCCTCCAGTCAAAGCTGTCCATATGACTCATGCCAATCACATGACACGTTGATACCAAAGACGCAGAATAGCCCACCAGAGGCAAAAATACTTTTTGCACGCAGAGCAAATATGTAACCAAGAGGATGTCCTCATGTTACTTGTTTAAAGTAGGCAAGAGTGTTGGAAAGTGTTTGAACAGAAACATTGTTTCTTTGTAAACACTAGCAGGCCATGATCTATTACAGTGCTGTGACATTTTGTATAAAATAAGTGACAGACTGTGTTGTATAAATGCTGGATCCAAATAGCTGTGAGCTGTTTAATTAAGAAAAACCGTAGGTGTACAAATATAACTTGAGAGAGGACCCTCCTTTTGACAGCAAAAAACAGGTTCTGAAAGTTTCAACTGTTATTAGCCAAACTAGAGAGACCAGAGCACCTGTAGACTACAGTATGCCTTCAGACGCCAAGCAGTCTAAGTGTAAGATAACATAAAGAAAGACAGATCCACATGGACGGGGGGGAGCTGGTGTCAGTTGGTGCCTTGGTACCCCTCAAATCCTGTTTTTCTGAGGAGCTTGTGCAGGGAGATGGAGCGCTGTGTGCAGACACAGAGAAGTTTGTGTGGGTTGCGCGTTTCACAATCACCACATTCCATCTGCATGCATTCTTCTTCACCTGTCTGTGCCTGCCGCCTTCCACTTTTTCTCTGGTTTCAAAACACCTGCTCATACATACATAAATATATACTGTATTCTCCTGTTGGCTTTCTACACAAACGCGAATCTGCCAGTCGTGTCGTTTCCCTCGCCTAATCTGTCAAAACGTTCACAAGCAACCGTTCAGTGCTTGAGCCTCTGGTGTCGGACTCACCCGTGTTGTGTTGGGCTGGTTGCTGGGCCACTGTCTCACTGCTAGCACTGTGTCCCATGCTACGGCTCCTGTCCCTGCTGGCCTGCCGGGCCCTGCCTCTCTCAAGGCCCACGGCAGGAGAGGAAAACCTAAAGCCGCCTCACTCTTCTCCAAGCAGACATGGAGCTACTGTAACTCAAGACTGTCTTCACTGCTCACTTGTGTCGTTTAGTCTCTCTTGTCTCTGTAGACTTGCCCTCTCCCCCCCCTTTCCTTCAAGCCTGTGCGATTTGGTCTCTCCCCTCCCTTCCTCCCTCCTTCGTTCGCTTTAAAAAACACAAACACACTCGCTCGCACAAGTTCTTAAGTCCCTCCCTTCTTGGAGCTCTGACTTCATGAATAAGGTACGCCAATAAGGTGATCCAGCAGTCTTGGATGCCTTTCATTCCCGAGAGCAGCTTTTTTCGGGGCCAAAGTTCACAGCAGGCGAGCTTTGAGGTTTGGCCGGTCCAGCCGTCAAGCCTGGAGGGATTTGCGATGCAGTGGGCCCCCAAGCTAGCACCATTTCACAAGACTGACAAAACACTACTCCCTGAAGGGCGAGGGGCGGGCTCAGCAGGGTGAAGTAACTCGAGAAGTGGAAGGTGAGCCGGGCCAAGGTGGAGCTCAGAGAAGAGAAGAGGAAGTGACACAGCGGAGGTGTCCAATGACTCTCCAGGGATTGTCCTTTTAAACTATGAAACGCATGTGCAAACTGAGATCACTTTTATGAGATATTAGCGACTACGTTTTACAGCCACACCTGAAACTATTCCTTGACTATATCGCCCTCAGGTTACACCTGTTTTTATTACAACATAATTGATTTTAGAAGGAAAAATCTGATAAATAAAAGTCTTTAAACTACTTTATCTCTTTCTCTCTCTGAATCTTTTTGTAACATTGAAAAACCACAAGACAACATTGAGTAAAGCTCCAAACACAGAACAAAAACATCTCCGGAGGCCTTAATCTCACATACTGTACATCGTCATGCTGGACAGAAAGAGGGCAGCCAATCTGTGTCATTCCTATCAGAGCACTTTGTGATTAGCTTCCATGTAATCAGTGTGTGGGAGTTGAAGGAGCTCCTCCGTGCAAGCTAGAGATAAAAGTGGAAAGTAGGAAAAGAAGATGTTAAGCATCTTCTCTCCTGCTAATCAGACAGAATGTGGTTTATAGAAAGTGATCTCAAAAAGGCGAGACGGTGCAATGTAATAACCTGTTTGAAACATTTCTCCACAGCAGATGGGGGATTAAAAGCTTTCCATAAATTGTAGTATGCACCTGCTACTTCATTAGAATGTAAAAACCTTTTTAAAAGAAAAGTTGATAAGCAGCAAGAGAGCAAACTATCTGTCATAGGAAGCTGCTACACCGCTGTTGCTCCCTCTGCAGTCCAATTAAAGCAGTACAGCATGGGAGCGCAGAGGACTCAGGAATGTGAGGAATGCACGACCACGAGTCGGCCCTTTGGGACAAGGACGATAATTAAGATAGCAATCCTGGAAGTCATTTGTAAACAGACGGGGATCACAACCTACGACATCTTCTCACTCATTATGGGACTGACATTATTCACTCTTTCCCAAGAGCAGCAGCAGATGGAGACAAACACGTTTTGTTTGTTTGTTTTTTTTTAAACATGAGACCATGAATCATCAACTTGATGACTCGCAAAAATACTATCACACCATGTCATCCTGACAACTCCAAAAACACACAAATACTAACATAATGTAACACGAGAACACAAGCTGGATGCCCTTTCGGATCAAAATACAAGGACATGTGAAGCGCTCCAGTTGCTCAGCAGCCATGCATTCATGTCAGAAACACCTTATAGAACAGAGCAGATGAGAAAGTCCAGTTTATTTTTACTGCTTGGCCACGAGGCCAGGCAGGGATGAGTAGATCAAACTTCCTTAATCTGTTCCTGCCGTGGCCCAGTTGCCTATAAAAAGTGGTCATGGAGCAATGCCCGGCCTGTCTTGGCATTTCAAATGGACCAAAGCGGTAACTGTTAATTTGCTTTAAATACTGTCTCAATCAAGCTGTAACTATTATTTAAAGGAACACAAAAAAGGACAGTAAAATATATAAAGGAACTGAAATTTAAACCTTTACATTCAACACCTAACAACAGACAGAAAGCCAGTTTACTCACAAATATATTCAGACTGAACAGCCATCCCTGGTATTTCCCCCACAGACGTTGCAAATACACTATAACGGCTCAGCCTGGGAACAAAGATCCTCTGGGTCAGTGTGTACGTGGTGTGCCGAGGTCGTCAATGATCGAGGTCAGTGGTGAAATAGACACAAGGCCATGAGTGGCAGTGAGAGAAACCGGCTCTGCTAACCTACAGGTGTGTCCTCTGGGTGAGGGCCAATCAGATAGCAGCAGTGTCAACAGTGCAATGCGTCACAGGTCCAACCCCTTATTGGGACAGCTTCATAACCTAACACTTTGTTTGTTGACTCACCACTTTCTGTCATCATGATACTATCAGTCTCACGCCAGCCAGCATATACACACGTTTCAACCTCAAGTTATAGTTTTCTAAAGTCTGTCTTATGTCTTTCATACAAAAACATATTTATCCAGCGTAATAACATTGAAAAAGAATGACAAACAAAATAATAAAACTACAAATTCTATACTTTTTTCTTGCAGCATCAATAATTTAAAGTTTTTCTTACCAGGATTTTCCATCACAATATACAAAACGCAGCAGTCAGCAGCTCCTGAAACAAACAAAAAAATGGGATTGTTATGAAATGAAGTTATGAACGACAGATCTCAATAATATTACAAATTAAAGATTAAAAGATGTGACTGTATCTAATCTAAAGAGTTCCTTGACGCTAGGGATGAACTGTATGTATACGATAACCGATAATTACTTGTTCTCATGCTTAGTACTGATAAGATAACCGATAATTTCACATTTTTGTATTTTAAAAAGTTCATAACCTGTAGTTTATTCACACCTTAGCTCTGATCGAGCCAAATCTAAATGACATCACTATTGTTAACAAGAAAAACAAAGAACAGGTGTGACTCTTCTATTGTTCTTTCCTTTTTTTCTGGTGAAGTAAATCAAAAAAACTTGAACACACTTTCGCTTTCATAGAACATGAAGCCTATTAAACGCCTTGTTGCCAAATAAATTATTATTATCAACTTACCACGATAAGTTTGATTTATCAGCTATAATTATTAGAATAACACCTAATAATATAAATTTCCTATTATCAAGCAATAATTTATCTGCCCTGATGTAAACCATGCGAGTATAAACAAATGTTTTGCTTTAATGAATACGTCTCACTTGTAATCACTCTGAAAACAATCTAGCCTAACTCACAGCTAAACAAACTTTTACAGGAACTTACAAAAGTTTATTCCAATCACTGAAGACTCGAGTGTCCATTATTACTCAGTAAATCAATGAATGACTCTCAGGACACTTCAATAGATTGGATGTTCTCTGCAGCTAATGGGGGGCAGATTGAAGCTGAACAAAAGCTCTGTTGTGCTAGCGAAGACAAAACGGAGCATTAATTAGAAATCCATTCTGAATCCTGCTCGACTGAAAGGCAAATCAACTAGTCTCATTCAGAAGCTCTTTCGCAAGAGACACGAAAAACTGCTGTCCTGATTAAGAAATTACCGACCAATTACAAAATGACATTTAAAAACGAGGTGGGAGGGTGAACATGAGCACGCTGTGAGCAGTAGTGCTCTATAATCATCTTAATAAATTAAGTGATGAAGGGGAGACAAAGTGATTAATGGAGATTGAGCAATACCTGAGGAAGTGGAAAACAAAATACTGTTTTACACAACAAAGCATACATTTATACAGTTTAGAAACATGTAGTGGGTAATAAAATAAATGTATATTTATGGCTGTTAAGTGTTTGCCATTTATAGTCACTTAGCTTCACTTTTATCCAAAGCAACTTATAAAAAAAGTTGTTGGTAGTGCTAGGAGCGGAGGTACTCTCTGAAGAGCTCGGTCTTCAGAAGGTTTTTGAAAGGTAGAGAGGGACGCCCCCTGCTCTGAAAGGAACTGATAGGACGGGGAACAACAGACAAGAAAAGTTTGGATCTGCTTTAAGCGTTCGGGTAGCAGAGCCAGGCGTCATTCAACAGAGGAGCACAACGGTCAGGAGGTAACATAAGCCTGTATAAGGGCATTCAAGTAAGAGGGTGCAGAACCAGAGACTACTTTGTAGGCAAGCATTAGCAATTTGAATTCAATGCGGGCTGCTACAGGTAGACAGTGGAGCTCGATGAGCAGCGGGGTAACATGTGACCTTGAAGATCCCCGATCATCTACATTATCATTTATCATATCATTACATTAATCGAGTCAGTCTGATTCAGGAGTTGGATACCATTTTACCTAGTTTATTTTCACATTGTATTGTAATATAATTACAAACTACATCTGCCCTGTAGTAATTCTGACCATTAAATAAATGCATTTTTCAACAGCTACCCAACAGCTCATTTAAAACCATCAACGTTCCAACTATTTATTTATCTTTGGGTTCTATAGTTTTACACGACTGTCCTGTTCATGTTCCAGCAGCGATACAACTATGAAGTGGTCTTTGTAGTTGTCCATGTTAAAGCTACACAAAGCTTAATCCTGAATCATGTTTTTGTACATGGGTATATTTCTGAAAATTCAACTAAAATCTGATCTTTCTTACTCAGTCCCAGACACCAGGATGCTCAGGGTGTTTCTGTTTCATGCAAATTTAAAATCAAGAACTCCATGTAAATAATGCAAATGACCTCAAGATGTCACACAGTAACAGCAGTGAAGGCACAGAGGAATCAGAGTAGACAATGTCTACTGCAAATGCAACAGAGCAGCCTCTTTCAGATCACCCAGATATGTAAACACACACAGAAATGTTGTTTGTGCTGAACACTGAGGGACTATCAACACACCTGACAAATGACACCAGTGTTATTATGAGCCTCTGTGTTCAATGTTTTAAAAAGTGCAGTAAAACTTAGTCCTGAAGGATGTTTCTACTAACATTAATAATTTATTTGTATTATTTTTCTCCATGTTTCTATATGATCTCAATAACTTTGTGATTTCGGTTGTATATTTTGTTTTTAGGGTGACTTTGTAACATCTGTCCAAGCACTACAGATGAAAAATAGCCTTCTTGCTACCTCTGGTGCCTTTACAGAAATGTATTATTAATGTGCACTGTCCCTGTTAAATAAATCAACAAATAATAAATGTTAACTTGCCCCTAACACAGCAGACCAACACAACCACAGCAAAACAAGCTCAGTACTGTGCACAGAGTTTGAAATGAACTTTTTTTCCTTGTGCTGCAACTGTCCCAAATTTCTCACACTTAACATCCATTGTCCCAATTAATATGGTATTACCATACCATTATGGTAGACAATATAGTGAAATGCAACCACCCCGCCTCATCCTCTCCTTCCTAGCGTGAAGGAGACACTATGGTGGCCACAAAAAAACATGATAGTCCCTACATAGAGCCAGTGTTTGGTTTGTCCATTCTGGGCTACTGTAGAAACATGGTGGTTCACAATGGTGGACACAGTCGGGAGAGGGCCTGCGACGTCTGTAGATATAAAAGGTTCATTCTATGGTAACACATTTATATTGTCAAACAATTATAGTTGATCGCTAATAGCTGCTTTTTCTCTTAGCTCTTATTTTGTGTTGCTTGCTACAGTATTGTAAAGCACTCTCATGAATTAACTTTGCAGTGAGACCAAGATTTATTTTTCTGCATTGTAGACCTAACAAAAAAACTGTTTTAATATTGACACATATTGGATAACATATGCCCCGATGCGAGTATTTCTGTGATATACCAATATCAGCCAACCAGTATATTGCTTCTTCTCACTCACACTTTATTGACACACTCTGGTCCAGCATAGAAGTTCTCTTAGTTGTTCCCTAACTTAAATCTTAATAAAAAATATAAGTGTTTGACCATAATCAGTTTTCATTTGTTACTGTTCTGTTTGAATAAGTGCATCACTGCAAAGTGTCGCGCAAATGTAAACCTGTCTGACTGATTTGCATATAATTTACATACATACATTGAACATTATTATTCAGCCAAACTCACTACAGTGAGATCATATATTTGGAGGGAGAGAACAAAAATCTAAATTCTAAAAAAGGCAGGGAGAAAATCATTCAAAGAGAGAGAGACCCCGCTGCTGTAAGCATAAGAGCTGTTGACACCCACTCAAGAGGAGTACTGTCCAAACTCTCATGTCTGTCAACAGTTCAAAACCAAGTGCTTCAAACGGGAAATAAATGGTGACGATCAGCTGGGAGGCAGTTTAATTGCTTTCGGGTCAATGCCACAACTATTTATTGACAAATGAACAATTATGAATGTCATGTAGCTTCAACACGGAGCAGCTGAGCAGATCACAATCACAGATAAGCAGCTCACATTAACGAACAAAAAGATAAACTGCTTCATCAGTAACTATTCGAATGGCAGCCATGCCTCTAATTGGTCACAATGAGTAGGTGCAGCCGCATTGTGACGTTGATGTGGGCGGGTCCTAACGGCAGTATCGGGCTGCACTTTGGAATTTGAAAAGTTCTTTGACAACAAACAGGTAAAACCTAGCCTGTGTGACTAAAGAGGCTGCACAGTGTGTACACTGCAGCATGAAAGGGAGAGGGTAGCCTGGCTGGCAAGTATTTGACCTTCTTATCGGGTGGACTAGGCCATGTTCTTACAGATAAAGCACAGGTTCTCTGTGAATTCAGCTTTCAAATTAAATAGCGATGAAAGAAAAAGTACAAGACGCCAATATTTGTTAAAGCTAGAAAACTTCTTGTTTTCCCAAACTTACTTTCTATTGAAGATCATTGATTGTTGATGAAATCCTCCAGAAACGCTGTCCTTGCAGTTTTGCTGTGACTTCTGCTTCCAGCGGGACAATTTCGCAGCAGTTATTACGACACTCCTGTAAAATATCCAAACGGACAAGTACATTAAACGTGGCAGACACAAAGTCAGCTTCCTTCTTGGTGCTGAGCTTTTTTTCAAAACTTTATCCTGAAAACATGCTGAGTACGCTCCGTTTAGAAGATAAGCTTTTAGCGGGTGCCATTTTCCCGGATTGGAGCACAGATTTGTCACGAGACACTTATCGCCATTGACCAAAACACCACAAAACTGTTAGCTCATTATCTCACCTGCAAACTAAAGAAGCAACTCTGCCTTGAACTTTTTAAATCAGATAGTTTTAGCTTTCTAACTGCGGACAACCCTCTGCCTGATCAGATTTGGTTCACTCCAACTGGTTTGACAAGTCTAGGGCTAGAACGTACACACAGCACATGCTCAACAGCTGCAGGCAGGGCTGCATGTCTGGACTGTACACCACTTGGTAAACCACTTGTGGGTTAGCCTTTTAAATGTTCCATTAAAGAGGCTAATGTCCACTGCTGTAGTGTGTATGTTACGGCTACATATCACCCTCAGGTTGTCCACAGGAACACATACAGTACAGTACCTCGGTACAATGACCATCAATCAAAAACACTTTAAATAATGTAACTGCTCACTGCAGGACATTATTGTTAAAATATAATTAAACTCAGAGTGACTTAATTCAGGAGCGTATAGTTATTTTTAATGATTAAATTCCCACTGGAGTTTACTGTTTCAGTTCACTGATATCGTTTTGGACAATAAAGTTTATTGTTAAGCTGTCAAATTACATATCTTCATCACAAGTATTTGATAACTGATGCCAATGTAGAAAATGTATCAATACAATTTTTTTGCTCAGTAATAACAACTATCAGCCCCAGAAATCCAGTACTGGTCAGGCATTACTGTAAATTACTAATTTTGTATAAATGTCCAATAAATAAGATATATCTAGTCCACTGGAAATACATTCATATAGAAACATTTAATACTACCTTAATACTTTGGAAATAGTTGAACTATGAGATCACAGGAATATAATTTGAAGTAAGTTTTGCATTTCCTGGAGTATTTTGTTTCAGAGTCAGTCTGCTCTGTAGTCACAGTCATACAAGAAGCAGGCATGCACCCACAAAGAGGAGGAAAAGAAAATCTGTTCAACAACACTGCATTTGTGGCACTAAACGTGAAATATCAGGAAGAAGTGCGGATCAGGAGAACATCTTTTGCGCCCAAGTAGCTCTGGTTCTGTTCAGCATTCAACAGCAGTCAACAATAAACTTGTATCCTGTAGCTGAACAGGGCCAGCCTACGCTGTCATGATGGTGGTACTTGGAGAGACGAATATCTTCAGAGGTGGTACAAGGTGTAAAAAGTTTGAAAAACACTGATCTAGTCAATAGCAACATGACACGTATCAAAGAGCTGATAGATCTACAGTTACTGCATGCTGAACGGCTTGTATTATTTCCTCTAATACACAAAATATCAGTTAAATCTGAGATAATTAACAATGATATGCTCAACTTGTTTATTTTCCAACCATTAAAAAAGGCTTAATCCATTTATTATTCATTGTTTCCAACCTGTCCACAGAGAGAGAGAGAGAAGTTGATACGCACTTGAACTCACAAATAATTCACTAGATAAAGTTCAGCACCGCTGCAATCCAATTCTGTTCTCAAATGTCCCCCCGGTGCACCGGGCCCAGGCGAACTCCGCTGCAATGACTAACTAGTGAAGGCTGGCAGTAAAACAAACAGAGGTGAGTTAATGTGCACCGCTTTGTGAGCATGCAAGCCAGTAAACTACAGCAGCTGAGCCAGTAGACTCAGTCTCCACATTGTAATGCTGAAGCCTGCAGTGCACCACGTGAACAAGTACAAACACGTACAAACACAGGTTCACACCCAGTCCTGCCATTATGTTACAGAGCATCCAAAGGTTGACGAGGAGATAGTCTTTGAGGTGCCTCATGTCCGGTTTCATGTTGTCTTTGTGAATCCAGCCCACGTGGACTATCTCAGCATGAGCACAGAGCACAATTTAAAGAACAGTAGGCAAAATAGCAGCCAGATTTTCAGGTTTGGTAACAGGATACAACAGCAGTATTTCAGAACTTTCACACAAGAGTAAGTGTGTGCCGTTTTGTATTTTTCTGGAGGTGAACCCTTGCATCTTTTTACAGAATTGAGTTGCAATACCTTTACCTCCTCAAGAACAGCTTCAGACAATGTCAACAATGTCATTAGAAGAAAATATGTCAAATACATACATGACAACAATAAACAGAGACTACTAAATAAGGTAGATATTGAACAGAAGCTGAAGGACAAATTCCACCAGACATGGATGCGACGCATTCTGTGTGCGCCGCGGCTGTCGGAGTTGGCAGAGCTAATCGCAGCCATAGAAGCTCCACAGAAGCTCCGCAGTCTGTTTCAGAAGCAGCTCTCCGCACAGCTCCACCAAGAATACGCAGCTGTTCTATTTTGAAGGACACCACGAGCAGATTGAGCTGGCCGGAAGTCAGTCAGAAACTGCATAGAGAATCTAGCCGCTTTTCAAAATAAAACATAAACTTCCAATCACAAAAACAGCCAAAAGGGAATTTAACTCCATAGCATATTTTTATTTTCAGAAGAACAGGGAAAAAGATCAGGGAAAAAATGACCAAATCTGAGCAAGTTAACAAAGTCCTGACTGAGACGTGCCCGGTGGGGCTTTGGCTTGACAATTATGTTTTGCATGCTTGCATCAGAACACTAAAGCAGGCAAACAACTATCACATTGTAAAAGATTTTCAATCTGTTTTATATTAATGTTCACTTTTAGTAATTGTGCAAGAGCCGTGAAAATCTTAGCAGATGGTACGTGTGTCTTATGCCTCATATTTCCTCTTCAAAATAAATGTCTGACCTCTTGTTTTGTGAAATTACCACATCTTAGCACCAACACTTCACATTTTACATCATTTCATTTTCTAAAAGGATTTTTTATTCGCCTTAACCACCATTCTTACTTTTCACAGTCATGACTCATCTTGCATTCAGCACATTTTATCACATTTTTCAGCATATTTCTTCAAACAATGCTTTGAAAATCAAATCATTGGTAACTAATCCATTGGTAACCACACTCTGGCACACTCTGAAAAGCTCCAGGAAGATCTGTAAACCACTAACGTCGACCGGTATCATGTTAATTGGGTAAACTTACTTCCAGGCTTGCTACTTGTCACCAAAATAAAACACACAGAAAAGTAAGCCTGATCTAAAACGGCAACAGCTCAGCACAGCCTCTGAGTTCACAGTTTGTATTCACGTGAATATGAATCAAGATTTTACTCGGTTTGATTGAACAAAATTGCTAAATTTATGATAAAAGATTGTGTTGCCTTAATAAAGCAATAATAATGCTTAAGATTGTTGCACAGAATGACTCATGAAATGTCAGGGGCATTTCATACTCAAGCTATTCGACATGCTTGATATGATTTCTTAAAAAAAGAAAATCAATGTTTAATATCAGCTGTGCTCAGTTTGTGCTGCACTGGTAGTTCATAAATTTTACACAGTCCTGTTTGTTCACAGCTCCCAATTAGCTCATTAAGAACTCCCAGTTCATCGGATAAAGAGAGACAGAGCTCTGCAGAGCTCGCAGGAGTACAATCGACCATTGGGCCAAGTTCATTCTGCAGACTTGGCAATCACTAAATGAAGAGCCAAGCTGGAGTTTGTTTGGCAGCGAGCTTCGTGGATCTCAATGAGCCACTGTCAAGAAATAGCTGACAATGGCGCGCGCACACACACATACACATCTCAGTCCCACACAGACCCACAACATTCAAATGCTCAAACAACTTGAACTGAACACATCTCTGTTTTCCACTCATTTCTATTCCACCAACCATCGCGGCTTGTTTCACCAATATCAGGCATCTCTAACTGTAGCTGTGGTTGTTCACTACCTCGCTTCGCTACGTTGTTATCATTTATCAAGAAAACATTTTATCTGTGCCCACATTCAGATCATACGTGCTAGATATTCTGTTCTCGATCTACAAAGATTCCCATGCTACAATGTTAAGAAATCATTCCTGCACATGTTCCTTAGCAAGCGGTCTGACTTTGAACCAAATCCAATTTGAAAATGTTAAGCTTTAGAGACATACTCTGAAGTATCCTTCAAATTGGACCGGACATCTTACGCCTTTGGCTGAGGTGAAAAAAAATAACCTCTAGAGAGCAGTTGGATATCTGCCAAAGAAGGTGTTATTGTGAGCAGGATTACGCTCACTAATCGTGGTAGGCGTCCATTCCTACCACCTACCACCTGAATCACCTAAAATAAATACCAATCACCTGCAACATCAATCTCTCAACCTCAATCCAAAAATGCAACCCACCTTCGTGTCCTCAGATTGAGATGAAACTCACCAACACCTCTTCTTCCGCTCGATAAGTGACTTAAGCAGCAAACCCTGCCGGATGCAACCATCCACAACTATCTGTATACAAAGCACAATGACATGACTGACCCGATTACAATGCTGCCTATCTAGAACAAATACAATAAGCTGCAGCTCCTTTTGTCTTCTCTGTCTTTCTAAGAGTCTGTGTTGTCCTATAGGGCGTATTAAAGCTTTCAATCAGTACTAAAGGCGCTGGGTGCCTGTTGGAACAAGTAGACGGGCCTGTGAAAGGAATGCAGAGGAATAGTTCACAGGGAGGATTCCTACTGTACATAGTTTTCACCTGAAGTCTGCGGTCATTGAAATGCAGTGTAACAATGCTACACCTGCCATGCAATGGTTTAAGAGCTCAGTGACACCATAGATAGATAGATAGATAGATAGATAGATAGATAGATAGATAGATAGATAGATAGATAGATAGAATAAAATACTGAGGTAGAAAATAAATACAAATAAAACACAGAATGACACAAGGACACTTAAAAAACACAAGATAAATAGGTAGATATACAAATATAATAAGTTAGGAGAATTACAGAGCAACTAAAATCAAACAATTATATTGTTTTGAACATTTTAACAGTGGTAAAGTGTTTAAAAAAACAAACACACAGCAGTAACAGCTCTCGTAAGCTCACACCAACAAGCTAAAACCAGACAGGTAGCTCCAGGTACAGGTGCTAATTGAGAAACCTCAGACATAACGTTGCTGTAACAGTCTAAAAACACTCATTTACAGTGTTTTTAAAGCTCCCTGAGCATGTCCCCTGTCTATTACAACTAGGTTTGTGAGCTAAAGATAGCACCGTATTACAAAGAGCACTGCTAATCCAAGTTAGAGCCAGCAACAGGTGGCTACTGTCCCTGTAGCGTTAGCTTTGTTAGCTCACACTTGTCGCTCTAGTTTTTAAAAAAAAGACCGATGTAATACAGTGCACAAAGGCTACTCACCTTTTGTCTAGTAACGTGTTAACTTGTGTTGAAGTGTATCCAAACGTACAGGAGACGTGTTTGTCCTGATTACTTTTGACACTTGTCGCCGCTGTCCATCACCGGGACGGAGAAAGCGAGGCGGAACTAGCTTCATTAACTGCCCTTTGACCCGAATAAAGTCATAAAAGTAACTTTCCAGAGCGAGTGAGGAGAAACAAAGCGTACAAACATCGCCTGAATTGTACGCCGAGCACCAAAGGAGCCGTTAAATGTTGTGTTTAAAACTCCTCCGCGAGCACTTAGCTGTCAAAAAAGGTGTTGCACGTTAAACTCCGGTAGGGAGATTAAATACTGTTGCGCATGCGCACTTCTTCTTCCTAGGAGGACGAGGGTGGCCGCTCCCCCACCTGGAGGAAAAACCACGTGACCAACTGAGCTCTCCGGATGCCGTAGCAGTGATAAGTGACATCTCTAAAGTTTAAAGTTTAAAGTTTAAAGTAAAGATTGAGCCCAATGGCTAAAAATAAGTTTGGTTAAGGCAGAGGTGGCCAAACTTCTTTTAAAGAGGGCCAAATTTGATAATGTGAAGATGCCCCGGGGGGCCAATAATGACATTTTAAAAATGAAAAACAATAAAAGTTACATACAAATGTACACATACAAATCTTAACCTCATGTTCATTCTAAATATGACTTATTATGAGTAATGCAAAGTCTATAAAACGTATCACTCTTGCTCTTGTCTTTCACAAGATCATTCAGAAAGTAATACATCTATATAACACCAGCAGTTATGTCCTTAAAGGTTCAAATGCTTCGATATGTCAACCAAAAAAGACAAATCTTCCAGCCATACAGTATCTGACAATACTTTGCCTAGCAGGCAAAATGGAGCTTCGGGCCACATGAAATCTGACCGCGGGCCGTGACTGGCCTCCAGGCCATACTTTGGACATCCCTGGTTTGAAGTAAAGAATGTGACCATGGCTAAAAATAAGTTTGGTTAAGGTTTGGCAGCTTAAGGGAAAGACAGTTGTCATGGTTACAGTGATGGCTCTGTAAAAGGTCTGTTCCCTCTCACCAGAGTTTATCATTATTTTTGCTAAATAGTGGCTTCAAAACAAAGCTGTTGTTGTTAAATTCGAGGAAATTTTGTGGTTTGAAACGCTGATTTATACATTTATTCAAGTTAATTTGGCTTATTTGATCAAATAAAGATTAAATAATAATTAACAATAGCAATATTTAATTAGTTTTTTACTGCTAGGATGGGAAAGAGTTTCTTCCCACAGGCAATCTGACTGTTAAACAGATGCAAAATGTAAATAATAGCATTCAGACTGTTATTATAACTGCAAACATAAAATAATGCACATGTTGCACCTTTTAGCTCTGTTGCTATACTTAATTTTATTCAGTATCGACCTCTCTACTGTCTACAGTCATACATATATCTATATGTAGCATATACACATCTAAGTCTGTTACACTCTGACTGTTGTTTCTCCTGTCTTGTTTTGTCTGCACTTTATGTAGCCCTCGCTGAGTTGTGTGTTGTAATGTGTGTGCACTTTAGTGTAGTCCTGTCTGTACTCTGTTTTATGTTTCATGTAGCACCATGGTCCTGTGTATATGGCTGAATTGACAATAAAACCCACTGAACTTGACTAGTCTTTTAGTCCTTAATGAATATACCACACTGCATTTTGCTAAAATAATGCTTTACCCTTGAATCCTTCCAGTCAATACAAAAAATCCATTGTACTACAGAGGTCTTGAAAATGTTATATTAACATATAATTAATCTCTTTCTAAATTTGACTCGCCATTTATCAAAAGATGCAATACCATGTTTACTTTAATTGCATTTGATCGTAGCAAATCATCAGCAGATGTTGAAATAATAAAGGGAAATGCTCAGATGTATTATAAATATTTGTATAATCCTTTGACTGAATAGTGAGAAACATTGAATAGTGACACTGGATATATCCAGTTCTGAGCAGTACAAAATAAAAATATTTTCCATGTTGTATTTTACTATATATGCACAAAATATTTTGATTGATCAAAATCAGAACTTAATCCGTCTGATTCATATTCTGTTTAATTCACATTGACCAGGCAAGAAGTACAACTAAGATGAAGATATTCAACCCAAACACCAGCAGTGGTGCAGCTTTCTGCCGACAGAAGGTACTGCAATCAAAAGTTTGAATACTGTGATCTCTTCTGGTCATTTGTTGAACTACATGAGCCTGAGCACAATGCATGATTTTTTTTTTAAACTGTACACATAGATCAGCGGCACAGATTCGTCTGCCATCTGCTGGCCTGAGTGTGGACATGAAGTTTCTAGACATTGTCTGGAAACAAAAACTCAGTCTTGTGCAAACTATCCTTATATCCTTTAGATCTTTTTCCGGACACTCCTCCAATATTTGCAGTAATCCAAGTACAAGGCATCGATGCCAGAGCTGATACTGAACCAGTCCAATTCATGTAGCTCCGATAAAATTTATGCGCCCTTTGTTTGCCTGGCATTAGGAAGTAAACACACCATACAGCGCTGTCTGCTGTGAGAATAGCTGCCACAGCCATTCCCAGTCTGGAGTTGTTTTTTCTGCTGAATACTGTGCTAAACAGTTCTCCATGAGAGGAACTGGTGGGCCCGCCAGTGACCTTTATGGTCACCCAGTCTATGCTTAACTGCCCAGACAGGGTTTCCCACCCTCGTACTATATTTAATTATAGAGTGTTTTTGCTGGGTCACTAGTCGCGGCCAGCTTGGGACAGATCTTTTATTGTTTAAGTGCTGGGGTATTAAGATTCAAGGGGCAGAGGGGGTGATGAAGCGTGGCAAACATTTATAGGCCTTTATTTTTAGGTTTATGCATTTAAATTGGTAAACGTCCATTAAATGTAATGAATTTATCACACCCCAGAAATGCATTTTGCAATCAAATATCACATCAGCTCAAATATAATACTCTGTTCACGCCCCCAAAAAAGTTCAGAACTGAATTTAAGATTCTGCTCATCATCATCTTTTATATGCCAGAGTGCACTTTCAAAATCACACATTAAGTGTCCTCTTTTTTGTTTCACTTCTTTAAAAGGTAGAGCATGCTCAGATAAAATCTGAAACTGCAACCGTGACCCAATTGCACTTTGCAATTCTCTTTCTGTTTCTAAATGTCATTCTTATTAACCTTATAATTGATTTTTCTTTTCTTTTTTTTGCATTGTCGTATCATTTTCAAAAGGTTTTATGATATTATTGCTACTTTTATCAGTTGCTCTTGTTCTTCTAGTGCCCTTTATGACTCTGTAAAGCACTTTGTAACTGTTTTTATATTGTTATTGACATAAAACAAACAACTAAATATAAATATAAATGTAAAAACAACCATCAGCAACAAAAAATAAGACAATTATACCCACATGTCGACATAAACTAGATGAAAACTGATTAAATCCACTATAATTAACGTACACATCTTATCAGTTTTATATATTTTTTAAAAATGACACAGCTGTTTTGTCTACAAACTGGACTGAAATTAAAGAGCTTTAAATATTCACACATCTAAACACAAAACTTGAATTGTGCTATTGCTATTGTAATCACAGCTCTGTGGTGCCAGACAAAAACTTCAGCCTCTCCTTGGTGTGGTGACAAAGTGGTATATAGGCATATAGATTCATAATCTTGACGCAGTTTCTGATATGATGATAGCACATAGGCTGTGGCGTTGGTCCCACCCTTGGATCTTTTATCCAACACATTTTAAATCCTGCTCAACCAGCTGCCCAATGATAATTGTACACCTGTACAGTACATGGTTGACTATATATTTGAATTTGCCTTATGACATTGTCCATTTTGACTCTGAAGACACAGAAGTGTGGAAACATTGCTCTGTTTGCACTATTAAAGCTTCATCAGGTGCTCTAATAGATTTGTTTCTCTTGGTGAAC
Source organism: Argyrosomus regius (assembly GCA_946959425.1). NCBI lineage: Eukaryota > Metazoa > Chordata > Actinopteri > Sciaenidae > Argyrosomus > Argyrosomus regius. The sequence continues at coordinate 8,830,085 of OX336899.1, read as the reverse complement.
AACAATTGCATTTATATTTAGTCATTTAGCTGACGCTTTTATCCAAAGTGACTTACAAAATGGAAATAATCAAGGTACAATGTGACAATAGACAATAGTGCAGCAATAGAAGGTGGCAGAGCCAGGCATCGTTCATTGGAGGAACCCAATGGTCTGGAGGTAACATATGCCTGTATAAGGGCATTCAAGTAGGTGGGTGCAGAAATGGACTACTTTGTAGGCAAGCATTAGCAATTTGAATTCAGTGTGGGCTGCCAGTAGAGCTCACTGAGCAGCACTGACATGTGCTCTTCTGGGTTGATTGAAGACCAGGCGCGCCGCCGCGTTCTGCATCATCTGAAAATCATTTTCTCCTTCTTCGTAGAAACATTTTAGAAACAACAGTTGACTAAATGTCAAGTAATCCACCCATAAATAGACCTTTTGCTACATCAGAATACTAACATTCAGTTTGCAATATCACCCAGTGCCACACATTTGGTTGTGATCTGATGTGAAGTGAAAATACAATTCAGTCTTTTTTCAATCTGTGAAAAAAAAAATGTAGATCAGAGATGTGGAATCAGGCTTTGAAAGCGCAGCTTTACTGCAAAGATTTATTAATTTAGGATTAGTTATGTTCACAGCTCCAGTACTTCCTGCTGACAGACGTTACTCTGTAATTCCCAAAACAGTGGATATGTTAGTCACAAAAAACAGTTTGTTCTTGAACATGTTGTACTGTACATGTACATGTTTCTGGTGTTTTTCCACAAGGCAGATTCAGTTTCATCATGTATAACATCCCATCATGGGTAGGTTTCCTCTTTAAAGAATCATCTGTCAATCAGCATTGTGATCTTGCGTGGTACACCCTCATATTAAACTTAGAAACAGTGAACAAACAGAGGAAACCTGTGTCTCTGAACCCTGAAAGGGCTCACTATAAATATGCTAGATAGTCTCACCATGTCATGGTGAATAGAATCTGCACAATACAACGTGCCGTTTGATTAGCTACACCCACGTCTTCCACGTCTCTGAACCCTGAAAGGGCTCACTATAAATATGCTAGATAGTCTCACCATGTCATGGTGAATAGAATCTGCACAATACAACGTGCCGTTTGATTAGCTACACCCACGTCTTCAGATCTATACTTAGTCAGCAGGATTATATTACAGCTTTTGTTGAGTTTCTTTTTTAGACTTCCCGTGACAAATTTGGACGATCCGACCATAAATTCTATGGATGAATAAGAGGGGAAAAGGTGCTGATTCATATCTGCTCAAATGAATCAATGACCTGTCAGATTTCAGAACGTTACAGATTAATAGATGTCTGATAGGAGTTTTATGCCAGTCTCCAATACTTGAATAATAATGTGTTGTTTCTGTGCACTGAAGCAAAACATTGATGCTCAAGAGATTTTTTTCCCAAGAAACATCCATCCATCCATTTTCTGTAACCACTTATCTTCATCAGAGTCACAGGGGGCTGGAGCCTATCCCAGGGGACCTTGGGCAAGACAAGAGACAACATGCAAAAGCTAGTTTTAATGTGCTCAGGTGAGGTGACGAGTTAACTGCTCACACGTGCAGCCCTGTCATGAATGTGTTTCCCTTCCTTTGCCTTGCCTCCTAGATTCCTGTTTTCTCATGTCCCCAGCAAGGTCATCATAAATGTACTACAAGGAGTTTTTAACTTGTTTTAATTTAATACTGATACAGACAATCAGCAAGTGGATCGGCCTCCCCCCGGATCCAATTTGATCAGATTCCCCTTGAAATCAGTGGAAACGGTGATGGAAACACTACTAGATAGCCTAGATCAACACAAAATATTAGTTCCTTGTGGACTCAAAAAATGTGAAAAATGTGGAAGGCCCTATCTAGAGCCAGTGTATGGTTTGTCCGTTCTGGGCTACTGTAGAAACATGGCAGTCCAACATGGTGGACTCTGTGGAAGAGGACCTGTGGTGCCTGTAGATATACAAGCCTCATTCCAAGGTAACAACAACATAATGTTTCTTATTATCAGGTGATTACACACTACTGAAAACATATTTGTGTATATTTCTGCCATATCCTGTAAAAAGAGCCCCCTAATTCTGACAGACTGGACCTTTTAATCAAGTAGATGCTGAAATACTTGTTAAAATAGCACCCCCTGATGGCAAAGCCTAGATCTGTTTGTGGATGTTGGCTCAGTCATTGGAATATTTCCATCCATCCTGCAGAATGGTAACAGATGCTTACATTACAACTAATTTAACATCATGTAACACAACAGTAGTTGCCATTAATAGTATGGTGCATACTATAATACACAAGGGTGGAGTTAATTACAGTTCTTGTTGTTAGCACTTTGCAAAAACATCTCATCCTGTTTAACATGTTTGCATTCTTCCTTATGGAGGGTTTCTCTCTTAAGGATAACAACTCAAGAAAAGTGAAACAGCAAAAACACAAATGTGGGTTATATTTGGAAGCAAGGGTGAAACCACTGTCCTGATAATAGAGCCACCTACACTTTCCTCATGTCACCATGCAGGAAACAGACAGGAAAACAATAAGCTCATCAGTGTGGACACAGAGGCCGATTATACTCTGCCCTATCAAGGTTTCACTCAAACATTAGATAAGCCAATGCCAAACAATCCTGAAAAACAGATTATGGGTGACTCACGATTATAGCCGTCATTGCTGACCTTTAGAACCTGCAAAAAACATTAATCTGTGACCGTTTACAATGAAACTTACCATACGGGCTCAGGTTTACAGGTTATAACAAACAAAATAATAGTTCTATCATCAAAATACAGTAAATTACAAATCTACTGATTATTTCAGTGCGGATAAGTCTTAACAGGATGGTAGGTCAAAAACATATAAGGAGAAAACTTGAATTGTTAATTTGTCTACAGAATAATGAGGCTGTTACAGCAGAAATGCTGGAATATGATATGAAAAACAAACAGAATGTAACTCCACGTACCTGTAATTACATGTAACTGCATTTACTCAAGTACTTTTATAATTTGCATATAGCTACAATTAGCTCCACCTCTACTAAAGCAGTATATACATACATCTATATATCTTTTCTGTCAGTGACACATCGTCTGGTCACGGTCTTGCAGACACAAGAAGCACCAATATGACTGTAAAGAACAAACAGTTTGATGTCCAGACAGTTGGACAAAAGATTTATGGATTATTGCATCAGTCTCAGGGAACATTACGGAGGTGCGCTGTCTAGTCATAACATTCAGGTAATAGTGTTTGCTTGGCCCTGCTTTTGTAGAACATGTGGGTACTATTGTTGTAATGCCAGACAGGACAGGACTGAATTATGCTTTTCATTGAGTACTTTTAGGTAATGTCTGTGCAACATCATGTCATATTATGTCATGTTGTGGATTTAATTAAAAGTAAATAAGTCATCTTGACGCCTGTCTCCTCGTGTCTTCTCTAAGCCTCCTCCACAAGCAGCTCAGGTTGGAGGGACTAAGACGCAAAGAGAGGAGGCAAGGGAAGGAATCGATGATTTACAAACTGAGTAATGAGAAAGGCAAATACTTTCTCCATTTGTGGTTTCTTTCTCTGTTGTGTGTTTCCTCTGTGTAAATGTCCTTATTTAATATTTGATTTATTATCACACACAATTTATGTGATCTAATCTTTAATCATCAACACATACCCTGACTTCTAAAGAAATCAACAAGGATATAAAAAAGAATTTTGAACCTTGAACCACTCGAACTGCCCTCTAATCATTAGATTCAGGTTGCAACAGTGATATGAAAACACAACAAAAGAGATTAGCAGCAGAAAATACACAGTCAATATTAAAATATAAGCAATCCATACAAATGTAAAGTGGTATGTGTGGATACAAGTGAGTTGCAAGTTGTTATTCAGTGAAAATATAACTCTGACACCTAATCCTTTAGCATCAGCTCAACAAAAACTTGGTCGACAGAACATAAACAAGGTATTATGTCTAGTTTCAACACATCATTTGCAACTCCAGCTCACGTTCCCTTGTTGGTAGAGTAAGCACATCAATTTGGCTTTATCACAGAAGGAAGCACGGAGGTGTGTGTGTGTGGTCTGAATTTGAGCAGCTGGTGCCTGGAGGATAAGATTCTCCATCTTACCAATCCAAACCATGTGGGTGCTGCTGTTGTTGTTGATGATGGGTAGAGCCACTTGGCATCCCTACTCTGGGTTGTTCTGTATCTCTTTGCATCCTTATCCAAGATAGTGAAAAAGAAATGCACACCAGACACTCTAGTGGCTATTTAGTGCTAAGCCAGCAATACTGAACCATCCTAAAGGAGTGACCTCAATTAAGAAGTTTGAAGATGGGGCAACGGTTACCTCAGTAGGTAGAGCGTCCGTCCCATGTACATAAAGCTCAGTCCTTTCTGCAGCGTACCAGGGTCCTGTCAATCTTCAGCTGTATCTGTCAAATAAAGCTTGAAAAAAAGAAGTTTGAAGATTGAAACACTGATAGTATATGAGTTTGAAGGCCGATCAAAGGAATGATACCTTTCACACACAATGTAATCTCATCCGAACTGTGACTTCTCACAGCTTTCTTTGTCAGCTTTATCTATGTTGCTCTACAGCGACTGATAATGCGATGACTGACAGGATCATTTGAAAACAAAAGGAATGTCTGACTGAGTGCACAGAAGATGCATCACTTGAACCGAAACCACAATTTTCAGGCTTTTTATTACTTGACAGCTCAAACAGAAGATATAACTTTAAGGAAAGTTACAAAGTGAGCGGTACTTTGAAGAAAAACACGACCCATGACTTGTAAAAAGGGTTAGGAAAAGTACAAAAGCCTTATCTGAACAAATTTAACAGAGAGGTCACGTCTTTTCTGACAGTGACACATCGTCTGGTCATGGTCTTGCAGACACAAGAGGCACCGATGTGACTGTAAAGAACAAACGGTTTTGATGGCCAGACAATTGGGCAGAAGATTTATGTATTATTGCATCAGTCACAGGGAACATTACGGTAGCGTGCTGTCTAGTCATAACATTCAGGTAATAGTGTTTGCTCGGCCCTGCTTTTGTGGAACATGTGGGTACTATTGTTGTAATACCAGACAGGACAACAAGGATGTGGAGAAGGTCACATCTTTATTGCCCATTCTTTCAGAGAGGACTATGGACCTTTCATGTAATAAGCAGTCACTGCCAGTGATGTAGTGCTGCATAATAAGGGACGCAAAGTTTTAGCCTGTTACCATTTTTAAGCAAAGTTGCACCCGTAAAAAAGAAACATCAATGGCAGACCAACCTGATTCATGCTTTTGACCCTTTAAAAGAACCAGACTTCACATAACTTGCAGCATAACCGACCAAAACGTTTGATTTATTGATTACCTTTCCTCTCCTTGTCTCTGGTTTATGAGAGAGATAAGGTCAGGGAGACTCCCTGGTCTTGTTTCCAATCCAGCACAGAACTGTCACAAATCACTATGAATACTATTAGTGTCAAAAAGATTTATATCAGGTACCTAAACTGAGCTAAGTTTCATTCACTATCAGTACAGCCCTACTTGCAAGATGTAGACAACCACCCGTTCATTCAGAGATCTCCCAGGTAATACTCAAATGTTTAATTCTGCATTGTTGCATACACAATTCATTGAGAGGAGTGACGAGTTTGTGTCTATTCTAGGATGTACCCTATGAAATATATATAGAGAGAGCAGTTTAACGAGAACAAAAGGGGTCAAGTTTGATTTTGAGTCACAAAACCTCATTGCCAATGTTTGTGGGCTTGTGCTTTAGCCAGTAGAAAACCAGAAAACACTTATCTAGGCCAACATTTCCCCTGCAATCCGATTACCAACTTGATATGCGAGAATGGCGACAAAGACAGATTTTGGCTAAGCTCTATAAAAGTTAACAAAAAATTTAACAAAAAGCTAAATCATCGTCAGATGATAGCCAATAGGATTTGCCTCTTTTGCCCTTACTTGTACAATACTACTAAATCCTGCTAATCCCTACAAACAGATAACTGCATATCAAGCCAAATTGTCAGACAATAGCTGATGGATTTTGAGATGGCAAATGCCTCTTTTGTTCTCCACACAGACTACTGCAACCAACGGCCGCTCAAATGTGATTCCTCAATACTACTTTGGCCACAGATTCTGCATTCATACACAGATTAATAAGGACATTATTGACTCTGCAGGATACATCATCCTCTGTAATACAATGGCTTCCTTTTGCCAACAGCCCTGACAAAGCAAGACACATTACCTCATTGTGATAATGAAGCTTTTAAGACGACTTCTGCAAATAAAAGGCAGCTCAGCTAAATAGGCTTAAGATTTTCAGCTCCAAAATTCCCCCGACATTATCAGCATCACATTTTTCAGTGAGGGCTGTTCACACCAAGTTTTTTCAATCACCATTCTCATAATAATGGAGCAAAGTAAATCCACAAAAATATTCTTTGGCTCAATCTCAATCCACACCCTGAAGCATAAACACGAAATGCTCACAGACTTAGTTGACGTCACGTAATTGTTTGAATGTAAGAAGCTTCAAGGGCCCAAAATAGAAATGGACAACACTTTACTTCTTTAAGTTCTCAAAGTGTCTAAAAGTATCTAAAAAAGTAACAAAAAACCCTCTTATTAATTTATTTTTTGCAAATATGTCTTGTCTGAATATTATCATGATTATTAATATTATTTTATTCTTTTTGTTTGGGGTTTTCTTCATTTTATTTCTGTTTTATTTATTTATTTATTTTTGCCTGAAATGTTTTAACCTGGGTTCAACCATATGAAGCACTTTGTTCTAACCTTATTTTGGAAAAGTGGTGGAGAAGTTTAGTTTTAGTTTGGGACTTTGTGTTTCACGTTTTACTTTCTCCACAGCCAAGGCACTTAAGGGGGGTAACTTCAGATTTGAACACTTTACAGAGTGGATAATGGATAATTGTCAAATACTTACTTCAAAACAGCATCATACACTTAAATGTGTTTTTTTTTTTCTAATCTTGTAGATGCTCCTCCTTTGTTTGTTTACAGTTTTTTTCAGATGTTCAGGGTTTCCCCTGGTAGTTCTGTGTTTAACATTACAACACTATGAACTGTGAATCCCCTCCCCCCTGCAGAAATGTGTGCTTAGAGAAAGTATGCATAAAGGGCTCAAAACGTCTATGAGAGAGCCCTCGTGCACTTGATGATTTGACATTGAGGCTCATGTCGAGAGTAAATCTAGGACTGACTTTTAGTTTCTGGTGAGACCTTTGTGAAATAAAAGACTGAAAGACAGACGCTGAGCTGAGCTTCTTGCTTTTGAATTAGTAAGAAGCAGCTGTTATGTCTTGTGTTGTTGCTTGATGTTTGGCTGTTTGGCTGCAAAATTGTGGACTCAAATTTCCAAGCAAAGTTGCTTTAACCATCCTCTGTCAGAGTATAAGCCACTCCACAAAACAAGAATAGTTATGAGACAGGAGTCAACACGTCTTTTGAACAGACTGTATGAACTTAGTGTCCCGTTAGCGAGAGAGCTGAGCTGGCTCTGAAAGCTAACGGTACAGTATTTTCCCTCTTCAATAAGTTTTTATCAACACAGATGGTGTACAATGGTAAACAAAATGCCTGGGGAATCAAGCAAAAGAGGGAAAATAATCTAGGAGTTATTGTGACTGATTAGCCCAGCCAACTACACAGTTCACCAACTCAACATGCAGATTAATTTTGCCGTACCGCTCTCTGGTGTGATTGGGCTTTAGCACTGTAAAATATTGTGTGGCACAGTGATTGTCAGCTGAATCCACCCGTCCTAGTTCCAGCTGTCATCGTGAATAAAGGGCATCATCCTGGGCGTCCCCCGCTCGATAAAACTAAGGATGGGCGCACACCCAGAGGGGTTGGAGCATCATGGAAACTTGATAAAAAGGTTGTACGAGGCTAGAGTCTTTGTTTTGACGGGAGATTCCTGAGACTATAATTAGTTACCCGAAGATCTGCAGAGTGTCAGATATATTTAGGCTAGAAAATAAAACAAAGGTGTCCAAAGTTATGGAATTTGTGAGAGCGTAGATCGATAAGACCGAGGTTTGAGTCTGTAATGTTTATAAGAGGATAAACATTCTCAGCAGGGTATTAGATCAGTTTTCCCCCACATGTACGATGATGACATGTTAGTGTCTAGGACCGAGATGGAATTTACCCATTGGAATTTACATTCCTTTGTGAACAAGGCCATTGGCTTTACCTCCCACATTTTCGGATCAACAACATGTTAAAACTGGAAGAAAAAAATGACGACTCCTGGTCACATTAAAATGAGATTAGATAGTAATGTGTGAGACATTTGCTGCACTCACGCTGAGGATCATGGTCATACGCTACCTAAAGGCAGCGTTAATGTTTGAAGATTTGCTGCTTAATTGTGTTTACGGCGGTTTGAGTAGGCGGCACAAATGAAGGCTGTCATATCGCAGCTGTCCTTTGATCCTCAATGAGCCGTAGCATGTTAGCTTGAAGACGAACAGAGAGCCTGAGGCTGAGGTAATAGTTTTCGTTAAATGAGTTGAGATGTGGGTCAGGGTGGGTGACTTGTGTCAACAACATAGGCGTGGTGCCCCCTGGTGACCACTGGTTTAAGGAGAAAAGAGACCCGAGATCAGAGGTTTTCAAAGTGGGTGGCGGGCCGCCAAACAGTTTCAGGGGAGGCTTAGTGAATGTAAGTGAAAAAAAATATTACTTTAGGTAATGGAGATCACATAAAATAGTCTCAGTGTGTGTCATTTCTTACTGTTTTTCCCACTTTCACAGTCAGAAACTAATAAATGCTTAAGGACTGACCTTGTTTTTACATATCCGGTGTGGTCTGAAGTTATCTCAAACATCATACCAAACATAGCAATCATAGCTGGTTCCCATAGACAATTTCCCAGAAAACTTAACTAAAAAGTAAACATAACTGAAAGTAAAACTGAATATTACTCCAAATGATGTTATGCCTTTATGTTTTGTCTCGCCTTTTGTTTTCTTTCCAGAAAAATGCATGAAAATGAAACCTTGAGGAGATTCCACGATAATACGGAAGCGTCTATATCTCTTTTGCCTGAGAAAATGATGACAGGGCCCTGATGTGGTTTTGACAAAAGGCTTCCTTCTTCAGCTTTGAAAAATTATCATAACAAACAGGACTGGATGTCTCACAAACTGTTTAAACTCCTTCAGAAAATTATCTTAAATGGTGGCAGCAAAGCTGAGATGTTTGGCAAAAACAACTGTAAATTGAATGACTGTAAAAAAAAAAAAAAAAAAAATCACATTGTATTCATTTTTTGAGTGACTAAGACCTTTTTTTCCCCAGCAGACATTTCAGCATGACAAAGCAGGGAAAACACAGGTGTAACTAATAACACTAACGATGGCTGCATTCCATTCAGGTGAACCAGTTCCAGGAAAAATAACCAGCTGTATAAAAGAAAAAGAAAGTTTTGATGCTTTTATTGTGAACCAGTTACAAACCCTGGATTAAAATTGTTAGATTATGTGAGTATAAGTACTGCACCTCTACTATAAAACATACAGGGAACTATTAACTCTTTAACCACTTATTTCACAGAGACACATACACTGATGATGGCGATGAGAATGGGCTATATATTCACGAGATCAGTCAGGGTCAGGGTACTACAGGGTAGGGTGCTGGGTGACGTCACACATACACCGTCCAGTCTTTATACTGTCAGTGGTCTGAACACTATGAGCCTGCAAATGTATAAATAATTTCAGGGTGTGGAATTATCAAGAAATGAACTTATCAGACCTCTGTACTGTAGCATGTTTTTTTCCGCCGGAAGAGCAGTTCATCATGTGCCCAGAGAGCAGTTTTGTGGTGTTCCCAGAACATGGGGAACATTTGTCTTAATAGAAATCAGTGGGCTTGAAATTGAGTAATACATTGTTGGTTTTGGTCATTTATAGTGAGAACAAATATACACAATATGGCCAGTAGGCACTATACATTGTGGTACGAACAATTGGCAACGTCCCGGGCTGTGAAGTGAAAACTGCAGTTCCTTGAACGTCCACTTGAGGCTGGCTACAGAATGAGTCAATTAAAATGTCAAACACAGCAGAAATAAACACGTTTACAGCCTGGTACAAAAATTAGTTTTGGTTTCTATAGCTAATTTCCCCGTTCATGACAGCTGTACTGAGACTGAATTTGTTTTTTAACCCGTTCAAATTTTATCAAGGATTAAAGTTCATGCATAATTAAAAACATGGCCGCTTTGATTGACAGATAGGTGTTGTTAGAGATGGCTTGTTGGAGCATTCAGGCGTCATTCAGCCTGCGTCAGGTCTTTGGTGATTTTTAGATTAGCCAGGAGGCACATGAGGCAGCCAACATGTTTACCAGCTGCATATTTTGAGCTTCAGGTCATTTCGGAAACTTACGGGTGACGTCACACATGCGTTTTTACCTGCCATCTGCCAAACCCAGATTCATCCATCAGACTGCCAGATAGCGATGCATGATTAATAACGTCAAAGAACACATTTACAGTCCTCTAGAGACTGGTTGCTTTACACTCCAGCCAACACATGGCATTTCGCAATGTGATATGAGCCTTTATGTTTTGAATCAGCTCTTGTTACCTTCCCGGTAAATGAAAAGAATACCTTGAGGTTTGCGGTTTTGCCAGATGCCCTCCTTATTCAGCAGTGATGATGCCTTATGAACTGTTTAAATTGTATAACAGTTCAACTTATCAAAAGATCTGTTTTGTTTTTTGTTTTTCACAGCAGACATTTCGACGTGTCACAGCAGGGAAAACACAGGTGTAACTAATAACACTAACGATGGCTGCATTCCATTCAGGTGAACCAGTTTCAGGGCGTCCTGCTGAAACAGAGCCACCAAAAAAGGTCTTCATTAACATTAGCAGTAGTTAAGTTCATTTCAGTTCCCGTGGTGTACCACTTAGTAGATGAGCTTGTTGCTCCTAGGTGCTTCCTCTTCGCAATAATAGAACAGGGCAGATCGAGTAGGGCGGAAATATCACGAACTGACACGTGGCAAAGGTGGCATCCCATGACAGTATCGCGTGTAAGGTCAATCGGCTATTGTCTGAGTTTGTCTGTGGACATTTTATGGTTATGTGCTGGATTTTATGCACCTGTTAGCAATGGTTGTGGCCAAACAGTGGACTACTTACTGCTTTGTTCGCTTCGACCTACACGAGGCAGCCGGTAATCAGCAAATCATCTAGTTTGTTCTCATTATTAGTGCACTAGTGTATTTGTCTGTCGTGGCACATGACACACATTCATCTGTCAGGAATGACCTCACCCGCACATCCAGGTTCATCACCTTTTAGACAGCATTCCTCACAGATAGTGGTGATAAAAGCGGGTATGGCAAAGACACAGAACCCCATTCTTACTTGCCGTCAGAGGCTCCACCAGTGCGATATGAATCGATATGCAAAACAGTTTCACTTATGTAAAAAGAATTCATGTCAAACCATCTGTGACCATCACGTCTATTTTTGACTGTCACTTCTATTTGACCTCCTGACAAGGTGCCACTCTGTACTTTAGTATCAGATGCCAGAGGCCAGGGGAATGGTAACAAGGTTAGTCTCTTCCACTGGACAAACAAACATTGCTTTGTTAGATGAGGTGTGAGGCAAGTTCATTGAAAGTTTAGATCTGTGGGAGTGGAAGCTTTTCCAGAAAATCAAACAAGCTATGCGTGCCTTTTGCCTATTTCACTATGATTAATGCACACACTTTGTATTACATTGATCCACTTCTCACTCACTCACTCTCTTAGCTCAAGCTGGAAGCGGTGGGAGGTTGCAGAAGATTTATGGCACTCATAATGGTTAAATAGATGAGGAAGCACTTAATAAACAACCAAGTGGATACCCCAGGTGGAGAGGAATGGAGGTAGAAATTCTTATCGCATGTCTTCCGCGTATTTGTCTGACACGTGCAGATGGAAAATGCAAAACAGTCCTTTTTAGGAGATTGTCTGTGTAGATAACACAAACAATAGCATTAGCATTACATGACTCAAGCAATGTCCTCTTGCTTTGAATCACAAAACACAAATGCACAAAGTCGCTGGCGTGGCGTGTTAAACATTAACCCACCTTCTGCACATTGTTAATTCAGCCTCTGCAGTTCCTGACCTGCATTCAGAGAGGAGTTTGGTCCCTATGAAACAGGAAGAAAGTGTATAATATCAGACTAAACTCACCTTTGGCCTTCCTAAAAGTAAGTAAGTGTAAAACAACTTGTGTAAACAGGCGTTGTGGTCTTGCATGACTGTGTTCTTGGAGTGAATTTCAATGTTCTCCGAGTTCAAAGCAAGCAGAAGCCGCCACGTGTTTTTTCCCTCTCAGACTCACTTTATCATAAAGTCTGAGGAAGCTGCAAATCAGTGCGAGCTGTCACAGCTGTCCAAAACTCACATACATTCAGTCATGCATATAATAGGTGTTCAGCTCAGGCCATTGGTAGTAATTACGCTCAGTCAGTTCAGTGCGCTGTTATTTCACCATGACTGAAATTTGTTGAATATGTCGTCCATCCAAGATTTTTCAATTTTATTACGCATGTTGGCATATAACTTTTAATCTCATCATGTCTCCACTATGAATGTGTAAGGCGGTAATGGTTAGCATCAAAACAAATTTATATGAAGCGCATAGTGTCTCTAGAGGGAGCTATGTGAAGTCTGATAAATGTCCTCAAGTGATGTCACCTGAGTCAGTGTCCGGTTGTCTGGACCAAGCGGCAACCTCCGTGGCCGGGAGGGAAGCCAATGCGGAAGTGCCAAAAACTGCAGTTCTTTGATCGTCCACTTGAGGCTGGCTCCAGAATGAGTCAGTCTCCATAAGTCCCCATGTTAAAATGTTCAACTTCACAGCAGAAATAAACATGTTTGCAGCCCGGTACAAAAAACTGTTTTGGTCTCTATAACTAATTTCCCCGTTCATGACAACTGTACTGAGGATGAATTTGCATATAACTAACCTGTTCAAATTATATTAAGGCTTAAAGTTATGCATAATTAACAGCATGGCCACTTGATCCATGTCTTTAACGATTTTTAGATTATCAAGGAGGCAGAAGTGATGGAACTCTCAACATCGTGACAGCCAGAGCCACTGATTTTGATCTTCAAAACAGCTCTTCGAAATCCTGTGGGTGACGTCACACATACACCGTCCAGTCTTTATACTGTCAGTGGTCTGAACACTATGAGCCTGCAAATGTATAAATAATTTCAGGGTGTGGAATTATCAAGAAATGAACTTATCAGACCTCTGTACTGTAGCTCTGACCTCTGTTACTCATCTCTGCCTGATGCTATCAGTTCAAGGTTACATTATTCACTAATAGTTTAACACACCCAAATTCTTGACCAAACTGTTGGCAGCCAAGTTATGGTTATATAGGTGCCAGGTTCTGACAAGGAAGAAGTGGAATAAAAAATATGTTTTCTCTGGTTCTGCTGCATTAGTTTGTACATTTTATTACCGTCTATTGTAAGTCAGACACTGTTATATAAGAGCAATACTAAATGGGTGGAGTATAAATGTTAGCTAAGTGGGAAAGTTCTTTATTTACAAGCAGAACATTTTGATTATTAACTCTTGTGCACTTTTTTCTTGAGTTAAACCCCCGAGAATGAATTGCCTTCTTTATATGCAAGGTTTTTTAAAATTTTTTATTAATCAATTTATTTATCTAGCTTTTAAATTATGCTTAATATTTATTTGGTAGGTAAGTTTTCTGTGCTTCTTCTTTGTGTTTTCATGCTTGCATACAATAAACATTTGCATTACAGTGCTACGCTGTGGAGGGTCTTCTTCACCTGCTTACCTGTGTGTTAAACATGAGATTTAGAAAAGATGGGGACAAAAACTCCACTGGGGGGCCTTTAATACACACAGTATGCAGTCGGGATGCAGCTATGATTGCAGGTAGCACCTGCACATACTAACAACCATGATAAATTCATGCAAAGAGCCTAAACAGTATCTGTCCATCTGGTCCAGGTGGACGTGCATATTAACACTGTCCCTTTGCCCTCGTTGACACTGAGCTGCCACAGTCCATCACGTATTCACCTGGGATATATTTACCTGCCTGATAGTAGAGGGATATCTAGATGGTCGTCAGGTGTCTTGAATGACTAATTAAGATTTCTATCTGCAGTGTCGCAAAGAGGACAGTGGCAGTTTACAGAGTTCTACAGAATGTTTATATTGTTGCAATGTACAACGCAGATGCAATGTAGGCGACTATCACTCTATCTGGTGTACGTGTGCAGGGACACAGAAGAAGATGACAATCTAGACTATAATGTGAAGAATGCCATCCAGTACAGGCATGCAAGTGCCTGTGGTCTGTTTAAAGCAGGCGAAAGAATGTCTGGTCGTCTGGAACCATTATTGCAAGAAAAATTACAGACAGGTCATTTCCCAATGGAAACATTGACCGCATATACTGTTAAATATACATACTGCACACTGCTAAACATTTTTGTCTTTGAATGATTGGACTGCTGCTGCTTAATGAGGCTCACCTCTGCACTCGCTGTGGAAGCATCCAGGAATGCACGCTATTTTAAACAGCTATGTAACTGTTTATCCACCGGACTGTGAGTGCCTTCTTTTGAAGTCATGACACTTAATCTTAAATGACTGGAAAGTTACCCATTTATGCAGCGAAACAACTCGATCAACCCTGCTTCCTTCCTCCAGGTCTTGGCTGTTTGGTTATGGCTAGACTTCATGTTTTGATATCAGCAGGCATGTTTGGGCCGGCGGTGCTGATAGGCCAGTCTGTCCCCAGTCTGTCCCCGAGCTGCTCTGGTCCCGGCAAACAAAACCAGGAAGAGGAGGAATGTACCAAGAGCGGCTTTTACTGTAATCATGCAGCCAGTTTGGACTGGAACTATAGAACAGCAAGTGAAAACACAAAAACAATTGATGTGTTGCAAAGTTATACAAATAATTTCACAACACATATCATAAAATGTTTTTATCATTTGCAGGAGCACAAGCTGTAACACCTAATCCAAGTGATGACACCAGTACCTTAATGTGTTTATATCATGTTATACAGCACTAAGGGTACACAAGTTATTAGGGAGAGAGGGGAGAGTAGTGAGAGTCTTATTTTTACCTCCCCCAAATTTATATTTCAGCATTCCCTTGCAGGATTTAATATAAAATGTATTAAGGAATTGCAAATTGGTTGTATGGGACAAATACCCTGTCTCTTCTACGGATTAATTTCCAGTCACATTAAATGTTATCTCTATCTATATTATGGTTTAAGATAGATTAGACAATTTAAAATTCTTTATGCTTTGGCCATGTTAGCTCTGAGGATGATAACGGTTGGTTTGTTCGTCCAGACTGAAATATCTCAGCTCGTTCTAGGTGCATTGCTGTTAAAGTTCATACAGACATTCATGGTCTCCAGAAAATTGATCCCAATGACTAAAGGTGATTCCCTGATACCACCACCAAGTTGACATCTTTGGCTTTTCACAAAACGCTAGCCCCATCGCCAAGTTGACAGGTGAGGATACAAAAACGCAAAACTAAGATGATGAAAATTGTTTTTTTTTAGTTAATTTTTCGTACTGTCCCTAAGTCAAGCGATGTAATCGCTAATTGCACAATAAGTAATGAAACACAGGTTACAGTGCCCCGACTCTTAATCTGTGCATGCAAAAACAACAGGTACGAGACGTTCACAAACAATTATAATCACACAATCATGATTGACCATCAGCCGGCGAGTGTGGAAGGGAAAAAAATCAGGGGAACAACATCGAATAAGGACTAATACAGAACAAAACAATGCAACTAGTGTTATGACAACAGCGTGATTAAGGTTATAATCTCAGCCCCCATCCAGCCCATATCAGTTCCCTGCGCAAACAGCAGACATGCTCCTGTTTTTCCTTTGTTTCTTTTCCTCTCCCGGTTCTCTCCTGTGCTAAAGGAATTCAGCAGGAATGCAGAAAAAGCATCCTGTTTTCATTCCACACTCTTAGTCAGCTATTCACACTCTGTAGCGCAGGCCGGGGGGTCTGAGAGTTCTTTCTGACGTCAGGGTAAATAACTAGGAAGATTCTATGAACTAATGGAGACACAGGTGCATCATCATTACATGCATCCTGCAATACTTCCGCTTCCACAGAAACACAGGTTTATTTCACTACACATGCGAGTAAAGCCCATGATATTAACCTGTGAGTGACTTTGAAGCGTGCTAATGCCTGCCTTATTATTATCTGTCATTCCTTAAAAACACTTGACCTGTAACCTAGGACGTCCTGCAGATAATTGGAAGCCAAAAGTCACCGACATCCTCTTCAATAAACACTCTGTAAGCTCACGTCCCTCACGGAGAACAGCCTATCTAAAGTAAACATCAGCGTATGGGGGACAGGCGCCCCTTCGTGAAGAGATAACCACCACACGTTACATTCTGGACAAAGACATCCTATGTGTAGTAACCACATACTTCTTTTAATGTGGCTCTCTCTGCCCCTCAGCTGCAGGTTCACTGTGTGAGCACATGTAGAGATAACCACCTATCATTTTGGCCTGGTTACACTTTTACGTAGCAGTTCAGCTTCACTTAAATCCATAGATGTTTCACAGGTTTATTACTAGTATTTTTCAGCAATGACAATGCAACAAAGTCGTTTTTTGTGGCAATCGTTATATTGACAAAAAATGGAGAGATGAGCCAAAAAACCTTTTGGAAATTTAAGTCACATGTTAATAATTTCTCAAATCTGTCACTTTGTCTTAAATCTACTTTCCACAAACACTTTGTGTCATATAAATTCTTGCAACGCAAAGAGGAAGAGAAAAATAAGGCTGCACCCTTAGGTCTTGTTGACACACCAGGCGAATTATCGAAGGGCGCTTTCACACCTGTGTTTGGTTCATTGGGTCATGTTCGTGTTCACATTATGGACTGATCGGTAACTCACAGTGGTACCAAATGTACTTTAGCTGTAAGCTAGCTAGCAATGAATGTGTGTGTGAACTCACTCATTTATGAACAACTTTATGAAGCAGGTTCATAAAGCCTCAGGACACACACACGTGTTTCAAGTTTCATTTTTAGGTCACGTCTTTACACCAATTTGTGTCGCACAGGACAGATTTGTGTCTAATAGCATCTTTCCTTTTACTTTGTATGCAAGCACACCAAATCTGAGCACATTCTGTGTTTTTGTTGTTGTTGTTGGTGAAATATCTACAAAAAAGACACAATACACATGATAGAGAGACATACAGATAACATAAAATCAGCCTCATGGGGTAGAAATTAGATTAGATGTGTGTGTTTGGAGGTTGGGATGTGGGGTAAAAAACAAAGACTTGAAAGGACATAGTGGTGATGTATTTAATATGAATATAATAACTATAAAAACTATAAAAGGCTATTACACTACACCTTATAGTATGTGCATATTTATGTTATCTAGTGTCTACTGTAGAAGTAGCTGATTATGAGCATTTTGTGAATAATTACCCACATATGTGTCACTATGGTTACCAGTGATTTGCACAAATATATACACTGCTTAGCTTCCTGAGCAGTTCACAGTCAGCCGATGGATTTGATAGTAGTTTAAAACATATATCACAACTATCACAAAATCCTGATGTTGGCCCATTTGCTTTCAGACCACAAATCAGAGTTTGAAGTTGTTGGGTCTGCAGTCTTGTCTTTTTCCTTGTGTTTTCCCTGACCTTCATGTTCTGTGTTTGTCTCCCCTGTCTGTCTGTCTTATTTCTCCTGCAACGCTTGCATTCATCCACACGTGCTCCTCATTCACCTGATTAAAGCCTCCTCCCGCTGCAGTACCTGCATGGCTTCATCGTCCCATCGCTGCCAGTTCATTGTTGTAACCTTTGCAGTAACTAGACAACTTACAGCTCAGAAGATACTCCATTTGAAGAATCTTTTGGACCTTGATTTCTGTATGTCTTCATTGACGTCCACCTTTTGTTTTTTTCCCTTCAGCCCAGCCACGTTCACCTGTTACACCTGCCCTTTTGTTTGTCCTCCGTTCTTCACCCACCCAACCTGGACTCGTCCCTGGACCTCGCCGTCACTCTGCCCCTTCCCAGCTGTGTTACTTTTGTCATACTTTTTGTAATAAACCTTCCAACCCTATTCTCGCCTGGTATCTGCATTGTGGATTCAGCGGTCTGACCAAGCAAACCCTTAACAGAAGTGGACGATATCCGACTTTTCCTGTTTGGTCAAAGAATGAATATAATTAGACTTGCAAAAATAATCACAAGAACATTGACTGAAATCTCAACGATGATCTATTAACCAGCTCTTGAAAAGATTATTTTCTGTCACGTTTCTAGATTATATGATTTGCTGAAATATCTCTGATGTCAGTAGGTTAGGTATTCTGGGACAACTGGTCGTGTTGATAGGTCTCCAGTGGACTAAGTTTTCTTATTAGATGAAAGATGAAGGAAAACTTTGGATGTCATTTCTACACTGAAATACATAGGTACATAGGTAAATAACAGGTCATGACCATACTGGGCCTTTTTTAAATCCACCCTGTTGTCCCTATTAGACCCTTAAAGTCTTATATTTTATTCAGATGTATTCAAAAGACTTAACAGCTACAGTTATTCCTTAGTTTACGTAGCAAGCATTGTGTTTTTAACAATTACTGTCCATAATCATCAACAACCATATGTGATTAAACTGGTAGTAAGTTGTGTGTCTTCTATGTGCTCAAAAGAAGTTCAGTTTTTCTTCTAAAATAGTTGAATGGATGCATGAAAAGAAAAGTGAAGATATATGTAACTTTATAACTCTTGTATCAGTATTGAATAAGTTCAAATAATTGTTTGCTGGAAGATGCAATCTGTAGCTGAAGATCCCGTGAGCAACACAGCGAATACATATAATGAGTCGAATAATGAAATTACCATCAAGCCACAGAGTATGTTCTTGCATTTTTATTTTGCCATACACAATCCAGTGCCTCATTCATACAAATATAAATACATCTCTGAATAAGTTAGAGAATAAATAAATAAATTGTTCTATTTACAATAACTGCCATCATTCAGCTTTTAACAGTAAACCTGTAAGCTGGTAAACTATCCATCATTTACAGCATTGAGATATGTGAGGAAGAGTATTATAAGTTACAATGAAGTTTTATGTGTCCACGAGTTGACTACAATCACACAGGGCAGAGAAAAAGTGCAGTTGAGAGTTATAATTTCCCAGTGGTTAATTACAGAGGAATTAAGTGAACATTTGTCAGGGGAGAAAAACAATTGTTGCATTTTTTGGCAAGCTGAACGTCATTGAAACCTTCTGGCTTATCTTCAATCAAAACATTAAATAGGAGCTATGCAATAAACACTGGGAGCCAACACAATAGACCTACTGTAGTTGTTTTGCTAGCAGAAAGTATACTGCGTATGTGTGTGTGTAGAGGACCTGACAATGGACCTTGTGTAAAGCTAATTGTTTGTTAGATAAATTCCCAAAAAGATGACCTTCATTTCACGATGAGGCAATGTGTGCCAAGAGTGAACAAGCTGCCATTTTGAAGCACTGCCTGATCATTAAAAACCCTTTTGTTAATTTGCCCTAAACATTAGGCAGGACAGCAGATTCCAGCTCTGATACAGAGGAAATTCAACCAAAACCAAAGGTCAGCAATGGCACAATTGTTTGCAAGACATTTGACAAACAATTCATAACTAAATACAGAGTTGATGTGACTCTGCAATAATGCTCCTACAATCCTGGATATAAATCTGTCCATTGAGATGAGTCAAAGGTCTGCTTTGTCCTTAGAAAGTAAAGAACAACGAATCAGTGACTGATAAGTCTTTCCTGATGAGATTAGCCAAAAGGCTGGAAAACAGTTTCCATGTTCTTTGATCGATCCTTCCTTGGCATGTGGAGAATGTTTTTAAGCTCAGAAAGCGTCAGAGGGTTCACAAAATGTCTCTAAACATCTCCACCCAACATTGTAGGGCTTGTCCTTCTGTAGGGCTTCTCTGTTGGATAGCTGCCAGTCCTCCGAAGCTCTGTTTTGTTGATCAAATGCTTGATCCGCTGCCTCTTTTGTTTTCCCCAGAGTTGGTATGACTCTTGACATGTTTCATAACCCGAGTACTGAGCACTGAGGGCAGCTCGAGGAGTCTTCGATCGATGGAAGTTCAATCTCTTCTGGTGTTCGCTCAGTCTTTTATCTCCTTGTTCTGCTTCTCAATCTGTTGACCCCACCTGGGCTCTCATTTGATGACAGAATCACTTTTGCAAACGCAATGTTGGACTTGACCAAAGATCTGCAGGAAAAACAAAAGAAAACAGGTAAGATATGTGTCATATGTCTTAGAAATGCCCATTAAATGCAGCAGAATATGGATTTGAAGATGATCTTTAAATTCTTCTTCATTTACCTGAAAGATTCCAGCAATTTGTTGCCGTTTGTGCTTGCAGATTTTACAGATGAGTCCACGACATTTGTTGTTGGATTCTCTGAGCTGTGGACAGAAAAAGCAACAGCATTAGAACAAGAACATAACCCTGCCGGTGCCTCAGGGAAGTAAACCTGTACAAACTGAGGGTTTCTCCTGTCTATTATGACACTACTTGAAGCAAAGGTAGTTTGGGGTTGACCAGGTAATTCCTTTGGAATGCCAAACTAATATATTTTTAGGTGCCTTATGGGCAGGAATGCAGGGCACACCTTACAAAACACCACCTAGGATAACTATCTAAGAGATAGCGACTAATCCATACTGGTGGTTTCATGACTGCAATAGCACGCAACAAGCATTCCCTTGAGCAAAAGCAGAAATCTAAACTGTCCATAAATAGCAACACTGCTAATAAACTCTTAGTGATTCCTTTCAAGGCCTTCAAGGAAATGCGGGCCATTCTCTGCACTATGACTACTACCCCTATGCTACAGTAACATTATCACCAACTGAATCATTTTGCCTCCTCTCTGACTCGTCCTATATCAACATACTGTACAGGCTTGACACACATGACTGAGACTGGAAGGAGACACAAAATCTACTTTGATATTATCTAGCATCCAAGAGAGGGTACGTGATGGGAAGGACTTGTTTTTCTGTAGGTCTAGGTGGATGGAAGAAGGAAGGGCGGCGCTCACCTTTTGTGGCAGAATCCGGAGCAGGTTTTGTCGGCTGTGTTGCGGCATTCACAACGGTCAGTTGAACGGCGGCGCCGAGTCAGGGGACTTCCAAGGCCATAAGGAAGGAGTTTACTGTAAAAGAGAACATAACTTCTTAGGACAATGTCGCTGAAAGCATCTGTATCTGCAGTTAGTTTAGAAATCGTCCCTGAGCGCTGTTGCTTGTTCGGGTTTCTTGCGTGTCTAAAGTGCTCTGCAGCCTCACCTTGGTGTGTTGACCCAGATAATATCCAAGTGGCAGAAGTAGATGCATTCTTTATCATCCCAGTTGTTACAGGAGCAGCGTTTGGTCCTGACGCGATGTGGTTGCGGAGCCTGAGCTGGCAGCTCTGCCCGGTCTGATAAGGGGAGTCCACAACCTAGAAAAACACAAATGATCCCGAGATTAAAAAGTGCCAACTAATACTTTGCAGTATGACTATGCAGTCAGTGATTATCACGTGTAAATACTCAGGAGCCCACTTGGCGGGCTAACACCCACTAGTGCGGTTAAACAAATGTGTTTGTGATTAACAGTGGAACATATCTATCATATTATAATCAAAGTCAACAAACCTAATCCAAGTCAAACAATCCTGCAAGATGTTGAATAAAGGTTTAATCAGTAATGCTGAAGTATTGATTCATGAGAGGAAAATACTCTCTTGAGAGAGGAACCCCATCTCTTGTTTTGTACTTTTTGTTCAGTACTTATTTTGGCAAACCTCAAACCCTAACTTTAAAACCATTATCTAAACTGGATATTCATTGCAGCCAAAAAAGAATATATCATAAAAGCGAATTAATAATTTCTTTTACTGGATTTCACCAATAAAAATCTACAAAAGTTGTCACAAATATTTAAAAATCACCCCTAAAATGCCAAGAAACCAAAGAAAAGTTACTCACCCTCATGCAGAGCCATGCAGATGATGAATAAAGTCAGTGTCTTGCACATGAATGAAGCCATCATCATCTTGTGTCTGATGTCCTGATGTGTGTCAAAGAAGCAGCAGTCAGTTTACACGCTCCAAGAGGTGTAGGCTGTGTCTTTGCAGTTGAGGCTGGAGAACAGCAACAGGTGCTTTGTGTTCACGCTCCTGCCAGGACATCCTACTTATACCCACCCAGTGGGTGATAACATGATATGCCCCTCCTACCTCTGTCGCTCGCCTGTCTATGCAGAACAGTGTTGTTACACAACACCCACATACTCCACCTGCTCCCCCTCACATTCCAGCAGTGGCCTTAACATAGAGTCAGCGCCCCCAACAGGTCAAGAAGGGAAGGGAGAACATGTAAGGGTTAACTAATACAGGTTGTAGAGTTTGTAATAACGAGCCAGAACCTCATATTTTCTGCTGCTATTCAATATATTTTAATATTTCACATCTAAGAATGTCCTATAAGACTAAGACTGAGACTGAGACTGCCATACCAAACTGAAAGTAGTGTACATTTATCGTCCTGAACAAACGAAAAACAAAGTTCCAAGACAAGATGACAACTGATTTTGAGTGCAGTAACAACGAGTGATTATGTGAAATTAAACAAATTTGAGGATTTCAGTTGCTTTACTTAGATTGGTGTATTTATGGATTTTAATCTGCCAGTATGTGGATATGAGAGAGAAAAACAAAACAGTGCTTGAAAAAGGAGAAAACAAATTAGGTAACACCAAAAAAAAAGCCTGATAACACTGGAATTTGAAACAGCAAAACAAAGAAAGGAAGAAAGAAAGAAAGAAAGAAAGAAAGAAAGAAAGAAAGAAAGAAAGAAAGAAAGAAAGAAAGAAAGAAAAAGAAAGATCTCAAAGCTTCTATAACAACATACTTGACATAATTTCTGGTTCACCCTCAGTCTAGGCTAAGACTGCTCAGTAAAATGCCAAAATGAACCAAAAAAATCAACCAAAAAGTGTTTGAATTTCTCACACAGACAGTCTGACAGCAGGTATTTAATGCCCCAATGTCTCTAATTTGACTTAAAATATTAATATGCTTGAGTTGAGCTGAGGCAACTTGTAAACAACATAGTTTTCCTTTAAATTTTGCCATTATGAGCAATATAAACACTTAAAAACTTTATAACAGATTAGTTGTAAGCAGATTTAAGTATTTGTCAACTTCTTTCTTTAATTGGTGTTTATTGAATGCATAACATTGTAATCACATATCATGAACAAACACACAAAGGTTTGCAAAAGAGTATAAATTAACTGTTTACACACATGTACAAATCATTCATTATAAATAATTATAAATGTGTATTAAGACATTTGTAAGAGTTCATTCAGTGCATCTTTCATCTCATGTCGTTTGATGTTTGCTCAGTTGTTATGAAAAGTAACGTATATAAAATTGATAAATTCTGCATTAATACATGTAATAATACATATTTCATATTTTGTATTCATAGAACATTTTTCATATAATTACAACAGTGTTATATCATCAGTAATTCATGAGCTGTTTACATAGAAAAGACGGAAGCTTCAAGAAAATATAACTACCAACAAACACATTAATTAACAGTTATAAATGTCTTTATCTGCTTGCAACTACATCATACTTTATCTACTATTTATTCATTGTTCATATGCCGCTTATTGGAGCTTAAATGACTTGTTTAAACAGCAGGCTGTAGACTGTCATCCTGAATAATGAGCAGACTGATTGTCACAAAGACAGAAGTCATGTGAGGCCATGACATGCTTTGTGTTATTCTTTCTTTCTTTTCTTTCTTTTCTTTTTTTTTCCAGAGGCGTTGGGCATGCAGGATGAGTCTGGAGGCGGCAGAGGAAGAGATGAACGGTGGCAGTAGAAACAGACAGAGGGGGTTTGCATGTGCCACACGGCTGATACGAGGATGATGAAGTCAAGGAGAGCATGTCAGCACCCCCCACAGGAAGGTGAGGTCATGGCACGATTGTCCCACACGCCCCTATACTGGCACACGAACAATATCTCAGCGTGTAACATGTTTTGACCTTGGTAAACAGATACTCAGCCGCCTGCTTCATCAGCTTTCTGCAACACACATACATCACGTCTCTGTCAGTTTACACTGCCTATCTCTGACAATAACAGACATCATGGATTTGACCACAGCGCAGCCGCCCACACAGTCTAAACAGTTACAGTAAGTCTTGCAAACACCCTTAGGTATCCTCTTATCAGCTATAGAATAGACTATATAAGTGAAATCCACAGGTATGAACAATCATGAGGAACTTATGACGTACGTGCATCTGATAACGGGAGGGAAGAATGAATGGATTAGGATGAACTTTACGAAACTCGACACAAAGAACAAATCAGACAGACGTGTAATATTTAAATACACAGATAATTTAGCTTGTTTTTATTCTACTGACTTTAAAGGACTCATATCAGTCAACTATTTTTATTTCATATACTAAACACTAAGAAAAACTGGTTCTTGATAAGTGCTCTGGAGAACTTTTATATCCTGAAGAACCCTTTTTTTGCTCTTTAAGGTTCTTTGGGGTGATCTGGTTTTGATAAAAAACCAACAAAGAGACAGTTTGAACACCTTTGAACTGCCTTTTTTGTGAACCTGAAGTACGTATGGCTAAATGCTCAACCTGTCAACTAAAGAAAGTTCAAACGTTCTTTTGAAGAACCAAAAAATGTTCCCCTATGGAAACACTTCAAGTTCTAACATGAACCTTTATTTTGAAGGGTGTATATGTCCCTTATTGTGTGCTTGTCTTTTACCTATTGTCAAGATTTTCAAATTAATATACTATATCATTCTTTATCTGTTCTTTTTTACTTATTAAAAGTAAATATTCACATAATTTAATGTTAGTGATTTGTATTCAAACCTTTTTATATAACTCATCTATAATACATCCCTTTGTTTAAGTCCATTTCATTAAATGTATCTTTTTAAAAACATTTCACACAATGGTGTCTGAAGAGGACCCATTCTTTAAACTTCTAGTTGTTTGTTAATTTTGAATGAAACTGTTGTAATCTTTGCGTTTTGTATGTATTATATTTTAAACATGTGCAATTTAAGTCAATTCCTCCCTGGACAACGTAACAAACTGTAATTTTATTTATTTATTTATTCAAACATTATCAGAATCTAAATCTAATTTGCGAAGTCTTATCTTTGTTCCTTCCAATTGGTTGTCTAGTACATGTAATGTATGATGACAATAATTGTTGAAAAATCACAGAATAAGGTGTAAAGTCAGTTCATTAATTAATTTTCTTTGAAACGAAAATGAAGAGTTGTTTTTTTGAAGGGTCATGTGTGCGCTCTACCATAAATGGTTTTAAGTCCAGCCTAAGTAGTCGCCAGACCAAAAAAACAGGAAGGAGTAGGCAACAATTGGTCATTGAAGAACTTTAAAGTATGGAAAGTCTTACTAATGTCGAGGCATTTTGCATCAGAGCTGCAGCGGAAACCCAGAAGACAAACAGAGACACCTACAGAAACAGGAAAAAACACTGCTGAAACACGCATTTGTGTGTGTGCGGTCATAGTTTATAAGGGTTAAGGGGTGGGGGAAATGCCTTAAGGATGTCACAATGCAGGACGACTGGCATTTGACCAACTATTTGTTACAGTGAAAAAAAAAAAATGCTCATCTAGAGCAAATATTTGTCCAGTGGTGCAGACAGGAGGAATGGGCTGAATCTAAAGGTGCCCCCTCCCCTTCATTTCCCCTTCCCCTTGTCCCTTTCCCCTGCTGCTGCTGCTGCTTTCTCCAGACAAGGCAGCAAAGCAACACAGTGACTCTGCAGTCGCAGTGTAAAAAAAAATGTGCCCTTATCTATTTCCCACTTCCGAGGCTGACAGAGGAATGTGTGGCGGCACAATGACAAACAAATAGCGGAGCCGTGATTGCAGAATCCTTTGAAATTCCTCCACGATGAGGTTAAACATATGGGCTGTGACACAATAACACACAAACAAGTCCTCACATTTTCCTCACATTTAAGACAAAGTGGAAAAGATTATAAAAGTGTGCTTTTTTATATAACTGGAAATTCAGAAATCATGACATGAAACAGCAAAATGGCGGCACGTCATTTAAGTAAAGAGCAGATGTTTATCTGTTTACGTTAGCTGCAAAGCATGTGCAGCTAGTTCACTACCTTCAACAGTAGCCTGTAATATTACTTTGAGGGCTTATAGTTAGTATATTAAAGTACATTTTCAGGGGTTTATGTTTTTTTAACGCATCCAAACACGAGCAGCATGAATCCAGTGTTTTGCTTGCCAGGTATGAAGGAGCTAAACATTCAAACAAGGCTATTAGAACATAATATCAATTTGATATTAAATATTTTTCTTATCGTATAAGTAATACTCGGGACAAGTAGTTATACACTGCAAGACAAGAACAATGCTGCTCCCTTATTTACGTCTTCTACATAGATTACCAACAGCCTAAATTTAAGACCCAGTAATGGGATTCTCGTTAAAACATTGAGAGGTCTGCCGAAGTCAACGTGTTCAACCATGCAACCATGCGGGGAATTAGCGCCAACATTTGACTGCCAAAATATAAATATAAAACATACGTACAACTTTCATTGGTATATTGCCGTATTCACCACAACTGCTTCAGCTCCAGCAGCGTCCTCTGCCTTCATGTTCACAATGCTGGTGGTCCCTCCACTTCCTCTTCGTAGCCAAAATGGCCGGCGTTCCACACTCAACTTTTTGATCGTTATGAGTGCACCATCAGGGTACTCACAGTACAATGCATTTTGCCATCATTGTCACTGTGTATGTACTCAAAATAACAAGTGTTAGAATGTGAGTATGCAAATTGAGACACAGCAATGGAGATGACGTTCAGCTAAGTACAGCTGACCAGATCTATCAGTGGCAATGTTGGGCAATGGAAGTGACTCATTAAATGAGACATGTCTGGTCTTCCTCTGTCTAAAATGAGGGAATGTTTCAACTGTGTCACCTTTGGAAATCGCACATTTCATACTGTGCTTGGCAGATGATAGCAACAGAAACTAACGCTAACGTTCAGGTCATTTCGACTGTTTGTCTGGTGACAAAAACTAGGAAAAAGGTGTGAATAAAATTCAGTATTAACAACAATTTAATCAGATAAGATCATTTGAAATGAGCTATACACAGTTTGTATCAAACTGCTCTGAATACATAACACTGCAAAAGTAGTCTTCCTGTTTTTGCCATCCTGTCAACATGTGTGAATGCATGACAGGAATACAGTTCAGAGAAGAGTTGATCTTTAACTAAACCTTACTCGACCAGTAGTCTTTACCACCGTCAGAAATGTGACAGCACATCAGAGAAGAATGTCAACATGTCATCCGTTAGAAGTTGGCATAAGGGAAGAGCAAGTAACGGTGACTCACAAAACAGACACCCACAACCCTGATATGAGTGAGGTGAAGAATATGGGCCAAACCCTTGTACAGTATGAGTAGATGGAGGCTTTCATAGCAGCATCACTACGAGCATGTCCAATACAAAAACACAGAACAGAGCCAGAAACTGATGACGACTTCGGTATTTGACATGAGTGATGAGGGTGTCTGCTACACCTGTCGACTAGTCAACTGTAAGCTCTTATCCATACCAACTCATTTGGCATATTTCTTCATAGATATGATGACTAAGAAATTAGTTTTATTCTAATATCTGTGCTCTAAAGAAATCCAAGAGTAAACATGAAGCTGAAATTACAGCCCTACTGTGAGAGCTTTTATATTCCCACAAACTTCAGCTGAGTCACATCAATGTTCTTTGTTCTTCTCTTCTAACGAACTTATCACAGCGATTGAAATTACATGATAATACAGATACTTATCTATATAATATATCTATGATTAAATAATATAAACTTATGGTTCACTTACTAGATTTT
The DNA here is from genome assembly GCA_946959425.1 of Argyrosomus regius. Lineage (NCBI taxonomy): Eukaryota > Metazoa > Chordata > Actinopteri > Sciaenidae > Argyrosomus > Argyrosomus regius. The sequence continues at coordinate 8,801,928 of OX336899.1, read as the reverse complement.
TATGGAGCTTTCAGTTGAATCCCATGGCCTCCTTCAACAAATGGAGCTTGCTCAGGTGTCATAGAGCAAGATCGACTGGTTGAAGATCTCTGATGATACGATCAAAAGCTCAGGAAAAAGTGAAAAGCAGTTCAGTTTAGAATATTTTATTATGCAGCACATAATGCTAGACATACGATGTCTATATGTTTTATATACTTAGATAAATGAGATATTGTTATAAGTGACAGTATTATTAATAATGAGTAAAAAAGTAACTAAATAATTAGTAATGTTTAATTTATTTTAAAGTGTTTCCGCAATTCTTCATTATGGGGTGACTGATGAGTCATTTAAAAGCTTGAAATTTTATTTTTAATGTTAAATTTTCATTTTCTGAGTTGTTTTTAATTGAACTGTACAGCAAAAGGAAGAGAGGGAGGGAGAGAAGCAAAACAGTGGGTACAAAATCCTCAAAAATAAGTGATGAAAAAAAATCATTCCTTTTATGTCCTTAAATCTTTTATTAGCAGGTAATGTAATGCTTAGTTCTGTACTTTTGCGCTCTTACAACTTACAACAAACGCCTTAAAATTTCACATACCTCATCTTTACAGCTATTTTTTTTTTTTTTATATTTGCAGACCCCTGTTGATTTATTTATTTTGCATTGCCATAGTAGCAAACATCTATGACCTTCTGTCATAACAGAAGATATCTTTCATCTTAAACTATGTATCAAAGTAAACAAATTGCAGAAAAACAGCACATTGGGGAAAAAAAGTAATGATGGAGAACATTTCTCGTAAAAGGACACACCTTTACTATTCCCATGAACTTCATCTGACTCACATGATGTTTAAATGTCAAGCTTGTAATCGTTATCAAAAATGAAAATAGCATCGTGTAGTCAGGAATTCTGGTTTGTTTCAGTTTTTCTGCCTTGAACCTTGAACTTTTAGTGACAGGATTCCTGTTTCTGCAACCACAATGGAGAGAAAATGTAGGGGAAATTCAAACCACTTTCATGTTTATTGTTTTCTCTCAGTTAGGATGTCTATCATTGTCCTTGACCTGCTTCCATGAAACTCCAAATCCCCCCTTTCCAGTGTCCATAAGCTGCAGGAATCCCCTGTTCATCGGTATCGGTACTGTTTCCCTTTGCGCAAAGGAGATACTCCCCTTAAAGTGCATCATGATCTCCTCTTCTAGTGAACCTTATCACACCACTCCTCCTTCTGAAAGGAGTCAGTAAATAATCTGCCTACAATCACATTATAATTGTGTTGACGAATTTCAAGGGAATCGGAATTGTTATTTCTGTTGCACATTTAATCACTTTCACCACCTTCCTTATGGGCGCTTATCTGTGCTGACAAAAGAGAGGTACAATCAAAATGAAGTGAATCATGGCTCTAGATATAAATTAAAATTCCTTTCTCCACACCTTTGGTGATAATAGTTTCTATCACCATTGGACTATGGAAATACCCAATAAAATCCCTCCTCGTCTTCCTCCTTCCTCCTGTCTCCCTCTCTCGGATTATCCCTGCTGCATGTGTGTCATCTCCTGGATGATTTATTACAGGAGAGGGTTTCAGTATATGGGCCAGTACCTTCCTTAGTGTGATGTCATTCCTTTCACTTCACAATCAGCGACTTAAAAGCTGCATCCTCCTGCCACCCAGTGGCTTCATGCGGCATCTTCACTTCTGGGAAACAAAAGACGAGCTGGCTTTATGACCAACACCTCAGCAGAGAGGAGAAAAAATGGAGATTGATGCAAAATATAACAAAACTGAATGAATCAAGGCGGGCCATGAAACCGATTTGAAGGAAAATGAGTGTTTCTAATTGGAGAAGTGGAATTTCAACGTCGAGTACAATATTAACCATAGCCACAGGGTGGTGCCACAATATCTGCAGGCAAAGAACAAGAAGAATCCTGACTGTGCCTTGAAAATATGAAAGAAAGCACAATTATACAGCTCCAGTAACACAACAGAAGTGATACTTTTAGCCCTGTTTTTACAGTGGACATGCACTGACCTGAGCTGAAAAAGCCCACACAGGTGTGTTGCATTTTTGTGCTCTTTAAAAGGGTCAGTTCATCCAAATCATCTTCGGAAAATCTTTTATTGAGACAGTATGAAGTAGCTTTAATGTGACCTGTGAATACTTCAGAGCAGGTTCAATGTTACCGGGCTCTCTTTGTGGTATCAGGTTGATCCTGGACAGCTGTTCTCACAAAGCCAACCGGCGGCTCTGTTGACTCTGGGTTTATTAATCATTCTGTGAGCTCGTGCATCTGAAAAAAGGCACGGCTCGCCACAAACATCCACTCAATAGAGCCTGAACATATTATGTATTTATTAAGAAACAGTGAAACTGTTGATTACCGTTGCGAGTAATGATTCATTCAGGTGAAAGCACAGCACTGTGGTATGAATAGTAGTAGTGGAAATAGCTGAAATGAATAATACAGTAACCAAATACTAAAGTGTGGATGTTAAAGAAATTTGTGTAAAACACCGTTTGAACAGTAAATGTTGACTATATTTCCAATATAACTGACCAAGCAAAACAAACTTTCTTTATAAGTACATCCCTCGATACTCTTTTGTTCAGTATGACGTCCAAACTTGAACCCTGTAGGCACGGTGACTTGAACTTATTTCAGATAATCAGTGCTGTAAGTGAATGTATGGATGTAGATGTTAATCTGTTCATTGCTTTTCTTTTACTTTGTCTGTCTATTCATACATTTTAATCTGTTTTATTACTTGTTTTATTAGTTTTCATCTTTTTCTAATCCCGCCTCCGGTGTTCCCTCACTGCAAACTGATGAAATGGATTGTTCTCAGTTTGTGTTTTTATTGAGTATTTTGTTCACAGAAGATGCAACACACTATAAAATAACTTTAATATATCAAATATGACCCCAGTCAGGTGATTTATTTCATATCGCGACAATGCGCTTCGCATTTTTGACTTCAGCTTGATAATACTTTTGTTTGTTTTGGTTTGTACCTGTGAGTAAGAGCCATTTAAATCAGAATGGCTGTCTGCATTTTTAATAAATGGATCTCTGGGTGTGTTGTTCTTTAACTTTGTCTACTATCTGGTGACATTTAAAGAGAAAGAAAAATGTTGATTTAAAGTTGTCTGTTAGATTTATTTTAATGACCTTAATCCCTTAAAGGAAAGTGTAAGATTTCGTGGCATCCAGCCGTTAGTTGCTAATTACAAACATTGCGGCGGAAAGGAACTACAGTGTTTGTAGAAACATTGCAGTTCAACATGGAAGAGGACCGGCGGCGTTGGTGGATATAAAAGTCTCATTCTAAGGTAACAAAAACATAACGAATCATATTTTCAGGTGATTATACACCAATGAAAACACAGTTAACCATATTATATTTCATTTCTGTCATATTAGTAGTACTTCTGTAAATAGAGCCTGCTAAATCTTACACACTTGACCTTTGAAGTGTCATTTTTCAATGCTTTGAGCATCATGAAGGAAATTTCAATTACCCTAATTGTGTTTTGTCGAGACTTTGATCTCAGAAAAAAAGCAAATTAGACCAAAACTACTTAAATGTAAGTGAAAATGTGTTTTTTGGTAATTTGGGTGACCTGACCTTTTACCTAATATAATATTATTTAGTATGTTTCCATCAGTGTATAATAACCTGAATATAAGAATCGTAAAATATGGACTTTTGCTTTTAATGTGAATTTGGAAGCCAGAGTTTTTCCTACATGTTTGGAAGGAGAGGGTGAGATGTGGGAGAGTATTCAGTTGGGTGCAATCTGCAACGTCACCACTAGGTGCCGCTAAATCTTCTATACATCAAATAACATTTTAAAAAATAGTTTTGGTGGAAAGGAAGACCAATAATTAACTCAGAAAAAAGCCACACACGTAACACCGTTTTAATATAAATCTGTAAAAATGAGAAGTTTAATGGTAAACATGAAAATGACAGAGTGATTGTATCATTTATAAAAGCAACAACACAAAAATACATGTATCTGTTTATGAAAAAAACTGCACCGTAGCTACCATGTACATGAAACAGGTTTTCCTCTGGGATATCAAATTATTTGTCAGTGCACTCCAAATGTCTTGATCTGAAACTTCTTTTCCTAAAGACATTAGAAAAGGAGGTGATCGTAACCCTGCTTCTTTGAACACAAACAAAGACAACAACAACAACAACAAACAAAAAAAAACAAACAAAAAAAACTGAGAAATAATAATAATCACAGCCTTTAAGAATGACATTTCAAACCACAATCTTGACATAAAATTGCACTTCAAAATACTGGTCGGGGTGAATAAATATTTGTAGTACCTTTCTATATCCATTCTGGTAATACAGTACATTAACACAGCAATAGTATATTAGAGCTGTCAAAGGGGTTAATAGGGAAACTGATTAAAACTTTGTCTATTTTCATTCCAGCTGCTTTTGCATATAGTACAGAATTTGCATAATAGCACATAAATAAATTAACACCGATGACATCAAACAAGAGGGTAAAAAAAGATTTACAAAACATACTGCATATCTAACATAGTGTCTATATATATTATTCATATAATTACATAATAGCGTCATTCAGAAGCGGTGCTGAAGTGCTCTTGCCTTTTTGTCCTCGGTGTCCAAACCGGTGCTGTGTTTTTACACCACACTCTGATTTTTAGACGTTTGCACTGTCCCTTCAGACTCTCCCTCCTATCAGAGTTGTGTCTGGGAGGAAGGAGCCTTTTTTTGGCCTTGCTTGGTCTCGGGGTAAACACACCTCTCTGTGACATGTGCGTCTGTGTTTACCTCCGGACGCCTCGTCTCTGTCCCGGGGCTCGACGGTTGTTGTTGGACGCTGAAGCATCCACGACTCTTTCTGTGTAATTGAGCGTCCGATCGGCTGCTGCCGGACGTTCCCCCTAACGCTCCGGGTTCTGGCGGGCTGGCTGGGCTGCTGGGCGACGTCTCTTTGAGAGTATCCTGGCGCTGCAGCAGAGACAACCTCCCCTTCGGAGCGTCACTTAGTCTCCAGGATGTCCCCGCGGAGTTAGCTGTGGCTGCCGTGGGGCTGCTCACCAGGCTGTACAGAGGGAGGAGGGACCTGGGCTGAATCATGTGAATCCCCCCGATGGGAATCAGGAGGCTCGGGGCTCTGCTCGGCTGCTGGGAGTGCAGAGGGAGGTGACTCAGGAGGTTGTGGGCTCCGCGGGGCCGCGTGGGATGTGGGGTGATGTGGGTCAGACCAACCTCATCCACGGACTAGAGCAAAACAAGAAGAAATGAAACTTGAATGGTTCTGCTGGGAAACTGGGTCAGGGTACAGTCAAGAAAAGACATATGTGGTGTTGATCAATAACAATGACTCAACAATCACTTGGACTTGGTGCTGAGAAAACAACTTTACAACAACTTAACAGTTCATACGTTCATTACGTTTAAAGCGAGACTGATGCTGTGTCTCAACATACTTACACTTGCTATTTTACAGCACATAAGTGTGCTCACACTGTTAATTATGGCAAAATGCAGTGTACTATGAGTCCCTGGAACGCCGGACACTTCTCACCCTCAATGGTCGCCATTTCGTCCACGTAGTGAAAAGGAAGCGCACACTAGAATTGCCTGAGCTGAAGTGGTTGCGGTTGGTCAATACCTCAATATACAAATTTGTACATATGTTTTATATTCATATTTTGGCAGTCAAATGTTGGCGCTAATGCTCCGCCGGGTTGCGATTCGGTGAAGAAGAAGCGGCAAGGCCCGTGCTTGAATTGAGCCAACGCTACCTTGCTGAAATGAGTGCAGGAAGTATAGAGTGTACTACATAGAAGTGTACTGATGGAAGTTTTGCAAATTTACGCACAGTATGAGTAACTTTTGCTAAACAGCGGCCACTGTGGCCACAAGTGGCAACTACAAGATAAAGCTGAGTTGAATTTCCCGTCATTTAACCTCTCACCTTGCCGCAGTGATGTACAGGTGTAACAACAGCGGTGTTAAAGTTGAAACAAGCAGACAGAGGTGAGTGAAACACTGTTTTAGCCTGCTGCTTTAAAAGGCATCATTGTGACGCAACCTGCCTGAGAGCGAGGGGAATGGGACGGAAGACAGGAAACAACAAACACCTCTCTCCTGTTGAGGCACTGAGGTTGAATCCAAATGTCTGGACTTCCCCACACTCACAGACTCACTGAATTAACGCATTCCTAGGAAGTGCCAAGGGCTGTCCAAGTCCAGAGAGTTTGCTGAGGATGCAAACTTTTGGAACAGAGTTTCGAGCAGAGAAAACAAGGATGTAATAATTACAATGTTTGATATAATAATATCAGTTTGTTTATTATAATCTGCGACTGAGTCAGGAAAGGCTTGATGTTCCGATGTGAGGATCTTCAGTTGAGGATTTCATTTGAATGTTCATATAAAAGATAAACCTGAGTGTGTATATCAACCTTTATCTCATTGTTTTACCTTTATATCTGTTTTATACTGAAAGCAGCAGAGCCTGCATTCATTTTGCTTAAATTCATATCCATGGAAACAATTGAGGAAGTCCTATTTAAAGTGTATTTTATCCCCTTGTGGCCAAATGTCCTTGAAAACTAAACCTGGTTTACTTTTTCTTTTTCATTAAAACTAGTCAAACTTCTTTTCTTTTCTTTTCTTTTCTTTTCTCACGCCAAAACAAGTAGCAACAGTAGCCAGAGAAGCTAGTTAGCTTGCTAATTATTGGCTAATAAACCACCAGCGACTGATCAAACCAGACCAAGTTCTAGATTCCAGGATCTGGTTGATTTTCAAAATAAAACACCCTGTACAAAACCAATCGTAAAAACATAAAGCCAAGGAAAAATGACCAAATCTGAGCAAGTTAACAAAATCTGGCGGGCAAAATGTGTTGCTGCCTTGACATGACAGAGACGTGGCCGGTGGCATCCAAGCATTATTGCTCATGAATTGAACTGATTATTTCATGTTATTTCATCTTTTAAAAAGAAAAAACATTTTAATATTTTACAGTAGAAATGTATAAATTAGAGCGCTGATACCGATATAAATCTGATAATGATAAATTGGGAGATATATATATTTTTCAACATAATTTACATAAACATTAGAAAACAACTGGTTGAGAGGGTGAGAGATTTTACAGTTGAAATTAACTTAAAAACTAAATTACCTCAAACACGTATTTGGCATGTTTGTACTGCGATACCATGTTATTAAATGATGTACACATCCGAAAATACTGATAAATCTATGATAAGCTAACGTGGGCTGATCCAGTGTTAGAATGGTGTGTAAAATAATATTGAAACAAATTACTAAAATTAGTAAAAAAAAAATATGTGTGGTAATATATTCAGGTCTACAGAAGGTCATATATGTACACATCAAATATTTAGGCGTATAAAAATGGCCCCCCTTTACCAAAAAACAAGTTTACAGATGCAGCTAACATGAACAGAAATGAGCACAGATGTGAAAAACAACCCTGCGGAGAATGTAAATTAGCATCTACTCCTATGAGACCTATATTAGTGCGAGGAGGAAGTGGTGAGGTTACACCATAACATAACCACAAGTTTGGAGTAGACATGTTTTTTTTTATTTTATTAGGGTGAACTGAGATATTCAGCCATGCTGTTTGCATCGTCGACATGTGGTTCCAATCTTTGGTATTTAACGATCGGCCTGCTTCTCATTTTATCAGCGGCTGCCCAGGGAAAACATGTTGTGTCTATTTGGGAGCTCTCCTGCATTATTTTAAGGTTCCGAGCTGCAGGCTCGGTTTGAGTGATATAAAACAAGAGAGTTGCCTTTTCCTTCCTTTTCCAATAAATGTGTGACTTTAAAATAACCTCATATGTACCAGCCTATCTATATTTGTTCTAGATGTTGACTTACTGGGATTTAACTGAGCCACACAAGATTAGCTTTGTGAGCCAAAAGCTGATTTATTTAAAACTGTAGGCTAAACTAACAGAGATGGATCAAGTCACAGGTGAGTGAAGACTGCGGTTTGAACAAAAGCCACGTTTTTTTTGACCAGCGTTAATTATACACACGACGAAAACAGAGCATCACGACAGATTCAGACTCAGATAAAAACAATGCCAGGGTTAGGGTAATTTTTTCGAAGAGGACTCACCAGTCTTGCTGTAGATGGTCGGTCTCTTGGGTGAAGACAGGCGTGACACTGAGCAGAGGTGTCTGCCAGCGAGCCCGGAGGCCCGGGCGACTCAGATCCATGGGACTGAACTATTATAGGAGAAAGACCTCTAACTGGGGAGACTGGTCTCAGAGGAGAGCTGGAGACATGACAACTGGATGGGGAGAGGGAGGAAGGGGGAGCAGGGGACTGGCGAGGCCTGGGTGGCGGGCTGCGAGGAGGAGACGACTCCCTCTGTGGAACCAGCGATGGAGTGCTCTGCGAGCGGGAGCCTCCGGAGGACGCCAGCGTCGAAGCGTCGAGGCGCCTGCGGGCGAACAGCGCCCTCCTCGCGCTGGCCGAGCTCTTCTGGGTGGAATCCTTGGGTGGCAGCCAGGCGGACTGGCTCGGTTCGGGCTCCATCGGCTGCCCTACTGGATGAGATTTCTCACTATCGGAGGAGATGGTGTGAGAGCTTTCAGAAGACCTGCTGTATTCATCACGTCTGCCCTCCTTCGCCCTTGCATTGTCGCCCTCATCATGTCCAGTTTTCCCCTGATCAGAGTACCGATGGTTTTTTCGTTTATCAGGGTGAATTGATGGTTCTTGGCTGACTCCTAGGACAGGAAAAATTCTCTTTTCAACACATTTAACATCTTTTAGTTGAAACAATTCAATATCAAGGCTGTTAATCTACTAATCTACTGTACAAACAACCGAGATTACTTCCTAATTTGGGTCATTTTTTCTACCCTACTAAGTATAAAGTCATGGCTTTCATAACTGCACCAATGTGTAGCCACATCCAGGATATAATATGAAGTGTGTAGGCATGAATGGGCTGTGTTTTGACCGGTTGTTAACAGGCGAGTACATGTTGTCCCTGGGTGTAACGTATGAGAGCCACTCCCTTGTTTCTCGTGGCAAACCTTCTCCCACATATCTTCCATCTTGTACGCCCAAAGATCTTGATATGCTTGCTAAACGATGTTTACATTTCTCTTCAAACAAATGCGAAATGTTGAAGCGCAATCAAAGCGGCAAAGTGTAGAAGCCGACAGAATTAGTGCACCGTTTGAGGCCATTAATCAATGCAAAGTCTTGGAGGGAGCCAGCTTGGGTTACAGCGGTGGATATAATTGTGAGTAGTCACCAATAAAAGGCCTGTTTGTGTTTTTCTAATTAATTAAATAAAGCCAATAACTTAATGTATTCTATAGTGCTTGCATCTAGCGTAGTGTGTGCTGCAGCAGTGCATTAGCTTGATGTTTCCATGGTGAAAGTTACTTTGTTGGTCTGGGCGCTGATTGAAATACTTTTGACCCTACGATGTGTATATATTTTATCAATAATACAATTTTTACTAGTCAGATTTTTACACAATAATAAACTAGACATGTACCTGGAAGTGTAATATTGTAACTAACCAATTGTCCAATTGTCACTGCATTCAGATCAGGTCTATGTTGAGCTATTGCAGACACCGTACTATGAGGAAGTAATGCTGTCATGTGTTTTAAAATGCATCCTCGATGTTGTGTTTAATAAAACCAGATTAAGAGTGAAACTATATGATTATTATTCCTACAAACACCCAAGTGTTAATGGTAGCTAATAAAGAGAGAGGTCCCATATTGTAGAAAGTTAGATTTCCATTTTTCTTATTATTAAGCAGTTCTAGGCACCTTATATAGAGTATACTGTGTCAAAAGGCTCAATCCATGGAGATATACGCACACCCTGAATTCAGAAACTTCTGTATGGTCGATAATCGATGTCACAACTATACAGTCATTGTCCTCAACTATGCCACCACGTGGCACACCTGCCCAGGTAGATAACAAGCTGTGGTTGGTCTGGCTGTGCGCCATTCAGCCAATCAGAAGAGGCTCATTAATATTTATGAGACGAAATGCTACACAAAACACCCTGTACTTTTTCGAGCTCCAGAGAAACAGGTGTAAAACTATACTGAGGTGTTTTAGGTACTTAAAACCACAAATATGTCTTCTTATGAATATTAAAACTTGAAATAAAATACCGGAACAGTGTGGACCTTTAAACATTCAATAAAGATGTTTCGGTGATGATTTTGCATTAAAAAAAATGCTTGTTAGTATTAGTTAGTATACTTGATTGTATTAGTACAATTTATTATTAAATAAATTATTATCAATGGGATAAAATCAACTTATCGAGCACACATAGCGTACCTTTATCTGTGCCATCTGGGTAACAGCTCAGGTGTTCGTTGAGGCTTCCTGCAAAATACAAAAAAAGGTCGTGGTCATACTCGATGCACAGACATCAACCTTTAATAAAACACATATTTTTCATCGTCTGTCCTTACCTTTGGCTTTGAAAGAAACGTTGCAGGGTTTGCAGTTATACGGTGGTGATTCTGTGATGCGATGGGTGCACTTTTGCAGCACACTGGTATTCTTAAGGTGGAAACCACAATCTTCACATTGGCACTTCCCTCCGCCTCCACCGTGCGTGATGGCATACTTCTCATTTGAGCTGTAGGTGTGAAGAGAGTGAGAGGTTTCAGTTTCATCCTCAGAGCGTTTCCCTGTCAGTTGTCTATTGCTGCTGCTCCTCTCGGGATGATAGTCACAATCAATATGAGTGTAACTGGAGCTGACAGACAGGCTGCAGGCCCTTTAGCACCTGTAAGCAGCTTTTTAGTGCCTCTATTTATCCAGTTTAAGTACGCTATCTGTTTGGCCTCTACTACACAGTGAGCTCACACTGTGGCAGCTGGGCCCGGGGTCCACCCCTCAATGTACACTGAGGGTCCCTCAGCGAGGCACCCACTTCAGCTTCAACAGAGCAGCTTTCATAAGCCAAAACCAGACCCCCCCCTTCCTCCCTCCCCATTCCCGCTGACTTATAACCCCATCACAGCTCACACCACCACAGAGTACAAACAAGGGGGAGCCTACGATGTGGCCCAAGGTCCGGGGGTTGCTGCAGCCAGCCAATAAAAACAGAGAGGGAGGGAAACCCTGGCCCAGACCAGCTGCTGCTCCAAATAAGCATGAAAAAACACAGAAAATGAAAACACATTCCTATGATAAACAATCCTTCTGATTATAATCGGCTGTTTTTTCTTCTATTTTCACTACAGGCTGGATAAACTTGGCAGGTATCATAAACAGTGGCTTTTACAGTCTTGAAAAAACTTGCCGTCATGCCGGGACACTATACCTCCACACTATAAAGCAGCTATATTCATGGGCTTTTCATGCAGCGCGTATTCACACCCAAGATTTCAGTCTAGGTGCCCTTGCCTTACCCCATGCCAACAAGAAAAAAAATGGCAATGTCCGACTAAGTTGCTGCCTCAGTTTTGACTTTTTTGTCCCTCAGACAGACTGAACAGACAGGAGAAGGCGAAAGCGAACAGGCGTGAGGATGACTCACTCTTTTAGGAAGGCTGTGATGAGCGTCAACATGAGTCACAACAGGGATTTGTTCACAGACACACTCCTGAACCAAAAAGAGACACACAGATGGCACCTCTCTGCACTCTCCTGCATGGCATCGCAGCAGTGTTTATTTCTGATGGGTATCAGAAATACTCAGCGTGTCTGCTTTAACCTCTCTGCAAGTTCATTGGAAAAGACGCGTGCGTGCCAAATAAATAATAGAACTGCGTCCCACCTTACGTGTTTCGCATACCGTGTTTTACTGAATTTCAGTTTGAGAATCAGTCTTGTTATTTTTTAAACACAGATTAAATTACTCCTTTCTAATCTCTGATTATTGTTTTACCATTTACAACACAGCAAGATGTCCTAAACTTTGATACAGGGACAAAACACACAAAGCAGCCACTTCTACACTGAGTTCATTATTTTCTATATCAGCACACCTCATGGTGTGTTATTGCGCTCATACCATTGGCACCAACCAAAAGAATAACATCATAAACAACTAACTCTAACCATTTTCTTTCAAGTTGTTCATATTTCGTATTTATTAGGTCCATTTATTTCAGTGGGAGTTACTGTCTGGTAATATAAAACATGTTAAAGAGAAATATGGTTGCTATAGTGACTCCCATTTTAATATATGATTTAATATACTGTAACGCAAACAGATTTAGAACTTTGTCTGAGGTGGAGTTTTAATAGACACATGCCAGCCAATCAGACATCGACTTCCCGTCCATTTATAGCAAGGTACATTTGGTTGGGATTGCGTTCATCCATTTACATTTTAGAAATAATAACAGCGGGATCCGTGAGTTTGAGTTTACTACTTAGAACCACCTACGGTAACCTAATAAACCTAATAGCCTAATAAACCTTGGTTATGCCTGACAGGCATAAGAAAATCCCCCAAATCACTGCCTCTGCCTCACAGTTTAACAACACTTCCAGACAATTCAGCCCGATTATGGCTTCTTACACACTGAATCCCAACAGTCAGGTGTCCATATAGACGGAAGGTTTTGCTTTCTGCTCTCTTTCAGCTTCAGCAGTCTGAGTAAGGCAAATCAATATCCTCCAAAGTTGTAGTCTTTTTAGGATAAAATTCCCTCTGAGTTTTCCCATTGACCTGCAGTGGAGGGATAGTAACAAAAAAAGGGAAATTTGCACTGAAACTTTGGAAGATATCCACTTGGTTTGTCTAACACAGCCTCATAATAAGCTTTGGAATATATCTTTTCACAGAATGAGGACTGTGAATTTTGTCCCCCATCACTTCCATTAAAAGCAAATTAACTTCAAAGTGCAGTATGAGCAGGAAGGAGGAATGATTTGTTCTTCTGCCCAATTCCATTGAGCATGGCAGTGTGCCCTTAATGACTAACACGACATACGTACATGTACTATATTTTCTATTCATTCCATTGACGTCAGTGTAAGAGAATGAAACGTGCTGCCGCTCCACGTGAATGGCTGTGATGGTTGGTGTAAATGAATCTCTGCAGGCGCAACGGAAGCTAGGTAGTTTCCTGGCTTCAGCCCCTCAACAGACGGGCTCTGTTGGTGCAGACGGCCAACCCTTGGCCTCATCAACACGGTGGACAGACAACATTTTTCCACAACATACTACAATATGTGACGCAAGCCCTCAACACTGTAAACAATGAGGTACCTCAGATGTAAATATGGACAATATGTCACCAGTGAATGACCTTATACATATTACACAGTACAGAGCTGTATAAGATCATACTCACCCTCTCTCAGAGATCCAAACTTCGGGATGTTTTTTATTTCTGGAGCATGACTGTAGTTCCTCCTCCTCCTCCTCCTCCTCCTCCTCCTCCTCCTTCTTCTTCTCTTCCTCCTTCTCCTCTTTTCTATTTGAGCTGTTGTCATCTGCTGGCTGCTGTCCCTTCCTGGTTCCCTCATGGTCTCTGCAGTGCGACTGGCTGTTGTAAACCTACACTCGAAAGAGACACGGGCAAATTCACCAACTCTGCTCCAGCATGCCCAGGGAGACAAAAATTGGGAATTCGCGTTGAACGTTGTGTTTAATAGCATTTGTTAAAAGCACATATATATTTTTTGCTTTGGGTGTCATTGTAATGATTGTTATACTTAGGTCATCAACATAAATCTGGTGCCGGCAAAGTTAGCAAATATCTTTTTTTCTGCCTTTTGGGAGATTGATACTAAGACAAGAAGTGCAAAGATCTTGCAATGCTAACCGACTGTTTGCCGCACCTTCTGTACCCCAGAGGAAAAAGCAAAGAGGCTTGCTTGCAAGAAGGTAAACTAAGCTCAATTCAACCTACATTTTGGCTTTACAGGATTCCTCAAACTTCTGTCTAATAAATGTGAAATTCCCGCAAATTCTCTTGAGGTGTTCAGTTTACACACAGCTCTGTCTTACAGATTTACAGACGAGTGCTTAGTGTTGTAATTACCTCAGTGGAGCATGGTCTTTTGTTGTCCTCTTGCTCCACTGATTCAGGTGTCCTGGCTGACATGGGGGATACAGTGTAGATGGAGGGACTGAGCCTCTGCTTACAGTGAAGCAGAGACAGAGCTGTCTTGCTGGAGAGGCCAGGCGGGTTGGGGTCATAGCCGCTAGTGGACCACGATGAATACACTGAGGGCTTCTGTTCATCCAGAGTGGAAGGGTTTGGTTTAATGTAGTTCAAATAACACCAGCTATTACAGGTGCTAGACAGCAGACTGGGGAATGATGGTCCAACATGTGTGATGGGAGAACAAACGCTGGGTAGACAAGACTGATTCTCCCCTTTGAGTTCCTTATTGTACGTGTCCAGAGACGCCTTGTCAACACATCCCACCTCCCTCTCCTCTTCTTCTTTTACTCGTTTCTGCTGCTGCTGTGACTCAGGGAGGACCTCTATACTATTCGAAGGGGAAAGCATGCGTTTGTTGCCCCCCGAGCCTGATATCCTGAGGCCATCATCAGACCACAGGTGAAGGTCTGGACTTGTGTTCCTATGGTCTCTGTACTCAGCTGCTGGGATACTTAAGTTATGTGAAACAGCATCAACCTTCTCCTGGGGCCTCGGGGAGGTGGACTGAGACAACGTGGTGTATATGGCACATGCTAGGGTGAGGGTGTCAGTTTGGAGACGCACTGCTACTGCTGGAGATGTGACCGGCCTTAGCAATTCCAGACTGGAAGTAATGTGAGGGACAGAGTGCTGGACGTGGGGGCGACTTCCCCGAACTTCTGAATGATCGTCATGTAGTAAGGGAATCTCTAGCTTCAGCCCTGTTGACATGGGGAGGTAGCGAGCTCTGGCTGCGCCTGATGGTCCATGTGTAAGATAGGACTGCGATGCTTGAGGAGGGGGCTGCCCTGTATGGATGTGTGAGGCCTCTTCTTTAACAGGCTCTACAGACGGGCAGTGAGTGAGGGCGAGTTCGGTGCTGCCTGTCAACTGAATGTTTTGACTGAGTTTCCACTGAGAGAAGATCTCTTTGCCTTGTAATTTCACTGGATTATGCAAGACTGTGTCACCCGATAAAGGAGAAGTAGGCGACCTACTGCAGTACACAGAAGTTGGACTCACTTGAGAAGATGTGTTCGGGCTGACATGTTCAGGACTACGGCTCGGTATGGTGCACTGATCCTCCTCCTCCTCATCTGGATCTCTGATAGCAGTGTGTCTCATGAGGAGACATTTTCTTCTTTCCCTCCAGCCAACTGCAGAGCGCTCAGGAGACAGACAACTGTAGTCAAAAGACTTACTGCGGGTCTCAGCCATTAGGACACTTGGTTGTGGGTCATGAGGTGCCTGCTCAGATGCTGAGCGCCTCATCTCTCTATGCTGATGAACCCCAGGCACTGTCAACATGTGAGGAGCTCTTGATCTCCTCAGTGGTGTCGATATTGCTATGTCCATGTCGGGTCTGTTTGACTCTTCAAAGGACGTGGAACGACTGGATGCATACGATGCACTACTGTCCTGACTGGGGCTGCGGGGCAGGGATATAGAGTCAAAACTGGATTCCCCGGAGGACTGGGCAACCTCGGCTAGACGTAAGCGCTTCTTCTTTGGAGGAAGCTTTTCGATGGGAAGCTGGGCCAGAGAGGGGCTTCTCTGTGGCCACTGAAATTCATCAGGTTTCTCTGAATGTTTTGCTGTGGATGTTGGCTCTATTGAGGTCCCTGTGCTCATGTTGGAGTCCTCCGTGACCAGTATTTCTGGAACCTGCACGTTGTGTTGGCGGACCAGCTTTCGGTTTGTCAACTGTTGTTGGGGTTGTTTCTGAGGCACCAGTTGATATTCCTCATGAGGTGGAGAGTTTTTTGTTGGCTCAGTGCCTTGATTCTCATTGCACACAGATTCTTGTTTTTCAAATGAACTAGTATGTTGGATTACTGAACATGTTTGCAGCGTAGGTCTTCTGTTTTCGTCTTTACACTGTCCTGAAAAGAGGGCAGGAGACGGTAATGACGGAGAAGAGGGGTCATCGAATTCAAAACTCTCTTCTTTCCGTCTCTTGCGCATTGCTGAAGCCCCTGCTCTGACTGCATGGTTAATTAACTGTGAGCACTCCATTTGACTAATTACCACCTCGTTTCTGGGAGGATGTGCTATGCACAGGCTTTGCTTGTGTTTCTTATAACCTTCCCAATCTTTGCATCCAGTGCCACAGGCCTCACACTCATATGGCTGCGGTTGACTTTGCTTGTGGTCAGGCACAGTGGTTAAGCTGTCAGGGTAAAATGAATGAGAACCGTCATGCTCCTCTTTTGTGAGTTCGGCACCAAGTGGGATTTCAATAGCTGGCTGCCGTCTTAGCATCCCGTAACGACGGGATGCCTGCCTTTCAGAAGGCTGTCGTTCGTCAAAGGACTGACTTAGACGGAATTTACTGGGGCCACTACTGGAGGCGTCAAATGAACTGGCTGCAGATGGCATTGAGTGACTTCTCACCAGAGGGGCTGATGTTTGGCCAGCTGGCTGCTCCACATTTAGGGGTGGATGATGAAATTTTTCACATGGAACTCCCATAGTGATGGAGCCACTGTTTTTATAGCCCAGATCTCCAGCTTTAGGGCTATGAATGAGCGGTTCTTTCATCGATGAACCCTTCTGAGACTCTGAACTATTCTTTCTGGAGAGCGAGAATCTTCTTGGTTTCACACTGTCAATTTTACTGGTGTCCACCACGGCCTCGTTGATAGTGATGAGTTTGGTGATATGGTCAATGACCTGCTTCTTGGGGACTGTGAATGGGATGCTTTTGTCCTCCTGACCAGAGGGCTGCTGGTTATGGTGCCGAGGCATCCTCTGTAGGTGTCCGAGACGTCCATACTTGCCGAGGATGATCTCCGCATAGCTTTTGGCACTTGTGTTCGGGGGGCTGTCCTGTGGCTGCTCAGTACTTTCAGAGCGAGAGAAATAGCCAGACTCTGTGCTGCCTTTACTCCCTAAAATTAGAGATGAGGCCTTTTCATCGGATGAGTCTCGATGGCCATGTTTTCCTCTACTTAGACGCAAGGCCAGTCTCTTTTTCACTGCGTAGGAGTCATCGTTTCCTCCAGTGCAATCTTTGGCCCTGTCTGTTTCATGACTCTTGATTGAGGCTACACTGCTTTGTCTTTCTGTATGTGAAGATGCTGATGATAACTGTCTGGTTTCATCTTCTGACTCAGTGACTTGCTCCTCTAAAGATCTCGGCTCCCCTAGTGCCAGCCCTGCCTTCACCTTGTGTGTATGCGATTTGCGGTGTTTGTACAGGTTACTCTTGGTCTTAAAAGAGAAGCCACATGGGGCACATGGATAGGGTCTTTCACCTGTGTGGGAGCGAATATGTTTCTGTAGGACACTAGGCTTTGCACATGCGCGGCCACAGTAAGTGCAGACATATTTGCCTGGTCTCTGAGGCTTACGTTCACGTTTCTGTTTTGGGGTGCCCTCCTGGGTTTCTGGTTTAGACTGGGTGGGGCCACCTGCCGAGGACGTTGGGACTCCTGGTGAAGAAACTGTAGTCGCTTTTGTTGCCTCATCTTTGGGTTCCTGCGCAGTATCTGAGTCGACGCTCTGCCGCTGGTGCCTGAGACGTTTACGTTCAGGATGCTGTCTTCTGGACTGTTTGGGTTGCTGTGGTGTGCCATGGCGCTTTGGGGAGCCAGTTTGCTGTTGTTGACGGGGCTGGGAGGGAGACTTAGGCCGCGGGCCTCTTCGATGAGACTCTGGTTGACAATGCTCTTGACCTCCGGACTGCTCCCCAGTCGTCAGGCGACTATCCAAGGCCTCCATAAAATGGAAGGACAGCCTCAGGTAGACAAGTGGGATGTGTCTGCCTGTGCCAGGCTACAGAGTTCAAGCCAAATCATTAACTGGATAATGGGTTTAATGTGACTGAATTCTATCAAATTATATCCACTGTAGTTGACTGTCAGGCTTCATAATTTGCACTTGCTTTGCTTAAACTCTTTGCTTATGCTGCCATCAAATGTAGAACGGCGGCATCAAAGAATGCAGCTGTGATATGTCGTGTGCTGTGGAGGAAGTCCTCTGCCATGATGACCTAAAGTATCCCATCATGAAGCCCTCAGTCTTGCTGCCACACACTCAGATGCTCAGTTGACTCCGTTGAATATATTCTTCTTCGGTCTTCTCAGCATAAAGATCTGTGAAGACAAACAACTCATTATATAGAATAGTGCAGAATAGTACAAATAACCCCGTGACCCTCTGCTTTCCAAATACGGATATTTATGTTCCATGCGTTACATAACCACTGTATGTGTCATAACATTCAGCTTTCCCCTGGCTGCTGAGTACTTTTAAATTAGAATGATTTATGTAATATTTCGGTATAAAAATACATCAGCATGCTGCAAGTAAAAATGATGATTCTGCTCCCCGAGAGCGGCAATATGTCCGATGACTGTGACAGGAACATTGCAATGACAGCCTAATCTGGCGTTGTCATGGTCTTTTAATGATTTCTAATCAACCGTGCATTACTTATTTCAAAACCGTGGACCATGATCTATATATTTCTGGATTACAGATACCACCCACACACACAGAGTCAGATCTTCCTGCTGCAAGACAGAGCAAAAGAAATTATACCCAATCAGGAGGAAATACAAGATGCTCCAGGTTGAAGAGGAAGTTACTCATATTAGAATTTGCTGCCCATACAAGCACTTTTCTTTTTAATCTTAATGAAATTGCTTTGCTTGAAGTTGCCTTTGCATTATTAATTACACCAGGATTAACTAAGAGACTGTGACATGTGAAGCTGGCACTGTCTCAACATGCTCTAATTAATGCTGTATATTTGACATGTTGTGTCACCCAGTATCTGACCACACTTCCTTCAAAATCATGATCATGAGACAGCACTACAGTACAGTATTGCCACATTAGAGCACATGTGAATGGCTCCACCTGCGTATGGATAATTGTCTGATTAACTGTGATTTTAGATACTTAAAAAAAAAGGCCAAGCCGAATGAAGGCTGTGAGCAGGGACTACATTCATAAGGTGACTCAGTGAAGATACTGAAGAAAACTCCCGATGTTTTTTTGTGCCAGCTTACTGAAACAGTAAACAAGGCATCCCACGCACTGACCAGCTGGTTTCTACACCCACGTTCTGGTGAAAGACGGCAAAGCTGCTGAATTATATCCAAATTACTGATAACAGGTTTATAACTGTCTTTGGTTTAACTTGTGGGAAGACTATATGCCAGTATTGAATGGATATTAAACCAACATTACTTTGTTTTATAACAAAAACAGGCGGACTATATACAGTAGGTATATTTGCAGAGGACCATTCAGATATCCTACGCTTAGATCTCTTGCAGAGAGACTAGTAAGTGGTAAATGTAGGTCAGACAGGTAGTGTAACTGGACTAAGAGCTTTTGCAGTCGTCTTGCAGAAAATAACGCCTCTGAGCTCAGACTGTGAGACCCTGCATACTCTGCATGAGGGTGACAATGACTGGAGTGAGAATAAATCTGAGATGGAGCACTTGCAGTACAGAACTGGCACCTAAAAACCAAGCGACGTTTTTAAAAATCACGCAATGCATCTGCTCATTTACACTTGCATGTGTCACACTTGGTCCAGTGTTAACATAAGACTGTTCATTTGCACCTCTCATGGTGCAAATGAATCTAGCAGGCAGGGTTTTTTTTTCCCGTTCCTTTCTTCAACCCCTTTCTCCACACGAATCCTGTTTTCCCACTGTCCTTGGCTTTCAGCCTGGGTGATTCTCTCTAGGTGAAGCATTGCAAGGCTCTGCTAGGAAACACATGTCTAGGTGTAATGTTCTCGGCGTTAAAGTCAGACAGCAGTTTGCTAGGACAAGTGACTACACATTTAGTAAGAACTGAATATCAACGTCTTTCTAGTGATTTCTCTAGATCTTCTCTTAAAAGGGGAACTCCACTGATTTTACACATGAAAGTACTGTAAAAAAAAAAAAAAGTTGTGTTAAGCCTTTAAGCTGATATGTAATATTTAATAATAATAACCACCCAGCCAAATTTGAATGATTAAAAATATCGACAAGTTTATGAAATTAGGTGTCAAAATCGTGTAAAAATGAGCAGTATTCGCAGCTCCAGGACTGTGGGGGACTCAGATGAGTTCAGAAAATGACATGACTAAGTTTGAAACACTCTGAATGAGATGAATTAATCTCTATCACTCTGCTAGGGGTGCAGGGGTATGCTCAGGGTGGCCTCAGCGTGTCATCAAGCCACCATTTAAGGACCGCCCAAAAGATCCTGGACTGTGAAGTGAAGCTGCTTTGTGTTTAATTTTGGCAAGAAAGAAGACGATATCTCTTTTCTGCTGCATCGATTTTTTGTTAAAACTATCCATCCTGAGTCTGAGTGTTAGAGGAGTGCGAATCTAAATGGGTGGAAAGCTCTGTTAACCACTGTCGGACATCCTTTCCAAAAAAACAATAGGCCTTTTTCTCCGCGGACATTTTGCCAAAATCTTAGACAATTCATTGCTTTGTTCCCTTTATGTGTTCCAGTAAGCCATACCAGTGAGTCAGGCTGCACAAGTTCATGGAACTGGCACCCCATAATGTAATGCAGCCATCATACCAATCACACCTAGGCTTTTCCTGCTAATATTTGCCATGAGCATTAGCCTGTAGCCAGCCAATAGAACGGCATTAGGGAGGGGTATAAACAATGTGTGGCATGTTTCAAAAAGATCTGTAAATGAGGCAACTACAGGTTGATATAATGACACAATATAAACGTCATTTTCTGATGTTTGTCTGATGGTTGCAGTGTAAATATTTGCAGTGTGGGCATACACTGACAGTTACAATCTGCAGAGTGTGCTCAAAATCTGCAGATACAAAAAAACCAAAAAAAAAACCTCGTATATAAATTTGTGAAGCGCTGCGTCCATTCACACGCCGCACAGAAAGAGAATATTGTATAAATGGCTTTTTAAAAATCTTGTCAATTTCCTCTTCTCACACTAATGGGCACCCAGCGGTGGTTCCTATGGTAACGGCCCTAAACCATAGCAGATGGAAGGAGAGCTGGAGGGCTAAATTTATCTTCCAGCATCCTCACCGACTACAGAGAGAGGGAGAGAGAGTGAAACAGGCGAAGGTGCCTCCCTCCTAGAAGCTATGGCTTTTTTGGAGGAGAGAACGTCTCGAAAGAAAAATCAATACTTTGGGAGTCTTGAATTCATACTACACCGTCGTACTCCACCATTCTTTCAGGAGGAAGCAGAAAGGAAAGTGTGTATTGTGCGTGGAGATGACAAAGAAAACAGTTAAACCGCATGATAATTTTTGTTTTTTTTCTAATTAAGCCAACGTTTTGAGTGAAAAAGGTGCAGAAAAACAGATTTATGTGTAAAATAAAATCTAAATTTAGGTCCCAACTAAAAAAAAATAACACTCAAAGCTTCCGCATGTTGACGCAAAAAAAGTAGGAATTTCATGTTATGATGAAACACGATGAAAACAGCACGCTAATTTGGACTTATTTCCCCGTCATCCCTAAAGCCGACATCATCTTGCCGACTCATCTGAACTAAGCAACAAATGCCCTCATCTGTTGTTGTGTTTCCACCACAATGTCAGCTGAGCATTAGCAATCTTGTCAAGTCAGAGAGAGCTCGCAGCTTCATCAGCAGCCTGATAGCGGCACTCTCCGGGGACAGAGGAGAGCCCTCTGGGAGTCAGTGCATATACACAGCCCATTCCTGTGTGTGTGTGTGTGTGTGTGTGTGTGTGTGTGTGTGTGTGCTCCCCAGTCCACAGGAGGGCATGCCAAGCATAGGAGGTTGGAAGCACAACACAGGGAGCTCATTCACTCCCAGTCTGGGAGCTGTGAGCTTCAATACATACACAGCCCACGGACCACTCACTATATGAACTCTCACTCTGCTTCATTCACACACAGACACACACACACACACACACACACACACAGCACTGCAGAAGCTGCATTGTCTGCATTTGTTTTAAGAAAAAAAAAAAGAGTATCCACAAATTATTCTAGTTTTTTTCCACCACTCGCTGGCTCATTGATGTAGCAGCCTTTTGCAATAACAAAGACCTGAATGGAGAACCCCCCCCAACCTCCGTCCACAAAATCACGTCACCTTACATGCATCAAAAAAAAATCACTGCATGACAAAATATCAATGGATTTTTGTTGCTGTTTTTTTTTACCTGGTAGCAGGTGGTGCTGTCCTCCGATTGTGAATGACTGGAGACGTTGGGGGAGAGCAGAGAGAGGTGAAGGGAAGGAGAGGGGAGAGAGAGTGAGAAAGGATGAATGAGAGTGACGGTGAAGAGAGAGGGGTAATCGAGTCTCCGCTCTACGTGCACTGGCCTGACAAACAGGTAGCTGAGTATATTATGCGTATGAATGAGGAGGAGGGGACACTCTCTCCCGGTCTATCTCCACCTCCCCCTCCACCTCCACCTCCTTTAGTGTCTCTCTTTCAGGTCAAAGTGAAGTAGCAGCTCCTTATTTGGAAGTTGACGTAAGCTTGTGTTTCTTTTGGCAGCGGTCTCCGGCTGCACAGCTGGCAAAGCGGTGAGAGGTAGAGGGGCAGGGTGAGTGGTCGGTGTTTCAATTTGACTGGGAGAGAGGAGGAGGAGGAGGTGGAGGAGGGTTACTTCATATTTTTAAAACACAGTTTCCCCATTCAGGTCTCATTTTCCAGCATAGGTGGAGAACTATTGCTGCTGCATTCTGAGAAAACCCTGGAAAAATTGAAAACATATATAAGGACCCGCGTGGAAACAAAAAAAAAAAAAGGGCACAGGGATTCAGTTTTTTTTTTAGAGCTGCTCTGGAGAATGTCCACACACCGGGTCCGGCTGAAACGAGTCCAGGCAGCTCTGACATCACTCTTTGCTCTTTTATGCCATGGGTTTTTCCCCCCCTCCGCCAAAACTGACTTTTTTTTTCCAGCAGCCTGAAAGCTCGCAGACATGTGGAGCATTGAGGGAATACCAGCCGGTGGGATGAAGGCAGGCGGTCAGCCGCTCATCTGGCTGGGCGTGAAAAGGGGAAGCCGAGAGGGGGGAATGGAAGAGAGCCCAGGATGTCCATCCCGCACCAGCCAACAGAGCGCCTTTGTGACTAGAGCTCAGAATTTGAAAATGGTATGTGAAGGCCAGCTCTGATACTGACATTTCTGGATCAAGGCAGCTGATAGATAATTCCTTGTCAAACAGCATTTAGACTATGAACTGACTCTAAAAGCTCCTTAAAGAGTCACATTGTCATCATCAGTTTGGATACAATTTCAACCTACAGTACTACCTGCGTATCCATCCTCCTGCTTTTAATGCATTAATAAAAAATTGTTTGGCTGAGATGGAAAAGTTGCTGTATCAATAAATAAAAATGCAACAAAGTGCAATGAAAACAGTAAATATATCATGACAAGGCACGTACAGGTGTCGTGATATGCCAGTATTGATGATAACTACGTTAAAAATACACGTTCAATAATATTGTTTGTGGTGACCAATATCAATTTTAAAAAAAAACTGTTAAGAGGCTAAGCAGGCTCTTTACTGTGTGACTCGTTCAACCCCCCCAAAAAATCCACAGTCACGTCGGATGAACTTGAACTAGATGAGATGGTCAACCAAGCCACCAAGTGTACAGGTAAAATAAGGTAACACACCCCACCCCCATTACTACAAAAATGAGGCTGAATATAAACAAACACACAACCAAAAACATTTACATCCCCTTCCCGTCCGGTTTGCATTGTCTTTCATATGTAAAGATTACTACCAGAAAATGAGAAGAAGGACGTAAAAGCTAGCCAGCTACAGTAACATTTGTATCAGAGCAATAAGTGCTCATGCGTTAGTTACATTTAGCAGCTAATGTTACACTAGCTACTTTTAGCAACCACAGCTAATTACATTTATACATCGCTGACCCTATAGAATATCCAAAACAACATAAATTACAACACAGGACAAGTAAAGAATGGAAGTGAATGGTTAGCAGCTAATACCATACTAGCTTCTTTTAGCACTCATTTTTATCGGTATAGCATTGAAGTAAGTATCAACCACAGCTGGCTGTTGGTGCAAATGGCTGAAGGAAAATAAGGAATAATTAAAGTATTTCTTTTTACTTTGTGTGTGTTCATGACCAGAAATGTAATGTTATTTACTCTGCTAATCATATGTAAGTATTACCTTTGAGGTATTAGCTTCTACTTAGCTAATGAAATGACTGTAACTTCATATGTTTCGGTTCAAATTGGTGAAACCTTCCTACAATACTTATTGTATTTGTGCAAAATTTTAGCTCTTTGTACGATTTTCTCTGTGTAGACTGCATAACAAGTGCTGGCCTGTAGTAAGAGAGAGCTCACAGTTCTGCTGCACAAATTCGTACATTGAAAACTGAGTTGTGGGTGGCCAAGGTCTGGATTAGTGTACAATAGTTTATCCAAGAATACACTAACTCTGGATTGTAGAATCTGCTTTCCCACACTGGATTCGACTGCCTGTTCTAACATTTGATACAAGAACAAAAATAAACATGGTTTGTAGCTGCGACTAGAAAGAAACAGAGATAAGGTACTGAGAACTGCATCAGACTTTTAACTGTTTCTTAATCCAGGCCATAACTGAGAGGCACATTTTAATGCAATTTACTGAATCCATAAAATCACTGTTCAATGTTGAACTAACTGCACTTCTATGTATATGACAGTAGGCATGTAATCACTGCAGTAAAATAATGCAGAATGAACACTGAGCCTAGCACCTGTCATTTATGACAAATTGCTGTTTATTAAGGCCTAAATCTGCTACAAATAAAGGTGTTTTTTGCTTTCACCATATTTTGGTTTGCTGTCGTATTATTTAAGTATAAATTGGTCTTACTCCACTTGTCAACCTTTTCTGGCGGTGACAGAGCTGCCAGTGTTGTGCTCTTTCACAGGGGAGGTTTTGCCTCTGTGCAGCTGGGGCTTGTCTGGATGGCCTTGTCACAGTGTGAACATCATGCTACCAAACACATTTCCACAACAGGAATTTATTTTTTATTTTTTTTGTTAGGAAAAAGTAGGACGAGCAAAGGGATGCAAACACAAAGATAAGGTCTCACAACGCTGTCCTCTTTTTTGCTAAACCCCGAAACGCTGTGAATTCATTTTGTACCTCGAGCTATACAATACATTAACATTTAGCAGTGGCTGAATAGAAATGACGGGCTATTTTTAAAAGATGCAGATGTCGAGGGTAAATCTGCCTAATTTCAGTTTAGCCACCATTTTATTTGCAGAATAGCAATTATCCCTCTTCTAAGGCTGACACAAACCTGTGGAGGAGGAAAAAATGGTCTTTTAAGGGGAAAAACATAATTTCTGAAATTGAAAGTGTTTATTTATATTGTAGTTTTTGAACTTAGTGTATAATAATCACCATAAGGAGAGCCTACTTAGTCCATCTTTTTATTTACTGCTACCATACTGTGAATTACTGTAAAATTGCAACCTGACAAAACGTAAAATTATAGATGGTCACGCTTAAAACAGGTCAAACACTTTACCCCTCTAAACACTGCTTTACAGTAAAGCGCTCATAATCTCTAATGGTGGTCTACATTAAAACAGACTTTAGCAGGACAAGACAACCTTCAGCCTAACAGAGCGTAGGATTCAAGTCAAAGCCTGAGGGCAAATCTGGGTGTTAATGGCTCTGACTGCATGAAGAAACACTAAGCTGGCGTACCAGTTGTTCTACTACTCATTCATGGTTGCTATATGGGCAGCAAGGCTGTCATTTGGAGGTGTGCATTTTTAATGTGGAGCATTTGCTCTTTGCAATGTAACCATGGATGTACAGACGACAATCACTAGATTACTTTAAGAAAACTTAAAAACGTGATGATTCTGAGGCAGGTTCTGGAGTTTAAAGAAGCC
Source organism: Argyrosomus regius (assembly GCA_946959425.1). Taxonomy (NCBI): domain Eukaryota; kingdom Metazoa; phylum Chordata; class Actinopteri; family Sciaenidae; genus Argyrosomus; species Argyrosomus regius. The sequence goes on along the minus strand of OX336899.1, from coordinate 8,775,886 downwards.
TCTTTTTTCTTTTCCGATGAGCATCGGAGTTAATATATTTCCTGGAAGTGTAAGCCATGCTGATTTAAAAATATGTGTATCATGTCTGTGTGTTCAGTGCTGTTTTGAAGCCGAAAATATGCAACGCTGGACGCCGCAATGTCGGACGTACGGCTTCTTCTGCCTACCGGCTAATCTAAATAAATATCTGATCTAAATAAACAAATAATAAAGATGTGGATCATCGGTGGACCTGAGGCAGGCCGAATAACGCCTGGGTGCTCAAATAAGTGATCTGTAACGGCACCTACCTGTCAATCAAAAGGTCACGCATCTGAACTGGTGAGTTAAAAAAAAGCTATAGAGACCAAAACCATTGCCTGAACCAGGCTGTAAGCATGTTTATTTCTGCTCTTTTAATATGGGCGCTTATGGAGGTTGACTCACTTCTGCAGCCTGTCTCAAGTGGCCGCTTGAGGAATTACAGTTTTTAGCACTTCCACATTGGCTTCATTTCCCAGCTCCGGAGGTTGCTGTAACATGCCAAATCAGTGAGCCAAACTACAACAACCAACTTCCCGTTTTGTTTGGAACAAATGCACACAGTGGAGTAAAACCCCACATAAACACCACAATGAAATAATTTCTCTACTTTGACATGTGACGACATGATTTTACCTAAAAGTCTGACCCTGGCTGGTTTGCGGTGGACTGTCAGCAGCAGCATCCAAGCTTAGGACAGCGCTGGCTCCATCCTGCAGTGCCACAGAGGGAGTTTCTGGGCGCTGTGCCACCTGTCAGAGGGGGGAGAAAACACAGGCAGTGTCCTCCTCAGCATCCCAGCGGTCCGGGACTTCACATATGGCCCTCAAACACCACCAAGACATCAGAATCTGTCACTGTCGCTGACTCCTGTGGTACAGGGCGGTCTTTACCGAGTATTACTTTATGACTTCTAAAATGCATTATCACTGCGTGTTGAAAATGTGGGACTGCGTGTAGGTTCAGATGGAGAATAGATAGATGGCGAAGGAGAAGAGGGCCCTTCTTCATGTACAGTGTGTGTACCTGTCTATAAAAATAACAGTGTGTCTGGATCTAGAAGGCTGATGTGCATATGTGTGTAAATCCAGCCGACATATAACCATGACCACAGGTCCCCTTGCCTCCCTCCAGACGCCCAGCCACAGACAGACCAGAGACCCCCCCCCCTCCCTCCACCTCCACCATACCACCAACAACCAGAACGGAACAGATGCCCCTCTCAACCTCAACGTGCCTCGATGGCCACAGAAAACAGCAGTGCCGACCAAGACGCGGTACGCTACGCTGCCGCAATTTATAGAGCCCACGGAAAGAAATAACCATCTGAGCTCTAAAAAATGTCTGAACAAAAAAAAAAAAAAAAAGGCTCCCCACTTGTTGGAAGACCTGACTTCCCAACAGTAGACCATGTTGACAGATGTTGTGCAGAGCTCAGCTGTGGTGGGTGGTGCTGGTTCAAAACCCTACTACCAAATGTTCCAATAACATACTAATTCCATGTATGTACAAATGTACCTTTATGGACCAAAGAGGCCTTTGTGTGCACTCAAGGTGCAATAATTCAGATTTTTAATGTGCACCGCAGCACTGTGACTATAATATGCCTACTGTACCAACCCACTGCATTTCCAAGACACTCCCAGTCCTGCGTACTGTACCGACCTTCATAATACATTTTCATTTGTCAAGTACTTTATTATTGGTGACATGGTGACACAGGTTCATTGGGGTCAACTGCTGTGACTGACACAGCCAGGTTTTTATTTTTGATTCTCACTAAAGGGAAACTCAACATGATATAAAAGGTTTTAAAAATGTAGTGAGTTTGACTGCCGAGGACTGCAAACTGAGAAACAGCTTGACTTGGTTAGGTAATGGCAGCACTTTGGAGTGTCGGTCAAGAAATAGTCCAGTGAATAACCCCCATGAAACCACAATTTCTTGGTTTATACTTTGATTATACTTGGATTTAACTTAGATTGGGAGCTTGCGATGTGCTGGTAGGCAAATTACTTTAACCCTATAGAGCAGAGCCAGGCTAGCTGTTTTGGCTAGATACAGTAGCTGCTACCTTTTTGCGGTCCTAGCCAGGCTATGCGTCTTCTGCTTTAGCTTGATATTGAAGGAACAGAGTGGTAGTTAGTTAAGTGGTATTGATTTCACCCTTTTCCACTAAATTAGCTGTTAACTGGGTCAAGATTGTGGAACATTGGCGCTGTCTATCAAACCAGTTTTGAGTGCAACCATTGCAATTTAGGATGCGCTGTTAACGGAGGGCCTTTCACAATGCACAACAACCTGTAGAACATGACAGGCCCACTTCAGGTTAAGGAAAACCTGCCATTCTTTGGTCAGCTGGGAATCAAAGTTCAGGATTTCGAACCAGTTTATCAAAATGCTCCAAAATAAGGTGTGCAAACTGGAGTAGAGCTGGTTCCATCACTTTTCTTTTGCTTTTTGCTGTTAAAATACACAAACAGGGATATCAAATAAGAGCTAACGCTAGTTTTTGACTGCCTGGTCACTTGCACAGGAACTTTTTGGTGTGTGTCAAAAAATAAACATGAAGTAATTATGATTTTTTTTAAATTGTTGTTTTAGTGTAACTGACAGTTATTTCCTCATCTCTGAATTTTGTTTCTATAAGATCATCGATCATAGCGTTAGTGACACATTTCCTCACAGTTTGTAGACAAAGCAACATCTGAGAACTCCCAGCTCATCGTCTGCCAGTCAAACTGTATATGAACCCTGTCAACGTTAAGCATTTTATTTTTATTGATGCTTTTCAAAACATTAATGTGATCTTACGTGTTTCATTTCTAACCACACGGCTTCGTATCAGAAAATAAATACTGATTGCATTATCCTTGTCTAAATGTACCCGGAAGCTGATGTGAAGTGACAGATGTGCAGCGTGGACCACCAAAGCGTTAACCAATCCCTTAACAGTTTCAGTCAATCATGCTCCGCATACTGATCTGCACGGGTGGTCCACCACCAAAGCCCTATTTTGAGCCAGGAAAAACCCCGCTTACAGGCCACTGGAAGCTGTGCCAGACACTGGCTGAGGTTTCTGCAGTTCCTCGGTCAGCGACGGAGGCTGATAAAAGTCGATACTTCATGGCTTTAAATGATAAAAACAGCAGAGGAAAGGATTCGAATAACTAGCCACATACTTCAGATGGACTTACAAAGAGTGACACAGTTTACAATAATTATTCTGATCATTGTAATATTGCCATCGAAGCCAGAGTATTTGGAGATTCCTTTTTCTGTCTTCACTAAACCCAATGTAACCAAGGGTAATCACTATATAAATAAAAAATAGTGTTATCCTGATATTTACAGACAACAGGTTCATTTATAGAAAATTGGGGGGAGCATAAATTTAGAGCACCAGCAAACCAAATCAGGAACAAGGAAAGAGACACAAAGAGCCATAGAATGGGAGCCATTGTGCAAGTGAAAGAGAAAACAAGTCGAAAATAGAAGGAAATGCTAAATATAGGAAAAATGACCAGCCGTTTGCTATATTTGTCCCCACATCTAAGTTGGGTTGTTTCTGAGAGTTGTTTGTGGTTTCAGGGTGTGAGCGTGGGTTTCGGTAAAGGCCGCTGACTGAAACTGTGACACTGTTTGCATACACTCATCACCATCACGGTGACAAAGGCACACTGCTAAAAGGCTGCACCTGCAGCCAAATGAAAAGCCAACATCTCTTTGAAGCCGTATGAATCAATATTTCTGGACTTGGACGAGTAACTCTTGGAGGCAGTAACACTAAGATTCAAACTACCTGCTGACCTTCATATATCAAACACAAACTATTTACATTCTACTTGACCACCATGATACAGGGACAACAAACCCTCAGTACAACTACGATTGCGCTGCAACACTAGTCGATTAATCAACGAGTCGAAAATTCAACTATATTTGTCATTTTTTAAGCACAAATGGCGAACATTTGACAGTTGCAGGTTTTCAAATGTGAAGAGTTGCTTCAATAATTTAGAGTTTTGGAGTGTTGATCAAATAAAACTAAATCTAAAATAGCTTTACGGATACTGGAACACTGGAAAATGTGATACCTACGGCTAAGAATCATTCAAATTATTTCATACTATCTCTCAGTTTTGATTCTGATACTTTTAAGATTCCTTACTTCATGAAATCTCTACAAAAACCCTTTCTTTCATTTAACAACCATCTAAAATTTCAAGATCCACTCAGCCTTTTCTGTCAACTGCACCACATGGTCTTCATCAGTGGATGGAATTTGCTCAGAGATGGATGTGTTGACTCAGCAGCTGTTAAGATGTTTTTTTTTTTTTCAAAAGGTCAAGCTCGAATGAATTCGAACCAACATGTAGTTCATTCCACTTATTTTAAACGCGACCCGTATAGCGGAAAAAGAAAGAAGTCAGGTGAGGTTGTGCAGCCGAGTACTCAGATTTGTTGTGGTTGTAGAGTCAGGTAGATGTTGATGATTTTGCTATCTATAGCGTAGAAACCAAAATACTTTTACGAGCTTTGCTTCCATGTATCCTCCTTTTTTCATTTATTAGCTTTATTTACTGATTAATAGTCAACAGTGCATGCAGTAGGTCAAGCTTTAAGAGCACCCTCTGCTGCACCACAAGGCAAACTACTTCAAACCACTCCTTGCACTTAAGACTGTAACTTCATAATTTGAACAGGTCATTACAGTTTGAATATTTGGCTTTTTCCTAAGTTCAAATTTCATAATAAAAAGCCCAAGTGGGATTTAAGATTTAGGATTTCTCACTCACGTTGAAAGCTCTGGACAAAGCTAATAAGTAGACCTTAAGTTTGGGTTGTTTTGTCATATTTCCATGATCAAGAATGAACCTTTAACTAACCTGGACGAGGAAGCAGCGAGTCAACAGATCCATCTCCACAACAACTGAGCAAACACCAAAAAAGCTCCAGAAAAAAAGCTTCTTTTGTTGAACAAAAACTCTCAAATGTTAAATGCAAAAAAAACAGGTAATTTGGTATTTGGTCATTTTTGATAGTAGTAGTACTGAAGTTCAATACCCAGCACTAGCAATACTTCCGTTCTATAATTCAAAATAGATATAATAACAGCAGATTGGACTTTGTAAGAAGAAACCGTAGCCGAGGCTGAGATGCCATAAAGACGTTTCAAACCAAATCACCACCGATATCAGAGCAGCGAGAGTGCACGGTGCATCAGTGCATGAAAAGAGCCGGGGAGAGAAGCCAAATCAGGAAGCTAATGGAAACCAGTGAATAGCTGATAACAACCATATGCAAAGTCTTCACAGGAGCCTGAACGCGTGCAGCAGGCAGGCAGGAACTCTGCATGATGTGATATAACTCAGATGGATCAATACTAACACTGCTGAGCCTGATGCGTCTTAGCTTGGTTAAGCAGGATAGTACAAAACACAGTACACGAACCCCAACCTGCTTTTATTACAAGCAAAAAAAACAAAACAAAAAAAACAACAAAAAAAAGTTGCTGACCTTTTGTTCATCCACTTCATTAAGGCACAGGCCAATTTTTGCGGGAAAACAAAGCTCGGATAAAATCCATCCAAACACAATGAGCTGTCCCCCCCCCCCCCCCCCCCTCGTACTGGGCTGTAAATGCAAACCAATCTGCCTGGATCTCAAGGTGATGTAATGCAGGGAGAGAGCAGCCATATGTTCTCTTATTTCACCAACAGTGGATCAACAGACAGGGATGAGGCAGTCTGCCAAAGAGCCTGCCTGTCCAAGAATCTATATCTTCCACACAGAGAGACAGGGAGAAGCTAGTGTTACTGTAGGCAGCTGTAATATTTTGACATTTTACACTCGCGATGCAAAGCGATGATTGGGACGCGGCTGCCAATGATACCTGTAGGTACCTGTAGGTGCCAGCTGAGTCAGCAGCAGCTCGGCGTGAAGCTACGCCATCTACCCGTGCTGCAGTCTTTATCTCAGGAGGATCACGGACTAAAGACCTACTGTGGGGGACGAATCCAGAAAAATACACACAACTGCTGTTACGTAACTTAAAAGCCTGCGGTCTGGTACCATATAGTCCTCTCTCTGCTCGGAGAAAACATGACCTTGATGGACGATGACAATGTCAACGGGAGTAAGCAGAGGACATGCAGCGGGATGTGGATGTCGGCCTCCTTGTACTCTAAAACACTCCTCACAAAGTACACTCTACATGCATATGTGTGTATAATTAAAGCTGCTATAATGAATATCTTTATATTTAAATGTGTAATATAATATATGCCACTCTTAATGACGACCCCGCATCCTGTGGTGGCCTTGGCTGAGGTCTTTTTGTCCTGCTCGGTGCTACAAAAGTGGTATAAAAGGCATCATTGTTTTGTTCTTGTGGTCTGACACTTTATTGTTTTGGTTCCCTCTCATCAACCTTGATTTCCAGCAGCAGTAGCAGGCGGATGTTTTCACTGAAAAAGCTCTGATAACTGGGAGTTACCTGACAGACACAGGTAGATTTATTTATAGAATATGTATATTTATGTTGTCATCAGTGTATAATCACCTGAAAATAAGAATTTTTATGTTGTTGTTGGCTTAAAATGAGACTTTTATATCTCCAGATGCCACAGGTCCTCTTCCACATGTTTCTACAGTAGCCCAGAACAGACAAACTAAACACTGACTCTATTACTGATGTTAGTATATTAGTATATATTAGATAGTAACTAGTGGACAGAGCTTCCAGGTCTGTGAAGTGCGAAGCGTCTTAAGCGTGCATTCTTGCTAATGGCCAGCAGGGGGCAGCTCCATTGGATGCAAAGATTGTATCAAGCTTTATGGAGAGTCATCCTACTTCTCACTTGATTTATTACATCAGTAAACAGTCTCCTTGTGAGTTTATGGTCCTCGCATCTTCTTTCATACAAAATGATGTAAATTTTGTAAATTATGGTCCCATTTAGAGTAAATAAAGCAGGATATGCTTTAGGGCGTGGCTACCTCATGATTGACAAGTCATTCTCAGTGAGTCCTTCCACATACACTGGACTCACGAAGCTCAGAATAAACTGTCAAACGAGGCAGTGTTGATCAAATTCAAATCAAGAGTGTGTTACTGCATTGCTCATTTCTCTCAAATGTTGTCAGGAATGTATTTTTTAACGTGCTGTTGAGGGGTTTTTTTCCCAAGCATGGCTCAACTCGTAGTACGTCACCCACCAGCTCCAGGCTTTCGTCCAAATATAGTCATTTCTGGCTTCAAAAAACCAAGATGGCGACGGCTGTAATGCCGAACTGGAGGCTTCAAAACAGTTGTCCAAAAAAAAACCAGTGGATGACGTCATTGTGGGCCCGGTAAGTCATTCCAGTGAGCCTTCATACAAAATACCACGACCCTGAAATGTTCAGCTACAGTCAATATTCATGTTATTGGTCACACCTGAGTGTTTCCTGCAATAATAGTCAAGAGATTCTGCTATGAAAAAGAGCTATTGGATATTTGATTTGTGTTCAGTCTGACTACAAGAGACTGGCTTTGTAATAACGGCATAAAAATAATCAAACACGATGTCAACACTGTGTGTGAATTACAATGTTTCGAGAGAGCAGAGGCAGCGACGGGCATGAATGCGTCCACGTTTTGCAGCTTATGTGTGTGCGTGTGTCCACTATTTGTGAATGAGAAGTGCAGCTGACAGGCCTTCTGCCTGACAGGCTGCTCTCTCCACGGGGGTCGAAGAAACCAGAGGCCCTTCCACCTCGCAGAGCAACCCAAGCTGGGTCCATACGCTCGCCTCCAGGGTCACTGACGGCATCCAACCCCTTCCAGCAAAGGGCTGCAGCTCAGCCAAGGGCCTAACAACTCGCAGCGAGTGCACACATGCTCTGATTCCCATGCACCTCGACACACACACACACATACACTGCATGTAAACACGACACTTAACACCGGAGCATACGGTGTTCACAAAGCACACGTGCAAGCTTTTGAGCCAGCACGTCTTCCTGTGCGAGCGCAAAGGCACACGAGTGTATTCTTTCATTAACAAGGAGGAGAGTTAATTTCCGCTCCCGTCGTCTTAGGCCGGTTGCTGGCAGCGAGGAAATCTGTTCGCTTACGGCAGTTTTGACATTTAAGCTTGTGTCTCTGCAACTAGGGGGGAAGTCCTAAAGATTGATGAGCGGGGCCACCCTAGGGTCCCTTACTGCATGACTAGCTCCAATGTTGTCACCCACATTTACATGTGGATGTACCGATATGTGTGTGTGTGTGCGCTCTACACGTCCTAGCTCGCATGTGAGTGCCGGTTACATGACACATCTTAAATCATAAACGCGAGGTTTTGCGCAAAGAAATCTTTGATTTATTACTGCTGTAGTCGCTTAGAGTTAAAAAATTGTGTTTTCCAGGTTCGAAGGCAAGAACATGGAGTTTGATGATATATTGCATTGGGAGGAGATTTGTTCCAATAAGAGTAATGCAACTTCAGCATAATGTACAGGGAGGGAACGGTGAGTGGTCATTTCCTACTTCCTCTTTAAACTGTAGTGGATGGTGAGAATTAATGTTGTGATGTCCTGAACTTCTTCAGAGCCGGACAGGATGCCTGCACACATTAGAACACTTAAGAGGTTTTATGTTGACCAATTCAGCTTAATTGTCACATTTAATGGAGGCACAATCATAGTGAAACATATTACTGTGAGGTCAATTAAAAAAAGTGTAAAGATAGTAATAAGAATGGAAAATGTCATAAATAATAATGGTTACTATGGAGGTAATGTGTGTATATCAGAAAGTAAAAAGTAAATCCTAATACTAATTGAGGTAAATAAGTAATAATAATAATAATAATAATAATAATAATAAGTTGTAATTAGGAGTAAATAAGTAAGTAAACTAAAGTATAAAACTCTGTATTGAACCGCAATACTTATGTGGCATCAGCTGATCATGTGTCCATTGAGAAGAGTTGAAATTGATTTATTTGTAAATAAAAAATCATTATCAATTACAAAACTGGTATAAAAATATCTGAAATAATCTCTATGTTAATAACTAACTTAACTAAATTAACTAACTAAATTAGTTCATTATGGATTGCTGGTCAGATAAAATAAATATAGTCAAATATGTCGATTTGTGCACTGGGAAACAGTAATTTTGTTTAGGAAAAGATATTTTTTAAATTATTTTTTGACATACAAACGAAAACCTTTATCAAATAATTCATTAGCTGCTTATTAAACCCAGAAAATGTGACATTTGGACTAAAAAATAAACACCTGATTCAGGTTTTCCAGATAATTAGGAAAACCTGCTTCCTAAAGTGTAACACTGGCTTTAAACTTAACTTATTCTGTGATCAGATTTAAATTAAATTTACATTTTTATCAATTTCAACTCTTCTATGTAGGCAAAGTTTCTGTATTTGGACCAACTTTCAACATTAACATTTGAGAGCCAGGTGTGATCATTTTTAAAGTATAGGAGGATAACAGTGCAGACTTTTCAGACATTCAGACTTTCCTGCACAGACTGAATTATTTGAGTGAACAGCCTGAGAGAGACTACTTTATCACCTCCACACAGCGAACTTTTCACTTCCTCAAGTGGACGTGATTGTTTGTCATTTCGGAAAGGTACGAAAATTGTTGGCGCATCTTCCGCAATTCTGAAGTCAAAAACGTGTGAGGCTAAAAAGCTTCAGATGGTTTTCAACTCTCTGACAAACTCTTCATTTGAAGCATACAAGGCATCGCAAATAAGTTTTGTTCTTGGTACGAGGTAACAAATTATAAAACCTAGGAGTAAGGATTGGAATTGAGTGAAACCTTCATACCTTAGGTAAACCTCTGTCGTCCATACGTTACACTTTGTCCTCAAAGGGTTCAGCCTGGCATGGTTATAAAGGACCATTCCACACTTTCTCCTGTGTAAATACATTTTCACTCCCTCACCTAGAAAACTGTTCACTATATGTTTTAATAAGGTTCGGATGGTATGTCCGCTTGGCATTTTCTCCCCTCGCTAAGTGCCTAGGAGGGTGATATGGACAACATCATTGAAGCTCTAGAGATACAAGTGCCCTCACATTTCACCTGCTACCAAGGACACTGTAATGACTGACATTTGAGGGACTCCATAAGAACGAGCTGCATGAATATAAATGTTGTCCTCTCCGGCTCTGCTGCCCTTGGCTGAACAGAAGGACCTTTGACAGGGCCGTGGCAAAAACCAAGAGTGTATGCCATTTCATAATGCAACAGCACGCCGTGGGACTTCAGGACACACTCTGAGACTCTGCACACCGCATGAATGTTTACCATACCACCACTGTATGTGTTATGAGCCGGGGCAGAGTTAACTCTGAGACTGGTTGTCTTTTGAACCGTGCTGCACATGTCCAGTATCAAAAAACCACACACACACACCATTCTGCCACCAATGGCAAACACAGTGAAAGCCATTTGGGCTTCGGGCCTATCAGTGCCACAGTAAGGCCATTATGTTCCCACTTTAGCACCCATGAAACATCACTATTGATAGCAACTCTAACCTACAGGGATCCATAACAAACTAACAGGATCTACAGCGTCGATAATGGCCTGATGATGGTTTTGTTTATGCTTGATACACTGGAAGACACAGCAAGAGCTCGGTAAGTTGTTCTGGATGAAAGTGCTGACAAGATACATTATAGCATGCATTGTTTACTCACTTACTGATATTAAACGATAATGATTCAACCTGTATCCTGTTCATGAGATGACAAATAAGCACCATCAAGAGAAACTGAAACTTTATCTACATGAAACCAAAGGAAGAAAACACTTGGTTGACAGGTTATGTCTGGGATATACACTAAAACCAGGGTACTCCAGTATCGCACGTCCATAATGTTAATGGACTCCAAAGAGTTGTAAAGAAAGAAAGGTTCAAATCAATACAGCAGAGGCCCAGACACCCTGACTTCTAGTCCCTAATGTGGTCAAGCTCAATTGTGGATTCCCAAAATGCAACTTAATACCATCGTTTGTCAGACCTACCCCACGTGATAAATACTAACATCTTTTGAACTCCAGCTCCTTGTTAAATTAAAAAACCCATGCTGAGATAAGACATAGGGCTCGACAATAAGGATTGCCCAGGGCAAGTAAGACACCACGTCGGGCTAGTAAATCTAGCAAAGTCACCTGCCCGATCAGGCAAGTGGTAAAAAATAGTTATACTGGAACTGATGATGGATAATGATGATGGGAAATTAAGGAGTGAGCCAGCTTGCTTCCTCCTCACCTCTGTTGAAAGCACTAGCGAGAAAATGGCGTCACGTAAAAAGACAAATTTTACGAGCTGAAGTGCAAGCGAGCATTTCATTATCCTGGAAACAGGAGTGTTGTTGGGAGGCGATAGAGGATTTTGGGGAAACTATACATTGTGCAATTTGTTGCAAGTCTGAGAGCAAGGAGGATAAAATTGTTGTTTGTTTTTTTTTTAAAGGTACGTCAAATTTCCGAAAAACGACGCCGTATGGCTACAAGAGCAGACGGCATCTCGCTTCGTTTGGCAGCTGAGAGTCTTTGTAGTTATTTGATAACCACAAATGACTGCTAATAAATGAAGTTATTTGTAATACAGCAAGTAAAAATTGACTTTGGGCAAGTTATTTCTGATCCACACACTAATCTTGAACTCTGTAACATCATTGGGGCTGTATAGCAGCTGATCTGTGTAGTGCTCCTTTAAATATGTATACAGATTTATGAATAAAGCGAAAAAACGTTGTGTTGTGCTTTGAAGAGATACATTAGGTTACTGTTTCCCCGCTGTCGTCCTACAACTAATGACAGGAGCTGCCTCCTGTTCATCGTCTGGGTGAGTGATTGATGCAGGTACACGGCATCAAAGCTGACGGCTGGAACGCACAGTAGTGGATTGTTATGTCCCCTGTGCATCCTTCTTGAGGTGAAGGACAACTCCGGAGGAAGAAAAATGATAATAAACAACCACCGTCAAAGCCGCTGGCATTTCCATGGAGCGTTTGAGGGGAGAAATTCCCAGTCGAGTTCTCAGTCTGACAGAAGAATGCCAAAAATCTGACCCCTTCACTGCAAAGTGAGACGGCAGAACGACATGACACACTGGGAGGCAACCTCAGGTTCTGAGAGCACTTTACCGTAAATGTACACTGATGACTCTTACTTGAGTCATTCTCTCTGTATCTGTGATGTACAACAGCGTACCAATTATTTGCTCAGTTTATATAATGAGAAATTTGATAACTTGAAAGATTGATTTTGCAAGATACTTTACACATTTTTCATGTTATTTTGACTAAGGTTGTCATATATATTGATACTTGTAAAATGATACCAAAGCTATAAAAAACAGATCTACAATTAGATTTTCACCCTAAAACTGAACAGATGAAACTATGAGGAATAAATAATTATAAAATTAAAAAAAAAATTTAAAACTGGATCATATTTTATATTTTATTTCTGGTTTCCCTCTGATGTTTCCAGATGGAGAGTAAAGTAAACTGCCGCAAACTGTAGCTGCTGTTGGTTGGTGTTAGCTCAGTTTGTTAGCCGGGCTGCCCGAACTGTGAGCTCAGAGTACATGGGGAGTGTTGGTGTTTGTACCACAGGCGTTTTGGACCACCGGGAAAAGGAGGTTTTCAGCTCCGGGGCACGGGCGAACACTGATGAGGAACAGAGCCAGTGTAGTGCCAGAACAGGAGCTGGGTAAGTGTTTAATGTAACCAGGCTCAGCAGAAAGACAGATGCTGAGCTGGACTTCTTACTGTTGGACTAGTAAGTTATATTAGCTGGCTGCTATGGCTTGTATTGTTGCACTTGCTTGATGTTTAGCTGCTAGCAAAGTTGTCGACCTGCTAGTTTTTGATCATAAGTAATATAATCACAACAAGTACTCATGTACAGCTGTCCATATTTATGACAGTGGTATTGCGCTCTGAAGCTGGGGGCGCTAAATTGCAAAAATTTCTATGCAAAGTTGCTTTAATACTTGTCGTTTTACTGTAGTATCAAAAAAATGTATCAAGTATCAATACTAGAATTGTGTCAAAGTTTAAAATTCTTGTATTGTGATGTTATTTATGAGAAATTCTTAAATGAATTACTATATTTTTACAAGAAGCATATCAATAAATGATTAATTGTAAGCTGCTTTGGATAAAAGCACCAGATAAATGAATATAATGTAACTTTTATACTCTCATTAAAACAAACTTTTTTGCAAAAACGAGAAATCCTGTCATATTAACATGAAAAATATGAAGGATATTGTAGAATCTTGCAATATTCAGTACTCATATTGCCATATAGATGGACTATTGTTTCAACATGTTACGCTTTATAGAAAACACCTTGCAGTGGATGTGTGTGAAATATGTTCCACTAAAACAAGCCTAAAACGATCAATCAAAACTCATATCAAGTCAGTAAATCCTTTGGTCGATCGACAGAATCATTAATCAACAATATTTTGTTAATGGATTAATAATTAGAAATCACTGATCAAAGGAAATATGTGGAATACTGGCTGGTTTCTGCTTCTTTGATGTCAGGATTTGCAGCCTTTTTTCTGCTTCATGTCACTGTAAACTGAAAACATTTGGATTTCAGACTGTTGATCCGTCCTGAAGACATCACAACGTTTTATAGCCTTAATAAAAATCAATAGAAAACAATGATCATTTGCAGCTCTGCTCAGGACCAACGCTCCTTTCCTCCCTTTTCCAGAAATGCCTTTGTAGAATTAGCTTACTCTAAATCTCATGATAAACCAATCTCATTCACATGGAGGAAATGACAAAACAGGGGGCTCTGTTGTATCAAGTAGATTTTTTTTTGTTTGTTTGTTTGCAGCAGAGCAATGTAGCAAGCCACAGCTGTCCTCAGATGCCCTCTAATCCAGCGGGCATCATTTGCAATGAGGAGTGTTTCAGGGCTGCAGAGATGATCTGAACACTGGGTCTTTACTCTTTGTAACACACAGCCTGATGTAAGCATTGTTTTTTTATTTCAACCATGATTCAAACAGTAAAAACCTCAAGAGAAAGACAGAGGAGGGGAGGGGGTTGGGGGGGTGTTTGTCGGAATCCACTGTGATATGGGACGTTAAATCCACTTGGCTACTACACACTGACATCCAAATCAACCCACCAATTTAAGCTCAGTTGCGATTATGTAATATTATCGGCGATTTGATCCACACACACACACACACAAAAATCCGCCCTGAACGATAGTGTTTCTCACGCATGATGTCATGTTGGACTCCTCGCAGGCAGGTTATGCAGAAATGTCCGAGCAGCATGAGGAAGGCATTTACGCAGGGAGCCGATGGGTTTCGTTTTCTGTTGCATGTGAGGGAAGGGGCAACGCCAAATTCCGCTAAATAAATCACACGTTTTTAAGTATAAAAAGGTGCACCCTAAAAAACAAAACAAAAAAAATGCATGCATTAAACAGCGTTAATAAACAATATTTTCTCGATGTTGGAGGTGTATTTGAACATTCAGGCGTTCGTAAAAGCAGTGAGTGTGCACCTTTAGTCCACCAAAATCAAGTAGGCAGTGAATGAAAAATGAAAAAATTGGAGAGAAAAAAAAACAAAAGTGCAGGTTGGTGGATGATATATTTGCAAAAAAAAAAAAAAAATCAGAAAACGTCAGCGGGCATGCGCGCTCGCAGACGAATTAATAAAATATATTGAAGATTTTTTGAATGGAGGCTTGGTTTGCTACAAACCGGGGGGAGCATAGAGGTGATGTTCAGTCCTGTGCAACATCACATAACGAAAAAAGCCATGACAAAAAGAAATACAGATACACACCTGTGTTCAACACTCATATTTGGGGAGGGGGGGGGTGTTTAAAATGGTCCAACTGGGTAATAAGGGGTAGGTGCAATTATTTAAAGGCAAAATATTTGCACCTATAGAGCAACAGAAGCAATATCAGTCAATATCGATTAACAAAAACACTTAACAGATGCAGACTACTCCAGTTTTCCTACGTAGTGCCACAGACCGATCTGCTACTACAATCAGCGTCAAGTTAACAGCAATAACAGCGCCTTTAAATTAAGTATTTTCAAAATAAAACCGCATCACAAAACCAAGCAAGTCTACTCGCGCAATTGTAGCAGCTGCAAGCCGGCTTTCCGTTTCAACACGCGTATTTTAACACCGTCTCAGCTGTCGAACACCACCAACGGTGTACTGCACAGATTCAGCGAATGAGACGAGTTCAATGCTTTTATTTTGAAAGCGAAATCGCCACACTTCCCGTCTCCTCACGTCCGATTCTGGCTGACTTGCCGCAGCTCACCGCCGCCTCCTCCTCCTCCTCCCCTCTCACAGACAATGAATGAAGCCAGTTTTGGGGGAATGGACTAGCCCAGGACCGGTTCAGGTATCTTAATGACACCCTTCTTAACATGTTGGCCCCAAAACACATTACAGACACCGGACAACACTCCCTGTTAGCTCTGCTCACGCTGTCCCACCTTAACGTTAGCTATCTAATCTAACCAATAGCGACAAGAACAAAACATGCTGATTAATAACACCGGGTCCTGTCACACCATGTGATATATTACAGTAAAAAATAAAGCTGCAAAATAGGTTGTAATATTTCCAACAACGCGTCACTGACAGCATGTATGAGCTTACATTACCTGCAGGATGCTCCAACTTCACTTCTCTCTGCGGTGCGGCCACGGCTTCACACAAGCTTTGCTCCGTCAAGTCAGGCGAGGTGAGTCAGGCGGAAACAGGAAGTGTACAGACATGGCGTTCAAAATAAAAGCAGGAGAAAAAAAAGCACACGGGCTTGTGGGGCGTTGACATAAAACTACAACGCTAAACGTAGCGGTAATCACAAATCCTGTCTTTGAGTGCACATATCTGCATCTTCTGCGTGTCTCATTCAGCTGAAAAGCTTCAATATGTGCTGTAACGTTCGTGTCTTAATAGCTAACGGTTACATTTTTTCAGACCGGAAACGCCCCGTTTCATTTCAGCTAGTTTGATAACGGCATCTTCAGCAGCAACACCTCTGATATTTATAATTATGCTAATTTATCATAACATCTAGCTCCTTTTATCAGTCAACACGAGTGTGTCGTTGTAGCCTTTTGCTTCATATCAGACTAGTTTAGTTGTTACCGGCTCATAACCGTTGAGTTGGTCCGGTCTCGGATGCTCCCGGGACGGAATGAATCCTCCTGAAAGTTGATGCTGCAATTTGCCACCGCGCTAACATCATCACTGTCAATGCATGGTAAACAGAAAACATGGCATTTCCGGCCACAACTTTATTTATTTTTAACAAAGGCAAAGTGAACCTAGCACCGTGTAGCCTTCAATTGCATTTGTAGTCACTAAAAAACAACAGCGTCCAATGCGAAATGAATACCACGCCTCAAAATAATTAATAACATTATACACAACGTGTTATATAATGTCATAAATGATGAGGGGAATGAGTAAAGCAGGTGTGTTAATAATAATTTTAAAAAAGTGATCAAAGCCTGTCCATTGGCACGTTTCTGTGCTATTATTCTGAAGGTACAACCGCCCAATTTCCGGTTTGCGTGTGTCCTATTTAGGGTAGCTTTACACTGAAAGCGCAAGACTCAAAGAAACCCACGCGCACTACCGCGAGACCACGCCCCCTTACAGTAGCAGTATAAATAGACATAAAAAGGGGGAAATTTTTAAATTAATTTACCACTCTCTAATGGGTATATTTGATTTAGTCACCCGCGTAGTTTATTGCCTTTATTATGACTGTTAGGTTCTTTGGTGTTAGTCACACTTCGACTCAAAACTGGGACTAAAAAATGTCTAAAGAAACATAACAAATATGTGAAATATGAGCACAATCATCACCGGCTAAACATGATCTCATTCCTAATGTGGTCTCATTAGTATCATCAATTATTCAACAAATATTTGAGTCTATAATTCTTTTTTTTTTTTTTTAAATGCACTAATCACATTCCAGGAATGTGCCGTGTATCCTGACACCATTTTGTCCTCACACTTTCAAACCCGTGATAACAAGTGTGATCAGTCTAATGAAGACTACTGGGGCTCCGTTTAGCTTGTTTTTCTACCTGGTTGCCAGGTGCTTTCGAGGCCCTCCCCGAGGACGAGGGGAGCGATTGCTGTTGATGATGGTAATGATGATGTTGTACACCCCCCCCCCCCAGAGCAAGGGTGTACCAGAATACCAAACCACAACGGGGCACAGCAAGCACAGCATCATCCTATAACTGGCTTATGCAACTGATCGGAGCCTTGTTCAGAGCATTATATAACTGCATTAGGTCAGCTTGCTGCTCACAGATGGGCCGGGGACTACCACTGTCACTGTCACACATAACAATGTGGGTCAAATCCCAACTTTAGGCACACAGCTACTGTTTGTACATGGTCTGATGGTCAATAAGATGATGCATCGCACAACATCAACGTGCGACATACAGGACATGAAACACTGTTAGCACTGTCGCCTCACAGCGAGAAGGTTCCTGGTTCGAACACCCCTGGTCAACTGGGGCGCCTTCGTGTCCGGCTTCCTCCCAAAGTCCTCCTGTGGGAAGGTTAATTGGTGTAGGTGTGTGAAGAGTGTGAATGGTTGTTTGTCTCCATGTGTCAGCGCTGCGATCACAGCCTCTAGCCCAACGTCAGCTAGAACCGGCTCCAGCTCCCCGTGACCCCGATCGGGAAAAGCGGTTGTGGAAACTGGATGGATGGAAACACTGATGTGCCTTTGTCACACGTCATTGTTTCAGATCCTCGAACCAAACTGAACCCTGATGTGCTTTGTTTCGGACATCTTTACTTCATGTACATTGTATTCTACGTAGATGGAGGCATTATTTCGATACAGCTTACATAAAGTGTTCTCCGTGAAGTCCAACTTCACCTTCACATAAACCTGTATCTGTTTAGAGATACCACACTCAGAGCTTCACAACAGCTCTACTAGACACTACGTCCATCTTCTATACAGTCTATGGTCCGAATACATATGTGAAAAAACACAGTATAAAGCCTTTTGTGGTTCCAGCTGCAACAAATCTAACAAATATTTGATCAAAAAATGTCCTCAAGTGATGTCACCTGGGTCTTAAGTCTAAATTAGCAACTCCTAGCATAACACAACCCCGAATTTCAAGTTGGTGGAGCGCTCTTAAGAACTGGGACATCATCTTTCTGTGCCAGAGACAGAAAAATGGCCACACAGATGGCGGCAAGCCGGGAATCCTCACAGCTGTGCAGGTTGTTAAACCGACATAAAAATAACAACAACAACACTTAAAGTATTTCTTCGACAGAGGGGGAAAAAACTAAAATGTCATCAGGGTTGTTCAGTCTTTGGTTTGGAGACTTCAGATATTTTTAAAGAAAGCATGCTGGACATGCAGGGTTTGACTTTATCAAACTGAAAATATATGATTGATGGTTGCATTGTGGGAAATGTAGTTTCCAGTTCTGTAGCGTCATATTTTAAAAGGACTACAAGTCTGGATATTTCAGCGCCTGCTGCTTTAATTTGGATCATTTCCGTTGTATCTTTCTTTTGTGCAAACTTTTATCAATGTGTTAATAATTCTCTGATTTTGATTCAATGATTTTGAACTGGTTATGAAGCGTGTAAACTGTTTGTAATCCAAAAAGGCACAAATGAGGAAGTCGTAGAGGGTTTAAGAGATATTATATCATGACTGTGCGGGGATGAATCGACACAGTAACGTTTCGGGTCTCTGAGATTTGCCACCAGACGCTCAAGCACGACTTCAGAGGTCGTCCATTTGTCGTTCTTCCTCAACACAAGCCTTGAATGAATATTGTGAAGTATAATGAAGTGTTGTGTTCAGCCCCCCCCACACACACTTTGCTCATGCTGATCTTGTGATAGGGGAAAAACACATTCCCTCTACATTACTTGCCAAATGTGTGTGCTCTCGTGCTTTTGTGTGTGTGTGTGTGTGTGTTCACTAGGGAATCCTGCATCGAAGGAACACAATAAATCACATTTTAGCAGGATCATGTGATTAATGGAGGGAGGGCAGTGAAGCATTTGGAAATCCCTGCTGACCGCACTTGATGACATTGTGTTTGCAGCTTCTGGAGAAAACACGGGACGATTCCCAAAGTAGTGTGTAAAAAAAGAACAGCTTATTATACACATTTAGAAATCGTGCACATATATCCAAATCTATTCCACATAATGAAATTTGGCGTGTCTCCTACAAAGGAAAGGTCTAATTCGATGGCCAACAGCCCCACCTACAGGACAGAAACGTTGCCTACAATCTGATTAAAGACTTCAAAACAGATTCAACGTCACTGTTTTAATGAAAAGTGAACATACAGAATATTGTGGAAGCAACTTTACAATTAAAGATATTAAAAATGGTCCCTTTGGATAACTGTGTGCAATATATAATAAGGCACTCTGGGCTCGAGAACAAAGCTGTACAATAATGAATAACTAGAAAAATCAAATCTCAAACATCCATGGGATCAAACTGATTTAAAGGAACTGATAAAAAAAAGTACAAACAGCAGATATAAGTGTGGAGAAACAAAGTCCTCAGGGATGATTTAAGTTTCATTTGGTCTCGTCCTATAAAAAAGGCATGTAGTGCTCTCAACAGTAACAGGGAAGGAAAAAATAACCTGAGGTGGAAAAAACTGGAATGTGTGATTAAAGCTCAACTCAAACTATTTCAACTCGAGCCACAAAAGGCGACGTTTAAGTAACGTATGCGGTGGCTTCAAGTGGAAAACTCCTTCTCCGATTTTTTAAATGTGGAGCTGTAAAGCGAAGCTAAAGCTATCTTGGTGCAAATAGCAAAGAGGCTAACAGCCACGTGTTTAGCTGAAGTCTCTGTCGGGGAGCACCAGCGGAGCCACCAGGGTCCAGAGATACAGGCCCAAGCCGAGCCAGCTGGAGCTGATCTTCACCCACACGGCCGGCATGGAGCTCTGCATGGTGACGAGGTCGGCGTCGGGCCTGATGGGCCGAGAACAAAGTCAGAGAGGGTTCGAGTGTTGACAGAGAAGTGTGATGGAGCTAGCTGAGAGACAAATAACAGATACTTACTTGTACCAGTTGGTGAGGGTCATCATGATATAGAGGGAGGCAAGGAAGAGGCTGAAGTGGAAGAAGGAGTAGCTGTAGGTGACTCCATCCCCTTCGTTGTCCACGGCCCGTCGGACTCCGTCCTCACCCACCGGGGCCTCTTCGACGGCGGTAAGACCCTGACCTTCCTCTGTCTGCATCAGCTTGTTCACTTGGGAGTTGTTGGAGGAGCGGATACTGCGAGAGAGACAAGAAGTTGACGTACCAAGTCAAATCATAAGGACATTGACGACATGATGACGACAGCAGTAACGGTAGAATACCTGGCGTAAAGAGTGCAAAACAAGAAGATAAGCAATCCCACGACGCCCTGTGCGTCCCACCACTGGGTGTGTGGAGGGGCTGTGGTAGGACCAACAGGTCCTGGTGGTGGAGTTGCACTGGCGGGCTGGACCAGACTCAACAGACTGGGGTTACACTGCCGGTCTGAGGTCAGAAACAAAGAGTGTAAACAGCATGGCAACTAGGACTGAATACATCTACCAGGGCTATCCTGGTTCAAGATCTGAATAAAATGCGGCCGTGTAGTGACTCTTTGGACTTACTGGGGTTGTTGGTCATCGCTGACCAGGTGACGTACATGGTGTAGAGGGAGATGAGGGAGGCCTGGAGCAGGCCTGAGCTTGGCTGAGCCTCCTGTGGAGACATAGCACGAGGATGAGTCAGAAAATAAATCCTTGAGCCGGTAAAACAAAACTCTATTCATCACTCAGGTCATTTTGTCCTTGCGCACAGAGACAACAGGAGGTCACAGCTAGGACAAAATGCTAATTTAATGTTAGTTTGTCTTCTAGATTGAGCTTAAAATAGCAGATATCCTTATCCCCTACTAACATACAGACATCCTTGGTAGTGTGGAGTATTATTCATGAGGGATTAGAACACGTCTGTCTTTAAAGTCTCTTCATTACCTGAACTTTGGGCAGAATGGCCACGATGGACACAATGATGCAGAAAATGAAGTTGAGGCTGATGAAGACCTTGTGCTCTGTGCAGTCGTCAGGTTTGGTGTAAAACACGTAGAAGAGCACGATGGCAGTGAAAGCCAAGGCGAAGTTGATGACGGTGATGGTCAGCAGAGCTGCGAGGAAGACGCGAGCAAAGAGTCATTGGACGATTGCATGAAAATCTAAATTTAAAGAGACTTAATTCCAACGCAATGTTAAACTGACTTTTTCCACCTTGCAGTGTGTGCAACTGTGTAGCAATGTACCCTTCAAAAGCCCATTGGGAAAACCTGAAATTTTAGACTTGAGTTTAAAGGTTTGCTGGGATAAATGGGAGTCTCTGTGTTGCTCTTCTACCTGCAAACCAGCACTTGGTGTTTCCTTCCTCTGCCCTCTCCAGCCAGGACTGGTTCCAGGAATGGGCGAAGTCCACGAGCAGGATGAGCTGGATGATGATGAAGATGAAGGAGCCCACCACGCCAAAGTAATACCACACTGAGAGCAGAGAGAGGAGGATCCAGGACATTAGTTTAGAGGGTTATTAGGTGGTGCTATGACAGAGGTACAGTTAACAGTACAGTTTGTGCCACTGTACATCTACAGTGATCAGTTCTTGTTATATAAATTGATGTTTAGCTTATTTATGAACAATACACATTAGAAATTAAAACAACTTTTACACACAAAACCTAATTTTCATATATTTATAGTGTCACATTTAATCTTATTCCATTTTTAATTAGATTTTTATATTCTTTTTTTTTAAATCTTATTTTATTGTTATATGACATTCATTGTACTGCTGTCCCTGTGTTAACCTACATAAGACCAATAAAACTGAAACTGTACTTGGTGGTTATTTACCCTGAACACAAACTAACAATCTGCCTTTTTTAAATAAAGAATGCGAGCATAGTTTCTCTAGAAGTAGAGACCAGCTCTGAAAATGTAAATCTAATCTAAAAAGCGAGCTTACAAAATAAAAACACAGACTCTCTGCTCAAAGAGTAAGTTTAAACAACTTATGTGAAGCTGTGTGAGCTGCTGGAGGGTTGACATGAAATGAAAAATGACACACAAAAAAAACAGGTCTGGGTGTCATACCTGTGTTAAAGGTGCCATCAGGAATGAAGAAAGCTCCCACGGTAATTCCGACCAGCACCAGGAACTTGAAGAACCAGAAACTGAGAAGAATGAAGTAAAGTTAATGAGTATGTACAGAAAGTATGTTTTTATCTCAGTATGAATTCAGTGTTAGATGTGCAGTCCCCATGTTTGGCCACCAGAGTGCAGCGTGCCTTAATCATGCGGGGACTGTGGTACTGATGCGGCCGTGCACGGTACGAACCCATTTTGGAGGTAGGCTCGGGGGTCCTTGCTGCTGCGCACTCGGATCATGATGACGGAGAAGAGGAAGAAGAAGCAGGCCATGGCGAAGCACATTCGGTACACCGACTTGTAGCCGACAATGACGTCACAGTTCACCCAGTTCTCTACGCCAGGTATGCCTGAGCCACCAACACAGAAACCTGGAATCTGATAATGTGAAAGCACACAAAGGAAATAATGGGTGGAGGACAGGCGTGGATTAATTAGGTCAACTGGAGTGTTTTTTAAAATCACTGCTTCTGAGACTACTGGTTAAAAAATACATAATCCAAACATCCTGTCCACAAGATCACTGTTGCTGGGTTACAGCATTATGAAACCCGTCTTAATTATTTTCCTATTTGGTGTGGAAATGGAAATCACACATGGCTCCAGAAAATGTATTAATACTCGGTTTGCCTTATGAAATGATTAAAGAGCCTGATGAAACAGCCCCGTGTGGACCATCACATCTAGCCTTATGAAAATGTACCTTTTTCAGATGTTGCTCCATGCCCGGGAGAATCATAATGACAGACACCAGAGTCCCCAGCAGCATCAGGAAGGAGAAGGCCAGCCGACTCATGGTGGAGTTGTACGTTGACGGGCAGCATGCTGACAGGAGGCAGGGGGCTGAGCCGCACAAACAGGACGCCTGGAGAAGAGACAGGGGAGAGAATTAGCAGGGTCTTTGTACGCGTTCATATTTGATGAAACTCAGGGACAGGACTCTGGGGTGTGGGATAATCAGGGTAATGCATGCATGGCTTAAAACGACGAAAACAAAACAGATAACAGTGCATCTGCTGTCAGGGCAACCATCTTTCTCCTTCTTCTGTACGCTTCCGGAGAAGCAGAGACAAATGATTTACAGTGGTCAGAATCAGGCCTGCGATTAGAGCTGCCATCTGTGTTTGTTATCTAGGCTCACAGAGGATTCCCGTACGATTCAGGTGCAGACTGCTGGTCTGAGGTGTGTGAAGCATCGAGACGGAGACTGTAGCTGAGATCAGCCATCCTTCACTAAATATATATGAGCGTGCACCAGAGTGGTACACAAGCCTTGGGTGTAAACAGTGCTGCTCTGACGAGGAGAATCCAGTTTCCACGGTTCAGACTGACCGCCTCATCAACAAACACTTACTAATAACTCAAAAACAGTTTACTTAAAGGTCCAGTGTGTCAGATTTAGGTCAGATCTAGATTTATATGCATAACTATGTTTTCATTAGTGTATAATCACCTGAAAATAAGAATCATTATGTTTTTGTTACCTTATAAATATATGCCTGCTATATCTACCATGTCACACTGGTCCTTTAAGAATATTACAAAAACTCCTAGTGATAACATGGGATATTTAAAATGACATATAAAGTGTCTTTATTGTGTAAAATTAAAAAGGACTGGATATCAAACATCAATACGTTTCTGGTACAACATGATGGCTAAGGTAAGGCTGCTTGTGTTTAGACAACATTTAGCCTAACATTTGAAAAGGATGTCTTATTTTGATAAATGAAAAAAATGGGTTTCAGAGAAATAAAACAATTATATTTCTCAAAATAAAGCATCAAAAACAAATATAAATCACCCTATTGTAACAGTAGCAAGCACACAAGTATACAAGCAATAAGTCTTGGTGTTTTGGTGCATAACAAACATTAAGTAAACAGTGTCAACAAAAACTGAAACATTATAAGGCTTCATAAAAGTAGAATTCATGGCAGGGTTGTTGTATTGGGTCACATTGGATTGGCATTCGGCTAACGGCCACCAGTTAACATGGTCACTTGTTCAACCGAAACACCGGTGAGTGTATACTGAAGAGTTTTCAGTGACCTGAATATTGCATCCTTCACCTGTTCTCAGTGTCAATAATCTATATATATATATATATATATATATACACATGAGTCTGTGTTGTAAAATATAGTCCAGTGAGGGTAAATTCACAACAAGAAGATTGAATATAAATCAGTGTTAAAGTAAAGAGGAACAAAATGGTGACGCCCCACTGCAAAGGGGATGACTTAAGATCCCGGAAATATCGCCTTCGTAAAAAAAAAAAAAGTCAGTTTTGACAGGTCCAACAGACATTTTATACACGTTACAACATTAATAGACAAATTACCCTGTTTTAAAAGTTTAAATAAAGCTAAAAGACAACGTAAAGACGCCCCAGCTCCCACACCAAACTCTAATCAGGAATTTAATACCACCTTGCACGTTGTAAACAACGCGCAGTCGGTCTAAAAGTGTGTAACTCGGGTATAATGCTAAACTTAACAAAGTGGTACAGGTTTTAATGTTACCTAGTTAAAATGATAAAATAAAAATGATAAAAATTTAACTAGTAAAGATAATAAATGTGTTCAGATATGTACGTTAACTTGAACGTGTCTACAGTAAAATAACTGATTTTAACGGCTACTTTCACATGACGCTGTGACGACATTGTAATTTTGTCTCGGCTCGCTAAACCAGTGAAGGAAGTGTGAAAAATAAAAGTCTACGTATATCATCTGGAAACTCTACAGTTGGTAAAGTTATACTCACACAGCTGGCGAGGGAACTAACTGCTAAACAAGCTCCCATGTCGGTTTTTAAAGCAGAACTCCGATGAAAAGTCGTGAAATCTTCCAAAAAAAAACTTCAGGAAGAAACTGAGGCAAAATGGCGATGTCAAGTCACTCACAAGTAACGGACGGAAATCCGTGCTGTTCTTTCAAAATAAAAGATTCAAGCCATTGACCGTTACTTGCAATTTAGGAACAACAACAGGACATGCTATTTCAGTTTGTTTATTCATTATGGGGTACATATTATTACATAATAATATGGAATACAACAATAATTTATCAATTTAACAGCATTATAACAGTTGTTTTAGACATTGTTGACTTTCATTGTTTTATTTTAACGATAAATTCGCTCTACTTCCGGCATCATTCGGGTAAATTTGGAAAAATACATCTTGTGCGTTGACTTTATGTTAGGGCGTTATACAAACAACACCCACATAACATCCACACTGTGATTGGCTTAGTGAGGTGTCACGCCAAACATTTGACCAATTGTATGTTGGGATGTAGGGATGACACGATTTTTAGCCGCTTAGCCACTGTTTAGCCACAAGACAAGAACATCACCATATACCACAAAGTCCTCAAGTGTAAGTAGCCTACCAGTATTCGTGTGCAACATTTCAATAAACAACAACAAAGAAACTTAAGCCAAATCTCATTCTTCTTTGATGGAATTTGTCAAGAATCGGCCTCTCACCTACCAAGTGACTGAAACAAAGTTGGACAGTCACTATGTGACATAAAGGAAGTAAAAGCAACTATATTAGAAAAATTCCCAGGAAATTTTGAGTGTACGTGATGCTTGGTTCATGTTACAGATATAATATTATTGCCACTGCTGTGTTAATAATAGCTGTATCATTGAGGTTCATAGGACACAGTGTGTGGCAGACCTGAAGATGGCTCCTCTAACTTAGACACATGGAAGATTTGGAAATATTTTTGAAAGGTTTCGGGAAGTGTTTGACAGTTCTTGAAAAGTTTTGGAAAGGTTTTGAAATGTGTAAACACAGAACATACATGTATGTACAACTATCATTTGTATATTAGTAGATAATATTATAAAGAGTACGGTCTAGATCTGCTCTGTATAGAAAGTGTCATGTTGTGTCATGATTTGGCTTTATATAAATATTATATTGTGGTATTCGCAGCAGCCTCTTTAGCTCCAGAAGCTTCCTTTTTATTTTCACTGTTAACACTGCAATATTCCTTTTAAGGTCTTACAGTGTGTTTGTGTAATCAAAACTATGATTATTGTGGCTTTGTAATCTTTGTTGAGTTGTGTCTCCTCCATATCCCATATTAATCTAATCTAATCTAAGAAACACAAACTGGTTGGTATTAAAGTCTGCAAATAAGCCAGCGTGTTACAACATTCACCCGCCTCTGGAGATATGTTGTTATTGTTCTTCCTCATAAATTGAAACTTTTTATATTGAAACTTCATAAGCTATATTAACTTTGCTGCGCCAATGAGATGTGTGCACTATTCTGGGTTCTGTGCCTGGAAAAGAAATTTTGTTTTCAGTTGTATCATAAATAAATATTTATATTATTTTATAGTCAGTGATTCACACATACTGCTTGCCCTCTAATGGAGGACATGGTCAGTAGATCCTGTGGATAAGTATGGAAAAACACGGGCAAGAGGAAGACTACAGAATGCTAAAGGAACAGCACGCACCTGGAAAAAAACAGGACTACTGCACAAACACATTTCTTTACCTTCTTGTCAAATGAATAAATACAGCAGTGTAATACTAGTAGAGTTCAAAATAAACCTGAATCTGTTCAGTGTGGTTAGACGGTTGAGGTGACAGAACTTCTTTGCATATTTTGCTGTCATCCAATCATTTCAGTACCTGTCCAGCAGTAGTCCTCACTGTTCTTCCATCATTTGTCATCACTCTCCTGCACACCTGTATTCAGTCAGAATACCTACCAGCCCTTTATCCTTTTATCCTTGCCTCATTTGGACCCTTTCCTGCTTACACCAAGTGGCAACCTCCGTGACTGTCAAGTGAAGCCAATGAGGCAAGTGCCAAAAACTGCAGTTCCTCAAATATCCACTTGGGGCTGGCTACAGAACAAGACAATCTCCATTAGCCCCCATATTAAAATGCCCAACTTCACAGCAGAAATAAACATGTTTACAGCCTGGTACAAAAAAAGGTTTTGGTCTCTGCAGCTAATTTCCTCGTTCATGACAACTGTACTGAGGCTGATTTTAGTTTTATATAACTAACTGTTCAAATTATATTAAGGTTGAAATTATGCATAATTAATAGCATGGCCACTTTGATTGACAGGTGGGTGCTGTTACAGATTTTGAGCTTCAAATTGGCTCTCCAGAAACCTGTGGGTGATATCATTCTTTATACTGTCAGTGGCTTATACCTCCTTTGAGCTTGGTCGATTGTTCTGATTGCCCTCTGCTGAATCCTGTTCTCTTCAGTGACCCAGAAAACTTTTACTCTACCTGTTTGGCCTATAAGTTGATGTACTATGCCATTACATTGACAACCTCATTGTTCCAGAGGTGAAAGGTTTATTTTCAGATGCAATACAACACATTTATACTTTTCTACTAAATGGGAATTATGGAGAAAAGCACTATTAACCTACATGCACCATACGATCAGTGCAAAGTCACTTTATATCCCAATCATATACCCATATAAGAGCAAATAAGAGTAATACTGATTTAATTTCACCAGACGCAGCACATAGTCAGGTGTGACAAGAAAAGTCAGACAGCGAGTTCAAAGCATTTGGGAGGGAGGGAGGGAGGGAGGGAGGAGGGCTCCATCTGTTTGTGTCTGACCTTCATAAATACATCGAAGGCGCTCACCTGTGAATAAAACTTCTTCACACCTTCATCTTCCTCCAGTCTGCAGAGCAGCAGGCTCATCACATCCTCAAAAAAGAAAAAGAAAAAAAGAAGCATGGTTCACATCACTGCATGCGTTAATGAGCGCTTAAATTAATTTGATGTTAAGCAGGTAACAGCTTCATTACAGTGTTATGCCAACATTCCTAGAGGGACTGATGTTGATTAAAGTGATATATTTTTCATTATAATCCCAGAACCTCATGTGGCTGCTTATGAGGCTACTCAGTAGTCAATAGTATTATCAGTACAACATGCGCTCTCTCATTTTCTCTGTGGTTCTGAGTTAATATTGATGTATTTGACAGGTTTATCAGTGGTTTAATGGTACACTGTAGTGCTATTAGCATGGACCAACATACTGTACATCAAAGCAGCCACAGACAGGAACACTGAACTAATGCATTAAAAAACTACTGATCTACTGAAGCTCATTTAAGCTACAATGTACCCATTCATATCTCTAGCTCTAGTTACTATTACTTAGATCTATAACCAAATCACACATCCTGTTGTACTACTGTTGGCCTATATATGTCACTGTACATAACAGTAATTGCAGTTACCTTATGTTCTCCAGCTGTAGCTGGCTGAGTTGAACTCTCTGGGTCTGTCTGGCTCAAGCGGCAACCTCCGTAGCTGTCAAGTGAAGCCAATGCATAAGTGCCAACAACTGCAGTTCCTCAACCGTCCACTTGAGGCTGGCTACAGAACGAGTCAGTTTCCATAAGCCCCCATATTAAAATGTCCAACTTCACAGCAGAAATAAACATGTTTACAGCCTGGTACAAAAAGCAGTTTTGGTCTCTATAGCTAATTTTGCCGTTAATGACAACTGTACTGAGGCTGAATTTTTTTTTAACTCACTGGTTCAAATTATATTAAGGCTTAAAGTTATGCAGAATTAACAGTGTGTCCACTTTGACTGACAGATAAGATGGCTTGTTTGAGCACCCAGGTGTAATTTGACCCGCCTCAGGTCCTCTAATGATCCATGTCTCTGCTGCTGCCAGCGCGACCACATTTTGAGCTTTAAAACGGCTCTTGTACGCTGTCCATTCTTTATACTGTCAGTGGTCTGGTCATGCGCCCTTATGTCTTTGGTCACTTTGATTCAGTGGGACCAAAGACAGCATGCTCACACTACCTGCCTTACCCTAATCGGGATTGGAAATAAGTTTGTTATAGTATTATAGACATATTACTGATAATCAATAAATAAAAACAATCAAACCTCTACTACAAATACTTGTGCACAACGCATAAATCTCAATAAAAGAATGGAGAAAGTCAGTTTAACTGATGGTTTTATTATGCCTGATTTTAGCACCTCTGCTTCCCACAAAACTAAATATTGAGGCTGTTAAAAAAAGCCTGTTGACAGCCTTAGGTGAAATCACAGCTGATTTTGCTATTACATGACCACTGTTTCTATTTTAAGGTGGTAGTATCTACAATACATGTGTCATAGTTTCATTATGTTTGTAATAGGAATGAGATAAGGAGCAAAAATAAAAGATTCATGTACCTCAGGACTGAACACAAATAGATGAGTGATCGGATCCAATCAAATGACAGGTGAAAGGGCGAGTCCATTTCTTAATATTTGAATGTGTAGATGCGATGCACCCCTTAGTAAAATCAGAATGGTACATTCCTTTGAGGCGTAGCGACGAGAGGAAGCAGCGAGAGTTATACCGGAAGCCGTACTACTGTGACTTCAAAATAAAACAAAAACACTACTACTTCTACTACTACTACTAATAATAAGAAGAAGAAGAACAACAACAACAAGAGGAAGAATATTTAAAAATAACAATAATGCTTGTACCTTGTACCAAAAGACTACAATACATCTATCATCTATTTTGAGTTACTTGATTTATGAAACAAAACATTACTATAACATTACTTATAATTAAGACAGCAAATCACAGATGAAATTTGGTTGTTTATTTACAGATAATGTCTGTAATTTTACGTTGGTTTATGTACAATTTTAAAAAAAACAGAAAATTACCGTAAAATAATAGTGTTAAATTAGAGTTATTTTCCATAATTTTACAATTTTATTTTGACAGTGTAGTGATGACATGACCCCCCTAACCTAACCCATCCAGATTTTATTATTTATGTTTACAGGCTCTCAGTAAATCAATATATTCTCTACTATCTGTGGGATGAATATTGGGAAGAATATTATATATTTTTTTGTGCTGCAAATGTCGTTTTACATGTTGTTTTCTGTGCATGTTCTGATACCATTTTCCCAGCAGCTATTGTGCTTTTACTTTGAAGGCCTCTCACTTCCTGTATCCTCCGGGCTCCGTGCGAGCGGCTTGACGGTCCTCCCCCTGTTGCTGCTGGGAATGAGCGGCTCACAGTGAAGTGCTCGGCTGCTATCAGCGCTGAGTAGTCCACTATGCCGCGGGTCCAGCGGTGTCAGCTGTAATGAAGGAGCAGTGTGACGTTCGGTACCGGACGGACCCAGTGACACGGCGCACTTTCCCTTCTCTAACCGTGCAGAAGATGGTGACCCGCGGCTAGTTCCAACTTCGGACACCTTTTAGGTTTTTTTTTTTTTTTTTTAAATTCCTCGGTGAAGCGCTCTGAAATCAGTTGGTGAGTGTCCGTCATTGCGCACATACACTGTCACCTGTTCTGCTCCACAGGTAGGACACCGGACTGGTTTTCTGCTGCTGCTGCTGCTGCTGCTGCTGCTGTCGACGTCGACAAACCTTAAAGGAGGAAAAAATAGCTGCTGGTTACATTAGATTATAGTCAGGTGAGAATGAATGAGGCATGCTGGAGCTGTAATCTGCACTGAAACTGATTTTTAAAAAATGAATAATCTGAAACAAATCATCACGTGATCAACTTATGCCAGTCATATCTGGCATCAGCTGCAGGCTTGTTCAAATTTAACACACTAACCTAGTGTTTAAAAAAAAAAAAAGCTCCAGCAGCCTACCTGTCACCTCCATATGGACTCCCAGCATTGTGTGGATCAGCTGTTGTGTATGAAAATGCCACTGTCTCCCTACAGAGAAGCTCTGTGGCAGATGGATTATCTGCTCTATGGTTTATTAAGAGGTGCACTAAACCGTGACCTTCAGATGATGAGCACGATATGGAGTGATCGGAAATCATCAGTCTTGAAGTGGCATTTTAATACGTGACATGTTCAAACTACTGAGGCCTGCAGTTAAAGTTGAAGGCTGAATCTAAAGGCCTCTGGGTAATATTCAGTGATTTAAATGTGACCACTCTTTATTTACGTGGAGCATCATGTCATGCCGGAAAACCTGCAATAAAAGTCATATTTTGGTATACTGGCAAACCTTTAAATCTGCTAAACTCTTCAGGAAACTGTACCAGAAGTGTGTGTGTTTGTTTTAGGCTTCCCATTCAGACGAATGCCAGCTCCACGTGTGTGTGTGTGTGTGTGTGTGTGTGTGTGTGTGTGTGTGTGTGTGTGTGTGTGCCAAGGCCTTGAACAAGCTTTAGTCTTTTATGCTTTGGTGAATGTGGAGCAGAAAATGTTCTGTGCCTGTCAGGGCGTCTGTCTTAGTTGTTATAATCCTGCTCTTCTTCTTCTTCTTCTTCTTCTTCTTCAGTGAATAACCAATTTGATACACAGTGTCAACTCGGGGGAATAAAGCCTGGGTGTGTGCTCGGGTACCAGAGCAGCTCCTCCCTATTTCTAATATTAATTTAGACGCTGAGGCACTTCCTTTTAATTTTGTGATTTCACCCTTTTGTTAATTACACATCCGTGAGGTCGTTTCTGAATATCAGTCACACGTTTTTTTTTGGTCTTGGTTCAGCTGCGCTGATGCAGTGATCGCCTGTCAGTCAAACAGTGTTGGCAATACTAGGGCTTAATTTGACTTTTGTGTCTGTGTCTGTGGCAATATGCTTCAGACTAGGATGCTGTAGGTACCGGTCTTGCATCAGTCTTGCCCATGCAGAGCTCTGCGGTCAAGTTAGCAATAATAAATATGTCTGGTTAGACTTTTAAAATAAAGCTTGCTGAGAAACATTTCACATTTTATGAGGTAAAATAGTTTTTTGTTAAATAAAGAATGTAATGTAACTTAAAGTAGGTCAAAAAGAAGTCAGTGTTGACTTCTGGTTTCACACAGGACATGCTTCTCAGTGAAAATCCTGTGTTTGTTTGACACATCCATCCATTACAACCTCCTCTATATGTGGACTTCCTCGCTCTTTAGGCTATGTCACCTGACTCGATTGGCACATCAAAACATTACGCCTCTAGAAATGATGCTAGTAGAAGTGTAAGGCCTGTACTGTATTTGACGTGCTGAGAGTGAGAAGTGAGCAACATTAGCATTCATTTGAAGTTGTATTTCTGGCCTCCTGAAGAATCATAGTCCAATATTCTCTTTTTTTCCAGTGCTGTTTTGAACTTCACCGACCCCTGAGACAAATACCTGGCACTATAGCAGCTAAATGCTAGCTCCGTCTGCTGTTTGGTGTTGGATATGTTGCATGCAGTGAGGTTATATGAGCTTTTTTTTTTTTGCTCAAAGCAGCTGGAAATGTGTGAGAGTGTGCGAGAGGAAACCAAAACAAAATATTTGCAGGCGCACAAACCAAAACAAAAGCTAAAACAGGCTAAAAGCTACAGAGAGCTTTGGAGGGATGATAGTCTTTTGTGGGTTTGTCACCTTTCACATTATACATAATAACTTAATCCACTGTTAACAAAGAAATAATGAGTAGTGCAGCTTTAAGTTGACCTATTAGATAAACAGTGACCCAAATAGCTTTGAGGCTAGCAAACTACAACAAGCTAAAGTCTTTCAGATGTGCCTGTGTAATTGTTTTGATGGTGCAGCAGCGTTGTAGTCAGCGACTACGTCAGTTCTAGTGCGATATAAACTCCCTTCGTTAATATTTTGTCATGGGAAGTGAAGGTACTTTGCTCACACGGCTGTTCTGTTCTGTCACCGCTGGGTGAATCATCAGACTTCCTATCGTCTGCTCTCGTTCTGCATCCTGCTCTTTCTTGGAAGTCAGGCTTCGTGTCACTGCGAGTTATGCCATGATGGCGGACAGATGATGACATCGCACCGTGCGCCAACCCCCCACCCTTTCTGATTCTGGAGACCCAAAAGGTGCCAGACATGACCGGCTGCTCAATCCTTTATCGCTAACGCTCCTGAGCAGCCCGAGTCAGGCTTATCTTTATCTTTTGTAGGGAACAAAGGCTGCCACTGTAATCAGGAAACAGGTAACTGCTTTACCTATAAAACCTGTTTAATCTCCAGTGGCCTCGACACAACTGAGCAGCTGGTCTTCATCGCCTGTTTAACACTTCTATTAGTAGAGTATGACCAATATAGGCGTATGTGTGATACAGATATTTTGAACTTTGGTGCTGAAATAAACTGAATTAGTTGATCACTGAAAAATAATAACAAAATAACATTTTATCAGTCTCATTTCTAAGGCTAGTTATTTATCTTCAATAGTTTTTTGGTACTGGCCAAAATGTGTGAGTATCACAGATTGTAGTTGTGAAAGAGAATGCAATGGTTTCTGATATAAATCAACTTCTGAACAGATGCCCACGTGTTGTCATGTGTAGACCGCACACATCCAAAAAGCTTTTGCAGGCAGCAGGATGGAGTCAGATAAAAGATCTGCACACTGTACTGATAGCTTCCGCTAGAGAGCACCGTCAGTCGCACAGAGATCGCTGTTGGAAATAAATAAAAGAAAATAATTGTACTGCACCTTTCCTATCAACTAATGACAGGACACAGGTGATTGGATATGTCAGTCTTGGCTGATTGGGTTAGTCCTCCAAAACAAGAAGAAGAAAGAACAAGAAAGACATAAAAATGCACATTGTGAAGTTTTTATGCAGCAGCTTGTGTTCAGACAATTTTTTAGAAGTCTGTCTTCTTTTGTTTAATGAAAAAAAGAGCGTGGAAAACCACGTTGCGAACAACAAAGCCTCGAAGTAAAGTATCAGCTGAGCCGTTTTAGTATCAGTCTCCAAACTCAGCATCAAAAAAGTCCAAGTGACAGTCAGCTGTACACATCAGTGTGTTTGAGATGAAAAGAGGAGGAACACGTTTTTGTTTTTTTTTGTTTTTTTTTTTTACATCTGCTGTCCGCCGTAAAAATGCTATTGAAGCAAAGAAGAAAAGTTGTCTTCACTTTGAAATGTGTCTCTTGCTTTGCAGCGAGATAAATGACAGCCATGTGCCGTCTGTCACTTACAATTTTACCACCTGGCACCAAATTCAATTCCCATTGATTGCCGGCATCGCCACTTTGAAGAAGGAAACAGTAATTTCCCGGGCTAAATTCGACTCATTAATTATTCCTCTGTATTGACCAGTGACCTATAAGAGTTTAGTCCGAGCCGGTGCGCCTGTAAAGCCCATTGCCCTTTACTGTGACCTATTGGTGTCTGCCATTTGGCTACGGCTACTTTTATCTTTCTGCCATTAAAACACGTCGGCACTTTCTTTCCTCACCTGAGTCTGGAGGACGTATAAGACGGCGGACATGTTTTGCAGACACGTAGAGGACGGACGATGATAATAGGAACAGAAGGGACCTGTTTCCTAAGAAGCTGTGTTGGACTGTTCTGACCTCAGCCTCTGCGTGCCAATTTTCCCAGCAGCCCAGCCTGACGAGAGGCAAAGGGGGGTGGCAGCATAACTCAATAGACTTCCCCCAGCATGCCTCTGCCCAGCTCTATGGGAAAGGCCTGTGGTTCGTCAATGTCATGTCTCCTGCTGCCAGCCTCTCCATACTGATTAGATGGGAAGGGAACAGTAGGTGAGATGGGTTGGTTCCTCTGTGGAGACAAAGGGTTTATTGTAATTCCCAAGGCATCCATTCAGTCCACAGATCAGTGACCTTTTCAGTGTATCAGACCACACAATAGAATCAGCTGCTCTGTTTACCCCCATAATTACCGCGTGGAATGCCCCAGAAACAGGCACGGCATCTCAGAACGGTTTTTGTCAGACATGAACCATCTGAAGAGCTTGTTCTGCTGATTGGCATATGAAGAGGCTACGAGAGGGTGAGAGGTGCAATCACTGTTTGAATTACATTTCAGTAGGCACCGGCAAAAAAAAACCAAAAAAAAAACATGGGTGCCTCTCTTTAACTGCACCTGGCGACTTTGCAAATTTGCATCTTGAGCATGGCACCGAGAGGGAAATGTGTGAAAATGTAGTATCAACAGATGTACTGTAGATTTGTCCAGAGTCAGAGAAGAGCTTTGATGGCAGAAAGCTGCACCAATCAATATTTTTCACAACAACAATGGAACAATTGATGATGTGCAATGTTCATGGTGTGCCTCGAAATGACTAACTGACATAGAAATATCACAAAATTCAGCTTTCTCTTAGTCGCAGGGAGCTTTTCAGTCTCGTCTAGCTCATAGTTTTTTTTTGTTTTCTGGCTTTCAACACCTGATTTCCAGCAGCAGCAGACAGCTGTTCTCACACTGTAAAAAAGCTTGGCTATAAACCCACCGTACGCTATCTGCCCAACACCAAACAGCAGACAAGTTAGCGAGTAGTAGTAGTTGTAAACGTAGTGGAGCATTTAACAGCTATTTCTTTCTTTCTCTGGCAACATGTGACCAAAACGGAGCCAAATCTTTTCAGGAAGGTTAATTCTGGGGCAACTAGACTTGGTTGTAGATCCGTGAAGACGTTTCGCCTCTCATCCAAGAAGCTTCTTCAGTTCTGGATTAACCCTCTTGAGAGAACTGTCACAGACAGGAAGAGTAAATATTAGACTTCAACATTTGTCAGGTCAACCCCAAACAAATGCTAATCTGTGTGCCGGATGCATAAATAAGAAACGTTTGCCATAACTAGTTTTGTAGCTTGTTCTGTTGCCCCTCAAATATCCAAAAATCAATGATTGCATCTTTAAAGGTGCACTACTAGGCAGCTCTGCACGACGATTCCAGCAGAAACAAACAATAATAACTGATTGGTTGATGGACTGAAAATTGCAGCATCTCATTTGATTTTTTGATTTAGGGTTTGGGTCATTTTTTAAAGCACATATGCCGAATATTAGTTCATTTCCCAACAGTTTTGAGCATTTGCTACATTGCTTTGCGATAATAAACTTAATATCTTCAGTCTTGAAGTGTTGGTCGGATAAAACAAGCAAACAAGCAACAACATTTTTCTACTATTTACTCATATTTAGATCAAACAATTAGTTAATTGATTGATAAATCAAAAAACATGGTGCTAGAGTGAAAGTAATTGATAGTTGCAGCCCACGGTATGATGGTAGATACAGACAGAAGAGCTGATGTTGGTGTAAAATGTTTGAGAAATGGATGTCAGTCCTTCTCTGTTAATTTTGTTTAAATGTTGTAAAATGGCAGGATGGTGGAGATGAAATCCTCTTCTGCTGCAGCTCCTCTTTTATCCCCATTGTTGACTGCAGCTTTAATCACAAACACAACACAAGAGGCTTGACACTTGTGCTGATGCAGGGTGGCAGAGTGTGTGTGTGTGTGTGTGTGTGTGTGTGTGTCTCAGCTGATGCCCCATTTGCCAGAGCTGTTGTCAGAGAGTGCCAGAGGCCCATGGGGTGGTAGCCAGCGTGCAGAAGCAAGCACGTGCAGCTGCAGCCACCCAGGCCGTGTCGCTGTTGACATGATGGTCCAGCTTGGAGAGCGCCCGGGGTGGCGGACGGCCTCGGATACACTCTTTAAAACAACAGGCTTTGTGCTAAAATATCGACGTGACGGCAGCACACGCTGTCGCACATGTATCGGACATGTGTGACAGAAGATGGTAGATCAAATGATTCATTGTAAAACGATTGGTAGTTCCAGTCTGAGGGACTTCAACACTTTGACACTTTGAATGTGTGGTCAGATTTGTAATTCTTTGATTTTCATTTTAACAGTTTATATATTATACAATAAATACGCCTATTGTGTGTTTTGTCAGGTTGTCACCTTTGCCTAGGATACCAGAACTCTCTCTTGCTTCCAGTGCTCCTAATAATAATGGTGTTATAGTGATAATACAGGCTCCTCATGCATGCTTCTGTGAACTGTGGTGGAAAAAGACCAATCAGAATCAATGTAGGTTAAGTTCGTCCATGCAGACCACTTGTTGACTTATTAAATAATAAACAGAGTGTGTGATGACGCACAAGCACTAACATGTTGTTTATATAGTACTTGTAGTTTGAACTTTTATAAGAGTTTTATAGCTGTGTCTTATTCAAGCGGTAACTGCCGTGCCTGGGAAGCGAATCCAACGCAGAAATGCCAAAAACTGCAGTTCCTCAAACGTCCACTTGAGGCTGGCTACAGAATGAGTCAGTCTCCGTAAGCCCCCATGTTAAAATGGACAACTTCACAGCAGTTTTGGTCTCTATAGCTAATTTCCACGTTCATGACAACTGTACTGAGTCTGAATTTTGATTTAACTCATTTGTTCAAATGATATTAAGGCTTAAAATTATGCATAATTAACAGCATGGTCATGGCTTTGATTGACATGTGGGTGTTGTTACAGGTAGCTTGTTTGACCAACCAGGCGATGATCGACGTCTTTGCCGATTTTTCCATTAGTCAGGAGACGGAAGAGGCAGGACTGCCACCATGGCGGCAGCCAGCGCCACAGATTTTGAGTTTCTAAACGGCTCTTCAAAAACCTTTGGGTCATGCATATACTGTCCATTCTTTATACTGTCAGTGGTTACAGGTGGACTGTTGTCATTCAGCCTGGCATCCACTTCTTTGCCCGTTTCTGGAGGCAGAATGGCTAAGATGGCAACGACCAGAGCCAACATGCTTTGAGCTTCATAAGGGCTCTTCAGAAACCTGTGGATTATGTCACGGATACGACATCCATGTTTTATACAGTTTATGGTCTCATCTCACTAATTCATCAGCCTTTGCAAAATTAAAGTTGACATTTAAATGATTGATAGCTGGACTCACTCTGCTATGAAAAGCTGCGCTCCAGTGATTTTAGTTTTGCACTAACATAAAGTTGGGGAACTCGCCAGAGACATCTGAAAAAAGAATCAAAATGGACACAGCAATGGCAGAGATGTCCTCAGTTTTGATTCATGGTGTGGGTCAAGCTCCAATAAAGCTGGATCCTACACTTCCCATAATGCAACACATTATGGAACCATCTTCACTGGCTGAGTAGTACTCCTATTAAAGGGACATTTGTGTATAGTTTAGGGTTAGTTGATAATCAGAGTTGAATCCAAACATGGAGTTTAAAAGTCGTACATCCCCCGAAACAGTTTGTTCTTGCTCGACACGTTCTGTTCTTCAGATCATTCCTGAGGCCCTTTGCCAGCGCCGGCTGCCAGCCATTCTTTACGGCTCTCAGTCAAGTGTGCTAATTGCTGTAAATAGCTGGGTGCTCTGTTGTTGTGATTGACCCTTATGAAAAGCCACTCAATCTGCCTCATATTTAGCAACGTGGATGGCACTTTGGCAGCCTCATTTTCTATAATGGCTTGTTGTTGTTATTGCACATTAAACACAGTTAATTACAGAGGGCGATGTGCTTTTAGGTACTATTTGAACAACTGCGACGGGGCTCTTTGGACAGTGAACAGTATAACTAAATGATATCAGTCAGTGCCTGTAACTTTCTTTGAGTGTTCTGTGTAGTTTATCAACAGTATTCAGCAGATTGAAGCTGAGCTCATAATTGTGATATTTATACAAATTTTTAGGCCTTGACCGTTGATTTTTGTCATCTCAAATGACAAGCAGCATTAGCTCCCAGGAGGTGGAGGTTCCAGTCCTGAACAGAGCTTTTACTTATGTAGTCTTAAACACTACAAATTAAAGTAGTTAGCAAAGGATATGTTGCGCTTTGCTTTGGTAATGCTGGGCAACTACCTAGTAAGTGTTAGCCTTGCATGCTAACGTAAACTTAACTTAACAAAAAGTTCTCTTTACATTTTTGCTGTTGTGTTTTTGCTTTTGGAAATATTAAAAACACCACCCTGCAAATTCCTCTTCATATTCAGATGTAAAGGCCTCTGTGAAAACATTTGTACTGCCATAGAACACCAGAAGTAATAATATTGATATTAGTAATGATGACAAAATATCCATTCATCGCATTATTTGAGAAATGACTCATAGTGACTGGTTTATTTCTAATAAAAGACCTGGAAAACGCTTTCATGTCGAGACATCTCGCCCACCAACGTAATCATCTGGGTTACACTGTATGCAAACAGACCTGTAGCACAAGACCTTGACGGGTTCTCTATCAAAGCCCCCTCCCTCCCTACCTCAAGCAAATTATCTACAAAGTAAAAGCCTCTGCCGATTCGTTTTTTTTTTGTCTGTGACTCTTGGCTTCTGAAACATGAAAGCAGGCAGCCATAGTGAGAGGAACGGGCTGCGCGGATCAGCAGAAAAGACGGGAAGATGTGCCCGGGTTGTTTGTGAGATCTGAAGGCGAGGCTGTGATCACGCTGTCTCATTAGATCAGTTTTAACTCTCTGCTCTCTCTCTCTCTCTCTCTCTCTCTCTCTCTCTCTCTCTCTCTCTAGTGCTGCTACTGAGGAAAAAAAAACAGTTTTTTTTCAAAATCAACTGCTGATATCAGAGTCGTGCTTCACCTTCCAGCTTTTGTGCATATGTATGACCTCCTGTGCACCTGTTATCGTGAATATGATTCTTCACATTTTTTTCCCCCCTCCTCAGCTGCTATATTTTGCATCTAACTCGAGAGTTTGCCACTGCATACATCTGATCTCAACCACGTTCACATCATAAATGCTGCATTTTTTTTATCAATCTTTTTCTCTTTGTTCGATTTTAATAGTGAATTTTTAATTCCACATTTCTACACACCACATTTTTAACAGTTTATTGTGCTTGTGCATTATTTCCATTGCCTATACCTGCAGCAGCAAACTTAATATTAACACCAATGTGACGTTATCATAACAAAAGACACCTCCATGACCGGAAAAACAAAAACAAAACAATACCAGTGCAATATGAAGATCTGCTTCCTTCTTGGCTCCCCTCCTCCACTATATAGCTGCCTTTATAACAATGGTGCAGTTTCCATGGCAG
This sequence comes from Argyrosomus regius, assembly GCA_946959425.1. NCBI lineage: Eukaryota > Metazoa > Chordata > Actinopteri > Sciaenidae > Argyrosomus > Argyrosomus regius. The sequence goes on along the minus strand of OX336899.1, from coordinate 8,735,762 downwards.
CTAGAGCATGTTAAGCTTTAGGATAACAGTGGGAAAAAAAAAAGTGGGGAGAAGGACAGGGAATAATCACAGGGACTAAAAATAGCGCGGGGGGGACTTAATCCCAGGCATTATTTATTCATCTAAAACTTCTCATGTCTGCACCGGCTGTGTAAACATCTTTTTCTTTTGCTGTTCCTCGTCGGGTGGGGAGGCCGTTTTCTGACCTCACAGTCTTACCGACTGATTAATACAATGACTATAGGAGAGAAAGAGAGAGAGAGAGAGAGGGGGGGATACAGTCGCAACACAAAGACAACACACTCTGGATAGATATATAGGAGCTGGATTTGCTGTGGTGACAGAAACTAGCTCTGGATTATCATTCCTACTTCCTTGTAACTAGATGAAGCATAAGAGTTAGGCTGTATAATAGAGACTGGAATTGCTTTTGACAACGCAATAGGCTTTGGAGCTGAAAAACATCCACAGTGACAACTTGCCAATTCAACATCTCATAAATGATGCCGTACATGACCAGAAAATGTGAGATTGTTTAATCGAATCATTGCCAGTCCACCTATTCCATGCGTGGTTTTGTGTAATGCATAGACTACAGTGAAGCTGCAGCGTGTGCAGCGACTGTGGCTGCTTCTCTGTGTGTCTGTCACACTGCGAGTGTTAGACTGATGAGAAACAGAATAGAGGTCAGCCTCAGGCGGCAGGCAGGGCCAGGCTGCTTGGCTCGGAGGACTGATATCTATCATTGTCTCTTGTTTGGTGAGAAGAAAGCTTTGACGGACGCAGCTTTTTAAAGGCCAGCGACAGCGCTGATATTTTTGTTCTGAAGCTGCCGGTAGCTTACATTTTTGTGCTAGTATTTTACGTGTTTAATGAATTGTAATTTCTATATAGATTTTTAACATTTTGCAAGAAGTTTCCTGTCAAGAGCTGTATCATTTTGAGCAAATTATGTGGAAAATAAACAGTGTGTTCAGGCGATCTGATTGATTCCTAGCGTAGCCTGGAGAGTCAGTGCACAACAGAGCTATAGACTAAAGACATTCCGGTACAGAAATATCAAAATCATTTGTTTATGTTATGTGTTGATGTGAAACAAGATACTTGGCCAATGTATCATCATCAGTAATATTTTTAAAAACCCAAATATCTGTCAGTCTCAAGAATCGCATTAGCCGAATCTGCAAAAATGTGAAATTTGTCGGATAAAGTTTCTAATAATAAACCAGTAATGATATACTTGTGTTCCAGTCAAGTTTTATTTCAAGAAAATTAACATTATCAATATAATTTGTACCAAATTACTTCGTTCTTCCCCAAAAACTCCCAGGGAGATCATGAAGAAATGTTACGGTCCCGTAAAGTAGAGCGCCACCAAACCCGCTAAAATTAAGATTATTATTTTTGTTCAAGATGTTTTACCCTCTAGGTTATCTTACTATCTTTTTATTTGTTTATCTGGAACATTTGACCATATTGCATGACCTTCTTCAGTGAACCTAAGTGTAAATGAACCTAAATTTCTCTAGAAACGGGCCATGAGATACAGTCAAATGCTTCAAGGAAATCCCTGAGCGTAGGAAGGAATCAACCTCCATGCTCAAATCTGTATTTAATCTTTTTGAAGACTTAACAGTCCGTGAAGAGAAACTTAAAAAGTACGATCAGCCTTCAAATTAGGAAATCATTTATAAGAAAAACAATTTATATGAGTCATTCTCACAGTGTCTTCACATAGCTCAAGTCTCATGCGATACAGGTTGATACTGATGTGATTAAACACTGTGTAACAGCAAATCTGTGAGCAAACAATAGGTTGTCAGTGTAACCCTCGTGAGATGGTCTTGATTATCAGCTTATATGCACACCTTACACATAGAGGTGTGAAAAAATATCAGTATGTTTCACTGGTGTCAGAGTCTAATACATTTTCAATCCAGCAGGAATAATGAGTGCCTGAGATTGTGCATTTCTGTTCCCATATGAAGTGTTTGCAATATTCAGCTTTATAACAAATGTAATTTTTGCACCTTGACAATCAGACATTGGAGTTTTCCCGACCCATTTAGAGAGCGGTTTTCTCTGAGCTTTGTCCTGGATTATCGCTAAACACAATGCTTGTTTCCAACTGTCTGCGATCACTCAAGGAGACGGGAATGCAGAAAACCTGTCACATTAATTCTGACATAACCACTGACTAATGGACGTGACATTTTCAAACATCTTCGTTCACCCGTTTTTTTTGTACGACAGGTGAATCCTTAAAAGCTTCTTTTATGCAACTGAAGCAGCTCCATGTCAGAAATGACCTATATATTTAATTATACTATTTAAATAATACTTGTGTGGCTATGCATTTAGTTTGAATCAGCTTTGTAATTTAGCAAAACAAATATAATGCTGAAGCTGCTCTAAAGAATATTTTTATGTTAGTATTAGATCAGATGACAGATATGTATATTGACAAAAATGGTTGCGCACAGTGACTCAAAGAGAATTATGACCTGATTGCAGTTTTCTTCAGCTTTATTTGTGTGTTTTAGTGTCTTTCAGCCGACAGATATTTTGTCGGAAGTGGTGGAGACCAAAACAGAGCTAAACGGAGAAACAATGCTTTAATAAATGCTAATGTTGCTCTGTGTCTGCTGGATATGTAAATAATAAACTGTTGTTTGTATACATTGTTGTGCTGCCTTCAAGTGGCCAAATAATCAATTAATGCCTGCTTAACAAAATGCACCAAAAACTGATTCACTATGAATCAAGGATATGAGAAACGTTATATTATATTGTCATATTATCATATTATAACAATTATATTATAAGCATCAAAGCTTGATATTGTTTATAATGTTTGTCAAGTATCAAAGCTGGCTTTGGAACAAATTTGTGCTGTTCATTATTACTCACTCTTTGATCAGAAAGTCTCTGACTGAATTCATAATTTTACCAGTTTTAGGCTGTATTCAGGCAAAGATACAATTGGACATTTAGACAAAATATTGCCAACAAGAATCAGAATCACTTTTATTGGCCAGGTATGTGTACACATACAAGGAATTTGACACCGGAGTGTCTATATTCCTCAGGTAGGAATTGAGAAACAGTTGAACACTGGTTCTAAATTGTCTCATTCGTGTGAATCGTATGCCTCGATTGTAAGCTCGTCAATTCCTTTTTGTTGACGTCGGCATGTTTTTCTGACAGCTGTGTGTTGCGAAACAATGACGTAAAAGTGGAAACACCGGCAATATGCTGAAATATGTTTTTACACAAGATGGGCTTAAATTCTAGGAATGCCATGTCTTTGACACTGCTTCCCAAGCAAACAGCACGTTTATTACTGATGGTAAACAACTTATGGTATGAGCAGATTCTTTGAGAAAGAAGAAGACCAAAATGAAACAAATACTGTACAAATATTCTTCCATTCCTTCCATTTTAGACAACAGACAGACTGTTGCTGCAGCTAGCTCTCATGTTAACTGGTATTTAACAGTAGTTAAACTATGGAGCTTTGGCAAATCTGTGGAGGCCGACTTTTTCTTACAAGAAGAATTGACCAGGAATCAATAAGGGAATCGAAAGGCCGATAAGCAGAATCATTAATGGCATTGGTCTCAATAAAATCTTATCACTTCCCATCCCTATCCTCAGTGTAAAGTATTGAAACTAAAAGTTCTGTATATGCAAGTTTTCAAACAGCCCCTTGATTAAATTATTACAAATCGCTCTGACTTTGGTCTTTTAGAAATGATCGAGAACTACTTGTAACTTTAAGTGCGTTGCTGCTTCTCTACATTGTGTGATTTAGTGGCAGAAATGTGTTGGAATGTGTCCCAAACCTGTCCTAAAAGAATTGTGAAAACATTGTTGTGAGAAGACCTTGTACCCGTATAGACCGAATACCCCGTGTATTTGTTGTAGGCTGAATTGAGGATTGGATCGCGTCTGTTTCTGAAAGGCCACCGGTGAAGTTCAAAAAGATGTATAGCATCAGTCGATACCAAAGAAATTTTTACATGCCGGGTTCTTGAACAGAGTTTGGTGATGACATTTTCAACATATCCGTGCTGGTTGTTATCGAGCTCTCAGCATCTCTTTCTCTTGCTCTGTCCGTGGTGCTGAAAGCCTCCATTCACTCTTGAGACCAGCTTTCTCACTCAGACTCCTTGGGCTTGTATTTCTATTTAGAAAAAAAAGCAAGAGAGAAGCAAGGCTTCTTCTGAATAGAGCAGCTTTCACCTGAAAGTGATGGTCTGTTTACAGAAGACAGGGGTGAATAGGGCTTTTTTTTTTTCATTTGGACATGTCCAACTGACAAGATATGAGAGGATAATTTTAGCTGCGTGGTTTACCCTGCAAGATAGAGCATGTTTCAAGTACATACTGTATCATTTGTGGCTAAATTATAGAGGTCTCTGTGTTTAGAAATAACCCAGGTAGCAATTTGCAGCATTAATTAGCTTTTATTTAATTGCAGAGCTGTCACATGATCGTAGTTTTAAAGGGAAGCCTTTTTATCCTCGTCCTTTTACTCAGCTTCCTTTGCAGCGTCGCTGTAAACAACCCTTGACCTCTCACAGTTCTTCAGTCAAAAGGCTTTTATAACACTACCTTGTTGCGTAACATACCTGCAGCTTTTTTCCTGTGTCTGACTGAGCCGGCGCGGGCTTCTTAGTATCTAGGTCAATTTTCTTGACAAGCTAATCCCATCTAAACTGTTGTTGGATTATCAGCTAAAATAAACCTGTTCTGATGATGGGTCACTGCCTGTTCAATGTTTTAATCCGGTAGTTTAATAAAAGTTACCAAACAGATGTTCTAATTAGGATTGGACTAGTGCTTGTTTGACTCTTGGTGATACTTATAGTTCCAGATTAAAGCTACTCTAAGCGTGCGCACTCGCGTTCAATTGAGAAAAAAGCTCTGATTTAAATCATCATTGGATGCTAAAAGAAAGTGACCATTGTTTTGTAGCTGGGCAAACATTTGGACTGAGGTGTCAACTTGAGGTTTTAAGGACTAAAACCCCTAAAGCTGCAGAGGAAAGTCCGCCCACATTGTACTGGAAAGCTGTCGATTTTGTCCAGTAACTGGGATTAAATAGAACGTCAATATAGACTTGACTTTACAGCAAGTCATTATTTTCAGCCAAAGTCTGCAGTAGTTATCCAGATTAACCGACAAATCCTGGCTTTTCGTTTGATAATCAGTTGTTTAGCTTGACAAGCCTGTCAGATAGACTGAAGCAGGACGGAGAGGCGAGCTGTGTGAGGTGTCCTTCCTGCTGCTTAGCCCTGATTAGACTCCTATTGTTGGACTTTCAGTTAAACTGTGGCCTCTGATCCAGGACAAAGAGCAGCTTTGTAGTGTGGGGCCAGAGAAGGATAACTTGAACAATGTTCTGGCTTCCCGGGACGCCTACAGTGAGATCCAAATGAAAGGCCAAGTTTAGCACTGCAACTACAGAATAGTTCACTAGAGAGCACTTCAACTCAAAAACCTGGAATTGGAGTGGACGTAGAGGCCGCTGAGGCCACATCCTTTATAGCAGTCAACAATTTAAAACATACTCTGCTGTTATACGAAATTCAAAACCACTGTTCAAAAGTGGAAAAAGATACATATCGAGATGGCACTAATTCTCCAGGTGGTGCCATTAAACTATCGCAGATGATGTAATTAAAAGAGCTTCAGAGACACGGTTGCTAATGTTGCTCAATTTGCTAACAGGAAAATGCAATAGACTAGCATAAGGCAACGGAGACACCGCTGTTTGAACGGAACAATGTCAATTCTACAATGTAATTAAGGATCAGGCTTCATGGACTGTGTTCAGATTCATTTAAATGAATTGTATGTGAGTTGAAATTCATTCAAATATATAGATACATATGACCACCCCATAGGGACATTTAGAAGTCAGTTTCATCATTTTTTTTACTTTTTATATTCAGATTTAACGACTTTAATGCCAACAAAATGATAAATTAATGAAGGCTTCAGACTTTTATTTATGGCAGTGTGGACAAGGCTTTAAAATACCCTGTAGAGGTGCCCACGGTAGCTCACCTGGGAGAGCGTGTACCCCATGTGTCAAGGCTAAAGTCACTGTAGTGACCCGGGTAGGATTTCAGCCTGGGTCGCTTGCTCCAGCTCAATCCCTTTCTGAATTTAACTGTCTAACGAAGCATAAAATGCCCAAAAATACCTTTTAAAAAAAGAAATACCATTTATCCCATTTATGTCTGGAAATATAAAAAATGAAAGAAACTACAATTGAACAGTTAAGTGGATAAAGAAAATATAAAAAAAAATAATAAATGTAATATATCTGTATGGAGGGAGGACTCCGTATTTAAATCCTGGCTGATCGGACTAGTATGTTTGACAGGGCACTTCATTAAATGTGCAACAGCATTTTGACATCAATAAATCATTACTGCATTAATTATTTGTGTCTTACTGTATGTTCATCCCGTACAGCCAAGCCGAGGATGCTACGTGGGGAGACGGTGGATATAAGCTTTCTGGGTCATAAATTTCAAAACACTAACATTGTTGCTGTTGTTAAATGAAGCCTGTTAATCATTTATGGTAATCATAGGTACAGGCACAGTTAATTTGATCATCATAAACTGAGGTACAAAAATGCTTCATCTGTCTGGCTTTTTAAGCAAAAAAAAGAAGCTACAGTTTCATCGTGTTAACATGGTCTTGCCCAATCCTCCCTCTATATGCAGAGTCATGAGCTTACAACATGTGATTATGTGAAAGTGTTGGGGGAAATATGTTTACGCTCATGGAATTATTATGATATAAATAGGCCACAAACAGACTATTGTGACTTCTATGAGCTCAATGGCTAAGCTACAATAGGGCTTGAGGCTAACAGATGGCCAACCTGTAGCCCTTTTTTTTTCCTGGAGATCTAGATAGTGTGTGTGTGTGTGTGTGTGTGTGTGTATATGTGTGTGTGTGTGTGTGTGTGAGTTTATAGCTGCAAGGACGCATTACCTCACATGTCATTCCTTTGTTGGAAGGGAGCGATGGGGAAATGGGATTTTGCACCACAGAATGGTACGGTTATTTTAAAGCGAGGCGAGTGCAACAAAAGAGGGAGACTGTGGAAGTGAAAGTGAGATAGTGAGAGAATGGATTTGAGTCATGTGTTTACCTGCCAGTGGTGCTTTTTTGGTATTGTTGCCATGGCAACAGCGGCTCGCTGTATTTGTGTGTGTGTGTGTGTGTGTGTGTGTGTGTGCTGCGTGTGTGTGTGACAAGGGATGTAATTCTGCCTGTCACCAGTGTAGCCTAGAGCTGGCTCCCCAGCTGCTGGTTGCCATGAGACCAGACAGACACATCCTCCGCTTCAGTGATAAATCTTTTCTCTTGGCGTTCAAATCACTAAACAGATTAGGTACATTTTGTTTGAGATATGTCAAGATAAATTGCCGCCGTTGTGTTTTGTATAATTTAAAATATATACAACATATAAATCATTTCAACAGTAATGTCATTACAATGTGGTTTAAATTAAATAAAGGGTAAACACTGAGGGGAGAATAATAGCTTAACACGATCACTTAAAAGTAGAACTTTGTTACTGTACTTACAGGGGTTTTCCCCATACATGCTAACAAGACTGATTGGATGGTAACAGTATAAATATCGATGTCGTATCCGTGACATCACCCACAGGTTTCTGAAGAGCCGTAGCTCTGAGGCTAAAAGTGTGGTGGCTCTATCTGTCACTATCTTGGCGGTCCTGTCTCTTTAATCTAAATATTGGCAAAGACGGGGATTGTCGATGGACCTTAGCGGGCTGAATGATGCCTCATTCTTCCTTCATGTTTTTGTTGCTTTACGTAGTTTTCTTATGCTTGCTAAAATGACAAATGTATAAGAACACAACAAACTACGAGACGGGTTTCTCCTGCTATTAGCTACCTAGCTGGCCTGCTGCAGACTTGTGATTAATATCACAGATAACTTTAATTTACATTGAAATATAGTCAATTAATGATGATGATTCCTTCACATGTTAGCACAACTGAATTTATTGTGGAATATGTTATATATGGAACACAACACTTACAAGTGTTTACAAGCTTTCGTTCTGTAACAAACCAGAGGGCTCTTGTTACAGGACTGCTAAGCTAACACTTCTCTTATTTTCTTGTTGTACAGCACTATTTTCAAGGGCACGCAATAGTGTAACAAATCATGCCATCTTTTTATCGTAGAGGGGTCCTGAGATGACGGAAGTAGAGCCAGTGTTGGACTTTGCCTCCTCTGGGCGTTCGGGGAGGAGAAATGCCCTGCCTGACATCCTGGGTTCTCCAGCGGGTGTAAACCCTGGCGACCTGCCTCTCAAACTGGCTGAACTGTCCCTCAAAGGTAAAGCACATAGTATTTATTTTTCATTGCTACAATATTAAGCACAAGGCAAATTCAAACTGTAAAATGCACATTGTAAATTGAATTTGTAAGTCGTGATATCACGTCTTCTGAGTTCTTTAACATGTGAGAGGCTGGCTGCCATGAGCTTATCTGGTTGTTGGGTTATATAAAGTATTTTTTGAATAGTTGAAATCTTTTAGACAAAGAAAGTGGGAAATCTAAACTGAACATGATGATACATCACTCCCAATTCTGCTAGTTAGCCAGGTAGCTGAGCACACTCTGCCATAATTAGTCCTCCAGGCTCGGCTTTGGTCCATATATGTCTTCCAGATATGACAAAGATTTGGGATCGAAGACTTAAGGTTGAGAATTAGAAAATGTGCGCCAGCTTTGGGCTAGGATTACCTCTTGGAAATTGGGAATAACATTAACAACTCCAAGCCGGAATCATCCCAAGTCATTCATCACGACTCTGGCATGAGAATGGCTACCGGACGTGCCAAATATAGACCCATGTTGGGCTGAGTATTTTTGGCAACATGGGGAGCAAACAAATAAACGTGATGCAAAATCAAAAAATATAATGACGCAATTTATCTTGCATGCTCCAGAAATTAATTAAATACAAATCTGGCTTTGCTCACTCTTATCCTGCACTCGTAAATCTTGACAGACCGTTTACCGGCCAATTATGTTTCATGCCTGCTCAATAGTTTTATTGCCAATTAAGTAAAAACATTTTGTTACATTAAGGTCTGGGCATTAAGGCCCCCCCCCCTTCTATAGCTTTAAATTAGTCCTGGATGTGCGAGAAACACACTTGATTTTTAAAGCAATTAGTCCTGTTAATTTTAGTGCTTTTTGTCACACAGCAGGAGCCATAACAATGACTCAAAGGCAAAGAATGTCAACACATCGTGATGTGATAATGATTTATTTTGGCATCGATCAGCATGAGCTCTGGACAGTCTAATTTCTGTCTTTTTCGCCCTTGAAAGTGACTGCAGCACATTTCTTATTGCGTCTTATTGGCTTTGTGTGCAGATGGTCCGGGAGGTGCCCAGTCACCCACGGCGGAGGAGCCTCCAGCACCACCGGAGAGCTCAGAGGGGAAAGAGGGATCGTAGGGACTCGTTTATTTACCTCCCCGGAGACTTGCAGAGATAACCTGAGAGACGGGATGAGGAACGAGATAGAGGGCGACCTGCGGGAGAAAGAGTGATTATCTGTGGAGAGTCAGTCTGTTTGCGAAAAGCAGCTGAACCACGGAGGGACAGTGACGGACCGACTCCCGAAGGACTGGAGCCAGGAGCTTAGGACTGTTTGGCACTCGGCACTATCTGAATTGAGTCAGACGTCACTTAGTTATGAACCAATGAGTGTGTCTTTGTGTGTGTATAGGTGAGTTATACGCTCACCGCGGACACTACACTGAGAATCAAAAAAGGACCATGACAGATTGTATACTTTACTATTTTTGTATGATTTATTTAAAGGGAAAGGAAAAACAGGAACTCGTGAGTCAAACTGTAATATGTACCATTTCCCTGCATTTCCTGCTGACTTCTGTTTTATAGTGATGTGTGTTATTTTACATTGACACTAGTAGGAGGGAGTTTAATTGCAGCCTGTGGCGGCTGGAAGCTTTTTAACCCAGCTGGATGCAAAACGGCACATGTGACATAAGAAAACATTAGATTTAAGACGGTGTTTGTGTTGCTCACGTGTGCTTTTACACTAAATGTGTATGATCTACTGTATGTTTTCAAATCTGAGGCTGTTGTACAGTATACCTACATTGTTGATGTACAGTTTTAACCCCTCATCACCAGACTGTTTTGATCCTAGCAACAACAACAACCAACAACCAGGGATTTGATCCATTTTTTTTAAGGCGTCCATATGGTGCAAGGTCCATATCTTGAGACATTCCTTTAGAGAATAGTGTCCCACTGCCAGCAGTGTACACACTGCTTTATTATAACACTGAGAAAAGTTTTGTTTTTGTTGCTCAAAGCTGCTTTAAAAAGTCTCTTCATTCCCCTAACCTTTGAAAATGTGCCTAGTGGCAGTTCACAACCGAAAACCTGTGTTGTGTTCTTTCTCTGTGACGTACTGTTATCGAATATTTTGGGCTACTGATATTTCCTCGGTTTTAATAGGAGGTATCATAACACCTATTTACTGCTTGAACTCTAAATGACAGAGAGGAAAAAAAAACAAACACTTTTGTAACATCCTGCATCTGCAGATCACTACACTCTGTCAGGAGTTTTTTTTTTGCGTAGATCTTCAGCAGGGCTTTTTCTGGAGGCTCCTCTCTCACGTGCTTCTCATAGCGACAGCTCAGCAACATATGCCCGCGGACTGGGCACGGGAGCAAGCATCAAGCAACACCACCACAGCCGCCGCCGCCGCAACCACCACCACCACCGTCGCCGCCGCAATGTGTTTCGAGTGCCGAAAATGGGAGAACACTCTCCGCAGACGCGGAGAGGGAAAAAGTCTGTTCGCACTCATCAACACATGAGCAGAGCTGTGATGCAAGATGGAGAGCGAGAAACGCAGTGTCAGCTATGTCAGCACTCACTGCTAATGTATATATACTGTATTGTAGTATGACCCATGTGTCATACATGCTACCTGTATGATTACCAGACTTTCTTCACATACTGTACCCTCATAGAAATGATGTTCTGTAATTGTCTCTATTTGAAGATGTATTGCCGGTGGCTGTGTCTTTATGTGGATGTGTTTCACAAAATGCAAACAAGGAAAGCCTGATGTGCTGCTGCACAGCCTCTGGTTTTGATGCTGTACTACTAATGCTGATGAGAAAGTGCTCATGGTCTATCTGAAGCTGTATGATCAACACTTTTTTTTTGGTGGAGGGAGGAGGGGGGGTGTTCGGTTGATGAATCAGAGTAGTGTCCTGATCTCTACGTGGTGCATATATTTTACTTAGCTGGATTGAATCCCATATGTTGATTCTATCTGGTGGTGGAAATTGCCATATTAAACCCACAAGCTTTACATATACATCTGTGTGCTGAATAGTGTCATTTCTATGCAAGGCTCTTGATCCTATAGTGCTTGACCTTTACATATTGGCATACATGCAGTATGTGGAAATGAGTGTCTGTGACAGTGATAGGGCTCCGTGGTGGTCAGTGCATCACTGTGGCCCGGAGTGAAACAGCTCAGCAACTATTAGGATGGATTTCTATGGAAATATGCGCAAATATATTAATGTTCCCTAAAGGATAAAACCTTGTGACAGTGCTGATCCCCTGATTTTTTTTTTTTTTATCAAAGCCACCAGCAGTTTAAAGTTTGTCTATTTACTAAATCCATACAAGACTAATGTCATTTAGTCATTAGCTAATATTAGCATGTTATTGGGGTTCAATGGGGTTTGAACCATAAACTGTATAAAACATGGACACAGTCTCTACAGGTTTCTGAAGGTCAGTATGTGGTGGCTCTGACTGCTGCCGTGTTGGCAGTCCTGCCTCTGCCATTTCCGGCAAAGATTGGGCCACCTGTATCAGCACCCACCTGTCAATCAAAGCGGCTACACTGTTAATTATGCATAACTTTAAGCTTTAATATAAGTTGAACAGGTGAGTTATAGAAATTCAGACTCGGTACAGTTGTCATGAACGGGGAAATTAGCTATAGAGACCAAAACTGTTTTTTGTACCAGGCTGTAAACACGTTTATTTCTGCTGTAAAGTTGACATTTTAAGACATTTTAATATGGGGACTTATGGAGACTGACTTGTTCTGTAGCCAGCCTCAAGTGGTCGTTTGAGGAACTGCAATTTTTGGGCACTAGGCGTTGGCTTCACTTCACAGCCACAGAGGTTGTTGCTCCTTGTTAACAAGAGGCAATAGTGCTAACCACCGCTGCCCCAACTATATCATGTCAACATTTAATAACATACACAAGTAAATAGGCATAACATTGAAGAACTAGAAGTAAGATATCTTTACAATTCCTAGCCAGATTGTTCGATAGATTGACAGAATTTGATGGATATTAATGGAGGATTGCTTTTATCTTTGTTGACCTTTCCTCTCTTGCAACTGCCAGGTGAAATCACCACCACCAAGCCAAATGTTTTCATTTCTACACAAGTGAAATAAACAAAAATCACAATTGCACTATTTACTTTATTTACCACATTTAGGCCTTCAGACTTTTATCAGATAACATTAATGAAACCATGATTTCATCAGGTAAAATTCACAATCCATGATTTTTTTTTTTTTTTTCACACTCAGAGATGATGATCCAGTGGCCCTGTCTGTAAGCTTTAATTATTAAGTGTCACTTATACTCAAGACGTTTCAAAATGTCATCGACAAATAGCCAGAAAAATCTACTCAGAAGAAGAGGAATCCTTTCCATTTTGGACTCTTCACAGTGTCTCTGCCAGCTAGGGTAGATAGACTTCAGCAGCATTTTTCTTATATTTGTTGAAAACAGCAATCAATAAATCTAATGCTCTGAAAGAAAAGAAAACAAATCTGGTGGCTGTTGCAGGTCTGTAGTAAACCCAGCCATACCAAACCTGCCTGTCTATCTGCATGCACTCATTGTGCATGACTGTGTTTCGGGGTAGTGGCTTCAGATGGATACTTTGTCCAACATTACCTAGCCTAGCTTGAAGATATTTCAGTATACAGAGGTTGCATATTCATGCTCTCAGAGGGTGAACCATTTTGTTTTTGTTAACTCATCACATTCACACTTCACGGCTGTTTCATTTTGGGTGTCATGTTTGCATCTAGTGGGTCTGGTGGGTGCCTGAATCGGCTCAGACTCAGATCAGACATACTATTTTCTGTGGGCGGCTGCAGCTGATGTATTAGACTTTTGGCAAATGAAATACCAAAAACAAAATATACACTTGTCTACCTTTTCTGCTAAGTGCTACAAAGCTCTATTCCATTTGATTACAGTCACCATTTCTGATGACAGACAATCATTTTTTTACCTCTACTGAAGTGTAAAGTATGAGCGAATAAGGAGTGGTTGAGGGGAGCAAAAAGCAAGACATGCACTCTTGTCGTCCCTTCCAGAAAAGCCATGTTAGTGCCCTCCTGTTACATAATGCAGCAGTTCCTGCGGGTGTGCAGCAGATGGAGACATTCACTAAATTATCATTCACCCCACATCACGCTTCGACACCGAAGGGAGAATTTCTTTGTTATGTCTGGTACAAAGAAAATGGCTGAAATACATTTTTTTACAACAATAAACCTCAAGTCACATAAATTTAGAGACTGAATTCATAATTTAGGGGTTCTGGGTTCACATTCCCACACACAACTTTCAGTTTTAAACCAAGTTTGACTTGGACACACCCAGTGTTGTCTCGATGCTCATTCAGCAGTAGGGAGTGATTTGACGAAAAACCGACACTTTCTCTTTTTTTGAATTACTTTTTGTTCAATCGTCTCGAACGCTGCTCCTAACCTGTGGAGGTGGAGGTTAACAATGAAGGGAGGGGTGGTGTGTGTTGTACAGAACGTGTTTGTATAAGCCAATGAGTGAACCTTTGTGATCGTGCAGGCTGGTTGTCTGGCTGCATCCCAGCATCCCTGCTGACAGGAGATGAGACCATCCACACACCCAAGGGCTCTTTGTCTCTCTGCAGACACAACCACAGCAAAGCACTTGTGGGTTATGTTGGCTAGCTGATCCTGTGGTCCATGGATTATGTAACAGAAACATGATTTATTAACTACATAGCAATCTACTGCATGTGGTAAATTTATGTATTAATATTTCCTTCAAGAAAAACAGATAATCCATTTGAGACTTTTTTTTTTTGATAAAACATCCCTGACAGTCTCCACCTCCACTCTCAGGCATCCTCCTCTCCTCTGAGGTGGCTCCTTTGCCCAGACTGCTTCTACGTAACTTGTTGCTAGGGTAACCTAGCCTTTGGAGAAGCTTTGGCCTTGTTGCTTTGTATGCAGTCATGCTTTTTGAGAGCATGAGGGAAGGTGAAGCGTTCATTTTGAAGGCTGCAACGAGGACAGGGGGCATATGCATGATGTGAACTGGATATGGCAAGGTGTGAGGTCCCGTTAGCCTCAAGTGAGTGCAAGTTTGACCTTGTAGTTTTTCATTATATTAAACGTAGATAAAGAAATCAAAATGACAAGAAGTCAATGTGAGGGCAATGTCTAAAAATAGCTTTGGTTGTAGCGAATTGCCAGCTGTAAAGTGGTGACAGTTCCCACTTTTACAAATCTAAAATAACATGACAGCATGTTTCTAACTCCACATAATAGAGAAGCAGCAGAGAGTAAAGTTCTCTGTCTTCTTACATAATTGAATAGCATGGTATAAGCGGTTAGCTATCAGCTTTCCTCAAGGAAATTGTCGCGTAATTGCCTCGCAGAATTGCACTGTGGTTCCTCTCTCAGACAGGTTAGAGCCAAATGCTCTGTTATCAATCGAAGCTAAGTGAATGAACAACAGCAGCGGACTTGGGTAGGTAGCCTACTACAACCTCTATCTGTCTTTGTCTTCGTCTCTCACCCCATGACCAGGCCAGAGAGTGAGTGAGTGAGTGATCCAGCTGCTGTGGAGGAGACAGTGAATGTTAGAGAGACGTATAGAGAGACACAGACAGAGAGAGAGAGAGAGAGAGAGAGGGAGGGAAGGTGGATGATAAGCCCGCCACTGAGACCATGCAGACGTGGGTCACAGAGTGGATGCCAGGCAGCCAGGCAGGCAGGCAGGCAGCCCAGCGAATGGAAAAGCCTTCACGTGGAAGTCAACGTGCCATTTCCGACACACGGGAGCCTCAGGAAGAAAGATAGAGGGAGAGTAGAGGAAGAGATGTAAAGCATGAGAGAGAGCAAGAGACAGGGAAAGAGAATAAAAACACAAGGTTCAAGAGTTCAATGCATACAAGACTTAAAGTATGGTAATGTAGCATTTATTGTCATTCACTACCAAAATATCCACACCTGCTCAACTTAAATGAAACAGCTGGAATTTTTCTGGCAATAATCCAAAACCAACAATGTCTTAGTCTGTCTCTTAATGCTTTATTAACTTACAAAGTTTCTGTTTTTAAAAAGGCTCAGTCATTTCAATACACATTTGGTGCACTAATGAGTATTTTTGACAGCAGGATAGTGTATGTAGGAATGACTCAACATAAATATCGTGTCCATGTTCATCCTCGCTGATTAATGAGTATTTATAGTTTGGTCAATTAGCTATATCCAGCTTTGACTGCACAGATACTTGTTATGGTCTTTTGGTAGGCAAACAGATGTTCAGAGATGCTCATGTAGCTGTTTCTATTATACTTGTGCATAAAACTTGTATAACATTTTTTCTATTCTTTTGAGCCTGCCCTCCTTACAAGAGTTGGATCAATCAATCAATTAGTTTTACGCATACCTGTATGCTAGGCATTTGCAGTTACCAACAGTGCGTTACAGCCCCACCACTATGCATTGCAGGTAGCACTATGATCTAGTGTCAGCACCTACCTTCCAGTGAACACAACAAGATCCAGGACTAAACACAACCTCCAAAAACCAGCAATGACCAGTCTGACAATGAATATTGTAGCCTACCTCAGTGGTTTTGTTGCCCGGTTTGGCTCCTGGTATTCTAGATATAGCTAACCACAGTTACTGGTTCGCTACATAGCAATCTTTCCATCAGGAAAGTCCCTAAATCCCTTCAGTATTGTACCGTTATTCCCTGTTGTTCTCAGAAGATGTGCTCCAACCAAGTCTTGTCCGACTGCTGAGCCCAGTTCTGTTGCCTGCTAACGGCAGATTCAGTTAGCAGCAGTTAATTAGTGGTTCGCTACTTTAGCAAGTCATTAGGCTGTCCATCAGGAAACTTAGTTGAAGCCGGGGGAAATTGGGGGGAAAGCTACAGAATATTTTTGGTGTAAGACATGATCCAGTTTCACCAAAATCACTGAATCACCGCATGTCAGCCCTCAGAATCACTCAGAGACCATATCAGACAGGAATCACTCAGCTCCGGCGGCATCATAAGCAAGAAAGTGTTTCATTGGATGCAAAGTTAATTAATTCATTCATTATGGCACAAGTGCAGGATGAGTCATTAACAGCTTTGTATCGTTTAACAGGAAATGACAAAATCCAAAATACCATTAAGAATACCCCAAAATATTGGTGTATAGGTGACATATCGCTCTAAACATATGTGATACAAAACACTCAAACATAAATTTTAACTTCATGGGAACTTAAAATCAGAGGTTTTCAAAGTGGGAGACGGGCCTCCCCAGGGTGGCTCCAAACAGTTTCAGGGTAAGCTCAGTGTATGTAAGTGAAAAAAATCTTACATTAGTTATCAAAAGGAGATCACGTAGCATAAAAGTGTTTGATCTGGTCAAAGAGATGGTTCAAAGATTTCTGGAATTTGACTCTCTCCCAGAGTCAGACACTAATAAATGCCACAGGACAAACCTTTTTATGTATTTTGAAGTTATGTCAAACAGCAATATTAGGCTGTCTTGGCTCAATTGTTGAGTGCCTATGGGATCAAATAACATAATCATGATCCCGGAGGCATCCAGGAACTCGGCAAAACTAAACTGAACTAAGGTGGGTGGGGGGCACCTTTTTCTGACTTTGAAAACTCCTGGTTTAAATCATAACGAAGGCATTCTTAGTGTTTTGTTGTTCATGTGTAAGTTGTGTGGTGTGCATACTGGCGCCTTAAAGGTCACAGAAAGAAACAATAGACAAATATTGATGAAGTGATACGAAACAAATTCCCATGAAGTGCATGATTCATAACTATGAATGAATGTCTGTTTCTGTTAAAGTCACATGGAATAGCTCACAGGTTAAGGCCTCAACTCATGTGGCTGACCATATTCTATATTTTTTCCACAAAAGATTATTGTGTCTGTATCAAAGGATGATATATCTTCTTCCTCTGTATCATAGAGCTCTATTGTTGTCCAAAAACTATTAAAAACACATCAATGAGCCACACTGTCGCACTCTTCCTTCATTACCATGAACACACACAGTGTCGCTGAAAACACCAACAAATGCCCTATACTCCCTCCTGTTCGAGTAATGTTTGTTAAAAATTACAGTGTTAAAGTCTGTGTAAAGGCAATTCAGAGATTTCTTTCAAAATACATTAAATTTGTTGGAAAATAGTTGTTGAAAACATGTGAAAAGACTTTAAACGATACATTACTGAAATGTGGAGTTAGAGGTTAAAACAGTTTTCAGTCCAGGATTTTGTGGGCGGTCCTTAAAGGGTGGCTCGATGACACGCTGAGGCCACCCTGAGCATACCCCTGCACCCCCAGCAGAGAGATAGAGATTAATTCATCTCATCTCAGAGTGTTTCAAAGTTAGTCATGTCATTTTCTGAACTCATCTGACATCTTTCAGTCGCTTCAAAATTGCTGCTTGACTGCTCACAGTCCTGGAGCTGAGAATACTGCTCATTTTTACCTGACACCTTTGACACCTAATTTCATAAACTTGATATTTTTAATCATTCAAATTTGGCTGGGTGGTTAAGAACACTTTCTTCTTTGGTCTGACAAACTGAGAACACATATTTATTCTTACTTTACACAGACTTCAAGGACATTGCTGAGCCTCTTTGTCATTTATGTCTTCAGTAGTACTGCATGGTCTCTGCGCTGAGCGCCCCAGACTAGGGAGGAAAGTTGGAAAAGTACTGAGAGACAAACTGATGCATTGTTGGTTTTTTAAATGGATTTCATGACAATAAGTCAAATATAAAATAATGGCAGATTTATTCTGTAAAGAGTATGAACTGTAAGGTGGAAAACAATCAACCAGACTGCCAGTTATTAGACCGTTCTCACTGTGTAGTCTATGAACAGGCTGCTGAGCAATGGCCAAGCATCATTCGAGTTGAGTAATCTGCCATCAATGTATGGAAGATACCAAGACGAGGAGGGTTGAAACTGAGCAAACCCAATGCGCTAAAAAATTAGGTCAGTTTGTTTGTTTGATTTTTTTTGTCCATCGCCTCTCTTCTTCCTTCCTTTCTGCTGCATCCAAAGCTTGGCAGCGGCTTCATTCTTTGTCCAGCGACAGATCACAAGGCTGTAAACACACACACATGCTCACACACGCACAGACATATGACATCACCCAAGCAGTGACGGGGCGGAGACTGGCAGCGTAAGCCTGGCATCACACACACAGACACACACACACATATGAAAGCACAAGTCCTCTCTCTCCATAAGCTCTCTGTCAGACAGCTCAGCTTGGCATCACTCTCGCCCAATAAGATGAAACGAGCATTAGCCTGACCCCGTTCCCACAGAGACCAAGTCACTTTGCACAAACAGTATGTGG
This sequence comes from Argyrosomus regius, assembly GCA_946959425.1. Taxonomy (NCBI): domain Eukaryota; kingdom Metazoa; phylum Chordata; class Actinopteri; family Sciaenidae; genus Argyrosomus; species Argyrosomus regius. The sequence continues at coordinate 8,716,970 of OX336899.1, read as the reverse complement.
TGCTATCTCTGTGGTCCGGGGTGTCTCGCCTTTTTATGCCTTCTCCAGCATGTTGTTCATAAAAATATATTCAGACACACTTCCCCCACCTCCCAAAATCCCGAACTCTCCTCTGTCTTTCAGCTGAAGTCCGTTCTTAATTGGTTATCTTTAACTCTGAGGCAGGACTGCCCCTGTCGCTGTTCCATCTCATTATTATTCTCCCTGCACAGTAATAGGTCAGTGGATTCACTGTTGGCTTGGCATACTCTGCAGACTTCCTTTTATAGACTTTTAGCAGAAATTGACCTACTAGCAATTATTGTGTCTTCTAACTGTGCTGGCTGCAGTGAACAACAAACACCTCCTGCAGGACATCAAAAATCTGTTCATCTGTACTTACATTTCCTACAATGCCCTTCAGTGCTCATACAGTGTTCCTGAACATTCCTGAGCATGTCAGGCAGGGGTTTGTGGATATAAAGACAGTTTCTTTTGTGTGCCACCTCTGCCTTGTAGTTAATTATGCATGACTCTTGATGAAACACACCTTGCTGACAGTTTGACAATTTACCAGTCACATTGAGACTGTCGTGCCTCCTAGTTCCCACTGTTTTCCATTCCCCTGTGTTTCTGTCTCTGTCTGTTTGTGTGTGTTGCTGGGCGTGGCCTCCATTTTTGCCCCTCACCTGCCTGATTACCTCACCACTTGCTCCTCGTCATCCAATCAACCCATGTGGTACAAAAGACCAGCTCAACCTCCCAAATTGTTCACCCTCCCTCATAGTAACCAAGTGGCAACCTCTGTGGCTGTGAAGTAAAGCCTATGTGGGAGTGCCTCAAACATCCACTTGAGGCTGGCTACTGCTTTTAAGGCGCACCTTAAGACCTTTTTTAACTTTCAACTGTTCCTGTTTTTTGGACTCTTGCCACCAACAGCCCTGCATCGGTTCTTGGATTCCCACTTAGCAAGATCTCCACCTGCTACTGCACATTCAAACTGATTAAACTCTTGGTCTTTGGCTGTTGTTGACGCCTTGCTGAAACGTTCAACCGAACATTATCCACCGTAATAAGGCTTAAAACCTTTGCACACGGAGTATTTTTCATACGCTCTTAATTCGTCATCTTGCACATATATTTTGTTATTCTACAAAATGGAGTCTTCAGGCAATGATTTTATGTTCCTTTCACTCCTTAAAAGTAGAATAGGAAAAAGAAAATATTGGGCCCATCTAATCCTGAAAAGGCGTCAAGAGTACGGACATTTTCACCTACAGACATAAGAGCTGTCTGCTCCTGCAGGGCCTGACGCTGCTGTCGCTCTGTCTCTTTCTCTTCTTCTCTTTCCTCTTTCCCTTGCTTCTTTCCACTGGAGGTACCTCCCTGTCTGTCGCCACTTTCTGCCCACGGCTTGCTGTTGGCACCACAGCTACCTGAAGAGGCTGTGCTGTCCTCCCTCTCTGTCTGTGTGCTGTCCTATGTTATTGTAGAGTATACATTGTTATTTCATGACACTCTATCCAATACTTGAGACATTTCACTCAAAACCACAAATGTGAACCTCATAGTGGTGCTTGAGGGAAAGTCAGGGGTGGAAATATTGTTGTCCAGAAAGCGGCAGTATACATTTCTTAGTATACAGCTGGTATAATAACCACTGTGTGTTTATCGTCCCAATTATAGATGGTTTTGATAGGAGATTTAAAAACATCATGTAATGCCTCTGTTTGATTATTCAAATTGAATCTTGATATCCTAATCAACTTCATTATACAGAGACTAGCTAAAGCCACACAGTTATCTCCCTCCTCACCTTTATTTTAATTCCTTACATAAATTACACACAGTTGAATGTCTTCACCTCACAACATGACAGTGTCATGTCTAAGAGCTGAGAGCTAAGGGTGACTAAAGGGCAGTCTGAGATAATACTCTGAAGTGAGCTGCAGACATCTGGTTTGTATGAGTGGAAGTTGGTATGATAATATCAGGATAACACCAATCGTCCAGATTGGGATTACGATTATCACTAACCAGCACACAAACAGAGTTCCCTCCGTACCTCGGGACTAATCTAAACATGTCAGTCTCCACAGCTGGGGCAGTAAAAGTCCATCAGTAATGTTTAAACACCACCTCATTAAGCCAATCAGTGTATTTCAGGAGAAATCAATAAGTATCTTTCTAGTCATAAAACTAATTTCATCATGGGGGACAAAAATCTGATTTAGCTCCCTAATATATCTCTATTGACGTCCAGCATGCAGCACCCAGCAGCCATCTGTGGATCATCTCTGCAGGTCTTCTTTGTCAATCCCCCTGTGATTTCCCCTCTCCACCTCCTCCCTCCTCTTGTCTCTTCCTTCCTTTGTTTGCCTCCCGTCCTCTCTCTGTCCCGGGGCTGACATCACGGTCCCAGAGGAGCCCTGTGATGGTAAGAAGCCCTGATTCAGCAGCACCAAGTAGTCCCAGCTATACCCCTCCCTCCCGCCCACTGTGCATCACTTTTCAGTGAGTGGTTGCTCCCCATCTATGTTCCCTCTCCTCATCTTTCTTTTTATCCTCCAACCCTCCATCCCTCCCAAAATAACCCCACCCCTCCAACCTTAAGCAAGCTCCAGGGCTCTGCTGACTGCTTTTACTGTGCTGAAAACAAGCTCTCCCAAGTGGGCAGAGCTCTTATTTCACCAGAGGCTGAGCCTGGGACTGCTACGGTACATCACTGAGAAACATCAGAATGAAATATTTATCGAAAACATGAATATGGAGGAGGACATCAAAGTATTACCTTCTACATTTCACCTTCTTTTCAGACTAGATTGCTTCCCATTTTCAAGTCAGAGCATTTGGGTCTCACTCCAACCAAAGAAATGTTAACCAAAGAGTAAAACTTGAAGTTATAAGGGCTTGTGTTGAATTTTTAAAAATGCTGCTCAAAGCACCGACAAAATGGAGAAAGGATCCTGCTCGCTGGCCAGAAAGGACATCACTACACCCAAGCTGTAAATGAAAGCACTGTAATAATTCAGCATTTTTAAGAGACTTTAAAAATATTTTGAATTGTGTAAAATTATTGCAGTAGTGTACTAATGCACTTGGTTGGTTTCATTGTGGTGCAAAGATATTTAGTATACTCAAAAGATGTAAAAACAGAGTTTAAAATAATCTTTATCTTCTAATAAGTACAGTTATGGATAAAGAAATAATTAGCTAGTAGATGTATAAACCACTGTTTGTCAGAAATATTCTCCATGTATTTACTTGTGTCGTTAAACAACCAAGATACAATGTTTTAATTACTAAAGTTAAAGTGGGCTCAACTAACTGTTTGCCCCTGATTCCAGCCTTTATGCTAAGCTAGGCTAATGGCCTTCCAGCTACTGCTCTGCAATTAATGAATGAAAAGAGAATTATATAAAATTTTGTGAAAACTAACTGTTAGTCACTTTACTTGAGGTGTCACTCTGGGTGGACTAAATATTATGAACAACTCTCAGTATAACGCAGTACAGTTCAACAAGACCATAAACTGCAACATCCTAAATGACCATAAAGTTGATTCAACTTCTCTAACACAGTTTTAAGATATTCAGATTTATTGCAGTGCACAAACAATCACAGAAAAGTTGGGTTAAATTTGATTACTCGTAAAGGATCAATATCTGTCTTACAGCTCAGTTTTTACACTCAGACTTGAATGTCTACTTTCAAAAAAAACTGCTGATAAGACAAAGCCAACACAGTGCCATTACTCTCAATGCTGCTTGCATGCATTATTAATCCAGTCATTTAAAGCTAATATGAGCCACTGCGTTTGTTCCTGGTCGATTTTCTCTCTCATGATAACTGTACAGATTTGTGCACGGCGACATGCTGCATTGTTGTTCTCTGTGGGCCGGTGCAAAAAGCAAAAAAGGTGTGTCACTCTCAGCTTTGTCCCCGGCTCCCTGCTTTAGCATGTGTGAGTCCCATCTGTTGGGCCTCATTAAGGAGAAAACCCAAAACAGGACCGTTATGTCCTGTGAGGCGACAGGACAGGGGGAGGTCGACGGCAAGATGGCAGGGTGGGTGTGTGTGGAGGAGCAATGCAGAAGCAACAGGATTAGCTAATGGGACAGCTTCACTGCAAGCCACAGAAAGAGGGGTGAGGTTGGATCTTGACAGGGGCAAACGCTTTGACCTCAACGGTCAGCAGGTGCAAGCATCTATAAAAGACCACAACACTCACCCGCTTAATAGGTTGTGTGTGGGCGTGTGTGTAGGTTGTATTCAATTTTCCACCTACGCTGCACAAAGGAGCCGAGGCTAAGAGCACTGAAGCAGTCGTCTTTAATCAGTTGTCTAAATCGAGTCTGTATAAAAATGTATATTGAATGTAAATGTAATTTAAGAATTTTACAACAGTGTTTCACCATCTTAATATTTGTTTTTTTTTTACTAGGCTACAGCCTATACAGCAGATATGTTGACTCCAGTCACTGCTGATTACTTGAAACCTAACTTGGACTTGGAAGTTAAAGACTTGAGACCTGATAACTAGAATGACTTGTCTGTGTTAATTTAATGTTTTCAGCTTAACTATTAAAAATGTTCAACTGTCAATGTTGTTTCTGTCTTCGGTGTTACCCAGAATATGAGTGGAGACTGGGAATGGCATTGTCATGATTGGATGAGTACACTGTCAGTCAAGCTCCTCGCGATACTACGTAATGGTCTGTGGATCAGATCAGATCAGATCATCGTCATCATGCCTGCACCGTGAGTCATCACTTTTGAATTCAAGGACTTTCAGATGTGAAAAAAGTGAGAGTTGAGACTTGGACCTATATCTGCTATACAGTGCAGTCTTTATATTGAGTACACACTATGTAAATGTTCATATAACCCAAGATAATACAGGCATGCATTGAAAAACAATATTGTGGAGCACCTCTGTAGCAGAGTGGTTACAGTGTATGCCATGTATGTGTTCATATGAACCTTTAATATGGCTCTCTTCAGCTGTAGGTTTCAGGAATGGTCCCCGTTTTCCACATTGACAGCACTATATACCCGCAAGTTGCAGTTGCATCTGTTAACTAGAGAGCCAAATAGCTTCTGATTACTGCTAAACTTAAAGCTGCAATGTATCTCATATTAGCAATGGTTAAATATACTCTGTATAATGTCAGATGGTGTCACTTGTAGTGACAGATAATCATGACCCAACTCCACATTTCTGCTCAGGTCTGTAGAGCTTTTTAGCTTCTTTTAGCTTCTTGTTTTAGACAGTGAAAACGTTCAGGTGAACCAATTGTTTTCTACCAGCCCAGCACCAAACAGCAGAAAAAGCACAGTTAGTGACTACCTGGGGAAAACAGTGGGGCATTTCAAGAACAGAGGCCAAAAAAACTGTGGGACTATACAGAATTCCTGTTTGTTCATTACACCCTTATCCAGACTAAACAGACTTGCGTCCATCGTGCTAGTCACTGGTGATAAGTATGTTCAGTTTCATGCTGTGTATTCATTCATTACATGTATTCCATCTAATGTCTTTTATTCACAGCAGGACGTGAGACGTCTCACTCAGATTACACTCGCATATGCTTATGTTTTGCACCTTGTTGGCCTTTTTTTTTTATCCACAATTCACAGCAGCCATTTTGACATGAAATAGTAGGGTCAACACAGGTGTTTCTAATGAGCTCCATTTATTGCAGCGGAGCATTTCCAGTGAGCCAACGTGCACCACAGCAGCATCCTGACTCTGCTTGACCTGAATGGAACTGAACCTTTATTAGTGTCACTGGAAGCACCTGTGCTTACCTACTATTTCATGTCAAAATAGCTGCTGTGAAAAAGGTCTATATCTAGCATTAGGAGCCATATGAAAGGCACAATGTTACATTTACAGTGTAGCTCTGTTTTGCATGTTTAGCAGAGAGCAATGCCTAGTACAGATCTTCTTAAAGGGAAGAGGGTTCCACAGGATACCTGCAGGTCTGGGGAAGAGACGACATCCCAGCTGTATGCCTGATCCATCTCGTATTATCACTTGTGATGTGTTTATATTATTTGTCACAAATGTTGCCCAATATTATAGTTTTGATAATAACTTTGCTAGACAAAAACAACACAACATATGCTTCTAGAGTACATTCTACACATGAGGATACATCACCCAGACATATACACACTCACTTATGCACACACACACATACATGCAGAGCAAATGGGGGGTGGGGGCAGGGATGCTGAAACCACTTCTAGACAGCCTGCAGCCTCCCAGAGAGAAGAGCAGCTGAGTTGGTGATTATGTAACCCACCGTTACATAAAAGTTATCACTACACTTAAACATGACTGCCCTATAGATTTAGCGTCATGGCAACAGGGGACATACTATATCGTCTTGCATGTAATATTTACCAAAAGGGGCTTTTGTGTTCCTCGTGAATCAGCGTTCGATTACTCAAGGGTTTAAATTCTCGGCCGTACCTTATCAGCGTTCATCGCAAGCAGCAAATGTCACTGTTTTTCTTGTGCGCGTCCAACACTCAAACCTCAATGGGATTTGTGTAATTGCTGTGTTCTGGCTACCTGCACACGTAACCACCTCCTCTCTGCATGTCCCAGAGGCAAATATTACGCTTTCCAGGCTTCCTATCTGGACAATTACAGCACAAACAGATAGAGGCACAGCCTGGAAAACATGGAGGACTCCAGGCCCCTCATTCCTTGATCTGCTCACTGTTGGATCTCACTGCCTCTGTGGACTGGGAAGGAAGGAGGGGGGGGGGGGGGGGCTAAAATTGGGTCAGGCTTCCAGCTCCAGCCACAGCACACACCAGCATGGCTGAATGCTTCTGAAAGGAGGGTCCGACTCCTCCGCCGTCTTATCCTGTGGATCAGCTGCTGATATGCGTGTGTGACACTGTGGCAACTCGGTAGGAGATGCATAGATTAATAATAACCCCCTGTGTTTCCCATCATGCAACCACTTGTCCTCTCTTTTATCACAACGCTTTGAAATCTCCATGCAGTTAACCCGTGCGCCGGTCATCAGACAGCATCCATTTTTAGCTTGGAAATGTTTTCCAAGAATGTAGAAGACTCAGTCAAAGTCAAAGCTAAACTTCTTGTAAACATATAAACTAGAGCTTATATTTGAATAAAACTCTTAGCAAGCAGATTTAACTCGCCAACACTGTTTGGGTTTTGTTTGCGGAAAACTCATTGAAAAATGCAAATGAGTAAGCAAATTTCCTAAATTCAAAGCGTTGACCTGAATACCAAAACTGACTTCTTTTTCTAAATCTTAGCCACAAGGCTGAATGTATGAAAAGAAAATCAGCAACGCGAACACACACGCCCACACGCAAACAAAGTCTAAACCCTCGCTTCCCCCCAGACACAGCTGATGCTTTACCAAAACCCAAATCCTCTTCCACACACACATCTGCAAATTTTGGCTGGTGCCACCGCTTGACTGTATTGAGAGTGAGCCCTCGTGCCCTCCCCATCTATCTATCTCTGCCTCTCATTCGCCTCGCCTTTGTCCTGTGAAGCACCACAGATCCAGTTAGAGGGGGAGACTGATGCTGGCAGGCCGTGAACACCATCTGCTCCTCTTTAATAAGACAGAGCAGCTCGGGCTGAACTGAACTGACTGGGGCTGAACAAGCAGGACGCCACAGGCTCCTATTGATAGGTGAAAAATACTACAGGAAGACTACAAGACACTGAGCACGCTATTGTGAACAATTCTGCTAGACACAACTGAGTCAAGCAAGCCAAATCTATCTATCTCACATCTAAAAGAATCCTGATTAAAGGAATAGTTTGACACTTTCTTGCCGAGAATCTTATCTAGACAGTAAATATGAAGCTGCAACGAGGAGATGGTTAGCTTAGCTTGGCATAAAGAGTCGAAACAGGGGGAAACGGCTAACAAACAAGTAACAAAAGCCACCTCCCAGCACCTCTACAGCTCACTGTTTAACAGGTTTTATCTTGTCTGTCCTATCCTGGAGTCTCTCCTTCTTCCTCACCCTGCTTCTAGACTTAATGCTAAACTAACAGCACTTTCATCACTTTAAACCAAGTTACCAAACCACCCCCATAATTACCAGTGAATGTGGTAAGATTACGAGTGCATGATTGGCGCGTTTATTTCTAATAGTGACTTTTCAGTGATAATCAGAGGCCTGGTCTGAAAATGAAACCATACTAAAATCTTTTAAAAAAGTAATTTAATTGCATTATCAATATTATTTTTGCAGTGGGACTGCACGGTGGCAAGAAGGTTCCTGGTTCAAAAACCTTGCCTGGGGCCTTTCTGTGTGGAGTTTGAATGTTCTCTCTGTGTTTGCGTGCACTTAATAGGTTAATTGGTGACTCTGTAGGTGTGAATCTGACTGTGAATGGTTGTTTGTCTCTATGTGCCCTGTGATGAACGGGCAACTTGTCCAGGGTCTACCTAAGCTGGGATAGGCTCCAGCCCCCCGGCGACCCTGATGAGGATAAGCGGATACAGAAAATGAATGGATGGATGGAGTTTTGCAGTTCATCATTTAGTTAATTTCACATGTTTTGGTAATAAAAATCATATTTTTAATGACTTAAAATGATCATTTGATTTTCAGAATAGCAACTAAAATAGTTCCAATAAAAACTGTTGACAGGGTGGCTACACAGTACTAGGGTCAATTAGTTAATTATTTTTTTGTGACTTGCTTTTGGTATCATTGCTGATTTTAAAAATGTGGTTTTGGTTTATAGTTTATACGAAAACTCTTCGGGCTTTAGAGGTAACAAATGATCAGTCAGTATAATGAACTGATAATTTGGACTGTTACAGATTTCCGCTCTCACTTTTTCAGAAGTATGTGTGTTACACTCCGGCATTTGTCCAGTGTACAGCAGCACTCTCTCGTTGTCAACCACTGCGCAGTACTGCAGTAAAAGCTGCATTAAAAGTGGCCTCTTCGCTCAAAGGCACCTTGCCTCTCATGTGTGTGTCATGTGTGAGTGTGTTCTCTCAATTTTCCCACCCGGACCCTGGGGATTTGTACCAGTGACCTTTGGGGAATGAGGAATCGTGTCTGAGTGCTGATGTGAGTAATTACGTTTCCCCTCAGACTGTGAAACCATGCATGCCCTGTTGGTGACTCTGCTACTGTAGTGTAGTGAAGTGTGAGGCTGAATCAGTCCGTAACCATCTGATCGGTTCGATCATGGCTGCACTCAGTGACCTGATAGAGGAGATGCTGTTATACATTCCTCCACTCCAGTGAATGTGCCGTCAACAAAAGTAAAAATCATTGGCCTAAATCACAAGATGAAATGGCATCCACATGGCAACAGCAAAAATAGATCTAACTGTGGGGCCTGCAGTTACAAATATTTTCAGCATCAATGTGACTGAACAAATGATGAGCTGCCCCTCCTGTTGTCAGAATAATGTTAAGCTAAAAATAGTCTGAAATCAAATAGTCTGGGTTTGGTCGATTGAAGCTGAATTCAGTCCAAGCAGTGGCATTTACATAACGCCTGGTGAGCTGTTTGTGGAGCAGGAGCCACAAAGATTCAGAGATGTTGCTTAAAACTTGAGGTTTAACGCTAAATTGGATGCGCACATGAATAAATTAAGAAGAAGGCAAGCAGCACATGAGGTATTTTAACTTCTGGGAAACATAGGCGGACAGCAGCTTTGATAATTAAAGGGGACAGAACATTTTATGTAAGAGGAGAGAAGGTTCTCTGGAAAGAAAACACAGCGTTAAAACTTGCATATGTCCAATTCTTTGTCAGAATATAGACAAAATAAAGAAAGGGATTATAGTGGGGATAAGAAAAGATGACCAAACCAACATTAGCTTTGCTCCTACATCTTGCCCGTCCTTTAAATGGCAGCTGTCAACTCACTTGAACATCACATTAGGTCTATTCCTCCCTGGATGCAATTTTTAACTGTCATGTGGCCCTTTAAACCCCTGACGTCTTATAAACACGACCTTCTCAACTTTAAGCAGTCAAAGTGATAGCATGGGTTGAACAACTTCTCCACTTCTCAGCACTCTCCTGCATATCGGTCCTCCAAATGCGGCAGTACAGCCCTTAAATCATGCACCAGTTGTTATTGCTAATTCAGCTTTGTTAACTTACACAGTAAAGGCTGCGTGTGCTGATGCCACTGGCATGTATCAGCAGAAAAGAAGGTGGGCTGCAGCAGACTGCTCTCAATAGATTCCCATATGACAGTTTCAGAGTTTCAGGCACAACCAGGGATCATGACATCTTTCTAAAGTCTTTGTCATGACATCTTTCTAAAGTCTTTGTCACCTACATTTATGTCACCGTCTTAGAATTGTGTGACTCACAAATGATATTTATCTTATTATATTTTCCCCATTGACCTCCCCCCAACCCAACTTCTCTTCCCAGTCAGTCGACACATTGGAAATGCAGTCTTTCCAGCTACATGGCCATGCAAGGTGCAATCAGTGTTTGGGAGCTAACCATACACATTCACACATCCACGGGGCAGCCTTTTGGGAGGAATTTGGGGTTCAGTATCTCGGTCAAGGATACTTCAACATGCAGACTGGTGAAGCTGGGGATTGAACCACAAATCATCTGATTAGTAGAGGTGAGCCACATCTAACCTGCATGGTCTGTCTCGAGTAGTCTTTTCTAGTCCTGAACCCTGACTTTGCTGTCTTTTTTCACTGACTACTCCAACATCTAGGCCCTAAATCTATAACCACAGCATAATTGACCAGGGGAAAGATCTCAAATATCAAATATATCAAAATATGTATTGACAGACAAAAAACCTTTTTGAAAGCTTAGCAGTTTGGACGTTGGGATCTCTTTGGAGGGACTGTTTTTGGCTTAAGAAATCGTGCCTGTTTAGATTTTATTTGAAGCTGCTGTCTATGGGATTGTTTTTCTTTTGATTTTAATTCATTTTTATGCTAATTATGTTATGTTAGTCTAGTGTCTACATCCTGTCTTATAGTGATGTCTGCCTCTGTTACCCTGAAATGATGTTTGGTTTTACTTGCTGCCATGTTACTTCCTCTATACATGTTTTAAGACATAAGAACTCTCTGCTTTGAAAAATAATTTGTTCACTTCATCAAATAAAATCTACTTAATTTAACTATGAAGAAGATTTATGCAAGACTTACGTAAGCTGCATGTTAAACTGCTACTGGCTTTCATAAGCTTATGAAATGCCAAAAAATAAAACCATCTGTTACAGTGAAACTTCCAAAATCCATTATATTAGGCACTGGGTGGAGCAATGAGTGGAATCACTGTAACAATAGCTCTAAAGTTGCCATACTAAGTGTTTTGTCCTATAAACTACCTCCCAGTATATAACTGTGTATCCCTGCCTCGCCCAGTTTGCTCTCCACTGTAATAATAAACACCATAGATCAACGTTGACGCAGAAAACACTTCAAGTTCATTGTCTAGAGCTGAATTCACGAAAAAACTACAATTCCCACAGGCACCGAGGAGGAGACAAGTACAACCAATCGTATGCCGCAATCGGCGTGACGGCACTCGCTTTGGTCCATTTATGTGCGCGCTGGGCACGCTCGCGCAGAGGGCTCGCGGTAGTCTGTGAGAGAGGAGCACACAGCAGCATCCACCGCTCGTTGAAGCTGGGTGTGACAGACAGCATCTTTACAACTGGGAAGAAAAGTCCACGGGAATTGTTTGTTTTTTTCCGTCTGTAAGTACGAATATTACTATATTCACAACACTGTGAAGAGATGCAGGCGAGGAAAGTTTAATATTTTAATGGAGTTTGTGTTTTTTTTTTGGGGGGTGGGGAGTGGGCTGTTCAAATTTCCTTAACCGTTTTTTTTGTTTTTTTTTGTGAATGGGTCGCTTCGGTTAGCTTAGCACGTGAGCTAACTGACATTCAAAGTGTAACTGACAGGTTGTTCGGTGGAGAGCTCGTGAGACATTTTTTAACCGTTGGGGTTGATTTCCAACGGAAAAAAAACGGGAGACAGAGACGGCGGTTGTTGCTGCTCTTTGTGCCGGTTTGTTAGCCTATTGTATGGTGGAGGAGACACTGGCACAGTTGGCACCGACAGACAGACAGTCAGACAGACAGACAGACAGACAGACAGACAAGCGACAGACTTGAAGGACTTCTTTTCACGTCTGTGAATTTTACTTCTCCTTCGACGGCACCAAACCTCTTTTATTATTATTCGACATTGTCAGTAGGAAATCACCTGCCTGTCTTTTGTTTGCAGCTGCTCGTCAAAAGCGCCCTTTGTTTCATGCTTGCTTGCTTGCTTGGTTATACTTGAGGGGAAAAAAGCTCAGTGAATTCAAATGAAGGAGACATATTGTCATTGTTGCCACCAGTTCACAAATATGCCAGCCCGTGGGTGGCAAAATGTGGCATGGAGAAGGTGTGGGCATTCACCAAACCTTACTCTAATTATAGCCAAGTCAAGGAGGAGACGTCTAGTTTCGCCATTATATGGAAGACAAGCATACAAATGCACGTTTATATAGTTAGTAGTGGCCTTTATGAATCATTAGGGGAGTGGTCTTTTTAACTCATTAACCTCTCATTTAAAAAAAACACTCGATTAAATGACATGACAGCTGTTTGCACCAGTGTTTCTCCTAATATAAGTCTTATATTTGAGCACCAGCTCTTGGCTGTTGTCTTACACTTGTGTCTCCCCCTCCTGCAGCTCAAACACATGGTGCAGGGAACAGGTGCTCCCTGATCATTTTGCCTCCTCGGCTATATTCACTACTCACTAATCTTATTTACCATGATGCATACTGGGTTTTTTAAAAAAATTTTTTTTTATGTTAAGTAGGCCGAAGTCTGGTCCTGTCTGCACCTGGCACTACCCGCCGTACCCACCCTCATGATCACCGCCTTTTGTCTCAACAAAAATGTGTCTGGCGTCGCTCATTCACAATTAACAGTAACAGGGGAGCATGTTTGGAAAGCCCTTCCCTTACTCCTTGTCTAGATGAGGTGGTTCATGTGTTCACATTGAACTGAATGTCACAAGCTTTTTTTTTTTTTTTAAACAATTGGGGTGAGGGGTGTGTATGTGTAAAAACATGCAGTGCCGTTTTGTGTGGCTTGATGGGCGGTGGTTGCTTGCAGTGCTGAAGACGGCCACCGGGTGTTGCCACTGCTTTGTTTTTAAGCTTATTTAGATGGAGGTGATTTGCACTGGAAATGTATCCACTAGAGGTCACTCATTTTTAGAGGCAGGATGAGAGTGAATCCATAAAAATCTGACCTTTTCTTATGCCTCTTTTTCTTTAGGTAAATTGACCTGCAACGCACTGTTAAAATGGCAGCCGCTGAAGGTATATTTAAACATTTAAATATAAAATATTGCCGGATTATGGTTAATTTAGGCTTTTTAAAAAAAAAAATGCAATGTTGTACCTTCTTTTTGTGTGCTCAGATATCCAGGTCAAGGAGCTCGACAAGCGGGCCTCTGGACAAGCCTTTGAGGTGATCCTGGCTGCTCCTGCCCCAGATGCCAAGGGTGACTTCCCCCTGTCTCCTCCTAAGAAGAAGGATGTCTCACTGGAGGAAATTCAGAGGAAGCTGGACGCTGCAGAGGAGAGACGCAAGGTAAAAACTGACCCAGAGTGTCCTAAAAAAATATAAATTTTTTGTAATTTCTTTTTAAAATTATGAGCAAAACTCTGGTCACTTACACATTGAGTTCATCAGTGTCTGAATGCTTGTGGCACGGTGACTAAAACATTAATTCTTTTCTTTTTTAAACTGTCCTTTTTTCAGAACCATGAAGCCGAGGTTCTGAAGCACTTAGCTGAGAAGCGCGAGCATGAGAAGGAAGTGCTGCAGAAAGCTATGGAAGAGAACAACAACTTCAGTAAGATGGCAGAGGAGAAACTCAATCAGAAGATGGAGGCCAACAAAGAGAACCGCACAGCACTTATGGCAGCGATGAATGAGAAATTCAAGGAGAAGGTTGGTGTCTTCTTCTTGGATGAACTTGCATGCTTTCTCCACTTGGAGGTGTTGGACCTTGACTCTTAATGTTTCCCTCTGTTCTTTTAAACAGGACAAGAAGTTGGAAGAGGTGCGAAAGAACAAGGAAACCAAAGAGGGCACTTCGGAAGACTGAAAGTCGCAAACGGGGGATTGTATAGGGTTTTTTACGTATCCAAAGATTGATTTATTTTTTGTTCAGCCAGTATTTTTGTTGTGTTCACTACCCACCTTTTTGAAATAAGAAATACAAGTTCCACTTTGTGAATTTTTTCAATTCTCCTGCTATAAGTGTACTTGCGCTGGTTTTACATGTGGTTTCCACCCCAACCTGCCTCTACCCCCCCCTGTTGAGTCTAATCCATTTGATTATGTAGCTTGTCAGTGCAGCTTCTGCCCTTTTTGAAAATTAGCAGTGTGTACTTATCCTTTTTTGAGGAAGCATGTTTCTATGCATAGGTCTTTTACCCCTGCCTATTTCATAGTGGGTTTTGAAAATGTTCCTGTGAATCGCACCTGTTCTCGGCACTTACTGTATATTTAAAAAAAACAAAAACAAGAAAGTAGCACAAGGTTTGATCAAAGGCGTCGGCTGTTAAAACATGCAAGTGTTTAGTGCAGCTTTGCTACCCCGGATTCTGCTAGTTTGCTCCTGCACATCATGTTTCGTGCCACTGCTGATCCTTTGCTTTTGTAAAAATACCAAGTTGTCTTCAAAGCACATGACTTCTTGCTGTATAGCTGTGAATTTACATGCCAGACATGTAAAAATGGATTCCACCTTGAAGATCACTAAACGGGGGCCTACACATGGAATGCAAATGAGCAATACACTTTGGCATCTCAATAGATACAGTGGCTAGTTGACTTGAACTGTTGTACTAAAACAAATAAAAAAAAATGGCAACACACTGTCTCACTGGCTGAAATCTTGGTGTCCTATACTATGATGAATACAGCTGTGCTGCATTGCATTCACTCAACACAATCCAGCTCGAGGTGTCAAATTCATAAGTTTTTAGCAGCTTCTATGAGAGTGCACTTGTAAAATTTAGATGTTTGGTCTCTTTAATTGCGTCACAACATGACGCTCGACCCAACAAATGGTGACATCTCCCTGTAGAGTAACTGGTTATTAAACATAGGTCTCCTATGGCTACAGTGCACTGTTACGTAATGATGCTCACACATATGTTGCTCCCTGCTGGAGGAAATGTTGAAAGGCCGCCAATGACTCTCTGTGTTCATTACATGTTTAACTGTAGTCATGGATTTAAAATGGTGGATCATCACAGGTTAAAATGAATACTTGTTGGCAACACTGCTTGAGAACTACAAAACCCAACATGTGGAAAGACAGCTCAAGTTTCTGGTGACGTGCTGTAGATGTGTATCGGTGACATCATTGCACATGATCACAACTAGTCTGTGGACCAGCCTTCTATAAACTGCAGTCTCTGTCTCCCTCTCCTGGTAGATTCATTAAAATCCTGCATATCAAATAAACATCCTACAAAGCCGAATGAGACGCCATATTTGGGTTGCTGTATTATGGTATTTGTTTTATTTTCTCTCTAACTATGCAAAGAAGATGAATACAGATGAGATCTGTGAACATGTGCAAAACTACGGAAGCCCTAAGTGGACATTCATTCATCCATTTTCTTGTTATGAGTTAATTTAATTTGTTTATTGAGATCTTCTTAAGATAACTTTGTTTTAAGATAATAAATCAAATGTGATAGGCCTGAGATTTCCATCACATGTGACGTTATGCCATGCTCACCTGATGCTGACTGATGGATGTGACACACTGATCAATACACTCCTGCCCCTCTGACATTGCTGCACTAAATAATGTTGTCCTGCAATGATTTGATAGACTATACTTCTATTTTCTTGAGATCTCGAGAAAATTATCCTGTTATCAACATTTGTTATTTCAAGATAATGACAAAAATAACTTGAGAAAACAAGTTAATTCATTATCAAGAGAACACGGAGGAAATATGATTTATGAATGAATGGCCACTTAGGACTTCCGTACAAACCTGAAATAACAGAAATAAGTTAAATTATGTTGAGAAACAAAGTATTACAAATTGATATTTCTAGCAGAGTTTTCTTTATACCGAGCATTGTTTTAAAGGGAGAGTTATTCTGCAATTGTATACATCATTTTAAGCTGGTGTCTATGAGATACTGTGTAAGGTGTATTTCATTAAAAATAAGCTGAAAGGTAACTTGATAAGACAACTTGGTGCCATATCAGGTGAAGTCAATGTTATATAAGCCTTTCAAAAACTTTTCTTAACAGAGGACTGTACAATCTGTGCACAATACGATGCTTTATATCCTTAAAACTTTAATTTGGACAAAGAAAAAAAACAAACACATCTAATAAAAATCTGACTAATGAGATCTGCTCCTCTGATCTGCAGCCATCCTGAAGGAGAGGAGAAGTATTCAAGTCATTTAATTCTTGTGCAAAAGTAGCAATACACACTAACATCCTGTTTTTGAAACGTTAAAACCAAAGTCTTAAATTTTAGTACATATAAAACAGAACAGACCCTGTGAGTGTTGGATCAATATTATTGATGTATTAATATGTGAACAGTGGATTGAAGCAGAGCTTTAGATCCTACTGGCCTGCAGGTAGTTCACTGTACAGCAATGCATCATGATGATATTTTGTCTGTATAATCTTAATCTGAAAGGTAGCTAGTATAGTTGTTAAATGACTGAAGGAGTAAAAAGTATATAGTTTACTGAAGTATACTGTATGGACCTCGAAACTGTACTTGATATATCTCATTTACATAAAAACATGATTGCAATCATGTCCGTTCTCAGCTCGTACTTCAGTACAGTACTTGAGTAAATGTAATTAATTACTTTCCACCTTTGCATTTCTGATGTGCACAATGTATACACAGCCACTACAACAAAATCTGAATGGTGTTTATTTACATTTTTTATTGATACTGTGTGAACGTGGGAAGATTTTTTTTAGTAATCACTTCAACAGACCAGAAGAGGGCAATGTTGTTCTTTACTTCCTCTCTCTGTCTTTCTCTCTCTGTGTTCTAGTGTCCATCAAATCGGTTAAAATTAGGACTATCTGTAAAATCTTGGATTCAATCCACCTATTTTTAAGCCTAGTTTTGCGGATGGCAGCAGGAAAATTTCCAAAACACCTTACCAAACTGTAATCAGTGCTATTTAGTTGCATCACTTGCTAACGTTGTATGAGTAATTGACTATGGATTTCTGAAACATTGGGGTCACATACCCTCATTGCATAAGGGCTGCTGCCACTAACCCTTATGGAAAAACTGAAGTTGATTTAGTACTGCTGAATGTGGAAGAAGTATTCACATCATTTAGTTCAGGAAAAGTAGAAATAATGGGATGGAAAAGAAGTCAATTAGACATTAAATTTCTGTTGTAAAAAATGTAAGCAAGTAAGTGTTTACTATCAAACTACTTTTAATTATGTAGAAGGCCCAAATGTACTATATAATTGTTTGTTATTATGATGCAGTGACACGCAGGCATCATTATTGTTGCAGCTGCTCAAAAAGGAACAAAATTGTTCGAGCAACAAACTAAATAAATTTAACTCAAGGTCCCCTTACTTAATTTTTCTGGGCCATTCAAATGTGTTGAACAGTTTTTCTCAGTGGATGTAGCTGTATATGTCACATAATGACGACTGGGTACATTTCATGTGCTGTAACAAGTAAGCAGAATTTGAGTTAAGTGTGTTTCTTTTTTTTTTTTTTAATCACCAAAGTCACTGGGGTCTAACCTCTGGGTACCATGCACATATGAACCAAATTTCAGGATAATTAATACATTAATTAACACAATACAGTTGTGGAGATATTTCTGTAAAAGACGACATAGTGAACCTGCAGGTGGAGCTAGAAGAAATAAACAAAGTTAGTATGATTCATCCTCTGGGGACCATGAATGCTTGTCTGGACTAAAGCGATGGACTAACAACCTGCACCAACATTGGTTTAATTTCACAAAACAATCATATCTTTTAAAATCTCAACCTGCAGTGTAACTGATAATTATAGCTGTGAAATATATGTGGTGGAGTAAAACATACAATATTCTCTCTGAACTGTAGAAAAGTAAAAGAACAAAGTGAAAAAAAATATGGAAATAGTTCAAGTACTTTAAATTGTACTTAAGTACAGAACTTACATTTCACCAATGTGGGTTGATGATTACATAAGAGTGGAAACTAGATATTTTCCTCATTGGGTCCATAAAGCTCTAAAACACCAACAAGAGCCCTGGGTTGTGCTGTCTCAAGCTCACGTATTAACTATAAAATACCATTTCAATCCTGTAGGATTCCTGTCAAACCTTATAAGCCCATATAAGAACCCCACTTTCAGCTCCTCAGCCAGAAAGTACCTGGCTGCACACATGCTGCGTTTAATGCAGACGGCAATCAGGGTGTCACCGCAAAGCCTGGCAGTTGTCTGAAGTCTGCGACAAAAGAAATATCACGGCTGTTAAAGTCCTTGTCGGAGAACTCATTCTCCATGCCTGATTTGCTCTGCCGTAGTTGCACAGAAGAGAGTAATTAAGAAAAATCCATTGAGACTCGACACAGCTGAGGAAAGAAGGAATGTGTGGGTTAAAAAGTGAAATGCAGCGTTAACGTCTCCAACTGTGCAGTTTAAACATGACTAGAAAACACAGCCCACTTTATAGACAATTGACCCGTAATAACCTTCTGTCATCTTGCTTTGTTACCACAGTAGGAGTGACCCAAGACAACCTTTTATGTGACAGCTCAGTAATGCTCTGTATGCACAAGAGCCTGATAATTACTGATACACACAGCATGAAAGTGTAGTGCTCAGTGTTAAATACACACATTGTTAACATCACAAAGTTTGATGTAAACCTAGCTTTAATTGGTGCAACACTGCAGGGGTACACTTTGAATGATTTTATTCAGCTGATGACAGTATAGACTGGGCGATCATTATGACTAGTGCACAGCCTGCAGAGCCCTAATCACATCCATTTACTATCAACCCTTGTTTTACTGTACTGTGCTTATTTTAAAAGCAAATAGAGCAATTTACTCTCTGAAGATCAACTTGCTTTTTACGCGCGGTTTCCCATCGGTTTTGGCTTGCGACCTCACTCACGCCAGTGATTTTACACTTAAAGGTCAGATCTCTTGTCCCATTCTGCAATAATGTGTTCTGTAGTTTCCAGAGGAGCTGATGAAGTTATCAACATCAACACACCCAAAATGCTGCATGACCAACAGGTGCATGCTGGGCCTAGCTAAAATGCTAACAGTGGGTCTACCACATGGGTGTATAAAGAAGAACAGGATACAGTGTTGGACATGGGTCTCTATCCTATGAAAGTTGTGGTGGACGAAGCCAAAAACTACAATTGAGGCTGATGGTAATGTAGTTTTGCTAGTATTAAAGCAAAGTGTCAGATCAGTTGGAGTTTTGACCTGATAATGGTACTGGATAAAATGGCAGGGGATTAACAGATTGACTACAAGCGGCATGAAAATCCATCCCGTAATTTCACTCAAAACCACAAAAGTTAACCTCGTGGTTGAGCTGGAAGAAAAGTCAAAAGATTGCCAAAGCCATTGGGATGTGAACTAATGAATTTAGTAGTGATCCCTCCTTTAGATATTTCAGAGGATCAGTAAAAAACTTTGACCTCCTTATGGTGCTGGAGAAAAAGTTAGTGCATCAAGTAAGTAGGATTCGACCTCTGGGGACCATGAATGTCTATACAAAGTTTTATGGATTTATGTTTGTTGTGCCTGCCATGCTTTTAGTAATTACTGTTAAACTTTCTGGTTAATTCTGTGTCAGTAGGCAGTAAAATGCCTATCTAGAAAAGCTTGGTTTGGACATAAGGGAGCTGGGTGGTAACTTTTAACACCTACGCCTGGCATGATGTTGATCTGCAAACAAAAAGACTACATCACAAGCTGAGAGCATGGAGTTTGAAAGACAGATTTTTACTAGGCTCAGAGGGTCAAATTCAAAAATGCAACTGTAAATGTAGGAACCAGTGTTTTTGGAGCTTGACACATGCTAGGGACTAAAAGTCAAGATTTTTTGGCTTCTGTTTTCTTCAGTGTTTTTTAAAAATCTATCTCATGGAAGTCTTGGAATTGGATATGAGTTTTGGGACAGCTGAACTAAAAGAACGATTTTTCTTTCTCCCACTCTTTGATATGAGTGATTGGGAATTGGTAAAAGTTTGCAGTATTTTGCAAGCAAGCAAAAACTGAAAAAATAGACATTATTTTGTGTGAGTATTTATTTCTCTAATCATCTGTTTAATACCTCAGCTTCATGTTAGGACCCCTGGAGAGGGTCCTGACCCCCATATTGGGAACCACTACTTTAATGTGTTCCTCTGTTGTTCATTGTGAATTTCTAATGTACGCATTTTGCATCTTAGTAAATCCTAAAGGACTTAATCATTTTGATTCCACAGGCTTATCTTATCGTCTTCCATTTGAATGTTTTTTTTTCAATTATTTCTACTTATTTAAAGAGAGCTATGTTAAACCCGGTAAGATCACGACAAAGGAGAAAGACGTTCGAGCCTGTATCTCCTTGAGTAAACATAATGCAGAATGAGCTAAGTCTATCCTGACATCATCTTAATGAAAATGTCTGTGGGGAAACAACAAATGGAAGCAGGCTAAGGCTAGGACTATGGGGAGTGTAGACGGTGTGCAGATAGGCTGAGTCAGGGAGGATAAGGCAAAAGGAGCTGAGCGGGGTCAGCGGAGGCGGTGTAGAAGGCACATTAAGGCTTAGAAACACAGATCAGCAGAGATGATGAGTAAGAGTGAGATAAAGCCAGGATGGATAGGGACGGGAGGTGGAATGATGATCTCGGACGGAAAAATACTATTACAGGGCTGACTGAGTTTTTAATGTCGCAAAGAGAAGCTGTTAATGTTAAAAGTAGCAGGTGGTTGAACATGTGTACTGATAACGAGGGGATGTAAGGCTGCTCAGTGATATCAGCAAAGGTTTGGCCGATGTCGGGATTTGAAGGCAGATTCTGATATGGAGCAGAAACTTTGTGGCTTCCCGTAACTGATGTTTTTTTTGTTTTTTTTGCTGTAATGCAACATCGAGTTTCCACTTTAATGCATTGTTTTCCCTAGAGTATTCTTCATCTCTGAGTACTACTGCTGTAGCTTTTTTGAGAGATGGTACAGCAGACACCAATACCAATTAAATATAGATATTTTCAACACAGATATTTGGCAACCATGCACAGATCCCATTGCTGCATTAACTTGCCAGGGGGCACCGGGGGCAAAAATGAGCTGTTGTACCCCCATTAACCTTGCTCTTTCTACTCTCTGTGCAATGTGTACTAATTTTCCACGTTGGAACAATGCCATATTCTAGGTTTCCCTCAAGATAAGATAACAAAGCAGAACATGCTTTTTAAGGAACAATTGTGGTATATTTCAAGCTGGCGTATTTCCAGTTTAGGCTTTAGACTCATTATTTTAATAACTTGAAACTTAAGAAAAATAAATGACTTGAGACTTGACTTGGACTTAAAGACTCGTGATTTGACTTGACTTGAGATATAAGGACTCAAATGACTTGTCCGTGTTCCTTTTCTGTTTTCAGTTATAACGTTATCAAGTATGCGTGTGCACACACTAGGAATGGTACGTCACGATTGGATGATTAGTCAGTCAAGCTCCTGGCGATGCTAACTAATGCTCTGTGGATCAGATCAGATCATTATCATCGTGCCTGTGCCATGTTACTCAAATTAATACATGAAACAAACATAAATGCTATATTTCCATTTTGTTTTCTACATCGTTTCTCATTGTTTTCTCTTGAGGTTTGCCTGGAGTACCAGTGATACTAATTAAGGTTCCATTTATGCAGCACAGCCTTTCCAGTGAACCATCATGCACCACAGCAGCACCCTGACTCTGTTTGACCTGAATGGAACGGGACCTTAATTAGTATCACTGTTAACACCTACTATTTCATGTCAAAATGGCTGCCGTCAAAAAGGTCTATTGTATGTTGTTGTATCCACTTCTTTTGCAATGGTATAATGGCACCCAACTGGAATTAGCACCACCAGCTGTTCATCTCAGCTCCTAATAATCGCATAATGCGGGTGGATGGAAACGCTCATTCATTTGCAGTTTCTTTTATTTGGCAGATTTTCTGGATGGTTTATGGTTTAATGCACCTGAACGACACAAAGAAGACACCACACTAGAAAACTTATTTGGACAAACAACACAAATTTATACTTTCGAAAAGTAATTTCTGCTTCACAGGAGAAAAAACTTTCCCCAAGCTTTTCACAGGAAGCTACCAAGTTCCAAATAGCCAGTAGTCACTGTCGAATATGACTGCTGATGTTTGAAATTACTGCAGGTATTCATGTGATGAAGGTAATGGCACGACTGTCATTTGTTTTCAGTTCCCTCTACAATGCAGAAACAAACAAACAGCAAAGGAAGTTCAGTCACTGCTTTCTTCAGTGTGTTTTATAATTAAAGGGAATGCTTGTTGTCCATGTACTGAATTTAAATGCAGAATGAAACCTAAACAAGCCTCAAACAACTATATTTTCACATTTGAACCAGTGTCTCTTTGTATTATATATGTTATGTGTACTTCTGACATTCTGAAATCAATCTTTTTTATTTTTTTTTGCAGCTAAACTATCTTTGAATGTCACCATTTTCATGTCAAAAGTTTCAAGAATTCACCGTTTCCCCCACAATGTTCTTCTTGTCAGCAATGAAAAGCCTTTAAACCATGGTCTGAAGTCTCCGCTGACAGCCAGGCTAATGAAATTCCTTTGGCAATGTTAAAATGCTCTTGATGGGTAAATCAGGACTAAACCACAAAAGGGCTGCTGCTCCGCTCCCTGTGAGCTGAAACTCTCAGACATGCTGCCCCACCCCAATCAGCAATGCCGTAACAGGCATTTCTAAACAGCTGCCAAGGCCAAAACACCTGCTGCGATATCACCAATTGGGGTGAGACCGCAAATCCAACACATTTGAACATTTGTGGCACATACAGAGCATGACAGCCGCAGTTTTCTGCCCTTTTAGATTCACATATAGCTTGGTTTAATAGAAATTACAATGGATTCCAATGGCAACATAGAGTCACAGGCAAAAAAAAAGCATCAACACTAAACAGAAACTTAATCTAATAGAAATTACAATGGATTCCAATGGCAACATAGAGTCACAGGCAAAAAAAAAGCATCAACACTAAACAGAAACTTAATCTGCAATGAAAATTAAGAATTCAAACAACACGTTTTTTAAGTGTTGCTGGAGTTTTGACCTCTTTAAAGGAGCACATTCTTCAATCTGTTTGGGTATTTAATTAGCTAAAATTAAAATATTACTAAAACTTGCCAGCAAAATAAATATTAATAAATAATAATTATCCCTCATTTTGAATTAAGACCTTCATGTTGATCATATTCACGCCAATTACCCTAACCTGCGTGCCCTTGGATGGTGGGAGGAAGCCGGAGCGCCGAGAGAAAACCGACGCAGGCAACAGGGGGAGTTCAGAGTGCAAACTATAATTTTCTATTCTAGCATGTCACATATGATCCGTCATATGTCTTGAGTTCACTGTAGAGATAGTGTTAGGTTGTGACTTCTCTCCTTGACATGCAGACCAGCTGTATGTTTGTCTTTAGGGAAGCAGGCGACATTCTGATCATTACTATGGTAACCGAGGTCAGAGGATAGGGCTGTCTGACTCCCTCGACACAACAGTTAGGTACATAACGTAGAAGTTCCTACAGAGTCAGATAGCAACGTCAGACCAATGCATTGAGTGTGATCATTTATGGACATCAAGCGTTTGCGTCACTATGCTCAGGGCGTATAGATGAGTCAGAGAGGACAGCTTCTTCAGAATTGAGGCGGCATCATGTCCTGACAAGTATATACTGATAAATCCTCCGTTCTCCTTGGCCAAGCTTCAACAAACCTTTCAGCATAAGACATGACTTGGACTCCTGTGCACTTTCTCTCCACTGCCTGAGCTGGCCATTGATGACTAAAACTCTCCACAACAAGGGGGAGCTTGACTCCTCTTAATAAGACATGAACTCCCCTGCAAACATGATTTGTGAAATTCAGGAGTCTCTTTGAAATGTACTATTCTGCCAAGCATCACCATTTTTCTGTATCTTCATCATCACTGATCAAGCATAAAATTCGCCTATTATTGATGTATGATTCATGCATGATGATGATGATGATTCATCATGAACTCACTTATATAAACATACTTACATGCATGTTATTCTTGCCACTGAAGCGTGGCAGTGCGACGTCATAAACTTGTTCTCGCACTGAGACGGAGAACATGCAAAACCACCCCATTTTTTATGAATCCCTAAAAAAGATGGATAAAAGGAATCCACTGAAAGATTTGTGGATTATTCACAGTAATCTGGGCGTCATTGTTTTGTTTTTTTGGAAAGAAATATTGCTGCTTTGGATTGAGCCAGGTCTGTAGCCAGATTTTATAAATACTGAGAGAATGAGTCTAAATCACAGTGCCCCCAAATAAGGACACAACTTCTCTATCCTAAATGGCAGCTACACCCTCTGAGCAACATGTAAGAAATCCCATTTACTTCCACTGTTTTCAGGTGATGAAGGGCTTAGTCACTAACCCACGGGTACTCTCACCACTGAGTTCACTTGTAATGAAGGTGTAAAGCGTAAAGAGTATTGTTGCTGTGATTACCTGCAGATTAATTAACCTCAGGTGGTTAAATTGTAAGTATGTTTGAAGTGTCCTACATGTATACCCAATCATATAAATAAAATACCATCAAGAATATCAGCCTGACATTAACTGTAAACCCGTACAACACTCCACGCTGTAGATCAGCTCCATCAGAGTGTGTGTTGATATAAATGTTAAATAAGTGATGTCAAGCGGAGGAGGATGTCACGTCTATGTGAGCGCTGGTTTTTGTGTAGGTGTCAGCAAGCCAAGTATCTCTTCACTTGAATCTGCATCACACATATTGATCAACAGCGCTGTGTATACAAAGAGGCCTACAGTGTGTGTGTGTTTGTGTGTGCGTGCGCCATCGCCTAGTCATGCGTACTTCCACATGTAGCAGTCCCACATTACAGCAGTGTAGGAGTAGCTAATCCAAACGCCTCACTACTTATAGGAGATGACCCACGGTTAAGCAGCTAAAATCTCACCCACTTTTCAGGCACAGCGCGCCGTTGCTGCAATTTGCTCCCACTATTGTGAAAAATAATAACTGATTGTTGGGTTTTTATCGCTGTACGGCTCCCGTGATGAACCTTCGGGGATCACTTCCAAAGTTGATTTATGCAAAGCCACTGTGGAAAAGTCAACTAAATCCTGACTGGTGAATATGCAGTTGTTTTTCTAAGAGGTTCCTGGAAGCGGT
Source organism: Argyrosomus regius (assembly GCA_946959425.1). Classification (NCBI taxonomy): domain Eukaryota; kingdom Metazoa; phylum Chordata; class Actinopteri; family Sciaenidae; genus Argyrosomus; species Argyrosomus regius. Next base: position 8,691,462 of record OX336899.1, on the reverse strand, counting down.
GTCAAGTCGCAGCCGTGATGATAGAGGGAGTCTGTAATGAAGAGCAGATAAACAGAAATGTGAATGGGAAGAGGAACTTTATAGGCAGAAGCTCTGCTTGATGTTTCTGCCTGGAAATTGAGTTGCTTTCAAACAGCGAGGAAGTCGGTACGTGTGTGTCTGGTGTTGGGATTACTTGATTAAACTGGAAGAATGCCTAATTACATCAAGCACAGCTTGCTTTGCTGAGTATTTGTGTATCCAAATACACTGAGGCAACATCTGCAAGTTTTAGATAAAGATTTATCTGAAGAAATATGAAAAGTCAATGTAATTCCAGTTACCATCCGGAAGTGAGATTCCCACTTTCAGTCTGCAGTTGTACTTTTTTGAAAACGTTCTCATAACATGTTGTGATACAGTAGATGCAGTTTAATCTGGTTCGAGGTTTGAGTGTTCCAGATGGACCGTGTCATGCACTCCACCGTTTTAAGTTTTTATTCAACATTTTTTACCTTCCAAGTGAACAGAGCAGCAGGATGGAGGTTCAGGGCGACTCGGCTACGTCTAACTGTACAGTAATACACTTCATGTAAGTTGTCATTGTTGTTGCTTTTTGAACAGTGATTCAAAAAAAGGTTTTTCATTGCCAGTTCTGAACATTTGTGACTGTTTCTTAGGTAAAGTCCTTGGTCTTATAAGAATGTGTTGTATTATAAGTGTTTGTGGCCGGTCACACCAGAGAGTGGCACTGCATCGTTTACTTGCATGTCCATGGAGGCTTGGTGACACAAAGAGTAAAGTTCTCTTGGCGTCTAGGGTCATGCCATAGTTATGTCTCGTTATATCGGTTTGCCCTCTTAAGGACATAACGTACACTTTTGACAAACAACATTGGCGTCATTCACAAGAGAAGTGTTGTTCAAAACCGGTTGGTGTGAGACAGCTAATATGTTAGCTTCTTCTTTTTTACTCTGTTCCTTGAAAGGTCAGGACTCTAAAGACAGCAGTCAGTGGTTTGTGTTGTACAAATCAGCTTTGCCTCCGCAGGTTAATAAACTGATCATGGCGAGTCCGCGGAAATAACTGTACTGATAATGCATAAATGCTGTGAGACCAAACCCTTAAAGTTAAAGAAGTGAATAAATTGTGCAACGTCACACGTCACTCTGTGGTGTTGGCTTGTTGTCGCTTTCAAGCTAGCGAGAAGCTGGCTTAGAAGTTCAACCGACCCCTTTCTCCAACAATTTACATGACTTCGTACCAAGTTGTGTTTTGTTTTGTCTATAAAGAGAGAGAATCCCAGAAACTACAATGATTTTTAATATTTTTTTAATATACTGCAATATATCCCCTTAATATTCAACATAGTACATAGGAATATAGTGGCTAAAAGTCAATCACTCGTGAAATCCGCTGTTACTGGCTGCCGGGAGCTGTCTTCTGCACCCTTTTTATACTCATTTACTTTGTAATTTTACTTATTTTTCTTAGTAATGTTAGTAAGTTAGTGATGAATTTGTGTGTATTGCAAGGCTGGAGCCGAGCCCATTAGGAAAGAGAATACAAAATGCACTCATTTTAGCTGTCATGGACCTCTGGCTTTTTGCCCCTCTGTTCAGCCATTTCCTGACTGATTACTTCACTTTACAGATCACTTAAACTGCATGAGAAACATTTGACTCTATTATTATTATTTTTTAATAAGCTGAAAGCTACTTAGATGAAGATATTGAAAACAAACAGGCCGATAAAAATAAATTAATAAAAGAATAAAATTTAAATCAAGTGAAGATATACTGCAGCAGCATTGATGACAACAATGGCAAAGCAAACAAACAATGCAGAATAATAACTTCTACTAATCATTCGCTCCCTGCCTGAATTGAACACTGACCTGCTGTGTTGCTAGATGGAGGCGATTGTTCTTATTGGTGCAAAACAGAATTATTCATCTGGCATTTATTATAGGCTATATGATGTTTACAACAGGGATGCATACATAATTATATCCTGCAATTGTAGTGCAAATAATACTTCCAATTCCAGAAACAATATATGTATATGATATAGGTATAGGAGAATTGCTAGAAACAACACTTCACTACAAATCAATGCAACTATATGTTCGTGTTAAAATAAATGAACATGTTTTATAACTTTTCCAAATAATTTCAGTCAATGGTTTTCACCAATTGTCAGTTATGGAGAACTCAGAGATATTTTGCATCACACAACTGCCTGTGACTTTGACATTTCCATGTCTCACGCTGCCATGCAATGCACTCAGCAAGACAGTGATGGAAGTCGTGCAGGTCTGCGTCTGTCTGGCTAATATCAGACAAGCCTATTGCCTTCTCTACCTGTTCACCAGACTGACTCACCTGACTCCCACATACACCTGTGTCTCATTTCCTCAACCACCCTGTCAATGGTTATACCAGCCCCAGATTGTTCATTATTTCCAACCTCTGTACCCACACTGTAAAATGACAAAATCTTCAAAAAGTGGTCAAATGACTGGCAGCAGCAACTGCCAAACAAAAAAGAAGTAAAATCAAAGCAACAACTGTAATAATTTATTTTCTGTTGTAAAGATACGTTCATGTAAAACTAATAAATAACAAATTGTTGCTAGTTAGTTAGTTTTGTATAATGAGCGTCATATTTAATTACAGTTAATTATTAATTACATACATTTTATGTAATTTAAGAAAGCAGAAAAATACAGTAATAAATAATATATTCATTTTTTGTATAAAAACAGAGAAATAACATTATTGACATAATACATAGAGATAATGTCCGTAATTTTACAAAACAAAGTTTTGAATACGATATTAAAAAACAGAAAACTACCGTAAAAAGAAGGTGTATAGTTATTTTCTGTAAATTTATAATTTCTTTGTATAGTGTGTGGATTTTCAATCACCCCTGTTTGGACTTGCTACCTATTTCATTAAGCTTTTGTACCTTCATTTTATCACTGTATATTATCACTGAACTGTCCTTGTCAGCCTGCATTTGGGTCCTTCCCCTCCACTCATCTACCTGATAATAGAGGTTCATTTCATACTTGAAAGCTTCATTTGAAAGTCTATTAAAATGCTCAAAACATAACTATTTTATTTGCTCATTTAACAAATACCCTCTATTGGCTGGCTGGCGCTGCAGTCCACCTTTATCCAACCTTCATTTGATAAAAAAAAGTATGGTGTGCAGAAAGTTTTGAGAAGAGTTGATGGTATAAATGCGTCTCTTAAATAAACTGTATCGTAACTAACTTACTAACTAACTGTAATCACCAGGCTAGCCCAGAGATCTATGACTGACACTTGCATGCTCCATGTTTAGCTCTCCAACAAATAGTCACTATATTAATAAGCCTGTAGTAGCAGCTATTACACAAGGACAAGTGGATGAGCTTCGCTGATGTGACCAGCAGGGATCTTTTTGCTAATAAAGAGGGGAAAAAAAAGACTTCCATGTGACTTTGTCCTCTGAGATAATATATACTGTATATTCAAGGTTATGTGACAAACAGAGTGAAAATGCTTATCTGTGGTTCTGTCTGGAAAAAAAAAGAAAATAGAGAATGATATACAGACACATACTTACATTACCAAATTACATCACCAGTTATTTTGAATAAATTGAAAGCAGGGAGGGTATGCACATCATATTTTGTCAGCACTGTCCTTCGGGAAGAGATTACTGCAGGGTCTGGGAGAAAATCAAGGGTCACAGCTGCTCCACTGAATGGATTTTCTAGGTTATTATCTGTGTTTACATTCATTCATTCTTGTAGAGATTCAAGGTCTTAAATCCCACAACGGACACAGAACCAGTACAGGGAGAGAGACAGAGAGAAAGAGAGAGAGAGAGAGAGAGAGAGAGAGAGAGAGAGAGAAAGATTTTTCATCAGGAAGCACTTTAGCCAATTAATGTCTTTGATGTCACATATCATGTTCCTTGTTATGCAAAATGGCCTGTTAGAAACACAATGGCGAGTATTTATCTGCCCGGATCTGGATGTCTGCAGTGAATATGTAAAATGAGAAAGATTAAGAAGAAAATAAATAAATAAAAAAGGGGAAGGGAGTGTGAAAGTGAGAGATTTAGGAGAAATAAGGCAGAATATATTCTCTCACAAAATGGAAAGCTGTGAAATGCTACACAATTTACCACTGAAATGATTTCCACTTCTCCTGGATATGATGCCGGTTAGTCACTGATATCTTTAAATTTTGCGGAAGCATGCATTTTTAGATATATTCTAGCTTTTCTAACTTTTTTTTTTTTTTTTTTTTAAGAAAGTTGGAAATTGAAAATGAAGTCAAGATGTCGCAGATCACCAAGTACAGCATGATCAGCTGAATGGGCCTGCACATGCTGTGCCTTGTATAACAAGTCGGCTAGTTTGCTCAGACAACCATTCAAATTTTTCTGAGGGCTATGAAGTGGAACTGACATACAGTACGGAGACAAAAGCCCCCGAACATATCAGCCTTTTCTTCATGACCAAGAACAGTCACGTGGCCTTTTTGGAACACTGCGCCAAAGCTCTTACTGGATAATGCTGATTTTAGGATTAGCTGTTGAAAAGCCGGAGATGTGAGAGCAAGGCCAAGGCAACAATGAGGACAGCTGAGAGAGACTAATGAAAGAATAATTTAGGTTTATTTATGTTCTTACTTTTGCAGTTTTAGCTATTTTTCTTACTGATAATGAGAAACACAGACAGTCGAATGATTCAGCATCAACTTCCTGGTTAGTCACAAACATTTGGAGGCGAAAACAAAGTGTTTGCTGTTTACTGAGAGATTATTACAGACCTTAGAGTTATGCTGAATTTCAACTGTACCTCCAGCTGAAGTGCTTCAGAAAAATGTGCCTTGACTTTACCTTTTTGATAACTGATGATAATGATGGCTGAGACTCAAATTGTAATAAGCTGGAACTTTCTTATCAGTTCTGCTGCTGGCTTCTAAAAATGTAATTGAAATTTAAGGTCACAAATTAAAGCTGCACTTATCAGTATTTTCATAGTCTGTATTTCCAAAAGGCTTTTTAGGGTCTTTCTGCTCTTTATTTTGTTTTGTTAGTGCCTAGCTGGTGAATATTTAGCAACTAACAAGCTAGATATTTCCCTCAGGAGTTGGTGGAGACCAAACCTGAGCTAAAAGGAGTGAACATGTGACTTAGATTCAAAATGTTTGTGATCATTTTAGTAACACATTATATCCATTACAAAAAGCTTGGTTACAGTACAGTCAGATGGCTGTGACAATGTCGTACAACGGTGCAACTAGACTGACAACTGAAAGGCAACAGTTTAATAAGTATACATTGTCACAGATTTAAACAGGAACAGGATCCTTCAGTGTCAAGTGCTAACGCCTCTAACAAGCTGGAATTAACAGACATGTTGAACTGAAATAGAAACAGAAAGTTGGTTCTATTAGTAGTTAGCACTATTGAATTCACAGCATATCATGATAAATCACAGTTTAAACGTGTTTAATCTAACCACTGAGTAGACTGCAGAGGGCCCAAAGAAAAATGGTTTACCGAAATATTTGGAGCCTAATTACACTGTTGTGGTTCAATAATGATCTCAGGTCACTTTTCTGGACTGGAAAACAAATTCAAAATCGAAGGTAACAAAAATAATTCTTCCCTGTCATGCAACACTGTGAGGACATCGACTAAATCTTTTAATTCTTCTTCTCTTGGGTCCAAAACTATTTTCAAATATTTCTAAATGCATTTGTTGTCTGATTCAATATAACCATAGTGTATGAATAAGCTTTATTTAATTAGGAGGTCACATTGAGATAAATACAGTATGTCTTTGACAAGTGAGGCCTAGCCGAGACAAAGTCAAGCAGCAGCATCTGATACATAACAGGGATAACACGAGGTCACAGCAACAACAAGAACGGCACTAACAACATTACATAATAGAAAGCATTCATAGGCAGCGATATTTTACATTAGCTTTATCGACTTTATAAGGTCATAACACACTCAGTTGCCACTTTATTGGGTACACCTAGCTAATCAATGCCATCTAATACAACACTGCTGCAATAAATCCGGCCATCATTTGTTTTTCACAGTTTGTGTGGTTTTAGAGACGTGTTAATTCAGCTGTATGTTCATTTTGGAGGATGTAGTTTGTGGCGCTATCGAACTGTACTGTGTTTCTATTATTTTGTCCACCCCAATATCAATATATATCAATGACAGCAGGCTAACACCTCTCTCTACCAACATGAAAGGAGGATTTATTGCAGGACTGTTGCACTGACTTAGTTTTAGAGAGGGGCGTTTAATGACTCATCGCTCCCTCACGTAAAATTTTTATTGCTGTAAGAGAAGAACGTTTGCAGGCCCAACTGCTTGGTTGACAGGTGTCTCTGCCTATCGGCCAATCAGCTGAGGTGGTTTCCACTTGCTCGTCCCGCCGCAGCACCCCTCCCCTTTGTTTAAATCTTAATTTTCCAGCTTCTGGGGCAAGTCGATGCTTAAAACAACCTCCGCCCCGTGCAGAAACTTTTGTCTGTGGATTTTACCGTCTGTGTGCAAAGCTGCTAAATATCTGTAATAATGATGAGCTGCAGAACAGGTGAGATAGATGTACTGCCACTCATAAATGTTGCAGGGAGGCCTGCCAAGGACAGAGAGACTTGATCTCTTGGGAATGTTCCTGCTTCCTTGCAGGTACAACACTGACACTGGAAATGAAGAGGTGTCAACTTGATGGGTTCAAATCCACTTCCTACACCGTCTACCACTCTTTCTCTGAGGCTAATGTACACACTGCAACTTACACACTGTGTGACATACTGTATAGAAAACTTCCAGAGAAGATATAATTTGTTCTGGTTTATTTCTGACTTTTTTCTAATGACATCTACTGAGTTATCACCCACAGCCATCTGCACAGATGTTTTATCAGCTAGGCGCCCTGCACACTATAAACAAAATATCCATTTTACAAGAGCAAGCTGTATGTTATGCTAACACGCGCCATGAAACATATGGCACACCAGGCATTACACCACCTCCTACTCCACTCTGTGGGCTCTCTTGCTGCACATTTGACTTTAAATCACCCAGCAGCCCTTCTCACTATTCCCTTTTTATTTTCTGACTCTGAACTTTTAGGTTGTGACAAATTGATGGGGTTGCGGCGAAAGGCTTTCACAATGCTATAAGTTACGGCGGGCGAAGGCCTTAAAACAATAGGCCATTAGCATACTTTCCCCCGCATCCATCAGCAGGCAGTGCCAGCACCTGGCAGCCATTCATCACATCCGTGCCACCGAGCGAGCAGGCCCGAGGCCCCCACTGCACTGCTTATAAAGAGATGTATGAATACAACATGAACACGGTGGGCTAAAATAAAGACTAATATAGCCCAATTCAACTGTGACCGTGAAGATGAATGCGTTAAAAGAAAACAGTGACAACATGACTGATAGTTTTAATACAAGCAGAGAATAAGCAATCTGTGTCGAGGTTATCTAACAGTGTATATTTTCATGAACTGTGACTATAATATGAGGTACTGTAAAGCCACTAAAAGCAGCACAGTGCTGTCTCCCGGGATGTAACGTCTTAGGAGACTCCTTCAGGCTGCTTTAATGCAACACCGTTTGATGCAGATTAAGTTTCCTCACACAGCCGTGTGTTTGTGTCAGAGCTCAGTTCAGTTTGGGACTCCGAGCCGGTGGCTGCTAGAGCTCCTGTCCATTAAGCTAGCTCTGGGGAGAGACTAAAAATTAACCTTAATGGACACTTTTCTCTCTGAATACTAACTAGGGGCTCATAACTAAGTACCGCTGTGTCTCTCCCACTGAGTGTTTGGCTATTCTTATTTATTCATTTCACCATAGAGGAGTTAATGTGTGAGAGTCGCCGCGCTGACAGACAGCCTCTACGAGCGCAGCGGCTCCGCAGAGGCCGCTCATTCACAACCCCGCCTCTCCTCGCCATCGCTCTTTCCTGCTGAGCAGCTCTCCATAAATGCCAATTAGCAAAAATTTAAAACCAATTAGAGCTGCTTTGTGCTCAGTAAATCTGATTATTAAAAGCCATGTACATCTTCCGTGCAATCAGCGCCCGATGCTGTACTACAGACAGACTCCCATGCCAAACCTATCAGTCTACTATCCAAGTCAGTGACTGCTTCACTACTCTCGGTCCCCCCTCGCCTTCTAATCTCACTATAATGACATTTGCGTAAGGCAATGAACAGTGTTGTGCCACGCTTTCTCAAGACTCCACCACCCACCACACACATCACACACATCAGAGACGTTTTTATGACTCCTGGGTGTAATATTTTCCTCATTTGCATAATGATGTCCCCTGTTTATTATAAACCTGTGCATCCATCTCACTAAGGCCCATTGAACAAGCAGCGGATTTGTACAAAATTAGAATGCAAATGGAATGTAATACTGTTGCACTACCAGTGATGGGCCAATAAACTACCTGACCCCCGTCCAACCCCCTCCCTTCTTTCCACAGCACCTAAAAAGCAATATGCACGGCAGTCACACACCTACGCCACACTTTAGACAACAAATATGTCGTCAATCAAACTTCAAACTAATAAACTCTTCAGCAGAGGCTGTAAAAAGGTGACATTAAAAATGCTGCAATCAGCAAGTTAAAATGTTTTTTGACATTGTTGCTGAGCTGTTGATGTGAGCTGTGTGGGGGCGTCGCGCTTCAGGGATAAAAATCCTACCATCCTGCATCTATGGCATCCTTTCATAGGTAAATCAATAGATGAATTTACCATGTGAATGAATAATCCATCTGAGTGTTAAATCTTTCTCTCAGAGGAGCAGTGAAGGCCCTGACCATGCAAGGACATTTTTGTTGTGGGTAGGGATCATGATCACAACCCTGAATATCTCTAACAGAAGAGGCGTAATGTATTCACACGGTAATTAAGATGCACACGTATCTTTTTATGCATGGCAGCTACGGTTTTGATAACACTTCATCAAATGCCACTGCAAAATAAGAAGACTTTTGATTATACAAAGAAAATGGCATTCCCTCATGAAATATTAATGCCTGTGTTCTATCTTTGTCCCTTTAGCTGGGTCTGAATATCAACTTTTTGGCACTCGAGCCACGATAGTATGCACCACAAGACCCAGTCTCTCCTCCCACGGCATTTAAATTAGATTACTGGCAAGATAAATTCGGCTGGGTCCGTAACGAAATGCGCTGTGACAAATGCTGACTCAGGTGGCCACAAGCAAATCAAGACAAAAATCACTGCAGTTCAAACCTTTTTATTTTATTTTCTCTTTCTGTGCCAGCGTATTCTGATGCTGACTTCTTCACAGGGATGAAAATGCATCTTTTTGAGTGGATTGAGATGACCCTGCACTGGTCATTTAACATGCTCACTACCCTAAAAGTGTTTCTCACAATGCCAGCTGCCCTCCCAGAGGCAGGGAACGAATTTCATGGGTAGAATACATTTCACATACTGGAAACATACCTGAACCACCAGGAAAAATTCCCCAATGCAATGCTATATGATTCAAATTTGAGGTGTTGAAGGAAATATTCCCTCAGGAATTCTATTTTACAGTGAGTCTACCCACTGTTGGATTTTGAGTCCTCAGCAGGGATATTTGACTTGCCTATTGTGAAATACATCCACTGTGGTTCAATCTCAAGATGCACACACAGCCTGTGAACGGGCTGCCATTTCAAGCAGAAGTCATCTGTTCAAATACATTTAATGAGGTGTGAAACGTCTATGAAGCCAGAGAGAGTTGGTATCGTGAGACTCTTTTTACCCAGGAAAGAAATTAACACCGATGAACAGTGGATTACATCCGCAGGTTGTAAATATGTCTGTTGTACTATTTTATATTTATATATTTATAATAGCTCCAACAAGGATAAGCTTCTGAGTGTGCTTCAAACGTTGTCTAATAGTGTCTAAAACTCTCTTCCCCTCAGGACTTTTTGGCAGAATTTGAAGGCTGAATCTGGACATTTTTTGCAACTTTTCCGAAACTGACAATCTGAGCGTCACGCTCATTCCACGCAGCGGATGGCCACGTATGCCAAGGCAAGGTCTCTTCGAGCTTTTCTTTTTCTATTCTTTACACTTTTTACAAACAGACTTTGTGTGCACAGCTTAGTGCAAATACATGTGAGCCTTTGAGAAGAGACTGTCTGAAAGAGTACACCATTATCCCCATTTATATATGCATCTTGCCCATCTCAGTGACAAGTAGTCTTGTGATACCAGGCAATCGGAGATCTCGCCACCTACCAATCGTCCGGGGATTTTTCAAATAAAAAGTTAATTGCCTGAGCAGAGGTAAAAATGTTCACTTATATTTAACATGTAGCAAGAGATAAATGAACAGTTAAAACAGGGGCAATGGAAAATGTACTTTTTATTTCACTGTGTCTTAAAGTTATGGAAGGGACGAAATATAGTGCTGAATTTAGTGAATTATTAAGAATTTCCCATAATAATGTTTCTTTTCACCTCCCTCTCATATACAGTATTTTTACAGGCTGTCGTCTAAAGAAAAGTGACATCAGTATCTCCATGTCCAAGTCACAAAACATTCAGGTGAAGGGGTCACAGGCCAAAAAGACATACCTGTAGAGATACACTGGATTATTGTGGCCATGTGATGAGCTTGTGACCCGGGTGTACACCCAAAGTCAGCCCCATTGTGACCCTGATGAGGATAAGTGGTTACAGATAATGGATGGATGGATGGATTAGTGTGTCTCTATAGTTGCCCAAAACAACATTTATACACAGTGACAAAGAAGTGACAAAGCCCTTTAGAGGCCTTAAGATTTATGACTCTTGTCGGTTGGACAAAGGAAGATGTAGTGTGAAGTTATTATAAATAGACAGTAAGAGGGCGAAGGTCAAGGTGGTTGGATCAATCAACAAAACATTGGTGCCTGACTTGAAAGACTTGACTTGTTATTCATTTCCTAACTAACTAACTAACTAACTAACTAACTAACTAACTAACTATGGATAGTCAGCAATGATCTCTCATTTTATACCTGAACCTGTACCTGAAACTGAACTGTAACCATAGCTGTGTAAAATCAGGTTTATTTTTGTAGCAGTAATGATGTAAAGGCTTTAAAAGGCACTGAAAAAATCTGTCGTCCTGTTGATCGGGCACTCAGATCGCAAAACTCTTAAATGTGTCGTACTGGAGGGTAGATTACAAACAACATATTTTGACTTTCTTTTGAAATACAGCCTCATTTTTTACTGGTACTGCTTCTAAGAAATATTACCAAAAAAAGAAAAGAAAAAAGTCTCAGAAGAGATCACTGAACTGCTCACAACTCGCAAACATCTAGGGAAATTAATAAATAATAAGCAGAGCCATTTCTTAGATTTATTTGGTAGAAATATCAAATATATACTGGTTTCAGGATCTGAGTTACCTTATTCTCACACTTTCATATCATTGTAAAATCACAACATTTGTGGTTTTGGACTGTTGGTCAGACAAATAAGCATCACTTTGGGCTGAGATTGGCATTTGTCACTATTTTCCTTTATCATATAGGCTAAATTATGAACTTGTTTATAAACAGAGCATTGAAAATGGTAAAACTAGTTGTGTAATCATGTAAAACAGTTCCCTTTTCTGCCCCTTACATGCTTATTCACATCATTTCAAACCGCAAAACAAATGCATACTAAGAAACATGCAGTTACAGTGCAAGAAATTCCTGTTACATGCTGCAGGGGGCAGTAGTTGGACATGGATACGCAACTGAGCCCTGTTATAAATTTCCAATACAGTCCAACTGCAGCAGAGTCAGAGATTTCTCATCGGAAGGTAAGATGAGATCCCATGATTCAATCATAACGCATTGATATCTACTGCAAACTAGTTCAATCCTGGTGTTCTCACTTGCTTCCATGTTACTGACACATAAAGCCATTAGTGTCATCACCACTTGAGTTTTAGCATCAGACATCCGTGTAAGAAGATTTTTCTTTGTGATTGATTTATTTAGCCTTTTATAGGATTGTAGAACTGCAGGGAAATAATAGCGACGAGGGTCGAGACTATGATTAGGATTCTGTACTCATTCTTCCGGACTGTTACTTGGGATCATTTCTTGTGAATTAAATTACACTCAAAATATGTGTAATTGAGCCAGGGGTCCCACTAGAGACCTCTCAAGGACTGAAAGAACCACTGATTTGGTGATTAAATCATTCAATCAAAGCACCATGGGAGCTGTATTTCAAAGGTACTTTCATAGACAAGAGTATAGTTGCTGTCGAGACAAATTCAGCAGGTTTTTAAGGGACACAAAAAAAAGAAAAAGGGGCCATATTGGCTTCATACTCTGCTGTGAGAAAGGCTCACTGACTGAAATAATCTAATTCTTCACACACCAGTATCCACTGGTGGCCATCTGCAACTGGTCGAAAATATCACACAAATTGTTGTGTTGGCTCACAGGAAAGCGTCTCCATTTCTTTTTCCAGTTCATCGCCTTTTGTTTCCATCTGCGCGCTAACACCGAGTGATCGGCTCGTTCAAAATGAATGGTCCGCAGGCTCGGCTTGCTGAGCTTGTTAGAGTATTTCTGCGACTTTGTGACCGATCAAACGGCATCTGAATTCTTACAGTCCCTTTGCTGTCCGTGTGCTTTTGTCTTCTCTTTTTTTTATGCTTGCTGACTTTTGGTCATCCCTGCTTCCCAATGTTTATGGTTATCACTTTAATCTTCATGCTCCCTTACCCATGCGGGGTATAAATAAAGAAAAGTTACAGCACACTACAAAAGCAGATGCGTGTTGAACTGTGTTTCTATTTCGGGCGTTCGTGAGTATACCTTTGCACCAAGCTGTACAGCAGTGTAGCGCTGCCTCCGCCAGCGAGTCAACACCACCCACTGAGGTGTAACTTGAGTGCTTGAGGGAGCTCATCCTATCAGTCATCTTGCAACCACAGCCCTGCCATCCCATCATGAAACTCTCAGCTCTGCTCCATGCTTGGCTCCCCCATCAATGCAAAGTTGCCCATGTAGAAAAGTCTACTGATAGAGGGGACTTGCAGGGTGACTTCTGATTTATTACCCTATCTTATAAGAGCTGTATGAGCTGCTGTCAGAAATTCTTCACAAATACAAGCCTCTGTTCCCCCTCATCTCTGTGCTCCCATTCCATCTCATCTTATTCCTTATATTTGATCACATTTCAGCTTATTCTTTTAATCCTCCCATTCTTCTTCTCCTCTCTGTCCCCCCCCTTTTTTTCCCATTTCACCACGCAATACTCCCTCACTGCTGCCTGATTAGGAAATCTGATCCCAGCATCCTACACAATGTTACACTTAAGCACACATCATCTCTCCATAGAAATAAGCTTGTGTACACATTCTGCATAACCCAACTTTGACAGCGCTTTCTGCTGTATAGGTGCATACAGGCTGGAATACTTGCACTTAGCCTTGTAGTTATGCAATGGACAGTAATAATTTACTGTTTGAGAGTAGAGAGGGGGATAGGGGTCACTGAGCTGGGTGCTGTCACTGCCCAAAGATGAATACACTACACCGCACTGTGTGAACAGATAAAATGGTGTATGCATCCCTCTGTTCTCCTCACATCCTTTACTCCTTGTATTTCAGACAGCATCGTTCAGCACACATGTAGGAAAGGCATAGAGACAGCTCCTAGATTTTAAGGTTGTATGGGTGCCCTCTGTATCAATTTTACTAAAGGGTCAATAAATGGAGTTTAAACATGTTCAGGACCCGTCTCACTCATTCCATACTCAAAAAATTAAAACCCCCTTTTCCTTTCCCCCCCTTTTTGACTTGGTCTTGACATCCATCCCTCCATCTACCAATGACCCAATTTTCTCCTCTTATCCTCTACCCCCATCCTTCATCCCTCGAACCTCACCCCTTCTTCTCTTACAGCACATCATCTCAGCGCATCCATAACATGCAAAAAAACCCTAAAACTCTAAACTCTATACTGGTAGCAACAATCAGCTAATTTTGTGACCCTGTCTTGAACACTGTGTCAAAAAAACAAACAAAAACAACTTATATTGTGCTTACGTAGAGCATATTTCAAATAAAGTTCTGTCTAAAGTATTTGGTAAGTAATCATTTTTCCAACATAGAAGTATTGAGTGCATTCAATGATATAATAGACAGTTGTACGAGACAGAGTATATACACATTGCAAAGAAAGTTTTAACCACGACAACGATCATTCCCAAATAATAACCACTTGGTTGTAACAGCCAAGTGGTTATTATTTAAACCACAACAACATAGATGCCAGACCTTAACAAAGTACTTACCATTGATGATCCTTTGTGTATAAACTTAACCAAATATTGACCACAGTGTTGTCACATCAAGAAAATGAATAATGATGTTGTCCTGACAGTAGTCTCAGGTCATAAAATGTTTACATCTGGCCTCCTGGAGGTCATGGACCAACAATGCTGGAGGACTTGTTGTATAAGTGTCATGTCTCACTCTATGTTGTAGTTTTTGTCACTGTCTGTTATTTTGGAGTATTCACCTTTCCTCTCGTTTCAGATCCCCTCTCCCTGCCCTTGTGGCTCGAAATGCAGCCCACACTGAACCAGGAAGGAGCGGCAACTTCCGGAGTCCCCAGAAAACCTCGCCGGGCTGGAAAGGTGAGGAGCCGGAACAGAAGCGAGAGGCGGAGCGGGCTGAGGTGCCGGAATGATGACCGGAGCTGCTGTCGGAGCAGGAGCAGCGGCACCCCGATTCTCCATCTGGAGGGTCAGCTGCTGAATCTGTTCACCCAAGATCTGGAGCTGCTCACAGACGGAGGACTGGAAGCCTTGCTGTTGACTGGAAATTCCCTGGATCTCCTGGACAACTGAGGTAAGTCGCTCCTCCTGGTTGTGGATCCGACTTCCTTGAGATCGAAGCGCAGCGCGCACTGTATCAGGGTCGGCTGAGTCCATGTTTTGGCCAGTTCGTACTATCACGACTGGGTGACGACAGTTGTATGGACTCAAAAGCACGACTAGACACAGCACGGATGAAGTATAACGTCTTTACTGGAAACAGGTTTGGTACACAGGAGGTCAGTCAGCGGAGGCAAACAAATCCGGCAGGGGTTAGGCAGAGACAGGGTCGAGGGAAAATAACAGACAGTGACAAAAACTACAACATAGAGTGAGACATGACAATAAGTCTGAATTCAATCCGATAAACATAAATGTTACAGGGGCACAGCGTACAATACATTATGCACCTCTTGTTCCAACTACATCATGCCTATTCTAGGCTTATAGATACTGAAAAATGGCTGCAGAATGTTTTATATTATAAATGATAAAAATGATGAGCACATTTACGAGGGTATTCACTGTGAGAAAATAGGGGAGCATCCTTTGTGTTCACAATGGTCATTAATTAAAGCTTTAATGACAAAATAAGTTATACAAGCTATCATTGATGCAGCCTGAGAGAGCGAGAGAGCAGAAACATATTTTCTTACTTGATATCATGACAAAGAGGCCACTTATGTCTGAATGACAAAACAAAAACATGGCTTCAACAGAAAGGTCTGTATATATATATTACATATTCCATAAAAACAGTGATATCTGCACCAATTTTCACCAAGAAAGTGGTTGTAGTTGACGCTGCCTATGATGAAAGATATGCGGTGATTCAGTGCAGCAAAACGAAATACAACAACAATATAGAAAACATTAGAGGATTACATGAGTATGGCCCAGATTTCATTACTTAAAGTCCATGAAAAGTAAGAATAAATATGTGTTCTGAGTTTGTCAAACCAAAGAAGAAAGTGTTATTAACCACCCAGCCAAATTTGAATGATAAAAAATGTCGACAAGTTTATGAAATTAGGTGTCAAAGTCGGGTAAAAATGAGCAGCATTCTCAGCTCCAGAACTGTGGGGTCGTGTCTGCTCAATGTGCTGAAGCCACGCCCACTCATGGGAGCAGTCAAGCGGCAATTTTGAAGCGACTGAAACGTGTCAGATGAGTTCAGAAAATGACATGACTAACTTTAAAACACTCTGAGTGAGATGAATTAATCTCTATCTCTCTGCTAGGGGTGCAGGGGTATGCTCAGGGTGGCCTCAGCGTGTCATCGAGCCACCCTTTAGGACCGCCCACAAAATCCTGGACTGAAAACTGATGAAAAACTGTTTGAACTTCTAACTCCACATTTCAGTAATATGTTGTTCAAAGTCTTAACTATTTTCCAACATATTTAATGTATTTTGAAAGAAATCTCAGAATTGCCTTTACACAGACTTTAACAAAACCCAGAACACCACTACGGCTTCCACTTCTACTTGTACCAAAAACAAATATGATAATGTTTATTCATGTGGAGCCTTTTTAAAATGTATCAGTTGTCATCAAGTGTTTTCAGCCACAACCGCTATCGTGATTATCATAAATGTGTGATCATCAAAAGGATTAAAAGTACAGTATCAAGAGAATGAACAGGCAACATGATTTTCATGAAAAACTCAGATTTTTCTTAAAAGTCCAAGATCTGTCAAATATAATTTGTTTTTATGAGCAAACCAGTATGTTTAAAGTGGGTAGCTATTATGTATTCCTCTGAACACAACTTGTTTTTTTCCCCCACATTTTTATGTCCTGAATACATTCAAAAACAAATTCTGTTTTTAAAGCAGCAGCATCTCAGTTTATGTAACCTACTTGGTGGATAAAAGCGGATTTTTATTCAGATTCTGAAGCAGCAGCAACAGCAGCAACAGCAGCAGGCACCTGTGCCGGTGATCAGGCAGTGCTAATATGTACCAGACAGCGACCAGTGGGCCGAGAGGAGCGGATTAACTTCACTTTGGAGAGGAGGAGTAACTGTCGTTTAGGGATTTGCAGAGGGATATCTATATATTCCGCTGCTAAGCTCTCGGTGAAGTGGCAAAGGGAGAAAACTCTACCTTCTTTGGCGACTTTGGGATGTGTACGTGACAAAGTAGAGCACACACCGCCCCGTCCCCACCAAAAAACACTGGAGGTCAAACTGAAATCAGTCATTCTGCCTGCACAGTGTCCAAGGACGAATCAGCTGTTTTGACTAGTTTGAACTCTCCCTGCAGCTCTCATGCAGCAGCTCGGTGACAATCGATCACATATGGATTTGCGGCGTTGGATCGACACCCTCGATTAATTGATATTTTCAGTCCAAGTTCAAGCTCATCTTCGGGTTTCAATGTGGACATAAGGTCCTAAAACAAAACATTCAGTGCAATGAGGCGCTGTTTATGGGTTTCCTTGACAGTTTTCTGTGGTCATAAAGTGCTGCTTCCAAATTGAAAAGCAGAAAATGATGTTGTTAAGACCGCCGAGCACTGCAGGCCCTATTCTGAATTGACAATTACTTAATGTTTCCTCCGAGGCGAGCAGATGACTTCACAGAATGACAGAGTTGTGGTGGGTAACTTAAGAGTGTCAGCTTTCGATTTATACTTCACTAAAGCTAATGAGGGCTTGTGTGTGTGTGTGTGTTTGTTGTTGTTGTGAGGGTTGTGGGGTAGGGAGGGTGGATTAATACAGCGTACAGCAAGCCGACGAACCCAATAAAGCTCTGTTACAGATAAAGTCACTCCCCTTGTCAGAAAACCATTTTCTCCGGGGCTCAACAGATCATTTGCTTGTTCCTCTCTGCGGGCAAACATGTACGTATGAAATGGGTCTAATTACAGTCATCAGCATCATCATCATTTGTACTTCATTAACAGGGTGCTAACGCCTCAGAATGTCTGTCACGCACATCTGTGATAGCAGCTATTTTTCGTGACCTGGTACACTCCATCACGTCCGCTGGCTTCCGCTCGTTGAATACCATAATGAGCTAATCAGAGAGCAAATGCCAACTGACCAGAAAATGAAGTGCGAACAATGGACTCCATCCCTCATACAGAACATCTCTTTCAGAGCCTCAGCCGGAGTGACCTTCATGACTTGCGCATGGAAGCCACCAACAGGTTGGCGTGTCACTTCTATCACAGGCTCATCTCTGTTCATGCATGCAGGCTAAAGGCCACTGTTGAATTAGAGTGCAGCAGCAGGTTTTTCACGCTGCGTCTTGCTGTGCCGGAGGTCATGGAGTATGTGGTGGCTGTCGGTGTGCTCAGATGAGCTTGAAAAGCACCGGCGGTCGCTGTAATCAGTCTCAGCTGTCCTCTGAAGCCTCTCCACATTTTTGAGTACTCTTTGCTGCTTTTCTCACCACCTCATCAAGGGTGTCAAGGGTGCGGGCTGCTTATATCCTCCTCATTTTTTTGATGAAACCATCCATGGACGTGTACAGGTGGTAGAGCCTTATGCTTCTCCAGGTCAAAGGTTTTTACTCATTTCCTGCACGACTCTGGGAGGTCACAACATCAAGAATCACCAAAGTTTACCAGCGAGCCACATCGTTAAGTCTGTAAAGAAGCCTCACACCTCTAAATGACCTGTATTTTCCCGCAGTCTTTTGGCCTTACAGAGTTTATGGGGCTTGTGTTCAAGTCATAGATCAGTAGATTAATATTGTAGAAAACAGCTTTTCTCCACAGCATGGAGTTGATCCCTAAGGAGACTTTGTCTGATCCACGTCTATGTCATTGCCAGCAAATGAAAGCCCCTCAGAGCCAATAGAGCTGTGCGACTGTCAAAACTCTCCCCTGTGCAACACATGATCTTCTCCAGCCGTTGCTGTGCCATATGTTAAAGCAAAATGGAGGCAACACACTGCTGAGTTTGGCATGATTTGAGCCCTAGGGAAGGGGAAGCAACGGAGATGGCGTCCTGTTGTCACAAACATATGGCTCTTGTGGCTTTGTCTGATGGCTTCCATTGTTGTGAAGTTTCACTGTACAACACTAGACTCCAAAAGGATGCAACATTGGTTTGTTCTGAGGCCCAGCAGCTTCTTTAGTGAAAGTGAAACTGATTAAAAAGACCTAATGATCCTTTCCAGTGTAATCCCTTTATCTCCACTGTGCTTGAAGTGAGTCTCATGTGATCGCTATTGAGATGTGTGTGGTTTCAGACTTCAAACAGACACTATGAATCAAAGGATTAGTAAATAACCACTGCCAGATACCACCATTTTTTGTGATGCAGAAATAGGACATCCAAAGCTGTGATAGAGCGTACACAAACACATATTCAGCTAAAACCACCTCTGCTTTCCCGACAACATTAGGATGATTGTTAGCATGCTAGCAGTCGACTCTCTTTGTATTCCTGTGTGTGCCCCGTTTTGCAGGGAAGAGTGTTGCCGGGTAATGCAATCCTGGATGGCCACTCCTATTAATCACTTCCTCCCGAGGAAGAGGGTTCATTAGGAAGCGATTCTCTTAATGGAGACTGGAATGGCCCATAGTTTAAGTGGTGCAGAGTCAGGGCAGAGGAGCTAAATCCGTCTGCCCGGTGTCAGGTCTGAACAAGGAGTGGAGGGGCCACTCTCTTGGGTCCTGCTAAATGACGTTATCTAAGGGGTGCAGGGACTACTCACATAAATAAGCCTGGAGGTGGTCCACTCTGAAAAAAAAAAAAAAGCTCTCCAGCTCTGCAGGTAAAAGGGAGGCCCTGTGCTGCTGTACTCTGCTGAGCTGTGAGGATTAGATCAGTTATAGGAAGGAAAAAATATTCAACACAAGAAATATGACAAATTAATCTCATCGGGTAATGCGGGTGTCTCAGTGACAAATGCTGACAGAATACCTGAGCGGGGCAAGTAATTATACCCAAATGAACTTGTCAGAGCTTGTAGGGAGACTATCAGTTGAGTTAGTATCAGCTTTACGTGGTAAGATGATGGCTCCCAGCCTGGAGACAAACGAGTTCCTAGAGTGCTCATACGCTGACAAAATGATAATATGTTGCCTCTGCTGCAGCGTGGCTTCATGTTGTGCTACTTGGTCCTGACACCATTTCAACATTGCAGTGAATTTTATGTAAAGGTGAGAAAGAAAACAACCCGTTGGTTAGTGGTGATGCAGAGATTTTCAAAGAAGCAGAGATTTTCAAAGAAGGTGGGCATGGGCGGTGGAGGTGGAGGTGGAGGGGGAAAAGACAGGTGACTGCAACTGTTCTATAAACAATGAGGACTTCGCAGTTGAAGCTGTAGAAGTGGCTGTGACTTACAGCACATGGAGGCAATTAAGGTATAAAAACCTTGGTGTCAGATTGCCGCAATTTGAATCAAAAATAGCTCTTCTTCTAGGAGTCAGGACTCAGTCAAATGTGAACACGCTGACATTATACAGTACACATATTTTTAGACTTGCACTTCTCAAGAACATTGTTATCTCTGAAAATGCCACCATGGATAAGCATCCATATATCTGCTTCAGGAATCATGGCATAAAGACGCTCTTTATGATCCAGAACTTGCATGAGAATCATCAGGTTTTATTCCATCAGTATCAAAGTATCCCAGTGATAATTTTCTGTACATCCATGGGTACATTCAGGAACCCTAAAAAGGTAACTCTACATACTTTTAATGGGTCCAATTTGCCAAAATGTATATAAATATAGCAGACAAAATAAAAGAAAGGTGAGGTAGCACATGAAGTTGTTTGGTAGTGCAATGGGCCTCACTACAGGAAGTAATATGTGAACTTGTATCCGTGGTTTGTTCTGATTTTGTTAGTACCCTATGATTCACAGATCTCACAGATGTATTTGATGAGATGGATGAATCGCCGCTGAGCCGTTTCAGATTGCCAAGAGCATTTATTTTAGATCTGTGCAATACTCTGGAGCCTTTCAGAGAGAGAGAGAGAGATGGGAGACAGGTCACAGTCTTCTCTGAGTCGTGTGCTTCCAAGAGTACTGAAAGCTATCATATCATTCATGCCCCAGCACATATAATTTTTTTTGTACAGTGCTAAGCAACACCTGGACCCCCCTCCAGATCCACTCCACTCCTGTATCACTCTATTAATCTACAAATAATATCAGATGCAAACTGCCACCGTCTAAATGTCGTGACCCGCTGGCCACAGAGAGCACACTTTGTGCTGCAGATGGGTGGCTGATTGGTGAGTGATTTGTAATTATAGAAACCACTCTAGTTTAACTTTTGGAAAACTCAACGTTAGGAGGAGGGAGCGTTCAGGGGTCTTCCTACAACTACCAAACATGCACACTTGCTCCTTGCTAGAGTGCAGAGCTGGAGTGCTAAAGGCTGGGTGGATGACCCTTGTGGTAAGCTTCTATACACCCCGGCAAAAGCTTGTCTAATCACAATAGCCTGCTGTACCCTGCACAATGAGACATAGATCCGATACCTCCTGCAAAGGATATGCCAGTGGATGCACCTGATGGAGAAGGCATAATCACTTGATAGCATTAAATTAACCACCTATAGGGTAGGTTAAACATACCTGTGGGCCTGTATTACCCTTGTTATATTAGCTGGGCTTCCACACAATTCCACAAGAGCCAGTTGCAGTGTCACATTTTATTTGGACTTGCTTTTGAGTGTTTCGTTAATCATTTCAAGGTTTTCGGTTATATTATTTCACACAGAAGTGCCCAGTGGAAACATTGTGGAAGTTGTGAAAATCTCTCTCAGTGTTGAGTGAATCTGTTTCTGATTTTGCGCATCAGAGACAACTTGACTCTTCTTGAGAGAAAATGTGGGGAGGTTGTTCAGGCTCTGCGATTTGTGATGACCATGCCCTTGCTTGACGTTGAGCTAAGAAAAAAAAAATAATGCAGATGTGCTCACTGAAGAAACAGCAAGAAAGCCCTATAGGCTGTTACAGGGAGAGAAAAAATTATACGTTGTGTCTGTAAATGCATCGCTGGTGAGGGCTTGAGCTCTTGATGTGCCTGGTGGTGGATAGCTGTCTGTCTTGTCGAGGGCTTCAGCAATTGACGCACCTGGAGTGGCATCGCTGTCAAGTAGAGCGTCTGACTGGACACCTGTCAGTGCCACCTCTCCAATTATTTCTTGAATTCTTGGGTTGGCTTGCGTGACCGCCACCTCCTCCTGTCCTCCTCCAGTTGTCATCAAGGAATGCTTGGATTGGGCAATGTGTCTATTTACTTCCATTTTCATGGCATATCATTTTCCTTTAATTTCAGTTACTGTGCATCCCTCTGGTGACATGGCATTTATAGATACACAAATGTTTTGCCATTGCTGGATTTATCTGTAAAATCCTTTATGAAAAATCACATCTTTACAAAGTTTTTTAAAAACAACATTATGCAACTTTTCTACCGTAAAATAACAGATTTTAAATCATTTGTAACATCATTTTAACACTCAGTGATTTACAGAGTTTCTTGATGGACAGTAAAGTAAACCGCTGCAAACTATAGCTGCTGTCAGCCCTGAATTTGAGCTCAGAGAAGCAGTGTTAGTGTTTGTACCACAGGTGTTTTGGACCGCCAGGAAGAGGAGGATTTCAGGTCCAGAGCATGGGCGAATGCTGACAGGGAGTGGAGCCAGTGCAAGAATTGGAGCTGGGTAAGTGGGCTGAGCAGCCTCTGTGGACATAATGGCAAAGGTGAAGAGGATGATGGAGAAAGAGCCAAGGAGAGATTGATTGAGTAAAGCTACGTTCAATCCAACAGAAGCGCTGCATGAAAAAACACAAACCTTTTGTTCATTTTGTGAGTTCATTGGCGCAGCAGTGGTACCAACTCTGGAGGCCCAGCGAGTTGAACCATGCTCAAGCCCACATTTCTGGTGGATTACTTTGTAATTAGAGTGGTGTATTTCTACTGTTTGTGATGACAGACAAAATAGTTACCGCCTTGATAACTGTGCAGTTGTAAAATCCTGTCTAATCCTGTCCTGTCTGGTGGATTACTTTGTAATTAGAGTGATGTATTTCTACTGTTTGCAATGACAAAATAGTTACCACCATGGTAAGTGTGCAGTTGTACAATCCTTTACATAAGTATTATAAACTTCTGCAGTGTTTTGGCGTCTGATAAGCTTTTAAATTCACCTGTCAGTCTTGTATTTCAAGGTCTTTGCCTTAAAAGTGGTAAATGTACTTAGATAATGCCTTTCTAGTCTTCCATCCACTCACCTTTACATTTCATCCCACATTAACCCATTCATACACTGATGGGAAAGGCTGCCACGCAAGGTGCCAACTGCGCATCAGAAAGTAACAATCGCATTATGATAACATCGCCTGGGAACAATTTGGGATTCAGCATCACGCCCAAGGACACTTCGATAATCTACTGATTAGTGGACGACTCTACCTCCTACACAACAACAGCTACTCAACACAACACGCCCCACCCTAACACAGTTGTTTTAATTTACACACAACCTTAAATTAATGTAATGATAATGATGTTTAAAAGTCATTTAGTCTTGGTAATTGTGTAAATTCATTTTGTGCCATTGATTTATCAGTGAAGTAAATTGAACTACACTCCAGAGTGCAGACAACTAGACTATGTTGTGTAAATCATGAGCAAATGTATTTATTTGATTACTTACAATGGATTTCCCATGATGTGAAGTAACTTCAGTGTGTTATGCTACCTTTTCTAATCAGCTCGTATCATAACTTGCTACTTTCAACAAGTAGAACTGGTATTATTCTTTGAACACACGTATTACAAACCCAACTCCCTTTAACTCCCTGTAACTCTGTATCCCTGTATCTGAAATCAAAGCTTGATAATAAAAATAAATATTTGCGAAGCTTGTAAATGTTCAAAGCTTTGTGAGCGATGCGTCTCATTTTTCATGTGTTTGGACTGCATTATTACTTGTACATTCGTGCTAATTTGTCCACTGGATAAACTAAGAAGTTGTATTCAGCTGTGCGAAACATCATCGTTTTATCCCTCCTGTGTGTTATTTGCTGTTTGCCTTGTGCTCAGGTGTGCGATTAGACGGGATGGCAAAGCCTATTCATCTCAAATCTCTTCTCAGTCAATACCAGAAAATATTAATGATGTTTTGCTCATAGGTGTTCACAGGGAGTTCAGAGGCTTGCGACAGAATAAACAACAAGCGCCGGTACAAAAGCTCATTCAGGCTGCAATGCACAGAA
The DNA here is from genome assembly GCA_946959425.1 of Argyrosomus regius. NCBI lineage: Eukaryota > Metazoa > Chordata > Actinopteri > Sciaenidae > Argyrosomus > Argyrosomus regius. The sequence goes on along the minus strand of OX336899.1, from coordinate 8,667,375 downwards.
AAGCTTCCTCTGTGCTTCCAAAATGCTGAAGGCAGGCTTTCCGTGTGTCCTCCACTCTGTCCATAACCTCATCAGACTGAATAATTGTTGCAGTGTGAAGCAAAGATTACCTCGAGGTGAAAAATGTCCTTTTCTCTTCCTTTGCTCTCCGTTCAGCTCTTTTTTTTTTTTTTTTTTTGAAAAAGACTGTTGCCATGTCCTTTTCCAGCTAATGAGACAAGACTGAAATGCAAACTTTTCTTTTTTCATTGTCTCACACCCCACAGGCCTCCTTTTTGTGAAGAGTCAGAGGTCATTATTAAAAGCAGAAAACGACTAAAATTACTGCAGGCAAAATAAAAAATGCATTCATCCTAACTGGATGATTTTACTGCAGATTTTCTTTGCATATTTATAGCAATGTGAAGAGCAGCACTGTCATTTCACTCATGGTTCTTCATGTCTCTGCAGTTTTATTGAATATAAAACATCTCATAAGACTGATTTCCTGTTAAACCACAGTGCTGATTTATTTGGCAGGAATGTCTAAAAAGCTTATTTATGAGGACCAAAAAATAACAATAATAATAAAAATGTCCTTGCAATTCTACCAATTCAACACATTGATAGCTAATGACCTCAACTGTCTATTATGAGATATCTTGTGTGAAAAGTGCTCGTTTTGTCCTGAAGGTGGCCCAAGAGGAGTGTCCAGAATGGAAAGAGTTGATCCTCTGGAGAGCATGAATGTGCCCCGAACATTTAATGGAAATCTGCTGGTTTGAGTTTCAGTATCTGTTGTGTTTGAGTGAAAATGTTTGTTTTGTTGCGAAGTCATGGGTTCATTTATTTTAATTTCTACTGACTGGTAGTTGTTTATATATAATTACATACTTTGAAGGACAATTATACATATTATTGAGCAGAGTTTTGTTATAAAATCTCATGTATGTCTAGTCTTTGTGTATTCTATATTTGCTGTGGTTTAAATACGTCAGTGTATACATGTGTGCTGTGTGCTCAAAGACAATAAAGATAAGGACAACAACAATCATCCTGACACCGGGGGGGTTACCTATCTGTGACAACCTGCCCTTTCTCACATACAACTGGCAGAAAAATTACCAGCCTAGCTCTTGTTGTCATGGAAACCCTTAACATGTTTTGGTTTGCCCTTGATGCTCCTTGCCTCAGTCCATATAACAAAACAAACTCAGAAAAAGTTGGAAATCAATACAACCAGCAGGCAGCAGACAAAGTGGCGCTGCGTTTGGGGGGCGGCTGCGGCTGTGGTTGAAATTCACCTGCTGTATCAATGTGGCTGTTTGAAAATGCATAGAATAATGTGAATTAAGGGCGCGCCAATCTGTCCAGCTTAGCAGACTGCCTGAAAGAGATGGGACAGAGGAGAGGGAGGAGGAGGGAGAGAGAAAAAAAGTGACACGTTGACAATTTTCAAATGCAACTCTCTCAAGTCAATCAGCCCAGGGACAAACTTTGATGCGTCTTAACTCCGGGATAACATGCAAGCCAATTTGGATGTCGCTCAAAAGGAAGATTCAGCCGCTGCTCGTTTCGTCGGCGCTAACACCTTTTAAAGAGCTGCTCTAATGCATCCATCTCGTTCTCTTTCACTGTCTCTAACCTTGACATGAGAGGGCTCCCCATCTCCCAGCAAAGCGCCTGATTGAATCCCAATGTGATAGAGTTAGCTAAAGCACAGACTTTGTATCCTCTGCCTGTGGACTCTTGATTGGATCTCCTGAGGCTCTTGCTGTTTCTCATCCCAAAGGCTCAATCACCATTCTCTGATTGGTGATCTTAACCCCTGTGACCTCGTGAAGATGGACTGTACCAACGCAGAGCGTGGGTGGCCTGGTGGCCTCTCACTGCCCTATCTTCCCTCTCTCTTGTGTGAAAAGAGCCTTTCCACAAAGAAAAGTTTTCAAGGAGCTGAGGAGAACACTTTACAGAGCCGCACTCGGTGCTCTCAGGTAGCTTTGTGCAACTCATTTGTTCCCTTCACAAACACCCACTTCCTCTGACGACAGTTTGCTTGAGGGATGAGGGGCATTTTGATCGTCTGCCAGTGAATTGTTGACGCTCCAGGAGCTTCGTGAGAATGGGTATACAATACAGTACGCAGGCCAGAATATGGAGGGTGCTCCTGCAGCCTACAGAAGTAGCAAACACAAAAAGAATACAGAGTGTTGCTCTTCAATAGATCAATCAGCCACAATTAAACACTGTGTCTGACCAAAACAAAGAAAGATTTCTACTGAGATCTCCCTGATGACAAAAACCTGCAGCACCAAAAGTAGAAAGGGCAAACTGTCTTTATTTTTATGGATCCTGTACAACAGAGTACAGTAAGAGAAGCGACTTTAAACAGTTCACAGCAGGGGAAGAAAAATGCTGCCTGTGTGGTTTCACAGAGGAAGACATACATAAAAAACTGAGATTTGCAGGAAGAGATAAACAAGTCTGTGAAGTGAGGAGATGAAAACAGCCCTCGGGTGCAGTTTGACCAGGTGCAGCGGTACACTGTGTTCAGAGAAGCTGCCGTGTTTACTTCTTCTGCAAGCGTTTGAGCTTTCGCCTCCACTCTCTGTATCCCTGTTAAAGTGAAGGCCTGCTCAGGTCAAGCTCAGAGGAAGCAAACACACAAGTGTGTGCAAAATACCTGTTACATCATCGATTTAATAATTCATGCATTTATGGAACTAAACCATGTTGTCAGATTTATCTGCAGAAAATGTTAATGTAGGGTCATTATTGTTTGTATTCACCTCTTTAGGACCACAACTAACAAACTGACACACATGTTTTAAACACAATGATATTCAATGTATAAAAATGCAGAAAAGCTGCAAAATTCATATTTGAGAAATTGGAACCAGTGTACTTTTGTTGTTTTAGCTTAGTCAATTAAGTCAATCAAAACTCATGCTGGTTAATTTCTACTCAGTTGACTAATCAGTTAGGCTCTAATTATCAGTTAATATTTGGTTTTATATTAGATTTTTAATTGGATACTGCATTATGAATGGTTAATCACTAATACTTTATAGATCAGTAATTAATAAGAGCAATTTTGGATAATGTTTGGCTGGCTAATCCCCTGTGTTGTGAATATAAAAATGTATTGAAATCTGTTCCTGCTTAGACTTAAAGGTTTTAGGTTAAAGTAAGAAAACGTATTAATGGATTGAAACTGATCTATAAACCACTGATTTATGAAGCATTAATAAATACAGCAGTTAAAATGTATTCATCCTTTATAAAACGTTTCTTATGAGAGAGTTTTGTGCATATAAATAATAGTGGTAAAGAACTGCCTGGATTTTGTAGATTGAAATGCTGCCTTTTATTTAAATAGAAGTGAATCTACATGTACTGTGTGAATGTGATGTGTGACCCTGATCACTTACATACTGTATGTGGGCTTGAAACACAGTGCAACACATGTAGCTGGTTCAAGCTGAAGGGCACATTTTTATACAAATGTAGTCTGAAGCTCTCTATATACAATAATTACATTGGCCCATAAAGCAGAATTATAAACAGCTACAACAGATGAATGCACACCTTGCATGCATGCATTATGTCAGTAAATGAAGTATGCAATAAAAAAAAGACTGGGATACAGATTATACCCTGTAGTACAAAAGTTTTTAATTCAACTTCCTCATTTGCTCAGCCTTGACTCATGCATGTGCATTGAGTCACACTCTCATTACAGCATGACCTTAACCCAACACCGTTCTTATTTTTAAATGTTATTGCCATTTTCACCTTTATTGGATACACAACAGTGCGGAAGCAGACAGCAGGTGAAAGTTAAGCCAATGACAAAGTGAAGTAGTTAAGTAAAAGTAAATGACTTGTGTAGAAATGTTCGAGCAGCTCTTCCTCTGCCACTGCTCTTTTTCTTTTCTTCCATTTTTTCCTAAAACTTTTGTAACTAAAACATACACAAATCATCCATAAATCATGGATCATGATTGATGATAAAATCATCCATTTTGTTGTTTCTTTGCAATGCATACTGAGTATCCAATTTATAAGTTACACCTAGCTAAACCTAATGAAGTCTAATACATCATCCATCCATCCATTTTCTGTAACCGCTTATCCATATCAGGGCTGTGGTTAGAGGGGCTAGAGCCAGTCCCATAGCTGTGTTGTAAGAGGAGGCGGGGAGCACCCTGGACAAGCCGCTGGTTCATCACAGGGCTGACTCAACGAGAGACAAACAACCATTCATGCTCACATTCAGACCTACCTTAGAGTCACCAATTAACCTGTTAAAGTGCATGTCTTTGGACTGTGGGAGGAAGCTGGAGTGCCCGGAGAGAACCCACGCAGACACATGGAGAACATACAAACTCAAGAAGAACTCATAGAAAGGTGCCAGCTGGGGTTCTAATGCAACAAATCTGACCTTCATGGAGGTACAGAGAGGTGTTAGCTTACGCTTTCCCTTATTGATTTAAAAGTGGTGGACAAAATAATGGAAACACCTGTCACTATAACACAAATCGCCAGCACCACAAACTGCAGTCTCCAAGATGAATCTTCTTCAACACAGCTTTAACAAAAACCGGAACATTATACTGAGATAAGTGTGTATTGTTTAAAGATACTAGCGGCAGTGAATCACAGTTTTTCTTCCAAACAAAATGATTGATCTCTTCTCCCAACCCCAATCATTTTATTACAGTCCCCAACATGCAAAATGATGACACTTCTAACATGTAGTAAAAGTGAAAACATGCCATTGAGCCCGCAACATGTAATGCCGTTGGCGTGTAAATAAAGGGAGTTGAAAAGGTTAATTTCATGACTTGTTGTTTGAGCCTGCACGCCAACCAGCACGTCCATTCTGTTTCAACTGACATGACTCTGCGTCTGTATGAATAGAGAGCAAACGAGGTGACGTCAGCCAGTCTTCAGAAACACTGGAGGAGGAATTGAAGGAGTCATTTGACAGAACATGAAGAGGCCATACATCACACTTCTAAATGAGATAGAGAGGGGTGAAATGTGTCATTTTTGGTCATTAATCGCTGAGTCATTGTAGCCGCAGATATATGATGATGATATTCTACCATTAGGAGTAACTATAGGTCTTATTTATTGTGAGTTTTAAGAGCTAATTTCCCCACACAAAGGTTTCATGTCATCTCGAAATCATGTTATACTGCACGGTTATGTTATCACACATAATGCACACACGAAGGCAGGTGTCAGAAGTGTTGGACAGAGATGTAAGGAGAGTAATGTCTGGGTGGAACGCTTTGCTTGTCTGCATGAGCCATTGATCACTTAAACGTGATTTTCAAGGCAAATCTCTCCCTGAGGATGATTAAATACAATTGCCTTTCCTTCCTCCAAATCTCAAGTATGTGTAGCTAAACACGCCACCAGGCAATGAAAGCTGGCAGTATGAATGATGGTCATTACTCTCACTACCGAAGCTGCAAATGCCTCATTCCAGGAAGGAGCCGTATGGTGAGCATCCTTAATGAGTGTTCAGGAGCAGGAATTCATATGTTTACTCTTGGTGTGATTAAATTGCAGTGCTGGCGTAGCATCAGACAGAGTGGTTGTTTACCTAACAATGCATTATCTCTATATGTACAATCAATCTAACCAATTCTGTAACACAGACAGAAACACCTCACTTTCTGTTTGAAAATGCAAAACACCTTCCCAGCATCAGGACTCGATGTTCTAAAACACCAGAGAGGAGGCAGAGGGATTAAACATGAATGTATTTTGCATTGAGGTGATTTTTCAGCCCCACTACGCCTGCCTGATTTTTTTTGTGAGATATTAAATTGATGTTGGAAAGGCAATAAAGCAGAGCTGTTTTTTTTTCTTGGCACACCAGCATCCCATACAGTGAATGTGACAGACATGTGAGAGATGGGAAAATAGCAGGGTGCCGGTTGTAAAGATCTGAGCTGCTTTCCCCACCCTGAGATTCAGCAGGATGTTCAATTGTTCAACAAATATCACATAATTTGTCATCACTCATCAGACCAATTACCACGAGTGTGGGGGGAAAAGCGGTACGCGGCCTGGAAAATATATGTGAAAATGAGATGGAGCATTTCTCAGCAGTTTTTCTCTTGTTTTTCGACAGGTTCAGACACGTTTCTACTCATATTCTGTTCTCGTAGAAGTTCAGGCAGAAATTCTTTACTTTACAGAGCTCTTATTGATAATAATTCAGCAAAGGGTGGTGTTAAATGCATTATAAGGCATTTAGTTTACTGTACTCCTATACAAAATGTGAAAATGGTGAAAAATATATGCATAGAAAACTGTAACTGTTCTTATCTTGACCCAGTTTGGTCTCATACTTTCTTTATTATTATTTATATTTATCTAAAAATATTATTAATGTAATTGAATGTAAACATATATATTGTTAATTAAATTGTAATCATATTCCAATAATAATTTATTTTTTATGTTTAAAAATTAAAATGTATTATTTAATTTCCATATTTTTCTGTACAATTTATATTCTTTATACTGTATATGGAACATATCCTCCCACTCATGGTTTCTAGCTATTAAAATACGTTTAATTTGTCAGTTAGAGTTACACAATTATGTATCACCTTATGGTTTGCATTATTTCTTTCAGTTCAATTAAAAGACTTTGTTGAGATTTGCACTTGAACTATTTTTCAACTCAGCAATAATCGTTCAAGAGGAACTCTTCAACATAAATAATACAAAGTCTGAAAACGAATGAGCTGTGGAGTTAGATAGAAGCGAGCTTACCATGCAGACGAGCAGCTTATGGCTACATTTGTCACTACTGGGATAACACACATCAATGTCCAACTGTGCTGTTGGCGGTCAGGTTGCTTTGTGGGTGATAGAGGTTTTGACTAGAAAGAATGGCATGTGGACTAAAAAAAGAAAATATTTCTGGTTGTGCTGCATCGATTTTGATCCTGAGATAAAAAAAATCCTTTCTTGGACATCAGACAGGTCGTAAATGAGCAAGCAGTTTAGCCAGATTATCTAAACCACTTCAATTGGAGGTAAACACAGTGAAAAGCAGTAAAGAAGAAGTAAAAATTCAGTTTTTGATCATTTTTTTCCCAGGAAATGAAGATGAAGAGAGATGGAGAATGACAGCTGACAAAAGGTTCCTGGCCGGATGTGAACTGTGGACTTTGTGGTACATGGTCAGCACCTCAGGGTACCCCGATAATGTAATACTATATATCATTGTTTGTGATGAAAAACTGTGTAAGTACACTCTGTCAAAATTAAACCAGGAAGTTAGTCTGTAAACTGTTGATGAACATTCACCACAGGCAGTTTGGGTAAAGATATTTGGCGGTTTAGTTACAACCTGTCTAATTATCTGACTGCTCATATTTCTTGATTTCTTGATATTTATATCCATTTCATATTTCTTCACCTCTGTTTCTCAGCATTTAAATAAAGTTCAATGTTATTATAGGAAAGATTGTCAAAGTTGTGAAAAAACAGATTTATCCAGGACCTAACTTCAATCTGTTGATGGTTCAAACTGTTTGGTTCACTGTCTGCTTATGGTTATGAGCTCAGCAGCCATATATCTGCAACAAAGCTATTATGGCTAAACTGACTGATGTGCTTTCAGTCACGGGTGAGGGGAGCTCCAGAATGCTCCAACTCATACGGTCAGTGACACTCATTTGGATTCAGTTCCTGTAACCACTATACTGCTAAAGGTTTTTGAGGTCTTTGTTGATGCAGCTCAAAGCACTGAAATAAAATTATATCTAAAAAACACAAAAACAATGCTGCAGTCACTCAGGATGATCCACAGAACTCACTGTGAATGGTTTTCTGTTGGATCAGTATTAGGTTTACACCAACATAGAAATCCAACACTAGCATTACATCTGCAGTATGTCATGAACAATGTTCACATCAATACAAGTGAAAAACAAAAACTCCATCACTTGCAGCTCGTCACGGACTTCTTCTGAGTTTCACTGGTGATGGATTTTTGGCAGTTAATGTACGAAACTGCAGCAACAGGGTCAGTGATGGAAAAATAGCAAGCATCGATTTTGTGGGCTTTATGAGCTCACATGATACGAAACTTTTGAGGTTAGACTGTTCAGGCTTTGAGCGGAAAAAAAAACTTTTATGAGCCTCCATTTGAGGACTTGTGTCTCTGTGATTTAGAACTGCAGTTTGTTTTGACTTTATGAAGAGCAACAACTCTGTCTTTCTCATAAAGAAGGCCACAAAGACAGAAGAAAAGCATTTGTTGGCACTTGGATTTTTAATACTTGAGAAATACAAATGCCAATTGGGTTGGTGAATTTCTTTGCATCCCAGAACAAATATTTTGCACTTGCAGCATGGTCTGTGTGTGCCTCTGTGCATGTTTGTGCATGTGTTAATTTGGATTTGAGTGCTTAATTGGATTTATGATGCACTGCTGAGCGAAACGCCACCATCTCCACGACTGACGTCTACTTTCGACACTAGATTTGGACCCAGTTTCCTCTCACAGCCCATCTGCACCTCTCATCCTCTCCAAAAGCCATTATAATCTCACCAATCCCACAGCCTCTCACCATGACTGCCTCCTTTCTGGCAGCCATGCCCTCCACATTAGGATTTGGAACTAGGCTGGAGGCTCCTCTTCCCCCCATTACCATCTCTGAGAAAGCTGATTCTCTCTTGTCATTGTGCCCTTTCCTCCTCACTGCTGGTAAATGCATTAGAGGCCTGGACGCCGGGGCCGAAGAAACCGGCTTTTGGGAGGTGGGTGGTAATTCGGTCAAAGACCATACTGGAATAGGCTGTTTTTTATTGGCCCTTGGGGGGCCTCTTTTAGCTTTTGTCCTCACTCATATGCTATTACAGAAAAACACCCAAAGTGAAGAAAAATCACTGATGGTTCTCTGTAAAATGGGTTCTTAAAGCTGATGCTGCAGGGAAGACAAATATATATATATATATATATATATATATATATATATATATATATATATATATATATATATAAAAAAAGCAGATATTGATGTTGTACAAAAAAGTATGTGGAGGAAAAACCAACTACAACCAAACAGCAACAGTTCCTCAATGTATTACTGACCAGAGGTAGATAGTTGGTACGCTGTCTAAAACGTGAATAGAAACCAAATGTCATGATGTGCAAAACACTGAAACCCCATATTTAATTAAGAAGAACACAAAGACAAGTTATCAAATGTTGAAACTGTTTTTGGAAAAGTGTATGCCAATTTTGAATTTGATCCCAGCGACATGTTGGGAAAATTGGGACAGTGTAGAAAAGTCCTGAAGTGAGTCTCTCTGAAGAAAAGATTGGTAGGGGGTCACTATTCTGTGATCTGACTGTGCTGGCAAATAAGTTATAAGACAGTAAATTAAGAATAATGTTTCTCACCAAAAGAATGTTATTGTCTACAGTACATAATACCATTAACAGATTCAGAAGAAATCTCTGTATGCAAGAAACAAAGCCAAGAACCAATATTGGATGGATGTGACCTTCTTAGAATACATTTCTAGTAATGTTTCCTCTAGCACACCCTCTGAGGTACTGGGACAAAATAGATAGCATTGTTACTGGAATTTTATGGTAGAGCAGACTCCCAAAAATAAAGCTGGCCAACCTGCCAAAGAAAGGATTTAGGTGGTGTATCTGTACCTGATTTGAAAACATATTTACCTATACTTCCTTTCATCCCAATAGTTTAAGGGTAATATTTCAGCTCCATGGCTCAAGATCGAGGGGAATTCGGTGGCCCCAATTCCACTGAATGACATTTTGTTTAGAGGCATTTCTGTAAAATATAACCTGATGTACGGTCAAATTAGGGCCTACCCAATTCACAATACGTGGTGAATGGTTTAAGAAGCTTACAGGTTTTAATGGAAACATAAATTCTCAGCTCCTTTTTTTTGTATATCTACAATTACGTTCTGCATCACAGGCTGCGGATATTTCATTACTCATCCATTAATGTGCAGAATTAAGAAACTAACAGGATTAGTAAACACTTATAAACTCTTTGTTAGAACATACACAAACTCTATTTGTGATAAAAGCAGCAGGTTTGGAGGAACTTTATATATCAGACATATTATATTATATATCATAGCACTGTATTATGATGACTAGAACCACTCCTAACTGTACGCTATGTGATTTGAACCAAATGGGGACATTTTTTTTTACAGACGTTTATGGGAACAAATAACAAAATGTCTTTTGAAACACTTGCTTTAGAGATCCTGTTACGGCTGCCACTGGCTGCCGTTTAGCCTGTACTAATTGTATGATTCCCTGCCGAGGAGCGGTCTCTCTGGAGCTGGGACCGCCTACTTCCTGGTTGCTGTTCCCTGTCATTTGTGATTGGTAGGACTGATTCGACTGAGCCTGCCAATCGGGGAGTCTTCAATCAACACCAGCTGCGGTTAAATAGCTCGTGTGCCCCACAGTTCAGGGCGGCTGTGAATCTGTGATCAGTCTGCCTTGCTGTTTGTTGCATACCTTTTTGTGCTAGTCTAGAGAGTCTTTAGAGTGTTGTGCTCTGTGTTATTGCCTGGCTGTTGCCAGCTTAAGCCGTTTGTTACCGTGCCGTTTAGGAATCTTTGTAGATTGTTAAGTTTGATCCTGAGTTTTTTGTTGATCTACATTGCAGAATAGCTGCTAGTTTGTTTTACTCACCGTTTTGTAAGCTTAGGGGTGCTGACCTCCTTTTGTTTTTTGAGTTTTTTTGAGCAAGTAACTGTGTTTCATTTAACTTCCTTTTGTGTATTTTTGTCAGCACCTATACAGCCTCTTTTTGTTATGTTTTCTTGAGCAAGCGCTCTTCTACTGGTTAATTAAACTCCTGACTTTAACCAGAACCTGTTCAGGTGTCGCTTCCATCTCATTTCTTTTCCAAATTATATGTTACTGCTCCCCACCATGAGCCGGGTCGTAACAATCCACTGCTCTCCACAATGTAGTCAAAACTCAAAGACAGATGCGGCTATGAGCATGCACTGTTGCTAAAAAGATGTTGGCCATGTGGGTGGCAACCACCCCACACTTTATTTCACCATTGCTCTGGAGATGTTGTTTTTCTGTCTTTAGGATGAGCTGGGCTATGCTCAAGGCAAGTAGGAGGCACTCAACATAGCTCGAACCAAGGAAAGCAAGTTTTTACTTTGTTTCCTTGTTTACTGTTAGAAAATATTCTGCATGTATAGCGGTTGTTACCACAGACAACCCTGACCTACCACAGTGAAGTGTTTGTTTTGTGTTGCATTTCTGCATCATTTATGTTGTAGTCAATAGTAGGGCTGTATGAATTTATTAAATGAAAGGAGCTTCATTTATGTTGCTGTATATCAATGCTCTGGTATACTTTCTGTACATCTTAACAACGTTGTTGATGTACTCTTGCAAACTTGTGGAAAATAAAGAAAATGGTCACAAAAAAACAATTTCACCTTCACATGAGGACAGATGAATCAATGCCAGTCTTGTCCACATAAGTAGAAGTAGGAAAAAGATAGCAGTGTGCCACTCAAGTAGCTATTTTTTTTTCTTTTTCCACTTGAGTACTCATTATTACAAAGCAGCAGTACTTTTACTTGAGTGTAGTTTTTGGCTACTCATCACACCTCTGCTCTAAGACTTGACCTTAAATAGTGTTTTGACTTTCAGCACAACACTGCAGGATTAATCCGGCACTCACAGATAAAAACGGCCGAGCAGAGGCAGTGTTAGTCCTTGGTGGCAAATAATATTTAGCACCTACAGTATTTTGTCCTGTGTGTGTGTGCGTGGGTGTGTGTGTGTGTGTGCCATGTCTATCTGTTTCCATAATGTCAGTCCAGTGCTGTGTGGATCTGGATCTGTGCTGCTCTCCCAGGCTGATCAGCAGCCAGTTATCATTTATTAAGGTGCTGCTCGTCTCTCAGCAAGTGAATGTCGTCGTCACAAATTCACTGTCAGCCCTGCAGGGAATAGAATGATTTGACTTGATTACGGTGGGATGAATTCCTCAGGCCACTCCGGGTGGGATCACGCCAACAATTTGGGTTCTGGTGAAATGTCTGAAAATGTGATGTTGGTTGTGAAGATGGCATCAGTGTTGCTGTATGTGAGAAATAACACCAGAAACACCAGACACCAGATGCTTATAATTTTACAATGACTCATATGAGTCTGTTAATATCGGTCCTTCACACTACGACATCATTATAGCTGGTCGCTGGTCGCTGGTCCTTACCAAGCCTCTATTGAAGATTTCCCCTCTGACGGCCAGGATGGCAAATCAGTGTGATGATTCTCTGGTGTATCCTCAGCTCAAATTCATTCCCCAGCACTTGCTGAGAGCAGTAATGATCTCAGATCTGCATCATGAAAGAGATATTTCATTAGTATCAAATTCTATAAAGAATTAAAGTCTAATACTAAGTCTGTCTATCATGGGGCCTTGGCTTTGAAATGAGGTGCCAGACAAACTTTAATAGATACACTTTTTAGACGCGCTTCATTAATAAGATTATTATTTTGTTCTGGTATTTGGTGTCCTATTAGCAGAATTGTCTTTTAAGGATATGAATTTCACTTTTTTTTTTTTTATAGTTTTCTGTTTTTTCTTCAATTTTTACAAAATGTATTAAAACAAAAATTTGTAAATTAGCAACCACACTGTTTAAGTGCTATGCAATTAATGACGTGTTAAAGATGTTTCTAATTTATGTACAGAAAAACAAATTATCTGTAATCGCCACTTTATTAAAGGTGTTTGTTTGTAATAATTCATGGAAAACAGTGTTTTCATTTTCATTTAATGTATAGTTTTTGACATTTTTTACTTTGGCAAAGCTGCCACTGGTCATGTGACCATTTTTTTCAGTCTTTTTTTGTTCTGGAGCTTTCAGCCATATCAAATAGTGTTCAAGAGCAGATGAAGCTTAGTTGTGACAGAACTGTGGCCTTTGGATAACTGAAATTTGCCATTTTCCAGAGAACTTCTCCAGCTTATAAAGACTCTGTGATATGGTCAAAAGCACCAGAAGAGGCATGTAAGTGGACCTTGAGTAGAGATTGTTTCGTCCACTGCTGTTTCCAAAGGCAAGAATGAATTGTCAAGCTTGACTTTGGTAACTTTGTTGTGAGCCCTATAGATATACAATATGCATGTACTATATAGATGCACTGCAGTATACACTGGTGTGTACAGTAATGAGGGGCTGTATACATTTAAATGCTGTATTTTAGTGTATTTCTGTGTATATGGGGTAAGTGTCTCAACAATGAATCAAGAGAAAATAATTAATAGTTATGAAAAACATCAGAAGATACAGCAAATAACAGCAGGAGAACAGAACAGAAGAAGACCAACAAAAAAGAAAATATGTATGATAAAATATGCAAATGATGCAATCTGTGCACAACAACAGATCAACAACAAAAAATGACAAATTACTAGATATCGAGATCTAAAGCACACTCTGTTAGTCTTTAACTGCAAAATAAGCAGCCTGCTGCCACAGTTTGTTTGGACTTCCATGGCTCTGACATATTAGACTCATTTAAGACCAAGTATGAAAAATACTAATAAGCAATAACTCTTTCTCTGAGGAAGAAATAATGTTCCAGTTAAATACTCGTTACCACCAAGGCTCAGGAATTTTCATGTCATCCACTGCTATCAACACAACATATTGTGGTAATACACCATATGAACAGTCTATAAAATGACACAACTGATACTAATTAGCAGAAATTGGAGGGCCTTGGTAGCCGAGCTGTTATCGCACGGCTGCATCCACTGCCGGTTTGGCGACCATTTGCACGTCATGCCCCTCTCTCTCCTCAGATTCATGTCTGCCTCTTCACTATCGCAGTCCAATAAAGCCAAAAATTGCAAAAAGAACCTCATAAAGTGATGATATAGGGTACAGCATGTTTATACTATAGAGTGTGTCTATATGAAATGTTATTTCTGTGACATAAATCCTCTGTAAACAGACTTGATCTTTACCTCAACAGCAATGTTATGTTAGAAAAAATGAAGAATTAATTATACTTAATTATAAAATACTATTACTGTTATTTTTGTGTGTGTGATCAATGTAACTAGCTAATCTAAGCCGTCTGTCACAGGACTAACCTATAGTTCTAGCTGTCACCAGCCTAGAAACACTCACTGTTGAGGATGCAACTCATGTTCTACAGAAAGGCTTCAGGGATGGAGTCTGGGAAACGCAGTCCAATAGCAAGCAAGGGTGAAGTAAACTATCACATATGAATGGTTTTGTTGATTAGATGAAATGCAAATTTAAAAGGAAGGAATTTGAAGAACTCTCTGCTAGGGGTGCAGGGTTACGCTCAGGGTGGCCTCAGCATGTCATCGAGCCACCCCTTAGGACCACCCAAAAAATCCTGGACTGAAAACTGGTGGAAAACTGTTTTAACATCTAACTGTCTTATAAACCTTTACACTCATGGATCTGTTACACACCTGCCAATGCAGCCCCTCGCGTTGTTAATGCAACATTTACAAGGATGGTTTCAGACAACATGTCATTGCAGTGGTTTTTTCATGTTTACAAGTATCAGATGCACAAAATATCAGCTATATATTTGGTATCAGTCAGCTGAAATCAGTCAAGCCCTTCTATGTATTATTCTGTTTGTCCTAAAGCAAGATTAATATAGCACCATAGGAACTACAGTCTAAAAGTTAATATAATGATTAGTGCTAATGAATGCTCAATAGGGGTATGGTCTGGGTTTTGATGCAGCCGTTATATATGTTACATTCACATGGTGAAGGCATCCCTTCACATTTATGTTGTGTGTTTTAAATAATGCACTTTTGGTGAAATGTGTTGTCTTTGTTCAATCTTTGCCTCTGCCACCTGGAACAAACCTGTCAACACCTTTGGCAAAAGGCATTTATTACCCACTCCGTCTCCCTCTTCCCACATTCATTTTTCCAGTCTGAGATATTCATGATGAAGTTGTATCAATCATTCAGATGTGTCAACTCTACACACACCCCTCTGGCATGATATAAAACATTCTTCGAAGCAATATTCGGTTGGCTTATCCAGCAGGAAGGGGAGGGGTCGGGGAAATAAAGAACAGGACTCAGTCACTGTCAAAAAATAGGAATAAAAATCATGAATATCAACATCATGGTCTTTGCACGGCTTTGAAGCGTCCTTTTAAATGGAAGATATTTGTATCAGGCCTCTGTTACAATCACTGCCAACAATGCAGTCCTTGCCTTCATCTGTCCTTCTGAGATGCCGTCACGCAGTAACAGCTGCAAACAAAGAGAAAGAGGAGAGAAGAAAACTTGCTCACCAATTAAAACCTAAACGGCCTCTTGCAGAGTTCCCCTCCCCTGCAATTACTGCAGTGTGTGCACAGAACGCACCACTGTGTACCTGTGGAGAGTGTTGGATGTCCTCATGGGCAAACTGTCTGTTTCACCACATGTGAATGGGGGTTCTGCAGGTAGCAGGTGTAAATTAATTTGAAGCAGCAGGTTGTTTACATAATCAATAACATAACATAATCAGACAGATGAAGAAACTTTATGGTTGTCCAAACACGCTGAAAAGTGTTTATAGCTGAGCCTCTATGGATGGCATGTTGGTCTAAAATAGTAGTTACTAGATGTAACACCAGTTCTATGAGTACGTGTGCAGCCCACCAATTTTATTTTCCCAATCTAAAACTACAAAACTATGACTTGTGTTGTTGCACTTCGCTGATAGCAAAGTTGTTGATCATAAGTAATATTATCATAACAAATACATGCGTACAACATGTACAACAGCTTCATCAGCAAAATGTACTTGATGTATTAAAGTGAAAGTACTGTTGCTGCGGTAAAATGACCACTTTGAGTATTATTATATGACATCATTAGATTAATTAATGGCACGGTGGTGCAGTAGTCAGCACTGTCACCTCGTGGAGTTCTCCCTGTCGCATGGGTTCTCTTCGAGTACTCCGGCTTCCTCCCACAGTCCAAAGGTATGTAGGCTCATTGGTGACTCCAAATTGGCTGTAGGTATGAATATATATATATATACTGTATATATATATATATATAGATATATATATATCATATATATATATGAGTGTGAATGATTGTTTGTCTCTATGTGCCCTGTGATAAGCTGGCAACTTGTCCAGGGTGTACCCCGCCTGTCGCGCCAAAGTCAGCTTGGATAGGCTCAAGCCCCACCGTGACCCTGATCACGATAAGCGGTTACAGAAAATAGATGGATAGATTGATAGCTAGTTTTGTTGGTAATTTGTTCCCCACAATAATTTTACCTTTGTGGTGGAGCTGCTAAAAAGTCAGACTGAACTGGGACCCCAGCTAATTGAATTCAGTCCAATTTTATTTATATAGCACCATATCATAAGGGAAGTTTTCCTCTTTATAATATTATTTACACCAATCCCCACTAGGAGCGAGCAGTGACTAGACACTGCTATTTTTTGTAAAACAACCAGCAGCTTGCTCCGTTTATACACAGTGCAGTTTGTGCTGAAAAGGCCAAAAAGGGATGAAAAAAGAATAGAGTGTGGGTGAGATCAGGGATGGGGAAGAATCATAAAACACACTTATAATGAATTATAACTTCAAGGGTCTGGCTTCTTGCATAATAATCACTTATGATTCAGCAGAGATTCTTTTAAATGCTTTACACATTACTTACTTACAGTATAACACTGCATGCACTGTAATAGCATACCATGAGTCCTTAATACAGTTGATTGTAGAACCTCTAGTTGAGAGCATCCACAGTTCTAATTTACTATAACTTACATCTGTAATGACTGTTATTATAATGCATTAGCAAAACCTTATGAATTATAATTCAGTACGATGCCCCCATAACACAGTATAGATGTGGTCTTTATAGAAAGTGTTACCAAAAAATCTGACTGGCAGTGATTGGATCTAAAAACTTTACTTTGTGAGTTGATCTTCCAACTTGTTTCCAAAAGGCTGTTGGTTCAGCAGTCCTAATGTTGGTCCTTGCCTAAAGCTTGTGCTCCAGGAGTATGTGCTTTGATTGAAGGAGTTATAACTTTGATAAATGTGTGCAATCTTTTGACACAATCAAATTATCTGCAATATAACAGGTTTCCACAACATAAATAAGAAAGATAGAAAGATACTTGGACACAACGCCTGAAAAGTTCACTGCGTTTGTGAAGTGTGAAGTGCAAAAGCAACAGAATGTTATTTTTAAATTACATCCTGAAAAACAAACAAACAAAAGAAAAGTAATTCACTCTTGGTTTGGGAAAACAATCTTAATAAAAAACTATTTTCAGCTCATTTTACAAGCAGGAATACACTTTAGAAACTAAAGTCATCTATCAGGGTGAATCATTCTATCAATGTGATTTCATCCATCTCAAATGAGAATCATTCATGTGTTCAATCAAGATTTACACCACACATTTTATCACTCCATGTATAGTGTATTGGGTTTTTCATCAGTTCGATGCACTGCAGTCGCCTAAACTAAGTGCGAACAGCAGCATGTCATTTTGAGTTACATCCTCAAAATCATAAAAAAAACACAATTTATCCGCTTTTGGTCAGGAAAACAATCTTGATAAAAAAACACATTCATACATTTTTTTTTTTTTAAGGTGGAATGCACTCTATCAACTAAACTTGTGTATCACATGCCAATCTCCAGGCCTGTGGGCTAGATCTTGCCCGCCATGAATTTTTGTCTTCGAAAAAATGAATCTGTCGAAGATGTCTGCTCTCAGAATGAATAAAAAAGGAAATCTCTGCTCAAGACAGAGAATTCCAGAAAAGGTGGGAGACTTAAAGACTTGCATGTACGCCTCACTTGCCATTAGACCCTTAAATTTGTTGATGAACCATATCACACAGCGTCGTGGGCTGACCAAATTCTATGAAACCGAAAAGGAAATCACCATGCCAGAGGAAATCTGCTATGCGACCAAGCTTTTATGTTTCCCAGTTTACTGCACATGAAACAGTACAGATGCAAGTGAGCATCATGATTATGCATGATGTAGTGAGAGCTTTGCATGTGAAAACAACCTGCTGGAAAGCCAAATGTGACGTGAAAACTTTACTCAGCTTCCATTTTGTCAGCCCGCAGCATACAGGATGTGCACGCCATCAAGTCTCGCCTCAAGGTTGAGAAATTCAGTTTTTAAATTTTTTACACATTCATTTGCAGCTGAAGTGGAGAGCCTGTCAGAGTACTGACGGGAAGTGCTGGATGAATTACCCCTCACAGTTTGGAAGCACTTAC
Organism: Argyrosomus regius; assembly: GCA_946959425.1. Taxonomy (NCBI): domain Eukaryota; kingdom Metazoa; phylum Chordata; class Actinopteri; family Sciaenidae; genus Argyrosomus; species Argyrosomus regius. Next base: position 8,649,048 of record OX336899.1, on the reverse strand, counting down.
AAATGTTCTCTGTGATAAGGATCAAGGAATCTTTTCATAGGTCCAGCTGCAAAAGACAAACCACCCTCTGAGCAGATATTCAAGGCTAAATGAAAAAACTGGGAGCAAATAGGTTAAGTTAAGAGGTAGATGTGTCATTGAGCTCTACATGTCCAGGCCTTTCTTCTCTTGTTCTACATGTGGTTTTTCTCACAGCAGCTGCTGTTGTGAATTTGCAGCAGCCACCAAAGTCCAGCTGACACGGCGTGAAGTCGTCTCATATCTCCTCTGTCACCTGAATTGTCTTTGCAGCATTGCAGTGTTCAGCAAAGCGTAGCTTCTTCATTTGTTTCTCTCTGATCTTGTTCATCCATAACAGGCTAAAAGTTACAAATGCCTTCGCGGTCTAGCAGTGATGACTTGCCATGCTGTGTCACAAGTGTCACAAACAAAGAAAAATAAAAATGAAGCTTGCTGCTTCGGGGGAAGATAAAAAAAAAACAACTAAATGTAACATGTTTTGGATGCTGTGAGTATATTTTGAAATACAAAGTGTGGTATTTGTATGAGCTTGAGAGATGGGTAGTTTATGTTTGTAATGTTATTTAATCTATCAACCAAAAGTGTTCATGGAAGTATTATAGAACTGGATCCAAAAAGATTCAATCTAATGAGAATGCTTGCCTGGCACAAATGCCAAAAAAAGTTAATTAAATAAATGCTTTTATTGGCTCAAGGAAAGTTTTACAAATACAACATTTGGGATAATGGAAGTACACAGCCCAACAAAACGTAGATCATTTTTAGACATTTTAATGTGGAAATAACCTTTAATGGGTCTTTAAGGATAGGGACTGGCTGGAGTAGCCATAAACAGTCCTATAACTAAGCAAGCTCCATTCCCAGATGAAGACAGTCCAGACGAAAGCAACTTATAAAGTTGATATGGTGACCATGCTATGAAACAGTATTTACACATCCAGCAGACGCTGAGCAACATTATTATTCATTTGGCATCAGATTTCTGGCAATGAGGCGAGCTCAAGTCCAATATTCACCATTTCCTTTCAGTTCTGTCTTGGTCGTCACCAAATCCTGAGAAAAACATCTGGTCTTAGTTGTTAATTGCTCCATATGTTCACCAGCTAGACGCAAAATTTGTGTGTTTGCTGTTTGCTGCTGGGCAATTAGTTTATAGTGGGGTTTCCTTTGAAAACAGCTGCCTGCTGTTGCTTCAAAAGATGCTAATGAGAGCAGTGAGACAAATACCAACAATAACCAAAACAATGAGCTGAAAGATGGTAAAAAGCACCATGGGAGCCTAGAGCCTAGAGGATAATCTTTTGGGGTTCATCAATACAAGCAACACCTTTCTTTGGTCTCTCATGCCCAATATCAAACTGAAAGTGCTTACACAGTGGTAGGTATATAAGATATCCAATTATATGGTCAGTGTTGCTGGAAAAAATCCAGCCTTTTGAGATCATTTTTCACCTTTGGCTCATTCTGGGTTTCCAGACAGCTTCAGCTTTCAAATAAACAAGTCAAAATGGATGCGACTGCAATGAATGATGCAAGCACAACCTTTTGAAATCAGTGACAAAATGTGTCGCCTTCTAGCTTTCCTCAAAAGACCAATAATATAAAATGTATGGCTTTTAAAAGTTTGAAAGGATGGTTATGGGCCGGAGGATTTGATATATCAGAGTGTCTGCTGCTTTATCTCACACACAGTGCTCTTCATTTCTCTTGCAGACCTTTAAAATTGACCAATGTTAGGCTAATGTAACATTTGATATGTTAAACCTTTCCTTTTATGTCTCTAAACTATTTACCTGGACACATTATAGAGACAGGCTCTGTGGTCCTTTTCAAAAAGAGTCTTATTACCCACATCACTGCTTCAGGTTTGACTCCATATATATAAGACTGCCGTTTCAACCCTTTTCTATTTGGCATTTTTCGGTTTCATTTGTGCTTTTCTTGTATAACTGACCATTTAGTTGCCTGACGATGCCAAAACTTTTTCAGCTTTTGTTGAAACTGAAAGTTTAGAGGAGATTTAACTTCATGATTATTCTGTAGCTTGCAGTACTGTTACATTGTTTTTATTTTAATTTACACACATTAGAGACACCTCTCAATATAATGCACGTTGTGTGTTGATGTGCGGAACCTCAGACATTGAGTCTCTATTTAAAGGTCTAGTGTGTAGGCTTTAGTCACATCTAGGTTTCAGATTGTAACCAACTGAATACCCCTGGCCTCAATCTCCCCATCCAAGCATGTAGGAGAATCTACATTGGTTGCAAAAAAACGCAAAAGGCTCAATCTAGAGCCAGTGTTTGTCTGTTCTGGGTTACTGTAAAAACAAAGAGGTGCAACATGGTGGAATCGATATAAAAACTCATTTTAAGGTAAGAAAAACATAATAATTCTTGTTCAAGTGATTGATTGAAACACATACTTCTGCCAATAGATCCATCTAAATCTTACATACTGGACCTTTGAACTTAAAAATAGTAGAGGTAAACTCACAAAATGCACAAAAACTGACTGAAATATTGGAAAGAATGATTGAAAGTGTGATGGGGATTTTAAATGGATGAAAAACTAATGGGCAGGATTAATTAATAATCAAAATGATTGTTAATTACCGTTCTAAAACAACAAAAAAACAGGAATGTTTCACCTTTCAAAAGGTTGTGCAGTTTGGCAGGCTTTACCAGCATATCCAGTATCATTTGGTGCTTCATCATGCTAAACCAGAAATTAAATACACTCATGAGATGCATCACTCCCTCATGTTTTATCAACCTACTGACTACAACAACAGATCGACTCAGATGTTGAGAACTGCTTTCTCACCTACTTTGTACAGCTCCACCTGAAAGAGATGTCAGAGTTGAGTCACCACCATTGGCAATATTCTGGGGAAGGGTGGGAGCAGAATTTACTGGATCAGAACTGACAAACCTCGTGCATTATGAAACTCATTTGGATGTAAAATCTCTGACAAACATTGCACGAATCCAGAGAGCCAGTCTTCCATCCTAGCGGAGCAGCTCCAGGCTTTAAATCAGCATGACATTTTATATAAACGCATTTGTTCTACAGTATCTTTAAGAGAAAGCGGCTAATGCTCTTGTTCCCTTTCTGGAATGTGCCCGTCTGTCTTTTATTAGTTATCATACCATAATGTATTTGATTTCTTTCCCTCTCTATAAGTTCTAACACTTCAAACGTTTCAAAGAGCTCAACAAAAGGTTTTTATAAAAGTGCTATAAAGAAATCTTACATCATGCTTTACACTAAATGCTGGCGCCTTCTTGTACAAATAAAAGCTCCCAAACACTCTCAGTACACTCATTTATCTTTAAACACCAGCAGTGTGAGACTTCTGCTTCCTTCTGCTGTTGCAATATCAGAGAAAACCACCAAATATGCTACAGACATCTAACCTAATGTAAGATGAGTTTCATTTTTATACAGTAGATTACCTTATTTTTCTCAGGTTTAGTTAGAGAATCGGCTTAATTTATTTAATAATAACTATGTGTGTAAACAGGAACTGTATTTTATGGTACACGTTGCCTGTAATCTTAAAGATGGTTAAGATTGGTGGAGTGATATGATGTATCACATTGTGCGTCAGTGTTCAGTTGTCCTACAGTTGAAGCGGACATTAAAGCGACCAAGTTAGACAGAGGAAGACGTTATGTGCGATTGCTTGACCCACAGCCAGAAAGTAATTTGATTTAGTAAAAGTCAAAGTTATCGTTGACGCTAAGAGTAACCAGCTTTACACTGACAAGTAAAGCATCTGCTCAGTATCAAAAGTCGTGAGAATGACCTTTAGAGATACACAGATCGCATTGTAACTTCAAAGGATTGATCAAGCTTTATAAATGATTCAGAAGTCCTCACTATGATACATAAATGATGCCAGAAGTTGTGTCATTCGAGTGTGCCAGACTTAAATCTAGCCATATTCTACAGTACATGCGAATAGCCACCAGTAGAATGTGTAAATGAATGCAAACTGCCTACAGCTTTTTTGCTGGAGTCATAAAGCTTTAGGCATTACAGTGTAAAATATTTAAAAACAAGGTGTCAGTGCGCTATTGAACTCTACAAGCTCACCAAATATTGACGGTAGCATGCAGGGTCATTTATTCTAATTAAATAGCAGTCGTAAAAGTTAGCTCACCTATGTAGATTCTGTACATTTATATCCTTCGGAGGAATGAAGCAGATCCAAGCAAGTAAGCTAATTTGATTGACCTTTGCATTTTCCTTTATTGATCGCTGAATAGATTTAAAAGTAAATTAACATTCAGCTCTCGCCTTGCCTTTAATGACAAAGGAAATGTTTGTGTTTATCTCGTTCCAGTATTGGGTCTGTTTTAAAGAGCATATTCTTCTTTTTGAGTGAGAGGATTTGTTTGTATTGCATGGTCTTGCACAACATTAATCAACAGCAAACTGAGAAGATACAAGGCTGGAGCGAAGCTGTCTCAGGCAGCATAATCACCTTTAATCTCAATTACTTTATCAAAATGCTTATTGAGGTTCATCTTAGCTGAAGCATCAATCAGTAACAAACCAAGGAAATTGTAATTGCATGATAGAGCAGAGCAAGGTTACAGACCTGGAACATAATGTGTAACACAGTGATGCTTTAGAAAATTGTCTTCATGTGGAAAGTCTTCATGCCGAGTTTTCTGCATTTAAAAGTGCTGGATCTGATCCAGAGTGCACATTAAGGGCAAGGTTGGCGTTGTTGTTAACAGCTTTTCAGTTTTAAATGTATTATTCTAGTTTTAGTGAATTAATATTAATTTGTGAGTTATCAAGAAAATGAAACCGTTGGCTGGTCATAATATGATTTGTGTATTGCTGTTTGGTAAAAGTGCGGCCTTGCAAGCGAGTGTCACGATCGGTCAAAGATAGATAATAAAGAAAGGAGCATTGTAAGAAAAGAAACTACTAGTTTCGGTCTCTTACTACAGTGTGCCAAACTACTGAATTATCTTTTTAATCCACTGAAAGGCAATGAAACTGGACAGGACATGGAAACATGTTACAGTCTTCTGACATCTTTTGAAGGAACTATTCTGTTTTCTGGAGTCAGGAAAAAATGGAAAAATAGATCCATTGTTATTCACAGCGCTGTAGTGTCGCCGGTCTTTTAGAATGAAGCAGACTATGAACCAAATTATTTTATTCCAGTAAGAAAAGAGTTGACTGTAAGTTTTTCAAAGTATGTGTTAGAAACAGCTGTGTACAGAATCCAAACACTCACCAACGAGCTGTCAACTAACGGTAGTCTCTAGGCACTGACGTACAAAGTATTCATAAAAAAGACTTTACAAACACAAGGCTGAGTCCTTACCGGAGCAGCCTGGGTTTGTTTCCAATCTGCAGTCCTTTGCTGCATGTTATCCCCTCTCTTTCTTTTCTGTCTATAGCATCTTCCTGGCATCATCCAAATAAAGGCATAAAAACCAACAAAGCACCTGTTTGGAACAAGTTATAGTGTCATGATAGGGGCATCCTCAAAAGGTTCACAAGCAAGGATGGGTCAGGGCCTCTAGTCCAGCAGTTTAATGATGCACAATACATTCATGGACTTCACCATCTACTATCCATAATATCATTAAAACATCCAGAAAATAAAGACAAATCTCTGCAGGTAAGGGCCAAGGCTGGAAACCAGCATTAAATGCCTGCAAATCTTTGATCCATCAGGCGGCACTGCATTAAAAAACAACATAATTGTACGAAGGACATATTACACAGGCTTCAGAAAACTGCTGTCTGTAAACAGAGTTGATCACTGCACCTACAAATTCAAGTTAAGACTCTAAAATGCTAAGAGAAGGCCACATTTTTTGACCATGACACGGTCAAAAAATGTGTCCATGTCTTTTTTCTTCTGTCGAAAACAGAGTCTCAACTTTGACAAAGTATTGACAAAGTTATGTCGAGAGAGTTATTGTTCCCTTTGGGCAGACCTCCTGGAAAAGTGGGCTACTGCTCCTGTTCGACCCTCTTCCAGATAATTCTGTCTCAAACACTCAAAAATAGATACATTACATGTTCATTCTGCACAGGTATGTCTGCTCTAAGCATGTCGCATGGTTCAGTGTGCACACATGGTGTACTTGTCGCTTCACTGTGGCTATGAATAAAACAGAGAGCACTTGTCAGCAGCCAGATGTTGAGGCTGACGGCTAAAGCAAGATGGAAGATTATGGTGAGCAAGATTAATAAAAAAAAAAACTTGAGTAAGCCCAAACATGATTTATACCAATTAGCCATTTCTGTTCAAGTGAACTCTTTAAGGACTCATTAATCAGAGGAAGGCTCAGTTTGTGTTCATAAATAACAATGTCAGGGTGAGGAGATAGATTGCCCAAAGTGGGTTAAGATGCTAACGAGCACAACACGTTCTCTACATGTGCAGTTGTTTGACTATGTGATATCTATGTTGATTACTGGGATTAAACAATTATGTCTCATACAAGTTGAATTTATAACTAACAAAATGCACCTATCTTCAGTAAATAGTCATGGGTTTTACTGCTCCTTACGTGGTCAGCGGCAACCAACCAACGCTGGCTGATAGCTAGCTAGATATTGTTGTGTAACTGACATTACTGTGCAAGTTTGCTGTGTTTTTTCCATCTGTAGGAAAGGAGAAGAAGAAGAAGACAAGAAGTAGGAAAGCACAAGGGTTTGGTCACGTTGGACTCTGGATAACTTGTTCAAAGATGGTGCCAAAATCATTCCTATGCCCATTTTCCCTGGGTGCATACGCAAAAAAAAAAGCTTCCATGGACTTCCTCATGCTTCCGTGTTTTTGACCTGTTGTCGTGGCTTCTTTTTCTTTTTTGATAAGCTCTCAATAAGTTTAGCGAGCAGTTTTAATCTTCTGATTAAAGAAAAGTTCTCCTGGCATTATTTTTAAACCTCAAAGTTTTCTTCTGCGTTCGGCTCCTCCCTATAGCGATGTTCATGATTGGATATGAACTAGTCACCTGATCATATGCTTTTACACTTTTACCCACTTGAAGGTGCCATTACACTAGAAAACTCAGATGATGCTGAGGAATAAAAACATGCGTCATTTCAAATGTTTACCAGAGAGGACTCCTGCCAGACTGTAGCTCTCCTACATGTAAGTCCTTGGATAAAGATGTTGTTGATAAGAGAGACTCCCTACCTACTCTCTCACAATAATGCTCTTTTTGTTACAGTACACTTATGCAAAACACACATAGCTCATGGGAAGAAGATTTTCTCCGCCTCTCAGAGAGACAGAAAATGTTTATCACCAAACTCCCCAGATCCTGCACAACAAAATGACCTTGTTTCCCATGGCTCGTGTGTTGCTCTTTGAGTCGTAACACAATAATGTTTTCTTTGGTTGAAATGAGCACATATTGGCTATGAAAATAATACGGTTATTTTGATTAAAATAAACACAAAGGACATAAAATATACAGAACACGATTTCCTTCATCGCGCTCATACAGCCTAAAAGGACTCCAGCTTATCCAGTTAGGGGCTGCACAATTGAGACATGCACTGGCAGAGCCAGATGACTTCCTGTTGACTCCTCTCACACGTGAATTTGAATATATGGCTCTTCAAGACTTTCCACATGTTTTTGGACTGAAGAGATCAAATTCCAATAAGTAAGAGAAGTAATGTCAGGATCTTTGTTAAACACTGAAAGTGTGTGTCTCATGAAGAGCATAGAAGTTGTGAAACCCCGTGCATGTAGTCAAATTCTATGTCATTAAATCCTATTGTAACAACGACTTGAAGCCACAGTGGACACTGTTCAGCAAAGACGACATGGACCCTCTATGAAAACAATTGATTTCATAGTAATGACCTTTATAAACCAATTTTACTTACTGGGATAGACTCCAGCCCCACCGTGATCCTGATGAGGTGGTTACAGATAATGGATGGATGGATGGAGATTTGTCATGAAGCAACATGTAACATCTATTTACATGTACATTAAAAGGAGTTTTTGCAGTGCTATACTTTTACTTGCTTAATTTCCCAGTTTGCTTTATTACAGAGGCACATTTTGGTAAAGAAATTACAAGTTTCGCAATTCGATTGAACTTAACATACTCTATGTGTCAGTTCCATTAAGTAATTATATGTGATTGGTTGTGTTTTTCCTTTTTGTTTGCACATATGATTGATTAAAATGCATGCATTTAAAAATAAATATAGTTGTTCTAAGTACAACTGTTGTTCTTCTCCATGCACCTTGACAGTAGGTGAAGCTGTGCCAGAACCGCAACTTGACTCCAACAACTTTATATCAGAGCAGAGAATTCCATGTCACTTGGAATCAAATAAGGGGCATCTGAGCCAGTCATCAGTTCAGATGATAATACCTCTTGTGTATCCTTGCATGAAATGGCCTGTTCGTCCGTGCATTACAGGTTTAAACCTGACAGTGACAGTGTGTACCTAGACAAGGGTGCAGTGTCTGTGCATGATAATGTAGTCACGGATCGGATCAAAGTCTGAGTCACTTAGGATATTCAGTGCTCATAATATGTGAGGAAGATAGGTCTCCAGATCATCCAGATGTGGGCTTACAACACTGGGAAGACGTCCTGGTTGGGGACTGTGGGTCCACACAATTACAGGTTATCATGAATGGTTATTAACTGACTAATACAGAAAATATAAAAGCTGCAGGTAGCTACTGTAAAGTCAAAAGGTTACATTAATGTAATATTTTAGCAGAGTGCTTTAGCTATTGTGTTAAATTTTTATCTTGGAGGGTGAAACATGGAAATAAGCATGCAGAAAATGGCTGTCAAGATATCCTTAGGGTCCATTAGTGTGACACAGTGCCTGGAGCCTATTTTATGAATATAGCCTGATTTTAGCATTCTTATTCAATTTGCATAAAACAATTTTTATTCACTTTATTGGATGGAAATACAAGTCTGCAGAAGTGTTTTTTAAGTTGGAATTAAATGGGAGTGAATGAGCAGTTTGGTAAAACTGATTTTAAAATACTTATTTCCTGGTGCGTGCATATAAAAACTCGAAGGGGGTGGAACATTTAAATCACGCTTGGACCATCCTGTGACATCTGTCATTTCTCAAAACAAAGCTTTTCATAAATACTAGCATATCATTTTATTTCCAACTTGTAATGAAAAGTTGCAACATGGCGGTCTCTGTGAAAGAGGACCCACTCTTTCTGTAGAGACACATGCTCATTTTAAGGTAACAAAATCACAACAATTCTTATTTCTAGGTGATTGTACACTATTAAAACCTTGCTATGGATATTATATTTCATTTCTGCCATATTCTGTAAATAGATACTGCAAAATCTTAGACATCAGACCTTTAATGTCTCTGAAATCTTTCAGAGGGATAAGAACACTTTAACTTTCTCACCCCGACTTACAAATTGTCTAGCTTGTGCTTGTACTGTAAGGTCTATTTTAAAGATTTCCTTATGATCTGTTGCAGTAATGGAGGCACATCTTTTTTTTTTTATTCTCCCTCCTCCAAAAGAACTCCACAACTCCATATTTTTTTTATTTTGTTGCCCTTAAAATATATGAGTGAAATGGCAGGATGAGAGGCATTGGGAGACTTTTGACAGAGACTCAGAGCAGAGCTAATGGCCCATTAAGCGGAAAAAAGCTGCTTTTGATGTGACTGAAAGAGGAAAGTGAGAAACATGCAACAGCTGCAGAGAACAGAGGCATACGAAAGAGAGAGATGGGAAGGTGAAAACAATACTACAGAGCAATCATTTCCTCAACATCCTCTACTTACGGATCAGGGTTGCAATATAAAGAGTGGCTTGGATCAGTGTAGACACTCCATGGATTTAAAACCTTGTTATCTGCTCTGTAGTTTTGATGTGCTGATGAGCTTTGACTGAGCCTGTATACATTTTCAATCCTTGGGTTGTGTTCGCACACCGACAGCATTTAAAACATTGTTTCGCATCAAACATTGCTCACAGCATGCGGTAATTATTGTGGCTGTGTTGATGCTCGAGTATAGCACGCGTGTCATGCTTATGGTTCAGCAGAGCACGATTACAAACAGATGATGGAAGTCACAGGCTCCCTTTATGGTGCTTGCATGCAGCAGTTAGCGAGCCCATGCGTGAGAAATACTTTGGCACATATAAGACAGAGGTACTGGTTGATCACGTATGAATAAAGCTAAGAGGTTGATGATGAGATGATGATGCTAATTGTACTTTAATGCTTCTTATTAGCAGGATGATTTTGTATCACTGATAGTGCCATCTATTCTTCTAGGTCCTCTTGCAGTGTGGATGATCTCCAGGCAGTTTGAGTCTTGTGAACTGTCGTTGCTCAACAACACAAAAGCTCTTTCAGATAAACCAATGAAACATTTGATGAATAAATTCAATTTATCATTGTGGCTTATCACATTTTAAATCCATTTCTTTCTTCTCTTGGTTTTATTCATGCTCCATTATGAAGGACTCAGTTCCTGAATGTACAAGGTTTACTGAAATGGAAAATTGTCAATCATATTTTGTTCAGTAAATATTCTTGATAAGAATATAAATTAGTAATTATAAATTAGAATATCCAGAATTCACCTGTTTTTACAGCACACACACACGGAGCAGCTGATCCTTTTAATGAATCACAGATGTTAATGCCAATAACACAACTGTTCCAGTGATCATCAGGTGATAAGGGTTTACTGCCCTCAATTAGACAAATTATTTTATAGCCTGAAAAGGGAATAAACTCCTCTCATTTTGGCAATTATTTCATTTTTCAGCTTATTTTTTTTAAAATTAATTCATTACTTGTTTAGTGTATAAAACATCATGGACATAGTGCACATTTCAGATTCCAGGTTGACATTTTCAGTATATTAAGTTTACTATAAATGTGAAACTAAAAGGGAGAGAAAGCAGCTAATTTTCACATGGGAGAAGTGCCCATGATAAATGACTTAGGTGTGCTTTGGGCTGATCACAATAAAAGGCCACTACTCATGGTAGTTCAGGGCCCAATAAATGTCTTTTTATTTTAAAGCGGCCTTTTATTATGACCAGTTTACAGCTCACCTGTGTCATAGTCTGTTTAATCAGAATCTCGATATGCCACAGCGACATTATGTAACTTCTCTACCATGAACAACATATTTTAATATGTCTGTAATCAGATGAATGGTGTCTCTGTCATTCCCACTCTTTGTATGCCTGTATGTAACTTTGTGCTCCAGGTATGACCACTTGAGAAGTACGTAACACTTTATGGCACTAAGTCACACACCACCAACTGCAAACTATTGCTGCTGTTAGCTAATGTTAGTTAGCCGGTCTGTCCAGACTGTGAGCTCAGGGCAGCAGGGAAGTGTTAGTGTTTGCACCAGAGGTGTTTAGGACCACTGAGAAGAGGAGGTTTTCAGGCCCAGGGTGCAGGGGAATGATGATGTGGAGCGGAGTAGGGTAGGCAGACAATGTGATCGGTTGCAGCAGCCTCTATGGACATAATGGCAGAGGAAAATGAAGAGGACGTTGACACAGGAAGCTCAGAAGAGAAAATGAGAGTGACCGAACAAGAGGCCGCAGAATTAGAGAATATCAGGGATTGACTCGTTTGTTTGGCTGTTAGCAAAGTTGTTGACTCACTAACAATTGCAAGAGTTTGCATTATATTTTAATGGTGCAAACTAACTGATGTAGGCATCGACATATATGCTTGTTTAGATGGAAGAAGACCACTTCAGGACAATTCTGATCCTTTAAAATCTCTCAAGACTCGCCATCTGTTGAATGACTGACCAAGGCTGTGTTTTTGCTGGTGATTTTTTCACTCTTTGGTGTCAATTATTTTCTTTTTGCCGTTCTGTTCCTGCTCATAAATAAAATTCTCTGAAGAAATATCTCTCCTGGGTCCCTTTAGCTAGTAAACATATGCTCTTTCTGATCTTCAGGGGAACTGTGTGACAGGCCTTAAGAAGAACCAGCCAATCTTGTCACTGTGTGAAAACCAATATGAGACAACACATTTTTAAAAAGTTTGAAACACAATTTGTATGAGGAAGGGTAAAAGTGGACAACCATGCCTGGTGAAACAGTGTTTTTCTCTCTGTTGCCTGGCAGAAGGCAGTTGCAAATGCCCAGGCTGGCTCCAGGGCCACAGGGATGTTCAATGCTAACAATCCCTGATTATGTGTTTGCACCAAGCATCACAACAGAGCGGGCCGTGCTACCCACAGCAAATGAGCTACCCATAGTTGACAATACTCCAATCTTGACTTTCAATGAGGATGTGGTCTCTTAAGAAATGGTGATCATCAACTATAGAAACAGTCGACAGTCTTGCTGATGATCGTTAAAGGGAAGCAACTTAGGTGTGATGGTTTGGCTACTCATAAAATGTTGCCATTTGACAGCAGCTAGATAAACAGTGACCTGTTCCTGGTGTCAGATGTTATAGAAAAGCTGCCAAGAGATGACCCAAAGCCCCATGTCCTCCTGCTGGACAGCCACAGTAGCCTACAGTCTACAATTTGGACTTAATACAACTGATGAAAACCAAAAATATGCATGTGAAGGTCTATCCATCTACACATGTTGTTCAGTCTGCTGACAAAGCACTTCTCAGAAGATTGAAACATAACTGGTATGAGGAGGGGTGGAAGTGGACAAGGTAGGTATGGCAGATGTTTGCTAATAATTCTTCTCTCTGTTCTCACTTATCTTGACTTTCTGACTTTTTTGTAAGGATGTTTAGCTCCACAATGTGGACAACTAGCAGAAATAAGTTTAGAAGGTTTATTAAATGTAACAAAAACAGCTCGACAGAGGAGAAGGTGAGAGTCTGAGAGATCCAGGCAAGATTCTCGGGGCACGAGGGTGAAGGCTGGAGAACAAACAAACCAGGCTGAGTGTGGCAGAGCTGGAGGACAAAGCAAGAAGAAAAGCGTCAAAGCAGGCATCTAAAAAATACAAAGACCAACAAGATTCTTCAAGAAGGTTTCTCAGAGTTGGTAAGTTTCTATGTTTCCGTGAAGGAACAACAAACTGGCAGAGTACTGGCAGGGAAAACATGAGGAAAACACAAGGAAATAGACAAGACTTGCAAATCCTAACATCTGAAGGAAGTGTGGAAACAGACACAGAGACAGCAATGCACAGAAACAAACATTCTTAAAAGCACTTGTCAATAAAATAGTTCTTCATCTTTTTATTGTATGACATTTATTTACGGCGTTGTTACAATGGCACACTAAAGACAATACTTAGTGTCAGTTTACCGTTAGAATTTAAATGATTTCATCTAAAATGACTGTGTTGTTTTCTTTTTTGCAAATTTGAACTGAACATCTGGCACATTTTACTTGAACATTGTGTCGTAGCTCAAGAGGGAACCCGATGACACTCTCACAACTCTCAAACAAACAATTAAACTTTTCCACATTTTGTAACAAATAAATGTTTAAGAGACTCATGCTAAGAGTCATGAAAATATCATTAGAACTCATACATAGCTTATTTGATGGTCTTAAAAGTCATTTACCAAAAAGTGTCCCGCTTTAGTTGACTCCACCAAACCAACCAGTCATCATACAACACATTCATATAGGTTATATAGCTATAAAAGGCCCATCTGATACAATATTGATGGTGACATCAAGCAATAACTGAACACAACATGTCAGAGGATCCCCTCTTTACTATAGCACATATGGATGGCACATCTCACAGAGGAAACGTAATCACATGGAATAGAATCACATGTGGAGTGAAATGAGAGAATAAAAAAGGACAGATGCGAGGCGAGGAATATATTTTAAGCAGCGAGGAGGGGAGAAGAGCAAAGAAATGCATCACAGTGAAAAGGGAGAGATGATGGATTGAACATGAGAAGATAATGAGGAATGAAATACTGTTCAACAAAATGTCATCTCTCAGACAGTGGTCTGGGGAGCATTGCTGCCATTTCACTGAGATTGTTACTATAGATGAATTTCACCTACAAAGACATCAATTCCTCGGGAGCAGCATTTCCTGGATTTCGCAGCGATAGAGGCAGGCTTTGAAAACTTGGCTTTGAAAGTGGGCAGAGTGTCAGCCCCAATGAGGCGGCTTTGGCATCGAGATGAAGGTTGAATAGGAAGAGAGCGCACATATTTCTTTAGATCAAGAGTGCTCGCTATGAACATTTCGTATTAGTGCGGATATTTCGATCTCAAAGGAAAAGATGCCACTGTGGCGTTGCTGTCTTGCATCAGAGATGTCTGTGGTAAACTGATCAACCTAAACAAACAGATCATTTGCTTAAGCTAAGGCGTTTTGAACTGAGAAAGGTTATCTGTGAAGCTGGTTGGTACACTTTGCTGTAGAATCATATTTTTGAGCTCTTAAAGAGGAGAATTTTTTGAGGGATAGGTAAGAGAAGGCCAGCAAGCTGTCAATTAAAGGTGGTAAAAGGAGTTATATGTGCTATTTCCTTGTGTGACTTTGAAATCTGAACAAAACAAGGCAAAGTCAGCGGAAAGGTCTAGGAAGGAAGCTACCAAGACTTTAAAAGCAAAGATGTTCCATTTAAAAAGTTCAAAGCGGAGGCCAAATAACTGTGGTTTGTCCTCTTCAGTGGTAAGGAGGAAGAAATTACAAGCAAAAATTACAGGCTGACTTCTGAATAAAACGGGGACCTCCACAAACACAGCGGGGAAATTGGAGAACACCAACGTGTCACATCCCTGTAATATCGTTTATATGCTTTTCCTTAGAACACTGTGACCTTCCATTAACTTTAAATTCAAGTTTTCAAAGGAGCAAACACGTCATCTTTGGAAGTATGAAAAGTGTGGCAAAATGCTATGTCAGGTCACACTTCAGCAGGGTGCAATTTTTTTCACACGATTTGAATTTGTAATAAAACATCATGCACGGCACTTTAAAGTCAGGGTTTACTTTAACATCTAAGCCTCCATTAAGTGGACTGGAGCTTTATATGCCACCAGCCCTTTCGGTTGACAGACAGAATGAGCAGTTGAGTGAAAATTTGATTTGATTTTGACTTTGACCTTTGGCAAATTTTGACAAAATGTGTGAATGAGTGTCGTGTTTTTGGATTCCCTGTTTTATTTTGTAATTCTCCCTTCTCCTTGTGTCTGTAACTTTACTTCCTGCCTTTGTTGTGTTTCCTGCCAGTTTTGATTGTCTTTGATTGCCTCGTTAGTTTCATCTGATTAGTTTTCACCTGCAGTTATCCTGCCTTCACTTGTGTATTTAGTATGAGAGCTCCTTGGTTTTAGTGCCAGTTCATTGTTTTCACTAGTTTGTTTAATGCTTTGGTTGGTATCTGTCTGTCGTCTTTAACCTCACAAAATCACATGCAACCCACTAAGTCAAAAGCTGAGATGGTGGTTACTGCTACTCTGCTAAGCTAGTTTGCTTCAGCAGGAGTTTAGCTGTTTCTTTTTTCTCCATTATGATTGAATCGAGCGTCTGTTTCATTAAGTCATGAGAAATAATTAATTGAACAACTGAAATGACTCAAAATGGATATCAGTCATTCATTAATTTTCCTTTACTGGTTATCCTTTGCAGGGTTGCTGGTGGCTGAAGCTGATTCATCACAGGGCTGACACATAGAAAGAAAAAAACATTCACATATGGCCAATTTAAAGTCAGCAATTAAAGAATACATTTCATATGACAGTTTTGATCATTCTGGCAAGATAAATAGGTCAGATTCAGGTCCAAATATATAGTTATTACATGTTGTCTTTGTCAGGCAGTACAGATATTGCTGAAATATGTAAAAGTCAGACAAGAAATATGAGGAGGTTGTAAATAAACCTAAAGTTTACCAAACCTATTTGAAAGATAAAACAAAGGCAGACAGTAATTTCTTTTTTTACCCGATCTGTCTGATGTAAACATTCATCAGTGGGATGATAGAAAGCTCTGATGTGATGTTAAGGAGTAATTCTAATTAAGGTCTATTAATGCAACCAAATTAATTAACGGTAACACAGTAACTGAAACGGTAAATTGCAGAGTGCTGTGACTTGAGTATGAATGTGTGATAGGGTTGTCGAGTGGTGCCTGTCCAGGGGTTAGAAGATGGATGGATGGATGGATGGATGGATGGATGGATGGATGGATGGATGGATGAGTAGAGAGTGGATACACAAAATGGATGGATGGATAGCAACAATAAGAGGATAAAAATGGATTAATAGATGGATGGATGGATGGATGGTAGGTCAGAGACATGTCTGTATGAATGGATGGATGGAGTCATTCATGGAGTCAGGTATTGAAAATGAATGGCTGAATGGACTGAATGGATTGACTGATGGCCGAAAGGATGGGAAAGACAAACGGAGCATGTATAGAAATTGAACGATAGATATATGGATGGAGCATTAATGGATTGTAGGAAGGATGGATGGAGAAGGTATAAACATGAATGGAAAAAGGTTTGATTAATAGGCAGATGAATGGATGAATGGGGTTGGTACAGAAAATGAATGGGTGGACAGATGTATGTATGTATGGACTGAAAAGTTGGTGGCGGAATGAACGGGTGGAAGGATGGTGCAGGTATATAAAACTGATGGATATATGGATGGAGTGAATAAAATTAATGGATTCATGGGCAGATTAATAGATGGTTAAATGGATGGATGAAAGAGGTGTAGAAAATTGATTAATGGATGGATGTTTGAAAAGATGACACCTAATTAATGCTTGCTGCATAACAGTAGTTCACTCATCAGAATGCTGCCGGCAATACCAAAGATAGAAATAATACTGGATTTTTACTGGAGTTAACTGGACAGGCTTTGGTGGTGACTCTTGATATGTGATGATTTATGTATAATCACAAATGCCTTTCATCCATCTATCCATGCTTTCATGTAGATTAAAATTCTGGAGACATCTTAATAGAAATCAAGCACTGATCAATTTGTTCCCCAAACCCAAACCTCAACCTAACACGCAATGCAAATGAGCAGGCGAACTCTTCATTATTTTTAATCCTTCATCTTATTTTAGGGGAAATCGTGTTTGCTGAACAATGAAATACTTATTAGCACCCCAGACAAAGGACACAATGATTGACAGGATTATATTTAAACAAAGCTGGTAGTTAATCACTTCTCTCTGCATGAGGGCACACAGCCTGGTATTTGTTCTCTATCTCTAATTAAACAGAATTACATTCCATAACACATTGTAAAAGCCGAGGCGTGTTTCAGACCTCAAAACAAACTACTGCAGAACATTTTCAAGGAAATGATGGGTTCACAGAGGTAACAGACAAACACATTATACTTAGAAAAGAGAGTTTTCCAGACAAGGTTATGAGACATTGACATGATTCAGTGTGCGGTGGCCCTCAGCTGCAGCTTTGTTTTTTTTGGTTTTGTTTTTTTGTTATAATCAAGCCTTACAGTAATAGACTAAAATGTTCCATCGCTGCTGGTGAAGTGCCTTCCCTTAGAACAATTTCAGTGCCATGTACTATGTCGCAGATGAGTTCAGTTACCTTTTTGGCTGAACAATGTCCTTTTTCCAACCAACATAATACACAATGACACCTGAGTACCTACCTACCTGCCCGAGTAATGTTAGATTAGAAGCATTAAAGTTCCCCTTAAACTAATAGTTTGGTATCCTTTGTACACTTATCAATCATACTGACTAGAAAATGACTGCATACTTTGAAAGTCATCAGTCGCTGCTTCACTTTTCTTCAATAACGATGACAGTATAATTAGTATAATATTGTATTATAGTATAATTGCATTTGGAGTCTTTTATGGTGGACTAGCTGGACATACAGTATATCGAGATTGCGTAATATCTGTACAGTGATATTGGTATGTACATATTATTTAATTTTTTGGTTTCTTTTTCATTTTCTTAAATTAATTTTGACTTTACTGACAACATTTCCTGTTGGTGAACAGGGAACCATCAGTCTTTGTGTTCTAGCACCATGTGATAGAATATTTATATATAGATCTGTTTATTTTTGTAACTTTGGCCTTCAATCCTGTCTGGAATAATTACATTTTATGGATTAATGTTATTGCTGAGATTAGGTTAAACAAACTGTCTGATTAACCAAATTTATATGGAGGATAAAAACAAATGTGACTGGAACAATTATTATGCAAATTGTCCATTGTAAAGACTAAGTCTAACTTCATGGTTGAACCAGAATTTATTTGGGGTTTTATTTCTAAATGAAGTGGTGTAGATAATCTGGATAATATATCTGAGGGTTTTTCTTATTTGCAGCCACATTCTTAGATTTCAGCAATTATTTTGATGAGAACAATGTTATCATAACTGACAGTGGTTATGGCTATGGAAACAAGGTCGAAGTTGTAACAAGCCCAAATTATCCTTTGAGTGTTCATCACCAAAGTAGGACAAAAAATAAATAAATAAATTAACAAAGACTAACAGTCTACAGCCATGCTAGTGGCACTGTGAGGCTGTACTCAGGGACAGCAGTGCTCTGAGCTAAATGCTAATTTCAGCATGTTGACTCACAATGACGATGTTTACCATGTACTGTATAATGGTAACTATGTTCACAATCTTAGTTTTGCATGTTAGTATGTTTTGCATTTGTTAATTTATGCTAAACACGAAGTGCAGCTGCAGCTGATGAGAAAGTTATTCATAAACTGAAGTATTAAC
The DNA here is from genome assembly GCA_946959425.1 of Argyrosomus regius. Lineage (NCBI taxonomy): Eukaryota > Metazoa > Chordata > Actinopteri > Sciaenidae > Argyrosomus > Argyrosomus regius. The sequence goes on along the minus strand of OX336899.1, from coordinate 8,630,321 downwards.
ACATTGCAATTCATTCGGAGGATGATGCTTAAGGGATCACAGAAGTTATTGCAGTTCATCCTGAGGGGGACATGCACATGCATACACAGGAGTAAGGCTAACCTGCCTTCTGTTATGTTTTTCTTTTTTAGGCTGTTGACAGCATTGAGTGCAATCTACATTATGAGTAGTAGCTCCAAAAACCAATAGCTTCAGAGCAAAATTATAAATATATATTTTGTTTAGGAATCTGCTTCCGTATTTTGTCTATCTGTTCACAGGGAGCTGGATTTTTACAGTGAATCATGGAGTAAAATGGGTGACAGGCAGGTGACTGATAGAGCTCCTTCATCAAGGTGGTATTCGAATCAAGCAGCCTTTCAAATGTCAAGGAGTGAACACCTCCACCTGAGATCAAATCGATTGAAATTCAGTATTGCCATGTATGGAGCCACACGTTCATCAGTCACACTGATATCATCACGCATTCATTCCCAGATGTACTTAGAATGAGTCATTTACCCACGAGAAATATTCTTAAGCTATGAATATGACACATTGAAGGAAAATGTAAGGTAAGAAAAACTCCAGATGATATGCTCAACGGGTGCAGAACACTATTGCTTTGTGAGAATCAATCTCTTGGTGATTTTAATGCGGGGGCCACTGATGTGCTCTCTTTACTTTTCTGGAATGATCAGCGGGGAGGTTACCACCAATCATTTCGTCTCTGCTGAACGCCACAAGGATTCATGACACGCTCAATTGAAACTTTCCATCTGTGAATATTCTGCACCATCAAATGCTGCTCACAGGAGGTGCTTAAAAAAAAAAAAATGTACACCTGCTTCTCTCCCTGTTTCAGACTGAATGAGCTCCTTTATTCAGTGTCTGCATACTCAACTACTGACTACTGCAGCGGGTCATCTGGGTTCTAAATACATAGACTTAATATTCAACAGAAATGTTTTACATCAGAGATCATCAGAGGCTGCCAGATCTCTAAATAGATACGCATTAGATACCAGATTTGACCACATGATTTGATAAGACTTTGCCCCACGGGCCCATACGGGAAATTGTGTTTCATGATGATTCAGTTTCTAATTGTAACAACAGCCTACACTATGTGAGGAGACGATTAGTGGAGAGTGAGGTAGTGATGATGCTGAAGCTGGTGATTAGAATTCCTACACGTTTTCCAATGCCCTTTTTCACAAGAGACTATCACATGACTTAAATAACTTTTGTCTCTCTATGTTGCTCTTGATGGGTAGAATACAGTTGGGTCTGACCATGTTCAACCCATGTCAACGAAGATTGATTCACAGTGGCCCCATGGACAGCCTGCCTGAACCTAACATGCATATAAATAATAATAATCCAAAAAAAAAAGACTCTTGGTCCAAAGTAATTAGACCCCGAACACTAGTAGCAACACAACGCACTACCAATTAGCGAGCAGCAGTGATCAAAACAAGTAGCAGTGCATGTCCTAAGAATCAATATAATGCTTTTCACAGTTCACGCTGTCCATCTAGCCTCTGAAAACACATTTTCCTCCTGCGATGATTGATGCACCACGCGATCAAAGCTGATAGCTAGTCTCCTTGGATCCACTTGGGTATTAGACATATTGGCACACAGACCAAAGACCTGCAGTGAAAGAACAGTACACTACGAAAAACCCAATTAGACTGGAGTTAGACCTGGCTCTACTTGCTTGCGTTACTAAGAACTGAGTGAACCAAAGAGCACGGTTATGAAGCCAGGACGGTTGACCAATTCAGAATGATTCAGGTTTAATCTGTGTCACTATATCCTGAATCAAAGTCTGTGTGAAATTAATCTCTCCATTAACTTGGGTCCTTATTGCATTTTGAAAAGCTTAATAGGGCCTTTACAAACTCTCAGGTTTTCATCCAATAATGATTTTTTCTCACTGAGAATTTCTTTCATTACCTTCTCTAAAAAGCTAAAACTTGATACTGGGATCCTCTGTCCATGTTCAAAGATAATACTAAGCCTAACCCTCTATACTACTACAATTCTTCATAGTAAATCTAAAATAAATGTACCAATTAATATAAGATCAAACAAAAAATATTGTATTTAATATTGTTCTGTCTTCAGCAAAGATTTTGGTGAAAGAAAATGGTTAAAATCAATGCAGATCAAAATGAAGGCAACAGAAACGGAGACGGCTGTTGTCAAAGCCTGGTGCAAACATTACTAACAATGTAACTCGACCACAAACAGTTGCTCAGAGACTCATGTGTGTTATTCCAGAGGAAGCTAATGTGAAGAACAGGCTCCAGAGGTCTGTCTAACTCTACAACTGCAGATTATTTCATTTTCAACCTCGATGTCTTCAGCCCCAAACAGATGCTGGCTTAAGTGACATCACTTGAGGACATTTGTCATACAGCTTCGCACAGCTCGCTCTGGAGACTTTATTCAATCTTTCACATGCAGTTTCGTAGTAACACTTGTAAACAGAGTCACTTCCTTTTTAAGCAGTTGAGAAAGATTAACGATGAAGCTACAAACTGACAGGTGGGGCAGGAGTTTAGCTCACTACATATTTACAGGAATCACTGTTTAAGGTAATACTTTACTTTAAGTGTGATGTAGTGGGAAATACTCCTGTGAGTAGGAATGGGCCTTTCTGTTTCTTCTAAAAGAATTAGGGAATCATCAGGCCAGGACTGGTAAATTATTAAGTAGTAAAGTGTTCTGCTTGGCTTGTGTGAGTGGCATATATAATGCGTTTTTGTTTAAATGGTTCGGGGCACCACACTCATTTCTGCTTTTTCACATTTTCTTTCATCTCGTTATGTTCCCCACAGCTCATATGCACGACTACCATAATGTGTAACAGGACCCATGACTTCTGGTTGATCAGCAGAAATAACAAAGGCTGGAGCCTTCAAACCGGCAATTCTGTGCTGGAGTACACAACTAACGATAAGGTATGAGTTCCAATAAGAGTGCAATATATGAGAACTACAGCAGCTAATGGGCTGAAACAAAAGCAGTGGAGTCACTTTAGATGCGAACAGAAGGAAAACAGAGGGAGAGTGAACAGTTGATGGGGACTACAAACAGTCTGATGAGACACAACTCTTGCTATAACTGTGTCCATGAAAACTGGCATTCACCACAATTTGCCACAACATTAGTTCCATTACAATAGAGTGGAGGTAATGGCATTGATAATTAGATTGTTTAGATGTATTAAAGTAGTGGCCAGAGGGTACATGGGTGAATTTCTTTTTATGCAGACATGATTTTTATAGGTGGAGTGAAAGTGATGACAACCAGACAACTCTGACACTGTAAACAGGTTGACTCTTGAATTTTTCATTGCATTGATCTCTTTATGAAGTCATATACATATAAAGTAAATTGGTACTTTTGTGATTCAGAAAACATTGTCTTCATTTCAACATTTAAATATGATCCAGTTTCACTAAAATCAGTGAAATAGTTTGTGTTGTGTGACTTACTGCTGTAAAACATTAAAGTCCGTGTAAAGTAAGAATAAATATGTGTTCCGAGTTTGTCAGACCAAAGGAGAAAGTGTTATTAACCACCCAGCCAAATTTGAATTATTTAAAATCTCGACAAGTTTATGAAATTAGGTGTCAAAATCGTTAAAAAATGAGCAGTATTCGCTGAATGCGCTGAAGCCACGGCCACTCGTGGGAGCAGTCAAGCAGCCATTTTAAAGCGAGTGAAACGTGTCAGATGAGTTCAGAATGACATGACTAACTTTGAAACACTCTGAGATGACATGAATGAATCTCTATCTCTCTGCTAGGGGTGCAGAGGTATACTCTGGGTGGCTTCAGCGTGTCATCGAGCCACCGTTTAAGGACCGCCCACAAAATCCTGGACTGAAAACTGGTGAAAAACTGTTTTAACCTCTAACTCCACATTTCAGTAATGTATCGTTCAAAGTCTTTTCCCATGTTTTCAGCAACTATTTTCCAACATTTTTAATGTACTTTGAAAGAAATCTCAGAATTGCCTTTACACAGACTTTGGACGGGTTGTAGTACACAAAGAGTACAAAGTTACATAGTGCAAGAACAGATGTACAGCACACAGAGTGGGAATCATAGACACATCATTCACCTGATTATACATCAGTGTAGCACCAAAATGATTTTAAACCTGTTATTTAAAGGTAGAAAATTACACAGTGTTACTTTAAACAGTGCTGATGCCAATCAATTTACACTTATACTGTAGGTGAGCCAAGGGGGCCTAAAATGATGACAGTATTAGAATCTAACTCATTAATAACACTAATACCAAAAATCTATATTAAAATGAACTTAGTGAGGCAAAAAAAAGGAAATGAGGATTTCACAAAAGCTCCCCTGAAGTATAATATATATATATATATATTTATATAAACACTAAAAATGTACATAGAGAAATGCATTCACATTCCCAGCATTCATCCTCTTCCTCAGGCTCAAGTCTTTAAAGTCTTTCCATTCTCAGCAATTTCACCGACACTGTGAGGTGACATTTTTTTATGAGCATTCAAAGATTTTCTGAGGTACAAAACAACAAATACTATTCATTTTTTCTGCAGTGCTGTTTAATGTTCTGGATGATTACCTCTGTTCCAGCAGTCTGTGCTGACACGTTTAGCCAATGCATCTATTTCCCCATGCTGAGAGTGTAAAGGCTTAGAGGAGTTTGGAGGACTGGATTAACCGAGAGGCAAATGGGCTGTGATGGGATGTGATGAGGCAATGACAACAGCAAGCACTGAGGAGGCAGCAGCCGTCGGGTAGAAGCTCCTCGGGGACTGACTGTGCATTAGTGCATCGTTTGTGGTAAATATGTCCCTCCGTCTGCATAGGTAGATAACTCTGCAAGTGAAGCACTGGGTTTGTGTCCCATGACGAAGAAGCCTTGTCTTTGTTTTGGATCACTTGTTAAGCCCTCAACATATGCATTTCCCTGGAGAGACATTCACTCTTCCAGCCGACAGTGAGTCATGTATAAATAAAGCATAATGGATGCCGATAGGGACAATATGTTTAGTCTCTGTTGGTTAAAAGTTAGGACACGTAAGTGCCGTGATTGAAGTGAAGAAAAAAAAAAAAAGCATCATAGGATTCTGACACATACTGCTAACTATAGATCACCGTCCCGGCCAATGGATGGATGGTGATGCAGGTGGCCAGGGAGTCACGTAGATTTTGTAATATATTTACATTGAATTTTGTCAGTCGAATTGGTTCAATATAGTTTCTTCTTCTTGGTTCAAAAGTTTTTTCCATTTCAGTGCCAAAGTGAACTCCCATATCAACCTATGCAATGAAAGTGTCAGTGTTCCGATGCAGGGTTGGGTGATGCAGGCTCCGGCTCTTCCCTAAATTTTGTCAGTCGAATTGATTCAACATGAAGATAAAATTGCAGCAGTGCAATGGGCGTGGCCTCTGACATTTTCAAATCATACTTCCCTGGATGGGGAGATACCACGATCAAGGATGTGGTTCATCCAGGGTGAGGCGCTGCCATTGCACTCCGGTAGTGCTTACCACTGCAACTTCCCCACATTCAGCAATAGTGTCAATTCTCCTCCAGGCCAATGTACCAGTTGGGCTGTTAGAGGCGCCGTCTCTTCCTAAATATGGCGAGACAATTTTCTGAAAGGATGCTCTGGGGTGGTACAAAATTAATTTTTCATACTTGATAATCTCAACAGCCACACAAACAAAATTAAGTCCAAAAAAAAGAAAAAGAGCAGCCAAAAATCTGTGCCGGCTCATCCTCCTGGCCAATGGACGGGTTGGTGATGCAGGTGGCCAGGGAGGGTGCTCCAACTCAAAGATAGCGATGAAAAAAATGAACATTCCTGAAGCACTAACCTCCAAGTGTAAAGGCAGTCTACCAGGGGCACGAAACTCCTGCCTTTGCAGATGCTGGTGTGCAGCTACGGAGGGGTATGCTTTAGAGTGCGCAGGTTCGCCTAGTATGCCGGGTTCTGGGAACAGGCTCCCCGCATGGTGTAACCCAGGGAAGGAGGATGTTTGAGACTCTGCCATCGCACTCCAGTTGTACCGAGCCCTGCGAATTCCCCAAATTCAACGATGGTGTCAATGATAGTCTGTTGTGAATGACAGCTCACCCTCCCGGCCAATGGACAGGATGGTGATGCAGACAGAACAACTGTGGAGGTCATTACACAGGTAAAGCTACGCTCTGTGGACACCACCACCACTCGGCGGGAAATGTTTGTGAGCAGATCCATCATGTTGTCAGTCCAAAAGGAGTTTACTGCCCGCCTCCATTGTTACAGCAGTTAACGTTCACAAGTACAATAAATCAGTGTAGAGCTGCATCTGAATGAAGCTTGATGTCAGGAGTAAAATAATAGGCTGTAACTGTTCAACTAATGGCAGGGTGGCTGGTTACCATGTATACATTTTACACCCCTTCCAGATCACAGTTCACTGATTTGAACTCCTTTGCCCTCTGCGCCAGCTGCAAGTGATTCACTGCCTCTCATAGGAAATGAATGGGGAGACGGCTGCTCCACCTAGCTTGCCATACTCAGTCTAGCACTACTGTATCATAAAGTGTAAATCAATGGGCTCTTAGGAAGCCTATTGATTTAAGGAGGAATCGGGGAGAGAGAGAGACAGTTTTATTTGATAGAATGAAAGGGTAGGAGTTCTATTTCTCGTAGTCTCGTAACCCAAAGGTTGATGCCTCAATTCTGATCCACCAAAAGCTGCAACAAGCTTGTTTTCCATTTCTCTCCTCGTACAAATGATCGACAGAAATCTGGATGTTGCAGCCACAGGCACTTGTATGTTTGTATGTTAGGCATAATATCAGTGGTTGTTTTTTTTTTTTTTTTTCGTGGGTAAACTGGGTATTTTGTTATCAGTGTCTGAGCTGGGTAATATTCTTGGTACTGCTGTTGTTTGCTTTTTTATTATTACATGATTCAGTGATAGCTATTAAAGAAATAACTCAATATTTTGGGTAAATGCATGTTTGCTTTCTCGCTCAGAGTTTGATGACAAGATAGTAACCACTGTCAATGCACCAAAGGTCTTTCTGTGATCACAATAGTGACAACAGATATTTAGCTGTTACCTCAGTCAAACTTTCTGTTGCCTCTCTCGTAACTTCTCTCTAGTTTGCCATCCCTTAAAGTCTTGATTACTGAGTCCCAATTTAGGGAGCCAGCATATGATTGAGGGGCCCTCAAACCTGTTGTAGGATTTGCAATTGATCTCATAATGGCATTTAACATTAACTGAATCCACTGCTCACCCATTTTTCCTGAAACCTCCTGTTTTCCTCAATTATACAGAATTTTTTCCTTTGCAGTATTTCTACTTTACTTCCATATTAAGCTGCCAAGTCGTCCTCTGAATTCACTAACTTCAGCTAACAACCACTTGCATCGATGACGCACTAGCCAATCAAAGGCACAGTGGGCGGCTCATGACATTGGACTCCTGGTGGGAAAAATGGTATTCGAACCTGTATGTGAAAAGTCTTTTTTCAATAAAACTGCACATTTAAACAAAGTTTAACAAAAAAAAAAGTTTGCATAGAGGAAGTCTCAGATCTTTCACTTTAGCTCCGTGCTAACCACTGGACCACCATGACACCTAATTTGAACCCGTCTGGTCTAATTGACACAATCAAATTGGCAATTGCCAAAATGAAGAACTTATACACAATCCTTGAAAAACAGTGCCATGATACCCTTCTGCCTAGCATCAACAGGCAGGTTAGTGGCCTTCCATTAAGCCTAAGATCACAGTCTACCTAACGTTGTTGCTCACTGCTCAAATAATGGGTGCTTATGGACATTATCGCACCAGTCTCCATGAACAGAACATGTCTAACCACTTAATGAACCCGGGCCTGAACTGAAGATGTTCTGGAAGCAAACAGGGATAATCTCTCCTGCCACTGCTAGATGTAGCTAAATAAAGTAAACAAAAATTCTCACTGTTTGTATACTGTTGAGTCTTTTTGGAAAAGAAGAGATAGGCACTTCCACTTCTTTGCAATCCTTTTCATTGATAGAAGACAATCATCTATATATTCTCTGTCTTTTTAATGTTCTCTTTAAAGGGTATAATGTTGACATTAGAAGTGCAACATGAATCATTCATGTTTTTATTACATTCAAACTGTTAATTTAAAGTCACAGAGCAAACTCAAAATCTCTAGAATGCCCCAGAGAATTAAGATAACACCTACTACAAATACACCTTTGATACGATCAGGACAAGAGATTTATGGTTTTGATGCATCAAGGCCTACACAAACACTTCTACTGAAAGAGCCAACAATAAGGCATTAAAGAAATACTCCAGGGGAATTGTGGCTTCAAAAGAAAGGATATGTTAACAGTGCTTGCCTGAAATGGTTATTGATTTTATGCTCATGTGAAACAAGTACAGACTCTTTTAATAATTTTGATGCACAACCCCTAGATTTAATCTGGTCAACAGGCAAAACAATCAATACATTTTCATCTCCATTTGCTCACGGTTGTGTAATGCCTGTTCTCATTTCCAGCATTCTTCATCCCTACCTAAGCCCATATCTTAGTGCGATTTTTTCTGCTTCCGTCTCTGTTAGGGTTTTCATCACTTTTTCTTCTGAGCTGTCGCTTTGTTCATGTTCTGCCTGTGTCAGTGTGTGTACATCCTGTACTTCTATCCTTACGAGGACCGATGTCTCCATTAGGTAGTAAGGTGAAGACTTGCACAGGGGTTAGGATTATAGTAGATTTATATTCTATTTATAATAGATTCAAGGTTAATACTGGAATTAAGTTTAGCACTAGAACCTCCAAGGGGTCATTTTTACACACCTGGTGTTTTAAAATGCATGTAACTAAAATAAAACCCCTACATGTCTCAGTTCGTGACTTTTCCTAAAATTGGTTTATTAATCATCTATGGAATGAATGTAATTATGTGGGGTGTGGGATAAAAAGAAAAAAAATGTGATAATTTATACCGTCGAAGGGTCATTTTTACCCATCATAGAAACAGCTGTATAATGCTGCGTGATGTCTTTTGATAAGCGGGCTGCTATATCATGGGCTAGAGTTGCTATATTTGATAAATATAAGGCTAGATAGATAGATTTGGAAATATGAACCGGACTAGCAGAAGAAGGATGAATGTTTAAGAAGTTTTGGCAATGTGGAGTGTTGTTTTAGTGTAACTAAATACTTTTAGTTACATTTAGTGTAACTAAAACAACATCCTTCTTCAAAATTCATTTATAACTTTTATTCAATGGCCTTCTTCTTTTACCATAATTATTTAAATGTGTTAATCATTTTGTTGTTTGTTTGTTGCAGCCTGCAGTTTATGATGATGAATTTTAAAAAGTATTTGACCTTTCAGATCTGTAATGCAATAAAGTAATTGTAAAATTGAACCCCACAAACTGAATTTTAAATAGATAGTCACCTCTTAGTTATTACTTAAAATGGATGTTTAATTAACAACTTAACAGCTTCAACAAATGTCATCTTTGTGATTGATGACACTAACTCGGAGGTTCCAGCGTTAACTTTCCGATTCATGATAATGATAGTTAAAATGTTACTTAGTTTTGGTAAATTAGTTCAGCCATTGGCTGACAATACTGTACCATAGACACCAAGTTATAAATGTGACCACAGACAGAGAGAATACACAATGTTTAAGGACACAAGGACAGTATTACTGCCCTGAAAAGACTGTTCTTTTTCAGGCATCAGACACCCTATCAGGGTCAGACACCCTGATAGGTCCAAACAAAATATCCTGATGACCACTGGAAGATTGCCATGCACTTTGGAATAGATATTTGTGGTTCCACTGCAAATAACTGGGTTACCTCTGTGACATGGTGCCACCATCTGTCAAAATTCTCAGTCCATGACATTATATGTCTAAAACTAACGTCCAGATTTCAGTGGATCAGCTGTGGATATTAACATCACCTGGGAGATAACTCATAATAATTGTAATGATCGTGTGGTCTTTTCTATAGTGTAACCTTCACACATAGTGTAACATTCATGACTCTAAGCTGAAGCTGAAGTAAAAATGAAATTACCTGTCCATTCTACTTCTGTAAGTACAAACTTTATGTCCCAGTAGCTTCCTGCCCCTCACAGGCTAAAACAAGCCTCTAACAGAGGCATTTGTGTTCTATCTAATTACTGGGTTCTGTTGGTTAAATCCAACTTAGCTACAGAGCTTTTAATATTGTGTCTTCTTATATAATGCCCTGAAGATTTATGTATTTTCAAAAAATACTTTTGTTTTTGGAGCAATTTTACTGACTGGATAGTCCACTGGGTAGCTCAGCATCATTTAACAATCAAATTTTAAGGCAACGTGGATGTAAATTTAATATTACATTCCTTATAGCTGGACAACTCCATCTGTTGAGGAAGATTTAAAGATTCAGAACAGCTACTGAGTCGATTGTTTTTTAAAGTGCTGTTTCCATGGGAAAACAAACTTTCAACTGCATTACTTCATACATTTCCTCAAAATCATCTTAGCCAATGCAAACTAGTTGTATTAGTATTAGTATTGTATTAGTTGTTGTTAGTTTTTGTGGTTTCCCAGCAAACATTTACTGTGGGCATGACTGTATAGTCCAGAGAGGAGTTTTATCACCCTTAACACTTAAAGTTCTGTCCTATGGTGGGTCCACATGGAGGCAATGTACAGAACATTTGGGGCAGCTTGAAAACTCGATGGTGGGCAGCTCAAACACTCACATAGTCAAATAAAGGCTAAAATTTGTGGACCACCACTGCCAATGAACCCAGCACCTCCGACCATGTCCGGCCCATAATGGGCAAGAGTAAGCCTGTTAGCTTGATCTTTGTCACCTCAGGTATCAACAACTGACTGTAAGTGTTACAACCCAATATCCACATGGTTGATACACTTATCTTTGTAGGATGGTTACTATGGTTACTAAAGTATTTGAGCAGACATGTCTCTAGTTTTACTTTGCACAGGACATATACTGAGCCAGAAGCTTTGCTCCTGCCTGTCCTTACAAGTACAAAACTACAATGTCTGTGAGAGATGGCCTTCACACCTTGGGGACAGTCGGAGATGGATGGACAGCTGCTGCAGAGGCTGAGTGACTTCTACGACCACAGCGTCTTGATAGATGTTAGCCTAGCTGCAGTTTCATCTCTAATAGACCTCCGCTTGCAGTTTGACAGAAGACCTCAAACAAAAGAATTGCAGCGTCTCTAACTTGCCTCAGCCAGCTTCAGCCAGCCAAGGCCCCTTGATTATTAGGCTGATAAATGACATCCATCAAGCATAAGGGAGCCAGCTCCCTGTGCTAGTAACTTGGCCACTTGTCAATTATGATTATTAATCTGTTATGACCCCCTCAAACCACCACCTCTCCTGCCACCGCCCTCACCAACCCCCCCCCTCCCGGACTTAATACAGCCTCCTTGTCAGTCGCTAAATTAAATTACTTCGGAATAACTGATGATGTGTCCAGATCTATCGCTCCGATAGTCACAACCATGCTCCTAATCCCCCCTGCTGTTGGCTCAGCTGAAAACAGGGGGGTATTTAAATCGATGAGGACTCACATTGGCTCTGACAGGCTTGGCTTTTGTTAGGTGGGGAAAGATGACAACTCCTTATCGACTGCAGGGTGTTCCGAGATGTACTGAAATGGTATTTCTTTTCAGGGGCGTCCTCCATGCTGGGAGGCCATTGCACTTTACAGACTCTAAACCAACAAAAAACCAAGCAACTCTTGACAGACTAGAACCCAAGCTACTAATTTCTTCAGCAAACGATGTAGATTCAAGCCCTTGCTGCCTTGCATGGAAAACAAATATTTTAAGATAGTTATTTAAGAGGATGTCACAGAGAGAAGAAAGTCTGGGAATCAAATGTTAAGTGGATTTATACTAAGGCTTAGCAGTGCTAATTATCAAGGGTCAGCACAGTAAAGCATGTCTCCTGCACTGTTCAACCCCTTTCCCCTTCCAGACACATGTTTAATGAAGACATTGCACATTTCTTTGCTGAGTTCAGCCTCTCAATTTTCAGTCCACCACCCCTCTCCGCCTCCCGATATGTCCTTTCTCAGATGTACATTTTGTAACACTGTCACTCTGCTTGTTCTCCTTCAAATGTCTGCCTCGTCCCAGGAGCTCTGTGTCCCGGCATTCCCGTCCCCAGCTGCCTCATTAATGAACTGTAAATACTCTTTGCTATGCAGAAAAATTGATTGACTGGTGAGCCCACAACACTGGGAGGCTAGAGGAAACTAGGATAACAAGATGAATGTGCCGGGAAACAAGTTTTTTTTTGTGTGTGTTGGTTCAATTTACAACTTGTCTTTGCAGAACATAGAGATCATGAACATAAAATATGTTTGTCCTCTATCAGTATATTCAAAATACACAGTCTATAGCAACCTGCATGTTTGTCTGGCATTAGCTTTCCTCTGTCGCCTTGTCCCTGCACACTCAGACTACAAATCCAATTAATCGAACAAAAAACGACTGCATATCACTGACAGCGTGTCATATTTACAATGGGCTGGCAGTCTGAAGCGAGATGTCTCCACAGCTAAGTCAAGGGGCTGGCCAAGTCCCTGTCATTGCTCCAAAAGAAAGAAAGGCATATTCATAGCTCGGTACATCATCATATTTAAAATGAGGCTTGAAGAGTATCACCCTGAGGCAAAATATCAACAGCAGTCTCCCTCTTTAACATACTAATTCGTATATTAATGAATTGGCAACATTGCTTATATCATGGGAAATTCATCAGATGTATATTAATCGTGTCTGATGATATGTGGGAGATAAGTTAACCTTTTCACCGCTTGTGGAGCAAGACCTGGCAACTGTGTTTCCAATGTTTTCTAGCAGGCAGTGACAATATTGAACAAAGTGAACTGTGTTTATTTCCACAAATCCACAAATTCCACCTTTTATCTTCATTGCTGAGGCCTCCTAGCTTCACTCTTATAAAGAAGTCTCATGGGAAAATGGCTGCTGCTAACTCCACAACACCACAGCCAGTCCACAGGCTGATAACACTTGATAATACTTGTCAGAAAATGACGTTTTATAGACACATCTTAAATTGGTGGTTTTGTCTGAACAATAGTCCAGAAATGTCCAATTTACTATCACATATGAAAAAGCACATGTAGCACATACCATTCTCTGGTCATTAGGGTTAGGGTTATATTCATGTTTTATTGGTAGGGAACCGAGAAAGTTTGGCACATCTGTTATCAAAATAGTTGGCGATTAACTCTTGATTATTTCGATCAATCATCTAATCGAGTAATGGGTCAGTTGTTTCAGCTCTACTTGTTTAAATGGATAGCATTACAAAGAGAAACTGCTGTAAAGGTGTAATTTACATGAATTACTTTGTTGTTGAATTGGGAACAAAACACTCTGGCCAAAAATATGCAAGCTCCATCCGATGAGGAAAATCCAGCCATTTAACCCAGCATATGAAAATCAATTGATTCAGAATAATATAAGATAAGATAGACTTTAATGATCCCTCACCAGGGCAGCTCGTATACACAAGGTGGATAAGAAATTACTCCTGAACACGCTCATTAACTTGCTGAATGTGTTATCATGTGTCTGTTTTTAATCATCTTTACCTCCCAAAAGAATTTTAAAACTGCACTCTTAAATATTTTCATAGGTCAGATGACTACATGTAACATGAAAACTATTACTTGTCAATACTAATGTACAGAGATCAAACAACTCTGCAGTTCACCCCAATTGTATCATATTTTTTGAATCTTTCATTTCATTGTTTTGGTTTTAAGGCCTGTGATTTCTTTTGTTTTCAGGAGGTGCAAGGCAGCTGTTTTCAGTGAAAAAGTCTGCTAAATTTAATGTGCGCTACCTGCTCATCACCAAACAGCAGTTAGAGACTAGCTGGTGAGGAAAGTGGCACAATTAGTACACATTTTGTTTCAATAGAATAGATATTAGACCTACATTTAACAGGTGGAGACAAACACTCCAAATGAATGCTAATGCTGCTCCCTGTCTGTTAATTGTGTATTTGGGCAACTGTTTGCTAGCACGTATGCCAACTAAAAAATGATGGTATGCCAGTGTCATGTTTCCAGCTTGTTCTGATGCTGCCAAGTGACCAAAAAATTTGTTAATACTGCTTCAAACTCTGTGCTTTGAAGTTTTTTTACCAAAATATTCCACAGTCTTCGACCTTCATGTTTTTATAGACATAAATGAACCAGATATTTTCTAACATAGTTGCTTATCTTTTCATGCAGGGGTCCATCCAAGATTTGGAAGTACTCCAACTGCCAGACAGAAAATGAATTTAACTTCCAGGTTCTCAGACACCCGAAATAGCCAATCCACTTAGCAATTCTATACCAGGGATTTTGTGTGACTTCTACACACTGCACTGCTGTTTTTGAATCTGCAACACAAAGCCTGGCAATACAAAATAAAACTCATGCTGTAAAATATTTTAGATGAATGTTATGAATAAGAGCCACTCTGTCCATTTTATCCATTAACAATAAATTTGACTTTTTTCCTCTGCCCTGTTTAGCTCTTTCAACCAAAAGCACTTTAACTCATTGTAATTGTAGCCAAATGTCACAGTAACCACCACTCATTGTCAAAATGTGATCAAACCTGTGCAGAAAAATTACCATTATTGTCCGGAGAGTGAGAGAGTTTTCACACTGAAGTTTTCAGTGGAAAATTGACTGGAATTCTTCACATTAACTTACTGAGAGATTGATCTGCATGAGCTGAAACATGCTAACTTCATTGGGCATCTAATGGACTCCGACAGAGGAGATACAGTGGTATTAGTTTGCATTAATGGCCATTTTAATCGCTGCCTGCTGAGGCATCTTACCATTGTTTAATGATGCTGTGGCACTATTCTGCAATTAATGTCTTTTATAGGTTTACAGTCTTTTTCCGCCACTCTAGTTTTTATTTCTTGGCATGTGCTTTAATCCGCCTGCTGTAGCATGTTATCCCTGTGGAAACTTACACAGCCTTACTTACATACACTCTGTTTGCAATGGACTGTCTATCAGCACAGAACATATTAATAGAAATGTAGACGAGGAGAGGAGTAATAATTGAATCAACTTAAGAGGTTTTAGTCTGGTACATCTTCGGGCTTTACAGGACAGCTCAGGTTGTTTCCTGAGAGATTTCCATGGTTTAAGTAAAACACGATTTGTTTCAGACTTCATTAGAGTGTACCAGAGCCTGAAACTGACAGTAGTGCCTGCTGTAGTTTGCTAACAATGTGGAGTGGGAGTGTAATGTATAAAATAGATGGGGGAGCCAGTGAAGATGTGTATGAATCTGAAATACAGTACAAACTGCAAGGGAAGACTGTAGGGAAATCGTCAGTGAGGAAAAACCTTTAGTGTGCTCTCAGCCTTACTAAGACATTGTCACCGCAGCGTCAAACTGTACGTTGGGAAAAAGAGCAACAAAGAGGGGAAGGCACTTTGGTTGTTTTACTTGTAGTATCAGATAAAGCAAATGTCAGACTGAGTGAGCATCTGTTTTTTTTTAGTGAAAAACAAGACACAGAACATTATTTTATTCTCTCTCTAAGTTTTTCCTAAAATCTCACGTGGTCTGCAAGTTTGTATGAGAAGCAGAGATTTTGCACAGTATCATAGTTGTTTTTAAAATGTAACTAATACAAGTTTATGATTGTTATTTTCACTTCAAAAATATTAAAATTAAATGATTAATTGCACGTGACGCAAACACAAAACCAGCACTAGAACAAGATGTTAGGTAGAGCAATGGGACCCACTATATTTGGAATAAACACATGTTCTGTGTAAAATATGGATGTTGTATCCATGGTGTCACCCATAAAAGACTAAAACCGTTTCTTGTACCAGGCTGTAAACATGTTGCTGTGAAGTTGGACATTTTAATATGGGTGCTTATGGAGATTGACTTGTTCTGTAGCCAGCCTCAAGTGGCCATCTGAGGAATTACAGTTTATAAAACCAGAATAGACACTACTGAATTACTGGGAAGAACCCCAGTAGGACCCCATTGCGAGGCTAAGCTGTCCAAACATATAGCCAAAGATTGTGAAGATAGTGAGAGAGTAAACACTGGAAACAGACAACATATGCAGTGTAAGGGTGCATCATTTTTGCATAATGACTTGTGTATTAGTTGTGTTCCTGTGAACAAAAGACTACATATCTTAACATTGTTTTTTAACATAATCAATCTACTATAATTATTTTCATTAAACTCTACTACATACTCTCCTCAAAACGCAACAAGCTCCATGTTTTCCAAAGCAAAGCCAGTCAGTGACAGAAACTCCATTATGAACTTGTGCAATTAACAGTTAGGAAAGTGCTAACAAGCATACAGTAACTGAACAAACACCAGAAGGGTATGGAGGGATGAAGCTAGTCACCCCAGGTGGTTGCTCTTCTCACACTGCTTCCACAGCTTGTTTGCTGACACAGTAGTGTTAATTCAAGAGCACAGTGGTATTCAGTGTACTGCATTTCATCTGTTTTCATGTTTTCATGTGTGAGACATCTAAAGGCGAAAACTTTTATGAGATTCTTTTTAAGACATGTTCACAGTTTCACTCAATCACCAGGACGCCCAGTTTGAAAGCAAATTGTATTATGGTTCCATTGTAGAACATGTAAGACGAACTGATTTTTTACAGAAGCTTGGAAATTTGGTCGGTGCTCTGCAGGATTTGCTTTTGTACGTGCTTCCAATTCCAAAACAATTCCAAACGGCGTAACAGAAAAGGAAGTCAGCTCTGGTGGAAACTTGCTCTATGGCAGGAAATCAGGTCTACTTAACCTTTAATCGTCCATAGCGTGTCCATATTTATTCCTAGACTGAACATACATGCATCTTGCATCCAGGCCAACAAATCCTCCAGACAAAATGACACATTTTTTAAAAATCTGTTGTCCTGATTGGCAGAATGGCTGCCAGTGTCTTCCACATATAACCATTTCCAAAACTGAAAACTTATTCGTCTGTTCATTCATCCCCTCCTTCTCCCTGATGTTTTTTGGTCCTACAGCCACATCAAGTTACTTTGAACCTTTGCTTCGGAGAAACAAATATCAGAAATATCGTTTTTCTAATCAGATTCAACATCTAATCTAGCAGCAGCTTTAAGGAACAGCTCCACATTTTGGGAGTTATGCTTAAGCTCTTTCTTGTTTAGAGTTAAATGAGAAGATTGATGAACTACAAAGCTAGACTTAGCTTTACTAGGCATAAAGGCTGGAAGCAGTGGAACCCACATCACTAAAGTTTACTGACTAATATGTTGTTTCACTGGAAATAATTCTTGGCCGTGTACAGTGAATAAATGGAGTCCCTGCTGGTTGTCTGGACCCTCATTGTGATGACAAAATATGTTAATTAGTGGACTTTGGAGGAACTGGTAGGCCCAAGCCAGGCTGGCTGTTTCCAGTCTTTATGCTGGCTCTTGATTAATATTTAGTGTACGGATATGAGAGTGGTATCGATCTTCTAACCTAACCCTTGACAAGAATGTAAATATAAAAAAAGAAAAGAAAGAAAACTATTCAACTAAGGAGCTGAATCCACTATCCCCATAGAACGTAATTGCACTTGATCACCATGTCACATGAGCCTAAAAGTGGTGGCCATTAAGTTTTTCTGTTATTCTGCACTAAAGCTTCAAGCATCAGCGCATTCCAGACATCCCTCATCCCAGCAATGCATCCAGCTCTCCCTGGGGAATCCCAAGGTGTTCCCAGGTCAGATGAGCTATATCTGGACCTGGTCCAAGGTCTCCTACCAGTGGAAACTGGAAGCCACCCAGGAGGTAATCAGATGCCGGACCACCTCAGCAGAGTTCCTTCTGGATGTCAGAGCTCCTCACCCTATAAGGCTGAGCTTAGCTGCCCTATGGAGCAAACTCATTTCTGCCGCTTGTATCCACGATCTTATTCTTTCTGTCACTACCAAGAGCTCATGACCAGAGGTGAGGTTTGGAACATAAATAGACTGGAAAATCAAGAGCCTTATCTTCTGGCTCAGTTCCCTCTTCCAAACAGCAGTCCAGTCCACATTGCTGCTGATGCTGCAAAACTCTGCCGGTCCATCTTGTGCCTCATTTTCCCATCACTTGTGAACAAGACCCCTAAATACTTGAACTCTTTGGTTTGGGGCAGCAACTCACTCTTAACCAGTTTGACTGTAAACCGCCACAGTGTGTGTGCTGAAGGTCATGAAGCCAACAGAACCATGCCATTTGTAAAAAGTGGTTTTATCTCCAGTTCCAAACACGTTAATGTGGTGGAAGATTTTATTTTCACAGGTTAAGCCACATTTTAATATATTTATTCAATTTTCTTAACAGAAATCTGTTTATAACAAGCAAAGTGCTTTTTCTCCTGTAAATTTGGGCCAATTGTTGCTAAAGTGAATACACACCGGCACCACCTGTGATCCTCTGCAGTACTGAGTTTTTAGGCTGCATAAATGTATGAGGAACGATTTCTGCAACCTCTGATCTTGATCTTTAATTCATTACAACTCTGCAACTAAACTGTTTAGGAAGGCTCTAAATTTTAAACATCACTTTCATTTATATGACGCATTATCACAATCATTAACTTTTAACCTTTGAATTCAGGTAAGAAGTTTTTTATTTCATTTAACATGTGATTACATGGATCCTCACCTGATCTGTTTTAACGCTCCGCTGTCAGTCTTTTATCAGTCAATATGAACAGTCTCTTTATTGCCATCCCAGTAGTTTTGATCATTTTTTCCATTCAGAAGAAAAGATCATTTTCATTGCTCTCTTTGGTGTAACTAAATCGGTGCATTTATGGGAAATCTATGTCACATCCATGGTTCACACTTAAAGTGCAGGAAGAAAATCAATCTTAAATCCCTGAAAGCTGCGACACAGCAGCGACAACACAGATGCCATCAAGTCCCTGGAAGAATTTAGACAGCTTCACAATTCAACTAAATTATATCCTAAATGACTTTTAATGGCAAAGAGCTTGCTCCGGCAAAGAAAAGAGGAAATAAGGCATTGATTGAATGCTGAATATGACACATTGGATTTATTGAGATAATGGAACGAAAGCATGACTGAGGAATGTATTTGGTGGAGTTACTCACACTTTAATTTCAGGATATTATCCAGAGTGAAGCTTTCGATGGGTCCGTCTGTCTGTAAAAGCTCGGGGATCTCTCTAGATGATGTCATGACATTAGAGGCACTCATTGCTCATCACGCTGAGCTCGAAATTGTGATAACTGCGCTCCAACCAGGCAGACAGACGAGTTGCTAACAAATCCATGGTCAGAATGAGTTAATGTATCAGTACAGCCCACTGCAGCGTCACACAAATAATTAGCTTTTGCTTGACCTTTAGCAGGCTGCATATGAGAGAAGTCTGGAATTACAAATTATCGAGAAAAAAAAAAAACACTTTAGGGCTCTGATATTGTGAGCAAATGCTTTGAAGTAGAAAACAATAACAAGTACTGAAGCAAGGCCACAAAACAATTTTCATTTCATACAGTAATATGTGGTATTAAAAATAATACTTGGTATTACATATGGGATTATAAATGTAGGAAAGTGCCATAACAAACCATTCATCATAAAAGTATTGCAACAGTCGGTAATCAGTTAACACTAGAACCACAAAGGGGGGTCATTTTTACCTCCTCCTGCAACAGCATCGTCAGTCAAAGATGTAATTTTCTTGAAGTTGTTAATTTTCATCAGTTTTTAAAAAAAATAATTGCATTTTATTGTGTTTATTAATTTATTTTACAATGGCTTTATTCCATTACAAATCGAAAAGAAAAGGTCAAATACATTTGAAAATCCATCACCACAAACTGTAGGCAGCAACAAAACAAACAAAATAATTAGCACATTTAAATAACTTCATTAATGCAGGAGGAGAATAATACAAGTTGAAAATGAATTTTGGATACCCTTGTTCTCTGTCACACACACTCAGCTTATCACTCCACCATCTGATTCTCCCTCATTCGGCATCGTCAGAACTTCTTGTGCTTTCATCCTTCTTCTGCCCCAGTTCATGTTTCCAAATTCAATCTATCTAGCCGAGTATCTATCAAAGGGAGCGAGCTCTGGCTCACGTTATAGCAGCCTGCTTGTCAAAAGGCATCTAAACAATGCCTGTTGCCAGGTAACTGGATATAGCACGGATGTTGCATTAAACAGCAGTTTCTAAGGAGGGCAAAAGTGACCCCCTCAGCAGTCCTGGGTATAAATGATTATATATCATTATAACAAAAGTCATGAACTGACAGATGAAGGTTTCATTTTAACATAGTTACACGCAATTAAAAGCATCAGGGGGTGACAACCCCATGAAGCCTCCAGTGTTAATAGCAGCTGTAATGTTCACTTCCCATGTGTTATTTTGGTCTAAGGAGTCGTTCTCCAACTTCAATACCAGCTCCTGAACCTTTTTCACTACAAATGTTATACAATCCATTCTAACAGAAGAAGATCACATTACACACTAGAGTACATCAAAAGGAGGAAGCTGGAAGATCATCAGCCCTGTGGTGGCAAAGGGAGGATGATCTGAGGCTGAATGACGTGGTGAAAAAACTCACCAATGAGCAGCCAGCTGCACTGGTCACTGTCACTGATCCTAGCATCTGGGTGTAACATAGTGTCTTTCCTGCATGTCTCTATGACATGTAACTTAAGACCTAGCTCGCTGATGCTTTTACTTGATTTATATTGAAATTTGGTACAGAATGACAAACCCATTTTCAAAGCTCGTTAGTATCCAAATAATTTTAACAACCTCATAAATTTAAAATTCAGTACCCAGGCCTATCTTGATCCCATCATCATCCCAAACACAGTGTGACAGTCTGGCAGCCCTAAAGGATGTGGGGAGTGCAAAAGCCATAGCTTCCCTCCCTCATCATCACCTCTCTTGAGCTGTTAACCCCAACTGTGCCCACTGAGCAGCTGGATGGATACTGGTCACAGATTTATTATGATACTTCCCCTGCATTTATAATGCCACAAAATGCCAAATATTATTTTTCAGGTTGACATTTTACTGATCACCTGTATATGGTTTTGTCCCTGTGGCTCCATAGCTCTTGGAACTACGCTGTATTTGCTCAGAAATGGCTACTATTTTTAGCCGTTATACTGGGCAGCATCCAGATGTGAATGTGTATGACTACTAGGTATGTGAGTGTGGTCAAGCCATTCCTGCAAAAGAGAGGTGGGCGCTTATAGAAACTGCTCTTAATAAATAAAGGGCAAAACAAGCTTGAAAAACAAACAAAAAAACAATACAGCACACCAGCAGGCAGCTTTCAAATGTGAAAACTGTGTGGAAACCGAAGAAGAATGGAAGAAGTTTGCAGGGAAATCTATAATCAGTCTTACTTACTGAAAGATATACAGTAAACTAAAGGGAGTCATCTTTCTGGTCTTCCAGGCCTTTTCCCGAACGTGGCATTTAGGCTGTCTCAACTTTTCCAACAGCATCTGTGCCCCGGGTAATACCTCCCCGTGTCTTAGATCTTTTTTCATTACTGAACACACAGAGAGTTGGATGTCTGACTGAAGACAAAGGCCAATTATACCATGTCATGCATATTCGTTTGTACTTCTTCCGGTCACTTCGCTCGAAATCATCAAAGCACCTGGTAAAAAAGAGATTTCATCTCCTCCCAGCACCTTGCTTCATTAAATCGGAAATGGAGAACAAGAGGTTTCTCATACAGATTACATCAAAATAATGAGTTCTTTAAATTGCCTATCACAAACTTCAACTATCAGAGTTATTTGCACAGCGGTTCACTGTAGTTCTATTAGACAAACTGAAAGTCTCATTAATTGCCTCCATCTCCGGTCTTACTATACTGCACTTGGGTACACTGAGGTTTACACTTCAGGGTGCTTAACTATGTTAGTGTACTAAACAAGAAACCACATAATGAATAAGCCAAGGGAAGGACAGTGGGAGATATTATACCTTAATGCCACAGTTTAATATCGTTCTACTTTACTACTCTACAAAACTGCTCAAGCTTTGTCAGGTTGCATTGGGATCATGAATGAAGAGCCTTCTTTCAAGTCCAGCCACAAATCCTTGATTGGACAGAGACCAAAAATGTTTGTTTATACATAAAACCATGCCTACACCTTTTTCCTCACATAAAGTGGCATTTGTAAAAGAAGAACGTGCACATGTCACACATATTTCAGTTGAGGCATACACGGATTTTTACAAGAGATAGCTGTGGGTAAAAATCTAAAAAGTTAGAGAAAGAGATGAAGACTTGAGCTGTTGTGACTTAGACTGTCACTGTTTTGCAACTCATATTCTACCTTTGATTTGTGACTTAATAACTTCATAATTGTGTGAGTGAGTTAAAATTTAACTTGTCTCGACAATGAGTTTCATAAAATCAAATGGTAGCTTCATAAATCTGACAAAAAAAAAAATGCATATTACATATATACACATAGTTTTAATTGTGAATCTACACAAGGTTTTATGAATCTGGACCCTGGACTCTGGACTGACACTCAACAGTATTGCTACTGTGCAGCTGTGGCTTTATTCTTGGGCTCATTGTGTGGCTGGAAAACAGATGTTATTTCAGGTTTTTTTGCAGATTGCATCAGGTCTTGCTACAGGACTTATCTGTATTTTCTGCAGTTATTTTACCCTCTACCTTTACAAGCCTTCCAGGGCCTACAGCAATGAAGTATCCCCACAACATAATACTGCCTCCACTGTGTTCACACTGGGGATGGGGTGTTTATTGTGATGCATCAGTCTGATGGTCAAAAAGCTCAATCTTGGTCTCATCAGACCATAGAAGCCTCTATCATCATCAGCGGACATCAGAGTCTCCCTTTTGCCTTCTGGCAAACTAGCTAAGATGTCATGGGAGTTTCATTGTAAGAGTGGCTTTCTCTTTGCCACATTGTCATAAAGCTGCAAACGGTGACGCACTGCACCAACTGTGACTGCACAGTATCTCCATCTGAAGCTTGGAACTCCTTCAAAGTTGTCACTGGTTTCCTGGTGGCCTCCAAAGTTGCTCAAGTACTGACTCTCTGAAAGTTGGGCCTTCCAGATACAGCTGTATTCAACCTACAAACAAATCTTGACTAAACGAGTGATTTTCAGTTAAGTAATATTTTTTTAGATTAGATCATTTTGTAGAGATCTCTTTTCACTTTGATATTGAAGGTCTTTTTCTGTTGATCAGTGTCAAAAATGCCATTTTAAATGTTGTAAAACATTTAGACATACAGTGAAAATCTAAGGTGAAGTCACATCTGTCTAGCTGCAAGAATTACCTCTGTCAAGAGGGTGAAAGAGTCAATTTAGGAACACTAGCGCAGGTGTAATCTGGCCTAAATGATCTTGCCTTAACCAGCGCTGAGTGTGTAATATATTCAGCTGCCTTGGAGGAGAGAGCAAAGCACTAATTGAAAATTATAGGAGAGAAATTAAAGGCAGGATTACGTGATTACAGGATTACACATTAATTAAAATTGCACAGTATGCTTAGATCACACTTCTATTTTCTCTTTCCAAACATTTAATTCCAGCTGATTTATTGAACTCTCTGGGGATCAGTGTGAATTGATTAACATCTGTATATTTCAAATGAATACATACAGCGAAAATTATTCCTCTTGACCACGCCATATGGTTATAGATGATTCTCTTTTCTCGAAGCAAGTTATCTGTATTCAGATACCTTCAAACTCAAAAGTGAGATGAATGTTGTTTATGTGCGCCTTATAATTTGACGCGGGATGTCGTTATCCAAGGCTCCTTGTGTCCTTGAGTAAACTTTAACACTGGTGTATGTCATTAAGAGCAAAAGGAGCCCCCTTCTGTAAGACAGAATAGGGTTTTTACATGAGAAATTGTTGTGTAGCAGGTTGGAAAACAAATAAATATACAAATCCAGATCCCAGAAAAGAAAAGGGTCCCAAAAGGAGAGCAGTAAGAATAAATGAACCTCCGGAAAATGGTAATTCTTTATTTTGGCAGTAGTGTAAATCCCTTTTTGATACAATAAAATAAATATGTTAGCTTCTGTCATTTAAACTATGCCAAATAAGAAATCACAAATAATATTAATAATAAAGGCTTTCACATTGAGAATCGAGACATAAGATACATGCATAAATATTTACTGTCTATGTGGTAAATAGCTAAACAATGCTGGTGTTACTTAATTACTGACATCTGCAATGTCATCAACCCAGGGTTTTAGGTATCTGTTTACATTTTGACTACAAAGATTTTGGTCTGATCAATGATACAGCCGACTGGAAACTGGAGGCAAAATGTCTCAAAACGACGTTCATCCTGGAGAACTACACTCGCTGAGAGGCTGACAGAGGCCATGGTATGATAAGGATATAGATGGATAAGGATATAGACTCATGCAGCACACATGACAAGGAGACAGATATTGTCGTGGCTGTACGAGATCTCAAATGGTTGTGGCTGAATTGTTCTGCTACAGAAGGAGAAAGCAAAAAAACATATCAAGATCTGCCGTCTGCCACTCCATTAATGGCACATTCTTTGTAGACCAGACCACCTATGCCCAAGAATGAACAATTAATTACAATATCAAGAGATACTCCCAAACGTGACTTGGCAGAACATTGCTGTACTAGAGGCTGTCAAGGTTTGTTTGAAGCCTGTCGCAGAATTTACTGACATTTTATGGTTTTGGGTATTACATGACAATCTCATCTCTGCTGCCCATCCTGGATCTTATGAAGGATATCCTTGAGGGGAAGGAGACTGATGTAAAGATGTCTGCAGAAATCAAAAGGGAGATCTTGGAGAAACTCTACTCGAAATATGACAGAACCCTTCAGTTGATGCGCACTCCTTGACCCATGCTCTAAGGGGGACGCCTCCGCAACAGAAGGAGGAGGAGGAAATAAAAGAAGTAGCAGAGAAGTAGTTGGCTAAATGGACCAAAACTCTGGACAGTCTAAATGGTAAATGGACTGTACTTATATAGCGCCTTTCTAGTCTTCCGACCACTCAAAGTGCTTTTACAGGACATATCTCATTCACCCATTCACACACATTCATACACTGATGGCACAGCCTTCGAGAGCAATTTGGGGTTCAGTATCTTGCCCAAGGACACTTCGACAAGGGGAACCATCGAACCGCTGATCTTCTGATTAGTGGACGACCCGCTCTACCTCCAAGCCACAGCCGCCCCAGTCTACTGGGCAGGGTGAAGCAGCCTATGACTGGAGAGTAGCAAGCAAAAACAGAAATTTAGAGAACAGAATTTGCTTTCTGTTTCAGGCAAACATAGCTAGAAAACACCTGTGTATTATGGCAACCAGCATCCCATTAGAGCATATGTTCAGTGTAGCTTCCAACATCATTACTTTCCACTGCTTGTTTCTGGCCTTGTGTTTGTATTAATAACACAAGTAGGCTACATATTCATGGACATTTGATTATGTAGGATAAAAGGCTGCCATGTCACTGAGACTGTATACTTATCTTAGTTTAGTTATTATTCTTGGTTCAGGGTACAGTTGGCCTAGTGTCGCAGCTTTCCTATCAACTGTCTGTTGACATCAATTATTTCATTGGACGGTTCTGTTCTGAATTACCTAGTACAATATTTTGTGTTGGAAATAAAGTAGCTTTTGAATTCAATTGCTGACTGCCTGTTCCACTATGTTCACCAGCTAGTCGCCAACTGGGTCTGTCTGCCGTTTGGTGCTATAGGCAGGTTGAGTACAGCAAGTTTTTAAAGCTTTTTTCCCTGAAAAAGTTATCGGAGCGCCATGAGCGAACCAAACCAAAAGAGTAAAGTTGTGGGCCAGACAGCTAAACAATGACCTGAAACAACCTATGCAGCTGCCTAAAATCAAGCTGAGCTGCAATTTCAGCTAAAAACTCCACTACTCAATACAGCAGCATGTCATACATTTTATTTAATTTCTTAATTTGATGAAATTTCACCATAGTTAGCTAATAGATATTTTGTATACCTTCCCAGGGACAACAGATGCAATCTGATAAAAACAAAATAATCACTGGTAGTGACACTTTTGTGCTGACTTTAGTCAGAGTTTCTAAAGTCTCTAAAGTTTGACCAAATGGAGTCACCCTGTGTAGATGCTCTTGTAGTCCTACCAGGACTACCACTGCTGAAAAAGGTCAGGAGTCCTCTAAAAAGGAGGGGATGCGAGCTTATGAATAACACATAGTAAAAATACTGATAACAGCCGCTCTAAGGATTATGGCACTCATTCAGCACATTTAAATTTCATACACTGGGGACTCATGGATCCAAGTTAAAATGAGAATTACTTCTTAGATGATTCTGCCTTAAAACAATATTACTAAAAATCTACTCAAGCACTGTATCTAGGACATTGTTATTATTACTTGCTTTTCACCTCACATCAAGAGACTACAGCTCAAACTCATTTAAAGCACATTATTCTCAAGGCCCCTCTTCTACACATACTGTAGCTGTTTTGCCTTTCAGTTCTGCAGCTAGTTTTTACTCCCTTGGTAAAATGTACTACACCCCCCCCCACCCCCACCCCCCAAAAAAGAAGATAAACAAAACTATTTTGCTAAACTGCTCTTCATTTGAATAATGTCAGCCTACCTGCATAATTACCCACATCACAGGCTGAGGATAATTATTTTGCAAATATGGTTCAAAACACAAATTTCTCTTGCATCTCTTCCTCTTTTTAATCTCACGTACCGTGTATTTGCAAATCCCTTTCGGGGACATTCGACAATCGGAGCACAGCCAGAAATTGTGAGACACTTTGTGACTGTGTCACCGTGGCGACGCAGGAAGATTCTTCACTGCCCCTGCTGCTGTTATCACGTTTCCCGCACAAAGACAACACGTTAAAGCCGTGGAAACAGTGATGGCATTCACCTGCTCCCATGGTCTATGTGGGCTACAGGATTAGTTAATGTCATGACTAATTAGCTCTGAAGTGATGTGTATTCACATACAGTACACACACAGATACATATTTCAACATCATTTCGGGCAGTTTTTGCTGCAGAACAATGTCTTTTGGAGTGTTGAACACAGTAAAAAAAAAAATCAATGAATAATGACAGTAAAAAAAAAATTCAAGCAACCTGTTCACGCCAGTCATGACCTTATCTTGAGACACCGCAGTCATTCCTTTAAATGTCACCATCGGACAGGAGCTGCTATGATGCTCATACGGCTCCCTTGAATTTGTCTTTAAACATAAATTCAAAGCTGTACTTGAACAGGCTACAGCTGCTCTCCCTGCTGATAACCACTGACTGAAGGCTCGGCTG
Source organism: Argyrosomus regius (assembly GCA_946959425.1). NCBI lineage: Eukaryota > Metazoa > Chordata > Actinopteri > Sciaenidae > Argyrosomus > Argyrosomus regius. The sequence goes on along the minus strand of OX336899.1, from coordinate 8,602,874 downwards.
TAAAAATGAATCGACTTGATTTGCCTCATTGCATATTTGACATGTAGGCAGTTGAGTTTGTCAGTTCAAGGGTGAGAATTAACAAATGCTGGATAGTCTCGTATTGGGTGCAATTTGTTTCAGAGAGAAAATGAAAAAGCTGTTACAGCCTCATTCTGTTTGTTTTAGGCAAGGCTGCCTCATTCGTCATCTTGATCATACCATTTTGTAAACATCAGTCACAACTGTTTGATGGTGTGCATCTCTGAAGGACAATGTCAGGAAGAGACAAGGTTCAGTTTCCCTTCACATACTTCGTTTTCTTCTTTAAAAAGACATCGGATAAATAAAAATGAGCTGAATATATAAATGAACCAACAATTTAGAAAACAATTCAAGAGATTTTAAGTTTTATATGAGGTCATTGTTGTTTCATAACTTTATTTTATCTTGTCACTTTTTATGCTCAAGCTAACAGGAGGTAACTGATTAATTAGTCTGGTAGCAGTTGTTGAGTTTGCTTGAGTTTAAGCTCCTGGGGCATGAGAGGCATGAGTGAGAGGGAGGTGACAATAACACATCATGATCAGTGCCATTAAAAAGTGAAAATATTAAATTAAATCTGTCATCATGAAATTGGGAAGGTGCCAATATGAAAACTTGAAATATGTGGTTCATTTCCCAAATAATTTCACTTCAATTTACGTTTTATGAGATTATCTATTTCATAAATGTATCAATACTACAGCTTCAAAGTTATTACCATTCATGCTGAGAGCAAGATGAAAGTCTACAAAACATCATTAACGTCAATCCATCCAATATTGTCGAGACATTTGATTCAAAACCACAAATGTCAATCTCCTGGTGGTGCTACATGAAAGGTCAGAGGATCACCAATTTCATTATGCTGCATCCTCTGTTGACCATGAATGTCTGTTACCAACTTTCAGCTCAATCCATACTGTTATGACATTTCAGTCTGGACCAACCGACAGGCCAACAGACTGACATGATATGTTATCATGCCTAGAGCCATGCCACTAGCAAGGCTAAAAAAGTTGTAGCTCATGCTGATATTAACTCAATTTTCCACACAAGTCAGCCGATTTATAATTCACAGCCCTCTAAAAATAGATAAACCTGTCATATGAAAAACATGAAGTGTTTTCTATAATGAATATGAAGGATGAATAGACAAAATGACAATACCTGATAGTATCATCATCTTTTATCTTTTCCTTTGCTGCCTCGTCATTGCAAATTTCCATCAATAAATCCTTTGTCATTTCTACACTTTGATCAACATCAGGTGTGTAAATCTTTTTGTCAGAGACTGATTTGCTCGTCTTCCAGCACTCCCACACATGCTGCTTCGGCGACTGACATTACAGGGAACGGATTTCTGGGTATTGCAATCAGAAAAAGCCAAGACCTATTAAGATAAGACAGATGAAAGATAATATGAAACTTAAATGATCCCCGTCGGGAAATTAGGTCAGATACCAAAACGCATTAAGTGGAGATGAAAGACTGAAAAGCATGAAATGTGTGAATAGCAGAATAATGAAAGTCTGCAGAAAAAAAGGCTGTACAGCTCTGCAACATTAAAGTCATAATATGAAATGTATACTCCAATTCATATGAAGATCTACTCAACTATAATATGTGCAATTAATATTTCAGTTTTTAACCTCAAAGCCCTTCTTGTTATTCCAGCTCGCCTTCATGTCACATTAGAAAAGACATGATAATTTAGAAAATATTGCGTGGAGGTATTGGAAATGTTTGTATCGCATCTGGTGTGTGGTGAGTCGCTATCAAGGCGCTATTATATGATTATATGTTTTATTTAAGTTGGTAATTGCTGTATAATTGCAATATTACATTCAAGGACATGGTTTACTGTCATTATTAGCACTGGTCGCATCACTGTCATGCCAATAATGACGGTAAAGCACATCCCACTCATGTAATATTGCTTAACTGAAATTTAGCAATTGTGTCATTGTAGAGATTGTGGAAGCGGTGAAATTAAAAGAGCCTGAAGATATACAGGTCTTTCCAAGGCTCATATTTTCTTGGTTTTAAATTGATTCAATAAACAGTTAATAGCAGAAAACAAAGTCTACAGAAAGTTTCACGGATGCTGCCAGACAGTCAAGTTAAAATGTGTGAGGTCTTCGATGCCAAAAAAGCTTTGCCTAACAACAGCCTAAATTTGGCAAGGCTGGTCACCTGGCTCATGCCAGGATCCTGATGAATGACCTGCCAGAATCATCAACTTACTGCAGCCCAACTCTAGCCCAGGTGCTTCTAACTGGAGCTGATATGCAGCCCAAATCAGACCCATGCTGCACCCCGAAAACACAGCTACATCTGGCAGCCATTTATGGGTCAGAGGTGTCCTCTGGTGTCAGAACACCATCCAGTACTCTTGACATTTTAAACCCGTCTTACATGGATACCTGGGATAGGATAGCAGTTATGACCTTGCTTCACTTTGTCTTGTTCTTTTTCTTATCATCTGACATTGTCATGCTCAGGCAGAGTCTTTGATTAATCTCTGCAAACTGGTAATTAAGAAAATTGCTTTTCTTTCACGAGCCATATGAGCTGAATTTGTCTCCTTGGATATGATGTGCTAAAAAATGTCATGAAAAAGTGAAACAGCTTCTCACGCTGTTTGTTGTCTTCAAGGTTACTCTATTTATCCATCGTGATTAGATGCCACTACATATTGACCGTTGTCATTCACAACATGGAAATCAGATGAGAGCGACTCAAACTTCAGACTCGCAGTGGAGTTATGAATTGAGGGCACCCTTGTATACGCCGTTTTCCCCTCCATCTCCTTGGCGACTCTTGCTGGTAATTTAGTCAGGAAATTGTTTTGTGTTTGTTTATGAACCATGCGGTCCCAGGTGAGATTAATCCAAAAGGAGACACAACACAAAAGAAGGTCGTACGCCTGCGGTGATGACTGTTGTTTCAGACTTTCAGTTGTAGAGTATTTTCCACCTCTCTCCATTTCCACTTCAGAAAAATCAGACAAGGCATACTAATCAGTTTATATCACAGTACAGGAGTGACCGGCTCACGATAGTACTGAAATTACTTTTCACCTTTAAAAAACATCCAATGTTCTAGGTCCCTCAGACAATCCCGGCCTCTTTATCATTAAAGACGATAATCCTACATCTGCTTGCAGATCTGCAGAGTGGCTTATTTTCATGTAATGCAGGAAAATGAAAAGGTGATCACGGCACTCAATCTTCCAGGGGATTTCCTCTTGCTCTCCATGTCTGTCAGTTATGATCTGATTCATCAGGTTGACCTTTCGGTTTTCAGGCCCGTAGTTATTAGGGGATTCATCTTGACCCTTACATCCACCGTATAAATGTCTTCTTCCTTAGCAGCTCCTGCTGTTGATTGGAAGACAATTTGCACTACAGTCTGTTTAGTAACACTTTGCAGACTGCAGTGTGTAAAAGTTATAATGAAGTAGTGCTAAGTGAGCATTGTGTAATTTTGGATTTACAGTCGCAATCAAGATATTTAAGCAGAAAATGATTTTAGCAAAGAGAGTAAAACATCTGTTCAAGTGAATTTAAGCTATTTTCTTTTTGCATGTACAAAATCTATTCCCTTGTTGGTCACTGACATTTCAATATATTAGATTTAGGTCTAGGTGCTTAAACTAAGAAGAGAGATGCTGCATTATCTTTGCTGTAGTTAATGTGCAACGACCTGTGCAAAGTCATTGGTTTCAGCTTTTAAAACATGTTTAATGCAATTAGCATTTTGCAGATTGTAGCCATTTAATCTGTACATGTTTTACTGTATATAAAACACACTGAAGTAGGTTGGATAGTCTGTAACAGGCACAGTTTCTAGGAACACAGGAAGAAAGTGAACAATAACTACCGACAGTGACAGTAGCTCTGTTTACTATACTCTGTTACCTTGTGCGACAGAGCATACCTTTTCTTTTTCTTTGTGCTGCTACTGGCCATGGCCATGTCTCCTTTTAAAAACGTGTTGTGTATCTCAATAGGATGTACTTTAGTTACTTGTCTGTACTTGATCATTTTTTGAAATGAACAGGGTAGAGGCTCATTAACAAAAATTCTGAGATGCTGTTATTGGTTTAATTTTGAATATTAGTGCCACATACAGCAGATGACAATACATAATAAATGTGACAAAAGTTGGGTGAGCATTCAATGGAAGTTCAGTATTCATGTTTTGAAGCAGCATGTAAATACAGTAGCCCAGAACATACAAACTAAAGACTCCATATGTAAATCCTTCACATAGGTCTTTTAAATTATGTTTTGACCTATCACTAGGTCCTGCAGGGGGTTTCAGACTGTGCTATCATAAATCTCCTGAGCTCTCTGACAGGCAACACCATTCTCTACCCCTGAAGTACCTAATGTACCTTTAAACTCCCCTTGAATCCTATGCTCACCCAAGCAAAGAGCAGATACTTGGTGGCTTGACCCAGCCTTGTATCTACATTTTATCTGCCCTGGTTAAAGTACGGAGGCTGGCCCAACTGATTTGAAAGGCAATTTGTCATGGCCCGTTCGATTGTCATTGGTATCAAAATGACACGGTGTGTGTCAGATTGCAGATAAGTCTACAGGGTCATCAGGTGGGCATCCTCTTAATGAGTTAGGCCTGTGACACCAGGAAGGCTCCAGTATTCCAGACCTTCCTCCTGCTTTACTTGCACCCACAAAACCGTACATAGCAGGTTATATTTATTTTGATCTACAGTGTCACCATCTAAGAGCATGCTAACAAGCTAAAACCATGTGAACCTAGCCAACATGCTGTGATGTTGCTCAACCAAGCAACGGCCACAGATTCACCTTCGGCTACATCGTCTTAGTAAGCGGCAACACATATGCTGTGATTCAATTTGTGTACTTCTATACTTACACTTGCTATTTTGACTAAATAAGTGCATACACACTGTCAATTATGGCAAAATGCAGTGTTCTGCAATTACCCGGCTGGTGTACTATAACAGTTAAAAAGTCGCGTGTGGAATGCTGCCCACTTCTTGCTCTTAGTGGTGGATTTGACATTGTGGCATGAAAATGGTGGCAGAGGAAGCTGCTGGTGCTTAAGTGGTTGTAGTGCATACAGCAAGATACAAATGTGAGTTGTACATATGTTTTATATTTATATTTTGGCAGTGAAATGTTGTCGCTAATGCACCACCTGGTTGCAATTCTGTGTAGAGTTGAAATGTGATTTTCATTTCCTGTAACTGCACAATGGCCATACTCGCATTGACACTACCAGAATTAGTGCCAGTGTACTACATAGAAGTGTACTAACTGAACTATCTGATATGAGACACAGTCCCATCTACTACATCATGTTGTGCTAACAGTATGCTATCGACCACAATGCCTAAACAATCTTCTATAGCTATCCCGCCTTGACAGTCAACAAAGCATACACTTAGCCAACAACATGTTCTAGCAGCCTGTAAGGACACTGTATCTAACATGCAGCCATATAGACATCAAACACAGCACAACATACACTTCTAATAGCATCAGTTATTAACGTTATAAGTCACTTAACTATCCATCTCTGCCACAGTTACTCACCTTTCTTTTACCTGGAACTGACCAACAAAACATCTAAACCTCCCCTGGCGAACTTAGATTTCCAACCATGCACCTCTGCCTTTGCTGCCAACTCAAAGCTTTTTCCTCTCATTGACCATTTTTATTGCATCTTTCCATGGTCCTGTCAGCTCCATAAAACACACACCGCCACAAAGTAAATATGCAGCTGACTAGAAATGAACAGTTATCGCACTTATAAAATAAAGAATATAACACAAGAGAATGGATTTTAAATAACTTTTGTGTGTTTGACAGCAAGGAGACACAGCGTCCTCAAAACAAACAATACAGCTGTCACATACTATATTGCATATCAGGAATTCACTTTTTACTTAGCACTGGAGTTGTTATTTGGCAACTTGATGAATTTCAGTCAAATATTTGCTCTCACTTTCGCTTTGTTTCAGTCCCTACCATCTCCTGAGAAAAGAAATGTTGCTAAATGTTATACTCCATTTGCCAGTTAGTTGGATAGTTCACACACTTGGCTGACCAGAACTTTTATTTTGCAGAAAACAGCTTCATACTTTGACTGGGAAAGATGTTGTGAGTGGTAGTTATGTTGCATCTAAAATTTACCCAGTGTTCAGCCCAAACATGCTTTATCTAACTATCCCCCTCACAAACCAGCACACATAAGAGTGGAGAATCAAGCTTTTCAAACTGATCTGGAAGTCAGGGGCAAGTCAGAGTTTTACAAAGTTTGTTAGAGTTTGATCAAATTCATCATCAATTTGTTTTGCCATGAGTGCCTCCCTGTGTAGCATGGCAACTACTCCGAGAGCTTCCTGTCTGATAAGTTCTGTCAGTCTTCTGTTTGCTGGTCATGGCAACGGTTCCATCAGTGTGTACTGTACACCCACACACTGAGACCGCTCAATTCCATTCAATTCTCAGTACTCATCTAAAATTCAATACATGTACTTTATCCTGGCTGTACCTTTGAGTGCTTTGCAAAACAGTGTTTCCTGCATGAAGTTCTCCTCCTCATTCAAAAAGTGTAAACAATTGTGCACCAAAAGGTGCTTTCATCCAGCTTGATGTAAAGTTCAACTGTCTTGGCCAGAAATGCAACTATCTTTAAATGTATAATTTGATTAGTAAGGCAGTCACTGTGTAGATGCTTCGCTCAAATACACCAGCAAGCAATGTAAACTGCCTATCCAGAACAATCTTCTACAGCTGCACAGCTACAAAAAAAAAAAAAAAAATAGTGTATTGAAAGTACAACCAATTAAAGAAAAAAACAGCTACACACAGAGAACAAATCATCTTTTTCTGACAAACCCTGATGTAGACTATAACTAGCAACACCTTGGTTTATTATGAAATGCATAATTCATCATTGCTGCACAAGAGTCGCCAGCTGGCCCGCATTCTCCACCATACTGTGATGGTTTCTGCACAACAATGGAGGAATGGGAATTCAGTTTTTTTGTTTCTTTCTTTTTTGGGTCTGAAAAAGATTCCTTACAAAAAAAAAAAATCAGGTTAACAGAATTTAGCAGCTCCTCTATGCAAGGACATAATCATCACAAACGGGCCCATTTAAATCGTTGGGCAGTAGGTCAACTGTCAGTCCATAGGGACTTGGCTTGGGAACCAGAGGGTGGCCGGTTCAAGTCCAGCATAGACCAAAGTATAGAGGGGGGACTGATAGCTGGAGAGATGCCAGTTCACCTCCTGGGCACTGCCCTTGAGCAAGGTACAGAACCCCTAACGGGGTGATCACAATTTAAACAGGTGAACTGCTGCAGTTTCTTCATGCATATTATATTCACTTCAGCATCTGAGCAGCTCCTAAAACTATTTTTGAACCTTTGTAGTATACATGTAATTAGTATAAAACAGCCAGGCCAGGACCTGATCTGTCTTTCTTACCCCTAAATTCCATCGGGCTCAGCCATGTGAGCTCTGTTCGGCCATTCTCCTCATGGCTTCATGGCCCACCAGGAGTATTTCAGATGTGGACCATTTTGCCTGCCAGACAGGCTCAGATTTTGTCATCTTGGTTTATGTGCTTCTACCATGAGTAAGTAGGCTAGGGAGTTAAATTGTTTCCCTTTTGTCTGGTTTATAATTTGGAGTCTGCACAGGGTGTCTTATTTTGGGATACTTCAGACATGCACTTGGGTGCTTCTGGTGGAATCGCAATCATTGTCTTGAATTTAGATGTTAGAGTTGATGCTAGAGGTTCCCGTTTCTCCAAAACTTCAACTCTACTACTGCCATTTTGTTTTTGCCGACTGCTCTGGTCAGTGTGGTCACCTCTCAAAACCTGAGTCTGCTGCAGCATTTAGTTTGGGCTCCAGTGTGTTTTCTTGTCAGATTTGCTCGTGGCATATGGAAAAAAATAGAACAGATGCCAAAAGCTATCACTGCAGATCGTGAGCCGACTGTGGAGCTCTACAAGATGACACTCTCCATCTGAAGAGCCCAGTCGGTTAACATGGGGTCCAAAGGAAGCAGTGAGCACTTTCAGGATGTTTCAGCCTCTTCTGAATCAATGGCAAATGGCCCCAATGATTGGTTCGGATATAAGTAAGAGTGAAAATACCAAATATGGTAAAATGTGGAAAATAATTTAATAATTATAATGTGAGTAGTTGCAATTCATTACTTCCTCCCCTTGACACAGAGCATATTACCATTAGAGAAAGCCCATTAAAACATGAGAGGATGAACAGATGGATGAATGAATCAATCTGTCAGTAACACATTGATTCATTTGATGTGTTTCAACCAAACATCTAAAATCCAACGCTGCTCTATAGAACATTGTTTTTACTTGCCCACATTCACTAGTGCAGAAGAATAATTAATATTTGATACATGTGTCTGGGAAGAAATAAAATGCCCCCCGGATGACTGGTCACAACACATCCTCAATTCCAGCTCATCCATCTAATTGTGTGCTGGACGTGTAATTATATTTTTCAGATTTTATTATTTTTTTTCAGTGAATGGACAAATATAAAATCTCACAATCGTGGACAATCTAAAACTACTCATCAATTCACTGCAGGAATGCACAGCATGCTCTTATTCTTTCAATTATTTAATTCAAGTATGAGGCCAGGCTTAAAAAGAACCTTCCTCAGGTAGATTTGACCACATAGAAACTACCCTTGTTATACACAGACTATCAGTTCTGATTCTTTCAGCTTTGACTTCTCTCTGATCTCAATCTACCTCCGCTTTTTAAAAACCTCCTCACTGCCACATGAATTGAGATAGACTTTCTTAATTTCTATTACACGCGGCAGGTATAATCCACTTCTTGGATTCGTGTTTTTTACAGTTCTACTCTTTCCCTTCCTTCAGTGAGGTCACATTTAGAGACACATTTCCTGAGAACAACATTCTTGTCATGATTAATTGACTCGGAACAAATCAATATCGCCCACAGCAGAGAAAAAAAAAAAAAACTATATATATATATGAAGGAAGAGAGACATGCAAGAATCTGTCTGAAATTCAGTGACCTTCAAATCACCGGATAACTCATACCACGTGGCAGAAATCAATTTATATAGATGAGAGTCGACAAGGATTGTGCCTCAAAGGAGAAAAAGAAAAATGTTTGAAATCATTACCTGGGAGCTGTGTTTGTCCAAGTCTATAATTTCATCTTTGAAGGTTTTCTAAAGTATCTCCATGTATTGTCCACACCTGTTCTGTTTTAGTCCTGAAAAGTTGGAAAAGCAGAGAAGGCTTCAGCGTACTCTTTGTCATTTTTTGCTGAAAGAACAGTGATTCCAGCAGGTTACATGCTAATGATGCAGTTAACCATGTGCAGCTTGTGGGATTCAACTTAAAACAACCTCATCTAACAAAACAGCCAGATGTGAAACAGCCCAGAAACGAATTTCCACATTCACACCTTTCAAATAAAACATTACATTTTAACAGAGGGTTTTCAGGTGGCACAATAAACCATCTGGTATGCAGTTAATCATCTGCATCTTGTTGGAACAACTAACGTATGCTAATGTAAAGGCCAGACAAGAACAACACAATACAGTCTACTTTGTTGTCATAGTAGCAAAATGCTTGAGATCAAACCTACTGTACCCAATTATCTACTATTAATTTAACTAATTGGACTTTGAACCTCTTGTTTTAGACATTATTCTTGTATCCAGGTATGTGTTTAAGCCAAAGTTTTGATGATGTACAGAACAGTACATGATCTACACTTTTGTTGACATTTCTGATAGACACATAACAGTTTTAGGACTGCTAGTTTGAAGGCAGTAAACTGGTGCATTTAGCAACCATAACTCGTCAAGCTTTGACCTTGTGCCTTGTTTGAAGTACTGTGCATGATCTAGGACAGAGATACTATCAAATGGGTTTGAAGACTAGTCTTTTATAATAATCTTTCTAAAACACAACAGGAAGAGTGTGAGGAATGGACTGAACAAGTGTCTTTGTCTGCTCTAATGCAAGCTGCAAACATTAGTACTACTTATAATTAAAACCAAGCATACCATTAGTTACATAAGCTACATTAGCTCTTAACTATATTGTTATGAGGGGTTACAGGTTATGTAAAACAAACAAACAAAAAAAAACCCATCCCAATCAGAGCCAACATATCCTCTGTGTGGGAGCCAAGATGCTGCACATTCAAGAGGCCATTACAGTACATGGTTCTCGTTTTGAAGTGGTCAGCAACATTAAAAAGTCAGCCGTAGATTATCAGCCAATTAGTTAGCGTTAATTAGTTAATTTAACTTGCAACAACCGATAATATCTGTGCAGCTGCCATCACTTCAGCCAACAAAATCAATAGTGGTTAGCTAGAAATGGGATATTAGTTATTGCCTTATGTCTGCAGTCAAGAAACTATATGTGGCAGCCTACTGAAAAACATAAATAAACTGCATTATCTTATTTAGACATCCTGTAATATGATGCTAAGATGCCATATGTTGAGAAGATACAAAAGAAGAAGGTAGGAAGATGCCAAGTTCTTGTTCGTACAATAATAAAGTCCAGGTGAAAAAAAAAAACTTCTCTTAGAAAAGAAATGTCCTTCAGACACTCAATGTTTATTTCCAGACGAAAGTGAAAATGTGTTAACTGAAGGATGGAGTAAACTAAAAAAGATGAAGTTAGATAAATCTATCGTGTATAAATACAACACTGGATGACACGGAAGAAGCATGAACAGGCCATTAGGGAGTTCAATGTGACAATGGTTTACAGGTACATTTGATGAATTAGTGATATGGGAGCTGTAAATAGCCAAAACCAATGCGTAATGACAGCTGCTCTGGGGCTGTTGGAGAACCTCACAGTTGTCACACAGTCAGTGAAATTGCACTTTTTTTTTTTTCTGTCCTTTGCTGTTATTCTCATTGCCAGGTCTAATGAGCGTGGGAGCGGGCTCAAACATTCATATGCAAACGTTTATGTTTCATTTATGGTGATCTGTTAGAAAGCGAAACGAGACTTGTGCACCCAGTTCAACAAAGATTTTGGAATCAGGCGTACATGCAGCTGTAAGCATATTTCTAGTGTTATGCATACACAGTTTTAGTCATAATTGTATAGTTTTATACACATGTGGAACACCAGACCGAAGCCGCTCACAGTATAAACTGAAGAGAGGTATTTTTTGTGTGGAATGTGTGCACCTTAGGCAAGAGAGCCAGCTGCAGGTGATAATGATGAGGTGGAGATGGGAGGGAGAGAGAACTGAAATGATAAAACATGTTCATTTAGGTTGTCATCTTCACTGATTGTGTGATTTTGTTTTAATAATACAAAGTATATACCTCATTTTGATTCATTGCCATAAGACCATAAGATGAAGAAAGCTCTGAAAAGGTAGTAAGCGTTTCGTGACAAAGTAAGGTACGGTAGGTAATGTAGTGAGTCAGATATTATGGAAATATTAAATAGACCTTGAAATAATAGTTTAACTTAATATGCAAGTAAATGCTCCAACCTATATCCTTTCCTCTGGGATAAAAATCGGATAATCAAGAGTGAAAAGTGGTTTTGAAATATTATATCTTCGTCTTATAAAGGCAGCACAAGATCCACAACTGATCAGTGACATCAAACAGTGCAGCAATACCAACTGATGTGAAACCACCTACATGATGGACTGACTGACTGACAGATTTATTGATTGCAGATCCAAAGTGAATGTCAATCAATCAGAATTCTTTATTCCTGTCCGACTGTCACTCGAGAGCTGAAGAGCACAATGAAAATACCGTCTATTGTAAAACAAACAATGACTCATTGTTTTGTTCTTTGTATTGGATGGCAGAACACAAAATTTATTGTAATAAAAAGTGTCTTTGGATTACTAAACTTTCTTTATTTTGATAGCAGTGGTCATTGTCTTCTGTGAATATATTTGCCTTGAAGTAGCTGATTTAGTGACACACCAAGGAGACACTGAGGCACTGCGCAATGCACCCAGTGCTCAGAATTGACAAATGGCTGAGCATCTCACACGAACCTCAGTCAAAGTCAAGGAGGGCTGTCTATGTGTGAACTTGCTCTCTTAAAAGATATTTCAGTTGATCAACAGAGGTTTTATCCTTCCTTTTCCGAGAGCAACAACAACAGCAGCTGGCTTTCCTCTGCAATTGATTGTGGAAAGCAGTTTGTCTCGTATGTGAATCACTTTGTGGCTCATCACCCACATTTTTACCCCCTCTGAATAGGAGTGTAGAAAGTCAATTTATTTCCCCAAGATTGCAATTTCTCTTGTTTATAGTATGAAAATGAGTTCGTATCGAGATGAAAAGGAATCACATTCTAATTTGTTTGGAGCTTGCTTGAATGTGATAATGAGATTCTGTTGTACACCAGCAATTTTAATATATCTCCGGTGACGATGATGGAAAAAGCCAGTACAATAAATACCAGAGCTGGAATCATGTCGTTGTGTCATACACAAGTCCCAGACGTCTTTGTTTCTCTTGGTAATAACCCAGCCTGCTTCAGCTTTCAGCCTTAAATTATGCATAAGGAAAGTGATAATACTGTTTTTCTGTTATTTTATTTGCGCACAGTTAAACCACGAGATCAATATGTAACTAGATCCTTATGACACAGCTGAATGCTTACACAAGCTTTTTAAAATATTCAATAGTGAACAGATGGTTTATAATCAGAAGGGACATTTTCTTTTGTCTCGCTTTTTTCTTTTTTTTTTTTTAGACTGCAGGTGGGGGCAATCAGAGAGCAGTATATACTGTATCCTACATTAAACAGCATATTAACTTAAGTGTTAATTAGGGAGAGAACTGCAAAATCAAAGTTTCATATTCACGTGGATGCCAAATGACAAAGTGCTTGATGGATTACTCTATAAGAGGCCAAGATTTCACAATCACTTCAAGACATTAATGTAGCGTAATGAGAAAATGTAAATGAAAAAATAAAACAAAGAACAATGAAGGCTCTCATAACTACTTCTTTTTATAACATAAGGTATGACATTAAAGTTATAGCTTTTTTAACAGGAGGTAGGCAAAATGTATTGCTTCATTTTACCCAGCACTTCCCTCTATTGCTCCCACAGATTACACCTATAATAATATCAACTCTATCTCCCAGTGGCAGAGCTGGACAGTTTTCAAAGGGGTGGCCAGGCTGAGGCTTGGTTAGATTATGACGTTTGCTTATGGCCAAAATGTGTGCATGCTGATAGTCTTGTAGATTTTTTGTAAACCTTGTAGATAGACAAGAAAAAAATGAGTGGCCTAATATATGGTGCTGTATCAGATTCAGTACTCACATCCCCAGGCTCCGCCATTGCTATATCTAACAAGATATATTTATATTGTAATCTGCTGTTGTTTGTGGCAATATTTTATACCAAACAAAAGTAATAAGGAGGACCTTTGGTTAGATGGGTGGGGAAAAAAAAGCCCAGGACTTCAAGAAAGACAACAGAGTTTGTGTCCAGAGTCACAAGTGGTGTTCATGGGTGTATTACGTAGTGCTCTATGATGGTGACGCTTTCAATTTGCAGGTTTTCGGGCTCATATAAGAGGCACACTATGACCCAGCCAGTTGAGACTTCTGCATACACTTAAAAGCATTAAATAATTTACTGGGTAATCATCATTTCATGACTTTTTGTAACAATATTATCGGAAAAAGTATTTATGGCAGTGATCCTGCAACCACCTCAAAATCGCCTCACACGGGCTTGCTGTTACTAGATTAAAAAAAACTAAAACACTTTTTTTCCAGGTTAAACAAAGATGCTTCAAGCCACTGTTCACGTATAATTAACCAGAAGCACCAGTGTTGAGTCTAACACATTCACTCTGCTTTTATTTCTGTTTTGGCTCCACCAACTTCTGAGAAAAATATCTGGTTCTTACTAAATGCTCCACTATGTTCACCAATTAGTCGCTTACTTTGTTAGATTTCCATTTGGTGGGAATGGAGTGTACAGTGGGTTTATCAGGTTTTTCTCTGAACAGCTGCAAACTGCTGCTGAATTCGAATCTGTTTAATACGGTACCACTGAACAAAAAGTAAACTTGTGGGTGGTAAATTGAAAAAGAAATGTGTTTGCAAATACAAATTAGTGTGTGTTAACTGGATTCTTGGGCAACTGACTAACATTAACATCAAGCAGGAAAGTTAGATCCTTTTAGATGAGATGACAGCAGGCTGAAGTGCGATGACATACAATATCTATTTAATGATCAATACAGGATTTATTTGACTACTTTGTTGTTCCTGTTTCTAAGAAATCAAGTTTACGTTGTTGCTTTATTTTAATGAAAAGTATCACAGTGTCAATGAGATGGAGAGGAAAGTCTTGTATTCTTGTATGAGGTAATGCTGTCTCCTATGTGACAGTGAAAGAAAAGTGAAGAACGGGTGATGTTTCTGGGAGCTTCTGTGGAATCCTTGTTCGTGATTAGAGCCAATCAGTGCTGCCTTTTGCTCTGCATGGTTTATTATTGCTATACCGTGTTTTCTAATGGAAATTTCATCAGACCATTGTTATGTTAAATGAAAAGGTCAGTAAACAAACAAATTTGAGAAGGTGGTCCAAAGTGCCCAGTACACTGTGAATATCAATAGAGAAATTAAAATAAAATTCAGAAAATAAATGTAATGTAGTCCTTGTATTCTACCAGAGCATTTACTCTATGGACTGACATCAATACCTGTTGGACGACCTTTCATGCCATAATGTATTTATTGTTTTAGTGCCAACTTAGTCTTTGGTCCTAACATTTTGTTACAAAGTTGGCTGTATGTCTTAAGGAAACTTTCCATATCGAGGTCTTAACTTTTACGGTGCAGCAATAAGAAGCATCCTGTCTAAAACTGCACAGAACATCATTGGTACCCATCTATTCAGCGTCCGTGATATCGCTGAGGTGAGATGTCTGCGCAGAGCCCAAAGGATACTAAAAAACGATACCCACCACAGCCAAAGTCTGTTCACCCCGCTGCCATCTGGCAAGCGATACAGAAGTATCTGCTGCTGTACCACTAGATTACAGAGCAGCTTCTTTCCTCAGGCTGTGAGACTCCTCCACTCAGCCTCCACACTGCAGCATAAAAATGGATTTTTCTTGTGTAGCATAAAGAAAGTACAGCTTGCATTTTGTTACGCAGCCATATACCTTGAGCCTTCATCACTCATAAAAACAATACAAAACAAAGCGAGACTCTACAGCCTGGCTAGCATCTCTGTGAGGCTGCATAAGCACCGCATTGTTTTGAGCTTAATGCTACCCTCAGAATGCTAACGAGCCCTCAAATCGATTTTAGCAGGTTCTGTATAATATACCATATACGCCAGATTAGCAAAAATGTATCATTTGACCTGGTAATGACATTGCATGAACTGCATGCAGATCAACCCAAGGGAAAAATAAACGTCTATAACAAATTTAATCAGAATCCAAAAACTGTTGAGACATTTCACTCAAATCAACAAACATTGAACTCATGGTGGCACTTTATCCCGCTTTATCATCTATACATTCATCCAAAAGTTAAAGACAATGGACTAAAATCATAAATGTCAACCTCATGGTGGCATAAAAGGAAAAGTTAGTAAATCACTAAAACCACTAGGCCTCTGGGGAACATCAAAAAGCACGTTTTCATTCACATATTGAGCAAATTTGAATAATTTCTGGAAAATCTGCAAAAGTAAGTGCATAATAATGAGTGTTTCCATCCATGACCATTATACCAGAATTAGGAATTACGCATTATCATCAGTGGTGCTAATTCTCCAGTCTAGTGCCATTAAGCAATTGCAAAAGAAGAGGCTGCAACTAGATGACATAATTAAAAGAGCGCCTGTCAAACCTCAAACGAGTCTTCTCATCACTCCACTCTGATGTTTTCATCTGCTGCCACTCCTCACTAAAAGTGACATCAAGTAACATGCTCCATGTACATCATAATTTATTCACTGTGCCTGTTTGAATTGCACTTAATAGCATTTTGTTTTTATGAATATATGCAATTTTCCACCTAAATGAAGTGTAAAGCACAAATTGAATATGTGCATTAAAGCAAGTGGATGCAAAAGCGCTAAATGACTGTAGAAAATACAATAGCAATCGATCCCATACTTGTGGAAGATCGACAACATATGGTCATTGCCACCGCTGGAGAACAAAGAAAGTATAAAATACACATATTTCATCTACATGTTGGCCTTGCAGTTGCTCCCAAGTGTTTTAAAAAATAGCTATGTTCTCTGGTTGTTGTTCTCCTGGGTTCAACTGCCCAAAGACTGAAATGCCCCAAAGGTTTTCTTGCTTTTTAAGGCCATTTCTTATTCACCATATGACTAACTTGCTTCAACTTGCTGTTTTTGTTTCGATCCCAAGAAGCTAATGGGGACCCAAATTAAGAAAGTGTTGTCATATGTGTAGAATTCAGTTAATTGCTACATGCATAGAAGTTCTTGAGGGTACATAGAGTGTTGCGGTTGCATAGATGTGCCCCCATCTTTCTAAAATCTCCACACCATCACTACGTTTCACCGATGTTCATGTTTCATTAATGGAAGTTATAGAAATCTCACAACCATAACATGAATATTACTGATAAAAGGTGGTTGTTTTCCTATTATCCTGACAAATCAGTAAGACTGCTGTACGTGTATGAAGCACATCAGTGACATTTTCTTCACAGTAATGTCGCACATAACCAAGTGCATCATTAAAACACAAAGGGGGATGTATGTGTTGCTTTTTTTCCCTACATATTATTACCCATCTTGATAAAAGGTGTTGGGTGTTTCAACAGTACTCTCTAAGTTGTGGTACTGCTCCAAGGCGACTCAGCAGACATGCAGCCCAGATAATAATGTTGTTACATGTGTTGAGTTTTCAAGGTGCTATCGCAAAGGTCTTTCTCACACCGGTGTGAAAACATTCATTAGGAGTCAGACGAGGTTACAGAAATGTGAAAGAGCTCTGTGAACAACGTGTTGAAATAGTTTGTATGTAGGGTCAGCCAGTGTTTTGTTGTCTCCTTCTTTGCAACAGGGGACTTATCAAGTAATGCAGTGATCTTGAGAACAAGACGTGGTAGAAAGTGAGTAAGTTTTATTCTTCATAGACGCTCAAGCTCTTTAAAGCTTCGTGTCCTCATTTTTTACTTAGCTAGCTACTTATCAGTAAGTGGTTAAACATCTACTGACAAAGCTGAAATGATACAAATATTGTCCTTTTGTCTAAAGTCCTTTTGTTATAAACATCTCATTATGTCCTCAGTTTAATAAATAAAGAACAAAATTATGTTATCAAGCTGTCAAAGTGTTTGTTTTTTTATTGTGAGCAATAGATAATAGGGTACAGTTTTCAGACTGCAAGGAAATGGAAAACTTTTGTCCTTTTGACAGAGGGACAGAGTCTTGATATCTCATCTTCAAGCGACTATACGTGAAATATTTGTCTGTGTATTGTCAGCCACTTAGCATCAGCCTCTCCAACAGTGACTGCATTTCTCATCCACATATTTTCAAAAACTACTTGAGTGGCAGGGAAGCTTGTTAGAAGGCTCCACCTGTGGCCACAGAAGTGTTATTGTGATGCATGTTCAAAATGTTCTCTGTCATTGTTGTCAACCATCTTGGAAGTCGTCGAAAAGGGCAGGCACATTCAAAAAATACTTGACAGGTGATTGGATTTACCATCTGTCTATTATCATCTATCAAGGGCAAACTTCAACCAGTCCAATCAACGATGCTAGCACCAGGTATGCTAACCTTATTTAGCAGCCACCATGTTGTTTTTTTAGCAAACAGTCAGTTCTCTCACGTTGTCACACACACCAAGCAATAAACCATGCCTGTAGGCTCATGGCACAGCTGCCAATAGTTCCTCGTAGGACACTGATTGGTCCAGACCAGTGTGGTTCAGATACATGCACATAGCTTGAAGCTGGGCAGGATGGATTATTTCGTAATTTTGTGATCTTGCAAGTCCAGCTGCTTCGCAAGGTCACTGAACTGCTGCTTCGCAGAAAGAAATGAGGACATCCAATATGTCAGTCACAAATCATTAACCACCATACTGTTATATGGAACATACCTGTGGAGGAAGTGTCCCTGGTTACCAGGCTGTGGGCATGGAGTAAAAATAGAGGAACTTCAAGAACATAAAAGGTCGAGCTAAGTCACTCAAGAATACGTTGATCCCATTTTTCTTTCTGAATCACTTACTAGTTTAGTTTTTGCAAACTTTAATACAGTATAGTCGGTCTGGCTCAAAGTGTTTCCAGGGATATTTAGAAACAGGATTAGTTATAGATTCACATTACAGATGCAAAAAGAGTTTTACAAGTGGTAATATTTTATGAACCTGCTGTGTTATTTTCCAGCTGTTAACAGTTAGTCCCCAGGGAAGCAAATACCTTAAAGTGTACATAATTCTAAATGAGTATGTGCTTTACACGGAAGGTGGGGAACCTGTGCTTCGTTAAAATGGTGCAGGGATCAATGTAGCAGAGCTGATTAGGTGACAGACTTAATTACCCACATCAGGAGAAACAGAGAAATACTGTGGGAGTCCTGGAGCCTTTTGTAAATGTAATTGGATGCTTAAATAGTCATGCTTTGAAAATATTACATTTAGTCTAGGACTATGATTTTACCAGTTGCAATCACAGTTAAATTTTAGTGTCTGTCATGGAGTTGTACCTCCACACCACATGATTTCATATTTCAAATTTGTCAGCCAGCCGAGTTGTCAAATAAGATTTCTGGCTCCAGTATTTGTAATTACAAATACTTTGACAACTCCAAGGAGCAATCTAACATCAATCAATTTAATAGCTTCAGCTTTGACCAATATGTAACAGATGCGATATGAAACCTTGTTTTCATCTAATTAAAAAAAAAAAAAAAGTACCATCCCTCAAAGTTACTCCAGATGGTATTTTAACAGACATGTTCTTATGTAAAAGTAGAACATGGAGAACAAAGACGGCACAATCTGCATCTTTGACCCACTGAATTTATTTTCATACTCATAACCTTGGAGAATAAAAGACTCTTAGAAGGAAGAAGATGGAATTGAGGAAATTCAGGCATGAGGAGAATCAAAAAATATGCCTGTGAGAATGTTCAAAGATATTACTGCAATAGCCCCCCACCCTATCTTTCCTCATTTTCATTTTATCAAAGCAAGTAAAATAACTAATTGATTGTTTTGTGACATTGCACCAAACCCTGAAGCTATTTGCACAGCGCAATGGGGCATCTCAGCAGTGGTTCAGTACGGATTATTGATACCCACGAGTCGATTCAGGGTTGTGTTTCATGATCAGCATCAGCAAGTCTCGACTAGAGTTGAAGGGGGAAAGAGCGGTGGGGTGTGTACTGGATAGCAAGTATACAATCAAGGCCATACGATCATTAAAACATGCAAAAGTTCCAGCATTTCAATACCTCCAATCTATCAAATATCCTGTGAGATAAAGGGCTGAACCATTGAGGTGCTGTGCAGTTTTGCAAAGTTGTTAAAGTTCGAAACTTTGAATTACATTTGTGGATGAAAATGTGCTGTATAAATTAACTTGGGACCAGTATGTTGAAGAAACAAAGCAGTTGAAGACTTTATCCCCTAGAGCTGTCACGACTGTGGTGAGTGGAGGGGGCTCAGTAATTCTGTCCATGTCTTTACTTTAATGCGTTCCTATACTAAAAAAACATAATGTGGTAATAAAGTTGAATGTCTTGATAGTATTTAAAGTTACACGGGAAGAGTTTGTTGGAAAACACTTCGAGTCAACGCATTAAGAAGTACTGCATCTTACTAACTCCGGAAATAGTGCCAACTCATTTCTGTGTTTTATGACTCATTCCTGTCGGACTCTATTAGCACTAAACTGATGAGGCTGCAATTGTTGCAGATATTTAATCCTAAACATCTAAAGTATTGAATAAATAACATTTTGACCTCATGATGACACTGAATTCGAAGTCAGGACATCACCAAAGTTAAAACCAAACCACCCACCAGATGTGAATATGCTTCCCTGAATAAGTGACGACCTGAATATGTCAGTGGATGACCAACGTCATTAGTATTCATCCTTTGGAGACCATGAATGTCTGTATTAAATTCCATGGCAATCCATCCAATAGTTGTTGACATATTTCAGTCGGAAGTGAAAGACCTACTGAGACTGCCGTCCCTGGAGGACTGAACTAGAATCTGTACTACAATCAGAGTTTGCAAAGCTCATTTTATCCTCTTTTGATAAATTCTCTCTGGACCAAAAGAAACACAATGATTAAATTACTTAATATCTTTTTTTGCTGTTGCTCCTGCTGTTATTTTTAATTATCATTTTTATGATGACCCATGTTGACCGCTGACTACAGTGTCTGCTTTCTTTTCTTCTAGTGACAGAACACTCACTCTTGAATTGCATGAATTAAACAAAAGTAATTTCTGTTTTGCATTAATTGAAGTACAGTTCTTGGGAAATTAATAATGGCTTTTCATATAATAATGATTTATTTTTTTTTGCAATTCATACTGTTTCTTTACAACCCATCAAAATAAAAACTCAGCTGAGAAGAACTGTAGGCTCAGGTGAAAAATCTCTGTTGGCTTGTCCCTCCCTTTCACATTACACATAGAAATTCGATCCATTATTAATATAAAAATATTGATTGGTGGTTTAACCTTTTTGAACGAAGCCACTTCTATTCAGTGCCACTTAACCTCCAACTATGTTTTTGAATCTAGAATAACGGATGAGCACATTTCCAGTAAGAAAGACAGGTGATATATTTTGATATTCAAAGTTTTGTGTTAAACTGAAAGGCTGTTTGACCACAGCTGTCTTTGAAGGCTGAGTACTTTTCTGTGAAATTGTGTTTCTGTCTCTTTGAGCTGATTCTTGGAAATAGATTAAAATGTGAAAGATGGAAGTGATTGTTTTGGGTCTGAAAGTAAACTTTGATTAATGCTTGATGGCTGAGTAATTGTTGTATTAAAGAAGATCAGGACATTGACCTGTGGTAAAAAGAACAGTGGTATATGCATATACTTTTTTATATGTACATATTTTTTTTATTTTATGTTTATATTTGTTTTTATGTCTACCTGTTAAGCTCTTGATGGTTTTAGCTGTATCTTTGTCTATATCTGTATGTACACTGAGGGCAATGTGTGACCGGAGTCAAAGTCCTCATGTGTGTACACACACCTGGCCAATAAATGTGATTCTGAATCCAGGGAGGCATCAATCCATGCATGTTAAAGCCTTATTCTCAGTTCAGTGATTTCCTTTGTAATATGAGGCCACTTCAGGTGTTGGAGTGTACCGAGAATGACTGTATGATGGTACGTATCAGAGACAGTGATGGTCTCATCTCGGCTACGGCAAGATTAGAGCACATGATAATGATAGTCTCATAGCCTGTTATCACCTGCTATCAGTGTGTCAGCTATGGATAAAGAAAATGTCAGGTGCCAAAGAGATATTAGACTGTGACCACTACAGTCAAAACAATGGAGATTTCTCTTGAACTTGAGAAAATGCAGGTATGCTACAATATAAAAATGCAAAGTTTCCAACCATGGAAAATCTTGTCTCATTTATTTAGACGCACTTCAGTTGGCCAGATAGCTTGTTGAAATGACTGTCAGCAAACATGTAATTTTACAAAGACAATGACATCAAGACTCATGCCACATATACTGGAATAATAACTACCTTGGATCCAAGGAAACAATAAGTGGACTGACGTCTTTTCCACATACAGTGCGCTATGGTTTTATAGAGCATTTCTGTCTTGTATTGCCACAGTAGTAAAGGGCAAAACTAATTGGCAGGCGTCACAGATCATAGCATCAGTTTAGGGACATATCACACATTGGGTTCATCCAGGCACGTCACACATACAGCAGAAGGAGTCAAGTTAAAGTAAGGCATGAGCCAGGAGCCCACTACATGAATGGTCTCGTAGATCATCAGTCTGAAAACACATTCAGCACAACAAAAACATGATTCTGCCAATCATGGTTAGTGCCAGTACTGATCCCTGATAGTAGCAGAGTTCAGTAATGAGTGAATGCACTTTAAATATGCAGCTCACAACAAGAATTAGCCCAAAAATCCCTAAATATCTGCTCCCTCAGGACAGATAGCAGACCACAATCAAAACAACAAAATGCCAGCAGAGAAGAAATCTTTGTTGTAGAAGTATTTAAAAACGTGAGCTTTTGCCTGATGGAGTGTTTAAAGCTCTCCCCAGTGCTCAACAGTCGATAACATTCACAAACAAATAGCAAAAAGCTGCTTTGGAAATAATAAAAGGACTCACCAGTTTGTCTTGATAAAAAGGAATAGATGACAGCAGCTCTGCAGAAATTCAGTCTTAAATGCATCAGTTACAAACTCTCTCTCAAGATTTCACAAAGAACTAGAGCTTTAACAGCCTGTGTTTTCGTGCTGATCCATCACGTGCTGGAGTCATGATCCGGTGCACGCGGCCACACGCAGACTACACATAATGTAGATTGATGCATTTGTAATGCTGCACCGAAGCCAAGAGCCACGAGTTCTGCCTGAAAACTTCCAGCCATTAGCAACACATGCTTAAGTTAACACAACAAGCTGGTTGGTGTTCGAGTCACTCACACTGTGGTGAACACAAATTTAAAGCCGAAACTGGACGACTTGCCCGTGCACTTTTAATCAGTTTGGATTTGGGTTCCCAGTCAGCTACAACAGCAACAGAGAGAGTTGACAAGGACGGTGTGTCGAGGTTGCCCCATCACTGTCGCCCCATCACTGTAGGGTGTATGCCTATTGGTAAATTTTGGTGCTTTGAATGTTTAAATGTAGCCAACATGGGACTAAATGAAATACTCCCCCTCAACTTTTTTATTTTTTATAATTCTATTTATTTTGTATTTTCATTTTGAGATGCTTTTCAGTTATATAGTATACCAACATTTCCAGTGGGCAAACCTTTACACTTGCTAATGCTTGCACTACTGCCTGCCTTATTTGTTTATTCCCCCAACGAACCCAATTGTGGTTCCTAAACCAGGGGTAGGAACCAAACTGTGACTTCCGTTACACCCCTGTAAAGAGCATCCCTCCACATCTTAACATCTTAATTGGCTGAAAAATCAGTGACTGTTAAAACTCTTGTAGAAGAGTCTTAACCCTGAAATTTTATCATCTGTGAATCCACAAGTAGGCTAGTAAAAGATCTCAAACTCGGTCTGTCTAATATACTGTAGTAAAGAATAACAATCCGAAACACAGCTGCAACCTGTGGGGGGTTTCTGCATGAGCCCAGGCGTCAGTGTGTGAATGGAGCTGTAGTGTAGTAGCTGTGATGGAGTGAAAGTGATGAAATGACATGGAAAGTCGACGCGCATCAGTGATGGTGAAATGGGGTTAGAGAGAGCGGCAAATCCTGGTGTTTTGATGGTCGTCATCATGGATTGACGCCCATCGAAGCACCAGGATTTGTCAATCCTCTGTCACGCTGCAGGCCTACTTACAGTATAGGCCTATATACACATTTAATAAATTGTTTATGAAACAATAATATTGTTGTAAGTGTATAATGGAGATTTTAAGTGTTGTTTAATGTTTAACCGTTACTGTGACTAAAGGCCATATAATAGTACATAGTGTAACTGTGAAAAGCTCTCACACAAAATACATTAAAACAAGATCTTGAATTGTTTTCTTAGACCTATGTGCATTTATCATCTTTAATTTTCTGTGAGAGAGGGACTCTGATGTGAACAAGCTATTATAATGAAGAAAAAAAAACAAGCGATATTCTATATTAACAGATATTCTTTGCCCAACTTGTGTTTAACTTTTTCTCAAAAATGTGTCAAGAAACACCTGTGAAGAAAGCCATGATATAACAAGAAGGTGGGGGTGTTTTATAACAAGGACACGAGCAAATCAAGGTTCAGAACAATGTTTTGAATGTCATTATTTTCAAGTAGGAGCAGTGCCAAAGGCCGTTGATTGTAGAAGAAAATAAACTGTTTCTGCTGCCTAACCAAATTCTGTAGCTCTTCTTGAGTTTTGTGAGTAAAAGTATTGTTCATGTCTTGCGCTCTCTGGCTTTATGTCCTTAAAAGTGTCCAGGTTTTCTCAATGGCCTTTTATTGTTTGATACTGTTAAAATCTTTGTACTTGTTAAGTATGCACCTCTCTCTGACAATAAAGCACCTGGCATTCATAAGAATGTTATGAGTTCTGTAATACATTGAGAAAAGGTTCTTGTATAACAAAGTTTAGTTATTCGTTTGTGTTTGACTTCTCAGCTGCAGGTGAAAACAAGACTACAAGTCTACAGCCAGGCCTGCAGGGGATCTCTCAAACTGTGGGGAAAAGAGCAGCTGAATTAACATGATTTATGTATGGGAAATAAATAAATTCAAGTTTGCTGATGGTATCATGGTGACCTTTATTTCACTAAAATTTAACTTGGATCCTTTATTTGCTTCCGCTTTCATTAAAAAGAATAAATGTGGAGTGGAGGCATGATCTTTTTTTAGCCTCTGGAGGGTGGCATGAACATTTTGAGAAGGATCAACTTGGGCACAGCTTTACCTTGAGCTCAATGCTAACATGTTCATGTTCATAACATGCTCACAATAACAATAGTATCATATTGATGGTAAATGATTACTATTTACCATTTTAGTATAGCATGTTAGCATGCCAACATTTAGTTATTGGCACTAAACACAAAGTATAGCTGATGCTGATGGAGATGTCATTAGTTTTGCAGGTTAGAACAAACAACATTGGGCAAATTTTAATTTTGACCAGATGATGGTGCTCAATGAAAGGTCCGAGGATTAGACTTACAGTTCATCCTCTGGGGAACATAAACGTCTTTGCCAAATTTCATGGCAAACCATCTAATAATAAAGTCATGAGGATTCGTATGGGGACCATGACTGTGCGCTCAAATTCATGGCAGTCAATCCAAAAGTTTTGAACTCATGTTGTTAAAAACCATGTTAAAAATCATAATGACTATATCTCAGGTACTTTTCCTCAAGTACCCCTCACTGCAAGCTTGAAGTCGGGGTGGGGCTACAAATTGTTCACCGTTGTGAGTAATAATTGCTGATGCTGATAGCTGTAGGCAGTAAAGTCATAACTTAATGTGTTTGCTGGTGATGTCTAATGCTTCTAATCATCAGTTAACAATATTTATTCAAACAATTCCTTCCTCGATCAGGACCTTTGTTTTATTGGGAATACATAAAATTAAACTTGCCAGTGGCTATGATTCAATATGTAGCTACAAAAGTCCATTTTCACACTAAGTTGATAAAGAAAAAAAAAATAGAAACTAGAAGGACAAGCAGAACAGAATCAGAAATCCACTTTCACATCCAAGGATGCTGTTCAGGACAGGATTTCAATTACAGCGTGTTTGCTAAAAAAACAGCACTATGGCAGTAATTATTACTGTGGTGGGTGTGGAAAAAAACTCAAATATAACTAGTGCAGATGATTCCACCAAGCCTCCACCTGAGAAAAAAAGGGCGTAAAGAAGCATTCTGACGTTATAGCGGTCTCCACCTTTGATATGTACAGTTACTATGGTTACAGGTGTTGCAACGTTAGCAGAAAAGGCACTTTTTATTTCACAAACAAACAGTGCCCATGTCACTGTGCCCTGCACTATTACAAAAGAGTGACTCTGAGTGAGGCTGGGCCCCTTGTGTGGACCGAGCAACTAGGCAGACACTGGTTGAAAGCAGTGACCTTGTTCCGCTTCCAAGAGGCCTCTGGTGTGGTTTGTTGCAACTCTTTGTGACACCAAAGAACATGAATATAAAATCAGAAGCATGAAAGTGCTGCATTACCTTCTGTCAGTCACTGGTATTTAATTTCCCCATGTGGTGGCTGAGGATGACAACTGGCATAACTCTGTTACATATCTATCTGTATAACGTCACGTTTACTCCTCCAGGTTCAATTCTAAAGGTCAGTGTGAACAGGAGCCAGACTATAGATAAGATAAAATAGACTCATAAGGTCTATTATATCTTATAACTAAAATATATCAATGTATTTTTTTTTTCTCCAATGGTCTGGACCACATGAACCAAACTAACTAACAAACTAAACAGGTGAAATTACTGTTCTCTATACTGTAGGTTTAGCTAAAAAGGCTATTTTCAGGTATTCTGGTTGGATGAGGTAGTTATCCATAGTCAGCGTGTTACCTACAGTAGACGCCAGTCAGAACACACCCAATTTGGAGAAGCAGACAGGGATCCCAGCACCAAAGCAAAGCAGAGTATTGCTCTCATCAAAAACTGTATTTCCTGTGTGTGCCAACATAGTGATGGCACACGTAACAATGTAGCACAGATGGGGCTCTCACAACATTAGATCCTTTTCTTGGAATTGATCTAGAAGGATCTTAATACCCTGCTGTCTCGCTAAAGCAAACATGAAAACGTGTCTGTTTTTTCACCTGATTGCATAAAAAAAATGGAGCTTAAGAAGGCAGAGCGCCTTGAAGAACTTGTTCTCTGTGCAAATATTCTTTTGCTGGAAAAAATCCTGCCTGGTTTTCACACCAGCTTTCTTTGGTTCTTGCTAAACCTGTCTCTATATACCTTACAGAAAGGGCTTAGAAGTGAAAACTCAAACCTATGACAGACACTACGCTGTAGTGTTAACGTGATCTTTTAACCCTCAGGGGGTCAGATCTTTGATGCGATGCCTCTGCAGAACGATATAAGGGAGAAACCCTGGTGTCACTGAACCGTTTTCTAGATAATTGCTAGTTTATTTCCCTAGCTGCAGTGATATATCTTCTATGGATAACATGTTAATGCTGCCATACATAGCTGCACTGTTTGTACCCACCAATACATGAAGAACCAGATGTTTATACCTCCAACACGTAATATCTTGGTTTAAAGTCTTCCAAAAACAATCAAGAAGATTTTATTTTAAGAGTTAAGTTACAAAATAACATGACATTAAGGTCATTTCATTTCCGAGGGAACAGTAATTGGACAAACATGATTTGAGGAAAATAAGCTTTGGTACTCCATTTGATGGCATACAGGAATAGAAATATATGAATGTGAAGTGCCTCTTCTGACTCAGCTGAAAGTTTCTCTTACTTAGAGCTTTGGTGAAAGAAGCACACAGGTAAAAATGGTTTATGCATATGGCTGTACTTTCTCTAAAATGCATGCTTCTACCTCAACCATGACCAACTTCACGTTTTTTAATAGAATGTTTAAACATGTGGCATGTTCTAAGCAGATGATAAATCATCCCATCTGCCTGCTCTGTATGAAAAACACGGAATAGTAATGCAGTAGATAATCTTGTTTAATTTAAACTAATGTTCTCTGAATATAAGTCATTTCCTAAAATAGCTGGACACTGTAGTTTTTTAACAAACATTACTCAAATGAGGAAATAATGCATTTTGTTGGGGACTATTTCCAGCAGGGGATTAAGGCCCCGATCAGACAGAGTGCTTTTCTGGAGCCTGGGGCAGCTTTTTTTGTAATTGTTTTCGATGAGAGTGTTTTGATTGCAGCGTTTGCACTGCTGAGCACCCCATTTTTCCGCTCAGTGCACCTTCTGCGTTTTTGCAGGAGTGCTCGGAACACCCCCGAGTGGAAAAAACTTCAATTCAGAGCATAAAAGCTGTGACGTCATTCGCCTTTTCCCTTATATGATTTTCACAAGCATAGATACCATGATTTGAACAGAGGGCCAACAGCAGGCCTTGAGGAAAATTAAACCCAAAATGTAGTGCTTATGTCAAAACACAACATGAAGCAAATACTCCGAGTCTTGAACCCACTGTCATCATCCGGTGTTAGGCTAGTCCCCATGATTTCTCGTCATTCTGAGGGTGCACCCTCTTGAGGAGCCTCTCACAATCAGTCAGAGCTTGGACAAATATATCCATAGAAACATATGTATACAAGCAATGCAGATCACTTTCAGTTTTGCCCAAATTAAGCTGTGTCTGCTGGAGATCTAATACACCTTTGGTGCTGCAGTGAGTCTTAAAAGCACTATTATTTACAGATAGAGAGTTTAATGCGTTTCTAATGATTCTAATTAACAATTGTTGGTTTTGGTCTTTACGGTGGATTTGTTAATAGTAAGAAAAAGTACACCTTTACACGATAAGCATTATCCTGTAACGTACGCTGACAAATACACAGAAATACCAGAAAAAACAGGAACACCTGTGAAATCTGATTCAGTTCAAGTCAAAAACATTGGTCCTGCTCACATATTTGATCAAATGTAATCATCAGATATTAATCTGCACAGAGCAACTAAAAAACCTATTCACACTTCTGGTATAGAGAGTAAGTTAAAGACCATGATTATGGAGAAGGAGCACTACCACACAGTCAATAGTCATGTGTACTAAAAGCCTTTTTGCAGTCGTGCCAATAAAGTCTGTACTCTTCAGCAAAAAAACATTATTGTTCATTAGGGAAACAACATTGTGGTAAATATGTAATAAATTCTTAACACCAGTTGTGTCTCAGCTCGTACCTACAGTTTACACTGGCATCTTTTACGCCTTTTAAAAAGGTGGTATTTCTAACCTTGAAGCGAGAATGCTGTAGCTTTTTTAAAGAAACACAATAACAAATTTACATTTAATTCATGAACCAAAAAAATTAACCTTTGCTCAATTCAGCATCCTCAGGGGGTTTGACAATACAACCTTTCTTGGTCTGGTATGAAAAGTAGCTCATGGTGGTTAACGTTAGTTAAGTTAATAGATCACCAGTTAGTTCAGACTTGCATGAATTTTCTCTACTTGTCTACTTATCCTAGTCTCGATGTTTTATAAATTCAGTCCATGTGATTGCCATTAAATTACATAAACAATGTTTGAACAAAGTACTTTTGGTTGCCTACATATAAACCATCCAACATGTTTATGATGCACAGTTGAGATATTTTTCATTTAACTTGTATATCATCTTAATATATACTGCAGCTCCACACCTACACGGTTTCAAACACGTTCAATCCAATGCTTTTGCAATCCCTTGCCCATGTAGACAGTGTTGATAAAAGCACCCCAGAATTCAAACAAAATAGCTGCTTTTAAAATGTCTGAGAGAACACACTTGCAGAAGAACTTGAAGAACAAGACAAAGACGGAACAAAGGCTTATAATTATAATTCTGCCATGCAACTGAATGTAAAACGTCTCTCCAGCTGTTTGTCAAAGTGGTGCATATTTTCAATTTCCGTGAACATGAGCCATTGAACTCCATGGAAGTGCTCCATGGTAACACCAGTCAGCCCTCACTGATTAGAAGTCCTCAAAGAATAGTGGAGGTGATTTGGACTGAAGGTGGCCCTGTTGCAAAGCACAATCCTGCCAGATGTGAAATCTGTCCACTCATTACACATATTGTGTAGACCCTCTTGAAACACACACACACTGATGGACAGTAAAGTGAACTGCTGCAGACTATAGCTGCCGTTAACTAATGTCCGTTCAGTTTGTTAGCTGGGTTGCCCGGAGACAGGAAGCAGAGCAAGTGTCAATCCAGACCAGAACAGGGCAAGCAGGCAATGTAACTGAGTGCAGCAGCCTCTATGGACATGATGGCAGAGGTAAAGAGACTGAAGAGGACGTTCATGGAAGAAGCAAGAAAAATAAAAGGAGAATGAGCGAGCAGAAATCATTGGACAAGAGTAAAGCTGGGACCAACATTTAGGCGAGAACTTCATGAAATAAAAGGCTGAAAGACAGATGCCGAGTTGGGCTTTTTATCCACTGGACTAGTAAGTAATATTAGCTGGATGCTACTTTGTCGTGTCGTTTGTCGTGTTGTTGGACTTGCTTGATCTTTGGCTGTTAGCAAAGTGGTCAACAAAGCAATGTAATAAGAACAAACACATGTGTGCAACTGATCATATTTACAGTGGTACTGCACTCTGAAACTGGGGACCCTAAATTGCTATGGCTATGGTCCTGTTTGGGCCGCTTTGGTGCTCTATAACTTCAATTGTCGGAGTTAATGGATGAAATATAAAAAAAAATGTTTGAAATCTACTAAACCCATAACTTGAAAATTATTGGTTCACTAATATTATATTACAAATGTTTGGCGTGGAAAGATGAAAACTTTCTAAAGACTGAGGGCACTTTCTTTTCAAATAAGAAGAAGAAAAAAAAAGAAATTCCAGGTGTGTGTGGTCCTCTGGCACATTATGGAAACTGGTAGGCTGACAGCGTGTTGAAGGTCTTGATAATCCACAATACGTCAGACTGCAGCTGCAGCAGTGTGGCTACAAGACTCTTACCTGATAATCACCTTTGTGGTGTGGGAATTGTTGTCTTTTGAAGCTTAAAATGTTTGACTTTTACTTTAGGCACAACTATCAGGTACATTGGGCCCATACAGCGTTCTCTCATTTTATCACATTTTATGTGCCATGCTAAAAAAAAGTTGGAAAAGAAGGAAAATTATAAATCAATGCAACGACGACATGGTTCCAGGCCTACAGGCTTGAACTTCTACAAGAAATTATGCTGGAGAAAATTACATTTCCTGACCTCCTGAAGTGAAATAACAGTCCTTCCATCCACACCGAGCTGAGGTGTTAATACCACCTCCCGCCTGAAAATACCGTTCCAGCCTCCAACTTGTAATGAGATCCTTTATCTGAAAAATGTGTAATCACTATGAAAGCTGATGAGATGCCGTGTTAAAGACATTTCGGGCATTACTATGAAATGATGCTAATATTTACGCTGAATCCACACTATCAGCATCCAATTGTTTAGATCAGCTGCAAGCTGCGAGACAGCAC
The DNA here is from genome assembly GCA_946959425.1 of Argyrosomus regius. Lineage (NCBI taxonomy): Eukaryota > Metazoa > Chordata > Actinopteri > Sciaenidae > Argyrosomus > Argyrosomus regius. The sequence continues at coordinate 8,571,903 of OX336899.1, read as the reverse complement.
AGACAACAGTCTTTCCATCTTTAAGACGGAAGTGCACATTTCCACCTGACTGGACTTCTCCAGACGAAAACAAAAGCACCACACAAATGCTCTTAAATTCGGCATCTCTTCCTCGGAAGCAACTGAATCATTTACTGCTTTCTTGAGTCGTGGCAGCAGTGTAATGTCTATGTTAATAACATCTCTCACTCACAGTGGCTTATCTCCTTTGAAATGGTCCAGAGCATCGATGACTCATATGATTCCTGTTCTTCTGTTTTGTTTCAAGCCATTTTCCCAGATGCATCTCCTGCCTGGGATGCCTGACAGACTGCACCGCTGTTTTATGATAGCCTGCCACTGTCTGAGGTAATTTATACATAACCTGATATTAATTATTCTCTCCAGGTAGCTTTACAAAGTAAAGGATGCTATAATGTCTGGTTTATTATTGATGAGGCTCTAATATGACTAACACTTGACATTTAACTGCTTTCAGGCAAAAACTAAAATACATTACAATAAAAAGATTTAGGAACATGACAAAATGATGCTTTAACACGGATAACTCAAGCAGAGCTGAACCAAACTGCCTGTAACAAACCTGTATAAGCACTTTTCAATGTCTTCAGTAGAAACCTACAGGCTTACGGCTGAGGCAAACTAACACATGGTGGTTGGTTTTGCTCTTTTATGACAGCAGGTGTCACACCAGCTTTGTCCTTTAATACCACAGTAACATTCGTGTTAACATATTTGTAGCTTTTGCTCACGTTAGATACAGTTTTTTTCATATCACTGAGCCTAATTTAAAGGCTCAGTAGGCTTTTTCGCATAATCATCATCAGTTTTGGCATTTAATTATTATTTTTATCAAACTCAAAGACCAAAGTAAAGGTCAAGATCATGATAATCCTTTATCCAAACTACTGATTGCAAAGAGCTTCACAAAAGGCAGCACGTGATCTATAAAAGACACAGTCATGTATACAGCTTTGAATTTCCATTCACAAAATCACAGTGTAACATTTAACTATGGACCTGTGGACACCAGCTGCCAGAATCCCAGCCATGCATTGAATGGCAAATAACATGGATGATTGCATTTTAGCCTGTTAATTTAATGACAAACTAACTCATTAAAAATCAACCAAATCCCGACATCAACCATCATAACAGAGTGGAGGCTGGAGAATGTTTCAGCAGGACTTAGACTAATTGGAAGAGATGGATGCAAGCGAAGCTTAGAGGAGGTGAGTCTGGAGGCATGAAAGTAAATACCAAGACAAAACGATTCCCATGACTGCACTAAGTCTTTCTATTTAATACTTATTGCTTTGGCCTTATTTGTTTCACTCCTGCCACACATTTCACGTTAGTTCACTTTTATGCTAGTCCAACTTTGTTGCAACATCATCTTATAACAATCCTTCAGATTGGAATGAGGCTTCTGTCCTCTTCTCTCTTTCTTTGCACTGCTTGCTTGTTGGAATCAGTCTCATTCACCAATGCTTCATCTGGTGATCCTCAGGATTAAGTGATACATGGCCGTGGAAGATAGTTTATTTATTTGTATTCATCTTGGACGTTGCGGATAATAAAACGCAGCACAAACAAGTATGTATTTGCCTTTTTAGGATTCTTCAAATGAAATCAGTGAGCTTTTAAAAAGCCCTTTGTATCCAGCTTCAGGCAGCTTCTGGCACAACAGTCAATACCCACCACCTTCAATCTAATGGTCCGCCTCTTAGGGAAATACAAAGCTGCAAACTGAGGCCTTATTCTTTATTTGCTGTTTTGTAACTATCAATTTGGACTCTTTTTTTCTTCATTAGCTGTCTAGAAACTTTTATAAAAAGGGAATATTTTGAAATTAAACTTGGTGCTATTTAATACCAAGAGGGAGGGCTGAGACGATTATGCCCTAGAGGCCTTTATCTTTACCAAATAGGATGTACAATAAACAATTGCATCTACGACTGCACTTCATTTTCTCTATTTAATTATAGGCCATTACTGCAATGAGGTTATAACAGTAAAAAGAGTTTTTTCCTATTCTTTACATTATTTTTTCTTTAATTGGAACTGCCTGCTGAATTCCACTGAGGTCAGCAGCTGTTTTGCAGTGTTTTCTTTTTTTTTCAAAGAAGTGAACTCTTGTTTTTCTCATTTGATGTGCCAGTGCTCTTAGCAACACCTGTTCCGAACAGGAGATATCATTCAGCATGACGCTGCAGAGAGGCTGCGTGATCACGGAAATCTAATTTTAATTGTGTACCTGTGGATCCTCCCCTGTTGTGTCTCAGAAAAAACTCTCTCCTCAGGTCTCGCTTAATTTGGCAATGTACGGCAACAGCACTGGCACACACTGAGACCACAGAAGATTTCAGTCCCTATAAAGAAAAGCAGAAACACACACACAAACACACATTTAGACAAGTCGCACAAACAAACATCTTAAAGCCAGCTCTCTTTGTTCCTCTTCCTTTGTGATCAGTTTAATTTTAGCGAGGGAAATCAATCAGAGATAATGGTTTCTACCTGGATTCACCTCATCGTTCTGCTCCTTGAAAAGAGTAATATGCTGTGTATTCAGCATTTGCCGACAGCTTTACAACTGGCTTTTAAACTCAAAGAGCCGCCGAATACGTCATTCCGAAATCGTGAAAGCAAACAAATTGCAAGGAGCGATAAGAACAGTTACACTAAATGATGCGGTCTGACTGATTCTGCTTTCTGTTGACTGTGATAATGCGAACCAGACGTGAACTTCAAAGTGCAGTCGCCATCCCTCAGAGGCTGTAACGAAGCCTGGACGACAAGCAGAGTCAAACAGGAGGACGATGAGGAATACTAAACACCCGAGTCAATGCCAGCTGACGGCTCATAACAGATTGAACGATTTCAGGCAACTGCAATCCCAAATCCAGACACATCTCAGGCGTTTTATCAGCATCTGGAAGTGCTGAGATTCATTGGGACGTATGCCGTCCGTAAAGCAAGAAAAAACTTTGTACTCGAAAGTGAGCCGATTGCTTTTTACATGAGATTTCATACAGGCCGCCTATATTGATCTCCTTTTGCACACAGAGGTCTTGGGTGGTGATGAATGTGAGAAAAACGAAGGAGATGCTATTGCAGACCCTCTCAAACAGCATACAGATGAAAGAGATAGATGCAGGGTGCACAAACATCACAGTGATAGTTTTTTCTTCACACCTTTATAAAGCAGCCTGAAAATAGCAGTTTTTTCTTTTTTGTCACCCACGAGGTACAAGAAGAAAATACACACAAACAGGAGGACAAAATAAGCTATGTACTTCAGCGTTTTAATTTGTGAAAAGCTATCTTTTGAAAAAAGATGACACACCAAAAATAGAGCTGTGTACATGTGATGTTAAAAGTCTGAGCAACCAAGCAATAACAGCGACACATAAAACCTAATTAACAGAAGTAACACGAGTATTATTTTTACAAAAAGCAAAGAATTATTTCAATATGTTTTTATGTGGGTGAAACATTTGAGCATTAAATGCTATGGCACCAGAAATGAACTAATTTCACATTCATTTTTCTTGGAATACAAACTAATAAAATATGAGTAAGTCAGGAGGTAATTGTCAGGCGTCCCAAGTTATAACCCTCAACTGTGGGCATTGCCGTTTTGCCAATATTTAAAAAGGTCATTTTGGCAGAAATTGAATGTAATTTGCATAACTATATTTTCATTAATGTATTAACACCTGAAAATAATTATGTTTTTGTCACGTTAGAATGAACCACGGCTCCTCTTCTACAGTGACCGCCGTTGTGAACTACCATGTTCCTACAGTAGACCAGAAGGGACAATCTAAACACTTGCTCCAGGTACAGTAGGCACCTTTGCATTTTTTGTGAGCTTTGCAGCCACTATAGTTTCTCCTTCACGCTTGCAAAAAGATGGTGAGGCGAGGGGTATTCAGTTACTACTTTAAAGTCTCTTCTGTTTGTTGAGTACTTTCCTTCACATGTTTATAGTGACTTGAATTATTCTTGTAAAACTGCTTAACTTAATAATGGATCAGATGACTTTGTGTAATATAGACGAATGACTATGCATAATCAAGAAGTCAAAATAAATAAATAATGCAGCCTTAAGGGGATAATGATGCTTTAATGATAGTGTCTCTGCTGGCGGTAAATGTTGGTGGATCAGTCCTTCATGTATGTGGTGTAACAAAAGTAATTTGATTAAAACAAACCCTTCGAATTGATGTGATGTAATACTTGATTGACAAGTGCCACAGGTTAACTTGCTATTTATGTTTGCTTCTTCCCTTTCTCTTTATCAGCACCTTTACACAGGAACTCATGTTAAGTCTATACTTCATTTAGATTGATTGACTGATTTTGTGAAATGTTACACACTGCACCTGTAAGTGTTATATATACATACATGTAAACAGGGTTGGTAGAGTTATTTTAGCCACTCCATTGAATGCCCTGATGATAAATGACACGTCCTTGAGTGAAACACGCCTCACGATGTAGAAACATCAAACAGAGGCAGACGTGGTGGCTGGATCATCTCTTAGAAAAGTGTTTGTCCAGCTGACATATTGAACGCCTGGGAAGCGGTATTGATGTCAGCTCCCTCTGTCATTCATGGGCATCGAAGGGGCCATCGATGAGATTGATTCACGTGGAAGATGACTCAGAGAAGGAAATTACAGGGTCAAATGATGCCAAGGGCATTATGTTGATGTTTTCCATTAATAAACAGACCAACTGGTGTTTATTGTCATCTCTTCGGATGTCGTATTACCAATAAATGAGGTCATAAGGTTAAAGCTATTAGGGAAGAATACAGTATATAAAATACACCTGCTTCATTATGTGACATACCCGGGAGGGGATGCATAGAGAGCGCTTCACCCACACTGAGAGAGACACTGCAAATGTGTTTTCAATACTGAAAATGAAACTCTTTTATTCTTATTGAGGAAAAGTATAGAGTCAGAGATTCGGTTTCCTCGAGGGAATTTTTCAGCGTCTGGAAGAAGATGCTTCTTATGTATCACAACAGTGTGGTGTCTGGGTGTTGACCTTTTCAGTTCTTTGTGAGCGAGGGAATCGTGCCAAAGAAGATTCCGAGTGTCCAGAAATCCATAGTTAGAAGATCTTAACTTTCTGAATAATGTAAAATCAAGGCTGAGACTATTCTGGAAACTTGTAAACATCATCTGCATTACATTTTAATTAACCACTGGAGCAGCAGTTTTCTGATTATGAGGCTGATTATAAGGTTCAGTAATGCGTACAATAATTTCATAAACTCTTTCTCCTCTTAAATGTGTTATTATTGATATTGCTATCATTTTTGGCATACAATAGTAGACATGCAAATTATTTGTTTCTATAATTTTATTCAAATTGCAGTAAAGGCTTGCTCCAGCTTCACATGATTCTGCACGGGAACTGACTGACTTAATGTATAATTGTAGAATTTACGCTCATTCAATTAGATATGCCAGAATAATTAAATGTCTGTTCTGTCCTTTGGGATGCTTCAATCATCCATCCAATATAGAGGCAGTGTAATAGAGTGGGTACTTTGTTGAGTGGCCAGCTCAGCTGAAGATCAGCATATTACCACTCGTATCATCTCAGCAGTTTTAGTGAGGTTCTAAGGGAGGACGCTGGGGGATGTGGTCCACTACAGCCAAGAGGGGCAGGAGCCATGACTCCACTAGAGACACGGATGTAGCGCCACTGGCTGTTGCAGTCACCAGCAGGGTCTGCTGTAGATACAGTGGATGGGATTGCTATCGGGGGCATAGGCACGTACATTCAGGGTTGTAGAGTCGTGGGGTTACCGCTGTTGCATCCACAGTATTAAATGGCATAGGAGCATCACTGGGGGACAGGCCTGTTAGTGCCTACAATTAGTTGGACTTTATTTTGATAGCACTTTTCATAGAACAAAAACTGCAAGCTGTGGTACATTTCGCTTTTGACTTTTGGGATAATTAAACTGCGTGCTCTTTTCTGTTCCTTAAGGGTATAATAATTCACAATGTTAAATAATATTTATCAAAAATGATGTTTCAAACCAAAGGAATGCAGCTGGAAATTAAGCAGCTGGCTGATTTTGGAGAACACTTCAGTTTCCTGTCAGAAAGGGGTGAGTTGTAAAGCACACACTTAACGGCCTCGTAGGTGCTAAATTAATCACTTTGTTTTTTCCCTGTTGACAGCGGTACATTGCTTAGATTCCATGTTCGTCAATCTGCTTCTCAAAAATGGGGGTATGCCAACCGCTGTCTACTGTAGGTAGGTAATACACAACTGGATATTTCATGCAACCCCACTTCAAAAAATAATTTTTATTCTGTGAAAAGCTTTTTTTTGGAAATGCATAGCTTTCATCGGACAGCACAGATATATTACCTCCCCACACTCCTAAATCCATCAAGAAAACACAGCCATCACCTCTCTCCCTTCACTCAATTTCAGCGGCATTTCAGTGATGCATCATGCGAGCTGAAGAGGGGAGCTTATCGTTTTCCACATTTCAAGTTGAGGTTAGGGTAAATAGTTGAAGTGTCTCAGTACTTAACATAAATAAATTGACGCCAAAGAGTAGCTATATTTGCCAGAGGTTTTTTTTTTGTTGTTGTGGCCTGGGGTTCTCTGTGGACAGTCGACCAGCAGCTGAGCCTCTCAGATAAGCTCCCAGCCAGAGAGAAAGAGAGGGAACAAAAAAAAAAAAGACGAGTGAAATAAAGAGCAGGCCAACAGCGCTGTGTGATTGAGAAGGGCTCCATTTCACAGTAAAAAGCACGTGGAAGAGGGAGGAGGTCGCAGTCAACAGAATGGGAATGGCAGAGTGCTGGTGGGGGGGCGGGGATAAAAGGCACAACACAGTATTAGGATACGGCCTGTGGGAGCTTTTTGTGGGGGGGTGAGAGAGAAAGTTGCAAAAGCATGTCGGTGACTGCACCCTTCAGTGCCGCACTGCAGGGAAGGCAAGTTTGGTCGGTCTCACACTAATGGTGGTGACAGCAAGCACAGTAAATGCTGAGGCTTTCTGTGTGATGCTTGACTTTCTATCTCTCAGTGAATGACTGCAAGCCTCTGCTGCACTCTCTTTGCTGATGTCCTGATGGTGTTCACAGGACATTACATAGAGGATCCCATTTCTCTTCGGAGGTAGTAGAGTATCATCATCATTCTAAGCCTGAGCAATCTCTTGTTCAAAAAATACAGTTATTATAAGTGTTCTGTTCCATTCAGTAACATTTTGAGATAATCTCTTTGTGTATTCTATAAACCTGCAGGACTACCACAATGCAACGTTTTCCAACAAATGGAACCAATGATTCTTTGACCAACAGTTGTTTGAATATCACATTCTTTCAAGTTTTGTTGATTCATGAGGATAATTCTTCATCAATCTGGTGAGCCGCTGACTTTTCCACTACTCGGTTAAAATTCAGAGTACCAAAGCGGACATGAAGGAAGCTGTTTTAGACAGAAGCCCAGCAGTGACTTCTGTGGCTGTGAAATTAAGCCAAAAAATGGTCCCCATTTTAAAATGACCAACGTCACAGCAAAAAAAAAAAAAAAAAGTAATCTCTATAGCCAATTTTCCCGATTGTGAGAACTATTGGGTGAATTTTAATATAACTCATCCGTTCAAATTATGAAGGCTTAGATATGCATAATTAGGAGCGTGTCAGCGTTGACTGACAGGTGGGTGCTGACACAAATGGCTGGTGCTGGCAACCACGCTTCATTCAGCTCTACACACACTCCACGTCTTTGCCCAATTTTGGATTAGCCAGGAGCCGGCAGAGGCAGGACTGCCAAGATAGTGGCGGCCAGCGCCACCACACTTTGAGCTTCACTACAGCTCTTCAGAAATGTACGAGTCTCGTCACGGATACTGTAATGATAATGTTTCATACAGTCTATGACAGAAGCTCAAGAATGAAGCCTACTTTTTATTATTCCGTCACAAGTTTACATGAAAAGTGCTTGTGTAGGAAGGTGCAGTATGTTATGTCTGCGCTCATACGGAGTGTACTTAGGTTTAGGAACGGTTCGTTGGATGTTATATACCTGCCACAACTTAACCAAGTTGTTTTGTTGCTTAAATCTAACCAAGTTGCATCTTAAGCTTCATTGAGGAAGAAGGTGACACTGCCATGGTGGACCGTGCTGGCGTGATACCGGGTTGACCTTGTAGTATTTGCATACTGTTATAACAGTTTTTGCCCCTGTCGTTGGCTTTTACAATGCAGAATCTTTCTACCCTCAAACATTTTCCTATGTGCGAGGGAAATTTCAGTCTCTAGGTTTTTATAATTGCAAGTTAAATGTTGGTGTATAAAAACTGACACTATGATACGACACACTGAAACCAAAGCAAGCATTTCCTATTTGAGATATGTCATCATGCATCTTCAACTTGACATATGTTTTATGTTAAATATTGCATGTCAGTGTAATTAAACATTTAGCCATTTTTAGATCTGCACAATGACAATGTGTCAGCTTTCTTACCAGCTTACTTACTTTTTTTTTTTTTTTTGCTTAGTCTGCAGAAGAAGTATGCAAAACCCTTTGAATTATTACATTTACATGGTCATCAAGCATCATAACATTAGGGGAACCAATCACTGTCACTGCACCAGTCCTTTAAGAGCAGTTTAAATTCTCATTAACCTTGAGTTCTGTCTCATTTGGTGCAGATCAATACATTTCTCTTGAAAGACAAAACAACTTGCTGAGAGTTGAAGCAATCAAGAGAGAGAGTATCCAGAGACAGCCCGCCCGCAGGCATGTCGACTGAATCATAATGGAAACCCTTGGTGCTTCATTACACAATCTGAGCAAAACTAATAAGGGAACAATATGTAGATAGTTTACAGGGACAAGACCTGTATAAATTATATAGAATGACTATTGCGTGTAAATGAACAGATGGGATCAAATTCATGCTTGAATGTGTACTTAGTTGAGGCAAATGAGGGAGGCAGAGGGTGGTTATTCAGCTTTTCAAAGACAGAAAGTGCCTTTTCTTTTTTTTCCCCTCCACTTCTTTCTTGGCTTTGACGGGGAAGTTGGGGAATTGTTGGTGCACAGAAGGATTATGAATCTGCTGCAAAGCAAACACATTTCTCATGAGTTGTTGTGTTGATGTGAATGTAAATTAAGAGTCTTGTATGCATCCTGAAATATACTGTCACCTGCGAGATCAGCTTTGCAGCACTTGTTAATCCGACCTCTGTCCCCAAAGTGTTTTCCAATTAAATATTCATCACGAACAAAAGTGAGAACAATTGGTGCATCACTTCAGCCTTCCAAATTCAACAGTAAGATCCTTGTGAATTTGTTTTTGATTTGTTTGTCAGGAAAAACTTGCTACTAATGGACTTTGGCACAAGTATTTACCTGTTTATCTTCAAATGAGTCATCAGTCATCTCTTTGTTGCTCGTTAAAATATTCCAGTATAACAACAAAACACCATCATACTGCCAGTACTAGGAGAGAACTGCTTTAATGTGTGCACCAGCAAACAAAGGGCCAAACAAATTTTATCTCTAAATGTGAATTAACAAAAACTGTAATCATCAACTGTTGGTTGCAGATAAATATAGAGACATGGATATTTCTTCACAGCCCAGGCAAATTTGCTGCGATGCTTCACACAAACAATGGCAACTTTAATTATCTGTTATCAGCTGTTAATTGCTCTAAGAAGTTGTGTTAGAGCCACTCTGCAGTCATGAGATACTGCAGAGCCATGGAAATTAGACCGTTTTATAAAAGAAAGCCAGGAATGTTGAAGCTTGCAGCGACATAAAGTAATAACACTCTGATATCTTATCAAAAGATAATGAAATGTGAGTTGAAAACATTAAACCCACAATAATAAACATGACTTAATGACTCTTGGTGAAGAAACGCTGCAGTTGTTTGTTTGTTGTCACACACATAATGATCAGTAGATAAAGAATAAAAGTAAAGTCATTGCTTTGCTTAAAAAAAAAAAAGTCTGGTGTGTGTTTTTACATTGCTTATATTAAATATTATATTATGGGTTAAACCTCTGCCACTCAGCACAGATGGGTATACGTAGCCGACATTACTGACTTTCAGACTGTAGACAGTTTTATAGCAAGAAGATTGGTATCATATGAAATTAAAAGACATGACACATCCATTGGCATTCCAAGTTAGGTAACATTTTGATGGTGTTAAAACTGGCGTGACAGAAAAGGCCGGAGAGCGATGGAGGTTGACATACAGCAAAGGGCAATGGGTTGGAATTCAACTTGGGCCGCTGTGGTAAAGACTCCGCTCACCTGAGGTTAAAATCAAAGCCGTGTAGAATTCAAAAATCTCATACTATGATGCACTACCTCCAGTGTTAGCATCAATAAAGACACCGTGGCTCTGATTGGAATGGGTCAGTTGGTTGATTTGGTCCAGTCTGTTTGATCTAGATTAATAATTCTTGACCTTTAACATTAACACTGTAAACAGAGAGCCTGGCCTTGTCCAGAGGTGATACACCAATAATACACCAATCAGCACCTCTAAAGGTCACTTATAAACATGTTGCATCTTGTTTGTTTAATCAGTACAAAAAAACTATTTGCCACTTTACAGTGACCTGCAACCAGTAACTTCCTGAAGTCTTTGCTGGTTGCCTGGCAACTGGTCTTGGCAAACTCTCCAACTCCAAAAAGCATACAGTAATTCCCAAAATGTGAAACTTTTTCTTTAAGATTATGGAACGATAAAACATTTAAGAAGCAAAGATTAACTGTCAGATTATGAATGCAAACCCTGGTCTCACACATGAAAGTTGGATGTACTACGACTGCTCTAGTCTCCTCACGCTCTCTTTTAACTTCACCAGAGTGACCTCTAATGACCTCATGGTCTTTCCATTTGTTTGGATTTCAGCTATACCCCTCATGTTTTACATTTGATTTGGTATTTCTGTCTGCCACCTCAAACATTAATGTTTTGTTTTTGATTCCTAAATTATGAAATACTGTAGTCTTGTAGATGTAGTAGATGTCTGTCAGCTACAATATGAGAAATTGTGTTGGCTCCTCTCATCACTCATCTCTGAACACAAGTAATTGTTTTAATTATTCGTGACATCTTCCTTTCAGTGTATTTGATGTTATTATAACTCCTTTTGTTGCTACTGGATGCTTGAATTTCCCTTGAGATCAATAAAGTGTCTATCCATCTATCCATCGTTGAATTGAGCCATCTATGTAACATTTGCGCTCGCTATTTGTTAAAGGATAACACTGGTGTTATTCTGTAGTTCTCTGGTTGTCTACAAATCCAACAAAAAATAAAACAAACAATGTGTTCTCCTTTTGTATTTTCCGATTTTATTACCATCTGTGGCAGTCCGCCTAAGCAAATACAACTGAAGATGTCAATCTTTAAAGGTTGTTTTATGCAGAAGGTTGAATAGATAGAAAGGTAGTAAGTAGGTAGAGTCATGGGATCCTCAGCAGAGAATGACGTCACCCTCTATCTGCCTGTGTGCTTTGTTTTCAAGTTTCATATTCCAGCCTCTGTGTTTTGTTTACAAAAAAAAAAGAAAGGGTTTGGATGAGTTATTTTATTTTGGTCCACAATGAATTATGATGTTAAGATGACAAAAAAAAATGTTTTTCTCTACGGAATCTGGTGGTGAGCAGCAGCAATAATGGCTGTTCTTTTTTATAAGATACTAACAATCTGAGCCTGTCAGTTGCAAAACAAGCGCTTTTAGTGGACGTACTTTGACAGGTGTAATAAATATTTACCGCTCTAGTGAAGCAGTTTGCAGCCTAGCGGTTGAATGTGATTCTGGGGGGGGGTTGCATCTCTAAAAGTTTGATAACCACTGCAGTCGTGAGAATTTGTGGCAACAAGACGGTATGTGTGGGACTCAAAAGAGTCAAAAACTACAGTATTTGAGTTCATGGTAATAAAGAAACATGTCACCCAGTGCAACAGTGTAGCTCATTGATATGTTTGTCATTGTTTTTGGACAACAATGTGGCTCATGGTTGGTCTTGGGATGCACATGGAATTTTGTTGTCTAAAAGCAAAATATAGAATATCTCCAGTCTTTGTTGGTATGTTATTGCTATTTTTGTTAGTTTCCTCAAAGGGGGCGTCTGATCAAACAGCAATTCAGAAGATAAAATATTGATCGTTATGCTGCTGCGTGTTCTTTGATCAATTCATCAGTATGTATGGGAGTCACAGTTAAGTAGCACTTTTTCTGATCTAGTCTAGAACAGAATATTATACTAAGTTTCTATTTTGTTCCTTATACAGCAGAAAGATGAATATTTATGAAGGTCATACACCTCAGCTGTGGTCATAGGGCGTGTAACCATGAAATACAGATATGCCTACTATATACAGAATCTGTACAACAAAGTAAGGAATGAATATTAAGTATGCTCTATAGCTATTGAGGTCATTGTAGCAGAGGAATGACAAGCAAATCACTGAGCAATAACAGCCACTCCATTCAGCCCGAGCTTGTCTCATCCTGGCTGTGTCACCTCCACTCGCCGACTGCAACATTAAATCTCCGTCTACGCGGCCATCATCCCTCATAAAGCTGACGTTCACGCTTTTGAAGAGTTATTTAAAGTAGGTTAACCACGCTAGTAGTGGCATCCAATTTAATTAACATTCTGGGGATATAAAAAGAAGTCCAAAGATTATTCGTGAGAAATGTGAGGTTTTCTGGCTGAAAATGAAGTTCATTTTTTGACCCCTGTGCGGGCAGATTTCCCTCTCATGCTAAATCCCAACACGTCAATTAACAGAGGAGACATCCATCAAACACAGTCATCCCGCGCTGCTGCTATGGCGCAGCCAAATGTTAATGAACCCCTGCACTTATGAACATGAAGACAAATGCAGTACACATCTATAAACAGGCTATGAAGATGGCGATTATGATCAAACAAGCCCTATAGAGAATATATACAGGGCATATTGTGCTGTTAACGCCTGAGATATGGAATTAATTCATAAAAAAAAGCCAAGTGGAAAATTGATATATTTGCCACGCCTGTCAGAAAATGTGCGATCTTATTGTTATCATCTCTGCTCCATATCCGAGGTGTATGTGCTGTGTGTGCTGAGCGTGCATGTAGAAAATTATTTCAAAGCTCCTACTGACATTGTGCAGTGGCCATAAAAAAAAAGTTCACGGAAAATAGATTTTTCCTCCGCTTGGTTCGTGTTTTGTTTTTTTTCCCTTTGTGTTCTTGGCAGAGTGTGAGTTTTATTTAATCTACAGCATTTGAGAGCTTGATCTGAGAAAACTCTGTGGGAGTTCAGAGTAGTTAAAAAAAAAAAAAAGGATGTATCCAAATGTTTGATGTTGGTATGAAATGGCGAGCAAGGGCACTTGCTTTCACTGCAATGGCATCAAGTGGATTTGGTGTTTGAATAAATGTCAAAGAAATGACTTTGCTGTGACATTTTGAGAGCTCTCAGTATCATTCACCCATTGTTTTGTCGTGCGAAACCCCTTTTTACAGTGACAATGCATTGTTTTTTTCTTCCACTCTGGGGAGATTTTTCATCTTTCATGTCCTTGTACAAACTCGAGACAGACAAGCATAAATGCACCACGCCAATATTTGCCAAAAAGAAAATCCCACTTTGCCTGTAATTGTATTTTAAAATGTAAGAAAATATAGAGCTGCGTCTTACGAGATGACAGGTTTCTCTGTATCCGCAAACACTGCCCATCTCCCTCACAGTCTACTCAGCTGTCATCCAGGACACCTTCAATAAAGTTAATAAACAGTAATTGTTTATCGTCGCTCTGTTTACCCAGCCATCACATCGGGCTAGCTGGAAGGCTTGCCCTGAATTTAAATATGCTTCAAGGAGCCGCAGAGCCTCAGTGAATGGACAGAGGCCCATTTACTGATAGTCTGCGGATCTATCGAGCAATGACAGACTGTCTGATGTGTCATTATTGCACATAGTTGAGGACAAGACCGTCGTTAAATGGGATAGCTCAGTTTTGGGAGTCTTAGCACACAGTCAGACAAAATCAAGTCTGTTGTGTGCCTCTGCATGCGGTGTGTTGACTGATGAGATTAGACGAGCAAAAGACAGCTCTGCTTAAGCTGTTTGTGACACATTACTGGTGTTACGACTTTTTGGAGTTTGTGATATGTCCTTTACTTGCATAAATATAGCACACCTTACACTTATTTTACTGAATTACCACACAGAAAGGCCCCAGCTGGTGTTCGAACCAGGAACCTTCTTGCTGCACCTACCACTGCACCACTGTCCCCCCTTAGGCATGTACAATCTGATCTACTTTCCCTTATTCTGCTGCACTTTCTCCCGTTCACCAGGTGATCTGATCCAATAGAGCCAATCAAAATGTTTGTTTTTATATAGCTTCTATGTAGGTATGAAACCTATACAATTTAATGGCAGTTACATGTTGAGTGAATTTGAAATGGCTCCATTAGCCGGGGGGGCTCTTACATTTACTCAATTATACCTTCATTCATCGCTGAGCCATGTGACTACTTTCTACATTTTTAGTATCAATTCACTGAATAAGCATGGGGTTTGAGCAGACTGCTAATGTATGGCAGACACTGTGTCACAGGGTACACAGGGCCTTCAATGAATGAGCCACTTAAAGATGAAGTACCACCATGAGAGAACACCGTTAATATCAGGTTGACAAAACCACACGGCACACTGGATGAGGTTGGATATTGGAGCATGAATTAATTACTGCGTGTGCATTTGCTCAAACCGCATCTATGACCAGATTTCAGGTACAGGGTTTCAAGTTACACAATGCTATACAACAACAAAGGACAGGCATGAAGGTAACAAGGAACAACACCTGTATTTTGTTCACACGATGTCATTGAAGAAGGAAGTGACACACTGTTAGGGCTGTTCTTTTTTTTGCCTTATTAGATGTGCCTCTTTAAGTGTGAAAAACAATCACACTGTTCTTTAGGTTCCTTCGACAAAGTGTTAATCTTTGTGGAATCCAGTCCATTCGTTTCTTACAGAGCACTGTACTTGACTCTCAATGTGAAATGTATGTATTGTATCTTGATCTAAAAAAGGGTATGCTAATGATAATTTTATTAATCCCTAAGGAATTGTTTTGTGTGATAGTAAAACATACAGGACAATTTAAAAAACATACATAGAACAACATAAAACAACAAGAAGAACAAAACCTTTAGTTTTCATTACTTTACATATTGTTTATAAGCCCAAATGTTAATGTATATGGAACACCATGTGTTAGCCATCTATGGATTCATGGAGTGAAAAATGTACAATACACTGGAAAGAGAATCATCTTATCTGACACATTTTCATTTTTTCAATCAAATGTGTAAAGATCAATAAAATAATGCAATTCAAAACAAACAAAAAACAATTGTTCATTCATGTTATTTCTAATAATATAACCTAATGCTGATAATAATGGATTAAGAAGCTCTCATTAGCCACCATAGCATCTCGACCAACCAATCGCCCCAACCACCAGATGGTGTCAGCCCTATGAGCTGCTCATTAGGAATTTTAGTGTTTACTATATCAGAAATACTATAACTAAACCAACTGGCAGTGAAAGAAATTTTCTCTTTGACTATTTGAATAAGCTGACATTATGAACCCATAGCATCAAACCCATATTCATCGTCATTGAACAGCCCTAAGGGCAGAAGTATAGTGGCCTTGAAAGCTCAATCCATCAAAAAAACAGCCAGAGAATAAAACCAAACACAGAAAAGTGCTGCGAAAACTAAAAATATAAACAAGTTCAGAAGTGTGCTGGCTGTGTCTATCGGTGAATCTTTGTAGGGATGTTTCTATAATATGAACATACAGTATAATTACATTGTAAATCGACACCCTCAAAGCTCTGAACCCAGCAGCAGCAGGAAAAATAAAAGAACACTGTATAGGAGGCCATCTATAATTCAATCACCAACAACGCAGAGCTCCATTTTCTGGACCGCCCTGAGGGACAAGACTGCCCTGGATGTATACTCTCTCATTAAGCTTTCTCATAAGCTTCACATAATCTTCTTCAGCTGAGCAGCAGGGGGTTGAATGTTTTCTTGCGCATTTTCATCATTAAAAACAGAACCACGGATCATTAAACAAACATCTTTTATTGCCATTCTTCTCCCATAAAGTGATCAAATTCAGGAATTCAATTATTTACATACTAAAAGGCAGGAAAGTGATATTTCTGTTGGTAATATGAGCAAAGCATGGGTTTATTTTACTGTTGATTGTTGTGCATTAGCATGGTATTAAAGGAGAAATCACCAAAGCAGGTAGATTCTAGGAGGTTTTGTTATAGTGTCACCCTCTGCATTTGATGTTTGACAAGTTCAAAGCACGTACAGGTAAGGCAGTTTGCTCTCTGCTTTTTGGGATGTTTTGCTGAAGCAACACTTTTGTCGAAGCAGTTTCTAGCTAAACAAAACATAAGGTTCAGAACATGGCAACCTTAAAAACTGTGCATTTGACATTGACTGCAGTCATGAAACATTCATTCATGTGCAACGCATCATCATTCAATGCTCTGCGCTGGCCAATCCAGTACATGTACAAGGCCACATCACTTTCAACAAGGTTGTACTGACTCCGTGGGACACACGTGGTCAGTTGAGTGGGTCCTCAATAAAATGTGTTTTTTGACAAATTGTCTGTGAAAGACTTGTTCTGAATGGATCACTGGCTAATTAAATAAAATAATTTGAACATACATGAATATAACCAAGAACATGAAAAGACACTCCAAACACTCAAATTTCAAAGCCATCGTTCTCCTCTTTGACTGTCGAGAGGCAATTTTGAGCACTTTTCCAGTTCTATTTGAATGAAAGTGAAAAGATCCACATCTTTCCCCGTTAAATTTTCTCATTCTGCTACCTTCCCACCAAATTTCTTCCTCAAATTTAACACTGAGGGGTTTCTTTGCTTACCTGCCAGAGGAGACTTGAAGAATATTTATCAATTACTTTTCAAAATCCACATGAACTACTCTTCACATCGGCATGAATTAGATCCACCACACACACACACACACACACACACACACACACACACACACACACACACACACACACAACAACTTTTCTGTCTTCCAAGGCAGCGGTGAAACACCAGAAGCAAATGCCAGAAGTTTATTTTCATTAAAACAAAATGACTGGTGTGTTAACCTCATGCCAAAGTAATCAGAGCACTTGAGGCCAAATTGCCTCCTAACTTACTATTTGACCGGTTGCCGACAAGAGAGTCTGACAGCGCTCACTCCACATAACACACCCGGTGTACTTTACATCACTTCAGTAAACTTCACTGAGATCAACAAGAGCAAAACAGCATCACCGATCTGTTTAACTGATTATTCCCTCATCTAGCTCAGCTAAAAACACAGTAACACAGAATCTATCAGCACGTTAATGTCATTCATACCTGTTTCTAACTGGTATCCACACCTTGCTTGTTTCCCATCTGTTCTGCCAAGTCCACATAAACAAGGTAAATATAAATATTTGTTTGTTGGATTTGTTATTCACAGTGTAGCATTATCGCTGAAAACATAGGGTAAGTCCTCTGGACTCGTCAATAGTGACCTTTCAGTCATAACGTCCTTTTCGGATTTGAATGTGTCAGACGGCAATTCTGCTGTTTACCGCACAGAGGTTGAGACTGAGGGTAAAATGATTGCAACTTTCCAGAGTTGCATTTCATAGTATTCCAAACCAATGTGCAGTGTTTCGGTATATGACTGGCATTCAAAGTAATAGATCTATAGCTTAAAGTGGACATCTATGATTGTATATAATCATCTTATGGGTACCTGACACAACAAGCCCCTTTTTGTTGTTGTCTAAAGAGTCGGTAAGAGGGCAAACTAAGAAAAGTTAAAGGGGAGTTTGAAGACACATGGTTTGACCCAGAACGTGAAATTGCAGTGACCTCCTTTAAACATAAAATGCTCCATCACTACAATCCCTCTGTGGTTAATTTTTCCAAATAAAACTGAGGGCAAGAACAGTGCTGAGGAGTGACCACCTAGAAAAATACTAATCGGCCACCTGACCCCAACATACTGATCACAGAGAACCATCTTTGCAAGATGACAGCCTAGTGTCATGTCTTAATTAAAAGTTTTTTTTTAATAGTTATCTGTTGGTGGTTGGTCTTGTTATCTCTGGTTTCTGTGGTGTTGTGTGGCTTTTAGGGTGAAAATGTGTCTCTTAAACTGTTGCAAAGCTCCTCTGAGGCTCCTCAGCATCTCTGCAACAAACAGCTGAAAACCACTCAGCTAGATTAAAGAAGAGTCTGTCGTTTTCCAACTGATTACAGCATCTCCACCCTCAATTCAGTGTCTTGAACCCTCCACACATCTGACACCTACTCCCTTCTCTGCATCAATGCCCATCTCAGCACAAGATATAAGATGAGTCAATGACATCACAGAAATAGTCTGGAGAGCAAAGTACTGCAGTCCTGCATAACAATTTCAGTTTTATTGTGAAATGATTGCGGTGGCATAAGGCAATGCTTCTCAAACTTTATGGCTTGTGAACTGTTTAAATGAAGCAATGCGTTCACGCAGTCCCTCATCGAGGCGTGCATAATGGTGAAGTTCACTCAAAGGAGGATTTTCCCTTCATAGATTGTTTCAATCAGATAATTATCAGGGGAGGCGCAGAGGCAGGAAACTATTAAGTTTTTCACACAGTGATGATATTACATTTGTATGGAAGATGTATGTCTTTTACCATAAATGATCTTACTGCTCCATCTGAAATTATCTGTCAGCTTTCCGAGAACTGCCTGATGCCTATGCTGGGAAAGATTCATTTCTTATAGTGTAATTGGTCTACTGTACTTTTGTGATGACATTATGTCACAATTATGATGGAGAAAAAAAAAAAAAAGTAATAATTTTCTTTTTTTTAAGTAGAAGCTTCAAAAAGGCAAAAAAAAAAAAAAAAAAAAACTTTATTAGGCACACCTGCACATCTATTTTAATCCAACAGAACAGCCCAGACATACACTGTGCTACCCCATTTCTATACAATTTTACTGACATTATGGATTGTAGACATTTTTCTGTTGGGCTATTTGTCCACAGAGTTCGGCGTTCATATTTACAAAAGAACAATAAAGTGGATCAATTTAAACATAAAATATCTTGTCTTTTTACTGCGTTCAATTGAGGATAGGTTGAAAAGGATTTGCGAATCATTCCTCTCTGTTTTTAATTATGATTTACACAGCACCCCAACTTTTTTAGAATTGGGGTTATATTTTGATTATCAAGTTTTAAGAATTCAAGATTCAAGTCTGCAAAGACTTTGATGCTAAGTTTCCAATTTATTTTACCAGTGACTGTTTTTTAAATTTGTATTTAACTGGTGCTCGGAGGTTCTTTGTCTCTTTCCTGCTTTTCATTTGTCAGCCTGATATTACTTTTTTGCAAACCCTTCATAGAATATAACAATATCTATTTGTAGAAAGGACTCAATTCCATTCAAAGGACCATTAAAACATAGATTAGGCCCATTACTCAGCTGACTCTACTGGATCAATCTTTTGTGGCACACAATCACTGCACTCTATGTGCAGGAGTGCACAATGAAAAAGTGAAGGTGACTCTCCAACCAACCACAGGGAAGCTTTACGTCAGCAGTACAAGGCTGACAGGACTAATGAGGCCTGGTAATCTGAGGCTTCCTGTACAAACAGGTAGAATTCAGAGTTCTGTCCGACCAGTGTGATTTGTGTAGAGGTGTGCGCGGTTATTCTGCAGCAGCCTGGTGGTGTTTGCATGTGGTTTAATGAAGATAAACTCAGTGGGCGGCCATGCGTAATGGCGCCGTGCTTTCATGCTGCACTTTTCAAATCAGAGGCTGCAGATTTATCAACATATGTCCTGCCGACTTCAGAGGGCTGCAGGGTTTTAATGAACTGAAGAAGCTTTCCATATAAAAAGGAGATGTGGATAACATCACACTATGTAATCACTCATTCATTTATAGTCAAGATTCACTTTCTGCTTTGACCACATTAAACTTTTTGATTGTTGATGCAGACTCAAATAAATGAATAATAAATAAATGCAATTTGTTTATTTACAATTTAAGCATTTTGTGTTACTGCTGTGTAATTTCTCAAAATATTTAATTTGCTTTCTTTAATGAAATCAGACTGCCAGAAGAATGACGTTGCACCAGAAACAGACACGGTGCCGCGAAGTCTATTCTTAGCGCAAAGTCTCAGACCCAATTTATCCCAAAATATCAACAACTCTGTTTGTACTGCCTCATTTAAATGAACCTCCCACCTGTTTGTTCCTTTCCTCCCACCTGTGTACCACGCTGGGTGTCAAAATACCACACAGATGGGGAAATATCAAGGTCAGGAAAATACCAAAATGTAGGAGCATTGCTTGTGCTGGTCGATGCACCGCCACAAAAATATGGCCTTTAACGTTTTTTTCCTTTCCAAAAAACCTTTGGTACGTCAGCTGGATATAGTGGATGCTTTATTACATATTTGCACACACATTTCTACACTACAGACTGAGTTTACATTATATTTAAAGCTGTACTAATCAACAGTGGATTAAATGACGACATTTCATTTGAATGGTTTCTTTAAAGTTTTATCAGCTCAGTGGGTTTTAGTGCCTTTCAGCTCATTGTTTCGATCTTACTCTCACTGCATCAACCTTGTCTTTGGCAGCAGTAGGCAGCTCTGCACGCTGTAGACTATTTGTTAAGGACCAAGAAGCAGACAAAGTTAGTAATGAGCAGCTCACAGTCAGATATTTTCTTTAGGAGGTGGTAAGGTAAGAGCACCTACCTTTGTTTTTGAATTTTTTAATGTTTTTTGTTGTTGTTTTGTTGTTTTATCTCATGCCGTGAGTTTGTTTTTTAAGTTTTACTTACTGTAGGTTTGCTTATTAAATAGGAGCTATACACACAACACGAGCGTTGAGCCACAGTTAGTTCAATAGCTAATTTACATCGGCAGTCCAAACAATACATTTCAAAACAATACATCACAGATAAAAACATCATTTTACAAAATATACATTACAGTGACGTGTCAAGTCAAGTTTTCCATCTGAGAAAATTAAAAAAACTTTTTTTTTGGCCTTTTTCGAGCTTTATTGTATAGAGACAGCTGAAGAGTGACAGGAAATGTGGGGAGAGAGAGATGGGGAATGACATGCAGGAAAGAGCTACAGGTCGGATTCGAACCCTGGGCTGCCGCGGCAAGGGCTAAGCCTTTGTACACGGGGCGGCTGCTCTACCGACTGAGCTAAAAAACACACCATAATTGAAAAAAAACAAAACTTTCTAATCAGTTGGCTATAAACAACTCTAAATGAATGCAACGGCTGTGTTGTGTCTGCTGGATATAAACATTGTTTTCCATATATGTTTAACAAATTAACTTAATCAAATAATATGTTAGATGTTGTGTTTTCTGCTAGCTCTACTGCCCCCATGTGGCCAAAAAAAAAAAAAACTGTTGCCAATTAAAACATTCTGACTTGATTTAAAAAACGGACTGGGAAAATTTGGAGACCTGGAATCAGTGTGTAATGTAGCATACACTCTTTTCATCCAGAACCAACATGTGATGTGCATATTAATACAATCCTTAAGTCAAAATTACTCAGGAACATTGTTAATTATGATGACTGCAGGATCACCCTTATATCCATACGAGATCATCAATGCCTGTGCACGAAGGATTTATTGAAGCCACCCAGGCTGCACATATTGCCCAAAGTCAGAGAAATATATTTCTTCTAGAGCTGTTTTTTTAAAATCATATCTCCGAGGCACATCACGGGCTGCATGTGAACAATCAGTGCCACTTAATTTGTTAGCCCAGTAGACAAGATTATTTTGTGCATTGTTCATGTGAGCTGCTGTAACAGCATTTCCAACATTTGCACAAACCACGGATTGATTAGAAAAACATGCGCTAGATAAATGAGTAAAAAAAAATGGCTGTAGACTAATAGTGTGCAGAAAATGAGTTTTTAAATTGCCTGCATGCGAGCTCCATAGATTCATGTGGGACACGTGCTTCAAGTAGCACCAAGTGATTTAAAGTTGATTGGAACTGTCCTGTTGTGATAAATGATGCTGGTAATGAATTGATCTCCGTCCTGGGATCAAACTCTATGCAACACTGGGTGTAGGCAAGAGTTTGGGCATCCTACTGAAATCCCATACGGCCGCATCTATCTCAAAATGTAAAGTGATGGGTTACCCTGTGCAGTGTTGTCCCATCAATCACAACTGGGTCAAGTATTTAAGGCCGAAGCGTGAACTGAGAGAGTATCCAAGGGTGCTAATGTGAAACAGGTGAGGCTCTGATGGTATTTGGGCATACAGAGCACAGCGAGAGCCTCCTTTACCCCTCCGAGCTACTGTCACTGCAGGTGCTTGGACTGTCTTTATTTGACCTCACAGCCTGGGCTAACAACTGTGTTTGTGTGTGGTGTCTTTTTTTTTCTCCTGCTTTCTCACAGCTTCCCACAAGAAGACAAAAAAAAAAAAAAACACAGAAAAATGAAATCTGCCATGGGCCATTTTTTGAAACTGACCAGAATGGGAATAAATGGGAGGTCAACTGGCTAGGCAGATGCTGAAAAATGAAAGTTCTGTTTAGTTCAGCCGTGATAAATGTTGAGATTATTGCTCTTTGACCTGAGTTTGTCACATCAACATGACCCTTTTTATGGTTGTGTACCCACAGAGACCCAGAATGTGGTCAGATGTGATCGGTTGTCAGCAACCTCTTCACTACTTTGATATTAAACCTGTCGCCTTCCACCAGTCACCCAGCAGCTCGTGAAGAATGCAGGAGGCCTAAAACTATAACTTTAAAAGAGAGACTCTAAAACTGAAGCTGACAATCTTTGCAGATGTGTAATATGTCTGCATCTTGCAGCTGTCACACTCAATTCTTCTGTGTGTTATTCATCCAAATGCCACATTATTAGACCGTGTTTAATAAACATCAAAGCAAGCCGTCAATACATACGCACATTGTGTGATGTGATGACGACTTGATTTTGCATCAGTGTTGTTTACAGCGGCCCATCTGAAAAGTGGATGCACATGTCTGTTTTTTTCAAGTGAATGGTTGGACCATTTCTAGAAAATATTTCAGGAAGCAGATGGTACAGATGCTTGAATGTTAATAACTGGAGATTATTTTTGTAGAGCTGCATTAAACATAATCAGAATTTACATTTTATTATGCATTCAAGAAATGCAAAACAGAAGAACCCCACAAAGGCAATTACTATCACTGCTGGTGTTCATTGTAGTTAAAGTCACTGTGTTTACAATTTGAGAATGTTCAATGTTGCTGCTCCCCGGTGGTAGAATCAAAAGGAGATGCTGTGGCAGATCTGGTAGCCACCATGGATCAGAACTGGAGGCGCTCAGATGAATGGGGTGCAAAGAGCAGCAATTCTTAGGATTGTATAATTAAAAAACAAACAAAAACACTTTGAAGCTGCACTAAGCAATATTTCTATGACACAGTGGATCAATCCACAGAGAATTATCATTACATTGTGTTGCATCTTTCAGCTTATTGTTTTGTTTGTTTGTTTTTTTAAAAAAAAGGGGCCTCTCATTGCTATTTAGTTGAAAAGTTCTGATAAACTCATTGTACACTACCGGTCACATAACAGACAGTAGACAGTTAGCAACTGGCATTTAGCAACTAGAAGAACTTGAAACTTTGTGAGTTTGTGGAGAGAATAAGAAGAGAGATAACACAGTGAATATTGGATGTACTTTCATCAGGTGGACAGAAGCAGAACTCTAAATGAATGTTAATGTTGCTCTGCGTCTGCTGAATGTGTAAATGTCCTATACTACATGCATATTCACTTCATTAATTTCCCATTATGTCAAATGTTGTGTTTATAGTTTGATGTGCTTACACCCCCAAGTTAAAAAAAACAACAAACAATCAAAGCAGATTTAAATTTACAACTCTTCACACTTCAGCCCCAGTTAATGACGGCACGTGTTTACTGGTGGTAGCAGCTACTGTGTTTTAATGAACTCCTGCTTGTCGGAAATGCAACTGAAAAAGAGCGACTGTGGTATCAGTTCACAACATGTGACTAACGATGTAACGATACCAGTGGTGGAAATGTGCACATGCACTTGCTATTGTCTTACGCATGTCGTCAAGTATACATGCAGAGCTTCCTATCAATCATGTGCATGGATCTTTGCACGGGAAAGGCGGACTCCGCCAGTAATAATGGAAAGTACTGTTACAGAATTTACATACAGTGGCTGTTGCTGAAAGCAAGTCAACCATAAATAGTATCAAAAATGGAAATGAAAATCTTAAAGACTGAAAAAGGTGCTGCGTAATCATGACAATTCCATGTACAGGACCTTTAAAGATGGTTTTAAACTCATTTTTTGGTTAGTCTGAGAGGGAGTGAGATCTGGAACCTTTTATGTTAACCTTAAGAGGATGATGATGAATACTAACTGAGTTCACCCATCTTTGCATGCACAGAAACATTTTCCTGAGCTCTCCTTCACATCCTTCTCATTACCTGGCTTAGTGCAAGTCATACAGGGAAAACCTCTGCACCTTGCAAATGCTTATTTGAATGTAGAGCCGAATGCTAAAAATGTACTCCGCCACCCGGTGCCTGAAATAATTACCCCGTGCCAGATCTCTTTTCTTCTGTGAATGATTTCATCATTTTCATAGCTATTCCTTTTTACTCACATGCTCGGTTAAAAAGGCAATGATGCACGTTTTCCGAGGACATAAAGCGGCATATAGCTTTCCATCTGCCCATAAAATTGGGCGCTTTTTGTCCTCAAACTGGCACTTAAGCCACACTTTTTGGACACATCTCCAAGCATATCGCTTGATAGCTGAATAACTACCATCAACTTTTAATTAAAGAGACGAGGGGAACTATGATGTATATTTTAGATCTAATTAGCACGTCGACTCATGGGAGTGAAGTGATTAGATGAGTAAAGACTCCCAATAGATGCTGTAGATGAGCATACATACAAATGCACACACACATACACTTACATTCTCAGGCTGTTTGCATTTGGACTCCCAGCCTAGCAGCACTTAAAACAATATTTCATTACAGTGTGACATTTTCATTTTCCAGCACGCAGTTCTAGCTTTATATTCACCTTCACATTTTCAGGCTTCCTATATCAATAATTGGAATCAAGCACAATTATGTCTTGAAAGAAGAAGACAAAACTACATACATGCAGTGCTATCAATAACAGTAACGTCACAGAGCAATTATGTGTTACTGTGGTTGCTTTCAGAGCTCCTATGGCCAAAGCGGCCACGGTGAATAAAAGAGCAAGCAGCGGATGTCAGTTTTTTTCCAAGGCCTTAATAATCCAAACTGAATGGCAGAGAAGGGAACTGTATTTGTTATGTTCATCACTGTCATTACAAGGCAGCATGGTCCACAGGAACACACACTTTGACCAGTTCTGAACAGTTTGAACAGTTCTGATTGTTGCTGGTGTCCTGCTCAGAGAACACCGCGTACAAAGACTTAGCCTAGGCATAGCTCATTGTGAAATAAACACTTTGCACAGTTGCTGTAATTGTGGTTGAAATGACAATTCTGACGTCACGTGTATAGTCTGACATTATGAACAAGACGAGTAGCGCAACAACACTGCTGTCTGTAATTGTTTGAAGTAAAGAAAAGAACAGTAAGAACATTTTATTTTCTTTGTGCGCCGACAGTCACATCAAGAAAACACTTTTACTCTCCTCAGGGAATTATCTAGCCATTCTTGATGTTTCTTGGTCTGCCTAAGGCTTTTTACGTTGTTGTTTTTTTAAAAAAATCAATGATTGTAGTTGAGCACAATTATCTATTGAAAGAAGAAGACAGCGACATACACAATGTGAGATCAAGGTATTAATCCTGACCGACATCAAAGCCAGGATGCAACTGCCTTCTTCAGGTAGTTGGTCATAGTTACAAGAGTTATATTTATGTATTTTTTCTCCATACTTAAAAGCATAACCTAAAACTTATCCTCCATCACACATTTTCCATTCACATTTTCGACCAAATAGTTCCAGGAACTGTGAAACCAGAAGAGCTCATTTCAGGAACTCAACTAGGAACAGAAAGTCCAGTGCCCTACGTGAGTTTGAAGAACCACTGTGTACGTATAGAGTATGAGCCCCGCAATTTTTGAAGATACAACCAAGCAGCAACCTCCGTGGCTGTGAAGTAAAGTCCATGTGGAAGTGCTAAAAACTGCAGTTGCTCAAACAGCCACTTGAGGCTGGCCACAGAACAAAATCAGTCTCAATAAACCCCCATATTAAAATGTCCAACCTCACAGCAGAAATAAACATGTTTACAGCCTGGTACAAAGAACAGTTTTGGTCGCTAGCCAATTTCCCCGTTCATGACAACTGTACTGAGTCTTTTTTCTTTTATATAACTCACCCAGTCAGATTTTATTAAGGCCTAAAGTTTTGCATAATTAACAGTGTGGCCACTTTGATTGGCAGGTGGATGCTTTTACAGATGGCAGGACTACCAACATGGCCACAGCCACAGATCTTGAGCTTCAAAATGGCTCTTCAGAAAACTATGGGTGACATCACAGATACTACGTCCATTCTTTATATGGTCATTGGACACAACGTGTAATGGTCCTATCACCAAAACCTTTCTCAGTCTCATTTTGGATGCAGAGTAATTAGTTACATTGCAGGTATTCAGCTATTTACACCAGGCCCAGAAGTCAGGTGATTTAGTATAAAAAGTGCTAAAGTCTGCATAGGGAGATGATGGATGAATAGGTCAAACGCAGAAGATCAGGGTTTGTGTCCCGTGTGAAGACAAAAGTCAACATTGACTTCATTTGTTGATTTTATCATTTTCAGCTTTCAGTTGCAGTTAGGATTAGGAAAAGGTCATGGTTTGGGTTAAAATAACAATGCAGTGGCAAACCTCTCCCTTATGTGTGCCTCAATGGCTGAAAGTCTGTAGACAAAAATAAAAGGTAGGGTACATCATGTGTGCTCAGGTGCAAGTTGCATTGCTGGCTATCTGTTGTATTTACTGTCATTCTCTGTACATATTATCCGTATAACATAATACAGGACCACATGCCTCTAATCTGCCTCAACTATAACTGAATCATGTATATAATTGGTGGTAGTCATTTCGCTACACTTGAGAAGCCTCAGTGTACTAGCTGTGAAAGTTTTAAGCAAGAGGGCCTCAATGACCAAACAATATTTTAACTGAGTTAATGGCCTCCATGAAACAGTGCCCTGTGCTACTGACCTCCATAAACTAGCAGTGAGTAGTTAGACAACTTTCCAGCAACAACACAAACCAATGTATCAAGTCAGGCTCCTTTATCAGCACAAACTTTAATCTTGGTGAATCCTCATTTACCATCTTTTAATTACGCAGCTAGCCTTTATTACACAGACATATGATTTAATTCTTTAATTTAGAGTTGTGTGTTTTCAGGAAATTGCTCATAATTAAAGCCCAAATGCTCTTTATCATCTAACAGATCCCTGATGTTTTTTTTTTTTTAGTCCCACTTCGGAGGCGGTGCTGCAGGGAGGACACAAGGGCACCCGTTCACATTTGCTCATCTTCTGCTGTGCAGTGACAGTGTGCCTCGTTTGCTGTGTACAGTGTTTGCTAAAGATGGCTCGCTGTTATGTCTGAAGCAAACTCTTGAACTTCAACGGACCTACTGCTGAGTCTCTCTATACAAATGCAGAATGCACGCATTGATGTAACCCACACAGCTATATTTGAAATTCTAGTCAAGATCTAAAAGAAGCTCAGTAAGTCAGTCTGAATCTGAAGAGATGTGTGAAAACAAAACAAAAACTAGTAAGTATAGATCTAATATACATTGAATATCTGGAGTATTGTCATTTCAACATGTCAACGGGTATCTAATATAAACTTTAAAGGGAAAAAAAACATCAATCAGCCTGATATCTATGTATTTAAAACAACAGAACAACAGAAGCAGTTCTGCCTTACTGCATGCACAGTTCAAAACTTAATCAGGTTTTTCTGTTCATGACTTTTGGCTTATTAAGTCACGCTCTCCTTGCTCAAAGGACAGGGGCTGAAAGAGTGGCAACGCAGGGAGACAGGAAGAGAACAGCTGAACTGAAAAGATTTTACGCAGTAGTGTGTGATGAGTCAGAATAAAAATCAATCAAAATGAGTCAAAATGACACTTAAACCCACCGGAAACCCAAATCCACAACATCCTCGAGTCTTAAGTACATGACAGTAAGCATCTAAATAGTATTAGGAAGTTAGTTTAGTTTCTAGTTTCCCCAGTTTCTCAACATTGTTGTATTATACATATAATTCATTGTCATTTCAGCTTTCTGATTACTCAATCTGCCTCAAAGCCAAGTGGAATATGTGATCGAATGTGTCTGCTCTCATACATGATAATAATATCTTACAGCCACGCGCTCACACTCTATTCTACACCTTGTAGACAGCGTCAGAACAAGAAAAGATATCACAGTGCAGAAACTTCTGTTAATCAGGTTTTACTTTTCTATTGTATTAATAAACAAAGAATCCAGTGGAAAGTCTAATCAAGAACCTCATCTCATGAGGTACAAGGAGATAATCACAAAGATTCATTTCTATGTGATGACTTTTCATGTAATAACTTTACTTTATTAAGTTTTAATTATTGTTGTAGTTGATCTCCATCAGGATGAAGCAAAGGGTAGATGTAACCTGTGGCATTTTAACTGTTAGTGGAAGTAAGGAGTAATTCTTTCAAGAATGGGTGCCTGTTTTGTTTGAATCCGAAGGTCTTTCCCGACGAGGTGCGATTGTCGAGCCTCGTAATTCGTTTTCAATAAGAGGAGAGCAGGCGGGCAGGGACGCATGGACAATTTGACAGGTGGAGCGACAAGCAGTGCGATCCCATGAAAATCCTGTCGCGGTCGTGCTCGTCTCCCACACAGTAACTGTCAGGCACTGACGACCATGGATGAGGGACTGATCCTGGTGGTTTGAGAGTTTCACAAACTTTTCCCCCCCCAACAGCTATTGGGACACACAGGCGGGCATTTGCAAGGCAGAGCATTTGGCACAACACTAGATGTATCACATAAAAATTTATTTTTTTTTTTTTTTTTTTTTTTTTTTTTTTAATTTTTAATATTAGTTGTTTGGTGGGGGGGAAAAAAATTTTTTTATTTTTTAAAAAAAAAAATTTTTTTATAAAAAAAAAAAAAATAAAAAAAATAAAAAATTTTTTTTAAATTTCCCAAAAAAAATTAGCCATTATTCATATTTACCATTCACAGAGGCTAATTTACAGTGGGGTAGATCAGAAACACATGTAAGGAAAGAATAACATAATGAATCAAGTAGTGTGCAACTAAGATGTCACCAAAGAAGCAGAACATGACCTAAGGTAAGTAGCCGACATGGGCTATACAAGATAACCAAGTGCAAGATGTGCCATGTAACACAAATTAGAGTAGACCATGAGACATACACGATCCAAAGTACACAACATTTCAGAGCAATATCACTATTTAAAATAGAGTACTGCATGGACTCAGTCACACTATATATAAATAAAAAAGTATTTTCTATAACAATATTTAAAATGTAGCTACTATAAAAAAACAGTTAACCGGCAGGGAGCAGGGGCAGGCGTCATTCCATGGTTACCAAGAGAGCGCATGTGTTTACTTGCAGAGTTCTGCCACGAGCGCAGTGAGTCGCTTCCGTCGAAAAACCAACAGCACACAACAATTAACAGTATAGTTCCACTGATGGCTTCACGCCATTTCTCTGACTGACAGCAGGTGGAGAATGTATAAGCCGAAACAAAGTCAAAGAAGAAAACATAAATGCCATATCACCAAATGTTTCATGAGGAAGTTTACAGGATGTTTCTACTAAACGTTACACCTGACACAGGAAACACCTGACACACCACTTTCATGAGAAACAGTGAATATCCAATGTCCAAGAAAAATCTCCACCACAAAGATAAAAATGGTACAAATAAATCTTAAAAATCTGGATGAACTTATTGTCTCACAAGCTTTTTAGAGATTTTTTTCCCCCCCTCATTAATAACTTTTTATTGAACAAAATTGTTGCAAAGGTGACCAAAATATTGTGACAAACTAGCGCTAACTAACTAATTAACGGTTAGCTTGTTACAGCCTCGTGGGCCCGATTGGACTGAAAAAAATTGGACTCAAAATGAAAAGATTAGCTCCACTGCCAAATAAAAACAGACCTGCTATCACTCCCATCGTGACTTAGGTATTTTATTATATTTGGTATTTGTTGACACTTGATTTAAAAAACACTCTAAATAATCATTCCTTTGTATTATGAAGTATACAAAGATAAAAAAGGCTGATTAGTAATTATGTCTGTAAGATTGTAAATTACATACGGGAGCTTTATGCATTTACCTCAACAGGACTTCACTGCAGTCTTCACAGGCTTTCAATGCAGAAGGTGACTCTCACTTTGCAAAAGGAGAGCTGTAAAGTATAATGTTAATATAAAGACAATATTAACTGTAGATAAATTCCACTTAGCATTCTTTATATCGTTCCTCTCCGCTTGCTGCTTGTTAACTAGTTTTATAGGTGGTTTAAACCTGGTAAATTAGTGTTCATACAGAGCTGGCACTTATACCAGACTCATTTATTTACACAATATCACCACTGACTTCTGATGTGAATAAAGTGTCTTAACGTCATGAGTTAATGCACATTGCGTGCAAACATGAGATGCTAATTTTCCGCCTGGGCACATCACAGACACACTTGCACTCGGTGTCTGCATGCACAATAATTATACAGAAAAGCAGCAGCACATTCACTCCCAGGATTGACACATTTGGGCTACTGTACAATTAGTTCTCCTTTATGGTAGGTCAGATGGGTACTGCAGGCGTTGGTATGGTAAATGATGGGTTGCTATACGATGCAGTCAGTCAGAGAAAATGTTTTTGAAAATTATTTCTGTAATTAATAGTTTTGTATGCACACAATATAGCAAAAATGCCCTTCAGATTCAGTCTTCAGATTACTTGTTTTGTCAGTCAGTTCACAACCCTTACACCGACTGTTACAGACTACAAACTCAAGAGGGATGAAAAAGGCGACATTTCTGAAACTAATGCCGTTCCTCTTGGCCTTTTCTCTGCAGGTGCTTCTTGGGCGTTAATCCACAGACGGGCTCAAAGTCAAACAGACAGTGAGACATCAACAACTTTGCACATTTATCATCAGAAAACTCACTGACTTTCAGCGGATGTCAATAAAGAGCTTTAAGGCCAGGACTCTGCAGACATTTTGAAAAAAAACATGTAATCCCCCAGTGTGCTGTATCCTGACTGACTGAGTGTTTTACATTAGTGTGGGAGTTATTGAAGACGATTATTCAGGGTCAGAGTTTTCAAGTTAAAGACAGTAAAGTGTAAATTTAGAGTCAAGTATTGTAACTAATAGCCAGTCAAATATTTTATAGTATATTATTGATTTGCATTTATTTTCATTAGATTCATTTAATTCAGGGTTCAGCATCAGAAATGTACTTGCACAAACAATTTTGACTTGCCCATATACAAATAATTGTATTTACTTATTAGCAGTTTATGTATTATTGATTAACCGTTATCAAACAACAGCCACCATGCTAGGAGAAGCTAGATACTGTCGGCTCTTGTCGCGGCACTCCAGAAACTTGACGTACCTTTTTGAAAAACATCCAGCTTTATCCTCCTTGCCTTCAAACTTGTGTCAAATTGCACCATTACCGCCACCAGACTACACTCCCGTTTCCAAGATAACTGAAAGGCTCGCTTCAGCTTCAGCTCATAAACTTTGTCTCTACCTGCTGCCAATCTCCCGCGAGGGCCCGGTCTGCACTACATATACAACTTTCAACAGAGATGAGAAGGAAGACACTTTTTAGCTACTTCCATTATCAGCTCCAGAGTAATTATTTTTTTATTACTCACCCTGATTTACTAGCCCAACATGGCCTTTAACTTGCCTCGGGCAATTAGATAATCCTCATTCTTGAGTCCTATTACTACAGAAGTATTTATAGTGTAATATATTTTTTTAAATCACACATCTCCCATTGTATTAATTTGCCCTTTTATTTATCTCCATCTCTTTCACTCTTACACTGTACCACCTACTTTTAGAGAATATGCAAAAATATCGTTCATATCAATTCCTTCTTTTAAATATGATTACTTTTATATAAAAATTATTTTATGCATATCATGTTTCTATTATGAAAATCAAAGAAGTCAAGTGTTCTTGTGTCATGTGCTGTGAAGCATGATATGAAGCCAATGTGGCAGAGCATGTCAACAGTTACCCAGAATAAACGATGAGAATAAGCATTAAAAGGGATGCCATTTTTTTTTTCTTCCAGCAGTGTATAATCATACACAGCCTTCCCTTTTGGCATTGAACAAGTGTTTTTGTATATTTGCGTGGCTTTAGGACAAAAATGAACATACTGGCACACCAACCTCCAGCATCATGGCTGGAGATGGGCCCATGCAAATGAATGCTATCAGAGACAAAGTGTGATAAATGTGCTGTCAATACAGATAGTGCGGTGCCACATCACACTCCAGATCACAGCCCAGCAGAGCCAAAAGAAATCTCAGAGGCCCTCACAGACAGCATCACACATCATCTAAAGAGTGCATGAAATGCTGTTTCGCTGCAGCTCTGTGATAAACTGTAACATTTCTAGTATTTGTCGGATGGTTTTCAACTACATTTTTCTATGCCTCACATATTTTACCTTGTACTTTTGTGGTCAGTCTGACGGAACATCAACGAGAGTCATTTAAGTTTTAAGACAGTCTTTTTAAAATGCTGCTGACCTTCTTAAACATACCGTATAGCCGGAGCTCTGCTCTGAAATCGCTTTTTTCTAAAGAATAAAGCACAAAAGGCCGATGGCAGACTTCTAAATTATCAGTGAAATGGTCTGTCATCATTTCTGAATAATTGGCTCTGATGGCAGACAATACCATACCTACAGCTCAAGTGCTGCAATGTGCTATTAATTTTCTTGCCAAATCAATTCCACTTAAGCCTGCATAATGTCCCATTTGCAGCCACAGTCTGGGGATTTAAGGAATATAAGGAGGCACTGCACATTCTAGTTTAGAGTTATTGGTTGATCCTTTTGCAATTCTCCTCTGTTTCCTCATCCTACTGGATATAGGATCCATCAAACGGTATATACCTACAGAGGCATTCGCCACGCAGCTCCCCCGATGACTGAAATTATATCACTGCTCTGATGTGATTACTATTTTTGACCGGCTTGACAAGATGGGTCGCTGATTGCCTACCTTCCCAGGGTTGCTACAATAAAAGACCTGCTGTTGCAAAAACGAGGAGAGATTTTTAAGAGTTTTTAACGTGGCACTGGAATATTTGGAGAATAACTGAGACAGTGGTGTGAGTTTGAGAAAGCCTGACAGGAGGAAAAATGTGTGCATACAGTAATTATACTTCATACCTGGTCAATCAGTCTGTAAATTGTGATGGGAGATTCTTCAGGGATGACAAACAACCTCAAAGACCTAGGTCACATGACCATTTGGGTGGCTGAACTAGCACACCGGTCAGCTTACAAATCTTTCGCCTCGTCAGTTTCACTTAATCGGATTTTGATTTTATTGGTATGCCAAACTGTCCACGTCAGCCAAACATAAATAATAATTTTCAAATATTCAGCACTCGATCTTGTTGCATTTTGATTCATATAATTATTAGTCAGAACTGATTATGAAAAATAACTTTTTTGGTGTCGTTAGTGCAGTATGACAGAATCTCATATCCTGTCACATTTTGAGTAGAGCTGCTGGAAGTCTTTCACAGGATGACAGACTCACATTTATGAACATGAGGAAATAAAACTGTAATACAAAACTTGGAATGTATTAGATTAGTTTGTCAGGATCTCCAAATGTGGTTTTAACAATGTGATTAACTAAGTTATGTTGCGTGAGTATTCCTCGTGGATATAATGTTGTACTTTGGAGAGGAGTCTTAAGTTTCTTTCATAATCATTGCTTTTATATTTCTAACATTTAGAATAGAATAAAGGTGAAAAAAATATAAGGAGATGGCCGTTTTTCAGGGACCGCTTTATCAGTCTTAAGTAGACAAGCTAGGAAGGCGACCAAAACACAGCCTACTGAACCCTTTGGCTGTCTCAGTCACGTCCCTCGCCTTGCAGATTGTAGTGGTCCCTCGATAGTCTCCCAACTGCTTAGTAAAAATTTTAGTATTCCCTTTGTTTTTCTTTTGACATAAGTTTTACTAACCCGGGGCTTGTTTACATTGGGTGTGTAGTCCATGGCGCAAAGAACAAAGAATTTCATATATGTATAATGCACTTGTGTGCGAGATTTTTCAGTGTCATCTAATCCTTAGAGTCCACAAAGAGAAACACGTCAGAATGATTGTGGCAGGACAGTTAAGACAGCATCTCCTCGCCCTCAGCGTGGATAAAATACCAAAGTCCAAAGGCATTTTTCAAGCAATGGCTGTACTTTAGGTGTGGTGCGACTGCAACCGGTTGAAATAGAGGCAAATTGACCAATTTTGGTATTTCTGGCAAGCATAGTGTCTCCTTGGATACCATCAATGAAAACTGTTGACCTAAGTGTAGTTTTTCATGTTTTTCTCTCTTGCAATGGAATAGGTGTGAGTCCCACAAAGCAGCAAGTGGAAACTAAAAGTCAAAAGGATAACAACAGGTGCTCTAAAGGTTTGTGAGTCTGGCTTTTTCCTCGCTCCATCATTGCTGACATTTTGTTTTACTTTATAAATCTCAGCTGAAAATAAAATGGATTTTTCCTGAGAAACCAAACCAGTGTATATATCCTTGGTTCTGATTGTATCTTGTATATATTTGTTCTAACCTGTAATTCCTCAAACAAAGACATTTCAGTTTGATTTATTTTTTTACATTGTAAGTAAAAGCAATTTGTAATATTCCGACAATCCCAACATCCACATAAGCAGCTAGAGGGCCAACATTGTTACTTATTGCTAGTCCCATCTGTGGGTACACCATGCATTACTTCTTGTTGTGATCCAACTCACAGAGTAAAGTGTGTAGCGCTGAGGTCTCCAGACTACTAGTGGCTTAATCCAGTCTGTGACCTTACTTGGTTACACAGTGTAAGCTGTGCAAACCTTAGAGGACATGTTTTGGGTTTTTTCGTGTTTGTCATCTGTCATCAAGCAGTGAGTTAGTTTGTGGACAACCGTTTTGAAGCCTCAAGTTTGGTATTTTTGGTATTACCATCTTGGTTTTTTGGAGCCGTAAGTGATGCTATCTGGACGAGAGTGTAAAACTGGTGGGTGATGTACTATGAGTTTGGCTACAGTTGGTCTTCACACCATTTTAAAGCAGGAAAAAACACATTACAGCTCAACAGTACATTAAAATATGTTACTGAAAACAACACTTTGTGAGTCTGGTATGTTGTGTTGGAAGGACTCAATCAGAATGAATTGTCAATCACATAGAAGCTGCACCCTAAAACATACCCTACCATACCCTATTTTACTCTGAATGGGATCATAATTTACAAAATGACATCATGCTGTATGGAAGAAGACTTGAAACCTTCGAGTGAGACTATAAACCCATGAGGAAACTGTTTACTGAGGTAATAAATGTGAAAAGTAGGCTAATTTCTCCATAAAGATCAATGCAATCAGACTTTTTTGCAGCCAAATGTGCTGCCCCCTGCTGGTTGTAAGAAAAAAAAATACAGGTTTAAGACACTGCATTGGCTTCACTTCACACCCAGATGTTCTGTCCATGAATTATACTATCAATGGTTGAATATTAAAAAAGGTATTATCATGATCCCGCAGATGTCTGCCCAGAATGAGAAAAGGAAAATCTGCCCAGGGCGAGACAAACATTTATACCCAGTATTTCCACAGCCCCAGCAGCGGCCTGTGCAACTGACTTAACATACTGCATGTCTCAGCAAAGAACAAAAGCTTAGCAGATAGGTGCACTCTGTGGAAATAGTGAATAAAAACGGTGGTTCATCTGGACAAACGTTATCATTCAGGGCAGACAGGGGAAGACACCTGTGGGATCACGAGAAAACGTTTGAAGGCACGACCTGCTGCTGAATGACAGAACAAAAGAATAATGTTTTGACTTCCGCCTGAAGTTTTCACAGGAAAAGTTATGTGACCAAAATCACAGAGTAACAAATGTGAGCGATAAGGTCGCCGACTGAGTTTTTGGCAGTCTGGTCACTGATGAGCAAAACACAATGTGTGCGGGACCTCGACGACGGCAGACAGCAGGTGATGAAACAACATAAAATAACAGAAGCGATCAGCAGGAATCAGTGCGAACATTAGCATCAATGTTTTTATATATTACCATTGGATCATATTACTGTAGGTGAAAGATGCCATAGTGACCAAGACAGACTTCTCCTCTGAGCTCTGAGACTACTTTACCAGCTACCTTCCCCAGGTTGACTTGAATGGATGCTAACGTTGCTCCTTATCAACCTGACATAACCATTTGCTAACAAAGTCACCATATCAACTTGACTGACCACTTTATGACACCAGAAGTTTGAGTAAACTGGATAAATCGACCATGTGGTCTAAGGAAGAGCACAAGTACGAGAAATTTCATGAAAATCTTCCCTAATGCAGATTTAAAGTGCCATTTTTATTAAGCCATATACGTTTTGTAGGCCATTTCAGCCCAAAAGTCACTGCTTGAGAAAAAGCAGAACACTATTTGAGTCATCCAGTAAATTATTTCCCCATCACTTCTCTTATGAGTTTTTGTTCTCAGTGTAGTTGCTGAACATTGTCTGAAGCCTTAATTCCTCCAGTCAGCAGGGGAAAATCGACGATGCAAGGCACTCGTGGCACTTCTTGACTCGTGAAGGGAATTATATGTAAATCACTTGACACATTACCTCCTCTCTCACCTTCACAATGCAGAGCACATTTCTGCAGTCCAAATGCAGCGGGCTTCAGATTTGTCACACAGCAGCAGATTGGAGCATGTGCAGTTTTTTTTTTTTAAGCAAGTGACTGCATTTCTGAGTGAAATGCTTACTTGGTGTGAACAGTATAGGCTCTGTGATTTGACTGATAATGCATCTGGAAAAAGACCTCAGTGTGTCAGGCAATCCGTTCACTCAGACTGTTTATGTTAATCTTTCCTCTGCCAACGGAGAGATGTTAGTCATTACACATTAGATTGTCGAGAGGATTCTGCAGAGAGAAGGAAGCGCTGGTTAACGATCCGAAGACAAGGGAGGATAACAGTTATGACAGGACAGAGGGGATGTGACCATGACTTGATAGCCCACTATAGGGATGTATCATTAAAGACACATAATTGTTCCTTTTAGATTTTCCTGTCAGGTCCTTAAGCACAAAATTCCGTATTGTTTTCCAACAAGTGGCTTTTGCCCAGATTAGTATCCAGTAGTGTTCTGTCTCATTTATCCACTGTGCTGTCATGAAGTATTAAACTGAAGCAATTTACCCCACCTCTATTAGAAGAGATCAGTGCTGCTAAATGATTCCTTTCCAACTGACTCATTCTCTCTCTTGGTGTAGCTCTCTTCAGAAAAAAAAAAATACAGAGCTCTTTCCATTTGAAGAAATCTCACTTTTAGTGTCTGACTGGTGGCTCGTCTTCTGTGTCACTGAGCAGCGTCTGAGGCCAATTGTCACACATCAAAAAGCTTTGAGTTTCATTGCAGCATCTCCTCACGCCACCTCAGTAACCACAGCCAATACTGTGTCTATCTCCCCTCCATTTATGGATCGCGAGGCACAAGAAGCAACTGATGGGGAAATGTATAGTTTCACTCACACACACACACACACACACACACACACTAAGACTCAGAGACACACGTCTGTAAACAGTCTGTCTGGTGTACAAAGAGCTAACATGGCCAATATGGCCTGTAAAACAACATGGGGATGACAGGAAGTGGTATTTTTGCACGCTAGAAGCCAGGCCAAGGCAGATCACTAGAACACAGGTGAACACTATGCTCCAGAACAAGACATCTGAAATTAGCCTGATTTATGTAAAATCTGTTATGGCTACTCATGATTACCAGAAGGACTCTTTCCACCAAAGAAAATCTTGGTCAACTGAAATTTTATCTACTCTTCAACCAATCAGTGGGGGAAAAAAAGAGTAAAAAATCTGCACTGTATCTCCAGAATAACTCATTTAGCCACAGTGCACTGAGTGCACTCTACCTGTTAGCTGCTAATCAATGATAATCAAAGTTACATAAAGTTGGCAAGCAAATTAATTTTTGCAGTTTGACAATTTTCACACATAGCTATATTGTTACCTTCAGGGCATGTCTCAACTAAATCAGCAATACACAGACACACACACGCATAAAGCCACCGGCGAGGTCGTGGAGCAAAACGGGCTTCTGTAAAACAACAAAATGGAGGTGATTATTTGTCCGATATTGGAGTAACCAATGCAACGTGTAGCTAGTGCAAAATTGATGCAACACATCACCTACTGATATTGGTGAACGTGATCTTCTTTGCAGCTAGGCCGTTGTCAGTCAACAAGGTCGAATAACGTCCAACAAATCGGTGCATAACTACGAGACGGAGTGAAACTGTGAGCAAGAAGAAATTTTGCACTTCATCTTACAAATACAGCTGAATTTTGGCAACTCCCACAGACAACATTTTCAAAGATATGACACTCTATGAACTACCTATAGTAGGTCTTCCTCCATTCACAACATCCATCATCTGTAACCACTTATCCTCATCAGGGTCACAGTGGATCTGGAGCCTAGCTGACTTTGGGCAAGAGGCAAGGTACACAAGGGCACATAGAGACAAACAACCCTTCATACTCACATTCACACCTGCAGGCAATTTAGAGTCACCAATGTCACGTCTTTGGGTACTGCGGCTTTCTCACACAGTCCAGAGACATGGAGGGGACATGAAAACTCCACACGGCCGAGGTTCAAACCAGGAACCTCCTTGCTGTGAGGCGACAATGCTGACCACTGCACCGCCGTGCCTCCCCCATTCACAACTCTGGTCTATAGTTTGTGGAGCTGGCACTCTTATTATGTATCAGCTAGAGATAAAAAGGAGAAAACTGCATTATATGTAATTTAAAATTTAGAATTATTAATGTGAATGACTCATAACCTTGGTGTAATACAGTACTCAACTTGTTTTCATACTCCTACTCATGTTGGGGAGCAAGTATTGCAACAATGTTGACTGTGTGAATTTGGTCTCTAAGTACACACTCACATACACACACACACTAGAAAAAAGAAAAACAAATGCATAGTCTGCATTTGCTGTCATATTTAGTCTTTTTTTTTTTTGGCCTCAATATAACATTATCAAATTGATTCCCACTGAGCCTACAAGTTACAAAGAGTGCTGATGGAAGCACATGAAATACATGTTGATAGGCCCCAGGGAGTGTTTTTTTAACTGTTCTGAAAAACACAAGACACCCTCAGCAGAATGAAATGATAAGGGACAGATGAGTGGGTAAGAGCTGGGGGTGGCATAAAATGATTCACCATGGCCTAATTCACTCCTTGGTCACTCTCATTCCTAATGTTTCAGAGTAATTTTACACCCTCACTTGATATGCTGGCAGTCGGCCTCGGCTTCACTCTCGTGAGTCAAAAAGGCACCACTGGCACCCTCTCACAGCACGAGCTGCAGCCCGGTATTTCCACCGAGATGGCTCGCCGTGACTGCAGGCTCAGACAAACATGAGCCCAGCAGAATCGGCACAACAGATGAGTCTGAAATCGTGCCTCGAGGCGAGCTTTCATGTACTAACTCTAACCCAGTCTCGCCAGATGACTACCTGCTGCTCCTACCGAGAGTCAGAGCTTTGATAAAGCGATGCAGAGCTGAGGGATGTCTGCAGACATGGGTTCGACAATCTGATAAATATTTGATGTACGGGTTCAGCTCAGTTCACTGCCCAGTGGTGAAGTCTGGTTCTAAAACAGGTTTATTTGGGTTGGACGTCCATCGGCTGATTCCACCTGGCCAGAGATGAGAAATCCAAGAGAAGTGTGTAACAGTAGGCTACTTAATATTGCACACTTCTACCTCCACGCTGGTTTCCAGAGAAACACCGAGTATTTACCTGTCACCTATGCTTCTCAGTTTATCTATCAGTCTGTGTGACATGAACTCTGCTTTCCTCACACTCTGCCATACAAAATCTCAACACTATGAGAGGAGCCCCTGGTGTTTCAGTGAAAAAAAAAAACCTCACTTAACTCCTCCATCATTTCACTGTGACCAAATTGCCAAACGCTGTTTGACAGAATGAGGCTGGAGAGTTGCCTATAGCACCACTGAGAGAAGTCAAAAGGCTGTGTAGAGAAAGATTTTCATTTGACAGTCACTGAAGCCTGGGTTTCCATTCTCCGTGACTTCTTTTCACTGTCTGGATCGAGCACCACACATTAAAAGAAAGGCCGGCACGCTCCGGCCTGCTCAATATCCCCATTTAAGATAAAAAAAAACCAAAACTAGCTAGCTGAATGAGCTGCCGCTCTGCACGGACCCATAGCTTTACAATCAAGACGAAACATCCTGCTGGGTTGTGTGTGCAGAAGGCCAGAATTCCGATGGAAAGTAACAAAGCTCAACAGCGAAATGAGACCCCATCAGGGAAATGGGTTCTGCGCTCTAAAGAGTAGAGTGAAGATGAAATCCTTCCACCTGCAACAACCGACCTCCTGGGTGATCACATTGTAATTGCATTGAGTAAAAGCAAATTTAGTAGTGAATGCAGCAAAGAGGCTCTAAAATTCGAAATGATGTTCAAACCGCTTGATCTTTAGCCAGAGACGCATTTGCAGATACTTGTGAATAGTTCTAGTATCTACATCACTAACAAAGTGCCCATGTTATACATGTAACATCACAGAAAAGCAACCGTGGCACAAACTATTCCAACTATTGGTCCAAACTCCATTATCTGCCAGTGGATCAAGAACCTGCTACTCAACCCAAGTTTTATCTCACATTGGAGTGTAAAATCAACACGTTGTAGTTGTTTTCACACTAAAGTTCCCCACCTTTTTCAGTTGCATCATCTTTACCCACTCTACAACATTTATTTAACAGAGCGACTTACAATACAAGCATTCAACCATGAAGATACAACCCAAGAATTGAAAGAATCATGCAAGTACATCATCTTCATTTAATATGCCCAACAGCTTCAACTGCAGTTTGCAGCACTGACGAACCATCGCGGCTGACTTGATTATTCATCAAACCAAAAAGGCACTCCGAACCCAATTTGTTTGAAAGTCTATTAAATGAACATTAAATCACCAACTGCAGTCCAGAAATAAATAAATAATGCAGACTGGATTAAAATGTTTCAGAATTCTGAATCACCCCCTAAAAAGATGAAGACTTTTTGGCCAACTGAAAAAAATAATACATGCAGATGTTGTTTGATGCCAGATATGAAGTGGCCTACTTGACATTCTACCTCTACTGTACATACCCATTAATCCATCTACCCATCTGTCTATATTGAATTTCATTTGCTCCTCATGCTCCTGCGTATTGATGAATATTCAATTTCACATTCAACAGCTTTGTGAATGGATTCTGAGAGGAAACTCTTGCACTGTGCATTTGTTATTGATCTTGTTATTCAAACAAGTTGACCACATCCTCAAAAGCGTTGAACAAAACAGAAAGGCAGCATTACTTTGTGTAATTTCACTATGAAAGGTAAGTACTGTAAGAATATGTAAAGCTGAATGAAAATGCTGCTCCAATAATATAAAAACAAGCTCATTACAGTTTATAAGAGATACTTATAAATATCCGTGATAGAGATCAGAGTGTGGAACGGCTCAAACTGCAACACAGCCACCTAAAATTTGTGAAATGCAAGAAATGCATCCGATTGTTCTCAAGCCACATATTAAATCAGCCATCATGACCCTCCAAGTGCACGTTAACCCAAAACTGATATGGCAGAAATTAGTTAGGTGCACCATTTCAGGCCTAAATTCGGCCTTAATCAGTATAGTGTCAGCCTTGCTTTAGCTAACTGGATTCCTAGTGGTAAGAGGAGATCCTTTCTGCTTTGATGCTTTTGTTAATGTTTTTTTTTTTTGGTGAATAATCCTGGTGTGGGGTCCATCTTATCTCCTATTTACATAAAACACTGGTGATGATGCTCAGCAATCCAGCCATCACAGCACAGCAGATTTTATTCTAAA
Organism: Argyrosomus regius; assembly: GCA_946959425.1. Classification (NCBI taxonomy): domain Eukaryota; kingdom Metazoa; phylum Chordata; class Actinopteri; family Sciaenidae; genus Argyrosomus; species Argyrosomus regius. The sequence goes on along the minus strand of OX336899.1, from coordinate 8,529,411 downwards.
ATTTGAGGGGAGTTTCCTGAAAGCTCATCTCAAGAGACAGATATGTTGAGTCTAAAAGAAATGTGGATGTTGTTGCATAAGTATAGTTTTACATGAACAAAATAATTTCAAATGCATTTAGTTTGAACTCTTCTTTGACTACAGTTATTTGTACTTGAATGCAACTTTTTATAACTCAGGGAGTCACAATTATGTTATGCATAAATAAACAAAACACGCCAACAGGATGTATGCTGAGAGAACCTAATATATATTGCCATAATTTCTGGAAGCTGTTTACATTTTTCACAAACTGTCAAGCTGGCTGTGTTCATGCAACCATGCTATAACGCATTAGCCACTGTAGCTCAAGGCTGCAGTGTGTTGCATGCTACCGCTCGCAACCAAGTGAAACTTCAAACAGGAATGAAAAACAATGTTGGTACTCCTCAGAGAGACAAATCCACAGCCCACAACATGGACTTGTTGGGCATGTCAATCTGCCCAAGAAAAAGAGCAACTTGATATTAAGAGCTAATGTTTCATGATTGTAATTGTAGTTTGAGTTTTGATGTTGATTGTAGGGGAGATGGTGACTGGATGTTGGCATTGACATTATGTTGAAGCAGTGTGCTACAGGTGATTTCAGTGAAGGATCTTTTACTTAAACTTATGAAAAATGGGAGCAAAAACTAAAGTGTCATTTGATTTAGTGCAGTTTAAAATCTTAGCTTAGCAGTTCTGTATGTTAGCTAGGCCACAGACAGGGGACAGGGGATGTGCTTTGCATCACAAGCATAGCTATAAACAGTTGGTGAGCAGAAACAGATTTGTTTTGATTGAAGATGATTGTATCTTTGCCTCTGTAGGCACTATGCTCTGTGCCCTACCTCAGGGTGAACAAAGAGCACATCTCTTATCATGTGAAGGCAGCTTTAGTCGTGTTTTGGGCCACTACACAGATGTTGACATGAAGATTTGTTAACGTGTCATCAGGACTTCTACTCAGACTTTGAAAAACACTTTAAAATAAATCAAATTTTGTGGCTGCGGAGGAGCTTTGTCTAGTCTGAGAAATTAACCCTGATGATCATCAGGATTATCTACATTTACATTTTTTATAACAGGAGGTGTAATGCTATAAATGTTGCATTTTGTAAGTCCAGTAGTGCTCCTGAAGTTTGATCAGGGCCCAGAAGTCAGAATACCTCTTACCTCTTTTTCTTCAATCCATCTCAAGTAGTATAAGTGCAATTCTTAATCCCTGAAGTGTCCCTTTAATTCATTTGCTTGCTTCTTTTCATCAATGTTTAAAAAAAAATGTTTTTCTTATAAATAACCACGTATGCCTTGTGAAATCCAGTTGACCAGAGCTTATTAGTCAGGTCAGATATAATGTGTTACTTCTGTCTGATCCTTGAACATGCTCCAAAGTTATACGAATATGGTACAGTTTTGTGTTTGTCACTGTGTTTTAACTTCTTTTTCTTGCTCTATTGTGTGACTAAACCTCAGATTTTTTCTAACAGCCTCGGGCCCTTCAGGAAGACTATAACTAGCCAAAACAGAAACTAATTGGTGTTGCTGAGGGCAAGTCTGTAGTGTATGACTCATTAAGTTTAGTTTTAATGAACTAGTGTAGTGCATGATTAGGAGTGCAGGACAGAGACCCTATGCCCTGGCACATTAGTGTGCTTTATAGTCTGACAAGTTGGGTCCTGGAGAGTCAAGGGAGTTGGTAAGTGCTTTCTGATGGCACCCATTTATATTTTGAGTATCAGTATTGAAGCTTTCAAGGTGACGAGGAAGTACTTTTACTTCAGGTTATGATAACGACACCCGAACCGAGCGACAAACTTAAAAGCCCACTCCACTTCAAATGCATCAACAGCTGACGGTAACCAAATAATGATGCTGTTTATGAAGGATTTATAGAAAACACCAGTGGAAAAACTTCAGAGTGAGGTTTAAAATACTGGGGCATTATTCATCAACCAATATTCTGCGGTTCTAACAGCTATATTTTATCATGACATGCCGGTGTGCCCTGCTATCATTAAAGTGACAGACATGCTTGGTTTCATTCTACTCACTTGTGCACATCAACATTTTACTTACTGGTTGCTGCAGTGCAATTGCTGAGATGCAGCAACGGGGGCTTTGATCCCAATAAGAAAACCAAGCTCGACTCGCAATTAGTTTGAAATGAACACGTTGGCATTGATTTTCCTCCCAAATCTACTTTAATTACTGAATGCAATGTTAACCTTACAGATCTCTTAAAAGATATAGCTGGAGTGATCCCCCCAGAGCTCCGTCAGTGCATCCTGAAGGCACTTTCATTAGCGGCTCCACGCCGAAACCTCAGCCAGCCAAATTAAAGCACTCACATGCAGCGCTGGAGAAGATTGGAGGCACCACTGGCTAAACTAAATCGCCAATGGCATGCCAGGATCAGCTCAAGTTCAGTGTTCAAGGTGAGGATTCACAAGCCCCCTGATGAGAAAACCATCTCTCACCTCTTCTCTAACCCTCTGTCTTTTCAATCTATCGGTTCGACTGCAGGGGAGAGAAATGCTTTGAGCGCCTTACATCAGGTAATGCAGGTTGTGGTTTCTGAATGCAGCCCTGCTTTATTAAAAAGATAAGAGCACAAAACCAGTGATGGATTTATCCTACTAGCAAGTACGCAAGGGTACCGAACATTATTCAGAAAGTAAAAGAAAAAAAAAAAAATAGTACTGTTGCACTGTGTGACACTCAATTACAGTACAATGAACACATCCAGTGTAAGTTATTCAGTACTTCCCTCACCATTAAAAGCAGCATTGGCCATTTCTTCAAACTTAATGAAAGGAACCACTAGAAGTTGTGCCAACTAGACTGCTGTCTCTCAAAAGCAAAGGCAGGAGTAGCATTAAGTCATTCGGTCAGTCATTAACAACAAGCCTCCCCACCATGGGGCTCACTGGAAACAGAATGTTAAGTGAATAAATCCAAAATGTGATTTTTCTTTTGGGCAGCTTTAGAAAATATATTGCCGTCCCTGTATGTTACAGAGAGAGGCAAACAGAAAGAGGTATTTGTGTGTGCAGTATGAGGCAGAGGTGGAGCAGGTTGAAGTAGTTTGTGAGTAAAAACTAAAATAAGGTGGAGAATTAAAATGGTGGCATGAAAAAAAAAAGCTTCTAGATATAAGAATGTATTCAAATAAAATACACACCCAAGTTATAGCCACACTCATTTTGTGGTAAACCCTACAACTGGTCATCAGTATGTCTTCAGTGACTTTTTCCTGTACTAGCACTGTGTGCAGGTTATTCTTTATACTAGTATTGAATCCAAGTTTAACATTCTGGTATCACCTTGTTTATTTGCCAAAAGCAATTTAAAGAATGTGGGCCGACATTAAACATAATTTAGATGTCTCTGTAAACAACAAACAAATATTTTCCATTATCAATCTGCCATTTCTTTCCTCATTTTACCGTTTGTGTCTATTGTCGGCAAATAGACACAATTTCCCAGAACTGATGATGACATAAATTATTCAATTATTACTTTTGTGCTAAGTTAAAAGAAAGAACTTTTATCAGGTAAAAAGTTTTCTTTAAATCACACTCAATGAGCAATTGTGCTCCTCAGAGCAGAGAAAAGGCTACAAGAGTTGCAAATAAGTGGAAAAACAATCCAAGGTCTTGGGTATAGCCTGAAAAAAAAGCATGACTCACACCAAGACACTGAATACAAAAAAACAAAACATATCTTAACTCGAGGTCTCAAACTTTCTTCTGGAGATTTCAGCCACATCAAGGGCTCCCTTGTTGCAGACTATTCAGTTGTACAGGGTCATGAAACAACAGTGACCTTGAACCATCTCCATGACAACTGCGCAAACTCTGCCTTGATGATCCACGAGATTGTGGATGAAAAACAAGTAAGTGGACCTTGCCAGTAAGATAACAAGATATGGAACTGTTTTTTGATGTTTCACATCTCTTCTTTCCCCAATTTGTGCATATGATGAAGAATAATTAGAGCCCCATATATACAGGTTAACTGGTCTGATGCACTTTATACAGACAGACAGATGTGGTGTCTATCATGCTGGGTTGGGGGTAACAGTAGTTCCTGTACAACCAACCTTTTGTTTTTTCTAACCCCCCTTTTATCTCCATGCTAACCCAAGTCCACAGTTTCAAAGTGAGGCCTACAGCAGGAAGGAGCCGTGTGCTTTTGTACAGCTGGCATAAAAGTAAAAGAAACCATTGATCATACTCCTGTGTGTTCACAGCGCCTTGCTGTTATTCACTGCCGTTCCCTCAGGTCTATCTCAAGGGCTCGGCGGTTTCTTTGAAATTGTGCATGACAACACGCGCACACACACACACACACATATATATACTGTAAACCCCTCATAATAAAACATCTCTCCTCTAAATGGTCGGTATTTGCAGTCTTAATCTGAATGGAAACATTTGTCCAGGGGGTTAACTACGCAAGTACACCAATTCACGTCTTTGCTAGGTGATTGGCTATTGATTTTCCATCTGGGTAGTAGATTGGTCTGCAGCTTTTGCCCAACAGACACAGAGGAGAGAAATATGGTCCTTTGCCATTTCATTTCTGGGACCATTAGTGGTGGGGCTGTTCATGGACTGTCTGTCATGTTCAAACATGACACTGCTTCATTGTGTTAAGTCTGGTTCAATAATCAATTCAGAGGTGTAATGGCATGCAACTCATTTCTGTGGAGGTATTGACTGGAATCAATGCACGGTATTGCCAGTGATATGGTAGTTCATACAATGGCAGCTCCCCTCCTGTACGCCGCTACCCTGACTATTCAGTAGCACCAAACGCACTAAAGCAGGGCAAGACTGGGGTCCAATATGTTTAATGAATAGTGATGTGATATTAGTATTCAATGTGTGCAGACAAACTGGGCTCTCTGCAGACTCGCCTTCCTTTCCATTTGAATGACACAGAAATCAAAAGAGTGCCAGAGAGGCACAGAGGCCTTTCATCTGCCACCAAGCAAAAGTAAGTGAAAGAACAGGGCAGAGAGTTAGAGACGACCCGAGTCACTGCTTCTTCTGTAGATTATCTCTTTTTTGCTCTGCATGCCGCCCAGAAATCCTTTCTGACTCGTGTTTTGTTTTCTGGCCCTGGCCGTCTGCTCCTCTCCACTCACACAAACAATGGATGGACTGTCTTGAGGTACATTTATTCATATATGAATATAATAAACCATACATTTCTCTTCATTTTGGGGAAAGCTATGTACCCCTTAACATTTCTTTAACTTGTTAATTAGTCATTTTTAACAGGTTTAATTTTGGCCTTTTAAGGATGCCTTAAACTGATAAGGGATTTGTCAGGTGTAATGTAATATGTGTAAATTTTGGAGGAAGTCATGTACCCCGTAAAATCTCCTTCTTAATCAAGCGTTCATTAAACCAATGGGGGATATTTTTTAACCTTTTCAAATTAAAAGCCAAATTATGAGACCTCTAACTTAAATTAAAAGTGACATTGTGAAGTTGCTCGAGCAATTTCTCTAAAAGAAGTTACCTGTTTTAATTCGAAGTACGTGTGCAACATCATGTTTTTGCCAAAGGTTCCCCACCATTCCCCTGATTGACTGTTGGTGGTGGTGCCATGCCTCGAAACGGAGCAATAATGTAAACATAACTTCTGTTTGTTTGCAAGTAGGGCTGTACCCGAATCAGGCCACAAACTTCATCACCATCCAACAGCCAAATGCTATAAAATATGCACATCCACTCACCAGTCAACGGAAAAAAACAACGGCTGGTAACATTTGAACATTAACAAGCTCTTTGGCCAGAGGATAAAAAGGTTAATTTTGCACCCTGCTCAACATGACATTATGTTTCATAAAATGATTTTTTCCTTCAATAAACCATACCTACAATTATGATAAAGCCAATAAGCCATGGCAATGAAACTGAAGCAGCTATAGTAAATGGACTGTATCTATATAGCACCTTTCTAGTCTTTTGACCACTCAAGTCACATTTACCCATTCGCACATATTCATATATTCATACACTAACTTGGCAGGCATTGGCTGCCATCCACTGCAGCTTAAGAAAACACACAACACATTGCAGATAGAGAAAAACCTGTGCCTGGTTGTGTTTTCTTACTTTAAAAAGGTTTTCATTTGAGTTGAGAGTCAAATTGGTGAAGATTATTTTTCTAAATTTGCGTGTTTTGGCCATTTTCTTGTGCATTTTAACTTGTCAAACACAAGCAGTAGGTCAACAGGTAATTGTGGCAAGAGCAGGCTTGTGACTGGATTACCAACTGGGCAATGCAAGCACCAGCCCTGGAGCATCAGAACTCCAGGGGCTTTAAAAGCCTCAGGCGTACTGTGTGTCAACTAGTATTTTGCTGAATTAATTGAAGATTATGTATGAGAATATGCACTACTAAAGCATACCTTCACAACTGACATGATAAGGGCCTTGAGGTGAGTCCTGCTTAATTGCCTGATTCTGAGGCCCCATTGTGGGCCAGGGAATATTCTACCAGAAAATATGTACATATTGTAAAGGCGGGAAGGAGCCCAGCAGCAGGGCCTCAAAACATGTTCATACAGCCAGTCCTTAAAAAATACAAACAGGTAAGTTAATATAATAATAGTAATCTGAACTGAGTTTAAACTATGAGAATTATGATGCCATAAAACGGTGCTTCTTCTTTATGTAGATCCCTCAACCAGCATCATGTGCATGTCACTCAGTAGCAGTCAGAAGCTACACAAACACAATGCAATACTTAAGGCTAACAACATTAGCTGCTAGCCACCCACCCTAGCTTAGCAGCAGACATTTAACACAATATCACCAGCACAGTTACTAAGCACCCAACATGGCGCACAAAAAAAACTTACATGGAGCTGACATACATACAGCATAAACCACGACTAACACATGTTGAAAGATAACACTACGCCAAAAAAAACAACTGTTACCAAGTTCCTTTTGCTAACAGCAACTTAATGCTAACACAGTTTTTTAAAAATGTGGACTCCCTTAGTTCTCCAACTCTCACTTGTTTTTGAGAAGACACTCTGCAGCCACACCGCAGCTTGACATGTGATAGTTTAGTCTGGTTTTTGCATGAGCTAAAGTTTATCTGTTCTGCAAACTCTTTGGTAATGGTAAATTATTGAATTATTAAAAGATAAATGTATAAGGAGTAAATGTTGACACACTCAGGTGCACCATGCGCTCCTTGTGTCGTGATTTAAGCATCCTTTTTCCTTCATTCACTCTGGCTTGTCACTCCCTTAGCCCCTCCCTCCAGCCGGTCTCCTGATTACTGAATGATCTCACCTGCTCACCTTCATCACACACCTGTTTGTCATTCCCCTCGTTAACTCCCTACTCTTTGTGTTGTTTTCCTGCCTGTTTTCTGCTCCTGATCCTGTCTTTTTGACCAAGCCTGTACTATTTGTATTCCGCCTCAGCCTAGCCCCTTTGGACCTTGTTTGCCTGCCTGTAAACTTGACTAGCAAAGACTCTTTTACTTGAATTGTTTGCTCCTGAGTCCTGCCTTTGGATTCTGCTGTGTTTTGGACCGTGACACCTTGGCCCTGTGCCTGGACACAGATGTGGCTAATCACATTAATTAACAGTGTTTGTGTTCCAGCGTCAGATCTCAGATATTGTGCACACTGGCTCACGCTGACACACCTGAAATGTGTGTCCTGATTGAAGAGTGATATCATTAATGTCATTAGTTACACCTGTGCTTTTCCTGGTATGACAAATTAAAACTTCTGCTGTGAGAAATAGTGAGGGTAAAAAGAAATGAAGACCTTTTTGGATTTAAAGGTCCAGTGTGTAGGATTTAGTGGCACCTAGCAGTGAAGTTGCAGATTGCAATTACTGTAGATGAATACTCTCCCACGCTTACTCTCTCCTTCAAAACATGTAAGAAAAACTGGCTGCCAAATTCCCATAAAAAGCTAAAGGCCATATCTAGATCAGGGTTTGGTTTCTCTGTTCTGGGCTAATGTACAAAAATGGCGATCCAAAATGGCGGACTCCATGGAGGAGGACCCGCTCTCACTGTAGATGTAAAGGGCTCATTTTGAGATGATTTTTTCAGGTAATGAAAACATACTAATGACTATTGTATTCCATTTTTACCAAAAAATACTCCTAAATGTTACACACTGGACCTTTAAAAGGAGCTACTGTAGTCGTGTATAACCCTTATCTACACACAGGGTGAATTTTACTTTATCATGAATAATATACTGTACCTATCAGCTCTGTCTGACTTTTCAGTCACTGTCCTCCCTTTTTTCTCTATACCATTTTGTTAAAACTGGCAGATCACTATTGTAGCTACTGGCTACAGACCACCATGAAATATGCACAATAGCACCTAACTTGAAATAGCACTGAGATCGGTGGTTTTATTCTCATTATTATTTTATATATCAGTAGAGGGCTCAAAAAAGGTAACAGTCTATGTACCCAAAAAAAAAAAAACCACACACAGCAAATAAATACTGTGTATGGTTGCTCACTCGAAACGGTTTCAAAAATAAGTCTGAGGGGCAAAGCCCAGGGCAAAACAAGTTTGCAAAGCACTGCTGCTTGTTTACCTTATTGTGCTGAGAGTACAACTGAAGGGGACTCAGATGAGTGTACTAAAAGTTTTATCAGCTAAGCTCTTCTCTCATCTGGCCCGCGGTTGCTGGACAGTAAAAGAATAATGTTTAGTCAGACTTCTGTTCAGAAAATCAACCCGAAACAATAAAAGTAAAGCAGACTAAAATAGGATTTTGGAAAGTGATTCCCAGTGAAGATGATGTCCTCGCTTTTAAGGCTAACACAATAAATATATAAATAAAGGATTCAGCACATTGAGAAATAAAACACTTTACTTTGCAGGTCCATAATTACGTAAGAAGTTTTGTGGAAAGAAAGTAATTTGGTGCAAATTATGGAGGAAATCATAAGAGAGTTTAGTTAAGTTTAGCAATTATAAACAATTCAAAAACTAATTTCCTTGAAAGAACTTACAGATCCCCCTGAGGTGACCTGAGAGAAGAAAAAAAAAGAGCCACGTGTAAATCTGTATTGTTTATAAACCAGGCTCTTGGATTCATAAACTGTGCCCACGGTTTTGTAATATATAAAATATTTTGTAAATCCATGGGCACGGATTATAAATGTAAGAGCATGTTTAATGAAGGGAGAGTCCACATTCACACGTGCCTCTTTTTAGCTGCCAGCAGCAGCTCTGTAGGTACCTATGCTGGTTTTTGTGTTGGTTTGTTGGTTGGTTGGTCCACCAAAATTTCCCCACCCTTTGGGTGCCACCGTTTTTACCCTAGGACTGAAAGACTGAAAGTTGTCATGGAGATAAAGAGTTTGTAGGGCGATGTGTGCGTGAATGCATGAATGCGAGGACACAGCCTGGGGTTGTAGTGGTATACTGTAGTTTACCCACCTTATATTCCCTCATTGATTGATGCAGTTGATCTGAAAACAGGTGAGTAAACTCACCTCACAGAGGTGGATATACTGAGTTTACTTGGGTTTAACCCAACCTAGCTTTTACAAATTCACATGTTTGTTTTTTTTTCCTCAGCTGACCCCGCCTAGATGAAACTATAATTTAAAAGCTGGCTCAGTAAATACAATATCAACATTTTTCTTTTCTTTGACTCACCTCATCAAGTTTATACTCCAAACATAATGGGAATAATGACCGCCATTACAGACCACCTGCAAAAATTGCATTTCTTTAGTCAGCTGAATGGTTATGGTGCATACAACATACGCATAATGTTCCTGATTCACTTCTGGCTGGAGGACTTTTGCTGCACGTCATGTCTCTCTCTGCCCTCATTTCTCATCTTCCTCTATACTATCCTCTAAAGATGAAAAATAAAAAAAAAAGTAGTTTATAGCATCAAAACTCAATGTCACATCCATCAGTGGGAGTTGAGCATGGAGCTCTGACAGCTGTGGATTTGTCAAAACTGAGGAGCGTCTGTCGGTCAGCATTACTCATATCAGTCAGGTCGTGGCGGGTCACGCCACCTCGGACCCCCTCAGCCTCCCTCGGCCTCCCTCTGAGATTATTGTCACAAACAGAGGTGGAAGATGGAGATGCAGGCCCTGTGCACTGCAAGCCACTGGGATGAAGCTTGGTCATTATTGACTCGCCCTAGGCCATCGCCTCGCATCTTCACTCCCACCTCAATAGATTATGCCGTGGGTGGTAGAACAGCCTCATCAGTTTTTCCTCCTGTCCCACGTTTTCAGCACCGCCACGGGCTACCCCGACTGATGCTCTGCCTCCTCGCGAAAAACAACGCGTTTTCCATTAACTGCAGCCTTCATGGACGTTCTGTCATCTGGGCCTGACATAATCAATGATGATTGCCATCCTGAATGAGACATTTTCTTAAAAAAAACACCAGCTTTTATCGTCAGCAGCCCTACTATCTCGGAATAGGTTTTGTGGACCTTGTGCTACGTTATTCGATTTAACCGTGTAAAGAGATGAGAGAAGCTTCCGGTCCATATACCCGTTAAGAGCAATCTAATTTAATGCAATGTAAAGTCATGTCAGAGATAAGATGAATCCGCACGGAGATAAAGTGAGCTCAAATTGAATCTGCCATCAGTCGGCGGAGACGCACAGATACATCTCTATTCACCAGCAGGGCTGTGGCCCACCTCCCATGGTGGATTTGTGTCAAAATGAAGGAGATATTAATTGATTCATGTGGCTACCCACTGCACACAAAGGCAGCAGGGGGAAGAGATGCATCTTTGTATTTGTGTTTACACAGCTTTTCTCCTGCATGCTTCTGATGCCAGGGTGCCTGGGTCTGCTCCCACATGTTTGTACATCACCCATCAGCCCATTTGGCCCCAGTGCTATGAACACTACAAAACGAGCTACTGACTGATTACAGAACTTAAGGAGCTGTGGATGTACGTGGCAGGGATAAGGAAAAGGCTTGTCCTGCAGAGTCTGCTGGACTCGACTAAAGACAAACTGTATCACACCGCCAGCAGATCTATCGTGGAAACCAGCCCGGCGTTGTTTATCATGGGCTTATAGTCTGCTAAAACAGCTCAGCATGTCTGCTCTTTTATGCGGATATTAATAACTTATGAGTGAGAATTTGAACAATCAAAAGGCATGCATAAGTCTGTTGTGATTGCTCTCTTAGTAGGAGGGTGTGACTATGAAAAATGAAACAAAAGAGCAAATAATAAACTATTCATGTGCAGAGTTGTAGTGAGAGCGCTGACTGCAGGTAGTCTGGGATGAAAGACCACCACCACTTTCAGGATTACCGAGCCTTATTACCACCTTTATATACTAATAAGATAATCTGTATGTTTTGATTGCCTGAAAGAATATAACTCCCCTGCCAAGAGGGTGTGTGTGTGTGTGTGTGCAGAAAATGTCCTGTGATTAATGAAATCATCAAGATAAGCATCCCCAGATACCCACAAGCCCTCTGCTTGTGCTTTTCATTGCATTCAGTCATCTAGAAAGTCTCAGTTCCAGCACTTGAATGCAGCCTTTCAATGTGAAACAATGGCTTCTGCAGTAATTACAGACACTGTCGCTGTGACAATGAAACCAACACTGTACTCTTAAGCATTCAGATCAGCCCTCCAAAAGAAAGAGGCAGCGCCACGCAAATCTGAAGACCGGTGTTTTCTTTTCCAGCAACGCATGAAGAAAAAAAAATCATCTGCAGGTTTTTGTAATCTGACATAAACAGATGCTTTGAGGAGAACGTCTTCCCCGTCCCTTTGTGCGCTGCACACAATGGCAATTGTGTGTTTGTGTTTTTTTTATCCAACATGCATTATGCGGCTTTTCATCATCTTTTAAATGCCGTGAAGGGAGATCTATTGCCTCAGAAACACAAAGAGAGAATGTAATTGAACGTGGGTGACAACATTGACAGTCAAACAATATACCCTAGCGCGGCCTTTGACCTTTTTGACATCGTTCGGCTATTTCTGGCGTTCATTTGTCTCGCTGTCGACGCACCCTCCTCTGCACGTTAGAAAAATCATCTGTCAGTGTCCCGTCTCTCATTTAAAAAGTGCAAAGGCAGCAGAAGGAGAAGTACAGTATATTATTAAGTATATATAAGAAACAGAGCGCAGGGTGCAGAAAAGGGTCAAGCTGCGAATCGCTAGAGCTTATCAGCCACTCATAAAACACAGTAACTAGATGTGACATCGCTTGTAAAGCGCCACATGCAGATTAAGTGCGTCGGGCCCTCGATCAATGGATCATCAAGACTCTCCAATTAAAGAGGTGGCTGAATCCTAGAGGCTCTGTTTTGTGGTAATGATAAAAAAGTCCATTAAAGTTGCTAATTAAATGATAAGCGTAAATTAAAATACAGGTCAAGCGAATGAACTGTGGGATTTTCAAGCAGCGATATGCTGCCGGTTGAAAGTAGCTAGGGCGGCAGTGGAGGTGTTGGGGGGTGAGTCAACAACTCTATCATCATAAATTCATAAGTGCTTGGAAATACCTTTGCAGAACTCAGCGCTCTGTTTTAAAGAAAGTGGTCCCATTTGTAAAATGAAAAAAAAAAAGTGACTCTAATTTGAAACTTTGGTTCTCGGGCATTGATAAACTACACGCTATTAATAGTCACGTAATTTATTCAGTGTGATAAATGGATGCCACATACAGTGCTCTCCAGAATTATTGGCAGGCCTTATTAAATATGGGCAAAACAGGCTGTGAAAAAATGTCTCTGCTGTTTATCCGCTTGGTCTTTAGTAATGTAATTCTCATCTAACCTTTTTATTGAAGTAACGATATTGAAGGTCCAATGTATCAGATTTAGGGGTCTCTATTTACGGAATATGGCAGAAATGTGGATAACTATGATTTTATTAGTGTATAATCACCTGAAAATATTCTCCTTCATGCTAGAAAAGAGGGGGTGAGGGGTTGCAATCAGCAACTACACCACTAGATGCCACTAAACTCTACACACTGGCCCTTTAACATTAACTAAATATTTCTGTATTATAAATATTATAAATATAAATATTTATCCTATGATTAAAACCTATGTTTATTTGTAAGTATAAACTTCGATTTTATGGAAGTATATTTCCAGTTTGTGAGTTCACCAGTTTCACTGGGGTATAAATATGAGGAGACACAAGCTAGATTCCCTTAGGCTGTATTTGATTAGTCGTTCAACATGCCCTCTTTGACATTCCCCCTCGGCACTCGCCCTCAGGGGAAACCCCACCGCTATCATAAGTGTTGTTCCATTCCTTTTGCCAGGAAGGTTAAAATGGGCCATGGTTGGGCCTTCCAGCAGAACAATCATCTGAAGCACACCTCAAAATCTACACAAAATGGTTCCCTGACCGCAGAAGAAAGATTTTGCCGTAGACATTGACCGCTTTAGAAAATCTACGGGATGAGCTCAAGAGTTCACCAGCGTTGACCTCAAAATCTGAAGGATCTGTAGAGATTCAGTGTGGAGGAATAGTCTCAGACCCCATGCCATGTGTTCACCAACGTCATCACACATATATAGGAGATTCCTCCTATAGAAAGCTATTATCTTGGCTAAGATGCACAAGATGTTACATGAAGGGGTACCGATTATTGTGGTACACATATTTTTTTTTTTACTATATTTGAGAATATTTTGAATGAAAGATCATGAGGATGAATTCTGTTTTTTAAATTTTTACAAAACTGTAGCAATAACTCACTTACTGAGGGCATTTTAAGCAACTTTAAATATTCTGATATGAAATAATATCAATAACGGGTTGCTGTTTGTAACTCCATATAGCCTACAGCCATGGACAGATTTATGAAACAAACCCAACCCCTTCTAAATACATAGGACCTACCTATCACCATATGACTGCCCCTGCCAGGTCAGTGACGTATAAAAAATAAAAAAATCTCTCCAAAAAGCGTGGCTGTTAAGCAACAACATATTTTATTTCTTTTCCTGTTTTATACACTATTTAGAAAATAAAACACATTGAATAAATACAAATTTAGAAAGCGACAGATTTCCGCCGTATTCTCACAGCAACACGTGGTTATTCTTACGGAGCTCTCTCTGGACTAGCGGGGGGATTCGCGTCGTAGAATCCGCCCTAAAGCAGACTTGGGCCACATACTGCAATGAAACACTTAAGACTGGGCATGCAGATGCTGAAGTGGTCCCCATTTACAGACACAGAGTGAATGGATTGGCACATTGATAAGACGTTGAGAACATCTAGAAACACCCGGGAGAGGGGAGGGAGAAGGAGGAAAAAAAACATCTATATACACGGAAAATAAATAAAGAGAAATTAGGTCCAAGACAACTCTACTGTACAGATATGTCCATCGGATGTGACCGACTTCTATCCTTTTCACCCTCAGTTAAGCTTCCATCTTCAGCCTTACCCACGATAAAGTTCAAATATAGTACAGAACGACATGGGATGTTCACCAACAGCAGATTGCACCATTTACAGTGTTACAAACAAACACAAAATATCACCCAGTGGTTTCATCAACTGTAGTTCCCTTTCAGTGTTTGTTCATAATAAGGCAGGACACAGCTGAGCTCTTTGAATCCTGTCATCAAGGTGTACAACAGGTAGTCCGGCTGCCTTGACAGTGGTCGTATATAAAATGAACTCCTGTTCAGTGTCCTCTGGTTTGGCAGATGTAAAGTGGCACAAAAGAGTACAGGTTGGATCAGAGCGCCGCGGAAAAAGCAAAAAGGGTGTCAGTAGTATGTTACAAGTTGTCCAGTGAGCTTTCTCAATCAGTCCTTATGGCAGACGACATTTCATCCAGGCATGGCGAAGGAGACAACCAGAGCTGTATACATGGACTAAGGAGGCAGGAGCAGAGATCCAGGATGCAAGATCAAGGATCCAGACCTTCTCCTCGAAGAAGGACGAGAAGGGAGGGATTGGTGCTATCTGATTTCCAAGCAGTCCAGGTACTCCTGGGCCAGGTCATAGCAGAACCGGTACTGCTCCTAGAACAAGCACAGATATTGACCAAAGTTATTTTCCGCATCAGCAGTATATAATTGGCAAACTATACATTATCCTTCTATGTTCATATGTTCAGTGGATTCCTGAAGTTATTTAGTGATCAACTGCTGTAATTTAGTTTTTGGTGAATCCACTTTTTATCAACCTTTCATTTCTCTTGTCAACCAATCCCAAGTGCAGACTAAAACCAACAATGAATGAATCTATTGATACTAACACAAGGTTTCTGCAGGGTTCATCATACTGACTTTAAGACCTTTCAATACCTGTGTCACAGTCATACCAGCAAGTAAGGAAAGGGAAGTAGGGAGGATATCTTCCCAGCAGTATGTAACAATAATTCTTGATGATGTAATTTCAATAAATGACTGTGCAGGACCAAAGTGTCAGGCAATTTATCAATGAATAACCTGAATCCAAAGCTTTTTAACACTTTAAGACCTGCAGATACCCTGTAACAACTATTGTGTGTGTCAGAGCCTAATATATCTTCTTCCTGTGTGTCATAGAGCTCCATTGTTGTCCAAAAACAACATCAATGAGTCATACCGTTGCACTAGGTGACATGTTCTTTCATTACCATGAATCAGAGGTTATTTCAAATCAATCCCATACACGCACGCAACCACAAATACACACACACATCATCATCAGGTAAAAACAAGCGCACCAAATGTGTATTCATCCTCTGCTGGAAATAGTCCCCAACAAAGGCACTATTTCTCATTTTGTTTCACTTTATTATTCAGCCTGACATCATGTTTTGTCAGCCAATTGTATTGTTTTGTTTTGGTCCCAATCAAACAGTTAGTGTGATAGCTGCAGAGCTGGCTGTTAATAGCAGTTTTTTTTTTTTTTTCACAGCAATCTAAGCAATGGGACTGTTTAAGAGTTGTTATTTCTGTGATTCTATTATTTCTGGATTTACAACCACCTGTGCAACAGCCATTTGTACGTGGGTAGCTAGCTAGCTAAACAGGAAGGTGCCACACTAATTCAGAGGTCTGGAACAACTCTGACTCTCTTTTTTCAGAACTTATTAAAACCCCAGTTTTCTATTATTTCCCTTCTGTTTCTCCCGTTTTTCTTGTCTCTGTATGTTCATAAATTGGAGTCATACAGCCTCAGGATAAGCGCAAATCTATCCCTCATCCTGATAAATTTCCAACACGTCTTCACCTCATTTTGCGCTACCTAGAGGGAAATTGTATTGATTTGCGCCCACTTTATTCTTTCGTTTAACTGTGTATTATAATATGCTGCATCTAAAATTGTATCCCGTTACTCAGTAAACCCACCCTTGCAATGCTTTTTTGTGGACTTTTGCATTTATGCTGTTTATTCGAATCAATAAATTAAGAAATATGTTCAATAAGAGGAACCAGAAGTAAAATATGGTTGATTTATTTCTGGAAAGTGGCTAATTTAATTTCCTTGTCTTCCTGCAGAGCAGTATTTTGCTTCCGTGACATTCACTGCATGAGGCAGCAACCTACTATGATATAATATGTTGCAGTAAAGACAGATAAAGACCCCTGCTTGCTCACCATTGTCTCCACCATGTTTGGCTTAGAGTTGCGCAGCGTTTTGGCAGCGAAGAACACGTCCACCACGCTGTGGTGACGAATCATTTCCAGGATCATGGTGCAGGCACAGAAAGTACCGCTTCGACCGCCGCCATTCCTACTCCAGGAAGAACGAACAAAGACACGCACACAGACACAAACACAGAATAGACGCATAAAGACATGAGTGACCTAATAAAGATGTGGTACAGCTGCTCAGACGGCCTCTCAGAGGGAGAGCTACAGAGTGAAATGTCACAGTTTGACTGAGCGCAGATCAAGCATGCTGTCAGAAAAAGGCCAACTGGCAGACTTTCAAGATGAATATCTGAGTAAAGTTCTCATTAAAATACAGGAGCGGGGACCTAATCAGATATGAGACGTCTAACACACAGCCTGACCTCCAGAGATCAAAGGCCCCTGAGATGAGATGGGGACAAATCTAATGGAGAGCATGCGCCTCCACTGATGCAGCTAATGTAAAGACACAACACTTAATGGTTTATTTTTCTTTTAATGAGATTTAAAACCCACTAAAAAGTATAGAAACTTTCTGAAGTGTGACTGTGGCAAGTCTTACAGTAGCGAGATGAATAATATGAATGTGAGGCATCTTATTAGAACACAGTATACTTGATCAAAGTAGAAAAGTCCAGCCTTCGATGGAAAGACGATGAATTCTTAATAAATTTGAACTTCACATCAAAAGATGCCTCAGGTCTAGAAAGGCTCACATCATTACTGAAACACACGTTAAAAACACATGTATGTATGTATGTATATGGTCTAGATGTATGCAAGTGGACTCACAGGCAGTGGACGATGGTGCGTCCCTCTCCACACTCCCTCTGCCAGTTGTGAACCTGAGCCAAAAGGCTAAGGAAGGCTTTCTTGGAGTCGGGCACGTCGCGGTATGGGGACCAGCGCAGGAACTGAAAGTGACGCACCACGAGCTGGCCTTCCTGCAGCTAGAAAGAGTAAGCGTTGTAGAGAGCGAGGAAAAAGTGAGAAGAGTTGAGTTTTTTTTCCAGCCATCATACTGTAATATGCATTAAACCCATTGCATATGCACCGCACATATCACACACTCATTCAAACATTTATCTGGTTGTCCGCCAGAGGGGATTCTGTCAACACTTCAAAACCTGCTCAAGTTCAACTGTGGAGCTCATGTTCTTAACTTCTAATTGGTTGCAGCAGTGTACCAAAGAGTGAACCAGTTGAAGTTGTGCACACTAAAATCAAAACAGAAGGCTGAAGGATGCTCACCGGGGCCAACCTTGTTTACGTTACAAATGGTGATTGGAGCAGCTTTAAAGACACATATTTTAAACTGTGTCTCTTTTATTGTCAAGTATATCAGCCTATCAGAGACTTCCTTAGGCTGTCTCCTCTTTTTCCAAATGAAATTTGAACATTTTTGTGCACTAAAATGCCACAGAGCAGTCAACCCAAATTCATGCCTCAAAAATGTCCTAGAAAACTATTGGTAATGTCAGAGAACCCACAAACTTGTTTCTCCACGGTCTCTTTTTCTCCAGTCTGGGGATTGAAATGGAGTTTGTTCTTCCAGCACATGCAGAAGTAACGCTTTCTGGGTTAACTTTTGCAACTTTCAATAAGGCCGAAGACAGCCAGGGGATTCTTGGTGGATTGTGAGAAATGGCACCTTAAAGGTGACCTTTGGAAATGTTTTATAAACTGCTATGTTCACAGTTGTTTTCACCATATAGAATGGTGAATATTGATTACATTTTCCCTTTCTGGGTGGGAAATAGTGTGCATGCATGTCCTCGTGCATCCACACAAGATAAAACCAGCCCATAAACATTGCTTCCACAAGGTACCTTTTATTTTGGAGGAACACAAGCACTAACAAGTACTATGCCAGCTGGGATAGGCTCCAGCTCTCTGCGATTGCTTGGCAACAATGCTACTAATAGCACCTTTGCTGTATCTACTGGACAAAGGAGTACCTTCTTGGGACAGAGGCTATCGTTGTCTTGCTCTGTGGGGTCTGCCTCCTCGGGATCCTGCAGAGAGGCCATGTGGGAACAGTTTTTTATGTCAAGTGTCAAGATATTTAAGTGGGCTGGGTGGGAGAGATTGGGTGACTGACAGGTGAGGTTTAGGCCACAGTGAGGGTCGGGGAAGGTGGCACAAGAGCTAGGAGGGTTTGTCAACTAAAGGAGGCTTCGGGACAGGGACGTGTCTGCTCAACTAGCTGCTGGAAGCGTCTACAGGAGACTGCTGAGTACCTACTGAGGTTACTGAGGTCAGAGAAGGGGAGCTGAGTGAGTCACAACAGCGTAAAGTGAAAGCTGGAGCTAAGCTAGATGACTCAGACAACACACAGACATGTACACAACATATACACAACGCACAAACACACTCAGTAACACAAAATACTGAAATATTAGATATAGTCAAAATAAAGAAACTTTTTTTTGTAACTGTAGAAACTGTAAAATGTAGATTTCTGCTTATTAAACAGGGACTATACATATGTGACTAATAACATTATCATGTTGTTGATAGAGAAAGGATTATTGCACTGCAAATCATTCAGACCGCTGGGAACAACAAATGCCAGCTGACGGTAGGTCACCATTCAGAATCATTATATTGGTATCAGGCTTCATTAACCCTCTTAAAAATAAATGAATGGATTCAATGCCAGGAAATGCCTCCCACAGCAAATCAGAGCTGGAGCAGTTCTTTGCCGAGGAAGGAGGCATGTGTCAACATCCAAAATTAAAGCAAAAACATGTCATTTGATGAGAAAATTAGACATCTAAACAACATTTTTTTTTTGCTATTAACACTCTCAAACTGACATATCAAGGCAACTTAGAGTGATTCAGACTTCTAATTTAGATCTTGCTTGTTTATTAGTGTGAAGACAGCAAAATGAAGGAAATTAAACATTTTAGCTAAAGTTTCACCATGCACCGTCATCACGAGCCTGCAAAAACACTACTATTGCATTGCTGGACCCTACTTAAAGTGTTTAAAGTATTGTAAAAACCTCCAATATTTATGTTCAAGGTTTTCGACAATGTTTTAGAGGTTTTAAGGTGTTCCACATTAGCAGAAATATTTCCAATAATTCAATAATTCAATGTTTAGATTGCAGAAGAGGTGCACATTTTGTCCATTTCATGCTGTGGTGGATCTACCTACCCGAGTGATGTTCTGAACCCGGAAGAGACGGATGATAACGTCATCGTCGGCTGTCCTGGACAGAAGCTCCACCGTCATTGGTCCAAACTGCTGCAACCCTGGTTCAGGCCAATACTGCAGACAAGGCTGAGGAGAGGAGAAGAGACAGGAGAAGAGAGGTAAGAGAGACAGGGAGAGAGAAGAGAGGATGAGGCAGGAGAAGAAAGGAAGAGACAGGAGAAAGGGGAAGAGTGGAGGAGACAGGAGACAGGAGAAGGGAGGAGGAGATAGGAGACAGGAGAAGACAAGAGGGGAGGGGTGGCGAGAGGAGAAGAGAAGAGAAGAGAGGAGGAGAGTAGAGGTGAGGAGAAAAGTGGAGAGGGGGTAACAGGTCATTAGCCCACACTTGCTTGAGGCAGGACAAATCATTATGACAGCAGCCATGGTGATGGTGAGGCCCGGTAACAAGACACCTGAGTATTGACAGCAGAGACAATTAGCCTAAATGACAACGATTATCTACAAATAGCAACCGTAAATTAAATGAGCAAAAAAACAACCCGCTCGTCACCGGGAACAATCCTTCACATAAGCCGCGGTCACCGAGCTTGAATTATTCATGAGTCGAAATCATTACCATTAGCACATTATAAATTAATGGAGTAGGAGACCTTGGCTATGCCTGGGAGAGATAAACACGAAGTTAGCCGAGAGGTTGGCACACGCAAAAGCCAAGGTCTCCCATCACTGCTGCTTCAAAGACGCATCCCACCGGCCAATAGGACCCACGGGGGGGGAGCTGTGCTGACACACTGACGTGTTCTGCGGTGACTTTGGGGTTGAGGGGACCCCTGGAGGAGGAAGTGAGGTTGGCATTTCACAGTGACAGAAGGGTATTAACAGGTGACATTGGGCAGGAGGGGAGATAAATATTTACACATTCAGACAGAAGACAGGCAGCTCCAACTCAGGAGGCCCAACTGAGTGTGTGTGTGTGTGTGTGTGCTGAGAGGTGAACTGTTAATCCACTGGCAGTAAGAGACAAGGGAGGAGAAAAAGAAGAATAAAAAGAGAGGTGGGGGGGTGACAGAGGAAGAAGGACAGGTTGCAGCTGACAGGCATGGTGGAAATGTTGAGCGGGAATTCAACATGACACGGTGACAGAGTGGCGATAGGGAGACGGTAGAATAAACCCACGCATGAGCAAACATGGTGGAAGCGATAAGAACGCGCTAATGCCACGACAGAGCCCGTGAAAATGAGATGGACGGCCCGAATGCAGAATTGAAGCGCTGTGGCAGAGCACCAGTTAAAGGCCAGACAAGCGATGACCCGTCGTCACTTGTACTGCGTGTCACATCCACCTTTTATCTGAAGGATGGAGCGACGTGGATGACACGTTGTCACTACAGTCGACGTGTTACATCATGAAGGAAGGTTATATGAGCAGTCATGCTTATTTCTGAATGTAAAATCAGCATTTTTTTAAACATTTGTATGCAGCGATAATGAGTAGTGCTGAAGCAGTTTGTCCACATTTTTTTTTTCTGTTTTTCAAATTTTCTTTGGCCTTTCTCAGCACTGTGGAAGCCCTGAAAGGCATAGAAAATAAATACAACTAAAATACAAAAATCTTTTTTTTCCACAGGTGAAAAAAATTCACTCATTTACTTTATCTGTATTCATAAATGAAAAAAAACATACCAAACATTTGCAGCTTCTCCAATGTGAAAATGATGCTTTAAATCTAAGAAAGAAATCTAAGAAAATATGATGAGCATTTTCCATTATTTTCTGATATTTTTTTTTATTTCTAATTAATTTCTATTTTCTTGATTATTAAAAGAATAACCAGTTAATAAAGTAAAAAATAATTTTGGTTGTGGCAAATAATTAGTTGCACCCATAAAATAGTTTTGTCTTTTATAGTCGGGATTTCCTGTACAAACAATCGAGGGACTAGCAAACTCATGTTTTAATAGCTCATATATGAACATTTTCTGTATTTAGGTATGAAGTTAACTGCTGTATATCTGCCAGTAAATCCAGTAAAATGACCATCCACACAGCGCCATCTTTTGACCACCACAGTGACAGCTCATAACGGTGGTAATGCTAACTTTAAAGGACCAGTGTGTAGGATTTAGTGCCATCTAGTGGTGTAGTTGCTGACTGCAACCTCCTCACCTTCCTAGTGTGACACTAGCAAAACACAAACAGCACATAAAATTGAGAAAATTGAGGCCCTATCTAGAACCAGTGTTTAGTTTGTCTGTTCTGGGCTACTGTAGAAACATGCCGGTTCAAGATGCAGACCTGCAGCTTCTGTAGATATTAAAGACTCATTCTAAAGTAACAAAAATATAACAATTATTATTTTAAGGTGAATGTACATTAATAAAAAATAATACTGCCTTCAAGGACTGCCTTTAGATTCCAACACAGACCAAATCTGTCTCTACAGTTTTCATTTCTCATTCAACAAAGAAAGAATTCACTCTTCAGAGCCCAAATTGTTTGGCAGTTCTTCAAGTGAACATAAAAAGATCGCCAAGTGCAATTAATACATGAATGAAGCTGATTTCATGATCACTGCGGGGTTATCAGGTAAAATAAGTGCATGAATAGCTTTTAAGAGGAAACTCTTATTAAGGGGCTTTTAGTGCCATTAAATCCAATTGGAAACATAAGATCCTTTGTGAACACGGCCCCAGGTGCCTCATGTTAGGTAACTTTACTCAGAAGAAGCTGTGAGAGCAGGGTTTGATTGAAGTGTTATTTATCAGCTACGCAGGATCATGAAAAGAGATGTTGATGATGATTAATATCAATTGACTAATGTTTGTGGCTAATAATTATCTCTTATTTCCAGATTTATTGAGTTCAACAGTTCAAGTGTCACTTTTTGTTTACTTTTGCTCTGGCTTTCAACTTACTGTTTGCCTTACAGTGTTTCGAACTGGTAGGAAATTGGCTCAGACATTCTGAACTCCCCATATGCTCTTTCGGTAATAACATGCTGTATTTCTAAGAGGATAAGCTGCTCTGTTGGCGGATATTAAACCTCAGTACACTGAGTAAATAAGGAGAAGTAACGATCAATTGAATAGGCTTGAAATATCTAATTTCTACACGATAAATGTGTTGCACTGTCCATTCTGTTGAGTGCAATACGATGCTGTTGGCAAATGAATACAAGAGCATGGGAATTTTGGGTCCTTAAAATGGGGTCACGGCCTAGAAAATGTTACAAAACACTGTTCTAAAATGATGCTGTGGTTTTAATATTGGAGTGTATGTAAATACACTGTATGGCACTAATGAAAATCCAGCTGTGACACAGATGCTGTCAAAGGGTTTCAAAGTTACCCATGGCTTAATTATAAGTGGCAAGCTGAGTTAGAGCTCAACCTAATGAGATTAGTAATAAAGTGACTTCTACTTCTCTCAAATCTCCAGCTGCTTTTATAGCCCCTCTCCTCTTACCCAGGCAGAGTTGGACTGGTTGAGCTGGTTGAGCATCACCACCGAGGTGCAGCCGTAGTCGTACACAAGCCTCCAGAAGTCCGTGGTGGTGCCGGGCAGCGGGTGCGGGGTCACCACGAAGGCGGCGGGCCGGAGGAAGCTGTCGGCGAGCGCTGCGTTGATGTAGTTGCTGCTTTCACCCTCGGTGGTGACGAGGAAGGCAAGGGAGCGGTCCGGCGGCAGGACGTCCATGCTGCGGTTCTTCTCGCGGTTCCTGGGCATCAGAGAAATGCTGCACTCCTCCACGTCCAGGTGAGGAGTCACAGAGTTCAGAGTCTGAGGGAGGAGAAAGAGAAGAAGGAGGAGGAGGAGGAGGAGGAGTGCGCAGAAGAGCTAATTAGAAAGGTTGGCGTGTGTGTTTGAGAATGTGTTCAAATTTGAGATGCAGCGATAAAACGAAAGTCTGAGAATGAAGATTGTGATAAGAGGAGACAGACGCAGCGGAACAGAAATGGGATCAAAGAGAGATGGACAGAGGCAATGATAATATTCTCTACTCAAACAGCTGGACTGTCAATACTTGACAAGCACAACTATCTCCAATCATCTCCGGAAAACTTTCAAACGCATCAATTATCAGTCAAAACCGCCACAAGGCTTAATGGATAAAAACACATTTTGCACAGTCTCATACATTATGAATAAGCATATTAGGAAGCAGTGGAAATTGAAATGAACTGATTATCTAACTTGCTTCATATTGTGAATGACTCCCTATTGGTTTACACAAAATGAATAGAACGTTCCAGCTCGTAACTGGAATATTGCATCTCGGCTACAAGTTGCAATTATGAGAGTCTGTCCATGAGCAGTGCTGAGTGAAGGTAATTGTGCTGTATGTGGAAAGGAAAGAAAAAAAAATAATAAAGTCGAATTATTTTGGCCAAAGGTCGCCAATCAATAACATCATTATAAGTGACATTAACTGGACAAGCCAATACCATTACACAAAAGACAAATAGATGTTCTCACTTGCAATCTAAAAACTCTGCTGAGCAGATTCTTTTTTTCATGTATACCGATGCCCCTGGTGGCTATCACTCTCATGATAACGACCCATTTATCTCAAACAGCCGGAGGTTTGTTTTTTTTTCTCACGAAAGACCTACAGTAAAACATCCAGTGTGTACAGAAGGGCAAAAGTAAAAGCTCTTACGAAGAGGACTTGCACTGAATCAGTGTTTTATCAGAGCAATCAGCAAGTTGTAGTAAAATGGGCATTTACTTCAATGGAAAAAAGTCAAGTGGCAGAACTACAGTCAGGTCTAGGACATTACATTATGTATTTCCTGACTTATGAGGGACCAGCACAGTGATTTTCAAGATTTAGAGCCGACAGTAGTAAAAGCTGAGTGGAGCACATTTACGTTTGAACATCTGCATGGTTGCTCTAGATATTAAAGGCAGATTTACAGTTCTTACGGGGTTGCGGCACAGCTAAGGCCCCTACACATGTAGCTGCCAACGTTCTCTCTCTTCTCTTTGACATCGCACTGTTTTGGTCCGTTCTCCACGCGACTTCAGCTGTTGCCGTGGTGATTACAAAGAGAAAAATCTGATGCTCAACTATTAATCAACACCTTACACCATAAAGGTCTGCTGTGTGACTCCTGTTAACACCTACCGTACTCCATATAGACTGACACTGACTACGGTTAGACTTGCTGCATCTGCATCTGCACTGTTTCATGTTTCTTGGCTGTGGGTATCATTTCTCTACATTTCTAGCTGACAGTGTCAGCATATTGTAGTCTGTTCAGGTCAGAGCAGTCACACAGGTCATATAGATATGTTTTCTGCCATGTTTGTTGTTTTGTGCATCGAAATAATCAAAATTCAAGTAAATGCGCATTGTCCCTCGACTTTTACAATGGGGGATAAGCAGGCTTAGTTGTCTAAGTCAGAATGGGAACTTGGTGCTCAAACAAACCATGGCACCTACCTGTCAATCAAATTTTAAGAGAGACCAAAACAGTTTTTTGTACCAGGGTGTAAACATGTTTATTTCTGCTGTGAAGTTGGCCATTTTAACATGGGGGCTTATGGAAACTGACTCGTTCTGTAGCCAGCCTCAAGTGGACGTTCGAGGAACTGCAATTTTTGACACTTCACTTCACACCCACGGAGGTTGCTGCTTAGCTAGAAGAGACCTACAGTAGCTGAAACTATGTCAGTCCAGTACAACTGTACAGTATGGTCATTCTGGAGAATGTAGTTTGTGGTGCTGTTGAACTACATTAAGAGGTGTTTCTGTTATTTAGCGCTATTTGGCATTCATTGATAAATGTAGTGGACAAAATAATATAAAATCAGTCCAGTGAAACAGCCATAACCATCAAGCTGCATTAGACTGTATTAGTTTTAGCTAGGTGTATGTAGTAAACTGGTGAACTGCTATGAAGATGGTACCACTTTTTGACAGTAGAGGGTGACAACAGATGCGTACAGAAATAACAGATTTAGCTCTGAGGTTGGAGTTAATGGTTAGTGGATGAGTGAGATCAATGAAAAACCATCATATGGACACTAGTACAAACTTCTGTGGGTATTACCTGAAACTCCTCTCTGAGCTGTGAGGTGTTGCTCTGAGAGTCGACCTTCAGCATCTCCTTATAGGTGAGCGCAAACTCATTAACGGGGATGGCAGTCTCTCCACACAGACAAGCCTCCAGGATGGCATCATGGATGAACACATACTGCTCCTAAGAGACAGACAGCATGAGGAAAAACATCCACAAATTTACAAAGTCACACAAAACCCTCATTGCATTTATGAGCCCCTAACTGTTAATTGCCCACTTGTGAAGAACAATGCAGAATTTAATTACTGCTGCTGAATGCTGAATGTTAATAGTAATAACTGCCAAACATTCTTCACATCATCATGCCCACTCTCAGGCATTGTTTCCAAGCAGAAAATTGTATATAAATGGGGTAAAAAAAAAAAAAAAAAAGTGCAGAAATCACACATCAGAAGAGCAAAACACTGCCCACACACAATATTCAAATAATGTCATGAGCTGAGCAATTAACGAGGAAACCAAGAAATATGTTTTGACATCCAACCAAACAAAAGATCAAAGAGTCTCGGATACATTCAAAATAACAGGCGTAAAACTGTCCCTCTTCCAAACTCATTTCAAATTTTTAATGTGTTCTCTAATTGCAGAAATATGTATTCAGAGCTCCAGCTGAAAGGTGAAAAGATGAAATTAAAAGGGAGATAAATACCATTGTTTTGGTATTTTCTGTTTCCACGCCTAGACTTGTTAATAAGAGAACATTTGAAAAATATTTGTCAGGTTTTAATAGTTTTATTTATTCTAGTACTGCACGTCTTTCTCTGGTTTGTTTATTCGAAGAATTGGACCTCATATTAGTGCGCTTTAAATAGAATCATTTGCAATTGTGTGTTTACTTGCAAGTATTTTTTATTTAAGGCGAGTATCTTAGTATATGAAGAGATAATATGTGCGTTTACGTATCAACTTAATGACACTAGCGTACACTAATGTTGTTAAACAAATTAAACAAAGTCAGCACCAGGCTGGTGATTATATGACTGTATATTAAGATGGACGACATGACAGCTCTCTTAAAGTGAAGCCACAACATGTCTATCACCCACTTGTGGCTGGCTGCAGTATAGGTCATAAATCCCGCCCCCTCCGTATTAGCAGATAGAACATCAAATGTAAAGGACGTGTCAAACATATTTTCCCCAAAGATGATTTCTGTCACTCTAGGTAGTTGTTATCCTGCTGATTGCTCATTTTTCTAATAAGTTTGGTTTTAATTAGTTATTTGACCTTGATACCAGGCTCCGACCTGCAGAGTCTGGCTCCAAATCACGAGATGGCAGCGGGAATTTTTGGCTTTATAGTTATACAGTGGGAAGAAGTGGAGTCGTGTCATCCAACTTTATAGGCTACTTTTTGTCAATGAGTGGAATATTTATCAGCAAAGACATATTTTTGGTGGAGTTGGTGGAGACCAAACCAGAGCAACAAGGAAAGAAACACTGGACATACATTTGTCAGGGCATAGACACAACTTCAGATGAACAGTTGACCACCATGTTAGCCATAACAACTCAATAACATGTTAGATTGTGTTTTTGACTTGCCCCAGTGGCCAAAAGAAAATTTTGACTATTTTCACATTCTTATATCACTACTTTATATGAAAACGTCCTCCACTATGGTTGTAGGAAGGCTGTTTCAGAGGCCTTTCCAGCCTGAAAAGAATAAAATTCTTGTGCAAGCATGCTTGATAATGGTCAGACATTGAAGTCATGAAAAACGTGCGCTCCTACCACATTCTTAAGATTAAATGTGTGAGCTTATAGTTAACAGTGTCAGCCTCTCTAACCACATTACTGCCCTCCCACTCACTTCAGTCTGGATCATGTTGATACGTCTGGAGCAGAGGGTCTTGACACAGTTGTAGATGTCCACCACTCCTTCACACTCAGCCATATCCAGCATGACATCCAGCACAATGTAGCAGCCGGTCCTGCCTGCCCCCATACTGTAGCAGAGGAGAGAGGAGAAGGATCGACAAGCCTGAATACACCACTGAAATGAAAAAGTCTCGGCGGGGAGCCTTTTGTAATGATCGAGATATTCTGCCCAAAGTCAAGTCTAATAAAAGGCTTTGTACTGGAAAGAAAGACAGGGAATACAACGACCATTATGTTCTGGCATCATAGGCAATCTCAGTTGAAGTTTGAAAGTGAAAAACATTTTAGTTAGAGAATGTTAAGACATTAAAAAAACCTATGTGCTGACCCATGCCTTCCATATCTGAGTCTAACATTGCAATAAAGGCATGCGTGGGTGTTTGTGAATGCCTCTTCCATTTGCAGGTTTGCTCGGTCATTTTAAAACCCGTCTGAGCTGTCTGCACTGGGATGTTTTATGCCTCGGGAGTCCATCTGTCTTCATAGTATTTTCTTGGTTCTTTCCACCGAACAGAGAAGTGCATCAATATTGTTAAACAAGCACATCATTTATGATGAGGTGCAAAAGGAACGGTGCTTAATCAGAATTAGGAGCCTCAGATGGCTGGTGTACGGAAAAACAACAATATATCTCAGCATCTCATGATGTGTCTCGCACCTTCTCGACTTATAATGCCGACACTTTTGACAGACATCATTATGCAGCACTACACCATTTTAGTGGGTTGACTTGGCACACAATGTACATTGCAGTCATGTTACAAAAATAAGTGAAGTGGGTGACTCATGAGCTGAAATCCAGCTGCACGCACACACAGGGAACAGTAGACAGGCTTTATATCGTACACGTTTTGGCGTTATTCCCTCGAAATCAAATGTCAGTCATGCCTAATCTGTTCGGTTCAGTTCAAAAGAACTCGGTTTGGTTTGTTTGGGCTGGTGTGAAAGCTGCCAATCAAAGACTGGTGCGAAAACAGGCCACCTACAGAGGCCTCGAGGGGTGTTTTTCAAATACATAGTTCTTTTGCTCTGGGTTTGAATCGGTGGATGAGTCGGTTTGCCTTCTCATCACATAAAAATCAAGAAAAACCAAAGTGCATCACAGCATTTCATTGCCACTTCTCACAAAAGTCATTTGTGTTTTGTATTCTGTTTTATTGAATAAAGGAGCTGTTGCACCTATAGTTTGGTTAAATCTGTCTAGACTACGGAGGTAAAACAAAAAGAAAAAACACACGGTGTGGCTTGTGTTCACAAAAAAAACAAAAGCATGAAGTTGTAGAAAGTTAACGCAACTCATTGCGACTCATTGTCTTCCAGCATCATCACCACCACATGGACGCACGTGTGGATATCAAATTCCAGTGACTAACAGCAGGTGGCGCTACACTTGAGCAATTATTGTTATTATTAGACTGCAAATCAGCAAAGAAAAGAGAGATGCTGTACAGCAATATAGTGGAGGGGTGTAACACTCTTTAATGGACTGCTAAGAACACAGTAGGATACAAGCACAGCACTTCACATGCTGGCATGTGTATGTGTTACCATGGCTACAAAGTGATTATGCATTAAGCTACATCGCTTGTACAGATTTCTTTTTTATTACGAGATCTCATCCCGAACAGTTCACAATCAGCTGATGGATTTAAAAGCTTTTGAATTCATGCTAAAAACACATATTTCATATCACAAACGTCAAGGTGTATTAGAATACTAATTCCCCATTCGCTTTTATGATATTTGACAAATTTTCCACCTCAGCCAAGCGTGTTTTGTTTATGATGTTTCATCATTTTTCCAGACTTCTTTTTTCTTTATGCGATACTTAACACATATGAACAGATGGATGGAAACGTACCTTGTGAGAAATGGCTTCTTTTGTAGGTTTAGTACAAATATTCAAAGACTCATACAAAGAATAAAAGTCCTTCACTGAAAAGGCAGAAATTGACATTTCTGTGAATTCCTCGCCGGTTATGTGTGAAATCCAACATCGTGTTGGACTGTCTTTTTTAATGTTTGGTATTTGTTGTTGTGACTATTGTGCTCCCCACCTACACACACACACACACACACACACACAGCACCGAGACGCTCAGCGTTATTTTGGGAAACTAAAGTAGAGATAAAAAGGGCAAATTCAGTGTGTATTATCAAAGAAGTATGATATTAAAGAGTAGAACCTACTATCTGTTAGGTGTTTAGTTCATCATCAGGGTGGAAAATGAGGAGTTACCTGCAGTGGACCACCACAGGCCCGGCGTCAGGAGGTGTTGAGGTCTTGACACGGCGCAGGAAAGCCAGCAGGCCGGTGGCGTGGTACGGCACCCCGTGCTCAGGCCAGGAGGTGAAGTGGAACTGGCACACCTCATGTTTAGCAGGGTAACCTCTCTGGAAGAAACAATCGGGAAGATTTAATGTTTAAGTTATAAACAGAGACCAGTTAAACAAACCCGAAGCTGAATGAGAGATGACACAGAGGCTATACCAAGAGAGGTGAGATGAAAATAACGTGAGTATGACTCACCCTCTCCATGGCGAAGGTGCGCACAGTGTACTCTGCCAGTGTTTCTGTCTTCAGAAGCGTTATTTTAATGTCACCGTAGAGCTCAGTGTCATCGGGCCAGTACTTACAGCACTTCATCTGAACAAACAACAAACAGCTCTCACAGGTTAACACACACATATGCACAGCTGATTTATCCCAACACTAGACAACAAACATCCACATCAACATGTAGCCACATCGCAATGCGCTAATCCTGTTGTGACCTTTGCTTAAGATTTGGACTTTAGTATAGCTGATCCAATCAACTCCACCATCAGATGTAAGATGTAAAAGTTATGGTCCCAGGGTCAGACAGATAGACATTTTTGATATGATTTCTAGGAGCATTTCAAACTCTTGGAAATGAAACTAGAACAGAATAGTCCTCCGAAGCAGCACTGTTAAGTTTTTTAAGCGAATGGCTATTTTATTTCTCCCTTGATGCAGTGTTTTTTGTGCCGTCGACATTTTCTTCTGCTGCTGGGTGCATAGTGTCGACAGTTTCTAGTGCTTCAGGCTATGGACTCATTTTCTGACACTATATTTTTCTTACCTACAAAGCCTGGGGAAGACTATAGTAGCCTATGGGGTGTGGTAGTTGCACTGGCATGTGGAGGGATAAAAGGGCACTCTTAATCATGTGGGGCAGTTTTTTGGCTCCTTATTTATTTATTTCACATTTTTTCCTTTAGTCTCCGTCCATTTGTGACCCTGGCTTACTTTTTTTTTTTTTTTTTTACATTTATTTGGCTGCGGTGTTTATCTGTTTCACTGAATCAGATGTTTCAGCATTTGTATTTTCATGTATTAGATGTTTAAACAACGGAAACAGCTGTAAAACTGAAGCTTTTGGTGAAAAACTGAAGCTTTTTGGTGGAAATGTGGTCAACTCATCTGACCTGACACTTGATAAAATGCTGTTTAATAAGGAAAACATTAAAATAGCACAACTACTTCAAGTTCCACAAGCACTATGCCAGTAACGTTAGACTAAATGACTGAATAACGTCAGCTAGGTAAGCATGATTGCCACTCTTTACACGACTGCTATTAACTCTGAAACACAAACATTTGTTGATAAGTCAAATGTTGGCAGTTGAGATTATATAACTATCGTTTGTATCAGGTCTTTAGAGGTCAAACACAGGCTAGAAGCCACTTATTTTACTCTGCATTAGTTGCATTAACTGTGAAACATATATCACTGTATTACATGTGTGCAGCTTTAATATATTGCTTGGGCCCAACTGTTATTTTTGGTAGTTATGCTACATCCTGTGATGCTACAGTGACTTCCTGTTCACATAATTGACTACCTTTGATGCAGACATTTCCACGCTTTCACTAGCTTAGACATTTTAATGCAACTCAATTTAATAAATCACTAGTATAAAACTAGCTAGCACAGCTCATGAAGAGTTTAGGACTTTCAAAATAGCTTGTGCATCATAAGACATTATAAAACTGTTTTCAGAGGTCGAGTAGTACTCTGTGTGATGAGTAAACTGAACTTGATGTGTAAAATTGGTCAATGTCCCCTTTAATTTGTCATATTAACAGTAAACACTTTTGTGCTCAATACAAATAACATTTCTGGCCGGCTGTGGTTTCTTCATTGATCACATTTTATAGATGGTACATTTAATGCGAGTTAAAAAACCTCATAAAATACTTTGTCATTTATTGAATACACAACAGTTGTTTTACTGTAGCCAACAGAGGCGGGAATAGTTATTAGAACAGAGGCCACAGTGTTCCTCCATGGTCCCTCATATACATCAAAGCTTTGACCTTGGAGCTCGGCCAGCGAAGCAAAAGGTGATCACTCATGATCCGACAGTGACAGCCATTTCCTCCCACAACACGCGGCGCAGCAGCTATCCTGATATATAGTGAATGATAAAGGGAGCTCCACAAATACATTCCCTCCATCCATCTTCACGGGGTGCTCAAGAGGTCACAGGACAAAGGGAAGGGAAACCTACCCTGCCCACTTCCACCAGCTTGGTGATCATGACAATACTGAAGCAGTTCTCCTGCCAAACCATCCTCCAGAAGTCATAGATCATCTCCTGCTTGGGGCCTGCAGAGGATGAGATACAGTAGAGGTATATAGGTGGAAGAGTGGGAGAAAGAAGGTGTAGGAAGAGAAAGAGAGTGAGGATAAGGAGGGCGGAGAGATGAGCCATAAGTCAGAGAAAATAGCAGCAATAACCATCGTTGTAGAGGCGCTGTGTAATCCATGCCAGGGAATAGAGTAACAATGTGTCATTCATGAACTATTGCCCGCTCTGTGTTCTCCTAATACTACAGAGAAATGTCATTTCAATACACCCACAAATCCTCAGCCATTGTGCAAACAAGCTCCTGTATTGCTGTACCCAGACACCAGTGGCTGACACAAATCACAGCCCCCTGGAGAAGATGACACTTTCATTGATTTCATTACACTGTGGCGTTGATAATATCACAAGGTCCTCCTTCATACTGACTCCTCTGCCAAACGCAACGACACCCCTTTTAGTGAACAAGATCTCCGTTCATTTCAACCCACTCGCTTTATTTAATAGGAATATTATCTTGTCTCCTGACACTGACCTCGAGTCATACAGACTATTTAGTCATAGTCAATGACGTTTAGTTTCAGTCATATTTGAGTCATCTGAATTGTTTTAATTTCAGTTGAATGAGTTACGATTTAAGATTAACAACTCCCATTGTATCGCATTTCAACTGCAGCAAAAACACCCTCTGGTTAAGCTGATGAAGTGAACTTGAGCTTGCATCAATCCTCCCTACCACACATTTACATCTCATTTATATTTCCTGATGGAAATATAATAAGTTTTATCACTCTAAATGAGCTTTTATTTAGTTATTGTGTAGATTTCAGTGAAAAAACGTGGCTGACTAAAAATATGACAAAAATGATTAATCAATGAACACTGAAGCAGAATATATTTTCTTTTCTTTATTATAGATTTTTTCTTTTTATATTTAACCATTTCTTAATTCTAGGTTTATTTGTAGAGCACAGTCGCATACAAAGCAATTGAAAGTGCTTTAAAGAATAATACAACATGGAAAAGTTGAAGAGTCACGCTGTGGCGGCCAATGAGACGATCAGACCGCTCAGCATGAAGTGTCAGTGAAACTGAGGCTATCCAGTTAGATTCATGGACTAAACTATGACACCTGATAACTGTTGTGTTCTTCTTTGCTTTATTTCATGTACCCAGCTTCTACGTCATTAATGTCCAATCAATGCATGTTACTAACTTAGCTTCTTCCCCAACATTTTTTGCGCTTTCTCGCCTCACAGGTTCTCATGGATTGTGGCTATGCCTAGAGTTGACTCTGGCCGTCAAGAGTCAATTACTATTGATATTATTATCATCATTATTACTACTGTTGGGTATTTACTATTATAAAGAGTTCAGACCTGCTCTATATCAAAATTGTCATGAGATAACTTCTCATATGATTTAGCACTATATAAATTGACTAAACTAAATAAAGTTTTATGCACCACTGATGCACCAACCTTTTTTCATAAGGGTATATATATAAATCTAGTGTCAGACCATGACATAGATTCTAATATCTTATATCACCTTTCCTACATAGAATATGTAATCATAGAAACATGGACGCGGTGTGTTCCCCATTCTGTCAATGTGCCATGTGTTTACATGTGTTCATTTATTAGCCACATTAAAACTGTGACATCACATCTTGTGATGAGTGTGGGGCAATTACACCTCCGTCTTTACCCCGTTTCCCACTCACTCACGCCAGGATACTCAAGCAACTGAAGCATGTGTCTCGAGCCTTATCCTTGAAAATCAACTCTTTACTAAACGCGTTCCCCGTTGAGATTTAGAGTGATGTGATTGAATTTTTTGGTCCTATTTAATTTATAATTGGAAAGAGTTGAACCTGTCTAATGGCTTGTACAAAAAGGATAGCAAAGGGGTCATAGCTGATGTGACTGCAAATGTTTCAGAGCATAACCGGGATAGAAATCATTTCAAATAAGCCATAAAGGTATAAAAACACTGACCTACAGAGGTTTTTTGTCTCCACAAGGTAAACAAATACAGTGAAGAAAACACTAGTGCTCTTTCCTCTACAGTTCTCTTAGCAAGAGGAATCAAAAGATATACATGTGACTACCTGCCCCAAACAGCCAAGCCCTCTGAAGGCTGAGAAATACAATAGGAAGAGGAGGAGGACTAACAGCCTTATTTGTCTGTTAGAAAACAGGCCATGTTCAAAGCCTGACAATGGCTTTCCTTTTCATAAATACGAAATACTAGCCTTAACTGTAGCTGACCTGAGGTAAGTCGACTTCAGCCTGTGTACTGTTTTATAGGCAACTTCCCTTAACCACTGTTTTCCCTCCTCTTCACAGGGTTATTCACAGCTTCCTCCCCTGTTAGCAATCACTGCTCCGGTTTCTACGTGCATTTAGTGATATGAGATGTTAATTTTTCAGCAGCAGCAGCAGGAGAAGCCCACTAATGCATCGCCAAAGGAACGGGGCAGTCAGCTGAGAGACAGATGATGTGTGATACCGGCGGCTGGGTGGGTGAATCTGTATGCATAGCGCAACACACTGCCGCTTTTGGACTTTGAGGGCGCGCTTGGCATTTCTACTCCTCCTCGTACGCCGCCTCCACCCCACCCTCACTCGCCTCCTCCCTCTCCCTCCCTCATCTCTGGACATAATAGAGAGTTAGCCCAGAGCACCTGCTGCCTGCCTGCTGCACGAGCACAGCTGCCTTAAGACTCATCAAAGATACAACAAATCAACCAAGACCTGCCGCAACAGCCGACCACCCAGGGCTCAACACGAGTACATGCAGAGCATGGTTCAGTGCGTGCAGAGTGTGAGGGGCAAGTGACAGCTTTAATGATTCAATGTGTGTGTAAGTCAGTGGACATGTTAA
The DNA here is from genome assembly GCA_946959425.1 of Argyrosomus regius. NCBI lineage: Eukaryota > Metazoa > Chordata > Actinopteri > Sciaenidae > Argyrosomus > Argyrosomus regius. The sequence continues at coordinate 8,494,123 of OX336899.1, read as the reverse complement.
CACTCTACATGTGTCAGTGTTTCTGTGACTACAGTGCAGTGAAAGTTTGGATTAAATGTGTCAAATGATGCTTGATAAATCTATACACAGTGTTATTAGTGTTAATACACATCTCGACATAAATAATTAGTAAAAATTGTTGTTGTTAAGTGATTTAATTATGTGTTTTACAGATCCAAACATCATGTTTTTATGGTGTTAATGCTGAAATATATAGAAAACAAGCTAATTCAATTACAACATAAAAATGATTTAGTTACTTCTTAAGATATTAAAACTTTTTTTTTTGTTTACTCATCATTTATATGATTGGTTTCATTTATATGCACCCGTCCTCCCCTCAGCACTGAATAAAACACTTAAAAACGTGTTTTTCAAAATCAAACAAATACAGTTTCTATGGAAACAGAAGCTAGCGAGTGATTGACAGGTTGGGCCTCCCACACAAGGTGACCCTCAAGATCCAGAAGAAAAAAAAAAGGTTAAGATCATCTTTTCTTTTGATCTGTTTATTTCCACACAGCTCAGTAATTATGTACTATGCATGTCTTTACAGCAGCAGCTTGAGGTAGAAATACCTTGAGTTCAACTTCAAGGTGATTTATACATAAAAAAATAAATAAAATAAACATGCTTCAGATTAAAATCGTAATGACTGTATGCAATTGTGTGTCCCTGTTTATGTGTATTACAGACTCTGATGGAAAAAAAAAGGCAATTTATAGAGACAGGTTGTTTTTTTAATTTGAGCAGGAAGCGACACTAGTTACAGAAACACCTGCGTCTTATTTCCATATTTTTAACCATCATTTCAGGTTAGTTTAAAAGGTATTGAAAAGCTCATGAATGCACCAAAATATCTATTAGTCTATGATCATTAAGACAGTATCTTTAATCCAAGTCTAAAATAGATAGAAATTAAGTAAATGTTACATTACTGCAGCATCCACTGTTGTCATAAACTCTGACAGGCCTGGAAAATCTAAATTCCAGTACATTCCAGTTTTACTGCCTACTCTGCAGGCTATGTGTGGTAATGCAGGCATTGTATTTGATAACAAAGTAAAATCAATGTTAGCCTATTTAAATGCAAATCTTATAAATATTTACCACAGGAAAGTAATAGATATGTACAATTAATGACTTTTTGTTTGTTTTTAAGAAGATAATCAGCTGTATTTCACTCTAAATCAGTAACTTTAGTTCTAATATTCACCTCCTCCCTGAATAATAAGCATGTTGTGGCACTCCTTTCCACCTTTGCCTGCACTCTTGTATGCAGAAAGACTTTGTGAGCCAAGTAAGAGAGAGACATTTTCGGAGGTTACTTTGGTGAAGCGGCAGAACTGAGACCAAAGTGAAAGATGGATAGAAATCAGAGGGGGATTACGAAGTGAAAAACATATTCACTGAATAAATAGGATCAGAGCCGGCAGAGAATAAAGAGAATGTCTTTCTCTCCTTCTTTCTGGGTGTGTTGTGTGTGTATGTGTGCGCGCGCCGCTTGGGGAATGCAGCCTATATAGTGTATCAAATCTACATCAGAGAGATGGTGAACCACACATGCAGATGGCAAGGAGGAGCGACACAAAGGCAGAACCTCACAGAGAGCGACAGTCAGTAGTGGTACAGTGCAGACTGACTGACAGTTACAGTCGATTGTTATGGGAGCGTTTCTCACACGCTGGAGGAGGAGAGAGATGCTTTATGGCAGAAGTCCAGATGTGAGGCATGAGGCAACACAGTCTCCTTGTTGTTTACACATAAATGATTCAGTAAAGTCATTTTAATGCTGTCAGCTGGTCTGCTGTGTAAACAGCCACACAAAAAACAAACGCGGACATTAGCAGTCAAACATCGCTGCTGGGTATCTCGCACTCACCTTGAGTGGCGATGAAGTGGTTTGATCGCTGGTAGCCCTGTGAGACACAGAGAGAGCAAGAAAGAGAGAGGAGAAAAGAGAGAAAAGGAGATGGGAGAGAGTTAATAATTATAAGAGAGCATGATGAAGTGAGACTTGAGGACCTCTAGCTCTCATTTCACCCCTCCCCATTCATTCTCTTTCTCCATTTTCAGCATCAAGTCATCTCTTATTCATCTCAGAGCTGGGTTTGATGTGAGCGCTCTGCTAAATTTCGGCTCTGCCTTTGACTGAAGATATTTCAGCGGCCCATGAAAACTAATCTGCGCCGCGCTACAGGCTGATGACACTCTGCATTAAAATACATTAGCATGTTTGACCAGCCAAATTCTGTGCAATGTTTAGGCTCACCGTTTGGGGCGGAGGATCGCACTTGAATTGTAATGCATCGGGAAATGGCATTAATTCAAGTTTTCGCCTGTCTGTCTCTGTGCCAGGTCATTACAAGCAGAGTGAGGGAGCTGCATTTCAAAGGCGGCCCTGCGTGGGGTGCTTTGCATGCAGCCAAGGCTGCTGATCAAAGGTAGATTGACAAGTGAAGGATCTCCGGCTCTAGGAGTAATTCTACCTGAGTGACACTGACTGATCTGGCTGCCTCCTTTCTGCTCAGCTTGGCATTAGTGCAGAGCAGTGCAGTGCAAAGCAACCAAGCATGACAGTTCCCAAGACCTCATCACTCATTGGTAAAATGATTCCAACTGCTGCACACTGTAAACATTTGTACAAATATCCCCAAAACCCCATGCACACTCACACACACACACACACACACACACACTGGTATACATATACGCACTATTCAGCAGGCACGCAAATTACATTCCATAACTGTCATGCCACAGAGGGAAGTTGAGATGGATGGCCATCGCTATGAATGAGCGCAGGGACCCTCATTCCCATGAGCCTCCATTTACCAAGTTTCCCTGGACCAACCAGTTTCCTGTCTGTCACCTTGGCAACCACATTTTCCAAGCAGAAAAAAAAAAAAAAAAAAAAAAATCAAGCGATGTGAATTCACAATGGATTGGAAAGAAAATAAAACATGCAGAGTCATTTGAGATGTGGAAAGCTTGTCGATTCTATCCAAAAAGAGAGAAAAACAATCCATTTGTTTTGATTTGACAACGTTGGCTCACCTTAACTCCAATCTGTGACAAGTCAGCGAAAATCTGGCCTTGGTGTATGCAAGGCAAATGAAAATCAGTGCTCAGATTTATCACGCATCTCAGAATCACTTGTAGGAATCCTGCTGAAACTCTGAACGTTAACAGAAATCATCCTCTCTGAGGACATTAAAGGAGAGTTCTGAGGCTTCATCTTTTGAAAATGACATCAAGGTTTTGTTCTAGTCATACTGTGGAATCAACAAATTCAAATTATTGATAACCTGCATTTGAAAATTAGCTGCATTAAAAGTGAAATAAGAGAATAATAGAAAAAATATCAACACTTGTGGGTGTATAACAAGCTACTTAAGCAAAAGGCTTAAGGCTAAAAATATTAGTATTACAGTTTCAAAACACACAATTGATAATTGATGTGTTTTTTTTTTACCCCCTTAAGTACCCATTATTGAATTTATTCAAACTATGGAAATAATTCCTGTTAGGGCTGCATTCTTTGTTGCCAAAATCTTGCAAGAATTTAATTACAGTGTAGTTGGTTCGGTTTGACCAAGAGACCATCTGAGAAGTCGTCCTTGGAAACTGTTTGGAAAAGGGCAGGAATAAATACTTGGCAGATGATTGGATGAACCATCTGTCTATCACAGATTAATGAACCATCTGACGTAGAACTGGCCGAAGCCAGTCACAAGAGGCATCTACTCTAACCGCTTTAGGAGCTGCCATTGTTGCTCCTGGATGAACAGTCGCTTCCACCTGTACAACAGCCGTAGCTGCCAAAAGTTCTTTATGGGATGCTAATTGGTCTGAAACACTGCGAAGGAGTAATTCTACCTGAGTGACACCGACTGATCTCTTTCTGTGGTTTAGCCCCAAGTGCATAACTTGAAGGTGGCTAGATGGATTCTCATGTGATCTCACAATCAAGCTGCCTCGCAAGGCAACAATTACTGTACACTTTTCTTGTCCACTTACAATCTTTGATGAAGCGTTTTGCTATTTCAGATTAAAACATTTAATCATATACACATATACACACTTTGAATATGTTTACACCTGTTGAAATGTGTAAATTTATTCTAATATTTTATACTTGCTGGCAAACCCTTTTTCTGTTGAGGATAGTCCTGGATAGACTATAGGGATGGTTTCCTAGATTGAGGAAATGTATTAGGCCTATTTGTTTTTATTTTAATCATAAAAGTGCCAAATGATTCACTTTGTGGCCAGTTAGAACATATTTTTTACTTAAAAAATAAACTTGTGCAGCGCTTTCATTTATGGTTTAACTTTGGAGAACTGCCAACGTTTTACATTGCTGACCTTTGAGGAAGAAAGAGCTGTAGCTGTGTATTTTACACAACCATGCTCTGCAGGAGTTTGAACTGTTACAAAAAACAGCAAAGGTTTGCAGTCATTTGTTAGACAGAAGATAATGTTGCTAATGACTTAACTAACTCACTTGCTAATTAGCAGTTAATCTTTCTGACTTGCTAATTGGCCGTTAAAAAGGTTTTAAACTTTTTGTGGCTAACTTACAGTTAGCAAGCATGCTACTGTTTAGCTACTCGCTCTGTAATTAGTCACCAAGAGAAAACACTTGATATTAAGTTCAACCCTTCTATTATCTGTTTCTAAGCACACTGTCATTGGATGTTGCTGTGTCATGTGAATAAACTCTGGCTTTGATCGGAGTTGCTTAACCTGACCTGGCGAACTCTCCTCTATCATCATATTTGTAGGACAGGCTGATGTTAAGCAAGAACTCCTGACTATGGATGAAAGAGGACAGAGAGACGGCTGCGCTTAGAAAAAAAAAATGAACTTGAGGGGGTGATGACTAAAGGCGGACAGGCTCGGCAGCTCAGAGCGAAAAAGGAAGGAGGATCTGCTGTTGGAGTGAAGCCATGAAGCGCTGGCAGGGACAGCAAAAGAGGGCAGCGTGAAGAGGTAGGAGATGGAAAGAGAAGAGAAGCAAGATACTTACTTCCCTGTTTATCCGAATCTAAGAGATGCCAAAAGGTTGAAAACGGGGGCGGGCGGAAAACAGAGAGAAAGAGAAAGAGAGAGAGAGAAAGAAAGAAGGAAAGTAGGGGAGGAAACAAGAGCTAGTTATTGTGATTAAAGAGCAGGAAAAGAGGGGAATGAAATGGTTAGATAGCAGCTTGCCTTGAGGACCTGTGGAGAGAATAATGTTCAAAAGGCTAAAATTCCTATGTTTCTATGCAAATGCTAACATTTGCTAAACATTATGCTCAGCAACTTCATTGCTGAGATCTGGGAGCATGTTTATATTACTAAAAAGTCAAGACAAAGTAGTCTGATGATCAGACTCAGTTGTAAACAAGCCAGTAAACCACTTTATTTGGAAGTTTAACCAAAAGTGAGCACACCAAAAACTACTGACCACATACTTTCCATGCACAGAAAATTGTGTGTATGCACAGGGTCAAAGTTGATGAAGAGGAGTCTGCAAACTGTGACGAATGAACTTTTTCAGCGATACTGCAGCATTCAGAGATCTCAGACATTAACGTACTAAGCAAAATGTCTTTATCACAGATGGAAAAGATGGCCAAACTACTAAATTGAGTAGTTGAAAGTCGTATGAACAAAGTTGTATGAAACCGAAGTTCTTAACGGTAATTTTCAACGGTACATTGGGGTGACACGGGCAAATAAACTGGGTTATCGTGCCTTCCCCAGATGACAGATAAAGACCGACAAAAATACAAGCCAAAGCAATTTGTCTGTCATTCAGGGAGATTACGCTTTTTGAGATTTGTCTATCAAGCCATGCCGCAAACATTACTTCCCATGCGCATTTCCATTTCATGTCATTTCAAACCATTTACTGCTGCTTCCAACACAAGTGTGACAGGCATCCATCCACCAGAGCAAGAAAAACTCCTCAACAGTGGGTGTAAACAACATTGAATGCAAAATCCTTCAAGAGTGTGGATGGTGTCACTTTTGTGTTACATCTGTCAGCCTGTCAGCAACAAAAGGACTCACAAAAATGTTGTGTCTTGCTGGCCATGCCTAAGAAAAATTATGTAAAACCCGCATGTGAATGAGAGGAGAGGGCCGTCGAACTTTTCAGTTTAACCTTTAAAAAAAAAAAGCAATGTTCAATTTAATCCAACCTTGTCGTCTTCCATGAATCATTTGGAATCATTTCGCTGCAGTGTTGTGAGCCAGGGGTCTTGGCATGACATGCGGGCGGTGCTGTAGACAGCACAGTTAATGACACAAAGGTCCTTGGAGCGTTCGTCCTAATGCAGCCCTCACAGAGCACTAAAGTGGATGAAGTGGCCACTGTGAGCTTTGACGTTCCACTTTAAACAGTGCCACCCACCTATGCTGAGTCAGGCATCCACTACTGATCTGGCCCGTTCTGTCCACTTTACATTTCCTTTTGTTCGGCAACACAATAATAAGAACAGAGGACATAATATGGCATTCAGAGACCATAACAACTCATGTTAAACCCTGCAATGAGGGCTTCAGCAGGTAGGACCAAAAACAGAGGACAGGCAGTTGAGAGCTCTTCACAGTCGCCCTTTCATTATGAGTGAAGAGCAGAACTCAGCTCCTGGCCTGCATTGAAGGAAAAAGGGCTTGTCCTTCAGGTAGTGTTGGTCCATCCAATGCCAAGCTGCCAAGATAGGATCTGGCAGGAGCGCGTACTTGCTGCTGGGACTGGAGAGGCTCCCTGAGATACTCACTCGAGCTGAACTGTAGGTGAGATCAAAATATCTAAAAGTAGATGAAAGGATCAGCCGTTTTGTATTGGGTCCAACTGCGGCGCAATGTCGCCTTACAAAAGCATTTGGGTGAATCACAAGGTCCAATGCTCTGAGCTTATGGGCTCTTGTAGGATCTCTGGAGTCACTGCAATAAAATCTTGCCTCAAAGCCTGCATGTACTAGAACGCACAGATATAATTCTGTGTCGTGGGTGTAGTTACTAAATGACAGCTCAGTCTAAGTGACAAGAGAGCTCAAACAACCTCAGACAACATGTGGAGATGTCCTCTGATCAAGCAACGGGTCGAACGCAACAATGAAAAACGACTAGCATTAGCCGTTAAGGCGGACATGTGGGATCAGCAAAGACAGAGATGAAGGAGTAGGAGGAGAGAAGACAACATAAGACCGAATGTGACTTACGTCTATGTAGTTGGCATTGACATAATCGGAGCTGGGGTCTGCGAGCAGAGAGTGGAGCTTGACTCGATGGCGATCATCTGAAATGCAGAAAAAAAGGTTTAGGGTTCACTACTAAGACATTACAAGACCTGTTTACCGTATCAAAATATTGGGCTTTATTAATGCAAAAGCAGATCTCAACAAATTCAAATGAAATAACATTTAGGATGTGCAGAGAGAGAGAAGGATATGATATGCAACAAAGGTCCCTGACTGGAATCGAGTTTCAGCGACTGATCCAACTTTGTTTAATCTAAATTCTGACACCTGAACTCAGAACATCTGCTGATACAGAGCACTGATCTGATACCACTACTCTTTGTTCTTTTAGTTCTTTGTAGAGATGCCACTGTATTCCCAGATCTCAGCAAATACTATGGTGAGCGCAATGTTAACCAATAGAAATGATTGCCAAAGCTATGAAAATGGCTTGATAATAATAATGAAAAGATCCTTTAAGGGTCATAACGCAAAACATGTGATCGGTCTCATAGACAGCTGCTATTCCACCTAAAGATTGAATGATTGATATTCCTGAACAGCATATAATCATTCTAAGCAGTTTATCATTATGTAATTCTTTTATTGATGCATTTTAGGGTTAAGACACCAAATATACTTGGTTAGATTTAAGAAAAATATATATTACGTAAGTAGCGTATGTTACTTAACTTAAAAGTGACTTTTAACAGAGTTTGTTGAGTAATTGCTTGTTAAACCTGCTTGCAGCTTTTTCCCCACTTTCCTGTGATCATGTATACTGTGTTTTAATACAACTAAATTTCCCATATAGTTGTTCTCATTTACATATTTTTCTGTTTCTTTTGTCAGACCACTGAACAAGTATGAAATAGTGATTTAATAACCAGCAGTCAGACTGCTGAGCCGCAGGGATAAAATCATTATTTTTATAATCGTGAAAAAAATCAACATAAATACAGGTTAATGACAACAGCTGTGCCATGTATTCAGCTATATTGGCTTTTAAAATAAACGATCAGAGAAAGTTAGAGACTGAAGAAAGTCCTTTTTAACTTTACTGGCACACAGCCCCCGACCTTCACTGGGCTGGATTATGTCATCGTCTCACAAAAGCTCTGTTTACCCTGGACACACTTTAACACCAAGCTGACGTTGTAAGATTTTCACACTGGAAGGCTTTTTTGGAAATCGACTTTAACATTAAAAAAAATATATTAAAGCCACTGTCAAACAATCAATTTCAATTAATCAAACATTAATTACATTATAACAAGAGCTGTTCTTTTCTTTTTTTAGAATGAACAACCATTCAACTGGGAGTAAAACTAATTATTGGGTGGCTTTGGCAGACTCATAAGACACGGCAGCAGTGTCGTTAAATGCTAATGGTACTTTACAGTGCGTGTATGAAAAGCCGTTAATGTTAAGGTGTGCTACAGTAAACGTAAAAACCTACTGAACACAGCCAAGTAATGACAATGCATTTATTTCTTGTAACACCGAAGTACTTACGGCTAAGCAAGCTATCGTGCCTTCCTTTGGTCTTGTCCTTCTTTTTCGTGACGTCCCAGCCATCAAAAAAACTCTGCAAAGCAAAGTTAGAGATCATCAGTGAAGTTTAAAATAACAAACGCAGGGAGGCGATGTGTCTTCGGTGCATCTTGAAACTCTAGTATAGAAACGACTTTCCTAATACAAGTGTGTTACCCTAAGGTTATCTGAGTAGAACTTCACTAATATAGCATTTTGCCAAGTCATCAACAGACATCTGCCACAACATAGCGGGGAGAGACTGAGGCTGAGAGATGGCTGCGGCCTTGAGAAGGAGGAGGCAGCCTGCTGCAGTCATTCTCATTCCAGACACAGTGTGAAGCTCGCCGCTCGAAGAAGCCATCGCTCTATAATACGTCAGTGTTAAACGGCTAAATTTGTGACAGCTGTTTATGACGCCCATCTACTAAATCTGACGGTGCACAGAGATGAGTCACTGAATATAAATCAATACTATAAGTGAAGAAAGAGCATGAGGAGAAAATAAACAAATATGAGTGTGGATGTGCTTGGCTTGAGTCGTGTCATATTCTGCTGAATTTTAAGCCACATCCTGATCTCCTAGCTGTATCAGTAGGCACATCTAGGCCCTCGTACTGCAGCACGCAGTCTCTCATCTGCAGCCAACCAAACCCCCCTGAGCGAGTGGGGGGGCAAATAGGGACCACCTGAAACCCTGATCGAACCACGCAAAGCAAGCTGATCAGGGGATTACATCTTCTACTGGATCCTGTACAGGTAATACCTGATCTAATCCTGCTTAACAAACCTGCCTTCATCCAACGCTCTGCACTTTTGAAGCCACAACAATATTCTTTTCACCTTCATGGAGCTTTACTTTATCTATTTCTATATTTAGCTCACTGGCTAAATGTTCAAGCCTTTAAAGATTTGGTTCCAAAATTCCAAAATGTATTTCTCTACAGCAAAAATCAAATTCAAAGTTCAGAAACTCTCTGGTCGAGTTCATCTGCTTATCTGCTTCATCAGGACTTTTTGGGTGTGACTGAAGCTGAAAATATGCGCTGCTTGACGCCGCCATGTTGGATGTACTACTTCTTCTGCCATCGGCAAAGACGTGGATCATCTGCGAACTTAAGGCGGGCTGAATGACGCCTGGGTGCTTGGAGAAGCCATCTGTAACGGCACTTACAGTACCTGTCAATCAAGTGGTGACACTGTTAATTATGCACAACTTTAAGCCTTAATATGATTTGAACAGGTGAGTTAAAACAATTCACCCCTCTCACAGTTGTCATGAACAGGGAAATTAGCTACAGAGACCGAAACCGTCTGTCTAAAGCAGGCTGTAAACGCGCTTATTTCTGCTGTGAAGTTGGGCGTTTTAATCTGGCCTCTTATAGAACCTGTCTTAAGTGGCTGCTCGAGGAATTACAGTTTTTGGCACTTCCACATTGGCTTCATTTCCCAGCACCGGAGGTTGCCGCTTGGTCAGACCCCATTACGAAGCAGGCTGAGAAAATACATTTTCAAGTTCTAGACTTGATGCAAACCACAGGGGCTATTGGCTCTTTGGATTGTTTACTCGTCCATCGGTGGTATCAAGCATGTGTTGAAATTTGTCACAGCCAAAGATTTGTTCGAGGTCATAACAGAAACCATTACGCCATTGTTCACTAGAGAGCAGTCTCGAAAGTCTATTTTCCTGTGAAATGTTCCGCTGCATATCTTGCTCACAGTTTTTAAAGCTGCGGTAATAGAGCGGGTGCATGACATAAAATAAAGTTGTTATGGCAAACATTTGGGATCCCCTCAAAACTAGATGACAGATCCACAGGGGTTTATTCTGATACAATACATTCAATTTCAAACATTATTTACACATCCAGCAGACACAGAAGACACATTAGCATTTCATTTGAATGTTTTTGATGAATGCATGCCTAATATTCATTCATGGTTTTGGTCTCCACCCACTCCTGTTTGGTACTGAGCAGGTAATGCATAGTGGGCTATTGGGGCTGCCTGCTGCACTTAGTGCAGCAACAATGAGCTTATAAAGGCTAAAACGCTCTGTAGAGTTGAAAGGAATTGCAGTGACGGGCAATTTTCTGTGGACCTTCATTACTAGTGACACCGTTTTTTGTTAATGCAGAAAACGTATTGATTAGTGCGGCTTTATTCATCAAATTTATGCTGATCAAAATGTTTATGTTGAAAAACAATCACTGGCATAAGCTGGCAGATTTTTTTTTTTTTTTTTTGGGATCTACCTCATATCACTGTGTCGCAGTGCTGACATGGTGCTACAGTTTCAGGTGAAAATGAAATGACATGGCTTTACCCATAGGAGGGCGGCATCAGTCACGGAGGGTGACGCGCTTTCTGCCACTGTGTTTATTCACTAGCTCTGGTTCCAGATGTTGGCTTCCAAACATTGCCCTACCTACACAGAGGGCCTGACTCATTCACAGCCCCCCCCCACGATGCCTTGCAACATGTCTGATCAATGGCAGCAGCACGACCCTGAGGGAAATAAGGGTTATGAAGTCTGACAGTGGTGTGCACGCTGATCCCCTTCATCTTGTTTATTTCTCCAGGCAATGGGGAGCCAGACTGAGGAGTGAAAAAGCGACCCATATATTGATTTTGGGAGGGGGGAATTTGTTGGCCCCTCAGGGATCTTAATGAATCGAAAAAGTGCATCTGGCTTCCAGCAGGTGGATGTACAAAAAAAAAGACTCATTGCCACAGGTTGGACTTCATTTAAAAGTAAAAAGAAAGGAGTAACTGTGGAAAAAAAGCATAATTAATCCCCACAGCAGCAGAAAGTTCACTATATCTGCATTATCTCTTTTATGCAGATGAAGTAAAATAGCATTTTACAGCTCGCTCATGAATATTAAACACTCCATTTAAGCCTTTTCAAAGTAGACAGTAGTTGTCTGCAGTAAAACAGGCTGGCTGTGTACACTGACTGACACAAAAATTTAAGCAGTGTCATCTGTAATATTGTTTTCACTCCGTTTTTCTTCCCCAGCTGGAGAAATGGTGGTACAGTACAGGTGTTAGAAAAATAATTCTGCACATAAATCCTCACAGGTTTGAGCTCCTTATCTTAAGAACCATGTAGCAAAGCCTCACAACATTCATAAAAGTTCAGGTTATGGGAGGCCCTGGGTTGTTAAATTCCTGAAAAAAGACTACATGTGGACACCCAAACATCTGATTCCAGACTCATGGGAATTAATGCGCTATAACAGCCTCCACTCTTCTGGTTTCAGGCTTTCCACCAGATGTTGAACCTGGCTCCAGGGATTTGCTCCCACTCAGACAGAAGAGCATATGTGAGGTCCAAAATTGATGTTGGGTGATGAGCTCTGGCTCGCAGTTGGCGTTCAAGCTCATCCCACAGTCTGTTGCGCCAAGCGAACGCAAGTTTGACTGTAAGTTTGAGTGTGATATAAACACAGGCTGCTAGGCTGCAACTAGTTATTTTCACGCTACACTTGCACATTGTTCAGTTGTTGATTCATGCTTATTTAGCGCTGCAACTTAACTTAAGTCAACTGCAATAAAAACACTGTCCCAGAGGTGGATGTCTTACCCAGTGAAAGAAATTAAGACTGTTAGACTGAAAAGTAATAATACATGTGGTCAAATATGGTCATATATAATAACAAAAGTCTGTGTAAAACTTCCTTGGCATAGAAAAGATTCTTCATCTGACACTATAAGGAGTGAGCAGTGTTTGCATGACGTAGGTAGGTTTCAAAAGAGCTCAAAAGCCACGGAGGTTGCCGCCTGGTTCTGAGATTTACCAAGAGGTGCCAGCAGCAATTCCTATTTTAAACGAATGCAGCATAAAGTTACATAGTCTAATTCAAGTAATGGTTGATGTACAACACTGTACAGTGTGCATGTCAGTGTCAGCTTTATTTCACACTGCTGTCTGAAATAAGGTGATGCAATCTGTCACAGAGAATGCACTCCCTGTATAAATATAGAATTGTATGTATCATTAGTCTTAAATAATGACCTGGTTAAGGTTAGGCGAACATTGTGGTTTCAGTTTAAGGTGTCATAATTCGTAAGGCTGCTGGAGGCTGCTTGAACGTAAACATGTCATTTTGAGGCACTAGTTGAAATGACTGATGTTGTCATTATTCTTGGGAGGACAGTTTCCATTTTTATTTTTTTCCATCTTATAACGTTCTGTGATGCAACTTTCAGAACAAGATATGTTGAACTTACACATACAGCCTGAAGGGCTCTGTGCAGAGTAAACCATTTCTTTATTGACCCGGCTTTGTGCATGGGGGCATTGTCATGTTGAGCCTTCCAAAAACTGTTACCACAAAGCTGGAAGCACAATATCATTATATGTTGGAGCACGAATTCCTTCCCCTGGAAATAAAGGGGGCTAGGTCAAAGCATGAAGAACAGCCCAAAGAACAAAAATACAAATATCTTCCTTTCTCTTTCTTTTCTTACCTCATATTCTTGTTTGAAGCCATATCCCTCAGCTGTCTTCATCTGGTTGATGTGCTGGAGGAGGTCAGCCACCCTCACAGCAGGGTGGAGCTGACCCGTGTGATAAGGCGAGCTCTTCCTCCGACAGTGACGGTGGGGCGAGCCTCCCAGTAAACTGCTGGACTCGTTGACAGAGCTACGCTGCTCATCTGGGAATATGAACACACACACGCACGCACACACACAGTTCAAAGCACACTGCTGACATTATGCACTCCGCCACATGGACTCCGTTCTTTTTTATTAATGTAAACTCGGCTGAAAAGTCTAGGGGGCAACTCAAGGAAAAAAGTTGGCGTTTCTGCAGAGACGTGAGGGCTGACTGGCACTGCAGAATATTCAAACAGACGAGAGACTTGCAGGAGATTTCTCTGTTGAGAGCACCTTATGGTCTGGCAGAACAGATTGGATACATGCTCAGAAGTAAACATGGCTGAAGGTCAGGAAGGAGGGAGCTTCATCTCTCTAGACACTTTCTCAAGAGTACCCATATGTTCTTTGCTGTCTTACTTCGAGCGTTGCAGCCGTGGGCATCCATGAAGGAGTGGGCCATCCTCTCGTCCTGCTGAAGAGTGCTCTGCTCTGTCATGCTGCAGTCTAAAGAGCTCAGTTTCCGACTCTTCTCCTGCCTGTAGGACATGGCTGCCTTGTTTATGGCCACCTTCTTCCTACTGTAGAGATGCAGAGAGAGGCAGGAGGACAGAGAGAGAGAGAGAGAGGGGCAGGGAGTAATAATAGACAGAGGACAGCAGAGAAGGGGCAGAATAAGAGAAAGACAGGCAAAGAGATAAGGAAGAAAGGAAAGGAGGGCGGGTGAGGAGATGAGAAATTGGACTGAGGGGAAAATATAAGAGCTACGAGATTGAAACTGGACAAGGGGTAGAGTGCGATTTGGTGATAGCAAGAGAGTGTCGGGGGTGGCGGTGGGGGTTGTGGTGGAGGTGGTGGGGGTGAAAGGAGACGGAGGAGGAAGGAAGGAAGGGGGGGGGGTAGTGGTTTCTACACTGGAGGATGGGGTGGAGATAGCAATGCTGATTTCCACTCTAGTAATCCTGGAGCTACGAAGGGCAAGCAAGGGGAAGATGGTGTCAGGGCGGAAGATGGAGAAAGGAGTAACTTACGGGTAGTAAGGGTAAGAATAGAAGTCCCTTCTGATTAGCATGAAGGAGGAGGAAAGGAGAGAGACAGAGAGTGAGGAGAAAAAAAAGAGAGGTGACTATGGTTTATCAAGATGGCATCAGAAAGATAAATGAAGATGCTCAGTGCGTTGGGATGTTCCTTGCAAGCAATCATGGAGCAGGATCAAAAGCATCAAGAATGAAGAAAGGGCCTGCTGCACACCAAAACTCTGGACCAGTGAAAAGATTTCATTCTTACATTCAAGGTTTATTTTAGATTATACTGTATCTGTATTCATGTTCAGGATTAGAATCCAGAAATTTTAATCCCAACAGGTAACACTTAGTACAGTAAAGTATTTTATACATGGGGTGTTGGATCATCAACCCTGACTGTGAAAAACCCCCAAAATCCAACACACGATCACTTGCACTCACTTTCTTTGTGTATTCACTCATTTGAGTCCTCAGACCTTCATAGTTAGACTTCATTATTTGAATTTTACATGAATTCCATGAATTTTACCTGATGGTCTGAGCACCAAAACATCATAAATAAAATGAGCGAAGGGGTCGATAAGATGCAGGACTTTTTGGTTCTTTCGCAAAATACATAACGGGGCGATGTCTGAGATGCAAAGAGCCTTGAGGTGACTTCTGTATTTTTTTTACTGTTGGTTTGGTTCATTGACATACATATGAAATATGGCATATCAAAATGATGGACTGGACTGATGTTAACAGTGTCCATCGACCCTTTATCATGAAATTAAGATATTAGAAAGTTGAGACTAATTGAAAATGTAATCATATAAACAAACAAACATGCTACTATAATAATATTAGGATGCTACTATATATTAATTTAAACTAAAATGAATAAGTTGTATATTAAAAAATACACATTCTATTCGCGAATACTAGCAGCCATTGTTTATCTTTCGCATTAAACGTAGGAGGATTTCACTCCTCCTTAATTAAAGCAATCCTTACCAGATTTATATTTATTGTCAATCTTTGTACACACAAAATAACAATGTCTTGTGGCTAAATATAAACATGTCTGCTCCTATTGCCCCCATGTGGCTGTCTAGCTCCTATTGTTGGCTGTGAGATTGGACCACTGAATCTTATCAGTCACTGCCTTCTTCCAGACATCCCATTCATTCTCCCTCCATTCTCTCTGAGAAAATTCCTCAGGCGGAGAACTTCCCCACTCCAAAAAAAAAAAAAAAAAAAAAAAAAGAGTCAAAAACAACCTTCCTAACCAATTACTAGCCCATCCACTGGCACCTCACAGCTGCTCGCCTCATGTAATTGAGTGGGCAATGGAATAACATGCCCCTTGATGAAATATTTCACACTCAGATGAGTGTTCCACCATTGCCCAGCGAGCGAAGGAAGAATACACTGCAGGTGCGATCGACGACAGAGGTAATTTGCAGGTGGAAAGCAGCCAGCGATTCCAGTGTGAGCAGGCTGCATTTGAATGTGCTCAGCCAACACGCAGACCTTGAAATTAAAAGATGAGATGAAACAAAAAAGCTTGGCTGCGGCAGCGGTGGGAGAGTTTAGGATTAATGCTCTACCATTCCACTAACTCTGGTTGTAATTCACTCTTATTGCCAAATGCTTTCCTCAATAGACCCTAGCTGCCAACTGGGATGGAGATAAATTTACTCCTTTGGATAGGTTACACAGGAACAATAAGAATAAGACTGTAA
Organism: Argyrosomus regius; assembly: GCA_946959425.1. Taxonomy (NCBI): domain Eukaryota; kingdom Metazoa; phylum Chordata; class Actinopteri; family Sciaenidae; genus Argyrosomus; species Argyrosomus regius. The sequence goes on along the minus strand of OX336899.1, from coordinate 8,477,998 downwards.
ATGTTTGACTCTCAAAAGGTCTCACCCATCAAGCAGCCAGCAGACACACAAACATTTTCATAGCCGCTCACCCCTTCTTGACGATGATGACAATGGCACCGAGAAGCAGAATGAGCACCACCAGTCCACCGGCGCAGGCCCCAAGGATGAGACCCATGTCTTCAGCATGCTGGGATACCTCCAGAGCCCGCTTAGAGTCCTTACAGGCAGCTGCACAGCAGGACAGAGAGGTGAGAAAGAGGCGGAAGATGGTTGTTCGATTCTAATTGCAAAAACAAGATGCAACATGTAGTGGTCGGATGTCAATAAATCAGCGTCACATTTCATCTCATTTCAGCGTGATTACCATAAACAAACAAAACTATTGCCAAGAAGATTGGCATCCTCTGCTGGTCTCGGTACTGAAGGTCTGCTAGGTGGGAAATCTGAATATGCTGACCGATTTAAGAAAAGAGTTTTGTTTCTTCTTTACCACAGACGGAGCGTAAACGGTGACTTTATCAACCAAACCAAATGATGAAAGAAACATATTTTCTCACTTACCCCTTATGGAGGTTTCTATCTAGCTATGCAAATTTGTTTCGTTTCATTTGCTGAGGTTTTAGGATACCTGTAAATGGAATTTCACAAACACATTCAGGTGAGTGCACGCTGGTTTTTACAGCACTGAAAGCCGAGTGTCTTTCCAGTAATAATGTGTAGTTGGCGGAGAAAGAAACCTCAAGTCTTAAAGTCTAAACTCATCACTGCGGAGTGAGGACTGTGAAAAAAAACACACATTTTTATATATGCATAACTAAATAAACTAAAATAGCATAAATATTACAATATTATGATGGTACAACAGCTCTGAGTCTGCTCAGTTATTTTTGTACTAACATTGTGAATCATTTATAGCTGAAGCTGACGGTTTCTTTGGTGGTTTCATATTTGTGTATCGTACTCGCTAATGTCCTGCTCTTGTCTTGCTTACCGCACTTGCTTACTGGGCTTACCTGATGTAAATTAAAAATATTGTGAGCATTATTAATATTGCAAAAACACGAATCACCTGAAAACCTAGACTGTGCTTTCTAGACTCCTCAAGTACCTTGTGGTTCCCTATTTCCGTGTGAAATTGTGTCACTCTGTGGTTACTCTATAGTAAACGTAAAATGAGACTTCGCACACACCATCATTTTGCATAATCACTTGCCGTTTGCAATTTAAAAAGTGGCAGTCAAACCTCAAATCGTGAAAAACAGGACATAAATATATAAGTATTGATGTGAGGAAGGTTCCATCAGATCTGTGTGGAGTGATTGTTGGATGTATTTTAGAGCCATGGGAGCGATGAGGAGCCTGTCAGAGCGGAAACAGCTGATCAGTCATGTGAGTTAAACGTTCACTACATCAGAACTTACTCGAAAAAACTGTTTCCATCTCCCATTAGGAGCATTAACTCTTTTTTTTTTCAAAAAAAGAAAAAGCTCTCTATAAACTGCTATGCACGGGTCATGGACACGTCTTCTTGTTCCATTGTGGGAATTACTGAGGAGTCTTCACTGAACCTATCACTATAACATTTCAAAGATTACAGCTCACCTATATGTCTTATTTATACATTAAATGATCAGTTATGGACAGAACAAAGTAGGCGCTGTTACAGATCCTGAGTCTCCTACACTAATCCTGGTTATTGTAGCGCACTGACAGGATAAGGATCCTCACTCTGCGGTGCTATATCCACCAGGCTAATTCAAACAAGCCGCAGAGGCAGTGAGGTGTGTTAGAGGTCACCACAGATCCACTTGGAGCTTTCAGAGGACGGTGTTTCCAAAGCAAGCCGGTGTATTTCCATGCAAAATGGTTGGAGGCTGCAATGGAATAAAGAGCTCACTAAACAGTATCAGAAAGAGCTTATTTCAGTGGAGTGATATCAGCAACGTGAGTGTCTGCAAACATGTCTGACTTGGGAGAGACGACGCTCTGGTTATCTTACTGAACTGATGCATGCTTTCATTATTCAGCCATTTCCCTCCTACCCACATGTCACAGTCTCAGTGCATTTCTGTCTGCATTGCCGTCTCGGCTAGCCTAAGGCATGAAATCTCCCTCTGTATGAATCATCTGGGCTCCCCGTTGTGTTTTATACAAAGGTGAAAAATTGCTATTAAGTATGAATGAATTGAAGTGAGTATTATTACACTCCTGGCAGCACGCTATTCATTAACCAGCCATTTCCCTGATGAGAAAACAAATAAGATGGGGAATAAAACCAAATGCAGAGACAGAGACTCATTTAAGGGTCTCAGGACTGTCTCAAGGAGTTGGACAACATGTGTTTTAACAGAGCTATGATGCTTTCTGGGGGAGTCGCTGCCTTTTTTTTTTTTTTCTGTGTCTTTACAGTGAAGCAGAATGCTGAGTTTGGCTTGATAAGCTGTGGATTGTTGGTGACTATAGCTCCTGGCAGACAATACAGCCTGACAGACTTTCTATAATCACACATATGAGGCTGGGTGAGTCATTCCGCGGTTTACGACCATATTTAGAAATTGGCTATTGTGGTTCATTTCATTGCACAAGATAATCCTAGCAGTGGTCATGCAGGGAAATCTGCGGGGACAGGAGAGGTAAAAGGTAATGGGATGCATGTGTCATCATCGTTGGTCTGCAATTTATCATGCAAAACACATTGCATTATTTGTTCACAGAGGAAAGAGGACATAAGTGCACGCACCATAAACCGTACTACATTATTAATTCATTAGTTTACTGTGTGAATTCAGTGTAGCATTAATTTTCACAGCACTTATTCCATCAGTGCAGTCATATCACGCTCGCCACCTTCCTGCTACGAGAAGCACTCTTTCACGAAATAAATCTAATCACTTCTTCTTTGCCGTTTTTTTGCTGTCAATAAAACTCAACACTTCATCATCTGTTATTGCTTATATGTTAGTCTGAAAGAAGACATCAACACACATTTCCAAATGAAAGCCACGAACAACAAATACAGTAAAAGCCAATCTCCAACAAAGGCTTAGCAGAGGCCTAAAATGACCTGTATTATATATGTATGTAATAAATACAGCTACATTTATTCCAACAAGGTTATGCCACTGTGCTGAAGTTCCTCTTTTCTATTCAATGCAGTTGAATAATTACAACGTCTCATGTAGGCAAATTTAACCCACATGTACATTTCCACTAAACTAATGCCAATCACTTCCACAAATGAGTGTTAGCTTATGTCAATGACACCAAACACTTCCCACATACAGGGAGGACTCGTGCCCTTTGAGCTGCCAGAAGGCGTTTAATGTTTCATCGGTAATATCTTAAAACAGACTGAAAAAACAGCAATGTAGAACCATCTAATAGCTAATATATTAGATAATCTAATACAGGCCGGTTTTAAATACACATCTGTGACTATCTTTTGTTTAAGGCAAATGAAGTAGAAATAAACTATTTGATGATTTATGGTTGGTCCGTTGATCTTTCAGACAGACTTTAAGCGAAATGTCCAAATACTGAAAAAGCAAAATGTAGATTTGATGTTTTACTACTGGCTGAGCTGACATGGACAAAAAGCCTTTCCTCTTGTTGGAGAATGGTGAATCTTCAAAGATGGTCTGATTTGTAATAAACATGTTATTTAGTGTAAGAGCTATATTTCATCTGAGGACATAAAAAAAACAAATAAAACAAAGCAAAGGGCCCGAGTGTCGAAGAGAGAAAAAAAATAACCCTCGCCCACCACTGCGGTGGCTTGGCCGAGCGCTCCGGTGAACACAGCTGGCAGCGCGTGTGTGTGTGTGTGTGGGAAGCTGGTGAGAGGAAATGAGAAGCAGCCAAGAACGGTCTTAACAGGACCTCTGTGCCACCTCTGAGGGAATTGGAGTAGCATCAGCATGTCCTCTGGGTCTGCCTGCCTGCCATGGTCGTATATGCACAACTATAGTAAAAAATGGCTCTTATAAATATGCCTGCAACCCACCTCCTCCACTTACATGACATGCTGGCAGACAATAGTGAGGCAGGATTCTTTGATGTCATCTCACTCCAGATAAGAAAGAGTTCAGGGAGAGGAATCCAATTTAACTGCCACCTTTCTCAAGAGCACTACAAACTTCAGACATAATTCAGTAGGGAGGAAGGGGGGAACAACTCCATTTCACCCTCTGTCTCTCTCCCGCTCCCCTATTGTTTGAACTGAGAGCCTTCTATCTGTGTCTGTCTCTCAAGCAAACACTCCTGGTCGCTTCCTCTCTCAGGGAGAAAAAAAAAGGATGGAGGATGCATTGCTACATTCTGGATTTCAAAGCCATCAGAGCCCAAGAGGGGTTTGCCAAAATGTCAGTGTCAGTGATTCGAGAGGAACAGAGTGAGAGCACGGACGCATGTTTGCTTTCACCTTTCCTTTGGTGTCTGTTGAGGGGAGATTGGCAACGGGGCTTCCTTCCTGCAGCAGCCCAAAACAACACTAAGTCTGTGTCAAATCCCCTAAACAGCAGCATGAGCCAGGATAATTGTCGAAATCTCTGACATGCACCCTGTACCACGTAGTTGAAACGACTGGAAATGCAAAAGAAGAAATCCTACAGTGGTTATGATCACCTAGAGAATCACAATTTCACCTATTCAACATTATGTTAGCCAGGAAAAGACAACCGTGGCCTCTGTATCACCCCAGTGCTGCTGCTATTGTGGTAGCATATTCAGAATTACAGCTTTTTATAACCTGCTTCTTATTTTCAGACCCTCATTACAATAGATAATGATAACATTTTATTCAGCAGCTTAATTGCTGAGACATGGGGATATGACACTGCAAGACACAGTTTAACAAAAGAGTCCATGGGGCGACCACATTAAACACTGAACCAAGTGTAACCTTATTATCTCAACTACTATAATCATTACGATCCATTATAATTTTCCAATCCATGTCACTGCAGCCCTACATGTGTGCACACCTATAGCAAATGCAACAGGTTGTATTGCAACTACAAAGCAGCTCTGCAAAATATGACACAAATCTTACAATTACAACTGGGTTAAGATGTTACCTGCCAAAGGTTTCAACAAGAGAAAATTGCAAATTGTGTTTTTGTGTGTTCAGGATGCCAGTTGTAAAGCTGTCACTAAAAACCCCACATCTCAGCCTTGCTGTGGATTTGTCCCAGTGACCACTTGTGTTACAACAATAAAAAGCCTTTAAAAGATAAAAGAGACGTCTATAAACAAGACACCTCCAACCCCAGTGGGCCGCACTGTGTGGAAGCAAACCTGGAGGCTAGAAAACCGTTTTGGTTTACCGATCAGCGGGCCAATTTCGTTCAAGTGACCGGGCGCCATCTTGGAATCTGGTGTATATCAATAATTAGTTTACAAAGCACCCAAACAAACGTGGGCTTCAATAAAGACAATCAAAAAACGAGCGGCTAATCAGCCAAGAATTTAGGAGTTGCTGTGAACTTTGACTGATTCTCTTCCCTCTCCCAGAGTTGGACAGCAATCTGGGGTAATGGAGTTAATGAGTAAAGCTAGTCAACAAGTCATTGCATGTGATTCCTGGGCTTCTGTTGCGATGGACAATAACAGCAATAGTTATGTTTGTTGAGGTGGATCACACAGACGCATGCTGCAACTTTTCATATTATAGACTGATTTTATTTTTTTTTAGCTCTGTCAAGCTGGTAATGTTTAATCTGCAATGGGCTTCTGGGAAATGCTGTTTGTTAAAGGCTACAAAAAACAGAAATATTGCATAAACAACAAAAAACAAAAAGGTTCCAGATTCAGTTTTGCTCTCTATAACTTTAACTTCCTCCAATTTTAGCAATTGCCATGAAGCTGAGGCTCCATTTTCACTAAAAGAAGGCATCCTCATCTTGTTTTGTGCTGTAAACCACCTCTCTGTGCACTGTAAAGCAGTACAGCAATCCAATTAAGCAACTTATAATGTAAAAAGGTATGAACAGATAAGATCCAGAAGATAACCTTTGTGATAGTGATGGACCATGTTTAAGATTATACAGAATCATTAATTTATAATAATTATAATCAGTTGATGTGATAATGACTTACTGATGTGAAAAACGTACATAAAGCACCTTTAACATTGAAAAAGAAAGTGTTACCTTTGCGAGCAATCCGTATGCAGTTTATTCTGGTCTCCTGTGAGTAAAAGAAAAAAAAAGCTGAGTCAATTCATTTGGTTTGGTGGCATGACACAGTAATTAGCAAGAAAAAAGAACGGCCACAGTGCAAGTTAATTATGAGTCAGTCAGTCGAAATCTAAAACCTGCAACACAGGAGGCCATGTGTGTCAGAGTCACCCAGCCCTTTGCTGTGTGGAGGAAATAATTGAAATTTCCGAGAGGGTGACATCTCCTTGTCAAATGAGAGGCCTATGTTCCCCATCACCATGTGAGGTCACGCTCCCGGGTTCACTGATTGGCTCCACCAACCCCCCACCTCACCTAAAACAGACACCTCTATCCGTGAGAAGGAGGGGCATGTTACAAAATTAAGATTTAAGGAAGTTAAATCAGCCTTTATGGGCAATTATGCTAATCTGTGCTCTGAGATTGGAGTCAAAAACCTTTCACCTAAAACGGTTGCCAAATTACCTTTTTTAATTGGAAATCTGTTTCAAGTGGATTCTCATCTCCTCTCATCTCTAACAGTGACAGATAAGTCATATTTACTCCCACCCAGGGGTTATTAAAGCAGCGTCGGGTAGTATGTCATGTGTCATCCTGTCCTCTGTCAAGGTGGGTTTCTGTCCTTTTGAAACAGAACTACCGAGCGCTTGTCAAAGTAACAATTTAATGCAACTGAGCCTCCAATCTTGTTAAGAAGACGGATATAGAGTATATCGAAGAATCCCCATCCTTGGGGTGGATTTTGATAGCATTTTATGGAATTTCATTTCAGTATTGGATCTGCTTATCAAATCTGAATCCTTTCTAATCCCCTGCAGAATCCACTGAGGTTCAGATTTCAACCTTTTCAAGTAAATAAAGTTATAAATAACACAAAACTCAAAGATTCAGCTGAGATACAGCATGAAATATTGTTTTGTAGTCTGAGAGCCGATGAACACTACAGATCTGAGAGGTAGCGTAGAGTGCTGTTCATAATCTACAATATGGAAATAAGATGAATCTTACGATATGCCGATTAAATGTATCAACTACGTTGAAATAACAGTTGCACACTTTATTTTTTTCATTCTTAGTTGTTCCTGATTGAGAACAACTGAGTTGATTCGAGTTTAAAGCTTTTATTTTACACATCCAGCAGACACGGAGCAACATCCCCATTCACTTGCAGCTGTCCTGTATTCATTCTCCTTTTAGTACTGTTTTGGTCTCCACCAACTCCTCATAAAAAAATGTCTCTTTGGCTGCTAAATGCACAACTGTTCAACAGGTAGCTGCTAACTTTCTGATGTTTGGTGCTGAGCAGGTAGTGTACAGTTGGTTTATCAGGACTGAAAACAATTTAGACTGAACAACTGTGGGCTGTTAAAACCAAAACAGCGATGGTCTGTTGGTCAAACAGATAACACTGTCTGCGTTGTGGGAGGGTAAGTAGCTCCCAGACCTCATTGTCTCCTCAATTTGCAAACGTTTTTGGTTACTTCGCATTAGCTGCTAATTTCTTCTTCTTTTAGTTAGGTGGTAACTGCTGCTAGCTGCTTTTTAAATCCCTCAGTGGTGGGTTGCACAGGTCATCAAAACATCGACCCCTGCAAGCTCTCTCCTTTTACACAGGCGTCGATTCCCACCTTGAACAGGCTGCATAAATGAACTACAGAGTGGTGTTACGGAGTGATGCTTCTTTCTCTATCAAATGACTGTGGGTGTGGGTGTGGGTGTGGGTGTTTAAGCGAGTAACTAACATAGAGAATTTAATGTCAATTAGCTATATCTGATCTAAACGGCTACACAAAGAGATAAAAGATTAAATACCAGATTTATTAGCTTAGCAAATCTGTGTATTTTGCCAATCTGGAGCGGGATCAAACAACAGATCAAAACCCAACCCTACCCACTAGTATATCAAGTAAGCGAAAACCGGGATGAGTGACAGGTAATCCCAGGTGATGAGTCATGATAAACGCAACAAAGGGTTGAAATATCAGCCTGCTGGGTATTTTCATTTTCAGCGTAATAGATAGCTGTAAATCTGGGTACTGGATACTACAGATACGACAGAGAGAAAGAGTGTGTGTTCATTTCCTGATTGTGTGTGTGTATCAAAAGAAACTGGAACCACCAATCATGCATCTTTCAAACCCCACTGAAGGCATATCTTCCAAAGCAATTACTGTTTCAATTCAATGGCAGCTCATGGTCCACAATAAGCCGTGTACATCTAATTTATCCTGGATAATTGTCAAAAATAATTTGCTTCTTCTTTTTGCCTGAGCAGCCCATCTCTACTGAAACACAACTATAGTTAAAGAAATGGACCGGAAATGAACATCTTTGCAGGACAAAAAAGAAAATCATCCATATGAATTATATTCAGTTTGTTGTGTTGGATGATTTCTGTCTCAGAGCCGCTGTGCCAACAAAGCTTTTAATTTGGTCTTAAAGTAGAATCATCAAGAATGGTTGTCAAAGATGGGAAAAGCCCACTGCTGATTTCATTTCAAAGGATGAAGATTTCAGTCGGGCACAATATGTCAGCTTCGACCCTGATCAGAGGCTGACTGTGGCCTTCCCGGGCTCTGGAGACCCGCCTTACAGCACCCAGAGGAATGTGGATCTGCATCCTCTGAGGAGTCAGACATTGACATATCTACTGTAGATAAGAAGCTGCAGGCAGGCACACATAAGGTCCATATGGACCTAATGAATTAAACAGCATTTACTTGCACTGCTTCTGTGCACACTGGCGAGCACATTTCTTATTCATGCTTCAGTCACTTTTTCAATTGCTCAAGGAGTTGCTTTTCAGATCGTTTTAATCCTGGGAGGCAGTGTTTGATTTTCCCCACAGAAAAAAAAAAAAGTTTTTAAAGAGCATAAATATGAGGGAATAAGACAACTGGACGATGACAAAAAAATGCAGTACACAATATATTCTGCATGTAATTATCTTAAAGTAGTTCAAATTCATCTTCGATCACTTTGCTCTTGTGATGTTTTTGAGGGGTTTTCATTTACAAATGACGCAACATTAAGAAGTCCAATATTTACCAGTGGGAAACAATCGACCCAAAGCCGTCCTGAAAATGCATTACACAAATCACCCCGTTTGGTAATAAATAAAGCCTTGTTTATGCAGACGACTGCCTCCTCTCTCGTAGCGCCGCCAGCACACAGCCTCCTGCCTTTCCGACTTGCTTGACATAAATCTAAATTGACTGTCAAGGTTGCTAAAACATAAAAGTGGTGTGTCTGAGCTCCAGAAACAAACGCCTTGTCAAGGCGTCTTAATAGTTCTTACCCCTCTGAAGTTGCTGGTGGCCTGAAAGTAGATGAGGTAGTTCTTGGTGGGGTCTAAAGGGCTGTTCCAGTAGCCGTTGTAGGTGTGGTTGTCGCCCACGGTGAAGGGCGTAGCCTCAGGCAGACTGCTGGGAGCCAGCTCAGCTGTGTAGTAATGTGGTGCCCCTCTGGCCTGCGCCTCATTGTGGGAATTCGGTGTGGGGAAGCAGTCGCTGGTTCCCAGTTCCCTCCTCTTTACTTGACGGGAACCATCCTCTTCCACCACCACCACCTGGTAGGCACTGCAGGGGGACAGTAAGGAGCTTAGTACTCCAAAACAGTGCAAAGTACGACTAACTTCCTTGCTTTCATCACATGGACTTCATTCGCAGAAGGAGTTTGCTTAGTTGTCATTTACTTACTGACTAAACTACTTTTCATGGCATGCAATATGTCGGTTTTATTGCCCTTTATCACCTGTGGGCATGAATAAACTCGGATTTATAAGAAGTTTGGTCATTGCTACAATAAAGTCAAATGATCATACAGGTTGTGAACAAGCCAACAGTTTAGCCCCAATACCTAAACCACTCAACTCAGAGGAAAAACTAACACTGAGAGCACCCGAAATGTTGGTAATAATCCCTGTTAGTACAGGATGGTGGGCATGGCATCTCAAGGTTTTACTATGTGTCTTTATTGTCTCTTTCAAATAACTTTGGCTAACCTGGGGGAGTTTGTTTACAACCTGTCCGACTGTCTGACTGCTTCCGTTTCTTGCCTTGTCACTTCTTATTTGGCTGTGTCATCGTGTTTCCAGATCTCAGCAATTCACTCACTGTGTGCAGTATTATAATTAATGATAGGAACGACCAGCCAAAACCATGAAACTAAGAACCAAGTTACATAAAACCAGAATTTATCCTTTAAATAGTGATTCAAGACTTGAAATGGTGCCCGTTCTTCTGAGGGAAGAAAGAAGAGCTGTGTGCAAAATGATGTATTTATGGAGGCAACCACAATTATTAGTAAAACACAATCTGTTGATATTGTGCCTCGATTTGATGCAGAAGACCAAACTAATTTTAAAAGCCTTTGCCAAAATGGAGAACAACAGTACAAAAAGTTAATTATAATACACTATCTATCTGTATGCTATCTAAATATAATAAAAGACGTCTTTATACTTTTCTTTTTAAAGCCTCCTATATTTATTGGTGTGTTTGTTTTTATGTTCTGTCATATGCAGCGAATTACAACAAAAAAATGTAAAATTTATTTGAAAAAAATCAATACTGTACTCTCTGTCTATCTTGCCGATAGCAATGTCAACAGCTCTCCAGAGGTTTTGATATTCATGGCCACCTTTAAAGACTGATTGTGTTTTGTTTGTCTTGCCTCTGCGTCAAATAAAAGCCAAACCACCATAACATATATTTATATTTGCATTGTTATGTTTGACCGAGAGAAATTCATTCTTCCTTTTTCAGTTTTTCCTCAAAGCCTGTATTTTTTTTCCTCAACCCTGATTCCTGACTGAAACTGAAGTGTGGTCGTCATTACGGTGACAGAGCTGTCAGCAAGTCATACAGACATATGATTGGTTGTTACGTGCTGTCATTTCAAAACTGTCTAACATGGTGAGTCAGGTTTCAGAATAGAGGGAGTAAAGATGTTTGTTTTTTTTCGGGGTCGTTTTAACACTAGCTAGAAAAATACGTCCCAGATATATTTTATTTGAAACATGAACGCAACACATGTAAATGTACATGTACTCATCTATATTCACCTACATAACCACATGTACAGAACCTACGTACCTATGCATACTTCTACTTCAATCTACCAGCGAATATTTGCTTACATATGCCCATGCCACGCTCTATTTAACATTTAACTATATACATTAGAACCAATGGGGCTTACATATGTATTTTTCATATCAAGAAGAAGAAAGGTGATGTGTTTGAAATATTTCACACATTCTGTACAAAATTTTAATAGAAAACTTCATACCTTGTTCTTAAACAAGCCTGGAGAACTATTTGTTCCATGGAGAGCTCCTTTTGACTGCTGCTATAAATATCACAGTGCGAATGAGCACTGAATGAATGCTGGCGTAGGAGTGAACAGTGTATCAGTTGTACCTGACAGGAGCCCCCCTTGCCAGCGCAGGGCGCAGCAGCACAGTGATGGTGCTCTCCGACTCGCTCAGCGGAGATGGGATGTCTTCATAGTCAAACACCGGGGCTGAGGAAAGAAACAGAGTAAGAAAAACCTGCATACAAGAGTTAAGGCAAAAGTTGAAACACTATGGAGGAAACACCTGAATTATTTGGAGCATTTAATTGTTGCATTTCCTGAAAAAAATCTAACATGTATTGTTTATTTGAGGGTTTAAAAGGATGCGTAGCTGCACTCCTGCTTTAGTAATTTTTCCACCCGTACGTGAAAAGATAGTGTGCTATCTTTATTCATTACCCGCACATGTCCCCTGTGTACTACAGTGTGTGGAGGCCTCCCACACAGTGCCACTGACTGATGATGACTAGAAACAGCAGCCAACTACAGAGAAAACAAGAGGCCCTTATAATATAATTAGGACAGATCTCAAAGCTGCACAACCTCAGCAAAGCTCTGGGGACAATGAGGTTGAGTGTTCCCATCTCTGTTTACTACAGGGAGTGAATTAACTGGAGTATGTAGTGAAGCAAATGGCTACCCTGGTACAGCAGATAAGCAGAAACAAAAAGGCTCCAGAATGGAAGTGGAAATGTTTCCGCGTCGGAGGCAGGGCATTAATGCTTGTTGTAAAAATCTGCTTGTGTAACCCGTCATCCGCAAAAAGCAAACACTCAGGGCTGCACACAACAGCTGAGGTCTGCATTACACAAAGTGGTGTCGAGGAGGTGTTTGAGCCAGTTAGGTGGTTAAATCCGGCATGAATTATGAAAAGACGAATAGTGCAACATTACAATTTCATGCTCGCCACCGAAAACGGTGCTGGAGCTGGCATCCCGCTGGGCTTTTCTAGAGAGGGCATTGGAGACTGTAGGTTGAAATGCATACCCTGACGGCTGTGAGCCCACATATGCCACCTTCTAAACCAGATGGAACAGGTACAGATAATAGAGAGGGATGGCTGCATTATTTACAGTGCAGGGTTATGACAAATAAAGTAGTCGAGATTAATCTTTCTGGTAAAATTCATGGTATTTAGATTCAGTGAGGCACATTTTTTTCTTTACTTATCCAGTAAAAGTCAACTGAGCTCCATGCATCATATCATGCTTCAGAGGCGTGTGGTTTCTGTACAGCCACTTCTACTGCACATGTGCAGCTCAATTAACCTGATCCATTAGAGACCCAAAACAAACTAATAAGTCTGCACAAATTTACAGAACCCCTGAAGGCTCATGTGTGATTTTCTTTCTGAACTACTTTGGCCCTTGCAATTTGTTTATCCACAGCATCAGTTCAGTTATACTGTAATACAGTATACACAAACTGGGGTCCAGGGAGCAACGGGGAGTCCTTAAGTGGGTTTTAGGGGGTCCACAGCAAAAGGAGGAATAGATCTTTTTATCAAAGTCTTTGGAAGTTAAGACAACAAGAAATAGGACCGACTATTTTGATTGATTGTAATTCATAGTGATCCTAATTTGATCCTTGATTGACTACAAAGACTTTTTTATCTTCAAACCTAAAACTAAACAAATACTCAGAGGGGATTCCTAAAAACAAAATCCTCTCAAACAGGTGGTCTGTGGATTAATTTGCATTTATTGTGTGAACGTTTGGGCTGTAACACACTGCCAGTTAGGGCAGCACTCAGCCCTTTACATAATGCATTTACGGCTTATTGTTCGTTCTTTCTTTCAAAAGGCCGAGCTGCAACAGCTGTGCTCGGCTGCTATGGTTCTTGCTCGGACAACAGTGGCATATCTGGTTGAATCTATGACGCTACGGATGCAGTTACAGTAGCTGTACTGCACTGCTTCTACACTCGTAATGACCGATGCATTATCAGTACACCACAGAACTCATAACATTCCCTGGAGGACTTTTCAGGGATCCGTACAATCGTGCTCTTACAATCAAAACAATTTATGTACATAAAGTACTTAATTGTGGTCTTGAATGAATTAATCATGTGCACCAATTAACAGAACATAACGTTAACAATAGTTGACATTATATCATACTCTTAAGGGTTGCAAAGATAACAATGTTGTTTGATGGGCAAAGTGGTTTAATCTTCAGGTCCATGTCTATCAAGCGGTTCATTTAGATCACATTGTCAAATGACAACTTTAACCACTTTATTCCAATCTAGCATCACAGCTGTAGGGAAAAAAAAGATATGTAGCGGGGAAAAGGACGTGCAAAGCTAATGTTCTGCACTGAATCAGTGTTAGCTTTGATTAAATGCAAAGCACAGAATCAGGTTTATTTTTATATACAAGGAATTTGTCTTGGTGTTTTGGTGCATAACAAACATGAAGTAAAAATATAAGGAAGATAAAAATCAAGTACTATAAATCTGTGTACAGTATGTTTTTTTTTAAATGAAAACAGCTGTATAGTTTTGTGCAGTAATGTGCAGTAAGTATTCGCCAGGTAGTGTGCAAAAGTACACAGTGTGCAGAATAGTTCAATGTGCAAGATATTTTTTAAGCTGTAGTAATCCAAAATATGTTATCATGCATTATTAAAATGTGTGCGTTAATGTAACACACAGAGTCAGTAGACTACTGTATGTTAATGCACCTTGTAGGGTGGAGGGTTTTTTGCCTAGACTTCGGACAGACTTGCACGGATGTTCAGGCACATGTTAAAATTTCAACAATATTGCTTACGTCTATTATTTCATTTGATTTCAGTTCATTGTTAAAGGAAGAAACTACTTTAGCCGTAGACAAAATTCACATGGCTGCTAGAGATTCTGGACAGTTATAGGCATATCAACAAGGCCAGAAATAAGAAAACAAGAAGAAAGTGATATCTGATGACCTGTTTGGAAAATCTAATTTTTACTATTTCTGAATGCATTCCTAGAAAAACCCAAATCATCCACACACTCTACTAACTCCAGGCATTTTCCTTATGGGAAAACATCACAATAGCATGTGATGTTTCATCTGAGTAAACACAATTAGTGAAACAGCTCGCAGATACCCATTTGTAGATGAGAGTGTTCCAACATTCCCCACAGACACATTTTCCAGACCGATCTCAAGATCCATACCGGCAACCTTTTCGCTTACAAACACTGCTGCTCCAATTTCTCAGTCACGTCTGAATGCTAAACACAGACTTAGTTTGCAGTGATGTTGGCTGAAAAAAAAAAAGCTGTTTCCACCCGAACCATTCAAACGGAACATTTGTAGTTCACTACAATTCAGGTCGGCTGTTATTTCATCAAGCAAAGGCGACGCATGTCTGAAAGCTGTTTGGCTGCGGGAAAATGAAGATAATTTGTATAATTTAAAAGTAAATGCGTAATTTAATCAAAAGCACTTCAAAAGAGGGCTATTACAAGTCATTACTTAGTCTTCTTTACTATTGGCTGCAAATGCTTTGACAAAAAACAGACTTTTTGTTTTTTTTCTTTAAAGTGGCATTGTCACAATGCCATAATTGGCATAAATTATTAGCCTATACATACACTGTGTCATTACTGGAGTTTCCCATTCAAGACCATACTTTCAACTTCAACTTCACAAACTTGCACACACACACACACACACACACACACACAAACCGACATGCTGCTAAAACTGAACCAAGCGCAACAGGAACAGCAGTCAGCACAGGGCCTCACCAGAGATGTTGGTGGTGATCTCAGTGAGAGCCGTCTGGCCAAACCCCTTGGTGGTTCGGGCTCGGACTGACACCAGGTAGGTGGTTCCAGGATGCAGACCGGAGAACATATGGTATGTCTCGTTCCTCAGCTTGGACACTGTACGGCGAGGACCTGGCACATTAATGCCGGGATCTGATGACTCGATACTCTGGTAACTGATCTGGAAATGAAAGAAAGATGGCAATGGATTAAAACAAGAGTTAAAATTCATGCTAGCAGCTCTTTAAGGTTTTACTTAGATGCAATGAAGCTTTGAGGTAAATGCTGATGACAGCATGCTTATATGCTGGCAATGACAATGCTAACATGTTGATGTTAAACAGCAGTATAAATATACCCTACATATACTCTTGGTAGATAATGGATGTTTTAATGCTAATATTTGCTAATTAGCACCAGCACTGGCTGATGGACTGTATTGGACATATTTGAATGATGATTCATCCTGAGGGGAACATGAGCATCAGGGCTAAATGTCATGGCAAACTATCCAATAGTTGTTGAGGTATTTCAGTCAGGGCTAAAATACTGGACCGACTGACCATCATATCAACGTACTGTATCCTTCCCCCTAGCTCTTGTAAAAAAGAAATTGTGGCCTGGTACGAGCTCTTGAGTTTATGGACATGATCAAACGTTTATGTCCAAGTTAGATATTTGGCTTTCACCTTAGCAGGTGTCAAAGGAGGTCATAGTACTCATTTCCCAATTCTTACCATTGTTAGGTCAGAACAAATCTTACTGTACAAGCCTGTAGATTATTCGTGATATGACTCACAGCCAATAGCTTATTAATCACACTAGCTGAAAGATTGAATTTAGATGGCGTTTTATTTAAAGGCTCTCTCACGAGAAATGCCTCTCAATTAATCTTCGGACTACTGCAAAAAGATGTCGCCTCGCAGCTCAGATCTAATAAATCTTATGCTGCAGTTAGCCACTGATAATCAGACTCAGGTAGATTCTGTGTCACATCCTCTTTCTCCAGCACCGTTGGCCTGATTTTACACAGTTCTCAGGATTAGTTGATAAAGTAAAGCCAGAGAAAAAAAAATTAAAACGAGTACTGAAGACAACAAGTATGAATGAAGACCAGCATGATGTTATTGCTTTTCTGTTGCAATTTGATGAATGTGTTTAAGTCTGTAAAACAAGTTTCCCTCTCATTCACCCAATGCATGCTGGGATAGACTTCAGCCACCCTGAGGATGAACACAGATGAATAAATGGATGGAAGGTCCATTGGTGGCTATAAAATGACAGATCAGAGAAATGTGACATATTTATTTTAACTTATTTAATATTGTAACTCCATAAGCTTCATAAGGTGAATCCAAGCCCTGCTATGGCATATGGCTTTCTCTGGTCAGCTAAGACACAATGCAACAAACAAAACACAATATAGCCATACCCGTGAGGATGGACACATCCTGTTCCAAATGTAGTGACGATAACACTAAAACTGAACATTTTTCATTGTTTTGTCTAGACAAACACCCAAAGGACACTCACTAAACTACTAGGCTGGCACTAGAATTGACTCAATCTCCATAAGCCCCCTTATTAAAATGCACAGCTTCACAGCAGAAGTAAACATGTTTACAGCCTGGTACAAAAAACAGTTTTGGTCTCTAGAACTAATTTCACCGTTCATGACAACTGTACTTGGGGTGATTTTTATATCACTCACCTGCTTTGAATTGTATTAAGGCTTAAAGTTATGCAGAATTAAGGGCATGGCCTCTTTGATTGGTTTGAATTTTGGGACTGCCAAGATGGTGACAGCCAGAGCCACCGCAACTCTTCAGAAATTTATGGGTGACTACATCCATTTTTCTTCATACAGTCTATGATTATTGGATGTTTCATTATCAAATTCATTCTGCTGTCTACTCACCTGTCACTCAGCTTCACTCACTGGCCAATAGAAATTGCAGATGTCAGCACACAGGCTTGTTTTTTTTTAAAGATAGTGGGTATTCCTATTACAACAATGCACCCATGCAGCAAAATCAGAGTGTTGATCAGAATTTAAAATTGGTTTTATAGATTTTTCACAAGGGTTGATTGGACTCAGTGGAAATGGCGTGGAGCTCATCGCGATTCAACGAGTAGGAGCCAACACAGACAACCCAAAAGGTCATTACACTAGGTTGTGTTACTGTCGGGCTTTGTTTGCACTCCTGTGCTAAAAATAAATCCTTTTGTGGTTACAAACAGATATTGGCTGATATTTTGTTATCAGACTGTTGACTCAAACAGCAACAATGGTATCTGGGTCATAAATCCTGTATTGCACATCCAGAGCAGAAGTAGTGTTGAGGGTTAAGGGCAAGGGCCACATGATCTGTATGCGGAGCAAAGCTACAGCACCTCTCACTTCTCGGGCTAGCTCCCAGCTTGTGAGTGGAAACTAGTTTCTCTCCCCGTCAGGTTAAGCCATAGTGGGTCTTCACATCTACTTGCAGAAAAAGCCCAATACTACAAAAGGTCCACGAGTTGGTATGGGGCCATCAATATTTAATTAGAAACATTTAAATTTGCCCCCTTGCGGAGGCATCTCTTAGGCAAATAAGTAATTAGAGTGGTTGTCCCCCATGTAATTACAGCCTGAAGTCTGTGCCTCGGCTTCATTACCATATGAACATGTACAGTAAATCCCATGAACTGTGAAAAGTGGGTCCTCCCCACTCAAGTGGCTCATGCTCATGTGTGTGCTACCTTCGTTTGGGCAAGAAACAGCAAAAACAAGCCTGAGGGAAATTACAGAGGGCGAGCGATACAGTCTTTAGAGTGAGCAGAGGAGACTTTTCCTTGATATGAGTCTTTATACTGAGGGAGGATGAATAAAATAGATTGGCAAGAGGGAAAATCACATCCTACACCTGGAGAGGATTAGCGTGTGATGTGAAGGCAGCCGCATTGTTGTGGATTGTGGATTTTTTCGCACGACAAACAAGATAGCCTACCTCGTATTGCGTGATGAGACCGTTGGGCTCCACGGGCTCCTCCCACTTAAGGAAGATCATGTCATCGAGCGGGGTGAAGGTCAGGGACTCCGGAGCGATGCCGCCAGGAACTACAGCAGGAGAAAGAAAAACAGCTTTCTCTGAAACAAACACTCCGCTCGGGTCTCAAGTTAATGGCCTCCTGTGCAGTCATACCAGGGGGTAAAAACACCTTTGACAGAGCTAAAAAAAGGCACAGGGCTGGGGAGGGATGGAGCAGGATGGAAAAGAGGGATCAGAGCGACAGAGCAGAGGGGAGGTGATGAAAGGAAACTGTGGACCGGTTTGCTCTCAGCCCTCAGGATGAATTGAGATTCCGGCTTCTGCTGTCTGATAACGGAGCACAGTGTCTTGGAGGATGACAGTCAATTTTTCTTCTTTTAGCACCTTACCGACAGAAAAATAGCAAAGTAAAATAGCCTCTTTTTAATGAGATACATCTCCTTAAAGGAGTACGCCCCCCCTTTTCAGTGCATGAAATGTAGTGAAATAAGTTTTGAGAGTAAAAAAAATCAATCACAGTGGATTGTTGGCGACGGTGCTCTGTGGTAATAGCCTTCTGTTACAATGTCACAAAATGAGAATTAAGAGAGCAAAAAAAAAAAAGCTTAGAATAATGTTACATAATATGTAATGAAGTCTGATAGTTTTGTGCAGAGAAGTGAAAAAATGTTCCTCAAATAGTCTTTGAAGTAACACAGACTGTGTGCCCTGTTTCCATGGTAAGCTGCTGAAGTTCAGATCATAAAACACATTTGCTCACCCAAAATAAACCTGGCTATATCTATATGAGAGTGAGTCATATTTCCATTAGAAAATGTAGGAACGTTCAGGATCATACAGGAAAGACAAGCTCAAGCCGAGTAATGTCCTGAATTAAGTGTCACTGACTCATAATACACTTAAATATTTTGCACGTTCCTTTTCTGTTAAAGAAGCAAAAATATGCAAATCAACAAACACTGGTTTTATGATAACACTGTACTCATACAGTTAACAGCAAAAGAACACAATTAATCCCTGATTATTTGATTATATATATGTCCAGACTATCTGATCCACTTAATTTGGAGGTAAAACTGAGAGAGCGCAGCTAGAAGAATTCCTCATTGTGCAGGAAAACCACAACTACAGTAAGCACAGTCACATTTAAAGAGTAGTGCACAGATGTGCCACTGCACTGCTACAACAGTTAAATAGCATCGATACTGATGCAGGAGAACCGAAGATACAATGTTTTTTTTTTTAATTCCGTGCATTCTTCCTCGTCAAAATCTGGTGCCTACATTACCCATAGTTCAATTCAAAATTACGCTAGTGGTTTAGTGAAGCTTCAAGCAGAGATGAGTGGGCTACAGAGATCTGGGAATCTCACTTCTGTCTAACATACAGTATTAGGACATTTATCAGACTTCACACAGCTTTACAGAACTTCTGCCACACAAACAGCAGTACAACACTTTAAACAGACTTTGAAGTGTAAAATCAAAGAAAATAGCTGAAAACTTGACTTCAAATCAAAGAAAAACAGATTATATATATTTTATTTAGAACGAGATTATATAGCTCTGCTATTTTTTGCACATCTTTTTGTCTTATTTTTGCGTTTTATTGTATTGTAGGGTACTCATGCTATGCTACACATAGGAAAAAAATAACTAGGTCTAGTGCTTGAACATCACTGTATGTTGTATTGCTGATGCTTCCAAAGCTTAAAAAGTGAACTACCTGTTATTTCTAAAAAGATAGCATGGAGACCTCGATGTTTGTAAGTTTGTTAGCCTTAGAGGATGAAGCTCTGGTAGGCAAAGCACACAAGAAGAGAATTCTGCTGTATCCATGAATCCCTGACAGCCAAATCTTCTTTCTCCAAGCAGCAGAGACACGGCGTAAGCAAAGCGATACACCAGTGTTTGATTGTTGAGCCCAATAGGAAGCAGGCAGGAGGAACTGTCACCGGCTGCGGCTCAATTACTGTAGTTGTGAGGGTGATGGCGGCTCTCCTTGTGACAGGGGGATTGGGGACTGTCAGACTGTCAGACTGGCATTCAGTGGCTCAAAAGCAAAACTTTCCAGTGGTGCTGACATTCAAAACATCAAGCAAAGTGTGCGTATGTGTGTGTGTGTGTGTGTGTGTGTGTGTGTGTGTGGGGGACAATCACAGCTTGTTTTTTGACACATGTGTTTTAACTTGTCACTTTCTAACCAGTCAAATCTAATGAATAAAATTACAAGCCCATGCTACATTCTGTATGTTATTCCATATATGCAAATTAATTT
Source organism: Argyrosomus regius (assembly GCA_946959425.1). Lineage (NCBI taxonomy): Eukaryota > Metazoa > Chordata > Actinopteri > Sciaenidae > Argyrosomus > Argyrosomus regius. Next base: position 8,457,410 of record OX336899.1, on the reverse strand, counting down.
CCTCCTGCCTACAAGGCAGCAATGTGTAGGGATAGATAATTAAGAGAGCTGTCTCCTTTTCTATATCTTCTCCAGTGCTTGGTATTTTCAAGTTTTGCTATAATAACCACATCTTTTAGCAGATAGCAAAATGCATCTTGAAGGTTCAGTATGAAAAGAAAAAATGCTGCCAATTTCCTATCATAGCCATCATTCCCTCTCACTCTCTCCCCTGGGTCAAGAATATCCCTGAGTGGCATTCAATTACATTGAAACGTCAAGGTTTTTTCTACATAACAATAAGTGTTTGACCTTCTGTACTTCCACTCCCTGGGAATTTGCATTAGAATGTGCCTAATCTGCTGATGTACACAGGAAAATATTAATACAAAGATAAGCAAAATCATTTTACCATTTTGCTACCAGCCACGGCCTTAGCTGATTAATGTTCCACTGGTTTCCATTTAAAAGGCTGATCTTCCATTTAGTTACGCTGATCCAGCTTATTTTGTGAGTCAATATTTGTATTTTTTTTTTTCCTCTGGTACTGGATGACTAAAGGCATGGATTTGTGTAAGCGTTGCACAATAATTATCTGAGCATGGAGGAGCATGCACAGAAAACTAGAAATTCAAGACGAAGCCAGCTCTGAAGCAGGAGCTGAGTAACTATGACAATAAAGACTTTCTATGCATACATAAAAAAAAAAAAAACATCCCTGTTTTCCATAATGATATTGGAGTCGCACAGAGGTAATATTTCCAACTTATTACAGCAAACATCTTTTGTCCTGTCTACTGTTGTGTGGGTAAAATAAAAACCGCCCACTCACTGTCTTCCTCAGTCTGGAAGGTGACCTCTCTGCTCTCCTTCTTGCCTTCAGGGTTGGCCAGCGCCAGCCGGACGTGGACCGAGCGGAAAGGTGGCAGGTCCCTCAGGGTGAAGTGAGACGTGTTACGCTCCACGGACAGACACTCTCTGACGGTGGCGTTGTTCCCTCCGCTGCCACCTGTTGGCATGGAGTAGCGATAGCACAGGGACAATGTGTAGGTGTGACAGCGAGTGAGGTTGTAGCCCAGCGGCTCCCACTGAAGGACCAGCTGCCGGGGCTGGATCTCTGAAGCCGTCAGACCCCGCAAGGCACGCATGGGCTCTGAAAGGGAGAAGAAGCAGAAATTATATCAATAAAGTGAAAACAGTAGGCTCATATTTACCAGATTCTGCAAAGAATACCAAAGGGACCACAGAGGATAAATTGTCAAACACTGTGAGGAAGAAACTCGCTGACAGCATTTTGTTTCTCAGTTCTAAACTGTCAGCACTCAAAAAGAAAGCTACGCTTGGGCATTTGGGTAAATCTATGAGGCTACGGATTTCAAATTTCAGATTAGACCAATCTCTTCCAACACATTTGAAAAAAATACTCCACTGCGTTCACCAGCTAGTTGCTAACTTTGACTCTGCTTTGATGCTCGGTAGTTGGTGTACAGTCAGTTTTTCAGAGATTTTTTTGCTAAAGTTAGCTGCTTGTTGCTGGTGGAAAAGAGCAGTGAGGGTGGATACTGAAAATACTGTAAAGTCACAGATCCTAAAACCAAAACAAACAACTAAAATATGCTAAAACACAGAGTTGATTGTCGTTGGTTTCACCTTTGGTGGCATCTTTCACATTACATATTGTTTCTTATCACCAAATTTAAACCACATTTGGGGTTATCACATAACTTCACAGTTGGACGTGGAGTGACAGAAGTCTTGACCCATGAGATGGGTGATGTTTACAAGTTAAGTAAGATGGACCATGAGAGTGATAGGCCGGATTGGTGCAGTGTCTGCATTTTGTAAAGTACTGCACTGCCCATTTACACTTCAACGTCTCCTATGGCCCTGACCTTCAACCCAAAGAATAAGTTTACAGATACAAGCAGTCAAAACTAGTATCTTTTTCACAGTACCTCACCATCATCCTGAGGAGCAGGGTGAGCATGAGGATTTTTAGATATTCAGAAGGATTGTGCAGTTGAATCCCTGTTCCTGTACTGTGAATAGAGCCTGTTGTGGTGGTGGTTCAGTCTTCTAATGATGAGGAGATGATGATCTTGGATACTTTCTTGTGCAGGTATTCTGGGCATGTCAAATTGAGAGAAGACCCAAGGGCAACACATCACATCCAGCCTAAAACCATCTTGGGATCTCCCAAGATGACTTGATTAGGGCGAATGCAGAACCTAGTGGCTATCTGTCGACAATTTAGCCTCTGGGGTCATCGGCCAATGTTTCTGGGCTTCTGGTGTAGCCAGCAGATATCTAGAAAATGGATAACGGATGTCCCGGCCAAGACTTCCTCTGCAGTCCAATTAGTAACTTGATAAGCTACTAAGCTCGTCTTCTTCTTCATTTTTGAAGTCCATAATTATTAATTAATAAGACATTTCTGGAAAGAACTAGGCAAATTTGGTACATATTACTGAGGAAATCATAAGCGAGTTTAGTTAGGTGTGTTTATAAGCAATTGACTATTTCAAAACTTAATTTCCTTGAAATAATTTACAGATCCCCTGAGGTCAGCTGAGGAAAAAAACCTACTCAGTTTATTAACCATGCTCTTGGAATCATAATCCGTGCCCACGGTTTTGCAATATATAATATACTTTGAAAATCCGTGGGCACGGCTTACAAATCTGTGGGTCTGGATTATGAATATGAGAGCATGTTTCATAAACTAAGAGTCCAGATTCAGACGTGGCTCCTTTTAGCTGCAACCAGCAACTCTATAGGTCGCTCTGTCGGTTGGTTGGTCCACCAAAATTTCCCCACCCATTGGTGGCCACAGTTTTACTCTAGGAGTTGTCATGGAGGTGAAGTGTTTGTAAGGTTGTGTATGAATACATGAATGCCTGGATGCATGTTCTCTACAAAAATGCATAATAATGCAGATAACCTTATAGCTGATGGCTTCCACCTCTTATGGTGGAAAGAGTCCACATGGACTGTTGAAGCCAAAGCCTGCTCAAACATGACTGGTCAATACTGCTTGGTCTACAAACGGATTTCCGAATGCTTCCAGTGCCAATATGTTGGTTCCTTTCCCACAGATTCTGCATTCATATGCAGATATCTTTTCATAGAGATTAGACAGGGGAGACAGGTGTTTGGCTGCTGGATGCTGATAGAAGAGAAAAAGAAAATGGATGGATGAGTGGATGGAAAACCATCATCAGTTTACTTCTAGTTAGAGGCGATGAGAATCTGTTCTCTGTTACAGCACAATTTTGTGATTTATGCTGACAAGACAACTGTATTTTTCCCAGTGCAGCTTAAAAAGAAGAATACTGATGGGGAAAAGGAGACAGCAACAGTTGCAGCTTACTTTATACGCTTACACTACGAGGTTACACAGGGGTGAATCAATGAAAAACATAAAACTGCCTAAAGAGGTAGCATACAACATAACATTTTACAGTGCCAGCTCCCCTAACGTGAATGAGGTTCAGCAGGAGACCAGTCCACAGCGTTGGCAGAGAATCAATGAAGCCTAATTAATGCTGTCATGTGTGAAAGCTGTGATTGCAGATCTCCATGTCCCTGTCATGCAAAATGTCCAGTTTCAAGCACACAGGGGGTTATTTATGTCCTGTAGCCTGTCCTGAAACGTCCACTGTACTGCTGAGACATCAGATAAACCAAGAGGAGGGCAATGCCTTCAGCCTGGCATGGATTGGCAGTGCAGAGCTGCAGACTGCTAGAGGGTGCTGGACTGGTTGAAGCAATAGCTACAGCCCTGCCACTTCACTAAACATAGATCAAAAGCTGTTGCGTAAATGGACGAAGCAATGTCAGGAAGGAGACATCAGTTCTGAGGGGACAGAGATGAGACGGCGAAGGAAATGTCCTTGCTGATTTGAAAGATGTTTGCTCTTTCCCAGAAGGGTGAAACAGGCAAAGTTTGGCTGATTTGTGTCTTCACAGCAGACACTAATACTAAACTAAAACCTTCCCATGGAATAGTATCAATCAATCAAAGAGCAAAAATCGTATAATATCCATCCATCCAAAGTGCACGAGAATAACTTCCTTGATGTCAGATTTTTAAATAATATCAGCTCTGTATGGCAGTCTAATCCTGTTAAAACCAGGTCTGCCACCAGAGGCCCGCTGACTGAATGTGCAGGTTCTGCTTAAGACACCATTACTCATCATTACAGTAGCACCGCAGCGAGCTCGGTCCTGTCCTTTCCACCCGCCAGTCCTCCACCAGTCCTGCCCCAAACTGACATTCAGCTTGATTAGCCTAATCAGAGGGATTAGCCAGAGGCAGAGGGAGTAAAAAAGGAATAGGGAGGTCGCACAAGAGATGAGCAGGGGAAGTGAAAAAGATGAATCAGGGAGAGTCCCTATGGGTCTGCACATTTCATCTCATCCTCCTCATCTTTAACAGCTGCCTCAGTGAGCTGCCACTGAGGCCTGTCCCTCCTGCCAGGAGCTATGTTGGAATTATGATGGACTTTCGGTGCACACCCTGATACTTTCTGTGGAACCACATGGGGTTTGGACCAGTGACATGCCTATTTTGAATGAGTTTCTGCAGGTATCTAATATTTAAATTATGTTGATGTTCCCCAGCTTCATGACAGTTTAATCTGATACCTAGGATGGTCTTGAAATGGGTTTCAAAGTGTGGCAGGAGGAGAGGTCTAGCAATAAAGAAAAGACTTAACCGTAGACATGCTTATTGCTATTTTGGCATGTAAACAGTCAGAATCTAGAAAGACCCAGGGCCTAAAACTGGTACCAGCTGACACGTCATTAGTTCAATTTAATGATAATTTAGTTGAAAACCAGAAAAGATCATTTATGATTCATGAGATGGGGTTCATGTGGGCGTTAAGGTAAATTAAGCCAAAATTAGACTCGAAAGAAAGAAAACTTTTGTTGCAGCCTGTAGTGATTTTACAGTTCATCAAAGTTCCAATCCAAGTTTGATGAACACAAATATTATATTAAGTCACAGTAATCAGGTACTGTTTACATTAATAAAGGCCTAATTGCTTATTTCTCATTTCTATCTTCTCCTTCTTTCTTCACAACCTTTCTTGTGGCTCTTGAATATTCCATAAGCACTTTGTTTACACTTGACAGTTGCCGAGTGCGTGACCTCAGTAAATCCTGCAGAATACATAATCAGCCTCTGTTGTCTCCCACTATAAGCTGCACCATCCGCTCTTAAATGCATATGCATGGATGAATTTAGCATTGTGGTACCCTATGAGGTGTTTGTGTGCTATGGGCTCTGCCTTGTACATATAGATGATTGGATATCATGTGTGTATCGTGCAATTATGGGCCATACTTTACCGTACAGTCACTTTATGCTTGATATGTCTTGAGAAAGGTCCTTGTCACTTGTGACGTGATGACTATGTGCACGAATTGCCTTTTTTCTCGCATCTCAAGAGAGACGCACCTGGCAACCACTTGTGTTTGGAAAAGCTGCAGTAAATCAGGCCCTGATGATTTGTGTCTCTGCTGTCTTGACACACTCAATCGTTCCAACACCACAAGAACACCGCACACCTTTGGAGAGGGTGTCCTCGATGTTCATTCATGGCGCTGTACACATGAAAAGTGATGGACGGTGTTTGTATGAAGAGTAAGAAAATAAACTTGAGAGATCATTCAAAATGTGCCTACTTGATGACCAGTCGCTTCAGATGTAGTAGTTGCCTTTATGGTGTTAGAAAGAGGGTAACAAGCATTTTGTTTAAAGCATATTTAGGAGATGAATATGAGATGAATCGGATGAAAGCAATGCAATTACTAACAATTTTCAAAGACTGCAATTTTCCTACAAACAAAAGGAATAATTATTCCACAAGAATCCTCCACATAGTTGCTGTAATCAAGAGACAGGATGCATGAATGCTAAGGTACATGAATGGTACATCATGTCCAGGTCTCTTATTTTGTAGCCACATGAAAAGCATGAACACTGGGGAAAAAAGCATTTGAACTGGGCATCTGTGTGGCCAGCCACCTTCAACAATCGCCCCATGGGATTGCAATCCTCTGCACCAGTCAGTAGGAAATGTCACATCAACAACTGTCCAAAAAGGAGGAGTCACTGTGCTAAAAGATCTGGCTCTCTGTGACACATTAGGAAGACAAATTCATCCAGAGTTTTTGTGTCACACGCGGCCTCTGCTGTCTGCTGCTTTCTCCCCGGGGATAAAGCTTCAGATCTGAGCAATGGGAGTTGACAGGAGGTGGGCGAGTGGAAGACACTGACAAGAGTGGATCAAAGAGTGTGGCAGGTGACAGGGGCGTCATGCTGTCTACTTGACAGAGTGGCGGGGTGCCTTTTTCACCCGGGTGAGCAGCACTGCGGCTAAAACACAGATGAAAGGTAGCGAGAAGACCTTGTCTTCGGCTCACATGACATGAGAACCTCTAGGGCGGTTTGAGACCAGTCATTAACCAAGAGCGGTGCTGATGGTGCCTTAATTATGAATCTTCACACATTATTTTTTCTGTTTCACAAAATTCAAAATATTTATCTTGCATGGGAATGACTGTAAATCATTCATTTAAATATGTGTTATTATTAGAGGTAAGCCAGGAATAAAAAATAAAATTAAAAAAAAAGCATCAGACACCTTCCATGCTGCAATGACAACAAACAAACTTCTTGTTCTCAGTAGCTGCAGGCAAACTACAAGTTGTTAAGTGACGCATCAAAACAGTTCGATGCAGCTCCAAGCTGCAGCTCAGAACTTTGGTGAATTTCGCAGCATCACAGCAGGAACAGACTGTGAAAACTGTCTGTTTCTTGGTTTGTGATAATTTAAGTCTTCGGTTAGGTCATCAAAAGTCCAACCCATTTTTACTCCCAATACGTCAGTGGCTCTTCGTGTCAAACTATAGGCTGTATAGATCCCTGTAATATCATTTTCTGGAGGCGCCCCTCTAGTATAATATTTTGATGTGCTGTCAAAGTCAGTTGATATAGTAGCAAGAAAAGTCTACACAGGGAGGAAGTTTAAGTGGTTGGATGGGTCAAATACAGCCAGGAAACATTACATAACCTACCATATGTAACTATCATAGTTATTTTAACCCAAACTATGATCTCTTCCTAAATTTAAGTAGCTACAGTGTCTGAACTTGAACCGAGTTTTACAACATAAACCACAAGTTTATTATCGTCTTAATTGTATTGACTATTACCATGATGACTTTACTGCATGTCCAAAACTCATGAACTCATCTGGGGATTTTGCAGAGGCAGAGCTGTCTAAAGGCAAAAAATGCTCTCAGTGATTGACGTAAAACTTATGCAGAGGTGGAGCTTAGTAGGGATAGAAAAATAATTGTAGGCTTCCTAACATTAGCCTGTTCCTCACTTGCTTATTTTAATGGGTTTAAATCAAAAAAAAGAAATATGCTACATAAGCCCTGCCCACTGAGGTTTATCCCAACCAATGAGATCATTTATTGTGCCACTGCAGCTCTGTCTTGCGTTTGTACCTAAAACTCATTTTTGAAGGATTCATTGCTTGATCCAACTCACCTGCACACTTCGTCCTGCTGATCAGAGGAGGTCCAGGTGCTCCGGTACCGCCGTCCCCTGGCCGGGTGAGCAGAACACTGATGCGGTACTCGGTGTCTGGCTCCAGATGCCAAACTTTATAGGTGAGTGAGCCCACACCGTGAGTCTCCGTCCACATGGACTGGCTGGCCCTGTACTGGATTTCCCGCCGAATGACTGGTCCGTCCCCGACTATGGAGTTGGTGTTGAGTTGGATGATCAGATAGGTGGGGCCTGCCCGCAGGAGCTGTGGGGGAGCGATTGGTGTTGGGGGCACTGCAATAAAGAATATCTTGTCATCAAATGTATAATCCTATTAGAATTCAGTTTTTGATATTGTTCTGAGTGGTATTACTTAGAAACAACAGAAAAAGATGAGAATCCATCCTCAAAAGCACTTATGAAATTCAGTCAAACATTTTCAGCAGAGAACAGCAAAGCCATATTCGCAAAGGAGAAGTCAAGGATTTCTGTCACTGATTTTCTCTTTTTTGTTTTACAGTTTCAATAACATTATTTCTGCTCTGCTAGAGCACTGAGTCATAAAAATCTTTTAATCACATCAGGACTAAGAGCGAGAGAGAGCGAAAGAGCGAGAGGGAGCGAGAGAGAGACTCTTGAATGCTGTAAATTCTTAATTTTCACTCTAATGATGCTGAATAAGAGCTTATTTGCATGAATAATTGTATAACTAATTCCATCCTCTCTCAAAAACTCAGCCTTGATGGATAATATGACCCTCATCAACCCGGCGAACATCAAATTAATTCATCACATGATGTTGTGTGTGTGTGTGTGTGTGTGTGTGTGTGTGTGGATGAAGGGAGGGTTGTTGACTGATACAATACACAGAAACTACACCTGCTTCCAGAGTGTTTCATAACAGGATTTATTCAAATATGAATATGACACACTGTAAATGCTTGTTGGTTTACTTAAAGAGTGTTGCTATAAACACTGAGGTATAGCCAGGATGCAGTTAGCCTAGCTTAGCATAATGACTGGAAGCAGGGGGGAAGAGTTAGCCTGGCGCTGTCGAGAGTTCAAATACAATTCAATCTTTGGTGCCCCTATAATTATAATTTTCATATTTACCTTTTTATTTATAGGTGTTTCTCCAACTTTCTACAAATTAGTAAAACTCTAAAGTTGTCTTATTTACAGACTAGAGAATCACCTTGTTTTGTTCAAAATTAGAGAAGCGGTAGATGACATGAAGGTGTGGAGACAAGGCCCCTATGATGAGCTGCTGGGTTTTTGCGAATGAGTCACTAGTAAAGTAATGCAGCCTACCATATTTGTAAAAAGCAAGTAATTGATTAGCCTTTTAATCTAACAAATATTTCTCACATGTTCCCAAATCTAGCTCACCTCTGACGATGAGTTCTCCAAAGTTGGAGACCGCGGCACCCCTGGAGGACAGGGTGATGCAGCGGTAGAGGTCCTGCTCCCCACGTTGCGCCTCCACCTGGAAAGTTGCCATCAGCCGTTTATGGCTCAGCCGAGACAGCAAGGGAGTGTCCAGCAACATGCCGTTTCTCCGCTGACAGCCAGACAAACACCACAGAGAGAAATCAGCCGAGCACAACAATCCAACCGCACATGTTTACCTGAAGTCTACTCAAGTGATTAGACAGGCTGTGAGGCGGACAGGAAGACAAAGCAGGGTTCAAATTAGCAACATGGGATGGCAAGATAATAAATACGTGATAAATGTCACGAGTAACGACGGTGTGTTCGCTTGTGAGGCTGGTGACACAGGCCTCGCGGGTCGTTGTTTCCAGCACAGGGGTTTTGAGCTGACATCTCCCCATCTCTCGCCATGCTAATGTGTCAGCGCTCCAGGCACACTGAAATCAGAGGCCAACTCTCGCAATGAGCTGTTCCAGGTGCGAGCTGCAATATATGCAGCTCTCTCAAAGAATAAGCAGATTATTATGTAAACTGTCCCCTGTTCACGCTTTTTACAAGTAAGTGGATTTGACATCTGCATGTTTGAATTGGTTTAGGAGAATAGGGGGAGAATGCAGCGCTGTTAGAAACTATGAAATTAGATGTACAGCGGCTGGGTACAACCGCCTGAAGCTACAGATTATAACTCATTTTAACTTTATTTTAGCCATCAATATAATCCGTCTCTACTTTTTATAAAAGCGCCATGAACTTTTTAAAATGTTGTTTGGTACTTGTTTTGTTTTTACCAATCATTTTGAAGAGACTCTTCAGAGTTACAGCATGAACGTTCTCGAGCATTAAAACATCCGCATCCACCTGCAGCCTTTTAAAGCAAACCAATGCTTCCATTTGCCAAGTGTGCTGTCATTCCCGTCTGGCAGTAAGCCCTGCATCATATCAAAATTAAGAGCTTGAGCAATAACTAATTAAGGTCTGGACTGGAACACGATGATGTTAAAGATGTAAATAGCATCTGAGACAGCCGTCTGCAATTTGGGCCAGAGGACAGCAGAGAAAATGTGACGCTAATTGATTAAGAAACATTATGCTAACAATTTGTTTGGACTACCTAAATAGAAGAAAGAGTGGAGTAAAGGAGCTACAGTACAGACTCGTCCAAAGAGGACCTCTACGGCGCCAGGGAGATCAAAGAAAAAGTAGCAATTAGCAGACTCAGTGTTGATGATCAAACAGGCCCTGAACAACAAATGGAGGAACAGAAGGCAGTAATGGTTTGTGATATATCTTTATTTTCAGCTGTTACCGGGGTTTTTTTTTCCTCCTTTTTTTTTTTTAAATGAGAAAAGCAGGGTGGAGCTGAGGCCAGTGTTAACTTAGGCAGAGTGGTTCACTGCGGCACACTGTCAAATTACAAGAGACAAGCCTCGCATTGTTTGTTTGCATCTTCCTCTGTGCCTAGCTCTGTCAACAAAGTCGCAAACCTGATAAAAATGGCTCTTTCACATGCCAATGATCTTCAAAGGCTTCAATTCAGAGAAGACAGAGAGGGGGGGTGGGGTGCGGTTGTGAAATAAAATCTGGGGGAAACACAAGGGATGGATCACCAAGTATACGGAGATCTCATTTGCAAAGCGCCTTCTCCCTGCTGCCATCATTTTCAAAAGCACTTAGATGTTGCAGGCTTCAAGGCCAGAGGAAGAGTGGAGGCATTCAGGGATGGATTTTTGAAGACTAATATTAGCTCAGATTCAAACTAAGAAAATTGAAACTATATTCAGCTGCTGCCTGAGAGAAATGACTTTGGGGGCTTTAGTAAACTAAATCACAATCAAAAAGCCACAAAAGCAAAAAAAAAAAGGCAAGAACTTAATAATCTCCCAAACCCTCAAATGACTCATTTTACCACAACAACACAACCATTAGACAAACTCAGAGTCACAAACCTGTTGCATTATTTATCATCTTCAAATTACAATATTATTACTGGTATTATGCTGATGGTAAAGATAATGGCTCCCATTTCCTTTAATAAGTACCATACAGTTCATCGCAAGGTCAGAGGAGGTGACTTCAGGCAATTCAATTTTGGGGTATTAACAGATTTAGAGATTTAGTGTTGTACTTCCAGAAAGTTGGGGGACTTTTAGGGGACAGATTCAAAACAAAGAATAGCAAAAATTAATGCAGCTAAAGCTGAGATATCATTACTTCTAGTCACTCATATGGATCTAGCTCCACAACAGTTTATCCTACACCCACAATGCAACGAATGCATCTTTTCTTTCAACCCTCAACGTCTGAAAAAACGCCTGCAGCTTTCAAAGCTCTCAAGCCCCCAGCTTGTAATGCAGACTCCCTCAGGAGCCTCTAGTCAGGAGTCAGTCCAAATGTAGTGCTGCATGATTTTAATCCAATCTCCAGAAAATGCAAATGAATGAACATTTCCATTCATTAGTGTTGTGCGAATGTTAGGAGTTGGTTCATTGGGATAAGGAGCTGGTGATGCGAAAGTTGGATGCCATTAAATCATTGCAAGGGAAAGACAACAAGACGACATAATTAAAAGTGGCAGTCAAACAGCCGAGAACGATGTAGAAAACATGATGGTAATGCAGATTTTCTGTTTGTGTCATGTATACATTTGAGGAACGTTAGCATCAAGGTTGAAGTCACGTAACTTCATGAATGTCATTAATTATTCACCAAGTCTGTTTTTGTTTGTATCAATATACCAGCTTTTGCACCTTAGACAAGTGTAAAAGCTTTTTTGCAATATTTCAGGATCGTATTTTTTCAATTTTTGGCATTTTTACGCAGTTTTTTTTAAATGCATACATTCAAAATACACATGACAACCCTAACCCCGAACGGAAACACACATTAAACATGTTTCACTGGCTGTAATGGCAGTAATGTGCAATTGCTTGTTTTATCTTGTGTGGTGTATCATCATGGAAGATAACCAACGCAGCATCTGGGGCCCTTAATCCTCGTCAGCAGCATGGACTTTATGTTTATCCCATTACCAAGCACTCTGGTTACCAATTAAGCCTTTCCCCTGACACTGTGAGATCAATCAGACCTACATAATATTTACATTACAATTACAAGTGTTTTCATACATTTATAATAATATTTTAAAGGGTCATTTCAAAAATCTGATCTCTTTGATACCCCATTACTATCTAGGTTTGATGATGTTTTGGGATATTTCATCTCTGAGACTTCTGACATCACTATCAACTGTTTTTATTGGACAATTCTTTCACCTAGAACATTGCTGTTGGGTTTGGGAACTTGGAGATCGAGTTTCTGATTGTACCTACTAGTCATCCCATGGTATTTTCCATTTGGATAGGTAGAAAGTATTAGGTATTTGGAAATTTTAGACTTTGTGAGTTAACATGGACCACCCAATCATGACAAGTTTATGGCTCTGTGACACTTGGGGCAGTACTCTGAGATGATGCCGTTACGAGGCCCTCATGAGCGTTTGACTAATCTTACTAAAACTGTCTCTCAGATAAAGGCAGCTGGAGTAGCACCCAACAGAATGAAATTTCACTAAGCTCAGGCGGGGGACTTCCATTTACCGTACCATCTCAGCAACAGCCAAGTGTTATTGACGATGACGTGGAACGTTCCCAGTCATGTACGAAAATACAGCATGAGGATCTCATGTAAACAGCAGCCTGAATAAGACTTCAATCGGAATATTGCCATCAGCCGTACATGCAAATGCAAAGAACTGTAAGCTGTTCTGGATAAGACTGTCAGCTAAATGCCAAACATGTAAAACGTCTTTCTCTTTATCTTTTGTTTTTCTTCTTCTTCCTACAATCTCAAATCCCGTTCTATTATCCAGGTACTGATGTGGAAATGGTGGCTTGACTTTTCAAGCAAAGATAATACAAAAAAAAACAACTTGTCTCACCTCCAGGAGGAAAGGCTCAATCTCAGAAACTTTTCCCGTGGCGACACACTGGAACGAGGCATTCTGCCCGGCATTCACCTCCACGTCACCCAGCCGAGAGAAATGAGGCACCTTGTCTGTGATGGGAGGACACACACACATACACACACACATACAGAGTGATGAAAGTGGCACATCTGGAGCCGAGCATCACTGTCTAAATATATTAAACACACAGATTGTGAAGTGTAATTTATTCAGAGCTTGTACAATAACTACACACCCAGACCTCGATACGACCTCACAGACATGAATGCATGTAAATATGGCACAAATCATGCAGATATATATACATATATATTCTTCTAAATCAATCATTAAATAATTTTATACATTTTAAAATATCACCTGAAGCTGTTTTGCAACCAGGTTGACTCACCTCGTCCCCAGTGGCTAAAGTTTTCACAGATCATAAGGCTGCATATGAGACTAAATCACTTATTAAAACAGACATTTTTTAATTACAGCCACACATACGCAGACATCCTCCATTCAGTCTGACAAAGACAGTTTCCTACGATAACAGAGATTGTTTTTCTGCAGCATCAAATATTGCACGCTCTCACATTGGACATCTAATCTTTTAAAGCTCTATCAAGAATGCGTCCTTATTCTGTTTATGCCAGCTAAAGAATGCTACTTGATATTACTCTATCATTCATTTCAATAAAATATGAAATAGAGATGCAAAACAGGGCTAATTTTACCAAACGACGACTGAATTCTGCCTCTTTACGCGCCATACATAATAGATGTGTGTGTTAAAATGCATGTCCATTGTGTTCTTGTCACATGACATACCCTGGAGTTATTCACAGGTTTCTGCCAACATACACAAACGCCATTACATTTGTTTACTGTAATGCATGCCACACCATATGGTAGAGCTGCAATACATCCGTGTCATTCATCATAGTGTTCTTTAAGGTATCCTGTGGAGTTTTCTTATAAGCAAACACGTTTAAATTTACATTTTAACACATTGCTTTTTCCCCTTTAGTCTAACAAATATTGCTGTTTTTTCCCCCTGAGGTTTAAAAAAACAGCTTAAATGCATTTCCTTCCTCAAAAACATTCACAGAACTAATTATTTTGAATATTTGGAAGCCTACATTCTTTATTATCTATCATTATCTAACAACAGAAAAAACAGACCTGTTTAAGAGCATACATTTTGAGTTTGAAATCCAGCGAGCTAAATGGAATTGAGCCACCATTAATTAATTAACTGCATCGTCTATACCTGAGCTTCTCCTGCTCTAACCTGTCAAAATGCGTTCAAGTGGCAGTTTCACTAATGCAATGTTTGGCTCCAAACTACATCACATTACTTTAACTAAAAAGTATCGTGGTCTAACAATTATCTTTGGAATATTGAAGCATTTATAACCCCCCAACATTTGCATTAACTTAAAAGTTGGCAGACAGTATATCACCAACAATACCCATGTAGCTACATCCAAAATGTAAATTAAGACACTTAAACTGAAACAAGTATCAAGAGTAATGCTGGGACCAGAGCTGGCAGTAATTAGATTTTGTCTTAATATATAACATAACTAAATTCAACAGGTTTCACGAGTTGTGTTTTTGGCAGGCAGAAAAATGTATAAGCTAGCATTAGCACTGTAAAACCTGCTGTTAACTTTATTTACATAAGAGACCTCATGAACCGAACTGCAAAAATTGCTCCTTAACTTCTAACTTCTAAGACTAAACCTGGAATAAAGGTTATTGTTCAACTGTTTGACTTGCTCATGTCATTGCATGCTAACGCAGCATACACAGCAACTGATGTTATGCTATAAAGAAGCATACCATTTAGCTTACGCTTACATAATGTAAACATGTTTATTTGTACCAGAGCAGCACCTCCTTTTCTCAACAAGACTATTTGTGACACTGGTTAAAGTCATGGGCTATTTTAAAAAAGATATATATTTGTACACAAGCACGTCCAAGATCTAACTTTACTTGCGTTAGATAAACCTGTCAGCTTTCATATTGATGTCTGTTCTCTGCAGGTTGTCAAAAGACATTCTGGTGTGTAAAAAAAAAAAAAAAAAAAAAAAAAAAGTCAAAGTTGAAACTAAATAACTACTTAATTGCACTAAACATAGACTGAGGACAAAGTAGATCCTTTAATGTGACAGGTGGAAAGCTCCATTTATCTCTCCAGTATAGTATCATAGATAAATAAAAAAAAAAAAACATTCATTTCCTCTCTGTTTCTGAACCTGAATCTTTAAAACAGCTTTTAAAACACCCGATAAATAAAATAATATAAAAAACGTACAAACGAATTCTGTTTTTACATGCTGAGTTAGACCGTACTACATCGAACTGGCAAGATTTTTCAGGTAATGAAACAAAATGATAACAGTGTAATGAGACAATAATAACCTCCAACATATAAGAGATTGGCCACAATAACTGGAAGTCCTGCTGTGGTGTAAACAGGATATGTTCTGGGCAAATTATTTCCACTGGTCACACCAATATGATGCACAAAATTACATTCTGATGCAGAGGCCGACACTGTTCCCACAACACACAGATTCATGCTTGGTTTCCACAGTAACCAACAGCAGCATCTGGCTAAGGATGGGATGATAGAAATTACATCTTGCATTTTACCTAGTGCTCATTTTTCTCTTCCCTCTCCGTCCAATAAGCAGATTAAGAGGGCTCTGCGGTAGCAAATCTCCTCAGGAGCATGTCCGTGACAACACCTAACTTATTCTACATATGTAAACCAGAAGTAAAGATAGCTGCAGAGTGAAAACTAGCAAAGCACACACCCTGTAAACAACTGTTTTGTCTGGAGGAAATGAGCATAAACTTTCAAGTCATCTTTTAAAAGACAAGTGTTCATAGCCCCAATTATAGGAGGAAGTCATTTGAGAATGACGCAATTGCAAAATTTAATTTAAAATCTAAAAGCCCAGTAGTGTGGATGTGTGACCTGCTTAGCCTTAATTAATACCGCTAAACATAAATAGAGGCAAGGTAATTTGAGTCTCAAATGTATTCCGGCTCTTACTCTTGATGCAGGAGGGATTGGTCTTGACTGAAACACGTGTTTTGAATAAAGACACGGACTCCAGAGGAAAACAACACGAATGTCAAATGAGTGGGAATGCAAACTGAATAGCAGTTGCTGTTGACTTGAATCTTTCCTAGGGGGGGCGTACCATTATTCTTGCTGCCTGTGGGGAAATTTATGCCAGCTTACTAATGTTTACTTACATCTCTGTGTGACTGTGTGTGTTTTTAGGGGTGACTGCTCTTGCAGCTACACCAGCTGGTACAAAAGAATACGTGATGGTACACATGTATTTTCTGTACTTGGCCTTAGTTTATGTGTAAGACGATGGATGTCTACATGTGAGGTTGAATACGCATCAGTTGTGCTTTATGTTTCATGTATTTACGGCGTCCATATCAGAGTTACAATGATTAGCCAATTAATCTATTAATGGTCAACTGATTGGCAACTATGTTGATAATTTGTTGAGAAAGAAATGTGAATATTTGCTGGTTTCTTCCTCTTCGTCCTCTCTGACAGTCAACTGAATATCTTTGACAGAAGACGGAATCTTGGGGTTTGCAGATTATAGATTATTTACAGATTAATCAATAATAAAAATATTAAGCCATAGTACATATATAAAGCAGCCTCTGGCAGGGACACTAATCTTAGCTAATAGGCATAGCGTGGCTCACCATCTGCATCAAGGCTGAACTCTGAGTCACATACCGAGGGGACCTGGCAATGCTACTTAACCATCTTTGGATGGTTAAGCAGCATGGAAATGCATCCATCGAGGATAGGGTGACAGAGGGCAAGTGCCAAACTTTGAGATGAGAAAAAAATAAAGGAATAAATAATGGATCCTTGCTGGTTTTAGAAAGGGTTATTTCTGTTCCTCGGTCTGTTTCCCAGTGAGGATTCAATGATTTATAACGTGCGGCCTGTCTGATTTTTCAATAGAGCAAAAAGAAGATATCTGAATTTCATGAGCTCATAAATACCCTATATTATCATCCATTAACATTTTCTCACATTTATGCAGCTAAAAAACAATATTAGCATTGTCATAAAAGGCCAGTGTGGATCTAAGCAGCAAGGTACAGAAATACTTGAATGTGCAGATAGTTGATGCATGAGAGCAGGTTTTAAAGCTGCATTAACTGAGTTTTCTGGCCACATTGAGGCAGCAGAACACATATTACATAGCTGTCACATGCTACAACATTTCAAGCTTCTGGTAGTGTGATGAATTTTTTTACCCTCTTATTTATCAATGTTTTGATTCACACCGCCTCATTAGAAAAAGATCTGAGTCTTTAGCTGCTAAATGCTCCACTATGTTCACCAGATAGTCACAAACTTTGTCTGCCATCTGCTGCCGCACAAATAACGTACAGTGGGTTCATCAAGGCTTTCATGCTCCATTTGAAAATTGAGTTATGTTGAAGAATTTGTTTATCACTGCCCCATCCTGTTCTGAATTGACTACATGAACATCTGTTTATCCTAATAATAAATAGTACAAAACAATTTCTCGACAACACCTGAATTGTTATGGCCTTTATGGAAAACCTTCTCAAACAGTGCCAGGTCAAAGTAACCTAGTCAAGATCTTGGTATTCCCCATAAAGCCCCAAGTAATGTTGGAAGTGAGCCTGGCATGAAGGCAAGCCAAAGAGTGATCAGTTGATCAATATAAAAAATTGATCAGTGCAGATCTTATATAAGCAAAATGAGCAAATATATGCCACAAAACCTTTAAAACATTACAAGAGTTCAGCTTTTCATTGGGTGTCTGCCTCTGAAACTGAAATGAGACCACCATGATGCAATACAATCTTCACTGAAACTACTGGAACTCAGCGCACACATTATTACATCAATTAATAATGATGGCAACAAAAACATAATGATCTATATGTGTGTGAAATCTAATTAAAACCTTGCATTACATTTGATTTAGGTTAATGGAATCCCGTCAACAAGCAGTGCAGATATGAGCCATTATAAACTAAATATGTAATCTAACTCTGCATTATATCACAGCTGGGAAACAAGAATTGGGCAAACTGATAACTGTTAAATGGATAAACTTATTATTTAATAATTACTCCATTTTCAATTGACTTTCATTCTGTTTTAGCACCATTTTATCTCTTTCTGGAAGTCAGTATGGGTCAGTGTAGCTTTAACAAGGACAACTACTTCCAGGCAAACCAATCAGAGGAGATTTAGCTTTCTGTCTGTGGCGTCCAATAGAGGTTATCATCTTGTAAACAGCACTGGGTGAAAAGGGCTGCTGTGATGAGTACTGCATCTACACAGAGCCTGTCTACCAAAAGGACTGTGGGGGGTATAATGGTAAACGGACAGGACATAATGTAACATTACCAGCATTCATAAACCCCCTGATATCCTTGTAATTACAAAAAAAACCAAAACTCACGGAGTAGATCAAAGTACAATCACTACCTGTCCTTTTTCTTCCTGTAACATCACATTATCCTTAAAAGCACCCGGCTGAGAGCACAGCCATCAGAGGAGGTAAAGGTCAGCCATTCTGCCAGGACAAAAGTGAAGCTTCCCACTGTGTTATTGTGGCTGTGACACTTGGACAAGTACCAGGTATATGTGCTTCAGTTGCCCCCTCGTGAGCAGGATTACCTCGTAGTCCAGGAAAGGATATTTCCAGGAAACCGTTGAGCTCTAGGAAACTCAACGGTTTCTGGAAGGACCCTTTTCCCGGGCTCAGTGAAGGTCAGCAGGTAGGCTATGAGCAGTGTAGAACGGGTACTTACAACAGGGGTAATTGAGTAGCACAATGTCGTCCAAGGCAATGTAGCCCTGTCGCTCCTCGGAAATGGTCGCTTCAAAGATGACCTGTGGAGAGAGTAGATAAATTAAATGACTACACACCATTGCATCTTGAGTGACAAGTAGTCTGACAAAGAAGGAAATTGGGGGAATGGGGTCCAAAGGTCTGTCATTAACAGAACTCTGCAAGTTTTTCATCAATTCCACTTTACATTTAAAAGAAAGCTCTATTGTACAACTCGATATTGGCATTAAAACAGTTATTTGGAATATTTCTTGCATTTCTGGTTGAGCTTTATAGTGTGCTCTTTCAAGGATAGTATTTTAATCACAGCTATGATTGAATTTATTAGAAGAATGTTTTTATTACATTACATTTATTTAGCTGATAATTGTATCCAAAGCGACTCACAATAAGTGCACTCAAGCTTGAGGACACAACCTAAAAATTGCAAGAATCATCAACTTTATGAAATGCGCTGCACTGCTTTAAGTGCTACATTTAGGAAAAATTAAAGATAGAGAAAATATTTTTTTTGTTTTATGGGCCAAAATGATTCTGAACAGGTGTCCAAATGTCTTGAATCAGATTATTTTTCGTCTCTCTGAAACAGCAGGATTTGATATAAATGCTCCCTTGAGGCTCAGGCAATTTCTGCACCAACACTGGTCAAATATTCCAAATGTAGATTGCAAACATGGGAATACATGCATTTGTAATTTAATTTTCTGGCAATAAATCAAGTGAGTTGGTTCTCACTGAAAATCTCAGTTATTTGCCCTATGCAGATCATTAACCAGACCCAATCCTAATTCTAAACCTATCCCAATGATGTGTCTTCCACTTTTTTAGTGTCATATTTTTTTAATCATATCAAGGTCTAAATATAGAGGGTATCTTATGCTGTACATATTGTGAAGCCCTTCCCTTGAGGCAAATTTGTGATATATAAATATATCTAAAATTGACTTTACTTAACCATTAACCATCTCTTGACTACTGGATCATGAGCATTCAAACCTTCTCTCTAACCATTGCTCTGTTCTTAGCTGTCTGATATTGGATAGGGCTTATCAAATGACTCAGAGAGCAGGTGTGTTAAGATGTAATGCATAGTATCTTTGGTGCATTGTTTTGTTAACCTGCTTTGATGGACTGAGTCTGGGAGTGTGCACTTGATTGTCTACTCACAGGTTTGTTGAGAACTGCCTAACCAGCTACCTCCAGATTTGAAATCACTATTACAAACGCAGCTATTACTAACCCCCCATTTACGCATACAGGCCTGAAAACTGGAGAAGCAACAGGACACCAGTCATTATGAATTGAGGCACAGTGCACAAGCTGTCACTGGCGGCCGACACTCAGAAGTACAATGTGGGAGAAGCTTTACCGTCATGCAAATGTGCAACCAATATCTATAATGCCAGTGTTACAAGAAAATGTGGATTAATAATGGATTATTTGTTTTGATTATTAGGCGAAAATGCCATATACAGTATAATATTGAGTATAAACTAGGCAAGACAAGAAAATATTGCATTGATGATTTGATAATAAAAATAATCAGTTGCAGCTCTGAATATTAGATTAATCTGTAATGGTCAAGTACCTAGCTAATTTGCTCACAATATCTAAAAGATTACAGATTTTAGTGTACCAGAAACACAGGAACTGAATGTAACTGTTGAATTATACAGATTTAACAATACATATTGCAATATAAATATACTGCAAAGCAATTGCAAAAAAGGCGCTAAACACCAGCGGGAAATAAAATACTTGTGGAGCTGTACAGTGGCAACATCAGTATAACAAATAATAAAAAGACACCCTGCTACTTTAGAATTCGTATGTAAGAACTTTCAAAGCACTTTCAAATGGCAAAAACACTTCTAATGGTTTAGTCTTCAATTAAGTGTAGCTACTTGATTATACTTATTGTTAATGTAAGTCTAACAATGATATTTCTTTTTTGCACAGATTTAATGTTATCAAGCCATAAAGTGCATAAAACATGAACAAGTGTGTCTCCCCCTCTCTACTGTCCCTTTCATCAATCCATGCGGCAGCTGCAGGTGTCCTTAAACACAGCCTAAATATTCACTCACTCATCTAAATGAGGCGGGCGCACGCAGAGCTGAAAAGTGAATCGGGAGGCCTCCCAGAGTGCAACAAAGTCATTGTGGGTTTCTGGGTAGTAATTACAGTCAGCAGAGCCCAAATCATCTGCTCCACAAGCAACTCTTTACTTTTTTACTGCACCGCAACTAACTTTAAACTTGTGGGTTGAGTGCATTAACAGTTATAGTTGGAACTGTATAATACATCAGACGTGTGTGTGTGTGTGTGTGTGTGCGAGTCACCCACTCATACTACCTCTAGTTATCTATGCCAAAGCCCAGTGGAAGTCAGACTGTGACCGTGCACTCAGACGGGCAATAGATTGCAATGTTGACAATACATCAGGCTTTAAGTGCCTAGGGCCAATCAATACCACAAAAGGCCTTGGCAGATGGATACAGACTAAGGCTTTCTTTCCACTAATTTATTTTTATTTTTCATTCCTATGTCGGGCCATTAGAGACGTCTGACCGATTAACTCTTCAATTCATCACGCGTCAACGCACCCACCGCCATCGATTCACTCAACTCCGCGCTTTGAGCCATCATTAAGCTCCTCCGCATCTGCCCTCACTTTTAGAAAAGTGTGTTTGAGTATGACTGAGCCAGACACTGAGGAATAACCTTGGCATCCAATAGCTGTGCGCATATAAACACGAGTTATTATCCAAATGGCTACAGTAGAATCCCCTCATGTTTGCATACACAAAGGAGGGCTCTGCAAATGAGACAATTTGCTCAATGTATGCAGCAGTGTGAGTGGGAGAATGTACGGTGGCCCTGAGAGCTCAACACACTGATACTAATGCAAGAAAATGCATCACGTAGACAAAACCCTATCAAATGAAATTTAATGTTCTGAAAATACTGAAAACAAGAGTAGCTAAAGAAAGAAAGATGCCTCAAGTTGCATAGAAAAAAAAAACTGAACTAAGTGATACAACGTTTTAGGGGACACAAATCCTTACCATGGTTATGGTACTGTACTCCATGACATGGGCTGTGTGTATCATGTACTATCATGTGTGTCACACACTTACACATGGTGCATAGGAGCTGCAAAAATATCTAAATCATGCAATCAGGCTATTGAAACTGTGGCTTACACCAGGGCAGTCAACTTGAGTGCATATCCGATTGTTGCATTGGTTGAAATGCTTTATTTTGAATATAAAAAAAATAGAAGACAAATAAAATATATAGCCTATATATAACAATGAAAAACAATATATACAGTGTACATAAACAAGCATCTTCCAGTAAGCAACATACATTAACATTTCATGTCCAAGAAGGAATAGGAAGAAGCACCATGCTTGTCCAGTCTTACTCTGTTCATCAATACTCAGTAAACAACCAACTCACAAAAGCAACTTTAACTGTTATAACTAGTGCTTCACAAGTCAACCACTATGTCAATCCTCTTGTACATCAACAACAGAGTGTGAAAAGGGAAAAATAAAATAAAACCAGTCAATGGTATTGTATTTATCTGTACTTTTTTTGTTTTTCTGCAGTTATTGAGGACGATTTCTTCTCCTCTTTCTGCTTGACTTTTGTCTATTTGCATGAGTTTTCTTATGTTGCGGTGTGTTGGGCTGCCGTAGTAAGGAGACATAAAAAGATGTATAGAGATGAACCCTGTACAGGGAAAGATAGTGGAGGAACAGCTTGCATAGGAGGAGCAGACAGAAAGTGGAAGGAAGCTTAAGCCACACTGATATTGTTTGTCATGACGGGGGCTGATAGCATCTTTAATATTTGATAGCAAAGTTTCACCCTTTTCCAATACTTACACAAGTAGGCACGGACGAAAATCTATTTCTGCAAACAATGTAAGAGATGGATTTGTCCAATTGAGAATATCTAGTTCAAGGTGATGTCATCCTCCAGCTTTCTTTCAAGCTTTTGTTGTGACAACAGAAAAAAGAAGGACACTGCAAAAGCAGAATCTGTGATGTGTGAATCACGGTTTGGTTTACTGCAAGCAGTAGGGGGCCACCACCTAAGATGGAGGGCTGTGTCACCGGCAGTAGCCAAAGGAAATAACACGAGAAACAAACCAGAGTCAGGATGCAGGTTCTGGCACAAGAACAGCAAGTGTAGACAGTCAAGGAGACAGAAGCAGCTGGACAGTCACATTTGATGTAAAAAGCATGCAAGCATTTTAATATGCGGCTCCTGCTGCAGCGCGTTTGGCTCATAAAATTCAATGTCGGAGAATTGATAGTGTAGAGTAACAAAATCCATACTGCATCCCAGGAGGCCTCGTCGTGAATACATAAAATGTGTGGCGGCAGTAAAAAGCATTGCATCAAAAACAAGATTTGCACAGTAATTAATATTTTAAGCTTTTAGTTTTCATTACAGCGCTGCAGAAATTATTTATTGTGTGCGCGCTAATGATAAAGTTCTCAATTGATCTGTGGACGACATCAATCTTCATGAGGACTTTGATTCATTTAATGACTTACATGCAATCGTTTGAGGAATGTGGTGAACAAAAATTGCAACAATGTTCTGTTAATTGATTTCTTCAGCTACAATGAGACCAACACTATTGATCCGTATTGGCAATGAGGCAGTAAAACATTGAAATATATGATGTGCAATTGCGACTGCCACCTTTTTCTCCACAGACTGAGGAAATAAAGTGAGGTGTATACTGCAGCCTGCTGCTGGAGACAGTCCATGCTGGATGTTTTCATTTTGTAAACATTTCGTGTTTGTGTGTGTGTGCGTCGTTCAGACATTCACCAACAGTGGACTTGCACGCCCCACTTGCCAAGTGGGGACCTGCAGGTGTGTGAGGGGCAACGTTCAGACTCAGCACTGCCTCTGCAGGCCAGAGCAGGAATTTTAACACTTTAAAAACTTCTTTTTTTCCCCCACACTTCTCCATAGTGTCGATGGGTTCCAGCCCGAGGCAGCTGTTCTGACCAAAGGGAGCTTATTTCACAGGCTCCGTCCTGAAGTTGTCAGCCTCCTTTAACATGATCTTTTATTATCTTTTTGTAAAAAAAAAACTATAAATCCTCAACTTTAGTGGATATTTTAACAAATCTTATGCTTCACTGGCGGCCGACACTTACACTAATTGTTATTCATTCATTTCATGTATTTCTATGGTTAATGAGGACTGAAATACATCACTACTGCTTCCAAGATAACTGACAAAGTTTTATGTATATTACAGACAAGAAATCAGTTTTATCAGTTGATCGGTATCTCTGATAAAATCCAATCATATAACAATGGATAAATTAAAACAGAAGATTCTGGATAATGAGTACTTTAATCTTGGATATTTTCCTGATATTATTAGCTATAGTTAAACTAATTTTAGTTAGTATTAAGTATGCATAGTTCCCCGTGTATTCTTCATGATTAGGTATGCAATCTGTATCTAGTACGGGAATGGCAGAGTCTGCCACAACAAATAAAAACTGCTATATAGAGAGGTCATCACTGAATGCATCTGCAGTGAATGGCTATTGAAGAAAACATGACGACCATGAATAGTATTAAAGATATAGCTCCAGAATTCTACCTTTAAAGTCAGCAAAGTTTACAGAAAAGAAACAGACGACTGTGTTGCTATGACCCTGACTAAAGCTATTTTGCTACACTGCTTCACTACATGGGTAAAATAAGGTGACAATTTGGTAGGAAAAAACAATTAAGTAGGTAAGCAAAAGAGTGAGAGATAGGAAAGATGAGAGAGAAGGAGGCTAAATAGGGTGATGTATTGGGAATTAAG
The DNA here is from genome assembly GCA_946959425.1 of Argyrosomus regius. NCBI lineage: Eukaryota > Metazoa > Chordata > Actinopteri > Sciaenidae > Argyrosomus > Argyrosomus regius. The sequence continues at coordinate 8,432,724 of OX336899.1, read as the reverse complement.
ATGGTGGGATAAGGAGGACAAAGCAGTCAAAGCATGAAGAAGAACTTAGGAAGGGTATAAAAAAAATCTAAAGGAGAGAAGCCAGGATTTTCTAAAAGCGCACCTCTTCGACGCCTACTGCACTTCCCAAAACCAAGCTCACGGGGAGAGTGTGAACAATCAAATCTCTCTTCTGTCTGCCATGATGGTCCAAACCCAGAAATATTGGCAGTGAATTTTGAAATCTCATATCAGTGAAAGTCTAAATGCAAAAGCACAACAACACCTCTGATCACTGTCCAACATATCTCTGTAGCAGTCTGTCTTTCCTGAGGGAGTGTTGATGCTTGCTGATTACTGGATTTTTTTTTTTCCTTTATTTAATCCCAACCACCACCAGCCACCTACACACACACACACACACACACACACACTTTTTCCTCCAACCCCTCTGAAGTGGCAGTCCTCTCCCTTTGTGGAGTTGCTCCTCCCTGGCCTGCAGGGCCTGAGCTCTTGGCTGGGAGTGTTGGACAGTGATCTTTATCAATGGGACTGGATGGATGAGTGGAGCCCTGTGGGGCTTGCACTGAGCTTTGAGCCGTAGCAGTGGGAGCTGGTCAGTTTTCCTGGGGCAAAAAAAAAAAAAAAAAAGAGGAGGGGAACAGGGAAAAAGAGGCACTGAGCCTCACTCCTGACTCACTTCTGTCCCTCTTCATGCAGCAGATAGACACACTTTGCTCCTTCAGGCCTTCATTTTAGTCCCCTCACTCATCTGCACAGATTTACCTGCTTCATTACGTGCTGCCGAACATCCAGGTTTACAGGACAAATAAAGCAATCTGTCCGGTGTCTGCACGTCTGGTGGGAGGACTTCAGAGAACAGCGCCTTCTCATCATTCAGGCAGCTTGGACATACATCACCACAGTAGTAGATTACATTGCTTATGCACGCCTGTCCAAATGGTAAACACCGCAGCGCTAAGCAAACTCCCCGCTTGGACTGACTTATCTGATTGTACACCTCAGCTTCCCCCTCTGAGAGCTCCCGCCCCTTGCGTCCACCTCCTCGCGGCAGACAAACTTCGAACGTCCATAAGAAAATCATTACTTTAAATCAGTTTGGCTGTTTGTGAGAGTCGCTCAGGACACGAGAGTTGAGGATGGTAAAGCGCAGGCTGTCTTCATTGATCTGTGCAGCCCTCTAATCTCATTAACTGGCTCTTGATTTATTGAGATGGGGCCCAGAGTGCGCCAAGGTTATGGAAGCAAACACCCAGCCCGCTCCCCCGCACTGAGGGTCACATGGAATTGAGGTCAATTGACTGTTCGGCAGACCCACGCTCCCGCAATCCCTTACACCAGCCACTGCGTTCTCATTAAGGCCTGTTTTGGGTTGGGGCTGGGGAGTGTAGGAGGCGGCGGGCTCGTGGGAAGAAAGAAAGCATTAGGGGATAAATTATCAACCGTAATGAGGTGAGGCAAGGCTGCATCCAGTCATCAGAATCTTACAAGCTACACAACGGCGCTAATAATGCAGCATTGACAATACAGGCATCAAACGGAGCTATTGATTACACTGCAGCACGCAGGCAAATTGACCAATAAATAAAGATACAATGCAAACACACGCCCACTGTAATTATACACCTATTGAGCCACTGTGATATACGACACAGCTGCAATTTGCTAACCTTTGCATGTGGTTTAAATGATATGGAGGATGATAATAAAGCTGCTGAGGCTGACAGTAGTCACTGAACAGCTCAATGGAGCAGCTGGTGGTTCAGTACCATGCTAAGTGACCCCTGAAACTTTTAACAAAGGGAGGGATGATGTTTACAAGTGCTAAGCAATCATCATCACAATATTAGAAAAACATTTCCCCAATAATGATACATATCAGAGACTCTACAGCTACGCTAGCGGCAACATGCTGATGCTAAACAGTATAATGTTTCCCATTCACCATCTTAGTTCAGTGTATTTTGAGTTTAGTTTTGCTATATGTTAAACGTCCTTTGATTTGTATGTAATAATCCAAGTATTGGACAAACTAGATGAGAAGTACCAAAAGTTAGTCTGCTTCATCCTTTGGGGGCAATGAACGTCCATGACATGATGAATGGATTACATAGTAATCCATCCAATAGTTCAACCAACCAACATTACCAATCCAGAGCTATGACGCTAGCACGGCTAAAAATGCTGAACATTGTACTCCATTCTTTATTACTGTTCGATTTTACACTATTTTTAACTGAACAAATCATACAGAAACACATTTTACTATGACTCTACCTGTATGATTATATGTGACAATTAAACTTAACTTGAAGTTGAATGTCATCAAATGCGCAACGCCGTGCTGTGGTCTACCATAATGCAGCTGGCATCTGACAAAACTCTTCAAACATGTGAAACAAACAAAAAAAAAAAACACAATAACTCTAACTACAGCCACTTACTGTGTTAGTTTTTAATTACACTTTGCTCATTTCATTAAACAATAACATGACATTTCATTACAATATGAGTTCACTCATAGAGTCAACATACAATATTATGGAATTATTGCTCAGCCCTAACAGTGACCTTGGCCAGCGACTTTCACCATCATCATTAACTCTCACCATGTTACTGCATGCTGTATGTAATCAATCAATCTCCATCATTATTCATAAAATCACAGGGAAACACTAACTGAAAAAAATTAAAAACTAAAGCGTCTGTTCATTATTTATTCATGTCTTAATTATTTTTGGAGTACTGATTAATCATTCATTTGATAAAATATCGCATATAATGGAAACTGTCCATCACAATTTCCCAGAACTCACACTGATGTCTTATTTAGTTTGAGTAGCATATTAAATATATTCATTTTACAGTGATAAGAAATCATTTGAGAAAATCCATTGTAAGTATCCATTTGTGAAGCTCTGACCAGTATGTGTGATAACTTTACCTAATAAATGTCTCGTGGCAAAACAGATATTAAAATTACAATCCATTCAGTCAATCAATAGCTGATATTATATAGTTAACGTATAATATCATCACTCCTGATAGGACAGTATTGGATTTTTGAAGAGGCTCTCCAGTTGTTTAATATTTCATTTCTATACAGCTGAAGGCTCACAACTCAAGACACATTTAAAAAGGAAGTCAAAACAACAAAGGCAGAGATATCCTAACTTTAAATCCCTTGCACAGTTCAAGCTCCAAAAACACTGGATCCATTACCACGGGGGTGCCAGTAGTATATTAAAGTGGTAGCATGAGCTCGTGGTAGTGAGCTGCAGCTGGTTTTTATCTTGTCTTTCTTAATTTCAGATGTGTGAAATGATTCGCCCATGGTGACTCAAACAATTGATTGGATTTAAAGAATAATGCTGACCTCTGAGTTTTGAAGCAGAGACGTGCGAGAGAGACAGCGAACTCAAATAATCATTTTTATGTCTGGACTTTGATTTAAATCACTGTGCAGGCATCTTCAGCACTAAGGACCAAGTGTCAAAGCTGTTTTTACTTTACATCAGCTTCAGCTTGACCACTGAGGCATCTTATCACCCAGTGAGTGTAGTGTTGTATAAAGCATTGCATTTGTTATGACTGTATTGCTTTATGCTTTGTGTGTGGCTTATCATTTCTTGGTTAGTTGTTGCAATGTTTCACGTTTAACTATAAAAAATTACACGACATAAAATGTTGTTCCTGTCGCATGCATGTATACAGGACAGCATCCCCTGCTGAAAATATGTTCATGCACACATGTCTGGATCCCATAACTTTAACTCTATACCATATTTCCATAAATTCCTTCTGGTTAATGACTATGTTTTTTTAAACTTGACTCAACTCAACTCATTTCTGTTAAAACCAGCCACAGAATTGTTTTCACAGGCTCAGTGTTCGCCATGAAGAAGTTGGGGTAAAATCTGTGGCGTGCCCCTTTAACAAGTGACTCACTGCACTGTGTTTATGTCAAATTCGTATTTATTACATAAAAGAACAACATTGCAAGATCAAACTGGCTTTGAGCTACAAATGTTGTTCGTCTTTCATGTGCTAAAAATGAACTGAAAATAACATTTGACAGCGTTAGAGAGATACCATGTTTAGACTCTGGACAAAATGTGGTCGGTACTGTATGTGTGGGTTTCTACAAAGTTTGTTTGGATCCAATTTACAAATCTATAATTACCTACCAGGTTTCATTTCAGACAAAATCGTAGATGAGTACAACAGCTGCAACAAGGACTGTGTAGTGTATATAGAAAGAAAAACAAAAAAAACTGGCAGAAGTCCCAGATTCCTGTCCAATTCAACTGATCTTAAAGCTTAAAACTTAGTTTCAAAACTTATATATTTAATAATATAGAGAAATAAATTTGCAATAATCGATTATCTTCATTACTGGTTGATCTGTCAATCAATTGATCCATTAGTTGTTTGGGTCATAACACATCAGAAAAGGTTGATCAGTGTTGCTTAACCCAAAGATACTAAGATTTAAAAGGAAAGCAGAAAATATTCACATTTGAGAAGCTGAAAGAGAGAGAAGAGAGTTTGGACATTTGTTGCAGCGCTACAGAAAAAACATAAATTAAATAACGAATAAAATAGTTAAATAACCAACAATCAAAGTTAAAGTTTGGGGGGAAAAAAACAAAAAAAACATTTGATACTTAAAACGCTAACGATTTGCTTCATCAGAGCTGTGTGGGTGTAGTTTGACCAGATTTGACTGACTTGATTGGTGCATAGAAGGGTCACATACAACGTGACATCGCATTTTATCATTTGAACCCCGCCTACATACAATCAGTGAGAAGAGCACAGACAAAACATACAACAATTTCTCATGTGAAATAACCAAAAGTGTTCCAACTTGTGTTCACGTAGGATGATTTCAGGCCGTTTACTGTACTACTCCACCAAATCTGACCAATATTTTCACCGTATATTTATACAAAGGCTCTTACCTGGTATTCACTGGGCCAGAAAGTGCTGACAGCGAGCTCCACCTGGTGCCACTGGCGTCCCTGGGAGCCTGAGATATTCCACACTGCGCTGCCCTTGGGGCCCCCATTGACCCGGATGTAGACCTGCAGGTCCCCGGGGCTGTGGCCGTCACGGCTGTACAAGAAGTAGCTAAACTGGATGCAGTGGGTGTCGTTCTCGCTAAGCGGGAGCAGTAGCAGCTGAGCCCGTTGGCCTCCGAAATGCTGCGAGGAATTGACCATCATGAAAGACCCTGGAGGGAAAAACAGAAAATAAGGACATGCTTGAGGACTAAAAGTACTTTTCAATTCAAATACTGCTGATTTCACAGTTAAATCGTTATTGGCAGACTCTCAAAGACAGCTTACTGAGGTGAATTGAACAGATAAAGAGCAGTGTGAAACTTTAATCCCAATAAAACAGATCGACCTTGCCAAGTAAAGACTCCGCAGCAGCTATACCTACATTTACTTTACAAATAGGAGCTATTTCAGCATTTTTACCTGCCAGACAGTGCTGAGTGACCTGAAATATAAAAAATAACAAGATCCAACTCTAGGATTTACCTGTAACACCCCAGCCCAGGATAGATATGTCATGTTAGTTTTCAAACTGAAGAACGTTTGCCTCTTTTTATTTTTAAGCCCTGAAAAAGCCTGAGAGCCAAAGTTGACAGGCTCAAGGTTGTTACCCAGAATATCTGTGTGATCCTCTCTGGCTACTTGTCTGTATTTGGTCTGTCTCTGTTTCTCCCTGCTTCCCTGCTTTCACAGGGCTTCCATCAGTTTTGCAGCGCTGCCTCAGATCTCATGTGTTCAAAGCTACAGCACTGGGTGTCAGATTGGGCTTTCATTTTGGACCGAAGTTCACAGAGTCACTGCTGGCTCTCTCATCGCTGCAGCACAGCAGAGATTCCCTGGCCGCGAGAAGAGAGCGCCACAATGGAGGGAGGGGAAATAAAGGGGCAGCTTTGCCTTCGACTGCTTCAGCAAAATGATTGTTTCTGAACCTATTCAACATTAAAACCAACACATTTGATTTCAGTTGCAAATGCTGATTTTTCTAAATTGTGGAAATAAACATCATGAATAAAAGTTGCACCATTAAAACCATTTTCAAATATGTAAAAGGACTTCATGAAACAAACAAACACTGCACTAAAACGCTCGTAGTTGAGAGAGTCATTTGTTCTTTGGGAGGCTGAATGCACTTATTGTAAGTCCCTTTGGACAAAAGCATCATACGAATATATACACGAATATAATGCAACGTCTTGTAATTGTGTCACACTACACACAATAAAACAGCAAACTGTCACGTGCGGTGCTCATTTATGTCCTCACAGCCGTTGGATCAGACCGATTTCAGGTTGATATTGTGTCATCTGTTCCCAAACACACAGTAAGGGTTTACGAATACAAAATCTTTTACAAAATCTCAACCAATTGTTGTCAACAACTGACTCTCTCTCAGTAAAACAGCTTCCCTGCAATGGCCACTGATACGAGCACATTTTATGATTTTATTTTTAAAGAATGAATTCTTCCAGCTCTATTCAATGGCAGAAGAAAGTGTTAACATCATAATGTCTGTAAAAGTTTTAAAAAAAGAATATGAAAAGAGATAAAAGCTGACAAACACTTTTCAAACACTGTCTAGCCCATCATAGCGGCCGATTCACTAGAAAAGACACATTTACATATTCTCAATGGGAAGAAAGCAGCAATAATCTTCTTTCTTTACTAGTGCATTATTAATTATGTAATCTTGTCACATCCTCTTATATTCACATAAAGATGGACACGCCAAAATGTAAGAAATTCCCTTATGCAACATTTTAATGGAAAAATAACTACTGTTATAGTCGTAAAAGTTTGAAATAAAGCTCCAGAAATGTGAAGTTTCCACTTTCTAATTGCCCATTTACTCCATTCATTTAGAAATACTGTACATCAACTTAAGTAAATAGGATGTTCTCAAATTGTTCTTTCATTGTAACTTCACATTGATGATGATAAACACAGGAGACAACAGGATGGGCAATTCGCTGTCTGTGTTTATTACCTTGGACTGGTTAAAGTGGCCTTGGGGATCACACGCCTTCCTCCCTAACTTCTAATCTTCCAATCAGATCGACTCTGTGATGCCGCCAGCAGGAGAGAAGGCGCATGCTAATTGCACGTGTAACCTTCATATCCGTTGCTGTGGTGCTGCTGCTCGAGATGGCCGTGAACGAGCACAGACAGCTGGGATCGTGGGTAGTGTAGTCGCCTAGGTGCTGTAGTTGAGCGAGAGCACAATCAGAGCCCTGCCTCCTGCCATTAATCACACTGACACGGTTATTAGGCCATAATGGCAGCCGAGGGAATGCTTAAACCAGAGAGATGGCTGTAATACTCGCGCACTGACATACAGGACACATATCAGCACTCACACACACACGCACACTCTACTTTCTCTCTCTCTCTCTCACACACACACACACACACACATATATATATATATAGTTTACAAGACTCAAAAGCAGACTTCAAGTCCTGCTGACCTTCCCAAGAGTGAGAAGAGGCTTCCTCTTATAACTCTCCCATCATTACTCCTCTCCTTATCTCATTTTATTTCTCTCCTTGATTTCCTCTTCCTCTAACTCTTTTATCCACCACCACTTCTTCTTCTTTTCATTCAAAATCGTCTGGAATGCATGCGCACAAGCTCAAACATGCATAAATAGAAAGTTTAAATACACAAAGACTCGCCATCTGTTTTCTGTTTTCAAGTGAAAGAAAAATAAAAAAAAAATATCAGTGAGGGGATTTTATTAACAGGTGATGTGAAGACTCATTTTCCATCAAAGGTAAGAAACGTTCCAGGAAGTAATTTCTGCTGTTACTTTAGATTCATGTTTTCTTTAGAGTGCTGATAACAAACTACAGACTACAGACAGTCTTTTTGCTCTTTAATATCATCTGAAGAAAGGAAAATTTCCTCTAAAGGCAGCTATTTGTTGAGGCAGAGGAAAATGTGAAGTTTGTGTTATCAAGTAATTTTCCACGTCTGGACCGTGTTACAGTTGTGGCCTGGAGTGTGGTTCGCTTGCTCGGTCAGAATTACGGAGGGACTTTTGATTTCTTTCATCAGTCTCTAGCTTTAAAGAAATGAAGAAAGGAAGCAAAAAAAGAGATAGAGAGAGAGAGCGAGAGAGAGAGAGAGAGAGAGAGAGAGAGAGAGAGAGAGAGAGAGAGAGAGAGAGAGAGAGAGAGAAGAAACAGGTCAAAAGCTGGGTCAGACCCACAGACAACCTGGATATAAAGAGATTTAAAATGCATGTCACAAAGCCTCCCTGACCACTGTCCATTCCCTCCCTCAGCTCCCTCTCCCCGGCCCCCAAAGCATGGATGAGACGTCAAACTGCCAGAAATATCCTGTGATAACAAGCAGCTGCTGTCCTTTGAGATCTCGCTATATTCTTGGACAACGCTGATATTTTTCTCTCACTCACCTGCTTGGGGCAGGCTCTGGCTTAGCCCCTTACCCCCCCCCCCCCTCCCTCCCCGCCACCAATGCTGCTTTGATGTGCAGTTTCTCAGGGGGACTGTGTGGCTAAATTGCTTTTTCTTCAGCTATGAGAGCTGGACCCCCTCATTGTCGGAGGGCAAGTCTCCAACTGTCCTCATGACAGCAGCGTATTTAGAAGAGCGAGGGGGAGACATTGAAAGAAACATATCCTCAGCGAATTCTGTTTGTATATTCAAATATCTTTAAGCAACTCATTCTATTTAGTAAACCAAATTCAGACATAGCCTTGACAGTAACCTGTTAGTGTAAGCTGCAGTCTTCTTTGGATTCAGCTGAAGCCACCTAGTGGTAGTAACAAGCAAGTAAACTGCTCTAAACACCATGAAATGGCCTCTTTACTAATGTGATGTAAACTTAATTGAGATGAGACAAAACTCATGAATGCATTATCATTGATCTCCACAAAATGCATGCTGGTTAGAGTTCCCTACAACTTAATGTGATGGCATCAGTTATCAGCAATGATAACCTCATAAGGTTACAGTTCTTATATCCGTGTACAGCTAAAGCTGAATAAATTCATTCGTGGGCTGCAATTGCCGATTATTTTCACTATCCCTTAATCTAACTATTATATTCTTGATTAATCATTAATTGGTTTCATGTAAAACATCAGAAAACAATTCCCATCACAATATTTGAGAGCACAAGGTGGTGTCATTAAATGTCAAAGAGGCTGCTGAGCACGGTTACATTGCCCTTTTGCCCAGCTCCAGTTCTGGCACGACACTGGCTCCGCTGCCCCGTCAGCATTCTCCCGCAGCCAAAGACTTCCTCTTCCTGCAGGTCAAAAAGACCTGTGGTAACCTTTTTCTACCAAGTTAGCTCTGGTTCTTGAACTGGTTCTGTTTAAGATTCAATAACGGTTAAGAGTAAATAATCTTCATATTAGGAATAAAACTGCATCATGCTAATATGTTCTGAGGTGGTATGTGGTGTAAAAGGTTTGAGAAACACAATGACCTAAACACAGGTTTAGGCCTAACATTAGCTAATGACCCTTTATAGCAAAGCATATTTACAACCACTGAGCTGATATCCCTCACACTGCACATAATCATTTGAATCATTGTTCATGTAAAAATATTGATTGGTGCAGCTTTAAGCCATAAGGTAGCATACACTTCTGTTTATGTTTGTTTTGTTTTGACAAAGAGAAGGGATGAGATATTGTATAACTGCTGAAGGTTAGCACACTCACACAAATTTGTCAAAACAGGCCCATCTCTTCATTTTAGCTTGAAGGAAAAAGTCAACATGATTGATGCTGTAATTAGAAACTTGATAAAATTCATAAAGATATTACCGGCTCTGATAACCTTACTCAAAATCCTTGAGGACACACACATGCCCAAAGACACATGCTGTATACGCACACACACACACACACACACACACACACACACACACAGAGGTTGGTGTAGAAAAAAAACACACCCGATGCAGAGAAATTCTCCATAAATCCATAAAAGCTGATAAGGCTCCATCTATTTCTCCCATGACCCTGCCAAGGGCGAGGGAACATGCATTAAGAGATTAGGGGACGGCCTCAGCTCCCTGAATTCATATCAGAATGTGGGGTGGGAACCTGAGTCATAGGTCTGCCCGCTTTTATCACACTTACACTAAGAAAAAACGGAGAGGAGCCGAAAGTGGAAAGGAAGTGCAGCACAAAAAGAGGCAGAGATAGCGATGCTTTTTATCTTTATGTTTGTCTCCATCATTTTTCCTTACCTTTCCTCAGCTGACATCAATAACGCTTTGTATAACTCAGGCAGCCCTATTCCACACAATGATAAAGCCATATTTTTCTTGGAAAAGGCCAAGCAAAACCTGATGTATTTTAATCAAATTTTTATCTAACATTTTCTACCTCCCACCACCGCCTCCACCTCCACTCGCTGTGAATAACAGTTAACAGTCTGGTTTCTGGAGATGGTGATCGAGATTGGTGTGATTGTGCGATTGGTGAGGGCGAGCTAGACTATTTTCCTTGACACTCCTCCTCCAGGGTATGTGGAGAAGGTCATCCAAGATTTTCAATTTGGTCTTTCAGATCTTCATTTGCTTTCTGTCTTTTATTCTTTTTTCTTCTGATATTGCAACCCGGAGCCATGGTGACCTCAGATGATATTGCACGTAAAAGAGAAGTGAAGTGCGGCGAGCGTAGATGATTGGGAGGGCACAGATTGGTTTCGCTGTTTGCTCCTTTTTGTATCTCTGGCTGTACTGTGTGATCTGCTCGGCTGGCAGGAACACTGGGGCTGGGGCTTGTTTACTGGAGCCAAAAGGCAATGCAGATTTTGCCATTTACAAAAAGTGACACAGTGCTTACACCGTGCAAATGGGAAATCTGCAAACCAACAGCAGCTGGTCATGAATGCGACACTGACAGAGCCTAAACGCCCCGCAAACAATACAAGTCTGACTGCAGCTGACAACTCCAGCTAATGAATTCCCTAGGTGAGACTCCAGAGCCCAGCAGACAACCTGGAGATCGCTGACAACAACAAAGTCATTACTATGTTTCGACGCTGAAGCTTCCAAGATGCACCGATTAGCACCACATACTGATTGAATGTGCCAACAATGCACGCTTTATTGTCTATGCAAATGTTGCATCGCATGTAGCGGTAATTCCTGAGCTACTGATCTGTTTATGCTGCAGAATCACACACATTATTACTGTACTAGAGAGGATCTGATTCACTGCTGAACTGCTATCCGAAAGGGATGGTATCTGGTTGTGCGAGATAGCACTTAACTTTGACTAGTGAATAATTGGTTATGATAACATTTTATTTGAGACTGTCCTATGAAAACCGATCAACCGGTTTTGGTGTCGGAAAGTACCCGAACATTGTTTTACATTTAAGTGACAAAGCCCCAAGTTTCCAAGTCAACATTTCTTTTTATACATGACCACCATCAGCCTTAAATAAGGGTTTATTATTGTAACCATGGCAATAAAGCTCAGTTAACCATAATGAATTAACAAAGTCATTTTACCCCTAAACCAAAGGGTAGGTCAGATGACTTATTCAGCACTTGACTGTAGCATCTGAGGTAGGAAATACCGACTAGTGTTTGTGGATGGGGTTCATAACCGTTTCCTCAAACCACTTTTTTTTTTTCTTGATAGAGTCTACGAATCTACCACCATTCATTTGGGTGTCCCAAATGTCTACAATGGTGGTCGTTATTACAACCAACAGGCATTAAGGACAAATATATACAGGTTGGAAAGTATTATAACTTCCCTTTAAATTGAGTGTCCTGGAAAACGAGATTTCTCCAATCTTTGGGTGGATCGATCGTCTGACCGCTTGTTCTTAATGCCACATTGGACCTATTTTAAGAAATGCCACATTCTGACACCTCAGCAACTACTTTGGAAAGTACAATTTTATCAAAACAGATCGATAGCTACAGCTGCAAAAATTAAAACCAAGTTGTAATAAACTGTACTTTGCCTTCAGCAAACTTCAATTAAAGTCTAAGAAAAGAAAACACAACTTGTTGAGCCTTGGATTAGAATTTGCTGTCTAAACTATTATCACTATTATTGTCCCATGGAGAGACATCACTCTGAGAAAAAAAGTACCAAGCACTTATAAAAAAGGTATTGCAACGGTGTGAAATCAGTGTGATATCCAAAACAACAAAGCTTAACAACCTTAAGTGGTGTAGTAAATGCAGCAGGTGTTTCATACAGTACAGTAGATATACCAGTTTTTTAAGAGGAAATAGAAACCACTTGTGAAGCAGCCTCAAATTAAATTTGTATGAAGAAAAGGAAATATGAATGTTCATTTTAGACTTGCCAGGCTTAATTATTATTCTTAAAACACAATCATAGCAGCAGGAGAGAAGAAATGTGATTTGCTGCATGTTACTGATGACCATGAAAAAAACTTTAGTTGTTGTCAACTTTTCTCACTGACACACTTGTTGACTGACTTCAGCCCATGCTCCCTAGAAGCAGTGCTTATTAATGAAAGATGGACTTCTTGCTGTTGCTTGCAGCATGGATTCAGGGTTGCCCAAAAAAATAAATCAAATTTTTTTCTTAACCTCAACCCCTAAACACTGCTCCTAAGTCAGAGTCCAGGCCAGATGACAGACATGAGTGGATGGAAGTGGACTTAGGATGTGGTGGAATCTTTTCAGTGGCAGAAATCAATAGTGCATTAGCAGCCGCCCAGCGACAATGTGTGGGCCTACTATCCTCCCTCAAACCACTAGCAGCTCTCCTCCCTTCTGCTGCATCTTGATATATACCACCCGCCCTCAGCCTCTTCATCTAACTCCTGTGATCTACTGTTTGTTTCATCTTGCCATCCCGGAGGCCTTTTGGGGAGCTGATGCTCTCTCTCTGCTCTTCACGCCAGTATTCCTCACTCTCTCTGCCCTATTTCTTCGAGGTTTCTCTGGTCATGTAAACAGAGCATGTCATTTCCCAGGCCCTGCTCCCTACCTTTCCTTTGCTCTCTCTCATTGTAGAAGACCAGGGTCTTGTGCAGGGACATCCTGGATTAACAGGTGCAGTAGCAGGGACCTCTCTCCTGAAGTGCCTCCATCCCTCTCTGGAATAAAATCATCCTATTTCCTGCTGTGCTTGTTTTCCTGAGAATAATCAAACTTGAGACTATCACAGTCCAGAACCTCTAAGTAGTCCACAGATAACATTACAGCAATCTCCGAACCCATCAGCTATTGTCTTACGACGATTTAGCCTCTGGGGGCAATGGCCAAAGTTTCTGGGTTTTTGGTGTAGCCCTTGGATATCCGGATATCTGGGCCAAGACTGATTAGTAATTTGAAACACAAGAATGATAAGAAAGACACATTTTGGCTGGTCTCTATAAACAGATATCTGCATATAAAGGCAGGTAATTTTTTTAAAAACGTAATAGTTGTTGCCAATGGGTACTGAAATTGTAGTTTAACCAATGCATTCCACCTCTTTTGCTCTACACACAAACTTTTTGCAACCAAAGGGACTACAAACATTTACAGAGAGTTCACCAAGTGTTTTGCTTGGGACTCACCAACAGTGATGGATCCAGGAAATATTTATGGCTGACATACTCTCTCCATCCACCACATTGTCCATTAATGAAAAAGCCTAAGCTACAAGTGAAAATGAAAAGAAAAAGTAGTTTATTTTCTATGTCTGCCTTGAAAAGCCACATGACTGCTTTCTTGATTATGACGAATAATTATGCATCTTCTTCAGATAGACATATTATCATTTTCTGGATAAGTCTCCAGGCTGAAAAGAAGAACGACTCGAGTGACTGTAATGTAACAGGCTCCATCACAGTTGGGACCCTGAAATCTCTCAGACATCAAGTCGTACAAAGAGGTGAGTGAAAGAGGAGACTTACAACATCCTGTAAGTGCAAGGCACATTACACAATGCAACATGAGAACCAGTACTCGGATAGAGTAACCTGAGGTAAAGGGAGGAAGAGGCTAATCAATAAAACCAGGTCCTGCAAAGAAGCCGTCTTGAGTCTCCAGCTTCCATGCTGCTTGGCAAAGACAAACAAAGTCTCCCATTCCCTTAACTATCTACTCTCAAGATAAGCCCGTTTCTTGGCTGTATTTGCCCTTCACCAATAGGGACCATGAGAAGTGGATTGGAAGTTTGAGGCCAATAGCCTAGGATCAGATTTTCATCAGTTGGTGCAGTGCAGAGCTGCAGCATCTGTGTAGAAGAGAAGGAAGGGGGATGGCGGGGGTATTGGATCTGCCAGGCTGGATCAAGGCCCACTGCAGGTCCCACTTCCACCTCCACACACAGAGTGGCTGCGATAAGGCCATATCTGTTACAGTCCTACTGTGTGCCAGTGGCAGATATGGAAAGGTAAAGTGCATCTGGAGGAGAGAGGCAACCATCTGGTCCAGATCACCTTCAAGCTGCAAACACCAGAACTTGTTTGCCTCCACCTGTCCCTTCCTCAGCCCATGAAACCTTGACCTCAGGAACATATTGTCAGCCAGGGTTAGTGCGGGCAGGAAAATGCTGAAGTGTTGAATTTGAAATATGAACATACAGCAGCAATACCTTGGAGTTTGACAGTAACAGTTAGTGTTTGCCTCATACAGGGTTTTGACGCTGAGTACAGATACAAATATTTTCAGATCGAAGCTGCTGACAGCTGTGAGTTTGTGCCAAATACCAAATCCTTTCACTTCACAAAAATCTATAAAGTATACAGTGTTTCCACAAGAATTTTATTCATATAAAAATCTTCCAGATCAGCATTAATACGGACAGCCAAAGAGTTCAGAATGAAATAATGAAATGAGACATTGTGAAGAAAGTAGTGGTATCAAGAAACACTGAAAGAAAATACAAAATATTAAAAGAAGTAAACTTTTATCTTGCATCTTTAAATATTAAATCATGGAGGTATTTTTATTTTATTACAGCACTATGTTTCAAAATTCAAATTTTTCCAAGTCGGCTTATGTATGCTCATTGGCAGCAACAGAGCATTTCACAATTTCAGGGTTATATAATACATTTGATCTGCATTTGTATTCATTTATTTTTGAATGATTCTGGTCTTCATATATTGGCAGCATAAAACCTTGTCTTAATTGAAACTTACTAAAAAACAAATGTTAAAATATATAAGAGTTAAAGTATATCCATTACATTACACGTAGCAGATCTTTACTGGCTGACTATTTTATGAGTGATTTAAGTCCAAATAATCAAATGACTTATAGATTTAAAGTTTTTGAATTTCAAATATAAAGAAACACAGCCCTCAGTCTGTGAGTAGACATGGTTAGGGGCTTTAGTTTGGCAGTAGGGGGCACACTAATGCTGGCCTGCAACAGGCTTTTCAAATAACAATGAACCCGTGTGTGTCTCTAATCTGAAGCCAAGACACACGGCATGCTGTTGGATTAAAAAAACAGGGTGGTTTAAATTTTAAATGTGTCACTGAAAGGGGGACCGTTAACTGACAGGGGGGAGGCTTTCAAATCCCTTTTGGGACTCGAGCAACGGACTAACGTACCGCACACATTGTTGTGGCCGTGAGTTATTCAAAATCACCCACGCTTCAATCCAATTGGCTGCCAGGAGACCCCAAACCAGCCAATAGCCTGACTGCAGAATTCAAACGGGCCAAACAAAAAGCAGCCATTACTTCGAGTTCATTTACTTTCACAGATCCACACACACACACACACACACACACACAGTGTTGCTCATTCAAAAGTCATTGCTCTGCTAGACACAATTGAAAGGCGTTTGTAATCCCCGGGATCTTAATTCATATCCTGTGTGGCTGCAGTTTTAATGGTACAGCTTCCAGCAAATAAAGCCTTGGAAATTGAAATCAATAGCAATAAATCAGCATAATAAGCATCCCGGCTGAAGTTGGAGGGAAAACGCACGCTGTTCTCAAATCTATCATTTGACATTTATGAGCGGAACTCTTAATCCTCGAATCCGCTAACAGTGAGAGCAGAGACGTCTGACTGACTGCAAATCATGGCAGGAGAGCAGACAAATGTCCATAAAGGGGCTGTGAAAGCTAACCCTGTGCCCCTAGCAGCCTCAGGTCTGTAATTACAAGCAAACACAGAGATGAAAAATCCTGATGAAAGCCTGCAGGGAAATATCCACACAAAGTTGCAGCAATTACATTCATTATTATTTTTTTTTTTTCCTCCTGCAAAGACCAGAGCATGTTTGGCGCAAGGTCATGCGCTCTTATTGTGAAATGTGCTCCAGCCTGCAGACAAAAAGGACCTTTCGACAGGAATTCATGAACAGGAACAGGAGAAGCAGCGGGGGCATCCCAAGACGGCCTTCTCATCAGTTTTATTGCAGAGAGCTGGGGCTTGATTTAGGCCGACAGTGGTGGAACAACAAATAAAAGAGAGAGACACAAGTTTCCAGCCATGCAGTCGGCGTAATTCCTTGTCTCTTCTCCTTTTACTGGCTCTCTGTTTAGTGCACTACAGATGAACCAGCAGCCCCCTAATGTGGTCCCAAAATGCCAGCAGAACAATAGCAGTGGACGTGGCAGTGGCTGTTATAGTTGTGACAAGGCAGCAAGTGGCTGGAATTGAGAAGGGGGGAAGAGGGGGATACATTTTTGTGTATGTGTGTGTGTGTGTGTGTGTGCATAGAGGGGTTCAAAGTGGGAGAGGGAGTCCGTCTTTGTGCACCGGCTGTTGCCCTCCTATGAGGGGAGTGACAAAGGGGGGTGGCAGGGAGACAAAGGGTTCCAACAGACTGGAAACGAGGTAGCCAACGACAAACTAAAGCCTCTACACACATTTGATGACCCGCGCGCACACACATTTTACACAATCTCTTGACAGCGCCCAAGCGGAGCACGTTGAGAGGGAGGGGAGAGAACTGGATCTGGGTCAAAAATCCAATTAATCCATGACAGGAGAGACGGTTTGGAAGACACTCAAAGGGACGGTGGATGAAAACCACAAGAGATGGGAAACAATACACAACTGACCCTTGACCTGTGTTTGTGTGTGTGAAAGAGAGAGAGTAGTGTGTGTGTGCGGTTATGTGGCATTCATTTTTGGATCAAGGGCGGCTGCATTTGTTAGGCAGCTCTGTGCTCGTACTGTAACTAACGTACTTGGACTGCTGGCATTTTTCCACATATCCTTTTGAAGTTCTCTGAAAGAATTATCAACTTTCCCAAACTGTACATAAAAAGCAGCTTTGACTTTCATTGTTTTATTTCACTGCTTGATTGGGGAGTGAGGAGCAAATCAAACACTCGGGGAGTGTTATTTTCCCTGCCTCGGCCACACTTTCTACGTTCTTCTCTAATCCTTTGCGCAAATCCCTTCTCCTATGTGGGGGCCAAATATAGGGGGGAAGTTTGGAGGCTCTCGCCATTGAGTGAAACTGGGGAAAGCGCATGTTTGGGTCCCCTGTGGATGTTAATGTGGGGGAGAATGGGCTGCGGCAGTGGGGTGACAGCAGGGATGTCAGCGGGGCTGCGGAGCAGTCACTACGGGTGATTGGTGTCAGCTGGGAAGATAAATAATGTAATGCCTAAGGGGTGTAATAGCGTCTGTATGATTTGAGCCGGTGACACTCCATTCTAATGGAAGACAAATTCACAGCCGTCAGCTGCTGAGTCCACCAGGGATGGAAACATAGCAGAAGAATGGAAAAGAATAAATGAAGAGGGAGACTAGAAAACTAAAGCAATACACCTAGATTCAGTAGATTGTCGGTTTGCCCTTTAAAGAGTAAATCCTCACCGAATCAGAGGAAAGAAAAAAACATCTCCACAATTTCCCACTGGATGCCTTGAAACTTGCTGTACTTGTTCTGGCCACTCCCCAATCGGTGCTGTCACAGCAGGTGTTGCTCATCAGCTGTCAAAGTCAAAAAAAATCTGCAGCTCTTCATTAAGTATGGATTTACCCAGTTTGAAACATGAGGACTTTAGCGACCTCTTAGTGCTGTTATTTTGTCAGCTGTCACAAAGAAACTTGTCACCCATCAATCCCAAACTTGAGTCACTCAGTCGATTTTTATTCTTGCACTTCTTACTCAGTAATGCTCAAACACTCACTGGTACGCATGGGACAAATGACTAACAATAAGAGCGTTTGTTTTGTTGTTGTAATAACGATGAAACTATTCTGAAACACATTTTGGCTGAGAAAAAGTCAAATTCTTTCTGAACACTCTTTGGTAGATGATCTAATTATCATTATTTCAACACTCTTAAAAAGTCATTTCAAGCGCATCTCTGCTTGGTAGGTGTAATGGGATTGGGCACTATCTGTATTTGTCTTTGGGTTTGTAGAGAATGAGCCGAGCATTAGCCGTACATTGTAGCTGTAACTGACATACCTTGGCTCGGATCAGAACAGTAGATAAGTCGGGTTACTGCTAATGAGAAGACGACCCAGCAGGAGGGCAAGACTGTCTCGAAGATGCAATCCCATCTGGATTATCTACTCACTAAGAAAGTTGATGTGCTGCTTAACAGTTGTTCAGTGTTTGCCCTACTTTTTTCCTCAGTGTGCTTTGAATTGTGAAATTACCTCCCAGATTCTGAATTGTTTCGAAGCTTCAACAGATGTAAAATTTCTCACAACATTTGTTTCTCCTCCACAGTATGTTTTTTTTTGCCAATAACCAAAGCAAGGTTTTTGAATAAAGCGGGCCCTCAGATCTCCGCAGGGCAGTCTTTGTGACTGTGCTGTTTCAGGAAAAAGAATGAAATGCTGGACAAAGTGTGACTGAATGTTTGTTAGCATTTATTTATTCATGACTTGGTGCCAGCAAGTTTGCTACTACTACTGCCTAGAAGGGTCTATTTAAGAAAAACACTGCTTAGTGGCTAAAAAAGCGAGGCAAAACATGACACTGACATGGTATCCTCGACAGGCTATGGCGTGATACTGCGGCCAAGTTAGCAATAATAAATATGCAACATCTGGTGATACTTGCAAAATAAATCAAGGTGAGAAACATTTCAGGTTGAGGTTGCAGTTTGGTTAGGTTCATGTAGGGTTTGGGGTAGTGTAGGGGTTAGGAAAAGATGATGGTTTTGGTTAAGGAAGACAAATCTCCACACACTTTTTGCCACAGCAAAAGTATAGCTTATAGTCGCATGTAAAAAGGGAGCCAACTGAGTTGTAACTCATGACTTGTTTGTATTTCCAGCACTTGGAGAACAGATTTAGAGATCCTCACAGCCTCACAGCAAGAAAGTTCCTGATTCAAGCTCCCCCATCTGCCTGGGGTCTTTCTGTGTGGAGTTAGCATGATCTCCCCGTGTCTGCATGGGTTCTCTCTGTGTTCTCCGGCTTCCTCCCACAGTCCAAAGACATGCTGGTTAATTGGTGACTCTAAATTGCCCATAGGTGTGACTGTGAGTGTGAATGTTTGTGTCTATGTGTTAGTCCTGTGATGAACTGGTAACTTGTCCAGGGAGTAACCCGCCTCTTGCCCGATGGATTTACACATCTGATTGCACACACACACACACATAAAAATTCTGAATATACATTTGCAGATTGTTGGACACATTTAGAGATTCATTTATGGACACACAGATTGAGATACTCTCAATACTTTGAGACCTTCTTCCTAAGTGTACTTTGTCGGTCATTGGTCCTTTGCTCGAATCATTATCGGCTCTTCTTGGTATTTCACATTCATGCACGCGTGTACTTTTCACAACTAGGCAAGGCAAAATGTGACATACATGGTATCCTCTAGTGGATCGGCATGTGTATTATTACACTTTAGCTTGAGACTGGGCTGGAACGAACAAAACAATGAAGCTAAGAATTTTAGCTTCACAAAAAATATACCCAAAGATTGTCACTTAAAGAAATAAAGAACAGAAAAACCCTGACTGGATAGACTTTGAAGAACAGAGAAAAAATAGGAAATAAAGACTTGGCCGAATAGAAAGTAGGAGGCAAATAAAAAGGAAGGAAAGTCGATTTAGAGGAGATGCCAAGTGGCCGGACAAGAGAAGAGAGGAGAGGGAAAAGAAAAAGAAGAAAGAAAAAAATGGAAATTAGCAGATGGGTGAATGAAGGGGACAGATAAATTAATCTGAAGAGTGCAAAGACAGAAAGAAAGAGAAAGAACAATGCATGGGAGTGTGAACCCTCTAGTGGCCCTCATTTCTGGGGTCGACTCTGCCTTAATCAAGACTCCGTGGCACCCGTGGGTGCAGCATGGCCCCAGGAATGTGCTCCTGCAGTCTGCAGAAGGGTGATCAATCAGAGCTGGTGGCTGCCACGCAGATGCTCTGCTGTACCGTAACTAACACACACACACATACACTCACACTAAAAACGACAGTGATGAATTAGGAAACGCTCAGACAGTTTAGGAGTCGCTGACTCTTCTCATCTGCATAATAAACTGTTGCATGATCTCATCTCACTTTGTTCCCCTTTTTTCTCCTTTCCGACTTGAGTTTTCTCTTCCTTCAACCTACAGTATATCAACCTCTATCACGTTCCCCCAGATGTACCTAAACTCTTTCAAAACTTGTGTTTCAAAGACAAGCTTGAGGCTCAATTTGTTCTTTACGATTTGAAGAACATTTAACTTAATTTAGGTGAATATGATTATAGGATACAAACCTATAGCATCTGACTTTGAAAATGTGAGGAGGATCTATTTTTTCTTTCAGCACCAATAATAATACAAATAGAGTTGTGTATTTTTACCTAAAAAATGATCCCTATAGTATAACTTTAAGTTGACCATGAAAAAAATTAGGATGCACCTTCAGTCGTTTCTGGGAACAGGGGTGATCTGGTATTTCCGTGTGTCCACTGCATAGTGTAAAAAAAAAAAAAATCTGTTGTTCCCTTACTATGGAACCAGGGCACCTTGAAAATAATGAGATCCTGCTGTTGAGAAGACACACTCTCATAACATCCCACTCGAGTTTTGTTGACACCCGACAAGGTCCAAAAACAAGCACAACTCCTCTACAGCAGAACAAGTGGGAGGGGAAGAAGAAGATTAAATGCATAACACAGCAACTGCAAGATACATGCGGGTATTGTATCCCAAAACTGTTGAATAAAGTTAAGTGGCAGGTGAGTTGTTATTTGAAGGATGACTTAGCCTGAAAAGTGCTTAGTAGTCTTACCAACTCGTGAGAAAAAAGTGAGTCTCTTCAAGTAAATAGGTATATTCAGTGAAATATTTGTATTTCTGTCTTTCCTGCACAAAACCAAGGTCAAAGCAAAGCATTACCAACCAGCCAAAGTGAGCTACAATTATTGCAAATTTGCTTGCACCCCTAAAGCACACTATGAACAGTAAAGGGTACTTTTATGGTTGAAACTAGCCATAACCATGGCCTTTATCAAACTTTAAAACTATGCAGTTGTCTGTAGTATTTTGTTTTTTGGGTTTTTTTTTTACAATGGCAGCAAACTGTAACATAACTTCTCTAGTTTATGTATTGGTAAAAACAAACAACAAACGATTAACGTGGCTGAATGTACAAGCAGTACTTCTTGATGGGTAAGTCACTTTCTACACAATAGGGATACGTCAGAATGGTACATCAATTCAAAAAAAGAAAAAGAAAATACTGCATTTTTACTTTATATATAGATTTATATATAAAGTAAGTATATATGTATATATAAGTAAGTAAAGTGGTTTCATCCAGGGAAACAGCATCCTGTTTTAGTTTTTTCTCACAATAAAATCTATCATCCAAGAGCCGCTTACATGTATTATTTTCCTCTTTCTTTTCATTCATGACAGTGTGAACAGAAGGAGGGTGGTATACGCTTGGTACATTATAGACTCTATTAATCACAACCGTGTTCTGCACTGTGAACAATGACAAAGCTCAAAGTGCCAAGATGAAAAACCGCTGCCACAGCTGAGCTGAGATGGAAAACAAAAGCTGGCTGACTTCAATCTTCCAGAGACGGAAGATTTTAAGGACCAGCGTGGATCAATTTAAGATTCAGAGGGCTGTTTTCGTTTTACTGATTATTTCACCCCTGCCAACCTCTTTATATACACAGTATATGAACACACAAACAAGAACAAACAAATGCATTATAACAAAATAAAAAGGAAACCTGCTTGAGACTTGAGACTGCTTGAAAGTCATTTTAGACTTTGAACGTCCTTCAGGTGAATGATGCTAATTTTGCACTATACCTGACATTAACATGTGCCACATATTAGGGCTTGGCCTTATTCAATTTTTTTGATAGCATTGCCCAAAAAAAACCCTGAGCTTTATATTGATATATGCCTTATTTTTACAAGAGTGTCTGTATGCTTAAAACAAAGGACTTGTTGAATCCTTCTTGACGCAAGGAAAGTCATCATTACACCTCCCCACCCCCCTTCATCTGTGCTTCTAGCTGTCTAGCTTACAGGTGCAAGAAACAAAAGCTCTGTTATCACAGCTGTGGAGATGCACCTGCAGGTGGTGGTGATCACACATCATGTATTAGATGAGAGTTTTGTACCCCCCAAAATTAGGTGGAACTGTTTTACCTTACCTTACATAGTTTTATGATATTTTAGGGCCTTCACCCAATTTAAAAGAAAGGCAGAACAAAAGAAAATGAGGACCTGTGCAAATTTAATACTAATTCATTACAGCGCCTTTAGAGATACGGCTAATGCAGCATTCAAAGACCATTTGAAGGCAAAAATGACTTAAAAAACTAATTCGATGTGCGGTGCAGAGAGAAACTTTCCTGAGTTTTAATTGCTTTATCGCTCTCATTTTCTCTATCTTTATAGTATTTCAGTGTGAACCAGAGGAAAGGAAGGGAGATAGAGCAAAAGCTGGACAGCAAAAGGGAGAAAGAGAGCGGGTAGAGGTGATGTATTGTTGCGAGGTGGACTTCGCTCAGTCTCTGTCAGGCCTTTGAAGTGCCTGGGTCCGCAGTCCCAGGACGAGGGTGGTTACGGACTGTGGAAAATAGGATTACACAATCCTCTCGCGTCCAATTAATTATCCGCCTGTTTGGGCAAATAAACTCCCCTTATCTCCCTGTGCCATCGCTGTACAAACCTTCACCCTTTCTGGTGGTCAGGGAGTTTCAAATCCAACTCTGGAGAATACTGGAGAGCAAACTGATACCCCCTGCACCAACTTCAACTGGGTCTAATCCGGAGGGATAGTCCCACATCCAATTAAAACTCTTCAGGATACATTAGGATTCATCTAAGTCAAGAAATGAAAACACAGACTTAATTGGCTTTGTGCGATTTTTCTTGACTATCTCCAACAATATAGTAACGTGGTGTGCCAGTCCACTGTTTTTCTATTTGTGATTTTGGGGTTTGTCTTTTTTGCAGCAACATCTCTTTGAGGTATTTGTTCTCCTCATGGAGTAGAGAGAATGCAGGAAAGCAAAAGTCTATGCTTGTCTAAGCCGAGGGCAAATTTCAAGGTCGCAACCCACCATTCGTTGTTTCACTCTGGCCTGAAGTAAAAAGTGCACAGCAACAACTATGATACATGTAAGCCTACAGCTCTGGCCACAACATTGCACCAGTGTGGGCGGCCCAATCAAAGTCTTGCATTCTTCACTGTGGGAGATGCAGCCCCCGGTTAAAGATAGCAGGCTAGAACAGCACGTCCTGAAGTCTGGATTAGCCCTGCCAAGTGTAGATTCCCTCACTTTCTCTCTGTCTTCCAACGACGGCTGCTCCAGGAGAGCATGTCAGTTCATCTCAGCATAAAGATGCACCACGGGAAAGCCGAGACAACCCCCATGCACTGTTGAAGCACAGTATAAGAACCATGAGGTACCCATGGGTGCACCTCCCAGCATCGCTGCAAGTGGTCGGCAGTCTCTCAGTTGCTTGACTTTAACAGGCACTGTGGGAACTGTGTGGTAATTCAAAGACAAGCAGGCAAACAAGTGCAAAGACAGAAACCAGAAGTAATTGCCAACTTGTCACTAAAGTGCAAGTTTTGGATTTGTAAGAAAAAGCTTGCTGCCATTTGTCTATAAAGGACAAAGAAAACAGCTAAAGGAATAGCCTGTCAGTGAAGTGAAACATTCACTACATCTTTTGAATCATTTGTAAGGAAATTTAGTTATTTATTTTAGTAAAAATATGTTTATACACTAACTAATATTCTGTTGTTATTAATTCTAATGTTATGACCGTCTCATGTAGGGCCAACATATTATCACCTCCTCGATTAGCTCAGTTGGTAGAGCATCCACCCCATGTACGAAGGCTGAGCAGCGGCCCAGGGTCTGAATCCGACCTGTGGCCCTTTGCTGCATGTTGTTCCCCATCTCTCTCTCCCCACATTCCTGTCACTCTTCAGCTATCTCTATCAAAAATAAAGCTTGAAAAAGGCCAAAAAAATATCTAACACAGTCTACAAGTTCTTCAAGTTTTCCAATCAAGCAGCATATATCTTATTAGTTTGTGTGAATCATTAAAAAAATGGTACAAATGCAGGATGATCACACTCACCTCAACTTGGTTTACACGTTTTAATTCATCCATTAGTGCTATTAAAGGATGTTACAAAGGGATTATGTACTTTGAGGTGCTACAAAGATTTTAATGTGCAACATATGCGCAGGAAGTGTTGAGTTTCATTAACAGTAGCATTCCAAAAGCTGCAAAATGGAGGCGATGTGAGATAATGAATAAAAACAATGTTTCTGTTAAAGAATATAAATTTACAGCAGCCAACTAGTAATATGGCTTTAAAGTTGTACAGTTGGATTGGAAATGGATTTACCACAACAACCACAGTTAAACATAAAGGAAGTTTGCATTAACAGCTCACAGTATCATCAAAATAAAATGGAAGCAGATCTGAAAGCAGGAAAGCAGTCAAGATAAATAAAATCCCTGGCCACTATCTGAGAATTTATGTGAACTCAATACAGAAAAGTAAAAGGTCACCAGTCGGGCAGGGTAAAGCTAGCCCTTCAACAGGTTTAAAAGGAAGCCAAATGATGTCTTTCCAACCCCCAGACAGAGCTTTCACATTTGGATGTGAGTGTCTGAGAGTGGAAACATTTTCTTTTGACATCATCATCTTCCCCAGCCTCATTTCCCACATTGCCTGAGCTTTCTCAAACGGCGAGCAGACTGTAGAGGATGTTTAGCAGTACCATTTCAAATTTAAATCCTACAAACTTTCAATTTCACCGTAGTTGAGATGCAAGAAAGAGCTGGTGAGAATGAAAGAGAAAAAAAAAAAAAGAGATAGGGACAGGCACTCATCAGTGGGCGGCAGGCAAGAAGACGAAGAAGAAGAAGCAGCAGAAGAAGCCAATTACCCATGTGGGGAAGCCGACCGTGGGCAAGTGGTGCGCTGGGGCTGCCTGTTCTGAGTCCGATAACCCTCCCGTGTCATCCTTCTGTGTCAACCAGAATTTTATCTGCCATTCGGAGGGAAAAGGCAGCCGCCGCATAGGCAACAACAACAACAACAACCTGCAGCCAAAGAGAGCTGCGAGCCACAGACGGAGACGAGAATTAAGAGAGTCAGGCAACCACAGGGGCAACTGATACGCAACACATGAGCTGAAAGGAAATGGAGTAGTGGGAAATACTAACACACATGGAGGGATTCATCACACACAGCACAATATCAGCAAGGTGGAGCGAGGCATTAGGTCTAGACTAATATATTGGATTGGTTATGTATCTGCCAATCTTCTGTTTTCTTTTTATGTAATCCATCATAGATAGGCCTATGAGGATGCTTGTACCGCTTCAATCTGCTGAAGATTCTTGATCTGAGTGGGATAACATTAAAAATATCAGATAACGTTGGCCTAAATCAGACACGATCAGCATTGAACTTCAAAAAGTCAGTCAAAGCCAGTTACAAACCTGCTGCACACAATATATTATGCCTGCTCCTGACATGTTTTTGGACAAAGTGAACAAACTAATTACACTTTTCTCTCTGTTTGCTGCTACAGACAAAAGGCAAAAGAAGAGGATGTCTTAGCTCAACAAGTCGCTTCTTTCTTTTGCACACATAGGCAGCAGGAACCAGGGAATTTTCTGGAGCAGCTCACTGGGGATCGAAGACCGAAAGGACCGAAGAGCGAGGTGAAACAAAAGTTTATCGGACAAGCTGAGTTGGAGAAAAGCATAGGATAACCCTTCGCACTCGCCGGGGGAGGAAAGGGAAATTGGCAGAGCTTCCCACAGGAAGGGAGCTCTCTGATATAACGCCCTAAATAGGAAAGACCTCTGACTGATGTGGGTGGAATGTGGTTCTTAACTGAAGTGAAGCCACGCTATGTAGCACCACAGGCCAGAGGCAGCTGCTTCACACAGTGTGTCGAAAAGGTTGAGGGAAGCTGCTCTTTAGTGACACAAGTACGTCTGTTTAATTAATAGACACAGTATCAACTTTATCATTACACACACTCCCACCCTCTGGACACAGCTGCTTCACCATCTTGGGAAGGTTGGTGGTTATTAGCACGTGTGCCATGTCTCAGAAATCACGCTGGCAGTGCTAAAACTTGACTTTCATCCCTGCATTACATGCCATCGTACCTCAATGCAGTTGGTGTGAAAGCATTCTCCAGATTTATTTTGGCTAATTAAACTTCACTTACAAACACACAGTGTGATATGAACAGTGGGTGACTGAGCATGAGACACCACTGTTTTGTTCAAGTCTGGCAAACTTGAATTCAAAACCTGTTTTGCAAAAAAATGATCATTTTCTGGCTCATTGTAGTTGTAATCAAAATAGAAGCTGCCAGCACATACAAATTATATTTTCAAGAAGCACATCTGTGACAGCTGACGTAGGCCAAAATTACCACCACTAATGCACGCAAGGGGTTGTCCCGGTCATGAAATTACTTAAAGCTTCAGTCATATTTAGGTTCATGGGGTTCACAAATTTCCACTAGTAACTGAATTCTTATTGAGACCTTTAGAAATAAAAAGAAAATGTCAGTTTTGGCAATTTTTAAATGTCTGTGTTGGGTCTTTTAGGACAAGGGGTCAGAGATCCTGTGGTCTCAGCAGGTAGTTAAAGGAGTTAAGGAGTTGGCAAAGTTCTTTGAAGGATTTTGACTTTGTTCTGCAGTTCAGTCAAACTGTAGATATCCCGTGTATTCTCCTTTTGCTCACTACAGAGCTCCGGAGGTTTTGATCTGGCTGGAAAATATCACTTATTGTGCATTATTTAAATGGTCATTAGTCTCACAAGCCTCATCCTTCCTGCGCCTGCTCTAGGCTTTCATTATTACATCAGTTATCAGCCCATTATATGCAAATGACTCATCCTAACTCTGGAACCTATAATATATAATATATCAATTACACTGACAGTGAGGCAGCGAGAGGATATGGAAATATTTCCTAAAGATAGCCTGTCAGCACCTGAGGGAAGGAAGAGGAGGAGGAAAGGGAGAGAGGATGAAGAAAAAGACAAATAGCAGAGGGTAAGATACAGAGATATTAGAAACAATGGGCAGAAAAAAGCTGGAGGAAGAAGACGAGTTGAAAGCGAAAGAGATAATAGGGAGAAACAGGGGTCAACCTTAGAGAAGGCTGCCATTAAATCCAAAGAGAATAAATAAAATTATAACTAAGAGAACCATTTGTTGTTCTAGCAGTGACATGTATTCAGTCATTATTAAGGGCATTGAATTTATTGTGGTCAAAGTGGGACAAAAACGATAGCAAAGAGATGGATGGGTAGGATTACCTCATCTCATATACAAGACCCAACTGCCAACCTATTTCTCACATGAAATAATAATAAAATATTACGGGCTAACAACAAATAGTCAAATGCATGAGCTAAAAATATGCAAATTCATAGCCTCAGTGTTGCACTAATCCCAGTTATTACAAACCTAAATGTAAGAGCTTAAATACTAAGACACCTTATCATGTTTTTGTCGCCTGTGAAAGTAGTATATGGTAAGTGACGTTTGAATTATTATGCATGGATATTTGTGGTCAGGATATGAAAATGCATGCGAGTAAGCAGCTTAACCTGAGTAAGACCTTAATCAGAATATGAGCTATAGCTACAACACTGTGCTGTAAACTTGACATAAGCAGAGGAAGGCACTCTTACTCATCGTCCCCACACACAACTGACTCCTGACACATATATAGAGATGCATTTGCACTTATGTTGTATGGCGCTGCTTTACTCCAGGATGTTGTTACTATAAATTTATCTGGAGTGCTGCAGAAGGTGAAAACATGTCTGTGGAGTAGTTCAACCCACTTCTTCAAGCCGACATTTATAGCAGCATTATATTTGTAACAGCAAACCTAATATATTTAGTCTTTAGCTGGATTCACATCTATTTTAAAATGTTCTTAACCAGTACCACTGTTTTAAATGTATTTTATGTGTGGCTTTCCAGGCTGTTTACATTCGTGAAAATTGTGACAGGAACTACAAATTGTCAGCGGTAGATTTGCTATGTTTCTGTGGGTGTATACACGGTGTGTGAACTGATGTGCCAGAAGACAGATAAAGTAGTCAGAGAAAGAAGTAAACAGGGAGCAAGAGCAGTCGTATAATAATCAGAGGTAGCAAGAGAGAGCAGAGGGACTTGTTTGTAGGAAGAGTCACTTGAGGTGCAACATGCTGTTAATACCAGGTATTAAAAGCTCAAGCAAACATTGAAGGGCATAGGCAAAGCTAATAAATAATGCAAATCCACTCTAAATGACTTTCATAAACTGGAGAGAGCTTAGAGAGGGTGCTGAGATTGACCCCCTTGTTAGCATTGGACTTAAGAGTCGCAAGAACCAAAGCAAAATAAGTGTTTTGAGCACAAGTAGAGGGTTTTATGTGAGGTTAAAACGTGTGCTGGCAGCCATATTGGAGGTCCTTAGCTTATGAATAGCTGTTAGTACTGTAGGCTAAACCTAACTGACTCAAATATCTCAAATATATTATTTTAAGCATTCGTAAAGATGCTAAAAGACACACTGCCCCCCAATGGCTACACTATGGGTACACCTAGAGATATTAGGAGGCATACCAAGTATAACATTATGTTTGTATATGACATATCATTATATTGCTTACACCTTAAGGTGAGTAAAATCTTAATGCTAGGTCACTTAATGCTCATTTTGAGACCCAAATAGGCTGCTATAGACAAATCCAGCTCTATAAACAAACCCTTGCCTCAGAAAAGCCTTCTTTTCTGACAACCTTTGTGAAACAATGTCCTCCTACACTTACGACAATAACAAAAAGGATGCCAATATGACACCGGGGTCCATCTTACCAGTGTGAGCCAGGATTGGAGCGAAGTGAGCCCTGTCACTGACAGAATATTGCTGCCTCTCACTCTCATGATGTGACCAGCTTCACACCGTCCTCTATTTACAGGTCTGTCATTAAAACCCTGTTAATTACAGAGGGACGGTCACATTATTGTCAAACCGGCTGTTGAGATAGAGTAATCCCCTGCAGATGTGAGGACAAAATGGGCACCTCAATTTAAATTGCTAACCCATGCTTGTGATTGAACACGACATGGTGCGGCATGAAAAAAGAAGAAAAAATTACTGGGCGAGCGTATAGGAGTTGTCAAAGTTGAAAGTGTACACAGGTTGTACATCTATTTACAGTTTTAAATACAATAAACCTGTTATTCTGGCATTACAGCGTGGTCTTCCCCATCATATTTAGAAAGATGGCACACTTGGGGAAAAAGATTCGACCGCTCATAACTTCACTGTCAAAGCTCACAAATGATTTTCCCTCTTGCATTTTAATCTATTTCAAGAACTCAGTTGTATTATGCACCATTGAAAAATCTTGCCTATTGAATCAACTGATTATAGTGGTCAGCAGCAGTTCTCCAAAGACAATAGTGAATCAGATGGAGCCCGCCTAATCACATCTCTGTCTAGCGACATAATGAGCCAATCAACATGTGCTGTCAACATTATTTCAATAGCATCATACTCGTGCAGCTGATTCACGAGGATAAAAACGTGCGTTTATTCCTTGATGAGAGTCGACGCAAGCAATGTGTGACGCTCAGGGTTGAGCCTAAGCAACAGAGGACAGGAGGTTTAGATAGCTCTGTTATCATCAGTTTTCTTCTAGGGCAAAGTGCAATTTCGCTGTTTGTCCTGAGCCTTTATCATTCAACAAACCACAAGAGGATAAGAAAGCAACAGACAGGTGGAAGTTCCACATGGAACCACAACTGCAATGAGAAGTGTCACTATTTTAAGACTGTCCCACCTTAGCCGGCCTACCCAGGCTCTTACCAAATGGTTCAAACACTAATTGTGATGTCACTAATGACAAAATGTTATTCATCACTGCCTCATTGGAAGTGACTTCCACATTAGAGTTCTAAAAATGATTCATGTGACTGGTTTTTGATTTGCTACCACCGTGATTAAGATTTGATGAGCTTTCTGCTCAAGACCTACTTGGAATAATAGTTCAACATCTTGTTTACATCAAACATTGTTGTTGCGTTGTGAGAAAAAAGAGCTTCTAGCTACTATGTGCAACTGGATGAGCCCTTTGAGAGTGCTACTTTAATGTATAAAGTTGGCATTTTTGTGGTTCAAGTTGAGTTTGAGTCATTGACTAATTTTTTACCAGTCGGGTGGTGCGAATGGGCTCTTGTAATAGGTCGGGTAGCTATGGGTACTACCCTGACCTGCTAAGGTTTAAAAAAGAGAAGCTTTTGCTTTGGATATAGTGAAAGTTGTGGTCTAAAAGGAACTAGTGCTGACCCTTCATAGAAAACAACAAATGAATAACATCCACCTTGAACTACGGCTAAAAAGGTGTTGTAGTGTGATATCACACATACGGATGTCCGTGTTTTAGTATAAGAAAATGTATATCTCCATGCCTGGTCGGTACCAGTATTTGTAGATAAACCCTTCAGTAGTACATAGACCTTACTGTACCTCCACAACAACAGACTCTCCAATGCTCACAAATTCAAATAAGTCATGCGATCAAGAGAAACGGCTCCCTTTTAATGTGCCATTTAAATGCAAAGAATCATTCTGCCTCCTCTAGTTAGTTTTTCTACTCTGCATCATCAAAGCCAGCAGCGTTCAGGAAAGAAAAAGAACAGCAGAGCGGGGACAGGTGAGAGGGCAGAGGGTGGAGGCAAGAAACCATGAACGTTTTGAAGTTCTGCTCAGCAAATGAGCATCATGTTCAAATCCCAAAAGGGAAGTTTGAAGAGAGAAAAGCCTCAGAAGTCTGCTTAGCTTTACTGAACTTTGCTGAGCTCTGTGCATGTTGGACTGCAATAGCATTTATAGCTCCAAGGTGATTTATGCTGAATCAAAGCTGCCATTAACGCTGACTTTTTTTTTTTTTTTTTCAGTCAGCCAAATGATATTTGCATTCTGTCTCTGTTTGAAATGGTAGGGTTGAGTGTTTGAAGAAATCTAAAAGAAGACATCATCTCTTTGCACGGATGATAGCGCGGTGGCTGCTGTGTGTTTTTTTAAATGTTTAGAAAAGTTTATTTTCTGCTAGAATATATAAGTGGAAGTGCAAGTGGAAAATACACAAACATACCCTTTTTCATATTTATTTAAGCTGGTATACATATAACGACTCAGCTGTCTGCAAAAACACTAACACTAAATGAATGTACTGCCTTTTAAAGGATTCTTTCACTGCAGTGATAATTATCCTCGTTTAATAGATTCTTATGTAGTTCATGTGGAGCAGTGGGGCGTGTTTCGCTTTGATTTACAGGTGTGTCTACACTTTCTCAAGCTGAAAATGACTGTCCAAACAAAATGAGGCAATTAAGAAAATTGGTATTAACCAGGGGCTACCTACTGACTGTGTGAGCTTGATTAAATGTTGATTAAATTAACCGAGAACAACTTTTCATTTAGAAAACAAAATGCAAATGCTTGTACAGATGATGCATAAAATCCATCAATTACACAGGCATACTTTAATAAGATATATTCAATATTTATATGTTGTATATTTATATTGTTTTATCCAGCACAATGTTTGAGAATTTAATTTGGACTAACCTTTCTAGATGTTGCCAGCTCTCAAAGGGACCCTGTGGTGATATCGACTTAAACATGGTCCATTTTTCAGGTGTCCTCTGCGGGTTCAATTTAATTCAACTCCAATAAAGTCTCCGTCAAGCTCCTCTGAATCTGCTTCACGTGACCCAGCACAGCAGAAATCTGTTCAATTGCACTACCAAAAGAACAGCAGAACCACTATCTATCATGCACAGCAATCATGTCTGCCTTTCCACATAACTCCAGCCTTGGCATCTCACATCCTGCATTACAATACTGACAAGGCTGTCTGAGAGATTCGGAAGAAACACTCTTGTGAAGAAAAACTGCAAAGCTGAAGGGCATAACATGTTCTTTTTTGGCTGCAATGTTTCATGTCATTGGTATTCTACTGGCTGGTGGGCACAAATCAATACTATTGAGCTGCTAGTGCCCAATAAACTAAGCTGTTGTCTCAATCGCAGTCTCTTTAGCGTCTCTGAAAGAATTTAAAGCCTTTGGAAAAACTCGAGGTAAAGCATATACGTGCAACATTACTTCAGAGGTCCTCTTAGAAAACTCTGACCTTGCATATTCTTCCTGAGCTGCAGGATAAACCATAGGGTTGAACCGCCAGATCTGTTTTCATTGCTGTGTGAAAACATAATAGATAAAGCTGACTTCACACTTGAGATGAACGGGTAAAGCAATATTTCCACTCCATCAAAGACAGCGTGTTCACTTACAACTTGACAGCAAATCAATTAGATGTCCCTGTAATACATATAAACAATGTTAAATTAAGTCAAGTACACATGGAAGCTTAACAGGCAGATGATATTTAACTTAATCCAGTACAGATGAGCATCTATGTTCCAATCGCCATAAGTGTAAAATTTTGGTATTTTCGAGTACACAAGATGAATTAAGTCTCTGCTGAATTTAAAAATTCATAGATGTACTAAAATAATCTAGATTTTTTTTGTAATTAATCCTGCAATGTTCTAATGTCTTTTCCCATTTTTAAAACAGCAACAGCACGTATGGTGCTTGCTTTCATGGGGGCAGCAGTATAGCTCAGTCCGTAGGGTTTTGGCCTGGGAGGGTGGCCGCAGGGTGGCCGGTTCAAGTTCAGCTGGGACCAAAGTATGGAGGATAGACTGGTAGCTGGAAAGGTGCCAGTTCACCTCCTGGGCACTGCTGAGGTGGCCTTTAGCAAGGTACTGAACCCCTAACTGCTCCCAGGGTGCCGCTACGTGGCTGCCCATCTTTCCACATTTGTATGTCTATGAGCCCCTTGTGTGTGTGTGTGTGTATTTCAGGCATATACTGTATATGTATATTAAACAAGGACTATTTAATATTTGGAAGAAAAAGATCATCTTATTATAATTAATGGTGAGACTTGTGGAGGAGGAGATGTCGGTGTAGCACTTGCTACTAGTCCTTAACACAGCCTATGGTTTATGTATGACCCCTATAAGGAGGGCTCACAACAGGTTCCTCTGATGATGAGATCTCACACAGCTATATATCAGATCTTCACATCTTATCCAGGAGCATCAGAGAGAAACATCCAAGTCACCCGAGCATGTGCTCATCCCGGCTGAAATTGACCTTCTCTAATGGATTAAAAGAAGATGAAGAGCGGCCTTTGTGCCATTGCTGGGCCCCCGAGGAACACCAGGAAGTGTAATCAGCAATGACCCATGCTAGTCTCCTCCAATCCCATGGAGTTCCTTAGCATGCCGTGCCTGCCCCGGGGGAGCTGTGCCTGGAACAGCGGAACAAGCACTTGATAACTGTGAATGAATTATGAAATCCCGGACATCTGTCTGCTCCTTCCACAAACTGCCGTAATTTACCCAAGCCAGCAGCCTATAACCAGCACCCATCCTCACTTTGATTTTCCTGTCAGACATATGCCTGCACACCATTTCCTTAAACAGCTCTATTTTAAATAAACATACATGTAAAATGTCAGATTGGATGCAGGCCACCTGTGTGGATGCGTGATGACAAACCTAAATAGAAAAGCAGCAAGAGATCGGATGTGCGAAAACAAGCTGTCAGTAGGTTGATGATTGGAACGTAATAAGATTGTTTGGCATAAATCACTGAGGGAACCTGGTGAGAGCGCAGACGTCGGCTGTAAGTCCATTTCAACATCCATCAGCGGTCAACCAGAGGGGAAATCAAGCATGTTCAGACTTTCTTTAGGACATATGAGTGAGCGACTGCTGTGATTACTGCTGAGAATAGCCAGATTTCACTGCGAGTCAGCAATCTCATCATTATTTGACAGCTTCTTCTTCTTTGGTTTTACCCAGGTGTTTTTTTTTTTTTAAGTATTTGTTGCGTCATTTTCTATATTTACTACACTTACTAGAGACTGTTGTAATGGGAGGGAGAAATATGTAGCTGTAGTTCCTTCTTGGGAGGTACATGCTCAGATGAGTAGCATGTCATATCATATAACAGGGTTGTCAAACTTCTTCATGTCAAGGACCTCCACAACAAATGCAAATTAGACCACAGACCGCCAATTTGATAGGATTTTGTCTCTTACTCTTTTATTTTTTAGGTTTGAAAATCAAAAAGTCTTCAGAGTAAATTAAAGATCAAAGTGGGATCACTATAAATATATAAACTGCCATCAATCAAAACAGCTGACCCTATTTCTTTTCCTGTTCTAAACTTCTAAAAAAATCTGCTAAAAAAAGTTTTATTCCTACTTTTGCTGAGGACCCCCTACAACCCACTCACTGACCCCTGTTGTTGTTCCATGGACACTACTTTGACAACCGCTGTCATATGACTGTACAACTGTTGGAATGATGGGTCAAAACAAGGGCTATAACTAAAAATGATTGAACAATTAATTGAGAAAATAAACTGTTAACACATATAACATCATATTATCATCTTCTTTACAATGAAGCAAACAGTTGTGCAGCAGACACCGAGCGACATTAACATTAATTTATTCACAATTTGTTCCACTATGTCCTAGCTAGTCGCTAAACTAAAACAATGAGCTAAAACAGACTAAATAATCTCTATAGCGCTGAAAGGGAACTGCAGAGTTGGGTTTATAATTCTTTATGGTATCATCCCTGAAAGGCTTTTTTTTTTTTTTTTTTGGAATACATTACACAAAGTCATTGGATCCATTGTTAATGTAAAAATATTGATTAGTGCAGCTTTAAGAAGTGATATGACTGTCTGCTCAACAAAGCCACAAACAAACAAAGTTGTTCATCATTGGGTCAAGTCACCTTCAGTTCTGAGTTTAGACTACAGAGACAGACAGACAGGCTCCATCGTCTAAGTAATCTAATGTTCTGCTGCATGTCTATGAACTTTTGGGATTTTTTTTCTTTGCACCAGGTGATTCTTTCACAAGTAAACAGCCGACAAGAAAAGTGCGAAAGCAGTTTATAATTGATTTGTTTTTGTTGACACTGTCAGAGAGGTAATAATTGTACTTCATGTTTATTATTGAGGTTGTAGTTTGCACTGGTGTTGAACTGGACTGCATTATATTGAGAGGTGTTTCTAATATGGGCTATAGAAACACCTGTAATTCACTTTAGAACAACACCACCTGCTATGCATTGGAGGACCAAATAGTCAACTTTATATTGTGCATACAGCAAAACAAAGCCCCCAAAACACTGTGTATTTGCCAAACAACTTGGCACAAGGTGATGAAGTTCATAGCCTCCCTGAGGCAACATATCCAACAGTCCCTGTGACTCTCTGCTCCAGCTGCATGGCCAAATGTGTTTTTGTTTTTTTTTTCTGTTCAGCAGCAGTCAAGAGTTTACTGCTTATAAATCAAAAAGCAAGTCAGGAGGCAAAATCCGATCGCAGAGAGCATCTCTGGAGATGTGTCTGAGATGCATTGTGATGCTAGGCGAGGGGGAGGTGGACTGCGAGCAGTCCCAGCAGGGCTGAGACAGAATCTGGATAACTCTTGATACAAGTTTCTGAATCTGAACAGGGTCTAATGGACAGATCCAAATCTGTGCTGAACACTATCCTCCTCCTTATCATTTCTCCTGTGATATGTTTAAAGTTCTCAGTCTTCTTTATCTTCTTGTTGTCTATTAAAAACTAACTTTGAGCAGAGTGACAATATCAAAGATGGTCATTTTATGAGCGGATACTGGGAATTAATTAAAATTTTCTGGACTAGAGTACTTGTCTGTGAAGTGATCTTTGTCGGGGATAATCTAAATTAAAAAGATTTATTATTAGCAGACTGCACTCCTATTAAAAATCATTCATACTGCAGAGGTTTCGGCTTGTTTTATAAATTTTCTCAAAATCTAACTTTTCAAAGTAACTTTGACAACGCTGACATTGCTAATGAAGTACGGTAGCTCATTTTCTTTGGACCCCTCCCCATTAACAACCACACAATTATCTTGCCTCGCTTTCACTGAAATTATTCTGGACGTGATGTTTGGACTCGCAGTTCCTGTCTGTGGTAATTGACAGAATTCTGCACAAGCAAGTCCTAGCCAGTTTGCAGTGAATTTGTTTTCATTAAATGTGTCATTATTTTATTTTGAACATCCACTGAGCTCACATAATGAATCGTCTGAAAACAGCACAGCACATAAAAGCTGCGGCAAGCCCGCCTTATAGTAGACTGCTGGGTTATTCTGTGATGTGTTTTTGTACAAAAAACAGCATTGTTTATTTATAACTCTATTTCTAGACTAGATAAATATATTCAGACACTTGGAGTGTCTCTGGTTCATGTTTGTTTTTTTGTTGTTTTTTTACAAAATATATATTCCTAAATACCTGCAGCCGGAAACTTACTAAGACCGTGGGTTTATGTGGTTACTGTACCCACACATGTTCCCTTGGTAATATTTCCTGTTCCATTAGTACATATTCCTCAAATCATGACTCATGAGCCTAAGGGCTCTTTATGTGTGCTGACGTATGGCAAAAAGTGGTAAGTTTGTTGAAAGCCAGGCAACCATGTAATAGTCGAAGAGTTTTAGAAGGTTTTTAGAAGTGGTGTTGTATATATCTATATATGTATGTACAGATTTGTACATTCATAGAAGGTGAAGGCTGTGTCTAAACGTCTTCGTCTAAAGTTGCATAATGCTCCAACCTCAACCAACAAGGTAGGGTACATTGTATGTAGCCTCAAAAGCAAAACCAAGGACAAAAAAAGGCCTGAAAGCACTCACCGCACCACTCGTTGTTGCACCTTGTGCTTTACATTTTAATAACCGAAGACAGAGTCTATCAAAATCAACTTATTTCCTCTGGACTGTGGTGGTTGGACAGAGAGAGAATACTATTTAGAGTGATTATAGAAAGAAAATCAACCTCAAACTCTAAAAGTGAAGGCTGCTGTCAATATTTATTTACAACATTGTACGTCTTCACCCCAGTAATGAACTGCAAATACATCATGGTTGACAGTTTTCTGCTATTAAAAGAGATAACAGTGACCACTGTGATTGGCCGTGCTTGCACATTTTAACATCCAAATGTCCGCCGACGTCCTCAACATAATTATTGTCTTTCAGAGGCTTTAAAAAATGTAGTGCTAACTTACGTTCATCTCAAGAGATCAACATATGGGTTTTATGGGTACCCATGAGGCTTTTACAGACATGCACACTTTATGCTAATCCCATGTAGTTCCTCACATACAGTATATGATATAGTTATTTTCATCTTGGGTATTTGAATATTTCTGCATACTGAGGTCCCTAAACAGTACTGGAATTGCATAAATTGGGTATAACTGGAAAGCTGAGACTCTTGTGGATTCAATGAGCTCAATAGCATTTATGTGGGATGGTGTTAGTCCCCAAACTAGCCTTCTCTTTGTAGTGAGATTTCTTGAACTTGACCTCACTGTATAAAATTACCTGTTGTGACCCCTGGGATAATCACAACCTCATGAAACTGTACGACCTCAAACTAGAGATGTGGGGCACTCAGAGGACGTATGGCTTTCTGCATGTTGACAATAAGTGGGTTTCTAAGCAATTTTCAGAAGAGAAGTGCTTGCCATGCAATTCTTACAGAAATCTCCAAATGTCAAAAGATTTTGATAATGAATAATAGTATGAAATCTTTGATGGTTTCCTCATGGGACATTCATGATATTTTGGAGGGACCTTTTGCCATTTTTGACCTGGATTAGCACCCAAAATGTACCAACAAAAAGATATGTATGAAAAAAAAAAAGATATGCACTCTGAAGTCTGAAGTTGGATGTCATGTTATATATATAAATATATTCTGGCCTTAACTGTGACACATGAATTGTACCTCGTAGAAGATCCGGGGTCGGGTGTGGCCAATTGTAGGTCCTGATGAGCTGCCAGTCAAAGTCATCATCTTGGCCTTGTCGGTACTCACACAAGCCAGGGTCAGAGTCCTCATCAAAGGTACAGCCAGCTGCAACAAGAAAAAAGCAAAATGTGTTATAAGCGAAACAGAAGAAATATAGAACTTGTAGCTATAAGTAAACTTTCGAAAACTGGTGAAGGAAGAGAAATCGAGAAATTACTGCTAAGTTACATCACCACAGGCTCACTGTGTGTGTGTTAATACCTCAACTACTGGAAAATCTTTGCAGCTATAAGCTAAATTACAGCTAATGGTTGGCACCAGGCGGTCAGCATGTACTGCCTATGCCATCTATTCCCTCAAAATCTACCACCATTTGGTGCAATTAGCCCTGTGCTGTGAAAATGACACAGCAGCCATAAGTCATCCAGATTGCCAGAAATAATAGGCAGCAGTACCAGAGCAGCAAGGGGGTGGGGGGTTCTTCAACCGATAGAGGACAACAACAGCCTGGCTCTTAGACTGCAAAGGTGACTCAACCCTGTCTAGCCTCTAATGGTTACATTCACTATTCTGCCATTATCACAAAACCACAGGCTTTTAAAGCCACCAGCTTGTCAAAGTAGGGGGGCTAAAATGGTGTGTTCTTGTTTAATTGGTCAGAAAACACAGGTCCACTACAGAAAATCTAAAAAAAAAAAAAAAATGAGTAGTCTGGATTTGGGAAAACCAATTTATGGTCATGCATGGATGTACTTGACTTCATCCATAGTGTAATGTTTCCCATTGATGTGCATGGTTTAGACAAAATAAGCCTTTTAGTGCTGGAGCTAACTACTATTTTCTTCAGTGGTTAATCGTTTGAAATTTTGACAAATGTATCAATCTGTTTATAAAATGTCAGAAATGGTGAAGAGTACCCATTGCAATTTTCCAGTGCTCCCTTCAAATTTCTTGTCTTGTACAAATATCAGTCCAAACTCCAAAATATATGCTTGAAAAAATGAATCGATTCTCAAAATTCTTGGTTACGTTTCTGTGGGTCGGCTAATTGGTTAACCACTAAAAACAACAAGTTATTGCTCAGACCTCGAAAGTGGTTGGCCACATAACGAGGTAGAAAACATTTTAAAAATATCAACAGATGCAACTCATCACTAATTGCATTGTTGGACCAGCGAATCATTAATGTTATTGATTCCACCTGTGACTTTCCTAAAAAAAAAGTCAAAATGTCTGCTTTGAAAAAAACTCTTTGAACCCTAATTAATTTGGAAGTTTGGAAGAGCTCAAGCTCTGATGCAGCGAGGATATCAAGATTCAGTTTTACAAGATTTATTCAGAAAGCAAAACAGCATTCAAAAAACATGAACATGGTTTAAACAGGCACAAAATGTAAAACGGGCAATGCTCATCGATCAAACACGCCAGTATCAGTTAAATTATGAAGGAGGTGCTTGCAAAAAGGCCAAGATTGGGAACCACCGTCTTGGAACACGCCAATATTGCTAAAAAATATGTCCAGCAAAACAATAACCATCCAGCAGTCAGACAACAACAACATGTTTTTAGCAAATCTCCTGGAATAGAGAGCAAAGACTAACAGTCTTTTGTAAACATCCACCACAGGTTAAAGCTTGCTAGTTTAACTTTGACACACTGTACACTGCCCAGGTCGTGTGTTTTCTATTTTACCTTCAAAATGAGCATGAGAACTTATCGGACTGAACTGTTTTCTTGTTTACAAACTGTCTCAAAGCTCATTTTTATTACCCAATTGGACCTATTTAAGGCAGTCACCATATTCCACAACCCCAAAACCTAGTTGTGTGTCTTTGTACAGTAGGCAGTGAGGCCCAGTCCCCAGAAACACTATGCTCCAGCAGCATCAATAGTTTTTCCGACCTAATTCTTGATCGTCTCATTTGTGGTCTGATAAACAGTAAATTAATTAAATTCATTGCCCCATATCGGTATTGTCCAAACAAAGTTACTGAATCTATCATGCCATTGAGCACGCTGGCAAGAGGGTTCAGTGGTGCAGCACTGGGTGCAGCTCGATGGCAGGCCTCTGCAAAGTTTGCCAATCAGAAGAACGTTTAAAGAGAAGCCTTGTAGAAGTTCAACTGACGGGCTGCTTGAATAAAATACATAAGGATGTTTTGTGAATCATGCAAAGCTACTCTAGTGGAGTCTCAGACCAAGAATGCAGAGCTGGAAATGAGCATAACAGGTTCACTTTGATAGTTATAGCACTAATGTCCTTTTGCTTTCGCTGCTTTTGGAGAGTTTGACTGTACATCTACCTCCAAATGCCCTGATCCCCCTACGCTCCCAGGACCCTCTTCACTAACAGATCGTATTAAGGCTTGGCAGCAGTGCTGCTGGTGTTAAAGAGCTATTCTGACTCAGTGCCAACTTCTACTTAATAGTATCCCGTTTGGCCTACTCCCCCAATGTTGCTTTTTGTGTTTTGTTCTGAGGCTCCATATGTTTTCTTTATTAATGTATAAGTTTTATCTGCAGAAATATTATATCTTGCAATAAACTACTAAGACTGCTAATTCTGGACCACAGCTTTTCACCATTACTGCTGACAAACAAATATCATCACCCCGCCACCAGTGAACGTCCCCACCGCCCCGGCCCTCTTCCCCTACGCCTGCAGCCAACCAAGTGTTTCCGGGTGTGTAAGCAGATCAGAGTTTTAATTGCCTCCTGTGTGAGGAGCTGCTTGTTGTGCTGCGCCATGCCCGGTTATGTGAGGATGAGAGGGCTGAGTGGTGGAGCAGGCCCCGCGGTGAAGGCCTGCCTTTCATCGAGAGCCCTCTAGTTCCGGGTAGAAATGTCACCATCAGACACGTTCCACTGATTCCCCTCATTAAGACTCATCCTTCCCAGCCTCCTTTGCTTTTAGCGCACACGTTCCTCTCAGTGCCCAAATGAGCTTCTCTGGCAGCAGGAGGGCAAGCCCATGTAATTAGAAAAGCCACGTGCATTCCTCTGAATTCCTAAATGTGTGTGTGCGCGCATTTCTTTGAATATGCACACAGAAAGTATGTGTGTCGTTAGCGGAGGTTGTTTGCTGTTTTTTGATGCTTACTTAAAAATGAATGAAATTATAATGAATCCGTCAATGTCACACAGGCTAAAGCTCTAACGACTGAATGAATTATTCGCGTTCTTCGCAGCAGCAGGGAATCTGGCCAACGTGGGACTAAGATTGCTCAAATTTCCACATAATAATAACTTGAATGTGAGAGAAAGCAGCTTTGAGAATGCTAATTGCTTATCAGACGCGATAGTGCAGCGACGTTCAGCACAGTCCCCGAGCAACACGCTGCCACGCAGAGCAGCAATAACACCTAGAGACATGGACGGCGGCGCCCAAGATAACTTTAGTGAGCCACTGTCACAGCTGACAGGCTTTTCAGGAAGAGAACAAAGAGAGAGAAATAAATAAATGTGCAAGAACGAGGCGCGCCTCTCTTTGAAAGGTAGGAGAGGTAATTTGCTGAACAAGCCCTGAGCTTGTCGTTAGATACCATGCCTGGAATGCGTTATCTATGTTTGGCTTGTCCTCCCGTCTCAACACTTTCTTGTACCTGGCAAAGAAAATATTATTTAGTGAGAAGTTACAGTGAGTCCCATCTAACTTGTACTTTCCTGCTGTACAGTGGAGTACATAAAACTTGTGCTATCCATATTCAATTCCAGAGGTTCATATCCAAGTCACTTTATGGGTTTGACCCAAAATCTTCCACAAAAGCAAGCAATAAAATATTTTTCTCATTACTAATTTTAAAAGAGACTTCTGATCAGAGTAATCCTTTGTGGTATGGGGGGGATTTTACTTAACAGCCCGAAAAGCCTGCAAGAGGCAGCTAAGAATCTCATTAATACGGCTTTCAGTGACAGTCTAAATACAGTTTCAGAGGCTTCCCCACGATATGCCAGAATTCTGAAGGGAAAACACAATATTTTTTTTACTTAAATGGTCAAGCTTAAACGAAAAGGATGACATTATTCAAGTTTCTTCCTCATCGTAAACAAATCTCAAGCCCACTCTGTAGGCTTATATTTTTAATAACAAGTCACGTATATATATATTCTCATTTTTTTTTTAGAGTCTTTGGACAACAATAGACCTCTATGGCATAAGAATAAAATATCAGGCTGGTTGATACACATCCAATACTTCAATCAATTCATTGTTTTTGTCATTTCAGGTTTTTTAAATATAAAAAATATAAACATATGACCACTCTCTTAAATATACTGGATATCAGTATTTTCAGCAGCCGCAATAGCCTTAGAACAAATTACTTTGAGCAAAAGCATAAAAAATAGATTTCAACAAATGATTCAAATGCCTGATTTGCCTTGGATTCAAGCAATTAAAGGGTTGGTAGAGCTTTTTTTAATTACTTTTCTGGCTTTGTACATTCATTTGACAGTTTAAAGTGGAGACAGAAAGAAACCATGAGGACAGAACATGAGGTATGACATGCAATAAGCCAGAATCAAATGGAATATTTTGCAATTTCACTGTATTGTGGTGAAGGCAAAAATCTTAAAACCAACCCTTGGATGTGTGCTCCAGCCCTTTGACAGATGCCTTTCGAAACCAGTCAGGAGTATAATACCCTTTAGTGTCCATAGAAGGAGTTAATTGAATCCTATTAGCTGTGTTTGTGTAGTATCAAAGTCAGGAAGTCGCACAAAGAGCATAACTCTGCTGCACAAAGTGGCTGCAAGGCAGCCAGAAGAGGCCCTGGAGGGAGATTAATGGGAGAAGGTGTAGACCAGCTTGAAGTGCTTGTGATGGACCCCAGGTACGACTGTCCAACCCAGCCTTCCTCTACAGTGGATACCGCGACCCTGACTAATAGTCCGCACAGCGGGCACATCATAAATATGTTGTGA
Organism: Argyrosomus regius; assembly: GCA_946959425.1. NCBI lineage: Eukaryota > Metazoa > Chordata > Actinopteri > Sciaenidae > Argyrosomus > Argyrosomus regius. The sequence goes on along the minus strand of OX336899.1, from coordinate 8,389,391 downwards.
TGGAGAGGGAGGAAAACACAAGCCTCTTACAGAGCATTTATCCTGGAGAGGGAGAAATAAATTAGAGGGGGTGAGACAGAAAGCGTGGGCCGGGTGAAGAGCTCTCAGAGTGAAGAAGGAGAGAGGGAAGAGCAAAGCCAAAGAGGGGCGGGGATAATGAAAACAAATCACAGATAGTGTATAACAAGGGGATTTGTGGAAAACAAGATTTTTTTTTTTCTCTGCTTACAAAGGCTGTAAAGTATAAAACACTAAGAGGTAATCAAAGATGTCTGGGATGAGGACAGGTTTCTATTGATCACACTGATCCGGTGGCGTTCTCAGATGGGCTTAAATCATCTATATACAGATTTAACAAGGACACTCATTTGCTATTACTCTTACAAGAATAACAGTGATTACATAGTGCAGGGCAGAGTGGCAACTGAGTCTCACGGATATAAATCCAAGTATGGATGGCTGCCAGTCTAAAAGATTGCCCTTCACTGCTCATCTGAAGAAAATGAACTGTAAATGCTCCTGAAACCTCCATTAAGAAAAGATACCATTGAATTTCCTCCTTCATGATCTCGTTGATTTTAATCTCTGATGTTTCAAGGAAAAGTTCAGGTTTCCTGTGTGTGTGTGAGTTTCTATTTTTAATGCAGATTCTTCCTTCAGCCATCAACTTGACTGGGTGAAACCTGACCAAAAAAAAAATCTCATCCTGTGCTGATAAGGCGGCTCGATCTGTTAAGCTCATTTCCCAGTGCATTAAAGCAAATTCCACAGGCAAACCGCCTAATATTGTGTAACCAGCAGCAGAGCTCTGCTGGCACTCCTTTAATCAGAGCCTCTCAGATACAGCAGCTCTGTTGGGACTGAGGATCCAGGATGTTCTGCCGCTTCTCTTGTTTGGTTTGAGATAAAGCTCCGCCGCTGCGTGATTTGCATTTGAGCATGTGCAGGCAATGCATCAGACCTGACAAGTTTACTTACGGAGGGAGGGACGGGGAGAGGAGGGAGGGACGGGGATGAGAGAGAGAGAGAGAGAGAGAGAGAGAGAGGGAGAGAGAGAGAGACGCAGCTGTACAGCTCATCAATAGTGAGCCAGCAGAAGAACACCACTTCCTCATAGACCATTAATAACAAGCCACTGCATTTTCAGACGTCTCACCGAGGAGGAGGAGAGGAAACAGTGCGAGAGAGGCAGCGGGGTCAAGAAGAAGAAGAATGGGTAAAAGAGTAGAGTATGTAAGTTTTATTAAAGAGAAACAACACTCTCGGTAGGGTGTAGGGTTCCAATATAGGATTGTGATTGACAATACCGAAAGCAATATGCAGTATTCAGACTAAAGTCACTGAGAGCCAATATTTTGAAGGCTGTAAATTGACCTTCTTCATACCACAAAAATATTCAGAGATTTTATTCTTTCCATGGTGAAACTGCATTCAGTTCATTATTATACCGACCAGATCTGAAAGACAGACACCAGATTTTTTTTTTTTACATCTTTTACTTATTAGAGTTCTGTCTTTCTACTATTATTGGCTCATTGCTACGTTACTGTCATTCGTTAAGCTCACAGTCTTTGAACAATATAACGTTTGCATTCAAGCAAAAACCAGAAGAACAGTGAATAGATGTGAGGTTCATTCACGGATTTCCTGAAAACACAGATATTCTAATTGTTCAAAAGATTTCAAAGCAAAGCTGTTTCTAAACCAACTGTGCATCATTGATAATTGTCTTAAGAGTGCTCATTCATTTTTTTTTTCTGTTCTTTGTTGCTCTTTTATTAATAGATTATCTATTTATATTTCTCTTTTCTGTGTTTTGTTTATCTGACACGGACACAACAACAAACTAAATTAAAGTGTTACAGATGAAAAATCATTTGATTAGCTTTCTGATGTTTGATGACAATGATTGAACCCTACTAAAAATGTTACATACTGTAAGGTACATGTGATGGACTAATGAAGACTTTCTCTTGTTCTCTCTCTCTTTCTCTTTGCTGTTCTCTTCACTGACAGGTCTACAGACGAGTGGGCAAGGGACAAGTATTGAAATGCAAATGGGTGATTAAAGGAGTCCAGTGGCAGCAACCATCGTGAGCTATTATGATGGGCTATTATGTTGTTCCAGGAACACAGGGATAGTTCTCAACCCAACACATTGTTGGAGCCTGTTCTCCCAAGCCCGTGCAACCACACTGCCTGGATTAGCATATCAGAGGTATGATGTTGAAGCAGTGAAATTCAAACACAGGTCTGAGCCAGCAGTCTCTAAATGAAAACATACATGTTGCAGAATGCATCAGTTGAATTGATCGAGACTGCCGACCGTGGTAACCTGTGTGAGTAAACACACTGCGTATATATATATATATACATGTGGGCAGAGATCGATCAAAATGTAGTTGGCGGAGCCACAGCTGCCGTCATTTATCATCATTTATCATGATATGGGGATTTGACTGGAGATATCCAAGCATGTTATGACTGATGGACGCAGCTGGTGTGCTCTTGTGACCTTTACAAGATGTCGAGTAAATGATCTGGTAATGGCTACAAGGCTGTCCAACCTGAGACAGACCTGGCCATAAGTCTCCATTATAGGAGGATGAACTTTGTCTCATCTATCTATCTATCTATCTATCTATCTATCTATCTATCTATCTATCTATCTATCTATCTATCTATCTATCTATCTATCTATCTATCTATCTATCTATCTATCTATCAACATAATTTTCCTCCAACTGTATGGTGCACTTATCTTGCTCAAGTTGGGAGTATATGGCAAGATTGGCACCGCAGGGCAAATGCTCTTGTGTGAAATTGTTTCATTAGCGGTTCGCAATGGCTCCAGTCCCTAACTGCAACTCGGTAAAATCCCAGTAGCCGGGTCTGGCCGAGACCAGGCCAATAACGCTCTTTAACTTAATCTGTCTGTATCTTTAAGAGAGTAACGGATAGCTGTTTACTGCCCCGTAGCATGGAGTCACCACAGTCTACATGCAGGGGTATGTAGGGTTGTTGATACATGCAGATGAATTAGTTGCACCACAGAACTGGATCAGAATTTGCTACAGTTCCTATTTGAGGTTGATGAAGTTCATTGATTACCTAATGTGCTTTAAATCTTTAAATTGGATCGGTTCCCTGTTTGGGAAATGAAGAAAAATCAGTGTTTCCACAGTTCTGTTCCAGAAGTGTCAGTCTAAACTGACCCGACACTGCAGCACAGATGAGCTGGTCCGTATACAGCGAGATTAAAGGGGTGGCTGCATGATATACCAGCAAGCGAGATGGAAAAATAGATAGATACCGGCAGAGAGAAAAGGTTCTGGCTAAGATATACTTCACCCTTTGTCAGCAAGGAGACGGTGGATAAATTCTCTGCCAGCAGTTTATTTAGGTAGAAAAAGTGAGTCACAAAGCACCCACTGCGGACAAAGCAGATACTTTTCATTAGGACAGGCTCTCTCCTTTCATTTCTCATTTAATCCAACCCCCCCGACACACACATACATCCACAGAGACATCAATTACAGGGCTCCATCTCCCGCAATCTGAAGCTGCGCTTCAAAATCGGAACTGCTTAGCCAGTTAATGCTATTGTTAGAGATGTCATGAAGAGAGGGCCGCATGAATAGAGGTTGATGAATAAAAACAGACCTTGTCCGATGAGGCTCAAATCACACTAATTAAGAAGATGGAGGGTTTTGCTTCAGCACCTGCATTACAGCACTGGTCCTCTTCCCTGATGGAGAATAGGGGGGAAAATGACAGATACACTCAACTACTGCTACATATGAAAATTTAATCAAGAGTGCTGGAGGAGACACTTTTCCCTTCATGTGGAAAGCCGCTTTAAGTGGTTATGTCAAGTCTTTTTTGTCCCCTGCAACAGAGGAATATTCATTTCAGGACTGACCTAAATGCATTAGTTGAAAGCTTTATATCTTCGTTTGCTGGTGATGTATTCATTTTGGAAAATATTACTGTCTCCACACTTAAATTCTTGCCAATTAGAAGCAACATATTAATGAACGGTCTTTAAAAACACGTTAATTTAGGGAGAAGGTGTGGCTCGAGCTGAAGTCAAACACAGCCGATCCTTAAAATACAGAAGCCTCAAACATAGCCCGCATCTATCTGCCTGATGTTAGTCGCAGTTATGGTAATGGCGTGCATAGATTTACACAACATGCATGATTGCGTGATGTCACGACAACAAACCCAACCCCCCGGCGGCTTTGATGTCGATTTCCATACAATCAAATGGTAAAAATGAAACGGTCAGAATCGCTCCGAGCAGACTGAACTCAGTCATGTGAAACCACAAATGAGGAAACAACTCTACTGCAGCAAGACTGATAGTGATGGTTATTTATTGGCCACTTTCTTCTTCATGTTGGCTGCAGAATACATTATGCACTCAGTCCTGGAACCGCGGGTGGTCGGCCACAAGAACGGAACACACCATAAGCTATTTGTAAAGTCCATTTATTTTTTACATATTGTATACAAAAATAATAAACTAGGGAAGAGAATGTGCCCAGAATACCAAGCAACGAGATGCAGAAGTTCAGATGACAACAGTCTCTCTGCTCCTCTGTCCTCAGAGCTCCACAGGCCCCAACGTCGCTCCTGCAGCCCGTCCCCTGGGTTCTCCAAGCAGCTGCAGGGTCCTGACCTCCATTAACAAGACAGGGCTCTGACTGCACAGCCTCCCTGCCGCCCTTATCCCAGCAGGAACATGGCTAGACAATACACTTTAGCCCACCTTCCCATTCATGCAAACAAAAAGTGTGCAGTTTTTTAATTTATTTATTTTTTTATCAAGCCGGGCCAGGTCCGCAGAGTATTAAAACTTATTTCTGAGAGGATTCTGTGTTTTAGTATTCGAAAACCTTGTTTTTATTTGAGTTAGTTGCAGTTCTTTGAGGTGGTCAGGGGTGGAGGGCATATTCAGATTCTTCAATCAAGTATAAGTAGCAATATAAAAGTACTATTAAGTAAAAATCTGCCATTGAAAATGTCACTTAAAGTAAAATATCCCCAAAATGTTCCCTTCGTAACAGAGAACATCAGACCTTGTGAGGAGGTTGGCATTTTTATTACTAATGCACTGATGTGTAAATACTATTTTAACGTTGTAGCTTGAGGTGAAGCAAATTGCAGCTAATGATTAGTGTCCCAACCGGCCTCTGATCTGCAAATTCTTTTCTCAGTGAATCATTTAACATTCAACAGTCCAAGGTGACGTCCTCAAATATCTTTTATTTGTCCAAATAACAGTCCACAGCCCAAATATATATATTTTTTTTTTACAACGTTGGGATTGAATGTAGCAAATTCTTCCATCTAAGAAACAATCACATATTAGGTATTTTTGCTTCAAAATTGACTTTTAACATTCAAATTTTTTGCAAAATAGTCACTGCAACTCTACTTTAACTTTTTAAAATACTTTTATCTAGTTTAGTCTACAGCAGTGCATCATATTTTAAAAACTGATCACATATCTTGATTGGAAAATCTCTATCTGTATAATAATTAGAAAAACTGTCAACTACCTGTACATAAAACAGCTATGAAAACTGCATGAAATGTAAGTACCTCACTTTTTTCCTTAAGTAGAGTGAAATATATTTGATACTGGGTATGGAACACCAGTATCTAATTTATTGGTCATATACTAAAATTCAGGTGTTGTTGTTGGAGATTTATGTTTTGAGCACCTTGTTGCAGTCCTCTTCAGTACCACCTGCTGCTGTCGTTAAGTTTAATGCACTGAGCGCACGCACAAACGCTGCCACTCTGAGAGCCATCTGACAAAAAGTTCAACAAAATACACGAGCCCCAAAAAAGCAGCTGTTACCACAATGGCACTTTAAAAATCCGCACGCGCGCACATTTGCGCACACAAACAATATGCTAAACTCACATAATAGAGCGCTGTAACCACGGCGATGAGAGCTGCTTTTTGAAAGAGATCAGCGCTCCTCGGAGAGAGTCGCACTGTCGTTGCCTCGACTTAATTACAGCTCACACCTCCCCTCTCGCTCTGCTGTGGAGAGAAGAGAGGGCTTTGATTCAGATGCCCTGTGGAACACTTGATCCTTTCCTTCCGGTGGCATCATTTACTTCCCTTTTCAAAGCCGTTCTGTCTTCTGCTCTCACTTTTATTCTTTATTTTTCACTCCACTTGTGTGCTGAGGATGCATCATGCATATTTTTTCATATCAGCACAAGGTTACACCATTCAGCTTCGCATATGAGGACTGTTAGACATGGAAGTGGTATGCAGCAAGAGGCTTTACGTCACACTGTAAGCAGCACTATATATATTTAAATGAGACGTTGTAATAAGAGGCTTAGCTGGGAGACTGCTGTCCATTATTATGATAAAAAAACGTTACCCATATGTCCACCGTGTAGACATAATTGCCCCTCAATCTTTTAGCAGACTTTTTGTGAGCTGCTTAATTCCTGCACACAATGAAATTATGCCTGCAGTTATTTGGAGTAACTTCAATTTCTATGAAGAAAGGAAGGAAGGGAAGAGAGCGAGTAGAGGTAGAAAGTGTTCGTAATGTGCAAAAAGCCTCTAAATGCTCTTTTCAGTTACCCTTTGAATAATCATACGCCTCGTATTATTAAAAAGCTACATCTGTAACTGCTGAGCTAAATAAGAAACAAATCAATCAGGCTGCTGTCGAAGCATATGCACTTCTTTCAGTCGGCTATAGGACAGTATGACATTGACAAGTGACAATTATGGAATAATGTTTTGGTGTAAGTTTGGTGGAACAATAGCAACACAGAAAAAGAGTCGACAATATGACATGCAGCAAGGTTGCATAAGCAAAAGTGAAATGGATTGAAAGAGCAGTTTACTGGTCAACAAGGTAAAGATATTTCACTGTGTTGACATAAAGACGTCTCGCACAACAGCAGCCTCACAGCAGAGTAACAACTGGGCAGGGTTCAAAGGTCAGAGCTGTAAGATCTGAGCGCAAAAGGAAGTAGAAAATCTATCAGGATTTCTCGTAGTCAGAGAGAGAAATAAGGAAGTGTGTATGTTTCCAGGACAACATGCCCTGACAAGTGGTCAGGACATGATCGACACAGGGTCAGCCGAAAATAAAACCATCCCCGCCGTCATAGGTGTGATGGTTCAATGACCCGACGCCAATCCTACAACTGGTAAATGTCAAATCCACTCAAACAGGATGGTAGTGACTGATGTAATAAGTGTCAGATAACACAATATTTCATCAGAATGTGATACAGCATCCGCTAGTGTGTGCCGGTGTGTCTCAGTATAAAGGCTTCCAAACGTTTCTGCCAGTATAACTGAGGAGACGAGTTCATCGGGGTGTTGTGCTTCACACAGAGCACAAAAATAACTATTAGCCCGTCTTACATACATATATGTATCATATGTATATATAAATGCATGTAATTTACTCGCCTTGCTAACAATAGAGCTACTTGGCTTCATTATAGCTTGTCTCTGTGAGGCTTTAAATGAGACACTTCTTCTTCCCAGCTGTGCATGTTAATTTAAAAACGCATCTATTTTAAACCTAAAGAAATACCACAAAGATCTTTTTCAGGTATTTGTCTCACTGGATCCATTCAGTCCACCACAGATGGTATACTGCACCAGTAAAAAAAAATAAATTACCGGTGAAAATAGCAGCTAATTTTACTGTAAACACACCATGAAATCAATAGATAATAGGCTACAGTGGTGCTCTTTTGAGTCCACTATGTATACTGTTCAGGAGATGTGTTGTTTTGCAGCCATGCTTTGGCTCCAACAAGAATAAAAAACAGCAATGCTCAAGATGTTTGCCTATAAAAACTCATTCTTTTTCACAGTGAGCAGAAAGTGTAATTGAAAATAATTATAATTCGTATCACGTTTGGAAGAAAAAGAAAAAAAACACAAAGCTTTCTGAACCCTTTGGTATCTTTTCATAAAAAGCAACACGTTGCTTGATGTTGGTTTGCATGAGTGCCGTGTGCGCTTTAATGACCTCGCGATGCATCATCTCTGGGTATCAAAGGCCTCGAGATTCACAAAAAAAATTTCTTGGTGTCATGTGTAAAAGTTTCCAATTATTTAGGTGTTGCAGATTTATGTGACTCTCACAAAATGTGGCTAAATTAGTCCACGTGTTTGACTCTCTTGCTCCCTTCCAGGCAACACTATAAAGGACTTTTTGGAGCTTCTACAGATTACAGCTTTTCACCAGTCGACAGCAGCATCAACATGTAACAAGTGAGCCTGGAATAGACAGCAACTCATGACATATCCGACCGAAAACAAGGCAAGGAGGCGAGGCGAGTGTGTGCGTGTGTAAGATATAGGCTCTTTGACAGGGCCTGTAATTACCACAGCAAGGGGCCTGCTCGACTTGCACTCATGTGGTCAGTTGGCCGGCCTTGACACCTTCACAAGGGCCCTCAGAAACCACGACGCCAACGACAATGTCAGCCCTGGCTACCCCCACCCTCTGACACGCTGCGCCGCCCGCCACCACGATGGATGATAACCTCCTTCACGGGGTAGTATAAGCTGATAATTAGGTGCTTAGCCGTGGTCATACAGAAGTACTGATCTGATATGCAGGCCTGTCCAGTCACTGGGGAGGAGTTTAAAGACTGTGAAGCAAGGGTAAAGAATTACAAGGGCTGGGAATTTGTGCTGCATATTAATCGTAGCCAATATAGAGGCCGGTGCCACAGCCCACATAGCCATCTGGGCTGAGTTAAAGAGCAACTGGGACTCTGTAGAGGTTAACTAGAGCCTGCGTGAGTGTGTGTTCGTGTTTATGGCAATCTGTGTGTACGGGCATGCGGCGCCCATCACCATGGGCATATGTGCAGGCATGCGCACAAGCTTATGTGACTGTCTTCGGAGCATTAAGCAAGAAATGAAAGTTTATGACGTGGTAATATCCATTATGACACTTAAGCCGCTGTTCAGATAATATTTTAAAGCTCTCCATCCATCACTGGTGCTGGACCACTGAGGGCTTCCCCCTGACAGCCCAGATCCCATCCTCATTTAACATTCACACTCTCAAACAGCTGCCAATATTTTTTTACAAGGAGCAGCATCCAGGCTGGGCCGCAGAGCAAACACATCAGTTTGTTCTTCATTTAGCACCACTTGGCATCTGGCCTTTTTAGCGCGGCGGCACACGTCCGGTGTAACAACACGAACGAACAGCTCCAAACTGAAGGAAATAAAATGTAACCTTAAACTGATCTTCAATCGAGCCACGTTCACAGAGTCAAACCGCATCACCTTTGATTCTGGGGTCAATGTGAACAATTATGTGTTTGTGAGTGAGCATGCTTTATGTTAGGACCATAAAACTGTGATGTTTTTGGCTCCAAACATAAGCCATTAACCATTTAATACATTAGAAATTCATGCCCAAATTTAATTAAATTTTTGTCACTGTTGATAAAAAAAATTGGACCATCATGGGACAGTTAAACTCCCGAAACACAGTCAGCAGCTGGCCGAAAGACCTTTTTAATGTAGAATATTTCCAATAAAACATTACCTAATTAATTAAATTACATTAAGACAAAAGGGCTGATCAAGAAAAAACACACTGTTCTCTCACAGCTAACTGTATTTGTGTGTGTATTCGGAGATGCCGTGTCCTTTCAAGGTGAGATAGTAGGCATCTTGCCAACACATAGCCCTTTGCAGGTTGTGCAGTAAAAGATGTGGGGCACCAAATGGTCCATATGTCTTCCATTGCTCAGGTTGTCTGTGTCAGTGGGCAGAACGCAGAGTGTGACCTCCCATTAAACATCCACCCTCTTAACGGGGGATCAGAGTGGCTTTCACACCTCATGTAGTGTTAACATTATATCAAGCTACCGGCTGGGAGAAACACATTAGCTTTAGAGTGGTAATTACAAGTAGGGAGTGGAGAAGGTTTTGTGGTGTGTGGATGTCCTGTGTTGATAATGCCAGTGTTGGATTAACTGTCCAGGGAGGGGGCATTCGATTTCTAAATGAACATCCGAATGCTGGGCAGCTGTTTCATTCCTATTAAACTGGTGTTTCTGCACAACTACAGATAAAAAAAATTGGCTAAACTACTATTTGTTGAGTTAGATTCCAGTGGTGGCTGTGTAGCATTGTTTTCCAAACATTTCAAATAACTCCAGAGCGTTGTCAAGTCCAAAAGTCAAAATTTAGTTTAAAAAAAATGGATGCAATCATTTCCAAAATTCATGTTTTTATCTAACAAAATATTCTGCTGATGCTGATTTCACTGTAGTCAAAAGGTTGTTCTCCTGCTTGTTGCGCACAAAAGGGACCATGTACCTCCCAGTAAATTCCATTGATATGACAAAAAAATCTATTTCAGCTCTAACTCTATTACAGTGATTACAAAATTACTAAAGTCATTAAGTAATTGTATACAACTACTGGATTAGCCTGTATTTAAGTTGACAAAACTGATGAGTTCTAATCATTAAATGAAGCTGATTTAACTAACTAGCTAATTTAATCTGATGAATCACTTTATTCAGATTGAGGTTTTTGTTTATTCAAGGTGATGACTTCTTTCAAAAACCCAATACAAGCTTTAAATCTCAAAAAAGGTGCAGCCCTAGATAGCAATGTGAACATTTTTATTAAAATACTTTCTACCAAAGAAAGAGTCCTAATAATGCTTTTAATGCTGTAACTAAGTTTGCCTTCATTGTGTTGTGGTGGAAGCAGGAGAGTTATTATTGCAAAATATCTCAAAACTGCAACCAGTAAAAAATAAAAAGAAAGAAAAGAAACAGATACCAAGGAAAGCGACAACATATCTTTTTTGTGATTTGGGTAAAATTACCTTTAAAAAAAAAAAAAAACTTATTTGACCTCTCCCACCTGTAGTTTCTCATCTCCAATATTACAAATGCATGTTGAAATAATCATACATCATGATGGATTACTCAAACAGCTGTGGTTTATTAAACATGTCAGATTATAAAACACTCTTGAATCATGTCCACTCCCCAGGCCTGCTGTCTCTGTTTCATCCCTATCCTGATGACACAAGGTGAAATTATATTATATTCCTGATCCAGGGTATGCCTGATGCACGGTAGGCGGCTGCCTCTACTTCGTACTGTGCTAACATTTCATATTCCCTTTGAATTGTCGAAGAAATCTGAGGCACTCTAGAGGGAGGTGATTCAAAAAGCCTTTAATATCTCATGGCTTTTTAGTAGCAGTTAAAAACATGCCTACATGTTTCAGGGATTAAGGCCTTCTTTTTCTACATGTTGGCAAGTAGTCACATGATCAGTATGGACAAGTATGTGGAGAGAGGTAAAGTCACATGGCAGCAATAGAAGAATATATACAGAACATATTAAAACCTCTTAATGTTATATTTTGGTATATAGAGGCAGAGACACAGGAGGGTGATCTTATTATATTTAATCACAATCATGATCCATGATCTAAACTGCAACCGGACTAGAAATAACCTATGAATATCACCATTAAAACAATAATATTGCATTAAAAGATACTACAGTGGTTTCAAATGGTGATTAAAACTTGAGGTTAATTCAAAGTTGTAAACAGAAGACAACAAAATCGAAGTAATTAATCCAATCAGCGTAGCCATATAGTTGGCTACATCGCTCTGTTGGCTTGTTCATTCTATATAGTCTCATAGCTGTTTAGTAATAGCAGTTAAAGGCTTTTTAAAATCACTACCTTTTGAGCGCTTCAGTTTTCTTCAACAACTCTTAATTAGTAGGTTCCCCAAACCGCAAAAGCACCTGAGAGACACCTTTTATACATGACTGAACATCTCTTAAGTCCATGCACCAACTATCTAAACACATGAACATGTGTGAATTGCAGCAACAGGAATTCACCCCAGTTTTCTCTTTCCTCCAGTGAGAGCTGAACAGCATCAGAGAAGCCCCGGGGAACTACAGGAGCCACAAGCAGATGTCTACACTCAGACACTGGTGCATGGAGACTGGTAGGAAGGACTCTCGGAGCCCAGCAGAACGTTCATGGGCGATAATGACCAATGGCTCTATGTGTAGTAGAGTGTGTCTGCAAGTGTGTCTCGTGGGGGGAGAAGGAGCCAGGAGTGCTGAACCATTGAGGAAATGAGCTGGGGTGAAAGGGAATTGGTGGAGGCTGTCAATCTGGCCCTGATCCTGGCTCCTAAGAAACTAACCCCCGGGCCTCCCACCACTTGTGCCACCCCTGGGTCCTCTTAATCACCACATGGAGGCACATTACTGATCTTAACATTTTCCTTCAAGAGCAGTTTATTCCCCCTTTTTTTTTTCCCTTCAACAGCTTTCATCTGCCTTATCAACCGAGCTCTTCCTCTGCCTCAGTCTCCCTCTCATCTCTGAGCGAGCGCTAACCGAAAGAGCAAAGTCAAGCCAGTCAAGGCGTGTGTGTGTGTGTGTGTGTGTGTGTGTGTGTGTGTTTGTGTGTGTGTTGATGTGCGAAGAGAGGGCACGAGACACGGCGAAGAAGAAAACAAGCGTGCTTGGAGGAGAGTAGCTTTTGATAATCTTGGAGAGTAATGAAAAAGAGCATTAGCACAACGTCTCCCATGAGGCTAATAAGCCCAAACACCCTCAGCACAGGTTCTACTGAAGCCACTGACCGCTTTCTTGGCTTTATTCAAAAGCAAATGGATTGGGGGTACCAAAAAAAAGTGCTTTTGTAAAGCTGGAGTCTGTACAAATAAGCATGAAAGGAGAACAAGGAGGTGTTTACTTTATCAGGCTTTCTTCACACCTCTTACATCTGACTGCGTGCAAGTGAAAATGCTTTGTACTTTTCATTTTGCTGGAAAAGAAGCAGCAACAATGGACGCAGCGAGGTAGTAAACACAAACCTCTAGGCTGTTCCTTACATACTGGGGATTAATATATATATATATATATATATATATATATATATATATATATATATATATATATATATATATATATATTTTTATATCTATATATATATATATATATATATATATATATATTTTACTATGAGGACAATCTGTCTTTTGTAAATTGCTTTCAGAAGCAATCATTAGGTGTTCTTTTCCCTGGGCTCCTATTAAATGACATGAAATGCAAATTTAATGAGCACAACAGAGAGAGAAAGAGGATTTAAGCAAGTCATACCTGTTGCAAATATAAATGCACATAAATGCATTTGAGCCTGAAACACATCCTATGTTGTTCCAGATGTATCTGACCAATTCCCAGTAGGTCCAGAGCAAAAAGAGCATTAGCAGGATTTCATTAATTTAACTTGATTTTCTTCTCATCGTATTGCTGATTGTTTCAATATAAGCATCTGTCCCATCAAAGCCCAAAATCCTCCATATTCATTACAACTTTAATGATAACCCAATTTTGTTACTTTCATCCCAGCAGTTGTTTTGTATGAGCAGACATCCCCGCTTTTCTCATTTCAGGATAAAATGTCGTATGATGAGATTTGCAGCGTCGCTCTCTGCTCCTAAGTGACAAAATGAAGTGCTTGTTTTGACTGGGATGTGTGTGGAGGGGATTTACTTTTCTACAAGAGTCATGTAATTGATATAGAGCCCATCACCCCCCCTGTAGATGAGAGCTGGGCCGATCTTGGTGTATATGTCAGCCGATACATTATGAGAAATTGTAAGGAAGAAGTGGTTCAGAAGTCTCCAGTACATAGTTCGGCCGCCAGAGAGCACTGATATTTATTTTTAATCTGAAAAACAACAACGGTTTGTTTGTGCTGTGTCTTATGTTATCAAAATTTTATATTCTCAATTATTGATGTTTGTATTGGCCACAAATATTGAATATTGCTATATGTGGGGACACAGGAAGTGTATAAAAGATGTTCTTATCTTCATTGTTGTCTCACACCGTTTCTGCTCACTGTTCGAAAGTGCTTTTATGTATTTTGTGTAAGGAGGTACTCCAAGAGTTTGGTATTGTACGTGTTCTGGTTTCTAATATTGACCAATCATGTTGGAGCAGGCTTTGGTTGCATGCAGCTAAACAGTCCATGTGGCGACCAAAACAGGCAGAACGCATTGGCCGAAATGCAGTCTCAGAATCAGCTGTCATCTGATGACGATTTAGCTTTTAATTTGTCTGTTTTTTTCATTCATCTGCAATCATATTCAGATATCTGCTTGTAGAGATTATGTAAACAATGACTGGCACATTAAAGAGGAGTTTTGGCCTGGATATCCGTTATCAGGATACACACTGGCCACACGGGGAGCCCCAAAACGTTGGCATTTTCTGCCAGAGGTTGAATCGTTATCAGACAATAGCCGATGGGTTCTGAGATTGCTACTTGGGACTGACAAAGGACAGATTAAAACAAAATGAATGAGTGCAACAGAAGCCAAGAATTACTGATTTGGTCCCTAGTATGAGTCAAGCTCCAACAAAAACCTGACACTGAAATTCATATGCTACTCAATATTCCATCTCAGTGAGCACCGGATTTTATACACAGGCTTGTTGTACTGATTCATCACTATGATGACAACACTATAACATCATCAGGCCTATTTTTATACACTTGACAAAGCTCCCCCAATCCACCTGTTTTCACAGGTACACCATGTTGCTCCTGATATTAACACACATGTTCTAAGGTTTTCTTCTCTGAGCTTTGAATTATAGATAGTTTAAGTTGTCATCAATAACCAGAACCGAAAATATACATCATTACGTTAAAATCTTTGATTTGGTTTCCACTGTAAGTGATGGCTCAGCTGAGAAAGCATCCCTTGGGTTTACAATCTTATGGAAGTCGTAAGATTGTGTTGTGAGTGAGATCCTGAACCACCGTGAATAGTGGAAAGCGACAAAGGCATTGTGAGTCCAAGTGTTTTGCTCACATCAAATCGCATGATCACCATCAGTAAACCTTACCCTGCTCTCACTGCCGGAGGTTGATGCCTTTTTCTCAGGGGACAGTTTACTGAAGAGTCGGCAGCGAGCACTGACCGGGTCGCGCTCACTTTTCCACATGAATTCAAAGATCTTTTCTCACATAAGTTGGCAAAGATACTATCTACTACAGTACCACATTACTGTTTTTTGTTTATAATAATGTGGGTTGCTCGAAATTTCATCACATAATCACAGTGGGATTTAGTCGGCTCTCACTGCCGAGACTGAGGCTGTTTTCAGGGGGACAGTTTGCCAAAGAGTCGGCAGGTAGGGTTTCTTTTTCTTTTTCTCACGTAGCTGTACTGTTGTTTATTATTGTTAAATAATAAGATGAGATGAGAACAACTTGATTGTCAATTTATTTCTGTTTGTTGAGACGGTTGCTTTTAAGCTGTGAACTGCAGCAACATTCGAGAAACCTTCTGGGGTCAAGAGGGTTAATGAGGTTATTTGAACAACTCAGATGGACAAACCAAGCTTTTGTTTTGTAATTGTTGTTTCAGCCCTTTTATATCCTGCAGTGCCACACATCAACTTTTGGCTTTGCTGTACTCCATCATTATTTAGCGTCGAAACTATTTTCCCCTGAGGATCATTGAGTCTTCCAGCCCAAACCCTTGCTTTGTCAGGCAGAAACACAGCATCATGTGTTGATCTGAGAGCACAGTGGGTGCAGGCTCTGAAGCAGCAGCACTGTATTGCTGCTGTATTCATCTGGAGAGTAAAAGAATGCAGCAGATACTTTTAGGAAAAAAACAAGAGGAGGATGAGATGAGATAAAATGAAACTTTCATGATCGCCCTGAGGAAATTGAACTGTTGCAGCAACGGAAAAAAACCAAAAGGAGTAAAACAGAAAACAGAATAGAATGAAACAGAAAAGGAAGAATGAGGCACTAGGGAAGATTTAATAATAATGTAGCCAACAAACCCCAGTTCCTTATGAGTGAAGTCGAAATGTACGACCAAAACATATGAGAGAGCAGACCAGATTTAGAAAATATCTTAAAAATAATGACTTCAAGTAACCACACAATTTTCTCACAGGTTTACTGGAAAGAACTATGTCATGTGGTGCTAATTATAAGCAAATAGAGGCTCCATAATAAATATATTTTTGATAAAGAATGAAGGAAATCATAAAGTCTATAAGCGGTTTGGATCTTCAGAGTCCTTTTCTTCAAAGAACTGCTAAAATCTCAAAGACTGGACACATTCATTGAACAATTATTTCCACTATTGATTAATCCGCCAATTATTTTCTCGGTTAATCAATTCTTTGGTCTGTAAAATGTGAGAAAATGGTGGAAAATGCCCGTCACAAATTCTCAGAGTGCAGAAAAACATATTCAGCTGTCTTGTTTTGTGCAGCTAATAGTACATTCATTCAATTCAAAATGATATTCAACAGAGAAAAGCAGCAAAACCTCATATTGTAAAAGCTGTAACCAGTGAACCAGCAGCAGGTGTGACTGGATATGTTTTTAAAAAATGGTTGACGGCAGTGTAGTGCACAAAGAAACATTGTTGGCTCTGTGAAATACAGGTGAATCTGCACTCAAATTCACTTGAGTCTGTGTTGTTTTGGTGTAAAGAAAATGCAAATTTCTATGTGAGGTTTACTGCATGCAGATTGTTCACATGATGCCATCTCCAGATGGAGGACGCTCATGTACAGGAAATTAAAAATATGTCAATAAATGTCGATACGTGATGAAAAACATCTTGGAGGAACAAGAAAACAAACAGATGACTGGATTCATCATCTGCAGTGATGATAAACACTACCTCAGGCCATGACACAAACACGCACAGAGGATGAGCCAAGTGTGAATGTATGACAGGCTGGGTGTGTGCTCGAGAGAGCTGCGACAGGAAAAACTCAAGCGAGCTTAAGAGGCAAAAATGTCTAAAGTGAGAAACGAGAGACATAAGAAGAGGGGAAGTGGAGAGGAGAGAAAGAAACAAACACAGTTAAGACGCATTCAAGCCATGTGGGAATATCTGTCGGAAAGACCTGATTGTTAAAAACAACAACAACACGGGAGTGTTTAAGCAGGTTTGTAGTGCTCTACAGTGTTTCTTCAACATTTATTCCAAATGAACTTCTGAAGTGACGTGTGTGAGTACAAGTTCAGGTTTTAAAGCAGCTCTGTCACACACAACACAACACTCTGGGGCTAGAAAGGGTGCTGCTTATGTTGCATGTAAATACCACCTTTCACGAGGAAAGTGAGAACATCTGGCAGCACAGAGATTAAAGTATTGAAAAAGAAGATTTGTGGCTTATTTTGTGAGATATTAATATTAGATGGTTATACACATGAAAATGTTAATCAACCCTCACCCAACAGAAAATAATCATCGACCAAAGGTAGGAAATAGAGACCAAAACTGCAGCTGCGAATCATGATGATCAATTAACTGACCGATTAATTGAAAGTATTTTGAGAATTCACCATTTGAGTCATTTTCAAGCAAAAGATGCCAAAAATGATCTTATTCCATATATTCTGCTTTCCTTTATCTTGTGTGATGGTATCAAAAAATATCAAAGTAAAGATGTGAAAAAATGTTATTTAAATGTGATCACCTACGGCTTGAAATAATTGTAAAATGCATTTTTCTGAAGAAAAATGGATTAACTGATGAAAATAATGACGACAGGTTTAAAAAAAGCTTGCACAGCGATCGGTGCTCAGGTGTCAGGCAGAAAAACAAGGTGTCGAATACGAAATGGAAAGAAAATGAAAGCGGGTGAAAGACAGAAGAAAATATGATGAAGCATATTTTTGTCATGAGTTCACTCAAGGCCAACATTTGTCATTTTCACAATAGAAACTGATGTAAAACTGAGAGGAAACATGTAGTTGGTTCAACAAAATAATGTTCAATTTAACTAATTTTCCTTCAAATCCAACATATAAACATCCATAAATCTTAAACTAGATTACAGTGTGGTGGGGATTTTGGATACTGACAGAAAGGGAGAGATGATATAAAAAAATTGTGCCAAACATTCACTGACTCTGTACCCTCTAAAATGTGATGTCTACTTTTCTATTTTCTGTATCATTGTAAATGTAATTCTGGATACTGAAAACACCTTTGGACATTGGGGAATTTAGAAATCCATGATAAATCAGAAAAGAACACATTATTTGCGAGGGTTAGTGAGGTTTACACACAGGCTTAAATGTGTAAGAGCAAAAGAGGACTTGCATGAGTCAGGAAAAAAAAACACAGAGCTGGCTGCTGGTTTAAATAGAAATGATATCTGAAATATATCTTCCCTGACACTTACCCACTTGTGTTTCAGTGTTTACAAGTCTTAATGCAGCATTCAAAAAGTTCTGTATTTTCCCAGGAGTGCACAGTGCCCCTGGTGGAGGAGAGGTGTCCTTGTCAACTCATCATCACTATTCTCAGTCACAAGTGGTAATTAGTCAAACGTGAAGTGGAGGGTAAAAAAAAAAAATTACAGCATCCACATGAGGATGCAGGTGTTTCATTGGGATATTTGCATTTGCATTGCTCTCATTTAAACTGCAATTCTCCGCAGCAAACACCCATATGTGTAAAGGGATGGAAGGATGGAAGAGGGAAGGAGCGCCTTTCGATGATTCAGCCCCCCTCTGCGCTTCCAAAATGTCTCTAATTATCTCCATTTACCCCCCACAAACCTCTGCAAACCTAGCAGAGCCTTCCTTTACTCGTACCCCCCGTGGTGCAAGAATTATCCCAACTCCACCCTCTCCCATCTCAGCTGTAAACCACCGCGTGTCTAGACGACATCCACTCCCCCTCCCTTGGGTTTCGTCACCCCGAAGCTCATCAGAACGGAAATGAGAGTTGGAAAAAAAACAAAACAGGAAAAGAGTGGAGTGAAGACGAGCGCCTGAGATGTCGGAAAGAGTGATGAAACCGAAGATGTTTTTCATGCAACGACATGTCACATCCTTGTGTACAAAAGGTAATTTACTCTGAATGGAGCAGCGGGCGCTGAGATTTAGGGGGTACGCAATTTCACCAGGTAGGTGAAATGGCCTAGGGGGGAGGCAATGGGCCTTTTGATGTACTCTGCTCTGACGTTTATGGAGAGCGATTTGAAAAAGCATGCATTTATTCAAACACAGAGACAGATGGAATCACACACACACACATTCACATAAACACTGTCACA
This sequence comes from Argyrosomus regius, assembly GCA_946959425.1. NCBI lineage: Eukaryota > Metazoa > Chordata > Actinopteri > Sciaenidae > Argyrosomus > Argyrosomus regius. The sequence goes on along the minus strand of OX336899.1, from coordinate 8,370,227 downwards.
CAACCGCAGTGTGGCAACACATGCAAAAATGTGACAACACACACTGTTTGGTGGCACATATGCGCACATCTTCACCTAGACAAGAGTTTGCATACACCTAAACTTTTGTCACACAGCTGTGAAAATACACAGCGAACACACACACTGACACATAAATACAAGTGATTATCCAAAGTACTTTGCTTATGTATGCCGCTTCTCTTGTAAAATGATACAACAGTGTCTGCCAGCTTGAAATTGCCGAGTGATGTTCAAACCGCGTAACTATTGATCTGATGACGCATAAAAAAAAAGCTTCTAAATGAAGCAAACAATCCGTAGCTCTATTACTGTGTCATTTCATTTCCAAACTAATAACAGCACAGGGGTGAAAAGAGAAAAGAGCAGCCTCTGTCCAAATATTTATGGGGCTCAATAAAACCTATGTGAGCCGAATCAAGGTGGGCTTAGATTGCTCACAGCAGGTTCATTAAGGTAACAATGTCACTCTCGCTTTTTCCTGGGAAAAATCTTCTGTTGCGCAGGAAGTGGTGTATTTCAGTTTTATGGTTTGTTTGAAATATATAATATATATATAATAACTGTGTAATTCTCCCAGGCATTGTTTAAGCACAGCAAGATTACAGGTTTAGTACACCTCTTGTCTTAATTTCATAGTTTAGCCTAATTACTACAAGAGGTGTGGGCATAGTTGATAATTGCATGTCACAAGTAAGTCTTAAGTTGTTTTATGAAGTCCAGATTCAGTCAAAACCAGCAAGTCCCCATTTAGGATCAGCAAGTCCTGAATCAAGACCACCAATTTTGCCAAGTCAAGGTACGATCAAGTCAAAGACAAGCAAGTCCTGAGTCAAGTATCACAATTCAGTTCCCCAATCATGATGAAAAAGTCCTAAGTCAAGTCTCAAGTCAAGACCTTCAACTCTAAAAGTCCAAGAAGTCTCATGTTAAGTCCCACGTCGACTTGGACAAGTCCAAAGTCAAGTCCCTGAGTCAAAACCACAAGTGAGAAGTGAGCATAGTAAACTTTTCAAAACTTACTACATTTAGTCGCTTATTTTGTTGAACACAGCATACTATGGATGTCATCGTTCGAGGCGTATTTTGTGTATGTTGGCGTGCAATGCCAAACGCACCTTTCCATCCGATCACATCTTTCCATGCGCTCGTGTTTCTTGCCTATTCAAACTTCTTCGTAGCAGCGTTGTCATGTGCACTGTACGTCTTCAAAAGTGTAACCATGCAATGTATGTGCGCGTAGGGGGAACGAAGCTTTTCAGAAATGAGCTGGTGGCAGAAAATCACTGGCCCAATTATGGAAGCTCTGCATGCTTTGTACCCACAAACAATAAAAGGGGCCTGGGCATGAAAAGCAGTTTAATTCAAGCGTTTGTCGCAGCCAGACAGGTTGACATTAGCAGACGGAGACGGAGTCCCAGGCAGCTGAAGATTTGAAAAACAAATGACAGCTAGAGTCTCCATTGCAGTTTGTCATTGCATTTCCTTCCAGCATAGCCATCTGTGCCTTTCTAAAAAATCCACACTTCCCTACAGAGTTAACTGTAGTTGCTCTCTCATAAGTTTGGCCTTCCCATTTAAAAAGCAGAAAACTCAAGTGCTGGGGCAGACTAACATGACACTTGGTTTGCCCAAGCAATTGAGACAGCCTCCGCCTGTGGAATAGATAGCCAAATCTTCAAATTGAGTTGAGGGAAAGTAAACTCCAATCCTTCTCCTATCTCACATCTGAGGCCATAGATGCCACCTAAAAAAATCGTTAGCGGTTTCTCCCAAATCCCCGCGGTTCATAAAATATTCACCTGTTACTGTCGGCAAGGTGGCTGGGCACCACGAGGTTATTTAAGGGCAGGGACAGAGATGCCTCCTGAGGCCCCGCGGGTGCACAAAGTCACACAGCCTCAATTAATCTCTGTCAGCCCTTGGACAATGTGACCTATACCTGTCTCTCCTCATGATGGGGTTTAATGGGAGTAGGTGGCTTTGACTTGGCCGCCATCATCCACTCAATTTATGGATATCCTATAGGAGCTGCTGTGCTGAGCCTGAAGGTGGGGCAAAGTATTGATTTAGTGTTCTGAAATACAGGCATTAAATCAGCCATTCACAGAGCTAGTTTAAAAGTCTATTACTCCACTGCTTTCGTGTGTAGTCTCCGCCAAGGATGAGAAGGAGAGCTGAAATAATGTTTGAAATAATTTAATAACTTGACATCTCCTTTTCTTCATCGCTCTGCTTCTCAAAAGGAGGCGCATACACCCTCTGAGCAGCATTAGCTTGAGCCGCTGTGCAGCACTAGCTGTCTGCCGTCATTAGCGGGTCCTGCTAAGCAGCCAGAAGAACACAAATAAACAAGATCAAGGAATGAGGTCAATGAATTAAGTGAAGCCCCTGTCATGCCTTCATTGTCTAATGCTGTCTGAAGACATTCAGTTCAGACCACGCTTAAACAAAAACAAGACACCCCACCCCCTCACATTTTAATACGCACATGGGTTTTTACAGTACACAGCGTCGATATTGAAGTAATGAATGTTTTTCTTTGTGTGCACGGAAGGCATACCGTATCTGTTATCTAAGGCAGACAACACGAGGACCCCTGGGACCTCTGAGGAAACTATGTGAAGGAGAAACAGAGGACATTTTGCTCTGTAATGATGTATCCTGGTGCCGGGCACAAGACCACGTCCTCGCTTAAAATGGAGATACAACACACAGTAGAATTAAATTATGTTTGTCACTCGAAGAAAGCGTTGGACACCATCACATCCCACTAATGGCCTGCCTGTGGAAAAGGCAATGAGGCAGACAGTATAACGAAGACAACAAATAATAAATAAAAAAAAAACCAGAAGCAACATGTACTGCATCATTATGTCTGGGTCTCGCTCTCTCTCCTTGCTTTGCTCGAGGTTGTACCCACTGTCCACCGTTGCACAGTTGGTGCTGTGCCACCCCACAGACGGCGAAACCTCACAACCATGCCATTCCAGATAACACTTCGCCTCGTGTTAGCATCACAGCAAGAATCGAGTGAGAGTTTAGGATGCTCAGCGCAAGGCCTCCGTCAATGCATCGCCCCGGAACAATGCTCCAGCATGTGGGTCTTTTTATGCTTATGCATGTGCTTGTTTGCAAGTCCTGTTGGTGCGTTTTAAGGAAAGAGAAGGAGGGAAGGGAGCTAGAGATGCCAGAACGTGCTGGTTTTATAAAACAGACAGTGGATTCTCTGTATGTGTGTTTTCTAATCCACTTATGTTTGCACCCTTAGGCTATCCACAGTGAAGTTCCAGAAGGGAGCATTGCATTAGGGTAACCTGCCAGCTAATGCTTTATTCAGGCAGAAAGCCCCGATACAACACAATGAATCACTCTTAGAGAGATGAAACACATAAATACATCTGGACCAAATAGGGAGCTCTAAATGGGATTACTCTGTTTGGTCACAGTCTTGAAATCCATAGGTTCTCACATGAGGGAGGAATGAAGGGAGATGAATTAGTACAAGCTGCCCAGTAGCTGCTTCACCTCCAATGGGGGTAATGTCATAGCCGAAGGGTAAATTAACTACCTGTTAACTGTTCCATCTGGCCACAAGGCCCCAAGAATAAGGACATCCATGAACTTGGACTGCACTATGCAAGCCCCCAACCCCACCAACATGATTCATACTTTCAACTAACTCTAAGGGGTGATTTATGACACTCCCTGATGCTGGTGACACCGGCCGTGCAGCCCATTTGAAGATGGACAGCGTCTCTTCTGTCCCAATTAAGGGGAGAATAATTCATCACCGAGTCAACGGACATGGGTGTCACCTTTCAGAGCAGCGAGATCTCAGCATTAAGCAGCCAGCGGAGTCTTAGTAGCCTGCAGTCATGCTGCTGGACACATCCTTGTTTGTGTTTGAGTGTAATCAAGACTGAATACTTGCACTTTTGCACTTGGCTTGGAAGATGAGTTGGGAGATGAAGAGTGCTAAATCAGAGTTTAATGCCTGAATTTGTTGCAGCAGTGTACTGGGCTAGATCTACTTCAGTGTCCGGGTCAAAGGTCACCTAACAGAGGACCACGAGGACTGTGGTTTCTTCAATAATGCAGTTACATCAAACATTAGTATGGATGTGGTATCTTTCATAAGCAACCAGATGTCTGAGAATCCGTTGAGTCTGTCTGGAGGTCAGAAGGTCTTCCGAATTGCCGTCCAGGAAGTAATCTCAGTCATTTGCCCCAGGTGAACACTATCAGATGCACCTGTCATTGCTGAATGGGAGTGAGACTGGGGACACATAAAGCTAAGAGGAGCTCAGCCTGGTGATAGGGATATAAAGCTTTCTCCAACCCTCAGGCAAGATTTTCTAGTAGGGCTGAAGTGGATTTCTGAAGAGAATTAGGCCCTCTTAATCTCTTTTGTCACTGTTCCGCAGAACTCAGGCAGGAAACAATGACTATTTCAGTAAGGAAAGGGACTGATTTTCCACATTAAATTCAATAATGGCACTCCACGGTTTAATTATTTTGCACCCTAAATAACAGAAAAATGAACCCTTGTTAAGGCTGGCGAAGTCGCATGGTGAAGAAGCACATGGTGGTGATATTTTCCACAATTCCTGCAGTGTGTGCTTATAAAACTGCATGTTACTGCAAGTGCAAGCAGGCATATCCGTCATTGATTCCTTAATCTAGCATTAATAAAACATAGCCGATGCTTTTGGATTGTTCCTACAGCAAGAAAAGCAGATAACGTCGCGGCACTGAATCTAAACATATATACCTTGTCGCAGCTGCTACCCCAAATGGAATCCTCTATATCCATAAACATTCCCACAATCTCCTAGTGCAGTGTTTTGCAGATGCTGTGTCTCAGCAGTGATTAGCATGTAGTACTAGGCGGGTGTCTTGGAGACAGACCAAGTTGCAGCCCATAGGGAATGAATGGATGCGATCACCAGTAATCCCGGATCATCCAGGCCCTGATTGAGGTAAGAGCCTGTGCATCTCCTTGCATCACCCATCCTGTTTAGCTACCCAGACACATTAATGCCAGCCAGGCATTGGAAACAATCAGGGCCTGTGGACGTAATCCTCACCCGGAGCTGTGTAAATAACTCGGCATGGCTCAGAGGGGGGTTACGATAGCAAAGTCACATACCGAATGGGAGGGATACAGTTTTGGCATTCATGAATCTTTGCATTCGGCTAACGGAGCTTTGCGGCAAAAAGCCACTGGAAATAACTCAATGTGCATCAGCAATAACGCTTCGTTGAAATGATCCAATTATAGTGCATAAACAGCTGTGTGTGTATTGTATTTATGTGTGCGTGTGAATACATGCTTGAGGTGTGCGCATGTTTTAAGAGTGTCTGTACTTTTTCCCACTCTGTCAGCACTCTGGTTTGACAGAGAGCTGTAAGTGAAAGGACAGGGCAATATTACTGGCTGTTTGTTTGGCGCGTTTCCCCCTGTCGCTCTGTCACTCCGGCTCAGCATCAGAGCCTCTGACTGAGATGCTCTGACGGCTCCTCTGTCACATCGGCAGTGCGGCGGGGAAGCTGACTGATGGCCAGGACAGGCAAGAAGTGCGGGCTGGTGGGTGGGTTGCAGAAGAGCACACAGACGTGCGTGTAAAATGTGTGTATTTGTCTTTGTGTGCATAAGAAAGTACAGGCGGGGGAGAAGAAAATGTGGCTGCGGGAAGGTGCAGTGAGTGTGAATGTGCACACATGTAAGGGAGGAATAAAGAGACGCCTTCAGCTATTCCTGTTTGTCTGCTTCTATGGCTTGTAGTTCTGAGGCTTCATGCTGCTTGGATCATGCTGGAGCTTCAGTCAGTTTGAAAAAAAAAAAAAAATCTCCTCTCTGACATGGCCAAGGTTTGATTGGAGGGTGGTCATCCAGGCCCAACGCTTCTGATCAATTAGCAACAACACACTTCTAATGAGCAGCTGATCCTTGAGGAAGGCCGGCGGCAGAGGGCTTTGCGTGGGAAACAGCACAGCTACCAGCCATCTCCAGCTTCATGTGTTATTCATACAGACAGGGCACTGACACTGCAGGGTTGCCAACTTTGGATCTGTGAAAATATATGTTTTCTAAAACTTATGAGGCCCGCTGTATACATTAGGCTTTGAAGCTGCATTAAGTAGTCTTACTTCTATCGACCATTATTGGCAAAAGGTAAGACCCGAGGCAACGCTGATGGAAGTCGCATATACTGTAGGTAGTATGGAAAACAATAACGTCATTGACTAACTGTGGCTGAGATCAAATAAAACTGTGAGGTTAAGAGGTAATATGTCACCATGCAAAACACGGTGATGAATACTATAATAAAATGCTGCTTTGTCACTGTCATTTTCTGGCTCGAGACCAAGGCGTTTTAGCTTTGGTAGCTGAAACTCACTCACTGAACCATCCATCAGTGAGCTGAAAATGCCAGTAGCCGGCCGAGTGGGGGGAGTGGAGGCTGCGTGTGGGCGTGACTAAAAGTGAGTTCTGAAAGTCAAAATTTCTCAGCACCTGCCTCGATAACTGTCGAGTCATTGGCATTAATTAAAAACCCTTTCAATCATTTGCAGGTTTTACTTCACGATAAACGTTTTTGTGGTGCACCGTGAGCTCCTGTTATTTTTGGACATACAATATGTCATTTTGCTTTGCGTAAAAGATAGATGACGGTGTACAAGCCATACTCTGCTGTGCTGTGCCAACTCACATCAACGGGGTTTAACTGGGATTTGATTGTTTTCCCCATATCTAGGTGGGGTTTCTCCAGGTGCTGTCAATAATCAGGCACATTAGACGAATTGGAGAGACAGTCATTGTGGTTGCCTGTCTTTGTGTGTCAGTCCACTGATTTACCTCGTTTCTCTTCAAATGTTTGCCAACAGAATGCAAAGAAAAGGGATGGAAAACATTGCTCAGCCATCCATTTTCCGTAAACACATCATCATGGGCTCGAGCCGAACCCAGCTAACACTGGGCGAGAGGCGGGGGAACATCCTGGACAAGTTAACAAGGTCATCACAGGGCTGACACATAGAGACAAACATTTACACTTACATTCACACCTACGGACAATTTGAGAGTCACCAATTAACCTATTAAATGCATGTCTATGGACTGTGGGAGGAAGCTGGAGTACCCGGGGAGCAGGGAGAACATGCAAACCCCACACAGAAAGACCCCAGTTGGGGGAACCTTCTTGCTGTAAGGTGACAGTGCTAACCCTTGAACCACCGTGCCACCCCGAAAACATCTTATATGTTAATCATTTTGTGCTTGCACTTATAGCTGATATGCATATAACTACTCTCTTTTTCTCACTTTTGTGCTACCTGTGAACAGTGAGGTAGTAATCGGTTTAAGTGTTTTACATGACTGCATTAACACTTCCCGATCCTGTTAATAGCGCTACAACACTTGTATGTACAGGATTACAACCACAACAGAACAAAAGACAAACTTGGTGAGCAGATTTTCACACCCTTTTATTTTTAAGTAATAAAAGTGTATGCATACACTACAAATAAATGGTGCACCATGCTCCCTTAAAATATGTACAATAATGTACGAGTGCAGACATTATTTAAAATTTTTGAAGAACTGAAAAAGACATAATGCTGTCGTAGAATAAAGAAAAAAAAAATACTCAACTTCACAAAATTCTTGAAACAAGATCTTTTGGATGTAAAACCTGGAGTTATCTTGCAGCACTGGGATTTTTCACTTCTTTTAAGAGGGTGAGATTTTAGACAAAAAGTACTTGATAAAATGATTTTTGTAGTCTACATCTTAAGTTTTTAATATTACTCCATAGATCACATCTCAACTAAACGTCTGATTTTTTGGATTTTCTTTTTTTTCCCTCGGGAGGGCAAAGGTTTCCACGGGAGCTACACGAGGTGTGAATGTCATCACGTCGGCAGAAACATGCACCGAATGCAGATAAACAGATAGAGACATGTACACACACACACACACACACATTCTAACTCTCATCTGAGAAGACAGGAGAGACTAAGCCCTGAGGATAATGGGCAGACGGCGCTGTGTGTCTTCTTTCATTTTGGCAGTAAGAGAAGAAATGAGAGTTAAGACACTCAGGAGACACATTCTTCAAGTAGACAGATCGCTTCTACAAATACACCCGGTCCCCTGTGGAGGAGCACATTCCTCAGAGAAAGACGCTTCTCTAAAGATACTCAGTCGAATTTACTAGAACATCAGAGGGAAGAGGAAGAGGGGGAGCAATAACCGCCCTCATAAACCTGTCTTTACTTTAGAGTATTGACTAGAATAATCCCACACAGTGCCTCAAAAGCAACAGGCAGAGTTTCAGCGTTGCGGAGTCTTGGGATCTCTCTCAGCATGGGCAGCCTACTTAGCGATATAACACATCCCTTCGAACCCTTGAGAATCATTATAATTAGAATCTATTGTATATGCGTCATTGAAAAAGTGGGTAATTTATTTGCAAGAGGGATGATATGCCAACCATCGGCCAGCAGCTCCTATTCACTCCGTCCTTCTTTAATAGAAGCACTGATCACCAGTTTGTTAATGAAGCATCAATGATTGCTGGTGCGTTTTTTGTTTTTTTTTCTGGAATTTTTTTGGGGGTAGCAAAGCTGCTGTTAGGGACAAAACACCATCAATTTTCTCATTTTCACTCGCCACTCAATATCATGAAGTCTATGATCTGTCAGAGCAGGACTGTAATTACCATCCCTTTCAAGAAGAATCTAGAAAGTTGGCAATCAGCACCACATACCATGAAACATTACAAACCATAGATTATGTCGTGTGGTATTCTGCGATAAATGCATTTTTTCGAAACTTTGGATAATCACTCGCATTCATGGCTGAGGGTCTTTGCAATCAGATCTACTTGTGTTATTGGCTGAAGTAATCAAGCCCATTCCAGTGTGATCTGCAGAGTCAGCTTTGGAGACTGGAAAATGACGAACACAGAACAGGTGCTAGTGCGGTGGGAAGTGTATTGGAAGAAAATAGCGCATCGGCCATGAGAAGTAGAGCAATAACTGTGAAAGTAGACCAAAAAGTTATGCTGCGTTCAGGTGATATTGGAAAGTGGGATATTGGGATCCTGTAATTTGGATGCATTCGTGTGCTATACATTGACACCAAACTGCCAGCGTCCCACTTGTCAGCTCGTACTGTATTTATGGTAAATCCGACGTGACATGAATGCAGCATAAACCTGACTGATATATTTACAACCTCCTGCTCGCATTAGATGCACCAGTCTTGTTTTTGAAGATTCTGTCAGTGATGACAGTTTACATTTATCCCAACGGACACACTGAGCGACATCAAACACACAATGGAAACAGGATTTGACTGATATGGATTACATGCAATTCAATATTTTTGGAATACTCTACCACCTGCTGACATGTAATAGTGCTGTGCTGCTGTACACTTATTGATTTAACCATCTTTAAAGAGTTCAGTGTTTTAACATCCACTCGACTGTATTCTCCCCAGGGTGAAAAGGTATCTCATATAGCTGTCTGGCTGATACTGGATTTTTGAGGCGAATACTGGTATTGATATTTGGGAGTTTAAAATTGTGACAAACATACATAGCCTCCTGAACGTAACATTTTACAGCCAGCGTTGGCTGATTTTTCACGGCAATAACAAAACAATGAGGCCAACAGAGTGGCGACTTTTGATCTGATTCATCAATTTTCATTGTGTTTGGAGAAAGTAGTTTTTGAAATGGTCTAAAAGTACCACCAAATGATTGGTGGACCCTTAAGGACTAAAGAAATGGACACATTTTCGGCCTTTATGACCACTCAAAGGCAGGAAGTCGCCACTTTTTTTGAAACTGAATCATTAAATTGTCTTCCAACTAACTCACTGATCTGCCAAACGTTTGAATATTTATATTTGTATGCGTGATCTAGAACTTGTTCAAGCGCGATGACGCGGTGGTCTTCAAGAGGTTTTATATGCATTCAAAGAACGTTGCAGAATTTGTCAAATAAACCCGTCCAATACAAACTCTGCCCTTTAATTGGGGCTCCGGTTTTATGGAAACTTTTCATGTGTCACATACATGTTCAATAAACTTCTCATATTTCATATAACAGTGTTCATCTCATTTTAAGCTGTAGCTGCAGGTTGTTTTTGCGTTTTAGTTATTAATAACTTGAAAATGTAAAAAGCTATTTGAAAAGATGAGACGATCAAACCCAAACTACAACTATAATATTAATGTGTACTTGAATGAAGACAGATTAAGATGATTCAGTCCATAAGAGGTTTAGTAGATCATCATCATCTCATATGCATCATGTCCAGCTTGGACAGAGAAGGTGGACAATGCCACCTGTCTGATAGTTATATTTTTAATAAAAGGCCCGCATCAGCAGACCAATACATCAGCTTAATAGTTGCGACATGTCGCTCTACTCTGCAACCACAGAGCTTAGAGGTGAGGGATCAGGTCCACAGATCATCAATCAGACCAGAGTTGTGAATCGTCTTCACGTTCGCACCAAGGTCACACTGTAAAGTCCTGGAAAACTCCATACTCCAGAACGCAGTCCTTGAGTTTGTCCATTCATCATCGGTAACCCTGGGGCAGGCCAGCAGACAGGCCCATTCAGCCATTCCCCCATGAAGCAGCCCCACAGTCACATCAGGTCTACGTTTAAGATGGACTTTTGGTACACCGTGCTACTTGGAGGGTAACACTGTAGGGAGGGTGCCCCAGAAAACTTGCTGAGCTCATCCCTAAGTCGAAAGGGGCATCTTTAACTGAACTGAATATAGACAGACACAGTTACAGCGTACGCACAAACTGCTTCCTGTCTCACACCTGGTTTACAAAAATGAAGCGTCTCCCTTGGGTGTTTCGAAATCTTGAAAGAAGGCCGAGGAGGCAGAGGGCCAGGAGAATAAATAGATTGTGCTTTCTTTCTCTCTCGCACGCTCTGTGTGTAAAGATACTCATGCATGGATATTTTCCAAGCGTGGAGTTATGTAGTCCCAGTTTTAAAGTATCTGTGGACTTTGCATTAAGTGTGGTGATTCCTGCGCTATCTTGACAAATGAGCAGTTCTTACGAGGATGTAATGGTCTCTAACGTGAGCCTCTTGCCGCAGCGCACACTAATGAGAAGCCTCCCTTTAGTGTGTGTGTGTGTGTGTGTGTGTGTGTTTGTCCCGATACACACAGTCTCACAGATGAAGCTCCACCACAGGGTCCATGCAGCTGCAAACAGTGTCTCTGCTGTGTCCAAAAAGTGGACAACAGGCTCTCTATCCTTCACACAGTCTCTAAGTAGCCCTCTCATTTTCCTCCTCTCCTAATCTCCATTTCTTCTTTAGTCCTTCCTTCAGCCTGCAGCTGAAGACTTCATATTGTTATTGAGGCATTGCAAACTTTCTGCTGCTATTTCTACTTTTTTCCATTACTGTGACTCTTTGTTCCTACAAGTCATTCTGCTTCTCTTTCTGGAGCAATCATTCTCTGTCTATCCCTTCGCTTCAGTCTCCTGTAGACTCTGATAATGAGAGTATACGGTTTTGCTTCCCTGCTCTCGTTTTCTCTGCAAGTCGCATGCTGCTTTGCGGTTGCGATAGGGGGTTTAAATCCTCCAGCGCGAGCCGCCGGCACCGCTGCAGCTGCCCACTGGGCCGGAATAAATCCAGGAGCCTCCAGTCTCGCCTCTGAATGGGCCCACACCCCTGAAAGCGAGCCCAGAACGAACCCCCCCACTCCCCCATGCCCATGCATCAATCCAGCAGCAATGAACCCAAAAGGCCTTCCTCTGGGAGGTTTAGCTTCCCTCCCTCCTTTGCCTTCACAAAGGATGATTTCAGCTGCCTAATCAACTAGAAAAAAAAACTTGTGCCCTCCTCCCAGTTCCTGCTACAACCACAGACACACCCCCCCCACCTCCTCCACCACCACGCAAATTTCACATGCCAGTGATTTTGTTTTTCATAACATGAAGGGAGAGAGCGATTGCGCCAAACAACATTTTCTCCCAAGCATATTTGAAATGTCAACATCATTAAGACCAACTGTCAAATTTAGTGACAGTGAAAGGGCCCCTACCTACCTAATCATTATAACCTCATGCCAAGTCAAAAATCTGGGGAAAAAAGGTTGTTTTTCTGTCAAAGCTCTACAGGCTTACATCCCTATCTGCATCCGCAAGGGCTCAAACACCTGTGGTAATGATCTCAGTGACAGACTCAGGCAATTACTGGACATTTTTATTCATGCCCCGGGCTAGGTCAAAACTCACACACCCACACGTTCGCTTGAGTCCTTATTCTTTTCTTTTCTGCCTCTCTCTCCCCAACCCCCCCCCCTTCTCACCCTGCAGACACCTAGTCAGAGTTTCAGCAAAGAAAACAGCCCTGGTGCCCTCTGGCAAACCCCAACCACCAGAATTCCCACATGCCCACGGGTCTTATCTGGCACCAGCAAAAGTTAGAGGTCAGGTCTGAGTCAGGCGTCCAGCGGTCCCGTCAGCTCCACAGAAACAAGGCTTCATATGCCAAGTTCAAAGATAGACAGCGTGGGGCTAGCACAGTATAGAACATACTATTAATAACGAATGTCTTCGAATTATGGTTAGAAAGATACATACAGGGATATGATGAAGGTGATTGGTTCTAATTAACTGCAGGCTTTATCAATACTTCAACAGTTGGGAAGCCCTTAGTCTTAATTAACTACTAGCATTATTGATAGCAACGGCAGTGATAGCATTAGTTCTAGTGCAGTAGTTGTAGTAGTAACATTAGTATCAGCAACAGTAGTAGCAGTATCATTGCTAACAGCAGCAGTGGGAATAGCACTTGTAAACACATTAAGAGCAACACACACCAGTGGCATATAACATATTGAGCCCATTAGGTTATGCCAGTGTCCCATTTCCTAGTGTTGACACATGCCAATGCTCCAGAAACGCAGCAACTTAATTACATTAATTCAGAACATCCAGGGTTAGGAACCTTAACTACTTCTTCTGTCTGCATTAGGGGTGTAACTAATGATTTTCATTATCTCTTTTCTCAGTGAATCAGTTAATCTTGTCCGTCAAAAGTTCCCACAGTCCAAGGTGTTATTATGAAATTGCTTGCTTTGTCTGACCAAGGCAGAGAGAAGCAGCAAATCCGCACAATTTAGAGGCTGGGACAAGAAACTGTGGACATTTTTTTTTTAACTTTAAACACCACAACTTTCTTTTGACAAACCTATCGATAAATTGCGAAATTGCTAAGCACTTCAGCTGCAGCCTGAATCTATAGTCGGTGTCACTGATGTGAAATGACATGAAGCAGCAGGTGTGTGTGGCATTTAGAAGCTGTGTTTAGAAGTGACACATCCGGGTGTATTCGTAATAATGGCATTAGTATCATTCGTAAAATAAGAAGATAAAGCATTGGTATTTGGAACATTCCTAGTGATAGTAGCAGTAGTGGTACTAGTAACAAAAGAAGCAATGACATTAGTAGTAGTACAAGCATTAGTACTGTAGTAGCAGTCATAGCCACATTAGCAGCCTACTTAGCAGCATTAGTAGCAGATGTAGTAGTAGCATTAGTGCGAAGCAGCAGAGGTTTTAGCGTTTGTAGGCGCTACAGTAGCAGTGGAATTGTTAGTGGAAGTAGCTGCAGCAGCATTAGGCCGTATTCAAACCAATCAGGCGTTGCAGAATTCTGCGTTCTGGTGGGATTGTGGGTGGCGTGCTTATGTTTATTTGTGCTGAACATAACTGCTGTGAAACAATCAGAAAACAACTTTATTTCTGTGATTTATTTCTCGCTATCGTCTTTCTCATTCACTGTTTATGTTGGACACAAACCCAAGCAGCCTTCATGGTGTTGCTATTTCACAGCATTGATGGCGAGCCAGACACAGACATAGAAGCTGGGTTACTCGAAATAAACCAAGCCAGGGCACAACTGGGGGAGTATCATAGTTGAGTCCAGTGACATTTAACTGCAGGATTGGCCACCGCGGTGTGACCCCGGGCAGCTTTTTTCTCCAAAACCTGACCTTGTTAAAATTTGTCCACCACAGGTCGCTGCATATTTTTTCGGCATACCCTGCAACCTAAACTCACTACCCTGTTTCGAATTAATGGGAAGACCTGCCGGACATTGTTTTCGCCACAGTGCCTAATTTGGTCTGAATGGTTCCTAAGTGCTTTGCAGCATCAGCAGTTATGGAATTAGATAGTACTGGTACTACTTAGCTTGGGAACCAGACGAATCTGCGCTCATGATATTTCATTTGCAGATTAGTCTGGTGATGCCAGTATTCGTATTAGTAGAAGTACAAAAAATAGTAGTTGCAGCAGCAGCATAAGCAGTATTAGCAGAATTAGTATTTGTAGTGGCATCTGTACTTATAGTATTTCTACAGCCTTAGTAAAAGTAGTAGCAGTAGAACTGATGACGGCTCAGTAACGGTGGTAGCATACTGTAAAAACCTTTCAGTGACAAAAAACGTAAGAGAAAAGATTTTCCTATCAATACTCAAAAGTGTGCACTTTTCCTTTTTCCCCCTTACCTAAGCATGTGTATCGTCTTGGACTTGTTTGTGTGTCAGTGTGCATTTTCTCACATGGTTGCAAGGTAGGTGTTGTTGCGGGGGTATTCTTACATCTGTGCTGGAGTAAGCAGTCAAGGAGGTGAGCAATTCAAGCGTGCCTCTAGCCCAATTAAGCACAAATACATCAACTTAATTAGACAGGGGACCGCTTAGCTGAGGATTTACATTAAAGCTCCCCAAAACATGCTGGCCATCCCTGGATATGATAAACTTGTTGGCCTACACTCACGCAAGCGGTTCTTGTTTTCAATATCTTAACTGACCAACCGGCCACACTAAACCGGCTATTAGTGATTCTACTTATGTTCTCACTTCTTTGCCTCTACAGACTCACCCTGCCTTGTACTGTAATCCCTCTCCAGCGGATTCGTAATTAAACATGAACAACACACGGGGTCAAAGACATCACCCAGGCGGAAAGGACACGTAAGCAAAAGGAGGCCCGTACTCATGTCGAGCTCTGTGCTGCAGAGCTCAGTGATCAACCTCCTTTCCCTCCTTTCCTTTTCGATGAAGACGAAATAAAGAAGAGCTGTCACTTTTGACAGGATCCCTAATCTGCACCCTCTAATAATTCCTCCACCCTCCCTAAATGCACTCATGCGTATACAGACTGAGGACACACACACACACACTCACACACAAACACCACTCAAGTCAAACTGTTACTGTCCTTGGCTGCAGCCTCTAAAAATGAAGATGTGACTGACTCTATTACCATAAAGTAAGCACTGCCGTAAATCACTTTCTAGAAAGTGAAGAACTCTCTCTCTCTCTCTCTGTGTCCTCAACTCCCTCCCCCATTCGCTCTCTATGATTGGCAGGTTTAATTAACAATAGGTCTTCCGGCCTGGCAGAAAGTGGGTGACAGCGTTGGTGAGTGGTAGGGGGATGAGAGTGGGGGATGAGGGGAGGGGGGAGGTGAATGTGGAGATACGAAAAACAATACATAGCCTACTTTTGTGTGCATATAATTAGAGATGTCTGGGACTCGCTAAAGAACTTCGTGGGCGTGGCTGCACAGATTTAGGCAGAAGCAATTTATGTGCAAAACGTCCCTCAGGAGCGACAATGACAAACATGTCATACGTTGTTCTACATATGCATTCCTCTCTCTAACCCACCAACCATATCAGGGCCACTGCAAATCCTTCCTCCACTTAAGTAACTTTAATTGTTAAGTAAGTGACACACGATAATGGAAGCGGCAAAGAATTGGGATGTCAGGTAGCAAATTTCCATAACTAAAAGTGAAAAATGACCTTCCACTGGCAGCTGAGTCAAGAATTTGTACGGACTCCTCACTTTAAGGCTGAAGCACAGCCTTTTTCCTGTCATATCCCCAAGGTTTGATACTTGATCCCAGACTCTTCTACATTTATATTTTCCCTCTAGGCCACATTATCCATGAGTACAATATTGCTTTTCACAGTTATGCTGACAGCACCTTGCTTCGCCTACCCTTGCAGCCCTGTAACCACAATAAATTAACAAACCTGAAGAACTGCCTCCAGGGCATCAAATCCTGGATGGCTCAGAACTTTCTGCAACTCAGTGAGAAAAACTCGACAGTTATCTTAACTCACTCGTCAGCCTATATGTAGCTTTTATATGAAGAAACGGTTGATAATACAAATGATAATGTATATGATAATGAACTAAAGTAAATATTGATAGACTCAATTCATAGGTTCCAGAGTCAGCTGTGTGAAGTCTGAGAAATGTCCTCAAGTGATGTCACTTGAGTCAGCGTCTGGCAAATTTGAAAATGAAAATAATCTGTGTGAGCGAAAGAATGAGTTTACTGGACCTCAATAAGCCACTCTTCATCTCTGCTTGAGGATACATTAGCCACTCGTAGCATAACACGCCCACCGTCGAGTGAATTCAGTAAAGTTGCATTGTGGGTAATGTAGGCACCAGGTTTTGACAATGAGGGCAAATATGTGGAATAAATAAAAACTCTTTGGTCCTGCTCAAGCGGCAACCAAAAACTGAAAAGTACCAAAAACTGCAGTTCGTCGAACGACCACTTGAGGCTGGCTCCAGAACATGTCAATCTCCATAAGCCCCCATGTTAAAATGACCAAACAAACATGTTTGCAGCCCGGTACAAAAAACTGTTTTAGTCTCTATAGCTAATTTCCCCATTTATGACAACTGTACTTAGTCTGAATTTTTTATTTAACTCACCCGTTCAAATTATACTAAGGCTTAAAGTTATGCTTAATTAACAGCATGACTGCTTTGATTGACAGGTAAGGTTTGAGCACCCAGGCTTCATTCAGCCCGCCTCAGGTCCGCTGATGATCCACGTCTTTGCCGATTTTTAAATTAGCGGGGAGTTGGAAGAGGCAGGACTGCCAACATGGCAGTGGCCATCGCCGCATATTTTGAGCTGTAAAAGCAGCTCTTCGGAAACCTATGAGTGACATCACGTATACGTCATTCATTTTTTATACCGTCAGTGGTTCTGCTGCATAGATTTTTTTTCTGTCTATCACAAGTCCGACAGTGTTATAGGACTGCGATGTTAAAGCAGTGGAGTACTCTTTCACGTGCAACACATACTGGTAAGTTGCATCACTTGACAGTAGTTGCGCACACAGAATATTTTGTTGCTTTTCTCCATCTGCTGAAATAGTGATTTTCATTTTTGTGTAATTTTTGTCTCCTTTTCTTTATTCTCTTCTCTCTGCTCCATAAAGCACACACTAGATGAACTGTGAAGCACTTAAAGTGGTATAGAAATAAAGTTGAGCCGAGCTCAGTTGAGAGCTGTTGTACATTCTTATGCCTCATTTCATAAAAAGGACACATCTAACACTTTCACCATAGCGGCTGTTGGAATAAAACTCTAAATATTGTAGTTAGTGGATAGTTAGGGTATAAAAATGATCAGTGCTGAAATAACATTAGCATCCTCCCTCAAAAATCCACAGTGGCTAAAGCAGACTTTAAACCAAGGTATCGTTTCCTGCATTTCCTACAGTCCAGAGTTTTCTTTAGTTTTATAAAACATGAACACCAGGAAGGAGCTTCTATATGAAACACAGAATGGAAGTAAATCAACCACTGCAGCCTTTTGATGGCAAGCTTTGTGCTGCGCTCATCACTTTTCTAGGTCAACATACAGGAGGCTGTGTTTAAACCAGCTCACAAACAACATATGTCAACCGCTGCCTTATGCAAGGGCAAACAAAGTAGATCTGTTTTCAATGCCTACTCAGGTCATCATCCCCTCCGGTGTCTGGGCCAGCCTTATCATCCTCTCTTGCCCTATTATTACTGTGTATGGGCTCGGTGACCCCGGCCACAGTGCCATCTGCTCAGACTCTATTGATGCTGAGATTAGGGGTGTAGGCCAGGAGGGCTCAGGGACACACATGTTCGGTGGCCGATCTGGAGATGCCTCTCGAGTCACTTTCACAAGCGGGCCTGCTGGATCAGACGGTGGAGAGAAGATGAAAGGTGAAGCTCAGAGTAGCAGCAGAAACAGAAAGATGACCACCAGCTGATTTCCATGCTGTTTCCCAACAGCTTCCACCAATGTAATCAATAATCCCCCTACCCCCCTCCTGTCCACACATTCATCTCTTCTCCCGCTTTCTTCACTTCACTCCCTGCCTCTTTTTCTCTGCCTCCACCTGAAATGCTGCACCTGCACTTGAGGGTCTTGCTTATTGAATCAATGATTCAATGCCTCCTGTAACGGCAAGCTTATAAAAACCACAACATCATGCTCCGGGCACCGGCTGCGATACATCTCATAAAACAGAATGAGAATTTTAGAGGTATGTGCCTCCAATCATTCTTGGCTAGGCTAACGCTCTCCTCTGTGAATGCAAAGATGCCACAGCTCTCTAATTCACATGCAGGCCATGATCTTACAGTTTCTTGCTCATGAATGTAATCCTTTACATTTATCTGTCTGAGTTCAGAGGCCACAGGGGGCGCAACCTCCGTACTCGCTACTGATGCAGACGTCGTTTGGAAGGCAAACACAGCAGATGCTGGCACAGGTGCTATTGCATCTTAGAACTGCCAGGATACTACCGTCGTCTGAATCGATGCCAAGGCGGCCCCTCCACGTAGAAGTCAAGAGGGAAGGTAGGAGGAAGAGAGACGGAACTAACAAAACTGTGCACGCCAAATAATTTCTGAAAGAAGCAATGAGCGGACAGATGGGTCGAGAGGCAAGAGGGCCAAGAAGGGGAGGCAAGGCATCAACGCTGCTGGGGTTAAAGGTTTGATTTCCAGCAGGAAGCCGACGCTGGAAATGTTTATTAATTTCATTTTCAAACCTGTTTATCCAGGAAAAGCCAGCGTCTTTCACACTTCCTGCTGCAAATTGTCACAGTTCTTCCCGATCACAGTGGGAACTCCTCGGTGTAAGGTTTGTACAGATTGTGGAACCCCTCTTCCCCTACACCTTTCTGACATCCTGTTACCTTATATTAAAATGGTGCCAAGAAGTTCCAGCTACATAGATGAGGTACAGATTTTAAATTTGGGGAAATTGGAGCACTGGTACAAGATCAGTAATTGGTATACCTTGGGTTAAGGTAATGGAATCATTATCTAGAGAGAACAAATTGGATTGGTGCACCTCGGTCCCCATTCCAATGGTTAATGCCTCTCATTTTTGCTGTTCAAAGCAGCTACTGCTACTGCTCACTACTAAAAACACTTTTGCTTTCCGACATGGTCCAACAGCATAAGAAGTAACCAACCCACAGAGCAGCTGCACAGGAAAGGTCGGGGGGTTATGTGATCAAAAGTACCTCTGGAGTACTTGCAGATGGAGGGAAGGGTATTACTCATCACACACCCTCTTCCTCAGGCTGCATTCTAGAGCTCTGACACTTTGTGTGTACTGTCACAAAGTAAGATGCTCCAGGAAAAGGGCAACAAAAAGTGGCACTAATCCAGATTTACTTACCAAAGGAGGAAGTGAAGAAGGCGGTGATGAAGATGTCCCGCAGTGATAGCAGACACACAGGTGTTGCTGCTCATGCTGCATAACCTCCCCTGCTGTGCACAGGAGGGTCACTGCTAACCTTGACAGGGGTGAACAGGCATTGCCGCAGTGCCCTTGTTCATTCCACTGAGGGACATGTCATATTATTTATTTAATAATTTTACTTTCTTTTTTTTCCTACAAGTTTTCCCTTCAACTTTTAATATCTCTTGTGCGCCACAGGGACACTCGGAGGCCCACAGGTTTGATAACTTTAAACGCCTACTTTTTAAAGTGTAATATCTACAGCTACCCAGGGACCTACACACCCCGGGTCTTGCTCCATATCACTGATTTTTTTTTTTGCATCTTACGAAAATGAAGGGTACGAAGGAGTGAGTTTGTAGTTTGGCAGTTAATCTAACTTGAGTTTATCAGCACTATGGTCTTCTACATTAATGACACGGGGGACTAAACATGTGAGCCCAAGAGGGAAGAGTCTGGGAGATAAAGAGCTGAAGAGGAGGTAGCAGAGCTAAAAAGAAATAGCTTTTGGCACCATGCAGTTATTTTATCCAAGAGGCTTCAGAGAGGAAAGGAAGCAAGAAGAATGCTGTTCCCAGCAGTTTGGCCCCAGACGTCCTCTCAATCTAAAGCGACACTTGCTGACAACACCGTCACAAAATCATCCTGTGGCTGAACTCTGACCCCCGTCTGCAGAATCTGCTGCCCGGTCATCTCACACTGCAGGGATAACCGAGCGAAAGTTTCCTGTCTGGTGGTGGCGGCGTCACAAGCTCACATCAACCTGTCATCAGTCATGACAGGTCCGACCACAGGTTTCATGGCCGAGGAATAGCTTGGACAATTGGTTCAGCCGCAGAGTGTAAACACGCCGTCGCCCCGGCAGCACAAGCGATAGAGGAATATTCATAAAGATTATTCATGGCTGGCTGTCAGAGGCGGTGACAAATCTGGGAGGTAATGGCAGCACCAGCCGAATCTGACAGAGAGCAGGGCTGTGCTAAATGGACAGGCAGCCATCACTGCAGAACAGTCATGCTCCTGCATATCTCATATCTGTGTCCAACTCATCCTTAATACAAGCACAAAGTCATAGTTACAACCAACAGGATTCCACATCATCAATCTCACCTAGCATTCCCAACAAGTCGGCCATGCCTGTGTGCTGATAGCAATGATTTCAATACCGCAGGGTAAATTATCCTTGAAAGGAAAAATCCTCCCTGAAACACTTAACAGTGTTTTCTATCATCAATCTGAGATGTTGAGTGCGTTCCATGGCAATTTTGAGGAAGTGCTCTAATTTACTTTTCCGGTATAGCCACTTTCCCTCAACCTGCTTTGTCTACTTCCTCTAAGTAGGGCTGGGAGGGTATCATTTGAAACATTTGGATAACAGTGCTGATACGATACCTGACTTTAAATATTGATGCTTTTGGATACTTAGAGTTTTTTGAAAATAAGCTTTTATGTTCAGTTCAAATTAGTCCAAAGTTCTTAAATGCTATCCAAACACAAGAACTTTCCAACACGTTTCAGTCTGAAAACTATTTTGGTAACTTTTTAACACTTATTTTAGCACAAATTTCAGTTACTCGTTCACTTTGTTTGTTTGTTCTGTTATGATTGTATGTGTCAAATAATAATTTGAATTGAATTGTTTGTTTTCTTATGTAATAATAAAAAAACAAAATGTTAGCAATACCACAAAATATCTTCTTTGTGTGTGGTTTTATGTTTATTTTTTAATTTGGATGTCATCTACACTTCCATCATTTTCCATTCCTATTTTAAGACATGATATCTCATTTCATTTCATTTAATTAGTTTTATGTTTAGCTACATTTTTTGCACTGCCGTGACATTTCCCCTAGATTTATTTGTAACTCTTATGACGTGAAAATGACACATGTTGCATAATCCCATCCTATTTCACATGGATACAATGCCAAAATTACTTGTGTTTAACTTAAATTCAGATTTCTAAAATCTTCCTTGCTCTTGCCTCTCCGCAGTCTGAATTTTTTTGTAACCTTGCGCTGCACATCTTTATATTTTGTGCTATCCATCGTGGGACAACAGTGTCCATCAAAGACGCACTTAAAAGTCAAGCGGATTTAATATTCATACGGACTTTTTTGAGTATATTTTCTAATTGAGATACAGCTCCAGTGTTCTCAGTTAGGGAAAGTCAATATATGCCACCAAAGCAACAACAACAAAAAAAAGGCATGAATGCAAGGCACATCACCTCAAACTGTTACCCGACGGTGTTAAAAGGTGCATTTTGAGGTGAAATTGTTCGAGGTTCATTCCTTCAGATTTGACAGGATAAGTGTTCCTGTCTGGCTTGATGATATTTCCTTTCTTGGGGCTGTTAGAGGAATTAAGAGACACTTTCCTGACATGAAGTAGTCAGGTTTTCAGAGACAGATATTGTTGTCAGCGCAATTACTTCGACGCAATCGGGTAAGCTGCCTATGCGGCTGCTTTGAAAAGCATCATGCTCATGCTCTCAATGCTCCGTGGACAATTTGAGACATGATCTGTGGCAGACGGTGAGCTCTTATATTGGAGAAGAGAGGGGTTGGAGGAGTGCAGAGAGGGATCTCAGGCACTCTGGGCTTCTCTTAAATTTGCTAAAAAAGCAAGCTGATGTCTGAGTATCATCTGTAGTTGAAAGATCTGGATACTTTAAAACTCCCCAGCATCCGTTGTCGCGGCATCAGATCAGTTCTCTGAGACTGTAATCACACAATTAGCAGCACTCTGCATACCTGCAGCAGACAGCAGATTTCAACATCTAAATTCCACTGGCTGCTGATTGTCAAGCAGCTGATGCGTTCATGCTATGTGGATTCATTTCCCTCAACTATTTTACTGATTTCATGAAGCGTTCCATCCTGCATATCATTATATAGCTTGTTGAAATAAAACTGCGAGCTGTGTAAGCAATGAAATGAGTCACTGAGGGAAGAGTCTGCGTTCAGCAATCACAAACCCGGCAGCTTCTTTTAAAATCACGTAAATTGAATACCAACGTAGGCATTCAGCAACAAGAGAGGATGCCGAAAAGTGAGCAAATTAACTTTATTGTCTAAACACGTTTAGCGATCAGCTTGACAGGCAGTGCGGCGCATGCTGGCACAACTCCATCTGCTCAGTAATGATTTGTTGTTGATAGCGGGAAAAAAAACAGCACATTTCTAACACCTGGAGAGGCAAAAACCAGTCCTGGATCTCCCTACAAAGATGCCTCGTGGGTCCAGGCCAAGGCAGTCTGGCAGCACTGTCAGCTCCATTAACAATGCAGTGTGGTGACAGGCACATGGGAGTAGCAGCAGCACTGGTAGATCAACGTCTCAAACATATTGCACAAGGCGATAATGGTCGGGGATGGTCTGTTTGCCACCACCATGAATGACCAACATGGGTTTCCAACACAGGCTCTGCTGAACAATAAGCTGAATAAATAATCTGGAGATGATCAAATGTAACAGATATGACCAGCAGTCAAACTCAGCCCTGCTCTGTCAAGGATGCTTTTTTTTAAGCCTCCTTGTCGTCTTCTGAATGAAGAAATAGAAAACAACAGACATAAAAAAATTAATTGTGATAGATCAACATCTAGCATCCACAATCCACATCCATGCCCATTTTTTGATTAGCTGGAAAGTTCACAAGGGCTCTTCAGAAACCTATATGGGTGACATCACAGATACAATGGCCATGTTTTCATCAATCATCAATGGGTTAAGCCCATTGTTAAATGTAAAAGATGGAGCTGGAACAGGACAGGAAAGCCACTATTGGGTCGATCAGAGGTGACACTGCATTTCACCAACTTAACTCTCTTGGAGAAAAGTGACTTCAGTTGCACAACAGCAGTCCCGATTCCTCCCTCAACGATAAGAAGAAATCATTTTAAGATAAACAGAAATGATCATGCTGCAGTTATATATATATATAAAGCTATTGAAGTCTGCAAACTTGCTCAGCTACTCACAGGTCTCA
Organism: Argyrosomus regius; assembly: GCA_946959425.1. Lineage (NCBI taxonomy): Eukaryota > Metazoa > Chordata > Actinopteri > Sciaenidae > Argyrosomus > Argyrosomus regius. Next base: position 8,346,597 of record OX336899.1, on the reverse strand, counting down.
GAATTTCCAAAATCCCATGAAGTCTTCTGCTGTGATGATTAAAAGTAAAAAAATTTAATTCTGTTGAACATCTTCACAAGTATGCCTCACTTTAGCCACACTGCCAGTAAAACTCTCTCCGAGACGAACAGAATGACTGGCAACGAACAGCAGAGGCAATTAAAATTTTCACAAAAGCCATCAAAGTGGTGGAAGATAGGGGAGGAAAAGGCCTTCTCGTCTTCCACCTCAGCCAGGCTGCTATGCTCGCTCTGTTCGCTCACTGGCTCTGTCTATCAGGCTGCTTTGGGTGATTGAATATGTCCACATATTTGATGCTTGACCCATTCATTTAAACTGAAGAAAAACAGGCTTGTGTGGACTTTAATAAGCAATCCATCTAATTCTGCACCAGAAAGGTGAGGACTGAAATGTGGCCTGCACTTTATCATTTCAAACTGGTCATTTTTATCCATTTCAAGCTTAATTGCATCCATTTTTCTTCTGCTAAACAGACAATTAAAGCTACGTTGTTTAGTCTGCTGCTGCTGAAATTTAGTCCGGCAGCACTCAGGGCTTGTAACTGTGTGGTAAATGATGTGAACTCAGTTATATATTGATAGATTTCTTTGATTTTTCTTCCTTTATAAAATGAGCGTTGAAACAACCCTTGTTCCTTGCCATCTCATTATCATGAACCATAATTGCAGACTGTACTCATTTTCTTGAACAACGTGTAGCCATTATGCAATTCACCATTGTTCTATTAAAGAATCTTGTGTTATTTCCTCCAGAACAACCACATTTCATCATAGCCTTTTGTGTGAGCATACGCTCCATTTTCTCCATTTACAGCCTCCACATTTGCCCCAGGAGAGCTGTGTCGGGCTATTTTCTGTTGGATTAACACTGAGCCGGATCCACACCGCTACACACTGAGGACCCTCTCTACATCCTCCCAGCAGTCCGTGAAAACCCACCTTCTCGTGTCAGTGCTCATTTCAGTGTGGTCTTTTCAAGCTAACCTCCTTCCGACCTCCAATCACAGAGTGTGCCGAGCTGCGTGTCAGCGCCACTCAGTGTTGGGGTTCGCTCACGTGGTCTCATTCTAGGATTAAATTACCTTTTTGTTCTGACTCCTTGGAGCCTTTGCTAACAGAGGTCAGGTGCACTTAAACAACTCGACAGGTTTCACCTTACCTCAACAATCACACGTTTTGTAGGTGAAACTATGGAGCTGAAATAAAAAGACCTCCAAGTACAGGCACACATTAACCCTTGGAGCTTCTCTTTAAGTAGCATCCAGAAGCAACAAGTGTCAAGAATAAAAGTTGCAACATACATCCATGTCAAAATAACATTGTTGCATATGTAAGCCACAGACTAGGGGATTCTTGACGAGCATTACAAAGAATGGCCGCTCATCAGGATACACCATCGCCCTATTCAAACATCCACGTACGCTCAACCCTTTGCAAAGGCAGCATTTTGTGGTACTCTGGTGATGTAGGGATTAAAAAAAACTGACCATCTCTCTCCTCACTTCCTGTCATCTGTCTAATAAAGGCTGTCTAATAAGATTCTCAAAAGAATACCCATCAAAACCCTTCACAATGGCTCCAAAGATCACCACAACCCGCCTACCATCAAACGTGTGTAGCACTTTGGATTCTCTGCTCTAAATCAAGCAACTTTTCAAACACTGGCCATGTTTTATTGAGGAAAAGTTCATTATTTTTGATGTACTAATAGTAAAACTAACTAAACTAAGGTAAGACATAAGATACTGGGAACAAAGATTGTCATTGGTAGATCAAAAACAAACCCTGTTTGTACCTAAGGATACCCAGTGACTACAGATCTGGCATGGGCTGACATGGGTGTTGTTGAATCTACATGACTGGTTAAAAGGTCAATATTCTCTGGTTCCAGCTTTTCAAATGTGAATATATTCTGGGTTTCTTCGTCTTCTATGATCGTAATTGAATATATTTGGGTTTTGGACTGTTGGTCACACAAAACAAGAAATTTGAATATGTCACCTGGGCTTTAGGAAATTGTGATAGGCATCATTTTCTGACATTTTATCAACCAAACGACTGATAAATATGATAATTAGTTGCAGCCCATCTACTAGTGGTGATATAGCTTATCTGACTAATTCAAAAAGCCTAAAAGCAGCCATGCAACAGCTATGTGGAAATGAAGACTTTGCTTTCAATAAGGAAACTCTCATTCTCTACGTTTTCAATGCCAGGTGCTACGGCCATATTTCAGGCCATGCCAAAAAAAACTTATTGAGATTCAATACACACCAGACCAGCTTTGTTTTGACCGATCACTTCCTATGTGGAAATCATTTCCCACCAGAATGCCCACAGTTCATTTCCAACAAATAAACCAAAATGTATGCCAACTGGTGATGAGACTGTCTTCTCTGTTGTTCCACATAATCTCATAAGACAGTTGGCTTGTTCCATTAAATCTTGCCTACAGAACCAACTTGATCCTGGAGAGCAGGGAGTGGCTCAGTGCACGTCTGTTCAGCAACTGGTTTTGGTAGCTGTGTAACTGATACCCATGCACCAGAGTATTTATATCATACAGCGCTCACACCAGTTGCAAAAACATTCTCGAGATAAACCAACTGGCACTTTTACTTGACACAATGTGACCGGAGGCATTTTCTTTCTCTCCCCTTACTGTATTAGAAAACATTCCTGAAAAGACTCGGAGGTTTTAGAAATCTTCAAAAAAAAAACTGCTTCAGCCATTCAAATGTTAAACTCGCCACAGGCAAGAGGATTTGAACTCCTGTCTCAGACAGGCTCTGTGGATTTCAGGTATTATGGCGTTAAAAATCTCAGCTTTCCTCTACGAGAACACTTTAAAACTGTCTACTTGTGTCTATCAGAGTTTGACTGATACACACAGAGAATATTTGGATCAGCTGCCAGTGATTTCATTTGGGGCACAACACTGACGTTACTAATTCAGCTCTACTGTATTGCTTTGTAGCAGCAGGGGGAAAAAAAACCCCTTCCTCTGGTGGCTGACAAACTGAAATCAGTCAACCAAATTATCCCCCGCATCAGCAACATCACCATGCAACATGTCCCATCAATACTGTTAACATGCAGGCATTTCATACACATCAGCAATTAAAATCTCAATCACCAGGATCTAATTTGCATTTACATGACACACTGGAGTGGAGAGTGGTGCTGATGGCACGTACTGATGATGCCTGGACAATGAAAACATGACAGTCATGATGCTGAATACACTGGGCAGAGATCGAGAGACATACAGTGAGAGTGCAGAGAGAGAGAGAGAGAGAGTGCAAATATTAAATTCCACTTTCATTTTTTAAAGCTTATTATTTTGAACTTTGCAGATTTAATCTCGAGACTGAATGTCCTCAGAAAATCGAGTAATCACCAATACCACTGAGTCGTGTAATGAAATGATGCTGTGATTATATTCTGAGCATGAAGGCAATTCCATTTTTTCTCGATGCCCTCTGGAATATTAACGTTTCACTGTTATGCACAAAGGGAGAAAGTTCACACCAGCGGCTGCAGCAACGGTCTCGTTTCACACTCTCTTGACATTTCTAACTTTCTAAGTTGTGAAACCTCCAGAAAAAGAATAAAACGCACATCTAGACTTGTGCAGAAAGAGCGACTTTAAACCGAGGCAATCAACTTTAAAGACAGCAACTCTCTCCCGGTGAGGACATACACAGGTGCGCGCTGTGCGTCTCGCCATTTCCAAACATTTCCCCTTTTTCGACCCCTGTTTTCTTTTTACCTGTTGGTCCTTCCATGCTGTCTGCGTAGATCCTGACGACCAGCATCAGTAGCAATGCTGCTGAATACATGTTGGCAGAAAGAAGTAAAGTCCAAGCTCGTATTTTTTTGTCACAAGAAGAAAATCCTAAAGGAAACTCCAGCAGCGGAGGCGACAGCAGCAGGACTGGGTAGAAGTTGTGCGCTCAGCTCCATTCATCGCTGGATCCCCCTGCAGGAGCACTGCCTGCCTGCTCACCCTCCACAGCCCGCACAGGGAGCATCTGATCTCGAGCTAAAGCGTTCAAAAAGAGCCCCCCCCCCCCCCCAGTACCCCCCTTCTCCTGTAACGGCTCCACTACTTTTTTTTTTTGCACTGTCAAGCGAGCAAGTGGGACGCAGGAATGTGGGTCTGCGGCGCCTCCATGTGGCCACGAGTTGGATCTCCCACCCATACTTTGACAAGCCCTTGCATATGTTTTTTGTCTGCAGTTTCTTGAGGCAAAACGGATGATTAGACATACAGTAGGTCACCACACTTAGTCATGTTAGAGGGGACATATTCCCTCAATGTTCCCTTTACTGTACTCTCATCCAAACTGACTCATTTCTGCTTGGCTGTTGCTCCCTATTATTATGCTAAAACCACCAGATTAAACTCTGACTCACTGGTGCTCGGGTATTGAGGGAGTAACACCTTGCCAAAGGCTACCAAATCAGTATATGCTTGACAGCAGCCTATTTTTCACTAATATGACACAGGAGTATCTGTTCTCTGTGACTCTTTGCAGTATTTAACACACTGGTCTGTGACAGCTGGGTGGCAATGTGATAAAAGAGACCGAGCTTTGGCTCAAGCCACGGATAAAATGCCTGTAGGAAAGTTGGCTGCTGAATCCCTTTTTTTCCAGCTTGAGCCGTGCTGACCCTCACCTCTGACCTTGCCCGTGGGTTTTGGTTTAATTAATATGTATTCAGCAGGTATCAGCATGATTAATGTTCTAAATATATTCAGAAATGAAATGCTTATTGTCTGTTTAACTCTAACTGATTAGCTGTTTTCAAGTTCAGATTGATGTTTTCATTATAATCGCCTAAAAATAAGAATGGTTATGTTTTTGTTAGCTTAGAATGACCCTTTTATATCTTGGTGGTATCTATGGTTCTTCCAGAGAGTCCACTAAGTTGAATTGCTTCTACAGTAGCCCAGAACGGACAAACCAAACACGCTGCAACGAGCAACGTTGCGTCTCGTCAATTGTGTTAATTTTTGTCATGTTCATGTTTAGTCCTTCATGTTTAGTCCTGTATGTCATGAACACCTTAAGCACTTCCTGTCTGAAAATTTTGTACTCACCTTTTCCCTCCCATTTCAGACCCTGACTTCCTCCCTTTGTGTGATTTTCCCACCTTTGTAATTGTTTGCCCCGCCCCTGATTGGTTTCACCTGTTTTCACTTACATCATGTATAAATAGTCCTCGTCTCTCTTTGTCTTTGAGTATTGTCAAGCGTTCCAGCCCGGTGTTCAGGTTTTTTTCATGTTTGGATTGAAGCTTGTGTTCATCTTTTGAGAGTAAAATTTTGTTTGATAATTGTTACACTCCTCGTGAGCTTTTGTTTTGCACTTTGATTTCCCCCCTTGAGAACGGCTTTTTGTTTGATTGTTTTTTGGACAATAAATACCCTTTGTTACATCTTCATCAGCCCTAGAGTCGTGCATTTGAGTCCACCAGATTTGTGTCTGAGGTTGTGACAAGCAGCTATACCGCTAGCTGCCACGAAGGCCGTATTGCCGCACCATGCAGCTATAACATACTATCCCCAATCTTGCTCACTCATCTTTCAAAAATACATTTTAACTCAACATTAAGAAGCAATGCACGTGTTCTGTTGAGGCTCTGATCATTTTAGTTTAGAAAGCTTTAGTAATGTATACCATATTAGTACATATTGTAAACAAATTACCACCAACTAATTGTCACATGGTGAATCTGGAATTTCCCACGTCCCTTGTGGGTGTTGGGCTGTTGGACATTTGCCCACTTTGCCCAGTTGATAATCCAGCCTAGCCCATAACTCTTGCCATGAGAACCACTGATGTAAACATAATATCAGCTGAGTTAATAAAGTAATAAAAACATTTTGAAACAGGGGCCCTGTCCAAGTCAGGACTTTAAGTTCCAATAACAAAAAAAAAAAAAATCCAACAGACAAAATCCATGTGAGGACACAGGTAAGCATCAGACATATCACGAACAAAGACACAAGGGAACTAAATAACAAGGCAGGACCACTCGGCACAAGTGAAACAAATCACAGTGGAACACAATCGAAAACTGGCGGGAAAACAAAGGCAGGAAGTAGAAATACCAAACACAGAGAAAACGGTCACAAAACACAAATATCCAAAAGCTTTTAATACTTTATTATTATCAACCACGGTTGGATGAATGAAGGGCTGAGTGATTTTTTTTAATACATGAAAAGAACATTTTCGAGAGAAAGTATGATGTAAACCAGAACACTAACCAAAGGATTTCATTCAATCAGGTCATGGCTATTCTCAATTCTATCAATTGATGTCTGTGAGTGTTTTCTCCTCTAATGCAGATAGTGAACACAAAATTAAGTCTTTTTCAGTAACATACATCAAGCAAAGCCATTTACAGAGCTTTCCATTCGCTGCAATCGCCGCTCTGCGTAAATGAATGGATGTAAACACAGCGGTTGCCCGGCAGTAGCCTTCTGTTCGGTAATGAGACATGGCGAGATAACATTGTGAGTTACATGGATGTAATTCAAGTTCTATATGTCGCTGTCGCTCTGTACCACAAAGTAAATGAAAGCATGTAGAACGTACTGTTACTGTGGGGATTATAATTAAAGCTCATACATGAACAGCACGTGTGTGCTGCATTGTGGTGGCTCTATCAATGGGTGAAATATATCAAAACACCACACACCATAGGTATCCACAACTGGATTCCCATTAACCCCTTGCAGCGGCTGTAAATCCAGTTTAACAGAGCTAACTAATAGAGATTTAACACCCTCTTGACTGGAACTACATCAATCAGGAATAAACCAGCAATAAAAACCACTAATTAGTTGGTTAAATCTCAAATGTGTGTTAAAATACAACATTCAAGGTTTTGATTTTTCTTCTCTCAACCCCCTTTGGATCTGAAACTTGAACTTCTGCATTGATTTGGACTCCAAACTAGTCCCGATCAGTAGTGGTTAGACTGGCTGATCGGTAATAACCCACCCTGTGCAGGATACTTTTATCCACTGGCTTTTGATTCTCTGCAGGGTCATGCCAAAGTGACAGGGCCTCTGTTTGGTAGAAAGTGGATAAATAGCACCCTGTGATGGTCACCCAGGCTTTTATTTCAAAAAATTATCAACTGCACACTGCAGGGTGAAGTGCAGCCAACTCTTTCCTATACCTGTTAAATTTGTGCAGTGGCCCAAATCCACTTGGCTGTGGCTTCAGATGGCATCGAGCCATCCTGCTGCTCACTACTGGACTACTGGCTGCTTCAAAGACAGGAAGAGCTGGATCAAGACTCTTTATCACCTCCTGCCTATGAAATATTGATTTTGTAGCCTCAGGGCTTTTAACTTGTGTCTGGGAGATATTTATTTCTTGGAGGATGGTAGTGGGGGGCATATTGTGAGCTTGCTTCATTTGCTAGGCTGTAATAATTCAATGTGAATTTCTAAACTATTGGGAGAGGTTGATATATTGGTGTGATCCACATGCCCTTCAAATCTAATAACTTCCTCTGTGCTTACATTAACAGCTCGCTCATAAAGTGCTTATATTACATGTTATATAACCAGTTAATTTGCCCATATTAATTCTGCTGTATTTCACGTCACTCTTGTCACAAGTAATATACCTAGAAATTATAAACGTGGTAAGCTCAGAGCTCCTGCTGGTGATCATCATAAGAAAAACACCCACCAGTAGAAACAGAAATCAACTACATCTGCAGGGAAGCATCAATTTATACTTTACAATATATTTCCACAAGACCTATTTTTATGGTTTGTTTGTATAGCTTATAACTATCTCGTATTAGGATTAAAGTTAATCTTCAGTTTGAAATTCTACTTAATTTGTGTGTAAATAAATAAGTAAACTATCGTGACACTGCAGCTTTTGCAGCTTTTTTTTAAAATAGAGGATGAAACTGGATTTTCTTTAAAAAAAAACAGCTTCTAGGGCTCAAGCCTCTGAGTTGCTCTTTTCATGGCATCAGTTGATTGACAACTGAGAACAGGTGTTGCTAGGAGACACATTGTAGACTTCTGAGGAGGGCATCTGACTCAAGTTAGTTCACAGGACATTAGCTATTAGCTGTTGGCAATTTAAGATGCGTCTCTTTCACAACATTTGAAAGGACCACCCTGTTACTAAAGGTCCAGTGTGTAAGGTTTGCAGCAGAAATGGAAATGAATATTCATAATGTGTTTTCATTAGTGTATAATCACCTGAACATAAGAATCTTTGTTTTCTTACCTTAGAATTAGCATTTTATATCCACCATGTTGAACATGGTTATTATTATTATTATTATTATTTTTACAGTCTGACTACAATTTTGACCAAATTTGAACAACAAATTAGTCAAATAATCAGTCAAAACACCAATATGTATAATCGTAATTTCTTGGCAAAATAATAATTTATTTTTTGAATATATGTTATTTACCTTTATATTAATATAATATTAAAATCAATGTAAATTGGCCTGTTAATAAAAAGGTAGATACGTGAGTATTCCCTGCACTATATCAGAGGCTGGTGCACTGCACAGTATTGTTTTCTGCCTTTGGTCGTCTCCCTTGAATGCACACAGCAGAGGTCGACCTAACACAGGTCCGCTGCTGCAGTTGTTTCAGCGTATGTGTTACATTTGGAGTGATTTAATATGAGCAGAAAGGTAAATTAAGGGTTGCAGAGGAAGCTTTTGAGCAAGCGGATGCCTAGATGCTGCAGTGGCACTTTTTGCCATGCAATGCTTGAGTCAGGCCTTTAGCAGTGGTTTTATTATCCACAATATGTTCTGTATACAAGCAGCTCAGTAGATATAAGCCACAGGTCAACTTAAGGTCTAGGCTGTTTCATAATTCATCAGGGTAGCAGCGCAGCTAGCCTCTGTTTTCCCTTGTTACTGATGAATAGTGTTGAATAGATCGGATGTTAAGGTAGCCTCACTTTAATCTACCATGTGCTAAAACAATCACACTGGAGTGTGCTTTCCTTTACACCCCAGGTATTTTTATTTAAGACATTTTCTCTTGACAAACCTGAACCGGAACTGAGAACTCCACATGTACTTTCTCTTTCTCATGCATTTGAATGTTTTGGTTGCTCATTTTTCACAGCTATTATACTGCACAGCGAGAAATGATGGCCTCGATTATGCAAGCATTGGGTATTCAGCATAGTTGTGCATGCACCTGTTTTCAGGGAGTAGTGTGGGTGGGTTGAAGTAATGCAAATGCCTGGGGTTGTAGGATTGCACGAAAGTAAAGTTTGGTGAGTTAAGTGCGGTCACTACAACAGCAGGATTTGTACAGTCACAGTCTTTTTACACTGCACTTAGATAGAATATATCTTCCTTTGTAACCGTGAAGGAATGAATCCAGAGGCTGATGGACATTTTGACCTTTTACCACCCACTGCTCTGCCTGAGGGATGTTTAACTGACTGCCAGTGCTGTGAAACATGTAATAAATGTATTGATAGATTTGACTATTGCATTTTCAGCCTCTGCAGTCATTTTCAAAATAATAAAAAGTGCCCTGTTGCTAAAGTAAACCCCATTATAATGGACAGCTATAATAAAAAAGTTCATAAAAAAAGATGGTGCCTCAAGCCTTGGGGACGTGTGTTGTGTAAAATTTGTGGACTGTCCATGTAAAGAGTTTTAAGAAAATCTTTGTCAGTTGTTTTTTTTTAGGCCACCAGGGGGCAGCGATAGCCTCCAAACATTGTGTTTGCAAACATATTTTCACCTAATGTTAGCAAGTATTTCTGTTTTTTATGCATCCAGCAAACATGTAGCAACAGTAGAAATCAATCATCCAATATTTTCGCCTTTTAGCTCAGTTTCCACCAAATCCTGAGAAAAATATCTAGCTGTTTAGCAGGTAAACTAGTAGGTAAACAGCTAGTCGCTAACTTTGTCAGTCTAATGTCTGGTGTTGAACAGGTAGTGTGTAGTGTGCAGCTGATACATCAGAGCTTTTTCACTGAACACATCTAAACGTTGCTGCTGGAAATAAGGTTGATGAGAGCAGTGAGAAAATACTCCATGGGCCTGAGGACTGTAGAATGGGCGATAGTGGTGAGTGGGTTTCGTCTCTATGAGCAACCGGGCTAATTACTAATTACTCAAAGTCAACTGATCCATTATCAGTGTAAAAATATTGATTTGTGCAGCTTTTAAGTCACCCAGTAAATTTCAGTAGCCAATGAGGGCTAAGCTCTACAGTGACTGTATAGACCAACTGCTACAACACCATTTATTGTTTATAATTCACTCATCCGCTTAATTAACCACACACACACACAGACAATACAGTGAGAGATAAGACTGTCAAACTGCAGTGTTGCTCACCTCAAGTTTACCGTTGAAAATATATAAACTGCTCTCAGTTTTCATGGTCACAGCTTTGCCAACATCTTTATTCGTCTTCTATTATTTGGTTTTTTACCTCAGCAGCACACAAAACAAGCGGCTGGCCAAAAAGATGATCTCCGATTTGAGCAGCAGTTCTGAGGTTGTTCAGGGGTGGGTGTGTTGTTGATTCTTTGTCAAATTGTGTAGTGTGGCCTTCAAACGGAGCGAGTGTCGGCCTTCAGTGTCTGAAAGAGACACGATCAATGACAAAATCTTTCATGTAGTGCTCTGAGCTTCAGGTCACATTTCCAATCTGTCTTTGTCACTCGTCTTGAGTTGTTTTTGAAATATCATCGAGCTTGTGGATGAGTTAAGCATGCGAATGTTCATTTTTCTATCACTCCACTATATATTAATATATATTAAGTCTGTCTTTGCCTTTTTTTATGGGGGAGGATTGAATTTGAACTTACTTGTGAACATAGGCGTAATTTATGGGTTGGGGTTGCAACCCACCCAATAATCCAAACCAGCCACCACAACCCACCCAATATGATATCATAATTATTGATAAAGAATGTTAAGTATTATAAACACGACAATGTGGTAGATTGGATTGGAGATTTGGTTTTGCCCACCTCAGACCTGTGCGTGCGTCCCGCCTCCAGTGTCTCCCCCATGTATGTATGAAGCATCCATGGTGATATGAAGACAGCACGAGAGAAAAAGAAAGCCAAAAAATGAAATTATCTTCCCAACAGGAGGTACGCTACTGCTAGGTCTCCAGTGCTACACTCACAAGTCAAATAATGTTAACTGAACAAAAGTTAGTCCTACTTTCTGCTGTGCTGTGTCTTAGCTAGTTAGCCAGATTCGCTATTCAGTTAACAGGCATCTTTGTCATCATATTAACCATTTAATTAAGAGGTCGCAGGCATCTAGCTACGTAAGTCTTTATTTTTTTCAATGATGTTGTTGTTATCGTTGTTGCAATGTGATTTTACACCGCTTTGATCTATAAATAAAGTTATATTTCAATACCTCAGTTTCAATGATTTTATGAAGATTAGGAAATAAATGCAGAAAAGAATGCAGAAAGTTTGAACGTCATATTAGATAGCAATCATATAACACATAATGAGAAATCAGTAAGTGCTATCAGAGGTGGGTAATAACGAGTTACATTTAATTCATTACATTTACTTAAGTCACTTTTTGGATAACTTGTACTTTTAAGAGTATAATTATGGATACAATAATGCAGCATATATAGAACTGTAACTGTAACGGATTGCCTTTACATTCTGCATAACATTCTCTGTGTTTGCCAGATGCATGTACAGTGAATTTGGTCAATATCACTCCTTGCAATCTTGAGTTACAGGGTGTAATCACTTTTTGGCCGAAAAGTGACTACACCCTGTAACTCTGGATTGGAAGGGGTTACATTCTTTGTCTTTTAAGCATGAATAGTCTCAGTTGGCATAAATTAAAGAAGTTTACAGTGTACAACAGTAAAAGTTATTAATACAAAGACGACGTGTGTTATATAAGGTATAATGCATGAAAAGCCCTGGTTTTCCTCTATTGAGGTGACTAAGAGTATACCAAAAACACAAAGTTAATTAACCAAGATTAACCAATTAAGACCACGACTTGAACCCATGCCATTTCCGCACCTAAAGTATATAAGCACGTCTTGTCCGTAAACTTCCACTTTGACACTTTGCAAGGTTCAGTCCCATAGAGCGACAAAGAGACGGCCCCCAGGAGTTCCCTCCTGTCTTCCTGCCACCAGCAGGCACCAGTGCATCTACGAACTCCTCCAACCATCCATCTACAACCCTGATTTTCCCCTCGTCCTTTGACCCGCCATCCCACATCCCTCTTACAGTCCTCATCTTGGTAGACCTTCATCCATAATATGCAATAAACCATTCTAAATCTATATCCATATTGGCGTGGTCTTTGGTTAGTGAATTGTTCAATGGTTACAAGGTCAAATGTATATATGTATACATGACTATCCAGCTACATTAAGTTTTAAAGCATCAGTTATTGGCTACTAGTTCAGAATCCTGTGCTTGTTGTTTTAATGTATAATTTTTATAAGTGTATATACTGTATGTGTGTGCGCTGTACCCCTGTACAATATTATTTAGTTTATACGTGCATTTTTGTTAAGTGAAGACTAATCTCAAGGTGGTTTTGTTTTGTAATTGTCTCTTAATGTTTGTCAGTGACAATTAAGTTAAAACAAATGAATTCAGAAAACAATGTTTGCAGTTTGCAGGAATAGTTTGCTCACAGCTGCCCATAGATATACCACAACATCACTGACAAAAACACAGGGTCTGAGCGAAACAGAGTAAAATGTTTTATGTTATTTATTGATATAAAAGTTCCATATTGAAGCGAACAATGCCTTTCCACATGGCTACCTGTGTCCAAATGTCCAGGACTTACTTCACCAGGATACAAGTCAACATGTAGCACTTATGAAGCTTTAAACGTGTTATATAATCCAATTCTTTATGTTCAGCAATACTCCATTTAAATAGGAATCGACGTAGGTTTTTATGGTTGATGAACTTTGATTGTAATGGTGAGCTTGTGTCCTTTTGGAAGTTTTTTTTTGTGGAAATAAAGAGCAAGTAAAGCAATTTTTGTGAAAGTACATTAAAGTGTGTGTTTTCAGTACAAAACAACACAGTTAAAGGGATAAGAAATATCATGTTCAATCAAAGTAAGTGGAATGTATTGATTTATTAATTGACGCTTTGTTGAACGCCTTACTTAAATACAAAACAGAACAATATTCACGCAGCCTTCCTCACAATCCACTTCAGCTGTCAAACTGCGAGAAATATGTTGAACATTTCCACTGATGGTAGACGAAATCACATATGGCATCTAGGAATGATATTCAATCTATTAAAGTTTTCTCAAGCAAAGCACAAAAAACACAACACACATTCCTGAGCTGACCTTACACACACACACACACACACACACACACAGTGATAAAGTTTCCAGAGTGAGCAGAGTGTGACACAATCTAAAGCTTAGGGGCATATGTTGCTCAGTTAGTACGGCAAAAGCCCACTCAGTAGTCTGTTGTATTGAACCAACACTGTAATTATGGGGCATTTTGTGGACAATGTTTTCATTCCCACACATTCATTTTCCAATAAAAGTGAGTTAGGTGTTGCGGGGGAATTTAATCAGTGTCAAAAAGGAAAAATATAACTGGCATGTTAGGGAAGTAAACGTGGGGGTGGTAATCAAGTGTTAGAGACTGCAATTTAATAAGCGTATACTAACGTTTATAGGTGCTCAGGTGGGCGGACAACATGAAAACATTACATATAGCATGAGAGATTACAGTGAGTGACATACTTTGAATCCCTAAGTAAACAATTTACTGCATGCAGGTAGAACATATTCTAATCACTGCGGTTGGAAAATGACCTAGTTTTTGGATATGCATTGAGCGTGCCAACTATATGGCAAGTTTATTAACTCTTTGGTTATACTACTACTATAACATGAACATCAGCCCAGGATCACTAAACACAGATACATATCACTGACTCTCACTCAAACATGCACACATTATCTTCAAACACCTTCTCCCAGACTCTTATCATCATATCATTATATCATATTACATCATAACAGCCTTATGTTATTGTCTATATGTTCATCTTATTATTTTCTATGTCACTTTGTTGTTTGTTTATTATTCATTCACCTGTGATGCTAATTTAACAACAGAGTGTAAAACATTGATTCAGAATAGTGTGTTATGCTAGTAGCGGCTAATGTAGCCTGGAGCCTCTTATCCTGCAGGCTACAGAGGTATGGCGAGCTCACTTCTTTCTAACTCCACACCAACATTTTTGTTTCTTTTTCAAAACTTGTAGTCTGCAACTGTCAGACTTCACACAGCTCCCCCCTGGAGACACTAAATGCGTTAGTAGTGCTCCAAAATACCTGTAAGCAGACTTTGTTTACAGACTCTTAATCTATAATCTGTGTAGGCCCTCTTTAATAGGTGATGATTTTTCACAATTTAATTCTGCTTGTCCAAAAATAATAATTTTAATAATAAATATATAGGCTATTGCACATTTAGGGTTTATCTCATATTTATTGTCGGCCCCATCCTTGGGTGCATCACTCTTTTATTTAAGTGGTTGTAACTTGCCTGCTATGATATGTGTATCTTTTTTCTTTCTAACTGTGCAGCTAGTTTCTCCTCTTTGGATTAATAAAATGATAGACTGTAATTTAATACTTTGATCCATTAATCTCTTGTGTATGTCTTGTTTTACGAATGACTGTGAAACACACTTTACCCACATAACAGACGGCGATGAAAAACATGCACACAGCACTCCAGCTGGCATTAGGTTTCTCAACAGCAGAATTAGAGTTGATCTAGGATAAGATATGTATACATGACCAAACACTCAGCCATAACAAGACAAAAAGTTTAAAAAAAAACACTACTAACTTTTTACCAGTAACATATTCTTATATAAATAAAGTATGAATCCAATGTTTCTGGCTCCTCTTTATTCATCCAGTTCTAAAATATTGCACAGAAGCACCACCTGTGCTTTTCTGTATGTTTTTTTTCCCTGTGTTGTACAAATTAAATACACCCTGTGGTTTTGGCGGCATCTTCACAACTGCGTGCTCTCTGCTGCATGCATATCCACATCGAGTACAAGCCAACTCGAATGATGAATGTCCATGCACAATGGCCTTAAAGAGCACTTGGTCTGAAAATATTGGCCATGTCGAGGGCCATTTTTAGTTGGCGTGTGTGTGTGTGTGTGTGTGTGTGTGTGTGTGTGTAACAGATCCACAGGCTAGTGCCGCCTTATATATCAGCCCAACAGCATGTGAATTACTGCTTGTCCTAACATAGCAGTATTACACAGCTACTTATCACTTTTAATGGAGTTTAATGGCATTAGGTCTACACAGCAGAGTACATTCTTCTGGTGGCAGAGAGGAGAAGCAGACTGGGGGCAACATCTGGTTGGGGACGTGCAGTAAATTCTTTATAATACATTTAGTTTGAACAGAACTGTAAAGTTATGGCAGTAAAACAAGATATACGCCTACATATGTTATTTGAAACTGATCTCATTAGTTACACCGCTATGTCAGTTGCAATCTACCTGTGGTAAATGTACAGCAGACTAGACAGCTGCATGCACCTTTCTCTTTCACCTCACACAGTATCTTTGCCTCATGTCTCTCCTTCAACTCTTCAACCTAACAGTTTGAAAACATCTGGACTTTTCATTTCAATGGGGAAAAATTCTTACATTTATACTTGATGGCCATGGTGACCACTTGAGGTCTGGTATTGTTAGCAGAAGTGGAGCAGCAGTTGTGGAGATCAAGTCGCTCCAAACCTTTAAAGTCTGTGTAAAGTAAGAATAAATGTGTTCTGAGTTTGTCAGACCAAAGAAGAAAGAGTTATTAAGCACCCAGCCAAATTTAAATGATTAAAAATATTGACAAGTTTATGAAATTTGGTGTCAAAATCAGGTAAAAATGAGCAGTATTCTCAGCACCAGGACTGTGGGGGCGTGTCCGCTGAATGTGCTGAAGCCACGCCCACTCGTGGGAGCAGTCAAGCGGCCATTTTGAAGCGACTGAAACGTGTCAGATGAGTTCAGAAAATGACATGACGGAACTTTGAAACACGCAAGATGAATTAATCTCTATCTCTCTGCTAGGGGTGTAGGGGTATGCTCAGGGTGGCCTCAGCATGTCATCAAGCCACCCTTTAAGGACCGCCCACAAAATCCTGCACTGAAAACTGGTGAAAAACTGTTTGAACCTCTAACTCCACATTTCAGTGATATATCGTTCAAAGTCTTTTCACGTGTTTTCAGCAACTATTTTCCAACATATTTAACGTACTTTGAAAGAAATCTCAGAATTGCCTTTACATGAAGTTAACCATAACAGACCTACACATACACCAAACTGTCCCTCTTAGTAGTTAACAAAACAATTTCTAATGGCAGGAGAGCAAAATACAAATTTACAACATGAAATAAGATAAGAAAAGTGAAGTTTCCTCTTGAGACAAAGTACAATGACTTGATGCCGGCATGATTTAAAAGCAAATAAATGAGTTTTGACAAATTACAGAATGAAAAAGACACAGAGGTAGCTGCTGGGGAAAAGCGACCAGATGAGTAATTAAAGAATAAATTAAGGGGAGATTTTATTAAAATAAGAAACTAATTCTTTGTTACAAGATGAATACAAAGGACCAAATCTTAAAATGGTTTGCTGAAATGTTTGAGTGAATATTTTAAAGCTGGTTTAAGGCTGGTAATAGAGGTAGGCTGCTCATAAATTGAACTATGAGCAATGGTCACATAACACTATATTCTAGCCATGTTAGAACAGTTTTGGCTACTTCACCAGAGAGATTTCTATTTGTGTCGCTGTCCTTGTTTTCTCACTGGTTTAAACTGGACAGGGCTCAGCTGCAAAAAGCTGATAGATAAGAATTTAGGCTTGTTTATGTATGTTGGCAGCACTGCCTATAAAATATGATTAAACTACACAACCTACACAATTCTGATGAAGCTGTTTCACTGAGTTTTTGAGTGTTAATGTCACAGTTCAAGCAAGGTAACCAGGGACGCAAAGAATTGGAGACTCAGTGGGTGAACTGGTGTATATTAATGGTTTATTAACGCAAAAGAGAACTGTTAGAATGTGTTCTTATTTGATGTATGACTATGTTTCTCAGTGCCATGTAACCTATGACCTAGGACATATGTATTAATAGTTAGAAGCCACCTCATCTTGAAAAGTACGTAGATAGAAGACAACATGTTGACGGGTATTGATGAAGGATGTAGGGAGCCCCTAACAGGTGCTTACATCTGATACAGTATAAACGTCCTATATAAGGAGTCGTAAGGAACTTAGTCTTTGTTCATTCTGCAGCATGTGGGAATGAATCCGAGCTCGCATTAAAGCACACTTGAACTTCAGATCTTGGCCTCATCTCTTCATTGAATCTGCTGATCCAGAAAACCATCATTACAAGAACATTGACAGGGTGGTACAGTTCAAAACTGGGATTGCAGTCCAAAGCAAACAAATATGTAAAGAAGCAAGCCAAAGCTAGTCAAGGTCCAAGAAAACAAAGTAAACTGGGCTGAAAAACAAAACACAAGAAATGGCTGAACTGCTTGAACATAGAATGAAGACGAACTGACGCTGAAACCAAAGAACACACGACTAAACCCCTCGCAATTTTCCTCGCATGAAGTAGAAGCTATGGGGGGCGTAAAATATGCAAAAAACACAAAAGGCTTTATTTAGAGCCACGTGGTGGTTCAATATGACAGACTGAAAGAGAACCTGTGGCGCCTGTAGGTATATATACATATTATTATATATTCTAAGGAAACAAATTGATAATAATTCTTGTTCTATGTATCTGTGTATCTATGTATGTATGTATGTTTGAGGCTTTGTACAGTCTGCGGCACCACATTTCCTTGTAAGAATAAATAAAGTATCTATCTATTCTTATTTTCATGTCATTATACACTGATGAAAATGCAGTTGTGCATATTTTATTTGATTTCTGCTATATTCTATAAATAGAGCCCCCTAAATCTGACACACTGGACCAAAGCAGTGTGTCATAGTGTCCTGGAGTACATCTCTACATCACTGCAGCAAAACAACATTTTCAGAGTGTTAAATTACTCTTTGACTTTGATTGTTACCTATTAAAACATGAATATTTAATGTTATACAGGACATTTGATTTGAAACCAGGTTGTTCAGGACTTTAAATAAGCAAATAAGGCTATAGAAACTAATGGGCATGTCCAGAGAAATTCCCAAGCTACCCAGCAGGATAAAATATAAAACAATTAAAATTAGCGTTACCAACTGCAACATTAAAGATGTAGACATGAATGTATAAATAATTAGAATACAGTCACAAATGGGCCATTCTGCTTGATAATCGGGACCTTAGGTCAGCTTTGGAGCTAATACTTTTGTACTTTTCCAGGAGTAAAAATGTTGAATTCAAGACTACAACAGAGTAGTTCCACACTGTGGTATTTACTTAAAACCAAGTACACTTTAAACAGCCGGTGGAGGCCAACAAAAATGCAATGCTTCTCCACCAACACCACACAATAAAAATGACCCAACACCTGCTCTATGTTTATAACTTTAACCACCTGAAAAATGTTGGTCTAAAATTGCGGTGGCAGTGGTTCTCCACCCCTGCAGCTCAATAATAATGCCTGTCATTCCCCTCCTCTGCAGGGAGAAGACAAATGTAGAAAAAGGTCGTAAGAAGCAACGCAGACTCAATAAAGTTGTAGAGTTATTTTTGTTATGGTAAAAGATGTGTTCATCAGGAGCCAAATTCAGGTCAGATAGTCTAGCATCAGTCAGCCAGAGGCAGAGTAGAGCTCCTACTCTTTACCTGCTGTGATATTTGAACTGTCGTGACCAACAGTGTTGATATTTTAGAATCTTAGCTTTGCCTAGCTTTAGTTTCTTTTTTGTAGTGTACATTAATGGATTAGTGGATAAATTCACCCCCCACAGCTAAAGGTACGCTCACCTTTGGATGACTCCTACACATATTGGTCATCCCATGAGTTCTTCTTCTTTTTTTATCCAGTACTACCTTTAAGTTCACATTTGTGGTTTTGAGTTTCCAGTGAGATTTCCTAACACCTACTGATGGGTTGTTATGAAATATGGTACACACAAAGAATTGTGATCTCTTTGTTGATCCCTCACCTTTTCATCTAACGCTGTCAACAGGTTAAATATTTAATTGTACCTGTACTTTGATTTATGATGAAATACCTGCTGAACTAAAGACATTCAGCCTTACCTTTGCTTTGAGTTTATTCTTAAAGGTCCAGTATGTAAAATTTAGGGGCCTCTATTGGCAAAAAAATAATATTAGTGTAGTGTATGTAGCTGTTCAGTGCTGCATGAAGCTAAAAGTGTGTCTTTAGAGTCATCGTGTGATGCTGCACCACCATTTTCCTACAATAGCCTACAACAGACAAACTAAACACTGGCTCTAGACAGGACATTTTGAGTTTTTGGTGCATTTTGCAGCCACCGTAATTTCTCCGTCATGCTAGGAAGGAGAGGGCGAGGTGAGCGGGTTGCAATCAGAAATAACACCGCTTGATGTAAACACACTAGTCCTTTAATTAGTATGCTAACATGTTAAACAGTGAACATGGTAAACATTATACCTGCTGAACAGCATGTTAGCATTGATACTGTGAGCATGTTAGCATGCTAATCTTAGCTTTCTTGGCCACTAGCATCGCTGTAGACTCTGTGATGTTTTTTCTACCATTACTTATGACTGGCTGGAAAGTGACAGCAGATGCTGCAGGATCGGTGTTGGCGGCTTATGAATTAGCAGCATAATAGGTTTTGTTTGCAGGAAATCTAATATAAGCATGGGTCAAGTTATTGAATTTTAAGGGCACATGGACAAAAACAACTGGCAGAAGGCCACTTATAATATTCAGCAGCATTCAGATGCTGAGACTCACAGAGGAGAAAAAAAGCAAAAAAAAAATTACGCAAAGAAAGCCTCAAAGCAAAAGTTGTTGATGTCAGAAGAAGTGCAATGACAGACAAAAACAAAGACAGGCGGACGTTTTGTGGCATCAGGGCAGCATCAGCACTTGTCACAGTAGAATACTGATAAGAGACATGTTGCCTTGGCCGTGAGCCTCAGCTGCCCCGGCCTCAGTGCTGCTCCAAACGTCATACACCTCCCACCAGCATCAAACGAGGGGGCCACAGAGGCTGGATAGGCAGGCCTGGGCGAAGAGCTGCGTCATGCATCTCAATGCAAACCAGGCGCGTCGGCCTGTCATCCCAGAGAGCCGTCTCTCTTCCCCCGGCTGACACCCGAGCACCCCAGCCAGTTCAACACTCGTCAGCATTTACTTTCATAAGCGGAGGAGCGGTGAGCTGTCATGATCTGGGCGAGAGCACCGTTCAGATTTCCCCCCCGTGTGCGAACAAATCACACACAGGACACAGGAAGTACCTGTGAAAGTTTACCACCTGTATTGTCTTGGCTGCAGCTACATTCGATGCACACACACGAACATAAGCTTGGGAAACTTGAACATAAAGGGCTTCAAATGTCAGATGCTCACCTCAATCATCCATAGACGGAGGATTAACAGCTTAAAAACTCTTTATCCCCAAGGAGATGGCTGACTTTTAGTCCTCCATCAGCCTCGGCTGGGCTCAGCAGGAGGAGGTAAGGCCGCAGTCTTTCACCTGCCATGCAGCACCGGGTACTTTCTTTATTTTCACTGTTTTTTTTCACCCTGCACTTCCATGGGTGTAATTGCGGTATGAGATGGTACTTTGAGCTGGGGCTGTTCTCATCAGCACGGAGCAATTACATATGCCCCTAGGGGTGCTGATAAAAACACACTGAGAATGAACTCTGCAGTGCCAGGTGATGGCGGGGAGGCTACAGCAGACCCATATTAAACAGAAGAGGGCCACAGCGCCGTACGAGGTGAATACAGATCACTCCCATACAGGCAAAACGCAACCAAGAAAAACCCCAGCAAGCAGACAGCTCCCCGGTTCCAGACCAGCATACTGGGCTTTGTCAGTCCGCTGACCTGTGAAAGGAGCCAGCCTCCATCTCCCTCGCCTCATTATAGTGGCCAGCCAGGTTGATGGAATAGCATTACTAAAAATATCAGTCCCTTGTGGTAGTATTTGTGTGTCAGTGTGTGTGTGTTTTTCATGTAATATAAACACATTCCATTTCTCTTTTATTCATCAGAAGTCACTGATTTGAATAACAGCTTATTCTGTTTTTCTTTCTCTACAATTTAGACCCACGCACTCGTTCACCGCTCATCACTCAACATGACAGAAATGTAACGAAAAGTGGACAAAACAGAAAAGAGTGTGGACAAGGTTGTAATCGTCCACGCGTTAGCATGACTGGCACGTTCTAAAATGCTTTTTTGGAGTTACCCTCTATCCGTGTCCCTGCACTCACGAGGATATAAACAATCGATCGTTCTCGAGCAGATCAATCACACCCTTTCTCTGAAAGTGGCCCGACAGTGAGAGTTTACTTCACAGATCAGGAGTTCAGTCGCGAGTTGAGACTTGTGACAAGCCTTCACTCCTTCGTTACTGAAACTAAAGGGGTTCGAAACCTCTGTTCTGCTGCGCCTTTATGCTGCCTTCTCGTGTGTGAAATCAAAATTCAGTTATTTAGTCATCATCTTCCTCTGATCCAATGATAATATAGAAACTTTATAATCCAGGCTGCGGGTATTCACAGGACTTCCTAAGTTGGAATATTCGTCATCACGTTGTGAGCATGGTTTTCTTGCGTGTGACAAAAAGTCTGTGTAAAAACTTTTTAATGTTTAATGTATTTGACGTATATTTTAGTTTGGCCTTGAGATTTATGACCTATTTTGGCTTCACTCTTGGGGAGCTTTCAAGTTGTCTACAACATACTACAAAGTACTTTCTGTTGCCCCCCAACCCCCCAACTTCTGTTATTACTCTACAAGAGCATAGTCCAACCCGTCACCCTCTACTGTTCAACCTGCTTCTATAACATATTAACTGCCTCAAATAAGAACATACTGGCACGCATCACACACCACGCCTCCAAAGTCATTGGTCTCCCCACCCCCAACCTCTCAGACCTCAACAATACAGCCATTACACGCAGAGCACTCAATATAGCACACGACCCCAGCCACCCTCTCAACTCATCATTCATACTGCTACCATCACGACGCAGATACAGGACCCTGACCTGCAAACGTGCTCGCTATGGCAGGAGCTTTGTACCCTCTGCTATAGCAGCCCTAAACAAAGCACCCCGGTAGCCACCGTAGGGGGTGCTACGCACAGGACAGGGAGGGTTATATGTGTTCATATGTGTTTAATGTGATAAATGTGTATATTCTTGTTGCTATGTCGTGGTGTCTCAACGTATCTTGTATTTATGTATGTATGTATCTATGTATGAAGGGCACGTACAGGCTGCGGAAACAAATTTCCTGTTAAGGACAATAAAGTATCTATCTATCTATACCCTGCTGAAAATGACTTAACTTAAATCCATTACAACTTTGTAACATTGGAATATCAACTATGTGGGCAACTAGTTTCATTACCGTTTTATCTAATTGTTCCTAGTTTGGGCAGACCTGAGTACTGACTTTGAGGTAGTATGGTGGTGGTCAACCATGATTGGCGAGTCAAGCTTTCCCTGGTAGGAAGTTCCATTCATTCACTGTTGTTCGGAAGACATTTGTGTGAGGTTTTCCCATTGACAACCATTCCCAACATCAAAGTTTCACTAAACTACAGTGAATTTCATTCCCTGCTGCAGACCCATTTTGTGAACTACACTCATCATGCTCAAACATCACATGTCACGTCAAAGCGTCAGGCAGTGAATCATATCCTTTCCACTTGAAACAGCACATCGTTTCACGCCGCTCGCCTCCGCCAAGTGATTGACGTTGACGTCGGTGCTTTGACAGACGCACCTGTCCTGCTTTGGATGTGACATGCCAGGAAGTCTGGGAGAGGCTTCTGAATCTTCAACAAAAGCTGTATGATGTGTTGTTGTTGTTTTTTTGTTGCTACTTACTTGTGCAGTTTAAGAGATTGGTGTGTCTCTACTTTTTCAAGGACATTTTTGTTGTGCTTGGAAAGCACACATTCAAAGAGGAAAAGAAACTTGAAAGTTCTTCTTCATTGTCTGAATCTGAAAAAAATTATATTGTTAACAAGTAATCTTATTCCTGTGCGCTTGAACAACTTTGATTATCTCCTAACTTTTTCATCGAGCGCTGATTCATTTGATTACTGAGCAAATACCTAAAAAGTCGATGACATTCCCATCGTCCTCAGCTGTACAGCTGTGTAGTTCTAGCAAATCTAAAGCTAAACTAAGATGGTGAATAACTGCTGTTAAACATCAGCATGTTAGCTTTAGCACTGCACCTTTAAATACAGCCACACCGAGGCACTAGCATGTCTGCACACTAGTCCTGTTCACTTTTTATTAATTTATCGCATGTTTCTTGCATGTCTTGCATTGTTGCTTGTGTTTACAACAGTATATGTCTCTGCTATAGGCCTGTGTGCATCTCTGTTTCTTACTTTCTGTAGTGTATTCTTAAATACTTGCTGTTTCAATCTCCCCCTTTTCCCCACAAGAGTCGATAGACTTTCACTTCATGTTTTGGGAAAAGATATAAAATTGATTTTCTACTGAAGTTTGGTAATTTGACAAGACATACAGTACGGTCTGTCTAGCACACACTTTGTCCGCGTTTGAAACGTTTTTCAAGCAACAGCCAGCACCTACTGCGTGCTGTAAGTAATTTAAGGGCATGCTGTGCTTCTGTGTTTGAGCAGGATCATTGTGACTAAAGGAGCACTTGTAAAATACAAAAAAAAAAAAAAAAAAAAAAAAAAAACGCACTCAGACAGGCACTCATGCATACAGCAATAGAACTTCCCAGCTCCTCAAACCACCGCAACTCTCCTTCTCCTCTTCTCCTCGATCCGACGTTTCCCTCCTATCTGTCTGACACCGCAAATTGGTCTTATTTAATTTTAAATGGAAAGTCCCACTCTGCGTTTGATAACATTTTATCTACTGCATTTTAACAAGAGAATGAGAGACAGACAAGCCTGGGCTCTTTTCGAAAAATCCTCATCTTCCCCGCTCGTCAATTTGTTTCTCCACTTAAGGCTTCCTACAATAGCAGTCATCAATTTATGAAAATGTTCAGCTCCTGGGACTCCTCTCTCTCTCTCTCTGCTGCTCTCGCCCCCTCAGTCCTTGAAATCTATATCCAGAATAACTGTCCATCACCGCTACAGCTCATCCACACTGCCTCTTCATGTCCTCGGGCACTTTAAAACTCTTCTTGTGCAGTGTGTGCTTCATTTACTCCGATGTGCCTCCTTCTTGCAGAGCTTTATTTTAATTCATTTTAACCTGCCTGGTGCATTTCTGATGTTTTTTTTTTTTTCTCCACACGTTGAAGGTAACAAAGAACTGTATGTGTTAATTTTCATACCAAAGCCAAAGCTGTATCCTTCAGAGCTTCAATTAAACAAACCCAGATCCACTGTGCTGATGTGATTTGCTCTGTGCAAGGTCGCGGCGTTTAAACAGTCTTAATACTTCATAAAGATTAACAATCAAGCCTGATTTAATAGTACAAATGACATTTACGTTTCATTTACAACATTGCATAACGAACAGGATGAGCACTTCTTAACAAAGGACAATGCTTTTAACTAAAGTTTTCATCTTGCAACGCAGTTTTTATGGAAATGTATACACTTCAGCACCTCGTGAGCGTGTTAGGTCACAGGGTCATTGTCAGCCAATGCTGTAAAGCTTTGGAAAAACACATATGAGACAAAGCTATTTGAGGGCAGAGGAGGAGGAGGAGGAGGAGGAGGAGGAGTGTGTAGTATCAGGGGGGAGTGAAGGGAAATATAACATGAAAACCAACAATGGTATGGCTGAGGGAAATGATTTATGGTGATGTGAAGCTGCAGCAGATCTCTCCAACAGAGTAGCTGGCTGTCTCGCGGCCAGATAAGAGGAGGCAGATAGGATGTTTCCCTGACAGACAAGGTGACAAGCCGGCCTCAGTGTGTGTAAACAAGAACGCCGCTATCTCTTCCCCGCCTGGCGATGGGGTTAACACCTCTGTCCATCAGCCGGGCTCCCGTCATCGCTCACGGGGGCCCCTCCCTTTCCCCTCCGTCTGCTTGTCAAGGCCCGGGAGAAGGGGAAGGTGCACCTTCTGCTGCTGATGCCGTGCGCCAACATGGCTGGCAGAGGGAGGAGATGGGGGTGGCACATGGTGGCACAGGCTGCCAGAGTTTTATTAGTTCTCTTCGCCGCCTCGGTTGCCCAAAAGAAAAAAAAAAAAAAAGAAGAATCAGACAAGGTCGACAATCCTCTTTGTCTGCGCTGTAAACACAGCAGTCCTCAGAGCCGCAAATCCCTTCAAGCAAGACTGAGTGGAGTGTTTGGGATGATACAGTAGTTTGGATTAACAGCCCACCAACAGCTCAGCTTCTTGTGTCCGTAGTTTTAGTAGTGTCAGACTGACAGCGTGGGTCCCATGTAAACTTCTTTCTTATGTTTATGATTCTGTAATTACTGTTATCATTTAAAAACCCACATCACCTTAATATTAATACAAAAAGTACTAAACAGGTATTCAGATCAAAAACAGTGCTGTGTCGCGTTGTTTCAGCAGAAGTGAGGCATTGAAATACAATCCAGGAGGGACAGTTTGAGTAACAGATCCATGAAGGCTTATGAGATGAAAAGGCACCGCACAGCAGATCATAATACTACGATGGATTTGACACCTCACGTTACAAAGTAATGTACCGAAATGTGCACTACTCTACTCCTTGGTTGGCTAATGCACATTACATTGATCACCTTTCCTTCACAAGAAGCACATTTAAAGTAACATTGTGTAACTCTTCTGCAGTAAATTAAAAATAATTTTGATGCTACACTGACTTATAATCAACTGAATAGTGTCTCTGTCATTCGTACGTCTGTTCTTGCACTATGTAACTTTGTACTCCTGAGGTCCGTTTCACAAAGCAGGTTCAACAAACTCTGAGTCTAACCTTGAACTCTGAGTTGATCTACTCTGAGATAGGAAACTCTGAGTTTTCGGTTCCAGAACAGCTGATTTGAGTTAGTTAGATCAACTCGGAGTAGTTTCACCTGGAGTAAAACACGAGCCCCAAAAGTAAAAAAAGACAGCATCAATGGAGCCCCGATTCGACGAGTCACCATGGCAACGGGGAAGAGGAGGGCTTTTTTCACCCCTTATAATTAAAATTTTTTTTTTCTTCTTTTGTTTTTTTTTTTTTTTTTTTTTTAAAAAAGGGAAAACCCCCCGGGGGAAAAAAAAGGGGGGGGGGGGGGGGGAGAACATTGCTGCTCGGGTCAATGCGTAAGTTTAAATGTAGTCCTTTGCAATCACAATAATATTACAGGGGAAACTGCTTGAGTGGTAGCCTATTAATTTATTTCATTTAGATGCAATCCCGCGGGGGAGAAGCGCACTTGGCAGCAGCTTAAGATGAAACATAAAAACATTGTTAAAACAGGTAAGACCTCGGCATAATGTCATGGGGGTACCTCATTTTGATCATGTTTTACATTGTAAAGTAAATATTAAGTGGCTGTTTGACTGTACAGTTGTTTTATCCCCAACATAATGCTGTTTTCACACACATAAATGTCTTCTCATCTATATCATGTTCTTTTAAATAATTAAGCCTATTTAAACTAACACAGACTTCTACTCAGCGAACAGAAAGAAAGCAGATGCCCGTAAAACGGGTGGTGGCCCAGCACCGCCACCTCTAACAGAGGCAGAGGAGCTGGCCCTAAGCCAGAATCTAGGAAGGCCAGCTGAGGGGAAATCCTTGGGGGGGCTCATCCCCTGACCCCCCCCCCAAAAAAAAAGTGCTTTCAAAAAATGTAATAGCCTAGACCTATATATATTTTTTAAGCCTATTCATAAAAATATTTATTTCCCTTTCATGACTTTTTTTTACTTTTGTCCCAACAGATTCTGATGGTGCTATCTGCCCCCCTCACGCCACAACAGACCTTGTAACTGTAAGTAGGCAATACTCCAAAGATTTTGTCAAATGGTAGTTTAAATATACTGAAACGTATCATTCATCTAGGATGAAGAGTACGAGGAAACTTTATCTGCTGCCTTTACAGAGAGGATCCAGAAAGGCCTATAGAGGTAACATCTTGATATGTTACTGATAGTTCTCTTCCCATTTACATTTCTTAACATTCTGGTGGAATATAGAGTGACATTTAGCCTACACTGAAGTATTAACACATTCTCATCCTTTTTTAACAGTGCATGGCTGGGCAGCAGCAGGAGGGTCCCTCAACTTCCACTGCACAGATTGACACAGTGAGATGGATGTTCAGTAAACACAAGAGATTCATTCTGTGGAATTCATGTGCAACTGTATAATGTCCTCCTTGTATGTATTCCCAGTTAACAGTCAAAGAGATTTACAAAATTCACCTGCTGAAAAAAATTAAAAACACGGACAAAGAAATGCAGTACTTGGACCGCCAGATTAGGAAGGCAGACCTTGAAATTGGAATACTGGAGCACAAGTTAGAGGTAGGTGCATAGTCAAAGGTGAATTATGTTAACTATTGGAACATTAACTAAACTAGCTCTTGTATTTGCAGGAAATAAAGAAGACCAAATGAAATGTGTATTATGTCTTTATTTGACTGCTGTGGTGGTGGTGGTGGTGATGATGGTGACTCAATCACTGAAGTGATTATGGCATATGGTGTCTCTGACTGCTCTGCATACAGTTGCCTTGCTCAAGTGATCTGCATCTCCGACGTTGTATAAAAAACTCCCATTTGCAAAAAAACGCAGCGCAACACACAATATCTGCTGGGATGTGAGAGCATGACTTCGGTTGGTAATGTTGGAAATGTAAGGACGGATTAGGTTGTGTATGTAAATGATGGACTGTGACGTGAAACGGTACCGCTCAAAAAGATAATTGTCTGGAAATGCAAGAACATCTATGCGCGGTCTGATAATCATCTCCCGACGAATATTCAATTCTCTGCGCAGTAATGCTGCACCTTCATCCACGGGATCATTGTCGAAAGGACATGCCATGGTAGCCTAGTGAAAATAGTCGCCACCTAATGTAACTTATAATGTAGGCCTACTGACTGACTTTTGCAATGATTTTCTCAAAATACAGACGGCAGAACTATATTACTTTCTTTTTTGTTTTTTTTTTTTTTTAATTTAATTTTTTTTTTTTTTGTGGGGGGGGGGGGGGGGAGAAAAAAAGTTTTTTTTTTTTTGAAAAAATTTTTTCCGGCCTGTTTTTTTTTTTTTTGTTTTTTTTTTTTTTTTTTTTTTGGGGGTTTTTTTTTTTTTTTTTTTTTTAAAAGGGTTTTTTTTTCTTTTTTTTTTTTTTTTTTTTTTCTTTCCTTTTTAAAAAGAAAAAAAATTTTTTTCCTTTTTTTTGGGGTTAAAAAATTAGGGTTTTTTTAAAAACCTTTTTTGGAAAAAAAACCCCAGGTACGATCACCCACGAGACGTACGTAACACTTTATGACACTAAGACACAAATCACCAACTATCTCACGGATTTTGGTGAAACTGTATCATATTTTAAGGAGAAAAATGTTTTCTGCTTTCCCACTGCTGTGCATGAACTGTGTTCTGTGATGGACAGTAAAATAAACTGCTGCAAACCATGGCCGCTGTTTGCTCATGTTAGCTCAGGTTGTTAGCTATTCTTCCAGGACTGTGTGTTCAAAGCACTGGGGGGAGTGTTTGTGTTTGTACCATCAAGACCACCAAGAAGAGGAAGTGTTCAAGGCCCAGAGGGTAGGCAAGTTCAGACGGGGAGTGAAGCCAGGCAGAACCAGACATAGGAAATCGGATAATGTATCCGGGCTCAGCAGCATCTATGGACATAGTGATAGAGGAAAAAAGACTGAATGTGACGTTGACAGAGGAAGCTAAGAAGATAAAAAGAGAGAGTGACCAAGCAAAAACTTGCTGATACAGGAACAAAACAGCTGAAACAAAACTTAAGCTAAACTAATGTAACATTAGCAAGTGCTGTGCATGTACCATTGATGATACTTTCAGACGGCTATCTTTCATGTTGCTATCAAAAGGAATGTCTAATGTCAAGTCAGTCAGCCATGTGAGAGCAAGGAGCCTTTTCCACTAACCTTGAACAACACATGTAACTGTACACAACAAAGATGGCGACACAGGTAGCCTCAAAATGCTTAAATAAAGACATTACAGGCATGAAACTGAAAAGTGCGTGACAGAAATTAGGTGATTTAATTGTCTAAAACCAGACTCAAGTCAAGTCAAACGACTTAGTCTGACACTAAATCAAAGTCAGATGCGAAAATGAACACCATGTTACCTTGTGTTGGGGTGAAAAGTTCAACTTTTTTACAGGATGACCATGCTTTTTTTTTTTTTATTGCAGTCTTCTCCATCAACAACACAGTGGTTCAGTCTGTCTTAATAACATCACCTCCCTCAGGCCATATTCAGTCAGTCCGAGTGTACATCCATTCAGCTCTTTGATCCTAAGCTAAATATTTTAGCAGATACCAGACAGATTGTCATCAAGTTATTTTGGGGTATATTTGTGTTCCCCACTGGATGAATCTTCCTGATTAAAGCGGTGATTATTTGTTCAGTGCCACCACCAATCAACAACTTAGTCACTGACTACTTAAAACATGTGGCTGGACTTTATGGATATTGAGCTAAGCCAAAATATATACTTACTGGACTAAGATTGTCAAATTAACTACTTCATTTTGATGAATTAATCATAGGGGGAAAAAATGCACTAAAGCATGTAATTAATTTTTTAAATGGCTTAACAACCGTAAATAAAACATAAGTAAAATATACTAATCTTTACTCAAGCACAGGGGGTGCTCAAACAAAACTGAAACTTAGGTAGAAAGATTGCAAGTTCCCTTAATTGACCGACTTCCTGTGCAAAGTATTAATCAGATTATTAAACATAATTAATATTTAGTGGTCCTACATATTTAAAAAACAGTTTCACGTGACCAAAAAATAAAATAACATAGCCATCAATTCAAAATGTCCACATATACAGATGAAATGTCAACTGAGCACTTTCACGATCCCCAGAGGATGAGCCCTTGCCATTTTGGACTTTCCATGGACTTCCTTATGGCATCGCCTTAAGCACAAACTTGAAGTCCCCTTAACTGGGGTCTTATTTCTGTAGTTTCACCCATTTTTTTTTTTTTTTTATCGGTTATAACAACATTGTGCTCAGCAAAGTAAGTTGCTGAGGTCATCTAGTTTTCCTGTGCAGTGATTGTTCATTATTGATGTTTTTTAACTTCAGTTTTACCTCAAATTTATGTAGTTTATTTAGTCTGGATAAACCGTTGGCTTGTTTAAAACTTGTATGTTTGTTCTGTTGGACTTTTTTCATTATAGCGATGTCAGCATGTTCCCAAATCAAGGAAATTATTTCGATGCGTCATGAATGGTAAAAACTACTAAAGCAGTTGAGGCAGGTGCCAAGTTCTAATTAATCTTTAACATGTACATTTAGACACAGTGCTCTGAGAGGAGCAAAATCTCTAGTATATATTTGAACTGGGTTGTGTGTGAGGAACATTTCATCCTCTTGGGGCCACCAGCTTGGCTTTAGACTTTACTTGACAGCGACAAAGGTTTTTATTCTTCAAATTCCAATTCCAGTGGCACCTGCCTCACTCTGCCCTACAGCTGCACCTGGCAACCTTGTGATCTGGCAACCCCAAGAGGAGGTGAGGAGCTGCTGTCTCTCTCTCTATATCTATATATATATATATATATATATATTTTGAAATCTAAAAGATTTTGTTACCCAGATATTGTGTAATGTTACATCAGTAAACTGTAAACTATAGGGAATAAAAGTACGGGTGAAGACGGACTATAAAATCTATTGGGGAAAGCTCCAGCCAGTACTGCTCCTCTATAATTGGCTCCTAAGACTGATAAGAAAGGTTTGAATTCTGCTCTGTTAAGCTTTAAAGAGTTGCTCATGCACTTTAAAAACAGGTCTGGCTAACCACGGTTTTTGTTTTTCCTATAGTTTGAAGATTAGTTGTTTTTTTTTAAAAAAAAGAAACTTTGCAAACATTTCAAAATCAATGAATTGTTTCATCTGTGAAATGCTAGAAAATCATGAAAAATGCAAAAGATAGCAAGTTCCCAGAGCGCAAGATGAAGCCTTCTGATCGCCTGTTTTCTCTGACCAGCAGTCAAAAACTCATGTGTTCCATTTGCAGTCATATAAAACAGAAAAAAGCAGAGAATCTTCTCATTTGAAACGCCCGAAACGATACTTGATACTTTAAGCTGTATTACTCATCATTTTATATTAACAATGGAGCAATGTAATGTGAAAGATGTCACTCATAACATGCATGCTCACATGCTAAGCTAAGCTAAGATAGGGAACACATTATATAACAGGATGTGATATCACTATGATACCACTGTGCCCAAATACAGCTAGCATGACATGATGTTGTGTCTCAGTCCGTGTACTTTCATACTTATTCTTGCTTTTTGAGTGGCGTAAGTGCATTTATGGCAAAATGCAGTGTACTGTGAGTACCCGGGTGGTGCACTCATAACGGTCAAATATTGGCAGTCAACTATTGGTGGTCAAATGTTGGCGCCAATACTCCATCCAGTTGCAATTTGGCAAAGAAGAAGAAGTGATAAAATGTTGCCGTCGTCATTTCCGGTGTGCGATGGCCGCCATTGGATTGCCGGAACCGTCGAAATTAGTGACTACACCAGTAAATACATAGTGTACTACATAGAAGTGTGTGGGTGTGGAACCCTGGACACTAAGCAGAGGAAGGGGAGGGACCACCGGCATTTTGGCAAAATGGCAGCCAAGGACGTTGCTGGAGCTGAAGCAGTGCTTTGGTAAAAATAAGTTGTACATATATTATATATTTTTATGTTGGTGGTCAAATGTTGGTGGTAACTCTCAGTCTGGTTGCAATTTGACGCCGAAGAAGAAGCGATTAAAAAGTGTTTGTTATTTCCGGTAAGTGCGCAACGGCTGTCATTGAAGACAACCCCGAAATGAGTGCACTAATCAAGGTGGTACATACTGTACTACACAGTGTACTGCATAGAAGTGTACTAACGGATGTATCGGAATTGAGAGAGCAAAAGGCTGCCCCCATCAAATTTTGGTCGTAAAAGGAGTCGTTCCGGGGGATTTTTTAAGGCCATAAAGAGGTATTCACTGTTTTACAGTCACTCGTTTTCCGAAGACTGTGTGGGAAAAATACTTTTAGTGCTGCTACTCCTCCGAATTTGCTTCACAGCCCAGCTCTGTTCCTGAGGATACAACTGTTTGCTAACGCTTTAGCCTTTACAAATTTTCTAAGATATTTAATCAGCTGAGTAATGTTCTTTCTTTCTTGATCAGTTTGCAAAGGAGTCCATCCTTCCAATGGAAACACAAAAAGAATACTGTTCAAAACCAATGCCTCTTACATGATGGTTCGTTCAAACTTGACAAAGTGACAGCACTACTGGGTAATGAACGTGGGTACTAATCATGAATGGAACCTCATGAGGATGGGTTTAACAATCCCAGTTCATTAGCAAGGCTGTCTTAGAGGCGTGTGTAGAATAAATGTGCGGCTTTGTAGAAAGGATCCTTAAAATAATAAAAAAAAACAACCTTAATGAACGCATGGTTTCACCGTGTCACTCCATTTTTATGTCAAAACATATGTTTAATCTGCTGGGATATGATGAAAGAGGCTGTTTGAGCCTATTTTCCTCCCCCGATGCTATAGATAGACCTCAGTACCATCCTGCCTATAAAGATATACTGACTGCAAGATGTCACACTTGTGCATCTATTCTCAGAAAAACCTGCTATAGCCGAGGTGATACTGACAAAACGTCAGCCTTTACGCCTCTCAGGAGTGTTTGAGACATGTAACTGATGCTCCTGGCTGCTCCCGTTTTTCTTTGTCTTGTGCACAACATGTGAGGAAATCCAATCTGCACCCTATGGAACACCTCTGTAATTTACTCGGACAGCATATCCTCTCCTCCTACACCGCACAATGACCCCGGCGGTTCAGTTTCTCAACCTCTTAACCCTCACCTGGCCCCCAGCAGCTTCACATTCAGCTCCTGATGTCGGGATGTTTCCCTTTTGTACTCCACACCTACACCTACAACCAGGTCTCCATTTCGCCCCCCCCCCCCCCCCCATGGTTTGCCTGTTTTTGTGCTTGTATAACTCAAATCCCCATGCCACCCCCCCCCCCTCACACAGCCTGTCTTGGAGTATTAGGGGCTACAAGGAGAGAGAAATGGAATAAGCAGCGAGCCCCGGTGCCCCGTCAGCACGGCTCAGCCTCCAGAGAGGCCTGCCCATCGCGGCAGCACCCATGACGGTGCAGATTACACCGTATACCGCAATAAGCCTGACACACGGAGAAGTCAAGAGATTACAGCAGCAAACCATTTCCCACCATCTATTAACGCAGCTGTAAGCCTCATCTCCGGTTTCAGCCCCGTAGTGGAGCGGGCACACAGCGCTCTCTGGTGGCGAAACACTGACACTACGCGCACAAAGCAATGCAGTCACGCTCGTTTTGTTTGTTGGGTTTTTTTTTTTTTTTTCAGTTTTAATCCGATATTAAAACACATTACAAAGTCTGTATGCAAATACCCTCATTTGTTAAATTAAATAACTGGAAATGCACAATTCTTGAACAGGTCTTTGTTGATGTGAACTACAGCCAAGAGCATAAATTAAACCATATTTGCACCTTAAAAAGAAAGGCCCATCTCTTCAGTTTGGAAACTAATAAATATGACACTACTTTACAAGTGTAAAATACAGGCATACCAAGTTTGACATTAAGTGTATATATATGTGTGGGTTTTTTTTATATATTGACTTAAACGATCAGCCCAGTAGCTCACACTACCTATCATACTGAGATAAAGCAATAAATGGTCACACTAAAAGAAAATAAATGGAGTTTGTGAATGAAATCACGCGGTAAGAAACCACTGAGAGAATAAGTGCATAAAGCAATGCATTTCCAGTGCGAGGAGCTCAGTCTGTTTTCCATTTATCTATGCACAGGAAAAAAAAAACATTCTGCACACCCAGCGGCGCGGCCTCGTTCAAAAGAAATGTTTAGAGAGCAGGCATTTGTTTGCGAACGTCTTCCTGTAGCCCCTGAAAGGACGACACACAGTGCAAAGAAAAAAAGAAGAAACAATACAGCTTGGATGCGATACAACGACACAATAAGACAGTGCAATTAATCCCAGCCTCGAGTGACACCAACACTGTTACTGGTAAATAATTCTGATCAACAGTAGACGGCTGTGACTCGCGGCCACCTGCTCCTGCTGCTGCTGCTGAGTCAGCGTGAGAGGACGTGAAATGACAACAACCATCAGCACCATTAAAGCTCCGCAATGTAGACCTTAAGAGTTACAGTGCATTTGCTCGTCCTCGGCTTGTTCGTGGAGGCTTGAAGGGTGATTCCGGGTGAACACAGCTCTTGTAGTTTTGGCCATCGTTTCCATCGGTTCTGATGACATTGTATCGATCGAGGTCATTGCTGACATCCGGGACAGCGACGTCTCTTTAATGAACTCTGACAGGTTGTAAATGAGGTGACAGCTTAGACCAGATTAGACAAACCAGACGCTCCTAACTGCTTTTTTTAAAAAATGTTTTTCATATCAACAACGTGACCAAAATGAAAGTTGGACTTCACGTGTGTTGAATGTTTAAATATAGAAATCTCAGTGCTCAGTGTTTTGAGAGATATTTACATATCTGTAAGTTCAAGTTATATCATCATTCAGCTTTTATTTTGCCAAATCATACTCTTTCCTCATGGCTCAGTAGCAAATGGGTCCAGTACAGAGGGTAAGGAGGTAAAAGTGAACGTGAGCACACCCAAATTGTTGGTGATAATCCACCATTGTCCGGGGGAAAATGTGCAGACACAACTATGGTAAGTGTGGTAGGCCAAACTTACGTTTTTCTTCCAGACTAATCTGGATTTCTGTTAAAAACTCGTCTGATTGTCTTGTACTTGTGTTTGTGGCCCTGTCGTCGAAGTTAATCGAAGCGGTGAGTGTTATTATTACAGCTAGAAACGATGGCCAAAATTACAAATATATGAAGTTGTGATCAACTGGAATCATCCATTAAATACAAAACAAACAGAAGCAGTGTTTTTTTTAAGCTGTGATGCCTCTTTGTTTCAATAAAATTCATTGAGGAGCATGTACACACACACACACACACACACACACACACAAACCAAAAAACATGGCTACCCTAGTGCTTGGTCTTAAGCCAAGGCAATTTGTGGATTTGGAAATTCAGTATATTTACAGTTTCATGAGTCTGTGGCAGCTCAGTACGAGTCCATACCTGCTCTGCTGGATAAAATAGGAGGCGTGTTTCATTTGACTTTGTTTTCTTCCTGAGTATTTTCTTCTATCACCACTATCTGTACACCTGACAACTGTCCGCTGGCATCCAGCTGCAACCCCTGAACCCCTTCAGTCTGCGCCTCCTGCATTTGGCACTGTGTCTCCTCCCCCCCGGCAGTCATCGTCACCTCCATCCCGCTCTGGACCATCATGGCGGCCCCATCCCTGCCCGACTCCCCGGTCAGCTGCAGCTCCATCACTCCCATCGCCTGCTCCATCGGGGCCGGGTTGATCTCGATGACCGTGTGCTCCTGGCCGCCTTCCACCTCGCTCTGCATCACCTCCTGCTGCACCAGCATAGTGCCATCCACCACCTGGCCTTCTATGGGCACCACCTCTGCCCCGCCGGCCTGCTGGCTCAGATGCACGAGCTCTAGGGGGCTCACCATCGTGCCCAGTTGGCTGGAGTCTTGCATGGTGGTGGTGCCCAGGAGCGTGAGGCCTGAGGACGGGTGCAAGGTGATGGTGTCCGCCTTTCCATCTCCGGTCACCATATAGCGGGTGAAGAGCTGCGAACCGGCGGGGAGCAGGGTGACCGTGTTGGAGGACTGGGCCAGGGTGGCAATGGGCAGGCCTGCCATGGTGAACGGCTGACCCACGGAGGACAGAGAGATGGGGGAAAGAACGGTGAACTGTTGTGGCTGCAGGGTGGCCTGCTGGTTGATGGGGGAGGTCAGGAGAGTGGTGGTGGAGGCGGGCCTCTGGAGACGAGGCCGCTTGGTCTGGCGCTTGGTGGGAGTTTTGTTTTTGGCAGGCTGTGGGCAGGACAGGAGAGCTCGCACCTGCTGCTGCTTCCTCTGCTCTTCCAACTGCACCTCCAGGTCTACACAGGACGGAAATCAACAGCTAATTAATAAGAACTTCAAATCCACTTCGAGCTGCTTTAAAATGAGATTTTGCACATCCTAATATTGATATTTAATATATTATTATAAGCAGAGATGGTGGGCACACACAAGCCAGCAAATGTCAAGCCCAATCTCAAAACAAGCACAAACTCAATAAAAATGTCATCTGTGATTTTTCAGATTTAGTATTCAAACACTGCGGTAACATAACACCTGAGTACAGGCCTTATTTGTAATATAGAGCTCTGCATAACGTCATTTTTCATATTTTAAAGAGTCAAAGTCATTGCAGCACAGAGTGATGCATAATTCATCACATTAAATATGACTAATTGGAAGACATTAAAACAATTTTTTATTGCATTTTTAAGCATTTCACTGCAAAAAGTATTCACAGATCCTGCACGTATGAATACTGTTTTAAGTATATAAAACA
Organism: Argyrosomus regius; assembly: GCA_946959425.1. NCBI lineage: Eukaryota > Metazoa > Chordata > Actinopteri > Sciaenidae > Argyrosomus > Argyrosomus regius. The sequence goes on along the minus strand of OX336899.1, from coordinate 8,309,648 downwards.
TGATCCATCCCAGTGAAAACTGAAAGCTGGTTCAGGAAGTATTTTTCCCCCATTCGTCATTTCCATTTCACATTTTTCTTTTAATGATAACCTCAGTGTTACTTAACAACACGGGACTCGCTCAAAGAAGCCAGTGAGACACGCAAATCAGAGTCATGTAGTTATTGTTATTCGAACCGCTTCACTGTTGTATGAGTATAAAAGTAAAATGATTTAAGCTGCAGGTCTTTAAGTCAGTTAATCTTCAGCTTCTTCCTGCTGTTACTGCTGCAATAGAATCTGTTTCCTGGTTCAGGGTTTTAAAACACTTTGGCACAGTTTCGTTACACTAAGAAAAAAAAACATAATAGGGTAGACTGCTCTCACCTCGGAGCTTTGATTGACAGTCAAACAACAGGTTTGCTAATAATGGTGAGCTGGCAGTGATGCTGTATTATTACTTAAACTGTAGTTTGAGGCACATGTGTAACGATAAACGTCATTAAATGATCACATCCCTCCTTTTAAGTACGTTAAGCAGAAGCCCGTCTTATTCCTCGGGTCAACTGATACTTGTCAGCACTCGACATAAACTTTCATTTTGGAAAGCTGCTCTGTATTATTTTTAGTTCTGGTTTTCTCCAGAAGAACATTTGCCTTGTCAAACTGTGTTCCCATCCAAATGTATCACAAATTTTAATCCAGTGTTCAGTAATTCTGCAAAAGAAAATGCAAATAAAAGCTTGTTTCTATTCACCACTGCAAATATTAGGAGTTGGTGCACAAGTTAAGCAGTAGGTGGCGCCAAATCTCAATCCAGAAGAAGAGGGCGCAACAAGATGGTGTGAGTTTAAGAGGATAAAAAGGGGGTGGGCATATGGGTTTGTGTATGGATTTGTATGGAGGGATGAGGAGCCTGTCTGAATGGAAACAGCTGATCAGTCATGTTAAATATTCACTAAGTCGGAACTTTCACGTTACGAACGTTAACTCTCAACTCTCAAAAAAACCTCAACTTGTGCGTCTGGATTTGTTGTAGTGTGACCATCACTGCTTACGCATCTAAACAAAACGCCTCGGGTATTTGGACTTCCATGAGAAATAAAAACAAACCTGACAGCGTATTCACCGGGCTACGATGACGACTGACACAGAAAGAGTTCAACCAAGGAAACCAAACAGCGTACAAAAAACAGCACATGGAGTGTGCCACCTTATTTTTAGCCTCTACTCACTGTTGAGCGTGCTGAGGATTTGCTCCTGGCAGGGATCCGTCTGCTGCTTCCTCCTCTCCAGGATCTTCTTGACCGAGTCGAGCAGGCCGAACACTTGGGCAAGGTTACTTAGCACCGCCACCTCTACCAGACAGGAATCTGAGATCAGTGCGGCAATCAATCAAAGGGTCACTTGGTCAGTCAGAAAGGAGGAACAAATTCAGCTGTTGTAAACAAACAACCATTAAAGTATTCAGCTATTATTGATACAGAAACCAAAAGTAGCCTAAAAGCTCTCTGATGTCGTTTTTTCATCCATCAGCTTCCAACAGCAGCTGAATTTGTCCTTTCTTTCCATTTTGTTTCTAGTTCATGCACCTTCGAGCGAGCCCTAAGTCTTGCATATGGTCTGCTTTGATGACGCAGTTTCCAGCAGCCAGTACACATTAGCATTGTTCTGTACCTGTGTCCTGTAAGCCAGCTGGCTCCCTGCGCTGCTGCACGCCATTCAGCAGCTCCAGCAGCTCTGTACTGATGTTAGTCACCACTTCACCCAGCAAACCCACGTCAGCAATGCCCTTCCAGAAGTTCAGTGTGTCCTCTGTAGACACACACACACAGACAAGGTCAGTCACTGCTTTGTTTTACGTTGGTGACCTTCAACATGAAATAATCATTATTGTGCAATGAGTGATCTGTGTGCGCGCTCTGTGACCTGAGATCTCATTAGATTCCTTCTTGTCTCCAGACTCCAGAGAGATCGAGCTCCAGTCCGCCTTCCCACTCAGAATTTCGGCCCGGTCCTCACCCACTATTCCGCCATTACCCAGGACCACCTGAGCTGCAATTTACACAAGAGAACACACATTATTACTTGGTAAGCCGGCATTCCAGTGTCTGACATTTGAAGGTCAGCAGTCCAAAAGCATTGCAATGAACGCCAGAGATCAAGTTGGCAGCCGACTGGAACTTTTTGAATGTTGGAGCATTTTTAAATACAACGTAAAGACAATGAAAGTCTGACTGAATGACTGATTTCTCTCATTACATTTCTCCGGAAATTAAAAATGCAAAATTAATGAACCACTATAAAACTCAAGGTGAGGACAGCAACAGTGGAGCAGGGCTCCAACGAAAAAAGGACTACCCGCTAGGCTGGGGTAAGCAAAATGCTACATGGACCTAGTAAACCTAGAAACTCACTTATAAAAAAAGAATTAAATACATCCTTTTTAATCTGGAGCTGATGATTGCAGGTAGCTGAGGAGTGAGCCATCTCACTTCCTTCTCATCTCTGCTGAGAGCTGTATATGCAGTACCAACTGGGTATGATATGATGATATGGGGATTCCAACCATGTATTACGCAGTTTAAAGGCAAGTTTTCAAAAAATGCAGCAGGAGTGCCACAAGAGCTGATAATATATTGTTTCTCCTAGCATGGCAACTAAGAGTCTTTGCTGCTATTTGGTAACTGCTACTAAATAATACTACTTGTATTGGGGCAAGTAAAAATGCACTTTCCGGAAGATTTCTGACACACTTGCCCGACTGGACAAGTGAAAACATTGAACTCTGTGAAGTATATTGTAGCTGAAGGGCCATGAAAAGTTAGTTTACAACCTCAAGTACAACTCGGAGACAAAAGTCAGTTGTTATGGGTACATCAATGAACTCGTGTGTGTGTGTGTGGTTTACAACATCGTAAAGCTGAGCTGTGGCTTACAGGTGATGCTACACTTAAAGTCTGTAGGAGGATGTGATCAATTCAGGGTAGGAAGTCTCTCTAACTTGAAGCATTTCCTCCAACTGTACGCAACTTGTACACAGAGAACATTTCTATTTTTCCTTTAACATTACGTTTCTACTCAAAATCAATAGCAATACTGATTCATACCAGATTTTTAATAGCATTGGCATGGTGACCGTGCTGTGTTCTCACCTTGAGAGGATGTGGGCGTGGTAAGTCCGGTGCCGTCAGGAGGGAACCTCGTGTTGTTGATTAAAAGGTCAAACTTGGTGCTGCGGCACGTGTTTGTGCACAGAGTGCTGTGCTGGTAGAAGTCCAGCTGACCTGAATCCATCATTTTTCTGCAGAGCAGACACCAGGAGGAGTATTAAACAAGTTTGGAAATGGAAGAGAGAAAACAAAAATATTTGCATTCCTCAGGACACTTATTCTTGTTGTTTGGGAGTTATAATTGTAAGGGCAACTGCGTGAAGTGGAACAAGTGATTCAAGTGCAGGCCACATAATCTCATAATGCAGTGCAGTAGCGGAATAGAATATTTGTGTATTTCTAACAGCAACGGGAGACAGAGTTTCATCCACACTCGTGTATTTGTTAGTGGAATATTAGAGCTAAAGATGGTTAGGACAACAGGGACGACTGTTCACTACGGCATCTTTAATAGCTTCAGGTCCTTTTTGTTTCATAAAGTATGCAGGAGTAGCTACAGTTGCATCCCTGATATGATTAAATATGTTTTACTGGATATTCCATATGTACTAGGACATTTCCATCATTCAAAGAGACAGGAGGTTTAATGAAAAGGCCAAGAGTCATTTTTTATTGCCGTATTAACAGCTCAGACGTGATGGAATAACGTCTGTTCGGTTCATTTGTACGAAGCTACACAGAATAATTCATGCAGGAGTCACAAATCTGCTCTTTGCGTCAGCAGCAGCAGCAGCAGCAGCAATGATGATGGCTAACTGAGTGAGTGAGTCCCCCCTCACCTGAGCATGATTCCACCCATCCTGATGGCTCTCTTCCAGTCTTTCAGGGTGGCTTTTCCAGAAATGTGCACAAACTGCTTCGGGCTGATCAGCTGGTCTTCATACTAGTGGAGATGATAAGTTAAGTAGCCACATTGAGGTCATTTATATTATGTTGAGGGGATGTTACGTGGTGAAGAACTGTGCACTATATAACAGGGGCTGTGGCGGCGTTGTGCAGTAGTGACTACATCCATCACTGTCCTTGAAATGGAAACCATATGCTCCTACTATGAAATATATTTTATGTAATAACTGTGACACAGGGGCACTGTTCTTCATCAGGAAAACTTCCTTTTTCTTTCTAACTTTCTAATTTTCTATGTTGTTTACATTTATTATGTTTTCTGAGCGGTTGCCCGAGTTGCAGCGACACTGTCCAACATGTGTGTTGAACTGTAGTACATAGGTCCAGTAGCTGAACAGTTAAGAAGCATATTATATAACAATATAACATTCCCAGTTAATGTCTGGCACTCTTTACATCTGATATTAACATCTGGCATCTGTATCCAGATAATAAACGATCTGATCTCGCCCTTTGCGTTTACACTATGCGTATTCTTAACGTGTTCTTGTTATCCTCGCTGAGATCGGATCTCTGTCCTGCAGAGCAAAACCTCTGCGTGAGTAATTTGACTGGTTGCAAATCAGCCCCAGAAAAAAAAAAAAAAAGAGCACGGAGTTCTATGAGTTGGTTAGTTAGGGGAAACTTTGTGAAAATGCTGTCTGCGACACATTCTTAATTATTCGTCTCCTCTTGTGAATTCAGCAAATGTGATACATTAACGCCAGTTTATTACAGTACCGGTGTATAGGCTACTCTGTGACTAGATCAATTATATGCCTTGTTAACAGAATATCAGCCGATGAGTGCAACACACACCGTCACACACACACACACACACACACACACACACAATTATTTCCTACTCCATAACATTATCTCCCACCTATATTGCTTTCATTTTTCATACAGTTCAGTTGAATACTCCATACTTTGGCACAGAATAGATGTATAATTAGTAATTAGAGGTGTCTCTCTCGCAGCCTTCTCGCAACCTGCATTTTATGCTAGCTAAAAATAAATATCTATATAAATGTTGTGCTGTGTACTGACGTCAGCATGTGGGAATACGTTTACACCTACATAACAGCTGAGCACAATGTGAGCCACGCGTTGAATTAACGTGTTTTGCAGATTGCATTTTAATATCAGGTGTAAATAGGTTGTTGTTGCATGTCATACTCCTCTCACTCCCTGTATTTCCTGCCAGTATCTTTACTTCCATAATACCAAATTAAACAAAACAAATGATATCAGTGTCATCACAAACATGCGTTTGTGATTTTATCTGTCCTACATATCATTTACTGTTGGTACAAGCAACAAGTACTGCGTGCTGTTTGCTTTGGTTTGATTTAGTACACGCTTGTTTTTACGGCCTCATTGTGCAGTATGTTTTGCAGGGCTGACAGCAGCCTCATTTATTTATTTATTTATTTATTTATGTGACATGCAGCAAATAGCCACAGGTTACAATCGAAGCCTGGGCCACTGCAGCAAGAAGTGGGCTAGAACCAGGTGAGCTCGATTATTTCTTACCACAATTTCTTTTGTGAGCCTTTTCGCTCAATGTTTCATTTCATTCAGAACATTTGTTACACTTGGCTGCTCGTGACAGTGACTGATATTAGTAAGTAACTGTTCAGCTCTCATTGTGGTTATTCTGAGACACCACAAGCAGTGCATGCTTATTTCCTGTGACTGCTGACACTACAGTATTATTTGGTGACGACTATTTGTGACAGTTTTCTTCGCAGTCTGTTTTAATATCAGAGTTTATGTGTCTTGTTACTCTTTTTCATTTAAAACATAACTACGTACGGATTGGCCTTTGGAGACTAATAGTGAAACCCCAGTGCTTCAATGATGATGAATACTAACCTTCACACATTTCACATTGATTCCCGGGCACACAAATTTCTTCAACAGCAACACAGCTTTACTGTCGCCGCACGTTATGGGACAGACGATTTCAACGTCATTGTCTTCAGTTTGTTCTGACAGAATGAAACACACACACACACACAACGTTTTAACGTGAGGCCAGAGGAAAAACTTTTCGTCATGTCATTTCTGACAATCTCTTACCTGGATGTGCTTCAACGGTCATGACGGCTGCATCTGTTTCTGCTGACTCATCTCTGAAAAGAAGACATTCGGCATGTTCACACTTCTCAAAATATACTGTATATCTGTTGTATATCTAAGTATTTACTTAGGAGTAGTGTCTGTAATTAAAACCTAATAATAGCTCATCATGTGGCATCCCTGTAGATGTGTTTGTTGTTCTATATTGTTTGGACGTCAACTAAACTGTAATTTCAGTCCCCGTCCTCGCCTGGCATAGTCTCAGTGAAGTCACACCTGGCTTCAGTACTTACCCAGTGGTGATTGGCTGGAGCTGGAGGATGACCTGAGTTTTATTTGGGTCATCTGGGTCTCCTTCACCATCCGCCTTCACCATCACCACCTCCCCCATGGACACCGTGACCTCCTCGGTGGTCGCCATCACACTCAGAGTAGACTACAGAGGGGGGCCGCTTTCGTATGACAGCTATCCAGGTGTTTGTTCATCTGGAAAAAAAGGATGAATACAGTTTAAAAAAAAAAAAAAAACATATCATGAAAGTTGATATGAAGCTAATTTATTTTTAAGGCTCTCGTGTAACCTTAGAATGAATGAGAAATTTAACCTGGAGCAGATTGTGGAGGACAAAAAGAAGGAATTTCTCTGGTTTGGACATTAGCGTTTATTAGCATGATGTTCCTTTAGACCACTGGGTCTCAAACTATAGTACAAGTACCACTCGTGGTACACGATCTACTTGTAGTGGTACTTAGAGGAATCCCTGAAATATATATTTTTTGAATGAAATAAAATAATTTAAAAACACATTTTTAATCAAATAAAACAACGAGGTCGCTGGAATGCAACTTAAAATAACGTTCATGTCACGTTCACACACGTAGCGTGCACATACATCCTTGGCTAGTTAAAATGTGATGATGAGATAGTAAGTCGAGGTGAAATGGTTAAAATAAACTCTGCAACTGTGGCTCCAAACAGGAAATACCCCTCTCTGGTTCTTGAACTGGTTTCATTTAGCATTCAACAAAAGTTAACAATAAAATAATCTGCTTCCTGTGTGAACCTCTGAAGTTGAACAGGGTCAGTCTGCGCTATGCTGTAAGTTAATGTCTGTCAAAATAGTGGTACTTGGAGTGCATGATGTTTTTTGAGATGGTACGTGGTACAAACAAACATTATGTTGAGATGCAATTTATTTTGTAGACTCAAAGGGTGTTCTTTCATTTAACTGGCCTATCATATAACATCTCGTCTTAACCCCCTGCCCATTTTTAAATTAAAAATATAAGTTTATATTATTTATTTATTTATATATATTATATTTTAATAGCCTAGCACTGGGATAGCTAGTTAACTATAGGTAGCTAACTGAACTTTTAAATTGTAGACATAGTGTACATGTAAGCATGTTGTAACATAGAAAACACAAGTATTACATAAATGTATCTACAGTCTATTTTAATTGTACATATTTTTTTATCCCTATTTGTAGTTCTAATTCTTATTTTAATAAAAATATTACCAATTTTTTACTTTTTACTTCACTTTTATTCTTATTTTTAATTCAGATTTATCTTATAGGTTCATTTTTAATGCATGTTTACATGCTGCTACTGGATACTTGAATTTCCATTGGGATCAATACAGTATATCTATCTATCTATCATGTGGAGACATCACCAATATGTTCAAATTCACTTATTTATCAATGTGAATACACTAATTTATACTAAACATTGGGTAACTTTGTTTTAATGTTTAATGTGCAAATTAATGCAAACATATTAACTAGGATAATTATCTTTTTTTTTTAAACTAAGTGTAAATAGTGTGCACATGGGAGCTATATTTACCACAATGAACCTGTTCTGTATGTGTGCAAGCCGTCACTGAAGCTGCTGGTTCAAAACTGTCATATTTCTGAGCAAAATCTTAGTGCGGGTTTTTTTTTTTTTCCCTCCCCGCGTTTTGTGGAATAGAAACCGCTGTTTTGCGTGATAAGAGAAGAGATGCTAACTGGCTGCGGGGGGTCAGTACATCCACCCGGTGCGTTAACACATTAAAGGCTGCTATTTCACAAACTTAAAACAGGCTATCAGAGACTGTTACTCGGCACCCGCTGACATCCACACAGCTTATACTCAGACTAGGCTCGACGGTAGCCATTATGGCTAACAACGCAAGGGCGTAACTTGATGTGCGTGCGGTGGTTGGGAGGAATTTGGCAATGTTGTGAAGTATTACCGCCCGGAGACGGGTAAAGCTTTGCATTTACAGTGTGACGGTTACGTGCCGCTTGTCTCTGAACCGTACGTCCCTTCGTAACTCTGCATTTTAACTCTCCGCTCCCCCTCAAAATGACGTCTCCCTGTGCGGCGGCACGTACAGCAAACAACGGCACGGCGACGGCGTTGCCCCTCCATTCTGTTACGAGCCTGGCCGTGCTTGAACCCCCTCTCCGTAATTATACCCGAAACGCCCGGTTAAAACTACCGTAGACGTCGTGAGAGCGGCTGATATTTAACGGCCGAGCGCATTTAAAAGCACGTAGTGAGAAATTAGCGTGTCCTTACCGTTTTTATGAAGAGAAACGCAGCCCTAGATTGAGGAGAGGAGCTGCGGCGCATGCGCACTTTGCTGATATAGCTTGACTTCCTGCTGAACAGCGCTCGCCTTGTTGTTATCACGCTCCTGTAAACTCTGCAAAAATTCAGCTGTAACCTCTCCAGACCGTCACCAAAAGTGTATCTTAATTATCTGCAAGAGAGTGGAGAGTGTGCCACGTTTGGTGACACGTTGTTTCAAGTTATACCACGTAGAACTGGCCTGTTCTGCCTGCAGCCTAGTTAGTGGTATCATTGGTTGGTTTGGATAAAATTTGAATAGTGCAGCACAGAGCAGAGTTTCCTAAAGAGTGCCCTTAAAGTGAGGGCTTAACCCTAAACCAGGGGTGCTCAAACTTATTTTGAAGAGGGCCAGATTTGACAATGTGAAGATGCATTCATTTTAAAAATGAAAAACAATAAAAGTTACATACAAATGCACGAAGTTTGCATGAAGTTGATACAAATCTTAACCTCGTGTTCGTTTTAAACATGACTTTTTATGAGTAATGTAAAATGTGTTAACATTTAAGTTTAAAACGTATCACTCTTGCTCTTGTCTTGTACAAAATCATTCAGAAAGTAATATTTTGTGTAACATCTACAGGTACATAACACCAGCAGTTATATCCTTACAGGTTAACGTGTAGTGCATTCAAATGCTTCAGTATCTGACAATCCTAGCAGCCCATAAATAATATATTATAAAAATGAAGCTTCGGGCCACATGAAATCTGACCGTGGGCCGTGATTAACCCCCGGGCCAGACTTTGGACATGCCTGCCCCAAACCCTTGGGTTGTTAGTTATAATGTGAATTATATATACCGGTTTTCATCAGTTTAAGCTACTGTAGGTGGTGGTATGATACCTATCTGTGCAACACTGTGAGGATTCATTGACTTCACCGTGGAAAGCTCTACCTAGATACATATGTGTATAGTTTAAAGCTTCAGGTTTGTTTGGCATATGCATGTTACAGTTTTTTTTTTTGGCTCATTACATTCTCAAAACAACATGGGCAAACCTCCAAACCACTTGGCAATTGTTCGCAACAGAATTGTATTTCTCATTGATTTCATCACATTGCAAATGTCTTAGTACATCTTTGCAAATGATTAAGTACAGTTACCCTACATTTAGCACAATTTCCAAGTGAATAGATCCTGTTGATCGAAACTGATTGATTGATTCTCAGTCTAATGGTTGCTCTCTCCAAAACATGTCAGCATCATTTCATTCTATAAGTCATCACATGCAAAATAGTCTGTTCAATTGTCAAAATTAGTCAACATAATCATATCAACATAATACCATGAATACCATATACTGTATTTATTTACAGCACATATAATTTTCCTTGTTTTTGTTTATGTGTTTATATAACAGCATATTATGATTTATACATTTTCTTTTTTACTCTGATATGGAGGTTACTTTATGTGTGTGAATAAAAATGTCTCCCTTTCCTTGGCAGTGTGAGTGCAATGTGTGATGTCAAACCTTAGAGGCTACTCTTACCCTAAAATCCTGTTTTTTTATTTCTATTTTTTCAGTTTTATACACAAGTGTATTCTGTTAGCTAGACAACAAAAACTAGTACAGTAACCATTGTGAGTGAAGGACTGGGCTAAGACTGAGAGGTGGACATGAGGGATATGGTCCTCTGCCATAGTGACAAAACATCTAAACATTTTGACTTGCAGTGCTCACACAATGCCAAAGGGACTATGCATTTTGGAGGTACTGACTATTTATATGAGAAAGAAATTTAGTTTTGACACATGAGTGAACTGTTTTGGGAGAGATATGCGCTTTTGCAAGTGAGCTATGGCGCTGTGCTGAACCGTAATACTGTTTCGCCAAATGATCTTAGAGTTTTGAGAATGTCATTTCTGTTTCGAGAAATGAGCCAAACCAATGGAGAAAAACTGTAACACGGGGCAACAACAATGCAATGAAAGGTGCTCAGCACAATAACATAAAGATATAACAAAATATATATAGTATATTTGAAAATATACACAAATGTTTAGTACACTGTACAAGTGATAACTATCTTCAAGTACTAAGAAGTGATATGAAGTGATTGATATTGTCTTGGTGTTATACTGCAAAACAAACATGAAGTACAAATATGAGTAAGTATTAAAAATATAAACAATATAAATATATATACAATATGTTCTAAAATTAAACAGCTGTTATGCAGTGTAAGTATTTGACAGGAAACAAGAAAGTTCACAGTTGTTTACATTTTGCAGATAATGTATAGATATACAGATATTCTTTCAGTGCTCATAATTTAAATATTTATTATCTTTGTACAGGTTAGAACAGGGTGCCGGGATGATCGATCACCAGCAGCCCCTGTTTTAAAAATTGTGCCTCCGAAATCTCTTGATGGTGATTCCGCAGGAGGAGTGGTTGTTCCCCACCCCTCCTGTGCCAAACATAGCAGAAGCCCTTTTTAACAAGTACCGTGAACACCCCACGTCCTGACCAGCGGCCACACGTTCCTCACTCAGAGGTTCAGGAAGTCGTGCCTCCACGTTTGAATGTTTTATGATGTGTTGTTTCACATCCAGGCACTGCAACACATTCACTGTACAAGTGATAACTATCTTCAAGTATTGAGTAGTGTTACTGCATAAATAGATATGAACATACTATATAAACATGATATATTACAGTATTTAAAATGTTGATTGTGATATGTGTACACAGGGATATTGCACAGTAGTTGAATCAGATTTATTGTATATCAGGTTTATATTGATATATTGTCTTGGTGTTATTACTGCAAAACAAACATTAAGTAAAAATATAAGGAAGTTTTAAAAATATAAACAATATAAATACATATATATATATACAATATGTTCTAAAATTAAAGAGCTGTTATGCAGGAATGTGTAAGTATTTGACAGGAAACAAGAGAGGAATTCACAGTTGTTAACATTTAGTAGATAACGTATAGATATACTCTTCTTTCAGTGCTCATAATTTATGAATTTTTTAGCTTTGTACAGGTTAGGACGGGGCGCCGGGACAATCGATCACCAGCAGCCCCTGTTTTAAAAATTGTGCTTCCGAAATCTCTTGATGGCGATTCCGCAGGAGGAGTGGTTGTTCCCCACCCCTCCTGTGCCAAACAAAGCAGAAGCCCTTTTTAACGAGTACCGTGAACACCCCACGTCCTGACCAGCGGCGACACGTTCCTCACTCAGAGGTTCAGGAAGTGAAAATGTGCCTCCACGTTTGACTGTTTTATGATGTGTTGTTTCACATCCAGGCACTGCAACACGTGTTAATATGTTTGAAATATGAAGTTATTTGTGAATTATCGTCGAAATTTGGGCAAATTCGAACGCATGGGTTTGACCGGCGAAGCACGATGGGTAAAAAAGGCGGGGTAACCTGAAGTTGTGGGCTCTCATTGGTTGCTGTGCGCACGTCCAACTAGTGCTGCGTTCACATAATGTCTGGAAAAACAAAAATACAAAGGTTTACTGTGGGTTAACATACATTTTATTAAATGTTAAAGTGAAGGGAAGCAATACAAATTATGTTATTAGATTTAAATTAAAGGTGTCGTCCCTTAGTTGAATCAAGGGTATAAGGGCGGAGGGTGTCATGTGCATCCTTGAGGAAAATTGTGATATTGGCGTTGTGGTAAAGGCGATAGAGCGGGTCGTCCACTAATCAGATGATCTGTGGTTCAATCCCCGCTCCTCCAGTCTGCATGTCGAAGTGGCCTTAGGTAAGAAACTAAACCTCCCTGTAAGTCGCTTTGGATAAAAGCGTCAACTAAATGCAAATGTTGAATTATACAAATAATGTTAACTTGACTTGACTATTGTGCTCATATAGGACACGCTGTCAACATATATATGTAAAACACGTTTAATTTCTATGACATTCATTGTCAAACTAGAGCTTCTAGCTAATATAGACTACCTATTTTATTCTAGGTTGTTTCTTTTCAGATACTAAATTTAATCAAGACTAAAGTACCACTAGATCTGGATTAAATGGCACACTTGGATTGGTCTGGATCTTCTCTAAATCTTAACCTTCATCATCATTAGTATATCAAAGTAACCAATCTAGGTCATGATGATCCTCCTTCAATCTGTCAGAAGAGGGAGCCAAACTCCAGTTACAGAACAACAAACCAAGAGTACAGACATCATTCATTGTACATCTATTTATTTCTTCTTCTTTTTTTTTAATCAATCAATAAAATCACATCAAATAAAAGGCAAATCCCTTATACATGATATATAAAATAAATAACATTTATTCAATAAAGCTGTGAAATGTGGCCATGATGCATGGGGATCAGGAGCTGAATAGTTTTGTGCCGCGTACCACTGCGCAGGTCTGACAGCTGCTGATGTTTTTCTGGTACAGAAGCAGAATCGACGGGTTAGTTTGATCACTCATGTGGACAACATAAAAAAACACACCATTAAAGGCATAATTCAACATTTTGAGAAATAGTTTGTCAGTTTGTTAAATACGCAGCTGGAGCCAAGATGTGGTTAGCCCAGCTAACAGACGAGACTGAAGGCAGCTACTCTATCCAAAGTTTCAAAATACGAGCTCACGAATTACTCATTGTATCTTGGTGGTTCATTGTTGTTTTATTTGTGGTTTACAGTTACATGCTGGAACTATTTCTTGACAAACAGTTTATCCTTCCGCCTTGTACTTCTGTGCATCATCTCAGACTCAGACTGTTGGTTTTAGTAAAGGTATCTCTGTAAAGGGATGATGGTACCAAATCTGGCAACCTCACTGTGACAACAAAACTGTGGGAACTCACTGTGCCCAGCTGTTGGTCACCAAGAAATAGATGCAGCAGGTAGCTCCCCCCAACAACCTTAATTTACTTTTCTGTTTAAACCAAACAAGATACAACATTGATGAGTAACATCAATCTTCGGATGTAATTCCTGGTATGACTTCCCAAAATGTTGAACCACTTCTGTAAGAACAGCAAGAAAGAGGCTGGATCTGGACTGAAGATTGGCCACCATCATTACACAGGATGGTCACTATTTGTTAAGATTACAAACGCTGTTGTAAGTCTTGGCATTTCTTTATTTTTCATTTTCTAACTATTTGACATTGGTTGATACGGAGGCGTCTAGTAATGGTTGATAAGCTTATTTCTTCCCACAGAGTCAGTCTTTCAAAAAGCCATTTCTTCTTGGCGTCTTTCCAGTCTTGTCCTTTAAATTTAACCAATACTTTCCAAAGCTCTGAGGCTGCCATCTTCACGCCACGCAGTGTAACAGGCCCCTCTAATGTGGAGTGCTCAGGAATGGGAATCATGCTCACTGGAGAACAGTTTGCTAAACGGCACAGCATTGACATACAAATCCAAAGAATATCATACAATTGAACCCTGTTTAGATGAGAGAGAAACGTGAGAAAGGTTGTTGTAGTATTAAACACAGTCAGACTTTCTGTCAAGTGGTGATTTTGGATGTTGGAAGGACATTTAGCTAGATTTTAAAGTATAGTACCGCTGTGATGAAGTCCTCGTCTGCCCCGAGAACACAATATGTTAACATCTGATTGTCAGACCAACAAAAAAAAAAAACATGTAGCACATGTCCTGTTCTACACTATACAGTTTGAAAAGTAACAATAAAGGGTTGATGCAAATGCATTAGAATACATTCCTTACCAAATACCAAGCTGCAACTACATACCGTACAGTATATCTACTGGATCACCCATACAGCCATTATCAACTCAAACAAATCTGTCAGTTTGGTCACATGAATGCAGAGTAAAAACTATAGAATGCATAATCTCTTGCTGTTTACAGTGTGTGTGAGCAGGGTTTTTTTGGTGAGATGCTGGTGAAAGGTGAATGAGTGGTGGGAGGTGAGGTGAGTTTCCAGACAAAGAGTACTGTAGTCTATTGTACACTCTAGGCCTGTAAACAACAGATTAATAGCGTATGCACTCGAAAGCCTCTGGAGATTTGGTGTAAGTATGCGTGATCCTCTGTGTCAAAGGTAGTTATTGTTACTGTTGTGTTTGAAAGTTGTACGTGCAGACATGCATTCGTCATGAATTCAGCTCAGAACAGGAAGCTGACCTTGACAGGCTCCGTTACAGCGGGTGTTATTAGCGTCACGTGGGTGAATCCTAATACTCTTAATCATGTAAAAGCTTCAGTTATGTCAACGCTACTTAGTACTTAGAATTTCAGCAACTTTCAGTGCAGTTAGAAAGTCAATGGATGTAGGCAATCCATTCTTTCATGAGTAAGAACAGGCATTTTTGATAGCTTTAAGGACACAGTTCAACATTTTGGGAAATACACATTGCTTTCACATTGCTCAGACATCAGATTAATACCTGTCTCATGTCTGAGGATTAAGTGCGGAACTGGAGCCAGAAGGCGACTAGCCTAGCTTAGCATGAAGACTGGAAGCGGTGGAAAACAGCTAACATAGGTCTTTGGAAAGCTAAAAAACACACCTACAAATACCTCTTAAGCTTATAAAGTAACACAATGTATCTGATTTGTTTAATTTGTACCCAAACAGGAATGTCGACATTAAAATTTTAGGTTTAGTTCCGTGTTGTAACTTTTTCTTGACGAATACTTTTGTCACTTCTGCAAATCATCTCCAGCAATTGCGGGACAGCAGATTGTCAGTGAGGTTTTAGTGTCTTTACCGGCACAATTTTACAACACAAGATACCAAGAAGTCACTGAGGCTAGCTCGTCTTCATCAAGAAATAGTCACAGCACGCAGCTTCTTCCAAAACCATCCATTTATTTTACATTTGTCATTATATATGAATTAAACAACACAAGATACAGTGTGTTATTTTTTAACCTTCAGAGGTGCTGCTTGGTAGATGTATTTTTGAACTACGGAGGGAGCCAGGCTCACTGATTACCCCTGCCCTCACTCTTAATGCTAAGCTAGGCTAATTGCCTCCTTCGTCCAGTTCCATACTTACCGAGAAAGATTTTCTCATCTAAATCTTGGAAAGAAGGCAAATTGCAAAATGTTGAACTATATTTAAGGTCCTGCATTTTGTAAGTTGATTGGAAATATGAGTCATAGTAGCAATTACATGCTGCAAGGCCCTTGGCCAAAACTTAATCCGGGGTACTGTGGTTTCATAATTAGCTTTTGCAGTGTATGCAGCCATGTTAATGTAGCATCCTCAGCGTTGACAAACCGGTTTCTGCTTTTCTACTTTTCTCCAGACTCCAAAATTTCCTACTGACACCTCTGGAGCACAGCATTAAGTCTATACACAAAAGCAGCACATACATCCACACCATTGCATTTAATGAGTTGGCATCCATCATCCACTCAGACCTGAATGGAATATTATTTTAGTGAACTGAGTTTTGAATCAGAGAAACAGCTGTTTGTAACCCTAACCCTAACCCTCCCTGTCTGATGACTGAGAGTTGACACACTTGATGTCTTGCTCCTGTTGATGCTATGATACAAATACCTAAATGAGACCACCTTCTCTAATTACAGTGGCCTATCTTTATGTATACACCTAAAACTAGAAATAATCTATATATTTTTTTTTTTTACAAAACATTACTCACCTATTCACAGGATGATCAAAGTCAGTTTGGCGTAAGTGCACATACAGCTTACAGTAGCAAGAGGAGCACATTGATTTAATATGGTGACACTTATTGTAGAGTGCACTGTATCTGTTCACACTATCAGTTAAATAGCTTTCAGTGACTTGTTTAGCTTTCAGCTCTATAGATTTCACTATTATTTACAATATTACAGTCACAAAAGATTGCAGGCAAAGCATCGCACAAACCTTGACAGGTAGAAACCGACAATAGATGCCAGACTACAGGAAGTCATAGTCCATGGATTTATCTGCACCTTTTATATATTCAATAGTCCATTAACTCCATGGCTGTGAAGAAGGAGGACTGGCTACACTCCAAGCTGTAAGACCTGATCACCACTGCACGCTTTCTGTGTTTTCCGAACCCATTGAGGCTCGAAACAGGTTGGCTCATGCTACACCACATGAATTTAGAGATACAACTTGCCTACAAGGTACACATTGGGATATACAGTGGCTGTTAGAAAAGAATCCCAGTTGTCAGAGGAACCGACACACAGATAGGGCACGAAGCACAAGGTGAGGAAGTGATGGAAGGTGATACGACAAGAGTGTTGAGCCTGAGTGACTTGGTTTCGATGGACAGCTGTGAGACGAGGTGAGCTCTTGGTGTGACAAGACAAGTGTTTGGACAGTTCTCAGTCAGCAGTGGCATCCCTTCTCAGCGGTTGCGGTAGCTAGTTCCTCTTCGTCCTCTGCTGGGTAGAGGACCTTGGCGGTGAGGCCGCTTTTCACCCCGTCCCAGCCGTCACGGGTGACGATCTCCCCCATCTTCATCAGCTCGTAGATGTCCTTGGTCAGCAGCTCGAAAGCCCGGTCGACGTTGCTGTTGCACTTGGCTGACGTCTCCACGTAGCGGATGCCCAGGTCTGCCGCCAGTTGCTCCGCCTCATCGCGGCTCACCTTGCGGTCCTTGTTGAGATCGCTCTTGTGGCCAATGAGGATGTAGACCATGTGGTGAGGCAGGATGTGCTCACTCACCTCCTTGTGCCACTCCCTCACATGGTCAAAGGTCTTGCGATTGGTGAGATCAAAGACTAGTAGCCCGCCAACGGAGTTACGGTAGTATGAAGTTGTGATGGACCTGGTGGGTAGATAGATTAATGAAACATTAGTCATTCAGGCACTAATGGACATCTTAGACACAACCATCACCAACCAGCAAAGACCTACCACTATCCTGAAATCACTGTTTGTCTCATGTGTCAAGTCTCATGTCCTCATTTTTGTGACTCAAGTCTCAGCCAAGTCTACAGCTCTGATAAAATCCATATTCTCCATCACTATACTTGCAGCAACCAGAACTCCCTTATGTATGTATAGCATTGCCTTAAATGGGATACATATGCCAGAAAATTAGGTTTATTGTGTGTCAGTTTGTATGTGCAAATGTAGAGGTATTCAGGCATTATGTGTACACAATAAAAATTAAATAATAAAGGTATTAAAACTGGATTTTAATGCAGGGTACCTTTCACAAGGCAGGGCCTCAAAATGGCCACACATTACAGCAAAGTACAGTACTTACACTTTAAATAGTCTGCTGGGGATGATTGACAGCATTAAATTGAACTGAATTGTAAACATGGGATCCTTAGGGGGGCTAAAGGTCTGAGGTCCTGCAGCTGCAGCCCCTCTTGCCCCATCTGTCCAAAGATCCATTGATACACATACACACACAAGTCCTAATCTGTGCACCTGGTAGTTTAAAAATTCACTGTTTGATTTCCACAAACACTTCTCATATTCGCCTAAGACAGAAGCGAAAGACTTAAGCCTGGTGAAGCCTGACGGAAAACACCCTCTGAAGCTTTGGGCTTCAAAAGGGAAAGCAGATCTAAGAGCGGAGCTTCTTCTCCAGACAGCAAAGTGCTTTAAAAAGGAAGTCATTCATGACAGCAAAGACACATGAAACAGAACAAGCAACAGGGTAGATTAATGCAAAAACTAGATTTGGGTACAGAGTTGTCATCCTTACCCTGTGTTACCCTGGAGACGGTGCATAGACGGGTATGTCAGGGAATGAAACTGGGGCCTAAATATGAGGAGGCTGCCCATCATCCATGAATGAATGCAATGATGCAACTCCATTTTCAGTATTTTTATATAGGCCAGGCGAGATCGAGGCCTATAATCTTCTCATGACCCTTTTCTCCGGCGTCTACACTCACTTCATTATATCATAATGGGAGAGGAAATGGCCTTAATTTAATTTAAATAGCAGCCAAAACACGTCAGCGAGCCAAGGCCTCTCCGTTATTTAACGACAAAATCCACACGGTGGAGAATGATGGTTATTTTTTCATATCTGCAACATTTGTATTCTCATTACGATGTTTATGTGTCGTACCTGAATCGTTCCTGACCAGCCGTGTCCCAGAGCTGGAGCTTTATTTTCACCCCGGGCTCGATATCAAGCGAGCGGGCATAAAAATCTACCCCGACCGTCGGATCCGCTACATCGCTGTAAATCCCGTCCGTGAAGCGTTTCAGCAGCGACGACTTCCCCACCGTCGAATCCCCGAGTAAAATGATCCTGAACTGGTATTGCCACAAAATATCCATGGCATGACTAAGAAAGGGGGGATACCAGCAGAGTATGTGTGTGTGTGTGTGTGTGTGAAACAAAGCCCTGTGAGCGGCGTGTTTACATGCAGCCCCGGCTCCTGCCTCCTCCTCCTCTTGCTCCTGCTGCTGCTCCTGCTGCTGCTGCCTTGCCTTCTGCTCAGGAAAAGGAGACGCGGAGCAACGAGCGACCGCAGCAATCATGTGATAGATTTACCTATGCTCTACTACACGGCTGCGGCCGTGAATGAGACAATTGTTACGACGAAGAGAGAGAGAGAGAGAGAGTCAGAGATAAGCCGTGGTGGACTTTTAAAACACAATACAGGTTTCCACATAAAGCTCCTACATAAGTTAGCTACTTATTTATAAAAAACGTTCACACACAAGGCGAAATACCTTCAAACAGGCTCATGTGCACAAATAGGATTTGTCTACATTGTGTGAAATTCTTTCACTGTACTCGAAATACCTTCATGGCCATGTAAGAGCAATAATATTTAACAGCTGTTTATGTGGACACCGTTAGCTCAAAGGTTGCTGTCCGTGGTTCTGAAGTAGGCTAAAGAGCAATGTTACACGTATATGTATCTATTTTTACACAATATATTCACTTAAATATTTCTCTGTGAAAAATATACATTTGGTGAAGCGTCAAAATCTCTGTTTGTGTTGGTATTCGTGTCTCTAAGTGACAATAAACCGAGGGGTTAGCTAAAAAGCGTGTAGAAATACATATCCCGGCATGCAAAGGGGGGCCATGTGGCGCTATGTGGACCAATCAACGGACTGCTGCTCGGTATATAAGAGCACGAGGCGCCCTCAACTTCCTCTTCTTCTTCAAGGCTTCAACGAGCAGCAAGCTTGACTTCGGTAAGGCCTCAGCTCGATTTATTTCCATACACAGAAGATATATGTACATAAATAAGTTAGCTACAGTAAGCTTACACGTTTATGGACTACTATAGTGTGTGCTTTATTAACGTTTACGCCGAGTTACTGGCTAATTTGAGCCACACGAAATGCACTAGGCCAGCTAACGGTAGCTTATGTAGAAACAGTAGCCATGCGGGCTCAGTTAGTTAACGCTTTATGATGTAGCACATCGTTTCTTGTACAATAAATCACATTACACTGGCTTGTATTCTAATATGTGTTAATCACTCAGGTTAAGACTTGCAGCTTAGCTTCGTGTTAGCATAATGCTAATTTTTGTTAACCACGTGGCTAGGTCCTTAAGAAATCTTTATATAATGTACCATAAGGCGGCCTGTTTTAGGCTTTGGTAGTGCATAGTGCTTGGCCTGACTTCAGCTTGTCTCCCTGCAGACTTTAAACCACAGGATTGCTTTAAATGGCGCTCATTTTTCATGATCTGAAACACTTAGCTTAATAACATCCTGACTTCTTCTGTAGCACATGCACTGACTATCTTTTTTTTTTATTTCTCCCTTCTACAGGTTCAAACCTTCAACAGGAGCTTTACCTGAAGTCTACAACCATGACTGGCTGTACAGAGTGCAGGCAAGTTCTCATATTCAGTCTTTCTATCAGCACTTCATGCTGTTGCTATGTAACAGGCTCCTATCGAAGCCGTCCATGCTCTCATGTAGCAATGAACGGTCAACAGGAAGCCAAAATGAAAACTTTCACCGACGGTCGCTGTTCAGTTCGATGGTAACTGCCTCAGCAACATTTAGGGGAAGGACATCTGGACTTAAATCCTGACAGATCGAGCCTTTATGAGGATATTTTCTAAACATTTTACTTTATTTCTGCAGGTACTGGGCGACACTGAAGATGGGAGGGCGGAGCGTGACAATGACTGCATCACATGCAGGTAACTTTCTGAGCCACGTTTGAAATGTGTAGTGGTTCTTGGCTGTGATGACACACTTGCCCTCACTGAGATCAGACTTGATTGAGACACACAATGTACTCTACTGAGCCACATTTCTTAAAACAAAGTTCTTAATTAAATGGGAACAGATTTTAAAAACGATTTTTGTTCAGGTGACCCGCATGGCTGACTCTCGAGGACCGGATGAGGACATCTCATGTTAAGGTAATTTATTTTTCCCTTGGTCTTTAATCCACATTACAGCATGCTATCCTAAGGACCGGAGCTTGTTTGTAGCTCTAGGTTCTCCAAGTGCGTGCAAGAAAATCGGGTGGTCTTTGACTGTTGTGGCCCCTTCTGCCATCAGCAGCCACTCAACTGTCCTACAGTTGCTGTGTTTGATGGCACAGTCAGAAGTGATTTTTACATGCCACAGATGTTTTCATGGCTCTAAACATTCATTTCTTCTACAGGAATCATCTGATCGTGATCAGTGTGGCATCCTTGGGCTGTCTGCTGTCAAACAGTCCTGGCTTGTGAAGGTATGTAAAGATGTTTGTCTTACAGCATAAGTTGACATTCTGATCCATGATGATCACTTAACACAATGAGGACTGTTGGATGAAGCTTGCGGATATGGGACTGAGATCAGCCTTTATATTAAGATGTGCAGAAAAGGCTCCTGAATTGCACTAATTTGTCATCTTGGTCTTTACGTTCCAGGTCCAGTTGACGAGAAGCCTGAACAAGTGGAGTGACTGAGTCGTCTGGAAAGATGGGGAAATGTTGAGCTAACTCCATTGTCTGGAATCTACCAGCATGTTTAGTTTCCCACCCTGTCTGGGCATAGTGGTGCAAAGAACAAACTTGTACTGGTATGTGCTACTATATGTGCAGTACGAACTCTTTATCTTTGGAAGGATTTAATGTCTGTTACATGACTGTATTAAGATCTGTAAAATAAACACCATAAACCAAGAACTATTTCTGAACCAGTTTATTTTCAGTATTCATTGTTAGACATGTTTTGAATCAGCTGCAACTTGTAACAATGTTTATTTACAATAAGGCCACAATAGTGTACAGAAACATCTGATCGTGGTGTTAACGCTGCATTATAGCCAAGAAGTCAATTGTTGAACCGTAGTTGACTAGTTCATGTAGGACAGGTGCTCCAAACACTTCATTCACTGCAGCCTGTGGTCAGCTGCAAACCTCATCAGTGCTGTAGTCCATAGACTGCCACCATAGAGTCCGGAGCTCTGCAACACCAGAAAAGGGGATTAAGTTGTATTTCTGGTAATTGCGTGGTAAATGCCAACATTTCACATTCAGTGTTATTTACCTCAAGGTCACTCATTTGAGATGGAAGGTAATTTCAACTCTGATATCTCAGAGTCTGGGCTGCTGCTGCCGCTCCGGTCACTATATGTATCCCTGTGTCAGAGACAAAACTGTCAGTCTGATTAAAGCTGAGCGTACAATGAGTTTGAGAAATGTGATGCTGTGTTTACCGTGGCGACAGACGGCATCCCTTCTGTAAGTAGCTCTGTAGCTTCCCGGCAGCTGCCAGCAGCAAACCAAGATAAGGAGGCGATGGCTTGATGGGTCGAGAGGTGAACTCGGGGTGGTACTGCACTCCAACGAAATATGGATGATCTGAAACAGAATTAGATTTTTAAGAACCCTGAAGGTAAACACCACCCTGCACAGTCTACAACGTGGTTGTTTCCTTACCATCCAGCTCTATGACCTCCATTCTTTCCCCTTCAACGTCTTGACCTACGAAGCGGAAGCCCTTCTCTTCAAAGTGACCCTTGAGCTCAGGATTAACCTGCACAGGAGCAACATTTTAAGTTACAACATGCAAACCAGCAGTGGTTTAACGCTGCTGATGAATTGAGAGGTCAACATACCTCAAAGCGGTGTCTGTGCCTTTCATCCACATACTCTGCATCTCCATAAAGTTTGCCTGGAACACAGAGTACCTTTGAGCACAGGCCAGACAACAACAACAACATCAGGCTAAAAGTGAATTTTTGGGGAAGTTTTTCTTACGCAATATGCTGTTGTTACTCTTGAAAATGGTCCGTCTCTTCCCTAGCCTCATGGTTCCACCCATCTGCCCCGGGTTATGTTCTGGCATGTCGATCACCTGCAGAGATTAAAAAAGTCAGAATCTCAATTTTGAGGTCAAAAAGTCACAACTAGATCAGTTCTGAAGTTAGAAACAAACTTACCACGGGATGCTTTGATTCTGGGTCAAATTCAGTCGAGTTGGCATCTAAGAATAGAACAGGCAGACAAGCAATCAGTTATGTTACTCGCCTTACATACAGACAGGCAGAGGCACCTGAGGCTGCTGCAGATATCTGTTTATAGAGATATACTTCTTCTCACTTTGACAAAATAATTTAAACTCTAGGTGCATTAAATAGCTTTTTCTGGAGCACGGAAAGCCAAGAAGTAGACCTAGAGCTGAGATCATTGTCAAACTGCTTTCCCAAGGTCCATCATGAACTTTTATGTTCAATTTCTTTACAGTCTGGGAAATTGTTACCCTACTTTGTGCTCAGTGGTTGTGTTCAGCATAGGTCTGACAATAAAACCTCTCTCTCAGTCTTTGACCGGAATTGCTGACAGAGAAGTTGGGAAACTGGCCTGGAAACTTTTCTGCAAGTTTGAATAACATGACAAATTATTACCTGTCCATCCGAGTGTGTTCCTGGCAAACTCACACACAGCCAACTGCATTCCAAGACACACACCTGCAGAAACACACACACACACGTCAGCCCAGTAGTGTGCTCGCTGTTGTCACATTAGGCATGCAAGATGATGTTGAATAGAGTGTGGTTATCTTGACAGTTATCCTGTACCTAGAAAAGGTTTTTTCTGGTTTCTGGCCCAGTTGATGGCGTGAATCTTTCCTTCAGTTCCTCTGACACCAAAACCTCCAGGAACCAGGATGCCACTGAGGACACAGAGGGGGGGGGGGAGTTGATGAGTTTACAGATTTAATATCCAGGTTGTATTACTTACAACAAAAACGGTGCGTCAGCACTCACTCAGCACTGCAGAGTTTCTGCCACGCCTCGTGGTATTTCACTGGTTCGTCCTGCAGAGTGCTCGGCTCCAAAAACGCAGAGTCGATATACTGAAGAGGAGAAACATAGGAACGTTAGGTGGCAGGTCTAGAAAGTGTACAATGCTCGACAACCACTAGATGGAAGCACAAGCGGGATTTTCAATCTGAGTCTAGTTACTCTTTAACAGGTTAATGCTTCACAAATTCAACACATTTAAACTCACACACAGCAGAGGCCATGGACAGTGACAGAATGATGGTAAGAAGGGTCTACGTTTTCCCCAAACACTGTAACTACTATCTTAATAGCAGCAGAAGTTCTTCACTTTCAATCTGTCCGTGTTTTTTCATTTTATTTTATTTTATACTCAGTGCGGCAGTTGACAGTTGATTTCTGCAATTACAGGCTGAAGGGCAAGTATGATATTGCCCTTTGATACGGGTGTACATCGTACCAGGCAACATTCCAGTTTTCACACATTATTTTTGTCTGAAAAAGGAAATAATTGCTGGATTTCCTCTGGAAAAAGGCAAACATTTTCTGTTTTAGACTAGGACTAGGATCCCAGATACTACATGAAGAGAAAAACGGGTGCATGTGGGTGGACTAAAACACGACAGGAAGTTGATCATTTAAGATACTTCAAAACTCTTAGTGCCCGATTGCGGTCAAAAATAGCTCTCCTAGGAGTCATGACTCAAAATCAAATCTGTCACATGATACATATTTTTAGATTCTGTGTGACAAACTTTCCAATGGAAATATTTCCATAAATCTGCTTAGAATCAGAGAAACATGATGCTCCTTGCAACTCCAGAACTTTCTGTTTGCGTTCCCTAGAGCATCATGAGCACTAAACATGATGATTCAGCATGATTATCTGACCATTTATCCCCCAGAGACCCTCTGGACTTAACATTGAGCTTGACACAGCAAAGGCACTGCTGCTACAGTGTAGGTCATGATGTAATAATGAGCAGTGTGTGTGTGTTAACAACGCTGCACATACCTTAACCTCCAATTTATGGCTGATGGCCAGGGCGGAGTGCTCCAGCGCTTTGATGACAGAAGCATAGGAGTCAGAAAACTTGGTGTACTTTCCAACCAGTGCTATCGAGCAGTGCTCTAAGAGTCTGTCTGACCTGTGAAGACAACGTGAAGATTATAGTACCATGTAAGATGGAGTAAAACCATCAAATCGCAATCGGCACACAATGGGTGATTTAGTGTTTAATGTTTGACGACTCACCTGTCAGACATCTCCTTCCATTTAGTCAGCATTTTTCTGGGTCTGGCCTCAATGGGCATATTCAGTCTCCTGCTCAGGTAGCCCACCACGCCCTGATTCTCCAGCAGTAGCGGCACTCTGTAGATGGACGACACGTCGTGGACGCAGATGACCTGGGATGACACAGTACGGTGAGTTTAGAGTAGCTGAGAGAAGTTGGCGCTCTGCTTCATCAAATACGACGAGGACAAACGGGACGTACCTGTTCAGGTTCTACGTGACAGAACATCGAGATCTTTTCTTTGACGGAGTTCTCCAGAGCGGTGGAGCAGCGACACATGATCTGTCGGCACAGAAAAGATGAACTTTAAATTCCATGATATGTTTGGAGAACACTAATAAATCGTAACACATACTGATGTGTGACGGCACAGTCAACAGGACACACATGTACAGGGAAGTGAAGCATTTATAGAAAGAGGAGTGTGTTTAGAGCAGGTGACTCACCAGGTCAGGGGACAGACCCAGTCCTCTCAGCTCTCTGACGCTGTTCTGGGTTGGTTTGGTCTTTTGCTCTCCTGTTGCGCTTGGCTGAACAGAATAAAATGAAGACAAAACATATATTGAACCAACTTATCTGATACTAACTGCCCATTTGAACATGACACAAGTGGACAAAACAGGCTTCAATCAGAATACAGGAAACACACTGAACATGGAGTCCTGATTCCCTTAAAATCCAAGAAGATTTATTGATTTTTGACAAAGCTCAATTTGTCCTTTCATGGTTTTGATGCAGTAGAGTGGATCTAATATCACAGTTCAGGAGTAAATGGAATGGTAAATGGACTGTACTTATATAGCGCCTTTCTAGTCTTCCGACCACTCAAAGCGCTTTTACAGTACGTATCTCACACATTCATACACTGATGGCATTGGCTGCCAAGCAAGGTGCCAACTGCTCATCAGTTTTAGGAGCTAACCATTCATACACATTCACACACCGATGGCACAGCCTTCGGGAGCAATTTGGGGTTCAGTATCTTGCCCAAGGACACTTCGACATGCAGACTGGAGGGGATCGAACCGCCGATCTTCTGATTAGTGGACGACCCGCTCTACCTCCGAGCCATAGCCGCCCAGTATGAGATTATTGCTGCAATACTCTGAACTTGCATGTTACAGACAAAACCAAAATGATTCAATGCACAATGATTTGAAAAGATAAAAAGAAGCTGAAACCAGAGGATGTTTGGCATTTTTAATGATTAAATGATTTAAACTTTAACTGTATTATTATTATTGATTGACTCTGTGTCTAACGGATTAGCTGAGTCATCCTTTCAACACCACTCTGCTCTGAACTTATCTCAAATCAGCTGCTTATCTGCTACC
The DNA here is from genome assembly GCA_946959425.1 of Argyrosomus regius. Lineage (NCBI taxonomy): Eukaryota > Metazoa > Chordata > Actinopteri > Sciaenidae > Argyrosomus > Argyrosomus regius. The sequence continues at coordinate 8,283,147 of OX336899.1, read as the reverse complement.
ACGTCGACTCGTGGACACAAAGAGATGCACCACATATCAAAGACACAAAGCTAGATAGATTGGGTTTCATATATTGTGGCACCTACAGATAAAGTGACACTGCCTACAGACGTGTTCCTGAAAAGTCAACATGCACATCGGCCTGGACTTATTGGGGAAGAACTGGTTCTCACAAGCCACTCCTTCAGCCTCACCCACATGTTCACAACATTCTCTTCACACTTTCTTCTGTTTCAGCTTGAAGGCAAACACGTGTTGGTTTTTACATGTGGTGACACCTGCTTCCTGCTGCTCACTGGTTAGATTACCTACTCTGTCCTTGCTTTACTATGCTCAACAAAAACTAGAACTGTACTCCAAAATATTATATTTAGGAGAGGTTTCAGGAGGAAATCAGTTCTTAATAACTCTGTCACATAACTAATAGTAAAAAATAATAAAGATTTTTGAATGACTACTGTGAGCCACCACGGGACACTCTTGCAGTTAATTCTCAGCTAAAGAAAAATAGACTTTCATGACTGGAAAATCGGTCAACTGTTTCCCAGAAAACCTGCTCAACAACAAAGTTCTATTAAGTTGTTTAATAGCTCCAGAAGACAAGACACACACACACACACACACACACACACACACACACACAAGCCCTCAAGATAGAAGCAATGAGGTCAGAGGGTGTTACCGTCTTACCTGTGGTATCAGACTGACGTGAATGTTACAGAAGTTCTCCCTCTTCACTTTAAACTGGAACTGTCTGAAGGCCTCGATGAAAGGCATGCTCTCGATGTCTCCAACAGTGCCTCCTAACTGCAAACACAGTCACAAATATCATCAGTGGAGAGCAGCAGGGACTTCAAAACAACAGATGGCGGTGGTGCAAATTATGACGCCATAAAATAAACTGCTCCGCTTACCTCTATCACACAAACTTGAGGTTCTACATCGTCGTCGTCGACGGGTACTTTGGCCTGTTTCATAACCCATTCCTGGATGGCATCTGTGATGTGTGGTACCACTGAGAAAAAAAGAAAAACACAAAAATCATTCCTGGCTAACCATTTCTCTTCAGCATGGCACACTCTTCCAGACACAAACAGCAGCTATTTACCCTGCACAGTCTTGCCCAGGTAGTCTCCCCTCCTCTCTTTGTTGATGACCGACTGATAGATCTTGCCGGTGGTCAGGTTGTTGTCTCGGGTCAGCCGGATGTCGAGGAAACGTTCATAATTCCCCAGATCCAAGTCCACCTCGCCGCCATCGTCCAGCACGAACACTTCACCTGAACAGAGCGCGACACAGTCGTAAACACACATACATAATATGTGTAATCATGAATGTGTTAAATGGTTTCCTCTGACGTACCATGCTCATAGGGCGAAAACGTGCCAGCGTCGATGTTGATGTAAGGGTCGATCTTGATGGCAGTGACATGCAGGCCGCACGACTTCAGGATTGTGCCCACGCTGCTCGCGATGATGCCTTTGCCGATACCGGAGATGACTCCTCCGGTTACAAGGATGTACTTCATCATTGTGCTCTGGTATCTGGAGATAAGACAACTGACTGAAAACAAACAGAAGACAGTGCAAAACTGTTCAGATGATAAACAAGTGGGTCATGTGTGGGGCTTTAAAAAAAAGGTCCTGGTATGATTTAGTAAGCATATTGTGCTAGATTACACATTCAATTTCAAAAATATATAAAGAAAACACACTTATATAAAGTAAATAACAATATTTTTTAATATTTTCTGAAGCTAACTAATCAGAATTCTTATATTTGACAATAATATTTACGCTATAGTTCACATAAAGGGTACATAATATTTCTGTAAATGCCAATTGCTAACAGGAACAGCGGCTGGCTAAACCTCCATGTTCTTGTTCTACAACGTGGACCCCAGTGGCTGTTGCCGTGGCAACTTATAGCGAGCTAAATAAACATTAAACGTTTCAAAACGGTGATAAATTAACAAAATTTCACAAGAATACACGTGGCTGAGAGATAAAAGTTCATCCTTCGCCAGAACAAAACAGTTTCAACATATGCAAAGCATGGCGCGTTAGAAGGCGCTCGTTTACATACACTGCACGGGCCGACCGGGTGGGGAAATTCCACATTCCCATAAACAAGGAGAGTATAACGTGAGCGAGCCGCCCGTCCAGGTTACCCTCGTCAACAAAGTCAACTACAACAAAGTAATACCCGCCAGAGCGATTAGCTTTTTTTGGCTAACTTGAGGTAATATCGACGTACGAGAACTACTATGAGAGACACAAAGCCTCTATTACTGTCTGCTGTGGAAAACAACCAAATGTTACATTTGCTTAACCAAACATTACGGCTGTTTTATTTAAGTTACTGTCTTTTAAATACAAAAAAGGTCGCTAACGCGCTCTCCCGAGTCAAGCTGGCTAACTTACGATGACGCCAGAACTTTCAAAATAAAAGCGGCGGTAGCACTTCGTTAGCGTTTATATGAAAAGTGAAGCCAACAAAGCAGCGATATAGTTTAAAAAGACTATCTACATAATCAATTAATGCTCTATGTTGGTTTACGAAGCTACTGCTGAGCTAAAGATACATTTAACCGCATTGTATTTCTAACAGTATTTTATTTTGAATCTTTCTAACCTGAAGTATCCGTTGTGTATCGTGTTTAGCTTGTAACTTAGCAGCGTTTAGCGTCTTGTTAACAGCATCAAATTTCGACTCACCGAAATATTCTTCCACCAGACCGGAACAAATCGACGACAGTTCACAAGAACTTTGACCCACAGACGAGATATCGATCCTGACAGTAACGCTTTTAGATTTGGTCCTCTCTCACAGACCCATCTGTCCTCAGATTGACTCGACACGTGTGTGGACCACGATTCACTGCTGCTGCAGTCACATCATTCATGACCATCCACACAACACTGCGCTGCCTTCAGGTACGCCTCGTAAACAGCCGTTGCCCACACACTTGGGAATGTTGCGTTCAACGGGCGACGTGGTTGCGTAACTTGAACCGTTCACGTTGTTGACTAGAGTCAAGATGGATTACTTAAAGTTAAACACATTCATAGTGAAATGTATTTCCTCAGGCTCCTACAATGTTTTTTATCAATTAAAATGTATATAAAAGGATGGTAATAAAGAATATAGAAAATGTAAATAATAATGGTTATTATGGTGGATAAATAAGTAAAAAGTTTCAATTCAATTCAAAGATTTTTATTGTCATTGTATTTCTACAATGAAAAATTGTTGGCACTTCTTAAAACAAAGGCAAAACAAAACGAAACAACAGCTTAGGACACAGAACGTTAAACAATACACAATAAATAAAGGTTAAAAAGTTTAAACTCAAATGTATGAAAACCAAAATGTATGCATAAATCAAGCTAGAACTGTTACCACGGGTTGACTTCTTAACACATATTATATATTTATTTTATATGCAAATGTTTAACTCCTCTGCACAATTTTAAATCCTATGCAAATGTTGAATTTCTCTGCAAATGTTTAACTTCTCTGTACATATTTAAATTTAGATCTATCTCAGGTCAATTTTAACATATGGATACTGTGTTATAGGTTAATTCTAATGTATGTTTAATCTATGTTTGCATGCTGCTACTGGATGCTTGAATTTCCTTCAGGATCAATAAAGTATCTATCTATCTATCTATCTATCTATCTATCTATCTATCTATCTATCTATCTAGAGTCCTTACCACAGCGACTGTGACTGTCTAATTAAGCAGAAAATAGATAGATATCGCCCAGTTTTATGACTTTAAAAACGTATACAAAATAAATATATACACAAACTCAGTACAGTAACTTTGTGCAAAAAAAATGTGCATCCGTAGTCAGAGAATGAGTCAAGTGCAAGTTATGTATTATTTGTCCATATCCAAATATCAACTTCAGTGCCCCCACAATTGCCCTAATAAATCTTAAAAGAAAATACAAAAATACAAAATACTTCAGCAAAATTAGCTCAATAATGTTGGCCTCGAACAGTAATATTCCTGTAGCAAATTTGGTACATTAAACACAACACGACCATTTGGATACCTACAATGTACAAGCACAGCATGTCAAAAATAATATTTTTTAAAGAGGTAAATGTACTCATAATGAAACACTTTTAGAAAGTCATATTATATATGCAGAATTAATGGATTATTATGAATATGTAATCAATATTTTAATGTTGTACCTGCATCATGTGAAGACATTTTTACCTGCTACATAATACTATTGGGCACATTAATCTATAACAATGCATCATATTTTAAAAACTATGTGTTCTGTTCTGTATGTAATGTAATGTAATCTGCAAAGTAACTTCCAACTACTGTAATGATAAAAGATGAAGTAAACGTGTAAATTGTAGAATACAAGTATAAGAAACATACGTTGTACTACATTAAACTACTTGAATAGATGTAATCTACTTAGTTACTCTCCACCACTGTCTACACACCAATTAGGTATTTCTTGTAATATTTTGGCCGCTCCATTTTCATACATGAGAGGGTCAGAATATTACAAGTAGCTTTTTAACATAATGCACTCCAGTACAACACCACCACCCACTACAATCTAGTAGAAATATTACCTGACAGTGTTGACAAAGCTATATAAAAGTAGAATTTATGGCAGAGCATGGGATCACAGATTGGACATGTTTACCTAATGAAGTAGCCAGTGAGTGTATATCTTGGCTATCACAACAAACCCCTGACATGTACTAGATTTATGACTTTCCCAGGCCGTTTTCTTGTCACGAGCACCTGAAGGCAGCACACTTTACATTTTTGAATCAGCAGGGGGAGCTCATGTTTCACGTTTAAAGGCTCAGGTTGGTGAATGGAACAAAAAAAAAAAAAGTTGCGTTTTCCTTCATGTACAAAGGCTTTTAGCCAGCTGATAAAAACAAAACAAAAATAAACTAGATGTTTGGTTTAGCTTGACAGACTGTGCTAGGTATTTATCAGCGTTAGATTATTTAGCTCAGAGCATTGCTCATGCTCATCAAACGTCACAAGTTTTGCACATTTTATCTGTGTGACAATTTATTTGTTCATTACTAAATCCACAAAGAATGACTAGAATACATTAGTGTTAGTCAATGAATAGAATAAGCTTAAATGCCACTGTCAGAGCCATCTTGTCCTGACAATAGCTCTAACAATGTATCAGTGTGACACCGGTGATAATGTAAGCTGCTGCTCAGGAGCAACAAAGCGAGGCTGAATTGATCCTGCAGCAGAAACACTTCACTGATCGGAGGCTCAGAGATGTTTTTCCTGCTGGGTTACAACACATAGGTTCTTTTTTCATTCCCTGACACAAAACAACACTTTCTGTCGCTCTGCTCCATATAATAAATGGCTACAGTCCAAAGTGGTTAGTTACAGTGTACTGTGGAAAGGTCAATGGTCCTGTGATGTGGATCGCAGCGTATTATCCTCATTGTGCTCAGTGAGATATGAAGTCTAGGCAGGGAGCACTGCGGTCTCAATTTTGTCAAACTGTGACTCGTTCAGATTAAACAACAAGACGTCCACGTAGCCCACTGTTGTTTGGATCATCTGTAACTGGGTTCACTGGGCTCACTGTGTGGGTGAGCGCAAGCGCTGCAAATTAAAATAACAAAATGATGGAGTTAGTGACTGATGGCTGACTCACAGACAGATAACTGCAGAGCTGACTGATGCTTCTATGTAACACCCAAATCTCTACTTGTGAGCCTTAGCAGCCAGCTTAGTCTCTGGAACACTGGAGGGGGGTTTAATGAGAGTTTTAATTCATTTTTGACCGGAGCTGTGATTGAATTAAACTCCCACAGAAGGGCTGGATCCTCTCCTCACCACAAGCCATTTCCTCCTATTAGACATGTAACAGAAGCAGCAGGCAGGGCGGCAGGTCAGTCTGAGATGAAACTGGCTATTCTTCATTCATTTTATGCAACATATACTCTTACAGACTCTGCTAATGTTTTGTCACACGTGCACTGTGCTCCTTTGAGTGTAACATTTAACAAAATATGCTTATAGGCTGGATTCCAGAATGCATTTAGCCTTGCTTAGCCTAAAAATTGGACTATTTACATCTTGTAATGGTTACATATTGCGTACTTCCATACTTGAACTTGCTATTTTAAGTACATAACTGTGTTCACACTGTCAATAATGGACGTGCAGTGTACTATGAGTACCCGGATGGTGTACTAATAATGGTCAAAAAGTTGAATGTGGAGCGCTAGACACTTCTCGCCCTCAATGGTCGCCCTTTTGGCTACGTAGGGGAATGGGAAGGACCACCGGCACTGTGAAAATGGCGGCCGAGGAAGCTGCTGGAGGTGAAGCAGTTGCGGTGAATAGCGTACTATATGTTTATATGTGATATATATGTTTTATATTTTGATTTTGGCTGTCAAATATTGGCACTATTGGTGGTTACAGTTTATATTTCCAGTCTTTATGCTAAGCTAGGATGCACACATTCCGATTGTTGACATCTCATCTCCTTCCTCTCAGAGATGGTGAAGTTCCCAAAACGTTTAACTAGCCCTTAAACCTCCTTTTTTTTCTGGCCTCGGGCTGCAGTAGAAACAAGCCATGAACCTAACATTGATATGACTTCTTAAGTTGAGATATCATTTGGAGTTGTGTTTCTGGCCACCTGGCAAATGTAAGTTCAATATTCTCTCTCTGTTCTCTTCTCTTTCTGCTTTTTTTTTGGTCTCCACCAACTCCAAAGGGAAATATCTTGAGCTGCTAAATGCCCCACTGTGTCCACCAGCTAGTCTCTAACTGTGTCTGTCTGCAGTTTGCTAGTGTAGAGCTTTTTCTCTGAAAACAGCTGCCTGCTGCAGCTGAAAAAGACACTATGAGAGTGCTAAGGGTGAACCTAAACAATAAAGTTGCAGTCAGACAGCCACACAATGGCTACATAAAGCTGAGTGGAGCTGCAGATTCAGGTCACAATTCTCTGTAGGTTCATCACGATGAGCGACCCCTTTATACATATTGTCACATTGTTTTCACACTGTTACCTGATATTTAACATCGACTATACCCAGTATAGTAGTAATATACGTTAAGTAAGGTGCCAGAGGGCTTGTGTCTTAACAGACTGTCCTTCCAAAAAAAATTATCCAAGACCAAAGATTCAAGACCAAAACTGTTTTTTGTACCAGGCTGTAAACGTGTATTACTGCTGTGAAGTTGGACATTTTAACATGGGGGCTTATGGCGATTGACTCGTTCTGTAGCCAGCCTCAAGTGCACGTTTGAGGAACTGCAGTTTTTTGGCACTTCTACATTGGCTTCATTTCACAGCCACAGAGGTTGCTGCTTGCTGTCTACCTGTGATTAATATACTAACAATTTATTCTGACAATATTCCAACCATTGTTTTATGGGTTGTTCTATTTATTGCTGTTTTTCTTTGGAACTTGCACACAAAGGAAATAATGCAGTTCTTTTACTTCTTTGTGTGTTTAGAGCGTGCGTGGGCAGACCTGTATATGTAAGACATATGATAAATGTTTGTCTTTTATATGGTACATCATTTCTGCTTTGGTTCCCCGTGGAAGACATGGGTGGTATAAGCAGCGATAACATGCATGGCTACACAGACGAAGAGAAACGAAGCGCGTCACATAGAGAAACTCATAATTCATGAACAATAGTGCTCACACTGATTCACATCTGTTGAAGGAGCAGTACAGAATCATCACAGCACTGTGCGCTTTGCAGCAAAAATAGAAACAAGAATGATTTTATTGTCATGTCACTGAAGGAGAGCTGGGTTGCTGTATTTCAATAAGAGACAACAGAAGATGGATGGGTGGAACACTGGAAGCATATACAGTTATTGAAGGCTTATACAAGACTAAAATACATTTCTACTGCCACTGCTGATACACAAGACTGTCCTCCCCAAGAAAAACGTCAGCATTAGTCATTTCATGTCGGAAAAATGACAAATGTTTACAAGCGACAAAGCTCCCTCGCGGCTGCAGGAATTATGACGCTTGTCCGTCAGGAGCAATGGAGTCAACATAAGGATGTGGGTGGGGTGGATGGACGGTCAAAAAATGTCATTGCAGACATCTGTTTGCTTCCTGTTTTCCACCGACAGTCAACATTGGTTTCTTTTAACCGTGACCTTAACCAAGTGGCTATAATTGTAACCATGACGACGATGGTCCCTTGACCTTAAGGAAGCGGTCATCTTAACCCGAGTCCAGATGTTTTTCTAACCTTAAAGTACTTATTTTAACCCGCACTATGATATTTCTCCTAAAAACTAACCAGCCTTAACCACTGTGTTGTCACATCATAAAATTGATTTATTTCTTTTGAAATAGAGAATTTCAGAGTTTCTGGAAGGCACTGTTGTACGATGGGGGCAGCAGTAGCTCAGTCGGTTCGAGTCCAGCATTGGACCAAAAGTATGGAGGGTGGACTGGTAGCTGGAGCTCCGTCTCTCCACGTTTGAATGTTTATGACCCCTTTGTTTGTGTGTGGTTGTATTTCAGGTCTGTATATGTAAAAATGTCCCCTTGATGGATCGTGGAAGTATTTCTTCTATTCTATTCAATGTCATCCTGCCATGTCATACAGCATATAAACATAATGGAGCACAAAGTTTCAGTGCCAAAATATTGAGATGATTTTAGCGGCAAAGCAGCTCTAAAACAAATAGTTCAATGAATCTTTATATGCTTTCTTTCTGAAAGTGAAATGAAAATATTAATATCAATCTTGTGTGCGACGTAAAGTCACAATGTGGTTTGCCTAGCTCAGCATAAAGAAAGGAAGCAGCAGGAAGTAAAAAACATAAACCTACTGACAACTTTAAGGCTCACTAATTAACATGTTTCTCATTTGCTAAATCAGTTGATGAATGACTATCTAAAAAATAACATTGAACTGACTGTATGGTTTTAGTGGAAATGACATACTGGAACAACTTCTTGGTGAACAACAGCCAACAGGAAGCTTCTCCAAGTCTTTTGTCTACCAGGTTTGGTACCATCTTGCCTGTAGAGAGTCCAAATCTGGTCTCAAGTTGTTGCCCAAGAAATCGCTAGCATGTAACTCCGTGCACAGATGAAACAAAGAAGATACAGCATCAGACAACTGACAATCAGATAACATGAGAGTTGATGTGTTTTTTACCTTTGGACAGAGCCAGTTCAATCTCTTTCCTCCTGCTTCTAATCTTATGCTAAGCTAGGCTAAACACATCCAGAAGCTCCGTACTTAATTCAGTGAAATGACTTCTCACTCCTACAAAAGGACTGTTTCTTCAAGGCAAGGTGGGACAGATTTCATTGATGATTTCCTCTGCTAACAGAGGAGGAAAATCTTAAACATTGAAATATGAAAAGCATGAAAGCTTTTAAATAAAAGACCAGTAGATCTGTCTCACGATAGTGTCTAATTCATCACATTTGTCGTGCGTGGTACAATCCTTATCCCACTCATCCACTGTGAAAAATGTAGGCCTGTCTCAGTAAAGCTTTAGTAATAATGTGGGGGGTTAAACACCATGCTGAAGCAGTTTAGTGCTGAGGACTGCCTTTCCATGTGAGTGTGTGAGCAGAGTGGAGTCGGGCTGTGAAGGGGGATGGGCAGATTACAATGTCTTACACCATGGTGATGAAGTCTCTCTCTCTCTCATGCACACTGACTCTTTTATTGCTCTCAACCGCTCTCCATTTAGACCAATAGATCCAGACGGTTTGTTCATGTAATGGGCTGATAGCAGATAGCATTCAGCTTGATCATCCACCTCAGATATAAAATATAAAAGGTTGTCACTTACCACAGATATATATCTGTATATACACACATATTACACCTACTTGTTTGCATTTTAAAGATATTTTAATGCTTTATGTAAATACAGTTACTGACAGGCCTATATCACAAAGCTCCTCCTCACTATTAAACAAGAATCATGAGATAATCCTTCAAATTCAGGTGATTATACATGCATGAAAACATAGTTATGAATATTATATTCCATGGCTGCCTCATTCTAAAAATAAAGGCCCCAAATCGTACACACTGCACCTTTAAGAGTGAATTTAATATATATGAAGGAATTTGTATTCCCAACAGGTCTGCCATTAAAGTAACGTAAGGGGTTGATCTACAAATGGATAAATCAATTGAACATTCTATTTTAAGGATTTTCTCCATGAATGAAGAGGTTTTGAGGTGTAAAACAGCACTGAAATGCATCAAATAACATGAATTTCCACCTTAATTGAAAAATAAAGGTCCTTTTAAGGTACACATTAAAGGCCCCTCACACTCTCACATCCACTTATTCTGTCTGACCTCTGCTCAGGTTGACTTCTGTTCTGGATTTCATACACTAATAATAAAGCCCTTCAGCTCAGACATGGAATACAAATATAGTGCTGGCTTCTCAAGCTTCTAAAGTGATGACTTTTAGTCATTCAGGCGTGTTATGTAAATGTTTGTAATGACTTCATTCAAACATGACCATGAATTGGAGAAGAAAGGTTTCTTTCAGGCTGCATCAGTGATGGATTTTAAGTCTTGTTTTACAATTGAAGCATTAATATGAATGAGCATCATAAGCGTAAGGGACACCCATCTCCTCTAATAGATTGATCAATTTCTTCATGCAATGACCAGAAGTGCTCATAATTCCTGCTTTCTAGGCTGATCCAACATGATTATAAACAAACAAATTGAAATAGGTCCATTTAAAGTGTTCTGTGGTTTACCGAGTCTCTTTATTTTCTTTGTGTAAAGGAGGTGATAATTGTCCAATGAACGTTCTTACAGAGGTGAACAAGAGAGAATGTCATGCCTCTTTTTGCATGTTCTACCTTCTCTCTTTCGTTGTGTTGTGTGTATTCACAGCGTGTTTTCTAAATGCTGCACGTTTATTGTGAAATTGATGATCTTTTTAATATTGCTTGTGTCTTTTTCTAGTTGTGTTTTCTGAAGTTGCAGTGTGTCGAGCTCTCTTGACCGGGTTGCCTTCTGTTTTCCTCAGAGCTTGGCTCCGTGAAGAAATGATCAACACCACTATGGAAATATACGAAAAGAAAGAAGCATGTTCACTGAAGAGGTTAATTGAAATTGTCAGAATTTGATATTGAATTTCGCACAAACAAGTAACTACAGCAGGGGGGTGATGTTAATGTTTGAAGGAAACGTTTGGAGAAAAAGCTCAAGCCTTATAAATCAAGCCTTCATTTTCCTGTGAAATATCGTAGTGAGGAGTATAGGGAACAAGTATAAATGTGGATGGTGCCCTTCTATCGCCGTTACGCTGTGAAATCAACATTACTTCTTTACTACTTCATAATGACAAGTTAAAGCAAAACGAGTTGTCTGTCTTCACTTTAAAGGTGTAATTTGTGCCCTAACAGGTGCAACAAGGAGAGTCAGGAACATGTCAATCAAGTACAGTGTGTACAGAGAAGAGGTCTAATCAGGCACACATTAGTATCACCTGTGGGGGGTTAACCATGTGGTTTTCTTGTTATTCGCTCAATTTGAAGTGCTTTTACCCCTCAGTCGTGCAGATAATCCTTTAAAAATACCACAACACATTACAGTGATTATTTTATCTATTACGACGTCATTATCAGTGAGTTAATGGCATTAAAAAGTCAAAATATTAAAGTCAGTGTAAAGGCAATTCTGAGACTTCTTCCAAAATACATTAAATATGTTGGAAAATAGTTGAAAAAATGTGAAAAGACTTTGAATGATGTATTAAAGAAATGTGGAGTTAGAGGTTAAAACGGATCCAGGATTTTGTGGGCGGTCCTAAAGGGTGGCTCGATGACACGCTGAGGCCACCCTGAGCATACCCCTGCACTCCTAGCAGAGAGATAGAAATTAATTAATCTCGATCAGAGTGTTTCAAAGTTAGTCATGTCATTTTCTGAACTCATCTGACACGTTTCAGTCACTTCAAAATGGCTGCTTGACTGCTCCCACGAGTGGGCGTGGCTTCAGCGCATTCGGCGGACCCGATTTTGACACCTGATTTCATAAACTTGTCGATGTTTTTAATGATTCTAATTTGGCTGGGTGGTTAATAACACTTTCTTCTTTGGTCTGACAAACTAAGAACACATGTAGCCTATTCTTACTTTACACAGTCTTTATGTACACAGGTCTGTTGCGACTGCAATGCCGCGTACACCAGTGCACACATTGATTTCATTTGATGACGTCTGCTCTGTGAGCCGCACTGTGAGCCGCACTGTGAGCGAACATTCATTACATGACATCATTAACCACTTAATGGGCAACAGTGTGCTGCGGGGTGGTGAGGAGGCTGCATGTGTAAACATTTTGTCAAGCTCTGCCGTATGCTGCACAGATCAAAGCCACATCATACTGCTTTGTGTTATCACGATATGCAGAATGTCTTGTGATGGTTTCACAGCTGTTTCACAGCTTTTCTACACTGATAACAAGATATATCACATTTTCTCAGATGCTTCAGTTGGCAGTTGCCATGCCAATGTTAAAGCTGAAATTATTTGAATTTATAGTTCTCTGTAATATTCATATATTGTATTGTATTGTACCTTACTAACACACTGGATGCTTACTTATGTCAATCACAAATATGAAATTATCAGTATTGATATTGGCTTGGTCATTATCTTGGCTGTATCTGCCTGATGATTAGATTACATAAATAGTATTTATTTGTTTCACAGTCTCAACAGTAACAGTAATCCTTAGTTTTAATTCAGTTTTCTGCTCCATCTTGGTTTTTTGGAGCCAGAAGTGACCATATTTGGACAAGAGGGCGGAGCTGGGGACAATACGCATTGCATACCTGCTTTATCGTCTATTACACTCTAAATGGGACCATAATTTACTAAATGATCATCAGGTATTTTCAGGTATTCTTAATGGTTTTTTAGAGTTTGTCATTTCCTGGTAAGGATAAAGAGTTGTTGAAGGCTCATTCTGTACTCGGAGGCTTATACGAATTTTGCATCCAATGAATCGTCTCGCTTATGATGCCGCCAGAGCGGAATGATTCCTGTTTTATATGGTCTATGAGTGACTCAGAGGGCTGTTACATGCATGTACGGCCAGACTTCACTGAAAACCACAACTTTATATCTTTCTTTTCCTTCTGATGTCCTCCGGGTGCTCAGCTTCAACTCTAAGTGATTTACAGAGTTTCTTGATGAACATAGCTTTAATGACTTCCTGACGTAGCTAACCGCAAATTAACTTAGACTACAAAGGTGATTTACAGATTTTGTCGATGGTAAGATTGCTAAGTAGCAAACTGTTAACTGTTCAATCAGCCATGCAGCTAACCAAACTGATTCAGCCCAGCATGACACACCAATGGTTTCAGAAGTTATTAGCAGTCCATCCGGTATGTCTGTGTTTACTGGAAGGTAGATCCTGACACTTGATTATCACTAGCGCTACCTACAATTCATAGCAGTCTGGGTAACACACATTCAGCTCTATTGGCTATTGTCAACTCTAATCAATATCTACAAGTCCCTCTTTTTCTGCCTGTTTTTACAGGAAACATGTGGAAGCAAATAGCACTCTGCTTTATGTTTCATGGGGACTAAATCTGCCAAACTGACCACCAATGTGCTGCTCAAGAAGACAAAGAGAGAGCCTACTTTTTTCTGTTACTTTGTTTGTTGAAAGCTAAGCCTAATTAGATTTGTTGATGGACTGATACTGGATTTTGGATCAGTAAAATGTGACTGAACCCAACCCTACTTAAAGGATAGATTTTCGATGGAGTGTTCTTTTAATTTTTAATATTTGCACAAAATCAGGTTTTGGCAGCTTAAGTGCAAATCTATCAGTATTTGTACTCGATTTTATCGGCCTCCTCTGCTTCAGACTCCCTCCCCATCTGTTAATGCTCCAGCACGAGCCGGTGAGCTGCCCCAAGATGTAACTGAGCGTGTTTATATCACAGAAACATGAACCGACGCTATTGAGCAGCGTCACACTGATGCAGTTGTGAGGCTTTAAGGCTCACTCCTCCACTGCGACTTTTATCTCATTTAATTATGCTGAGAGGATGACATCGGAGCAGGGCTTTTGTACACGCTGAGATATGGCTCTGTCGCGTGGGAACATCGGTGGGCATCTGTACCCCCACGCCTCGCCCCCTTCACACAGACCGATCTCTTCATCTTCCTCCTTTCGTTCATTGGTTAATGACATTACTCATCTCTCCCTTGGCCTTAGCTGTGTCAATGGAACAGCTGGGGTTGTTCCTAGAGCACAGATCCTGGGAAACATAAATCAAAACTCCTCCTGCTGCCATTGATTGAGACAGAGGGAAGCGAAGGGCAAACCTTCCTTTTGTCCTCCGTTTTATTTTTTAGGATCTCATTCATATAAATTACTAGCTGAACGGGAAGGGGAGTTTGAATGTCACACACACTGTTCTTGGTTAAGTTATTCCTACATGAACTCAACCTTGAGAAAGGTCTACTCTGGTGTCCTTCTTGGTGACATGTTTTTTTTTCCCATTTGGACTGTCCTGACCATGACCACCTTGCACATCCAGAGGTGGCCGTTCCCTTGTTTTGCATATAGCGAGGGAGAGGCTGCGAAGATATCTGTTAGACCAGAAAAGGCAGTCCTCCAAACCGAAGCCATAAATGTGGAAACTGAAAAAGGAAAATATGCACACCAATAATCAACGCAGCGCTTGTTTTTGCTCCCAATTTTTTTTCCCAAATTGTCTTATACCCTAATATTCCAACGAATTCTAGCTCATACTATTTCACTTCAACTCATGAGAAATGTTGTGTCTATATTTTTAGCTATATCTTTTTTTTTTTTACATTTCAGAGTTGAAATATTAAGAGAATTTACAAGTATTAAGTGTTACCGCTCTGTGTTGGTGTGGGATAGTTGTTTATACCACCATGGGATTCTCTATTGAAAGTCAGACAGATGAAATTCTTTGTGGTGGACTGACAGCCCCTCAAGGTAAATAAAGGCTTTCATTGCATTGTGTTTTACACACTCGACTAAACTGAAGGTTTAGTCACTGTATGAAAAACCTCACATTTTTAAAAGATGAAGTTACCAAAGATTTCTGTGCAAATAAATCTAGAAGGCAATTTCAATGGGTTCAATTCACCTTCAAATGTGTTTATTGTGTTTGTCCTTCCTATTTCTATTTTTTTGCTCCATACAGATCTCCATATTCACTCAGATATAAGCAACTATTTGCAGTTGATGGATAAAGGTCATTGCAATAGAAAACTTTCTCTGAATGAAATAATCTTCCACTTCCACTACTTCTTTCTGCTGCTTCAAGACATCTTTATTTTCTCATCTTAAAACAACTTATTTACGGTGTGGTAGATAGTATGCTCTAACCTAAGCAGTTAAAGCAGTTAACCTCGCTTATTACCAAGCTCCTAAGGGTGGCTACAATAATAAAGGATCATCCTGCATTGAAAAATAAAATGCGCTGCCTCTTCTGGCTAAATTCCAACAGGCACGGATGCGACCTGTGTGTAACGTGGCCACTGGAGCGAATCGTGGCCTTTCTAGTCATTGTTCGAAATCCCAACAGAAGCTCTGCAGTCTGTTTCAGAAGCATCCCAGAATCAGCATATTTACATATTTAGAAGCACAAAAACCAAGGAAAAAATGACCAAATCTGAGCAAATGAACAAAGTCTGGTGGGAAAAACACTGAAATACTCTTGGTGGGGTTTGAAGTTGCGTGGAGAACGGACCAAAAGAGCATCATTGCCACGACTTGATGGAGATGCTCCCAGTGAGGTTAAGGCTTTACTGAATCAATACACTTTATCACACATTTTTGTTGAGACACTACTCCAATGCATAGACTACACTACATTTTCACATGCTTGAAATTACAAAAAATATAGCAGAGAAGTACTAAATCAGAATTTGCGGAATAAAACGACAGGCAAGCTGTTCAGCGTCCTTTGTTCATTTTCTTCAACCACCTTCTTGAAAAGGTTGGTGCTGTGATATTGTTGATATCCAAAACCCTGTTGATATCAAAGTAGGTGCCTTTCTCCTTTTGACTTGAATCGAAATATTCCAAATACACTGTATACATACTCAAAGAAAGCTCCTAAAACACGAATAATATCGGCATGTGGCACATGTCTCAATCAGAAAATGCTACATTTGGAATATCCACAAATTTGGAATACTGTCATATTTACAATAGAAGTGGAGAATTAGTGTGCGTGTAAATGTAATCACTGCCCTTTGGAGCCACCAAGATAAAAAAAACTATATACCAGTCAATAGGTCCAATCCAATCCAGTAAAAAGTTCCTACCTTATAGGTCCAATGTGTAAGATTTAGGGGGCTCTACTTACTTTGGTTTCATTAGTGTACAACGGACAAACCAAACACTGCCTCTAGATAAGGCTTTTCGTGTTTTACGCGCCCACCATAGTTTCTCCTTCATGCTAGGAAGGAGTGGGTGAGGTGGAGGGGTCATTGGGGTCACACTGGTCTTTTAAGAACACTATGGAAAATATCTGTGGCTGTTAAATTGTGTGTTATCTTGTTCCACAAAACCCATTTGACCTTGGCTTGTGTTGCAGAGGCAGTAAGATAATCTTCAAGATTCTCGTGCCTTCGCTTCTTCTAATTTGGTAAGATTTTTTTAAGTTGCTCCAAAAGTAGGCTGGTATATGATTTTTTTTTTGTCTCAAAAAAGCAGATGTGTGGCTATGTTTTAACAGCTGTCCCAGTAACCTTCTTGGATATGGCCAGTACATGATTGGAGTGTGGTGCACCACAGCTGTTTTCATTTTGGCTTGGAGTGATGCAGACTGTCCGATCCCATCCAGCAATTCTTGCATCCATCTGAACCAATACCCTCCAGTTGTTATTGTGTTTTATTTCTTCTTTTATAGTAATAGAAGAGGCATGGTAAGTGCAGCAACAATAGACAGTGTAGCTTCAGAAGTGACAGCAATAGTATTAGCAGCAGTGGTAGCTGTGATGGTAGCAGTAGTACAAGCAGTTGTAGTCGTAATGGTTGTAGATGAAGCAATGACATGAACAGTGCAGTAGTAATAGTAATAGTAGTAGTAGTACTACAAGGGCAGTCATAGCAGTAGCAATAATAGTTACACTGTTGATAATAGTAAAAGGCAAAAGATTTGGCAGAAGCAGTAGTGATGGCAGCACCATTGGTGATATTAATAATAGTAGATGTATAAGTAGCAAATAGTTGTGGTAGTAGGCTATTAATAGTAGCAGTAACAACAACAATGATAGTTTTAATAGTTTTAATATTCAAAGCAGTTGTATTAGCAGCAGTTGCAATAGTAGTAGGTGGTATTAGTATTAATTGGAGTAGTTATTGTTGCATTAGAAATGACGAGTTGTATTAGTACAGGTACGGGATTGTCCAGTGTTAGAAAAAAAATATGGCATGCTATTTATTCCGTATTTTTGTGAACACCCAACTTGTAAACTACATTTTCACATGATTGTAATGACATGAGAAATAGTAAAACCAAAACGAGTTTCACAAGACATAGCAGAGAAATATAAAAATCGTGAAAGAGAATGACAAACAAATTGTCCATAAAGCCGTGTCATCTTAGCCCTGGCTCCAGAGACTTGGACCCACGGTTTAAAAAATACAATGTGGGCGAATACCTCCAGCTCATGCCCGCCTGTAAAAACAAAGCGACTGCCCAAATACAGATCTGAATTGCAGAGTATTTTCTGTATGATAGACTGTCCAACCTGAACAACAGTCAGCAGACGTCTACGACATCCGAGCAGCACAAGGGCATGACACCAAGACTTCCCCAGAGGAGGATACAGTAACTTCTTGTTGTCTGATGTGTGTAGTTATTAGATTTACAAAGTGACTTATAATCGAGATGTCACAGAGTCGATAGCTGACTTGGATAGTGTTTAGAGTTATCAACTTAGTAACGCTGTGCCGTTCTTCCAGATGCACAAGTTGACGTTCCTCTGAGGATGCAAGAGGGTGTGTGTGAAAGAGAGAAATTTAACCAATAACCCACTCGGTGGAAATTCATCTTCCAAAGGCATCCTTTCTGAAAGGCACAGGACTGAAGGTTAAATGAAACTTATTTTATAATGCCTGCGCATACACTTATTGACTGCTTCCTTTACATTCATGTAGAGAGTAGCAGAGGACCTTGAATTTGATACATAAAAAGCACAAGTTGGTGCATAAAAATTTACCAGAATGCAGGAAATAAAGTGTCTGACTCACAAATTCTCATGGGGGAGAGGAACTCCAGACCCCTGCGCTTGATTTGTGTCCCCTGGGCATGAGGCTGCTGGCAAGGTGTCCCTTATTTTTCAACACTGAATGAAGGTGGCAACCCTAGCAGTAATAGTAGCTGCAGTTTTTGTAGTACTAGCACAGGTAGCAACAGCAGCAGCAGCAGCCTGCAGTAAAGAAGTTGTAGTATTAGCAGCAGCAGTGATGCTGGCTTAATTATGTTATCAGAAATCATTTAGCACATGCTCAAGTTGCTCTCTCTCTGAAGTTGCAGGCCTCCTAGCTCTTTGGTAGGGCTGTTTTCCAGGGAGTAACAGCTCTGCGGCCACGTGTCTGGGAGGTCAGGAAGGTGGGGGGGAGCAGGGAAGGGAAGCAGAGGGGAAAATCACATGTTCCCAGGAATGTTAGGCTCTGTTGTGGGTGAGCAGTGGGAAGCTCATGGCCATCAGCAAGAAAACAGCGGAGGAGCTCAGTTAATTTGAGGATAGAGAAGAACAGACCATGTGTCAGGGCTGGTTATGTTGCTTACAAGAGAGCAGCAAAGCAGCCATAAATAATATGAACATGGGTGTTTATTCATTTGAACTGAATTTCTAAAAGTCAAAGCCAATTTGATATATTTGGACTGAAGCTGTTGATAGCCAGACTCTCGAATGACAAAATAGGTTGTGTCATAAAATCCAAATACATGACCTGTTATGAAATCCCATACTTGTCTACTACTTTGACTATGAGACGTGGCTAAAAGCTCAGTCAAAAGAGTAGCAGACTTAAGACTCAGGACTATTCTATCAGACAAAATTGTTCGTCGTTGCCGTCTGAAACAACCCATAAAAGCGTTAAATAGCATTAAATATGTAGATAATACAGAGTTTACATAGTTTTTCAACCTTGGGGTCAGGACCCCACATGGATGATAAGAATAGTTTGCCGCAGATCTATTCATCATTCAACTATTCTATTCAACAGTCATTTTTTTCCATTAATTCACCTGAATAAAAGAATAAATAAATAAAATAGAGATGTCACAGGTCAAAAGATGTTGAGTAAACTTACACTACATATGAAATATGATCAAAAAGTGCCATTAGAGTCATTGAATGTGCTATATGAATAATAAAAATCACAATAAATCTGTCATCAGTCAAACTGCAGAGGTGGATGAGACTAACTGGATCATAAAAAAAAACTCCTCCATGACCGCTTCACTTCATGTATTAAAGCTGATCTCGTAATCTGCAGTTTGCCTTTAGCTTGTAGAGCTTCAGCTCACACAGAGAGGAAGAAGCAGGAATCTATGATCTCCATATAGAAGTGGTCTGCTATTGCCTGTGGCTTATTGAATTCCCTCTAGTCACCACAGGAAGAAAATCCTAATTGACAATTTCACACCGACTCCTTCCCTCCCCCGTTATTCATTTCCTATCATTAGTCCATGATGGGTCTTAACTGTATTCCATCTCTTTATTAAAATTACTTACACATTTCCTCCTCTTCCCCCATATCACCAGTGCCCTGCTTACTGCTGCGCTTGGAGTGCCCTTGCGAGGCTAGTCTTTGAGGAGCGAGCTGAATTGGTTGTATAATTGTCTGTTACGTAACTGAGTGAATTAGGCAGGAGATATGTTTAAAATGAGGGCACGGATTGGTGGCAGTGAAGAATACTGTGTTCTAGCTTTTTGCCTCGCAGAATAAAGGGGGGGAGGAGAGTTTGTCCATAAAAGTGTGTGTGCGTGTGTGACAACGGCAGTGAGGGATGGAAAGGAAAAGACAGAAACAGATAAAGCTGGTGTGCAGCAGAGGGATAGATGCGTAGGCATGGTGTAACAGCATGAGTCATCACAACTTAGCTGATGGACGTGTGGCCTGAATCCAAAAAAGGCCCCCCTCCTGGAAAACTACTGTATATCTACATTTCTTGTTCCTGTTTAAAGACGTCTGTGTTTGGTGTTACGGCTCATTGCTGCTGTCTTTTTGCACCGCGCCACCCAGAGATCAGCTGTCAATCAATATGCGGGCAGTACTGTGAATTATTTTCCTTACTGTTGAAGTTTGACTTTCTATAATTATTGCTTTTATCCGCGTCTATCAGCTGTGCTGGCCAAACAAACAAAGAAAATATAAAATCCATAATTTCCTGCACGTCAGAGGACATTTACGCAAAAGACCAGTAGAGTTTTTTAATGCGTTTGAAGTGAAGTTGTGATAAAAACGAGTGAAATGTACTGCCAAAGTATGTGCTTATTCGCCTTCCTGCTGAGAGTTACATAAAAAGATCAATAGCACTCATGTCTGTACAGAAAATATAAAGCTTTTGTACAGTTGTGGTTTAAGGAGGCTGATGCTTCCATTTTCGAATTTTTCTTCGAACTAAATGTTTTCTGGCGATAGTATGGTTGACTGAATAGGTGCTCACAGATTAACAGACTCTCTATTTCGAGTACATTTTTTCAGATGTATTTCTTATTTATGAGTATTTTCTTGTGAGTTGCTATAACAAGTGAATTTCCCCAGTGTGGGATCAATGAAGTCCATCTTATCTTATCTAACCTTTTCACAGCCTCTGAACCACAAACGCATGTTTCATTTACAGTCATGTGGAAAGCCCGGACGTTCAGCTTTTCGGTGTGCTCGTGAAATTTGATAGTGGGAAAGTTTTTCACAAAATATTTGTAAAAGTATCGACCGTTTAGCTCGATGATGCAGTAAACAGAGATGCCAGGACGACGATAAGATCTACCAAACCATGTCACGCTTATTTAAGTAACAGCAGCAGCAGCAGCAGCAGCAGCAGCACCTTTTATACTGTGTCATTTGTTGTCATTTGTTTACTACAGGTGGTAACAGGTGTCCTCAAATCATGCTTCTTTTTCTGCGGTAAAAAGCAGGTTGAAGGATAAGCGATCGGTTTATTCAGAATGTGTATAATTTGACACATGAATCATAACCTAATTTGTCAGGTAATGATAGCTAAATCTGCTGGCTTAGCTGTCCTCTCCATATGTCAGTTTCATATTTGGTATCAATCATCACATCTAATTCTCAGCAAGAAAGCAAAAGAGTAAGTTATGAGTGTATTTTCCAAAATGCTGAACTACTGCTGAGACATTTCATTTATTTTCATGACTTCATTTTTAAAACTTTCACTTTATAGTCATGGCAACCATAAAAATGTACATTTGTAAAATGGAATTATATGTTTATAATTTACTCTTTTAATTAAATCAAAATAGATTCTGCAAATGTATTAACTCTAAATTTCGCCATATGCTTTTGTGGCTTATGAAACGGCATTTAATGTTTGCAACGGCTCCGCCTTGTCACTGAGATTAATGTAGCACTTATATTTATGAAAAGTCCACTCTGTGTCTTTGATTTATTCAGTGGACAGTGTGTGTGTGTGTGTGTGGGCACTAAACTGGTGATGAATGCAATCTACCCACTGCATTCAAAAGCACCTACATGGACCAAAAATCAAGCAGTACCTCGAACTGACAGACAACTCTGGATTACTATATATCGACCATGTAGGTAAAAGAAATTGTTGTCTTAATATCTGCAAAATATATATTTCCGTATTTACATGAGTACTGTATTATAGCTACAAAAAAGTGACGCAATATTGGCAATTTGATTGAAATAAATTGACAAAATATGTATTTATTGTGACGAGCTAAGACAAAATGGACAAAATGTGACTTTGCATTCTACATGTTTAATAGTCAGGCTAATAATTAAGTGATAATTCAACTTCTCAATGGCCTTATCAATTGCTTTTGCAATCGCAGGCGATTACTTGGACCCCAGACTAAATCACTGTGTAATGCTCTCTAAGGAACAAACCCACAGGGTATTTTCACCTGACTCTGCAGTTCCCGTCAGTTCCTAAAGTAGTTCCTACTAATAAGTTTAGGTGCCACCGGTAACTCCCTAGTGGGGGTACCTCGGATCAAGGCTAAATCCTGACAGCTCGGGTTCTTCGCTGTCATCATCCCTCTCTCACCTTTCCTGTCTCTCTCTACTGTCACTATTCAAAAAATAAAGTAAAAAGCCAAAAATAGAAATGAAAGAGTTCAGGTTTTGCTTTTAAACGTACTGTTCGGGTTTTTTTTTTTAAGTGAGGTTGTGTGAGGTACTTTATTCATAGTCAGTGTTATACCTACAGTAGACAGTGGTTAGCGTGCTACCAGTTTGGCAAAGTAAAACAGTAAGAATAGGTTCACTATAGCGTACACTTAACCCTCTGGGGTCTGAGCAATCACCGCGATTGGCCATTGTTACGTGCCTTAAACATCTTTTTCTGCTGATCCTGTCCACAGCAGTGCTTTGCTCTACTTCCGTACTTCAGTGACTGCCGTAACACGCTGACCACAAGTACCTCATACAACCCCACTTCAAAAAATCTGAACTATCCCTTTAACTGATTGTTTCCAGTATCAAAAACCCTATTTCCTTTGTTCATGTGCTGCTAACGTCAGTTGAATTGTGCTGAAATCAAACAAATTAAATACACGCTGACCTTTAAATTCATGTTTTCTTCTGTTCCTGTCCGTCTGCTGTGTACTTGAATCTACACTCCTTTTGTTCTGGTTATCTAAAATGGCAAGACATTAACCACTGACCCTTCTCAATCATGGCTCCATTGTGTTTTCTGCGTCTACAACAATTTCCTTTGTATTCCCTTAGTCGTTATCTAACAGCTAATGCTGTTATCTGTTGACTAGAAAGGAATTGAATTGTCATGCCGTAAAACCGTTTCAATTATATACCAACACAACTAAAGCCACCCGTTTTTAATTTCGAAAATGTACAGGTCCGGTTAAAAATGTTGAGATTTCTTTTTACGTGTAAAGTAAAAAAAAAAAATAAATATTCAGCTGTTATTGATTCTCGGCACATGCTATTTTGTGCTTTTCCTCTTATTCCCAGTAGAAGCCTATGAAGAGTATAACTTCTAGGAAAAATAGTAGATGTTAACAGAACAAGCTCGGTCCACAAAGTCCTTCTTGGAATGCGGTCTTATGCACACCTTCCCTCCCTCCCTCTTATTCCTCTGACCCACAGTCAACACACTCGTGTACAGGATCTGCACGTTTATCCTTAGCACTTCACACAGTGTTCTTTGTTTCCTTCTTGAGCACGCCGGTGCTCAGAACGTTGTGTCTTTTCTTGGTTGAGGAGGGAACAAGTGAAGCTGGAGCCTGAGACTGCTGCTGCTGTTTTTTTATTATGGCACTGATGAGAACAAGCCTCAGAATAGAATATAGTGAACTAGAGAAGAAGAAACAGAATTTGAAGATTTCAGAAAATGAAATGATCACTGTAAAAAAAAAATTTAATTTACAGCAATTGTTTAAACATCACGGACGACGATCCCGCTTTACACACTAGCTGGAATTCTCTGTAAACCGACCAAAAGACTCCACCGATGCACAAAACACATTAAAGAGAATCCAACAATGTCGATATAGCACAGTTAACATGAAACGAAGCTGCATCACAACATTGGACATTTCCCTTTCCCCTCTCACATCTCTCCCCCTCACTAATGAGCCCATTAGCAATTACACATTGAATCAGGCTTCTATGGCAACACAGCATGAGAACACCATTTGGGGTGGAAAAATTTACACAGCATCTCTTCTCGCTGCTGCTTTTAACTTGTCTGAAAAATAACCTTTTGATATTTAATATTTAGATAGAACCTATTTAACAGTTTGGACATATAGCATGTCAAATCTTTTATCTATGGAGTATCCAGAATACTGGACTGTGTTTATGTAAGATTTTAATTATTTACAGTGGTACATATGTAATGTAAATTGTCAATTTTTTAGTTACCTCAGCTACAGGCCTTAATTTGGAACAGGCTTATGTTAATGACAGTCCTTTATTACCTCAACCGAGGTAGATAGGTTGAATGTAATCAGACATACATATACAGATTTGCATATCGTGTCTTGGACAATTGACCCTGACAAGGTTCTATGCTCTCCGAGTGCCCTTCTAGTTTCTAATTTTTTTCTGTTTTAAAGATATATTTTATATTTTAATGACGCCTGTTTTGTTTTCCTCGTAAAGAAAAGGGAAATGTCTTACTAAGGGTTCCAAATATCGTCAAGGAACCAGTTCATATAAGCACGCTAATGGCTGAAGTCATAAGAAGGGGCGAAACAAGATTAATCAAATGAAACAGAACAATACGGCACACTTTTGGACAGTCACAGTCTTCTTCTTACCCTTCAGTTGCACACTTGAAAAGTGATGGAAGTCTGCACAGCTGGCCGATCACTGCATGAAGTGGATGTGCTTGTCCAATTGTCAGTTTCAGAAAGTTACTAAAAATTGCTGGACGCAGGCCAACTCATTTTCACGGTCAGACGGATGTGGAGGGAGGAGGTTTCAGAGAGAAAGCTGTTTGGTGATCCAACAAACACATCGATTGAAGCATAGTCTCACCTTGATACTGGATTTGCATTTTCAGAAGTAAATTAACTGTGCTCTCAGTGGGTGTTGACCTTTGCCGAGGCTGCCCCTTGTCTTTCTGTTTTTCATTTTCACTGTCGAGGCACCGCCAACGAGTGATTTCAAGAACTGCGTCATCTGTCTGATGAAGTACTTCTACTTAGTTCATTGTACCACACTGTTGTGGTGGAGAGAAAATTAAGTTCCCAATATTTCCAGTTGATATTTTGTACCTTTTCATCTATGGTCACAAGCTCTTTGATCATGAGTGAGCGTTTGCAGATACAACCAACCAAAAAATGCTGTAGAACTGGCCAGTAGCCAGTTGAGGTGGTTCAGGCATCTGATTAGCATGCAAGGAGATTTGAGGGGCAGGACTAGAATACCCTGGAGAGATTATGTATCTCATCCGGCCTGGTAATTCTTGGAATCGTCCAGGTGAAGATGAATGAAGTAGCTAAGGAGAAGAGGATCCTGCAGGGTACTTGGTGTCGCTGTTACCACTGTGTCTGCCAAGTCTGAGGCCATGATATTCTGACTCCAACCATGGATTACCCCCTTTGGGTTGGAAATGAGCTGATACCCCAAGTGAAAGAGTTGGGTGAGGGTAAGAGGGACAGTGAGATCAACAACTGGTTGATCGGCGCATCGGTGCAGTGCCGTAGTCGTGGAGAAGTTGAAGTAGTAGAAGAAGTATGACGACAAAGGTCTTGGTTTACTGATCATGTGTCATATATGGATATGTGCTTTGGGTAGAGACAGAAATAGTGGGATTGGGAATACAACCAACCAATACAATACAACCAAACAGTCAGTGGTTGATTTGGCTTATGTTAGGGGAAGAGTAAGGAGCATCTTCTGGATCCAGGACCAGGAACAGTGCTCCTCATTTCAGCAACAGAATGTTTAACATGGAAGACCGTAATTCGATGGTTTCTCTGAAAAATGAACACTGTTTTTCTGTAATAGTGGCGTCAGACCAGAAAAATGCTTAATAGGTTTTGTTTTGGAAAGCAATGATGTGTTTTGAAGTTGTATTTAGAGGACCTGGCATTTTGCTGATATGTGAAACACTGTGTTGTGAGACAATGTGATGAGAATAAGAAAACAAATACTTATTCTTGCCTGAAAATGTCTCAAATATTATTATCCGCTGAAGAGCACCTCACATTTGATTGTCTATTTTTTTTTTTTTGGTCAAAAAATGAATCATACAGCACTTAAAAATAGCATATGTCAGGAGTCATAAAGTGATTTGAGGATTTTAGTTGCAATTTACTGATGTGGGAGTTGTCAGGGGAGAGTTGGGCTGTTTCATCCTGATCCTACACTGATTGCAAGGCCATAGGGGAAAATCAGTAAGTGCTCTCCACAGTCTAATCAGGACCAAGCATGGTTTTATGTCATACAACTCGGCTCAGTAGAGAGGTACAGCCTAATGAATAAAGGAATTGTTTCAACCCACTGAAATCTGTTGATTGCTCCAAAAAAACACCCCACAGCACAATTAAATCATGTGTAGATGTGTACAGCTCAGATATATCACCAGTTGTATGAGTGCACTGTTGACTCATCTGTGCTACTTCTGGCTGCCTGGTTGAGAAAATAACGACTATGATGATGCTGTTGCAGGGAGTTGTTGTGAATGAGCCCAGGGGCCTAAGCAGTGACCTCAATGGAGGTGGCTGAGAGTCAGGAATGTAGAGAATGTTTCATTTCCACAGCAGCGGTGGACACAAACAGCTGCCCAAGGAAAAGAAGGTGTAAAGGAAAACTTAGATTAGACCGTTAAGTGATGTGAAAGCTCACGTTGATTTTTCTGTTTTTAAGTTAAACTGCTGATATAATTTGTGAATGCATCCAGTCAGGTTTTGTATGGATGTCCAAGACCAATAATATTACAAAGATGATTACAACATTCAGATTAAAATTTAAATCAGGTTTTTCCTTGTTTGAAAATGCTTTACTACTGCCAACATCCATTTCTGGACTTCAGTGCCCATCAAAGCCCACCATATGTAAATTAATGTGGAAATGGACACTTGAATTTTCATCGAAATGATAGAAGCATTTATGAAATCTGTCAAAGGCAGATCAAAACTTTCACAAATGATTTCAGAAATGAGGTTGGCATGGGGCGCCCTTGTGTCTTAGGGGTTAAGATGCCAAGCATGAACCACAAAGGTCCCCGATCAAACTTTGTTGGACAGAAGAAGTCTGTGTTGTAAATCTGGACCTCTTCTCCAACACATAACTACAGTGAAGGTCAAGCGCTATGGAAGTTTCAAAAGGTCCAACGTAACAGCCCATGGCTACAGTAATGGTGAAGAGTTACAGAAGTTTCGAAAAGTCCAAAAAAGACTCAGAGTCGGAAATAATTCTCTGAGCAGAAACCGAGTTTAAGAGTTATATATAGAGTTAATAGAGTTATTTCTCTCGCAAGAAATAAACCCAAGTTGGCTCGAAGCGGCTCACCCATTTTCATACCCCAGCTCACCCCTATGCCCACTTCTAGAAATAATGGTGTCAGCTGTAGTTCTTCCATATTTGAATTTTCGAATCGCCATTTTTTGCTCATCAGGACGGCGTATTAGTCCATGGTGCCATAATTTACAATCTCAGTCCCCAGCTTCGGAGGGGGCTTTCCATCTGCCTCTATACTGTTATCAGCACCATGGGGCCTGAATCAGGACTTCGTATAAGCCTGCAGTGCCTCGGGGGCTCGGTTCAAGGCCCTTTCTCTTTTGCTTCAAAGCCTGATGCCGTTACTTTCACTCAAGGATCTTTTTGAGTTTTTCACTCCTCCAACACGATTATTTCTGGGGAGTTTTCAGATTACATTTATTATTCCCAAGTTACATGCTATAGTAAATGTTTGTTCACAACAAATACTGATTTTATATATGACAATATAATTATGCAAACTAAAACTAAACATTAGTATGAAGATAATGGAGTATATAATAATAATAATCATACAAAACAGTAAGCAGGATAAAATACCCAATTTGTGGAGATTTCTGGATAATCCACAGATCTTGTCGTCAACACTGATCATATTCCATCAGTTTCATATAGTTCCAATGAAAACTGGTCACAGTTAGGTTTGTGGATTTCAGTTTAGTTTTTTACAATTGCATTCACAGTCATTATATTGGGATAGAAATGTAGCTTCAGAGACAACGATCTCAAATAAGGCAAATAAACTCTACCCATGGCTACCCAATACTGCTAGATGTAAGAAAGAACATATGGAGTATTGGTGTATGTAAACTGGATAATTTCATTATGCCACTTTCTTGTGTGAAAAAGGCCACAAGTCTTTATGAAATACATAGTTTTTAGTAATGTAGTAATTACTTGCAAGCTAACAACTAAACTACCTTGTGAGTTTGTAGTTTTGACATTATCACTAACAGAACAGCAACTTAAAGGTCCAGTGTGTTTAGTTGCACCTAGTGGTGAGGCAGCAGATTACAACCAAAACAAAAAAGTGGTCGCACCATATCGTCATACATCAACATACCTTCTTTGTTTCCTCAAAATTTATCCCTATCAACAGGATAGGTCAGTGACGCAAATATTTTAGTTTAAGATAAACTCTGACGTCCAAACACATGATTTACTTCACTCCCACAAGCAGACTGACTGATCGCAGTGATTTTATTAAAAATTAATGGATGCTACTGTATAATTTCAGCATGTTAAAAGCTGGTGTAACCGGGACTTCAGGAGACAAATTGATTGAAATCCTCTAATCGCAGCAATTACAATACTAATAGAACAGATGTCCACAGGTTTTTATGTCAATTGGACTGAATAATTTCAGTTTAATGTTGTCAGTCCCAGACTTCTGTAATTTAAAATCATCCAACCTTGAATCACACAGGCCCCCTTTTAGTCAAGCAGTAATGAACCTAACAAAGACAAGTGGGGCCTTTTGAAAACATTATTTAGTTAATCATCACAGATTACAAGCAAATAAAATAAAAGTATGCACAAGGAGAATAGAGCCAAATCCCAATCAGCACCAAAAGTCACATTCAATTTAAATAAAAATGCAGCAAAACAGTTATTGTGTTATATACGTACTGTTACTGTTTCCATGAAAATTACAGAGGCAATGAAAACCATAGTGTTGTCATCTTGTATAACGGATGACAGGCCACCGCGTTTGTGTGGTTTCATACATTTTGCATGCACAGAGCTGTGAAATGAGCACACAGTGCAGTATCGTACACACAGAGCTTTAAAGCAAGAGAGCAGAGAAAGAGCATTTCTGTTCTGTACATGTAGAAATATAGTCCAGTTCACTTATACTAATTACACTTTTAAAAATAGCTTGTCTACCAGACTAGGTCTGTGCCAACAATTTCCTTATGTATATAGTCAACAAATGAAAATATCGTTTACCTCAATGATGATTATGCATTGGTGTCGATAAAGCACTGTAACAGTTAACAATAGTCCATAAATGAGAAGGGGGAAAAAAATGGAAGATGATATAAACAATGCAGGTTTTAAAAATGCTTTGCAATATGTTTGAGGTAAAAAAAAATAAAATAAACATTTAATATTTATGGGGTTTACAAGGCACCCTGTGGAGTTTTACATTGAGTTACTCACCAAATCACTGTGTGTCCTTGAGGTCTAATAAATGCATTTCCTCCTTCATAAAACATTTGCAAAGGCCGCTGTCTTCGTCTTCCCTGCCTTTTGCTGGTCCATCTCTGCATTTCTCGCTGCCACCTGTAGATCAGTGGAATAGTGTTGTTGGCATGAATATGTATTGCATCAAATGCATAAAAAAACAGTAACAAAAAAAAGTAAATAAAAACGTTAACAAAAAATCCACAGGTTACCTTCAAGGAGAAACGTCTGGTGAATTTTTGATTTGTTTTTTCAAAGTCAGCTGCTACTGAACCTCCAAACTGACTATGGCATAAATATGGATAAATGTGACATGCAATGCTTCATTTGGATGCTTGATGAACGTGCAAACTGGTCTCCAAAGACTGGTCACCTTGGCGGCTGGCTACCCACAGCTAGCTAACATTTGGCTCTGAACATTGTTGGTGGTGCTGTTCAAGATATGTGCACATCAGCTGAGTATACATACACATATCCTATCATCTAGAGCAGAACAAATGTAAGAAAATGAACTGAATGAACCAACCCAACTGCAGGCTCATATTGGACGATTCTACAAAACCTGTCGATGACTGTTGCTAAAGTTTAAGAGTTTAGAGAAAGCTCACGATGAAATCTGAAAAAGGGCAATCTGTGAAGGGATTCAAACTCCAGTCTTAAACATGAAGGTTGGATGTGC
Source organism: Argyrosomus regius (assembly GCA_946959425.1). Classification (NCBI taxonomy): domain Eukaryota; kingdom Metazoa; phylum Chordata; class Actinopteri; family Sciaenidae; genus Argyrosomus; species Argyrosomus regius. The sequence continues at coordinate 8,253,048 of OX336899.1, read as the reverse complement.
TACATGCCGATCCACCAGTCGACATTATTGCTACAGAATCATCCAATATAAATGTATTTCCTAGGAATATTGGGCTATTGTAAAGCATATATTCTTAGATCTAGCCACTGATTCGTCAGTGTAAATGTAAGGCCTGACAGGGGAAATGAGTGGCCAACAGGAGCTCATCACTAAGCTTGGTAACACCTAGTGTGGTAAGGAACTGTATAAAGAGATGGTTTAATGTAAGAAAAGCCTATATACTTTGTAAGACACCCAAAGACTCAGCCAAGCAAAATGATCAATCAAGGTAGCTGTGATGGTACCTTATCTTTTTTTTTAAAATCAAATTCTTAATATAATATTAATATTAATCAGCTGTATCAGTCAAACCCCTCTATGTTGTGACTCCACCTTGTTTATGTACGAAGACAGAGACAAGTTGTTTCTCCCATCGTGACCCTGGATAACAGAATGTCTCACACTAACTAGGAACATGCACGGCTTGCTGATAAGGCTTTGGGTCTGTGTGTAAAAACACTCATTACTCCGCTCTATTACTCCTCTAGCTCCAAAACAAATTCCCTGTAAATCTTGTGTCATCAGAACAGTTAAATGGAAAACAAGCAGCATGAACTCACAGGGTAAAAACACACTCACATGACCCTGCCTGAGGAAAATGTCATCTGTTATACTACAGTTTTATATACTTATGCTTTTATAACTAAAATGAATCTTTTATTCTTGATTCTGGGCTATTTTCTTTATGCCTTCTTCTAAAATATGCCAGTGTTAAAGCTGTATTAACAGACATTGTTAGCCCCTTGTGTGCAGCATCTTCTTGTTGTTATGTTGATTTACATAGAGAGCAGACAGAAATCAACATCAACTTTCATTTGGAGCTCTTTCTGGCACCTGATGAATTTGAGTCCAGTATTAAATCTCCTTCTAACTCTGTTTTGGTCTCCACCAACTCTCTTGCTACTAGCTTTTGTTCTCAAGCTAGACATTTTACTTATCAAGAACCAATTTTGTAAACTGAGTGGATCGATTCACTTAGTTTCAGTGCTAACTGTACCTTTCATTTTCAATGACATTGCAAATTTTGTGATTGACACCTACATTTCTATTTGAATTATGGAAGTATTTCTGAAATATGTGGAGCCTTAAACTAAACATTCATGCTAACACCATGCTGGTGTACACCAAGTGTAATGTATCTTAACCATCTCTAGCATGTTAGCATGCTAACATTGGCACTAAACACGAAGTACAGCATAGGCTAATGAGAATGTCATAATTGGTCATAAAATGTATCACACTTTGACCTGATGATAGTGCTAGATGAGAAATCAGGGGATCAAAGACTATTGGAATTCATCCTGATGGACACATGAATATCTGTACAAAAGTTCATGGCAATCCATCCAGTAGTTGTTGAGATATTTCAGTCTGGACCTACTGACATCTCCTTCCATAAAGGAAATGGAGGCAGCGAACTGATAGCTCAAAATTTGGGCAATTACCAAAACTATCTACATAGCTAGATTCCACAAAGTGAGAGTGGAGTTTAGTAATTTCGTGAACTGATCCCTAAATCACACACACTACACTTAAACTACCCTGCAACAACCACATCATTGCACAGCAGTAAAACTGGATGGGAATGTCATCACACACAGTTACGCATTTTAAAATCTGACTCAGTGCCCTTTCAAGTTTAGAGTCACATTATCCATGCTGTTTTTACGCATGTCTTTGTTTGATTTCCACAGAGGGGATACGGGAATGAGGGCTGACTAACTGACCCAATACACAAGATCAGTCAATAATAACCAGCATGAAAACAAGACTTACATTTTCATACACAATAGGGGGAAACGATGTGTAAACATTTTGGGATTGGTTGAATCTCATGTTTCATTGTTTTTATGACTATGATCTCCCTGTTCATATTTGCATTGGACCCTTGAATAGCAAAGAGAATGGAATAACTAAACAAAAGACAAAACAACACCCTTCTCTCTAATACGACAAAATAATTTAATCAAAGTAGAGAACTGAAGTGCAGCAGTATTACCATCTGTACATTTGCTGTGTGATGATGTGTGTTGGCTTGGTCATGGGGTAATATGGCTATATCTGCCTCATCAGCTATACATTTATCATCTTCACAACACTGAACATAAATAAGCTGCATCTTCACCAACAGACCTAAAATCACAGTTACATTCATGCCAAACACTAACCAATTATTAACACCTCGCTACTTCAACCTCGATACAACCTGATAGCACAAGCGCAAGCCTGACTGATGAACTGTCAGACTTTCCTTAACCCTAACAGTCTCAAACACAACTTATACTATAAGGAGGGTTAATCGTTCTGGAGAAAGATTGTTGAAAATAGCCAAACAAGTAACACCCCTCACTTTAGTTCCCTCGAATTCATGGATGTGCATTGCCAAGGCAACAACACTTACAACAACCAGCCCAAGAAGGTGTGGAAGGGAATGTCTCTTTCTCATAGCTGAAGCAAAACAAACATTTTAATATAAAAGTCATCAAACAAATGACATGCAAGCACACGAACACAGCATCCAAAACACAATGGAGTAAAAACTGCAGTGACCGGAGAGAGAACCTCAGGTTTGTAGCAAAACTAACAAGGAAGATAACAAGCAGAGAGGACGATATGGTTTCCTGGAGTCAGCACACCAGCTCCAGACAACAATACTCGCAACTCTCCTGCTACTATAGAGCTAACATCACAACAACAGACAAAACAATACTGACCTATTTGTTGTGTGAAACATAGCAACACCAATGTTACCCAGAAACAGAGCAACCTCTGCATCTGTCCTGTGCCTATTTACTCTCTGAGGTCTCTCCACCTTTGGAAAGCCTCACCGATATTAATGTGGCTCTTTCGGCCTGATCATAGGCACGTTTTAGAAATATTTTTGTTCCTCTGACCTTCTCCTCTTTGGATGTTTGTTGGCAACCTCTCCTGCTTGGCAAGACACACAAGCCTACATGTTAGCATGTGCCAGATTTACGGTCTCTCGCGCCCCCACTGCCTCCTTTCTACCCCCTCTACAGTACCAGTCAAAAGTTTGGACACAAACTGTAGATTAACAATGAAGACATCAAAACTATGAAATAACACATATGGAATTATGAAGCCAACAAAAAAGTGTTGTCCAGAATAGTTTTAAATTTTAGATTCCTCAAAGTAGCACCTTTTGCTTTTCACACTCTTGACAGTCAGATTCATGAGGTAGTCATCTGAAACAGTCTTGAGTGCTGAGCTCTTGTTGGCTGCTTTTCACTCTGTGGGACCAACTCATCCCAAACCATCTCAATCAGGTTTAGTTTGGGTGATTGTGGAGGCCAGGTCATCTGATGTAGCGCCCCATTGCTCTCCTTCTTGGTCAAATAGTTCTTCCAGAGCGTGGAGGTGTGTTTTGGGTCATAGTCCCACTGAGTGCAAACCAGATGGCAAGTTGCTGCAGAAGTCCATGCTGGTTAAGTGTGCCTGGAATCTTGAGTAAATCAAACAGTCACTGGAAAAAAACGATGTGTCCAGCAACGGACCACCACACCACTTACTTCATGCTTCATTGTGGGAACCACACATGCAGACACCATCCGTTCACTTTGTCTGCGTCTGCAATTAGAATCAGAAATCTCAAATCATTCAGCTGAAATGAGTAATTTATGATAGGTTTGTACAGAGAAGTTTGTTGAATCTGTCTCTGAACATTTGTACAAGCAAGTTTCACAGAAAAAAGTAAGACAGGATGCAGTTTTTGCACTTCACTATCTGAATACTTATGAGTAGTACGCTACACTAGTAGTAGTAGTAGTAGAGTGGGTATTTTGGATTTGACTATATTTTTAGAATATGTAAACGGGATAAAAACCATCCAACAATTCTTCCTTGAAAGCCAAGGTCCCACAGCGCCTCTGTTTGTGTCTTACTGTCTCGAGTCGAAACCTACTGAACGACGAAAAGCTTCCTGTGGATTGGAGAGACTTACTGAATGTGCAGCATCCAGAGACAGTAGTAATACGCACCTGCATCCGACTGTTTTCTGCAAGATTTTGGGGACTTAATTTCTCATGCGGTGCAGCTCACGTTCCTCCATGTGACCTATTTTCTGTGAAAAATAAACAGGAGGGTTGATAAAAAAAAAAAAAAAGGATGCTGCAGCGGTGATCAAATCCACCTTCACTCAGTTTACTTCTTCTCTATGTAATATGTCTACCTTTATAGGCTGACATAAACCTTAATGGCATCAATCCATCTTGTAATTATAGCAAAGAGCATCAGATTGATGCTATTGCTTAAACTGTAATTGATTGTTTTTTATTTTTAGTGGTTGTTTTTCATAAAGATAATTACTGGAGGTAATGGTTTGCCTCCCTTTGATTTAATGCTACATCACTGCTTAGCGCCATAATCTAAAATGAACCTTTAACATGCTCCTTTCTCCCCCTCTATAGCCCTCTCCCTCTCTCTCCCTCTGTCTCCATTTGTGTCGGTGATCAGACGTAATTGGTTTTGATCCACAGTAGGTCGATGGCTTGAATCTGCTGTGCAGGGAGCAGTCAGATTGTTGGAATGCTGACCGAGAGTAAGTTGCGATTAGGTCCAGAGCACTGCTGTGTAGTCGTGCTGCGAATACATAACACACACACACACACACACCCAAACACACACACTGTTCACTATATACAGTATCTTCCCACCACTCGACAAATTGCGTTTCACTGCCCAGGGACACTGTAACTCACTGTTTTCCTCCTCTTCATTCTGTTTCCTTTACTGTGTGGTGTTTGCAGCAGTTCTAATCTGGTTCAGGAGGCTTTTATTGTGGTCATAAAAAATGCCAGGCAACACTAGTGTGGGGCTACAGTATGGAGCAACATTAAGAAACATGCATGCACACACACATGCTTGCTTGTGGCACTATTCTTATGAGGAATTTCCATACATACATTTTCTAAGCAGACTGTAGTATTAGCTGTAATCCTGCAGCTCTCGGGGTAGACATAAAATCTATCACAGTCACAAGCAATTCCACTGCACACATGAAACTGAGCTGTTGACATTACATCTAATATTAATTCACAGGTCCATTGCACATGTGCACGAAGAGTAGACGACTAAAACTGAAGCTTCACAAATGCAATAACAATAAATTAAATCAAGAAGAATGAAACCTAATAAACGTATAATCAAGAACTGGGATAAATAATGGCAACATTTACTTAATAGCCATGCTGTGTAATATTATAGGACTTATTCTCATTTGGTAGCTAACATAAGCTGTCTCTGTGCACTCATATACCTCCAAAAGGAACAAAGTCACTGCAGCCAGCAGTGATTACACACCAGTATTAGTGTCCAGGGGACCTCATGTGATTTCCGCCGCTGTGCCCCTTGCGTAAATGCGCACATCACTCTCAATTAAAAGATGCACGTGTTGTTTCTGCTGCTGTGCGATGCTGCAGGTAAGAACCAGCCAGCTGTGGACGACAAACGGAACATCTGTACTGATGTTTGATCCCAGATACATTCAGTGACACCTGAACATTAATGTAAGATTCATATATTAATCAAACACAACCTTACTGAGTCACATCAGTAGCTGTTTTTTTAGATGGACATTTCGGTAGATTATAGATGTTATACTAGAAAATGCACCTCTGCTAACTGAAGCGATGCAAACTGTGCCGTTTGTGCTCTCTGTAATTTTCATAAAGGACAAATCTCTGCGCTGAAAGGTGGAGAACTGAAGACAGCTGCAGAAACCGATGCGCTCACTATAAAAATAACTTTACTGATCTTATAATATATCCATGACCTGTATGTGTCTCATAATATGCAGCACCACAGTTCCCCCTTCTCCTCGAACACTTGCATTTGATATCTTGCCAAAATAAAAGAATACCATCCCTAAACAGCGATGCTGATTTATGCACGCCTGTCCCGTCCACAACTCCTTTTGACTGCACCAATATTTACACAAATGGGCACAAGAGGGGGTCAAAGTGAGTTCTCTGATAACCTTTTATATTATATTAGTTTCTGGGCTCATCTTCAAATTACTTATTACCCCTAAAACATTGAGTGTAAGATTATATAAAATAGATAAATGCAGCATATTCTCACATTCCTTTGCTGCTATGGTCCCCATAGGGTTACACTGGATTTTAGGGTTCCCCCACATGCCAAATCCCAGTTTAACCTCTGGGTGCAGGTACATTTACAGCTTACACACCATGGGTGTGGACATGACAACTGCATCTGTTGCAAACTAGCAATGACACTGACACTCGCTGCACTGTGTGCCCCTTTTTGGGCAATAGGTGCACTAAGGTAAATTAAACCACAGCCATGAAAAGTTACATCGGAAACGTCCAAGTCTCAACCAACTGTGTTTTCAGACCTGTTCTCATCCCAGGTCATCAAACACCAACGCTTTGTTACGCACCTTCTGCATCTCATACAGATGCTTTATCGTTTTTTTATGAGGCGCACTGTCCTGCCAAAAAGCCTTTTTAACTCGTGGTTAACATTGTGAAATGGTTAGGTTAAGTTTAGGCACTAAGACTACTTGGTACTACCTAGGAAAAGATCCTGGTTAGGGTTAAAATAAGTGTTACGTTACTAATGTTATGTTGCAAGTCACCTGATGCCAATCATGGACCACGACTGAAAGTTATGTAACTTTAAACTTTAAACACATAGAACGTTTACTTTTGGTTTCACATGAGACATGAACCCTGCTCTCCATTGTGAAATTTTTATGAGCCAATCATCTCCAGGTGTGAACTTCTCATGCTTTAAACTATGTCACCTGACGTGGATGGGTCTACATTGAAGCCTGGAGCGCTTTATACAGAGTACCCTGTGTGTCTATGAGACGCAGAGGGGGCGTGACAAAGCGGTGGTATTTGAGGACCTGGGAGTTTGAACAGGCTGATCTTTTTACTTGACAACAGCAATATGTGTGTATAAAAAGTGCTGTTCTCCCACTCATCACACCCCCACATATAATAAAATCCACAAACACAGGTTCACATTCAGGAGCTTGGAAAAGAGAGGAGAAATAATCCCGGGTCCCCATGGGAGCAGATGTCAGCGGCACAAACAAGCGACAGATTGCCTCAGCCCACGGCCAGGCTGAAGGTGCTCTGCAGAGCGGAGGGAGGTCATTACTGCTGGCTCTTCTGCACAGGAGGAAACATTGAGGGGGGAGTGAAGAGGCTGCAGGGCTCAACACAGCACTCACACACACTCTCCTCTGCTGGCCTTTTTCCTCTGCTAAAATGCAGCAGGTCACATTTGAACTGAAACCACTTATCAAGTTTTTTTTTTGTAACCTGCAGCAGATCAAGTGTGTGCCATTTAGTTGTTTAGTTGCTGAGGCATGAAATAACACGGACAGAGAACTAGGAGGGAGAGATGACCAGCTTGATCGGTGCAGCTAATGTCTCAGAAGCTCATGCAGATCCTTCATAGGTCACAGTGCATGAACCCAATTGATTATCAGCTTATTACAGCAATAGACCTTTTTCCACAGCGGCCATTTTGACATGAAATAGCAGGGTAAGAACAGGTGTTACCAGTGATGCTAATTAAGGCTCCGTTCCATTCAGGTCAAACAGAGTCAGGGTGCTGCTGTGGTGCATGTTGGCTCACTGCAAAGGCTCTGCTGCAATAAATGGAACTGAACCTATCATTAGAAACACCTGCGTTGACCCTACTACTTCATGTCAAAATGTCTGCTGTGAAAAAGGTCTATTGACCACTTTAACTGTATCTATCAGAGAAAAGGGGGTCAATAGAGGCCCCAGAGCTCATTCTTTCCCAAGGCTATGAAGTGGGTTAATTCAGTTCGACTGACTCAGTGAATAATGAAGACTGTGAGTTGAAAAAAGCTGAGTGAGTGTGCCTTTGAGTCGTGACCATTGTGTGGTTCAAAGCATGGATTGTGGTGAAATCTACAGAGTATATGTCTGTAGCAGTCTTTGCTGTCACCGTGGGTTCCCAGCACAGTTACTCTAACCAGTGGCCGCATCCACCTGACTTCTGTGCGTCTGCCTCAATGACAGTATAAAGAATGGACAGAGCCTGAGTGACGTCACCCGTAGTTTTTTCCGAAGCGCTGTTTAGAAGCCGAAAATATGCGATGCTGGCTGCCACCATGTTGGACGTAATGCTTCTTCTGCCTCACGGCAGATCTAAAGGAGTTCCTGTTTAAAGGAGACAGTGATTAGACAACCAGTTCCAGCTGTGTCAATCAACTCATCTGGCGCTGCTGTCCTAAGCTGTCCCCACACTTCTCTCTCCTGCAGCTGAATGCCAACCCACCCCCCCTCCACTTTGTCCTCACGACTGATATAAGGTATATACTGTATCCTATATAGTATGTAGCATAGATGAAAACTTATCCTGGGAATCATCATTTCGGTGAACCCCTGACTTTCCCTATATTGCCTCCATGAGGTTCACATTTGTCGTCAAAACAACTTTTGGATGGATTGCCATGAAATTTGGCAGGTAGCATTTAGATCAAGTACAGCCTAACAGCCTGCATGGCTCTCATATTCAAGCGTGAACTTCCGTACTCATCTTTCCTATACTAATAATTCAAACGGGACAGTTTCATATCCATTCATCCATCGTAGATTATTCCCAGCCTGGGAAGTGATCCAACTGCCAGTTACCTATGTCTGGAAAAAAAACAAAAAACATTTACTTCCACAACCTGTAGGCCCAAAATAACACCCACTTTGCTACTCTGTGAACTATAGCCAATCAGCTACCAAAATATAAAAAACAATAGTACACACTTTAAACATAATACATTCAATCATAGAAGAATAACTCTGATTATACCGTGATGAGGTTTATTATCAAAAGAAAAAAAAAAGGCGTAACTGACTTGGATAGAGAGATGAACTCACGGTCTCCTGCTGTTTGATACCATCTAAATGGATTTGCATATGAGAAAAGAATCACAACACTTGTTTTAAAAACTGCAGGTGTAACACTGCATCATGGATCTAGTACTGCAAAGCAGACTCAGGAGGCAGAACAGCTGTGGTAAAAACTCTACAAAACTAGGTCAAAAGGCATGCAACAGTCGACGAAAGAGGAGAGTCAGACCAGGCGAACAAATCCAGAGGGCTAAAGAAAGCAAGTGATAGTCAGAAGGCAGGAAGATGGTCTTGAAAAGATGGAAGGATGGAAAATTAAGGTAACAAATAAAAGACAATCTGGCAGACAGTGACTAAAAACTGCCCTTTATAGTCGACATACTGCGGCTTGTTGTAAAAGAGAAGCAGCTGGGTGGACAGATGACTGGTGATCATCAGGTGATACTGAGGCGGTAAACTCAAGTGCCGGCTGGTTGGACGAGGGAAGGAATATACACAAGGCATAGATTAATCAAATGAAAGACGCACAAGAGTAAAGTAAGGAGGATGAGTGCTGTAATGGAGCACCTGCATGCCTTAACTTAATTCATAAATGGAGCTACAGAGACCCAAATATTTTGAAATGCACATTGCTGCTTATGAGGTTGATATGCCACTCATTTAGCCTAGATTTCCTTTCCTTTCCTTTGATATCATGTTACTGATGTTTACTGATCTTTGTTTAAGGGGATGGTTGCTCCCTAACCAATCAGTAGCGAGTGTCAAACTTGTTCTGCCAGTGTCATTTTCACTTAACATGAAAGAAATATGTTGAAGGACAATAACCTGTACTGTTGTACTCATTTCATTCCCACATATCGCCAATTTTGTGACCATTTTTCTAGTGCCATTTTTCATGTATGTAGCTAATTGTGTAATTCTCAGCCCTATAAGACTCTGATTGGTTGATTGTTTCTCCAAACAGGCTCAGATGAGTCTACAAGCAGGTTGGGAGTTTTAAGACCAGATCTATAAACCCATCAGATTACCAATAACTCTGGGCCGAACATTCGTACCAATGGTCTCAGGCCAAATTAGGGTTAAATCAGCCAAAAATCAGCCCTTCTAGAGCCCATCTTTAGTGTCTATCTGAACTTGCTTTTAAAAGTAACAACGTCCGATGCTTGCCAATGAGTTTATACTGAAAAACACAGTACTGACCCTGCCAACCCAGTGGTGTGTTATCATTTGTCCATTCATACAATTGTCCCAGCATCTGAGCAGGACTACATCATTCTAGGGTCTTTTAATAACAGTGGAGTAATGCCATGTAACGTGCCTCTCACGTGAAGCAATTGTTTTAAATGTAATGTGTACTGGAGTACAAGTATTTGAGTATTTCACTTATAAAAAGGATACCAGCTAGTACTATCACAAACCTAGCAGTGGAAAACTGCACTACCAGAGCAGAAAAACAACCTAGAGGCCCATGAGGTTTGAAGAAAGAAATATTTTTTTCAAGCTTTTGGGTGGCAATGCCTTTGACAAGATATTTTTGTGTTGTCGCTGGGACTGCAGCCTACTGCAACACAGCAGGACATGGTCCACTGCCCTTAAGCCTCCCCCACATCAGAAATTATGGAGCAATAGGCATGAAAGAACATGAAAAAACTGGCCCACATCAGTTCAAGTTAAGTAATACTGAAGGATGAGGAAAGAGTTTTCCTTTCCCTCAAGGCGAACTTGTATCTAGAGTTAAGTTTGGATGTTGAGAGACAAGGGATAAATGGTGGCGAGTGGCTGTTTGCCACCATCCATTTAAACTTGGTTTGTGGTTTGACCCAAAAGAAGAAAACAGACTTCTCAATTCAGTAGATGTGAACTACTATGCCTCTTTGTTAACTTCAGTACAGGGCCACACATCAGCCTGTCAGGCAACTTTTAATTCTTATGTTGCTCCATCTCTATAGAATAAAGCAAGCATTAGGTCAAGATTCAGGCTATGAGTATGTGTGTGCTGCATTAATGTGCTGGTGTCAAGCTCTGGTATTGTATTGGTAGTGTAGAAGACTGATGCTAACAAACAAAATGAAAACATTGATGTCATGAGAAGATGAGGGGAGTTTCTCGGTTTGTTTTCATCAGCTGTTATCACATTTACATTGTTATGCATGAGTCACCTTTTCAAAATTTGTATATGTCATGGTTTTGTGTTTCTTGTTTAGCATTTCCTGTGTTATGCTGAAAGTATTAGGTTTCCTAGGATGTTTTGTATCTTTACTTCCTGTCTTTGTTGGGGTTCTCCACCCTGATTAGTTTTACCTGTACCTGACTAGTTTTCACTGTGTTTTGTGTCGTCTTCACCTGTGTACTATTTAGCCCCTGTGTTCCTTGGTTTTCACTTGTCAGATTGTCTGTCTATTCCCAGGTTCTTTGTTCAGTAGATTTTCTCAGTTCTGGATTTTTGTTTGTTTGGATTTCTGTTTTTGGACTTTTCTTGGATTATGGATTTAGTTTGTTTTTGCCCGGACTTCTCAGCCACCTTTTTGTTATTTTGTGTTTACCTGCCTCTGAAGAAAACCATTAAAGTTACCTTTTTGTCCACCTTCAAGTCTGCATTTGGATTTACTTCTTGACACTGTATAAGTGCAAAGTTAGCACACGTACCCCCATAGCACCCTACAGCATCAGCTTTTTTTTGTTTTTTCTCAAATCCTCCAAAACAACATCTGACAGTTCAGAAAATACTTGTATGTCTCGTTCTGGAGAGCATGGATAGGTGACATATCTTTGTTCAGTATGTTTTGGATGGTCAATCCTGTTAGGATCAGTGGAAAGATACAGTTGTGCATCATTGGCATACGGATCAAATCTAAAACTTTCTTTAAGATTTCCTATGCAGAACATGTAAATAGAAAAGAAATGTGGGCCAAGGATGGAGCCCTGAGGCACCCTACACTTGATCACTTATCTCTCCCAGATGACCTGGCTCCCCCAGTAGCAATACAAGTCTAATCTAAGTCTAATAAAAGTATATTGGGAATAGAGATAAGATGCCTAAAGGCTGATGAAAAGGCAGCTGGAAAATCAATTCTAACACGTTTATCACCCACAGTTCATGCAAAAACAACCGTGGAACCAACAGTTTTATGGCAGATATGGTCTTAGATTTGAAGCAGTATTTATCTTGAAGCTTATATTTTGGAATAAATCATTCTAATACATCACAATTAATGTTACACTGATAGATTCATATTTAAAAATGGGATTTAACAACACCACCAATGACTGAAAAAAACATGATAAACAGTAATACCCTCTCCCTCTCTGTTACACAAACTCACAAAGGCACGCACACACACTGAGGACAGTGAGTACAGTAGCCCCAGGCCCAGATGGTGCTCCTTCTCCACCAATGACAATGTTATATAAGTGGATTGAGCCTAGGAGCAGAGGCCTGCATGCCTGCTTTACCGAGCCACAGTGGTGCATGGGATGCGTTCTGTGGAAAAAGGAAAAAGAGAGAAGGAGGGTGGGGAACATATCTGGTGCTTGAGCCTGGAGAGACAGACGCATACAGCTTTAAATAGCTCTAATCCCACCCCCATCCTTGCACATGCATTCGGCCACTTTCCTGCCACTGGGTCTCTGACAGAGCACGGTGAGGTATCAGGCATACGCAGCCCTTCTATGCTCTGCTCTGGAGGGTGTGTGGGTGGGGAGCTGTATCTGGACGAATGTCTGTCTACGGACGTGCACAGCTGTTTGTGCACAGCGGGTAGAAGGTGTAAGTGTGATGTGAATGTTGAGGCGATCCGAGCAGAGAGGCTGGGTTTTTAAAAGTGAAGGACAAATCACAGGGTTTGGTCAGAACAAGGACACGTTAATGACCTTGGGCTGCGATAAATCCAAGAAATAAGGCAATTCTGGCACAGATCGTGTCCCTGGCTTTTTACAAATGCTGTTTATGCAAAAGCCCCCATTCCCAGATAAAAAGACAAGGTTACCGAAGAGCCGTCTGCCTCTTGCATGCAAAGTGACCTAATGCATATCCTATTCTTGTGCTGCACACTAATATTCCCTACACCACAACCTAGTACCTACACAATAACACCGACATGGGGCCACTGGTTAAATGCCATACAAATCGACATTTGCTCATCCAATCCTCCATTTCCCCGCCTGCCTTCACCTGTCCATCACAACAACAACACGTCTGTTCTCTTTCTCCTTCCTCCATCTCTACTTCTTTCATTCATTGCCTCCCTCAGAGGCAGCCATCTCCTCCTCTCATTGTCCCACTGTCTTTTGTTGCCCTCCTCAACAAAAGAGAACACTTGAGGCTGTGATGTGTATGTGTGTGTGTGTGCCTGCGTATGACAATGATGCTTCATTTCCTCCAGACTGGCTGCTTGGGTATAATAGCTGGTGTGTAACTGTGTGTGTGTGTGTGTGTGTGTGTGCAGAGTTAGCGCACTGCCTCTTTAAGTCAGGAGTGTGACAGCTTGCAGCTATGCTCGATCCTTGCCCCCTGCCATTACTCCAACACACTGCTGTTTGCTGCCACACACATACACTTGGAGAGCATTATCTTATACACAATGACACATTGTTGCAACATAAAGCAGGCCCACCAGGAGTGTTTTTTTGTGGTTGCTGCTGCCAAAACATTAATTTGCCGCAGTTTTTTTGGAAAAATTGCGACTTTGTTTTGTGGTAAATGTCAGGAAAATAACCATTGTTTGAAGATATTATAAATAATATGTAAAATAAAGTCAATAAGAACAGAAATTATCCTCAAAGGTTAAACTGAAGCTGGTGTTCTTAAGATTATTATAAAAATGCAACAAAGGCTAAATAAACTTGTAAATATTCCTGATTTAATTTGACAAAACAAGTCAAGGTTCACTCACTAGTCTTATGGCTCCAGGGATGTTGGCCGATCCACTACTTCGGTGCACATATTCATGTCTCCTTCAATGAATCACTTTGCACCACTGCCAATGTTCAGTACTTTGCTTCATGATTTAACACTTGCAAAATATACTATATATATATATATAATATAATATATTTGTTTACTGTGCTTTCCTCTGTTGAGTGCTTATTAAGAAGCATGCTAACACGCTAAACTAAGATGGTGAACATGGTAACCATTACACCTGCTTTGTGTCGGCATATTAGCATTGTCACTTTGAGCATGTTAGCAGTATTAGCACATTACCACAGTGGTGTATTGAATCAAAGTACCACTAGCAAGACTGCAGGGTGAAGTCTTATGATCCCAGATTGTGGCACCACAAACTTTATTTGCATGTCTTAACAAAATAGTTGGTGCTTGAAGGTTGGTGACGTAGTGACAACTTGCAGTCACTAGCTGGACAGTTGAATAAAATGGAAAATGGCTGCATTTACTGCATATAGCCCTTTACAATTTGCTTCTCATTTGACCACTGAGACACTGATGTCAGCTAGCTGCAATGCAAGGGGATTGCAGGGGTTCAATGCCTTGCCCAACGGTTTGTGGATTGGAAGAGTTGGGGATTGAACTGCCACAGTTGTCCCAGTGAACTCAAGGGTCATTTTTATCATTTACTCCTGTATCACGACTTCTAGAGCTTGCAAACAATGCTGCATCTCTTTGGGCGAGTAGTTTATACCCCAGCAGAGCAGGGTTTTATTAAAAGATATAAAAAACTTAATGCCTTTCAGTTTGAGCCATCCGGTCTATATTTCCTCAAAGGTCAGTGATTGGTTGCATATAAAGTTTAACTTTCGGCAAAAGTTCAGTGAGCTTGACTTTGATGACCTCCAACTTTTACTTGCTCCATCCAAATGCCCACTCTCCAGACTTTTCATAAGACTACAAGGCCAAATTAGCCCTGTTTGTCTTCTCTCTTCAGGCTCTATTAAGTCAACTTATTTGAATCCTATCTATAATTACATCAATTTTATTAAATACACTGATACAGTCTGCTGCGAGTACAACAGCCTTTCAATGATCTGCAAGCTTCTTGCTTTTAATTGCTGTCAGTTTGTTTTTGTCAGCACTGTCAGAGAGGTGTGTAAACGCTAACACACTGATTGATATGGTGTGACTGCTCATTTTACTTTGTAACAGCCATCACGAGGACCCATTAAGAAATCAATAACATTTATACTGCTACATTCATTTAAAATGAACATATCAGTGCTGTTCGGCAAGACTGAATGGCATTTTCCACTGGCTCATGTGCTTTAAGAAAATGTCACAATATAAGATTAATATAGTACCTGTGAATTATAGCATTTGTCATGGCTGCCATTCATCTCCCTCGCTCAACCCGGCTGAGTCACTCAATGACATACAATATTCCTACCTACTAATTTAGGTTTCAGTCCTTTTACCATTGTGAGACTCCTGAGATGTTCTGACGTCACAGTCAAGACACATTCAACCAATTCAATAATTGCAATTACAAGTGTATATGAATGAATCCTTAACCGTGAGTGTATACAATCATGACGTACCTTTTGCTTTGACACAGTCCTCACATGCCACTGAAAGCTCCATTGACAGCTGAGTGTACAGTTATATGCCTCTCTGGTTAAAACCTCACTGAAAGACTGTGAAGGGTACAAAAAAATACATCACTCATGTTATAGTTCTAGCAGACGGCTGGTTGCTAAGCTATTAACCGTCGAAAGGTTTAGTACTGAACAATATAAGACCGTTTGAGCTAGCAGCAGACTGAACTCACTTAAGGGTTCAGTATGCTTGAGAGTAAGTTGTTGTTGTTGCAGTGTTGAGCAAGTTACTTGAACATTTTTGATCAGTTGCATGACTAAACAGCAAAATTAATCATTACTTTACTAAACGTATCATTACGTGTAACTTTACTAACTTGTAACTCAGGACAACTTCATCAAAGGTATCTTTAAACACTAAGCACTCCTCCATGTCCACGTCACATACTCTGTATTAGCATATGTAGAAACAGAAAATGGGACATTGTGGTTTAATAAGGCAGAATATGATTTCCAAATTGGAGATATTCACAGACCAATATTCCAATATTAGTCTCTTTGACTGAACACTCGAGTGCCATCTGGAGCCCCAAACTGCTGAAATAATAAATAATTACTGTAATTAGTAACTATAAGGTAATTATTGAATTTTTGTAATTGTAAAAAGTAATGACATAACTGTACTAATTAAAGTCGGATACATGCAATTGGGATTAAGTAATCAGTTTGCAAAAAATAAGTAACTATAATCTCTAATCTAAAATATGCTCTATTAACACATGCTACATGTGTCAGATCTGACATACAGGGCTTCTTAGACAAGTGCTCCACTTTGTGACGGACATGGTGGGAGAAACATTTCCATTTCCACTGAAAAATGTTTGAAGAGAAAAAAGAATATTTGTGTAACTCTTAGTTCTATGGCTGCATCCATTTTTAAGTATAAAATGCAATATTTTCAAATCTGAATTTGAAAGTAATCCAAAAGTGTTTTAAATTATATTTTTCCATAATATGCTGGATTATATTACTGACTGCAAAAATTGCCATGTACTTTGTGCTCAGTAGCTGACTACATTTCAGAGTAATCTGACCCAACCCTGCTAATGCGTCAATGCATTAGACTGGATAACACTTGAGTGTGTCGCCTGACTAAGTCTAAAGCCAAGAATTTAAACCAGTTCAAAACCTGCGCGTAATACACTATGCTCGCCTCCACTTGGTTACATCACAGTGATCCCTGATCCCTTTCCAAGAATTCCGTGTCTGTTGAATTCATGTCACATGTCAAGATGCAAGACAAACATTAATTTAACGCTAAAGCAACAAAAGCAAAGTCACTCCGACGCAAACACAAACGAAAACTTCGGTCAGGAAAGATGGACGATTATAATAATTATTAATCGTGATGGTTGACTGGGTGAGTTAGCTATGTTTCATGTCAAATTGACAAAGCTGCCTCTTTGCTACAAATTATAGTAGTGTTAGTCAAAACAAAGATAAAGTACACAATGCAGCGTGGACTACAGTAAAACATGACAAATATCAATGTCATGAACAGCCTCTGCTAACCACCATAAGTGATTACTGGGCTTCTCTGTTCTTGCTGGCTTTAACCACCACCCCCTTCACATCCTAATCTTCCCATCATGCTGCAGGCAACTAAACAGATCCTTTGTTTTGGGTCTTAGAGAAGCCATAAAAAAGCAGACTTTGTTCTATGCTCTCTCTCCCTCTCTTTCTCTCTTTCTCCCTGTCATCCTCCTCACCCCTCCCTCCCTCCCTCGTTCCACCCAACCAGCAGATGGTTAATGATTCATGGACTGGGTGCACACGTGCTATTGTGAGTGTAGCATTACTCTGTGGATGTGCAGAGAACAGGGTGCCATGCTGTGAGTTGTTTATGGCTCGAGCGATATGGGTCTGTTAAAGACTGACGCCACTTTAGCAGTGGAGTCGGCAGTCAATTTGTACCAATATTCAGCATTTAATATGTTTACGATTTCACTGAATGAAAGTAATATAATCACTTGGAACCTGATCACAATGATGCTTTAGAATGAGGGCACAATATACTGACTGGGATCAGTTTTTGGACACATTGTGGTCAATATTGATGTGATATATCTGGCTCTGTGTTTCTTCTTGCCAGACATGCATGAGCGAGCATGACTTGAGCGTGTCTGTGCATGTGTTTATGTGCAGAGGTAGGAAGCAACTACATTTACTCAACTTCCTTTTACTCCACTACAATTTAGAGGCAGATATTGCTGTTCAAATTCAGATACTAATACTTGATGATCCCTGGGGGAATTCAGCAGTAGATAAAGTAATTAAAATTAGCTCCACCTTTACCATCTGCAAGTACAGGTACAGATTAAAGGTCCAGTGTGTCAGATTTAAGTGGCTCTATTTATATCATATCATGAATATCACATGCATGTTTTTGTTACCTTTGAATGCCACGCCATGTTAGCTAACATTGAGAATGGCACTAACGCTGCGCTATCTGTGATGAAGGAGAGGTGAAGGGGGTTGCAATCAGCAACTACACTGCTAAATCCTACACACTGGTGCTTAAAGTATGTTTTAAGGCCAATGCTTTTATTGTGAAATCTTGAATGCAGGACTTTTACTTGCATATTTCTACTTTATTTAAGCAGAAGATCTGAGTACATGTTCCGCCACTGTTAATGTGTATAAATGTGTGTGTGTGAGTAGGAGACAGACAAAGTTAAAGCAATAATCATTGACTTGGGCCCAACTTTCACAGTCTAGCGTTAGTTTTTTTTTTTTTTTTTTCTTGTTTCTTATTAAAACTCAATCAGATAATTCCCCCCCCTCGCTCTCCCTCAGTTTGCACTATCTCTGCTGGCATCTCACCCTCTCTTTTCACGCTCCACCTCTCTCAGCTCTTGTCCTCTTTCTAAACTTAACACCCTAGGGATGCACCTCTCCTCGGGTTACAAATCTCCCTCCTGCCATCCCCTCATCTACCACCACCACCACATCCACAACTACAACCATTCACTCAACGAAAAAAAAGAGAAAAAGAAGACACCAGCAGCTGCCTATTAGCCTCCTGAAAGCACTTCTGCTCAACAGAAACCCACAAGGTGACAGTTTGTTGAAAGGAAATGCAATCTTTCTCCATCCACTCCTTCCTGGAGCCGGGGACAGACAATGAGGGGAAGTGATTAAACTGGGGTCCGTAGCAGTGGCAAGCTTCATAGCCACCTTACAACAGTATGATGGATTCTGGCCGGTGGAGACACACACATACACACACTTCGCTCTGTCGACTTAATCTAAAAACAGTGTAATGTAAAGCCGAGGCTTTCTGGGCTCTCTCTTGCGCATTAAGAAACAACAGTAAAGCCGAGAAAGGAGGTCACATCTAGCTGTCTCCTTGCTCTCCACTCAGAGAGTGGACAACCTTTCACCATACGCAGCAACCTCATATCCACGGGCAGCTGACATTATTCTCATTCCATGCATTTGTGAGCAGAACACTCAACGGGAAGGAAATTTAAAGAATTCACTTTCAACTTGAATGTGACACTATTTCAGTGTCAGACACAGTATTCAGAGGAGGACGGCGTGTAGTTCAACTGACCAGATCATGTCAGCAGCTCTTTGTTATATTTAAAACCAAAGTACTGTTTAAAATTACAATATTAACCTGAAAATGCTGTGCAGTATCCTGTTTGTCTTGGTCTGCTATGTTTCTGGCATGTTCACGACTACCATCGTACAAAGCCAAAAGGACAAAGCTTAAAGGAATAGTTCAAAATTTTGGGAAATACATTTTCTTTACTAAAGTTAGATGAGAAGATTGATACCATTGGGCTGGGAGGTGATTTAGATTTTTTAATTCTAGCTGTGTGTGTGTGAACTGTACGAAAACAATAATGACGGCTGCTAAAGAGGCTAAGAGTTTGACTATGCTAACTGGTTCATTGATCTGATTGGTTGAGGTTCGCCCATGATGATTGACTGCACAGTCTGGTTAGGGGTAGCCTAAGCCAAGAGTCTGTGAAGCAACGGCACCCAGCTGTTAGTCGCTTTAGAGGTACCAGAGCCCAGTACAACAATAATTGAGAAATCATTTCCCCATGATATTCGTTTAAGTAAAGCTGCTCAAATAGTTTGTAACATGGAACAGTTATGTTCTTCTTACACCAGAGGGGTATAAATTACAGGTGCAAACAATAGATAGTATAAATATGGACGATGTATCCGTGACGTCTTTCCATGGGTTTCTGTAGAGCACTATTTGAAGCTCATTAAGTGTGGCGACTCTGGCTGCTGCCATCTTGGCAGTTCTGTCTCTGCCGCCTCTCGGCTAATCTAAAAATGGGGGAAGATGCGGATCGTGGGTGGATTTAAGGCGGACTGAATTACTCCTGGGTGCTCAAATAGACCAACTGTAACGCCACCCACCTGCTTATCAAAGTGGCCTTGCTGTTAATTATGCATAAATTTAGGCCGTAATATCATTTGAACGGGTAGATATTCAGACTCAGTACAGTTGTCATGAACAGGGAAATTAGCTCTAGAGACCAAAACCGTTCTCTGAACCAGGCTGTAATCATGTTTATTTCTGCTGTGAAGTTGGACATTTTAATACGGACTTTATAGGGATTGACTGATTGAGAAATTGCAGTTTTTGGCACTTCACTTGACAGCCACAGAGGTTGCTGCTTGGTGCAAACAAGTCATTTCATACTGAGATACTTACAGGGACTGGAATCAGGTTTGTTTTGACTGCACACTTTGAGCTTAAAAGTTCATCAACCAGAGAAAAGCGAAATAGAGGCAACACTGATACAAAATAAAATAATTTAAAAAATATCTAGGGGAACTTTTTTTGATGTTTGCTACTTTATAATCTACACTAAATACATTTTGGAACCACTTAAGCTTGGGTGTGGCAAGCACCATACCATCCCAGACTGCTATAAACCACAGATGTTTTCTCATTGTAATTCGAGCCCATCCCAAGAGCTGCTCCCTGCTCACACTACACATCTTGTCTCATAAAATGTCTGGCTGAATGTGTCATGGTACAGGAATTACTCCCGTTAATTTGTCATGAAAAGGTTGCTTGAATTATAGAATATAATAGTCTATAGACTGAGATTTGACTTGAGTCAGACTTCAGCAGAACTTAGACTTAACTTAGACGTGTTGGACCAGACTTACATGAGACCTGACTGCCTGTCGACCTGACCTGAAACCAACAACTTGATCAGTTCTGACCTGACAGCTGCAGACCAGTTCTCTTTCATTGCGCAACCTCTGGGCCTTTAACCGAGTGTGACTGAATTAAGAAAATCATTGAACAAGAGGAGGAGCTTTTCCTGTTCATCATGTTTTGAAGAATGTTGCCTCAGTTCTTGCATCACCGCAGCAGCCTGACTCATTGCATCACCGCAGCAGCCTGACTCATTGCAGCACACATTTAAATGCTAGTTCCAGTTACTGATAGTCTTCAGTTTTCCATTTTTGCAAAGCACTGAATCCTTCTACAGTGTACTGATGATTCAGAGAAACAGTATATTACTCACAGCCCAATGCTCAGTCCATATCATCGACCAGTTAGCACTCGTTCAGCAGCTGGCCGACACACTTTTGTTAAGCACAGCATATTGAGTGTAAGGTCTGCTAGGATATAATAATTAAACACACAATGTTGTCTGAGTTTACAGTGTTTTCCCTCTGGTCATGTCACTAGTTATGAATTTTAAACAGTCTTTGAGTTCTGGCAAATAATCTGCATGTGTTGATTGTCCGATTTTCATAAAAATCACCTCAAGAAAAAGTGAATTAATGTGCGTTTCTGTCTGCTACGGTTTTGTGGAGTTGATTTATGAAGATGAAGATGAGTGAAGATGAGCTTGTGGCACCAAGTCTCCAGTCGGATGACAATCTTTGCAGAAGAAGATAACTTCAAATGAATGAGAAACGTGATTGTAACTGAATTTGAGGAAGGTTACAGTGTCCTCAATGGTCCACAGAGATTTGATGTTTTCGTGTCTCCACTGGCTTCAGTTAGAGTCACATACTTCATGTGTTCGTTTGTCTGTTTCTACTGGATTTTGCCACTTTTAAAAATACACCAACCTCAGCCGGGTGTAAAAGCATTCACCAATATTTGGATTTTCCCACATTTGTAGCATTTCTACTCTGTTTTTAATATGTAAAAGGAAACACTGCAGACATGTACTTCAGCCTCACTATTCATGATTTCATACAGTTTGATACAATTGTCCCTATTTGTTCTGATCACTCTCCCATAGCCGTTGTCAGAGCTGTATCAAAAGGGTACTTCAGCTAGTTATTGTTGCCCCTCCATAAAAATTAATGAGAATGGTCATCACAACTCCTCATAACAAGCAATCTGACCTTTACGTATAAAATCACTTCCCCTTTGCTAATGTCTATAAACAGATATCTGCACATGAATGCAGAATCTGTAGGCAAGGGACAAGATATTTTTTCATAGCATTCTGGTTTCTGTTTGTAGTCCAAGTAGTACTGACCAATCACATTTGAGTGGGCTTTGATTGCATGCAGGTAAACAGTCCGTGTTGTGGCCGTCTGTGGCTGTAGATACTTGCTTGGCGCAAATGCAAATTAGTCTGTAAGCGCCCAGCTGCTCAGTACAATGGTCAATGCACAATGCAGTAATTGCAAGTGTCACCAAGTCGATCAGAATGAAACTCTTTCGAATGATTGCGGTAACCACACTGTGGTGTGATACAGAACTCTGGGACACACCAGGTGGCCTGAAAAAGAAAATCAACATCCGTAGCAGTCCAGTATGTCTCGAGTAGTCCGTGGGTTATTGAGAATAAGAGACTAGAGTTCTTCCTGTTGAGTCAATGTTCAACAGTTCATCAATGTAGTCAACATTCTCTGAGATAGGACTGGCAGGTATTAGCTTTAAAGTCATGTGTCTCACTTTTATAACATATTCTGTCTGTACCTCTGTGCACCAGCCAGAGCAGTTTTTTTCTTCTTTGCCAGAGAGTGACTCAAAGGGAAATCAATTTTGAGTTTGACCGAACGGGTTTCATGCTTGATTAAATTGTGGGAACTAAAAAAAGAAAAAAATACAGCTTGTACTGAACTGAAACACAACACCAAATTCAACTTCTTAACTGTAGCTCCCAGTTACTTTGCACCATGTCTGTTGGGGTTAGCAGAAGACAAGGGACTTTCTACTGTCAAATTCGATCAACGGCTGTTGATTTGTGGTGTCAGCACAGGTAGGGGCACACTGCAACGCACAAATTCACTTTATAGAGCAGAGCTGAGCCAAGACTCACGCAAGTCGAGCTGATCCAGAGTTCAGGCAGTCAGAGATGGAGAGGTTGACTGTCACTACAGACCACCTGCTGCCTCTTTGAGCTGACCTGACGTCTGCCACCGACAGATGATGAGGAAGAGGCTGCGTGGCTGGAGGGCTCTCAGAAAGCACAGAAAGACTCCAGAAGAAAGGAGAGACTGTCTGAGACCACTGGTCTTGACAGGGCTTTCATTCAACAGCATCTGTTCCATCGCTGCTGTCTGTGTCGAGCCAGACTCAATAGCCTGATAGATTCAAGAGACACTCACAGAAAAACAAGCCTTTTCTTTATGGTTTAGTCAATGAACTTGTTCAAACAGCAACAACTCTATGTGAGTACATTCACTTTATAGAGTATGACATGATTACGAGATTGTGCTTCGGGAATAAATGGTGTGTCATGATACTGGGGATGCCTAGAGGGTATAAAACAGCAGGCTTGTGAAAAAGGACTCAGTTGAATGGAGTTACAAAATCTGGGTGTCCATACAACTGCCCCTGACCTCCCCAAATGCTGTACTTTGAGTATACAGTAAAGGCCTCAGTATGCTTCACACAAAGTGCTTGTCATAGAGTCTGACAGCATTTGAAACATTGTATAAACACCTCCAATGTGGCTGGATATAGTTTGTTTGAAGCATACTGAGGACTTAAAGGATAGGTTCTCAATTTTTTAACGCAATAGTCAGGTGCCCATATTAATACTGACACAGGATTCATTCCTAATCCACAGAACTGTATTTGCATATAAGCCTGACACCCCTTATACAGAATAATCCATGACATACACAGAAATTTGTATTTTTGTGATTTAGCCCCCCCAATATGAGAGTGCAATACCACTGTTGTAAATATATATGTATCTATATTATATACGTGTATTTGTTATGATTATATTACTTATGATCAAAAACTCAAAATGCGAAAAACATCCTCCATCAACATCCTCTTCAGTCTCTTTGCCTGTATCATTATGTCCATAGAGGCTGCTGAGCCCAGATACATTGCCCTCTTTTCCAGCTCCGGTTCTAGCACGACACCGGCTATACTTCCCAAAAGTATTCCTCCTTTTTCGGGTGATCCAAAATGCCAGTGGTACAAACACTAACACTCCACCAGTGCTCTGAGCTCAGGCAGCCTGTTTGCAACAGTTACTTGACTGTCCATCAAGAAACTGTAAATCGCAGAGAGTTGAGGCGGAGAAGTCGGAGGACATCAGAGCAAAGACCAGAACAAATTTTCTCCATTGAATATGATCCAGTTTCACCAAAATCAGTGAAATAGTTGGTGTTGTGTGATTTAGTGCCATAAAACGTTAAATACTTCTCTCCGGAACACAAAGTTACATAATGCAAGAACAGGCTTACGCAGAGTAGGAATGACAGTGACACCATTTACCTGATTACAGTCAGTGTAGCAGATCATATTTAAAATCTAAAGAACATAGTTTTGCATGGAACAAAGGCTGTTATTCTTTTCCACTGGAATTAGTTAAGGATGGGATCGCCATACGGCCATTATGAACATGGGGTGGTCGATTCCATCACAGTAAATTGTATGTTTGTCAAACATTTACACATTAAAGCAAATTTTACTGGACTATTTTTGACTCTGTTGCTTTACTTGGATTCATGATGAATAGTATGACAATGTATGGAATTTAAATTTTAAAATTTGAAAGATATCATGAAAATATTGTATCATACTCAGAGAAATATAAAACCTATTGTGATTCTGTGAGTTGTTTTACTGATATACTATATCACTGCGCACATATAGGATCCACTGGCAGCAGCTGCTGCGCAGGAGGTGCAGTCTGCTTACCTAACAACATTTCACTTTTCAAGAGCTATATTATTGCTGAAGCCGTTATAATCCATTGTACGCTGTCTGGGGCAATTGCTGTCCTTGCTGCCAGACATGTCAGGTGTAATAAGGGCATGAACCTCGAGCAAGAAAAAGAATGTACTAACAAGTAGGTAAGAATCCCTGCACATTGATTATTTTCCAGCACAGACCTTTTATTGCAGGAGCAGTGGGGAAACTGCTTGGCCACAGTCCCTAAAAAAAAATCAATGATGTGAGTCTCCCCGCCTCTCTGATCACCCCCCCAAGTATGCCCTTCCACTTCTTATTCACCCCTAGTCGGAGGGCGAACAGTTACAGCAGGTCTGTGTCTTCATGCACCAACGGCTTTTAACTCTTGAAAATGGACAGAGTAGATAGATACAACAACAACGAGAGATAGAAAGATGTGAGGCAGAATAAATTACATCAGTTGGATATGGAAGTGTATGAGTATTTGCTTCATAATAGTCTAAGCCCAATGTCAGTGGTAGATGTTAAGATTACAATACAGAGCAGCCAAGTAATAAAACTCTGTTTGAAAGCCATAAAAATCACATTAGGGATCAATCAGGGCCAGTGTTCGCTCTTGTCTTGCTGTTGGTCTATGTTTAATGATAGCCAAGGAAAACAGCTTGGCACAAATCAAGTGAAATGAAAGTTTGATTCAAAAATGTTCCAGGTTGCCCTTTGTGAGTTTGAGGTTTGACTCATTCACAGCTGCAGGATTGACTCAAACTTTAAATACACTTAAAACCATCTACCAGCTAAATATTAGCTCGTCAGCTTTATCAAACAGACCTCCACCTCTAAATTTGTGATCAGTTATTTTATGTCAAACACTCACACAATGGTACTATCATTGATAGTATTGTCAGATAGATCTGTGAGCTCAGGTTTTATTTACTCTGGCAGATACGCCTGGCCTCCCCTCCCATTCAGACAGATTTCCAGCCATCCTGGATCTGGGCCAACATGAGGCAGATTTTATACGATGACTGTATGAGGAATGTAACCTTATTGGCTGTTTAGGCATTTTTGTGAACAACCAAGATGGCTGACACAGATGTGGAACTGTTTCTGTTGGATCTGCTATAACATCAATATTAAACAAACTGGATGGTATGTTTTCTCTAAAAGAATAACAAGCAACTGATCTTAAACATGTGTTTCCAACAGGATTTGGTAGGCTTAACCGACTAACTTCGCTACATCACACATTTCATTGCACTGATTGGTTGAAGGTATATCCAATTGCGTCCAGAGGCATTTTGGCGTGCGCCAATTGGTAATGGAAAAAGTGAGTGGTTCCAGACTATTTGCAAATTGGTCCAGCAATGCCAGGCAATTATATATTTTTTTCAATTTTAATTAGTGTACTGCAGATGCTCTACAGGGTTTCTTTGCTTTTTGTTTTTGTAATAACTTTGGTGATTCCTTTGTAACGGTAGACTGTACGTTTGGGGTGCCATTTAGGGTAGTCGGGTTTGTGAGTCAAATATTTTTGTTAGTCCACCATACACAGGATTTAGGAAAAGAGCAAGACAAAGACAAACTCATTACACCAAATCCTCAAATCACCTTAAAGCCCACACATAGACACAAAGAAAATAGCCCGTTCCGGAAAATCCCAAAGTTCGATCCGTCATACCATTTGGTTAATCAGCACCACAAAACAATAACAACTCAGGATCACCACATTTCTGGGCAGTTCAGTTCAACACAACTGAAGTATGAAATAAACAGTTCACTTCATAATAACATAAACAAAAAAAGAAATAAGCCAAACTAAATGTGCTTCATGGATTTACCTTAGTTCAGTCCAGTCAAGTCAAGTAATGTCCAATCTGGGTTTTCCCACTTTTTATCATGCGCCATCATGCAAAACTAATATAATTTCTATCAGCCTCAGCTGTACTTAGTGCTAATTACCAAATTTTAGATTTAGAAGAATTTAGAAGGCCAATATGCTAAACTAAGATTGTAAACAAGGTAAACATTGCCAACCAAACAATCGTGTTATTGTTGTCATTGTGAGCATGTTAGCATGCTAATTTTAGCATTTTACTCAAGGCACCATTGTGCCCACATACCGCCTCACAGCTCAACTGGCTCTGAACTCTCCCAGTCTCAAGACTGCTGATTGTAAAGACCACACAATAGTGGAAGTTGGATTATTTCCTACTTTTCTGTAATACTACAGTCAACAACTTTATAATTTCTTTATTAGCAAAGTCATTTTCAGTGCAAACGTTCTCCCCTCTAGGATTGTTCATTGATCCACTGGAGACCTGGCAGTGTGCAAAGAATCATTATGAATCTATAACCTCGGCTCACAAACAGCACTGAAATGTATAGTACATACATAAATGTAACCAGAGTGTAGGACATCCAGGCATCCAGTTAAGGTGTATTACATTTCCCAAGAGCTCTGTGTTTAGGCACGCAGGGACATTTACCACCTTGGTCCTTTCATAATGAGTAGCATGACAGGCTCCACCTTTGCTATTCTCACCTCCATACTTCAGTGTCTCCTTTTGTCCTCTATTCCTCCACCTCCCCCTCTCTCTTTCTCTCCCCCCCTTCTTCCATTACAGGCTATATTTTGACATGTGACCATGGGGAAGGTGACCACACTCAAGGACTGTGCGTGGGGGGATTTTTCACATCAGTTAATGTGGAGAAAGAGAAGTTTCTACATACATTTAGACACAGTAAAGACCACACAGAGTGGGACACAATGAATCCACAATGAAGAGTATCAAGTTTATTCTGAGATCAGACTTCAAAGTGGCAGAGATGCGGCGCACGCTTTCATGAGCAGGAATAACATTTTTTATGGTTAACTTTTCAGCATGATGGACTCAGATCATGGCTGCCCTTTTAAATCAGATCAGAGTCGGGCCTTCGTCGCTGTGACCTCTAAAAAACCCTACAGTATTGAGCCGTAGCAGTGCGCACAGAGAGAGATGGGATGAAGCGGAGATAGAAAGAGAAAGAGAACAGGGACTGAAAGCCAATGAGCTCCGTGGTATGCCAGCCTGAGATCTTCTTATTGAATTTGATGTCAAGCCCTTTAAGAGTAGAGATCCTGGAAGACAAACAGAGGATTAGATTGGAAACATGGCCTCCAGTCATTTGTCTGTCTTACCTCTCCCCCCTCCCATCTCTACCCGTTTTCTCTTGATTTCCTGTCGGTTTTTCTATCCATGAATGCGTGTGTGTGTGTGCCAAATGGAGCCTGGTTCATGTATCCAGGGGCTATAACGAAGAAGGAAATAGTTGGTGCAACGAAACAATGAGCCTGGCTACATGCTTCCATACAGCTGCCTGGGGAGGCTGAAATTGACAAAGCAGACAAATGGGAAGAGAAATGAAGAGAGAAATCAAAGAGCGATAGGAGCAGTCATATCTGTCCCCATCATGTTTGTGGAGCCAGAATAAAGTCCCCAAAGGCTGTTTATTGGCTGGCACCCAGAGACAGTGGTTGATGTTTAGCTGGATATGGATTGTTTGGACATTTTTTATTATATTTATTTGGGGAATGATGAGAAAATGCTGGCATAAAGTCATGACCACAAAAACAACTTTGTGACCAAAGTTTTTGGCCATCTAACCAATGCTAATGTTGGAGACATTGGTTGGTTTGTGAATGACTTTGTATTCCTTTATGGAATGATGTTCAAGACCTGAAAGATAACATAACTAATGGGGCACAGGTACCTCTCATACATCACTCCTTCTCACCTTAGATGGCATGTGTAATTGCAGCCGCAAATGGACTATAACAGGGGGGCACTGTGGTTTAGCACACGCCCATCTCTTTATTCTATAGGTGCGTTCACACTACAGTGGAAAAGCAAGGGTCTTGTGCTGTGCGTTCAGTGCAGTCTTTACTACACTGGAACTCCTTGTGGTACTAAAAGGTGCCACTTTAGCTACAGTGCCAGCAGTAGATTGCTATGTTTCACCAAGCGGCAACCCCTGTGGCTGTGAAGTGAAGCCAGTGTCAAAGTGAAAATGCAGTTCCTCAAATGGCCATTTGAGGCTGTCTCCAAAACGAGTCAATCTCCATAAGCCTCCATATTAAAATAACTAACTTCACAGCAGAAATAATGATGTTTACAGCCTGGTACAAAAAACTGTTTTGGTCGCCGTAACTAATTTTCCAGTTCATGACAACTGTACTGATATAACTCACCAGTTCCAGTGTATGTGGGGCGACCTGACCCCAAATAAGCAAAAGAAAATGGATGGATGGATGGAACTCACCCGTTAAATTATATTAGGGCTTAAAGTTATGCATAATAACAGCAGAGCCGCTTGATTGACAGGTGAGTGCTGTCACAATCACAGTGGCTTGTTTGAGCAACCGGGTTTCATTCAGCCTGCCTCAGTTCCACCCGTGCTCCACATTGTTGCCCATTTTTGGATTAGCCAGGAGCCAGCGAAAGCAGGACTGCCAAGATGGCAGCGACCAGAACTTTGTCACAGAGTTTCACAACGGCTCTTCAGAAACCTACGATTGATAGTACCTCAACATTTTATGCATGTATGTGTTTCACAAACTCGCAAACAGTATTTTTGTGCAGTTCTTTTGTGCAGTGATTGGCAGCATCCAATGGTCAATGCAGTTTTAGTCAAAGTCAAAGTCAAATTTGAACCTACACCATGGACTTCCCTACATATTACATACACAATAATGGAGGAGGCGCACGCTAAAGCTGTTTTTCTGCGATAATGTGAATATGCCTTGTGAGCTTTATGGTGGAGTGTTTTTGGTGGGTGGAAAACAAACCTTGTGACAGGAGTGTAGTGAAGAATTATGGGCCTTCTGCCTACTTTTGAAAAGATTGATTTCAGTTCAGGATGTACCCTTTTCCAGGGGGTAAATGGAAAGATTGTGGAGTAGCTCAGGTAATTTGAACAAAAACAAAACAAAATATCCACAGATTTATGTCTAGGAGGGAAATAAACATTGCCTGATATCAGACAGAATTGCCAAGTCATTACACACCATCGCCAGAACCCGGGCAAAAATAAACACACTAAAATCAAAAAGAATTACAGATTGGTGTGATGGTGGTTGGTTTATCTATTTCATGATAACCGCAGAGGACTTATCCCTAACCAAACTGAGTGACAACTGAACATGACGTGCTACGACTTAAGAGTGTCAGTGTGTGTGCTAAAAATTGTTAGCAAGCAAGCAGAGGAGTTGAACAATCAATAGTTCAGTCAGTCCAAGTTGTGGTGGTGTAGTGACTGGTCAAATTGTATTCCTTCCAGTTCCAATTAGTCTCAGCTAATACAAAAGTTTTATTTGTTTGCAATGTTGTAGAATTTAGTAAAGAATCTTGTGCAAAACTCAATTTTGCTGCCCAAGGAGAGAAACTAACAGATAAATGTAGATTTTGCTCTTCCACTTCCCTGTTCTAATTTTTTACACTTGGTTTAATTAGAAATAACAGAAAGACAGAAAATTATTTTCACCTAAAATCAGATATTGAAAATGAGCAAGCGTGTGGTGTTATTAATTGATAAGCTTCATTGTACTTCCCTGTTTATCAAAATATGTATTTGCCATTGCTACTGTAGTTGACTGGCACCACATTTATAATCCATGCCACAGAATAGAATCTCTTATATTATGCTTATGCTCCTTGGCAACCTTGTATGTGTTACTGAGAATTCCCTATGCTTCGTTAGTACCAAGTAAAATGAATCACAGTGATAGCATCCAGACTCAATGATTGTCTGCACACCAAAGACAAATAGAAATGTTGATTTTCCAGTGTATGTGGAGTTAAGTGATGTGTTGCATGAGGATATGAGCAGTCCTTGGGTAACTAAAACAGCATGCACACTATTAAATCAAAGCAATCAAATTCCCTGTTCCGTTAAGCAGTAACCAGACATTCCACTAAGAAACATTGCACTTGGGCCACAATATTCCAGAGCGGATTAGTGCATCATCCCCTTTGTCCTTGTACCTGAAGTGGATAGAGGAGCAACAGTCTCCAGGCAACTCAGAGGGAGGAAGGCAGTGACAGCAGCCTCTAGTCACAAGATACAGAGCTGATAAATGGCTGATCAGTCACAGAGACAGGGGCAAAGTCTCTGGGTCAACAGTAGCTGAGTGGAATGCAAAGAGCTACTGCTCACTCTCTGTAAACCACATACTGACCACAGTACCAGTCTGTTCTGCAGACATACTGGCACTACACTAAACTGTCCTACATTACGCTTTACTTGCTACACTATACTCTAGTATACTATGCATAGCATGAGCTAAACTTTACTCTTCTATGCAATGTGCACTACTGTGTATAAACTAGGCTTAACTACATTCCATTATTCTATAATATTGTGTATTATTACAAATTATATTATGCACATTACTGTATGATACTAGTACTATATTATATTATTTTGCATGACGTATACAATGTGTGTAATGTGTACAAAAACAATAGGGAGGGAGTGCAATTGTACTGAATATCAGCCTATAGCCTTAGTTAGTCACAGCTGTGCTGATATTCGGTATAACGTCACAACCTCCAGTGTGATATTGCTTTTATACAACAGTTCTACATGCGCCATTTATGAAACTGTTACAAGTGACTGTAGATTATGATTTGTTTGTTTATTCAATCATTTATTGGGCTCCACCAACACAGATAGTTCCGCAACATTAGTTTGCTAGCTACTTTGTACTTTGAACTCATGGAAATGACTTGGTTGGAAGTAACTGTTGTAAAAATGGTTTTATACACTACAGTATACTGTAGTGTGCTACATTACGGTATATTACACAGTACAGTATTCTACATGGCATACTATGGTATACTTGTTATGACCAAGAATTACGTTTAATGCTCCATTAATTGAGTTTAAAAATGTCTAAATGTAATTTCACTAAAAGCATAATATATTACAATCTGAAAAATGTGACTGCTGCTGCTGTTTTACGCCTATGGATCACTTAAAAATGGTTCATCGGCTGTGAGAATTGGACAAACCCAGAATATTTTTGGCAGAGAGATGACAAACTCATACATGTCGCCCATGTAGCCATGTGGAAAACAGACGCTCCTTTTTTTCGTTCATCTACCCTATGAATATATTATACAACTCTATGGAAAATAAGTTTTGTTTAGATGTCATCTGTCATGCTATGATTGGTTTAAATATTACTTGTGAATGTATCCTGAGCTGAACTTGTATTAGTCAGAACTGCTCTCATGGAAGCAAATGACTCCTTGGCAGGCTATTTGAGAGCCTGCTCTAGCAATGCAGACTTTCATATACATGATTGCTTTTTCAATTTCTGTCAGTTGACTTACAAAATATATATTCTGAATGCAACCGGCAAAATGCACAGATACACACATGCACACACAAACAATAAGAGCGGTGGCAGGGCGCCACTCAGCCTTGCATCCCGTTGTGTCACTGCACGCCTCTAAATTATTCAGTGTCACTCAAATATTGATATGGAAATCACAGCTGACTGAACTGACAGAGACCAGAGAGAAAGGCAGCAAAGATCCACTGTCCTCGTTCTACTGTCCTTTTCTTTTAGCCTCTGCTCCATTTGACTGATAGCTTTTGATGCCAGCAGCTGCTCATCCTTATTTTATGTCCATTTCACACAGGATACAGTGAACGCTAAAAATGATTGCTGGGCATTGAAGCCCTTTTCACAGAGGAATAACAACATCTCCTGTGATTTGAGCTTTTGATTATGAAGCATGGCTCTGGCAGCCACCCTCACAGCCAGCAGAGCCATATTTTCCTGCAACGTGTCTCGAACCATATTGATCTGTCACTGTGTGACACTGATTACAGAATCAGCTCTTCCTTTTTGCACCTCATGACTAAATGAATACAGACACACTGCAATCATCTCTTGGTCAGAACCTATTCTCTCGAAGATACACCAGCATAATCAATACTACAATGTGTAGGACCGGCCTGTTTTACATTGCCAATAGCAACTCGAGGGGTAGGAGTGCATTCTCATTCCTGTCTGTGCACACCATGCTTGGCTGATTAGGAGTACAAAGGTTAGAACCAGGGAGTGATCCCTTTGTACAGGCTGAAAGAAAAAAGAAAAAAAAAAACTCACTTCCTAGCAGCCGTCTGTAGCATTTCCCCTACTATTATGCCTTTCCTATCGCAGTAACTTTTCCAGGAACCTGTGAACTGTTTAAAGAAAGAACTCAAGAACACAGGAACAAAGGTCTAGACGGTCATGAATGAAGCTCATAACTTGTATCACCCCGGCACAACTGGCTAATTGCTGCATGAAGTGGTCGTACTTGGTGGATTGTGAGTTTCTGAAAATTGGTGGACTATGAGGGACAGTTTTTCAGCCTGGTCAAACAATTGTCACTAATAAGTGAGCCACTTTTTAGAAAATTTTGTCTCCCTTTCTATCTTTGCAGGTTTGGGTTAGGGTCCTTTCCAATATATAGCCCATTTCTACCACAGGAACTCTTTCTGGAACCCAAGAACCATTTTACCAACCCTACCAACCTTGGAAACTCTGCATTTCTATATTTATTTTTATGTATTTTGTTCACTTGCCACATCCCTGTTCTCTATGGTTTGCAGTCCTCAACGTTATGGACTGGTCAAACACAAACCTTATGTCTGCTACAACTTACATACAGCTTTACTCCCTCAGTAAACAAGCACCAATGCTGATCGTTTCCTTTACGTCTCTTAATTACATGTGTTGTGCAACAGCACAGACAACAAAACAACACCTCATCTGTGATGTTGTTTCCTCGGGTGTGAAAACTGACTCTAATACAAAACTGTTGAACGATTTTATATAACTGTTCAAATATATTTTTTTAGATTAGTTCCCGTGGCTTCTCAATACCTGAAGCTGTTAAGTAAGATAAGTACTTAATTTTACCAATGGAGTTTAAGTGGAGCTGAAAATGCCTAATATTGTGATAATGGGTCTAAAGCGAGATGTAAACAGGAAGAAGTTAAGGAAGATATATAGCGTAGTGTCTCCCACATGTATCGATAACACAAATATTAAGCCTAATTTAGGAGTGGAACAGAGTGTTTAAAAAGTCTCGGCTTCTCTAACAGCAAGCTACAGCTATTGATAGTGTGAGAAATGCAAACAGGGACAGCCTCCCTCATGTGAGGTTTAGATTAGCAACTCAGTCAATCACTCATGAATCTCATTGTTCTATTGGTTTTAGGGTATTGTCTATCTGGCCCTTTTTTTTACACTCAATTACTTGTATGAGATGGAGGTGGGAACAGGAGAAAGCTAGTGATTAGTGTGTATTGGATGGCTGGGACAGCACCATTTAGAAAATATAGTACAAAATAAACCAATTTTAGCAGTTCATTTCATTTATTTATTTTATTTATAAGTTTAATTTGAGGAACATTAAAATGAAAAAGTAAATTAAAAACATAATTATTTTGCTTGTTTCAAATGTTTAAAAACAAATTAGTAAGTTTGCTGACTCTGCATTGAGCTTTTTGTGACTGGTATTGAAAAAGGGGAATACCTGAAATGTATTGTTGTGTCTCAGCGTGTCCAAAAAAGCTGCTAATTTCAGCTAATGATCTATCGCGTTAGAAAAGATCGTCAGAAAGTGCAAAATAAAATTTAAAAAATGACCTAGATTTAGCGAAAAAAGCATTTTTTTTGTTTGGTTTTTTTGCGTTTAATGAAAGATGGAAACCCCTTTTTAGACTACGTTTTGATGAATGACAGTATAAAGAATCAACTGAGACTGAGTGACGTCATCTGTAGGTTTCCGAATCCGAAAATATGGGCTGCTGGCCGTCGCCACGTTGGGTGTACCGCTTCTTCCGCCTCCCGGCTGATCTAAAAATCTGCAAAGACATAGCTCATCGGCGGACCTGAGGCAAGCCGAATGATGCCTGGGTGCTCGAATAAACCATCTGGACATATTAATACGACCGATCGAGGAATTACATTTTTTAGCACATCTGCATTGGCGTCACTTCCCAGCACCGGAGGTTGTCGCTTGGTTTTGACTTATTACACATTTAAGTCACATGACTGATCAGCTGTTTCCGCTCCAACAGTGTCCTCATTGCTCCCATGGCTCAGCTGGTGCTCTTTTCTACATCATCTTGTTGTACGCTCTTGTTCTGGTTTTCTGATGGGAGAATTTGTGCCAGCCAATACTTATCTCATGAACCAGGAAAACATGGCTATTAAGGCGCCGTGTTAATGCAAACAGGAATGTACAGAAGGAACTTCCTGGAGGTGGAAAACAGTCTTATGTGTACACTGGCTTTTGGCTTTCTCCTTGTTTCATTGCAGGCTTGACAATAGCAAGAGGTCAGGGGTCGTATGTAGGAAGGCGTTCAACATTTCAAGTGTGACAGAGCATTCCCTGTTGTTCCTCTAAAGGTGGACATTCTGCTCTCCGTCTGGGAAACTGCCATTCACTTACCCATTAATTGGCTTTCATCCTAATTCGATCATCTCTGCAGGAACAGGACACACTTTCACAGGCCTTAATTACAGACAGACAATAGGTTTCCTGATGCCATGCAGGTTACGTGTATACCCAAACTGTCACATCTGTGATTATACTGAGAGTCGTCTCTCACCTTACATCACTGCCAAGTGTATTTGCAGTCAGTACATGCAGGTACTGTGATGGCACACTGTGTGGCTTTTAGTTACATAAAGCTCTTTCAAATATCCAGGTTCCTTTGTACTGCTCTCAGCTATATACTATGCAAACAAACAGGCACAGAGAGGACTGTGCGATCCAGACAGGCTTCGATTGGATAACAGCTTACATAATCAGGCTGCCTGGGAAGAGCACAGCAGAGGGCATAAGGCAAAGACAGCCTGTGTCATCCCAATGAGCTGGTTAGGGAACTAGTATTTCAGGAAGATTCAGCAGGCTGCCTGGCTCCTGACAGGGTGACGGCTCATGTTACATCTTGTGTACCATGCTATTGTCTCTGTAAGGACCCGCATTCGGCACATTGTCAGAAGTTCACAATTATCTATTTGATCAGACCCTACCCAACAGACATGTTGATTAGATGCTGATATGGCAGCTTGCACTAGTGTTGGCAACCAGGGTAAAGACAATGTCAACATGAGCGCTGAGAGTTGAACATATCGAAGCAGCTACTGGCTTCATGTTTTGAAATCGTGGCTCAAATTTGGCTTTGGGGGCTGTTTTTGCAGCAGAAACGTATTCTACAAATACAAAAATATGTGTATGTGGACATGTATGTATTGGATTTTTTGTGACTTTCAGAATGCTTTTATTTTTAATTCGTACATTCATTTATATATATATTTGTCATCATTATTATTATATAATTTTCTGTCTATACAAAAAATCTGAACCAAATTCAAATCCTAACTTCTGTTACATACATGTAGCTCATAATAAAAGGCAACAAGACAAGACAGAATCACTTGTAACGTGGACGTAACGGATGGTTGGGACTCGTTGGAGAACCGATGAGTGTGTGTCAAACAGATTTTGGAGTGGGAGGTGAAAAGACGACAAATTTATGTTTAAAAAGTGTTATGTAATAAAATACAGTGCTGTCAGACTGACTGCTGGTGGTAAAAAATGACAAAGAGATGACAGAGTAACAATAGTTTCACAAGTTTTATTAAATTTCTTTCCAGAAAATTCTTTGTGTTAGTACAGAGATCTTGCGGCGCTTCTGAAACTGGAGCTGACAGCAACTTTCAACAATCACAAGACACATTGTTTGCATGTTTGTGCTTGATTCCTTGTTAGTGAACATGACATGCATCTGAAGGATTTTATTGTATCGGTTGAGTCCTTCTTTCTGCACACATATAAATCCACACCTAGGTGGTCCCGGGTTGTTTTCAGCACTAGTGTGCAGCCTTTCATTACACACCATGAATAAATAAAGGCTCTTTAATGTGTGCAAACCAACATACAGCATGTCGGCCAGCAAGCTTGACAGCAGCATGAAGACTGAGACCATATGTTACCACAAAGCTTCAGTTAATAAAACTGCAGATATTCCCATCAGACTCAGCTCTATATTGTGTTAAACAAAGCCTAAACCATGTATACATATATATTTTTCGATGCAACATCATTTCATTTTATTCACATCACGATCCAACCACTCCTGACTCCAACTCCGCATCCACACAAAAGCCATAATTAAAAGTGTGTCTCTGTTTCTCCTCGTCCTCATCATCTGCTCACGAATTCGCTGGCTTCCTCTGCACATCGACTTCTAAATGAAACTGCAAACGCTGACTTCAGTCAGTGGCCTCTATGTTTATTTCCATACAGCAGCACGCTGCGTGTGACGTGTTATTGTTCGTTTGTGCAAGTGGGTCAGTTCAGGACTGTGAACTGGTCACGGTCTGGCACATGAATTGAGCACCGAGGCTTCCAGTGTGAACTTAGTCTTAGTTTTACTATTTATTATGAAAACGGGTAACCAGTGGAGTCCATAGCACTGTGCATTGTTAGAAAAGGCAACCTAAGAAATAGTCTAAGGGATGTATGAAAAACTATATATGAATTTGCTAACCAAGACTTAACTGTAGTGTTGTCACATAAAACAATTATTTCCCAGCAACTGTTTATAAGAGCTGTTGTGGAGGACATTTTGGTTTGGTCCCTAATACACACTGTGCTTATTAATACTATCAGGCAAATCCAAATGTTCTTTTTTAATGCCATAATTAAAAAACGTTCTTTACCAAGTCTGTTGGATAATGTCACCTTAAACATAAAAATTAAGGATACCCTGAGGACGCATATTTTCTCTTCAGTGTTTTACCTGACAATTATTTTGTCTTAAACGTTTCCCCTTCTTCTATTTATCCTTTCCTTAATGGAAATATAATGGTTCTTTGCTTTTATGTGAAGCACTGGAGAAGGGAAGCAGCCAATTTACTGGACTGTATTGAAAACTTTTCATTGGTTGGAGGAAACTGCCAAAATAATACAAAAAGTAGGCCAGAACTATAACAAGCTGCCCAAATACATGTTTTCCCACCCAATCTGGCAACACTGCTTTACTCTAAAAGTATGTGCAGACTTTTCTATTTCATTCTTTTAAAGTAAGGGAGATGAAAAGGGAATTAAACCGTATATATTTTAATGATACTAAATTCAGAAAGGAAGTGAGAAAAGAAAGGAGTAGCAGCACATGAAAGCAGCGGAAGTTCCTGTGCCCCTGAGCACAGGATGGATTTTAGGTATCATACAGGAGGTGATGCTTGATAAGGTCAGTGGTTGGAGGTTTCCCTTTTTGTCTGTTGCGATTTCTTTTCTTTTGTTGTTATCGGCCAATTGTGCCACTTTAAGTCTACATGATCTTTTAGTACTATGAACATTTTTGTGGAAATACTTTTTTAAAAAAGCTTTAGAAATACAAGGTCATCATAGGGACAAGGAGAAGTGGAAGCTCCACTTCAACCTCATCATTCGCTCAATAAAAGCTTTGCCTGTGTCACAAGAGAAAAGCCCTGCTGAGATTTCTGTGAAGGCCCAAACCCATGCTAATGACTGAAACAATCATCTGCAGTCAGATGGTGTTGTCTTTGTCCCCTCTCTGACACTTCTCCCTCTGTCCTCCTCCACTCAGCCCCACCCATCATCTCAATCCCTCTTTGTGCTCCTTTAACCACTCGGAGTTTGTGCTGTGTGTATTGAAGAGACCTTCTGTCTGTTTGATAAAGGAGGGGGCAAACAGAGGCGCATCCATACAGTGTGACAAATTACAAGGAAATGCAGAAATATGAGGAAAAACTAACTCAAACCAGCTGAACTGTCTTTTTAGCAATGTCTAGGTGATGTAAGTATGTGAGTGCCACAGCACGAGGCCATATGGTCGGGAGGCATCTGCAAGCTGACGAAAATAATCCTGTCAATTTCAGTAACTTCTGAGCATCGCTTATGTGCTTGACACCCATGAAGAGTGTTACCCTGTCAGCTGAAAAATAAATTCATATACCACCAATTTGATTTGCCTAATACTCATAGGAGGAAACTTTTGCTGCCTGGATTACAATAGTTTCAGTGTGTGACAACTATATACTGTACAGAGAACAGAAGAAGAGATCAGGGTGGATGGTGGGAGTACAAAGCATAGGACTTTGACATCAAAGATCCCAGGAAGGTTTAGGATCCTAAAGCAGTTGGTTAGTAATGGCGTGCTTCAAGTGTTGCCAATATTTAACCAAGACGACGATTGTCCCCTGACGTTAATATGTGCTATGAGTGACCAAAGCAGAACCGCACTCATGACAAAGGGTCAACAGGGTCAAAAACATCATGAACAAAACATATAATAGCTTTTTTTTTAAAATACAAGCACACATGAGAAATTCAGCTGGCAATAGCAAAATGTCCACACACATAAAGGAAACTCCACAGATACCATTTACAAAAATGGACAATAAATAAATATCGAAAGAAAATTATGGAAGTACTGACCAGAGGCAATATAAGGGAAGTTCCACAGAATGGCCAAGAGCTTGGCTTGACTACAAATTAAGTTCTCTTTTTTCCATATTTGCCTAACATGATAATCTTGCATTAGTTGCCAGGAGCTGATATTTTAGGAAAATCCAGCTAATTGTCATTGACAGTTAACTTTCCGTAGTAGTATTTTGCATTGGCAGTCAACACTTTGTAAATCTATGGAGAATAGGCTTAGGAGTTAAGAAGCTCTATCATGAATAACATATTTTGGTCTGGATATTCTACAAAACCTGTTTGATAATGCTAATTAGATAATTCGGTGTATTTTTTAGGAGAAAGGGTTTTGCTCAACCAACAAGTGTTTAAAGTCCATGTAAAGTGAGAATAAATACGTGTTCTGAGTTTGTCAGGCCAAAGAAGAAAGTGTTATTAACCACTCAGCCAAATTTAAATGATTAAAAATATTGACAAGATTATGAAATTAGGTGTCAAAATTGGGTAAAAATGAGCAGTATTCTCAGCTCCAGGACTGTGGGGGCGTATCCACTGAATATGCTAAAGCCACTAAAGCGACTGAAAATGACATGACTAACTTTGAAACACTCTGCGCAAGATGAATTAATCTCTATCGCTCTGCTAGGGGTGCAAGGGTATTCTCAGGGTGGCCTCAGCGTGTCATTGAGCCACCCTTTAGGACCGCCCACAAAATCCTGAACTGAAAACTGTTTTAACCTCTAACTCCACATTTTATTAATATATCCTTCAAAGTCTTTTCATGTGTTTTCAACCACTATTTTCCAACATATTTAATGTATTTTGAAAGAAATCTCTGAATTGCCTTTTAGACAGACTTTAATGATGTGGTGCAGCTCTTTTGCTACCTGGTACTTTTCTCAATTTCGTTTTTCCACTGCAGCTGGTCCCTGCTCAATGTAGGTGGGATTCTTTAGCTGATCGTCATAGCAACGCCTGGAGAAACTGTTGTGACATCATCTTCAACACCGCACACACACACACAGGAACAAGGGAGGATATCCTTTTGTTTCATCTCCAACCAAACAGTTTGGACGCAGTGCAGAAGAACGTCTGCACTGCGTCCAAACTGATCAAGGCAAGCTGCCAAATCTAAAAATCTGGGTCGAGGGAATAAAAAAAACGGTTGCGATGTGTAGTGACAATTCTGTCTGATCAGGGGTCTACAGTGTTTTGACTCTGCCATTCAGTATCAACTCGGCTCACTTGGAACCTCGACATGGGTGATACCAAAAAAGAGCTGAGTTGAGCCGAACTGTGCCACGCAGTACAAACACAGCTTTAACCCACGCTGGAGGCTCTGTATGCTTTCAGCTTAAGTCTAATGCTAACATGCTCACAATAAAATGTTTTGTGATGAGTTGGTTTACTATCAACACCGTCTTAGTTTAATGTGTTTGCATGCTAATATTCGCTAATCAGCACCAACCATGAAGTTAAGCAAAGGCTGATGGGAATGTAAATTTTCCAAATTTGGTGGTAAACAAAAGTATTGGACAGATACTAACAAAAAATTACATTGATTGAATGTTTGATCTGATGGTGTTGCTAGATGAAAAGTTAAGGGATCACAGAAGTTATGAGGATTCGTCCTCTGGCTTGAGTGTCACGTAAATCCATCCAATGTTTAGACAATTCAGTGCAGACATACATTAGTCAAGCAGGAGTTGATCGCTTGATATTTCCATACTTAAAAGAGAAAAATCAATATCCATTACAAAAGCATGTATTCCTATATTTACCTCTAAAAGGATGGGATAAGCAGTTTATGTCTGTATAGTTATTGAAAGGACTGTTCCATTTCTATCTGCCACATACAAATGATTGAATCAATCACTATATAGAAAGCATACTAAAATGGAGCAGTCCGTTCTATAAATCTAGGCAGGCTTCTTCACTATAATGTCATTTAAGGACTATACAGTTAGTTTTGAATTAAATGATGCATCGGTGGAGGTAGTGCTTGTATACCCGGCAACATTATTCAATAGATGAGTCCTTTCATTTGATCAACAAGTCTACTGTACTGCAGTGGAAAAGCTGCATATTGTCACCCAAAGCTCAAACAAGGACGTTGAAGCTAGCTCTGCCTGGGGCTTACAAGACTGCAGGCAGATAATCACAGTACTATACCGAGTGTCTGTGCTCATACTAGCTGTCAGAGTGGTCCAGGAGGTTCAGGTACCAGTGTTTTTTTTTTTTTTTTGTGAATGGAGATTCCTGTGACTACCACTTCCACATGAATCCACAATCTTTAGACATCTATATCCCCGTACTTTCACTTGTCCCGCTCTCTCTTCCTGTTATCAAATATTCTGGGTCACTTCAGACACAAGCTGCTCGTTATTTTCCACAGCAGAGCGGGAGCCAGTGGCCAGTCATGTCCTGTTATCCGTGACACAGGCCCATCACGGCGGCCTGACACCGCTTTAGACATGGCCGATCCGGCTGGTCATGGGAAGACAGCTCGGCTCTTGTCTACACAACAGCGGGCTTTGTACAAAATACATGGATCAGCTATGAGGAACCTATCGCTGTGAATCGGCTCCTGTGTCCACTACATAAGGGATTGATTCAGCGTGGGTATTCTTTCAACAAAGCCTTTGACAGTGTGGAAGACCCCTGGCTGTGTTGCGGTGGCGGAACACAGCCGTACAGATTGAGAGGGGAATACCGCTCGGTTTGTACAGCACAGAGCCGCGGGTCTAAATATATCTGTTTGATTCAGGGCTACAAAGCAGAAGGACTTGTGCTTCCTCCTATCTAGCTCTGCCTTGAGTGTGATAGGCCGCC
Source organism: Argyrosomus regius (assembly GCA_946959425.1). Lineage (NCBI taxonomy): Eukaryota > Metazoa > Chordata > Actinopteri > Sciaenidae > Argyrosomus > Argyrosomus regius. The sequence continues at coordinate 8,211,127 of OX336899.1, read as the reverse complement.
TGCCTTTATCATGACTGACTACTGAATGTACTCTACTGCATATACAGCGGTTGGAAAAACAAATAATAGAAATACCACATTAAAAAGAGCTTAAACTTTGAAGTGCGCAAATAAATTACAACTACAAAGGCACAGCTGCACGGGCCAGGCATGTGAAGATGATTAACTGTATGTGTCAGCTTGAAGAGATCTGTCAGTAATTGCTTTTATATGGTTTCAAAGTAATGCGCTGTGTCAGTATGCAGATTTTGTATGTGAAGGGTATAAGTATGTATACAACACTGATTGAAATTTTTAAGCATGGAGCAGATGGTCCCCAAACAATTTAAACTGCCCCATACTTCTTTGTGCTTCTTTATGTTGTTCCCATAGCAACAACATGATGGACGTTACAGCTCAAACAACAGCAGCCCACGTTGGCAAATACAGATACTAATGATGTTTTGAATAATTTCGTGATAAAATGATTCCACTTGCGAGTGTTTACATCATTGCAACTCAAGAAAATACAAGTTGCCAGCTGCCAATCTATGTCTCTTAGTTTTTCATACCGTAGGTGGAGAGCTTGTATTTGTATTACAGTCCGACGGCACATCAGTGTTAAAGTCTGTGTAAAGGCAATTTTGAGATTTCTCTCAAAATACATTAAATATGTTGGAAAATAGTTGCTGAACACATGTGCAAAGACTTTGAACGATATATTACTGAATTGTGGAGTTAGAGGTTTTTCACCAGTTTTCAGTCCAGGATTTTGTGGGCGGTCCTAAAGGGTGGCTCGATGACACGCTGAGGCCACCCTGAGCGTACCCCTGCACCCCTAGCAGATAGACAGAGGTTAATTCATCTCACTCAGAGTGTTTAGTTAGTCATGTCATTTTCTGAACTCATCTGACATGTTTGAACACTAACATTAACGTCTAATGGTTGTTTTTAATCCACAAATGAATGCAGCAAAAATAGCTAGCTAACCCGCTAGCTTCAGTTGTATTGTGCAGAGCAATATTTAATAACCAAAATGTGTGCACTGTACTAAGAATTCACACAGCTAACACTACTAACTGTTCCCTGTCCACACCATCACTCCACTTAGACCATCGACAAAGAGGGACGACAGCCCCGTGGCTGGCTGCAGTATAGGTCATAAAGCCCACCCCCTCCACGTTAGCAGATGAGACACTAAAAAGTCAAAGTACACATCAAATAAATGATTCCCAGAGATGGTTTCAGTCATTTTAGGTAGTACTTATCATACTGCTGGATGTTCAAGTGTTGATTCTTCTTATTTGTTTGGTTTAAATTAAGTGATGCTATAAAAAGCACCAACCAGCCATATCCAGGATATTTTGGCTTCATTTCTCTACAGTGGGAGGAAGTGGATCGTCCATCTTTATATATTTCAATGAAGTGGAAGAAGTTTGAAAATCACCTTTGAAAACTTCCAATAAGCATTCTGTGCTTTGAAACTTTAAAAAAAAATGTAGCTTGAGAGAAGCTGTGACACGTAAAAGTGACTGTTTTGAGTCATAAAGCACATTATAAACAGGCAACCTCACTAGTTTATGGTAATTATACTGTATAAATGCCTCAAAATTAACATGGTAATGATATTCCAGTGTTGAAATGCTACACGTACTGCAGCACCTGTAACGTGGCGAGATGAACAGCATGGAGAGTGACAACATATGCCAAACACAATCTGCGCGCACACTTATCAGCACAGTTGATTAGCTGCTGGATATTCACAGAGTGACAGATGTTTACATATAGCTAGCTGCTTCATATTTTCGTCCACCCTCTGAATGTTCACAGTGACAGATCTGGCAGAAATGGTAATATGGCTCCTCTCATGCATCTGTGGTAATGAGATGAGCTGGGATTTGCTACAGTCTGCGGCTTCTGCTGCTGCCATGATCGTTTGTGTCACCAGCTAAGCCTCCCATTGATTAAGGCCGTGAACAAGCCCAGCCAAGCTGCTTCACTCGCTCCGGCTGGCATATGTCAATCCTTGTGTGACTATGCATGAGACTGTGTTTTTTGTTGCCGTCGGGGCTCAATACAGAGGCTTCGGTAATTTTGTTGCAGACATGAAGGGAACAGTCCTAATCAAAGCTTGTTTTTTTTTAAATAGACAGAGACACTGTCAGATGAATAAATAGCTCTTTTGCTGCATTTGAAGGCTGATTGATGGAACGCAGTAATGATTCAGCTTCTCGCTAGCTCATGGATGCTTTTAAATTAGCTTTTTCTAAATGCTGCTGGGTCTTCGAGAGAAAGACCAGGATTGATATGGTGTTACCCCCCCCCCACACACCTAACAAATTTAAAGTCTGTCGCCAAACTACATTCAGATCAATTCTATGAATGTGTTTTTGTTGTCAGGGCCCTCCTTTTTTTCAAAAAAAAAAAGACATCTTGATTTCAGTTCAACTACCTGATTAAAGAGAGGATGAATAAAACATGAGTTACAGAGAATGAATGAGTGAAAGAGCTGTCATTCAGTGTTGTCTGTAATCCCTGTGAATCCAACTTTTTTTTGTTCTCCCGCCCTTCACAACCCACATTCCTCAGCCAGGCTCAATTTGAAACACAAAAGTCCGACCCCCTCCTCCACTTAACACACTCACACACACACACACACACATAACATACACTTGCTCTGACAAATCTACTCATCACGCTCTTTTGCAGAGTGGTGTAAGGGTGTTAATGAATATTGATTTCCTCCTTGTCTTGATGGTTAAGTAATCTGTGGCATTTTTTATCTCCATTTTGCAACGGGTCTAAACAGAAGAGCTTTACGTTTGGTTGGTGTGTGGCAAGTTTATCCTCAGGAAAAATCCCAAATGAAGCAAAGCTGTAGCCAAGTTTAGGGATGCCAAGAGTTGTTTTAATGGAATTACATTTTTCTCTGTTTCTCTTTGCAAACTTAGGAAAACACCAACATGTCTTTTCAGAAATTGAAAAATGTTCCTGATACTCTGGAAATCCCCAGCAGTGGAAATAATTTGGAAGTACCAAAGGAATAATCCCATTTTTTTACCAATGTATCCCTATCAACCACAGTTATGTGCCAAGTGTATTTTATAATGAAAAAATCATGCTGTAGCAAAGTTTGCCTTAGCAGTTGTTCTGTTTGGTTCCACTGCTGAAATTTCCTGTTTGTCAAAGTTAAACTTTTATGTATAGTCTCTGTGTCCTTCGCTGTGTTATGAAGGACTGAAAAAGCACAGAAAGTCTAGCAATCAATGCAGGAGAAGGCTGTCTGTTATATTACACAAATCTGTTGAACACATAATAGAAATCAACCTTGCCTGCTTTAAATTACATTCATAAACGTCTATTCTTGGCGATTTTGTGCCAACACAAAGCTGGCCAGTACATTCAGTGCCAACGCAGGAAGTACTGTGATCTTGATAGAGTGTATTGAGGTAGAAATCGGCAGGTGGAGGTTGAAAAAGCCATGACGTCAGCATTGAACTTCCTATTATTTAATTATGAACGGAATTGTTCCCTGAACCTTACGCTATTTTATAAAATAACTTTATAACACTTTTCTTAAATTGTAGAAACATTTACAAAGACTTCTGAACCTGTGAATCTGTTTCATCTGTTTCCAGTTTGTTTGGATTATACAGTACATTAATTCGCTCCTTCGCCTATCTCTATCAAACTTTTTCAACATAAAACTCTAAAGACTTCTAAGTACGCCTACTGCCCACACAGTTTGACATACAGCTGCACTAAAAAATAGCTTTATATTTTATAACAATGGGTCAAATGACAGTGTATTATGAAAGCGTGGGAAAAGGGAAATGTGACCTGAGTCTGTAGTTGGTGGTTGTAGGTAGCTTTTTAGCCATCTTGTTTTATAGGTTAGGTTCACTCTTACCACCCTCAACTTTGGGCGCTTTCACACCAGGATACTCCGAAGGACTCGGTTCGATTGGGCGGGGAATGAAAAATGACACACCTTCATTTATTTGGTTTGGTTCACTTCCACACTGCACTTTTGAAAGCGGACCGAACCGCCTGCACAGCACCATGCAGTTGAAACAGCTGCTGGTTTTGGGGCGGTATTGCCCCAAACGAGCACTGACCAGGAAGACAAAAAAAAGCACGAGGGAGAAGAAACCCGGCTCATCGATTAGCCAGAACCGAAAACGTAAATCCATCCCCTTCAGCTGGCTGGTTCACAACAAAAAAAACGAACATTGGAGCAACACCAAATTTATGCATTTATGTGTGGTGAAAGCGCCCTTAGTCTCCACAACAGGCACCTAGCTGATGAACATATGCATCATTTAGCAAGCTAGGATAGATATTATTCTCAGAGACAAAAATAGAGCTAAATGGAGAGTGAATATTATCGAATAGTGAGAAACATGACAACAAACAAACACTAATGTTGCTCCATACGTGCTGAATGTGTAAATAATCATTGATAAATATCTATGTAAATGTTATGATACCTTTGCTAATATGTCTGCCATAATAGAAAAATCTATTAATGCAGCTTTAAATTAGTGTATATTCAAATATTTCAAGACTTACAGTATATATTTGCTGATTCTCGTGTGATGGAAAAATGTCTTATTACAAACTATAAATGCATAATGTAACACCGCAGACAATGTATGTGTACATGCATTATAGGTTCTGAGGAAAATGGCTGTCAAACTAAGACAGAAGACTACATGGAAATGTAGACAGTGTTAATTGTTTTACTACTAATAGCCAGAAATTTCAGAATAGCACTCATGTTGAGTTTTCTCATAGCTTCCTGACACAGCCAGTGTGTTATCCAAACATGGTAACTGCATGTTAGTGTGTGTTCGATGACTTAAGTGCTCATATTGCTCTCGGTGATACATTAAGTGTCTGTCTTTGCAGCAGCATATTGCTTCTGTCTGTCTAATTCACTGAATTAGTTCTTATCTATTAACCTGTGAAATTCAGCACACACATCAGTGTTTGACTGGTGACCATGCGTGATCTAATGTCGAGCTGACTGTTGGATATTATTTTTCACACTTCTTGGCTGTGATAATGTCATAGTGATCGGTTTGTTGGACCAGAATCATGTAGGAAACAAAAATATCCAACACATTGACACACACTGTAGACCGTTAAATAACATTGATTCAAGGATAGACGACGAGCTCTGTGATCTCTCTGCATGTCGGCGTCAGATGGCCATTGACCTGCACTATGCTAATTCAATTGAAAATGGTAAAGTAGGTTTGATTAGGCCAATATGCTGTGTGGAAACATGTAGGACAGCCTTTCTATTGATAGTTTGCCGACTGAGGTTGACATAAACAGGAGAGTCAAGGCTCAGGACCATCTGTGCGCCGTTTTATAATATATATCCACTTTCATTTACAATCCACAGAAATCCATTTAAAATATGAAACGGTTCACAGATGACTGTGTAAACATAGATTTTCATTTCAGGTGCTGAATGTGTCTAATTACAGCTTTTTCAGGTTTATTTTTATAAGCTAGCTTCCCAGAAAAAATGACATATATGTGGTTTTCATCATTTTATACACATTTCAGTCAGACATATTTCAAAGAATGGATAACTTTTGGATTTTTTTCAGCTTTGATAGGCTTCAAGTGCAATTTTGACAAAATGTGGATGGATTTTCCACCTTGTTCATGACTGGCCAAATGGCGCCTGCATCCTTTGTGGAGAGCAACATGTATTTACAGCTGTTGTTGATGTTTAAATTAGTCAAAAATCGTGCCAAAGTAGTCCTAATATTATTAAAGCAAGACAAAGAAAATCTTTTGGGATATATAAGAAATAACCTCTAGGCCTCTAAGCAGGTAGACTAGTAGGGAAGTGTGATTGCAGGTCATGAAGATATTATCTAAATTGCTGTAGCTCAAAAGCCAAAGGCTACAAAAGCTAATCACAAAACTGACCTTTTAAGTTGATATGGCGACCGTGTTAGCAAACTGGAGCATATTTACAAAGCACTGTTAGCATTCATATGGAGTTACTGTTTCTACTGAACTGGCAAATTTGTTTTGGTTGTTCACCTGCTAGTTACTAACTTTGTCTTTTGTTTGGTCAGCAGGTAGTGCACAGACTGTCAGAGCTTTTTAGCAGCTGCCTGCTGCTGCTGGAAATGACTCTGATGAGAGTGGCATGTATTATAATCAAATAAACGTTTTTTTTTTAGCTGTCTATGGTCTACACTAGCTAACTAGCTAATAAGTTTCCTCTTACTAGCTTGCAAAATGTCGTTGGCAGTGCACTTTGCCAGAACAAGACATTTTTGTAGATAAAACAAGGACATTAGCTAAAAAGCTAACTTGGGTTGTTGTCTTTCTTTATATAGTATATAGTTATGTCCATATACGTGGACGTACATAGCCATCTGATTGGTTAATGCCCAGGCAGGGAGAGACACTATGAAGCCAAAAGATACAAGACATAAATGGAGAGCACAGGAAGTCTGTAGCAGAGAAAAACAATTTAATTTTTGCTGTACTAAATTTTATATCCTGTATGAGTTTCATACATAATATTGAACGGGGCTTTCAGCAGCCATTTCCTCACAACAACACATCATATTTTAGTTTGCACAGTAGCCAGTTCATACAATTTTTTCTGTCCTTTCCTCATTCTGACGACTGATCTTTATCACCTTCACTCTGCCAAACGTTGCTCTGATAACTCCACAGCAACTGTCACCTCTCTGAATCTCCATCTGTTTTAGTCCCTACAGGCTCAGTACCTGCTGGAACAAATCATTCTGCTTAGATAAAATACTGCCCCACTACACAGTGTTACTGTGTGTCATTGTTTGGCTGGCTGAGTGGTTTGGAGCTGCATAACTGCTGCCCTACATTGCCTAAGTGTTTTGAAATTGGAGGTAGAAGTGGGTCATAACACAAACAGCAAGCAGGGACGCTGCCTGTGGATAATCAAGACAGTTCATTGCTGTGGAAAGCAATTAATCAAACAGTGTGCATCTCCTTTCTTAATGATTTGCTATTTAACCCTTGTAGAAACATGTTCTACCTGACTAGTTCATGTTGAAAGAAGGTTTTTGTTGTTTTGTAGTGTTGGACTAGCAATTGCGGTTGTGTGTGTCCTAATAGCTGAATGTGAATGAACACTCTGAATAACTATGGCTGCAAAAACACGGGCAAATATCACCCAGTCCAATACCTGGAATGAATAAAAACCAATTTGATGTGTGTATGTGAACACCGCTGCACATTCACTTTGCCCTGCAGACTCATGCATTAACTTTATTTACAGGTCTACATGAATAATAAAAAACAGGAATATGGAAAAATAACTAGTGGTAGAAAAAGGTAAAATAATATAAATCACCACATTTCCCATCATATGTATGCCAGTGAAGGTGGGAAATATTACTTCATAGTGTATGTGTTCCTGAACATTTACCAACGGATACAACAGCTAATGTCCACAGAGTCCAGAGTGTGTGTGTGTGTGTGTGTGTGTGTGTGTGTGTGTGTGTGTGTGTGTGTGTTTGTGGGGGCATTTTTCATAATTAACCACTTATTACCTAATTACCATTTATCTGAGCAGATGCCAAGAAGGACATGAAGATATAATCTAAACCGCTAACTGTAGCTGACCAGCCAAAGGTTAGAGGTTAAAGCTATAACCACAAAACTGATCTTTGAGGTTGATGTGGCAGATGTGTTTGTAAACAGTAGCCTATTCATAAATCCAGCAGATACGGAGCAACATTAGTGTTCATATGGACAATATTTAATCCCTTTTAACTCTGTTTTGGTCTCTAATGCGCCAGTTAATCACAAGTTAGTCTCTAACTTTGCCAACTTTGTCTGCTGTTTGAGTGTATATAGTACATATTATAATGAATTTAACAAATAGCCACCATTTAGCATCTGTATTGAGTGATGTTGACATTTACATGAACCTTTTTAAGTAGTTTGGTGCACTACACTAGCTAATTTAAATTTAACTAGCCTGCAAAATGACAGCAGTGTACTTTTCCTGAAGGATGTTTTACAAAATTTTTATATTATTTTAACCAAAGATATGTGTGAGGGGAAACAAACAGCATTGATTAAAACACTAAAACATGATAATCACACTTGTATCACCCCCTGCAAGTGTGTAATTCAAATAACAGCATCACTGTCAGATGAAACTGTTATAGGCCTGATGTCCAACTATCATGTCCCATGACCATCACTTGGGCACAACCAACTGATACTATAATAAGATCAGGTGACGGCATGACAAACAGCTTGTGACACTGCACTCAAGATGAACACCTGACCGTGGTTACGGTTGTTTTGTGGACTAACAGTATACATCTAGAAACACTTTTAAGAGAAGAAACTCAGTCTGCTGATGAAGACTGTGTGATACGGATAAAAAAAAAAAAAAAAAAAAATGTTGTTTTGAGACCTCCAGTCTCCAAGGTCAAGACTGTCTGCCAAGAATGAGCTGTCTTACTCAAAATAATTTAATAAAGTGGAATAAAATAATAATAATTCAAAGTCATTTGAATGATCTCCTATATAATGACTCCTTGAATAATGACCTTTGGCTGAACTTACTTTAAATGTAATTCTATTCGCTATAATAAACGGAGAGCCACCTCGTATAAAGCAAAAAGTTGTTCCAGATTTCACAGAACAGTACATTTACATAACCTCCATGCAGCATTCAGCGCACTAACAGAACAAAGTTAGTTGTGTAGCTTCAGCTTGTAGCACGAGGCTTAGAGACGTAAACATTCAAACTAATCTGCCTCGCCGCAATCAATATAAAACCCAGATTGTTGAACGCCCGCAGTGATGTATGTATTTTGGTTGCGTGATACCTGCGTGTCTAATGAGAGGTGACTGTTCTGCCTCTGTTGGATGACAACAGTGAGCAGAGTGCATTTAGAAGTCGAGTTGATTTTCTCGGCTTTGATTATGTGCAAACAGACCTTTGCTTCATTACTGTCAGCACTACATGTGTGAATCTGATGTGGTGTCTGTATCTGTGTATGTGACTCATGTGTTTATATATATATATATATATATATATATATTGAATGGGCTGTATGAACTTACTTTAAGTGTCCACTTAAGTAAGAAAGTGGTATATTATAGCTTATCCACAGTTCCTCAGGTAAATTGGTGGCTGCTGGATTGGGGGTACCCAGGTAGCTTGGGTGGTTTAGGCGCAGCCCACAAGACTGTAGGCCCAGGTGGTGAAAATGTGTAGCTAGTTGGGAAAATGCTAGTGCTAACCAGCTACATAACACATTTAGCAAGCCACGTACCTCACTTGCTAAAATATAACAATTTATGCATGATAGACTGCAAACCATGCATCTTGTGGTGTAATTTATACAAGGTTATTGTTGGATGGTGCAACTTTAACAGTTGTGGCTAGGGAAATAAAAAGGGACAACCCCAGATCACTTTCCAGCATTTGTTCTCCTCCAAAAGACAGAAAAACACATTAATTCTAGCCTCTTTTGTGGTACCTCTGCTTCCTCAGCTATGCAAAACGACACTGATGGGACGAGCTACGGAAACCCGGGATGTACAGAAAAGGCAATGTACAGTAAGGTTTCTTTCTACAGGACAAATGAATAAAGTAACAGTAAATAAAAAGATAAAATTGACAAATATAAATTGGAAATATGAATTACTAAAGGCCATTTTCAACTCTGTTACACAACCATGTACGTATCAACTGGATACTGCACTCCAAAATAGCTCCCAATCCACTCCAGGGAAAGTTCCTCACCAAGTATATATTTCAAATATGTTTTTCGGGCTTTCGACAGCCATGCTACCACCTCAGTGAGGAGCATATTCCTTTAAAGAGGAACTTAACACCGAGCTAAAAAGCTGTGTTTTCTGCCCTCAATAGTTTAAATTTTCAAGCCTGTTTTTACCTCTTACTGCTGGATGTGGCTGATGTTGTGCACAAAAGTAATTTACTTATACGGCTCTTTAAAGCTCAATTGTTCATCGTAGAGCTGTTTCAGAGAAGGTTTATATATATTCGGATGTTCCCTGAAAGGCCAGCACTTTCAAAATGGTTTGCTATTGGTCCACTTGCCTTTCAGGATTGAAAAAATACTGTCATTTTGTCACACACTTTTGCATATTAGTGAGTAAAAACCTGTTTTGCCACTCTTTCTAACTTGTCTTTTCATTTTAATTAATTGTGTCCCTGTGGAATATACATGCATTGATATGTTCTGAGGGCCCTTTCACTTTAATTTGCTCCTCTTTCAATATTCACATGGGCTTTTTACCTGCACAAGTAGCCTGACCCCCCTCTCAACAATGATTAGTCAATTCTGTCCCGTCATCATGTGGAAAACGACTATTGTTTTAACGCCTTTCCCACTGGCATCTACAGTAGTCTGCAATAAATCCAGATACCTGTCAGCAGAGATTATCCGTGTATATATGATGGAAGAAATGTAAACAAGTGTGTTAATATCTGAAATGACATGTTTCCCACACATTAGCTTTATTGATGGAAGTCAAACGCACTCGTGCAGAAATAAATGAGCAAGTGCTAAGTGGGCAGATGTGTCTTGTTAACTAAACACTTGTGAAATTTCAGTAATGGTTTCACTGTTTTTAAATGGACCACGAGTGCTCTTCACTGGCTGGATTGACAAACTGAAATTGCACATGAGGAGCTGATAACTCACCTAATAGAATTTTACGAGTTTCAATGGTGAGTTTCAATATTTAGCGTTTTTGACACACAAATGCCAATTCAAAGATACTGAATGTCAACTTTGTATTCATTGCATTCAGTGTTCAGTCGAAGCTGCACCGCGCACGGCATCAAACGTGGAGCCGAGGAGCTTCGTGAAAACAAGAATCTGAAAGAGCAAAGTTTGAAAATGAGCCAGCAGAAGGATGACCAGTATGTGCCAGCGAGTCTCATGTCATCAGCATCAATAGCCAATCTGCAGACCTTCAAACATCCCAGCCCGGCGGCTCATGACCTTTCCCCAGGGATCGCCATGGTGACAGTGTGCTGAAGCAGCAGGGCGGACTCTGCACTGGGAATTTAAAGATTGTGTTATTATCCACATACTGTATATTCACAAGGTATGAAAGACACAATCACTATACGCAATAAAAAACAGAACTGTATGCATGCCTAACAGTGTTTCATATTTTCCATTTACATGTTAATGTTTTTCCTGTTTTCATAATAATGTGTTTCATGCAGGATAGACCACCAAAACCAATGACAGTAAAAAGAATGGAACATGGAGTATGCGTGACATCACCCATAGGTTTCCAAAAGGCTGTTTTGAAGCCTAAAATATGCTGCACTGGCCGCCACCATGTTGGCAGCTCTGCCTCTTCCGCCTCCTGGCTAATCCGCAAATTGGCAAGGACGTGGATCACTGGTGGACCTGAGGCGGGCTGAATGAAGCCTGGGTGTTTAAACAAGCTATCTGTAACAGCGCCTACCGGTCAATCAAAGTGGCCACGCTGTTATTTATGCATAACTTTAAGCCTTTATATAATTTGAGCAGGTGACTTATATAAAAATTCACTTATTTCTGCTGTGAAGTTGGACATTTTACCATGGGGGCTTATGGAGACTGACTCATTCTGTAGCCGGCCTGAAGTGGCCATATGAGGAACTGCAGTTTGTGGTGCTACATTGCTCACATCAAGTCCTCCTGGACATCCTTGTTTTCACACCATGCTTCAAACACGACAATATTTCTGCCGTGAAGTTGGATATTTTAATATCGGGGCTCATGGAGATTGACTCGTTCTGTAGCCAGCCTCAAATGGATGTTCGAGGAATTTTTGGCACTTCCATATTGGCTTCATTTCCCAGCCACGGAAGTTGCTGCTTTGAAACTGTTCAGGCTGTCTTTCTTTTTCAAATAATCATATGTTATTATTATTACCACCACCACCAGGGAGGGAAAATTTTCAGTGCTATTTGTGTGTCTATCTAACAGCAGATTTATGAAAAAAACTAGCCTCATTTTGATGTTGAAGGGTGCAGCATAGGCCAAGGAAGCATCTATTCAATTTTGGATCCAATTTTAATCATGGGAAGGATGCAATTATGTTTTGCTTTCATTGACATTGCAAGATAGGTCAATTGTAATACAGATGTGTGTACAGATCATAGAAGACTGGATAAATGGCCTTGACAGAGGTCTGCGCTCTTCTATCTTTATTTATGTTCCCTTTTTTGTTCATTTCCGTGTTTTGGTACGTTGTGTTCCTCCAGCCACAAGGTTTCCTAAAAAGGGATCAATCAGTGTCACATTGTCTTTACGTGTATATATAGATATATTATGACTTACGTTGCCTGGACACACAGATGTGTTCAGAATGACATGCTGTCTTTTTTGAGTGTGTGGGCTGATTCACAGTCCGAGTGACTCAGCTCTGGTGCTTCAGCTGGCTTTGAGAAACACTCCGCCACAGATCCCTGTTGTGGAGGCTGAACATTGGACTCCTCCTCCGCCTGGACTTGTTTATTTGTCATCCCACAATGCACTGGGAAATAGGAGACAGGAGAGGGGGGGTTGTTTAGAAGAACAACAGCAGGGATCCTTCAGCCAAATGGACATGTGTTTACTTTGGGATGTTTCCTCATCAGTCACTATAATGAGAACAACATCAAAAACATAGACAGTTTCCTTCAGGGGCCTCTGTTCAGCAAACAATCAAACTCTGCCGCTGTAATCTGACAAATTTTCTAAATGTCCTCTTAATGTCTTGGCGCAGAGTGGAGTGGATATTGACTGACAGGATATTATTCTCTATTAAATGATGAATTATTGGATGTAAACCACATCGGCTTAGAGGGAAAAGTGGTCTTGAAGTCGTTAACGGTGACTTTCAATTTTTATTTCAGCACTTTCTTCTTGATCTTTCGTTTTGTTTAGACTCACTTAGCTTAGCCGACACTCCTGGTTTGCATTGAGTTGAAATGACTCAAAATGGTCATTCCTAAAATAACTCGGCTAGACATAGATCCTGTAAATACCCAGTGATCCCAAACATTACAACAATTTATCCTCGATTGTTACTGAGCAAAAAACAAAGCAACCCATGTAATCGTGGGCAGCTTGTGAAAAACCTCCCAGAGCACTGTCAACTTCCTTTTTGACTGTGAGACTGAGCCCCCAAAGGAAATGTGTGTATTAATAACTCCTGTTCCTCATCATTATCACCCCGGTGAAAACAAGAGCAGCAACGGCGTCATGAAAATAAGCCCTTCAGGATGATTCATTCACACGCTAATTGTGGAACAAAGCCAGCAAACAAGGAGAGCTAGGAGTATTTTCTCCGTACTGTTGTCGTGTTTGAAGCATGGTGTGAAAACAAGGATGTCCAGGAGGACTTGATGTGAGCAATGTAGCACCACAGACTCCACCCCTTTTGTGGAGACTTTGGTTTACCTAACACACAGATACAATATTATCATTTTTTTATATTAACAATCAAACAACTGACTATTTGTAATGTAGCAGGGTGGCGGTACGGTGGTACAGTAGTTAGCAATGTCCCCTCACACTAAGAAAGTTCTTAACTAAGCGCCAACCATGAAGTAAGGCCTATGTAGAAGTGCCAAAACTGCAGTTCCTCAAACGGCCACTTGAGGAACGGGTCAATCTCCATAAGTCCCCATGTTAAAATGTCCAACTTCACAACAGAAATGTTTACAGCCTGGTACAAAAAACAGTTTTGGTCTCTATAGCTAATTTCCCTGTTCATGACAACTATACTGAGGGTTAATTTCTATAGAACTCACCTGTTCAAATCATATTAACGCTTAAAGTTATGAATAATTAACAGTGTGGCCGCTTTGATTGACAGGTAGGTGTAGTTACAGGTGGCTTGTTTGAGCACCCAGGCTTTATTCAGCCCGCATCTGCTCCACCCACGCTCTACGTCTTTGCCCATTTTTTTGATTAGACGTGGGTCGTCAGAGGCAGGACTGCCATGATGGCGACAGCAAGAGCCACCACGCAACGGCTCTTCAGAAACCTGTGGGTGACATCACAGATACTACATCCATGTTTTATACTGTCTATGGTTCTAACCCACCAGCGGGTTGAGTTTGGAAGTTCTCCCTGTATCTGCGTACATTCCCTATGGGTGCTTGGCTTCCCTCCACAGGTTAATTGTTTTTTATCATCTTTAAGCTCATTGTTTTGGTTTTACGGCTCTGACTTTACTGTTTTGCTTCAGCCTCACTGCTCTCTTCAACCAGATTTCCAGCTGCAGCAGGCAGCTTCTTCTAAAAAAAAGCTCTGATAAACAAATTCTGCAGCCTGACCAACACCAAAAAACATACAGACAAAGCGTCTGCTTAAACATGAAGACAACTCATGCACGTGTACTTCAAAAGATAATTGATAGTGGATCCAAACAAACATAAATCACTTTCAGAACTTTTCCTGGCTCCTTATTAATCAATATACTTATGATAGCTTATTTCTTTAGGCCGTCTCTTGAAATTATGTATATTCCAGAGCTCATTATGTATCCGCCTTCTTCTGTGTTGTTACCCCTGAGGGTTGATTGTGCTCCTCAATGAATCTTTAACACGCTGCCTGTTTTTTTGTTGGAAGCTAGTATAACAATTCATGAAATATGGATTTAACTTAATTATAATTCAGATCTCTGTCTGTTTTTCTCCAGAGCTTTTAAGCATCATCTCTGTAAACATCTCAAACGTCTTTTATTGCTTCATATACTGTTCATTATTTCACTTGTACGATTGAACAAACATGACATAGTGTTGTAATTGCTGAGTTTTAGAGGTGGCAGAGTTGGCAAAACTAAACAGTCAGAGTCATATCCGAGAAACATTTTACACACACACGCAACTTACCACTGATAGCTGTATATCTTGTGTTTATTGTGGATAAATCATCCATAGATCCACTTCGGGGGGGGGGGGGACAGGTCTTATGACTTTGTATGAGATCATGCCAAGCTATCACTATGTTTAGACATGATTAAGCAGTTTTATTCATGTCAGAAGTCACCAAAGTTGTTTCAGTCTGGAGTGTAGTGATTCAGCCTACCATCCCTGAAACCAACAAATAAAACAGGGCTAAGCTAACTGTGTTTACTGTCTACAAAAGCATGATAGGAACTGCAGTTCCAAAACTCAGACAATATTTATGAAAAACAACTCGAGTGAAAAAGTCCTTCAACATTTATTTGTTGTACAAGATCAATAACATTTTGACATGACTAAGCCTCAGGATGTTCCATCAACATGGTTCTAAAACCCTCAGACTATCCACTCATATACAGATATTTGTCGTGTTGATCCCTTATTAAATAATAAATAATCTCCTCCATGTAACTTATTGGCAACCTGAGCTGATCTGAGTGCCACACTGGATACTGGACCTTCTCCCAAACAGACTCCTAGACTGTGTGCTCGGCCCACTCCTGTTCACACCCATAACTGTTGTGAAGTTTGCAGACAGCACCACCACCACCATCATCAGAAGGAGGATTCACATGGTGAGGAAATCAACAAAAGGAGCTGATTGTTGATTTAAGATTAGAGGAGGCAAAGACACACACCGCTGTTTACATCAACGGATCTGAAGTGGAGTGAAGAGTTTCAAGTTCCTCTGAATCGACATCACAGAGAACGGACATTACGCATCTCCACCCTGGTAAATGAAGCAAAATACCAAGTCATTGTTAACTTTTACAGAGAAGCAGAATTACACTGGAAATAATACAAATTGGTATGGGATGTGCACGGCCCAGGACAGGGGTGGGTGATTAAAAAAACAGAACATCACTGATACCCATCTGAATATCAGTGATATGTGCATGCAGGGAGCCCTGAGAATACTAATAGACAATACTCACCTCACCCCTGTTTTGTGTTCAGCACAAATCAACCTCGTTTCCTAAAAATAACATTTGTATATTACTCAGTTTCACAATTAATTATTGCAATGTTATTCTTGTGACTTGTAAATAGGGGACAGGACTACATAAAGGGACTTCGTTATGTATATTTCTGTGGAACTGGTGTTGCAGAATGATAAATAAATGAACATTAAACCTTCAAATATCAATATATGCCATGCCTAGCTAGGACGACAGCAGGGACATCATTTTCTGAGTTTTTCCTACCATGCCAATTTATTACAAAAATATAAAACAACATTGCAGTGTTGCAAGAAATCATGTGCAGAGTGCAGTCACTTCCTAGTTTATCCAATGGTTGCCCAGCAACCTCACAGCGATGACAAGTCTCCAGAAATTGTGCTAAGCTACACTAAATATCTGCTGGCTTTAGCTTCATATTTAGCCCAATCTTCTGATTTAAGCTTGCAAGTAAGTGAAGAAGCATAACTGAAATGTGGAACTATTCCTTTAAGGAAAGAAGACATGTGCAATTAAATATTCATCTATACTGTATGGATCGCTGGCTCTGGGTGGAGATGGGACTTGGGTTCCCTCATAACTCTAGCTGTGCCTGTTTATATGTACAATTTTAAAGTACAATTTGCTTAAGATAGCTTTTTATTTTTTGCAAGATTTTATGCATATATATATATATAAAAAAATACTCTGAGGAGAGGAATGTTGAAGCAAACTGAGGCATTTGGAGCGCTGCAGCTGTGATCATAGAAGCACAGTACCAATATGTAATCTGTGTGAGTTACTGCTTTAACCGCCACACCTTTAGCCATTTATAACACTGTGGCTGTCAAAATCATAAAGTGTGCAGCGAGTTAGAATAAGATATAAAAATGTCATTAATGCCGGTCACCAATCATCACCCAATTTAGTCTATGTGTATCCTAATGGGTTATCATTGTTTCCATCATGGGTCTTCACAAACCTTGCCAGTAAGAAGCATTATAAAATTCTAAAATGCGTCCACTTCTACATTTTTAATTGCGTTGTTCTGACGGGGGTATCGTCTGTGCAGGTGGCTTCCTGGTGTAGTTTGCATGTTCTCCCTGTGTTTGTGTAGGTCTCCTCTGGGTGCTCGGATTTCCTCTCACAATCCAAACATGCACAGGACATGTCAAGTAGAGACTGTAAATTTCCCACAGGTGTTGATAGACAAGGTATTTCCCTGACTGTCACCCAAAGCATACTGGGATGGGCTCCTTGAAATACAATCCCCTTCCACTGGTTTTACGAGTGAGAAGTGAAACAGAGAAAATAATGTTTTGTTGAATCATTGACATGAAAAATTTGGCACAAAAATGACTAACGCAAGCACGACATCACGTGATCCAACAGCAAGAATTTAAGAGCCGAGAAAATTCAGCAAGGAATACACAGAATTTAAAGAATGTGAGTGCTGGCAGTTGCTGCTATAATCTTAAGCAAACATGCAGACACAAGCACAAACTCAAACTTGGAGCTGTTTCTCATTATAATAAATATTGATTATAGTGTACTACTGTAGAATCCATGCTTTAAAACCTATAATTCTTTGTTATAATATAAATGATAGTCTGGTTTGATAGACAAAATAAATAATTATCGTCACAGATTCAAACCAAACAACTCACGACCTCTTTATGGTTTGAATGCATAAACGTGTTGCGTGCATTGGCCACGGTGTTTATGATAAACAGTCACGCCAATAAAAGTCAGTGGATTGAACTGCTAGTCAGGGAGCGTCTCAGGTCGCTTGGCATGTAGCACCATGCTGAGGCGTGGATACCGGGGATGGGGGGAGGGGAGCGCCGCTCTAACTATCTCTGTTCTGCTGAAGCTCTCAGTAAAAAGAGGAAGCCGAGGGAACGCAAACAAAGACGCAGCCCAACGGCTCTCTCACCACATTGCCAGGAAACCAGGGTTGGGTTTAGATAGAGGAGGGGGGGAGGGGAGCCGTGGAGGAGTGGAGGCAGCAGCAGGAGGAGGAGGAGGAAAGGGAGAAGGAGACCAAAACCCAGCAGGTGTGCTCCGGCAGCATGTAATGTGTCAGCACGGCTCAGTGCCGAACACACTGGAGCCTCTGCAGCATGGAAACATACAGTGAATTTTCAACAAGGTTACAGTGATGTTGAATTAACTTTCACCTTGCTGAACAGGGCTGTTAATTCGCTCAACCCTAAGCTCTGGCAAAGTCCCTGCGATATAATTTGCTTCCAAAAACTCTACACCCACTTATATAAATGATCTAAATTTTGTCAGTGTGACAAATTATTAAACAGAGGTCACACAACTCTCGTTGGCGTAGAGTGGGAATTGGTCCTCTAATGTGATTTTCAATTGAAGTTTCACTTCATTTTGTTCTCTGTTGTTCTTCTAAACATGGTTGCCAGAATATAAGTTAGACAGGACATGAAAAGGACTGAGGATTTACAGTATTTGTGGACATAAGGTTTTTAAATTTTCACTTTCACTTTTATTTATATAGCGCCAAATCATACAGACGTTATCCCATGACACTTTCCATATAGAGAGGTCTAGACTGTATTCTTTATAGTATTTACAGAGACTCAACAATTCCCACCATGAGTAAGTGCTTGGCGACAGTGGCAAGGAAACCTTGAGCAGAAACCATCTCATGTTGGGCGTCCAGTTTAGCAGGGAATGAAGTTAAATGTCTTTTCTTCTGCATCGCTGAACTGAATCCATACAAAAAACCCAAGGTTAGCTTAGCCTTGGCACACTAGCATTTATTGACCCTGGGCTAAGATGCAACTTGTTGATATTATTCTGGACAATAAATGGTATTATTGAAACCCAAATTCACGCTATCCTATATTTATGAAGTTCTAATGTTTTATGTTTACATCATGCTCTCGATAATGCACAGAAACTGAATCCATGATCTGCACAGGAGGTCTGTCTCGCTGTAAAGCTTTTTTATGTAAATGCTCGACCCAGTGTCCCTGGCGCACCAAAACTCACATCATTGAGCCTTTTCATTCAAGAGGAACAGCCAATGGGGAAACTCCAACACTCGACCAACCAATGGTGTAACTTTATCACTTATTAACGTTTACTAACGGTGCCTTCCAATTGAACTAGGAAGTTAGAATTTCAAAATTGCCAGCGGTAAAGTTCAACTGGAGCGCGCCCTGAGGTCGGGTATCAGTAGCAATGAATATATTACTAGAACATAGTAGTAATATACTGTTTATTAGCATTTCTGTCATACACACAGTACCAGTTTCTATCTGTGGGCATGTCACTACAGTTTTGAGCTTACAAAATGCAGCTAAACATGGCTAACAATGCTAACCTGGCTAAAGCTTGGTTTTCTGACTCATTGTACTGGCATTCAGACTCAGGTGTGATATTATTCCCAGCTACGACATCCAACTTTTCAGGTAAATGGAACGTACTATCAGTTACAGATGTTTATTGGGCCGGCCAGGGCGCTCTACTGCCTTGCTCCGGCCAAAAATCAATTTTAACCAGATATGAATCACTTTATTTGATAAAACTGAAAGTGAGCGCAGGCGAAACCTTTTTTTCTGTGTTACTGTATTATCTCTGCAATTAACTTGCTAAATATAGCCTATTGTTGTGATTACAATAGGAGTGCCCACTATGACTTTAATGACAAAGTCATAGTGGGCCAGTTTTACTTTGCCCTGCTATTCTGTCACATGACGTATCTTATCATTCACCATGAAAGTGGAGTTATTTGCAACAACAGTGGAGCTGTCACATGGCTCCAGTGCCTCCTGTTGCAGAGGTGCCTGTTTTCCCCTCGGACAGCCTCCCCTCCCCTCCACTCCCTCCAGCCGTCACTCCGCCTCCTCCCCCTGTCCACGTGCTCTCGCTCATCTGGATGGGTATGAGCAGGGCTACTTCAAACACGTGCTCTATGCCACCCTACCCCCCTCTTCCCACCACCTCTACCTCCACCACCACCACCACCACCACCACCACCTCTCTCCTCTCTCACTATCAGCCTATTTTCCTTTGTCCAGCCCATCTTGCTTGGTGCTGTGTGATTTACTCAAGCCTGGGAGACATGTGATCACTCTGCTGGATACCAAGAACTCCAGGCAGCCTGTGTTTTTGGAGGAGGAGGAAGAGAAGGAACAAGGAAAACAATCTGACACAACCGGCCAACTATCAGGACGTTCTGTTCGACCTGAGAACATGTAGATTCTGCCAAAAGACACTGATTACACTTACAGAGGAATGAGTCCCAACCTAAATATTCAAGTATAGTATGTGATTACTTCGGCCTTGGAAAGTTGCCACGGATGAGCTGATGATGCAAGTCACACCCAAAGAGTTTATTATTTAAAATTAAAAACTGCCTTTAATGACAAAGGATGTACATGTTTGAAAAACATCCTAAAGAGTTGACAAAGATCTGAATTGGCAATGTCGTGTAGTCGGACTGTTGTATGGATTGCCAAGAAACTCTGTATGGACATACATGATCCCCAGTGGGTTTTGTGATTCTCACATCAGGCCAATGTTTTCAAGTATCCAGTGAGATATCTCACTATCTAGAATATCTAGTTGATAAAAAATGTGTAGAGACATTCATGGTTCCCAGATGATGTATCCTAACAAGTTGCAAAGTGGGAGAAGCTGTACTCTTGGTGCAAAAGATGAAAACAACTACATAAGGAAATATACAATTCTTTGATAAAAATGAAAGTAAAAACTTAAGGTACGAAGTTAGCTACAACTCCCAAGGTGCATTTTGGCAAGAAACATCCATCCACTCGCCAGTAGACATATCTGGTGGACACCTGTGTTTCTGTAATAATAAACATTTATTTATTTCAGTGAATAAAATGTTGCATTTGCTGATAACATGTATGCTCTTCCCCAATTGTATCAATTTCTGCAAAACTAATTTCCACCAGCCTCAGCAGTCCTTTGTCTTTAGTACTAATTAGCCAATGTTAGCATGCTAACACGCTAAACATATTAAACTCTAATAGTAAACATACCAGCAAAATGGAATCGTGTTAGCATTGTCACTGTGCGATATTAACATATTCAGCCCCAAACACTCCTGTTGCTGTTGTATAGCACATACTAAGATACAATACTAGACTGCTACTATATACTCCATACTAAATGTATATAGTATATACAATACTAGATACTAACTTCTACTGTTTGCAGTTAGTATATGAAAAATCTACGTACTAATACAAGGATGGTACTGCCGGTTAAACCTCACACAGAAACAGAAATTTTATATTTATTTTCTGTTTTCTAAGGTGCTCCTGGAGTTGTTTCACCACCGTCCACAATTGATTTTATTGTTGTACAGCTGTGAGCAGCTTATCTTTTTCTTTAGTGTATTGAATTGTAGGAGAATCAACAGAACACTCAAGAACCAAGCATGTGCACCGACTGTTTGGAATAATGTGAACACACTACATACTCCATCTTATATTACCCTGAAGAACAAACATATAATTTCAATAGCAAAGCTATTTTGCAAGTTCCAAAAGCCAAGAACCACTTAAGTCACTATACAGACAGATTTTCAAGGCGCACAACAATAGATGTTGATGTTAACATGTAAATGTGCCTCCGCCAGCTGTTTTAAATAGACTATGGAAATGCAAATTAAGCAGCCTCATCTAACCTAGAACGTGAGCGGGCTCAAAAAAGGTTGTTGATGAGTATTTCATGAACTCATTTCATCCCTTTCAATTAAATTAACTCTACATTTTATAATATTGCAGACAATCATTGTGTTCTTAAAAATGTATTGATTTGGTACAGAACACCAGTATCTTCCTATGTAGTGAAAGTGAAACTCTGTTCCTGCAACATTCGGCTTCATTCATGCAGCTCCACACGTTCACACTTCAGAGCTGCAGTTTTCTATTGGAACAGTGCTAAGGCTAAGTGCCATGCTTAAGGCCATGTCAAGAGTGTTTGTTCCCACACACCATTTCCCAAACTGTGTATTTCAACTCGTAACCTGTCTGGTCACACATAGCTACTTCCTTGGCTAACGGGCATGTCATTATTGACTTTGCATTTGCATTTTCACCATAATAATATAACATCTGCTTTCAAAAGGTGTTCCTTCATCTAGCATACTTTCTTTTCTTTTTTACCTTCAATCAAAAATAGGACTTATTTGTGAGTAAATGTCTTCACAATATCCATTTCAGTGATTCATTTTAAAACCTTTAAACCACCAGGCAATTTGTTATTCACCTTATCATGACTCTTCCTCTCCACAACAGTCCAGCAGCACGTCACACAGGCCTCGGGGGCGGATTGTTATCCCAGCTATGAGCAGCCAGGCCAAACACAAGTTTCCTAACATGACCGAAGAGAAGAGAGAGCAAACAAAATAACAGGGCGGAGAAACAGCATTCCAAGAGTGCTAAGAATAGCAAACTGGACCCTGTGCTCCCGGCACTAAGTTCACGACTTGTCTTAGGCAACAAGCAGAGTGAGTCTGAGCACGTTACCAAAACTTTGCCAGGTCGATATGTGTGCTAGGTTGAGGACTTTTGTAACTGAAGCCTCAGACAAAGTACAAATAACAGCTGGGCCCGTGTTTGAATGATAACATCTAAAGTACAGGCCATAACTCCACAGAAATGGCCCATTAATAACTGGAGATGACTAATGATTAAATAATTTCAACAAATGTGATAGTTTCTAATATATAGTAATAGACTCTTCTGGCAGTGTTGTCATTTTGAAAAATTGGACAGCTGCTAGAGGTGAAAGATAAACTAGATAAAAGAAGAAAAGATCTTCTATACACTGTCTTCATTGATTTATCTTTCACACAGGGAGGGGTGTTCATCACAGAAAGTGACTACACAGAGCCTGTACAGAGTGTCTCTGACTTTAGTTGCTGCAGAACTGTTTGTACTTGAGTTTTATTGACTTGCTATCTGGAAAACTGCATCCCCTGCACCTGCACTCAAAAAAGCAGATGCATTGGGGTCCAGATAAACTACACTAGGACATCCATTCTTCTGATCTACGATGATCTAATCAATTCTGGACACACATTTGCAAGGGTTGATAAGTTAAGCATATACTCCACAGTGTACAATTGTACAACTACATTTACTTTGGATAATAATCTGCACACAAGGTCCATTTAATATATGGCTTGGGGCTTCATCAGCAGATGGAGTTTGCCCAGTTATCAGCAGTTTAAAAAACAGATACTATTTCCTGCACACACACTACAACAGTATAAGTCAGTGGCAATGTTTAACAGCCACCCACTCATTAAACAAAACACTGATGTTGCAAAAACCTAGATTGCCTTCAATTACATTTTTTTCTATTACATCTTTATATAATATTTGTGCACGGCAGCTACAGTTTGGTTGACTATGTCTGTGGAGCAATGAAACCACAGCGAGCTACAGTGAGACTGTATAAAACCGGATGTAGTATCCATGATGTCACCTGTAGGTTTCTGTTGTGAAGGGTGGCTGTCGCCATCTTGGCAGTGATGTGTCTGCTGCCTCCCGGCTAATCCAAAAATGGGCAGAGACATGTAGTGTGGGTGGAGTTGAGGCGAGCTGAATGGAGCCTGGGTGCTCAAAAGGAAAAAAAGCAACCACGCTCTTAATTATTCATAACTTTAATCTGAACAGATGAGTTACATAAGAAATCACCCCTAGTACAGATGTACGGTATTCAGACCCATAGTGTTAAACCAGTTGCTGTTACCGCCACCAGTAACAACCAGTGATGCCAAATCAACCAGGATAGAAAAAAAAGGTAACTACACGCCTCAAATTCTGTTAAATCCTTTTGAGCATATTCAAAACAAGTGACCTCAGGGCCTTATAGTGCGTGACATGGAGGGTGAGGTGAAAGGAAGGATAATGACTATCCACAGTGTAGCATGGATGGCTACTGTTAGTCATTTTCTATACACGTGTTGGCTTGGTTTGATTTGTGCAACAGGGATTTGCATCTCCATTACAACAGGGCAACCTACGCGAACATGCGTGTCTCGAGTCAGTGACGTTTAAAAGTAGCACCCTCTTCGATGTAAAAGCAGCGCCAGCTACCTGTCGTCATGGGTTTTCAAGCTGTTGTTCAGTTTTTGCTTGAAAACCAGAGGCAGGTTGAAATGCAAATAGATCTAGGACAAAGCCCGTCTGACGTCACCCCCAACCTGCTTGGAGGCAGGTCGGGACTCAACTGCTTAAACCGGTGACGGAGATGCAAATGTGGCCGAAAGTTCGAATGGAGAGGCGCTGCTGGAAAGACAGAGAAACTGTTTTGTCAAAGCATCACTATCACTAGAGGCACATTTATGGTCCTTTGAGAGACTGTGTGTCTGTGGGGGAGTGACTGCACGTAGCTGTAGCCCTGCTGTTTATCGCTGTTAACGTTACTGTTCGTATTCCCTAAATATCTTGTTCAGCTCTGAATATAACACAGTTATCAGCGGGCCCATGTGTTGTGTAGCCTACACTCCACTGCAGAGGAACAAATGGACTGAGCTGCTTTATAAGATAGACTACACCTGTGAAGAAACAATCAACTTTTTTATTAGCTTTTCATTTCTCCACTATTGGAGAGTCGGTGCTAAAATAAAAGTAATATATTATTCTGGCTTTGTGTATGCGCAACATTGGAAAGATTCAATAAAAGGAGCAGGTGTCATCATAAGGGATGATTTCTCTTGTATCTAATGTATTTGATGGAAGGTTTTTTGTCTAATTTTTATCTACTTTCGTTTTCAACATCTTAAGATTGCAGGTTTTCTTACTTTAAGATATAAAAAGATTTAAAAAATAAAAGTAAGATATCAACCCCAGGAGGAAACAGTAGCATCTTGTGCTGCTGTAAGGCAAATAAAACATGTTTCACTATAAATTTCACCATGTTGTTTTCATCAGCTCACCTTAATCATGCGCTTATCTTTTCACTTGAATCTGTGAAAATGTCAGCTCCTATTCATGCAATTATCATATAATCTAATTTGTGCTGAAGGACCATAATCTTCACATACAAAGACCCCTCTCAGATCAAGGGACAGGGTGAGGGTTCAACTTGCAGAGCGGTTAAACCTGTCAGGCGATGTGTCTTCTCAACCCTCCAAACGTCAACCTTTCCATTATGTTAATGCTTTTATTGCGGACAGGTATACTGATTTAATGTTATTGACCTTTAAAGGACCAAGTACTCGATTTATCTTAAAAAGAACAGACCAAAATAGAAAGAGAGAGAAGCAGGCAGCGGCAAGAGAAAGCAAACTTTGCAGAGAAGCCTGAGTCTGCAGTATGTAATGTAATTGTGTGCTGTTCTATGGTTTCTGGTGACATTGTGAAACTAGAAAAAGCAGAGTGCCTGTGAACAGTGACAACAGGAAGTTAATCTGTGACAGTAGTGTCATATGAATGGGACACACACAAGCTTAACCAACATTCATGAGACCTGCCTCGTACATTATGTACGTCCTCCTCCCTGACAACAGCGTCATCTCCTTGTTTGGGAATTTGTGCTCACTTCACGTTATTTGTGAGTCTCTGTTGGAAACAAGTATTTCAACAGACGAGACCATGAAGCAGTGACTCATAGGGCATTAACACAAGTCAGTATGAACAGACAGTCTTGATGGCTGTGTACAAACAGGCACATTGTGCCACTATTACTCATTACACTGTAAAAAAAAAAACATCCAAGGACGTCATTCCGGCTGCATTTACCCTGAAACTGTAAAAATTCAACTTCCTGTTTCCTCTGTTGTGCCAGGGCTTCATAACACCAGCATTTAAAGTGACAACATTTGGGCTCAAATTCAATTCATTTATATGGAATCACGCTGAATTCTGAACCTGTGGGCCAAAAATTTGACAAGCCGTCTTGACAATGCTGACGTTACGGGCTGATGGGCAGAGAGCCGGATAGTTCAAAACGAAAGAAGCTATCATAGCGTATTTGCTGTGTTTCTTGCTTGGCTTTTATTCAACCTCTTTTGTCAAGTGTACTAACTGCTTCACTACAGAGCAATGGCACTTACGATGGTACAAATGCATCCTTTGAATAAACAGTGTAAACGTATTGACCCGCTAGCAATCGCGCCATGCAAACTTGCTAGTTTGCTAACTGGTTATGAGCAAGAGTTTGGAGACTGGAAAGCACAACTTTCTTTTTACGGAAAACAGTACAGTGGTGAATAAAAAGCCTGAGGAGAGTAAACAGTACAGCGGAGAGAAAATAGTGAGAATCACCTGGAGCTATTGTGCCTGACAAGCACTAGCACGGCCAGTTAGTTACACCAAATAGCTTTGCGAGTATAGTCACTACGTCTACGCCTCTAGAACCTAACATTTAGAAAAGGACTTTCTGCTGTGACCATGCCTTTTTACACAGAACATATATTTTTATATGGAACAGAAAGACTGGCATCACATTTTTCAATTACAGTCTACAAGAATGTATTGTGGAAAATGATCCAGAGGCATGCTACTTGATATTTCAAGGCACTATTTGGAAAGTAAATCATCATTCATTTCACACTTTTGGGGTTTGGCTGAGCTAGCATCAGCATGGAAGAGTGCCAAATCCAGTGATGGAAAGAAAGCCATGATATTATTGGTATGTGTGCTAATGCTTTAACTCAGTCAATCAGTCAATGCTTGTGGCAACATTTTTTAAACATGCAGAAGTAGGTGCAAACACCAATGTGACATATTTTATTCTACTCTGATGCTAACAGCAAGGTCAAACAGACCTCATATTGGTATCGGATATGGGTTGTTTTGTCCGAGAATAGATTTGAATAGTCACCCAAAAGAACCGGAAAGGGCTCACTGTGTCAACAGAGCCACAGGCAGTTCTTCAGTGTTAAGATATATATATATATATATATATATATATATATATATATATTTCTAAAAGATAAGTGAAAATACAAGTCCCAGATCTCAACAAGTCAAAATGACCAACATAACTGTTCCAGAAACAACTCTAACCCTAATAACTTCCTTTCTGAGAGTTAGAGAGAATACTAATACCACTCTTATGTTAGTTTAAAAAATATGAAGCTAAAGCCACAAGATGATTAGCCTAGTTTAACATAAAGACAGGAAGTGGAAGTTATAGCAAGCCTGGATCGGTCCATAGTTCAAAATACACCTACCAATACCTAGAAAGCTCAATAATAACAATCTTTTCTGTTTAATCCATTTAAAAGGGAAATGGAAGGTATTTTGTGTTTCTACAGGGAGCTACGTGCTGCAGCCTTGGCTAATTATTTCTTGACGAACAACCGCTCCAACAACAATCGCCTCCTCTCCATAGCTAGCTCCATACTTAAAGTACAGACATGAGAGTGGTACCATACTCTGATCTAAATCTTACATCTTAAATATGCACATTTATCATAATGCCAAACTATTTCTTTGAGGGTTCAAATGTACAAGATGTACACAAACTTTATCATCACATACTTTGTACACTCAACCATCCACCCTGACCTCATTCCTGATGACTTTTGACGGCAGTATAACGACATCATGCTACTCGCACCTTGGCTTTTGATTGAGATCTGTCGTTAGCCACATGACTGCAAAAGGTTGCTTGTCAAGAAGACAAAAACATAGGTAGCTTTTGGAAAGAGGCCAGGCTCATCTTTTGTTCACCTGCTGTTATACTTGTTTCAGCATTTTTCTGGCCACTATCTTAATGGCTCGATCAACCTGAATGAACTCAAGTAGCATCAAGCTGTGCAGATGCAGTTTTTGTTTTATTCAACTGGGTGTTGCACAACAAATTTCCCTGACAGCACAAATGTGTCATGGGTGCCACTGTCAGATGTTCAGTTGTGGAAACTGATTTATTTAGACTTTTTGTGCTATTTTGTTCATTGCAAATAACAATGCATTGCTATGTGTGTAATGCTTTTTCCTTTTATCCTACCATTCGGCTGACTTTCCCTGTCTGTAGTCTTTATCATACACATACACTGTCGCCATGTTCCCAATGGTGCATGTAAGGGTGCAAATTGCTTTTGTGAATCCACCCCGAGGATACTACAGAAAGCTAACTATAACCCAGTATATGTAAGTGCATACTGATTACTGAATGTCCTGTTTTTTTTCTTGATAATCCACCTTGCTGTGGACAGTTTTTAGTGGAACTGCTTTCTACCAAAGCATTAGTTCCCATGCTACTGACAGTTTATTCTGTGGTTTATCTTGAACGACCACAACACAGTTTCTGGAAGAGAAAGTACAAGGGCTAGTACTGTAAGACAGAACTATCTGTGTAGCTAGATATCACCAAAAAAATGTTTCAGTTGTTGTTTTGAGTCAACAGCCCTTTGTAACACTATGCAGCACACTCCGGATCTGAGTTTAAGAGAGGTCAAGTTCAAGAAAATCAAAGTTAATTGGCTATAAAGATGAGAATTATGTAAAAATTACATCCTCAAAATCTGATAAAATAACTTGTTAAGATGTAGATTTCTGAGTATATCTCTAACTCTGAAAAGGGAAGTCGTTTGAGAGAGAAACCACTATTACACCAGTTTCCTGTTGCAGCTTTGTGTTCAGTTGCATTGTGTTATTGTCAGTCACATTCATATTAGATACAACCTCTACATGTTTATCTGCAGCTCCAGCGTGTGAGAAGATGTTAAGCAAAGAGTTAACAGGATCAGACCCAATCTTGGCAGGCAGGACTTGTAAAGGTTGTCTAATGGGGGTTAGAGGGGTTGGCATGGGGAGGGGAGAGCCGGTGGGGGTGCGGGGTGTTGTTGGCCAAATGGAACCACTGGAGCTCAACACAGCTCACACCAAGAGACCCAGGAATCTGAGAGCCGGCCCTCCCCCTCCCATGCAAACACAGACATTAGTGGAGAAACAGCACCTCGAGCACACATGCATGAACGGACGTGGTTGCACACACACAAACACAGACTAATAAAACAACATATGCTCTTGTTTCTACTACCTGGAGCAGCAGGTGGGACGCCCCTCCCTATTGAGAAGTATAGGAGGAGAGAAAGGAAAGGAGGGCCCCCCTCCTCTATTGTTAGACACACAACAAGGAAGCGAACACTGTGGTTAGACAGATATATGAGGCTCACATTGCCATCTTTGTCTACTGTTGATTTTATTGGTAGAACACAGTTTGATTCATTACATTTTCATTGAACAGAAGCCCAAAACTGGATCAATACCACTGCATATATATCAGGTCAACTTTGTTTTACATTAAACATGTTAACTCTTGGTTTCAGTAGAGGTTTAGTGTCCCATGGTGGTCTAAAAGTCTTTTTAAAAAAAGTTATTTTACAAGAATAATTGTTGTAAGAAAGGACACATTTTAAAAATATAGTTTGGCATCATTTTTTAGCTAAGCTAATGGTGCGTCTCTAGAGATGGCAGTATCAGTGGGTCTGTTCATCAATCACTTTGGTCCCAATTGAAATATCTCGGCAAATTTTGGATGGACTGCCATGAAAATGAATGCAGACATTGATGGTCCCCAGAGGGATGAATCTTAATAAATTTGTGGATCCTGTGACGCTCCATCTGGTGCCACATTTAGGTTGACATTTTTG
Source organism: Argyrosomus regius (assembly GCA_946959425.1). Classification (NCBI taxonomy): domain Eukaryota; kingdom Metazoa; phylum Chordata; class Actinopteri; family Sciaenidae; genus Argyrosomus; species Argyrosomus regius. Next base: position 8,181,618 of record OX336899.1, on the reverse strand, counting down.
GTTCAGAGAGAAATGTCTCAACAACAACTGAATGGATTTCCATAGCGTTTGTTATTCATGTTCCCCACATCATGAACACCTTCAACACTTACAAAACTAATGACATTCTCTTTAGCCTAGCAAAGATTAGCATGCTAACACATGCTAAAATGGTGAACATGAAAAAGTTTTCTGCTAAACATCAGCATGTTGTCAGTGTGAGCATGGTAACTGCTCGGCCTCATTGAGCCACCTGTGTTTGCCCTGTTTAGATTATGTTTTGACATTTGATGTTTTGGCTGTTGGCTGTTTGGTTGATACCATTATGAGCAGTTTCTGACCTGTAAATAGCGTTCAGGTCAACATCCAAGTTGTCATTATGACTGGGTAACTGGATGTTGACTTTTACAGAAAGCTCTGAAATATATGACTTGGTGCTTGATAATATGGAAGTCAAGCAAACATGAATGTCACTTCACACTATTTTTAACCAACGCACAACCATGTCTGCAATCATGTAACTGTCATGAACACTCTTGAGTCAGAGACATGGAAAGTTTCTCCATGTCTACCATCCATCCCATATATAGCATGACTAGGACAGGATTTGGGGGTTGCGGTAAAGTTTTTGGAGATGTGGTTCAATCTTTTCCAAGATTATTAAAAAAGGTTCTCGCTCACCAACCAAGTTAGCCTTGCTTTCACTGTTGTGTTGCCTACAGAAAGAAATAACAAAATATGTCCTTACAGATGTGCTTAAGCACTTCCTTTCACATAAAGAAATGTAAAAACACCCATAATCTTCTTATTTATCATAAATGTCATTAGAAGGCTGTTTAATGAATATAGCACTCATACGGCTCAATGACTTGGGAAGCAGTTTTTCGTAGCTGGAGGAAACATAGCAGCACATTTTACTGTATCTAAAAGGCAATTTATTCCAATGACCTTTTTACAAATCTATTTCGCGGTGCTCTCTGTCTGGATGAGGGCTAGTGGCAGAGCGGGAGCTGCAGCTCTAGCAGTGGTCTGTTGTGATTACCTCGTGTGTGGCTCTGCCCTTCTGCTAACAATAATTGCCTTTTGCAAAAACTGCATTAATCATGTTGTGACAATACATAAAGCCCTTATTGGAATAAGCATACAAAGGAGAGACAGTCAGTGTGAATGGACGGGGGGGGGGGGGGGGGGATGCGGGGGCGGGAAGAACAGGGAACAAGAAGCAGTGAGTAATTTGAAACCTGGACGTATACAGTGTGAGGGGGGAAAACAAGAAAATGAGTAGGCTTGATAGAAAGAGAGAGAGACAAACCGGCAAAGAGAAAGTAAATCAGTGCTGATGTTGTCTTTGTTCTGGCAGTTGCACATAAACAAATGACATCTAATCCACCCTCCTACCTTTGCATAGAAGCTGTGGTCATTACATAACGTGGCGCACAGTCCATAGACACGACAACATTGGCTCGAGGCTGCAAAAAATTAGTATGCTGGACCACTGAGTCATGATATGGATGGAGCACAGCCTAGGAGTAATGATCAATAACCAAGGGTAACAGTTTCATGGGTTAACTGTCAGAACACATTTTCTATCTCACTCGGACCAGCAAGTAGTTCTCCGACAAGCAGATGAGGTCAAATAAGCAGACTAGTCTGAGGGGTTGTCACATTATTACATGCAGCCATGTCTAACAGCACTTGACAGCGTTCAACAAAGCAGAGCAGAAATGAGTGATGTGTCGTCCTATGGCTTGTAGAAAAAGACATTTTATTCCAAGATCAAGCTTCCACCAGCAGGATACAGAAGTGTCGGTATGTTTTGCCTTTACCTGCAGTGGTTTCAGACCATTATCTTAAGGGAAAATCGCAAAACTGCACTATAAAATGCATTTAAACAAAAAGTCCTGTATTTTTAAATTACACTTAAACTAAACTAAATATGAAGCTACCACGAGTAGCTGGTGAACTTAGCTTAACCCTAAGACTGGAAACAGCTAAGTGGACTCTGTAACTTCCCAGAGTCTACGCTGGTTGCCTGGCAACTGATTTCAACCAAGATACAGTTCAGCATATAACCCCACTGTAAAATGGTGATTTGTCATGTTAACACAGTTTTTGTGCAGATAAAAAAGATATAACATGTTAATGAATGAGCTTTAGAAGTGTTGGCTTGCAGATTTTGTTGAATCGGGACAATATGTTGTTTCAGGGGGTTCATTTTGTAAATTATGGGTCCATTCACAGTAAAACAGACGATAAAGTAATGTATGTTTAGGGGCATGGCTACCTTGTGATTGACAAGTCATTTTCTCCACCCCCTTGTCCAAATATGGTTACTTCTGGCTTTTCAAAAATGGCATCGGCGATAATGCCAAACCTGAGACTTCAAAATGGTTGACCACAAGCCAATGGATGACGTCATGATAGGTTTACACTTCTGGAAAGGAAATAATGCGTGGCCCAATATTCAACCAAGTGCTAAAACGCTAACAAAATGTCTATGGTTAGCTAAAAACAAAGGGTTATTTTAGCATCCTATAGCAGTTAATAAATCTAGTGGAATATAAAGGACAATAATTGTAATGCACTAGATGTATCAAGATGCATATAATGGAGATACTCAAGTACAAGTGCCTCAAAGTTGTGTTGAAGTATACAGCACTTGTGTCAGTGTAAATAGTGACATTCCACCACTGGGAATCTGCACCTCCAAAAATCATGCTTTCAAAGTCCAGCTGTATTTGGCAGAATAAACAAGATAAGCCTGACTCGAGCAATGTACTCATCACTGCTGAGAACAACTGCTCCTTCTAAATAAATGGAGGAGGCTGTGGCTGCAGATCAAAACATGCTGCGTCCAAAAGAGAAGCAGCAACAACGACAACAACAACAACAACAACAAAAAAGGACAAAACACAATGGTCAAGTGAATCGAGCATTAGAAAGAAGCTGGAAGTCTGGCTGACTTTAGGGGCCCAAAAATAGGACACATTCCTCTGGAGCAGAGGGTGTGTGTGTATGTCAACAGGAATACATACCAAGCTCCTGCTGAGGGGGCTTGACTTTCTCTACACAGGGAGGGAGGCCAAAACAAAAGGATTGGCTGGTGTGTGTGTTCGCTCTGGAGCTGGATGGAGGTGGTGTGATTTCCATCGTGCTGCAAAGAACATGGTATCATGTTTCAGTAAGAGTACTATAGCTTCTGCCCTAAAGGACAAGCCAAGTCTTAAAGTTCTGACCAATGCAAATAAGGTCAAAGATAATAAATAAATTAGTAAATCATAGGCAAACTCTGAACTTACACCTGCGATATCTAGTAAGACCAAGAGAGTACAGTGTACTCTACTTGTTCTACTTTGTGGGAACTTAACCTCAACCTTGACTAAATAACTGACGCACTCACTACTGTGTCCTGTAAGACACATGATGTTAAAAAAAAAGTCAAATTTAATATAATGCAGTGGCCTGTGCATCTGCTGTACCACACTATTCAGGTGGCATTATGATGTTCCTACTGTCTGGTACCCCTTGAAGGAGCCCTGTTCCCTCCTCCTGGTTTGTGTTGCTGTTTTAGTGGACACAAAACTCAAAAATGCTTAATTTTATAATGAATTTAGTCTGACATAAACCTGTCAGTTATATAAGTTGCAGAAAATGAAGGCCGCTGTATTATTTCAGGCATCGTTGGCTCCAACGTGTTTCGGCCTACAAAACTTTGCAAATCTTGTTGAGTATTGTTAAGAAGTTTTCATTGTCATTGACGGAACAAAGGAGGATGTCGTTTGACAAATAATTCATTATCTTGGAGTTGAACCAGGCGTCACAGAGTAACGCGCAAAGCTAGGTGAGTAAAACAAATGTGTTTTTGTGAGCGCGTTACGCAGGAGTGACAGTAATGGAGGAACTAGTGTGGTGGATTTGTGGCTACAAGATTGTCAAATTGTTGACAGTGAGGCTGATTGTTTAGTACAATCTTGTTTATTGATGAGTGTTAGGAGATTTGGCGTGCACTCAACCTGATGATGTTTTGTCAGATTACCGTCTGGTTTAATTGCATGATCGCTTCCCCGTTATCTGGAGAGACTCTGGACAGGACGCATAGTCTTTGTAATATATCATTCTGATATAATATGAGAGAAATATCATAAACACTCACATTAGGTTGCTACAAACATTATAGTGTGATAAGATACATTCGTAACACTTTATTTGGAGTAGTAGAAAGTATTTGGTTTAAGTTTGGTTAGATTTAGGGCACAAAAACATCTTGTTTAGGGAATATTACATATACTCTGTGGATAATCTGTTAAACATCTAAGTGAAATGTTACAAATGCTCAATAGGTGGACTATCAAAATAAAGTGTCCCCCAAAAACATGAATACTAACATAATGTTGGGTACCAACATTAGCATACAAGCTCTGAATACAACAGCAAATTAAAAAGTTACTGGTCATACCAGACTAAGTAAGGCTGAAGCAGCAAATCTCCTGAGTGTACTGAATTGAGGAGGGCACATTTTGTTTCTTATGAGTTCAGTTTTTTATTTGTAGGAGGAAGGAAGGTTATGTTATGTTGTTTTTCAAACGTTTCATAGTCTTGCTTTAAACCCCTGAGCATGGGAACATTTTGGTACTAATCCCATAATGGGTTCTTAATATTATTTCATTTTTATGAATGCGCTGAATTCTAAATCACTGGGGACACAGACGTCACGAGGACACTCATAGGAAACAGAATAGATGTTCAAAGATGTTTAAACATATTTGTATCAAGTTCAAATAGATAGTGGCATAGCAGGTTTGTGTGCAGTTAAAAGTGACCATTTATGTCGTCTTGCCTTTGGATACTTTCACATTTCACTGACTCATGGACCATTTATATTGGAGTAGCACACAGTAAATAGATAGACTGTTGAAATGTGTACAAACATGCTTTGTACATAATCTCAAGATGTTGTCACCAGGACTTAACCAGGATTTCTTCTTGAGTAAAGTTGGGTTTTTCCCACGTCACCATTCTGTCACTTTGAACGTTTTTTTTTGGTGGCAATACCGATGTGTCATCACAGTTTTTGTTTTGTTTGGGCTTCTAGTAGGCAAGAGCAATCCTGTCTTCTAAAAATAACATTTATATACAAAGCGGTTTTGGCAAATACATTTTGAGCTGAGTGTAATTTCTGTGTGGATTCCGTTTGTTCCAGTCCGTAAAGTTGTAAACCTGTATGAATTTTTTTGTAATAAGATATAGTCACATTATACTTTCATGCTACAAAAATCCACACTATCTCCCATTTACTTCAATTGAATCCTGCATAAGATTTTGGAGGTGTGTGTGTTGTATTCTCTGCAAGTGTCTGCTGCCCACGCTAACACCCATACACCCCGCAGAGAAGCATCTTCAGAGAACCATTGTTCCAGTCTTAGGCGACAAAAAAGCTAACAAAAAAAGTAAAAGCTGCATTTAAAATTCATATTTTATTTCAACAATGGATCAAATGACTATGTGGACTGTGTGGGCAACGAACCCACAGAGAATTATCAACCAACTCTGCAGTTCTGCTCAGCTTTATGGGGCAGTTTAGCCTCTTTTAGCTAGGTGTTTTGGTTTTACGCCCCCCACTTTCTTTAGCGGCTGATGCAGCTTTAAGTTTTGTGATAGAAAAAGTAGCGCATCCCATTTCTGAAGTAAGGGTTGACTTTAAATACTAGATCACAGCTAGCTAAATGTTTATAAAAATAATAAATGTGTCATGACAATATTTAAAAACATAATAAACTGAATGAACTAAAGTTATTTTTTTAAAGTCTGCAGCCCTGATCTGGTCAGGCAGGTCATTCCACAGTCTCAGAGCCCGGACTGCAAAGGCTCCGTCACCTTTGTGTAGATATTTAGAACAAGGAACAACCAAGAATGAGTCATCCGAGGATCTCAGGGAGCGAGAAGGGACATAGGGCACTAAATGATCCGCTAAATATCTTGGGGGGCAAAGCCTCTCAGGGCTTTATCCATACAATCTTAGAAGCGACCAGCAGCCAGTGTGAGGAAGCCAGAGTCAGTGTGATGTGATCATGTTTCTTTATGTGAGTAAAATCCTGGCAGCAGAGTTTTGAATGAGCTGGAGATGACAGAAGGATTTTATTTTTTTACTTATGCCAGAAATCAAAGAATTACAGTAATCTAGCCAACTGGTTTTGAGGAGACATGTAGGACAATTTCCAGATTTTTTGGCAAACAGAAATGATGTGATCCTTGAAATGATTCTGAGATGATAAAAACAGGACTGAACCATTGAAAACGACACCAAGGTTTCTGCAGCGCTGAGTTATTGAACGTCACAGAGAACCGAAACTGTTTGATATTTGAACAATCTTGACCTATGACCATTATGTGCGTCTTACCGGCATTTAGCTGCAGAAAATTTGACATCCACATCAAGCAGAAGAAGAATGTGTTTGCCACTTAACTAAAAAAGTGTGTTATGTTGATTAATTTTTGCTTTATTTAGTGTTTATTTACAGTGTGTGGAGACAAGGTGGGCTTGCAACACGCACAAAATAATGGTATTCTTGTGTTTTTGTCGTCTATTGATGAATAAAAGACACATTTATTATTATAACTGATCATTTTTTATTCTTCTGATAGGCCTAATGTCAATACTGCTATACCTCCTTTAACATAGATCCATATGGCACCATATATTGTCCAGGCCTACAGATCCATTCTGGTATAACACCTTGTTAAAATGATTCTTCTCAGTAGCAGAAGTGCTTCTGTTGTCCCTGCTGCTCTTTAAACAGAAAGCTTTCAGTTAACAGAGGGAGGATCATTACGGATTATAGTGTAAGGGTAATGAAGGCAGGCGGCAGTGAAATCTCTCCAGGATACACAGCGCGGAGCGGAGCACGGCTCGGCGGAGCGAGGGCTCTGCTGCTCCGGCGGATCAGTGGAGGTAGTTAGTGAATGTTTCTTTGCACAGTGATTAAGGGGGAGGACCAATGGCAACAAAGGAGACGGAGAGGACGGTAGCTCCTCCTCTCTCTCTATCTCTCTCTCCCTCTCTCTCTCTCTCTCTCTGTGCTTTATAGATGCATATAATCCCTGAGTTGACCCAGAAAACAAACTCCTCTGACTGCCGAGACGCCGCAGAGTTTTGAATCCGCCGCAGGGCTGCATGTAGCCGGAGCATCAGCTGGAGAAACAACCCCGGCACTGATCCAACTTCTCCGTACGGATACCACATTAATACATCGGGGTAGGTGTCGTCTTCTGTTACTCACTGAACAGGTAGAGAGGCAGCACTTTCCCCTTTTGTACTGCGGACTATTTTATAATTTCTCTCTCGGAATAAAACCGGTTGATTAGATCTGGTTACAAGCTGCGAAATCACTCCGATTCCTCCTTGTCACTTTGTTTACTTGCGGCGTTATTGTCCGTTATATTTGTTGCGTTTTTTTACGGCATCGAATAATGTCAAGTAGCCCATATGCACTGTCCTCCTGGGTAGATATATTTAAAAAAAAACAAAAAAACAAGGTTTAATGCTTGTGTAATAATGCCAGCAATTATTATCCTCCCTCAGACTATGTATTTACAAAGTGGCATTTGGCTGAATGATAGTCCAGATCTGCAAAGAAGCTCCACAGAGAGGGTATAATTAGGTAACACAAGAGCAGAATATTCTAAGGAGGATTGAGGCTATTGAGGAAAGTGTCTTGTTTTATCAGCTCTGAAAAAAAGGAGGTTGCATTGCTACAAGCAGCCAGGGGCACCAACAGAGTTCATTTTTTTTGTGAGGATTTAAAAGGCTGAAATGTCTTTGTGGTTTTTTTGTTTTTTTTTCACAGACAGGAGCAGACATTCATTGCTCGCTCTGGATGTGTGCGTGCGTGTGTGTGTGTGTTTTATGATCAGATAGAAGCAGGTTATAAAATAATGTCATAAATTTTTATAAGCCAATCACCTTGACAGCAATTTTACAATTTCAGCATCAACAGGATCTGTTTGTCATTTGTAGGTAATCTTAATTAGAGATCTCTTTTTTTTTTTTTTTGTAATGACTGTGTGAAGACGTGCAGCCTGTGTGTGTGTTGTGTGTTGAAGGGGGGGTAGTTGTGGTGGTGGTGGAGGGGGGGTTGTGTGGTCTGGGAGAAGCATTCCTCTGCGTCCTTTTGGCTGCAAGGGTATTGCTGCCCTCCCTCGTCGGTGTGATATCCAGTGGTAATTCAGTGATGGTGTAATTTTGGAGGTTTGAGATGTTTTTTTTTTTTTAAGGGGACACTTCCGATGTGACTGTATTCAGATAGAAAAAGAGAAACTGTGGGGAGAGTAGTTTCAACAGAAACAAATCAGGTTCTCATGAGAGTCAAGTGTATTTAAATTTTGCTCTATTCCTTTAAAGGGTTACTCCAACAATTTAGTATTGCACTTATATATAATTGTTAAAAAAAAAGTCACAAGAAACAGATTAATTAAAGAATGATTTTAATTGAAGCAGACTGTGATATCCTGACTTTTAGTTTTTATTATGGGAAAAAAAAAAATCCAAAACACTGGCTCCTACATTTCCCATAATGCAACTGGATACTGTTTCTTTTGTCACTCGCTAAATGCTCACATCTTTGAACCCCAAACAACCCTGATGACACCATCAGGGTAGGGCTGGTTTTTGCACGTGAAAACTGATTAATTAGCTCTAAAATATTCCTTTTTGTACATGACGACTGGTTACATTTGTTGTTTAGAGTAACAGTGTAGTAGTAGTAGCTTGCTCTTGTTGTCTCGTAGCGAATTTTCGGGTTGGTTCTATTGAAAAGTATACAAAAATGGAGTTTGTGTCCTGCCGGGGAGCTAATGCTAACTAGCTGTAAATATCAGTGTATCTCTTACTTTGAATATGTAAGAATGAAAGCCTTGCAGATCTTCTACCTTCTGTTATTCTTGCTCAGACGTTCTTATACATTAAGTTCCAAAAAATGTGTTTCAATAATGTTATAGACTGTCTGCGCTTTGGAGGGATACATTTTTGCCACCAAACTTATAATAAAATTGTATTTCTTGATCATATTGCCCAGCTGTACTTAAAGGTTATTTTTTCAGACTGTAGAAACCACAACATACAATACATGACTGTTTTTACAAGCTGAGTATCACTCCTTGTCATGAGTAAACTGAACTTCATGTCTAAAATGGTGGATTGCCCATTTTTTAATTGTGAATTGTAAATAATTTGTCTTGTATTAAAACTCTAATTTGATGTATTATATGTTCAGGGTGACAGAGCAGCCATGGCTGAACACATGATGATGCCCATGACCCACGGCTTCAGGATGGGCATGAACGGACCTCCACAACACAACGGCCAGCCAGGCCTGCGCAGTCTGCCCAACGGCCAGGTGATGCACTATGGCAGGAACCCTCAGAACAGCATGGAAGCTGCCATGAGACAGCGGCCGGGCATGGTGGGACCTGGAGGGATGGCCGGACCAGTGAACGGAGCTCCCATGGCTAACCACCATCACCAGATGATGTCTGGGAACATGATGTACAATGGCCAGGCCCCGCAGCAGCAGCAGCACCACCACATGCACCCCCAGCAGCAGCAGCAGCAGCAGCAGCAGGGTGGACACCCTCAGCAGTACCTCCCTGGTAACCTCACATCTCAGCAGCTCATGGCCAGCATGCACCTGCAAAAACTCAACACTCAGTACCATGGACACCCGTTGAGCTCAGCCAATGGTCACCACCATCCCAATGGTGCTCAGTACCGGGTTGGTCCGGCCCAGCTATCAGGCATGCAGCACATTGGTGGCCCTTTGGGGCTAAATGGCACGGACATGGATCTGATCGACGAGGAGGTTCTGACTTCACTCGTGCTGGAGTTTGGGTTGGATCGCGTTCAGGAGCTGCCCGAACTCTTCCTTGGACAGAATGAGTTTGACTTCATATCGGACTTTGTGTGCAAACAGCAGCCGAGCACGGTGAGCTGTTGAGTGGAAGCGGCCTGGAAACTGGTTTGGTTTGTTTGGACTGGACACCCCAAAGAATGACTGAGCGGTCACAGTAGCACAGCGAGAGGAGACAATCTCTCTGTTCAGTTTGGGTGTTTCTGTGTCTGTGTATTTGACAGTGTCTAGTACGCCCTCACACTGACCTGCCTGCGAATTGAATGAAGAATTGTATTGAGAGAAAACGCAGCAAAAGCACCAGGTCTCTCTTCCTTGAGCCGGTGCCAATAATATCTGTCGTCTTTGGCCAAATTGAGGCATCCTGATGCAGTGGGCTCTGTCTGTACCCATCTGGCCCTCAGCACATGTGCCTGCAGTGCCAAGGCTTTGGGATAATTGTAAACTTAACACAACGAGGGAACGCCTGAAAAGACTATCCATCTGGGTCTGCTAGATTCTGTGGCATCTCCAAATGTATTTTATCTCCGATGACACTTTCAAGTAGTAGCAGACGTTTTACAAATTTATATAAGGTAGTCCTCTGAATTTTGTTTATACAAAGGATGAAGGGATTAAGAACAGATTTTTTTTTTTCTGGCAATTTGCGTGCATATTGAAGGCTGGATCTTCAAAACTGAGTTCCTACAAAATATTACACATTTCCTCGAAGAGCAGGAGAGTGAGGATGTGCAGCATTCCTGGGTGACGTGATGGGGTTTATCTTGAATTGGTCGGGTGAAATGTGTTACACTGATTTTTTTTTTTTTGTTAAGCTTTGAGTGTCATTTACCTGACTTTGATAAAATCTGCAATCATTAAATGTATCGCATCTGTTCCCTTGCTAATTGACTGTGATTGAACCATTGGCAAAGTAGCGCATTGCTTAGAATGTTGGCTTAAACAAAGCATTTATGTGTAGAAGATGTCTCGGAGGCCTCTCGGCTCTGAGTCAGACATTTAGCTGCTCATTGTAAGCAAATCTTGGGTTACTGCTTAGTAGAATTTCAAGAATTGTTAAGGAAGGAAGAAACCTGTTCTTATGTGAGAAACACCATCAGCGTGGCATGCTGCAAGACCCAAGAAAAGCCAAACAACAACAACAACAAAAAAGCAGCTGTCAGAGGGTGAAGGTGTTGGCCACAGATCTAAGGTGGGAACATATGTCGAAAACAGGATTGGAAAAAAAAGAAAGAAAAAAAAAGCGCGCGATTGCAGAATTTGCATCTGTGTGTTATTTGTGTACGTCTGTGTGTGGTCAGTGCAGTGAGGCATTTAAAAACCCCATCGAATGGCGTCCTCCTCCCTAAACCATTGCCCAGTGTGCTGAAGGTGATTGGAAGCTGCACCGGGGGGGCGTGGGGGTGAGAGAGAGAGAGAGATCTTGATGTGTGGACACAATGTGTGGACACAGCACTCCCCGGCAGCACTTAAGTTTAATCATTATTTAAAGCTGCAGCTACCTGTGGCATTGATTTCATTCGGCAGGAGGAGCGAGCGAAGAGCACAAAGCGTGCAAAGTTGTTGTTTTTGCCATAGATTAGCTTACACTGCTGCTTTTCTACTGATTAGATTTAAATTACATGTTCTCACACGCTTGTCTTAATTGAGGTCGGCTTGCACATTCTCCAATGTCTCAATAATTATAAAACGGACATGTTCTGTGGGGCTTTTCTTTTTTCTTTTTTTTTTGCGCAGTTGGTAATTAGGTTTTTGTCAAGGTTGCTGCAGTTTGCCGCCGCTGGCCGGTTGAGGGAGAACTTCCTGCACTCGTAAGGCTATTTGTAGAGCTGTCAGAGGGGTCAGGGCTGCGCTGCTGCACTGTGTTAATCTGTTCCAATGCAACTGAGCTGCTGTCCCTGTCTCTCTGGAGATTTGCCATCTCCACGCTCTCGAGTCAAACAATGGGCATTGAAACACTGTCATAAAGGCAGAAAATTGCCGGAGAGTTCCTGCTCTGTTTCACTTCCTGCCCTGGCAAACTGCAGCAAGGCAAACTCACAACCTCACAGTTAAAATGGAAATTCTTCTGGCCTTAGCGAGACAGTGGCCTCTGATTACTGCTATATCAATAAGCGCAGCCTTCTTGTGTATTGTATCTTTGTACTGTAGACTAGAGGTGAAGTTGATCTAGACACATTTAAGGTACTTAAATGTCAAGATGTAAATGTAAATCAGTGGCTGATTTTGATGTGTTGACAAAAGATTATAACCTACATTTTTACAAACGAGTGTTTAGATACAGTATGGGTGTACCAATGGGTTTTTTTTTTTTTTTTTCTTTTGGGTGCCGGGCCTGAAGCTTTAAGACCAAGTAGACTGCATGTTAAAGCAAGCGTGAGGGATGATACCACTTTCCCACAAAGCAGCTGAGAATGTACAGTCCAACACATTGTGGGAACTTGTCTTAAGATGGTAGATAAACATGTGAGATTGTACTCCTTGTTCCAAAATTACACATCATTCATTTGGGTAACCCCCACCGTATAACCCCGACTCCCCCCGCCCACCCACCTTCTTCTCCTTTCCCACTTCCCCAAAGCTTTTGTAATGTTATTGATTCTATTTTAAGAAAATGTATTTATTTTCAAATAAAATATTTATTTAAAGAAATGTTTTGCACGTCAGTACTTCCTTTATCCACTGTTGTAAAAAGAACCATATGCCACACAGACTTGATAAATTCACAATACTATAATGTTGCTATACACCAAGCTGTTCCTTCTGTAAGCAGTCTAAACCACTGAAGCTTTGAGATACTGTTGATTCGTCTTATTTGCCTGAGTTTTATTCTCTTGTTGGTTTTAGACACTTTTCCACCCACGAGAAGTGATGAGCAAACACAAGAGCAAAGTACAAACTACATATCCTAAACGGTAGTGAGTCAGCACTCTGTTAACACAAAGCTGGACCCACCAACAGTTTTTTAAGTTCACTGCGTGTGTTATATAATTTGAGTATTTGAACTTTAAAAAGTCAAAAAAAAAACAACCTGCAAAGCGACAACAGCAAAGTGTAAACAACGCAGCGGTGTGCTTAAATCGATGAGACACACATGCATCTGCCCGCCGTCTTACTTCAGGAAGCCGGTTTCCAAGAATCAATCCTGAGCAGCTCATCGACACATGATGTGATCAGTCATTTTAAATGACGTGTCTTCTTTCTTAGACCTTACACTGCCATCATCTTATTCTCTCCTGCTAGAAGTGAGTATGAAGAACTCACTGCACATCTCCTTCCGCTAGAAGTTTTGTTTTACCACGTTGCTGCCATTAGAACATTTCTGTGGGGATTCATGGAAAGAAAAAATAGTCTCATTAAAATTCTAATTAGCTGTGCACTAAAGTCGTATTAGGAAGACCTGAAATACTTGCGCTGCTCTACATGATGTTAGTCAAGGCAGCGTTTTGTCCTTGAGCTGTTTTTAATGGATTTTTGAATAATAATATCTGAGCCGGTGACTTGTGGCAGTAGAGCAAACCCGCAGCAGAGTAGTGTCAAACTGGTGCAAATATTGGCAGGAGTATTAGTGTAACTGTACGTGTCTCAAGGGCTACATAAGCATAGCCAAACGCTGTGTAACAAAATGTCAACAGAAAATCGAAAGGCCCCCCCCCCCCCAAAACAAAACAAGACAAACCGCTTTTTAAAAAAGTTTTTAAAAAATCATATACTGCCTAAATGATTTACAACAAGAACAAGATTGACTCCCCAGAAGACTGCCTTAGGGTCACACAGCCACACAGAATTGAATAGTATAAGGACAGACTTAAATCACACATGAGAATTTGCACTCCCTCATTACACCCATAACCACTTTATGAAGGAACATTAGATATTAGTTATTAATGTTAGTAATTATCATTAATGCAAACATATGTAGAGTTTAAAGCAATATATGACAAGTAAAAGGTCCACCATGAAGAATGAAGAAATGATGTATAAAATGTATGTATAAAAGGGAAGAAATAATGAGAAAAGAGAGAAGATAGCACAAAATGAGGAAATTTTGTTATCTTAAATTAGATTTCAAGGAATAATTCAAAAATGAATTCGTGTTAGTCACAAAAAACAAACTTTTCTAATTTCATATTAGCGTGCTATTCATCAAAATCTGATTTCTATACCGAGTGTTACTGAAGTTGTGTGCCATTTTTCATTAGTGCTACTGTGGCATCTCACACCTGTTTCCTGGTGAGTGAAATGCACCTGTGCAAGTTCAGTGCACCTTGCAGTTTTGCAGCCTAAAAGGATAGATGTAAGAGTTTTTTAAGGTTTAAGGAGGCAAAACCACAATGCCTTCCACAAACCAACAATGAGAAGGAGACGGTACAGTAGTAGGTTGCAAACAGGCATTAAGAGTGCGAGCATGGGATGTCAGGGATGTTGATAAAACAGCTTCCCACGCCTCTGTTTGTTTGAGGGATAGAAATGCTCCTTTGTCAGGCTAACGGTAAGGCATGGTTAAATAAAGTGCCAAAGAGGATGCAAGGTTTCACTTTACATGTTGAAAGTTTGGGATAGTTGATTCCTTCACCACGATAGAAAGATGATTAAACATTTAGCATTGAAGAAATGAGTTGAGAATAGGACAACATTTGAGACCGACAACGGTCAATTCCAAAAAGACGGCAATTATTATTAGCTGTGTGCTGGGAGTGACAATCATCTATCTTGCATCACTACCCAATCAAGGGAGCAAAGGATCTGGATCACTATACTTGAAATACAAGTTTCAGTCTACCAGTCATGTGTGAAAGGAAGTGATATATTATTTAGAGTCATCAACATTTTCTGGTGACAACTGAGCACATTGATGCACAGACACTGGTCTTGTCACACAGTCTTGTCTGCAATTGGACTTGAACCAAGATAAACCAACAAAATCTATGCTGGTGTCATGTCAGGGAGTGTTCAAGACAAGCTGAACAGAGAGAAAACAAACATCCACTGTTACGGCTACATTTAGTTGCAGGGTAAGGTGCAGATACAGGTGAATACAATGATTTAAGCTGCACTTATCTTATTAGGAATGGACAAATGGCAAATCCATAGAGAATTATCACCCTGATCTGCAGTGCTCCTCGAGTCTTCGGAGAGTTTTACTTTCAGCTTATTGTTTTGGTTTTACTTTACTGTTTTGATTCATTTAACACCAACCCACAGACAAAGTTAGCATACACCTGCAGCTTTTTCTGAACAACAGCCATTGTTGCCAAGAGCGATGATTAGCATATAGAATAATGGCAAACAATGAAGCAGTAGCAAACTATAACAGAGTATAATTAGTATAACAGTAGTGCATTAACATTAACAAACTGACAAAGTTAATATCTTGCAGCTTACATTAGCCACCATAAGCTACAGGCCATGCCAGACCAAGTAGCAGCTGTAGCAGCACAACCTCTGGGCATTAAATTGAGCAATTGTGTGTTATTAATAATTAACATTTCATTTAAATGAGTTATTTCTTCTGCAAAAAATTGATATAGTCTAGCTTTAAATATGTGTAATGAATTGCACTTATCAAGGCACACACATCAACATACATAGACAGAGTGATCTCGTTCCTGCTATAGACTATAAGAGCTCTACAAATCTGTACAAATTGAAGCTTGAGTGCTTATCTCTACTAAATATAAACAGGAAACTGTATCATTGAGCCACTTCCTAAAGCAAAGCGGGGAGGTTCATATCCATTCTGAGAATAGCCCTTCTGGCTGTAAACATACCAAACATCAGAGACTACTGGGTCTCATATGGTAGCTCAAAGGCCCACTCAGAGCAACCTATTACTGCAAGAGCACAGTCAAGGGTGATTTCTCTCTTCAATTATTAGACCGAGCAATTGGAATATTTTCTTCAAGAATTCTTTAATTTAAGGCACAACCAAAGTTGATGAGTCAAAGCCTGCTCTTTCAATTTACATGTATTATCCAGTATGTGGATGGAATACATACTAAATCCTATTCAGCTCAGGTTTTTGAAAAGCATATCCAGTGCACAACTTAAACTGTATGAGCTCAAGTCTAGCATTGATAAAACAGCACGTAATCCTATCTAACCCTTCCTCCTAAAGCTCGTCTGAGATCTTCCTCGCAATTCCTCTGCACCATGCCTTCTTAATACGGCTGGAAGGAAGTCATCTGTGTGAAAAGAGCAACAAACTGTGACCCTAAATGTTTGGAGGCTTCGGGGTGGTCTTCTGTACTGTAACGTGTCAAGTTGATTCAAAGACTGCCAAACTTCTTAGCCTCTAAGTAAGTATGTAGATAAATAAAAACCCTCCACATTTATTCCAATAAGACCATTGACACAGGGTCATCCAGCAGAAAAGTTGAACGGGGTTAACTTGTGCCGCAATGCAATGAAAATCTAGCAATCATTTGGCAATGCACTGCAATGGTAAATCAAATATGAGCAAGTGGCAGTGCACAATCAACTTTGTAACATGAACAACCTTTACCACGTCATCACTGAAACAGAACACTTGAACACTTTGCCTCAATCAGACTATTTCAGACATTGTTTCTCACTCCAGCTACAGGAAAAGACTCTTGCTACGGTGCCATTACTCTTGCATTTCAATCCCAATAATAACACTGTTGGCTTTATAGATGCACTTAGGAACAGGAAGTGTGATCTTAATGTAATTCCTCTGATAAGCATGCATGAGCTGCAAATGTGTTTTCAGTATGTTTAGACATTGCAGCTGCAATATATACGTGTAAATAGGATGAATGTACTGAACGCTGTCTCAGTGAAATGAATTATTCTGCTGGGTTACATCATCATACATTGTGATTTGATAAGACAGATGTACATTTATATATAAATAATGTTTCCTGTAGCTGTTTACATTGGCAGTAATTTCATGAATGATCAATGCAATCTGAATGATGAGGCACAATTTACTGTAGTAGATGATCAATGAATCAGTCCTCCTCAGCGACTATTCCAGTGAAACTACTCTGTGGTTGTAGGCTACTAGCCAGCAGTGAGACACTGTAGCTGTACCGAGAAACAGCATAGACAGTCAAAGACAGGCAGTGGATTTAGGATTTGGGATGGGGAATTTGTAAAAGAAGAAACAACCCCCCCACAATGAATGAGTTTTTCATTTAGCTAGTAGTCCTCGGACGTGTTGAATAGTGAGAAATGACGCAGTGATCTTGTGAAACTGGCCACATTGCTCACCTTAGAGGGAAACAGAAATTCTGGGGAAAACTGAAGTCACACCTCGCTGTGTACAGTATACACATAAATGTGTCCCATGTTCCATGACAGTGTTTTATCAAATATCAATGTCCCCTTTGTCTTCTGACCAAACTGGTTCACTTCAAACAGTGTAGCATGAGTATCAGCTGCTTTAAACGTGCAAACCTTTCTCTTAGCCCCAATCTCTTTGTTACGTTCTGCCAGCCAGGTCTAATCCAGGACTCAGAGCGGGGCTCGCACTGCCAAGTCCACCTGGTGGGACAGCAGGGTGGCTCTCCTTGCCACATCTGCTCTGACATGGTAATACTTTTAAAGCACTGCTGGCTTTCAGACCGACAACACTCAAGGCTGCTGTAAAAGTCTGTTTTTATGAATGCTTTTTAATGTGAGAATAGGTTTTGTGAATCATATATAGTGGAAGACAGAAGTCAGGCTGATTGCAGGCTAACATCACATAGACAGGCTACATCTTTGAGTTACACAACAGTTTGGCCTTTTCAGCAATGACAAGCACATATTTACACGCCCAGGCGTGTCCACAGTTAATGCCTTGTTTAGTTGTGTACTAAAGACGAACACACCCACATACAACTGAAGTAGTATTCACTATTAGCAGTGTTGGGCAAGCTACTCGGGAAGTGAAGTGAGCTATGTCATGCTACCTGTAACTGCTTACACTCTACATTAAATGAAGCTTCACTAGACTGAAGTTACCCCCCAGAGAAATGTAGCAAGCTACAAAAAAAACATGTGCTCCACATAATAACAAAAAGCAGGTGTGGACTGTGTGTGTAGGTTCATCTACGTTTGTTTGTGTGTGTGTGTGGCTTGTGCACCTGTGTTTATATGGGTATGCTAAATTTAGACTTGGACACATTTGCAGGACAAATTGTAAGTTAGCTCAAAAGCTCAACTACAACCACGGTGACTCCCTCGGGATCAATTCTTCGCCTTCCTCTAGTTTCTCCATCTTTCTATCAGGTAAACTCAAGCTTGCGTGTCTGTAATTCCCCTGCAGCAGAGACGTCGTAGGTATCACCCAACGGATTGGTACGTGAAGTCACTGTCATATAGAAGTGCTTCTATTAGCTACATGTACACATCCGTGTATGGAGGTGGCATCACTTGCTGATCTTTAGCAGTTTTATTTCAAACCTCAGCAGAAAGCGCCGTTGCACTTGGGAGAACGTTGAGAACTGTAGTAAAAGCTACTAAAACCCCTACTTTTAGTGAACTATCAGTATACTTAAATAAACTTTGTGACTTTTAGTATAATTTTTTGTTTTTACATAAAAACTCATGTTCCAGTCTGGGGTGCAGTGCAAGCAGTGTAGTTGCACTGGGGGCCTATGTGCTAACATGAACATCATGGAGAAAATATCCTCCAACCAATGACAGTATAAAGAATGGACAGAGCCTAAGTGACGAGCGCTGTTTTGGAGCTGAAAGTATATGACGCTGGCCACCGCCATGTTGAATGTACTGCTTCTTTTCCCTGCCGGTTAATCTAAATATCAGCAAAGACGAGGATCATCAGCGGACCTGAGGCGGGCGACTGTCACCTGTTCAAAGAAAAACTCATGTTAAATTACAACTAGAAAAGGCAAACTCATCTCTTTTATGGTTTCTGGTAAAATTGTCATTTATGACAAAGTTTTATGCTTATTAAATTATAAAAACTATAAATAAACTATTCAATTAATAGTTATCAAAAACTGTTCTCATGGCGTGAAGTTTCAGCCTCCTACTGTCTGGGATGTAAGGTGTCAGAAACATCTTTCCTGCACACCTATATGAATACACCTATACCAACATATCTAAAGCTCTCTAACTAACATGCACTATCTAGTCCGTATGCATATTCAAACTCCCTATAAAACATGTTTTTGAGTTGCTGCCAGAACTATTTCTTGGCAAACATCACTCAGGCTGTCCGTATGTTCATCACTATAAGCGACCCCTTTGATAATTTCATAAATTGTTATCAAACAAATATCAATTATAGCCACTTTATGAAAATGTATACTTCATTTTTACCAGGGAAGCCAGACCTGGTGTCAGAACGTGGGCTTTCAAGCAACATTCATGTGTACGCACTGATGGAACAGGGTCAGACAATATGTTAGTCCCAATCATATAACACTGTTTGCCTCTGCCCCAGTGCCTCATTATATAACCACTAGTTTCATACCTGGTTTAGCAGAGGACTTTAGCTCTTAAACACAGCTTTTAGCAGATTAATGATAGTTCAGTGTAACCTCTTTAAACATTTTGTTCCCCAGTGATACTGAACTGCTAAAAGTACAAGTTAAAAATGAAATTCAAGAGTTCATTGTTTGTAAAGGATAGTGTGAATACCAGAGCATGAACCACGCCCTTTCCCAAGCTCTGATGTCATCAGCCGTGTGTTTCCCTGTAAACAGTTTTCACGGTCAGGTATGTCATTCGCCCTGAAGCGACAGTGACGCATACAGGTGTTCACTTCAACATCTCCCTCCTGTTTGCTCACGTCTGTTTGCCACTCAAATCCTATGCCTGAGTCTCGACGTCTGAAAAGGTTGGCCTCATCATCACTACCGTGCACTGTTGCTCACCAGATGACTCACCGCAGAACACCAGTGAAGTGGATGCTTCAGGGTTGAAGACAAAAGAAAACTGATGATGCAGAAGTATCCATGGTATATCTAACTGAATGCAGTGACAAACAACATGAGAAAGTGATCCACTGGCTGATTTGTTATTGCGGACAATCGAAACCTGTTTTCACATCTATAACTCAGAGATTGCATGAATACACAGAGTCATTCATTGGTCAGTCACTCCTTTAGTTAATGTATCGTTCCTTGTCCTAAGCAAAATATGTCAAGAAGCACTGGCCAAATTGTCATTATAATGGGTATCATGGTCCCCAGAGGATGATTCTTGATGTTTTTGGTGACCCCTGTCCTTACATATTATGCTATTTTGGTCCGAGTTACCTTAATAACTACAGGTCATATTTTTAATAAAAGAAAACACTTAAAGTTCTAGATTATTTCCTGATCAATGTTAGCAGGCTAACTGGCCAAAACTGATGCAATGGTGTTAAAATATTTGACAAATTAGATGGAAATCTAACCAACAGTTGTCCACATTTTACACTGTATCAAAAGTAATTTTGGGAACCATGAGTGGATGTACCAAAGGTTGTATTTCACTGAAGAAGAGAAAACCTTAACCTGTTGGTGGCACTAGTTTGGGGATCTTGAATATCTGACCAACCAATTTTCAAGGCAACCAATGCTTGTTGAGACATTTCAGTTTGGAACTAAGTAATGGACTGACCAACCAACATTACTATCAAAAAATCTCATTACATAATATCAAATTGTCAGGTCAAAATGTAAACTTAGAAGTAAACAAAATGGAAATGCAAGATAAAGTTTAACTTTTTTCAGAGCACAATGATGCTCTCAAGGGGTAAAACCTTTCCAATTTAATGAGCCACACACTTTTTTTTCTAGCACGACCCCGGGACAAACTTTACATAATAGTAACTGGGACCCACTGGACTCCTGTTGAAATCAAGGCACGCCCTCAGTATTTGGTGAAAACACCAGAATACTTGCTGAGACTGAAGATCCGTCTGTCCACAGCAGACGTTGTAGTGGTGTGAGCTGGCAGAAGACGTGACAGAATCTTGTGTTTTGACGGCTTCACTACAATTATTTTTTTGATAACTCAGTGCCTGTTCAGGTGCAGCCATGACTCAGACACAAAGATAATTACAGGTTTTCTGTACACACTAAAAACCTGTCTGCCAGTACTTCCTATTGAGGATGCCTGAAAATGTGCAAAAGTTATTTGATGAGTCAGCAGAAGCAGGAAAGCCATAATAAATCAGATTAATCAATCGTTTGCCTAAAAGGTGCTAACTGTATATTGTCATTATTTCTATCTTTATTATTATAATTTGTCGCCTTATCTGAAGGTCATCATTACACCTACAACTGGAACTAAAACAAATACATGCACTTCACTGCATGTGATGAATCTACTACAATGCTTTTTAGATCTAAATAAGCTTTGTGGTAAAGAACAACAATATACAACCTTCATTCAGGGATGTGTGGGATGGATTTTTTTTTTTCTCCAAGACTCCACAAATTGATTTTTCATGGTGCCACAATCAGTCCATTTAGTCAATGTGGAAATAAGGTGAGGATGGTGTGAATAAACAAGAGGTAAACTGGAAACATGCGCCCCAAGGCATAGCTATCACAAGATCATGTAAATCAGTTGGTGATGCTTTGGGGGTTGGAGAACAACACTCCACTGGAAATGTTGTCAAGTTCTGACAGAAAGTCTTCCCACAATGCACCACTTGACTGCAACACAATGCCTGTGTTTGTGAACACACCACCGTCTCCTATTTGGGAACATGTGTGACGCCTGCTCATTAATATTTTGTGCCTACATTGTGCCCATTCAAAACTGGTTCACCTCAAATAAAGGTTATGTGCCTGACACGAGGAAACACTGACGGTTGGATTTCCAGGTGCTTTCCAAAGACCTACAGTCACGTGTGATTGAACACGAAGGAAAGCTTATCAGAATATACCACACTGATCACAGGAAAAGACCAGTGATAGGGGTAGCTTAGAGATTGGCCTTCATCTGAGTATTGTCCCTTTGTTATGACCCCAGCTTGTGTAGGGAAAAGGAAGTAACATGCTTGGTAAAACAAAGTTATTTATTGCAGGGATACAACAAAAAGAGATGATGAGTTGGTAAACTACAAGGGGGAAAGGGTGGATGGGAAGGGATGCTGTTCAAATCAAAGATATACACATAACCATAAGATTATACGCTTTAAAAAACTTTAAATTATATTTAAAAAGTTAAAAAAACAAACAAAAAAAAACTCACCTAAACAATCCCTACGTGTATGCAAATCAGCAAACCACCTATACCTGGCTCAGTTACCAGGTAGGGAACAAAGTACCTCAGCAAAACAAGTCAATGCAATTATTAACAGTCACAATGAGAATGCTGAGAGGCACGTTGTCAAGCTTGAGAAGTGGCCATCTGCCATGACTGTTGTCATGTGTTGTTGGCTGTTTGAACTACTTAGGTTGTTCCTCAAAGGTGAGACAATTGACAAAGACAAAGGTGGCCACACCTCATCAGATGAAACCAATCAGGAGCAGGGGAGCTCACACCTAATTAAGTTATACATAGCTGCAGCCATGACACCCTTAGACAAAGAAGTCATTGAGTCAATCCTTGATGCCATGGTGACTATAGGTTTTTTGTTCCTATGTCACATAATATGCGACTCCTCAAACGTTTCAAAAGCATTCAAAAAAATCACATGCATCCAATTGTGGATAGCAGCTGAACATTTTAAATAAGCACCAGGAAAAGAAGACATGCAGAATGGTGTCATTTAGACACAGCAGCAGCAACAAGCTGCAATTGTCTTCAATAACAGGTCATCAAATGTGGACTGGGTTAATCTAGTTGAAACAAGACAAGGGCTGCATGCTTGGAGAAGCCCCTTAGCTTGATACATTTGCTGTTTTAAACAACTAGCAGTTGTTTATTTTCTTGTATGCGTGTTTCCTTTTCCTGTAGTCATGTACAGGCATATATATTCAGTCACGGGTATTTTGGCATGGGATTTCAGTCAGGATTTAATTGTAATCAATGAATTTAAATAAGCTGTCATTCAGTTTCATAAACAAAGGACAGTTTATGAGAATTTCTATAAATCACAGGCAATTTCTGAAATTTAGGAAAAATTAACCCTTGAGTAAAAAACAAAACAAAGCATGATTAGTGCAAATGGTTGCAGCTGTCTGCTGCTTTTGCCAGTAGAAGTAATATGTCTTATATTCACATAATGTTTAGAATAAATATAAACAGATATGGTAATTTAGCATGAGAATTATATCCACTATGGTTGAAAAGATAAAAGTCACTACAAACTAGTTCAGCTCTGTGTAGCTATAATTAGGAACAGTGGTGCTTTCAGCTTAATGAAAACATTAGCATGCTAGCATGCTCACAATGCCAATGCTAACATGCTGATGCTATATTTTCAAGTACAAGGATCAATTGTGAAATACCTTATGACCAAATATCTGCAAAACCATTTACACTTTTATAAAATGATGATGGTGGTAGATAGAATCTAATGGGAAGTTTTTAGGATTCATCCTCTGAGAACCATGAATGGCTGTGCAAATTCCATCTAGTAGAAAACTTTGGACTGCTGATGGTTTCAGCACATCATAAAAGTCATCTGGATTCATTCACTGGGTTTTTACATCAAATTTGATGGCAATTTATTAGTGTATCCTATAACTGAGAAATTCCAAGCAAAAAACAAACAAATGTGAACCTCCATTGTGGCACTAGAGAAAAGGTGAGAAAGAGGATTCACTCTCTGGGCAACATATCTGACATTACCATGGCAAATAAAAAGAATAGTCAAAATTGGAGTAGCAGAAGCCAGGACATCCTCCAAAAATACTGCATACCTAAACGTCACATAATGAAACTCAGTAGTTTCTCTTCATCAGACCCTTGCTGCTTGGTAATCACCCGTCTTGCCCAAGTTGAGATAACCATGATAACATCACTATGACATCATCAAGGTTATGGGGGTTTTTTTTCCCCCAGACGTTTGAAAACCACAGAAAACATTACATAATTGTTTTTACTGAGTACATGATACTTCTCATGATGTGTAAACTAATCAGGGAGGCTAAAAATAGTAAAGTACCCTGTTTAACACTGAGTCATGCTATCTTGGTTGGTTTGTTAAAGATCTACAGTGTTTTTTCCTGCGTGGTACCCACATCACTGGTTTCACAACATGATTTCATAATAGGTGACCTAAATGGATAAAACATTTTAGGCTTGAATTATACATGAAGAAGCAGGAGGGGTCCAGCATTTGACCTGAACCGGTACATCCCTCTATGAAGAAACAAAATGTGTTGAAAAAGTTGGGAAATTTTCCTGATAACTGTTACTCCTTGTCCTCCAGATAACAGAATAAACTGAAGTTAAGGTGAGCTGCTGTCATTTTGGGATGATAAAATAGGAACGTGGGAAGCATTTTCATGCATAGTTCAAGAAATCAATATTTGACATGGTGCTGCTTCTGCAGCTTGGGCTTTAAGGTCTGAAGTGTCTGAAGTCTCCTCTAATCTATCAATGTTCAGTCTGATAAAATCATTAATATCACATACTCTGGAGTGTTACAACGTGAAGACAATTATCAAACCCTTCTGCGTGTGTCACAACGGTTTAGACTTTCTAAGTAATGTAAATGGACTCTCTCCAGGATGTTTTCTGCTTGTGTAACATTACTCTGTATAAACCCTAACAGTATGTGTAATGTGATCCAGTCTCTTAGAACAGATGGAACTGTAAAAACTCAGTCATATGGGGCAGCGTTTAGCTCAGTTGGTAGAGCAGCCGCCCCATGTGCGAAGGCTCGGTCCTTGCTGCGGAAGCCCAGGGTTTGAATCCGACCTGTGGCTCTTTCCCGCATGTCATTCCCCATCTCTCTCTCCCAACATTCCTGTCACTCTTCAGCTGTCTCTATCGAAAATAAAGCTTGAAAAGGCCAAAAAAATAATCTTAAAAAAAAAAAACTCAGTCATAAAATAAGTTTGACAGTATTATCAAGAAGCAGATCTGACTTCTGTGATACTACAGGAAATGAAGTATCACATAGTATGTCAAAAAATGATATACTGTTGAGAAACAACAGGAAAAGACGTTTTTATAGCTTGATTCAGGGTGGGGATGTTGTGAAACTTACATGATCTGAAACCTTTTTATTCTGTTCAAGCACATACCACTATGAAACTTCTTTTTTTTTTAAGTGTTTGTGATTTATTAGTATGCTGATAATATTATTGTTACGGGCCTTGGTGTGTGTGGCTTGTTGTCTTTTGTTTCTCTTTTCTTTCAGGTACCGCCCTTTCTCTCTCCTCCTCAATCAGCTGATTCGCTGATTAACACCTGTAGGCTATAAACTCCTACCGGGTGTTTCAGTGGTGGGTGTGGTCCTGCAGTCAGTGGGTCATTGTGTGCAGTGTAATCGTTTCTGGCCGGCGTTGCTTTGTTTGAGGAAGCCTTCTCCTTATGTTGTATGAGTTTTGTTGAATAAATCCCTGCGATTGCAGACGGTCCTTGGTTCATCTCTTTGTTTTTGGTCTTTGCTTTAATTGTTACCTCCCTATGTTCCCCTAGTTCAATTTCTGCCCTGTCGGGGTCGTAACAATTATTTTCAGTGCACAGGCACAGACAAGCCACAAGACAGAGAGAATAAATATGGAAGCCACATTTTACAACATCAAGCGCTCCGAATTCTTTCCTTTTGGCTCATTTGTGCACAGCAGACAGAGATACATATGTATATATATGACATATATCCATAATATATGAGCTCTTTTAGCTACCAGTGTAGTTGTACTATAGGATTATTATGTTGAACAAATGTACAAGTTAGGGTTGATTTTTTAGTTTAGTCCTTAATTGTCAGTGTAGAGTTGGTGCACCTGGTACCTCACTGCATCTTTGTATATGAATATGTGGGTGTGCAAAACACACTTCACATAATAGTTGAAGCAGGTGCACTGCATGTCACGCTTCAAGGAGGAAGGCTGGTCTGCTGTACCGGATCTCTGTACACACTATCTCATTCTCATGCTCACGAATTAACCAAAATGTGGGAACAAATGATATCTTGTGTTCATGAAATAGCTTTCAGAAAGCTTGATGTATTTTGTTGAACGTGTCAGTGCTGCATTTGTCTGTATAACAGATGCACATTGACATCCTCTCTGTTATTATAAAAAATACAACAGGACACTCTACCTGGTAAAGGAAACATCTCTTGAAACGTGTGAAACATCTAAATGGATACACAATTCTGTTTGTGAGAAGTTGTGTTAAAATTATAAGTAAAATAAATAATGGATCATAAAATGTGGTCAAAGCAGCCAAAAGCAAAAGTCAGATACTGATATGCAGCAAAATATTACAATAAAAAGATCAGTCAGGGGCCCCAGTGGAGGTCTGACCTCGGGCAACTGTGTTCACAGATAAAATAAAACATTTGTAACACAAACTTAAATAATTTAAAACAAAATTAAGAGAACAGAACAATCCTGTAAATTATAAACGATGTTCATGATAATTATGTTGTATTAATCAGCATAAACCTGCAGTATAGTTCAGTACAAAATGGCTCATTTAGATTTGTCGATCAAGATGCAGCATTTTGCAGAACATTCAGGTCAGTCTGGTACACTCAGTCATATTTCCTCCACAGTCAAATATAACTACATTTATGAATGTCAAGTAGTGCTAACAGCTCTGTGCTAGGTACTCCTGGGTATGTTCTGTCTGGCAGTGTTTTGGAAACAAAATGCACGTTGTACTTTCCTATTTTTCATTCCACGTTGTGCTTTTTTGCTGTAGAAAGAAAAGCTGAGCACGGTGTACCGTTATCTGTGTCCAAAACTCCCATGTCAAGATGCTGCTCTTCAGTTAAGTGGACCGCTCTCGGTGAAGCACTGAGGAGTGCTGCCAAACAGTGAAAGAAAGAAATGAAAATTTGTCGTTTGAGCCTCCCCATGGCTTCACTTCATCTTTTGCCAGAAATCACCACGGTTCACCAGGCAGTATTTGGACCAGGGCCATCTCCTTGGTTTCCTAGATTTGCATGGCTGTCCAGACGTCAGCAACCCCCCCGCCCCCCTCACCCACCAGAACAGTTCCTAAATGCGTCAGCAGTCCCCCCCCTCTTATCATGCTGCCTCCCTGCAACACCTCAGCTAGGCTCCCACAGCACACTGTGTCCTTGAGGACTCACTAACTACAGTCTACCCTCCCCCACCCATGCTCTCTCCTTCATTTTCATTTATTGTGTTTGCATGTGCGCTAATAACTCAGCTATTATCAGATTGATAAATACTTAAACGTAGATTATCGCCACTAAACACCTAATCACAGTTTATCTTTGTTCAAGTAGGATTGAGATCAGAGTGAGAATAAGTAGATTAAGAGATGAGGATTGCTTGTCAGCCTTTTCAAAATTCTCAGCAAGTAGATCAGTGTTTCCATTTGTCTCACTGCAGTTTCACAATAAACCAAACAAATTTTTACACTTATCAAAATCTCTCTAATGTTTTTTGTCATTGCTTCAGCAAAGCATCCCTTACTTCCAGGCAATCTGCCCCCGCTCACTATGCAAGTTTCATAGGGTGATGCAAATTACGCTAGGGCCTTGGCTGTTTGACGTTTACAACTTGTACTAGAGGATTAAGTAGACCTAATCACAAAAAGAGAAAAAAAAAAAAACACCATGAGGGTGAATTTCGAGCATCGCAATCAGGTAAACTTGTGTTCTTTCCAAGTTGTCAGCAAATAAAATTAACATTAATTTTATGTGCTAGTTTGCAGTGCATCTCTTGGTCTGTCTGTGTGGGCTGTGTTCTGGGAATTTGTGTCTGACAACAGTGAGAGTGAAATACATTACATCTGATAAACACCAACAGGCAACCATTTTTATAAGTGCAGCTGAGAAAAGTTAACCGCATTTCACGTGAACACGCACAAAGTGAAACTTTGCTTTTCATGAGCAAGACGACAGATGGCCATGAAGGTGGGTGGAGCTATGCTCAGAGGTACATGATTGATACGTGACTCAAAACACTATGTAACGTCTATGAAACTCCCTCACCACTTGCCTATTGCCATGCTGATGAAGTCAGGTTTACTGGAATCATTGGGTGTCTCGTGTGCGGCTTCAAGTATGCAACACTTAGATACTTTTAAAGGAAAGCCTGTTAAACTCTTTACGTAGTCTTCAGAGAAGGTCTAATCAGGTTAACTGACTCTGATACATGATTGTCGTGCTTAGGGTGAAGGTAAAATGGAGAGTGCCATCAACAGGTGGATTGGCGTGGCGTTAGCATGCCATGTGGACATTGTACCAGACCATTGTGGTGAAGAGGGTCATCCACCTCACCAAACATTGTGAGTTTTGTGTAGACAGAGCAGTATTGCAGATACAAGCATCCGAAGTGAGTTTCCTCAGTAGGGTGGCTGAGCTCAGCTTTGAGATAGTGCTGCTTCAGCCGCTGCACCTTCATGTTAAAAGAACCATTTGGCATCAGATTAGAGGCAACTTTCTTTGGAGGTTTTCTGGGCACATCCAAGTGTAAGGAAACCCTTGCTTAGCCTGCTGCCTCAGTGACCAGGCCCCAAATAAATAATAATGGAAGGATGGATGGATGGTCAGCTGCAGATAGTTTTTCTTTGGACCGATTTCAACAATGAAAAATGAAGAAGAAGGTTGTTTGGGCGGGGGGTTGGCAGTGCTAGTCATGCCTACCACTGTCTTGAGGCAAACTGGCTTTCTTTCTCCAGCAACCGACATCACTATATGATTTGTACTAGAGCTGATAGCCTTTTATACTCATGAAACAGCGAGCAACAATCAAACTAAAAGGAGAAAAAAAAGCTGTTTCATCCAACAGCTCAGTGAGCAACAGCTCCCCAAACACAGCAGAGACCCATTTTCAGTAGTTGAGTCAAGCTCTCTTCTCTGCACCCAGTGGGTAAAGAACGGCCTTTTATTGACACAGCTTGAAAAAAGACGTGTCAGAAAAGCAAGTGATGTGAAGCAGTCAATCCCTCTCTCTACTCCCTCAGCTGAGAGGCCTGATTGTCTCATGAGCTCTGTTCTGTAAACAGGCATCCCGATAGAAGCCAGGCAGTCATGCGGCCAGCATCGGAGCAAAAAAAAAAAAAAATGAAATAAAAATAAATAAAACAAAGGGGGGGGGAGAGCATCCCTGTGAGAACGGCTGGCTAAAAATATATCCTCTCTGTGCCTCTCCAAGGTCACTCTGTCATTTTGATTTGATTGGAACACAGCAGTCACAGCCATCTTCCTCCTGAGCCTCACTAACAAGCATGGCATTATTCTGCCAGTGATTGCTTAAACATCTTCCATATCTGAAGCAGTTATTATCCTCTTAGATTAATTTTGCTTCCTTGTCTGAGCCATAATGCATGTAATTTGTTGACCAGGTAAACCGATGGACTGGCGATGTTGTGAATTATTTGCATAATACTGCAGACTTTATCCCATTTCCAGTCTTGCATACATCTGTTTCATGAAGTAGTGTTGCAGGAGGACTGAATTTTAAGGGAACGAACAAATGCTTCCCTGTAGATATCCTTTATGTTTGTTTACACTGGTGGCTGTTTGCCTTCTGATGATCATCAGCTGGAGGTCATAGTCTACCCTGAGTTTTATTTAACACATCACCTTGTAAATATATGACTGGTTTGCTCAGCTGACTCACTGTTGCCATAAGAGGATGTCTCTAACATTTAAAAGCTATGACACTGTGTAAATATTAGTAGAGAAATGGAGCAGTAC
This sequence comes from Argyrosomus regius, assembly GCA_946959425.1. Lineage (NCBI taxonomy): Eukaryota > Metazoa > Chordata > Actinopteri > Sciaenidae > Argyrosomus > Argyrosomus regius. The sequence continues at coordinate 8,152,020 of OX336899.1, read as the reverse complement.
GCAGTGGGAGAAAATTAAGCTAAGGCTTTTGGAACCAAAATTAACTTTTCAAGCGTCTGTTGAAACCCTTTCGGTGGACATCTGCGGGACCCATATGATCGTAAGACGGTAGCAGATAGCATGTGCTGCACAGTGAGTCACAAGTGCTGGCTTATGGAAGACGGGGGTTTCTCAGATATTTCTCAGAGGCGTGATACACATGTTGACTCAGGCATGTAAATTCACGCCTCTGGTGCTAGGGAACAACCCTGTAGGTTTCAAGAAATCTGAAATTAAAAAAAAAAGCCAGGTCAGGTTATTCAAGCGTGACAGGCACAAAACTGTAAGATTGTACACACTAAACATATGTGGAGATACTTCACACGTGGCATGACTCAGACACGTGCACACACATGATAATGCACACAAACAGACTGTCGCTGCTCTCACAAATGGACTGTGTCTCATCAAAGCTGACATTAACAAAAACAACATTTGCAGTTTAGGAGATGAAGCGATCGGGAGGTTGATTAGGAAGATTGCTAGAATTGCAAGAATTAAGCCAGTGAAGCTTTGTAATCTTTTCCTTTTTAATTTGAGAACGAGTCATTCATTTCACGTTCAGATTTTGGTTTTTGTGCTTGTGAAACAGCTGCTCTCAGATTTCTCCTCTTCTGTGGAATAACCCGTCAAAATTCCCCACCCGAGAGAATGGCAGGTACAGTGTTGACCAATGAAATGCTCCCGATGCCGAGCTAAGGTGACATTGTTTTCTCCTCTAGCAGAGGAGGCCAGTATGCTATATATGTAGCTACTATAGTAAATAGTTGATGGTGTTTATATAAACTGTCCTTTTTATACTAAAAGTCGTAAAGCAAGGGAAGTTTTATATAATAAACCCTTGGAGGGCCGGACTGGATGAACCCAATTAAAGAGTTACTGCCCGTAAGGGAGGCTCGAAGAACTAAAACATGACCGCAACAGGCAGGTACACTTTCATTGGTCAACACTGCATCTGGCATCCTATTGGTTGGTAAATTTTGACAAGTTGCTGCACAAACAAACCAAGAGAAGAGGATTCAATCTCATCTAGCAACAATATATCCAAGTATACATTTAGAACTGTGCAAGAAGGGGCCATTTGAAGGGTTTTGAGGTGAAATCAGAAAGATCGAAAATAGAGAAAAAGTCCCAATAATCAGGCAGTAATTTCCCTCGATTCAGATAGTAGTGAATTCATAGATTGTGTGCGTGCATTTATGATGCCTCCTCTATGACGACACCCGGCCACAAGAACAACAAACCACAATGTGACTCTCCTTGTGTGGGCAGGCTGGGAGGAGGGAAGAAGTTTCTGCATGGTAAGGAGACTTAGTCAGCCACCCCCGTGCAACTTAGCTGGGTGATCGACACTAACTCACAGCTGCTGCTGCTGCTGCTGCTGCTACCGTGTGCGTGGTTTTGCTTGAGCTAAGTAAACCGCACAAGTAAAACATGCAAGATAAGAAGTGAAAAAAAAAAAAAAACCCTCCACAGATGTTTGTCACAGGGCTGAAAGAAGAACAGAACCGGATATATGACATGAAACTCAAATCAGAAAGGGGAAGCAGGCAATTAGCTGTGTTGGATGGATTGAAAAAGTGAAAACAGGTCTGTGAAGTGGAGTTTTGAATGTAAAATGATAAACAAGTCCTGCACTTTCAGGTATCAAACATGTAGTTGGAAGTCAGTTAATCAAACATGAATTAAAACCATTAGCTTTTATCTGCTAATATTTGGCATGAAGTGCACAGTTCTCCTCCAAAGTTTCACTCTCTCATCACATTCCTCTCATTGTCCCCTTAAATTAAATCCATTTATTGAAGTAGATTTGGAAGATATTATTGGCAAATACTATTTAATGCAGGGACTTTGTTGAATTGATCCCTGCCCTGAATGGAGAGTACTTGTATGCATGTTCTGAATGGATGTGTGCTGTAGATAAATGGACAGGAACCCTGGCAGAAGAACACAGAGCAGGCAGATTCATGGCCAGACAGTAGAAATCTGTCAGCCTCCTGGCAACGTGAGAGGACACCTGGAGGTAATGCAAGCAGCCCTCCCCAACCCGCACCTCCTCTCCCTCTCCCTCTCTTTCTCCTTCTTTCTCTTTATCTCTCTGTCCCATCCCCCTCCCACCCCCTCTTCGTGACTCATCACCAGAGCCTTAATCACCAATGAGTGGGCACTGCCTCCCCTTCCACAAGGCAGAACTGCGCTGATACGCTGTTGCCCCCTGCTGACAGATGAGATACATTGCATCGAGACCCACATGGCTAAAAGGTTTGTGCAGGTTTTCACAAGTAGCTGTAATGAGCTTCCTCTCTGCATTAATGCACTTTAAAGGGGCTCTCCACCAATTTTACATGTCAAAGTCAATTCACTAGTCAAAGGTGGTAGAATTTAGCCAGTGAAGCTTTATAATCTCTTCTGCGGCTCTCCCATGATGATCAGATTTGGCTCAGAGACACAGTTGCCACAAAATGGTGGCGTGGAGGTTTATTGGATGGATATTTACCAGGTAAAGAGGGTCCAACTAAAGACACCACTGAGATGCATCATGGGCAGTGTAGGATCTGGTGTTTTAGGAGCTTGACTCGAGGACTACGTACGGTTCTTCTTACGATCTGTCTCATGCCAGTTTCTCAACTTTATAAAAATGTGATTCCAAGAGAGTGGGGTGAGTGAACAAGCTGAAAGATAATTAATATCACTCGCAAACTATTGCCCATTTACCTGAAGCAACATAGCCTTTATTTGGAGTTGTGTTTCTGACCAACCAACAAATGTAAGCTCAGTATTCTTTTAGCTCTAGTTTCTAACGCCTAAAAGAATACAAAAGTACTTGAACTTGCAAGATTCTCTACTAGTTTACCACTATTCCAATATTCATACGCCATCACATCAGGGTTGTTCTACTAGCTTCTATAAGTCAGCACCTCTTTTATCCATCATGTGTTCCTGGGGGTACCTTTCCATATTCTAGGACAAATTGTAATCCACTACAGCAGTTGCTTTTAGAACTTTTCAACTTTCTAGCTGTAATCTCTGCTCTCTAAATCCATTTGCAGTCTTCAGTCCACTCTATCCTGCTGTTACAGGCGTGTCTGTAATATCTGTGACCCCTCGACTCCCCCATGGACTCGTTTCTTTTGTCAGTGAAAATGTTGTTTAACCTCTGAGGGTCTAGGGGCTTATGGGAACCAACAAGATCATGACTGTTTGCTATCCTGGCTCCACAGTGGTGGAACGGCCTCATCACTAACATCAGGACAGTAGGAGTACATTCATAGTTGAAAAGAGAGTAGAGGAGTGGACTGAGAATGCAGCCTTGGAGGATGGCAGTATTGAGGATGATGGTGAAGGAGTAATGGCCCATGCTGGGGTCTATTGGTTAGAAAGTCTGTGATCTACAGACAGAGAGGGGCAGTGTTGAGTCAAGATGGAAGGTACAAGCAGCAGCAGTCCCTCTAAAACAGCCTTCAATTGCGGGCAACATCGCCATTACACGTGTTTGCAGCTGTGTCCATTTTTTTTGTATGAGGTACAATATTTTCAATGTATAAGTTTGAAGTAATCCAAAAGTATTCAAATTAGATGACAGTATTTTTGTAATCCAATGGATGATATTACTAATTACAAAAGTTGACTACATTTCAAAGTAATATGACCGAACCGTGTGTAGGTGTTGGGGATTTTCTAGGTCAGTGAGGGCTGTGTGTTGCTTGTCGTCTGTAGATCCGTCAGCAATGTAGGCAAACTGGTGTTGAGATCTGAGGGGGAGGCCTTGATGTGGGACAGTGCCAGTCTCTTGAAAGCATTTCACGATTACTGGCGTGAGAGCAACAAGCTCTGTGGTTTTGTTTATAGTCCGTTATGTTTCTGACACCTTGCCACATGTTGCAGGGTTTATTTCTATTCAGGTTGTCCTCAATGCACTGTTTCACAGTGTTTTAATGTCTCAGTCTAGGTCTGCCCTGGATCTTCTGTCCTTATCTCCTGATGTCAGTTCTGCAACCAGGCACACTGTTGTTGAACCAACTGATAGCAAAGGATGCTTCAAGATGTCATCTCCTTTATATCACATTTACATCTATGAGACAAGAATGAGCTGGTGAAGACCAAAGAGAGATTTTGTACATTTTCTCATTCATCTGACAAAAAACATTCTTCAGTGTCGATGTAAGTCCTTACAGGTTACTCATTTCTAGAGTCTCAGCTGAAAGAAAAATGAGTAGTGCAAACTTCCAAGTAAGTCTCAATGCCAACAACTGGATGTCTCAGTTTATCACTTCTGGAACGGATACCCTAATTCAACAACACAATGTGCATACAGATGAATGGCAGTGAAACTGCTCTTTGTTGTCTGGGTCACTGTTGTCCTTTGGACAGTGGCGATCAATATTTTTCAAGGTTTTGGAAGTGCACATTACTTTTGCAGTGAAGGTCATTGCTTGCTGTGTCATTTTGCACAGCTTCTGCGACTTCTGAGATGGTGGTCACCTTCAGCCAGACTTGCGGTGTGGGGAACAGCTGTGTGGGTGCATCACTGCTGCTCTTTTGGCACTAAACAACACTCTTCCATCCCTTCATGACCATGACTATTACGTTGGTTTAAAATTTGGCAAGGAAAAACTGTAAACTGGCATGATTCAGAATGTTGAAAACTGACAAGTAGTTGCATGTTTCAACTTGTCTTGTCATGAGTCTGAACTGGCCTTTACATACTTTTCAGATTTGTCTCAAGAAAGTCTTTACTATAACCAAGACACGAACATATACAATGATCTATTCTGCTTATCAAGTAAGTATTGCTAAAATGATTAGCTTGATTCAACTTCATTTGTCTTTCTTGTAACTTTTTCATCTCTTTATTGCTCCTAATGGCGCCTTAGGAGAAATATATCAGACACAAATTATCACAGAATGATTAAAGTTAATCTCAAGAGATCAGAATGAACAGCAGAAAAGCAACAGATATTCTCCTATGGGAGAGTTTCTGGTTGGGGAATACTTTAATTTGTCTTGTTTTTTTCTAGTTACATCAACTTCTACATTGACAATGCATGACAATACATCAATGGAGGAGGGAGCACTCGATGATGAGTGTTCAGAGAGCTCCCACATGGTATCCTGAAAACAGTCCTGTAAAGATGATGAGGCTTCCTCAGTCCAGTTCTGCAATGTCCTGTTCTGAGGTTTGGTTCTGCTGATGAGGTTTTTTTTTTTTTTTAGGCTGGGCTCAGAAACAGAATCTCATCAGTGTCAGTGAGCCAATAAGCATATTGAATACCTGTTCCGAGGTATAATAATGCTGATGATTGGCGTACAGAAAAAACAGCATTACGCCCAGAGACAGGGCTCATGTTTTTTTTATGCCAGCTGCTTTAGTGCATCAGTGTTGACATTTTGGTAACTTTTCAGACCCTCTAGCGACTTTAACTATAAAAAGTGAATGGCAACACATTTAGCTACTTATACAGACCATCAAGGGAAAAGCGAGAAATGTGTCATGCATGCTGATCGACTCGAATATTTGTGCAGGCTAACTAACCTGTATCTGCTTGTTGGCAAGTCTGTTCATCACATGGTCCACCGGGATGGAAGCCCCTGTGATCCAATACAAATGATGTATCTGGTGATTTTGTGAATTAATATAGCTGGTTGACAATGCAGCAGAACAATAAGAAAGCTAAGAATTTTCCTAGTCAACGTGTGAGTTTTTACACTTACAGTAAGTTGTCTGGGAGCTTATTGTGTGTGATTCAGCATAAGATACACAGTGTGAGATGATAATAAGTGGGCGTCAGTGTGCTAAATAGATAAATGAACACGAGGAGGCTTGATAAATCATAAAGTCAAGGCTGATCAAAACAATGATCAATCAAAGCCATGAAGCATGGCGAAGGAGCCGTGCTGCCACTACGCTGATGATGACAAAGCTTATGAGTGTTTACAAATATACAGCAGTGAAGCGAGCATCTTACCTTTTCCTGCTGCGCTGCTGAAAGTCAACCTGTTAGGGCTTTGAAAGTGTCTGTCTAAACTGCGGGTGAATCTCAAATGTACTTCAGTGTACTGTACCACACTGAGAACCTCATTATAATATAATTCCACATTATTATACATCAACCCACATGTCCTGTTTATTTCTAGGAGTGTAGTTATTACTGTCAGGTTTTTGGATAGAGCTTGGTTCAGACATTTGATATTGACTGTCTAGGGTTCTCTAAAACCTGAACACACTGAAAAATATACTTGACTTTTTATCAGCACAAAGGAATTTTCCTAATTTTACTTTAATTGCTTTAATTTTGTAGTCTATTTTGAATTTTTAATCAAGCACTGACAGTCAAACATAAGTAATGTCACTATGGAGGATGATACATATTTCTTTTACTGTAAATGACTTTTCAGTATAATGTAATGTACAAAAGGGAAGGTGTACCATTTCAGCTTATCACATATAAATTAATTAAAATAAAAACAAAGTTTCTCATTGAACAGGTTTTAATTGCATTGTAAACTCTGTATTCTTGAAATTCTGTTCTCCAGCTGGACTAAAATGTGTTTATATGCTAATTATTTTCAAATGACATTTCGTGAGATATGTAATGCTGCCATTTGTCAATGAAGGTATCTGCCAAATGTTCACTGACAACTTAGGACATAAACTTTATGTTTAGGCACTCACAAAACTTGAAATCAAACCTAAAATAATAAAACAAACTAAAGTTCTGAGGTTCATTGCCAGGAAACATAATCTGGATCAATCGTAAATTCTCCAAACCAAACCAAATGATTGTAGTGTATAGACATAATTTGTAGGAGACAGGGTTTCTTCTGTAGGGCCCCAAATGCTGAGGAAATAAAGCCAGTGTCAACAAATTAAACAGATTTGCAAGCAAGAATAAAGTGGGCCTTTCTTTATCTAGGTACTTTGTTGTAGAGAGCCCAAAATATACTGTACTTGTGCAAAACTCAATCCTACAGACCAGTCTCTAGTACATTATTATTTCATTTGCAACAGAGCTTAAATGGTGCATATTCTCAAAATTGTGTATTCCAGGACAAGACTACTGATTCCTGGACCTCAAAGCAAATTATAAGATACCATGTGTGGTCTACTGTATGAGCAGTATGGAGACATGTATACACGATTTAAATATATTTGAAGAAAAAGGGGGTCAATAGAGGCCCTCATCTCATTTTTGCCCCGGGGCCTTCAGGCAGGTTAATCTGAGCCTGCACCTAAAGTCTTATTTGCACACAAATGGAGTTTAGCCTCATTTATTAAAGTTCATCTCTTTTTTTCCATGCCATTTACTGACTAAATAGTGGAATGCACACAAGCATATTTTCATTGACTGAGGAAGTGGAGCAGAACACCGAGAACAAACAGTTTTCTGTGCAGCTGTAACACTTCACCTGCAGTGGTGCTCATTCTTCATTATAAACCATCGTAAAAGCAGTGAGAACATGTTGTAAGTGTATGATAATCAGTATAATCAGAGCATAATGTCATGAAAACAATAGCGTTGAAGTAGAAGTCTGGTCTATTTAATGAGTTGCTGTTGCCACTTGAGGTCAGTGTTGTTCTAGCTTAAGAGCCACGTTTCCCCCATGCTTGTGTCGATGTCCTGAATCCGAGGTCAACACAAGCAAACCCATCCAGTGACCTCAGTGAGAAGAGGCCATATGCTACCTCAGCCTCAGAGGAGCCAGGGCTCAGTTGATAATATGATGCTAAGTGTAAGCAGTGACAATCTGATGATGCCTGAAACAAAGGCTCTCTGAAGCATGCAGCAACGTCTAGGCAATAGTTTCTATGCAAGTGAAATATAATGGGCAAACATTTTTTGCAGTAAGTCATCAGTAATTGTAAAATAAACATGAAACTGGATTTTAAAATGGAAACAATTGAGTGGAAATACTGAAGCAGAGAGTTGCTGGAGGGCAGAAATAGATACACCAAATGGTTTCATGTCAATTTTGTGTATTCATGTAATATGTGAGGATTGGTTTTGTTTGTGTAACTGTCTACAGTGATGTAAACACAGTGAGAGTAAGAGCTCTGATTACACCATATTTTGTTCTCTAATTGGGATGATTTCTAGTGAATGAAATCATATGTAAATTGATCCTTTTTATGTCGGAGCCTTCTCAGGAAGACTCTTGTTACTATTTTACACATACCTGCTGCTAAAGCCGCAGCCTCACTGTCATAAATCCTCATCTAAAGAGCTGCCACCCTGACTAGACACTGTTTCAAACCCTCTTCACATCACCAGGATATATTTTTGTATGGATTTTTGTCTAAAATCAATCAAATTAAAGACCTTTAATCAAAAGAACCGCAGACCAGCCTTCAAATATACCATGTACCATGTTCACATGAACCATTTGTAACATATATTGGTAAATGTATGTAAACTCCTCTTCATGAAAACCCAGGAATGTCCCAGACACAACACTGGGGACCTCTGTGTCCTCAGTGGTATACAGCCCTGCCATATGTGTCTTTGTACATTTGTTTCTATACTGTTTTCATCATAAATTCATCTTTTTCCTGTTCCCTTACGTAGTTACTGTCGACCTTTTTGTCCTCTCACGGCACAATGACAACAGTGGCACTCAAAATTTGAGAGAAGCAATAGTCCCATAATTTCTGATAGCATTATTCAAAAGCAGGGCTATTATTTGTATACAGTATTTTGATGAAATGACAACTATAGCTAGCATTAACTGTTACCTTTAGCTAAATTAAGCTAACTTTAGCTATGTGAGTTGGTTGAAAACATGATCTTTGGTTGAATTTTTAATGCTTCCAGCTCCTTTTAAAATCTTTTAAAATGAGCTCTAAGTATGGACTTAATGATCACATACATGATATCGTGCTAAATCTGAGGCCAAAGCTATATGTCCCATGGAAAAAGGCAAAAAAAAAAGTAAAGTAATACAGAAACAGCATTAATTGTTCTTCTATTGAATTATGAGAGAAAATGTGACTGTAGCTGGGTTATTTCATATAACATAACCATGTTTGCCATGGCTGCTTAGCTTATTGTTCATATTTTCATGCAGTTTTCTCTTAAAATGTTACAAGAGAACGGTTTTAAGGATGACTAACCAATGTTTAGGAAACATATCAATATCTTGAGTAATTTTAGCAGAGACTGCCAGAGTGTAAACTTGTCCAAATCCTCCAAAACATTTGCAGTTTACATTAGAGTGGATAAACACATTGTCTAATCAATTAAAAAAAACATTTTTAGACACATGTTTAAATACTTTAAATGTCGAGTGTTATACAGGACATGTGGAAACACGTGGAAATCCAAAGCTTGACAGACCTGTCATGCCTTGTTGCTATTAGATATTCGATAATTGCTGTTCGGGGAATTGTTTAGCGTATAGTATGTCTGAAAAAATTAACAATGCCCATCACAGTTTGCCAAAAGCAAAGGTTAATATTCCACTGATGGACTAATCGATAAATCGTTTCAGCACTGCATCTGTTCCTAACATTAGGAGGCTGTAATCACGGCATGAGCGGGATCAAAGCTGCGTGTGTAGACATTAATAGCCACTTCACGAGGAATATGGCGAGGCACTGTGAAGTCTTGGGACTCGGGTTGGTGAGTTAGCTGACTCGGTGTGCCCCCGGGGAGAGGAAAGTCATTGACCCGTGGCCAGTTTTCCTCCGGCAGCAGCGCACCTCACATATTATCACCCAAGTGAGTCATCAACGGCACGTCAACATCGCTGAGGTTCTTCATGCCAATCTTCCTATTGCTTTTTTAATCCCCCAGCGTTCCTCGTTTGAGCATTCGCCTCCCTCCCCCTCTCCTTTTCTCTCTCACTCTCTTTTGCTTTATATCTCTACTCCCCCCCCAAACACACACACACACACACACACACACACACACACACACACACACACAAATGCCATCCTCCCCTGTATGCTTCCGTCACGTTCTGCTGAAAAATTTGGAGGTCTGCCAACAGTGTTACACTGCTGCTGTGTGTGAATGTGGCAAGTGTGTGTGTGTGTGCTTTGTGCAAAGGCCTCTGCCTGCATGAGCGTGCACGAGTAACTGTGTATGTGCGGATGCAAGAAGTGGGTGTGCATGTACACCAGTGTTTTTTTGGGGGTTTTTTTGCAAACATGTGAATTCAATTGACGAATAAAGGGAGGAATCACGAAAAAGAGTGTGTGTGTGTGTGTGTGTGTGTTTTGGGACAAATGGATGAATGGGCAACTAGGTTCACTGCTTTTAGGGCCTAGTTTGTGTATGTGTGTGTGCATGAGTGAGAGTGAATGTGTTGAAAAGAGGGAAAGAATGCGAGAAAAAGAGGTATTGGATGGGTGTTGTCTTACAAGCAACAACAGCACATTGCAGAAAGAGGCATTTTCAACCAATTTATTAATCCTTTTAGGCAATGTTCCCTGTTCAGAAATGCAAATTGAATCAATCTGAGTCTGACTTTTAAGACTTTCAAGTGGGATTTAATTAGAAGCCGAGGCGCACAGTTTTAATGAGAGAGGGGGTGGAGAGAGAAGGAGAGACAGAGAGGGAGAAAACAGGGGAGAAGGAGGGGAGGGGACGTGGTGTTTTAATGCTATTCCTGCGGGATCGGGGTGAAGGACACATAAACCCAACGCTGACGGCTTTCTTAAAAGAAGAAATTCCATCGTTCCGTCCGGCCATCTGTCCATCCGTCCCCGCTGCCCTTCACCTTCGACTCGGATGTTTACGCCCAGGGAGGGGTTGGTGCTCGGGGTCTGTTTGGTGACACTAAACAACACCCGATCCACTCCAAACCCGCACATCGCCCACAGCGGAAAAAAATCACCCCACTTCCTCTGCCAGTGGTTCAGCTCTTCGGCAATCTCTATCTCTGAATCCTTTGTCCTTTTGTGTTGCTGTTATTTACTCCAATACCATTTCTCTTTCCTCCTCCTCCTCCTCCTCCTTCTCCTTCTATTCCTCGCTGAGATTCTCTAACCCTCCTCATCATCCTCCCATCATTTTCCGAGCCCTAAGCTGACTGAGCCTCCCAAAGCCATCAGGTCTGATTGTCTGATCTCGAGGCATCGAGTCCGCCGGCTGAAATGAAAAATGAGGATTCCTCTCAGCCTCTATTTTTATTCTGTTTTCATTCTCTCTTTCATTCGTCTCTCCTCGGTCACCCCTTCTTTTTTTCTTTTCCCACCTCTCTTTCACACTCTCTATCACGCCTCCCCCTCTCTCTCTCTCTCTCTCTCTCTCTCTCTCTCTCTCTCTCTCTCTCTCTCTCTCACACACACACACACACACACACACACACACACACACACACACACACACACACACACCTCTCTGTTGTCTCTTTCACTCATGTTTCTTCACCTTTTGTGGCCTTCCTCAAGCCTGCCAATCTCACCCCATTCCTCCTCTCGTTTCCGTTCATTTCTGCCCTCTGTCCTCCGCTGGGTTGACTGGCAGCTGCGCTGACATGGGAATATGTAAAGGGAGCTGAGAGAGAGCAGGAGGCAGAAGGCTTTAGATTACAGCCTGCAAGTTACAGTAAATACAGGTATGAGTACAAGTGAAGGTAACAGGTAAGTTTGTATTTAGGGGGGCCTACAACTCAAACTTTTCACCTATATTGGACTATGGGGATCTTTTTGTACATGCGTGCCCCTGCTCAGGCGCTCCATATGATTGACACAGCTTATCATGCGTCCCTTAGATTTATTTCTAATTGTAAAGCACTGACTCACCACTGTGAGCTTCATGCTCGAGTAGGATGGCCTTGTTTAGCAACCCGCAGGCGCACCCACTGGTATATTTTCATATACAAGGCGATTCTCCAGTTGCTTCCATCCTATCTCTGTTCTTTTATATCTAAGACGTGTGATGGACAATACTTGCTGCGTTCAAGAGACTTTTACATGTTGTCTGTACCAAATGCTTGTACTGAACTTGGAAAGAGGGACGTTTGGATACTCTGCGCCCTCAGACTGAAATGTTTTACAGAATGTAAAGATCGGATTTCTTTGAATGCTTCTAAATCCATATTGAAAGACCAGGAGACTAAATCATTGGGGTGTTTTAGCTGATGTTGTTGAATTCATGGCTTGTATTGTACTTTTATTATTTTTATAGACTGCTATATGTTGTAATATTGTCTGTGTGTCTTGTATATGTTTTAATTTGACTTGTTCTTAAGTTGTGCTGCTGCCTGTCTTGGCCAGAAAAAGAGGTTTTGATGCAGACTTGGCCTATATGGCCATCTATATCATGAAATGGATCCAAACTGAACATAGTTAAAAGAAATCTTTATAATAAACTTTAATATACTCTATAACTACACTATAATTACAGTTTAAAGGGGGTGAACAAGGGACCACTTTATTTTACAGCCTGCATACTCTGTAACTACACTGTAGTTACAGTGAAAAGGGGGGCGAACAATAGGATGCTTTGTTTTGCAGTCAGCGAAATGATTCCTGTCTTGTTACCCACTACTGTACTCTGTAATTATCCAATAGGTACTAAGTATAAAAAAAACACATACAGTGTAAGTAGTATGTTGTGAACACCCTCTTCATTCCCTAACCTGCACTCGTTTTTTCTTGTACTACACATAGGTACCCAATGAGTATTCTTTTGATACCCTATATACATCATAATTAGGCAGTAATTTGTGGGCTATAATGTAAAGCCTCACTACTATTGTTCTGTATGTACCATTTCATTACAGTGGTCAGTGGAGTTCTTTAAAAAACCTTGTGTCTAATGCCACGGTCCCATGAAGCTTATTTTTGTTGACAAGACACTGTGTCTTTCATATTACTGTGCCCTTGCAGCTGATAATTACAGCCCAAAGGATCATCGCGATGCCCTACAAAATCAGTAATGCTTTATGGTAATGGTAAATAATTTTCTCAGTACAAGTAGTGTAACAAATTTATTTTTGTTCTCTTCTAAATATGAATTGAAACTAAATCCTAAACTGATCCCTCCACTTGTTTGGTCGTCCTCTCGTATTGAGTTTAATTCTATGAGAAATGGCAGCGAATGTGACTCCCGTTATTAGAAGTAACTGCTACTTTGATTTCACTGAGAAGAGAATTGGTGAGAACAGCGATCAACCACAGGAGAGACAAGTGGCTCATAACTCTTTTTTTTTTTTTTTTTTGAAGGGAACAGATGATGTAGTGATTAATTACAAGGCACCATGGAAAAATATGTGGTGTTTCAAATTACTTGTCCCCCACGCAGCGCAACAAGCTGTAAAAACAACACTGACATACAGAATTATCACCTTATAAAGTTGCTACAGCTATCATGTTAGCAAACAGTTGCCTATTTACACTTCCCGCACGCACAGGGCAACATTAGCATTCATTTGGAGTCGTGTTTCTGCCCACCTGATAATGGTTTGGTTTCCACCAACTCCTGAAGGAAATAGCTAACTGCTAACTAACTTTGTCTGTCTGCCATTTGGTGCTGGGTTTAGTGTACAGTGGGGTTATTGGACCTTTTTCTGCCAGAAACTTCTGCTGCCAGGAATGAGGTTTACATTTAGTCATTTAGCTGACACATTTATCCAAAGCAACTTACGAAAAAGGGAAACAATCATGATACAGTGCAACTAGGACATGAGATTTAACATGTCCAGTTTTGTTAGTGCTATGAGAGGAGGTACTCTCTGAAGAACTGGGTCTTCAGGAGGGACGCCCCTGATCTGGTAGTAACTGGCAGCATGTTCCACCAATGGGGAACAATGGACAAGAAGAGTCTGGATTGTCTTGGGTGAACGGGTGGCAGAGCCAGGCGTCGTTCATTGGAGGAGGTAACATATGCCTTTATAAGGGGACCCAAGTGGGTGGCTACAGAACCGGAGACTACTTAGTAGGCGAGCTTTAGCAATTTGAACTTAATGCGAGCTGCTACAGGTAGCTAGTGGTGCTTGATGAGCAGCAGGGTAACATGTTCCCTTCTGGGTTGATTTAAGACCAGGTGCGCCGCCACGTTCTGGATCACGTGGAGAGGTTTCACTGGGAGGCCCGTTAGGAAGGCGTTACAGTAATCAAGTCGTGAGATGACCACAGCCTGTATTAGTACTTGGGTAGCACGTTGAGTCAAGTAAGGCCTGATTTTTCTGATGTTGTGAAGTGCAAAACGACGCAACATGATTAGAGAAGGTTAATGAGAGTAAAGTTTGGAGGTTGGAAATCCAAAACAAAGAGGTAAAAGAGGCTAAAAAGCTCAGGAGAGCTGAGGGGAACTACAAGTATCTGTGGATTTGTTACAACGAGCAACACGTTTCACATTACACATTTTTTGTTTACAATGCAGCTTCAATGTCTCAAAGGTGTAAATACTGTTTTTGTCTAAACACTTTAAAATTAAAACTCAATACTTAGGGTTACAGTTGTTTGAGATATGATTTAATATCAGATCAAAAAGATCAACATTGACATATTAAATCCAAAATGACAAAAGTCAAACCTTTGCTATAACATGATGTCAAGAATATAAACTGACTAAGAGCAATTTCAGGCTGAGAGGTTGTTGACAGTCAACCCAAAATGTTGTCTGGGGCCCCAGAAAGCATTGCTCTTGTCCTGGGTTGGTGGCGAGGTGAGGCAGGGTGAGGCGGGGGTGAGGCTGCCAGGTGTCAGTGTGGTAGATGAGCTGGTGGTGTGTAAGGCGCAAGGTGATGGAGTGTGTGAGGTCCGGTCTATCGCTGTCATTAATAACCCCGACAGGCCTGCCAGCACCTTGGAGCCCCGTTCCCATACATAACCCTCAGAGCAGCCGCCAGGACCCCTACGCTGGCCCCCGAGGAGTCTCGCACACACACACACACACAAACACATTCGCAAACTAGTCTGACTACTGATGTTAACATGATAGAGAGGAGACATGCGTAGTGTGAAGAATAGTGCTCCACCTGGAGTGAAAAAAATGTCTCAGCAGAAATACAAGAGGTTATGGTCTCAGATATGTGACGTTCTTACATATTTTTCCTTCCCATCGCCGGGTCCATTCACCCGAGACAGACAGAAAAATAAAAAATGTGAAGCAGCCTGGCAGAAGTGTCTGCTCTTGTCTTTGTCACAAGGCAACACTTTCTTTACTGTTGGCGCGCCCATGGTGAGAGTAACTCTTTAAAATCAAGATGCGCTACATACACAACATCCTATGTCAATTTGGCATTTGTCTCGCTTCTCGTCTCCTGACAGTTAAATCTTATTTCACGCAGCTCAGTTCAGGTTTTGCTGAACTCAAATGGCCCAGCCATTAGAGTTGAAAAACCCCTTATATGTGTTGGGAAAAGTGAAGATATGGCAGAGAAGAACATGGCCATCCGGAGGGAAGTGGGTACGAACAGCTATTTCATGGTTCCACAGCTCTTACTGATCAGTGAATCTACCCAGTTTCATTGTGCCGATCACTGGGAAGCTCTACTTTTCCCTCCTCTGCCTTTCAACAGAGCTGAGCACCTGTCCTTCAACGTATCAATAGGGAGGGGGGGGAATGCAAAGGGAAAAGGAGAAAGAAGAAGGTGGAGTAAAAGAGACAGTAGGGCAACAGAGGAATGGCAATAGGACTGAGTATTTGTGCGGGAGGGAAAGAGTCCTCTCCGATGGAGACGGGGAGATAAAGATAGAGATGGATAGAAGAGGAGAGAGGAGGAGGAGAGAGGGAGAGGCTTTAATGAATTAATGACTGTTCTCACAACTAGATGCCTCCTCTCTCCGGCTCAGACGCAGCCGATGAAATAATAAATAAACACATGAATAAGTGAAGAGGCCTGAATGAGACGGCACTCCGGAGGGGGAGAAGATGGGGTTGTTGGTGTGTGGATGAGAGGAGGGGGAGAGAGGGGTGGTAAGGCGGATAGGCACGCTGTGAGCCTCTCTGGTGATTTGCTCCAACATCAAGCAGCTGGAGGTTACTGAAAAATTTAGCGATGCGCGGGGAGCCGGTGAATGCTAATAGCGCAGACTGTCTCCCCCCCCCCCCCCCCCCAACCTCTTCTCCCTCTCTCCCCCACACCCCCTAATTCCACCACTCTCCGCCCCCGCCTGCACCAACTCACTCCAGCACACTCTGACCACCTTCAGTCTCCGGTGACCTTGCTCCACGGCGAGATCGAGCGGCCACCGGCATGCTAACGAGACTCCGGCTTTGGGTTTGCAGGGTTGCCAGACGCTGCAGGGCGCTGAGAGGGCAAGTAGGGGCATCCAAATGACATGTTAGCATGGCCGGGGCCTGGATGGAGATGGGCAGGGTGCCACTCATCCAGGCCATTGAGGTCTATCAGATTATATTAGGGAGAGAAAGAGACTGCACTTCAACAGGAAGGCTGTTAATGAGGAGAGCTGGACTTGAATACAACTTTCAAAAAGTACACAAAACAAATGCACTTGCTAGACTCGTTCAACTCATCCAGTTATAGAAATTTCGCAGTAAAAATGAGTTAAAGGCAAAACAACAGATTAAAGGATAAGCCAACTTTTTACAGCTTACTACAAAATTAGCCAATAAACACACTCTGCATTCTCCTACCTGCTGAAAGCAACACTGAAATGAATGTCGGACTGCCGTGTACGATGCAGATCTTTGCATTGCATTTGCAGTCTTCAGAGCACGCAGTTGTATCATAAAATATGCCGTTTGGAGCTCAAACCTCACTACTAATTTAAGAGGGCGGCATGAGCGGTCAACACAAGGTCAGTAACGCGAACATTAGCAGCTAATGCCAATTCCAATCCAACTGCTTCTGTTGACTGAAGCCTGTGTACTGTTTTAGTTACAGAGACATGTCACCCATTCAGTGATTTTAAAAATAAAAAATTCAAAAGGATGATGCAGACCAAGCATTTCAGATAGATAATATAGTTTATCATTTTGCATTTGCATTTTGCATGATTGGACCAACTAAAACTTTATCCAGTGTTTTACTGTCTAGAGTTTTCTGATGTATTTGTTTATTGTATTTGAAAAAATGTAAATAATTGATGTATTTTAGTCACTTTTATTACTGAAAAAGTAAAGATATCCTATCCTATTACAGCCAAATTATATTAAATTGGCTACGAACCCCTGTGCAATTTATCGTAAAAAATGTATCTATCATTTTTGTATCAGATTGTACGCTGCGTAACCAGATACACGATCATCTGAGATGGAGACATCACACATCCATATGTTTAGTAATAATAGAGTTTACTTGACAGACTAAACAATGACACTAAAATTATTACCCAACCTGATTCCAACTACCAGCTTCTTGGTTTAACACATTGTGTTTTCCTGTGCAGTAATCGATTACTACCAACATTTCAGGTGTGCTCACTTCAGAGTTTTACCTCCAAATAAAATGACGAAACTGTGAGCTGATCGTCTGACCTGTTTCTTGCCCCATCTGACGTAATTACGTTGTCATGTTCCCAAATCTCAGCAATTACTTGGTGTGTACAATGTTATCATAATGAATGATGACCGCAGCAGCAAAAATAAGACTCAGTATGTCATAAACTGAGACTATCCTTCACTCACATTAATCTCTGGTTCATGTATAAGACATCCAGCATACCAGCACTCAAATCTTATATTGGTTTGAGAAACCAAGACAACCGTTTATCTTTCTATCACCAGTCCAGGAAACCTTCTAAAGTTTTCAATGTCTCCCATTTAATAATATCATATTGTGAAAATTCTGTTCTTTTTTTTTAAGGTTAATGTTGAACTTGGACACCTCCTATTTGACATCCTTCAAATGCTTTCTGGGTAATGACTTGTGGCAAATCAGGATCAAAACCCCTGTGGATGTTAAAATGTTCTCAGCTAACAGCTTTCTCCCAATCACTGAGCTGACTTTCAGGGCTGCGGTTTATTCATTACTTAAATATAGATAATATGGTTTTGATGGTGCCAGCATTAGCAGTTCAGCACCATGACCTGAGTTTAGCCTCACAATCTGCTCATCTCTAACCATAGTAACCTGAGGAAATCTTTGTATGTTAGCACAAGAACTTGCAACACTTCTTGTTTGGAGCCTTTCGGGTCATCCTAAATGGTTTTCTTTGCAGCACAGTAATAAATATACATGTTCCTATAGGGAACATTTCTCAAAGCTTCCCAAAAACGATTGGGTAACAGTACAAGCCTAAACCATTTTTGGACAAACCCCTTTTGTTAAAAGTGTAGGATTATTGAAGGGTAAGCAACCGTTACAAAGCACTAATGTGTTTGGGCCAGTAAGCTCTCATCAGAGCGAGTGAACAGCTGATGACCCATTTGTGACAGTCGTGTCCTGTTCAATGAACCCTCTGCAGTGTAAGTCATTTGTCATTTTCACTCTTATTTGTGGGATATGATGCCGTTTATTCCTTTTTGCTGCAATGAAGGATTGAATTTGTTCAAATGTAGTTTTTTTTTTATGACTTCTGAGAGAAAGGCTGGTCTCTTTTTTTTTTTAAGCTTTCATTTGGGATTTCCCCTCGTTTGACCCTAATATGTCCCACTGCAGAGTCAAGTAACACACTTTCATATGAGGCCTGCTTCTCTGCACATTAGAGGAGTAACAGAAAAAGGCTGCTGTAGCCATAGGCTGTAACTAAAGAAGCATTTGTTTCAAGTTTTGAAAACGCCAAAGGTCATTAAATGTTTCCACTCATAGGAAACATTAAAGGTCCCATATTTTACACTTCTCCAGTGTTTTATTTGAAGTTTTGATATCCAGACGAAAACATATTTGTGGCTTTAACTACCAAAAACTGTCTCTGTCTCTTTTCAGACTGACACACAGCCCGGTCATCCAGAGGTAAAGGATTGTAGTCTACCTGGGCAGTGGGTTCAGGTGGGCTGAGGTCAGTCACTGTATAGTTGTGACCTCACAACCTTATGGAAGTCCTGATGGACCATTTAACAGCACTGTTTCTGAATACAGCCAGCGGGTATTTCTCTGGTTTCTCTGGTCTTTTGTTGCTCTCCGTCCTGCTTTATAATCACATTTTTAAAATCGCTTTCTGCAATATGGGACCTTTAAGTTCACCAAAGGAGTTATGGGTGAGATATTCTATTTCTGAAGGCAGGTGAGATCTATCCTTTACGAGACTCTGACCCAAATGTCCTCGTTGAGCTCTGGTCCTGCTGGCCCTAAGGCCTTGATGGGCCCCTGGCCTCAGTCCCCTAGCCGGGATGCTGCTGACAGACTGGATGGGAGGCTCTGGGCGCCGCCGAGGAGCCCCGGTGACATGATTTACGGGCAGAGCTGCTGGGGTTGCTCGGCGACGTCTCGCTGCGGTCCCCCGCCACTATAATCGGAGCTCCACGTCCGGCTCCGAGGAGTCTGCCCAGGCTCACATCACCTCCTCCCCTCCTCCTACTCCTCCTCTACCCCCCCTCCCCTGCTGGTCCAACTCAACAATGCACTCCCTCCCACTTCTCTTCTTCTTCTCCTGCACCACTAAGGCATTGTGAAGCGGAGGCTTGCAACAATAGCAGCTGTGTGATGAGGGCCACTCCTTTGAGGTGAAGACACTTAGATGCACATACAAATACACACAAGAGTTTACACGCAGGCACACATGTGCACACAGACACAGATACGCATGCAAAACATAAAACAAAGAGCAACACCAACACAATGGCGCTGCGTTGTCTTCCCTTCCACTGCGGTGTGGATTTATTGGCTTCTATGTGGCGTGCAGATCCATCCCTCTTGTAAAAACGCATTGTCTAGGCTCCTCAGAGCAGCAGCAGCTCCAGTGTTCTGGCTTTCAGTAGGAGCCTCAGCACCTCCACTGCTTTCCTATCCACCCACTATAATCAGCGGAGAGCGCTGGGAGCGACTTGGAGTCTGGCTGGCTGGCTCAGCTCACTCCAGAGTGCTGGCTGCGAGCGAGGTCATCTGTCCAGAGCGCTGCGAGTCTCTGGGGAGGGAGAGGGGAGGGATGCAAGGGGCTGTTTGAGGAGCAATGGAGGATAAGGAACACCCTGTCTTTAACTTGCACTGGGCAAGGTTTTTCCTGTAAAAACATAATTAACTTTAAGCCCTTATATTGGTTGTAACCTTAGAATGCCTTTCAGTATAATGTTGTTTTACCACTATAAGATTATGTGCCATGCATACCGATCAAGAGGGTGCATACTGTAAGTTTCTCACAGAACTGTGGATTCAGATAAGTTGTTTTCTCTAGACACATTTAGAACATTTAGCCTTTAGTGAATTAATAAACCATGTGTTAAACTCAGTTCACCTGCATGAAAGTTAGAATTGCCAAATCAACCAACCCGACCTCCAAACAGGAAACACTACCTCCAGCTAATGAGCAATGATTTACTGTCAATCGTCAAGGGTGAAATCATCCAGTATAAACATAATTCCTGACATACTGGGCTGCAAATTTCACTTATCCAGATCTCCGTTTACAGTTATAATAATTTAATTAATCAATCAATGTTTGAGTCATAATCTCAGTCTTTCAAGGGGAATAACATTTGAAGCTGCATTTAGTCCGTGGTGGAGGAAGTACTGAGATGCTTTATCTAAAAGTACTTACACCACACTGTAACAGTAAGTCCTGCATTGAAAATGTTCAATTAATCAATCAATGCTGATTATTTTCTACATTAATGGTTTGTAATGGTGAAAATAGTAAGAAATGCTGCCCAAATTAACCCACAGTGACGCCGTGACAATGCTCTTTTTGTCATTAAAGCTGCAAATTTATGTATGTGGAGTAAAAAGTACATCCCTCGGATGTGCAGTGGAGTAGAAGTGGAAAGTGACATAAAAAGATACCTCAGATTTGTACTAAGCTACATTCCACCACTGCATTTAGTTACTGTGGAGCTCTAAAACTCGCCACTAAAAACCATACAAGTGGAAAGAAATTCCTACAGGTGTGTTAGCTTCAGACAGGGCTGAAAATACATCAAGGAGGACATGAGCGAAAACATAAAGATAAGTAAAAGCTTTAAAAATGCCAATATCAATAACACGATATATCAGTCTGCTTTTTATATTCAAGCCCAGTCGACAGTGACTGGCGGTTCTTCCATATTTTAATGAGATCAGGGCCAGTATTGGCTAACCCATATATCTGTCTGACCCCAGTTACGGCATCCATTCATCAGACAGCCCGCATTTTTTCCCCAGCTGAGCCTGTGAAGCATCCAGAGAGGCCGGCAGGACTGTGATCTGCCATGCACAAATACACGAGGCAGAGGAGTGGGAAGCGAGAGGAGAGGAGAGAAGAGAGAAGCTGTGTCAGAGCTGTCTGCGCTGAGGCCTTCAACACTGTCAACAACACAGAGCTCTGATGGAACCAGGCCGACTGCTGACGAAGGTGTGTGTGTGTGCGTGGGCGTGGGTGTGTGAGAAAGCGATGGAAGCCAAGAAAGAGGGTTTTTTTAAAGTTTTGATAGAAGGTTTGTCACCGTAGAGCCTCTCATCACTTCTCAAAGGCGTACAAACGCTTCTCTGAGAATATAAACCCACTTTCACTGCGTTTTCTGAGCTTTATCGAACTAGAAAGAAAGCTCCAACTACCCCCCTTTATCATCAATCATCTCTCTTTCTTACACACACACACACACACACACATGCACACACATACTTAAACTGTGTTGGGAGCCCAAAGTGTTGAGGTAATGACTTACACATGTCCCTATTAAGGATCTGGCACATGGCGGGGAACTTTCCCACCCGTCCATAATTGATATTAATCCCTGCTCTTTGGAGTGGCTCGGGGGAATGGTCGGAGGAGACGTTAATGCACGTACAATGGCACAGTCCTAGACCTTGGGAAAGAGAAAAAAAAAAAGAAAGCTCTTTGAAAAAAGACTGTAATAAATGAGATTAAAGCCTGCCAGACAAAGAGTGGATGAGTCAAAAAAAATGACAGAAAAGAAAAATAACAAAAAAGAGAATGGAAAAATTGAGAGAGGTGAATGGAAAAGTTAGACAGTAAAATATATTTAGCCTTAAACTCGAACGTGCTCTTCATAAAAGAGTATTTTTGTTATCATACAGTAACATAGCTCTATAAATGACCTTTCTGAATGAACCAAGACCAAAACTACAATATAGTTTAATTAAACTTTAATAAGTTTTATACACACAGTAGTACATTAATAAAAGCTTGTATTAAAAAAGAAACTAAATTACAAATTTAAAGAAAAAAGAAATATTACCTGCGATAAAATGAGACCAGTTTTCAGTGGCATTCAACAAAGCACCTCTGGAAATATGCGGGTTACCAAATGTAATTGAGAACTAAAGCAAATAAAAAGCAGCTATCATTACAAAATATTTACTGTAATAAAAAATGAAATCCTTAATCTGAAATCATAATGAGGCCATATAAATGCCTCAAGACAGGAAACATATCCGCAATTAAAATCATCATAACTCGCTGTAATTTCAACCAATTTTCAAACAAATACCAGACATATTTTGTGCATATCTGCATGTGAAATGGCTGCAATGATTTCTTTCTTTTGAAGAATTTGAAATACATTTAGAAATGAGTGCTAATTTACATGCATTTACATGAGTCAGACATTACGTACAAAAATCTATATAGTATATCAACAGGGTTGTCACCTGTTGTTACGTCATATGCATGGCTGTAGTGGTAAACCCAAGTAAACTCTGTTCATCCACCACTGAGTTTACTTATCTATTATCAGATCAACTGTATCGGTCAATGAGAGGAAAGAAGGTGGATGAACTCCAGTCATATTAGTGCCATGAAACAGATTCAACACTTTATAGTAGATAATTTAGGACTACTGAGTGACATCATTGGTATCATCTTCTTACCGATGTATTACTTTAATGGAAATGTTCATCTCTTTGTTCTTTACCTGACATATGGTAGCTTTATTTATTATTAAGACAGTCACTTAACTTTATGTTAGCATAAACTAAAGATTACTTATTGGGATAAATCAAATTCAACATGTACTTACGTAACAGTAAAATATTGTAAAACAACTTTTTACTTGTGAGATGTTATTCCATGTTTACCCGTTATTTCTTTTATTAGAAAATCGAAAACCAACAGGAAAAGTCTTGCATTTTCTAATATTTGAACAAGCATAGATGCCTGAATACAACATTTGTTCATACGTTGTCTTTACACTGAGCTACCATAAAGGATAATTTCACCAAAATGACAAAAACAACCTCTGGTGGTATCTAGCAATGCAGATCATTTTGGTTTTATTTGGCTTTGATATTTCTGCCCAATAATTAAGCTGAACTGGTACTTTATTTCACTTAATTTATTTAGGCATCGTGTTTGTGTTTGTCAGTTTCTGTTTGGGAGACAGATATTCTTGTTTTTGGGAGCTGGTTATTTAGTTTTATATTAACCAATTACTAACAAATAACATAATTATCCAAAATAATTTCCAGTTGATGTTTCTCATGACAGCTATCAAAATATGTAGATTTCAGTTATTTGCGTAATTAGGAAAATGACATGTTTGTGTTTAAACATATTTAGCACATCAAAATCCTCGAGTGGGCCATAATTATGACTAGGAAGCAGTCCACAGAGGGAGGAGGTCAAGGAGGATGCATGGGTCAACACAGGAAAGAACTGTTAGTCTTCTGTTTACAACCAACAGTTAAAAGTGGTTTCTTTTAACCATCACTAAGATCATTCTCAAGCCTTAAAGCTGACGGAGGGTGAAGCCAGTGTCGTGCCAGAATAGGAGCTGTAACAATGTAAGCTGTGCTTACGCTGTGCCTGGCAATGCAACCGAGCACAGCAGCCACTATGGACAATGACAAAGGTGAAAAGAACAAAGGGGGTGTTGACGGAGGAAGGTAAGAAGAGGCTGAAAGACAGACGCCAAGATCGGCTTCTTGCTGTTGGAGTAGTAAGTAATATTACCTGGCTGCTATCGCTTGTATTGTTGCACTTGACTGTTGTTTGGCTGTGTTAGCAAAGTTGTCAACTCACTAGTTTTTGATTATAAGTAATATAATCATCATCATTTGTTGGAGCTCGATTCATTCCGTGTTCATAAAGTAAGGATATTTATATCCTAATCACCACTAACTATTAAAACACACAAAGAACTTAAAGCAAATGAAAATACTGTTGTGTGTTTAGAATTTTCCTAAAAGAGCATTTATGAACCTAAATAACTCTCCATTCCCCTGATGTACACTCAGTGAAAGACTCTCTATTGAATCTGATTAGTACTTAAACAGAATAAAGCAGAACAAATCAGAGCTGATCGACGGTATGTGCGTCAAATGGGTTTCACATTCACGCAGCGCTCTGATAACTGACCATATAGTTCTTATTAGATCAAGAAGATACATATATGTACATTGAAGGCATGATTCATAAATAGCCATCACATGAAGAATCACACTGCTGCAGTGAATCAAACGCTTATCTCTGAATAATATCTGCAGCATGACATCTGTGACCTCAACAGCAGCATCCTCCAGTGAGTGGAATGGTGGCCATGGGGGAGAAAGCACACAGCAGCCATTACATGGTGTACCGAAAGGAGAAAAATAGCTAATTCTTGTGACAGGGTTATTTCCAATTGAGGGGAAGTATTGTAGGCAGTTGGAGAAATACTTAATTCCCCTCATTCCTTCCAAACCCATGGCAGAGCGCTGGCGGCGCTGAGGCTCCCTGAGGGCCCGGCCTCAATTCCCAGCTGGGTGTCACACACACCCTGGGGTCTGCCTGAGTGGACACCCATCTGCCCTTCCTGTCTGCACGAGGAAGGAGGGAGGGAGCGGTGGGAAGGTCTTACATGGAGGTCATCCAAGACCTTAAAGTGGTAATCCTCAAAGACGGATAAAAAAAGTGAGACTTAGTGGTGATCTGTTCTTTGAGCATGACATAATACGCCAGATTAGATCAGTTTCACATAGCTAATTTGATCAGCCCAGTAAGGATTAATTGTCTGGCTTGTGCAGTCAGATGACACAATGTACAATTCAACCCTCTGATGGCAGAAAATATTAAGTGAATGGGTTGTGTTCTAGGGGATGGAGCCTTTCAGCCAATTCCCACATCCATCAATGCGGCAGCTAGGCAGAATTTGCTGTAATGTCACAACCATTAGAGCAGTACTATAGTAATGAGTGTGGTTTAAGTTAAAGACACAATTCCTGCACATATTTCTTAATAGGAGCCAACATGGCTCAGGGATAGCGGGTTTGCCCTCAATGGAATAAGTTGCAAATCCAGGAAAAATAAAAATACGAGGTAGAAAAAAAGGATAATGAGCTACTATTAGTTTAAAAAAAATACAATTAAAGCATACTGAGATGTTTTCTTATTAAGTAGCTGTGTCATGATTAATTGTTTGAGAGGTTTCTCTTAAATAATTCTCAGTTTAGGACATTTTAGAAAAACATCTCATGCGCTTTCATGTTCTGAATTTATGAGAAGATTCATGTCCATATGCTAGAGCCAGGAGATGGTTACTTTAGTTTAGCATAAAGAAGAAGAATGAGGAAATAGCTTGCCCAGCTGCCCAAAGTTTAAAAAAAAGCTACATGTTGTAACTCATTTGTTTAATCTGTACCACTGACAGTATATAATTAGTGGACAAAACTTGCGGGTCTGTGAAGTAAAGCCAATGTTGGATGGTTTTAAACCTGCATTCTTTCTCATGACCAGCAGGAGGCAGCTCCATTGGCTGTAAAAAGAAGGCTAATTGTATGGAGTCTCATGGGGAAATGACCCTACTTCCCCTATTGATTTATTACCTCACTAAACAATTTCCTCATGATTTTATGGTCTCAATCGTCTGTTTATAGTCTTCTTCCATTCAGCAAGATGTTAATAATCTAAATTATGGTCCATTTTGGTGTAACGCCCAGCGTAACACAATGGGCTCAAGAAACTCAGATCAAACTATCAGACTTGGCAGTGCTGACCAAATATGAATCAAGGTTCTGTTACTGAATTGCCTATTTCTTGTCTCAAATGTTTTCAGGAACATATTTTAATGCACTGTTTCGCTGTCACACAAGAAAGTTTGTGACAAGGTATGCTGGGAGCTCAGCCAAACTCAATGTCCGTCACCCACCAGCTTCATCCAGCTTGTCCAAATATGGTCATTTCTGGCTCCAAATAATCAAGATGGCAACATCCTCCAAACTCAAAGCTTCAAAATGTCTGTCCACAACCCATAGGAAGACGTCATGGTAGGCTTACCTCGTCCGTACAATGTAAATGTGGGAAGTTACGTGCAGTAACTATTTCTGTAGATGACACTTTTTTTCCCCAAAATGTTGTTACTCTTCATTTAGGCAGGTTGTAATAATCTGAGTTAAAATACAATTGAGGCAAACATTTAAACATTTTTTGTAAGTGTGGAGTGAGCTGAGTGAGATGTCACATCTTATCTTTCTATTTAAAATCAATGAACTCTGACAGTTCCCTGTTGGAGGGAAGAGTGGAGCAAACAGCCACAGAAACACCTCTGGACATCAAACTGATGTCCTTGTGCTGGACCCACCAGAGTCAATATGCTACTAATATATTCACGACTAAATGTACTACTGAAATTCAATTAGCTTGGGAGGAGGTCCCACGCTAACTGTGCTGTCCTGTTCTTCGGAAAAACCATTGTAAGCAGGGACAGTTTGTGGGTCGGAGACAAAACACCAGCAGACATCTACAGAGGATGCAGTCATATCTCACCTAGCAGCCACAGTGCTTACTTACTGTTGCATGTTGGATATTGTTCCCAGCTCTTAAATCAAAGAAACAAAGTAAACCTTTACATAGGATCTGTTCATGTGCCAGCCCAGTATCCTGAGAACTTGGGAACATGATGAATAGATGATTCTACACCCCATGGGTTACATCCAATGCCAGTGTTGACTGCCAATCTAGGAAGATGTTTCCCTGGAAATAGAGAGGTGTCATGCACTAACCACTTTCAGTTGTCTAACCTTAACCACCGTTTGTTTGCTATAACCACAAGTTTGTATACTGCAGTTGGCATTCTTGGCAAATTAAGGATTTTAAACACTTTAATTTTCAATGATTGCTGTCTAAAGAGAGGATTGCCACACACACATCACTCGGTAAAATCACTTGAAGATTAGCCCTTGAGCCCACAAAGCACAACGTGCACAGGGAAACGTTGACTGTTTCCACTGTGCAGGTTTTATTGGTTTTATTCCATCGGTTTTCTCTTAACAACTTGTGA
This sequence comes from Argyrosomus regius, assembly GCA_946959425.1. NCBI lineage: Eukaryota > Metazoa > Chordata > Actinopteri > Sciaenidae > Argyrosomus > Argyrosomus regius. The sequence continues at coordinate 8,124,778 of OX336899.1, read as the reverse complement.
AACACAACACACATGTTTTGCCCACTCTTGCTTAAAGACAAAAAAAGGCATCCAGAGGTGCAAACTGAAATTGAAGCACATAGTTCGGAAGTTTTTTTGGGGAGGGGGCATACGAGTCTGCATGCAGCAAAGGTCACTGGCCGGACTGTGGTGCATGATCATAAATCTCTCCACCTGAAGGCATCTGAAGGTGTTTTCTGAAACTAAATGGAGGTAAAACTGATCGTAGTCAACTTTTTACAATTTAACAAGTTACAAGGTCTTCAATAAGAGAAATGATGCATGGAAACACATTGTTCAATTAATGCACTACCTTGTCTTGTCTTGCACTAATGAAACTAAGCACAAGTTCAATCAGGAAGGCTATCTTTGTACCTCATTCATTCACAGTTTTCTCTCTCTATTTTCTTTCTCTCTTTCTGCTTCTTCTTCTTCATCAGCTGCCTACGTACGGTCATTTAGTCTTTCAGTTAAACCAAACAGATTTTGATGTCCTCATGTCGTTGCTGTCAAATTTGTTTTACCTCATTCCAGTGCAAAACCGTTGTGACCCTCCACCCCATTCATCTCCAGTGCATCATATCAGAATGTCAAATTGCCAAAGACTTTTCACATTTCTCTTTATTGTGCATGTGTCAATAAATATATTTTTTATTCAAATGAAGTATCTCCAGATTGAACATGAGAAAATAAGTGCCCAGTCAGATCTTCATATGAAAGTGACGTGCAATCTTCAGGTTCAGGAGAGGCCAGAGAGTGTCATGGTCTGTCTGTGCCTCTTCTGCTTTCCTATTGTTTTCAGCTGTTTCTTTCCACCTTCCTGTAAGCTTCTCTCTCTGTCTGTGAGTGTGTCTTTTTGGGTGTGGCTCCATCGCACTCCTGCTACTTATCACCTGCACACCCGGAGCTCACCCACTCATCAAGTTCTTGCGGTATGAAAACCCAGACTTCTTCATTCTAGTCTTCACCACCTTATTCAGTTCACCAACTTGGTACTAACACTACTGTCAAACTCTAGCTCCAGTTCTGAAATTCCTCCTCTTGCTTGACTCTTGCCTGACATTGTGTTTCCCTGTGCTTCAGGTTCATTCCTCCCAGGGATCTCAGCCTGTCTGCCTGCCTGATCCAATGTCTCGTCTGTCTGCCTACCTGTCGCCAACCCAGCTCATTCTGCCTGCCAAACTTCACCGTGAAACTCTGGGTCAACTCACTGAACATCTTCATATTTTCTAAATAAAACCTACTGTGAACTTTTGCAAACCATTGTCTGAGTTCTTCCTTTGGCTCCACAAGATAACAAAACCTAACAGAGAGATAGCTTCTGCTATCTGTATGTGTAAATGCAAGATGTCAGTATGCATTAACTGAAGTGCATGTTTTTATTCAACAGTGGAATCAAGGAGGGCCACAAGTCCATGACCCAGGTGACATTTAACTCTGTCATCCCCTGAACCAGCAGCATGGTATTCAAAAGAAAGAAAATTATATTAATGCAACTGAAAGACAACTGATGAAATCTCTGAACTGCCTTTACAAAAGTATTAAATATGAGCACATCATCTGGAAGTTACCTACAAAACTAAATAAACCTACAAAAGGTGTTTAAAAGGTTTTAGTTATAGGAAAGTTGCCTGTAATTGAACGTAAAGATGAATGTGTGAAAAGGTAAACTTAAAGTGAGGCTGAGTGGACATGATGTTTCCACAGCTGGTGCGGCCTTCATACATTCCAAAAACTGACAATCCGATCATCACACATTATGCAGTGATGCTGATGTGATGAATTTAGGATTCAAAACAGGCTCTTTTTTTTCTTGTTAACTGTACTACTTTACACTTACAAGTTTCCTGAGTGCAATACCATGATTGCCTTCAAGAAGAGACTGTCCAAAAGTGTGCTCTCATTGCATCTCTTCCATTTTTCACCCTGCCTTCTACTTTTGTGTTTAAACATGAAGGGAAACTGGCTTGTTTCAAGCATACCCTTAGCTGTTCTAGTGTTGTATGTCAACTAAAACAATATAATAAAAGCTTGTTTATAATTCTATATGATATTTCAGGCATTGATAACCAACTATTTAATGTCACTAGCCAAGTTTCCATTCAAATGCAACGCAAAAGAAGATTTGGCAAAAGAAAATGCAAACGATAAACCAGAGGAGCAGAGCGCAACAAGATGGTGAAATGCAGAAAATGGGATGTTAATATGGTCAACAATGTGTTTGTTTCATGTATTAATATGAGGTTATATGAATCTGTGTGGAGTGATAGAGCGATGAGGAGCACATACAGCTGATTAGTCATGTTAAATGTTCGCTACATCAGAACTTATTTATCTCTGATAAAATCGTTCAACTATTTTTCCAAAAAGGAAAAAAATCACCTCAAGTGAGCATAAAAAGGTGAAATTGAGGATGATTTTTTAAAATTTCTCGTTTCCATTGAACTTTTCAAATGCAATATATCAAGATGCTTGTCAAAATACCTTAACAGAAAGACTACTGTAAGTGTACAGGAAATGGCAGCAGCAGCATCATGAATGAAAATTATACGATTTCTCAGCTTGATGCAAAATTACATTCTTTCTGTTGTTTTTCTTTCCCACCGAGTATATTCATTGTGTTCATTCATTCCATCCCAATATAAAAGCTTTGGCAGCCTTTTCACACCTCTCCTAGCAACCACAGCAGGTGCTATCATGGAGGCCCATTGGAGAATTGACTGCACTCATATAATGGCTAAATATATAACAGGTTGTCAAGAAAGAGAGATTTACCTGTGCGAGTTGAGAACCAAACCAGTGGTTAGGAAACAGTGAGGAGATGGAAGTGCAGTTGCTAAGTTGCCAAAGGTTCAGTGACTGTATGAACTTCAGACAAGTTTCCACTGACATGGGGGTGAGTCGATAATGACCGGATTTTCGTATTAGGATGAACATTTCTTTCAGACTCGGGGTTTTTCATCATTCTTTTCCGTCTTATGGCCTGGCCTTGAAGATGGATGCACTGCTGTGAGCCCTGCTGTTTCTGACCGCGTTGATTGGACTTTTGCAACGACACCCCGACCGCTCGGTGGCCCACTGGCATCACAGACTGAAATCCTATACACAAACATACACTCAGTTTTTCGGCATGCAGATGAGCAAAGACATATCCAAATGAGGGACATGGATTCATCCATTCAAACGTGTCTGTGTTGTGTTCACGCTGAGGATAGAAAGTCAGTGAATGAGCGTGCCAGAGGTTGGTGTTCGTGTAAATGTGTGTACGAGTGTATTTGAGTGGGAGAGAACTGTAAATTGAAGCAGAGCAACATTTTTGTTTTGAAAAAGGAATCTTGAAGGGAAGTTTGGAGTTTTGATCAGTGATGTAACAGGAGGTAAACTCACCTAATCTCAGTTTAGCCATATTTTGTGGCTGATGTAAATGTTAATTATGTAAATGCAGTGTACAGCACGTTAAGCAGTATCACACTGATGTAAGTTAAATGAAATGTCTTTTAAAAAAACAAAAGCAAAAGGAGCAGTACTTTTTTTTTATATTTTATACGTCGCTGCCTCGATTAATTGTGGTGGAATTAAAAAACAGTATCTGATTTATGGAAATAGAAAAATTAATTTGGGTGCTGTTACGTTCCTCACGCAGTCCAGGGAATGAAGTAACAATAAAATCACCTGGGGAAAAAGAAGCGTGGAGAAATAATATACAAATATACAATATAAACAAACGAAAAAACATATTTTCATCTGGATAATTTCAAGTGAAAGAGGCTGGCCTGTCTATAATGTAACTGGAATCACTCACCATTCTCCTGCAAACCTACCACACAAAAGCACACAAAATGTCCACTGCTATCAACTGTATGTCTCTTCTGGTTTTCATACTCTAGTATACTCTGATCATGGATGCATCTTGCATGCAGCTTCAAGTCTAGACCAAGCGGCAACCTCCATGGCTGTGAAGCCTATGCCGAAAAACCCAGTACAGTGGCTGTGGCTACAGAACGTGTCAATCTCTATAAGCCCCGATAATAAAAATGGCCAACTTCACAGCAGGAATAAACTCCTAAGGTGAAGGCGAGGGTAGAACCTGGACAGAAATGTACAAGCATACAGCACCAGCAAGTAACAGGTGCATATATAGTCTAGACCAGGTGCTCTAAAACTATTTTATCTCAGCAACCCACACAACAGATGCACACACAGACCCATACAACAGTACAACAGGGTTTTGTCTTAAGGAACTGCTCATATTTAGGTGTGAAGATAAAAGTCCTCATAGTCAATCAACAATCAAACGAGTTATTGTCAAGTTGAAATAATCTATTCCTCCCTTTTTCTGGGGCTAATTCCGTGACTGTAAGTATTTCAGTCTGACTCCAATCACATGTGCTTTCCTCTACCTTTTTCCTTCCCTCCCCTCCAGCTGAACCTGTTACAGGTCCTGATAACCAGGTTGAGACTGACCCAAGCTGTCGGGACCTCCCAAGGGTTGCCCCCCTGAGTCAGGACTACCAATCAGGGGCTAACAACTCAAAGGTCCTGGAGAGGTAGAGAAAAAAATCTAAAGCAAACCCTGCACTGAGCTGAGAACTGCTTCACTTCAGCACCGACTACGATTCGCTTGGTTTTCAGAGGAAGCCTGGGAAGAGAACGGGAGCTTTGATCCATTAGAAGCTTTGAATTGTATATGAACTGAATATTACAACATTAAAAGAACTGAAATAAAACAACAAATAATCACTAACTTTAACCAGCAAACTAAAAATGCCACCATTTGGCATGTTATGTGATTAAAAAGTTAAAAGCTAATCCAGCAGACACGGAGCCTGATTAGCATTCATTTGGAGTTGCGTTTCTGGAAACCTGATGAAAGTAAGACCAATATTTACTCATCTCATATCTCACATATCTGGCTCTAGCTCGCTCGATGCTCCTCTGTGTTCACCAGCTAGTTGCAATTTCTATGTCTTTATGATTGTTGGTGCTTGAGAGTTAGTGTACAGTGTTTTTTCAGGGCTTTCTTTGGTCAAAAACAGCTGCTGATGGGAGAGATTACGGACCATAAAACCAAAACAATGTGCTAAAAGAGGCTTAAAAATCTGCGTAGAGCTGAAGGGAATGATTGGTGATTGCTGATATCACACAACATTAGAAGAGCATCCTCTCTTTGTTACATTATGGCTTTCAAGCACACTTGTTCTATTATATTTATGGCCCTTGCTCTCCATTCTGATAATTAAACTACTAGACCAAATTGGCTCTGTGTTCTGGAGAGTTTCACGCCTTTATGTACTGTACACTGTATAAATGTAATAGTTGCCCACGGGGTGCCCTGCCTCCTCTCCCTCCTACCTGTAGCGTTTTCATCTTGGCACCTTCTCCTCCATAACTATCTTGGCTCGTATCTGTGAGTGCTTTTTTTTTTTTCCCGAGCCCGACGCCTGCTCCCTCATTCACTAATCTCTAATCAGAGCTCACAGCCCTGCCGGTCTACAGTTAACCTCTAGGCGCTTGGGAGATGCTCCTCCACCTCCTCTGCATATGGCCGTTGTGGATTTTGGGCAGCAGCCAGGGTACCCTCTCGCGTCCGCGCGCCTGCCCACCCGCCAAACGTTGGCCCCTGTACTGAGGCACAAAGGCATTTGTATGCCAGTCATGTTTTGGAGGGGCCACTGGCTCTTTAAGACTGTGGGAAAGAGGGCATTTCTACACTGAAACAGCCCCGTTTTCACACATTCCTGAGGAAGGCATATTGAGCTCATTATCATAGCTAACTACAATGGCTCTTTGTGCGGGATCTGGGATTTGGGAGTGTGCCAAATATCCTCCGGTGCATGTGTGGATGCACATGTGTGAATCTTTCTTTGTGTTTTTTTGTGTGTAAACTGAAACATCGAATACATTCAATAATACATATTGTGAATTATGATGTATTACAAGATTATAGTAAGCTCAATTTAAAGGAAAGCACAGTTCCATTGTTCTCAACAGAAGTCTATTAATTCATATGGCAATTAAAACTGCTCGTAGTAAAGAAATCAGCTCCATATTCTTGAACAACATATTTAGTATAATATGTTGTAAAAAATACAATTACCTCAAAGTTCACCTACGACATAGTAGCTTTTTCCACCGATTTTCAACGTTCTCCTTCATGAAAACCTCCGATGTTGACTGTGAGATGTGATTGAAAGCTCCATAAAAAGCTGGTAAATGGACTGAGTTAGGATTATTTATTAATTATGGCCTGGCCACACAGGAAAGTGGCAAAGTGAAATGTATCTAAGCATCCTTAGCTTAGAGGCTTGGTGATGTCGAGACTGGAGCTGCCATTGGTTCTCGGAATTGTCATTTCATTGAATAATGAGCATGCTTATTTGGCGAGCTAGCAAACTCATTAGCTTGGTTGCTAATGGGACATAATCAACTCATGTCCATGCCTCTCTTGTGGAGCAGATTACACTTTAACAGAAGAGGTGGATGGTGCCACTTTGCTAATATGCCATGATAGCTTCCTCCATTTTGTCAAGATGTCATGCTATTTTGCAAATTTGCTCCACCTCCACGTTCACCAAAGTTTGAACCAGACATTTAAGATTTGTGCAGATGTACCTCTTTCCTACAAGAAAATCTGTCTGGCTTTAATTTCGACATTTCTGGTCCCACGACCAAAACCAACAATGTGTTCGTCTGACTCTTATCCCGACCCTGTCTGTGGCACTCAGCCCCAATTCCATCGGTTCCATGTGGAGACATAAATCTTCAGAAATGGCTCAAAATTATATATTTTCAAATTTTAAGAAGACTCTGTTCTCTGTAGCATTTAGCAAATGTAGCTTTTAGCAAACTCTAACAGGAGTAAATCGTGCAGACTATTCGTTGGGGACTATTTTTGGCTGCGAATTAATCCACATTTGGTGCTGAAGTGAGTATTTGGCAGCAGGATGATGTGTGTCAAAACAATCTAAGATTTATCAGGCTTTAATAAACACAAATACTTGTTAGTAGGATGCATTCATTGTTGGTTTGGGGGTATTTTCACAGGATTTAGTGACAGTGAGAAAATATAGAATATCACCAGACTTTCGTGTCGTTAGCGCTGACTGTGTTGGGAACCCTGGTGTGATTGCATGTGTAATGTGGCAGGTATGTTTGAGTCAATGAATGTATGTTGCACTAGTAGTGATGATAGCAGGGGGGGTTGGGGAGTGTGTATTGTGTTACACAGGAACACATTAGCAGCCAGCCACTCTGAAACCGGCGCACTCGTTTCCTACAAGGATGCTCCCAGCAGCCGCACTGATCGAAGTCGACATCAACAGTTTTCCCCCAGCTTCCCTGCCCTCAACACCCACACACACATGCAAACATGCACACACACATCAGCAGCAAGCAACAAAACATTTTCCATGACAAGAATGGCGTCAGCAGCAGAATCAATTGGAATCGTCCCTCTCCAGTGGCATCAGTGAAACAGAGCCGAGCAGGAGAAGTTATTGCCGCAGATGCAGCGCAAGGCCATCATGTTTCACTATGTATTCCCACTCGCAGACTGAAAATAGAGACCCCCCACCCCGAACGTATCACCCTACCGTCTTATCGTCTAGACCCCCGTCTCCAGCTCTCCCTCTCTGCATGTGGCCAAACAGAGAGGGAGGGCGAATCCTCCTCTGCCGGGAAAAAGGTTAAAAGGGGCTGTCTTTCATCAGCTCATCATCCTCAACTCCTTCTGCATAATTTATGGGCTTGTTACTGTAATCAAAAATTCTTCTTTATTTTATTTACTTATTTATTTATTTATTTTTAGAGGGGAGGGGATGGTGGCGGATGCACCGTGGAGGCAGTGCTCTCCCGCACAAACGGTTTCCCGCGAACCCGGGCCTTTTCATGTGAAATGAGATACTGCTGTGATGTCCCCCGGGTGAGAAGGCACACACACAACACATACACAAAGTTGTGGAAGAAAAAAAAAAAAAAAAAAAGCTCTGTACACATGCAGCACAGCATCTCAAACTTCCCTCTCCTCTCTGCTCATGAATGTTGATAAGAGCATAATGTACAGACGGATTCACACACTGTACATCAAGCTAAAGCCTGCGATGGTGTTTGGTTCACAGGCTATTGTTGGTCAAACTAAGTGATCATCATATCATCTTTTGTTTTATTTTTTAAGGCAACTGTAGCTATTATATATATATATATATATATATATATATATATATATATATAATAGCTACACAGTTGCATCACCAATCTCCTAGCAACCGGTTCTTGCACCACATAAAGAGACCGCTGTGAGAAATTAATGGAAAATATGTATATCAAAACCAAATATATATATATATATTAGTGCTGTCAAAAATATCGCGTTATTAACGCGTTAACGCAAAACAATTTTAACGGCGTTAATTTTTTTATCGCGAGATTAACGCTCTTTGTGACCTAGTGAACTTGTAGTTTTTTCATAAGCTGTGGCCACTGCTAGTAACATTAAAAAAGGACTGTAAAAAACAAAAAATAAACATTGGATGTCGAGCACGAGATGCTGAAATGGACGCTGCTAACAAAATTATGAATGGAAAAGTTCGTTAGATAAAAGTTATCTGTGTGTATTGTCGGTGTGAACTGAGTTATCATCGTAGCACATCCAGTCTGAAATACGACTTGATGGCCAAACACACCGGCAATTCAAATTCTCCGCCTCCTCCACGTCATAACCAGGCGACAATGGATGGATTTATTTTGTATCACCGTTTTGAAGGTTGTTGAGGGGGCTGTTTTTGTGACTAGGTATTTATTTTTTTGTCATCTGTTTATTGATAGTGTTGCTTTGTTTGAGATTTTGCTTCAGACGTGAATGGCTGTAACACTACATGTTGTTGTTGTGGTTTGCAATAAAAAACATTTGCACAAAGCAAGCCTATCCACTTTTCATGTTGATAAGAGTATTAAAATGATAATTCAAGGGACATTTAGAATAGATAAAAATGTGCGATTAATCGCAAGTTAACTATGACATTCATGAGATTAATCGCGATTAAATATTTTAATCGAGTTTCGAGTTTATCAAGTTTGGAAGCAACTGTAATAAGAATACACTGAATATGGAAGCAAAAACAAGTCATAAGATTTTTATCCACTTTGTAAAAAGCATTCAGTTTTGAATTTAAACAATTTGAATATTTTACTTAGGAAGGTTCCTGGTTCGAATCCCAGTTAGGGCCTTTCTGGGTGGAGCATGTTCTCCTCTTTGTGTGGGTTCTCTCCGGTACTCCGGCTTCCTCCCACAGTCCAAAGACATGCATTTAACAGGTTCATTGGTGAGTATGAATGGTTGTTTGTCTCTATGTGCCCTGCGATAAGCTGCCGACTTGTCCAGGGTATACCCTGCCTGTCACCCAAAGTCACCACCGTGACCCTGATGGGGATAAGCGGCTACAAATAATAATGTTATGAGGCAGTGGTTAGCACTGATGCCTCCTGGTTTGTTCTCCCCTCTGCGTGGGTTCTCTTTGGCTTTCCCATTCAAAGTCCAAAGACATGCACTTAATAGGTTAAGGTGTGAATGTTTGTGTAGGTGTGAATGTGAGTGTGAATGGTTGTCTCTCTCTATGTGTCAGTCCTGTGATGAACTGGTGTCTTGTCCAGGGTGTACCACGCCTCTCGCCCAATGCCATCTGGGATTGGCTCCAACTCCACCACGATCTGGACAGAGATAAACGGTTTCAGAAGATGGATGGGTGGATTATATGACTGACAGAATGTAACACAATGAGACAGAGGTCTGATCTATTCCATTCAGACTTGATTGCTTCTCCTTGGTGGCCAAGATGGTAAATTTCATTGTGGATTTGGGCAAATTTGGAAATTTCAACATTGTTTCAACATTTCACTACTCGGTTGTGTATGAGATTTAAATGTTTATGACATGTCTTTGTTTCCATAGTTGAAGCTTTGCATTAGTGCCATGCACGCTATCAGGTGATTATTATCAGCCACTTCTTGCAATCAGCAATCATGTTTAAACAAGTTGCTGTTTATAAGTTGACAAGCTCACACTCTCTCTTATCATTCATGCTGCTGCTTCATGCTGCTCATTCCCACCTGCTACATGCTGCTGTGAACCGGTTAAGATCATTTTTTCTTTTCCTGTCTTCTGTTATCCTCGTTTCGTATTGGTCGCACTTACAATGGGATGTTGCCTTGTGGATTACAGCGTAGCTTCAGGGTATTTGTTTGCTGGGGTCTGTTCTTTGTAAAAGGGAAACAAAGTTAGCGTGATTGATTGTTTATTGGAAGGCTGATTTATTTTTTTATTTTTTAGTTCTTTAAAACTGTCTTGAAATTTATCTGGAGTTATTGTCACAGTCATTCGAAGTCATCAAGACTTTTTAGGTCCAATCTTCATCTTTGAATTTTTCATTTTAAAGTATGAATAGCTGCTTATTTCCTTGACAAAATGCTTTTTTAGTCAAATATAAAGAGCACATTTATTTGATAAAGTGTTACTATAGCAGTTACTTTTCAAAATAATGTGTATAAAACGAGATTCAAATTTGAAATAAAGTCATTTCAGTCATTGTCATTGTTGATTATTTATTTCCATTTTTCATAACTTAAACCACATTGATATATGCAACGAATAACACCAGAAAGGTTCAGTTAGTAAATGGGGATACAAGCAATATGTATGTTAAACAAGTACATTGCAATAGAATAAAATAAAAATTATAATACATTTTAAAAAAAGACCTACGATGTAGAATAAATATATAAATAAATATGTTTAAGGCAGCTTTAAATTAGCTCCCAGCAAACCAATCACAAGAGAGTTTACAGTTTCATCTTTCCTCCATCTTTCTTCTTTGTTGTCTTTATTTCAAAATAAAAGTACACTATTAAAAGGCTACCTTTATATATTTGTCGACAGCCAAATGCTCTATGAAACTGAACTCCTCACATGTATGAATCTTGATATGCTGACTTGCTCTGTGTTACAACTTTCCCATTCTAGCCGAGGAGACAGAAGGTGTGTTTTATTTATCATGTTGTATTCCTCTATATGTTGTCTCAAGACTCACACTGTCACTGCAGCTGTCTGATACTCCTCCAGAGGACTGAATTCCTCAGTGCAGCACTATACTGTCATGTCTGTCCCACTGAGGGTGGGAACTCTCCATCATTACAGCTGGAATGGCGTGTGGTGCATGTGTATGTGCTGCATGAAAACACGCATGTGGGTAGGAATGTTGGTACGCTGTGTTTATTGTGTGTGTGTGTGTGTTGAGAGACGAAGCTGCCTAACGAGCGATGAACACACAGCCATCTCACACTATCGGAATCTTTAACCGCAGCCTTAAAATACTGTCCTGACAGCCACCGCCGAGGGGAAAAAGGAAGTTGTCGCCCACAGAAACCTGCGATCTCACGTGATTCAACCGTCGGTCATCCACCTCATCAAACCCGAGCTCATACCAGGGCTCTTGATGATGCAGCCTCCTCTCCACACAGATACCGGCAAGCTGACCTGAGAAGCTGGGCGATGAGTCTCGAGTCTGGCCAAACACATTCCTACCCAGCCACTAGACTCTCCACCCTGTGGGCTGAAGGCCTGAAGCCCATTCCTGGGTTCTTCCTCTGTAGTTCTGGTAACTGACACGTGCTCTGATGATAACGTGCCGGGATTTCATGATTAGACAACTTAAACATACACTGATAATGGTTAGTAGAGCTGCAAATAGAAATATGATGACGCTGGGATTCAATGCAGCTGAAAATCATCAAACTTTGACGGCAACATGGGAAGATCAACCTGATAGAGGGAGGAGGAAATGGCTGTTGGGGCCTCCTGCTGACATGTTATAGAGTTATTGTACATCTAAATGGAAAAGCTAATGTTACAAACATCTTCAGCAGCTGTCTGTTTCATTTTACCCTTGCTACAAACTAGGTAGTTTGACCAGGAAGGAACAAACAGTAAAACGCAAAGCTTTGCACCAAGTTCCTGGACTGTTGTTCTCATCGCTGGCTCTCTGAGGCTTGCCAGCTCACGTCTTGATCAACAGGGTTTTATGACCCGTCGCCTCAAAGTTCCCGAATGGCATGTTGGACTGCTACCTAGACCCGAGGCTTGTGTGAGTCAGTTAGTTTGAGGCAATTTGATTTTAAAGCAAGTTTATGTATTTTACATAATGTGAACAAAACATCAAGTAAAATAAAGTAAAATTGGGAAGATACAAAACAATGGTAGTCTAAAATTAGATTTTTTTCCCCTCCTGCATAGAGACATCTAACTGCACGTCGCCACGCTCCTGATAAGTTCAGGTTTGGGATCAGGGTCCGCATTTATTAAAACCCCCATCCTACAGACTCGAGTACTCGCAGACACCAGAGGTATACGTTACTATTTTTTAATGTCTCATAGGTGCTTTATTCTATCATTCCAGTTTCCATTACTTTTGTCAACCAACATGTTGCTAAGAGACTCCAGTCAAAAGTACCCAAATTCCACCTATGCAGTTTTTGCAAATGGAACAATTTTGCGGGTTTTTGTTTGTCATGAGTCCTAATTTAAAGTCTCACACACTTTCGGCTGCAGGAGCACTGTTAGTCATTTTGAAAGCAGACATGGATGACCTCATGTGCTCTGTCAGCGACTCTAAATACAGCTCTTCTTACGGTAAAACGTAGTCAGAAATACACGATTTTATAAAATCATTAAAAAATAAAAACTTGAAAGATTTTTGACTTTTTTTTTACTTAAATAAAATGTTTATATTCTATTACACAAGCTAAAACTGTGAAACAGTTTGTCATTCATATGATTCAGACAGAGCATGATCAGGTCACAGTGTGAACGTGGGAAGAAGCACAAAATGAACCATCTTTGAGGCTGCAGAGGGACACAATAATAATAATGTCTGTTTGTTTTTCAGATGAAAATAATAATAATAAAAAAAATGATGGTTGTTTCTTAAAGTAGCTTATTCTTGGGATCCCCAGGGACCCCAGTCAGTAGTCCCTGTATGTTAAATATGTTGGTAGGATGAGGGTTAAGTGTCTCACAATCACATTTTCAATCAAACAGCGGTATACTGTAATTCAAAATGTAGAAAATAGCACCTCTGTGTATAAGCTTTAAGTGTATAGGTTATATAAATATACATGCAGAAAAAAGAACTTATAAGAAGAAGCTTATAATAGAGCTGCATCATATTGCACATGTTGCACAGGCTCACACAGCTGCGATGTTGAACTCTCTGGCTGCTGTAGCCTCATCTGAACTTTCTGTATCTCTCAACTATTACAACTCAGCTATTATTTGAAATAAAATAATAATACTTAGCTTGAAATAAGCCCTTATATTCATTTACATCTTGTAAATAAGTTGAGATAGCCTTCATTTTTGCGAGTGACTGAAGACCCTCGTTTTGTGCACATTATGCATAAACATGATCAAATATTGATTTACGACTGCTGAGATTGCCAGTTCTGACAGAATCATCACCGTTTGCGTAACTGCATTTTCCCCCCATTCCAAAAACAACTGTGACGTTGTGAGGACATCAGATACCAAAAGAACAGCATGTGTTCTCCTCTTCCCCCGCACATGGTCAAAAATGATTTGTTGTTCTTGTTTATTGCAACAAGCTTATTGTCATCAAGTATTCAAAACTATATCCCCTCTCACAGAATCACATCTCTTGGCGATTCCCAGTGGTAGTGGTCAGGGGTCAGAGGTCAGGACTCTTTTGGAGCTCTGCTAAATATCAGAACAGATGGCAGTGATTTGGAAATAATATAATAAAAAATGCTTTTACTCCTAATCCTAAAAGCAGGACCAAATATGCGTCACTCTGAGAATTTTTTGGCAACTCAGGAGTGATTTCCTACTCTGAGACACTTCATAAATACAGGTCCAGATCTCTCTTCCTGCTGAATGAAGCCCAGAAAAAAAAAAAAAAAAAAACTTCCCTGCTTTTCTGCTCGAGATGCAAAACGCAGCAACTACTACCAACAGAAATTCTGATGCAATTAAGTTTCTCCAAGCTTTCTCAAATTGTGATTAAAATTTTAGGAGATATTGCTATAGATATCATGGTAGAAACGGTAAAGCAGGAAAGAGAAACAACAGAAAAAATGTTGATATTTGCAGATGGTCTTCCATCTGACAGCACAAGCCTTTTGACCTCATCCAGCTCAGATGCATTAATGATTTATCTGACCAAAAGCTAAGTTTATGGATGAATAGCCCGACAGAGAGAGTATTTCTTTCACTGTGATGCTAACTTTTTTTGCTTGTCCTCCTGAAAACAGGTGCCATCAGCAGCGAATGGTAGAAACTTCAGAGGCAAGAGAGACTGAGGGGAGATAAAGAGAGTGAAGAGGCCTTTGAGTAACAGCTCATCTTTTATTTGGCAACACTTCAAATGTAGTCCATTTACCACGTCTAGACGAGACAGCTTTCACAGCCAGGGTAGGGTACTGTTTCTCTTTTTTTTTTTTAACCCAAGTATATAAAAGCTATTTACTGTAACAGCAGAAGACAGACAACTCTTTTAGTTTTCCTACCACAGACGCTCTACTTCTCCTCTACGTTGCAGATGAGTTTGTCAGATGCCTGCGTCCTCCTCTCTTTCTCTCACTCCAACCCTCCTCCTCTCTCTTCTAGCAGTCTGTTTGAAGCTGTGAAAGAAGTGAGACAATCCGATCTTGTTTGATGGATAGTTTGAAAAACGCAGCGTGCGAGATCAGGGCTGAAATGATGTTCGTTTCTCGTGGCTGGTCTTCAGAAAACAGGTCGTACAAAGGGACTTGTTCTCCTTCTGCGGCCCTTTAAATTCGACAGTCAGTGTGTTGAGACCGCTTATGTACTCTAACTACCGCCACAAGCTTTTCATGTGGCTCTTCGTGCTGTTCTGCCGTTCAGAAGCAGCGTATTAAAAGATGCAGTCTGCAGAGAAGACTTTCTGCTTCAAATATTTGTGGTTTTGACATCAGGTGCATCTAAGCGGACCTGGAGACAATCCCAGCATTCCTCTGTTTTCCTGCTAATGACAAAGTCATTTTTGCTGTTGATATGATGGATATGATGGAGGTTTGTACATTATTTGACTGCAGTTCTCACTTATAATTTACCCAGAACTGATTCCACTGAGGCATTTGATCAGATTCAATAGATGCATGCGTCAAGAAATGTTATCATTTCAATGCTGGTTCTCAGTAGAGAGATTCGATGTCCCATGATGGGGAAAATGTTGTTTAAAGGCTTGCATTTTCTAACTTCATCTGGAGTAAAAAGAGAATATTTTCAAACTGTCGGGAAATTCAAATCAAATTTGAAGAGTTGGAATATGAAAACTAGAAATATCTGAGATATAGGTAGCTTCATTCCAAAATTCAGACTTTTTTTTTTTTTTTAAATATTACGCTTTAAAAAACTCTAATCAAATTAAAGAATAGATACAATGTGCATTACAAAGCAAAAATAAGGTAAAGGCAACTTGGTGCCTACATTACCCACAATGCAATTAGACCATCAACAGTTCAGTCTGGCATGGTAGTAGTGGCTAACCGTAGCCTTGAGCCTCTAACCTGCAGCAGAGATGAGGAGCAGCTACAGAAGTCTGCTGAGCTCACTTCTTTCTAACTCAACACATTTTTTTCATTTTCAACCTTGTAGTCTTCAGCACCACCTCACGCTGACTCATGTGACATCACTCGAGGACACTTATCGGACTTTGCGTAGCTCCCTCTGGGGACACGAGCACCGCATATATCTTTTTTCCCCAACATCAGTGAAGCTTCTCTTTAAGAGTCACATCTACTGTACAAATATATGCAACACACATAAATAAATATATACATGGCATATATATTGTCAAACTATGTGTAATACTGAAGGGAAAAAAACAAACTTTTGGTGCCCATCCAGGAGCAGTATCTTTATGGATCTGGCCACAGGACACTGAGAGGCATGGGCTGAAAGCGACACATAGTCTGCACCAACTTTGACCAGATTTGTTCAATTTTTAAACAAAAACAAAGAAACCTTTTGTGAAGTTTATTGGTGACGATCATCTGGTCTCTTTAGGGGGGGTAAATCCAGAATTTTAGACATGACGTTACACAAGACATGCCTCGAGTTTCCAGATTCAACATAGAAACTTAGAAAGGGTACTGCCTTAAAGGGCACTTGAGAGATTAAGTATTCTACTTCCATAAAGTTGAGGGACTTGTGAGAGATGGATTAAAAAAATAATGATCAAAATGTATGGACTAGTAATTCAGTTTGATAGCATCTTTTGTTGGAGCCGTCTGATAGATAGAAGACCTTTCAAATTCATGTTTTGCAATGCAAGCTTCCTGTTAAGAAATCTTTTGTCTCCAATGCTAAGCTAAGAGAACCCTGAGGACATGACAAAAGAAATAAGTACACAGGATTTTAGCTAACGTTTTAACCATTTATGAGGGAAATGAGTGCTTTGGGAGCTAAAGTCCAGTGTGTGGTCACTGAATCTGTTGTCCTGCACCTAGTCTAAATAAATGATGTGCACACAACTGCCTCTCTGTTTGATCATCAGCATTATTTTCAGACTTTAGTAAGCTCCTCCGGAGCACAGAAGACATTATACAGCTCCCCTTTAGCAACACACTGAGCAGATTAGCAGCAGTGTACAGCAGGTATGATCATCACCTGCTCGCTGGCTCTAACTCACTGAAGATTAGAGCTACAACGCTTCAAGGCTAAATTGCAAATGGTAAAATATTGCCACACTGAGTGGTGGAGTGGAACTATGTTTCCAAGCCGCAGGGTGTCCTTCTCCGCCTCGGCGGTGGGATCTTGGTCTTCTCTGATGACGGGGTGCGACTGTGGCTTCTGGGGAGTGTCTGGAATGGGTGCCATCTCCCTGCGGTGCTCCACAGAGGCCTGATGACGGGAAGAGAAGGGACATGTCACCGTCCTCAACCGGCCATTGGTTGACATGGGAGGACGATGAGGAGAAAGAAGGAGGAGGAGGAGGCGGACGGGTGAAAACGGAGGGTGCATGGGAATGGCTTATTCTCTCCTCCACCGCCCTGCAGCTCTGGCATATCACCAACGTTATGGCGGTAATTGATTCTCTCTGTGCCATTAGTCTCTGAGACAAAGATGCGCCAACGAGAGGGGGTGCTGTCACTTAGAGGCTGGCATGGCGCCCAGCCACACACTCTCACCAACACACAAGTAGATACATGCACAGATATACTCGTTTTACAGACACACACACATTTAGTTTTTCACACAGATGCAAAGTAGCATCGGTATAATGTCAGCTGTCAAGGTCTGTTGAAGCAAGAGCATTGCTCATTTGCAAATAAGCCAAACATCAACAGTATACAGCGCGAACATGGTTAATGCAGAACTCTACACAGAGGAAAATCAAAGGGAATACAAATGACTGGTGATCAGATTTGACATTCTCCTCTTATACATGACATTATTCTGTTTGTGTTATGTTTGTGAGGTTACTGTGGTCGCGGCAGAACAGCATTCCTCCAAAAGACACACACACACATACACACAAATTTCCACACACTTGAATATAAAACGAGAACTCCCCAGACAAAGAGCAGGGCATGTCTTTATCTCATTAAAGTTAACGAGAGGCTGCTGTCTTCTGCCTGCAGACCAGCTGTAATCTGATACAGGAGCCCTCGCTGTGGGCATCAGGCCTCAGTGCCGTCACTACGAGCACCGTGATGCTCATCACCGTCATCACCGAAGCTGTCGCCGTCATCCCTACCGGCACCTTAACGCTCATTGTTGTCATCACCGTAACTCTCATCGCCGTCGTAACAGCAATTATGGAAATCTTCACCGTCGCCACGTCATCTTATCGTCTTAACCGTCGACACATGAATGCCAAACATTGTACGCCGTCACCATGGCAATCGTCTTTTGTCATCCTCTCCAATGCTGTTTCTCATCACCATGGCCACGGCAGCAGTACCTGCTTTCACACTGAGGCAAAGAGGTGGAACAAAAGCAGGTAAAACCTACTACACCCACACATAAATACACACACACATACACAGAGAAAAAAGGAGTGCATGCACTGAATGCCAATTAACCAAATGAAGGATAAGCTAGCGGAGACAATAGCCCCTCAAAGTCAGTTACGAGCTAATTAAAGAACATATAGCATACAATCTAAGATCACTCAGATCAGTTTGCCCTCGGGCGTTGCGAGCTGCTTCATAAGCGCTCTTCTACATCTCTAAAGTGAGCTCTGCATGTAGGGACTGATGTAAAAGAATAGGTACAAACTGGTGGCAGCCCTCCATCACTCCAGTAAAATTTAACCAGCCCTGCCTGACTTTATTCCTTCCACCTCTCAAGGCCTGCTACTACTTGGATGCTCATTTGGAGTCTTGTAATTAATTGGAGCCTCTATTTTTTCATCTATTTTTGTTTGGCTGTTGACCGACGTGTGGTCCTCTCACGCGCTCGTCTTCAGGTCGACGTGGCTCCCTAATTAAGACTCCAGAGGACGGCTAATTGCTGTTGCGTGCCTCTCGGCGGAGCAAGGGAGCCTTCTCCCGGCGCTGCCCGGAAAGAGCGCCCGAGCGCTGAATTAAAGGGGCTTATGTAAGCTTGCGGTGAAACTATTAAACACCAACCAACTTTTCCTTGTGAGGAACTGCCACTTGATTTAATGGGCCTCATTAAAAGTGCACATCACAGAGATCCAAACCGCTCTCTCCAGCTTCACACGACAATGGGATAATAGTTCCTCCTCCATGCTGTCAAAGCCTAATCCTAAATATTGAACAGTGCTATTGCTCCCACAGAACGATCCAAAATGGGCTGCAGCATTCTTAAAAGGAAGGATTCACGTCATTTGTCTTTTTTGACAAGGGGCAGAGAGGAGCAAGCGAAGGAATAGATGGCACTGAGCAGCTCGCCGTTGTTTATTGGGAGAGGTAAATGGAGAAATCTGGAGCTGAATGAAAAAAGATCCTGCGCCACGCTGAAATATCGCTTTCATATCACACATTTTTAAATAAGCCTCTTCCGACGGGGCGCAATCAAATACATGTTGGCATTGCTTATTAGGAGATTTGCACGGTTGAAATCTGATTAAATGTCACAAAGTAAAGCCTCACATCTGTCAATAGATGCACGTCAGTCCATTTTAATATGATTTACACTCATTCAAATGTAAAAAAAATATATATACAATTTTTTCATCTAGTGTTACTTGTATTGATGAACCTACAGAGAATTATCACCAACCCTAGTCTACGGATCGTTTTAGTGTCTTTCAGCTCATTGTTTTGGTTTTGAACGCTGCAGTTTTACTGGTTTGGTTCAATCGCATTGATTTTATCAAACTTTTTCCCATCTGCAGGTAGTTCTTTTTTAGTGAAGACCCTCTGGTAAACAGACAGCAGACAGGCTATCTGGTGAACATGGTGAAGCATTTAGCAGCTAAAGAGCCAGGCATTTCCCTCGGGAGTTAGTGAGGGGATGTTGCTCTGTATCTGCTGGATGTGTCAATAGGCAACTGTATAATGTGTTAATATGTTATATTTTGTGTTAACAGCTTGTTCTGCTGCCCATTTCAACCTTTAACCTTGACCTTCATTTTAAAGAGAGACGTTCTTTCATTTATTCTTGTGTAAGAATCCAAGTCCAAAGGAAGACGAGACCATTTGGAGAGAGAGTATAGATTCTGTAGGAGGGAGGAAATGAGGAAACGTAGCAGCAACAATTACTTAAGAGACACAATTAAGGCTTGAGCACAGCAAAGACCACTACCACAATGGGCGCTTCGGCAGATACCCTTGAAACATTCCCTCACTTCAAACACATAAGTTGTGCCTCTCATAGAAAAAAAAAAAAAAGCTCTAAGAGAAGAAAGAGATGGTAAAAAAAAAACAAAAACAAATCAGGAAGAAGCTGGAAATGAGTCCAACTCATGCATAACTTCAAACACTCCATCTTCAAAGTTGCATAACATTAAAAACCAAGCCCACTCCGAGTTCTCAACATCAAAAAACCATCCAGCATCGAGGGGACACTGCCGAGCCTGCTGAGCCATGCCCTCGCTCTGAGGCGCGACGTGCACCCACCCTCTTCTTCATCTTCATCCTTTGTCGTCCCTTGCTACTGTCCTTGGGGTATTTTTTACCAAAGAGCAATACAGCATTATGGGTAAGAGGAGGGCCAGGTGGTAACACACATAATGACTTCCTGCCCCAAGAGCAAGCGTACAGAACACAGAAATCCTCTGAATTCTTTCCACCAGAATGGATTTTAGATCACATGCATATATTTTTCTGTTTGTGTGAGAGTCTGTAATGACAAAGACTGAGGCTGGGAAGCGGCGGCTCCCGATCTTTATTGTCTGACGACCTCAACGACTCCCTCTTCATGCTGTCTCAGTTGCACCCGTGTTCAGGTGTTACATCTGGCTCAATGGGCGGATTATTTTTAGAATCAATCATTTTAATTTTCTTAAATTAATTGAGCTACAATCTTTCCACCTTCCCCCTGGCAACTGCAGAAGTACCCCTTGTGAACAACTGGGTCTAACCACAATGCTATTAAAGCATAGGTGCTGTCATACATACTGTAAGAGATCTGAGCATAAAGCTGCATTCCCGAGCAACAAAGTTTCATCGTGCTGCTCCGAACGGCGAATAAAATGTGCAGTTTTACAGCTCTGGGAAGCTGTAGGATCAGGTGTGAGGTGACAATAAGCAGATTGCAATCAGCAGGTGCAAAGTGTGATCATGCTGTCATAGAGAAAAGACAAATGTATAGGAGGCGGCATTGTGCACAGAAAGGTGTAAAAACACTCCGGTGTCTTTAAGTCTTCACTTGGCTTTTCCCCTTCTTTGTCACTTTCAAATGCTCCTGACAAATTCTCCAATATACTCATAAACGCATACAAAATCCTGCCCACACATTTAAACAGAAAAAGCTCTTCACAAGCGCACCTTTCCACCCACATATGTTGACATACGCACATGAACAAACTGGTAATGTTCCATCAAAGCTTATAGCGCCCATTAAAACGCAGAGACAAACATGGAGCCACGCTCGTAGTTAACACCCACACACTCTTGAATGGCGTGCCTTTCCATCACTGCAATTGCCAGTGACAGTGACAATCATGTACCCCACTCAATTACACCTGGCTAATTGTTGAGATGCCACATTAACATAGAGAGACTCACAAAGACAAGTCACACACTTTATATGAAGTCTAAATATATATTTATATTTATAAACACATAGTCCTGTGATACTTGTGACAAAACATATAGTATTGCAGTTTTGCATAAGCATGCAACGCCCTCATGTAATCAGATAATGGATTATTTAAGCATCTGCTCTCACCGTGCCATATAAACCACTGGAGATACAGTACATTTTCTTTCTCTTTTTTTTTTTTCCACTCAGACAAACACACACACACACACACACACACACCCCGTGCACAGTACACGGCACACACTTTGCCTGAAGGATTTTAATTTGAGATGCAGACTCCAGTGTCATAGTGAATGATATTAAAAGTCGTATCATGAATAAATCAGGAGACAGAGGACTCACCTCAGCAATGTGACAGATAAGCAAAGAGAAACAGCACACAGGAGGAGACAGAGCGAGCGGGGAGAGAGGAAGGAGTTCAGGACTAACGCAGGAAAGACCGATAAATAAAGCTACTTGCATTTTAACAATACAGACAGCAGCACTGGTTTGATGTGGGCCATTAGTTTATGGCACTTCCTAACTAGGCTGTAATTGCTTTACTGCTAAATCCACAACACAATCTGTCATCTGATCACTCAAGAATGCTGGTTTTTTTTTGTTTGTTTGTTTTTTTACGACTGCTTCCAAACAGGAGACATGTTCATAATGAAACCTTTCATTTGGAACAAATCACTCAGCCTCGACATCAATAGAAATTGACAATTTGTCCATTTGTCATGTAGTTTCTGAACAAGACGGGATGTCACAGCAGGGGAGCAGTGCATCCAAAAAAATTTTTTTGAAGGGGGCAAGAATTCATTCAAACCTGTCAACAATTCAATTCAAGAGGGCAACGCCGATGATGAAGTGATGTGTTGGTTCAGGAGCTGTAAACATGTGTGACCTTGAAGGCTCTGTCTCACACCAGCAGTTGTTAGTGCTTCTTGACCTCGTCCTCCTCTTTAGCACCATACAATAAAAGAGGTGCTTATATTTTCTAGGCCGCCGCTACAAACTCTTGATCGACGTTTGCAGTGGGTGACCCGCGTCCACTTAGTTTTGTGTGCCATGAAACAATAATGTTGTGCTGTAAAGGAATACAACGCACCAGATTCCACACACAGTGTAAATACATCTGGAGTTTTATGGATTATATTAACTTATATTAACTACTAGAGGTGACTAAACACAAATGTCGCCACTGGACTGTGGCAGGCCGTCTTTAGTCACCACAAGCAGGCAGTGAACGCACTATATGCATGTTAGCTGGCTTGCAATGTACTTACCAAAAGTTTGTTTTTGTGGAGTGTGTCTGGTGAGTTCCTCGTGTGTTTTCAGCTCAAAACTTAGGTTCTTTGTGTTGTTTTCTTTAAGACCTGCCATTCTCCTTTTCTTCTTACCCATACGTTAATGTGTTTGAGTCATACACTGCCAATTTTTTCGCTCAAGTTGAAACATTTTCAACTCAAGTGGTCGCCTAAATTTGCCTTAATTTGCGCTGCCCAGGAAAAATCGTGTCAATTATGCATTGACTTTACATGCTCCCGCCCAGTATTCCTAGTAATTACATCACTACTGGATGACTCTGCACTTTCCAGTTTACCTCCGATGCCAACACTCAGTGCCAGCGCAGGAAGTAGCATGCCCCAGCGAGGTGGAAAGTAAGGCCCTGTTAAGCCACTGTATTCAGTGGTGGTCACTCACGTTTTGGCAGCGTTCAAGAACTCGAAACAGTCGCTGTAGTTATGCACATAAAACGGAAAAGAAAACAGACGTGAAGCGTAAAAATATGCACGTTGGATTGATGAAAATAGAAGTGCATTGTTCAGTCAGATGTACATAAGACGGGTGACTCAACTGTGACCAGACAATAACCATAGTTTATTTGCCATAATCACAATCTTTCCCTAACCTTAACCATTCAATAGTTGCATTGCCATTTGCCACTGGACATAAAACTACTGAATGTAATTCATGGTTTGGCAGAATTGTCCAGTAACAACATTCCTGTCTGGCGAAAAGGTTTGGTCTTGAAGGAGCCTAAACAAGGACACACTGTGTCATAGATGCACCGCTCATACATCGGACTCCTGAGTCCAGATGTACGATATAAATGATTCATGCACCACTTTCCACAGAGACATTGATATTTGAGTACTGTGAAAGTGGTCATACCTACACACAGACATACATGGGCCTATAGAGGCTATAGAGCTGAGCTGAGGTTGAGAAATGCAACATGATTGCACAGTAATGTTGCAATATCACAAAATTATAAATTTATCCTGTATTGTCCTGAACAGCATCAATCAATAGGATGTTATTGCTTACATCACGCTTCACTTTGTAATATCTATACTCCTAAAAACACTAAGGCTGCTTTGGTGTTGTTTGAGGGTGTCAGCAGAACAGGGACAGGTCACTTTTAAATTCAAACAACATCTTCCAACATCCATTTATGGGTAATTGTAGGAGAGGCCAGTAGACTTCTGCGTGCGTGAGCAAATGACCTGAAATGTAAGTACAACAGGGAACAATGCTAAATGGCGTTATTCAAATACTATGTCTGCTTTTTGTGCACAAACACACAAAGTTCTGAGCCTGTCCCCAACAGCAGGGTTGGTAGTTTGTTCAAATGATGAAACAACCTATATTTAAAAAAAAACCTGCTTGTCGAAATCATCTTATAAGAGCAACATACTGTAAGCAACATATTTTCACCTCAGGCAATTTAAACTGCTAAACTGAGCAGAAAGTCACCGAGCCTGGCATCACTGATACACCGTACTGGACTGTATCTCTATCTGTGTAGCTCTGACCTCGAAGTGCTTGAACAATGGTGATAGAATAGTATAGAAAAACTCTGATGAAAGTGTTGTAGGTGGAGGAAATATACTCTATTTTACCATGTTTCTTACTAAAAAAGATTACTGTATAATGTCCATTTGACAAATCTTTGTCTTTGTCAACTCATGTAGTATTATATGACAGCCTTCTCTCTCCCAAGTCAGCAAATACAGCAGCTTTGACACAGAAGGTACCGCTCTAGCCACATTTCTGAATGCACCCATCTAACATAATGTTTTTATGTGCCCTTAAAGTCAGGTGACATAGTATAAAGGGCAAGAAAGTCTGGATATGGAAGTGGTTGAGGGGGATGGATGGATTTTCACCCAGGTGCCATGTGAAATCAACCTTGACTTATCTTTAACGTATGTGAAACGTTACTGACTTCTACATATTTTAACCCAAACCAAGTGTTTTTTGTGCCTAACCCTGACCATTGTTTAAACTCATGAAATGTGATATTTTTCTAAGCAGGATTTGTTTTTAACAGGACGTTGCATATTAATGTTAATATTAATGACCGTGGATAGAGGGTTCAAGCAGTGTGCGAGTTTGAAGTGCAGGGCCACTGACCAAGCTGCCGTTTTTTTGACCAGGTGGGAG
The DNA here is from genome assembly GCA_946959425.1 of Argyrosomus regius. NCBI lineage: Eukaryota > Metazoa > Chordata > Actinopteri > Sciaenidae > Argyrosomus > Argyrosomus regius. Next base: position 8,100,081 of record OX336899.1, on the reverse strand, counting down.
GGATAACATGTTGTAGATGCACCCACTCACAAACAGGTTAGAAAGGGCCATTGTGAGCGAGTGAGTAAATGAGTGAGTCACCAGGGTTACGAGGTGATTCACATCACAAAATATAGGAAATTACACAGTTCCCAATAGTGAAACTATCAAGACTAACCAACACAAAACAAAAGCTATAAAATCTCATTCAGCATTTTGGAAAATAAAATAGGCATATTTGGATTTTTTAGATGAGAATATTGATACCACAGTCACACCTGTAGATTAAGCACAGAGCTGGGAGTTAATTAGCCTAGCTTAGCATAACAACTAAATGCAGGGGGGAGCCAGCTCGCTTTGTCCAAATTTGGAGTCAGTTTTAATGCTAATCTTGACTCCAGCTTTATGTTCAACAGGCAGACTTCAACATTTCCATCAAGGCTTCTAAAAGAAAGTATAAAAGCACATTTCCCTGAATGTTTCAACTATTTCTATACAGTGGTAACATGGTTTTGCCCAGTATGGGGCAGAGAAATTAAGCTGTAAACACAACACTGACATTACATTAGTTGATGTGACAGACATATTAACAAACAGCTCCCTGTGTACACACAGCATGGAAAAACATTACCATTTTCCTTAGAGTGTAGTGTGAAAGTGTAGCTTTAAGTCTGAATGGGAATGACTCTTGCGCAACACTGTTTTTATTTACATTCAGGCTGGTGGAGGTTCCTTCCTTACCACAGCTTCATAAAACAAAAAGTCTATAAACCTGTAACAAAACGTTATGAGCTGGATGTCTTTATTTTACTATCCTTCCATAATGTTTTATTTGAAATAAACTCCCCATTTGAAGAGTTTTCCCCCTGAAAAGCTGAGCTGTCTCACACTGCTGCAGCCTCAGACAGAGTTTTATTCATATGGAGAGTTTTTGTCTCCTGCGATACTCTGAACATCCCCCACCCATGAGACCCACCCACCCAGAGCGATTCATGGGGGGTCAGGAGGACAAATGAACAGAGGAGGGAATATCTGTAGGTGGGAGGCTGCATGTAATCTGCAGCTCCGTCTAACTAGCCAAGAGGAGGGTCCACCACGTCAACTGGTGTCTGCAGTGTGTACGTGCACATACATGTACATGAATAATGCGTGTTTGTGTGTCTGTGGTTACCTCTGAGGGGAGACGGCGGTGCTGTCGGCAGGTTAATCCAGCCCTCAGGCTAAGCATCAAACTTTCAGATCAAAGAATCAATAATTCAGACAGCAGCTTGTCAGGATCTATCACAGAACACAGACTGAGCGGCAGGCAGCAGCACAACAAAGGCACAGAGGTGATTTACAGCCTCATACAATTCACACACATACAAATAAAGGTGGACGCAGGCTCCCTGCGTAATTGCGCGCCAATGCTCTCGCTCGAATCGCAAGCCGCGGATGCACGCACCTAACGCTCAAAAGCAAGGAAACATGCGCATACATAAATTCACTCGCACACAAAGAGCCACGCCTTGACTTCAATCCCGAGAGATATTACAACATGCACTGAAAAAAAAAAAACTGATTGATGGTCAGAATCACTTTTTGATTCCCAAACCTCAGAATCTGAACTCATTCCTAGCAGCGCGTCACCGATCTACTGCTGTGCTTAAGATCCACCAGCTAGTCCTTGAAGTATACACCACCCTATTAATATGGCCATGGCAATGTTGTAAATCCCCTGCAAATCAGAGAAACATAGCAACAAACCATGTCTGTTTAGTGTGCGTTGTGGGGGAGTGAGCTGGTAGGGGGTATGAGAAATTGAGGGATATTTCAGAGCGTGGGTGTATAATGGCTATCAGAGGTGACTTTCAGTGGGATCAACTCAAAACACTCGCGCACAAACACACAAACAAGCTTTTTTCCTGTTCCTCGCACAGTCACAGACACAGAACATTAGCTTATACAGATACCCATATCAAATGATCATGCAGCAGCAACTAGCAAGCTCTGTGGGTGTATGTGTGTGCAAAACATTGTGTGTGTGTGTGTCTGCATGAGGCAGTCATAAAGTGAAAGTGCTGACGCTCGGAGACATTTTCTTGGAGCTGAGTGAGCCCCTGCAGGCCTGGTAACCTTGAGTTCCATGCCATGTGTGAACCAGAGGCTGGCAGTCAACGTAGTGTGTGTTTGTGTGTGTGTGTATATATACTGTACAGTGGTGACCAATCACAGCTCCCCTTACACCCACAGGTTGTCTCTATGTCGTAAGTCTTTACTACAGGCGAGTCACCGTTTGTGACACCAAACTCAGATTTTTCAAGATTTTATGTTCATTTGCCGTCAATCCCATTTATTCACACAGTGAGTGTTTTGTGGACTGTTTAGCCCCGAGTTTCACCTCTCAGGATGCGCTAAACCTCTGACAGGTTTGTTGGATCTGGAAAGTGGACAGGAAAATGTACAGACACTAATAACATGCACATGTTTCGGAGGGGAAATCATTTAATCTATATTTTGATTCACAGGTAGAGAAATTCTGCTGTACACAATTATGTTGATTTTATTCTTTCTGTCTCTATTATATTATTTCTTGTGAAATAATGCAACAATCTGAGAAAGAAAAATCACCCTTTGATTGAACTGTTTATAACTTATGGACATGTAACATGTCATAATGTGTCACAAGGACATTATGGCCTCATATTAAAAGGTCACCATCCAGAGAAGGTTGGGAAACAATTTCCGAAAAGACAGTAGACATAAACACGTTGAAGATGATGTATGATTAAATACTGTAGTGAAGTGCTGTTAATAGTCAGTCATTAAAATTGTGTCTTAATGAAATTAAATGTGGGTTTTAAGTTGGTTTGGCTCCGTAATAACATCAATTTCCTGACCACTTCTTTTTTAGACTACCATTATCATGAAAAAAGACAACACCCAATGTGTACACAAACATGTGTTCGGGTTCTTTTAGTCTGGGGTGTTTTTTATGGTTTAGGTTGGGTCTTATGGGTGGGAATATCACTTCTCTGTGCCTTGATTAAATTCAGATTTCAATCTCGATTTAAAATAGCTTCAATAAATAGAAATTGGGGCACTAATTTCGCCCTCTTCCTCCCGTACACTGTCTGCCTTCAGTCCAGTGAATTGTTATATTAAACATAGCTGGCTAACGAAGGTCGCTGTAAAATAAAGTAGAGCAAAGTGTGTGGGAGTAAGAATACCCTCTCCACTGCTGTGTGGATGCAGATGAAACAGGTTGTAGAGATTCAGAGTGATGCTGTACGACGTTTCTACAAAATGCTTAACCTTCAACTCGCAATGTTTGTTATTAAGTCTTTACATCTATAGAAATGCTCCCGATGACTCCAGCGTGTGCATGCACCACATCTTCCGGGTGCTGCACTGTGCCGTTGCAGTTATTCTTTTTCTGTTAATTCAACGTAGCAATGAGAAACCAAAACATTATTAACATAAAAAAAATGTGGAATCTATGAATTGATTCACAATTTGAATCACAGTTATCAAGTGAATGAATTCACCCCCAAACCCAGTAGGCGTCTTAGTTCTAATGAAAGGTCCATTATCGAGAACCTAGTGGCATCTTGTGGCGAAGTTGCGCATTGCAACCAACTGAATACCCCTCACCTCACCCTCCCTTCCTAACTTGAAAGAGAAACTCACAAAAAATGTGAAAAGGCCCTGTCTAGAGCGTCAAGTTTGCCCCTTTTGCTTATTCTAAGACAACAAAAACATAATCATTCATATTTTCAGGTGATTATACACTCATGAAAACATAGTTATGCATGTTATATTCCGTACTTTGTTGTTCTTTCAACATGAAATTGTACAAAGCCAGCTCCACATTGTTTTTCCTGTTTGATGTGGGAAAAACTTGGTCTGCACAGAGGCCTGACCTCATCCAACACCTCTGGGATGAACTGGAACTGATTGTGACCCAGACCTTATCACTCAACATCAGTGTTGGACCACAGTCATGCTCTTGTGGCTGCATGGGAGCAAATCCCTGCAGCAGGTTCAACACCTGCTGGAGAGCCTGAAACCACGTTTCAGGAAGTTGTTACAGTAATGGAAAGTTATGTTTCTAAATAGTTTGTTTGGGTGTCCACATACTTTTGGCCTTATTGTGTATAGGTTGTTTGTTTGTTTGTTTGAAGAATTTTAACTCATTGTGCCTATTCACTTTTCATACCAAACCTCAGGACGAAGACCAAGAGAGCAGGGAGAGAGAGAGAGAGAGAGAGAGAGAAATACCAATCTGACCTCAAGAGGAGAGGCAGATAAAGAGATAAAAGGATAAAGAGGGATGAGAGACGAGATGGAGGATGCAAGAGGGGAAAAGGAAGGAACAGCCTGCTTGCTTCCTGTGTTCATCTATATTTCACGGCACTTTCAATTAGTACCAGTATGGCTGCAGAGCGGCCGAGAGAGATAAAGAGAGAGATGAAGAGAGGGAGAGGTTTGCTGCAGGTCACTGTGGCCTGGTAATGGCCTCTCTCTCTCTCTCTCTCTCTATCTCTCTCTCTCTCTTTAAAGGTGTTTGCAAACATAAAGTCTGTTTGCTTTGGCCTGAAGCAGGGCACAAGTTCTTGGTTTGTTACATCTACATATTTCTCAGGTTATTTTTAATGTTGCGAAACTTCAAGCACGCTGTAATTTATCAAGAGAAGCCACATGGAAGAAGTCTTTCCGTTCATTGGTTGGTAAAACTGGGAGAAGGATCTTTTTTTTCTGGGGGGGAAAAAACTCAATTTACAACTTTTTTTTCACCCCACCTAGTGCAAGACGAAGTCAAGTTCAAAATACAAACACAATTCTGTGAATATGATATTCAGACATGGTTGAAATTAATTTTAAAAAACTGTTTTGAGCTGATAGTAGCAAGACTTTATGCCCCGAGTTCACCTGACGCAGGTAAAAGTTGACAACTTTACAAGTTTTTAAAAGCTATGTGAATTTTATTTATTTTTTTCAATCTTGAGCTGGGAATAAACTTTTATTTAAAGGTCCAGTGTGTCTGATTTAGGGGGCTCTATTTACAGAATATGGCAGAAATGTAATATAATATGCATAACTATGTATTATTAGTGTATATACACCTGAAAATAAGTCATGAGTCATGTTTTCAAATACATCACTAAATGCCTTTAAATCCTACACACTGAACCTTTAAAGCAATATTTTGATGCAGTTAGATGAGAAGATTGATAACTATCACGTCTACACGTTAAGTATTATTTATTATTATAATACAACAATATAACAATATAACAATATAACAATATAACATATAACGTAACATTTAGGCCGCATTCAGACATAAATGTGTGTTTTTCCATTCATTTGAGTGTGGGTAGTGCATCTTGGCTGCAGCGGTGAAGTTGAGCCAAGTACAATTTTTGAAAAAACGCAGCCTGGCATCACAGGTTTGTGTTTTGATCAGTTAAAAGGCAAGGCATGTTGACTCTACCAAAAGATAAAAGCTTGGGCATGTCCGTGTAATAAACCACCTACCGCAGTGACATTAAATCATGGCTGACACCAGAATATCTTTCTTGACAACTTCAGATTTTGGACAACTAACCTTGAGAATGTTACTGTTGATGCTGAGACCTAAGCAGAAAATGTAGCAGCAGCAGTCAGCTCTATTAATTTCCCCTACTGTTGACCTTACTTTAGAGGAGCCACCATTCATTCACTATTTGTAATTTGAGGATTGGCACAACCAATGAAAAAACTCATTTTAATTGATTTTTGGGGCAACGCAAGAACCTTTAAAGACAACATTGACATTATCACCCCAAACTATGCCTATTAGCCCATTAACACAGCAAAAAAACAGCCACAGAGCAACATTTGCATTCAATTAATTTCGTGTTTCTGGCTGCCTGACAAACATAAGTCCAATATTCACTCTCCTTGTAGCTCTGCTTAGGTCTCCATTATTTTCTAAGAAAAAAACATCTTTAACTGCTAAATGCTCCACTATGTTCACCAGCTAGTTGCTACCTTTGCATATCTGCTGTATAGTGTTGGGCAGGTAGTGTAGAGTGGGTTTGTCTGAGGTTTTCTTTGATAAAATAGCTGCCTGCTGCTGCTAGAAGAGACTTTGATGACAGCAGTGAGAGTGAACTAGAACAATAAGTAGCTCTGCAGAGCTGAGAGGAACTGCAGTCGGGTGATAGTTCTCTGTGGGTTCATCGCTGCTAGTGTCATCTTTCTCATTGCACATAGTCATTTAATCCACCAGTATAAAAATATTGATTAGACCAGCTTTAAAATTAAAAGCAATGGGGGGTATTGCCATTAAATACTCTGGGTTGAGATATTAAACAGTGCTCCCTGTAGTTGTAGTCCCAAAACCTCCATCTCACCAAGTCCTGTGTCTGATTTGTGTGATCGCTGCTTTCTTATGGACAGTTGAACCCCTCTAGAGTCCGCAACAACTGTTCTCAACCAACTAACCACAGAGGAGCCTGTCAGCCAAATGACTGGCTTGTTGTCAGAGCAGATCAGAAGTAGTGAGGCGGCACTGATGCTACCTCCTCTGACCTGCGTGAGGCTGCAGCTACTGGTTGTGAGTCCTCTGCTGGGTACCACTAAGATCCAAGCATCACCAAAATTTCACTGTAACCGCTCACTGCAGTGTCAGACTTCACAGTCAGCCACAGAGGAAAAAGTCATCAGTGAGATAAACTTGTGTTTTTCTTGTTGGAATACAACTCTGGGGGTGACCTCAAAGCTAAGAATGTCAAGCTGAAACATTTACTCCTGTGGAGATGGTTCCCTTGAAGAGAAGAGCTCAAGACCTGGAAACATCTTTAAAGTTTGAAATGGACTGCATTCTGGATGTTGTGAAATCAATTATGACACATTTTTTTTGAGCTTGTTAGATGCACAGCTTTAGTTTTATAGTGAATCATAGTCAGTTTGTGCTTGTAGAGCAAGCTTCAGCAAGTAATATTTCATCCAACCTTCATCCTCTGCTTTCGTTTGTCTTTGAGTTATATTTAGAGCTCATTTGAATAGTTACTTTTCAAAATAAAATATGCAAATCTCTTTCTTTTTTAATTATGTTTGTTATAAAACAGGTCAAAATCGGATAAAATGAAAAACCATAGTACAAAAATTGCAGCAGAATAACCGCTCATCCAAGTATTAGCTGTCAGCGTCACAAGAGAGACCCTTTATTGTAAACTGTGGTGGTCAATGTCATCTTACTGATGAAAACATCATGACTTCTGGATGTGCAATGACATAAAATTGATATGCTCCTTTTTAAAAAGTCATCAATTCTCAAATCAATAAAACATGATCATATTTAAGATGAAAGATAAGCTGCTTTTCAATGGAACAGCAAGATGGCTGACGACAAAAAATATATGTCATAAACCTTCTTTTTATTTGTACCAGAGTGCACAGCAGTTCTGTGAAGCTGTAATGCACAAAGTAAAGAAAACCAAAGTATTGGACAATCTGAGACTTTCACCTCATGAAGGTCAGGGGATCATCAAAATCAATGGGATTGATCCTCTAGGGAGCATGAATATCTCTACCACATATCTTGTCAGTTCGTCCAATAGTTTCAGTCCAGATATTTCTCTAAAAAACAAAAGTGTTGGACAAAGTGAGACTTTTACCTGATTGGAGAGCTAGGTGACAGGTCAGTGGATCATCAGGGTCACTTGGATTCATCCTCTGGGGAGCATGAATATCTATACCACATGTCTTTGTCAGTCCATCCAATAGTTCCAGCGTTCCAATTAAGACATTTTATTAAAAAACAAAAAGTGTTGTTAGAGAAAAAAGTCCGAAGGTCCCTAAAGTCAGTACATCATCTGTGGAACATGAATGTCTGTACAAGGTTCATGGAAATCCATCCACTACTAGTGTTGATATGTTTCAGCCTGGAAAGTGAAGCGGTGGACTAGGCGGCCATCATTGCCAGCCATAAAACCACAGCGATGATTTGATGTTTTCAGCATTTTAATGCCACATGAAAGAGTAAAGACAATTATGGCATGTACTTCACAATTCAACAGCTATCAGAACATTTCAGCTATAATCATGAACACTACAACAGTGGGACATTCATATGAAACTGTGACCATGACCTCATTTGATGGCACAAGTACAAACATCAAACATGTGACTGAAGACATGTGAATGAACAAGAATGCATGTTGAGAAAGACCTTTTAGTACTCTCAGGCCTCCTTGGCACACTGTTGGAAACCCCTGGAGTTGTCAGTGTGCTGGTTGTATTGGGGAGAAGGGGAATTAAGGGCGCATGTGTGGAAAGACCATCCCTGTTGCATCCAGCAGCTGTTATCTGGCACCACCTGCTTCTCCAGGGAGCCGAGGCCTACAGAGAAGGGACGCCAGCCCCGAGGCATAACCCCCGGCGATGTATGTCAGCCATATGCCCGGCCGGCTGTAGGGACCAGTGCAACAGGGAAAGAATGAATCCAGTGTTGGGGTTGAGACAGAGAGACACTGTCGTGTCAGGATGCACTCTGGCTGACAACTCAGCTGACACCAGGCCAGGTCAAACCTTGGCCACGGAGGACTAAGGGTTCAAGCTCGTCCCCCTAAGCACCGCGGCAGACCATTTTGATGTCAAACATCTCAGCGGTTTGATAAAAGTAGAGCCACAGGACACAGAGCGGGAGATGTGGCTGCAGGGAATGACGAGGAGTGACGCATCAGGAAATTAATTAACGTGGGGAAAGGAGTGAAGCACCTGCCTCTGGGCGCTCAGAGCAGAGCAGACGTCTGAATCAATGAGGCTGTGTTCGGCTCTCTTTGACCAGCCGGCCAACCCGCGGCGGTTAGCAGCATATGAAAGTGTAATGAGATGTCTATCGCCTGGCTCAACGTCACCCCCTCTGTTTCAAGCTAGCCAGAGCTGGATGGCAAGACTGTGATATGATATGACACCTTGGGAATTGCAGAGAATTGCCCCCCTTACAAAAAAATAAGAGAGCAGTCTGGAGGCGGACAGTGTTTTGGGGGGGAGATGATTCCTCTGATAGATGCAATCTACCTGCCATCCAATCTAACACTCCTCCAGCCTCTCAGGCTCAGTGTGATACTGTGGGTTTCCTCACACACATCGTCACACATCTAGTTTTAATCATGGTAGGATTGAGGGGTTTCAGCATTCCTTGCAGCGTTTTTGTGGCATGTTCGACTTATGTCTTATGCAAACCTCAGTTTGCTTAACACATGCACTGTGTCAGACACACTGTGAATTATGACCTGGGGAAAAAAAAAAAAAAAAAATCTGTGATTCTCGTTCTTTTTAGTTGAGTCTTCATATTTGGTGCTCGATGCTCGAAGATATGTCTTCTCCAGACATCATCAGTCAATCAAACACAATTAGCGTTAATGTTGACGGTGTGTTGGAGACGCTCTTTTCCTTGCCTTTCCTGTTATGTTGGTTTTCTGCTCTTGCTGCTTAGTCGGCGTTCAGACAGGGACAGGCAAAACGGATTTTCAATTCATTTCAGTGGGGGTTGTGCGTTTCCGCGCCGGCAGCCCGCAACGCAGGGGTTGACCACAAAAAACGTTGCCGGTGACCGGCAAGAGAAGTTGAGCCAGATTCAACTTTTGGGAAAACGGAGCCCCACGTCACGCTCCGGCTGCCAATCAGACACTCAGATCAGTCAAACCTCCACAGACAGCCTGAAATGTCTCTGAAGCAGAGACTATCCAGGTGGATTCATGGACTAAACTCTGATAATCTACCTGTGTGTGTGTTCTCACTTTGTTTATTTCATGTACCAGCTTCTAAATCTGAGTCTGACTCGCAATTTACGCCGCAAAATATAATGACACGAAGAAGTTGAATTTGATTTGTGTCCGATGATTAGAGAGAGAGAGAGAGAGAGCTTTGGAGACATAGAGTAACAACACAGAGAAAAAGCACCGGCCTCGATAAAGCTGTCATTAATCAGAGAAATAAAAAGTTATTTCCTGATTGTTTCACAGCGGTTACATTCAGCAGGTATAGACACGCCCACAGCAACCCACCTCAGCTCCCCTCACCCCCCCACCACCGCACTTCCCCACCACCGGTTGCCGGTTTCCCTGTCCCTGTCTGAACATGGCCTAACTTCCACTTATTCTGAAGAAAATAAAACACACTATAAGCCGCACTAGTCAATAGTTTTATATGGACAATGGGTCAAATAATTACGTGTGATGTTAAAAGGGCCACTTGTAGTGAGGAAGCCACAGAGAGTTATGACCTGAATCTGCAGGTCTCCGCAGCTCTAAAGAGGGCTTTAGCTCCTACGGTTGTACAGTTTCACTGCTCCCATCAACCTCGTTTTCCAGCAGCAGCCGGCAGCTGTTTTCAGCAAAAAGCTCTAATAAACCCACTGTACAATACCTGCCCAGCACCAAACAGCAGGCAGACACATTTACAGACTAGCTGGTGAACATAATGGAGCATTTAGCAACATGTTGGTGTGGGGACTTTAAAAGGAGAGTAAATATTGGACTTGCATAAATGGCAAATGGTTGCCTCTATATGAGGCTTTTATCCAAAGCACTTTAGAATTCTTTCATTCACTTTAAATTGTGTATCCACACACAAGTGATTCAGAGGAAACGTCCATATTGCATGTGATGAAGCCAGTGCGTGTGTACATTAAATATTATGCAAAAGACTCCATCTAACCAGCTTCCTATGAAGAACTACTGGCAGCTACAGAATGAGCTACGACGGTGGTTGAACACTGCGTATGTGATGACGTGTGTGATTGCTTGCTTGAAAACAAGAATGGCAAAGACTTTTCTTGATGGAAAAGATGTTTTCGCTCTTCTTTCCACCGACCGTCAAGAGTTTGACTATGTTATATGGTTCGTTGATGTGACTGGTTGAAGTTCGCCAGTGGTAGACGTTTATAGGCAGATGGTTCATCCAATGACCTGCCAAGCATGTCTCAAGTTCCTGCCCTTTTCCAAATCGTTTCCAATGATGACTTCCCAGATGGTTCTACAAAACAAACCATCCGGCACAGTTAGGTTAACAAAATAGATTAAAACTAGCAAATATTGCGATTGTCATTCACACAGATCTGAGGTTTGTGGTCCGTTTAAAGTTGGATCATAAGCAAATGATCAAAACGTGTGATGTGATGGTTGTTGCGAGAGGTGATGATGTCACTCTTGTTTGCCCAGTTTGATCTTCACTCCTCTCCACTAACACTCCACTCTCGCAGCTTTTCCATCATCTGATATGGTGTTTCATTGATCTGTTTTCTCTCCTGCTTGTTTTGGCATCTCAACATGGAGTCAACAAGAAAAAGTCCCAGGGGGGGCAGAGGATGGCTCAAGGTAGGATCGCGGAGATCAGTGCATGTGTGTGTGTTACAAGAAAATACATACATGCAATCAACTAACATATAGTTTCACACCATGGCAGTGACTTGCAGGTGGCAGTGATGAAAAACCGAGAATATTTCCAGAAAAACACTAATGCGTACAGCTTTACTTTTGTTTTTGCGTGCAGGACTTCCATGACTATTTTTCAGTTTTTATTTTATTGAGGTCCCATATTGACTTTATATACTTTATGTATGTAATTTACTCTTTCTATCTTGATCTAATAGCTTCTATATTGATACATTACTCGGGTATGCTGGCCTGTAAACAAGCACGCTGTGGCAGGAGCTTTGTCCCTTCTGCCATAGTATCTCTTAACAAAACACCCCAGTTACTGCCATGCGCTGAGTGCGATATGAATGGGATATGACTGGGAAAATGTGCTGTATTAAATGTTTAATTTTGTCGTTATGTTGTGATGTTTAATGTATCTGTATTTATGTATTTATGTGGCAACATTTCCTGGTAAGGACAATAAAGTATCTATCTATCTGTACTGTTAGCACAACTTGCCACAAGAGATTTATTTTATATAGATTATGTTATTAGTTTATAATTATTGATTCATTAAGGTGTAAGTAGCTTTTTGAACAATTTTTATATACATATATTGCCTTTTTTATCCATCCATCAGTGATGGTATTATTCTGTAACTAGTAACTATAGACGTTAGATAAATGTAGTGAGCAAAAACTACACTACTTCCTCATGATATTTAGACGAATAGAGGTATAATAAATTAAATGAAAATACTCAAGTACAAGTTAGTAAAAGTACTCCGCTTATGTAGCCTGGTCTTCATGGATGTCTCCTCCTGTCATATTCTAAGTTGCTCCGGTTGGCCCAGCACCCCCATCAAAATCCCAGTACTTTATTTTTACATAGACAGATGATCTCTGCTAGTAAACTAAGGGTGTTTATATACTGGAAGATTATTATCACATGTAAGACAACAAAGACTGCATACCAATGAGCAGCTGCAGACAGCAGGCAGGCCAGAAGGTAATAACTGGACAAATGGATTTTTTTTCCACCAGACTACTGTCAATACTATTTAAATAAAGAAAAAGCCTAATAAATTTCATTATATAAAACTGGGACACTAGTTGATTAGGACACCCTTGGGTTTTTTTTTCTTCGGTGAATTAATAAAATGAATTAATGAAAACTCCAAATTTAAAAAAAAAGATCAGAAACATACTAGTTAAATACATTTAAAAATTTAAAACCAGTAATGAGCTGTGTACAAAATTCATAGTAATGGTAGCATCATCTGTTGCGTAACAAGTCTGACGATACAAACAATACATTAAACTGAACCGGCACACCTTTGTAAAGGCTGACTAGTTTCCAATATCTTTGCTAGCTTGTGTACTTGTTACAAGCCCGGTGAGCAACCTCCATGACTGTGAAGTGGAGCCAATGCTGAAGTGCCAAAAACTGCAGTTCCTCGAACAGCCACTTGAGGCTGGTTACAGAACGAGTTAATCTCCATAAGTCCCCATGTTGAAATGTCCAACTTCACAGCAGAAATAAACATGTTTACAGCCTGGTACCAAAAACGGTTTTGGTCTCTAAAGCAAATTTTCCCATTCATGACAACTGTACTGAGGCAAAAAAAAAAATTAAGTCTTCCATTCAAATTATATTAAGACTTAAAGTTATGCATAGTTAACAGTATGGCCACTTTGACTGACAGGTAGGTGCCATCACAGATGGCTTCTTTGAGCACCCAGGCGTCCTTCGGCATTTAGGTCCACTGATGAGCCACGTCTTTGCCAAATTTTAGATTAGCCGGGAGGCAGAAGAGGCAGGACTACCAACATGGCTTTGGCCAGAGCCACGGATTTTGAGCTTCAAAATGGTTCTTTGCAAACCTATGTGTGATGTCACGCATACACTGTCCATTCTTTATACTGTCAGTGATTGTACTCATGAACAGCTCGGGCAGAACCAAATCTCAGATCATGGCGTGACTACCCTAATAAAATAACGATGTCAGGAGGGGGTCTAATTGCCAAAGCCTCCTTATATATCTCCTCAACTTTTCCTCATGTGCACATTAAATTTAATTCATTTTTAATAGCCCTTTAAGCCCTTGTAATTAGTCTCTGCTCATTTAAATTACTGTATTATTTTTAATATTGAGAGTAAGGTGAGTGTAGGAAGAAATGATGATGATATTCCTGCGCTGATAAAGAACATTTTAAGCACGCTTTACTTGCTTGTATTGTTATGCTACATTCCTTTGTCTTTGTTTTCCATAACGTTAATAAAATATGAAATATATTCTCGTACTGACTGACCCAGCCACATTTCTATGCAGGAAAAATCTGTTTTCAAGTCTCCACCTCCCCCACAAATATAACAATCAACTTCCAGATCAATTAGCATTCAGTATCAAATCTTACACAGTATGTACTAAGCCTGAGCTGCGTGTTATTGAGGGGATAATTGTTGCCTTGCGGTGGTTTGAAGTTTCTCGCTGACTGAATGACTGACTGACACTGATACATACACATACATGAACAGTAATTACTAACAAGCACATAAAGACACATAAAGAGTGAGTGACACTGATAATTAACACACATGCAACACATGCACTCCGCTTTCGTGTGCCTTTCAGAGGGGCCTGTGTACACCCCAGTCAGAATAATCCATCTCCATCATGTCGACACAGCGCTCTGTCTCTGAGATTGTCACACTCACTAATTACTCTTTAAGATAATCAGCCTGTGTGGCTGGAGATGCAGCTCCCCTCCATGGCTCTGTCTTCTCGGGGAATGAGAGGTTTAATCTGTGGCGAGATCAGAGCTACTGGGAGCAGGAGGAGGACGGATGGGAGGTGGATGGAGGGAGGCGGGTGGAAAATGAGAAGGAATTTGGGCATCTTAACAAACTCTTAATTACGTTCTCTATCCTCTGCTGGTGGCAGGCGTAAATGGCGGTCCCCAGGGAGCCTCTGATCCACTTTCTGATCTGCAGAATTCACAGCCGAGCTGCTGATCAAAAAGATGGAGCGGCCTAGATGCTTCAAACACATGGGACCTTTTTCCAGCGTGGGACTCGTTGCTTGTCATTGAGCGGAAGTTTGAATTGTCGAAATTCATGCTCAAAAAAGAAAAAGAAAAAAAAATAAAGAAGCTCAGCTCTCTTTAAAGACAAGAAAAAAAAAGGAAATTTGAAGAGAAACATGGAGCGTTCAATGGCTGCATGAATTGATAATGAGCATTCACGCAACGTGCTGAAGGCGTTTGTCCCATATAGAAGGCAGAATTCATTGGAGATGACCTCCACCCACATTCTTGCTGTTCTAATATACCAGGCACAGCTTTGATGTTGGCCATCAGTTGAATCCCTGGGGAGCCTCTGCTGTAATAAACCACAGCAGTGAGCAGCACTGCAACGCACTCGCCAGCAGGAAGTCCCGTCAGCCTGTCCCAGTTGCTCTCTGGGAGCTGCACAGGGGTCAGGAGGCCACTGAGACTGGATCACAACATGTAACCCTTCAGTATGATGACTGACCACCGGTGTCACAAATTAAATATAAAGTACAAAATAATGTGATAATAATCATATGTTTTTTTGTAATTTGTGTGCTACTTTACAGTTTGAGACGATCTTGTCTTTAAAATTATCAAATCTTTCATGACGGAAACTAGTTTCTAATTGGCTTGCAGGTGACATTTCAGAATGACACACATTATACAACGCCCTGGAGCACAGTGTGACCACCATTATAAATAAATGCACAAGGTACATTAAACCGCAGGTAACCATAGCAACAATACTTCTGTTTGATGACTCACTGAAATGAACCTACAGTAAACATCACTTAAACTGACCACAAACACCTTGGTTCATGATTTGAAGACAGCCCACCTTGTTTTCCTTTACTAAGTGACAGACTTGCATGTATCCTGTTGAAGAGGATAAGATAGTGTTCTTCACCTCATCTTTTATTGTCATGTATCATTCATTTGTTGATTTCTTTTGCAGTGAGGATGACCCTGTAGTGTAGTGTAGTTCTCCAATGAGCTGATAGAGACTGATTATGTCGGTACTGTAATGTGATTGGTGAAAAATGCTAAGGGGGTAAAAAACCACTAAGCATCAACGTTTGTTAGTGATATTCTCTAGTCATAAGTGCACTAACTGTCTGATTTCAGTCAGCCAATACCATATGAATCCCATAGCTTTAGACCAAGAGACAATCTTCATGACTCTGAGGTGAAGCCGATGCTGAAGTGCCAAAAACTGCAGTTCCTCATACAACCACTTGAGGCTGGTTGCAGAACGAGTCAATCTCCATAAGCCCCCATATTAAAATGTCCAACTTCACAGCAGAAATAAACATGTTTACAGCCTGGTACAAAAATTATTTTTAGCCTCTATAGCTAATTTCCCCGTTCATGACAACTGTACTGAGGCTGAATTTCTATGTAACTGACCCATTCAAATTATATTAAGGCTTAAAGTTATGCATTATTTACAGTGTGGCTGCTTTGATTGACAGGTAAGTGCCGTTACAGATGGCTTATTAGAGCACCTAGGCACCATTTGGCACACCCCAGGTCCACCGGTGATCCACATCTTTGCCGATTTTTAGATTATGCAGGAGACAGAAGAGGCAAGAATGCCAACATGGCGACGGCCAGCGCCCCCACACTTTCAGCTTCACAACAACTTGCTTTAGACACTGTTTTCACTATTGTGTAAAAGGGCTTTATCCTTTTTTGAAGATAGAATAATATGCAACAGTTTTCTTTAAAACTGCATTTAAAGCGTTAATATTTTAGTATGACTTCAGTACAACAACTGATATATCTCAAATGCCCACCAAGAAGTTTAAAGCTGACATGGACAGCCATGTACATGTGTGGCTCAGGTGTATACGAACATTCATTCATTCGCTAATATTTCAGGAAAAGTACCAGAGTTATAAAACTCGGGAACACTGACTTCTCATTATAAATAGCATTCAAACATCAAGCATGATAAATCTCTTTATGTGTTGGGAATTTAGTGCAAAAAATGTTGCCAACAGTCTGTGCAGAGTCAATTGCTGTATGAGTATATGCAGTGTAATTCCCTTCAGTTAGTATTATAAATATGTCACCTGACAGGTAAAAATGCCTTACCGTCTGATTTGTGGACCTCGTTGGAGCCATGCAGATCTACAGACAATACTAATGGCTAAAAAATGTTCCTTCTTTCCTTTGTGTTTGTAGAGGAAAAATATGATCACTTGGACGTGTAGTTACGATCTTCTCCTGGAAAGACACTAAAATTTATTATCAGTCAAAAATAAAGCAGTACAGCAGACTTTTTAACTCTTTTATTAAAGATGCAAATACAACATTATCTATCATTAATCATCTTGATGAAACAAAATGAGATTTTAGCATGAGTGCATTAATGATACAGCTTTTTGACGTGGATTTCCTGTTTCCTTTGTTAGACTACAATCACTATAGAAAGCTCATAAAACAAAATAATTTGCTATTTATTCACAAATCTACGCCTTTGAATTGCATGATTAATCCCCAAAGGGATTGATTAGTAGTCAGAATAGATTCCTGGGATTTTGGTGAAGAATTCGAGTGTGTCTCTCTAATGTTTACTGACAGACCCCACACATTATTCAACTCTGTATAGTTTATGCAGATATCATACAGCAGTACAGAGCTTGCACATCAGCCAGCACAACCTTTGTCAGATCACAAAATTCCATATCCTGTGAAATATGGGGATGTCTCTGAACTAGCTGCAGAAGAACATGCGAGATTAAGGAGGAAAAGTGCATTAAGATGCTTCGGCTGTAAATATATACGAGGAGGGAGAGAGTGAGAGGGAGAAGGAGTGTAGGTTTTTAAGTTGCTGTCACCAGGCTGTCACCGTGTCTGTCAGAACAGATCCATCACGGCTCTGACACGTCAGGCTTCACATTTGCATGGAGTGCAGCAGGAGCCCGTCCTTATTATGCATTCTGTCTCACACTAACCTTCCTCCCTCTACCAGATGAACTAACTAGCATCCGAGAGGCATATTTTATAGAACGGCATGAGCTGGGGATGATGGAGAGCTGTTATTGGCCTCTGACAGTGTGCATGTGTGTAAGTGTGGTGATGGTGTATGGGGGGGGGGGGGGGGGGGGTGTATGTAACACTGAGTGCCGCCATCTTCCCAGGTGTACAGGGATCAGCCATCTTGTCAGGTGAGCTGCTGCTAACTAACTATGTATTACTTTGACTTTGTCTCTGCAGGCTCATGCCACACACAAAGCAACAGAGGTGAGGGGGCGATGAGGACATAGCCATGTGTGTGTGTGTGTGTGTGTGTGTGTGTGTGTGTGTGAAAGAAAGAAAGAGTGTGCGTGTGGCACAGTATGGCAGTGCAGATGCAGTCAGTCCCTCAGTGAGGAAGCCTCCACTGGGACAGACACAGCTGTGGCATGGCATCGGGTTGCTAACGAGCCTTATCACACAGGCGCTAGACTAGACACACACACACACACACACACACACACACACACACACATGCATGCAGGGAGTCACGCTCACGCCTAGATAGTCCCAAAACTGAGGTATGGGGTGATCTGCTGCACATCTACACTCACATTATCACGTATATACACCCTCAGATGATACAGTCTCCACACATACACACATACGCAAACACACACACACACACACATATATACATGTTAGTTATCTATAGAAACATGCACATGCACATATACACAGTCCTCACACACTTTCATGTATACACACACTCAGTCGCACACACCCCCACACATACAGCTAATGATGTATCCTGTGATATACTGATGCTAACTGCATGATATATTAGCTCTCGTGACTACCGCTAATGTGAAAACCTCGTAACTCCACTTCGTGTACAGCCGTACAGATACAGATTTACTGTTCAATGAGGAATCACTTACAGCATTTTAGGTTTTCAAATTCAGTTTCACCTTCAAATTAAGTAGTTAAATCTGACTAAAATGGGGGTTTGTTCAAGCATCATTTCAAAACCATTCACAGTGTATCAAAAACACAGAAAATAAAGTCCCGAGCTTTGTTTTGTTGATAGTTTAAGTTGTAATTAATAAGTAAAACTGGAAATATAGAACATTACGTTGATATCTATTCGGTCCTTCTACGGGTTTCCACTGTAAATCTAAAAATGGCTCTGCCAAAAAAAGCGCCCCCTCCTGACTCACCGTGTATAGTGGAAATAGACAAAGACATTGTGAGTTCAAGTGTTTTGCTCACGTCACATAATCACCATCAGTAAACAGTGGGACTCACCCGGACTTACCCAGACGGATGCTGGTCTCCGAGGGGCTGTTCAACGAAGAGGCAGCAGGGAAGATCTTTTCTCATATAAATTGCCAAAGAAACTACCTACTTACTGTTGTTTGTTAGAACAATGTGGGCTGTTTGAAATTTCATCTCATAATCACTGCAGATAAACAGCGGGACTCAACCAGCTCTCACTGTAGAGATGGAGACTGTTTTTAGGGCGACAGTTTGCCGAAGAGTCGACAGGGAAGATTGACGATTGCTGTGACATTAACACATATAAATTGGGCAATTTTTTTCTCATGTAGCTGTACTACAAGGAAACAGCTATTTACACATACTGTACGTTTGCACTTATGTAAATGTTGTAATTATGATTCTCTACTCCTCTCTCTCTCTACTCTCTATCCAGATCCCTCTTGAGTTGCACTTTCTGAACTTCTCCCTTTTTATCCCATTATAGTTTGCCTTTATCCAAATTGTGGGCTAAATGACTGAAAGTGCTGTGCAGATTTTAAAGCCCTCATTTTTGTAATTTGTGATTTTGGAACTTGATGTGCGTCAAATTAAAAACAAAAAATGCTTTTCACAGTTGTTTAATGTGTAGGATATACAAGGCTTTCACCTGATGGTTGTGCACATGTGATTGTGTATGTAAAATAACAGACACACAAAATAAAACATCTATGTTCTTATTTGTTTTTATTTTACAGTCACCAGATGAGCAGATACATCATTTTAGAAAAGAAATTGATATTTGCAAAAAAAATTATAATACAATTTTCTCAATATAGATTATGTACAGAATGAAATGTAGTCAAACTGAAATAGCGTTTTTCCTCTTTGTCATCAAGAAGACAAAGCAGTGAGGGGTCTGAGTGGTCCTCCATAGACCCATCTCCCTAACCAATAAATATAAACTGTATATATTATGTATGCTGCACTCATCCAGGCATGGACAATACCAGGGCAAGTTAGTTCTCAACAATATTCCCCTTAATCAGTTCTTGTACATCACTGTGCTACACACACACACACACACATCCACACACACACACACACACATACTCGCACACCCACGAGAAGCTTGACACACAAGTGCACAGAGGCCAAAGAACAAATTACAGTTGGGTTACAACAATGGACCATCTTAACTCATGAAAAGGAAAGAAGAAAGCAAAAGAAATGTGTATGGAAATACCCGTCATTGTCCTTGATCAGGAGGGAGAAGTGGCTTTCTGGTCAAAGCTCGTCGGAGCTGGCTGAGTAGCACTTGACATTTGGCCTGATTCAAACAGCCAATTCTACAGAAAGCTACCGAGCTGGAAAATCTCTCCCAGTCTCACAGATCCTGCCTACTCATTTAGCTGCCTCCCTCCCATTCACTCTCTCGCTGTATCTATCTACCTTTCTTCTCTCTCTTGTTCCTATTCTCTCTATTTTGAGTGGGACAGGTGCCAGGACAGGGGTTAGTGAATGCCCCTTTTGCCTTGTTTTCCCCTCTGGGAATGAAGAAAATAAAAAGCACACGAAAGCTCCTATTCAAGCTGTGTTGAAACAGGACAGACAACTGCACAATCACAGAACGAGCACAAGAAAAGACAACAGCAAAGTAAAGCTATGGTCAGGACAGGGCGGGGAACACTTGTAAAGGAGATGCTTGAAGGACTTGAAGGACACTATAAGCACACTGCTTGCCAGCCGCTTTACCTTGTCGCTGGGCATCACCTCTCAGAAATCGCCCTCCTTGTTCTTGGCGGGGGTAAGAATTATGACTTTGTGCCGATGAGCGAATACACACACTTGCATAAATCATCCATCTTGTTTGGCGGTTAATTACTCTTGTTTACCCTCCGAGTAACCTCGGGATGGGGCGGCGCGATAGGAGGGAGCCTGGGAAGAAGAGATAGCACCAAATAGTAATCTGCTGACGCTGTTCATCAGTGTGCAATTCGCAGGAGTAAAAAGCACATAGTGGGCTTGAACCTGGGTGTTAGTGAATTAGACAAGGTTGCCTGGGGTCTGAGGACGGCAGCTCCATCAACATCCTGGCCTGACCACAGCTGCTCGCTAAGCTGTTCTGGGGTCAGCCGGTGAAGGAGCCATGCTGAGGCAGCCCAGCTCAGGCCAATCAGAGAGCTCCTCAGGATGTACAGCAGGCTCTGATCGTTGCTTATTTCATTACGGGGAAAGCTACATAAATCCACAAAATGGAGAGGAAGAGGCACAGAGGGAATATTTGCATTTCTCCTCTCATCTCTCCTCAATACCCCCCCTTCCTCCCCAACACCACCCCTTTCAATCCCTCCCCCATTTAGTGCAGAGTGACTTTAATCATCACTTTCGCCAAAACACATTAAGCCGGTGTGTCCGGAGTTGAGGAGGGAGAGGGGGGTTGAAAAAACACAGAGTGGCGCATTAGATTTGCAATAGTGATGCATCACTCTGGCATTACTTTGAAGATTAAAGAAGGGACGTTGCATTTCAATGGAGTGGTGCTGATGGTTGCCTGATGGATGACTGTCCTCCTGCGCTGAATTGGGAACAGGAAACACCACCGTCCACCAGGGAGAAAAGTCACACTGACCCTAGAGTTCCCTTTCGTTCTATCCCTCCATCCCTTTAGTTCTTATTCCCTCTTCTTCAGAGAAAAAGCTCCTTTTTTATTTATCTTCAAACCTCAAAACCTCCCCTGCCTTTTAACCCCCCCCAATATAAGAGCACCTCTACATTGAAAGATATTTATGCAGTTGTTTGATCATGTTCTCAAGTGAAAAACAACGCCTCCTTTCTAGGAGGAGATAATACTGTAAAGTGGATTGCATACATTAAACTTAAGCCAACACACAACGTGACTTTGCCTGGTGTTTGTGTTACTGCATCTGTATGGAAAGGATGGATGTAAAGTGCTTGAGAGCTTAGAACAGGCAGGACGAGATTGGGAGGAGAGACCATAAAAACACAAAACAAAACAAAAACTTAAGGGCATGAACAAGTAGGGGCTTTAGGACTGGGCATTTGGGGCAGGTTCAATATGGAGACAGAAGGCTTTATAAACAGGGTGGTGGTAGTGGGTGGAAGGAGTCCCCAGGAAACAAAATGACAATACGTATTTTGTTCTACAGTCTCAGAGAAACAGAATCACAGTCAGTCAGTCCAAGGGTACATCCCACCAGCAGCTTGGCCCAGTGGGTGAGCTTTCCGGTCATGTGTCTATCCAAACCCTTCGGCCTGGGTTCACCCTGGCACCCAGCTCTGGTTGCTGTGTGCTGGTGGAGGGCATGCAAATGCCCCCAAGCTCATGCCCATCCCCATGCCCACGCCTTGGGACAGAGAGCCGTCAAAGTTGAAGTCCATGCTCTCTGTGTCCATAAAGTCACTGAGCAGGATGGAGTCTACATCACAGTCCAGGCTATTAGGGACGTTCTCCATCTCCAGGTTGGCAGCCATTCTAATGTGGGAGTTGTGCTGTTGCCCCTGGTAACCAGTGTTCCCCGGCTGGTGGTTGTTGTGGTAATACCCATGCCAGGAGTCAGTCATGCCCTGATGGTGAGCACCGGGGTAGGGCTGGTGACGGGGGTGAGGTGCGGATGCCAGGCGGCAGGGGTCCTGAGGAACGTCCATGACGCTGGCAGGGTTGGGCGGCAGGGACGGCGATGTTGGGAGGTGAGGACGGGGCCCGTAGTGGTTAGAGGTCTTGAGGCTGTAGGGCTGCAGGATGTCAGTGCTAACCCGTGGGGAGAGGGCTTGGGGGTGAGGCCCACCATGCATAGGGTTATGAGAGTTGTGGGGGTTGTGGTTGTGCATGTGACTCTGGTTGGTGCGAGGGTTGTGATCATGGCTGGCGTTTACTTTGTTACTGTGACCGTGCTCGTGACTCGGACCGTAGTCGTGGGCTGGGTGGGGCTTGTGGCTGTGGCTGTAGTCGAGGCTGGCTTGGTGTTTGTGACCCTGACTGTGGTTCTGATGGTGGGATGTGTTTTGGTCATGAACTGATGCATGGCCATTGTGTAGGCTGGGATTGTGAGCATGCTCTTGACTGTGATTGTGATTATGATTGTGGCTGCGATTTTGATTGTGGCTGTGCGGGCTGTGAACACCATTGGTTCCCTGTGTCATTAGTGTGTGTGTTTCCCGTCCCTGGCCCAGCACTGTGTCTTTGTTGCAGTAGGGAGGACCTCCAGTAAGCAGACTCTGCAGGGCGTTATTCTCTGAGTAACCCCTCATTGGGCGCTGGAAGCTGACTGGCTTGTTCTCCTGGATGGTCTCCATGGGAGTGTGGTGCCGGAGCATGCCCATGGAAGGCTGTGTGTACATGGGCCCACAGTAGGAGCCCTCCGCCTTGGGCCCAGGCACATAGGGATAACCATTGCATTTGATTTGCGGTGGCTGGGGGTAGCCACTCTCATCTAAACTGATAGCCCCAGTCAGGTCAGTCAGCTGGGGCAGCTCCACGTTGGGGCAGTGGCCTCCAGTGCCCAGGGCCGGGGATCGGGTGCTGCTGGGGCTGGGGTACAATCGAGGGGAGGCTGAACAGGACAACCCGCCTTCCTCTGGTTCGTCAGCCTCTGCCTCAGCCAGGATTGGAGACAGGCAGCCACTCAGCGTGGAGGCAGAGGAGGAGGTGCGGGAATGGAGGTCCGTCCAGGTGTCATACTCCTCACCTCCCATGCCCACGCCTCCTTTCCCTGCTGGACTGCCATGCTCTGGGGAGCCTTGCATTGCAGGCCCAGCCCCCTGACCTTGTCCCCGTCCAAGGCCTATAGCCCCTGCTCTCTTACGGCTAATGCGACCCTTGGTCTTCAGGTAACGGGTGCCGTTGTCTATAGAGGCAGCACGTCGTCTGGGTCCCTTCCCCATCTTCCCTCCTTCTGGGTTCAGCATCCACCAGGAACTCTTCCCTGTCCCTTCATTTTGCACCCGGATGAAGCGACTGTGCAGGGACAGATTGTGTCTGATTGAATTCTGGAACAAGAGAGAAAGATGGGAAGGAGATGGTGGGAGATAGGGAGAAAAGGGAGAGAAAAGGAAAGAGATAAACATTAAAACCCAAGGGAACATTTAGGGTTAAATAATCATTTCTTGAGAACACAAAGTCATTTCAAATTATGGCCAAACTATCAAGGCTGCACGGCAAGTGAGAAAAAAGATGGATAAAGAAAGAGAGGGAGATGGAGGGGAGAGCAAAGAGGGTAGGGAGAGTGAAGGACCAATCGATACCTCCCCTGACCAGCCTCTCTTCTCCACACGCGCTCACTGAGTCATAATATGGACATGGGTGCAGCCTCCACATCAAACCATCACCAAGGTTACAGAAATGAATCACGTGAGGCAACCCAATCACAGACAGCCCATATCGATTGCAAGGCCTCCAAATATGAGAGCCTGAGATCCAGCCAGAGACAGGGAGGGAGGGAGGTAGGGAGGGAAGGAGAGAGAGGGAGGGAGGGAGGGGGAGGCGTGATTTGGCAGGAGAAGATCTGGAAGAGCACCAGAATGAAAAAAGAAACACTCATACACAAGCCTGGAATAAGATAGAGGGGAAGTAAACGAGGGTAGGGAGGAGGAGAGGGACATGCTCATTTAACCTCTTTTAAAATCATGGCACAATTAACATGACCGTAGGCAACGACGGCAGATATCAATGTGACAAAGTCTTCCCACAAGTAGGTTTGAAAGGGGACGGATGTGGCAGTTGTGGGTAGGTGTGGAGTGTGGGGGGTTTGTATAGGATAAGCCTCTCCAGACCTCTGTTTAAGTGCCTGAGTGACGGCTATATAGTTAATCCAGGGCTCCGCAGCAGCATTTGATGCCAGTGCCAACCTGGAGTGAGTTGATGAGATCTAAGCCTGCCTAAAGGAGAGCTTAGCAGGGATACACATCATCTCAGCTGGCCAAGTTAGTCTAAGTACAGCATGTTCATCCAAATCTTTCCTGCTTGTGTCATTATTCACACTCTCTCTCCAGCTTTCCTCCCTTTGCGTTCCCACCTTCTCTTTCTTTCCCACTCTTTTTCCTTTTCTTATCTTTTGGTAGGAACAAATCCACCCCCTTCCTCCAACCTCCAACTCTCTACCCCATGCACACAATCACACACTTTTCTTTTTCCTCTCTGGAGATATCTATCTATTTCTGCCTTGTTTATTACCTGCACATAGCTCACAATCTCTGTCTCCTGATATCTCGAGCCATTCTCTATCTTCATTCACTCCCCGCCTCCTGTCCAATTTTCCTGCTCTCAGCCCCATTCATCTCCCTCTCTGTGTCCCAGCGTCTCTGATCACGACATTGCTCATTCTCTCCCTCTCTCCACATCCATCCTCTCATCACCTTGCACAACTTCCATCCTCCTCTCCCCTCTCCCCTCTTCCCCTCTTTCATTCACTCATTCATTCATTCACAGCAAAAGGCGAGCAAATATCGGAAACAAACAGCAGGAGTTGCAAATCTGTACTCGATGGGGGGGCAGCTTACATTTCACCCTTCAGTGCAATCCATACAGTCAGCATATGTACCCCCTCTATACTCTGGCAGCACACAGAGCCACATGGCTGCGAACTGGACAACCAGCTAAAAGAGGTGACTGCTCTTTGCTGTTGGAAGGTATTATGAAAAGCACAGCATCCAGAACAGCAGGTAATATGTTTCTCGCAAAATGTTTACAGGGGTAATTCAGCTCTAAGTGGGTTTCAAATCAGTCTTGTATCCTACTACTATCCTTATTCATGTAGAAAAGCTCCCTCCACGTACAACCATCCCCTCAGCATGACTCCTAACAGGTAATTTCGCCCCATCCTCCACTCAAATCACGCTGCTTTGACTAGACTCTTCACAGACATGGAAATTGGATAGGAGAGATGTATTTATGTTTTTTTTCTCTCTCTCTGCTGTTCAGAGGGGTCCTCTCCAAAACACCAGGTCGGTAAAATTGCACAAGCTCGCTCGCTTTGGCGACAAAATGGGCCGACTGCACTTCTCAGCTGCGGCACGCCGCGGAGCGCAGACTTTATCAAAGCCAAATTGAACGATGACGCCGTGTGAAAGAGGCCGCCAGCGGAGGCGACCCGCGTCAGGTGATCTGAGAGCGGCACCCTGACAGGTTCCCTCCACAACATGACGGCTCTGGCTGGGCGTAGCCATGGCAACAGAGTAAACCAAAAGAGGGAGAAATGAAAAGAGGGGAGGCGATGGTGATGGTGGGAAGGAGAGAGGGGTGGTGTTGGTGGTGGTGGTGGTGGAGGGGGTAGAGGAGGGGAGGTGGCTGATGCTGTTTGATGCTGCAGGCAACTCCAAACAGCCTTTTATCTGAGTCTGTCAGATTCCTGCTTCCAATCCACCAGGGAGACTCAATCACCAGTAGTCCCAACGTCTACTACCTGTACCAAGCTGTGATTAGCAGTCGTGTGTGTGCGTGTGTGTGTGTGTGTGAGGGGAGAGAGAGCTTCCATACAACTACCAGAGCAACAATTATACCACAACAGTAGACTGCTGTTCCTTCACCTGCTGATGTATTGTACAGTACTATAATGTGGCAGCTCTCCACATTGTCTTCTGCATATATTAAGAGTAAATTGACACCTTTTTAAGGCTGCGACTGACACTTTCATACTGAAATTGCTAATAGTATTAATTTGGTACCTAATATAGCACCTAATATTACAGTTTCTATGCCCCAAATGTGATTATTTCTGATCATCATTATTATTATTATCTGAACACAGGAGAGCAAGAATCCAATTAATCATTAAACAAATTAGAAAAAGACAAATGAAGATAAGGGCTACTAAACTAAACTGGAGTTTCTGAACAAATTCATAACTATGTGGGTGGAATCTGATCAACGGAGCAGCACGGTGGTGCAGTGGTTAGCAATTGCACAGCAAGAAGGTTCCTGGTTCAACCTTTCTGTGTGGAGTTTGCATGTTCTCCCCGTATCTGCGTGGGTTTTCCCCGGGTACTCCGACTTCCTCCCACAGTCCAAAGACATGCAGTTAAATAGCTTAATTGGTAACTGGGTGAATGTGAGCTGTTTGCTAGACCTGTGATGAACTGGTGTATCCTGCCTCTCATCCAATGCCTGCTGGGATCTCCAGCACCCACGACCCTGATAAGGATAAGCAGTTACAGAAAATGGATGGATGGATGGAATCTGTGATGTCAATTATATTCATCATAACTGGTTGTTACATGTGATATCTTCTTCATTAACACTCAGTTGACAGTTCATTGGGTACACCTAGCTAAAACAAAGTCTAATACAGCTGTGTTTCAATAAATCTCCCCTTTGTGAAGGTTGTAATAGTCACTCTTGTATATTAATATGTATTTTTAAATGTCCATTGGCTTCATTGGTATGCTGAATATTGTCCTGCCTGCTCTCTTGACACTATGAACTTACCAAAATGAGTTCTGAAGAGGTTTTGTTTTAATGACAATAAAGTTAACTCGACTCAAATCAAAGTCACTCTTTGGCCCAACATCATATATATTCAATATGTGACAAAGAGCAGTTGTAGGAGTTATGTTGGTGGTTGGATGGTCAACTAATGATTAACACAGGAGACGACTGTTAGAGAAGCCCAACGTTGGTTTCTTTTAACAATGACTATGATTGTTCTCTAACCGTAACCAAGTGGTTATTGCTCTAACAATGGCAACCAATGTCCTGCAACTTTAACAAAGTAGTAATTTCAACCCTTTCGTATACTCTAACCAAGTAGTTTTTGTCCCTAAACCTAACCAAACCTTAACCATACGGTTGTCAAATCAGAAAAAGCTTTCATTTTTGTAGCTGTGCTTTGACAAACACTTTTGGAAGACACACACCAACAATGTCGTCCTGCCAACAGGGCACCGGTTCAGAACAAAATCAAAACACTTGTTTCTGAAATTTTGCTGGAGGGTGAATTCAAACACTGTATTTTGTTGTGTAATTTGCAGGACGTTTTTTTGGTTAAAAAACTGCCGTGGCAACTGTGGCTAGAGAGTCATGTAATGAGAATGAAACTGAACCACAACACAAACAACTAAAACACAAATTCACATCTCATCTAGTAAGTCACTTCCGCTGGTTAATGGGTGGTAAACATGAACTTTGCCCCCCAACGAAACATGAAATTCAATATATCTAAATTTAATGTTTTGTATCCTCTATAGTGTTCCAAACCTCAACATCAATAGGGACAACACTACAACAAGATGATGATGAGCGAGATGAAAATCAAAGAACCTCCTCATTATCCCTTTAATGATTTAGAGTTGGATAGATCAACATGACTGTGGTGCAGGATTGGACCATCATACGCCAAAGGAAGGCAGAGAGTCTCCGGGTTATCATCGCAATCAAAGGCTATATAGCAGGAGATGTCACTGATTAGCACACTGTCAGCCACAGAGAGGGAGCTGATCAGTGAAATCCTCCGGCGTAGTATTTGGCTGGAATGAAACCTACAGACTCTCTCAGCCCTTCCGGGGCACATAGCTGCCCATCCTTGCCTCAGTGTATATATTAACTTGTCAGAAAGACTGATTCTGAAGTGGAGAAGCCTGTTCCCCTCGCTCTCAGCCTTTGCCTCTATACTAATGCAGGAGGAGATGGACTGTTGCAGAGAGAGCGGTGACTGAATCCATCCTCACATCCACCCTCCTCCTCCTCCTCCTCCAGAGGGAACACACTGTATCCACCTCCACTACTGTATATTATGCATAAATAGTGACTGAGTTTGACCCTGACACACAGCTGCTTTCACTGAGTCAGGGGATAGTCAGTCCAGTGGTTAGCTAATGGCCCGTGGACACACAGATCTGTCTAAACACAGAATTCGTACACTTCCCCCCTTTTTTTCAAAAGGCGACAATTCATGACTGGGTTTGTGAACTGCATCATCCTGCATCACTCTACAGTATATGCTTTGTAATTACAGCTTTAAATGTAACCATATAACACGATCTGGATACCGAGCATCAAAGTTTATTCTTGACCTTGGAAATACTTTGATCAACTCAGAGTGTGCTCTATAGCTTTTCCCAACCCTATCACACAGTTTTCATCAGCGGGTGGAGTTTGCTCAGCTGTCACAGAGATAGAGCTGATGATACACAAGCTCGGAAACTGGTTTAATTTAATCCACGGGGACTTTTATTGTGCTAAGTTTTTGGACAAAATAACAGCAATCTACAACCATAAAGCTTAAATCTGAAGAACATGTGATATGACTGAAAGTCTTGCAATTTTGTAAGTTTCTGCTCTGTTAAAGGGATTTGGAGGTGGCTCACACTCCTTTTAATATTCTTTTTTTGTAAGCGTACTTTACTTTCTCCAGCAGTATAGTATTGAGCGTCCATAAAGTCTGGGGACTCGCAAGAAACATATTTTTTAAAAATGGTCAAACTTGAAGTGGCAGAGGCTGGGATATCCCGACTTTTAGTCCGTAATCAAGCTCCAAAAACATTTTATGTCCCATAATGCAACTCAAAAAGCATCTTTCATAAGCCCCTGATGACATTATCAGGGTTATTTTTTTTCTCTCTCCAGAGCCACAGGAGAGAGTGTACAACTGTTTTCACAGACTGAGTAGTGCTCTTCAGTAAATGAAACTTCATGTGTAGAATCAGTGGAGTGTCCGTTTAATGTACTCCTCCTGACAGTCCAAACTGAACATACACGGAACAGAGAGATAACAGGGACATCTGTACAGTTTAAATCAGTCCGGTACACTAGAGCTTCAAGAAAAAACATCCTTTGTTTCAGCTTGTTCAAACTCTGCTAGACACAGAAAGGTTGTTTCCACTCTATGGTTATAGATTACATTACACTGAATTGCTGTTATTTTGTCCAGCCCTTATACTGTGCATTTTATTGAGACCCTGTCTCCAAAAAGGCTTTTAAATGGTGAGAAATTGTGTGTTCTCTTCAGCATGGTGCCCACATCCTCCATTTCAGAACAGCAATAACAGAGCAATGGCTAATTTTCTTGATTATTATTATTTTCAACCCCCTTGTCCCTTTTTTATTCTGGGTTAGGTAGCTAACGCTAATTACATCTATTGCAAATTATCCAGTTTGTGTTGCATAGCAACGAGAATGATGTAACCCCTTGTACCCTTTTTCCTCTTGTTGTCTCTCCGTTAGTAGCATTTCTCTCAACGGAGCTTTGTGTCTGAGCAGAGAAAAGCATCCTATATTAATTCTACACAACAACTAATATCAGAATATATATCTGTGTGCTGGACCTTGTCGTAGCATAGAGGGAGAAATTGTTTCCAGATATTTCCACACCTCACTGCAGACTGTTAAAGATGTGGAAATCAAACCATATCTATCTCGTTTTTTTTCAGACTCCTCAGTCCAGGCAGCTTTGTACACATGTTGCACATGTAAACAAACGCCACCATCTATATTTCACAACTTGACACATGTTCACCTAGACGTGCACACGCACACACAGACTAACACATGCCCCCCCACTCCAAACTGGCAATCATATTTAATCCCTCTCCAGCCTGAGTAATCCCCGACAATCCAAGGCTAATCCTGGTTAATTCTGGGCACTCCTCAGCTGGGTTTCACCCTGAAACCACAGAGACAGGGTGGGGATTGGTTGGATCATGGCGATTGAGGCTGGGCGCGGCGTTGATGGACATAATTGGTCGGGGCAGTTATTGGGAGCCGTGAAAAACAAGCACAGGTTTTCACTGGTCTTGAAAATACGTCCGGATTGTGCCCGGCTACGTCACGCCACAGCTTTACTGGTAGAAAACATGTTTTTCACCCGAGTCCTGTGTGTTAGCGTGCAAACACTAATACATAAGACTCTGTTACTTCATCTGCTTGCCGTGACAACTGGAGCTAGCCTTCTCTATATCATTTAAAGGGCTGGAAAATAAATAGCTAAAATAAAACACAAGCAGGATATACAGTGTGAGCTATGCCGCCGGTGAAAGGGGCTTCTGAGAAGTCATTAGCCTCTATTCAATCAGCTCTACCTACCGAAGCTCCGAGCTCAATTCTTCTTAGTGGCTATTGATCCTGATTCCAAAATGAAGCACTTAAGACGCCTTGATCAAGCTGCTCCTTAATCTAGCGTTAAGGAGATTGAGACCTTTTCACCCTGTGTCTCAGACAGACTTATTACTTTGGCACAGGGGTACAGTGGCAGTCAGAGCACACTCCACTATCACAGACTCAGTTTGGGTTTTATAGTCTGTTTAAGCCCCTTTGGTGCAGAGCAGGCGGTAGGCAACACTTTTACTCTCTGCCATTTTGAAAAAGCTGTCAATATACACAAAGCCAAGAGTGTTAATGAAGCAATATGTCACTGACAGGGGATGGATGGGGATGCTTTGTTAAAAACAAGAAGGCCTCTGGTGTTTCTGGGCTCGACTGTGCGCATGTTCGATTGAGTTTGCACATGGAAACTGCAGGATATGTGTGCTTGAACCGTTGGTATACTCATGAGAGCGTGAAAGCAGAAGCAAAAAGGAAACTGATTTACCTTCTGCTGCAGCTCTGTCAGCAGTGAGACGGGGAACAGGTTGCAGAGGAGCTCTGCTCCTGGACATTTTTATAGGCTGCTTTTACCTCTCTATCCTCACAGGAGAGGAGTCTCTTGGAGGGGATTCTTCAGAGGATTCAGTAGAACATCATGTAGTGGATTTTATAGTGCTTTTTGCTTCACATTTTAAGGAGCCCACCTCTAATTTATGACGCATTCCACGGCGCATTCAAGAGGAGGGTTGTGTTTTAAATTCCATGCAGCGCTCCATTAGATGTGGTCCGGCACAATCCAGCCGGGTGTTGTGGGGATTGTTGTACGCCGCCTTGTTGAGAAGTAGTGGGACTAGGCAAAGCCGTTTTCTCCCCTTGCTCAACCATTATTTATTAATCCATTTCACACAGCCAGGAGTCATTATGCACGGTCCTGTCAATGGGTATCTCTCTATGCCACGCATTTATTTGATAATAAGCAGGAGTGGGGGAGAAGATAAAAGCGCTGACTGCGTTCATTGTGAAGCGTTTTCTGCAGGCGGGGAGACTTAAATGAGAGCAGCCAGGCTCTGTGTGGGAATGGGTCTCGTCTGCTAAGCCTGTCTGGAGGCAATCGATGGAAATTAGTCAACGCTAAAGATTCACTTCCTGTGACTGATGTCACGGGCCGTGCTTGTCTCTTTGAAGGGAAATAAAGAAGTGGGAGGCTGAGGGATTAATGGGGTTGGAGAAGGTGTGAGCATGCAGAGTTTGAGTTGGGGGGGGGGCTAAGCTGGGGGGAAAAAAGATGCTATTCTTTTGGTGGATCGCGGGAAAATAATAGGTCAGACCAGAGGAATGCGGTGTAGCTAAGAACACTTAACAGACACAATAACTTGACAATAACTGTATAAGGCCAGCAACAGCAGAGAGCATCAGTTACAATAAAGATGTGCAGTCGCATTTCTGCATCGACAGTGCTGCGGCTGCTGCTGCTGCTGGTGTTCAAAGCTGCAAATACTGAACTATTACTTAACAATCGTAATGGTTGCTTTCTTTTAAACATGCTATATTTGCTGTAGCTCTTTAGACATGTATTACATAGTAGTGCGCTGAATAGAAGCATAAAGAACCACTTTCTAAAGTTTCTATGTTTTGCCGTACTAAATGTTAATATCATTTTGTGGTGTCAAGGACATTTTTAGAAAAGAAAGCTCTAATTCAGCGGGTTAAAACAAACAACCATTTGAATCTGTAACTACATTTGTAAAGGTGCTTTTAATTGGAAGGGTCTTTGAGTCATGGCGGTATTAAAGAACTCGTTCAGTAACAAGAACCTTCCCTTTTTCTGTGCGGGGGACAAATGATGGTGTTTACAGTAGTAGCAGCAGTTTCAGTTGTACACTCGCAGTAGCTGTGACAATACGATCAGAGTTAGTGTCTCCAGTAGTTGTACTGAGGCAGCCTCCTGAAAGGTGCACCAGTTAGCTTCTCCTCAAAGTACAGCCGAGGGACTAGAGCCAGCCCTCAGGCGACAGAAGGCCTTTCACTCCCCCTTACTCCCTGTGGAGCTCCACAAGCTCTGGGGGGAAGACAGAGAAACAAGGCAGACAGAGAGGGAAAAAAAACGGGTGGAGAGGGGTGGGGAGCGAGGCGTCGTCTGGGGCTAACCTGAGAAAGGTAGACAGGAAGAGAGCCTGAGGGGCCAGAGGCGGACAGCAAGCCCAATCCCCAGCAGAGAGGCCTCTAATTGGAGCTGCCGGCCTGCCGAGGCAGCCTCTCCCTCGGCGGATGGACATAAGGAGCCAAGTGAAGGCGGAGAGCCCGGGGGCGGGAGGAGAGGGCAGATAAAAATAGAGCCGGCAGATTAACGAGCATCTGAAAGCGGGGCAGGGGATCGGAAAATCCTCCCTGCGTGCCAGAGATGCCCGGTCCTCAGGCCACAGCCAGCTCTGTAAAGAGTGATGGACCCTGAGCGGCCACGAGTGGTGCTTCCTTCCTGTTGGCCTTCCTTACATCACGAACACTGGGGGGTGGAAGGAACACTACTACGTCCTGCTCGAGGATTTTGCTTAAATTTTAATGACGTACTGTAGTAGTCAGCTTCCTCGGGTAAAAATACAGCACGGTGTGCTCTTTTGTTTCATTTAAGAATGACAAAGTATCTTTAAAAAAATAATACTTTCACCACTTTGCCATGGGAAACATCGAAGCCATCCAGACTTCATTGACAAATAACGTAACTTAAGCTCTCAGAGCACAGGAGTTGTCTCCCACTCCCTCGACTGGTTAGTTTGTTTGTCATTGTGTGACTTCAGTGTCTTTCAAACATGAATTGAACATTATTACTGTGGATTGCTGTCAGCCCTTGTCAATTCTCCCAAAGAGAATTGAAGCAGTTACATTGCTCTCTCCAAAGCCACCAGACTTCACTGACAAAAACTATAATTTTACCTTGCAAAACATAAGAATTTCTGATCTACCTCTGCCTCAATCCACAGCAACTAACGTTAGTTCAAAACAGAAAGTTTTTCCAATCGCCGATCGAGGTGATGGGAGACCACCAACTGCAATGTTCTACGAGGTAAAATTACTGTTTTTGTCAATGGAGTCTGGTTACTTAATTTCTTATTTGAAAAGGTAGACAGCAAGATAAAGCACTGAAAATTATAGCATATACTTTTTATATTCTACTTTTTCTTTTTTACTTCTTATATTTTTAGGTTTGCCTTTTTTGGGTGGCTAGAATACATTTTGTTGCGTATTATACGTCACACAACCTCACTTCAAATGACCCAAACTATCCAGGTAACTAAGCTACGAGCATTTAATATTATAAATACCCATATTCTCTTCATGATGGTGCAGATTGAATGCAGTCAGATTCTGATAGGATGTTTAAATATACCTTAAAAACTGTGCAAATACAGAAAAAGACCCTTTTAGTCGCAGTAATACGAGTAAATGTAGTTTGTCACCTCCACCTTTGACTCACACTCATAAAAGGAGTCCACCTCCACGGCTGTGATTTCTATCCCTCCCCTGAGAGCTTTCACACGCCAGGTGGAGCATCGTGACACCTATGGGAGCCAAAGGAGAAGCTGAGAAACAGGCCTGATCACACCTGCCATCAGGTCTCAGGAGAGCACCACCCACCTCACCACTCAGCTGTCACATCCATCCTCACACTGAGGCTGTACGACACCTCCAACAAATGCACTGATCCACACTCAAAAGCTGATATGCTGGCAGAAACAGGGGCTGTTTCTTTTTTTATTAATGTCACGTTAATAAAAAGACACAAAGGCTAGACTGAATCGAGGAACTGGAAAGAACAAGCTCACAAACACCAGATAGAATAACAACTATCTCTTATGTTCAAATAATGAGTTGAACCTTTGGGTTTCCATCCATAACTTGGAGAATTTCCAAACAAAGCGCTGTAGCCTTGAATGAATAACAGATTATGAAAAAGAGGTGATCAACTTTTCTTAAAGTGTCTGTATTTCAATTATAGGTCCGCTTCATTTAATCCAAAGTAATACTGAAAAGCCACAATCATGACCACGAGTAGGCTATTCAACACTCTGTACTGAATATTCATTAGAATCTGAAAAAAAAGGATGGTGTTGTTGAATATTCAGAGCTTGAGTACCCTTGCTCCCAAACTGCTGCTTGATTAAAGTATCAAACTACCAACTTGAATTCACTGTTTCAGCAGGGAACATTACTAGCCTGTTAGTGTGAAATGCCATTTCGTTTCACTTCATTAATTCAGTCAGACATTGTGTCAACGTTAGCTGATTTCTGGTTGGGAGGAGGCGTTATTTTATTCTGTTTTACTGATATATTTGTTGTGCTAGCGTAATTTTCAGTCTATACAGAAGCTGATTGAGTGTAACTCGGAGCGGTTAGCATTTTTCATGATGATTGAAGATACATGTCATATCAAGACATATAGGTTGTTCTGTCCATACTGGCTGTGATACAATGATTAAGCACCATCACTATAGGAAATCTGATTCTTGCTGAGTATGTTTACAAGAAGCAAATATGTAGCTATAGCAGCCGTTAGCGTTAAAATCGCACTTAGCAAAGTTTGTTCGCAAAGTTCTTCAGTATGCAGTCTTCTCTTCCCACACATATTTGACATGTGCATGTTGTATTAAGACTTGAGAAAATCTTTATGAGAGTTGTTTCTATATCCAGTTTAACAATAATCTGAGAAGTTGCATCAATCTAATCCATGCTATTATATTTTAATCACTAAACAAACTGTAGATTGTGATTCAGAGGTCTGGAACCACGCTCAAACATCACATCATTGTTACAGTTAGTCAGCCTGCTATCACCAACTGCACGGTGTATGAATAACACATCAGTGTGTTAAGTCTACTGAGTTATATTGGCGAGACCATGTGTCATTTTATGTGTGAATGTCATAGAGAAAAAAATGTCAGGTGATGTATTAAAAAGAGCAAAAATGTAACAAACACGGGACTTTCAGCTGCCTCGTGTAACTAAAACTCAGCGGTGACTTACATAACTTAACGAACGTAACTTAACGTATGTAACTTAACATAAGTAATGTGATATTTTCCCAAACCTAAACCTAGTTTTGTTTGACGTCAAAATCTAACCAAATTACAACCGTTTCACGATGTTAAGTACGTCTTTGTTATCGTTACCATGACGCCAAAGTGGCTTTGACCTTTCCTGCATATGGCATATGTAATAGTGTTAAATGACTTGTGAAAACTCCTTAAAAGTGGTGGTATTTCTATCCAATGATATCACATTGGTTCAGTAAATAAAAGAAATCCTCACTATGACCTCTGATAGCAACATTTATCAAAACTAAATACATAGATAGATACAGATCTGTTGGGATCACGTTTCACTGCAACTTGGGTGGTGTATCTCTGTTCATAATGGATCATCATTAGCTTCATCTTTAATTGCTTCCCCCGTAACCTGATACCTGCTTTGGGGCTCACACTCAAATACCAGAACCAGACAGGAATAGTAATGATAGCAAATTTATGAAAAGAAAACATGCTCATTGCCAACAATACATTTTCACAGAAGCTTTATTCAGACAGTTTTGGATGCACTCTTCAAAAAGATCATGGGAATGCAACTTGACATGGATTATTTTCTTCCCCAGTAAATAATTTTGCCAATTCACACTGTCACACTTTTTGAGAACTCAAATTTCTTTTTAAGAGAAACACTCCTCTCATCAGATGCGCTCTTTTTCGAAGTAGATGGGGGGGAAAAGTCCTCCAGGACGAGGCTATACGTTTCCATTTAGAGGCTGCAATCTGTGAGATTGACAAATAATTGACAAGATATGGAGGGGAAAAGATTCATAAATCATAAATTAAACAGAACTTCAAATCCTGTATTATTAATTGACATCGCAACAGAAGTCAAACCCCAATCTGACACTGTGCATATCACCCTCGCAAAGACAAAGCCACACAAACACACACACTAACACACACACACACACATCTCGTGCTTCACTAGCATGGCATGCTGGGCCGGCTCATTACTACAATGCCAAGCTACTAGTTGCTAAGGAGACCTTAGGGAGAGGGAGGGTTCCTGTTGCCATGGCAGCAAGCCTGCATCCTGCCAACTGTCTTCCCCCATGAGACATGACCATCGTAGACAGAGAGAGAAAAAGAGACGGGGAGGAAAAGTGAGGGCAGAACGAAGTGAGGAGAGAAAGGCTGGAGGGGGTTATGGTTAAGATGTTGAAAGAGGAGGACTTGTAAAGATGCCTGTGAGGCAGAGGGCTTGCTGGAGAACCACAGAGACTGTAGAAATAATGCACGAGGAAAATTGATGGGGTGAGAGCAGGAAAAGAGGGAGACCTTGAAAAAAAAAAGCCCCCCTTCTGTTGTGCATGCAGCAAGCTTTCCCATGCCTAACATGGTCGCTGCCTCGCAGACCACAACTAGATCCAGGCGTTGACAAAGACGCCAAAATGACGCTAAGTACCCCCGAACCAAAACCCCTTTTCTTGACTCCCCCAATTCCTTCCCCTGTAATGCCACGCATGTCCCTGACTGAACCGCCCCGCCTCTCAGCTTTTACTACACCAGCAGAAGATCTGACAGAGCTTTTGGACGAGCGTTCACAGAGCCCATCCGTCATGGAAAGAAATCTGCTTTGGTGAGAGTGAGCGGTAATGAACGACGGATGGGAAGGAGAGAGAGAGAGAAAGAGAGAGAGAGAGAGCATCTGGGAGGGATGAGCAGGGAGAGATTAAACTGATTGGGGAGCGCAGAAGAAGGGCGAGGAGGAGGTCATACAAGGCGAAAGAAGAGAGAAGAAGTCTCAAATTCAAATTAGCCTTATGGGTTTCCAAGGACACTGAATTGTTTCCATCCTCCATTTCTTTCTCTGTGTCACTGTCTCACCCCTCCTCCCTCCCTCCCTCCCTCCCTCCCCACATCTCTTTTCTTTCCCTCTGTTTCTTTTTCTCTCCCTGACTTCATTGGCTCTTATTAAATCATTCTTTTCATTGCCTAGGACTGCTTCGTCACATTGAGGAGTACATGTGTGTCAAGGGAGCTATAATTGCTGAGCTGCAACATATTAACACCTAAAGCTCTTCACCTCTCCGCCACCTTCCACCCCCTGTCTGCTAGTTCTGCTACCCGGGCTGAACCCGGCAAAGAATTAGGTTTGGGATCGGATTCAGGTTGAGTTGTAGAACAGGTTGTTCTCAATTCGGGGCAGGTTCCAGCTTATTTTCAAATGTTATTTATAGAGGAAATTCTCCTTTTGATTGTGTTAAATCATCCATGTCTGTGTGCGCTTAACCCTACCTGGATTCCGCAAAAACTCTGCAGTCCAGTGGCAACATTTTAGAAAATCCGAAGCCAACGTAAACCTCTCAGTTCAAATTAAAAACAAATGATGCAATGATATTTTAACAGTTTTGGATGTGGCAACAGTTTGTGTTTGAACCTTTCCTGCTTAAACACGACGATGCCTCTGCACGAAGCCAACTCCGTAAAGAAATGGTTCTCCTAGTTTATTGCGAAAGAACTTGACCTGCACTTGAAGCCTGACCTCAACCCCTTACATCCAACACCTTTGGGATGAACTGGAACGCCAAGTCACATCTTATCACCCAACCACGCTAATGCTCTTATTAACCCTGCAGCCAGGTTCCAACATCCAGTAGGAGATTAACGGTCATGGTTTGGGAATGTTCAGCTATCAAGTTTGGGTGTAATGTCTAGCTGTGTTTGTATACATACATATATATATATATCTGTGTATATATGTGAAGAGGAAAAACCTTCTTGTCCGTCTTAACAGACATCTCTTTGATTTTGAGGAAAGGAATGACGAAAACATAGCCTCAGATTGGAGTCGGGTTTGGGTCTCACGTTCAGCAGCGCTCGTCGGGTTCAGATGGGTTCATTTGGGTTCGGGTCTCAGTTTGAGACACGCACACACACACATATTCCCACATACTTCTGCTTCCAACCAATTTCGTGCAATGTGCAAACATGCTGTTAACTGTCCCAACCAATTCAAAGCACCCCCTCCCCTCTCTCTCTCTCTCTCTCTCTCTCTCTTCCTCTCTCTCTCTGGTTTTGATCACTCTTCGTCTCTCTCTCTGTCTCTCAGTCTGTTTCTCATTGCGAGGGAATGTGGCGTCTGTCTCATTGTCACAGACGCTGGGAAACAAGAAGCCTCATCACCCTCATCCTCATCTGATGCTCTCCTCTTCCCTCCCTTCACTCTGTCACACACACACACACACACACACACTGCACAGACATGGCTTTATTGACTTATTCATGCATGGGTTTGTTTCGGGGGCAGAGCTCCTGTCTGCCAGTCTGACAGACACCCCGTGAACCCTTGAGACTCCCCTCCCCATCACACACACACACACACAATCACACGCATTCACATTATCCCATCCCATCCCACCCCCGCCTCCCGCCTCCCGCCCCTCAGCCGCCCCCTCCACCCACCCCAAAACCCGAGCATGGCACAGGGAGTACTCGTAGAGCAATCGGGGTTCACTCAGGTTTCTCCTCCATCGTTTCCCTCCCCTCTTCACTTTCTACTTCTCTTTTCTCTCTCTGCTGGGGAGAAGGGGAAGGTATGCCCACATTTCCCAGAACAAAGACAGCCCAATTAAGTCAGTTTGAGTTAAGGTCTGTGTGGCAGAGAAGGATCGGAAACGAGGAAGCTGAAGAGAGAAAGCGGCGGCGGAGGAGCGCACAGCGAGGAGAGGGGAAGAGAGAGACAGTCTAACGAAGAGGGAAAAGAGGGGGTAAAAAAGAAGTAGAAGACGAGAAAAAAAAAAAAAAGAGGAGCTCGAGTCACTTTGTAGCGGAAGCGGGTCGACTTCGTTTTTAGCTCCTCAATGGGAGACTATGAAATATTAATAACTGCTCCAGCCATATACTTCAGAGGCCTATGGTAAAACTTAAAGTCTAATGAGACGCTGCTCATGAATTGCTAATAGGGATGCTGGAATGTGTGTTTTTTGTGTGTGTTTGAGTGTCTGCACATGTGTGTGTGTGTGTGTGTGTGTGTGTGTGTGTGTGTGTGTGTGTGTGTGTGTGTGTGTGTGTGTGTGTGTGTGAGGGGGGAGGGGGGGTCAAGCTGGTAGCTGAGGGGTGGTGTATAGCAGAGCGTTCAGTCTTTCAAAGACTAGACGAGAAACTTCATTAGAGGCTTGAAGTTCTTCCTGCTGTACATCTAAGCGCCGTCACGTTTTCTTGAACTGAGGAGTAACTTCAGTTTTCTTGACGGTGTGACCGCGGCTAACAAAGTCTGAAACCGTGCTGTTAATTGAAACAAAATGGAAATGGATTTTTTTTTTTTTTTAGTGGGTGTCAATCTTTCGTAACAGCGCCATTCTTTTATTCATGCTTAGACTCTGAATGCATGTTTGAAAGGAAGAAAGTGCGACAAGAAGTCAACGTTTCCTTTATGATTTTATTCTTCATCTTAATCTCTCCGTGCTGCCCTTCACCGCCCGCGATTTCATCAGGCTGCTTATGCGTACTTAATTAGAGGTTTCAATTATTTACAAGGATGAATATCAAAAAGAAAGACATCCATAAACTTTACAGACCAACAGACAGAGCCACATTGTCATTTTTCTTCTTTCCTACCCATTTAAGCTTCATGCAAAACCTCTGAGAGGAGGAGAGGTCCTGACCTCTATGTTGGCAACCACAGTTAGTATTATTGGCTTAGATTTGTTGATAATATCCTAAAATTGTTGTTTATTTTGTTTGATACATTTGAGTAACCACTTAGAAGATACTTAAAAATGGCTTATGACTATCCTTCAGTGTTATAGCTGAAGTATTAACTGTTTATACACATTTAGTAAGAATTAACTGGCAGGTATAAAACTGTTTATTAATGTTTTAAAGATTAAAAAGTCTTGCGGTTGAAAGTTGGAGAACCAATGTTCACTCTCAACTGTTCATAAATGTGTTTCAAACTCCTGGTGACATATTATTAAGCATTCATTAACAATTTAAACAGCATGACTCATCGTCAGTGTTCTAATTCATGAAAAATATATTTCCTTAAATCTCTACACACTTTAATAGCTATTCATATCCAAATGCTAAATAAAGGTGTATAGCAGCCTTATATTTGTGAGACAATATTCAATACCACTTTCTAAAAAGTCACCTATTTTAAAGTGTCTCTAAAGTCTGTATTAATGGTTAATGAATCATTTACTGATACTTCATGGACATGCTCATAAGCAAACCAATTAACTTCT
This sequence comes from Argyrosomus regius, assembly GCA_946959425.1. Lineage (NCBI taxonomy): Eukaryota > Metazoa > Chordata > Actinopteri > Sciaenidae > Argyrosomus > Argyrosomus regius. Next base: position 8,059,134 of record OX336899.1, on the reverse strand, counting down.
GGGTTGCCAGGTTGTGAAAAATCACTGTCTGCAATCCACGTATTAACTGTTCATTAACATTTGGATTATGACTTGATGAGGACTTCATATTAATAATAGCGGGTGACGTACTAACTTTTGCTGATGGCCTATTAGAAAGTGAGAAACATACATCCCTTGAATAACTGCAGATTTGATGCTTTACTATCCTTTATTAATGGTGTACTATCATAACTGCAGACTTAATGGCCTTTTTAGAAAGTGGAAAAACTCATGAGCATTTATCAATGACTTATTACTGGCCATTAATTACTCACCAGCAAGAGAGATTTTTCACAGTCCGACAACCAACATGTGGCTGTTATTACTGGCCTGTAACTGATCTGATGATTTATTAATAAAGACATTATTCATACCTTATAAAGTGTGCCATATGAGAAAGAAGCACCAAAGATTCTGCTTAAAACGCTTAGTATCAACAGGAAATAACAATCTCCATTACATTCCACTACATCATGCTCTGTATTCGTGTAACCATCTCATATTGGTCTCCAGCCCAGATATTCTGTACAGCAGTGAAGCACCTGGCCGAGTCTCCCGGTCTAATCTGTGCCAGAGCCGGCAGGCCTTCGCAGAGCCTTGTATAACCCCGGCCGAGTGTAATGGCAGGGCTGAGCCATCAGCTGGGGGATTGTGGGCCGTGTGCAGGCTGGGACTGAGGGGAGCCCAGGGGTGTCGCCCTGCATCGCAGCATTGCTGCTTACTGACCTCATTTCTTACCTCCCTGAAACTCCCCTGGCGCTGGAGCGCTGATGTTGAGATGCTGAGGCAGGACTGAGCTGAGCATGTTAAGAGAAATTGGTATTTTATCAAATGTGAACAAGTCCAGTGATAGATAATGGATTGATTGTAGAGTTGATCAGCGCCACACTATGGGAATAAATTACCCTGAGTTGATTCAAATAAGCTATTTTGATCAGATTTTCATATGCATGACTGTTTATTATTAGTAAGGGCCAATTAGTAATTAGGAGCAAGAGCAGCAGGAGAATACTGAGTTAGTGCTTGAGCACTCTAATGAAAGAATAGAGAGATTTTCAGTTATTTTATTTATTTATTTATTTTGAGAAAGTAGGCTACATCCAGATGCTGCAATTTGGAGGTGTTGCTAAATATGTGAAGTGGCGACCATTTATTTCTGAGCACCACTGGAGTGTTTTCCACCTCATTGCAGGTTGGCTAATGTGTGCATAAATACATTTCATATTGGAAGAAAATCTCACCTACCAGCAGGTTTGAAAAATGTTTGGATTAGTGTTGGCAATCAAATCCAATATTAATCAAACCCTAATCCCTGCATCCAGGTATTAAGTAAATCAAAAGCAAAAGATGTAACAAGAAAGTGAATCAGTTGTGTTTCTTTCTGGTGTGAGTAAATTGTTTATTTCTGAATGCAGAAATATGTTTGTGTCAGATAATATTTGCTACAAATGCAAAGTGATAAGATAAGATGATATTTTATTGCAGGGGATTCTGTTCATACTATACAGAGACATGTTCAAACACAAATTTATGTCACATGGACTCTTGTGGACCTTCAGACAAGATGTGGAAACTATAAATTCAACCTAACCTACTGACATAAACATAAAGTAAGAAATGGAAGAAACTAAAGAGATTACTTTAAGACATTACAATACCCTGCAACTCTGAATCCTTGTTGAGTTAACATACAAACTCTGGCTGCAGCTAACAATTCTTTTCATTATATCACAAAAACAGATGTAAAAAGTTTTGCACAAGTTCTCAAATTGCTTGTTTTGTTCAACAGTCCTAAAGTCAAATGTGCAGCAAATCTTCACATTTGAGAGGTTGAAACCAGTTGATTTTTGGCATTTTTATTATTACTCTATAAATGACTTTTAATTGATTATCAAAACTGTTGTTGGTTAACCTTTTGTTAATCAATGAACTGTTTCGGCACTGATACATGCACGTATATACGCTTGAAGATGTAATACAGTGCAATCTATCTACGTACCTTATGGGAAGTCGTGTTGAAAATACATTTCACAAGCAGCCCGTCAAGTCTTCAACACTTACTGTTGAGATTGAAGCATTTACCGAGCTTATCATGTCAAACCTGCATCATCATTCATATGACTAATACATTCCCATCTCTATTTATTACATTATTTCTTTATCAACAAAAAAAGTTTTCTGCCTCAGGCAAGCAAAAAACTATTTTGCGACACTGCGGGAATTTCACTGAAATGTGCCTCCCTCCATTCAGCCTATCTAATTCAATATGTTGTCATTTGCATAAAAATGCATGCATGGTAAGTCAGCTGCTCCATAAGGGTGCTATAGAGTATATAGTCTGTGGATGACGTACTGTGTGGTCTGTTTGTGTGTTTGTCCTCCGCTCTACATACAGTATATGTCTGTTGACATGTGAGTGAACAAATGGCCGTGATTTGTTAATGCAGATCTATCTATCTCACCGTGAGCGCTTACGCAAGTTGGCGTGCATGGTGCATGTGTGTCACACCTGCATAGTAAATATGTAGCGTTGGGATGTGTAGGAGTTCATTACTCTGTGAGTGTGTGTGTGTGTGTGTGTGCGTGTGTGTAAAGGGGAGGAGGGGTGCAGCCTTTCCGCATGAGTGGGGCTGTCAGTGGGCATCAGTCAGCCAGGCAGCGACAGGCGGAGCAGATCATTAGCAGAGACGGAGAGGGAAAGGGAAAGAGAGGGAAAGAGAGAACGGGGAAAACGAGGGAGAGAGGGAGTGCAGGGACAGAGCGGAGGGAAGGCCTTGGCGTTGCGTCTTTAATATCCGTCTTATGAGAATTACGCAGACAGGCCTGTGCAATGTTCAGTCACGCAACCGTCCCGTCCCCCTTCTGTCCTCCAATCAGCTTCATTACTGTAGGCTTCAACTGCCATCACATCTGTCAATATCTCTGGAGCGAAGCTGCAAATTGACAACATTTTATGATGATAATGTTGCTCCGATACAGCATTTAGGCTATCATGGGACATTAAAACTGAACTCCAGTGAAACAGTTGATATTATAATTAATATTACTGCTGATAACGATCATGCTATAATAGTATCTGGTCAAAATAATGTAATTAGGCTGGCATCCCAACACCACATAGTGTTGATTTCAATGTTCAGTCAGTGAAACTGCATCATATTATTCAGTGGTGGCAGACTTACTCCGATTATTGTGGAATGTAAAATGTAAAAATACAAAATTTCAAGTGCTACTCAGAGGACTTTAGTATAGCAACTCAATAAAGAGCCACCCCCAGAGCCACAAAGGACATGATACTTTACATGACACTTTATTCTGAGACTGAGTGATTCTGCCCATGACAAGAAAACCACCATTATATCCACTGAAATGTAGTGAAGCGGAGGTAGACTGTGGCATAAGGTTAAAGATGGCTGTACTTGAGAAAGATCTCATTCCAAGGTTGTCAAATAAAACTTTAATAGGAAACTTGATTGGAGCGAGCCACACAATACTACTGGGGACACTGAAACAGGGAATGGCACTCAATAATCAACTATCTTCGAGCCAGCAACCCAAAGCAACGATCTGGAAGCACAAACGCCACCTGTTGTGTTGTATGTAAGTTTCACTTATCAATCAACTATCTATCTCCAGCACGACTGACCGCACCTTTAAAGGACCAGTGTGTAGGATTTAGTGGCATCTAATAGTGGCTGATTGCAACACTCTCACCTCACCCTCTCATTTCTAGTATGTATTGTTTCAAACGCCCGATCTAGAGCCGATGTTCAGTTTGTCCATTCTAAGCAAATGTAGAAACATGGTCGTCCAACATGGCGGACTCCGTAGAAGAGGACCTGTGATGTATGTAGATATAAAAGTCTCATTCTAAGGTAACAAGAACATAACGAGTATCATTTTCAGGTGATTATACATGGATGAAAACATAGTTATGAATATAATATTCCATTTCAGCCATATTCTGTAAATAGCGCCCACACACCTAAGTTTAACAGCAGACTGTATTTAATGTATCAAAGTAAAAGTACATATTCTGTCTTTACTGCGTAAATAGCATTTTAAAGTTTTAGCTGCTTGACAAAGAGCTTATTCTACTACTACTTTATATTCTGTTCGGTATTCTACTTATAAAAATGAATCCTATTTTATGATCTCATCATATGTTTCGTATGTAAACTACAAAATGTATTAGGTAACATCGTCCCGCGTGCTTACACGTCTACTTAAGTGCACATTTCATGACATCCCACCACTGATCTTCATCCTATCAGAGGGTGACAACACGTTTATCACAGAATACATGATTAAAGCCTATTATGATCTCAGTATATTGGTGTAACCTTATTCTTAACCACAGCCAATTAAACATGGCACAAAGTTCTCACTGGGCCTCATTACAAAAAAACAACCTGCCACAGTGTTGACTGTTTTGGAAAACACCTAAAAAAAAAAGTGTATGATGTTTAGTCTTGATCTGTTTTAGCAGGCTCATTAGCTGAACGGGGTTATGAGGAGATGAGAAAAGAAATATACGGGTAAAGAATTTGTGTGATCAGATGAAATGTCACATGAGAATCAATTATCATGTGTTCTCGGTAAATTAGCAGAAACGTAAATCGCGCTAACAAATAAAATATCACCTCAGGCATGTGTTTAGCAACACCTAGCGACAGATGACAACCCGCTGCAAACTTTGACAGCGCTGTCTGAATAGTTTTTATTCCACACCACGTTCAGTAGCTCGAGTCTCTCTCCGTCCTCTCCTTACGTGCAGTGTACAGGAAGACCTTGTTTAATTCCGACACTCTCCTCCACATCTCAACTGCTTTGCATTTTGCCCTTTCATCGTTCACCGGCTGGGCCCATAACTCATCTTTTAGTGCTGCATCTTGTGGTGACCACCTTCCACTCAACAACACCATTAAACAGGCAGATTAATGCTGCTATTAAATCCACACATCGACTTTGGTGGCACTCATCAAAGACAGTATATATGACTAGCGGTATCAAGGATTTGATGAAGTCAGACTTTCAGAGGGCCAATAAATCAGTTAGGGAGGTGCAATCTAACACTTCACAAGGTAGAGGCTGACACAGGAGGAAACAGATACAGGGCGAGTAAGACTTTGCAGAAAATGAACACGGACATGTGTGCAGCTGTGCAAACACTTCAGGAACAGCAGCTTTGAACAGTTAGTTGGTGTATTACTTCAGGAATAAACAGACATGATTACCTCAATTGCTGCATGTTATGTTCGTTGCTGGATTAACTTGTTTTTGGGGCCCCTATTCATCCCCCAACTACTACTTTTTGGGCATCTTCTGACAGCTTCATTTTAGGCCCAGAGGCCAATCCGTACACTAGATATTCTGTGTGTCAGTTCAGTTTGTGATACTTTGATTTAACACACATTTTATTTAAGGAACTTTGACACAGGGCAACCAACACTGTACAACTCACTTTAGATGATAATTTGTGGTGCAGATTTCACTGACAAATATGCAATAATCACCGAAACCAACTGTCATGGAGTAAAATTGTAATTTTAAAGCCCCCGGGGGTCGTGGGTCATTTTAACTGCTGATCCTTGTCATTACCTAACAGCTAATACTGTAGGTCTGTCTGTGTTTAGTCATCAGTGCCTTGTTGAAATCTGATTTTCCTTTCCTTTCCTTATCGATGGATCTGTTAACAAGACATCAGAGACATTAAAAAGCCATGCTAGTGGCCCTTTGGGACTGAAGCGGTCATTGATGCTAACAATATGAAAACGCTGGACAGTACCAACAGCACAACACAACATTGTCATGATTTGGTGATTCTTAGAGATGACGTTCTTCCTGCGGGTGACACTAAAGGAAAGCATGTGATTGTCAAAAAAGGGTTTATCCTCTTTGGAGCATGAACGTGCTCAGTAAATTTTAAAATAAAATGTCTTATTTTTTTAAAGAAACCCAGCAATTTTAACTTTGAGAAAGTCTTGCACCGTCTCGTTGCACTCCTTCCAAATGTTGTTTTCAGCACAGTTTTCATTCAATACAATAAGCAATGCCTTTTAGATTATATCTTATATTCAGAAAATTAGGGTGAGGTAGCGCTAAAGGAAAGCTAAAACAGAAAGCGATTCAGTCTGTGAGCTCAGATCACAGGGGGAGTGTTCATGTTAGTACAGGCGTTTTGGACTACTGGGAAGAGGAAGTTTTTAGGCCCGAGGCATGGGCGAATGCTGACTGGGAGCGGAGCCAGTGTCGTGCCTGAACCAGAGCTGGGCAAGCAGGAAATGTAACCAGTGTGAGCAGCCTCTGGGGACATAATGACAGAGGAGAAAAGACCGAAGGGGACGTTGACGGAGGAAGCTAAGAAGAGAAAATGAGACTAACTGAGCAAGAAACCACCAGACAAAAGTAAACTGGGACTGACTTTTAGTTGTTGGCGAGAGCTTCTTGAAATAAAAGGCTGAAAGACAGACGCCGAGCTGGGCTTCTTGCTGTTATAACAAATACACATGTACAATTGTCCATATTAACAATAGTGGCATTTCACTCTGAAACTGGGGGTGCTAAATTGCAAAAATACCAATTTCTACTGTTTTCAGTGATAAACATTCTCAATTACAAGAGTTGTCTTTCCAACTTAGCTGCTGGCTAATAGCCAAATAAGACAGCCAACTCTTCTCAGGCAACAAGACGATGTTTTGAATGCTACAGTATGAAACAACCCGTTTTCTGTTTAGGTAATCTGATTGGACACAGATCAACCTTATCAGAAAAAATTCACTTAAGAGAACTGACCTCGCAGCAGTCTTTTCACTTATCCCCTCTTGTTGTTAGCTTTATATTTAACCATTATTTGTGTACAGCCAATTCTTCACATGCCAGAGGTGGTTGCTGTGACTCAATTGCTTTCGATGTGGCTAAACACTGAACTGGCTCATCTGTAAGTGAATTCACCTTTTAGAGAGTCGTTTTTAAAGGCATGGCAGTCATGAGAGATGAGGGCCTGCTCTGTAGGGGAATAATAAATCAAGCCTTTCTAGTGGTGACCAAACATACTGTAGACCCTATGCTAAGCTAGGTCACTGCTGGCCACGGTTGAAATATTATCCTCATAAAACTTTGCAGCACATCTATTTTCTCTCTGGAAAGCGGGACTACAATACTCAAAAGTACATCTAAATCAAATAAATTCTACCAGACGCAGACTATTGTGGATTTAAGTGCAATTTCTGTGGAGGAGCGGGTTTAATCTACGGCCACAGATTTGAATTTCTTTACGTGAGCTCGAAGCGTTAGAAGCTATGGCAGAAAGACAGAGGATGACAGGACAGAGTTTGGATTACAGAGGAATGGGGAGGGAGGAAGACAGAGAAGTGGGGGTGGGGGTGGGAGACGGAGACAGAAAGAGTCTGGAGTTCATTCGAGGCTAGCAGTCGTCAGGCTCGGCGTCAGCCATCACATGGGCAGAATGCTAAACGCCGAGCTCTGAATCCTGACCTATTTTCATCAAACTGACACAGAAATCCACTGAGAGGCCGTCTTACACTGCTAACCTCTGTCTGCCTCCACGACCGCCCTCAGCAAGCCATCACACACACACACACATATTGTACAATCTGTACATATCATGATGTAAATGTGCTTAGCCATGATTTAAAGCAGTTTAACGATGTTTGATTAATAATCTCCAAAATGACTAAATTGTGAATTATTGCCACTCAGCTCCAGCTTGAAAGGCTTTTATTGTAATTTGTCCAAATATGCCGTTGGACTGATGAATATTCATTAAGTGAAAATACTCTTCCCTGACCCTTCTTTGTGCTGACAATAGACGGTAGGCATGTTCTTTTTCTGTGTCTGCGCTCAACTTGACATCGTTAGCAGACACCTTCTCCAGCGTAGCAACTGCTTAAACAGGCTTTTCTTTTTTTTTCACGAAGACAATGAGCAAATAACTCCGGTTAAAACACAGCAAACGATCCTGCTCTTAAGGCACTAATGGCTTTAATTTTCAACAGGCTTTTATCAACTATGATCAAAGTGCAATTACAGACGTCTTTAATGAAAATGGATTCAATTGCCAGCAAATGAATGTGACTTGATTGATGCTGAACATCACCTGAACATGACTGAAGTACGCAGAGAACAATACACATTAAGGGTGATTGATAGTACTGTAAAATGATGGAGTGGAGCTTTTTACTAATATGCCCTGTAACCACTGCAGCCATTAATTTTATCATTTTCAGCATCATTCAGCGTAGAAATATATTTTCCCTCCATTTCAAATCTCACATGTTACTTTGTCGAGACTTTTTTGGCTTTTCTGAATTGATCTGAAGAACGCTTTTGTATTCTTATCCTAAACCACTTACTTAAACTTAAATTTACATTTTTTGTTTCAGCCTGTTGTTAGTGAGTATTTGCGCATTTGAGATATTTTATTAGCCTAACTGGCGCACCGTGGCATACCTGTTCTGCTAGCAAACAAGTTTAATTTATAATAATGTCACCCAAGAGTAAATAGAAGATTGCAGGTCTCAACACTGCAACAATGCTGTTTATATACGCAACATAAAGCCAACTAATTTACGTTTTCTATGAACATAATATTGAAATATTGTTCATTGACCTACCTGCAAGTGGTAAAAATGTTGATGTAGTTACAAAATACATTAAAAACAAGTGTAATTTCCATTAGCCTCAGCTGTTCTTTGTGTTTATCGAAGATTAGCTAATGTTAGTAAGTAAGAGGGTGAACATTATATCAGTTTAACATCAGCATGTTGGCATTGTCATAGTTCAAAGCACCGTTGTGTTACAGTACATCCTCACAGAGCTGGATAGCAAGTCTAAAATCATAGAGAATTCAAGTGTTAAGTGTTTCCTCCCTCTTTACAGAAAGGCAGACATGTTTGTACATGACTTGTATGACAGGCCACTTGAGAATTTTGTTGTGGCCCAGCTTTTATTTAGACAATATGATCTCAATATCCACGCCCCGGGCCTGAAAATCTGCAAATGCAACAAGTTCTCTTCCATAACACTTGAAAAGAAATACTTTAGCTCAAGTGGTTTCTGGATAATGAGTGCATACTGTACATTTTTCAGCCCTAGCCCTGCCATCTCGGTGCCTTCCTTCAACTCACTGAGTTGCAGGGCCATTGACTTCCTTCACTTCATTTAAGCTAAGTCAGAGATTCCCACACCCTATGTCCAGTGAGCTGTATTTTCTACATTGTCTTGTTTTATTTAGTCTAATAAATCTCTCTCTCTCAAAAAAAAAAAAAAAAGCCTTAAGCTCTCCAGTGAAAAAGACGTCCACTTATCATGAATGGATCGATTTGGAGAGCAAGAATACCATTTCCGAACATGACTTTGACTTGAAAATTGCAGGCTATAGCTAATTGTTGCTAATGTCTCGGGAAACACAAGCAGCGAAAGGTTATGTTCTGCAGCAGGATGGATATATGGAACACTTGTTATTCACAGAAATGATATCTCAGTGTGAACAAATCTTTAAGAAGGATCTTTAGACATTGGTAACTTGTGGCAGGTTAGTTCACAGTCAATCTGTGGAGGAGGATTGTCCCATTCCCTCAAGTAAAGGTAATGTAGATTTGTTCTATGGGGCTGAATTGAATCCTGATTGTCTTGTTGTACAATCACCTGTGGGAAATCTCTGAATAGTAACTTCACTGTGACACACCAGGCCATTATTTAAATGAAATATAAGTCTGATACTGCTTGTCAAGCAGCAGCAGCAGCAGCAGCTCTCTCTGTTTTGACACGCCCTCCTCACTTCAAGTCGACAGAAAATTTGGGGTTGAGAAGCCGCGATCCAGGTCATCCAGCAAGGCGGTGAGAGGTTCACTCTCCAGCAGCATTAATCACAGGGCTGCTGTCCTCCAACTGATTACCTCCCATCCATCTTAGTTTGCAGAGCCCTCCAACAGGAGAAAGCCCTCATGAAGATCTGATTAAAAATGTAAGTGACTCATAATAGGAGCACATGCCTGGCCTTGGAGTCGATACTCTGTGATAGCCATAAGCTCGGAGTGGGATTTATCTACTCATCTCCAAATGTCCATTCACCTGCTCACTCAGAGATGCTGTCCTGATCTCAGCGAGGGGATCTGCTGCGGAGAGGTGAGGTCTGGAACCAGTGGATATCTGTGTGTGTATGTGGGTGTGTGTGTGTGTGTGTGTGTGTGGTAGTCATTTGCAGCTGCAGACAGAAGGGGGAGTGACTTTGAGAGTGTCTGAGAGGCACATCCTGCCTGCAATTAAGGTGGAATCAGAGAGAGATCTGCGCTGCCTTGATAATGAGCCTCATCTGAATTATTAACTAGAGCTGTACCCCGCGGACCTGGACTCCCATCAGGCCCAGCTATACAACAACAACAGCAGATGCACGCACACACAGATATACACACACAGAATCTTCAGACCCATACAAACCTCTATCAAACCCATTTTAGCGTGTGCAGGAACTCAAAAACTAATCCCATTTGCAGTAAAAATCAGGGCAACACATTACTTGAAGTGGTGCTCATAAGGCATTATAAGGCATCAAAAGCCCATTATAAATAAACACACTGTGAGTGCATGATGATTTATTAAAATTGGTGCATAGTGTAATGAGTACAATATGCAGAAAGTTTGGGGGTTGAATACTTTATGAAGCAACTGTGTCATTAATCACATTAAAATTTGGTGCAATTTCAGATGCATGATTACATTATAACATTTTTCTCTGATTCCGGTGGGATTATAACCAGTTTGGTGCTGCTGTGAAATGATGGATTGTTAAGAAGACTGTATTTCAAAAGTAGCTCCTTGTGTGATGTATAACTTTCAAGGTTACCTCAAAGTACAAAGTCACTATACTCCTACAGTACTACTACTTTACAAGAAGCCATTTTGCAAACCACACTGTTGTGATTTAGAAATTTTGGATGAATGTTGACTTCGCTCAAGGAAGCCGTTGATTTCTATTCATTTTCATAACAGTACTCCAACTAGTCACATGAACTTTACATCACAACTACTGCTTTTGCAAACCATGCTGTTGTGTTTTAGAAATTTAGATGAATGTTGTCTATTGCTCCAGGCAGCCATTGATTTCTATTTATTTTCAAATGGTATGGCAATTAATCAGTCACATGTACTTCAACTCAGTCACATGAACTTTAAATCACAAATAGTGATTTTACAAACCAAGCTGTTGTGTTTTAGAAATTTTAATGAATGTCGTCTACTGCTCCAGGCAGCCATTGTTTTCCATTTATATGCAATCAGAAACAAAATCACTTATTAGATGTTCCATACTTATTCAGCTTCACGTCTGCATTACAGCAATACTTTTTATTCAAAATTCTCAAAAGTTGTTATTCAAAATTCTCATATAGGTCAGAATTAGGCTACATTTATTGTGTTTGATCAAATTTCTTAATTATCGTTCGTTCAAATTCAAGTTTTAGAAAAAGTGACAGCCTTAGACTACATTATGCAATGTGAACATAGATTGATTGGAAACATCTGCACTGCCTTGCCCCACAACATTAATGTAACTTTGTAACTTTGTAACTTTGTAAAATGAATGCTTGACTTGAAGATCATTGTGATGGATTACATAACAAGTTTCAAGAGTCTGCTAATTGACTTTCCTACCATATGGAAGTTAATGGAAAACAATCGTTGCCTAGAGCAGACAGCAATATAACAGCATGATTTATGATGTAAAGAAAATGTGGTTGATTGATTGATTTTCTTAGTGTATGAAAATGAATGGGGATCAATGGTTGCCGGAAATGTAGGAAAAATACATCAAAAATGTTGTTAGGGAGCTAAAAATAGGAAATTCATGTGACTGTGAAAGTAAATTCACAAACTGAGAATACTCAACACATAAAAAAAATATTGGTTTCAAACTTTGAGATCATCTTCAAAGTTAAATATTACTTGAGGAGTAACTGTAATAGATTACATAACTCAAGTTGGTTTCAGCTAATAGGTTTTCATGTCATATAGAAATTAATTGAAACCAATGGCTGCCTAGATATAGTCACATTTCTATCATACAACAGTGCAGCTTTCAAAATTAATAGATGTAAATGGGAGAACATTTGCAAACGGTTTTGTATAAAATAGAAATGGAAATCTCAAGCACCTGATGTGGGTATTTAAGGCCGTGTTAACAGCGTAACAACATTAAGAGCCGACCTGTTCCTGAGTCACAGTCTGTCAGCGAGGACAGAGGACTGAGTGTTTTTTGAATAGCGCTCTGCTCATCGTCCGAGCCAGACACCAGAACATTTTGAAGCCCTGAGGTCTGGTAGACAACACGGAGAGAATGTGTGCTGGGCCGACATTTTACGACACACCACCAGGCACGATTCCCAAGATCCGCCTGCCTGACTGACTGTTGTGTGTCTGGACTCGGTTTTCTCTCTCTGGAATTTCCGTCTGTAGAGTGTTTCTCAACATTTTATTCCAGCTGATTTATTCCAACTGATTGAAGTGTGAGGGCTGAGGGCGAGAATATTATGTTCTATTCCAACCACTATGACTCATTTAAGCAGTGAACACCCCGCCTCCACTGCCGGTGCATCCCTTGTTTACATCCCAGCCCTTCTCCAGATTGAAGTGATATCTGCCCGCGTTCTATTCTAATGCCTTTTGTAGCTCGGCATCAACCGACAAGGCAACTGATCCTCTCGGATCAAAATCTGTCCATCTCCGCATGTCCTCTTTTCCATTCAAGCCCTCAACGACCCTCCCAACTGTTTTCTCTCCATTCACAGGACTGATCAGATGAATTTTACCATAGTCTCAGATTCAACAACCAACCCCCTTCGCCTTCCAAATTCCTCTTCCCATTCCCCGCCCCCGGTTAACCCAGCGCCAAGCCCGCCAACTCGAGAGCTGCCTCTCCTTCTGCTGGGCCTTTGTGATAATAACAATAACTGTGTAGCAGTGCAGAGGGCTTTCTGTTGAGCCAGCGCCAGGCCGGCTGGCACAGGGAACCCTCTAAGCCTGTTCTACCATCTCCAACCAATTCCCCTCTGTCTCGGCTGGCGCTGGAGCATCACAAGCATTAAGGCTGCTATCAATGTGCTCGGCAGCAGGGGCCACCGCCACCACTCTCACACTCGCTCTATCTTTTCTCTTTCCGCCTCTCTCCCTCTCCCACTCAATTCTGAATCCAATTCAAAAAAGGTTTTATTGGCAGGACAAATAATACCTTGTTCTTCAAAATGTCTCCTTGCCTCCTCTCTTTTTTTTTCTCTCTCTCTCTCTCTCTCTCTCCCTCTCTGCGCTCTGCACCTCATTCACCCCGTCTCTGTCTCCTGCAAGTGGAATCTCAGCAGAACAAGAACAAGGTGATGGCCATCAGCGTGGGCGGTAATACTTTACGTGGAGTGCGTTGTGATGCATTACAAGCAGATTAGAAGCATATTAGAGGTAAAGATCCACTTTTGCTCTCAGTAATCAGAGATATGAAAGAAGATAACCTAAAGTCGGTCTGTCTATTTTTAGGAATGACATATCCTTTTAATTCAGTAATAAACAGTGATTCCCTGCATATTTACTTTCTTAAATAGATTTTCACACCCCAAAAATATTTTATTACATTACTACCTTCTTTTCACAGGTTTGCATGAAGAAAAATGTAAAAAAAAAAAATCTCCAGTTACGTTTTGGTACATTGCCTATAGATCCTGGGTGTGTTATTGGAGGTTTACCTGCTGGGCCTTAAAGCCCCAGAGATTTGGTTTCAAACATAAAATAACATAACATAAAATATTGATGATTAAATAAGCAGCAATCTAAGTAAAAGTTTCGGGGGGGGGAAATCTTTTGATATTATTGACAACATCGTTTTCCAACCAAGCCCGTCCCACTTCAAAAAAGTGAGAAGAGCACAGACAAAAACAGAAATCTCTCACGTGAAACTACCAAAAACTGTTCGAACTTTGGCAGATTATTTTGTAGTTTTGTCAGTCGCCTTTAAAATTCTTTCTCTTCTCCTTACCAGGTGTCTGTTTTCTACATTCTCTTGGATAACTGACTGACTTGCGAAATGAAATGCCAGGTGATGGCTGTCCAAAACAGCCCTTAAATAAGTGAGCCATACGCAAGTGTTGACAATGTATGGGAGCTTATTTCTCATATATTTATTCTCACCTGCACCTGTCTATGAGTTCAGCACAGATCTAAAAGAGATCTAACCTGACCCATACCCAGAGCTATATTTCTCTCTTATTCCATCCATTAATGTTACTGACCAGCCTCCCAGGCTAATGAAACGCACTGTCTGATATTTCATCCACCCATTTTCTATATAGTGCACTATATTTGCACTCCCCCATTTTATCTGAATGTTGATGTATGAAATTTCTGCTCTATATTACATCCTTAAAAAAAAACCTCTAGTCTCCATGGCGTGTATGCTATCTTTGCTTACAGTCCCACAGTTGCATTTTAAAGATGCAAAAATTACAGTCATGCCACTCCACAGCTGTCAGCGAGGATGCAAACTGATCATGATTCATAAGTGTCAAAAATCTGAATTTATTGCTCACTATGCAGTTAACTATTGAGTATCTATTACATGGGGAGCAGTGAATAAATGAACAGGGAGTGATTTCAGACAGGTTATTTGTTTCTTTCCGTCTTCCCAGCTGGGCGTTTTGAATCGACATGCAACACATGACACACATGGATGCAGACGATTACCACAGTCAGAGCGGGGAAAGAGAGAATTCCCACAAAACCCGACCTAAAACCTGATACTTTGTCAGGACCCAGAGGGTTTGGGTCAGGTAGCAGAACTCTGCTATATACTCTACTGGTGTGCAGGGATTATGTATAATTTTGACATAAGTCTGTGTGGATATGGAGCTTCAAACTGATCCAAACACTTCCCAGAAGAAGCAATTACACAGGCTGACAAAAATCACTTCCCTAATTCAAATTTAGATACTCAGAGTAATGCTCATAAATGTTTGCAGCCGTCTCTCGAGTGCTGGATGTAAAATAGAGCAAATTCTTCATCAGTTAGAGAGTAACTCAACACTAAATCCACTTTGTTGAGTTGGTAAATGAACGTACAGTCACTTTATTGCACATTTTATTCGTGAAGGGGGGCGTGTTCAAGCGAAAACAGGGTGCTAAGTTGGAAACAGGAATGATTTCTGAAATTATAATTGATCCTCATGTGTATTGCCGCTTGTTTGCCGCGTGCTCATTATATCACAGTCTGATTACAACAGTCATACACCCACGACGTGCCTTTAACGTGCTGCTTTCTGAAGGCCTTCAGGTAGTCAGTGAGCTCCTACCTGCCTGTGCGGCGCTGAAAACTGTGTGCAGTACAGCCTGCAGACAGACCACAGCTCAGCACATCCATTCCCACGCAGAGCCACTTGTGAAATGAACATAACAGCATGTGTGTGTGTGTGTGTGTGTGTGTGTGTGTGTGTGTGTGTGTGTGTACGTGTGTGAGCACAGACCCCCGCATCACCACCACCATGACCACCTACAGAACTGAACTCACTTCATATGACCAAACACAGCCTCCTACCTCAGATGCAACAACAAACACGGGCCAGACACTTGACCGCAATTACCGAACCACAGTCAGAGAAATCCATACGTAGTCATCATGGTCACTGTGCTGCCAGATTCTTAAGCAACGTTGTGTGTGTGTATGTGTGTGTGTGTGACCACAATCAAAGAAATCCATACACTACCACTGGACACAAGAAGTGTGTGAACATGTGAAAAAAATCCAATACGCCACTGCAGCCTTAGTGTTTGACACTTAAACAAGTGAGTGACACCTCAACAGTGTGTGAGTACAGTATTTGTGTGTATATGTGTGTGTGTGTGTGTGTGTGTGTGTGTGTGTGTGGTATTAAGAGGCAGGAGAAGCTGCCGGCCCAGATGAAGACAAAGAGCCCAGCGGCTGAATTGAGCAGCAGCTCTCAGACAGGATTACACAACAGCTCTTAAAGACTGCTTTTAATAGCAAGACTCTGACTGGATCTTATTTCCCTCCCACTCACCCCATCCAACCATCCATCCATATACATCCCCATCCACCCACCCGCCACCCCTCCCCAAGTACTGTTCAATCATAAGCAGAAACATACAGGAATGAGTGAGTGTGTATACGTATTGTACGCCAGTTTGTGTGTGTGTGTGTGTGCTGTGTGTGTGTGTGTGAGCGATTTTGTACCTCCGTGTTTCAAATCTCATTAAAATCGCTGCCAACTGTTACAGTCCAACATGTGCGTGCATGTGTGTGTGTGCGTGTCTCTCTCTCTCTCTCTCTCCCTTTGTGTTGTTGAGGAGTGTTATTATGATTGAATCAAGTTGTTTTTCCGCCTCAACTTGGAGCCTCTCTCCACCAATCAGCTCCCTTGCCAGAACCAGCCAATCAAAGCCTCCACGCAAAGCTGGAACGGGGAGCAGGTATCAAGCTGGGCATCCCTGGGCAGCACAAACAAGGCTCCGGGAATTAAGGCCTGCTTCAAATCCAATTTTAAAACCCCCATAGCATAAAGATTGGACAGAGGTTGTTGGCGCTCCGCTCAGACCTAAATCAAATGGTGATTTTATTGAGATTAATCTGCGTCTTAATACTGCTCAATTGGAGGCTGGTGTGGAGCCAAATGAGATGTCGGAGCAGGGGAAAACATTGGAAAAGCCTGTGTGTGTGTGTGTGTGAGAGAGAGGGACAAAAAGATGGGAGACAATGGCACTTATCAAAAAATACTGTAAGGATACGATAACATGACAGGAGAAGCAGATAGAGGATTTTAGATCAACTCAATGTCAAAAACACAGATGGTGTGAAATGTCTTTTAATCCCACTGCAACTTGTGTTCTTCCTCTTTGTCCACGGCTGTATCCGAAAAACAAAAACACAGGAAGGCAGACTTCAAAAGCAGTAAAAGCATTTGGACGTTCAGTTTACTTGTCACGAGAAGTGCTACTTAGCCAGGGAAGACAACCGTATAATGTCTTCAGTGGCTCCTGATGAAGCTTTAAAGTTTAAAAACAAGATAAGCCTGATGATGTCACAGTGATGTCATCGGGGTTATCTCAGCTTGGGCTCCGGAGTTGAACATTTTTAGGGAAAGTGTTACAAACTAGAGTTGTTGGGTTTGAAAGAAGTGGGCAGAAAGGGTCTCATAAAAGACATCATTGTGTTGCATGATGGGAATTGTAGGACGTAGTTTTTTTGGAGCTCGCCACATAATATGGACTCAGGATATCTCAGCCTCTGCTGCTTCAGTTTTCTATCTGCAATACGTCTATAAGTTCTTAAAATTTTATGCCAGTGAAATACTAAATTGCTGCGGGACCCTTTAAACATGTTTCTCTGACATCTTTAAGATTGTCATGTTGCTGAATGTCTCTTTTTTCAAGTGCTAAGCGGTTATAGCCTGCTGTCAAATTTAACAAGAAGGGAGTTATCAAGGCTACTCCTCTGTTCTGTTAGAGTTAACAGTGTGTATCTGGCATTTTAGAAATTCCCATTAACTGCTGTGTTGACCCTTGTAGCCCTTTGATGAAACTCCCACTACAGACAAAAGACCATAAAACACAAGTGGAGACAGAGCAGATTTTATAAGTTTTTTTATCTTCTCTTTTACTAAAAAAAAGAAAAGACTCAAATGTTATTTACATGTGTTTGCACATGATTTATTCAGGCTCAGTTTAGACAGTCTTAACTGGTGTATTTAATGTAGAATTTAATGCCAGGGTACCATATTTTTCCAGTTATAGGGACAGAGTGTGTAGCTGAACTGAAAATAAGAACTGATATTCAAAGAAGTGGCATGCAGAAGCAAAACTTTGTCAAACACAAAAGATAGTATGAGGAGAAGCTACAGTACAGGGCTTGGAGACAAAAGACCATTAATCCTCACACAGAATGGGTGGTAAAGTTAAGTAGATTACAGCAACCAATCTATTAGATTAACCTCATATTAATTTGAATTTAAGGGATAATCTGTTGTTACATCTGTTTGCTGTGACACCCCATGTCATCATCTCTTGTTATTGTCCTTTTAAACCCCTCGCCTTGTGCCATGCTTTCGCACAGCCTGTGCGTAATTCAACGTGCGCGCACTAGATAGCAGGGGGCGGGGTGGCTCCAAACGGTTTATCCCGAACACCCAACCGGCGGCATGGGTGACGCTCCAAATCGGACCGGAGGTACACTTTGTCCCCCGTGTGACCCGACAACGCAGAGTAATATAGGCTTGGAACAAGACGCTTTACCAATGCGTCACAGCGCGTAATAGTTGCCTATCCAAAGAGAACCGTGAAGAGAGGGGGAGTTTGGCTCCGTGTGGCTACTCCTATGTGCACAGGCTGCAATCCCTAAATACGATGAACCCAGTGAACCCTTATCCAACCATGCTCACCGCCCCTTTCCACACACTGTAGTGTGGAGTGACATGGGGACACGCCACTGACATAAATTGCCGGGACCAGGGGTCAATTATGTGGCTTTCAAATATGCAGAAAAGGAGTTATGCTGCAGACACAGACTAAAACTAAATATAGTGCAGCTTCTCCACTAAAACCTTCACCATGTGGTGTCAGAAAATTCTTTCATGTGGCCTACCTTCCATCCGGCTGAACTGTTGCTGTCGCCTTTATCCTTGAAATAAGGAACAAAGCGAACCATCCAGTCATAAATCTGGGACAGAGTGAGTCTCTTCTCCGGGGCGCTCTCGATGGCACGGGTAATGAGGTCTGCATAAGACAGGTTTCCCCACGCGTTCCGCCGGGAGGACTTGGCTTTGCGCAGCTGGCCGGCCACGTCGAGCGCAGCCCCGGACATGCAGGCAGGAGCGGCCACGACCGGGGCTGGGGCGCCGGCTGGATGTTTGATCTCCGCCGGTGCGCCGCCTTTTCTCTCGGCCCGGCATGCGGGCACGTTGTACTGCTCCACTTTGACCGATGCCAGGGCCAGACCTCGGCTCGCCTCTTCTCCCCCGGGGAAATCCTCCGGACACGGCAGCGGCCAGGTGCACGACCGCGACCGACTGTGAGGCTCAAATTCCGAATCGATATCAACCTGATGCGCATCCATGCCGCTGTTCTTCATCATCATCAGCATGATGATCTCCCGCTGAATAGATGTCAAAACCGGGCAAGGTCACTATAACAAAAAGCCTGTCAATTTTGACGTCTGCCAGTGAGTTAAAATGCCCAAACTGGCCCTTTGTACAAAGAAAAAAGAATCAATTTGTATTGTTTCACACACAGAGGTGATCAACCAGTATGAAAACGCCGGCAGCGATGTGGAATATTATCATTCTCCTCAGTGCAACAATGTGGCATCACATCAGGACAGATGAAGGTGTATCCGAGGCATCAACAACAGTATCAGTCTCTCTTCCATGTTAATTGCACAACACCGGCTGTGAGGCTGCATGCAGGACCAAGTGACGGTCAAACATCCATTATGAAAGCGAGACACACTTGGAGAATGTCTCTGTGCTCGCTCCGGCTGCAGCAACAGTTGATCCTTTTGACAGATGAGGTCCAGTGCAGGTTTTTTTAAAAAAAGGAAACGCTTATCAAACTCCTCCAAATTAATTGACTTTTATATCATTTTCTCCAAGCTCTGATTCCAGCTTTTTACTACCGATCTTTCTGCAGATTGGTTTGTGTGACCGGCTTCAGCTGAAACTCACTGCGAGCGCAATTACTCCCTTAGAAATAGAAACAGGCTCTCATGAATCATTTATATGAAGCCGTGAATTTCCAGACGAGGAAAAAAAGCCCTCATGGATTTGATTTGGAGCATCCTCTGTGTCTCCTCTGCACGCCGCCAGACGCTTGGTATAGTAGATATTTCTACCTTTGTCTTTTAGCTTTCCGTTCACATGTCACATGGGTACAGTGTCTCTGCCTATTGCTCTGCCTTTATACTACAAGCCCGTGTGTCTCTGAAGGCTTCAAGCCACTTAACTGTAGCCTGGAATAAAGTGGAATAAGTGCTGCTTCCATATAATTGGACGCCGCCTGGATCAAGTCACTCCCTCCAGAACAGGTTTCCAGAGGAGGAGGAGTGTGTGTGTGTGAGCGTGTGTGTGTGTGAGCGTGTGTGTGTGTGAGCGTGTTTGTGTGTGAGGTGGGGGTGATATTCCCAACAATACAATTTCGAAAGGCAGTGCTTTATGTACACAATATACAGACAAATTCAATCACATACTTGTTGTTTATCATGTAATACAAGATATTTTTCAGTGACAACCACCTTCAGTTCAATCAATTACTGCAGATTGAAGATAAATGTTAACTTCATTTTCTTTGTTTTTGAATAACCTAATTATTTACTTTGGATCAGATTAATGAATACAAGCTTCTCCAAAGAAACTGGCCACTTTTAATATGTTTTAATGTTTGAAATTCTGCCTGCCTGTCTGTGTTGTTGAGAAACTCCAAAGGCAATAACCTATACTTTACATTTGTTAATCCTTAAGAAGGTTACACATAATGTTTCTATGCAGTTTAGATTAATGAGGCAGCCAACAGCTTCAGAGAATACAGCCTTGATTTGTAGTATTTATAATTCATAATGACCTTTATATTCCTATAATATAATTATTATTTTATTTTATATTAATATATATTGACTTATGTTTACCCTGTTTGTATTTAATTTATTCAAATTCTGGATTTTATAATTTTTTATTGACAAGAAGATAAGACAAGACAAGATAAGATAAGATAAGATAAGATAAGATATGATATGATAAGATGGACTTTTATGATCCCTCAGCAGGTAAATACATTTGTCAAAGCAGCTCGTATACACAAGGTTGATAAGAAATTACTCATAAATAAGAAATATATAGGAAAAAAAGTCATGCTGGAGTCTGACAGCTGTTGGTAGACCTCCTTCTTAAGTGGCAGGAGTAGCAGTCTGTTGTTGAAGGAGCTGCTCAAGATCCATTCTGCATTCCTGGATTATGTTCACTGACTGTTTTTCTTTTTTCTTTTCTTTTTTTACATCAAATGCCAACATTTTATATCTGCACATTGCAACTTTGATCTGCTAAAGTTTAGAGAAACACTGTGGCTATGATATACCTTAACCATAGGTTAGCGTTGAGAAACCAAAACACTTGTTTGGGGTTCAGGGACAGATCGAGGTTACAATTAGTAAATGTTAACTGCAGGTCTGTGGTGGGACTCTGGTCTTCTCTGCGTGAACGTCAGACATAAGGCACATCACGATGTAAAGGCCACACTACTTCCTGCACTGGGCACTGACCTGAGTTTTTTTGGCACCATGAACAATGGATGGGAAACTACACGTAGACCCTGCTGTTCAAGTTCCCTAAAAGGTTCCTCGGGTGGCCTGGCAAAGCTTCTGGGTGAAAGGTTTTGTTTGATTATTATTTTGTTGGCCTAATTTCCCAAATTCAAACATATTCAGTCCAAAAATAGTGACTTAATCAGCTGATGAATTCTACAATGAGCACATTTTTAATTGTAGAAAACTCGCCGACTTCTAAAATTCATACATTTTCTGTCTCTCATACATACACAAAATAAATAAATAAAATAAGAATTTAAGAACATGCCTTTTTGACCAAATAGCTCTAAGAACTAAATGCTTTTGTGGCTTCCACACTCAAGTTCTTGGGTCTTGACCAATGACATATATTCAGTGGTGCAGACTTCACCCCAATAGATCGTTAGTTATCAAAAAGTACAACATCCAGAGCAGAAACCATGACTAAAGAATTTAGACCGTGGTTCTTCTAGTCATAACACGAGTTCCTGAAATGGTTCCCAGGGTGCCTGAAAGAGTTCCTGCAATGGAAATGAATGGTAGCTGCTACGTATTGTGTTTACTACATCAACATTTTTAACATTGTTAACATGCTACTTGCTTTATTTGTACTATTTTTATTCATCTAAACAATGGATTATAATAAAATCAATTGCAACTATTTATCAGATGGGTTGATTTTTCCCATTTGTGGGCTAAAAAGCATCAAACTACCAACTCCCCTCGCTGTCTTTGTCACACACCATTGCCCTTGGAGGGTCTGAGTCCATAAAGCAGGCTCTATCAATAGATGCTCTGTGTGTTGTAAGCTCCTCTGGAAACCCCCAACATTGATAGAGGCTGCCACTCTCTGACAGCCGGTTGTCAGTGACAACCATAACCTCAAATGCACCTAAATGGAATGCTTTCATGAGGACTAAATAGGCCTATCAACATGAAGAGAGCGAGCGATCACTGTGCATGTGTGTGTGTGTGTGTGTGTGTGTGTGTGTGAGAGAGAGAGAGAGAGAGAGAGAGCAAAAGAAAAAAGTGGGGAGAGATGCTGTAAATGGGAACAAACAGAGGGAAAATTCAAAACACATGGCTCTGCGGTTTCAAGAGGAGATTTTTATGCGCCGCAGAGAAGTTGTAACAGGAATGTGGTGTGACTCCTATCATATGGAATGAAAACACTGAAGCTGTGCCAGCAGGGTGGATATAGGGTGTTCAGCTGTGGCTTACAGCAAAGTCCTCGTCATCATAGCTAGGTGATGTACCGCCACAGCGTAAACATGAGAAACATGAGTCACACGGCTGGACACGACACGAGGCAGACGGAGAATTACACGCTTTCACACAGGGGGAGTGGATTTGTCAAAGATACTGTAGCTGTTTGTGCAAAATATGAAGTGACTACAAGAAGAGCCTCAACTCTTCCAAGAAACATATTTTCACATCAGTGTTTCATTTCCAGCAATTACTTGTCAGATTAACTGATTCTGCCAAATGGTGTGAGATTCATGTTTGTCCATTGTCCCTCTATTTTCTCTGCATTAAATATTGATTATATGCATATTGACTGCAACTGCCGCCACCCTCGAGCTGCTTCTTCTCGTTTATCTCCAAGTCCACTGATGCCCAAATGAAGGGATGAAAGGTAAATAACTTACAACACCAAACATCTGTTTACAAATGCTCTCGGATGCCATAAATCTGTTGCATGTAAAGGAACAGCCCAGTGCTTTGGGAAAGATGCTTGCCATTAAACCTAAAGTCAGATGAGATGGATAAAATCGGGTATCTGGCGCTGGAGCTCCAGGGTGTGTTAGCCTAGCTTAGCACAAAGAAAGTAGGGGAAAACTATTGGTATATATCCCATCCTATCAGCTTCTCCAAAGCTGTCTTATTACACGTTCTGAGAGAAAAACAACAAGAACAACCAGAACAATAACCAGAAAAACAACAGCCTTGGTTGTCTCTTCAAACGCTTCAAACAACCTATGTTTATGTTGCGGCTGCACAAATAATGACTGACTGTAACATAGCATGACGTTGTCATAATGCCATAAAAACTCTTAGAGAGGAATTTGAGGTGGATGGTTGGACGAACAAAGCATCTTGACTTTGAATAATTGGTTTCTTTTGACCGTGACCGCAATAATTCCTTAAAGACATTTCAGTTTCCTAAACCTGACCAAACCTTATTAAAGCTGCATTATTTAATATTTTTTTTAGTTTAACAATGGATTGAATGACTATTTGTAGAGGGGTCACTCATAGTGACAACCCAACAGAAGATTATCACCCAACTTTGCAGTTACCTTCAGCGCTACAAAGGATTTTAGCCTCTTTCAGCTTATTGTTTTGGTTTTATGGTTCAGTCTCATCACTCATACAAGCTCAGTTCCAGCTGCAGGCAAAAAAAAAGCTCTAAAAAAGCCTCTTTACATCACCAACGGCATCAAACAGCAAGTATACAAAGTTGGCGACTAGCTATCATCACGTGGCCAGAAACATGACTCTAAATGATTGCTAGTGTTGCTCCTTGTCTGCGGGACTCTTAAATAGACATGGATTTACAAACATGTTCAGCATAATTTTATAATATGATAATATGTAACTGTTGTGTTTATAGCTAAACCATATTCTAACCAAAATCCCCAAGTTTCCCAAAAAAATCAATTAATGCAGTTTTAACCATCGAGGTGGCACATCAGTAAACATTTAAGTGGGTTGTTTTGTAAGCGCTGACAGGACCTACTTTGTTATTTAGGTAGGGAGACTTGTTGTGAAATACATAAACCACAATGTCTTGTTTTTACTTTTCTGTTTCTACATTGCATGAGAAGGGACGTTTTTGAGTAGTTGGAAGGCATATTTTTATACTTTTGACAGAGTTAGGCTAGCGGTGTCCCCCCTGCTTATTGTTTTTGTGCTAAAGTTAGACTGAACTCATCCCAGACCGTCCTGGTGATGGACACAATGATAGGAAATCTTAAAGATGTTGAAAGAAAATGTCTGACTGTTCCTTTAAAATTCATGGAAGTTGTGTCCAGTTTATGAATGTTTCTGTACTAAAGGGGTTCATAAGAGGGATACATTCACTCCTTTCTAAGAAACAGATTGATTTTTCTTCTCTCGTGGCATTTGTTTGCATAAGACTGATCACCAACTGGGACTCGGGGTTTACCCTTCTTTTTAACACCACACCACTAACTATTCCAAGGCTCCACACACCTTAGAGTGAACACTAATTGCCTCTTCTCCGCGGGTCTTCCTCCTTCATTTTCATGCCTTATCCAGTGAGCCAGTCAGTCAACCTGCAGGATTATTGATGTGTTTACTGGCGGAGGGGGATGCCACTCCCTGCCTTGGGAAACCCTGAGGCTTTCAACTGTTGAGTAACACTGACTGCTGCCACCGACACCTCCAATCAGGAAAGTTGGGATGTGCTCTTCTGTGCCCATAATGAGGCAAAACAGAAAGAAAGAGATGGTTGCACCATGAGACTTTGACTCACCTGTTTCACTTCATTTAATCATATCGCCGAGTTTCAACCATTGCCAACGGATGTCTTCATGCCAACCCAACACAACTGAAATAAATCTGTCAAGACCTCGCAACTCCTTCATGGCACTCAAATGTGAACCTTTTCAAGGAAAAATGTAATTCATTAAACCTTAACTAACAAGATTTAATAAACCAGAACTATACTTTAAAACAAATATTTGACCACCAGGGGTGGAAAAATTATAAACCTTGACATATTATCACCTTATTAAGTTGATATGTTCCAAGTGTTAGCAACCAGTTGTCTATTTACACATCCAGCAGACACAGAATAACATTAGCATTCATTTGGTGTTTTTTTTCTGAACAAAATCCCAACATCAACCCTCTTTTAGCTCTGTTTTGGTCTCCACACCTGGTTCTTTAGCTGCTAAATGCTTCGCTATGTTCAGTCACTAATTTTGTCTGCCTGTCATTTGCTGTTGTTCAAGTTGTGTATTGTAGGTTTGAGCATTTTTGCTGACAACAGCTGCCTGCTGCTGGAAACAAGGTTAATAAGGGCACAAGAGGGAACCAAAACAATAAAGCTGAGGGCCATAAGACCAAAACACTGAGCTAAAACAAGCTAAAAAGCTCAGTAGAGCTGTGGGGAACTGCAAAGTTGGGTGAGTTCATCACTGCGGACTGATGATTGACTTTTACATTTTTAAAATGTGTTTGGACTCTTTGGCACTTAGTTGGCAATCTCTGGGTTAGGCTATGCACTAGCTTTGGGCGAGTCAATAATTACTGTACTCAACTTTGTTTCAATGTTCAGCCTTAAACAACCTCCCCACTTTTTTTTCCCTCCATCAGTCCATAATCCCTCCCTCCAGCCCTCCCTTTTCTTTACAACCAACCCCAGTTACATAAGACTGCCGAAACTGTTGTTTTCAAGCGGGACTCACTGCTGTGTGCGGAAACTGTGGGAGCGGAGGGTTGGGCATCTCAGCCCCGTACATTGCCAATGGCCATCCCAGGAATGCATCCTCTCTGTGGGTCTGGGCCGCAGCCAACCATGTGGCCTCCCAATGTCACCGAGGCACTGAGACAGAAAAGAGACGGAGCCCTTTTTTCTTTTTTTTTTTTTAGTTTTTTTCATGAAAAACAAAAGGCTGCATTTTGCTCCCATATTGGCAGTGCGTGTGTAGGTTGTCTAATACCGCGCACGTGTATACTTTCTTCTGCTTTTTATAGGTAGAAACCACAACAGAGCCCTTTGATGAATAAATACAGTTTTAGTAATATTTAAAGAATCCCCCTCAAGCGATGTTCACTGGTGAAAGGGTTCAGGCAGACGCAGTGACAGACTTCTCTCCGCCGTACCTGACATAAAGAGGTTTAGCTAACACTACCCGACACCTACTGTTAATCCTATTTCAAATTGCACTCTCAACCATGAAATCCACTCACAAGAGAAAAAAAAATACACAGTGATGCAGTGCAGAGGTGTTACAAAGATAATCTTTCCCCTGCCACTTTTCCCCACTGGCTTTAAAGCAACAAAAGCAAGCAGGTACAATTAAAGCATGGGTAGGTCTTCAGAGCAAAAAAAGGAGCCAAAGGAGGAAGGTTAGGATTTTGTGAAATTAGGTTACGTGGGAAATAAAAAAAGGAATGGTATCACACTGTGTCAGCGGGCGGTGCCAGACATATGGCAGACATTGGTGGTAACCACGCTGTAAGGTTTTTTG
Source organism: Argyrosomus regius (assembly GCA_946959425.1). Lineage (NCBI taxonomy): Eukaryota > Metazoa > Chordata > Actinopteri > Sciaenidae > Argyrosomus > Argyrosomus regius. Next base: position 8,032,554 of record OX336899.1, on the reverse strand, counting down.
CCAAAGCTTGATTTGACCCAGTCCTATAAAGCTTCCTGATGGTGGTTGCAGAAAGTTAATCACATGAACTCTTCCAGGCCTTGCGGTCTGCTAACCCAGCACTGATCCCAGAGCTCAGGCATGGGTCTGGACGACCGTTTTCCAGCGCAACATGGCCTCTGCACGACCGTCACGACTGAGGGTTCACGGAGAGGAGCAACAAAACAAAAACTGGGGTTCTACTGACACGTCTTCCAAACCAAACGACACATCGGGCTGTGATTCAAAGCTCATTCGTGACCTTGAAAAAGGGGGTCAAGATAAAAAACACCACCATTTAGTAGCTGCGCTGGAGCTTTTGATCATATTGCATGATCTTCATCGGCAGATGGAGTTGATTTACATTTCACAGACAACTTCCGGTCATCGTTATATTCTCGACCCTGATGATGTCATGGTGATGTTATCAGGGTTTATCTTGGTTTTTGGGTGTTTGAAAGACCTGGGCAGGGAGGATCGGATAAGGAGAGATGCTTCTAAGTTGCATTATGGGAATTAGAAGGATACAGAATCCCTTTAAAGGTTTAGTTAAATTCAGGCAACTCTAATACTTAATAAGCTTAAGGAAAGACTGGGGAATAATGATTGTCTATGGTTAAAATAAGGTTGGTTTTAGGTCGTAGACAGGATGCAAACTGTGGCTTATATTTCTGACAGTTCCACAAATGAGGGGTTTCGAAAAAAGATACCAAAACTTTGGTCCAATACTCGTGACCTGGAACATTTTCAGGTCAAGAAACTGCACGATTTAGTGATTCTTTACGGTGCTCTTATTTATTCATGGCAAGGCTGCAAATGCTTCTGAAACTACATAACACCGTAATAAAGTCAAGACTTGGACGCAAACTAGACCGCGCTTAACTTTTCAATAAAAGTCCAGTGTTGGCCGAGCACAGTTGCTTCTCATGCTCAACTTCTAAACTTCGGATGAAAAGATATGAAAAACTAACTGAGAACATTTGGTGTGGTTTGCAGCCAGTGAGGGGGCCGCAGGCTGACAGGAGGCTGTAAAGAAAGGCAGTAGACGGTGCAGGAGGCCGGCTGTGACAGGGGATGGCAGGGTGGGTGTCACCAGGTACGATTCCCCTTGTCTCTGTGTATCTCAAGAGTTTCGCCTGGCTGATCATGGACGACAGGACCGCTGCTCCCAGGCTTCAGTCATCTGTCACACGAGGTCACTGCAGAAGACAAAGTATTCAAGTCACACACACACACTGTACAGGCCAGACACACGCCAGCAACATGCGTCGGCATTCAGTAGTGTCGCGCTTGTGCTGCATGTGCAAGTTTGACACCACCCATTCGTTTCAGGCTGGCGTGGGCCAACAGGAAATGATGTGGTGCTGAATTTAATTTCTCTATAATTTCTATTATCTTGGCGGTCACGGGTTAACACTGGGGAGTGAAAATGGAGGAATAAAAACACAACAACTTGGATTAGAGTGAAAAAAAAAACGAGGGAGTTCAGAGGGTCGTATATCATTAAGCAATTGAGAAAGTTAATTAGGCAGCTCTGATAATTATTGCCATGGCAACCTGAGCGCACTCATGCAGATTTGATTAACGAGGTGCCATTTATCTGTACTGGCTAGACAGCAGGGCCTGCACAGAGCTTGAGAGACCCCTAAAGGTGGAAGCTATGTAATATACGCTTCATCCACAGCCACGATGTACTCTTATATTTTATTTAATGCATGCAAAATACAGATTGCAGATACTGTAGCACAGTTTACTGCATCACTCATGGAGAAATCTGAAGGGAAACAAAGCTTTAGGTTTTTATCCTCCCTCACTGTCTCATATTACTGACGCAAAGACTGAAAAGTGAGGCTGCTGAGAGGTTTTCCTATTAAAATAAATGACATTTCTATATCCATAAGAGACTGTGAGTGGCTTTTTGTACAGCAAAACACATTTGGGTGTAAAGAAAGAATGTGATTTACATCTAGAGAAGTGTGCAGTGAAGGAGACACAGGGTGTGTTTGTGGATTACAGTACCCATGTTGCCCTCTGGTGGAAAAACAACATCATTTTTAGCTCGCGCGGCTTGCTGCTGAAGGGTGTCTGGAGTCTTGTTTAGCAGCAGGCAGCATATTGTCAGGCACAGAGACACTTCATTATGTGGCGGGGACAATTATTAATGGCTGTAAAGAGAGCACAGTACAGCAGTAAAGTGAGGGGAAAAAAAAAAAACTGATACTACATTCAAGAAGACGTGCCGAGCTATTTTCAAAAGCAATACCTGTCACCAATCAGGACACAATTCAAAAAGAAGGAACAGATAGGTGCTCAAAATCTTCAGAGAATATCTTCATCAACGTGGGGAGAAAATGACACATTTATCATGCGCTCGAGACATGCTATCAAAATCAGTTTGCTAAAAAAAAAATCACTTAATTAGCACTCTCAAGGGTTTTTTTTTTTTTTTTAGCCATAGATGGGACCATTAGCAGCATGCAGACTAAAGTGAATACATGAAAGTAAAGTAAGCTCAGTGGGAGATTTCTCCAGGGACCTGCTAATCCTCCTCCACATCATTTCACACACAGCCAAGTGAGAGGTATGGATTATAGTTTATTATACAAATATCAAGCATAGATGAATTCTAATAACAGTCATATCAATTAAAGCCCTCTCACTCAAGTGTTTCATAAATATCTGACAATAGCGGCTGCTTAGAAGGCCTCTGGAATAAAAATAGCAACAACAAAAAAAAAAAAAAAAGAAAGAGCAAGAAAGAATAACATTGATTTTACTGTCACAAATACCAGTTTCCTTATTGAGTCCCTTTGAAGTCAGTCTTCACCCGCAGTTCATAGCCTTGTCACAGTCTATTACAGGTGTGTCTGCTATTCCTTTCCTGGCTTGTGACATTTTCTTCCTATTTTTATGAGAAAATCAGCTACTGACCAAATATAATCCGCACAAAGAACAATTCATACAGACGGAAAACGATATATGAGTCAGAAAGGAACATGAGAACTTTTAAGACAACAGTTATAGTAATGCAGCTGCTGTACATCCAGTAATATATCAATTAATGCACCGAATCCAGGTTAAAAAAGTAGCTTAACTATAAAAATATACAAATTCAAAGCTAATTATTTTGCTCAGTTCATCACACTATCGAGGTCACATCTTCCAGTATTTGTTTTCTAGGAGAGGGGTACTTCATTATAAATCTCCATGAAGGTCCACTGCTCTTATCATCTCGAAATTTATCCAGCAGTCGTATGAAAACAAGCGTGAATTCACAAGAGCTGCAACCGCATACATGCATGCATCAACATGTTCATGCATTCACATAAACGCACCTCGTAAACAAATCCTCCAGGCCAAATTTGTGCTGCAGGTGGCAGCTAAAAAGACAGGAAGTAAATGTAGGTCCATTTTGGCGCTGTAAGTAGATATTAAAGCTGCAATAGTTCATATGTTTTATAAACGACAGCATAAGTGACTATTTGTAATGTGAAAGAGGTTGCCCATAGTTGCAAAATAAGAATTATCATCAAACTCTGCAGTTCCCCTCAGCTGTACAAAGTGTTTTAGGCTCTTTTAGCTGATAGTTTTGTTTACTGCCCACAAACTATGTTCTCATAAACCTTATTTACAGCATTTCACTGGTCTATTTATTGATTTATCCTCAAACAAATTGACATGGTGATACTTTCTTCTTGACTACGGCACCAGCCGACCTCGCTAGGAGCCGATTGGCTGTTGAAACAGGTGACGTGCCTTTACGTTCTAAAACCAGCCACTGGCGACATGACAAGCTGAGTGGGCCACTTTATACCACAGCGGTTTGGTCTCGTCGTGAATCTTTGGGCCGAACTGGGCTCAAGATTTAGTGGTAACCAAAACAGAGCTAAAAGGAGAGTGAAGGTTGGGCTTAAATTTGGTGACCAGAAACACCACCCCGAATTAAAATAAGCAACAGCTTGCTAACACGTTCACCGCCTCTTGAAGTTAACAGTATGTCAGTGTTGTCTTTACAGCTCGTGCTATCGGCCTGTAAAGGACAAAACATTTTATTAGTGCTAAATACTTATGTTAAAGTTATAATACTTAAGATTTTTAATCCAGTTTGATTTGGAGACCCCTGTGGTTTCAGTTTAATTTTTTTTTTTAAATGTATTGTCGATAAAGATTCAAATCAAAGAGAGCAACATGTGGTCAAAAAGGAAGTAAGTCAATAAAATATGTCCGCCACATGGACAACAGATGGACGTAATGACTCAAATGTGCACACTAAAAAAAAAAAACTCCCATTATAAAATTCACTCACTGAATGACACGAAATAACAATCGAGTCATTTAGTGGAAACTAATGTTGTAGACAGTTCAGACTTCTGCTTATATAATTAACCCAGAGGTAGTGTCAGTGATTAAAAGCAACATTTCTATAAACAAATACGTGTCATCAGAATTATTTGAAAGATTTTGTAATCACGGTCTACACATAGTGACTTACACACATGGAGCTTCATCTTGTGTTGATTTACATTTTTGGCCGCAGTACAGGGAACCTTAGTTTACAGTGGCTTTTCCTACATCTTTTAAAGATTTGAAGTTTGAGAACATAATCTTGGCAATCTTGTAAGATCAAAGACGTTTCTTTAGTGTGCATGAGCACAGAGGTTTACGTTGTCTTCATACAGGTATGGGCCACATCATATCATTCAGGATAATAACAGAACAAATCTTTATCCGATGACATATCATGTCATAACACAATCATTTGGAGGATGCGTTTTGATGTACGTGACTGCGTACAGCAGCAAGGTTTCTGGAGGCACCGCTGTGGAGGTGCTATATCCAAAGAAAGTACACACACCATTGTCAAGTAACTACATTGACCAGTAGACCTGGGCTACCGGGATCTGTCTTATTGAGCTGAGGTCACAATGACTGATTGATCACCACATCGTACACTCGCTTTGCCGTAATTAATCAGAGCAGCACGTCAAAACGTCAGGAAAAAAGAACACTTAAATTCTTATGAGTTGGGAAAAAGTCAAATGGCTTAATCAGTCATATTTAGGAGAGGAAAGTCCACACAACCAATCATAGATACTTATATTTACCTCTATTGGGACAACTGTTGGGGTCAACATCTTCTGTGACAACAGAAAGGGTAGAATTTCCTGCCACAAAGAGAATGGTCAATCAAAAACGCCTTTTTATGGTAGGAATAGCATATTCAGTTTCATGTTTTTGCATCTATATCTGGACTGATGAGTCACAGGAACTCCTTCTCGCTCCCTTGGGCCTCTGGATGTCTTGGTGGCCCTCCTCAGTGGTCAGGGTGGAGATGTGTTTGTTGTGATTGTTGGTGTTGGTTTTGTATCCAGAAACAGAGTCAGAATATCTTATTCCACGTGTTATATATGAGCCAGAGAGGAGTAAAATAATATTCACACTAGAACACCAAACAGTTTGTTATCAGTTGTTGGACTTCAGATTTTTCTTTCTGGAGCTACCTCCTCTTGTCTAAAATGAAAACCAGCGCAATCTATGAATTATTAATGCCCCTACAGCTGTCAATCTTCAACGTCGTCAGATCCCAAGAAATGCAGTTTTTCTTTTGCAAATGCATCTGGAGTTTTGAGCTGCTCACATTCAGGAGTTTTTACAAAGAAAAGAAGGATTCCTCTTTGAATCCAGACTTCTTTTTTTTGAACACCCCGCTGAGACCCAACAGCAGCAAACAAAGATTTGAATCCGCACACATCTATCTCCATTTCCTCTTCAGGCATTCCCAGCAGGGCCTTTCAGCTCTTCATCCTCTCCTGCCTTCAGCTCCCCTGGTGCGGTGCTGCCTTGGGTCTGGATTTTTTCCCTAAATATGTGGACCCATCCCAGGAAAGTCTCATTGTGCTGATCAAGAAACACCAGTGCCAAAATGTCTTTATTATGACTGGAAAGCAGTCATGGAAAAAAGACAAATAGCAGAATGACATTAAAAAGTTGCAAATATGATTTCTTTCTTTTGGTGTTGTGCCTCTAAAAAAGACGATGTGCCTATTCCTGTTCATGCACATCAACAGAAGTTCAGGAAGTCACATTTTAAACTGCTTGGGTTCAAAATTACGAGCAAACTTCCTTTTTGCTTCTTCAGTTGTTTTGGTTATTTGGCTGCAACTTAACTGTTCAAAGAGAGAGAGAGGAGGAGACTTGAAAAATCAATACCAAGATGTGCTTCAAGATGCTGTTCTGATGGCACGTGGTGGTGCAACACCTTACTGAGACACTTTAAGTTGGTTTTTCCTTTAATTTGTGGACCAATACAAGAGATGTCCAAAATCTGAATGTCTGAATGAAAATGTGCAGCGTACAATAACAGTTATACAGTATTTTTAAAGAATCAAAGGATTTGCACATAGTGACAAACCCACAGAGAATTACAACAATAACTTCCCTTAGCTGTAAAGAACGTGTTTCAGCTTATTGTTTTGATTTTATGGCCCACAACCTCGCTGTTTTGGTTCATTCTAATCAACCCTGTTGATTAAGAGACAGAAAAAAAACTCTGATAAACACACTGTACACTCCCTGCCCAGCTTCAAACGACCATCAGACACATTTAAAGATGAACTAGTGAACTTAGTGGAGCATTTAACAGCTAAAGAGCCAGATCAGTTGCGGGAAACGAGATGAGAGGGTGGCCAGCAATGTGACTCTAGATGAATGCTAATGTTGCTCTGTGTTGGCTGGATGCGTAAACATTGTCATTGTTCGCTAACATCCATAACAACTTTATAAGGTGATAACATGTCAATGTTCTGTTTGCAGCTTGTTTCACTGCCAACAAATGACACACACACACACACACACACACACAAAAGAAATCAAAGAATTCACCTTTGCAGATTGTAAAACACGAGTGGCTTCCTTTTTGTGTTAAAAAAAACCTAACCTAACCATAACTCACTCAATATATATATATAAACTGTATATAAATGGACAAATGGCTGCTGAATTCAGGGAAACAGAGATCCATGTTGGTGCACAAGACCCTCAGAAAGAGGACAAGTAGGCTCCCACCAGCTGGTCCAGGAGCTTTGTCTGGGTGATGGTTGGTTCAAAATTTATTTTAGGATGAGTTGGGGTCGGTTTGACATCTGCTGTATAGCTTCACTAGCAAAAATGACCACCAACTGTAAAAATTTTACTTTGGGTTTAGATTTGTCTTGCAGCTTGTTGATGAAAGTGAAACATGAAACATGAAAGTAAGCTAACGTTAACGATTAACTGAAATCTCCAGTATCGCACTAATTTGCCTTCAGGCCTGCTGTTTAAATCGTTGAAACTATGACTGGTAAAATCTTAAAGCTCCACGTTTCCAGCAACAGCAACCAAGTTTGTTATTTCTGAGCAACTGTAAACTTTGTCGTCACTACTATTTCATCCAATTGGACAATGGGGAAAACCGCATATGACGTGGGATGGTGTTTTCGGCCCAGACTTGAGGTTTTTCACTCAGCAACATAAAGCAGCGAGCAAACGCTTCACTCTCATCGTAAACAGTTACAAAAAGCCACCCCAGGCTGCTAAAGAGCTCTCTGTCTGATCGGTTAATGGGTTCCATTGGCAAATTTGTTGAACATGAAGGGGTATCTGTAAAAAAGAGGGTGTCAGTGGCACTGGTTTGGACCTAATTATAGCATTTTATCATTGTAAGTGAAGCTATTTGTTTTGTCAAGGTTAGTCCCAACTCAAGTGTGTACCAAAGCAAGCACCAAAATAGAAAACACACAAATTTATGTCCAACACAAGCTGCTAAATCACTGATAGATGATATATTCTGCTGCTTTGACAAGGACTGCTATTTATTGTTTCAAGTACAAGTTGTAAATTAAGTATTTCTTAGACTGACAATCTTGATGGCCCTTGAATGCACCCAGCACACGTCCTGCCTGTGAGCTCAGGTTGCTCAGTTCACGGCTGAGGTCAGTTAGGTCACAGCCACAGTTTGATGAACAGGAGATAATTGAGCTCACCTCCACTGGCTTGTCTCCTTTCATCACATCCAGGTGAAGTCCTGAAGGAGGTTTCTCTGCCCTGCGGACAAAAACTTTTCATTTGTAATGCCACACTGATTCACAGCTTATTAACATATACATCTGAAATTCAGGAAAGAGATGAATACTTCTGACATTTTTCATTTGTTGGCTGATGCATTACAAAAGGCTTATCCACAAATGCCGCAATGACACACTGCAGTTGCTGTAATCCTTTTGAATATGTTGTGTCATTTAATCTGCTTATTCAATTATGATATTTAATGTTAACATGTGGAAATGTTGGCCAATGGGGACCATGGATATGGAGAAAAAGCCATAGAGTCAGCAAAAACATTAAGACTCTTCCAGGGACCATAAATGTCCATACAGAATTTCATAGACATCTGGCTTTCTGTTTCATGAAAAACCTGTAAATATGTATAAATATATACATATAAATACATTTTGAGCTGAAGGAGGTGCTGGAATAAGGTCTTCTTGCAGGTAGTTATCAAGATATCTTGCTACTTATTATTACAACCATTATTTTGTTATTTTGACCTTTATTTTGGTTTGGTGTGCTTCAAAAGAACTAGATCACATGACATGTTGTCCTTCCAAGTGGTTATACCCAGATCCAAATAGCCACACTCAAAGCCCCAGTGGAAAAACCTACCATCATAACCGCCTGCTGCCTTCTTGATCTCTCTAATTCTGAGTGTCTGAGTGTGGTCTCAACAACAGATCATACAAATGGGATACGGTGCACACTTTTGGACAGCCTCTCCTGGAAAGTATTTACGGTACCACTGGGAGAAAGAAGTTTTCAGGCCCAGGAAGGGAGGTAATGCTAACAGAGAGAGGAGCCATTGTCATGCCAGAACCGGAGCTGGGCGAGTGGGCGCTGTAACCAGGCTCAGCAGTGGATATGGACAGAGCTAACATTAATGACAGAGCCAAAGAGGACAGCAGGGAAGCTAAGAAAGGAGAGAGTGACACCGCCGGACAAGAGTAAATCTAGGACTGACTTTTAGTCGCTGGCAAGAGCTTTGTGAAATAAACGGCTGAAAGACAGATGCTGAGCTGGGCTTCTTGCTGTTAGACTGGTAAGTAATGTTAGCTGGCTGCTATGTCTTGTGTTGTTGACCCTGCTTGATGTTTGATTGTTAGCAAAGTTGTCGACTTGCTAGTTTTTCATCACAAGTAATGTAATCATAACAAATACCCGTGTATAACTGTCCATATGTTCGACGGTGGCATGTTAGGGCCTCCAGATGTCACTGTGGAAAAGGGACAATCCAGGTTTGACTAAAGCCCTTAGGGCTTTAAAAAGAAGCACAACAATATTAACTGGAACAGATGGAAAAATAAATTGAATCTGCAAACGGTTCAGATGACAATTGTGAAAAAGGGGTTACATACTCACAAACACTGGCTGCTGTGTAAATCTCTACAGCTGTTAAGTGAAGTGGCAGGTGGCTGGGTAGGCTAATTTCATGCCACTGTACTTTTTATATGAAAGCAAACAACAGCACTTCCTGTTTAACCACACATTTGGTTACTTAATTAAAAGCTCTGGTAACTTCATTCCTTCTTTATCACACAGTTGCCGTGAACTGCCCGGACTAGTTCAGCACAGGCAGCCAGGCCTTGCTGCAATGATACGTAATAGTCAGTTTCACTTGCATTATATCACTTCTCACACACGCGCCACACCCACCACACTGCTGCAAGTGGGAGTTAGGTGTCCTCGGGCCGTAAAGCAGCCTTGCTTCCCACGTTGAAATTAACATAAAAATATTTCTACAATAAGCCAATTTAGAGGCTCTTCCGTTGGACAATTGTAGATCAGAAAAAGAAAAAGCGTGCCATGTATGATGATAGAATTCCCTGTGGACCAATCCATAAGATTGGTTTCACAATGTTTTGACCTGTGATTGTAACCCCTCTGTCAGCTGTGACGGGTATTTAATGGAGATTGATCTTGAGCTGCCAATATGGTTCACAGAGATCAATACTAATGTGGGTTTAGCATGTCTTCAGTGCCAGCTAGAGGTTTGTAGACAGAAAATAATCACATTTGATACCCCTGCAAGAATCTTTAAGTTTGTAAATGTTATAGCCGACTACCATAAATGACATGATGGGCTACTGTTTTAATGTGCCAGATTCTGTTTCCAGCTTATTTTCATGACCTATATAAGCTCAGTTTACTCAGTCCGGGCCTCTAGAGATACTTGTGTGAGTAACATAAACAGCACATCCAAACATATTCAGAAAATGAGCCTTTATTAGGAAAAACTACACATAAACACACTCCAGACTTGTTCAACCACTGACGGTCTGTGTGTGTTTTGTCAGCTGCAACTCGGGAAGTTGTCATGTGATGGGGGAGAACCAAAAATTATTAAAACGCAGCTTCTCTTTGGGAAATTATCCCACAAACAATGTATTTCAAATGCTGGAAATGATCTCAAAGTTTATTTTGCAGTTCATGATAGACAAGATGTCTTGTCAATAACTGTCATAACTGTGTTTAAACTCACGTTACAGGAGCTGCAGACTTGCAGGACAGACTTATAAAACCAGAAGATAGGAAATTGATTTTAAACTCAAGTCTTTATATATACACACACACACACAGAAATCATGACATTTGCAGGGTACCCACAAATAAGCACATAAACAAAAATAAATTATATTTTATATTAAAAAGAAAAGTTAAGTAACATTTTACAGGAAATTATACACTATAAACCCTGTAAGTTTCAACATCTTTAAACCAAAAACAGACAAAGTAATCAGGATTAAGAAAAAGAAATAAATGTAACCAAAATAATTAAGATTTGTTGCCCTAGAAATGTGGGTAGTGTGTACATCCTGATCAGCAGTTATCCAGGACTGAGGTCTTGGGGTTTCACTAACCTCCGAGCATCCTGCTAATGTTCTAATGTCGCCTTGAAATGATGCTCATCAACGGTACAGAAGACATGACCTTCATTTACAAGAAACATCAAGGAGGTTCTGTACAAAAAAAAAAGACAATCTAGTATGCAGTATTTAATCACCCAACAAAGTATGATGTTCAACACACATTGCTCTTATAATGTCTTCATCCTAAGTTTACATACAAGAGGTATGATAAGGTCAAGTGGTACCTGAGGTCTCTCTTACTGATGAACTCCAGCTGTGTCTTCAGGTCTTCAAAACTGATGCCAACATCACTGGCAGAGAACTTCTTGATTACATGCAGAACCTTACACAAAAATCAAGAAATGACTTACAAACCCATCTTTCATTTTATGAGATTCTCAATATTGCAGAAGGTTTTTTTTCCTATTTTGATTTGTACGTCAATCATTTTAAACGCTCATCTCAGAGTCTGACTGAAAGTAAACAGAATGAAGCGCCTGCATAGAGATAGGGAACTTGGACATTTGTTTGTTTACACGAGCAGATGTTTTTGTTTTTTTTACAAAACCCTGCTGTAGTGAATAGCTCAAAATCTTGGCAAACAATTTGGCAAAAAAAAATTTTTTAAAAGCTACAGGAAAGTAGAAAAATATGCTCAAAAATATATTTAGGCCAGCTGACCCTTTAAACCCACTGACCTCAGTCTGGATGGTGGACAAACCACTTTGTGAGATGCCTTTAGGATGTCCACGACCACTGCAGACTGTCTCAGTCAGCGACACAGCAGTGGCATTCATATTCACATCGAATGCCTGGATAAACATTAATGTACCATTTACAAAATATCACATGCGTACAGTAGGAACATTTCTGCATCCAAGGGATTCAAAACTCTGCAGTTAAAATACTTCCCAACTTTGTGGTATAAAAATGATCAAGATTAGAGATTCAGTTACTGGTTGAAACCTTCCACAAGCTCTTGTACCTTTCCAAAAATCTCCATATGGGCATGTACCACTTCCAACATGTGGGATGTGATCTCATTCAGATCCTTGATATGACGGATATTCATCGCCAGCACTGATCTTTGACCCTAATGCAACAACGACAGAAAAAAGAGGAGTCTCATATTGTCACATCATGAGCTCTTCAGTCCTCAATTTCCTTTAAAAGCCCATCATCTCTAGACCCTATGACTTACGCTGAAATTGCGCAGACTTCCAATGACCTTCACGTACATACCAGGAGAAGGATATCCCATTGGATCACAGTCCTGTGAGAAACTATATATTATGAAACTGGTCATTTACTAAAGACAGCACACGTCTTGCAGTTCTGGACCATCCTGTTAATACTACTGGCCTCTTCGTTAACCCACTGCTTCACATTTAAAGGTGGACCGGTCATGTCATCCACAGAGTACTGGATGTTTGTCACGAAGGGAGCGAATCCTCTGATGATGCCCACCATAGACACCTGCAACGAGATGAAGCACAAGCAAATACAAACTCAAGAACAACTTAAGACATTGTTACGTGCTCCTGCAAGTAATCGAAGCAGTATTAAACTGTCAGGTTTTTAGATAGACCTTTGAATGACACTAAAGAAAACATGGTTGGTGCATGAGTTACCATTTTACATATAGCTGTGTCTCTCTAAGAGCCATTGGATGGACTGCCTTGAAATCTGCTACAGATTCACATGTTCTCCGAGGATATACTTTATCATAAAGACCTTAAAGAGCTCTTCAAATGGTTTGGAGTGAAAAATCCTGACAATTATTTAATGAATTGGCATGAAATGTGCAACACATATTCAAGGTCCCTTGGGGATAAAATAACTTTGGTGATCCACGCGACTTTTCAACTAGCGCCACCAACATTTCAACCTGTCTGTAGTGAAATATTTCTCTATTCTTGAGGCCGTAACAGTGTCTTTTATCAGACTTTATGCTCTCCTCAGCTCATCCCAATCGGTCTTGTTACCAACCTAGACACCAAAGGAATACCTTAAGTATTTCTTTCTTACCTCAAGCTTTAGATTGTTTGTTCTTGACTATATATTCTTGTGTACTTCATTAAAACTCCAGGGTCAAACCAGTAGCTCACAACACTGTCCAATACAGACTACCTGCTAAACTGATGACACCCCCATCATGTAGCCTCCTTCTTGTGTTTAGTGCTAATTGGCAATACCAACATACTGAACTATGATGATGAACATGGTAAAAATACCACACTAAACACCCTAACTGTGTAGATGTTGGCTAAACATCAGCATGTTAGCATTTGGCCAAAAGCACTGCTGTGCATGGCTGTTCATCTTTGGGAGAATACCAAGTCAAAAGGCTCGAGTCCAAGTGAGGGTTTGCGATTATTGTCGAGTTGCAAGTCTTTTTTAAATGTTGTCATGTCCAGTGACCAGATTCATGACTCAAACCTCAGCCCTGTGCATAAACACTCATGTAGAATTGCTCATCATACCTGGTTCAGGTCCAAGTCGTAGATCCCAAAGGTATCACTGCCAACTTGAGAAGCAGACAGCAGCTGAGACACAGTGCAGGGCAAAATCTGAAGAGCTGCCCTCTGTGGAGAGATCAGGGTGAAGGAATCCATCACAGTCATATGAACACATTTTCCCTTGCATGGTATTTCAGCTATCTACAGAAGAAAGACACACCTTTGATGTCATTGCTTTGTGGCTGGTCATCCCACCAGGGGGCTGACTACAAGCTGTGTAAATGCAAAATATGCAAGCCATATCAAGAAATAAAAGAGACTGTTCAAAGCTGATGTTGTTAGACTCACTTTGATATTTGCTAACTTACCTTACAACACAATATCTTTAAATTAATCTGTCACATAGGCAGCTATGTTTATTCTTCAGTAATGTTAGACCAAAGACTTGAGACGTCAGGACCATCAGAAGGCAGTTCATAAACAAGAGAGGCTGGAAGCTCTAGCAGAGTGAAGCTAACTTAGCTGGTAGCTTCTTTATGTCCGGGGCTATCAGGTGAATTGAATTACAGCAATTATCTGTGATGCAGCAGGACCAAAGACGACAGGCTGAAGAGGAAGCAGTCAGTAGTAAATCCATTTAACATGCTCCATTTCTTAAAAGCAATTCACTTATCATTTCAATTCTTTCTTTTTTTTATTAAAAATCCATGAATTCAACAGTGATTGACAGGTGTTCACACCACTTTTGATAAACTTCATTTAATCTCTTCCAAAATATTTTACAATGACATAAGAGCAAATTTTTTTTTCATACAAAAGTGTGAGAGCAGAAGTTTGCCTGGCTGTGAGTGCAGATCTTGACATTTGACATGATTCTTCGTCTGCCACAGGACTTTTTTTTTTTTTAAGTTAAGCGTGGCCCTGATCCAGGACTCATTAGGCATCACAGTCCTGCATCTGTATCTCCTGGAACTTAAAGGTCCAGTGTGTAGGACTTAGTGGCACCTAGCAGTGACGTTGCACATTGCAACCAAATGAATACTCTCCCAACGCCTCATCCTCTCTTTCCAAGCATGTAGGAAAGAGTCTGGCTGAGAAATTCACATGAAAAGTAAAAGGATATATCTAGAGCCAGTGTTTGGTTTGCCTGCTGGGCTACTGTAGAAAAATGGCAGTTCAACATGGCAAACTCCATGGAAGAGGACCCACTCTTTCCTTAGATATAGAGGGCTCATTTTAAGGCAACAAAAACATAATGGTTCTTATTTTCAGGTGATGATACACGCATGAAAACATAGTAATGGATATTATATTCAATTCCTGCCAAAAGATAGTCCTAAATCTTACACACTGGACCTTTAAGACATTTGCAACAGGAAAAACTAGACAATCTGGTCTCACTGAATGGTTGGAAATCTATAGCAACCTATAAGTGGTGCAAAGTGGCATGTTTTTTTTGTAAATTAGTAAGTCCTTTCTCCCCATCTGGTCGCTGAAAAGATCGCCAACCATCCAGTGAGATCTTATTTTTTTAACAATCTTCCCATCACAAATTCTTTGAGCAAAGCTGTATGGTGGTCCTGGATCAGAGCCAAAAAAGTGGTGACAATTGACTGATGTCCCAGAGTTCCAAAGAAGACCGTCGTTCCATTTCCATACAGCCCCGGTACCAGACAGATACGAGACGACTGGAGTCGACCCGACGTTGTATACCAGCTTTGCTTACACGAAATCCACAAACAGGCCAATGAAAAAAAAAACATACAATTATCACTAGCACACCAACAGTATTGACCTGTAAATATATCACATATTTTCCATGATTGAAGTAAACCGAAGCTGTAAGTAAGAGCTGAAGTAAAAATGCATCCATCACAGCAATTTACATGTCAAAGAAGTCGGGGGCTCTTAAAAACAGAGCACATCCATTCAAATATACATCAACCTTGTTCATCCCGTGTTGATCCTATACAGTATTTACACATGTGCAAAAGGAATTTAATACATCAAATCAAGAAAGGGTGAAATCTCACAATACCCCAGACCAAGCATTTGTTTGGCAAATGTCTCAAACCTCACAGGAAGCCAAGTCTTCTGTCCCCCCGCCTCTCCCCACTTCTTGTCGAGGAGGGTTGGAGGAAGAAATCTGGCCGGAAATGACTCTACCCATCATCCTCTGCTTAGAGCTCCGAGGATATGGGTGACCTACTTTGAGTCCAAACTTTGATGCTCGTGAATGAAAAGAAAAAAAGAAGAAGCTACAAATACCACATTCTTGAAAGTGAAGCAACATTGTCCGAAGCAGCGTCGATGTCCTGCGGCACAGACAGGCGTTTTTTTTTTGTTTTTTGTTTTTTTAATACTGATTTGTGGTATTGCTATTCATACCAAAAAAAAAGCACCACGGCTGAGTCGGTGAAACGTGATGCATCTCGAGCACAGCTTCTGCCAATTTTGTGCTTGAGTGATATCACTGAGGCCACTCTAGTGTCAAAAGGAACAAAATAAGGCAAATTTCAAATCGCATCGTGACGGGAAATAAAACTTTTTAAAGCGAGGGGGGGTGAATTAAAAGGCCATGTAGCAGATAAATATTGGCAACAAGTCGAAGAAAGATTTGATTTTCCGCCAGGGTTTGAGAGCAAACGAGGAAGCCAGGACTGTTTGGTTTTATAGGTTCCTGTAAAAAGTGCACAAATTATGTATGACCTGAAAGGCAAAAGGGGTCCCGAGCATGATCCTCTGCCAAGTGCTGCAACAACTTAATAGGCTTAGAATTAGCCTGTCGGAAGCATGAAGAAAGGGATTACTGTAAGATCCAGAGCCAAAGGAAACGAGCAGCAGTGACACAGTGAGAGGAGATCAAGTTAAACACAACAGTATTATGTATCAAAAAAAAAAAAAGAGCAGAGATCCTCTGGCTCATGGAGGATTGTGTGTGCTGGTGTCTTCTCTCGCTTCTTCCCTGAAGGTGAGAGGCACTGCATGCATAAGTAGACTGCTGGCTGACATTGTGTTCGCCCGGTAAACAAATACCGACGCAGTTATCGCGCCGAATCCAGCCTCACAGAGCTCCTCCATATAATGCAGTAGGTAGTTATGAGGAATAAATATAAACAACTAAATAAAAGTGCTTTCAGTGAGATTCACTGAACCCCTCTCGCCCCTTTTACTCATTCAGGTCTCTTGTCGAAACTCGGAGGTGAATATTCATGTCGCTGATTGTAGTACAAGCAGCTCACCCTTCAGATAATTAAATCTATGTTTAGAGAACATAGGGATAAGAGTACATTTGTTTGCCATGTGTGGGGGGGAGTCACTCCACAAAGTCTTTTGAACGTAGGCCAGCCTGCTTTATTGTAGTGTGCTGGGTTATCTGGAATTTTTTGTTCAAGGGTAATTCTGGTTTATTACAACTTTTATTTTTATAGTTTTGGACGTTATTTCTATTGGCGATAACATTGTACTCACCAAAATAAAAGCAGAGGTCCTGGGACACGGTGACACTGCCACAACGAAGACCAGTGGGCCAACAGGTTGTAAACAAGCCAACAGTTAAGATATAGATTACCTAAACCACTTTTTTTGGAGGTGAAACTGAAAGTAGGGATCTGAAATATTGGTAGTAGTCCCTCATTATACAGAAAAACTAAGACTGAGAGTCGCTAGTTTGCAGATGTGTTAGAAAAAGCTACTTCAGGTACTACACTTACTGGATTCGGGGAAAACCCGTTAGCCAGATGGTTAACTAGATGGTTCGTCCTGATGCTCATATCCTTTTCTCGTGAAACTGAAACATATCTGTATACACTTATAATAACACAAATTCAAGCTTTGTTTTGCATGTTCGAGTTACGTTTTATGTCTTTCTACCATGAACAGTATCATGTATCTGCTAGGGCCGCAACAATTGTTTTTAATTGTTGTTTAACCTTTTGATTCCTCTGTTGATTAATCGTTGGGTCCATGAAACATCGCAAATGTTTCAGAAACTACCGCAAATTTAGAGCGGTACATCAGCCACAGTTATCACTGTAAACTGCTCACTAGCCTTGATTGAAGGAAAAGCTACAGTAATTAAGATGAGTACAAAGTTATCATCAACAGTAAGGATGGCCAAAACCATGGAAATAAGTACCGCAGTCAACCAGAATGATCTTTTAGGCTCTCTTGCTCTCTGTGAAGCACTTTAAAATCAAGTGTTTCTGTGTTTAAGGCTCTATAGAAACAAAGGTGACCTGTCTTGATCGTTATACATTCTCTTATACTGGTTAGGGGTGTGTCTGGGAGTCATCGACTTATCTTGAAGTCTGAAATGGGCAGAAAGAAGGAAAACACCAACCACAAGCACCTGCCGGCTGATAAAATGTCCCCCACCCCCACCCACACAACCGAACGAAGCAGCCATCAAGAAAATAAAAACAAATCTTCAAGCACCAAAGTTTGGTATTTTTTCCTCTCCAGGACTAACTGCGCACAACGTACTTTGATAGTAGTTTGTCTACAAATACCATCATGCTGTATGATTTTATTACCTGAGCGTTCGGTCTGCATTTGATACCAAAACAGAATCAAATCTTGATGTAAATATCAGTGCTGGTGATCGGGTACCAGGCTGAAATCAGTTTTGGGAGTCAGGTTCTGTCAAAGCTGCAAATGGCCTCAAAACATTCCACATATTGAGGTTGATTGTGTTTCGATATCGGCCCTTTGGATAAATGTACGCTGCAATGATCACAGGATAATGTCTCGTATTGCATTTAGTGACAATTAGCACCGAGTCAGAGATGGTTATTTGTAGACAAACTGTTTGACTTTCACTTTTAAAATTGAATCCAGGACGTTCGGGGTCATTTTGCTCTTCCATCACGCTCGAGCGATTCTGGAAGGAGGAAATGGAAGCTGTGATGTGATTAGCCTGAGACTAAGCTGCAGTTTGGAGCAGCAGCAGCGGTGGGCGTCACCCCTCTCCCCCTTCAATATAAAGACAAAGCTAGTAGAGGACTGTATGTGCTTGGACAGTGAAATTTAAGCCAATGACTATCAAACAATGACTATTCTAATTATTGTTCCCTAGTTTAAAAAAAAATGTGACCACCTAGGTTAACAGTAGCTGATGAGATGTGCACATGTGCTTGATCAGCTGAGTCTGTGGTGCCCCGTCCATCACGTGTCCCAGTCCAGCTCTCTGCAGGCGATACGGACCAGTCTGAGCTCCAGTTCAAAGGCGTCGGGCCGTTCCTGAGGGTTGGCCGACAGCATCTCCCTGATCAGCTGCTTCATGTGGCTGTTCATGCTCTTTTTCCTGGCGGGGATCAGCAGCTCCATCTTTGGGTTCTCTAACAGGGCCTCCCCTAAAGGTACAATCTCTGAGCCCTGCTGCACGTAGCTCCCCAGCAGCTCCTTCTGAGTCTCCACGTCCACAAAGGTGATGCGCTCCACCATGGCCCAGATAATCACCCCCAGGGCGAAGATGTCCGCCTTGGCCGTGTAGTGGCCCTCCCAGACCTCCGGGGCCATGTAGAAGTCCGTTCCGCATGCTGTGGACAGGAAGCACTTGTTGACACTGGCTGGCTCCTCGGGGTTGAGCCCCGAGGTGGAGCAGACCTTGCTCAGGCCGAAGTCGGCCACTTTGAGGGTGGGCTCGGACGAACCGGCCGGCGTGCAGGCCTGCGAGATGAGGATGTTGTCCGGTTTGAGGTCGCGGTGTATGATCTGGTTGCGGTGCAGGAAGGCCAGGGCGCTGCCCAGCTGCAGCATGAAGCTGGTGTTGGTCTTGCGGCTGGGCTTGCGGGACAGCAGGTAGGCGTTCATGTCTCCCCCGTCGCAGAAGTCCGTGACGAACCACAAGTAGTAGGCACAGCACGGGTCGAATGTGATCTCGCCCTTTAGGGAGGTCTCCACCAGCTGCAGTAAAAACACAGAAAAAGAAACTGAGTCAACATGAGACCGCTGGTGACGGCTGAGGGACAGTCAGCCTCCGCACGCTGCACAAGTTTGGGATGTGCTTGGATCAGATTTTTCTTCTGCTGTGATTATTTTGGCCAAAAATATAAATAGTAGTATCATGATATTTGTCAAACTTTCATGAAATCTTCCTGAAACATAGGAAATGTACTTGCTTGCCATAGATGTCATCAAACCTTACAAACACTGAAGAGTACACTGGCTTGAACTAGTCCTGATTTTGTTTGTGTATCCTCTACACCCTTTTTTAATTTAGTACATAAGTAAATATGCTGTTTCTTTCACAAACCATGTGTGTGATCCACTGACAGTATAAAGAATGGACAGCATATGCGTGACGTCAGGTTTCTGAAGAGCCTCTTCCACTTCCCTGCTAATCTAAAAATCGGCAAAGACGTGGATCATCGGCGGACCTGAGGCAGGCAAATGACGCCTGGGTGCTCAAACAAGCCACGTGTCAATCAAAACGGCCACACTGTTAATTCTGCATAACTTTAAGCCTTAATATAATTTGAACAGGTGAGCTCTATAGAAATTCACCCTCAGTACAGTTGTCATGAACGAGGAAATTACTTATAGACACCGAAACTGCTGTAAACATGTTTATTTCTGCTGTGAAGTTGGTCATTTTAATATTAGGCCTTATGGAGACTGTCACGCTCTGTAGCTGCTCGAGGAACTGCACTTTTTGGCACTTCCTGCTTCCGGCTTGGTGTGATCTTGAGGTAACAAGATTCCTCTTTGTCATCTGTGTAAAATGCTCCAGGAGGTAGATTAGCTAATGTCAACATAGCAAGCTGCAGTCATAGTAGCCACTGCACGAATGTAAAGCTTTGGTGTGTTTGCTCTCCCTCTGAATTATCAGTAGAAAGGCTCTCCTTTATGGCAGGTGAAGAAAAACTGGTACACCCAGACAAAAAAAAAAAAGCAGTAATCAAGGTCAAGGAAATTTGACGTGTCACCAGCAGAGATAAAAGCTGAAGTGATCCTGCTAACACGAGGAAAGCCACCATGTGTACTTGCAGACAAAGCTGCAATAAGCAGAAGCAAAATGATTATATCACTTCTGGTCTGGTTTAGCTTACATGATTATTGATACAGTGGGTAAAAGCCTCTGCAGTGTGAGGAGAAGAAAATGTCACTCATAGCTAAACAAGCGAGGCTGCTCCGGCTTTGTATTCATAACATGTTGTCTTCCTTTGTGGCCCTTTTTTTTTTTTTTTACATCAAAGCAGCGCGAGAGGCCTCTCATCTTTTATGCCTGCTGCAGGAAGTGAGTTCATTTAATCTCCCTTTTTGACAGCGGACCACAAATATGTGAAGGTTCATCCATCTCACATTAAATTAAGATTAAATGGGGATGCGCTACTGGAAGTTGATAGATGGTGTTTTGTATTAAACCCTGAAAAGCTACAGGTTTGTTGAGGAATAACAGCTAGATTTACAGAAGAAAGTTTCAATGTGCTCGCTGTGGAACATTTTTATGTGGGAAAACTTGAAATAGGTGAAATACAAGCAGGTAAAATGGCAGTTAAAATTGAAGTGGTGCAAGAAGATGAAGTTTAAGTTAAGCACTGAGAAGTTGAATTTAAAGAGCTACTCAGGGTTGAAGATGCACATGAAGTTAAAGCACAGGAGAGGAAATGAAACCTTTCGAGCAGTTCACACATTGACCGCTGTATGGCAAAAATTGATGCTGTGCGCTTTGAATCAGGTGGAGTGGCGTGCTAACTAAACCGCCTTGAGGTTACCTACTGATGCGACCAGCGTGTACACCACAGGCTGTTGCCATCTCCCCACACTGCAGAGCTGCAGTATAATCTCATTGCACAGATAAATGCAACAGGAAATGGAAAGCAACATCTTACTATTAATGTAGAAAGTTTTGCTAACTAGAAACGTAGACATTGTTTATTGTCCCAGACTGGATAATGACACTTTGAAGCCGATGCTGCCCCAATACTATAACTCTTCATCAATCAGTTCTCTGCTGGTGAAGATGTGTATCATACAGTAAATACATGTTTCCATGGCTGCAACCGTTCACTGTCTGAACGCAGTGACAATTAAAAAGGTCCAGGTGTGTAGGAAGTAGTGCCACCTAGAATTGAAGTTGCCGATTGCAACCAACTGAATACTCGTATACTAGTATGTAGGAAAAACTCTGGCTGTGAAATTCACATAAAAAGCAAAAGGCCATATCTAAATCAGTGTTTAGTTTGTCTGCTCTGGGCTACTGTACAAAAATGGCGGCTCAAAATGGCGGACTCTGTAGAAGAGGACCCGCTCTCGCTGTAGATATAAAAGGCTCATCAAGACAATAAAAACACAATTCTTATGCTAGGTTATTATACACTAATCAAACATACTTATGGATGCAAAGAAGTACTCCTAAATCTTACACATTGGACCTTTAATGACATCTAGTGGTGTAGTTACTGATTTCAGCCCCCTTATCTCACCCTGTGCTCCCTAGTGTGAAGGAGAAACTATGGTGGCGACATCTAGATCTAGCTCTATCTAGAGCCAGTGTTTGGTTTGTCCATTCTGGGCTACTATAGACACACGACCGACTCTGGAAGAGGAACGCAGCGTCTGTTGATATAAAAGTCTTAATCTAAGGTAACAAAAACATAACTATACTTATTTTCAGATGATTCTAAACAAATGAAAACATGGTTAAGCATATTATATTACATTTCTGACATATTCTGTAAACAAAGCCTCGTAAAGCCGACATACTGCAGCTGAAATGTCAACTGAAGAGGAGGCGAACACAAAGTGTGTGCATTGTGTCAGCTGGTTTGAAGATAAAATTGTTAAAATATCAGTTAAAGATGATGAAGATGTTGTTAATTGATGAGTGAAAATTTGTTTAAATGTCAATTGAGGCCGGCTAAACCACAAATTATGGCTTGCTGCTTTACAGGCGACACAAACGCGCTCTGAATGTGTGTTGTAGGCAATTCCTAGTGGAAACCCTGCTGCAAATTTTCAGACATGCCACTAGCCAAAGAATCCACTCCCCAAAAAGAATAGATGCAAATTATCCCACAGTTGGTGCGGTCAGATAATTCTGCCCTATTATCATTTGTTCTTCTGTAAGCACGTACTGGAACATTACAGAGCAATAAAAAAGGAGCTGGAATAAAAGGGATTCTGGGAAAGGGTCCAATGCTAGCGCTGCAGAAAAAAAAAAAAAGAGAGGAATGGATGGTCTGACAATAGCCCCGCGTGCCGTTGAGAGACTATAATCAGGCACCGGCAGAGTGCCTGTGTGCCCGTCGTCAGCCAGCAGGGAGGCACTGCGACATGACAGGCTGCAGACAGGTTGACTGGGGAGAGGAGGGAAGGGGAGGCCTCCCTCTACTCAACCTGACAACACGTTCACGTGACTACGGGGGCATGGAGGCCAGAGTCAACACAGATCCGACCAGAAACATCCAGCTCTTCTGCTAATGCACATCAGCAGCACACACGGGGGAATATAAGAGCTTATTTTTTATTCCAAGTGCCAATATTTGTCCTGATATTTTACGCCTCCAGCACCGATAATACGCGTTGACACAACAAACAACAAGCTTGCTGCTGGTGACTCACTGACCTTTGTGTTTAACTTGTTAGGTCCGCATTGGGACAGAAAAGTCTGACAAGTTGTCTCCGTCAGACAAAGTGCGACAGCGATACGTCAACGGTAGTGGATGGAAAAATAAACATTCCTCTTATAATCTAGGAAACGTCAGGAGATATCGTGAGGCGCGTAAATCAGAACAGACTTCTCCAGTTCATTACACAAATTATAGAGTTAGTCTATTTTAAGACGCAGCAACATGTGGACGACCAACAAGTGTTTTTCAAACAGCTGCTAAAATGTCAGTTACGCTGAGTCGAGCTGGATTCCTCTCTTCTTCCTCTTCCTCTGAAATCTGCTGTCGTCTCCGTGACTCGTGGACAGGAATGTTTGGCCCTACGTCTTGCCAGCAGAGATTCAGTCTACAGATATTAACAAGATCTGCTTTTGGCAGGGCTGTAAAGCAAACAACTTGCCTTAAAGTAGAGCAAGTGTGTGGGGGCCAGAGCATGAGATAACATCAGAGTTATCTGATGGAGCAGATTTACCGTTAACAGCCACTTCAGACGGAGATTTATGGATATATTAGGCGAAACGGCCATGCTAAGGATTTGGGATTTCTGTTAACACTCAAATGTGGTCGTATAGTAGTTTATTACACATCCAGTGTGCTTGAAATCCAAGTGCAACAGTTATTGTGTGTGTGTGACGCGGCACACAGCGATATTTCTACTTTATTTACTACTGTTCAGTCTATTTGCTGTTTCCCTAAAGCGTATATTGGCTTTGGTCCGCACAGCTGCAGGAGCGAGGTTTTGTTTTTTTTCCTTTTGGATGTTGTTACACACTTATCTGGTATCCAAACCTGACATTTCTGCTCACTGTAATTCTCCAGTACTTGACAGTGTGGTTGTTCCTCCCTGTCTATTACTGAGCCGCCCTGTATCGATGCGAGTGTTGTTCTATATCCATCAAAAAGAAAAGCGGCAGGACGTCGACCCTTGAAGTGTGGTAGTGTGACCAATGATAAACTCGTGACCTGTGTGTGATCACAGCAAATCAGATTAAATGACGGCCAGCCAGCCAGCAGGCATTGCAGTGACAGGTTAGCACTTTTGGCTAACAAAATTAGTAGGCTCATCATCGAATGAGGGATGTAGGATTTAACTCGTATCTTAAATTTGTAAAATGTGTTTCAAACACGAACAGTGATTTATTTCCTCAGCTAAACTGAAGCACATTTGAAACAACGTTCCTGGTGCAACATAAAGCACGATTCAGGCCGACTCCAGCACCGTTTATCCATTCATTTGAACAGGTGTACTCTGTTTTGGCTGCAGCGGTGTTGGAAAAAAAACGCAGGCAGAGAAGCTGAGACAAATTTTGAACAAACACAACCTGACGTCACGCTGCGGTGCCATCCGTCAGTCAAACTCCTCCACAGTCAGACTGAAATGTCACTGAAGCTGAGGCTATCCAGATGCATTCATGGACTTAAACTATTATACTTTTCCCGGTGTGTCCTAGCTCGGTTTATTTCATGCACCCAGCTTCTACGTTTGTGTTGCAAAACAGTGGCACGAAGAGAAGTTTCCTTTGGTTTATGTCAGATTTGATTTGATTTGGTCTGAATATTGCCATATGACAAGGGAACGTAGATGAAATCAATATTATAAGTCCTTATAACTCCAGAACATGCCTGAGAATCATCAGGTTTTTAAGTTTTCATCAGCACACTTGTGTCTAATGTAATCCAACAGGTCTGTCCAGTTTTGTTTGACACTGTCAGAGAGATATTAATGAATGTTTAATGATTATAACTGAGGTTGTAGTAGTGTTTGCAGTAGTGTTGAACTGAACTGCGTCATCAACAAACATGAGCAGACCATAAACACTTCTCAATATCCCGTACTGCAGTGCACCACAACACGCTATGACCTATTAAACATAAAACAAAACGATTCCCTCTCTGACAGCGTCGACAAAAACTTAAAAATGATGAGTTTCATAAAAGCAGAATTCGTGGCAGATCTGTTGTTGGGTCAGTAGTGTGTTACAGTGTGTACAGATCTACAATTAACATATTTTTCATTGTCTGGATAGAGTCGAACAAAAAAAACTCCCCTCCTACTACTGTCACACTTGGTACAGCCCTCTGCCACCCCTCCACAAACCAGCTTGGACTCCTCCACTTTCAGTTTCATATATGAGACTGACACCATGGACAAGTGGAGAGAGAGCAGACAGAGAGGTATTTGAGAAAAACAACACTGAAGATGAACAGGCCTCCGAGCAAAACTGCAGATAGTAAAACCTCAAACTCGAGCAACAACAGATTTATCTACATGACAGCAACATGTAACTTACAGATAGATCTGGTTACTGCAAGTTTAGTGTGTGCTGTGTGTGTTTCTTACATTAGGGCACGGACCAGCTCTGTAACCTTTTAATTTTTAACCAGTACCGTGTCGAGGTGCCACTGATAACAATGCACACACTCAAAAGCCGCCTTGCATAACTGAATGCCTGACAGTGGCCGCGTCACATGCATGTTTACCGGTAGTTGAGACGCAGCAGTAAGGATCATCATTTTATCAAATGGATGTGGTAGGCGACTAGAGGAGCCTGCTTTAGTGTACATTGGGAACAAATTCAGTGCAACCAAGAACTCTAAATTATGTAATATAAGACGGACCTTTCTTGTAGATTAGTCACAGAAAATGAGAACCTTGTGAGCCTTTTGTGTCAAGCAGCAAAAAAGTGTAACTGAGTTTATTTGCCTTATTTGACTCTGCTCCTCCTACAATGTTATTACTGCACATCACCGTGCCGGTGCTGAAAAGATATATCGCGCAGCCCTGATGGATAATACTTTGATCAAATTGAAGACATTGGCCAGCACTCAGGGCTAATTATGATAGTCAGCCCCGTTCACAGACATTTCACTTGCTATTTCCTTGGCCTGATACAGAAAGCAATGTGTATTTCAACGTTTTCGTTGGTCAGTCAAGTTCGTTTCTAATTAGCATCCATTCACAGGTAATATTAGCCATTTGGCAAACCTACACTAAAAAGCAGCACACCACCATCTCTTGTACAGCTGCCATGGTTTGTGAGAAGGTATCTTTATTAGGCTCCAACCCACCCTTCACCTAACAAGAACACCGAGCGTCTACAGAAAAAAGTGGAAATGTAGACAGATACTTGCTTCCCCCCTCATTTAACACTCATCTTACCTAAGATAAGCTACCAGCAGTGACATTTCTTGCACCCAATTCAGAGTAAAAGTCAGAATCAATTCTCTTCCCTGGGTGGCATTTACTCTGTAGCAGCTGAAGTGTTGAATAGTCGCTAACAAAAAGTTGTGTTCTGTTATGTACCACTCAGAGTGAAGTAAACAAATCAGGGGAGTAACTTGTCCGACCTCAAGATCCCGTCTACCTCTACCAGCTTTACAGACACGAACGCAGCACCAACCCTGTTCCAGTGAACTTCGTATCCTCACCTCCAGGTAGAGCGGTGAGCTGGAGCCGTGGTTCATCCTCTGGGCCAGCTGGTCCCGCTGCAGGATACACTCCTCCAGGTGGATGACGTTTGGGTGCTGGCTTTGGATGCTGCTGAGGGCCCAGAACTCCCGCAGGGCCAGCTCCACATTCTCTGGAGAGTGGCAGCGGATCTTCTTCACCGCCACCCGGGCTCCAGTGCGCTTTACCACTGCCTCATAGACCACGCCGTAACTGCCACGCCCCACCTCCTGGATCAGCTCGTACTTCGGCTGGCTGCTTACCATCCTAGTCCTCACTGTGGACAAAGAACATGGGCTTAGTTTTCTATTCATTCATCTTAACACAACGCTACAGTTACCTGTAGTGTTTTTAGCCGAGACAGACCAGAGAAGCGCTGATTACTTTTACACCAGCTATAATTTTGTTTTAATGAAAATCACCTCCACCACTTCACCACAGCTTTGACAAACCAGCCTTAAATGTGGTATGTGGTGGATCTAATTTAAGCACATATGAAGTGTGGTTCATGTGGATTTCAAAAAGTAACTGATAAATATTCTTCAGTGAGAAAGAAACTGAACTAAAGTGTTAAATCTGAGAGTTCTGAGTGGATCACTAGGAAATAAACTATTTTCACCACACATGAATACAACCATATAAACACGAAACATGAGGTGAACACCACAGTTTTATTGAGATCTATGGAGTCTGAGTTAGCATGATTGAAGTTTTTGTAGTACAAACATCCCTCTCTGTGCTTCCTTGTCAAGTCATGGTGCGGTGGAGGGATACATACTACTAAATGCATGTACGTTTGACGCCTGGACAGAACACCAACGATACACCTACAAGTGAAAGCCAAGTCACTCAGACTAGATGATGATGAACATCTGGCGCTTCAGCTGATCACACAGCGGATATAAACGAGGCAACAGTTAGTCAGGCGTGTACGCCCATCTCCTTGCACAAAGCACAGTTTGAGCTGACGTTAGCGGTGAAGAAAGTGGATCTTAAAGTAGATAAACACAGAAAAATAAAAGAAACGAGCGGCCTCTCTGTCTGTTAGCACGAGGGTGTGGCTGAGCTTCTCTACAGACAGCAGTGTAACTTCATATCAGAGCTCACAGAGGACAGACTTCATATTTTACTGGAGTCAATGCCAACAATGCTCATTATCCGTAAGTGCAACAAAAGCGACACAGTTCGATGAGTTTATCCAAACACCTGTTGAACAAGCGCAACACAGACTTCAGCCTCGCTGCCCCGTCTTCATTCACACCTGCTTTGTTTTACAGCCATACAGAGCTTGCTACAAGTGAACTCATGTTCTCCTCCAAAGCTGAGCAAACTGTTGACAAAAACACTTACGGCATTAATTACATAGAGGTGGTTTGAATATCTCAAAAGCGGCGAATCGCTTAAGACAAGCCAGCGAGATAAACCGTCAGTTGGTGCCAACCAAGACGGGAAACATCAAATCTTTTCTATCAGCTGAAAGAGGTTTCATCACGGCGACCACACTGTGGTTTTAAGTTACAAGACAGACTCGTATTGTTTTGCCAGGGCAAATGAAGCTTGTTTGCAAAGTTAAAGATTTACATTCAGTGTAATATATTCTTTGAATCTCAAAGTATATTACATGGTTCTTTGTCATTTTACATTTTATTTATACATGTATTTATCATCAGCCATTGTTGCATAGTTGCTGGGTGTGTGTCGCTGCACCGCTGCGAAACAATCAGAAAATAACTCGATCGATGTCGGTGCTCACTCACCCTCATTCACTGTCTATGTCTCTAAACCAATGCTTGTTTTCTCCGTCTCACTCTCTCTCTCTCAAACCAATGGACACAAACCAAATTTAACTTGAAATAAACAAAGCCAGAACACAGCAGGTAGAGTATCAGAGTTTAGTCCATGAATCCACCTGGATAGTCTCAGTTTCAGAGACATTTCAGGCTGAATTTGTGGACACCCCTGCCGGCCGCACCGCCACATCCAAAACGCATCACCCCGACTCAAATGAATGGAACAACCTGCGCCCAATCCTGTCTGAATGTACCCTTACAGTGCGATTAGGTAGGAATTCTTACACATATGACAGACTTGACATGCAAGCCTATCGCTTAAAATTGTAGACTTGCTGCTCATTTGCTGTTACTCGGGCATCATTTGTCAGCAAGCAGCCACATATATTTTCAAGTGGAATAAGTCATTCAGTGGCTTTTCCCCCGGGCCTTCAGTCTCCAATACTGACACACTGGAGACGACCTTTGAAAGCCATCATTATTTTCCTTTTGCTCCTTCTTGTGTAGCAGTAATCCTGACATCTTCCCCCAATCACAAAATCAATTACTTTTTCCTCTGAGCCGCACGTTTTTTTCCTCTTAAAATGCATCTTGAAATTTGCTGGCCTGTTATCAAACTTCCCCACATAATCTCCCTGAGGTTCTCCACACATGGGATAACACCCGTGGACCAAACAGATCGAGCTGCTCTCCCCCCTCGACGCTGCCCACTTGATTGGCATGCTGGGGCAAGACGTTGGGTGGTATTCTGAGAGATAATTGGCATGTGTTCCCTGAAGCATAAACACATTTCTTTGCCCAGATAAACACAACAACATTCCTTTCCGCTTCTCTTATTATTACCCAATATGATGAGGGGAACCTACATACAACTCCTGCATGTCCAAGGTGACCACTACAGATAATAACCTCCTCAAACACAGCCCATATCAGAGCCGCAAAAGTGACCACTGTGTTAATTTGACACCATGTTTCACACTAACTAGTGTCCGTTACAACATGTTACCTTGTTGACAAGTTCATGTGCACGGGTCACACCAAAATACTTCCCAGAAACTGCCATGTCACTGCAAGCACGCCCCGTAAAGCAGTTTACATTGAAAATGGGAAGTGTGTAAACAGGCGTACCTCACCGGAAAGAAATGATACTATCAGTCTCACCCACGCTTCTTGTTTAGTTACATCCTGATATACCTGTCGGACCAGAAATTAGCACTAGGGCTGCAAGTAGTGATTGTTTTAATCGTCATCATGAATAATTAGATAATAACCATTTGTGAATGTAAAAGTAATAAATTCATTATTCTGATAATCAATTAACCTGTCAGTCATTCGAATGATTAATACATTAAGTGTATAACAACCAGTTTAAATTTGGTTTAACAGTCCAAAACTTACAGATATTAAGTTGATGACATGCTAGCCGTCAACAGCAACAACTTATCCTATTTGACAAACAGGAAACTGAGGTTGATTATGCTTGTCAGAAGCAGATTTAAAAGATTGACCAGAAGTTTCAGTGAAAATAACAAACATTACTGCTACTCTTATACACACGTTTTAATAACAGTAATAACACCATTATAAAAACCTACATATATGTGTGTCAATTTGGTCAATTCAGTGACATGTGACACGTTAAATATAGTTAAATCTGCTGGCTACTTTGAATTTAAGCCCAAATAATTATAAACTAGGTTAGTCGCAGTATTCAAACTACTGTTTTCAATAAGAAACTAGTGCACAGTGATCATTTTGAATAGCTTGTTTTACAGATATTAAGTTTTTAAGGGGATATTAGCTGTGGATAGCAGCAACTTACGCTAACAGGAAACTGAGGTTGTTTACGCTTGTCAGATTTATAGATGTCGTTACATTACACACGTAGTTGCTTCAGCATTACCTTTGATGAAAATAACAAACATTACTGTTTTTTAACAGTAATAAGTAATAAAATTATTTTTTTTTAAAAACATGTACATGTCAGATTTATATGATTGACTATTTGTTTCAGCATTACTTTTAGTGAAAATTACAAACATAACTGTTTTTTTTACTATTTTATTGAACAGTCTTAACAGTAATAACAAAAAAATCTACATATGTATGTGTCATTTCAGTGACATGTGACACGACATTAAATATAATTAAATCAGCTGGCTACATTAAATTTAAGCCCAAATAATGATGAGTTAATTAGAGAACCACTTTAAGGTCACATTACTCAAACTATTACATAAGCAAACATAAGTTTAGCTGTTTAACATAATGGCAAACATCAAGTTGGCACAACTCAAATTGCTGGTCCTCACTGACTGTCCAAACTCACTCCAACACCTGCCTGCACTTCACTATTTAAGTGGCCAGATTATTAAAAAAACAACAACTTCATTTTAATGTCGACATACTTGACACACTGACAGGTTTTAGATATTTCCAATGAGTCGGAAGCGAAAGTCTCCTTGACAGGAATTAATGATAGCCAGCATGCTAACGGGGCTAATTAGACATCCACTTGCCTGATTGGCTAACAGGCTAACAGCTATGTGGCCTGGCCACCGTCAGCTAACAAAGAGTCCAGCTCTCTCCAAGCACATTCGGCATGTGTGTGTGCATCCAGCGGGTATAATTCAACACTAAAACAAGTCTACTGCCCTTAAATGAGGCTAACGTTAGGGCACGGAGGAGGCTTGCATGCTAAGCACTTGGTATTGACAGTTTATTGTCCTGTGTGTGTGTGTGTGTGTGTGTGTGCGTGTGCGTAACCTCACAACACACACACACACACCCTGCAAGTAGACAAGTAGCCCGAGCAGACGAGACAATAGTGTCAGATGTAGAAAAGGCAGCAGTTGTCCCGCTGTAAGTTGTCATGTCTCACCTTTGAATCGTGTCTCGAGGGGTTCATTTGTTGTCTTCCTCACTCTCCCTGGCAGCCATTACCGCCGCACACGTTCTGCTCGCGCACAGTGTCGAGCTCGAGGAGGTTTTGTCAAACAGTGGACGACGTGAGAGAGCGTGCAGCTGCTGCTGTGCAGCGCGGGCGCAGCGCAGAGGTGGACACGGTTACACCACGTCCGGCGACGCATTTCAAAATAAAACTCACCCAGTCTGTCAGGAACAATAGAGCCAGTCTGTAAACTGTACTAATATAACAACATTCATTATCTACAAATATGAAGCATGTCTATATGAATAATATATTCCAATGGAGTCAATATTAGAAACATATTCCTTTAAGCTCATTATGCTGGACTTATATTAATGAATGAATGAAGAATCAGTGATCATATTAACCTTCTGTTACATTATTTATTTATTTATTTATTGTTTTGTCTCTACAATTATTATTATTATTATTATTTTACATTTTGAATGTGTTTTATTATTATTATCATCTGTTTTTATTCATTTATTCAGTTAGTTAGTTAGTCTGTTTATTTATTTATACATGTTGACATGTTTTTTTTACATTAATTTTTGTATCTATTAATACATTTTAATGTGTTTTATTATTATCTATTTTTATTTATTTATTTATTTAGTAAATGCAATTTCAATGAGTTGTATTACTATTATCATCTATTTTTTATTTATTTTATTATTTGTATTATTATTATTTCATTTCATTTGTAAACCTGCCTCCAGTGTTTCATCACTGCAGAATGAGAAGTGGTTTTGCTTATGAAGGAGTGGAGGGGTGCTGTTGTATTGCATGAAACACTTTGTGTTGCATTTTGTTTGTATGACTGATTGATTGGTTGATTGATTGATTGATTGATTGATTGATTGATTGATTGATAAAGAAACAAAATAATGGTGATACAGAATATATTCAGGTAAAAAAACTGATCACATACTTTATGTGTTAAATATGATTGTCAGGTAAAATATCTGCAAATTTCTCATTACACTATAAGTTGTTACACTGGCAAACGTCATTAACATATCAACATAACATAGAAACATATACATAATTTCATTCATAACTTCTTTTTCCCAAAGGTGATAAATTGCTACACTATATTTTGAGGGAAAATCACAGCACTTCCGGCTTTGCGTTAGTCTAGCTTTACGCAGTTTTTTCGGTGAAATGCGGACACCCTGTGCCCTCCCCTTCAGACCGACCTGTCACTTACAGGGGCAGTAAACAATAACACCTGCATCTATGTAATGTAACGCAAAGGCCACGCTGTCTCCGGTGTTGTTAAGGATGAAACTGAGGTGACAGTTCCTGATTATTAACTTGATGCTTCAGACTTTTTATAATTAAAGGTATGATTACAAAAGATGTGTATTTATTCCTAAAGCAAGCCTAGAAACCTATTCTGTCTATTAACACAGTGCCTGTCGATAAAAATCAGTTTGATAGCATCTCCCTAAATCCATAACAACATTTTGCTGTTTTGTCTCGAAGCAAATCATATTAATCTATTCCAAAGTATTTATTGACTGATACCAGGCACAATATCATATGTCTCTGCCACAATCCTCCATGTAAACAGATGCTCAGATTGAGCATGAAAGTTCATTTTTGAACATTAAAACGGCAGTTTCACCTAAAAGAACAAACAGCTCAAGGCTCATTAGCTTTGTGCAAGCTTTCGGCTGTATCTGCTGGTCTTCATCATCAGTGGAGTTTATGAAGTTGTAATGGGGATAGCTTGGTTGCATACCTACAGCAGGTTACACAAGGAGGAAGATATCTCTGAGGACTAAATCAGAATGTGAATTTGTATCCATGTGTGACAAAAGATTGACAGTCATCAGCATCAAGTGTCGATACAAGAAACAGGTAAATGAAACGCGAATCTTTGCTATGTGAGATCTTTAATTTCCCATTTTGTTGCAGCACAAATGATTTCAGGCTGAAAAAAAAAAATCAAGCAAGGCAGAGAGATGATCCATATTTAAAGAAACTACTACTACACAAACTAACATTGAGTTAGTATGCGTTGAGCACAACCCTGAGTACTGAGTAAAGATTAAATTTAAAGTTTAAACCAAACATTCGAGGCGAGGGTGGACTTCAGTATTCGAGGCGTTAAGTCCCCAGAAGGACACAAATGCTGGGTGTGTCCGTCTCTGGTAAGTAAAGATATGAGTGTCCGTTTGACAATATTCTTGAAAACATCCTATTTGTGTATTCAGCAGGTCTTATCTCCTGAAGCTACACTTTATTCAAAAACATCACTTTGGTTATTGGATCTCTCGTTACATTGGCAGCAACAACAGGCATAAAGATACCATAAAAATAGCAGAATTAAGTCCTGTGAGGTATCACACAATAAGAAAGTAATAAATACTGGAACAGACATAATACACAAAAAATGTACAATACAATACAAAACAGTTTTTTTGGACATGCTGTTCTCCAGCTGTCCAAACGCACACCTGAGGTAGACTTGTATAGATTTCTGACAAGACGAGTTCTGTCTTGGTCACACATAAGAAGCAAACTACAAGAAACAAGACAAAACACTGGGACTTGGGCTAAATTAGAGAATTATACATTAGACCCCATTGTACTGCAGCATAATGAGCATTATGGTGAACTCAAGCACATAATATAGGGGTAATGACCCCCTAATGATGATCAATACTGACGCATTTAAACGTCCTTTGTGCTGTGCAATCAGTGGGTTCAGTCGCCAGTCCCCTTTTACATGAACTAATCTATTATTCTACTCATTATCATGCAGACACACCATGAACACTACATCTAAACATGTGAAAAAGACACTGGGTATGTACAATAAAAACAACATCAACGTATAGTGCCATGCTTGCTTTGACTTCAGGACAATGTCAGTGGATACCTGCTACGTCATCTCTGTATATCAGTTTTAGTATCACTCAGAGCAGGACTGTTAATATGTCAGTGCTAATGATTAAGAAATAATCATGTGGGTGACTCAGCAGCCTTGGCTGTTTGTACACTTTTATATATCAATCTGATGTTCAGTGCATTCCAGGGCTTATTTTGTGAAATACTTCACACAATAAAGCCTGCTACTTTTTTCCACAGCTGTGTTTTCTGTAGCAAAGAACAAACCCTACCCCAAAATGCAATACACATCAGACCGAGAGATAAGGTGTTTAGAGTGGATGGGTCTTTTCAAGTCATACAAGGTTGCCACAGTACTTTGCTGCTCTGTTTTGTGTGGCAGAAAATGACATAAAGATAGTGCATGGCTCATTTGGCAGTTGATGTCCTGGGTCTTCTGGCAACCCAAGACAGTAAATAACTTAAACATCGAGACACATCCTAAAAGAAACTAGGTCAAAAAAGTTCTCCCTGAGCTCAAATTGAAGACGAGAATATAAACTCCATGCAACACCTGATGACACTGATATAAAGTTATAGTCAGTTAACATTTAAACAGTTATAGTATTGTCAGAAGTTGTCATTAAAGTTATGACAGACTCCACAGTATGAGGTTTGTAGCACTGTGTTGGTACTAAAAAAGTACAAAGATCTTTCTGAATCACAGCGCAGATTCAATGGAAACTATTAAAGCTGTCAAATGTTCAATCTGCCCTTCAGGGAGAACAATTTTGAATAAATAGTTAATATAAAAAAGATAATATCTATATACATTTAGCGGCTTCACCAAAATAAGTGAAGGTAAAAAAACCAAAAAGATTACTACACCTCAACTCCTTCCTACAGCTTCACCTTTAGCTTTCAAGTAACTGAGTAAATACTGTTTATGTGAAAAAATCCCTGATATACATGTGTGAACATTCCCTTCGGATTAATACTGTTTTGCAGACAAGGTCTGCCATACAATCAATACTGGTCTTGCATATAAGTTCAAATAACGAAACTGGCAACTTGGTAATTAAGACATAAACTTCCCCATTAATGGAAAAAAAGTAGAATTATTTTTCACAGGGTACGTGTGGTGAAGTAATGTTGGTTTTAGTGGGATATGACGTCTGAAAGCAGCTCTCATCGACCTCATTGGAAAGTGGAGGTCATGGCACTTTATGTTGTGACATTCACTTTTTTTTCACTAGGATACCTGAAAAAGTAGTTTTAACAAAATATTTGGCAGGATATGTTTTTTTTTCTCTTACATTCACATGTTGGATTGTTTTAAGTTTACAACAATGTTATATCTGGTCATCCTCAATACAATCATCAGCCCTAGTACTGTGTTGTATCATCGATACAGCTCAGTATTCAGGCCATTTTTGGGACAATAAAGTTGTAATGGCATTGTTTAAAGAAAAAGTCTTAATTGTCTTTGGAACAAAGTTGTCTTCTTGCAATAAAATAAGTCAGAATATTATGAGAATAAAGTTATAGTATTACATGTAAAAATAAAAGTTGTAATATTACGAGATGTTTAATACAACTTTTCATACTATTCGCTAATAGTTATATTTTGGACTTCTCTGTTTTGGCTTTTTATTTCCACACAGTGACCTGATATAATTTGATCTCACTTCAAAATCAGGGTGGGTATAATCTTGTCAGGATTTTAATTTAATCCTCCATTCTGAAACCAGACACAAGGGTTCGACTGATGATGATGGGTTTTGAAGGTCAGTACGAATATTTTCTAAACAAATGCTGTAGCCACTTTGTTTTGTGACAAGTTCAATATCACGAACTTTTGATATTTGATAATCGAGCTGCTGGACAGCCATTTTGGGCAACCTCAGTAAATGTTGCATACGAGGGAAACCAATAATTCCTGCTACTTTCCTCCATCTGTGATGTTTTGTCAAGGTCTTTAATGATCTGACAAAGACGGGTGATATAATTTAGAAAATACAGATGGTGCCAAAATAATTACCACACTTGCTGGCCTTTGAAAGATGAGGTGGAACTACTGAAATGTCGGGAAATGTCGAAAAGTCGGGAGATGGAAATGGCGATTTTTCATGAATTGTGATATACTTCCAGAGGCCACTTTATGAGGTACACCTGTACAAACTAATACCATTAATGATTAACTGATGATAGATCAATGATGGGACTTTACGTAGGATTTGGTCCTATGTCCATTGTAAGGTCCCCCTAATTCCAGAGTGTCCCAGTAAGGTGTGTTAGTAATCCAATGCAACTGTTTGTTTTGATATTTTAATTTGTCATAGCAGGAAAATGGCAGGTGAAATTAATACCATTAATGATTGACTGATGATGGATTAATGATGGGACCGATAGGTTTGCCTTACGTAGGATTTGGTCCTATGTCCATTGTAAGGTCCCTCTAATTCCTGAGTGTCCCAGTAAGGTGTGTTTGTAAGCAAGCATGCACAAAAGTGCCTAAACACACAAAACCTAAATGGAATGCAGCATGTTATTAACTGCACATGTGCTTCTCCTGTTATGACACATCAAAACATCTGCAGTGTGTGGGTCTATTATAACCACCGAGCAGCATTTATAGACCATACAGATATAGACCACATGTCAGTATGATCAAATATCTGCACACCCATATATCAGTCAAGCCCATTCTGGTGCTTTAGGCCACTCAGAACAAATTTTCACACACCCTGTTACGTGTACACTGCTTTGGAGAGTTGTAAACCTGCAATATGTTTGAATTATTGTATATAAAAGGCTCAGTTAACCGAGGCACACATCATGTCAGATCAGTCCAAACAGGGACTTTATATCTGTGGCTACTACATGGCTGAACCAACAGTAAGTCTGATTGTTTCGTTCCAAAGCTAAGACACTTATCTGAGGCAGAAAAAAAACAACACAAAGAAAAATAAAAGTTTTCAAAGTGGGCACGTCTGTCAGCGCACCACATCAGTACCACGGTAATGATTCCTATCTCTTCGCTCAATAAATAAAACCTGAGGTAGCTCTTTCTGTAAGCAGTGTTCCAGTGAAAAACCTCACAGTTTCCTTCAATCATTCACTCAAAGTTTTGCTCCTCTTCATCGTCCCTCCGCGAGGTAGCTGTTCCCTGAGAGCCTGGAGACGAATACTGCTGCTGCTGCTGCTGCTGCTGCTGTGCTTTGACCGGACAGTTGGCCACCATGTGGGAAACGCTCTGACAAAAATGGCACTTTTTGGGCTGAGGGGGCAGCTGACACTCTTTGGCATGATGGCCGGGACCTCCACAGTTGTAGCATCTAAAATGAACAGAAGAGAGGGAGAGTTACAAAGATGGAATTATGAAGAAGATCATCATCACTGGCTTTGCCTTAGTTAATAGCTTAGCTAATGGCTCGTATTACTCTCAAACACATCCATCAACATGATCTTTGTGCAAAGCATCACATGCAAAATACCGCAGCCAAGCATCACAATCTTTCAGAAATTAATGTTTCGTATTTTTCGCTATATAGCATTCTCACAAAAACTGAGGCTTCAGATTATCTTATTACATACTCATCCTCCGTTTTTGGTGGAACTTATCACATGTTGTCAATTATAGTAGATGGGGCAGCTACCACTTGGTCAGAGAGAGAGGTAAACACAGAGGAACAGACAGAAGGAGGACGGAAATAAGAGCTGCACCATGACAACATTTTATTGTGTATTTTACTATCACGGAAAATCACACAGGTTAAAAATACTGTGAGCAGATAAGACTGTTTGGATAGCCAATGAAGTGTTGAGGGGTTCCTAATCTACATGCATTTATTGTACCGAGACATTTGTTTTAATGTACTTATATATTTTTATTTTACAGTACACTTTGGTTACATGTCAGGTTCTTACTGTGAAACGCTGATGGTGAAAAACAGCGCTGCACTCTGTGAATATTCACAGTGCTTTAAGAACTGCAACAGCGTTTCAACAAACAGGCGTAGGCAACTGAGAAAGACTGCAAACAAAAAGTAGTCGACTATATGATTAAATATACTGTAAACTCCAAAATAAATGCTATTTGTCATTATTTGCATGTTCTCGATGGTGTGTGCATGCAATAGTTTTGACAAGTTGCTGATTTTCATTTGAATCTGAATGAAACCTGAGCTGCACTGACATGATTAAGTTCTACCACCAGAGGGCGGCACACTCCAGCTTTAGTCTCTCTGTCATACCTTGTCACTGTGCATCCACATTGAGTGCAGTCCCAGTGGTGGACAGCTGTCGGGGGATTTGGCAAAATTGATCTCTGGCTCTCAAGGGACAATATGAGGGATACTAAACATGAAGCCGCTTTGTTGTTCTACCAATCGAGATAAAAGGGTGTTTTAAAGTCGCCCTGCACTCAAAAATGTGTTTGGTATTTATATTTCACTGTGATATTTGAACTTCAAAGTGCAGAATAATTTAGTTTTGAGTTGGTTTTGATCTGCTTTTACTCTGCTCACCTGAATTCTCAGTGTTACACCAGCAGGATTTTGTGACATCACAGTTTAAAAGCCAATCATGGTCCAATATGTAACTCACGCACGTGTGATGCTTGCTATAACTTAAAACTTCCAGGGCACCTTTCTGCAAGAACCTGCAAATTTTATGCTCACACTTGGATCAACTGTACAGTCTTTTGTGGTGCTCACACTAAGCAAAAACCTGAGCTGAATTGTTTTTGGGAAAACAACTTCCGACGTGGAAAAGCCCAATGGAACAGTTATTCAAATAGGAGGTCAGTCATGGGCAAGATCCACCATGCTGCTGTGACCTGACAGTGCATTTTTTTACAATGTGTAGTTTTTGTGTTGTGAAACGTGCCGCCATTTCAACTGTCATTCGGTTCATTTGTGCTTAATAGGCATCTTCATGAGCATAAGCTCGTGTCCCTTTTAAAGTGTGCTAAGTGGATGCTCTTGCAGTTTAGAGACTTGCCATAAAAACGTCAGTTTGCTGTCACATCATGAGCAGTTGCACTGGAAGTCTGGAATACCAGCTCAGAACTATCGACCTCTGACTTGCAATGGGACCCACCATAAGGGTCAAATCCTGGTCAGTTTGTCCAGATAAAAACAAAAAGATAAATAAAAGAAATAGTCTATTCTGCAGGGAAGTTCATCTTTCTATCACAGCAGTCTCAAGACTTCAATTAACCACAACATGTAAAAAACAAGCTCACTGCAGTTTAGATTTAGAACAGATCTTTTGACATCCACAACGCCATCTTAAAGTCAGATTGTTCAGAGTCACCTGAATATTGGTGAACTGGTAAAGTCGCAGCCTCAACCAACAGCAAACTGCGTGTAGCTGACACCTAAAACAGATAATGAACAGTATAGTCTCTGTCTGGCTTTACTGAGAAACTTAATGGAGCAGAACCATCATTAAACGTCATTAATTATACGTGCATATTTTCTGCCAACATGTCTGCTGTGAAAACGGCCTTCACATCTATAAAACTGTTTCAAATTGCGGTTTACGAGGACAAATATGTGTCAAACAACAAGAGATGATCATATTTTAACTACAGGATTCTACTGAAAGTCAACAGATGATAGCATTAAATCATCATCCAGAAGTAATCTTTCTATAAACAGGTCAAAGTGTGTATGAATCTCCGCACAGAACAGCTGCTGTTGCTCTGATCGCGTAGCTATGTGTGGATTGTTAACAGCAAATCTATGCTGAGAAAGCTAATGATCAGTGGCTAAGTGAAATCCTGTTGGTGAATTCATTAGGGCAGGATAAATAAGGCAAGTGAGGCTCAGGAGCTGTGCAGTGTGACACAAAGAGTCTCTGGCCACTTAAACAGGCAGGCAAAAACCATTGATTATTTTTGTACACGGGCAACCTGGTTTTCTACGAGCTCTGGCTTTTCCCCTTTGCTCTCCATCTGCAATCGAACGAGTAAATGAGCAAAGTGTAAAGCAGTGAAGGCAGCATTGCCTGTTAAATGATGTAAACTGAAATATTATGATTACGCTTTCGACATCTAGAAATACAGTGTTGAACCTGACAAGGTGTTGGTAGGAAAGCAAACACACAAAACAAGTCTTAAGGCTGAGTGCTATCATGTGTTTAAACAGACAGATACAGATAATACAAAGCTGAGAATCACAGTGTGTTTCAGGGATCACTCACCAACCACGTCACCCTGCTGCTCACAGCACCGCTATCAATGACACAGTTTCCTCAGAGGCACTGTGGAGGTTTAAATTCATCCGACTGGGTCTGTTTTCATACAAGCACATTCATTTTATCCATCACTACATTAGTATTACACTACACTTGATAACCCGTACATCTGCATGGCTCGTACTATCCGACAATAACGCAGATATATTGGTATCAGCTCATTTAAAAACAGCATTCCCATTGCATTGTCTGTCCACAAGCGTTCAGCTGTGAAATGTTCTCACATAAAAACATGAAATACAAAGCAACTGTCATGTCTCTTCATATTACTTTAAAGGTCTCATGTTTTTTATATTTCCTGTGTAATATTTTACAGTTTTGATATCCATATGAAGACATATTTGTACTAAAAAACATCTCAATATAGTTTTACATCCTCTCTCTCATGCTTCTATCTGGAGCTCTAGCAAGAACAGGGCACTTTGCATTGTGTTCTCATTAATATTAACAACTGTTTTCTAAGGGATGTTTGTTGACAGTATTTATATAGCACCCAGACCTGTTTCGGAATAAGATAAAGAAGATCTGTGCATTAATACTGTGCAGAAATAAATGGAAACCAATGGCTGCCTGGAAGGTAGGAAAGGTACCTTTAATCTGACACACTGCAGAAAGATTTGGTCAGCTGTACATGGACAGAAATGTCAATCCACAAGCTGACACTGTGAAGACTGCTGAGGAAAATAACTGACAGGTATCTGATATATTGTAAAGGCAAACCAAAATGTCAGCCTCATCCTTCAGCATACTTTACTGTATATACGCTCTACCCTTCCCATTTAAATCAAATCCCATCCACAGACAGCAACACACTTGTTCAACTTGTCAACGCTTTCCAAAGTCTCTATCCTGTCTGTCTATTGGTTTTCACTGAAGACATGAAACAAGCCTTCATATAAAATCACACACCAGATACATCATGGCTTTATAAAGATGATACAGCTAACGTAATGCAAATCAGCGCCTGTTCCTGCTGAGTTGGTGCAACGTTATCATTCATCCAGTTATATTTCCAGTGAAGATGGTGAATGTAAGCCAGTTTCTCCACCCATATGAAATATCTGGCTCCTTAGGTGCTAAATGTTCCTCTGTGTTCACAAGCTAGTCTCTAAACTGTGTGTGTCTGCAGATAGGTAACTCACAGTTATCAGAGCTTATCACTGTAAACAGCTGCCTGCTGCAGTTTGATGAGAGCTGAACCAAAACAATGAGCTGAAAGACACTAAAACACTCACAAATATATAGTTTTTTTTTTGTTTGTTTGTTTTTTAAGTCTCAAAAATTTCTTAAAAGAGCTGGTCGCTGTAGTTTTTAACAAGCGTTACCCAAACAAGGGGAAATAGTGCAGTTGTTGGGGACTATTTTCAGTGGTGGATTAATCCACATTTGGTGCTCTAGTGATAAAGAAACATGTCACCTAATGCAACAATGTGGCTCATTTACGTGTTTTTTAATAGTTTTTGGACAATAATTCAAGGAGTTTGTTGACAAAATATAAAGACGGTATGATATAATATAGAATACACGTCTTTTAAATCAGCACAATTCAGTCTGCAAGATACGAAGTGATGAAACCCAGACTGAGCCCTGGATCACCTCACAGCTAACCACCACTTCCTTCCTCTGTTCCTCTTTCCATCCCAGCCCCCCATCAGAGCTCAGTATTGATCAGCTTGGCCACGAGGGTGGGAGAGGGAGCTCCTTTGTTTCAATGCCACCGCGACCTCTGAACCCTGACCCCCGCTCGCTCACACCACCCCTCCTCCCACCTTCCCCTCCACCTCATTTGCACACCACATCCCATTGTTGCCATGGCAATGGCGACCCCTGACCTCTCTCAGGCACCTACATCTGTTATCAATTAAATGGATAGGATCCTTTCCTCCTCTGAATACTACATTTATGTTCGGGAGCAAAGAGGGAACATGTGAATGCAATCAAACCTATAGCGGATACTTAAGGACAGGAAGTTGTGGGATTATTTTTATCATTGCCCACCATGATTAATGAAGTCCAACTTAATAAGATGCTATCACATTAATAACTTTGTCAGATCTTAATGGCCTACAATCTGCAAATCAAACTCTTTTTTTTTTCTCTTAACTGCAACGCTCAAGTTTTGGAAGCAGTGAGACGGACAAAGTAGGAACATCTGAACGCAATCAAATCCAGCAGGTATTTAAAGACAGGAAGATGTGGGAATCATTTTATCACTGCCAGCCATGATTAATATGCTCAAATCTACAGATGCTATCAGATTAATAGCCTCGCTGGATCTTAATTACCCAAACAAGCTTCAAAGACAAACAGAATTGCAAATAAATGACAGTTTCCTCCAGTAGTGTTCATTTATAGCCTTCGAGTTTGTGTTCAGTAACAAAGAGATATGCTTTGAGCTGATAAAGCTACACTGTGGCCAGGACAGAAGCCAAAAAAAATGGAGCGTTGGGGGTTGAAAAATCCTGGAGATCAAACAGTCTATTGATCAGCTCGGCCTGCTGCTCCACAAAGAGCCAACATCCAGTCAGCAAAACACTTTCTGTTTCACAAAGTTCTTTTTAGCAATAGACAGATCAATAAGATGATAAACTGGTGTCACAGGTAAAAGCACAGATATGAA
Source organism: Argyrosomus regius (assembly GCA_946959425.1). NCBI lineage: Eukaryota > Metazoa > Chordata > Actinopteri > Sciaenidae > Argyrosomus > Argyrosomus regius. The sequence continues at coordinate 7,989,637 of OX336899.1, read as the reverse complement.
TAAAAATCTGCAAAAAAGTTTCCTCATATCAGGTCACTTTGGTGTGTATTTTCAAGTCCTTAAAGTCTTCAAGTCAAACAAAAGAAATCTGCCAACAGCTTGTTCCTGATGGGGATCAACTTGTTTCAATTATTTCCTGAATCATGCTGACATGTTTGCTTTGAGAGTTTTTTTAAGACTCACTCACAGAATGGAGATTATTTTTTGCAATAAGAAAACTGATCATTTCAGCATATTTCAAGTTTTTGTGTGCTGTTAAAGCCTTACAGTTAGTCTTGGAGAGTAACCATTAATCATTCAGTCAAAGTAACCAAACAATTTCCAACATTTTTTCCTGTAATTTCAACAAAGCCACTTTATGTTTTCTTCCTGCCATCCCTGATGGTGAAATTGGCGATGGCGAAATCCAACCAGTCAGATCAACGAAACAATATAATGGAGTGAAAGAGCGAAAACATCTTTCCCATCAAGCCTTTAGTGCCATTTTTTGCTCTTTTTTCGGTGAAGAAATAGTCTCCTGTTCTGATATAACTAATGCTAGCAGCATCTACACTAACCTCTTTAGCAGCCGCCATAGTTGTTTTTGAGTCACTTCTCACACACATCTAGTGTTAAACTATGTCCGTAGCTTATGCCATCTGGCTCTGTAACTGTTGACTTACATTTATGTTTGTGCATAGATTAAACAATTGAGATACAACATTACTCGATATTAGCATGTGAATTTCCTTGGACTGGACTTACCTGTCACCCTTGGATCTTCGTTTCTGGGCACTCTTTGGTCTTCTCTCGCTGCCCAAACATGGTGCTCCATTGGGCCCAGTAACCCGGACAGACTCCAGTCCTTTGGATGATTTCTTAAACGTGAACTCCACGGCCTCGCCTTCTCTGAGGCTGCGGAAGCCCTCCATGTGCAGTTTGCTCTGTTAATGAGAGAGGATGAAATTCACAGGGTTTAGGCAGTTGCCACAGATGGCGGTATCAGAAAGCTTAATCTGAGGTTCTCAAGAGCTACTATCAAAATCTTTTTAGACCCACAACTTCACTGTTTGGATTCACTCTCACCGCTCTCATAGCATCGTTTTCAGCCTCAGCAGGCAGCTGCATTCAGAGAAAAAGCTCTAAAAACCCATTGTTCATTACCTGCTCAACACCAAACAACAGATACGGGCACAAACTGAGTATAGCTGGTGAAGACAGAGGAGCTTTTAAGAGCTAAATAAACAGATATTTCCCTCAGGAGTAGGTAGAGACCAAAAACAACAGAGAATATTGAACTCAGATTCATCAGGATGACACAAACATGACTTTAAATAAATTATAATGTTGCTCAGTAACTGCTGGATGTGTAAATAAGCAACTGTTTGCCAAATGTCCATCATTTATTGCAGTTTTAAGTCAATTGTTACTTTGGCAGTTTCTTACAAGATAAATACAGCTGTAAAGGGTAAGGTTGTTAGATATCTACACTTTAAATAAGCCAATTCCCTTTTACAAGACAAAGGTGCAGCTTACTTAAAAATTGACTGCACACTTGAGATAAACTCCATAAACGTTGCACAAATGGAAATGTATAGCCACTCTGTCAGGGAATCCTCAGCTCCCTCATAAAAATCCAATCCTGTTGACAGCCCTGTTAAAACATCAATGCTTTCAAACACCCCTCCTCCCCTTGTGCGTCTCCAACCAAACCTCCAAAGCATTCTTCCCCCAACCCCCTCGCACTCCCCCTCGCTTCCTCAGCACTAACACCTACATACCTACAAGCAGCAACAGACTCTTCAAAATGAGTCCATCTGGTCAAGTCTCCAAACCATTGCTCTGGAGGATGCTGGGAAAAGACACAGGGGAGGAGTGCATTCCTGGGATAGCTACCAGAAGATGTGGCAAGAATGTATGTACGCATCCTGAGGAGAGTAAATCACCAAACAGTGTACTGCACTATTGATCTTTCCCTAATTAGCTTTCCAATTGTATCTGTAAGTAAAAAGAAGGATGAACTACCGTACTGTGAACACGCCAAACACCAGCTGCACAGAAAATAACAATATTACCTTCATTTCCCAAACTCTACAAACCCCACAGAACATAAAACTCAATTCATTAATGCCAATGCATTTGTTGTCTCATTGTGGTCTACTACTACGTTGCTCCCTGTTGTATTGAAATTAATGTAAATCAAACAAAGTGAGCAATGAGATGGGGGCAGAGAGAACTCTAAACATTGCAGCTTTAAAGAAACAGGAGATGATATGGCTTGATTGTCAGTTTGGGCAAGTTGAATCTCTATGAGCAGATTTCTGCATATGAATGCAGAATCTGTAGGCAGGGGACCAAGATTGTGGCATCACAAGCGTTCTGGTTTTTGTTTGTGGTATTGATCAATAATGACTGAGTGGGCTTTGGTTGCATGCAGGTAAACAGTCCATGTAGAGAGCAAAAATGGTGGAACACATTGGCCGAAATACAATCCTGAAGCCCAACAGCTATCGTCTGATGATGATTTAGCTTTTTATGAGCCTGCATTCATGTTATTGCATATGAAGTTGCTAATCAGACTGCAGAAAAGGTTTTGGCTCAGACATCCATTATCTGTTTTTCAGATATCTGCTGGCTACCCTGAAACCACCAAATCATTGGCCGTCACCCCCAGAAGAGATGTCAGAAGATATCTGATGGGTTCCAAGATTGGGGAAAGTTTAACATTGTTTTTTATCCCAACAGTAGCCTTCACATGTTGTATATAAAAACCTATTTTCCTACTCAAAACTAACAAAATACGTCTCCTCTGAATTGAAAGGTACCCATGATGTAGACAGGCATGTTCTCCAGAGGTCCAGTAACCCTGATCAAGGTCTATTTTGATCAGTGACACTCTAATTAATGTGTTTCTCACAACAGTCAAAGCTCCACGGACAGTAACTGCTCATACCTGGTTAGCTTTGCTGTTCACGGTGGTCAAACAGCATCCGAATGCCCCCAATGTGGTCACACACTATGAAACTAAGAGACCACACCTCATACAGACGTTCACCCACCACTCCTCTGTAGCATTTTTAAAATATGCTGGGGGCAGAGGGGGGTCAAGTGGACTTCAAGGGCTTTGCACAAAGTGCTTGTTGGCTTGTCGTACTTCCTGAAACTTTTTATGCTTTTTAGGTGTGAAAGTAGGCAGGGTTTAAACTCTCTCAAGCTCTCTTCGTGAATTCTTCACACAACAGCCAGCCAAAACTTTTCATATGAACAACTTAATGCAACAGTGAGTGCTTTTGAGAAAAGACTGCATGAAAGTGTTCGCCATTATTGCCATTTGTGCAAATCGTCACATTGAAGACTGCAAAGATGGACTGTTTGAAGCAGTCAGGAGGAGATAATGGCAGGATTTTTAGCACCTTTCCAAACATTTGTTTTTAGATGTTGTCGTTCACATTGTGCAAATACAACCTAGATAGTTTGAAGCACACTGAGGCCTTAAGCTATGGCAAAGTCATCATTTGCTACCCAAATCTTCAAACCTGTGTCTCCGAAATGAATTTCTAACTTCTTGAACTGGTCATTATAACAACACAGACTACCATCTCCAATCTGATCAAACCTCTGCACACCAATGCACAACCATGTACTGGGCCTCTCTCATCCCCTCTTTCCACTGTGCTGCTGATTTACAGCAACACAGGGGCAGGTAACCTGAGAAGAGGTCTCTGCCAAAAGGCTCCACATGGGAGGTGGGACTGAAACTAAGTGTTGGGTGGGCTCCCTGATGCTTTAATGGCTTTATAACAGGAAGCAGGGCTAGATGGGGAGAGGAATGAGCCTTGTTTTCTCTGCTTTAGCCTCTAACCCCTTTTAAATAGAAATGTTTGAGCTTTAAACCCCCCTCCTCTGCACCTTTGAGGTTCCACAGCATATATCTGTCCATGCGGGGAAGTAAGTGGTGGGAGTGGCAGAACGGACTCAGGCATGGCCGACTTTAAGATGTGTTAATCTTCAGGTAATTTTACACAAAAACACATCAGGTGTCTTAGATTCTTCTTACAAGCTGCTTTTGAGGGATAATGTCTGACTTTAACACTGACGTATCAGTCAACTTTCTGTAAATGATTCTGTGAACTATTTCTTTTAAGTATCTGCTGCATCAATTTAACATGGATGCCAGTTTAAAACCAAACTCCAGAGAATTTAATGAATGAATGAAATGCAATCTCAGAACACACTGGCTATCGTTTGACTATGATTTAGTTTTTTATTTGCTTTTTGTCAGATGTATCTGCATTAATATGCAGATATCTGATTATAGATTAGCAGAAATGTGTCTTCTTTCTTGTCATTCTTGCATATCAAGTTGCTAAATGGACCGAGAGAAAGTTTTGGTATGGATTATCCGCTGGCTACACTGGAAGCCCAGAAACATTTGCTGTTGTTACAGAGGCTTTCTTGAACATGTGTTAACTAATAGTGGCATTTATGTAAATTTAGCTCGATTACTAGAAAATATTGCAGGCACAAGCATTCATTTTTGACATTGTTGTACCTGTGATGATCCTCTGCAGGTTAAAGTGGTGTAAAGAAAGCTTCCCTAGCAAATTCACCAATCTCAGAGGGTTAATGTAGGTCAAACAGCGAACTTTTACATGGTTTAATTCCTCTGTGAAACCTTTAGACAACATTCAATATTTTAGTTATTTTAACACATGGTTTCTTTCTCTTTTCCACCATTTTGAAATGTCACAGGAAATACATATTTACCATGTGTATAACCGACCACATCGAAATCTTTGAAGGTGTTCTTGCCCATACCTCTATTGTTTGGTTATCATCAACGATGCTATGTTTTTGGCATGCATAGCATGTTTCATACATACATGCAGCAAACTTGTATTGTATGTATTATGCAAAACAAAGTGACATTATCACATTATGGAAATAAATCAGAACATTTAGGAGGTTTGAGGTTTTTCTTGTAGATTGAAAGTTTTGTACAATTTTTTCATTACGATATTTTGTCCACACAGGCTTATTTATTTGAATTTAACTTTATATTGTGACTCTTTCTTTTGTATCTGGTCTACTTTTGGGGGTACACTTTCTTTTTGAGGACTTAAAGAACGTAAGTAAGGAAGCTTTATTTGATGGTGGCACTCTGTGGTTTGATTTTGGTCCTTCCTGTTGTGTTGTGATTGGTAGGTGTAGATTTTAAATTACATTTTTAAACACAGGAATATAACAAACTGTAAGGTACTGAAATGTAATCAACGTAGATATGAGTGGATACTGAGGTGTGCCCCTGTGAGACCACCCAAGTCTGGACACGCCACTGTTTTTACGCATATTTTGGGACAGGAGTGTCTCCTCCAATCAGTACTGAGCATCCAGAAAGTAAAGCAGCGTCTCACCTGGTGGACGAACACGTCGAGCGGCTCCTCAAGAGGATCTCCGTCCCTGCTGCTCATGGAGAGGAAGCCGAAGCCCATCCGCATGTTGAACCATTTGCAGACTCCGCTGCCTCGGGACAGACCCGCGGCCTCCTCCTCGCCCTGCGCACAGCCTCCTGCACACACGAGACAAGAGACACAGTGTGACGAGCTCAACGCGTGCGTCTGACGTGTTGCGTAATGGCCCCCAAGCAACAAAATAAATATAGCAGGGCCTGACATGAAATACTGTTGATATTTAAAAAAATATGACTAGTGTGGTAATGTTACAATGTTTAACGAGTCTGCAGATTATTTCCCTAATTAATTGTTTAGTCTATAAAATGTCAGAAATTAGAGCAAAATCACATTTTCTCGCAGCCCAAGATGACATTTAAATGTCTTGTTTTGTTCGACCAACAGTCCGAAATTCAAATATGATTAATTTGTTATCATACATGCCTAAAATATTCACATTTGAGAAGCTGAAATTAGCATTTTTCCTTTGAACAAATGACTTAATCGATTATTTTCAATCGATTCTTTCGCCTTTCTGTTACTTTTCTCGCTGTAATCTATTACGGCCACTCTCTTTTTATGATTAGAAGTAACGTGATCATAATTCCAATTGCTAAAACATGATAATCACGAGTTCTGACATAATTATTGAATTAATGAAGCAAATTATGACGATAAAGTATAAAAAGAAACAGATCTGACTACATCTGAACACATTTTCCAGCCATAAAAATGATACATATAAATTTTAAAGAATGTTTTATTTATTTAATTAATATAGTAATATTTATATATATACATATTCTAATGTTTTTCTATCCATGCGACACTTTCATCAGCAGCAGGCCTTCAAAATAAAATGCATCTCCCCTCTGTCAACATGAACATCAATAAACAGATAAATCTTTACGTTAAGCACTCTTTAAAGAGCTTTTATCTGTCACTCCAGAGATTTTTCTAACACTATGAGTTGGATTTGGTTGTTGGTCTACCTGTGAAACTCTGATTGGAAGCAGAGCCCATCCCGCCGCTCTCTGCTGCTTATCCCCCCGGCTTTTTTAAAGTGCACTGAAGGCTGCTGCTGCCAGCTTCTCACACCTCTCCACATCAACAAAGACATGCCTTCCCCCGGACACCAAGAGAGTTTTTTTTTTTGTTCTGAATAGACAACCACCCAGCCCCTCAGAAAAGGAAAGAAAACAGACAATACAAGAGGAAAGAGAAAGCCAGCCCCTCTTTTCTTTGGCTCCTTTCTGCACCCTCTTTCAGAGCATCATACCTTCTGCCATGGTGGGAGGCTTCCACAGCCTCCTGCACAAACAGCTCACAAAATATCAGATGAAGTGAGTTAACTGCATGTTGGACATCCGTGCACGTTTACTCCGCGTGTGTATGTATGTATATATATGTGTGTGTGTGTAATCCTCCAGGAGAGAGTATGCGTCCTCACTGCTTCCTGCTCTCTTCTTGCACAATATGCAGAACCCAATTGACCCTCCCACCTCTAGGAACCCCCCACCACACACACACACACGCGCGCACACACCGTCACTCAACACGCACATACATACACACCACCACCTTTTCGGTCAAGTCCACGTGATTTCCAAATCGAAAAGATAAATCACGCACGTCCAATAAGATAGAGAGTCAAAACAATTGACAAAATGACCAATCAGGGCATTGGACGATACAGCATTAGCGGTGCACCCAAAGGGCCCTGAAGGATATCACCCCGCCCACTGCCACCTTCTACACACACACACACACACACACACACACACACATACAATAAAACCCCATCTGTAAGGCATTTTGCAGCTACAGTTCAAATTAAAGCTGCTCTCTCTCTCTCTCTCTCTCTCTCTCCATGTGTCAATATGAGCAGAAATATCTGACACTGAGAAGTAAAGCACATAATCCACCGTTTGTCACAGGTTGACCTGTAAATATTTTAAAAGAAAGTAAATTAACAGAACAAAATCAGTTAACTTGACAAAGTGTAGGGTAGAGTGTCTCTCTGGTAGCTGCCTGAGAGCGTAAAGTTTCCATAGACGTAACTGTGATGATGATGGTGATCATGTTTGAGAGATAAAATAACTGCAGAAGAACCAAATGTCAGTTAAAACGACAAAATAAAGAAATAATAATCATTTAATCATTTTAAGCACTTGAGAAGCACTGAGAAGTTATCTAAAGATGATGATAATAATAATACAGATTAGCATACAGATATGAAATGACACTGAATCTCTTTAAAAAACTGAATCTCTTTAAAAAACCTCAATGTTACATTCATTTTATCATGATTACACTACAAGGTCACTTAAAGTAAAAGTATAATAATATTGTATGCCTTACATATCAGTTTAAATAATGACAAGGTCAGTAAGGTATTTTAATGAGATTTTAAGGGGGAAATTATTTTCAATTAATTATCTGCACAGATAATCAAATAAACCTTCATGGTAAAAATTCAAGTCTATTTCAAGGTGTTTTTGCCTGTTGGGGTGTTATAATCCTTGAATCTATCTTTGAATAATCCTTAAATCTGGAGCAACCCCTGGAGTTTGGACCTTAATTGGAAATTCAACAGTTAAAGGGCTTTTTTCTTCCATCCCTATTTACACTTTTAAGGTTGTAATTCAGGTTAATTTGTGTTTTTATCTGCTGTGGTCTTTGAATTAAGCCCAAATCCGAGGCCTGGACCCTGAATTTGGCCTTTATTTGGAGGTAGACTAGAAAGTACATTTTATATTGTATATTTTGAGTTTTTAGCCCTTAAAAATAACACAGACTGTCCATTAAAATCCATTAATTTATCAATTGTTTATTCCAAATCTGAGCAAACCATTGAAATGCGTCAATACTGAACAGGAATAACTTAAAACATCATTTGCATCTTAAAAAAGTTTAAAGTCTGCTAAATGTGGTATTTAAGGACTTTTTAAGCTGTCACAGTTCAGTCTGGCTGATATCTAACAAAGCACTGTACAGTGTAATAAAGTATTAGACATACCGCTGGTCATCAAGCTGTCATCTCAGAGGGAACACTGGTCCTGATGTTCTCACTCGTGTACATTCATGGACCGGTGCTGCATTTATGCGTCGAATAGGTGTAATTTAGACACCAGATGGCATCTCCCTCTTCCTGAGTCTTGCAGGATGAATCATATTCACTGCAGAGGGAATTAAGCTTCTTGCATTGTCTCTGCTGAGGTGATTCACGTCCACCTGTTACAGTTTGTAAAAAGACATACGGAGGCCTGTTGGGTTCATTCACTTACACTCATTAATACGTAATTAGAGGCTTTCAAGCTGCTGTATAAGACCACAGACCTGCTCTCATCACTGCTGAGTCATGGAACTTCCTGTAATGATACACACACACACACAGGCATTGGATATGTGCAGAGATAATGAGCTAAAGCCAGCAGCTTTTCTGACAGCACAGTCTCCATTTTTTCTCGTGTGTGTGCATGCATGTGTGTGTGTGTGTGTGTGTGTGTGTGTGTGTGTGTGAAAGGTGTTGCCTGATGAAAACCAAACGACTACCTCCATTCAAGCGTTTAATAGTCCACCCAGAGGCCCTCTGAACGTCACCATGGAAATGGAAAGGCCCACCGGCTGCTGCACAACAAAACAGGCCACCCTAAGGTGACCCGGGTCGCTCAGAGGGGCTTATGGGAACAAAGCCTTGGCACGCGCTTGTTCAGCGGCCATCAATGAATCAGCACACACACTGCCGCACACACACACACACACACTGTTATGTCACTGAGAGAGTCGGTTTTCAAACACTAGAATCTGTGCACATATTACAGTTCCCTGAAGACTCGACTGTATTTACGTTGTGTATGTAATGATGTGTGGTTTAAAACACACTGCCTGGGCCTGCACCGTGTATTGTAGGATGTGGGGGCCGGGGGGGGGGAGGCAGCAGCCCCATGGGGAGGCCTGTCAGTTCACCTTTCACCCCTCCTCCAGAGGGAAATAAATCAATAGACCTGATCAATAACAAATCCATGAAGCGCTGTCATGTTGTGACAGATATCCCTCCCACAACAACCGCAGGAAGGTAGGAAAATCTGCCACCTCAGGCCCCAGGCAGGCAACAATGACATGCTGAAGCCTTCTTCATCACAGGAACCTGTCGGGTAAAAGGAATATGACAGGATATTTTAGAGGATTTGATCGACTTTTGCTATGAAATGAAGCAAAAAAAACATCATTTTTATTCCCATTCATGGTGGATTTTTAAAGCAGCAACGCGTGTGATTTTTATATGTTTATATCGGCGTTCAAATGACTCAGGTGGTTATAATCAAACTATTTTAATGACTTCACTCTATGCGCTGCTATAAGCCCATTTATCTCACTGTTCCCTGATCAGATCTGTCTTAAAATGCATTGCTGTCTATCACAGGCTCATTCTTGACACCACCACTAGATGGCACCAATTTGAAAAAAAACAGTTCTAACCCTACACATAGCGACTTTAAAGGAGTCACTGAAAAAAATCAGCGTGTCATTATTTTTAACAAACGTCACTCAAAATGGAGGAAAAAGTGTGTTTGTACAGGACTATTTTCAGTGGCAGATTAACCCACATTTGGTGCAAATCTGTGTGCAAACTGCAGTCTGTGTGTTCATGGTAATGAAGGAACAACAGTGTGGCTCGTTGATGTGTTTTTAATTGTACAATAATGGAGCTCTATGGCTTATGGGAAGATCAGACTTTGTGTACTTTGTATACATACATACATGTTGGTTTTGTCTCTTTCCTGTCAATAACTTCCAACACTTGACCTCACCTGTTGCTTATTATAAAGTATATTTGATGTGCCTTTAAAGGGGATGAATGCTTTTGATTGACTTTTCATTTGCGTTGTAAGGAAAATAGAAAGACAATACAATTCATCTTTGCTGTTTATGATATGGTTATCAGGAGCATCTGGTGACAAGTTTGATGTTGTTCAGAATGCTGTTGGGTTTTTCTGCCAGATACAATTAAAGGGGAGGTTCTACAGGAGAATTGGGTTATCATAATAGATATTAGATAAAATATGTAGATAGATTTTCTGAAATTTTATGTTTAGATATGCAAATGAGGCATTATCTAATGATAATTTGGTGAAATCTAAAGATGCGTATTAAAAGCAGAAGTAAAATAAACACCTAAATGTGTATTTTGGGCATTTTCTTTCCACTAGTCTGAAAGAAGGTGTGTTATGGAAGAAGAAATGGACCAAAATATCAAAATTGACCAGCGCAGGAAAAAAAACAAACAATGGTTTTGCCAGGAGTGTAGGTGTATGGAAATTGTTGTAAGGAAGAGACAAACAACAGACAATGCTCTATGCATGTATAAACTCATCATAGACTCCGCCACACAAAGGGTGGAGCACTGGGTGCAACTGTTTGAGCACCAGAAACAGCTCCAACAGCAAAGTAAAGGCTTCATTTTGTGACATCTCTGAGATCTTTTGCCAAAAGAAGTTAAATCATTCTTCTGATGTTGATAAACAGCCAATGACAGTGGTTTACAACTGAATTTGAAATATAAAAATGATCCACTGCCAAGTGATGTTACTTCATGCCAGAACATTCACGTCAAAGTAAGAAGGGGTCACTCTCTCTACTGTGTAATTTATTCTGTGGATAATGGATGTGCAGTCCATCCAAGGATGGTGATCTGCTCTCAGTGCCTAAGGGACTAATGGCTACACACACAAGCCTGCAGGTGATGAATGCACTATTTTGTCCTTCCCACTAGGTGTCAGCTCAAGCATGTATTCACTAAAACCACCTCAGCCTGCAATAAAATCAATAACAAAACAATAATATCACACTGATGCATACATAATCCAAAGATGTATGCATCTCACACAATAGCAAGTGCAGTAAAAAATGGAAACGCTGCTCTCTGATCGGCACTTTCACATAAAAAAAAAAAAGCTACCATTCATTTCTTTATGATGCTGATGGCTGCGCAGAGCCGCAACTCTAGACACATTAGTGATTCTCACTGGGACCATCTGAGCTAAAAGTGTTGCAGTCGTAATGTGTTTTATGCTAAAAATATTTCTTTATGCGCTTTCGCTCGAGGGCCTCTACTTCTGTTACATTACTTATTCCAACAGCAACGTAAGTCCCTATGTTGTTCTCTGCTTACTGATTAAATATGGATTCGTTTAAATTGAATTGTTACTGTAGGCTGCATCCTTTAAGTCAGTTACACTAGCAGCTTTATAATATAGAGGATATCATAAAAATACAGTTTCCAAATGCCAGCATTGAAGGTACGTTTAACAGCATCATCAGAGATTGTTAGTGAGAGATTCTTTTAGTACGTGTGTGTCTTTGTTATGTGGCAGAGAGGTACATGATGTGTGGTCTTGTGTATTGTGTAAAATCCTTATAATTAATGACACTTTCTCTGAGTTAACGAAAACATAAGACTAAAAGTTAAAAAAAAAATAGCTTTTGAGTCCTTCAGGTTACAGGAAATTGTTGTAATTAACTCAAAGTCACAGGAGCATCTGTGAGACTATAGTCATCACCTTCTCAACAAAAAACAAGTTGTATGAGAGGTGATTAGTGCCACAACAAAAGCAAGGGGTAAGATTAGAAGAAAAATCTGTATTAACAACAAAGTCGCATGTTTTTGCTCATTGAGGCATTGTTGTTAAGTGTCGCAAATGTCCTAAAGTAGCATTTTGGAAATCATGATTGCAAATCTAAACACTTTGTCGGTCTATTGTCTAACAAAGAACACTGACATTACAAGTTGGAAAAATTATGTTCGAAAAATATATTATATTTTACACAAACCATCATTTCCTTGTTATGCCAAGACACAAAAAAGTCCCCAGGTAGACAGGCAGGTAGGCCAGCCAAATGGATGGGCTTATTACGGACCAGCAACAGAAGAGACACTGGACACAGATACTGGATTTTGTCTTTTTTTTATTATTAATATTAGAACATCTGAAGAGTGATAAATGCCGTTGGAGCTATAGATTGTCTAAAATCTGAATGTATATATCTGTGATGTCCCCCCTAGCTTTTTGAATGTGCCGATTGAACAAAGATGTGGCGCGTGGGTGGAGCTGAGGCAGGCTGAATGACGCCTGGGTGCTCAAACAAGCCACCTATAACACCCACCTGTCAATCAGTGTGGGCACGCTGTTAATTATGCATAACTTTAAGCCTTAATATAATTTGAACACAGACACAGCATGGCCATTTTATGATTTAATACAGTCATTATTTTACGTATTGTCCCTTTAAGGCTCCACTTCCTGTTTGTCTTGTGGCATTAATCACTCCTCATACCAGGGTCTGTGTTTCCGGTTGGGGATAATCCCACCTCCCTCTTGCTCAGAAACAAATGTTTCATTCTCTCGTCTGTCATGAACATTCAGTAAAAAACAACAACAACAACACAGTGTTTATCTAATGTCGGGCTGCTTCCAGTGACCTCTCTCCTCAGAGACTGATGTGAATGGATGGGATGACAGGAGGAGCAGCTGCAGATGCAGAAATGAGAAGCAGACGGACAACACGAACAAACCATTGGCTGGAAAGGTAACTGTACTTTGCTTTGTGTGAGCTCTTTGCAGACTGGCTTCTGATTTTTTTTTTTTTTTTTGACGAGACATGAGGAAACAGAAAGATAAAACCAGGCGTGATCATCATGGCTGTGTGCGGAGGCGAGCAGGAGGCGATGTGTTGCGCGCAGCACAGGCTCAGGTCGATGTGATGGGAGCGAAATGAGATCTTTTAGGTTGTGGTGCGTCTAACAGCAGCTGCGTTTTCTTTTACCTGCCGACGACGACTGCGTTCATGGGTGGACCGGACTGAAAGAGGGACCAGTGTTAGGACTCTGCAGCACCACGGACAGCGACAATGACTCGGCTCCGCAGGAAGGCTCTCGTGGCACTTTTCCTCTTCACGCTCTTCATTTTCGGGGCCATGATGGGACTCAGGACGCTGAAACCCAGCGACGGCTTCTCAGACCTGGCCCCCGGTATTGACTTCATCGGGGAGAGATCCGACAGGAGGAGGCTGGACGTGAAAGATGTGGCTGTGTCGCCGGGTCACTTCCACATGGGCAGCAGCGACACTAAAGTGGTTTTCACCAAATCAGACCGAGATTACAGTATATTTTATGATGTGCACATCTTCTACTACCTGTGGTACGGATCTCCCAGCATGGACAACAAGTACATTCACTGGGATCATGTGCTGGTGCCACACTGGGATCCCAAGATTGCAGCCAGTCATGCCCAAGGAAGGCACACACCTCCAGAAGACATTGCCTCAAGTTTTTACCCTGAGCTGGGACCCTACAGTTCCAGGGACCCAAAGGTGCTGGAGTCACACATGGCCCAGATAGAAGCAGCTGCAGCAGGTAACAGTTCATTCAATTCATCATTATTTTTTTACACTGTACATTTTTTTTGTATGTATTTTAAGAAGAAAGCAAAAATACTGTAAAAGATATTATAGTACACCATTTCCTCACGAGGCACTTTCATCATCTCTATTTGCATTTGTCATTATTAGCATGAAGCAGTACTTAAAATAACGGTTTGGTTGTTAATTTACAGATAATGTCCGTAAATTTGCAGAGGTTTGTACACAATTGTAAAAAACAGAAAAAAAGAGTTATTTTTCATAAATTTATGATTCATTTAGACAGTGTATGGTTTAGTGTTGACGTTTTTTGTCAGTTGTGTCTCTTTTGTGATGAGTGTCAGTTCATATTGGTATCAAATAGGGCTATTGGAACAGTGGGTCAAAGACAAGTAAACGAAGATAAAGACATTATAAAATGCACATATTGCAGAGCATTTATATTTTTTCAGTTATTAGTTCCTCCCAAAACTGACTCTGTGCTCTTCAATGCTGGTGTTGACAGGTCCTTAAGACTGTATTTTGTCCAGTTAACTCTAAACTTTAACTTTATTTAGCACCTTTTCATCCCTTAACCCACCCAGACATTTGGATTTTTTATTTATTCAGTTAACTTTTTTAAATATAGTTTCATACAACAACAACAAGATTAGGAAAACACAGACTCCTTCCTTGTATAGTATAAAAGTAGTCAAGTTTAAAGCCTATAGAGTAACCAGCATGTGTTCATTTTTTAATTGTACGATGTAAACACCACCCAGGCTGCAAATACTCTCCAAAAATACTGAGGGCTGGACTTCAGTGGCCTCAATTCAATATCCACACCTATGATCTAAGTTGGTTTATTGTAATTTTTGTGATTATTAAGAAAAAACAACAAGATTATGCAAAACCCCGCATAAGATTGAATGTCAATACCTTTTTATGGAATGAGTTGAAGCATACAAGTACTTCATATTTCATATTACCTTCCATCATTCACCGTCCTTTGGAATGAACGACTTCCGGGTCCTACAGATCTGCATAATGTTGTGAACAAAGTAAATCAGTTCTCCAACAAAACTGTGCTTTAACCTCCAACATTATTCAAACTTCCTGCCCACACTGTGGCGTTGTAGGGGTGCTGGTGTTGTCCTGGTATCCTCCCGAGGTGGCAGACGACCACGGGGAGCCCACAGAGGACATGGTTCCTGCTGTCATGGACGCAGCCCACAGGCACAGCATCAAGGTAACTGGTGAGACAACCGGTATGTTTTTTCCTTTCTGATGATTTACTGAATGAATGTTAAAGCTGAGAACAACATGATATCTTGTTATCGCCGGCTATGCATTCACACTGCATCTGAAAATGTTCCCGTTTGATTTCTTTGACTCAGTGTGAAAATCAGAAAGCTGCATGGATATGTGCTACAAACAAACAAACATCATATTCTTAGATATGCAATCATCATTTGTTAATGTTGGCTTGACAAATTGTCATTGTCATATTTTTGAACGCGCAGCAAATGGAACATAGACAAGCAGTAGCAGTATTTTGTGGAAATGACAACTCAATCAAACCTAATTATACTGAGATAAATAGACAATGTGACCTTTTTTGTCAGTTGTGTCTCTTTTGTGATGAGTGTCAGTTCATATTGGTATCAAATATGGGCTACTGCTTGGAAGAGACACAGTGGGTCATTAATGAGCGTACCAGAAAGCCTGCAATGTGAACGGAATGAGTAAAGATATTATAAAATGCACATATTGCCGAGCATTTATATTTTTTCAGCGTATTTAGTGAGTGTTATAGCTCATTCCTGCAGCAAAACTGACTCTGTGCTCTTCAATGCTGGTGTTGACAGGTCCTTAAGACTGTATTTTGTCCAGTTAACTCTAAACTTTAACTTTATTTAGCACCTTTTCATGCAAACATGAAGCCCAAAGTGCTTCAGAGAGCAAAAAAATAAAGCAAGACCTAAAAACTAAAAAAAGGCTGACTGTTGATGCTGAGACGAGGGCCACAAAGACTGAAGACTCCCTGTGTGTTTTTCTTGAGGTTCTAGGCATAACTATGAGCCCAGCTGCTAGGTGCATATCGAAATACCATGTCAGTTGAAGAAAAAGTGTTGTGCCCTTTCTACAAAATGCAGCAGGTCTTGCAGCTGCATTGCATTCTGGTCCAACGAGGCTCCAGACGGTGAAGAAATTGGTACCTACCCGGTGGGTCCCAGTGGCATCTTCAATTTCAATGCTCTGACCTAAAAACCTGACATTTACAGTAATATGAACGTTGCAGAGGGATGAAAATGTTCCGCTCTCAGACGTCTTTCTTGCTGATTTTTAAAGACTTGAAGAGCTTCAGGGTAGATTTTCTCTTTCAGCGCAGCACTCCGGCTAACAAAGTCGTATCTACTTTAGCACTAAAGGGGTCAAAGCCATAAGATGCTGAAGGTGCTTGAGCCAGCAGTGACAGCAAAACAAGCTGAGCACAGACTGTACATTCAGCATTAAGAGGACAGAAGAGCTTTCCTTCAGTTTACTTTCATGCTCCTTATATGGGAGTCTTAGCCTGAGAACTGGGTCTCTCTGTGTGTCTCAGTCAGACTTACACAACAGTGTGTATCTCACAGCTGACCTGAGGGCTAATGCTCCAGTGTTTCAGTGCACCAGAGCTGCCGCTGACAAAATACAGGCTGAAGTCTGTGTTTGTGAGCAGTCGTGTGTGCATTTCTCCAGTAAATGTCATATATGTTTGTCTTGAATGTCATTTGATATAGTGCTTTTGACTCAAGGTGAGTTTTCTGTCAGTATTCAAAAGCAAAATGAGGTGTGAAGAGGGATCTTAATCCCATCCAAACCAGACCACCGGTGTCACAGATATCAGGAGACGCTCATCTATGATAGACAGGCTGCTCTACACCCCCCTCTAGTATACCCTGTCCACACTAATTAAGTGAAGATTGACCCCGTTTGCTCAGTGAAGTGTTGATTCAGCACGAACAAGAAGAGAGAAATTAAAACTTTGGCGAAGCAGAAAATGACAAAATCTCTCATCATGACAACCTCTCTCTAAAACAAGGAAGCTTTCTTGTTTTAAAGCAACATTGTGTAACTTTTCTACCTACTGACGCATACAACTGTCCATATTTACATCAGTGGTATTGCACCTGGGGACGCTGAATCGCATAAATGCCAATTTCTACACAATGCTGCTTTTATGATGCAGCTATTCTGTCAATAATTTCTGTGCGTCAACATAGATGAGATCTGAATACTTGAATGGACTGATCAAGCCTTTCCTCCTTTAACAGTCAACACACAAACGTGTACTCTTGCCAGGAAATATATTGGATTGTCATTACCATCAAGCCTGCATTAATGAATATTTTATATTTTTATATGAGCGGTGGGCCATGACCATGTGTAATGTGGGAGGTGTTGTTTGTAGTGACAAAGGCACAGAGAATTATCACCCAATTATGCAGATCTTTTCAGCTCTATGGAGCTTTTTAGCATCCGTAGGCTCATTGTTTTGGTTTTCTGGCCCACATCTTTACTGTCTTGGTTCAGCTTTTACTCGTTTCAAGGAACAGCAGGCTCCAGAAAGCTCTAAAAAAAAAAACTCACTGTACACTATGTGCCCAGCACCAAATGCCAGGAGCAACTAGCTGGTGAAGCATTTAACAGCTAGTCCTTTTTTTTCTCAGGAGCAGAGCTAAGCTAAAAGTGTGAATATCAAAACATCTGCTGGATGTGTGCGGGTCATTTTTTCTCAGTTTTTTCGGGTAACTCTGTAGCTAACATGTCATACATGTGGCTTAAAAAACTATTAATACAGCTTTTCAACATGTTAGGGATTCGATCAATAAAATAAATGTAGTCACCAGTTAAACACCCTTTGTACCAAAGATTTAGAGGTAGCCTAATTGTGCTTTCGTGTGATATCAAACTTACTGTAATTACCCGTGTCTGACTCCACACATCTTACACAATCTTACACAACAACCATGACAGTCTACACTATAGCTAATTATGGCTTAAACGTGTAGGAGGCTGAAGGGGAACGTATGATAGCCCTTTAAAGCTTTTTTAATTATATATTATAATGACACACATTTTCTGGTTGTAGTGAGAAAATATTCCTGTCTTGAGGAGGAGTACGAATTATTTTTGTCTTTAAATTTTCCACAGCAAAGCTAACTTAGCCGACATTAGACTTTGTGTCTGTCTTGTTCCTCTTGGTGTCTTCAGTCTAAAGAATCACAGGAGACAGAAGGTAAATACAAATGTGCTGTGTGCAGTTAACTCAGGTCATATTGCAGGATTTTTCAGATATAATATGTCAGGGACACTTTCTGCCTCTCAAGAATTAAAGTTGCCTTGCACTGATTTTAAGACTTTGCTTTCATGCATCCGCAGTCTTGAATTTATCATCTCACTTTACATAATTAGCTGATTTAATGCAGCACATGATGATATAACACTGCTTGAGGTCAGTGTTTGTCATCGATTGACGAAAAGCCAAACATTGGTAGGAGGCCCGTGGTGTTGCGGCAGCGCCTACACACCTGAGGCTTGGAACGTAAATATGAGAGTCTGTCGGCATCACACGGTGCGAGGAGATCTGAGCAAACAAAGTGCTTTTCATCCGCATCCATTCGCTGTTTATTCAGCCAAACAGGAGCAGATTGAGCACCGTCTTACCTCGCTGGCCTTTCATGATTCCCAACCAGTCGAGACGGCTGACAAGCCCGAGCCCAGGCGTCAAACACTAACACGTTACCATGGAAACTGTTTAGGAAGACCTTGCAGCCTCTTTTGAAAGATGGAGTGGGCGTCGAGCGCTCGGTGTTTGTGGCTCGACAGCTCTGTCAATGCTTTACTGTTCGCCGCTTAGCTGCAGTAGACCTTTTTTCCTTTGTGACTGAAGCAAACAAGCGCGCCATCGTTTTTCCTGGATGACAGCGGGTATCCATCACTCAGCTTTCAACTCCTGCCAGAGAACATAACACAATGTTCTCTGTGAAATCATGCTCATACCTCCAGTTTTTTGGTGATTGTCATGTTTTAATTTAGTTCCTGTAAAAAGTGTCTGCTGCGATGAGCTAAAATTCACTATGAAACATTCAAATCTGAGTGTGTAGATACCCTTTGCAGCGTTAATTATTACTAAGAAGTAGTTTTTGTATGAGACACTTCTACTCAGTGGAATAGATCATCCTGTGTTACCTGAATGTGTTCACAGATGAGATGACAATACAGGACAAGCCTCTGGGAATGGTGACCATCTGCTTCATTTGCTCTCTTCCTCCTCCTCCTCCTCCTCCCTCTCAGCTCCATTTTCAAGAAATCCTCAGCATCCTGCGGGCTAAACTTGGGTTGTGTCTGCTCTTTTGTCTCCTTCTATCTTTATACCAGAGGAACGGGACATTGTTTGCTTGCCTTTTTTTTAACTTTGTTGACTGATGGCTCATGGACCACGGTGCCTCTCCAACGGGAGATTATTTTTATTCCATTTGTGAGGCACAAACACAAACACAAGAATGCTCATTCAGTCTGGTTTCAATAAGTAGGAAAAGTCACAAAGGAAAAAAGAATTACACTCAACTTGCAAAATAAAATGCCTTTTTACCAACTTTAAAGGGACCCTGTGGAGTTTTTGACCACTAGGGGGTGCTGCAGAGAAGTGTTCAATGAGCAGATCCCTTTATCTCCTCATATTCTACCAGCTCTAGTATGATCACACATGGGGGTGACAAGATCCGTATTTTTCTGCCAACTGTAGAGAATAATGTGTCTTAATGCAAGCTGCTGTAAACAATGCAGGAGAAAGAAAGTGTGTTTGTTAAAGGGGAATACACAACCAGAACTACTAGCACTGCATAGAGCTGCGTGAAGTCTGATAAATGTCCTGATACCACTTGAGTCAGCGTCAGTTGGGTTTGAAAGCTACAATGTCATGCTAAACTCAGAAAAAGGGTATACTTTCATGTAAACAAGGTCTGTTGGCTCTAAATTCCAAAACAAAGGGAACAAATTTGTGGTAATGGGTTGGACTAAAGTAAGACAGGCAGAGAAGAGACGAGAGTCAGTACTTTTTGAAAAAAAGACAGAATTAGGACTTGAAAATGTATTTCTTTTTTACGTTGTGTCTCTTACAGCAACGTGCTTTGATAGAATTAAAGTCACGTGACTTATAAATCCATGTGAGCTATAAAGAAACGCGCTTTTTTGCTCCCTGCAGAAAGGATATTAAATGCAGGCCTATGTCGGACATTTCTTCTGTCAGTCATCAAAAGGCACACACACACATCCATAACTTCTTTGTAGGTGCTCAGCAACAACAATCATCAAAGAACAATACCATGGACTTGACTGACAACATTTCAATGACCATTTGTACTCCAAAAGTTGTCAGTCGTGTCTTCTTAAAGACCATTTATGGTGGAAATGTTGTCATGTAGAATTACTTTTTAGACGCTAGCTACTGTGATGTTTTATGCATAATTCAATGTGTCTGTCTCGAACGTCTGCATATGAGTTGTTCTAAAGTAGAAGTTATCTTTATAGAACTGACTTCCAGCAATTGCCACACTGTGTATCTAAGTTGTAGTACCAGAATTCAATCTGGAGGTCACTTTTTAAATAATTTTCCACTGAAACTTGTTGGTGATATGACCCTTTTTTTTTGGCATATTACTCTGGAAGATACCTGGAATTGGTAAATGATTCTACTGACCTATAAAAATTTCTATTTATTACAGTTCACTCTATTATAAAGTCAGTACTTTTGTTCATGTCTGCGGTTAATCATCATCACCTCATTAAAACCTCATTATTTTTCTTCTGGTTAACATTAGACTTTCTTTGATTGGGCCTTAAAATGAACATGACGTTGTCACGCTGTTGAGCAGCAAAACATGCAGCCACCTTGGAACAAGTACCTCCAGAGTGAGCACAAAATAACACTTCAATCAACACTGCTCTTTATAGCTTTGTTGAATTATTAGTGAGGTCCACAGAACACTAATTATTAAATGTTGCCTTCATACCGGCTGTCCATCAAAACAAATAATACAGTGGAATAATGAAGAACTGTGCACTCTTTTTCACTGCATAACCCCTTATTTTTCAGGTCTGTGTGTGTTTGTGTTGAATTTTTTTAATAATCTGATTAATAATTTGCTAATATCCATGTGCAAATGTGTTTTGCAACAGGTGGCCTTTCACATACAGCCATACAAAGGACGGACGGACCAGAGCATGCATGACAACATCAAATACATCATCGACAAGTAAGTCGTTTGCCTTTGCTTCCACTTTTGTCTGTGCTAGATTTGTTTCATTTCATTGACCACAGAGTCGAGCTCTGCTCTCCATATCAGTGGCTGCTGACGTTAGAAGTCTGGCGATCCGATGAAACATGAAGTCTGATAAGGGAAGATGAGGAAGGAGGTTGTTAAATATAGATGTCTCCCCTGTGATCCTGCTGTAATGGATCAGCAGGTACCTTTTGCTCTGACTTCTACCAGTCTAAATGTGTGTCAAAAGGAGCCTGACCCTTTGTCTGCCTCATAAAATGCAGTTTTTTCTATAACTAACACAACATAACATGCTTAAAATATATATAAAATGTGTTCCCTTTAAGGGAGCGACATGGGGAAAGGCTGTGAGGCTAATAGGATAGTGTTTCATCTAATAAGATATTCAGTAGTAGTCTGATTAAAAAAAGAAGCCCATGATCTCACACTGTGACTAGGAACAAGAATAAAGAGGATCAGTGATGTTTATAATGATGCAAGACTGGAGTCAAATCAAAGCCCCGACTAGAGTGCTTTGAGTTGAATCTGGACTTTATATTTGCTGCCAGTATTTTCAGAAACCCACTGAGCTGACCATCTGTATGAAATGAAACAAAAACTGGAGAGACAGAAAAAGAGATGATGGTGTCGGGGAAGCATAAATATTTTCTGAACGTCTGACACAAACTCAGCCTGTGAAATCTTTGTTGTATTAAAGGCGCAATGTGTGACGTTTGAGCGTCATTCAGTTTGAAATGGTAAAATTACAATCAAACAAACAAGAAGACAAGACAAGAAGAATGGAAGTTAAACCTCCAACCTGGCTAGCACACTGACTCTGGGTCATGCTAAAGAACAACACGAGCACTGTACAGTTAATATCAGTTTAGACATATTGCTACTTTCCTTAAAGCTACACTAATCAATATTTTTATATTAGCAATGATTTAATGACTATGTCTAATCGGAAAGGTGGTTCTCATAGTGGAAACCAACAGACAATTATCACCTGACTCTGCAGGGCCCCTCAGCTTTACAGAGCATTTTAGAACCTTTAAGCTTGTTGTTTTGGTTTTAAGGCCTTCAAATTTACTGTTTCAGTTCGGTGTCACCACGTGCATCAACCTCGTTTCCAACCGCTACAGGAAACTGCTGCAAGATGGCTGTGGCCTAATGTTGGTCATCCAGTAATCTGAGGGTCACTGGTTAGCGCCCCAAGTCTAACCGACATGTTCCTGAGCAAAATACAGAACTGTATGGGTGGGGTTAGTATTATTGTGAGCACTTTGGATAGGAAGCAGTATATCACTCCTAATGAGCAGTTGGCACCTTGTGTGACAGCCTTCAGTGTATGAATGGATGTGTAAATGGATGATTGTGACAAGTGTTGTAAAAGTGCTTTGAGTGGTTAGTAGACTACAACCACTCAAAGCACACCAAACAGTATACAGACAAAATAAGAGACTAAAAAAGCCAGATATGTTGCTCAGGAGCAAAACAACAACAACAAAAAAAGAGTGTGGCAGACAGCAATGCCAATTACAGCCATTAGAATCACAACAAGTCTACATATAGTACTGTTTTAAAACAGTGTGCATGTTGTAACAGCTTGAAATTCTCAGCTTTTTTTCTTATTCTTCCCAGGTATGGAAAGCATGGCGCCTTCTACAGATTCAGGTCCAGCACAGGGCGAGTCCTGCCTCTGTTTTATGTCTATGACTCCTACTTGATGCCACCAGAGTCCTGGGCAGAGCTTCTGACAACCAAAGGCTCCCACAGCATCAGAGGCACGCCTTACGATGGCGTCTTTGTCGCCCTCATTGTTGAAGAGCGCCACAAACATGACATCCAAGCTAGCGGGTTTGATGGCATCTACACCTATTTTGCCTCTAACGGCTTCTCCTTTGGCTCATCCCACCAGAACTGGAAAGCCATCAAGACCTTCTGCGATGCAAATAATCTGCTATTTATTCCCAGTGTTGGTCCAGGGTACGTGGACACAGCTGTTCGGCCATGGAACAACCACAACACCAGGAACCGGGTTAACGGACGTTACTATGAGACATCTTTGCAGGCAGCTTTATCTGTCAGACCAGAAATCGTCACCATTACCTCCTTTAACCAATGGCACGAAGGCACGCAGATAGAGAAGGCTGTACCCAAGAAAACTGTGACCCGTTTGTACCTAGACTACCAGCCCAACCAACCAGACCACTACTTAGAGCTTACTCGCCAGTGGGCGGAGAACTTCAACAAGGAGAAGGACAAGTGGTTGATGTGAGCATGGCTTTATTTCCCTGGTAGATGCCCTGAGCATGACCAGAAATGACATTAAGTCAGCGCTGTTAAAAGACGACCCCTTTACGTTCATCTACCTACCTGTTTTTCTCCAACTCTGAGCACTTCTGATCAGATTATCCCAAAAATGTTCACTCTACCCTTACTGTTTTTAATCACTAACATTTTTTGTACAGGTTAATATGTCACTGATGTGTTGAAGCTACAAGGTCACAATGACGGACAGCTAATCATTGTTTCCCGATAACAACTCTGTTCTGTATCATCAAGAAAATATGGCAATGTATAGTAACTCTGCTCTGTAGGAGTTTTTTTCTTTTCTTATTTTCTTATGATGAGAGACCTTTTTCCTGTATTTCTTCAAAGACAAATTAAAATTTGTGTCTGTTTACTGTTGGTGGCTGGTTTCACTGTGCAAAAAAAGGTTAGAAATGATCAAAGAAGTCTAAGCAGAGCCTGGGTTTGTAGGAATGTGGTACTTCAGTCAATGCCTTCAGACAGAGTCTAGTTTTGAAGCTGTATTTTCTTTGTAGGTGGTGAAATCATCACTGTGGGGAGAATACAAAAGATATGAAAAAGAGAGAGTTCAAACCGCTGAAAGCTGCTTCAGCTGGCCTAAATTATGGGTGTGTTAAAGTTTTAAATTGCAATGGGTTAGAGTTAGGCTGGTTCTTTTGCCATTCAGGGCTTAAAAGTAAAAATAACACAAGTACTCTCAAATACTTTACTAAACAGAGAAACATAGGTAATCTGTACAAACTTCTTCAGTAATTTAAAGGATAATTCTGGTGCAACTTGAGTTGCTGTCATAGTTTTGGCCATCATTGATGTTAGTTATAGTACCATTGTAGTCACAGAAGCTGAGATTTGGGTAAATGGTGACATTGCTACAAAAAAGTCCAACAAGTCAATAGTCAGATGATCCATCAGCTTGTAAACAATCCAGTAGTTAAGCCAGATGAACTAAACCACTTCATTTGGACGTAAAACCGTAAGTACACCCAAAATGATTATGTGCACACATGACTACAGTAAGTATGGTCAAATTTGGAAGTCAACCTGTAAGCTGTGATAGAGAGATGTGAAGTGTGGTGAGATGATGAGAGTATGAAGGTTACAGTTTGAAGTTACAGTAATCGAAGATAACCCTTGCGGACACTTACTGAGGACAATCATGCATACAGAAACATGGATAAAATATGTCATAAGGAATAAAAAAGTGTTTCAGATTTAACAAAGAGAAAACATGTTTCCACCCGGTTTCGAACCGGGGACCTTTCGCGTGTGAGGCGAACGTGATAACCACTACACTACGGAAACAGCTGCCTCACATCGCCCCCGAACGGTTCATATAGCTACCACATATGACCGTACACTTCCTGTTTGATTGAATGTAGTAAATGTTTCTAATGCCACCTAAAGTGTATAAATCTGTTGTAAGGCTATTGAGGCTACTTGCTATTCATTCTCTACGGTGGTTCTATGTAGGATGTAATATATTTTTGGCCACAGGTGGGATTTTGGTGGCGCTGTTTCCCACGTTTTTGATAAAAGTAAGGAGGTGAGCGCGTATTCAGACAGGAACAGGGAAACCGGTGTTGTGGAATTTTCCGACTCCCCCTCAGAATCTGACTCCCCTTCGCGTGAACGCGCATGCACTGCAAGCATTTCATTCTCTTGTCAATTTACGCATTTTTGGTTTAAATATGATCACTGGAAACAATCGTACACATTCTTTTCTGTTTACTGCAAGACCATACAGCTATACAGCCCAGTAAATTGGCATTTTGATGGTTTTATGACTCCCCTCTTATATTAAAAATGCAAAATGTAACACCAACCATTTTCACTCTGCTGGCATATTGTGACCTCTGCTACTTATGTATTAAGTTATTTGTAACTAGTGGTAACAGAGAGGAAAAAAGGCTGATATCATTAAATTTGACCATTACAGCAGGGGGAACGCATCCTGACAGCTTGGAATATTAATATCTTTCAAATTCATACTGCTGACTTCTTTCCCCACAACAGATAAGTCCTGTGATTTTCAGGCTGATATCATTAAATTTGACCATTTAAAACAAGGGGAATGCATCCTGACAGCTTGGAATATTACTGTCAGATACTGTAAGTAAGTGAGACTCAGTGGTTCAGGTGAAGGTAGCCGTGTGTTGATTAAAACAGGGAAACACAAACTCCTTTTTTTCAGTTTAATGAAGGATGTGATGACGTGAGAGGGGATGTGGGTGTGTGGTCTACAGAAACATAAATCAACATAACATAACATAGGTCCAGTCATGTAGCTGGGGAAATGCAAATCTCTAGATAATTTCAATAGGCTAGTAAAAATACAACAGGTAGCAGGAATGAGTTATATTCAACTATTGAACTCTGCTCATCTTAAAATAAATATCATACATACATACTATAACTTACTTTGGTTTCATGCACGCACACAGACAATCCGCAAGAGGAGCAACAACAAACTCTCACTTCTACTCTCTGCTTTCTTCCTCTCACCCAACTCACTTTTTTTTCTTTCCTCTCTCCACTACCTATTCTCTACTTAACTGCAGCCACACGCTGAGCGCATGGGTGGGCGGGGTTTCCTGATACACACTACATGCTCGGTCCACCCTCTTATAGGGAGCCTCTTGAACAGATACTGTCCCCCCTCTGTTCAATATGAAAGGAGGTTCGCACATCTTTCAAATTCATACTGCTGGCTTCTTTCCCCACAACAGGTAAGTCCTGTGATTTTCAGGCTGATATCAATAAATTTGACCATTACAGCAGGAGGGACACATCCTGACAGCTTGGAGTATTACTGTCAGATACTGTTCCCCCTCTGTTCCATAGGAAAGGAGGCTCGCACGTCTTTCAAATTCATACTGCTGACTTCTTTCCCCACAACAGATAAGACCTGTGGTTTTCAGGCTGATATCATTAAATTTGACCATTTGAAACAGGGGGAACGCATCCTGACAGCTTGGAATATTACTGTCAGATAGTTGGTTGGCCCCCAAATTTCTATCTGTCTGTTTGTTGTGAGCCTGGTTACATTGGCCCTTTGCCTGGCTCCAGTTCTGGCACGACACGACTCTGGTATTCAGTATTCACTCATGACCCAGGCTTAAAAACCTCCTCTTCCCTGTGGTCTAAATACCTGTAGTACAAACACTACCACTGCCCCAATGCTCTGAGCTCGCCGTCCGGGCAATCAGACAAACAAACTGCCTGGGTTTGTAGGAATGTGGTACTTCAGTTAATGCCTTCAGACAGAGTATAGTTTTGTTAGTTTTTAGGTAGTGGAGTCATCACTGTGGGGAGAATACAAAAGATACGAAAAAGAGAGAGTTCAAACTGCTGAAAGCTGCTTCAGCTGGCCTAAATTATGGGTGTGTTGAAGTTCTAAATCACAATGGGTTAAAGTTAGGCTGGTTCTTTTGCCATTCAGGGCTTAAAAGTAAAAATAACAGTCAACTGTGATGGAGACTGTTTATCCAAGTTTAGCTAAGCTCGGGGTGCCACATCAAGGTTCCAACAAGTTGTAATAAACTGGCATCTTCTGCAACATACAGTAGACCATGCTAAGTTATTTAGAGGGCCGTATGGAGACTAATGAGGTGGTGTATAGCAAGGAATCCAGAGACTGTAGTTAGGGGCATGTGTCAGTGAAGATCAACAGCTTTGTAATATGAGGGAAGGAAAAGAGGAAGCCAAAAAGGGTTACTGTGAGAAGTTTGTCATCTCTTGGTTTTCTATTTAGGCTGTCCAAGCAATCTTTTTACTAATAAAAGCTTGTGCTTTAAGAGTTTCCAATGGTTGAGTTGGGTTATGTTCCCTGTCCTATGTTAACAAGAAATAAAAGGACAGAGATCTTCGGGCATTTCGTGAAAGTACTTCAATGCAGTGAACTGAAGCGAATAAAAGGTTCAAGAGTTCATATGCCTCAACCGTAGTTGGTGGTAACACCCCACCAACACCTAGACATTTCAAGCATTTCTAATCAGAATGCATCGTCCTAAATTTAGGAGCCTCTGGAGTAGCTTTCAGTGTGTAGACCTGACTTTAGGTAGGTGATGAGAGGCGACATGTATCCTGTGTAATTCACCAGTGAAGCCTGAGTAAGTCCCACCATGCCAGGCAGTTGGAAGTGGAACACAGCAGGCGTAGTGAGCCAGCGCGGCCAAGTATCCTGGCTTCAGCCCTCATGTGAATGAGAAATCACTGAAGCAAAGCTGATCCCTCAGGACACTCTAATGCTACGCTTTAATGGCTCTGCCCACATACAGCCTGTGCCCATGAAAATGACTTGTTAGTACCTGGCTGCTGGCACTGCACTTACAAATGTCAGGCCTCGCAGCATCTAATCATTGCTGGACTTCAGTTTGGGATTTAAAATGCAGGCACAAAGTGTTTCTCTCAAAATCTTTCCTTGGAAAAGCCTCTTAACAGAATTTAGACGCTTGAGACTAAAATACCTCCCTGAATCTTGGGCAATAAAATATTACAACTGCCACTGCAAGTACTTCTGATGCTAAATGTTTGTGTCTCAACTACAATATTAACTGCTGCTCCTACTGTTGCCACTTTATATCTGCCCAGTGCTGGGGTATAAACTGTTATTTTTTTGTCCTGACAGCGATATGGCTCCTGGTCTAGACTAAAAATTGATCAACAACTATTTGATGGATCACCATGAAATTTGGTGCAGACATCCTTAGTTCTGCAGCGCCATCATTAGGTCAGATTTTTTTGTCCAGCACTGCAATAACTGTAAAACCACTTGGTTCTGTGTGAGTAGTACTTATTGTTGCACTAACATGTTCTCGTTGCACTTTACCTTGAAGCGTCAGCTAAATGACTAAATGGAAATGTGGAATAAGGTATATAAAGTACACATTCCCTGAGGAACCTAGATTTTTTCATTAGAAATCACAGTAAATGTCACCTGCCTATGTAAACAAACTTGTAACCTGTTTAAGAACCGGTGTGCTGACATTAAACAGAAGAACCTTGCACCTTAATGGATAATTGGAAGTATGGCTCAACTATGAGCTATCTTATGACAACTGACCAAAGACTGAAGAGCTCCTTTTGGACCCTGAGTTAAGATAATTTAATCAAAACTTCTGTTTTCAAGGTCAAAACAGAACTTTTTATGGTCTAGCTCAGATGAGTTTTTTTTTATCCAGCTGCAGCTGTTAACACAGGAAACTGAACAGACTGTGTTGGGCGGCTGCGTAGTGGAAGAAATGCTGCTCATGTTTGCAGCAGATTCACCATCTGTCACACAGATTCTGAACAAGATATCAGGGACAGGTAAGGAGCGGTTTTGCAATTAGAAAGTAACGTGGAAGCAAAATAATGACCAATATGATTGTTCTTCTCTCTGCATAAACGAGTAAGGAGATGTCACCCCATTTTAGGAGAATAATGAGAGATGAATAATGCATTATTTTTTCAACAACTTCCCTGACACCTCAGCTGCTGTTGATCCCTTTTTAACCTGCTCTGGGGATTCAGTGAAGGATGCAATGATTATTTCAGTCATTCGTTCTTAATATTACTACTATATTCAGACGTTAAACATGCTCACATTCTAATGAAACCTGTGTACACACATGAGGAAAAGAGTATGAAACAAGCTTTTTTTATATGGCACCATATGTTTCAGACAGGAAGACGTCGGTTAAGGACTCTCAAACATCAATTAAACATCTGCTACAACACAGGCCTTTAATCAGAGGAATCGTCTATCCACAATACCCGTATAGAAACAAACTGTATCACTTTGTATGTGTATACACTTTCACACAGCCCCAGTGTCAGATATTTTTAAAGCTAGTATTACATAAATGAATTATATTACATCATTTTAAACTATGATCAATATTTCTAATGTATTTTATCATGTTTATTGATTGGCACATGATGGATGTAATGGATCGATTCACTGATCGTCAATAAAACCACAGCAAAGAGAATATAGTGTAGCACACAAATGTAATGTAGAGGGCTGCAGAGAAGCGTCACTGCTGCTTGTAGCTGAAACATGGATAAAATATGTCATAAGGAATAAAAAAAAAAAAAACATGTTTCCGCCCGGTTTCGAACCGGGGACCTTTCGCGTGTGAGGCGAACGTGATAACCACTACACTACGGAAACCGATGCAACGATGCTCCCCCTGATGGTTAATATCTCTATCATATATAAACGCTTGTATTGCGTGAGTTATTATTTACTATTTATTATTGTTTATTATTATTTATTTATTTTGTAAGGATAGATTTTTGTTGTTGTTTTCTCCAAAAAACATGATCCAGTTTCACCAAAATCAGTTAGTTGTTAAGAAAAAGTTGCACAATGTTGCTTTAACAGACCTGAGGGAGTTAATATTCTCCAGGAAGCCTGCACCACCAGTGGGATCCTGCTGTACATTGCCCTGTAAACATGCTGTCCCTGTGATGTCATGTTATCCACCTCAATCTGAGCTCATAGACTCAATCCTAGTCTTTCTAGCTCGAAGCCCTCTCCATAGAAACTCATGGTAAAGCAGCACCATCTGCAGGCTTTGATGAGCTGTAAAGAACTGAGGATTGCATGTTGAAAATGTTGAATTTTAACCATCTGTAGGAGGCCAATACTGTATTATATATATATATGTAATATTTATATGGAAATTATGTGACTACTCAAGGTAGTGAAAAGTTAGGTATAATAAGAATATGAGCCTACAGAGCCGAACACTGTTGAATACAAGAGCCCCATCTGCTGGAGTTTAAAAGCCCCTTGGAAATTCTGCAAATCCTCAAGCCTGCAAACGCTTGAATGCTGGGTTAAAAAGGGAGGACAGATGCTACTGTCTTCATTATAACACCCAGTACAGGTTTCTAAATCACCGCTGAGCAAATCAAACAGACTCTCAGTGCGCTCAGCAGTATCTAAATTAAACCAGTTAACATATATAGCTTCAAAGAAATGGGAAAAATTGGTAAACTCTTCTTGAAAAAGCTGGTTTTAAATACATCAGCTCCTCTGTATTAACTGTCAAACTAATACTTTGTCTTCTGTAGTCGTCACAGTTGAGTTAATAATATCCTGGCTTAAAGAAAAGGCTGTTTACAGTAAAGCTGTTAACACCTCTCATGTCCAACCATCATCACTATAATGGTAGCATGGCATCAGGCCCTGAGATGATCGTATTACTACACACTGTTGACAGAGGTCTCAAAACAGCAGCCATGTCTACTTATAACTACAACACGAAACCACAAGTCGCAGTTTGTTGTTCAGTTTTTCAAATTCAGTTTTCGATGTGCAGACATTATCAAAACAACCTTAATCAGCAGTTTACACTGGAGACAGAGGCTGAGATACTTTGTGTAACAGAGATTACGCTTGTGCACAGATGCCTGTACTGTATCTGAATGATGACGCAGACAGATATGATTGAATGTCCAAGAGTTTCATGAGGATAACAAGCACATACAGTACACGACCCAACAACATCGTACATTCATGATGACTCTTTATCATGTAATATCCTGCTTTAGTTTCCTTTAACATCTCATTCCTAGTGACAACACGAGTGATTGTAAGGTTCAGAGTGGATAGTAGGAACATCAGGACATAGGACAAACAAAAAGATATTATTAAAAGAACAGTTTAATATTTTGGGAAATACACTCAAATACACTTTCTTCCCATGAGTTAGATGAGAAGATTGATACCACACTTGTATCTGTTTGTTCAACATGAAGCTGGAGCCAGGAGACGATTAGCTTAGCTTAGCTTAGCATAAGCGGGCAACCAGCAGACTATAGGAAGTCACCGCTCCTATACAGCATAAACTCATAATTTTTTACTTTAGATT
This sequence comes from Argyrosomus regius, assembly GCA_946959425.1. Classification (NCBI taxonomy): domain Eukaryota; kingdom Metazoa; phylum Chordata; class Actinopteri; family Sciaenidae; genus Argyrosomus; species Argyrosomus regius. Next base: position 7,958,323 of record OX336899.1, on the reverse strand, counting down.
GCATTGATTTAAACAAACAGAATATGATTGTGGTGTTATAATATGTACAAATACTTGTTGTACATGTTGATCTCAAGCAGCAAAAACAGCCAAAAACTGCAGTTCCTCCAATGTCCACTTGAGGCTGGCTACAGAACAACTCCATAAGCCCCCCATGTTAAAATGTCCAACTTCACAGCAGAAATTAACATGTTTACAGCCAGTACAAAAAACTGTTTTGGTCTCTATAGCTAATTTCCCCGTTCTTGACAACTGTACCAAGTCTGAATTTTTATTTAACTGACCCATTCAAAATATATTAAGGCTTACAGTTATGCAGAATTATAAAAGTGTGGGTGCTTTGAGTGACACGGAAGTGCTGTTACAGATGGCTTTTTTGAGCACCCAGACGTCTTTCAGTCCGCCTCAGGTCCGCTGATGATCCACATTTTCTCAGATTTTCAGCTTGAGGCGGAAGAGGCAGGACTGCCAACATGGCTCGAGCCAGAGATTTTGAGCTTCAAAACGGCTCTTCTACGGGTGACATCATCCTTAGCCAAGTCACAAACAACACAGACACATTCAGTGCGGGGCAGTTCACAAATTTAAAAGTGCAAAGTCAGATTCCCTCAGAGACTAACGCTGGCAAGTTTTCAGTGACATTTTTAGAGGAGTGTAAATCAGACAGAATATTTGAGGAGCAGTATGACTCTAGCGATTGTCAAACTGTATTTTTCAGTCAGTACAGAAAGAAAAGTCTATTTGTGGATTCTCTTACATGGAGGCCAGGTGAGACAGTCGCCTGTCTATCATCACTATAAGACAACAACAGAATGCTTATTGATTCTTTCACACTTCCACAGATTTCTTGTAGATCTGACTTTGGATTTTGGTTCGGTTGTTTCGATAACATAAAAGCCTGAGACCCTCGGCAGAGACGCTCCAGTTGTCTTGGTGTAATCTGTTTTATCTTGGCAGTTTTACTATTGGATGGATTGCTGTGAAGTTTTGTCCAAACATTTATTGCCACCACAGGATGAGCTGAAATATCTTTGTCGATCATCTGATTTTTCATCTTCGACATTTCAATTAGACCAATACTTTGGTTTATGACCAAATACAAAACTAATGACATTCCCATCAGCCTCAGCTGCTAGCATCACTGTAGACAAACAAATAAACTCGATCCTGCATATTCGGAGATTGACTTCTGGGCGAATCTGAGCTCTTAATTTTCATTTCAGCTCCCTCTGTTGATATTAATCATGTGACCCAGCTCCGTAGGAATATTACATAAGACATCAGCGCGTCTGTAGCATGAAAATCATGTAATCTAATTTAATTTATGCAGCGACTGCTTACAAGTAATACAGTCATTATTATTGAATATAGCGAGCAGAAAAACGAGTGAAATGGGAGGACAAGAAGCCTCTTTCTTCCTGCCTCATAAATGAAGAAATGAAACCAATCAGTCATGCCACTCCAGATTAATCTGAAACCGACTAAATCAGACAATCAAGGAGCTTCTTAGATTTAGCTTCTTTTTTTTTTTCTTCACCTGTAAACAAATTAAAAATGAATTAGGGCATCCAGGGTGCTGCAGGAGCAGGTAATGAGCTTGTCACTTCATCTGCGAGCTCCCTGTAATGTGATAAAACACTGATGATGAGGTTGCTATTCCATGAAATATGAAGGTGTTTGCCATATTTTACACACGATATTCAATATGCAAAATGTTCATTCCAGGTGATCTGTCTGAAAGCTCTTTGAACATTTGTCAGTCTCTCGAAAAACCTTTTCAAAATGGTGATTTCACACAGTCCTCCTACGCAGACATGCACATTACTGAAGCATTCTTATATGAACATGAAAGACCCTTTTCACAGCAGGTAAACACAGGTGTTTCCAATGATGCTAATTAAGGTTCAGTTCCATTTATCGCAGCCATTGACAGTATAAAGAATGGACGTAGCATCCGTGACGTCACCTGTACGCCCTTTCACGTGAAAGAGGGTGAAGCGATGAGGTTGCAATCAGCCGCTACATCACCAGATGTCACTAAATCCTACACTGCTCCTTTAAGCTTTTCAGTTAACCGATACCATTGACAATATAGAGAATGGACAGCGCATTCGTCACCCGCACGTTTCTGAAGAGCAGTTTTGAAGCTTAAAATCTGTGGCTCTGGCTGCAGCCATGTTGGTAGTCCTGCTTCTTCCGCCTCTGCTAATCTAAAAATCGGCAAAGATGTGGATCATCTCTGGACCAGACCATGGAGGTTGCCGCTTGATTGCAGCACCCCGACTCTGTTTGACCTAAATCGAACTGAGCCTTAATTAGTATCATTAGTAACACGTGTGTTTACCTACTATTTCCTGTCAAAATGGCTGCTGTGGAAAGGTCTATTGTACCATCCGTCATGTGTAGTTCTGTAGTAACTAACTGCTTCCTTGTTCCCTCCACCCAACGCGTGCTGATTTTTTATGTCGAGACAGAACACAAATAACAGTCAGTACTCCCAAAACAACTTTTTCTCAGACAGCGTTATCCATTACCGATAGAAACAAGTCGCGTTTCCACCTCGGTAAGAACAAATTATTTGGCAGCTATCAGAGCTTAAAGTCTTTTCTGAGATATAGTAAGACCAACTGAAGAGGAACATTCATCAAAACAGGAAGACAGACCATCATCAGATAAAAACGTGGACCAAACAGATAATTTGGTGCGAGACACAGCTGGAGCAGGAGCATTTCCATCATTTGTTGATTCCCTCTCTACAAAATCCTCCAGACTCCAGTCTTATGACAGCTGTGTTGGATCCTCAACTGACTGTGCACGCTGTCCGTTCATGGCTGAAAGCATTCAAATATCAGTTTGACCTGATGAAAGTCTGAGGAAGTGCGTGTGTGGGATGGTTTGGTTTGTTCACAGTCATTTGGCTGATTAATGTGGTTGTGAGGTTTACAAACCTGCTCTCACCTCCTGTGAACTGAATCTGCACTGCTAGAAATAATCCGCAGCCATTTGGATAATCTATTCAAATTTTTTTTTTAATGGCTTTTGCAGTGAGAAACGGCAAACTTTTAAAGGTTCCAGCTTCTTAAATATGATGATTAGCTGCCTTAATTTGACGTGATAATAAAGTGATTGTCTTTGAACTGTTGGTTGACCAAAACTCACTAATTTCCTGACTTTTTACAGACCAAACAACTGATTGATTAATCAAGAAAACAATCTGCAGATTACTGGAACATGCTAAGAAAACCTGGTTCTTTGATAAGTTCTCTGGAGAACCTTTTTTTTTTATCTTATCTATAATCTTTTACTTTCCTTTTAAATGTTCTTTATGTGGTTTTAACCTTGGAGGTTTAGGTTTAAACTTGAACCTTTATTTTTAAAGGGTGTATTGAAAATTATCACCTATGTTTCTTTTAAGTGGAGAAATTTTAGCATGAGAACTGTCCCTGGTCTCTCCTTTTTGTCCATCAAACTACATTTAAAACATGTCAGTTTATGGGAACTTGTTTAAAATGTAACATTAACTGTTTATTACCTGGTTTAAAGGCGACATAATAAATCTTCAGGACACATCCTGAAGTGTGCAGGATTACACACGCACGTTTGGCTTCATCTTCCGCCATTTTCACACACTGGCTTTACATTATCGGCACCCGGTCTGTGACGATGTTCTCCCGGAGGAAAAATAATTTTATCTTATGTGAATGAATTATTCAGCACCTTCTCATAACATCCTACCATAAAACAACGTGGCGGTTTTAAAGACTCTGAATGCATTCCATTAAAAAGACAGGGAGTTGAGAGTGTTTCCTGTAGTATGAAGGATAAAAATCAAATTTGTTTGTGATTTTATTGTGTCAAATATGATTTTTGGAAGCAGAAAACCTTAAATTTTGTTGTTTTTGTTGCAGTATATATGGACATAATTTGACCAAAAATAAGGCTATATGGCAACAGCAGGTTTGCTCATTAAAAGAAATACAGCTATCCATGTTTTAATTTATTACTCCAGTGTTTAATGCTACCATAAAATCGCAGTAGTAAACTGGCCTGTGCAAAGAGAGTTAAAATATACTTATGAGTCAACCGCTACAATAAATCAAAGCACACACACACACATAGAAATCCTTGTAAAGGAGAGATTCACCAGCAGAGCAGAACACACTGAACAAACATCGCTGTGACAAAAGTACTCAGTTTATTATAATGATCAATGGTTGCCACATTACAAAGTTATCAAAGGGAGGAATGGAGGGCAGGACACAGTCTGTAAAACAACATTACTACATACAAATAAAAAGAAACGAGGGTGATAAAAAATATAGCCGATCTTAAAGGACGCTCGTTAGACGATACATTTCTTTTCTCCTCAATTTACAGCAAGCCTTGTCTCTTCAGATCCTCGTAGGTCTTCTTGTTGACCACGTTCCCGCTCGAGTCCTCGTACTCTTCCTGATTAAAAAAAAAAAAAAAAGCACACAAACCACACGATGAGCACGTACGTTATAACTAGGAAGCATTATTTCCCAATCAAGTGTCTTGTTTCCTCACCTCTGTGTCTGGCTGCCACCGCTCTGACGCCTTCTGAGACTTCAGCTTCGCCCACACTAGAGGAGCAAACAAACACAGAGACTCTTATTGAGACAAGTTCTTCAAAAAAAAAAAAATGAAGAGATGTTCACAACAAGCTCATAACAAAGACTCTTACAAGAGACGGCGTCCTCAATCTGCGTGACGTTGGCGAAGTGAGCGGTGTTGGGGATTCCGAGACAGCGCATACCGTGAGCATGCCTCCATTCCTACAAGAAAACAAGAGTACACGTTTAATGTACTGTGCTGATCTTGCTAAGCTGACTGTTAGAAGACCCGAGGATGTTTACTGAATGCAATAACAACGCCTCAGTAATATTGAGTCCTTAAATAAAAACAACAACGTACCGCAAAGTGCCTCTGGAAGGCTTTGGGTCCCCTGTACGTGTAGTTTCCACAGATCTCACAGTTGTAGTTGATGTTCAGCCCGTGGAGTTTATAGAGCCAGTATGGGATCGGCTGGAAGGGAATAAAACAGCAGTCAGCAAACACATAATCCGGTTCAGACAGGACGCAAACAAAGATAAGCAGAGAATACAAACAGAAGACCAACAGGGATAGGTATTATTAAGGACAGTACTAATACTCTTACAGATACTGAAAGATATCTGATAGATATAAACCACATCAAGGATCCGGTGATATAATATTGCACAGAGACAGATGAAAATGTCAAAATCAAACCTGCAGGCGGAGACATATTGTATTAGGGGACTCATGAGGCAGATTCAATTCAAACTTAAAGCAGCAGACGCTAAAGGCCAAATTCCACCAGGCACGACGGAGACGTGCCGTAAAATATTCCCACCTCTACTCCCTGTAGGTGAATCCTACATTTCCCACAGTGCATTTCATTAGACCCTCCTGCCTGGTAAACACACACGTCTTTCACATTCCAACCATCCAGATTCTTTCTGTTTCTCAATGTTTAGTCTCTGAGCCTAACCTGATGCCCTGACGACATCACTGTGACATCATCAGGGGGTCATTTTCTCAGAAAAAGGGTCACGCTGAGCCACTAGAGGTCAGCAAAAACACGATTTTCAGCAGGTGTTCTATTACTTACAAAGATCCAAAGCTAACACAAGTTCATTAAAAACTGATTTGACTTTCTATAGATAAATCACTAGTAGAAACATGATGGACTCGAGGCTCATTCTAACGTAATAAAAACATAATGATTATTATTTCCAGGTGATTATACACTTATGAAAACACAGTAAAGAATATTATATTCCATTCATGTCATGTTCTGTAAATACAGTCCTCTAAATCTGACACACTGACTCTTTAAGACACTTTTTTTCCTAGCTGCAGTTGCTACACTCCACCAGTCACATGACATGTTGAATGTATTTCGTCTACTGTCTCCTCACCTTGCCGTCCCAGCCCAGCGGCAGGTTCTTGGGGTTGTAGATGATCTCGTTGTCTTCGTCCTCGCTCTCGCTCTCGCTGAGCTGCTCCTCCTCCTCCTCCTCGCGCTCCTCTCCGGTCCTGGCTTGTTTCCTCTGGACGTTCTCATGAGTCAGCTGCCTCTGCTCCTGTAACCGCAGACGACATCAACGGCTGTCATTTAAAAAAAACCCACCATTATCCGAGCGCGCTCTCATCGCAGCGCGCTGGCTAACACTTCTCTCAAGATGTCAGCTCTAACCCTTCATTTATGAATTCAACCTGATGATATACTGACTCACCCCGAGGATCTCCACATATTCATAGACTTGAGCCTCCAGGAAGGCAATTTCCTTGTTACGCTCGGTGTCTCTGCAGGAGTGATGGATGGAAATTGTTATGAATTATGTAATGAACACTATCATAAGACACTGTCAGCATTAGACTGAATTTTTAGCACCCACTTACTTTTTAGGGCCTTTGGCTTTGGGATTCTTGGCAAACAGCGAAGGGTCCAGCGATTCCAGAGATTTGCCTTTCGTGCTGAAGAGTCTCTGAGCTCTCTCCTCCAGAGTCCTGACCAATGCACAGAAACACACAGTCAACTGAGCTGTCACGACCTGGTCTAAACTTGTGCCGCACATTCTGACAGTGCAGAGAGAGGTTATATATGTGTGAGATTTAAAACGTTTACAATGTTACGATGATCCGAGAGGTAAAATGACCGTTTTGGTCTGTGGAGTGATGAGCAATAGTAAGAACGGCTGTTTCTGCTTAAACAAAAGGTTTCTCTCTGTGTAGATCCTTGCTATAATGTTGTTGGTGACTAAAAATACCAATATGAGCCTGTCAGTGGCGTATTTGTCCCTAAGAAATAGCTATGTTACCACCAGTGCTTCCCGTTTTGTGAATATTTTCAGATCTAACTCACTGAATTCATTTTTTTTTTTAGCATCTGTGATTGTTGGAAAGACTAATAAAGACGGTTTTGGTGTGCTTTTTTACAATTATCCTAAAAATAACTCGTTTTGTTGGCAGAGTCTGTCTGTAGCTCTCAGTTGTTTTGATCTGACAACTATAAAGACCGTTTGAGGGTTTGATACTAGGTTCTTCACACATTTTTGAAAAGACGTCTTCACTGTCTACATGTAAACATGCTCACCCTCCACATTTCAGTCCCAGTGCCATGAGGGCAGACTTCAATCTGTCCAGACCCAAAGAGGCCAACTCCTGTGGAAAGGAATGAGAAAAAAAAACACATCAGTATAAGAATGAATGAGCAACTTTAGTATAAATATTAAAAGACGGATTTTCAAGGATGAGCACTTGATGTTTTACCTCCCAGGAGGAGAAAGCAGAGAGGTCCAGATGAGCTCCGGCGTGTGTCAAAGCACTACTTGTCTCTTTCTACAAAAACAACGATAGATGACCAAGTCAGACACGACGTAACAACCAAAGCACCAACCGTCACCACATATGAAGGATCTGTCAGGAGAACTTACAGGCCAGCCTGGAAATGTTCCCATCTCCCATTTCTTCTCGAAGTCTATCAGCACTTTGCCGTAGAGCTCGTTCTGGTCCAGCAGCGGTTTGACCCGGTCTGTGTAGTCCTGCAGATACTCCAGCAGCATCTCCAAATACCTGCAAAAACAGCCACCACATCGCGTTAATTTAACGTGTGTATTCTACTTAAAGTTCTACACAAGTGTTAGCAGTCACTTCTAAAGGACCTACTTTTTGTATTCAGCGTTCTTCCTGTCCTTGGGGATGTCAAACAGCTGGTCGAATGAAGACAGGTAGCTGATATACTCGAGTTTCTGTCGAGGGATGAGTATAGATCGTGGTTATAAAGAACTACTACTTCAGTTTGGAGGTCCGGCATAAATTATGCAGACTTTAAAAGGCTCATTACCTCGGCTCCCTTCAGGTTGATGTACTTCAGGTAGCAGTCGTGGAGGTCGAGGTAGCGGCCGTATCCTTCCTCATCAGTGAACTCCACAAGGTCTGTGGAAGACACACAGATTTCACTCACTCAATCGTCCATTACAGATCTGGAGGCTGTCTATAGAGCGAGCTGGCATTGGCAAGCGAGGCTCAAATGCATAAGAAGCCTCCTCGGCAGCCATCTGTCGGGACATATGGAGTCACTACTCCATCAGGATCCTGACATGGACGAAATACAGCTCACACAAGTGCCAGATGCAAATAATACAGAGACTATTGAGCAGCTATTGAGTAACCAGGGGTAGTAATGAGTATACAAAGCACCAGAATGTCTGTTATGTATGATGAATTTGATTAAAGTGGCCATAATTGATGTTTTTATCGTTACAATGTATCAAATGACAATGTAAAATCAATGTGACAATATGAAGGGGTCGCTCGCGTCAACGTTCCTACAGAGAGTTATGACGAGAATCTGCAGCTCCGCTCAGCTTTATGGAGCCATTGTGGAACTGTCTGACTGCAACTTTACTGTTTTGGTTCACTCTCGCCGCTTTCATAGCGTTGTTTTTGGCTGCAACATGCAGCTTTGTTTCCCCAGAGGAAAAGCTCTGAGAAGCCACTGTACACTACCTGCTCAACACCGACACAACAGACACAGGCAGAGTTAGAGACTAGCTGGTGAACACAGCGGAGCGTTTAGCTCAAAGCGATGGTAGAGACCAAAAACAGAGCTAAAAAAAGAGAGAGAGAGAATTTGACACTGATTTTAGCTCATTTCTGGTGAAAATGAAATGGAAATATAAAATATAGTCATTTGTATTGTCACGCTCACAACAAACAAATGTTGCCAAAGAACCTTACGGGGTTTTATCAGAAAAAGCAGTTAGGTTAGTCGTTAGTTCTGAAGACTTTCACTGCTGGACTGGAAAATGTTCATTTAAAAAGAGCCAGCTGATGTGACTGGTTATCAGGAGGAACCAGTGGTGAAGACAGTCATGATGAAATTGTAACAAATGTTTTAATTGCATTGAGACGTACTCTGAGCCTCCTCGCTCGGGTTGTCTCTGGCCTTCATCAGCTCCTCGAACTCCGCAGACATGGGAATGGAAATCTGCAGGAAAAACACGACAGTGTGACTGTTATCATTCTGTATAAAAAGATTTACATTAACCACTATTCATGTACGAGTGAGAGGTTAACTACCTCATTTGGGTGCTTTCGGTGAAACTCCTTTATTTGTTTCAGTCTGTTGTAGAACTCTGCAAACTCATTTGGTCCAGAGATGGCAGCAAGTTCATCCCTTCTCATTCTGTCATGAAGACAAAGTATTTTCTCAGTCAAGGTAACAGGTTAAGTGACTCTGCATGCAATTATCTATGATGAACACAAAGAATAACTACAAACTACTGTTTCCAAAGAAGGAAATCGTTCCAAACATCTGTAATTTGAAGAGAGATCATTCAGACAGGATCCGGTGCTGTGGCTAAAACACAGATTTTTCTACTTGAGTGAGGGTAGTGCATTTTGGCAACAGTGGTGTGAGCCACAGAGGAGTCCGCCAAAAAAAACGTGTTGACCTGCGGAGGAGAAGTTGAGCCGGATCCAACTTTTGGAAAAAACGCAGCCCGACATCATGCTGCAGGCGCCAATCAGATAAGAGAAATCTGTGTCTGGCTCACAATTTATGCCGCTAAATAGTGACAGGAGAAAGTTTCCTTTGGTTTGTGTCCAATGGACAAAGAGTGAGAGAGCAAGCATCGGCCAATAGACAGTGAATGAGAGTGAGAGACCACAGGCATCGATAAAGCCGGATAATCACAGTGGTTATGTTCAACACAAACAGACACATTCCCAGCAGCCCCGCCACACAACCCTGTGGCAATTCACCGCAACACCTGATCCTGTCTGAATGCAGCCTAACACATCTGGATATGAGTTAAGGTAGTCACAGAGAAAAGACTCACCCATCTTTGTCTTCATAGGAGTCTCTGAGATTTGCGCTCACTTCCATATACCTCTGTCAAAAGATAAACAGTATTTGTTTTCACGTTGAACATTAAACACGACACATTATATGTAACTTACTGAACTCAGACATGCATTTCTGTCTTTCAGCCTCCAACTGCAGAGTTTGATTCAACGGTACCTGCTTACATAGCACCTTTGTAGTCTTCCAACGACTCAAAGCACTTCACACAAGGGAGCAACTTGGAGTTCAGTATCTTACCGAAGGACATATCGACCACTACACTTCTGATTGGTGGACGACGTGCTCTAACCTGAACCACAGCCCACTTTCAGTAACTGCATTTAATCATGTGGATACGACCCAAGAGTTGCCAGAACCATTTAAGTACATCAAATATGCTGAAATGTGCCACATTTATCAACAATAAGAGGACAGTGATCCAGATCTCTTGTATGCCTAGCGATCTAGCAGACCCGACAAATAGGTTATAATGAAAGATACATTTTAAAGTGACTCTCTCATTGAGTGTGATGCTCGCACAGACGTGTAGCTATATTATTTATCTCTAGTCTTTAATGTAGTTATTAGCAACAGCAGGCATTTTAATTTAGTAACTTATTTATATAACCTTTGCTACATGCTGTGACTTTCACTCATCTGTTTACAGCCATTTGTAGTTCTCTCATATTTTTATTTCTACAGTCACTTTCTATTTTTTATTATAGCTTTGTATAGATGTTTAGCACGGGTTAACACAGTTATATATTTATTTTCTGTGCAAATGTTTAACTCCTCTGCACATTTTTAATTCCTCTGTACATATTTAAATTCAAATATATCTCAGGTTAATTCTAATGTATGTTTAATGTATGTGTTCACGCTGCTACTGGATGCAGTTACCTGTAGTTAAGGTAAACCGTGTAACTGAAAAACTAAAGTTAGCTCGGTGCTAACTATTAACAACAAATAAAAAGTCTCTCTTACGTCCAGCATCGCTCTTGTTCGGTGGTCAGAGTTGATCTGTTCCCGCAGCTGTCCGGAAAAAAAAAAAGAAGATATAATTTTAATTTACATTAACATGCAGTGGTTTCCATAAGCTAATGCTAATGCTAACAGCTTACCGTGGACTTCTTGTGCAACATTTCTTTTGTTTTGGCGTCCATTAGCCTCTCTTTCTCTTCGTGGTAGCGACGCTGCTGCTCTAATATAGTCTCCATTGTTTATAAATGTGTCGTATTTTCCCCTAAAAGACAAAGACAGAGCTTCTAACCTGCTAGCATAAAATAAAAAAACCAAGCCGTGTCAGCTACGTTTGTTTTCAATGGCGCATGTTGAGCGGCGAACGTCGGTCACTGAACTCGGTCCAGAGAAACATGGAGCAGTTGAAAGGTTCCGCTGTGGTGATTTAGTCGATAAAACACGGACAATAGTATTTCTCAAAATGTCAGTTAATTAATACATGAGACGGATGGTGCAGGCAGTCAAAGAGTGACACGGTTTAAAGAAATAGTGGCTTTATTTAGTTTATTTCACTTAAAATGTGCAGGTGAGATGTTTTAAAGCTGCAGTTCATAACTGGCCACAGTGTCTCAGATGAATTGGATGATGGGTTAGCGGTCAACATCTGGCCTCCCTCCTATAGTAGCAGGCCACCAAAGCACAGGCATCATTAACAGCTCCACAGCTGTAACACCTGCACTGTAAAAAAAAAAAAAAAAAAAGAGGAGGAAATAAGGCTCTGTTGTATTGCACACTGCAGAAAACTTGCACAAAAATAAAGATGGATTGTCAGCGCTCACTGTATTATTCCCCACTTCCTTTGTAGTCTACACACTGTCATCAAAGCCTGCCATAACGCTTCAGAGAGCACACAGTTTTGCGCGGACTCGCGTGGGAGCGCGCACGGAGGCGGTCTGATTTGTCAAGCTGCGGCAAACAAAAGAAAACATTCAGGGAACTGAGGAATCCCTGACAAAACATAAAAGACTTATTAGATGTTTGAGGAACAAAGTCAGCAAAGTCAGGAGGTTACCAGGGTGTATCATAATGTGTTATTCTGTGGCAAAACAATTAAAAGATTTTCACTGGTTTGAGAGTTATTTGTAATTAAAAGGCGAGGTTTGCCACTTTTGAGAGGAAATTATACAGTAAATTATTGTCTCTTCAAGAGCAAAGAAGAGGAATTCAAAATATAGAATAAAGTACAGTAAATCATGATCTTAATAAGAAGAGAAGAACTTTATGAAGAACATTCATAGAAAAGGTTCATAAAAACATAAAAAACAGACAATATACACAAAAATCAATATAAAAAACAAATAAATACATGGTAGCACATGTGCAACTATTGTGAGGTAGAGCTTAAAGGTCCAGTGTGTAAGATGTAGGAGGCTCTATTTATGATATAATAATATTCAGAACCATGTTTTCATGAGTGTGCAATCACCAGAAAATAAGAATAATTATGTTTTCGTTACCTTAGCATGAGTCTTTTATATCTACAGGTGCCGTGAGTCCTCTTCCATCAAGTCAGCCATGTTTCTGCAGTAGACCAGAACATACAAACTACAGCCTGGCTCTACATGTTTACACACATTTCGTAGCTTTCATTCTAGGAAGGAGAAGGTGAGGCGATAAGGTTGCAATCAGCAATTTTGAGTGTTCACCACAGAAACTCTTGGCTATTCTGTAGCTGCATCTGTATTCGTGTGTGGTAGAAGCATTAAAACATAGTCCTGTAGATCAGGGATGTCCAAAGTACGGCCCGGGGGCCAATCACGGCCCCAGATTTCATGCGGCCCGAAGCTTAATTTTTATAATATATTATTTATGGCCTGCTAGGATTGTTAGATACTATATAGCTGGAAGATTTGGCTTTTTTGGATGACATACCGAATCATTTGAACCTTTAAGAACATAACTGCTGCTGTTATATATCTGTAGATATGACACAAAATATTACTTTCTGAATGATTTTGTTAAAGACAAGAGCAAGAGTGACACGTTTTAAACTTAAATGTTAACAGACTTTGCATTACTCATAATAAGTCATGTTTAAAATGAACATGAGGTTAAGATTTGTATCAACTTCATGCAAGTTTAACGTATTCCATACAATTTATTCTTTCTTATTTGACTCCAGATGTGAAAGAAAGGAAGAACTGGTTTTTAGATTTGTTCACGCCTGATTGGCTTAGATTTGGTTACATTGTCATTTAAAAAAAAAAAAAAAGATAATTGTGACAATGAAAACAAAATTGTTACAGTGCATTTGTATGTAACTTTTATTTTTTTTTTTTTTAAATGTTAGTATTGGCCCCCGGGCATCTTCACATTGTCAAATCTGTCCCTCTTTAAAGGAAGTTTGGACACCCCTGAATTAAAACATAGTCCTGTAGATCAAATGTATACAGCCCCACTGTTAAAAAAAAAACAACAACAAGTGAGAACATGAAGAATCAACGAGTTGTGCTTTTATTTTGATAGCCGCCACCGGAAGCGGCGCGTGTAGTTACCGTTACCTTGTGACAGTCGCACATTCTCCAGCAGTCAGTCAAAGCAACGGACGGAAAGCAGCGGACCAGCCGCGTTACGGAAAACGGAATATACACTCAGTGGACATTATAACTCTTCTTTCTCCTGCCGCCGTGCGTCCCAGCCTGCTTATAAAGGTAAGCCGCCCGAAAACAACTCGACGAATTGAATAAAGGTTTATTACGTTATCTTCTAAGAGGGAGGGGGCGGCGGCGGCGGTGGTGGTGGTGGTGGTTGGGGAAGAAGAAGAAGAAGAAGGAGAAGGAGAAGGAGAAGGAGGGGGGCATCCATTCTGTCTTTTGTGCTGGAGCTGATTTGGCAAGTGGTCAGCGGTAGTGAAGCTAGATGACGGCTAAAGTGTGCTGCTCTTGTTTTATCAAAGATGTCTCATACCGAGGCTGGTAACTCCCCCCCTCCAACCTCCCCCTCAGTAATGCCAGAGTATACCCGGGGTAGCGAGTGTTCGAGGGGGGCTCCTTTAACGTTCCAGCCCCGGTACGTGCCCCTTTTCTGTACGGACGTCTCTCCCTGAACTCGCTCTAAAATACGACTAATTTGTAACCTTCTCCTCTTTAACCGTGTGTAAATGCGTCACTGGGATGCCGTTAAAGACCTTTTAAAAATCGTTAACAGCCTCTGTTTCATTCGGTATACACCCCATTGCACCAAAACAGCACTTTAAATCCAATAAAATGTAAACTTCTCTTTATAGGTAAGTCCCCAAGAGCTTTTATTTTGAAATACACTGTAAAACTTACATTTAAAGAGCTCGTTTGTTCGCTAAATCATATTTAAAAGCTTCAAAGTAAATGTTTGTGTTCGTGAAAAGTCAATTTAACATGTTATACACTCATACCCACCAGGGAAGGGCATGTATTAGGACTCTCTCTCTCTCTCTCTCTCTCTCTCTCTCTCCTCTGGGGTGTGATTTTCTGTAAGGCCTGCTCAATAACACACAATTTGGAAAGCTTCACCTAAGCTGATAGTTATGGTTGAGGTGTTTTGACAGTTTTGCTCCTGAAGGGGTAACAAAAAAAAACATCTGCCCCAATCTCTTGTGGCAGGAGGTTGCAGTAGATTTACTGCTCTGTCTGCAGCTTTTCCCTTTCAGTGTGTTTGTCCTCAACCTGACAACTGGGGAAAACTCATCATTTCCCACATGATAATAACAGCTTACCCTGAGAGGATTCCATTCACAGGAGCATGTACACATCATAACCTTTTTGAAATGATGCCTGTGTATCAATCCTAACCCATATAATCGCCCCCCCCCCCCCTCCAATTATCTCCCACATCAGCTCACCGGCAAATGTAGTTAATTGCATCAGATAGTCTGTGTGCAGTGGCTGTTTGTCAAATGTCAGGAGTCGAGTCAGCTTGCCAAAGCTGCTGTCATGTTTATTGAACAATCTGTCCTTACTTCTGTCCAATTTGATATTCATTTCAGCTCAACAGCGTGCAGCAAAAAAAAAAAAAAAAAAAAAAAATATGCCCTTGCACTCGTTCATGTGTATCATACATTTTTCATACCGGACCAGAGAATGTAAATAGAGGCATTCACCTTGAGGTTCACTCACACACATACACACACACACACACACACACACACGGTGATGGAGGAATTGGATGTAGTGTGCGCACGACCTTGTAGGTGTCTTTTATTACTGAGGCCCATGACCAGCAGACGTTCAACTTGGCTGATTCAGAGGATGAGCGGTGAAAGATCTGAGGTCCGTATTTAACTTTTCACCCTGCGGTGCTTGATGTATCTCTGTAGGGACACACACACACACAGTGACCTTTTTTTTAGAGGAGAGATCAACTCATTAGGGTTGCAATTAACCATTGTTTTCTTTATATAGTGTATCCCATTAAAGATTAACTTGACAGTTCTTCTCTTGATTCATTAATTCAAAATGAAACAATAATAAAATGATGTTTTTTTGTTGTGTAAAATCAGATAGCAGATAGTGAAAATTAGTTGCTTATGTTAAGTATCAGATTACTGTCGTAGAAGACGAAGAAAAACGATGTTCACATTTGAGAAGCTGCAACTGATGAAAATCTGACATTTTTGCCTATTTAAATTTCATTAATGATCAACATTGTTGCCAGTTAATTTCTCTGTAGATCGATAAATTGATTAATAAGACAGCATCGCACCTCCAATCCTTTTTAAAACCTGTGCTTTCTTTTTCATAAGAGTGGCCTGATAATCAAGGTAACGTTGGCCTTGTCTTAAAATTAGTGCTACTTTTGGATAAAAGTGAACAAACTCCCCTAGACCACACGACCTTCATCAGGTTAATGAACAAACATCACTGTCTCACACTGCAGTATCATCATGTTTAAGCTTTTATTTAAGCTCAGTATTATATTACGCTTCACACAGTTGCCCTCAAAAAAAGGGGGAAAAAACTGGCATGATTTCCACTTCATTTGAAAGTGTTAGTTTGTAAGAATTCAGTCTAAGGACTCCATCAATCAGTGCATTTCTTGTGTTTCCCTTTAACAATGTAACTCAGTCTCTCCAAAGCCAGACAGCTCCTTTGTTCACATTCCTGTACAATGTATGTCTGTATTCTTGCAGAACAGTGCATTTATCCTCACGTCACTCCAACCCGTTACAAGGATTAAACATTCAACAGCCTCCTTCCACTTAAATGTAGCCTTGGGCAATCTCATAAAGAAAGTATTAATGTACTTCTGTGCATTTGACACAAACATTTGAGCTTCCTAGACCAAACAGTGAACCATTAGATCAAGAATATGAGCAGCTGACTGATGAAAAGACAATTGATTAAAAGTTTTTTTTTGGAGGGAGTTATTTGGTGTCTTTATCTGAGAGCAGACAGTGGAGAGATGAAAGGAAATGAGAGGGCAGAGAGAGAGTGAGATAGGAAATGACATGAAACAAAGGTCGAAGCAGAGATATTGTGGTTCAGCTACCAGGATGCCCCTCGATCTATTGAAGTCTTTTATTGAGCAGAAATACCAAACATTCACCACCACCTGCTTTTCTCTGTTTTATATCATTGTCAACTGGTCCGTGCACTGACATTTTAAACACTAAACCGTTCATAAACTGAGCATCCAAAGTCAGTCTTGACGCGGTCTTTCAACCTTATGATAGAGTCCTTATGAGTAGTGCTCAGTTTTCAATTAGTTATTTTATAATTTTGACCATTCTTCTTCTTGTACTTCTTGTCTGTGATGCCTTCATCAGTTAATCATAAAAATAATAAACAACTGACCCTGTAATAAAAATAAATCATTAGTTGCACTCACAGTCAAAATTCTCCTTTGCTACACTGGACAGGGCTTGATAATGATGACAAATGTATTCACAATTCAAAAATAGCAGCGCTCATCGCTGGATTAGACTCACAGATGAAGTACCTGGCAGTAAAGATGCAGGAAATCTTTTATGCCGCAACTAACGATTTTCATTTTCTCGATTGACTGATTAGTTGTTTGGTCCATTAAATGTGAGAAAATGGTGAAAAATGCTGATTTGTTCCCTACATCAGATATTTTGTTTTGTCTACAACCCGAAAGATCTGTAGTGTACTGTCACAGAAGACAAAAAAAGCAGCAAAAAGTCAAATTTTAGGAGCTGAAATAAGAGAATCTGGATATTTTTCTTGACTCAAGATGATTATTCGATTATCAGTGATACAAACTCATTGAGCTGTCGTATAAAAACCTCTCACTGTAGAGCGACACTGACACAAACAAACTCAACAAAATTAGTTTGATTATAAAACAGCTGCTATGAAAAATGACAAAAACTTGATATTTTTCTTGACTCAAGATGATTAATCGATTATCAAGATAGCTGGCAATGAATTTAATAAATGACAGTATATCAATAAATAACTAATCATCACAGCTCTAAGAGTGCGTTTAAGAGTGAGTGTGTCTTTGTGTATTCAGTATGTATGCATAACACTACGTATGTGTGTGTTTGTGTGCAGTGTCAGCATGTCCAGTGAGGTGCAGCCGAGGCCGGACGACAGCCCCAACACCAGTGGGGGAAGCTCGGATGCCGAGCAGAGGGAGGCGGCTCCACCAGAGCAGCCGGGCCCCGAGCAGCGGGATCAGACCCAGCCCAAGAAGAAAGAGGCCAAAATCTCTAGCAAGACCGCCGCCAAGCTCTCCACCAGCGCCAAGAGGTAGATCTGCCACACTGACTCTCTTCTACTTTGTGTTCCCAAGTAGTCGTCTGCATAAGTCGTCTTACTTATGCTGGTGGCTCACGTCGCCATCTTTGGCGCTCTGCACTGTGCTGCTGCGTTCTGGTTTTGGCTGTCATTTTTAGTGGACGGGGCTCGATGATGAAAGTATTGTTAGTTTAACAACTGTAAATTAACAATTCAGTCCTGATAAATTCATAGACGCTTCTCCCGCCAAAACATCAACAATTCTCTGTGAGGATGTGCTGCTTCCCTCTGTTTTATATCCGTGTGAATTGAACATGTTTGTGTTGGTCGGACAAAAGACATTTGAGAATGTCGGCTTGTGGATGTTTCCCTGATTACAGTTAATTGAAAAAATAATGGAGAGTTTTATCGATAATGAAAATAGTCATTAGTTACTGTGCTAATGAGGTTTGATTTTTTTTTTTTTTTTTGTGGCTGACATTATTTGCTTCGTCCTCTCAGCCACTGACTTACTATTGGACATAAACACATCACTTCCTGTTCCTTCGAGGCAATTTCCCATTAAACGCCTACGCCAGTAAATCGCGACAAGGAATAGACCTTTTTCACAGCAGCCATTTTGACATGAAATAGTAGGTAAACACAGGTGTTACCAATGATGCTAATTAAGGCCCGTTCCATTCAGGTCAAACAGATTCAGGGTGCTGCTGTGGTCCATGTTGGCTCACTGCAAAGGCCCTGCTGCAATAAATGGAACAAAACCTTAATTAGAATCATTGGAAACACCTGCATGTCAAAATGGCTGCTGTGAAAAAGCTCTATTGTTTCTTTCTTTGTTTTTATTGAACATCTTGTTGTCAGGTCTTAGTACTACAACAGCACATGAACACAGTCCTGTGTGACCTCTTTGAGCACAGCATTATACAGCGGTTTCTACGAGGGGTGAAAAAGACCCCCATGGCTCTTATAGGTATAAATCATTTATCATCATTTATTTTCATCCCATACCCACCATAATTCACTAGATGATTAATTAATCAAGCGGCAATCTTCGTGGCTGTGAAGTCAAACCAATGCAGCCAAAAATTGCAGTTCCTCAAACAGCCACTAAAGGCTGGATACAGAACGAGTCAATCTCCATAAGCCCCTATGTTAAAATGTCCAACTTCACAGCAGAAATAAACATGTTTACAGCCTGGTACAAAAAACTGTTTTGGTCTCTATAGCTAATTTCCCCGTTCATGACAACTGTACAGAGTCTGAATTTTTTTTTAACTCACCTGTTCAAATTATATTAAGGCTTAAAGTTATGCAGAATTAACAGCATGGCCGCTTTGACTGACAGGTGGGTGCTATTACAGATGGCTTGTTTGAGCACCCAGGCGTCATTCAGCCCACCTCAGGTCCGCTGATGATCCACCTCTTTGTCTTTTAGATTAGCTGGCAGGGGGAAGAAGCAGGATCGCCAACATGGTGACAGCCAGCGCCACAGATTTTTGAGCTTCAAAATAGCTCTTAGAAAACCCACGTACGCTGTCCATTCTTTATACTGTCAGTGTAATAAACCCATTTTAGGAAAAATCTTGAACTGACAAATGTAGGAGTTTTTTTTAAACACAGTTACATGCATTTGAAAACAACCTTTTAGCAGTTCTAGTGTTAAGTATGTTATAATTATGCTAAACTCCATTATGTGCTTCAGTATGAGAGCTGTTTGGAAGTCAGTTGTGTTTATACAGGTCACTGCTCTGTTGGTTTTTCACCCCCAACACATTGACTCACCCCGATCAGATCTTAAAGGCTGCTGCCGCACCGTCGGGATTAAACGCAGAACTCCAGCCAGAAAGAGGCTGCAAACCAACGCCAGACGTTTTCACTTTAAATGCGCCCCTGGTGTTTTCCCTAATGTAACGCAGCACTGATTCACTTCATAACCAGTTCATGGCAGGTTGGCATCGGATATCACGGGGCGATGGCACGGAACAACAGCGGTTGTTATCTGATTGGGGAGCGAGCTTGCCAAGCGGCGCAGCCAGTTCAGATGGTGTGTTAACGCTGATACCAGAGATGCTGAGAGAGACGTTGTTGTTCTCTACACTGTGCCACTTATCGGCAGCTGCAGTGCCAGTGAAGAACACGCCTGCTGCAAGTGCTAGAAACAGTTTCGCCAAAATAAAAGCGCATAATTGTCTTAATGCCTTAATTTCAAATCACACGAGTACGTGGAGTGTAATCAGACCTTGAAGGGTGGGTGGAGCCCCTTGAGTGCAACCAAAGACGTGTGACCACCTGTACTGTGAGTGCCCAACATAAACGCCACGAGGTGGTATAGCAGAATGCAGAATTTAATAGGGATGTACTATGTTTGGGCTGATACACATACTGATTATTAGTAATCATGGGTTTAGATATACATTTGCAGTAACAATGAAAATCGTTGCGTGGAAACGTACGTACTTACTTCCTCAAGTACTGTACTTGAGTACAATTTTGACGTACTTTATTTGAATATTTCCATTTCCTCGTCTGTGGCACAGCAGCCTTCAGTTTTGATAGGCTATTACTCGTGATGTCTAACCAATCAGATAGTGGTGTAGGCGGGACATTGTGCACGACTCCAGAGCAGTCAGGCTGCTACATCAGAGCCAAAGTAGTACATTGTTTAATTGATTTATTTTATCAGCAATCAGATGAAAAAAATAGATAATGTGAAAACTGGCTGATAATCAGATTATCCTTAGCACACATTTAATCACGCCTTTGTGAAGTTAAGAGCTGGTTTATACTAGAAAAGAAGGCATTTGTGGGGCGCCAGTCAGCTCAGTTGGTAGACTGTGCACCCCATGTACGAAGGCTCAGTCCTTGCTGCAGCGACCGAGTGTTCGATTCCAACCTGTGACCCCTTGCTGCATGTCATCTCCCTCTATCAATCCCCACTTCCCCATCACTCTTGAGCTGTCTCTGTCAAATAAAGCTTGAAAAGCCCCAAAAAATCTTATAAAAATATGATGTGTTGTTGCACCCTCAGAAAACCCCCTTAGAAAATAAATATTACCAGGACAGCATTGTTTCAGTGGCGCAAAACTAAATCTAAAGCACACATTGGCCAGCATACAGCCTGCAGTCTGGTAGCTACTGACTTTCTGTGTCATAACTCCCTGGGATCTATAGGAGAACTTTAATAAAAGCTCTGCATGTTCTCTTGTGAATATTCTGCACCAGGTATATCCTGGAAAAGACATCCCGTGGCACAAAATGAAGTGACACTCTGTATGCTTGTGACTCAAGCCACAGCAGACTGTTAGAAATAAATACAGCGATGACTTCTTATCACCAGAGATGGCTACAACATAAAAAATAAGGACCTTGAGGGTTACCACTTTATAGGAAGGTTGACAGGCACAGAGTTATTTAGTTGCTTTTCAGTGCTAGCCCCTGTAATAAATCACCGTCTGTTCCACACATAAGCCAGGGCCAGTGTTTTCCATCATAAAAACTATGCTCAGACGATATTGACTTATTTGCATTTGTCGAGGCATGCAGAATGTAATGGTTTAGCGCTCGCGGTGTCTCAAGGGATTATCAAACACAATGAGCTGTGGAACATTAGAGAAAAGCAAGTGTTTGGTTAAAGGCGGCCGAGCACGAGCGCGTAAGAACTCGCGGCATAACCGCCGCTTTTCCCTTCGGGTTCCCCCGGCCTCGCTCATTGCACCGCTCTCTCCTAACAGGTCCCCAGCTTCAGCCGTCAAAATGTGCCACCTCAGGAGATACTGCAGATAAAATTACACAGCACGCACTCAAGCTGAGAATGACTCCATAACCGTGGAGATTGTATTACAGGCTCCTTTGCAAATATATGTCTTTTTTTCTTTCCTCTTCTCCTTCCCCAAGTGAGTGTGCAGTCATTTCCCCACTGAGGAGAGTTTAAAGGAAAATCCCCCCTTGGATACTCCTACCCTGTTATGTATCATCAACCTATGATGACTCCATTCCAGGAGTACTTTTATGATGAAGTGTAATGGACATCTTTGTACCTACATTCCTTTTAGCTGTTGTTTCCCAGATTGCTGACGAACCACACACAGGAGAGCTACAACAGGTTTTGTTTGTTTTTATTTTGTACACAAGACAACGTATAGATAAATGTACAGATAGTTCCATCTTCACATCTGGCAAGAACCATAACGTTTGACTTGAGGCAGGCTCAATGACGCCTGGGTGCTCAAACAAGCCATCTGTAACAGCACCCACCTGTCAGTCAAAGCGGCCATGCTGTTAATTATGCATAACTTTAAGCCTTAATATAATTTGAACAGGTGAGTTATATAAAAATTCACCCTCAGTACAGTTGCCATGACTGAGAAAATTAGCTATAGAGGCGAAAACTGTTTTTTGTACCAGGCTGTAAACATGTTTATTTCTGCTGTGAAGTTGGACATTTTAACATAGAGGCTCATTCTGTATCCAGCCTCAAGTGTCCATTTGAGGAACTGCAGTTTTTTGGAACTTCTGCAATAGCCTCGTAGGTTGCTGCTTGGTTATAAGGTGAAAAGTTTGTTTTTTTTCCGACGTGGCAGCAATGCACCAGCTGTTTACATCACCTTGGACACAGTCACCTTGTATTCAATTGTACACCCAAGTACAAGAACACTGGTTGCAAAGGAACATCTTCACCACATACCTGTAGCAGCAAGACAACACCAGTAGATTCTATGAAGAAATTTCACTCAAATTATTCTGTGACTGTGAAAAAAAGCTGTAAAATTCTGAAAAAAAACTGTATTTCTTATTCAACTGTTTTTACATTTAAAGCTCTAGTCTTCATAATTACACTTGACAGAAGTAAGATACAGTTTTCCTGTAAGTAAACCAGTTATTATCCATAATCCCATAATCACTCCTCCATTTTGCAGATACATACAGCAGACTTTCGCTCAAGTGTGCAGTAAAGTAGCGTCTTACCACGTCTGACAAAGGACACTTGCTGTAGTGTAATATAAGTGAGCCTCACGTTGCTCTGCAGTATGACTGCTGCACATCCATTCACCGCCACGTCGATGCCCAAACAATATATCATGTCAGCATCGACTCGCTTGTCTTTCTTCTCCCTCTCTCTGAGCAATAGCAGATCATTTTTATGTCCCAGCTAACAAACAGCAGAGTGAACAGACAGCACGGTCAATAAGAGCAGTCAATTATTTAGTTTTTAATTTTTTATTTTTATAGCATGACTGAACATTTAGCATGTGAAAACACCATCGCTGCTGGCTGCCTGATGTAAAGTAGATTATTATTTTATATTATTGTATGCATTTAACTGTCCAGGAGGGTGGAAATGTTGTGCCACAAGACTCTGCCCCATGAAATAAATATTACTTAAATAATTATACCTTAAATGTTTGTGTTTTTATCGCATTCAAGGCAGCATGCCGACAACCTGCATAGGCACAATGTTGAGCCCATACGCCGCAGATCTCCTGTTAGAGAGGATCACAGAGTTTATTCTTTAATTTGAACCTTAAGACAGCTAGAGCTGCAATGATTAATCGATTGCGCAACTGTTTTGATCATCGATTCATCGTTTGGAGTCCAAATTCTCTGATTTTCTTTAGTCCTCTACGACAGTAAACTTTGGCTTGTGGACAAAACAAAACATTTGACGATGTCACTTTTCGGCATTTTATCAACCAAACAACTAATCGATTAATCGAGAAAACGATTGCAACAAGAGATCATTCATCACTAGTTGCAGCCCTAAAGCTATCAAGTGATTCCTGCTGGGTTTAAATTAGACTCTCCACACATCACATCCAGACTGCGGAGGTCAGACAGAAGCGATATGTTAATGTTATTTTTTTCCAAAGCCTGTGTCATAACTTATTTCAGACTGGCGCTTTTGAGACTGAATAACTTCCACACTCGCACAGACTTACATTCATCCGTCGGAGAGAGAGGGCGACCGCCGCCTGTGATGAAGCCATCTCAGCTTCCACTGTCACACTATGTAAATGTGTTGAGTTGAACTCTGCCACCGCGCTAACAGCGGCGGCAGCGCCTGAGAGTACAACACATAAATCAGCTGCCGGAAGTGTTGCTACAATGTCATGAAATTTGAATTTTGAATATTTTGTAGAGAGAAATTCAGAGAGTAGAGGATGCAGAGGTGACTCACATTCAACGCTCTTTTTATTTTTCAACCAAAACCATCCAGAAAAAAGCTTATTAGGTCTACGTTAAACTAGGTCATGGAGGTCTACGGCAGTCGTTTCCAACCTTTTTCCCTTTAAGGTATTCTATCATCCATTAAACTGATCACCCCTAGATAGGAGATATAATTTATGGATATTTCATATTTTATTCTGTGTGTTACAATAACAGAACAGAACAGGTGACAAACTGGGGAATAAAACCAAATAGTGAACTCAGTAACTGCAAGAACTTTGTGTGAAATGATGCTTTTGCTTCAATTCTTAGCAGATTATTTCCTGTGAATATTGCAACAGATGAGTTTTCCTGATATTTTTGGAGCTTTTTACATAATCCTCTGTCTTTATTATGCAGTTTTTTAGTTTTTAACAATCATACCCACCTAATAGGCTCCTTTTTTTTGAGACAAATTCAGTCTTTTATTCTCCCTGATGCTACATACTTTTCTAATGCAGGATGAGGCCGCTTAACAATAATAATCTAAACTTTAAAAAACACAGTTTCATTTAGTTTTCTTCACATAAATGAATAAAATGCCTTAAAATAAAGAAGGCATCACAACTGTCTGTGAGGCCCTTGGTTGGAAGCCACTAGCACAGATACATGAAGCCCATGGTCAGTTGTGGAGCACCGTCAGAGGTGGCGCTCTCTGCATGGAGAGAACAACAGTGAGCGATTGTAAAGTAACACCTGGCTGCTGAGTCCTTGTAGCCAAATCACTGGTTATGTAATCAATACTTAACCAGGGAGAAATATGACCTCTCTACAGACTATTCATTAAACCCTTTTTTTTATGTGCCCGGTGTGGAAATGCTCCCAACAGTTTGCTGAAAGGCCGACAGGATGATTAGGCCCCGATCAGCAGCTTGAATTAATTAACCCACATAGATTAGATATGATTCTTTTCAGCCGACATGCCCTTTTGGCATCAATATCAAATACACACTCATGTGGTTTTAAAAAAAAAAGTCAAATATTCAGCTGTGCATCCCCCCGTGTTGATCTAGCGTGACAGGACTTATTCCTGTATCCAGTCACAGGCGCTGAGGAGCTCATTAGAAAATCAATGAGGTATTCAATGTGTACACTTACCGATTGATTTTACAGGCAGGATTTATATATAACTGTCTGTGTTTTGTGTGTGTGTGTGTGTGTGTGTGTGTGTGTGTGTGGATTATAACACAGATCTTCCTCTCGTTTCAGAATCCAGAAAGAGCTAGCAGAGATAACCTTGGACCCGCCGCCAAATTGCAGGTAGGAGCCTGTTGATTGTGCGTGTTTTTAAAGAGGGCTATTTGCTCTGACACCTGAGGCACGTTTGTGTGTGTGTGTGTGTGTGTGTGAGTAGTGTGAATGGATTGTGCCGGCTCAGTGAGTCACATGAATAGCGCATAGGCAGATTATTGTGGCGTATTTGCACCACTGTTTGCTCAGGCTGAAGCTCAATGAATGTATGAATGGACCCTGTAAGAAGTCTGAGGCGTGAATC
Organism: Argyrosomus regius; assembly: GCA_946959425.1. NCBI lineage: Eukaryota > Metazoa > Chordata > Actinopteri > Sciaenidae > Argyrosomus > Argyrosomus regius. Next base: position 7,933,032 of record OX336899.1, on the reverse strand, counting down.
AGACAAGGAGGTAAAGAATCAAATAGAGAATATCTGTGCGATTGACCTGATTGGCAGTGTTTACCGTTAGGATCACTGTAGCAACAGTGTTGTGCTTGCTCACACTCCCTAAGGGTGGGAAAGGCACTCTGCTGTGGCTCGACTGGTTTGCGTTGGTTCATTTTCCTCCTCCGAGTCAGAGCGCGGTGAAAGACGGAGGGTGCCGTACGCTCCTGCCAGTCAACATCTGACTAAGAGCGTTCATTGTGTTGTTGGGTTTTTTTTTGTTTTTTTTACTGAGTCAGCGTTTGGTACTGACCTTCTGGGAGCAGCAGTATAGCGGGGCGTACTGGGAGGGTGGAGACTGTGTGACCGTGCAGCTTCTAACTGTGCAAGCAGCAAGTCACTGACGTCCAGGCATTTCCTGTAGGGCTGAGAAAGCAGGGAAACTCACTGATGCATCTCAGGCTTGTTGGCCACAGCTGGGTTTGGTCACTCCAAATATTTTTACCCGACCCAGAAAGCGGGGATGCACCGATCCAGTTTCTTCTTTTCCAGCACCAATCCCGACACATCAACACTGTGCTCATTTTCCATTATTTCAATCTTGAAAGATCACTCTTGTGTACATTAAATCTGTAACTTCACTTCATAAGTGGAGACATTCATACACCATCGTACCTTTTTAGGCTTCTATTGTTCTACAAAGTAGACAGTTTATAAGATTTGTGATAAATCAGCCTCACTTGTATTTCTTGTACCATATCTGGACCGTCGTGTTTAACTCGTCTAATATACGTAAAGTGCACATCTTGTGCTGTAGGATTACTCGTGTTGTGTACTCTGAGCTGCTGTGATAAACAATGATCAGAGTCTGTGCCGAACAGCTGAGGCGGAAGACCTCATTTAGATTCATTACACATCTTCATCTTATCACTTCACCTGAGCACGGATCTCTCTCTTTTTTTACTTGTTTCCCTCATGAAACAAAAGCAAGTGGATACACGAACATTACATAGATCCTCTGTAGGGTTTTAATCAGCAGTTTCTCTCCCATTATCATGACATTTAAACTCATACTGAGTGCTGGTATACTGACAATAAAGGGAATATTATGTTCCAGGATTGCTGTGCCACTACAATTGAGTCAGCGGCTCTGAGGGAATTTAACTTCGTTGAAATGGACAAACCATATTTAATGGATCAGAAACCATTTCAGTGGATCTATAGGTTTACCTACTCCTGTTCAACCAACATTACCGTGTCCATACAGTGATTCAAAAGAGCTTCCCAACAAAGAGTGCAGCTTGCGACATCATCTTGTCAAGTTTTGGTAATACTAGCTGATCTGGAATGACGTTGTCAGCACTTCCTAATCCACAGTAAAGACCTACCACTACCATCACGGCAAAATGTGTCTCTTGTGAAATACATACAGGGATTGATGAGTGTCAGAAGCAGTTTAACACTTCAAAATTATAATTGCTGGAAAGTGGAACAGAAAATTGTGAAATGTCGACGATCAGGTTTGGCCAGTGCCGCTTAATCCACTTAATAAGGTCAGTGTCAGGACTGATCTGACAGATTGAAGCTGTGAATCCCTGCTGATCCCTCATTTTGCCATTGAACCCAACATACATTTCATTGCAGCATATATTGGAAATGAAAGTTTATCCAAGCATAGGACGGCTACATTATTCAAATGGTTACAATTGTGAAAGAGACTCCTGATTACCTATCTTACCCAAACCTGAGATGGATCGGCCCATTTAAAAAATGCACAGACCCAAAGCTAAACACTTCAAACAATGAGGTTTATAATGAAACATGTATTGGATCGTCACTTGTGTTGCCACATACCCTGAGTCGAGGTGTTATGAAAGATAACTAAATAACTGACCTGAGACCTCAATTTGAGTTTTTAATGGGAACCGATCTACCAGGAAAATATCTGTTTAACAGTCATCAGCCATCAGATATCTGTTGTGCCTTGCCTCTTTACCAATGTGATATCATTTTCTGAACAATAAGTGTGAAATGGATGCAGGGATGATTGCAACAACTCAAAGCTTAATTTTTGTGAGAATAAACCTTGAAGGAGAGCAGCTGCACTCATTGTTCTTTTGTAATTTTTTGACAAATGTTACATGGCTCACTATGTTAACTCATCAAGAGGATGTAACATTGTAAAAAGGTGTTCACAAGTTTGTCTCCGCACACAGGTGCGTGTAGTAAACGAAGGGTTGAGCCTCTTACCTGTCACAATAGAACAATTCCTCAATCACGCTGTTTGCAGTTTGAGGTGTCTTTTAGCCCGGGCGAAGAATGGCAGAAAATAACCTGTTTACACGAAAGAACTATCTGTCACAGTCGGAGAGATCTCCCCGACACGTCGCAGTCCGTTTGTCGGCTCTGCGATCTCAAAGACGAGGCTAATCTGGCTGAAGCAAGCCATTATGCTTCCTGACAAAAGAGGGCCAAACAGCAGAAGGAGGGGGGGAAAAAGAAATTTCATGGGTAGACGTTTGTACAGAAAATGACATTTTTGTGTAAAGGGAGGCTTCCTTGAAGAATGTCCGTGCTGGAAGGAGCCCTCGTGACGAATGGATTGAGCTCGGCCGCAGTCAGGAGTCCTCAGCCATAAGTGAAAAATTAGGCTCAGGCTTGCTCGAGCGCATTTCAACGTCGAGGCAGAGAGAGAACGAGCCAGCGGAGGCACAGGCGCTACTTGAAATGTAGATTTCTGTATTCATATGCCCCTTGGGGTATTTGCCTCACTCTTAACAGCTCCCGATCCCCCCACAATGCTGTCACATCCCCGGTGTTTGATTCAGCCTACACGTTTTACCACAACAATCCCGGACTCAGCCCGCTCTTTTGTGCGATAAGCGAATGCAACAATCGCACATTGTGAACATTAAAACCTTCTGCCGAGATAAATTCCCTTAAACCCGTACTGTACCTCCTCGCGCACACTGTCTGTTTGAACAAAAGGCTCCACGTCTCCCCCAGCCCCTTTCTTCACCTACTAATTGATCTGACAGTGTTAAATAGGCTGCGTTCGCTGAAAGACATCAGATGTGAGGGGTTATGAACGGACGCTGTGATGCAGCTCATTACTCCACAGGCTTCGGCTCTTTCTTTTTTTTTTTCTTCTTCTTCTTCTTCTTTTTCTTCTTCTTCTTCCTCTCTGTCTCTCTCCCCGCCAGAATAAAACACAGCTCATGATCACAGCCGCTCCTACAAACATCCTCTCTGGCTCATTTTCTGCATTCCCTTCCTCAATAGAAGGAAGGTTCTGTAATCCCTCTTGGGAATGAAGACAAAAAAACCCACCTTTAACTTTTACTAAGACAGCACGCCTTGTTTTTAGACATCATTTGGCTGCGTTTTAAAAGGACTTAGCAGATTTTTTTTTTTTGCAGTGTGAGGAAATATTTTTCATCATTCTTTTTAATCATCTTTGTCACCCTGCCAGTGAGTAATTAATTGAATGTGACAAGCGCTCTGGAAGGGTATGTAAATAGCCCCCACACCAGACACATTATATTAGCCCGGTGCTTGGTCGGCCTTCCTGGCTCTGTGTGTGTGTGTGTGTGTGTGTGTGTGTGTGTGTTTTCCATAATTACCATATCCTTTCATGATAGTCCTGGCAGCGTTTTGATAAGAATCCCCCATCGGCTGAGGGGAAACAATGTGTGGATTCCAAGGGGGAATTGGCCATGCTCTCTCTCGCTCTCTCTCACTATCATTCATTTCTCTCTCTTTCTTAATCCCGGCAAGACTTGTGTGTGTGTTCCAGAGGAATAACTTCCCAGTGAATATCGGTAAAGATCTGTCAGCGAAATGAAAGCAATAAGGCAGAAGAAAAAGTGTCTCTGCAGAATGGGTTGAATGAGAGAAATGTAAATCCATCCATGACTATCAGGCTCTAGATATGATTGATTCAGACGCAACTCAGGCTTTCATTGTCTGGGTTCACTTTCTCAAAGGAGGATGACAGACGCTGAGCTCAGCTTTATTAATGTTGATCCTCATCCAGCTGTCAAAACAGTCCAAAAAACAGAACCATCATGTGAAGAGTTTATCATGTTCGGTTGATCCAAATAAATGTTTTTGTTCATTTGATTAAATTACAATAAAAACCAAACTTGTGCCTCAACGAGTGATTAAAGAGAGCAAGAGTATCATTGTTCCTAATTTCATGCTATTATCCAAAGCTGGAAACAATGAAAATACACTTAGCAGTAATACACCGTGGGGCTACACTAATGTGTTTAGCATTTGCTAAAAAACTGATCTCAGCTCAGTAATGTAATTCATTCTTCAGGTCTTTCAAAGGCAGCAGCACATACCAGTGTTCCCACCACTGAGTTGGAGTTCCTTAAAGAGCCAATCAGTGTGGACTTTGGTTTTAATTCTGGTTCAGACAAGAGTAACATTCTGGGTTATCACTAAAGCCAAAACCCCACTGGGCTCACGTTGCAGCCGCAATGCTTTTTTGGTTTGTTCTCCGCACGACTTCAAACCCTATCAGGTGCTTCTCAGAAAAAAAGAAGTGTTTTGCCCACCAGATTTTGTTTATTTGCTCAGATTTGGTCATTTTTCTTGGTTTATGTGTTTAGAAATTCTAAATATTTCCAAATGCTACATAGTTAAATTGTTTTCTTTTTGGCTACGTTTACAATCCGAAGTTTGCACGGGGTGTTTTATTTTGAAAACCAGCCGGATTCTGTATGCCGTTCCAGTTTGAGCTGCTCTGTGCAGATTGACATGGGTTGCGCGCGGCGTCGATCCAGAATAGAACAGCCGCGAATTCTGGCGGAAACCTGCTTCTGGGACGCTTCTCAACCTGAGAACGGCCATGATGAGCTCCTGTGGCCGTGGTGTACACGGAATGTGTCGCATCTGACATCTGATTATTTTAATTTTTCTTTTTATGTTGTTGCCTGAAAATAGAGTGGTCAAAAAGATGATGCTGTTTTGTCAGACCAGCACTCCAAAAGTTACAAATATTCATAATACTACCATTTTAAGACGAGGCAAAACAGTGAAGTCTCACTTTTGAAAAGCTGAAACCATCAAATAGTTATTTTGGGGATTTTGTTTTGCTGGAAAAATGACTTAAACAAGTAATTAATCATCAAAATCTGACTAACTTTTTACCTTTTAGCGTTTTATAGCAGCATCAAGCCTCATGTCAAGACCATCTGGCTACATCATAAATATTGATACCTTTTTTTATCAAACTAAACTTTACCTCTGCGGGTGTGACAGTTATGTGGGCAGCCATCTACTGACTAATTTAATGTAAAGAGGAAGGATGAGTCAAAATCTGGGTGGCTTACCGCTTCTGGTAAACTATTTCCTGGGGGAAACCCTGTCCTGCACGCATGGTGCAATTCTAGCCAGGCAAAACAAGTCAACAAGCACTCCTGCCGAGAAACACTCGCTGCTTTCTTGATCTCCAGGTGTGTAACGAAAGTGCAGGGCGTACCGGTAATGCCCAGGTGGTGGTGGTGGTGGTGGTGGTGGTGGTGGCGGTGGTGGTGGTGGTGGGGTATGTCAATAAGGGTTTTTACCCCAGTGCCAGCCACGTGTGCAAGAAGCGTATCGGTGATGTTAAAACAAACTATGCGACATGCAAGTGAAATGTCAGTCAGCATGAATGTGAAGTGATACAAGAAACATTAACGTTGATGCAACCTTAAAAAGGAGGAACACAACTCCGGTGAGCTGTAATGACGAGGAAACAAATGTTAACACAGTCATAATGTCGTGTAGTTGCAAAAAACAGAGTCTGTCCTCTCACTTCGAAGGATTTTTATAATGAAAAACATGTAATATGTAAACTGTTTTGCAGGGAAGGCAGCATCAAAAGGAAAAAAAACAATATTTGTACATTTAAGTCACTGATATTTTTTTTCAGCACTTAAACTGAGATCCTTTTGTGTTGGTCCAAAAGTCACATCTGGACATTGCAGCAAATAGGAAAGTACTGCAGATGTCCTCGGTTCTCCTGGTCCTGGTCTGGCCAGCTGGACAGTGGAAAGTAGTTTGACTCTGAGTCAAGGTTTTTTTTTTTAAAGACCTTAACAGACAACGTTTGTTTTCATAAAAGCCAGAGAAGATATTTTATTTGTGTTGGTGAGGTATACAGTCTTCCTGGCAGCGGCTCTCATACATCTCTTTCATGACTGTCATGTTTTGTGAGAACCGTTGGTCTCTCAACAGCCGTTCCCGTTCTGAGGACTGTAGTCCATCAAAGGCATGAATAGGGGTGAGTCTTATATCAGTGTCATCACACATTTCTAGACTGCTTAACTGTCTAATGCTGCCACATTTGTTTCACAGATGTCAGCATGGACAATATGAATTACACTGCCCTCCTCACCTTGCCTTCAGTAGTCTCTCAGTGATTGACAGAGGCAAAATTAGTGGAGGATGTTATTGACTCCTGAGCTGTGCTGCCTGTCAGCTCATTTCCAGCCATAATAAACTAATAGAGATGGAGCTTTTACTACAGAGATGATAAATCCAAGAGCCAACAAAGAAGTGTACATGTCCGAACCAGTGGAAACACATTTTATCACAGGCACAGACGTCGAGGCGTCTCTGCCAAACAGCTTTCAAGATTTTTTTTTTAAAGAGGGTGACCTTAAGTGGCATTGTTAGCCACGAGTGAGAAAAGACTGAAATCAGCAGCAAAGTGAAGTTGTTAAAATGAGCTGAGGCAGTAAAAAATAATTTCCTCATAAAGGTTTGATCATTTTTTTTAAACAGGACTCTTTTTAAAGGACTAGTGTGTAGACTGATTGCAATCCTCTCGCCTCACCTTCTAATCTACAGTGGCTGCCCTATCGAGAGCCAGTGTTTGCTTTGTCTGTTCTAGACTACTGTAGAAGCATGTCCAACCATAGACTGTATAAAACATGGATGTCGTATCCGTGACGTCACCCACAGGTTTCTGAAGTGCCTCTAAAAATTGGCAAAGATTTGGTTCGTTGGTGGAGCTGAGGCGGGCTGAATGAAAGCTGGGTGCTCAAACAAGCCATCTGTAACTACACCTACCTGTCAATCAAAGCAGCCACTAATTATGCATAGGATTAATCCTTAATATAATTTGAACAGGTGATTTATATAAAAATTTCAGACTCGGTACAGTTGTCATGCATGAGGAAATTAGCTATAGAGACCAAAACTGTTTTTTGTACCAGGCTGTAAACATGTTTATTTCTTCTGTGAAGTTGGACATTTTAACATGGGGACTTGACTTGACTTGGAGACTGACTCGTTCTGTAGCCAGCCTCAAGTGGCCATTAAAGGAACTGCAGTTTTTGGCACTTCTGCATTGTCTTCACTTTACAGCCACGTACATATTATATTCCATGCCGTATGCTGCATATAAAGCCGCCTAAATCTAACACACTGGACCTTTAAGAGAGTCCTGAGGAGGCAGGACACAATCCATTTATCAAGTGGTCAAATAAAATACAAATAAAGGACACCATAAAATCATTTTCTGATCTGATAGTAGCCATGCACCGATCCAATCTCTTCCCCAGACACTGATTCCCCAATATCAATAACCCAAATCAGGTCATTTGTCATAACCACTAGTGATCCGATATCAGCTCTCTTTCTTTCAACTTTTAAAATCAGTGAACCTTAGAGTGTGGAGCTGATTCAAGTCATTCTTCACTGTGTAATCTAATACGAGGCTGTTACTGCACATCAGTTATCAACTCTAAGTGCAGACATCCACACATCATCACCCACTGTACAATTTCTGAAGATTCATGAAATCATTACGACGCATCTACTTTGTAATGGCAGACACGGCATCATGTTCGACTTGTCTTAACACGCGCAGCTGCGATCGGAGTCGACGCTGCGCTCGCTGCCGTCTGTGCGTGCACAGCACAGCTGAGGCAAGAAGCACTGTTCACTTTCATTACATGCTTCTGCAGCTCTGCATCTCAATTTGTTTTCCACGCAAACCAAACAACGGTCTGCCACAGTGTAAATCCTTTGGAGTGTCTTTTTTTATCCCCAGTTGGAGTTTTAACCGTGTTTTTCTTGTGTTTGTCTAAAGTCCTCAGTGTAACATGCAAGGCATTTTAGATCCATTATTGTTAGACTCTGACTGAGAGCGATGTTTATTAGTTTATTACTTTACTACCCAGTCTTTCAGTGAGTAAATGAGTAATCCCTGACAGGTTATTTATAAGGCACATGATACCAGAACGAAGATGTGTCAAATTCAGCATATGAAGCTAAGTAGTAAGAAGACCAGTTAATATTTAGCTATAAATACTGCAGCGTCTTCTCTGCCGTCCTGTTCTTTTCCCCTGGAATGTTTAGGGGTTGAAATGTGGCTCCTGTGAAGTGGTCTGGACCGGAGTTCAGGTCTGCAGTCCAGCCCTGCAGCGTCCTAAGCTAGCCAGCGAGCCCAGCCCACTGTAGCCATGGTCTTGTCAGATAAATAGGAGGAGGTCCAGTTTGTTATCAGGAAACATCCCGCAGTGAAACAGCCGGCTAGTGGGGCACACCAGCTGTTCAGCCGGCAACTCGCTGCTACAGACTAAAAGCTGCATTAGTTCAGACACAAACAGACACTGAGAGGAGGGACGGTGCAGTCTAAATGCGATCAACACCGCCACCATGATTACAATCTGAATACAATGATTACTTCTATTAACTAAGAAACCAGTATGTGTTAGGTACTTTGCAGCATGCTGTGCTCATTGGTGATGAGTATGTGTATTTTTGGTTCATAGGAAATAGTGCTGAGTCTGTGGTTTACGGCTGAGAAAGAGCACAAGTGTAGCTACCATGGAAGTTCACAGCATATGGGGGTGGATTATAATAACACCAAGCTGTTTTCTGACAACAATGCAGCCTGAAATGATGAAACAAGGTCGCACTATTACTCTAATTTGTCACCACTCATCTCTTTGTTTATAACACACGTGTCACACTTAAAATAGCTGAAATATTTCCACAACACCAGAGGTGTCTTACTCGTTTCAGCTCAAGGTTACAGCTCTTGAGACGTCTTCGCTGTTATTGTCAAGGACACAACCTGCTTGTCATCCTCCCTCGCACATGCGATATTAGAGGGCAGGGACGCTGTCGGTGCTGTTTAGCCTGAAAACCACACAGTTGACTTGGCGTGTGTCACTCGATAGCTGCTGTCAGCCTGGACCAATTCATCGGTTTGGCCGACTAATCCGTGCCATTAGGATGTTTTTAAAACTATCTAGAGGAAATTGGCTCTAATAATGATCGATGGCTGCGCAACCTTCACCAGTCCACCAGTTAACCATCCAGTTAATCGGCTTTCGACTTTCCAATCTATCATTCTTATATCAGTCTTTAAAAATCTGTCAGTTTACCTCTACTATTGACCTTTTCTGTGCTAATTTAGTCAGGTCATTGCTTATTCTTAACTGATGAGCTTTCACAATTTAAATTATCTTTTGATACATCGGGATTCCATCCCTATGACTCGGTGTTTACTACTGCTTGACATTAATGTTGACGATGCTCTTTAAGTCTGCGTAAAGGCAGATCTGAGATTTCTTTCAAAATACATTAAATATGTTTGAAAATAGTTGCTGAAAACACATGAAAAGACTTATAAGACGATATATTACTGAAATGTGGAGTTAGAGGTTAAAACAGTTTTTCACCAGTTTTTAGTTCAGGATTTTGTGGGCGGTCCTAAAGGGTGGCTCGATGACACGCTGAGGCCACCCTGAGCGTACTCTCGCACCCCTAGCAGAGAGATAGAGATTAATTAAAATATAATTTTCTGAACTCATCTGACACGTTTCAGTCACTTCAAAATTGCTGCTTGACTGCTCCCACAAGTGGGCGTGGCTTCAGCACATTCAGCGGACATGCCCCCACAGTCCTGGAGCTGAGAATACTGCTCATTTTTACCCCATTTTGACACCTAATTTCATAAACTTGTCGATATTTTTAATAATTCAAATTTGGCTTGGTGGTTAATAACACTTTCTTCTTTTGTCTGACAAACTCCGAACAATGGACTTTAAAATACATTTTTGCTTAGGCCCATGGGTCGCTGGGCTTGCAGTAAACTTGTGGGACTTCCCTGGCCAGGAATGTCATACATAGTAGTAGTGGGTATTAGTACAGTGGGATCACTGGTGAGCCACCATCACCTAATCATATTGGGTTTTGGCGCTTAAACACAGTGACAGGATAGGATGATTTCATTTAGGCCGGAGCCTTTTATATTATTCTGCCTTGAAAAAGACTTCATTATTTGTGTTGTTGATGTATTGAATTTAAAAATTGGATTTCAGTGAAAGTGAATACTAGCCCGCTCTGTGTTATATTCTCAGTAAAGATCTAAGGGGATACCATGCAGTGATGTCTAAGCACCACAGTTGTGCCTATTTCAGTTCTGTTGTTTCCCCACTAAGACCAACATAAAATCATCCACCGGTGCCGTGTGAACCATTTGTTAATGCATCCCAACGTTCCTGTAATCTGGTGCTGTGTAAACACAACTGCTGTTTTCTGTACATCACATATGCTTTGAGGATTCGGCAGAACGCTTAAAGTAAGACTATCTGGACAGATATAGGCAGCAGATCTGCACACAAGCACACACAAGTGGACCATTCATTTCAATGACTCTATCAGGGATTATGTGGGTGTATGTCTAATGGAACATTTACTGCAGTGCCGGGCTGTTTTGGGCCTCTTTTGTTTGTCTTGTAAGAGATTTGAACAAGCTGTAGATATCTTGATCTGTCAAATCACTCCAGATTTGTGCAGTGATGCCTGCTACATGGGAAGAACCCCTGGGGGGGTTTGGACCCCTAAAAAAAAAAAAAAAAAAAAAAAAAAAACCTCCCCAAAACAAACAGTTTCAAAAAGTCATTGTCTTTTAAGCTTGCGGATTGTTTGAGGAAGAAAAATGAATAGAATGGTAAGTTGAGCAGAGAGTGACGGAGAGAGACGTACCCATCTGCTTCAGAGAGGAAACAGCGGAGGGACCTTAAAGATTTCTGCAGCCCCCCTGCAGGGAGACGACGCCACTATAGAAATACTAATTATTCGCCATCTTGCCAGCCAGCACTGCCGCTCTCCCACTGGCTGACTGTGAAACCCTTTTTGATTTTCACACTGCGTGCAGCTTTTGCTTGCTTCACACCAGGAAAAAGGCAATTATGCCCGCCTGTCTTTCCTGTTTATTTTATATTTTTATGTACATTGTATTTACTCGTACAGGAAACATTATGTTTTATAGTACTGGAGGCATTTCTGAGGTTAAACTTTCATGTAGTAACACTACCTGGGTCCAACTTGGTCCCATCAGTCGTCACATAATCACAATTGGCTCAACAGTCCCTGCCTTGAGACGTGCCTCTCGCTGGTGATTATCAAACTGACTTAGTGTCTGACCTGCAGTGCTAAAGTCTTTTTTCCCCCTCGAACATCAGCTGATTGTGACTAATTTGTTCTTTTTCCTCCACACTAACACTTTGCTCTAAATAATCACCACGAAGTGAGCGCGAATGTTGTGTTTGACGAATCACCTGCTGGGCTGAAATCCCAATGCATCTCATCTTGTCATCAGCGCAGTTACTCCGTGGCGGCGGCCTCTCTCATTTAATACGTGGTCTTTGCCGTGCGATACAGCGCCGCTGCTCAATTTCCCTAAAGCTTTATAATATTATATTTCATTAAAATGTCATCGCTTCTGTCAGCGGAGGTGCTCTTTATTCCTGGTGCAGCAGGATGCCTCGACTTTATCTATAATTCTTAGTAAGAATCATTCAGTCTTTTATTCATGTATTCAAGGTAAAAATGTAATATTAAACTATATTTTGTCATTATTAGATAGAGACAGAGTATGGGGAGAGAGCAGTATGCCATGCAACAAATGTTCCTAGCTGGAAGGATGTTGCAGTTATATGGTTTGAGTCTTAATCACTCGTTAACTAGTCGACACCAGATACTAGTCAGTTAAACTAATTATTAATATTTTATTAATGTTAATAATACAATAATACACTGCCATGGTTGTATGAGATGTCCATCCATCCCTACACCTAATTTCAAATAGTAGTTGGAACATCTCCAATCACAGCATGTTCACTGACATTTTAATGCAAATAATGTAACAAACTGCCGCCGCGTCAAATGCGTGTAACAGGACATACCGTAGTGTGTAACTTAAGAAAGTAACTTGTAAATTCAGGGTGTGTGTGTGTGTGTGTGCATAGTTTTGATTGTCGACTAGACTTGTTGACTATTCTCGACTATCCCAGTGGAAAAGTATCTTATTTCGATCCCGTCCACCGCTCTACGAAAGTAAGTACCAATGGACACACAGCGGGGGAAGGTGGGATTTATGTGAAGGACCCATATGTGACCTAAACAGCTGATCTAGAGTGTTACTGTTACTGCACTGTCTTTTCTGGAGTCTGTGATCAAACACAAAGGAGGGTGCCCTTGTGCTTTTCTGTGTGTGCAGTAGGACGGGGGAGTAAGGTCATCAAAGTGTGCTTTCTCTAGCCTGTATATAAAACTATATAAAAGTGTGTGACCTGCTCGAATGATCCTGTGATCTGACATTTGATGTGAAAGCGTGTTTTTTTTTTTTTTTTTATATATATATATATATATTCAAGAGGCTCCCACATATCGACACAGCACTGTAACCACTTTCTCCTCGCCTGTTTCTGCTGCTCCATCCTCATTCGTTTCCTCTCCCTTCTCTTGTCTAGCAGTTTGCTACAGCTGACTAAGCCCCATCTCTGCAGTGGTGTGTGTGTGTGAATGTGTATGTGTGTGTGTGTGTGAATGAGGTCATCATCAGTGTGCGTATATCAGCTATGCACATCATGTCTCTGTGTTGGATGAATGATTAGCCTCTCATTAGATATGCTGTCCTGTTTGGTAGAAGGACTGCAGTATCCTTCTCCGTCAGCGCCGCTCTGTCTCTTACAGAAACACATGCAGGCACCTACATATTCTTTCTATCCGCACACACACACACACACACACACACACACTGTTCAAACAGACACACAATTGCACTCACACATAAATGTACCACTTCCTCCCCGGCGCTTAAAGAGGAAACTTCATTCATGTCGGATACACAAAAACACACTTTCACTTCCTGAGCATTACCCATTAGGACTAGACTGAAACGTCCAGCTTTAATTGTCCTTTAAAGGGTATCTTACGGACATGTCGTCCACCTCTGATATGATGGTTTCTCACATACCCGCAGTCTGAAAGAACTTTAATTGATAAGATATCTTTATTTTATATTATTTAGTCTAGATTTGAGTGGACAGCTGTATCCAGTGTGGAAATACTATCTTAAATATATTAACAGTAATGATCCAGATGTAAAGCATCAGTATCAGCCTGTAGAAAACCACACTGGTTGAGTCTGGGCACCACTGTGGCCAACCACACACTCCAAATTACTGTAATGCTATGTATGTTGGTGTGAATAAGGTTTGCGAGTATCTTGATGATACATGACGGCTCTCTGTACCTCAATGACGCACGGTTTTCTTTTCTCTGGCAAGTTGAAACCAAATCCCCTGAATGTGTTAATGCCATCTGACTTGTCTGTGGCATTCGGTCCGAGGCTCATCGGTTCCTACTGAAGATCTTTACAAAAAGTTTCATTTTTACTCAAACAGGAGGAAACGGCGCATTTGTTGGTGACTGTTTGCAGCCTCAGATTAATCCACATTTGGTGCTCTAGTGAGTATTTGGGGCAGCGGGGCGGTGTGTGTGTGAGATCGAGCCGAAATAAACTACAGTGTGTGTGTGTGTGTGTGTGTGTGTGTGTGTGTGTGTGTTTGTGGGTGTGTTCGTGGTAATGAAGGACATACAAAGATAAAGATGCGGCTGTGCGGGGGGATAAATTGGAAGGATTGTTACGTGAGCAGATGAAGACATATATCTACTTGGATAGCACAGAAAAAAGATGCTCATTATAACTTCAGATCTCTAGTATTTAGGGTTTCAAAGGGGTGGTAAATTTCCAGAAACTTTTCATGGGAAGTTAAGCTGGGAATTTTGGTAATATTCCAAATTGGAAACTACATGGGAATTTATAGGAATTAATGTGTACTTGAAATCTGGTGGCTTTAGTCAAGATTATGCTAAAATATATTTTCCCCTGTTTAGGGCCAACCTTCAGTTTTGTAAATTCCTGATATATTCCCATAAGTTCCTGTTAATTCCCATAAATTCCCACAGAAAGTTTCCAACTTTGAAAATTTCCAGAATTTTGCAATCCAAATAGTAATCATCACGATGTTTCCTTCTGATCACTGTTCACTTCTATTAAACCTCTGTTGGAGTAAAATCCGCTGTGGTTTATCAATGGAACAACCGACCGAGCTAAGCTAAGAAACAGTAGAGAATGTCTGCCAGTGTTAGCGATTAGCTCACCAACTAGACCTGTGAGTGTGGTCACTCAATCATCGAGATTGTAGACCGCGTGCTACTGTAAAAACAGGTAGCTGGATGCTGCTGCAGAGCATCACTCTGTGTAAACACATTTTGAAAAACTGCTCCGCACTCGTCCCACCCCCACCCGAGCCACCGCGCTGCGAACATAAACGAGAAAAGTGAGTTAATGTGAGTAATTGTACATCAGCTCCTCTGAACTGTAGAAGAGTGGCTAAGTCGTGTGCGTGTGTGTGTGTGTGTGTGTGTGTGTGTGTGTGTGTGTGTGTGTGTGGCTGGTTAGTAGCCAGAGTCCCCCTGTCATCACAGAGATAAAGCAGACAGCTGACACAGTCCTGGGTGTCTCTTTATCCGCCTGTGTTGTTACAGCTTAACTGAACCAACCAGTTGTGAGTGAGGGGAAGATAAGGTGAGCTGCGCTCCACTGACACCAGTCATCATCGCGCATCCCCGAGGCTGATCCTGGCACAGAAATGTGTGTGGCCCCTGGAAAGCATGGCAGATACTGTACATAGTGTTGTTGTTGACTCAATTTTCTCAGGTTTCACCGGCATTTTGTCGTCCAGAACCTTATTTTGGTGTCAGTTTGTTTGCTCTGCAGACTTTGAGATGCAATCTTTGGTTACAAAGTCAGATTGCTTCTTTACTTTCATGGATGATTTCATCATTTCTGTACTCCTTTTATACGATTCTCTATCTATCATTTTCTTGCTCCTATCATGTTATCAGCTCTAGATAGTGACAGATTATCTTGAATCACTAAATTGTTGAGTGTCAAGTTCCTGGTAACAGACACTTTAATCTAATGTGTCTGTCAGTTTATGATTTTTTTTTTATCCATTTAGGCAACTAGACGTAGAGCAGCAAAGCGTATGAAGCTGCAGTACCCACATAAGCTGACCGTGTTAAACTGGTACTCTTTTAACTTTAAGCTCGGATGTTGCGCTTCAAGTAACTCAATTTTACAGCAGATGTTTTGACTTGTCTTAGCAGGAAAAGCTCAAGTGTTAGTGTTAAGACTATGCTGTATTGAGCGTTGAGCCAACATGCACTGTATCAGGCAAATTCAGCCATTCTTTTTATTAATTAGACCTTTAAAAATGGCCTGATGCTAGTGTGCCATTTTCAAGACTGTTTATTTGTTTGTTTGGCACTGCAGCCTTTTCCACTACAGGAACTTAACAGCCTGTAACCTGCAGCCTGCCGGACTTTTAGAGGCCTTTGTCATTAAATTAACAGAAGACTCCCACTAACAGGTTGCTAGAGTGAGGCTCCCACACCGCTGGCCAGCTCTTCTCTCAAGTCAGGTCGCTGCCTCAATGTACCTGCAGCCAAAAACATCCGGCTGCTCTTTTTTTTTGTCTTCCATTAGAAGACAAGGAAGCAACGGTAAAGAAACCGGGAGGCAAGAGCGCTTTCTGACATTTTTATTCCTCCTTAAAGGGACATTAAAATAGCTGCGTTTGGTCGAGCTGCCCTGCTGCTAAGTGGAAGAACGACCTCACTATTGCAAAATAAAAATACCAACTCTGCTTGAAAGTTACTGGGAAATGTGTTTCCACGTACTCCTCCACACTCCCCACAACATCAGTTTACACAGACAAATATAGCAAAACCCACGTCGAGTATTCAGAATCAGAATATCAGCCGCGTGTTCAAACAACAAGCGTTCCTTGCAGTGCTTTTCTAAACACGTCCTTATTGATTTACATGTTGCAAATCAGCATTTCCTCCCTTTGAGGATATTTGATTAAGTATCACCTCCTGAGCAGTGCCGAAATGTATGTTCAGGAAGTCTCCCCCACAGTGAAGGGGTAACAGTGGAAAGAGTGTGACGATGGCTGCACCTTGACTTAGTGGAAAAGGCATCAAAGTGTGTTTATGAATGATAGGAAGTAGGTAGAAAATTTGCATTTAGTTTAGTTTAAGTAACCAACGGAGACATGCACACTATTTCTAGTGATCTTTTTTCGCCCGACAAAAGCTCTGTGCTGTGTCTGCTGTCAAATATCAGTAGATGTAAATATATTTTTACATTTTTTTGGTGGCATTTCACTTTATTTTTGGATATAGGCAGGGAAGCTAAAGGGGATGACATGTAGAAAAGTGCAGGAGCCACTGTGGTAAGTAAGAGCTCAGCCTTGATACGTGATACGGGGTCTTCCAGGTGAAAATAACCCTTAGCTCTTCATTGTCCATCCAAGGCTGTCATGTACGCAAGTTACACTTCCCGTTTCTCACAATCTGAGAAATCGATGTTGGATTTTTGAATTGAATTACTTACCGTAGACCACACTGTCATCTGCAGGCTCTACTCTGGTCAGCCTCCGTCGCTCTCATTGCCTACAGCACATTTGCATCCTTATGTATATGAAGGTACAGCTGTATCTCTGACAGACTGACAGCTGGGATGTGAATGTGGCACGTTTCCCTCAGGGAATTTTCTCATCCCTACTACGGTGACAGCGTCTTCCAGCACATAGCGCTCTCTTTATATGCACTCCATACTTTCTTTTTTTTCAACCATTTTAACTATTAATATGTTATTTAATTTTTAATTGAAACGTGGCTGTGGATGCTGCTGCTGCATAAACCTTTTTGACTGCCCCGCTAAAAAAAGGGTCAGCTGACCCCGTGTCCGCAGTTTGAGAAGCAGCTTCTTTGTTGAACTCACTTGAGTTAATCTATAATGATGTCACCCCCATGTCCACATGTTTTAGTCTTGCCCTTCACTACTCACTTATCGGACACAGATATTCAACTCAGTTTCTATTTGTACAAAGACTCGATTTGATCCATTTTACGGCTCTGTTTGGGGTTTTGCCTCCTACCTTGCAGCTTCCTAAATATAAAGCTGACTTTGTAGCTTTTGTCTCCTTCTTGGCAAGACGTCTCGCTCCTCTTGGATCAGGGACATTCTTCAGTTTGTGAAGTTGGAGAATGTTAGGTGCACGTTACACGGCTCAAAGTTTAATAAAAACTTGGGGACCATTTTTTTGCACATGGCAAAGAATTGATTTTTATGGTTATTCCAGAGTAGCCAGCCTGATTTTCTGCTACTTGTTTTTTCTGTGCATTTGATTGTTTTTTCTTTGTTTTATCTGTTGTTATATCTGACACTGTATTGATACTCGAAATGTTACCTTTTGATTCTGGCGTGTCACTGAAAAATCAATAAACAAATCTGATTCATTTTCCCGGTCTTGACCAAGCTCCTGCGGAGCCACAGAAGACATTAAACGACTGTTTTCATGTCCTGAATGGTACTTTACATGACTAGTAAATTATCTTTGACATGTAAATCAATGAAGTTAGCTTTTAACAGTCCATTTTTCTATGTCATAATGCTCTGGTTTCAGGTTTTAAAATAAGTAAATGAGTCTGAAACTGATCTGCAGTGTGAAGTGAGCGATGAAAAGGACTGAGTACTTGTAAGAATTCAGATTAAATGTTTCTCTAAACTCTTAAGTAGTGGGTAGTCTTTTGGACTGCAACCATAAATCTGTATTCTTTAACTGGTTCGGTGTCTGTTGGTTTGCTCCCATGGAGCTCCCACAGCTCCCACTCACTCCTCTCTGTTTATTTTCCATTTCTCATAGCCAGCCGATGCTTCTCTAAACTGCAGTGCTGCTAAATCAATAGTGCAGTGGGAGCCAGGCTACACCCACAGGCTCCACTGTAGCATACACTTCACAGCCGCCTTAAAATCAGCCCATAATGTGTTTCAGTCAGCAGACAACGCCACGGCAGGCGTGGGAATGATGTATTTTTTTATCGCTCGGGGATTGTGTTCCAAATCATCCCCTCTCTTTGCCTCTCAGGCAGCTCTGATCCCTCTCCGCTGCCTATCTGAAAAGTATCTGTCGCTCTTATCATCAACCACCAAAGAGTATTTTCATCCGCTCGCTCGCCTGGGCTGTCCTCGCTGCGCACACGTCCGCCCTTGATAAGATTAATTAAGCGCTCAGCTCAAAGATAGTTTGAGTTTCAAGGTAGTTGTACTGCGGCACGCCGACTGTAGGTCACCTGCACGCCAGATGCAGCACGATGGAGCCTGTGGGAGCCATTCAACGCCACTGGCCTTCCCGTTTTTGATACCAGTCACTGCACTGGCAACGCCCTGAGCCACCATTAATCAAAGAGCGCGTTGTATAGGAGACCACAGGGGGGAAGCGGCAGATTCGCCATACATCGCCAGATCATCCTCCACGCAGTAAATCTCTGGTTAATTGTCTCCATGCATGCCTCAGTTGGTTTTCCAGCTGATGTGGCTGCGCTGGCTGTTGAATTCTTAATGTGCCCTTTTGTGGTCTGCTTTCAACAGCTATCACCTTCAAGCCTCGGCTCTTAATGGGGGGTGTCTCCCCTTTTATTTTCAACGGCGGTTCAGCGGGGGGAAAACGGCATTAATGCTGTTTTAAGGTGAGCTAATGGATCAGCATAAATCATGGCCCGGGTGGATCCTTCCTTCCTTTCCTGAGCCTCCGCTGCGAGGACATGTAACCCTCCTCCTGCAGGGGTGACAGGGTTGGGTCCTGCCCGAGGGCTCATGTGTGGGTAAACAGTGAAATCTTGGCACCGGTACAAATAGATCCAATGCAGGGCAAGGCTACGGTGAGATTCCATTACTGTTTTGGCAGCGAGCTTTGTACAGACAGCCAGGCCCGAGCCTCCCTCCACCACCACCACCCTCCAGCCTTAGCAGCCACCACACACGCTGAGCTCCCTGCCAGGTCTTTGATTTCATTCAGGTGACGAATCCCCAGCAGCTGGCGCCGAGGGGGGAGGGACAGGACCCCAGAGTCTTCTGTCCAAGACACTGGATTATTACCATCATTTCCATCTTATTCTAGGCATAATAAGATGAGACCAAAGTCACAAACTATAGGCAGCATAATTAACATGTCAAGTATTGAAATGTTTGTGGATCTTAAAAGCCTTTG
This sequence comes from Argyrosomus regius, assembly GCA_946959425.1. Lineage (NCBI taxonomy): Eukaryota > Metazoa > Chordata > Actinopteri > Sciaenidae > Argyrosomus > Argyrosomus regius. Next base: position 7,913,623 of record OX336899.1, on the reverse strand, counting down.
TTGATATTTAAGTAGAATTACGAAAGAGCTCAGGTGAAAACTCAAAATGTGAGTAATTCAATTCAATTCAATTTTTTTAAATTTATGTAGCGCCAAATCATAAAAGTTATCACATGACACTATCTATGTAGAGCAGGTCTAGACTGTACTCTTTATAATATTTACAGAGACCCAACAATTCCCACCATGAGCGAGCACTTGGCGACTGTGGCAAGGAAACACGGAAAGTATTCATAAGGATGTTGAGTGCTAATAGACTCCTTAATTGTTGACATTTATTTGTAGAGGATAGACTGACTGAGCAAAAATGCTTCATAATATGAAACTAAAATCAAATCAGATAACGTCAGATCTTAAATAAGCTCTGGTACTGTCATAACCAGGAGGACCTAACTTTAGAGAAGAGTCAAACAAAAAAATGCTCATACTACTTTTTTAATTACATTCAGTCTTTAAAATTAAAACTTGAGCCTGAAATAGTTCAGTGTGTTCAGTGTTCTGTCTTTTGGTTTTGCCCTTTTGGCAGTAGAAAGAGCTTTCATTTCATATTTATATGTATATATGACTCAAAATGTCACTCACGCACCTCTGGTTCTCACCCTTCGTTCAACCATAATTCTGTATTCCTATAAATGAGAAATGTGATGAGAAACTCGATTCGGGCATCCACAATTCCTGCGATAGATAAGTATTTCCACATGAGTTTTAAAATCCATCACAGAGGCAGCCTGAGAGACAAGTGGAAGCTCTGCTGCTGCCTCTTGCATGTCAGATGCCGAATCTTGTGCTAGCATTGGGGCTCTTTCTGTGGTCCTATCTTCCTTAAATACTTTTATACAAGAATGACCTATTTATGGCAGATAGATGAAGCCACTGCACGTCTGAAAATGGCTTTAAATCTTCTCATATCTGTATGAAACAGTGGAAAAATCTTCCAAAAACTAGACGTTCTTTTTCTTTTTATGCTCAGCACATAGGAGATCCATCCGTGCAAGGGTGGTGAGAGAGATCAGGAGGACGAAGGACAGAGTGAATTATAGATAGACTGAATGTTTCTGGCTGTGAGTGATTGCAGTCTATGCGAGCCCATCTCAATAGAAGAGTGACGTAAAATCAATGCTCAGAGTGCAACCTAATCAATGTTGCCATGATGACTGTGGGGAGGGCACTGAGAGATTGTTTTATTTGGTTAGCCTGAGAGGTCACCCTGTGTTTCCTTTTGATACACCTTCTCCTTTCACAATGAGCTCAGCGCGGCGTGTTTTTTTTAACACTAATGTGAAAGTGCTGCAATTTTGACAGCGCCGTGCTCGCTCGCCCAGCACTGCTCAACATGTTTCTCTTTTTTTTTTTTTACAGTAACTTGGCAATTTTCCTCAGTCATTTAATTTCGTCCCCACAGAGAATGTGTTCATTTGTGTGAGAGTGGCCCGCCATCAGCTCTGCATACGATATTGAGAGAACGGCTAACAAGACATTCACTCACAATAGCGAGCTGAGTCGGCAGGTCTCTGTGACCTTGGTGTCTATATGTGTGTGTGTGTGTGTGTGTGTGTGTGTGTGTGCCTCTTGAGGACTATGTAATGGCAGCGCCTGGTCTTGTAGAGAGGCCAGAGGAAGAGACTCTGATATATTATTGAAACGTTATTTGACTTCATCCCTATGGACTTCATCTTAGATAATAATAGCCACACTTTACTTGAAGTGGTGCTTACAAGGCATCAAAAGTATATTACAGTGTGTATAATGGTGATTAATGAAATCAGAGGAGGGTATAAAACAGAGTCTGACAAAAGTGGAGGTGAGGTGGCGGTAGTTTTTGAAGTGTCCCAGGTCACTTTCACACCATTGATAGCTCTGAGTTTTTTTTTCGGATAACCTCTTCATACTTTTCACACATCTATAATTCGCACACTTTCACATGCATCAAAGCATTGACAAAGTCGTCCTCTCTTGCCCAATTTTAAGCGACACAAATTACGGTTCTTAAATTTTGGCCTTTAAAGCAGCATAAGAACCGCTCGAGTCATCGTTCAACCTTTAACGCTTCACTTGTTTTTTCGCCTGTTCTATGTCAGCCAGTCTCATAATCTGTCAGCTATCATCTGACGACGATTTAGCCTCTGGGGACAAAGTGTCTGGGCTTCCGGTGTAGCCAGCTGATATCCAGAAAACGGATATCTTGGTCAAGATGTCCTCTGCAGTCGGGTTGGCAACTTGATACGTGAGAATGACAAAATTTCTGCTAATCTGTATGAACAGATATCCGCATATTAATGTGAATAAAAAGCTAAATCATCCTCAGACAATAGCCAATGGGTTTCCGAGACTGCATTTCAGCCAATATGTTCCACCTGGTCCCTTGCCTACGGTAGAATCTGCTTTATTCAGCTGCTTTCAGAGCTTAGACTTCAAATGAAATTTCAAGTGTTTCAAATGTTTTACTGGCCTCCACTTCATCTGAATTCACCGTCTCGTCAACTGGCACTTCAACTGACGATGCTTACATTTCAGCCAACATTTCACCTATAGCTTCACACTTGTTTTAACACCTTTTTCACGGTCTGATGTATCAGGGGGAAAATCCCAGCGCCCATCTGCTGAGTCTCATACGTGTTACCATGGTTACAAAATAAAAATCCCCTTTATAGATTGCTTAGTAGATCGCTTCCTACTATCTTCAACCTCATCCTGTAGAATTGAGCAGTATTTTTGAGTTGATGCTTAAATTAGATATCTCTTATCACATGTCCGCAAGGTCCATACCGGAGTTTGATTGACAGCTTTCACATCGTCCCTATGTGAATTGAAGCAAACCGGCAAATACACCAGACTTCATTTGAACCACACCAAACAGGTTAGATGTGAGAGCGCTCACTGTGTCAACATTTTGACTGGCTGGCTGTCTAGCCTGCCATGCGCTAGTTGTCAATCACTTTGATATGTTGTCACAGGTAAATTCCATCACCACCTGTCAGATGTTTCAGCAGCATTTACAGCAACCTTGTGAGACCAACATTAACTGCCAAGATTATATTAATAATGTGAACTACGATGGACTCCATGGGTGGTCCATAAATACAGTTATACAGCCAAACCCCCCAGACCTTTATTCTTGCCAGTTCTAGTCAAGATCACAAAGTTTCCAATTTGTGTCACATGTCGAGGTCCCCTTACTTGCTACTATCGCATCGTCCTCAACAGAAGTTTTCTTAGCTGTCATTGAACAGTATGTTAAAACTTTTCATTGCGACCTATCAGTGTTCTGCAGTGTTTCCAAGTCAGTATCAGCTCAGTTTGCTTGGAACTTGGAGCCCACACAAATACGTTTCCTTTGGTTTGTGTGCGATTGTTTGAGAGAGAAAGAGAGAGCATTGGTCGAGAGACATAGACAGTGAATGAGAGTTAATCAGCAAAATAAAAAGTTTCCCAGCCGATACGTTCGACACACCTCCAGCAGCCTCCCGACACACCGTTGGACAACCCTGTGGCGATTCGCCAAAGCGCCTGATCGTGTCTGAATGTATAGTGAATAGCTGTGCAACAGTGTCATACAGTGTGAATTCTGTAACTTTAGCATCACTTGAGGGAGAAATTTGAGGGGAAATTCCAAGTTCAAGAGGTTAATATAGCATCAGCATCATGTTGAGCCCGAATCTAATGCGATTTCAAAGCCCACCCTGTTCTTGGTTTTAATTAGTTGGTTTGCTTGCCCCCCTTCCTGCCTGGAAATGTGGATTTCTTTAAGGGGCACTCCAGCGTTTTTTCACTTGCTTGTCACAAGGAGGGCATGGAAACAGTGTGTATCCTGTCTTGAGTGGCTCTGGAGGGAGCTCTGAGAAAATAATCCTGATGATGTCATGGTGATGTCATCGGTTTTATCTCAATCTGGGCTTGAGGCTACACATTTTAACAGGAAGCCCGCATTGCCAACTTGTGGCATGGAGTTTCAAAGACATTTACCAGGCAGAGAGGATCTAAGGACAGACGCTGTCAAGTTGCATTATGGGAAGTTTAGGAGCTTTGACTAAAAGTCAGGATATCTCTGCCACTGCTGCATTGATTTTGGCCCAAATCTCTCTCTTGTAAGTCATCCAACTTTATGTGTGTGATACTAAATCACTTCAATTCACCAGATACTGATAGAGGTTGTACTTTATGAGGCAAAATATGGTTAGTAGACATTAAACAGAATGTCATTTCTCATTATATCTTTTTATTGGCCCCATCTGGGTGGCCAAGCTCACAGCCATGGCTCAGGTCACACACTGGACAGAAGTAGCCGTGACAGTGAGTTCATGTATCAAGTCGTCCTACAGCGCAAAAGTGTCAGATATCATTTTATCCGAAGACAAAGAACAAGCTGCCTTTGTGTTCAGTGGGTTTCCTGTCACTCCTCAACATCTCAGGAATTATTTAAAGCTGAAAGCGCTCTCTCTCACCTCGAGCGCGGTCTCAACACTTTCAGTGGAAGCGTTTATTGCTTGTAGCACGAAGCTTGAAAGGTTGAGGTGGCACTGGAGGCAGCGCTGAATTAATTCTAAACAGAAGCTTCACCTCGCCACAGAGCTCGCTGTTGTGAAGCAGCTGTTGGATTTTGTTACCTTTCAACAAGACGAGACACCGCCGACTGCACACACACACACACACACACACACACACACACACCGGCAAATCTTCATCCTCTCGCCAATGTGGAATTTTCTGGCCTCAGTTTTTTTCTGAACAGGATGAAAGAACTTTTGACTTAAGACGTTTTTACAAAAGATGAAAGAGGCTTTTTAGATAAGAGTGTTTTTCCGGGAAAGGAACATCACACTGGCACTGATGTGATTTTCTGAAGACCACAACTGAGGCCGTGAGGAGTGACCTGAATTCTCTCAGGACTGACTTTCACAATTTGTTACTTCTGACAATTTCATTAGAACCAGATTCAGTAAAAGTTTGCAAACGGCGCTACAGTGTATCATCAGAATACAAAAGTTGGAGCGCTGTTGTGCTTTTTACAAATCAAAGCAGCCCCAGTCCACGGAAAAGAGTTTGTCTACCCTGAACAGTGAGCTAAACGTAGTGTAAGTACGGTATATCAGGATTCACCCTGTAAGGCACAGACAGAGTTTCCTATCTTGTTAGAGCAGCTGATTAATGTTATAGCTGAATCATCAGTTGACACCAGTAGTACACACTAGACAGAAGTAATGGTACAGGAGCCAGGATGTGCTGATCAGGGAAGTGGCTGTGATTAAAGTTTATGCTTTTCTGGAGACTTGACACACAAGAAAAAGGACAGTAGAGTGTCCGTACGGTGTATTTTGGCCACAAAACAATGGATCCATGCGTCATATCCCACCCAGTCGTAGAGAGTAGAGGGAAAACTGAAAATGAGGGGACAGAAAGATGGCTACAAAGTCACCAGCCAAACTGGGGACACTGGTTCTTGGTCAGGCCCCTAAACCCCTCATGTCCAATGCACGTTGCACATGCATTTCATGGAACATATGGCAGTCCTGACTTACAAAATTTCCCTCCTCACTCCCCACCAGTACAGAGTCTGGTAAGGCAATAAAGACAAACAGGTCTCCTATTGTTTGTAGGTTCACATCTCCCTCTCGGTATTTGTCCTCCCAAACACAGATAAATGCCACACCAACCAGTTAGTGAGATAATGGAAAAAAGAAGGAGATGGAGTGTTCTTATCTGGTGTCTCCGAGAAATGCCAGCATTATTGGCTAGTGGAACACCGTTTCCTGCCTTTACTTGAGCAAGGAAACTGACAGCTACTGGGCGTCACTGATTTTTTTTCTAGATATTATGATCATTTATTGTAGTTTTTTGCCAATATTTGCAGCCTGGAGTGTTAGACAGTGGAAAGATGACCCCTTTTTGTATCTTGACTCGAAACTCTCAGCTATGGGGATGCCCCAGCTACACTCATTGTCAACCTATATGCCTATACAGACAACAAGAAGATTTCTGTAATGTCGCCCAAGCATGGGAAGGCAAACACCTCTCTAAAATATTATTGCACCACCATGTGTAAGTTGAATTTGCACATTATCTAAGGTGCTGTAAGAGCTATCAAAACTTGATTTACTATATCCAGATAGTATGATGTACAGCTGCATTTGTTGCCAAAGAGCTTACTCCTACCAGGATGTTGGTTTCTGCAGCGGTAACATTCCTTCTCCTTCTTAAAAGAGCAGCTGCATCCCACACGGATCACAAAGATGATTCATTTTTTTGTATCTTTTAATAAGCTCATTGTTATGAAGTGTTCCCAAAACCCCAAAGTGTACGTTTGTGGCTATCTAAACTTCTTCTGGCAGTTCCTAACATTTCAGAATAAACCTGGAGCTCTCCTAAGTGTTAGCAGAGAGAAGAAGAGTAACTTATTCAGTTGGGAAATTGATTAAATGCCCAAAAAGAAGGACCAAATATGCATCACGCTGAGAATTTTTGGCCAATTAGGACTGAACTGAGACATCCTAGTGTCTGCATAGTAAGATTTTCCTTTCCTTCGAAAGCGATGTGAAAGCCCCTTTTTCCAACTGTGCCATTTATCTGCTGCTTTTTCAGTCCAAGGCAAAGGACAGATGTGAAAAACCTTTTAAAAAAAACTATTCAGAGTCTTTTCATCTCTCAGCTCAGCGACTCGATAAGATTGGTGTTAGACTGTCACAGAGAAAATGATTTAGTCCTGTTGATCTCTGTCTCAGCATTCAGAGTCAACAGCTGGTTTATAATAACAGGATTCACTCTGAACTAAAGGTTGTTAGTCAGGATGAAAATAGACTGTAATCCAATTAAATCTGAATATTTGCTCTTTGAGAAAAAAAGGTTTTTAGAGCAACACGGTTTAGGTTTAGGCTTTCCCAACCTGATTCGTCTAGAAATTCCTGATATACATATTATTTTTCTTTTTACATTCAGAGGTCTTTTGTGTATTTTTTGAGTCTTCACCAACAAAACATCACCTTTTTGTTGTTCTCTATTTTCCCCCTCTCTCTCTCTGTCTCTGTGCTCTTTTATTGGCTGTAGTTCCGCGCAGCCAGCAGAGGAGGGTTAATGAATTACTATTTCCACACTGTAATGGGAGCCATTAATGGCTACAGCAACAGTAAAGGTTATCATAAACACATTTGCCTCCTTTTAGTGCCTGAATGTTTGAGAAGATGAGAGAGAAATGACTCACATCCAACCTTATCATTTGCTTAAATTATCACTGTGGATGCAGCGTAATAGGCTGCACAGGAGACATATGCCAACTAGTTACTGGGAAATTCATGAAGTCAACACAGTGATGTCATTTTCTGAGGTTTCATACGCAGGCCAAGTTTACGTTTTCTTTCCTTCTTTCCTTCCTTTATTAGTACCAACTGAGGTTTGTTTGTAGTACCAAGTGCTGACAGATAGCTTTGAATGTCTGTTTTCTTATGTTTTGATCAAATAATTCCCAATTTAAATAAAGAATTATACCAATTTTTAGACTTCTTTTAACTTCTTGTACAGCTGCTTGTGTGAAGCCACTGGGTCCCAAATCCACAACAGCCTTCTGGCTAGGTAATTTAGGGTCTTACATACATAATAGTAAGCATCTAAAAAGTATAAGGAAATAGTTTGTTTAATTAAAAATGTATAAACAACACTAAAACATTTGACAAAGATTCAGTGCCAGCTTTCAGTACTTGATTAATACTCCAACTGATGTAATCACCAAAAACTATTGACAGCTTTTGTACAAAATCTCTCATTGGTCCCAATGTTGTAACAAATGATGTCTAAGAAAGTTCTACAGTGTGTTGTCAACTGTCAGTGTGCACAGCTACTAGTAATCGATGATCAGCTGTTCTCATTTCACAGTATCAATTTCCAATTTCATTTAAGATTGTAAATAGAAAAAGAGTGAGTGCACAATTTACCCTATTGAAAAACAGGACTACGCTCTTTCCCGCTCCCATTCCATCTGATTTATTGGAAGAGGAAAAACCAATCTGTGTCCTCAGAAGAGTGTGGTACAGCAAGGCTAGATACACATACTGTATAGCCTGAGAGAATAGAGGGAGGTGTTGGAGCTAAAGCTAACAGCCGTGCTAACAAAATGACTAATACAAAATGAAGACGCAGAAGACATCCGCTCCCACCTCCTTCCACAGAGTCAGCAGCTTGGCTGCACTTTGCTTTTCCTGTATACTATAATGGAAATAATGTTTCTGTCATTGACAAAACAATTATACTGCCAATACAACACCTGAGTTTTGGCACTTATACAGAGCAATATTTAATAAAATATTTGATTTAATAAAAAACAAACACTGACAGCCTCACAGGAACTTTGTGCAAAGAATAGGTAAACAAGATTACAAGTCTTGACATTTAACGCTAGCTTTTAGCACTTGACAGTTTTTAATACTCTGTCACAAACACAGTTTGGTCAGCACCAAAAAAAATATATAAATGTTTGAGGCAGCTGTAATCAGGACACCTTAGGAGGGTAGAATGACACTTACCAAAGCAATAAAAAGGCTTGAATCAGAATCAGAATTGGTGTTTATTGACAAGTTTTCACAAACAAGGAATTGCATATTACATTACATGCAAGGCCTTGGCAGATCGGTGTATAACAATAAACGTAGTATGAAAAAAATATAGATAAAAATGGGAGCAAGTCAAGTACTACAATTCAAGAAGCATAAATAGAAAAATAGAAAATTGACAACGTGAAAGAATATTATAAGAACAATATGTACAATATGACAAATGGAAGAACTGCACAGTTTGTACAGGAATGTGCAAAAGTTCAAGCTCACAGTTTAAACAGTACTTGGGCAGCAGTAGCTCTGTCAGCACTAACTCAGTCCGTAGAGACCTGACAGTTCAAGTCCAGCATGGACCACAGCATGGAACGTGAACTGGTAGCTGGAGAGGTGCCAATTCACCTCCTGGGCACTGCTGAGGTGCCCTTGAGCAAGGTACCAAACCCCTAAAAACTGTCCTTTGTGTTTGTGGTTGTATTTCGGGCATATATGTGTAAAACTTGAGTTAAAAAAGAATTTCCCCAATGAGGGATCGATAAAGTTAATCTTCTTCTCCAAGGTAACTTAACTATGTAACGTTTAGAGGGTGGGGGAATAAGGGTAGGTGTCAGTAGCGGCTCCCGGCTGCGGATGGGAAAAAGCTGCTCTTATGCGGTGAGATTTTGGTCCTGATCTGAAGGGATTTAAACCAACAGTTAAGCAATACCTGTAGACTAGACTTATTTTTGAGTCATTCTGATACAGGATTTTAAAAAGGACGCTTTCAAGCCAATGAAAACAAGCATTTTCTATGGCAAACAAACAGAAAACGACATTTGATTTCGTCTCGGTATCATCTCCATCTAGTCAAGTATCGAATAAGCACTAACCAAACATCCTCTGTCAAAGACCAAACAGGATGTGTTCCATAAAGATAAGACGCGAGGTAAGTGAGTTGAGAATGATGAGCTTTTCCCATGACTGCACTGTCAGTGCTCACCATCAAAGCAAATCATGCACAAAGCCTGAATGGCCTAATTCATTTCAAACTGCTCTATATTGATGCAAATCTCACTTCTGATTTGAGGCATCGTTAAAGCGAGCATGCGAGGAGGAATGCGATGGATTTGATGCCTGCCCATGAGCTGTCACTAACATTTAGGAAGTAATCTGTGTCTTGATTACTTTCGTATGATCTCGTTGGCTAATTTAATATCTTAATGTTTGTTGATTTGTCCCTGAAGGACCTATTTGGAGATTATGAGCCGTGAGGAGAGATTAATGTGTGAGACAATTTATTCTTTTATTGGCCTTTATGTTTTATCCAAACAGTTTTCAGGTGAGTCGAGCCGGGCTGTTGTGTCTGTCTGAACTGCTGTTGTTGTTTCCATGGAAATTCTTCCCGCAGCACAAAATGTGCACACACACACACACACACACACATGCACACAGTCACTGCAGGGATGTAATGTTGCTAGGCAACGTGTTCAAGACAATGGGGAAGTGCAACTGGTTTAGTGCTGATTCAAAGGTTAGAGGGTGTTGGAGTTACACCAGGGTTGACCTTCTGCCAATCAGCACTTCTCGTCGCCTGCTCTTGTCACCTCTGCTCCCCAGTGAACTTGTGCATTGTGAATGTGTAGCCGAACCAAGTGAAGAGGGACAAAGGCCTGCACTAGCCAACCCTTAGTCCTGTTAGCTAAAGCAACAAAGGAATCAAAAGAGCCTTTTTATCTCAAGGGGATTTAAGCATTTCACCTCCTTCTGGAACCCTTTTACAATGGATCATTCCCCGAGACCTTGAGCCTACCCTTCATTAAAAGAACTGACATGATGATGCTGGTTAGTGTTTGCTAATGAGGCTTTATATTCCTGCTAACCCCGCAAGGAACAGCCTCCACTCTGGAGATTTACGGCTTAATAATATCTGCTATAACTATTTGATGGTTTTCAGTCGATACCTGCGACCTGCCGAGTTTTCTTTAATGAAATTTAGCAGATATTTTTAGAGCCTTGATTGACTGAATAAGTGCTTTCTAGTTGTAATGAAATAATTGCATTTATTAGGGTGTATTACACTCAGTTACCCCGATGTAGGCAGGGGTCCAATCATGAAAACATTGGGCTGAAAGGATCAGCGTCTTTGAAAGTAACCAAACGAAAACCAACAATATGAGCTGTCCATTGTTTTCCTTAACCCATAACTAAGTACTTTTTTTACTCCAAACCATGAAACCATTTTCCTGACCCCAACCAACTTGTTTGTGCAAACAAACAAGGTCTATGGTAGCGCCAAGGGCTCCCATCTAACTTGCTGGATGAAAGGTTGCTTTCAAAGTTCATGCTATTGTTGAAGTTACAGACATCCACAAATGTTAAAGTCAGAAGTTTATTCTTGACTTTGGAAACAGAATTTGACAAAAACAGTCTCACCACAAGGCCCAGTAGTAGCTGAGAGCTTCCAATCATAACACAAGGCATCCAAGATTATATCACAACATTGTATCCAATGTCAAGAATTGACAGCTGGATAAACTTCATCTTTTGAGGAGGATTGTGTGATATGATCGAAGACTCCAGGACAGCTACTAACCTTCAGGTGAGATTATTTCAAATCAAATGTGTTTCTGAAGCCACTTGAAGTGTATTTGAGTCAACGCTGTGCTGTATCATCTGTTGTCAGGTTTTAATCCAGTTAGTTTGTAATCTGGAATGGGAGGGGGGATTAGCCATACAGGCTGCAATGTAAGTAGATGTTAATGCTGCCAGTCGGGCTTCATCCTCTGCAGTCCTCTCCTCTTTGGTCGTGTCTTATACTGCGGCAAACAGAAGCTGAGGCTGACAACGTCCTGCTGGCTTGTCTTCTTGAATCTCATCGTACATGGACATCTATCCGTCTTTGTGCACCACCTCTGCCCTGCTTGTCAAAGAGTGCTATGCTATCACAATCTAGTTAGTCTATTGTTAGAGGGCAAAGCTGTTTGCCTGCTAGAGGATGCTGAGCAGAGGACCTCCTTTAATCTCACTGGGATTATTAAGGAAAATTACAGAGGGGGTTGTCTGTATTTGAATAGGCACTTCCCAATTAGAGTCTATTTGTTCATACTAACAAACACTTGGCATGGGATTAAAACCTGTGTTGGGTGACAGAGTTCAACTGGACTTGTTCACATAGTCAAACACACCCACTAAGGGGATATTCAGTTCAAACAAATGTCTCCCGACACATATGAACAAAGTCTAAATGTCTCTACATTGCCTCTTTCCTGTCAGCGATTCTGACTTTCCGTCCACGAGCAGTGCTTCTTTATTTACCTGTTTGTATTAGATTTGTGTGCTGTGGCCTCTCAGTACACTCCCCAGAGAGTCACTGACATTTGCGCAGTGCCCTTGAGCGTAGAAACATTGCTGAGGTGTAATAATAACAGTCTGTTGATGGGCTAAATGTTGAGGTGTCAGAGGCCACGAAGACACTGTAAGCAAACATGCTGTGTACGCTGAGTGCTCTGCACTTGGGGGCAGCGCAATAGGGTAGAAACACAACACTGATGTATTATCATCTTATGAAGCTGATATGTTAGGTGACTATTTACACAACCAGCAGACATGGAGCAGCATTAGCATTCATTTCTCTGGTAGCATGACAAATATTCACTCTCCTTTTAGCTCTGGTTTGGTCTTCACCAACTCCTGAGAAAAATGTCTGGCTCTCTAGCTGCTAAACGCTCCATTATGTTCACCAGCTGGTCACTAACTTTGTCTGTCTGCTGTTTGGTGCTGAGCAGGGTACGAAGCAGGATTTAGGGATTGGGGATTAACCCTGAGTTTTCAGTCCTACAATGATTGTTCACTTTGTGGTACATCACCATGGTAACTTATGTTGAACAGCTAACCTGCATTGGAGCTCTGGATCAACACTATAATACCACCACCTATTGACCAATTAGTTCTCTCGGAAAATGGCATAACCATTTGTAAAGGTCTTGTGGATCTATTGATTATTAAGGCCTATGTTCTAATAATCATAAAACATTATGACACCCATGTCTATGCATTATAAACATACTGCATTATACTGTACTGTATTACATCTATGTAAGTATTAATATACCATGACCCTTGTCACTGTGTCAGTAATCCTTTAAATTGCCATTATACTGCCTATAACTATAATTATATATTACTAAAGCACAGCATACATTATAAGTATGTTCCTAATGCATTATAAACATGGGAGTCATAGAAAATGTTACCAAATATTGAAGCTGCTTAAATTGTTAAACAGTGTGTAGGATTCAGTGGCATCTAGCGGTTTAGTTACGGATTGCAACCCCCTCCACTCGCCATCCTGTTCCAGGCATGAGGGATAATCTAGGAGAACGGTCATGAGAATATGTCATCACTATATATAGAAAATATAGAAATTACAGTAAAACCAAAAGCTGAACCAATTTGTTCTCACAGTCCACCACCAATTAGAACAAAAACAAATTCATTAAAGGAAAAATGTTTTGTGGATGTATCTTTGTTCAACCATCCCCGAATCCTCACAACCCCCCAGCTTTAAAACTGTTAGTGTATGTGACTCGACAGAGATGAACAGTCAGAGCTCCTCTGTGTCACTCAGCCTCATTAGCTGAATTGATTAGCTAACGCAATCATTGATACACCCACAGGGGAAAATGATAAATGATGCCACTACGAGCACAGAGGTCACCGAGCCACTGCTTATTTAAGAGACTGCTGCTGTAAGCTGAAATCAGGTGGAACCGTTGAAACCACAGCTGTTTGCAGAGGGTTTGACTACTCTGGGTTTGTACGCTTTGTGCTGCTTATATGTGATGTTTTAGCTGTTTAAATCAGTATTAGGAGTCACTAGTTTGTTGTACTTAAGATGCACGCATGACTTTCGGAAATTCTGTCCTGCAGTATGAGTCCAGAAAAATAAGATTTATGGTACACAGTTTAATATCTTGTGCAGACAGGATATGACTCTTGTGCACATAAGATAATAAGTTGTGTGCACACGTTAGATCACCAGCGCTCTGTAGCTAGGAGTCTTTGAAGGGTGCTACTGATTTTTGGAGCAAAGCAGCTAATAGCTGGTGTGCCAAAAGTTAGTATCTTTTCAAGTTGTGTCATTTATTTTTTATTATTATTATTTATTATCAAATATTTCTCAAGATACACAAAAAATGCCAACCATTAACCATGAACAGAGCCAAACTTCTTACCAATCCATATAAGGGTTGGGTGATATACTCAAATTTTCCAACAGGCCTCCAACAGCTCAACAACTGGCATTTGCCAATATATTCATGCAGGAGTGTGCAGACCATTAAATAAATAATGGTAGAATAAAAACTGTACTCAGCCAGTCGCTATAGATATTCATCTATTAGCCCAACCCTAATCCATATTGAATGTACCAAAATGGTGGACAGACTGAACATTGTAAGGAGTCCACGTTTCCCCAAATTTGTCTAATCATGAAATGATAATTAGAGTAAGAATAAAATAATGTGTTCATGCTGTGTCTTCAAAATAAGCCAACAAGTGATGGATTACTTGTACATGAAGTTTGCAGTCATTCAAACTTAGATTGTATCCATCTTCCAACAGGTGTACATGACTGATTGGACCAGATCAGACCTTATATCTTTGCTGCTATCAACTATTACTACCATTAAACAGACGGCTCACTTTCATGTTCTCAGGAACAAAGTGTTATTAGTCAAAGTGTTCAGACTATAGGTGAAGATTAGCAGAAAGCACAGTGTGTCCTTTGAAGATGTTAAGCGATCGATGCCTTTTATCATCCTGTTCCATATGTATACTCGTCAGTCCAGCTCCACGGGGCTGTTGTCTGTTTGTTAGCTTGAAGACAGTGAGGCTGATGGGGGGGGGGGTGATGAAGCTGAGTACACTTGCTCATCAGATCGTTCCTTTTAGTTCCCGTGTGTTTGAGCTCTCTGTTTAAACTGCAAACTTGTCTTGTTTGTGCTGCTCCCCTCCTCACTGTGAGGATCACTCTATGCTGCATGTGTGTGGCGGAGGAATGCGGCTCCGCCGGTCTCGACATGGCACAGAGATTTTAAAAGAGTGTTTATTATTGTGGCTTCACAGAGCTGGAGTCAGTCCCAGAGGTCTTTCCCAAAGCAGGACAGAGCTGGCTTTCATTTCTTTTCTCCCTCGTCTTATTTTTACTCTGCTTTTTCTCGCCGTCGTAGCGACTGTATTCATCTGTCAGTGTAATGCTTGAAATTTTGCAAAAGAAAATAAATAAATAAAGTGAGATTTAGTCGCATTTGCATACTGACGAAAATAAAATCAGGGTTCTAAATTTAAGAAAAAATGTAAAGCATACAAGTATAAACCCTACTGTCAGTGTTAGGCTGTATTTTCAGATGTGTGGGGGTGTCTCTATTAGTGCTGAATATAACTGCTATGAAAAAATTAACGTTATTTCACGGATTAACCAGCTTTCTTGATACCGGCGCTCCCTCACTCATTCACCGTTTGTGTTGCTCGACCAAGGCTCGCTGTCTTTCTCTCTCAAAACATCGAAAACAAACCAAAAGAAAACTTCTTTGTGTCAGTATTTTGCAGCGAATACTGCGTGCCAGACACAGATTTAGAAGCTGGTACATGATATAAACAAAGCCAGAACACAACAGGTAGAGTGTCATAGTTTAGTCCATGAATCCACCTGGATCATGCTCAGATTTAGGCTGACTGTGGAGAGGTTTGACTGGTCTGATTATAGCGTGACGTTGGGTTGTTTTCTCCAAAAGTTGAATCTGGCTCAACTTCAAGTTTTTTTTCCAGGTACCCCCTGCTGCAAAAAATGCACTACCCCCGCTCAAATGAATGGGAAAACCTGCATTTTTTAAACAGATTTTAAATCAGATTGTAACATCTTGTTGAACTTGCAAGCAAACAGTTGCTTATTTACACATCCAGCAGTTGGAGTCAACTATCTGGCTCTACTCCAGGTTCACCATATAACTACAGACTGCAGGTGATAATTCTCTTGTATGTTCATCACTATATAAAGATACCCATTCACACTTAGTCACTCTCCCTCTTGTAGGCTGCATTGTAGAGCAGAGAAAAAGCAGAGGGGTTTTTTCAGGGTTTCTGTAGGATGGTAAGAGTCATAAATTTTGTTGCTTTGCACCAGATTATGTGCTCAGCGCTAGATGACAAAATTAAACCTCTGGAATGAAGCGGAGGAAGATTCACCTGCCAGTCATTTCACATGCCTTTTTGAGCATGAATGCATGATTCGGAAAATCATAGGCTTGTTTTACAAGTTGGAACCACAAAGCTGAGAGATTCTTTACTTCAGTATGCTGCCTGGCCTGTTTTGACCTCTTCAGGAATTTTAGGTAGAAACTCTGAACCCTTGATTAGACAAAAAAAGATCCTTATGATTCATAAATATTTGAGTCGTGAGTCTCCTATCAGCGGTTGATGGTAAAAACTGTGAATTGTCTTTTACCACTGCTTCCGAAACATTTGCAAGTGTATCTTCAGGTTGTAAAACAACCAGAAAAAATTATTTTAATTAAAATATCTATCTATCTTCTCACTTTGAAGGTAGGAAATTTCCCCGGCATATATCAGGGATTAAAACAAAAGCCAATGTCTGCATGCTAATATGCCTTTTATCAAAAAGTACAAAAGGTGCTTGCTGGCCAATTCTGTCGTAATAAGCAGTTCTCATGAAAGTATGCATCATCCCTTAAACATACATTTATGCTTTTGTGCTATCATCACTTAACTCAGTTTATCTGGAATCAGCAGTAGCCTTGAGGTTAAAGAATCAAATCCCCAAACTGGCTGAAAAAGTGTGTGCAGGGGGAAAAAAAAAAAGTGCATGAGTTACGCTCTCTGCTCCCTAAACAGCCACTGTGGAGGTGCCCTTGAGTGGGACATTGAGCCCCCCAGCTGCTGCAGCAGCAGCGGCAGCACAAGGCTGTGATTGTGTCTGCCTGAATGTGCAGCAGGGAGCTGCTATGAAAGAGCACAGAGCTCACTAGACTTTTCCTCGCTAATAAAGGTTTAAAAAAAACGGCAAAGTGACATAATCACAACCTTAGGTGACTTAGTATTCTGCTGTTTCTCTGTGATGTCCTAACAAGCTGTCACAGGAGATTATGGCTACTATCTCAGCCACGACTGACAAACACCCACTCACTTTAAACATTAGTCACATTCAGCATTTCTGCGCTGAAGCGAGGCTGCAGTTTTTCTGTTAGCTGAGCTCATCCCCGTGGCCCTGGGCAAGGCAACACAGCAGACTCAAACCTCTGTAGCCACCCAGTGAAAGTTCTTGTATTTTATGTTGCTGTGTGCCCCGACTGAGTAAAAATAGTTTTCAGGAAGAGCTACAAAAGAGGTGGGAGGGAGAAACGGGTGAAAGATAGTCTGAAATGGTGGAGTCGATGATCCAAGCAGCGTTATAAAGGTGTTGGGTGGCACAGCAGTCAATAGCAAGACTAAGATAATATTGAATTTCAAAAGCAGTACAATATAGAAGACCTGTGCTGGGGTTCCTGGAAGAACTTTCGATAAAAATGTGCAGCCTTAAGCAGTTAATGTACATATTCCTCGGCGTGTTAAGTGATACAAAACCTTTAAAAATGCCATCTCTAGAGTGTCTGAATATATAAAACTATATAGTCTGAATTTGCCTGTTGTTTCAGATAAATCCGAATGTAACCAAGGTCTTAATACCTGAAGCAGAGCCAGTTTAATTAATTAATCTCCATCCAATCCTTCTATTTATTAAGTCTTTAATTAGCCTGACATTTTGTTGAATAACGCTGCACAGCAAATAGGACATTGTATTTGAAGGATTTTCATCACCACACAAAACACCAGCAAAGTAAGGTCACGACAGATTTGTAAGTCCTCTATCCCAAAAGTATTTAATCCATTATATTCAGTTATGGGTTACTTTTCCAGGTTTCTGATGGTTTTTTTCCTGAAAACAGTTTATGCAGAAAACAAGCTCCGTTAACAACTCGCCTACCCGAGTACTGTCTGCAGTGTAAATATAAACAGATCTAGAATTTGGGTAGCCTCTTCAAGGTTAGCTCACTTGCTAAATTGGACAACTGGATTATAATTTCTGATTATTTATTCAAGAGATGTATTTGTACTATCAATTCTGGCCTCATAGCTGTCTATGGAGTAGGAAGGCAATTGTAAAGACAGGTTAAAACAGTTTTTCACCAGTTTTTAGTCCAGGATTTTTTGGGCGGTCCTAAAGGGTGACTCGATGACACGCTGAGGCCACCCTGAGCATACCCCTGCACCCCTAGCAGAGAGAGTGTTTCAAAGTCAGTCATGTCATTTTCTGAACTCATCTGACACGTTTCAGTCGCTTCAAAATTGCTCCCACGAGTGGGCGTGGCTACAGCACATTCAGCGGACATGCCCCCACAGTCCTGGAGCTGAGAATACTGCTCATTTTTTACCTGATTGTGACACCTAATTTCATAAACTTGTCGACATTTTTAATCATTTCAATTTGGCTGGGTGGTTAATAACACTTTCTTCTTTCTCACTTCTTCTGACAAACTCAGATCACATATTTATTCTTACTTTACACGGACTCATAAAAGTGGATAGTGCAACACAGCTAACAAGCAATTAGAGCTTGTGTAACCGGGCCTTTAGACAGATGACGTTCATGTGGAATGTAACTATGTTTAATTTTTAATGCAGTGCGATGCAATATGTGCATGAAGCGATACATTTTATAGATGGAAAATAAACTTGTCAGTCGATGTGAGTTTTTAGAGATAATCTGCATAAATTAGCAAACTGCTTTCAGTTCCAATCAGAGATGCATTCGACTACTAAAACACGATATAAATGTTTCCTTCTCAGTGTGTGATAGGTTGGAGCACAGCTTGCTTCTGGATATTAAAGAATTTGAGCAAAACAGCCTTCCTCAGTGGGGTTTTTAAAATAAATCAGTGCAGAAGGGACAGTCTGTATTTTGTCGTTGATGTGGACATTTTATTTTCCAGTGGTCAGTCCCAGGCTGTATGAAGAATTCACGGTTGCAAGGGAGCTAAAGGATACAGAAACAGCCTTGTCTTAATTATAGTGCTCCTCTAGCGGGGTGCTCTTTGTGCTCCAGGCTCATTATTAATGGCTTACAGTGTGGAAATTGACACCGTGGGAAATAGCCGGGTCCATCATCGTCATTCAGCGTTCATTATGAGCAGCGCTCTTTTTCCTCTGGCTTTAGTTTTGGTATATTTAAAGCAGATCCCAGATAACTGCGCAGCTATTGAGCATAAAGACAGTCGCATTGCCTTAGATAGATAAGTGAGCATACACAGAGGTGAATCTTGGAGGTCTGTGTCCTCCATCATCCTAAGAGGCTTAGGCAGGTGGTAAAAATATAGATCCTTCCCTACTGTATCCCAAATCTGTCCTCCTGTCAGAGCGGGTTGTACCAGGCTGCATGAACAGAAAAAAAAGAGGCACTGCTGGCAGAGTTTTAAACATTTCCAGATGCTGCAGACTGAACTGTGGGAACTCAGCGGAGAGAAAAAACAGTGGTTGGCCAACCATAAGAGGCCTAGAGCGTGATTTCAAATGTCTACCGTACAATAGGATTTGACTAATAATGGTGTTTTCAAGGCCAACAGTGGTAGTTTGTGGTTTGACACAAACTACCACTGTTGGCCTTGAAAACACCATTATTAGTCAAATCCTATACCGACCAGGCTCGTGTAACAGACTTGACTTATTATAGAATTATAAAAGCAATAATTATTTTAATAAAACCTGAATTTCAATCTGTTCTTAATCATAATAACAACAATACTCTCTCTTCAAATATCACAAAATTGTTGAGTGAATGGTATTGTAGCCACGATAAAGATTAAACTGTAATCAAACAGAATCAAAGGCATGGGTGACTTTTTTGGAATCATGAGGTGAAAAGATGGATCTATTTCTTCCAATATTTTAAGCTAAAGGAATAATGGTCACAAACCTTCAACTGGAGAGTGCAGTGCAGGAGTTGAAGCAAATATTACTATCTTTAGTTTTGTTGACAATATTTTAATATTAGAAAGACAGTCAAAACATCTACAGTTGGGTATATCTGCATGAAATGGTAGAAACTGTTGTACGAGCAGATGTTACTCAAGGGTAATATACAAGAATAGAAAATAGTATAGGGCCAAGTATGGAGCCTTGGGGTACACCACAACACACTGGGAATAGTTTCTAATTGTGACTTTTGGCACTATCTCAGCCTGTCGATTGATTTACAGTGTTAGTCTCAATCATGTGATAATTAGCCAAAGCCAGATTGAAATTTTTGAGATGTATTGCATGACTGAAAGACATCATAGCTGCTAAAGAGAGCTTCTTAGGAGCCACTTTTTCCAAGATTTTGGACATAAAAGGTCCAAAATCTTGTAGCTGTGGGTCAAAGTTTGGCTTCTATAATGCGCATGTTTGCAGTATATGGATATAATATTAGAAGATCAGTATTGTGCTTTAACAAATCTGACAGTGCTGCTCTACAAACATCACCATTTAAAAATAATATCTGACACACAAACATAGATATTTCTCCAGCGAGTCACACCAGGCCATCTCTTCATCCAGATTTATTGGCCCTCTTGTCCCCCCGTCGGCCTCAGCACACTATCGCTCTCCGGACTATTTTTATCCATCCAGGAGAACATGTCGGCATCCTTTTTTTTTTTTTCCCGGCCCCGTTCCCATAATTCCTCTCTGTGTCCAAACACACGCTGACAAGAAATAGGTCTGCAGAGGCCCGATGCTTTACAACAGGCTGCTGTTTCACATGAACAACTCCACTCACACTCTCATCTTACATTTATGTGCCTCACACATGCTCTCACTCACTCTCTCCCTCCCTCTGCCTCTCTCCCTGGCTTTCTCTCTGTGTGTAAATGATGAAAGTAAAAGTAATACAAGAAACCGACAGGGGCATCTGGCCTAATTCCAATAGAAAATGGAATTGGATTAGTGCCTCTCTTCTCACAGCTGTGTGTGTGTGTGTGTGTGTGTGTGTGTGTGTTTGTGTGTGAATGTGTACATATGTGTGTGAGGCAACAATGGGGCTCGGCAGCAGCCAGCTGCCCAACGGTGAAGCGCTGATGAACAGTGAGGAAACAGAGCCGCCACTACTGCTGCTGCTGCTGCTGCTGCTGCTGCTGCTGCTCAACACCTTCCTGTTTTATGTGTGTGTGTGTGTCTCAGTGTGTATATATGGGGGTTGGTTAGTCGGTGTGTGTTTCATACTTGCCTACACATCCCAGAGAGATCAGTCATGCACATGACATTGATCATACTTATCATTTTTCCTGGCTTACAGATGCTGTCTTTGTTACATACACTGTGGTGATGTAGCATTATCTTCAAATGGCAGCTTTTTGCAGCTGATTTAACAGCTGATAATCACTCACTTTATTTATTCTCTCCCTCGCTGCTGCAGAGGGAATTGAGTTACACGATTAGAGCGTATTTTCCTCTCTAAACGCCTGCTGGTAGATTAAATTTCTCCCCCTTTTTTCTTTCTTTCTGCTCTTTATTTTCATAAATGCAGCGCCGGTCCTAAAGGAGACAACATCTACGAGTGGAGGTCGACCATCCTGGGCCCCCCAGGCTCCGTGTACGAGGGAGGAGTGTTTTTCCTGGACATCGCCTTCACACCAGACTACCCCTTCAAACCACCCAAGGTGAGCGGTGCCCTGCAGCTATGCAGCACAACCTCCCCACCCCACCCCCCGTTCCTTCACCCAGAGCTTTGAACAATGTCACCATTGTCCCAGCAGACTGTCAGCTTTTCACGCTGTTGTCCAACAACAATGACTTGTTTAAGGCTTTTTCACCTACAGCACGTTGACAAAATAACGCGTGACAGCAGCACAGACAACTGGAGCTGGTCTGAAGACAAATGATGGGCAGGACTATTTATTTTTTTAGATTTAGAGTTGAAGGATAAGGCAGGTGTTATTCTACATTTTTCTTATTGTCAACAACTAAAACCAACAATGTTCCTACATTAATTTCATCAACAAAAACTGTGATGAAAAATGTTTGTTGCTTTTTCTGTAACAAAAACTAGGACGAAAATTTTAAAAAAAGCATTGAACTATGACGAAATGGACAAATGAGCCAATTACTGTTATAATGCAAAGTCTTATTTAACGACCTGCATGTGAATCATTGTGGAATTATTTGTCCCAGATTTGTAAAATAGTGACAAAATCCTCCACGGGCCAGCCAAAAGTATCTCTTCTCCAGTAGTTGATTGAACATTTCTGGTAGTAATGTTAACTAACATAACCAGTTCTTACAAAGAGAAAAAGGGACTGAATTTTTCACGACAAATAATCAATAAAAAAAGGGCGCTTAGAATCTACACAGGTGCTTACTGTAATTTGTTCAATCCAAAAAAATCCAGAGTCAAGTCGGATGAGTTTCATGGTGTTTATTGAAAGAATAGCAAACAACTTAACTTGGTGTAGCGTCACGAAACTAGACGAGGCGAGACGAGATGATCAACAGGAAATATTGGAGCCTAACTTGTCTGAATCCCGCCACAAAGTGAACAGGTAAAATAAGGTGAAACCACACAACCACTCCCTCTGTGCCAAATACCAGAAATGATAGTGATCCAGAGAACATGTGCGATCTAAACAACACAAGCTGTATACACGTTGGCTCCAACGGATTTAGTTCATCCACACTCCCACTAAAGTCCCTATCTAAATCTAAATGTTCACTAAGGAACATCACTTCAGGGTAATCAAATGTTTTAGCTGCTTGTCTCTAAACACAGACACAGAATATTATTTCAGTGAGTGAATCAAGCTTTGAAAGGGTATCACTGCACATGGAGCTTTTAATAATGTCAAGTGAGCATGAACAACAGTAATTGAACAGCTCTGTTCACACAGCCAGAGTTGTTAACTGCAGAGAGACAGTCTTTTGTACTCTATATAGGTTGGTATAAACAGGTAAACATAAACAACGACACGTGTAACCATGGTAACTATGCATATCAAAGATGGTTTAGAAGACATTAAAATTAAAATGCATGATTAAAACCTTCAGTTGACTAAAAATAGCACTATTACAGACGACATAAATCTATATAAATATATATTTTTGCCTCAGTGATTTCCCAGAAAAGCTGCTCACTGTAGTTTTTTAACAAACGTTACTCAAACAGGAGAAAATAGTGCGTTAGGCGGGGACTATTTGCAGCTGTGGATGAATCCACATTTGGCTCTCTAGTGAGTATTTGTGGCAGCAGGACGATGTGTGTGGGTTAGAGTCAAAATAATCTGCAGTCTGTTTGTTCACGAAGGAACAACAAGTGTTATTGATTAAAAAAAATGGAGCTCTATGGCACAGAGAAATTAGATATATCAGCTCTGATACACACAAAATACTTGTTAGTAGATACTTTCACTGTTGGCTGCACATTGGATTTTTGAAAATAAGAAAAACATAAAATATCACCGACTCTAAGTCAGTTTTCTTCATGTTTACATAAACTTTCACTTGTAATGGATGGGTTAAAGATGACCCGCCTCGTCTGTTTTTTTTTTTTTGCCAATATCACCAGCCGTATCTTTAAACTGTTTCTTGTTATTGTGTCCCCTACTGATATGCATGCTGCTGCCGTGTTTGGCTTCCCGCCGGTGAGGCTGTGGGTTTGTGGCGATATGCGTGTGTTTTGCTGATGCAAGTGTGTGTCAGTATTTACACAGTAGACTGGCTGACAGCGGTTGCCACCTCCCCTCGGTTTGAGTCGTGCTTCTGATTTTGCCCTGGGTTTTGGTTTCAGGTCTAGAAATATGCACTGGCTCTGACGGCTATTTAGAGACATGTGTTGTAAAAATAAATAGAAAAGAGTAAACAGGAACATAATTTAAGATATCTGCCATATTTATCCTGGTTTAATACGGACCATTTAACATGGAGAAGTATTTGGTTTGCTTTGGATTATGGTTGAGAAGTGACAGCAGCAATAGTACAAAATCTGCCTGTTTGATTATGACAGCTTGTCCTGAGGATGATGCTTGAAGAAAAGACCACAACTATTAGAGAAAATCTCTTTTTAAGATATGTTTGACTCAAATTATGGCCAAAGGGAAACGTTCATGTGAGCATGAATATCCACAGTCAATTTCAGAGCAGTCTGTCCAGTAGCTGTGGAGATATTTTGCGTGTTTTCTTTGGTTCAGTTCCAGGAAGTGATTTAAACTGCAAATACAGAAAGAAGCCAAAGTAAACTGGAACTGGCACCAAAGAGACAGAAACAATTTTGTCCTGTAATTACTTTTTGAGCTCTGTATATCACATAAACGGCAGAAATCTGTGTCACACTTGTTAGTTTTTATTTGCTCAACGGTGCGCTGTGCTCGGTAGGTCTGTATCAACTCTTCCTTAATCTTATCAGCTTGTTCATATTTCTATTTCTTCATTTAAATCTTGATTTTAGGTCATTTTAGGCTTTTCTGGCTGCTTTGTGTTAAGACAAAATGTATCGGTGATGTATGTAGAAGTTTGGTTTGGTTGTGAAATATCGGGTTTTGTTTAGAGAAACCTTTATCTACAATATAAAAAGGTTTTTATACAGAATTTAATGTTCCTCAGTGCAAGCTATTAAAATGTATCTTTTTGCTATGGCCATGGAAAAAAAGAATTACAAATTACTAGGACTGGGTATTTATTTGAAAATGTTCAATGCTATTGCCAATACAATACTGGAGTTGAGCACTTAACAATAAATGCACGCGAGATGCTGTTGAAAACTCTTGTCAAACAAATATTTCTAGACCTTTTTTGGAGAATTATAAACATGTTTTTCTACTAAATCATTTTTATTTAACAAAAGAAGAAGAACAGTCTAAAAGTAGCAAAAAAAAAATCACAGAATAAGTAAACAAGGTTGCTGATCTGAGCAGACAACTTTCACTGCTCTTTTTTTATTCAATACTTTGTGCTACGGGACATCAAAACCGTAATTAAAATATGACCCAGCCCTACATCAATCAAACACATTTTGTCACAGAAGAACGTAAACGTGGGCTGCGTATAAAACCTCAGAAATCCGTGCGACTCGTGTGAATGACTTCCTGATTGCTTTCTCAATAACTAGTTGGTATATGTCTCCCATGCAGCCTGTTAAAGCTGCATCGACAGTGATAATTAAAGCAAATGATAAGGTTGGATGTGAGTCATTTCTGTCTCATCTTCTCACACATTCAGACACTAAAGGGAGGCAAATGTTGTGATGGTAACACTGATACTTTTGGGAAAAGTTCCTCATTGTAAGGTATGAAAGAGTTCAATTCAGGCATTAAAAACATTACCCAGAGTAGAGTTGAGAAATTTGACGGTATAGGGTAGCGTAGGGTAGCGTAGGGTACCGTTTCTACTGCGGGAGCTATCCCTCAGTATCTCTGCTATATATTTAGGGCAGGCTATGAAGCAAATTAGGGCTGGACTCTCAGATGATTCTTACTTGATCTTGTGAATCCAGCTGCCTTGCAAGGTAACGTGACGTGAGAATGGCAGTTGGTGGTGGTAATGCACCTCTGAGCTCCGACAAGAAAACATGGAAGAGGAATGAAATTGTAAATACGGAACAGGAGGCAACTTGTTACTAAAAGGGGTGCGACTTCTGTCATGTGGACATGGTTTGGATTTAGTAAATCTGACACCGAACAGGAAACTATACTCTGCACACTGTGTCGCACGACAGTCTTTGCTGGAGGTGGAAATACGAGTAACCTCATACAGTATTTTAATACGGTGATAGAAGATTTTTGGCCATCCCTATGGAAGAAAAAGAAGTGGCTTAACCTCGTCCACCTCCAGTGGATCTGACATGTGGTCTGATTGGCCATTTCATGCTGAAAACATTTCATATTTTTGCAACAATTTAGATTGTGAATTTTGTTACAGCCTCGAGTATTTGATCCGCAATCCGGTGTGAAACATGACTCCCAAAGAGAAAACAAAGTCCCCCTCATTCCCTCCTCACTGACCGGCTAAAACTGCCTCCTGCCTTCCTGGCAGTCCACGCCGAGGGGGAAACAGAGCTCGTCTAAACTCTTGGCCTCCTGCTGCCTTGTTTTTCCAGCCTGGCTGTGAGCTGCACCATCCTGCAGCTCACCGGCTCACAGCCACCAATCCGACAGCTGCAGCTGCTCACTATACTGGCTCACTCACTGATGTTAGGATGATAATGCCAGTTAAGGCTGACACTGATACTCTCAGATAGAGGGTTGAGGGTGGCGAGGACATTGCTTCAACGTTTGTATTTTGGTCCAACGTTAGTCCATTCCAGGACCTGTTCAGCAGAGCCACCCAATGACAGGCTGAGAGATTAGAGGCCTCCGACTAACATTATCCCCCTCTATCAACTCTAATTTCCTCATGGCTTCGAACTAAATTCCACCGCACACTTTATCTCCCTCAGCATGATATCATTCCCATTTTCAAACTTGTGAAATAGGCTGTTTAACGTGCCATGAAGAGCCATAAAGTCAAGCATAGACTTAACGGATGATCGGCCATTCAATACTTTCCCCTCCTTTAAACCAAACCTTTCTATTCTGTCTCATTTAAGCTAAGACATGATGACTGCCTTCTCGTAAAACTATGAATCAATTCAATTGCTTTTCATTACATTTGGCCAAAATGGCTGTTGATTCAACCTATCAAATGTGGACATTGTAAATGAACAGAACCGAAGTAATGATAAAGGAACATGCTCTGTCACATCTAAGCCAAATGAAGCCCTTTTACATGTGATAAAAAGCTCGGGTTGGGTGCTATGATGACCAGATAAATGGCAAAGGTGATTCCTGTCTGGTGCATGTGTAAAGGCATTAGTTTGCTAACATATAAGCCGTAACACCTTGTGTACTCTATATATCAAACGTGTTATTTTTAGCTTATAGAATTCTGCTAGCATGGCACCACCAGACCACTGACAGTATAAAGAATGGACAGCGTATCCATGACGTCCGCCACAGGTTTCTGAAGAGCTGTTTTGGAGCTTAGAATATGCGGCTTTGGCCCGCCACAATGGCACCTACTTCTCAGTCAAAGCAGTAACACTGTTAATTATGTTAATTCTGCATAACTTTAATCCTTAATATAATTTGAACAGATGAATTATCTAGAAATTCACCCTCAGTACAGTTGTCATGAACGGGGAAATTAGCTATAGAGACCAAAACTGTTTTTTGTACCAGGCTGTAAACATGTTTATTTCTGCTGTGAAGTTGGACATTTTAACATGGGGGCTTATGGAGACTGACTTGCTCTGTAGCCAGCCTCAAGTGGACGTTTGAAGAACTGCAGTTTGTGACGCTTCTGCATAGGCTTCACTTCACAGCCACAGAGGTTTCCACTTGTGCCAGACATTAGTCTGGAACTCGTAGTTCATTTTCGATTTCCATGGGGTGTTATCAACGAGGGCGAACCAAAATGCCTTTGGATGCAACTGGATGTACCTTTAACCAATCATAGCAATGAAACAAGAGCAACACATGCATGTTAAAGTAGTCTGTTTCAAGCAGGGAAAAAATGGCGGCCAGTTACAAACTTTCTCAAAGACATATCTGCCAGAGAAAATGGAACACGAGCTCGGCAGATTCGTTTGGTTCCCAGGCTCCGATTCTGCATCCAAGCAGCCAAAAACTGATTAAGGCAGCTTTAAGGATTGAGATGTTGGTCGGTCCATCTGAAACTTTGATCCAAATTTAGATGTTTGGACAACTGCTGCCGAGATTGCTATGAAAGTTTGTTGTGGATATTTACTGTGAAGAAAAGATGACTTCAGTTGACCTCTTGACTTCTCCAACTTCACTGTCAGGCCTTTAAAGTTACTGTAACTGCTCCCCGGAGGGAGAAACCTACGCTTCTCTAAGTGTATTAAATTTCGCTGCCATGACATTTGCTTTAGAAATTCAAGTGTTTTCTGTGAAAGCTACCTTTGCTGTAGGAGTGTTGATCAGAGCGAGTGCCGTTGAGATACAAAATGAGGATGTAGAGGTTGTGATTAGAGGAATCCTCTATACAGAGGGGGGATGTAGGATTAGACCCGTAGCTTTTGTTACGCGGAGGCAGCATCATGATCTATTAGCATCAGCCATGATGGGATTACAGGCTGTTAATGAGACCACACTAGCTGGCCAAGGATCTTTTTTTTTCCATGGTTGCTGGGCGGACAGCATTAGCATGCCACCGCTAACCCATCTCAGCAGACATGCAGGAACAAAAGAGGAGCGACCTGCCCTCAACCAATCACCATCAATCACATTGTCTCTGCCTTTTCTTGTCACATCTCCCGAAATCCTTTCATGTCATGGAGAGCGACCTGTTTATTGCTCTATCTCAGTAATATCAGCGAGGAATGTGAGGACGGAGGGGGGGGGCTTGGGCTCGGGCTCGCTCATGAGGGTTGTTTATTTCTCATAAGAAGGAGATGTGAAGGGAGGGATGGAAAGTTAATGAGAGGATAAAAGAGGGAGGAAATAAACTGAGGGCAAGCTGCAGTCACAAAACGGAGCAGAAAAGGGAGATGGAGCGAGAGCGTGCCTGGACTGCCTGTCCTGGTCAGCAGCCATGGTTTTAAGTAAGAGCAGAGGTCAAAGGTCACTCCTTAATGATGTGGTGCTCCTTGTGCTGATGTCAGGCTCTGCTGACTGTCAGCTTCACTGTTGACTAAGGCAGATCCACATCACGACACAGCAGCAGCAGCAGCAGCCTTTTTCAGTGAGCCTCCACTGTATTGACCTGTGTATTTACTGTAGTAGTCTTCATGTACTCTTATCACTGCATTAGTACTGTTATTAGTATTGGCAGACATCCATTATCGTCGTGTTTGGACCATGGAAATCAATCAGAATGTATATGTCGTATGTTTTTGTGCAGGCAGCCTGAAAGAGCCTGCTTAGTGTGTTTGCAGCTATTAATCGACAGATCTATTTTTGACAAATATGAGCTGTTTTCAGCTTTCCAAACATAATTGCTGCTTGTTTTATATAACTGTGAGTTAAATTTGCTCTTTAAGTGTTTATCGGACTAACAAGATATTTGAAGATGTCACTCTGGGCTCTGGAAAATTCTGATTTATACTATTTTCTGACTGTTTGAAGGCAAAACAGTTTAAAAAATTTAAAAAAAAAGATTAATTAATGAAAATAATCATTAGCTCTGAGAACCAATTATACAAATGTGATGTGCTAGAATAAAAAGTTGGTAAAAGTTGGTACAATAAGTACTAGAAAGACAAACATGCAGCATATCTGCATGTGTTATTTTTTAATTTAATTTGAATGTTTTTAATTTGATCTTTCGAGATCTGTAAATGACTCTGGGTCACACTAATCTCATGACTGTCATAACGTTTCGAGGCCTCGTCTTCCACCAGATTTAAAGCTGCAATAGGTAATCAATATTTTTATATGAGCAATGGATCGATTCAATTTGTGTAATGTGAAAGGCGTCGCTCGCAGTAATGAGTGTTGCTGTTATAATAATCTTTATATATTATAATAATCACCAGTATTGATCTAACCGTCTGTCCGTCCGCGTGCAGGTGACGTTCCGTACGAGGATCTACCACTGTAACATCAACAGTCAGGGGGTGATCTGTCTGGACATCCTGAAGGACAACTGGAGTCCTGCCCTCACCATCTCCAAGGTCCTACTGTCCATCTGCTCCCTGCTCACTGACTGCAACCCTGGTGAGAGCTCCAACACCCATACACTAACACACACACACACACATATATATATGTATACACTTCTCCTTGTCATATCTCCCTCCAATTTCAGCTGTGACAGGTTGACTGACGTGTCCATTCTGTGTGGATTATGTACATAGGAGTGTGCCACTTCGAGGCGCGAGTCGTGCTCTTTGTAGCACAACAGCAGCAGCAGTTGACAGGAGAGACAGGCAGGCTGCTGTGCTCAATTCATCTATGCGTTAAGATACTGTTAACTGTATCATTTATTAGATTTCCTATAAAAGTTTGCTACCCTCTTCATACAGTCTGCCAGAGCCCAGGCTTAGTTTAAAATAACAAGACGTGACAGGACGGTTAATTCATCACCTTGCATGCAGTTTGTTTTCAAAGTGTAAGCCATCGGCATGAAGGGAAGTTGACAATTGTTTGTTTTTTAAAACATTAAATTGTAACTTAACTGAGGCTGAAAAGCAGATGGCCGTCCACCAATGAGATGGGTCACCAAGTGCTTGCTCATGGTGGGAATTGTTAGGTCTCTGTAAGTAATACTATAAAGAGTACAGTTAAGACCTGCTCTATATGTAGCAGTAGTGGTGTCATGTGATAACTTTATGATTTGGGGCTATATAAATAAGATTTAATTGAATTGAAAAAGGCCTCCAAGAGCTGTGTGTCTTTTTGTGTGTCATTGTGGCACTGAATTGTACAAATGTCTCACACTTCTGGACATTCCCTTCATGTGCTGGAACGAAGGTTTCAGATGCTGTTAGCACTGAAGCACACTGAGTCGTTTTTAAAGCAATAGATAACACTCTCTCTCTCCAATAACCATTACTGTCTCGGTGTGATTGTATGGGAATTATGGGCATGAGAAGCAGAAAAAAATGACTGTAGCATGTCCATAACATTTGCATTCATCCTCAATACAATACAATATTGTGTCGTAAACGGTGAGCCTGGGTATTCCTGCTCCCTTCATTGCAGTTCAATCAATATTTAACCAGGACTGGCTGGGTAAACACAATCCTGTAAATAGCTGACACCATTCAAGAAGAAGACGTCAACATTTTCTAAAGCTAATTAGATTCCATTATGGCCCAGTTTAACAGCAGAGCAAAGGAACTATAGAGGATTCAATCTGTCTTTTTATGGACGAGTTAAACCCATCATTTCCCAGTTTGACTGGTCTTCAGCTAGCAATACCAGTTAATGTCTGCTGGTTGAAGTATTGAATTGTGCTAACAGAGGTGGTAAAAGCAGCTGTTGTAAAAATCTGTCCAATATCGCAGCAATGAGGTGCAGCGTGAACGAAGACAGGTCTGCCAGAGCGAGAAAAGTCAGGGAAAGAGGGCTTAAAAAGGGCCGAAGAATGACAGGTTCAGATGTGAATAGCGGGGAATGAGATGGCACCAGAAAAGAAAGAGCGAGCGAGGGGGGGGGGGGAAGTGATAGTGATGATTGTGAAGACCTCTGATGATAGCTTGTGTCCTCTCTGCAGGGATTGCTCTTTGATAAACCTCGCAGCGGAGATTCGTCTTCCGCAGGCGAAAATGAGAATAGCCTTTCCTCTCCTCCTCGTCCACCTCCTCGACAGATGTTGGCGAGATGAAATGAGCCAATTCCTTTAATGTATGACACAAAAGAGACTTGATCGACACCCCGTCCCAGCCGAAAAATAAAAAAAAAATAAAGCCCTGTCACCCCTCCTCCCTGTTACCCACGCACTTTCTATCCTTCTTTCTCCCTCTTGCCTCATCAAAATCAGTCCGCTCGCTACTCTTCTCACCACTAGCTTAAGTTTTTTAAAATCCAGCCTCGAGAGCTGAATGTGGGCCCTGGATCTGAAATACCCTAAAAATATCTCTCCTTCCCTCTCCGCCGCCTTCCATCTGAAGATTTTCTTTCCCATGCAGGCGGAGATCATTGGCATGTGGCTCATTAAAGCAGGGGGGGAAAGAGGATGGAATGACAGTTAATCAACCCTCCCAGGGCTGCCGTCCCTGCCGTCATGCCACATTGAACCCTGTATCACGCCCCACAAGCAAATGTCTACCTAGGACATCCTGGTGGCTCATTGGGGCCTAAGCCGCCACATGCCATGTCAGAGCGTATCTCAGGCTCGAATCCAGCCCAGGGCCTCTGTCAAATGTCATCCCTTTTTCCACCTGTCTTTTCCTGTCCCAACCTCTGCGGAGCGTCCAAAAAGTAATCTTAAATTTTTAACAAAGCCAGAGGGATTCCTCCTCAGTGATTTCTGTCTGTGCTCGATCATATATCTGGCTGATATGTGCTGATATTCGTCTGGTCTTTTATAATAAAGGTGTCCACTTTTTTTCCCCCTTCAGTAGCTTCAGGGGTGTCAGTTTGTCAAACCTGTAATAACACATGCCTCTCCCTGCCTTGAAGGAAGGCTTTACTATCTGGGATTGATATCAGAATACGAGATAAGAAAACAGGTTATGTCCTATGCTGAAGCAGCTCCTGTGTGCCAAGTGGCTGAAAACAAACTAAACAAAACAGGAAAAAATAGGGCTGAAATTACCATAAAATTACGCCGAACGACTCTTATGATTGCACCGTTGTTCCAACGGTTCCAATATTTGCCTCATTATCTTCTGGCTCTTTCAAATTTACAAAACTCTAGGGGTCATCCTGAAGCCGGAGGCTTGCTGCTGTTGTACAGTCTTTGTACAGCATACTTAAGTATGCTTTAAACCAACAAGTTTCCTGCAACGTGTTATCCAACCACATCTAAAGGCAAGAGTGTTTATAGCCGTTCACAGGTAACTCATAGCCTACTCCTGGCTGCAACCCACACCCTCCACAATCTCTCTTTAGCGTGTCTTTGTGAACTTCCTTGTTGGCATTCATGGTTATGAAAATTAATAAAGAAAGCTTGAGAGATATTGACTGTTTCAGAAAGTTACAATCATTGTTGAATGCAAGAACTATTTCTTTGTGAAGGTGACAACCTACCTCAAAGTTTCAAGCAAGTTTTGCAACATCTCGTTCATATGGATTCAAAATGACAGGCTTACTTGCATCTCTCAAGTCTGAGCCTAATTTCTATACATGTATGTATGTATTTACTTGTTGAAGTCCTGGTACCTTTTTTAAGTTCTCTCTATATCACAGAGAATTGAAAAGCCATTGGTTATGACGTTTGTTTGAAGTTCTTTTACGTAGTTGTGTTAGTAAAAAAACGACATGCTTCTGTTTTAGCGGGAAATCAGGAACTTGGAAAGTGTGATTGGTTGCGTCAAGGTTCCCTACATTTTCGTACCACTGCACGATTTTTAAGACGTAGTATGCAAGGGATATTTTCCAAGGTTCAGTCTAAAGAATGGCATTCTGTTGGGTCACCAGTCTCAAATGAATAACTTGTACGAAGCACCGTACAGTCAACTCTTAGGTCAAATGTTTTATGGTGGTTCTGAATGGCTGCAAGTAAAGCAGGCAATCAGACATTAAAAGTGTTAAAATGCCAACAGCAACAAATAGTTTCTCCTCAAAGACATTCATGGCGTTGAACTCATTGGGTGCTGAACTATTGAAGTGCTCATATTTTCTCACCAGCTCCCGTGTGAGGTGTGTTTGTCAGTTTTAGAAATGAAGAATTGTTGAATGGGGTTTCAAATACCTTTCAACAATCCGCCGAGTACTTTGTTTGAATATAATGACACACTTAAGTTCATGTGTGAACAGAGCGTAGCCAGCCTTCAGGAGTAGTTTTGACCTTCAAAGCACACATTGGTCAAACAAGTAAAGAAAGAAACACAATGTGAGTCATTGACGTGATGATTCAGGACACTAAATCATTCACGAGCTTTCACCAACAAACAATTCAAACAGGTCTTGTATCTCCGGCTCAGGCTGTCACTTAAGAAGTCAGATGCTTCCAGCTTCAGGCTACAATGCCGTGATATGTAAGGATCCATTCATCCAGAAATATGGGTATAAGCCTGTAAAAAAACCCATCATTGAAACCCTAGCAGGGATTAGTGCAGAGGGGTGTTTGTGCTGCTTGCTCAGCCAAGCTCATCGCACTGCTCCGTCAGCAGGCCGAGCCCCGCAGGAGACAGTCTGAAGCCAAGCAGAGTGAGTGCAAGGCTCAGGGAATTTGTTTCTGTCTCTGTCACCTCACTGAGAAATTGACCAGCGGCACAACGGGTTGAGCATCGGCACAATCAATAGAGGTGCCGGTGGGAATTCATAACGCCGGCTGTTGACCGACGGGACGTGTGCGGCGTATCAACAGACACGACAAGCACGACTGCTGCCAGAGCCTGCCTGATGATCACCTCTGATTTACAGCGGCATGCACATTTTACCGCGCTGTCGATAAAAGTGTCGGCCGCGCTGTACGTCACGCGATGCGAGCTTCACTTCAGACCACAGGAATGATGGAGCTCCATTTGTCTGACTTACGGCTTTTCTGTGGTTTTCAACGGCCGTAATAAAATTCCCATGCATGCCGATGAGCCAAGGTGGTCGCTCGCAGGTTTCCACATCATTTTAGATTTTGACACACAGCGTCAGGTAATTGGATGTCAAACAGCACCGTGTGGCTGTTTGTGTAAACATGCTGTATGTCCTAATAAATAAAATATCACTGTGGATTTTTGAAGGCTGTTGCTGATATTACAATTCCCCCTCAGGAGATCTGTTGGTGAAGGTGTGAGATGTTTATATTAGAGTGCGCCCATGACGCTAAAACTGTTTTGCAGTAAATTTCCTGTTGATATTTTTAGCCGTCACAAAAAGTTTCTACAAGAAATATTAAAATCTATCTAGCTCGAAGCTTGCCAAATTGTAGAAACTACCCTATTGGAGGTGCTGTAGACGACACCAGATCTGATTTGAAACACAGTTTAACACTCTTTGTTTGTTTGTTGTGTCGAGTCTCACCGAGTTCACCCGTCTTGTGTTACAGCCGACCCTCTGGTTGGAAGCATCGCCACACAGTACCTGACCAACAGAGCCGAGCACGACAGGATAGCCAAACAGTGGACCAAACGCTACGCCACATAGACCAGCACGACTCCTCCAGGACCCCCCTTCACCCTACCTAACGCACACAAACACAAACACAAACACACACACACAGAAAAACACACACTTCCCTCCCCTCCTCCGAAATCTATGGAAGCACACCCGCTCCTGTCATCCACCCAACCCCCACCCCAGAGAAATGAAC
This sequence comes from Argyrosomus regius, assembly GCA_946959425.1. Classification (NCBI taxonomy): domain Eukaryota; kingdom Metazoa; phylum Chordata; class Actinopteri; family Sciaenidae; genus Argyrosomus; species Argyrosomus regius. The sequence continues at coordinate 7,879,118 of OX336899.1, read as the reverse complement.
TGTTATTTGTTCCATGCTGACTTGAAAAGCTTCTTTTTTATACAAAGAGTCTATTGGGATTGTATTTTCCAATACACTGAATGTTGATATGGTCATGAAAAGCTTTAATACTGTTATTGTTCTTGTCGATGTTGTTCTTATTGTTATTGCATTGTTTATAACATTGTCGCCCACCCTCGTCATCTTCCTTATCTAAAAAGTGTGCGTGTATTATTCCCGTTTCATGTGATGGTTTCATGTAAAAATGATCATACTGAGTGAGTGCATTTTTTTTAGTTTGTTTTTTCTTTTCAGTGGTTTTACAGCTCATGGTCAATATTAGTGCATGGCATCAGGACATGTGTTCATGCAGTGGACATGTAGTCATGGTATTATATCTGTCCCCGGCATGAAGTGAGCCCATCACCATCATGTATGACGATAGTGGTAGTTTGCTGTACATTTAATGCCTTGTGAGAATACATACTCATTGAATACTCAATTAAACACTGGCTGTAATGTGACAGACCCCGTCTATGACTCATGCTTCAATATGACTGTATGTGTGTATGTGTGTGTGATTACAGTGTGTGTGTGTGTGTGTGTGTGTACATGCAGCCGGCTCATCTCTCTAACCACTTCCTGTTAGAAATGAGTCTTCACGGGCTCACCACAGAGAGTCGAGTGATTAGACGGTTTGTATCTTCTCAAAAATTATGTTAGTGTGGCATTTTATTCTATTTTTGTCAGTGTAAATACCAACAATAGTCAACTAATTTTACAGTTGGTAAGTTCATCTGGTCGTGTGTTGTGTCTCTTTTTTTTATGCATTCAGCACTGTGTTAAAAAAGACACCAGGGCCTATCGTGGCTGAAGGTGTGCTCTTTCAGGAACCAGTGACACACTGAAATACAGTCTAGGAAGTCCAGTATTAGATCCGTGAGTTTGAAGGATTCACCGGTGTTTTGACTGGAACTGCCAAAACACTGCACAGCGATTCAGAGAAAGCATTTTTACAACTCTGGAAATGTATCACAGCAGTACAGTACAGTACAGCATATTTACTGGCACACTAGAAAAGTGAAAACAGATTAGTATCACATCATAAAGTGAAGAGTTTATTGTCATAACAAGAGGTTTATCACTTTAAAACAAGCAATTTTGTCCTGTTTTAAAACTTTTCGTGTTGTGATTATAACAATATGTTGTGTTATAATGTGAAACATTTTATGTTTTACAAGTTAAATAGTATATTGTTATAATAAGAAAACATACTTGTTATAAGATGATAATAATACATCAAGTTTGTGTTGTAATAACGGGTAAATATTTCATAAAGCAGCTACCTTTATGGCTGTGAAGTGAAGCCAATGCAGAAGTGCCAAAAACTGCAGTTCCTCAAACGTCCACTTGAGGCTGGCTACAGAACAATTAAATCTCCATAAGCCCCCATGTTAAAGTGTTCAGCTTCACAGCAGAAATAAACATGCTTACAGCCTGGTACAAAAAACTGTTTTGGTCTCTATAGTTAATTTTATATGGATCACAAAGAATAGAAGGAAGGGATGGCTGATGCTGTGGCAAAAGTTGATTCAGGTTTAACTCTCTCTCTGGACGATACTGCTCAAGCCGCCCTCCAGTGTTGTTACCCCCCACTGTCCCGGCACAGTGGTCTCCTGGAAATGAATGAGGAGGTTGTGTCTTTTCAAGCTGTGCTCTTGTCTCTCTGAACGTGGCTTTAGGCTTTCAGAACAGCATGAGTTTATCTAGACGAGCGTTGTACGAGACGATAAGTTCCCCAGTTCTGGTCTTCTCAAATGGGCATTAGGCTTTAAAGTGTGTAAAGAAGACATTTCCCACATCATCACACAGCCAGCAGCAGCCTGTAGATGCAGAACAAGATGGCTTCATCTACCCATGTTGCTCGAGCCAAGCTGTGGAACTGCTCTCAGCATGACACAGGAGGCATCTCGATGTTTTCTGCTCATACTCGGTCTTGATTTGATGCTCCTGTGCTTGCTGTAGACACAATTTCTTAACCCAGCCGCACAGTTATCTTTGATCTCTCTGATCCACACATTTTTTTGCCACATTCAGAATCACTATGATCACTCATTTTGTCCATTTCGACATTCGGTTGAACCCCTGCTGACACTGGAACCACCAGTTCTGCTGCATCAATGTGAGATTTGACTAATTGGACTGATGATTGGCAGACAATGCAGATCCCACCTTCCATGTCAAGTTGTACGAAGCCCACAGCAACACCGTAAAAACATATTTGCCGATGGCACTATCTGTCTAAACCTGACCAACGCTATCTTGGTATTTACCGAGGAGGATATCCGTGACCTGCTGAAGATCCGGCTAATCCATCTGATTCCTGGAACTCAGTCTGGAAGAACATTAAGAAGACTTTCTGGGCCTGGAACACTACCAAACCAGCATATATACCATAAACTTAAACTACAGGTCAACACAAAACAATAATTTTGTGTTTTTGCGTGTGTTTTTTGTGTTTGATTGACAGAATTGTGGTTTTCTTGAAAACCTACATATTTTGAAGTTGGAAATGTCCATCAGCTGTCATATTCTGCTGTTTACTGCCACTGATAATCATTTGAGCAACAATGTGAAGAAAACATTATGACGTGTTTCATCAAATCAACTTCTTCAAGTCTGCAAAATAGAATAAAAAAGAGCATTTAAAGTTAAACTAATGGTGCCCTGCACATGATTTGATTTACTTGGTCTTAACTGAAGCACTAAGACTTCACATTAAGTGTGTTGTGAAGTATCTTGTCGGATCACATAAGATAAATCTGTCTTTAATTAATTAGATAATCCCCAGAACACAATATTCAATCTAAAGTCAAATGGCATTTAACCACATATCTACATTTTTATTATATTCTCCTCTAACAAAATAGTGTGTTTATAATGAATTTAGAGTGCCCTGAGAGAAACAAACATCCTCACCGGTAGCTCTTAACTTCAGTTCAAAGAGCACACTTCCATCAGCTAAAATACTATATTTCAAACGCCGCCTAGTTATATTGAACACACCTGGATATGGACAAAACAGTCCAGCTCTAATGCAGCTTTAATGCGTTGCAGGTTTTCATTAAAAGCACCATGGAAGTTAAAACAGCACCTGGACTGTTAACTGAAGCCTGAGTTAACATCCTGCACCCAGTTCAATGTTGTTGATGGACAGAGCTTCCTCCTTTTATGTCACAAAAATCCTCCCATAGCTCCTCGTATACTGGGTTTTAGGAGTTATTTGGTAATCAATACAGAAGGACGATATATTTTTTAATTAGTGTGGACAAGAACAAGATATTATGCAGCCTAATATCTTGTGAGCACATGCTTGCACAAGTCATTATCTTGCGTGAACAAGACATTAGATTATATTAGATAATATCTTGTGTGCGAGTTCACACATGTGGTTATCTCACACACTTGTGCACAGAAGTTATTATCTTGTATGAGCAAGATGCTAAATATCTCATGAGAACAAATTCGTACAAAAGTTTAGTTAGATAAGCTGTGTGCACAGGATGTGGATCTATGTGAGTGACTTTCCTTTGATACTGCCTCTTTCTACTTTAATTAGTAATTCCTACATTCCCCAGAATGCCTTCTGATAATCCAAAGAGAAGGAGAATAACATGTTGCAAGGACTGGCTGACTAAACTATTACGTGAATACTGGTGTGTGTCAGTGATTGCAAAAAACCAACACGTGCTGATGGTCCCCTTCACAGTGGCAGAGTCAGCCTCGCTCTGAGCAGGAGACAAAGCTTTGCTGCGGTTTTAGTCTCTGACTGCGTTGCAAAACCAGCAAAGTGGAGCAACACATTTTACTCCTGCACTATGTTTAATCTGATAAACAAACAGGGAAACACAGCCTCTATGCCACTTCTACTGCCCGCTCCTTTCTACTCGCCCACAGGGGAATTGTACTTTTTGGGCTTTTCGTACAATTCCCCTGTGGGCGAAGTGGCAAAAGGAATTTATAGTAGGGATCACAGAAGAGGAAACTGAATGAGGACGGGCTCTGAACAAATGTAATCTGGAGTTTGGAGGTCCTTCCAGCCAAATAAACAAAACAAAACTATAACCTGATCATTTTTTGTGTAATTCAACATGAGGTAAAGGCACATATGACCCAGTTAGAGGATGCCTCAGGGCCACTTACAGAATTTATTTCGAGATAGTGAATCTTTTATTGATTTATTTATATTGTTGGCCTAAAAATGTGTTAAATTTAAACATACTGAGTATAAAAATAGTGAAATCTGTGAGTTTTTTAAACTTTAAACTAAGACCTCAAATCCATTTTTTTTCACGTGGCCCTGATGCTCTTCCGTAGAAATCAAGGCATTAATCGTTGACTGTAAACTCCTATTAAGTTAGGTAAGCTAAAATCCCCAGAAAAATACAATGAGGAAGTGACCTCATGGTCTCATATGAGTATGAAAATCTGGATTTAGGATGTTGAAACAGGATGATGTGTGAGGTTAAAGTCGTTAGAAAGATCACATCTTCACATGAAGAAATGAAAATGAAAATAAAGCTAGTTTAACTCCGCTGTCAGCTACAGAAACTTCTCTCTTTGGAGAAGGTGTATTCAACCCCGGGAGCGTTAGCTACATGCTATGAAAATTCAATAAAATTGCCACTTTATAACTCTGCACCTTTCACGGCAAACCACTTTGTTTAATGTGTATTTAACCCACAACACATTCCACATGTCAGGACACTTTATCAAGCTGCATAATGGCCCTTTTAAAACTGTCACTCAACTCCTGGTCGCTCTTGTTTTGTAGGCGTTGGGTAGTAACTCAGGCTAATGGCTAACAGTAGCCTTATTTTATTACTTCCGAGCAACCGGTAAGGATTAGTAATAACACAAGGTGATGTTGTTTTTTGTTGTCGTGTCACACCCACTGAAATATCTTACAGAAATGAGTCATCATCATGTATTTCAGATACAACTTTACGGAGAGAAATGGTGTTGTAAATGTACCTAAATATTTGTTTTAATCAGGTGCAACATATTCTGTAGAGGTGTAACAGACAACAGGTATTTTAGAGTGCAGTAAATTAAATATTCTTCAGACTTTGAGTTAATGTCACTGCTCCTTAAGCAGCTGCTCCTGCATCATGTTTCCATGCAGTGTATCTGAGCTGTTGTGTTTTCACTGCTGTGTCTCCTTTCTGTCCCTCTTTTGACACTGACGCTGCGTTGAACAGAAATGATGAATCAATGTCAGGACGTCTGTCTGCTGCTGGACCAACACTTCCGGCGAAGAAGAGGCACGCGTCCAGCGGCCAGTTGTCAAGTTCCTGTTGATTGTTCACGGTAAACCCCGGAAATGAGGCTGGTGAAGCCTACAAAATAAAAGCGCTGACTCTCAACTCTTTAGCACAGACTGTATAAAACATGGATGTAGTATATGTGGCGTCACCCATAGGTTTCTGAAGATCTGTTGTGATGCTCTGGCAAAGACGTGGATCGAGGTGGACCTGAATGAAGTCTGGTTGCTCAAACAAGCCATCTGTAACAGCACCCACCTGTAAGCCTTAATATAATTTAAACAGGTAAGTTGTATAAAAATTCACCCTCAGTACAGTTGTCATGAACGGGGAAATTAGCTATAGAGACCAAAACTGTTTTTTGTACCAGGCTGGAAACATGTTTATTTCTGCTGTGAAGTTGGGCGTTTTAACGTGGGGGCTTATGGAGACTGACTCGTTCTGTAGCCAGCCTCAAGTGGTTGTTTGAGGAACTGCAGTTTTTGGCACTTGCTCACGACCGAAGCTCCAACATTTAGCACTCAGTTTACGGTACTTTGGACGTGGGGTTTCAAGTTTTGAATGTTTAATTTTAAGATACCTCAACGACTCAGACGACAGTTGTCACACTAACAAGCAGCACCAACAAACCAAGTGGAAACACTGGCCTGGTTAACGATCCCACCAAGACTGTAGACCTGGGTTTCCCCGCCAGTCAGTCAGAAAACTGAAGAAGCCTCTTGGATGAGACGTGAAACGTCTTCACGGATCTACAAGAAGTCCCCAGATTTAACCAAGAAAGATAACCTGGGCAACTGAGAATCTTCACAGAACTTCCCACCATTTTTGTGTTTATCTTATTGTCATTTTTGTCATTTTTAATTTTTTTTTTATGTCCTACATGCTCCATTTTTTAAAGGTTACACACTAAAGTTGATCTCCTGCTAGCCCTTGCTTCTCATGCAGCAGCAAAGCTCCTCTTATCTTATCTCGTCTCATCTTATTACTATGATATCACCACCTCCGTTTATCTTAGCACAGGTTTGACTTCTTTGCACAGGTTTAATTCAAATTCAGATTTATTTTATAGATTTAGATTAGATACAGATTTACATCTGGTGCTGTTGCACTGCTTTTATGGACATTTTGCACCATTGAAAGTCACAATTCAATTTGCACTATCTCTGTACAATGCTGTGACTTTCATTCATTTTATACAGTCTAATTTAATTTTTTATAGTATATTATATATTCTTGCTTTTATTCTTATTCTTTCTTATTCTCGTTAATTTTAATGTCTGTTTACATGTTGCAACTGAGTCTATCTATCTATCTTATCAAACAATTCATATATTTACATAGTTTTGCACCATAAGTCTTGATTCACTCATGATTCAGTCATAGTATCTATCTATGCTTTTATTTTTTTAAGATGTTGACCGGATGTTGAGTGCCTCCTCATTGTAGATATGTTTTTTTTTTTTTTTTTGTGACACTGGTGCGTCCAGGCGGCGGAGGCACACACACACATAGGCTGTGCACACACACAAAGAAAGGTATCAAATACTGAATAATTTGTTTTACAGCGCGCGGTATCGTGCGGGTCGGTGTAACGCGCGTGTTTTAGGGGATGTTTGGACTACAAACGTGTTCGCTGTTATCCGGCAACAAGGATACATTTCACAGGAGTCGGGTCCATCCTGTGACTGGCTGGCTGGCTGGCTGGCTGCACTGAGATCAGCTGCATGTCGACGGATATAGCTTTTAAAAAAAGGGAAAACGCGAGGAACAACCTGAACGGCGTGTTTTGTCTGTTTGTTTTGCGTGTTTGGCTTTTTTAAAGGTGCTGACAGCAGCTGTTTGACAGCACGCTGACTTCTTTAGGTGAAAGTTTCTGGAAATTGTTGAGGTGTTTGGAGGAGGAGGAGGAGGAGGAGGTGGAGGAAGAAGGAGAAGAGGAGGAGGTGGTAGAGGGGGCTCCCTGCCGACTGCGACATCGCCCCGTCGGTGTTGTTTCTCCTTTCTTTCCCCCCCCCTCGACCTATTCAACCGAGAGCTCGGCTGTTGTGTGGCCGCGTATCGCTTCGTCTTGTCTGGGCATGAACTAGGCCTTGTACGCCGAACTATTTCACCAAATGATTTCCTTTGTCGCAGCCCCGACATGGCTAAAAATAAACGCCCGAGCCGAGGTCACAATTCACGCGTTATGAAAGAGCAATCATCCACAAACACTGTGCACATTTAAAAACTAATGCATGCGTCAACATTTAACCCCAAATCCACGCGTGGGTAGTTTTTTAAAAAAAAAACGACGATAGTTGCAACACATGCATCGCTTTGTATGTTTTAAAGAAAGAGCCATGCAGGATTCCCTTTAAAAATCAGCTGATTTTAAAGTTTACGCGCTTGTCAGCTTCACGTTTGCACTCCAGACGCACAACATTGGGTTGGAAATGACTGCAAGGATGCCCTCTTTAATTCGGCATACAGGTGTAGCAGCATGCAGCAGCACATGTTAATAAAATGTGCACCTAAGTGAGCTTGCAGAGAGTGTTTAAAAGAAAAATACAGAGGGTGTAACTGCGAGTTTTTTTTAAAAAGTGTTTGTGCATTGGATGCATGCCCAATTTGAAAGATTTTAACTTGAATCTAAAGAGCCTCTTAAAACAAGCCTCCATTGTTAAATGTTGTGTATTTTAAGGTTTTAATGTTTCTTTTTTTCTTATTCTCCAGGCTCGGTATGTCGGATGAAGATTCCCGTGCCAGCACCAGCTCTTCCTCCTCTTCATCCTCAACTCATCATCACCATCATCAGCAACAGCAGCAGCAACAGCAACAGCAGCAGCAGCAGCAGCAGCAGCAGCAGCAACAACAGGACGGAAACCCTTCAAAGAAACGAGAAAGCAAAGCCAGCATGAGCAAGACCTCCAAACTCCTCTCTACTAGTGCTAAAAGGTGAGCCGGAGTCGGGTGGGGGGGGGGATGTGGTGCAGGTTTTAGTTTGAGTTTTACAGCTGCAGATGTACTGCCACTTACTCTCAGGACTGATGCTCACTTTCCCCAACAACAAGTCAGGAGTTTGTCCTACTTACGAGCCACAACTATAGCTCAGAGAGAGGAGATGGACATCTAGTTGCAAACACTGAGAGATGTCGAGTGTCTTCTCTAGTGTAAGACATTTTAGTTATTAAGAGGTGAGAGGCCTCTTCTGTCTGCGTTTTTTTTTTTTTTTTTTTTTAAAGCATGTCTCTTTATTTTGCAGAATTCAGAAGGAATTGGCTGACATCACATTGGATCCTCCACCAAACTGCAGGTAAGCGATATCTTGAGTTATTAATGTGTCTTTGGAAACATCTGGGTCGCTGACACGCGCCCTCTTTCAGTGGACGTTTTAGTCTGTTAATGAGAAATGAATTCAAAGTAGTCCTTCGTGAGAGGGGGAGCCTTGAATGTGAAGGTTGAAAATCTCCTCTTCGTCTGTGTGCCGGAGTGGGAAAAAAAAAAAAAAAAAAAAAAAGATCTTTCTGCATCGCTGCCTCGCATGTCTAGTCACTCCAAAGACAAAGACGATGGAGGTAACGAGAGACTGAAAGGTCTGCTTCGTAAAGCTGCAGCTGAACGTGCTTTCTGTCGATGATGGATGGAGCACAAGGGATTTAAGGAAATCTGAGTTAAGGCTATCTCTTTGTTTCATCTGGCTCTTTTCACGCTTCGATCAGGTGTTATTGTTGGGAGAATTAAATCTGAACGCTTTGAGGGCGCTGACTGAATATGTCTGTTAGCCGACGAGTACAGAGAGAAGAGAAAGTTCAGTTTTAGACCATTTATGAAGGCAAAGTTCTTACACGGCTGCTTGTAGAGGTGTTGTGTGTCAGCACTGATATTGAAGAATCCGTACCCACTAGGTCAATAGTTGGTTTTTCTGGTTATCTTCTGGCTTTCAGAAACTCTTTGGCTGTTGTCTGGTTAAGCTGCTGTTCAAAAGCACAGATTGAGAGTCCTGTTCTGTATCAACAATGTCCTTGGGTCAGGTAGACCTGGTTTGGTTGTTCACTTCAGTTGTTGAAGAGTCTGAAAAGGCAGGACGGCTTGTGAACAAAATTGTTTCTCTGTTTGAACTCCTTGAAAAAATCTGAATCTCGACCTCTGGGATCAGAGTGTGTCCTGTGAAGCTAACGTGCATCATTAGGGGTCATCAGCCTGATATTAAAGAGAGAGGTGAGAGGTGTCACAGTTGAAATCTTATACCAAAAAATCAGTCAAAAGGGAGCTTTCAGTTTTGAGTGTCAAAATTAGAAGCATGACTCCAGTTTTCACACTTTCGCTGAGCTGTTGTTGCAAAGAACCTGTTTGTGTTGTGCAGTTAACAGTTTGCTCAGCGTGTTAAGTCATTGTTATTTAAGTCAATGATTTAATTGTGACCGCGTGGTTTGAGAATGCGGTGCGTTGCAAATAAAAAAAGGATATGACAGTTATCTCACACTTGATAAGATAAGATAGACTTCATTAATCCTTCACTGGGGAAATTCACTTGTTACAGCGGTTTATAATATACAAGGTGGATAAGAAAAATACCATAAAGGTTGAGTCCTCCCTGCAGCTAGCGACATGTAAATGACAGTCAGGATATTTAAATCCAATCAACTGTTTTAAATTCATAGAAATCTAAATCAAGACTTGATAGTCTAACGATGGGATGGCTGTCAATGCTGGAAAAAAAATCCAGTTGAATGGTGACCTTAAAGGTCAAATCAAATTGTGGATTTGAAGAATTGGGACGGCCTCAATATAAAAATGATCTGACAATCCAACATAATGTAGACACAAGCTACATTAATAGACTAGCTTACTTAAAAGTTGACTTTCTAGCTTGAACTCTTGAAGTAGCTCAACGGCGATCAGCCGCATCCATTTTATCTGATTCTGTTCGCGCAGAAACCAGATTTCTTGTGTCTGGACGTGGCACCAGCTCTTAATCCCAAACAGACCTGTAATAAAAGCCCCAAAAAGTTGTACTTGGAAATGAACTTAAGTGTTAACAGCGTCTTTAAGTTGAAGCTCTGCACCTCCTCCTGAGTGTATTAACACACTCAGACCCAGGTGAGCATGGAGCATTGAAAACCGATCTCCTACGTAACAGACCTGTCTTTAAAACAAGCCCGGCAGGTTTCTGACGCGTGTCCTGAAAATGAATTATCACCGTGTGTTATTACAAGTCAGTAGCGCAATCAGTTGCACAACACTTTTGTCACACGGAGCTCATTCTGGCTGGATCTCTCCGTGTTTACGGGTATCAGGGTTGGGATGAAGTGTATTGTGTTTTTTTGCGGAGGTGAAGGTGTTGTTGCAGCATTGTGTTGGCACACCCCGGGTCGAGTCAGGAGCTGGAGTAACAGTTTAGATGTCTTGAAGCGATAAGAGGTTTGTTGCTGACTCTCAGTACAGATGTGGGGACCGTAAAGGCGTGCTGATTCCACGGCCGCAAAAGCTTAAAACCACGAGTTACGCAGCTGAGACCCAAAACATGCATTTAGACCAGGAACCCCTGGCCACACAGGAGCTGTTTCATTCAACGCTCCTCCGTCTGTGTGTGTGTGTGTGCGCGAGTGAGTCATAAATCTCAACTTTAGGAACATTTGCACCGTAGCTGTACCCCCCCAAACCCCCCGTGGCGCCACAGATTAGCTCCTTACACTGAGGCCTGCTGGAAGCTCTGATGGCTCAGCGAGGGGGGCAAAAAAGATTTGATGAATGCAGGGTTGTTGACACGAGATTTAATTTTTTTGAAGCTCTGTTTTTGTACAAGAGGAGACTCTTTGACTTGATAAACTGATTCAGACTTCAATTGCTGCCGCGCCACCAACAAAGATGCCGATTACTTGTAGATTAGATCAGTCAGCACCAGCACAGATTCAGCTAAAGAACAAAAACAAAACAAGGTTTTAACTGTAGTTTTTGATGGAATGAAATGATACGTTTCACCCGTGCGCCCTCATTTCTTCCCAGTCAGACAAGGCACATGTCTTCTTTAAGCAATAACTGTTAAAAATGACACTAAAGATGTTTTTTCATGCATGAAATTGACTAATTTGCTTCCATAACATGTTGTAGCGAGGAAAGAAATGGCCAAAATACACATTTAAGTGTTTATTTAGCAACGCTTTGTATATTTGTCTCTGTAGATTTCACTAAAAGCATCAGATGATGCTTCATTTGCATATTTAAACATAAAAATAATCATCTTAATTTAAGTAATCAACTGGGAAGTATCTGTTAGTTTGTGTCTTTAAAATGTGTGAAATTCTATGATATCTCAAACTCTGAGGCAGAAATCTTCACTTCAGCCGCTCTTACAGACACCAAACCTTCCAGTTTTATACTCTGAAGGATTTTTACAGAAATAGTTCCTTCATAGCCTCATTTATAGAACATTTTATTCATAAAAACATGGCAAAAATATGTTGTTTTTTTGTGGCCGTTGACAGTTTTTTTTTCTGATTTATAGAGAGACTCTAACATGTCAACAAAATGAAACAATAAGTCTGAACCTGGCTTTATCCAGTGTCCACATTTCTGCATTTCTAATGAGATAAAGCCTCATTTGCATATTTGCCATAACACTTTCTAATGACTCCCCTCTGTGCGGGAAGAGGAGACTCATTCTTCGACAGTTTATATTTTGGATATGGACATTTAGACATAACTTACACTCATCACTCATTCACTGACTAAGATTGCACAATTCACTTTTTTTTTTTTTTCACAAAATTACTGTACAGATTTTCCCTTTGGGGATCAGTAGAGTACTCTAGGTATTTATTTAAACCTTTCAGACTTGTTTTTGTCTTAATATAATAATAATAATAATAATAATAATAACTTTATTTATAGAGCACCTTTTTAAAAATACAGAGTTTACAAAGTGCTTTACAGAGCAGCAGACCCAAAAGAAGGCCACACAGGTTTAAATCAAGAGAATTAAAGATGTAAAACATAACAGATTCAATACTACAGAAACAGAATATAAATATTAAAAACAGCTATTCACTGATGGTCTAGAGAAATAAAAGAAAAAGGGGGAAAGCTGACTTAAAATGTAGGTCTGGTTTAGAGGAAAGGGATAAAAAGACAATAAATAAAAGATGAAGAGATGAAAGAATAAAAGAAAAAAAGAAAAACAGGAAGTTTCATGGTGATATCTTTGAGTTAAATGATGGAGGGTCTCTTAAAGCCTGTCTGTGACCACACACAGTCACAGTTACATATTCAAGGTGTGCTGTCTGTCACATATTTGTTATTGTCCTGGGTCAAAGCGTGAGACTTGAACATATTTTGGATAAATCCTCAGCTGAAGATATTTCCCAACACGTGCTCTATTTCCTTTTTATTAGAAGTCATGTCTCTTATAGGAAATGACTGAGCTTTACAAAAAATGAAACCATATATTCGTAGGAAGCAGCGAGCCTGCGGCGGTGCGCCTCAAACGGGGATAAGGAAGTCAGAAAGTATCAAGATGTTGTTGTTTTTAGGTCTCCTGTCTTTTGTGTAAATGTAAGTGTCATTCTCACTGAGTGAGCTGAACGCACACATCCTTGTGTGTTTATTCTGCCACGCTTGCGTTCAAGGGCCATTGTTCTCACCTGGCCAGATGAACGAGAGAAGGAAACGCTTGAGAGTTCAAGATAAATATCTCCAAACGTGCGTGGTGTGACCGCACCCTGAGTGATTTATCTTTCTATCTCACCACCAGCGTTGACGAAGGCCTCATCATTTCATTTTACTTCTGTTCCACTTGGTGAAAAAAAAAAACCCCTCTATTCAGCACCACGTGCAAGAAAGGGGAATTTTTTTTTTTTTGTGTGGATTTTTGGTCCTCTCTGCTTCATTTAGCACAGAATCTGCTCATTAGGGTATGAATGGAGCCGGCCAGCTCCGCCTCGCAGATGCCGTTTAATGGATTACACATCGATGAGTCAGTTGGTTGTCGTCTCATCTCTCTGGAGGTTGCTTTCGGGCCCCTTCGCTCTTAAAATGGACACTGACTGATGACGAAAAGACTTCTCCCCGACTAGTTTCCATTATCAACAGCGCCTCTCTCTCTCTCCCTCTCTCTCTCTCGTAGCAAACTTTGTTTTATGGGCACAGTAAGGCAGGAGTCTTTCATCTGTCATTTATCAAAATCTAATTATACTCCACACAGGGAATGCCAAGCGGGCCCTCTTTTTATTTTTCTACTGCCTCGTTGCCACTCAAGTGTGAACTGCAGACATCACAGGCCTGCCTCGACCTCCCTCTCCCTCCCTCCCTCCGTCCCCGTGTTGCTTTTATTCACCATGTTTTATTCCTTCTTCCTCTCGACCGGCTATTTTATTTATTGCTCGCGCTTCGCTCTCACTATCTCTCACTCCGCCTCGCGCCCTCTCACCCTTGTCGTTCACTGTATCTCCTCTTAAGATGTTGCCCCCGGGTGTCAGACAGATTCCTGACATTCCACGGTCGCAGCTCATGACAGCTAAGGAAAGTTAGACGCTTACTGCGTACAGTAGGCTAATTAGTGCTAAGTAGGGTCGGACAGATACGGCAGCTAACGACGTTACTTAATACATTTAGCTTGAACCACTTGGAAATCACTTAATTTGATATCCTTTCTGCCTTTTTTTAGGCTCTCCTGATCATATAGCGAAAGAGCTGGCCGGTGTGAGTGTTGTGCAAGAGTTTGCCAGGCCTGGTGTGAGCCATCTGAGCTTCATATGATCCCTTCTGTTCAGTCGCTGTCTCTCTCTCTCTCTCTACACACACACACACACACACACACACACCTCTGCAGTGTGTTACCGGCTTGCATGTTTGAGACTACTGAGGTTTTCTCAACAGCTTCTTCATATCTATAAAAAGCCTCGTCCCTGGAGAGGAAGTGGCTGGCCTGTACACCGTTGGTAAAGCACTGAAGGCGGCGCTGAGCTCTGAGCTGCCGCTGCTGCTGCTGTTGCAAAGATGGAAGTTTTCAAGAAGTTTCCCTTCTCCGTGCCAGGCTTTAGTTGGGCAGCGAGGGGGAACTAGATACTTCGCTTTGTCCCGCATCAGCGACAGCTCGGGCTGAGTATCAAACCTCAGTATCTTTTTGGTACCGACTGAAATGTGTGTGGAGTTTCTCAAATTAAGGTAGAAGGTAAGGCATCAAAATGAAGGTATTGTATCAGGGTAAGGCTCAAAATGGGGCCTAACATTTCTTGTAGCGCCTCCATTGGGCTAAAATATGCAGTTATGCGCAAGAAAACTATTTTGTGCTGTGCATGTTAAGACTCACAAGGGAACTCATCATGTATATGCTTTTCTCGCTGCATGTTATTAGCCCAGGGCTTTGGATAGCCCAGGGCAAACACACAAGCACACATGCACTTTTAACCCAGGGTTAACCTAATCCCAGGGCTATGCAGCTCACACTGCAGCTCTACGAGCCCTGGGTTAAATGTCCGTTGCAACACATGACTAATGTTTACATTCTGTTTACTGTAGCTCCGTTTCTCACTGTGAACTTTCAGCCTTGTGTTTTTTTTTGGCGATTTTCAGGATTTATCCCCGTAAACTTCAGACTAACTGTGGTTTGAAGCAGAGCCAGCAAGCCCGAGGCTAAAGTCAGGGCTAGAATGTGCCAGTGTGAAAGCTTTCTTAACCCGGGGCTAAGATTGATCTAAGAGTGCTTTGTAGAGTTGGGCGAAGTGCAGTGTGAAAAGCCCATTCAGCCCAGGGCTAATGATACCCCGGGCTAATAATATGCAGTGTTGTGTGGCGACGTGTTGGGGTGTGTTTATTTGTGCTGAACGTAACTGCTGTGAAACAATCAGAAAATAACTTTAACTGGCTTTCTCGATCCGGCGCTCAGCAGTCAGCCCGACATTTCAGGCCTGACTGCGAGAGGTTTGACCGATCTGATCGTCTGATTGGCTGCTGACACCGGATTGCGTTTCTCCAAAAGTTGAACCGCTCCCGCTCAACTTCTCTTCGCTGCCGGATTTGGTCTGAATCCGGCATATAACAAACATCCTTTAGCCTAAGAAGGTTTATGACACCGTGACTTTTCTTCTAGCGCCACCTTCAGGGCAGACTTCACATTGTAGTTTCTTACAGTGGGCTGATATATAACTATATAACTGCAGCCATTAAATGTTGCTGATGGGGCTTCAAACATTAATTTAAGGTTTTGTTTTAAGCGCGTGAGGATTTGCTTGCTGCCATTCAACAGTTAATTGTTATGAACATCAATTTGACTTTTTATTTGGCATTTATTATTAGTATTAATTAATATTAGTCTAAGTCTCTTGCTGATGCCTTGATATTTATTTCATCTTTTTCGCTCAGCCTTGATAATAAATCCAGTCTATTTAAATGTTTCAGCCTGGAATCTGACACAAATGCTACCGTATGATATTCATCCTGCGCTGTTCTCATAAAGCATTGAGAGAACATTTGCAGGCTGATTGCCATTGTATTAAATTGGCGGGGTGGGGAGGAGGTGGGTACGTGGTGCAGAGTCTCTTCGGCACTCAAGTGAAGTGGAGTCATTATATTGTCTCAGTCAGGCGGCTTATTACAGTGTTTCTCCTTGTCATCACAATACCATTGCAAGCAGATAGTGGTGATTGAAAATGAAGCCCAGTGTGTGTTGATGGAAGATCTACAATGAAGAGATGAGTCTACGAGTAAAGGCATCATGAAACGATATAAAATGTTGAGATGGATTCGTTGAAACATCATTTTGATCTTTCATGATCACTTATGAGGCTTTTACACTGAAAGTCAAACTAAAATACGCAGACTCTCTCCTGGTGTTTGAGCCGACTTATGCTTTATTACTATAGTGTCTGTGAGCAGATATTAAACATGAACGTTATGTCACTTCAGTTAACAGCCAGAATGCTGCATTCACACAATATTGGAAGAACAGGCAGCGTTCATGCATTATTCCAGTATAGTTACCCACGGCTGGTCTTGTATAGTACATTTCTTGTTTTCTTACATATTTGTAGCGAAGTGAAAAGTGAATTAGTTGGATGGTTGTATAGTAAATATTGGATTTTATTCTGATGTAGCTGCCAGTAAAGGTGGCTCTGCTTTCAGTGGTTTGGTATTTTTTTTTGTATTGCAGCTGCCAAAAGTTCCCTTTATCTCCAACATCGAATTACAAATCGGAGGCTGACCTGAATGTTTGTTTTTTTTTTCCCACTCAGCTGCTCATGATGAAGATGTAACAGCATAACAGGCATTCAACCAGCCAACATCGTACTTTGACTTTGTACACTGCTCTGTGAATTCATACGGTACTCTGTGACTTTTTACGTTGTTCAACGACTTTGTACGTTACTCCGTGACTTTGGATGTTCTTCTGCGACTTTGTGCATTACAGCTTTGTACGTTACGACTTTATACTTGACTCTGTGACTTCATACACTGCATTGCAAATTTGTACATAGGTCTGTGACTTTGTATGTTGCTCTGGACTTGGTACGTTACTTCGTGATTTTGTACGTTGCTCCGCGACTTTGTACATTGCTCTGTGATATGGTTTTAGTCACAGACAGTACTACTTGTGGCAGTAGATTTTAGTTTTGACAGTCAGCAGTGGTTCAAACAACACACACAAACAGTAAGAACTAATGGGAACTAACTATTAACTACAATATGAAATGTTCATTGTTCTAAGGGGACTACCTAAAGGTCCATTAGTGAATGATCACCTGAAAATAAAAGTCATGTTTTGTTACATGTTAAATGCTGGCTCTAGATTGAGTCTTGCTCGGTAGGAGAGTGTGGGTTACAATCAGCAACTACATTGCTAGAAGCCACTAAACCCAACTCAGCGGTCCGTTTGAATGGCTAATGGTCGAAAGCTTATTCTGTGTGCGCTTGAAGCAACATTTGAAAATACAGGATGTCATTCTCCCACCAGTAGCTAACCATAAAAGTTGAATTTGCATATCCTAACAAGCCTCTCAGTGTCAACTCAACCAATGCCATGAAACACATCTATTTAGAGCATTTATCCTCAGGTGTTTTATCCCCTTTTGAGAAATTTTATAATATGCATATAGCTTATATTTCCTTACACAAAAAGTGAGAAATCACATTTCAGTAACCTATTTCTGTCCAACTGAAATTAAAATTCCTTTCCGTATGAATTTGAACTTGTATTTCAGGGTGAAAACTTTCCTATTAAACCTTATTTAATCTACATGTTGGAGCTCATAGTGGCTGCAGACGAGATCTGTTGACTAGCTGAACATATCATCCACCAGAGTCTGTCCGCCGTGTGCCTGTTTGAAAGGTTAAAGGCTTAGAAAAACCGAAGCGGCTGAAATGTCAGCACTCGCCTTGCGGTGTGTCGCGGAAGAAGCCCCCCCTCCCTTACCCCTCCTCCGGTATTGAAGTGAATGACAACAGTGATAGCATGGCATATTACTGCCTCACACAAAGCACTGGGTAGCCTTTGTGTGCGTCGGAGGCAGGCGGGGAGGAAGCCCGGGCGCTCTCTGTGGCTCCTCTGTGAATGTGAGACGCCTCTGTTGTCAGGCGAAAGAAACCTCACTCTGGTTGATTCAGTGGGAAATGATACAATGTCTATTCTTGGCACAGCAGCGGGTCCTGATTGAGGTCTTGTGGTGTGACCAGTATATTAGCAGGGTCAGGGCACCCCTGCAGGAATGCTGCTTACACACTGTAAATGAACTGCATTAAGATACGCATTCGTGTCTTAATAGCACCCCCTGGCTATTCCATTTAATCACACAATGTACACAGTGTTTTAAACTGTCTCATAGTTCATGCCAACACTTCAATACAATATGTCCAGAGTAGCAGTGATGTTTTAATGGTAAAATCTTTTAATTTTCAAGATGAAGTATCTTTGTATATTTTAGCGGTTGCTCAAGGGTAAAAGTTTGTTTGCTAGTTTAAACAAAAATCATATGCAACCTGTGACGAGAGGTCCCTAGTAGCGTTGCTCGGCTATAAAGAGTCAAAAATGTTGCGAACTAGTGTTGTATTTGATGCTGTCAGGTTTATTTTTTAAACAGTTTGACCTAAACATCTATTCACTACGATATTAGGCAATATCACACTTGAGGTCGTGCTGTTATGCTGAATATCAGCACGGCTATGATTTGGTTGTAGAGTGCTAAAAATAAGAACAGCCGTGCTGATATTTAGTATAACAGCACGACCTCTGGTGTGATATTGCTCTTATACAGCAGTTCTACATGCACATTTACAGTAATAAGTGACAGATTATGATTTGTCTGTTTATTTATTTGTCTCCGCCAACACAAATATTTCCACATCTACACCGGGACTGCAGTGTTGTCAAGCAACACATCAACATTTTCCTGAACAGTAGCTCACTAGCTATAATCTGGAAGTCTGTGGGAGTCTCATGTTCCCGCAGCCCATTCGACGTTAATATTTTTGAGACTTAAGTCTGAAAGCAGTTCAAAGCCTGCGTGGTTGCCTCACGTTGTTAGCTTTGTTTTTGCTTTTCTCTAATTTGTCTTTAATGTGTGTACGAGCACGCCTGAAGGTTTCCGCTGAAGTATCCAGACTTCTTTCCTTCCCCTCGTCCTCGTTTGTAGTTTAAGTTGAATGTTATTTGTGGGGAAAAAAAGTTCATCGGTGTGGTGCAAAGTTCGCTACAATAACGACCAATCAAAGTACTTGGTTGGACCTAACTGTTGTTAAAGATCTTTAACTGCACACAGTCCACCTTTACTCACTACGTTCACCTCCTGTGTCAACAAACAAAGTAGTCTGTTAGCACAAAACTGCTATTTAGCTTAAACTTTTCCACCTTTTTATGATGACAGTATAATATATAACTCTACGCTGAGGCCTCAGGCTTTATTATATGGAGAATGTGTAATGAGTGTGATCACAGGGTTACAGAGCCCTTCCTCGCCTCCTTCATGTTACGCCTTTGTTAGATTCCTCACAGCTGAGGCTGGTGTGGCTCCGTGTTCACGGTGTGGTAATTTGTATAATTGCAAATGGCTTTGGTAATACTGTATACACGCCTAAACACGGTATGAACTGAACTGATGTGGGCCTGTGAGTGGCACCAGTATTTGCTACTCTTTATTACGTTATGCATATTTCTGAATCATTATGTGCTTGGTATCACAAAGTAATGCTTACAAATAGGGCTGTGAATAATGTTTATTTCCATTGTTGAGGAATAGACCCATTGCTTTCTTGATTCATGGTGTTTTCTGCAGAGAAAATGGTGAAAAGTGTCTTTTCATTTCTGCTTTTGTCAGACCAACAGTACAAAATCCAAAGACTGCTGACACAGAAAGATAAAAAAAAAAAGCCAATTTGGAGTTTGTGAAAAGTTACCTGAGGAAGCCAAAAATCCATCTGGGAGAATGTCCTGTGGACAGATGAGACTAAAATAGAGCTTTTATGGTAAAGAGCACCATTCTTCTATTTTCAGAAAACGAAATGAGGCCTTCAAAGAAAAGAACACAGCCCCTACAGTCAAACACGGTGGAGGTTCACTGATGTTTCGGGGTTGCTTTGCTGCTTCAGGCACTGGATGTGTTATGAAATCTGAAGACTACCAAAGAATTCTGGGGCACAATGAAAGGACCTCAGACGGACGTCAGAGGTCATGGGTCTTGCAGCAGGAAAATTGCCCAAAGCATACTTTAGAAAGCACCCAAACATGGTTTAAGACAAAGTGATGAGAGTTCTGAAGAGGCCAGCAATGAGTCCAGATCTAAATCCTATAGAGCACACGTGGAGACATCTCAGAACAACAGCTGGGAGAAGGAACCCATCAAATTTGAAAAGATCTGGAGCAGTTTGTGGTCCAAAAATTCAGTACAGAGGTGTAAGAAACTCACTGACTGATATTTTCAAAGGGTGTATTGGCTACCGAAATTGGTGCCAATGATTGTTAGCAGTCGTGTGGAATAAATGCCTTTTTTTCTCTCTGCTTTCTTGTGTCGTTCCAATGCAAACAAAAGAATTATACAAAGAGTGTAACAAAGCGTTTGTAATTGCAACAATTTTCTGAAAGAAGCAGCGCGTTATGTGACAGAAATGCAGGGAAACGGTACAGTGAGAGGTTTAATTACAGCTCTCGCAGGACACCATAAAGGAGAGCACGCACAGCTCTATAAATCTGTATTGTTCCGATCTCTTGGCCACTTTGTTTACTGCTGAACTTCATATGGCCGTAACAGTAGATTACAGCAGGACACAGAGATGATTTATGTGTCCGTCCTCGCTACGAGAGCAGTCTGAAGACAGACGGAGAGCAGCCTGAATGTTTGTTTGTGTGAAAGTTTGTGGAAAATCAAGGCCTAAAAGTAGACGTTGAAGTGCTTTGATTTGTATAATTTGCACATAAATATAGAAACATAGAAATTGACCTCCTGTTGGTCTGCACGTGTGTCTCCTCAGTGTCGTAACAGCCATTAACCTTGATTGATGTCTAAGGTCATGTCAGGTCCTTGAATTTAAGGGAATTGGGCCTGGAAAGTGTTTGTTTAGGAAGACGTGGGAAGCCTAGCTGTGATACTTTCTGTATGTTTGCCTCTCGTTGAGGATACATCTCTGCCTCTCAGCCATAAAGTGCGAGCGCAGTGGAGTGCCTGCTTCAGAAAGTGAGATTATTGCCTGACATTTACCTCCGCTGTTTCGCTACTCAGGACACACAGCACACACAAGCTGCTACTTATTACTACACAAGCACAGTGCAGAGCAACTCGGCTCCAAATCGGATTTGTGCACTGAATTATTCTTGGTATAGCTGCGTCTGAATAACAGATAATTTTGTGTTTTATTTATTTCAGATATTCAAATTATTTCTGCGTCTAAACATATTGCTGCACGCCTGGAATTTTCCTCTGAAGCGACTCCTTTGTTTTTATCGGACTAACGTGCTTTAAGAGCCCCACTTGTGTGTGAAAATGAAAAAGGCAAACTGGAAAGTGTAGTTGGGAGCGCTTCATCAAGCAGTCAATTACATGAAAAACATCTCCAGCATTGAAAGGCTAACAGAAGCTAGCTGCTGTTGACTTACTGTGCCGCCGCTGTTGAATCAAGGCTCTCGTGAAGCGACTGCAGCCATCAGCCACACTTCAGCTTTATCTCCACAGGCAAATAAAGTCCTGTTGATCTTTTTCTCTTTATCACTCCCCACTCTGTTGGCACAGTGACTCACACGGGCGATCGCACCCGATTGTTTTAATGGATTACATTACATGAAGTACATTTCTGACATTGCAGTCTGACTCACAGAAGACAAACAGTAGAAAAAAATCAGAAAAACAGACGTTAAACTTGAGGAATCAGGTCAGAGGTGTAAGGTGAAGGGAGCAGCCGGTGTACCAGTGGACGCAGCGCTTCTCCTTTCAAGAAGAAGAAAGTGAAATATGGTCGTCTTGATACTTTGGGAGGCAGTCCAGGAAGGAGCAGCAAGCATGCAGACCGAGGGCGATTAAAGCTCTGTTAGGGTGAAGGCTGGCCTGGTCTGGCTGGGGAGGGAGGTGCATTAATCCAGATGGATGATAGATTAAGCTCGACTGGAGACTGCAGTCGACTTGAAGGCAAAAAGCTGAGGAAACTTTAGCGTGACCCATAAATATTATAAAATGCTATATTGTGTGTATTTTTCTTTTTGGACCTGTCATGAATAATTAATGACCTAACCAGGATGCACACAACGTGTCCGTGACCTAATGCACGCTCTGTGCTGCAGCTGCAGGCACCAGAATAAAATGGAGAAAAGTTTAAATTCAGATGAAGGAAATTATTAAAATAATTAGTCTTCACATGAGTAATACTAAAAGTTTCCCCTCTTCATATCCAGCATATGGCATGATTTTTTTCTTTCCTCCCTGCAGCTGCGATGATCATAAAATCATTGATTTATTTATGTGTTCATTCCCGGTTTTAGTTTTTTTGTTATTTTGTTTCATTCGTCTACTATATTAATTATTTGAAATAATTTCATTTTTTGCCTTGTTTTGAACAAGGTGGAAGAATGTGTGATAAGAATACCTAATGTAATGTTTTCGTATAAATGCTACAGATAAATAATAAATGATCGGTGCTGAAAAGTCAGTTTGCAATGAGATAGCTGTCTGTGCAGCCATGCCAGGAGTGCTCTAACTATTAAAATACATTTTAAACCTGAGTTGGGTTGAATTGAGTAAGAATTGATATTGCAAAAAGCTGTAAAAGATGTTTTTTGAGTTAATTCTGGTATTTTTGTTTATGAAAGAAATTCATATTTAAGGAAAAATTATCCTGAAAGGAGATAAATTAGTGTAAAACATAGTTAAAAGCATTAATCTTATTTCATTGTGTGGTGACGTATATGGACAGGTGGGCTTTAAATTTTCATGAATGAATGTTTGTGGAATGATCAGATGGCGGAGAGTAATAGTTTTCCAACCACAGATTTGTTTTGGAAAGTCAACCAGTGATTTTGGTTCAATAAATGACATCATGGATGAGCCGGTCTGTGCATGCTTATTAAAAAATGTATCAGTAACTCCTAATCTAACCTCAGCTGACTGAACAAAGGATTAGCCACTTCAAGAATTGAGTTTAGTTAAATGTCTGGACTTGTTGTCCCTCCATCTGTTCTAATATTTGTTATCGTTATTAACATATCAGTGTGCTGTTTATGTCCTATAAAATCCTCAATCTGTGTCCTCCTGACCTCTGAAGTGAGCATGTGTTCAGCTTTCTGTATTACACTGTAAAAACAACATGAAAATATGAATGACCACTGCCATAAATTATGTTAATATGAAGAATAGTTTGTAAAATGAGTTAATTCGTCGTAATGTTAAACATAGTGAGTCAACTCAACTGCAAAAAATAAACTTAAAATGATGTTTTAATTCATTAAACAAACAACTGTTGAGAGCTGCAGTTTACAAGGCTGCGGTCAGCTGTATGTCTGTTTTAGAGTAAATGATTTGTCTGAGGACTTCTATATGCACGCTCGCTTACCTTGAATTGAGGGGTGGATATACTGTGTTGAATTGAACTGATAGTTATTACAGCCTGAGCTCAAATGTTTTTGGTTTTAATGCAACGGAGCAGAGATGTGCTCAAACACAGGAGGAGTGAGTTGTTCGGTGTTATGTGTGTGTTTTCATTGATCTGTTTGACAAGAGGAGATGCTTTGCGTCATTGCTTGTTTCCATGACTTGACATGTCTCTCAGACTTGGACAGCTCTGACTCGGATCTGTATATTGAATAGATAATGAAGACTGCTATTGGAATCGTAGTCCCACAGTCACATAATTGAATTGTTGTGGTGAAAAGTTGGGTGTCTAAAGTTGTTTTCATCTGTGAAAGGCATTAAAATAACCTTGAGGAAATGTATTCTGTGTACTGACAGCGCTGGCCCGAAAGGAGACAACATCTATGAGTGGAGGTCGACCATCCTGGGCCCTCCAGGCTCCGTGTACGAGGGAGGAGTGTTCTTCCTGGACATCGCCTTCACACCAGACTACCCCTTCAAACCACCCAAGGTAAATTCTGCATGTTTGTGGTGATCCAGTAAAGCCTTTTCCTGTTTCTGCAGATGGTTCTAATTCAAAGAGGTGTCGTTTCCATGTTGTCCACTGGAGGGCCCCCTTGCACTTTGTAATGCAGCTCAGCAGCTCAGACTTCCAGTCTTGATTCATCGGGCCTCTCTCACTGTGATCCCTCGGTCATAAAACTGCATTCAAAAAAATGTATAAAATATGACCTGATAGCTTTTGTATCTTGTTTCAGCACTTTTAAAGGTTGTTGTCACTCCTCATGTCCACACTCTAATACTATGTATTTGTGAAGGAATACAGTTAAACAAACATCTCTGCTCAGTGGGTTGGATGTTTTGAATTGATGTCCACTATTTAGATAAGATCTGGAGTTAAACATACAAATTAAGAGAGAGACGTTATCTATGTATATAGACCACTGACAGACAGTGTATGTGTGAAATCAACTGTGACTGTGGCCATGTTTGCAGCCCTGCCTCTTATTTGTCCCGGCTAATCTAAAAAATCGGCAAAGATGTAGATCATTGGTGGTGCTCACTAAAAACAAGCCACCTGTAATGGCACTTACCTGTCAATCAAAGCAGCCGTGCTGTTAATTATGCATAACTTTAAGTCTTAATATCATTTGAACTCAAATCATTTGAAAAATTCAGACTCAGTACAGTTGTCATGATCGGGGAAATTAGCTAAAGAGACCAAAACTGTTTTTTGTGCCAGGCTGTAAACATGTTTATTTCTGCTGTGAAGTTGGACATTTTAACATGGGGACTTATGGAGACTGACTCGTTCTGTAGCCAGCCTCAAGTGGACGTTTGAAGAACTGCAGTTTTTGGCTTAACTTCAGCGTAGGCTTCACTTCACAGCCACAGAGGTTGCCGCTTGATATAGACTCATCTTCTGTGTTCCAGGTGACGTTCCGTACGAGGATCTACCACTGTAACATCAACAGTCAGGGGGTGATCTGTCTGGACATCCTGAAGGACAACTGGAGTCCTGCCCTCACCATCTCCAAGGTCCTACTGTCCATCTGCTCCCTGCTCACTGACTGCAACCCTGGTGAGAGCTCCAACACCCACACACATTTAAATCTGAAAATTATGACTGACTGGACATGTAAGCAAAGAGCCTGGAAAAAAAAGCATCTATGTAAATACAAATGTTTAAACATGAATGTTTAATGTCGGGTCAGAGCAAATGTTGGTTGCAGCTCATCTCATTAAGTGCAGTAACTCAATACTCTTAAAGGTCTTATCAGCGGTGACTCCCCCTTTGATCGTGGATGTTAGAGGAGAGACCATAAGACTCTCATATATGCAGCCGTACATGAATTACAGGACTCCACTTAAAGGATTTTAAGCTTCACTTCATTAAATCTTCTCTGGACTCCAGCTCATATTACAGAGCCTTATATCTCCAGATTAATCTGTGTTCAGACTGCCTGAGGAAAAGCCTGTTGTAAATACATAAATTATAAGATTAACATCAGCATTGTGCCCCTTTAAGTTATCTTTTCATTTTACAGTATATGACTTCAACACAGTGTGTAATTATATTTACTATAGTACATATTTGACCCCTGTGGGGTAGTGTTGGGCTGTTTTTTGCCGTCATGTTAATACGGTTGTAGATATCCTTCCAGTATCTTGCAGTAGGCTATAGTGGATAATAAATGAAAATAAAATAAACAACTACTTCATTATAATAAACCCAGAAACCACAAAAAGTTGTCGCTATGCTGGAATACTCCCTGGCTCTCAGGTATTCAGTGTGTAAATAGGTTTGAGGTAATTTGATTAAAAACAACTTTTATTTAGAAGTGTGTGCTTGCATTATGAACATAATTAAGATTTAAAAACTCATTTTTTATGATTTAGGACCGCATTAGTTGAGATTGTAATATTTGTAGCAAATCTGCATTTAATCAAATTACCAAAAAGTAAGTCATGCTGAGCCAAACAGCAGCTTTTCGGGGTCTGGGGCTCCATGGGGGAGTCAGCTGCTCGGGTTGTTTGGTAATCCAGCTTTGATCCTGAACATGTAGCTTTGAAAATGAATGTTACACTTTGCTCATATTAGCAAAGAAACACATGTAAAGGCACAACGTCATTAATCATTAATTAAGAAGCAGACCGGAGGACCAGAACGGAAGCTAAGCAGTGTACTGCTGTGGATGGAGGAAGCAACAAAATGTATTTTTAGCCACCCCAAAAATCAATATCAGTCTAAGTGTAGCTATATTTGGGATATTTTCTCCGCTTTCCAGCCCTTTCCAGTGGGAAACTGAAGCGATCTATGTTCCCTGCAAAGCCACAAAGACCGCAGTGACAAAACATAGTTTTACCTTGCAGAACACTGGAGTTAGGGTACATTCAGACATGAGCAGACACTGCAGTGTATTGCTGCAGGGTTGTCTGGCGAGTGTGGGGGTGAGGAGTGTGTGTCTATCTCTGCTGAAGGTAACCGCTGTGACACAATCATGGAATAACTTTTTATTTCACTGATAAACCGGCTTTCTCGATGCCGGCGCTCCCTCGCTCTCATTCACTGTCCATGTCTCTTGACCTCAAAACCACCTCTCAAACCATCGGACACAAACTAGATTAAACTTCTTCATGTCACTATTTTGAGTCAGACACAGATTTAGAAACTGGATACATAGAATAAACAAAGCCAGAACATAACAAATAGGTAGAGTATCAGAGTTTAGTTAATGAATTCAACTGGATAGCCTCAGTTTAAGTCGCCAAAACGCACTACCATGACTCAAATGAATGGAAAAACCAGCGCCGGGTTCTGTCTGAATGCAACCTTACTGGTCTACTTGGGTGGCTTTGCAGAGAGCAATATAACGGCTTCAGTTTCCCATCACAAAGGGCCGTCTCACAGCGAGTTAAAGCTGTGAAAATACTCTAAATATAGCTACACTATCGACTTTTTCTTTAGGTGGCAAAAATATGTTTTCTAGCTTCCCACGTCCACAGCAATACATTTCTTAGCTTTTGTTCTGGTCCTCCTGTCTGTCTGAACATGCCAACCGCCATCTACTGACCCAAATTCAAGTTTCATCTTTAACTACAATAATCCAGGGACGTGTTTTGAAAGTGTGTAGAAATACTGACGTCATGTTCTCTCCTTGCAGCTGACCCTCTGGTCGGAAGCATCGCCACACAGTACACAACAAACAGACCCGAACACGACAGGATAGCCAAACAGTGGACCAAACGCTACGCCACATAATCACCAGAGGAGCTGCTGCCGCTGGTTGGACGACTTGGGGATATGTGGGGGGGGCATCGACTGGGGGCGGGGTGGGGCGGGTGAAGGTGAGGGTGGGGTGTCGTAGCTCCGAGCGGAGGAAGGAGGCGGGGCGGGTGGATTTTTATCTCGGAATTGAAGTCTTAACTCCCGACATTTTGTTGTTTATTGTATTTTTTTTTTTTTTTTTTAAGTTATCTGCGGCCCAACTATAATCAAATCCGGCAATAATGCATTTAGTGTTTTTCCTCTTTGAATTTTTAGCTTGTGCTTGACGATGGACAATAATACTAAACTGCTAGATGAAATGTGTCACAGCATGATTCCCAGTCAATTATGTCAGTGTAAATTCTCACATGTATTAAGTTCCAGTTGGTGTTTGCTTCCCCCCTCTGGTCTTTTGAGAAGGTGTTTTTACACATGTAGACATGTTTAGCTATGGATGGATATTGGTTGTGATTTGTGTTCTGTACTGATAAAAAGCTGTTCTGTTACTCCCTTAAGAATTAAACATGACCAACTGGAAGCGTCTCGATCATTTTGCATCATTAGAAAACGCGCCGTCGTCTTCAAGAAACGCCACCGAAATATGAAGAGGCTACATTTTATTCAGTGCATCTTAAGACAGAGTTACAGAGCAGAGAATAATTTAGGGAGAGAGCATGATTACAGAGTGCAAGTCTCGGTCTCACCACCTCTGTTTTACTAGCAGCACATTAAATGTTATTACTTTGAAACATTAAGGACACAGAAAACACAGCGCAGAATCATCCTTCACATTGTTTCACCGTTTTCTAAAAGTCAAGGAATGTGGCTCATTAAAGTGACAAAAATAAATTAGTTAAAAAATAAATATTTCCTCTCGACACTGAACATTTCTACTGTTAGAAAGGCCTAACACACACAGCTTTTAACTAAGTAGCCCTATTGGATTATACAGGCTGGACGACAGGAGTGCAACTAACGCCAGACAAGACATTATGGAGTCACGAGTAAAGGCAGTACCATGAATATTATTGCTGCCAGGCCATATTTGAATATATATATATATAGAGATGGACTGGACTGGCTGAGTCCTGCTGGAGGACAAGGATTCATTCACATCACATAGGAAACAACATTATAGGTGCGAGATTCCTCTTTGAAAACACTGTCCTACAGAGCGTACGGGACAGTTACAGATTTCTCAAGTCTGTCTTAGTACAACGATCACATGCCTCTGTGAGTTACAGGTTGCTATAACCATTTATTTCTAGCACAAATCCAATTTTTAAAGCCAGATTAAGAGTTCCTCTTTCATCGTAGCTCTAGATTAGGATCTGATTATATCAGCAAATAACTCATGAGTATTGTATCAACATAAGATAGACTCGTACGTCTGAACTTATCCTTTAACTTGAAACGATGACACACATTTCAATTAAAAAGTACCGTGAACGTACGTTATGCCACGACCTCAGTTCAAATGTGTGTATCAACAACATCTGTGTTTGGGTTGTGTCTAATCTTTGGTGCTAAAGTGCTTGCCCATGTTAAGATGGACTGAAGAAGAAAGACAAATAAAAAAACAAAAAAAAAACAGGATTGACTGCGGCGCACTGAAGTGTTCAACACACTGTACAGAACAGAGATGTTACAGACGTGGATTTGGTTTTGTGGTTGACACTTAATGTTTGGTTCGTTGTGGAGATTTACTACAGCATGCCTCCTCGTCGGAGACGTTGGGGAATGTGCTTATTTGTTTTCTTTCTGTAGGTGAGATGAGAAGCTCAATATCGTGTCGCATTAAAAGCTCACTGATTTACACCCATCGACTTAATTTGACCTAAACACCAACAGAAATGTAAGGTGGAGTTACACGTTGGAACTACTTCTTAACGAACATCAGTTAATGCATCTGTCCAGCACTTCTGTGTAGCTGTAGCACAGGCTTATATTTTGGTCTCTGTACTTCACTGTAGACTTTGGGAAGCTGTAAACAGTCCCTTGGGTGTCAGGCGGAGAACAACACCGAAACCTGAGCTCGCTGACTGTGTCTGGCAACCTCAACTACAGCTTGAGAATGTCAAGACGTAGCTCCAGCAACTACCTCTAAAATCAAAAAATGTTTTTACATTTCTGTTTGTGTTTAGATTAAACAAATGAGATACCAAATGTTAATTAATGAGCTTCAGAGGCGTTGTTAGGCATCGTTTTTTCACTTCTGACACTACCAGGCTAGCTGCTCCCCCCTGCTTCCAGTCTTTATGCTAAGCTAGGCTAACCACATCCTTACCCCAGCTCTGTACTGAACATAAAGGTTGATATCACTCCTCCCATCTCACTCTTAGAAAGACAGCAAATAAGTATATGTCCCTAAATGTTGAACTAGTCCTCTAAAAGTGTTACCACTATCTATAACTGTATATTTACACAGGAGCAACCAAAGTAATGCTGCTAAACTGAAGGCCCGTCCACGCTGTCCTGCTGGTTATTCCCACGTGAGGTGAATGCAGGGAGGAGCGAGGGGCTGATGTCAGATGTCGTTGGACGGGGTGCCTTTGCTTTTGCGCCCCGGCAGAGGGAAGGCGGACTTGCTCTGAGGCTGCGTGAGGCGGCTGGTCAGCTGAGTGAAGGGCTCGATGAGGGAGTTGCGTTCGGTGACGCTCACCTCCCACAGCTTCACCTTCTCGCCTCGTGCCCACTGCTGCGCCACCTCCTGGTCCACCTGACGACGCTCACGCAAGTCCGTCTTGTTCCCCAGCACTACGACCGTCACCTGAGAACAGAACAGACACACCTGAACCAAATCCTATTGACACAAAAGAGAAATACATTCATCATTTAATAAACCATTGCTTTAAACCCAGTATTTCATCGTTGTTGGCTGAAAACCCTGTTAAAATGTTAAAAATTCTCAGTTAGGGCTGCAACTAACAATTATTATCGATAACTATATTATTATAGATTAATCTGTTGATCATTTCCTCAATTAATCGATTAGTTTATTTGACCATAATATGTCAAAAAATGGTAAAGAAAAATCAGATCATCAAGGTGACATCATGTCATCATGTCTCGTTTTGTCCACAACCCAAATACACTACTCACAAAAAGTTTGGGATATTTGACTTTCAGGTGAAACTTATGGAAAATGTAAAAAGTTCTCGCTACAGTGATATTATATCATGAAAGTAGGGCATTTAATTAGAAGCATGCGATGGTAATTTCTTCATCTCAAACAATTTATTGAAACAAAAAATTACAACAGTGGTGTGTATACCACAACAAAAACATTTTAATGTCTCAGTAATTTGTCATGTATCCTTGACCATCGATTACAGCTCAACGAGATGTCTCATGCTGTTCACAGGTCGACTTATTGCAACCTGCTGATGACACTCTAAGCTCAGTGGTAACTTCCCTCTGAGTACTTCCTGTTTGAAGTCTCGCACTGGCCAGGTACTGTTAATCGATTGTTAGGTGTCGTCTTGGTGTCATGATGTCAAAATGTGAACAGCATGATGAAGAGGACTGTTTAAATACAAACTGTCATTGAAGCAGAACATTTAGTGGTCCATTCACGGATCAGACACACTTGTTGTGATTTTTAATCACCTTGTTAGAGAACAGCATGTTATGCAATAAGAACTGAAGCATTGAACAGTTGGACATGTGCATTCAAAAGTTTAGAGAAGGTCAAATTAAGTTCACCTGTAAAGGTTAGAGTGCATTTTAGGTGCACTCTGCAATTTCACCTGAAAGTCAAATATCCTGAACTTTTTGTGAGTGTATATTCAGCTTACTGTCACAGAAAACTAAAGAAACTGGAAAATATTGACATTTGAGAAGCTGAAATCAGAGAACTTGGACATAACAAAAATGATTAATCGAATATCAGAAGAGTTTGATAGGATTAATAGTAGACAACTAATCAATCAATCGACTGATTGTTGCAGCTTTAAATCCTGTAGAAGTTTATAAGTATGAAAGAAAAGGTCTCTGATGGACAGTGTTTTAATACTTTATGGGTAGTAAAAAAAATTGCTTTTGTTCTTGTTCATTGCTGGAGAACTCAAGGGTGATGTTCTCGTACCGTGCGCACAGTAAACAAACCAGACTGACTAAAAGCTGTTTTTTTTCGGGGGAGATTTAACTGCCTGAACTCAGAAGTTACGGGTGAAAGTGTTGAACCTCCTGCAGGTTTAGCTGCATGCACGTCCTCAGGAGTGTGGTCCTACATGCAAAACCCATTTGAATAAAAGCAAATTATTTATTTACTGTTTCCATTCTGCCTTCCGTCTCCATCCTATTTGCTCACACCTTTCACTACCACACTTTCTGACTTATTCAGGAGGAACAATGCTCGGCTGTGCAAACAGGGAACACGGAAACCACCTGAAACTGAACTGAAAGTCAGCCAGTGTTAAACCGGACATGTGAAATGTCTTTAAATGCTGTTCTGTGTGGTACAACATGAAAGGCAGAGCTGAAGGGCTGAAGGAGAGAAGCTCATTTACATATTAAGATTGATAATTAAAGCACTTTGAACCAGCCACACCTCTTTTTTATCTCTGGATTTGTCGATTTCCTTCTTCAGTATGTCCACCCTCTTGAAGGACTCCAAGCTGTCGACGCTGTACACGAGCACGAAGCCGTCCGCGACAGAGTAGTAGTGTTTGGGCAGGTCTTGTCCATCGTGGAGACCTTTGGTGTCATACAGCCTCAGCTGCTCCTTCACACCACGGTCTGTCTCCACTGAGGCCACGTACACGTCCTCCTGGGTCTCATTGGACTCAGAGCCTGAAAGAAACACAACAAACCTTCAGACAAACATGGGAGGACACACTTAAATCAGTTTCACGTGGTTATAAATATTAATGTTACTCACCTACAGTGTGATTTCCGTACAGTAGCTGCTCCAGTATGGCAGTTTTTCCAACTGCTGCCTGGCCACACACCACAACTTTACAACCTTTTCCCATTTCGAGCCTACAATAAAACATTTACGGTGTTTATAGTCTCATCTGTGACACGTTAGACACGCTATATTAACATTAACACCGACACGAGCTCCTCCGCACCAGCCTAAAACATCTCTGACTCTCTCTCCTGACAGCGTTTTGTTGTTTAGCCTAGTTAGCTCACAGGTTAGCCGCAGATTTAGCGTGACATAAACAAACCGATGACGAGCCAGCTGTTCAGTAACGGTTTGTTAATTATTGATACAGCCGGATGAAGTTCCTTACTCAAATCAGGTGGATGTCTGGCTGCCTATCAAGTCTTTAGATGTAGCATCACAACCGGAGCATCCATGCTGCGGGGACAGCTCAAGACAGGACTTAATCTGTCACTGCGCATGCGCGTAACCCCTACGAAAACATAAAAATAATTACAGAAAACAAATAAAATAAAATAAAATAAATACTAATAATGATAATAATATATGAGTTTTGTTTGTTTCTAATCATTTTATGCTACATAATAACTGTGACATATTCGCATTTATAGATATGATGTCGCTATTATTAATAAATATGCATATTTTTTATTTTTATTATTATTAAAAAATAATTTTTAATCGAAAATTAATGAAAATTAAAAAGAGAGCGAACAAAAAAAAAAAAAAACATTTAAAATGTGGATAAATACAAATATTTACAAACGAAGGCCGGAGACTACATTTCCCATGAGCGTCTCAAAGGAAACGCGTCACTGTCGTTTTCATAAGGCATGCCGGGTACCTAACCTCTCTCTTTCCGGCTGGTACGCCATCATGTAAGCGAGTTTTCCTATGCTTTTGTACAAAACGTAATCCATTAAAATCATCTTATATATACTTTCATCGGTCTTTACTACTCAGGGAATTGTTTAACCACTTATTAACAATCTATAAGCCTTGATTATTTTTTAACTAACGTTGTTAGAAACACAGATTATAGCTCCTGTTTTAACGGTGCTCGATCCGGTAGCCATTGAAACTGCTAGCCGGAGTAGCAAGCTAATGTGTTGATAGCATGCTGTCTTTTGTCATTTGTGTGAAGTAACCAGAGTTTTTCTGAGTTTTTCGGGGGATTTAATGTGCTAGAAACCGGCACTTGCAGTTAGTAGTTTTCTGTGTTGCTGTTAGTAACTCTCCGGTGAAGTGAGGAGTGATGAGCTACGCGGCTAATGGTAGCATGCCTAGCTGTACTTGTGGTTGCTGTGGAAGAAGCAGCATGGACTGCTGTGCCATTAAACACTGTATATTTTCACTGTAAGCTCTCACACGATGAATTGAGGCATGTGTATTGTATATATTTTAGTTTCTACTGGAGTAAAGTGAAAGGTAGCAGCTCCTGAGTGGTCTCAAAGCGGGGGAGCCTACAGGGTCTTGAATCATGTGCTATTACTACTCGACTTATAACCTTAAAGGCAACAGGTTCACTGTTTAACCTGATCAGAAGTGTTGGTTATGTTGTTTTGGATGGAAACAACCTGCAGACTCTAGAATGACATGTCAAGCTCTCCAAGTTGATCTCTGTAAATACTGCTCATGTAGACTGAACCACACATGCTCGCTACATGCTGTCCAATATTAATCCTGTGTAGTGTATTTTGTTGTTGCATCAAAACAAAGCTTTGGGTCGACACTAAAGTTGTGTAACTCAGGGGTTCTTGAACTTTTTGGGGCCAGGGACTCCTTACAGGAGAGGAAATTTACCAAGGACCCCCTTTATAATCCTCACTGCCATAGGAATTATTTATATTTTATAGCTTGGCTGGCTTCATAACTCCATTTGCTAGTACCTGAAGACACATCGTTGTTCTCAATAAAACCAAACTTGAGGTAACTGTCATCATATTTTTGCAAGTTTTAGCCGGTTTGGCCTTTGCGTCACGTGTTGAAGTGGACTGACTTAAATGTGTGTCCATTGTGCGTCCTCCGGTCTCGAGCAAATTTTTAATGTCCTAAACTTGATGTAAGTGAGCGTTATCAGCTGACGTAGTGGTTCCCAATCATAGTTATGCACTTTTTAAATGATACGCCATAACTATAATTTTTTCTGCGGACCCCCAACCTATGGCTCATCCGGGGACCCCAGTTTGAGAATCATGGGTCTAACTTACACGTCTGTTTCTTTTCCCCCAGTTAAGTCAACATGGGAGCATATAGGTATATGCAGGAGCTATGGCGCAAGAAGCAGTCCGATGTGATGCGCTTCCTGCTCCGCGTTCGCTGCTGGCAGTACCGTCAGCTGTCCAACCTCCACCGTGCTCCTAGACCCACCAGACCTGACAAGGCCCGTAGGCTGGGCTACAAGGCCAAGCAGGGTGAGTGCTGAGCCCAAAGTTTATACGCATGCACATGTGCGATCTGTCATCGTCCTTGCAGCCTTGATAATCATGTTGTTGTTGTTTGGTTCTAACAGGTTACGTAATCTACCGTGTCCGTGTGCGCCGCGGAGGCCGTAAACGCCCTGTCCCCAAGGGTGCCACCTATGGCAAGCCAGTGCACCATGGCGTCAACCAGATCAAGTTTGCCCGCAGCTTGCAGTCCACTGCTGAGGTATGATCACCTGTAGCAATTAGACCACTTTTCCGCTGTCAGTGTATACAGAGTCTGTTTGGAACACATTTCCCTCACAACATGTCAGTCTACTCATGTTGGAGTAACACTCACTGGCCAGAGAGCCAACCACATGTTAGTTGTATACAAGCAGGACAGCATACCTCAGATCTGTAGTTGAAATGCACCTGTAACTAGATTTATCAACGGTCTGCTGACACCAAAACGAACTTTGAACTTATTGAAGCTTCCTGCACAAACCTATTAAAAACTTGGGTATTTGTTTTAAGGAGCGTTTTCACACATTTTGACATGTGACAGGAAAAGCACAGGTTTAAATAATACAATCAATGATGGCTGAATTCCATTTAGCTGCCTCAGTATTCATGCAGGTTGACTGTCATGACTTGCTGGGACATTTTAATAAAATGGAGTCTTTGTTGATGTTAGTGACATCTACAGAGCTGTTCAATCAACAGAATCAAATTGCAAAACAATCTTTTTTTTTTCCCTCAATTTAATTCTTTGGTTCAGCTTCTCTGAATTTTCTGATTTTCATCATGATGGGAAATTGAACATCTTTACATTTAGGACCTCTGGCCAGATGAAACAAAGTTTAAGTTATCATAAGCTCCAGGAAAGGATTTTTATTGACAAAACAAATAATTAATGCAGATAATCAATAATAAAATAATTGGTTACGTCATTAAACATGGTGCTTTCAATTCTATAACCCAGATTCCATAAAAGTAGGTACGCTGTGTTAAACATCAAGACTGCAGTGATTTTCTAATCCTTTATGACCTATATTCAGTAGTAAGGTACAGAGATAAGTTGATGTTCAAACAAACATTTTTTGTAAATGTAATTCTGAATTTGATGCGTTCTGGATGGGGAGGTTGTCGTTTTTACACGTCCTAACTTTATTGGAATCAGGGATGTAAAAGTCCGTCTGTTAAAATAGAGCAACCGCCCCATGTACAAAGGCTCAGGCTTTGCCGCAGCGGCCCAGGGTTCGAATCCGACCTGCGGCTCTTTGCTGCATGTCATTCCCCATCTCTCCCCACATTCCTGTCACTCTTCAACTGTCTCTGTACAATAAAGGCCAAAAAAATATCTCTAAAAAAAAAAAAAAAAAATAGACCAACTCCAGCTCGATCTATCAAAGAAAACTTTGTTTGAGGACACTTGGCTTGCGAACACAGGTATAACTAATGATGTTTAATAGCTGTGTCGCATTAAGTTGTGCCACTTCTGAGGAGCGGTGTCGTGCGTGCTGGCTCACCTGACAGGAATTTCTGGGACACTCATTTGGAAATGAGACATTGTTAATGTGGCACCAGTTTAAAACTCTTGACATATCAAGGTCAACTGTCGCATTGTTCATAAAATCTCTTAATTGGTCGATATAATCTTGTAGGATTTGTAGGACAGCGGTGTTGCGTTGGGTAACGTTCAGAACATGTTCATGCAGGCAGCGCTGCAATTACAGCACAATATTCCATCTATTTTTAAACTTATGTATGCGACACAAGACTTATTTAAGAGTTAATGTCCTTAAGTGGACTGTGTGGCTGTTTGTACACTTGTTTTGATGACGTTGGAAGTCAGGAGGCCATTAGACCGTCGTCTGCGCTTGGTACACTGGGACTATGAATATTGTATCCAGTAGCACGAGCAGCCTTGAATGAATGAATTTGAAGTAGGCTGCTAAATGAGCGCGTTGTCTCCAGTTTACTGGTGCAGAGGATCAAATGTGTTGCTGCCACTAGGAGACGCCAAAGCAGTAGCTTTTGCAGCTTTAAGGTGGTGCCACATTACTTGCTGAGGATTGTTTTTACTACTGAGTAGGTCGATCAATCATTCACTCCCTCCGTATTTTCATTTCCTAGGAGCGTGCTGGTCGTCACTGCGGAGCCCTGAGAGTGCTGAACTCCTACTGGGTGGGCGAGGACTCCACCTACAAGTTCTTTGAGGTGATTCTGATCGACCCCTTCCACAAGGCCGTCAGACGCAACCCAGACACCCAATGGATCACAAAGGCTGTGCACAAGCACAGAGAGATGCGTGGCCTGACATCTGCAGGAAAGAAGAGCCGCGGCCTGGGCAAGGGCCACAAGTTCCACCTGACCATCGGAGGCTCTCGCCGTGCTGCCTGGAAGAGGCGCAACACCCTGCAGCTGCACCGCTATCGTTAGAGCACGCCACATGTCTGTACATTAAAGAAATAAACATCCCTTTTTATGGTGACACTCCTGTCTGCTTCATTCACTTGTTAGAATATGAAAAGCTTTAAACAAAACTGGCTCTTTGAGGGTCTGACAGCTCATACTGTCAGAGTGAATATTTTATAGCCTTTGTTAATGGGTTGTAGTACTGCACACGCAGGTGACTTACCTTCAGACTGATTAGAGTGCCTTTATTACACTCCCACAGTTTCCTGTTTGCTATTGGAAGGCCAGGACAAATGATCCTTTAACTATTTTTATTGGTATATAGACGGATGATAAAAATCCAGACTAATGCTCCACCCAACCTAAGCAGGTGCTATCAGGTAGAAACAGTCATCAGTGTGCCAATCCTTGAAGTACAATGACATCTCGAATGAGCTGGCAACAACCTCTAACATGGCATGTCTAACAGGCTCACAGAATTCTGTACCCGTATTTCACCATAAATGCGACTGAACTGAGTTTAATCTGTGTGTGAACCACTGAACCAGCAACTGGAATGAGAAACTAATAGCTTCACTTAATGTCTCCTAACAAGCTTATTTTTTTCCGATAATAAACCCTTTTCACAGAAGCCATTTTGACATAAAATAATTTAGGTCAACACAGGTGTTTCCAATGATACTAATTAAGGTTCAGTTCCATTTATTAGCAGCAGACACTATCCAGTGAGCCATGCTGAGTGAACCTTCATTAGTATCATTGGTAACACCTCTGTTGACCCATTTCATGTCAAAATGGCTGCTGTGGATAAAACCTATTTAAGTCTATAAAATGTCAGAATGCTACACTGAGTTTAAAACATTTCTAACCAGCAACTGTTTGCTGTTTTTACTTGAACGCTAAATTAATTTACTTTAAATGTATGTAGCTCTTTAGTGGTCTACCAATCAGTCACAGCACTTTCACAACACTTTTCACACTCACCCATTTACTCACACTGATACGCTGATGGCAGAGGTTGCCAACTGCTCACAAGGAGTGACACAGCACTTTTCTATCCAAAGCGCTCACAATGATACTAAGCTCACCCATACACACACACACACACACACACACACAGCGGCAGCACAGACATCAGCCGATTTCAGGTGTAGTGTCTCACCCCAAGGACACTTGGACTGGACTGAAGGAGCCGGGAACTGAACTGATGACTCTTACCAGCTGAGCCACAGCCGCTCAAAACTGTATTAAATTTTCAAATTAAAAATCTTGACTGATTACTTGGTGATTAAAAGTGTCGTTCCTGCCCTAGTTTAGCAAAAGCACACACTTGACCTTGGCAGTCTTTTTGGTTTGACCGCAGTCGATGTCCACGTTTTTTAGTGTGTAGAATTTAGTTGCATCTAGTGGTTTAATCGCTGCATTGCAATCTCCTCACATCACCCTCACCTTCCTAGTGTAAAGGAGAAACAACACATGAAAGTCCCTGTCTAGAGTCAGTATTTAGTTTGTCTGTTCTGGCCTACTGTAGAAGTAACAAAAATAAAAAAGATTCTTATTTTAAGGTGATTATACATGCATGAAAACATAGTTATGAATATTATATACCATGTCTGCCTTATTCTGAAAATAAAGGCTCCAAATCTTACACACTGCAACTTTAAAGAACATTTTCCAGTTCAGTGAGTACATCCAATCAACTAGAGACGATGCCATACAGGACATTTTAAATAAATCTAGCAGAATTATTAGATTTTGAATAATCCCTAAAGTCTGTCCAAATACACTGAAGCCTCACAGTGTGATGTCGGTGATGAAAAGTAAAACTAGGGCATCAAACTCCAAAAACGACCCTGCCGCCTGTGACCTGCCACACTGAGCTACTTCCAACCAATTCCACTCAGACATTCAGACAGCGACACTCCTCCCGTGAACTCCTCAAGTGTTGGCTTGAAATGATCCCACTCGTTTTCTCGGGACATTTGGCTCTGAACCACGTTGATTATAAGGAATTCCTTGTCTACTGACCGATTCCCCTCCAGTCGTCCACTTAGAGAAACCCAATCTGGACCTTTTTGTTCTTTGTAACTACTGACCTATTTCTAAATCTTTAGTCAGTCTTAAGGTGGTAAAAGGTGGTCTGAAATGTGGTCATGTAGAAGAGATGTTAACACATGCACAGCACAGAGACAATCGCGACTCCTCTATCTTACACTGATTCTCATGGAGTATGTGTCCGAGCTGTTGTGGAGAGGGTCGTGGGTTCATGTATAGTGTGGGAAAGAAGTAATCCTAGAGGTGTTTGGGTGTGAGGTGTGTGTCTGTATGGCTGCCATCAGCTCCTTAAACATAAAGGTAAGGCTGGCAGTTTTAAAGATTCTTCTTGCTGTCAATAAATCACGAAAAGATCGAGTCAACAAAATGTTGGATCATCTCAAACATTTCTGAACTGCCCACCCTGTCTGTGGTTTTCAGACAAGGACACAATGGACTCGTTTGAGTCTGCAATCAACGGCTCCACACAGTGCATGCTGGTTAAATTTCTGTCCAACTTGATCCCAGCTTGCTGAGATGTCACACTGACGGGTAACACTATCAAATCACTGTCACTAATAAATGATACATGGGCAGTTAATTAAATGTTATTATTTATTTGTTTACTGTTTAGTAATTAAATAAAAATGCTATAATTTGTGTTCTTTATTGTTAGTTTATAAATTATATATTGTGTCATAGAGATAATAACATGACATGCTCAAGCGGCAACCTCTGTGGCTGTGAAGTGAAGCCAGTGCAGAAGTGCTAAAATTGCAGTTCCTCAAACGTTCACTTGAGGCTGGCTACAGAAAGAGTCAGTCTCCATAAGTCCCCATGTTAAAATGTCAAACTTCACAGCAGAAATAAACATGTTTACAGCCTGGTACAAAAAACAGTTTTGGTCTGTTTAGCTAATTTCCCTGTTCATGACAACTGTACTGAATCTGAATTTTTATTTAACTCACCCGTTAATTTTTGCATAATTAACAGCGTGGTTGCTTTGATTGACAGGTGGGTGCCGTTACAGATGGCTTGTTTGAACACCGAGGCTTCATTCAGTCCCCCCAATGATCCACGTCTTTGTTGATTTTTTCATTGGCCGAGAGGCAGAAGAGGCAGGATGGCGGCGGCCAGAGCCACCACACACTGAGCTTCAAAGCAAGCTCTTCAGAAACTTGTGGGTGACATCACGGATACGACGAAAGAACCTAAGCAGCTAAATGGAATACAGCCCTCATTCATTTCAGTATGTACGTCTGTGCTTTACTTGTTAGAAGGATGGCATGGTCGTTTTTTGTTCATTTCATCATATTTGTTGACAATAAGCCAGCTTTATCCCTTCAACTAAAGCTAATCTTACTAAAGACGTAATCTTATATATATATTATATTATTTGTTTTACATTATCTGGGCTCTAAAGATCTGTTTGGTGCTGTCGAGGGTTAACATGTTAATCTAACCCACGTCAATTTCCTTTCACATCCAGGAGCGTCCTTACATATTTCATACTGGTAGAACACTTTCTTCTATTCTTTTGATGTACACCTACATAAGAACAGGAAGTTAAAAAAATCAATCTGTATCGATGTGTTATGTCCTCAGGTGGAGGTTAAAAGAGAATGAGTAACACCGTCACCTGATCAGTGTGGTAAATTCCAGCCTCATAAATATTTCCATTGTAAGGTACTCGTGCCAACTACTTTGCTTTTATCAATATTTGACTGTACATATATTATTATAGCAGGTTATTATTATTATATGAATATGAAGTGGAATCAACCAGTGGTGTGACAGGGAGAGCATAGTGAGCATAGGAGAGGGCTGCTATTCAAACCAGCAGGATAGCAGGATACGCAAATCAACCTGAGGTTAAAATGACACAGCCACCACAACAGCCTTTGATAATAATGACAAATTAGCTTTTAATTGTAGTCTAATTCATAGTAATTTCTTTTACTGGAACAAGATGTGCTGTTTTGTGTTGCTGGCTGTGGCAAACAAGCATTAAGAGAGAAAAAAGGGAAGTTAAGAAACTTTTTTTCTCACCCCAAATATGCAGATTTTTAAGATACAGTGCCATGCTGACACTCAAATGATAACTGCTGTGTCAATAAATAATAAAGCACACAATACATTATTCCTGTTCTTCAAGTTTGGCCTGTATTAGTGAGCACTTTGTGTTCAGTGTCATTATGATCACCAGTAAACAGCTCATTTTAATAAGGGACATGTTTATTTAACCGGTGAAGTATTACTGGGAGCACTCACACACATATTCAACATTCGAATACATCTGGCAAGCAGGATTTAGGTGTCCTGTTCTTTCACTTTCCCTGCTTTGATTTAGTCAGGCTCAACTTGTCTGGTCACAAGCCTACTTCTTCAACCTTTAGGCCGTACACGGCACACTGTGCTGTATACTTTGACTTGTTGTGCACATTCTGCTGGTGAGAAGGTAAGATGAGGTGACATTTTATGGTTATGGCTTTAAAGATACAGCACATCTAACACAGTACACTCAGCAAAAGAGCGAAGTATCAACACATACTGGGGATATAGGTGAACATTCACTGAGTCACTCAGTGGAACAGCCAATCAGAGCTCTCTTTTACCTTTTTTTTTTATTATTGTTTTCAATAACTCGTATACAATGCGACATAATTATTATGAACAGTTAAGAGCATATCAGAGATTGGAGACCAAGTAGATAAGGTAGGACTAAAACTCAAAGACAGAAATATACATACGCACTCCTTTTATTAGATTTATAAAGCTGTGTACATACACATATGTCTCTGTCTTACAAAGTAATTGTGAAACTTGGCCTAATTTCCACCCCCACAGTGGAGCCACAGATGAATGCAGACACACCCTGCATCACAGGTTTGCAATATGCACGCTATAAAGCTATATATAGCTCTAAATATAGCTGTGTTTTAGGGCCCATATATAATGACTAATGTTAGCAAAATGCAAAACAAACTAGATAGCTTATTTACATCTGACCGAACCTTGCTCAACTGTTATTGGAGCACAGAGCAACGTAGAAAGTCAGTCCCCACCATGAAACATCAGAGATGTAACTATTTTGTTTATAACGCTCATCCAAACAGTCACGATTCATTGCACAGAAGTACTTTCTGTGATTCTTTGATAGTTTGTTCTGTATACTGCAATTATACAACCTATGGTCGCTGTGCATTGTTTTGTTTGTATATAAATGCAACATTTTTACGAATTCCACTTATGTATGCATGTTTTTGTACATCCACGTTTTACATTTTGCACCGTCAGGTCAGTTTTAGCAGAAGATTCTGCACAAAAATGTAAGATGGTGCTGTAGTTCAAATAAAAATGTTCTCTCTAATGGGGAACGAGAAAGGATTTTGACATTAGACCAAATACAGTGACATTTATTGTCAATTTTGGGTGATGTTACTTGCTACTTTTTGATTTAGAGTTGTAGTGTCTTCATTCATTTTGCTGTCCTAGAGGAATACAGGACTCTGAGGGGTCAGTGTAGTGTTAGAGTGTCTTACTTTGTTATGTTAACTGTGTTAAATTAATTCACTGGGTCATGGTGACAACATATTATCGTCCTGAGCTAAAATAGTGTTTCCCCGACAGAGTAAAAGGGTCGAATAAGAACATGGAAGGGCGGAGTGAGAACAACAGTCACCTCTCACATTACTCCCTCTCTATTGTCTCTGCTTACATTAGTCTGTGGGGCAGCAGTGACCCCTGACATGCTCTGTAAAAATCCTCCCAAAAAAGAAAGTGGAGAACGGGATGCTACAGCGTGGGATTGCTTTACTCCTAAAAGGTTTCATTGTAGTTAGTGAGGAAACATTAGCTGGGATTGAGAGTGCCTTGGGAAATGCCTGGTGCTACATCTTTGTGTGGAGCCTCGGTCATCTTGTGCCTGCTGTTTGCAAATGGAGAGGAGGGGAACTTTTTTTTCCATGTCACATTAACCCAGTAAGAATTCAGTGCGGTGGCGAGCGGCTTGAAAGCCTCGTGACCTCGTGCCTCAGAAATGGATCCATTAGTCTGATGTGTGTCTTATTTAAACAGTATCGACTGTCAAATACTGGGCGTGATACTAATAACAAACATTTGTTACTATGCAGTGCTCAGACGGACAGTGAGCTATAATAATTGTTGTCTATTAGGTTTTGAAGGGATGTGCTGTTTTGCTAAGTCAGGCTTTAATGGAGGGTTTAAATGTGAGCTTATTGTGCTCCACATGATGTTTCAAATAACCTTTCCAAGGAGATATTTTCAAAGCTGCACTAATCCATATTTTTATATCACAAATGAATCAAATGACAATGTCGCTTCTCAGTTACCCTCAGCTCAAGAGAGCTTTTTAGCATCTTTTAGCTCTTTGTTTTGGTTTTCCAGCCCAACCCTGTACTGTAAAAGAGTGAAACATTTAGCAGCTAAAGGGATTGTGGTGGCTCTGGCTCCCGCCATGTTCGCTGTCCTGCCTCTTCCGCCTCCTGGCTAATCTAAAGATCCAAAAAGACGGTCTTGACCTGAGCTGGGCCTAATGACGCCTGGGTGCTCAAACAAGCCATCTGCAATGCCACCCACTTGTCAATCAATCAAATTCACCCTCAGTACAGTTGTCATGAACGGGGAAGTTAGCTATAGAGACCAAAAAAAAAGACCAACCTTTTCATATTTGCGATATTCACACTGGTTACACTGTAATCTTTTTAAATCGCTATGTTTACACTGTTTATACTGTTAATATTTTTTTAGATTTGATAGATTTACACTGGTTACATCTTTTCATATATGCGATATTCACACTGGTTACACAGTTAATATCTTTATTATTTACATTGTTTATATATTTTTATATTTGTCATACTTTTGAAATATCTCTTTACATTTCTATATTATGTATTTCATATCTTATATTTCATGTTTATTGCTTGTTTTGCACCAGGGATATCTCTGTATATATGGCAGTATTGACAATAAAGTTGACTTGACTTGATAACTATTCTTATTTTCAGG
Source organism: Argyrosomus regius (assembly GCA_946959425.1). Classification (NCBI taxonomy): domain Eukaryota; kingdom Metazoa; phylum Chordata; class Actinopteri; family Sciaenidae; genus Argyrosomus; species Argyrosomus regius. Next base: position 7,835,253 of record OX336899.1, on the reverse strand, counting down.
TGATTATACACTTTTGAAAATAGGCGTATTATATACATTTCTGACATATTCTGTAAATAGATCCCTCTAAATCTTACACACTGGACCTTTAAAATCATTTCTAAATTTAAAGTTTTATTTCTTAACCTCTGCATACAGCTGTGATTAAACACAGCAAGCACTGAGAGGACGACCTCTATGTAGCAGCAGAGGTTGTTTTTGCAATATAATTATACTATGCTGGCAATAAAACGTATAAAGCAAACGAGAGGAAACTTTTACGCGTGTGCCAAATGTTTCGTCAGCCAGAGTTAGTGAGTTAACTTTGCCCTCATTTCATTTAAAGTACAAAAAACAAATCTGCATCCAAACCAAACTATGTTAAGTACCATAATTATACAGCATGTTGCAACGCGTTTGTCTTTTTTTTTTTTTTGTCATAATGTACACTTGCCAAACTGTCTTTTGTTCACTGAGATTGGTGAAAGTATGTCAGTGGGTTACATTGACACCACCAGTGCAGAGAAGAGCGCTGCAGGGGAAGAGAGGGAGGGGAAGGAGGAGCCGATGAAGTGGGTCACATGGTTGCACAGTGAGTGTGTGTGCTCGCTACTCGAAACAGTCGCTGCAAAAAAAAAAAAAAAGAGAGAAAAAAAAAAAGCCAGTCCACCAAAAGCTGGAGTTGCGCCTTCATCACAGCTTTTTTCCTCTTCTTACATGTACTATCTCTGAATGGAGTACGGCTGTATGTGTAGGTGTAGCTCAGTTTGACTGAAAAAACAGACGACTCGTTTCGTTCTTCTTGTTGGCAGATTTTTTTTTTTTACCACCACCTTTCGAGGACGAGGGGGGGAAAAAAAAAACCAATTTCGGCGTCGTTGAAACTTGATTTCATGTTGTAATTACATCGTCTCTACTCGTTTGCCAACCGTCAAACGACCGTTATTAACGGTCATTTAACCGGCGGCGTTAATATCAAATGTTGTAGCTTTTTTTTTTTTTTTTTTTTTTAACACTTCTCTCTGGACCAGCGACTTTTCAGTTGCTGAACACTAAAAACAGAAAAAACGGATTCAGCACTGAGGTAGCACAGGAGGAGGAAAACCCCCCCCTAAAAAAAAAAAACACAAACCTCAAACGACATGGAGTCGACCAAAGCTGGTAAGTAGTTCGCTTTAACTCTATTTATTTAAATGACAGTTTAAAGCTGCAGCTCGTTATATTGCGGTCACATCCAGCCTCAGCTTCAAATTTAGCACAGACCAGCAGCTTCTTGTGTTTTATTTAATCTTTAAACACTTTGAAATATTAAGTGTTTTAACGTGTAACTGGTGTGTTCTGGTTAAACTGGGTTAGGAGTACCAGTGGGGCTGTTGTTGTTACCCAAGTACACTGCTCCAGCAAGGCACTGCAGTCGTCTCCTCCTCACATGGACCCGTCAGCCTAGCCATGTGCACCTGTGTTTACGCTCCCCGTGCGTCGCCTCTCATTGGTCGAGAGGCGCCGTGACGTCGCCATTGCATAATTCCTCCCACCAAGCTGATGTGGGGTCTCGCCGCGGATACACGTGAGGCATCTCGCAGCGAGCTCGCGGTGACCCAGTTTTTTCCCGGGAAAGAACATGCTTGCCTCCACGTGGGGGCGTGTTGAAAAAAAAAAAAAAAAAAAATATGGTGCATTCACGGCCAATGGGATACACACAATTAGGCTTTGTGTAGCAGTGTTATTCAGCACCTTTTAGGTTGAAAAAATAGTTCCAGAAAATGACATGCAGCTCAGTTTTCACCTGTTAATAAATGATGTTGTCTATTCAGTGAACTCAGCATGATAATAGGAATAGAGTAGAGAGTTGCATTGCCTACATTATGTGTCGCTTTTTTTACCAAATCAAATGACCGGACACGAATTGCATGGCGGCAGCACTTATTGTATTCCAGCTTGGTTAAGTTGGCTAGAATAAATCAAACCGAGACAACAGGTTTGGCACCTTGTTCCTCGATGTAAAAGCTTGTGATTTGCCTCTTTAACCACGCACACGTGATTAATAAATGTTGAATTTGCAGCAGATTCCTTTAATATCGTTACACTTTGAAGTAACGAAGGTTTTATCTTGAAAAATACATGTGTTTTTCAAGTGCTCTAACGCACAAATATAATGTTAATGAGAAAATATGGCATTGAATTGGTTAAAGTTGGCTTATAATTGGGTCTCATGACAACTGAAGTCAACCCTCTCTCTTATTTCATGTGGAAAATGTGTCATCCAGTTAAACTGTGCACTTATATACCAGTGCTGCTGTGTAGTAATGGTCAATATATATGTCTGAAAATCACAAAACTAAAATTTAAGATATGCAGTGTCTACTTCTTGTCCTGTCTTTGAATATATCAGATGTGTCAGTGGTTGTCAGGTGAAATTAAATCAACCCATTTAGAATATATGATTTGGCACTGGGTCCATTTGTGGTATGTATATGTGAATGGCAGCAGGGAGGGGCCAGACTACCTACTACACACACCCTTGTGAAGCTGACATTATGTAATGGCTGTTACCTAATCATTGAGAATAGCAGGGAAAAGAAATCAGGTCAGCCTATGTTGAGGGGGAAAAACTGGCTCAGCGGCAGCAGCAGCCCGTCTGCTCGCCTCCTACTGGCTGAGGAGCTGCTGTCGTATTATGATCTGCCCTCTTTATGTTAAGCTCTGCGCTTCCACAGCAAAGAAAAAAAAAAAAAGGCCTTAAACTGCTGGTGGTTACGGTTCCATTTCGTTTGAAGGGAAAGGAAAACAACAGGGAGTCAGCAGCATGAGCGGCGATAGAATAGAGAAAGAAGCGCCACCTGCAGAAACCTGAATGAAATTAAAGGATTAACACATCACATCATTTGATAGGCTGGTGATTATTGTGGAATTTGATGCTAAATCAACACAGTATCAAAAATGGAGATTAATAAAAAGAGTATTTTCTACTGAAGTAACAAGAAGCAATAAAACCTAATTAAAGTGCTTGTGAATGCTTGTGTTATTTAAATTTAATAAACCTGTTGCCATTGGTTGCGACTGTATTGTATCTGCTGCAGTCCCCCCGTAATCACAGCCCATTTTTTTTCTCTCTCTCTCTCTCTCTCTCCCCGTCGTCCACCAGGAGGCGTAATAGCCTACATCAGCTCATCCAGCTCCGGCTCTAGCCCGGAGTCGTGCCACAGCGACTCCTCCAACGGCAGCTACCAGTCATCCTCCCCGCCGCACGGCTCCTCGCCTAGCCGCCACCAGCTGGGTCAGCCGGCTGACCCCGCGATCCCCGCCGGCGGGCAAAACCTTCCAGGGACGCAGAAAAGCGGACGCTCGTCCTCCACCGCCAAATGTGGCATCACAAGTAAGATGGTCACTTAGTGGTGAATTCTTCGTTTTAGGTAGCAGACATATAAAGACTGAGACCAGAAGTAGTTTATTCCAGTGGAGGACGCCTCCACCTCCTCTATTGTGAGCTATAAATACTTAGACTAGGTCTAAGTATAATCTAATCTAACTGAAGTTAGGCAGCTCTTAACAACATGTTTTTGTATCAATCAGAAATCAACGGCCTGGTGCTGCTGTGTAAGGTGTGCGGCGACGTGGCCTCCGGTTTCCACTACGGCGTCCACGCCTGCGAGGGCTGCAAGGTGAGGGAGGCTCTCTGAAATAACACCCCCCCCCCTCCTTTTCAGTGACTTTGGGCTAGAGTTGAAGTGGGTCACCGCCAGCGTAGCCATCTGTACAGCTACAAGCAGAGACTCAGGGAAACTAGTTCACTCTCCCCATATTTATATCAGCTGAACCTCATACTTCACATTGCTGCGTGGCCTAGTTAACTGTGGGGGAGCGAAGAACACCACAGTACGCCTTAGAGGAGAAACACACACACACACACACACACACTGATACTTTGCTTCTTGCACTCTGCAAACAGCAAGAATACTTTTTGAGTTTTATTGAACATGCCAGAGTGATAATCTGAATTTAAATCGGTCACATGTCAGTCTGGTATGACCCCCCCCCCCCCCCCCACTCCCTGTAACATGCCTGACCTCTGTCATCACAGCGTGCGGTCTTGTCTTTGTGAACACACAGGGCTTCTTCAGGAGGAGCATCCAGCAGAACATCCAGTATAAGAAGTGCCTTAAGAACGAGAGCTGCCCCATCATGAGGATCAACAGGAACCGCTGCCAGCAGTGCCGCTTCAAGAAATGCCTGATGGTGGGGATGTCCAGAGACTGTGAGTACCTCCATCAGGCCTCATTAGAGAGCCTCTTGAGAGCACGTGTGTGAATGAACAGAGATGTTTTGTTCCATTCAGGGAAAATGTAGATTTGTGCTAACACGTGACACTTTACACTCAGCAAACAGAAGATTACCGACAGTTTAATGACAATACTGTAACTGCACAATTAGCAACTAATTAGCAAACTATCTAACAATTAGCAAATACCTATTGTATTTAGGTATTCAGTATTAGACTGCCATAACACTGGGATATACGGAGAAACAATGTGTCCAAAATTAAATGAATAAATAAATACACGCATAATATATTATATAAGCATAAAATACACTTTTATAACCCAGCTCAATATTATTTAAGATTTTATTGTGGAAGCAGGCAAGATAAAATAACACTTAATAAACATTTGAGTTTGGCTGAATTCCTTTATTTGAATAATAATTTTCTAATGTTTCATTGATTTTAATATTGCATATTTAACATACTATATATGTTTGAATCAGTGTTTGGGGTTGAGTGATTAATTAATTGATCAATTTTCTCTCTTTCTCGCTGTTCAGCCGTGCGTTTTGGCCGTATCCCCAAGCGGGAGAAACAGCGCATGCTGCTGGAGATGCAGAGTGCCATGAACAACATGATGAACAACAGCCAGCTGCACAGCCAGCTGCACAGCAGCCAGACGCTACCTATCGGCAAACCGCTGCCAGCCAGTGCCACAGAACTTACCTCAGACGACACGGGCCCCGCCCCCTCCTGCTCACTGTCCAGCCAATCGGACTCCAGCTCCGACCCGGAACCCACCGTGGCCATGGACACCAGCCCCAGTTCGGCCTCGCCAAGCGCGTCGGACAGCGGGGAGGAGGAGGTGATCGGCTCCGTGACCAGGGCCCACCAGGAGACCTTCATGTACAACCAGGAGCAGAGCAGCCTGACGGCCGAGGCCCCGCCCCCCACGGGCGCCCTGAGCAGCGGCTCTGCCAAAAACGCCACGAACCACAGGACGGAGGAGCGGCAGGAAGTCTGGAACCACCACAACAACATGGTCACCATGGCAGCACAAGATCCCCCCTCCAGCGTGGGGTCCCAGAATCAGGAGGACAACACCACCACCACCAACAACAACCACTGCCCCTTCAGACTGGCCAGGAGTGCCGCCAGCAGCCACTGTCCAGCCTATACGCATGGAGCTTTCAGAGCTCCGCCCACAGAGGGCCCCGCCAACGGAGCCTACAGCGGACCCCTGTGGAGAGGAGGCAACCGAATGTATCTGGTAAGATAATGCAAGACGAGAAATTAGAATACAGTAAAATAATAGAAACAATAGAACAACAGATGAGGGAAATTGAAATTAGCAACTTAAATCAGCATCTATTGTCACTTTTGGCCACTAGGGGGCAGCAAAACTAACCAATTATTATGTCTTAATGTTTTTTAAATAATACTAATACAGGAGAATTCAGTACCAACAAAATATGTTATCATACTGCTGCATCCATGTTCACCCGCTACTCTCTAACTGTCTGTCTGCTGTTGCCTTTTCACTGGAAATAAACAAATACCAATTAAAAGGCTCTTTTGCTGAGGATGATTCAGTCGGTGGTACCACGAGCGACCCCGTTCACATTACACATAATCACTTCATCCACTGTTAACACAAAAATATTTTGAGTGCAGCTTTAATTTTTTCTGTATGTTTTATATAACACGGTGGAAAAGAGTTCAGGGAGAATAAACTAGTGATAATAAATCGAAGTTGCTTGTCTGAATTCTTTGTATTGAATTTGACTGTTGAATCTCAGATAGAAGTTTTTTTATTGGGACAGATTTGAATCAATTTCAGGTTTCATAAACTTGTCTGGACCACAGACACGGTCCATTTTATGACTCATAAAAGCCAGACATCAACAAACGTATTTGTATCAGCCTCCCTATTTATAACAGATCATATTCTAATCCTCTGTCCTCCGTCCTGCCCTCAGGTCTGTCCGATGAACACGTCTGCTCACGTGGACCCTCAGAAGTCTGGCCACGAGGTGTGGGAGGAGTTCTCTCACAGCTTCACCCCCGCCGTCAGGGAGGTGGTGGAGTTTGCCAAGAAGATCCCAGGCTTCAGAGACCTGTCCCAGCCTGACCAGGTCAGCCTGCTGAAGGCTGGCACCTTCGAGGTACGCTATATTTCCCTAAGCCATGTGTTGCAGATTTTTCTCAGTGTTCATAGAAAGCTGACAACCAGTTGCCAGACCACCCGAACTCACAGAGCAGTGTGTGTGTGTGTGTGTGTGTGTGTGTCTTCCCAACAGGTGCTGGTGGTCCGCTTCGCTTCTCTCTTCGACGTGAAGGACCGCACTGTCACCTTCCTGGGTGGGAAGAAATACAGCGTGGACACCCTGAAGGCCATGGGAGCTGGGGACCTCCTCAACTCCATGTTTGACTTCAGCGAGAAGCTCATCAACCTGGGCCTCAGTGAGGAGGAGATGAGCCTCTTCACTGCTGTGGTTCTGGTCTCAGCAGGTGGGTCTAGTTTATTCAGCTCATTCGGTCTAATTGATTAAAGGAAGTACACCGCACATACCATGATTTTACACACTGCAGACCAATATATTTGAAGGCAGCATATTTAGGACGATCGCTGGATCGTTTCATAATAACAAGGATAGACTGCATTGCATGCAATCCTTTCAGTAGAATAGCAAATATGTAAAATTACATTAGGACCACCACAGTGGACAAAATATTGCATAAATGTTTTCATGTGACACTTTATGACAAAAAGACATTCATGAGAAATTAGAGGCAGACAGCGGATGGATCAAAACAAGATCATGGGGTTTATGCTTTGAACTAAATAAATTATACTCGGGCATCAAAGTTCAATCTTGAGCCTGGAAATGGTTCAACAAAACAATGGGTTCAACATTTTGGAAAATATTCGCTTTCTTGCTGAGAGTGAGAAGAGAAGATCAACACCACTGGCATGTTTTTATGTGAAATATGAATCTGGAGCCAGCAGTGAACTAGCTTAGCTTAGCATAAAGACTAGAAAAAAAGGAAACTGCTAGCCCGCTCTCAGTCCAATGGTGACTAAATGTGCCTAGCAGTGCCTCCTAATGCTCACTAATTAACATTTTGTGCAACCTTAGGATGGAGCTAGGCTAGCTGTTTCCTGCTTACCTGCTACCTTGATGCTAAGCTAAGCTAATTGGCTGCTGGATGTAGATTCACACTGAATACACAAATATGAAAGACAAAGACTCATACATGTATCACGATTGATTCATTGATTCAGCGTAACCCAAACTGTAGCATTTTTGTTGTTCATTTTAAGTAACACCGTCACCGTCTGTTCTTCCAGATCGCTCGGGCATCGAGAACGTGAACTCGGTGGAGGCCCTGCAGGAGACGCTGATCCGTGCCCTGCGAAGCCTCATCACCAAGAACCACCCCAACGAGTCGGCCATCTTCACCAAGCTGCTGCTCAAACTGCCCGACCTGCGCTCGCTCAACAACATGCACTCCGAGCAGCTGCTGGCCTTCAAGGTCCATTCCTGAAGTTTCCTCTAGTACTTGACACACATACCCCCGACACAAACTGTAAAACCGCCTGTGACGGGGACCCGCGAGGCCACGCCTCACCTCCCAAACCCCTAAACCACACCTGCACCTCTACACTTCTCCCATGAGGCTTTGGGCTGCGTTCCTTAAGTCTTTTAAATTGAACTTCAAGCTCAAACCTGACATTTAAAGGGGGAAGAAGACCATAAAATGTTCTTGTACTGTACTGTAGGGCGTAACTGCCTGTGTGATGGTAATGCATACAGACACACTGATTGATGTATATGTTTCTTGTGTTTGTGTGTAGCATACTGTATGTTTGCAACTGTACAGATGTTAGAAGCACTTTTCTGTATAGTGTAGACTGGTATTTTTGCATTCATAGTGCAATATGTGACTGCTTTTTGATTTGAGCTGTATAGTGAGGAGTCGAGAAACTTGTGTATACTTTTAAACGGCACAATTTGAATAGGTGCTGCGATTGTGTGATAAAAAGGGGGGGGAAGATGTACACTTAAAAGATTTAAAAAAACAAAACAACCCTTGACACTGAGCGAGGTAGAAATCTTGTTAAAAAGCAGACGACAATGAGAGGAACGTGGACGCAAAGCTTTCCAGTTCGATCACCGAGAGAATCAGAGAATGTTTAAATTTCAAAGAATTCGGAAAGCAAAAGATGACAATGTCTTATTTCAGGCTTTTTTCATGCAGTTGTTTGCGTGCTATGTTGTGTTTTTTTTTCGTCAGTTGCGGGTCATCGTTTTGTTTTTTTCTAAATTATTATTTGGGCATTGTGACAAATCAAATCACTCTATCGCTTGCTGGTTTCAACACACGGAGCATTGGAAATGGAGGAACACTGAACTAAAATTTGGACATTTTTTCCTTAAAGGCGAAACAAAAAAAGTGTTTCCGAAATCCCCGTGTCTGCTGTCCTGTTGCTCTCGGGACGGCAGAGAAAAACGTCGTCTCGCAGCCACCAGCAACTCCCAACTCGCCCGAATAAACTTCATTTCTCGTTTTTACAAAGTGTACAGGCTTTTAGCTGAGTGTAGTTAAACTGAATAGGACTATTCCATATAAAATATGATTGTAATATCACTGAAGTGATTGTAATTTAAAGAAATTAGCTGAGTCGAAGACGAGTGTTCTGATATTCTTTTGCGACGTCATCTTTTTTTTTTTTTTTTTTTTGTTCCCTGTCGGTGAATTCAGAACTTCTGGCCATTTAAATATCCAGAGCTTCTGTCATTGTGTTAACAGTGCTGACATGTGGTTCTGTTCTCCTCTGTGAAAGGATTGCAGTATGCATAGATTTCTATATAAATACATACATACTATCATACATACATAACTGTATAGATGAATATATCTATATAAATAAATTTTATAAATGCAATTCATGTCGTGAAGTGCTCATTGAGTTTGTCTGGTCAATTAACATGCACAAGTGGGAGTGCGGGCGGCACGGCGGGGCAGTGGTTAGCACTGTTGACTCAGCAAGATTGGTGGTTCGAACCTCAGCTGGGGCCTTTGGAGTCTCTCCGGCTTCCTCCCACCGTCCAAAAATATGCACTTAATTGGTTAATTGGTGACTCTAAATTGGCCGTAGGTGTGAATGTTTGTCTCCATGTGCCCTGTGACGAACTGGCAACTTGTCCAGGGTGTACCTCTCGCACTAAGTCGGCTGGGATAGGCTCCAGCCCCCCCGCACCCCACACCCCGTGACCCTGGTGAGGATAATCGGTTAAAGATGATGGATGGATGGATGGATGTGGGAGTGCGTTCTCCTTCAGCCAGGAACAGATGTCATCAGGTGGTCCACAACCTTCGTTGAGTGTTTCAACCTTTTACCACGATGCTGTCCAGTTGCAGTGGTGGCCAAGTCACTACCCATCCCCTCCTCTAACCTACTTCATATTCAGTAAGCCCCCTCCCGAACCTCCACCATCCTGTGAGCTGCTTGTTTCTGGCTCCTTTCATCCTCTGCAGCGGCGTATACCGTGACACTGTCTGGAAATACCATTCTTATGATAGACTTCCTGCTACATCATGTTGATTGACAGTTATGTTTATGTTTTTAAACCTGCCATTTAGACCTGTCGAATATTGAAAATGAATATCTAGCAAGTTATAATAAGTGTGCAACATGAATTCATCCTGTGAGATAAGTTCAGGCACAGTAGAGTGAGATTTACAAGGAAGATGATGTGCAGAGCTCAACAGTGTGAGTGTGTGGTAGTGTCGCTATCCATCAGCAGATGGCAACAAGCAGCTTCCTCTCTCTCTGTCTGTCCACTCACTGCCACTCCCTGCAGCCTGGGACTCAAATACCATCTGCAGCCTGCTCATGTTTCCCTCTTGGAACCAAATTAGAAGTGATTTCGGTTCTTCATATTAATATTTTAGGTTAAAGCCATAAACTCAAGATTAATATTGAACCTCTATCTGATTTAACCTCTAATAAACACAGGGAAAAATGACAAGAGTGCACACAACATGCTCATATATTGAACAACTTCAGTTCACCATTTTCCTCTCATATACACACATTTTCCTCTCATGTATACACACATACCGTCAATCATAAATGTGGATCTGAAACGTTATGCATTTTTAATGAAGACTTGATTTGATTTGGCTGTGGTGACTAAATTAACCAGCAGAGCTGAAGAAGCATCCAAACTTTAAAGGTACCCTGGGTAAATTTAGCCACTCCTATGGAACAATGTTTTTCTGACTAGGACCCCTTTATGTCTGAAAGCATACCAAAGATTTTACTCTAGAGATGCAATTTAGCAAACATGGATATAAATTTCAGGATTTAAAAATGTTTTTTTTTGGGCCTCACGGGTAAATTGTTTCTTTCTTATTGGTTTTCAAGAAAATGCCACAGGGTACCTTTAACCCTTAAATGGGCAAGCACATGTAAAAATTTTGGGAAAATAATTAATTGCTATTTTCTAATGTATCTAGGCTAAAATAACACAATTTCATGATTTTTTTCAAAATATGATCTTTATTTTCCATTTTACAGTTTGTATCTCCCAGGATACATTGCCTGTTTGGGGTATAAATTTACCATTTTCCAATTATTCAAATACTTCATTTGTAAACTTTTAAAACATATTATAAGCAATTCATTAGCTACTCTCTTTCATGTCTTGAATACAAAGTTTCAAAAAAGTGGGGGAAAAAGTGAACACAAGTTATTCAAACCACAAGAACCACCAAACTATTTATAATTTTACACAAACTCCTGTGTGTCTGTGTGCGAGTAAGAGAGACTAACACACATGACCATACAACAGATCATGTTTTGTTGCAGACAGATGCTGTACATACAATATCTGCACCAAAATCACTGGATCTCTTACATAACAATTCACTATACTACTGTAATCATTACCTGAACATCTTCCCTCTTTTACTGTGGTTTGCTCCCTTTTCTGCCTCATCACTTGAGCTATCACTGAGCTGGTCACTGCTGCTGCTGTCCTGATTCTGGCCCTCTGTATATAATTCATCTGCCTCATCTTCTTCACTGGTTCCCTCATCTGAATCAGATGAACCATCAGGTGGCAACACAACAGATGTCACCTCTCTCTTTCTTGTACCATAGAAAGTACTGGTAAAAATTCCCTGAAAACATATGTACACTGGTGAATTAATCAGTAATACACATTCAAGAGTAAAATGAAGTGTAATCAATATTTAACACCTTTATATTATTGATTATCTAGGCTTCAAAACATAAGTATATCTGAGAGTGATTATGCCTGTTTTTATGCCCCTATCTAGACAATGTATCCCCCAGGATACAGACATTCAATGCCTATTTATCAAAGATGTGTAAATATAATTTTCAACAAGAATACATAAAATTATGCTTAAGGAACAATATTTTCAAAAACAAATCCCCCCAAAACATAATTAACAAGAAAAATAACAACTCTTACCTCATGGCCAGTGTCTCTGTCCACGTAGGCTGCCATTTTATGTCAAACGTGGAGTTTGATGACTTGGGTACTTGACCCATCCCCCCTTAAAACTTTCTCATGATATTAAGTGCAGATACTTGATGCCCCTCCCCCCTACAGCCTGCCAAATGTCTGTATCCCCCAGGATAGAGAAACCAGACAGGAGGAACGCATCCTGACGGCTTGGAATGTGACTGCCAGATCCCGTTCCCCCTGTGTTCCACGGGAAAGGAGGCTCACACATCTTTCAAATTCGCACTGCTGACTTCTTTCCCCGCAACAGATAAGCCCTGTGATTTTCAGGCTGATATCATTAAATTTGACCGTTTAAGACAGGGGGAACGCATCCTGGCGGCTTGGAATGTGACTGCCAGATCCCGTTCCCCCGCTGTTCCGCGGGAAAGGAGGCTCAAACATCTTTCAAATTCGCACTGCTGACTTCTTTCCCCACAACAGATAAACCCTGTGATTTTCAGGCTGATATCCTTACATTTGACCGTTTAAGACAGGGGGAACGCATCCTGGCGGCTTGGAATGTGACTGCCAGATCCCGTTCCCCCTGTGTTCCGCGGGAAAGGAGGCTCACACATCTTTCAAATTCGCACTGCTGACTTCTTTCCCCGCAACAGATAAGCCCTGTGATTTTCAGGCTGATATCCTTAAATTTGACCGTTTAAGACAGGGGGAACTCATCCTGGCGGCTTGGAATGTGACTGCCAGATCCCGTTCCCCCTGTGTTCCGCGGGAAAGGAGGCTCACACATCTTTCAAATTCGCACTGCTGACTTCTTTCCCCGCAACAGATAAGCCCTGTGATTTTCAGGCTGATATCCTTAAATTTGACCGTTTAAGACAGGGGGAACGCATCCTGGCGGCTTGGAATGTGACTGCCAGATCCCGTTCCCCCTCTGTTCCGCGGGAAAGGAGGCTCACACATCTTTCAAATTCGCACTGCTGACTTCTTTCCCCGCAACAGATAAGCCCTGTGATTTTCAGGCTGATAACTTTAAATTTGACCGTTTAAGACAGGGGGAACGCATCCTGGCGGCTTGGAATGTGACTGCCAGATCCCGTTCCCCCGCTGTTCCGCGGGAAAGGAGGCTCACACATCTTTCAAATTCGTACTGCTGACTTCTTTCCCCACAACAGATAAACCCTGTGATTTTCAGGCTGATATCCTTACATTTTACCGTTTAAGACAGGGGGAACGCATCCTGGCGGCTTGGAATGTGACTGCCAGATCCCGTTCCCCCTCTGTTCCGCGGGAAAGGAGTCTCCCACATCTTTCAAATTCGCACTGCTGACTTCTTTCCCCACAACAGATAAGCCCTGTGATTTTCAGGCTGATATCCTTAAATTTGACCGTTTAAGACAGGGGGAACGCATCCTGGCGGCTTGGAATGTGACTGCCAGATCCCGTTCCCCCTGTGTTCCGCGGGAAAGGAGGCTCACACATCTTTCAAATTCACACTGCTGACTTCTTTCCCCGCAACAGATAAGCCCTGTGATTTTCAGGCTGATATCCTTAAATTTGACCGTTTAAGACAGGGGGAACTCATCCTGGCGGCTTGGAATGTGACTGCCAGATCCCGTTCCCCCTGTGTTCCGCGGGAAAGGAGGCTCACACATCTTTCAAATTCGCACTGCTGACTTCTTTCCCCGCAACAGATAAGCCCTGTGATTTTCAGGCTGATATCCTTAAATTTGACCGTTTAAGACAGGGGGAACGCATCCTGGCGGCTTGGAATGTGACTGCCAGATCCCGTTCCCCCCTCTGTTCCGCGGGAAAGGAGGCTCACGCATCTTTCAAATTCGCACTGCTGACTTCTTTCCCCGCAACAGATAAGCCCTGTGATTTTCAGGCTGATATCATTAAATTTGACCGTTTAAGACAGGGGGAACGCATCCTGACAGCTTGGAATGTGACTGCCAGATCCCGTTCCCCCGCTGTTCCGCGGGAAAGGAGTCTCCCACATCTTTCAAATTCACACTGCTGACTTCTTTCCCCACAACAGATAAACCCTGTGATTTTCAGGCTGATATCCTTACATTTGACCGTTTAAGACAGGGGGAACGCATCCTGGCGGCTTGGAATGTGACTGCCAGATCCCGTTCCCCCGCTGTTCCGCGGGAAAGGAGTCTCCCACATCTTTCAAATTCACACTACTGACTTCTTTCCCCACAACAGATAAACCCTGTGATTTTCAGGCTGATATCCTTACATTTGACCGTTTAAGACAGGGGGAACGCATCCTGGCGGCTTGGAATGTGACTGCCAGATCCCGTTCCCCCTCTGTTCCGCGGGAAAGGAGGCTCACACATCTTTCAAATTCGCACTGCTGACTTCTTTCCCCGCAACAGATAAGCCCTGTGATTTTCAGGCTGATATCCTTAAATTTGACCGTTTAAGACAGGGGGAACGCATCCTGGCGGCTTGGAATGTGACTGCCAGATCCCGTTCCCCCTCTGTTCCGCGGGAAAGGAGGCTCACACATCTTTCAAATTCGCACTGCTGACTTCTTTCCCCGCAACAGATAAGCCCTGTGATTTTCAGGCTGATATCCTTAAATTTGACCGTTTAAGACAGGGGGAACGCATCCTGGCGGCTTGGAATGTGACTGCCAGATCCCGTTCCCCCCTCTGTTCCGCGGGAAAGGAGGCTCACACATCTTTCAAATTCGCACTGCTGACTTCTTTCCCCGCAACAGATAAGCCCTGTGATTTTCAGGCTGATATCATTAAATTTGACCGTTTAAGACAGGGGGAACGCATCCTGGCGGCTTGGAATGTGACTGCCAGATCCCGTTCCCCCGCTGTTCCGCGGGAAAGGAGTCTCCCACATCTTTCAAATTCGCACTGCTGACTTCTTTCCCCACAACAGATAAGCCCTGTGATTTTCAGGCTGATATCCTTAAATTTGACCGTTTAAGACAGGGGGAACGCATCCTGGCGGCTTGGAATGTGACTGCCAGATCCCGTTCCCCCTGTGTTCCGCGGGAAAGGAGGCTCACACATCTTTCAAATTCGCACTGCTGACTTCTTTCCCCGCAACAGATAAGCCCTGTGATTTTCAGGCTGATATCCTTAAATTTGACCGTTTAAGACAGGGGGAACTCATCCTGGCGGCTTGGAATGTGACTGCCAGATCCCGTTCCCCCTGTGTTCCGCGGGAAAGGAGGCTCACACATCTTTCAAATTCGCACTGCTGACTTCTTTCCCCACAACAGATAAGCCCTGTGATTTTCAGGCTGATATCAGTAAATTTGACCGTTTAAGACAGGGGGAACGCATCCTGACAGCTTGGAATGTGACTGCCAGATCCCGTTCCCCCGCTGTTCCGCGGGAAAGGAGTCTCCCACATCTTTCAAATTCGCACTGCTGACTTCTTTCCCCACAACAGATAAACCCTGTGATTTTCAGGCTGATATCCTTACATTTGACCGTTTAAGACAGGGGGAACGCATCCTGGCGGCTTGGAATGTGACTGCCAGATCCCGTTCCCCCTCTGTTCCGCGGGAAAGGAGGCTCACACATCTTTCAAATTCGCACTGCTGACTTCTTTCCCCACAACAGATAAGCCCTGTGATTTTCAGGCTGATATCTTTAAATTTGACCGTTTAAGACAGGGGGAACGCATCCTGGCGGCTTGGAATGTGACTGCCAGATCCCGTTCCCCCTGTGTTCCGCGGGAAAGGAGGCTCACACATCTTTCAAATTCGCACTGCTGACTTCTTTCCCCGCAACAGATAAGCCCTGTGATTTTCAGGCTGATATCCTTAAATTTGACCGTTTAAGACAGGGGGAACGCATCCTGGCGGCTTGGAATGTGACTGCCAGATCCCGTTCCCCCCTCTGTTCCGCGGGAAAGGAGGCTCACACATCTTTCAAATTCGCACTGCTGACTTCTTTCCCCGCAACAGATAAGCCCTGTGATTTTCAGGCTGATATCATTAAATTTGACCGTTTAAGACAGGGGGAACGCATCCTGACAGCTTGGAATGTGACTGCCAGATCCCGTTTACCCGCTGTTCCGCGGGAAAGGAGTCTCCCACATCTTTCAAATTCGCACTGCTGACTTCTTTCCCCACAACAGATAAACCCTGTGATTTTCAGGCTGATATCCTTACATTTGACCGTTTAAGACAGGGGGAACGCATCCTGGCGGCTTGGAATGTGACTGCCAGATCCCGTTCCCCCTCTGTTCCGCGGGAAAGGAGGCTCACACATCTTTCAAATTCGCACTGCTGACTTCTTTCCCCGCAACAGATAAGCCCTGTGATTTTCAGGCTGATATCCTTAAATTTGACCGTTTAAGACAGGGGGAACGCATCCTGGCGGCTTGGAATGTGACTGCCAGATCCCGTTCCCCCTGTGTTCCGCGGGAAAGGAGGCTCACACATCTTTCAAATTCGCACTGCTGACTTCTTTCCCCGCAACAGATAAGCCCTGTGATTTTCAGGCTGATATCATTAAATTTGACCGTTTAAGACAGGGGGAACGCATCCTGGCGGCTTGGAATGTGACTGCCAGATCCCGTTCCCCCTCTGTTCCGCGGGAAAGGAGGCTCACACATCTTTCAAATTCGCACTGCTGACTTCTTTCCCCACAACAGATAAGCCCTGTGATTTTCAGACTGATATCCTTAAATTTGACCGCCCTTAAATGGGCAAGCACATGTATCTAGGCTAAAATAACAAAACTTCATGATTTTTTTCAAAATATGACCTTTATTTTCCATTTTACAGTTTGTATCCCCCAGGATACATTGCCCATTTAGGTTATAAATTTACCATTTTCCAATTATTCAAATATTTCATTTGTAAACTTTTAAAACATATTATAAGCAATTCATTAGCTACTCTCTTTCATGTCTTGTATACAAAGTTTCAAAAAAGTGGGGGAAAAAGTGAACACAAGTTATTCAAACCACAAGAACCACCAAACTATTTATAATTTTACACAAACTCCTGTGTGTCTGTGTGCGAGTGAGAGAGACCAACTGAGAGAGACTAACACACATGACCATACAACAGATCATGTTTTGTTGCAGACAGATGCTGTACATACAATATCTGCACCAAAATCACTGGATCTCTTACATAACAATTCACTATACTACTGTAATCATTACCTGAACATCTTCCCTCTTTTACTGTGGTTTGCTAAATAATTCATTATTTTTCAACATGAATACATAAAATTATGCTTAAAGAACAATATTTTCAAAAAGAAATCCCCCCAAAACATAATTAACAAGAAAAATAACAACTCTTACCTCATGGCCAGTGTTTCTGTCCACGTAGGCTGCCATTTTGGAGTTTGACATAAATGTATCAATTTAGTTTTGAATGCTGCCATGAAGTCACATGACTTGGGTACTTGACCCATCCCCCCTTAAAACTTTCTCATGATATTAAGTGCAGATACTTGATGCCTCTCCCCCCTACAGCCTGCCAAATGTCTGTATCCCCCAGGATAGAGAAACCATTTAAGGGTTAAGGTCTCGGCATGCTTCAAACGAACTACTGCGTACACCATGTTCTCCGACTATGTCTACAGGCAAAAGTCTTACCTGTTTCGAAGAATTTGGAGAGTCTGCGTTGAAAGATAGTAATCGGTCAAGTTGTACAAAAAGCCACTGAAGGAGCTGTGTAACGAAGGAAAAATATAACCTGAGGGAAAACCTACCTACTATCACACCTCACCTTACTTGACCACTTGATCGCTGTGTGACGGGGGGCATCATTGTCAGTTAGTCTGTTTCAGAAAGTTACAAATATTTGCACGACACAGCCCCCACATGTTCTGCCATTGGAAAGTTGGTTTAAGATGGCACCGCAAGGCACCAAACACAAGCACAACAATGTTGCAAAGGATTCTTAAAAGCTAATTTGACTTTTTAAAATAGATTTTGAACATTCCCATCATGAGCCAAAAAGAAAGTCAAGGAAATGAATAACTTTGGAGGTACGGAAGATAATCAAGGCCCAAATAAATAAATGAATACAATTTTAAAAATTACAAAAAAGAACAAAATGTAAGTTTTAAAAAGCTCTGATCTTCTACTGTGCTGAGATTAAAAGCCATAAAAAAAACAAGCAATGAAAAGACAAAGGTAAGAAAATTCACTGAATTTTAAATTGCAAATAAATAAATAAATAAAATCACAAAACCAAATTCTCTCAAAACCATCTTTATTCTCAAGAGCCAATTCACATTAGCTGCAATCATCATCAATCACGAGCACCAAAATCACTTCCTCTTGAGGTCCTCCACGCTCATGTCAAAGCACTGTCCAGAACTGGACAATTGATTACCGGACCAAGTTTTCCAGTAAAATGCCGAGTGCAAAGACAGCATGTCATCTTCTGTTTGTTTTTTTGCTGCCACAGTTTCACTCTTACACCTACACACACTTTATCTCCCTTTCTCTCCGTGACGGTTTTCCAGTACGTGTTGAACAGATGAGTTGAACAAGAAGACACTCAAACACACAAGGAGAGAAATCTGTGTTGACGGTGGATGACTGTTTCTCTGATGCTGGTTACGCTTTGACCAAGAAGTTGTCCTTAAATGTGTTCACGTGTATCTGTGCTGCTTTGTACTGACAGTGAAGTCCAGCTACAGTAATAATTGATTTTTAATTTTTTTTTTTTAAATCGTAGAACTAATGCACTAATTCATTTTTTAATGATTCATAATATCTTGCTCATTGTTCTTTTGCAGAGATGTGGAAATGAATTCGAGAGCAAGATACTGTTTTTTTTTTTTTTTAACGCTATGCAAAACAATATCATGTTCATATTATGCTAACAACATCCGTAAAAAAAATCTGCAGTCTGAAAATATACATCCTTTTTTCCTTTGTACTGTAAAATAGCTTTTCTATGGTGCAACTCTTGTTATTGGTTTGTAACTGAGTAACCTTAAGAGTAACAACTCGTGGGAGAGATAACAGCGTACTGGCACCTCTTCAGGAACAGTAAACATTTCTGAACCACCAGTCAGCATCGACTTTGTTTACATGCACCAACAGCTCTGTGCATATGATAATTCAAGTAATTATGGTTATGGTGTGTGATGTGTAAAAATCCAACATATTTTTATGGCCATTAATGCCACTTAATACTTCCTAAAACACACAAACATTCCTATCATGGATTACAAAAAGTTTGTAATGCTTACTCAAATTTGGTCAGTTTTAGTTCAGTTTTGGGGTTAAAGCTGCACTAATTATTAATTTTATATCAACAATGAGTTAAATGACTACCTGTAATTTGAAGCATTTTAGTCTCTTTCAGCTCATTGTTTTGGTTTTATGGCCCACAACTGTACTGTTTAGGTTCTGCCTCAACGTTGTTTCCAGCATGAAACCGTCCCTCAAACGGCACACAGGCAAAGTTAGCGGCGGGCTGGTGAACACCGTGAAGCACATACAGTAGCAGCTAAAGAGCCAGATTTTTTTTTTTTTCTCAGAAATTGTTGAAGACAAAAACTGAGATTAGAGGAGAGTGAATATTAGACTTACATTCATCAGGTCACCAGAAACACAACTCCAAAAATAATGCTAGCTCCACATCTGCAGGTGTGTAAATATAGGCAACAGTTTGGTAACATGTTAGCCATATCAACTTTATAAGGCCATAGTTTGTCAAATGAGTGTAATTTTCTGCTTTTTATGAAGTCCTGCCATCAACTAAAACAGATGAATGTAGCTTTGAGGTATACTGTAAATACTTTTGGTTAATGGTGGGGGAGGTTTTTGGTTGCTTACACTACTATGAAAAACCCATTCTGATTGAGCTAACAGTTAGTTACTTTTAAATATCAAATTAAATTTATCCAATATAAGTACCATTTTCTAATAAGTTTAAAATGAAATGATGACTAATGTCTGGTTTATTACCCAAATGTATTGGAAATTGGATTTTTGCAAGTTTATCTTTGAAACTTTTGCTCCTGATCTGGTAAGAGAAACATCCAGACGATGAACATTTCAATTACTCTGGCCTAGAAAACTGTTGGAATGCAATGCTCAATCGTCTCTGCCAAGAATTTTGACGTGGGACTTGGGACTCACTTGAAAGATCATTAACCTTAATAGTTCAAACTGTGACTATGGGAAACCCTGGGGCTGGCTGCACAGACAGACTTTGGATATGACTTAGAGCTAACTAAAAGTCACACTTTAGACTGATGTCAAAGCTCCTCAGTTTCAGAAAATCGTCTAATCTTTACGCTCTTTACACATTGAGATTTTATCAGATAAGCAGATAGTTCTTGGTCCCACTAATCCTTTTGTTCACTGAGGGAAACAGATGAAAACATTCCACAGACCTTGATATGCAAAAGCTAAAGGAAAGCTAAAGAAAAGAAGGAGCACTGGCAAAATGTCAAAGAAATTTCACTTAATATACTTGGTGGGTGGCTTGGGGGATAAACAGTGGAGGATAACACAGAATTAAGGTCAGGTCAACCCAAGTGGCAACCTCCATGGCTGTGAAGTGAAGCCTAGATGGAAGTGCCAAAAACTGCAGTTCCTTGAACAGCCACTTGAGGCTGGCTACAGAACATGTCAACATATATATGTTAAAATGTCCAACTTCACAGCAGAAATTAACATGTTTACAGCCTGGTACAAAAAACAGTTTTGGTCTCTATAGCTAATTTCCTTGTTCATGAAAACTGTACTGAATCTGAATTTTTTCCCAATTCACCCGCTCAAACTATATTAAGGCTTAAAGTTACGCATAATTAAAAGTGTGGCCACTTTGATTGACAGGTAGGTGTCGTTACATGTGGCTTGTTTGAGTCCCTAGATGTTATTCAGCCCGACCAGCGTCTTTGCTGATTTTTACAGTAGATTAGTCGAGAAGTGGAAGAGGCAGGACTGCCAACGTGGCGACGGCCATGAAACCTACAGGTGACGTCATGGATACTAGGTCCATTCTTATACTGTCATTGGGTAAAATGTGATAAAATGAAAAGCTCTGCTTGAAATATCTTGGACATAAAGCTGCTAACTTTAGGCTTAAAACTTCTCATCAATCTTTAAAGGCAACAAATGTTTAAAGTAAAAATTATTACCTAAATTACACAGTAGCAGTTTAATGTATAGTTCTGTCACTGCTCTCATCAACCCACTGTACGCTACCTACCAATCCCCCAATGTCAAACAGACAGTTAGTAACTAGCAGGTGAAGAAAGCCGAACATCTAGCAGTCAAAGTCAAGGTTGTGCATCTGTTAGCGTGTTGTGGAGTTCTGCCCGTTAGTGGCAAAAAAAAAAAAAAAAAAAAAATTCAATTAAAGCAACTTTGAAATGACTCAATTTTTATTTTGTGCAAGTATCTTAACTCCCACTGTGGCCCATTACCTGTGCAGGAACCCAGTAATATTTAGATAAACTCTGGGACTCCAGGAACTTTACATGCATTTCAATCTAAAAGGAACGTAGTTCCAGTTTGGGTTTCCGGGCCATAGTTTGCGGCCTTCAAAAAGTCCCTGCTCCTGAGGTAGTACGTATTATTGGTCCAGCAGCTATCAGAGTGGAGTTTAAGTACTGATGTAACTGACTGGTAAAACACAAGCCTCCGAACAGTTTTCATTCAGACTGCAAGCAAGCAAGCAAGCAAGCAAGCAACAGTTGTTGCTAGGATATTGGGGCTTAGCACGAGAATTTCTTTCAACGCTGTTGGCGTTTAAGTTATGCAGCCGAATTCCTGAGACTAGTCTAAAACTCTATAAAAATTTAAAAAAGAGGTAAGAGAGGGAGCAAGCGTTCAATGTGGTCCAGTACTACTAACATAGAACATCAGTCATACAGCAGTAAATTACAAACGACAACCAGATGGATGGTGTTGTCATCTCATTGTACTTTTTAATATGCTTTTCAGGTCTAATTTGCTGTAATCTGCTGGTCTGATCTTCACGGTTCTTCAGATGCAATGGAAACACAAACACAAATGCACCAAAGGTCCTCATTTAGTTCCTGAGTTTAGTTCCTGGGACTATTTGGTTGGAGAAAAAAAAAAAGGGGGTAATCAGACAAGTCTAAAAGCAGAATTTAAGAGTGAGCTAACTCTGGGCAAGTCCATTTGTGCAACCAGCCCCTTTGTTGTGATAAGAGACCAAATTTATTTCACATCTTTTTCACTTTTGTTCATCTTGTCGCTGCCTGTGGAAGCTGACATTCACACATTATTTTGGGTCAATTTAACCATCAAGCAGAAGTGAGTACTGGCTAATGGGACAACATTTTGATTCCTACTGTTTTCTATCACCACCACTACTCTGTTAACTGGTTTATTAATGGCACCAGGCAGGCTCAGTCACAGGTTATCAAAAGGCTCCTGCAAAAGAACTTAACATGATGATAACCTCAAGAGGACTACGGACAAAGAGGGGTGCATGTAAACATGGCCAATGTTACTTTTCCATATGGCTCTGGCTCAGCACGGCCCGGCATGAATTGTCAGCCGGGCCGCCTGAGCCTGGGTGCCTATTTATTTTTTTTCCCCATCGCCTATTCTCTCCCTCTGATTGTCTGTGCATTTATTTTTGAGTCTGTACAGTTTGTGAGGTGTGTGTGTGAGGTCCGGGTCATTCAAACACTGCAGCAAGTCTATTGCTTTGATAAAAAGGCATCACTTCACAGAAAAGAGAAAAAAACAAAACAAAAACACAAGCTGCTTTGAGGAGTAGTGTGAAGCTTGAAAAAAGCGAGATATACAAAGCAAATGTTTGTCACATTGCAAACGACAATACCATAGAGAGGTTTTTTTTTTTTAGAACAACAAAAAAAAAATGAACATACCGGCTAAAATAAAAGAAAGGAAAAAGCTCTACGTTTTCACAATCTCACCAGCTTTCTCAGTGTACCTCGCTGATGATGAATCATACTGTTTTCGGGCCTGCCAGTGTTCACTTGGCCTCCAAATCCCACCAGTTGGTCACAGTGGTGGGGTCTGACCCATATCTTATCCAGGCACATGCATATATGTGTATATATGTGCATGTGTACAGTATGTGTACAGGTATACAGGTATACTGTATGTACTGTATATGTGCATGTTTGTGTGTTAGTGTATATGCATGCCATCATAAAGAGGGTGGTGGGCTGTTATACAAACGTAACGTTCATTTCTGCATGTACATAACAATACAGTTCAATCAGCCATTTCCTCAACCCACCGTAGCACCATGACGTCACTGTTTTAACATACAGTCTCCCGTTTTCAGGGAGTTGTAATTAAAAAAAAAAAAAAAAAAAAAAAAAAAACAAACAAACAAAAAAAAAAAACGCTTGAAATAATTGTATTTGGGACTAGTGCGGCAACATGTCCGAGATGAAACATTTAAAACTCAATAATGGTTGTATTGTAGAAGCTGCTAACGCGGACTAACACACGAGTTGGAGGGATGACTGCGCGCGAGCAGGCATGCACTAACTAGCATAACCAGTCAAGTCTTGGTATCGCTATGAAAGCCCAGCAGGGATTCAATAGGAGGAGGGCATCATTCACTTGGTTTTGGCACAGCATGTGGCATCGTTACACAAAAACAAGTACTATTATGATTGTCTTTTCCTGACATCAGTGTCATTATGTGCTTTAGTTAGTCCTGACCAGTCTGTGGCAATGATGAACGAGCTCATTTTTTAAATTTTTTTTTTTTTAATGCTACTGCTGCGTTTCCTTCCAATGTTAGAAGTCTGAGACACCAGCGTGGTCGGTCAGAGCAACAACCTTTGTGTGTTTACAAAACAAACAAAAAAAAAAAGGCAAAAAACATGGACACAAGTAAGTTTGTGTTTTTTCTAAATGCATCTACGACATGTCGGCGTATTAGGGTCATTGAAGAAGCTAAATGCAATTAGTTGCATTATTGGTTATTGGTTTCTGATTATTTTCTTGATTAATCGGTTAATCGCTGCTAATAATAATAAATTTGTCCTCCATAATTCAAAGATTTCCAATTGACTATCACACATGACAAAGAAAAGTAGAAAACATTTTTCTGCTCATCAACTATTTGACTTATCGTTATTTGTTGTTTAAAGGCTGGTTAGAGCGATGTAAACCAAAAACGCTTTGGTGAAAAGCAATACACATAATCATGCAGCCTTTATCTCTTGGATTGGCAAACATAAACACTTCCTAGACACATGCACTCCTCAATTCAGCGTAGTTAATATCCACAAAGTAGTCCTCTGAAAACAAAAAATTGCTTTGCCTGATATTTCATATGCTTCTTTTATTTATTTATTTATTTTATGCGACACATCTCGGTCAGTCTAGTTGAATTTATAGTGTCTTGGTCCACATGTAAATTGTTATGTGGAACTGATCATTTCAAAACCTGATATCCTTTGAAAAAGAAGTTGTGATTAAATTACCTGATTTATGCCTGAAGAAATACATATTTCGTACATATTTACGTATGTCAAAGACAAAGCAATCTTTTCAAGAAGTGTACTGATTTGTCTTGCATATTTTAGGTGTCAGATAAACATTGCTTACATTTACTTGGATGCGTTTATATATAGTTCGTCCTGCCTGGGAAGGCCTCGGGATCCCCTAGGAAGAGCTGTAATGTGTTGCTGAGTAGAGGGACGTCCGGAATGCCTGCTAAACCTCCTGCCACCGCGACCCAACCCCGGATTAGAGGAAGGAAATGCATGAAAAATATTTCCCCCCTTTCATTTTATGATGTTTAAGTGTGTTTGTTTCTTCTACAATGTCCCTAATATGCTGTCATAGTGCAACATATAAGTCCATGATATTTAGGAATCTTTGCTAGTTCAGTACATTAGCAACTGTCAGTGTAGCTTCACACATTGGAAGTCCGTATCGGGCAGAATTACGCTCGTACTTTACTGACAAAATTATCTTGCGCGTGTTGAGGATTACAAACAAGTTTAAAGGTATTGTTGTGTAGTGTTAACAGTGTTCGCTGCCGTGTAGATGTGATGTCAAAAAAAAATGGCTTTTCAGAAGAGTTTGTGTCGCAAAATCTGCCCAGGTTTCTCAAAACGACATAACGTTGTGATGTGTGGCTACCCGGAGACTTACAAAAGGCCTGTGAGCTGTTGTCCATTAGAGTGTGTGTTGCTGTTAATGGGTCAGGTCACAGTATGATGGTGAGGCACTGAACACTCACCAGATTGGATGACTGACTAAATGATCTATGTATCAACCAACAAGTGGATTCAATAAAGTCGAACAGGTGGGGGGGCGTTGGGAGGCTAACGGATCACTAACGTCTTGTTTTGTGTATCAGGTGAGCAGCCATTTTGAGTTTTTCATAACATAAAGGAAGGAAAATACAACATTTGCATGGTTTCTAATGAATGAACAAGTGTTGATAAAATCACCAATATGCCAACTGTACAATCATCAACACACAAGAAAAAAAATCTATAGTAAAATCCGAGGTGAGAGGTTATATCCACAACAATAACAACAACGAAACAAACCAAAAAAAAAAAAAAAAAAAAAAAGAAAGAACAAAATGCTATTCACATGTACCCGCACTGTAAGGAATGGTTCCATCCAAAACTAGACCAGAGAGCTACTCCTAAACTATGGAATGAAGTGACACTCAGTAGTGCTAATAGAAAGTTCATTGTGACGGGCCTTCTGCTGGTTCCACCCCTGAGACCACCAGGGTTTCCAGGCGCTGACGTATGCGCACATAAACATACATACACACACACACACATACACACATACATGCACGCACACACACATACATTAAAATCCATTGGTCAGTCCTCGAAGACCTCCAGGAAGAGAGGAGGGAATAGCTCGGTGGGACACTCCACTTTCATGTGAAGGAATCGGCTGGCGTGGCAGGCGCCGATCATCCGCAGGTCCGTCACCTTCATTAGCAGCTTGGGCCAGAAATGCGCCAATTTGTGTTTGCGGTAGTTGATGTAATGTTCAAAGGCCAGCAGGAACTCCTCTTGGCAGCGTTCGATTTGCTCCACGCTACTCAGGCCCGACCGATCTGATGACGAAAAGACAACGACAATGTTATTCATTACTACAGGAATTTAAAGGTCCCGTAACTTTCCGAAGTTTTGGTATCCATAAGAAGATATATCTGCAGTTTTAAGCATTTTTAGGACCAAGTAAATGGTGCAACTTTGTATTCTTAATTTTTAGTTCACCAGGTGGAGTGGCTGTGGCTCAGGAGGTAGCACGGATCACCAACAAATCAGATGATTAGTGGTTCGATCCCCTTCAATCTGCATGTCGAATTGTCCTCGAGCAATACACTAAACACCAAATAGCTCCTGAAGGCTGTGTGAATGTGTATGAATGGTTAGCTCCCAAAATTGATGAGCAGTTGGCACCTTGCATGGCAGCCAACGTATAAATGTGTATGAAAGGGTGAATGAGATACTGTATGTATCGTAAAAGTGCAATGGTCTATAGTCGTAAGAACAGTCCATTTACCATTTAGGTGAGCTAGCAATAGCCAAATTATACACCTGTATTATGTACATAGCTTAATAGCTAGATAGACATGAATATGATTCCATTTGTTATATCTATATCTTTATTTATTTAATCTAATGGTATAATAGTTGTATTTTTTAAACTTTTGCACCAAAAAAAAGTCAACCTTAAATCCAAAAATATTAGTTCCAACCTTCTAGTCTTAAAAATGTTATTGATTAAACCTCAGAGGCTACTGTAAGTGTGTCAGAAGACAAGACAGATGGGCAGTTTATCCCCATGTCACATCTAAATGTACAACGCACAGCAGAACAGTATTAATCTTTAATGAGGTGCTGGAGCCAAAAACTGAGCTAGCTGAATAAAGCTCCTCAGAATGATTACTGTGATTAATTGATTTTTTTTTTTATGGATTTTCATGTCAGAAAAATAATGTTCACACAATCTGTGCTGGAGAGAACAAAGAATGATTTTACACAATGTTGTAGTTCTTGAGATTGGTCTTGGTCTCAAGACCACTTTTTGAAGGTCTCGCCTTGGAATTGACCACACTTTTACTGGGTCTTGTCAAGACCGCAATTGCAGAGATATCACTTAACTGCCTGTGCATTTATTAACACCTTTACTGTGAAAAAATTTCAAATGCAAACAACAACTTAAATCTTTGTTCATGGATTCTCAACTTGGTCTCAATCCCTCAAAGTCTTGGTCTTGTCTCGGTCTCGATACACTCAGGTCTTGGTCATGACTTGGTCTTGGTTTAGGTGGTCTTGACTAGAACACTGCTTTAGCCCTTGATGCTTTTGACACAGCAGGACCACAAATGACCTTTGTGATTTAAGTATTTAAGAATGTAAAGTAGCGCGGGATCATGGGAGTTGTTGTCTTCATGGTTAAACAACCACTATTGCTGATGAAAATCTATCTGACGTGACCCGGGCAGAAATGAATACTTCACAAAGTATTAAAGTTTAATTTATGTTTCCTCACTCTATGACACATCCCGTGTTTCCCTGGAGGTTATACGTATTAGAGGCTGTAAAGGGGTTATGATGCCATTGACAGGCGATCAAATCAAACTCAGTTACCCTGTTTTTAGACATTTGAATGAAGAAATACGTATACATATTATATCTTTAATGTGCTAACATAGCTGAGCGTCCGGACAGCGGGTGCTTACCGGATGAAAGCAGGATGACAGCCTGCAGAAGAGCCACCTCAGAGTCATCCAGGTTAAAGGAGGACAGCGAAACGCCGAGGTCAAAGATGGCGTCCGAGACTACGCCCAAGCCTCCGTTCTTAAGCTGACCTCGTGTGACTGCCATCTCGCCGTTCAGCGTGAGGGTCTGACTCTCTGGATCATAGCGGACAGCAGCTCGCAGTGACATGATCTCCATGCAGCAACCTTTCAACAGGATGATCTGGTCTTCACAAGGCAGCTGATTAGAAGGAGAAAGAGATATGCTTCGTTAGCAGAAGATAACTGGTAATCTGGCCTTAGCATGTGCAGCCTTATTTCTTAAAAAAAACCCAGAAGATCCACTGTAACGTGACCGCAGCATTAAAAAGTCAAAGAAAAAGGTGTCGCACCTTCACTGCACAACTCTTTACATTTTACTTCACTCACCTCACAAAACATAGGCAGTTTTTTGGCAAAGTCCACCACTCGGGTTATGGCAGGGGTGATAATTTTTGTAAACTGACTGAAGGCTTCTATATCCACTTTGTTTCCTTCAGGTGCATTGACCATGGACGCTTGACCAATATCCTCAGGCTGAAACGACAAAATAGAGGAGAAGGTCAGTCTCTTAACAGTCTGAAAAAGAAACACAAAGCACAGTGAAACTTCTCTATTATTGAGAATGGTATTGGACTTTGCACTACATAATTCAAAGGTAAGATGAGGAGTGTGTAAAGCTCTCATGGAAAAAACTGTGTGAAATGGTTTACTTTTGATTTAGTTGGCAAGATTTTGATTAGGCAATGTAAAGATGTAAAACACCCATTACAACAAACATTTAGCACTCATATCTGTTGCACTTAATTGACTGTAAATTAATATATTTTGTATCCTTATTACTGATATTGGGGATTCAATTTCACAGGTTCAAAGGCAGTATATTAGTTTCAGTAAATATCTTTTGCCTGCTTACCTTAGTTTCCTTCACCCCCGCTGCACTCTGGTCAGAAGTATAGAATAAATTACATGTTATTTCATTAAGAAGCATAGCTTCCTCGACCTGTTGGATAATCAACAGGAATCGTGAAGTTTCAATGAAGAACCCGTGTCAAGCCAACTAAAAAGAAAACAAGTTAAAACTGAGGACAGATGAGAGAGGGTGCAGATAGAAAACAGGTGAGGACAGAAGTTCAAGATAGGTTTCTATGGTGAGATTCAGGCTCAGGACCGGGACTTCAAACAGGTCCTCAGAAACACTCGAACGACTATCGGCGACGCGCAAGTAATGGACGACTGTTTAAATGAAAACCCAAAGACCAACTTCCCCAGAGAATTAAACAAATGTCCCAATTTCTCTAAAAATTTTAGGATACACCGCAAATCCACAACAAACGAGAATAAAAGCGGTCCTCGCCTTAACGAAAAAAAACGAGTGTTCTTTCTGATCGTGCCATAGAAACCCAGGATAAAGTCAACAGTCGAGACGGACTTTCAATCTGGACAGAGCGATTAAGACTTTACAGAAAAGAAAAACAAAAATTAGTCAAAAAAAGGGTGAGGTGTGAAATCAAAAGCTACAAACAGAAAGAGAGAAAAATGAAACAGCACGAAAAAAGCAAGTTATTAGTATTAGTGATTAAGGATCATTGCTTGGTAGGACATAAAAAACAATAGGATGTTCCATTATAAATTAGTGCTGCTGCGTTGAGGAACACACTTTTCTCCATCGTCCAGCTAATTCTCCCCACTCTACAAGGAGATACAAAAAAACACATGGACATATTAACACAGGGAACAGTGGAACAGTGGTTGTGGTGGAGGTAGAGGTGGTGGAGACAGGGGCATGGTATGAAAGGAGGGTCTGTGAGGGGTGGGACGGGTGGGGAGGTGGGGGGTGGATAGGATAAGGCAGGGTAATCAATACAATGAAGGCTGTGGTGGAGGAGGGAGGCAGGAGGAGGATGTCTCACCAGGAATTTCCGCTTCTGCTTCCAGTGGTTGCCCTGGGCGTTCGTGGCCATATGGGCCTCAGTCACCATACGGATGAGGTCCCACTCCTCCTGGGTGGGCTCAAGTCGGTCCCACACCGTCTTCTGGAGTTCCTCCCTCCGACGGCGCTCCCGGTTCTCCTCGATTAGTTTACGCTTGGCCAGCCTCTTGCTGTTGTCCAACACCACTGGGGAGTTGGGGAGGAAGGAGGGGGCAAGAGCAGAAGAAGAAGAAGAAGAAGAAAAAGCGATACAATGAGAGTGGACAGGAGGGAGGAGGAGAAGGAGGAGGAGGAGGAGGAGGAGGAGGAGGAGGGAAAAGCATGAAATGATGAATGGAGATACAGTTGAAAATACAGGACAAGGCTGCTTCAATTACAACCTCCAAACAGGCAGAGAAGAACTGTTTAAACACAAGAAATTTTTAGTTTAGGTGATACTTGAAGTGGTACTCTTGAAGTTTAACACTAAGTTAGCAATACAATTGACCCATATAGGTCTTTACCACACTGCCATCATAGGAGGCTTTAGATTCAGGGTAAACACAGTGCTCACTTGCACACTTGAAGTGATACGCCACAAAAAATCTGTTTGGAGTGTCGAAACACTCACTGGAGGCTTGAAAAGTGGCTGTAGTGAACTGTATTTAATGTCATTTTTCCTAAAGAAAAGTAGCTGTAGTCTGGTTGTGTAAATTTAATCCTCAATGTGTAAATATCAAAATGTCCATAGAAACTTGCTTAAATCACTTCTGTACAATTCACCTCTCCACTTCTTATTTATTTGTACTGGGGCTGCAACTAATGATTCATCTGCCAATTATTTTTTTCAGTTGATTACTTGATGACCTTGTCAATAAAACAGTGACAGATTCAAAATGGTATAATTATTTCTTTTGCCAGACTTTGGCTAAATAAATGATATAAATGTCAAAACCTGAGCAGGTGAGACACTGCAGGAGAAAACATGCTTTTTATGCACTTGTCAGAGTTGATATTTCAGGCTTTTTTGCTTCCACAGCATGACTTATTTTAGACTAATGGGAAGAAAATCCAAAATACACATTTAGGTGTTTATTTTACGGCACCAAATTTCACTAAAAGTTAGCACTTGATAAGATACAGCATTGAATATAAAGAGTGTTTCCCCCCTTAAAGTAGACAAGTAGCAGACATGACCCAACATGAGGTCATCTATGCCTGTAAAACTTACAGTCGGTTGCCATTCCCACCGCAATGCACTTCTTGAAGCGACATTCCTGGCACTGGTTTCTGGTCACTTTGTCGATGACGCATTTCCCCTCGTACTTACAAGCGTAGGTTGGGTTGAGATTCTTCTGGATTGTCCGCCTGAAGAAACCCTACAGAGCAGACGAGGCACATAGCTCAGAAATGCCTTTAAAAAATAAAAAAAAATCACTGAATAAGCTGCAATAAATCAAGACTCGCTCGTGTTACCTTGCAACCTTCGCAGGTAATGCAGCGATAGTGATAGCCTGTGGCTTTGTCCCCGCACACTACACATAGCTCATCCTTGTCCAGGTAACTTGGAATGTACCCTGGAGAGAAGAACAAATGGTTAGATTTTATTGGGAAAAAAAAGATAAGTGGATTTGTAATCTGCACTATTTTTCATGGCTGCTGTTGTTTGATTGGAGGTTGATTCGCTGAGGTTCTCACATGTTTTTCACATCTTTACAACAAAGTTTTAGTTGATGGAAATTAAGACACACTGGACTGTCTATTTGCACCCAGGTGCGAGTAGCCGAACAGTGTTATTCGGCTATGTACACTGGGACTCCTAGTTTAAAGAGCAACAATATGTTTATGGGGAGTAGGTTGTGAAGGACAAATGTGTTAAACATACACTTTGAGACCACTGTGTAACTTGAAGTTAATCTTTTTATATTTTAGACTTAATTGACATATTATTTTTTAATTTAAAACAAATACATTATGTACAGTTTGCAGTAACAGTTCAGGTTTAGGTTTAGGAAGAGATCATGGTTCTCCATGTGGGTGTAGCCACATTGGCTATCCCACCCAGGGTGCAAATAGCATTGTTGGCTATTGACACCTGGGTGCTAATAGCATCTGTCTAATTTTAATAACACTATCACATTTTTGATATTTTTGGAATTTTGCATTGTATTTAAATTGTTATTTTTTGCTTTCTATTTAGTAAAAAGTGAAACGCACAAACAACTGGTGATCAAACAAAAGACTCTCTATCTATAATATATCTACTGTTCCTTTGTGTCGATTTGTAACATCTAACTGCAGACTGGTGGTTTTGAAAAGTCACACAGGGAGATTTCAAAGTAGGCTAATCAAATATTAGACTGACAACTAATATTTGATTAGCATCGACTTCCAAAGATAGCACTGCTGCTTCTGGTTTACTCGGTGACTTAACACTTGGCCCAATTTTGGGATTCGGCTTAATGAGTTCAAGCGCTTTGACCTCTGGCAGACTCCAGGACCGGAGGTTTAGAAACTGATCAATATCCTTTTTGGGATTTGTTAAGAAAGAAATGATTCATCTTGCATCAGCCTTCTGTTGCCTCAATCAATAAGGAACACCCCCCCCCTCCGCCTGCCTCAGTAAGATGCATCAAGTCCTGCAATGTCACCGCATGACGCCTTAAGTCTCGGATTTGCGCTTATCAAATTTAATTTGAAAATCCCAGACATCATTGATTCATTGATCGAGGTGGAATCATCTCTAATTACCAAAAGAAATATATAAAATGTTCTTCACACACAAAACAACAGAAACAAGTTTATCAAAACCTGAACTTGAACATGGACATGCAGCACATCTGCCGAGAAGATGTAAACAATCACCATCCGGACGTCATACCTCTCTTATTCGCCTCATGCATCCACTGCAGGTGTGAGAAGTCAGGTTTGATCTCAGTGAAATATTCAGGCTGATGGTGGAAATGACTAAGAGGGATCTCCATGCAGCAAAACTCTTTCTTAAAAGCAGGAAGGCCATCAGCGTATGAGCAAGAGTAGTGCTGGCTTTGTGGCCAAGCCTGCTCCATACAGGGTGGGTGGTGCAGCGGCTGGGGTTCACAAAGTCCGTACCCGGGTCCCTCACCTTGGTACATGCAGTGTTCCCCACCGCCCTGCACCATGTACCCACCCATCCCAGCATGAGGCATGTCATACATATCTGGTATGCAATAGTTCATCATGGAGAGCACCATAAAAAGTTCCAAGTCAACTCCAAGAACTGTCTGTTCTCCAAAAACAAAAGCGGGTTCTTAAAAAAACATCAGGTCCAAGAAAGAACATCAAGCCATGTGAACGTGACAAAAGTGTCCTGGTCTGGAAAAAAAGAAACTTCATAGAGGTTGACCCTAAGTAGACGCACAAACGTTTCATCCACCAAATCCACAGACCGCAGTCTACACCTTCAAACTGCCCCGCCCGCCTCTGCCTGTCCGAATCGGGAAGCAGAGATTTATTTGTGACGCCGCAGAGCTCTAATCTTACACTCCACAAATCCACAGACAGCGGAGATGTCACAGATTAAGATTACCTTGCGTATTCCACCTGCAGTAATTACCATCTAATAACATCAACAGAGCGGAAAAACAATTTGAAACAAGTTCAAAAGAAAAGTTCAAAGAATAATTTGCAACTCAAATTTTAAAAAATGTTTTGATGGAGGTTCTTATATCATATCAAGATTTACGTCTCTTAATCCTGATTCCTTTCCTGACACCTTAACCTTTAACCTTTGTGTGTTAACTCCCTTACTTATCCTGTGGGTATTTTAAATATAATCTGCAAACAAGCTCACTAAGGATGGAGTCGTGTAATTATTCCTGCCAACTATTTAGCCAATGTTATGAAACTGAATGTTATGACACTAAGGAGATTTTAAGAGGGGTTTCTCTAACGTAATGTTTATTTAATATATATTTAACAAATGAACACTTTACAGTATTTTAATGTGGGAATTACTAAGAATGAATAAAATAATTTAAAGGACCAATAACCAAAATATTCATTTATATTACTGGGTGAATCAAACCTAGAGAATAAACTAGAGTTTTAATTAGCTTCAATGTTTATAAGATACATATAATAACATGTAACATCTAAATTGTTTTGCAAAAACACTAAAAAAATAAGATACTGTATTGTAATTAAAATGGAAATGTATATGTTTTTTATCTATAATATTATTTATACTGATGTCTTACAAAATAAAAATACTAATAATAGCAATGAAACTTTGTTCTGCCTACAGTAAGAACTGAGCTGTAATTTGCAAAATCAATATTGTTTCCCTACAGTGTAAGACACGCGAGCGACACGCTGTTTCACATAATACATCTATTATCCGAGACACGCGGCCATACTCAGCCATATTGATTAGGCTTCCTGTTCAATAAATATGGGATAAGCCTTATGGCGAGGGCGAGTATCTGTTGGGATTCATCATGCCTTCTTCAGTGACAAAGTAAAGTTAGAAACCAGTTAGTATTGAACCAAACTAATTTATCTAGCCTGTTAAATGTGACAAACTTTATTCATTTATGTTGCTTTCATTTGTATAACGACTTTCTCACATATTATAAACATGTATCTTTTTACTGATTATTATAAGTTCTTCTGTTTAGAGGCAAATCATGATGTGCAATAGTGAAACATTACAGTATGGATAATATTCTATGAAGCTTTGTTTAGCGTTGGCGCGAGACGATTTGTTTACACAATTATCAACAACCAATCAATTTCATCATGAATTAACGACTGAATAAACTGGATCGGCCAGCATCTACAGTTTTAAGATACATTATTAAGACATTAAGAAATTAAAACATTCCTTTAATTTTGTACAAAGAAAACATGATTAACAAGAAAAACATTGAGTCATATTGGTGATGAATAACATTTTTAGGTCCCAGAATTCTCATGAACTCAGAAATTAGAGGCTTATTAAGTAAATCTGAGCATGGCATGGAGAGAGAGACTAAAACTACTGCAAATATGTATTAATTTCCAGCAGAAGCCTCATATGATCCTTTCTACGTATCAGGAGGAGTTGAG
Source organism: Argyrosomus regius (assembly GCA_946959425.1). Lineage (NCBI taxonomy): Eukaryota > Metazoa > Chordata > Actinopteri > Sciaenidae > Argyrosomus > Argyrosomus regius. Next base: position 7,800,781 of record OX336899.1, on the reverse strand, counting down.
CAAAAAATGTATTTTTAAAATCAGTTAATACTCATTAAATAATAATAATAATTATTATTACTGTACAAACAAAGTTGTTTTTGTTTTTTCTTTTAGAGACATTCTGGGTAAGATCTGATCACGCAGGCTTAAGACTACCAAACAGAAGAACATGTTTTCAGAGGTGGGACAGAAACATGCAGACATGTGAATGCGTGGACACATGGTGAAGTCTGATAAAAGATGAATCCCTGCTGCTTGTACTCATCTGAACTCTTTGAAATGCTTCCAGTCTGCACACTCACCGTCACGTCTTTGTAAAAAAAAAAGGCACGATAAATACTGTTGGTGTACGGGATTATGAAGAAATACGGATAATCAGGGTTCATGTGGACTTTTGACCACAGATGCTGACATGTTTTGAAGTCGTTGGTCACTGTTTTGTTCTGGTGTTTAATATGATTTATAATACGGTGGTATTACCCAGCTCAGCTGCGCTATATTACTCTGTGTACAGTGGAGTTTTGTGCCACAATCCAGAGCATGTGACTGAATATAAACGCCACTAAACCTTTATCACGTGTTAACTGTTTGTTTCTATATGTAAACCTTTCTTCAATTTGAAAGACGATTTACAGAAAAATGTGATGCCGAGACATTTTGAGCGTTAAAATGGATTCTGCTGTGAATCAACAGCAGTTTCTTTGTCATTTAGCAGATATGTTTGAGCCATGGAGCTGTAGTTACTCTGAGAAATGAGATTACATGGAGTAACCCAATTCTAAATAACACTATAAACTGAGAACAAAATAATAATAAGATAGACTGCATAAAAAAATACACATCCTGAGCACGTTTCAGTAAATATTAGTGTTATGGTACAATATATGACATCTTTTACTGTCGTTTTTTTTTTTTTTTTTCAGCACGAGTGCTAATAATCCTGTTATCCTTGCAGTGATTATGTGTCCAGATATAATATGACACTTAAAGCGACTTAAAACATGTCACCTGACTCATATTGAAGTGACACGTCTGACTGTGGAGCATTGGCTTTTTAATCTAATTAAATGTGGAGCACAAGATGATCTGCATGACAGCAATGCATTTGTAGTGTGTGGAGCGGTTAAAATAGACTGAGATGGGGCCTGACAGTTAATATAATAATATAAAAATAACTTTATTTATATAGCACCTTTAAAAACAAGGTCTGAAAAGTGCTTTGCAGAGCAGAGGACCCAACAGAAGGCCGAACCAGTTAAATCAAGAATTAGTAAAACACAACAAAGACAACAGAGCGATAAAAAATTAAAACTGGGTATTCTTTGATTTCTAAAAGCTAAGAAATCAAAGAATAGCGGAACAGTAATAAGAGGTATAATTATACAGAAGATGGGAGAATAAAAAGTGAAAAACACATTAAAAAAGCAGGTCTGGCGTTAAGGGTCAAAGGATAAAGACATGATAAAAAGAAGATAATAGGATAAAAAGACGACAGAAAAAGGCTGTAAAATTGAGTTTTAAGAAGTGATTTAAAAGAGTTCTCTGAATCAGCTGTCAGTTCTGTTAAAATGTGAAACTGCTGGCTCTTAATGAAGCGTTAACGTACAAACAGGTCTAAAGTCACACATCTGCAACTATGAAATGTAACAGTCATTTTTTATTGCCTCATAGCCGTCTTTAAGTTTTGATCGCATGTCACTAACATTTACATCCTTCCTACTGTAAACTCATTTTTAGGTAGAAATATGCACTAAAATCTTCTCCACATATTAGGAAATATCTTTTAAACAGTATATGAGGAAATCGAATTGTTTCATTTTAGATTTGTGCAAATTTTGTTATACAAACGTGTTGGTCATTGGTCAACGATTTAATGATATTGAGAATTTCTTCACTGTCCATCATTAATTTCAAGTCATAATATTTTAATCTGCGCAGGTTTAAAATATATTTACATATCTTTTATTAATTACCCCTTAAGTCAGAACAAAAACCCACGGTGAGGCGTCTTTTTATTACTGTGGTCCATATCTGTGGAACAGCAGCAGAGAACGTTCATATTTTCAAAAGCAAACTCAAGGCCGATCTTTTTAGTCTGTTTTTTTCTTGAACTACATTTATTTATTTGTCTATTTATACTTTTTCCTCTGCTTTATTGCCTGGACCGTATAATGCATATTTGATATAATAAGTGAATATTATTTACCACTTATAAAAACTCAATTTCTTGTAAAGGAAACAGTAGATATAGTTATAATTAATCTATGCACATATCCAGATATGTTGAAGTACAATCCACCCTAAAACTCAATATTAGATTTCATGTAGAAGTGCATCTATGTAGTAAACTTGACTTAGACGTGATCTTTGTTTTACATTACACTAGTTGTTTTATTATTTTCTGTCAGTTTCTCTGTAAGACACTTCTTGTTCTCGTCTGTGCTCAGCTGACATTTACCTCTGTGGTCGGTCATTAAAGACAGGTGCAATGGAAAGATCAACAGGTTATGCCTCGCTGTGTTAAACGCAGATCGACACTGCCGACACTAAATGAAACACAAGCATGTTTTTCTGTCTGTGGCTCATTACAGTGATACAATCAAGACAGTAGGTGCAGTTAAACGCTGGGAGGAGTAATCTTGAGGAGGTGCTAACAAGAAAAATACATAAACATACACCATGTAGCATTTAAACGGTTATATTGGCTGGTTGACGACATCAGCAGTGCAATTTTTCAGTACATAAAAATGTAAAGACTGAGCTCATTTCCTGTTAAATAAGAACGAAAATGTATGAAATCCACTAGATTCTGACTTTTATTGTTTGGAAGCATTATATATTCGAATTAAGTGATACAATTTTGTCTTTTAAAAACTGCAATAATGACCCTATTATAGACATAACCACCGGACATTTTTGAATATGCACATGGAGATCTGCAATCACCATGTACAGCAGTAGTAACTGCATTTTAAATTTCACAAATGTACACAGCGGGCATTTATTTTGGAACACAAACTGGAGAACAACGACGAGGCCAAATGAATTATCGAATTATCGTTTAATTTATATAATCTGTCTGAATGAACAGGCTTACCGTGGGATTACTGACTCCATTAATGTAATAAGTGTGAGTGTGTGACAAGTAGATGTGATCAACACGCAACAGCTGGTAAGAGGCAGGCCCTGTGAGACAAATCTGCTTTCAAAGAGGGCTTGATACCAGTTTAACTTTTTGATGAGGTGATGTCCTTGCCATGGACTTAATCTTGTTTGGAGTTTCTTAAAAGACTCTCGACGACGAACCGTTAAGCGTTCATCAGACAGAGTTTAACGCCTGTCAATACTGAAACAATCTGTTGTCTGAGCGGGGCAGGTTTTATGTTTTTAATGATCTCTCTGCAAGCTTCATCATAGATTTGAATTAAAATAAGTGTAGAATTTATTTCTACATATATGCAGCAAATGCAGCATTATAACATTAAATATAATTACATGTATGCATGTACTCATTATTTATATTTAAAAAGGTATTGAACAAGGTATTTAAATCATATAATTACATGTATTATTTACTTAAATATATATATTTTTAGATCATGGTGTTGAACAAGGTATTTACCAATTCAAACATTTAAAAATTGATTACTATTATTGCAATATTATTATTATTTGATACATTAGACTTCATATCATTTCATATCATGCAAATAAAAGCTTGTTTACAGCGAACATTAAATAAATCTGCACACTAAGACGTATTTGGAGCTTGATTTAAAGTTACTTTGCGTTTCTTTTAATATTTTGGTACAGACAAAACATCCAAGAATAATATAAGAGATCATATTCAATATTTGAACCATCAACCACAACTTTTAGTACATAAAAACAAGCTCATACATTTTACATTTAGTTGTTTCAAAATAGCATAATCCACAATACATTTTGGACAATTGAAATATTTCTCTACTTACCCTAATTGTTTTTTTTTTTGCATCTCTTTAAGTCAAGAAGAATATTTCACACTTCCTGTGTGATGTTATGTGGACTAAGTACAAAATCGACTTGTCTCCAGCAGCTGACTCAAACTGACGTAAACAACGAGGCCTTTCTATTTTAGATAACAAAGGGCTTCTTCCCTCATCGCTCTACTTTACAATAATCTTCCCTCTCCTTGCAAACATAGGTCCTCTGTCGATGGCACCTCACCACAGTGGCCCTGCAGCGGGCTTTTGTAAAGATATATTCCCTCCCTGATTGATTTCTTTAGGCCTTGGGGGTTCAAAGCGGGTCATGAACAATTTTTAGATGTGAGGAATCTCTTTTACCCCGGGCCCTCAATTGACATGACGCCCTGAGCCAGATGTCCCCAGTTACTCTTGTTTTACCTGAGTAGGGCACATTAGCTGTTGAACCTTTCCCCTTAAAGTTCAGGGTAAGCTCAGGGGAACAACAGAAGGCAACCATGGGTAAAGGTTAAAGTTTGAGAGGATTATCCTGCACTTTGGAAGTGAAGTGCAGGAATCTATTTTAGATACTACCTCAACTTCATTCATTTTATATGCTCTCACTGTTTCTAAGCTCCAAAAGCATGCTTTGTCCTTCCTGTTGGGCAAAATAAAGTGTTCTGTACAGGATGACGTACAGTCTGTATGCAAAGACCTTGTGTATGTGTCTGGGTCATGATGTCAGGTTACAGTGACAGGAAGAGGTATGCCTTAAAACTTAACAGCTTATGTTTCACAGTAAAAGCCCAGTTTAATTCACACAATGAATGAAATTCATATGTGAAGTCTCTGTGGTCTCAGCACTGTGAATCGCTGTGTGCGCCGCACACTTACAGTAAATTGCCACGAGCCACATTCTGTAACTTAAGTGGGCTTTGCAAATGCCGTGAACTTCAAGCGTGTGCATGTCACATGTCCCAAAAAAAAAAACCCCGTCCACACCCATTAAGGGGATTTAGCTGGTCAAGGTCAAGTAACATAAGTTCAAGTGCAGCTCAAGTTCACTGCAGAGTGGTAAGATAAGATAAGCTCCTTACGCAGAAACCTTTGTTTATTCATGACAACTGCAACAAATAGAGAATGGACAAAAAATGTTGCATGTTCTGTGGGTTTTTTTGAGCATATTTTACCAACCATTATCAAGATATTTACCCAACTTTAACCATGAATCACAAGTTGGCCTTAACCACATTGATTATATCTAACCCTTAACCCAAATTGGGAATTTATAACATTGTCATGGACTATACTCCAGAGTTTAGCAGATTATATATTATATCATATACAGTATATATTAATGTTCTCATGACCCATAGATCAGCTGCATCTTTAATGGGTGTTACACTTTTAACATAGTCAGACCTATCTGCCTGTGCTGGAGAAAGCTCTGTCTTGTTTGAATGTCTTTAAACCAATCACGATCGGTTGATGCTAGCTTGCTTATGTTAGCAACCAGGTTAGGGGTGGACGGGGTGGGGGTGGGGGGTTGGGTTTGACTTTCCGTCTAAGAAGTTGTGGTTGTTGTTTCACGTTGTGACAGGAACTTTGAAAACAGTGAAAGGGGAGGATTGCGGTTTAACAGTTACTTCCTGTGACTATACAGTACCTTACGTTTGGTCTAAATGAAACATTTGATACTGTCGTATGTATCTCAAACGTCTTTCAGGTCTTCACAGGGTCAGGTCACTTATATAACGCTCTTCACTTTGCACTGCCCTGTAGTTTGTCCAGTGATAGCTATAAACATATGAATGGATGGATTTTATGATCTACATAACTACTTACGTTGTCCTTTTATGGCGTCTCCTGCTTTTTCTCTTAACTTATCTAACATAGATCACATACAGTACACATTTATTCGGGTATGCTTCGGATATTTTGGTCATTTTTTATACCGTGACTGGTTTTGAATAAATATTTTTCAACGTTGGACATTTCTTACCTCAGCTATCTAATTTTCTACTTTGTGTATTTTAGTGGATTTCTTATAATTCTCTAAGTTTATAGTTTTGATGTTTCTGCTGAATATTTATCATGCATTTTAAGGTGTCTTAAGTTAATATTTATGTGATGTAATATTTGTGATCTGATTTTAGTAAGTAGCAAGCTCCTTCATATTTTCTTGATGTTTTATAGTCTAAGGATAAATTGAAATTTTAGGCACGCTGTGTAGAAGAATGTAATTTTTGTTGCAAAATGTTTGCAGTTTGTGGACGAAAAAAAACTTTTTAATAACTGTGGACTCATTGTTCTGCAGGAAACTCTGGTGATTGTCACAAACACTCCATCAGAGCTGCTTTTGTTCCCCTCCCTGACCTCATTAAGAAGTCTGCAGACGAGCCACTGCTGAGATAAACATGTAATGAGTGAATCATCACAGCAGAGATTTCCAGAGGCAAACATTATTGAATGAGATTTCTCCCGAGACGCGCAGAATTCAATTCCAGCATAAACACCGAGAACAAAGCTGACAAAACCAGTCTCTTTCTGTTTGAACACAGCGATAACACCAACGCGTATGATGAAACTCTAAATCTGGGGGGGGGCACGGTGCAACGAAGGACAGCACAAAATCTAAATGTTGGAGGGGGAACAGCAACCTCCACAGCCTGGCATTACACGGCACGGTTTGAATTTGTGAATCTGAACAAGTGTGTCTTTATCTGAACAGCTGAGAGACAGACTGTGGAGATGATGTCATTTAGAGACACCAGCTGCTCCACAGACACTGAACAGCAAGCAAACAAGCAGGAAAACTGCATTTATGCCGTACAGTCCATTCCCACTATAACATTAAGGTCACTAATTCAATGACAGAAGAACATCTCCAAGGAGATTCATCTGATGACGTCATGAATTAAGACCAACAATTAAAAGTCGCCAAGAGCCATGCTTATGATATGATCTTGCTGAATTTTTTTTTTTTTTTTTTTTTTCGGGATGGAACCCCCTCTTTTTCTCTTTCCCCCTAATGGAGCAATATTAATACAATATAAATGCTGGAGTAGCCTTTTAAGATCTTATCTAACTAAAAAAGTCTAAATGAAAAATGGTGACATATATTTGCTGTTTAGTTTGTTCCAAAAATAATGGCTGCCATCAGCCAAAAAACATGACTGTCTTGCATTAAAGGTCCATTGTTTCAGATTTAGGGGATTCTATTTAAAAAATATGGCAGAGATGGAATATAATATGCATAAATCTGTTTTCTTTTGCGCGTAATCACCTGAAAATAGGAATCATTATGATTTTATTAGCTTAGAATGAGACTCTACAGATCGTCTTTCATAGAGTTGGCCATGTTGTACATGTGCATTTTTCTACAGTAGTCCAGAACGGAAAAACTTAAAAATAAGCTCTAAATTGGGACTTTGTGTTTTTGCGCATTTCGTAGCCACTGTAGCTTTTATCTTCAAGCTATGAAGGAGAGCAATAAACAGCTACACCGCTAGATGCCACAAAATTTCTGGTTGTTGGTACTTCTGCTGCTGTGGCTCAACCCAGTTCATTTTGTTATACTCTTCATTACAGTGGCTAGTTACCTGCTATACATTTAAACTCCAAACTGTGAATTATTAATATTTTTAGTGATTCACGACAAAAAATAGTTCCAGATAAAATCAGTTTTCAAGAAACTAGACTGTATTATTTGGTTTTATTTTAGGCACAGATGTGACGCATTCTGATGCAAACACGTTCGTATACAGTATCTATCAAAAAGCGACCACAGGCTGGAGCCACAGTAGTTTGCTTGAGTGTTTGTAAGGTGCATCTCTTTCCTCATTTGCATATGCATTTGAGAGAGGCTCAGAAAAACAATAGGGTGAAGACACGTTAACAAAGATCGATTATGTACTTTGCTGCCTACATCATGGCACAGATGGGATTCACACAAGCCACAAGCAAGGCGGGAATACATGCAAACATGAGCATCTTTATGAATATATGGGAAAATAACTAACAGTGACCACAGTATTTAATTGTTTTTTAAATGAACAGAGGGCAGGGTGTTGTGGTTTGTGTTCATTAAACCATAAGTGTGAAATCACTGCAGGCTATGAGTGCATTCTTCTTTGTTTGAGCTGCACATTTACAGCGAGCGTCTGGCTGCATTAACCTCAATATTAGTGAGATATCAGCCAGTCTGACACCAACACTGCTGCACACTGAGCTGCACTGAGCCTTTGTCTGGTAGTTCTTTCATAGTGAATGATGGGCGCTATGTTGCCAAGTTTGTTTCAGATAGAGAGAAGAACAATGGGTAATTAGCAGGAACAGCAATGAGCAATTTTACTGAAAAGACGAGAGGATGAACAAGGCCTTCAGAAACTTAATTAACAGGTAAAAAACGCTGCATAAAGCCCGCACTGTTTGACTCACTGTAGTAATGTAGAAGTCACTGATTGGCACTGATTAACAACGCTATTACCAGTGGAGAAATGTGCAGTTTCAATCAAAGTCACATTTAAGTCAGCGTGTTTGGTTTACTAATCTGTCGCAGGAGCCTTGAGGAGAAGATGTGATGCGAACGGTGCTATCAAGAAAATGTGATTTAAACTATTTTCTCTCTGAATCGGCACCCAGACATGCCTTTATATAAAGAGATACCTCTCACAACCCTTCAAACTCAACAAATGTGAGCTGTAATTTTAACTGTATTGAGACCATTTTAAAAGTCATCCATGCCAACAGGCATCACAGAGGAACGAAAATGAGTTCAGTCTATTCGCAGCAGCCCTGGCCTCTATGAGAAGGTCATATGAAGCTGTAACAACACTGACTTAAGTGTCCTTGAATGCACCAGTGATCAGTGCAGAGTATAAAACAGCTGCCAGGCATGATGGAGACTGAGTATGAGAGACTGTGTGTGTGTGTGTGTGTGTGTGTGCTACATTTCATTTGAAATGTCTCTGTTAGGAATAGAGTTTGGCCTGACTGTCCTACAACTACGAGTAAGGAAGGAAGGGAGGATAGAAGGAAGGCAGGAAGGAAGATTTCGTGATAGTGGTTGGGGAAGTGGAAAGTCTGGACACACGTTAGTTAGTTATTCAAAGCAATGCAATTAGTAAAGTGACATCAAACTCTTCTGTGATAAGGTATAATCATTTAATTATACATACTTATATGTATCATAAAAAAGGTTGGGTTGTCAGTGATCTCATTACTTTAATTAGCAAATGAATCGTTTTGTCCTTGTCCACACCGTAGTGGACATGTTGCAGTCCTTCCCACGGTGTAAAAAACACATTTGTCATTGAAATTTAAGTGCATTTTAATTCATTATTAATTTATTATCGGACTTTATTGTCCATATGGTGGACAAATTTGACATTTTTTTGCAAGTTGAGCTGACTGCACTACAATTTTTTTTCTCTAGCTTGGTAATTAATAGAAATGAATTAATTCAAAGTGAAACAACTGATCTCTGTTTCTGTTTTATGTCTAATTTTATGCCAAATTACATACACAGTCCTTTCCAGAACTAGTTTGTTTCATTTTTTTATGCTTTGACTGACTGTAAAGTCACTACATATGTTTTTGATAATATTACCACTAAGTCCTTAATTCTACGATGTCTATTCTTATACAACTTCCTATGACATGAGTAGAGATTTGGACAGTAAAGATTAAAAATAGATTTCATTTAATGTTTTGCATTTATTTGCAGGTCTATCATGATGAATGAAATAGGAAATAAAAGACAAGAACTCTCTTTTCTGCCATGAAACTGCACAAAACGGGTTAAAATTTCATTTCAGAAAAACATTTCCCGGGCTTGTGGTTAATGGTTTGGGGGTTTTTTGTTGCAAAGAGAAAGCCCCGAAAATATGAAAAAGAAGAGAAAACATTTTTTTTTTCTTCTCCCAAATCTCTCCAAATAAACACTTAACCAGTCATCAGATCTAAACAGAATCAATCATGTCATTCAAGGCCTTTCACAACATTTAAAGCAAAATGAAGGAGTTTAAAATCTGAAGCAGCTCCTCCGTTTTTTTAAGTGAAAAACTTGACATTCATCATGAGTGCTCCAAAGCTCACCCACACTGACAGAGAGGAGGAAAAAAGCAGTGCTGAGAGGGAGGATAAATATTACCATTTTGAATGGCCTCATCTTTCCAGCGGGGGGAGCATTTTTCTGCTGGCTCTAAAATAGATGGGAGAGGCACTTTAAAAAAAAAGCTACTTGCTCAGTAAAACAGGTGAGAGGAGAGGCAGACTGACGCTCCTCTGCCTTTCACATCAAATCAACAGTCAGAGGCGAATATAAACAGCAGGTTAATGTGAATCCTAAACAGCAGCATCACAGACATCACGTTGTCACAGTGTGTTTGTTGTCGGTGAGTGAAGGGGGATCAGGTTCATTTCCTCATGTGATACATGTAAGCTTGCGTCTGTTCACTATGCTGAGGTTGATGACACATGTGCCAGGTCAGCCAGGTCACCGGGACCGGCTAAATCCGCACGTGACGGCCAGTTCACCCTGTTCACTACAGTATCTATGCTGAGTAAACACACACACACACACACGTGTACAGTATGGGACAACCTGTCTGTAGACAGAAGCACATATATGCTGTACAAGAGCCAGGAGGTTTAACATGTCCTTAAACGGCTTTTTAAGTGTGCAAGTGTGCATTGAATGGTAATAAGTGTGTGGTGCACATGGCTTTTTTCTGTTCAGTAACAACTACGACTAAACTTGTGGATTATTAGTTATTAGTTTTAAAAGGAAACATTAATTCAAAGATGATTTTTACCTGATTTTATGTTCCCTCACATCACAAAAGTCTTTGTTTCTCGCTGTCAGAGGACAGTGTTGGCTGCATTTTACAGTAAACAGGGTCCTCTGGTGGTGACCAGACTAACTAACCACTCAAACCAATCAGTGGTAATTTTCTAATGCCCTCTACACATGATCAGTGGTACAAGCGTTATGGGTTATCCGCATGTAGGAGAGGCTCGTATAGGAGCTGACGTGCTGCTTTTAGAAGGTCTTAAAGGGTGAAGCCATACAAATGCTGACATTTTGGCAAGATTTATGTCAAGATTTTGTTTTCGATCATTGAAAAAAATCTAGCAAAATAAGCTTTTCGTCCATGGTTTTGATGGTATGCCGTCGACAGATGCCATCTCAATGGTTGCACAAAGGTCAAAGCAAAAGGACGATGTCAAAGTTGAGCTTAAAACTTCACCCTTGACCTCGGCAGAAAGCAGTTGATTGATTGTGCTTTTACTTGCTTGTTCTGAACCTTTTGATCATATCTTTATCAGCAGTTTGAGTCGTCACACAACTGTAAATGTTCAAACTTCCTTGATTCTGAGGACCATTTGATGAAACGATCTCAAGAACCAAAGGTCAAAGTTGACACTGGGGTGTACAATCTAAGCCTTACACCTCTCTCCATAGAAAGACAATGACTCACAGTTGGTGCGAAGTGATTCTGTCACTGATCATGTGTGGAGATTAGATTTTCAACTGATTTTAATTGTCAGATTTGATGCATTTAAGTTCCCAGACTACCCATAATAACCTACTTGTTGTTGCTAACAAGAATATAAGTAAGGGCAAACATGGAATACTTGTTTAAAGCAACAAAAATCTGGATTTCATGAATATTGGCTCAAATCACCAACTACTTCAATAACATCAATAAATGTTATTTGTAATAAACCAATGTGGGATGAGATTGTGGGTATGCATTGAGGTATTCATCTTACCTGACATACTGGTGGGGTTCAAGGCCAAGACGTCATCCTCAGAGCCTCCTCAGACATCTGGGTACCTACCTAGCTGAACACAGAGTCAAGAAACCATCAATTACTTAAGTGTATTCTTGATATAATAGCTGATAATAACAACACTTCCATCTGAAATCCTAATATGAGGCATTTTGTGCTCACACGTTGTCCATCCCTGCTGTGCCATTTTAACAAACAACTAAAATTGTGTGTGGAAAGGAAAAAAGTACCACTAATTGGATATAATTAGCTCCTTCAGCTTGACATAACAAAGCGGTGTCTGATGCCTGTGTTGCATATCAGAGGACATTCAACGCTGCAGCTACTACTGTGTCAGTTTACCGAAAAGGAATCTTGAACACAGACGGTTCGTTGTGACGTTTTGCCTCTGTGTGGGGTGACATCTAGTGGTCAAACGCGGAAAATCAATTTACACAACCTCAACAGTGTGAGGTGTTGATTGCAGACATTTTAATTTACAAAGTTTGTTTTTTTTTGTCACATTCTCAGTGTGCTAACAAAGGAGGAAACACAACAAAACGCATCAAATTTCACATTCATAGCAGTGTTTGTTTATCTTCAATCAGAGGGTTGAGTTGAAGGTTTAAAGGTCTTGCAGAAGGACATGCATGGATGCATGGGATTGTTTTTTAATTTTCATCATATTTAGGATATGATATTTACATAAAGAGAGATGTGCATCTGCATGTGCATGTTTGCATTATTCAGGGTTCTGATAGTCGTTGCCTCAACTGTTTCGGTTGAACCCACTTTGATTTTAGTGTTTACCTGCTCTACCTCTCCTGGATTTGTCTCCTCAACAAGACCAGTAATGGTAAAGGCAAGAGCAACAATACAACTTCTACTACTACTACAACCTCGCCTCCAGGTAGCCGTTCTGGATTCATCCAGTGATGATGATGATTCAGCATTGCTAGTTTAGTAACTAAAGAGCATACAGCAACAAATGTAGCCACTTGTTGGTGCGGACATTGGCTGCCATGTAGCAGAGAGAGAATGTAGCACAGTCATTTGAATGATGAACATTCAGACTTAAACAGACTATAGGGTATTCCCGAATATTCATTCATTCACTGCATCTAAACAACAGGCTTTCTTAGATCCGGTTTGGATAAAATGCAACACACAGAAACAGTTTCCAGTTCATTGGGTACAGCTAGAAACACCAATGCAGTCTAATATAAGAGTCATGCAATAAATCCTCCCTTCATGAAGGTTAAAATGTTCAGTTTGTGTTTTAGAGAGTTGATGATTTGAATGTATGGTCATTTCGAAGGAGGTAGTTTGTGGTGCTGTTGAAATGTATTGTATTATACTGAGAGGTGTTTTCTATTATTTCGTCCACCCATATGTGTCAAATATATGTGTAAATAACAGAAACACTTCTATGTACAATGATCCTACAATCAACATCTGAGTGTATATGCTAGCTGAAAGCCTCCAGTCCTGACGTTAAGCTAAGATCTAACCACATAAATCATCTCTGCACTCCAGGCGTTACTCTGTGACTAACGCTTTGTCTCATTGCGTGTACTTTCATACTTACACTTGCTATTTCGATTACATAAGTGCGTTCACACTGTCAATTATGACAAACTGCAGTGTACTGTGAGTATTGTAAAAGATAAGTGTGAAACGCTTCACGGCTTCAACGGTCACCATTTTGTCGACGTAGCGGAAGATGAGTGTTGTCCTTATATTAGTCAGAAAGCTCAAATCATTTACCGCATGTGTAATTTAATGTAGACAGTAGTAGGTTTCATTCATAGCACATTTGTTTAGTACACTGTATAACTGTACTTGCAGTCAGTAAACAAAGATATATCACACGATGGTACTGTTTCTTAAAAATGACATATGTAATAATTTACACCATTTACACGAGGCGTAAGCTTTAAATAATAGAATTTGAGAACCTGAGAGTCTTAAAGCTCCAAGGCTTTTCTCTGAGTGCTGCAGCTGCCATTACAATCCAGACTGTCTGCATGTTCCATCATGTTGAATCTAGTTACGATGAAAAATGAAAACTGTCTAGGATGATGTTCAGTGTTCATTCAGCAGCATTTAACTCCTGACTGGTAATCGACTGGTGATCTGTAACTATTAACAGGGTCTGTACAGTTATTTAATCAAACCTTTTCAGACAAGAAATGCAAGTCATAGCTGCTCTGTCTCACCCCAGACACAAACCAGTCATCTCGAAAGACAATAAATCTACCCTGTGGGGTCACAGTAACGCGAGTAACACCTTTATATAACATGTCCTGAGCTGACCGAGCTTTACCTGCCCTAACTGTGGTACAAATACAAAGTGTGATGATGAGAAAAACCATGAAAACTACTAACCAGTCCATTTTGCAACTCAGCTTACATGCTGTTTTTTTGTTTTTTTTACAAACTCACTGTCAACAAGCTGAGACAGAAAGAAAATGCAAAAAGTATTACAGCTTTCATAATTCCTTTGCACTGGAGGAACAGCTGGCTTGAAAAGCATTACAGGAAACTCTGCTTCAGTTTTGCTATTTTTTTACCCTAGAGAACATTTTAATATCCAGACAACAGCTGGGAAAGACCCGAAAGCTGGTTCATCCATACAACAGGTTTCTAAAACTCCAACGAGGACACAGACAGATAGATGGCCAAATATTTTCTGGCAGAAACAAATATGAAAATAGATGGAAAACCAGCAATGAATGGGCTGTTGTGTACATGCATAGATGGAAGAGATAAATGGCTGCAATAGGACGCACAACACACACACAACAGTGAAACTCCTCCCGGGGACATTTTTATCAATAACCTCCTATCTATATCATAGACAGTGGCTGAGTCTATTGACTGAGCGAGCAGACTGGAGGGAAACAGTTGGCTCAAAGTTACACCGGATGTGGAGGGAAAATGAATATCTCCTGATTGTTGGCTTCTCAAAACTGCTTCCATGTTGGGTCCAATTTCAAGTTGGTGGATTCCTACATTTATTAAACCAAGAGACTAACAAACCTCTGCTGAAATTCTCTTATAAACAACAAACTTTATCCCCTCTGTTCTCTTTCCTCAACATGGGTCATTTAAAGAAACAATAGGTTTATGTGTTAATTTCCTAGAAATGATTTCACTTTCATCAGACGAGAACTTGCATTGCACAATTCTGCAAAATGGCAGTGACAGGATGGTTAAGGGTACAGGAAGTTCATGTTCAAATTCATGACCGCAGAAACAACAGTTGACAAAGCAATCTCAAGTCAAGGTCTACTTACTTGATTGTGGAATAGAAGAAAAGTAAACACTGGTTAAGGTGAAGTGCAGATCCGTCCGATACAAATGGAATTCCCAGGATATACTTCAACCCCCTTCAGCCTCAGATACCATTACTATGAAGAAACTGTAGCAAACCCACGCTTCATCACCAAATGTTTCCAAATGTATCCAAAAAAGAAGTACACAACTGATACTTGAGGTGAATATGTCCTGGGAACATGCTTTTCTGGTTACTGACTACTCAAAGCGCTTTTACAACACTCTGGACTGGGCGAGCCGGCAATCGAATCAGTCACCCTTCTTACGTTTTAACGTACAAGAGCTCGTACCTTCAGTGATGAAGAACCAGATTTTCTGGGCCTTCCTCATGGACATTCAGATGAACGCGTCCACTGTCTTGGATGCAAAGATCAGGGTCAAACGAAAGGTTTCCTCTTCAGTTCCTACCATTCCAAATGTATTACTTGAAGCTCATCTCTTGTCCCTCAAGTCTTACGTATGATCCAACATGGAATTAGAGTGCCAATCACCTAGCAGAGACTATGAGGAATATGAAAGTTACATGAACCCTGGATTAGCATTTTATTCATGGAAAATTCCAGCCTTTGTAGAAGGATATTACCAGGGCTAAATATGTTTAGAACTGAATAAATGTAGACTTATGGATATGTAGCTAAAAAGAAAAAAACACACATCAGAGAAAACAGAGTTTGAGGTAAACCAAACAAGCATACCTACTATAGGTGCTCACAGGAAGGCATTTCAGGACAACCCGATTCCATCAGATAGGAGGTCCACAGATGGCAATTTATTTTGGAATGGGGAAAATCATCCAGCTGAGTGCTTTTCGTGGCTCTCTAATTGCCATTTCTGCACATTAGTGTCCCAAATAAACAAAAGTGACAATAATGGACTTCCACCGCAGGCGTAAATTAGCTGCAGTGGCAGGGAGCAGGGTTGTTTCAGTCCATCCTCTCCCTTTTCATTGAGCTTTGGCCTTTTCTACTTTCCTGCTCGACTCTGTCTGATTTTTTTTTTTTTTTTTTACTTTAAAAACAGAGGTTGGACTTGTGTGGTTGGCTGGACAGCTACATAACTTCACTGTTTGAATCCTGACTCTGAGCTGTCTTTCTTTTAAGATACATAAAAATAGCTTTGTGTCAGCTTCTATGCAGCTGATCTGGAAAAACAGTGGTTGATCCTAATTTGTACTGATAATAGTTCCTTTATAATCCCCATATTTATCAGGGGCTGGTGTAATGCAAGGCGACAGTATCCAACATTTTCTGTGATTATACTCAGGACAGAGGTTATCGTACAGAAAAACTATTTTCAAATATGCACAAACCGAACCTGCCAAACTTATAGAAACCCTCCAGGGTTACCTCTCTGTCTAGGAGCATTGCTCCAGGCATGGAGTTACAGTGTGTCTCATATTTTCTCTGCTTGTACTGTATGTTCACATATTGATTTCTACTCTTGGCTTTCCTGGAACAGCCAAGAGCCCAAATGGAGCGCTAAAAGAATCCACATTTTTCCTTGATGAGAAAGTGCTGAGCTATGATGCTGAGCAATTTAAGCTACAGCCTAGTGTTCACTCTGGGACTGTGAAAGTTATATGTCATGGTATATGGAGTGGTGTGTGTGTGTGTGTGTGTGTGTGTGTGTGTGTATTTGTATGAGCTAATGTACTGCAGCCTTCAAGCTGGCCTTGCTTCAACCCCACAACCAGATACAGCTGCTTTTCTTTGTACCCAGTTCACATTATTACTGGTGCATTGTCAGCTGAGTACTTTAGCATTAAACAGCTTCATCCACAGTACGCAGACGCAAAAAGAAAATTCAAACAGGTTCCCACACCTTCTTAGACATCAAATTCAAGGACTTTTCAAAGACTTTCCCAGCCCGGTAACCTCAAAATCAAGGACCCAACATGGTATAGGTTGAGACATGAATCAAGGTAAATGCGATGAGAGAACTAGCGGATGTAACCCATTTACTAATATCAAGATAAAGATATATTAAAGGAACTTCCATTTCTTTCATGCACACAACATATAAATTCAAGGACCTTTTAAGGATCTTAAGAAACCAAGTAGCTGCTCAGAAATGTTACAAGATAACCAAAATACAACGTACAACTTCTGTATGTATAAGATTATAGCTAGCATCAATGCTTCAAGATCAGTGTGACAATTCATTGTCACATTTGGCTCTCTAAAAATAAATTAAACATTAATTATGCCTCAAAATCCATTCCTAAGTATCACGTACGGGTGATTTTAGAACATTTGTGGTGTTCACAAATTCACGAGTGGTCATAAGAGTCATAAACAGGGGGGAAAAAAATATTTGACCAGAAATCACGACGCCTAAATCCAAATGAACTGTTTTTAACTTTTAAATTAACTGTTCGCCACAGCATCATTATCATGGCTGACAACTTACTGAGAGGTGTTTTATGATTTTTATTGGCAGATTTCAGCACAGGAACTTTGTTTGACAGCTGCCTCGAGGTCTTTATCCAGCCCCTATCATCCTCTGTTGCACCAACAGTGTAACATCACCTACTGTAGGCTATAATATCATACCATCTAATATCTTGGTGACTGCCACATCTCCTTGATGACCATCTCTCACATTAGTCATGGACCGCTTTGCTTTAAAAGGACGCCTTCTTTATTTGTGTCACAGTACAGCTCTGCTCTGATGACACGTCATCGGCAGCAATATTAATACTTTTCAGTACGTCTACTGACTCTGCTAAATTTGTTATGTTTTGTCTGCAGATTTCCAGCGGCGGGACTTGAAGTTTTGTGGAGTGGCATTCTTCTTTTTACCCTGCGGTAACATTTTTTTGTGCAAATTCAATGAAGCAGAACAGACAGCCTTGTATAACAAATTAAAGGGGCGTTGATTTTTGCTAATGATCAGATCTCAAGAGTGTGCACCTCCTCGTAAACAGGTGTTATTCAACAGTTTGATTTATGACAAATGTATCCAGTTAAAAAGAAATCAGAAACAAAGATTTAGGACAAGAATACAGAAATGTTTTCAAATGAAGTCCAACAACTCTTGGATAAGATTCACTGTCTTTTCAGAGATCCTTGTACCGAACAAGAAAATTATAGATGATGACTGAGTAACATGTTATTAGCATAATCAGTAGGCCTTAAGGCACTTCTTTGTTAAATAGGGAATGACAATAAGAAGAGGCTCTGCTTCACATCTCCTGTAGCTATTAAAAGATGTAAAAGATGGTCAAATCTGCAACTTTCTATTGGGGTTTTTTTTGTCTTCGTCAGTGAATAGTGAGGTCGGAGAGGTTGGAGCCATGATCTAGAGCAGTGCTTCGCTGTCAATCATGACGAGAACTCCCTTTTTTAGAGCATCAAATAACTAATTACCAAATAAATAATGAATAAACTCACACTTGAACAAACATCAGCACGATAGGAACTTCCTAAAACGACAGAAACAATCTTTGGGAAAAATATATATGACGTGTACCACATATACCATGTCCCATCTGCTAATATGGAGGAGGTGGGGTTGACCTATACTGCAGCCAGCCACCAGGGGGCGATCAAGATGTTTTGGCTTTACTTTTGAGGCGCTATCATGGCGTCAATCTTTATAAACAGTCAATGATCTGCTCCCGACACTTACTCACTGTACTTGTACATGTATTGAGGGACTTGGACTTGAGCATTTAGTTTTTCTGCTACTAGATGATGCCAGAATTTTAAATGCAGGACTTTATTTTTGTAAATAAATAATGCTTCCCCCACCATTGCCAACACTATGTTGTCTCTATACAACATAGACTAAGCACTTATGGTTAATTACATTACTTAAAGCTGTTAGGTGGAACCACACCATCCTCCAGCAGCAGCATCAGCCCATCATTTCAGGCAACATGTTTATGTTTGAGTTGCAGCAGCAAAGGAAGAAGTTAGGAGACATTGTTACAGAGCAACAAAGTCTGCATAAAATGACTTTGGCAGCCATTTATTTTATGGAAATGGTATTTCCCAATGCATAACCCAGAAAGGTTTTGTTGCTTTCCTGCTCACTCTGTCCCACGATAGGTCAAGACCCAGGACATCGACTTTGCATTGTGATAATGTCAAGCACAATAAAATAACTTCCAAGGCTCTGGGAACTGTTTACAAATAGCAAACCTTCATTAAAAATCCACAACACATTAGTAATCTTATAATAATTGAGTAATAATTGATCTTGTTTGTAGGAGCTGTCAGTTTTACAGGCGTGTCTTTTATAATAATGGCAATTGAACCACAGGGAACTCTTTATACATCCATGAAACGCACACTGACTGGCAGTTACTTGTCACTAGATCAAATTTGTTGTTGTACTTTGAAGTACGTTAAAGAGGCACTCTTCAAATAATGGCCCGTCCAAAATGATGAACCAACTAAACATACCAATGCGAGTGTGGCCAGCCTTAAACTAAACCAGAATTTCATTTAATCCTATATTTATCATTAAAAACTAGTTTTTCTGTGTTTCTTTTGGGGTGAAATCGTTTCACTTGTTTCTGATCAAGATTTTTTTCTGTGTTGAATGCCAACGGCTTAAAACAAGACAAAACAAGGCAGATTTACTTCACTTGTATTAAGAAATCTGAAATATTTTGAAACAGGCAGATTTACTGTATATTGGAAACAGATGAGTGAAACAGATGAATTTAAAACACAGGCAGACTTTATTACTGAAACAATCGACTAAATGGTTGTTTCAGATGTTTTTTTGTTTTTTTTTGCTGACAGCTGATTTGTTTTGCTTGATTTGACTTGGCTGATGAGTAAATGTACAGGAGCCAGCAAGGACAAAATCTGAGAAAAAAAGCAAAAGCCAAAATACTATACACAAGAAGTCTCAGCTTGGCATGAACTGTCCTCGACAGTGACGATGTAAAACACTTCCACTTGGTAGACTCTAGGGGTCGCCAAACTCATCAAGTTTGAACTCGTACTGGCAGCAGCTTTTGAGTTATAGCTGGTTGTCACACTAATTTCAGCCACAAACTGAGTCAAATGAGAAAACTTTTGATCTGCAGTCAAAAAGTGAAACCCTTAACCATTTTCACCCTCACATTTTACAACTACAAACACTAGAGAGACTGCTTGGGAGTCAGGTTCGCTCATGTGTTTGCACTGTCTTGTGGGTGTGTTTTAACAGCACTCTGTAGGCTGTGGGTGAGCACTTCCTTCTCTACACTGAGATAATTCCTCTACCACAAGAGCTACCACATCCTGCAAGACAAGAGTTGCAAGAACACTATGTTCAATGCATTCCAAAACAAAGAGTAGAAGCATAAACGTTTCAGCACGCCCTGTATTACCTAAGCCTAATCCTGACAGCACTTGAAAAGTATGATGCACATTTGATTGCAATGTGCTGTGTTGAATATCACAGATAGTAAGTTAAGCTTAGCTAAGTTAACTTAAATTAGTAATAGAATATATTCATGGACTACAATGATACTTGTTAAAGCTGTAAGCTGTATTATTATGTAAAAACATGTCCATGGCATATATGTTTTCATAACTTTGGCCTTCATTTCCATGTGTTATGATACAATTTTAAGCACCAATTCCACTGCTAAGATTTTGGAAAGCTGTGACCTTTAAGTCTGTGTTTAAAAGGTCCAGTGTGTCAGATTTAGGGGTCTCTGTTTACAGAATATGGCAGAAATGGAATATAATATTCATAAATATGTTTTCATCAGTGTATAATCATTGGAAAATAACCCCCAAAATCCACCGGGCCCCGTCCGCGGCGCGTTGCGTGAGCGTCGCGTCATTGCGAGTAATACGCGGCCATTCTAGTCAAGGTATGAAACCCCACCGGCTCCGCCGTGGTCCATTTCAGACGCGTCCCAGAAGCGCCTCGACGCTCGGCTACGCGTGAATTACGCGTCTGTTCTATTTTTGACGCTTGATGCGAGCAGCACGCGTCAATTTACACAGACCACCTCGAGCGGGCGGAAGCCAGACACAGAAAAAAATACCCCGTGCAAACTGCCGGTCGTAAAACAGACAAAAGCGAAACTAATTAACTATGTAACATATTTACACATGGAGAAGCATGTTTAGAAGAATATACACCGGGAAAATGTCCCGGAGGGTCTTTTGCGTTTTTGCATGTTTCGTGGCCAGCGCAGTGGGTGAGGAGAGGGAGTTGCAATCAGCAACTACACCACTAAATACCATTAAATCCTACACACTGGTCCTATAGTTGTATAATGTTTTCTGTGCCTCTGGATGATCTTGATGGTAAAAGCTGCATTAGCAATATTTTTGTTCAAACCAACTAGTAAAATGGGAAATTAATACACAAGTTGCCACACTACGCAGCATTTTAGTGTCTTACAGCTAATTGTTTTGGGTTCTCGACCTGCAACTCATCAAAGAGCTGGTGAACACAGTGGAGCATTTAGCAGCTAAAGAGCCAAAAATGTTCTGAGGAGTTGATAGAGAGTGAATATTAGACTGATACTTGTCAGATTGCCAAAATCTTACAGCGTGTTATGCTGCCCCCAAGAGGTCAAAAATGTATCACTACAGCTTTAATGGAAGGTCTGCCTTACAAATTGGGACATGAGGCATTAAAAATGTTTGTCAGAGTCAAAGATACCACAAAGATATGCTATTGGTTGCATTATGGGAAGTGTAGTATTTAGTGCTTTTGAAACCCATACAGGGAACTGTCAGGATATCTCAGCCACTACTGGCCAATGTTTTCTCAATCCATCTCTTCTAAGTACCCTAACTTCATAGAAGTGCCATAAATAAATTACTAGAGTACCCCCATTAATTTCTGTGATAAGGCTGCTTGTGCACTGAGAGCAGACTCTGAGGAAAAACATGTAATTATGAAGCCATGCTTATTTAAGAATATTCCCACAACGTGGCTTATGTTAAATTTGGCTGCTGTGATTTTCAGAAGAATTCATAAGAGAACTTCCAGGGAAAATATTTCTTTATGATACCGTTTCACTAATGAGCTGACTTTTTAAAAGGGAAATTCTAGCGCTGTAACACCCACTTTCCTCCAGCATGACTTGTCAACAACAAAATTAGATTTAGAGATTCTCTTTGTTTCTAAGAATTGGTTTCAGTTTGGCTGTAGCGTGTAGTTGGACAGAATGCCAGCGATGACAGCATGAAAGCAAACCCTATGCCTTTCTTTCCGTATGACATTATTTTATCCACGGTAATAAGAAAAGTGGACTGTTAACAAGCATAATTCATCATTACATATTTAAATGAAAGCAAAACCACAAGCTTAATATGGACACACACGTTATGCAGCAGCAAAGACAGTAGCTAATACAAAAATAGCATTGTGAAATAACCCACAAGAGTACACTCAGAGGCCTGGGGTAAGGCAGGAAACAGGAAATAGGCCCCTAATGGGGTACATGCTGTACTTTTCCTCATTGCTAACATCCAAAGAACAGATTAACTGATTACTGCTAACCAGTTCTTGATACCTACAGTATAATGAGACTGGCTGTTTGCAACAAAGTCTTAGTATTTCTTCCACAAAACATCTGATCTGTTTGTCTCTGCATTCAGCTTGTGTACTGCAGATGCTCTGCCACATCATTGTATAAGCATACAGCACTTAGCTGAGCATTTCTATTATACCTGTTACTAGTTAGATTTACATGCTTTCTTCAAATGTCAGCACTCCCTTGTAAAAACTTCTGCCAACACGAATGAGGGCAGCAGATCTTTGAGAGAAGCACAGCAATACAACAAAGCATCAAAATAGGGTAGGAGCTTGAGGCCTGAAAGAAGTCAACATTCTTTGAGTCTGACATAAAGTTAATGAAAAGCACATTTATGTCAACATCCAACCCGACCAAAGAGCATTTCTCTGACTGTAATGTATTGTTTAGCTATCACCAGAGAGCATCCTGGAAACCAGCAACTGTCAAAGAGAGAGAGAGAGAGAGAGAGAGAGAGAGAGAGAGAGAGAGAGAGGAGGCATATGAATGACTGGATCAAAGGTCTTACCATGACCATGTTCATGCTCACACATCTGAGCTCTTCTCAGTAAACCAATTTCTTGTAAATGCTCTACTTATTGTAGGCACTGTGAAGTTAAGTTAAGGGGGAGAACACAAAATGATGCAATGCATACAAAGGGTTTTCCGTGATTCAGAAGTTCAACCCCAGAGCATTTTCAGAACTTCATGCTAAACTTTTACAGATGCTATGGAACTGAAAACCTCTATTGTAAATTCAAATTTAACACCCACACTATGTGGTCAGAAGTATGTAGGCACTGCTGTGCTAGTAAGGTCACCTTTAACACATCAGAGCAATAAAACTTAATCATACGCAACACTCCCAACTCATCAGATACTGCAGCTTGGTCAGCATCCTTCATGATGCTGTAGGTACTCCTCTAACGTCTTTTCTGTTCTGCCCAGTCAAGGTATTAATAACAGACTTGTGTGGTTAACATTGTGAAATAGTCGCACTTTGGGTAGTTACTACAAGAACTACTTGTTACATACGTTACATTATATACCCGATGTAACCAAAATACATTACATAAGTTAGGTAACTTGTGCTTACTTTTAGTCTTGGACACAAACAGTGGCCTCCTGGGTGAAATTCTTGTGTTTGTCTCTATGGGGTTTTCCTACGTCACCATCATCGACGACACATCGAACCATTAAGCTACACAGAAGCACCAAGACATGATGCAATAGGGGTACGTACAGCGTCATATCTTTTATATCAGACCTGCATGCCAGGTGGAAAACAAACATTCCAAGAGTGTGCAAACATCACAGATAGGAAGTCCAAACTTGGTGTACTCTGTATTAGTCACAAGCTTTTTACAGAGATTTCCATTCAGTCATTTAGCTGATGCTTTTCTCCAAAGCGACTTTAAAAAAGGGAGACAGGGGAGATTTCGGCCATCTTGCATGGCCTTCCTCAGAAAGTTGAGATACGGATCTGAAAAATCTGAAAACTGAGTAAATAAACTGAGTTTAGAATATCATTAATATGTGTTCCCAGGGTTATGAAGTGAGATGAGTGCAATGTTTGGGTGACCACATTCTTTTGGCCAAACAGTTTAGCTTCGTGAGCTTCAGAGAGGCCGTATGACCCATCCACGTCATCTGATGTACTGTAAAGAATGACATAAGTAGGTTGGTTAAAGTGGGTGGATGACTTAAGAAACCCTGGACTTTCACCCAGGAGACTGTGGTAACCAAAGGTCAACACTGACTTATTTGTTACATAGTGTTATAAATGTAACTTTGATCACGTGACTCATTGCCATTGTAATGACAACATGACTTGTCACTTATTTTAACCCAAACCATGATCTTTTTCTGAGGCTAAGCTCGCAGTTTTGTTGCCTAAACGTAACCAAACTGTGACCGTTTGACAAGGTTAACCATGTGTTAAGGAGGCGCCGTTTATAGACCTTGTGCGTGCGTGCGGGGCATGACAAAGCAGTATACTATGTTTTCGCCGAACTTGGACGAGAATGTGACGAAAAAACAGTGTGCAGTCTGACTTCTTGTCCGACTACTCCATGTCACGTTGTCTATGAGTTGTTCGCAATTTCATCGAAGACACATTTCACTTCTAAACTCCTCACGTGGTTTCATTTAAATACATCTTGAGGCCCAAAGAAATAAAAACACCAACCAATATTTCAGACAAAAGCAAGAATTAGAGAAAAGGTCCAAAAAATGAAAACAGATTTTGGGTGTCAAAACTTCGTTTTTTTTCTGTCTTTTCCCATTAATCATGTTACGACCCCACAGATTTATCTAGTTTATCCTTATATAAATCATCATATAGAGATCATTTAATAATACATACAATAAATTCTAACTGTATATAAAGTAGTTAAAACTAGCTGCACTTCTAGCAGCTAAAACAGTAAGATTGAGCACACATGCTTCAGTAAAAATCTAGTAATATATGTACTTTTTACTGCGATAGTTTAACTACTTTTACTTGTTACGGAGTGTTGTTACTGACTTCAACCACTGAATGTATCCTTAAGACTTTGGACACAACACATTTGAACAAACAGTACTGCATTATATGCAAAAACAAAAAGCAGTAAATGCTGCAATCACCTGCAATAAAAAATTATGGCTTGTTGTTTTGAAAACTCCACAAAGGGCATCTGGGCCTTTATCTGAATCTAAATGTCAGCCCTCCTAACAGTCTTCAGTGGTAATCTCACTGTGGGCAACGTCAGCTTGAATCATGAATCAACACTGATGAGCAGGCAGTAAACAATATTCACAGCCTTGACCAATATGCATCTTATTTGAGGTGGCATTCAGATAAGAGTCAATCTTGATCCCCCGACCATTACGCTCGGAGCCCCCCTAATACTTAATTTACTAAGCTGCATCACACTGTGCAACGTGATACAGGCTCATCATCATGGCAACTGGTATCGCAAAAAGGACAGCAGATGGTGTTTTCATTAAAGAATTCAAGCTAATAGAAGAATCAAGCGAATGATTTTGTGTTGGAGTCTCCAGTGCACTTATCATATTACATTAATTTCTCTGGTTGCCAGGAAAAAACACACACACACACACACACACACACACACACACACACACACACACAGACCAAAGTCAAAAAGGATGGCTGATACACAGGGGCTATCCGGTGTGTTTTAGAAATGCTACAGTCTTCCTGTTACACTGTACACAGTCATGAGCATGATCCCTCACAGGAGACTGAGAGCTGAGCAGGTCCAAATAATGCATCGGGAGTATTACGACCAATAATCCATGCGTGGCTATAACGAGCAGCAGTGAGAACACAGTCATGACAAATGGCTGACAGCTGCAGCTAACAATCACCTGCAGACCCATGAATGATTTTTGGCGTCTAAGTTATCATCATTACATTTTAGCTCCAACACATTTTGCTGTTTTATGTGTGCAGATGGAAGCCTTTTTGTTTTCGCTCTGACATCTCCTCTGAGCTACACGGCCAGTTCTGTTAGTCTTCATTTTTAATAAGCTGTCACATACATTTCCCTCCTCGCAATTGACTGTACAAGACGCTAGGTTTGTCAAGTTGAATTTACGACTTTACAGAAGCCTTTGCAGTGGGCTAAACGTAGCGTCTGTCTTTATTTAATGGTCAAAACTATTTCACTCGTCTTTTTTTTTTTTAAATATTTTTTCTTGGTTTCTTTTTAATCAGATGCCATTCAGTCACCGTGAGGTTTTGATGTATGGGCTGTTGTTTAAAAAAGGTGACAGCTGAGTGCAGCAAGAGTTTCACTGCCCTCAGCGAATAGCAGAATAAGCCCATAGGGGGAAGCGATTGCTTTTAGAGCTTTTTATAGCCGACATTCTGCTCTAATGCACCCATGTGACAGTCAAACTGTTCGCAAGGTACAGTAAGGAGAATAGAATGGCCATTGTTCAGCAATATCTCGGAGCATATCTGTGGTTAAGGCTGATCTGATCTGTGAGCCTAAACGGGTTGAAAGAAATAGTTAAACTGTGCCTGACATACTGATAACTGAAATAACATTGTTATGTTACAATATGATATGCCATCATTTTCAGCTATATGCTATAATGTTACAGTGAAAAAAACCCTCTGGATTTCAGTTCAGTTGTGTTTACGTGCACTTAAATAGAAATTCTGGTTCATTTTTTATTTTTCAACCTGCCGTATTTCCGTATGTGACTCTGCAATAATGGCTATTAAGTGCTCGCTGCCGGTGGGCTACTCTGTGTTTTCCTGGGTCAGATGAAGCACTTGTCTACACACGTATATAGATATTTCCCCCCTTCATTTCTGTCCACATGACCTTAATTTTTAAGATAAAAGCAGCAATAAAAAGAATGTCAGACCAGTAGGTGGCGTTAAAGTCTGAGCACGTGTGCTGCGCATTGACAGTACAATACATAATTAGTGGTCTGTGGAAACCGGCAGCGAAGTGTCTGTGTTTTTTCTAATGGCCAGCAGGGGGCAGCTCCATTGGTTGCAATAATAATTGTATTGTATGGAGTCTTATAGGGAAATTAGTGTTCTTTTCCAGTGATTTAGTAGCTCAATAAAAATCTTCCTCATGAGTTTAGATATTTCAAAGTCTTCTTTCATATGATGTCCAATGTAAATCATGTTCATTTTGAAAATTATGGTTCCACTTAGAGCAAAATCGACAATAAAACAGGGCATGCTTTGCTATGCTGATTGACAAGTCTTTCTCAGCCAGACTCACAACACTCAGAAACTGTCAAACCAGGCAATGTTGATCAAACATGAATAAAGAATCTGTTATGGCATTGTCTATTTGTTTTTCAGACACATATTTCAGTGTCTCACTGTAATCTAAGAAAGTTTGTGACCAGGCCGGCTGCCTCACTTCTGCCTCCAAAAAAAACAAGATGGCGACGTTTATAATGCCAAACTCAACAAGATTGTCCACATACTGTGACATCATGGTTGGTCTTGGCTTGGTAGTGAGCTTATTTTCATTTGACATTAGTACTTTAAAAATAAGCAATGGCTAATTAATTCATTTAGTTAATAGTTATTGAATTGCTTTCTGGCTCACGGCTTAGCGGTGCTAACCACAAACAGACTGGACATGCGCAAATTGACAAGATGACGACATCCTTTCTGATGTTCACCTGTGGACCAGATGCCAAAACGTAGAGGAAAATATTGACTTTCAAAGATATCCGTAAATATTTTGAGTCGTATAAAAGCTGCAGAGACCCCTGCCGCTTGGCCTGATACACGCTGTTTCCCCGAATCTCTACAAGTCAGGTGGCGACCTATAGAGTCGCAAAGGTGACATCTACGGGAAAGAGGCCATGCCGAGAACCGAGCACTAAATTTCTTTATTTCTTTTATATTTGAGGCAAAGGTCAAAATATAAGTCTATGAACCTCTCCATAGCTTTGGTAACACATGAAGCAATGACCCGGAAGTCCTTTTTTCTACTAGTAGTATTCCTCCTAGAAGAGACCTGTCAGTGATATCCAGCTACAGAGCTGATTATCTGCTGTATTCTTTAGTTTTGGAGCTGCTTGCAGCTTTGATGATGATTTATTTTGTCTGCTGTAACACTTAAAGACGGGTTATTCCACCGAACACTTGATCTTTGTCATATCAACATTGGAGAAATATTCATATTATTAAAATTCTGCTGATTTTAATCACATCACCTAGCCCTGTGACACCCCCCCTACGCACACATGCACAGTCTGCAGCTGTCAAACCCGAAGACAAGAAGCAGCATAAACACACAGATCACCAGTCTGGCAATGATTTAGCCTGGATCAGTACCAAGATTAGAGCTTTATCACATTTACATCACGACTCGCAACTGCTAGAGACATTTGATTTTCTGCGTATGTGTGTTTATGTGTGTGTGTGTGTGTGTGTGTGTGTGTGTGTGTGTGTGTGTGTGTGTGTGCCTTAGTCACAGCAGGGAGGTCTAGCGTAGAGAAACACAGTGTATTGGCATTCTGCAGGCTGCAGGACTCTGGCTGTGTGGAATTGAGCAACATGAAGGTCTTACCAGAGGAAGTGGTGAAGTCTGACTCCAGGCTGCGCTGAGGAGCTGCTGAGCTCCCCGAAAGAAACACCTACAAAAACACACACACACAGAGCCCGGTCAAACTAATGAGCAGAAATATCACAGTCCAGCTACGTACACCAGTATGTCTAGAAACGATTGCAAGCATGTTGCCATGGCATTAAAATCTGACCTTGGGCACTGGAGGTGGGTTTTTAAAGTTTGAAAGCGAGGTCAAAGACATTAGAACCATCTATAATCCAGGGAGCACTCTGTTTTTATTGAAACCATAACTCATTTAAAGTAAAATGAAATACATCACAGTGAAGTTACTTTAAGCACCTTTTGTTCTGTGTGGCAGGATGTAGTCACAACGCTACGTCCGGCTAAGATGACCTACATGCAACATTCAACAAAGCAACCCCCACAGCTGCTTTAAAATAACCTCTGGTGGTTTCCACATGTGGTTACGACCACAAATACTTCCCCCCACACTGCACTAAGGGCGGAGAAACCCCAGTATAAATTTCTTTTCCCTTTTGGACCGTCGGCCGTCAAATGAGTCAATATATCTTTGTGTGTGTGTGTGTGTGTGTGTGTGTGTGCGCACGCGTGTCAGAACCTGAAGCGAAGAACGGCATTTTGGGAGAAAAACGGCCATAAATAAAACAACATGTGCAGGGAAGCAGAAACAAATTGCTCGAGTTTGACTCTAAAAGTCTGGTGGTCGGCCAAAAGAATCGTTACAAGTCATGCAAAGTTCACGGTGAGATCTCAGGGGAGGAACAACAAAAAAAACAAAACAACAAAAAAAACCAGATTGATTATGATGAGAGTGAGAAAAGAAAGCATTTGTTTATGTCATTAATTCAGTGGCAGGACAGGGCTGGTCATCTCTCCCCGACAGACGGTAATCACTTGTAATCAGACTTAATGGGCGCTCTAATGGGAATGCTTTTCCTCCCTCCGTGCTCTGTCTGTAGCACTCTTTAACACACTTGTCCACACACAAACAAGTGTGTGCATGCATGCGTGTGCATCTCATCTAAGGGGGGGAAGTTGTAACGTCGAACTTCCATCTGAAAGGGAATTATTGTTTTAATAATGCTGTCTATCCATGACAGTACAACATAATCACGTCCTACTTGTATGTAATGCTAATTTACATATTTGTTTGGGTTCATATTCTCCTCAGGCCTCATTTGCATGCATTCATTTATCTGCAGAGGCTGGTTACTCTTCCTGCTCTCCGCCTACACTTCGACAATGTCACGAGCACACGACTTTACATTGCTCATAGATCCGCTTTATTACTTATTTTTGCATCATTTTACGATAGCACTGTACCCACCTGCGATGTGGAAACATGGTAAGATCACTACAACAAAGCAGTGGAACATCGGCATCCCCTCACAATGCCTCTCCTCCTTGCACTATTATGACAACCTTGGCTGAAATTTTTTGCAATAACCTGCAAAAGCTGCAATTTATTTGATAAAAGGTAAAACGTGTCACACATACTATTATAAATGAAGCATTGTGGTGCTATAGAGATGACTCGAACGTGCTTATTTAGTACAGATTGCACCAAAAATCTCAAAAATGACCCTCATAATATGACTTTTTTACATATTGTTCAGCCCTCATACATGGAACTGTCTAATTGAATGCATAAAATGTAGTTTGTATAAATTATATATATGACCCTGTTTCTCAAAAATCTGAGCTTGAGCCGACAGAAGGCGCCGGCGTTTCTGGATCTGGTTTATGTACGTTTTTTCTCTTTGCGTGGTGGCGTTTCAATTTGTATTTGTGGACGCAGTGACAAACTGTGTTCAGAGACAATGTTTTTGGAAGTGTTCCTCAGTCCATGCAGTGATATCCATGACTGAATCGTGTCTGTTTTTAAAAGCACAGCCGTCTGAGACCCGAAGTTCAAGACCATTCAGTATTTGTTTTTGGCCTTGTCCCTTGCGTAGAGAGATTTCTTCTGATTGTCTGAATCTTTTAATGATATTATGTACTGTAGACTATGAAATCCCCAGATTATTTGCAATTATTTAGCACAAAGTATTTATTTGTTTACTGTGCGCGTCTAATAATTTACACGTATAGTAAACAAATCTTGCAACACCCAACCATGGCCTCTTCCTAAGGCACCCAAGAGAGCTGAGGCAGCCACTTTGGGAACTGCTGCTGCAACAAAGTCCACTGGGAAAAGAGCGATCACCTGATCGCTCGTTGTAAACAAGTTTAGTCCGATTATGTAAAGCACTTTATTTGGAGGTGAAACTGAAAGATAGTGCAATAATCCCTCATTGTACAAGAAACAAAGTGGTCCATGAACTGTGGTGGATGTTTAAAGGTAATAATTTCACTATTCATCTTCATTTTCTCCACCACATAAGTTGGAACAACTAGGAGGTTTGTTGAAAGGACGGGGTTAACTGCCCCTCCTTCATGGGTCCAGATGTGGTGACGACAGATGACCCGACTGTCTCACAACTCACATCAACAGGTAGTCCTGTGACCTCAGCACTCTGTGTGTTATTACGACAGCTGGCCCATTAAAACTGAAGTGATATAACAAACTATTTCTAGTGCCCGCCTACACAGATATTGCACCCAATCACATTACCAAAAATTCACACCCACTTGGAGAGCATTAATCGAGGAGACACTGTGGATGCACAACAAGAAGATATATTGACTTCTTGGCAAAAATGCATTTTTAACAGTTCATTAAAAGGAAGTTTAAAGCACATGTTTATGTGTTGTAATGTGTAATTCATATTTAAAGTCACCCTGAGGAAATCTGTGATTTGTGATTTTAGGCTTAAAATAAATAAAAAATAAAATAAAATTTGACTTGACTTATGTGGTATGCTGGCAGCGCGCCAAGATATTCTGCAATTCCACTTAGACGGGGGAGAAGAAGAAGAAGACCACAAGTTTGACAACGCAGGCGTAAAACAATGGTGGATTTAAAATACTAATAAATAAAAAAATCAGCTTTGCAAATGTTTGCAGCTGCAAAAAAGAGAATGCACATTTGGTGAATAACGCTGAATATAAACGTAACTTTTGTTTGTTTGCCAGAAAAAACCCCAGAGGGCCTCTTTAAGAAGCCGAGGCAGGAATTTTCACATGCACTCACTGTGGACAGCGGTTTTGGAAAACACGATTTTTGGGTGTGAAAAATACTTAACATGGAGGAAAGGATGCTTTTCCAACTTTAGCTAACTAAGACTAGATCTATTTTAGCCACCAACATTGCAAAAAGAACAATGAAATGAGTGCAAAGATATTAAAAATCAGTGCGTTTTCTGCTGAAAATCAAATCCTACTCTGTTTTTAGTTCTTGAGCCATACAGTATGTACTAATAGATGGACACTTAATGGCTTTTCAGCTTCTAATACAATTGTCATTAAAATGACACATGATCATTTCTGTGACTGGTTTAACAGATATCGAACAATACAAATTAAAATATGTATGACTAAAATCAATAGTTTCAAACAAGCGGTAACCTCTGCGGCTGTGAAGTGAAGTGAAAAACTGCAGTTCCTCAAACGGCCACTTGAGGCTGGCTCCAAAAATTAGTCAATCTCCATAAGTCCCCATATTAAAATGTCCAACTTCACAGCAGAAATAAACATGTTTACAGCCTGGTACATAACTAATTTCCCCATTCATGACAACTGTACTAGGTCTGAATTTCTCTGTAACTCACTTGTTCAAATTATACTATGGCTTAAAGTTATGCATAATTAACTGCGTGGCCTCTTTGATTGACCGGTTGGTGCGGTTACAGGTGGCTTGTTTGAGCACCAAGATGGTGGCGGCCAGAGCAACCACACTATGAGCTGGTGAAGTGATTCTTTAGAAACCTAGGGGTGACGTCACGGATACGACGTCCATTCTTTATTCAGTCAGTGGTTTCAAATCACACTGCAACATTGCTCATTATTATTCTTTTTGGTAAATCTGCTAAGCACACTGAGTACATGAGAGTGACACTGGAGTTGCAATGTATCTAATACCTTCCATCTTCTTGATTCAAACTTTACTCGTCACAATTTCACAGTTCCTTTTCACCCCCAAAAATGCAGCTATTTCCAAAATATTTTCTATAAACAAGTGATTCAGGGCTGTGATGTTATTATCCAGTCAGAAATGTGTGTGTGCATGTGTATTTTGGTGAGGAGAGACACAAGGAGAGAGATGAAAAGAAAAGTGCGTGTGTCTGAGAGGGAGACAGAGTTGTGAAAAAAAAACACCCACTGATACACTCTGTTACTCAGTTTCCATGGTGATTTGAGTTATATTTGACAATGTGACGCACATTTTCAGCATCCACTTTTGCCGTTAGTCTTCTTCATCTTTTCCGAGTGCAGCGAGCTAAAAGTACGAGTGGTCTATATGAAATAAAAGCGAGATAAAAAATGACATCTGGGTCCATGTCTGGGCCTAGAGAAGATGTCTGGATGAGTGTCGACAGGCTGGACTGTAAAGGCTTGTAAACATATAAGTAAAGGCTGGAGAGGACAGAGCTCCTCCTTAGTATTTCCCTCCAGGGGTGTGTCAAGTGGTCTGTGGGAAACTTAATGAATGCAAGGCTTTCTTGTGCCTCTGATCCCAACTTGCGGCTCCCTACTTCATGTTTCCAGTGTGATTAGTACTGTGTACTTAGCCTCCAATTACTTCACTATTAACTCCAAGGAATTAGTACTCAAACTGGATGCTGCTTCACCGACTCTGAACTTGAAGCAGTGAATATATAAACTGAGAAAATACATCTGATACTTAAAGATGGAACAATGTACTGGCCAAGTACTTAAGGTCAAAAACATTAATGCAAACAACAAAATAGTCCTATTATTCCAGTGTTTTTCATGCTGTGGTGTTTGTGTTGAATATGCTCATATGAGTAGCTTAGGGGTTGATCACCCCGATCACCTTTTCTGCAGCGAGAGGCGCCTCTATCATCCAGTTGTTTACAACAGTATTTTTGCACACTGGTGTTGTTGTTGCGCTTCAGGCACCTGATGTGCCTTTGCAGGGTTTTTTTGGAGACATGGCCTATATGTGCCACAGGTTATAAAATGTTCAAATGCCCTCTCTTCTGTTCAATCAGGTAAAAACATACACAAGAGGTGCTTCTTTTGTGTCTTATAAACAAGTAAAATGGAGGAAAGTCTATTTTCTGTGTGCTATCGCTAAAAAAAAAGAAATTTGTGCCACAATCTAAAGACTATTCCAATCCACTGCTGGTGGAATTTTTTTTTAATTCCAAGGTTTATTTTGGGATTTTCTTTGGTGATACTCAAGATCCTTGGTTCTGACCAGGGCCAAAAAATGGAAACTCCTTATGCTCCTTTCAGATCTAAGGTGGTCTCGGTCAAGGACAGCGACCGCGTGTTTTGATGTGGGAAGAAAATGGAGCACTTAAGGAAACCATGGGAACGTGGAGAGAACCACCAGCACTCAGTCGGGTCTTAACCAGACGACCATTTAGCTGTGAGGAATCAGTGCAATGCACTAGGGACATAACGATATGCAAATTGTAAGTTTCAACACAAAACTACTTTTCTGGAGTATGTTTTGACACACAGACAGTAAAGAAACCAAGATGTAATATTTTTTTAGGCATTTCTTTTCTTTTCTTTTGTAATGACTTGCATGATATGCCCAAGAAGTGTCCAAAAAACCAAAAGGTACAATTGCTCAAAATTTTTTGTGATTGCCAAAGTTCCATATAATGGAATGACTCGGGCTGTGTGTGTGTGTGTAGTGGGGGATACCACAAAATATTTATGATTAAAAAAGGTCAAGTTGGGGAGAGCCATGTATCTCTCTGCAACATTAATAGACTACTCCTGGGTATATCATTCATCACCACTGAACGATTCGCAAAGCATTGGGCAACGGGGGTGCTTCAGAGTGGGTTGACAGGTTCGCCTGGTGGGCGAGGTTCATGGAGGCCGAACAGCCAATCTGGTGGATGCGGCTACAAGTATGTAGCTATGAGGATATTGGATATTTTGTGTCAATCCTGCGATAGATTGCTGACATTAGCAGTACATATAGTTGAGGTATTGATTCAACCATCAAGACAATGTTGGAGGGTGACAATCCTTAATCCAATGTGAACATGATCCTCCTCTAAGAGCTATGTTCATATGCAACAATTTAGCATATTTCTTTTACCGCCATATTATAGCCACACTAGTGATGTGGCTCTAAGCCAATCCAGACTGATATATCTCAACAACTATTGGATGAAATTTGGGACATTCATGGTTCCATCCTATCCATAGTTAATGGCACGATAAAAGGTGTTTCTTGCCCTGATGTTTTTCAGTTTTACCACACTTCAAAGTGCCTGCAGCTCCTAATATAACCATTGTACTGTGGCTGATATCTTCCATTCCTCCTGTGCAACATTTACAGCTGCTGGGAAACAGTGCTAAAACGCCATCTCCATATCTTATATATTTATTAGCAGTCAGTTGCTAACCTCGAGGACCAAGGCTACCAGAATTGTGGCTGTTTTATAGCAGAAGTTTTTAATGTGAAGCAGCAGGAAGTGTTTGGTTTGTGTCAACATTAACCTTAAAGCAGCGGATTTCATTACAGCTTCAATAGCACAAAGGAGATAGGATCAGGAAACAGTGCAGTGTGTTGAAAAAAAGTGAAAGTAAGAACATAAAGGCAGGAGTGAAACTGAACTCCAAGGGTGGCACTCACCATCGGTTCAGACAAAAAAAAAAAAAAAAAAAACATCTTAAAAGCACAACAAAGGAGACAGTCAAGACAAAGCTGGAGGCTGATAATCCTTAAGTGAACCCAACGGGAACATGATCCTCACTGAAATGAACACCTCTTCTAAAAAATATGTTCATATGCAACAATTTAGCATTTTTCTTTACTGTTTTTAGCCGCACTTGTGCTGTGGCTCTAAGCCAATCCACACTCAACAACTATTGGATGGACTGCCATGAAATTTGGTGAGATTCATGGTTCTCAGAGGATGAATCCTACTGACTTTTCCTATAGTGCCACCAGCAGGTCAAACTTTGCACTTACTATTTACTGGAGGGGCTGGCACAAGATTTTTCTCATGAAATTTGGTACAAACATTCGTGTCCGTCATGGGCAGTCTCTTCTCACTCCCATCTCTTCAAATACTGCCACTTGGTCAGATGCTTTACGCTTGGATGCAGGCAATGTAGGCAATGTAGTATAAAGTTAGAGAAAGTCCACATATGGAGATGTTTGGGGTGGGTGGTTGGGTCAAACAAACACAGGACTTTCACTCAAGAGACCTCTAGACCTCTGTTTGTGTCCTGTGTGAAACCAAAAGTTTCTAGATTTCGTAGGCTGCATAAATTATCAAACGTATCAGGTACGTAACCTAATTTATGTAATGTACGATAAGTACCCAACAGTGCTTTCCTAAACCTAACTAAAGTGTGAGC
This sequence comes from Argyrosomus regius, assembly GCA_946959425.1. Taxonomy (NCBI): domain Eukaryota; kingdom Metazoa; phylum Chordata; class Actinopteri; family Sciaenidae; genus Argyrosomus; species Argyrosomus regius. Next base: position 7,764,707 of record OX336899.1, on the reverse strand, counting down.
ATTTCACGTTAACCACACAAGCTTTATTTTGAAAGTCTAGCTGGACGTTGCATATTTATTTTTGATAACTTGACCGTGGAGCACTGCACGTCTAGAAATGATACACTGTGAACCTTTTCTAAAAAATGTTACTACAGTATTAATTTCTGGCAACTAAAACTAAAGGAGATATGTCAATAAAAACAAACAAATGTTTTTGATAATCACTATTGACCATTGCTGAAGATTGAACAAAGCAAGAGACTGTTCAAACCAACACATAACCCAGACTGACAGAAGCAATCACATGATGAAAGACTGAAAAAAATACAGTGGGCATCACATGGTACAACAGGCAGAGTCAATAGGCATCCCCCAAATGTAGACAGTAAACAGATTCTTTTGAACAACTTTCCAAACACAAATGGTTATCATCAATAAACAACTTTCTGTTCTCACACGTGCCTGAATTTGGGTGTGATGGTGGGTGGAGAAATGTGGGCAACCAGCGGTGCAACCAGAAATGGAAATGTGTCTGAAAATGGGGCCGAACGCATCTGTCACAGCAAAAGAAAGACGTGTTCGCAGATTCGTCTGGTTCCCAGGCTTGAAAAAAATATATTTATATGGCAGGTCCTGCCCAAATTGGGCATCTGCACAGGATTGGTGAATATATTAAATGAAGTTTGAGCAACCAAAAAAACCATCACTGACAAAATGATATAATACTCAAGGCTATACTTTTTTGCTTCCTCTATCAAGTCACAAAGGGAAACGACCTTCTTCTTCTTCTTTGATAAAGTCACACAAACTGTACCACTGAGTCCACTGAGCTGAGCGTATAACTGTTTCATTTAACAAATAAAGTAGTAAAAAGAAATTGCTTTGAAATACACATTAAAATATAAAAGACAGAACCAAAAACCAAACTTCTCTTTCTGAAATAAAAACTAAAATGACTGTTTTAGGATTATTTGTGAAGAAATTAGGTGCTTAAAGCTGACAGAGGCGTTTTTTAAACAGTGTTACAGGAAGTGGGTGAAGGGAAACTATTCATCATTGAGGACCACCGCACATGAAAACGTTCTGTTCATATGAGCGGAGCTAAATTAAGCGAGGACGCAGGTAAATATAACTGACATAATTAGTCTGAGTCAAGGACCACTCTGAGCTGTCAGCGCCTGAGGAAACAGCTGGAACCACATGAGTCAAAGTTAGCAGACACTCATACTAAGTGCTGAATAAACCGTCTGAATACAGTATGTCAACATGTTACATGATCACATTGAAATTGTACTACAGTAAAAACGGACATGTCAGCTGGGATAGGCTCCTTTGGATAGTAGATTCACTGATTAATTCTCTTCATACTTTGTCACTGCTCTGAGATACGAAAAAATAAAACTATTATTAATTAAAACTATATGAAACACGGTCTGGAATATATCACAAAAAGCACAAGAAATGATAAGGGAACATGGAATACATTTATGAAGTTATCAAAGTTAACAATCAGTTATGTTTGTGTTAGCCTTTGGATTGAATATATAACATCACATATCTGTATTAAAAAAGTATAGTGTAGGTAACATCATAGAAAAACAGAAAAGCAGGTCCATTATATAATTATTATAACAATTATATAATCTTTAATATAAAACAGAATAAATTGGATGTTTTTGTCTGTTTCTTTGTAGTCTGTATTTTACTCAACTGTGATTTGCAATCTGTATTTGTCGTTTAAATGATTCATTGATTAATAAAAGACAAAATCGCAATCTTGTATTAACAATTAAAATAGTCATTAGCTGAAATTCAATTTACAATGAGCCGAGCAGTTAATTGTCATATTTGAGAAGGTGGAACAAAAGAATATTTATTAATGATGATTAATCCTTGATTCACTAATCGATTAACTGACTAATCATGCTGGCACTAAATTAATTATTGCTAAAAATGTGTGATATCGTGAGGTTGAATATGTGGAAAGATTAAAAGCACAGGGCGAATTACATGTGTATGTTACTGTAGTAGATGCACATGTCAATATTGTGAGCATACAGAGCGTGTGGAAAATAATGTATAACACTGGGATGCTGCAGATAAAAGAAAAATATAAAAATTTCATGTATCTCTTTCGCTGCTACGTACACACACACACACACACACACACACACACACACACACACACACACACACACACACACACACACACACACCCCTCCCCTTCAACAGTTGCTGCTTTGCCTGTATGAGCGAGTGTGGGTCACATCAGGACAATGCGCCGGCTCGCAGACTCAGTTTGCAGCAATACCGAGTTTTTTCCCCCCTCTTTTTCAGCCTCATGGACACTATTTCAGGGCCAGAATGAAAAAAAAAGCAAAAAGGGGAGGGTGAATAAAAAAAAAAAAAAAAGCCCTTTTCAAATTGATGACAGCAGTGGGCGCTGAGGGAAACCATTGAAAGGAGTATATAAAGCAGCATCATAGCGTCTGCCTGTCCTCCCCCCTCCTTTCTCCCGACATCAAAAGTGTGCGCCCATCCTGAGCCGACAGAGCTCCAGATCGCTGCGGTGCATGCTGGGTAAGAGAGGACAACTCAGGACACATGCAGGGACTTTAAGGATACTGCAGTAAGCTGTTCACAATGAAAAAAAAAAAAAAAAAAAAAAGAGGGAAAAAGATGCAGAGAGACGGAGGGAGGGAGGGAGGGAGCGAGGGAAGGAGGGAGGGAGGGGAGGCAAAGGAGACGAAAATACTGGCAGGATCAGTGAAGGATGGAGGAATTCAACTAACATTTCATTCTGACAAATATGAAAATGTTTGACGCAGCGGCTCTCCGTTTTCACTGTTTATGTCATTAGATCTGCATCAGTACACCGATAGGAAAACGCTGCTCTGCACCATCGTACGGCTGCGTCTGAGGGATTTAAGATGAATTAGGTTATTTGGTTTCGTGTCAATATTGTTTTTAATTTTGTTTTTTAAAAAGGCACAAGTCGTCAGGAAGCCTCTTCACTCGGTTTGTGTATCTGACCAGAGATGAAGCTGAAATACAGACACGTGAGCTGATGTGTGTGTTCCAGCCAGTGGTGTGTTCACACTTTTGAAAAGGTTAATTAAAGCTGCATGTAATCAAACTGAGGGCCTTTCAGAAATTAAATTAAACTACAAAGGTATAATTGTAAAAGGACTGGGGCTGTAATTAACAATCATTTGCATTATCAATGAACTTGTTCATTATGTTTTTAATGAATCAATTAATACAGCCCGTCCTCACCAGAAAAGCAGGTGTGTAGGTAGGCAGCTTATTACGGACTATAATGTTTATTATTAGGCCGGTATTTCCAGTGGCTGTAGTAATGATGACGGTAGCAAAGAAGGTGAAGGTGACATTGTGTAACGAGTGATAAAGTCTGTATATAGAGAAGGTTAGGGTAGATGAAGGGGTCAAACACACCCAGACTTTCACCCAGGAGACCGCTGTTCATCCTGTGTGAAACTAAAAACCTGTGTGAAACCATGAAAACGCAGGTTTTTTTCAACTTATTTCAGTCAGGATAGTGCGTTTTGGCTGAGGTGGTGTGGGCCAGTGTCTGCCAAAAAGTGCAACAATCTGGGGTGGGGAAGTTGAGCCAGATCCAACTTTTGGAAAAACCCAGCCCGACATCACACTGTGGCCAACAATCAGATGCTCAGACCGGTCAAACCTCTCCACAGTGAGCCTGAAACGTCTCTGAAACTGAGACTATCCAGGTGGATTCATGGACTAAACTCTGATGCTCTACCTGTTGTGTTAATTTCATGTTCCCAGCTTCTACATCTGTGTCTGACTCGCAATTTACGCTGCAGAATAGTGACACAAAAAAGTTTAATTTGGTTTGTGTCCGATGGTTTGACAGCAAGAATGCGTGCAGTGGTCGAGAGACATAGGCAGGGAATGAGAGTAAAGGAGCATCGCCATCAATGAAGCCGGTTGATCAGAGGAATAAAAAGTTATTTCCCGATTGTTTCACAGCAATTATGTTGAGCACAAATAGACACTTAACTTAATCCTAACCCTGTATGTAACGTTACGCATGCTGTACTACAAACCACAATCTTTCCCTAAACCTAAGTAGTTTTGGTGCCGAAATCGAACCAAATTTCAACTGTTTCACAATGTTAAAGGGTAACTTGATATTTTTTAGCCTATATTTTGTAATTATTTCCCAATGTTTTTATGTCAAAGTGACTAACGGGGACAAGTATTGAGTAAGAGTGCTGCAGCCATGAAACAGGCTTCAACGTAATCCTTGCAGGCAGTTGCGCACCTTCAAAGTGCATCCTTTAAAAGCGCTTACTTTTGGCTCAAAGTGTTCGACAAAATGACCCTTCAGAGAAATGAAGCGCTCCTTTCGCTTGATCCACTGTGTGTCTAACCAAGTCTAGCACAAGGGAAAGCCTCGTTCTGAAATCTGAAATGAAGAGGTGAGGTGACTTGTTGCAGGAAGTCAACAGTGGAAACATGAGCGTAGTAATGCACCGGCCAGGAAGACTTTGTTGTGTTGGATGAGGACTTTGAATTCGATGGTTGCCCAAAATGGCCACCAGAGTATACAGAGGAAGAGCTTGTAAAAGAATGGACTGCTGCTGCAAGGCTGCGAAGCTGACAATGTGTTTCATTTGTTTCCTTATAATATCCACTTATGGTGAGTCAAGAATGAAGTAATTTCATGTGTTTCAGCATGATTAATAAAGTTGCAACTTAAAAGTTATGTTTTGTTTACTCAGTTCACCTGGCTAATGTCAGGGAGAGTATCTGGTGCCAAATCATAAAAGTTGTGTGCCAAACATCCACCAAAAAATCCTCTTGGAATAAACACAATCTACACAGTTTCCTCCAAAACAAAATCCTTTTAGCAATATTTAATATTTAGTAGTAGTAGAGCTGCAGTGGATAGTTGATTGAAAGAGAATTAAACCAGTGAGTATGTAAGCAATTTATCATTCAACGATGGCAGGAAATGCTCCTGCCAGCCTCTTAAACATGCAAATGTCATTGTCTTTTCTCTAGTTTAAATCATACTTTGAGACACTGGGATGGAAACTTCATTTTATAAACCAAATGATTAATCTAGAAAATAACCAGCAGATTAATTAATAATGAAAATAATCGTTAGTTTCAGCCCTATTTAGTAGTAAATGGAATTAGTAGGAGACAGGGTTGACTTCACTCTGCTCTCCACAGCATGGGGATTTATCGAGATGCAGGCTGTAGGACAGCAGGAGGGATGACAGGAGGGATGTGTTGTTGGATATGAACTGAAAATTATAAATAACGCAGTTACAAAATATGCAAAACAGACAACACACACACACACACGAAATATATGTTGGTACCTCTGCGTGTCTTAAATTTAGCCCCTGTTTCACAGCCTCTGTGTATCCATCTAACCTGGGTCACATAGTTTTACCCTGGCAGCATCATTAACACTGACCTTGCATGTTGTGCCAACTCTCCCTCCCCCAGCCTACCCGCCGGCACTTAACTGTCCAGCACCGCTGCGCCCGCCATGGCACTGACATACAAGCGCCTGCCGGATGGCACTATATGAAATCCTGACCCCTGCACGACCTCTGTGTGTGTGTGTGTGTACGACGCTATTTGAAGTGTGTCAGTGTGTGAATTAGCTTCACCACGAGTGCTGAGAGTGTGTGCTCGCAGCGCAGAGGGAGTGCTACAGGGAATACATGTTCACATATTCTGTGTCAGCACTGATCAGCCCGTCGCTGCATCCTGCCAGATGTGACAGCGAGGCTGCCAGCGTCCGAACCGCGGCCAGGCCGGGGGGTTGGAGAGTCCCCCTGCAGGATGGCACACACCTGCTCGGTAACCTGTTCTGCACAGTCACACTGTTCGAGGTGTTTTTAAACATCATCATATCAGTGTCACATTAACTCGGAGACCCTAGCATCATTACTATGAACTACTGAGGCTTCAGTTAGGCTAACTGGTGGCTTCAATCTCATACCACTGGATGTGGATGTTGGACAGAATAACAATAACATATTATTGAACATGTCTGATGAGGCTGAAACTAGAGATGATGTTTAAACTTCCCAGAGCCCAGTGTTTCCGACTATATATACACAACTAACAGTCCAAAACACCAAAGATATTCTATTTACAGTCAATAAACAGCTCGATATATCAACAGATTGTTTCAGCTCTGATGTCTGAATTAATATCTTCATTGTGTGATACCAAATGGGCAAACTAGCGTCTACACACATGTAGTTTTTATTAAATATCTTGCGATACACCTCCACCTGAAGAAACAGCTGGTACAAGAACATGCGAAATGACTGCACTAGGTCAGACGCTGTTCAGAATGACCGTTGTCGCTGAGAAGCACAAAAAGAAGTTGCTCAACCTTGTTATAAACCGTTGGTTTCTTTCAATCATGATGACGATAAGTTAAGGGACGAAGAGAACGAAGTACGTTTACTTGAGTACAGTACATTTTTCATGTACTTGTACTTTACTTGGGTATCAAACCTCCAAAGCCTCCAAACCATTTCACTGGAGGCTCAATTTAGTTATCAAAAGGGGAATCACATAAAATAGCCTAAATGTGTGTGATTTAGTGTAATTATAGTTTAGAGGCACAGTAGACAGCCCGCAATGTCACAAAACATCTGTCATAGGTCATATGCTGTGTTCGTCACAGGAGAAAAATCCATCACAGTAAACTACTACAATAAGTTTTCCACAACATGTTCCTGCCAATGTGTCACCATAAAAACCTTAAAAAATGAAGAGTTTCTATCCACTGAAACCTTAGAGGGCTTTTAATTTGAAACAGATACAGGAAGTGTTTGTATTTGCAGCATAATGCAGTAACTTTAACAGGGCAACTTGTTAGGAGCAATCTCCTGACTGTACTAGCTGGCTAGCTACCTTGCTAACACTATGTGTTAAGCATGAGTGACATGGCGGTTGTCAGGGTTATATTAGAGTCTGTTTGCATGAAATCAGACCGGCTTAAGGTCTTACACCTGACCGGATGAGCAAAACCAAAAACCAGGCCAAGCATACAGACTATTTACCTAGTAAAATTACTTATTTGCTTGTAAATATTTCGTGTTTTTTAGCCTATTCTTTAGTGTTACAAGTTACTGAGATTTCTGGTGAACAATCAACAGTTAATGTTAAATAATCTCCAGCCATTCAACAGTCAGATAATCTGAAACAGCTCACTCCATTTGTTTTTGAAGAACGGTGCACTCCTACCTACATTGCGTGATCTACTGATGCGGCAGATTTTCTGACATATCTCATCTGTTAGCTAGCAGGAAACCCACTAGAGGAATACATTTTGGTCCAATAAAGTAGTCAACGTTAGAGTTTTCTCAGTGTGTAATTTGTGATTGTAAGTATAAAGGGGTAAAATACATTTGTGAACAAAATGCTTTACAGTAAACAGTGAAGAAGATCCATCTGTCCAACAGATAATCATGTGGTGATGTTTGCTGCCAAAGCAAATATTTGTGCACTTCAGCTGCCCACAAACGCTGTACTCCAAATCGTTCCAGGTGCACTAAAGACTGTGGTGGTATGAAAATGAGTTGCCGCATTTGGAAATATAACACATAGTTCTACTCTGGGAAAACCTGTTCATAAGTGACCTGATGGAATTTGCATTGCATGAGCACGGACACGCAAACATATGGACGTTCTACTGTTTGACTAACAAGTTTCACTTTTAACTGACATGCAGATGTTACTCCATAAAAAAAAAAACTGTAGAGTATTTTGGTTTGGCAGCACCTATTTGGCAGGTAATGTTTGTTATGACGGCATAGATGGACAAGGATAACATTTTTTCATTGTCAGGTCTCAGTAATGAAATAGTTTGTACCTCGTTTGGCCACACTGGAAGGCGGGGTGAAAACCCAGCTGTCATAGATAAATACACAAAGGAAGAAGGCGAATAAGACGTTCATGGCACTCAGCGAAGGATGTAGTAGTAGTTGTGGAAAGAATGAGCAATCCCTGTGTTAAGTGGGTGTTAGATCGTCTGTTTTGGAAAGTTATAGAAAGTGTCAGTCTGTGTGTGGGTTCAGATGCTGCCAGATGATCTGATAAACACTTTGTGTGAAGCACTCTGACACCTACACCTACTATTACAATGAGATCTGTATCTGGATTGCATGCTGAAGCAAAGTGTAAATGTGTCGTGATGTGGTCATATCGGCCTGACCGCATCGGATGGTAGACTGGCTCGCACTGTGTTCAGATCTTAGGTGTAAGGTAGGTGTAAATGCAATTCAATCACTTAGTGTACTGCATTTGCTGAATTTACAAGAGGAGACAAATAATTTTGAACATTTTGCAGACAGCGCCTCCGTTTCGAAAGTTTAAACAACTCAAAACAACTGACACGCTAAAAACATCAGGAGTCAACGCAAAGGCAAGATCGGATCGTTTATCGGATGTGTCTGGATACAAATCCCATGTTAAAACCAGTTGTAAAATGGGGGTAGTTTACTTAATTTGGACCAGACTAAAGGACAAACATAGAGGCATTGTTGCCTGTCGGTTCTGGTCTGGTTTGTGCTCCTCCTGGCATTTTACAAATGAACCGAGAAGAGCTGTTAAGATCAACTGCAACAAACTGGTGACGTCACGCCACACCATTAATGTGTCATCATGACACACATGGGGAAATCCAGAGATCAATTGACAGCTTTCACACCAACCGGACAAACGCACCAGGGTTCATTTCAACCACACTGAGCGGCTTAGGTGTGAAAGCGCCCCTTATCTTTAGAAACAGAAACCCATGTGGAATTAACACATTCAGAACAACAGTCAACGCTGGATAAACGAGACATGACTCAAAATGTGGTTGAGGCAAATAGAGAGAATAGCAGTGGAATATACTTGGAGTGGACCTCCAGCAAAGTCCTTGAGTGCTCATGAATCATGCCTCATAATAGAGACAGGATCAAAACTTGAACGAAAAACTATCCCAGAAACTATCCCGCTGGGGAACGGAAATTTTCCTGTGCTGCCGAGAAAGTCTTTAAGGAAGCTTCGGCTTCCAGAGCCGGGAAAAGACCATTAAGCTCATCTTACTCGAAAGAATGGCAGCAGGGGTGGATATTTTCACTTTCCTAAACGTGCAAAATGTACGTGATGATCATATAAAATAGCTCCTGCACTGCTGTTTCCACACAGAAATATAGCAGGCTGAAATGCACTGGGTGGACTCGATACTTCCTCATGAGAAGGGGAAACTTCCCGCAGGATCCCTTAGGGGGTTTTGCAAATATGTGAAGTATTAGAACATTTTATTATAACTGAACCTAATTCAGTTCAGACTGTATGTACAGATTACTCCAGTTAAGGTGGCACAGATAGACTGAATGCACACCCACAATGCCTCTATACAGGATTACTGTAGTCCTAAATCGCATATGAAGATGCCTTTCAACAGCTTATCCCAGACAAGACCTAAATTGAGGCATTACCTTTTATTGAGAACAGTATGTAAACAGAATCCCTGAAAATGTGCATTATACACAATCCGAGCAATAACACAGCATATTCTGGCAGTAACACGGCACTTTTCTGAAAATGAAACTGGAAAGCTATCCTGTAATTCAGCACCATTACGTGGCTGTTTGTGCGCGGCCTTTGACTTTGAAGGAACAAACTGCTTGGTGGCAGCTTTGCACGGCGAGGAACAACAAGAAGAACTGACCTTCGGACCCAAACTGCTGACCTTTTCTTGCACCAGCCCAGCCTGCCCTCCTTCAGTCCCCTTCGCTGGCCTGCATTTCAGGGACTGTAAGTACTTAACTTGAACTGTAAGAGCTAATTTCATCCATTCATCCAAACCATTATTCTTTTACAAGTCACCTAACAAGGGCAATAAAAACTGCACATAGACACATTAAAACTGCTGTGAACTGAGCACAGTGAACGCCTCACCATGCACCTCAAAGTAAAGCCTATTCATAGCACGCACCACACTGTAAAAGCTCGTCTTTGTTAGAAAGTCTTCCATATAGTTATAGAACAAATGTTTTGCTCATTAGTCTTTGTAGTTCAAGTCTCCAGCTCCAACCATAAAGATAATATATAGCAAAGGAAGTGAGCTATACACTCAGGAGCTAAATTCAGACAGCTATAAACCAGTATAATCTTGGTTTAGGTTTTCCTCCCACTGGTTTTGCAGCACTGCCCAATTCTCTACAGTAAACACTAGGTTTTCCCAGACAGAAAGGCAGGCAGGGCTGGGAAGGGAAGGAAAGGATAGAGGCATTATGGCTGCCAGGCTGCCAGTACCATGGCAAGGCACTGGATGAACAAGATGTTTCTTGGCAGACGTGCAGGAAGCAGTTTGCTGCAGCATTCCAGGCAGTAAAATCGGAAAGACATACAAGAAAACAAAGAAAAAAACAAGTCAAATTAAAATGAGAAACTCATGTGGAGAAGATTTTTGCTGAAAAACAAAACTAAAGATTCTAAATGTAACACAATAAGTGAAAGTAATGTGCTGGTCTGTCTTGATCCAACTCTATGTGTTTTCCTAATAAGGCAGCCCTGATAGTTACAGGGTTTGCAAAGAGTGTCAAAGCCTGCCTAACTGCAAATAGGTCAGTAATGGGCACCCTAGGATTTTCTCCAAAACTCCTCTGATTGGTCGGTTTCCATGTCTCTGGGGCAGGAACCTGGATACCACACTGGCGCAACCCTCGCTAGCTAGGAACCCTGCCAAGTTTCAGGAGAAAAACACACACACACACACACGCACATACACACACACACACAGTTAAAAGCTTAACATAACACAACATTAAATGCACATGGAACACAGTGGATGGTCAAAAAACCTCACATACATCCACACAATAAAATCTCCAGCATCCAATCTTTCACAGCATCCATACAAGCCTGTAAACACGATGAAGTCACACCGGGCTGAAACCAGAGGCTGAATTCCTTGGATTGTGGATCCATAAAGATTTGGCGAGTGGTCGGCTTTTCCTATGTACACTGGGCTCATCTCCACCCAACAGCTGGGGCCACAAGGCTCTGGAAGATTGATTTCTCTGACCCTGAACAGCACACACACAGCTTTTCCCAACAGCTGGACAGGGAACAGGCAAGGTTCTGGATAGTTAAAGTTGTCCATCTACAGCTACAACAACACACTGCTGTTCTCTTGTGAAAACCTTATTAAAGGATAATTCGAGGTTAGTACAATGTTTTATAGTTTTGGCCATCTTATCTATCAGAAATAATAAGATTGTGCTCACCAAGGTTAACAGCTGACATCTGGAGACATGGCAACATCATTAAAAAGAACAAAGATGAGGCAAAGAAACGCAAACAGTCACATGACCAGACAGGTTTTAATCAACTCCAGTGATTAGCCAAACTTGACTTGGAAGAGAAAACAAAGGTGAATGGTAGAATTATTGCCCAAACAGAACAGTTCACTGAATGATCTATTGTTTCAACCCACTGTACTTACTGCAGTTGTGTGCACAGTTTTCTTGTACAATGAGGCAGCTTTACCAACATTTCAAATATGCCCAATTTAAGTTTAAAGGCCCAGAAATCAAATCATTACTAGACTGTCGCAATAGGATCTGCTTGTGGGAAAAAAATTCTGAGGGACAGGAAGCCATAATAAAGGAAACATGTTAGCTGTGACAGAAATGAGAGCCAGAGGGCCGAATATATCTATCTATATCTATCTATATCTATCTATATATATAAGTGTGAACTTACTGTTCAGTTAACAACCAAGCTACTTTCAGTAGCTTATGCTGTGTCCTGATTTGCATACTTCCACTGCTAACTCACAGTTAGCTTGTTGTGTCTTAATTTGCATATTTCCATACTTGCTATTTTGAGCACCAGTGCATTCACACAGTCATTTATGGCAAAATGCACTGTGTACTGTGATTACTGGACATTTCTCACCCTCAGTGGTCGCCATTTAGCTAGTACAATTTCCTCATGACATTTTCAATGCAGGACTATTTTTACTGTGTGGTATTAGTATGTTTACTTACATAAAAGATCTGAATACTTCCTCCACCACTGAATAAAACTCAGGGATGATAAATATGAACAAATTGTGGAATTGGGTGTATCCATTTTTAGTGTGCAGGAAGGTCTCACCTTCCAGCAAATTATGTGGTGGATTACATTCCTGATGATCTTCATCTGTCAGTCTATTTCTGTCTTGGCTATTGTCCTCTTTGAATTGGGCGGTCATGTGGAATGAAGCTACAACAAATGAAAGCAATTCAAACAAGTAGATTTGAAACTTATCTTCAGTCGGACATTTCAGTTCTACCCGGTAATAGAAACACCTCCTGCTTTTTGTCTGCCTACAGCTATCTATAAATCTTGTACTGCAAAGCACTGATTTGGTACATTGCTAACCACTCCTTCCTCCATGTCAAGTGTTGATGCATCTCTATCAGTTAAGCGGAACAAGTTTTATGCTTGCTTTGAGGCCATCAACAGCCAAAAAGCAAACGCAGCTAAAGCAGAGGTTATCGGATGGGACGGGGGCACCTTCCACTATCTATCACTCTTTCTGAGCATGACGCCAGGAGGGCTTTCAAGCGTGTGAACACCAGGAAGGCAGCAGGAACAGATGGTATCAGTGGGAGAGTTCTCAAATTTTGTGCCGACCAACCAGTGCCAGTGTTCACCACGATATCTAACCTGTCCCTGGCTCAGTCTGTCATACCCACATACTTCAAAAAGTCCACCATCACTCCTGTGCCAAAGAAAGCATGTCCAGCCTGCCTGAATGACTATCGTCCAGTGGATCTCCCCTCTGTAGTGATGAAACGCTTTGACCTGCTGGTCAAGGATTACATCTGTTCCTCACTACCCAGCACACTGGACCCACTACAGTTTGCTTACCGTCCCAACCAATCAACAGAAGACACCATAGCACACATTCTCCACAACACACTATCCCACCTAGACAAAAAAAAACCCTCTGTGAGATTGCTGTTCACTGACTACAGTTCAGCTTTTAACACCATCGTTCCATCCAGGCTGGTCACAAACCTCAAGGACCTGAGACTAAACACCTCACTGTACATGTTGATCCTTGACTTCCTGTGAGGCAGACCACAGGTAGTGAGGGTGGGCGGACACACCTCACCTCATGCACATTCCTAACATTGGAGCACCTTAGGGCTATTTTTTGAGTCCCTTGCTGTACTCCCTGTACACATAGGACTGTGTAGCGACTTTTGACTCCAACAATATCGTCAGTTTTGCTGACGATACAGCTGTGGTGGGCCTGTCTGAAGGAAGTAGAGAAACCGACCTACTGGTGTCAAGACAACAACCTCCTCCTGAATGTCAGCATGGCTAAGGAGAAGAGAGTGGACTTCGGGAAGAAGCAGGAAAGGATTTACACCCCCCTAATATCAACAGGTATTCAGTGAGAGAGTGGACAGCTTATAGTACCTTGTCCCACCAAGGGCCTGATCTGGGCACTGCATACTGACTCTGTGGTGTGAAAAGCAAGGCAGGGATTGTTTCACCTCAGACCCTTGAGGAAATTCCATGCATCCCCTCAAATACTGAGGAATTTATGAGAGAATCATAATGGGGGAACATCACTGTCTGGTATGGAAACAGCAACAAGACCAAGAGGCCCTGCAAAGAGTGGTTTGTTCAGCTGAATGCATAACAGGTGGTCGTCTACCCTGTCTAAAAGACATCTCTACCGGTCGCTGCAAAAAATAAGGCTCATTAAGGATCCCAACCACTAGGATAACGGCCTTTTCTCCCTGCAACAGTCAGGAAGAAGGTTCAGGATAGACCAGGCCAGTTTATATGGGTTGATTTCAATGTGAAGCAGATACTGACTACATGTTAAAATATAGTTGGAGGTAACCAAACATGGACAAGTTTGAGCCTAAACCTAGACATCTAGATGTCTTTTGACCTGCCCGTCACTCACACATTTTTTTCGGAAAAGCAAGTCTTAATAAATGCTCAAGTCAAGTCAAGCAAGGCAAATACATGTTTAATCTGATCTTAATCATAAAAAAGATCATTCGAGTGTAGCTGCCAGTCAGGTGCATGAATTTCGTAACTATTTTGTTTTGTTTTGTTTTGTATTGAACTGTGTTGAGAGAATGTTTCAATGTGGCAAAGACGCATAACTCTTTGCTTGGTTTACCATTCAATCTGCATTCCAGCACTTAACTATGATAATGACCTTTGGATACCGACCAAAGAATGAGTTTGCAAGAGGTTCGTCTGCGCACAGACGGGCTGACTACTCAGCAATGTGTTCTGTTGGAAATTTACCTTCCAGTCTTGCAAGGACCACGACAATTGTTTTTTGGGTTTTTTTTAAATCAAAATGCTACTACAGTTACTGTTTAATAAAACACTTTTAGAAGATGTGACCTGAAAATAAACCTCATTAATGTCCTTGAAATTTGAAAAAAAACAAAAAACTGTGGCAGTAGGAACTAAACCACTTCCTTGTGACAGATGTTTTCAGTTGTCACAAAAACTACAACATAAAACATTTATTGCTGAAATCCACTACACCAAACGTTGGCCAATACACTGTATCTCTAATAATCCAATATTGGGTAATATTGGCCTCTCAGTCAGTCTCAGTCTGGCTCGAGTTAACGTGTCACTGAGTCAGTTGTAGCCACGTGGAATACTCTTCTTTCTTTTTTTTCTTTTTTTCTTCGAATTATGGCAACACAAATTCAATTTGCAAGATATAATAGAAACCACGATCTGCTGGACTTCCATCAATTCAAACAATGGTGATTTCTTTAGGTCATTTATTACTGAGGAGGTTATCGCCTTTATTAGACGTGACAGGAAACGAATCCAGAAATCGATCGGCGGATGTTGCAATTATCTGGTGTCTTAAATACACAAGGGATGGTGATTTCTAAAGGATAAGGCTGTGACATGCTATTTTTTCTTATTTTCAAAGAAATCCCATGTGCAGACATCAACCAGCAACGAATGTATCCCATTAACAAGTATTGTCTGAGCATCACTGTTGTCCAAAACTACACCTGTCTCCTGTAGTCCCCAACAAATCACACATTTCCTCCAGTTTGACTAACATTTAACAAAAACTACAGCGTCGCAAGACCTGCTGTATTTTACACATATGTAGTGGTGATAAACCAAAATTCCATAAATCTGCATAATTGTTTAAAGTTTTATCAAGAAATAATTCAATTCATGTCATTTTGATTACAAAATGTTGTTTTTTTTGCTGAGTGCTGTTTGCAGGCAGCTACAGCTGCCTGTCACTATGGAAACAAAGTGCACATCACACAAATTGCTTCTGATTATCAACTCAAAATATAAGTTTGCATGGTAAAGTTTACACTTTTCTGAAAGGAAAAATGGGGAGAATTGCAGATACAAAATGATTTGGTTTTATCTGAAAGAAGAAGCATTTATTTGTTGTAAATTTGAAACTAAAAGCAGCAGGTCCAGCTCGTGCTGTCAGCTGAGGACAACAGCGGCCAGAGAGAGATGTCCTCCAGCTTCAGTGCAGCTCTGCTGCATGAAAGCAGATATTTTCATGCCAAAGACTCAAATGTATTTTATTCAGTCATTTCTATGAACAAATGCCAGAAATGAAAGAAAATAGTCAGGGAGAGAAACAACACCTCTGTAAACATACAGCATGAAAACAGTCTCTCCCTCAGGTGTAGAATGATTTGGACCTCATGTAGGTTGCCCACTGCATCATCTCGGGAAAGCGTGAAAACTACACACAGAAAAGAGTTGCACAAGTGCACAATGTGGATTGCCAGAAGAAGAAAAAGACAATAGATCAAAACTAGGAAAGAAGAAAATAATTCAGAATTCTCTTTGTTCACAGCAGGCACTAGCCTTAGTTGGTTACTGTATTTGTTTCTTGAGATGGAATATGAACAGCCTGAAACCAAAGCTAAATACCAGAGAAAAGGGATTTGATTCATTTCATCCCAGTAAAAAACAGGTGCAGTATTAAAGGTGCCCTGTGGAGGTTTCTTTGTTCACAAACACATTTTTTGCATACAACATTTCACAGGACACAGACACATTGTGTGTATCCTTAAGGCCTTATGAACATGCTGAATTAATTTCCTTATACAAAAAGAAAAAACAAAGAACATTAGTAAAACCCTGTGTGAGGTTAGAAACCTGCACTGTTACATTGGCTTTTGGCCGCTGTCTATTTCTCTTCTATCATAGCTACCTTTAACAGCATACTACCCATCAAACTTTGAAATGACGCCAATTCACTCACTCACTGAGCACAGAGCCAAGTTTTCTTGCTTTCTGGTTTTAGGGGATACTGTAATAATTGACCTTGTTTGCAGTAGGAAGTGTCCTTTCACCAGTTTTACAGATGACTTTGATCATGGTGATCTATGAGGATAATTCTTATTGTGCCATAGGGGATTTTTTGTTGCAGTAACACAGGTGGCTGCTGGAATCAATCACAGGGTGGTGTCTTTATTATGTCTTTTACCAATTACAGTATAAAGAATGGACGTGGTATTTGTGACATCACCCACAGGTTACAAAGAGCTAAAAAAAAAATGTGGCTCTGGCTGCCGCCATGTTGGCAGTCCTGCCTCTTCCACCATCCGGTTAATCTAAAAATCAGACACGTGGATCATCGGTGGACCTGATGCGTGCTGAATGACCGGCAGCCATGCCGTTTTTTGTACCAGACTGTAAACAGTGATGTTGGACATTTTAACATGGGGGCTTATGGAAATTGGTGGTTCTGTAGCTAGCCTCAAGTTTTGGCGTCACTTCACAGCAACGAAGGTTGCCGCTTGGAGTTTATGCTAATGTTAGCAGCTTGTTAGCATAGCTCTTATATTCCAGCAACCAAAGCCAACATTACCCAGGAAAGCTTGTTGGTTTTAACTGTAAAAGAAGCTTCTCTTTTATGTTCAAAGTGAAAACATACTACTTAAAAATATAAACAAGCGCATAAGCTAAGTCAAACGCATTTTTCATTAAATTTAGAACTACTACTTAACATACTAGCAGTAACTAGTGCTACAATACAATTCAAGAACAATGCTGTTTCTTTACTGCCATGTCTTCTACATGCCATAAAGTGCATATCCAAGACCGCTTTTACAGGGTGCTCATTTTGAAATAAGTCAGCTGGAAACGTTAGAAAGTCAGCCAGAGACAGCTTTTTCTCAGGCAGCTGTCATTAGCTTAATTAGCTAGCAAGCTACATCTGAAGTCTTCCAGCACCAGATTCCAGCTAGATATGAGAAACTGCTTTTTATCTCTGTCTGAAATTGAGACTCATTGTTTCAAAAATGTAAATCTAGATTGTAAATCTGCCACTGTAGCATAGTGTGAGGCTGAAAAGAATGACAGAAATGCTGAGGAGCTCATCAAACATTGTGCTACAGCACAACTAGTGGTTTAAAAACCCCTCAGAGTCCCTTTACAGTGATTCTACCAAGAGTTAAATAAAAACAGAGAAGACACACACTGTGATTTGGCACGGTTACTGCACGACTGTGGAAACATATTAGAAACACAGCAGAGGTATTTACTGAGCTATACACATCTCCGCTCTGGACAAAACGTGTGCACGTGTGTGTGTTCTTACATGTGCAAGCAACTTTATAAAGGTGAAGCACAAAGCTCGAGGTCACAGTTTGATCCACGTCTGGCTAAAACATCTGCACAACTCCTGAGCGTTTAACCTCAGGCAAAGTACAGAAATAGACCACGATACACAGACTGCCCCTATCTGTGTCAGTGTTCCCAACTTATTCATTCATTTTTACCATTTTAGAGCCTTTAGCCGTCACTCACCAAGGCAAAAAAACCCCAAAACAAAACAAAAAAAACATAAATGGATGAAAAAAGAACCCAGATGTGATATCAGATGACAAGTCAGGGATTTGGATGTAAAACCACAATTGTCAGAGACAGACAGACACATGTTGGCACTGTAAGCAGGGTTAAGTTGAAACGTGCACCATACGGCTGCATACATGTCGAATAAAAAGCTTCAGTCCCGGACGTGATGAAAGGGTAAAGAAAAGGTTGCTGTGTGAAATCCCATAATCCAATAAAGGCAGCAACAGGCCTTGCAGACCACTAAAGTACAGAAACTGTGGATACATCTGCAATATATATCCCCAACGGCTGAACTGCAGAAAGTGGAACCAGTCTTCGACATATTTACAATAAAAGAAACAAAACCAGAGCTGTCACCACAATCACCTTTCTGTCTGGTTAATGTGCCATGTCATATACATGTATGACAGCACAATGAGATGTTGTCTTGTCACATACAATAACTGGAACTTCAAATGGAGAATGAAAGAAAGGCCTAGAGGATGTAAGTTCTTGAGAGCACATAAACTGCACATTTTTGGCAGTGTTACTTAGAAAGTAAAAGGGGGTCGAGGGGATTGAGGCTAGTAATATAAAATCAAAATGGAGGGTATTGCCAGGAAAATACATTGTTGGAGTTTTTCAATACGTCCCTTTGAGTAAAAAACGAACAAAGTTAAACGAACAAAACGAACAAAGCTAATTAGCAAATGTTAGCATGCTAACACTTGCTAATTAGCGCCTGAAGATGTTGTTAAAATATAATATTTGTACCATATTTTGTGCCAATCCAGGACGTATAAGTGATAACTTTGGCCTGCTGGTGGTGCTTCAGGGGATCATAAAAGACATTATGCTTCATCCTCTGGGGATCAAGAACGTCTATTCAAAACATCGCAATCCATTTAATAATTGTTGAATATTTGAGTCTGCATCAAACTGCATCAGACTGATAGACAGTGACAAAAAATGTGTCAAAACAGTGTCTTTGGACAAATCTACAATTATGAATTCATTATTTAATTATACATAGAGTAAAGGATATAGTGTATAATATTAAATGAATGAGTTTTTAGTGTACTAAAATAGTTTCTATTCTACTTACAGTTGAAATTTCTTGGTAACTTATCAGGAAATCATCAAGAAGCGTCACTACAGTCCAACTGCAACGACTGCATCATATCCTGTGAGGCAATAAGGCTATTTTCAGTACATACGTATATCTACAAACACAAAAGTACAGCTCTATTTGAGGCCCTTATCAATAAACCACTCTTGCAGTCACAGCTCCCACCTGTGGCCATTTTGCATCCCTCTGAGCAACCCTCCAGTTTCTTTTGATGAGAGATGCAAAACAACTTGATTCAGACTTGCTGGTTCTGTGGCTAAAAAAGGCACAAGGCACAGTTTGCAATGCTGAGCATGAGCAAAAGTCACCTCACATTTATGAGCAGTTCACTGAGCAACCACACTGAAAATGGAAAAGAGAAAAGAGAGGGTAAAGACGATGCCATACCCAAATTAAAACCATGAAACCAAAATAGAAAAAGACACATGTTGAAATCAATGAGCTCTAACGTGTTATTAGAAAGCTTCGTCTCCCTCTCTGCCCACGGCTTAATTTAAAGGGAATGACAACAACCCCCCCCCCTCTCGCCTGCCTGCAGGCCTACACAACATGTGCATACTTGGTTTGATTGTGACGCTGTAGCCTCTGGGATCGCAGCATTCGGAAAATAGTTTCACAATATGTCTCCCTGCCTTATTCATCCGTTACTTCCTTCATTCCCTCAGCCTCTCTATCTCCCCCCCCCCCCACCCCTTCTTTCACTGCTTGAAAGCTATCCAACTCTCAAGCAGCACACATATTTTGGCAGGCACCGTGCTTTCTTCCCCCCAAGTACTGTATCCACATTCTGCTTTTTTTGCATTGCTTTTGTTTTTGACACAACCCTTGGCATTAGCAGACAGACTAAGGGATTGGGGCTGTGGAGAGGGGGGTGATTGAGGCTTTTGCGCACTTATTTCGCTTAAATGTAAATTTGTAACTATTCCGGGCAACTTTGCCTCAAAGATGACTAAAAGCAGTCAAACAGCGCAGAGCTAAGGAGACACATCTAACTGAGACGAAGAGGGACAGGTCCCAAATCTGATTCCTACTCTCACATGTGACACAGATTTTCTCGTTTTCTAATTTGAGCGTGGCAAAAAATTCGAAATCCATCTGGTCCACATACTGGAGATATGTGCAACAAAATAAGATCAAAATAAATGCAGACAACAAGTGACTTTTATTTCCTCTCATAGTACTGTAGGACGATTGCCATGGTAATAAATAAATCTCACATGATTCATCTATAATACTGACATCAGAGGAGTCAGACTGAGCCAGCGTTCACAAAACAATGGCATGAAAGCCAAATTGAACCTTTAATGGTGTTGCCAATCATAGAGCACCCTTAATTCAATCAAAAGCTAAACATACTGGAGCGTAACCACAATTGTTTGAGGAGTCACACAGTTCTCACTTCTGGCACTGAGACTCTTGTGTCTAATTGTTTTCAATTGCTTCGCGAACTGCTTTTGCACCCTATAATCCATCCTGTGCACTAAGTGCGTTCAAAGAAACATTCTCGGCACCCTGAGTTGAATCGCATTCAATTCTGAGCACAAAAATGCTCTACATCATTACAGCCTTTCCTCTGCTGTCCAGTCAGAGGAAAAACAGCTAGAGTGGCTAGACTGCTACGTATCGGCTCAAAGACTCAAAGAATCAAATTCTCGAGTCAAGTTTTCAAACTGAGTATGCTAAAAGAATGTTATCTTTGGCTGGTAATCATACATCATACGTACATCAGACGCCGCTCATATTTTATTTGAAGTATATCAGCATATTTTGCCATCAAACTGAAGATTTAGAGTCTCACAGGCTCGACAAAAACGACTGCGGAACTCTTCTGTTCCTCGGTCTGTCAAAATGTTGAATCATAGTTTGGGTTCTAAGTAGGTCTCAATGTTCCTGTGTAGACTAAGCGTTGAATGTAAAAGGGAGCGATTAAACTGGCACTAATTCATAATCTATGATGTAATATATGGCCATAGTATTTGTTTTGTTGTTTGGTAAAATGTTGTGTTCATGTGATACAGAAATGACGTAGAAATTGAATAAGAAGAAGGAATGTCTTTCATTTGTCCTGTTGTAGATTGAATAGAAAGTTGATAGTGGCATCCTGTCTCATCATATTAATAAGCAGCATATTGGAGTGACTCCACTATCGATAGCTAGCTTTTTCTTATTCGGTTAGCTAACAATATTAGCTTATGTCATCAGCTCGCCTAGCTGAGCGATTGACAGCAGCTGACTTTGCAGTTGTCCAACAAGAGCAAGCCAGCCATTCTGTCTATGCAAACCTCTGAGGATATAAAGATCACACTGGACCTGGTCACACTGTGTCACAAGTGTGTTCAGTGTGATTGGATCCGTAATAGTTCAGGCTCAGTTTTGGCAAATATTTAAGACCACTTCGCAGCCTTGGGAAACCTTGTTTATGTGATGTCGAATACAAGCAGTGTTGCAATTTAAAAATTGGTGTTGTAACTGGTTTTCTGTTTCCAAATGGCTAAAGGCTGATCCTGTTGCAAGGCCATTTTGGTCTATGCCTATTGATGAGGACCCGAACCAAAGCAAAATATCATCTGAGCACGGCCAGACCACAATGAGTGAGGTGAAATTTGTGGGCTGGCTTCGCAAGACTAAGCAAGAGGGTCTGTGGTGAGAAAATAGCCATACGGTGCTAAAATTCTAAAATCTGATGCAAAACTGCCCAAAAAAGGTAAGACTTAGGCAAAATTGGAAATGCAAATAGATCTTAGGGAAACAACTGGACAGTAAAGTGGGCTTCCAGAAAAAGCAGCAGATTGCTGACTTCAGTAGTTCCCCATCTCTAGAAAACCTTCATTTGCTTTACCAAGAACCATCATAAAGGAAGCACTACTTCCTGCAATAGCATTGAACTTTGCTGTAGACAAAGGTGCAGAATCGTCCAATATGAATCGACTTCCTTCGGGTACTGGGCTGTAGTGGACAATGGCCAGATGGCCCACCTTGACATCAAGGTTAGACCACTTAAGTTTAAACACAGTTTGATCACAGTTAAGCATGTCCCAGCCAAGAATATTGTGTAATCACCTTGTCATGGGACATGTTTGGTGTCAAAATGTACCCTTGTCTTGCCCAGAGGTCCAAGTACATACCAATGATAATGAAATTAAGATGATGAAATTACAGAACAGTGAAAATATTTTCACGTCAACACCAATAGCAAGAGCTGCCTTCTAGGAATACTCTCCAAGTTCATGACATGAAGTTTTGCTTGAATTTCCTTTTCTCTGGAACAAATTAGGACCAGCCAAACAAAAGTGATATTATACTTAAAGACAATCCTAATTTTTTCCTCTAGCCACATCCCCCTGGAAGCGACTGCAGATGTCTGAAACCCTGCACAATCGCTAAGGCAAGACATAACCAATGCTGCAAATCTTCTGACAGAGCCACGCATACTTTAACTGAGTAGCCTCTCTGTACAAAGTGCTACTTTTAGCCACGGCACCCAGTTTGGGGAATCTGGGCCACATCACAACAAGGAACAATACAAAAGGGACAAACAGGACAGACAGGGGTCTCTTTCATTTAGTCAGTGTGGACACTTGGCGGCCTAATACCACATACTGTTTTGCCTTCTATGTCCCATGTAGCGCTCTGTCTCGCTCTTTGAGCTCCCTGTGCTGATTGTAATTGAGTGTGTGTGTGTGTGTGTGTGTGTGTGTGTGTGTCAATATGCAGCCAAACTAGGGCAGTGAGTCCAGCTGAAGCCTCATGCACAGCTGTGAGTCTAGAAGAGGCCCTTTGTGTTGGGATACATTCATGCGCCCTGAAGGAACATAAAATTGTAAGTCAGTGCATAAGAAAGGTCCTGGTATAGTTAGAGGTAATGGATGCATTTTGGATGTCTAAAGCCAAGTACAAAGCTCTTCACTGCTGCTCTCTGACAAATATTCCTGTCGTCGTTAGCCTCTTGATTATCTCATTCTACATCCATTAGTGCCGGGTCGCATTTCTGCATCCAGTAATTCACCGTTTTCCCTTGACTCCCAGACAGGGGAATTGCTCACTCTCACACCATCAACATCAACTCATTGGAGTCCATTAATTTCAGATAAAGTGCAGCTAGGGCTACCGAGGAAAGTCAACTGATGTGTGGATGCTGAGAGGAGAAAAAAGTTGACCGTGACTGATCTACTTGTGCTAATTGGCTGTCAACAGCAACTCACATTTGCATTCCTCCAGGCTGACCAGTGATTCCACCTGCTTTTATGCAAATGTGCATTTGCATTTGAAAAGACCGAATTAAAAACGGCAGCAACTCATCTGTTTAAAGAAGTCGTGGAAACGTACGTTTTCCGCAGCTTTCAACTGCATCTTTTAATCTTTCTGTCTTTCTTAAATTGTAAAAAAAAAGTGCTATAGAAATAAAGTTTGATTAAATTAATGCCACATTAGGGTAAAGCATCAATCAAACAGCAGAGTTACTGACACTCTTTTGATTCTAAGATTATCTTGTGTCCTCTGGAGAATACTCACATAGAACTGGCTGACTCTTTGGTTGCACATTTGAAAGGAAACATATGTCATGTGATCTTAACAAGGGCTTCGTTACAGCCAATCACTGTGTAAAAGACTAGAGAAGAAATCGTTGTTTGGAGAACAGTTAATGTGTGTGAAGTTCTGAAGTAGTTCAGGGATTCTTGTGTTTATTTTCCACTAACGCTAGCAAGAGGTTGACTCATCAAAATGATGACAATGCAGCACAAATACTTGACTGACCACTCAGTACGAAGGAGCTGCATCAAATCACAGTATAAATGCAATCAGATGCTCTAACGCCACCCATAATCAGTTAGGACAGAGACATCCAGTGAATGCATTATAAGATGGTCCTAAGTGATTGTTCAGCCTGTCATATAGCAGATGGCCTACTCAGTGCTCAAAAGCAGGATCAGCCATTATGAACACACACACACACACACATCGAGGAAATTTCGTTGCCACTGTGCTAATCTATGCTGACAAAATTAGAGAGGAACCTTGACCAGCGAAACTCTGACCTGAATCTAAAGCTTGAAATCACTTTAAAGTGGCCTGAATGTTTTCTCACCCTCCAACCACCCACAAACACACACACACACACACTGTCTGATGTTTCTGTTCATCCACCTACTTCGTATTACTCAACAGGTTTTTGAAAGACAAAATGACTTAAGGCCTGATCACACAGCATGCACATTTGGCAGTGAGAGGTGCTGTTTTCTAATTATTTTCAGTATGTTTTTAAGTGTTTTTTTTTTTTTTTTTGCACTGCCTCTGCACCCCGTGCGCCTCAGTTTTAAAAAATGCTCTGAGCACAGAGAAAAATATTCAGTATTCAGTGCTGAGTGGAAAGATCGTACATCACTGCAGCTTTTCCACTGCTGTCCAATTAGATGACACAGAGACAGCCTTTTTTCTATTAAGTTTAAGTTGGTGGTTGTTGTTTTTTTAAACCTTGATTTACTCAGAGTAAAATCATTAAAAGGTCCCACATTGTAGAAAGTGAGATTTCCTTTTGGTGCTATATAAATACTGCAAAAGTATTAAAACACTTAATCCACTGCAAAATGCACACAGTCCATATTCAGAGACTATGAATGTCTCTGAATATGGGCTGTATGAATATGGTTGTAATGCTCTCAGCACAGTCCACCCGGACTAAATCCGCAATCCCCAGGCCACAATCTGTTACCTGTGGTTGCCCTGAACGTACATCACTCAGAAAACAATGAGTCAATTAGAGAGATTCATTAATATTAATGAGACAAATTGCAACACAAAATGTCCCGCTCTTGCTAGAGCTCCTGAGATAATAGTGAGAGATGGTTTTTGGTACTTAAAACCACAAATATATCTTCATATGGTTGTCAAAACGTCAGATAAAACTCCAGAAATGTCTAAAATATAAGACATTTAACAGCATTTAGCAGGGACTGATTTCTTCAGAACATTATCTAATCTGTACAAGTTCTCATCTCCTGTGTTGAACGTCATTCAAGGGTTGATATCGCTGAGAGAAGCTTCCTGTCTCTTATTTCACGCTGCATCCTACAACCCGAGCGACCCCCGGAAATTATCTCGTGACTCCCCCTCGGGGGATCTCGACCGCCAGGTTGAGAACCACAGAGTTAAGTGACTGACAGCAGCTGAAGCTGTCTTTGCCGGTCATGACCAGGATGCTTCTGGTGCTACATGTGCAAGCTTCTAAACCAAAAAATGAATTGGTGTAACTAATGT
Organism: Argyrosomus regius; assembly: GCA_946959425.1. NCBI lineage: Eukaryota > Metazoa > Chordata > Actinopteri > Sciaenidae > Argyrosomus > Argyrosomus regius. Next base: position 7,739,437 of record OX336899.1, on the reverse strand, counting down.
TAAAAAGACAAAGCAAATTGTTTAACATGTGTTAGGCCGCAATTCAGACTACATCAAGCGCTGTGACGATTAGCTGCAGGACTGTGTTGTGGTGTTTGTGCTGGGGGTTTGGGTGTGTTTGTGATGAACATAACCGCTATGAAATAACTTTTTCGCTCCCGGCGCTCCCTTACTCTCATTCACTGTCTATGTCACTCGACCACAGCTGTTTCTCGGTCTCTTAAAACAAACTTAGTGTCACTATTTTGCATCATACTGTAAGCTGCAAGCCAAACACAGACATAGAAGCTGGGTACATGAAATAAACCAAACCAGAACACAACTGGGAGAGTATCATTTGGTCTATGAACTCCACATGGATACCACCTGGTGGAGGAGTTTAAACGGTCTGATTGGCAACCGCAGAGTGACATCAGGTTGCACTTCTTCAAACTTCTCTGCTGCAGGTTGATGCGTTTTTCTCTTGGTATACGCTACGACCCCGCCGCCAACCCCTAAATGCAGCACTCCCATTCAAACAAATAGGAAGAACTGCATTTTTACTGTAGATTTGGTCTGAATCAGACCTCCAAATCAGGCACTGAATAAGGCCTGCCAAGTGGTTCTCGACCCGGGTGGTGGGATCCCCAAACACACAGTTAGAGACAGGAAGCAACTTTCAGCGATGTTAACCCTTGAATAACATTCAACGTGGGCAATGGCACAATGACAAAAACACTACCCTCACGAACACCGACCTGATTATTCAGGGAGTCGTGACTCATTTGCAATTTGTAAACTGTCTCAAATAACTGTCATATGAGCGATTTCTGATCCGCTGCCTCAGGTTAAAGGTTGATTGACTTCAGGCAACACATACACTACAAACAATAACTGACAGTTGGTAAAGACTGAACTTGGTCTAGGCCTACACGAGTCACAATGCCTCCCCACCATACAATTATCCATCCTACATACTGTCAAGAAACGTCTGTATAAACACATTCCATCCATGTGAGGATGTTTTTTTGTTTTCTTTTCTAATCTGTGGAGCAGAGTCCTGCATTCGTCCAGTTTTTAAACCTGTTCCCCATAAAAGCTTGATACCAGAAACCAAACAAATGACAACAAATGATGTTATTCCTCTATTAATTCCAGACCCAACCCTATCTGACACGTTAACATAAGACCGGACTTGACATGTCATCAAAAAAGGATTGTATAAAAATAACTAAACACAAAACACACACAGATACATGTAGATTGTGAAGACACACCCTGCATATTGTATCCACAGTTGCCACAAGGTGCATAATTTCATGAATTATCTAAATCAAGTCATCAGGATTTAACAGTTCTGAACTTGTTTGCTTTTCCACACACAAGCGATCCAACTCTCCAAACCCCATTATGTCTCTGTTGGTGCTTTTAAGTATCTGATCAAACAACAAGCGCTGTCATATCATGGTCTATTTTATACCTACCACTTTTTCTTAACAGTGCCTTTATTTTACATTTATTTGGTTGGATTATTGGCAGCTGCAGCAAAACCATTCACTGTGGCGAGGAGGCTGGAAACTATTTAAAAAAGCATTGTTATTCATTACTGTTATTCACTTAAGATTTAGTCCCTCAGCAATTATTCTTCTTCTCCGGCTTGACACAAAGCGAGCCAGGCTGTGATTTGGAACCGCAAAGCACAAAGATCCTCTGGAGAAATCAGCTTCATCCACTGAACAAAATTAAGAAGATGCTTGTATTTCTGCCTTCATCTGAAGCAGCCTGTTCAGAAACACTTGTTGCCATGGAGTCGGTTGGTTAGCTGTGGGCTACAACTTCAGCCCTGTTTTCTTATTTAGCCTATATATGTTTACATTTTGGCAAATTAGCACCATTTAAAGCTGTTAGCGGTTCCTATTTATGGATATACAGACAACTATTATTAGATTAACTTAAAAGCATGATATCTAAGATAGTGATATCCTCAGGGAGGGTCATTTAAGCAATATTACATGAGAGTGATTGATGTGATTCAGTCGTAGGTATCACGACCTCGAGTGTGATTTTGCTTTTATACAACAGTTCTACAAGAGCCAATTATTAATTCACCCTAACAAGTGACAAGAGATTATGATTTGTTTGTTTTACCATTTATTTGCCTCCGCCAACACAAATAGTTCTGTGACTGGACTGGGACTGCACTGTTGCCAAACAACACATCTTCATGTTTTCATATTTTCCTGAACAGCAGCTTGCTAGCTTTGATCTATGAGTCTCTATGTTACGGCAGCCCAGTCGACGTTAATATTTTTGAGACTTAGTCAAGTCTGAAAACAGTTCAAAGCCCCTGTTGTTTGCCTCATGGTGTTTTTGCTCTTCTCTAATTTGTCTGATGTCACTGATGAGCACACCTGAGGGTCTGTGCCAGCTTTCTTTCCTTCCCTTCATCCCCTTCGTTCATTATCTGTGGAAAAATGTTCATATTTGCGGTGCAAAGTTCATAAAAAATTAAGATTCACAACAGCCGTTCATTAAACAAATGAAAAGAGTGATATGTAGTTAAAAGTCCCAGGAATTGAACACTTGTCCAATCAAATTACTTAGTTGGATCAAACTGTTGTATAATTGGAAATATGTGTATCATGTTGATGATGTGAGTTGAGTTTTTGATGCAAATTGCGGCAAATCTTGTACCACCATACCTCCATGAGCCGCGAGCCACAATTCAAACTGCTGACCATGTTGTTAAGCCACAATATCAGCAATATCAGCAAACTACAATAACTGACTTCCTGTTGTTTTTTTGAACACCTGCATGCACCTCACATGCCCCACACATCTATTATGACAGTGACAAGGACAGAGGATGATTTCGAGCTTCTTTCCTCATATGTATGATGTCTTTTAGCACAGGCTAAAATAAAAATGCGCAGTGGGAGGAAGTCATCCTCCTCGCCTTATCCTCATTCACAGCTTCTTGTTAGAGACACAGTCTCGGTGGAGACGAAATCACAGAGGAGAAGCAGATATAAAAACAAAATGGTGCAATAAGACCATGCGAGAGAGAGGGAGAGAGAGAGAGAGAGAGAGAGAGAGAGAGAGAGAGAGAGAGAGAGAGAGAGAGAGTCAGCTATTTCAGTGCATTGTAATTTCAGAGAGCGGAGTGAGTCAGCAAAAGAGGAGAGAGAGAGAGTGAGAGTGGATGAGGAGAAAGACGGAAGGTTTGAAAACGGGGGAGGCGATCAGGGAGGATGACAGATGGTCGGTGTAAAGGAGAGCAAAAGGAGAAAAATGAATTAGGCAAACTACAGAGCAGCACTAAACAGTATCCAGAGTCCAGAGGGCCCTTTGAAACAGCGGGGTGATGAAACCTCCTGTGCTTGTTGGCAGTGGGACAGCGCAGGGGCCACGCAGCGCTGAGCACCACAGCCAAAGCCTTACATAACAGGCCACAGTGCTGAACGCTCTCATTCCAGCACCCCTTTAAGGTGAAGGCACCCTAGCCATAAGAACTGACAGAGAGTTTCAAGCCTTGCAATCGGCATATATAAAGATAAAATGTCCTTAATGCCGTACAATTTATTTGAAAATACATGAAATCAAAGTGTCGGAATATTCCGAGCATTTGTGGCTGTATATCACCTTTTTAATGTATGTAAACACACACACACACACACACACACACATATATATATATATAAATGATTTCACACATGAAAGATTTTTTCAGGGGAAACACTGAAGATTGATTTAAGAATTTATACCGCAATCTTCACGGCTGAATCCGATCAAAAAATGAGGTTTACTATCCAGCCAGAGAAAGTCAAATGATCCAGTCGTTTTCTGGGCAGGACATTAACAAGCTCTAAATCTTGCACACCCTCATCTGATCCCACATGGAACAAAAACATACATGTGATTTGGTTAAGTCCAGAAGTGTGGTTAAAGCACTATCTATTCTTTTTCTTTTTTTATTCTGGCTCTACTGGATAGTTGGTAGTTGGACAGGAAATGAGGTGAGAGAAAAAGGAGCATCAAACCAGGAGCGGTGCGGTCATAATGTGTCTTAGTCGTCGATAGCTATCGATGTTTTGATATTAAAAATTAATCAAATGACTTTGTGCTAAGGTGAAACAGGTTGTTGTGTCAAACACTCAGAGAATGACCAACTAACTCTGCAGCTCTAAGTCTATGCAGCTATTTAGCTCGCTATTACAGCTGCACATTTACCGGATTTACTGTTCAGTCTTTCCTTTAGAAAAAAAGCACTAATGAGCATGCAGACAAAGTTAGAAACTGGTTGAACATCTGGCTGCTAAAACCTCAAATAATAGACTCACCCCACTCTAAAAACAATGATGATCTGTGACTGCTTTATATGTAAAAACTAGAAATGTCCAGAGTCAATCCTAAGGCTGAACTCTACTTTGTTCACCCTATGCTGCATTTCACTGCATATAAGAGTGTGTGAATGTATATATATAGCTGCACTGGTGACTGACTGAATTTTCATTAGCAAAGATCAGCGTAGAAAACATTCAGGTAGCAGCTTCTTATTTTCAGCTGACGCTGACAGGCGCTTTTGCTGGTTCAAATGATTAACATTGCTGGCGGCAGGTTATATCAGCAGCCGCTAATTAATGTTAATTCCATGGGTAACTTGATGGCAGGCCAAAATTAAACTTGGCTGTTGTCGGGTTAAAGTGCTCTCTGCAGCCCTGGGTCTGTACCCAAAGATCGTTAATGAGGTAAACGAAACGAAGCTCCTCTCCATAACACCAGTGTTCAACCACAAGTAGACTCAATCAACATTTATTTAAATATAAGTATTGGAACACATTTGTGTTTCTTGGCAATTGAGGAAAGGTCACTAAAATCAAAAGAGTCTATTGCCTTGTGAGCAAGGGACCATTTAGACAAACAACAATAGGCCTGCAACAGGTAGGTTATCAATTCAGCTGCTCAAATCATTTAATATGTCTGAAAATAGTGAAGGATGTCCCAGTTTCTCAGAGACCAAGGTGTCTTTAGATGTCTTGTTTTGTCAAACCCAAAGATGTTCAGGTTAATATGATATTAAAAAAAAAGATAAAAGCGGGATATGAAACCTGCACTTTCTTTCTAATGATTACCAAAATAGTCGGCTGATTATCTTTCTGTCAATGAACTAATCAAACAGTTGGCTAATCAACAAATACAGATGCTACAAACAGGTTAGGGCATCAACAAAACCCTTAGGTATTATTGTCTTTTCAGTATGAGCACAGAAGTGTTGGTCGAACACGCCAAGCAAGTGACAGGCCTCACCATTCTTAGGCCATTCAGAGTTTTCCATCTTAGTTTACTTACTTTCCTACTGCACCATCTGCTTCCGTAAGTGAACTCCTACTGTACGTAGCAAGGAAGCCTTTTTGAAACTCACAGAGGACATTCAGAGACTTATTTATGTTATGATGGGTGTGTACGCTTAAAACAATAAATAGTTAACCAACTACTTAATAAAGACTTGGGTGTGTCTGTGATTGCTTCACGTGTTTTATAGCTGTATCTCTCTTTTGTCTACTGTGGTTACTGTTTGTGGAGAAATATTTGCTATCTCTGACTTTCACTCTTTATAACTCTTCCACACTGGTACCAAATGGTGGTCCTATTGGGCATTTGTAGTCATTGAGCAAGGCCATTAAACCCAACTGCCCCAGTTGTGGTTGTACTGGGCACCTTCCAGGTGTGAATGTGTAACTGTGTGAATGTGATCAGGGCGTTCCTATAAGAGAGACTGACATTTAATGCTGTTTAGCTTTGCTAGCAACACTAGACTTAATACCATGCATCGTATGTTAGTCCCTTAACATCAACCCTGAAAGGCATCCGTGGTCCTCAAAACAGTGTCTGTCTTTTTCTATCATCTCTTAACTTTGCTTCCTCTTCGTCACACATAAGATATTTCTACCTCTTCATCCTGCCCCTCCCTTGTCTCTCTCAAGATGAATAAGGGGCAGCAACAGTACTTGCAATAAAATCAGCGAATCAGCACCTTGAACAGACAAACCTCAAGGACCTCCCATCATCCCACTGCTCGGATGTGCACAGATGCAGAGCCAATATTACCTGAAATGCAGCCTTATATGTTTTTTTCAAATGTTGACAACAAAGGAAGGATTTTTTATCTTTAAATTAAAAAAACGACGAGCCAAGTATCACTATTACCACAGTTTCGACTCCCTTCCCATAAAGGTAGTATGAAACTTTGTTATAAATGGAAATCCCCAGTTTGTTTAGCACTTTGTTCACATTGCGGAAAAAACCCCTTAACCCCTAAACAAAGTTGCTGTTTTCACATCTGATGACCAAACAAGCCCAGCAAAGGGAAACCCAAGACCACAACAACAAGGAAACCCATGCCAAGGTTTCAAGTATCATCTCAGGGCTGTTTGGATCTGCAAGCACCCAAATGTGAAACAGACCTTCTTGTGATCACGCACGCTTCAGACCAATCATGTTAAACGATAAGGCTGTCGTTATTATATGTTTTTTTGTAGTCAGCAAGTCACACGAAAAGACTAAACCAGAACGGTCTGTAGCATTCCTCCCCTTTGCTCCCACTTAACAAGTTATTCTCACAAATAACAGGAAGTAGTCATAAATATATAGTTTTATTACCTAAAGCAAATGTGTTCTTTGTAATCAAATACATAATGCATTTGCTGGGGACTATTTTCAGTGGTGGATTAATTAAGAGAATATTTGGGGCAGCAGGACAGAATATGTGGGTCAAAAGTTCATTAGGTATTTGGGTCTTTTCGTGGGATTTGTTGAATAAGAACACATCTAGAATATCATTAGACCTATTCTACTCAAACTAACCAATGAACACACAAGGACAACCTTGACACACGACGATATAAGTCTTGTGAGTGCCATTCATAACATATAAGCTACAGAATCATATTTCTAGTAGCGGTTAAAGTTGTTCATCCATATTAACTATGTACTGCAGCTCATTGCCAGCACTGCTTTAGTTTATCTCCATGCCTACTAGTATTACAGAGTTCTCTTTATTTTACAAGCTGCTGACAGCTGAGACAGCTTCAGTATATACTGTAGGAGAATGTTAACATGACTACTAGCATGATGGGTGAACCAAAATACAAAACAGATGTTTAGACATGGATCAACGACATCCCAAAAATTTGCGGGTGGGAAACAACATAGAAAAAGCAACTGGTGTGCGCCATTAGCAAGGTCCTCCTTCGCCTTGCCAGTCCATGTGGTATCGATATTCTTCAAAGATCACGTGCCTTCTTACCCCAACTCACCCCATCACTTGGAGTGCACCACGGAGCAGCACAGCCAGGGGCAGAAAAGTGAAGATGAAGGCTTTTACAGCTCCTCTCCCTCTATCTCCATGAATAATTCAACCCCATCCAAGCCTGAGAGCGTTTTTCAACTTTCCCTGAAGCATGAAAACACAGCGTAGCTCCACACTGTCTGCCAGGGGGTTCATAAGCTCCTCATACCTAACATAAATCCACTCCCGATTATAACAGGATCACATTAGGCCACACAACTAGAGGTTTTGCTGAAGGCACAGGCACAGGTAATGTGTAAACCTACACAGGGCCTTGTGCTATCCGTTTTTGTAGAAATCACACACTGAATCTGGATTTAGAAGCTGAATTTGAAACTGATGTGGAAAATCAGAGAAACACAAGGTTTGTGCAAAAAGAAAAAACAACACGTTCACTGATATAGCCTTATATAATATTCAGAACACACAACAGAGCTGAGCTGCATTTGTGAATCTTGGTAGAAGATAGTATGAATCATTTCAAATCTGGAAACAAACACCACGTGTTTTACAAAGTACTCTCAAGCGCTCCTGTCCACTTCCACTACTGCATGTGTTTGTGTATCAATCTGTCCTTTTTTTTTTCTATTAAATTTAATTAATCTCTGTAAATACTGACATATTTTTGCATTGTTTTGGATTCAGAATATGAAATGAAATGCACAAAATGCTAGTGCACATTCTATTAAATGTACATACTAAAATGAAATTAGTAATACCAAAGTTTCAGGTACTTTCCATTGCTGGGAAAGTTGTTGTTATCTTAAGTCTCATCCAAACAAAGACAAGAAAGGTTAAGTAAATGTTCCAAAACAATTAAGGCACATTGTCACTGAGTAACACTGACATCATGGTCTCATAAAGCTGATATTGTTGACATATTAGCAAACAGTTGCCTGTTTACCAATCCAGGAGACACAAGGCAACATTGGTGTTGGAGTTGTATTTCTGTCCACGTAATATTCACTTTACTTTTAGCTCTGTTTTGGTCTCCACCAACTCCTGAACCTTTGTCGTTGAGGGTCATAAAACTCAACCAAATCAGGGAAGTTTGAGATGTAAAACCAAAATAATGAGCTGAAAGGAACTGGACCTGAGGGGAACTGCACGGCTTGGTGATAATTCTCTGTGGGTTTGTCACTATGAGTGACTTCTTTCACATTACACAGTCATTCAATGCTTTGTTAATCATCTAGACCCCAGCAGATTTCAAGCTTCACTGAGATCCCTCATTCAAATCAGCATTTTTTCCTACTCAATCAACAAAGAGTTCTATTTCAAAAACAGAAAAAAGTTCACAATTACAAGTTGTTTTTATTTAAAAAAACACAACTTCTTCTTTAATTTCGATACCAAATATTAGGCATTTGTACCTTTTAAAACTGTTGTAAATAGCTATTACCTTTACAACACTACATCTACGTTAGAAAAAAATCACCCAATTTCTATGTGTAAAAGTAACTGCGAGCTGTCAGTCCTTCCTGTCGACTCTTCAGCAAACTATCACCTAGAAAACAACCTCCGTCTCTGCTGTGAGAGCCGGGTAGGTCCTGCTGTTCATCTATGTGATTATGTGATGAAATTTCAAGCAACCCACATTGTTATCACAAACAATAGTAATGTAGTACCAGGTAGTGTCTTTGGCAACTTATATGAGAAAAGATCTTCGAATCTATGTGCAAATATAGGTGCGAACCAGTCAGTGCTCCCTGCCGACTCTTCAGCGAACTGTCCCCCGGAAAACACAATCCATCTCCGGCAGTGAGAAACTACTGAAGGTACAGTTAATATTCAATATGGAGTAAAAGGAGATGACAACTTACCTGTAGCGGTGTCAGCGGTTGATTATCACAATCCAGTCACATGGAAGAGAAAGAAAGGATACAACATGAGCCTATCGCACAGCTAGTCAATTTGTACTTGAGATGCATAAACCGCATACACTGCAAGAGACATGAAAACTTGAGTTGGCTGATCTAGTTTAAGTGGTCTGTGTTTAACTTTAGGGCCTCCCTTTGATGCTATCTTTGCCCAGCTGCATTTGTTTAAAGCACAACCAAACGCTGAATAGATTATATATCTGTGTGAAAATATTGCTGTCGGTAACCTGCTTAGTGAAGGATGGTGAAGGAAGTGTGTCTCTGCATGAAGATGGTGCAAAAGATAATCTACTGTCAAAATCTAAACACAGGTTAAACTCAGCACTGTGTAACCTACATGCGAAATGACAAATACCCGTAAGAGCATGTGGTTAATTCAATACTTTTCTGCACAGAGCAGGGTTTTGAAAGAGTCAACACTTTGTCAATACTTGTATCTGTATCCAAGAACATTCAATGAGGGCATAGAGAATAATAGAAACACAATAACAAGGGCTCTTGAAACCAAGTCAGTCCATTTGGAAGTGAGTCTCTCAGGGGTAAAATTAGATACATCAGGTACATATTCAAAGCAGGCAAGATGGATGACGCAAATAGATCGTACCTGTATGGAACCACATTTGTTTGACAGTAGTTATCTTAGATATCGTGTGGAAGAGTTGCTTCGTCCACTCTGTCCTGGTGATATTCAGTGGTTAACTGATTTTAATCACCAGGAGAAACCCTACTTGTACACAGCTATTATTAGCTGGGGTTCTCCTGCAATATTTTAAGAATTGCAAAGGTCATTCTTGATTCTGTGCTAATCTTTCATATCTCAACAGAAGGAATTCCAACCCAAATTGCTTAAACTTGCAGTATTTTGAGGTCATCTGATAAAATAATCAGTCATGTGCAAGTGATTTGGATTTTAATTATTTCCTTGAGCTTGAACGCTTAATGTCGTGAAACAGTTGCACTTAGGCTGAAAAACTACTTGGTTAGGTTCACAAAAACATAATAATAACGTGTGTTATGCACCTGATGTAACTTGAATACATTAGGCAAGTTAATTTAAAAGAAGTCAACGTTTACTTTTGGATTAGATTGGATTGGATTTGGAGCATTCTCAGTGTCACAGTTTTTTTGACCGATCCATTCACTCCAACCTCCACCTTATGCAGACTTTCTCAGTCTTTAGACCACGTCACCTTACTGTGACTGTGTCACATTTTGAAACGCCGACCCAGTGACCAAGTGGCAGTATTTGATGAGTTTGGAGTGAGAACAGGCTGATTAAGACATTGTTAACCCTCTATGGAGATCTGCTGCATAAAAACACTGTACATTTCTGTTCGAGTTGAACAAATGAGATACACTGTGTTAATGAGTGAGCGTTAGAGGTGATGGTTGGCATTGTGGTAGATTTCTGGCACAACTTCGCATAATTCAAAGGTGCATTAAGATAGGAAATAGTCCACGTAGCAACACTTATTACACTTACTAGTATAATAGTATATATACTAGTATAATGGACAACACATCAATCCTCCTCTGCATAACACTGCCTTATTTATCACCATTTGCCAGCAGACATTCAGCCTTTCAAACAACATTGTCACAGCAGGAGCTACATTTGGTTTGTTCTGCTCCATTCATTTATTGTTTATGCGTACAGCTACTGTTGATAGTAACTCAGCTACTCCTACATGTGCTTCACAATAAATGCATTTTAATGTGAACACAGTGGTAGTTCTTTTGAAACAATCTCTCACATGATTTGACAAGCCATGTCTCTTTATGATGTCAAAAGTTGATGAGACTTGTTAAATTTGAAATACTGCAAGCAGGGTAAATGAGAGCTGGTCGTCGAACAATGACTGACAGTGAACTTTTATCAGCTGAATTTGCTGGAATTTATACGGCAGTTTGGTTTTAGTTTGGAAGTAAAAGATAAAAAAGATGTTTCCATGCAGTATAAGATGGTTTTTAAGATGCTCTTTGAACTAAGCTTCCAATTAAGTATAGGGTTCCCTGCAAATGCATATCTTCTGGATTTTAATTTGGAACTGTTAGTCAGTGGACCTGATTGGTCTTGCAGGGTTTACAAAGCTCAATTATGTAGCTAAAAGCAATCCCAGTATAAGCTTCCTCAGTAATGAAATGAATCTTAACCTTTTAGCACCACTCTCGACACCACTCATAGATGCATAGATTTGTGTGTCATCAGCAAAGTAATGATGTCCGAGGAGCGACATCAGGGCTGATCAAGAGAGTGGTGTCTACTATACAAAGCCCAGTTCTTCTCTGACCCTTTGTTTATTGAAACCCATTAGGTAACCAGCTGTCAAAGATACACCCCATTGCTCCCCGATAAAGCAGCAGTGAATCTGCAGTAACAATTTCTAAGGAAACATTTTTGTGCTGCTTATGAGACCTTACCAAATCTAAAACTTGACAGACTTCTTTTTCACACAGATAATCTGACATGCCATGGCAGGAAAAGCACAGATGTATTTCATAACATTAATAATGATGGCTGCATTCAACTAAGAGGTGGTCCTGGTATTGTGCTGACTCACTGGAATACCTTACTGGAACACTTGATGAACTTGAACTTAGCCATCACTGAAGTTATCAATTACACCTGTGCTTTTCCTACTATAACAAGTCAAATTTAATTAGCATTCTGGGAATGTTAATGGTGATGGCGCTACATGGGAAGTTAACAGGATAGTGTGAACTGTTATATTTCATTATGAGGTGCATGTGAATATCTGTATCAGTTTTCATGAGAATACATCCAGTAGTTGTTCATTTTGCTTAAAACCACAAATCAACCTTATAATGGTTCTTGCTGAAAACTCATTCAATCATTCATCATCTGGCAACCATGAAGGCTTGTACACAGTTTTATAGCAAGTATTTCAGTCTGGATCAAAATGGTGGAAAGACTGACTGACAGACCCACATTGACATCCCCTATGCCACACCAACAGACCGGGGGAACATTGAGATACCCGCCAAATGTATGAGGTTGTTCTCAATCGTATCAAAGGGTGCATTTATTGTGAATCTAGCATCAAATGTGCTCTTATTTGTGCTCTCTAACTGAAACAAACAGTTACAATGAATAAGATCTGTAAAAACAGACAGATAAGTAACACTGTCCCTGCTACCACGGCTGAAGGAAGATTAGGCTACCAAAGGAAGATTAGAGATAGTGTAGGCTACTTAATGCGTAACGAAATAAGCTTATCACCGCCCAGTCATCAGGGCACACTGGGCATACTTTCCACTGATATAATACTGTGTTGTCACAGTGTTGCCTCAGCCTCAGATATTCTATTAATTTGGCTGGCATTATGATTTTCACCGCTGCAGTTACAGCATGCCACAGAATACAACGAACAAATTTTTCTATGATTTGCTCTCCTGCTGTGTAATTTTGTATCTCGATTAAGGATGTCCAAATTCTTGTCTGGTTTTTGTACGACAAGGCCAACGTAGATAATTGCTTTTGTCTGAATCGCTCAGGTCAACGTATCAGGAAGTGGACCAAATTACATGTTCCCAAAAGAAACAGCTGTGCACAAGAGAAGACGGACAAATAACAGACTGGAAAAAAAAAAAAAAAGAAAAGGTCAACTTGGTGTAAGACAAGACTCCAGCTTTTTTTAAAAAAGCACCAGCACCCTGCCTTTCTTTTATATTGGGAAAAACACTAATTCTGGCTGCCACACTTTTATTTGTGTCTGTGTGTGTGTGTGTGTGTGTGTGTGTGTGTGCTTTTCTGGGAACTGCTGCACAGTTTGCTCTCCTCACTGAACTTTAAATTTGTATGCTGCACAGTAACCTCTGTGATCAACAGCAGTGTTTTCCAATCCACAGGGGTCCCTCTTAGAGAAATGTCAAAGAACTTTTTCTTTTCAACCAAAATACAACACACATTAGTTCCAGGCTGTTTTGCCGAAATGGCAATTAAAAACGGTCAACCTTGGAGGCAAAGTAAGTTTAAAGTGCACTGCTGAACTTTCAAATATGACTGTCACACTTAATACTTTGAATCTCTGTCAGTTCATTTATTTAAATTACTATGGCATCACTGCTTTGCAGTATGTATGTGTTCAATATTCTGTATAAGAATATAAGAAAATATTAAAAGTCAGCATTATAAAGTTCTGCAAGCATTTAGCTGTAGTAACTAGAGGCTTCTGTGAATAAACATAGACACAGTAATTGGTTAATTCAGAGTTAGCTCTGCAACGGTTGATTTATTTTTTTCCCAGAAAAGACAATGAACTGTGTCGAGTTTAAAAAAAAAGACACTCTTCTTCTGTGGTTTGTGTCGCTAACAGGAGCTAGCTAGTTAGCCAGCTGGCATTTGGTGAGTCTGCTAGGAGCCTGCGGGCTTGTGATTGGCTAAAAAGTGAGCGTGGGTGGGCATTGGTGACAGCTCTAGAGCAACCAGCAACCTCTGTGGCTGTCAAATGAAGCAAATGCAGAAGTGCAAAAAAACTGCAGTTCCTCAAACGGCCACTTGAGGTTGGCTACAGAACGAGTCGATCTCCATAAGCCCCCATGTCAAAATGTCCAACTTCACAGCAGAAATAAACATGTTTACAGCCAACAGTTTTGGTCTCTATAGCTAATTTCGCCTGTACTGAGGGTAAATTTCTATGTAACTCATCTGCTCAGATTATATTAAGGCTTAAAGTTATGCTGAATTAACAGCATGGCCGCTTTGATTGACAGGTCGGTGCCATTACAGGTGGCTTGTTTACGCACCCAGGCGTCATTTAGCCCACCTCAGCTCCATTTTTAGATTAGTCGTGAGGCGGGAGAGGCGGGATTGCCAAGATGGCAGCAGCCAGAGCCACCGCACTCAGAGCTTCACTACAGCTGTTCAGAAACCCGTGGGTTTATACTGTCTTTGGTCTGTCTGTCTATGAACTCCAATAAAACTCTATTATGAAAGTAAAAATGAAATAACATTTCGTTTCAAATTATTTCCTAATGTCTGCTTTATCTTTTTAATATTGAACACTTGGGTTTGGGTGTTGTGGTTAAGTTATCCTGTGCGATGCATTTCTTTTAATTGTGGAGTAAGAATGCATGCATTATTTTGTTGTTTTATCTAAACCCCACATCTGTCAGATGCATCTGCTTTCAATACATTTAAGCATCTACAGTACGCCCAGAAGACAAAAGCATTAAAGGGCTTTGATACATTCAGTTCATGTCATGATTTGTCTTTTTTTAAAACCACTTGCATCTAAATGTAGAGCCAACACACCACATGCAAACAAACCCAGTTCAAAGCTTTTCTAACACATTCCCAGCAACACAATAAATCTTTGCTGAAGTTCCAAATGTTTGAATTTTAAAACAGAACAGATTGTGATTTAGGCTCGGATTTCCACTTTCAACACCAAGGCATATTTGGACACAGGGTTTAGTTGATATAAATCTACAGAACTAATTGTCAGGATTACTTGTAGTTAAAAGGTTAAGGTACAAGAGAAACTCTGCTTTAGTCTCAATGCCACGTTAGGAGGGTTGGAGCAGAGGCACCAAAGCCTTTTGTTTACTTCTCAGCCATTTCCTCTAGATCAGAGTGAATCATCTGATTACTTAGATGTCTGTAAACCTAATTAGCCTAATGTGTCTTCTCTGACAATCCCACTGTGAACACACAAAACTGGGGTTCTCTTTTTCTGAAAACCTTTCAACATTGTGAGCAGTCCCCTCTGTCTCATCCTCTCAGAACAAACATGCTGTCCTTTAAATCCATTTTCAAGGTTTTGAGGAATTGCAAACACAACTTTGATTGCATACTTCCTCTGCTGAAACAAATAGACTATTATGTTTTCCTTCATTAAGATAACCTCCAAAGTACATCTTTTGACATCATAAAAAAGCCATCTATTTGACAAGAGTCTGCAAAATAACTACTCACTCTGAATTCAGTGTTTTGCAGGATTCTTCTTTCTTTGCTCTTCAATTGATTTTAACATGAACAGACATCCATGGGAACACACACACACACACACATGTACTACAGACTGACATACGGTATAGGGAACAAAGAAAAAAGAAGTGACACAGGAAGAGAAAGCAGAAAGACAAGGATGAGTCAACAACACTACATGTCAAAAAAAAAAGAAAAACCGGAGAATACAAGGAAGATTGGCTAACCTGTGTTCTTTCTCCACAATCATACATACAGGCTCCACATCATGCCAAACAAAAAAGAAACAAGACAGCGTGTAGCAGCCGGGGCACAGTCTTGACAGCTTCCTTTCTGCCTAGCTATCTGTTTTACTTCCTTCTGTCTAAGTGTCTGGCTCAGTGATATGCTGAGAGCAGAAGTGTGGCTGAAAACAACATGGCTTATACAGCGGCATTACAAAGAAGAATGACCACTTTCATATATATATATTTTTCCAGTGTTGATTGAATCATTTCTTTTGTTATTTGTCACCCCAGTAGTGGGAAGTAAAAGCATTTCTGCAGAAATCCTATAGAAAATTCTCAAGATGTCTAACTGCTCTCACAACCATCTGCGGTTTCTGACCAGCTTCACTCTTTTTTTTTAACTTTTGACTTTTGATGAATAGTTTACATGCAAAGAAATGTATCTTCAGCCATTTGACGCTTCCACTCAAACCTACCAACATAAACTGGGACAGGAAGCAGTGAGCACATATCTTACCTATGTTGGATGTTACTGTGATAAATATGCAGATCCGACTGTTCCTGTTGCATATAAAGTAAACTTTTTTACTCTGATCTTATGCACATGCTGATATGTTCTTTAACATAAAAGTAAAATTACATAGAAATAATCGCAATATATCGCCCTGCTTACAGTATCGTGATATATTGAATCGTAAGCCCTGTATCGTGATATCATGATGTATTGTATCGCCAGATTCTTGCCAATACACAGCCCTCAAATTTATATCAAACAAATGTAAATTATTTGGACACTTTGCCTTCATAGACAGATAGACAAACGACTTTAATAGACACATGAAGCAGTAAATAAGTACTTCCACAGGTTTTCAACACGCCAAACATATGTGCATATGAATAGAGAGAGAAGAGTGTCGAGTTTCCAGCGATATATGAACTCTGTTGATGGGACTGAGCCCTAGCTGTATCAAATAAGGGCACCAATAGAGTAAAACAAAAGTAATTTAATGGTTTTTACTTATGGGATGTTTAAACAGGCTGTATATAGCAACACCTTCAGATAAGTATAAGGTGTTTTCCTGTGATTTATAGTAAATTTACTGGAGTTAACGGACATTGGAGGTATCGCTATGACTGGAAAGAGTGAGTATATGATTTGTGTATGAGGTTATGTTTTGACTACTTTATGACTCTGAGGATGTGGGACTTTTAGCCAAGAAGGGTGGCTAAGCCTCACAAAATACAGTTGTGAGACAGCTAAATGTAATCACTGAGTAAAAATATTTCCATGCAAGGGAGGATGCCCTCAAAAGTACACAGTGCATCTGGTATAATAGTGCAGGGTTTATAAAGTCATAATGCCCAAAGCCATGCCACAATAAGCTAATTCTAACATGACCAAAACAAGAGAAAAACTAACAGACAAGCATTAGCATTCATGAGCTTAAATAGTTTGACAACACGGTAAATAGTAAAAATAGGTTCATGCTGATAAAACTCTCCTGTTTTCCTGTCACCTTCATTTCCCTCGAAAGCCCTTCTTCAGAGTTGAGGCGTTCTCAACTCTGAAGCATCTTTCGACACTTGGAGTAAAAACAGGAAGGACTGCTGCAATGGAGGTCGAATTTAAATGCATTTTATGAATACCTCCCGGTGTTGAGCAACGGTGCCGTAAAGCTTTGAAATAGAGCCTTTGGGATATTTCTCAGCCCAAACAAGTCTTTTGAAATACAGCCACTCAGTTTTTGTATCTGGAGTCTCTTTTGAAAGATTTAAGTGGATTAAAATAGGAATGATATCAATGAGCAACGCCAAAACACCCTCAAACAGACTTGAGTCAGTTTTCTTTAAGATTTCTTTTCCCAGTGCATCATGTTGCTGCTCAGGCATGACTGCCAGCATGCAAATCTCTTTTAGCTTTATATGAGGAGTATCTAGGATTTCAATTCATGCCAGGTAACTTTTTTTGGCAACACTCTCAGCAGCTTGGCTCGTTACATAAAGGAAGTCCTTCTTTGGCCTTGGTTAGAACAACAACAACAAAAACACTTTGTTCGTTTAACCTATTTACCTCAGCATCAGATTCTTTCCTACAGTGATTCAAGCCTCACAGACAGCTCAACAATGGCCAATAAAGGTCCCACATTGTAGAAAGTGAGATTGAGCACCTGGGCCCACTGTCCAGGTAGGCTACAATCTATTACCTGTGGTTGGCCTGGCCGTGTATCACTCAGAAAACAAGTAATTGGCTCATTAAGCTCATTAATATTAATGAGACAAAACGTAGGACAAAACCGCCTGTTCCAGCTAGCGCTTCAGAGAGAAGTGTGAGAGAGGAGTCGTAAAGCTATGTTGAAATGATTTTTGGCCTTTAAATAAAATAGTAAAGAGTTTAAAACGCATGAGAAATTAGTTTTATTTAAAGCAACAACACGTCTTTGAACTGTGACTTTAACTGTCAAATTAAAATTCCCTGAAAGCAGAAGTATTTCTCTCTTTCTTATTTCTCAGTTAGTGATTCTCTGCTTTAGTAGTTAACTGCATTAGCGGTTAAACAATGATACATTTTAGTTTCGTTTCTTGCCCAATCTTTCTCTTGAAGTCACATTTTTTAAGACTTATGAGGAACTACTGTTGTGGTTGAGTGCAAAAGTTCATTCTTGACTGAACTGGAAAAAAAGTAGTTCTAAACCACGTTTCAACTGCATCTAACAGTCTCCATCTCCGGCAAGCAGACCTTGAGTTAAGATTAAGTTGTCGAACTACTCGTGTGGTCCTTTAAATGACTCAGCATGTGCAAATAGATTATTGGTCTGATTACATAATACCTTTTGGCCTGGATACAAACCACTGCACCTGGGAAACACCAAGAACCACTCAACATCTGGATAACACCTTTCTTGCTGTGGAGCGTGGTGGCAACATCATGCTTTGAGTATGGTCAGGACTGAGGACTAGAGACAGAGAGAGAAAGAGAGGGAGAGATCCTAGAAGAAACCTTTATGCAGAGCGCACACAGCCTCAGACAGGAAGAGCACGAGTGGACGAGGCGTCGAGCCAAGGTAAAGCTGGAGAGGCTTCAAGTTTGAGTGTCCTTGAATGACCCAGCCAAAGTTTGAACCTGAACTCCAAAACAAACTGTAGAGTGAGCTGAAGAGCACAGTCGACCAATATTTCTCTTCAATCTGACAAAACTTTGGATCTGCAAGGAAGAATCTGCTCAAATATAAGTATCGTACCACTATTATAGAGTCGAGAAGACTTCTGGAAGCACAAGAGAAACCTGAAACACTAAAGACTGTGTGTAATGATGGCACAAAAGTATCACCTAATCAACTTTAACTTAATTGAATGACTAAGTGAAAGAAAGAAGGACGGTAACAATACAGGCAGGGTAGCTTTTGGCATTTAACGGAGGCCCTTATCATTGGAGAGGGTTTCAGTAACAGTACTCAGACTCACAGTGACTGTTGTCCAGCCTGCAAGCTCTTGGTTAAAGGGAAAGATACTGCATGATAACACCGTAGACAAAAGTGCTTCTGGTTGAGTAATCTCTTCAATACCATGTCAGTAACACTGTGTTTTCTATCAACAAAACACCTTACAGAATATTTGCCATTCATTGACTCTTGTGAATGACAGCGGCTCTAGTCATTATTGCTGGAATGTTAATTTCTGTGAGCCCCAGCTGACTTTGACACAGTCGCTCTGACATGAAGGTCAGGGAAAATTAAAGTCTACTGCTGACTGATTTCACCCAAATGAAAGGTGTATTCACACAGCTTTCAGGCCTGTAGAACAGAATGACCAGATGAATGATACTAACTTTTTTGGAGAATTATGGTTCGCAGTCAGCCGCTTCCTCATATTAGTTGGTTAGATTAGTGGAAAGGTCTGCCTGTTGTCTTCATGCTGATCAATCTCCAACCTGACTGTGCCAGATGGTTTATTACACAAAACCATTTAGGAAGTTGTTGTTGGAAACTGTTTGGGAAAGGGAAGACACCTTCAAAAATACACTTGGCAGGTGACTGGATGAACCATCTGTCTATGATCATCTATCACTGGCAAACTTCAACCAATCACATCAAAGAACCATATAACATCGTCAAATTCTTGCTAAACACAGTCGGAAGAAGAAGAGTTGTTCTTTGCTCTTCTTTCAATGAAGAAATGCCCTCCAGTTCTGATATAACTGATGGGATTAGCATCTAAACTAATCTCTTTAGCAGCCGCCATTGTTGTTTTTGGGGACACGCACCTAGCAATAAACCACGCCAGTAGCTCATACCGTAGCCGGTTGTTCTTCACAGTGGTTTGCATATGAGCCCAGACCTTAAAGCCTGGCAAGATGGATTCTCACGCAATCCCACAAGTCCAGCTGCCACACAAGGTTCATCGTTCCAGAGCATCTTAGGAGCCCACGTGTAGCCAATGTAAGTATGCAGAAGTATCCAGAAACCTGGAAACTTTAGAGCCACATAGGGCTGCAGATAATGATTGTTTTCATTGTCCGTTACTCTGGCAGTTATTTTCCGAATGAATTGATACTTGTTCTGTTGAACATCAGCCTGTTAAACTTAACAAAATCGTAAGATGGCATCTTCAAATGTCTTGTTTTGTCTGACTAATAGCCCAACAAACCCAAAGACATTTCAGCTCTAGAATCATGTATACAATATATAAAGATATGAATATGAAGGAATGTTTAATTTATGCCTTGACATAGTCATTGACCGGAGAGAGCTCAGAGCCCTTCACACTTGTCATGTTCAATGCTGGGAGGCTCCGGGAGTCCAGAGGTACAGATAAGATGGACCTTGGAGAGACTCCAGACTCCCTCGATAATACTGAATGGGAAACGACACTGACCGAGATTTAGCCATATTGTTTTGCCTCCTGTCTGGTGGTGTGATGACACCTGATTCTGTAAGAAGTAGGCCATATTGTCGAAAGCTGTATCAAGATGTTCTCTGATACCAGATTTGTGTTGTAAAGGGTCTTCAGATTTATTCATCAAAGTAAGGTTCAACCAGAACAACCTGACTACGTGGAATTGTTTGAAACAACACAAGAAAATAAAGTTGTTAAAAGGTGTTTGTATGAAAATGCCGCTGCCAATTTTAACACCAAACCTATCTTTTCACAGATTAAGTCATGCAATGTCCAGGTTGCTTGCCTTTTTCACCACAAACCCACAGGTACATGTTGCATTAGTTTTTATGATGCTGTTTTGCTGTTTTTAATGAGCTTACTCAGCCAAAGACCCATTATTTCTGAGCACATGTGGGAAAAAACTGATATTGACCAAGAGAGTTTTACAGCAAAAGAAAGATGTAACACGGGATATAATGTAATGTGGTCTGTGGTCAACCTTTCTAGCACTGGTGAACATAATCGCCTCAACAAGTGACCTGATGTAGCAGGTAACACCTGACACCTAACACCTAACATACCCATGTGATGTATGAGCAGGGTCCACGCCAACTCCTGACAGAGGACAAATTGTGCTTTTAAAAGTGTCACATTTCAAGCCATGATTGCTGATAAGGCATCAATACAAGGACACTTGTTTTAATGATTTTCAATCTCCTACAGTATCACCAAGGTCTTGCAATGTGAGCAGTTGTTTCTGACAGCTGCAGAGTACAGTATGTGCAGCCAGCAAAACATCACACCACCCGCCATGGTTTGTCAAGAGTTCTGCCTCATCGTCACTATTGCAGTTAATCACAGCGAAGTAGCAGGATGTGCCACTGAAATGCGTTCTTGCTGACATGTACATGTACCTCCAGCATGTAGGTCAGAGTGGTATACAAAAGATCTGACAACCTATGGTGACAGGAAACAGAATAGAGTGCGTTTTTTGTCTATGTTGTACCTCTTACACTCTGCGCTCTGGTTGTCGGGATGGTCAAGAGGTCTCAGATGCCGAGGTTTCTGGTGTCTGATTGAAGGCAACAGTTCAACTCACACACGACTCTGATACTCAGGTTGCAGTCTGACTCTTGATGTTCAGAACCTTGTGAGACTGCTCTCTGGCCTCATTCTCACATATCATTGTGGGCACACCTAAAGTTCTCGTTTTAATAGCCATACATTTTGGACCATCAGGAAGCTTAAAACACCTTCGTGGGTGAAGTAAAAGCATCACCCACAAGAAAGTCAATAGTCCAGTCCTAAATACTGGGTCCAGTACAATAAAAGCTTGTCTATGCTATCATAGTACAACAATATGACTTACCAGTGTTTCGCATTAATTACCTAGACAGTGGCGGCCTGCCATAGTTTCATAATGAACCAGATCTCTCACGTTGTGTTTCTTCATTTTAGTTCTGTGCCAGTGCAGGAGAGAAAAAGCTCCCGCTAAGTATGCAACCTGAGAGTGAATTGTTGGAACAGCAATCAGGTAAACTCGCGTTCTCTCCAAGTTTGATGTCAGTATTTAATATTAATGTTAAGATGATGTGCTAGCTTGCAGTGCATCGCTCTCTAGTCTGACTTGCTAACATGTTTGTGTGCGCACGCACAAAGTAAAACTTCGGTGGGGACCAGTCCAGACAATGTAATGGTGAGATGGAGCACTCATTTTAAAACAAGACAATAGTCTCTAAGTCAACGTTCACTTACAATTCTAGTAGCTCTTCCTCCCTCTTAGTTGGGCATACTGGGCAATGTGGATTCACATCTCTTAGTAAAATGTATAAAAGGCAATCTGGGGGACTTTACTGCCGTGTCATCACCATTCTTATCTATACACCCAATGTGTTTATGATTAAACTGTTTACTAGAGCGCATAATTGCTGACAAAGTTCTTCATGGATCTAGCCTCTTACACCAGATTGATGCATTTAACTTTAAAGTGTACATTTTCGTCTGGGGGGCCATGCTCCCAGCCCTCTCTAGATGAACCAAGGTCCACCCATTACAGTCTCACAAAATCTTAAAAGGAAACATTGGGGGTGTCGATCAGCTCAGTTGGTAGAGCATCCGCCCCATGTATGAAGGCTCAGCAGCGGCCCAGGGTTCAAGTCCGACCTGGACTCGAACCCTGGGCCGACTTAGCTGTAAATTTAGTTTACAGTTGTAAATTTAATTTACAGCTTAGCTGTAAATTTAGTTTACAGCTAAGTTTATCAAAAACATCCAAAGTTAGTCAGAATTTCAGCTAATCTGCCTCTTGTGTGGGTGTAGTTTGGTCAGATTTTACTGGCAGTGACCTGGCACCATAAGCAAACAACCTCCCACAACTGATATCAGATTATGATTCCAAGTGTGGCTAAATCAAGATCATCATTATTTAGACATACGTACAACCTAGCATGAAAGCCATTTGGGCAGGATTAATATTACAGGGGCAGATGAGGACTGAAATGTTCACTGTGCTCCTTGCTCATAGTTCTGGACGCCATTTTAACCACTGGGAAATGATGTATAGTCTGTAACAGACATGGACATTCAGCAGGACAAAGCCAAAAAAAAGAAAGATAAAAGTCTGGAGAGTAGCAGGAGAGTCCTGAGGCAAAAATACCGTGTGAAGTGAGAGTCAGAAATTATACTCGTCAGAGTTTTGACCCCGACAACTAGTCATTGAAAAATATACTTCAGCCTGAGAACCTGAGAACCCGAGAAGGTTTCAGAAGTATTTAAATAATCCAGTGATGTTGCTGGAATCTGCTAAAAGCTCATTAAAAACACTTGCCTATTTGGCTAAATGGAAATAAATGTACAGTAGGTTTGTGTTAGCACAAGCTCCTCCATTTTCACTCAAAGGTCAAATTTCACACTGAGCTGAAGTAGGACAAGCAGCCCTTTGCATGGAAAGAAGAAGAAGTGAGAGATCCACTTTACAAGGACATTGCTCCGGACAGGATTTAAATTACAGGAGGTCCTGCCAGTTCACTGGAAAGCAGCTGTAATTATTACTGGGTGGGGGTGAAGAATTACCTACATATGCTAAAAATCACTGACCAACGTAGGTGATGTTAAAATCACCCCTCCTCCACTAGAAAAAGACATCCATTCTGAATGGGGCTATTAACAAGCATTAAATGTGACATTTTATTGTTAAATTTATTAAAATATGTCAGATCACATATGCTAACCATATTCCACGCAAAAGGTTACAAAAGCGTGCACATTAAATCGTGGTAAATACTCCGTGCTGGGCCACAGTACACGTGAAAAACACACCAAGTCAGCACGGAAGTGGCAAAAATTGCAGTTCTTTGAACGGCCACTTGAGGCTGGCTGCAGAACAAGTCAATCTCCATAAGAGATTAAACAATTCGCCCGTTTTAAAATTATATTAAGTTCTGCATAAATAAGGATGTGGCTGCTTTGAGTGATAGGTGGGTGCTGTTACAGGTGGCTGGTTTCTGCAACCAGGCTTCATTTGGACTGCCTTAACTCCACCCACACTCTTTTCACACTCCACACTCTCTTTGACCATTTTTAGATTAACCAGGAGTTAGACGGAGTCAAGTACTGCCAAGATGGCAGCGATCAGAGCCACCTCCAGAGCCAACTCAAGGCTCGTGGGCCGGATCCGGATAATTTCATACAGCCCACAAGATAATTTCATACGTCTATTATTAATGGCCGCCGGTAAATCGCACTCCCACCGCTCATACTAAAAATCCCACAATGCACTGCAACAGCCGCCACAGATACTGTCATTGGTCAAGACCCGTGTACACCCCTGAACTAGATAATGCTCCCATGAAGGTTTATTAGTACACCAACATGTGATGTTTCGGGCGCAAACCCTTCTTCAGATATCACCTCTTTTAGCAGGTCATATAGCAGAAAGCTAGTTTTGGTTAGTTACACGACAGTTCCACCAGTTACTGCTATAAAAAAAACAACTTTGCGCGGTGCAACCTGTTTTGTTGTGGGTAAATCCCTTAGTAGAAACTTAAGTTATGACCAGGCCAAGTTCGAACTTACAAACAGCTGGTGAAACAGGCTCCAGATGTGTGCAGGCATTCCTGGACAGTGTAGTGGCAACACTGAAAGCTGCCACAGACATTTCAGTACAGTGATTCCATAAAAGAACATAATTGCAGCTATTTGGGCACAAATTGCTGCATTGGTAAAGCTTCTAGTAACTACAGAAGATGTTGCAGAAGGGAGAAGGTTAACATGAATATCAAACAATAGTACTGTCTGAAATAATCAGATCCATAACAAGCTATCAGTTGAATGCGAGTTCAGAGGGATGAGGTTTCAGTTGTGTTTTGAAGATAAAATGTGTAAATCATATGTCCTCAGGGTGCTACACTGAGCTCAAAGTTTAACCTTTAATGTAGACAAGAACAGCAGAGGTTTATATTCCGAATAAAAAGTCCATGTTGTTGGGCCACCTACATTTCAAACAAAATCGAATCCATCTGAGTCAGACTGACAGATGAATACCCAGACCTAGACTTGGCAGGGCGTGTCTGTGTATGTGTGCCTGTATGTGTCTGCAATATATGAAGTATCAAGTAGAAGAGCAATGTTTAGACTTGCAGAAAGGTTGTTATTGAGCTACTCAAATCACTTCATATCATCACCTTATCTTTACAGTACACAAATCTGTTTCTAGTGAGGCCTTGTGGCTGGGATTATATACTGATACACTGAGGTGATGCATTTTCACGAACCTGCCAAGTCAACTCGACGGATACATTTTTGTTTGAAGTGACGCGTCATACATTAGATAAAAACAATTTTTTTGAATTTTGGAAGTTCAATCCATCTACAGAAAAAAAAAAGAATGAAAATACTATAAAAATAAAAAAAATAAAAATACTCTGACTACAGATTACACTACAGCAATACAAAGACAGGTCAGTAGGTGGCAGTAGCCCAGCTCCATTTATTTTTGATACCCTTCTCGACATCTTTAGTGTCATCCCTGGGCTTCATGAAACCTGCGGTCCATCCTGTGGGTTAGGCTACAATGCTTGTTACTTTCGACTTGTCAACGACACGTGAAGCGTGAGTGTCAACACCTAGCCTAAGTCCCGCCCCGCCCTACTTCTGATTGGTTAGTAGGCCTAGAATGAAAGCTGCGCTTCTATTGGATTCAGAGAAATGTCTAGATAAATCTGGCCGAACCGAAGGGCGCGCACTCTTTCCTTTTTTTTCCCGCAGTCAACGGCGGTACGCCGGAGATCCGGCACGCAGTCATGCCGATACACCGGAAATCCGGCACGCCGCCGTAATGCTATCAGCCATGTATTGCTTAAATATGTTAGATCATTCGTATTAATGTCAAAACTCAACTTAAAGTTACCTTGCAAAATGTTGTTGATTTGTCTGTGACATATTGCAAACTGCAAACTCTGTTGGTAAAGACATAATACAATCAACATTCAGGTCACTAATGCTGAACTACACTGAACTACCAGTTTATTAGGTCAACTTGGGGTGATATAGATTAAATATTCAGATATTCAACTTTGACAGTAGTTTTAGTGCTATTAAAATAGCAGATATGAAATATTTCCTCTGGCTATTAGACTGAGGAAAAATATTCCACTTGAATACCGCCAGCCCTGCAATTAGCTTTTAGAGCTTCCATCCAAATCCAGCAACTGCCACATTTCCTGAAAATCAAAAGAAAAATATCCTGATTAATCTGTATTTCCATCCGCTACTGTTATTAGAAATTGAGTGCATCAAGATCAACAGCTGGTGGTGCTAATTCTTCAGCTCTGTCATTAAACCGTTGCAGAAGAGGATGACGCAACAAGATGATGTAATTGAGAGAGAGTTAGTCAAACCTCCATTAAATCAAAACCATGTGGAAACATGTTTCATGCATTGATGCAAGGAATTCTCTCCGCTCACTCTACACAGACTTCATGTTTCATATGCAGCCATTTTTCAGTCTCTTCAGTGGACCAGGAGCTTTGGATGACGCTTGCCTTTTCACGCTTCATGCTTCACCTTTCCACCTCAAAATGCCATGTGGATGGAAACGCACTTTAGAGAGCATGAAAACGTCACTTTCAGCTCAGCATATTGTATGTGGCAGGTTCTGGAGAAAACTTGCCAGACAGCTTGAGGGGATCCTAAAGTGATCTACTATTATATTTCCATAAATCTGGGGGACTCTGGAGATTTCTTTTTAAATCATTGATGCAGCAGAGACCAAGATATCCTGATATCTAGTCCCCAGTGTGGCTCAAGCTCCAAAAACACTGGATCCTAAATGTCCCATAATGCAACTCAATAGAATATTTTCATTAGGCTCTCTATGACTGATATATCCACATCCTTTCAACACTTATTTCCCCAGCTTGTAACGCAAGTTTCCCATTAAAACATTTGTCTTCTCCAAGCTCAAGCTCAGATGACCAACATAATTTCTCCACCAGAGCCGCAGAGGATATTAGACAACTGTTTTCAAAGGCTGAGTGATGCTCTACTAAGTCTTAAGGATCAGGAGAGTTCCCCTTTAAGTTGCCTCAAACCCTGCCTTGCTATTTAACAGTTGGCCTACCTGCCTGCCTGTTTATCTGAGAGCAGTTTGCTTAATTCAGTGTGTAATCCTGTCTCAATGACCGAGTGAACCGCCTTTAAATTCAACCTGCTGTGTCCCCGTGTGAGCTTTAGGATCGTGTTACCTGTACCCTGTTACTGGAACCCTCATAGTCAATGTTATTTGATTTCACTAACAATAGATCATCCTAACATGTGCAAAATGCATGAGAGGTTGATTACAGCCATTCACAGCTTTTATCTGAGTGATGGCAGGAGAAGATTTCCCAACCCTCATCTCGCTCTCTCTCCTTATAAGACCCTCTGCTGGGAGGAGAAAAATTAACTTGTGACCATTACTGAATATTGCAACTGCAGGTTTAATTAACATAATTGCTGTTGTTAGTATTGTAATTTATATTGGGGGGGCATTGAGGGGGAGAATTATGCACTATTGCAATTATGCAATCACGACTTTTATTGTACTGTAATAGTCACATCTAAATACTTCCACATGTGACAGGGAAGTGGTTATGGTTCATTGATGGACCGCAGTAAGCTGATACAAATCTGTGGGATATCTACACGGAGCAATGAGCGCGATGGAAGCAGCAGAAAAACAACAGCTGCATTATTTGGACAAGATTTCAAAACTGACAAAAAAGGCTGAACACTTATTTTACTCCTCTGTTTAGCTCTTTTTATTTTACAGCTCCTTTGTTTTCCTAGTCTTTGTGGTCTTGGCACACATTTATACATTCCCTATTTTCCTCATGCCAAACGTGAATACAATGATAGCAAAAATTCAAAAGAAAGATAACCTTTATATAATGTTTTGTGTACTGCTGTGACATAACTTAGCATTTTAGCTGGCGAGCCTACGCTAACATAATTACTTAGCTACCGCAATTTAAAGTGCACATTAGACACTGTATACTGACTCTAAGGATAATTAACATTTCCTTTAAAGGTCCAGTGTGTAAAATTTAGGTGCTGTATTTACAGAATATGGCAGACATTGAATATAATATGTATAAGTATTTCTTCATTAGTGTATAATCTCCTGAAAATAAGAATAGTTATATGTTTTTGTTACCTCAGAATGAGCATTGTTGAACCACCTACTGCTAGATGCCACTAAATCCTACACACTGATCCTTTAGTTATTAATATGTTCATTCACATGTTTCACAACCCTTTACTGTATTGTGTTAGTACAGAGGCTCCATATAAACTGTAATTTGGGTTGGTAATTCATCGACAAAGCCGTTTGAACCAAGGACACAATTCAATAGATAGTAATTGATAGCATTTCAAACTTTAACTACAATTTGGAGCTACAATTCTTCTCAGTACAAGACTGTACTATTGGTTTCTATATCAACTGATAAACTCAGATAGCCGTGCTATTAGTACGTCCATGATTATGTAACCATCAGCCCGTTTTCACCCACAAGTTGTCAAATACAAAGCTTGGTCAGTCGCCATATGCTTCAAACTATAACGCTAACCTCTAGTGTTATTTCTGGAGGTGCCCTTCTGTCGTAATGTTATAACTTATCAGGTGAGGCGAGCTGATAAAGTATAAAGAAAGCAAACGTCAACACTTCTTTTTAAACCTACATTACTTATGTATCTTAAGTTACGTTACTTACTTACCAACCTAACCAGGTTGATTTGGTTCCTAAACCTCAACAGACTGCAACCATTTATACCGAGGCAATCACAGTATCTGTAGCCCTGTGTGAAATCGCAATATTTCAGTGCTAATAAATGTCTTTTTTCAAGATAAAATTGCACATTTTAGAGTGGCTCTTTATTGAACCCAGTCCAAGGCTCACATGTGTGTTTAACCAGCATCTTGATATGCCACACCTGTCAGGTGGAAGGATTATCTCGGCAAAGGAGAAAGGCTCACTAATGCCTACCATATGCTGGAAAACTTTGAAAAAGACCTTTTAAGTCTGACACCCTCTCACATCGAAAGGCAATGTGTCAAAAGTCACAGAGTTTTTAAGATTCTGCAAAGACTGAGGATCTCACAGTGTCGCTATTTACAAGACTACAACTACACTCAGATCATTTGCCGTCCTCCACCTGGTGGAAATTTACAAGAAGAAAAACTGTTGAACAATGGAGCAGAAACAATAGCAGCTTTTGGCCACAGCTGCCCCTTGTGTATGCATTTCAAGGGCTGTAGCAGTTTCTGTCCACGTTTTCCTTCTCCACTCTATCGCAGTACAAATGGGAGGACACGTCAAAGAGGCGCTCTCACTCACTCCACAGGTCCACCAAATTCTCCTCCTTTTCTACAGTCTACGAGGACCAAGACTTAACATTCTGCCTGACGGCGCTAGAGAGAGAGCTCACCTGTTTGGCACTGTTCATGTGATTGAACACCGATATTTGCCTTAGCCAAGACTAAAACCTCACATTTATGTAACTTGATATTAAATACGACCACCTTACACCAAACAATCAAGATGACGGGAGTGCGTCCAAGCAATTCAGTCCGCCTCAGGTCCACCGATGATCCACGCCTTTGCCAATTTTTAAGATTAGCCGGGAGTCGGAAGAGGAAGGACTACCAACATGGTGGCAGCCAGAGCCACAGATTTTGGGCACGCATACGCTGTGCAGTCTTTATACTGTGAAATATTTTGATGTAAGGCCAGCATAACACAGATTTCAACATATATGTGACCAAAACTTGAGAGGAATTAACTTTTTGCGTGCCTTAGGGCATTAAAATAAGTTCGAAATCAAATTTGAAATGTTCGAATGAACACAAATCACAAGGCAAACTGCTTCAAACGATCTGTTGCGCTCATAGGAATGATTACAGTACAGTACATTCGAGTATTAAACAAGTTTGAATGGATGTCTTATTCTGTTTTGGCAAGATCTGATAAATTTATGCCAGAGAACGGAATGTAACAATGAGAACAAAAAATGAGCTCTGTACAACTACGAGCATGTCCGCCTGTACTTGCATGCAAACACACTTGCCAACTTGCACTAGTGGAGCAGGACTGAAGCACTGGCTTTGGTTGTGCTTGTATCATAACAGAGGGATAAGTCCTTTGAAATCACACTGTGGTTTGGGGGGTTAACAGGTTGAGTACTTCTTATTCTACTAATTACCGTTTATCTTCCATTGTGAAGTTCCTAAAAAAAAAGCCAAAGCACTGCTGCTTTATCTGCAGAAACCGTCAGGTTACAACCGCCCTTAAGCTCTCACTGTCATGAATCATCTGCTTGTGCAACAAGTCATTTTTATGTCTGGTTTCATAAAGCCCTTTCCACCGCATGTATCTTATCCACTTTACTGATGCACTGTGTTGTAACAGATGTACATTTTCCAGCAGAGTGGAAATACATCTGCAACACAACTGCACATGGATTATTTAAGACATGGCACGCCTAATGACATCATTGCATTGCATTGTCTGCTAAGATCGATCAGTATAAAACAGCTCTGACGTGATGCATTATGGGTCTTACACATAAAATCTAGTCCCCGGTGGTCTTCAGCTTCAGTAAGTGCACATCAAATGGACCATGCTTCAGTTAGTCTGTCAGAAAAGTCATCAAGATGATTTGAAGCAAGAGGCAGATTGAGAGCCACGTTTACTGTTTTTTGCATTTCACATGGGAACAAATGGAGAAACTCTTTGGAACTTTGTGTATTTTAGTGGATAAATACGACTTGTAGGTTTCCAGCAGAGCATGAGGGCGCTTTTTAAAACAAGTAACAAAAAGTTCAATTTGAAGGAGACTAACTGTCAAACCACAATATAACCCCAAGGGCTGATGCACCTGCATAGTTCCTTCTATGACACATCAAAATAGCTTCTGTGGGAAACGTCTGTTAAAATGGTGATGCTTATTGAACTTGTTTACATAATAAATGTGATATAATTGGGTTACAGCACTGAATAATCTTATTTTAATAATTAATAATCAAACTTCAAGCCAAATGTCTGTAGGATTCAACAGCAGAATGAATGTAACCGACCACGGGCACTAGTTAACATATATTTTACAGCATCTGTCATACCCTTGCCTCTGAGTCATTCAATATTGAGTTTCTGTCAACAGCAAGTCCAGTCTATTATTTATTTTTAAGACTTTTATTTTAATGTTCATTTATTTTTTTCCCAGGGCGGCAAATAACAATTATTATCATTATTGATTCAACTGGCGGTTATTTACTCATTAATCGTGCGGGCTATTAAACATCAGGAAATATTTGAGAGCACATGGCACCGTCATCCAATTTCCAATTTTGTGTTTGTCCAACATGCTAAAAAACAAACAAACAAAAAAAAAAACATATTATGGCGCATGACCAAGAAAAGCAGCCTTGGAGTCTGGAAGCATCAAATGTTTAAAAATGATGTTTAAAAAATAACTTAATCAATTAATCAACAATCAAAATGTCTTTTAATTTCTTTCGATCAACTATTCATACTTGATATTGATCATTACAGCTCCACATGATGCAGCTGCACACTTGGCCCACATTAAAGTAAAAACTAAAGCGGTGTAGATACATTATATTTGACAGATAGGTAGCTCTGTAAGAAAATAAAAATCACATCACATCCAGCATCCCTGTCATTTTCGTGTATTATCTATGGAGAGAGGCTGAACTTGCAGAATTCAAACAACAGCAGTATTGCAGAGCTGACTGTAGCTGAAATACTATAGACACAACAGATGAAATAAAAACAAGCAATGAGACATCTCTATAAATAATGTTGAGTTAAGCTGTGGCAAAGTTTATTATCTCTACAGTAAGTGTAACATATGGCTGGTGGACAACCTGCTTTATCTCATTATACCTTTGTACTCTGTCAGAGGCAGCTTTACCCGTTCAGCTGCTACAAATAAATATTAAAGGCCCTGTACACCCACACAGATGGTTTCACTTGGTTGCTAAAGTTGCCCTGTTCTAAATTAATGCATGTGTAAATGAGTCACTAAATCAATTAATTTTGACCTGTTACGCACGTTGGTCCATAGGTTCATATGCATACGCTCAGCTAACAGCCTCGTTATGCTTGGTGTGGGACCTTGTGCGAGGTTACTCTTCAGTTCGTTAGTAGTTCTTGTATGGCTGAGACGATGCCTGCTGCAGGGTTGAGCTCATTACCATCATCACCACAAATTTTGTGGGGTCAGTCTCATGCTATCGCACAAGATCTGTCACATTATTATATGATCATTATTCTTTGCCTCACCAGCATTTCACCCGACTCTACCTCCGACTGGTTGACAGTCATCCTCGGGGGTCAGATTCCCTGTCAGTAGTATGTCTTAACATTGCTTTTGCACCATGATGCTGTAACCTACCACATTAAGAAGAAGCACACGGCATATCTGAGGATGGCTCAACTCTGCTAGACATGAGAAAGTGTGATTCGCACCGGTCCGAAGCCATCACCCAGTCGGTGTGCCGAATCATTGGGACAGATATGCTGCCAATCAATGTGGTCGAGGGTGTCTTAATGAGGTAACTAAGAGCTACTGCCTCAAGGCTGAGTACACTGTACTATCAAGAGCTACTGTGACTTAAAACAATGAAAAACACTTTGAGGAGAAGAAGGATGAGCTAAACGCTAGCCAGGGCAGACAAGTTAGCTCTGACCACCAACTGTGCTTTTCACCCAGAGCCACGCCGGACTAAATGGAAAGCGCCTCTTGTGTTTTTTTTCTTAAATATAAACCAGTTAGTTATGGCCCTTTCAGACACAATGCGATTCGCGGTGTGCTGGTAACCAGGTTGAACTTTGGGGGCAAGCGCTGTGCTGCACCATTGAAAACAATAGGTTTTAGAGCGCAATGCTGCGGTTGCCACATTGTGTTTGAAAGGGCCATAACTTGTTAATAAGTGTTGACGATGGCTACCAGAAGCAAAATCAATCGAAACTAATCTACTTAACATTTTCCACATTACTGGCCCATGTGTTAAAACTTGTACCTGACAACAGGTGTGTAACAAATCATTTTTTACGATGTCAAATTAAAATTAAAGTTTTGTTTTTACCTTGTAGGGGAATACCAAGTTTCAAACCACGGCTATTTAATGATGAATATACATTCTTGTTGCTTATCGTTACGACATCGGATCTTGAATCCTGTAAATAAATGCAAATCTCGACTCAAATTGCGAACTTGAAGAGCTAAATCGAATCAATTACAGGAGATGATTTACTGAGAAATGAGTGTGACGGTGTCTTAAAGGCCTGACTGCAACATAAACAACACTAAGATGAATCTGCACTATAATCCCAAATAAAAGAAACACGTTGAATTCGTGCCGCTATGTGTTCTGATGAGACAACTGTCATCACACGGGCGGGGTGATCATCTAGATTTGAAAGCAGCCTAACAAGTCCCAACGAACACATCAAAAGGGGTAATTGTATTGAACATCCAACGCTAATGCTTTCCAGCTGCCCCATGCCAAACGCACACACACACACACACACACACACACTCTTCTTGCATGTACAAATTACATTATTATCTTTTTTCTTTTTTTTTTTTTAGAAAAAAAGCTGTGTGCTACCTGCAGTAACAGAAACTGTAGGCTGCGCTGTTGCAGACGTGAGCCGGCGCTGTGAAGCTGAAGATGTCCACACATGCTCCCACAAAACAGAACGACCTTAAATACCCTCAGCTCACAGCGGATGCTGCTTTCAGTAGCTCCTTGGAAACTCCTTTATGTAAATGTGAATTGTGATGCATTTGAGTGCTTCTGGTTTGAAAATTTATGTATTTCTGATCATTTTTTAGATGAATACAGATAAATGAATCTAAAAAAAAAGAGTCTACATTGTATAAATGTTACAATTTGTCTTGAAAAAGATTCATAATTTTACTTAAAATGCAGAATTAATATTGATTGACAGGTTATTTTCTCACATCCTCACAACAAAATCAGAAGCTGATGATGCCCTCTGGCTGAAACGCTTCGTCTGTTGCTGTTTGCTCCACAAATAAATGTGAAAATATTTCTAATCTTTTATTGTTGGCACCGATGGGGACAATGTGCTTTTATGAATATCATAAACATTGCTGCTGTCATAGTTTCAATGCTCTCCGCCCCCTAAACCTCACATCTAGACACCCAGGGAAAAAAAACAACAAAAAAAACAACCTCAGTCACAGTCATGCACGAGTACAGTTATATTTCCTGACAGCCTTTGAATGCATCACTCCATAGCATATCATACTAGAGCACAGTTTATAACTTTACACTTCCTCATAACAACAATCTTTCCTCAGGGCTAATGCCACAGATTTTTGTGTGTATGTGTGTGTGTGTGTGTTAGAGGAAGCATTAGCAAACAACTCAGACTTCTGTTTGTGCAATGTCACTGATACACTCAAGTGTAATGTTCAGAAGTCCAAGCCTTTAAGGTCACTAATGCACTGTGAAAGGATTGCTTATTTTGCATGCCAGATGTTGATCGAGCGCTTCAGAGAAGTTCACGTTGCCAAACCGAAAGCAAAGGTTACATCAGAGGAGTAGGGAGAAATAACACACACATATATATTTTTTTTAAAACCACAGAAGAAGAAGAAATGAAGAAAGTGGTGTTATGATAAGCTGGAAGGATGCCCTCAGCAACGAGGGAAACGATAACCAACTCCCTCAAGTCCTCATAAAGCTCGCTCGGGTACACGCTGTTGTTCTTTTCTACTCACCAGACCTCCATCTAAATGTCTATAAATTTAAAGTTTTCTCGCCTTTACTTTAAGCTCACAGCCAATTAAAACAATTCCAAGTATGAGTCTGACTTTTTATGGGTCGGTGTTTAATTCGGCTTCAATAAAACACTAAAAAATTCAATACAAGTCAAACTTTTCTTGATAAATCCTCTTTCCTTTCCTGCTATCTCACGCTGACAAAACAAACCGTTGTGGGCGTGAGGAAGCGGCGTTAACCTGTTAGAAAGTTTAAATATTACACTATTAAAGTGAAGCTTTCTGGATACATTATAAGCCGAATTGCTATTAAGACTGGTGTGATTCTAGAAAGGTCTAAGTCACGTTCAATCAGTGTGAACCGCCTGCGTAATGGCGAGGCTGCACAGAAATGCACTGATTTTACGCGCAGTTTGGTGAACACCATTCACCCCCTTCTCCGCTTGGACTTAACACACTGGTCATGTTAAAAGCGTGAAAGATTCGTATGAACATTTAGCCCAGGGAAGGCGCAATGTACAGCAACACAGTGCTGTAATGCCAAGCGCACACAGCTTTTGGAGAGGCTGTCATTGGCTATAAAAGATATCCCCCCCCCCTCTCCAAAAAAAAAAAAAATGAAACATACCGCATATGCAAGATGAAGCTCGTATCCAAATATTATTTGGAGTCCTTTTGCTTGTGCATTCCTTCTCCTCAACTGGAACCAGTGTCGATCTCCGTCGGCTAAACTGAACGGGACACAGCGCCAGGGTTTAACCTGAAATGACCCGCGCTAGTGCAAATCAGGCGAGAGCTACGCGCGCGCGCGTGTGTGTGTGTGTGTGTGTGTGTGTGTGTGTGTGTCTTCTGTAATGTGCGGTGTGGAGAGAGTGTAGTATGGACTAAAACAGTGTCAACGCGGCCGCCCGAGACTCAGCAACAACTCAACTTCAACATGGAGCCTGAAAACAAACCTTAAAAAAAAAAAAAGCGGAACACTAACGAAACTGACAATTGTAGCGCTCCGACTGATCGCTACGGGGAATCAGAGAGCCGATTCACGGGCAGGAACCGAACAAAATAAGCCTCGCCCTTATTACAAACTCCCAAGTTTTTTTTTCTTTTTTTTCGATGGCGGTTGGCTGTCTTTACAGTAGGCCGGGTACATGCCGACAGGGCAGGAAACATACTGTTCTAACTTACTGTGTGTGTGTGTGTGTGCTTGTGTGTGTGTGTGTTGGACCAAAGCAGGAAGAGGATTTAAATAAATAAAACAAATTATTATTAATTATTATTTAGTGCAGTGTGTACTTATTTCAGTATAATCGCAATTTAAATTGTATTTTTAGTTCACATTTATGTTTTTATTTTTATTATGTTTCTTATATATTTTCTATAGATTTGTGCTTGCCCATGTGCTCAACATATTTTAACCAACAAAAAATATTTCATATTTCAACAAACTAAAAGTTTAGAACCAGATTTCTCAAACTTTTTTATAATAATAATAATATATTTTATATTTTATATCGTCAAGTGCTTGCTCGTGGTGAAATTCTGAAAGTCTCTGTAGATAATATTATAAAGAGACCTGCTCTGTATGGAAAGTGTCATGAGATAACTTTTGTTAGGATTTGGCGCTATATAAATAAAACTGAACTGAATTAAACTGAAATTAATAATAAGCTCTACGAGTACCACCATTGTGACAAACATCAAAATACAGTGGAGAAAGTCGCTATCAAGCGACAACTTCCGTGGCCGGGAAATGAAGCCAATGTAGGAGTGCCAAAAGCAACTCCTAGAACAAACACTTGAGGTTGGCTACAAAACGAGTCAATCTCCGTAAGAACCCCATACACAAGCGGCAACCTCCATGGCTGAGAGAGCCAATGCAGATGTGCCAAAAACTGTAGACATGTTTATTTCTGCTGTGAAGTTGGACATTTTAACATGGGGGCTTATGGAGGTTGACTCATTCTGGAGCCAGTCTCAAGTGGCTGTTCAAGGAACTGCAGTTTTTGGCACTTCTGCATTGGCTTCATTTGACATCCACGGAGGTTGCCGCTTGTGACCGACCTGCTCCTCTCTCACCTGACATCTCTCTTGTCCCTGCTGTGACTTCTTCGTCCTCTGAGCTAGAGTCCTGCTCTCCATTGGTCTCGGACACTGTGATTAGTCCTGGGCTGGCCATGTTGGCACACTTGCCATGGCTCAGGTTCTGGTGCCCATTTCGGCAACACTGCATATCAGTATTACCCGCTTGGCTCCACTTGACCCAGGCCTGTAAACCTCTTCCTCCTGGCACTTCTGTGTTAGCGGGTGTAAACACCAACACTCAGCTAATAGGACTGCAAACTGCATGGTTAACTGGGCTAACAAGCTAATGGCAGCTACAGTTAGCAGGAGTTAGCAGTTACTCTGGCAATATGCTGCCCTCTATTTGATTGGAGTCATCATCATATGGGTCCTTATCGGGTTTGTCCTCAGTAGTCCAAAAGGGCTTCTACTGGGGCCCACTTGGGTTATTTATACAGGACCTATATGACCTTTTATAGCCTAGTTGGGCGACACCTGGGCCACATGTGAGCTATGTGTAATCATTTGGGCCCATTTGTAACCATTTAGTCAAACTTAGCTGAATAAATCACAGTTATGAATGCACCATTGTGTAGATTGCTCTAAGTCTCATGTCAAAAGAACATCGCAATTGTTTATCTCAGTGCCAAACGCATCTAAAAGGACATCTTTTTCAGGCAGATGAATATGAAAAAGCTGTTTATGTGTTAGAAAAAAACACGTCTTTCTCCACTTGTGTCACCAAACAACAAAACTGACAGCCATTATTTTGGAAAACAGTAGGACAGTCAGCCAGTCAAGTTAGATGTCCAAGTTCCCAGCACTTACATTGCATTTTATAGCTTAACTCACAACTTTTATGAATTCAAATGACTGTTCTAGTGACAGGTCAATAAATCAAGCGCATCTTTCCAAAACAAAGCATACACAGTGCCAGACAGTGACTGACATGTGCCCCCTACTGTAATGAGACATTATCTAAAGAAAACAGTTTTACTACTGTTTGATTTGTAATCATTCATCTTTGTGTATTCATTATGAAAGAATCTCTGTAAGCAAACAGGAAGGAGAATTGAGAAATCTAAAGACAAACTCTTGCCTCATGCAATAGTGCATAATTATTCAGCATCTTCAACTCCTGTGTCCACAGTACAACTGTGTTCACTACAATAACAGCAATATCAGGCCTTTGTTACTGTCCACTTCAAATGTGTGTGCTCTTGAATGTGTCTGCTCTTGATGGCTATAATTTGTTGGAAATAATAGTTTTAATGGCTTACATAAATGAATGTTTCTAGTAGGGATGTCAACAGTTAACTCTTAATAACCACAGAGAATATTTTTGACCACTTACACATGTTGAACTTTGATTGGTTGAAATGCTTGCCTGGTGCATATAAACACCAAAATGTTTCTAGCTTCTGCCTTTACTTGACTATGGGCAGCAGTGTTTTTCCCACCAGCCCTGCCTATGACTTCCTGCTTGGCCCATGAACTTGACATTGTAATGATGTCACAGATTTTTACATTTTTTTTAGCTTGAGGAATGTCTTACAAACATGAAGCCTCCATGGAGAAAAAAATCATAATACAAAGAGTCATAATTGACTTTGTTTGCAGTTCAAAGTATCCTGCATTTTTTTAAAAAGTGACTTTTTAAAGTTTCTCACGAGGATTTTGTGGCTGCAGCTCCCTCACACAATACTAGACCAAATACAAAACTTGTTGTCACCATTAGTCACACTTTAACACAAAAATATGTAAATTTAAATTTGTCAAAGTAAGCCTGAATTGATATCCAATATGCGGAGGTTGATGCAATATTGCATATTAAGGTACCGTACAAATTCATAATACATTAAACGTCCAGTGTGTAAGATTTAGGGGGGGTCTATTAACAGAATATGGCTGAAATAGAATATAATATTCACAACTATGTCTTCAGTAGTGTATAATCATCTGAAAATAAGAATCCGACCAGAGCAGACAAACTAAACACTGGCTCTAGACATGTGTCACCACTGTAGTTTCACCGTAGGTGAGGTGAGGGTTTGCAATCAGATAATCCTTTTAAAAAAAAAGGTCCTTTAAAAAGCTTCTAATAAAGAGGAGCTGTCTTACTTGTCCTCATGAAGTCCTATAGGGGTCATGTGGGGCCCACATGAAGTCGACTTGTGTGACCCACGTAACTGAACCCATAAAGGTTCCAAATAGTCTAACCAGCTCCAGCTCATGCCCATTTATGTAACTCGAACAGGCCCATGTAGTCAGCCTATGGGCTTACCACATGGGATCCATATTGAACCCATGAGACTCACAAAATTTTGCCCAATTAAGTTCGATACCATTTTTGGCCTGGAGCTAATGCTGTGTATATGCTTTAAAAAAACAACAACAACATAATATCATAAACTTCGCATCATTTTCAGGAATTTATCTGGTGTTAAGTCTTTCTTGCTGAATCTGCCTGATATAACTGTCAGTCTACCCCAGCAACCTGTTTAGCCTGTTTCTTATTTGCCTCTCCAAATTCTTCCTGGATTTGTGGTGAATTGGCTCTAAAGTCATGGCAGAATCGACGCTTCCAGGTAAATTATTAGTGAAAGGTTTCAAAGTCTTCTGGCAGTGATTTGTAAATGTTCCTGTTATGCATACCTTGGATGGCACTGATCACTTTCTGTAGGCCTGTTCACCTTATGCCACCTTTGCCTTTGTGTACTGTATGTTTAAGTTGGATGTTTTCCAAGTGTGTAAAGGGCTGCAGTTTTGGCTGCCTTTATGCGGGAGTGAATATATGTGCAGAGCAAATATGGTTGCTACTAACAAAACAGAGAATCATACTGTTTCAAATATCTACCACTTGAAGACATTTTAAGCTTTAACAAGTGTATGGAAAGATGGATTTTGGTTAAATGCAAATGAAGGCAGAAGGCTGCAATCTCACTATACTCTTACACTATCAATGTGTGTAAAGTCCCATGCATTCCAGGAGTGATTCTGTGATAAACATCTACCTCGACTGTTTCCCAAGCTTGTAGTAAACGGGCAAGGACATTTTGTACTCGAAGTAAGGTGTGCATATGGGCCATAAACAGCAACAACAATAACAAGTTACAACATGTTTGAATTACATTATGAGCTATAGAAGTTGCTGTTAGTGGGAGATAAAAGTTATCTTCGCCTTTTCTACTATCTATTCCTCTCCGTCTGTGCAGAGTTTACTGTTGATGTTTTTAAGTAGCCAACATATTTTCTGCTGCGAAACTGCATCACAGTTAAACTGGAAAATATCTCGACATAATGTCACATTTCTTATGATAGACTGCGGGACAACAATAAGGTAAAAGTGTGGCAACAGCTCCTTTCTTCAACTAAATTTAAATATTCAGGGTAAATATTTGTTTTAACGACTATTTAAATACCTGCTAGAACATTTAAGGTAAACCAAATACGCACACCTTTATTATACACACAAGGGAGAACACACACACAGCAGGAAAATATGCTAAACCACAACAGTATATGTAAACCACATGACCTGAATGGTGATGAAAAATGCAGAACCTGTTTGCATCAGGTCTGCTTGTTCCTGGCAAGAACAACGTGTTGCTGATCTACTGATCATAGCACTTTCAAGGTCACATGAGTGTAACAGGCCAAGTGAAGTTATACTGGATGATGTGCATGCTGTTCACATTCACGCATTCATCAATATGTAGAGGTATGTCTATGGACGAGAACACGGTACCTGAGAACATTTTCAAGAGGAGCTCATGTGTTGAGAATGAGCTAGTTCTTTGGTACGTGACAGCCAAGCCCATTACGTAGTTAATGTTGGAAATGTTTGGTTCAATTTAGGCAACAAAAGTTGGTCAGGTTTGGGAAAAGATCACGGTTTTCCTCCAGTTTCTTCTACTGCCTGTACAACCAATCACACTGCAATCTTCTGCATATTAATTGGGTAATGTGTCATTTCTGTAATATAAAAGGGGTTACAAAGCTACAGAGAACCCGAGTCATGACACAAACCTGCAGCTATAGGGGGCTTTTTAGCCTCTTTTAGCTTGTTTTGGTTTTACAGCATATTCGCCGTTTCACTGCTGCCAAAAAACATTTTCGAAGCCGCAGTAGACAGATGTTTAGCAAAAAGTTCCGATACGTGCTGTACACTGAATGACATTAGGTAAAGTTAGTGGCTAGCTGGTGAAGGAAAAAACATTTAGCATCTAATTTTCAACGTCTTTACATCCAGGTCAGCTTAAGCATTCATATAGTCTACACGCTCCATACAACATATTCCTAGACAGTCCTTGAAGCGTGGTGAGGACCATTTAGTTGATTCTTTAAATGTGTTTAAACCAGCCATTCGCTCTTGGGGAGAGGCTCAGTGCATCTTGAGGACACCTGCATATGATGAATCATGTGCACATTCGAGGTATAGTTACACAAACATCTCTCATCTGGGAAGGTCAGTAAATTAGCTATAATTAGCTTACATAACCTAGAAAGCGTTACACTGGCATTGCGTTTCTACAGTCTGTTTTTTTTCTCTCATCTTTTTCACATCTCTAGAGCCTCAAACCAACAAAGCACCAGATGTTAATCCATCACAGTGTTTTAATGTGAAACTGGATAACTCTCAAGATCAGTTTAGAACTGGCTCAGTTTCAGAGCATCATC
The DNA here is from genome assembly GCA_946959425.1 of Argyrosomus regius. Lineage (NCBI taxonomy): Eukaryota > Metazoa > Chordata > Actinopteri > Sciaenidae > Argyrosomus > Argyrosomus regius. The sequence goes on along the minus strand of OX336899.1, from coordinate 7,698,121 downwards.
ATAGGAAAGTCCTCCAGATGCCCCCAATTGCAGGATTTGTTACAGAGAGGGTTAGGTTTAACCCTAACCTCAACCCGAGGAAGGAAAGACTTTCATCAGGTGGTCCAAACCAGGTTGGCATGAGTGAAATTAAGAGAGTGGGAACTCATCTTCAGGATGCCTGTTGTACTCCAGGGGGAGGATGTGAGGGTGGCTCATTGTTAAAGATTACAAACACTTTGGAACCAACATAGATTTAATGATACGGGATAGAGTCGACCATATTTCCAGTTCCAGTTACTTGGCATATGAACTCATATTTCCTACAGTTTCTACAGTAAGCTGATGGACTCCCATCTAGCTCTCTAACACTCTGAGTTGATCTATGGAGTGGGTCAAGTGCTGTAATTCCATATGGTTGTAGTAGTAGAATAATGACACTCGAGATTATATTCCTGGAGAAGCGAGCCAAGGTCAGCAGAAATAGCAAGGACATGGAGTGTGGCTGCTGCTTATTAATATTAATCGTGTCATATTGCATTTCCTCTGTTTTCAACTGGAGGTTTCATGAAAGTTCAGTCTCACACAGAGACCCCTGTACTAGAACAAGACATTGAGACTCTTGCATCAGACCAAGACACTGAAACTCCTGCACAAGACCAAGATTTTGAGATCACTGCAGTAGGCCAAGACTTTGACTTGGGGACATTTCAGCAATATCAGCAACTAGAGATTCTGTAAGAGATCAACCGCAATGTCTCATTCTAGCACAGTACAGGGGTTTCAAACCACTCTGTGTCTAGTGCAGTGGTCTCAAACTGCATTAGACTAAGACTTTGAAACCCCTACATATGACTTAAATTTGATCTCTTCAGTGGTCTAAGACTTTGAGACCCCTGCACCAGACATTAAAGTCATTGAGCAACACTAACTTTGTATATGTGGTGAGATTTGTAGCATACCAGTGTTAGTTGGTAACAGTTGCACCTAATCCATTCAAAACATAAAACATTGATGCCCCTGGGCAGCAGTTGTAGCGGTAACCACCCCTGAACTACAATCAGACCTGGGATTGAGACCTTTGCACTAGAACGAGACTTTGAGGCATCTGTGGATGACTAGACCAAAGTATGAGTCCTGAACAAGACCAAGACTTTGATCTTTGTGTAGTGCAATAAACATCTTATGTCAAGTCGATTCCCTTCATCCTTAGATGAACTTTGATATAACTTTAATGACACATAAAGAATCAGAAGTAGTGTGTTACACTATATATATTCTTGGTGTCAAGAATCAACAGTCTTTGCATTAATGCATCACTCATTTCTTGTCTTAGGAGGCTTAGGATCTGATTTACACTTTTGTATACTTCTGTATGATGATCATCTCAACAGATGGTGTTGAGGCACATCTGTACATCAACTCTGTAACTGTAATTTAGACAGGTGAGATGCTTATTTATCAGCTATCCATATATTCTATAAGCTATATTATAATATAATAATATAACATAATCTTGTATTGTAAACCAACAGGAACTCTGTAGAAAGAGAGAGATATCTTTATTTACCTGCCAAGTTTCTATACACTGTTTTTTTTTTATTAACCTCAGGACTCCATTTTCTCTTCCTTTCTATCTTTTTTGACTGCTGCAGTGACCCAGTTTCTTCACACGGATCATTAAAGTTTCATCTGATCCAATGTATTGTAATCTGATCTAATATGACGCCAAACTTTGGCTTTGATGTTAGTCTACCGATCCTGTTTTCAGTGGATCTTAATGGGCTCTGAGCTGCTGGAGATTTTAGCTTAACAGCACTTTTAGACTGTTGCTTTCTTATTTTAATGGCTGTACAAGTATTAAAATATTAAAATGGGCAGGTAGACATGTTTTTCTAAGGAAGTCCTTCTGATGAGGTTGACAAGAAGAATTTTCCAAGCAACAGTTTGGACAGTAAATCAGTCAGTCCCTGGGCCTTTTAAGAAATCACCATCCTACTGGAAACTTATTAACATCTTCATAAGATCTACTGTAAAAACTGAGAGTTATAATATGATTACATTCAGCATATTCAGCTGCATATTCATATGTGGAATGAGGTGAGCTGAGGAGTCATCACATGACCACGACTTGGCTATTTCCTAACGGGGGCATATAGGGGGCAGATCATAATCCCCACCTGGTTCAAGACTGGCATTTGGTGTCTGTGCATGGCGAAACCGAAATGGGGGTTATTATTACACCGGCATGTAAAGTACAGAGATGTACAGAAGCTGTAAACTCAGAAACTGGTTGATCAACTTGCTCCAAGATGCTTGCCATCGTGTATTGTTCCTAAAGGTTAAAAATGAATACATGTAAATAAAACATTTTTAAAAAGAGGCTGGGCCCCTATTTACCTCAACTGCAGAGGGTACAAGGCCTGCATTTGAAGCAGGTTTATATCAGAGACAGGCCTTTATTTCTAATTGATCGTATCACAGTGTGAAGCCTCCCTGTTTCTGATCTGCTCCTATATGCTGTGTTTTTCTTGCATTGCATTATGCTGAAAATGCAGAGCTTGTGCTGAAACATTATCAAGTCTATGCGGTCCAAAAGTTTTCTGACTGCAGCAGGACTCAACAAAATGAGTTAAAATGACTTGTGACATACAGCATGAAGCGATATAAGCGATGACTGTCTGCTTTGACATCATTGTAACTGATACCAGATCACTTATTCCAATGCATCGTCTTGTTTCTGCCTCAAAAGTTGACCACCGAGGAGCTTTCTGTATGCCAAATTTGCTTTCTAGGACCGTACATGCACACGCTTGTGTCGGACTAAAGTAATTCATTCCTAGTAAAGCAGGTTCTTCAACAAAGATTGCATCAATCTGTTCCATATTCCCCAGACGCTTGCTTCAAAGAGCATTTGCCCCGTTTTTGTGGTTTGTCTGAAGTGCCATCCAGCAACGTAAAAAAACAAACAGCTGACCTTGTGAACCCGCCCTCTCTCTGATCTCCTCCACCTATAAATAAAGTATCTGTGTGCAGTTGAGTGCCCGCTCCCTCTGGCAACTGGGGCATTTTGTTCTGGGAGCTGTCAAGTAACGTTAAGATCAACATCAACACAGAGGCCCCCAGACCAGTTCACACACACACATACACACACATACAAACATCTCATAACCAGTTATTTCACAGGTCACCATGCAGGTGAAGTGACATTAACTAGAGAGTGAAACCAGCTCCAGGCACGGCCTCTGGAAGTTTGGTTGTTAAACCTGTTTATTGCTGTGGTTAGATGCCTTCAAGAAAATATTGTTAAGTGGCCCATTGGTTTAATATTGGATGGTGAAAGCTGAGCCATCTAAAAGCGCTCTACCTCCTGAGCCACAGCCGCCCCCATACTTTCCACGTGTGTGAAGTTAGCATGACGTTCCTCATCATTGGGTGTACGGGTAGGCTCTGCACATGTCTGCCTCCAATTTTTTATATTTGCATGGCCACTATACTACAAGGGCACAAAGTGATTTACTGCTGTGTGGAACCAAGCAGAAACCTCCATGGCTGTGAAGTGAAGCCAATGCCGAAGTGCCAAAAACTGCAGTTCCTCAAATGGCCATTTGAGGCTGGCTACAGAATGAGCCTCCATGTTAAAATGTCTAACTTCACAGCAGAAATAAACATGTTTACAGCCTGGTACAAACAGTTTTGGTCTCTATAGCTAATTTCCATGTTCATGACAACTGTACTGAGAGTGAATTTTTAAAGAACTCACCTGTTCAAATTATATTAAGGCTTAAAGTTATGCATAAGTAACAGCATGACTGCTTTGATTGACAGGTGGGTGTCGTTACAGATGGCTTGTTTGAGCACCCAGGCGTCATTCAGCCCGCCTCAGGTCCACCGATGAACCACATCTCTGCCAATTTTAAGATTAGCCGGGAGGTAGAAGAGGCAGGACTGCCAAAATCGAGGTGGCCAGAGCCACCACACTCTGAGCTTCTCTTCAGAAACGTCATGTACAGGTCATCCATTCTTTGCACTGTCGATGCTTCAAAAATAAAAATGCTGCACTTCAGTCAGATTCTGGAAAATTTGTGAAACAAAGAGTTAATTTATCAGAGTCAAGTGACTATTTTCTCCCTGTTAGCAGATTATTTTGTTTGTTATTATGAGGAAGGTTCTTAAAACTAGTCTCAATGACAAAATGCTTGCAACCTTGTAAAAAAATAACTGTCTTTTAATGAGGGTTAGTGCAGCCCCTTGAGTTGGTTTGCTGATAGAATAAAAAGATTGAGTGGGCATGTGGGTTTATGGGTTTGTCTGTTTTGGTTTATGGTCGGGCTATTTCTGTATTATACTTATTAACCACTACAAACATTTAGCTATTTCAGCCGAAAGACACAAGTTTGCTTCATGGTGTGTGAACTGAACTGCCATACTTAATTAGTTTTTCTTAACTAAAGCAAGGCGTGGGTTTGATGAACTAAAGACATTAAAGTGAGATTATGGGAATGTTCAAAGAACAAATAATAATATTCTTCTTAGATATGTATATAAAAACTGAAATTATAAGCAAAGAACAAACACACACTAAAGTCTTATTTGGTTCGGTATAATCAGTATTATAGTTTATGGTGGCTAATCTTAGCAAACCTGAGGAAGGGGGATGCTTCTGTGTAACTGACATAATAGAATCAGTTCGCTGATATTATGACTCCTATTTACTGTTAAGTTATGCCAATTGGGATTGGATTTATTTCTTTAGGGGTGATTTAACATCACCTGCTCTGGTCAGTGAGTTTAATCCTTTAATCCCAGCGTATGTAGGTAATTCTTCACCCCCACCAAGTAATAATTACAGCTGCTTTCCAGTGAACTGACTGGCCCTCCTTTAATTTAAATCCTGTTCGGAGCAATGTCCTTGTATTTTTAAAGTTTTTCCCCATGTGAAGAGCCGCTTGTCCTTCCACTTTATTTATTTATTTTTTAATCACCTCAGTGTGAAATTTGACTTTTGAGTGAAAATAGGTGAGGTCAAAAATGTTTTTAGCTAATCTGATAGATGGAAACGTGCCAACACCAACATATAGGCCTATTTGAGAATCAACAAGACCATCAGGAGACCGTTGAAGTGTCAGTTATAAGTAGGTTTTGTCGTTGAACCTGTTTTTTTAACCCATATTTGTTTTCAGGCTAAATATGTAAGCAAAATTAACATTTAAGTCACAGGGTTACAGAGGCTGTTTCCAGTGCACTTTGTCAGAATTAGTTTTTAGAACAACTTTTCCACTTCAGCCAAGTGTAAAAACATTTTTACAAAAGTAAAACTACAAGTAAACCCACCATGCCTCACCAGGAGACATCTTTGTTGTGTCCTGCTTCCCACTCACTCTCAGTCAGGTGGCCTGATTCAGGGATTAGAAAATATAATTGACTTTAAAGATGGCCCCTGTGCCCCAGATTGGGGCGTTATTAGTCATTTTAGACTCTGACCAATCGCAGCGTGCTATCTTTTTAAAACTTGCATGACATACGTTCATGTATGTGATCAGGAAGGTGCCACGAACTAACTTCAGTGTTCCACCTGACAGCACCGATGCCAAATATTGACATATGTAAACAAGGTTTTATCAATATAAGTGAACCTGGAGCCATCTAACCTCAGAGAGGACAGTGTGAGTTTGTAGTATACATGTAATATTCTGCAGAGGGTCACGTTGCAACCCGGTATGATGCCAAAATACACACGTTTGATACATACATGTTCTCCGTCCAAGTTAGCAATACTTACCAAGTTATAGCCAATGTCTGGTTACACTTTTAAAATAAAGCTTCCTGAGTTTCCTTAGATTTAGGCACCAATACTAGTTGGTTAAGTTTAGGAAAAGTGTGTCCATTTACATACAGTACCTAACGTAACGTATAAATACATTTATGCATGTAACTTAAAGGATGCAGCGCTGACTTTTCTCTCTTTCTTGTCTCATGCAGCAAGCAAACAGCCGTCTCCTGGAGCAAAGTCCTGTCTTTGACCCATACATCCACCTCAACCTCCTCAATCAATGGACTTTGTCACTCTTTATACAACGTTTGCCATTATCACACCCCCTGTTGGTACTGCATCTTCATACAAACGTGTACCTTTCACATCTGGGCGAGACAAAACGTGACACTGACATGGTTTGCTAGAAGAACAGCAGGCCTATGCTTTGGCTGACAGGTGTAATGCCCCTGACCCAAGAGTGATAGTAAAATGGTTATAGATTAACTGAAATGAAATAAATCATTATTCCATCTTACAGGTGTTGGGCAGAAGTAGTTCAACATCACGGCACACATCAAAGGCGTGACAGTTGGCAAAAGATTCCGACATGTCGGGACATCACGAGGCGTTGGATGTCTTCCACCATGACACATGGACACACATGCAGCGTGAGAATAACTGTATCAATACAACTATGCAGATATACTTCAAATGTCTCATGTGATTGATGTATATGTCAATATTAGATTGTTAATACTAGTGAATCAATGTGTAAACAGAGCTGCAACAATTGCAGAGGTGGAGTTCACTTTAACTACTTTATATACAGTTATACAACAGTTTAATCCAACGGTTTCCTCTACAGATAAATCTGAGGGGAAAAAAGTCTCACAGACATTTTCTTTTTTGGACTTTGGACTTTGGACTAAATTGTTGCTTTCTTGTGAAATATTAAATCATCTTAACCTCTTTGGGCTTCAGACAGTTATTTAAATGAAACCATCTGAGCAGTTTAGAGCACAAATGTCTCTTTAGTGGAACTGCTAACAACTCTAGATGTCTGAAATGTGACAAACTACTCACTGACACACAGGGCACACAGATCAAACCTCTGCCTTAATCTTTAACAATATATTGTCCTTTATGAGCTTATTCTATGCTTACTTTTAATGTAAAATCTAAACAGAGAGAGAGAATAAGTGATAAATAAACATAAATGTATTGAAGTAAAAACTAGTATTCAGGTATCAAGGCTACAATCCTTACCACAACAAACCGGGTTCGACTCCAGCCTTGGTCCTTTGTTGCAAGTCATCTTCTTTCTCTCCGCTGAATTTTCTGTCTAACTCTTGAGCTGTCACCATCCAATAAAGCAGAAAATCCCCCCAAAAATATCTTAAAAGTAAACATAAAAAAACGTGTAAAGTAGCAAACAGTAGAAATACTCAATGTTGGGATTCAGTCTATGTGTGTATTCAAGCTCATAGCAACCACTGAGGAGTCTGAGGTCATGTCCTTAATATTTGTGCAAATCTGGCAGGTTGAATGACACGAAGAAGAGTTTCCATCTTACCATTACACACATATTAGGCTCATTTTCATTCCTTATGTCCCACATGCTACTATGATGTAGACTAGCATTATGGTGACCTCTTATCAACAGACCCAAAAGAATCTTGGCAATGTGTCTCAACATTTATGGCTGAGAACAATGACTCACAAGTCACAATTAAAAAAGATAATTAAGATAATAAACATGTGCATGCAGAGACACATACTGTCTTTTCATGCAAATAGAGAAAATAAAAGATTTGCATGACATTCATGCTGAGCTGGGAAATTCTTGGCCCGTCTCCAGAGCTATGTTCTAGACCAATAATAAACTGAAGGCACGGGCGTTAAACACGCCCTGTAACAAAAGACAGTAGATTATTATACAGAGTCATTTAGTTGCAGTTGACTAACACCTAGTCTGTGCTGCCAGGTTCCCTTCAGGGCACAGGTTCAGTGAAGAAGACTAGAGGGTCTGTACTGCAGAGAGACAGCCTGAGATTTCTCTGGACTCCCACTGCTTTGCTCTGCTCTCCAAGTGTGTAATCCCAACAGCTGGTTAGACAGTTTAAACACACACGGTAACCTCAGTCTCTCGCTGTGTCACCATGAAGCCTTCTCCAGCTGCCAAATCCGAATACTTCACTGCATCCTGGCAGTTCTCCCACAGCACTGATAAATGTGGCTTTGATACGGGCCTTTCATTGCAGTGTCTTTCCTCGCACTAAGCAAAAAAAAAAAAAAAAAAAAAAAAAAAAAAGATATAATCACATGTGTGCTCTCCATATGTTGGTAGTTTTATGGTTTTATCTGATTAATAGGCAAAGTCTGGATAATGTGTAAAGTATGTAACATTATAAACGCAGTCTGCTGCTGCCATCTAGTGGTTATATTTAAGAACTGCAGCTTCTGTCAACATTAGACCAAAGGACTTGGAATCACAGAGATTGCTGAAAGTTTCTTTGTGCTCCTTTTTTGTAAAGACCACAGGCTGAAATTGGATATCAATGCAGCAAGGACTTTACCTGGCACCACCAGGTGCACCACCGGGGCACCCCAACTTCATATTTTTTGAACATGATTTGATGATCAGCGTCTGGTCTCCAATTAAACATAACCTCATAATTCCAAGCTCAAATTCTGTCTCCAGACAGACAGATAATGTGTCCATGTTCACCTTAAGTAAGTATTTATATTTAGTATTCTAATTAATTGTACCCTTATCAGGTTCATGGGGGGCTGGAGTCAATCCCAGTTGGCGCTGGGCGAGAGGTGGGGTACACCCTGGACAGTCGCCACAGGGCTGACACATAGAGACAAACAAACCTAGGGGCAATTTAGAGTCACCAATTAACCAGCATGTTTTTGACTTTTGACTTGGAGGAAGCCGGAGTACCCAGAAAAAACCCACGCAAACATCCACACAGCAAGGCTCCAACCAGGGTTTGAACCATGAACCTTCTTGCTGTGACTGCACTGCACTGCCTCTATTCCAATTTAACAAATGCAAAAAGACATTTTTAAATAAAGGCAAACAAATATAGTTGTTTTTACTCTAATTAGAGCTAATTATTGTCAAATATCTAACTTTATAATTACAGAATAGTATTTTCATTATAACGCAATGACTTAAATGTTGAGCTTTATTGTCTCCCCATTTTATTATCTTCTTGTTATTGTTGTAAGTTTGGAAAAAAGCCTAAAGTGATGAGACACAGCAAATTACAGTGCACTAAATTAACTGAATACACAAAAGACAAGAAGAGAGGCAGCTGCTAAGACTGTGAGAATGATGAGAAAAATTCATGTTTTATAAAACAACAATCATACAATGAGTTCAGAGCTAAATAAAGCACAACACACTCAAAAGACGAGGAAGACGGGTGAATCATATTTATGGCAAGTATCAACAGATTAATCTGTCCTACCTTCACCTGTGTAGAGCGCCACTTTAAGGACAAACGCTGTGTTCTAAATCCAGATTACATACTAATTGTACATAGTATAACCATACGAATATACTTAGATTAATAGTATACTGCTTTGCATTTGGAATAGAAGAACTCAGGATACTTTATGCTTACAGAAATGATGCAATACATACAACAATCATTTCAAACAGGACAAAATCTTGATTTGCAGACTTCAGTCGCAGATTGAATTTGTTTCCTGATGAGAAAAATGGAAAAGTAGGATAAATCTGGGAAGAGGGGATATGACATTTGACCTGTAACAGAAGGATGCATACACCTAGTTACCTCAACCTCAGTCTCACTCAGGTGGAACAAGAAATTCTTAAAAAAAAATCCTGTTCCTTCACTAGGGGGAGTGCTTGTTTTTCATATCGCTGTCACAATATTCCCCGACATATGATATCCTTGATGATAAGACAGCCATTTTCTGACGACTGTATTGTATTGTGTCATTATCTGCTCCGTGTCATTGTTTCCTGCGCTGCCCTCGGTTTGACCCCTCCAATAGTTCCCCTGAGCTGTGTTGCAAACTCAGATAGATAGTCCTCCGAAACCTGGTGAGCTTACACCACTGCCTGCTGACAGAGATAAGAAATCATACACCACAGGGCAAACATGGACCTCCATCCATCTGAAATGAGAGGTGTTGTTCTCAGCAAAAACACTTTGAACAATATTATTTAACTACAGCGTCGGTGCTCCACGTGAAGGTCTGCGAGGAGCTCTGGAGAATCCAAAGAAAAAAGGTGCTCAGGAATGAGTGAGATGGAAGAGCTTGTGTTTGAAGTTGAGACTGAATGATGAATGCTGGGTGTTTTGATGAACCTCCACTGTCAGTGTTTTCATGTTTTAGTGATAAATTCTTCTGTTTGCGCGATGATGCATTCGAGGGCCCGTTCTCTCTACGCTGTGGACGGCTGGATGGAGCTTTTCTCTCCTGATTGCTCCCATGTTTTCCCCCCCCAGAGACTCTGGAGGATCAAATTACATCGGCCAGAGCTTGATGAAACCGTGGCACAAAGTCATCCATCAAACCCACAACTTTCACATGATTTCCCTCCATCGTATCTGATGTGATTAAGCCGGCGTGATCAGGAGCTGCAGGGAGTTAACAGCAGGTGCTGGAATGACACATTTAAGAGTTGGAGCTTCTGACAGATGATGGCTAACATATTCAATATCTTTAAATATGATCGTTTAGTCCTAAACAAACAGACAAAAATCAACAAATCTGCCACTCAAATGAACAAAATCATCAACACACCACGCAAAACACACTTGAACAGACACATATGAAGACAAACAACACACAAGCCACACAAAAATAAAACAAAAACACAAATAAACACATCTTAGTGTGTCTCAATGTTGCCTTCAGGATGTTGATGTAAAACTAATCGTTATTCTAAGTCCTTTATCCCCTCTGCATGTCCTTATTATTATCCTAATCCTCATAATTCCTCACAGGTTATTTTTCGGGGTTTTGTGCAAGCGGTGAAGAAGATAAACAAAGTCCATGAGTAGAGAAGCAGTACACAGATGACACTACATCTGTGACTACTGCTGCTGTTATCTTATCTGACCAGAATAACCAGTTTAGGCTAGGAAATTCCCATGCTGAACCAGTCTAGTATTGATCGGCTGTATCAGAGAAGAAAGGAGGCTGATCGGACTGGATCTTTCTTCCCCACATCCCCTCTCGCACTGTGGATTGGTGGATGTAGCTTTTACTCTCATCTCTTCTCCCTGATGTTACCTTCCATTTAGTTTTTGCTCATTGAGGTGACACCCTTACATAATTTGCATGCAACCTGATTATAAGCATCTATAAATATCTGAATCATTTCTCTTCAAGGATTCTCTGACCTCTCGGCAGCTCAGTTATAGACACAGCTCTACAAAGACGTTAGGTCCAGTGCTTATATCTGTGTGGGTGTGTTCAGTACATGTACGAATGGATCTTTAAACTGAACTAAATCACCACTGTCACTAAATGAATCATAGTCTAAGTAGTCTTATAAAGAGTACTTAGAAAAGCTACAAAGCTGGACATAATAGCTTGGACGACTGACTGTGTGCGGCCTACTACTGATCTGAAAACAGTCAGTCAGCACCGAACATCGTGTGGCCGTATGAAGTGTTCACCTACTGATGTACAGTACATACAAGGGGTATTGAGACATACCAGTATTGACAATAAATCTGATATTTAATTAATGAAACACACACACATATGATAATATCTTATAAGTAATTCAGCCTTTTAAGTTCTTAATTATTAAAAATAAAACTTACAATAAAAGTTAAAGATGAAAAAGCTTTTCTGTTCAAATATTTTAAAGATTTTGCGATAATATCGCTATCAGTCTGTCACAGTTCAAAACACAGAACCCAAATGCACAAGTCAGGAGGCAACAACTCAGGTAAAGAGTCTTTACTAGTGAAATATTCAAGGACACAAAATCCAGGCAGGCCCAAACAAGTTCAAAAGGCTGAAGCAGAATCCAAATAGTCAAGGCTTGGTCAAAAAAACTGGCTTGGAAATATCTGGGCGCTTGAAAGCTAAGACATGTGGAGATCTGGCAGAAATCTAGTGGATAAGGACCAGTATATATATATATACCAGGAATAATGAGGGAAATAAACAGGTGAGAGATGAGGGTGAGCAGGTGAGCCACCAACCAAACCAATTACAAGGCAGAATGAATGAATGAAAGAAACTAACATACCAAAATCATGACACATTAATTATTTTGGCAACGATAATCGTGTCGTGATGATCTGATATGGTGATGCGTTCACTTAGTTTATAGAGTGAATAAACTACATTGACTATGAGTCTTTGATCTATACAAAATGATTCAAGTCAGCAAAGTTATTCGTGATTTCCACCTCTATGCCTGCACTATGTTGTTTTTTTTAAAAGTTTGATCTGTCGTTGCTGCCACAGACGACTGCGCTCTGTAAGTCCTTTGAAAAACAGAATTTGAAACGAAAGTTACAAGAGAAAAAAGAAACTCCCCACAGGACCACAGTTCCTGTCAGCTGCAGGGCTCGGTGTGTCAGTTTATCAGCAGCATCTTTTCTCTACTGTATAGATGTCCACTAAGCCAGGATGAGCCACAGTTTATCCTCTCACATCAGCTCAATAATTATTTCTTTCTCCGGCAGAGGCCTGGCAGCTCTTCTTCCTCTGTCAATCAATGGCAAGTAAGAACCCCCGCGAGCATCGGGACAAAGTGGGCATCGATCTGTGTGAAGTAAACATGTTAATAACACACAAGTCCTTCTGTACTGTCTCGACGATGGAGAAGCATCCGATCCTGGAGCATCACTCAGAACGAGGACTAAAGGAAGATGACGGCAGCTGCTTTGTGTTCATCTTCATGTGGACAGAAGCACTCTGAGCTCTGTGACACCTCATTGAATACAAGCTACCGGCAGGCGTGTACAGTAAATACTGTGTATGGGGTCAATAGTGCCTTTCATTGCAAATTGGATATAAGGTAATCTGTGTCATCTACTGTGTCTTTGATAGGAACAGGTGAATTGAGGTATTGTGGAACATTATCCATTACTGGACGCTTTAAAAGACACTCATTTTGGGTAATAAGCTTGTTTTCCATCAAAACCTACACTCAGAAGGGAAGATCAATATCAATTTTGTCTCTCCAGTAGTGCACAAAGACGAAGGAAGCAGGAAGAAAATATCCCTCAAAAGCAAGAAATAGTGTTTTTTCTAAGACAGAACGCAAGTGGAGACATTAGTAAAGCAACAACAAAGTATTATATTTAATTCATTTCTCTATTAATCATGAGTTCCTGTGCTTCAGCTCGTAAACAAGGTTCCTTTGCTAGTTATCACTAGTCTGTCTGTTGCCGTGTTGTTGCACAGTCACCTGCGTGATCATCATTTATTCCACACATTGGAAAAGCAGTAGCATCTACCTGTGTTTGGTGTACCCAACTTTGTCTCTCCTCTCCCAGTCCTTCCTCTCAAAGTTTGACCCTCTGAGGTCCTCTGCAGAGACTCTGAGCGTCCCCCTTTGTTGGCCTACAGGTTTATTATTATTATTATGACAGACTCATTATGATCAGACTCCTCTCTGTGGCTACATTTTGCATTATACAACAGCTGTTTATCCACTCGTGATTTCTTTGAAGCAAAAGTAATCAACCTGATATATTAAGTTGTTATGGCTACCATGTTAGCCGTCAATTAATCCAGCAGACACATTCATGTTTTTAATATTTTGTGTTTCCCTTCATATGAGTTGCATAACTCTCATTCTTTATAAACATCATTTATATCTATACACTTGTACAATCCAGTGAGATCTAATACAACAGCTCTGCCATAAATTCTACTTTTAAGAAGTTTATAATGTTTCAGTTTTTGTTGACTCTGTCAGAGAAGTATTTATTTAACCACTATGTTTACTATTGAAGTTGGAGTTTGCAGCAGTGTTAAACTGCATTATATTGAGAGGTGTTTCTAATATTATGGCCCTCTCATGTATGTAAACGGGGTGGCCCAAGACCTTAATAATAAACATACAGTTGAATTAATACTTCTTTGACAGTATTGACAAAAACTGAAACATAAGCTTCATAACAATAGGATTTATGTCGGAGTTGTTGTATTGGATCACATTGGATTGTACCTAATGAAGTGGCCAGTCAGTGTAGATATATATTTTTTAAATTAGTAAATTTAAAGTTTTTAGAAAAATATCTACATGCATATACAGTGTACTTGCTTTTATTTGTATATTAATGTATGCTTTGGTATAATTTTCCGTATATTAATGCAATTAATGTTTATTGTCATTTTTGTGGATGCCAGGAAGATTAGCTGATTGCCATGGCATCAGCTACTGGGGATCCTTTATATAGACACATAAACAAATAGACACAGAGCAACATTGGCAGACATTTGGGGTCTGTAAGTAGCCACCTGTTGAATCTCCAATAAGAGTCCAATATTGATTGTCTCTTAGTGTCAGTGTTGGTCTGTTTTCATATTAACCAGCTAGTCTGTAACTGCAGTGGGTCTATCAGAGCTTTTTAGCTGAAAATAGCTGCCTGTTGCTGCTGGAAACAAGGCTGATGAGAGTGGCGTGTTTATGATTCACCAAACTGATGAGGACAAAATAAAATACTTTAATGTTTTACTTCTAATTCTAAATCTAGTCAGTTTGGTGCATGCGCGTAATCAACCCTTAATCACTCTGACTGTGAAGCTGTCACATGCACTAAACTCTGGTTACACATACTAGTCCCATCTGTATACTCTGAAAAGTATTTGATGGGTTAGGGTTGGAGACTAGTATGTGTAACCAGAGTCAGTTTAGTGCATGTGACACCTTCCTAGTAAAAGTTAACAGGGGGTGCTTATCACGGCAGGTGGAAAACCAGCCCTGCCGTGATAAGCATCCCCCCTTAATTTTGTTTCTGTTGATCCCAGCATCAAATACTTTTCACAGTATACAGATGGGACTAGTATGTGTAACCAGAGTCAGTTTAGTGCATGTGACAGCTTCACAGCCAGAGTTATGCAGGGGGTACATATCACAGGAAATGGAAAACAAGGCCTGCCATGAAATGCACCCCACCTGCATAATTTTGTTCCTTTTTACCCCAGCATCAGGTACCTTTAACAGCATACATTTGGTGCCGATATATGTATGGGTTTGATAGGTCTGACAACAGAACAGTCAATGGTGGATGGGGGATTTATTTATTGTATTTTATTTTATAAGGCAGCAAGAAAATTATTTAATATCTTAAAAACAAGAGAGAACATGTCCTTTAATGGTGAGAAACACATAGAGGCTATGACTTGTCTATCAGTCTATAGACCACATTACATTTTCATTATAGGTGATATTCTGGATCTACTTCATAAATAATTAAAATCGTAAAATAGTATTTTCCCCTGCGTTTGTTTGCGATATTAAGGCGAATTGCTTCACTTCCCGAACAGCTGAGTGGCTTGTGCGCGCCCCCGCGAGGGTGTGCATTTCACGGCAGGGGTGCTTAATACGGCACAACACCGGAAGCGGACTGATGAGATGCAGGTTCGAGGTGAGCATCAACACAAACGAAACTCACATCATATTCTTTTTGGCAGCGTGTCGCGTGTTGTATTGCAGTTATTTTTTCAGGGTTTGTCTGAAAAGAGAAAAGAAAAGTTTGTCTCGCAGCCAAACTTCATATCACCAGCTGTTGTCCTGAGGTCTTTGTCTCTGTTTGAGTTACTTGCTTCACTGTGATCATGGATATTAATTTGTATCATGAAGCTGGTTATCGCCTGTCTCTGTTAGCACTGGAGTTTCCAGCTTTGCTGATTGGTTATTGTTGTTATTGAGATGAGATGAAACGCTCAGGTGAGACCTGCAGGACAGACAATTAAAAGTGATTAAAAGTATTCAACAAAGTGACATGTAAAGAACATAATCACATAATTAGAACATGAGAAGATTTAGAAAAACTAGAATTCATTTCCATATATTAAAGTGTTTTTTTTTTGTCAGATGATGAACAAATTATTTTGAGGATGTGCTGCAGGATCCTGTAGGACTGATGACTGTTTATTAGTGATGTGATTTGTCAGTAGTCAGACTGTGGACACGTTTTGGTGTGATACTCGAACTTGCTCCAGTGGACATTTACATTGGCCTACATTTGCAACCTGGTTCAGAGTTCAGCTTCACTCTGCAGACCAGATTCATGGAGTGCAGCTTGCAGCCAGCAGTGCTAAGCTAGCTGTAGAGGGTCAGTACTGCCACACTCAAGGCTGACTGCTTGTTGTCTTGTTCCCTAGTTTTATATGTCTTATATGCTGAAGCTGAGATGTGTAGGAAAAAAAAGTCAATCCTTTGAGTGACTTCCTCAGAAAGTAATGTAACAACTAACATTTCCAATTCTCCTGTTGTGTTATTAGTAAAGCAATCTAATTCAACAAGTAGGCCTGATAACTAAAATGCATCAGTGGTTTTTCCAGTTGCGTTTGGCTGTATCTTCTTTGCTATAAGTACGTTGCTTCGGTTGGGTGATAATAGGTGGTAGTACATGTCGGGAGATTGTAAGGTCTGTCTCTTTTCAAGGATGGTTTTTGGATCTCAATGGTCTGCTTGATATTTGTCTGACTATTCACTGACTTCGACACTTACCAGTCAAAACTCTGTATTTAGGTCACTTTATGGGTCATGGTTTACAGTTGAAAGCTCCAAAAAAGGTAGAGTTTAAATATATTTGTATATACACTGTTTATATAGATATAGACGTGTGTTCCGAAGGTGCCTTTGAGGAGGTGTACTTTACATCTAACCACTGACTGAAAGAAGCCTGAACGAACACAAAGATGAAACAGAATGAGGGGGTCTTGAGGAAAAGCATCTCCTCAAGGTGTAAAATCCTGTCAGCATCGCTGTGTCTGCAAGGAACTGAGCCGACTGCAATAATCCAAAACTGTCTGAGAGGAGTATGCTGTGCCATCGATGCCCATCACGCTGAAATATGACAGACATTAGCGCTCGCTTGCTGACTTCACATTCTTTAAAAGAAAAAGAAGATGCAATCCTGTAAATATGTGCTGTGTGAAGAAAAACAGGACAGAGGAATTTAACAGTGAGAAACAGATGAGCTGACAGTGACAGGCAAGTGTACAGTAAGTGTAACAGGGAAGGGGGGCTGGGGGGCTGGGGGTCTTCATGCATGGACGTTGATCAAAAGCAGCACTGTAGCAAATCCTCCCCAGCAAATAGACTTTGTGTAATTACGTTGGTGATTGGAGCAGCGCAGCACTGAGGTAAGGAACATTTATCCTCTCGGCTCCTAGGAAACACACCAGAGTTGTCTTATTCACTTTGAGCACGAGTCAATAGATGGACAAATGACAACATTTCCTGTCAAACGCTGCACATTAACGGCGGGCCTAGTCTCTGAAAGAACTACATAGAGACATTTCTTACAGTACAAGCTGAATTGTGCCTGAGATCACTGATGACCTGTCAGAGTGGGAAGAATTGAGATGTTGATTCTCTGATGAGGTCAGCCGAGGCTTTCTGCAGCAGATCCAGGCATGATAACGAAGTTATTTGGTTCTTAGAGGGACTGGATTAAGATCGTTTCTTCAGATTTCTTCATCTGATAAACAATAGAACTACTATTTTGGTTCCTAGAGCTAGCAGGCGGTTAGCCTAGCTTAGCATAAAGAAGGTGAGATAAACAACTACACTGACTTTGTCTAAACACGCTATGTCTTGTCAGCATTTGGTAGCTGTTTCCCTTTCAGTATTTATACTAAACTGAGCTCATCTCCTGTTGGCTCTATTTAAATCTGGTATCAATCTTCTCATCCAAATCTCAGCTGTGTGCTTTCCAACATTATTCCTTTAATGTTCATGCCACCATACTTAATCCTCTCTACAAAGCTTCAACATGAGGGAAGCATCTTCTTTTGTTTGTTTTTAAATTATTTTTTGGGCTTTTATTGGACAGTGACGGCTGTAAATGGCGGAGACACCAAGCGGCAACCTCTGTGGCACCAAAAACTGCAGTTCCGCAAATGGACACTTGAGGCTGGCTACAGAACAAGTCAATCTCCATAAGCCCCCATGTTAAAATGTCCAACTTAACAGCAGAAATAAAGATGTTTACATCCTGGTACAAAAAACAATCTCTAAAGCTAATTTCACCGTCTGTGACAACTGTACTGGGTGCCATTACAGGTGGCTTATTTGAGCAACCAGGCTTCATCCATCCAGCCTCAGCTCCACCCACGATCCACGTCTTTGCCCATTTTTGGATTAGTCTGAAGCCGGCGGAGGAAGGCCTGCCAACATGGCGACAGCCAGAGCCTCCACACTTTGAGCTTCACGACGGCTCTTCAGAAACCTGTGGCTGACGTCCATGTTTATACGGTCTATGGGGGCGACATGTAGCACAGATATGCGGGCTGGAACCTGACATGGGCAGCTGCGATGAGAACTCAGCCTTAATAAAATGGGGCGCTGAAGAGAAACAACTGTTGTCGGGCGTATCACCAGACCTATTTGAATTGCTGAAAACATTGCGTAGGTGTTGTTGCCTTTTCAAGGTCTGGAAACAGCGGAAACAGAAAAGATTTTTTTTGATTCAGCCAATTTAAAGATATAACCTGGAAGTGACACACTGTAACTCCTTGCTTATCTTGTGTAACACATCGTCATATGATGGGTTTATACATCTACAGGTGTATTACACTTGTTTTCCAAATCTCTTAGTACTTCACACAATACATGTTTGTATTGTGCTGTACAACATGAACAAAAGCCACTTCCAGCTGCTATCTTTAGCCATATGGGTCACTGACATCTGTATTCATTCATTCATGCAGTTCTCCTTAAGATGAAACAAAAGCATATAACACTGGGGCACTTAGAAACAAATGTTTCTTTCCTTTCCCTCGGCACAAAAAAATCGTTATCCAAGACACGAGGTCAGGACTGGATTTTCCTTAAAACACAGCTAGCTTCGATCTGTTGATGTGGGTCAACTCATCTGCATTTTCCCGATCTCGCGTCTGTTGCTGTTGCTGCTGCTGTGGGTCCCCAGCACTGAGAGCTAACAGAGCGAGTGGGTGTGGGAGACTAATTGAGTGTCGAGGCTGTGTGAATAAAGCCACTCTGGTAATCGTCTGGCTCAGCAGCAAATGGGAGCGATAAGGAGCACTGAGTTGATATGGTGTCAAAAAGAGGAGTTTCCCAACCCTCTGTCGCCATCACTCTCTTCTTTCTCTGGTTGTCTGCAGAGGAGGGCACAGATAATATCTTCAGGAAGAGGAATGCACACTCAGCCCTTAGTGCTGATAACAACATCATCTTTTGCCACTGAATGGGCTGCAGAAAGGGGAGGGGGGCATGGAGTACATTAAGAACTCAATGGCAAACACTACAATATCTGAGGTGCTGTGCACAGTTGTAGTAACACCATGAGGCCAAATGAAGGCCAAGGACCACAACTATGTACTTCATATCTATATATCCACTGTGTATTGATATTAATCTATAATACTGAATATGCTGCTGGTTGAGGTACAACTTCTAAACATGGCTATCACTCTCAGATTACTTTATCTCTTTTGTATGCTGCCCGTACGCATCCCAGCTCCCACAGCTTACATACTATTGACAGAGTGTTTAGTGATTTAGTGAGCTGAGTAAAGAGGCAGAATAAAGATCTGAAGGCTTCGAGCCACATCAGCAATAAGGGAGGCGACAGCGTCTGAGTATGGGAGCTTTTATTGTTGATCACCCAACAACTTATCAACATATTTATGCTGACGAGGAATCAAATTACTAGATGTCAGTGATTGTGATGGACCCACGGAGAATTCGAGCAAACTCCGCTCTCATCAACCTCATTTCCAGCAACAACTAAAACAGCTGTTTGTACACCAATCTCATCAAACCGATATCTGTGTGTGAAGGAATCTGTAGGCATGGGACCATGATTTTGGCATTGAAAGGCTTCTGGTTTACGTTTTTAGTTTTTTAGTGGACTTTGGTTCCAGCAGTCCATATGGATAGCAAAAGAGGCAAAATGCATTGGCTGAAATCTTTGAACCCACCAGCTATCGTCTGACAATTACCCTTTAATTAGCTTTTCAATATATAATATCAATATTGCACTTACATTTGTCAGATGGCTATACATGATCCCAAAAGAATGCTAATGTTGTGTCTGTTGAATGTCTAAATAGTTGAGAGAACATATAATGAACCCTTGCAGGAGTTCAGGCAGGAACATGAGTCATTTTAGTCGTTTGATTATTTATTAACTTTGATGTAACTGTTGTGACCGAACTGGAGAAGATGGCATATTCTGGGTATTAGGAGGCTTTCTATGAAAGGAATACTTTTACGTTTCATCTACAAGTGAGCTCTGGCAGAATTATCTTTAAAGCTGGAGAACCCGCCTTTAGGCCCCAGGAGTACACTAATAGCGTAATAAAAATGGGGGTGGCTGTGGCTCAGGAGTGTCCTTTGGCAAGATACTGAACACCTTAGTGATCCAGATGTCCTGCGCCATTGTTGTGTGTGTATGGGAGTATTTTATTCATCAATGGTCAGTTCAGTCAGTGGAGAGAGAGTGCACAGGAGTCCAAGATGTCTTATGCTGAAAAGTTTATCAAAGCTTGGCCAAAGAGAATGAAAGATTTATCAGTACATTCGTCAGGACATGACGCTGACTCAATTCCGAAGAAGCTGTCCACTCTGGCTTGTCTAGAAGTCCTCAGAATAATGCCAGAACTACTCTGTGTCCTGAACTGGTCATTAGTCTACACACAAGGGAATATGTCTACCCTTAGTGGTCTGACATTGTTATCTGACTCTGTAGAGGTTTCTATGTTTCTACTTATCTGTTGTGTCGAGAGAGTGAGGCAGTCCTGTCCTCTGACCTCAGTTACCATAGTAGTAATGATCAGATTGCCGCCTGCTTTCCTAAACACAAACATACAGCTGCTCTGTATCTCAAGGTGAAGATGTAACAACTCTCTCTACAGGGCCCTCAAGACATAAGCCTGACCCTGTGTAACCCTATATGTGGCATGTTAGAATAGAAATTTCCCTCACAACTGTGTTGGATTGATGAGCAGTTGACCTTGCATCCTTACCATTTTATTTAATACTTGTTTGCTGAGTGACTGCCATTAAATAAAAGACAACAGGGAAGATGACATCAGTGCAGACACTGTCAGAGCAGGTTGAATTGAAGGGACTTCAAATGGCAGAGTCAGGTCAAAATGCTGCACTCTTTGTGGATGGGACTGTTCAACATCTAACCTTCGTAGTTTCGGTGATAGTATGTGAGTTCTTTATTTGTCTGGCTCACCATTCATTATTAAGGATAGAAGGTACAGACAGATGGCAGACTAAATTACAGCTCATCATTTAACTATATCAGAGTGGCAGCTACTGTGCACGGTCTCTGTTGAGTGTGCCAAATGTCGTCTTTTGTCTGGGTGGCTAATGCTTGATAGAAAGGACAAGGAAAATTACTGTTTTTGTGTACCTGTTTTCACGGTGTAGTCTGAAAATGGATTGCTTGTCGTTCAGGCATCAATAAGAGGAAGTCTAACTAGATCAGTGTATACAAAATACGATGTTGATCTAACACCACCCACCCCTATGCTTAAAAGATAAAGCTGACTACATAGAATATAGTTTTTCTTATTGACAACAAATCTCATCAAAGACACAAACCAACAATGAATGTATCTATCCAATAAAAGCCTGATACAACGTATTCCTCTGTGTCATAGTTACAGAGGAAACTGTTAAAACATGCATTTTCTTTCAAAATGAAACTGTGTGAGCTGTTACATTGGCTTAGGACTGAGTGCTACTGACAGAGTAGTCGTAAAGTATTGAGAAATGGACTAACACTTTATTGCTTTTGGGTTTTTCATGGGATTTGTCCACAAATATAGAAACAAACCAACCTTATCCTTTAAGCTCACAGTTTTTATCGGTGCTTCAATTGTGATAAAAGGCAAATTCATCCAATTTCAATGGGACTTCCAGCTTAAACGATGGAGCCCACAGTCAGAAACATTTTGTTTGCTTAAACCTCTGGGGTCACGGAGGATTACAAAAGCAATTGATAGGACACAGAGGGTTAACAGTCAGTTTGTAGGTGACTGGGACTTGTGGACAAATGGAAGTGTTGGTATTCTAAGCCAAACAGTTGAATATTTTACAGTGTTGTATCATTGTGTTTCTTTACAGTTTGATGGTTTATGGTTTTCAGGGACTCAGGAAAAATGAAAAACAAAGCATGTTTCCTCTTCACCTCACGAGAAATGCCACCAGAATGCAAAAAGCCATTCTCCCACAGCACCGTCATCATAAGGGTAACCCAGGTAAGAAATGAAAGGATTTTGTGAATAACTCCAATATAATATAAATCCAATACTTACGTAACTTCTCCTGTTCACATCATTCACTCTAGTTTACATTACACTGTTTGTTTGTGAGCTTTTGGGAATATCTTTATTGTGTGCTACCAAACAGCAAGCAATGTGAATTCCTGTGTTTGGAATTGCACCAATCTTGGCGACGATGTTTCGGGGCTTCTGGTCTTGCCAGAGATATCAGGGCCAAGACTGCCTGATCATTGTTCACAGTCGAATGAGCAATCTCAGATATCTGCATATGAATGCAAATGCATTTTCTTTTATCTAAATTTCCATCAGTTTGAGATTGCAGTTTGGCCGATCTTTTGCTCTCCACACACTGTTTACCTCCATGCCACCAAAACCTGCTCAAATGTGATTTGTTAATAATAGTCAGACTACAAGTCTGCAGATACCAAAATCTTTTACCTTGCCTACAGATTCTGCATGCATATTCAGATATGTGTTTGTACAGATTATGATTACACTATTTAAGGCTCTAGTTTGTTATCCTTTAAAATGATTGCATTCTTGTTCCTTAATATGAATATAATCATTCCATAAACTGTGAGTTTAGTACCAGAGTCTGTTTCATACAGTATAAATAGAGGACAATACAAAGTTTATTTTAAGCGCTTTGAGTGACAAACAGACCGTGTCGGTGATAATTTGTTTACCAGACAGACTTTTAATGGTTCTCCATGAGTTTTTATACTGAACATTTAACACGGCAGCACATCAGTAGTTTGAATAGGTGATAAAGTCACTGGAGGACGTGTTAAGTGCCCACATTACTGTATGTGATGGACAGCATGTGCGAACAAACTGCGTGTATGAAATTGAGATTACTCCTCAGGCCTGCTGCTGTAACAACCGTTCAATTTTCTGGTTAAAAAAGCTGATGAAAAATACTCAAAATGTATTTCCAGTTCTCTAATTAGTGGCAATGCTCTCACATACTCTTAAAGAAAAGGGGGAAAAGGTGACTAATCGAATTTTGTAGAGATGGACTCACATTTACAGCTGAGAAGCTCATTGCAGCACCACAAAATAAAACTCCTTTGGGTGTAAAAACTGCAACAACAAACAGCTTGAATCAGCAAATGAGACCATTTAAATGTCTGATTCATTGCACATGGGGCTTCTCATGTGCTGCATATTCACACATTTACAAAATAGCCAAGTGCACAGACTCTGTTTCTGTTGCATGGAAAGTGATAATAGTGATTGACGAATATTTATTTGATGTAAGAAAAGCAATCGTCTTAGCAATGTCTTTGTTTTAAAATGTGTGATTTGGGTCTTTGCCTGATCTTTAAAATTAAATTAAATGATGCCTGAACTGAATTCAGGCAAATTCACACTCCAGGTCCCTGCTGGCTCCTTCAACATGCAGGTCAGAGGTCAGGCAGCCTCAGTTGACCATCTGGGCTGCCTTATTGTTCAAGGACACTCGGTGTGCTCTGGATGTTTGATCAGTGGGATGGATGCACAAGTAAAATGACTAATTACCTCACTTTGTGGGGTGATATTAAAGAGACAGTTTGGGTATTTTAAAGTGGGGTTCTACTCGCAGAGTTGGTGTTTTTCCTACAGTAGATGGCAGTCAGTGCACCTCTAGTTTGGAGAGGCTGATATTGATTTTCTTGAGGTGGGTCTTGGAGGTATGCTTCTCCAAACCGGGGGCACACTGACCACATTTACTGGTAATACATTGACTATAATGCAACCAAACAAACCCTAACCTTTTAAGTTATAGAATAATAGATTAATTTCTTTACATACTGGTGTTTTAGTAGTTGGGGATGATATACAGTACAGACCAAAAGTTTGGACACACTTTCTCATTTAAGAGAATGGAAAAGTGTGTCCAAACTTTTGGTCTGTACTGTATGTCTACCTTGTGTGGAAAATAAAGACATGAATGTTGAACTCCAGTCTGAAATATGACAATTTAAGGTTCCTACAATCATTAGAAAAGTCGAAAATATGGAGAATACCTTAAGAGACTGCATACATCTTTAGTGTCCACTTGTTATTTTGGCTTTGAAGGTCCAGTGTGTAGAATTTAGTGGCATCTAGTGGTGAAGTTTTAGATTGCAAGCAACTGAAAACCCCTCACCTTTCCCTCTCAGTTCAAGCATGAAGGTGAAACTACACGACAGGTCCTTTGTAGAGTCAGTGTTTGGTTTGTCCCTTATTGGCTGCCGTAGAAACATCGTGATTCAAAATGGCGGACTCCATGGAAGAGGACCCGCTCCCTCTGTAGATATGAGGCTCATTCAAGGTAACAAAAACACAACAATTCATATTTTCAGGTGATTATACACTGATGAAAACATAGTTCTGAATATGATATTCCATTTCTGTCAATAGATCCTCCTAAATGTTACACACTGGACCTTTAATCAAACGTTTGAAATTAAACTTAATGTAAAATATCAGTTTGAATAGCAGTTCTGTGTTTTATTTGCTCTAATCGTGATATACTGCATAGATAACTGTGGTTATAGTTCATAAAAGTAGAGATTTTATTGAAATAACGTGCTGCTTGTTGGATTACTATTATGCCGATATGTAAAGGAGCCATTAATGATTCAGGATGGCGTGTTAACATTTCCTGCCAGGTCTCAGCCTTTTCCCAAAAAAGTGATTCTCCCATAAACCCCCACATTTCAAACGCAATTCATCCCGCACTTCCTCCACGCCACACAGGAGGAATCCTGCAACGTTTCCACCGCTGAAGTCATCCGCGAAGATGAACTGTGTTGTGAGCGGGGTGAGCGTCACCTAAATGCTCGTGTCATGTGGTTAACAGTGTCAGTTTAACGAGCGCTCCCATTACGCTGGGTTAGACCCCGTACTGCCGTGTTGCGGTGGCGCGCCCGTTAGAAATAATAAAGCGCTCCGTCTGTGAGCAGCGGCTGCGCGCCGTCGGGTCGGGTACCCTGTGCCAAAAGGACTTCACCTCACCTCCCCAAGAGGAAATAACGGCGGCTCTCCTCTCCGCTCGGCTGCATTCAAGGCAAAAAAGGTTAAGCAGCTGGGGGCGAGGAGCATCAACTAAAGGATACAAGTTTGAAATAAAAGATGTCAGGACCAGCTGCGGGATGCGGGTAAGTTTCTGTCATGTCTGGGGGAACAAAAAATCTGCGTCGTATGGCGAATAAATATATATTTTTTTTTGTATGTGAAATTTACAAAAACACACCAGAAAAGTTATGTGACATTGAGATGATCAGCGCTGTCATGTGCGGAGCTCAGCCTCGGTGGGTGAAGTGGGTCAGGGTATGACGCGTGGCTGCTTTCATCCAGGCGGGTTTGTTTAGGTGCGTCTTGACCATGGACTCCCAAACATCCGGTCAACTTCTCAGCCTCAGCATACTTAACTAGAACCATCCTTTTTTTTTGTTTTGAGTTTTTCATTTTGTGATGCTGCTTTTTGGGTTATCAAGGATGAATGTGGGGGTGGTGGTGGTGGTGGTGCGTTGGCGGAAGACAGTTTGGATGATGATGATGGTGATGGAGATGAGGGAGATGATGATGGTGAATGTGATGGTACTTAACCTGTTGCAACTGACCAGTGTTTTTAAAAAAAACAAATCACGCAACAGTCCAGCAAAAGTGCAGTGATGAATTTTGGACATTTTGCACCCAGCATGCACATTTCATATAAAATGACCCAACAGCATTCACATGTTGCGTATTTACGTCTTCATTTGTCAGTAAATGCTCTGCAAGTGTAGGTTTTTTTTTTAATGAAAAAAGTGACTGATGCTCGAGAAAGGTGAGCTGCTTTAAATGCAGTGGTGTTTGAAAATGCATTTATTCATAATCCAGCAGCACAGGCAACACCGGCTTGATAGAAATACACAGAATTGGGTGTAAGAACCAATAATGTAGCTTGAACTACAAACAGAGAAAGGCTGTTATAAAAACAAGACATCATTGTTTGAGCTCTTCTTCTTCCCCCTTCCTCCTCCTCCTCCTCCTCCTGCAGCCGGTGGGGTGTGTGAGGCTCCGAGTACCTGAGAGTCAGCGAGAGGCTCCTCTCCTCCTGCAGGCTTTGGCAGTGCCTCTCCTTTTGAAAGCTCATTTCCCATGCCTTTCATGCCTGCAGTTTAAACCCTTTGATGTTTTCTCGCGCTGAACCCTGCGCATTGAAACCACTCTCGAGTATGTTAATGTTCTCTGATTGACTTATGAATCTTTTAATTAACCCACTTGTATGCGCACCGCAGCATTGTCCTCTGTGAAATGCCATCAGGGGGAAACGAAAGCCACGACAGAATGACATGCTGTCAGTGGGGGATTTCAAAGTCAATGGCAGTTTGCGCTTAAATGATCACCGGTTTGATATTGTCTGCGAGTTATTTCTATGAGAAATCCTCTAAAAGTAGTGCTTTATACACTGGTGGATCTGGTGATTAAGACTTCAGCTACACTATGCAATATTAATGACTTTGGAAGATATCAAAGGATGAACCTCAGAGATGCAATAGCCTGAAGTAAGCCTACATTAATAATGTGCTTAATTCCATCAACGATTCCAGTGTTTCTTTACTGCTTTCATGTTGAGCCTTGTGCCCAATTCAAAGCTTTTTAATTATTCCATACATTTTCATTTTCTCACGATTTGCATTACTCTGATGTGTCTGTTCTTCTTCTTCCAAGTGTTGTTTCCTCTCTTTCCAAAGCTCAGCCTCCGCAGATTTTTGCACAGGAAAACATCGTCTCCTCACATTTTTCTGAAAAATCACGGATATAACACAACTTACTGCACCCTGCATGTACTATATGTGGAAGACGCATGGTATGTGATCAGTCATGTGATTACCACTAACAGTCAGTAGGTGGCAAAATGCTCTCAGGGATAAGAGGAGATCTATCACCGGCGCTGTGTGACATTCTGAAGGGCAGCACGCTTGTAGTCAGAGCCGCTCAGCTGAGTTTCAAAGACATCGCTGTTGCTTCTCTGTCTCATCCCATTTTAAGTCTTCTGAGGATGAAACTCAGGCCTCTTTAGAAAAACAGATTCAACCTTATTACAGAGCTAGAATTTCCTCCACTGCACTGTCAGGGAGTATCAGCTTCAAATGGCTTCGCTGTGTTTGAGGAATAAGTGTTGAATTCTAATGTGTGTGTGGTGTGCCACATACCAGAGTGCACATTAGGGTTACACTGATGCTCTGTTTTGAGGGCTGTTGCTGGAGTGTTTCACGGCTGGATTTCCAGCCACTGTGTGTCAACTGGTTGTATGTCATTTGGTTAATTACAAAGTTGAGACTTAAGGTCCTCTTACTGCTTAAAGTTGAGCTAAACTTTTGATGAGGAGTCCTAAAAACGCTAAGAAGAATTAGTTTTATGACAACTAGGCAAACGTGAAAGCGTGACGTCGTGCAGAGATCCAGAACAAGTGAGAAACTTAATTTTGCTTTGGAAACTGCTGTTTCCGAAAACTGTAAAGCCTAAATTACAATTTTTGTGTTTTTGAGTTTGCTCTACTAAAGTATTCCCTAAGTGTCCTGATATATTGTCTAATTTCATGGTCCTGTTGTGTAGAACTGCCCCCAGGCACAATTCTTTTTAATATAACCCTAACCCTTGAATTTTTTATTTTATTTTCCTCACCTCTCTGATTGACTGACAACTTGTCCAGGGTGTACCCCGCCTCTCGCTTGATGCCAGCTAGGATAGGCTCTATAGTCCCCCTATGACCCTGATGAGGATAAGAAAGTGCCAGTTTCTTTTAGTTTATAATATAAACTCAGATTCTAAAATTATAAGTCTTTTATTAATCTTAATAAAATATAGGATAAAAATAAATAGAAATACAAATAATTACAACATACATTCATTGAAGTATACACTATATTTGTGTATAAAAGCACACGTCAGATGCACACTTTACAATAAATATGATATATATGTATCAAATGTATGCTTTTGAAAAGAATATTACGATTTATCTTTAATATAAAAATATTTAAAAAATTGTATTGTGTTAAATCTTTCCTACTACTGTTATACTATACAGAATTCAATTCAAGGTGCAGTGGTGTTGCTGTGAAGTGCTTTTCTGAATGTACAATCAGGGACACTAGAAGTCCTTCAGAGTTGACAACACTGATAGAAACTTAAATATAACTTGACACGACATCTTACTACATTTTGTGTGACATTTGTGGTTTTAACCAGGATCAGTTATATCTAATAGTTATTAATAAGAATTCACTAACGACGTGAACGCCATCAGACTGTACGTCAAAGCAGCAACCACTCAGGAAACAGCACAGAACTAATGAATGAGAAGTGGAAGGAGATGAAGAGGAAGAGACGGCGCCTGGCTGCGGGTGAGACATGAGACCCATGACCAGGTTATTCAGTGGAACACTTAAAAGAACTAAACTGTAAAACAAATCTTGGCTCCAGGGCAGGTTAATCCTGTAATAGTATTTTTTTTGCTAATATAATTTTATCAAAAGCAGCAATAACAAGGGAAGCTCTGCATGCATTTGGTGAGTTTAGACTCATAATCAACACTGACATCATGTGGACTCCTGATGATGGAAAATTATATGACAAAGACTCACTTCTTTTTCTTGGATAAACTTTGAATCAATTAAATACATTTAGACTCGTCCAGGGTTTACCTCACCTCTCGCCCTAATCAACTGGAATAGGCTCCAACCCCTTCAGCGACACTGAAGATAAGCAGTTACAGAAAATGGATAGATGGACTTTAGGACTTGTTCTTGACTTGAGACACATCTGTCTCGACTTAGGACATGAACTTGTTTCTACGACTACATTGCAGAGACTTTGAGGATGATTTTGTTACGCCTGAGTATGAAGAACTTTTCAAGATACATATCTCAATGGTTTCCTTCAGAATTTTGTATTCTTGTCAGTGTTTTCAAACAGTAAAACTATCCCCTGAAGCCCAGACCAATGAACTTCTTTTAAGGTTAGCAGCTCTTTAGTGAAGGATGATACACCTCTTCATTGACAGAAAGACCTTGGATACGGTGGTGCCTTAAAATTAAGAATTAATAGCAGAAAAAAATAATAATTAAACAACATTATATACAGTATATAAGCAAACCAAACTCTACAGTGTATACAGTATCATATCATTTCCCTGACTACCCTCACAATTATTTCCCCCCATGCTGTCACTCCTGCATCTTTGCCCTCTGTTTGCCGAAGCCGTCATGTTAGCTCCCAGAGCTGTGCACTGAGGCTAACTGTCTGTGAGGGGGTGACAGCTCCTGCCTGCCCCACCGAGAGCCTCCACTCGCTGCTTAACAAATACCGCCGAGCACTCTACATGTTCCCCTCCACACATCTCGAGATGAAGAGGAGGAGCACAGGTGTCAGGAAGTGGAATGGCAAAAAGAGATTGACTACAATTGCTTGTAATGATGAATACATGTTGTAGGCTTTCATTAACAGCGGTACGGTCGAATGGTTTGGAGACATTCCCGCTCCTTGCATACCAGGGTGGGAACCCTGGCGATGTCTGTGCCTTGCTCTGGGGTTTGGAACCCTAAACTCTTGGCAGTGCTAGCACAACCATGTTAGTCATGGACACCCTGTCCAACAGTAGACTTGCAGTCAAGTTAGCTGAGAGCCAAACATTGCTCAGTATGTAAGTTACAGAAGCTAAATTTGTTTTGTTCTATCACTGCAAAAAAAAAAAAGTGACACTTTATATCTAAGATGATTTTAAGGCTCTACGAGGTGCAAGAAAGGTCAGTGACAGTGAAGGAAAATAATGAGCTTTTCAGTGAACACAGACCCTTAGTGGCTTGCTCTAAGTAATGGAACTCCTAACTCTGGATACATTAGGTATGATTTATACTTCAGCATCTGAATGTTGCTAGCTAAGTCTGCGGTGCCAGTACGCAGATACATGTGGAGGCTATGCAGACTGTTTGGATTCATATTTTCTCCTGTTGCTGATGTTTGTTGAAACAATAATAAGCCATGACAGCAATGTTAACATGCTGATGTTTATCATATTCATCACCTTGGTGTGTTAGCATGCTAACATGTCCTAATTAGCACAGAAACACAAAGTAAAGCTGAGGCACGTGATGATGGTGCTAGATGAAACCCACCAAATATATTAAAATTCATCCCGAGGGGGACATGAGTGTGTTTACCAGATTTCAAGGCAATTTATTGAATAATTGTTAAGATATTTCAGTCTGGACCAATGAACCGACATTGCTCCCCTTGAGCCATGCTGCTAGCATGGCTAAAAAGAACAGATGAATCAGGTCTAAGAATGGACTATTAATCAGCTTCTACTGTATTAATTTAATTTACTAATGCACTTTATGAATGAATTAATTTTACTTCTCTAACAAAACATTCCCACTATTCTTTAGTAGAGTCAATGTCAACTCGTTTCACATTGGCACTGTCAAGTAGGAAGAACCTACCCAAAATTATTTCATGAGGACAGAAATGGCCTTTGATTGTTCTGGCTATTGAAGGACTGAAGGCTCCAAGGTTTGTTCACAAAAGAATGTTTCATAAAAACATAATTTCAAGTTCCAAACCTAAACTTCACCTTTAAGCAATGTCTGAGACTCATTGGAACACTGAAGGCTACAAAGGACACACTTTGTCCAGCTTTAAGAATGTGTCAGATTTAGAAGGCTTTATTTACAGAATATGGCAGAAATGGAATATAATATACATAACTATGTTTCCATTAGCATACAATTAGCATTGTTACCTTAGAATGAAACTTTTATATCTAAAGAAAGTCTGCAATGTTGAACCGTCAAATCAAACTAAATACTGGCTCCAGAGTTCAACATTTCATCACATTTTCAGGTTGTAGCTACAAGATGGGAACATTATGTGGACTGGCATGTAAACCTTTGGTTTATCTGCCCCTTCAGCCAGCAAAAGGTGATGAGTGAGTTCACCATTATCTATATCTGTTTAACCAACTGAATTATCTATATCATATCTCGAATTTGTATAATTAACCCCGAAATTGATATGGGATGGCCAGAAGTTGCTGTATTTACAGAACAGCTTCAGAACTGAGCTTCGGAGCAACAGTTTTAATCACAATAGTAAGATAGCCTTTTATAAAAGTTCCTATATTTATTGTTTATTGGGAAAAATTGACACATTTTACTGTGATGATACTTAATTTAATATCTGTTTCAGTTGAGTACTTGCCCACACCCAAGTGAATACAGACCTAAATTGAATCTCTGAGTTTTAGTTATTTGTAATTTCTGTGTCTTGGAAATGTTGAAAGAAAAATTAAATTTCATTTGGAAACATTCTAATTCATTAAAATGCCACCACATTAAAAAAAGACATCCCCCCGAAATCATAGGCAGCTCATAAATAATTTGCTCCACAGTTGACATCTCTGTTGTGGCTGCAGCGACACCTTAATGCAGATGTATACTGACTCTTTAGTGCCACAGACTATTGAGTCAAAGTACTAACCCTGGCAGGTATATTGCTTTTCACACAGTGTGCTAATGTACACTGTAAATTACTAAGGTAATGCAGAGATGAAACAATGTTAGCTACACAGTACGATCCATCAATGTACAATCAGCTCTCTTACACATGGAAATTTAGCTCTTAATAGCGATATCACAAATAGCAGCCGTTGTGCTGTTCATCCTGCTATGATATTATCTACTACAAGTGATAGCATAATTAAACACGTATGGCGAGGGAAAGCAGTAAATGAGCAAGATGGACCATGTAATGTGGAGAGTCAGGGAGTGGAGGGGTGGGAAAAGAGAAGACAAGATTATAGAGAAGCCTTTGATGCCGAGTTTGGCTATGGGAATCCTAGTGTGCCTTCAGGGGAAAGCTCCTCTCACACAACATCAATAATGAATGAAAGATATCTTGTTCAGTGGAAGACTGAACTTAACTGGCATACTGATTTGTTACCATGAACCTTATGTAAAAATTGCATCAGTGTGTTTGCTATGCTTCATTAGCCTGATAAGGAGCTGTCACTGATGACAATGGAGGGAGGGTGGGGTGGGGTCTCTAGATAATAAACCAGAAAGACCTATTTTCCCAAATTCCATTGTTTCAAATTGTTTTCTGAACTGAGGAAGGGTTTATTTGTTTTCCACAGCAAAGAATACAAGTGTCTATAGAATATTTGAGGTGTATATCTATAGAAAGTTCTTGTATAGGTGTCTGAAACAGTGCTTGAATTGGAATAACAAAGATGTCACTGCTCACCAGCAGCCAGTATAAGATATATGCAGCATTTGGTGGTCTAAGAATTATACATTTAAATGTAGAAAATACTGTCTGAGAAGGTTCTCAGTTGTCCTCGTCACCTTTGAGAAGAGTTAAATCTGTGGCAACTGGACTTGGTTGTAGATCCATGAAGACGTTTCACCTTGCATCCAAGAGGCTCCTTCAGTTCTGACCGACCGGTGGGGAAACCCAGATATTAAGCTCGTTAACAAGGTCATTGTTTCCACTTGGTTTGTTATTGGTTCCATCCAAGCAGCAACCTCCGTGGCTGTGAAGTGAAGCCAGTGTAAGAGGAAGTACCAAATACTGCAGTTCCTCAAATGTCCACTTGAGGCTGGCTACAGAACGAGTCAGTCTCCATAAGCTCCCATGTTAAAATGTCCAACTTCACAGCAGAAATAAACATGTTTACAGCCTGGTACAAAAAACAGTTTTGGTCTCTATAGCCCTGTTTATGACAACTGTACTGAGTCTTAAGGCTTAAAGTCATACATAATTAACAGCATGGCCGCTTTGATTGACAGTCGGGTGCCGTCACAGGTGACTTGTTTGAGCACCCAGGCTTCATTCAGACTCAAGCATCCTCCTACCTTGGGCCTCAGATCTGACAGTAATCCATGTTTTTGCCAAATTTTTAGATTAGCCGGTAGGCGGAATAAGCAGGACTGCCAACATGGTGGCAGCCAGCACCACAGATTTTGAGCTTCAAAATGGCTCTTTGGAAACCTACGTGTGACATCAGGTGTATGCTGTTCATTCTTTATACTGTCAGTGGTTTCCCCAATCTGAGTCCTTTAACAGTGAGTCTGATCCAAGTTTTACATGATATAATATAGTGCTGTTATAATAATGATTGTTGACACGTTGATATAATATGTGGACTTTGTTGAGGAAACTCCAGCAAAGTGTCATTTTGTAGTGTTTGTAGAGTGAAGCTTCTTCCCTCACAGAGTACAGAGAGAGCAGAGAGCACACAAAGCCCGACAACAGCCAAGTTTTAATTTCGGCCTGTTAACAAGTTGCTCGCAGAATTAGCATTAATTAGTGACAGCTGAGATGACCTGCCGCCGGCAACATTTGTCATTGTAACTGTTGAAAGTGACAGTACCAGCTAAAAGTGAGAAGCTGCACAGCTGCTTTCAGGTAACGCTACATGAATGAGTTTTGTACATTGTTCTTTCTTAATTCAAAAAAAGACTGGAGAGATAACAGATTTGTTACCGTTGGTTGTCAACAAATTCGTCTATTTTTTTTTTTTTGCCAACCTGTGTGTCAGAACAGAGTCGATCGCTGGTGCGACCAAATCGTTTTTCACAGTCACACACTCTAATTTTCACTCGTATGAGCAGCAGGATGCTGCACTGTAGAGCCTGACCGTGGTGGATAAAACACAGTTCAGTAAAGAAAGGATCAGACTTTGATCTACTTTAGCCAATACTGATACCATACCATTAATGGACATTCTCTACAATAATGACAAAACAATGGAACCCAACAGGATTATCTTTCATCAGCAGCTCTGACCCTCTGCTTCCTATGCAAGCCTGGTATCTTGCTCCCCCAAATACTCACTAAAAAACTGAATGTGGATTCATCTGCAGCTAGAAATAGTCCCCAACAACTGCACCATTTCCTCCTGAGTAAACTACAGTATTCATATGTGTGACTTTTTACTTTTCATGTCTTCAGACAGCTTCTTTAGGAATCAATGGACTTTGGGATGAATGCCACAGAAAGGGTAGGGAAGTGGAAAACCTTTGAGAAACTTAAATCCTTTAATTTATTTCTTAATATTTAACAATGGCAGCGATATTCCCATAACTTCAACACTTCACCAAGTGCTTTGTCATCATGTTTTAGGAGCCATATGTGGATTTTGTAAGAAAAAAAATATATATATCGACAGTGGAAGTTTTCCAGATACGTTCATTATGAACATTTTGCTACTTTGTTGGATGTGTTCAACAAAAATATGTTGATTCTGGCAGCTTTGCTTTTCTTTTAAAACATATTTGCAGCTGAAAATTTGTAGTATACGAACACAACTTCACATTTTTGCCTCCTCTTGCAGTTTGTTGGAGCTTTTTACTCACTACAGTAACTCCACCATGAGCACCTTCATTCATTAGAAAGTGACTACTGATGATGGTAACAGCAGTGGGGCAGAAACTGAATGTCTGTACTGTGATTACTGACCCACCTCTGATAGCATATGTGATCAGTTAAATCCATAAACCTCTTCTGACTGTCCTCTAATCATTCATCTCTCGTTCACTTTTTTTTGTCAACAGATCCAAATGAAGGAAAATGTTCCACAAAAAGTCATGGGCTATGCTCAAAGCTTCTTTCTCCATCAACTTCAACAACAACGTTGTGCACAGTACAATACTGGCACACTGCATCTCCATGTCACTCCCTGTACCCTTTGTACACCACGCAGTTTGTCACAAAGGCTTATTGATTCTTTAAGCTATTTAACCAGCGGGGGGAATACAGAGTGATTTTAATGAATTAATCACATGTTGAATTCCCTTACAAAACTGTCCATGAAATGATTATAATTAATACTAAGAGAAGAGACCAAGCCGACGATAATTCACTGTGATGGCGATGTTCAGTGTGGAAGTGCTGACTCTTTCATCTGCCGCGCTTCCCACCTTATAACTATTTTAACAGGGAGGAGAAGTGGGATTTTTTTCTGCAGCAGAAGTTATCTGAAGGGCACGTTACTCTGTTTTAAATAGTGTTTTAATTTGCAATGCAAATGACTCTCATTCTCATCTGAATAATCCTCTCGGTTACCTAATACTCTGACATATTCATGCGCTGTAATGTGTCTGTCGCACGCTTGCTGCTGCCGCGGTAAACCGCTCGTACTCTTTGTCGGTCCCTGCTCGCTCGGTGCCGTCTGAGCTTAAAGGTCAAACAGCATTTACACATACATGGTGTTGGTTTTACAGCTTCTCACTGCGCTGAACGAGTGGGAATTCCCCATTCATGGCATATAATCCTAAACAACGTTGGAAATTGATATATGTACTTTTTCTGGACTGAAGCCAATAATCAATGCCATGTGAAATGTTATGGCAAATGTACCGTGTAATCAAACTACATCATATTATCCATATTATTCATTAAAGCTAATATCATGAATGTAAACATTATTTTCCGATTAAGGTGTGTGGTATATGCTGATATTATTCTGGTAGTAGGAGCTTTCTTTGGGCATTTACACAGTGCATTCAGAACATGAGTCTCATTTGAAGTTTTTAATGCAATTTGTGCCTGTTTGTCGTCAGATTTGTGCGTTGTACACAAACCAACTAGCCAACAGTTGGAGTAGAGATGTAGGTACAAAGCAAAGAAAAGCCCACATTTTAGGAACACATCTACTTACTACGCTATGAAAGACTTGGATATCGACAGTTTTTTGGATATGTACAAGTACCACAACACCCACCTTTTCAGGTGAGGGAGGCTGTGTACGGATGGCTGAACGCCACTAGTGGTAAACTTTGAAAAAGTCCTATTTCAATGGCTGTGTGTACCCAGGGATATTAATAGAATATTAATTTTCATCATTCATTTCATTTCAATACTGTGAATCACAGATCTCACACAAAAAAAAATGAATTGAACTTTTTGAAATTGAAAAAAAAACTGTTAAAATTCAGCTTCTTTCTGTGTTTAATCTCAAGACATGATATGAGCAATCCACTCAGTGTCCTCCATTGGTTTTGAATCATTTTGGCCGTGGCATATATGACAGGAAGTGTCAAACGTGGGTTGATTTGCGCCACTTTGCTTAACGGGCGATTCATTAAATTTGTGATTTAATGATCTGACTGACGTGTCAAGCCCAACAAAATCAACATTCTTGCTGAGTAGATCCACTTTTTATCTACTGTATGATGAGGTATGCTAACCCTGTAGTCACCCTCAACTTTATTGCATTGTTTGTTTGCACCTAAAACTGCCTGTATGCTTCTGCAGAACTGCTTGTTGGACCGAATAGATTCGGAAAGGATCTGTGTTTTGTGTTTTGTAACTTTCCAAAACTGACAATCTGAAATTTACACCCACTTCATGTCATGATTGGCCAGTTGTGTGGAGGTGGGAATGGAGCCAGGGTTTGAATGTCTCTCATTTTTCATTCTTTACTCAACTATCTGTCACTTTTCACGTGAAGTGCAAACACTATGATTGTCCTCTAGTAGAGACTGAGTCTGAAAATGAGCACAGCTAACCCCACATTTTAATGGGATCTATTCAGAATGACTATAAATACTCTGGATCTCTGACACGGTCGTAACCTGCCTTTAACCCCCTGAAATATTCTTCGTGTTCAGGACCAGAAAGAACCAGAGAGTACAAAACAGAGCAACAGACCCTAATGGAGTGTGTGGCTTATTATCGTCACATCATTTGGTACAATAGGCAGTGTTCAGGGTTGCAGAGTTAAAGACATTCTCTTGTAAAGTTGGTATATTTCTGTAAGCTGGTTAGTGCACTTTCTCCTCACTCTCCTTGTCGTTGCTGTCTCCACCTGGGTACAGGTGGTGGTTCTCCTTCCACAACAGCTAAGTTGCTGTCAAACTTTCTTAAATGTGGATTTATATTTGACATAATGGTTGAGCAGTAGTTCTAATGGTGAGAAATCAATTCTTTACCTCCTTTCTCACCCCACCTCCGTCTTCCTCTTCTGTTACTTTACTTATTTTGTATTCTCTTACTTTATTTTTACTTCTTTAGTTTATTCCTTTCTATTCTTGGTTTTTCAACCAATGGTGTTCAAACACTGGATTACTATACTATTCATATAACTCTAAAATGTATTCGTAGGCACATGTACGTATAATACAGTATGTCATTCATCGTTTCTGCAACTGGCAGAAACATGAAAAGAAAAGCTGGTATTTTTTTTCCATTGTTGTTATTGTCTGTGTGTTGCGCTGGGTTTGCAGGCAGAGATGATTTTTAAAACTCTCCTTGGTCTTGTGTTCAAGAATGTTCGAATGTCTGAAGCCGCTGTCTGCAGAAAAGCGGCAAAGTCTGGATAAGCTGCGTTCTTGATGCGCATAAAGAAGATGACATAAAAGAGGCAAACATAGTCGTGAAAAAGATTATATGAATTTGGTCATTTCACGATCTCCTGTTCAGAAACCATTTGTTCACTCCATCTTGTGTTAGCTAATATTCATGAACGATTGCTGAACACAAAGCACAGCCGAGGCTGATAGGAATGTCAGTTTTTGGAAAGTATTGGACAAAGTAAAATTTTGACT
This sequence comes from Argyrosomus regius, assembly GCA_946959425.1. Taxonomy (NCBI): domain Eukaryota; kingdom Metazoa; phylum Chordata; class Actinopteri; family Sciaenidae; genus Argyrosomus; species Argyrosomus regius. The sequence goes on along the minus strand of OX336899.1, from coordinate 7,660,363 downwards.
ACATCATGTATTTCAGAAGCATTTTATCTTTTCATCCCGACAGCAATCGATGAATCTAACGCTCTGGGAAAATACAATCTGGTATCTTTGGCTGTTGCATGCCTGTAATAAGTCCAGGTAATCTTTCATTTGGTCTGAAATCTTGCTAGTTTCTCCAAGGTTACCTACCCTATCTTTAATGATAGATGAAAAGTCAGGGTATCGCCAAACTTACTCGGCTTTGTCCTCTGGGAACCACAAATGTCTGAACAAAATTTTGGGGCAATCCATCTAAAAGTTTTTGAAATACTGGGCCATAAAGGCGGACTGACCAACTGACCTTGTCATCCCTAGTTTCGGTCGAATTTTGTCCCTGTTTTTCCTGAACAGGAGGAAACTGGCATTTCTCATCCAACTTCACAGACCTCATTAGAACAAAGACACAACAAGAAAGTTGTTTGGCTCTAGAGATAAATCAGTAATGAATGAAAACACCATCAAATATTAATTTTATGTCCGTAAATGTAGGTATTTATTTTTCTTACTTTTTCCTCTCCTGATACCTCAACTCAACATCTGCTGATGCGAGTACTGATCTGACACCTGGGTTGTCCTAATTTAAAATCTGTAGATTAAATTATGTATAACTTTTGGAATAAAGTAACATGAGACCACTGTGGCACTAGAAGCCAGGTGATCTGCTGTGGCATGATGAATGACACTGATAGCAGAAACATTGAATTTTATAATGACGTTAATGAAGAATCTGTATTTAATGTTGATCTGGCCAGCAGTCACATCATAGCTCATCCCTTAGCTGCTTAATAAGGTCAATATCGGCACACATACCGATCCACTCTGTTTTTCTCTACCTTTTTCAACCAGCTGACATGTGATCAAACTCACACAGTTATGGCATCAATGCTAACCTGCCAAAGTAAAAATGTGTGAAATGAGTGATTCACACCAGCTCTGTCATCTATGACAGTTAGTAGCTTACTTTATTATTTAATCTCTTACAATTCCCTTCACAGCCATCTGAAGGCAGCAGGTATCCGTCCCATCTGCATAATTATGTATAAGCAGGACTGTTGCCTCAGTGCCTATGTGCAAATCAAACTTGTCACATTGATGAATTATTCTACAGTTTGTTGTTGTATACTGACACATTGAAAACAGTTCACGTAAAAAAAAATAGATTAATTAAAACTTTGCTGTCTGCTAGTAACTCCATCAGGATCTTCGGTTCCTGCCAAGCGTCTCCATCCAGTCGAGATTGCTCAGCTGAAAGGATCCATCTGTAGGATTTAGCGGCACCTAGAGATAGCTGTGGATTGCAGCCACCTCCACTCACCCTGTCGTTCCAAGCATGCGGGAGGAACTATGGTGGCTGCGAAAATGTGAAATGCCCTCTCTAGAGTCAGTGTTTGGTCTCTGCGTACTGTAGAAACATGGTGGTGCGACATGGTGGTCACCATGGCGCCTGTAGATATTAAATGCTCATTCTTAGATAACAAAAACATAACTATATGTATTCTTATTCTAATATATACTTAGTTAAGCATATTATATTCAATTTCAGCCATATTCTGTAAATAGAGCCCCCTAACTTACTTACGTACACACTGGACATTTTATTTTTATACAAGTGTTCCCAGAAATGCCTTGGTTTATTGGTAACAGTTCAACTGCTTTGTGTTGTTTGTAGATGTTTGATGTAGATTATGTATAGAGTTTATGTGACAATTCATTAACATATCTTAACCAAGATGTTTTTTGTGTCTAAAACGTCTTTGAAGTGGATGAAAGTAGTGACTTTGATTGCCCATGATTGTCAAAGCCTCTACGATGAACAGAAAGAAGTAGCTGTGTGGAAATCAGTGTAATAACTGTTCAGCAGTAATATAAATAGAGACAATTAGTAGTTACCTGGATACGTATGAAACCACCAGTATGAGCCCTTAAGAAAACATCCTGCCAATGATTTCAGATTATTGGAGAGCAAAACAAAGTCCTAATGAATTACATGATCTACAACTGATGACAGAAATTGAAAATGCCTTGCATTAACTGACTTGTAACCACTTGGTTTCAGCAGCAGCAGCTTCAGTTCGCAATAACACACAAATATTATCAATAGCCAGTACTTAACATAAATGACATTATTTTGGTTTGTAATTTCCAGCTGATGATATTTGCAGTTGCAGCTCGCGGCAGTGTGTACTGTACAGCATGCCGTGTGTTCCTGTGTTTACTGTTGGTGAGTGATGATTCACCTCTCACTGAACCTTCAGAGTCGATGGTTGCCAGAGTGGCTGTTGGCAAATTCGTTGCATCGCTGTGCCAAGCGTTTGTACCCGTTCGCTGTGTCTGGCAAAAGGGGGGGTGGGGGTTGATGGGGTGTCCCTGGCACCTCGCCGCCCCCCTGCCCCCCTGTTCCTCAAAGACGACAATGATAAGAGTGGAGGGGTGGAGTGGGCGGGGTGTGAAAATCCTCTTCACATTCTCAGCTTGTGGAGCCAGAGCCATTCAATATGTTCGTGAAAATCCTCCTCAATGAAGACGAGCAGAGGGAGCACTGTATCGGTAAGCATCGGCCTGGTATTTAACTGTCACTCAGGGTTATTTATGCCTCACATGCACGACATTCCAGAGGTTATTTTTGGGAAGTTAGCAGAAATGGAGACTGGTTCAAAGCAAGGACATGACTCTGTACTCCACCCTGTCCTCCTCAAGCTTCTCCTTCCTGCTCACCTTCCCTCCCTCTTCCTGTGGGGACACAGCAGGCCGGGCCATGGCCCTGTCAGTTAGCTAGGCCTGTGTAGCTTCAGCATCCTCTGTGACAGCTGATATAGAGCAGTGTGACTGCATGAGAACTAACCGAATGAATTCTCCTTGTTTCAATCACCTTGGTGCTTAAAATGGCCTTTAGTTGCAACTAACTTGTGACAATGTGTTGTAACATTTAAGTCGAACAACGTCTCTACACAGGTGGCGGAGCGTGATCACACAGAAAAGGTATAGCAGCTAGATGTTAGGTGTAAAAAATATTGCTATACAAGCAAGTTATAGATCCAGCATGTACCTACCTCTAAAACAATACTGTAATTTCTACATTTTTGTTAATATACAGGTCAAACAAACAATATACAATTGTAATTGGACGTTCTAATAGACAGGCTAATTGTTTCCCCCTGCTTCCAGTCTTTATGCTAAGCTAGGCTAAACACGTCCTGACTCCAGCCATTGTTGCCAACTATTTCCAATGGAATGTAACTACAACCTTCTCGAAAGTAGCTAATTGTGCTTATTGGCTTAATTAATATGTCATTATGCACTAATTTGAATATCTAAAAATCATTAAAAGTTTGAAAACTTTAAGCTTTTTAGTGTTAATCTTTGGAAAGTTTCAGTGTTTCTCACCAAAAACCATTGTGTGTATGTTTAAAAGTCTAACAAATGTAAGGCATTTTCATACTCATAAAACATTTTCAGAGCTGATTTTGAAATTGTTTTGCCTTTTTTACATACATTGCCTCACAGGAAGAAGTTCCTCCGTTCTCCCCTTGTTTGTGCCCAAAGACATGCAGGTTAATTGACTCTAATTTACCCAAAGTGAGAATAAATGGTTGCATATCTCTATGTGTTAGATCTGTGATGAACTGGCGACATGTCCACGGTGTACGCTGCCTGTCGCCCAATATCAGCTGGGATCGGCTCCAGCCCCAGAAACCCTGATAGAGATAAGAAGTTATGAAAAATAGATGGATGGATAGCTGTTTTCCCCTGCTTCCAGTCTTTATGCTAAGCTATTAGTGGGAAGTAGGTTATAAGCACTTTAAGTACTTTCCCCAAAATGTTTAACTCTGCCTTTAACTTACAGGCTGAGTGATGGGGATGATGTCATTGTGTACAAGTGAGGAAGGCTGAGGAATTGTTGAGTGCCGACTTAATGTATTGACTTACACTTTACACATTCTGCTCATTATATTGTATTCGGAGTTGAATAATTATCGTGCACTTACAATGTGATTACTTTCTAGTGATTCCACATGAGCATCATTAGGCTTTTTTATTGCCAAAATCAAATTGAGTTAGATATTCAGTCGAGAGGGATAACTAACAGGGAACTGGAATGCTAATTAGGCTCGGTCATTTCACTTGCTGTAAGTACACATTTCTGGCCCTGGGGGAGACATTCCTGACATTCCTGCTCATTTTTAGAATAAACGGGAAGACGACTCTCTGTCTTCTGTCATATGTGAGTGTACTGACCTCAGCGCTGCTCTGGATGCTGTTATTCTCCCAGATCATGCAGAATTGATGGCGTACATGTGATGTCCAAAGTGACAAATAACATAGTTTAAGTTTTCAACACAAGAATTGAATCTGATGCAGTTACCGCAAAAATGTTGTTATCGTTGCAGACAAGATTACTCGTTCCATTACCCAGAAGCATGGGTGAAAGGAGCACGTCTGGAAATGATCACCGCTAATGGTTGTTGATGTTAATAATTACAGTGTAGTGAACTGGAGAAGATTGTTGTCACATGAAATGTTTTGCAAATTTTAGCACTTATGGATAAATTACATTTATTCTAATCTATGTATGTGCTGTGCCGTTCATATACTAAAGCTCCATTCACACACTGAGCTGTCGTCTGTACTCAGGTTCAGGTCTTAGTCAGGTTAATATGCCTACATGAACCTTTGACTGAGCCTCTCCATGTTTTCATGAATAAACCAGTTAACACAATATTCCCTTTACCCCTGACTGAGCAGTTGTGTCTGCTAAGCTAACACAGGGGAGAGAGCCATGATAGCATGTGAGTTTTCTATGTATTCTAGGTGACATGATGTTCTGTGGCCAGTTGTATGTAGCAGCTGTTCGGATGTGAGTTGTAGCAACACATTTTATGAATTCTTCAGTGTTTGAAATGCTGGCAGTCCAAGTAAAGACATCACTTCTCTGTGCTTGGTGTATTATTTTTATGAGATTATTATGTAATTATGTAATAAGCCTCGGTTTTCATCAAAAGTAGTCAGCAATGCGATGTGTAATTTTCCAGTGCTTACACTGTTAATAATCACCAGGTTTTTTACAATAAATTCCCACAATAAACTACTGTAATCACACACCGCATGATGGGTAATTATTTGTAATATTACAGACAGCTGTTGTGAATTGAAGCGGCTTTCTGAAGCGACCGCAAAGAAAAAAAAACAGTTTCTATGTAAAATTACAGCATTCTAATAAAGGCTTTCAGGAATTTACTGGTTACTTAGTTGCAGCAGCAATACAGTAAAAATGGTAAATTACAAGTAATTACTGTGACGAGGCTACATCATCATACAATAAAATAACATAGTTTCATTGTAATATTATGGCTGGGTTACCGTGAAAACACAGTACACTGATGCTGTTAAAGGAACGACAGATGATTCTTACAATTTCATATTGTAATTTTACATTAAAATACTGTATTCTTTTACAGTGATATTGTGTCAGGTTACTGCAGAAACACAGTACAATACTGTAATTTTAAACTATAATCCTGTAAAAATAATATAATATAAATTACTGTAAATTTACTGCAATTATTAGCGAGTGATTTACTGTAAAATTACAATAATATATTTTACTGTGTAATTTTATTGAGATAACTGTGACCCCCAAAAGCATAATCCACTTCCTTGCACAGCAGAGGGAATATATTTTTGTAGCAGAAGAATAGAAAAACATTTATTATTGACGTGTCGTGAAATAATAAGTAGACAAGAGACAAACACACAGCTACATGCAACAGCCTGCATAGCTGAAGAACTACAGTATGTACTTCTGAAAGTGTCAAAACAAACAGGATTCCAGCACTCACAGAAAAACTCTTGAAAAAATCTCTGAAATGTTTGTTTGTTTTTTTTTGCCCATAATAAACAAAATATTTGTCTCTGAGTGCTCATGTCTCCACAACCGTGCACAATACCACGTTTAAGCTTTGGTGCTGTTCACGCCTGATGCTCTTCACCTTAACTTCTGACAATGTAAAACACTTTGATCAGTGCAACAACACTGAGTTCAAGTTAGCAACTTGAAAGTACCCAATGCAAATCAATAAAAAGCTATACCTATGCAATACTGTGGCACTTCTCCGTAGCTTCTGCTTGATATACTGTGGCTTAGATTGGTCATAATTTGTACAATTAATCCGTTTGAGTGACTACTTTCTTACGAAAATGAAATATACATGAAATTGTAAAGTTTTTAACAATTTCATGTATATTTCATTTTCATAAGTTAGAGGGATGCTGATTCATTACAAGGTCTGTCCTGTCCTTTGTATGGCGGTTAGACATAAGTGGTATATTAATGTTCTTTCCCTCCATTTTACTAGTTTGAGACGAGCTGTGTTCACCCTCTGAAGTGGGAGATTGCCAATTGTGATCAGTCCAAACATTCAATGCTTTCATGGTCATCGAAGATGCATTCACTTCCAATATACCACCACAGTAATGGTGAGATGCAGAGCATCTATAATATATAAATCAGGGGGTGGATCAGTCTATAAAGCTTCTGGACAGTCTTTATTCATGTAAAGGTAGCCATCATGTTCACCCTTTAATCATTCTCTAAAAAAAATGCTTCAAAACAAACTTTGCGTTACTCTCCCGTCCACACTCAAAGCTCTTTCTCCTCTGAACACTTCATTAGGCAACACGCTTACATCGCTTCACGTTTCATCCATCTCACCTCGGGGCCGACAGAATCCATCACCTCTTCTGAGGCCTCTGACCTGGTCTAGGCAGTCCAGTCACGTCTGCAGGCCCCTCAGAGCTGTCTTTAAACACTGCACAGATCATCTGGTCTCAGCCGCTTTGATCTCAAAGAGACGGCACCGGCTTCTCAGAGGCAAAATCCATACTAAAGCTTTCGGACTTCACAATGCCGAACCAATCTAGCAAATGATGCCTGGATATGAGGGACCTTTCAAATGGTGGTTTGATTTCCACCTCTTTAGTGAGATGGACTCCGCCAAGACATCCAAAGAAAGAAAAAAAAAAGACACTGAGAGTATCGCTGACTGGGCAGCCAACAGAATACAAATGACTACTTTCATATTTGGCCCTGGAGAAATGTGTTACTCATGTGCACCAAAGGCACAATGATCTGCTGTGTGCTGTAGAAAGGAGCTTTTGACAACAGACACTAGCTTTCTATTTATTTTCCCCAGCAGCTCTTAGTCTGTGTCCAGGGGAGGATAATATATGATATGATTAATGATTAGGTAAAATGTTATTGATCCCTGTTAGGAGCTGAGGTTGTTGTAACAAATTGTGTAGTAATAGGATACAACAAAGGGAAAACAGAGCAAGAAAAATAGGAATAAAGGAACATATATAATCATTTACATCAAAGGGAAATGTGTTGAATGCAGCATAATGTGTGGAAAATAACAGTAAAATAAGGTCTTACAACAAAGTATAAAGACAATAAGAATGACGAACATAGAAAACAGACCACATTAAGTCAGTTCCTGTGTACAATAGCAGGAATACATCAGACTAAAGCAGCTGGCAAAAACGTTGTTTGCTTCTGCAGCACTGATAACAAAGCCAAAATGAATGTAAAACATTAAAACTGTGTGTAAGTGGTAAGTTTGACTGACTAGTGTTTCCCTAATAACAACAAGAAAATGCCAAAAATACACATTTAGGTCATTTTATTACACTTTGTCTGTATGTCTCTGTAGATCTGACCAAAAGTTAGCATTAGATAATTACTTATCAGTAATCAACTGTTTCAAGGTGATATCTATTGTTTTAAGTTTTTACTCTATACATCTGCAGTGTCTTAAAATACTTTAATATCTTTGAAAGAGAGTTATCTTTTAGTTTTAGTTCATTAGTTTTGAGGCAGAGATCTCCACTTCAGTAGCACTTACATACATCAAACCTTCCAGTTTTATCTGATCTAGTCTATTCTGAAGGTTTTTACAGAGAGGTTTTTATTATATCACTCATAGCCTCGTCTATAGAACTGTTTATTCGTAAAAACATGTAGAAAATGTATTTTTTTCAATGGCTGTTGACCTCCGTAAAACCCTTCAACTGTAATATGTCAACAAAATGAAACAAGAATTTTGAACCAATGTTCACATTTCTGTTCTGGAAATAAGATAATAAATTAATTTGCATATCTGAAAATGAAACGTCAGAAAACTAAAAAAGATAATTGTCTTAATGTAACTAAACTACTTTGCAAGTTTCATTGTGATATCTCTTATGTAAAATGTTTCCTGTTCACCTGCTGTGTCTCCTCTGAACTGACTAACTAATAAATGAACTGAATGAATAACTAATATATTTGGCAGTTGTGTCACGTGTCAAGTACGTCTTGTTTGCTAATCAGCATTAGTATTACATTGTGTTAATGTCATAATAATAATAATAGATAGTGGACATACAGTGTAGTTTAATATTAATATATGAAAACACATTAAATAACACAATTCTCCATTTGCCTTGTGTTGGTTTGTTTTTAATGCTAGTTTCAGTGCAGTTGAAAGAGTCCGGAGTGTACAGTGTGTTGTATAAGTTACAGCCAGGATCAGCAGTGTGTGTGTGTGTGTGTGTGTGTGTGTGTACAGTAGTGTAGACGAGTAAGCTCTTTTGACCTTGCTGCTGATTCTTCGATTTTCACTACTTGTACTGAGTCAGACAAATTTATTGTGGTTGCATTGATCAAGTCAGGATTGAAATAAACCACCCTCTCCCACCCCCATCACTCTGTAGCTTTCTCTCATGCTCATACGCGCGCACACACAAATGCACACAAGGAAAACAAAAATGCTGATTAATTGCGTGTTGCAGCGGATGATAGATGGTGACCTCTGTTTCGCCTTTGCTGTTGTCATTGTCCCACAGCATGAAGGATGGACACCAGAACACAAACCAATGATCTTTTTCCCATCCAGTCCAATGCCTCTGAGTCTGAATAATTCAATTTGTATCCACCAAAGCTGCATTTGTCATAGCTGGTATGTGCTCTCAGGCTCTTTACCCAGGATGCTTTGCTTTATATACTTTGATTCACCACATTCAGTGCAGGTTTCAAGAGATCAATCCACACATGGTGAAGCCAGGATGATGGTATTTCACAGTGCTTGCTCAAAAAATGTTCTGTTACTTCATTTTGCTCAGTTAAATGTGCTTCACAGAATATTTTAACTGCCAAATTAATAGCACATTTTTAAATTAAACAGATCCGATCATGACGGGGAAAAATAATAGCTTCTATTTCATAGCATTTGTTTCTGCTGTTTCTCAAAATTAAAGGAAGATTATGTTTTATTACCTTTTTAAAATGTTGAGTTTGAAGGTTCATTATGAAGAATATACTCACTCACAAAATCTCATATTAGACAGGAAAACTGTGTGCGCACAAATACAACATGCAACTCAAAGCTTAAGCAGGAAGTTGGTTAAACCATGATCGATGATTTGGATAAAAATGTTACCGTTACCTTCAACTTGGAAAACCTCTTGGAAAACGAATTTTTATTTATTTTCAAATTCAGCATCACAAATATACAATATCACATACTACACTCCTCCTCAGCTCACATAACCTACATGCATTTCAAGGATGCAATAAGTAAAAGCAAGATTAAAAATTGCGGCAATAAATTAATACACGTAGGAAATAATAATAGAGCATAATACAAAGCAGGGTACAGTAAATGTAGATGCAGAGGAGATCGTGCGACTGCTTGCGTTTCCAGTTATGCTTGTTTAACTTGTTTGTTTTTTTTGGCCATATTTCCAGATCAGCATACATGAGAAATTATGACCAAAACCAAGACAAATTTTTTAATTGTGTTTTCGACAAAGCGGTTTTAACTCAGGGTCCCTGATCTTTCAATCCATTACAAACTAATTTGGTTTATAAATGCTGTGGTATGTGGCATTGGTCCATGCTATGTTCTCAGTAGATCTCACGGTCCTCAGTGGATGGGGTTTGCTCAGTTGTCATGGAAAATGTTTCTCAGTTTTCTCTACTGCTGGATTATCTCCACTAATGCTGCTCTCAGCTGCTCGCTCGCAATCTTTCATACTCCATACTTCCCACACTGCTGACAGTGGACTGCTATATTTATATGTCGAGGTGACATATTATTGGATTTTCTCTGCAAGACACTAAAATTGGACCAGGATAAATAGTCAGTGTAATGAAGTGATTGTACAGTACTGTAATTTACACATGCATAAGTCCTCAGTTGAAGTTATAGTTTCTCCTTTTTTACATCTCTAGCTGCACACTCGCTCACTTATTCCACAGTGTCATACCTTCCTAAGTTGAAGGAAATAAAAGGTCAGGTTGAAACCCGAAACATCAAACTGCTGCTGTCAAATAAACAGAAGATTGATGGATGTGACCTGTGTGTGACCCATGTAAGAAGGTCATGATGGAGACCAGCGACAGTTGGCATCCATTCACCAGATAAATTCAATAAGCATCAGCATGGTTGTGTTGGTGAAAAGGACCTTAATGAAGAAGGAGGGAGGAAAAGCCTTGAATGGATAGAAAACAAAAATTCTCTCCTAAGTCCTCCACTAAGACAAGCTATGAAATCATTGGTAGTGTAGAATATTCTGATGTACGGAGTAGATGTATTGGGTCTAGACTCAGATTTAAGACCCTTTTAAAATCATAAGTAGTTCTGAAATCAGACTGCATCAGTCACATTGGGAAAATGTACTGATCATATTCTCTTGAAGTCAAATCTCTTGAAATTTGCTTCTTGTTCTCTGTAACGAGAAATGAATAAACTGAGTAGAACTGGGCCAAAAAAGACTGTAATGGGTGACTCAAGTTGCCAAGCTCGAGACAAGTCATGATGCAAAACCTTAAAAGACCAAGACACAACATGACAGAATGAAGGAGGACTTACATCCCTGCTTAGAAGTGTGGCTGATATTAGCCTTTTATTAAAGCAACATTAATTGATTCATTTGGCCACATAGGGACAGTGGTAACAAGCAATTATATATCTAATAAAGTTGAGTCTATTATCCAACATTCACTCTCCATTTAGCTCTGTTTTAATCTCCAACAAGAACATTATGTGTTTTTTTAGCAATGAAATGCTTCACTATGTTCATTAGTTAGTTTCTAACTTTGGCTGTTTGGTGCTGGGCAGGTAGTATATAGGAAGTCTATGTGAGCTTGATTGCACAAAATGAGGTTGAACAAGCAGAAAGACTGACCCAAAACACTGAGTTGCAGGTTGTAAAACTCAAACTGTGCTAAAGATGCTACAGTGCAAAATTCTCTGTGGATTTGTCCCAACGAATGACCAGTTTAACATTACAAGTGATCGTTTGACCCAGTGTTGGTTAAAAAAGACTGAGGAGTACAGCTTTAAAGTCATAAATCGTGATCTATTACATACACACTATTTCCTCAGGAAGTGAAAGCCACACACCCAACATGCCAAACCATGTAAATATTTTGTGGCTTCACAATCGTCCAACTTTTCTTTATATGTTCTTCTCAGCACTTAGCTTCCAGGCTCCTCCTTTGGTCCATGCCGTCTGCGGTTTTAAAATGAAATATTCATCCCTGTGTGTGTTTACACAGCTGCTTTTTTTTTACGATGTGAACGTGCCTAGAAAAATGGACAGGAGGTTGCAGTACTGAGGTCCCTCCTGGCGGTCAAGCCAATGAACCTGTCACTTCAAGATTTCAAGGGCTAGCCCCAGGATCGAGCCCACATCTGCTAACATAACTTTAGTATACCCCCCCCCCCATCCCAATACACATACGGATCATCAAAACTGTGAGAGGAATGATTACTCCTCTGTGCTTTCATAATGTCTGATGAAAGAGCAATGCAATATCCAAATCATCTGGAGCGTGCTGCATCAGATGTAGCAAGCTCTATTTACTGTTTAAAGCAATGGCAGCGGTTGTGCTGATGTGTCCTCGGGGTAAGACACTTTTTTTTATGTCATTTGGTGCCTTAACACCAATTGTAAGTCTTATCTAGTCTGAATTATTGACCCTTACAACAACTGCTGCAGCACCTAACTATGGATAATATCTGTCACTCATTCATTTTTATAGCGCTGGCAATCAAAATGAAGCAATAGCAAAGTGTGTTTAGAAGAACAGATAGCTCCGATCTGACTGGAGTAGTACATTCTACAGCTCTACAAGGGGTAGTTGTCTTTTATAGCCTCTAGAGTAGCTGTGTATACAGCTTAGTTAATTGAGAAAACAGCTCAGTTGTGTAGTGTGGTGTGATTTAGCACCTTAGTTAGTCGAGCAAGAGCCTCGGCATTGCTTTGGTCTTAGTTTGAGATGAGACTGAATGATTTTTTTTTTTTTTTTTACTAATATTATTCTGATTGCAATCCAAATTTCATTTGTTCCACTCTGTATACTACACCCAAAGATTGTAGTTTTAAGCTAACATTATCGCCACCATTTCCTTTTCTACATGAACAGAATCAGACTAAATAATACAAAATAAAATTCAGTCACAAATATTATTTGTTATATTATTTATTACTTATGGTGTGTGTAGTTTTCTATGGGAAAACTGAACAATTTAGCTCATAATTTTTAGATGTACAGCACCTACCTAGTATACATTATATATTAGATATTACATTAGTGGTATTATTAACATTATCCAATATTCAAATATAATCATGTAAAAGTGGCATTGTCTTCATTGTTAATAGCTATATAGTTGCCCACATATGTTAATAATGACAAATAATGATGTTACGTTAGCTCTTGGAGCTAACGTAACGGGCTCACAGACACATTCTGCGTCATGTCTTTCATTTAACATGTGATGTGTAACAAATTATACCTTTGTGGCATTTTAATGTGCAAAAGCATGTTTTTCTAAGATTATTAATTGACACTTGTAATGACAATGTTGACAGCTATGCTCTTTAGCCACTCAAGCTAACGTAAACATTAGCTCTGGATCACGAGCGAACGAGTGTAGTCAGCTCTCAAGGCTGCTATGGTGATAAGCTTTAAATGGTGATATTATCTGCCCAACAGCTGTGGGTTATTTACGCCTGATACCTTGTAGCTATCTGTCAGAAAATAAGCAACAGCTGAGTAGATTTACCAGTGAAATCGACAGTTGATGACATTTTCCCTCCTACAGCTTAAGACATTATGTTCTAATTAAAATCATGAAGCTTGCATGTCAAATCACAACTTCAAAATAAAAACATTACTTGTTCAGCCCTATTTTGAGATACTGTATGCAATGATGTCATATGGTGTTAAAAATATCAGCTTTTACAAAAGGTTTCATTCATGTAAATCCACCTTACAACTCAGATCAGTTTAAAGGTGTGTGTGTGTACGGTATATGTAGTGCCACTGAGATTTAGTTTTACATAAATAGATAAGTAACCCGATCAAGCAAATCTGAGCCTTTCTGCATATCACTTTCCACACAGCTGCATGATTGAGAGTTACTCTGTGATGTTCTCGCTCCGGTTTCATGCTGTTGCAGAGAGCCCGGTGCTGCTGATGCTACACTACGTCTGAATAGGCCATTTGTCTTGGATGATGATTGGTGTCCCATTTAAATGAGCATTAGGGCGTGAGGTTTGCTCAGAGACTTGAGGTGGGAGATGGATGACACCCTGGAGGTGGCTGGAACACTGCTCCGTCTGCCTGGATTTGTCAATATGAAGAAATCTGTCAAACCGAATCAATAGAGGGAGGAGGGATTGCTCTCGCCAGGCAATTATAGCTCCGTAATTGATACATTTCCTATTTTTCATCCCAAATGTCAGCCATTGATTTATTTCACATTGTGATCAATCTTTCACTTGATAAGTAAATGATTGCAGCATCTCATTATTATCCAGAAAAAATGCCTAATTTTATTGTGCAAAAGTTTGCTTTTTCTAGGGTTATAAACTGAGACTGTACCTTTACCGGGGACTTTTGTCATACAGTATACGGCAGACAGAATAGAGAAATGTCAAGGACCGCTAAAGTAGGCATACTGAATTTTTAATCAAATAGATTCTGATGTAAAAGTTAAAAGAAACACATCTGACATTTTAATTTCAAAGGCCCTTGAGTGTATTTCAGATCTCTCCTATGCAAAGCAGAGAAAGCATAAAGTTAAATAAGTGATCCTGGGAGGTTATGCAGACAACTTACTGAAATGCACTTATAGAGTCCTCAGCTGTGCTGTATCAAATGGCACAATGTTGCAACTTCTGAAACAACGGTGTATCAGAAGTGTTTAGTACCTCCATAAGACAAAATTCTGAGACTGGAATTTGGAACTTTCTTCTTCTCTGGCTGATGAATTAAATGAACTATTGACACCCATTTATGTGTTTTGAATTGATAGTGCTTATAAAATGTTATGCCTACCTCTACTTTGTGTAAAGTTGTATAAAAATACATAAATATATATGAAGGACTAGTGGAAGTATAAAAGAGGACATTGTGTCCTTTTATTCCCTCCAAAAAGTAAAATGTTTGACATACCAAAGCCATAAGTATGAACGACATAAGTATTGTGCAGGATAATTGAATGGTCTGAAGGTCTTATCCCTCCCTCAAACCATTATTTTTCATACATATCTTAGAAACAGGACTTCAAGGTTCTCCACATGTTGAACCAAAACCAAAAATAGCAAAACTTTAAGTGTGTTTGTCTTCTATAATATAAGTTGCTAACATAAGCCTGCCTGGCCAACAACAATAGTAACCTAACATTACTTCCAAAGCTAAACGTTAACATATCATTAGCTAACTACATTATTATGTGGGGTAGGTTTTAGAAAAAGCCCTGTGTTTATACATCCACTGCATGGGAACCATAGACTGCATATATAAAAATGGTTGCGTCTCCGTGACGTCATTCAAAGGTTTCTGAAGAGAAAGTGTGGCATCTCCGACCTTCGCAATCTTGGCCGTCTTGACTCCGTCGGCTCCTGGCTAATGCAAAAATGGACAAGGACGTAGAGCGTGGGTGGACCTGAGGCGGGCTGAATGAAGCCTGGTTGCTGAAACCAACCACACCTGTGTAATGTGTCATGTGTAACTAAGCCTTCATATAATTTGAACGTGTGAGTTATATAAAAATTCACCTCCTGTACAGTTGTCATGAATAGTTAAATTAGAGAGACCACAACCAGTTTTTGACCTGGCTGTAAACATGTTTATTTGCTGTTGCATATATTCACATGAGGGTTTATGGACAATTTACCCAATTTTGTAGTCAGCCTCAAGTGGCAATTTGAACAACTACATAGGTTGCCGCCTAATGAGAACCCATGTAACACCACTCCCAGACTTTGTAACATGGTGGCAAGTATGTCACAACTTGTTTTCTGAATATTTTCTAATTCGTAATGCCAGTTTACAATGTAAGGCCTGTGTGACCTATCACATCTGACAGTATTAATTGTACTACAAACAAAATTAAACATGCATTCATTATATGATCTTGAATGACTAACCTCAGTCCCCCCACCGGTCTTCCTTCAAACCAGAAAGTAGAATAACTAAGATGAGACCAACAAAGACGTTTCTAGTGCAGCTGTAGACAATGTTTTCAGCTGGTTGGTCCACCACTTTGACGCAGAGTGAAAGATCTCAATGAATATTATTAATGTTGTGTTGTGATGAATCCTAAGTCTGTTCCTGAAGTTGATATTTTTGGTTAAAAAGGAACATAGTGTAAGAGCTCTTCTCTCTACATTTGTGGTCCCCAGAGGATAATTCCTAACTTTGTTCTTGAAGTTGATATTTTTGGTTAAGAAGGAACTAATGGACGAGCTCTTTGGTACATTCATGGTTCCCAGAGGATGACATTTAGTAATTTTGGTCATTCTATGACTTTTTTTATTAAGCACCACCATCTGGTAAAAATTTTGGATAATCCAATAATTTGGGTTATGACCTGTAAAATTATTCCAAACTGAGACTCAGCTGTACTTGTGTTTGCAGATGATGAAGAAGCTAAATTAAGATGGTGAACATAAACATTATACCTGCAGCGCTGTCATGATATCAGATTTTCACTACACAAATTCGTCTTATATATAAATATATATATTGGCAAATGAGTTACACTTAAAACACGAGTGTAGAAAGGTGAAGAAAGAGTCTGTAACTATAAATGTACAAAAGTAACAAAAAGAACAAAGAGGCACTTGATTTATTTACAGACATTATTACATCTCTATTATTTAGATAACAATGTTTCATTCTTTAAATAACAGCTGTA
The DNA here is from genome assembly GCA_946959425.1 of Argyrosomus regius. Classification (NCBI taxonomy): domain Eukaryota; kingdom Metazoa; phylum Chordata; class Actinopteri; family Sciaenidae; genus Argyrosomus; species Argyrosomus regius. The sequence goes on along the minus strand of OX336899.1, from coordinate 7,644,092 downwards.
TCATCAATACTTGTATGTTGTGACGCCCTATAAAGAAAAAGATGCACCTGTTGTTGATCTCCTTGTTGTACTGGGTTCCCTTGTCCTCGACCTTGTTGTACAAGATGAGTGTGAGAAGACTGAGTCACACATCAGGAGTAATTTTATACAACCCGGGGAACACCGACTTTAGTCTCTCAATTTATCTGGGCTAGAAAGTACCAGTGAAAACTTTGATCTGCGTTCAGCACATATGGAAGTCATCTCCGTCATCCCAGCTAGACTAAAGCATGTTTTTAGAAGCCGTTTAAAATAGCCTCATTTCTGGCCATGGAGAATAGAGTTTCAAAGAGTGTATAGATTCAGTTACTGTTAATACGGGTCTTCCACAGGAGTGAAACACAGGTCAGTGAAGGAAGAGAATGGGCAGGAGATATACTGTACAGAGAAGGAAAGAGAGATTAATGGAAGCTGAGAATAAAGTGAGAGGATAATGTGTGTTTGTGCATGTGTGTGTGTGTGACAGAGATAAAGTGTTGCACTTTTTAAGGGTACATTAATATCATCGTGCCAAAGTGAGAAATACTGTGAATGTACTTTAAAAAAAAAATATATAAAAAAAAAACGGTAATTCCAGCCTTCTGCGTAGATGAATGGGCACTTGTTTAAGATATATGATGCAGAATAAAAAAGTAAATAAGTGAGATGAAGTTCAACATGAGGTAAATAGAAGTTCACAGAAATATCCCGCTGTTCCACAACTAGGATTTCTTTTCTCCAATCTCTCTGAGGAGTCCTTAGAAATGTATTCAACTGTATTTATGAGCATCCTCACCCGGGCACATTTTCTCACTTGACACATCGAGGACACAGTGGTTTAAAAATGAAGAAGAAGAAGAAGAAGAAGAAGAAAAAGCAAAACAACAACACTGCAAACAAAAGGATTTATGAGTTTGTGATTTAGAAGTTTTTCAAAGCTGCAAATATTCACTGTAGGTTTGCTTTTACTGGAATTATCTTAGAAGTGTCTTTCTCTAAATGGGAGCGACAGAATGTTAAAGAGGAAGGAAACACCCTGAAGCAGCATCACTGTTAGGTTTTGATAAGTTAAATATGTCTTCATCAGAAGTTATTTTCACTAGGCTTAGAATTATATGTTTGATGCAGCTGGAAAAAACATTTTTTTCCAAGCCTGGAGATCAATACTGAAAAAATAAGTCTGTTTATCTTGTTTTTATGTTTATATCCAAGTAAGCAAGAATGTCTTGGGCCAATGGCGGTCTGAATACGGCATGCCTGGTTGCCAGACTGGTCATGAAGGAATGGCCAGAGTACTTGGGCCAATCCCATGGGCTGAAATTCTCCCAGCTGGAACTGATATTAAGCCCAAGTCAGCAACCCCAAAACATACCCAAATCTGGCAGCCCCATACGGGCAAGTACTGGCGACTCTTGTGCCAGAGCACAGCCGTGTTTTGTCAGTGTGCTGACACTCAGTTGAGTTTTCTGGCTACCTGTGTATCCAGAACAGTTTCTTATGCCATCATTGCTCTAAGCTCAATGCTGCTCTCATGTTGCTTGTGTTTTTTTGTGGTAATGTTTGTCATTTTGGCCTTTTATTGATAGTTACACTGGAGACATACAGGAATCAAAATGGCTATGTTATGATTACATCCATTTTAGACCTCTTGGCTGCCAGGACACATCTCTTTACTTTTGTTAAACAATGTTTGGTTTGAGCCACAGTGCACGAATGGTCCGTAATGTTCCAAGGAACATTCTGGCAGTTTTAAGCCAAACAACATAGCTCTAAAAATGGCATTGTATGTCAGTCAGTAATTGCAAACATGATAGCATCTGTTCTTAGCATGGAAGCACCTCTGAGCTTCGGACAGGAACAGGAAATAACATTTTTAATGTCACAGTCCTCTTTTATTTGGGTTTGAGATCGGCAAAAGTGACCTAAAAGAGACACATTTATTTTAGTGCAGTGATTTATTATGGAGGAAAGCCAGCAGCGACTTTGCGCATACGCGATTCATTCGCAGTCTGGACGCGGAGGGGTGAACGTCTCCTGCTCTGACTGCAGCTGGGAGGGACTGCTACGTGAGGACTGGGCCACCTGTGAGTGCTTTGGAACGGGGGAGGGGCCCACGGCAGCATCTGCTGCTCGTTGCGAAGACGATACGTGCTTTCACGTCAGAGTCTCCAAAAGTCTCCAATACCAGCAGAAAAAGTCACTAGATTTGTCGCTAGTTGCTTTTTTGAAAAAGAGTCGCTAGACAACACTGACCTATCATACCAGTTAAATATAAGTTACCTTTTGTGCTTATGTTATAATTATAGTAAGTACTTAGTGCACAGTAACTCCAACAATACAGTAACTAACTCTCTAATGTGGTATAAGGGGGTTAAGGGACGGAGAGAGAGAGGGGTGGAGGTTTGGTGGTAGATGTTGAGGGTCTGGTTTGTGCAGGATTCTTTTAACCACGGGTGCAGCTGCATTTGTTCGAGGGTGGCACGCTGCTTTGGGTTTGCATCCAAACACATCCTCAAAAAGTCCTGGCAGTTTGAAAAGAGGGATAACAGAGAACAAAGCAAAAGATGAGTCTTCAGTGATCTATCGTAACATGGAAGGAAAACGCTTTGCACACTATGAGTACCAAAACTCAGCCGCATTGTCTTACCCTGGGAAACTTTTAGCTCGCTTAACTCGCTGGTGAATTCAGTCCTTGTGCGCATGAACCTGGAGGTGGTGAACTGTTTCACTCCATCCAGCAGTTCATAAAGGAGAGCACCCAGCTGCCACACTGTGGTGGGGCCGGCCTCATACTTTCCCTGTTTAAAAAACTCTGGAGGGGCGTATGCAGAGGTTCCTACAATACACAGACACAACGGTTGAGGATTAAGATTTAAATGAAAATCACACCAGAGATCAACAGATGGATGAAGAGCAGAAGCCAGACGTCTTACCAGAGAAGCAGCGGTACGGTCCCTTCTTCACGAAGCAGCCGCATCCGAAGTCTATGAGACAAACTCGAGGGACCTCGGAGCCAGTCTCGAGAAGGACGTTTTCCGTCTTGATGTCACGATGGAAAACGCCTTCCGAATGCATTTTAATGGCTGCTTCTACCAGTTGTCTCATGATGAGCTAAGACAGAGATAAAGAGAAACAGTTATACTGGAGGTGGTACTTACCCATTATGTGACAATGTTTACAATCTTTCACACAAAAATGTTCCTAAACCGAACTGAGAACGTCATTTAACACCAAAAACAACAAAATACAAAGGTGCATGGTGCAAGGTGTGTTTGAAGTGAATGAGAATGTGGACACAAATTTGCATCCATTAGGAGTTGCACAAATTGAGACAAAAGAAAATGTGGTGACCAAATAGGATCAGGAACAAATTAGATTTTCTTGCTTTGGTTTGGACCAAATAAAAAAAGTTAACGGTGTGATAGCATTCCTAAAACTCTCCACTGACACAGAAAAATAATCCAACCAGCTTCAGTACCTTAGCCTGGTTTTCATCCATGGGACCAGTGAGGTAGGCATACAGGTCAGTGCAGGGGAATGGTCTCTCCATGACCAGCACAACCTCCTGGTCCAGATCGTACCAATCTAATAACGATACGGCCGCAGATTTCCCCACCGAGTCTGGTCCACTTGCTACTCGAGTAGCACCTCATTGGGAATCATGTGTTTCTTCCCGTTTGTGATCTAAAGGAAAGAGTACACAGGACAAAATGAGTGTTTTTATAGGCGGGATTGCATGTTTGTTCAACAAGGACGTGAAGAGAAGATGCACAATAATTTGAACAGTAACCCTAAAATACACTGCATGCGGAACGACTCCGGAACGGCTCCGCCAATTTTAGTTGATGTGTCAGCTCACACAGTCTCCAGTTCCGCTGCGACATGGCTCCGGAACGACTGCGGTGTCCGGCAGCCCTCCGCAACACATACGCAGAGCTATTTTTCTCGGACGCCGCAGCACGGCGCATAAATTCAGCACAGAGCAGATTGTGCGGGGAAGGAAATTGGCTACGAAATACAAAATAAAACCCCGGTTGATTTTCAAAATAAAATACTCCGTGTTCACCGCGGATCGAGTTTCATTACAAGAACACGTCATAATGGACGGGGCCGACCTGAAGTCAACTGGTCAGAGGTTTTCAGGCATTTTTTTTCACCCCGTCGACACCATGGATGAGGAGAAGTTGATTCTGGAGGTCCAAAATCAACCTATAATTTATGACACCTCACATCCTTTTTATAAGGACACCAACAAAAAAGATGCGGCCGGCAATATCGTGCGATTATGCGTGAATCCGCGAGATCTCGTGTGTTCTCGCGACGCTCTGTGTCTGGCGGAGCCGCACCAGTGTGCATCACAAACGGATCATGTGTGAGTTGGCGGACGGTGGAGTACGCTGTCGTTCCGGAGCGGAGCCGTTCCACATGCAGTGTATTTTCGGGGTAACTCACCCTTGGTCGAAGGCACGCATCTGCCCTCGGGATGTGTTTGATCGCCACCTACAGGACAGAATCAGCAGTGTTTCCGTTAGTTCAGGGAGTAATGACGATGTGTGGATGTGTGGTGTTAAAATATGAACGCAATACTTACAAGTAAAGCCGGTGGTACTTGGCCTCAAAGTCTGCAACAAACAAACACAGATTCATGTTTGAGTATATTTGTGAAGAACATCTTACCTGAAGAGTTCTTCATGTGTGAAACCAAAACTTTTGGTTTTCACACGGTCATCTTACCTCTGCTGGTTACTAAGGTGGTCTTGCTGCTGGAACTCTCAGTTTTCACTGGCACCTTCGTGGGTTCAGCAGTGTTGGTCTTGTTGTTGTCGACCCTTGACTTTTTACTGGGTGTCTCTATTTTGGAGTTGGCCTTTTTCTTTGTGCCATTCACCTTCACAGGCTCCAATGGCACCTCAGTGTGTTTGCAGGCACCCCTCTGCCTTTATCTCGTTGACTGATGAGATTTACAGGCCTTTCTTTTACTCGTCACCATCTCCTTGATGTTGTTGGGGATACTGGGACTCCACTCTACAAATGAGACAAATGTAATAAAAGCAATTTTGCCAAATGAGTACTTTTTGATGATATTTTACTTTTAAATGAGTAAAACTTTGAATTCAGGACTTGTGATAGTGTTTTTCAGTGTAGCACTGATACTACACAGTATGAGTGTCTCTAATTTAGCACACAGCCAACCTGTGAAATGATATTATCATCACATAACAAATAGTCCAAGTGAAACAATCCGACAGAAGAGTTACAATATTATAATCTGCTTCCACTTGTTTCAAGACTTTTCTCGACACAAGAGTTTGTATATTGAGACAAAATAAGGCAGGTTGCTGCGCTACAATCAAGAGGAATCAACTTAACTGTAGAAAAATAACAAAAGACACTTGGTTCCACCACGACTGTCAGGCTGTTCAAACTTAAGTAACGTAGCATCATACCGGATCCAGCAAAGGTGGCCACGCCTCATCAACTGTAACCAATCAAGGGCATGGGACCACAAACCCAACCCAACATACACAATAAACACTACACACAGTCATACATACAATTTTGGTTACTGACCCTTTAAACCAGCGACCGTCAAAATATAAATAGCACATTTCCCTATTAGCATTTTCCATTTTGAATTGACTAAAGTGTTGGTGTTGACGGAGTATAAGAAGAAATAACTGGACCGTTTCTTCAATCTGATGCATATTTCACTTGTTAACAGTAAGTGAGGTTCACAACATGCAGTATTTAATGAGATATTTTCCATTGCTCTTGTAATTTGCACCCACACACTTGCATATTTTGCTTTTATACTGTCAGATGTCACTGCATATTAGAACCCCCCCCCAACCACCACCACCACCACCACCACAACCCCCGACACTCCCCTCATCTCTCCCATGCTACCACACCCACTCAAAGCCCATCACGTCTGTTGAATGAATCGCCTCCCTCCCGTCCGCGCCCGCCTACATCACTCGGCTAATGTGTTGACTCCATGACACCTTAAATCTGACACTAATGACTAACGCCGTCATCAGCAGCCCCGGTTAATGACTTCAGTCATCAGAGCCACGGATTAGGCCATGCAGTCATACCCCGAATGAGTTGTACATTTTGTGTATAAATATGCGCTGTGAGGAATATTAGCTGCTCTCAGCCCTGTCGTTCTGATTTCATAAAAAGGTAATGAATTGTTAATGGCATGATTACTCTGAAAATAGAATAACTGTGGAAAATGGTCCTGACATTATGGCTCCCATTGCTTTCCCTCCCCTTGTGAAATAAAAGGTTATTCATTATGTGTCAATACTTCCACAGTCCATTTGTCTAGCTGTGATCGAATGAAGAATCTCATTACAGAATATGAGAGCCAATTATTCTGTCTCTGTGAGCCTCTCAGGTCAGTTATCATTGTTAACAAGTGTTTTTTTCTACCCTTTTGTCGCAGAGGGGGTTTTACTTTGAATGTCTCACAACAGTGTTTTGCCCACAGGGTGAAATAGAATATTGACTTTTATTCACTGATTTCTGTTTTTTTGTCAAGGCCTTACAGTTGAAGGGTTTCTTGTTTGATGCCATGTACAAAGCTGTACTGTGCCTCTAAGCGCGGCTTTCTAACTACGAGGCATATGTTTGCATAAATGCTTCACTAGAGGTTCAATGCTCTATGGTGTAGCTATTCTATGACATGAATAAAAATCTATGCAGGAACACTTGATGCTGGAAAATGATGCTTTAAATTCAACCAGAATGATCAAAAAAATAAATAATAAATAGACACAGGTAAGGTTAACAAATTTGTTTTATATTGCTGCTTTTTTTCCTCAAATCAAGAATAATTTAATAAAGAAAACAAAATATGCATACAAACATACAAAATATATTTTTCTCCTTCGGTCCCAGTCTCCTTTTAAAGAGTTCTAAGGGTATTCACAGTTCCTACCACAATCTGTGGAGGGTTGCTTTGCTTCTGTTGAGTTGAGTTGAGTCGAGTTGAGTTGAGTCTAGTTTCGTATTATTCTTCAAGGTAGCTTGCCATCTTTGGTCGGGAGGTCCAGGGACTTCATTTACAAAACAAAAACCTGACCTATAAAAGGTCATAAGAAATATTTAGGCATCGTTCTTTCATTTATGTGCCGAATCTAAAGTCAAAGTTGTCAAATAATCATTTCACAAAAAGATTAAACAAACAAAAAAAAAAGCAAAATATACAATCAATAAACATTTAACAGTTCACAGCAACACAATTACATACATACACGGTGACATACAGTCCCTGCTCTAGAGGCTACCGTCATAGCGTCAGCATGCAATAGATTTTTCAACTACTAAATTAGCCGTCCACATTGCTAACAATACTAACTGCTATAATAGTTCCAGATAAAACTGTTAAAGATTGTTTACCACTTTGTTTGTTGTCACACACCACCAACCATGCTCTGCAGGTAAAAGGAAGTGACCTCATTTCACCTGGATATTTATGTGTTTAGGGCCGTCGTCATTTACCTGATCGTTTATATGTTTTGTCTTTTACTTGGGTTACACTAGTGTTGTTCTAGATTTTGGTGTTAGTCTGTCTCCCAGTACTTTTGCCTTTCCTACCCTGCATGTGGTTCTCAGCTCCAAGCCCATCGGTTCCTACAGAAGACATAAATCTTTACAAAAGGGCTGACACAGATTTAGCTTCATTAAAAAAAGGCTCAGTAAAAACTAAGACAGATGGGAACTGTAGTTTTTAGCAAACCTTGTCTCAAGCATGAGTAAATGGTGCATTTGCTCGGGACTATTTTTAACTGCGGATCAATACACATTTGGTGCTCTAGGGAACACCAGGGAGCTGTATGTTAAATTCACTTGAAATATACTACAGTGCCAGTGTTCATTGCACTGAAGGAACAGAGAGCTGAAGTCCTAATGTCACTGCCTGGCTTGCCTCTAATCCACTTTCCTTTGTAACTCAATGCAGTCTCTGAGATGACAGGGTTTCTTTTATCTGTCAGGTTTATTATCTATATTGTATTCTTTCTACTACAGCACTTGATATTACAGCAAAGTGTAAAACCACAGTAATGTCACCCATGAGTCTGTGAACAACCATTTTGAAGCCTCGAGTTTGAAATAATGTCCGTTGAACTCGGTGTGTTGCGCTGGACAAACTCACTGAGAAAGACTTGTCAATCACAGTTGCTGTTGTAGTCGAGACCACCCAAAGTGAGACCAAGTCATGACCGAGACCAGAGTGTATTGAGACCGAGTCAAGACCAAGACTCTATATAGCCTCCTTAGGTAGCCAATATTCACCATATGTCTTGGTCCCAGCCGTGTCAGTAAGCGTTGCACTGCTGAATTCTCATCCTGCCTTTGGGTTTAGGTAGCTAAATTTTTATTACAGAAGATAACAAGAGTTAACAATAACAAACATTTCCAATTAGAAGTGAGTCAACTCATTGATTCAATTTAAGACACAGTACCACAGTAATGATGTTTACAAATAAATAACAGGCTGTTTAGTGGTCTTGACCAGTCTGAAAATAAAGTCCTCTTTGTCTGAGACCGAGACAAGACAGAGTAAAAATGCTATCAGTTCCGAGAAAAGACTCCAAAAGGCCAATCTCGACTACTTCAGGACTGCATAAAGCATACCTTCTAAATGGGATCGTAATTTACAAAATGAATATTGTCTTGTATGAAAGAAGACTTGAAACAAGTGATTGAGACCATAAACTCATAAGAAAACTGTGGTAATAAAACAACTGAGAAGGTAGAATTTCTTCAGCAATTTTTACAGCATACTGTTGAGAAAAGTTAAGTTCCAAGGCTGGAATTATAATAAAATATAAAATGACAACTACTACTTTTGGAACAGAGGTTTATGGACAGAAATGGAGTCTGTGGTACGGAGGCTATATCACGCTTTATATAGACAGACAATACTGGTTAGTTCATTGTTGAGTTTTAGTCTTTTGGTGGAATTTGTTGACAGTGAGAAGAAAAACTGAAATATTGCCAGCCTTATCCTTTTGCAATGTTTTTGGCATGAAAATTGTCAATTTTAAAGATATCTAGGTGGCTACTCATGCCAAAAAATATCAGTATGGCTCTTTAAACCCTTCACTGGACAAACCCAGTTGAGAACCCTCCAGCCTCTTTCCACCGGAAAGCCGTCTCAATGAGTCGTGATGGAAGTGAAGCTGAGAGGCTGACAGCAGAATGCTCACCTGAGCCTCCATTTGTCAGCAGCATCTTAATATTTCAGAGGCTTCCTCAAACAGCCATCCCCAGCAGTTTCTGTGGGTTTCTCACTGCAGGCAGCTCCAGCAGGGGCTTACTTGGCTTTAATTAGAGAAGGAGGGCCCTTATCACAGGAGCAGCCACAGCAGCGGCAGCACTGGGCGCCAGGATCCTGCTCTGAATGTTTTATCAGACTCTGGGCTGCCGGGGAGCACTTGACTAGAGGTGTCAAACAGAATGTGGAAAAGTCCCGAGGCGTTGTGTATATCGGCACAGGAAGATGTTTGTATTGGGGACTTTATTTGAGGGGCGGTGATGGTGGTAGCTAGGAAGCCTGTTTTGGGCTGGCGTGTCTCCAATTGCACAGTTGCATTATGTACATGTGTGTACGAGTGTGGATGCATGTATCAGTAAAGTACTCTTTAGGAGACATGCTGCATTTTCAATTTGAGGCCCCACATATTACTCAAATCGTAATCCTTCAAAATAGAAATGGAAACATATTTGGCTGCCTTGATAGGAGGAGTGGCGCCACTTAAATGTGACCAAAAAGTAGCTTATAAAATATAATGTTTTCTTGCTTGTCTCATGAGTTTGAGATTGGATTGAGACAACAGCTATTACATATTTATCCATTTTAATTTATAATGGCACAAGCCAGGAGTCTATCACTGGCTCGTATTTTATGGGAAAGATTACAGGCAAAGGAGGGTTGAATCAATTATTTAGGCTAAAATGAAAAGTACAAAGGAGCCATATCGCTGCCTGCAGCGAGCTTGGGAAATTAGGTCAGTTTCATAATATTCTAGTGGGATGTAAGCTCTGCAGCTGCTGCTGCTACTGAAGGAGAGCTTGGAAACAGAGATTCCTTTCCATGGTTGGGGCTGATGAAAATCCACTGCTCAGCTATAAAAATCATTTAGATTGATAAGATACTATATGTGCCCAGCCGCATATTCTACTGTACGAGGCTCGTTATTAGTTTTCTGCAGGCGTGTTACGCTGTCTTATGCAGAAATACAGTAACAAATAACAGAAAAGTTCTGTGTAGCAGATATTTGATTTATTGTGATCTGACTACTTTCTAATGATGATTTCGCTGTACTGAATCATGAAAACAGACAGGAAGAATTCACCAGTGGCGGCCTGTAACGAAGTATATTTACTCAACTACTGTGCCTATATACAATTATTGTGTAATTGTACTTTCCCTGAGTATTATCATTAAATTTATTATTTATTATTATTTATTATTTAATTATTATTCAAAGGGAGATATTCCTGTACATGGAGGAATAGATATTTCCACTATATTTATTAGTTATTAGTAGTTACGGGGGCGGCACGGTGGTACAGTGGTTAGCACTGTCGCCTCACAGCAAGAAGGTTTACGTGCACGTTCTACCTGTGTCTGTGTGGGTTCTCTCCGGGTACACCGGCTTCCTCCCACAGTCCAAAGACATGCACTTAATAGGTTAATTGGTGACTCTAAGTTGCCCGTTGGTGTGAATGCGAGTGTGAATGGTTGTTTGTCTCTATGTGCCCTGTGATGAACTTGCGACTTGTCCATGGTGTACCCCGCCTCTCTTTTACTTTCTCTTATCATATGTTGCTGATAATACCACTGTACCCCATCAAGAAATATCACAGTTTGTAAAATGAACTGTTAATCATCATTAAGCACTCAGTTTAAGGTCATTCAACATCACAAAGCAGGACTAAAACAAGTGTTAATCTTTGCTAGTTTCCCACCATGGACTGTCTCTGTGCACTGTGGCTGGAGTTTCAGAAGGACATGATGTGCCAGGGCCTGTCTGGACTCTCTGCTGGGGTTTTAATGAGTGCTTTCGGACTGGATCAAGGCCCTAGGGCAGCAGAGCTCTATCAAAGAGGAGAGGGATTGGAGGCTGATTATCCCACCATCAAGACCTGGATCTTCCCTTGACTTCAGTGTTCTCTGGAGTACGTACTACCAAACTCTGCTGCTCACTTTGTGAGGGGAACATCCTCAATAGCTGACCATGTTAATACATTTATTACAAACATGTAAGCATTAAATCAGAGTAATAATAATGAACTTTATGTATATAGCATACATACTGAGGGTGTAACTCAAAGTGCTGTACAAATAGACTAAAAAGAATAAATAAAAAACAGACCAAACAAGTGCACCAAAAACCCACACAATCAAACGAATAACACATCAAAGAGGCATCAGATAGCAGCAGAACATAAAAATAAGGTGCAAGTAAAGCATAAAAACAATAAAATGAGTAAAAGATAAGAATAAAACAAAGGGAGGTCACAGTTAAAGGTAATGTTGAATACATTTTCCGCTTTGGGACGGGAATTTCATAGATTTAGTGTATAGAGCTGTCGATTTTCTAATTCATGTGATAGTTTGTATTTAAAAAAACCGACAGAGATGATCTACGAGGCCGTGAAGGATTATAAAACAACAATTATTTGGTAACATAGTCTAGTCACAAACCATTAAGAGCCTATTGAAATCCACCCACAAATTGAGACTGAATAGCAAAAACTTTTTGATGATTGAGCAACGAATGAGCTTTCTGTACAAATATTATCTGTGGTTCACCTGAATGAAGAACGGTTGGGGAGCCATGATAAACATAATCATTTCGGAGACCTTATCTCTGAATAAAGAATAGAAATATTCATGTTTTTCCACAAATAAAAAGTGTCCTAATTTAGTTGCAGTTTAGCTAAATACACCAATTAAACCAACAGAAACATGCCAAAATACCAATAAAAGTTTTGGAACATGTTATAACATTATCCAAAGGGGATAAATGACAAACATAGATCTGATGACTAAATGAAATCATGTTAGCACCTGTTTTAAGTTTCCTTTGCGTCTCCTGGCTGCATCAAGCTGGTAAATGTTAATCGGAGTAATAAAATACAGTCAACTCAATGAATAGTGTTCATGAGTTTGAGTAAAAACAGCTGAGACAAAATCCTAATGCAGTATTTTAGGATTGTTTTGCCAACTTATTACTATAACTCATGAATAGAAGTACCTTCCAGGCAGCCACTGGTATACAGTCATTTTAGTACTCTGCAGAGATTTAACTCCAAGACTGCAGTTACTTTTGTTGAGTTACATCATTATTGTGTGGAGATGCAGTTGGCTTTATTTGCAGGTTTAGTGTGTGTAACATTGAATGAGCTGCTAAACAGTTAAATGCTGTACTTATGTGTGTGTACTGTAAGTAAATCAAAACCTGAAGATAAATGATAAGCAGAGGAGAATAATGTGACTATTGAATTCAAAGCAAAGCACAGACTGTACTAAAGTCAAAGATAAACACGGCTGAAAGTGAAAGTATTAGCTGAATCTATGAAAACAAAGTGTACCGTACAGTACATCTGCTGGAAGTCTGTCGGCAGGTCTTGAAAAGTCCTAAAAGGAAGTGGAATAAGTTTCCTCAAAAGAGGCCTGTGTATGTATAAGTCCTAAATATAATGTTAGTTGTAAAATGTTTCGGGTTTCTGTCAGGTGACTTTTTACACCTGTAATATAAAGGTGGGATTATTGCTGTTATTGGGATTGTGCTGTAGGAGGCTGTTCAATCCTGTTTTGTAGAGTTTCAGTAGTAGTAACACTGTCAGCAAACACTGTCACTACTGCAGCTACAGCAGCTAAAAGTGGTATTAAAAAACGTCTTGATTTAACTTGTAAACGCTGCAGATCCCTTCTTTCCTTGCCACTTGTGGCAGCTTAAATACAAATTTGCTTTATGTAGCTATAATTATACAAATGTCTTATTGAGTCTTTCTACAGTGCTCTTTTGTAAGATAAGAAAAACACAAAAATGTAATTTCCAGGTAGAAAGAATAAAGCCCAGCATGACATTTGCTCACTATCTGTCATATCATGGTCAAATAAGCCTGTGCCCTTTAAACCTGATTAGGAGAAAGTGGATAGATGAATGAATGGATTCACAAGGATAAGTCCTGTTATCTCGCCAGCGCGCTAACAGTATTAAACAGTATTAAAGTTTTTGGGGCAGTCCGGACTTGCCAAGGCTGACCTGGAAACAGTGACTTAGTGTTCAAGGCCACAAGATCCCATGACTTAGCAGACGACGGTTTTGGCGAAGGAAGTTCACATCTTTGTTTTTTGTTTGCCTTTCCATTCAGACCCCACAAATCAGTCATGTGCTCCCAGAAGCTCTTTAAAAACATCAACGCTACGTACACAATCGTCCGCCTCCGCCCTGCATGACAATGCCTGGCATTGTTTGGATGTTATTCCAGAAAGACCTTGGTAGACAAAGAAACATCCATTTACAGGAGGGGAAATCATTAACAGATTACTGTTGTTATTGCTTTTTAATGAAGGATTGCACAATAGAGCCCCATCACTGTTTGTCCTTATTTTTAAATAGCTAGCCTAAATTACAGTGGGCAGCATGTCTGCTGCTGATTATGCAGAGTACTGTGTGCATGGAGGCATCAACAATATTCCAACTGCCAGTCTAGTATACATGCACCGTACAGTAGCTCTAACATCTTATTTTTTCAGGAGTTATGTTCAGCATTTTTCCTCTTGGACCAATTTATGTGTGTATTGATTTGTCTTGGAGCTTTGACACAACCCATAATGAGTATCAGTGCCCAGTCTGATTCACATTATGTTAAATGGTGCTGCTATACTATACTATTGATGATGTCTCAACAAACTCCCCGACCTTTTGTGAGTTTTCTTTCTCAGCGTTTCATGGTTCAGTAAAAGCAGTCAGCAGTTTTGAAATCTAAAAGGAAGAAGTGTGTTTGGTGCTGCACTGCTCTCCGCTGCAGAGAGCTGCCATCACATTTGTTTTTGAAGCTTTACATCAGTGTAGCTGCAGTCAGGGCTGCAACCTGGATTCGAGAAATATGGAAGTCATAAGACCCCCCAAAATGTTTCGGTAATTATATCAGTTTTTAATATGTTGTGTATTAGTTTAGTTAGATTGTTCAATTAAATTTGTTTTGCTGATTCTGCCAGAGTTGTCATGAATGGAAACATTATCTATGGAGGCCAAAACCATATTTGGTACCAGGCTGTAAACATGTTTCTTTTTGCTGTTATGTTGGGCATTTTAACATGGGGGCTTATGGAGATTCACTCACTTTTGCAGCCAGCCTCTAGTGGCTGTTGGAGGAACTGCAGATTTTTGTACTTTGGACTGTACAGGTTAATAATACGGAAGCTAATAAAACAATTAATAATAAATAAGACTTTCTTGGTCCAAGGGAGAAATTCATACATACATAATAACTCCACCTTAAATAATATCTTGAATGCAGGACTTTTACTTGTAACTTGTGGTATTGCTACTTATACCTGAGTAGGAGATCTCAGTACTGCCTCCATCACTGAAGTAATTAACATGGGACATGCATGTGCTGTTTTTTGTAATGCTAAATATACAATGTTGAGTCTAAAAATATCCCGGCGTAAATCATGAATTGGGCAATAAATTACCCACCATATGAATGTTTTTAATGGGAGAATCTGAGTCTCCTCACGTCGTTAAAGATCCCAAATCCCCCCAATTTTTACCCAGGACACGACTACGGCCCTGGCTGCAGCGCAATAACAAATTCACCCTTTTTATGAAGACATTTGCTATCATTGAGCACAACACAGTAAATATTTTACAGTTTCTGAGGCATTGTGTGAGAGTTATCATCCTCCAGCTGTTCTGACATCCATCCTCCACTAAATTTGCCACCCTTCCCCCTCACACCTGACAGGGCTGCCTTTTTACATGTCAAGTTGATTTCTTATGTGTCTCCCGCGTAGAACAGAGCCGCATCAAATCTACAGTGTAAAGTATGAAGCATGAGACGGGCAGAAAAAGAGACAGAGCTTTATTTTATTTAACATTCTTTTTCTCATGTCCCTTCATTGCTTCCAACTTCCCGCTGCTTTCTGTGAAAATGGGCAAAATCAATTGTTTCCAGTCAAGTTGGTTAAACGGGGTGTATCGTGCTAGAACAGAGTTTTGGCAGATGACACAAATTTAGCCTTGGCGCCCCTGCATCATTTCCTCTCCCCTCTGTCCTGACACTGCAGCTGAATGACAATAGGACCGGAGGCGTCTCGGCGCTCATTTCTGCCATGCCTGAATAACGACAGAGAGGAAGATGGAACGCCTCTCTGGGCGTCTTGATGCGTTTTCATCCCGGCGTCCCCCAAATACAATCAGCAAGGGCGCAGAGCAGCGAGGTGCCACGTGCCTCTTCCCCCCGGGGGTTGGAATTTGCATGGAGATAATGTTGATCAAAGCAGGCATCCTCTTCTTTTTCTCAACACATCAATCGCACAGCAGCTGGAAAGACTAGCATGGATTGTAGCTGCGAGAGGAGTATTTGTGAAAGCCTAGGGTAGGGAGTGACAGAGGAAGGTGGGGGCTTTAAATGCTTCTGTGACTTCTCAACGCACCAGAGGTCACGACCTGAAACATACTCTGATGAAAGATTGTGAGAGAGCAAAAAGAACAGGAAACTTGGCTTGTCTTCATCACTGAATGTTAACCTTGGCTATTTGACTGACTATTTAAAGTGATTCATTAAGTGAGTCATTGTCATTAAGTAAAGCTGTTTCGTGAGTTGTCTTGTTGCAGTAGCAATGCCTAGCATAATGCCATTGACGTCAGGTGACGTAGTATAAAGAGCATGGATACAGCGTCACTGCTAAACCTTGTTTCCAGTTTGCCCATTGGCCACTCGTGATACTGCAGCAAAAAAATTCCCCTGCGGCCCAAAAGACTACCATTAAAGACAAGATGTTTGTAAAAGTGTTGACGGGAAACCTCGAACTACAAAGTCGTCCATGATCCATGAGGGTTTTATATTTGTAAGACTTTCCTATAGCCAGTAAGTATTATTTTAAAAATCTGTGACGTCATCACAATGTATGTCTATGCACCATATATAAACCTATATATTTTGCTACTTACTTTTTTTAACCAAAACCACTTTTCCTAAACATAACCAAGCAGTTTTTGGTCCTGAACCAAACCAAAGTGCAACTCATGAAATGTGAAATGTTTCTCAGCAAGCTTTATTTTGAAGGTCTAACCAGACATTGCACATTTACTTATTTATTATAACTTGCACAAACAAAACTACTGCTAGATGGTTCCTACATCATCCTCGTTTGTAGCATAGGACCACTGACCAAACTGCTGTGTTGGTTATCGATATTTTGAGAGTTACGATATATCAAATGACGACGTAAAAACAATGTGACCATGTGGAAGAGGCCGCCCGTTGTCATGAACATATAGAGAACTGTAACCTGAATCTGGCTTTACGGCTGGTCGCAACTCATCGGTTATTTGTCCGGTCTCACTGCTCTTTTCAGAGAACTCTACCTGCTACTGTATTATATGTTAATTTTAATGCATGTTTAATGTATGTTTACTGTGTCTCATGCTACTACTGGATGCTTGAATTTCACTCGGGATCTAGAGAATTTCATCTAGCTATCTAGAGACTAGCTGGTGAAAATAGCGGGGCATTTAGCAGCTAAAGATGCAGATATTCTATATAAAGAGTTGGTAGAGACCAAAAACAGAGCTAAAAGAGGGTGAATACTGGACACAAACATGACTCCAAATGGATAACAATGTTGCTCCATAATTGCTAACATGTAGATAAGCAGCCGTTTGCTAACAGGTTTGACATATCAACTTGACATGTCAGTGTTGTTTACATAGCTTGTTTCCCCATCCATCAAAGAACCAAAAAAAAAGTGAGACTTTTGACTTAATCTTTAAAAAAAATCAAAAATCAAATTACTTAATTAAATATGTAGAATTAAAAACAAATATGTTTCTTTGATGTAAATATGTGTGTAGAACATGAAAGACATAAGCATCCGTATGAATATGAAAACAAGTCCTGGATCAATGCACATCATATTGTGGCAGCAGCTGTAAATCAGATACTGATTCATTAGTGGAAGACAAATATTGTCTGATAAATGTCATTAAACTAATGCTTTTATCCCTTCTAATGAAACTGAAGTCTAAAACTTAATATGCCGATGACAGATCAGTGTGTTAAAATTCTCCATCTGGCACGATGGGTTCGGTTTTCTGGTCATTTAGTCATTCAGGAAGTTAAGATATATTCCCCTGCTGATTTTCGGTGCAACCTCGAAACACGCTTTCAAATTCTCACAGGCATGAGAACAAGCTGAGATCAGCTGATAAATATCTAAATTTGGACCTCCACCGCCGTCATTCTCCCTCTCAATACTGCCCTAATAAATCAGTCATCCACTGATATGCATCTCTCCTCAGACCTCAGACCAGTCCAATCAGCCGTCAGGAGAGAGGAGGAGAGACGGAGGGAGCGTCGGAGTCAGTCAGGTGGATACTGTGGAGCCTGTAGGGCTCGCAGGAATCTGTATGCCGCGTGTCAGTATGAAATTTTAATGATGGCGGGTGGTTGGGCATGAGTGCTGAAACGTCTGTATTAGGAGCTGCAGCGCTTGGCAGGCTGGGAGTCCTTGGAGAGACAGATGAGGAGCTCATCCAGGGGAGGAGAGCTTTGATCAGCTCCTCTTATTTCCATATCGCAATACGCCAACTGCTCTTCCCACTAAATGAAAGACGACATGGATTATGAGTCACTGGGCTCCAGCGGCAGAGCTGCATGCGCCTGTTTCTTGGATGAAAATGAGAATGATGATCCATTATGCTGTTTAGTTCATCCTGTGCCAGTGCAGCATTATTTTCAGCAACATTTGCACGCTTCACCTGCACTATGTTGTTCATCCATCGGACACTGTAGAGCCTACTTTAGCGTTTGGGGCCTTGAGGTAGTAATTTTACACTCTGTGAAAAATGATGAACAGCTGATGGTGCTGTGTACAGTGATATCTCTATTTTCATATGCCAGAAAGGAAAGGTGTGTTCCCTGCACGGCTGAAATTACAGTACCAGTTCTTAGAAATTACAAGAAAACAAACATATTTTTCATTATTTAGTGACATATTTAGTAATCAGCGTAATGGTCAGACATAAAAACAGTAACATAAAGCGTTTTTTAATTGTTGTATATGATGATATGATGATAAATATCCGGGAGTATGGATTAGATTAAAGTGAAGCGGTGTGTGTGTGTTAATATTTGGATGAGAGGCAGTGATGTGTATCTGTGTTAAGTGATCCTGGGTTGGTGTGTGGTAGTAAAGAGGCATGTGCGGCAGAGACAAAGACAGTGTTAATGAAATGGTAGCGATGAATATACAACATAACGGCAAAAGCATTATAAAAATAATATAAGATAATGATAATATAATAACATTATCTTTGTCGTATGCCATAAAACATTATAATAACCATTATAATAATTAACCGTGATGAGGAGTAAGGTCAGAGCGGGCCACTAGAGAGGCGAGCGTGAGGCACCCCCGCCCGACAGGAAGGCAACCGGGATCCACAGCAGGAGACGAAAGAGGCAAAACTGATATTAATTCCCCCAACCGGCTAAACAAGCCTGCAAGTATCTGCACATTAATGAAGAAAAGAGTAATTATTATATTGCTGTTGCACTGTTAATTAATACATTAGGCACCGTCACTGACAAAGTGTTTGGATAAAAACATCTCTGGTTCGAGGCTCTCTGTGTGTCGCTACAACAAAGTGAAACTAAGGAGTCCGACTCTCTGAAATGTACTGCAAGTAAAGACAGCATGACCCGAGAAGCAAACACCATTTAGCATCATCTCCTGCATTTTTCCCTGTGTGTGAATCCACAGTGTATATATGGACTTCTTTGGTAAATACAGTATGCAGTGTGCACTGCTGCTTGTACAGTGTGCTTGTCTGCTCCTTTAGTGGAGCAAACTCTGTATGTTTGATGAATGGAGCTCTTTTCTCTCCGCTGTGTTATATGTTAATCTCCTTCCCACTGCCTGGTTGTTGTTTTTTTGTTTTTGTTTTTTTGTTTTTTCACTTTGGCGCTGAGCTGATGCACTATTCCTCAGGGCTCCGGCGTGCATTGTGTGCTTCTGGCATAGGAGGATCGGGGTGAGAAAAAAAAAAAAACATAAAAGAGGGAAAAGAGGCGGCGGCGGCGGTGGCGGCGGGGAGACAGAAAGAGTGCCGTGACAGCTGTACGACCCCCAGCTTTTTTTTTTTTTCAGGAGCTGTGCAGTTAAGTGGAGATGTTTCCAAAAGCCCCATTTCTCCATCTTTGATCATGGTTATTACTCCTGCGTGCGCGATGTTAATCTGCATCACTTAACGTTCCTTTTGTCTCCTAATAGAATCGGATGGGATGGACTTGTCTTCGTTTCTAATTTGTCCACGCTCTTCAAAGGATCTTTTTTTCCACCACATTTATGCCACATCACAGCATCTCTCAACCCCATCAACCACCCAGCCCTCCACCCTCCTCCTAACCCACTCAAACACACAAACTCCACTTGCCCAGTTTTTTCGCTGCATATCTAATCCATTACAACTGTGGTGTTTGTTTGTTTGGCCTATAATGATGGCCAAGATGATCACCAAATGAAGTGTGTTGTCGAGTCAGTGTGAGTCACTCGCTGACAGAATGAAAGGATTTACAGGGGCTTTGCTGGCTGTTTTCAAATCATAAATGAAGCATGAAAATGAGTCAACAGACTCCAACTAAAAAAAAAAAAGAAGAAGAAGAAGAAGATGAAATTATCATAAAATGATAAAAATATTCTAATGAGTTCTCCTGACGCTGGATACCCTGCAGATATTTACTTTAAATGCGTGACATGTGTGTAAATGTGGTGTGTTCATGTTCTTGTAGAGATTATTTGGAAGCTTTTTGTTTGACTGATATGCTGAGTGACGTACGGCACACAGTTGGTACGACACGTGACAAAACCAGCAGTCATTACTGTGTGATGTTGATCATCAGTAATCTTTAAGTCCCTGACGAACCTTTAGTAACAAAGAAGACACTTTAGCTCTAGCTATGGTGATTGAGAATACAGAATTAAAATACAGATTTAATTTGATCTTTTCTTGGTGATATGAGGAGACCTTCGAGTACAGTGTGGAAATGACAGGATGCCCTCTGTGTCTTTTGGTTCTTACGGTTTCTATAGTGTCACACCGTTTAAGCTAGCATACCAAATATTCTGGTTTTGAAGTTGACCTTGGATGTAATTTTAAAAACGTTTCAGTAATGACTACAGCAATATCCAACAGCTGCAGTGATCACAGCACTGTAGGCTACTGATTATTGAACATCTGCATCAGTTACACTTATTGACATTGATTGTTTTGGCTAAGATCCCACTCATGATGAACCGTCTTGCAGTTTTTCATATTTTCCCATTACTCGTGCTGTAGCCATCTCCTCATTCTTTACAAAGGAATATGTACGTATTTAAAATAGGCTGAAAGCAGCACATAGACTGCACCGATCAACACGATTGTCTCAGCTGGCTTTAGCTAACGTCTGTACAGTACGGTCAGTACTTTGGCTGTTTGTGGTGAATAAACACAGACTTCACAGTCAAGTGGTCAGATTTGTGTGAATGAAGTGGAAAATTTGCTTTGTGTTCCGTCACTGAAAACACTCATCAGTGTACCACAATATCACATCTGTGAGGCCACTGTGCTTTGAGCTAAATGCTGATGCATCCATGCTACAGTGATCATGTTAACATTGCAGTACGATGTTCCTCATCTTTGTTTAGCATGTTGGCATGCTAGTTGACCAATCAAACTACATTGTCATCCACGTGTTACACTACTCGCAAGACTCTACACATCGTGGCTTCAGTGTCAGTTTCGTCAATGAAAGCTTAGACGAATTTGAGATGATGATGACGAGCTAAAAATAGATCTTTCATAATAAAAACGACAAAATATATGTATGGTTTGTTTTGCGTTGATGCAATAGGACTGAAATATTAGTGCTGAGCTATCGGGCATTAAAAAAAAAAAAAAGATATTTTCCCACATTACTTAAGAGAAAACAGGTATAATGATGCGAGGGTCAGAGTTTTTATGTCCTGCATGAACCCAGCCTGTTACGAGAGCTAATTCTCACCGCTCAACCCTCAAAAATGTCAATTAATTAACAAAACAGGCCTGAACAAACCTGCAACCCAAGCATAGTAGTCAGGACCACTGCGCTCTCCAAAGGCCTGATCCTGTTGCCTGGAGCAGCTAGAAGCTGTCAGAGTGCTCTCTTTTCATTTTCTTTTGCCCGTGGTAATACAGTAGTAAGAAGATCTCGGCTAACTTAACAGACAAATTGTTCTAAATGTGTTTTTTATTGTTGAATTGCAGCAAAACAAGTAACCCCTCATTGAAGACGCGTCGCTTTTTCTCTCTCGGACACACCGTGCACACAATCGCACAAGAAAAAGAGAAAGCATTTTCATCGACTAAAATGTGGTTATAAGTAATAAGCTTTATCTTCTAAAGCCTAAGACTATATCTAAAATAGCTGCTAAGATGAACACATAATGACTTTCATGTAGAAGTAATTATGTTTCAGACTGTTCAGAATTTAACTTTGAGACAACTGCACCCTGAATTAGCTGATCTTGAGTACTGCCGTCAACGTTTGGTTACTCCAGATACTGTAAGCTGTCAAACTGAGTGCTCATTGTCTGCTAGCCCAAAGACACAAGACTGACTTTCACATCTGGAGTCCAAACAAGGCTGACGTTTTCCCCAGCAGCAAAAAACTGATGAGATACTGTCTGACAGAAAGTGGTTGCTCATAATCCAGTTCTGATGTGCCTCCGTGGACATATGACACTACAATATAGTGGAGAAAAAAAATAACTCCCAAAAGACATATTATAATTAAAAAGTAATCTTGGAAAGTCTTGTTAGCTCGTAGCCTGATTAATTGTGACCTAGCATGCACTGTTGAAGCTGAGAGCAAGAGAAAGACTTCCTGAAGTTTCATCAACATTTTACTTTTAAGACATGACAGGCAGTCAATTTGAGGTCTCTTGGCGGTGTGTCTCGGTGTGTATGCTTGACATTGTGTTTGGTATCATCTCTGTATAAATCTGCTACATTTTGTGTGGAACATTTGGTACATTTAGTGACATGGGCATGTACTCTCCTCTGGCAGGAGGCTGCGTTCCATCTGGACCGAAACGTCTCGCCGCTAGAACAATTTCTTCTATCGACAATGCCCCAACTGACAGGGAGTTTCACCCTCCACCCCCCCAGACCCTGCACCTTATATTAACATAGGGTCTGCTGACTCTATAGGTTACATTAAAGCGCACTTTTTCTTTTGGATTACTCCACCTTAAAGGTTCTGAATACTGTGAACTTTTGCACACAGTATTCCTGCACAGTTCTTTTCATTTTTAAAACATATTGTACATATATTTATATCTTCTAGTGCATGATTTTTATCCTCCTTATATTTTTAATTAATATATGTTATGCAACAACACCAAGACAAACACCTTGTATGTGAAAACATACCTGGAAATAAACCTGTTTGTTATTCTGATTCATGTAGCTGAGATCATTAGCAATGTAATGGGAAACTAGCTCCCTCTGTGGTTTAATATGAATTAAGACTTAGAGCGTTCTATGATTTGATAAGTGTGAGGTGTTGTTTCATTAATTTGAATAAGTCAGGTATGATCACAGCAAGCGATTTATTCGTCTGAGCATCTTAAAGCTTGATAAGGCCTGCCGATCTCCATCCCCTCCAACCTTCACAGAAACCACCCCATCCCGCTGATGTCCTGCACAGCTGTGTTCTACTAGCTTTTTGTTCCTCTTGTCTTCATAAATGGTTTTCTCATTATCTGATAATCATCAACGAGAAGCTGTGCTCAGCTGGCGTGGCTGCAGACCGCAATGTTTCAAATTTTGGGGAGAGGCACACACCGAGTCCAAGAACCAGTGAGTCACCAGGAGAGGATTCACTTCATCCTGCTGTTGTGGGATGAGTGGAGTGGAGTTACAGCATCAGTGAGCGTCTCCTCTCTGCAGCTTCAGGTGGATTTACAGTTTCTGAGACTCCGACCAGCGGTAGTTAGAAACTACTTTGATGTGTTTGTCCATCATGAATACATAATACTTGGAATTACACTGCATGCACTTGAGAGAAGCGCTCTCCATAACCGCCATTAAAACAACAAATGAGGAATATCTTTTGGAAGAGTGATGTTCAGTGGATAGCACTGTCGTCTAACTCAGCAAGAAGGTTCTGGGTTTAAACCCACCAGCCGTCTGGGGCCTTTCTGTGGGAGTTTACATGTTCTCCCCGTGTCTGTGTCTGTGTGGATACTCGCCGGAGATACAAAAGACATCGGCTGTGGCTCAGGTAGAGCAGGTCATCCACTAATCAGATGATCAGTGGTTTGATCCACGGCACCTCCAGTCTGTATGTTGAAATGTCCTTGGGCAAGATACTGAACCCCAAATTGCTCCCAAAGTGAATGTGTCTGAATGAAATATGTAGCATAAAAGTGCCTTGAGTGTTTGGACTCGAAAGTTACTATATGAGTAAAATCTATTTACCATTTACATGCAGGTCATAGGTTCACATAGGTGTGAATGTTTGTCTGCGATGAACTGGCGATTTGTTCAGGCTTTATTCCACCTCTCGAATTGTTATGGAAAAAATTAGTAAAAGTTCCATAGACTTGTAGAATCAATGCCAAGTGAAGCTGTTGAAGGTCTTGCTCTATTCACCCGTAGTGTCATAAATGTTTGAATTTTACAATGTATATCTTTAAAGGCAATCAATTGCATACACAAAACTCCAGTTTTATTCCTATCTATATTATGCTATATATTATAAAAACTTGATAACTTAGTTTTTCTGTAAAATGTCAACAAAATGAAGAAGATTTTTTAACCTGGATTTATCCAATGTTATGTAAGATAATGCCTCATTTTGCATATTTAAACATACAATTTCTGAAAACTTAGAATACAAAACATTGTGGAAGTTTCTTGGTGACATTTATTAGTTAAAATGTGTGCCCTATCTCATGTTTAGTTAGACAACCATTGTGCCAAACTCCAACAAAGTCACTGTGGCATAATTACACTCACTAGTTTTTTCATGCACCAGTGCTTTAGCTCAAATATCTGTTCTCTGCTTTAGAATAAAAACTTTCCAGACACACCAAATCACCCCTCCCACCTACTTCCACTTTCAATCGCTCAGTGATGGAAGAAACATTTCAGATGGAAAGGCAAAAGAGCTTTTGCTCCTGTGCCAAAATATGACAAAGTACTATTATTATTCCATGAGACGCTTCCTCACTAGATGTTTGTGTTGGACCTCTGCTCCAGCACAGCAACTGTTCTCTACTCCATCATCCTCCCAAGTGCTGTTGTCACATCGGGGCTCTTTGTATCCGGAAACCTTTTTACTTCACCTGAACATGAATGTAGTTTTAAATATAGTTTTTATCGCCTGTTCATGTGGGAACTGGACAGATTGGAAATTCATTATTTGTGTGGGGAAAAAACAAAAACATCAAAGAGCAGAAGAGAAGTTAAAGTGAATTTACATGAATTTTATTTTTGGCTTTTCAACTAAGAGATCTGTCAAAAAAAAAGTGATGTGAAACATTTTAGGAGTTCCTGGTGGCCCAGACCTTTTACCTAATACTTTTATTAATTATGTTTCTTAGCCATGCTAGTAATGCGGTCCATCACTTTCCTGACTGAAGTATCTCAACAACTATTGGACGTATTGTAATGACATTTGGTATGAAGACAATCATGTTTCCCTCGGGACGAATCCTGAAGAATTTGTTGATCCCTGACGGTCCTACATTTTCTTGATGAATTGGTTCATACATTCATGTTTCTGAGACAAGGCATCGTAATGACTTTTACAATCCCTTCGCTATTCCTGTAGCACCACCAGCAGGTCGAAATTTTGATTCTGTCACATTTAGTTCAGGAAAGTGGACCCAAGTCCAATGAACTGAGAAAAACTATAGGAGCAGGGCAGGAACAACAAGGAACAACAAGGAGACAGGACTAAGACTGAACAAAGCAGGGCTAGGAAACAGACACAGAACCAGTGAACAGGTACAGACTGAGGAACTGAGGAACAGGACTTGTAAAACAGAAGGAAGGAAACCAAGGAAATCAGAGACTAAATCAATGACAGCATAAAGAATTGACCAGGACCTTTTTGTACTAGGCTTTAAACATGTTTATTTCTGCTGTGACATTTTAACATGGGGGCTTATGGAGATTGGCTTGTCCTGTAGCCAGCCTCAAGTGGATGGTTGAGGAACTTCTGCATAGACTTCACATTTACGGAGGTTGCTGTTTGGATTAAATACACAAGAGTGGATGAAGAGTGGGTGAAATCTAATCAGGGAGGGACAGATCATCAAAAGTGGTGGGAAACACAAAGGCGGGAAGTAAAGTAACACAAGACATGGAGAGGGGAGAGTTATAGTTATGACTGGATATTGCAAAATGGCCTGGTAACTACAAAATGTTAGCATGCTAACATGGGAAACTGAGATGGTCACCATGTTATAACAGAACCTGCTTACCATTAGCATTTATCTCAAAGCAGTCCTGTACCCTAAATACAGCCTGTGCTGCATCATCTGGGGTTTAGCTCAGTTAGTAAAGCACAGATTTACAAGGCACAGATCCCAGCCTCTAATCCTGAGTGAGGCTATTTAATACCCAGCTGCATGCAGCTTATCACAAAACACTGTGCTTGTTTCATTGCCACTCTGTGACCATGGTTTTGAGTGACTTTGAAGGCAACATAGTTTGCTCGGCTTCTTCCCTTATTTTCCGGCTGCCTGATGTCTGAGTGTGTAAGCTCCATAATGAGCATCATTATGTCACAAAAAATGATATGACTGAGTTGAGGAATCTAAACTAGCTCCCTGACTGTCAAAAACACATTCATGTCAAGAAACTGTTAGTGTTTTTACAGCCATATTTCACACAGTCCAGAGAGCTGAACAAAGAAATCCACTTATAAATAGTAACATTACAGGGAGGTTTTTTGCAAAGTTGTGTCCAGAGCCTCTTTTTAGCTGTCGTAAACAGCCGTGAAACTATTCATCAGACTGAACTTGCCAAACATTGTGTATGTCATTATATTTGACAAATGCGTCTCCATTCCAATTTAGCATTATAAATGTCTTAGCCTCGAGCAGCTGTACAAAACTTGAACACTTTTTCTAAATTTTAATTTAAATATGCAGTTTCCATTCCATTCAGCATTTCTTATTCAATCCATCATCATTTGCATAAAATATATTCATATACGAACCTGGCTACTGTCAACCCGCCACAGGGACTGACTGTCTGAGTCAGGAGCAAACAAAGGAGCCTCACACACACACACACACACACACAGAAATCATCCAAAAGAATAATCCATAAGGAAAGTGAACACAAACATTGAATAAACAAGGATTGTTTGTGTATTTATGTGTGGATCCTGCGGGGGATTAACAGAAGAAGAAATGTGGAGTTTCAAGTTTGTGCTTATGTGAGTTTTAATGATTATTATTAAAGTTTTGTTATTAATATGGAAATGTACCTTCTCCAAATAATCTGACAATTGGAATATCAATATCAAAGCAGCCCTTTGATGCTTATACGACCACAAATATTAGCCAACGTGGCCAAAAGGGACCTCTGTTTCAACTCAAATGTTGCTATAATGTAACTACTGCAAGCACTAGCTCTATCAGTCTGTCATGTAAAGTCGAATTCTCACTACTTATATGACCATTTAGAAAGCAACATATGCAAGTAGTGATTTTATTCTTGTGTCTTTTCTGGTTTATATTTGTGTAAAGAACATTTTTATGTTATTTTTGAGAAGTGCTATATAAAGCAACATTGTTATGCATTATTATTATGCTTCTTTTTTCACATTTGTGTGGTAGCACTTCTCCTCGGTTTACACTGCATCCATCCTGCATTTGTGCCTTTACTGTCAAAACGTTTTAAAAGTGACCACAGATTTCTTCAGAGACTCACAAAGTGAGTGTTTTGTAATCCGGTGGTGCACAACTATTGCATCAAGGCTGCAAATTATCATACATTGCATTATTAATTAATCTGTTACTTTTTCATGAATCAATGCATTGTTAAGTCATTAAAATGTACTGCGTTTCATCATGATAACAACTTAAAAACCTAAATTTAACCAAGAAGTTTTGTTGGTCTAACATTAACCAAATCTTAAAACAGCATTAAGCGTTGCACTTCTGTTTCATTCTCCTGACACCTTGCTAGCTGCAAGCAGAGATTGGGAGTGGTTACAAAGGTGCCTCCTTGGAGCGAACCTCATTCTAACTTCTCACTAAACGATTTTTTACATCTTCAAACTTGCAGTCTTCAGACCCATCCAACACTGACTCGAGTGACATCACTTGATCACATTTGTCAGACCTCACACAGCTCCCTCTGGAGACACTAAAAGATACAACCTTTTAACCAGCGGTGCTCCCAAACACCTGGGGGGAAAGTGTTTTCCTACGGCGTCCTATGGCGTCTCTCTTTAACCATAGAGATGATGGATCGTATGAGTTGTTGCTCATTTGTCAGGCATTGTCAAATGCTGCTGCTGATAATGACAGAATGCTTATGAAGGTCTTTTATGCCTTTAGGAAAGAGATGGGGCATGACATGCAAAGGTTTCAAGCTAGACAGTTACTTTGTGATTTATGGTCAGCACCTTAAATCTGAGGCCACTGCAGCACCACATATGAGTTTTTTAGCAGGGCAATGAGGAACAAAATCTCTTTTGGAAGACTCACACTGGTTTCCTTGGTTGGTAGTAGTCCAGTAGGTAGTAGCCAGTATGTACCGAACTTGGGAGCCAATGTTATAAAAATTGCCTCTTTTCTGGAGAGTTGCTGCACATTGATGCACGGAAAAAGTGTGGTGTATTCCAATGAGTCGAGACGCCGCCAGTGTTTGGACTTTAAAAAAGTAACTTAACGCCATATTTTAGCTGGAACACTGAATTACCCGCAGGTTTATCACTGCTTCAGCTGGCTCTGTAATCTGCTTGTAATGCATCACCATGCTCCTCAAGTAAAGTGTTACCGAAACAGTTTCTCAGACTTAAACATTTCGCTGGAGCTCATGAGCAAGCAGAGCTAATTGGACGGATAGAGCCTAATCAGGAGAACAGCGCTATTGAGGACAAGGCTATTCCATGCAAAGCAGACAACAGGATGCTGAGAGGGGAACAGGAAACAAAAGACAGAGCCCGGCGACTGTTGCCAGCACAGCTCGTACAAACAAGGTGATGAGCCGAGCTCGTTGACTGCCTCGGGGTGCGAACGTGGCTCTCTAACTTGAGCATAGGTACTCAGTGATGACAGAAGGCAGGCAAGTAAAGCCCAACATGGATATGAAATAAGTTTTTTTTGTTTGTTTGTTTTTTTTGCTGGGAGGTCTGCACAAGGCTGAGATAAAGAGCTGAGTTTGTAGATCTGTGAGTGTGAGGAAGGACGAGAAAAGGCCTCTTTCCTCTGGAGCCTCGGTGAGAAATGAAACAATATTGTGCCTGGCTTGGCTCCAGGCTCAGCGAGGGGACAGACAGCTCGGGGTGGCTGCGAGTTTATGAAAACAGCAGAGGATGTAGCTGTGATGGCTGGTCTTTAAGTGTTTCTCTTCAAATCTAAAAGGGGGCTTATGTCCGTCAGTGCTGGTGTTAACATGCTGCGGCTCTCCTCTTTATTGGCATCTTATCGTGCACTGTGTTTTTATACCAAACCCCACTAATTACACCATTATGTAATGACCCCGTCCTTTGGCCCTGATGAAATGAGAAATATAAAGCTCAGCATATTAGACGTCAGAGTCCTGATGGGAGCACTGTTTGTCCGTCAGCTGCTTGTCGCTACAGAAAAGAGAGAGCACAGTTTTCTAGTTATGTTGACGCTGATGATAACATGACATACTGCATTAAGCGTGTTTTCTTTCGGGCCTAAAGCCGGAAAATATATGTCATGATTAGCAGTTGGTGTATCTTTTTGAACACTGCTTCCATTCTGTGTCAAAGCCGGGCAGTGATAAGGCTGACAGGCTGCATGGGAGAGGATTGCTAAAAGCTGTAATCCACATTTGGTGCATTGAAGAAGTTTAAGATTGGAGAGAGCTCTTCTTCTTTTATTCGGATTTAAAATTTGTCCATAACATATGCTGTAGTGTATTTAATGCGTGGCATATCTGTCAAAGTAGTCAGTATTATATTCATCTAAATATCTACATCGCTGTCTGACGTCGTTATTTTTCAGGACAATAAAAAACTCTTTCACAAAAACTATCTTACAAAATAAACCTAAAACACTGTAATGAGACAGTCAGTCATAATTAGTCATATTTGAACAGTTTCATACGATGTGCGGGTGATTACAAGCCTTAACTCTCCTGTTTATGTCCACCTCATTTGGTAATATCAGTAGCGAGGCTGTCCTACATATTTCCACGGAGCACATCAAAGCTAGTTTACTATTTTAGATTGAAATCAGCATAATCCAGGTTAATCCGACACTGACGTGTGTGCATCAGTCTGACTCGGTTCAGAGAGATCACAGAGCTTGTCGTCTATCCTTGGCTCAAAACTCATAATATTATGTATCCAAAGCTATCCTACTTCTATCTATCTACATACTGTGCATGATTAAACAAAACATCCTTTAATTGGTCAGTAAGATTCTCAATGTTGACTGTAGACGTCGCATCTGTGCCCGGTGCTCATAAGACATTGTGAGGCTACAAGCACATTTAGTATTTCACCTTATACTTAAAACTACGACTTAGAAATGTTTCATGAATTCACGACGGTTTCACAAAGATGGTTTGCTCAGAATTCATGAGGTGCGTTGAAGCCAAGTACAACGTGATGATGACAGTTCTCACGAGTTGCCCTGGGTGGTGTGAGCCGAGGAGAAAATGTAATTGCATATGTTGAAAAAATATTTCAACTTAAGCAAAAGCTATATGCAGTTCCTCGTCTGTGCGTTCTTGGCTTTTTGGCTGTTGAGTGCAAATAAACACGGATGGGGGAAAAAAAGTCTACAGGTCGAAATCATTAATAATGCAAGACCAAAATATTTGTTTGGTCTGAACACACCTTTAGTGATTAAACAGGTCATCTTCCACTGTTGACTAATCAAAATAATGCCGGTGTTTCCTGATGAAATCCACAAGGCTGATGAGTACACGAGAGCCAAATCAGCTGACAGACAAGTCAATATTGTAGCTTGCAAGCTCACTGGCAAGACACTATTCATTCTTGATGTATGGTCCACTATGGCAGCTAACTAGCCTATTTTCAACCCCCCCAAACCAAGATCCTAAGGTGTACCGCACCTTCATGCACGCACACATATGTGCATGTATATGTACCATTTTTCATCAAGATGGGGCCCAATTACTTCAGCACTTAGCACAAATACAGAGCACACCTTCCAACACGAAAGAAAGAAAGAAAGAAAGAAAGAAAGAAAGAAAGAAAGAGTAAGCCTCCTGGAGGTTTTCAGAAAAGTCTGACTTTTACTTCGACAGCTCAACGTTATCATGCTGACAGACCCTGTCAGAAAGAGCTGCAACACTCATAGCCTTGACAACAATGATTGACACATAGAGACAAAAAAAGTGTTGAATTCAGATTCGTGGTGCGTTTTTTTTGTTTTTATATTAGGTTAAGTTATAATGAGTGGGACAGAATATAAGAAAATAAGTAGAATATTGGTGGTGAAAATTGGGTCACTTTAGTGTTTTACAGATATTTGTTCAGACTCTGGACACTCAGACCGGACAAACCGGGGCATCTGTTCACCGTGTCATTTGGCTGTACCTCATGGGCTCTTCATTGGGCTTAGGAACAAAATGACACCAGTCTTTTTGAACTTCTGCCACTTGTGTAAATGAGGCCATTGTGGAAGAATTATACCTGCTTTAACACTGCATTTTACGTTTTATGAAACTGTAAAGCAGTTCTGTTGGGTTTTCGGCCATTTGCCAAATAAATCTACCATTAAGGTCAACCATCTAGATGTAATACAAGCATTTCTGGATGTAATTATAACTCCATCAGCCAATGAAGACTGTGAGCTAGTAAAGAACCTAGTAAGTAGGCCTTGTGTTAAGTTATGCTTTGTTATAGCACATTAAATTACACAAAATTACACTAAATGCAACGTTCTAATGTGTGGTAGAACTCCTCCAGTGTGCTTGTACTCCCCCGTAATGCTGTTTTTGACAACCACAGAGACCGGACTCTGTTACACTGTTTGGCGCTTGTTGTAGCTCTTGTACAATCCAGCATACATACCTTACCTGCTGGAGTAGATAGATCCACACATCACACCAGAGGACTAAATGGATGCTTGTGACGGTATGTCCTTCTGAAGTTATCATCACAGCCATACGTCCGTACACGTGTCCTGAGGTGATGGTGGCCAGGGTTGGTTAGTCACACTTAGCATGATTAGGAGCAGCTTTTAGACATTTCTCCCAGTGTGCCTCTGTGTGGAGATAATAACACCCAGAGGAAGAGTCTCAGTTTGGACACCTCTCTGAGCCTCACAGGTATCTGTATTTATGGATGTGAGCTCACTGCAAAACATATCCCTCTCCAGCATTTAAAGGGCCATACCATCATAATTACAAATCGTTTCGTATTACTACTGACTGTTTTCCAGCGCATACCACAACTTTATCCTACCTTACAAGCAGTAGTTAGTTTCTGTTCATTTACCTAAGCTATGGTAATCAGCTTGCTGAGTCAAAACTTGCTTTAAATAGATGTTACATCACAATGAGCATTAAGATGACTTTAGTTAATGGTCTAGAGAAATGTTAGGACCTCATCACAGCAGCTTTTAGCAAAATGCCTGAGCATAATCAATTTATTTCAGTGGAGCTGCCACAATGAGCTGCTTTCACATGAGGTTTGACTTTGGTGAACATCAGAGGAGTTGTTTGCAGTGACAAAAGTGGCCATTCCCTTAATTATGCATAACTTTAAGCCTTAATATAATTTAAACGATTGAGTTATATAAAAATTCACCCTCGGTACAGTTGTCATGAGCGGTGAAATTAGCTATAGAGACCATAACTGTTTTTTGTACCAGGCTGTAAACATGTTTATTTCTGCTGTGAAGTTGGACATTTTAACATGGTGGTTTATGGAGATTGACTCATGTTTGCAGCCACCCACAAGTGGTCATTTGAGGAACTGCAGATGCAAGCTACAGAGGTTGCCACTCGGTTACAAACTGGGGGCGTCAAGTTTGAAATTTTCCAGACTGGGAGTGTGTAAAGAATAGATACCTTTGTTTGAATTATGGGAAATGTAGTGTCATCGGATCAGGTTAAATTTTGACCATTCTTTTCATCAGCTACCCTTTATGAGTCCTCCAACTTCAAGGAAGTACAGTACTAAATCCCCTTAAAGACATTTCAAGTAGTAATTTGCTCTTTTCTCTCTTTGTGGCATTTGCTGATCGTTGTACAAACCAGGTTCACCTTTTGTTTAAAAGGATTCTTTCTAAAATAAGATTTATAGCACAGAACGAGATAATGAGCGAGTACAACATTCCTCATATTTTCTGCAGTGCAGGCATGTGTGTGCGCGAACTGTTTCATGTGTGCACGTCTTTGTGCTTTTGCCTCTGTGTGACCATGGGTGCATGTGAATTAATGAACAGAGTTGTACTGTAGTGTCTTCATAACACCTGATACTCAGAATGGGTCCCAAGACTCCCAGCTGGAGCAGCTCCATGCTCAACATGAAACACCCAGCTCCCCCGCATGTCTACCACACTGAAGAAGGTCCCTTCATGTAGCATGATGAATAATGCACATGGAGGAAGGAAAAAAACACCCCTCAGCTCCTGTATGTATAATGAAGGTAATGTGTTTGAGCAGTTTGTCTGATTAGGTGAGAGTCTGTCATATATCTTGTCCCTTAAGGGTGCAGAGGCTGCTCACTTTGATTTCCCTGCACCTGAAAATGATGCAGAAATGATTCTGCAATTGATCCCGGAGTGACTGATGTACAATCAATTGTTGTCGTGCCGTTGTCGAGCCCCTCCAGCCTCTGATGGATGACACTGTCGATACCTGTAGTGCCATTCAGGTCTATTGACCTTTCTCTGAGGCATGTTAGCGCCACTTGGCCCGGTCATTATGGCTGCAATCCAGATGCCAGGGGTCGGCATCGGGGGAACCTCCATCTATCACAGCGAGTCGAGAGCTGCTAAACTGAGCGGGAAGAGAGACACAAGAGGACGCAGGAGCGCAGATAAACACAGTATGTGCTGTACAGATGCAGGTGTGCATATTGTTAATTCAGACTCCTTCCTGGGGCCTGCAGCACGAGCAAAAGTTGGACCTGGACCTGCAAAAAAGGGTACTTGTTTGGGTCGGATTCTTTTTTTTTCAGGGTGTTGCATTTGTTTGAAAACCTTTAACTTAGCATTAAGTTCACGGGACTCACGCACAGTATATGAATACACAGCATGTACTGATATCAAAGTCCTTTTTGAAAATGATAATTTTAGTAGTTATTATGGGAGGGGAAAAAGTTGTCATATGTAAAACTATTTTAAAATGAAAATCAAAGCACTCATAAAGGTTGTATAACATTAATAATACCCATAACAGTACATAGATTACATATGTAAATAAGTAAAAGATGAAAAAAAAAAATAATGAACTGTTTTCTGTTAAATAATCATTACCCATAAGCCTGAAATTATTCTGCATAATTAGTATTTAGGTAGCAGCAATGCTAAAGTGGAAATTCATGCATCGATGAATATATTATACATTTATATACAGTACGTTTAGATTTGTGTATGTGTTCATTCATTTTTGTGCCATCAGATTAAAATGTCTCATTCGAATCCACTTCACTTCACATAGAAAACATGCAATCAATTTCATCTTCACCAGCTTCATCGTGCCATCATATTGATCACATCATTGTGCTCCATACATAACTGTAACATTTTAGCAGATGCTGCAACACAGAAAGTCCGAGCGAAGTCGAGGCTGGAGTTTAAAAAAAAACAAAACACACTGTGTTTACTGCAGTAGCACGTGTGCATGGCTCTGTCACATTGTCGTTTCTTTATGCCCTAACTTCTTGTTTTTAATGTCTTCTATTTTTATTCAGCTCGCGCTCAGTGGCTGCGTTGTTATCAGGTTTCCATCCGCTACGGCAGCAGGATCTACATTTCTAAATTAAGCCTCATGAATTATTCTCACACTGCATTGCCTCTTGTTTCTCACCACATTGAAGGGAGGAAGTTTGTTTAGAAGTCGTACGACCAAAGATGCATGTGCAGAAGACACAGTAACTACTGTGTGAACAACACCAGACTGTAGAAAGATGTATTGCAGTAAGAACATCTCACACAGTATTCCCATAAGAGTCCAACTTCCTCGCAGTCCTTCAGTACATTTTCTACCTTCATTCTCTTTAAGATTTCAAATAATTAGAGCAACCCTGTTTACTCTTCCATGTGTATCGTTATGAGCTTTTAGCAGGTCTGTGATAATTCCACTAAATGGCTGTCAGTTGGATATTTTGGGAAAGTTCTGGCTAAATAATTGATTTTATTCTGAAGCAACAAAACTGATAAACAAACCAAGAACAGGTGACCTCATCTCCAAGAGGCTGATTTTGACCGAAAGGCACTCACTACTTCTTGAAATTATTTCATGACAATGGTGCTGTTTACTTAATGGGAGCTGCAAAACATTGCCATCACTGCACCACAAGTACATGAGATGTGCAATACACATTCTGTTCTCTGTGAGTCCATTTCCTTTCGTAGCCTCTATTAACCGATGCTTTTAGAACAGCTTATAAAGCTTTCCATTGATTTGTTGTCCATCTGTCTATTTCCATCCCTCTTACATCTAACTACATGAGTTTATCCGTTTCAATCATTGTTAACAATTTAACAAGTTAATCCTTGCTTCATCAGATGATAGTAAATATATCAAAAAGGTTCCCCTAATATTAACCAATAGTCTCTTAAATTGTTGAATTTATGCAACTGTGTCAAAACTTTCTAATAGAATACAATTTTTAAAGGTAATTCTGGTTTATAATAACTTAGGTGTTCTATCATTTTGGCCTGTTGGTGGTAGCCAAACTAAACTCATCCCTAAAAAGAAGTGCAATAAGGTAACAAACTTTTAAAGTGCATGTAAAAGCAATTCTGAGATTTCTTTCAAAATACATTAAATATGTTGGACGATATATTACTGAAATGTGGAGTTTCAAACAGTTTTTCACGAGTTTTCAGTCCAGGATTTTTTTGGCGGTCCTAAAGGGTGGCTCGATGACACGCTGAGGCCACCCTGAGCGTACTCTCGCACCCCTAGCAGAGAGATAGAGATTAATTAAAATATAATTTTCAGAACTCATCTGACACGTTTCAGTCGCTTCAAAATGGCTGCTTGACTGCTCCGACAAGTGGGCGTGGCTTCAGCACATTCAGTGGACACGCCCCCACAGTCCTGGAGCTGAGAATACTGTTCATTTTTACCTGATTTTGACACCTAATTTCATAAACCTGTCGATATTTTTAATCATTCAAATTTGGCTGGGTGGTTAATAACATTATCTTCTTTGGTCTGACAACCTCAGAACACATTTACACAGACATTAACAATCAGCAACATCCATCACAGTTAACAGATGACTTTTCCCATGCATTGAGGGTTCAGACTTCCTGACTGTGACTCTGTATGATCAGAATTTGACCCTTTCAGTCCCTCAACATTTACAAAGTCTCAAAGAGCCATGTGAGTGAATTATTTCATGCAATTTATGTGTGAGGTGAGTCAGCAGGAAGTCAGCCGGCTCAGCCAGAGAAAATCTATAACACACATGCTCTTAACCGGCTCTAGCGGACATGCTCTATTGGATCAGAAATGTTCAAAGAACTTTTTCAGGATATGTGCCCAGTGAGCACTTCCATTAGAATGGATAGGGCACCATCTTGGACAGCGGTATCCAGTTTTTCTTAATATGTATGTGGTGCAATGGGAGTTGGACACTGACGTAACTTCTGCTGCAGAGCAATGTGACGTCATACAGCAACACCATGCTTTGTGCAGGTGCATATTCATGATTGTCAACAAGCAAATTATAATGTTTGCTTTGCAATCTTCAGAGGATGCAATTATTGTAATTATGATTACTTTCCAGAGTTATAAAAGCTCTCCTCATGGAATCATAAACAGTGAAGTATTTCAGCATCTGACAGACCTTAAAACTCAGGGATCTACGACTCATACCGTCTTCCTGCATACCATATTGTGTAATGCTCTGACCTGTGTCCACTAGAAAATTAAGAGGACTTAACATCTCCCTGCAAAGCAATTTTTCCTTAAAAGATTACTGGTTATGTATAGAGTATCATGATCTTTTCATACCATGGAAAGCGGTAATGTGAGGTGTAAACAGCTCATGAAATAAAATCATCTCTGACAATTCTGTACAGCCTTTTCTGGAAATTTCAAGACTGACATTTCCAATAAGTAGAGTTAAACTTGTTGAATGCACATGTGTGCACATCATCTGTCCCTCTTGGTTAAACTGTTACAGTAATGTGTGTATGACAGCAAGGAACCTCCCGGGGGAGATACTAATGCTGGAGCCAAACAAGCAGCAACTCTCCTCCCACTGGAAGCTACAGCGTCTCTTATCTCTCACTGCTTCAACCTGTTATTGAGACACCAGGCAACCCCTAACCCTGGATGACTCCTCACACACAGAAAGCAGTGAGGATAATATTCATATTAACAAATGAAGTCTCTAAGGGTACATGTGGCAACACAACAAAAATAAGAACTCCTTCAAGCTGTGCTGTATACATATGTCTCTCGGGGACTGAACAGTGAATTTAATATTGATCTGTTCTCCAATCAGCATGTACAGGCTATAATCAAGCTCCTTCATATTCTTTATACCAAGCATGGATGGGACACGAAAGCTTGAGAGCAGAGCTTTAAACAGGAACTACCATAGGCATATTTATATTTATTATATCTAACCACATATTAGGCTCTTAGCTGGCCTCATTGAGCAAGGC
Organism: Argyrosomus regius; assembly: GCA_946959425.1. Lineage (NCBI taxonomy): Eukaryota > Metazoa > Chordata > Actinopteri > Sciaenidae > Argyrosomus > Argyrosomus regius. Next base: position 7,606,738 of record OX336899.1, on the reverse strand, counting down.
CCTTAACCCCTGACTGCTCCAGTGCTGCTCACTGGTGGTTGAACTGGGCATCTTCCATGTGTAAATGGGTTATAACTGTGTGAGTGTGAATACGATGTTACTGACAAAGATACCTGAATAAACAGTTTTAAGTAAGTAAGTTTAAAAAAAAGACACCAAACTCAAAATTGATCCCAATGCACAACTCCCATCGTAAAATGTAAAATAAAAACAGAATGAGAATGAGAATGTGATTGTGATTTGTAAATCCTTCTTCAACCTACCAGCCCCGTTCAAATACATCAATATTTAATGTTCAAACTGATATATTGATTGTTTTATGTAACTATACATCTGAATTTGATGCCTGCTACACTTTCCATAAAAGATGCAACGGGAGCAACAAAAGACTGGAGAAATTGTGGAAAGAAAAGAAAAAAAAAAAAAAAAAAGAACCATTTCACTGGTAAACAGGTTTATTGTGAAAGTATCATGGTTGGGTATGAAAGGGGGCATCCTTGAAAGGCTCAGTCGTTCACAAGCAAGAATGGGACAAATGGTTCAGCACATAGTTGAAAAACTGCGTGGGCACAAAGTCTACTGGATTAGAACGGTCAATGCACAATTTTGAGGAATTTATGGATTTCACTATCTACAATGCAGAGAGAATCCATCTCAGCACATGAGGCTGAAAACCAGCATTGAATGCCCATGACCTTTAACCCTGCAGGCAGACTGTATTAAAAACCAGCTCGTTCGTATAAAGGATATTACTAGAGGTTCTTGGAAACCATTTGTCAGTAAACACAGTTCATCTCTACGTCTACAAATACAAGTTGAGACTCTACCATGCAAAGAGAAAGCCGTATATCAACAACATATCAACAAATGGTGCCGAGTTCTCTGAGCCTCAGGTCATTTGAGATGGACTGACAGCAAGTGGAAAAGTGTTTTGCGGTCTGACGGGTCCATATTTTAGATTTTGGAAATCGTGGACTTCGTGTCCTCCAGGCTCAGTTTAAGTTTCGTAACGTTTTTGGAACGGGGTTGTATGTATGTGGAAAAAAACATTAAGTTGCTGATGGTTGTAGTGTTTGAGAAAAAAATATGATAGCAACAATGTTTATACCCAAGTGGATGATGCACCTACTGCAGGTGTTGGATACATTTATACAACACTTGCACTGATAACATACCCATCGACTAGGCTGATAAAGTTTACTCAGTGTTTTTGTTCTTTCTGCAACAGTGGAACAGTTGTGTTATTTTTTGTGTGTACAGCAGTAATGTTTTTATCCACAGTGATGATGTTTCTTCCATCACTGATTGTTCTGTTTGTTCTTGATGATTTTCCACTCATGACAACCGACCTGACAAAACATTTCTACAAGTGATGATGATGGTTTTGGATGCAGCAATCTCATTTCTGCACACTCAATTGAAAACACTGTATGGATTTCATGTTCACATGTCTGAATCAGTGATCTGAGTCTTGAGAGTGGGTCAGCAGACCCCTTCTCATTCCAGTCACAGTCCACGCGATAAGCATTACACCTTAGATACAGATCATATTTTAATACCATGTCCCTGTCCTTCGCTCTACTCTCACCTCTCCTCTGTCTCTACCTTCCTCAGTGGCATGCAGCACACCAGCAAGACACTATCTTGTGGTCGTTAATTACAAAGAGTGGTTACAGATCACTTTAATGGCCCTCTGACTGCAGATTAGAGCGTTATGAGCGCCATTATATCGTAGCAGTTTATAACTCTGTTAAACAGAATTCAGCAATGAGGACTGATCACACCTCAGCTCCACCCTTCTCATCTTCATCGGCAACCCTGAGTCAGATGTCAGAATTGGTATTAGGAGTGCAAGCTGATTTATGAGGACTAACTCTCTGTTGGGAATATCTTTGAAAACCCTTAAAACCTGGGAATTATCTGCTCCAGCTACTGAACAAAGTTTGTAGAGTTTTGTTCCTGTCCCATCAACAAGTAGTCTGTCTTTGCAGCAAGGTCATGTACTTGTTGCCCTTGTTATGTGATTGCAACCACCCACGTGATCCGAGGGTGGTTAAATGATCTTTATATGTTATCTCAATATCACGAGACAATTATTTTATTATCGCTCGTTTTTTATGTTGAGATATTCAACCCATTATCAAAAGATGGTTTCCTCTTATTACTTATCAGAGATCATGTCAACATGCGGTGATGGTGTCTTGACATTGATAGCAACTGATTAAAGCTGAGATCTAGGAGCTGATCAATGCATCAGACTGTCACTTCTTCACTGTAATAAAATAATCTATAGTCATGCTAGCAGCTCTGAGCTAAATGCTAATACATTAACATGCTGATGTTTCGCAGATTTAATGTTTACCATGGCAACCAGCATGCTAACATTTGCTATTTTGTGATAACACTGACACAAAGCACAGTTGATGGGGACATCATTGGCTTTACAGGTATTTGTTCATAAACTGTAGTTATTACAATTCATCCTGAGGGGAACATGATTGTCTCTGTCAATATATCTGGTGGTTGTTTCCCTCTGAACTGTCAACCTAATGGTGGAAAAGTCAGAGGATCACCAAAGTTATTAGGCTTCATCCTCTGGGGACCATAAATGCCCCTTCAAAATTTGCTATTGAGATATTTTAGTCAGGAAGAAAGTGGTGGAGCAACTGATTGACCAATTGACACTGCCAGGCAAAACACTGAATCAGTCATTTAGGCCAATGAATGTGTAATACACTCTGTATAGAGCTGTAATAAGACAATGAAATATAGGTGGGACAATGATATAAATAAGTTGTTTACAAAGTCTTAACAATATTTAGTCCTCTATTTGTCCATATAGGCTAAAGGACAGTAACTGAACACCCGATAACAAACCCGTGAGAGGTTTATCTGTAATGGGCATGTGCAAGGATTCCCCTGAGTGTACCTGTTAAAGACAGTGAGGGAAAACAGAGACAGGAAAAGAACAATGGAAAATATAAATTGACAGTGCTACACCTTGTTATACCAAGATAATTCCCCCGGGTCTCTTGTGATAGTGTTGTTTCACGAGTATGTTCGGTTTCATTTATCATCTACTGCTGGAAGAGCTACAGAGATGTATCTAACTCATAGTTAATGTCTGTCTGTGTTACAGGGTTAGTGAAACAAGCCTCTGAGTTGACCTGGGTGACAATAAACTACACCACCATGCATCTCTGGAGTGCTGAGGTGGTACCACACCTGCTCCAGACACACTAACTGCAGCCAGGGTTCACCCGATGGCCTCCCAGCTTCCCCAAGCCTTAGCTCGCTCAGTGCTCAGTGCACCCTTGGCCCATCGCTGTGATGAAGACCGCCAGCCGTGCCCAACCCCGCAGCAGTCCTCCGCTGGTCCAGATGAGACGCTACACACCCGGGGTGTATCCTTTCCTGTTCCCGTCGATTATCAGCTCCCTGCCACAGCTGCCACCACCATCACCGCAGAGGCTACAGATCCAGCAGCCGTCCAGCAGCGGCAGCACACCATCGCCTGTTGGTGAGTACTGCTGCTGCACCTCCACTGATACTGGCTGCAGATCCAAGTCCCAAAGGCACATTCATACATTTGGAACTGAAAAACAACAGGAGTGGTCATTTGTTCACTTTACGTGGGTTCAAATAATCTGTGTTTCTGTTCAGTGTCAAAGCAGGAAGGAAGTGCAGTTTGCATTTTGTCTCCTGTCAGCAGTCAGTGTCGGTTTCTTTTAACTATGAAGACAATAGTTTCCTTAACCTCTACCTCTGCTATCATTGCATGATTGGTGAATCTCTTTAAGTAGTCTTCATGGCCTAAACTTGGAAAAGAAAGCACTGCTGATTCATTTGTCCTACAAACACTAGATCACTAAAGCATAGGAATTACACCAACCATATTGTCCAGTGTCAATGCAGAAAGTAGTGTGCCCTGTCTGTAACAAGTTAGCAGGTATGGGTGTGTAGCATGTCCAACTTAAATGCAGGAGAGTAGAGTTTGTGTTACAGCCCTGTGATTGATGTATTAATGGTAACCACAATCATTCCCTGACTTTTAACATGTCATAGTTGCCATGTAACATATAGAAAGCCAGTATTTTAAAAGTGTTGCAGTGCATCCAGTACTTGTGTTTTTGAGGACTTGTTGCAAGATTTAGTGGTGTTCAGTCCATAGATGAGCGCTGAAACCTCAAGATGATCAGACTATACTGAATTATCAATGATTCACAGTGTGAAACCTTTTCGCCATGACTTTGCAAACTTGTGTGTGTAGACTGTGTGTCTCATGACGTTTAAAACATTGTGGTCTGCAGCTGCACTGACTCTGCATGGTTCCTTCTTGATGTTTTTGCTCATTGGTCTGTGGTACCCTCCAGCCAATCACCTCCTCTGTTCCTCTACCTCTTTCAAAATACACACTGGAAACAGGATTGCCAACAGAGAGTAGGCGAACAGAAGAACACAACAATGGGTGTGTTGTACAGCGGTGGCACACGTCCATTGTGAAAGCTTTAACAAAGAGATGCAGCTTCACCTGCTTCACCTTCCTGTGTGCTGCTGTAGATTTATCCATAGCTCCTTACAGTCTCGGACGAGTTGCATTGTGGGTAATATAGGCTCCCGGTTCGGACAAGAAAGAAGAAATAACAAAGATATCTCTGGTTCTGCTGCATCAATTTTAAAAAGTCTATTGTGAGTGCAATGTTAAATCAGGGGAGTGCACTTTTAAATATTTTATTCTGGGTTGGGAGTAAAATCTACAAATTTATAACAGGAAACTACAAAAGTTGTAAACTGCTGGCATAGCACTGGAAAGATGAAGGAAATGTATGTTTCATCATTTTGTAAGCTGTCTCTGCTTTTTGACTCTTTGTCATCAGTTTTATGGAGATGTTATACTGAACTACTGGAGGAAAACAGGTTGTAATAGTATAATAAATGCTGAAAACTGAGGTCCCCACTCGAACACTTGAACTGTAAGGTCAGACACGATGATAACTCGCAGTGAGTAATCAAGTAATCCAAAAGCTGTGTTCCTCCTGGATTATTTCCTCACTGTAAGTGTCTCCCACTACTGTAGCAATACTTTGACACAGTCTGGTTCGTGTTGCCTAAGCCTGAGCGCTCCTGTTTTCAACTTTCAACTCCACACATTTACTCCCTCTTGTTCCTTGCCTCCCTCTCACCCCACTACACCACCTAAAAAAAATCAGCTCTGACATAAAAACCAGCAGACAGATTCACCCAGGGGGGATTCTTCTCCCAGTGAGGGGCTCAGGTGTGCAGCTGTATGTGCTGCTGAAGTGTAAATACAGTAGACTACAGTACAGAGAGTCAAGTAATTTCTTTTCTTTTCTTTTCTTTTTTTTGGTGAGTAAAGTTCTCATTCCTGTTTGGTAAATTGTCTTTACTTCACTTTAGAAATAAGCCACAAGCCGAATGTGAAATGTTGAATTTCCAAATCAAACTAGAAAATTCTCTCAACGATCTTTTGTCATCCATCATAGCAAGAGCTTCTCGCCTGAAAAGTTCGAATTGATTGAAATTCAGCTAAGATCAATGAATATCTGACTCAGTGCCTCAGTCTGGACAAAAGACTAAGGCACAAGTTTTAAGAAAGTTTTATAGTATAGTTTACAGTGTAAAATAGATTTTTTAGCCTTTATTTGAATCACATGCAGTCAGAACCAGGCCTTTATTTGAAACTTATATTAGAGACAGGCCCTCAGTTTTGTGATCTGCACTAGCTGTGAGTGCAAACATGCATGTATAGTGGAATTTCTACATTGTGCCCACGCCACTTGATAAAGACTTCTTTGTCAGATACACCTGTGTTTCCTTGCTCTAAGCTCCTTACGAAGCCTCACTCCTCATCTCCTCAGGGTGCATTTAAAGGACACAGGAGGAGAGTATGCGAGGAAGTATAAGTTAGCATTATGGAAAAGCACTCATAGTCTCAATGGACAGAGAAGCGCAGACACATTCTCACAAGAATATTTAGCCTTGGTTGGGTTCGATAAATCATCAAGATAGTGGCAAACCACACAAAGGTTTTAATCATTTCAGTAGTGTAACTACATCCTATCACTGGTTGTTGGCACATTCTTGGACTTGAATCATCTATTTATGAGTGTCCTCATAAATCGATGGACCCTGTGTGGAGTTTGTATGTTCTCCCTGTTTCCAGGTGCTCCAGCTTCCTCCCACAGTCCAAAGACATGCAGGGTTAATTGGTGGATCTGACATACCCTTAGGTGTTAAGAGGGTGAATGGTTGTTTGTCTTCATGTGTGAAATGGTGACCTGTCCAGGGTGCCTTTCGCCCATCATCAGCTGAGATCGGCTCCACCCCTCCGCGATCCAGAAAAGGATTAGCAGTTATACATAATGGATGAACGGATGCATAACAATACCACTTAAAAAAGAGAAGCTGAGAGCAGTGGAGTTGCGAGTATGACACCCATGTGAGCCATTAGATGATGTCACCCACAAGCTTTTGTTCCAACATTTTTTTGCTTCTTTGATTCATCTTGTGATCCATTTATGGCCGCAGCGCTGAGTAAGACCATGTCACTTTAATCAAATGGGCAGATGATTGTCTTTATATTGCAAGTATACCTACATGTATAGTGAAACATGAACATTTTGTGTTTAAAAATACCACAGCACAGAGTCAGTTCCTGCAGTTGAAAGAAAGATATATATTAATGCGATCTCGCCTTTCTGACTGGGGCAGGACGGAGTGTAGACATGAAATATGCGGCGCCATCCGCACAAAAAAAAAAAAAAAATTAAAACAATAACAAAAAGTAGATAAAAAGAATACAGATGCTGTCTTCTCCTTGATCACCCTTTGGTGTGTGAAACAGACGAAAGCAGAGACTGTATTATTCACAACATTAGAGACAAAAGAATAAGCTGTCTGATACAGATACGTCTGAACTTTGGACATCAAGAAAAATAAAACAGATGAAACAAGCAAGTAAGGTAATGAGCACTGCTGTTGAGTGTGATTTGTGGATTCACACAAATGATCCAAGACGGTGCAGCGTCCCCGAGGGACAAATTCAAACACTCGCTGTTGTTGGGTCAGCGGTCCGGTTCGCCCTGCGCGCCGCCTTCTACCTCCGCTGGGGGATTCACAAAGGGAACTGAACTCGGCAGCACAACATCACATACCTCCTGGGAACGCCGGTGGCCCAGTCAACATCACTGAGGGGTGTGTGTGAGAGACAAATAAAAGACATAAAGACAAAGAAATATTGTAATCAAGTGCACACATTAATACATTAATTCAGAATTTTACATTCACATTGGAAACTATTTCCGTTATAAACAGCAAGATTTCAACATGATTATTTGCAGACTGGTCCTTACTTTGTTTGTTTTTTTGTTTGTTTCGGACTGAAATTGCATCTCTGACCAATATTATTTTAGTACATGTGGTACAATAATCACCATTAACCTTCTAAACTTGGATTCTTTGGTGCTTTTTCTTTAAAGGGACATTGCATCTAAATGTCCCTTTATTGACCCCACCAGTGGTTTTGCATATTTCAGTCAATTTACTGCAAATTACACATACTTCCATAACATTAACATAACTATTACACAAACCATGCTGCTGTGCTTTAAGTATTTGAAATGTATTTATATGTTCCAGGCGGCCATTTGCTTCCATTAATGCCATTGTTGTGAGGTAATGTAAGGCAGACTTTTCGACTCAATCTGTTTGTTGTGCACTCATGCACGTTTCAAGAGTCTGAATATTCATTTACGTTTTTACATGACTGGAAACATCCAAAAGTCTCCAAAATGCTGTATATGTATTGTATTGCATGTATTTAAAAAAGGATCAGCAAAAATATGTTGACAAAAAATGTTTTCCATACTTTAAGTTTTATCACTCTTAATCCAAGTGAAATATTTGTAATTAACCACTGGCCCATTAATACTTAATTAATGCACACTTTTTGTGAATATGACAAGAAACAACATGCAAATGAACAGAACAAAACTAAAATTAATAAAAAGAGTAAACAATGCATACTCAATACTTATTCTATATTATTATGGCTCTGTATTGTTTAACACATTTAGCACATCATGCCAACTTATTTTTTAACCTATCAAAATTTCAGGATCTCCATTTTGAAATTAATTTCAGTGGATTCTGATGTTAACCCTACACCTCCACTCTTTATTAGGTGTTGAAAACATTCACACATTGTTTAGACTCCAACCCCTTGACCCTTAAATTCCACCAAGCTCTGTAAAGTTGGGGCAACGACAATGTTTTTGTCTGTTGTCCACACAGTTTCATATCCCACTTGGAGCATTCAACCCGCCAGACTTTGTTAATTTGCTCAGATTGGGTCATTTTTCCCTTGGTATATGTGCTTCTACCATGTGTAAGTAGGCTATGCAGTTAAATTGTTTCCCTTTTGTCTGTTTTTACAATCGGGAGTCCATACAGGGTGTTTTATTTAGAAAATTGACCGGATGCTTTATGCCGTTTCTGTGTCTGACTTCTGCTCTGTGCTACTCGATGGTTGTTAGCTGGTCGCAGGGTCTGTCAAAAATAGATCAGTTGGACGGGATTCATAGTGTTCTACTCACACCAACTGATAGATGTAGACGTGTGAAGACTGGAAGTAAACATTAAAGTGATTGTGAGTTTAAAGTGCAAATCACGCCTACACCTACCTCCACACACTTTCCTACATGAAGTGGTCACCTTTTACAAAAAAGTTGACACCAACTAGTTCATAAGATTGTTCCATAAAACATGAACCAAAATATTGTCAGTAAAACAAAATCAAGTACAGGCATCATTGGCAGATTCAAAAACAGTACAAAATAAATCACACAAGCATGTCAGCGAGTTGGTTAATGGATCTTGTCATTCGCACACTTCCAAGCTCGCCCCATCTGTCGTATCCCCTCCCCAAACTCTTCTCCCGTCTGGTCTTGAGGGGAACGGGGAGGGGATACCTGTACTTTCAACCTGTCAGTGTCCTACCTGCTCGCGACCCCAACAAATTATCAAAGCCTTCATCTGACAGGGGAATGTCGACACACGGAAACATTCCTGCCCCATCGGCCAGGAAATGTTTCTTTCTCTCTCCTCCCTGGAATCCACATGGCTTAGGAGATAGAGTGTCCTGTCAGCTCCGATAAGAAGGCTCATATTTGAAGGTAGTGCGTAAATGTTTTTGAGGTAAATTTGGAGTTGTGTTACGTCATAGAAAGTTGTTGTGTCCCAGTGTGAGAGGAAAAAGCTGAATTTAAAGGGTCAGTTCATACAAATTACAAAGAAAAAAGAGATCACTTACTTCCAGTGTTATACTAATGTAAATCATTTTAAAGAGTGTACCACTTACTCTGGATAATCCACAGACTTAAATGTAGACAGTAGTGAGGCACGGTTTGACCCACAGCCCGGTTTTTGTTAAGCTTTCTAGAAAATATTACCGGTTAGAGCAGGTCAAAATGTGAGTAGTAACTTAGAATTGCAATAGGCAGCCTTCCACCTCCTCGTCCCTTCTCTCTATCTTTCTGTCTGTCTGTCTGTCACTTTCGAAACCTAGCTGCTCCCAGCAGGAGGATCAGCCCTCAGGAGAACACTTAGTCCTGACACTTGTGCTACTATAATGCATACACTTGTGGGTCGAGTCGGATGGTTGATTAATGCATATTTTTGCAGTTTGTGTGGTTCAGATTGGCTCTCAGTGGCTCAGATGGATCCGGGTATTAAAAAACCCAGACCCATGCGTCACTAGTTTACTCACTCACACTTAAATAGTGGCAATTTGGGTAAAACAACTCTTTAACTGATCTGTAAACTGATTAGACGTGATCACTGACTGGAGGTCGTGGACTCAGCACATCTTTCTCAAAACTGTAAATTCTCAAATAAAAACTTGTATTTAAATAATAGAGCCAGGATTTATTTAATGAAGAGTCGCATCCAGTAAGTTACGTGGTGGTAAATTTAGCTTTCATATGATGGTTCACATGGTAAAGTATAGTCAGCATACTGGTCACTTCCACACACTTCCATCTGAACAACAAAGTCACGTCATACTATTTTTATTCATGAATTAATTTCAATCTTTTTTTTTTTTTATCATTCTGTTTCAATCTGTCAATAAAAGTCAGCACTTCCTGCAGATGTTTCACATTAAAAGCCCACCAGGAAAGGGAGGGATTATGTCCTTTGAGCAGCTGGAGGTCTCGAATGTGAAATATTTGTGCAGGAAATGTTGAGTTTCATTGTGAGCAGCTTAAGGGGAGAAACTACAGAAACTACAGGTGATTCACTGATAGATATCACTATGAAACTTCCCCAATTGATTACTTACATTAAGTGTTCTGAAATGTTTAAATATGCAAATGAGGCAGTGTCTATACATTTCCAGAACAGAAATGTAAACATTGGATAAAGCCAGGTTCAAAATTCTTCTTTCATTAGAGTCAAAGGTTTTCACAGAGGGAATCTCTTTTTGTCACTACAAAATTCTTTTATGAATAAATTATTCTATAAGTCAGGCTATGAATTGTATATGAAGCACACTCTCTGTAATAACCTTCAGAATATAAAACTGGAAGGTTTGATGAATGGAAGTGTTACTAAAGTGGAGATTTCTGCGTCAGAGTTTGAGGAAAAAATACAAAAGAAACAGCCTTTAAATACATGTATTGTAAAATTACATACAATACAATAACACTATAGGAGAATATGGTAAAAGACACAAAAAAAACAAACAAAAATATTGTAAATGAACAACTAACATGAACATCTAAATGTGTGTTTAGGGTGTTTTTTTCCACCAGTCTGAAAGAAAATATGTCAGAAAAACAAAACACCCCAAAATCTCAAAATTGCCTGTGGACAAAGAAACTGTAAATAATTAGTAAATGAAAACTGAGGACAGAGTATTTTTCTTTTGGTATGGTCTTAATGTGAAACATCTGCAGGACGTGTTGACTTCAATAATAGTAACTTAACGCACAATGAAAAAACATCAAAGCAGCAATTTGAATTAATCAGTGAATGAAAAAAAAACAGTATTTTTGTTGCAAAGAGAAACTCTTAATGTTTCACATTAAAAGACAACTAGAAAAAAGAAGACCCTTTTACACAGGGCTTGATTTTTCACATGTCACTGAATGAAATAATAGAAACACCTCCTGTAGATATACACTCAGGGAAAATTGAAGAAAACCAACCCCTAATTCATTGCACCTCCTTTGCTTCTTCGACAAAGAAAAGATTTATCACAGTGATGGTTGTTTTCTTTAAGATGATCCCTAACTGGAGGTCACCTTTTTATCTGCAGTCACATATCTTACATAATAATGTTAAATAAATTGCTGCTTGTCACCTTTAAAGCTGCAGACGCACTTAAAAGTTTGATGTATGAGCTGAGGGAGTGGTGTCAGACAGAATTCATAATGCAATTACAGAATGAGGAAGCTTCCTTTAAGTGTCCTTCATCAAAACATCTGTGCGGCAGGCACGCCTAAGAGTCGCTACATGATATAAACATACATTGTACACGTTGTCTGCTTTAGAGCTGTCTTTGTGCCGCTCGGATAACAGACTGATACAACGTGTCTGCACAGCAACCAGTCTTAAAAGAGGCTCTGCTGTCAGTTTGCTCTCAAACTTGGCAAGTGTACACCTACACATCCCCACCACCCCCCCGATTTATCCCCTCCTCTTTCCTTTGTCTACCTCGTTCACTTCAAGCCACCGTCTGCCTGACTGTCTGTCAGTGTTTCCCTGTTGTTATTTTAGAATCTATCGCAGGGTATTTAGGTCACATGCGGTTTCTAGCCCTGGCAAAGTATGAATAATGCAGACTTCTCTCATTACACCATGTGCTAACCCTCTGGATTGAAAATCAATGTGCACTCAAGTGGCTGGCAAATGAATGGAGCTAACTCGCCAGCCGAACCGCCAAGAGAAGCGAGGAGAGCGAGGGCTACATCTCAGCCTAAAGGTTTAACAGCGTTTCTATTTTAACAGGTTCCAAGCCTTTACCAAATACAATATGCGTTTCATCTGCTGTCTGCGAGAGGCGGTGTGTCTTCATTCACCGAAGGGCTGAATGTGATGAGAACAAGGCTTGTGGGACAAAAAAAAAGAGAAGAAAGTAAGGAAAAGATTATTGGTCATCGACAATGCAAAGAGGAATGTCTGAAAACGAGACCATTGTCGGGGCTGTATGACTGATTGAAGAAGGGGCTGCAGTTTTTTTTACCCCCACTGTTTCCAACCTTTCAGTGCACTCCCTCCTACAGTTCAACCATAGTTCACATTGCCAGAAGTCTCCTCACCACCCGCCCCCCACCTTCCCCTGTATGTAGCGCTCGGAGAATCCTATGCATGCATGCTGCCGCACATTCCACACATAGACTAAAAACAGTGTTTACGACATGATCTACAGTTTTGTCTGGGCTTTGGAAAGGTGCCCGAGCTGCTGCAAGCAACACCGGTTACACACTGTGATCACATTGGCCATGGGTTTTTTTTTTTTTTTATGGTGAAGGTTTTTATGGGAGAGACCCCCAGACATCTGGCACACATCTGGAGCTGTTTAATGAGAAGCTCAGTCTGCCTGACTCTTTACTTCGAGCCCACTATCAATCCGCTTCATTCTCGAGTTGTCAAGAGACTTCAACCCTCATCTCCTCTCTGGCAAAAGCCAAGCGATGTCGATACATGAATGATAACAGTCTGTAAGAACCTGCGAGGGGATCATTTAAAAACGGAGCAAAACTAATTGGGGAAAACTTCAATTTGGAAATGCATCTTATGGTATTTACTCCCCGAAGCAATAAGCAGGCTGTGATCCGTGCTGCGTTGATTACAGAGCTAACTGTAGTTTATTGATATGATTTCTTCGCCTTGCACCTGTGGGCAAGCCAAGGGCTTTTCTGCACCGTGTTTGTGTCTCCGAGCCATGAGAATCTGCTCGATAACAGGGAAGAGATTGTTGCTGGGACAGAATCCAAGCTCATTTTAGATTTCTCTTCCGGAAAATAAATCGACTTCCTAGTCAACAAACAAACTGGTGCAATTCTTAAGGCGATGCTGGTATTTTGTCAGAAGTAAATATCCAAATGCACATCTTAACGTATGGCCTCCCCTGCCTGTGGTCACAGTGCGTTCTCCATGGTAGCCTCCTATAAATCAAGAAAATGGCTCCTTTTGTATGTTCATTAATAGGCACAACATGCGTCCATACAAAACCCCAACTATTCTTTGAATGGACTTTGATTGAAAGCCGGCCTTTTTAACAGCAGCATTCTTATTCTTGCCCTGTAGCAGCTTGTCTAGCTGTCCAGGCTCTTATTTATTACCCCTTGAAGATGAGACAATGAAAAAGCAGTTCTCAGAGCTCTGTTTGCATTGAGAGGCCCGCCGCACAAAGCAGCCGGAGAGCATCTCATTGTTCGACAGGGCCGGCAGAGATGCGGCTCGCTTCAAAGATTGCTTCTTTTTTGGTGGAGGTGGGTGGTAAGGGAGTGGAGGAGGGGCTCCGAAACTAACCATGAGGGGTAGATTTCATCACAGGAAGGGATGTGGGGGCAGGGAGAGTGGGGTGGAGCTCGAGATCTAGGAGTCAAACACAGGCCAATGTGAACTTTCCAGTGCTAAATTTGGTTCCCATCTATAGGAAGCTTTACTGCACTCAGGTTTGTGCCCTGCAGAGGATGCAAACACTTTGAAATATGGTCGAGGCTTGAGATTTAGATAAATGATCACAGGAAGTATATCCTGCTGTTGCAACTGAGGTTTTTATAAGAGCCTTAAGTGGCAACGCAAATAGAGGCTGGTAGTCGCAGCAAAATGAGGTGCAAAGTCCAGTTTTCACACTGTGTTTCCCTTCATTTGATCTGCACTCAGAAATGGAAAAAAGGGGGTGGGAAATGAGTGGTATTCTTAAGCTACCCACAAAGAAGCTATTTAATGTGTGTCCGTGAGCTGTGTGTATGAACCTGCAATTATGAGGCAGAGAGCCCAAGTCTGCACTCAGAGATAAGTTGGACGGATGTTCCCTCCCATTCATAGAGAGCCAATGCGCTTTACTCTGCTAAATGAGCTACAGATACTCCACAACATGCAGCCCGACTCTGAAATACACACAGAGATGGACAAACATGCGGGTATCAATGGAAACGTAGGTACAGACAAACATGTGAGACTTATTTTTATTTGCAGGTAGTGCTATCTGAACGTGACAACAAAAGAACAGTGAAAAAAGTGAAGGATAATTCAAGTTTATTACAACTTGGGTCTTATTTTCATAGCTTTGCCCATAATTCCTATTAGTAATAATAACATTGTACTTTGGAAGTTTATTCCTGAGCTCTGGGAACATGGCAACATTGCCAGGGGGTTTAAAATAAACAGCCAGACTGTGACAACTTTAACCAATCATACTTCCCAAAATTGTATTCTCACGCAGTTTTCCTGTGATTATTCTCAATATTTTTTGGTGTTTACATCTTGCCAACAAATACAGTGGTTAAGATGAGATGGCAAAACTGTGGGCCTGTCAGGTTTCAGTCTAGAAATATAACCACATTCCCAGATCTCATCAATTAATGGAATGTTTACAAGTGTACAATCGTATTGTATACAGACTGCTCTGTAGACGGGTAGTACAGCCGTAGATACTTCTGTATCGCTTGTCAGACAGGTGAGCAGGCTGTGTCTGGGGTTTCGTTTAGTGTCCTTTGAGCTTTGCAAACCTCATTGATACTCTGATCACTGTGTCGTCTGACTTCATAACAGAGATCTGTCCATGTCCGGAGCTGCAGTCGTGGGCGTACGAGTGCACAGCCCTGAGGGAGTCTGATTTTCAACACTAGCATTGTGTGGGGCCGAACTGTGAACTTCCTTTGCATGACAGTTACACACCAATGGCCCTGTCTCCAAACTCACTTTCTGTTTCACTGTGCAACTTACTGCACTGGCACCAAACAATGGGAATGATAAATGAAAAATCAAGTGCTGCACATTCCTTTGAGAAATGCAATTCGTGGGAAAATTGGGCTGGAATTATCCTTTTAATGTCGATCCATGTGCACCATCCTTGACAAAAAGAACAAGTAAATATAGAAATCGTATGGCCAGGTCACATTTCGAAGTGTCAAAAGCGCCGGTTCCCACAGACACTCTGCCCTGCTGTCTCTGCTGTGATTTGTCATGCTGAGGCATACACACTGAGCAGTTGTGTTTGCAGTGTGTGTCTGCTTCCCTCGGTTGAGCCCTTTGTATAGCCACAGTACTATATTTAGCCTCTGGTCACAACTTAGCTCCTAGCTCATCAATTACATTAAGCTGAGCATACTCAGCAAACATGCAGCGACTAGTAGAATGCTTGTTGGTGTAGCAGTAGGCTGAAGAGATAGCATTATCAGGACTTGAGGGCCATCACATAGAAGCTGCTTTCTTCAATCTTTCCATTTGCTGCTTGGCTTCAGGTTCCTGGCTTCCACCAGCACGCACAACCCATGAACAGATCCCTCTAATCGAGTGAGTTTGTCTTGGGGGAAGGCCAGCAGACTGTGGAGCCTTTCTTTTTTTGGTTTAGAGCATGAACAAAAGGTTGTTTATGTGTGGAGGCTGTTCTCTCATAGAGGGAGCTGGGTTAGCTGTGTCTGTTTGTGCCGATGCAGGCAGGCAAGGCTTTGAAAGGCGCTAAGCCACATACTCCTGGGTTCTGCAGTGCAGCGGCAGCAGCAGCAGCAGCAGCAGCACTGTAGTGCTCCAGCGACTGATTTACAACCACTGGATGTATGAGGCAGAAAACAGCAGAGAGAGACAAAAGACAGACAGAGAACAAACAGCTCAGTGACAGATTGATGGTTTCAGTCGCAACGACGTTGTAGTCGACAAGTTCGACATCATTTAAAACAGCCGTCTAATGATTTCAGTGAGTAATGACAGACAAGGAAACATCAAAGAAATATCAAAGAATGATATATTGACTGGATATTGATTGAGGTTGATTTTGTATGAGTTATAACTCATGCAATTTTAATATGCCATTACAATATCAAAGAGGAGAAACCTTTCTTTGGACCAGTCAACCTATTTTATATCTTGGAGACAGTAAGTCCCTTCTTTTCCCCCCCTCTTACTCTTCCTCCGAAGGACTCTAGATGCCTTCGGCAAAAGACTTGACCCAGTGCCCTGAGTTGGCTCATGAATGAGAAACCTCTGACAGAGAATCTATAAGGCTGTCCGTTTACTCCACAGCAGTTTCAGCACGAGTTGGAACCACCACATTTGGCTTGTTTCCCAGCATAGAGTAATATTGTGACCGTTACTTCTATGGGTTTGGTTGCATTTAACTTTGGGGAGCCATGTCATAAAGCTTAGGGGTTAGGGTTAGAATAGGTGTAGTGTTAGATAATACGGTAATACCTCCACAGAGCCTTCAAAGGTGCTTGTTGGATCAACAAACTTCAATTGAACCCCCCCCCATTCATTCCCAATATCAGACTTAAGGGGGTTGTGTCTGACAATTCTGGTACCACGAAAGAGACAATTCAACAATCACACCCACTTAACGCAACAATGTGCCAAGGATCAGGATTTCAGCTTTTTTATTCTTCACAAAACTTCTTCCATCAATTTTCTTTTGTAACCCTCAGTGAATTCCTTCAATCAGAGGCTGTACAAAAGTGTGCACTGTTATCGATTAATTGCATCTCCACCCTCTCTATGACGGGAGGCTTTTCACTCTGCTGTCGAGTGTGACCATTTGGAAAAGGTATAAAGACTCTTACGCCTTTAGGCATTGTTGGACAACACTTTGTACGAAATAGTTCATTTCAAGCAGCCTTTAAGATTCTGAGAGTTCCAGAACAAAATCTCTGTTTCCTCTACTAAAGTTTTTTTTTTCCATTTAGGGAATATATATGAATAACTCATGTGTCATAATCGTGATCCTTACAGCTGTAGACAATTATGCATCTCTAAATTAAAATGATCCAATTTGGACAAATTTGCCAGTATGACCAAGGGACAAAATTTCAAATAGTGGTTTAATACAGTGGTTCCCAACATTTTTGTGCTTGTGGATCCGTAAAATGAGGCAATGTCTATTTGTGAACCCTTCTTACATCCCGGACGCACTGCACGCAGAAGCTGTACGCGCACTGGGAGCGCAGTTCTCCTCCGCTCTCCGCGCCCGTCAGACATCGACTGCAGTCGTCCAGACTCGTATTCACTCGGTTTTCCACACACACACATGCTTCCACACGCTCGCGGCGAGCGTGAAAAATAGAACAGACACCGAACGAAGTGCTGCAGCCACGCGCACTGCACTCCACAGCACGAGATGTGCGACCAGGCAGACCGGTTAACATGTGCGCCTATCTGAAACTGCCTCCGCTCCAGGGCGCTGCGCTTCGGTTCCGCATGCAGTGCGACCAGGCCGTTACAGGTTATGGCTTCAATGTGCAATCAGGGTTTGAGCGGTTCAACCAAATGAGTAATTTTTCATTCATTTTAAGGATTTTTTTGAGATGAATACAGTTATTGGAGAATCAGAAAAATAAACAATTTTCAACTTTTTTAAATGTTTCACTAAATTTACGCACTTTGCCAAAAAAAAAAAAAAGCCATGATATGCGACTCAAAGCCCAGAAAAAGATAGTAGGTGGGACTTCAGTGAAGTTTTTTTTTTTTGTCAGACTAGGTCAGCTTTTACCTTTGATGCCCAAAAGATTTTCTTATGTAACAGAAATATATTTTTTCCATTTGTATCCCTTTAATCATCCTGTGACCCATCAGATTTATTTCCCATCCTGACCCCCAGGTTGGGAACCATTGGTCTAATGTACAGCTTCAGTTCAGTATGTCCATTTGAGGTATTTGACACAAAATGTTCGAGAACTCTAAACCCAATTTGTTATGTTGAATTAGGTAGGAAAACAAAACGCTGAGCCAAGAAAGGGTGACGAGAAAAATGGAGAGTTGTGGAAAAGCAGGAATTCTGTAATAGAGGGAGTTAGAGATGAGAAGAATGAGCACAGCAGACAGGGAGGTTCAGTGTTGAGGTGGGGGTGAGGGGATGTTAACCATCCTTTGGGCAGGGCTCTAGTCCGGGTCACTGTTGGCCCTCAGGAAGGCCCTTCTACATTCCTGTCCTCTGGGTGACCCCTCCTCTACGGCCGCAAGACTTATTGGAGTAATCAGCCCCTGTCAGCGCCTTGGTTATGCTGCATGGACTCAATCCAATAAATGTGAATGGGACGTGTAATAGCACCTGATGAAAAGTAAGTTTGTTTGCACTGAAAGGAGTCTCTCTGAGTTTTTCCTTTTTGTCCACTTTTTTCACTGTTTTGCTTTCTCCCCATAGCCTTCTGTTTGTATCAGCAATGGGAAACTACTGCACGTACGAGAGAGAGGCAGTGGAAGAGAAACCGAACCCCGTTTTTACTGCAAAAAACCCTTTTAGGCTGTCATAAATCTTTATGGTTTGAAATGTAAAGAATAATGCATCGTAATAAGTTTCAGACAGATGTAAAATTGAGGAAAGAGGTGTGTTAGAATAGAAAAAAAATCCAGTACCGTAGTTTTTGTGCTGGGAATGCTGATAAAGATGCTGATGCAAGTTAGTTTGTCTGTCCATGCGTTGATCCAATCAAGATATTATGAAAAGAATTGGCAAGACAAATTTTTTTGGCCAAAATCAGGCCAACAGATTCACAAGAATAACAAAAAATATCAGTCATAATCCACTGTCAATATGTGAAATGTACTGAGAATGTTCATACTCTCCTGAGGATGAACCATTTCTATTTTGCACGCTCAATAAAGTAGGCAAACTGAGGGCAAAACTTTACCTTTATCCACAAGCTCTAACAGACAGATTACCATTAAATTGTGTACCCTGAGAAGACACACAAGCGTTTAGTGACAACGTGACCTTTCGTCTGGCACCAACCTGGAGCCAAATTTTCTATCCATCCCCAAACTATGGCTCTAAAGGTGCATCCAGACAGAACTCCAAGCAAAGTTTTACCTTTCTTTACTGACATGAATTTGACTGCTGGACTTTGCAATGCACCGACGAACTAACCTTAGCTGTAATTAGCAAGCAACGTGCACTAACCGGGTTTGTGCCCGTTCAGCCTGTGACTGATCTTGCAACACACTAGCAACTCTGGTTTATTGCTTTCATCCTCTCATGATAATTATAATATTCAGACCCTCATGAGTGTGTTTTCTTGTCAAATTTGCATCCACTGTATTCAAAATAATGCACTCGTCCTTGGATTTCCCATCCAGTCATTTTACTAATCATCTTCATTCAACACTGCTTAGAAATGTTTGCGATTTAGTGCCTTTCAGAGTGCAATGCCACTGTCGTAAATGTGTACAGTTCTACACATGTATTTGTTATGATTACATTACTTATGATAAAAAATTAGCAAGTCACCAACTTTGCTAACAGCCAAACATCAAGCAACTGCAACAACAGAAGACATAGCAGCCAGCTATTGACTAAAAGTCAGTCCCAGATTTACTCTTATCTAGTGGCTTCTTGCTCAGTCACTCTCTCCTTTACTCTTCTTACCTTCCTCCATCAGTGTCTCCTGTCTGTCATTATGTCCATAGAGGCTGCCAAGCCCGGTTACATTGCCACGCTTGTCCAGCTCCGGTCTGGCATGACACCGGCTCCACTCCCCATCAGCATTTGCGCATTCCCCTGGGCCTAAACACCTCTTCTCTTTGGTCCGAAAACATCCCCTTGTGCTTTGACCTCACAGGCCGAGCTAGCATTAGCTAATATTGGGGAACAACACAGCAGTTTACTTAACTTATCCACTGGAAAACTCTGTAAATCACAGAGACTTGAAGCAGAGCAGCCAGAGGACATCAGAGGGAAAATATTTTCTCCATAAATATGATCCAGTTTGGATCATATTGATGTGTGACTTAGTGTCATGCCTTATGTACTTCTCGTCGGTGATCATACTCAGAGCACAAAGATACATAGCGCAAGAACAGACATACGAATGACACCATTCACCACACGTCATTGTACAGTAGCAACAAAATGATTTTAAACCTGCTACTTTATGGTATGGTAAAGTTACACAGTGTTGCTTTAATACTGTCATATTTATGGGGCATTAAAAAATTTAAACCCTTTGGTACCAAATGAGCTTCACTGGATCTGTAAAAAAAAGTTTCTTCTAATGTGTTCAGCATGACACCAGTTATGTTTGCTAATGATTCTGTTAACAAGGCAGCCAAGTGAGTTAAGCTATAACTCCTGTGGTAAACAACAGCAAGAGTTCCTTATATACTGTATGTGAATCATCGTTTGTTATTGTGTTTACTGTACTGTGATGCTGGAAGTCCTTTTCTTGAGACTCATGGGGAGAAAACAGCAGAAAAGGAGCACGGCTGAAAAGTATTGATTTTCTGGCACCGCCCTGCTTAGATTAAGAAATGCCAATACGAGGATTCCACCCCGACTCTCTGGTTCATGTTGAGTTCACTTGTCATTTTCTATAATTCTGACAAAATCAAGATGCTTAACCGTGATGTAGTTAGCCATGCTGGGCCGCCCTAGGGCTTTCTGATTGAATTAGGCGTCTGTGTTCTGCCATTTGGTACCAGTCTGAAGTATTCGCAAAACACTTAATGGGAGCAGAAGTTATTTACTGTTTTCAAAGAGGGGATTTGAGAAAATGAACAATGCTGCTGTTCATAAATTCAGCAATTAGGAGTCTCTCAGCTTTCTCAGAGCTAACGTAACTGTTTACTTTTTCCTAACAAGCCATGCTGTGACTGCCTATACACATAATACATCAGCAGATTTCATGTGGGATTTAAATTCTTAGGCAAGTGCACATTCCTGTTTGGCTGTAACTGTAATACAGTATACATACATCACAGTTACAACCTGTGTTTGCAACATTTTAAAGTATATTGTACAAGAAAACATAAATGTAGGAAAAGATAGAAAGATTCTCATTTACAATGACTTATTTAGGCTGCACAAATATTTAACGAAAAGCAGAGTTGGATTGAGACTGAGAAAATGTTGTTGCATAATAAACACGGTAAATGAAAATGTGACTTGCAGGGAGGAGAAGCACAGGTGTTACTAATAACATTAACGACGGCTCTGTTCTGTTCAGGTTTCCCAGTAAGCCGTGACAGTGAGCCGACGTGAACAACACCCAGGACTTTGAAACTGAAGCAGCTAAATGGAATTCAGCCAATATTAATCTTATTACTTACACCTGTGCTGTTCTTACCGTGACATGTCAAAGTGTCTGCCGTTACAAAGGCTGATAGTCAAAACATATTAAGGCTTTCTTTCAGATTAAAAACAAACAAAAGAAAATAACCTAAAGATTTTTAAAAAATGCCTATCAGGAAGAAGTTCAAGTTCTTTTTTGTAAATCAAGTTAAACTTTACTTTAAATTTTAGATTATTATAGTTTAGCATAAAGGAGCCAGGATGGGAACAGCTGGCACGGCTCTGTCCAAACTACCAGCTCAAACTGTTTTTTGTTTAATCTGTACATGAGCAAACACATAGAAAGAAAACTGCTGGAACTATTTCTTGGCAAACAATAGTTTATCCTTCCACCAAGTACTTCTGTGTAGTGTCTCTGGCTATAGCGTGGGTTGACAGATACTGGCAGATTATGCAGGTTTTAAAGGTTCTCTGTGGAGTTTTAAACCTGTTGTCTGTTATATTATAAGTGAGTTACTGTTTTGAGGACACACACACGTTTTTTCCAAGAAATAGTTCCAACACAAAACTACCCCGGCTACCTCAAATCACTGGCTTTTTACATTTCTTTTTCTACATGGATTAAAAGAGACAAACAAGAGAAAATGCAGACATGTTGTTTTCAGAACTAGACTAGCTACATGCTCATGCTGCCAGACATTATACTAAGCTAGGCTAATGACATCGAGCTTTGTGTCTAATGCAGAGACATAAGATTGGTATCTTCTCATCTCATACTCTGAAAGAAAGTCAATACATTTTCATCCCAAAAGGTTGAACTATTTCAATTGCGTGCTTCATGCAACAGTTTACAGAATTTAATTTAGTCATAAAAGTATTGAGTTGGTATTCTGCACAATGTGTTGATTGTTTCTTTCTTTCTTGACTTTGCATTTTGTGTGTGAGTGCCAGTGTATGTGTGTGCGTTCATGTTTGAGATGGCCATCAATAGAAAGCGAGTGGAGGGAGAGATTAGGCAACTTTATGTGCTAATCCCTGTGAAATCACGGGCCCCGGGGGTGAGGTGGGGAGATAGGCGAGTGCCTCTCTGATCAGACGGGCTGTGGCTCACCATGTGAAGCTGCCTGTATGCCCAGTAATCCCTCCCAGAGCCACAGAGAAGCCCGTCTGACTGATGGGCAGCTCACCTCACAGCAAACACCAGGCTTCTGCCTCGAAAACAGTTCATCACGGCCAGAACAGGGAAGACTACAGGCGGGTTAAGGAGGTGAGGGCTGAGGTGATGGTTTACTGGGGAGAGCTGAGGAGAAAGTTGATTTTGCTGTCAAATATCCGGTGTGATTCTAGCAGTAAGGCTTCCTTTCCAGATAGATTTAAAGTAAAAACCAGTCTAATTTTCATAGAAATAAAGATTATTTACTTGCATCATCATTATCTATAACTGGGCTGAACTGAACACACCACCACCACTTCTTGTCACGAACATACCGATGATGCAACATGCAAAGACAAAACTGCATTCTGGCCCTGGGTTTTAAACTTCCTCTCACATACTTAATCAGAAGTGAGAATTTTTTTGTTGTTTTGTATGTTGGTGGATCTCTCTGAGAAGGAACCCGACCTAATGATTCAATGTTGAAACTTTAAACAGGTTTTCCACATGATTATTTTGGAACTTAAATTTAATGTCTTACACACTGCATTTGTCTCTGGTGTTGCTACATCCATCCATCCACCCATCCATCCATTATTAAAGTTCTTCTCAACATCACCCCCACCACCTCCTTTGGGAATCCCAACTTGTTTCCAGGATGGGTAGGATTCGTACACCCTCCAGTGTGTGTTCTGGATCTGTCCCAGTATCTCCTCCACAGGGAGCCATCATCCATCTGATTAGGACTTCTAAACCTCCTTTTTGTAATTCAAGCTGATTCTAGATATCTGAGCTCCTCTCAGCTTTCCTTATCTATTGTCATTTTATTTACTTTTCCGCCTGAGTGCTCAGCCACACCAGATAGTGACATGTTGGAATTCATTTGCACGTCTATTTTTTTGGAGCAGTTGATACTTCAGCAACAAGTATGTTGGGGTCTTGTTTACAAGTAAAAATAAGATTTAATTTGACACTAACAGGCAGATACTTCTACCATCTGTCTTGGTGAAGTGCTTAAACCTGGAAGGAACTAGAACTAGAAGAAACGGCGTCCAATTGAGGTAGTTTTGGCATCTAAGGATGGTAGATACCTCCCTTTGGAGGTTTTATGGGCATGTCAAAGTTGGAGGAGATCCGGGGAAAAGCCCAGGACATGCTGGAGGGATTACATAGTCCATCTGGCCTGTGAACATCTTGGGATCACAAGCTGGGGAAAAGGACATTTGGGATACCTCGCTTAGCTTGCAGCTACTACAAACTGGACCTGGATAAACAGCCGAAATGGATAAATGGTGTGCTACATCTTATAGGTTACCTTTCTTCTTTTTAATAGATACTCGGTTCTTTCCATTCCCTCAATGATCACCACTGTCAAAAGGGTTTGTGATTGGTGATATCGCTTTTTCATAATTCACCAAAGCAGAACTTTAAGCATAAATTCTGTATAATTATTTTGCCAGAGGAAATGCACTAATGGAAGTGATTTCATTCAAAATACTTAATCCCAGTCAAAATGACATGAGACAGAGACCTTTAGACCTGAATCACGTAACACACTGAACACTATTATTAGTTATTTCAGTGATTTTGGTGAAACTGGATCATATTTTATGGAGAAAATGTTTCCCTCTGATGTTAAGCTCGTGACTTTACTGCTCCTGATGGGCAGTAAAGTTAACTGCTGCAAACTGTAGCTGCTGTTAGCTAATGTCAGCTCAGGTTGTTAGCCAGGTTGCCTAGACTGTGAGCTCAGAGCACCGGGGAAGTGTTAGTATGACGGCTTTTACTCATTGGCAAGAGTTTCATAAAATAAAAGGCTGAAAGACAAATGCCGAGCTGGGCTCCTTGCTGTTAGTAGTAAGTAATATACTAGTAAGTAATAACTGGCTGCTATGTCTTGTGTTGTTGTACTTGCTTGTAGTTTGGCTGTTGCCAAAGTTGTCGACTTGCTAGTTTTTTTTTATCGTAAGTTATGTAATCATAACAAATACAGTGTAAAACTTTGGCTTTATATTCACAAACTGGATGCACTGAACCCAAGAAATACCAATTTTCCACAAACAATTGTATTAAAACACTAAAAACAGATTACTACATTTAAAAATTTCAAGTAAGTCTTTGCTGTCCAGCGAAAAAATAAAATTGTGTTAGGCTGTGGAGAAAAAATACACACCTTCGAAAACACTGTACACACATGCATGTGGCGACACACACATGCACTCACAGATTTGATTGGAAATGAAAATGATCCATCAGCCAGTGTTTTGCAGGAGACAGAAAAGTAAACAATGGAGGCAGT
Source organism: Argyrosomus regius (assembly GCA_946959425.1). Lineage (NCBI taxonomy): Eukaryota > Metazoa > Chordata > Actinopteri > Sciaenidae > Argyrosomus > Argyrosomus regius. The sequence goes on along the minus strand of OX336899.1, from coordinate 7,582,039 downwards.
CACATTAAGACACTTAGACAGAAGTGTAATTACTGCTTCTCCATCGACCCAAATTTCCAGCAGGGGACCCATAGCTGAGGGTACTTAGGCTGTTAGGAGTAAATGAGCTCACTTTATTGCCTTCTAGTTTGTAATGGGTCTCTCTTCCATACCTCTGGCCAGCGGTACACGTCTTTAACCAATCACAATCAGCCCGCACAGTCAATGTTTATTAGCTATTGTCTTGTACAGAGCAGACAATAATGTGCACTTGACTTGAAATGCCCTGTCATGACCACGGGAGGCTTGAGCTTATAACTTTAACTTAGCACGGTTCAATCTCCAACCGTGCAGCTGTTGAACCATATCTTCCACACAGCAACCAAATTAATATACTCATGCATGTGTTTTGTTTATAGATTTTCTGTTCAAACATCACATTACAACTGAAGATCACAGATATTTTGTAATCTTTTATTAAAGTTGGTATGTGTAGCATTTTACTCTCAGTTAAGTGACATATATATTCTTATAGATTTGAGTAACTTGACATTTTAGTCTTTTTTTTTTTTTTTAAATAAACAAGTTCCTAACCAAAGTTACAAAAACAAAATATGATTATAATGCTAAAGAGGCAACTGAAAGTATCTGAATGTCAAACTATGTGAGACAATATGACAATAAAATCCAAAAGAGTATCCAACCTTTTACAACTGCTCATACCTGCTTGCTCTTTAAACTGTGACACATCTGCAGTCATTCTAATCTACTATTGGTTTCTGTCCACATCTGTACTGTTTTTATATAAAGGATTTATATAGATATATTGTATATATTACTATAACTATATATCTGTTTATCGCACCTGACAGCAAAATGCCACAGGGAGTAAACAGCCCAGCACAGTGAAAATAGAAAGTTGTAGTGACTGACATCTGTAGCCACCTGTAACGCCAACCACCTGTCAATCAAAGTGACCATGGTGTAAATTATGCATAACTTTAAGCCTTAATATAATTTGAACGGGTGAGTTAAATAGAAATTCAGACTCAGTACATTTGTCAAGAACAGGGGAATTAGCTATAGAGACCAAAACTGTTTTTTGTACCAGGCTGTAAACATGTTTATTTTTGCTGTGAAGTTGGACATTTTAACATGGGGGCTTATGTAGATTGGCATGTTCTGCAGCCAGCCTCAAGTGGCCGTTCGGGAAACTGCAGTTTTGGCACTTCTGCACTGGCTTCACCTCACAAACACGGAGGTTGCTGCTTGTTTAACAATAGTATCTGTGTGTGCTTGTTTCTTGTTTGAAGTTGGGTGTAGTGGAACATTTGTTGGTTAAATTTAAGCTGCAAAAGAAACCTTTTATTTAGAAGTAAGACTTATTTTTTCACCCTTTGTAGCAGATGTAATCTAATATAGTAAATAATTTTATCATTTTTGGTTTACTTCCATTTGCACTTCCTCTTTGCTGCTGTGACACTTTAATTTTCCTGCTTGTCTCATCTCATCTCTGTTTTTATCTCATCTTCCTGCTCTTGAAAGCACACAAAAGCTACAAAAAGCGGAGGACAAGCGGTAGGTCAACTAATTAACGAAGGATAAATGTAAATCTAAATTCTATTTTGATGTCAAGACTCTGTTTTCTGTCACCTCCTGTGAAGCTTAAAGCCAGAAAAAGTGAAAGCAGGGAGAGATCAATACCACCCTGCCATGGTGAACCATGAGGAGCCCACAGGCAGATGGATGTTGGTGGTGAGAGATCACCACCAGCCCCACCACCAGCAGCAGAGAGAATGAACAGAACAGATTTACTAAACCGCCCAATGGCAATGTGTGTAATCTCAGCTAGTCCACCAGCTGATCCGGCACCCTGGCTTTGGATCATTAACATTCTTGAAGGCAATGGGTTCATGTGAATGTGGTGTTAAGCCACTTAACACCTCTAGTTGGCCTGCAGCCATTGAGAAAACAGGTTCATTGGACACTGAAGCTAAACTTTTTAGCCACACTAGCAGCAGTTGTGATGACTTTTTTTCTCTAGTGCCACCATGAGGTTGACTTTTTTTGTTTATGATCCCTACAAAATGATCTGTACCAACTTTCCTGATGCTGTTGGACAAATTTCAGTCTGTCCAGCATGTTTTAGCTTTTTTTCTGGATGCAGTCTGATGAGGTATACGATGAGTATATATGGTGACCTTTATGTACCGTATTGTGGAATACTTTCAGATGGATTAACTAATGTGTGTGTCTATAGAAAAACAGAGTTTATAAACATCCTACTTCTCTCGATATGAATATTATCTCATTCTTGTCCTGGATCCAGCCTCATGAATTGCTCATTTTTGGTTGTTGTCTCTTGTATTTGCTCGTTAAGGAGATCATTTGCATTTGAATATTGAGGTTTAGAGAACTGGCAGCCGCTTGACCTGCTGGAAGCAGCTGAGGATAGAAATCATCAGTCTTAATGTAATTCAGCTCAAAAGGCAGCACAGTGACAGAAACATAAATTATGAAATTCAAATGGTCATATGATGAACAAACAAACAAATTCATGGAGGTTAAATGGTCTGATTTATGTTTATACTGCTACTGTTGCATTGTTGCTGCATTGTTACCTTTTGGTGCAATATAAGAAACATTTCATGTAAGTGTCATGAAAGGTAACCTTATAAACCACTTTTATGGCAAACAGCTTGAACATCCTTCGCTCAATCGCCGTACCATTTTACAATAATATAGTAGTTTAGGAGGGGAAATATCTGTCCATAAGAGATCAACTGAAAGCATTGAGTCTGTGTTTTTATTATTGTTGAAATGTATTATTGTCGCCGAGTCCTTTGCTGAGCAAGAAGGAAGGGAACACAGAGAGCTCTCCTCAGGGTCAGGGGGTCACATGGAGTTGGTGAATTGCAGGAGTGGAACTGACTTCCTATGTTGTTATCAGACGTTGACTAAACCAAACACAGACACACAATCAGTGGAAAGCGTTCACAGTGCGGTCTCCCGACACTTGTTGAAGTGTATTTTTAATTTCAGTTGGACTTTAAAGATACCCTGAACACTTGTAGCGCTATAAAGCAACGTTTTATTGACTCGGTCCTTTCCTGCTGCTAGATTCATTTATTCCACTGAGTGGTAACCCAACAAAAATGTGTCAGAAGGCTGCTAGCAAGTAAACAAACATAAAGGATTTGTTTTGATGAGAAACATAACTTTGTTTACAAGAAACTCCCCTGGGTAGCTTTAAGTTAGAGGCACTGGACAAGATTTTTTTTTTTTTTTTCTTAAAAGTCCAGTGTCCACATAAAAAGAAAAAGGACATATCTATATCAGTGTGTGGTTTGTCTGTTTTGGGCTATTGTACAAAAATAGTGGTTCAAAATGGTGTTCTAAAATGTTCTAAAATTACATTTTTTAGCAGTTTCTCTTTTAAAATTGATTTAAAATCGATCCAAGATGCCCTTTATCTGTCCTATGCCGTAGTCCACTTACTAACTTTTTCCTCTTTAACTTCCTCTGAAAGCAAAAGTACAATCTCGTAAGTGGCCCTTGAGTTAGTGATTATTTACTCGCTTTGGTCGTACTGTATTACTCAGACCAGTTAGTCGGTAGTTTAAGGTAAACACACACACATATACCGCCACTTGACCTCGCCATTCTCACTTTTCCCACCATCTCAGTGACAAACTACTTCCTGGTAACCATGGTCATTACACTAACTTTTGGGAGCCATTGAGAATACACAGTCCTGCGACAACAGTATATTGTGTGAGAAAACTAAATGTAGTGATCGGATGGTAAATATTTCTTTCATCCATTTGCGTCTACTCGTGATTTTCAGAATAAAGCTGTGTTTTCTGTGCCTCCTCATACTCACGGCCTTATTCTGGCTACAGAGGAGGAAGAGCTCTTTGAACGAGGGAGGCATAATAAAACAGCACTGAAAAGATTTTTATGTACTGACAGCATGAATACACTCATCACAAGCACTCCATTTATTGTGAAAGAATGCTTTTTGTAAATACTTTTTACAAGGTCAGTTTTTTCCAATCTGTACATCTTACCATTGGATTGTCCTCCATCATCGAGATTTTCAAGAATCACGTCACACACTTTTATTCATCCCCATCTAACTAGTATTCTCTCTGTGTGACCATGTACCTGTATTATTACTATTATCATTGCTGTTGAGTTGAGTATTTGCTCATGCAAAAATAACCTGCTTCAGGTGATTCACTGATGAATATATCAGCTTTCACTGGAGTGAATATGAATCAATGCTTTAAATACAAACCTGATGGGAACGCGATGTTGATCCTCTGCCTGCTCACACCTCTGCATTATGCTCAATATAAACATTTCTAAACCTTATATCTCTGTGCAATTCATTTTTAATGAGATGAACAATTTCTGAAATGGGAATTTAAATCTGCAAATGCTCCCGTACCGTTTGAATATGAAGAATTTATGCTAATGATGCAGACTAAAATTAATCCTAATCTTCAGTTTCACTCTGCGTATCATGTTGCTTCACAAAGGCATAATTCCGATGTGCTTTGGCATGATACACAACCCGAGTGGAAAATATATTTGCTTCTGCCACGCAGCTTCAATTAAATTACCAATAGGCTAAGTGCAAGTAACTAAATATAGCTGTTTGAACGGGGTTTGACCCACCGATGAATTGTGAGCACCAAATTCAGCTCTGCTCATAAATATGATATAAATTAAGGGTGTCACTTGGAGAAGAAATTGGAATTAAAAGAGTACCTGAAGCTGCGGATTAGGTGGTTAAGTTATCCACTTAATGGTCATGTTGAAGCTCAGTACAGAGTGAAAATAGCAGCCGCTGCATGTATGTCGTCCTCAAAGCTGTCAGGCTTTACCCGGCCTTATTAAATGATCAGCTACGCTGTGTATTGTCACAGCCTGGTGAGTTTTGGCAGCGGCGGCCATGAGCTGCGGAGCACTGATGCCAAAAAGCGGCTTATCTTGATGGATGGGTTCATTATCACCTTCTAATTACAGGTGGATTTTCAGGTGTATTCATTACCTGCACTGACCGGGGCTGTGTGTGTGTGGGTGTGGGTGGGTGAGTCCGGGGGTTACTGTTACACCGGCTGAACTGCAGGGGGTCAGCTGGTGTGTGTCGGGGGGGGGTCCAGGGGTTCCTGTTTCAGCTCTGCTGTAGGCTCTCTGCAATATTCATGAGCTCTGTGGGGATCAGTGTGCTGTGCAGCGCTCAGACTGCCTCTCCCTCTCAAACTGCCTTCTTTACTCCATCAAACACTATCACAACTGTTAGTGTGCACCTGGCTCTCAGAACACTGACAACTCTGACTGCTCTATATGTACCATATACTGGGTTTAGTGTGTATGAGACGAACTCTCTCACCATCATCTATCATCCTATCTCCATACATGAATTTTTGACAAGGTTTCTCGTGAATCTGATTGTGTTATTTTTGGATTGAAGCTGTAAATACTGGAACCCCCTTTAAATTGACATAGTATATCTGAAGGGGCTTGTCTTGTATAATAAATTTGCCAATCAAAAACCAATATTTTTCACTATTCCATATCACCTGCATTTTAAAATAAAGCCTCATAAACCTACAAATATTGACTTTTTGGACAGGTTGTGAACACTACTTAATATGTCGAAGTTGTTAGGAAACAGTTGCTTAGACAGCTATGTGCCATGTTTACTCCCTTTTAACTCTATTTTTGGTCTCCACCAACTCTGAAAATATCTGTTTTTAAGCACCTCTATGGTCCACTATGTTCACCAGCTATTTGCAGGTTGTTTGGTGAAGAGCAGGTAGTGTACAGTGGGATTTTTAGAAAACGGTAACATATATAAAACATAAACACTACGTTGCAGACTGGATGGCAAAAATAATGAACTACAACTTGCTGTAAAACATGTACAATTGGTAAAATCAGATTGTTTCATCCATTCATTCGGCCACTACCCAAAGTTCAATACCATAGATAATGCTGGAACAACTGACAGGTAAATAAAACTCTTTGCCTTCTAGCTCAACTCCCTCGTCACCATAACAGTTTGGTACAGCACCAATCTCATACTCGCATTTTACTCCCACTCATGAACAAGACCCCAAGGTACTTTAACACCTTTACTTGGGGCAGCACCTCACTCCCAACCCTGGAGGGGGTAATCCATAATTTTCTGGCAGAGAATCATGTCCTGGAGGTGTTGACTCTCATCCCAACCACTTCACATTTGATTGCAAACTATCCCAGTATGTGCTGAAGGGCTGTTCCTAGCAATGGCCTTGTACCACATTCTCTTGAAGTACCCCCCAGCAAAACTCGGGAATGCATGTCGACAGGATGAGTAAACCTCGACGACCCCTACTGGCCTTCCACAACCAAGACGGTTGCTCCTCCTGGATCAATCCTGCATCTCCTCCTTTCGATCTCCCTGGAGATAAGCTTTCTCTAGGAATTTAAGCAGTACTCTGATAACTGGAGAAAGCCCTCCACCACCACGTTGGTCTACTGTTCTGCAAGCACTGTACCCAACCTCCAACTTGAAAGCCTTTAGCATCTGAGGGTGAATCTCATCCACCACTGGTGTTTTTCAACTGAGAAGCAGAGACCTCTGCCAGTGATATGGGTTAGGCTTTCCCCAGATTTTAAAAGTCTGCCACCCTTGTTGGTTCAGGAGTTTCTCAAAGTGCTCGCTCCACTGTTAGACATTATCACCACAGTCAGCAGTTGTAATCCCTTGCTGAAGCCAGCCTGAGTCATCTAACTATTTGTCAAAACATCCTTGAGGCTTTCAAAGTCCTCCTTTTGCTGCTTCAGGAGACCCCTGGGCCAACAGCCGTAAAGGCCCCCTTCTTCAGCTTGATGGCCTCCTTCAATGCTGGTGTCCATCCCCAAGTTTTCAGGTTGCCACCATAAGAGGTACTAACGTCCTTCTGACCACAATTCTTAGCAACCATCTGAAACAAGTGTTCAAGACACACAGCTGCAGATTGGATGGTACGACCACAAAGTTAAATAAAATAAAATAAAATTAATTTTTTGTTTGTTATGGCCAAGTCAGCCAAGGTAGTTCCATCTTGGCTTGAAGGTTGCTCTTATGTATCCTCACTCATGAGATGCCTCCTCGCTCCCTGTTCCTTAGAAAAGAAATAAGATCTTTGAGTTGGCCTGCAAAAAAAAAAAAAATGCCAGACCAGAACGACTTCCGGTTTCAAGTGAGGAACAAGGAAATATCAAATAAGAGAGTTGGAATTTCCCCACTTTTATTCCCAAGTTTCAGTTTCACAGAGCTGCTAGTTTGGCTGTAGACGCTAGTTTGCATTAATATCTCACATTACATAGCCTTAATTAATATATATTATTATATATAATTAATATGGCACTCTTTTGTTAAGAACAGTGTTCTGAGAGACATTTAACAAAAACAAAACAATATAAAAATTGGTTAAATCTCATACATTTAGCATAATTGAGTCCTGGGGTGTTCAATCTTAAATTCAGCACATCCCAGACAAATATTACAAAATATCCACGCTGAAGAGAAGCCTAAATGAACGATGCTGATGTTATGCTACACAAAGTAGCATGAAAAGTTTTTAAAAACATTTTGATGTTGTTTTCTTCAAATGTGTCCTAAATTGGCAAGTTTTACCACTTTAACAAACTCTATGAAGAAGTTCAGAACAAATATTTTCTCTGATTTAGACCACAGAGAGTCGTGGTGGATTTATAAAAACTGTAAATATCTTCTTCTTCTTCTTCTTCTTTTTTTTTTTTTTTTAGAGAGAAATTGGCCGATACAGCTCTTTTTTTTTTTTTTTTTTGCCTCGGGGTCCCCTAGAGGATTAATCCAGACGAGGATGTAGCCTTGACAGGTGAATTTCTATCTACACCTATAATTTCAACCAGTTTTTTAAATACAAGTATTCTTGTCCCCAGCTGACAATCATGTGTAGACCTTGGGACACTAAAGTCATAGTAATAAAGGTGTTAGAGGAGGTTTAACACTTCCAAAAGGCAGAAATAGACAGGTCTGACAGCTGATTTCACAAACTGATAGCTGATATTTCGGTAAAAGATTCATATTTCCTGTAATGCATTTTGTCTAAATTCAGGACTAAAAGTTGTGTTTCAGCAACAATGAGAACAGGCACAGACGGATACCTTATTTGTATAATTTTTTGACTCATGGACTATATATATATATATATATATATATATATATATATATCATATATCATACTGTCCTACACGTCACAGTGTAATTGGATTACTTAACATAACCTTAGATTAACCAAACAAAAGCGTCTTTGCATTTAAAAATTTGAGTCAGTATAATTCACCTGGTCATCATAAGTTAATATATAGCTCCACATTGGCATAAAATACATTATGAGTGCATAGTAATTAGTATAATCAGGGGATGTAATAATATGATGTCCATAGTGTGTAGGAGGTTGAATGTGCGGTCGAGCAGTTAATGATAATGATTAATATGATATATTCATATAATTTTCTGATGATTATATTAGAAAAGCTGATCTTTGCTACTCTGTTTAATTGTTATGCATCATAATGTGAGTCATGTGTCAGTGAATCAGCCACTACTTTGCTAAAAAAAAGAATAAATGATGAAATGGCAGAGCTGCTGTTTGTGTATGTGATTCTGCTGACTTTCACTTCATGGAGTTTTCTAAATAATGTGTCATTAACAACTCACGCTGTTGCAAATCAGTGTGCAGTACCGACAAGTCAGGAAGCTTCCCAACTTATTATCGTGTCTGCAACATCTACAACTGAAGCATATGAGATTTGGACTTGAGATGTTGCTGCTGCATGTAAACATTCAGCCTAAATACAAAGCAGCACGTGGACTGTGAAAACATAGTGTCTGCATCGTCAGTGATGAAAATAAATGCAAATATTTTTGAAGATGAATGATCTTTTTTCCTTTAAATATTCTGTAAAAACTTGACAAAACTTAACATTTCAAGGCAACAACTTTTAAATGTTGCTTCTGTTTATTTACTCAAAGTTAAATGAACTCAAATCTCTCCAGCTCCATTTTTATTTATAAAGCATAAAAGAAGTCTTTTCATGACATTTTCCATACAGAGCAGGTCAACGCTGTATACTGATTAATATTATTTACATTATTTGTCCTATCAGTTGATTTTCAGTTCTGTTTTTCATGTTTCATCAGTGCTTCTGTAGAAAGAGTGCAGGGAGTTTTCATCATGGTTTACATTGTTTTAATTTTGAGTGTATAAAAGACAAGAAACAAGACCACCTGTTTATAAAAAAAGACTTTCTAGATCATTTTAACCCAAATAAAAAACAATAATAAATATCTTAATGAACTAACAATGTTTCTAAACAGCCTATTAGGATCAGTTAAATTATTTAAAGTTACAAAACTGAACTTGTGACTAAAAGTTTCAGACATTTCTGAATGTGAGAAATTATGAACCTTTTAATGATTACGGAAGAGTTGATTAATATAACTGATTATGATATCTGACAGTGTGGAGTAGTATAAAGTAAACAGTGAAGCCTGACTGAATCACAGCTAAATCATAGACGTTATAAAAATGAGAGGTTGTTGCCTGAACTTCATGTTTGCATCTTGTAATCCACATTCATACCACAGACGAGGTGACGTTTTTAGATTTTAGACCATAACACAAAATATAGTGAAACATTTTTCAGCCACTAGTAGAGTAAGTAGGAAAAATATGTTTTCAAACTGTTGAAGGAGTGGGCTGCACGTAGAGAAAATGAGTCAGCTGTAAAGTTATGCACTTATGGTCTGCAGTTTTTAGACTCCCCCGTGTACTGTTTGTCTTGACTTCAGTCTGTGGTCTGATACACCAAACAAACTACACTGTAGTACCTCAGGAGAGTGTTGTCATGAGTACCGACTGTGATCACTGTACATAGCAGAAACAATAACAGTGGTGTATTCAGATCAGATTCAAAAGTGAGGAAATACTCAGGGTACAGAAGTATAATCTGCTAAATGTACTTTGCTTTTGCAATCACGGGCGATGGCTGAAAAAAGTTCTCACCTCAAAGAGAGAATATTTCTCTATGAAATGTTGTGGAGTAGAAAATGCAAATCAAGTTTTACAGACATCTCAAAACTGAACGAGAGGATCGTATTGGAGTAAATGTACAATTCATTATTTAGTATCTAAGTATTTAATATTTAAAGAAGATAAACCAAAATGCAAAATTTCATATTCAGAGTATTTGTGTGATTGCAACAATCTCATGTTGTATTACATACTTCTATTTTTCCTTCTTCTTCTTCTTCTTCTCATTGTTATTATTATTATTATTATTATTACTGTTGTTGTTAGATTACTATTATAATATTCCTCATGAGTAACTCAAAGCTAACCCACTTATTCTAATTTTATCTGTAACTCTGCAACTCAGCTGCTTAGTTTTTATATAAAGTCCTCCAGTGTAATCCATAATATATTAATATAGTAAATATAATAATAAAAATGTATATTAAATAAGCATACAGACAAACATATTTGTCTTGTATGTTGTGTGGTGTGGTGTGCTATGCAGATCCAAATCAGCTTGTATTTATTGATTGATTGATTTATTATATTCACTGAAGAGCAAAAGCCAAACAGGAAGCTCCAGAAATGTCAAAATAAAAGTTTCCATCAGTAAAACATTCATAAATAATGTTCACATTAAAGTGACGCTTCTCTGACCTCATGATTGATCACAGCTGACCAGATAACAACACGTCAGTCAGCCTCTGCTGCAGTTTGTCAACAGTGATGAGATTAGATTTCTTTCTTTCTTCCCTGTCAATAAATTGTTGCTCTTTTATAAATGCATAAATCAGTAATATCGGTGCTCTGCATGCTCATTTGTCTCTGTAGGAATGTCTTTTCCTGTCACCATGCGTAAAAAAGCAACCCCCTCAGAGCGCAGACAGTTGGAGCTGTAGTAATACTTCTTTGGCTTTAAAAGAAAAAAAAAGAAAAAAAAAGAAAGAAAAAAACTCGTTTTAAATTTTTAGGCACCATCATGTTTTGTTCTTTCCAAGAGCAAAAAAACAGATCTTTATAATTTCCCCCTGCGTTTCTTCTCTCCGCCTTGTTCCGCGCTGCGGAGCTGCAGTGATGTCAGCCTGCCTGGGTCATTTGAAGGTCAGCAGCCTCGGAAGGGTTCATACAAAGTTCACTCGCATATATTAGGCAATTCAATCTTTCATTCTCTGTGGCAAAACTAGTTGGAAATGAGCTGCACGGGGGGACGGATAACCCATTCGTCATCGGAGAGCAGAAGGCGTGCTTTTTAAACGCCGTCCGTGTTATTTTTGATAATAGAAAAAGAAAGATCCTCCAGTTCAGGCGGGCTTTTGCCGCTGCTTTCACTGGTGTCGGTAACCGGGACGGGCTGATTCAAAGGGGGGGAAACACGTCGGGAGATTATTATTATTGTTATGGAGGAGTCCCGTTCAGACGTCCGCGGCAGCGCGCTGACTGGACACGGTGCGGGAAAATGTCAAATGAGCATTTAGAAGAAGAAGCCGTGGAGCATTTTGGTCCGAAATAATTCATGATTCCGGTGTGGGACGAAGGAGAAGAAGAGGAGCGAAATCTGCCGTGCCAAGAAGAAGAAGAAGAAGAAGTAGAAGGACGAAGAAGAAGAAGAGGAGGAGGAGGAGGAGGTGGAGGAGGAGGAGGGGGGAAGTTTGATGGAGTTGTGTGCGCTTATGCCGGTGATTTTTATCCATAACGCACAAGACTAGTTGAGCGACGCGCCGTCATCATGTTTGACTGCATGGACGTGCTGGCCGTGAGTCCCGGGCAGATGCTGGATTTCTACACGTCCAGCCCGTCCTCCTGCATGCTGCAGGAGAAGGCTCTGAAAGCCTGCATCAGCGGACTGGCGCACAGAGAGTGGCAACACCGCCGGAGCGCACACTGTAGGTCCAACTTCTCATCATCTGTTATTATTGCTGCTGTTGTGGTTATTACCTCACTCAGAGCTGTGGAGGGGCGAGCTCTAAATGATGATGGGGGAGCCAGGGCAGGCTTCAATCCACATGATTCACAACAAGTTGCCATAAAGGGGGGCCTCCAGTTCTGATAATTATTGTAGAGCTGATGATCAGATAATGAAAAGACAAGTTAGGGGAAACTCTTGGAGACAGGGCGCATGAAAGCATCATAAAAAGAATATTTAGGGGGATTAAATGATACAAATTTTCTGGTGCTTGTCTGTTAAAAAAAAAAAGTTGTTTTCTGATGTTGGGTTCAGTGAAAAAAAAAAAAACTTCTCCCCAAAAGAACGTCATATTTCACTCACTACCGTGCGCACTCGTAAATTCTCAGCAGTGGAAACAGCCCCCGAACCTGCTGATGTATGGCTTGTCTCAGATCAGTTCAGTTCAGAAGAAGCAGCAGGCTGGAGGAATGCAGTGAGTAAACACGGGCGGCGTTTCCACACCTCCTCCCCCGGCCGCACATGACAGGAGGGGCCGGCCTGACGAGCTGCGACCTGCGCTCTCTGACACTGATTTAGATAAATGACCCCGCGGACTTTTCAACAAGATTAGCGGGCTGTTATCGGAACATGTCAGCCTTGCGCGTTTTGAATTGGCCAAACCCTGATAGATGGATAGTTTGTGTGTGTGTGTGTGTGTCGAGGAGACATCCAAATTAATGTTCTCACAAGGCAGTGAAGGGCTTCATATGAGGATAATCATAATTATTATAATAAGAGCAAAGAAAAGGCGTCTGTCATTTGATGCCATGATGTGAAATTAGGATTACTCTGCACTGATTGTAAAATATGTGACAGATCTGGATCACTTTCATCCACTGAGACACTTGTCAAGTGTTTGTTTTTCTCTGTCACCCCGCTGCTACCTCCGTGATTTATCCTCATCTGATAATGACCAGCCTCCAGCTGTCATTCCTCAGGAAGTGTTTGCTCAAGGGCACTCAGTCAAAGGAGGCTCTTATCAGAGGAGGGAAAGTGCACCAAAAAAGACAGCTGCCACCTTTAACCTGAGCTGTCTTAAGTCTGCTGTGTGTGCTGCACTTTCAGTTTGGTTTGTGTCTGAAATGCAAAAAAAACAAAAACAAAATAGATGATGACAGAAAAAAAAACTGCAACTGCATCATTTTCCTGACAAAATTCATCACCTGAATATTTTCCTCTGTTAATGTTTTAATCTCTAAAATGTCAGAAGATTGCAAGCTCCCCGAGTGCAAGGTTACATCTTTAAATGACTTTTGTCCAAACAAACAGTCCAAAAATTAAATATATTCAGTTTAATAGTGTTTGTTTGTGACTAAGAGAGCTGGATAAACTTCACTTAGGAAGCTGGAATGCAGGTTTTGCTTGAAACATTATTTAATCGATTAATTAAGAAAATTGCTGTGATCAGTCGTGTAATCATATCAGCTTTTTGGGCAAATAATCATAATAATGTTAAAGATGTGCATGAAAATAAGTTTATTCTTAAACCTAAAAGTTTATATGTATGTCATGTGTGCAACCAGAGCTCATTAATGCATTTGTATTTTTCAAACTATAGAAAAACTTATATGTAATACTTATTCTCTATTACCATCAAATTTGTCTGACATGCAGTTAGAGACGAACATGCAGTCCTCCGACTCACCTCTCCACCTCCTCGGAAAAGTTGGACTAAACACCAAAAACAAGCTCCTTTTTCTTTCTTTTTTTCTTTTTATTTCCGGTCTAATCATTCAATCGAGTGTTAAACTATATTATTATCTGCCATTTCAAATTCTTCATATGAAAGTGTATGTGCAGCTCTCTCCTCACTCGTCGCAGGGTGCAGTTAAAATCAGCTCACTGTCGTGTTCGTTATGAATTGCTCATAACATCCATAACTGTGTTCTTAAAGTAGAAGCAGTGAGGCAAAACATCCTTTAACAATATCTTTAATCACGCCTGTGTCTGTCAGTATAACCCGAAGTTTCTTTAAATCCTTAAAAGTAACAGTCTGCTTGAAGAAAAGCTTAAATTAAATTAATAATACATAACTGTATGTAACAGCAGACTGGGGAGAATGTCAGCCTAACAGTCGGAGAGTAGCTTGTTAAAGGTGTGGACAGACCTTAAAAAGCTGTTGCTGTGGCTGCTCTCGTGGTCAAGATCAAGTCCCTCTATCATCGTTTTTCTTTCTTCTTTTTTTGTGTGTTGATATAAAGGTCAAAATGTCAACCTCCACGCTGCCAAGAGCAGCACACTGGTGGAGAAACACTTGCCTAAACATAACTTAACTCCATAAACACTGAAATTAACCTCTAATGCATGCATGTTAAATTGTAGGTTGTCTTGAGAGTAGCAGCAAACGCCCACAGGTTGCCATAAAGATGACTGACCTCCTCGTTGGTAGCTACGACCCTTGCATTCGTTCGCTGTGATCGACTTAAAGTCGCTTTCCATCCAATAATAGCAGCAGCACACTGATGTGTTTTGACAGTGGAGTGGCCTTTATAAACACAAATGCTCATGGTGGCCTTTTAAGACACGACTAATGAGGCACTAAAAAAGACAAAAGAAGATACAGATGATTTTTCTTTTTATGTTTTCTCACGATGAATTCGTCCTCGGCCAGCAAAGCTTTGCACGTTGGCCTTTTGTGCTGTCAGACGGGACACCGCTGCCCTTTCCCTGTTTGAATAAGACACTGTTTAAATAAGACTTTGATTTGAGAAAGCCTCTCGCAGGGTCATTGAAATGTTGGTTTATTAATTTATTTGTTCGGGATAATGGAAACCTCCTGGGTGTTAATTAGCCGCACTGACGACGAGCCGACCATTAATGCACTTCCTCTTCCAGTTTGGATGTTAATTAAGAATGATCAAGGACCTTCTTTACACAGATAAAATGGGCTTGAGTACGCTGATATAAAGACGCAAATGAATTTCACGTCGAGCGCATCAAGTCTTTTCGTGTCATCAAAACAAATCTAAAAACTATCAGACATATAAGTGGAAATGTGATCGCCCATAAACACCGCTGCTATTGTGACTTAAAAAGACAGAGTGTGATGTTCCAGCGTGATATGTTTTGTCCAGCTGAGGTGTGTTATGGGATAATTGGGGCCTTTTTTGTCTTCAAGGCTGAAGCGCCTCTGATATGGACATGAAAGGCCATTAGCACAGCTTGCACACTAAGCTAATTTAGTGGGCGTGTGAAATGAAAGGCGGATGGGGGGAAATAAAAAGCGATGTACAACAGTGAAATGAAAGGAGAACTCTCTCTGATGCCAGGCATGTTTAATCGACATGATTAGGACAGCGTTAGGGTCCCGCCAGGGTTACACTGATACTGTTTATCTGCAGTGATGCTGGCCTTTTAATAAATATCAAATACCATGTCTGCTACAGGCTTCTGCTCGACCACAGCCGCAGGAAAAAGAAAAGAAAAAAAAAAAAGCAGCTTTTCATGTTTAATTTCTTCAAGAACGATTCATTTCATGACTCGTGTTTTGCAGCTAAAGCTGCTTAACTCTAAAATATATATATTTTATTATTTCTTATGATGGTTTAACTGATGTTTCAGAGGCTTTTTTCCTCCTTCATAAAACAAAAACACTTAATTTTTTTTGGGCACGAATGAAAAGCGAGTTCATTTGTGCAGCATCACTCCACAACAAAGTGCTTTATGTAAAGGCATGAAAGGCATTATGAAAAGATGCGCACAAATAGGATTTAATATAAGTAAATAGCAGAGAAGACGAAGCTATAATTGAATAAAATAGGACACAAATTATGACATGAATAAATAGACATTTTCAAGTGTTTTTTAATGTACACATTATGTCAGCAATTATAATTTCTTCTATAAAGATTTTATATTATTCCAACCTCCTTCTACTATATTGTCATTATCTTGTTTATACTGCAGCCTCCACTTATGTGTGGTGGAGTTATAGTTCTAGTAGTAAATATTTCAATAAACTCTTATATCTGCCTGCAAATGTATTATAGTGTTATAAAAATGTTTGTATACTGCTTAGAAATGATAAACCGGAGCGGCTTAAATAAAGTAAATAAAGTTTTAAGCCTCGATTGAAATAGACGAGGAGCATGCTGCTGTGTAGAAAGTGAACGGTGGGGACAGTAAGCAGACGTGCTGCAGACCAGTTGAGAGGACAGAGAAGGAGAGCAGAGGTCTGAGAAACGAACTGATGTTTTCACTTTAATCAGAGACCTGTAGAGACGTGCGTACAGTTATCAGACGCGTAAACATGGACTGAGTTTTGCTGAGACGTGTCCTTTAATGCCCGCTCTATTTTTAGGTCACAGGCTGATTTTGTTATTGTCTTAATGCAGGTATTAAAATTCAGGTTTTTGTCCGGGGATGCTGTCTTAAGCATTACAGATTCTGGATGAACACTAACTCTTGATCACGCTTATTTGGCACCAAAAACAATTATTTTTATATTTGAAATTATTTCTCATTGAGACGCACTATATGATGGAGGTCGTGTTTGTCATCAGCTGCAGAAAACTTGCTGAATATTGTCCTCTTTGCCACAGCTTGTCCTGTCATTAACCACGGAAAGTCACAGCTGAGTGTCATATTTTTTATGAATAGCTTGTTGCTAATAACAACCCAAACCTAGTTTAGTTTTTATAGCGAGCAGAGGTGACAAAACATCCTTTAAAAACTTAAAAAACTGCCTCAAACATTCATACAAACACTCATTAATGTATTATATATTCTTTTTGTATAGTTCCCTATATTTATATCTGTATTTTTAAAGGGGCAGAGCACGTAAACAATGCTCAAATTAAATTATTACAACATAATCATGAATGTAAGACAGCGACAGAGAATACTGGAACATTTTGGGCTCAATTTCAGCTGTTTTTAACCCTTAAATTGACTTTTTTTTGTGCACATTAACTTTAAATGTTTAAGGAGTAAAATTAAAGACTCTCACAAATGTACAAACCTCAGATTTAATAGCCTTATTGTTGTTGTGGGTGTCCATGCAGGCAAAAAGATGTTACATCTAAATTGTTATAATTGCTATTTCCACATAAACTCGTAAAATTATCCAGTTTTCAGATTGTGAATAACAGCAGGAATAATCGATTTTATTTAAAAAGTAATATCAGCAAACATAAAACTGTCAGGCAGATTTTTGTCCTCATATTTAATTAAATGCAAAGTGATTCTCTACATTTTTGTACCTGAAAAGAACTCACAGTTCTCTCAGAGCATTTTTACATTTTCTGTGTCCCTCAGCTGAAATATTCTCATTGCTGAATTGGATTTTCTCCCACTTATTTGCCACACCCATCCCAGAGCTCCCAGTTTCACTTCTTTTTTTTTCTAATAGAGCCGACACTAGAATCCAGTTACATCTACATGTGCTGGCAGGGGGAGAATAAAATCATACCGCCGCTGTGCTTCTAAGGCCGTGAATTCCTGTGGATTAAAAAGAAAACCTCTCGCATTTCAACCATCTTATTTCTTTCCCCCTTCAGACGCTCCTTCCCTGAGCTTTCTCCCTCGTCGTTGTGCGTTTGTGGCTGTCTTAGTTTCCCCGGTTCACTTTTTATGAAAGCTTTGAAGTGGCTTTGCACCTGTTGTGTTCGGGCACTGCTGCTTCCCGTCAATGCGTAGTCTGACCTCGGCGCTGCTGTCACCCCGAGGTCGCCGCGAGGTCATAGAGGGGGTCAAAAGGAGGAGGGTTGTGAGGGGGGTGGGTGGGTGGGTGGTGTTGGGTCACATGACTGCCAGTGAATCCCTGGTCACTAGTTACCTAATAAGACCGTGTAAGACACAAGTCACAAGTTTTTTCTCTGTCAAATGATGAATTCCCTGATGAAAAGCAGATCCTCAACGCTCTCCTCTTCCATGTCCCCACCAGACATGAAGTCAAATGACTGCTCTTGGTTGTTATTTTCTTTTTCTTGGATGTTTAAAGCTCTTCTAAATATCCCCCTCTGTAAAGGAGAGCAGCACAAAAGCTGCTTCTAATTTGGTGTACTTTGGGTGAACTTTGACCATTTCCTCTGACTGGGCCTGCTGTATGTGAGCTATGCACTCTGCGCTCCTGCAGAGAAAACCTGGAGGAAAAACACTTCCAGACTGGATGGAGCGTCAGCTGAGTGGAGGAGGAGGAAGAAGAGGAGGAGGAGGAGGAGGAGGAGGAGGGATGGTTCCACCGACTGGGAATAATATTCCTCTAATCCTCCCAGGCTATGCCCACCACTCCACACCCAAATCACCACAGCTTTCTCCTTAACGCAAACCAAACACACAAATACCCCGAGGAGCTTCAGGAAATGCCTCTCTTTCTCTTCCCCCTCCTCTTTTCTCCCCCCCTCCTTGTCCCTGTTTCTGGGGATCTTTTGCAATTTGTCAGGTTTAATTCAATCTCCGTGATTTACGGTTCTTGCTTTCAATTGATTTTTAAAAAAAAATTATTTAAATTAAAATTAAGCGTAGGATTTTAAGTGCACCTTTTCCCTTCCATTATCTGCGGGCAGAAAAGCAGCTTTGTCCTAATTTTCGAGTGTGGCATCATTGTGTTAAATCGCCTGTGTGCTGCGACAGACTTTGCTTCAGGTTCTTTGCCATCTGTTGGTCATGTGGACCATGTGGGGAGAGTTTTACATGTCACTGGTTTTGGAGGAGGACCTGGATATGAGGACGTAGAGGGCACAGGACTGATAGATGACACTGCAGCTCTTGCAGATTATCTCGACATTATCTAAAAGTTACCTCACGTCCGGGCTCACACTGCTCATTTCGGGCTGAACGGTTGTCACCGGTGTGACTGTATACTGTTTGTTTTCTGACGTTTGCTGCCAACAGCACATAGACAATTTACTGATAATGGACATTTTCTATTGCATGAGATGTGCGTCTCAATTTCTGCCTCATTTTGCTCTTGATTGTTTGCACACATGAATTTTATTATGTAGATAAATTATTATCACAAATCCACTTTGTGTGTGACTGCTAATATTTACAGTTCAAAAGCTCTCAATAATAACAAGAGCTTCTCAGTCCGTTTTAGCAAGGATGCTCACAAATTTTGGCCAATTTCGTGTGTCTAGTCGGGTCTTGTTTCCATAGTTTTAGCTAATGGTAACAATAACATTGAACTCATCAAGTTAATTGCAGAGATTTAGGAACATATTGACATCGTTAAAACGGAATCAGACGTGGCAGAAACACAAAGAAGCCAGACGTCCATGTTTGTCCAAGTTTCTGGTTCAAGTTTAATCTGCTGTTCTTTGTTGTAACACAGTCTTTCTGTCCAGTGAGGGATTATTATGACATTTGTAGGGTCGGTTCAGATTTTTTAAAGTCTATCTTAATACTGCTGACACGCCAAATATACATCAGGAGTTATTGGTCACTGTAATTGCTCCTGGACATGAAGATGATGATTCCTACGGACAAAATCCTGATTACTTCTGTGCAAAAATACTTTTTAAAGTATAGCCAGAGCTGATGTAAGGCTCCACGAGTCACAGTTAGAGAGATCAATGATGAAAATGAAGGAAATAAAATAATAACGGGATGATTGTGATGCTAAACGTAGCCTAATAGTCGCCCAAGTAGCGAACATGTTAGCTCTAACATTAGCCACAATAAGCCATGCCAAGTGAGGCTTTAGCAGCAACCACAACAGCCCTGTTGAGTAATTTTATTTTTATTGCTCGTGAATTTTTCATTCCTGAGTGGAACATTGTGTTACTTCTTCATTCAAACGTTACATTGTCTCACTTATTGGATATTGAAACTGTGGTGAGCGTCACCAGTAGTGGCACATGATTGACTTGATCTGATAAAGTCACACCAGTGCGTTTATCCGATTGAGACGTGATGAGTTTATCAGATCGTGTCTTAATGTTATCAGTCAAAACTAATTCCACAGCAAAGTTTTTCAGTTCACGTATAGGTCTGTCAGCTGTGGGTGTTTCCGAGGCTCATCCCTCAAACTGACGGGCTAACAAAAGCCAGTATCGGCCGTCTGTATATCGGTGTCCTCCTGGTGTCTGTAGACTCAGTCCCAGTGGATTGGCCAATCAGAGGAGCTGTTTTCTCTAGTCTTTCCCCTCATTCTGCTTGCAGCCTCCAGCAGGGAGTGTGTGCTTTCCTGTTTGACCCCAGCGGCAGGTTCAGCCAGAGGCTAAGGGTTGCTCTTAAAGCCAGACTCTCGTTGCGCGCTTGTCTGTCACCAGCCTTTATTCCTCTAATGGAGCTTTCTGTGTATGTTAACATGCAGGGAAGTCGACTCAAAGTTTAATCACGCAGAAAATGGAAAAAGGCTCCCCTGCACCTGATAGGGCCTATAGACCACCATACAGGTACCCATTGACCACCCCCTCCTCTTTCCGCCTCCACACGCACACACACACACACACACACACACACACACACTATGAGGGGTGTAATGAATCTACGTTTATGCGTCCCATCTGTCTGCAGGTGGTCACACTGCCTCCCAGACGCAGCCATGAGTTTCAAATAGGCAGCAGGGCTGAATTGTTGGCGCTGCCTCTCCTCAGTGTGGAACCACCCAGCCGTCACAAATGCTCCGAAGGCATATCAGTAGCAAAAGTATTTTTCCTCTAGATGTATGTTAAAGTGTGTCGCACCACCTGGGGAAGGCTAATATACATTGTTTTTGTGCTCCAGTAGTTATACATCCTCATCATCACCTCAGTTGTTTCACTTATTACATGTTTGATGCAGGACGAGCTGCGGTGTGACCGTGCGGAGATGAAGCACTTCTTTTATCTTCACAACCAGACACACAATGAGCTACGAGATCAGAGATTTGAGTGTTAAGAATCCTGAATCAGTGATGGAGGAGAGCGCCATGTAGAGGTTACTGTTACAACAATAGGTCAGACTTAAAATGTATATCTATATTCAGTTCAATCAATTTTATTTCTATAGCTCCAAATCATGGCAGACCGTCCTCTTTATAATATTATTTAGAGACTTAACAGTTCACCATGAGCAAACACTTGGCGACGGTGGGGAGGATGGATACTGTAGATAGATAGATAGTCAGAGCATTAGTTTATTGAGCAACATGCATTTTCCACTTGGAGGATTTGAAGTTTTCTCTATCGTTGGCTCTCTCTCTCTTGTTTTGTAAATTTAATATCTTTTGATTTGAACTGTGAGCAGTGTTTAGTCCGGACTTTCTAATGAATCTCAGCCAAGTTGACTGAAAGCAGCAGATTGTTTTTCATGCTCAGAAGAAAAAAAAATAATTCAATGATTAGTCCAAGACAAAATAATACTCCTAACTCTGTATTGAACTTTAGTACTTTTCTTGGTACCGTATAAAATGTAGCTTCAAATATTGGACAAAAGCATGTCTGGTCAGATTTGTAGCCTAGTTTACTTTTTCTTTTATCAAATAGTTTATGATTTAAATTATAATTTGCCAATTTTCTACATAATTCACTCTTATCCACTTAATGCCTCAGGGATGGATTGAATAGCTATCTGAAATTAAAACAGCGGGGCGTGAATGCAACCAAGAAGCATTAGAGACGGGTTAAAACTCGGTTACCCAAAGTGGGACTTTACTCAAAGTGAAGACTTGAGCCCAATGTTGTGAAGGCTGTCCAAGACATATATACGCAACCGTTACTTCAACCCAAGAGTGAGTACGGCAGTAACGTTAAGTGATCTGTGGAAATGTGATTAGCGCTCTCGTGATAATGACGCTTTGAAATTAACCTGAAATTCGTCACCTTATTTCATATGAAAGCCCATGAAGACAAACAGAACTTGTGGTCTTGCCAACATACAGTACGTGAGGCAAATACGTAGTGTTTCGGTATCGGTACTGAAACTCCAGTCAAACTTGTGCTTGCTGTTGTACGCTGTATTAGCTTTATCCATGCACAAAATGCAATAGCATCTATGTTCCCTCTTTCTCCACTATCAGATGGCTTTGTGTGTGAGTCCACTGGCTTCCCTCCAGTTTGGTGTCTCACCATACATCTGCTTTATGTGCAAGCTGCTTCTGACTGCTCTCTGCCAGCGACAGAGGGAAACCATTTGGAGCATTTGGTACGACGAGATGACCTGACTTCAATGAAAACAAATATCTGTCTGTCGGACTTCCCCTACTGAAGTTGTTTACTCTCCGATAAATACCACTTGAAATTCAGACCAGCAAACTCTTCTTAATCCTAACTCAGCACCGTTACGTCAGCTTTATGGAGGCCTGCAGAACTTTTAAGCAGATGATGCTGTCACGAGTCACAGAGACTCCTCCTCGCTGCCCAAAAACTGCTCCTCAAACCCAGATATGGATCGATAGATTTATAAATCATCTCACTCTAATTAACCTTGGTGGTCATCTTACTTCCCCATCATTCACGCACAGGCCTGTATGTGACTTGTTAAGTCTTCCCTCGAGCAACTGAAGTTGCCGAATGCAAAGCTGTGAATTCAACATGCGCAAAAAGTCACACAGGGTGAATGTGGCTGAAGATTAGATTAAACCGCCAGGGAATTCCATGCAAGGACGAGGGTCCAGTAATTATAAGAGCTTGTCCCTTACCATCAGTAATTGAGTTTACTCTGATGAAGTACGGAAGAAAGTAATCTAATCAAGCAGAGATGCTGGAGAGGCCGTTCTCCATTTTCTATGCAGATAGGTTATGTGCATGTAGACGGTTGGTTGGTCTCTGCGTAGATTCAAAGTCTGGTACATTTTCACTTCAGTGTGCTAAGTGTGTTATGTTATCTTGAAGTACTGTTAGTGCTTTTGTATCTGCAAATCACAAGCACGCCGTCCATTAACACGACTGCTTGTTTGTCTGTTGTCTCCTACCTGCTTTCTGGTGAGACTGGTTTTTACTATAGAACTATATTGGAATATATTTGTACGGCCAAATCTAACCTGGTGGTAAACAATGAAAAAAGTACTTACAGGCCCCATATTGGGAATGCAATAAATTTGGTGTTCATCACTTAACTGACTAACAGTAAGTTGTGACACCGGTAGTGTTACGCAGTAATATTTGTAATAGCTTCCTGTTTTGTTTGTAATGTGCACGTGCACAAGGACACATAGCTCATGCTATTCCACTGATCGACTAACCTGATGGCTGCAGATGGTTTCTTACACAGAACCATATGAGAAGTTGTCTTTAGCAACTGTTTGGAAAACTGCAAACTTGAATTAATCAGATCAACGAAGAAGCGTTATAATAAAGTCATAATGTAGTCAACTCTTGCTAAAGTCAGTCTGAAGAAGAGTTGTTGTTGTTGTTGTTGTTGCAGCATCTACGCTATCCTCTTTAGCAGCCACCATTGCTGCTCTTCTCACACATGTTACACACACCTATCATTAAACCTCGCCCGTAGCTCATGCCACAGCTGTAAATAGTTTCTCATAGGATGCTAACTGGTCTGAACAACCGTGTTCAGACACAGACGCATAGTTTGAAACTTGGCGAGAGCGATTTTCGTGGGAATTTCGTGATCTTTTGAGTCCAGCTGCTTGGCAGGGTTATGGAGCAATGTTTGTACAAGTAGGTCCCTGTTTAATTGTAAAGTGTACATACCTACTTAATGACAGGTGGTGATGCTAACACGAAAAGAGGCAAAGCAATGTTCTGCCAAAGACAGTGACGCAAGTAAACACGGATGCAAACAATGCATTTCATTCGAATAATCAGCTTCAGAAATGTTTTCTGAGAGAGGAAATGCATTCAACAGACTTTTTTTAGACCTCAAGGAAAAATAAAAAATAGATTTTGGTGAGAAATAAAGAAAAGAGAAACTTTTATTTTGCTCATTTAGAAGAAAATTTCCAGTCCATCCAATGTTTGCAAAAAAGAAAATTTCCAGTCCATCCAATGTTTGCTCAGATTTCCTGCTGGACCAAACCAATGTTCATGCCAACTGAATGAATGACTGACCAACAGAACCGCAACAAACTCAGATGACTCAGCCTCCCAGGACCAAATTGCCAAGATTTACAAATAACTCCCCTTTCCCCACTTGTAAAGTTCCATTATATCTTCATTTTCTCATTTTTGTGCTCGAACCAGGACAAGACAATACAAATATCTGTGGTAGTGCTGTGGTCGGAGCACCTTCATTAAACCACACATTTACTAAAGTCATGGTCATCCCAGCACATTGATTTTGATGTGTAAAATAGGTGGAGACATTTGACATTTACACCGAGCTGACTAAAACCAGGACTTGGTTCAGTGTCTGGGCCTATAAAATGTTGAGAAAACAACTGTGGCGAGGCAGTTTTGAATCATGCCTTGTTTTCTTGTTTTAAATGTGAATGTCCTTTCCTAGTTCCAGATGTTGAAATTAATCACTCAGTCATTTGAAAACAAGCCTCTTAATCTTCTCTCTTCTCTTGTTTGCATTCCCGGCAGCCATTGAAACGCAGAGCACCAGTTCTGAGGAGCTCGTCCCCAGCCCGCCGTCCCCGCCGCCCCCTCCCAGAGTCTACAAGCCCTGCTTCGTCTGCCAGGACAAGTCCTCTGGATACCACTATGGTGTCAGTGCTTGTGAGGGCTGCAAGGTAGGACTCTCGTACCTCCTCAGAGTGACATGCTGTGTTTTTTTCTCTGTGCCGCTGAGACAAAAGGCATTTTCAGAATAATTACTAGTGAAGTTTTTTTCAGACGACTGGCTTCATTTAGCCTTTTGAGAGTGCAGCGGCTGAGTGAAACTAAACACTTTGTTTTCTTCAAGGTTTATTCGAACTGCGTATTTCTGTCTGAACTGCCGATCTTTTGTTGTCCTGAAAGCCTCTCCTGAAGGAAACGTTCTGACTATTGAAGGAAATGCCAATGCTTTTTTATTACTATTATTATTATTTTGTTAATAAATTTCTGTTTCCAGTAACAAGCTCCTTCTTTAGGTTCAGATCTCAGTAAACAGGCCACAAGTATAAGCACAATAAGTTTACCACCCTGAAAGATACGGGAGTTGCATTCAAAAGGTGTAATCGCTTCTCTTTGTGGCCTTTTGTGTCCTTGTCTTTTGAAATTTGGTGTTTCAAAGTGGCTCAGTTGTTAGCGCTGTCGCTTGACGGCAAAAACAATTTAAAGAACCTTTCTGTGTTGAGTTTTCCTTATTCGCGCACGGGTTTCCTTCAGGTGCTGCTGACATTCAGGTTACGGGTGAATCAGTGACTCTAAACTAGAGCCTGACCGTTAAATTTTCCCGGACGATGTTAGCTCGTAGATGTATCGTATCAGCATGTATGTTAATGGGAAATAAATAGCACGTAATTGCAAAACAGACAGACAAAGATGAGTTTGAGTCAAGTGTGAAAGCAAATGGATACTGTGCGATGCGATGTGATACAAGATGGAAGTCGACCGGGATTGTTTTGTCATTTTTCAGTCAGTTTATTTTTCAATTTTCAATCTGTATCTTTCTCACAATTCTTAAAAATCCACATTTAACAAGTTTGTTCATGTTACACCTTTATATAATAATAATAATATCTACTGTAGCAATAATATATATTTTAAAAGTCTCAAACTGGTTTTGGCCTTGGTATGAGGTCAGGTTATTCTTGAAATTGCTCGTAGGTGTGACTGTGAGTGTAAATTACCGAAATTAAACAAAATAACGTCTGCAAATATTTGAGTTAATTACATAAATAGATTTACATTTATTTGAGTTAGCATCGAAAAATAGTCTGTAACAAAATGAAACAGACGCGTGTCGATGCTCAATTTACAAAAAAATCTCACATCCTCCGTGTGAAATTATCCGTGCAGATATGTTTAGATTTATTTGCGCAGGTTTTTAATGGCGTTGAGCAGCGCCAACTCGATTCCATTTACTCCAATTATATTTGGGATAGCTGCAGAAAACCACCAGAGGTGCCTGAGACGTTCTGTTTTGTAGGTTTTTTGGGGGGTGAACTGTTCCTTTAAGACGTGACAGGTCTCAAATGTTCTACTTTAAGAAAATTCCTTCCAACATCTGCCCTGCCAGCACTTGTCTGTCCTCTCCCCACTTACAGCAGTTGTTGCTAGGCAACCGCACATACACACATAGATATCGTCAGCGTCCGCTGAAAACCACGTATGTCCAAAAATCTTTTTTTCTTTTCTTTTTTTTCAGGAGGATGAAAAAACTTAAATTTTTTTCTCTCCCTCAGAAACTAGTTTACAAAATGAAATGAAAATCTTTGTTTACACAGTCATCAGGGAACCGTTTCATATTTTAAATGGATTTACGTGGATTTTGAACAACGTGCAGGTGTTTCCCAGGCTCGACTTGTCCTGTTTACTGTCCAACTCAGTTGGTAAACTATCAACAGCGAGGCTGTCCTACATGTTTCCACACAGCACACCGGTCTGATCGGAGCTATTTCACTATTTTAGATTGAAATCAGCATATTAATGTGCGTGTATCAGTCTGACTCGGTTCAGAGAGATCACGGAGCTTATCCTTGAATCCAAATTTAAAACGTTATGTATACAAAGCTATCGTCCTTCGATCTATCTAACGTACACGATATAACAAAACATCTTTTCATTGGTCGATAAGAGTCTAAACGCTGACCGAAGACTGTATCTGTATCTGTATAACAGCAGAAAAATCAGAAAGTAAATTTACATAACTGAGTAATAGATTACAGTGAT
Organism: Argyrosomus regius; assembly: GCA_946959425.1. Lineage (NCBI taxonomy): Eukaryota > Metazoa > Chordata > Actinopteri > Sciaenidae > Argyrosomus > Argyrosomus regius. The sequence continues at coordinate 7,555,373 of OX336899.1, read as the reverse complement.
ACCTTCTTGCACATGTATTCCTTGCAGACAGCCTGTTTAATTCCTTCTCAGGCGATGCCGTTTTTCTCCCATGCAGCCACAGACTGCGGTGTGATGTCCTCTCTCCTCCCCGCCTCTGTAATTGAAGCGGTGGTATGCCAGGAATCCTTTGGAGTTTTTGGCCCAGAGGGAGGTGGTGATCAGCTCACTCACTAGGCTCTGGGTCAAACCAAGTTCTCGGCGGACTCCCATGCCGTTTATGTGCCAATATAAACCTCATCGTAAAAGGTCTGTCATGACCTCTGACCTCGCTGCTCTGGCATTCGTTTACGGCAAGAAAAAAAGAACTATTTTATCTGCGCCGTTCGTGAATTAAACAGCGATGAGCTTAGTTTAGGTTCGTACACACACCATCAGATAAGTGAACAATCGTCATCGCTTGATCACATGATTGTGGGAGTGCAGATTGAGCTTTCCGAATGACTGATGGTGAATAAGCTGTCAGAGTGCTTCTGAGAATACAAACAATATCACAGAGTTTCATGCGCTCACTCTGCAGAGCGCTGATGTAAAAATAGTTCAATTCATGGCAGAATGGCCCTGATTTTTGTAACATCCTGACTCAAGAGGATTAAGCAGCGGATTATAGTTTTTTTTTTTTCCCCCTCTGTGTTGTATTTCTGTCTCCATGGCGAAGGCATTGTTGTCTATGGTGCGAGGGGCAAGCCCCTTCTATTGGATAGATGCAACCAAGCATGCTGTACAGCTGTAGGCTTTTAGCCAGCAAGGAGAGCCTTTTACTGCCCAGTGAATGTGCCAATTAGAGCCACAAATAGACTCAAAGACAGACAGAGAGTGTGTGTGCTTTGTAGCGATGGCCACGCACGTGTGCAGGCACTTCTCAAAGACAACACATGCGCATTCACATATGCAGCTATAATAATAACTGCACAGAAGGCCGGTCTCAGCTCTGTAAATAACTGTTTCACTAATGAGTGTTTCTCAGCTCTCACAGAAACATCTAATCATCAGTGATTATTTAAGACTAACGCAGAGGTTTTCCCAGAAATGGCTCATACCAGTAAAAATGGTGTTTGTATATACAGCCATCATACACTGGACTCTCTGGTGGTCATTTTAAGGGCACTTTAGTTCACCCTCAGGATTCGGACACTCGAATAAAATGGCAGACAGTAAATACAGTGCACTATAAAGCAAATAGGAGGCACTTTCCATTCAACGTGGCTCCTCTTTCCCTACGCTCCCGTCTCTTCCTGCAAGGATGGAGGAGTTGTACTCACCAAACAGGACATCCTCGTTCCTCCCAGCATCAGTTTAGGAGGTAATTACAAATGACGCATGGCATCTCTGCTGTCAAATCTGTGGAGAAAGAGCGGGAGCAATAAAAACTATATCTAAGCTATAAATGTTCTGAATAAAATCTATAGCCTAATTAGTCTGTGAAAGAGCTCAGGTGGGTCTGACGTCCTTGCCAGGCTCTGGATGATGTTGTAAGACTATAGCGATAACCTCCACCGTGCAGCTATAGAGCGGTATATATTTTCCTGAAGGGCGGAGATGCACGTGGAACAAAACAAATGAGGAAGATAAGTTGCCTTTAACTTACAAAGAATATTTCCATAATTCAGATTCTACATTTTTAGTAATAGATCATAAAATAGTCATAATATTTAAGTAAAAGCTCAAGCTTTTTACATGTGAATATCTGCTGCTTCGTGTCACTCTTTCATGGACCAAATAATTACTTGATTATAATCTTTATTTTTTAAATAACTGAATAATAATTAATCTATAATATATCACATATTTGTTTTAGTTTTCTATGTTCTATATATTTAAAGTATATATATCCATCTAGCATGGGACCAACATGCGCATACAGCAACAGGAAAAGCAGCATTTATACAGCAGATCTGTTGTGCGGACAGAGCTGATTTGAATTGTTAAAACACGGGGCGCAGACATATGGGCCTCCAGAAGCACATGCATATGCAACAGATGACAGTTACATCCGTGTCGACCCAAAGTCAAGAAATCTTCCAAAGTCAAGGCAGCCTTCACATTCAGTCACCCCTACACTTCCTGTGCTCATTTGACATCTTTAACAGCGTCCTCGATGAAAACTGCACAAAATGTCAAAAAAAAAAAAAAAAAAAAAAAAAAAAAAAAACCGTGAGACCGACTTAAAAGATGCCAGAAGGAATCTGATTAAACTTCCTGTAACTTTATCTGAGCATGATGCTGGCTGTAACTGGCTCTGAACGTTGAATATAAGCAGCACGCCAGACTCCATCTTGTTATTACATATTTGGCTCTCCAAGCAAGAGAAACTGTCGGCTATCAGATATCTGTCTACCTGTCAACTCTCATATTCTGGCATCGTTTCCTGCAGTTAAGACTTCGCTCCTAATCAAATACACCAGAGTTCTCACGGAAAAAAGGGGACGTTAAAGACAAATTCTGAAAAATAAAATTCAAGATCAGCGTCTGTTTCTGGTAACACTATCCCTGTCCGCAGTACATGCTGTCAACAGATTTCAATAGGGACTATTTTTTTTTGCCAGAAAGTTTGAGGTCTGCTGAAAGCCCCTTTTGGACATGCACTTTACTTAAAGGTCCAGTATGTAAGATCTAGGGGGCTCTATTTACAGAATATGGCAGGCATGGACTATAATAAGCATGTTTTTATTTGTTTATAATCGCCATTTTTGTGTGTTTTGCAGCCTCCGTAACCTTTCAGTTGCGCTAGAAGGGAGAAGGTGAGGCAAAGGGGTTGCAATCACCAACTACACCATTAGATACCTCTAAAGCCTACATGCTGTTCCTTTAACTATCCTGGCAATTTTACATGTCGGACTTCCACCTGCATTAAAGTCATAATGGCAATCTGAGTAGCTCCTACTAACATTTACATAACACTTAATGTAAAGGGCGCAGCAGCACAGGGTTAAATTACAGAGATGTTAAAGGTGCATTAAATTATATTTTATCTCGGGTGGATCAAATGACTGTATGTAATGGGTCACTTGTAATGAGAATTATCACGTGTTCCCCTCAGTTCTGCAGAGGTTTATTAGCCTCTTTGAGTTCATTATTTTGGTTTTATGGCCCGCAACTTTACAGTTGCTAGGCAGATAATTTTCTCAGGAGTTGGTGGAGACCAAAAACAGAGCTAAAAGAGGCTATGTTGGACTTGGACTCTCAGAAACATGACTCCTAATTATTAAAATCTTAAACTGGATGTGTCAATAAGCAATAAGGCTTTTTCTGTAGTGGGGTTGTCCTATTTGAACAAAACATACATTTATGTAAGGGACAGATATGTAGTAATGTTCCATAGTCTATGTCTGCTCCACAAGGAATATTTTTACCTCTATTGTACTGAGGTGACAGAAATCTCAGACAGATATCTTAAAACATAGACGAATAAAACCAGAAATATATGACAAGATATCACCAGGTGTAAGGACAGGTACGCAAGCATATTGCTGTCACGTCAGAAAAAGAGAAGAATAGTAACGTTATAAAAAGATGTTTTTTTTTACGTTATAACGACATACAACCGTACCACATTTTGAGAAACCTTTCTTGGTCTCGCAATATGTTGTAAAAACAGGAAAATATCTTGTTATAACCTGAAAAACATCCTGTTATAACGATTTGATAATGATTTTTCTTGTTTCTAGCGTGGCAGCAATATGCTGCCGCTGTTACGGGATAGAAAGGATGCAGAGCAGTTTAGAAAGTGACATCTTAACATTATTTGCATAAGCCCTGAAATGTCCATAAAAGAAAGACGGCTTGAATGTGTACGCGTGTCGTCAGCGCTGACAGGCCTTTAGGGACGAAGACAAAACTTTGTGCCACGAACACTCCTCCCCCTCTCTCTTTTAGTTGTTGGGTCCTGAGGCGTTGACACAGCAGGATTAGTTTGATGGAACTGGTTTGACAAGCGGGAGACCATAACCTCTTTGAATAAAACACAATTCAGAATGCTCACATTGGAAAAGAAACACTCCTCTATCTGAACCCGCAGCCCTCTCTGCTCCCTGTTTTTCCACCTCAAACTCTCAGCCAGGGATGGAATGGATGAATAAACTGACCTAGATTCACCTACAAATCTGATTTCTTAACAAACCAGACTGCTTTTGATAGAATGTTTCATTATTCCCAGGAAAGCCTTACCTGACACTGAGGCCCTGACATAAATAATAGGCATGTACAAAAATAATACATGCTCTGCCATCCATATAGAAATAGCATTCATAAATATATTGCAAAGTGTGAACTTCCACAGTTGCTTTAAATCTGGTATACTGTATGCAGACTTCAGATCTGAGCTGAGTGCTACAGAGAAATACAGAGAATGAAAGCATCAGAGTGGGAGACATTTTATTTTTGATCATCCACAAACTTCCATATAAATCAGTCCACTGTAGGAAGCGGCAAACCACGTGGCTGTGAAGTGAAGCCAGTGCAGAAGTGCCAAAAACTGCAGTTCCTTTAACGACCACTTGAGGCTGGCTACAGAACGAGTCCCCATGTTAAAATGTTCAGCTTCACAGCAGAAATAAACATGTTTACAGCCTGGTACAAAAAACAGTTTTAGTCTCTAATTTAGTCTCTCTTTAGTCGCTAATTTCCCCATTCATGACAACTGTACTGAGTCTGAATTTTTTATAGACCTCACCTGTTCAAATTATAATAAGGCTTAAAGTTATACATAATTAACAGTGTGGCTGCTTTGATTGACAGGTGGGTGCTATTAAAGGTGACTTGTTTGAACAACCAGGGATCATTCAGCCTGCCTCAGCTCCACCCACACTGTATGTCTTTGTTTAACTTTGGAATAGTGGAAAGCCGGAAGAGGCAGGACTGCCAAGATGGCGACTCTTCATAAACCCGTGGGTGATGTAATGGAGACTATGTTTATACTTTCCAGACTTGTTTCAAATGCATCATAATCTTACATATTGCATCTATATTTTTCATTCTCAACTAACCTTGTTTGTACTCTTTTTAGATAGCTGACCCGACAAGACTAAATATTTATAAATAAATATTCAGTATATAAATATGGTGAGAAAGTTGTTTGTTTGGGTTTTTTTTTTTTTTTTTAACCAGGCTGTAAACAGAGTTTGCCGCTTGATACAAACAGCTGACTGATCTGTGTGGTAATAATACAATGCACCACGTTGTTGGGCTTATGCGTAACAATGCTGAAGGTCTTCTGTTAGTACCAAAGAAAGAATTTGTCTGACAGCGAGGTAAAACTGTGAAAATACTCTTAATGTAGCGTACGCTTAAACTGATATTAATTTTTTTGAAGTGGGCCTTTTTTATGTGGCTAGAATGTGTTTCTTTTGCTGACCTTGTCCACAGCAGTGCACAGCTCTGCTTCTCCAAACTTAGTATGGATAAGTACCTCATACAGCCCCACTACTTTACTTTGTGAATGTGTTGTTGACGCAGGTTTGTCATGGGGTACTTTGCACACCGGTTTTGAGATATCCTGCTGACTAACAGACAAAAACAGGACTAAAAATAAAAATCTCTTTGGTGTACCAATGCATTATGCAGGAGTTTAGAAAACTGGTAACAAGATTGAATATGCATATTTCTGCTTATGTGGATAAACACTGATTTTGGGCCGTGCACACACACATATTCGCTATGAGTTTTATGTGTCTGGTCCTGGGTTTATATGTAGGTTTAATCAGTAGTAAAATGCACATTCAGGTGTCTCTTGTACTTATATCCTTCCTGTTTATTTCCCATTACACCCCTGCCCACATACGCAGCAGCGCTTGGCCCAGCACCACCCTCCTCGCTTCTCACAAGCCTACCATGTGCTTTCCATATCTTTATTTACTCCCCGCCGCCCGCTGCTGTTGCAAGACGGCCATGACGGGTAGCCCTGTTGAGCTGACAATTTACTGCAGAGATAGAGAGCGAACAGAGGACATGGATCTGCCGTGGCCCTTTCTCTGCCTGCGTTCTGCCTGTCACTGTAATCTATACAGCCTCCACCACCACCGCCACCACCCCCCACCCCCCTCCCCGGAGCTAGCACACACTCCATAATGTGATTTGTCAACGTTGTACAACATAAAAGAAGCCCGAGCGTTAATAGAGAGAGAAAAATCAAACGAAAGAGGGTCAGCGTCACAGAGGTGTGACGGGAAATAGATATGATTGTTATGCCTCCTCTCCCTGCACTGAAATCTGCTGCTCAACCGCTGATGTCGACCGCCTCGTGTGTTTTTCAGTCATCACCACACGGCTTGAATTTTTTTTGTGTGTGTGTGTGTGTGTGTGTGTGTGTGTGTGCTTTTTTTTTTTTTTCCCAGTGTGTGCTCATGTTGTTGAGGATGTGTGAAGTGAAGTACCAGTGTGTGAAGTGCTGTTTCACATACTGCTGTGGACGGTTATTTGTTGTTTGAGGGATGAATCCTTTCTAGTGTTTGTCAGGAGAATTAGCACTCGCCTGCTCAAACAGGTTTCCTCGCTGTGAATGATGGTCCTTTAGTCCTTTTGGTTTTATGTGCGAGTTCGTCATTAAAGGTACCCTGTGGAGATTTTATTGTAAACACATTTGCTTCATGTTGGACTGCATTCCATGATTTACAAAGAAAACTGCAGTTAGAACATATATCAAAGTGAAATGTTGTTTTTTTTTAATCATAATTGAAATTGAATGTTTTTTTTTTTATTTTCAATGATGAATATTCCTCACTCGGTCGACCCTGTCAGTCAAAACCTGTTCGGATCAGCCACTTTGTTTAAGGATTAGTTCAACATTTTGAGATATTCACTAATTAGCCTTTTTCCGGAGATTTAGAAGATCAATATCGTCCTCATTTCTCTGTGTTAAAGGGCAACTACAGCCTCATTATTTAACAAGGTAGTTTTTCTTCTCAGCCTTACCACAAGGTTATTGTGGTTGTTAAGGCTTTAAAAAGGGCAACAGATTTTTCTCGTACAATGCAAATGTTTAATTGGCAAATAATTAAATTGTTGGCTCACATGATGAAAGAAATATTTGGTGTTGTAGATCAGGAACATCCTTAGTAGGAGAGCAAATTATTGCAAGTATGTTACAATCCATTCAGAAATATAGGAAAGGGAAGCATCACAGTTAATGCCAGTTATTGCAAAGAGTGCAGATTTACTTGGATAGTAGAGACAAAACAACACAATTTATAAAATTGAGGTGAAGCGTAAGGGGACTGTGTGTGGAGCCAAATCAATGAAACACATATAAAAACAACTGACTTCCTATCAACCCAGGATTACTGCTACATTGCTGGATAATCAACAAATCCTGTGCTGTCTCACTGCAGTGACCTTACCTGAGGAAGCAACCCACTCTATACCTAGTGAGCTAGACAGCAGCCAGTTTCCTATGTGTAACGGTGCACAGGTATGTGGGTATAAATAAAATAATCTGCAAACCCTGCACAGTCCCACAGCCGCTAAACAAGTGCCTCAGCAAGTTCACAATTCGCAAAGTGAAAGTGAAACAACCACGCAGCAAGCAGAGATCAGAAAACAAGTCAAGGTTGACATCCAGCAGGAGACGGTGGAGAGTGTTCGACCAAGTTTAAGTGCTGCTATTCTGCTCAAACTTGCTGAAAGTTGCATTTAAAAATCACTAAGGTTACGAATAAAAATGAACTCCAGACACGTTTTTTAAAAACAACACATGCTTTTAAGTGCTCGTAGAAATGAGCTCCTCTCGTAAAAATCAGACCAAACTGTTTGTGAGAAGTCAGCATGAGACAACACAGTATACAGTATGACTGACCTGGATTTATCTGCTCACAGACACATGAGCTCATTCATTCCTGTTATTCAGTTTGCATGATGGCACCTCGTCTCTATACACGTGTTGTAACTGTTGAATTACGTGCTACAATAAGCTGTTTAAATATCAAATGGTAGATGGACGTACATAAAGTGACCGCATTGGATGCCATGCAAGGTGCCAACTGCTCATCAGAAGCTAATCATACTCACACACACTCATACACTAATGGCATATTGTTCAGTATCTTGCCCAAGGACACTTCGACATGCAGCCTGGAGGAGCCAGGAGATTACTGGACGAACTGCTCTACCTCGCCTGATTGATCCTGGATTTTTGAGACTAAAAACAATATTGATATTTGTCATTTGCGATGATTTGAAAAACTGGATCATTGACTGACTTTTTTTAGTGGAAATATCGACTTGTCATAATGGTGTTTTCTCAGAAATATCTTCTTTTCTGTGCTGCAATTTCTTCTTCTTTCTGTCACGCTGAAAAAGGATAAATCTGTTGGGCTCTTCTTAATAGATCTGTATAAGTGGCCATTCACACCATGAAAAGGCTTGGAAAAGTTAATAAAAGTGACTATTTCTGTTTGTGGTTGCTAACCAGATCACAGTCAACACAGTTTATTGAAAGGGTCTTGTTTGCTCTATTAACAGAACAGTGCAGCTTCGCTTTTGTGGAGCGGCAGAGCTGAGTTCTTACGGTACTAAGCTAATCAAGGTTCAAAGCTCATTCATCTGTTATTCTACAATACATGGTTGCGCAATGAAGTTGTAGTGCCTTTATGCTCCACAAGAAAAATGTATTATTTTGTGCCGGAGTGTGGAACATGAGGTCTAACAGCCTGAGGAAAGAAGCTGCCCTGTATGGTGGTACAGCAGCGGAGACTTCTGTATCGCTTGCCAGACAGCAGCAGGGTGAACAGGCTGGCAGCCTGTTTTAACCCTCAAGTTGTTAAAGTCATCAGCTGCTTGGTCAGTGGCCCTACACGTCAAACTAGGACACTCGCCCATCTAGCAAAATGTTTTGATTTTCCGTTGAAGTCAGGTGACGTAGTATAAAGAGCCAAAAAGTCTAAATATGAAGGAGTTTGGCAGGTTGAAAAATTTCTGAGTAACCCAGAGTTCAGTACTAACCCAGGGGAAACCACTGACAGTATAAAGAATGGACAGCATATCTGTGACGTCACCTACAGGTTTCTGAAGACCCGTTTTGAAGCTCAAAATCTGCTGCGCTGCCTCTAATCTAAAAATCAGCAAAGACGTGGATCATCAGCGGACCTGAGGCGGGCTGAATGACGCCTGGTTGCTCAAACAAACCACCTGTAATGGCACCTACAAACAGTTTTTTGTACCAGGCTGTAAACATGTTTACTTCTGCTGTGAAGGTGAACATTTTAACATGGGGACTCGTTCTGTAGCCAGCCTCAAGTGGATGTTTGAGGAACTGCCATTTTTGGCACTTCTGCAATGGCTTCACTTCACAGCGACGTGGTTTGCCGCTTAGTGGAGACCAGACTAGAGCTAAAAGGAGAGTGAATATTGGACTTGTCAGGTGGGCGAAAGAGTTTCAAGTTCACGCCTGAACTCTAACTTGACTTCTCTCAATTTGGTGATTACGTTAAAGTTTGTTGTTTTGATTAGTTGCACATGATTTACACTGTAGTTGTTTGTGCAGGCCCTGAGATAAACTGGCAACTTGTCCAGGGCGTACCCTGACTCTTGCGCAATGCCAGCTGGCATGACAACCTGCAAGTGTTCATGGAAAATGGATAGATGGATGGATGGAGTAGATGAGTTTGCTCTTTTGCTGGTGTATGGGACCTAACCCAAATCTATAAAAAATGTTTCCTTCACCTCAGTGGTTGTGGAGAAACCTGATCTGGAAAAAACGCTCACTCACTATGGTGATAACACAAACATGGATGTAGCTCATACTGACTTAAGGGTGTGCAAATAAGTTCCCACTACAAAACCACCCCAACCAAATCCTGAACATAACCTCCTGTGAGGCCCTGCAAAATGTTCTCACTGTGGAAACACACTACTGTTACTGTCAGGTCAGACACAGGTCTGACTCTGTGTGGCATGTGTTAATGTGTAAGTGAGCAGAATGGAGGTCTCCCCCGTCCGAGAGCGAGAGAGCTTAAAGATGGCTTCTGATCACTCCGGGGGCCCCCGCCAGGTCCAGGGGCCGAAAGACGAGCGCTGAATGGCGAGCGACAAACTAACTGAAGAATAGGGCCACAGTGGGGCGTCTGTGGATGACTGGGTGATCTGAAACCTCCTCATTCTCTCCTCCGTTGTCTTTCTATGCCTCTCGCTCGGTCTCCGATTCTCTGTCTCTGCAGCTATTCAGAGCAGGTTGGGTGAGTCACACAGCTCCTCTGTTCAGGTCTCTCACTAGCTATCTCTCCTTTTTCTTCCTCCTCTTGTTCTCTTCCTCTTTGCCCTCTCCCTTCTACTTTCCCCCCGTATTCGCCTTTCAATCTCTACTGTATCTCCTGGTCCATCTGTGCACTTCAGATGCTCGGATGGACAGATAAGCACTGATTGGGTTTCGTGGGGGGGGACGGCGGCGGGTGGAGTTGTATAGAGGAGGAGGAAGAACAGAAGAGAAGAGTGGGGGTCTGAGAGAGCTGTCTCTTGTTTTCCGTGTTGTAGCTGTTGACTGTCGCTCTGTTTTGTGCCTTATCTGTTGAGGTTTCACATTTGCCACGGTAACAATGCAGGTCTTTGTGCAGCCAGGGCTGCTTTTTGTCCTGTTGTTCTGTTTCTTGAGTTGATACAGCAGGTGAACCACAACATCAGCGCTGTCCCCATTCTGTGTTTTCAAAATGTCATTTTTAGTTCTGACATAACCCACTTGGCACAGGTACTCAAACCTTGATGAGTTCACCTCAGAAACGGTTAGAACGCCTTATAAAAATGCTTTTATCTTATAAGTTTTTACTTTTAAGGGCTGAGAAAAGCTATTGCATCGTCCATCCAAGAGACTTTTAAAAATATTTATTTATTTATTTTTTATTTATTATAACACAAAGTTACTTCACCTATAAGACGCCTTGATCAGTGTAAAAAGATTTTTCTATGCTACACCAGTAGCCAAGCAGCAACTTTTTTCAATTTATTTGTGATTTTATAACACATATTTCAGTGCACAATGAAATGTGTTATATTATATAAATGATATAATAAATATATTCTATTGTATACATTTCAGTAGCAGTAGTTTGCTGACTTTACTCGTCTGTCACAACTCAACTTACTCACTGTCCTCCCTCTCTAACTTGTATTTTTGTCCATGCTCGTTCTGCTAGCCCAGTCCCCTTCCTGAACTCTGTCGTGTCTTTCCAGTGAACTGCAGGTGTAAGTAATAGCCTGGACTGGATAAACTGGATGAATGTCACCTCCCCTCCCTCCACCGCCCTCCCCCACCCACTCTTCACTCTACCTCTCCTCCTCATTTTTCTGGAACCCCCCAGGGTCTCCAGTGTCCTCTCCACTTTCCACGGCAGTGATAAGATGTCGACACGATTAAGAGCGAAAGCTAATCCGCCGCTCTGCCTCTCTCCCCTCGGCTGTACTGAATGCTCAGGCAACACAACACTGCCACGGCCGAGTCCAAAGAGCCGGACAGCCAGTCGATGGCAGGAACAGAGAGAGAGAGGGAGAGAGAGAGAGAGGGAGAGGGAGGGAGAGGGAGAGAGAGAGAAAGAGGAGGAGGCCAGGTGGACAAGGGGTTGGATTGTAGCTAAATAATTAATGGGCAGCACTTTCGTTTTTTAATCTGTAAATGAGAAGGCCTAAGATGGCGGGGCCGTCGCTCTGACACCCTATCCCTGGCCCATTAAGATAACAAGATGTTGGATAATGATCTCGGTTAAGGTGCAGTTTATCAGTCCAGGGGGAAGTGGCCTCGTCTCCCAGGTGGCTGGGCCCGTGTCCCTTGATGCCCCGACATTACATCTGAACATGGCCTTATCTACAGAATAACATGGAAAGAGTTCAGGTATGAAGAGCACTGCAGTAGTATAAACATAAACAGAATTAACCTTTAGGAAACTGCTGATTATAGATATTAAGTGAAACCACATGAAACCTTACACAGTAGTACACTGTTGCCCATAAAGTTGGAATAAAATGTTTTTACCTCTTCTCATGAAATAAATGTGAAAATGTGATTTATTTTTGATAGATAAACTTTATTGATCAGTCTCGTCCAAACATATCACAGTGAAAATTAAACCATAATTAATCTGATGTGTTTAAATATATTGATATCATTTATATTGTCAGATTTAGTCATAAAGATCTACTAGGTCCAAAACCTCAAAAGGTGATGCATTTACTACAGTTTTGCAAAGCTATGCATGATGATCGAAGCTTCTCTTGATGATACCTTTGTGTGGTTAGTAGACGTTAATATGAACTTTATATTAACACTGTGGAAAAGTGTCCATGTGAATCTACTAGGGGTGGGTAAAATCTGCTATATCACACTGTGATATATTCGTAGTACATTTTCTACATCTTATATCTCATACAGACAGTTTTTGGCTGGTCCAACGTATTAAATACTTGACCGATCAAATATTTTTTGATTGGTTGCACACAACATCCCTTAAAAATCTTATTTTTGCTGGGTATGCAGATGTACTCCAGGACATACATACTGTTGGGTGTGGTTGCAGATGCAACAAAGCGTTGACCACACCCAACTACTCGAGGTGAAACAGACTGGAAACATTAAGGATAGTGAAACACTACATCCTGGTGTTAAGTTGCTCTTTATTGAAGTGATGCCGTGGCAGAAAAACAGTAAAAATCTCAGACAATCATCTCATGATATATGTCGTCATATTGCACAAACCTAACATATCTCTATTTTTCCCTCTTCATAAGACTAAAGTTTTTAGTTCATGAACAGTTGGAACACAAGATTTTTAACAAAACATCAGGCACTGACAAGCAAAGTTCATTTCCTGTTTCCAACCGACAGTCAGCGTTGGTGTCTTGTAACCATGGTTGTTTCCTAACCTTAACCCTTGTGTTTATTGCAACCATGACGACGGAGCTCCTCTAACCTTAACAAAGTAGTAATTTCAATTCAAACCATGATGTTTTCCTTAACCTTAAGTAAGTGCTTGTATAAACCAACACCATAATCATTCCAAAACGCCAATCAACTTGTTTTTCTGCCTCAACCTAACCAAACCTCAGAGCAATGCCGCATCATTAAAGGGATTGAAGTGTTTTTTGTTGCTCAATAGTATCTGATAAGACAAACACTCAGATTCCACTTTAATACAACAGTTCATTAATAAATCGTCCTTTTATGAAGGTTATGATGTTTGTTTTTGTTTCAGGGAGCTGTTGGTTTGTGGTTGAATTGTATTGCATTATACAGAGAGGTATTCCTGTTATATGGCTTTATTAATATACATGAGATGGACCAAACAATGGAACATAATAGAATGAATAAGTCCCTTATGACCTCGATCAAAACAACTCTTCTGACTGTTTGGGTAGTGCATACAAAGCAGTTTAATTATTATCATTTAGCAAAGCATTATGTGAGTTTGGGGAACTTCATGGGCTTTAAATTTGATTTCACATGAACCTACATTTATTTGATATCCTTTCTATTTTTCTTTCTATGGTCCATTCTCCTATTTATATTCATGCCTAAACAAAAAGAGGATAAGAAAATATTGGATTCGAATAATACTCAAAAGAAGCTCATCCTCGGTACAAAAGCCATTCAACAACTTTAACACAAGAATATTGAAATAACCTTCAAGAACTCATGTTAGTTGAATTGTTATTTTCTGCAGACAGTTACTATAAGAGGATAAACTGAGTTTAAGGTGAGCTCGGCCTCCTCTGTATCCTTCGATTCAATCCTTCATGTCCCCACAGCTGAAACCTCTGATCCTATCGTTTATTTAGCCCCCCCGCCTACCCTGCTGCACTCTACCTAGGTAAACACCTTTGTACAACACTCCAGCTCAAGGGTGTCCCTTAGTTGTACATTTATAAGCTTCAAATGAGTAAACCTGCAGGACATATGCTGGCAAATATCAGAGCAGTCTACTACAGACTCAGGTCAACACTTTTGTCCTGTGGTGGCAGAGAGGAATGAAAAGAAAGATGAGGAAGAGAAAGGAAAAAACAGATAAGCAAAAAAAAAAAAGAGAGAAGTAAAGAAAAAGAATCAAGGCAAAAGAGCAGATGTGATGATTGTGTGAGTCTCAGTGTCAGACAGCGGTGTTACCCTGGAGGTTTGTAGAGATGAAGCGCTTTGAGTCGCGGCATCTGTTTGCTACTGCTGCTGAAAAACCCATGGAGATACACAACTTCTACACACACATTATACACACAATTACAGCCTGCATACAGTACACACGCTTTGCTTATACAACGAGGACTTGTCTTGTGACAGGACAGTCAGTGGTTAAAGTCTGAGGACACACAGGGTAGGGATGTTACAGAGAGCCAAAAGTGACTTGGATGGATGTGGATGAAACCAAGTTACGACCCACACTGCCACACCTATCCTTGGTGAAGTTGCAAAAGGTGTCAATTTCTAATAACTCCTGATATAGTGCATGTCTTAAAATAAACAAAGTTAAAGCCAGGAGCATCAATTCTTCAGAAATACTTCCACAAAATGGTGAATGAGAGATTGCTTTGAGTTACAGAACTTAGCTGAACAGAGGCTAGTTCGGACGTAACATCCTGACTCTGTTTCTCTATTTACTGTTTACCTTAAACCTTCCCTTGAACAGCAACTGTCCAACCATAGCTCAGCAACCATAAGCTCCAAACACATCAATATATCAAGGCAATAATAAGCAGCCAAACAGGACATGTAGCCTATGTAGCCATCAACTGCATTCAGACGTCTTGTTTCGGTATTCCTGTTTTAAAACAAGTCAGCTGGAGACAATAAAAGGCAAAAGGAGATGGTATTTTCAACCAACTCATATGGCTAACAGTAATTTAATTAGCTTACCAACTAGAGCTGATCAAATCTGCCTGCGACAGTTGTCATCTCGCGAAATTGAAAAGAGAATTCTGTTTTTGTCTATTTCTGTCTGAAATCAACGACCCGTTGACCCAAAAACCCAGATTTTAATGGTAAATCTTCCACTGTTATCATTGTAAACTTAATGTCCAAAGCTTAATGCGCAACAGTAACTAAGGGCTTAGCAAACAGTCATTGTTTAGTATGGTACTATGGTAACGTTAATTTAACTGACCAAACAAAACAGTCGTATGTGCTGCACATTTTACCATCTTACAAACAAGAAAAGCCATCAAAACACACAATCACAATACCATCTGCAGACAATATGGATTTGCATGTGGAGTATGTTCCTGATGAAACAGGATAAATCTGAGAAAAGACGATGAGTCAGAGGCAGAGTTGAAGTGAAATGAGCTCTGACACATTCAGATAAATTTCAGCAACCTAGTCTAAACTGTGCCAGGGAGGCTGTCCAGTGTGATGCCCTAATAATTGCCCTTTTTAAAAATAGAAATCACTGCTCCAATCTACCATGATGCAGACTCTGCCCCTGACTTCCACACATTGAAGTGTCAGCTAAAACAGTCCAACAATGTCTAGTGCCTTCAGCATCTTGCTGCTTAACTTAACTACCTCTGAGACCCCTGTCTAGGATATGAGTGAGGCCTCCCCCGAGTCTTCAAACTCTGCCACTTCCACAGAGGACATATTGGTGTGGGCTCAGGAGTTACCTAAAGTGCTGTTTCCACTGCTCGACCCCAGTCTGGGTCTACTCCTCTGCTGAACACAGCCTGAGGCAGGCCTGCTTTCCCTTTGTGAGTCATCTGATGGTTTTCCAGAACTTCCTTGAGGCCTTCGAAAGTCCTTCTCAATAGCTCCCATGAACTCCTTTCACACCTGGATTTTTTACTTCACTAACCCCAGCCACAGCTCTTTTAGCCTCCTGCTACCTATCACAGACACTCACCTGAGTGTCCAAGACACATAGCCGGAGATCTGATGATATCACCACAAAGTCGAATATCGATCTTTGGCCTAAGGCGTGCTTGTACCAAGTATACTCGTTAATTACCCTATTCTCGAACATGGTGTGTGTTATGGCCAATCCATGACTAGCACAGAAGTCAAGTAACAGAGCACACTCAGATGTGCTTCTTCCCATCACCACCCTCCAGGTTTCTCCATCATTGTCCATGTGAGTCTTAAAGTCCCTCAGCAGCACTATAGAGTCCCTAGACTCCAGGAAGGATATTCCAAACTGCTGATTCAGTGCTTGGGGACAGCACTTTCTCTTAGTTGTCACACAGGGGCAACCTTCGTATTCTCTGAGGAGAACTCAGCACTGCTTGCTTAGTCAAGGGCTCATAAGTATCTCCACACCCTGCCCTGTCCTTCTCACCCTGGGCAACACCAGAGAAAGAGGGAGTCCAAAATGAAAGCTGCAGTTTGGTTCCCACATGTTCCTGCGATCCGGCTGATGATTCACCCAGAACTAAAGTCTATTTCCATGGGTTGTGGGCCCACGGGGCGTCTCCTTGTAGTTCTTTCAGTGCCAACCAGGCTCCATGGATCAAGGTCCAGTTTGCAGATGCTCTTGCTCCAGAAATAGGTCCTAGTTGCATCTTCTTTTTGGTTAATTAATGTGGAATCTGTGATTCATTCCAGCTTGATGGACCGTACTAGAAGCTACTACCCCAGACAACCACACCTTCCAGGGTCACAAGGGGACACACATAACCCTCCATCACTTCTCCACTTCTTGGAGGACATAGATGAAAAAAGTTAGCAATGAGCCTTGCTTCTCAGGCCTTGAACAAATCTTCCCCAGCTCAGTTGCTCAGTGAACAAGTGAGTTATTTAAGTTAACACTTTATTAAAGAGACATGTTTGTACACTATATTCATGTGTCAGGACTGATTGCAAACCTCAGCGCTTTTGTATAGTAGGTTATACTCTGACAAAGCAGTGTGCAAGCTATTGTGATATATTCCTGTATTTTGAACTCCCAGACATATTTGTATTTAATGTATTATATCCATAGTGTGCAGCAGTATTTAAATCAGGGCACTACAGGCCTTGAACAGTCAACAAACCTCCCCCAGCTCCTTTGCTAACCAGACGATAAGACACGATTTACTTCCATCTCACAGCTATGCCACTTTTGTGTAGTAGTTTATACTCTTGACAGAGTGGGGTGCAATCTATTATGATAGCTTCCTGTATTTGGGTCTCCCTGACAAACCTTGACAGGGTAGCATTGTCAAGATGAGTTGGTATAAGTCAACACCATCGATTTGCATTAAGTTCACCATAGTTATATTTAACGCAAAAGTTTACTTTGCCTCTGTCAATGCATCCATTAATCGAAATTATGAATATTGCTGATTTGAACGGGACACAAACCTGAATTAAGATGTTTTTAAAGCAGCTGGAAGAAGGCCTAATTATTCAAAAAGTCACCTAATAACCTCTCGTGTCAAAGAAAAGATGAATTTACTCACTGCAAAAACTTGTCATTGTGCATTAAAACTACATTTCCAGTAAGAGTACACAATCTATAACTTTCTCATGCCAGAAAAACGTTGTTTTCTATCCCCGTCAGTATATATATTCAATGTAATATATCCATAATGTGGATGAGGAAAGTTTAAATGAGGAGCACTGCAGCTCAGGCCTTGAACTGTCAACAAACCTGCTCCAAATAGCTGAAGCTCACAAAATGCAAATCTATCTAGGGAGACAGTCTGCAGTTAGAGCACAACACACAAACTGTAGCAGCTCTGGCTCCCAGTATAACCCCGAGCACACTGTACACCACTTATCTCACACGCTCACACACACACACACACACCTACACACACGCACACACATACACACACACAGATTTCCAAGGCTAAGTGACCTGGATGCTCTCAGCTTTGAATGACATAAGTACCTGACTAGCCTTGGATTCTGCACCCAACCTGAACACACTTATATGGCAGCTGATGGCGATACAGGCCGCTTCCATGGTCATCCATCAGACCCCACAGGTAATGTCTACGAACACACTCGGCTTACATCAGCCAGGATAAAGGCCTCTATTAAGAAAATGAATAATACCAACTGAGGGGAGGTGACCTCGGACCAGTCACGTGTCGTCAAGGCTGGGACACGATTGGCTGCTTTTGGTTAGTGTCTTTGCTACAGAAGGGGCGGTCCAGAGGTTGACGGATGCTCGAGGCCGAGGCAAGATGGGCTACAGAGTCAGCCGTTTCAGTCCTGTGATCTAATCTGTTACCCATCATGCATCCTGCTTCACTAATGAAAAGGCAAGGTCCCATCCGTCACAGGCAGCTATGGTAAATGGAATTTTAACCCCCCCTCTCCTCTTATACTGAACGAAGCTCCTCAGGCAAAAACGCCTGCAAACATGTGCAAAAGAGCCTGGATGATAGACGATCATTGGAAAAGACCCCAGAGCAACAGCAAATTAATATCAAGAGGGAAAAAAATCTGTGAAGACTTTCACTTCATATAGATGCTCCTCTGCTTTCTGTCACTTTGCTCAGCAACAAACAGCAGCCTCTGCCGTGCTGTGTACCAAGACTTTCAAGGAGGATCCACATTGTCTTCATTATTGATCTCCTTCAAGCATGAAGCCCATCACACGTGGAGTGTCACACCACATGGTTACATTTGGTTTTAGATGAAGATGACTCAAAAAGGTCATATCTGTTGTCATACAAGCATAACAAAAGAGCAGCTGCAGAGGGGATATTAAAAGTGTTCGCGTACTGTCTTGGCCTCGTGCAGATTGAAGGTACCACACTGACTTAAAGAGATTCAAAAGCTCAAAATAAATCTCCTCTTGGTCAGAGAAATATTGTAAGGACACTGAGATCCTGAGCTAGGCCTGTGACAATAAACTATCAAAACTAGCACTGCATTCCCACACTAAAATAAATCATATTCATACATAAATAGCCCCTAAAAAGTTGTTGTTTTCTGCTACAACAAAAGATTCTTAACATGTTACAGTAAGAAATACATAGCAAAACATGAAAAGAAAAATTTGAGGACGTGCTAATAAACTATGTGATGCAAATATTCTTATAGTCTAGCTTTCTATAAGTCAAAATAAACACAACAGATGTCCTCCACCCACACCTTCCTTACCCACGGTGTTGGATCGGGATGAAGACATGACAGACTAGAAATAGTTTTTGTTGACTTAGATCCAAGCACACACCTATTGTATACATCTACTATATTACTCTGCTGGCCACTATAACCCACAAGCTAACAGTCTTATATGATGTTTTATATGATGGTCGATTTTAGTCAAAAGTCAAAAGTCAAACGTTGAAGACTGAACCTGATGTTTGGCATCAAAAGACAAGAGAGAGATTTTTATATAAAAAGACTTTTCACCATATATTTGTCACATTCCTCACCATCTTATGTTAGTCTATATTGTATTTTAATGATGCACGACAAGTCATGACAAGTGGCTTTTATCGTCATTTCAACCATGTGCACAGTACGCAGTGAAACGAGACAGCGTTTAGGGCCAGGGTGCTACATGAAACATAAAACATAGCGCAGACAGGACTACATTAAAGCGCACACACATTACAACATAAAATGCAACGAGGTGCTGACACTGCACAACGTGCAGTATGATTTGACAAAATACAGACAGACAGCGGCGTTTGTACATACGCTACATATGGTTTTATACAGTATGACTATAGTGGGTATGTATAGTAATGAGGTAGATATTAAATGACTGTCCAAATCTGCAATTTCTGCACTCATGATGAAAAAGTTGAGCCTCTTTATATGCATGTATTTCTATACATACTGTACGTCTGAGTCGAATATTTGTGAAATTCAAGGACATTCAGTCTTCTGTTACAGTTCCTTTTAAGCAGTGTTATAAATGGGATTATCATGGCTACATCACTTCACTCTTTCTCGTCATTTTTAGCGAAATTAAAGCTGTAACTGTGATAATCCCTCCTCTCAACACAGAGCTCTTCCACTGTCACGAATATTGATCGAAGCGACGTGTTTTTTTTTTTAGGTGTTTTAACACTAAAACACTGAATGAGCCAAAGTAAGATCCATTACTTAACTACTGCTCCACTGAATTACAATGAAAGCCTCCTTTTGAAAGAAAAATTACTTTGGTCTTTCATAGAAGCTCAATGTCACCTTGTCAAGTTCATACGTGGCGCTTCACGCCCACAGCTGAACCAAAGTCCTCAGTTATTCTTCCATAGTGCACCAGCAGCCTGACTGTTTGATACCCTGAGGTTCTTCACTCTCCGTTCCCACTTGTAGTCTGTTTCTGAGCTTAAATTCAGCATTTGAAGCTCCACAGTGCTCCCAGCAGGGACACACCGACTCTCTTTTTCTCTCAGCCCTTAATGGCAATGAAAAGACAAAACCTCGAGCACATTGTTATACCGACTGTCGTGACATTATGATATCCAGTTGCAGGAGAATTTCACTGGAGCTGTGTGAATGTTTTTAGAAAATAGGCGGCTACAGAAGATTAGAAGCAAAATGAGGTTAACGTCTTCTCTTCATGAACCACCGCCCTCTCTGTTTGTGTGTCTGTCTCCTCAGGGTTTTTTCCGCCGAAGCATCCAGAAGAACATGGTGTACACGTGTCACCGGGACAAGAACTGCATTATCAATAAGGTGACGAGGAACCGCTGT
The DNA here is from genome assembly GCA_946959425.1 of Argyrosomus regius. Taxonomy (NCBI): domain Eukaryota; kingdom Metazoa; phylum Chordata; class Actinopteri; family Sciaenidae; genus Argyrosomus; species Argyrosomus regius. Next base: position 7,534,816 of record OX336899.1, on the reverse strand, counting down.
CAGTACTGCCGCCTGCAGAAGTGCTTCGGAGTGGGAATGTCCAAAGAGTGTGAGTTTCAGACCCAATTTACAAAGTGTGCTGATATGGAATTAAATTAAAGTTTGTTATGGCCACTGGTCTCTGCTGTTTCAGAGGCGTTTCCACCATGAAAATGACACATTTAAACTGGGATACCAACAGAAAATACCATTTATAGTTAAGGTTGGGTACTGGTTCAATTCTTTTGTGGACTGTTAACACACCAATAATTATTTTATTATCTTAATTTGAAGAATATATAAACATTTAAACTCTTTTTTAAAGGTCCAGTGTGTAAGATTTAGGTGTTTCTATTGGCAGGAATGGAGTATAATATTTCTATGTATGTTTTCATTAGTGTACAATCACATGAAAATAAGAATTGTGTTTTTGTTGTCTCAAAATGAGCCATTTAAATCTACAGTGAGAGCGGGTCCTCTTCCACGGAGTCCGCCATTTTGAACCACTATGTTTCTACAGTAGCCCAGAACAGACAAACCAAACACTGATCTACATATGGACTTTTGCTTTTTATGCAGCCAGAGTTTTTCCTACATGCTTGGAAGGAGAGGGTGAGGCTTGGTTACAATCTGCAACTTCACTGCTAGGTGCCACTAAATCCTACCCACTGGACCTTTAATTTAAAAAATGTCTTTGTTTTAAAACAACAGGGGAAAGTCAGATAATTTTACTTTTTTACATGAGATATCATGTGTGATCTTGATTCAAGACAATTTGAAACAGAACTGGTGGCAGCACGGTGGTGCAGTGGTTAGCACTGTCACCTCACAGTAAGAAGGTTCCTAGTTCGCTGAGGTCTTTCTGTGCGGAGTTTCTCCTCGTGTCTGCGTGGGCTCTCTCCAGGTAATCCGGCTTCCTCTCACAGTCTAAAGACATGCACTTGATAGGTTAATCAGTGACTCTAAATTGGCCGTAGGCGTGAATGTGAGTGTGAATGGTTCTTTATGTGTCAGCACTGTGATGAGCTGGTAACTTGTCTGGGTTGTACCCTGCCTCTCGCCCACTGCCAGCTGGGATAGGATCCAGTCCTCCACGACACCTGATAAGGATAAGCGGTTACAGAAAATGGATGGATGGATCTCACATACTTGATACTTGATATAGTCAAACCAACACCCCTGTTCCTAGTGTTGCTGAAGAAAGGAATTCTGTGTCTATGTGTGATCAATAGTCAAAAACTGTACCCGGTACAGTCCCCAAATAGATGACTAGTACCTCAAATCTATTCACACACAAGTCTCAGCAAACATTAACATCTATAGGCTGCATCAACAACAAGAGACACGATGGTCAGGTGTTCACATAAGATCCCAGCTGCACCACAAAACCAGAAAAATATCTGTCTATTCAGGTGTTTCCTGAATTGCACCCCACTTTAACAATCCATATTGTGACTTTTTGCACAATATTATTTATTGGTACACCAACTTTTCCACCTCAGCCAATTTAAAAACTTTTTTTTTGTGAAATTTTGAATGTGTTTCAAATCTTTTGGCATTTCCAGTACCCATGAACATGGTGCTGAAAAAGAGGTCTAACCAGGCTACCTGCGAGGGTGTACCAAGGGTTTTCAAGGCCTTTAAAGTTCAGTATAAACTAAGGTACTTTTTTCACAGAACACAATTTGACATGTGAAAGCAGGAAAACAAATAATTAAATGAATGATGGCTGAATTTCACATAGCCGCTTCAGTTTCAGGCTCCTGCATGACTGTCATAGTTAATAAAGTAACGCCTGTGCTGTTCCTCCTGTGAAAAGTATTAAAAAAAAGAACTTTTTTCAGCCAGGTTTTACATCCACAAACATTGTTATGTTTCCTCTGTATAAAGATATTATTCAGCATTGTTTACAGTACTCACTAGGGGGGAAAGTGTTTCCAGTAATAGATTGTGAGGAGAGAATTACACAAATGAACTGCAAATGCAAATGACTGTGAAGCAAAGTGCCTGAAAGAGAAAAATACTGCAGTGCACTTACATTGGAAGTGGCATTTCAATTGGAGTATGACCCACATTTTTATTATAAACTTTTTTATCTGATTTACAGTTGTTATTTTAACATTAGCAATAAATACCAACAATATTCCAGGATCCTTTTCTCTTAAAAAACAGAAAATAACAAGACCTTTAATTCTCTCTAAAACACGCTGTGTTTGTAGTACACACTGAGTGTGATTTTCACTGCGAGTTTTCATATTATTAGCCTCCAATCTATTAATAAATATACAGTAGTCTGAATATTATATGTTAGAATCAAGTGGCAACCTCTCTGGCTGTGAAAAGAAGCCAATGCAGAAGTGCCAGAAACTGCAGTTCCTCAAACGGCCACTTTGGGCTGGCTACAGAACGAGTCAGTCTCCATAAGTCCCCATGTTAAAATGTCCAACTTCACAGCAGAAATAAACATGTTTACAGCCTGGTACAAAAAAACAGTTTTGGTCTCTATAGCTAATTAGAGAGAAAGGGACAGGGATACCAACATGGCGAAAGTTGACGTCCCGGATATGGCGTCCGTTCTTCAAACTGTCAGTGGTCAAAATATAGACCCAGTACCTCACCTGGTAGAGCGTGAGCTCCATGTACCAAGGCTAAGTCCTGGGTTTGATACCAACCTGTGGCCTTTGCTGCATGTCATCCACCTTCTTCTCTCTGCCTTCAGCTGAAAGGTGTGAAATTATCCATTGATATGAGTGTACAACATTGTATCTGTCAGATAAGATCTCACACTGGCCAACAGCTGCACTGTATTATCATTGTAATGGCTTTATTGTTATCAGTATGATGTTGATAGAGCTGTTGCAGTGCATTGGTAGTTACAGTGGTCTAAGTGGCTATTATTCAGCCTCATATCTTGTCTGTTCTGGCCAATATTTCAGCCAGTGAGGCGAAGTTTTGTCAGACATCTGAGAAATCATGTGAAGAGCACCTGAATCCACCATCCAATCTGTTACTTTTGCCTCTGACAGCAGAGACTGTATTCTCTGAGGAAACCCAGCGACTTGCTGCTGTCCATGCCCTCATGTTCCCTCTGCTCCATTGTCATCCATAGGAACAGTTTGCATTTCACAGGTTATTGGCATCCTTTGATTGCATCAGCATTTATAGCTCAGGTCCACTTCATGCTCCATTAGCCCCAGGAGGAGGGTGGGTGGGGGGGGGTACAATTCCTTTTTCTTATGCTGTTTCACACCTCAGCAGAGGAGTCATGGAAAAGATGATGTCTTGATATCCTCAGGCTAAACCCCCCCACAGCGCCACTGATGAGAAAGGGGAAAATTCCCTTTTTTTCCCCCTCTCTATATTCACGGATGGAGGAGATGAGGTGGTGTCCGCAACCTCCTGCTCTGAATGTTGACTCCAGAAGGTCCATGCCAACAAGTCTGTCAAGTCTGAAGGGGTTGCACTTGTGTCAGATACCATCTGGGAGATAAAATGAAGAGTTTGTCAAGGAGGATGTGGAAATTCAAAGCAACTGCATGTGTCATATTTTTATTTGAGTTATATTTTTTGGAAGGGTCAGATTACTTATTCATATGTATTTAAAGTTTTATGTATATCCAGCCACTATAGTTTGAAATAAAAATCCTGACATGGCACAAAAGATCACCAAAATTAAAAGAAATCCTTTGTAGGGCTGCAGACAGTACAGAAAACTCTATAAACCATTCTCAGGTTTTATTGTCTCCAGGGTTGAAGAACACCATGTTCTACACATCACCTGAAAGCTCATATTTGTAGTCGTACTTATTTCAAAATAAAAGTAGAGCTCAGTCTGAGGCCTGAGTCAGAAGATGGAACTGAACATCTGCTTTCGGACACTGGACTCGTGCTATCATGTGCCTCTGGAGATAACTGAACAGCTACTTAGAGGGGAACACAGAGGGAGCATTGTGTTTGTGTACATGATTGTGTCTATGTGCGTGTGTGTGTTTGCTGCACCAGCAGGTATGTGATGACACAAGTTGTGTCTTTGTATTTTTTCAGTGGTAAGCGATCATGAGTCCCATAATGTCATGAGTACTGATGTGTTCTGTTATTAATCTGGTGAATCTGCAGAGGAAGAAGAGGTAGATTGTTTATACATTGTTATTAGATATGTGTGTGACATTTTGTAGGTGCATCATCAGCTAACAGTTAAGTTAACGTGTGTTAACCAACGTATTCTCACTCCCAGCTCGTCAAACACTGCTTGGGCAGTGCACCTAAACTTCAAAATATGATGCTGTCATTTCTGGGCAAGTTAGAAAGAAATGGTCACACTTTGATTAGGTTTAGGAAAAGAACATAAGTACCATAGACTGTAAAAAAATATGGGCGTAGTATCTGTGATGTCAACCATAGGTTTCTAAAGGCTGTGTTGTGGTGGCACTGAATGCCGCCATCTTGGTAGTCCTGGCTCCACTGGCTACGAGCTAATCCAAAAATGGTCAAAGACATGAAGTTGAGGTGAGAATGGCACCCACCTGTTAATCAAAGAGGCCACACTGTTAATTATGCATAACTTTAAGCCTTAATAATTTGAACAGGTGAGTTATATAAACATTACAGTTTGTACCAGGCTGTAAACATGTTTATTTCTGCTGTGAAGTTGGACATTTTAACATGGGGACTTATGGAGACGGACTCATTTGGAGCTAGCCTCAAGTCGACGTTTGAGGAACTGCAGTTTTGGGCATTGCCGTGTTGGCTTCACTTCACAGCCACGTTGCCAGGTTGCCGCTTGGTACATACATTAGATACCTGACATAACTCACATAGTCTAGAAGTCACCTTTGACGGCACATCAAACCATTCAGCTACATGGTTGCGTCCAGACGTGATGCTAGAGGGGTACCTGAGCGTAGGGCTGCTGACCAAGTGGCGGTATTTGACAGGTTGGGAGCGAGAACGATTCAGTTGCACTAATACACACAGTCTAGTTTTCCATGACATGAGCCTACATATGATATATTATATGTTTGTACTAGCTTAACAACCTCAAGAAAGCGTCAGAGCTTCATTATTCAGCATAGAAACACTGAATTTACTTAATTGATCCCTCAATTTTCACTATTTGTTTTACACATATAGGCCTGAAATGCAACCACACACACACATACACACACAAAGGATGGTGGAGTGATGGGCAGCCACGTAGCGGTGTCCTGGGAGCAGTTAGGGTGCTCACGGGCACCTTGGCGGTGCCCAGGAGTTGAACTGGAACCTCTCCAGCTACCAGTCCACAGTCCACCCTCTGATTTCTGATTGCCAAGTCCCCATGGACTGGGCTACTGTCACCCTTTGTGCCAGATATCGTCTTTTTAATCTGATATCTGTGGTGGATGTGGAGATTTCAGGTCACATGACCTCCTCTAAAACGTGGCAGGCTTGTTTTAGCCAGTCTTCGTGACTTTTGTAGCCAGCAAAAATCAAGCAGTAGCTAAGAGACAAAACAGGAAATTGAACAAATGGAGAAAAAAAAAGGGAGAGGCACATTAGGTCAATAGCATTTCACTCAAACCACCACAGTGCCTTTCAAGTACAGCCTCTCAGGAGCAGTGTCTCTCTATAGTGGATGCACGTAGATCAACCAGAGTGCTGATCTTTTCATCTGAGTCTGTTTTTAATGCCAAATCAGCCAAAAAACTGCTCTGTTCTTTTCTTTTTTTTTAGCCTTATCAGTGTTGAAAATTCTCTGAACCATCGGCGAGAGACAATGAGACAATCTTATCTTATCACTTCTAAGTTTGTGTGTCTCTCATCCCCTTCCTGCTCCAAGGTCATATTCTCACAATGCAAGCTTCCCATCTGACAACCCCCTCTTTCCCCTCCACCCCCCCTTTTTGTCCCATCAGGACCATTAGCTTAAAACTCAACGCTCCGGTGGCAGCGAAGAATTATCATCGTCGCTCGACACCCACCTGGTTAGTGTTAGGGGGCTGCCATGTTAAGTGCTGTGGCAAGCGGCCCGGGCTGCAACACGCCGGCTCCAGATAAATAGTGTTTATTTACCGCTGCATCTGTTTGCTCAAAGAGACACTGTGCAGGGCTTGGCAGCACACAGATGGCTGTGGCCCGGCGGCTTCTCGAAAACGGCTGCCGTAACACGCCTGTGCTGCTGCTACCGAGCCACGACGCGAAAAAAAACAAAACAAATCTCCATGCTGCAAGACAGAGGGTGGGACATTGCTCATTGACTGAAACAGGGGGGAGATGAGTGACTCGGATTAGCCGTGGGATGGGATTGTGACGGTAGGCATCGCTGTGAAGAGTGTATTTAACAGCATGTCTGAACTCCACTCAATGACCCTTCATCCGTTGGTCTAACACTCTAGAGAGCACTTCAGAAACACTTGACACTCGCTCACACAGCGCTCCCTCAAAGCCCGACAAAGTGGCTGGGTGGAGGTGTCCCAGTAACACACACTTTTCAGCTCTTAGCTTTGGATTGCAGTCCGATGGTTTGTACAGAGAGAGTTCATATGTTTTCATGTCAAAGAACCCGTTTCGCACACCATGATTTGAATAACGTTAGTCCTGGTGACCTACCTTGTCACAAGTAGAGCTGGAGTTGTGTTTTTCTGTTAATTTGTGTCTGTATTCTTCAGAAGAATATTTAACCTTTATAACAGCATCTGTTAAAGCATCAGTGAATATCTTGTTTGCACTGTGAAATATGTTATTACAAGCTATAATTATAAAGCAGCATGTACAGTATGTGCTATGGGACAGTCTGACATCAGGACTTCAAATTCATATTCTCATTACTGAGCAAACGGCCTTCTTGACGTTTAAAAAATATCATTAGAAAAACAACAAACAAATATTGCTACATGTTTTCTGGATGTGTAATTATTGTTTGCAGCTGGTGGATAATAAATAAATAAGCATGAAGTGCAGCGTTAGCTGTGGTAGGCTGGCCCATAGTGGTTGTGGGTTGCCAAGTTGGGTTGACAGATGGGTTGAAATTGTGTGTAGTGTGTGGATTGTGTTTCATAGTAGCTCTGGCAACTTTGATGATGTCGGACAAACTTTGATGTGCATATGTTATTCGTCATAAAGTTTGAGGGTCGTGCAAATTATGGGAGACAAAAAACAAAACTGGAGCGTACTGGGAGATGAAATCCAGGAATAACACGAGTTGGCACGAACGCTGGCTGTTCTGATTAGACTGTCAACAAACATGGTGAATCTCAGGTCACACGTCAATCATTTCTAAATATGTTTCTGCAAAGGAAGACCTGCTAGCTACTGCTACTGCTTGTAGCTTTTGTTGGGCAGCTTGAGTTAGCAGGAAGAGATGGACATTTTCTTAAGAATACATATGTCATACATTTCCACCTCGCTCAGCCTGACCATCCAGAAAATGTGTCCAGATCCAGATAAAATTTGAATACCATATGTAAACGGTGTGAAGATGTTCAGCTTGTCGTGGCCAACATAATGGAATAATGCAGCTTTAAGACATGTATGAACCAAAAATGCCAACATTTACTGCTTCCGCCCACCCAAATGTGAGGATTTTCTGATTTATACGGTTGTATTTTTTTGCCCGTATTTACAACCTCTAATTCTCTTGCAGTCTTTTATGCCCAAGCCAGGAGAGTACAGCCATGCTCAGACAGACAACTGCAAACAAAACACAGCCACCTTTTTTTCAGTTCAATAAGACAATCGTGTTGGCACTGCGGGGGTGCCGACACAGAAGGTTCTGGACAAAAATGCAGACCTGTGCAGTGTTTTGCCATCTGACAAGCCTTCAAACGCACCTAATCCACCAACTGGATCTTTCTTAATCATCTTAAACAGCAAAACACAGTCTGAGGAGCCAAACACACGCTTAAAGACGTGGAAGTCAGGAGTCAGAGGCACTACATAATGATGAGAGTCTCTACGCTGCATGGGTTCCCTCTGCCCCTTTTGTGGGTATTAAAAAGCCATATATTTTCATGGCCTCTTGTCCGATGCATCATTTGGATGTATCTGCTCATGCTAGCAGTAATTTGCTTGGAGTGCAGCGGTAATTGATTGCCCTGGGTGTGTGTAAGAGCGGGGGGGGGGGCTGCACTTGCCACTTCGCTGTCTTCCTAAATCACATCTCGTGGCTCACCAGCCTCTGTGTGGACAGCAACCCCCTTGCCAGACACAGTTTGTCACCACACGATGACAAATTACACACACACACACACACACACACACACGTGAACAGATTGTGGACCATCCCCCTTTCTATACAATTGTCCTGCACCATCCCCCTTTCCATGGGCCAAAGTGTTTTTGAGGGTTGTGTACAGAGAGAGGTTGATGGACCGGCTGGTTTTGTCTGTCTTCTGTTGGTGAAGTTACAAACCCAGTGAGATTTTTAGATAACTTTACAGGTTGTGTTCTTTTTTAGGTATTTTGATCAGAATTAAAAAAAATATCTTTTTGCTGTGCCGCTTTGGCCACGACAGGAAGAGAATCCTCCATCGCTCGCCTGCGATGGATTTATTAGTAGAGAGAGGTGAAACGCAATATCATTTGCACATTTTCAGTCTCTCCCGGAAGGCATTCATAGTGTTGCACTCGGCTGTTGTCAGCTGAAGTGGTGGAATAAAAAGGAGAGCGATGGAGAGGAGTCCAAACCCTGCTCACTTTTTCACCTCCACACACTCCACATAAGCCAATCACAGCATGAAGTGGGAGTGAATCAGGATTTCTTAAGCTTTTTTTTTGGCCACCGAACAAGCAGCTCTGATCGTATACCGTCACCTTAAAGGTCTCATATTGTAAATATGTTTCTTCTTATTATTATAAAGCGCTATGTGTTATATAGATACTGTGAAAGTATCAAAACATGCCGTCTACTGAGAAACACACAAACTGTGCCTTTGAACGAGCTGTCAGGACTTCCATGAGGTTGTGATGTCACAAATCTACGGTCACCAACCTCAGCCGTGTTCCCAGCACAGCCCACCCGGAACCATTGTATGAGTAGGTTACAATCTGTTACCACTGGACCACTTGACCTAGCTGTGCCTAATTCTGAAGAAGAAGAAGAAGAAGAAGAAGAAAGTAATGACAGGCAGAGGAACAGAATTATAAAGTATGAAAACAATTACTACGACAGCCAGAAACAGAAGAAGCAAAGCAGTATAAAAACAAACAAGTGCAGCAAAGGAAAAAGAAAAGAGGCTCATTAATATTAACGAGACAAAACGCAACGCGAAACTCTGTGTTGTTGCTAGATCTCCAGATAAGAGCATGAAAGACGAGATGTAAAAACTATAACTATGTTTTTTTGTTACGTAAAACCACAAATGTATCTTCTTATACATCTCAAAACTTCAAAAAAAAGATTACTGTAGCCAGATTTTTGTGATTTTATGAGCATATGTGGTTTTTACACATTTCATATGTGAATAATTCAGTCAGGTGACATAGGAATATGTGATTATTCAGACGTTTCTAATATAATATTAGACATTTAGAAACATCATTTCCACCTGCGCTCTTTTTGTAAGGACAATATTTTATGCATATATTTCTTCATTGTCATCTTATCTGACCACTTTCATCTGTTATTTAAAAACTGACGTTCTTTTTCTCTTGCTCTTTCTCCTTCCTGTATCTGATTCTATATCAGGCCAACACCGGGTCCATACTTGTTTTGTTCGTGTGCAGTGGTAGAGATATCTGGCAGCTCTCTATTGCACCAGTCTGATCCACCACTTCTGCTTTATCTGCTGCTGTGTTCAGTGATAGCAGCTTTTCTCTGTGGAGCAGCAGAGCCTAAGGCTCTCTATCCTCTGACAGTCAAACCCTCCCACTGCCCCCACACCGACATTATAAACCACGATGACAGACAAGGTTAGGATCAATTCTACCATCGCTGGTTTCATTTTGCATCTTTGAAGATTATCATCGCCAGGTATGACGCAGGACTGAATAACAATAACAGGAACACTCCAAACAAACTGGACCAGTATCTCTTTTCTTTGTTCTGTTTAGTTAAATGAAGTCACTGTTAATGTTTATCTCTTTTTAATGAAATTATTAGCACTGTCACCATCAGCGTTTGCTTTACTAACCGTCTGATCACAGTTGATGTGGTGGAAAGTCTCTTACATATACATACTCCTATAATAATGGACATATAGGTCACAGATGTAGGTCATAACGTATGGAGTGATTAATGTCAGCACATTGCTGCTGCCTCTCAGCGGTGACAGTAATCAGTACGAGGCCGTGGCTGACCAAAACATTAACTCTAATTCTCTGAAACATAAAATCATATTGACTCTTCTTTCATTTTGATGCATTAAGACGGGCCGATGATGCGGATCTGAGATGAGAGTGTGTGTCCTATATGTCAAAATTAAATAGATATAAAGGCTCCAACATATGGGCTCCCCTGCTCTGACTGATGATATATAATTGTGTATCTTAACTGAATTATGTTGATCTAGTTAATGCGCATCATTTTAATCAGGAGAGACTAGTTTAAGGACAAAGTGCTGTTGATAATGCAGATGAGATGTTTGGGGTTAATGCCTGATTATGTGGATAAGCATCATAATCGTAAATATCGTAACTCCTCTGACCATAAACACTCCGAGTCTCGTCTTGGAGGTGGGAAAGGTAGCCATAAACATTCAGATGTAATGTTAAGTGGCTCAGGATATTTCTCTATCAGTGTCAGTTGTAGTCAACACACACTCTGTTCATTTAATAATACATGAGACTCTAAGATCAGTATATATATATAAACTGCATTAAGCTGAAAATAGTTGCCTTTTGTCAGGCCACTACACTGACACATGAGTGCGGTATAGACATAAGTGGTTTTAGCTCTCATTGTGGTCATGATGTTGACAAGCCAAGCTGAATTATTTTTCTGACATCATAGAAATATCCTTTTTTTACCGACATGGTGTGAACGCAGCATTATCCGCCCTGTTTCCAACGCTAGAAGCAAGATTATTAAAGCCGAGGATGGAGAATAAAAACAAGGAGCTAAAAGGGGCTAAAACGTCCTACAGAGCTGAAGGGCTGGGCTGTTTGTGCACTTTTAACAAATTCAGCAATATGAATACAGCTGAATAAACAATTGCAAAGTAAACCCTGGTCTGTGCCGATGTGGGTATGTTTGTTAAATTTAAAAGTATGGCAAGCAAATTGGAAAAAAGGCTTTCTTTCAGATTTTGTAACACCTTGAAGCTCGACACAGTCACGTACCACGACTGTCTATTTGTACCCGGAATAAATCCCAACCCACACTTAGGTCTCCTCTCTTTCCATTCAACCGTGTTAGTGCAATACGGGATCACGAGCAGGCTTTAGCGCGTGAATAGAAAGGGTTTTATTGCAAACTAGGCCACAGGATGTGACTGTTGTCAGCCAGGAAGATCCCTTTGGTGCTTCGGCACCGACAATGGACCCAGCTCTTTATCTCAAGCTTCACTTCTTGTTATTTTAAATGGGAGCATGCAGCTGATCAGAGACTTGTGATGTTGAGATGATCATGCTGTGTGTTGAGTAATAAACGTGGTTGGTTTGTTTGAGTCTCCTGCTGTGACAGACTTCAAAGATCTCCACCTAATGAAGCAAAGGACTCTGTGGACTCTCTCAGGGTGCACTTTACATACAACAAGCACAACAACCTGGGCTTTGTTGTAGCTCGTGCCTGTTTGGTACTGTGGAAATCGCTCGTAGGGGTTTCTGCACCAGTTAATTCAGGATTTTTTACAACATTTTATTTAGGGCAAGGTGCAGTGTCTTCTTACTGTTCAGCTGCCATAATCCATATGAGAGAAGATCAATTCCTACTATACACTTAGAGGAAAGTTATGTTTACATTAAATGTGTCTTAACAGTTGAATGAAGTTGAATGAATTTCCTTCCTCGTAAAATTTTTACAAAGCCAAATTCTGTTTACATCCATGTTTGCTTGCTAACAGTCATCGATAACCGTGCCTGGTAGAGTAGCATAAAACCATCAACAAGACTGAGTATCACTGTGTGTGACTGAAGAATGCACATGAGGATGTCGAAGGACTGTACCTGAGACAAGAATTGATTTTTGGTTACTGAAACTGTCCTTTTTTGTTTTGCATGTTTTGCAGAATTTTTTACACCTTTGCAACCCTAATTACAAGTAAAAGTCTTCAACATTTTCCTTCAGTAAAAGTGCAGAAACATTAACAACAAAATTATTTAACGTATCAAGTATCAAGTAGTTTGTTGAGCTAATTTTGACTTATTTATCGTGTATTTTAGTTTGGGGATGCAAAATCTTCCTCCTCAAACAAACTAGTAACAATAGTTGTCAGATAGATTCAGTAAAAATGAAAAATGTTCCCCCTGAAATGTAAAGGGGTAGAACATTAAATGGAAATACTCAAATAAAGTACAAGTACGTCAAAATTGTATCCAAGACTTTATTTTGTCGCCCTAACAAGCTCACACTTCGACTTGCGGCCAGCCAAAAGCACCAGCTCAAAGAGAAATCTGATCAGTTATTTCAGAATGACCACCCAAATCACACAATCCACACAGCTCTCGAGTTTTCACAGACACTTTTGTCTTCTCCCTTTGTGAGACTCTGCCAGTAGCGCTAAGCTGACAGAGCACACTGCAGCAGAAACTTTCTGTCCTCATGCAAGTTTATAACTCGCTGCATCTCTTAAAAGTAACCAGAAAAATGCTTACTAGCAGCAAAGTTCTGTTGTTTCTCAAGTTGTCCTTTATTTTGTTTCGATCCACTAATATCCACATTCGCTTCGACCGTTAAGTCATCCACTTGCAAGTCATTGTTGACGCTAATCCTAATCCTTTGTTCTCCTTCAGCTGTTCGAAACGACCGGAATAAGAAGAAGAAGGAGAGCCCAAAGCCGGAGCTGGCAGAGAGCTACGAGCTGACAGCAGAGCTGGAGACCATCATTGAAAAGATTCGTAAGGCCCATCAAGAAACCTTCCCCTCCCTCTGCCAGCTTGGCAAGTACACCACGGTGAGTCTTGTGACGCCTCTATACAGTAGATCGATAAAAGTGTTGCGCTGCACTCCTTTTTGACTCATAAACATAACAGAGCTACAATGTTTCTTTGACTCCATGACCCTGTTTTGCAGATGGCGCCGTATGCTCCTTTGATTTAGGCTTGCAAACTAGCTGGAGTGCAGAGCTCATAATGATAATCAATCTCTTGTACTGTACTCCAAATCCCCCTCTAATGCAGCTCGAGAGTTCAGATATACACCGCTGACTGACCAGGCGAGTCCTCGTTACTTCCTCCTCTTCTCTCAATAGCTATTGATTGGACATTAACTCTGATGGACAGACAATAAAAAAGCATGCATCATAATCGCACCGTGCAACTGACTTCCAGCTGCCTCCGGTGAGATGGATCCGGGATGGTAGCAGGGTTTGTTTACCCAAGTTTTCTATGTTGCAACAGCGAGAGGAGAAAGTAAAAAAGAGATGTCAGGACTGGGAAGATGTTACAGCTGCCAACATCAAACCCTCATCAGGGAAATGATGCCAGCCAGGCAGCTGCCCATCAGTCTGGTTGAAGCAGACACCAACTCGAGCCGCAAGTTTTTGACACGTCTGAAAAGTGGAATAAATGCGGCTAATCCAACTTGCGTCATTATCTGCTTCCCGGAAATCAAAACGGGTATGGAAGTGACGGATTTGTGCGCTGATGTGCTAAGCTGGGTGTCGAGAATGGTTGTCAGGGTTTGTGAGGGCTTTATTCCCCCTGTCATCTCCCAGAAGCCGTCAAGGTTGAGAGTTCTGCACCGTCCCTGAACCGCCTTCAAACGTCGGGGGCCTGGTGGTAAACTAACAACCCATGAAAAGCCGGATAGCGAGGGGATGTTAATCCATGCAGGACCTTGAAGAAGAACCTGTCAGTAGGACACATCAGGCCCTTGCTTGTCCAGCCTCAAAGCGACTGACCCTGTAAAGGACAGTATATTCCCCTCATCTGAGTGACAATAAGCTTCTCTTACCCCCCCGAGAGACGATTCTGCACTTGTTATGACTCGGTGCAAAAGTTGGAGGTCATACAAATGTCGAGGAAACCTCAAGAGCGAGTACGTGACGGTGCTAACCCTGGTTCGGTTGAGTTTTTGTGATGTTTTGACAGGCAAACGGTTGGAGCTGCAGGACTGCTGATAGCTGGATAGCAAGCAGAGATAGCGGCGCTTTGATTGACACGTAGGCACGGCAGCATTGTGCAGGGAGCTGACAGCTTCTAATGTGTTTGTTTTTTAAGATGACTTACATATAGATTACAGTCGGCGGGAGAGTGCAGTGATTGACACTGGCGCTCCACAAAAAGTCTTCTGTGGGGAGCGTTTGAGAGCAGGAGGGGGGAAAGTGTATGTTTAATGATTTGTTGGTGCTCGTTTTGGAAAGCTCACGACACCTGTCAATCATGTAAAATACTGTTTATATTAAGATAAACAAATCCGCTGAGCAGCCATAATGTGTAGTAATGTCTCTCTTGTTGCGTTGATGAAAATCATTCAGTCACTGACAATAAACTTTGGAGCGGAGACGCTAAAATGGAGCAAAATTGGCACACAGTGCTGTTATTAGCTTTCCACTGTGTGCAGCTGTATGCTGTCGTTTCAGTGTACAGTAAGCTTCCATCTCCATAACTCTTTATTTCTCCCCCTTTCAATCCGAACACAAAGCTCCTAATCGCTATAACCCCTCATGTACTCCACCCTCATCCCATTCCCTCTCCCACGAGACACTTCCTGATTTTACAAAAAATAAACGGTCTGCATTGAAGGCGGAATCCACAGCTGAAAACTGTGCGACATAATAGCAAAAATCTTGCTCCCTGGTTATGATATAAGCCAGTGTTTGCTGTTTGTTGGAGTGGCAGTCGGGCTTCAGATAAAGCCTTAATCTGGATCAGTGGTAATTATGCTTGCTCACAGACTGTGAGAAGTTCCTCATTATTACAAGCGATTGGATCCTGATGCGCCTTTTGAGTCCTCCTCGTCGGAAACAGAAGAGGAGCTCCCGCGCCCCTAGATTAGGTTAAAGCTCCAATTATGGTGGTGAAATATTCAAATCCTAGTCTGCAGTGATTTAGGAGTTCATTGCTGGGTTAGCGGAGATAGCCGCGTGAGTGAGAGGGCTTAGCTCGACAATGAATAACGCTTCATTGACAGTGATGGTGATGAAAAACGAGCCTGGCAGTTTCAAAGACAAAATAAAACATTAGCGCTCGGCGGGGCCCCGGTGGGCTGCAGGCAGCGATGGCGGCGGCGGTGGCTGCTGCTGTTCCTGCTGCTGCTGTACAGTACGCGCCACAGCCTGGAGATATTAGCTACATTACAGTTTGTCCGCCGTCACTATCCGTCACAGGTGCTAGCTGCTTTTACTGCCTTTTCCCTTTCTGCATCTGTACACACGAGCCTGCAGAGCGCTCATTTCTACACTGCCAGCTTCTTTTCTAACGTCGCAACTTGTCTAATTTGTTTGGATAAATGTTCTTAAATGAAATTAGAATTCCCTGGCAACTTCCTTGCTTCGCTCTATTGAATTATGGGACTTGTGTAATTGACTGAGATTGCAAGAGGGGGAGGGGGGGGTTGAAAAAAAAACAAAACCTACGAATTATCTCACCCTCCTTCCTCCTTAGCTCCCCCTTTTTTTCTTCCCTGTCCCTCTCCACCCAGAGGGAAGAGCAAGATAAGTTGCTTTAATATCAGCCACCTCCACCCTCCACCCTCCACACCCCACCCCTCCAACATATGTGCATTGTGCAAACACACACTCTCTCTGTCTCTCACACACACTCATGTGTCGGCACCTCCTCCTTCCCCATCAAATCGGACGTCAATCAGCGGAATGTGCGTCCGTAGTGCTGTTGTGTCGACTGCAGCTCGTTGTCTGTGATTTAAGCACAGCCCTAATGTGCCTCTCACTTAACCCCAGATCATATTTAATGATCTCGCTCTCTCTCTCTCTGTCTCCCTTTATCTCCGTCTCTCTCTCTCTCTCTCGGGTGGCCATACAATAGATTGTTTCCTCGTGACAGTGTCCAGCAGCCGCGGTGCTAACTGCCTCGCAGTAACAACCTCGGAGGGGATTGATGTGCTGTTGAGCAGAGGGCCGCTCCAGCTGTCGCTACAGTCACTTCAGCTGGGCTGGTTTAGGGGTCGGGAGGCCTCGGCTCTATTCGAGCAGCTCCTGAGGGGCTTGGGCTTTAGACTGATGTTGAAGTTTTTGCCAACATATTGAGTAAATATTGGATTTTCAGTAATGGATTTCATGTTAGTTGGTCAGCTGCTTCCTTTTTTCTTCAACAGCTTCAGGGCTGCTCACCTTCCTTGCACATGTTCACCAGTCTGAGCTTTTGTTGTCCAGAGATCGTGTCCTCTCTTCTGGGAGTTTTTGTAACCAAATTCCAACAAGCAAACAGAGACACTTAATGTTCTACAGTTGAAGTTGAACTTTTAGACGCATATTATTTAACACAAATTTAACTTAAACTTAATCTCTTTTGGTGTCTTGTCAAAAATGCTGGGGTCTGTTGGGGGTCTGGCAGCTCTATTTGATTGCAGTACTTTTATTGTAAGGCAAACTCAATGTAGAGGGATAGCATCGACTCTGCTGTCATCACACCAGGTGTAGTGTGTACCAGCGTGAAGCTACTGTCAATGAAACTCAACATTGTCAGCTGTTACACATTAAATTGTTATGTAAGCAAATTCAAGAGACCATAACATCCCTGGGTGGGCTCAAACCACCAACCTTTCGGTTAACAGCCGAATGCGCTAACCAATTGCGCCACAGAGACTTGTTTGCAGTGGGTCTGTGTTTATGTTGCATTTTTCTACCTTAATGGACAAAGTGCTTTACAATTTTGATTCTGATTCACCCATTCACACATTCAAACACCTTCCGACACCATAATCCCTCCCTCCTGTCTTTAATGTGAAACATCTGATTTTAGTTAAACTTTTTTATCAATAAAACAGCAAAGTAATCAATTAAAGCAACAGGAATGAGTGAGTGAATGAAAGTGAAATGTACATTATACAGAGTTAGTGCAGGTCATTCCAACTAATCTGTTTTTACCAGGCTTTTATTTGAGACACTAGAAGAAAATATATGTTTTAAATGTCAGAGATGCTTCCTCTGTGTGCAAACTTCCTCAGACGCTATCTGATTAGGAAAGGTGTTAATGGTTGGCTTCAGAAAATTTGAATTTTTACCCAGGTAGAGCATGGACCCCATGTACGAAGGCTCAGCCCTTGCTGCAGCGGCAAGGGGTTCAATTCCAACCTGTGGCCCTTTCCTGTCACTCTTCAGTTGTTAAAATAAAAATACAAAAGACTTGTTGTGTCAGTGCATGTGTCTGAAAGGAAACCAGAGCTAGCATTACTGCTACTCATGTGTAGGAAGGTTAAAAAGCTATTGAACAAAAAAAAAACACTAACCACTGCAGCTCTAATTGATTTGAACTTTTAGCAGCGAGTTGTAAAATCCAGCGGTATAAAAGTCAAATTGCGGCCAATGGCACCAACAGCACCATGGCACGTATTGATTCTGCTTCTAATCATGATGAAGACCACATAAATGTGTTTCCGTCAGTCCTGGTTCCAGTGTAGAGTTGTTGGTCTGAACGATGTTCCAGAGGCTGTTCCACCCTGACAACAGTAAAACACAGAGGCTAACAAATTATATCATATTTGGCACAAATGGATAGATTGCGTAACACCCCTGTGACCAGCTTTAACAGGAATATTATAGTCTGTCTTTTTACTTTTCTGTATTCGTCTGAATGTTGCGGCGTAGACGTGTGCTTCCTTCGTTTAACTTGAAAATCTGAATTTAAGATGAACTCGTTGGACGCTGCGGGCGTCCTGTCCAGTTTTGGTTTAGGGTTAGTTGGTTTTCCTCGAGTCTATTGCTTCTTCTGTCTTATTTATCTATATCTGATCTGTTCATACATGACCTACTTTAAAATTTAAAGTGGTTTACTGTCAACTAATGATGCAACTTTAAACAGGTCATGTCAGCATTGACTGTAATACACAACCAGAGCATGTTTCTTCTAAACTTTGCTCTATGCTACTGACTTCATTCTAGTTGTTTATGTTGAATAAACAGGCTAAATGTCCAAGGAATTTGTTTTGGAGGCACAAAGCCCTCTCTGTCAATGTCTCTTTGCAGTTGTATTTATGATTTGAAAATAAACGCCTATGCAACAGTCGGTAACAGCTGCGCAAAGGCTTTTTTTTCTATCTCTCCTGAGGCCTGTGAATCATACTGTGTACAACGTATCACAATGTTTCTGCAGGCCCGGGCCGTGGCACACAAATGTTTTTGATGCTGTCAAGAGCATTTTTATTTTATTTTATATAGCCTAGTTGTTTATTGTTTGTTTATATGCTCATGCTCCAGGCCTGCTACATAATGGAAAAATCAGAGAAGCGAGGCAGTGGACTCTGAGAGGAAAACAGACACTACCAGAAAAAATCATGTGTTTCCAATTAAACACACTAGTTTGCACTAGTGTCTGACTGATACATGGACATGGCTGATATACAGTGTTATGCTAGTGCACATAAGTCAGTATCTGCTTACATGTTAAACAAGATTATTTATCCACTTAAAGCTTTCTCCACAGCAGTTTTCATCAACTGGCCTAACTGTTGAGCTTTGGTCACGTGATAACATGTAGTCATATACGGGGAGATCCCAACTCCGTCACTGTTCGAGGAGGCTCTGAATCATCTCCATGACAACTGGGAAAACTCCATCTGCGGATGTGGTCGAAAGCTCTTGAAGAAGATCGAGATTCATTATTATTATAAAGTATTATGTTGAAGATCAAGAATAAACTGTTCCTTGTAAATACTTGAAAGCTAAAAAAAAGTGACTACATGTGGGGTGTTGGTTAGCTCAGTTGGTAGAGCATCCACCCCACGTATGAAGGCTCAGTCCTTCCCGCAGCGGCCCAGGGTTCGAATACGACCTGTGGCCCTTTGCTGCATGTCATTCCCCATCTCTCTCTCCCCACATTCCCGTCACTCTTCAGCTGTATCTATTCAATAAAGCTTGAAAAGGCCAAAAAAAAAAAAAAGTGACTACACGTTGGTCCTGTCTTAGCTTTTCTGATGTCCAGTCTGTATACACAGTAGACCCGTCCCTCCTGTCGCCTCCTCCTCTGTGAGTATGTGTGCTATGTCCTTGCTACATGTGGAGACTCACTCATGGAGAGCAGATGGGCTATTCCATGTAAACCATCAGAAAACAAACAAATGATCATCAGATGCTCCATCCCCACCATCAGCCAGCACACCATGGCTTTCCCCTCGCTACACCCAAAACAATTCCCCAACTGCTGCCTATTCTCCCCTCTGTCTCTCAGAGTCTGTCCGTCATAATATCTTCTCCTCTGATGGCCTTTTCTTTCCCTCTTTTTCCTCTTCCCCCTCTCCTCCTGGCTGTTTCCTGTAATTTCTAGTCTCATATAGCCAGATCTATCTCTTCACTTCGTTTTAGAGCTGTGTCAGGGCTGAACTCATCATCATTCTGGTACTCTCTGTATTTCTTTTAACCAGTCGCAATCGTCTCTAAAGCCAGGATGCAGCGACGGCGGCGCCCTGCAAAATAGCATCAGAAGATAGCAGAGGGGGAGGAGAATTTCAACTGAAATAGTCAGCCAATGGTTGACTTATACCCAAAGTCTAGGTCCTGGGAGCCAGACGATGCCATTTCAAACTCTTCAGTGCTCACTCAAAAATAAGCTGTCAAGCTGATATATCAATTTGAGCAAAGAATAATTTATGACTAGAGAGTCTGGGTGTGCCACGATGGTCTGACTGAGGCTGAATCTCTGAGGGAGATGTTTGAATATTTACTAATTTTGGATGCCTGAATGAAAAATCAGCTTCTTCATTACTCCAATTTGTCATATTTGGTTCGTTTTGTCATCATTTTTTACTCCATCCTAACACTGATTAGACTAAATTATGAAATATCTTTGGATTAATTTTAAAAAAAATCATAGTAAACGGCAGCGAAACATTCTAAACCACTGCAGAATCAGCACTTTGCATGCCTGCTTTCAGACAAACTGCTAATAATGATGGAGCTAAAAAAAAATAAAGGAGCAAAGTGCTATCGCATTCAGGCTGTAGGCAAAGAATTCCCAGCAGAATATGATGTTGTCAGCACGAGACAGTGGAAGTTGATTCCAGCTTGTGTGAATGGGAATGCTGATTTAGACATTTTTGGAATTAAGTTAGCACGTTCGGGATAGGAGTAACCAAAACTACCCAAATAAGTGGAAATAAACTGGAATTATCCTTTAAAACTAATCCTGTTGAAAGTCGCAGGAGGATTTCTCCAAAACAAGATTCAGAAATCGAATATCAGAGGTGGATGACACCAGCTGTCATGCGATTTATAATCAACAAACCGACGTGTCAGTCTCACCTTAGCGTACACGCCGCCTCCCGTGACGGAAAACTCCAGGATTGTCCTCCCTCCCCGCTCCCACAATGCCTCTCTGCTCTCACATACTTAACGTTCCTCCCTTTCATCTGTCATTTCCTCTCTTTCTTCCCTCTCTCCGGTGTCTTACACCACTTTTACTTTCACTTTTTCCTCATCGCGTTTCTGTGGCTATGTCTTCATTGCTCCCTGGCTTCCACCCATCCCCGCTCCCCTTCCGGTGTTTGTGTAGGTTCTGGACCGTATAGCTGTTTTAATGGCACCTCTGGCTTCAAACTGCTCTGTGCTACCTGTCACAGCTCTGTTTCTGCATCCCATCATTGCCAAAGCATCCCACTGACACCGTTACGCTCATTATCGCAGGGCCCGGCCACCCGGCTCAGCTCAGCGTATTCACAACAACAATCCTGCCAGTGTTTTTGAGAGCTCAGGTCTTATGGAGCCTATTTACTGTATGTAAGTGTGACACATATAGAGCAGAGTGAAGAGGGAGCACTGAGGAGATCATTAGCAGCAGTCTGTGCAATGACGAAAGGAGCTGCCTTATCGCCTTGACGCCTTACTCTCTGTTTGTGTGTGTTTGCATGTGTGTGTGTGTGTGTGTTTTGCAGAACTCGAGTGCAGACCACCGTGTGAGGCTGGACCTGGGCCTGTGGGACAAGTTCAGCGAGCTGGCCACCAAGTGCATTATCAAGATCGTGGAATTTGCCAAACGAGTGCCTGGCTTCACGGGGCTGACCATCGCGGATCAGATCACGCTCCTGAAAGCTGCCTGCCTGGACATTCTGGTGGGTGTTGGTGCTTTTATTTTGAAAGGAACAAACTAGACTCCTGTTGTCGAAGTTGCATTTTTTGCCAAGTTGGTACAACACAGCACAACAGTGCTCCATTTTCCACTCGTGAACAAGATCCTGAGATACTTGAACTCTTTCGCTTGGGTCAGATTTCTCTGCTTATAACAATAATTGGTGTTTGAAATGTTTTTTTCCCACAAATAAGTTTAATAACATCATTAAAAATTCTTAAAATGACTTCACTGGAAAGTCCAATCTCAGAAAGTTGACCAAAAAGTTTAAAGTTTCCACATCACTCTTGTGTAAGTTGTGTTCTGGACCATGATTGGCTTCCAGCTAGTTGTTAGTTTGAGCTTAGATTTATTGTTCTAACCTTTGTTCGGTTCCCAAATGTCAAGAATAAATTTCCATTCTCTTAATTCTTTAGCTCAAGCTAAATCAGTTACACATGACGGTGTCAATTTCTGCCGCAATCCATTTCCAATTTGAAATTTGAATACTTGAAAAACAGCCGCGACCCTAATAAGAGGTTATAGAGAATGTATGAATGAATATCTAAAACCATATTGCTGTCTAGTAGACAGACCTTTCAGTTCATCCATTTCGTTCCACTTATCTGCGGTCAGGTTTAGCAGGGCTTCCAGACGTCCCTCTCCCCAGCAACAAATTCCAGTTCCTCCGGGAGGATCCCGAGGCATTCCCAGGCCAGATGGACTATGTAGTCCCCCTAGCAAGTTCTGGGTCTGCTCTGGAGTCTCCTACCAGTTGGATGTCCTCAGAACACCTCTAAAGTAAGGCACCTAGGGGGCATCCTAATCAAATGCCTGAACCACCTCAGCTGGCTCCTTTCGATGCGAAGGTGCAGTGGTTCTACTTCGAGCTCCCTCTGGATGTCCGAGCTCCTCGCCCTGTCGCTAAGGCTGAACCCATAGAGTAACCTGTTTCAGCCACTTGTACCCACAAACTCATTCTTTCAGCCACTACCCAAAGTTCATGATAATAGGTGAGGGTTAGAACGTAGATGGACTGGAAAATCGATGGCTTCACCTTCCAGCTCAGCTCCTTCTTCCCCACAATGCTCGGTACAACGTCTGCAATACTACCTACGGTACACCAACCCACCGGTCCATCCCACACTCCCATTTTCCCATCACTCTTGAACAAGACCCCGGAGATACTTGAACTCCTTCACTTGGGTCAGCAACTCACTCCCAACCCAGAGGGAACATTCCTCCATCTTCTAGCAGAGATCCAGTTAGGTCCAAACTTAGGGTGCATCATTTTTGGACAACCTATAATGTGTTTCATTTTTAATGTTCACAAAGTATATGTTTGAGGTTTGTGACTGTGTGGAAATGATCTAACCAGGACTTAGCTCTTATATTTTCACGTTTGCATGGTGCACAGTCATTTTCCTGCCTTTTTATGTAGATCAGTCGCCATTCTGTGAACCATTTTTGCTTCACACAGGGTAACTCGAGTTAGCTGCTTCTTCAGTAGAGCCTAAACTCTCTAAAATATTTAGCAATGAACTAAAAACCTTCCCAGAACGGTTTATAGCAGTGACACGGTTATATAAACATACGTCTTTACCAGATAGGGAATCGTCTACTTCAACGTGTTCTAATATTTATCTTCTAATTTTCCCTGTTGCTTCTCAGTGTGTAAGAATCCATTAATTCGTTTAGACAGTGAGGTGAATCAATAGCCTCAGATCTCCGAGGGGGGATCGGTGGGTTTAACCTCAAGCCCAGCTCACATTAGACCAATCCTCAAACCTTATTGGGTGACCTAATCAGCCGGCCAATGGGAGTCAAGAAGATCCAATGAATTGATCATGCCAGTCAATTTGATTCTTCATGTGGAGTAGCTGTCTGCAGCGGAGATTAGATTACACACAGAGAAACATTTTTCAGCCTCTAATCTCTTTTAGCTTGTTGTTGTTTTTTTAAAATATCGGACAGACACTGGCTCTGCGTTAATGATGCCGCGTGTTCGTTATGGAGTACAGATGTGGAAATGTCTGCATGCAGAGTCGGGGCGGCTGCGGCTGCTGAATGTTTGTTTGTTATTTAGGAGTTGTTAAGTGGAGCGATGTACTGTACTAATGTCGCCGCAGTAATGAGATGGAAAAAGGCAAATGGCTGTCTCTCTTCCTCTTCTGTCTCTCTCTTGCATGCTTGACTGTCGTGGGTGATTTGATTAGCATCCATTGCTCAGAGGGAGAGGAAGGAAGAGAAAGTGATGACAGGCTTATTGTGACCTGGCCTACAATTCAGAGTTTAACTCTCAGTGGTATTAGCAATATTAGTAGGCTATTAGAGTGTTATTGTATTATTATTAGAGCGTCCTATGCTCCAAATGTGGCCACTTCTGGAAAAACACAGTGGTTCTTGTTACAATCTGACACAAAAATAACATTTTCTTGCAGAGAATTAGATCAAATTGATACCACTCTCATGTCTGTGTGCTAAATATGAAGCCAAAACAGACGGTTAGTTTAACGAAGCTGCTAGCCTGGCTCTGTCCAATGTTAAAATGTTCCTATATGCAACTAAAGCTCACTAAGTAGCATATTTTGTGTCATTTCATTGATTCGTTGCAAAAAGTGTAAAAATGACAATTTGCTGTTTTATGGAGGAGTTATCTGCTGGACTTCCCTTGGACAGAGCCATGCTAGCTGTTTTTCCTTGCTTCCAGTCGATGATTTTGCAAGTTTCAAATCTCTCATCACAAGTTAACTTTGATATTTGTGAAGTGATTTCTGTTTGGAAGTTTGAAAAACTTACTTTGCTTCCTTAAATACTCAGCAGTAATGTTGGTTGAGGTTAAGTGTGCTGTTTAGCTAATGAGCTACAACATGCTAAAAGTATATAATGAGTACGGTTTAGACCTGCTCGATACAAGAAGTGTCAGGGGATAAGTTCTGTTATGATTTGGCGCTATATAAATAAAATTGAATTGATTTGAATAGATTAATATACCAGTTTCATGTTTTATTGTTTCAACAGTTAGAAAGCTAAAAAGTGACTCTATGTCAGGTTTGATTCTGTTCGGCGACCTTTGATACATTGTTTCCTGTCTCTAGTTTTACTAATAACAAATAAAAAATAAATAAAGATAATTGTAAACTAATGTAACTAATGTTATTATATCACCATGTAGACTTATTGTTAAAACTCTTTATTATACAACATTTAGAAGTACTTAATTGACATTAAATTGTCAGACTCAGTTTAGTTTAAAACACCTTTATTAGTGTAAGATGGGATTTATTTTTATGAAGACTTATTTTATAGATTACCTCATTTTTCTCAGGTTTAGTGAGACAGTTGGTATAATTTAATTAAGGCTATTCTGTTCCTTAATCTAGAACGGGAATTATATTTTATGGTACACATTGCCTGTAATATAAGCGTTGATTGGGGGAGTGATATGAGGTAAAACATCGAGGTGATGTATCACAATTAGTGTCAGTGTTTAGTTAACCCACGACTGAAGCGTAAAGTTGTACGAAACAAATTTAATTCAAGAGTAACCAGCGTTACATTAGCTAATTATAATAACAAAAAGGATAAACACTACATAAAGATATGTTTTACAACCTGGATTCCCAAATGTTGACTATCTTATTACTGATATATACACAATGATTTATTAACCGTTAATAAAGTCATTAGCTACAACTTTATAAATGTTGTTTTCTTAGAAAAGAGTAAATTCTCCTTGTGTCCTGATGCCCTTAAAGGACGTGCAAATTAAGGGTGAGAAAGTGATTCAGGATACAGGATGTTCTGCATTTTGGTTAGGGAATGCCAATTCAATGATTTATGCATGAAGATGCATATTTATGTGAGGTGTAAATGCAAAGCAGCTAAATCATATCCAGTCACAACCCGGATAAATTAATGCTGATGGAAATGAGGATTAGTTTGCTGTACATGCAGTATTTGTTATGCAGTGTGTGTGTGTGTGTGTGTGTTTTTAACTGCTTCAGTTTCAGCGGCAGTCTCATATTAACCGGATGGATTCAGGAGTTTGTATTGACTAAGTCATACTTGTCAGATGTGACAAAGCAGTGAGGTGAACTCCCGGGGACGCGGAGGTGAGAAGTTGAAGGCCGGCTGTGATGACTTTCTGGCTCTCGCTCAGCCATCAGCATCCGCTCACCAGCGCATTTCTATGGTGAAGGGCGTAGATATTGTGCACAATGGCTGGGTGAGGGAGTGTCAGAGGAAAGATCAAACACTGTGAGTGTATATGTGTGTGTATGTGTGTGTGTGTGTGTGTGTGTGTGTGTGTGTGTCTAAACGCAGGCCTGGCCAGCCGGTGCGAGTCACCGCCAGTAGCCATGTTTTATTCTGTTTCATGTTGCAGACACGCCTGCCACTCACTGTCAGAGCCAGCCCACTCAAATAGCTTCAAAGGCTACTGTAGGCTTCACATCCACCATCAGTTGCTTCATTAGGTGTACGCACACAAACACACACACACATGCAGTGCAGCAGGGAGACCCAAAGGTTATTCTCTTTGAGTGTGTGGAAGGTCATTGTTGTGCTTGTGCTTGTTGTATCTGCTGCTCTTTATGGGGAAACTTGTTAGACCTGACACAGAGTTTCATTCTTGAGCAGAGGCGCACAAACTTTTACCCCTTGCAAGGCCACAACTGAAATTTAATGTGGGGCAACAGGCCAAGAGTAAACACGTGTATTGTGAAGATGCAAAATGGAGCTAAGAGCCCGAGTTTCTTTGTTGACTGACGTCCCAAAGTGTCACCCTGGCCGTCGTATTCAGACCATGAAAAATAATAAATAATTAATATTTAAACACAGTCCAAAGACACATGTTGAAAAAAAAAAGGGTAAATTGGTCTGAATGTGAGCGTGAACAGTTGTTTGTCTCTATGTGTCAGCCCTCGACTTGTCCAGGGTGTACTCCGCCTCTCGCCCAGTGCCAGCTGGGATCGGCTCCAGCCTCCCCTTCATGACCCCGAGAGAGATAAGCAGTTATGGAAAATAGATGGATGGACAAATCAAACCAGAACCGTCCCTGTTCTGGAGTCTACCTGCCCATCATGGTTAGAGTTAGAGTTAATATATCATCTGGAAATAATCCTCTGGAAATGAAAGTCAGACATCACTGACAACACAAGCAGTGGTTAAAGGAGGTTCAAGCATTGTCTGTATTTATTTGATTCTGATTAAAGGCTTGATTCACCCAAACTACACACACACACACACACACACACACACACACACACACACACACATTTTCTCACTTGTAGAGCTGCATTAATTGATGACTTTGGCCACCTGGGGGTGGCGAAACAAGCTGAAAACACATCGTCTTATATAGCTGCTCCACTGTGTTTGTCTGTCTGCTGTTTGGTGTTGAGCAGGTAAAACAGACGGAAAACCAAAACAACAAGCCAAAAAGGGCTAAAAAGACTCGTAAAGCTGAGGAGAACTGCAGAATTGGTGATAATTCTGTGTAGATTTGTCACTACAGTGACTACAGCTCACATTACTCAGTTATTGTGTCCATTGTTAATACAAAAGCAGCTTTAGATTAATAAATGTTCAGTGCTGTAAGCACCACAAATGGGTGGTAATTAAGGTAAACTGACTCTCTTTGTCCAGTGTTCATTCTTTAAAAAGGTTGCTAATCATTCAAATTATTCATAAGTTATGAGACTGTGGTACCATTAAGTCATGCTTTATTTTCTGGTTCATTTTCTGTATTACAGCAGGTCAGAAAGTTCTTTTAATTTGGTTTGATCAGTCTGTGTTTGACAAACGTCAATCACAACTTTAGATTGACAAATTTAGCTCTGGGCTTAAAAATGTTGCACTTCAACAATTTGCTTGGACACTCTGTTATGATGACTACCATCCTGAAGTCCTGTGGCTTTTAGTGGAGAGAGTCCAAAATGATGATTTCATGCTTTTTTTGGGAACCTTTTCCACACAGATAAGAATAAACGCCTGAGGTAAACACTCCATGCATGTCCAATACAAACTGCTTAAATCCAACAATCTGCAGCTTGGCCTCTATAGATCAACGCTCTAATTGTGTATCACTAAGTTTCCTGTCCGCTACAGTAAATCCCTGCTGGCTAATCCTCTCCCTGCTTTCCCTCTCTGCCTCATCAGATCCTGCGCATCTGTACAAGGTACACCCCCGACCAGGACACCATGACCTTTTCGGATGGGCTGACCCTCAACCGGACTCAGATGCACAACGCTGGCTTCGGCCCACTCACCGACTTGGTGTTCACTTTTGCCAACCAGCTGCTGCCCATCGAGATGGACGACACGGAGACAGGCCTCCTCAGCGCCATCTGTCTCATCTCTGGAGGTGGGCGAGCCGGGGCAGAGCGCTGGGCATTTAGTCAGGGGAGGGCAAGGGGGACAGCAGGGAAGAAGGACAAGATAAGAATTCACAGAGGAAGGAAAGGACACAAATATCAGAGTAAAGCACTGGTTCCTTAGCAACACTTGAGACCCGTCATCACGTATGTCAAATAAGACTTTGTACTTAAAGAAGACATAACACTTAATTTAATACACTTTTGTTGCTACAGTCTTACTTGATGTGGTTTGACCAGTAGTTTATGGAGGCTGGGATAGCCTCTGTCACGTCATGGTCGCTGTTTTGGTCTGTTCTCCATGCGACTTCAAACCCCACCAGGAGTGTTTGAGAAGAAGCTCGCAGCATCCGTCTAAAATAGCCACGTATTCTTGGTGGAGCAGAGCGAAGACCTGCTTCTGGGATTCTTCTGAAACCTCGACCCCGGCTCTTCTGATGGGGTTTGACACATCCATGCCCTGTAGACTTTAGAAGATATTTTAGAAGTTACAAGAAGTAAACCTCACCAGGAGGAGACGTGTTTATTTCCTGTTTATGCTCCCATTCCACTCCAACATCTTTAAAGCAACTGATTCAAGATGATCATGGGAAATGAAAGGAAATTCAGGATGCTATAGATTGCTGCAGTGATGACGTATTTTTGTAGGCTAACAAGGAAGTCAGCATGGTCCTGGTTCCTTTGACAAAAAGGCCTATTTTTCCACTGGAGTTTGGCAAACAAAAGTTCGTGTTACTTCCAAGTTTTGTTCTGCAAGATACTCTCCAACACTTTTATAAATTTTGAAGCGCAAATGCGATCGACAAAAGTAAAAAGTTGCGCTAACGTTACGCTACAACCAGACCACAACATGGTCACGTGTTCTGTGTGACGGTGTTCCGTGTTCCCAACAACCTCTGGAGTCTCATTTATCCTCTTGATAGGGTTTTTTAAGACACATAAAAGCTTCAAAATTCGCATGTGGCGTATTTTATCATAAAGCAAAATCTCTAAAGCTTGTGCTAACCACAGACCTCATTTCAGGTATCTCAAAAAACCCATTCAAAAAAAAAAAAACCCTCTGACTCCGAGGTGAGAGAACCAGAGGTGCAAACATGCTGACTCATTTCCAGGTTTTAGGACTCATTCTTGCAGCACTCTTGTTACTCTGTAATAATCACTTGTGGCCACTGTGGCTGCTGATCAGCAAACGTCACACAGACTTCTCTGTTGTCACGTTATCACTGCGTAGACTGGAGACACATTTATAAAACTATGGGTATATAACTTTTATTTTATTTTATTAGATTTTTTTCTATTTCTAGTATATTATAGATTTTTTTAGAGTACTTTTTTTTACCCACCTTATGTACCGTGAGCTGCTGTAACAAGCACATTTCCCCAGTGTGGGATCAATAAAGTCCATCTTATCTTATCTTACCTGAAAAATATAAGGTATATACAGCATTGCAATCCAATCTGTATGCTGTATCTTAAGAAATCATGCAATTTTATTACATTTGGACGCAAGTAAACCGTCTGTCTCATTTAAAAATTTGAGATATATTTCATTTTCCATATCTAATCATCTTATATTCTGATATTTAGAGCTCCAGGTTGTGAAACGCGTTTGTAAAATATCAGATATCTGCAGCTTCAGGTCAGAAACATCAGTGTCTGTCTGCAAAACCCCCCCCCCAAAAAATCTAACACTGTAAGATGGATGTGTCAAATAAAAGACGTTTTGCAGCCTGATTACATCATACATTTAGCATAAATTCTGATTTAAAGATGCAAACAGAGTTGATAGTGTAGTCATGGAGTACATCAAGTGGAATGAATAAACCGATTCACTCCACATTCAAACCATGCCTGACTGCACTCCATTCAACATAGTCAGCCTGTATTGATTCTTTCCAGTTAAATATTGAGTGGAGCTGCAGCCCAGTTTGGGATGAAAGTAAACCAGCCTCCACGGGAGTCTGAAACCAGGTCAACCACAGGTTGCTATCAGTGAGGCAGCACTATCCTGACTGCCAAACATAGAGGAGAGGAGAGGAGAGGAGAGGAGAGGAGAGGAGAGGAGAGGAGCTAGGGGTGACGTACTGGTATGTCATAGTAGCGTCAGTTAGCTGAGTGGATTGTTGGAACTGGCCTCCCAGAGGAAATTATCTGGCTCTCGTTGTTTTCCACCAAGATACCTGAGGCATGACTCTCATGTCAGGCTACACACAAGTCCTCTTCCCCCTCTCACACACTCTCTCACACACTCACACACAAAGTTTTACTGTACGGCCACCAAAAGTTGCACAGCTTCACTTCGTCTCTCCCCTCTACCCGTCATTTTCAGGCCCCATTGCTTCTGCGTTTTTCATTCAACAATATATATTTATATAGTCAGTCCCCCAGAGCCTTGGCAAATATTACAGACTCTTGCATAATCCATGGACAGTGAGAGACACCTCTGATTGCATCTGTAATCACACACCTTGACAGCGGGTCCATCGGCTGCTGATTTCAGTGCACACACTGCCACCTCATGGCCTGATGGTAAAGTGTGTGTGTGTGTGTGTGTGTGTGTGTGTGTTCAGGCTTGTAGTTCAGTTATACTAAAACTTATTTAAAGATTATCACTTAAATATGAGAGGACACATAATTTATATTTAGCACACTCTACTTTGTTTATAGTTGCAATGAACAGTTATTTTCATGAGGTGTGGTGAAATATTCCTATCACAGTTTCCCAGATCCCAAATTATCTTGTTTTGTCCAACACATCTTGATGTTTGACAAGTTAGAAACAGGTTGTTTGGCGTCTTTGCTTAATAAGTGACTAACCACTGACCACTGAGTCAACAAAAATGTAGTTGAAATGTCTCAAGACAGATCAAGTGGATATCGTCCAAAGTTTCTTAGGTACAAAACTCCCTCAGTGGCTCCTTGTTGAGGTACAGTCGAGGTACAGAAAGACAAACATTTTGGAAGATATTCACTTGATTTGGCTAACTCAGATTGCTGCCACCTCATACTATCTTCAGCTGAACTTGAGAATACAATTCTACACATAACTTCCATAATCATAAGGGATTTCTTTACAGGTCAAATGTTTACATATGTGTGTACATAAGGACAATTAAATAATGTTTTAAGACAGATCAGATTAGATGTGAAGTTCTCATTTAGTTTTCAAAAAGCAAACCCAGTGCATATAAAATGTTGCAGTAGGCGTCTAGAATATTTGACTTTGATGGACTGGTGCGGCAGTAAAGCTACAAAGTCTTTCAGTATTTTTCTCAGTGTTGACAGTGATGGTTGGGAATGACATGATTTTCCTTAAAGGAGAATTACAGTTTATTACAACTTGGGTTTTATTTTTGTAGCTCTTTTGACCATCAGTTCTATCAGTAAAAATAACATTATACTAAAGTAACTGCTGAGATCTCAACAAATGGCATCGCTAAAATTAGGTCCAACAGGGTAACAAACACAAGAGATCAGATGATCAGACGGGATGTAAATACGTTTTTTCCAGATTATCTACTTCTGTATCTGGAGGTAAAACCAGAAGTGAGCTGAGTTGTGATGTGGTTAACATTCCTGATTTCACATGGGAACCATTGAATGAGTCCAACCCTGACAATTTGAACCAGGACCTCCTTCATTTTTTCTTCTAAGTTTGAATAACCAGGAGGAATTTTTAAAACATTTTGGTAGCTCGCCCATGTACCAAGGTCTGTTTTGAGCAGCACTTCAAAATAAAGGTAAAATGCCCACGTCATAAGTAAACGAATAGATGGACTGATTCATGGTGCTTTAATTCTCAGATTTCAATGGTTAGTTTAGTGAGTTACAAAACTAAAACCTAAGTTATAACTAGAAGAGTGGATTCTGTAGAGTGCAGATCTCCAGCAGCAGGTGTATCTGGGGGAACGTGGATGGGGAACAGGAGTGCAGACTATGTTTTAGAGTAGTGGAATAAAGGGCAGACAATATACAGGCTGCATTATCGTGGTGCAAATCTGGACAGGAATAAATCTAAAACAACACTTGCAAGGCTGCCAAGGACGTTGTCCCGAACGGAAACAAGTTTCCAAAGTGAAGCAGTTGTTGATCACTTGCTGCCTCCATCAGTTGGTTAAGAGGAATGAGAAGTCAGCAGTCAATGGCGGCATAAAACAGAGCAGGCTTCTTCTTTTTCAAAAGCATCAAGCAGTAACCTCCGTGGCTGTGAAGTTAAGCCAAAAATAACACGAGGCGGTGATAATAAAGCATTGTTTTCTTTGATATAAAAAGGGGAAATGTGTTTAGCCCTAGTTTAAAGTAATTGTACCAAAGAGTCCACTACATTGTTGGATTCAAAGATGTTATTTGTACATGTAATATTGCCTCCAGGGTTGGAATAATGCAGAAGTTTAAAATTGCAACACCTGCAGCAGTTAGCTCGAGTTGTCCATTTGAGTCTGCTGGACTCAAATGGCGGCGGCTGAATCGAATGCAGTATAAAGTCAAATAAAAGCCATAAACATGATGAATGTGCAAAGAGTCTGGAGTCAAAGAAAGCTGCTTTCCAAAAGGAGCAAAAACATTTTTTTTTTTTTTTATGTGGGGATTTGAGCCAGCGTCTCTATTCAGAGAGCAGAGGCACTGGTGCATTTGACCACTGAGTCATCCCAATAATAACTGTGTGCAGAGAAGTGGTCTCTGAATAGATGCATTGCTTTGAATACCACGACTGTTGATTGGTTTTGGTGCGTTCAGTTGTTGCCTTCCCCGCTGTTTGAGAATTTACAACCTTATCAGAGCTTAACACTCCCACTCAAAAGAAAGGATTCAAATTAGTTTTCTGCTCAACTTATCTAATTGTCACCATCACTGCAGTATCTCCTCTGCGGCAAATGAGTTGACATAACAAGATAAACTCTTCCTTCTTAATCAAACCAGGCTTCATGCTGTGATACATGTATTAGCCTCTAGCTTGTCTGAATCAGATAACGCTAAGACATGGATTCATCATTGTTGCGCCTCGAGTCTGACTTGATTTGTAAGTGTGCATGTATGTGTGTGTGTGTCAGATCGTCAGGACCTGGAGGAGCCCTCCAAGGTGGACCAGCTCCAGGAGCCGCTCCTGGAAGCTCTGAAGATCTACGTGAGGAAACGTCGGCCCAGCAAACCGCACATGTTCCCCAAAACCCTGATGAAGATCACAGACCTGCGCAGCATCAGCGCTAAAGGTAGGAAAGATATCAACCTGAAGATTACATCAGGGGACTGCAGTCAGAAATTACATTAGTAAAGGGGAAGACCAGGTCTGCTGCCTCAAACAAACTAAGCATTTAAACCTGTTCTCACGGGAAAAGGTCTGCTTTGTCTTTGTAATCTTGACATGATTATTTGTACAAATGAGGCCAGTGAGTATTCATGGTGTTCAAACGCAGCCTGCTTTCACACTTTCACACAAAATGTGTGTACAGCTGTCAAGTTGTCGAGTTGTTGAGAAGTTATAAATAATTGCTGCTCGGTTGCAGCTGTAAAGTGTGAAGCTCGTTCCAGAAGTTCCCATGTCTCATTTTTCTTTGTACTAAATACTTCAAGTGTTACTAAAAGTAAGAAACATGCAAGTCTCATGTTGTGTTTTGTTTTTGAGAAATCTCAACCACCAGAATTCACGGCGCCATAGTTGCTGAGTCATTCCTCCAAAATAGATTCAGAATCTTAAAGTGATTTGATTTAAGTAGCAGCATCAACTTGTTGATGGTGAGGGTAACGTGTCATACATGACTATAAGTCAACGTGTCTTCGATACTGTAATTCTCACCAAGTTTAACTAATCAATATAGAGAACTCCCCTTAGATATACAGGGCTTTTCAGCCTCTTTTAGCTCTTTGTTTTGAATTTAAAGCCCGTAAACTCAGCTCTCAACCTTGTTTTTAGCTAGACAGAGCTCTCTTCAGCAAGAAAGCTTTGATAAAATATATACTGTAGGCAGTTTAGTGACTACCGGGTGATAAAAATGGACCATCTAGCAGCTATAGAGCTAGATATATTTCTTAGTTGTGGTGGAGACCAAAACAGTGCCAAGGAGAGTGAATATTGGACTTATTTTTCCTCAAAACATAACCCTATATAAATGTTTATGGACTCAGCGTGCTTCAAACAAACTAGGTCGTGTGACATATCGTAGCCATAGCCACTTTGTAAAACTATTTTAGTGGAGTTCCTCTGACCCATCATAAAATCATTATTAACATATGTAGACTGTATTTAGTTCAGAGCAGGACGCCTGACTTCGTTTTAACTTCTCTAAACTGTCTGCCTATAAGACACTATCGATTTGAACTTTCTGTTTCTAACTTTTAATGCACATTCTGGCCCAGCTCATCGTGCTGAGCCTTTAACTCCGTATGAGCCTGAGTGTACTTTGAGATCCTCAAAGGCCCTCCTGCCCCTCCATAGACCTAGGCCCCTTGACTTTGGGATGACTTGCCTGAAGAAGGTTTTGTAGACGTCCCTGTTCTTTTCCATATCCCCTTTGTATCTTTCTTTAAATCCCATCTTTTAAACTTGCCTTACAGAAATGTTGCATAGGTTTAACTGGCTGCATTACGAGCTTATTGTGTTTTTACTAGTTTTATTTGTCTCCTAATCCTTTGTTTTTGGAAAATATAATTTATTATGGGTGTTTTTATTTTCTCTTCTTTATTCGGTGTCCTCTAAAGCAGCTTAACATTGCATTTTGCAGTGCACTATACATAAATTAAATACTGGCGTAAAGTTAATATAGTTTCCTGCAGCGGAAAGGTCTGACCGGCAGGTAAAGCTGCCTCATTTTGCCTTAAAAATCTTAACTCACCGTCCATTTAGTAGATTTTGTTTGATCTTTCAACCACATCTTATGGTTTTCATCCTTGGATGAAGAGTTTTCTCAGTTGTCATCACGTTAGATAAGTCTAGAACTAAGTTTTGTAATTTGAGTGGTTATATATGGGGACATATTGTTACATGTAATGTTGGCGTGTCATCCATCATGATGAAGACCATGAGATGTGGTTGAAAGCTCAGAAAAAATATGTTTTCAAGCTATTTCCAACGTCAAGAACCAACTTTCACACTTTGATTTTTGGCCTAAATTTATGCCCTCATCGTGGTCTTGCAGGAGCAGAACGGGTCATCTCTCTGAAGATGGAGATCCCAGGTTCAATGCCGCCGCTCATCCAGGAGATGCTGGAGAACTCGGAGGGCCAAGACGGCCAGAGCAGCAGCAGCAGCAGCAGCAGCAGCAGCAGCAGCGGCGGCAGCGGCGGCAGCGGCGGCAGCGGCGGCAGCGGTGGCAGCAGCGGTGGCAGCAGCGGCGGCAGCAGCGGTAGCAGCGGCAGCAGCAGCAGCAGCACTTCAGCTGAAGCGGCAGCCAGTCCCAGCAGTAAGGGCAGCCCCAACGAGGACGCCACTGCCGTCGAGTCGCCGGAGTCGCTGGACACCGAGAGGGCTACAGCCACACCGCCCAGCGAAGAGCCCTAAGGAGGCACCTAAACTCTCTTTGACATTCCTTTGCACAAGAAAGGAACAGCCGGGCAAGGCGCCGACCCCCCGACCCCCTTCTATAAAAACCCCTCTACCCCAACTCCTTTGCTTGGTCTTACGTTATCTTTATCCTCATCCTATTTTTCTCACCCATTTCCCTAAAAATCCCTCCTTAAAAAGACGTCAACACGGAGGCCTCAAAGGATCAGCGCTTTGTGTATAATTCTGAATCGAGCTCTTATTTGGCGTGGTGTCTCCGGGGGACAGGGACTGTGACAGGAAGGGCGTGGCCCTCGCAAAACCGCCAGAGATGATACTCCTCAGGTCTCCTGTGTAAATTCTTATCTGCATGACGGGAGTTTGATAAGTGGTTTTACTCCTCTCTCTCTCTCTCTCTCTCTCTCTCTTTCTCTTTCTCTCTCTCTCTCTCTCTCTCTCTCTCTCTCATATCTTCATCTCTCGTATTGTTGACATACATACATTGTACATACCATTGTATGGTTAGATCTCTGTTTCTATGATGAATTTTGTGGTGCTTTTTTTCATTGTCTTAAATATTATCTTTGAGGCGATACACATCAAGGTTTAAAGCGGGACTAATTGTAAGTCCTTCAAAAAGTTATCTAGAATGTTATTGCATATAGACATTATGGAAGTCTAATATTTTATATTTGTTCCTATATTTAAAACTGTTTTTTTGTCTTTTATAACACTTCTTGGTTCATGTCTCTACATGAATGAGTGTACATCCACGCCGCCAGAATGCAAAGCTTCTCTCCATATCGACAGCCGAGTCTGTTCAACTGTTTCCTCAAAGGAGGGAAGCACAACAGCAGAAGCCTTTGATACACACTCATCAGTTTGACCGCGTCTGTTTAACTCTCAGTCTCGACATGAACCGCAGAGACCCGACGTACAAGATTAGATTTAGAATAAGCCGGTCTATGAAATCAGCTCATTTGGTGACTGTATCTCCTCAGTAAATCAGTTTACCTCACTGTCAAAACAAATTGGGGAAATTAGGTTGCTGATAGATGCCAGAGATTTTTTTTTTTCTGCAGCAGGCTGTGATTACATAGGAGGCTTTTTGTATCCGTTACCTTACACTTCAACCGGACCATGATTCAGCTTAAACTGTGCCACACTTTATTATCATCATCTGGTCAGTTAAGACGTTTAACAAGTTTAACAAGTCAATGTTGTGCCACAGTTTGTTTCCCCCTAAAGATCTCTTCCCCTACGGCTGGGCTCAAACCACAAGTGTCCGCTGAGTTTTATGAGGAAGATGTCTGGCTCCACCGTTAGTCTACTCGCTATTTATAAATCAAATTTCTGCCGATGTGATTTCTTTGTACAAAGTACAAAAAGGTCTCATTGCCAGAGAAACAAAGTTATTACAGAACACAAGGGGAATCAAATGTTGGCACAGCAACAGTGTAGAACTAAATCCTTGAAGCGGACATCATGTGTCCACCTTCTCTGTTTCCAGGCTGGCATGTTGCCCTCACGTTAGCAAGCACAGCCAGCATCCTGTTCTAGCTCATGTAAAGTGAGTTTCCTCAAGAAGCATGTAGAGGATAACGGTAAATGCTAAAACATAGAGCAATAGTAGCACAAATCATGAAGATATCGACCTGACGCATGTTATTTCAGTTATACATAACATGTTAACATCAACTAGCATAAGCTACTGGTCATACCACAGCAAGTATGTGCAAAACCCCTGAGTGTAATGAACTTGGGTTTGTTTTATTGCTTTTCATTCGTAAGAGAATTACGACAAAAATCGCTTCAACATCCCTGATACAGGAGATGATCAGACAGGTTGTAAACAAGCCAACGGTTTAAGAAAGATTGGAGGTAAAACTGGAAACTAAACACACCAGAAATGTTGCCAATTTTACAGGAAAACTGTACATCTACAAATGTAAAACCAGAAAGTTGTGAAGTGAGGAATGTTAGCAATGGACAGTTTGAGTCATAATTTTACCATTCAGGTTTGATTTGTCGTCCAAATAAGTTTGGCTAACGTGTTTGACAGTCAGATCTCAGTGGTGAAGTTTGTGAGCAGTGTTATTACCGACAAAAATGATGAAAATACTGTGCAAAATCTAACCAGAATCATCCTCTAAGCTTTGACTTAGAAACTTACATTTCTGTGGGTTATAACATACTCACCAAAGTAATTGCTGAGATCTTGTAAAGGTTAGCTCAAGTTATTCTGACGAGAAACTGAAAATAGTAAAATTATCACCCAACAGACCAACTTGGACCTACGTACTTGGACCTCATAGTTGTGCTGAGTAACAGTCTTTCTTGGGCAGTAAGCCACATAATGGGTGCAGTGACAGTTTTGCTTTCAAATCAAGTAGCTAATTTGGCAAAAGGACCTGTCGGATCACCTGAATGATGGTGTTTTTTTGCCCTGTTGGAGATATTTTTACTCAAAAAGACCCAAATTGTAATAAACTGTAGCTTTTCCGGAGCTCTTTTGTTGCTTTAGATTACACTCCTTGAGCTTTTGTGTTTGAGCTTTCAGTCTGATCACAGCCTCTGACAGCTTTTTACAAAATTGCACGAATGTCAACCTAATGAGTGTGTATCTACCACTAACAGCATGTACTACCAACCGGGCTCTACTAATGCACATGGGCTCTGTTATGGCCTTATGAACAGAGCTTCTCAACCCGCTTTTTCTCTCCCTTTTCAGAAGTGTCTTGTTTGAACCAGTGAAACACGGGGGCAATGCAATCCTTAAAACACTGATGACCGGACCGTGTGGGTCGGGGAACGATTGTACACTTATGTAGAAAGCACACAGTGGGGCGGGATCCACAAATCTTCTTCAAACGTTCGCCTTGCTCTTCAGACTTGACAGTGTAAGCTACATTTAATGATGCAAAAGGAGATTCCAGATGACCTTTCAACCCTCTGAGAAGTGCAGTCGAGTAAAGCTTTTCTTTGGACAGTAGATCCAACTGAGCTCTTAATCTCATTGGCGGGGAAGTAGGCGGTGTGTCTTACATCAAATGAGGTGGTCTCGCTGAAATTAAAAGACGATCCTAGAAAGCTGCTTTTCTCAACAGTGGAGGTCACACATGATACTGAACAATAGGAAATAAACTCCATCATATCCTCTTATAAGACCCAGATCCCTCACTAACCCTGCTGTCCTTGGTGGCTGAATAATGGCTCCATTCACTCTGATATCAAGTTGTTCACTTACAGCACAGTGGACAAACTGAAGCACTTAAACATGCAGGACCTTTGAAACTTAGCTGTAAAAGGCTAGCAGCAGATCCCCAGCAACCAAAAGAGGAGGCCAAAGTTCAGCTTTAAAGAAATTAAGCACAAATGTTAGACATCACAAAGGAAATGATGCAGGAAGTCCCGTAGGTCTGGAGCACGAGTTTTCCACTCTTAGCTGATATTTGTGCCAGCACGAATTTAATTTGGTTAATCTGAATTTCTGTTTTTCTCACTTCAAGTTGTAGATCAAAAGTGAATTTTTATTTGTATGTAATGGTTTAAAAAGGTCAAATTGTGGCGCTACAGTGCAAACAAGCTGAGATCAACCACATGAAGATGAAACTGTGCGCGCTTCTTTAAGATTTAATTGAATCCAAACTTCTTCTAGTTTAAACTTTGCGTCACCGTTCAACAGTTCTTTCCTAACCTTGGAGAAAGCAGTTGAGGAAACACTGTCTCATTCCACTTACTCACTTCTTCTGGAGCTTTCAGTCAGATCTTCATCAGCAGATAAAGTTTGCTTCATTGTCGTGGAACTATAGATGCTTAAAGATGACTTTGAGCACTTCTCATCCATGTTGACTGAAAGGAATACTTCAAAGATACATCCATGATTGGACTTGGAAACAGTAGTTGAGAAGTCCTGGCATCAGAATTTATTAAGTTGTGTAATCAATCAACGTAAGGTTAATTTACACACTTGTTCTGAAGCTTGCGGCCATATCACACCTCAGTTGTCAGTGAGGATGTAAAACAGCGATCAAAGATTTCCAATATCTGAATTTAGTAGTCACTATGGAGTAAAATATTGAGCGTCTACTGCACCGTGCAGGGTTGTAGGGAATGAGGGAGTGAGTTTAAACTTTCAATGCACTTTTAGGACTTTTAGGTGGCTAAAAAGTCGAGCTTGACACTTCATTCTTTACCATGGCAACAGCAGACAAATAAAGTTTGATGACACTACAAATGCAAATTCAAAAACCAGAATTAATCAATGTTGGCACGGATATCTTCCCATACATGTAGTCCTCATACATCAATGGTATGTGAAGTTGTTGCAGTGACTACAAGTCACTGAGCTTCAAGCGTTTGATGTATGAAAACAGGAAACCCTTCAGGGTAGTGACGGGTTCTGGGTCTTAGCAGCACATAGTAAAAACCCATCTGCATTCCATCCCTGCTCAGAAATACATATCATAAGGGAAACCAGAGCTGTTTCAATTTTCTTTTTAACGTGTTTGAATGTGAATAATGTCACGGAGTCTGTCAGAATGATATGCAGTGTTAAGGAATACTTACTTCTATCTCAATGTAACATAGGAAATGCTCTCCCTTGGTTCTCTCTCTGTCTTGCTCTCCTGGTGAGAGATGAAGGGAGGCATCTTGGTGGTTTTTTTTGTTTTGTTTTTGTTTTTTTGAAGCTGGAAAACCTTCACAGCCGAAGAATGTCCACATCCACCCCTGACGCGCCGGGCCAGCCCTCAGGCGCCTGTCCGCAGCAGGGACTGTTATCTGTTCCTTTAGGACACAACTTCACGATGCTGAATTACTCTTGTTCGTTTCTGTTGAATGTTGTACCGACCGTAACTGTAATACTCTACTATCTAGCTCACTGCAGAGATGTTATATAAATGGTGTGTGCTTTGCATTCCAATTGGC
Source organism: Argyrosomus regius (assembly GCA_946959425.1). Taxonomy (NCBI): domain Eukaryota; kingdom Metazoa; phylum Chordata; class Actinopteri; family Sciaenidae; genus Argyrosomus; species Argyrosomus regius. The sequence continues at coordinate 7,494,760 of OX336899.1, read as the reverse complement.
AGCTCTGTGGAAAAGACGCTCTGTTATTTGTCCTTGGGAACATCAACTCACATTCAAGTGTGGAAAACAAAAGTGGAGGAACTGGAACTTGGTGGGCTGATCTGGACATCCAGGTCCACACACGACACATATATTATTTGGGACAATGAGAAAGAAAAAGCCCACAAATGGAAGAGAAATGGGCGACAAAGTCAACTCAGCACCTGATATCGTCTGTATGTTCTGTTCCTGTTCTATGTCAAACAACAGAGCTGCTTCCCCTCTACAGCCAGGAAGCCAATCTGCTGTCGTCAATCAATCAAACCCAATCAATCGACAGCTATTTGGTTAAGAGGTCAACTAATGAAGTAGGGTTCGACCGATGTGAGGTTTTGAAAACTGACACTTTGATTTAATTAGCTGGAGACGATGTTTTGCGCCGATAACCAGTCTGAGGAAAAATCTGTCTTCAGATACTCTTAAACAGTTTGATATTAGTCTTGGTTGTTGGGTGCATAAAGTGTAGTGTAGTCCCTCAACCTGGTTTGTCAGGGCTTCCAAGAGGCCTTTCAACAACAGAGATTAACTGAGAATATCTTACAGCTGGACAAATCAACAGTGGATCAAATTTTGTGAACACAAAAACTCTCAGAGCTATCAAATTATTGCCCAACTCTCCAGTCTAGAGCATTTCTAACTCTTTTAGTGCTTCGTTTTGGCCGCAACGTAACTGTTTTGGTTCAAAAACCATTCTCATCAACTTATTTTCCAACTACAGCGGCAGCTGTTTATAGCCGACTTTACGCTGCTTTACTCAAAGGTAGAAAAAAATTTGCAGTACAGCTAAAAGAGAATGGATATTGCATTTACATTTGCCAGGTGGCCAGAAACACATCTCTAAATGAATGCTAATGTTGTCCCGTGGTCGCTGGATGTGTAATACGGGCAACTGTTTACTGGCACGGTTTCTATTATGACTTTACGAGGTGATAATATGTCAGTACTGTGTTCATGATGTGTTCTGGCGCCCCCAAGTGGCCAAACAATCAGATACTGCAGCTTTAATGTGTGGTTACGTTGTCCAGTTTTAGGATTTTCTTTTTAAATTTGAGCTTTTCAATGCCTCAAACATGATAAATTTGAAGATGCACCATGTTGGCAGAGTGGAAAGAACAATATTCTGTTGTTCCCTATTTACAAGCCTTGTAATAACACCATATAAGCCCAAATGAGATATTTCTATTATGTTTATCATCAATATATTTTCACCAAGTCACACAAATTCCTAATATCTGTGACTCAGTATTTAGACTGTTCAGACCTGTCTACTGGTTATAATTCTAACTATCTACTCAACAGTAAAACAAAAGGTACAAAACCTCAGTCTCAGCCCCACGTCGGTCTAACCCTAAATAAAACACCTTACCTAGGAGCCAGAAAACATGACTGTGAACCTCAGTATCAATCATTAACAGTAGCTCTGTTGTTGTCTGTCCTGACGGTGTTCTTGGTAGACATCACAAACTGTCCACAGCCGCCTTTTTTCCCATCAGTATCAGAGAACCCCACCACCAATCATATGCAGTGTTGTATAGTCGTGTTAAAATGAGACGTGAGGGTGGAATGGACGGGGACCTGTTGTGGATTTATCCCATCGGCCCCTGCTGCCGGCCCGTAGGGTGAAGTTGACCTCATGAGCTGCTCTGAGGTTCGAGCTTCGATCTGTTTCAGCTCTCCATTTTAAATATTGTCTTTGTTTGTACATTAACATATGCTTTTTATGTTCATATACTGTTTAACTTTACCATGAACTGTCCTGGCAAAGTAATAAAATATATTTATTTTAAAATACTGGTGTGTGTGCATCCATAACATGACATCTTAACCAGCAGATCCCAGATGGCTTGCCCAGCTCCGGTTCTGGCATGACACCAGCTCTGCTCCCCCGGTCTGAAAACCACTACAAACACTAACACTGCTCTGAGCTCACAGTCCGGACAGCCTGGCTAACAATCTGAGCTAACAGCAGCTATTGTTCGCAGCAGTTTATTTTAGTGTCCATCAGGAAACTCTGTAAATAAACATTTTCTCTGATAAATATGATCCAGTTTCACAAAAATCAGTGAAATAGTTGGCAGTGTGTGCCGTAAAGTGTTGCATACTTCTCCGGGTGGTTATACCTGGAGCACATAGTGCAAGAACAGGCGTACAGGGAGCAGAGTGGGAATGACAGAGACACCATTCACCTGATTATACATCACTGTAGCATCATTATTGCTATTTGAGAACTTTACCTCCATAATCTCACTATGTGTAACAGTATTTATCAAAGTATTCACCTCTAAGTTCTTCTGTGTAATATTCAGCTCAGTTATGAAAGAACGAGACCAGCAAAGAAAAAAAATGAACATTTCATCGTTTACTTTCAACTTCATGTTCAAAAAGTTACATAGTATTTTAACAATTAAAATGTGCTAAAGCACAGCGTTCTAAACTTCTAAAAGCCGCTTCGGACAAATACAGAACATTTCAATGAGCATTAAAAAAAGAAACCTGTATATGTATAATAAAAAGTGTAAAACACCTACACATTAAAAATCATTAAACATCACCATTAATGAAAATAAAATGGAACAGGAAATGTACAAAAGTCTGTGGGAATACAGAAAGAGGAGGAGGAAACTTCCATACAAGCGGAGTGTGTTTGAATGTGATCAAAGGTTGGTTTAATCGAACATGTCGTCATCGTCGTCGTCTTCCTCGTTGTCTGACTCAACAAAGTACTTCACCTCCTTCTTGGCTCGGCCCGGCCTGTCACGGGACGGAGTGTTCATCGCACTCAGGCTGTTGCTGTCGTCGTCTTCATCGTCGGATGGAGGTTTCTGTGGTTTCTGCACAGGAAGATGATAAAACGCTTATTATAGTTATCACTGCACTCAAACGCAAAAACACAGGTTGTTGTTGAAGATTTCTGAGGCTGAGTTGAACCCACATTTTTAGAGTGGCAGAGGAAGTATTCAAACTCTTTATTTAAGTAAAAGTAGCAGTACTGCAGTATAAATACTCACTGACAATCAAGTCCTGCAGGTATTATCAGCAAAATGCATAAAGCAGAGTAGTAGACTTATTATGTATTATATAATGTTGTTCTAGGTTGAGGTGGAGCTTGTTTTAAAAGGTCCAGAGTGTAGGATTTATTATCTAGCAGTGTAGCTGGTTGCAACCGCTCGGCTCACCCTGTGTGAAAGAGAAACTAGGAGGGTGTGAGAGGACCCACGGCGTCCGTAAAGTCTCATTATAAGGTAACAAAAATATAATGATTCTTATTTTCAGGTGATTATACACTACTGAAAACATAGTTATGCATATTATATTTCCCTAAATCTGACACACTGGACCTTTAACTGATTTATTTTAATGTTATTTTAAGATGATTGTGTGTTAGAAAATCTTATTCTAATAAGTAACTGGTAACTAAAGATGTCACAAACGTTTAGTAGTAATAGATACAATATTTCCGCCTGAATCGCTGAGTAAAGAAGCATAAAAATGGCTAATTCTCAAGTCTTTGTTACAGTCCATCACTGCTTTGCTGGTGTTGGAATAAATGCGTGAAGAACAGAGTATCAAAAAATGCAAAATATTGAAATCTGTCAATCAGATTTGTAATCTTTTTTCATTTGATCAGATAGTTCCTGATTCAAAACATAATTTTGCCAATTTTAGTTTCAATTATTTCTCAAAATAAAGTGCTGAAAGAAAAGTAGAGCCAGACTGACAAAAGACTTATTAAACAGACTTATTTTCAGTGATTCTACATTAATGAAACATAGTTGTGATTATTATTTATATTTAAAAAAAAAAACTTTTCAAACTTCTGTCTGGCTGCTGAAGACAGTCATGCCAATATATGTTTAAGTATATCGACACGGAGAGCAGAGGGAGTCTCTGTTAAACCTCTTCCCCATCACTGATGTTTACAGTAGCAGGTTAGAAATGTTACAAGTCAAACATCTAATAAACACGGGCAGATGGACTCACTCTGCCAACAGGTTTTGCAGTTTTCTTCATTGGACTGTAATCCTCTTCAGAGCCGGAGCCCTTCCTCTTCCTCCCCCTGCCTTTACCTGCACCTGAACCTGCAGAAGAAGTTACTGAAACATTCACCATCAAAAATGTGTGTTTATTTATATATTTGTTGTTTTTTTCTTTTTGGCAGGAGAACTGCTGTACTAGCTGTACCTTTAAGAGCTGGTGCTGGCTTCTTGGACCCAGTGTCGGAGTCGGAGTCCCAGATGGATTTATCTGGTTTCTTTGCTTTTGGTGCTGGTGTCTTCTTGGGTTTGGGAGCTGCATCAGAGGGCTTCTTAGCTGCTACAGATCACACAAACAAACCTGGTCATTAAATACAGCTCACACTCCGACACCATCGATCATGTCAGAAGCTTTTAACCACCTCTGTTTTGTACTCTGGAATATCAAGCTGTGTTGAGTTACACAATGTCTTCATAATAATGCATATTAGACTTAATGAGCTCCAATTTAAGTGTCATTGAATTCATGAACAAGTCAGTAATCCCTTTTAAAAATCACCCCCCTCTCTCTCGTAGCTGTGACGCTGCATTAGAGCTCCCTCTGGTGATCACAGTGAGTCACTACCTTTCTTTGCTGGCGATAGTTTGTCAAACGCAGAGCTGCTGGAGTACGTGGAGAACACACCGCGGTCTTCGTCGCTGTCGGACTTGGACCCATCTACAAGACAAAAACACAGGTCAGCGTTCACCTGCTGCTCTGTCTGACTGGGTCAACATTCAGATTTTCACACTTCATCCCGACCCTCTGCAAACTGAAACGTTCTTTAATTTTGTGCATGGAAGATCATTTACGTTTGATTTCTTCACATTTTGTTTTTGTTGCGTACAGTTCAGTGCTTTAATTAACTTTGTTATGATTGTGCAAACAAACTAATCAGATGCTGCTGCCTTTATGAAGCACAGAGAACTTATTCGAGTTCAGGTTCCAGCAACTACAACAGAAATGACTTCATGGGTTGCAGTGTTCAGTGTAAAAAAGGGGAGCAGCCAGTATAAACCATTATATAAATCTCTTTTTTTGTGGTCAATTGTTTGTTTGGAAATGAAAGCACCAACAAGACAGAACGTTATAAAATAGTTTACAACAGAAGACAAAGATGTCTTTATCGCCCACCGACCCACGGCAACCAAATCCTCTAACCCCTGACATGATGAACCAAGACAGTGTACATAGATACAAACAAAATGTATAATAAGACTGTTATTAACAACAAAGAGGAAACACTGAAACTCTTTTGGAGTCCACATGTTGTTTTAGGGTACGTTCCGACAGAATCCGGCGCTGTGGCGAATCGCCACAGGCTTGTGCAGCGGCGTGCAGGGCCGCAACTCCCTCCTGTGCTCCCTTATTCTCATTCACTGTCTATGTCTCTTGATCACTACTGTCTCTCCCTCTCAAAAACCACCAGACAAAAACCAAATTAAACTTCTTCGTGTCACTATTTTGCAGCGTGAGTTGCAAGCCAGACACAGATTTAGAAGCTGGGCACATTAAGTCAACAAAGCCAGAACATAACAGGTTGGATAGCTTCGGTTTCAGAGACATCTTAGGCTGACTGTGGAGGGTTTGCCTGATCTGAAAAGTTGGATCCGGCTCAACTTCTGAGTTTTCACCGCAGTGTCGGATTCTGTCTGGATGCAGCCTTAGAAACAAACCTGCAGAGAGGAATGACTGCAGCTTGTACTCACCGCTGTCATTGCTTTTTTCAGAGAAGGCTGACGCTGACTTGGATGAGAAGATGCTGGTTGTCTCTTTCTTTTTAGCTACAGGTGCAGACCTTCAGAGAAACACAAACAACATGTTTTTATATAACATAGCAGATCGTAGAGATGACATAAAGATATGTCTGCCATTGTCCTCTTCATCATAACAAAACATTTCCTACAAACACGTTTTGATTCTTACGTGGGCTTTTGTTTGGGGGGAGAGTAGGACACTTCGTTGTCGTCGTCGTCGTCATCGTTATGATCGTTGTAGCGCTCCTTGGTCTCGGAGGAAGGGAAGTCATCTTTAAACGACCTCACCGGGGACGAGGCCGCGTCGTCGTCGCCGTTCTCCTCCTCGTCGCCCTCCTCTTCCTCCGAGAAGTCGAACGTGTATTTAGGCTTGGAAGCTGAAAGACAGGAGCAGAGTCTGTGTCAAACCACATTATCGTCGCTGTGGATTCTGGCGCCTCGTACAGTAATTATTCGTGTTGCGGCTGGGTTGCATCAGACTGCGCCTTCAGACACTTGAAGCCGACAGTGGCTAATCAGAGTGAGGAAACGTGGAGCCGGTTCACAAGTTATTTTTGGCCCCCCGGGGCCACTTGGAGTGGATGAAATGAAATACTAGCAGTCACTCTGTAGCCAGGTACCTCAAGCTGACGGTGGCTCATATAAAAGAACTTGTAAAAGAGACACAAAGGTAGGAAAATAAGGAACGGATGGTGGAACAGTTAAACAAGCTACAAACGGGAACATTACAGTCTCATGACTTCCCCGTTACTATTCAAATTATGTTTTTCTTGATCATTGAAGTACAGTGAATGGATCAAGTTCCTCGGCTTTAAAGGATACGTTTGTATTTTTTTAGGCATTCTACCAAAGATTTCCAGACCCTTCAAGTCTATCCCACAGACTCAGCAATCAGTGCATATTGTGACTTTATTTATTTTACCAGACGTTCTTATTAACTTGTATGTTTTGATCAGCATTATCAATCATGTTTCATGTATTTTCCGGGCTTATCGAGCTATGATTAAGAAGAGAACACGCCAGGAGACAAACACAATAGGACGACGGGATCATTTCATTTCAAATATAGTGATTGAGAGAGTGATTGTGTTGATAAAACACCAGATCATGTTGAAAATCAGACTTTGTACAAACCCTGCAAGTGTTACTGGTCACTGCAATAACCTAGGGCTGGGTGATAGAAAGTATATTAAGCTTATTAAAATTAATAAGAGTGCATGATGGTAGCAGTGTGTGGGATTGAGTCGAAATAAACTAACAGTGTTTTTAAGTTGTCCATTGTGATGCTTTAAACCGACATCACAAAGCGTTTTCTATGCACACGATGAGAAGAAGCTACAAGTCGTGTTTATAGTTCACAATCAGCAGTAGAGTGTGAAGAAGTCGTGGCAGCTTAGTGAAATATATGTTAGTTTTTAGCTTTTTTAAAAGTATTTTGTGTTTTCTATGAACATTCACATAAAGCAGCGCCTCTGATCGTGTGTTCATATATTTTCTGACTGAAAAAACAAAGCTGTGCTACAAATTAAAAGCTGCCACAACACAACACCTGTTCATAGGATTCATTCATTGCTGGTTCAGATCTTCTTATTTGTTGACATCAGAATATGTACACATTTATGCTTTAAGATTTAGATTTAAACACGAGTGAACATAAACTGGCCTGATGACGGTGAATATAGCTTTACCTGACGCTCTCTGGGACTTGTTCTCTCTGGGGATGATGGGCTCACTGTTCTCCAGGTCGCTGTCTGACTTGGACTCGTCCTCAGACCAGGGATTCCTCTTCTTCACCTTCTTAGCGGCGACACCTTTGGGTGCTGGAGGTTTTCTCACTCTGGGAGCTCCTGCAACACGGTAAACAAGATTACTGAACTGTTTTGTTGACTGTCAGAGCTCCTGGTAGTTCAATAATTGAAGACAGAGTTTTCCCAGCCCGGGGTAATAGCTACTTTCAAACCAGTCCAACACAGTATACGTGCAAGAGAGAACGCTCTGTCTCTGGATAGTTGACAAATATCTGTCTGTGCTGATAAATCTTTTATCTACTGATACATGGTTCTTACAACGCTCCACCTCCATCTTCAAAAAGTCAGTTTGCGACTGAAAAGCATTTTTCTATTTGGACAGAAACGATATTTTTTACTGAAACCTTGAACAGGAAATGAACTGAACATGTTTGATGGAGTGTTTTGTACTGACCTGGCTCTTTCTTCTCTTTCTTCACACGTGGAGCTTTCGGCTTGGCTACAGAGTTGTCTCCTGCTCCTCCCTCGCCGCCCAAACCATCATCGTCAAACTCCAACTTCACCGCCGGATCTACGTCACCCTGAGAGTAAAAAACAAAACACAAGCTGTAAGTATCCTGTCCTGACTCTTCTCGTTTCAGTATAACGTCGACAGGTCTTACCTTCTTCTTTTTGGTCAGTTTCTTGGCTGCGTCAGATTTGATTGCCTGAGTCGGAGGCTCCACCCTGCGGCCGAATGGAGAGGGCATGGTCTCCTCCAGGTTCATCTTCTTCACTTTAGGTTTGCCCACCTTCCCCTTCACCAGTTTGATGGCTTTACCTAAACTCTGCTCCTCTCGCTCCTGGGCCTCCAGTTTCTGACAGACAAAACACAACAACTCTCAAGTTACAAAACATGGTGTTGATCTTCGCCAGAAAGCAAAATAACTGGAAACTGTTGGAGTTATTGTCATGGAAATAAAGTAAACTATCAACTATCATCTTTCACAGCTCAGCAATTGCTGAGGTAACACAGGACTTACATCCAGCTCCTCAATGAACACTGCCAGGTCCTCCTTCCACAGATCCTCTGGAACTTTCTTCTGGAGATCGTTCAGCTCTCCTCTCTGTACGTCAGCACACATTCACATGTTAATCAACACATTTTAACTGTGTGACTTCATAATAATAATAATAAGAAATAAGAAATAATAATAATAAAAACCTTTTGGTCCCTCTGTTTGAGCAGCTCCTCCACCTTCTCTTTAGTCAGGCACCACAGAGGCATGTTGAGGATGTAGTTGAAGTTCGGCCCCGACGAGGATCCAGAGTCCAGCGAGCTGTCGCTGTCGTTTGCGTCTCGGTAATCTTCTTCCTGAGCCTGTGAGAGACACGGAAACATCTCATCGTTAGACAGAAACTAACTGACATGCTGTGGTGTACAGTCCAGGAGTGGTGCAAGAGCAGCTCCACCTTGTGTTTGTTCATAGTTACAGCAAAGCTTACTGCAAACCTACAACTAAAGCCACTACTAATTGGTCATGTTGCTGCTGCCTGAATGTGTGTGTGTGTGTAGATGTATGTCCAGTACCTTTTCCTGAGCCTTGGTCCAGGCAGCCACTGGATCTGACTCGTAGCCTTTCTGGACCAGCATGCGGATCAGTTCACGCTTGGATTTGTTCTCTGTTAGCATAAAAAATTCGAGTTAGAAAAGAAAACAAGTCAACCACACGCTAGCCGTGTTTCAATCCACATGTATCGCACATTTTAACTGAATTTCCAGCAATATTTCTGCCGTTTCTGTCAATCTTTTCTAAAGCAATGCTTCAGAATATGTTAATGGAAAACACATTCCATGGGGGATTTGTAGCGTTCGTACCGATTGAAATTTTTCCTTCGATCTTCTCCAGCACAAAGCGAGCCTGGTTGGACAATTTGGCGGCCTCGGCTCCGAGGCTGCCCACTGCCCAATCCTTCCTCAGTTTGTAGTAGTGCAGGCGGAGCTCAAAGAACTCCCTGAGGATGTCATGGACTGAATCGTACCTCTTCAGACAGCCCATGTGGTCGAACAGCACCTGAGGATCGAGTCGTTTAAAAATCAGTTAGTGACAGCTTCAACAAAATGTAGATGAAATGTGACAAAACAGTGACTTCCGTTTATTACCATGGAGTTGCAGGTAAGGCTGGACTGCAGCTTGAAGACTTTGTGAAGACCAGCTGCCTCAGCTTGGGCAAGTTTGTCTTCAGACATGCGAACCACAAACTTCACCGTGGTATCTGTGTGGTATTCCTTATAATCATTGATGAGAGCTGGTGTTTTGTCACTGCCCTGCAGCATGGGCTCCAGCACAGACTCCTTATAGGCCTGCACACGAGAAGGACGAAACAGTTATTCATAATAATACGTCTGACAATGCATACGCACCGAGATTTAAATGTTCCACTTCTTCATATGGAGGCCAGTTAACAAAGAAATAAACAAAGAAAGGAGAGAAGAGTTTGAAGTGTACCTGTGTCCACGTCCGAACAGGAAGCTCTGTGATCTCGATGGTGTTTCTGTCGATGACCAACACCTCTCCGCTGACCAGGTACTGGTTCTGACCCAGTTCATGGATCACCCCTTTGAAGTTTTTGTAGCTGGGAAGCTGTTTGGGAACAACAGTTACACAGTGAGGGGTCATCAAAACAAACTTTTAATGCAAAGACTGAAGTCTGCTGAGTCTGCTGAGTGTGTCTGTAAATAAAACTACACAAGGGATGGAATATTTTTAGCAGAATTAAATACCTGACAAATAAATCTGTATATTCTATACAGAAATCATTTCCCGAGCCCAAAATGGATCGTGGACCTGTTTTTATTGGGTCACCAGTTGGCAGTATAATGCATAACATGATATGTGATATAATTAAAAAAAGAATAGAGACTGTTCTTTTTCTACTTTAATGAGGAAAAAATACTGTTTTTTGCTAAACTGGTCTGTTCAGCTCTCTCTTCTGACCTGAAAACCTGTTTGCACTCTCCGGTTGAGATAAAGTTGAATGCGACAGACAGCTCATCTCCAAACAAAACATTCCCAGGAAAGTCCCTGGGAAAGTCAAAAGAATTTTTCCTGTGCAAAGAAGAGACTTTCTGTGTTTTAACAGTGTTTTGTGTGTCTGTTGCTGACTCGCATGTTGCTAACCTCTTTATCAGTAGCTGATAAATGTACTTTTTATATCGATTTATAGTATATATCTTTGTAAGTTTGGGTCTCTGGGTTTGGGAACCTCTGCCTTAGTGACATACAACACTTCTGCTCATGAGATAAGAGGGATAAAAGCTACTTCAGGGTTAGGATATCATCATACTGCACAACAAACAAGTTCCTTGAGGCGTGAACTACAGAAGTCAAACAGATGAATGCTTTCTTTCTGCTCAGACTGTTTACCATTGGCAGCGGGTCCTGGTGGTTGAGCATGCGGTTGATGTTGTTGACGATCTCTCGGGGGTCGTAGTTGGGGATCTTGCACGCCCAGCCCGTCCCGATGCCCTCGGCGCCGTTCACCAGCACCAATGGAATGATGGGAATGTACCACTCGGGCTCCACCTTCTGGTTGTCGTCGTACAAGAACTTGAGCAGGTTGGAATCCATCGATGGGAACAACAGCTTGGCAAGAGGACTGTGGGAAATGAGACCGCAATTATTAGACTTGTACTCTGTATAAATGTATTAAAAATATCTGTCATAAAAGAAGACGACAGTGTCAACCGGCAAGAATCCAAACCATTATGTTGCGTTACCTGAGCATGGTGAAGATGTAACGAGGGCTGGCAGCATCTTTGCCTCCATTGATGCGAGTACCGAACTGACCCAGCGGCTGCAGGATGTTCACGTTGTTACTGCCCACAAAGTTCTGGGCCAAGTTCACAATGGTCATCATGAGAGCTTGCTGCAGGGACAAAGGGGGAATGGGTGGTCAGCAGTTGGGAGTATTACAGAGAATCAGCACAATAACTTGACACGCTAGCTCTCATTATTATCACTGTCACATGTCGACTGTACCTCTCCGTGATGGTAGGCAGACATCTCTGCCACTGAGCCGGCCAGCTGTGCGACCTTCACTTCCCTCTTGTCGTTCCTCTTCATGCAGGTGAACAGCACCTTCCTCTGGCCTGGCTTCAAACCTGGAAACAACACACAGCACATCCCATCATCAACTAATCACCGTTCTTTCAGAGTCAGAACAGATAGTGGAGGTTTTAACCACAGCAGTTCACAGAGATGGAGAGATTTTACGAACCGTCAACCAAGGATGGGATGGATCTCTCGTTGTCAGAGTTGGAGAACAGAATCAGCTCTTTGTTGATGAAGTCATTGTAGGAGAGGTGCCTGGCCTGAGTTCCATACAAATATTTCTGTAAAACAAAACCCCAATTAAATGTCAAGTTTGTAGATAATCATATTTGTGAAGCTCGGTGCAGCACAGGCACAAAAACAGAACATCTTCACACACACTGACACACACATCTGGACGTTCTTTTCCCGCATCGCTGCCTCACATATCTTTGAGCAGACAGACACAAACCTCCGGCAGGCCGTGCATCCTCCTCTGACGTCTGTCCTCCATGAAGTTAGTCAGCCACTCCTTCCTGTCATCTGTCTTCTTCTTGCTGAAGGCCTGCAGCAAACAACCACAACACTGCAGTTCAGCCTCCATCTGCTACATACTTCGTTTAAAGCAATGAGCATCCAAGTACCAACTGGTTGTTTATATTTTGAGTCACTATACAATAACCCTGCTACAGATGTCGCCTGTCAGAGCGGAGCAGCGTTGGTGGTGTTTGACTGTGTGTTACACAACAGTATGTAACTATAGCATTAAGCTCACCAGAGTGATGGCAGCGTCGTCCTCTGCACCGCTGTATCTGAACGTGATGCGATGCTTCTCCATGTCAGCAAAGTATTCCTTTGCCTCTTTGCTTGTACTTGTACCCAAACCTGCAACCATAAATTTGACATTTTGTAAATCAACAACAGGATGAACATTTGGAGAGGTTATATCGATATATATATTTAAAGACGTGAGTAGCAAACCTTTGTAGTACTTTATATGCCAGGTTTTAAAGTTCTCTGTCTGTTTCTTCCACTCGTCGAACTCTGGAATGCTGTAAAAGGACAGCTCCTGCTTGTTCTTGGTCACCTGCGGACAACAAATTAACACGAGCGAGGTTTACTGGACGTTGCCGTTGAGTTTTTTTTTTATGCAAACGAACCTGTGATGTAAACAACCTCCAGCGATTTATTTCCTTTGCTTACATCACTATCAGACTTATGATGGACAACTTGAAAGAGACATGCAACAGAACTTCTGGTGCTGCTTCTTATCACATGTAATGAGATCAAAGTGTGTGTGAGCGTGTGTGTCTCTTACTTTGACAATGGGCGTGATGAACTCCTCCAGGAATGTGTGTTTCAGTAGGGACGGCCAGTTGTGGTGGAAGAAGTTGATAAGAAGACCTTTGATGTGGGAGCCATCTTGATCCTGGGATAAGACGAGAAATGTTAGCTACTGGTTGAACTGGTGATAATTATACTAAAGCTGTGTTGGAGTGTGTCCACGCGGCGGGTCACCTGATCCGTCATGATCATGATCCTGCCGTAGCGCAGGCTCCTCAGCGATTCTGGGTCATCGTAGCTCTTTTTGTATTGAAGGCCGACAATTTTGATGATGTTGTTAATCTCAGCGTTTTCCATGATCTGCAGACAGAAAAGGCAAAGTCAGAACACATTAGGCTGTGTTAAAACTCCAATCTAAGCAGGTTTTGGCTGCTTTCAGCTCATTGATTTGGCAAAATGAAAACAATACTGGCTCATATTAAACTGTGGAGCTGCTACAGACTATCTGTACACCACCTCCTCAGCGGGAAATGGCAGAGGGATGTTGAGAAAGCACACAACATTTAAGCAACTGAAAAAGAGCCAGACGCTAGAACACCAAACCAGTGCTAACAGGACAGTGAATGTTTGACATACAGGAGGATTTATAAGCGCCTACAGATGAATAATAACAGATTAAAAGACGCTGCGCGGTATCTAACAGGACTTAATAAGGAGCAGGGCCAGGCTTCTCCTTCACGACACCTTCAGCCCATCTTTGATCTTCTTTCCTGCGCCGTCTTATGTCACGTCCTGCTCTTCAACAACACAAAACTTTGAAAGTCTAAAAGATGGAAATTCTGCTTTGTACTCTTAAACTTTCAATAAATATTTAACGACGTGTTGATCTATTGAATGGGAGAGTCACGGAGCTTTCACAGCTGTCATGACACCAACCTTAAAGTTTTTTAAAAGTTATTTAGCAAAGCATGTTGGGGCATTTTAGAGTACAACCCAGAAGTGAGTAAGCTTTTTAGCTCTTCTTATTCCCTTGTGTTGTAGTCAGACATTTTTTGAACAAGATTTTTAGATTGTTTGGATCATAAATATCATAAACCTTTGTTTGCCACAGAGCTTTCTGCAATAATTAAAAATCCAATGGGTTCTTTTTTTAATGAAATACTAACTTTGAGGGCTGGCCTACACAAATACATCATCCCTGCAGCACTCTATCACCCTGGAAAATGTGGAAAAACATCGTCTTATATTACTTAACCAGAACACATGCAGCCACTGAGGCCCAATGACATCACCTGAGTTTAACAAATTGGCTACAGACAGTGTGAGATGCAAACCAGTAACCGCTCATCAGACTATATCACCTTTTTTATTGCTACATTTTATTCACTTTTTATCTGCTTCTGAACTCACTGAGCACAGCAAAGAGATGTGTGAGTATGAACACAAACTGTTTGCTGTGTGTGAAACTCTCTCAGCAGGATAAAAGCTAACATGACTCACCTTTTCAGCTGCGTCTATTATTATTAGTAGTAGTATTATTTTCACATTACATCTTCACATTACAGATTACAGTCGTTACTACCTCTCCTAACACGGCCTCATACCTGCTTGTGTGTCGCCTCTCGCACATTTAGGATCTTTCCTCTCAGCGGGAACACTCCGTAGCGGTCGCGCCCGATGACTCCGAGTCCAGAGACAGCCAGAGACTTGGCTGAGTCTCCCTCAGTGAGGATCAGTGTGCATTCAGAGGAGTGTTTGCCACCTAGAACATGGATATAGGAAATCATCACCACTTCTTCTGCTTCTCCAAAATTCTGTTTTAAAAGAAAATACTGTTATTCTCCGCTAATTCCAATTGCTACTCTGCCACTGCATGTTCAATAATTATAAACAATTCCTGCAAATTTCACATTAAAAGCCTACAAAGACACAGAAACTCAGAGTAGGAGAGCAGCGAGCACGACATGACATGTTGGTGGTAGGGCTGTAAAAAGATATTATCTGTGAAAATAAATAATAAAATATACTTAGAAAACAAAGAGGTTGGAAGGAAGGAAGGAAGGAAGGCTCTGATCTGAGAATTAATGGTATATTCAATATTCTATACTCAACCCAACAGTGTTAATTAAGTCTAGATCGCATCACAATTAATGTAATACCCATAATGTGCACTTACAGCTGCCCTTTGACTTCATAACCAATAATAAATTGTTCTGTATGACTTAATTTAAAAGGCAACAACTGCAGCTCTGCCGTCAGTGCTGGACACATGAATAAATAATCACACTGTGAACACACCAGCATCATTGGCGTCGTCTAGCTTGGGGATGCCTTTGATCTTGCTGTACTTCACAGATGAGCACTTCTTATTCAGCTGCGTCTGAGCTTTGAACTTCACCCAGTTGAGTATGCTCTCAACGATCCCACAGTTGGTAGCCTGTGGGTGACAAAGAGACACAAAAATAATCACGTTATGGCCGATGCTCAGCTAGTATTCACAAGAAACCAAAAACAGGAGTGAGCAGTTGTACTTACGGCTCTGATAAACTTGTCTGACAGAGGGCACTTGGACCCAAAGCTCTTGGTCTGGAGCGTCATGTTCTCCTTGGTCTGGGAGTCGAAGGAGGGGTTCTCGATCAGAGCGTTCACAAACACCCAGATGTGGTTCTTCACCTGAGGTGTAAAACGACAGGAGGGTCAGTCAGTTTTCAAACACACGTCTGAAATAACACCACCGCAGCCACCTTGAGCTAGAAACCCCACCTGGAAAGGTTTGACTGACACTCCTGCCTTGTTCTTCTTCTTCACCACTTCAATAAGTTTGGAGACTATCTGGTCCACCACATAGTCGATGTGTCTGCCACCCTGAAACAGCGTTAGAAGTGGCGTGAGAAATCATGACCGCAAAGAGTCAAGTGTGTTTTCTTCCAGTTCTTTTACTGGCGAGTTTTAGATACCTTTGTGGTGGCGATGCTGTTCACAAAGCTGATTTGTTGAAACCCTTTCTCGCTCATGGTGAGGCAAACCTCCCACCGATCATTCACAGTCTCGTTCACCACCTTCAGTGCCACGCCCGTCTCGTCTAGTTTGTCCTTCACGTACAGATCCACGTAGCTGCGGAACCCAGTAACCTTTAGTGACAGAAGGGACGGAGACAGGTTAGGTTCAGCAAGTAGTATTTTTAAATTTAAAAATAAATCACAGCTGCCCCCAGGCCTGTCATAAGTCATGGACCACAGCTGCAGAAAATCTGTTATAGATAATATTTATGAAAGCCATAAATTTAAGAGCCATTATATGTGCTTATGTTAAATATGATGGAGGATTACTCCCAGAGTGTAGCTGGTAGATTCATCTTTATTATTATTATAGAAGGAGAGACTGCCGAAAGGTTAAGACAAAAAGTCTCAGTGATCGTTTCACCATTTGTACAACTGTCGTGAAAACTGATACACAAGTATGCCGATATTTATTTTTCTTATCTACTTCTGTGTGCTGAGCTAACAAACATTCCAGCTGTCACGTGTCCAGACGACACTTTAATGACGAATGACATCTACGATCATTATATTTGCGAGAACGCCGGTATCTCTACAGCCGATAACTCTAAAACTGGGCAACTAACACCAAAACAATATGAATGGATAAAGGGCAGTGTAGGTAAGAGGAGAAAAGTGTGTGTTTGTGTTAAAAAAAGAAACTCAGAGTGACAGAGTAGTGAATATTACCTGATTCTGTAATTACTGCTGTTGAGACAAAATCTGGTTAATATTTCTGGGCAGAGACGGCTGATACCTCAAAAACACATTAACTTAAAAACTGTAATGACATTTAACCCTCGTACTGGCATTTAGACTGACCTTTAAGGATTGTACAGTACAACAACGGGGAAAAAAAAAAAATGTGTAATGAGATGAAGAACTTACAGGTAGTTTTTTGCCATTCAGCATCACTTTGACTCCCCTGCAGGAGCCGGCTACATCGTATGCCCTGCGGGTCAGAAGCGCTACAATATCTTTGTCCAGTTTCTCCATCTTGAACTTGGACAGGTCGGGCTGGAACGTCACGCATGTGAAGTCGTCCCCGTCGAAGAACTTGATCTTGGGGTCGGAAGTCTTGCCCATGTTGTTCTGCCACGTCTGAGGATACAAAACACACGGTGACATACACGCACATCTGCTGTTGCCTGAAAATATCTGTTCGGAAATGAGTTTATTTTATTATATAAAATATAAATAAACCTGATGTACACACAGTGATATGCACGGTCCTCTGAAACTCACATCACCCTTACTGTATTGAGTGCGTTTAGTTTTAGTCTCCCAACTGTGACACGAAACACCCGGTGACTTAACAGCTGACCCTTCTTAAGTCCCACCTCTTTTTGCTGTGGTCCAATAACCGTTGAGCAAAATAGCTAACTAGCTAACGAATGATGTATATAGTATTTTGCTAACTTAAGATGTTGGGAACTTAGGAAGGGTCATTTGTGCCCAAACAGCCCTGGAGGGTGATGATATACACAACCTTACCTCAGATACGACCACATGTCAAAACCCTATAAAACAGCAATTACTTCATTGAGGCACTGGTGAAGATTTTGTTGCTACAATCAGATCAAATCAAGTCATGACTGTGTGTAGACTATTGCCTTGTGGTGACTAGAAATGCACTGAGGTTGTAGAAGAGCGCACAGCAGCTTCAACAGCCTGTAAACACTGTGTTCTACTGACAGGAAATGTGCTGCATTTGTCTTTGCGGTACAAAACACCAAATATGCACTGTAAAAACAAGGCTGAGGTTTTCAGAAGAAAGAAAATGAACAGTCAAAAAGAACCAAACATCATCTTAATTTTAATCAATCCTGACCACAGACTACATCAAACTATCTAAGCACCTTTGACAGAAGAGACCTCCTCACCTGTTTGAAACTGTGTCTGTATTCCTTGCAGGCAGTTTCCACTGTGAACTTGGTACTGAAGATGTTGCAGAGTTTAGCACCGTACCCGTTCCTTCCACCTGGAGCCAAACAAACAGACAGACAGTTAGCAACATTCGCCTCCTTGAAGCAACTTTAATAACCACTGATATAGATGTTAAGATGGCTGCTCTCACCTGTCACCTTCTTCTCTTCGTCATCGTAGTTGCTGGAGGTGAGCAGGTGACCAAAAATGAGAGCTGGGACGTACATCTTCTCGTCCTTGTGCTCCACCACAGGTATTCCTTTACCGTTGTTCCAGATAGAAATGGTGTTGGACTCACTGATGGAGAGAATAAAAAGGGGAGGAGGGGTTACAGAGGCTATATGAACAGAGCGTGGACACACAATCTGAAATACACTCATGTGTACGACCGTTCTAGGAATTCTGGATGCTGGGAAGATGTTTTATCTCGCCATAAACACTGGAGAATGCATCCCATTTAGACAGGAGGAAGGATCGATAGAGCGACACTGGAGCAAAGATCTGTCAGTGCTACATTGTGGTGACTCAAAATAATGACATCCGTGCTTAATAAGCTCACCCACAAACATGCTGAGGGAGCTGTGGACGGGAGCATTAACGTCTTTATAAAACCGCATTAGCGGTGGAGACCTGAGTGCGGCGAGGCTAATGGTGTCATTTATACAGCAGCGGACATCAGACAGAGCGGCAGCTCGGCTGAAGGACACGCTGCTGTCGGAGCGGTCGGACGTGGATGCAGCTGGCAGGCTGCATATAAACCAAGAGCTCAGTGCATTTCAGCAGGTCTGCCTTTGACTGACTTTTAGTCATAAACAAACATGCAGAGGTGACCAAACTCCACTCAGTGATCATATTGTGAAACGTTGTGAAACTCACGGGTCGATGGTGATCTTAATAGCTGTCATGTTCTTGTCTCTTTGTTTGTTGTCTGCTGCATTAACTGTCGAGGAAAAGAACATCAAAATAAACACACAGGTTATCACAAAATAAACACACAGGTTATCACAAAATAAACACACAGGTTATCACAAAATAAACACACAGGCATCACAAAATAAACACACAGGTATAACAGGTTATACACACAAAAGTATCCAACATGTAACATCTTACGTAATAAATTAACTAATGATTGTCGGCATCATGAATTAATCTGCCTATTAATTGCCTGTTAGTCTGTCATACAGTGTTCCCAAGGACCCACACAGCACAGTTTGAGACATGGATCAAGGTTTATTACTGTTACATTACATTATATTGTATATATATTTTCACAATGAGAGCAAGCAGGCTTTACAGAAGCAAGGACTTTCAATGACCCATGTCTAATTATGACTATTTGCAAGTAATGATCATTGAGCCCAAGGTGACGTCTTCAAATCTTCACCTTCAATTGTTTGTTTAATAAACAAGTTCTACATTTAAATATATTTGCTCTATTTCACTCATGAACAGTTTTATTAAAGACTTTCATTGGCGTATTATAAAAGGTATATAAAGCATACTGCATACTACACAAAGACACATGTTCAATAGCTCTGGTTGATTAGAGCTCTGGTCAGGTGTGTGGAGCTACGATATGCCGAGAGTTCATGATGTCAACAAACTCTCTGCATAATAACTGATGACTGCATTAAGTTTTCCTGCCCGAGAATGAGGCAGATGTCAATCAAGCACACACCAATATAATCTCTAAAGAGGTGTAACCATGAATGTGTCTGTTTGTCACATCTTTCTTTACACAAGAGCCTTTCACAGTTAGATTTATATTGACAAAAAAAGCTTAACTTAATGTCCAACTACATCTCCGGTCTTTGATTTCGAGCTTGAGATGTGGCTGAGCGCTCCGGAAAAAGCTCTCGAGTGAAGCTTGAGATCAAATTATGTCAAACGTGTTTCTTCAAGGTGAATTCAAGGGATTCGCACATGAAGAGCAAACAACTACATAGAAAATGTTGGAGACTGTGTGTGCACTGGGGTCGAAAGGATTAGTTGATTAGGTCATTTATCAAGAAAAAAGCAGCTTCTCCAGTGTGAGGATTTGCTTATTACGTGCATATTTTGGAGTCAACAAAAAGTCAAGTCTACAAGTCTACAGGAGTATTCAGTATTACACCAGTACATTATGAATATTAAAGTTGCACATGGTTCCATTCAGTGACCAAAACCTAAACTAAAGTAAAAATTTCACAGGCATGAGGGACTGATTCTGCCTTGAATATCTGCTCCTGGCCTGTGCCTCTTGTGTAATTACATGCACACAACAGCAGAAACATCCAGACGATGAAACAGTGTCATTAATCAAACACCTTCATAAACACACCGCCGAGGAGGGCCAAGTGTGCAGCGATCATCAACAACACTCCTGTGTGGTGAGCCCAGACTAAACCGGATTACGCTTTACTAGTCCTCCCACATTTTACTCAGTCATTAAATCTAACATGTAAACAGATAGACTGTACAATGATGACTGAGCTTTACCGGGGGAACACAAACAAGCCTGCGTGTTTGACTGTGTGCTGCCACAAACACTGAAATGATTTCTCAGTCAACTTTTCATTTGTCACAAACGTCTCCATTCAGTCTGCGGGCAGAGCACACAAAGACGAGCTCAGAGGGAAACTAATCTCCGCCGAGTCGCAGATCGATGCTGCCGAGCAGCGCCAGCAGCAGGCTGTGATTCAGTGAGTGACGTTGATGTATTTACAGTGATAATAAGCCTTCAATACGGCAGTTACAGAAAGACAATCTCACATGACGAATGAAGCTTTGTGTCACGTGCGCAGACGAGAGCGCCGAAGGAAGACGAACGGCGTGGGGATTCACTCACCGAGAATTTCATCAAAGATTTTGTACAGCCCGGGAACGTAGGTGATTTCTCTCTGGTTCATGCCGACGTCTTCGTCAAAAACCCACATTTGCTGAAAAACAAAAGAATAATTTTAAGTCCAGGGCGGACAACACGTTGGAAGCAGTGACCCTGAAACGCTAACAGTATGCAAATGAGAAGACAGACTAACATAATCATGTGTCTGCTCATTAGCAGTAACAGATCAACAAGTTTAAAGACTGATATGAATCTCTGATTACAGATACTCACATACTACCAATAGATGTTGGCAGGTATAACAAACAGTGATTAAACTTATTGAATGTTCTTTTAAATAATCTTAAAGATTTGAACACAGTGATACTTCTCTTCTCGTTTGGGAGTCTGGAACAAACAAACAAATATTTAATATTCTAACTTAATAAACTGCCAATGCCTCTTTCAAGTCAACACTCATCTGTTAAGATGTTCAGTCAAATAAATCATCTGTTAAGAGTCTGCCTGCGTGTCGCTGTTGTTATTATAACGTATGATATGTTGAACTGGCGACTTGTCCAGGATGTACATTGTATACATATGTACATACACAGGATGCTGCATTGTTTTGCATGCCAGCATCGATAAAAGGAATTTAGATATCAAATATCGATCAGTATATCTATCTTCTTGAGTTCTCTGTGATCTCATGATTGCTTATGTGCAATCACATCGTACGGATGAATGTCAGAATTTTGTCAGAACTATCTGGGCTGGTGTCATGCCACAGCTAAAACCGTCACATGTTTGAGGACTGATAACTGCTGACCCACATCAGTAATAAAGACTTCATTACATGTCAAACTGAATTATAGATGTTTGATTTAGTGTGTGTGTGCCCTATTTGTGGAGAAAAAAGCAGCTTTTCAGCTCTATGATAAAGTTACTCGTATATCGTGTCTCTACAGCTCCACACCTGGAGTCCACTCCCTCCGTCTGTCGTTTAGCCTATGACTGGATATGAAATTTCTGAACACGATGGGTTAAAATGTGATTTTAATGAGTTAAGATTAATACATTATCTCCAACAGAAAGTCTCCCGAAGGCAGAGGGAATAGCTGAAGTGCAGAAAATCTTAGTGAGACCTCAGTGGGCAGATTGTCAGACTAACATTTAGAGAAATGTCCGGAGGCTCTCTTGTAAGATAACAACAAGTAAAATAAGTCGGGTTTATGAATCACAGCGTCTGCCTGAAAGAGACTCACCTGGGTGAGGGGCTCCACACTGCCGATGTACGTGTCTGGACGGAGGAGAATGTGCTCTAGTTGGGTCTTCTTCTGGTACACTCGCTCCACGGACAACTTGCCTGCCTTGTCTTTCTTGGCCCCTTCCATCTTGCCAGCGTCACCTCTGCCGTTGGCAGCCTCCTGTTTGGCAGAAGTGTTTTCATTATTAATACACACATAATACACACAGGACCTGCAGGAAGATGACTCTGCTGTGTGGTGCTGTTGGCAGCAGATTATCAGTGCTCACCACCATAGGGAGAACGCCCCGGTCTTCTCTGTGATTTTGCTGACAGATAGTCAACGGAAGCAAACTATATGTTATATAGTATATTGGCTATTATGCTGTAATTAGAAGGTAGGCGTGAATACATGTTTAGACTAAAGTGAGCTCTTCTATCTTATTATTCCAAAAGATAGCAATATTTTGGAAGGTTAAATACACAGTGACTGTAGATGATCATAAGATTTTCTTTGTAATATTCAAAGGCAATTAATCACACCGTTTTAAACATCAAATTCAAGGACTTTCCATGGCCAATTCCCTAAAATTCAAGGACCCAGCAAGGCATAGTTTGAGGACACAGATCAAGGTTAATGACTGTTACAACACTGAGATTTTTTTTTTTTATAATGAGAACTAGCAGAACACAGCCTATTTATAAAGAACTTCAATTTCAGCACAAAATATACAAAATCGAGCACTTTCAATGACCCATGTCTATTTGTGTTTTGTATTTTCAAAAACTTTCGAGGCCTCAATTTGTTTCTCCTCACGCTTTGCACTTGCAAGGACCCGCAGGAACGATGACAATGAATAACAAAATAAGACTTGTATGACATTTAATATTTCATAGCAAGACAGAAAAAGCATCTCTGAAGATCTTTGGTTGAAAATGCACCTCAGATTTGTCCTTTTTAAAAAAAAAAAAAAAAAAAAACTAAATCAGATAAAAATCACCAATGATTAACTTTCACTGAAAAATATCCAGTTTTTCTACAAACTTTCCAATCATTAGCTGTCCTGTTACACAACATAGAGTAGTGGGTTTAAAGGTACTGTGTAGGGTTGTCTCACACTATAATGCACATGATTGTCAGTTACAATGATGCAAAAATGAAAAAGTTTTTTTAATTTAACATTTAACAAATGCTTTACAAAATAATAATATCATGAAGAATTCAATAGCATAAGATAGAAACTGTGCCTACACCATACTGGAGTATACAGAATAAAACATTAATTATTCAGGTGAATTACACATGTTCAGTAGACCCACACCAAACACATGACAGGGCAGTGATACAGGATCAGCCGTATGTGTGTGTTGTGTAGGGGGTGTGGGGGTCATCTGGGTCACCATACTGGTTACTACTCTCTTCCCCCACGCCACTGAAAATGCCTCCTCATTGCTTATTAGTACACAGCACCCATTGATAGCCTACTTCAACACTTAAAACAAGTCCAACATTAGTAGTAAATTCACTTCACAGCGAGTTCACTCCCACTTTCACTCACCAGTAAACACTGACACTAAATGAAACCAGTGGTTAATCTTAGCCAAGATATGATTCATCGTATTTACACTGTAATAAACAATGCACCCAGTGGCTGCTGCTGTATGCTGCATATTTAAAATCACCCATAAACAAGACACGGTTCACTTGCTGCACAAGTTTACTCACGTTAGTTTCCGCCTTTATTATGAGGATGTTTTGGTCTGTTGTAGCCCCGGTAGTAACGTAATCGCCCTAACTCTTGACACAAGCTTGCAATGGCAGACTATGTCAGTTGTTATCTTTATAAAAAAAACAAGTCCCGTGCAGGTACATGCCCGCAGCGCGGCTACAAGCCTTTGTAACCCGGTCACAGTTTAAATGGAGCCCGCAGTTGTCGGGTCTTTAACATCGTAGCTCAGAGATTTGCATGGTAGCTTAAGGTTTTAGCAACCCGACCCACTAACACTTTTAGCTTTTATTACAAAAGCTCCATTGAGATAATAAAACTATAAGTTAGTTTAGTTGTGAGAGAAACTTACCATCCAAGCCAGCCCCCCGCTTCCTGCTGCGCCGTTGGACATCTTCCCTTTGTGATCCTAAATTTTGTCTTCAAAATGTCTCCGGTGAAATTAAAAGTCCGTCTGCATAACAAATGTCTCACTTGCTGAAAGGTACCCACGCATGTGTATCTCCCATGTTCTTCTCTTCGTTCGCTTTGGAGATAATCCTTTGAATGTAGCCAAACAAACAGAGGATGGGGAGTGTTAACGTTATCGCGGCTATTGTTAAAATCGACAAGCGGTGGCACAGTAGGCCTAAACTTCCAACAAAGATGCTAACCGGGGCTACTTGCTACAAAATAAATACCGGTACTGTACAAAACGCGTGAATTAAATAGGTTTACAATTTCATGTGAAAACTCATCGGAATAAAATAGGAGTTTAACAGAAACGCTCTGAAAACGATACACTTAAATACTTTTCATTTAGAAATAAAAAACGGATATTAGCTAACAACAGCGCCCGCTGTCCGGCTCCTCCATCTGCAGGGCTAGACGGCGAATCGTCTCGCTGATAGATCGACCAATCAGGTGGCTGCTTTTCAAAGGCAACCGGCACCTCGACCAATAGGAAACATCTTCACACATTTAACGGCTCTTTGCTACTTTTCCAACGCAAGATGGCGGCATAAATCCTCTCAAGCTTTTAATCACTTGAAGAGCAGACGGTGTGTAATGTAGTGCATAACTTGACATAGACTGCGAAAATATCTTTATTTAGACCACCATATATTTCAGCCCTTTCCAGGACCTCGACACGAACAACATTAATTTATTTATAATTATAGACATGGATGTAACTGGGCATGGCAAAGTGTAAAAACACCATAACCAAAGTATCAAATGACACACTCACCAATAATTACAGTTTAAAGGTCCAGTGTGTAACATTTAAGGGGAATTACTGCCAGAAATGGAATATGATAACCATAATTATGTTTTCATTTGTGTATATTAACCTGAAAATAAGAATAATTATATTTGTATTACATTAGAATGAGCCTTTTATAACTAGAGACGGAGCGGGTCCTCTTCTATGGAGTCCGCCATGTTGATGTGTTGTTTCACAGCCACTGTGTTTGGAACAGGAGGGTGAGGCGAGTGGTATTCGGTTGGTTGCAATCTGCAACTTCACCACTAGATGCCATTAAATCCTACACACTTTACCTTTAATACAAGCAGGAGAACTGCAGCAACCTGTGCTGACAAGGCAAATCAACCCTAGTTTGCTGTGTGGGAATGTCTCCATGCGTCACATATTACAACATTCACAGTGGAGGCAAATGTTTACAAAAAACTATGGCTTCATGTTAAAACTATTTACAGGTGTACCTGTAAATGCATGTCTCGTTTGGAACTTCATCAAATCACAAAAAAAAAAAAAAAAAAAGAAAATTAAATGTGTGACAGCATCTGTAAATCTTTCATTCAATTATCCATTAGGCCATACATATTTAATCATCTTAGGAGAGTGACACTAATTTAAATATTGCACTTATTTATCAAATAAAACTATCACCCAAACGTTTAGCTCTGAACTTGTCAAAGCAGTCAACAGTGAAAAAGAACAGACCTTTTTCACAGCAGCCATTTTGACATGAAACAGTAAACATAGGGGCTTAAGGAACCTTAATTATCATTTGAAACACCTTCGTTGATCCTAATATTTCAAGTCAAATTGGCTGCTGTGAAAAAGGTCTATTGGGGGTCCAGTATCTGTTGAGTAAAACAACTGCTAAGCGTCTTCTAAGTGGATGAGGATTTCAAATGAAGACTCTTCTGTCTGCTTCAAGCTTTGTCTAAAGAGCTGAGAGTGCTGCCATGAGGTCTCCCCTTCTCCACCGCTGAGTCCTGCTACAACTATGAACTCAGAGGAGCCGCATAGACTCTGGATGGACTGCATGTTCCCATCTACAGGTTCAAACACAGGAGAGGAAATTATTAGGAGGGATCATGTTACACAATCGCATTTAGAGTATGTTAGCGGAGTTATCTATTATATAACCATACCTCCAGAGAACTCTGTAGTAATCTGGCCTACTTGCGAGTGCCAGCGCACTTTCCCAGAGTGGAAGGTCTGGCTACTTGCCATGACTGAGACAGTCTTTATCTTCAGTCCCACGGGAGCAAAGTCAAACTTCCAGCTGATTTTTCCCATAGAGGATCCTTCTGTTCGAGCAATGTACACCTGAAGAGAGAAATACAATCTGGTCATCACACCTAATGCTTCACAGGGCTCCAGGATCTATATAAAGATAAACAGCATTTATTCTCCTTTCTTTACATCACTGTAGGCTGTGTTATGAGATATTTCCTAAAAACAGAAGATGCTTTCTCCTAACAAACACACACTCTTGTCTCAACATTGTTCTCACAATGTCTAACTAAATCAAACAAATCAAATCAAACAATGACTACAACTTCTTTCTAAATGGATATGTTTCTAAGAGAACAAAGTGTGGACTTTTTTTTTTTTTTAAGTTATGTCTATGGCTCAAGCTCCACAATAACTAACAGACGGATGAACATGAGCTTTGGTACAGACATTCCCTCTAGACTGTGGTGATTCCCCGACTTTTTCTCCAGCGTCACCAGCATATTGACATTTTTATCTTTTAATGAAAAGTCTTGAGAAGTCTTAGAAAGGCTGATATTTGGTACAGATATTCATGGTGCCCAGAGGATGAATCATCACAAATTCAGTCATCCTCCAACTGTTCCTTTAGCGCCAGTAGCCCGTCAAGTTTGAACTAATCCTGTGAGATAACTTGACATATACTAGATCTGTTGGTACAAAATTTGTATATATATATATATATATATATATATATATATATATATATATATATATATATATATATATATATATATATATATATATTCATGTTCCCCACGGGATGAATCCTAATAATCCAATAATCCTCTGACATTTCATATGGCACCATCTTTGGGTCAACATTTCAATTTTTCCAGTACCAGTTGTGCATGTTAGCATCATGGATGTGGTTATTATATAATATTTAGCTCAAAGCACATCTAATTGCCTAATAGAATATTAAAACAATAGGTAATATGGGTTTGTTAATCAAACATTATTAAGCGTACCATCTCCCAGTCATTCTCCACCTTTCTGAAGACCGACTCCTTCGTCCACACACACTGATCCCAGCTGTGAATGACCTCAGAGTTGTTGGACACTCGACAGTACTGGTCTTTGGCAGCATTGTAGCGTACATGCAGTAACCTGTCACTCTTCTCTTTCTCAGTCGGGGTAAACACAAAAGCTGCAGCCTGAAAATAAAACGAAACACACTTTCAGTCATACATCTATTAGTAATGACACCACCAACACCAAGCTATTCAAATATTTAGAATACAACACTGGCAAACACTGATACGGCAATGAGTGGTGTTTAATCCAGTTGTGATTACTTATTTATTGTACTAATACTGTAATCATGAAACAAAACATTTATAACCTTCATGAAGCTAGATAGGATTGTTGTTGCCTGTTGGACCTAATAAACTGGAAGCTCAGTCTATTATTATATTGAAACATACATTATTATCATTGTAGTTGAAAACTTTAACGTCCCCTAAAGGTCTAAATCAATAAAAAAAGATTCAATACAATTCATAACAACTTTTGATTGAACTGTAGCTGCTACCATCTAAAAATACTTGGAGGTAAACTGAAGTTGTTGGATACAGTAGGTGAATGTTGAAGCAGGAAGTGGCTCTGTGAACTATAGGGCTGCCTCCTGAAGTTGTGCAGTTACTTCTAGGGACATTTCGGTCCCCAGAAGTGGCAGAAGAGTGAACGCTCCTCGCTTTCATGCTGCTCTCTGGAGTAGAAATCATTCCACTTCATAAAGTCAGGCTCAAGCAGCTGCGGACCTGGACCCAGGGTGAGTGTAAGTGGGACAGAAGCAGCTGCTTGGAGGATGAGAGGCCTTGCCGGGTCAGGCTCTGAGAGAACGTTTAATTCATAGTAATCTATGACACAGTGATGGGTAACAATTCTTCCGTGTCCATTAAAATAGATATAATAAAATCTATCAGTAGATACATATTGCTGAGTGGAAAAAGATCAGTTTTAGTACCATAATAAGCTGTACCTGTGTGGAGGACCCTTCATCAGTCCCTCTGGTCTCCCCTCGTGCTATCCTCCAGGCCAGAGAGCCAGAGTCACGTCCGCCCAGCTCTCCTGGTTTTGGTTTCTTGGGGGAAATAAACTCCACCAGCTCGACAAGCAACCTCTCTGTCAGCACCTTCTTCCTGTCTGGACTCAAGGACTGCTGCCTCTTCAGTATCAGAGTAGATGGAATGCGGTTTACGTCAAAGTCACCACACAAATTAGTCTACAGGGGTTAAAAGGGTTTGGACTTACTGAGGCATTGAGCCCGTTAATGGTGTGCAACAGCCAGGCCTCCTGAACTTTGGTCCTCCTTGACAAAACCTCTTGATGCTTGCAGGAGTACCGCCAGGTCACATCAACCACCTGCATCACACACACATGATAAAGTACATGAACTATCTGTTGACCATAGAAGAGAATCAATGTCTAAACAACAGTAAACACTACACAGCTCTTTGCTAATTGGCCCAAAGGGGGTAATAATCACAACTACCACATAAAATAAAACATCCTGAAATAGCTGTGCCCCATTGTTTTCCAAACACTAGCACAGCATATGTGTATTTATCAGTGAATCAATTTCTGTGCACAAAGCTGTTTAAAGATTTGAAGGTGCTCGGGGGTGAGTGCAAGAGACAGGGTAGAAATCATAGTTGGTTTTGATCTTTTCATGGGATTCGTTGTGGCTATAAAGGATATAGAGTGTCCATTCGACTGACCTGGTCCTTAGAGAAAGCCAGAACGTAGGCCAGTTTCTTCCCCCAGCCGACCTCGTACAGTAGAGGCTTATCACAAGTGTTCTCACAAGAGTCACAGTGCATCCAACGACGCTGAGCAACAGAATAAATCTCTGTCCACACATGATCTGAAACAACACGGACAGAACAGTGATTTTCATTTAGACTTTCATATCACACAGTTCTGACATCACACCAAGTATGAAAGTACACCAGTCCTGTCCTGTACTGTTAGTATTAAATATCTTGAATTTGTACTATCCGGTATTTAAATAGGTTCAATTCGTCACACTGAATACCATTCTTGAAGTTAGAGGGCAGAAATTTTCAATCTCATGTCTTCCATCACAAAACAGGTTTACACATGTACAATGAAATTGTCAAGAGGCTGGTTTCGCTGAAGGCCAACAGAGGCTGCAGAGTACATCACACTCTCCGATCTCTCTGCTGAGATATATGTTAAATAAATAATAATAATAATAATAATAATAATAATAATAGTTAATTTTTGATCTTGGAAACAGGAGTTTGCAAAAAATCTCAACTCAAGGTCCACAGTCCTTGAGTTGAGATGTCAAACACTGATTTGGCGTGGAATTAACCTGCTGCAAGAGAGACACGTTCATACCTGTGCTGTCCCAGATATATCTGGCCTCAAGGCCCATGGCTCTGCAGCACATTGTGAAACAGTTAGCCCACTCCCCACAGCGTCCCCTCCTGGTTTCAAGAAGCTTCTCAGGGTTGTTATACCTAGCATTAACAACACAAAGAAAACAAGAATGTTGTAAAACGCTTTCTGCAACTTAATCAAAAGTTAATATTACCACAAAAACTGATCCTAACTCCTTCATTGCAGTAGTAAGAATTACACAAACCGTCACACACACACAAACAGACCTGGGGAATCTGGTAGACAGCTGGCAGCTCCGACAGTAGTGGTTCTCTACTCGCTGGGCTCCCCAGCGGAGGTCATCTGCGGTGGGACTGAGTGAGCTGCCGTTCTGGGTTTTGCCTCCACAGCGGCTGCAGGGCAGACAGTCCACCCAGGAGAAGAAGTCCTGTTTGAACCACCTGAGCAACTCCAGCACCAGGAAGTCTTCAAATCCAAGTTTACATTCTAGAAACAGGGAATCAAGTCAGTTGATACCTCTGAACTGGACAGGTTAGTGTCATACAGAGTCACAGCTGATTGTTTTGAATGAGTGAGAGGACTTCACCTGGATCAGCCTTTTTGGCCTCATTCAGTTTGTGTTCAGCAGCAGAGGCCAGCTGCTGGTGAGGGATGGAGCTCCTGGCTTTCTCCTGCAGCTCGGGGTTTTCATACAGCATCACGTGTTGGAAGTTTGACTGGAGAGTCACAAAGAAGCTCATACTGCTCTCCTGAAAGAAAGACAAGGGAACATCCAGATTACAAACAATACGTTCAATCACAATCGCTGCCTTTTAAACCAGGGACGAGCATGTCTTTACCAATGATATTGGCTGTGATGGAGCTGGTGGAGGTGTTGCAATTGGCTGGCTGGAGGCTGCGGTGGTGGTGGCAGCAGCAGCAGAGCTCTCTGGTGCTGAGGCTGAGGCTGAGGCTGAGGCCACAGTGGCCTGAGCGGTGGGTTGGACAGGCTGTCCTCCATGCAGCCTCCGATCCCTCTCTGCTGCTATGGACTCCCTGATGATCTTCAGCTGCTCCACTGATGCAGACCCTGGGAACACCAGGTGGGTCTCAGCCTGAAAAGAGGTGCAAGATGTTGTAATAGTCACCAACTGAATACTGTCTTTAACTGTCTATAACTTTACTGTTTTTAGTTGTTAGTCACCTCCTCAAATCCCATCTCAAAGAGACACTCCACAGCTCCTTTGATGGGCAGCAGCTTGGTGGAGAAAGTAGGATTGCCAATGCGGATGGATCTGTACTTTTCCTCGTTAGGATACCTGTTGGAAGGTGACATCATATGAGGAAGTACAGCTGTTCTAGAGGCTTTATTATGATTATGTGTTCATAAATGCGACATATTCAGATATGCATTAGATTAACTAGTGCTACTATACATTGTACATATAGTTTTAAGGCAATACTATCCTATACTGATACCTGCTTTACATGTGCACACAAACAACCATATTTCATGCGAGTCTGCTAACGTGTACATGTTTACAACTTTAACTTGAGACGTTTTCTTCACTCCACAGAGTATTTTAGAGACAATGTTAGAAAAGGTGACAGTTAGAAGTGAAAACAGGACATATCGGGGGCTCAGATACAGCTAGGTTAGCTCGCCGGTGTTTCGGTTTAACGAGAGACCGTGTTAACTGGCGACCCGTCCGCCGAAAGAGTCTATGGTTGTGGGTCGTGGTGTCGTAGATAGGGCAGTTGTTTGAAACCGGAAAAAAAAGTATGTGCCCTGCTTTGTTTCATTGTTCATTAACGTTACAAAAATGTCAACAAAAAACTACCCGATTGTCTTGTTTGACAGCTACGTACTCTCCAACGGTTGTTTCAACTGCTGTCGTAACTACGGCAACCACGGCTGACGGGTCGCCAATTAAACAGGGTCGCTAGATGAACCGAAACACCGGCCGTTACCGCTCATGACGCGACGTTTAGCTTACCTTAAAATGTTGTCCGCGTACGTAAGCAACAACTTGGCGGCGTCTAGAAACACTTCGTTTGGATTCTCACACAATGTCGTGACTGCTGGTGACACAGCCATTGTTGGTGTTTTCTTCTTTCTCCCCTAAAAAACTACAAGTCGTCTCACTTTAAGGGTAAGATAAGCTAATGCTAATAATGCTATTTTGACTGTTTGGACGCTTTGGGTCCTGAATGTAGCTGACTTATCAACGCCTGGATACGTATGTGCAGCTTTAAAAGCTAATTTTATACCACCAAAATTCTGCTTTATAAAGCATTATTGCATGCTCTCTTGCTCTATTTGTTTATTTAATGTTTACAAGTTAAATAAATCAGGCGTTCATAAAGGCTACCTTAAAAATAGCTACATGCAGATTCAAGGATGAACTTGTTCTCTCGTTTCACAGCTGATTTCACAGCTGACAGTTTGAAGTATTGCTCGGCCAAGTAAGTTACAAACTTAAGTTCAGTTTCCCTTAGAGATATTTCACCTTTGGTTTTGTATTTTTGTATATTTAAAGGGGGAATTCACTAAAGCTACGAGCTAACTGTGTGAAGAGATTACAGCATGTCTGCTTTATCACTGTCCTGTTGGACTAAACTCAAGCACATGAGGGCATTACTTCAAAGGAGCACCTGTGTGTGTCAAGACCAAGACACCAGACGCTACAGCTCTGGGAAGCACAAAAGGAGGGTTGTTATTACGGGTATAGGGTTGGTGTGTCCTCTGGGGACAGGGACAGCGCTACCCTGGGACCGCCTGATTAAAGGCCAGAGTGGGATTGTTGCACTTGACTCAGAGGAGTACAAGACAGTCCCCTGCAAAGTGGCAGCGCTCGTACCCAGAGGGAATGAACCGGGTCAATTTAAGGAAGAGATGTTTGCCTCTCGCGGGGAGATGAACAGCATGTCACAAGCCACTGTGATGGCCCTCGGAGCTGCTCGGCTGGCTCTGGACGACTCAGGGTGGTACCCCGAAACCCCAGAGGAACAACTCAATACCGGGGTGGCTGTTGGCATGGGCATGGTGTCGCTGGATGAAATCGCTCGCACCTCTAAAGCCTTCCAAGAAAAGGGCTACAATAAAGTCAGCCCCTTCTTCGTGCCACGCATCCTCGTCAACATGGCTGCCGGGCACATAAGTATCAAACACAAACTGAAGGGTCCCAACCACGCAGTGTCCACAGCGTGCACCACAGGCGCACACGCCGTAGGTGATGCCGCCAGGTTCATTGCCCACGGGGATGCGGTTGCTATGGTTACAGGGGGGACAGAGTCCTGCGTGGGGCCTCTGTCAATCGCCGGCTTTGCCAGGGCGCGAGCCCTCGCCACCAAATGGAACGACAACCCCACGCAGGCATCAAGGCCCTTTCACCCAGACAGAGAGGGCTTTGTGATGGGCGAAGGAACGGCGGTGCTCCTTCTGGAGGAGCTGGACCACGCGGAGAAAAGAGGAGCCAGGATCTACGCAGAGGTCCTGGGCTATGGACTCTCAGGGGATGCCAGCCACATCACTGCACCCACCGCAGATGGAGAAGGAGCATTCAGGTGATGGTGACAAAAATACTGTGAATTATTCCACAAAACTAATATCACTCCAAACCTGGGAAACTCTTTCATTCAAAATCATGCTTATTTACTCAGTTTACTCAAAAATTTGCTATTCCTCATTCACGTTTTTATTCGTTTTAACATTATAAATCAAATGTGTGTTATACTGGACTTTAAAAAGTTGGGAAAAGAAAGAGTAGATAGCTGTATAAAACATTATTACCCATCCATTTTAAGCCACTCTGTACACTCTGGTCCACGTGGGCTCTTGCAGTTACATAAAATAAGCTTAGCTGCTACAATAAAACGTGTTACTGCCAGCCCAAATTCTGCTTTTGTCAGCCCTGGTGGCGTGACAGATTCATCCATCCTTAGTCATCTGTGACTTATATTACTATCTTTGTCTTCCCGGAAAGAGGAGCACAATGGAAATAAGTTCTTTTTACTTTATTGTGTTATTCACATTTGTGAATATTCTGGTAAAGTTTGTTTGAGCCACTCTTCCAGTTTTTTAGCACCTCTTTCCAAAAATAAGGTAATAAATACGAGACAATAATATTGAAATGTGTCCACCTTCTTCTTATGTTTCCAATGTTAAGCTAATTTTAAATAGTTTGAGGGGTGTAAAATTATGCAAATGTATAATTTTATAAAGGATTGGTTTACTTCTTGCATGCCTTGTAGTCCAGTGTAAATTTAAAATCACATCCTGTTACAGGTTTATTTGATTTTTTTTTTTTTGCCTCTGCAGGCTTTTAAACAGCGATCAAACATTTCTTTTGCAAAACAGCTGCCTGCTGCAGCGAGGTCTGTGAGAGTAGAGTTTGCAGGACTGAAAACCAAAACAATGAGCTAAAAGAGGCACAAAAAAAAGTTCCATATAACTGCAAAGAAGTAGTAGCAAGCAGAAAGGTTGACAACAAACCACCAGGTTACTCAAGCCAAAACAGCAAAAGTAAGATCAAAGTTGGTATAATCTGAATTTCTCCTGTCCAACCATCTGATTACTGTCTTTATAGATGCATGTCTGCAGCCCTCAGAGATGCTGGCGTCTCTCCAGCAGATGTGACATATGTGAACGCTCACGCCACATCCACACCTTTGGGTGACGCGGCTGAAAATGCCGCCATCAAGAGGCTCTTTCACAAAAACCTTGACAGCCTGGCTGTCTCCTCTACCAAGGGAGCCACGGGACATCTGCTCGGGGCCGCGGGGGCCCTCGAGGCAGCGTTCACAGCTTTGGCATGCTACCACGGAGTCCTGCCCCCGACGCTCAACCTGGACCGCACCGAGCCAGAGTTCGACCTGAATTACGTTCCCTGCACAGCTCAGCCATGGCGGACTCAGGGCCGGAGGATCGCCCTCACAAACTCATTTGGATTTGGTGGCACCAACGCCTCACTGTGTCTCGCCAGCATGTGATGATCAGCACTGATACTGTTTGTTTGTGGAAAACTCTTATGGACTGATGGCAAAGATTAAAAAATCTGAGAAAAGCACTAAAAATTTCTGTCTTTTTTTTTGTTTTTTGTGTGTTTTTGACATTAAAAAAGGTCAAAATAATAGTGTACATCATAAATTGTAGTGTGGTCAGGTCAGTCAGGCTCTTTTTGACTAACCATCTGAAAGGTTTAAAGGAGAAATGTCTCTTTAATGGGATGTTAACAACTCATAAACAGAGTTTGGTTTTTTTGGAAGGGATCACAAGAGAAAAATGCCGGAGTATATCTACAACTAAGTCCAGTTTCCTCAGATTCAAAACTTCTAAAGAAAAGAAAGAAAGATGTCCTGGACTGTTAAACTGCTTTAGAAAATGAGCGTTTCACCATTGGACCTGCAGAGTTATTCTCTGTGTCTCCAGCAGGTGGCGTTGGCTCACAGCAAGTCATGCATACTGTTGTCACATACATTTCGGCTACAGTTTAGGCTTCCAGTGGAGCTCTCTTAGTACAACAGAAAAATAAGCGTCGCCACATTTGCAAGCATCCGAACTGACAGAGGTCAAAGGTCAACGCTCAGTGCTCTTTGCAGAGCAGTCATTAAATATCAAAGTGCTTGAGAGAGAAAAAGTAAGAACGATGCAGGAGGCTTTTAGATCCATCAGAGTAAATTGTGAGGAAATTATTCAATAGAAGAGGTTGATATAAATAATTGCGTTAAGAAGATAATAACTGTTAACAGGATCTTAGACTCCAAAAGCTTGGACAATTTATTGCAATTAGGAAATAAGTGGTTCTGTGGGTGTGTGCAGCTGACTTTAATAACATCCTAATGGAGGCATGATCTCACAGTGGTGCCTTTTGTGATCACTTATGAAGGCGCTTTTCAAACCAAGACCTCTGACTCCGTGTTTTTCCCCTTTGGATTCGGCCTGGTTTGGCCTTTTACTTGAGTGTTGAGAAGACAACAAAGGGAGGTCAGCAGAGTAGAGAGGCATGAGTAAGACAGGTTAATTGGGGACATAGTGTCATTATGTCAGGTTGAAATGAAAGTAATAGGGTAAACACTCCCCTAAGGGAAAAGGACAGTTTTCCAAAGTGTTACCTGTCTTCAGAGTTTGAACAATTATTCTGCTCCTTTATACGGGAGAAGAAACGCACACTTCTTGTTTGGCATCCTGGGGGAGACATTGTATAATGACCACGAAGGGACACTGAGTGGCCATTTGGAGCCTCTTATCTGATGGTTGAGAACATACGTGTGGTTAAACTTCCCCATGACGATGTTGGAGGCTGTGAGTAAGACTTTATCATTAAATGAAAAACAAACAATCCACTGAAATGATGAGAGAAACTGGTATTATGGTGTAATAAGTGGGCAGATATTAAACAAGACTAAAGCCTCACTGACTGCTCCTGCAGACTGCAGTGTCCACTACACCCCACAGGACAAAGGCAGATGGAATGAACATACTGTAAGTTGACGTATTTGCTTTCTTCCAGAGAGTTCGATAAGAACATCGATCCTAGTCTTGTGTTTGTACTGTATGTAATGGAGCTGAAGCAAGAAGAGAATTAGCTTAGAAAACCTCCACAGGGCTCCTTAAAGTGCTCTAACAAAACTTATTTTTTTATCTGATTATTACAACAGCAATGACTGCAATGCAGAGGAATGACCATATTGGAGTATGTATTATATACGGCACTCATCCCAAAAAGTTTGCTCACTGCACATGTGCAATAGTTTTTCACTCTGTTTCCCCACCAACTGGACTGAAGTCGATAGTTCTGAGTTAGTATTCCCAACATCTGATAGAAATGCATTCCACGGCATCTGCTCAGGAAAACACGGACATCTGCAGCAATCTGATGTTTGTATGGCAGGTCTCTGAACTGCGAGAGCATCTACTTGGCACACTTTAAACATACAAGAGAAGAAGATTAACTTCATTGATCCCTCAATTTTCACACATATAGGCCTGAAATACAACCACACACACACACAAGGGGCTTACCCATCACTCCAGTGATGGGCAGCCACGTAGCTCAAGGACAACTCAACAGTGCCCAGGAGGGTTCAAGCCAAGTCCCTACAGATTGAGCTACCGCTGCACCAGAGGAGTAGTCTATTACCGCGTGTTCACAAAGACGTCTATGATGTTCATATGGCAAGTCTCTGAACTGCACGAGCATCTACTTAGCATGCTTTAAACAGACAAGAGAAGAAGATTAACTTTATTGATCCCTCAATAGGGAAAATCGTTTTTCACTCATTTTTTACACATATAGGTCTGAAATACAACCACACACACACAAAGGGCATGCAAATGTAGAGAGATGGGTGTCCAAGTAGCGGTGCCCTGGGAGCAGTTAGTTCACTGCCTTGCTCGGCAATGCCCAGAAGGTGAACTGGCACCTCTCCATCTACCCGTCTATGCTCCATACTGTGGTCCATGAGCCCTCCGGTTGCCAAGCCAAGTCCCTACAGACTAAGGACTACTGCCGCTCCAATGAAGTAGACTATTACTGCATGCTCACAAAGACATGTATAAAGCACAAATCAACTGAACTGAACATCTCTGAACTGCAAGAGCATCTACTTAGCACTCTTTAAACATACAAGAGAAGAAGATTAACTTTATTGATCCCTCAATTTTCACACATATAGGCCTGAAATACAACCACGCACACAAGGGGCTTATAGACATGCAAATGTGGAAGGAAGGGGAGCCATGTAGTGGTTCGGTAACCTTAAGGGTTCGGTACCTTGCTCAAGGTAGTGCTCAGCAGTGCCCAGGAGGTGAACTGGCACATGTCCAGTACCAATCCATGCTGCATACTGTGGTCCATGTTTGGCTTGAGCTAGTCACCCTCTGGTTCCCAAGCAAAGTCCTTACAGTCTGAGCTACTGCTACTACTACATTCTCACGAAGGCTATTACTGCATGCTCACGAAGAAGTCTATCAAGCACAAACCAACTGAATGACAATTGAAATGGCAGCTACAAAGTTGTTACAGCACCACACAAACACTACATGTAGTTCTGTTCACTAATGCTTTGACATCAGTTGAATTTATGTCACCAAACTCGGGCAGGAGCCTTCTAGCCCGAGTTTCTGTCTAGTAATTCCAACTGTCTGATTGCATTTTTCTGTGCCTGAGGTTGCTTTTTCCACGATCTGAGTATAACGCAGCATTACACTTTACAATGGGAAGACATCGCACAACTAAACTGACTTCTTTAAGCCTCTGGGGTGTTTTGAAAATATAAAAGATTCATGATTTTTGTGCTTCATAATAGAAAGTTTAATGATTGACCTTGGTTCAAGGAGGCCCGTCAAGACGTCTCTGTTCTTACAAAAATAAATTCAAAGAAAGTGTTCTGTCACGACGTCTTCTTTGCTTCATTGTGTTGAACAGAACAGAGATTTATGTGGTATCTGGAGCATTATCAAACAGTGTTTTTTTAGTTTTTTTAGTTTTAGTTTTTTTAGTTTTACACCAGTTTTTTACACAGTCTTCAAGGGTGAGGACTAAGTGGTTGCTTTAGCAAAGGTGTGTCTGTCTAAATTTCCCACCTAAAATAAAGAGCAGCTCACAGTAATTTCTCTAAGCTTTGCAATAGTTAATCAATAGATGAAGACTGGTAGATTGTTTTGTAATTTCAACGTTGTTTATTATTTAATTAATAAGAAAATGATGTCACAGTAATTACTCCAGATCATTGTGCAGCATTTTGGTGTCTGAGTAATAAATCCACAAGTCTGAAGGTTTATCAGACTGGATTTCCAGGACTGTACTTCAACTTTTGACCAGTACCTGAAACAACAAAAATACACCACTGCAGACAGTTTTTAAAAACGCAGTGTTGTTTTCAGTCTGAACACAAGATTATAGTGCAGTGTAGTGTATGTTTGTCCTGAGGATGACATCAGAAGAAAACACATGGTATATCCAAAACAGAAATGGTTCAACCTCTGGACCTTGGGCCCAACAGACCTCCTGTTCCTCCTCATCTTTGTCAGTTGTATAGATTATTACTTGAGTATTACATGATCTTAGGTTTGCTGAGAATGTGATGGATTTCTCATAAATCAATTTAGGAATATGCACCATGTTAGCTCAATATCAGCTGAAATAACCCAGGTAGACCTGTATCATGTTATTTTCATGATATTTTGCATCAGCCCATATTCCCATACCACCAAAATTTGAATGATCACAAACCTTTACCCACTTTGCGTACTTTGTAGTCCAACCTTGCTCTCAACCTTGAATGTTCTGTAATGAATTTCATGGCATTTGGCAACTATTAGGTTTTGATCTCTCTTGATCAACATCAACATTTTGGACTTGATGTGGGGCTTGAGCAAAGGTCAGGGTGTCACCATCTAGACCACCATTAGAATTCATCCTCTGGGTACCATGAATATCCAGAGCCAATTTCATGAAACAGTAGTTTAGCAGATAACCTCCCATAAAGGCGATCCTGGGAAATACTTGACTTGATATTGGTGCCACAGTAAATGCTGGAGGATCACCAAATTATTATGATTCATCTTCTAGGGACCATGAATATCCATACAAAATATTGTGGTAATCTGCTTGCTTTCAAAGAATAATCAACAGTGAACCACTTGTTGTAGACAGGTTGCTCATCCGTAGTTTTAGCACAGTGCAGTAGTTAAACAGCAGTCGATGACTATTAAAATGCAGTAGTAGTGA
Organism: Argyrosomus regius; assembly: GCA_946959425.1. Classification (NCBI taxonomy): domain Eukaryota; kingdom Metazoa; phylum Chordata; class Actinopteri; family Sciaenidae; genus Argyrosomus; species Argyrosomus regius. Next base: position 7,455,511 of record OX336899.1, on the reverse strand, counting down.
ATGCCCAATTGGCTAATAGTGGAAATATATACTAGCTAATATTAATGGAAACTAATATATTTGGAGATAGTGAGGATATAGTTGCGAGCTGCAGACAGCTGCCATGTGTGGACACCACAGCACAGCTGACAGCTAGAGGCATTAGTGGCTAAATGGAGCTGGCGTCCTACCTCCTGCTGGATACCAGCTGTTGAGTGCCAGAAATCCAAGGCAGTCTCTGTTCTGCAGATATAAGGCCCAATCCTAAGTTGGTCCGAGCTCCTGACCATGGATGGCCTGATCAATGAACTAACCAGCAGGCCAAACTGCACTGTACTGGTTGGGTTGGATCCTGGGTGTTTGGATAACAACCTGCCCATTGATGACAGCTGAGAAGTTTGGTTCCCCCCAGTGCAAAGTCTCCAGTTGGGACATCTTGGGCATCAGTGGTCAAAGGATAAAAAACACCAATCCTAGCTTCCTAACACTAGCTACCTGTTGATTTTAGAATTGATTTTAATATTTTATTGATTACTGACAAACTCCTGAGAGGCCCAATTTAGCAGATCTTTTAGTGCCCTATATCCTTACTCCGAGAGATCCCATGATGCATTGTTCCCAAGTAGCAACCTTGACAGCCACTTGAGGCTGGCTACAGAACAAGTTAATCTGTGTCTGTGTATAATCAAAGTGCTTATATTAAAATGTCCAACTTCACATCAGAAATAAACATGTTTACAGCCTGGTTATGCATGATTACCAGCATGGCCGCTTTGATTGACAGGTGCCATTACAGTTGGCTTGTTTGAGCACCCAAGCATCATCCAGCCCGCAAAAGGTCTGCCGATGACCCACGTCTTTGCAGACTGTTAGATTAGATGGAAGGTGGAAGAAGCTGGACAACCAACATGACTGCGCCCAGAGCCATAGATTTTAAGTTTCAGAAAGTCTTTTCAGAAACCTACGGGTGAAGTCCAGATTTATACACAAAGGTTACAGAGCCGTTGCAGTTAGAGATCCAAGACTCAGGTGGGTCGGCAAGACGGCAAACTCTGTCTTCTCTTTTAGTTCATTTTCTCTTTGTGTTTTATAATGCTGAGTTTTAAAGGCTTCTAGTTCATTTTTATTATTATTCATTATTTTATTATTATTATTATGATTATAATATCCTGAGTTGGGCCAATGTGTTGAACAGTTGAACATGGACAGCTGAACTGACCGACAAACCAACTAACCATCACTATCTTTAGATCCTGAAGCTAGTGGACAAAAATAACATTCAGTAACACCTTTGTTTTATAGATTATGATAATTATCTCATGGCCTCTTCTAATTATGCTCTCACAATACTCCTTCAAAGTGGTGGTGCATGCAGATTTGATCAAATCCTGCTTCTGAAACCTTCATTTCATGTCGTGTATATGGCAAGCTTGGACCTCTCGCTCTGCATTTCACTTGATGAATAATTGTACTGTCCCGACTGAATTTAATAGCATGATGTAAAGCCGGACCCAGATGATGAATTACTGTACAGGGGAATGTCTTTCCATAGCCATTTTTAGAGATTACGTTTTATTAACTCTTCTGGATGTCACATCCAGCTAATGAATAAATCAATTATTCATCCATTTTTTAATTTGAAATAATCTGACACAGACAAATGAGTTGCGACAAGCTTTCTTTTTTTGCTGGTTAGAAAGGAAAGCCCGGCATCTTCATGGGGAATATTTTTGCCTCAGGCCTTATACATCACTCTCTGTCTAACTCTTTTCTTACCCTGATGTATGTGTGTTAGTGTTGTTCAGCAACCAAGAGCCAGCACACATTGTTTTCTTGTATATCAAGTTGTAAATTATATATAATGGTTGGGATTCCCGAGCTTTATATAGCACTAGAAGTGAATGGACATCCTGTCTATGCCAAAATATGTTACTGAGTGTAGCAAATGTACATGTACAGACTCAAGGATGAGGATTTTGCAGCAGCACTGCATCGTGATTCCTGCTTTCTCTCCTGTCTTGTGTACTTTCAGAGCTAAGTGTACCCATTCCTCCACTCCATATCAATAGTGCCTTTACTGGGCAGGAACTATTGATTCCTATTGCTGTAATGATGATGACTTTGGCTTGTGTTATTCCTTCATCTCCCTTTCTTCTTCTTTTTTCCTTTTTACATCCCTGCCTCCTAATTAGGAGATATCCAAGCTGAATTATGATTGCCATGGCAACAGAGTCAGCATGCATTCCCTTTGATATCACCCTGTCCCACATGGAGCACAGCTTATCACCAGGTTCTAAAATTAGACCTCCTCTTTCTCTCCGTGGCACACATCGGATGGCCTTCATTCTTCTGCTATGACCATTAGCCTCTTGTTCAATTTTGGAATTATTAGATTGGTCAAATTAACCCAGGATGTTGCAGCAATATTCACATTAAACAGGTTAAAGGAACACCGTGTTGGAGCCCAATAGCACTGTCGTAAATATGGATGTGATGATTGCATTACTTATGATAGTAATGTTGACAACTTTGCTAACAGCCAAACATCAAGCAAATGCAACAAGACATAGCAGCAGCTAATATTACTTACTAGTCCAACAGCAAGGAGCCCAGCTCGGCGTCTGTCTTTCAGCCTTTCATTTCACCAAGCTTTCCGCTAACGACTAAAAGTCAGTCCCAGATTTCATCGGCTTCTTGTCCGGTCACTTTCTCATTTTCTCTCTGAGCTTCCTCAACATCACCTTTTGTCATTTCGCCTCATCCACAGATTCTGTTATGCCCTGTTATATTGCCTGCTTGCCCAGCTCCTGTTCTAGCACAACACTAGTTCTGGCATGCACCGGTTCTGTTACCCGTCGGCATTCCCCCTCACCCCAGACCTGAAAACCTCCTTCTCCTCCTCTTCCCAGTGGTCCAAAACCCCTTTGGTACAAACATTAACACCCCCCTGGTGCTCAGAGATCACAGTCCGGGCAGCCAGGCCTACAAATTGAGCTAATGTAACTAACAGCAGCTACAGTTTACATTACTGTCCATCAGGAAACTCTGTAAATCAGTCTGTGGTCCTACCCACAGACCTGATTACACATCGGTGTTGCATCAAAATAATTTTAAACCTGTTATTTTATGGTAGAAAAGTTACACAATGTTTAAGTATAATGTAAATGAGGTAAACTGTCTCTACATATATTATACAAAGCATGACAGGAAACCATAAGGAAGACACAGCTTTTGAGCTCTGGGGGCTTTGCCCTGTGGACCAGTTCAGTAATCCATTCACACTTTCTGAAGATCAGACAGGATTATTTTTCCTAAGCAACACCATGACACCCACTGTGGCTTCCAAATGAAGGTCTTGCATGTTGTGGCAATATACAACAAGTTATTACATTAGTGTAGTCAATGTATAATAATGCTGCAGTATTTTAGATGTGTTAATAATTATGCAGACTGCAATTATTGTGTTGTGCACCACTTCTCACAATGTGCTGACTTTTTGCTTTCATACTTTATGAGTGTATGATTCCAAGTTTGACCAAAATCACTGAACCCTAGAGCTGCAAGTAATTAAATTTGATTATTAAATCAACAATTTAGTCTATAAAATGTTAAAAATGAGTGTGAAATGTGCTGCCTGACATTCTTAAATGACGAATGTCTGGCATTTTTGCTTGACAAATTACTTTAACGATTAATTTTCTGTTGATTGCCTAAGATGCACTAAGATGATCAGTAATATAAAGAGACCAGCAACAATTCGAATATCTGCAAGCGCAGATTTCAGTTAGATACCTACAACATATTTTTGCTGTTTGCTGGTGATCGCCGCATTGAAGCATTAAATAATTTGTCACTGTGAAAACTTTCCAGCTGTAAAATCTTGTCTCATAGTTTGATAAAACTCTGTGCAGCATTTGGGTATTTGATAAGCTGCCAGACTTGTGAATCTATTACTCAAACGGGCCTTCCTGGATCATATTTCATCCTCCCACCAGTACCTGGGGCAACATGGGCACATGAACACCCCTTATACTTTTTTAACACAGTGCTGTTTTTGGTTCTAAACACCCAGTGAGTCATTTTATATGTGAGGAAACCAGAATCAACTTCAAATAGCAGCCAGATAAAGGCGAGACGTGTTTGATTCTTTGGGAAAAGGTCAGCAGCAGAGTGAACTATATGTGGTTGGACTGAAACATCCAAACATTAACAAAAAAAACCCACTGGTATAGTCTAAGAAGTGGTTCCCAACATTTTTTGTTGTGTGAAACTTTAAAACAAAGCAAACTCAACTTGTGACCCCTTGTCAGCCCTTCAAGAAAATAGTGTGATATGAACCATTTTTAGAGACCTGAAGAAAATATAGCAAGTGTACAAGAAAACGACATGTATCAGAAATGTTGTCTGAGATTTAGCTTTCGGGTGTCCCAGTCTCCAGGGTGGGATCGAATGATTCAAGTACTGAGATAAAGTGTAAATTCAATGGCATTTTATGTGTTTAAAGCAACACGGTGTGCAACTTTTGTACCATAAAATAACAGGTTTTATTATTTTGATGCTACATTGACGTGTAATAAGCTATGTCTGTTCTTGCACTTTGTAACTTTGTGTGCCTAGAAAATTGTCAAATATTGTGGTATTTTCATTATATTACACTAGACATATAGAGTCGGCATAGTATTCTATGCTCCCACAATGGTTTTTTAAGAAGATCTAATTGGTAGAAATGTTGTACAACAACCATAAATTAAGTTAACATTGTAACTTAACAGTTGTAGCAGCATCTTTTCCGAGGTATTTTGATTATACACAACTTTCTTTTAAGAAAAATGATCCCTTTTAAATTAAAAACATGATTAAAATAACAATAATATATGGAAAACCAGATTTTGATACCAAAGAGCTACCAGATTATTAATTAATGCAAGCCCCACCTTAGTTTATATTCATTTTAGTGGTATGTGAAATTACTCGACTCAAAACTGATTGACAAACCGCACCCTTGCAAATTAGGCCCCAGGGGCATATGTGAACATACAAGCATCTAAAACAGGTCCATATGTTGTCACCACAGCAGTGACAAAACAATGTCATCCATCCTCTACTCTGATGTCACACTGCCATGTGACTTGTGTACACAGACAGGAGGCCACATTCTCCAGGGAGCAGACATCCTGACAGCTTGACCACGAATACACTTACAAAGACATGTGAAGAATGGTCAGTTATAGTGTCAACAATATGCCATGGGTCAGCGCAGACAGGAGAGGTCAAGGATGGTGTAAAAAACACGCCACACATGCCACAGTTGTTGCATCAGATTTTCCTTGATGGTGAAGACAGATGAAGGACGTTTCTTTTTCCAGCGCTGGTATCAGTATCTAGATATCTGCTGTTCAGCTCTTGTTTTGAATGAAATGTCAGTCGGAGCGGAGGCGTGATCACTGACTGACACATGTATAATTAACCAGCTTCTTTAAAGAGAAATGTTAATGATCTCCTCACAAAGATGGGTAAGAATAACTGACTCCAGGGCTGTTATCACCAAATTTTTAAAACTCCTTTCCAATCTTTTCCTGCGGTGAATCATTTTCAGACATGAACAAACTTCACCAAAAAATATTAATATGAACTTAGATTAAAATTAAAAAGTTTTTTCGCAACATGAAAAGGGTGCAGAGACTGCCTTCCCTCCAGCTCTCAGCGAGTATGTGTGAAAACAAAAGTCTGGTTTTACATAAATGATGCCTCCTCGCAGTCGAACCCAAATGTATTCACGCCATGGTGTAAAAGAAACAATACTTACAGAGCCTGCGCCAGCGTTTTTAGTAATTTACTGTGAAAACCACATATCTGCGTTCCTCTAAATATTTTAACCACTCACAAAATGTCAATGACTTAGAAAGAAAAAAAAATGAAAATTGGATGTTTGCGTCGTGACTGCACACTCAGAGCACACACTGAATCTGTAGCTCACCTCATCTTTACAGAGCTTTATTTGACTTATGCTTTCAACAATAAGGAAGTGCTCTGACTTAGTTCTTGTCTTTTAACTTGGGGGAAGTGGGAATGTGTTGCATTGTGCACATTGGCATCTGCTGCTTATGGTCATCTTGCTCCTACATTTTATCAAATCTCATACATCAATGAGGCTAATCAGCAGCACCAGGATCAGCTGGTCATCCTGTTGTTATAGTTATGGTGAGGGTATGGTAGGGCTGGGTATCGATACCTTTCAACGTATCAACTGAAATAAGACAGTACCAAGTAGTACAGCGACTTCTCTAGTCAAACAATACCTTCAGTCCTTTTTGTACCTTTTATTGTCCTTTTTGTGGAGGTAGACCCAGATGCTACCCGATTAGGGTACAGTTTTTAAAGTACACAGATTTGTATTCAGGATGTCGAAGCAGACAGAAGCCAAAAAACACAGGGCAGAGTCTCAAAGTCTTATTCAGGATGATCTACCAGGGAACAGGTGAAGAGGGACAGTCCAAAACAAGCTGAGTCTGCAATGTGAAGTCCAAACGGTGAGTGTGGGACAGTCTAACAGACCACATTTCCCTCCTTCTCCTGCCTACTTACTCCTAGCTCATGATGTTGTGATACTGAGATGCTGGAGAACCACACCAGCCTTGAGAAATACTACCATACATCAGTTAATGTGTTGATGTGTCGTGATCGCAAAGACAGAGAGAAAAGTTAACCCTCCTGCACCCGGTATCTGACTTAGCTGAAGTCCTGGAGCTATTGATGATTTTTCTCTTTTGAATTAGCTTTCAGTCACTTGATAGCTGTCAGCAAACATAGTTGGCAAGTGAATGCTGCAGCACAAAAGGTTAAAAACACAGTGTCTGTAGAGACAGTCAAGAAACACTAAGCACACGTTGCAAATACAAACTTCACAATATAAACATCAGGCCTTAGCCATCATCAAACATGGAGTCTATTATAGTTTATTCATAGCACAACACTGATGTCGAGATCCTCATTAATACCCAGTGACTGCAAAGTTCCCAAGGAGTGGATCCAAAAAAGCTCTCTCTGGCAAAACCTCCTGTCAACACTACCCCCCTCTATGAAGAGTAATCTGCCTGTCTTCACCCAATATTTTAAATTGTTTAGAGAGGAGGACCTAACCTGCAAGATTAATGTGGTTAGAGACGACATATTGTCTAACTTTAAACAGACTCTCCTCACTCGAGGGATGAAACTATGAGAGCTGGCACCTCCAAGTCTGGTTCTCTGATGGAAAATGGTGGGATGCTCCCTCCGTTTTGGGAGTGAGTTGCTACCCAAGTCGAAGGAGTTCAAGTATCTCAGGGTCTTGTTAACGAATGAAAGGGAAAACCGGCATCTGCAGTATTGCGGACGTTGTACCGGACAATTGTGTGGAAGAGGGAGCTAAGCAGGAAGGCAAAGCTCTCCATTTTCCAGTCCATCTACGTTCCAACCCTCACCTATGATCATGAGCTTTGGGTAGTGACCAAAAGAACAAGATTGCGGATACAAGTGGCCAAAATCAACTTTCTCCGCTGAGTAGCTGACTGAGGTGGTTCAACATCTGATTAGGATGCCCCCTTGGGCGCCTTTCTTTGGAGGTGTTCCGGGCAGGTCCAACTGGTAGGAAACTCTGGGGAAGACACAGAACCTGCTCAAGGGACTACATAGCTCATCTAACCTGGGAACGGGATCCCCCAGGAGAAGCTGGAATGCATTGCTGGGGAGGGGAACACCCGGAACGTCCTGCTAAACCTGCTGCCACCGCGACCCGACCCCGGATAAGCATCTCAAAGAGAAAGTTTCCTGATTCATAGATTGTATATTCCCTTAAGAAACTATGGATATTTGGTTCATTGGCTGAGGAGAAAGATAGAGGATAGAGGTTTTAATAAAAAGAAAGAAAAGGTCAAGCAAAAGTTAAAAAACTGCATCGAAACTGAGTAACTGTCCCTATGTCCCTTCCTAAACTCTCCTAAACTTTAAACAATGTCTCAGGTGACATCAGGGCCAGCGAGTGCAGCAGAGTGTGAGAGCGCTGTAAAAAAAGAACGGGACAGCACTGTGAAATCTCTTTACCTGGAGAGAGACATATCTGTGGACAGTATAGTGTGAGGCTGATATTTCAGACTGTGTGGAGTTTAATGAGCTGAAGAGTAACACTTGTGCTGGACCAAATGAACTTATTCGGAAGTCACTTTCATACCATCATCAGACAAATAAGTACACATACATGCTGCTCGTTAGCAACACGTTCATTTCTAATAATAGTAATAATAATAAATCATCTCGTGGACTCTTTCCATGTTTTATTTGTTCTTTTTTCCAATGAACAATTCTGTCATTGCCGTTTTAAACTCACAACGCAATGCATTGTGGGTTTTTCCTTTCGTTAAAATCTGCTGAGTTGCAGATTTAAAGTGTGCATAATAGGCTCAAAAAAGTCTGCGACAGAGCCCTCAAACTTTTACACAGCAGCACAGCGCTGAGCCTTTAAAAGTCTGTGAGGCACTTTGACAAACTGACCTGACGAGATGACACGTGAGAGGAATATATATATATATATACTGCCTGGCCAAACTATTTATGGAGGGGTGGACGAATAAATGCAAGACAGACACTTTACTGCAAACTCATAAACAAAACTCATCTTGCCAAATTAACTTCCAAAACTAAACAGATCTCTCCCTAAACGCTCCTTTCTGTGGTGCAGTTCGGTATACTCCAGGGCCCAGTTGTAGTGCATTTACATACACTTAAAGAGAAAATCACTGATTTTAGACATAAAAGTGTGGTTCCAGGTGTTGGGGGAGTACTAATGTACTGATGCGTATGAGAAAAAGTTGTATAAATTCTTGAGTGTCTCTCAAGTGAGCTGTGTGAAGACGGATGTCATCTGTCAGTATTAGCGTGGGAAGCTGCAGCCGCACCTAGTAGTATCTTCATCTTGTCTTTCTTTCCCATGGTGACCTCCCACTATTCAAACACTGAATTAGATTTAAAGAATAATCCTGACCTCAGAGTTTTGAAGCAGAGACGTTTTTTGAGAGACAGCGAGCTGAAATAGTCTTTTTTTTTGTCTGGACGTTTATTTAAATGACTGTCAAAGCTGTTTGTACTGTTACGCATGCTGGAGCTTTAAATGTGCACTGACCACTGAGATATCTTATCATGCAATAAGCATAGTTTTGTATGAAGCATGGTAATAAAGTTTGCAACTTTTGTGCTTCATGTGTAGCTTATTGCAGCCAGCCAAGTTGCACCTTTAACTCTAAATTCACTACATAACATCTATCTAATTGTTTACAATATGCCGTGTTCGTGCATGTAAGCAGGGTAGCGCCCCCGTGTTGAAATTATGTTTGAAAGTAAGTTTGAAAAATGCAAAAATCTGGTGGTGTAGAGTTAAAAAGGAGCGAGTTCACCAGACCTGTAGCCTGTGCATCATCGCTGCTTGAAGCTAGCAGCTTGAGCCCACATTAGCCGCTATTAACACACACCTGAATCTCTGCCAAATTACATTGTAGGTAATGTGGCAGGGACAAGGAAGATGGATGTCTTGGAACAGAAAAGACCTCTGGTTCTGTCCATTGTAAGTCCAATAATGTACTTTAAATCAGCATTTACCTGAAACGATTCAGTAATCAGATTTCAACCCTACCCTCCACCTTACTTTGGAATCATGGACATTGGACATGGACATTACTGATTATGTGTGTGTGTGTGTGTGTGTGTGTGTGTGTGTGTGTGTGTGTGTGTGTGTGTGTGTTGGAGCACACTGATGGTGCAGTGAGAGGACAGACAGAGGACAGGCAGGCAGCCAGACCCTGAAGCAAACTTATTTAGACTTCTACAAGCTGTTTTGTGTTTTAGTTGGAGTTTGGATGGAATTGTTTTAAACAGGAGAATGCACTGGTCTGTGTTAAGATCTCACCTTTCATCCATCCATCACTCTGATGTTACTTTCCCTGTCTGCAGTCTTTTTTATGTACATGTAAAAAGCTGATTAAAAAACTGTAACAGATACACGGATACAAGTCCAGGTTTCTCTTATCCCCTGCCCTGATTACTAAGTCACTAAGACACACATGCCCAACTATTTAACTGATTTTGGTGAAACTCCAGCTCCTAATGTTTGTTAGCCAAGCTGCCCGGACTGACACTACAGGTGTTTTGGACTAGATTCAAGATTCAAGATTCAAGAAGCTTTAATTATCCCGAGGGAAACTGCTGTGCAACAGTTGCGATACAAAAAGTGGTGAAGTAATACAAGAGAGAGATAAAATAAGCCAGACTAACATAAAATAAACTAAGTAAAAGTTTAAAGTAAGTAACTCACTAAGTACACATGACAGTTAATACGTAGGAATATACAATATACAACTATACGCACTGTACGATTTGGACTACCAGAAAAACAAGGTTTTTCAGGCCCAGGGTTCAGGTGAATGCTGGCGGGGAGCGGAGCCAGTGTTGTGCCAGAACCGGAGCTCGACAAGCAGGCAATATAACTGGGCTCAGCAGCTTCTGTGGACATAATGATAGAGGCAAACAGACCAGTGAGGATGTTCATGGAGGAAGCTAAGAAGTGAAAAGGAGAGAGTGACTGAGCAAGAAACTGCCGGAATAAATTTGGGACTGACTTTTAGTCGTTGGTGAGAGCTTCTTGAAATAAAAGGCTGAAAGACAGATGCTGAGCTGGGCTTCTTGCTGTTGGACTAGTAAGTAATATTAGCTGGCTGCTATGTCGACACGCAAATTTTTGATCATAAGTAATACAACCCTAACGTGTACAGCTGTCCATACCACAGACAGTGGTATTGCACTCTGAAACTGGAGACGCTAAATCGCAAAAATACCAATTTCTATGCAATGCTGCGGAACAGAACAAACAGAACTTCAGTGTTGACAATACAAAATAAATAAACGTGCACACTCTGCGCAAAATCAACAACTGCATTGTTTGTTTTATATATTTATGTCTCTGACTGGCATGTGATGAATGGTGAACATGAAGGGCAGAGAAGCCAGGCCCCATCTTCCTTTACTGTCCTTTATTCCTTCCAGCCAGTGCAGGGCTTTATGGTCAGTCTCCAGGGTGAATTCCCTGAGAGCAGAGAGTATTTTAGAGAGCGAAGGCCCATTTAATGGCAAACGTTTCATTTTCCAGCATGGAGTAATGGCCACGGGATACCGGTTGTCGTTTTTTTGACGAAACAATTCAAATCCAGACGAAGCTAAAAATGTTTCTGACTGAGTGACTGTTGGATGTCATGAAAGGCTGCCTCCTCTCTCCACTGGCATCTTGATCCAGTTATATCTGTATCAGCGAGTAGAACTGCCTGGCAGAGAAATAAGGTGTCAAGCAGTGCTAAAATCCAGCCATTCCCAAAAACGAGTCACTTCATTATTTTTTGACAAGGGACAAGGGTTCCTGTTAACCTGCAGTTTTACTATTGCCAATGACAAAGCCCAAGAATTAATAGACTAATATTCTGATTATAATTAGGTTAACTGACCAAACAGAATAAAAAATACTAATAACACATAAACACTTCATTTAGAATAAGCAGGCCTGACTGGAATTTCATTTGTTTGCAGAGAGGAAATTTAAACTTTTTCATGAATGAATCATAAGAAAAATTGTACCATGTAAACCAGTAACCTGATTACTTTGTGTTGCTTTGTTCTTACCAGGATTTCCTGAATTGTTTGTAGATGGAAAACTTGTTTACAGACAATCCAGCAAAAGGGCTCTTCCCTTGTACAGGGGCGCATTGAAACTGGCTTTAAGGTATGTTTTCTCTTGTTCGGTGGGTGTGTTTTAGGCTTGACCTAATCAGCAGCTGTATTAGAAAGGCATTGCAGTGCAGGGCGCTTGCATACACAACAGGGTGTTCAATGCATTTCCGTTTTGCTCTGTTTTGTCAGGGCTTCAGCGTCCCAGAAACGTATACCGAGGATGTTGGATGATGAAAGGCAGGAGGGAAATATGTGACAGTTGAAAGGCAGGAAGGGACGGGGGCTACTCGTCAGGTGAGGAATGGGATGAAAAGTGTTTGAACATGAGTTACATGGAGACTGAAAAATACAAAGTCCAATACAAGATCCAGCAATGTGTTCATGACATGGGGTTAAATACATTTCAGGGACGTAATAAGGAATTAACTTTTTGTTCATGATCTTTAAACTGAACCTCCTTTGATCACCAAAATAAACAAACCAATAGATGATGTCTTATTACCATGAGCTGTTCTCCTCTGAAATCAAATGCTATTGAAATGTGCATAAAAGATGTTTTAAGAGATTCTGCAGCCAGTAAAAATGTCTGAAGCATAAATGTCACAAGCTAAAAAAGCTTCTTTGGCTTGCAGGAGTCACATAATTTTATCCTCATTCATCCTTTCCTAACAAAGCTTCCCACGCAGCCCCTTAACCTCAACAGCTGTTGTACTGCATATCATTACAATCCTCATGACATTCACATGAGCTGTTTATAAGCTGTGTTCATATTTGTTGATTACCAGTCATTACAAAGCACCGTATGTACTGTAATTAGCCAATTGAAGCGTGTTTAGTACTGTACTGCAGTCTGCTGTGGTCCTTGTAATCGTCTTCTAAGAGAGAATATTTTGCTGTGAACAATTATAGTCAAGGACTGCAGCAATCTCTCCGCATAATGTGATGAATCTCTCCAGCCTGAAAAAAAAACATCAAGTCATCAGAGAAGCACTGAGCTCTACATTCATTATCACAGAAATCATACGTATAATACACAGTACATGACAGTATTTAAAGGCTCATCAGCCGTGTTTGCATGAACGTATTTTGATGGAAACACCAAAGAACTTTCAAAATTTTGCCAAAAAGTGCTTTCTTGATGGGGTTTTTGCCAACCAGAATCAGTTTAAACAATTTATTGAACAAGATCAGTGAGAGAATCCAGGACGGTGCAGGGCTGGTGATGGTGCAAGAGTAGGTGGTGGCAAAACTAAAGAAGAAGTCTGGTGCAGAGACAAGACAGAGCTGGACGTGGCTGGGTTTCTGGAGCATCTTCTGTAACCTTAGCTCATCCTCATCAGGGTCGCTTGGGGCTGGAGCCTATCCCAGCTGACTTAGGGCAAGAGGTGGGGTACACTCTGGACAAGTCACCAGTTCATCACAGGGCAAACACTGAACAAACAACCATTCACATTCAGACCTACAACCAATTTAGAGTCACCAATTAACCTATTAAGTTCATGTCTTTGGACTGTGGGAGGAAGCTGGATACCCGGAGAGAACCCATGCAGCTGAGGTTCAAACCAGGAACCTTCTTGCTGTGAGGCAACCACTGCGCCAAAAGTTCCCACAAGTCAAAAAGTTGGCCATAGCATTGTTCCTGTAAAGGAGACTGAGCGATCTGGCGGAGTCTGGAAGGTGGAGCCGGTGCTTTGTAATGCATGGGTTGATTGGATGGCGAGGAGCAGGTGGAGAGGTGACCGGGCAGGTGAGGTGGAAGACCAGAAGCCACGCCCAGCAAAACACACACACACAGATGCACAGGGAAAACGACTGGGAAAATGACTGGAAACACTAGGAAGGGAGGAGGCAGAAGCTTCAACCATGACACCGACAGTTCACTTTGATGGATAACCAGCATTGACACCGTCCACCTCCAAATCTCTGCCTATGCTGTAGACTCACAGATGAAGAGTAAACTCCGTTGGCAGCTTACTTATGAAGTATTGATGTTTTCAAATGACTGTGGCAATGAGCCATGAAAAGTACTACAGTACAGCTTTAAAAGTAATTCCTTTCTGTCTTACAGAAACAGATGGTAGGTATACTGTCTTCAATATAATTTGCTGGGTTAATGTTTGACCCATGTCTTTAAGGTAAAATAAATAAGGCAAAGTTCCCATCTGTTCATCAGAAAACGGGCCTTGTCATGGATTATCACTCATGTATATTCATCATTCACTCAAAGACCACAAATTTGCTTTGTTATTATATAATAAAACCAATCTGCTGCAGAACGAATAGACCTGCCAACCACGAGAGCCTGTACCGACTAACATTGCTCGTATGGCTCGTTCTCTCTGGGATAACACAAAGAAACATCTTCCTCATCTTCTCTGTGGATCGTAACAGATTGCAGCGAGTAGAAGGAAGGATGAGAGGCCTCAACCATCTGCTCTTCTTCGTACATGGAGGAACCGGGTCTCATGTGATGATGCACAATTGTTAAATGCCAGCCGTCTGGCTGCAGCTTCCTGCCTCGTTTCATTGTGTTCCTATAAAACTTAACGTCTTCTGTCTTTTCATCACGTTTGAGTCACAAAAGCGAGATGAGGCGTGTCATCCCCTTTCTTCGAAATGACAATATCCTTTCCACAATGTGTTGCTATTCATAAAACAGTGTTCTGAAAGGTGTTGGAGCGTCACCATTGTAGTGTGAATGTTTAGACAGCCTCCATGAGCTGTCAGGAATTCAACAGACGCTTCTCACACAGCACAGATGGAAATATTTCTCAAAACACTGCGACAAGCCAATATCACAACACAAACCGAGTACACTTCAAGGCCTTTTGCTTTTTCATCATTATTTCATAAACGCTGCCATAATCCATAATGTCTATAGAAGCTATTAGCCCCTATTTATTATGTAGATGCACTCTATGTACCAGTCTGTTTAGAAAGTTATTGTGTCTCACATCCTTATCCATATCCATAGCTTAAAACAAGACAGAACAAGAACGATTGGTGCACTGGTGTCAGGAAAGTGTCACTTGAAAAGACTCCCGAATCATTAAAAGTTAACACATGAATATGCACCAGAGCTGAATCAGGAATCACATTATGTAAGCGTGGAAGTACGAAAGCCCAAACTAATTAACAAAACGTTTGATATGTAAATATGGTGGAAAAAAACTGCAAACAACACCCGTTGTGTTGGACGGAGTAAACAACTCAATGGCGCTTTAGATGTCAGGCAGTGGTATGCTAGGAGCTAACTAGTTTGTACAACGTGTCAGACCACGTTTGGAAGTGAGTCTTCTGATCGGCCACAAAAGCCTGTCAGCATGGAGGATGGTGAGATGTGATAAACATAAGAGAGGAAGATTATGGCATTGTATTCCTGAAACTGATGGAAGTAGTAGTGTAAGGGATGGAGAAAAAAAAGAGGTTCACACCCTGCCTACTTGTCAGGGATGCGTCACTTATCACAGAAAGTAGGGGGTTCCCTGGTGTTCTGGCAAAATTATCAACCTGCCTGTCTCCATCTGCCCACCTAACCATTCCCTAATATAATTGGGTCAGTGTATTCCCTCTGTCTTCACCTCAAGCTGATGTGGGGCAAAATGGCTGCCATGCATCTCACAGAGATAGAACAAGAACGAAGAAACAGACGATCAACACTGGCAAGAAACAAGAAACCCAAAACCATGACCGTCAGATGAATTCCCTCCAATTCTGATGTTGAAACGGTGCAGAGGTTGGAGGTTTAAGGTGCGGTTTGACAATCCGATGAATACATCATTTGAAGCATACTGACCCTGTAAGAATAATGCTGCAAGGCTGCTTAAACATGTACCAATTATTTTCAGGGTGGCACAGTCCAGACCTTGAACCATCAATACAGTCCTTATGGTTCTTTCACTGTGGAGTTTAAATCTGCCCAGCTGAGTACATGCTACATTATGTGCAGCTGTAACATTTGATGTAAGGGTGATGCCATGAGGGAAAGACTACCAGATCATCAGAATCGGTCCATTAGGTTTTAGACCAGAACTCACTTTAGATTGAGAATGCTCGTCTTAGTACAGCTTACGATGATGATCAGAATCATTGGCATTCATTATCGGAGGTTCATCAATATTCACAGGCAATTTAATGGCAGTCCAGCCTATTGCAATCAAGATTTCTTCCTCCGGATCAGAGCATTGAACAGAGAGACTGACTGTCTGCCATTGGCATTTCTAGGCCAGAATGCTTTTTCTTCTGTAGATTAAGTTTGAATGGATTTGTATTGAAGCAAAAGGGCGTTGGTTGTTCAAGGTCCTCTGCAGACATTTACTGTACGTACTGTATGTTCAGAATAGTAGAAAGTCGAGCACACCGCGGAAGGGCTGTTTCTGTCCATTTAACACGTTACCCAGGTAACTAATATCTCTGCATTATCCGTCATCTATTTCTCATCTGCACTCGAGAAACTTTCACATTGGGCACTCGACATTGTTCTTGACATTCTGTCCTGGATACATGTCTCAACAAGACCTGACACGTTATGGCAGGGTGAAGACAAGTAAACAAATCCTGCAGGGGACCAACACTATTTCCAGACTCTCAGATGAAACATTGACCTGGTTTGTTAAAGACATGCAAATTTATTATTATTATTACTATCATGAAAAGCTGGAATTCATTGTATGTTGAGAACAAATGATGCAAATTCAATCCTGAAAAGTTCTCCATTAACTGTGGAAACAGTATTATTGTAGTTAATAAATGAGACAACCTTGCCCGTGTGAAGGAAGCAGTTCATTATGAAGCTAAAATGGTAAATGTTCAGAGAGCCAGCAGCAGCATATGCCAAGGATCTACACACAGCCCACGTTTAATAGTTCATTGCTTATTGTGCAAAAAGAACATTTTCTTTATTGTTACATTTTGCTTTTTGCTTGCCGTGATTTATGTAATCGTGTTTATGTGTAGATAATCCAGGATAGACAGTTGGGTAAATAATCTTAAAGAAAGCCACCCATACATTTCCTGCAGCCCTTTTTTGCTCAGGTTGCTCAACATAACATAACGAATAACGCCCTGTTAAAGAGCAGCATGTAAAACAGCAAAACTAATTTAATCTAAGTGAGATTTGTGGAAATAGTAGATCTGCTGAAGGGGTGAAATAAAACATTTTTATATGAGTGTAATCTTTGGTGAACTTTGATGCGATAATTTTCACAGATGCACCAATGTTAAGCTTTGAGGGAGACCTGGAGACCTATGTTGTACTATCCACTCCGCCACTGGAGTAAAATCTGCTCTAAAAAACAGGCATTGTTTTCGGTTATAAGTCAGGAGTACAAATACATCTTTTGCAAAAAAAAAACTTGTCCCGTTAGCAGCAGAGCTAACAAGCTCATCAGGTTAAAAGCTTTTCCCCTGTTGAGTAAAATTCTTTATTTAATGAAATTATGTACAAACAAAATACCAGGCAGCGTTGCCAACTTAGTTAGATTTGATTCCTTTAGCAGCTTCTTTTTCACATAGCAACAAATCTAGTGACCTTGGGTAAACATTAACTACGCTTTAGCTACTTTTTTTTGAAAATAGCTGGCAACTCTGAAACTAGGGGGCAGTAAACGGCACAGTAAGAGTGGAAGAACAGGAAAGCGATAGCCTTTGGTTTTATGGCACTTTATTTAATTAAGTTTAATTAAATTTAATTAAGTTTTCTTTCTCTGTTCTCATAAACCAGGTTTCTGGCAGCTGTTTTCATTAAAGAAGCTCTGATAAACGCACTGTACACTACCTGCATCACTCACAGGGTGAATATTGGGCGTATGTTTGCCAGGCGGACACAAACACGACTCCGAATGAATGCTAATGTCGCTCTGTGTCTGCTGAATGTGTAAGTAGGTGACTGCAACCCATTTGCTATGTTTACAGCTTGATGTGCTGACCCCAAGTGGCCAAAAGATTAATGTTTCAGGTGACAACTGCATTATCACATAATCTTAAGGCCCCTGAGGGATCTTGAGGGAAAATATAGTTTCAAGGCCTTTATTACTGCAGCTTATGTCTTATCTGTTGGGGCCCAGAGCTCATTGATGAATGTTAGCATTAAACTAACTACACATGTACGCAATTTTTTAGCCATAACAGCCGAAACACTTGGGATACACAGACTGTGTCTAGTGTGGCGTTATGTGCGCATATTGAGTTGTGTAGTGTTCGGAAGCTTTGGCTTTATTAACTGGATCACGGATACACATTGATTTATTTTAATGTGAAAGGTAAAAACACCCACAAGGACGCTCTGCTGCACTGCACAGCCTCTGATACAATGAGGTTTTTTTTAGTATTTTTTAAACAGATTGTACTCGTTGTACTGCTGTTTGTACCTGTTGGAGAGCTGCATAGCCACATGTAGTCCATGCATGGTCCATGTAGCAGTTGCAGTTGATTATAATTGACTCACTGTTGGTTGTCGTGTTGCACCGCTTTCCTGTCCCATGTATTTTGGCCATAAATGTCAAAAAGGATGATAACATGTCTAAATTTTGAAATACCATCTACTGGACTATCTTGTATGCTGAACTTCTTTCTCTTAAAATATTGGTACAGGGTTATACAGCGTATGCCTTAGCGGCACCTATACCAGATTGACAGGACAGCCTGGTAAGCTCTCATACACTTCAGTGCTGATGAGACTGCAGTCTCTCCTCCTCATCCTAATCCTGGATATATATACTGCAGGTACTACAGTACAGGATTCATTGGTAATGTTGTCTTACTTCACCTCTCCTCCCGTCTCCTACACTACACAGGTTTCCTTAGGTAATTGTGCACAAACTGAACAGGTATATTGCTAAGAAATGTACACAAGATTTCACTTATTTTATTGCTGAAAGGTGGAAGCTCTTGGGATTCACATGTTTTCACCAAGCAGCAACATCCGTGGCTGTGAAATTAAGGCACTGTGGAAAAACTACACTCCAACTCCACTTGAAGGCTGGCTACAGAATGAGTCCCCATGTCCCCATGTTAAATTGTCCAACTGCACAGCAGGATGGGGAAATTAGCTATAGAGACCAAAACTGTTTTTTGTACCAGGCTGTAAAGATGTTTATTTCTGCTGTGAAGTTGGACATTTTAACATGGGGTCTTATGGAGACTGACTTGTTCTATAGCCAGCCTCAAGTGGACGTTCGAGGAACTTCAGTTTTTGGAACCTCTGCATTGGCTTCACTTCACAGCTACAGGTTGCCGCTTGGTTGCTACCAGGATGTTATAATATCAGGAAGATGAAGTCTAAACTAATGTGTTAATTTGTCCCTTCAGTGTTTGGCTCTGTATTTGTGTTCAGTCGTGCTCTCCAGGTGAAATCTGAAGCACAAGAAAGACTTGGACACAAGTGTCCCCCCAAGACAAAGTGAAACGTGATTATAACAGTTGAGTAGTGTAATCAAGAGCCTGTAATTCCAATAACTGTCCAGTGATTGATCGGCGAGTGTGTGTGAGGAGGTGGGATTGAGAAGTGGATGGAAGACAGATGTTTTTCATACTGTAGATGTAATAATGGGGAAGAGAGATCCACTACAATTATGTTTGTATTTCCTCGCTACACCCCTGAGTTAATACGATGAACTCCATCATTGTTATTGATCTTAATGAGATATTTTGACAGTGTAGAGTTTCCGATCATTATGAAGCCGGCTCTCAGTGGGAACTTTTTCTGTTCTGCTGTCTAACTGTTGTTTCAGAAGCTTTTGAAACAAACCAGCCTAACACTGAATACTGAAAAATTAGAGATAGAGAACATAATTTAATTATCAAAAAATCTAAATCAGGTATCAGGCAAAACTTTTATTTATATGGCATTTTAAGGGAATATTTACAGAATAAAGTAGTATTTTAAATCATAGACTTTAATTGTACAGTAACACACTGTCATATTTAATGGCAAAACCTTCATATTTGTATAATTCATATGGTATTTTCATGTCAACTCAATAGTAAAATAGCGTTTCTTTTGATGGAAAAAACGTATGTAATAAAACACCAATCTTTCATCAACAGTACTAATACCATTTTACCATAATATTTGAAAAAGTTATACCGTATTTATTACAGTATTACGTATTTATTTACTGTTTTAACAGTTTTTACAGTGCATGTCATTCCAGTTCACTCCTGTCCTGTAGTCACCCACCGGCTGTTACAACAACAACTCAGGAAATGAATGCAGCCTTTAAAAAAGCCATAAATGATCACGTTACCTCTTCATTCTCGTGTAACTTTTGAAATGCAATTGTCAATCAATGCAATGTATTTTAAGTGCTTGCTGCGGGAGGTTCTTTGCATTACGGCGAGACCAAAAAGCAATAACACTGCGCTCAGTGTTTTGTCAAGTTAAATTCCTGCATTACTTGCTGTTTGACAGTGTACCAACCTCTCTGTGGGGGTTTTGCAGGCAAAGCCACAGTGTGTTGCGCATGGTGTGCGAGCATGTCAAGTGTTATTAATGTCGGACCGGGGAAGGGAGAAAGAAGACCACAGCTGCAGCTGTCAGTGCAGGCAATGTAGAGGTTATTACACCAAATATCTGGGGAAACAGCCTGCCCTACTCACCATGAGATTCTGTCAGTCGTGACCCAGCCGAGAGGATCTAAACGCCGGCTGCAGTGACTATATTCAACCCTGTATACTCAAGGATTCTGGGAGTAGCTATGACAATTAAATACAGTCTCTCCTGATCAATATTGTTTTAACTAATTTGTTAATTAAGCCCTCTGCCAAGGTGCAGAGGTTATGTGATCACCTCCTTCTGCAGCATGTTGAAAAGAACCCTTCAAAATGGCTGCAGGTTAATATAGCGGTAACTACCAAAAGTCTCTTCATGACATGAAACATTTGTTACACTTTTTGCCCCTTCAGTGTTGGGTGTGTTTTAATTCTTGAAGCTTTGGGTTAAAAGACTTAAACATGTATTATTTTGCATGTAAAGCAGGAAAAAATGGCGTCTCGCTTCTCTGTTTTTACTGTGAATGAGTTTGATTTAGTGCAACCTTTGGTCTTTTCTCTGCAGTTTTAGACGATGATCATCCATAATGTGCTTAAGGCTTCAAACATAAATGTTAAGGCTGTCTTCTAAATATAAACTCAAGCGTTCAGAAGTCTATTTTAGTTTTTCTTGCAGATTGAAACGTGATTTGACCACATTGCACAGCTGTGAAGTGTTAACGAACTGTAAGTGACAGAAGAAGGTGTTCCTCATTTTAATGCTGGAAGTTAGGCTGAGGATGAATGTGAGAATCTTCCCGTAGGGATGAGATGAGAGGATCAGAGGGTGAAATGGTTGGATAATCATGTCCGCTTCATATTTAATTGCTGTATGAAGGCGAGCCATTTTTAGCCCCTTTATCAGCAGGGCAAGTTTAGCTGTAGTGCGTATGTGTCGGCATCGTGCCCTCAGACATACGGGTGTCAGTGTTGCATGGTACTAGATGCCACAATTCAAGAAGTCTTGTCTTCGTAATACATCTGTTATGAGGTTATTCTTTTTGCAACTGCTTCAATGTTGTTGCCTTTAGCTTTTATTTAAGCAAAAAACCTCCCCTTCTAACCATTATGCTATTTCAAATGCCAAGATAAATGCCATAAAACCATTTTAGGATTATTGTCTAGGTTTGAGACAAATATGCCAGCCTCAATTCTGCCAAAATAGAATAGAAATAATATTTAAAGTCCAAAGCTGCACCGAAATCCTCTAGTTAAACCCCAAATGTGCCCTAATGTTGGTTAAACTAGACCTGTGGAGTCATTAAAGGGCAATTAAAGCAATGGCAATGGTTTTCACACGATAACGAGGGCTCACATCCTCAGTTCGGTCTGAGGTTAGGTTTACGTAACAAAAACACTCGGGTTAAGAGGTCTGGGAAAGATTGTGGTTTTGGTTTTTGGATGAGCAAGTACACCATTATCTGTATCCACATCTTTACTCTGAATCAATGAGGCTCAAACCAGACGCGGGTGGGACAAACCAAAAGTTAATTTAAGCCTGAAATTGATATGAGTTGATCAGAAGTAGCTTGGAACACTATTCTGGAAATCTATATTTAATAAAAGTTGTTATAGTTATTGTTTATTAGAAAACGGATACTGACACATTTATATAATGAGCCACGTATTTATTAACAGATAATTAGTGTAATTTTACATAAATATAAATAATACAGTAATTATTCTGCACAGAAATGAGAAATAACTTGTGCCTGTGATCATTGTTGGCACAATGCTTAAAATAACAATTTGGTGGTTCATTTATAGATAATGTAATACATAATGTAATGTAAATAATTTTACAGAGTTTTATATACATTTTTAATAAACAGTTTTCACACTGTCTTAATTAGTACTGCATTCCCTAACCTTAATTAAATTTTGTGAATACCTAAACATAAATATCTTACATGCAAAGTTTACATCTTGGCCAGTGAAAGGTACTAATGGAAAGTCAATGGGGTGTCCAAAGGGTTGATCTTCTATGAGCATGAATGTGCTCAGTATATTTCATGGCAGTCTGTTTATTAGATTTTAACATTTCTGAGTGCAAGCGGAAATTTTTAGCATCGATTGTGGTGCTGGACAAAATGTAGGAGGTCACCGAAACATTGGGGACTGAGTAAATGTCATGGATGTCTGGACCAAAGCATTCAACAGACCAATGACCAATGGATGAACAGATACAGAGAGAGATGTTAACTGGGACTTTGTGCCTTTTATAGCAGAGAAGATAAAATAAACATGGACTCATGAATGAATTTCTATCCTTTTTATCTGCACAATAGATATATAAGCTTGGACATACTGTCCCTGATCAGTGCCCGCCAGTTAAAGAAATCCTCCCATCTGTGCCCCGCTGTCAAACACTTCACCATCCCTCTGCATGCATCGACCACCAAGACTCGACTAACCCACTGCATCAGAGTGGCTGACCTTTTTATGAGAGCATCACAGATCGATAAAACGTTATTTGATGGTCATGTAGATGTTCAAAGAAACGTTGAGTGGCCATTGTATCATCCGAATTCAATGCGATAATGATTCATGAATGATTTATGAGTAGTTGATATTTCTTCTTGGAGGATAAAACATTCATTTGTTGAATTCTCTGACTCTCTTTCACATCCACAGTGTTTCTTCTGTCAGGCTTCTCTGTGCGCGTGTCAATATTTGTAAGATTACATGGCTGAAAATGTGTAAATGAAAACATGAGTCATTCCGTGACATTTGAACAGGAAGCACTGTTTATGCTTCACACCAGGTGAATGGCATAATGAGCTGTGTATTGAGCAGATAAAAGCCTCCTAAGCATTTATTATGCTCCTCTTTCCTCTGACTCCATATACAGCATATAATTATATCTCCAAGCTACAGGAAGACTGACCACTTAGAGAAGACGGGAACAAATCATGACCTTGTTTCCTGTCTCTTGCATGAAATGGATATTTGTTTTTGTCCCTCTAAACGTCAGTGGAAACACTCTAAAGGTGTCTTGGGAATGCAGAGAAGACGGGTGTTGGCCCTCGCACTCCGGGATAATGACTCATCTTGTGCTAATGAACCTTTTGGAGATGTACTTGTCGTAATAAATGAGCAGTTCAGCTGAGCAGAGTCGGTTCCTCGTGACAACAGAGTTGCCAAGGAATTTAGAAGACAATACCAAGCATCAATACAACCAGTCTGTTGTCTCATTATTCCTGCTCTGAACCAGAATAATCATGAATGATATCTCAACAATAAGAACATCAATGTGACATTCTTTATTAAGCTTAAATCCTCCCATTGATAACAACTGTATCTGCTTTGTCAGTAGGAAAATTGCAAAGATGGATATCCGATCCACCACACCATCAACGAGACGTTTAAATGATTTATTAACATATAGCTATACACCAATGAAATTAACTATGCTGCTTACTGCTGTGACCAGGCCTTTAGCCTTTTGATTTAAAACATATATTAGTTTTAGTTACAATGTAGTCATTGATTTTTGCTAGATTTGATCTTGTTTCTGTCAGGGAAATTAATTTTCTGAGGCTAGCGCTGTTGCCGTCTTTGATGCATAGACTTGAAAATGGTTGCAGGTGTTCACATCTATCTTGTAGATAGTAGAAAAATATTCCTTCCCAGAGCAAGAGTAACGCTGCATTCACATGGATTCAGTCAGACCATAGATGGCAAACCGGGATGGTAAAATTAGTTGACATAACGGTAGACAGCCTGCGCAACAACAATTTACACCAAGCTTGAAATCCTACCGAGATATTACGAGAAAAGCTGTGTGGAATACCAGATAATAATAGACACAAAATATATTTTATTACGGGGTTGCACAGTGGTTTAATAAGACACTGTCACCTCACAGCAAGAAGGTGGTTCGGACCCAGTGATGTATGTGTGTGGTCACGCATAAGTTTCTTTTGTCACCATGTTGGTAGTCCTGCCTCTTACGCCTCCCGGCTAATCTAAAAATCGGCAAAAACGTGGATCATCAGCGGACCTGAATCAGGCTGAATGACGGCAGGGTGCTCAAACAAGCCACCTGTAACAGCACCTACGTGTCAATCAAAGCTGCCATGCTGTTAATTATGCATAACTTTAAGCTTTAATATAATTTGAACAGGTGAGCTCTATAAAAATTCAGCCTCAGTACAGTTGTCATGAACGGGGAAATTAGCTATAGAGACCAAAACAGTTTTTTGTACCAGGCTGTAAACATGTTTTTTTCTGCTGTGAAGTTTGACATTTTAACATGGGGACTTATGGAGATTGACTCGTTCTGTAGCCAGCCTCAAGTGGACGTTTGAGGAACTGCAGTTTTTGCCACTTCCGCATTGGCTTCACTTCATAGCCACGGAGGTTACTGCTTGGGTTTAACTGAGGCTGAAGAATGACTGGCTGCCAGGCAGACACCTGTGGCCTGGATTGATAGGAATGCGTGGTGCTGTGACCTGGCTCTCTTTAGGCTGGCGTGACTCGTGGAAACAAAGTAACAGTTTCATGAGCAAACACCATTCACAACTTTAATATTCTGCAACACGGTTATGGGAATAAAGCTGAGATGTTATATTCTATGAATCACCCAAGCCTTAACAACAAGAAGAGGAGATGAATGGTGAAATTACATTAATTGTCATTACCTCATACACACACTCACACAAACACTTACATGCAAGACCTATTACCTGTCTGCCAAACGATTTTCCATTCATTCAATCTGCTCTCTACATGAACACCACAGCTGCATCAAGCTGCTGCAGTTATCCACAACGATACCAGGAAACCAGGTGATTCTGCTTTCAAAATAAAAGCAGGCCACTTTGCAGAGCAGAGTTAGTTTTTTATTAAATAAACAGATTAGGTAGTCCTGCAGAGATACACAGCTGAAGTGTAAGACGTGTTGGATGAATGGTTAAAATAAACAGTTGAAATAGTTCCCTAATGATGCACTTAATAAATGATTGCAACACCTCACTGGACATAATATTTCCCAGGCTAATATGACTGAAAGCTATTCATCTGTTACTTGTATGTATGTATCATTAGCTGAGAAAAATATAAATCTAATATGGCATTTGTCGAGATCGGGAATACACCATAAGTAAATAAACATTCTTTTTGAGAAGGAGTAGTATTAAAAACATCCATGTATCCAAATATTCTGTGTTTCAGTATTTTAAAGTCAGAGAGGAGGATGAGTCTGTGAAGGAGCTCCCAGCTGTCACGGCCAATCTGTCCATCAGAGGACAAACTCGCCCTCGTGATTGGCCGACGGACACACCGAGGATATCTTCATCATCCAAAAACGCCCCTCTCTCTCCAAACGCTCCAGGGCTGTTGATTGTGAGTCAGCGGGGAATCAGCGAAGGCCCAGAGGAAGAGTCCAAATAAGAGAAAGTTGGACGCTGTTACTGCAGTGCACAGTAACAGGTAGGTGGTACACTGTATCGCTGAGGATTTAAACACATTTTGGTGCACTAAAGCCCAGACAGGAAGAGAAGAAAGTTCGACCTAGACGCCAACAAATGGGGGCGATCTATGTCTGAAAACCTTAGTGGGAAGACAATGTGAGGTACAGGTAGATTCTCTACTCACATGGGATCAATCACAATGGGATATTGCAAATATTTTCATTTGTGAGGGTTAATTTACTGTTAAAATTCAAGAGATTCAAAGAAACCTTTATTGCACACTCAGAGTGTAGCCCTGTCCAAGTGTAGAAGAGGACACAGAGAGGAGGCGTCGATAGAGCGCTGGCAGATGGAGGAAGGTTCTGACAACACGTGAATCTGCTGTTTACAGACTCAGGTCTGGTTTGGATTGTCAAGTATCTGTTTGTGACTGAAGAAATGTTCCTGTTTTACCATTTGTAGGGACTAAATGATGGCCACAGAGGTCACTGTCCAGCAACAGGGGAGCGGACAGACGTCAAGTTCAATGTTCAAGCAGGCTAACCTGCTTTAACCCGGCGAGAGCCCATGCAGACACGAGGAGAACATGCAAACTCCACACAGAAAAGCTCCAGCCAGGGTTTGAACCAGGAACCTTTGTAGCTGAAAGCCCAGGAGTAGCTCCTTCACCAATGTATCCTCCTGCATTGTGTCTAGGTTTAGCATTTATTGTTTTCTTCTATGCGTCTACAAACACACTTTCTTTGATTTAAGGATGCCTCTCTTTAATTTAAACCCAACCAGACCTTTCAGGCCTCCAAATACGCTGTATCGAATCAACCTCACTACCTCAATGTGTGTCAAACTGACATTTAGTCCATATTTATAGACCTTTTTTTCACAGCAGCCATTTTGACATATAATTTTGAGGTAAACACATGTTACTAATGAATAATTAAGGTTCTGTTCCATTCAGGTCAAACAGAGTCAGAGAGGGTGCTGCTGTGGTGTGGGTGTGCATTTTGAACGGCTCTTCCGAAACCCGTGGGCGGCGTCACGCATACGCCGTCCATTCTTTATACTGTCAGTGTTTTTTCTAACATTTTGATCATGGAAAGACCCAGAGACTGATAAATGATTGGGGTGTTACTGTTTTAACTAATGCAGTGGCTTGCACTGCACTTTTATTATTTTCCTAGATTGCTATATGTTGTAATATTGTCTGTGTGTGTTCTGCTGCCTGTCTTGGCCAGGACTCCCTTGAAAAAGGAGGTTTTTTTAATCTCACTAGTTAAATAATCATTAAATAAATAAAAGATCTCCAGCTGGTAACAGTTCATGCATTTGATATTTTGCATCAGGTTTTACGCTGAAAGTTGAGACCGGAAGTGTTGTTGTCTCTGTCACCGGGTGACTTCACACAGAAGAACCCCTCCCTTTTTTCCCCATTCACTCCTGTGCAGTGTTTTATACTGAAAGGTAAAGATGCGAATTCACACTGCGACTTGTGCATCAGTGAGCGGATACTACAGACGGGCAAGGCAGGCTGCCCTCACAGCCTGTCTGAGCTGCTTCATGTGATATGAACGTCTCCACTCCTCCACCTAATGAGCGTGTCTGCAGGTGAGGTAGACTTGTGTCGCCTGTTGCTCCTCTGCTGTATTATGTCTATGCCGTGTGTGTGTGCGTGTGTGTGTGTGTCCTCTGCTTGCTATATTGGTCGCCTCCTTTTTTATGAAATTGTTGCATGCATTGGTAAATTTGATATAAAATGTAGATTTAAATGATTATAAATGTGTTGTTGTGTTTGCATTTTGCCTTTTTGTCACATTAAGCTGTGATTTGGTGTCGGCAGAGGCAGGTAGGCTGATGCGTGATGTTTTCACAGGGAATATCCTGCAAGACGCCATTTAAAAAGATATATTTAATATTTCTTTGGTTATAACCGAGATAACACAGCATATAAAATAAAACTAAATATTAATTTCAAGTGTTTAAATCCACACTTTCATTCGGCATATTAAGGAGACACATTTTGCTCTGTATTATTTGTGAATTTCCAACTTTATTCCTGCTTCGCCTGCAGTTTCTTCCCAATAAAATGCACAGCGGAGGGCGGTAGCGACAAGCGTGAACCAGCTATAAAAGTTAAAATACTACTAAAATAAATGCTTTAGGTTGTGTTATATGTGAGCCGAAATATAATATGCGTCCACTAGTTTCTGGATGTGAGTTTTATTTTGCAACAAGTCAAACTACCTCTTGTCTTTTAAGGTGGAAATATTAAATCACTAAATTTCTGAATGGGGTTTTGCGTGACGTTCTTTCCATTTACGAGGCGTATCGGGGGGCCACAGTTCAGCCAACGTTTGGGTTTATTGGCTGATAACATTACGCCTGTTTGTGCAGCTAATTGTTTTGTTATCTGTGATTGTTTGGACAGCTCTGCTGTGTTTGCAGAGTCATGTCTGTTATATGATAGCACAGCTTTTTTTTTTTTCTTAAATGGATGCATGCATGCGGCAGTTAAATAGTTGTGTTAAGGCAGGCAGGTCCCCCCTCCCACATGTGAGGGCAACAGCTGGATTTCTCCAGGGTGTATCCCTGCTGTCCATGACCAGACCTCAGAGGTCAGTGTTGTGTTGTGTTGACTCCTGTTTGGTTATTCCTCGCAGCCTGTCACTGACTGACGGGGTAAGCCCTGCAACAGTCACGGAGTCCTGTCTCATTTAACTTCACTCAAATCCGTCCATGTAATGCTTTATTAGTGGTTAAAGGTTGTTCAGATACTAAATAACTTTTAGAAATGGCTTGTTTTTTCTTATGGATCCTGCTTACTCTGGTGTCGTTGGGATAAAAGCTTGAATTAAAATTAATAGCTATAGTGTTTTTATTCAACAATGATGCATTGAGGAGTTTGCTACATTGCAGAAAACAAGAAATCAGGGTTCAAACCAAGCGGCGACTTCCATGGCTGTGAAATAAAGCCAATGCTGAAGTGCCAAAAACTGCAGTTCCTCAAACGTCCACTTTTGGCTGGCTACAGAACGAGTCAATCTCCATAAGCTCCCATGTTAAAATGTCCAACTTCACAGCAGAAATAAACATCTTTACAGCCTGGTACAAAAAACAGTTTTGGTCTCTTTAGTTAATTTCCACATTCATGACAACTGTAATGAGGGTGAAATTTTATAGAACTCACCTGTTCAAATTATATTAAGGCTTAAAGTTATGCAGAATTAACAGCATGGCCGTTTGATTGACAAGTAGTTGCTGTCGGTCCGTCTCAGGTCTGGCGATGATCCACGTCTTCCTCGACTTTTAGATTAGCCAGGAGGCAGAAGAAGCAAGATCTACAGGTGATGTCACACATACGTTGTCCATTCTTTATACTGTTAGTGGTTCAAACATGCTTATATTTCCCAAAGTAAGCTATGATAGGCACATATATTGATGCCAAGGCCCTTGTTTATTATTTATCCACTATTTGTTTGAAAAGGTTGTCATATTTAAGTCTAAAAATATTGGAATCAGTCTGTAAAATGCCCAAAATGTTTTAACTAAGTATTTTCATTCCTTTTCCTTTTTATTTGTACATGAAAAATGTCACAGCGAAGAGTATGAATGTAAAAATGCATCAGTACCCTTCGTCTAATTACTTGTCAAGAACAATAGTCATACAGTAGTATTAATATTTCTAGCCAGCAAGCAGCACCATGGGGTTGTCTGCTCTTAATGGACCAAAAACAAGTTAAATAATTAAGCTGAAGGTTTTTTAATGAAGGCAAACAAGGGTCTAATTAGAGATGCTGTGATCCCTGACTGTCAAATATGACCACCACCTATACTGCTTTTCTGGTAAAGGTTATTTATCAACTTGGCTACTTACTCGCAGTGTTAATTTGACAGCTGCGATTTAGATTTAGTCTTTTAGCCAAAATGTTTTTTCTCTTTAAATTAACTCAATTAAAATAATTTGGTTAGCTAATACAGTCTATACATAATGTCCTACTATTTAATTAACTTATAACAAGTCAATTGTCAAGCCATGTATAAAAAACACAGCATGTTTTATGAGGAACTTTAATAATTACATTTTTAATCAGTTTATCCAGTCATCTTATCTACTGGGTATGGTGCCCAGCTACCTGCTGGTCAGACTGAACCATCTAAAACCAAAAAGACTGCGCTGGTTGTGTAGCAGTTGTGAAAAAAATGACCTTTATAACTGCTTTTACATGAAGCTTATCAGTCATTTTCCTTAAACGCTGCAATCCAGTGTCTATATGCACTGGGTTTCAGCAGATATCACCTGATATTTTAGCCCGTTAGCTGATACACAGCATGTAATCCCTCATTCTCGCAGGCGAGGTGATCTGACCTTTCACGATCTAACCTGTAATAGCAGTGCAGCGGCTTTTGCTGTGAGGTTTTGGAGGCTGTAGCATGTCAGCCCTGCCAGCCTTGCCTTGTAATTCACCCTGCTGGAAAAAAAACAAAAAAAAAACAGTAGCAGGTAGAGGCGGCGGTAAGTGCTCTAACAGCAGGCTAATGATTCTTTGATTGCAAACTCCTCCCTCCTCAGGAAAAGCACAAACATTCAGTGATTGCAGTCAACAATTACCCGTGGCAGGAAGCCCGAATGAATAGTGTGTATCAGACCTGTTTATTTGTTATATTTTAAGCATGTTTTTGTCAATATGTCGTGCAAATGATGATGTGTGGTTCAAGTTTTCTGATTACTCAGTGACTAAAAGCTCAGTTGCAAATGCTGTGTGACATTGTCTCAACACTAATTCTTGTCCCAAGCTTATGATAATCATCAAGCTTTATGCATTAACTCATATCATTGCCTTATTAAACTTTTATTTGTAATATGTTGGCAAACAGTTGTCTATTCATCTCAACACAGAGATTAGGATCTTCTGTTATTGACGGATTTATTCATCTCTTAATTGCACTTCGGTCATCAAACAAACCGTCAAACTATTCAAATAAAGGACAATGTGCAAGATAAACACGCATTCATTTAACACAGACACCGCAGAGAGTATGCATGACTAAATAAATGTAATACCTCGCTGGCTGCACACAACCAAGAGGGAGTCCACTTGGACAACATCAGTCTTGAAAAATGGGCAGTATACCTTAAAAACTCTTAAACTTAACTGAAGTGGAGCATAAGACTTCTTAAAAAATGTGTCCCTGCACAACATGGATAAGAGTAGTTCCTACCCATTGTTCATAAAAAAACACAAATATTCCTTTAAACTCTGGTTTGGTCTCCACCCCCTCCTTAGATAAATATCTGGCTCTTTAGCTGCTGCATGCTCCACCAGCTAGTTGCTAACTTTCCATCCATCTGCTGTTTGCTGCTGACCAGGTTGTGTACTTTGGTTAAGTTTAGGAAAATGTCACTGGGTTTGGTTAAATATTGACTAAGTTAATGTGTCCTGTGTCATGGTCACAGTGTTGGAACTGATTTAAGTGCAGACTACAAGCCTCTCCTAACTGTAACCAAACACTGTGATTGCGCTCACGTAACTGTAAAAATGTGATACAGTTCATATGAGTGGATATTGTCGAAAAAAACTAATGAAATATGTTGCCATTTTACATTTTCGTTACATTTTGCGTTTGTTTGTTCAGTATTACATTCATTAAAATATTTCCTGATTAGGCTGATGAAAGCTGTTGCAAGTTAGTAGTATACAAATGTAATATCTAGGAGACAGGTTTAATTAGAAAGAGATGGAGTAAGCAGTGCGATACACTCAGAAGGGCGCCCTGACAGCACGCGTTTCACCCCGTAAACACGTTAGCCTCACTGGGAGACCCCACCGCCATGATTCTCCAGGCGACGACCACGAGCAACTTTAACGTTGCTCAGATTTGGACATTTTTTCTGGTTTATGTGCTTCTAAATATGCTAAGTAGTTGAACTGTTTCCCTTTTGGCTGTTTTTACGATTGGAAGTTTGCACAGAGTGCTTTATCTGTATGTGCAGATTGGCGAGCGTTGCTTGCGTCCGTCGAAAATAGACCAGTATTTTTGGAGAGCCACTTCTGGGACACTTCTGAAACCAACCGTGGAGCTTCTGTTGGGGTTTGAAACATTGACTAGAGTGGCTGCGATTGGCTCCGGCGGCGATGGCGCACACAAAACGCGTCGCGTCCGTGCCCGGTGGAATTTAGCTGTTAGATATGGTTGGATGATATTTCATTTGGACTAGTTTGTTTGAAGCATACTGAGACTTTACGATGTGACAGAAAACTACGCTTCAAACCAAATTTACCAAACATGTTAAGACATCTTTTGACAGATCACCAAAGCAGTGCTTGCTAGTAAACAGTCTATTCTGAGCAGACATACTGTATACGTAATCTCATCATTATGACTATGCATTTGCTGCCAAGACCCATAAATTAAAAGGGGTCCACACAATGCGTGTATCGAAGTCCCGACGGATGTTTCACACCTCGAGCTGTCTGTATCTTTTAAGTCAAGGTCTATCCAGCATTCATAGAATCCAGTAAAAACAATTAAAATCTCAAACTGAGTCGAGTTCTGACATCCCTTGGTAGCTTTTTTAATTATTCTCAGCAGCATTGTTTTGTCTCCGTGAATGGGACATTGAATTCTTTTTTCCCATGCCAGCCTTGAATCATTAGGCACCTTAATTGACTGGTACATATTCAATGAATAGCTGTGGGAGGTTTTTATTACGCAGGCCAAGAATCCTTAAAAGATTGAAAAAGAAAAACTTGAACTCTTGAGGAGGCGTTGCTCGAAAATCTCTCACCTAACACAGGAGATATCTTGGTTGCACACGCACACACACACACACTGCTTGAAATTCACTATAGGAACGCCAATTTAGTTTCCAGAAACCTTCAATTTCATTTTGTTATTGTACAAATATACATATCATACAAATCCCTATGTAATAAATCCTCTGGTAACTCTCCTGTGTTTCATTTGGGGCTTAACCAAATGCTATATGGAGCATTTCTGAAACTTGAATTAGTTTGAGGCACAGCGGAAGTTTCAGCCCGTGCAGCCTGTAGATGAGATGAGAGGACGTGATGAAAGGTTATGTGGAATCATGCCTCAAGGGCAGGGAAAGGAGAGGGCAGACCATTCTCTCTCAGCCGGCACAGCCCGGTGTTTTTAATGTCTAATATCAAATGCAGAGTGATAGAACAGAGGGAGCAGAGGCCATACTCCCTCACACTGGGCTGGGTTTTGAAGTTTTCCCAGCTGCATCTGCCCTGTTCCACAGCAAGTCAGGTTACTGGCAGTATAACAAAGTATACAAAGAGCCGTTTTGTGTATTATCGTGGACCTGAGGCGGGCTGAATGACACCTGCCATTTCTAACAGTAGTCACCTGTCAATCAAAGCAGCCACGCTGTTAATTAAGCATAACTTTAAGCCTTAATATAATTTGAACAGGTGAGTTATAGAGAAATTCAGACTCAGTACAGTTGAACAGGGAAATTAGCTATAGAGACCAAAACTGTTTTTTGTACCAGGCTGTAAACATGTTTATTTCTGTTATGAAGTTGGACATTTTAACATGGGGCCCTATGGAGATTGACTTGCTCTGTAGTCAGCCTCAAGTGGACGTTTGAGGAACTGCAGTTTTTGACACTTCTGCAATGGCTTCACTTTACAGCCACAGAGGTTGCCGCTTAGTATGAAATAACCATGAAGTAACTTTTAACACACTGGTGCTCAAACTATGGTACACATACCACTGGTGGTACGCTACCTCCCTCTAGTGGTACTTGAAGGAATATCTGAAATATTTTTTTATATCAAATACATTAATTCAAAAGATATACACTATCAAAATAACTGCAATATATATCCATCCATACATCCATCCATCCAGTTTCCATATCTGCTTATCCTTATGTCACAGGGGCTGGAGCAAAGCTGGCATTGGGTGAGAGGCGCGGTACAGGCGCCAGACAAGTCGCCAGTTCAAAATAACAATATTTCAAATGAAAATAAACTATGAGATCACTGGAATCTTTAATCTTTAAAATAAAGTTAGCATTTTCTGTAATCTTTTGCTTTAATATCAGCCTGCTACCCGGTCTCATTCATGCACATAGCGCATGCATACATCCGTGATTACATGCAAAAATGTGACGGCTAGTTCTTAAAAGGTAAAATGAACAGTTCAAAAACACGGCAATCGTGGCTCCAAATGGGAAATATTAGGAAGACAAGCGCAGTACCCATTTTCCACCAAATTAGCTGTGGTTTTTGAACCGGTAGAAATTCTCTCACACATTGGTCTCTGTTATAGAGAAACCAACACATATGTAGCAAATCGTGATGGAGCTGCTGCACAGAAAAACCGTGCAGATGGATTCACTATTGTTCATAAAGAAATTGATCCAGCCCGTAACTCCAGTGTACGGGAATAGTGCATTTGTTGGATTAACACATTTGGTGCTCTACTGAGTATTTGGGGCAGCAGGATGGCGTGTGCGTGGGACTGAGTCAAAATAAACATTTCATCCAGCGCTTTTCAACAATAATGGAGCTCTATGGCACAGAGGAAGAAGATATATCAAACCTGATGCACACACATCATATTTCTGAGTAGGATACGTTGTTGATTTGGGTCTTTTCATGAGATTTACTGACACTAACAAATAAAGGAATATGCAACATCTGAGCCGAGTAAAAAAATAAAATAATAAAAGGTCTAAAACTAGATGTTGGCACAAGGCCCATCTAAAAAGCCTTGAGCTGTTTAGGACCTTATTCAAGAACAGGGCTGTTGGTTAAACAGACAGAAATAAGACTTCACACAGCAGCATATTCATGTTATCTGAAAGGCCCCTCAAGCTAATGGCTCCAAATTTCATTTGACAGCTCAATCTTTTTTAGTCATGCTGGCTGTGTGGCTTTAGGGATGGAAATGTTTTCTCAGTCCATCACTCTGGTCCAGACTAAAATATCCTAACAACTGTCGGATGGATTTCCCTTTTTATGTTTTATACGTACGACTGTGATGCTCTGAAGGTGACTCTGGTGATTCCCTGTCTGGGTCACCAGAAGTTCAAACTTGATACTACTTACTTGACGGGGTTTTTTTTTAACATACCGTCATTATTTCAGGATGAATCTGAAGGTTGATAGTTTTGTGTGAAATGTTTCGACAGCTATCAGATAGATTGTCTTGAAGTTTGGTACATTTGTGTTCTCTGAATGTTCTCTGAGTGCCATCATGGGATCAGAACTTTGGTTTGTGACCAGATTACTGCAAAAACTAAGCACATTTCCATCAGCCTCAGCTGTAGCTTAGCTGTTAGCTTTTAGCTGGTTGATTGACAAGTTATTGCACGAGTCAATATGTATATTTTTCTTATGTATATTTTATAATGCTGCTGCAACGAAAGAATTTCCCTCCAGGGATAAATAAAGTACTCTATCTATCTATCTATCTATCTATCTATCTATCTATCTATCTATCTATCTATCTATCTATTGAGTTGGCAGCACCCGTGGTTACCATGGTAACAATAAGCTCAGGGCGTCCCCATCAGCTTCAGCTGTACTTTGTGTTATGAGTGCTAAAATTACATGGTAAACATCACTTGCCAAACATCAGCATCAGCATTGTTATTGTTTGCATGCTGACATTTGGACATTTTTAGCTGTTGGTCGATTCGGCAACATCCACGGTTACCATGGTAACAACAAGCATGATTTTTAGTACGACAGGTCTCAGGGCATTCCCGTCAGCCTCAGCTAAACATCACTTGCTAAACATCAGCATTAGCATCGGCTGAAACTGGCATTTTAGCCGGTCGATTTGTCAACACCCCCGGCAACAAGCAGCTCTCTTTGAGCAGCTACGTTGTCAGAAATCCAACAGGACAGTTGACTTATCTGCTTATCTGTTTACAGCGAAGCCAGACAAAACACGTCGTTTTATCGGAGAGGTCGGTGAATAATAATTTCCACAGTTGTTACATGATGTCATGCTGCACAAGGTGCCTGTGTTTTTCCACAGAGCGGCACAGACACAGTAAAGTTGTTTACTTTGCTGAGGAGTTTGAGGTGTGCAACCTGTTGCCTGCAGCTCCTCATCTAACACATATTTTTTGTTCCATTACAGCCAGATATATTTAAAACTGACAACACATTATTGTTTTTGTGGACGCATTTTTGATGAGCAGCCTAACCTCACCAGCAGCAGGAAATTTGTTAGCTGTAACTTATTAACATGAACTTATTGTTTTTAAACTGTGTGAAGACATGCTGCATCGCTAACTACTGGAGATATTTCAGCTACGTTATCCACTCCCCGTGGATCCACTTACAGCTTTTGTTTTTCCCTATTATGCGATGCCTCCTGATGACCAAACCAGTAGCGGTGAGGTGATTTACGAGGTGGTCTTAATGAACGGTAACAATGAGGCCACATGTCAGAAGATCAGGCCTCCCATCCACAATGCTGCCTTAATAGATCCAGCACAGCCTGTTTCCATTCAATAACAGGTTTTGCCTCTCGTGGCGGAGCAGCAGCTGGATAAACAGCTTGATGTGGGCCTGGAAGCTGCCACTGGTCCTCACTACGCTGCACAAAACAGATGATCCCTCGCCTCTTCACTTACTCATAGGCTGTTGTTAGACATTATTGCATTGTCCTGTGCCAAGACAGAGAAATGGAGGATGCCTGTATGAGACAAAATCTGTCTATTTATCAGGATGTGGTAAAGAAAAAGAGCACCAGTCTAGATGTGTTGGTACTTTGTATCCTTTCATCAGTGATGGAAGAAGTACAGAGATGATTAAAAGTAATAAAACAGTGCTTGTAAAAGTGCCACTACTTACTACAAACGTGTTATCATCAAAGTACTAAGAGTAAAAGTACTTGTTCTCAGTAAAATGGTCACTGATATATTATTATAAGACTTTATTAGATTGTTAATACTGATGCATCAATGTGTGAGAAACACATCAAGGTGGAGCTTGTTTTAACATCTTTATTTACAGTTAGGATATATTTTATGTATTTTTTTAAATTAACATTTTAGTCCAGTGGTTCCCAACATAGGGGGCCAGTCCCTCTAAAGGGTCACCAGATAGATCTGAGAGGTCATAAAATGATTTGTGTTTTAATACACAAATATATTTTGAATTAGGTTTTTTCAAGAATAGCGGATGATTTAACCTCTCTAGGCCTCAGACAGTTATTTAAATGAAACTATGTGAGAAGTTTAAATGTGAAAAGTCATATACATTTGAATTATGATCCAACCGGACACTTTTTTGCAAGTGGTTATAAGCCAAAAAGGTTGGAAACCACTGGTTTAATGAAGTGTATCTCAAACTATTTTACACCTCCAAGTACCACCATCATGACACACATATTCTCATAATAAGAAGATTATTTATCGTTGACTGTTGAATCCTGAACAGAACCGGTTCAAGAACCAGAGCTAATTTGATGTTAAAGGGCCACTCACAGTACCACAGTTTGAGAAGCATTGATTTAATGTTTAACCATGCATTGGGTTTATTAATTTGTGAATAATAACTATCTGAGGAGTAAAACGTACACTACACTGTCTGAAATTGTTGAGTAAGTAACGTAAAGTACTTTTAAAATTGTAATTTAGTACAGTACTTGAGTGAAAGTTACTTTACCACCACTGCTTTCCAGCCCAAACTTGCACTGCAAAACATATCACAAACATGTTACATTAATGTGAAGTCTCAACATCCAATTTATGTTTTGCAAATCACTTTTCATTTATTATTACACACATTACATTACACACTTTTTTTGCTGCATACAATATTTTACACAAAAACGCACATGTATTATTATGTTGTGAATACAAGAAAAGAATAGTTGACACATACGGTACCTGCTTCTATTTGTGGATGATGGTATGAAGAGGTTACACTGCTGTTGTCATGCTGTTGTTAACAATAAGATGAGATCAGGGTGAGATGGTTGCAATTAATCATAAATCATCATCATCATTTCTTCCTTACAAATGATCATTAAATACATCAATGTTCTTGTGGAAATATTAATAACTGTATTTAAATTCTCCCCATACCTTTAATCGATGGATAGTTATAATTATTTTTATTTAGTATGCATAATATACGGGTGCATCAAGGACTGACGGTCACCTAGGGCACCAAGTGGGAGGAATTTTATGCAATTAATTTCAGACTCTTATTTTTAAAAGGTATGCTCCACTGATGTCTATGTGCACATTATATAGTTTAATAAAGCTCACACTGCAGTATACACCTGATCCTGTATTTAGCATTCTGCAGGCAGACTGTCATTAACTGAAACTGCTGGCTATCACCGATTTGGTTACAAAAACGCCCAATTGTGCTCCAGTAAAACAAAATATTAGAGGTAGAGACAATGAAGCAAAGGCTGTTAGGCAAGAGCTAATCAGCTGTTGCTTTATTTTTTAGAATTAAGATAAATATTGGATCATAAAATGTGACAGTATAAGGAATGGACGGCGGGCCAAATGACACCAGGGCGCTCAAACAAACCACCTGTAACTGCAACCTACCTGTCAGTCAACCAACTTACCTGTCAATCAAAGCGCCCACGCTGTTAATTATGCTTAATTCTAAGCCTTAATATAATCTGAACAAGTGAGTTATTTAAAAACCCTCAGTACAGTTGTCATGAACGGGGAAATTAGCTATAGAGACCAAAACTGTTTTTTGTACCAGGCTGTAAACATGTTTATTTCTGCTGTGAAGATGGACATTTCAATATGGGGCCCTGTGGAGACTGACTCGTTCTGTAGCCAGTCTCAAGTGGCCGTTTGAAGAACTGCAGTTTTTGGCCCTTTTGCATTGGCTTCACTTCACAGCCACGGAGGTTGCCACTTGGTCAGGACACACAATAATACCTGCAACAACAATGATCAACAACCTGGATAAGAGATATTAATAAAGGTTCTGTCCCATAACATTTCTCTAATATGATTATAACAGTGATAAAACATAGCAGGCAGTGTAATATGCATGTAAATTTAAAGAACTTACTGACAGACTAGGATGTTTTTTTGTTTTTTGAAAAACTAAATTGAATAAAATGTAATTAAATGAAAATATTAACACTCAGAGACAGGATGGCAGGGTGAATCTGAGGCCAGTGAATGTCAGAGTTGGTGGTGGCAAAATCCCAAAACTAGAGCAGAGCTGGACGTGGCATAAATGGCAGGCAAGAGCCCCGAGACACAGGGAGACAAAGGGTCAAAAGCTGTGTTTAAAAAAAAACTGTTTAACAGAGCATTCCCAACTTCCCTCTGCCTAGCAACACATTCCAGCTCCTCCTGGGGGATCCCAAGATGTTCCTCCTGGGGGATCCGGCAGGTTCTGGGTCTGCCCCAGGGTCTCCTACC
This sequence comes from Argyrosomus regius, assembly GCA_946959425.1. Taxonomy (NCBI): domain Eukaryota; kingdom Metazoa; phylum Chordata; class Actinopteri; family Sciaenidae; genus Argyrosomus; species Argyrosomus regius. The sequence continues at coordinate 7,416,445 of OX336899.1, read as the reverse complement.
AGTTGGACGACACCTCCAAAGCAAGGCACCCAGGAGGCATCCTAAAGCTCTGAGATCAACAGATAGAATGTAAATGTAACTTTATTTGTTCACCCTGTCTTTCTGTTTGATCTTGTTTCAGGCCTTCAAGCAGCATGATAACATCTCTTAGCACGCTTGTATCTCCAGTGGGCAGACAGTGAGGACCAGTCGCCACTATGCGATGTGTGTAAGGGACCAGTGGCGGTGTTGTGGCCCCAGGCGGGATGCTGCTGACAGCCAGTCAGTATGACTCTGCTGGACTTGTGGCTGTCGCGCTCCATCCCCATGTGCCTGCTCCTTCAGAGCCTTGTCCTCATGGCCCTGTGCTTCCCCTCGGCCAGCATGTGTCCAAAGGGCTGCATCTGCCAACGCGACCCCCACCTCCACGGCCTCAACGTTACCTGCAGTCAGGCCCGCCTCAAAGAGATCCCAAGCCTGCCGGTCGACACTGTCCTGCTGAGGCTAGACCACAACCAGATAGGCGCCGTACCCGATCAAGCCTTTCATGGACTCAGGCTTTTGAGGGAGCTCAATCTTTCATACAACGCGGTGGAGACTTTAGGGGAAGGTGCCTTCAGCGGCATAGAGGCAACGTTACAGGTGCTGGACCTCTCCCACAATCGCATCACTAGCGTACACAAGGATGCCTTTACTCGGCTCAAGGCCCGCGTCATTGTGGATGACAACCCCTGGCATTGTGACTGCGCTCTCCAGCAGGCCATCGGTGGAATGTCCCACAACCACGAGGCTGCCGCCCGGGTCCTGTGCAGGAGCTCGGAGCTTCGTGACCAGGAGGGACGACCTTTTTTGGCAGTGGACACAGACCTCTGTAATCTGGCCAAAAGGACCACAGATTACGCTATGCTGGTGACCATGTTCGGTTGGTTTGCCATGGTCATTTCATATGTGGTGTATTATGTCCGTCAGAACCAGGAGGATGCCCGACGCCACCTGGAGTACCTCAAGTCTCTCCCCAGCAAGCCCAAGAAACCTGACGAGGCTGACGACATAAGCACTGTTGTCTGACAGCAGTGTCAAAGTGACTTTGTCCCCACACAACCCTAATGAACACCAAAACGTTTATGTAACAGGACCCAAATTTATAGTGTTTACTATTTTAAACTTTTAGGGGATGTGAGCATCAAATCTGCTAAGAAATGTTTGTACTTTGGAAATTTTGTCGTATGTCCTTACCAGGGTTTGTTCATGACTGATCTGAGATGAGATGACAGGGAAGGCCACAGAGTCTAATAGTCTAACACCAACATTGTCTTTTCTACAAAAAAAATTGCATATGGAGTTTTGAAAATTTGAATCTCAGGTTTAAATATTGACATGATAATGGCTTTTTTTAGATTAAAATTTGGAATATCTGATAAAAAAAAAGAAATATATTTGTAAGATATGACACCCTAAACTTCATTTCCCAGAGCCCTCATTTTGGTATATCAAAGCCCATGATATACGTTGAGTTTTGCAAACACTTGCTTAACCAACTGCATCTTTCATACCCCTTAAATTAATTGTAAATTAAAATATCTACATTGACAGTTTTGCACAGAAACATCTCTGTATCCGTGACCTGCTTAGGCCGACTAATCTATACATTGTGTAATATTTTAGACCATTAAAGCCTGGGATGTGGGGTATGATATGAGGTATAAAGTAGTCTTATCTTCCTGCTTAGTTTGAGCTGTGGTGGCCTGTTTTTTTTTTTACAGAAACAATCACAATACAATCACAATTAAGACAAATTTAAGACGAGTAGGCAAGACTTGACAACAAGGAATGACAACATTCAATGTTGCCTGCTACGTCACCATTACGAGCCAGGTTAAATTAGTTTACAACCGGTGGTCTCCCTTCCATGGTTCAGAGTCACAGTTTATTCAACATGTGGCACACTGAGACAAGTAAGTGGTGATTCTTTAAATAGTCAGTATGCCTGTCTTTACCATGGGTATATGTATTTTTGTCCTTTTTTCCTTACATTTCATAGAGAGGGAGTGCATTATTTTCTGATAACCGCACTTCTCTGATGTGATGTGCCCATAGCTGGAACACTGCTGATTTCAGTTCTTCCACGGCTACTCCTTGTTGGAGTAAGAAAGTAAAGGTAGTTTGACAAAGGTAGTGTCAATACAAAGTTTCCATTTAAAGAATGTACTGCCCCCAAAATCTGGAGAAAACAAATATATTTTAACTGTAGCAAGTTGCCATGGTGTAAGCATGATAAACCACTCCAACTTGTAAAGATATTAAACAATAATGCACTCTGTGGGTGCAAATAGCCCACAGCATGCAATATTTTAATGACCACATTGTAGATTATAATACATAATTCCAATCCTAATGATGATTTTGGTTTCATCATTGAGGAGTTGACTTCCCCATTAGCTTTTCCAACACAATGTTCACCCCAAAAGAAGTCAGTTTCTCGGACTATCGATAAAATGTTCCTATTATAAACTTTTCATGTTGTCAGATACAGTATTTTTTATGTTAGAATGACTTCTTTTCTCATTATTGCTACATAAAAACAATTCAGCTTTGACACAAAACTGGTATTAACAAGGTGAATAATATGTTATGATGAGATAAGGTTTCATGGTGGCAACAACAACCTGCCATAAAAAAAAAACACACCTCAGAGAGTGAATCATTGCTTTTACCAACACTGCCACCGTCCGCAAATATATCATCATTATGACAGTTCCAATCGATAAAGATTTACATGCCATTAAAGGTGCAGTGTGTAGGATTTATGTGGCTCTATTTACAGAATATGGGAGAAATTTAATATATGTTTAACTATGTTTACATTAGCGCGTAATCAAGAATCGTCATGTTTTCATGACTTTAAAACGAGCCCTTTATAACTACAGGCACACTTATAACACTGGCTCTAGATAGGATAGTTTGCATTTTTTGTGCATTATCTGTTGGAATTTGCAAATACACCACTGAATCCCACTAAATCCCACACACTGATCCTTTAAACTTGCCCCAGATGTGAAAGGTTTTCCTGGCATGCAAAAATCAATTAACAATATATCAAAATTGGACATTTGCAGGCCAGAAATATTTAGTGGATATATGTAAATTATGTATAAGAAACCAAGACTAATGTTTATTTGTATTAGATCTGCCTTGCAATGAAAGTTTTTAACTAACTACTTAAATGTTATCAAAATTAATGTTATTTATCAAATGTAGAATATGTTACACTATGTAATTATTTAAAATATACCCATAGACCTAATCCTACAAAAAGCATCCATAGAGGGCTGCATGTTTTAAATCTATGCCTGTGTTTAAACTTATTTTGGAGTATTTCAATTCCATAAAATATGCTCAACGATGCAGAAATCTCAAATCTGAAAAATGAGTATGTCTTTGTGTTGGAACCAGAACAGTACATGTTGTTTGACTTTAGTTTATGGTGCTATGTATAGCATTTTACCATCAGTTTATTGTCAGTGCAGCTTTTCAGAATCAAGATGTAAGAGTGTAGCACACCATGACACTGTTGGGTATGGTCACAGGTGCAACAAGCGAACTTGTGACCACGCCCAACAGTGATGCTGGGTGTGTTCAGCATAGAGTGAAATTAAATAACACTCCACGCCAAGTAGACTTACAGAGATGATGAAAATTAAAAAATACCACAGGAGTGTCCCAATTAAGCATCAGTCTCCTCTTGAGCCTGCAATTCAAGACCAAATATGTCATTGCAGGTCAACAAGGCACGTCCCATTCCAAAGATTCCTCCAAGAGCTTTTTTTTGTACATTTAGCTGAAAGCAAATGGCATCCAATTTATCCATCGATTTCTTTCAAAAGAATTCTGGCTATCTGAATTACTATGGCAGGAAACTACGGTATATTTTTGGTAGAGGGCTGTAACTAATGATACCCTGTAGGGAATAGTAGTCTACAAAATAATCTTAACTCATGGTGCAATTACTGGCCTTTTCCAGAGCTGTTGGGCTAATCTCTAGAAGTTGGCCAAATTGTCATCACGTGACCTGTGTATGGAACTTTGATTGTGTGATGATCATGTGTTGGTTGTATTGGTACTTACAAGGAGTGGATGATGAGATTCCCTCCAGGATGGACACTGCTAAATTAAAAGGGACCAAGAATCATCACAGTGAGGCTGCCAGAACATCCATCCAGGCGGTCAGCACTTACCATAAACCATTCAGCACCCAAAGATCTCTGCTGGTACACCCTAAAGACAGGACCCCCACCCCTTATGTATGACATCTCAAGCAACAGTTACGTGACATTGGTGAAACAGCGACGACCCTGGACAAAGGACTGAATTGCCAGAAAACGGACAACATCAACACCCAAAAGCATCACAGCATTGACTGGGAAGGGGGTCAAAGTCATCCAGTTTCCAGTACCCAAGAAATTCTTCCAACATTGGATGATTGTGCACCTCATGATTTACATTCATCATCAACGTGTCAAGGGAGGAAGTAGTGATGGAAGGGTTTAACCATAATTAATTTGCCAGAACCACAAACCTTCAAAGCTTAACCATACCATATTTGCCAAGCTCAGATATTATAGAAAGCAAACACAAGACATTTAAAACATCCCTGATCATATTCCAAGCTTTGGCCAAATTGAGTTCTGTCAGTCACATAATGACAATCTGAGCAAAGTCCAAGATGAAGACCATTAGACACTGGAAAAAGCTTGTAATCACTCCTTGAGTTGGGATTACTTTGTCAAAGAACTTGTGTGTGAGTCTTATTTGATGTTTTGGACTGTAAGGTTTGTGGTGATGGTTTAACATCTGTGGACAGGCTGTTTGCTGTGTTGTACTGTACATTTCTTCCTTCAGTTTGTGAAGTCTACGTTTGTTCCTGTTGTCTTTAGTCCGCTGTTGTCAATCAGAGTCCGTCTTTGTATATCTGTACTGATGAGAAGTAAGCACAAGACTAAATGTCAGTTTCAGTGGACTCCTCTTGTTGGTGTTTTGTGATTACTCCAGTTCTTCAGAGTCAATGCTGTTACTGGTAATTGTTACCGTTTGCCTTCACTCAATTTCATCCTTATCAGGTCCTTTCAAGGGGAGGACAGTTTTCTCAAACATGGGGATGGCAGACTATAGGATCATCTCAGTCATGACAGATCAACACAAACATCCCTATTCAAGCCAAGCTGCCAATGCATGCATCATTTCCCTTTAATAACACTGTGTACAGTAATGCTCTCAGCAGCGGGTGAAGAGAAAATTGATGCTGTCATTTTCTCAAATGGCTTCCCTGCCATCACAGCCGCTGGAGCTCAATCAAACATAGGACCAGAGAAAGCCAATGAAAGACACATGAAAGATAGGATTGATATTTAAAAAAAGTACAGGAAATTAGATTTTCACCAAAAAGCTCATTTCGTAAATACTACCTACTAAAAAAATAAAATACTAATCTAAAGAAATCCTGGACATGATTGGTGACATGTTGGGTACTAGGTATTGCTGTTATCTTGTGAAATTTCCTTTCGGTTCCTGTTTTAATTGTTTGTCACAGAATTTGTACAATAATGGTTGTTAAAATGACGTCTTAGGGGATATGCAATGAGAATATGTAGGTAGAGAACACTAGGATCACATGTAAATAGGAACGTTGATGTTGTGTGAAATACTTGAAATCCCTTTAATTAGTTGTTCTTGAATGTGCTACACCCCTTAGCCTTGTCTTGTAGAGGCAACCTCATACTCCTCATGACAGGATCAGGATAGGGTATACAATGCATGTACAGTGTAACGAAGCACAGTGTAGCCAAGGACTCGAGAGTATTTCTAAGTGCCTGAATACTTCTCTCACAAGTTTATTTTCTTTTATTTATGTCTTCTTTCTCCACCTCTGATCTTTGTTCTGAGCACATTAAAGCCTCACTTAGTTTAGGATTCTCACTGTTTAGCAGATTAGTCGACTTAGGTTTATTTTGCAAGTTAGAAAAAAAAAAAACTGAATCACCATGCTGTTGTAAAGAGCTGTCAAACTGAATTATACTGTACCATATCACAGTTTTCCATATACAGACAGGGTGTGATAGACTATGTCACACAGTTGAGAATGAAAATGTTAGCACTGACTATCATGGTTGTGTTGTAATGGCATGACATACAGAAACTGAAATAAAGGAGGTATGCATTGGTTCATGGTATATTTTCTTTCCTTCTTGATTTACTACAAAGGAACAAGTAACATAACATGAACGTTTGTGAACTCTCTGCATTGTTCAGATGTGCAACATCCAAAATATCTATTATTTTATACCATAAACCCAACTATTAATGGGTAAATTAGTAAGTGCTTGAGGCCATCTAATGTAATCTAAAAAGGGTTGGTCAATGGCTCATTAACGGTGACTGCAGAGCGTTGAGTGTTTATGGAGAGACTGGTATGCATTAGTTTGAATGAAATGTTCCCACATTGCACTACAACCAAGCAGTAACCTCCATGGCTGTGAAGTGAAACCAATGCCAAAAACTCCTCGAACGGCCACTTGAGTCTGGCTACAGAACATGTCAATCTCCATAAGCCCCCATATTAAAATGTCTAACTTCACAGCTGAAATAAACATGTTTACAGATGAATTGTTTGAGCACCCAGGTGTCATTCATCCCACCTGAGGTCCACCGATGATCCACGTCTTTGCCCATTTTTAGATTAGCTGGGAGGCGGCAGAGGCAGGGCTGCCAAGATGGTGACGACCAGAGCCACCACACGGAGCTTCAAAACGGCTCTTCAGAAGACGTCAGAGACAACAACATTTCATTCATCAAACTGTCTGCATTCTATCATAGGTAGAGCAGACAGGCACACAGCACAAGAACCACAAACACTGAACAACAAACCCTTATTAGCTTAAAGTCTCCTTCTTATCTAACTTACAGACATGAACACTCACCTTCTCCTGAACTTTAGCTTGTTGAACAAGACACCAAACATTTGCAGAGAAAAGTGTAGGGGAGTTATTTCAGCAAAAAGCAAGATGTGGCCTACCATGTTACTGAAAACTGTTTTAACAGACTGTTGGACAAAATGCTTCCATAACACCGCTCAAAGTTCACTACTGACTCTGATTTTCTAATCATAGTGCAATGCTTTCAGTTTAAGTGCTGCCTAAAGTCTGAGTTGCTTCTCAAAAATGTTTCTCCCCTCTACTGGGCACCACACCCACAGTCACAGTTTGTTAATACGCTTTGACAAATCCAACAATGGTTAATTATAGTACAATTATTACAAGCAAATATCACCAGGCTGCTGTAGCTGATTATTTGCTTTTTGTGCAGCACAAATATTAGTCAGATTACACCGGAAGACATTCTCATCGTCTTACCTTCTGTTATTGTAGGCTGCTATTTGTTTAGTCCATATGTGCTCTGCTAACTGGCTAAATTAAAACTAATTAGCTCCTCGGCTGCAGCACATCAAACAGCATGTAAGGATACCAGCAAATGTCTCAACAAGTTATTTTACTTTGTCTAGTTTTTACTGTAGCTGCTGCCCCTACAGCCGGCTGAGGCTTTTTTAATAATATAAAATCATTAATACATTAAAAAAACATGTTGACATTATTTATTACAACAAAAATAAATAACTAAAGGGTGTTTGGACAACAGCTCTGTCTTTGATTCAGGGGTTATCATCATCAGCAACCAAATCTTTAGTGTTCATGTGTCCATGATGAAGATTGTGACAGAAAGTAGAGTAAAATGTGTCATTAAAAAGTCATATTAGTGAGTGAATTTAAATGAAACGCATTTATAATTTGGAATGTTATAATCAGTTCATTAATACAGCACATGCTCTTTATTTGAGCCACTGTGTAAATCACACAGTTTATATAATAAACTGCCTTTTAATTGAAATGCCCATCAAAAAGGGAACATTTTGATACAGTGTTTGTCCGTGAATTAAAAACAGTCGAGTCAGGTGATGCAAATGGAGACTTCAGACATGAAACTGTGTTCTTAGAAACAAAAGTACAAATTCATTTTCTGTTGTATTCAGTTTTGATTATTAAGTCCTTACTTTACCTCTGAAATTAAAGACTTCCCAACAAGAGCTTTGGTTCAGCTCTCAAGAGAAATTTCACTCCTGTTTTAATTTTCTTTTGGCTTGTCACTGGAAACAGAATATGCTCTTCTCTCTTTTCTTAATTGCACTTTAAAACATTATTTTACGAAGCCGATGCAGTAACTCAATATTTTACCTGAGTACAAACAGTCACTTGTCATTTTCTGCTGCTCCGCTGGGATCTATTTATCTTAATTCAAACTAATAATTTGACTTTGAAAGCCTCGTCTGAAAGTGGAAATTAAATGACTCATTTTTAAGACACAATGAGAAAAGTAGAAAGTAGAACGTGATTGTTTTTTGCTCTTCATTCGACTGAGGCAGCTGCATTGCAGAGATTAATATTGAATCCAAGCAGCTTTCTAGCTCATGACAGCAAAGCAGGCCAACGCTGATCGTTTAAATCTGTCACTAAGATGTAGAGTCGACCTCAATCAAACTAATTGACCCTCATGATTCATACAAATATATGTGTAAGAGTGTAATGACCTCACAGTTGTAGAGGGCTGACACATGCCGTTAAAGTTGAGTCCATATTACAGTTATTACCTAGATGAGATATTTTGGTTTGCTGTAACTCTCTGATATTGGCGTCTTTATTATAAATCAGACATCAGCCTCTCTATCACAGGTGATTTAAAATAGATGTGACAGTAGATATATGCATGTTGGATTGCATTTTTAGTGCTAGCAGCATGACTCTGTCAGCTTTGGTCTAAACAGAAATATCTATTCTTTCTGAATATAGTTGTATTGGTGTTATCATTTGTACATTCATGGTCACAATGTGTGAATTAAAGCAACACTGGGTGGAAGTTGTATTTTTGCTATTTAGTGTCCCAAGTTTCAGAGAGTAATACTTTCACTGTCGTAAATATGGACAGTTGTACATGTGTATATGTTATGATTATATTTCTTATGATCAAAAATTAGCAGGTTGATCACTTTACTAACAGCCAAGCATCAAGAAAGTGCAACAACATATGACATAGCAGCCAGCTAATATTACTTACTAGTCCAACAACAAGAAGCCCAGCTCAGCGTCTGTGTTTCAGTCTTTTATTTCATGAATCTCATGCCGTTACAAATTTTCTCTTCTGCAGAACAGCGACCTCGGTATCACATCACATTACGGTCAGTGAGTCAAAGCGAACACTTTTGATTTTGCACCCATTTTACGTGAGTTAAAGTTCAGAAAACCTTGGCTCAACAGAATAACACTCTGCTGCTGATTTCTTCTTGCTTTCATGGACAGATCAAGTAAGAACAAGTCTGTGTATTTGCCAGTTGTTGGGTGCCAAACCACAGTTTTTCAGTGCAAAACCTACCAGATACACCAAAGCAAAATTCAACATAACGTGTGTGCAAAACATAAAACATAATGATACCAAAAGCACTCAGCAACAACATGGATGTGTTCCCTATAACCAATTAAGTAAAGAAAATTAAATATTCCGTAGATTAGACCATGAAATGAAAATGCTATTCAACGTGCACTTTTGATGCTGAAGATCCGTAAAGCACAGAGGAGGAACTCACTTCTGAAAGGGCTTCTTGTTAGTACTTAATACCTAATGGCAGTGAGGTGAAGGCGGTGAGGGCAGTGTGGTTCACAAGCTTCTTTATAATGCAAAGAAACACAGACAGCACTTTGAAGCTGGATCTCCTGAACACTCTGGATGTCATAGTCAACCACGTTCCTCACGTGGCAGACAACTCTCTCTGCCACGTGAAGAAATGCAATATCAGTAAGGTCAAAACTTTCCCTGGAACAATATTAACAATATTATACTGTTCGCTCATTTAATATTCGTGAAAAATGACATTAAACACGCCACATGACAAAAAAACATGCACAGATGGATTTCCTATCACGGCTACCGGGCCACCAGGAGCCCTCAGGGTCAGGCGACCTGAGGGTCAAGAGATATAAAACCACCACAAAGAGATGCTGAAGTAATTTGTGGCCTCTTTCAGTCTTGCCTTTCTGTAGAAGAGGTGAAGCTTACACGTGTCTGTGTCCACAATACTGAAGGTAGACTGCGGTTAGAGCCTAAACCCTGCACTGGGCTGCACCACAGCAAAAATGAACATCAAAAAACTGGTTAGTTTGCTTATTTATGCAGCAGGAGACCAAGAAGGAAGCTTTAGGTGAGATGTTATGGTCTGCACTGAAACCCTTTAATGTGACGTTATCTAGGTGTTTCATTATAAAAGAGCAATTACTATGAAATAATTACAGAGCGTAATGCCCTCAGACAATCTCTGCATCAGTTCCTGAAACGGTAGTAAGGGTTTAGTCAGACTTCCTGTGATGAAAGTAAATGATGTCTTCCTCCAGTAACCAGTTAGCCCCATTAATCTATCATCCGAAATAATCATCATAAAGTACAATGAATCACAAGCACGATGAGACTATAGTGAAGGATTTATAACTGATGTCCTCCGAGTCCATCCATCTTTTTGTCCGAATCAGCAGGACATCTGTGTGACAGCGCCTCCCAAAACTTTTATAAATCACCTTTGCAAAAATGAGTCATGACTGTTTACTAAGAGTTGCAAAGATTAGAAAGAGATGATGGTTTGAGTTACAACAGCGACTTTGTTAAGGAACTTTTTGTTGTCATGTTGCACGATGTTTCGCTACTTCCACCTTTCTTCCTGAGAGACTGATACAGTGTCTTAATTCAGATACTTCCGTTAGTACACTGTGTACACTATGTACTTCCATTTACAGTATGAAAAATGTATGGTGTATTTGACACATCACCTAGAGGTTTCTGAAGCTCAAAATCTGTGGATCTGGCTGCCGCCATGTTGGTAGGCCTGCTTTTTCTGCCTCCCGGCTAATCTAGAAAGACGTGGATCATCGGTGGACCTGAGGTGGGCTGAATGACGCCTGGGTGCTCAAACAAGTCATCAGTAATGGCACCTACCTGTCAATCAAAGAGGCCATGCTGTTAATTATGCATAACTTTAAGCCCTAATATAATTTGAACAGGTGAGTTATAAAGATATTCACCCTCAGTACAGTTGTCATGAACAGGGAAATTAACTATGAAGACCAAAACTGTTTTTTGTACCAGGCTGTAAACATGTTTATTTCTGCTGTGAAGTTGGACATTTTAACATGGGGACTTATGGAGATTGACTCGTTCTGTAGCCAGCCTCAAGTGGACGTTTGAGGAACTGCAGTTTTTGGCTTTCACAGCCATGGAGGTTGCCAGTTGTGTACTTTCTGGCACAGTATGCTAATTTGATGATGATTATAAAACACATGTATAACTTACATTTGTATGTCACGGTATTCACTGCAACTGCTTCACCTCCAGCAGCTTCCACTGTTTGAAATTACTTTTAGTCACTATGAGCTCATCTTGTCTGACAGTAACCTGAGAAGATGGTGATGATGGACAAGCAGCTGATTCACTCTCTCTCTGTTTTTTTAAACTCTGAGCAATGCAGCCTAACCCCCTCTCCCTGTGTACTTAGTTCAACTCTTCCTCTCACCACCAGACCCAGGGTCATGTGATGATACATGATGAAGGTCATGAGATGTGTCAGAAGGGGCCAGAAGACATAAGTGGACCTCAAGCCAATAATATTTAGGGAAACTACCATTTCCAAGGTCAAGGATAAACTCTTCAGGCTTGACTGGCGTGGATGTTTTTAAATGGGAGGACAGTCTGGCCCTGTTTAGAGTAAATAGGGATGAAAAGATGACCTGATGTGTGGTCTCTGCTGCATTCACACCCCAGAATTTCAACATTAAAGAAATAAACTGAATCAGACTTCAGACACCAGAACGAGGATGGTATTCAGAGACATTTTTTCTTCTTTTTGTCTGGCAGCCTTGAGCCAGTGAACACAGTGAAAGGCTTCATGATCACGTTGAAAATATGATCCAAAGATTTGCTGAATGCCTTCAGACTCTGACTGTGCTGCCTCCCTCTGACTGCATCTCATGTGAGAGTATTGTGTTTTGACATGACCATTATCAGTTCAGTGCTTCTGTTGCTCTCTGCCTTTCTGCACTGTCTACAAAAAGAAATTAAGCAGAGCTCAGAGGCAAAGTGCCTGTTCTGCCTCACAAAGAGACAATATGGACCATCTGGAAATGTTTTTAAGTTGATGATGTAATGAAGCGAGCAATTTCTCCTCGCACAAATCATTACCTCCTGGCCAGATTACTCAGCTCTGACAACAATGCCTTCATGAGGAGTTGTTAAATTTAGGACAGAAAGCTGAACAAACTCAAGTCCTTTGCTCATTTTTAAGATTATCAGAATGCACAAGCAGTTTAATTAAAACAGTGCTTCTAATGTGCTGCTGCTGCTGCGTATTGGGGTGACTAACTCTTCACACGTTGTCATTTGTTAAACTACGCAAGTGGTCTGCTTGTTATTCTTCATTTCCTTTTCATTCATAAAAGAGCCAATGTCTTTTGGGGATGTGATTTTGGTAACCACCTTTGCTTGCCACCTGGTTGGCAAAGCGCTCCATGTTTCTTTTTCAGGCTGTGCCCGGCCAAGCCCCACGGACTAAGACCCGGCCATCAGATGCTCCCCCGGCAAGCTCTCCTCCCAGCTCTGGCTCAAGAAGGGGACCCCGGTTTCCCTGATCCAGGCATGATGCTACAGCTCCTTGGGGTCCGATTCATAAGAGTTTTTGTAAATGGACGTCTGGAACACCCTGCTAAACCTGCTGCCACCATCATCCAACCCTAGATAACCCTGTTACATAAGCATAATTATTGCACATTTCCTAATTATCTTATGCATCCTGTAATGTTCATAGCCTGTCTGGCAGATCTGAACTGACAGGGTGCAAGGAAAGTTTAGTTTGCTAACCAGCTTCTGGGCAAGGTCAAGAGCAGGAGATCAGTCACTGGCAAATAAATCCAAAGAGGGGCAGACGGGATATGAAAGGTCCAAAAAACAGGCAAGCAGAACAAGAACAGATCATGCTGGAGAAACTGGTGAAAACATACAAGACGAAGTTGGACATTTTATCATGGGTGCTTATGGAGATGGAGACTTGTTTTGTAGCCAGCCTCAGGTGGACGTTCGAGGAACTGCAGTTTATGGCATTTCCACGCTGGCTTCACTTTCACAGCCACGGAGGTTGCTGCTTGGTTAAAACTCATTGTCCCATACTGTATGATAAGAAAATCCTATTTTGTCAGACGTGTTCACTCCTGTCAGGGATGTTTGCATTTACTCTACATAAAGTATTGTACATATTTTATGCTGTACTGTACAGCTGGTGTCAGCGTTACATAAATCTGAGGTGATGCGTACCCTGTGGAAACATCTGTGTTGATCCTGAGAAGGTGAAGCCACAATAACTCCCACAATGCTTCTGCTTTTACCTCTGTAGTTGTTTTTAACACTACAAACATGCTTTCTCCTGCATATGAGGTCACAGCACTCGCTCTTGCATGCTGTACAGTATGTGGGTTGACCTGGAGGAGCCTTCACGCTGCACGCCCCGTGATCTGTTTTTAGTCACTTTCACACCTGATGACTGTCGACGCTCACTTAGTTCTCTCACTCCTTTAACACCCCCCCTCCCCCCCAAGGATCCAGGTGAACTGGGAGGTGTGAAACCTCATTAAGTAAAAACAGAAAAACACTGACAAACACTTGGCAAAGGAAAGCATGACATTTTGCATAAGTAAGGAAGTTATTTCCCCTGTTTCTCTTACCATATTAATGAGGGAATATTCAGAGGATGTTGCAGCGACGGATGTCACCAATCTGGGAATGATTCACCTCCTGACCCTTGAGGAATCAAACTTGTGCGTGCAATCTACAGATGAGTCAGAAGAAGAAACATGCACTTGGTCCTTTCCACAATATTCAAAGTAACCTAATCTATCCGAACACGTCAGATTTATATTTGTGAAAAACACAGCTAATGAAGATGCATAAATGATGAAGAAAAACACTGGAAACGTGAAAGAAAGTCCCTCAATCTTCCATCTAATGTGTGTTTCCCTATCTGTGATTCTCCAGCTGATTCATGGACAGAGTAATCTAAGATGACTTCCACTGAAAGCCTCTTTGTTTAGCTTGTGCTTTTAGAAAAAGAGGATGCCTGACGCTATTATCTTGAAAGTTTATTTGTTTGCTACCATCTCATAAAAATCTCCAACTTTTGCAGCCTCCTCTCGTGTAGGACTGAGTAGGCGGTTTCAAAGAAATCCCACTTTTTCGGCACTGAGCTTTGCTGGTTTGCTGTAGTTTTGAGAGTGGAGGGAGTCCGGGGGGAAAAATGCCAGTTTCTCTCAAATCCAGTAAAATGTGGCTTTGTGAGGGACCAAGTTTGACAGTTTTCTGACAGTAACCATCTGCACAATACTCTTGTTTCCTTCTCTGACTCGCCGGGTGGAAGTTTTACTCTGCATACTTTAGACTATTTCTGCAAATGCAAACTGAAGAACACATTTACTTGTGCTGTTTTAGCCTTAGTTTGACAGTGAGTTTGTTTCAGTCTAAATCTGTGTGTTGTGGTAGACCAGTAAGGCCCATAAACCTGGAAATAATCTGAAAGTTTGAGGATTCAGAAAGTGCCAAATTGTTATTCAAAGAGGGATTTTCCAGGCATCAAATCAAGGCTAGACTACAAGGTTTGTAAAGGAGCTTTGCCGAAACTGGATCAGTTGTATCCAAAGCACGATCAGCCAGATGTGAGCACACCATCAGAAGATCAATACATCAAGCTTAGTCTCCAGAGAGATATAAAACCTAGCTCAACACAGATTTGCTAAATAAAGAACTTCAATCAACGAATGTCCTTTGGATGAATGTCAACATATATGCACTAACATCAATATATACAATCAAATCTCACCTGTATACACTTAAACCCACAGTATGTAATTTATGCTTTGAGTCTCTCACGTCAAAACAAAAACATAAGACGTAGTTTGATGAGGTTGTGAATGGTGGGATCTTTGGACTTGTTGTCTTCAGAGGTGCCTGGTTACGTTTTAAAGCTGGGTGAGCAAACTTGGAAATAGATATAGATATATAACGAGCAGGGGGTCCTCGTCCAAACAAATTTCCTGCATTTCTGTCAAGAAACAGCTATCTGCAGTGCATTTACCTTCCACTAACAGGTCTTCAAAGAAAATATAGTTTGCTGCACCTTTTGTTGTACTTGAAATAGCTGATCCTTTGATCCAGCTCAGCATTTCCTACAGGATTTTGTCAGATCATGATGGGCAGACCGTCTACAGAGCTCCAGGGGCCACGGTCCACCGGAAGAAAATGTTGTACATTTTAAGGTGAAATGCATCATTCTGGTGGACTTTGAGAGCAAAACTTAAGAGGCTAGATCTATGAAGATATATGTATGTAACAATTTTGCGCTCTTGTAAACAGTTGATTTATAAAGACATTGGTTGTATAGATATGAATGTTGATGACACTGCAAAACACTTAATATCTGATGCATCCCATCTTTACCCAGAAGATATAGCAACTAGATGACTAGGTAAGCAGGAAATGCTCCATTACCTTAGCCTCAGGCTAGGACAACAGTCATCACTACACAAAGGAGCACTAACGAACCAAGTGGAAATGTTGGCCTGGTTAACAATGCCACCAAGGCTGAACAGGTGGACTTCCCAACTGAAGAAGCCTCTTGGATGATCTTCATGGATCTACAATCGAGTCCAGTTGCCCCAGATTTAACTCTTCTCTGAGAAAGATGACCTGGATGACTGAAACTTCACAGAAGAAATGTTACATATAATATCTCCAAATGTCTGCCAGTCCCTCCTCCCACCAGAGAAGAGTATCCCTTTCTTTCTCCTACGATCCACCTCAATTCCCTCCTAATCATTCTATCAGTACACAGAGCACACGTGTGCTTTGTATGTAGCATTCATCAGCTCGGTATCTTGCTGCCTGCAGCCCGTGTGGTTTATCGTGCTTCACCCAACATACCAGAAATCATGTTTAATTTTAAATCCAATCCTTCATAACACGGCTTGACTCACTTTTATTCACATTTCTTATTTTATAGTGATTACGTAACTGATGATGTGTGATGTCTTTAAAACATGCACTATGTGTGTGTATGTGTGTGTATGTGCGGGTTGTCTCACTTGAGCGTTGCTCACATTGCTGTAGGGCCCAACACCATGTGGCAACAGATGGGGTAACTCTGAGCTCTGGTTATCGCTTATGAACAAAGAAGAGAAAAGACTGTACACACCACACACACTGAGACACACACACACACACACATACACAATCACGACATGCAGGCTTCCCGTCTGTTCTCCTCTCTGTTCATATGTGATTTTTTCAGCTCTTTGTGGAGGCTGATAAATGGAGGAGCCACTCAGCAGCTCTTGCTTACTTGTCTCGATAGTAACGTCTAAAGAAAGAATTCCAACCTCGAGGCTGAAAATTTTCACTTTCAGTAATTGGACTTCCCACACTGAAGCACATCAGCCTGGAGATAAAAAAGGAAGAAGAAGAAAAGACCATAAATCTATAAATGGAGGTGTTCAATTATTATTATTATTTTTTTTACTGTAAGAAGTCTGGATTCATTCAAGGAAGACCGCTTTGTGTTTTTGTGTTCAACACCTGAGTGCTATCTGTGCTTTTCACTGTGGAAGTTCTGATGTGAACTGAATCTCCAAGTCAGTGGGAAAAAGGTTGTGACTGTAAAAGCGGCACAGATCATGGGTGTGTGTGGTGTGTGGTGTGTGTTGTGGTGGATGGGAGATGAAACAGGAATACATCCTCAGATGGATATAAATGACGACAGTGAGGCTTTTTTATGTCAAACTCGCAGGAACATCAAAGAGCGTTAGTGGAATATGGAGCCACATATGAGCTGTGGTGACATAATTCACACTTGCAATGGAGGATATTAAATATACAATGTAGTGTTAAAACACTGTTGCATACTAGTACATTATGAGATGACTAATACAATTGTTTACACACGTTCTCTGAATCATTTTCTCAAACCTCTAAACACAAAACTCTACAAATATCTCGAAAGCACTGCGTATAAAACAGTTTTATATCTTCCCTTTTTGTATGAAAATGACACACACATGCCATTATATGAAGAGCTTTCAACCAACCCACAGCACGCTGCTATGAATAAATTATTTTCTCATTTTCAGTGTGATACTGTGGCCGGTTGTCAAAGATTGTTCCAGTAATGTATATCTACTCAAGGCAGCAAAGACTCATTGATGTACTTGGGGAGCAAAGGCTGGCCCATGTGGTCCAATCCAACAGACAAGCTCCTGTAGCTCATATGCAGAAAATGTTAATGCTGGTTCTGATAGAGTTTGTTTTGATGGGGCTGTGTAGCCACAGACCAGTCAGGGTGCCCATGCTGGCCACTGTCCACTGTCGATAACACCAACAGTGGGCACCTGAGCATCAGAACTAGACCACAGAGCAGTGAGAGAAGGTGGCCTGTTCTGTTGAATCTGATGAATGGTCTGTTGGCCAGGTGGGTTACTTACCTGGGGAGCACATGGCACCAGGATGCACTATGGGAAGAAGGCAAGCCGATGGAGGCAGGGCAATGCTTTGGGCAAGGTTTTTTACTGGAAAACCTTGGGTTCTGCCAATCATGTGGTTGTTACTTTGACACATACCACCTTCCTAAACATTGTTGCAGTCCATGTACACCATTTCATGGAAACTATAGTCCTTGATGGTGTGGCCAGAAACAAGTTCAAGGTGTTGACTCGGCCTCCAAATTCCCCAGATCTCAATCCAGTCGAGCATTGGATGTTCTGG
This sequence comes from Argyrosomus regius, assembly GCA_946959425.1. NCBI lineage: Eukaryota > Metazoa > Chordata > Actinopteri > Sciaenidae > Argyrosomus > Argyrosomus regius. Next base: position 7,398,532 of record OX336899.1, on the reverse strand, counting down.
ATAATCCGAGTCTGATCCATGGAGGTCTCAGCTTGCAATTTACAGGACTTAAAGGATCTGCTGCTAACGTCTTGGTGCCAGATACTACAGCACACCTTCAGAGGTCTAATAGAGTTCATGCTTCAATGAATCAAGGCTGGTTTGGTGGCAAAAGAAGGACGTGCACAATATTAGGCAGGTGGTCATAATGTTATGGCCGATCGGTCTAAATAAACATACACAAATGCAATACAGAAAATGTTTCTCCAAAATGCAGTACTTTGGAGCACTTTTGTTTTTTATGTGGCACTTATATATAGGAGAAAATCACCAAAGGTATTCAGTTAGAAAAAAGGTTTAAAATAAATAAAAGTGGCTCATTATTTTCAAAACTCTAAACACAAAAAGACAAAAACAAATGCAAAGTGTAAGAAAAAAGAAATTAGGCTGCATCCTGCGTCTTAATTTGGTCCGACTACAGCACCTCATCTACATCACAAGCGATGTTCTCCCAGGATTCACACCAGGGAAAGAATCTTCTGGAGCCGATCAAAGATCTTTCTGCACTTCCTCCTTCACAGTCAATGCATGGCCGAGCATTGGTCAACCAACGTGGCCCTGATCTCATCTGAAACAGCTGTCCCTCCTTGACCTCTAGCTCTTGCTTCCCCATCGACCTCCACTTTCCTCCAAAGCGTGAGAGCTCTCATCTGTGGCCTTTTTGTAGCGCTAAAATGAACAATTAAGCAACTAGTGTGTACACCTGTGAGGAGTGGGTGTTGCTAGTTGGTAAATAAAGCTTGGCATTGCGATTGGTGCTGCTTTCCAAAGGAACAAAAGGGATTGTGCTTAATGTAGAGATCTGAAAATACATGAAAGTTTTTTTCACTCAGAATAACTCATGATGAATCGGCAGCTTGTCCATGGTGTACTACGCTTCTTGCCCGATATCAGCTGGGAACGGCTCCAGCCCCCACACGAGCCTGGTAAGGATAGGTGGCTATAGAAAATGGATGGATGGATGGATGGATAACTGCTAGCAGTATCTATGCTGGAAGATTTCAATAAGCTGTTTGCAAAATATGGAGAGCCCAGTGAGGTCTTCATTGATAAAAGCAAAGGCTTTGGTTTCATCCCATTGGAGTCCTGTGGACTTGCACAGATAGCAAAAGCTTGGATTAGATGACATGCAAATTAAAGAAAGACCCCTACGTGTCAGATTTGCCACACAGTCGCCATTGTTGTTTTTGAGCAAACAGTCACTTCTCACACACATCTAGCATAAAACCACGCCTGTAGCTCATGATGTAGCTGCTGGTAGTTCTTCATAGGACGCTGACTGGTCCAGACCACTTTGGTTCGGGCACAAGCACATAGCTTACCCATGGCTCCAACCAGTGCAGCAACAGATATTATCAGCTTACAGTGCTCCTCTGATGTTATTTCACTGTAGATGTTTTCCTAATGATCTCTGCTTTCCTTTATTTGATGCCCTTGATTTTTATATCCATCAAACTAACCACAGAAATCAATTGAATTATCTCAAAGATCCACAATGAAAGCATTTAATTTACAACATTTTCTTTGGTGTAATATAAAAAGCCGGCCCTATAAAAAATGAATGGAATATGCAGTTCCCCTTGCATCTCTTGAGGTTGCGTATATTAAAATGTTCAGTAAAGTGAAAGGACTGTTGGTCTGCTTCAGGCCTCCGGCTTTCCTCTGTCCGCTCTGGGAGGAAGAGCCCACTTTCTTCTCCCTTCCTAATGAGCTGCTTCTGGAGATGACAGGCAGCTCCTCCACCAGCACCAATCATTATTCTCTCATCCACACCGACTACACTGCGTGTCCATGTAGCTCATGCATGAGCGCATATGCACACCTGCTCCCCGAGCCCCCTGCTACAAAAGGGACAGTAAATAGATACAGTGCATAAAATGAGCACTGAGCAAACCCACACTGAATTGGCAAAGGGACAGTTGTTTGCCGCTGAATGGAGACAAACAGTATTGATGAAAAACAGAGGGAAGCTGCTGTTTGTTTCAACATTTTTTCCACTGTTAAATAATAGACGAGACACATTTGCATAAGTTGAGTCATTTGACAATATATTAGCACGGCATGCAGGTACATGATACCCTTCCATCTCAGCCAATGAGATCCAAAACAGCCGAGAAAGCAAATTACCTCCCTGCTGATGGAATTACAATTGTGCATAGATGCTGAATAATAATTGCATCTCCTCGATTTGAAATTGGGTTCATAAAAAGACTATTTGGATCACAGATGTGAAGTCATTTCATCTCACTTCTCATATTAGATCTCATGCTGCTGGTGGATGCTCCATGCACTATACATCTCCATTCATCGTCATCGCTTTGTGATGTGATTTTGGGCTTCTCGGCAAAAATAATCAAGCGCCGGGTCAGTATGCCTCTTATGTAATTACGTCATTTATTCACAAAATGAGCCAGGCTCGTGCTTGTTGCATTATATTACCCACACTGACACCTTGTGTATAACTTGAGGAACAAGCAGCAGAGATCTCTGTCATGACATGTACACAGCTCAATCTGTACAAAATTTAAAATACTTGCATTTGTATTTGAGAGCCTTTAGAGATTTTATTGTACTTAATTCTTTTACTCATTTATCTGACAGCTGTGGTTATTAGTGACCTTGAAGATCAAGATTTTACCAACAAAACATAAAATCAGCTTATTAAACACATCACATGCACTGTTAAGGATTTGTTCGAATTAGTTGCACATCAAGAAGAAGTGGATTGACTTTACTGATTCCTCGATGAGGGAATTCAACTCAAGTTTACACATATAGACCTGAAATACAATTACACACACAGAGGGCTTATAGACATGCAAATGTGGAGAGATGGGCAACCACATTGCCGCGCCCTGGGAGCAGTTTGCAAGGACACCTCAGCAGTGACCAGGAGGTGAACTGGCACCTGTTGGATACCAGTCCGTGCTCCATACTGTGGTCCATGGTGGACTTGAAGCAGCCATCCTCTACTGAGCTACTGCCACCTCCAAAAGAACAAAATGAGGGACAAGTAATCACCACAGACTGTACAAACAATGGACTTCCTATGTGTGACATCACCCATAGGTTTGTGAAGAGCCGTTGTGAAACTCACAGTGTGGTGGCTCTGTTTGCCGCCATCTTGGCAGTCCTGCCTCTGCCACCTCCCAGCAAAGAAATGGAGCATCAGTGGACCTGAGGCGGGCTGAATGGGTGCTCAAACAAGCCAGTAGGGGCACCTACCTGTCAATCAAATCGGCCATGCTGTTAATTATGCATAACTTTAAGCCTTAATATAATTTGAACGGGTGAGTTAAATAGAAAGGGGTACACACTCTTTCTGAAGTTGGACATTTTAATGTGGGGGCTTATGGAGTTTGACTTGTTCTGTAGCCAGCCTCAAGCCGGTCCATCCAACTACAACTGCTTATCCTTATCAGGGTCGCGTGGGGCTGGAGCCGATACCCGCTGACATTGGGCAAGTTGCCAGTTCATCACAGGGCTGACACATAGAGACAAACAACCAGTCATGCTCAGAGTCACCAATTAACTTTGGATGTCAAAGTACCCAGAGAGAACCCAGGCAGACACGAGAAAAGTCCCCACAGAAAGGCCCCAACTGGGGGGTTTGAATATGGGAACATCCTTGCTGTGAGGCAACAGTGCTAACCACTACACTGCTGTGCCGCCCCACTGGTCCTTTAAATGAAAATTACTTTTTAAGACTGTTAAAAGTCTTAATATGTACGGTAACTCAGTGTGCACTGGCAGCTCGCCCGGTGCTGTGTGCGCCCCATGTACTATGACTGAATCCTCACTGCAGTGAGCTTGGTTCAGTTCCAACCTATCTGCATGACATCCTCTGTCCTCCTCTCACTTTCCTGTCTAATTTTGTCTGTCTCTGTACAAATAAAGGGTTAAAGCCCCCCAAAAAGTCATAATAAAAAACAAACAAAACAAAAAAAACACATGCCATGTTAATTTCTTGGAATATGAGTGTATGTGTCAATGATGTGGAGCTGTATTAACAAAATAACAAAAACAAAATATTTCCTTTCACTCTTGCTGTGAACCCACAACAAGTTGAAGAATATTAATCAAGCCAAGAATTGCTGTTCATTATCAGTGTACTTATGTCATTTACAGTCTCTGAGCAGCTATTCTTCAACAGCTCCAGCATCTGCGACACAACAGCTTAATCAATTGTATGTAGTAATAACACTGAGCAAGACATAGATGCAGGTGCCGCATGTAAAGCCTCGTGTACATCAGCTGCCAGCTTCATATAATGTGATGCGACATGCTCATTCTCCTCTTTGCCACACTCCGTCTCATTTGATTTGGCAGCTGGAGGCTGTCTTGTACGTATATGCAGCTCAGAGAGGCTGCTCGGGCTCTGCGCATTGATTTTACTGCTGCCTTGCGTAGGATGGTTCATGTCTTCTATGCTCTTTGCTAGTTGGTTTTCTTTTCCCCAAAAGCACCCAGCATCCTGTGCAGCACTCTGTACATCTACTGTATCTTCATGTCTGCCCTTGTTTCTTTCTTTCTTATGTCTAATTAAAAGACATTCATGTGCAATTTTAACCACATTAGCATCTATTACTGTTGTTTTATATGTTAGAACTTCATTGTACAGATCCCCGTGGTTCCTTTACGAAGACTTGAACTTAAATGTGGAACAGACATTCATGATCACAAAAGGATGAATCCTTGTCCAGCACTCCCTTACAGGAAAACCTCCAAAATAAATGTCTGTGCTCCTGTCAGCTGCAGTTTTGAATGCTGATATTTGAATATTTCTGATGAAATGTGAGGCTAAAGGCCCAGCTGTGCCCAAGTTCCCTGACAATGTCGAGCTGAGCCTCACAGGCTGACCCAGAGCTGTCCACTGTGAAGGCTTCATCAAACAAAGTGCTTGTTGGATTGTCTGACACCTTCTCCCCTGACACCATCCAGAACATCAAAACTGGGAGGGCCGTATCTATTTTTGTAACTTTCCAAAACCAGCAGTTACACAGGTACACCCACTTCACACAGCGGTTGGTTCTCTCTCAAGCTCTTGTTTTCATTCACACAACTGCATTGTCCTCATTTGTACAGCTAAGTGAAACACATTGATTGTCTTTGAGGGAGAGGCCAGCTCACAGTGAGTTCATGAACCATTCTCACTTCTAGAGCTGAACCTTAACCAGCTGCCATCACTTCTCCTAAATCTACACATTTAATATAAGACCATTGAGAGTTAACCAGGTTAGTTCTATTTATTTATACATTTATTATATATTTGTATATGTACATATTATATACATTTATTTATATATTTATACATATTTAAAGTATATGTATGAGTATGTTGCCAGAAGTAATTGCGCCGTACAGATACAGATACTAGATGCACATATATATATCTATATATAAAAGAGATTTTACAGCAAAATAAATACTGCAGGAGGTGAATGTACAGTGTAGATAAATTAATGTTTGAGGTCAGCTTCGGTAAGATGTGAAATAATTTAAGTGAGATGTAAATAAGGATGTGCATGTACAGAGTGAAATTTATAAAAGTGAACCAGTGCTACATTATGTCATGTTGGTGTTGAAGAGTCTGAATGAAGGATCTGTGATAGAAATGAAAAAAGCAAAATATTACAAAATGCAAAATCACATAAAGCAAGAAGCAATCCTACTTTTATTTCTAAATCAAATATGCTTCCAAACCCCAAGGTTTGTAAGTATAGCTTTGAGTTTTAAAAGAAGAAGCATGCCTATGATATGAGGGATCTTCTGGACCAAGAGGCAAGAAGCTGAATATACACAGAAGATGACAAGTTGATCTTCAGTTGACGAAGGAGACCACAGAAAATCTTGTTCAACATAGAAATATACAACCTTAATCTGCAAACCCATTTCTCTGGACCTCCTCCATTGTATCTCTAATCAGCATTTAGGGTCCCCTTCTGAACCTCATCCTGGGGATTCAGGTACACCATCAATGTATCTGTCTTGGCAAACTAATGAATGAATACAAACATACTTTCACACAGGACACATTCATCTTAACACAAAATGCATCCTTCCGTCAGATGAACTACTAACTAAATTGTATGTCATTTAAATAGCCTCTAGATGGCACTGTCGACCGTCTAATTTCCCCAGAGACACATACACTCTTTCTGCTATAATGAGTGATTGTAAACAGCATGTGTGGTGTGTGTATACACACATGACCTAATTTAAACTTAGTTTAAGTGCAATTTTTCCATATAGAGGTTCAATTTAGTTGCAGTTTCTAATTAATATGATCAGAAGTAGAAATTCGAAGTTCTGTCAAATCTCGCGAGATGTCGCGATACGTAATTTAAATTAAGTTTAAGTGTCGTTTTTGCAAGGCTTCACTCGTCACATACTGTTTGAGTTTAGTAGCGGTTTTATCCTAATTAATATTATTAGTATTAGTTTAATAAAAGGACGTATTTCCAAATAGTAGTTGAATATGTTGAGAGAAATCTCGCGAGATGTAGCCCAAACCGCCGCCGTCATTCTCCAAGGGGCACGTACGCTTTTTACGTTGACGTCTTTGCGTCAGTCACATACCATTACGTCCAATAATGTGCGTAAGTCCAAACTTAACTGCTACTACTACTATTTCACAGAGTTGAGCGCTGAGTTTGGGAAGAGAGGGAATGTCAAGCGGAGAAACATCGGTTAGTGAAGCAGACGGGAACGGCGGCATAATGGGTGAGTTTAGTCCGAGTTTTTAACAACATTTCCCCGCTTTCCTCGACTCGAGTTGACCGTTAAACCTGTTGAACTGTCTCGAGGACACTTTCGGTGTGTAACCGACACGAAATAAAGTCAAGAGAAACCGTTTTAACGTTAGCCGTAGCCCTCCCCGGGTAAACTCCTCTCACCAAACCTCATCTAAAAATGTAAAATCTGAACCTTTAACGCCTCATTACTTGTTTTTTTTTTCTTTTTGGTAACGTTAACACACACATCGGAAATTGTTGTGGTCTTCCGGTAATGTTTCGGTGTAGGTGTTAGCACCTATTTAAAGCTTTAACTTGGTTCACCCTTTACCATGCTGTGTTTTAGTGTTAACTTAAGGGACGTCAGGGTGTTAGAAAGTATGTCTAAAAGTTGAATAAGTCTACTTAATGTGTTGATCAATGTTTTTGAGGTATGCCGAATAAAAAAAAACTACATATTAATGAGTGGTAAAGTGATTTATATCACGCTAAATCAACGTTTAAGGTGTGCTATAGCACAGTCTTCACATTTATGAATGGGGTTTTGGTTAGGTGTACTTAGACTTTGTCATTTTTTTTAACCATACAGCCGTCGCTGGTTTACACGTTTTAGCCTGGCATTTCCTGTGTTTTTCTGTCATGAGTGAGTGGCTCCAAGCCTGCTTATTACAAGAGGAGTGTAGACTTTGTGCTGTTGCAACCACAAATATTTAAAAACGGGTTAGTCTGTTGGCTTTGTTCACCAGAAAACAACACAATTGAATAGCCAGAGAGAGAGCTAGCTGCTCCACAGGTTAGAGGCACTGAAGTATGTCTCCATTTTAGCAACAGCATGTTGATCTATGTGAGGTTTTTGGGTGGTTGACAGACATATTTGGTCATCAAAGTTAAGCCCACTGCAGTCTGATTTGGTTTGAATACTGCATTTGACCAAGTACGTGCAGTAATTAAACATGGGAGTAGTATCTTGCAGTCAGAGCCAAGTGGCATGTAGTCTGTGCTGTTTGCATAGTGGCAGTGACATAGCACAGATGGGCAGGTCAGGCATGCAGCCAGACAGACAGACACAGGCAGACCGAGTGTCAGATGGCGTGGCTGTGAAATACCAGAGGGAAATCTGTGATAGATGAGCTGTGTGTGTGTGTGTGTGTGTGTGTGTGTGTGTGTGTGTGTGTGTGTGTGTGTGTGTGTGTGTTTGGTCTCCGTTTGTTCAGGTGTTGGTGTAACATTAATACATTATTATCATTTCTCTATGTGCAGTGAGAGGCTTGTGCACGGCCAATTTCAGGTTTGTAAGCCTGCAGGTTTAAATTGAATTGTCCTCATCTTCACGGTGGCGTTTTTAAGTGTCACGTCTGATTTGGACTTTTGTTTGTTAAGCGTACATGGTCTGGCTCCATTTTGTTATCTTTCTATAAATATAGATACAATCTTCTGTTTCGCAAAGTTTGCTCTGTTGCAAATGGTCAGTGTCAGTGCAATGCCGTCAGCTTCAGTGTGTCCTGAAATGCGTATGCATGATTTAATTTATTCATTATGTGTCTGACACAATGACAAAATAGTGTAAGGTTGTGCAGACAGTTTGCCTTATCTTGAGATCAACAGGATTTGATGTGAGTATCATAGACAAATACACCCACCACAGTGATATAACCTAGCTGAATGCATACAGTCATAGGATTCATGCAGTGCTGCAGTGTGTGCTCTGTAGTGTGTGTGTGTGTGTGTGTGTGTGATGCTGAGAAACATCTGTTCATGTGACAAGTGCAGCGCACATGTGAGAGGACTAATGTATGTTGCACGCAGGCTGCGATGCTGCTGAGCTGAGCTGAGCTGAGCTGAGCTGAGTTACCATGAAGCAGCACAGCGTGGTGACAATTTTCTGCACATGTGACTGAAAGGTGCACAGTGCATGGTGTCAATTTAAGTGATCTGTTTGTTGGTTATTGGAAATGTTTCACAAACTGCCAACTATTAAAATGTTTCAAATTGTCACTTGTGTTCCACGTTTGGATGCTAACATATAGTGACAGTGTTCCACTCTTGTTTCAAGTTCACGGACGTGAACATTTTACTGCATTATTATTATTAAGAAATGTTGGACATAATATTGTGATGAAGTGATTGCTCAACCAAAAAGACCTTCTTTTTCATTACTTTAAGAGTCATTGTAATTTATGATAGCAATAATAATAATAACTGTGTAACTTAATGTACCCTTGAAAATCTCATTTTAGCATCATTATGCTGATTCTTAGTGAGTCACTGTTGCCCATTGGCATAAAGTCAACATTGTCCAAGGTTGCACCAAACCCTCAGGAAGTGTGCCGGGCTTTGAAGTCGATTGGACATCATGGCCAAACCGTGTACTGACAACAAATAGGCCTAAATAGACTTTCCCCCATGAGCTTGCATTGTGAAAGGAGCTGCTGTAAAACGGTGGATAATTTCTTTGAGCATCAGAACTGCTGCAAAATGACTCATTTCACTATCAGAATTTGATCCATTTAGTCCAATAACATTTTGAAAGTTGAGAAAAAGCTGCACTATTAAATCATTTTATTCCCATTTCATGTTAGCAAAGGGCCAAACCGAAAGTTAGTTAGTTTGCACGGCTGCTAGAAGTCTCTAGCTTGCTCTATAGACTGCACAATGTGGAAGAGCTGAGTAATTTCATACCCGGAAATCTGAAATCAAACTTTTTTGGCTTCATACTCCACTGCAGGAGCTTCAGTAAGAAATAATGGACACTCCAACACTATATCCAGTTCTCCTTATCCATGGTCTACATTCACTATTCTTGCCATACAAGAATGATAATTAGCCACAGCTAGAGTTTAACTACCCAAAAAAGTAGCATCAACTGCACCTGCTTATGAAACACGTTTTAATGAGATGAAACTGGGCTGCATATGTGGCAGAAGAAGAAGAAGATTGCATGCAGGGACATGTGATTAAAAGTGACTGATTGAGGGAGCTTTATGATGTCAGACTAATCAGGCTCATCTGACTATAAGCTGAAATCACTTAAGTAATCAAACATTTTTAACATTTTTGTATTGAGCTGGTGTCAAATGTGAAAATATCTCAGCTTTAGCTTCTCAGTTTGCTGTGAGCTCTCCATCTCTTCATCGCCATCAAACTGTCTATTCCCATACGAGTGGAAAAATCTAATTGTGGACGTTTTTCAGAAGCAGTGTGACCAGAGCCAAGTCGTATCAACAGAGAAGTTTGGAAGACTAACAGTGTGGGATGATGCATGAAATGTCTGAGCTGTGCTAAGGTCGTGGGAAGGAATTTCTTCTTTTTTTTCCAGAAAACACTGGTATCCTCTCTGCTGTTGAATTCATAGTCGGTGCTCACACAGTCCTGCCTCTGGGCCAGTTGGACCTCCTTGTAACCCCAGCTTCCTGGAGGCTCACCACATTGTTTCCGGCAGTTGAGCAAACAGCAAAGTGCAGCATACATTACTCTGTCTGTTACTGTCGCATCACTTTCCTGCAGTGATTTCATTTGTCTGTGAAAGTTTGGGAGCTTGAGCTGAAGACACAGAAACCTGTTCCACCTTTTGACAATGCTATCATAATTATATAATGAATGCTGCTTTTAAACGAGCCCTGCCTTCCTTTTGATTAACACCTCTCCTCATTTTAATCCTCATCTCCGTGATGAGAACCAAACTTGTCGGCCTGTAACTGAAACTGATGCACAAACTGACCCAAATTCAGCGAGTTATTTTCTGAAGTAAATTGTGCACATACGTGGTGACAGTTCGCCTGCAACATAGCTTCGTTTACGTGACACCTCTCTGGCAGATAATAGCACCTTACCCACAAAGCATCAGCATACAGCCACACAGCCGCCGCTGATGCTTTTTGTGTAACATGAGGGTTCACAGTGTTGCACGTCGTTTTCAGTGCGAGGTAGACCAGAGCTAATGTCCTGACTTCAGTGTTTCTGTGCGTTTTATGTGTGTATCACATGAGAGATGAGGTTATGTTTGCAGCACATTGTTTCAGGCTGAATGTTTGACTGCTCTGCTCTTCATCAACTGTCTCCACCACAGGAAGCAGTTAGGAGACAGGGATGCCGGTAGTCTGTCAGAAAAGTGTGTGTGTGTGTGTGTGTGTGTGTGTGTGTGTATTAGACCTATACAACTGGAGGACTCGTCATCTTAAGCGTCGAAGATTAACCGACGACAGCTCCTATAAACACACGGGATATAACTGCTCAGTGATGCTGTACAGTTGCTCCACTGTAGGTCCGACATAGTGCCGCAGTAATGTGACGTGCTAACGGTCTGTTTCACTGATATTTGTCAGGGCTTCCTCCACAAACTTAGCCGAGGTGGTTAACGTGGGAGTCTAACAGATAACAATAAAATGGATGTCCAGCTGGTGAACGCAAAACTCAGTTCATCCCTCACTCTCACACATCCTCCTCACACATAATGTAAACCCTTTGCTTGTCATATATCCCAATGGGGGGAAAAACACTCCTTCTCCTGACATTTCTGAGAGTGAAATGTTACTGGAATGCACTGACTGATTTTTGTATAAGATTTCAGATGCTTTGTGATTCTGATTCTGGCACGATATCTCACCTCACTCCAGACCTTAAAACCTCCTCCACCTCCCGGCGGTCCAAAGCTCCTTTGTCAGTGGTGTAGCAGTAATCCTGCAGCATGGACAGAGCTAACTAGCTGTTAATTTACTTTAGCAAAGTTTAGCGAGTCGAGGTGGAGGAGCCAGACGACATCAGAGGGAAAACCAGAAAACATTTTCTCCATAAAATATGACCAATTTTGACCAATTCCAGCAAAACAGTTGGTTGTGTTACGCTCTTCTCCTGATCCGGAGCCCAAAGTCACGACCTGCACAGTGTTGCTTTAACAAAAACACAAACATGTTGATACCAGTATATTAGCATGAATGTACATAACCCTCTAAAGCTAAGAGAGAAAGGCGGTGATTCACCGACGGCCTACCCTTATTGCTAGAAATGGGGTGGACAAAATAATCGAAACACCTGTAAATATAACTGGTAGTCAGTTATTTTAATTTGGCCCACAACAGTAACAGTATGCATATGCCAATGAATGACTGTCCTCTGCGACTGCTTTGTTTGAATATTTTTTTTTTAACAACCCAAGAAGGTAAAACTATCCAGTATTTCATAAGAAACAGCAAAGTTGGCTAAAATAGCGCTCCCCGTACCTGCTTTCAAGTTTATATTTATAAATGTGTGTATTAATCTCTTCTCATGTTAGTGGAGGTGACTGTTATAAAGAGCTCGGGGAAACACTGGTTTTTACAAATGTCAACTGACTTCTGTCCTAGCAGAAAAATACCTCAAAAGCTGCTGCTATAATATTTAAGAAAAAACCGATATTGTTGGACGTCTCACATCTGTTAACTGGTGAATAGAGACGTATAAAAAAAAAAAAAGACTGGTTCTTCAGATTCACAGTACATCTGTGTTTTATATCTGCTGTATTCCAGCCTCATCGTTGTGCCTAAAGTAACACTAGACATACAGTATATTCCTTGTATTTATGTATATTGATCAAATTATTCATTAGTCGTTAGAGCTAGAACGGAATGGCTGTGTCGTTTTACTAATTTCTTCCTCTGGTTTCTTTTCTCTCTGGGTTTGTTCGTGACTCATGGACCTGCCGCCTTCCCACGTCGGTCCTTCTGTCATCTTGTCGACCTGTCCGCTCTCCTTAACAGCTGTAAGTATTCTGCTTGTTTCTTATCAGCCTGCAGGACCTCTGGGCCGCACAGATTGTAGTAAAAATGACTCACTAAAATAAAATTCACTGTTCACCAGACGCTCATAAATACAATCAATTTGTTGTTGAAACTCTGCCTGTTATTATAAATCTGTGTCTGACTTGCAATTTAGGTTGCAAAATAGTGACACGAAGAAGTTTAATTTGGTTTGTGTCCAATAGACAGAGAGAGAGAGAGCAAGCAGTGGTCAGGAGATAAATATGATAAAGCCGGTTCAGTGAAATAAAAAGTTATTTCCTTATTGTTCTACAGCGGTTACGTTCAACACAAATAGACACACCTCCACAAACTGCCCGACAGCCCTGCAGCAAATCGTCATAGTGCCTGATCCTGTCTGAATGTACCCTTAATTAATTGATTTTCAGCCCCATGATCCATATTGTTATGTATTTGAATGTAAAAGTTCACTCGTGACCTCGGAAACATTTGTATTACACCAAACACCTCTTAACTCAGATAAAAAGTAGCTTGTTTGCACTGTACATCCACTCAGCATTAGACTGCCTTCACATAACTTTATTTATTATTCATTTATATATATTACTGTGGTAACAAAGTAGTATTCGGCGGTCTTCCTCATCAGCTGTGTTGTTTATTTTTTGGTCCACAGCAACAGAAGAACCTGGAGGGCTATGTGGGCTTTGCCAATCTACCCAACCAAGTTTACAGAAAATCTGTGAAGAGAGGTTTTGAGTTCACACTCATGGTCGTGGGTGAGTAATTCTCTTTTCGTCGTTCAACACCATTGCCTCTCCTCGGTCTGTGACACAATCAGGCATTCATGTGAGGATAACAAACACAGAGGAGGCAACTGTTTCTCAATATGTTTGCTTATCCAAGTGTGAAGGTCTTAAAAGATGTTGATACAGTAAATCGGCGCCTGTGTTCGAACTCGTAGCTCCTACTGTACATGTGTCGAGCTGGATTGAGTTTCACGGAAAACGTCAGGGCCAAAAGCGCTAGCAGCTGGCTGCCCAAACACATTAGAGATAGTTTTTGTTGAGCAGGATAAGTCGCATGTTAAACAAGACTCCGGGAAACCATATTTAAAACAAATGTTTGCCATTCAGCAGTCCACTCCTGCTGCGTGTGTGTGTGGGTGTGTGTGTGTGTGTTGGATTGTGTGGTGGGAGGAGGTTTCCTGTCATTCCATTCATGCAGCCAAAGTCAAAGCCCGAGCAGCTGATTCGAAGAGAGGCGCACCCACAGGACCCTTCCTTTCTCCGCTGTATGCATGTTGTCCGACGGTACCTGAGCAGGAAGCCGCTCTTGAATGCCTGCCTGATGTCACATCCTGTCCCGTGGCTTTTCAGTGCCTACCTGCCTCCAAGGGCTTAAGAGCCTGTCTCCATGACAATCAGATTACCCTCCTCCCTTCTGGCTGCGCTCATGTAGTCACACCCTGGAGTTTCCCCCCTTGCCGTGCGCTCTCAGGAAAGAGGCTGTTATATGGCAATTTTGTGTGCAGCTTGTAATTATAGTAGCGGGGTAATTGGCAAAGTCAAGTGCTTGTCACGCTGGAGTAGATGAAGCGTCAGATAGTGTGTGCTTTTCCATCATTTTTGAGGGGTTGATGGTAGTGTTGTAGACCACATTTACCCACTGGGGACCCGCCGGTTCTGGTATTTATGAGATATGATGGAATTTCTGCTGGCATATTTCAGACAGAGACAGCTGTGAAGTAAGAAGGACTTTATGTTACACTGCACTGTTTTCACTGTAGATGTTACAGCATTTTAAAATAAGTAGGGTGGAAACCAGGCTGCTGATGCTCTAAGGAAACTATGACCACACCAGGAATTAATAAAATTTTTGTCTTTTATTATGTGCTTATAACTACATACACAACTAGTTTGCACTAGGACTGCAACTAAACTAATATATGGATTTATTTAAATGAATAATCGACTATTTGGATTGCTTTTAAATTTAGCTTGACAATAAAGATGTAATACTTAATTTTATAAACTTTTAAAAGTCCAGTGTGTAACATTTAAGAGGATCTATTGGCAGAAATAGAATACAATAAGTATAACTATGTTTTCATTAGTGTATATTAACCTGAAACTTTCCATGGTTGTACAAATCAAACACTGGCTCCAGATAGGACTTTTTGTGTTTTTTATGGCCGCTGTAATTTCTCCTTCATCCTTGGAACAGCAGAGTGAGGCGAGTGGTCTTCAGTTGAAATCTGCAACGTCTCCCCTAAATCCCGCTAAATCCTACACACTTTTAAAGATATTTTGGGGGCTTCAAGAGAAAATGTATAGAAAATGTTACAGCTCGTAAAGTGAAGTCACATGACTTGCAACATTAAGCTAACTAGCTTGTTGAGGCAGGTCTTCATCAAAGAGCCGATGTGGCTCCTCTTCAGATGATCCAGCATAAACTGATGTGATCCATACCAGGCAAGGCCAGCTTTGCAAATGTTGCGGTTCACAACCTTTTTAGCCAAAGAGTTTCTCACCCTCTTTGGAGGTTTTTGGACGTGAATTTGTTGCCCTTGCATGATTGTTCATTTCATTCCAGTAAGCACCATCGTACTACTGAATGATGGCTTTAGAGATCGCTTACTGGAGTGAAGTGAACAACAGCACGATGAGCCACCAAATAATCAATAAGTAAACTTGTTGCCAACTAATTTGGTCATTGATTTTGTCAACATTGATTACAAACCCAATCCTCACCCAAGCTCATTGAGCTTGTTTGGAGGTTACATCTGGACAGAAAGTACACGGTAAAAAGGTCTGACAGAGGGAATCTATGAATGGTTACACACTAATATTAACAAATTATACATACCACACACACAAGCACCAAAAACACTTTAAGTCTGGAGTTGCAGTTAAGTGGTCCAAGCATCCGGTGCAATGTTCAAGGGATGTGTAGAGAACAAGCCAAGAGTTAGACATGTGAATAAACACTGATCTGTTTGCATGCTTGGGAACGTCTTTTTTGTATCTTTTAAATAAAAAATCAAACCGATTTAAGAGCTCAGTTCACTACTGTGGAAGAGTGTGACGAATCACTAGATCCTGTTTATAAGCCTGTAAGAGCCACGTAAGCCATGTAGTTTTATTTTGTTAATGCCGTCAAAATCGGTCAAAATAAGTTTTTGACCGTCAGATTTGTGGATTTTTGTAGTTTTTTACATTGTTAATCTTCAAATAAATCACAGTTCAAGTTTATCATCTCTCTTCGTGATTTCAGTGGGTTTTCACAAGCGGATTGGGCTTAGGTTTATGGATGCGTAAAAAATAAGATAAGTTCCTCAGTTGACTAAGTGGCCAAGGCACTTGGGCCTTTGCTAAACGGCCACTACAAGCCAGTATATGTTTTTAAATGTGTATATTCCCTCTCAGAAGCCAGACTTTAAACATACATCAGTGTTAGTGTGGATGTAGTGGGGGGATGGCTATTGTTAGCGAACAAGTGAAAGTGGGCCAGAGCCATTTGTTGGTCAAAGTCAATATTTGGCAGTGATTTGCACATTGGCAGGAGCTGACCTTGGTGTTGGCCACGGCAGCCGGAGCTCATTGTGTTTGATCCTGGTCGACAGTGAGAGTTGAATGAGCTCTGTTGTACCACTTCTTTTTTTTTTTTTTTTTTAGGAAAGAATGCCATCGCATAAACAAAAGGGAGGCTTTTAGGAGAAGGAGACGAAATCCGACACAGGCAGCAGAAGGAAATTGATGGCTGTGCCAACAGATACATATGTGTAACACTTTTGTCGTGCTCGAGACTTGTTAAACGTTTACTGTCTCCTGGGAAGGGAAAGTCCCATTCATAAACACAGAGTAGTGACTGCTTTCAAACGATAACGTCGAGCACAGAATTTCCCTTTTGACAAACGAACAGACCTGCACATTATTAGCCCTGTCAGATGAATTAACCTTAGCGTGGGCTGCCTCTCACAAGCCAAACTTTTCCTGCTTCCCCCCCACCAGCCTCTTGTGTGCAGTGGGAAGTGCCTTTTTGAATAAACCCCCATGGTTTACACAGCTGCTGGAAATTTCCTTTAAAGGAAGTGTGTTGGCTGCCGAGCGAGCCGAGCAGCGAGCCGGCGGGCCTCGGCTTTGGCGGGCTGGCTCAGTGAGAGTGGTCTTCCTCTGGTGCTGCAAGTCAGGATGCCCCAGCTGTAATGGCTGCTTTATATATCCCGGTTCAATTAGCCGGCATGGAGGATTTTATGAAACTCTGAAATAGCATGGAGACTTCAGAGTGATGCACAAAACCGGCTGTTCCTTTGCTGCATCCTTTATGCTATTTTCAGCCTCCAATTGGAGCATTTTTTAGCTACAAAGGTACTCTTGTCTTAAAATGACATGACTGGAAAACTGTAATGGAAATAGGAAGAAGCTTAATGGAAAAAGAGGGCCGAGCAGCACCATGTACGCCCTGTTTCTTCACCTTAGTTTCCCGCCGCTGGAAACTCTCCGCTGTGCCGCTGAATGCGAGTGAGGTCAGCTAAACTGCTCCTGAACCGGAGTGCGCCTTCTTCTGTGTGATCGCCACTTTGCTGACAGCGCCGTTAGTAAGACCCGCAGATCATCAGGGTGTAATTACTGAATCATAATTAGGCAGCACACTTTCCTTCGATGTGTGGAAATCTAAATGTTTTCACACCACTTATGGTGATCATGTTTAATGTCAGAAAAAGTGCTAAGTAGAGGTGAAACTGGAGACTCGACATAGGTTGTTATCAAAGTGTAGTCTGGGTTGGGTGTCCTCAAATATTCAAAGCATCAGTCCAAACTGGAGAAAATATCTACTTCCACAGTTTTAATTCTGGAACAACCCTATTAAAAATTATAGTTTGGACAATTTAACTAATTATAGACCACAACATGTTATCTGTCCACAATGTTTTTGTCTTAAATAGACAGAACAGAGTGGAGAGGGAGGGATGAAGGGAGAAAAAAAGGGGGGTGACATGCAACCAAGTCCTCACTTGGACTCGAACCGACGTGGCCGGATGTGGCAGTGTGAATTGGTTCAGCCCATCACTCTCCAACTTCCAAAATACCACTTAACTACCACTAAATCTACAATAGCATACAACATACATTGTTTTTTAATATAAAGGGTTTGTATATAGTCTTTACTTTATGTTTTTAAAGTTGAATTTGAATATACTCCTTGAAAATGTTTACTTAGCAAGCATGAGGTAATCCTCAAAACATAATCAAAGTTAAGATAAATACAATGATTGCAGTAGGTCTAAAGGAATCATGTAATCTTAATAACAATTTAGATGTGACAATAAAGGATTGGAAATGTTTGGTTTAAGTACCTTGAAAGTGCAAGACCAATTTTTATATTGCTTAATGCTGTATAATTCATATAAGGACAATTATTTGTCCTACAAGACAACTAAATCTCACAAAAAGCTGGGAGAATACAGCCAACATGTATGGCTCCAGCAACGTATCTCACTTTGTTTGTAGTGGTAGCCATTTTCTTTTTTTGTGACATCTTGCAGTTCACTCACTCCCATCGCTGAATATTATAAGGCAGTTTTGTGTAAGTTGTGGGTAAAGGGTCAAACTTCATGTGGGGGTGGTGAATATATTTCAAGTCAGTCAAAGCAAATTATCGTCTGGTTCAGTTTTGTGGCACATTTCATGGCTCCCTCCCATCCCAAACAAGCAGCCGCAGCTCTGACCTAACATGATCAGCATCTTCACTAAGCCCACCACCACCACCGCCATCACCATCGTAACTCTGAGTTTGATGAGCTTTTTGTAACCAGAGCTCCTCATCTCTCCTCTCCTAAACACTGGAGCCGAGACCCGGATCTCGCTCGCTCCTCCTTAGTCCTGCTGTTCTTGTTAGCTCTTAGCTTCCTTAATTCAAGCTGACATTTTTATCACACATTTCACCCACAGTTTGCACAAAACCACAGCCCTCCTCTTTGGGTACCCATCAGCCTTCAGTGCACAAGAGTTCTCCGTTCCCTTTCAGCCTTGAAGAAATGTAACCAGCAGTCTCGCGTGTTTCATCACAGACCAGCAACAATCACTGAAACATTTCTGTTTCAGATTGCAAGATAAATGTGACTCTACCCGCATAGGAAAATATTTATGACTCCGAGAGCACGTTGAGTGAAGGATCCTTTTGTGTGATGTTTTCTTCATCTCGCCGTCCTCCACCCTATTCATGAAGCGTTGAGTGGCTGAGTTGTTGGCAGCGGTGGCCCGTGTTGGCCCCGGCCACTTGTAAAGGTCAGGAGCAGCTCTCTGGCTGCAGTGCCAGGCCGGCGTATGACTGCCTCTTCTCTCACACTGAAGCTTTTGTTCAGCAGCTCCTTGTTGCCCTCCACTCAACCCAATCTCAACAGGCACACTGCTGATGGTATTGGATTACCACAGTCAGCCCCTCAAGGTTTTCACAGAAATGTTTGTGAATATTGCAGCTCCAAAAGCTCTTGTACAAAACTTTTATACAATTCATAACTTTTCAGATTCAAAGTTGGCCTCTTTAATTTCTTGTTCACTAACCACAAAATATTCAATTTACAGTGATGGAAAACATAGAAAAGCAGCAAATAACTACATTTAAGAGTCTGGAAGCGGTGAATATCTGGCATTTTTTCTTTATAAATGATCAAAATTGGTCTTGATTTGATTTTTTTTGGTTTGTCAGTTTATATATTGAAGGCTCAATTTTACTAAAAACACAAGAGCAAAAGTTGGATGACAGATTGGCTGCTCTAAACTCAGCTAATAACATTAGCATGTCTGGCTAACTATCTGACAGGATCACTTTGAAAGCCAAGAGTTTGCATCTAATTAGTGACCATGCCATGTAGTGCTGACAGCAAGCGCTATAAACCTCCCTGTAACAGAGGTCCTTGCAGTGGAAGCAACCAGCCTCGCCTGAATAAAATAGACAAAGAACGCCTCTATTAACAGAAGACATTATTACTTCTCTGAAATATATTAAGCTCAATGGAAACAGTGACGCTACATGACACTTTCGTATTCACACACATGTATTTATGGAGTGAGCTGATTATCTAGTAATTAAACTGATCCAAAGACGTGTCCGACTCCTCAAATTAAAAAATTTCAAATAGATCAGTAGAACTGTTATAAAACTTTACAAATTAATATTTTCTTCTGCTTTTTTTCTGCATAAATCTCTTAAACAACTCCCGCCCTGCTCAAAACTACCAAACATTCAATCATTTTGAGGATTTTAACCCTTTAAATGCCAGTTTGATTACTTGATGTTATTTATGAAAAAGGGGAAAATAACTCATTATTTGTGCGGGTGGGGGTTTTCATAAATATCAACAGTGACATCAGACAAAATAAAACAGAAAATATTAATCTGTAAAGTTTTTATAGCACTTTTTTTTGGAAGAGGTCCTTAATGACTTCAGATGGTAGTAACTTAAACTGAAGCATGAGGGATAAACATTGGTGCAAAAAAACAAAAACAAAACCTGTTTCTTTATTTCATAAAAGTAACCAGTTAAATGTTGTCCTAACACAAATAGCCCAACAAGAGCCTTAACTAAATAAAAACTTTGCAATTGGCAAAAATATGATTTAAATCAGCAGCAGGAAGGTTCATTATTTACCATTTTGTACAATAAACTTGCAGTTGCAGCCCTGTCCATGAAAAACACACAGATAGCAATAATCAGACAACATGGACAACAACACATGAATCTGTTATTCGACCAAACTGTGGCCGTAAATCTACCTGAAATATTGAGATTTGCTACCCTGTCCGACCAAACTGAAGCACTACATGTTGTATTTTGCTGTTGAAAGCACAGGTTAAAGTGTTACATTAATCTCTGTCTGTCTGAGAAATTATTTGAAAAGGAGCTGGTGAGTAAAATGTTATTGTAGATTATGTGAATAATTTACTGTCTTTTCTTTCAAAACCTTGTGTCACCAAGCGATTTTAAAAATGAGCTGTAAGTTTATTTTGAAATGAAAGAACGGGCCTCACGAGAAGGTTTATTACTCTATAAAAATGAGTAATAGAGTGAATTAAAGTGTCAGTCGACTGATTTCTTCTCGTGCCTCGGATTTCTTCTTTTCTTACAAAGGAATGCAATCTGTGCTTTTGATTTCTGGTCTCGCTCCTTTGTTCGAGTGAAAATTCGTGATGACTGCGGTGGTTTTAAAAAATCTTCCTTCCCCTTCTCCTCCTCCCTTCCCATGATTCTCTGATTAGATTCCTGAAATGCAGACAGGAAAAGAATTTGGGAGGACAGAAACTTCCACCCCGTCTGTCTCCTCCTTCGTCCCGTGTTAACGCTTGCCTGTTTTAAAAAAGGAAAAAAAAAAAAAAAAAAGAGGGTTAAAGGGAGCCATTTCCTGTCGTGAAAAAGTTTTGAATCTGAACCACGTAAAGAATGTCAGACAGCGAGAAGCTGTGTTAGAGTTGGGGTTGATAAACATCTGGAGATTGTGTCATGTTGCGCCTCGGTCTGGCATGAAAAAGAGGATTAGAAAACAAGTACAGCGTGAAATGCATCTCCCACTCACTCTGACTCTGTCTTTGTCTTTCAGGGGAATCTGGCCTCGGGAAGTCGACGCTGATCAACTCACTCTTTCTGACAGACCTGTACTCCCCTGAATACCCGGGTCCTTCACATAGAATTAAAAAAACTGTACAGGTAATTGTGGATTCATCCCTTTTTTCTTTGTGTGCCACTGATTGAATTTAAATCTCAGAAAGAGCCAAAGGTTAGGTTACCTTCACCCTGACACCGGCCGGTTAAAGTGTCAGAGCCTGAGGCTGCTATAACACAGGTGTGCCCTAACCTCTCTCTGTTTTCTTTCAGCATTGCAGCCATCCACTAAATAGTTGCTGTGTGAGATCTTGTTTTGTGAGGCTGTTGCCACCCATGTGTTTGTGTTAGACCGTGAAACCGGTTCATCTGCTTTAACAAAGAGATGCCAAAGGCAAAGATGTGTCATAATTTAAAATTAGGCAATGTAATGTAATGAGATCATTAGGTCTTAAAGTTGTAACAACACATCCTTGTGCACAAAGCTTCTGACGAGATTTCCTGTTTGAACATTTAAATTCATGCCATAACTCAAGTTTTTTTGTATATTTGTTTTGGCATGTATTTTACACAAAAATCTGCCTCAAAATCAGGAAACATTCCTGTGATTCTGATTACGCCATCACGATTCGCACACCTCGAACTACAGGCCCAAGACTTCTGATGATGATTTCATCTGAAAGGAATTCCCAGAGCTAATCCTTCAACAGTGAAAAGGAAATTCGCAGAGTGTGGCAACCATTCACAACCCAAGCCTCTGTTCACAGAGCTAAGGAGGGCCGATCACAATTTGAAACATTTTCAGAAAAATAAATAATATTAACATTATAAAATAAATGCAGACAAAATAAGAAATGAACAGCGAAATTATGAAATAATCTTAAAAATAACCTCATAAAAATAACCTCAATAAAAACGTTTGAGGAACTGTCTTTTGGCACTTCTGCATTGGCTTCACTCCACAGCCACAGAGGATGCTGCCTGATCGTGACTGACAAAGACTCTATGATTAAAAAGAGGCATTAAAATGGTCGTTGAAAGAGGTTATTCTTGAACAAAATGCCCTGAAATAAACTCATACACATCATCATACACACTGTGTGTGTGTGCTATAAAATGTATCGGATCATTTCACAATTTAATGTCTCGATTACATATTCTGGCTGCATTCCTGTGATTATTTGTTTCATAATGTTCTACTCAGTCATTTAATTTGTCACCTTGCATCTCCATATCGAGCCAGGATGAATTTTACACCATGAATTAGTGCAAGTGGAAGCAGAAAAACAGCATACTATTACAAATACTATGTATTCTTAGTATAATTATCTCTAATTAGCCCAAAATTGTTTACAATTTAAGTAGTAATCGATCAATAATGACTCAAAAAAAACATCTTAAAACAGCAGTCCTAAAAAGCACAGCATTTCTCCATGTTAATGACTGCTTATTATGCCGGACCAGGACCACCAGACTGGGTCTAACTGTTTGGGGTCTGCAGAAAGGAGGCCCACGGCTGCAGCAAAGCTCTGCTCAGGACAGAAGCTCTTTTATGTGGGCTGCTGGAGTAAATGAAATGCACAAGAGAGGACATGAAATGTGTGGAGAGTAAATAACAGCAGATAGATGTGATGTGATGTGATGTGATGTGATGTGATGTGAACAAGGCTACCTTATTGATTTGATACTCTTGGTTTGTGGGTAAGCGTCTGTGTGTGTGTGTGTGTGTGTGTGTGTGTGGGCTCTCTCTGCTTCTGTACTGTGAATGAATGAGGTTGCGCTCCAGTCAGAGTACACGTGTAAATCAGAAGCAGTAAGTAGCAGGTGAAAGTGAAGGAGTAGGTTAACTCTTAATGATTAATCTGAAACAGCATGCTGAGAGGAGAAGCTGATATATAGTGTGTGCATACAGCTGGAGTGCATGACAGTAGAGAGTTTAGTCTAGCTGCGATGGCCGGTGGCTATGCTTGATTGGACACGGACATCTCTGTAAACATTTACTTCTGTGGACTCCACAAGACTCGAGTGTAAACATCGGGGATAATACTGTTTCTCTTGAAGAAGCAGCATCTTATAACTGTTTATAGATTATAATCCTAAACATTTGCATTATATAGATGAATGCATGACGTGGACACATTCCATGCAATGCAATTAACCAACCATGTGTTTGGTATTACGAAGTCAGATGTCATTGTTCATTGTCTTTCTTAGTTTTCTTTATTAACCCTGTGTCCAACGTTTCCCCCCATTCTTCGTCTCAGTGTCAGGGTGCATTCATATTCACCGCAGGGTTGTCCAGCAGTGCGAGGAGGGTGAACTGCTGTGAATCAGCCAGAAAATGACTTTATTTAGCTGATTAACCGGCTTTATTGATGCTGCTCGCTCGCTCTCATTCACTGTCTATATCGTTTAACTAATGCTCTCTCTCTCTCTCAAATCATCGGACACAAACCAAATTAAACTTCTTTGTGTCACTGTTTTGCAGTGTAAATGCGAGCCAGACTCAGATTTAGAAGTTGGGTACATGAAATAAACTAAGCCAGAACACACAACAGGTGGAGTATCATAGTTTAGTTCATGAATCCACCTGGATAGAGGATAGATACTGAGAGGTTTGACCAATCTGAGCATCTGATTGTCGTCCGCAACATGAAGTGGGGCTGCGTTTTTTTTCCAAAAGCTGCATCCAGCTCATGTTCTCTGCAGCCAAAACAGTACCCCCACTCAAATGAACAGATTGTGTCTGAATGCGGCTTAATTCAGTCAAATCTGAACAAGTGACAGGAATCAACTATTTCCAATGATAGCACTATCTCCGCAGATAGACGTCAATAAATCTGCTTATATTATCTGTATAATTCCCTCATATTAAAGACCTAAACCTAACCCTGATAACTCCAGATCTTGCCTCATATTTGTCACATTTAAATGCTTCATCATATTAAAGTCATATTAAAGTAGTTTTTATGGGAGAGAAAAGTTCTACGCTGACATGTCAGTTGTTAGGATTGTACCATGCTCTTGTGAAAAAGAGAGAGTGAAAACGGAACAAAAACTGCCCTGTGGTCGTCTTCGTTTGACTGAGACAGAAACAGAATATCATGTGTCGACTCTGACAGACAGGTATCTGTAATGTTTGAAAAGAGGCTCATGTTGATCCCACATATTGAGAAACATACTGGAAATCCATCCTCGGAGCTACAGCCGCCTTCATTCAACAGATCAGGTTTAAGCAGTACAGTTTCCTGTGTCTCAATGATGGTTAAGTCTCTTACAGCTCCTTTTTTTTAAAGTGTACTACACAAAACCTCAAACAAACAGACAACTTCCTGTGATGATGTACTGATAAAACAAGGCACGTGTCTTTAGTATACAGTACACTGCCCTTCCCCATTCCAGGAAAAGAAGAACAGTATGACTCTCTGGTGACTGATCACACAGGCACTAGTTGAATCCATGTGCGTTACAGACCTCCTGTGATAGATTTGTCATCACTTTGTCATACAGTGTATGAAACTCATGATGTAGTGCTTTAAAGATGGATTTTGATTGCCGCCACCCAAACGCTGACTTCTCTTTGAAGCTGAAAAGCATTGTGTGACTGGTCCTTTTTATATTGCGTGATAAACTAGTTTCAAGTCTGTTGCTCCTCTGACCACACCTATCATCAAAAGCATTGTGCCTGTGTAATGCTACCTATGTCAGTCACCCAGCACGTTTATTCAGGTCAGATGTCAGGAAGTGAGTTGGGCCTTTGAGGAAAACAGGTTTTATGTCCTGGCTTCTATTATGTTATGAAGGGCTATATTTAACTCAGTTAACCACTTTAATCTTTTGTGTTTGACTTAAAAGTGACAGTGGTGGAGCTTGTTATAGTTTACACTATTGTTACTTGTTATGACTTCTGTTCAAAGAAATATAATCACGATCAATAGATGGCACAGTGAAGTGACTGTACAGGTCATTTTCAAACTTAAAAAAGGGCTCCGTATTTCTTTTAAGGTAACTACCGAAATTACCTAATACCAAGTAATATCAGAACTTCGTCAAACAATACCCGCATTCAGTCCCTTTTCTACCCAGATCTAGGAAACACTGGTTATTTGTATAGTTTTGCTCGCAGCTAATCACCTCAAGCGTCTTTTGATTAATTGCGATGTATTATTGGCTGGCTTTGGCCGCTACAGATAGCTAGCAGCTACATACAGTCGACAGTGGTTAAGTCGAGCGCTGTGTATTTGGAGTTGGTGGTTCAGCGTGCTGAGATGCCAGCAAAACGTGCAAAAGTACAGCTTGATTTAACACGTTTGTTACGTGTTATGTTATGAGCCCGTGACATTTTCTGCTGGAAACAGTTGTCTATGATCAATAGATGGCACAGTGAAGTGAGTATACAGACTGTACATGTACATATTGTTAAGTAGGCCTCTGTATTGGTCCAGGATAGCTCTTATGGTATTGATCAAAATAACCTAGTACCAAGTTATATCAAAGTTTCGTCAAACGATACCAGCATTCGATCCCTTTTCTACCCATGCCACCTAAATGGGCGAAAGTGTGGCTATACTACATGCCTGTAAAGGAAAAATAAATGCATACAATTCAGAAAGATATTGAAAAATTGAGTAGCAGAATGAAGTGTGGAGAAAACTTTACCGTGTTCCCAAAACAAATGGCTCCTTCGAAACCAAGCATCTAGTGAAGTATTCTGTTGGCATTGTGGTTATTTTTTTAAATAATATTGAGCCTTGTTGTTTCGGTATCAATCCCAAAGTATTGTTATTGGCTTCAGTGATTTCTAGCCATACCCAGCTCTACGTTTTTCCCCCACCAGACGATGCTTCCCGTCAAAAATGTCTCGCTGTAGGTTGAACATGTGTTAAATCACGCAGAAACAAACATCAAAGTTGCAGGTGTGACTGTGAATGAAGCTGCTACCAGCAGTGAGAGTGAACGCACTACAGGCATGTGGTTTATGCATCCTGAGTCTTTCGATCTTTGATGCCGTTTGCAGTGACGGTGCAGACGATAAGGGGGGTTTGGCAGTTTCCTCAAATAGAGCGCACAGCTGCATACTTTGACTCCGGCTTCCTTTTGAAGAGTGAAAGGTGATAGTGTTGGTGTGACGGAGCTCCGACAGGCTCCCCTCTCTCCTGTCCTCTGTTTGCACTAAGGGAATGCACTAAGGGAATTCACTTTGGGCCGGTGTACAGTAGATCAGCTGCATGATGAGGATCTTCCCTTCACCTGTTCCTTGTGATCTACTACTTTACTGTAAATCTCCTCTAATCCCTGGAAACACACCGAGGGGCTCTGTCTGCCCTTTCCCCACGGCTGCTTCCAATTTGTTTACCTGCCTATTACACCTCCTCAGCACTTATTAAAAGTTTAAATAAGATTTAGACGCTGTGTCTGCACGCTTATGTCGAATTCCAGACTCTATGTTGGGGGATTCCTCGAGGTTTCCAGTCCCAAAGGAAGAAATCGAGAGCTCAAGTATTTACTTAAAATTAAATATACTATATTTGTGTGTTGTTTATCCTTGCAAGGACCGAGACAATAAAACAGAGTTCTTCTTTTTTCTCTTTCCAAGAACCACAAACTAATTGCATTTCAAATAATTGTGGCCACTTTTTTTTCCCAAGTTATGCCAAAGAATGTGATTAAACCCAGAGGAATGCTGCGTGTAATAAAATCCAATTTATTATTTAAAAAGAAAAAAGAGGAAGATGACAGGTGGTGTTAATGTTAGAGGCGATAGACGAGGGCAGATGTCTGTCGTTGTTCCTGTTTTAATAAGGCTCGGTGAGGCTGCAGAGCATACAAGGACAGACACTTGGTGATTAGCCAGCAAACTGCCTTATGCCCTGAGCTCTGTCTTGTCCTGCCAATGCACAGACATGTCTCGCCTTTTTTTTATCAGTCGCTCCCTCGTTCCTGCTACAGTGGAATTATAGAGATTAAAATAACAAGATAATCTGATGGGAGTCAGAATGACACAAAGGGCAGGGTATCTGTCTTATTTTCAGCGAACGCCGTGTCCACTCCCATCTAGATCGGCAGTTTCAGCCTTTACTGTTAGTAAAGACTCCAGTTTGTGTTGTTGTGACTGCTGACTGAACGGTGACAACAATGAACATACATGTACAAACATTAACATTTAACTTCATAAATCATAACAGAAGTTATCTCATGACCTTTCCATATAGAGCTGGTCTAGACAGAACTGTTATTATATTTTTAACAGACACTTTCCACCACGAGGAAGCACTTGGCGACGGTGGAAAAGGCAGAAACCTCAAGCAAAACTGAGCTCACTGGTGGAAATATGATAATTCTAAACTTTAATGGAGATATAACTAATAGTAGTAATAATGACGATAATAATACTAATAATAGTAGCTTTTCTAGACATCAAGCTGGACCTGAGCAGCAGGCTTGACCAATCGCCAATTTAGGCGTAGCCACGATCAATGACAACCTGCACTCAGTGTAGTCACAGTTACTCTGATGATTGTGATATTTCTGGGTGTGGTACTATAGAGTTGGATAATGTGACAATAACAATAACTTGAGATGATATGCTGTGTCTGTTGTCAGATTGGCATCAAAGTAAAGAAATGCCTCCGATGTCCCAACTGTCTTGTTATCGTCTAATTTAGAAATAGTTTGACTGAAAGTTTATTTACCAGCTTTTTCCGGCCACTTGCACTCGCACTTGTTTTCCTTTAATGGTTTGTTTCATATTTGCATTTTGACATGATGCCATGCCCCGGTGACATAGGTGTTAAGCAACAACTATGAATTGCAACATCCCTGATTCACGCCCAACTGCGGCTTTAGTTGCATGTCATCCTGACATTATCTAAAGATGTTTTACTACATGAATTACAGGCATATCATACTATATACATATGTTTTGAATTTAGTAAACAACCATAATTGTATGCTCACCTTGTAGTGCGCCCCATATACAAAGTCTCAGTCCTTACCAGAGCTGCCCAAAGTTTCCTGTCACTCTTCTTCAGCTGCTACTGTCAAACAAAGGCTCAAAATTTGCATAATATTTCTGCTCAGAAACGGATAACATGATGAGTTATTGTGGTGACATCAATGAAACTGCTCAGCCTGAAAAACAGGATGCAATGTCACAGTTTTCACAGAATGTGATAAAAATTGAGCAGAGCGATCACAAACTCTAACAGTCTGTTAGATCGATGGTGCAGTTTGTAGTCTGGTAGTGTTGTATTGTACTAAAGACGTGATGACATGTCGTTAGAGTAATGATTTTCGTTTCAAACCGGCAGATCATAAACAGGAAACACATTCTTGAAATTGGGCTGCAACTGAAGCGAATAAGTAAACACAGTATTCACACAGGAAGTGTATAAATGCGCTCCATCATGTGTAGTTTGTCTTTACTTTTACATTATATTACAGCTAATTTAGCTTGCAGTCCTGTGATCCAGTCAGACACTGTTAGTGGCTTCAGCGCTGACGTCTTCTATTACTGTCCTTGTGCGACGTGATGCATCCCAGTCTTGTTGTTCCTTTTCCCATGAGCTCACTGTCTGTGGGCAGCCTGTCTGGTTAATAGGCATGTCTGTAGCTTGACTCATCCTGTTATGCAGCAGCAGAAGAAGAAGACGAGAGACACTGCAGCATTCTTCAGTGTTGTCCACTCAGCAGTCCTGCACTTTTAATTTAAAGTTTGTTTCAAAGCACCATCGCTGACTTATCTCAGATACTGCTTCACCCGCTTGGTTATCCTCTAAGTGTGACACGCTCTTATCTATATCAGCCTGTTCAGATCTGCATAGACATTTCTAGTATCACAGGCGTCATTCCTACACAGTCATGTGGTTAAAAAGGTATTTCGAATACTGCACACACTCACATAGACCCAGTACGATTTAACCACCTCGCAGAGGTTTTCATTTTCACCCTCGTCCGTATATAAAATAAAGTATATTTAATCTAGAATAGCTCATTTGTTAGTTGAACTTGCACTCGCTGTATGGTAGTTGTTTCTTGGTGTCAGTGTGGTCAGCCCAGCCTCCCAGTAGCAGCTCTGTGGGGTCAGAGGTCAGTTTAAAGACAGGCCAGACTGTGATAGATTTCAGTACATGGCACATGCCACTAAGAAGTGGTGGGTGGGGGTCACAGGGGGTTAAGGTCTGCTATAAAAGCTTTGCTACAGGGAAGTCTGTGTGATAGATTGGAAAACAGTTGGAACAAACGCCAAAGGAGAGCAAACCTGCAGCCACCCAGGTGTGGAGGAAGAAGAGGAGATAAATGGGTCTTTTTACAGCAGACATTTTGACTTGTCATAGAAGTAAAAGCACAATTGTAATTAACAACAGTACCAGTTCCAGGACAATGGTTATGTCTTGTTAAGACACCTAAAGGGGCCATGGAAACTGAGCCACAAGTCTTTGTTAATTACATCTCTGCATCTCTGTGGCGAGTCAAAAAAGGGCTCCAGCAGTAGATAAAATCTACTATTATTGTATGTTATATAGCAGTATGATATGATACAAACAAGGTCCTTCAATCATTCGGGAGGGGGTGACACTTCCTGGGTGTTCTATCGTCTATCATTTTACTTTAGGGTGCCATGTATCCTTGGCTTCAGCTTGACTTGACACACTTTTGGTACCAGGTATTTTACTGAAACTACCCTGACATCATCTTCAACGCTTCGTTGCTAGTTTTGCAGTTCAGTGATTTTAAGGCGAGACTTAGTTTGTTGAAACACCTCGTGTTTCTTCATCTACAATGACACAGCTGGTGATTCAACTGACAGAATGAGATCAGACTCTGAGATTTGAATCATTGATGTTCAGCCCTAGACTTTATCCACTACTACTACTACTACTACTACTACTACTACTACTACTACTACTACTACTACTACTACTACTACTACTACTACTACCACACCAAAACAAAAAGTCTGGACAGCGTAGATTCATAAAGGAGACTCCGCACCAAGCTTCCTTTTGTCCAACTTTCTCTTGACTCATTTGTCCTTGTTTGAGGAGCACTGTTGTCCTGTATGAATGTGGTTTCGCTGTGTAACTGACATGTGGTGTGGTGAGTGTGCAGGCCTACCCCAGTCAGTGAGCATACCAGAGGCTTTCTGTGGTGCTCCTTAAGTGTAAGGTATCGGCTCAGTTAAGCTGAGGTTAAACTCAAATGTGGCCTGCCCTCAGGGAGAGAAGACTACAACTTTACTACACAAACACTCATTTTTCTCTCAAG
Source organism: Argyrosomus regius (assembly GCA_946959425.1). Classification (NCBI taxonomy): domain Eukaryota; kingdom Metazoa; phylum Chordata; class Actinopteri; family Sciaenidae; genus Argyrosomus; species Argyrosomus regius. Next base: position 7,368,161 of record OX336899.1, on the reverse strand, counting down.
TCATCAGCTGAAAAGAAAATGTTCAGACTTGGACTAGAATCAAAGGTTTTACAGTACACCGCGTATGTATTTTAGGGAGTGTTGTAATGTCAGTGTTTGTCTGCTAACTGCTGCGTGGACCTGGCTTGACCTCGGTGAAGGTTTCTCGTCACTCACACTCAGTCTGCAGAAGCTCTGAAGTCTCTGATATGAAAGACTCACAGACAAGGTCCTGGTTGAGATCTGCTGATTACATCAAAGTTCATCTGCTGATCACGAGTTGTGCCTCGACCCCACGCTGATCAAAGCCCGGCCCTTCTGGCCCTCTGATGTGTTCAGAGGCAGCTTTGTTCACCACGTTCTTCATCTGTCCAACGCTCTGCATAGATCTTGGATTAGATACTCAGTAGTTGCGAAATAGTTTTGGCTCAATTAGTTTGCAGAGCTGTTTTTAGTGCAGTCTGCAAGTACATTGAGTTAGTGAAGACGTAGCCAGCTGATGTCAGTGGCGGGCGGTATTTGATTATTAATGTAAATAAGTAAATAAACCGTATTTGACCATAATTTCTTGATTTGTGTCTCTGCAGGTGGAACAGTCGAAGGTTCTGGTAAAGGAAGGAGGAGTGCAGCTTCTGCTCACCATCGTAGACACCCCCGGCTTTGGTGATGCTGTTGACAACAGTAACTGGTGAGTTCAACCATCTGTCATTGGTTAACATAAGTTAATATTATAATTGTACCTGACATTGATGTGAATAATTTGTGGTCCTCAGTTGGCAGCCGGTCATCGACCACATCGACAGTAAGTTTGAGGACTACCTCAACGCAGAGTCCCGGGTCAACAGACGGCTGATGCCAGACAGCAGAGTGCAGTGCTGCCTGTATTTCATCGCTCCGTCTGGGCATGGGTAGGTACAAAGTCATGGAGCTTTTAAAGCTGTGTTTGGAATAGGGAAGTTTACACACCGACCACTTCAGTACAATGTAGCAATGTTATGTTCAGACTTGTTTTAGTGGCTCTAGATGGTAAACAATTGGTCCTGTCTTGATTCTGGCTGCAACACGGGTGCTGGAGCTGATCGTGGCCACTTTAGGCAATGCTTAGGATTCAACCACCAAGCTTAGACCGTGCCAGGAAGGAGGTTAGACACAAGAATGGCACAGAGCATCTGGTCAATTTTCAAATTAAAACACCGTGTGCAAACTCCTTTACACAAGTAAAACAGACCAACAGTCCAAAAAGAAACACTTTTCACCCATGGTAGAAGCACAAAAACCAGGGAAAACTTTACTTCTGAAATTTAGATGTGACGTCTTAGAGCTGCATGACACCAAGATGTTCGGCAGTGTGTTTAACATACTCGGCCAACTTGTTAAGGTGGATATTGTGATTAAGGGGTCTCTTGATATTTAGCAGTCAGTAGTCATATCTAAGAATGCATGTAGGTGGATTAGGAAAAGCTATCAGGGCCCAGGATTGATCCCTGAGGAACGCCACAGGAGACACCAGCTATGAAGGTTGAGAAATTGCCCAAATTTACCTCAAAGAACCTGCCAGTAAAGTAAGATGTCAATGTGTGAGGCTGTTATTGAGGAGGTTTTCCCCTCACGTCATTGTGGACTCCAGGGGGAACACATGGGAGGAAATAAGCAACATAGCTGCAGATTTCAGCTGTTGTGTTTCAGTGTTTGCTCCCCTGCTGCTCCATTCTCTGGCCAACAGCTAAGTAGACCAAACCCAGCCAGCTCTGCCTGTGGCCTCCTACCGGGCTACCAAGCAGGAATAACATTGGTGTAATCTGTCCTGAGCTTGTTGACCTGGAGACCCCATTCCTCCCATCTGTGTCTTGGCTCTGGAGGCTGCCAAGCACTCACAGTCACACAGACACACAGAGTTGGCCTGACTGTTTGCACACACTCGACCGCACTCTGCTGCCTACAACAAAAGGTGGTCTTTGCTGTTGAGCCTGTTGGCCAACAGTGACCCAGTGTGGGTTACTGACCGCAGAGTGCCATATGGGCCTATTAATTTTCTTCATGTACCCTGGAGCTGTGTGTGTGTGTGTACTTATGTAAGTGTCTCAGTGTTACACTAAAACATTAGACCAGCATCAGCGTTTAACAACTGTGAAATTCACAGCACAGACTCCAGGGGGTTATAAGGCTGGTTGTATTTGTTAATAATCCGGCTCTGCTGTAATGTTTTTAAATAGACCTTTGAGAAATACTTTTCATGAATGTACATGCATTTAGATGCTGGTGGAAATTTATGGATCCATAAAGTAAACATTTGTCTCTAGAGTGTATTTTCACTCCCTCCAGGAAATAAGTTCTTCATTTACTGATGGATTTATTCGTCTCTTAATTGCACCTCATCACCCTCATCAATCCACGGTCGAGCTGTTACTAGATTATATAGGACAATATTCAACATAAAGATACATTCATTTAACATAGACTCTTCAGGGACTAAGTATACATGACAAAACAAACGTAAATAAACAGACCTCACTGGCCCACTTAAACAAAATATAATCTTCAAAAATTTTAAATACAAAGTCACTCAACACTTAAACGGAGCTTAAAACTTCTTCGCCTTGTATGCTTTCTGGAAGGAAAATTCCCGTAGTAAAATGTGTCCCTGCACCATACGTTAATAATAAATAAATACTGTTGTCAAAGTGGGAATAATGTGCAGTTTGAACACTGAAACTAAGAAAAGTTTCACCATCCCAGGACACACAGGTGATTTTACTCATCCACTATCAACAACAGATGTTTTTCACTCAGTGCACCGCATGATAAATGGATTATGAATACATAATACACTGTAATCATGTTACATGTTTGTACATCGGCTGTTTTTCAATGTTTGTAGTCAAGTCTGATAAGCTACTACAGTGTTATGGATACAGATGAAGACTAGCCAGATACTGTTGTGGTACAACTATAGCATACTTTAGGAACTTATGTTAACCACAGCAAGCTTTGTATTAGAGGACAACTCGGGGGTAAAATGATTTGTAAAAAATTATTTTGTTATCACTGGTTTTCTGGATTATTGTGGGAAATTGCAGTAATTACAAAAAATATATAGAAACCCTCTTTATGCTTGGAGAGAGTGAGGCTTCCAGTCCTTGTGCTAAGCTAACCACATCCTCCAGCTCTGTACATGCAGACATGAGTGGGAATGATCTCACACAAGGAAAGAAGGCACCAATGTCAACTACATGCTGCTTAAATCTAAACACTATTGTTATCAGCCATCAAAAAAATTCAGTCAAACCCTTTTGTGACTAGTTTGAAGACTTTTATACGTATATTTTGTCCAAATAGAGCCGTGTGTACTCTCGGTGACCTGACAGCAACACACAGATAAACACATATACAATAGTAAAACATTATGACATTTGAGTCGGAACAGACAGATTTACAATGCTGTCTGGTCCATCCAGATGTTCACTTTGAGGTCAGCCCGGCCATGAAACCTGACATCCAGCTGTGTGTGTGACAGCACTGAGCCCTGCAGCTCCACGCTCTGACCTTTTAAACCGTCTCTTCTCTCTTTGCTTCTCCTTCTCCAGACTGAAGCCGCTCGATATCGAGTTCATGAAACGGTTACATGAAAAAGTAAACATCATCCCTCTCATCGCCAAAGCCGACACAATGACTCCTGAGGAGTGTCAACAGTTCAAGAAACAGGTGTGTGTGTGTGTGTTACTTCTGTCTTCTGTTAATGTGGCTACATGAGCCAGTGTCAGCGCATATCCTCTCTGCAGTGCAGTCAACATCCTGTCTGCTTCACGTATCTTCATGTTGATCAGATACAAGCCGAAATTGAAAGTTTCATTGTCGTGAAAGATATTAACGGATCTCTCTTCTTTCCGTCTTCATTCAGCTTCTTGTCTAATTTGTTTATCTTGAACTAGTTACTTTATTAGATGAAATTAAATTATGTGATTTGATAAACAAAATGATCCAAACTCAGAGGAAAACCTTTTTATTTTGGATGACCTCTCTTCCTGTCTACTTTAAAAATAAGTATCTGAACATTTTTATTCTGAACTGTGTTCTTTCATAAACACAATGCTAATTAATGCAGCATTAATATTTGATCAACAATGGCCACAAACCAGTGCTCTCTTAATTTACAAGATAGATTATTTGATCACTTTAATCGACCTTTAACTTGTGATATCAACTTGGGGTTTAAAATCTGGGGATCCCGGGGATCGAACCACCGATTAACCCGCTCTACCTCCTGCTACATTTCAGAAGTTAGGATTATTTTGTTGTAAGAAATGAAGGTTTTGTAGAGAAACATGTTTATTCCTCAAAGTCTGGTATTAAAAACAGTATTTGGTACAGAAACTCAGATACTGTACAAACACAACCAACAAATTTCAAATCATACCGTGGTCTAATAAAAGCCAACACGAGTCCACTTTATTTATTTAATTATACGTCACAAGCTTAAACAGGAAACCACTGTTGAAGGCTTCAGTTGTGCTGTTTATTTATCTTCATGTTGTGTTTGAGGACAGCTCATTGTATTGATGCACAGATATTGCATCGATAAAACGATACTGTGTGTGTGCGTGTGCCGAATAAATAGGTAGACTCCTCTCCGGTGTGTATTGACGAACCTTCAGCGTGACTATCGATGTTTCTGGATCTGTTTGTCCCACATCCAGCTCACTACACTACACTACACCACCTCTCTGTTGTTCGCAGATCATGAAAGAAATCCAGGAGCACAAAATCAAAATCTACGAGTTCCCAGAGACAGATGACGAGGAGGAGATGAAGATGGTCAGGAAAATCAAGGTTTGTTCTTCTGAAGCAACTCTCCTTTGAAACATTAAATCAAAGTGCCTCTGTGGTGATTTATGTCATTCGTGCTATGTTTATCTGTCTGTGTGTGTATGTGTGTGTGTGTGTAGGGCACAGCCACAGCCTGCAGTGTATTTTTAGCCATTGTGCGTAAGCTATGCAACAGTTGTGTCCCCTCCCTCCTCTCCGCAGGATCGTTTACCCTTGGCTGTAGTCGGTAGCAACACCATTATCGAGGTCAACGGAAAGCGAGTGCGCGGGAGACAGTACCCCTGGGGTGTGGCTGAAGGTGAGAGGTCGAAGGTCAACCGATCCCGGGCCTGTCAATCGATCGACTAAGTGGAGCCTCTCGCTCCCTCAGACACACACGTGCAAACACACTGATATTTCCACAGTTCCAGGCATCATGTGTGGATGGTTTGCAAAGCGGTAACACAATCCATGTGCTCTTGTTTTGCTTACATCCTGATATTTACCACACACACACACATGCGCACACTATGGTACACACTGTGTTATTGCATAACCACGTTGATAGTAGACAGATTGCATCAGCATGAGGCGCTCTGGAACAAATTATTTCAAAGATAATTTGTTTATTTTTTGTGTGGCATTTTATGGAATATTATAAAATAGTTCAGACAAGAGGCATACCACACAGGGACTTTGTTAATGTAACGAAGTGATACATGCATTTCAGTCATCATCAAACTTGATAGATTGTAACAAACTTTGCAAACTAAGTTTCAAAACACACTCAAGGATCAACCATTCATTGCTGTTAAAAACTGAATACAATCAGCTGATAATAAACCTGATCAGCCACCATCAGTAATAAAAACACAACCAATAACTAACAGAACTCAGCGTCAGACAACCGTATCATACTTAACAGTTTCCTAATGTTTCTGTTGTGTTGAGAAAATGTTAAAAAAATAAACATTTAAGCAGTTTGAATTAAACTAAAGGTCCAAAAAACTAGAGCATCACTCTAGAAACACAAGATAAAGGACGTCATATGTCGACAGTCTTGTTAATTCTGCATCAATATAATTCATAAAGATGAACTGCATAACTGGCTCCTTACTTCCTCTTTGGTGGTTATAATTAGCAACATGACACCGCTGGATGGCACTAAATTCTACACACTGGTCTTTAACATGAACAAAATACAAAGCATGCAAAAGAAAACTGAATGAAAACTATAGTTCTAAAAAATCTAAACTGGGCTGATAATCATTTCATTGTGGTTAGTAGTGGAGAATTGTTTGATTCATATCTGAAGGAAGAGAAACTGTGAGCTGTCTCATCACATTTACATTTGCTTTAAGTACGTATGTAGGATTTCTAGAATAACAAGATGAAATATATGTTACTGTAAAAGTGAGATATTGGCCAGGAAACGTAGGAGAGCAGCAGGGTGTCGGTTCTTTAGCTGTGCTCGGTCGCTCAGAATTTGAAACACGAGGGTTTAGTTTATGCGTTGAACCCGTCTGGCCTCAAGGACACGCATGTTTCAGTGAGCTACACTGGATGTAAACAGATTATAAGATTACTCCACGGTAGCTTTTATACATGACTGATAAAACGTCTGATAATAAGCACACAAACAGTTTATCGTCAGTCATTTTGTATGAACTGGCAGGGAGACAATCAGCTTCTGTGTTCTGTATGCTCCTGTAACATGAAGACAAACACAAATAAGCAATACTGATGATTTGAAAACAAAACCAGAGTCACCAGTGAGAAACTAGACATTTTTGTCTTCAGCTCCGGATATGAGAGCCGTGTTTAACCCGACACAGGAAGCTGCTGTCAGATCGTGGCGAGCTGTATGAAACATGACAACATATTAAAGTGATGAGGACACGACTGCAGTGCGAATGTGACTGAGCGTTGAGGTATTTACTGGAGCTAATGAATTGGAGGCAGCGAGGGGGGAAACATTCTCATCTTATAGATCCTGATGTGGTCGCCTCGGAGGAAAAACAACAGCACAGCTGAGGACAGTACGGCCTAGTGGATGACTCACAGGAGTACTACTATGAAACTGGTTTGCCACCAGTGTTTGCCGTCCATGGGGAGTGAGTTTTGGAATACCTCAAATGTTTTTGGCTGCATGTCAGCATAAATATGGAGAGAAGGCGGGAGAGAGAAAGAACGAACGACAGAGGGCAAGGTCTCTGAGAAGCTATGCAAGTCACTCCACCACAGCAGTCCTGAGAAACCTCAGAGGACTGTGGTGAGAAACTGGAGGAGGGACCCGAACGGCAGCACATGATGACACCTGCTGATGATTTGTGGTACTACAGACATCCACATGAGTGCTGCAGGGCCTTGAAAAGCCTGATAAAGTTAGCTCTGGAGTCCCCAAACCAACAAAAAGCAGCAAATGTGATTAATGGATAAAAAATATACCCAAATACTTTTATAAATAATCCAGTTAAGACAAATAAATGAAATCTTTAAGCAGATATGAGGATGGGGAAACTAAATAAAATGAGCTAGTAGAAGGGTTCAAGGATTTTCCATGTTTTTGTGTCTAAGGGGGACAACAAGTTTTGAAACTGATGCAATATTGAGCGAAAGCTCTGCGGCTGGCTGAAGTGAAACTGGCTAATCCTTTTGTGCCACTGCACACCTTCAGTTTCCATCCATTAAAAGTGCTTTTTTTTGCCACTGATGTGAAAATATTCTGGCTCTACAAGTTGTTTCTCTCTGATACCCGACCTCCTTCTCACTTCTCACTTCTCTCTTGATAATTTCACTGCCTTTTGTCGGTTTTCTGAACTCAAACTTAAGCTGTCCCACCAGCTGACTTTTGCTTCAAGGATAAAACACGATACTTTACTATTGGGCATACACATGCCTATATACATTTAAAGATCTAGTTTGTAAAATTATATTGGCAGAAATGGGATACAATATTCATATGTATGTTTTTATTAGAGTACAATCACCTAAAAAAAGAGGACTTGTTTTATTTTTGTTACCTTAAAATGAGACTTTTGTTGGTTCTGAAAACATTGTACTCACCAAAGTAACTGCTGAGACCTTTGAATATTTCATCATTTCTAAGAAGAAGTTGAGTAAGACATGAAGCCGAGCAGTCAGAGGATCAGACGTGTCAGTCAGAGTTATCTGGAAGCGAACAGGACCAGACTTACTGTAATTGTAAGCACACTCAGTTTTCCTGTGCAATGAGGGATTATACGGGAACTCCGATGTCAAGTTTTACCTCCAAACCTCCAAAAAGTGGTCCAGATATCATCTGAATCTTTGTGTTTGCTGTCCCATCTGGCCTATTTTTAGCCACATTCCAGGATCTCAGCAATCCTTGTGGTGAAGACAGTGTTATTGTACTTCGTAAATAATCCCTACAGGGATCAATTATGCTCATGTTCTGAATGTATCTAAACTGCTCTATTTGTCTCTTCGTACAGTGGAAAACGGAGAGCACTGTGATTTTACAATCCTCCGGAATATGCTCATCAGGTGAGTAAAAACAGTTCTCCTCTTCAGTACAAGACAGTCATAACTCTGTGGAAAACAAATCCCTGGTTCTGTAGTATCTTTACACTGACTCCAGTAAAATTTAAAAGACTACCACAGATTTGAGTCTATATCAGAGAGATAGCACTTCAAAAGGATGAAGGCTTGGAGATTGAAATAAAGTCTCCTCTAGTCTCTAGTAATTGGTACTTGAGAGAGAGTAAATGAGCTGTTTTATTTGACTCTTGTTCCAGGACCCACATGCAAGACCTGAAGGATGTGACAAACAATGTTCACTACGAAAACTACCGTAGCAGGAAGCTTGCTGCGGTCACCTACAACGGTGTGGACAACAATAAGACCAAGGGACAGCTAACCAAGTAAGTTCATCTGAACAGCAGAGATAGAAAGATTCTGAAATTACTGCAGTTATTGCTGAAATTAACTTGTTTGAAGATAATGCTGATTCTAGCAGGACCCTCTGAGCACCTCATTCATGTGTAACCATGGAGGAACCTACAGTTCAGAGGTCAAAGTCTGCTGCAATTGACCAGCAGATTAAAAGCTGGCAAGCTGTCACTTGGCCAGTCCAAACCCTTTAAGCCCATTCTTGGTCCAAACAAATCAGCACTAACCCCCTAACTAACAGACCACCAGTATCAGTCATGTCTAATCTGACGGTACTAACCAAGGCACCATCTGACTCCTAATCCACCGGCTGCAGCTGTCAATAATCACCAGCACACTCTCACAAAGCTAATGCATGGTTCATGGCAGCATGCTAAGTGTCTGTGCATTTGTTTGTTTTTAGACCTGAGACGGCTGACGGCATGTAAGTGTTCAACTTCACTTCTTTAAAACCTCTCCGAACGATGCATTTTCACTCCTATCTCTTTCCAGTTTCCTTTGCTTCATAGCATTATCTTTTTTTCACCCGCACCGCTTTGAAATGTATATTAGTTCAGTTTATTTGCACATTAATACAAAGAAAAATAGAAGGCAGCAATTACAGTGCAGAAGAGGAGAGAAGCCTGAAAAGTTTCAGTCTTCTCTAATTTTAGCAAAATAAAAATTACTCAACCAAAACAAAACAGGAAAACAACATTTCAACATTTCCTCATACACAGCCTTTTAGTGTCTTGAAATCGTTGTGTAAGATTGGTATCATCTACAAATAATTAAAGGAGAAGACTTCACTTGTCATAGCCAAGTTGCTAATGTATATCAAAAATAATAAAGGATCCATGATAGAGCCCTGGGGTACCCCACAAAGTGTTTTTAACATCTTAAGCAGCCATTAATTGTGAGAGCAACATCCTGCGCACATATTTCTTGCGTTTGGAGTGAGAGTACTGTTCTCCCAAATTTTTTTGAAAGACAGTTTGTACATATATTACAAAATGTCTAATACTAGAGACTGTTAATACAATCAAAAAATGTCTAAAAAGCTGGCTTGGACACTTTTCATTTCACAGTTTCATTACACATTTTTGTTAACCAAGAACTACCGTTTGCTAAATAGGACTAAACACAAAACGGCATTGCTGCCATTAGCTCACACCTCCACACAGCTAATGAACAAATTTTGCTAGCTAACTTGCCAAAGGGCTAATTTAACATTAATAACATATAAAAGATGCTTTTATTAGCCTTCATTAACATTGCTTATTAACATATCAGACAATAGGCTACCAGCTACTGTTGACCATAAGCTGAATGCCACCAAGATGGCTGCAGGAAGGTGTGTTTTTTCATCTCGACGTGATTGTAGCAGGGTATGGTTAGTATCAAAATCGCCTGATCTCCTGAGAAGCCCCCTGTCGCCTCCGAGCTACATCCCTCACTGGAAGCCGTCTGTTACAGAAGGCTTCCAGGGAAGGCAAGCAAGCTGGGCCTGTCCTCCTTCCCTCAACCTGCCTCTTGTCCTTTCATCAAGATCTTTTACAAGTGGGAGGGTTGGGAGGGCAAATCCACCTGGGATGTCACAGATGTCTGTATGTCAGTATGAACACCGGCTTGTGTTTGCAGGAGTCCTCTAGCCCAGATGGAGGAGGAGCGACGGGAGCACGTGTCCAAGATGAAGAAGATGGAGCAAGAAATGGAACAAGTGTTTGAGATGAAGGTCAAAGAGAAGCTCCAGAAGCTCAGAGACTCTGAGGCTGAGGTGACTAATGATGGTGTATTTTTGTGTGTGTTTATCAGTTTGTGTGTTTTTTTGTTTTTTTTTGTAAATTCTTAATTAACCTGTGTTTGTCCTCTCGTGTCCCTGCAGCTCCAGAGGCGTCACGAGCAAATGAAAAAGAACCTGGAGGCCCAGCACAAAGAACTGGAGGAGAAACGTCGTCAACACGAGGAGGAGAAAGCCAGCTGGGAGGCCCAGCAGAGGATCCTGGAACAGCAGAAACTAGACGCGTCCAGGTAAACACACCATCACATACGATGATCAGTAATAGAGTTCAAGAGAGGGGTTCGACTGGAGACTTAAGATTTCACTTACTGATTGATCACCATGGGGGAAAACATGACCAGACACACAAAATGTGACCAATAAAAACTAAAACTTTTGATTTAACTGGCTCCATTCGCCTACTGCAATTGGGAGTGATAGGACGGCTATCCAGAGCAGAGATCCAACATAAATAATAAAGTCCTTCACTATCCCACAGTACTGCTTTGTTTTCTTTTATGACTTGGGAATGAATTTCATTGCAGTGCGATGTTGCAACACTGGTTGTAGCGCCTTCCCACACCATCACACGGCACAAGCTCTCAGTAGATTGTCCAGTAAGCTTTCTTCACAGCTGTGGTCACACTCTGTGGTCACTTTGTGGTGTGGGCAAGTAAAAAGCACTCACTGCAGGTCAGTTTCTGGACATTCTGGAGCCCTGAGCACAATTATGATGCTTAAACACTAGAAGATTTCACCATTTTAAATTGAAGTTGATTCGACTTCTGGTCTGTGTCATGTTTTTATCTTTAATCACACTCTTTCACCACATCATGGACCAAATACTCAAGTTATCAACCAAACAGCGGCACTTTAGAGGTGCTCACGTCGTCACGGTTTATAGATGAGCAGCTAACTCGCTCACAGCGTTCTGTGGTCAGTGTTAACAGAGCACTGCTCTCACTGCAGAACAAACATCTGGATTTATAGCAGATTTATAAGAGTCAAAACGTCTGAATTTATTAGTTGTTTGATCCCGTGGATTGGCTCGCAGCATCTGTTTTTTTTTAACCTCGTCTAATACTCATGCAAATTTAAAGTCAGTTTTAAGATGTTGAGGAGGTTCTTCTCGTATCATATCAGTCTGTGAAGATGATTGTTTTGACTGCTCCTCTCTCGTCTCTTCTTGTGTTTACAGGACCTTGGAAAAGAACAAAAAGAAGAAGATATTTTAATAACTCTGGAGGACTTTCCTGATGTTACAGTGTATTATTTTTTTGCCAACCTGCCAGCCTTGATTGTCAGAACACCTGTCAATCAACTACATCCGCTGTTTGACCATATTACTGTGTAATAATCAAGTGAAAGCCAGGGGGCAGTATTGTCTGGACTCTGAATTTAACCAATCACTCCCCGCTCATCCTCATGTTCCCTAATTAAGAATTGTTATGATGTGTTTTGGATCTTTGCTCATAAAAAAACATATATTCACATAAAAAAAACATAACCAGTTTTTTCCCTTCATGACAAAGTTCAGAGTTCAGTCATTCTTTCCTCTTTTCTTCTTCTACTTTGGGAATGTTGGACGCTGCACTGCTCTGTGCTGCATCCTTTTTTTTTTTTTTTTAAGCCAAAAAACCAAACAAAGAGGTCGGCCTTTCACTTCCTGCACGTTAGCAGACAGCGTCAGGCTGAAGCTCACCTCAGGCACTGTTTTTGTTATATATGTATCTTTCAGTTCACTTATTTAGGTATCACATTTAATTATCCTCCCAAGATGTTATGCTCTTCCATCTCCTGTAATTGTAAATTGTATAACCAAAAACTGCAGTGTTTAACTTCATCATGTGTAACATTTTCTTACTTTTTGTTCATTTCTTTTTTGTCTTTTTTTTTTTTTTGTATTGGCCCTGGCTTAGAAATTGTGTTCATTTAGTTTCCAGTATCATCGCTGGTGTTTTCTATCCCTGCTCTTGGAAAGCAAACATGTATCGCTGACTTCACTCATGCTGAGTGTAACAATGTTAAAGAAAACTGCTCCTGAAGTGCTTTTACATGAATTTATTTGTACTTCTTGTGCAGATTCAACATGAAAAAATGTTTTTCCAACTGAATCAAATCTTTCCAGGGGCAGGATGTGGAAAGCTTGTGTTGGATGTTGGTGGGATGGGAAAGCTGGAGATGAGATGCTTCAGTCAAACAGACAGCGGTCAACTCAATAACTGTACCAAGCTGGCTTTCTTTACATCACATTTAGCACTGTTGGTGTACTGCATCTGTATTTTGTAATGTCTTGTTTTTAATTGTACAAAGTCACATAATAAAATTGTGATGGGATGATCTTGGCTAAATGTTTGAAAGATCTACAGTATGTGACCAAGTATGGAGATATCCCATGGACATTCAACTGTTGTTATAACAGCCTCCACTAATCTGTTTTCAGGCTTTCTACAATATGTTGGAACGTGGCTAGAAGAGCATTAGTGAAGTCCAGCACTGATTTTGGGTGATAAAGTCGGCGTTCCAGTTCATCCATCCATCCATCCATCCATCCATCCAGTTGAGTTCAGGACTCTGTGTAGTTCATCCACGCAAAAACTTGGAGAAACACTTGAGTTAAAACAGGGAAGTCTTCCCCAAAACTGTTGCAGCAAAGCTTGAAGCTCACTGCTGTCTCAAACAGTGTTTCTCAAACTTTTTACACCACATACCACCACAGGAAATACTAGACTCTCCAAGTACCAGCATTATGACAGAAGCAGCATAAGCCAGTAAGAAACAGACAGTCTAAGCAGGAGGTAGGTTCATTCCTATCAAGAATATTTAATGTCGACTGTTGTTGGATTGTGAATGGAAGCAGTTCAAGAACCGCAGTGGTGAAAAGTGCTGCTCTGGATTCACACTTGTTTTGCTAATATTTCTGGTTTGGAGCCACGTCTGCAGTTTTTTTTTTTTTCAATGTCCCAATTCCTACAACTACAATCTCATTCCAAGCAGGTTAAAAGCATACTCAAAACTGTCAGTATGCAAACTAAATCAAGTTGATAGAGTTTGATCGTGGTGTAGGATTTGAAGGAGTTGTTCATGCTTGAAAAACTTCAAACTAAATGTGAATGGTGGTGAAGTATTCTCAGAAAACACCTCAAAATGAAATCATTTTTGGACTAACATCTTGCTGTTACTATGAGACAGTAAAGTATGTTTACTGTTTCTTGCGTACTAAGTGCAAAAACATTATATAAAGATAAGTAAGAAGGGAGTAGTTAGTTGTTGTTAGCACAAAAAAAAACTAAATATTATAGTTGCTGCTCTTCCAGGATTCAAAGTGAAGAATTCTGAAGTCTGCATTGAGAAGTTTTACTTCCAGCAGGTGGCAGCATGAGACCTCACTGAAGTTCAGGGACTTTGCAAACCTTTGATCAGCCTTATCAATGTCTCTCTGAACTTTCACCATGACCCAGCTTTTTTTGTCTTGATGTACTCGAAACCTTAATTTGTGCCTAGTTAAGGATTCACAGCCAGCTTGTGTTGTCATAGCCTTTCACCCACTGAAAAGATCTTCCTTTGTAACCTCCTGTGTTCTGTCAGTCTGCCTAAACAAGTAAGATTAGAGGCTTTATCAGAAACACAGTTCACCTCGGTCTGAAAGTCTGTGAAGCGACAGCTGCCAACTTGGCACTGATGACACTGAAGGTTATAGTTTAAAGTAAGCTTGTTTTATCATTATTGTTATCATTATAGTTTCCTTGAATTAAATTAAGGTGTTGGTTGGGGTTATTTGAGGAATTTGGAGACCATTGTGTGCTCTTGAGTGGCTGCCAACAGTCCTTAAAGGAGGTTCTTGGGATTGCTGATGATATTCCAGGGGCATTGAGGGCCTACTAGAGGATTCTTGCAATATTGAGGGGTCCTTTTAGGGTCATGTAGGCTTTTTGAAGGAGCTCTTTGAGTTCTTGTGAAAGTTTCCGGAGTTCTTCAGGAGACTCTAGATGTTCTTGGTGCATTGTACCAGTTTCAGAGATTCTTGTGGTGGTTTCTGGGGTCACTGAGGAGGTTAAGGGGGTCCTTAAGTTAGTCTAAGGGGTCTTTAAGTGTTGTCGGGGTTCTTCTGAGGCTCTCAGGCCAATTTGAGTTCTCGGGGATCATAATAGGAATAGAAATAGGGTTCTTGAGGTGGTTCACATGGATAACGAGGTATTATAATACAAGGTATTGAAATAGGTCTTTAAGGGACTTGAGAGATTCTTGACAGATTTTGGGTTTGAGGAATCCTTACAGAGGCTCAAAAGCATGTTTAAGGAGTTGTAGTGGGTGGGGGTGTTCAGGGCTCATAAAGAGGGTTCTCAGGTTCATGAGAGCCCTTGACGTTCAGGTAGGTCTTGTAAAAGTCACAGGAGTTACAGGGGATTCTTGATGGCCCCTTGAACTCTTGTGGACATTCTAGGCTTTAGGGGCTTGTGGGGCTGTAGCGGTTGAGTGAATTCTTGGAGAGGTATGTGGTCATTGAAAATGTTTTATTAAGTTAGTTCCAAGGGGGTTTGAAGTGGTTCTCTAGGTTATTTGGGATAAGAGTCTTGACTTATTAGGATTACAGGGGTTCTTTACAGGAATCTTTGTGAAATCTGGTATTCCGGGAGGAGGTTTTGGGGGTCACTGAAGAGATTTCAGGTGGTTCTGAGGAGCTTTGAAGGGATTCTTTGAAGGATCTTTGAGGGATTTCATGGATTGTTAAGAGGGTTCTGGAGTCCTTGTCAGGGTACCATTTAGGTATTAGGTTATTCTTAAAGGCTTCTTGAGTTCTTCAGGTGACCTTAAAAGAGAACGGGTTCCAGCGAACACATTATAAACATGCCAAATATAAACATAATAATATTATTGATATTTTTTCTAGACATGTCCTTGGTGAGTATCATTTTCTCTAGTAATCATGAACCTTGGCAATAAAATAGTTTTTGCCAGACAAACAAAAACCCACAATTGTCAAGCTTTCTTTCCTCTTCATTTTATTATGTTTGGGTTTTTTTTTTTTTTTTAACAACACACATGCTTATATTATATAATAGATTGCAGAAGTTAACCATGTTTTCATATCCAACTAAAAGACTAAACAAGAAGGTTGCATATAATATCTCTGTATCACTCACTGTACAAAAAAGTGAATTGCTCATCATTAAATCTGTCAGTATGCTGTCCTTGTGTGGATGAAGAAATTTAACTGTATTTAGACCATTTTGGATATCTCTCTGCTGGAAACTTTGAAATAGTTTTCAGCAGGGAGTGTCCCAGGAATTTTGTTGCTAGGAAACAGCTTGGGTCCAGGTTTCCGTCCTGTCCTCTGTTGACTTTAGAAAGCACTGCAACAGGAAGTTAATGTAGGCCCATTTAATGATTTCTTCCCACAGGTAGCCAATATATTGATCAGTTCCACTATATATATCTAATCAATCTGTATCATATCCATATTATAGATTTTCAAATCTAAATTTAAAATTCTGCGTTGGCTCCATTTATTGACGTAACCTTAAATTTGCCTTTCTCTCTGGCTTATTCAAACAAAACCTGGAGCCTTTGGACTCCCAGCTGCTGTGTGGAGTACGGACACACACACTGTGGCATCACGCCACAGCCTTCCCAGTCTGACAACTAATCCGCTTTGCTGATTGGCCAGCGGTAGCCTTGGGTCACCCAGGTGAAGACATCCTCAACCAGTTACAGAGGTGTACGCTGAAACCCCATTTGTCAGCCCACATGACAAGACAGGAACTGGTCACAAATCTAATTCTGCCTATGGCTCCATAAAGACTGGGGTCAGCCCTGACTGCATTACAAGGATCTCTATGTACTGGGGAGTGAATAACCCATCATACCTCCCTATTGGGTAACGCCAACATTGCTGCCAAAACCCCCTATCCATCAGGTGGATTGGAGGTGGTTAATTGCTGTTCTGACATTGACCTGGTTCACTGAGAGCTGTAGTGTTTCTGGGTTAGCTCCAGCCCTGGGCAAAATCACAAGACTGTAGCAAATGTGTCACTGAGGCCTTCAACACTCCCTCTCTGTGAATCTGTTTTCATACACTCCAGTCAACACACATTTTATGAGAATATTTTTAGTATATTCAGCTCTGTACCTAGTTTTTTGAAGGCCAGAGGCGATACTTAGCATTTTGCAATGATGTTTAAACCAATGTTACTTGTAGGAAAACAATAGTTTTGACTATTTTCATGCTAAAACAACTCCAAATGATCCCACTTTTGTTTTAAAGCCTCTCATCACCATGTAGACAATCATAGGACGTTAAATCTCTTCTATAGAACAAATTAATCCTGCTGCATGGACATAACATCTAGTAGTTACAATAATTACCCGGCCGGACTAAAAATAAGTGAACACTACCTTTAAATACATATGAGTTGATCCGACAAAGATTAACAGGACTAAGTACTGTAGAAGCTGTGCTTGTGCTTTAAGCTAAATGCTAATGTCTACATGGCGAAATGCTCCTAATGCTCGTATTCAGCATGCTAACATTTGCTAATAAGCACTGAACACAAATCACAGCTGGGGTTAATGGTCGATTTTGCAGGCATGTAATGGACAAATTAAGAGTTTGACCTGATAAATCAAAGTTCATCCTATGCAGAGCACCTGGGGTTGAAATTACTAAAACCATCAGGATTTATCTGTTGGGAAACACCCAGCCTTACCAGCAAAAGAATCCATAACAATCTGTCCATTTCATTTGGATTTGTTCTATATACAACTGGAAACCTTCATGACACTAGAGGAAAGGTCTATTGGCTCATTATCTGGGGTACCATGAATATTCACAGCAAATTTCACTGGGAACTAGTTTTTGACATCTTGTATGCAGTTTTAATAGTTTGGCACTGGGAAGATGAATCCCCAGAGGATCTATCCTGCATGAATGTGCTCAGTACATCTTATGGTAAACTGCTCATTGGATTATAAAATGTCTTGTGTACAATAGTAGCACTGTAAGTAAAGGGGTCAATAAAATCAATGTGACTCTAGGGGCCACGATTATCCACAGTAAATTTGCTAATGCTGTGAGAAAAATTAAGATATGAATCACATTCATTTGTTTTTATGATCTCAAACCATGCATAAATTTATGCTACAGGGAAGTTGTTCAGAAGTCGTTCACAAGTCAATTTACAGTATAACCCTGATTTCCACCACCATAGGTTCTTTGTACACTTACAAAACAACAGCATACATGGAACAAAACAAGGACACTCCAGGAGGTACATGAATGGGAAATTCAAACTGATTTACCAGTTACAACTCAACATCTGATCTGCTCTGGCCTTGGTCCATAAACTAACATGAGTGTTCACTTACAAGGTCAATTATCAAGAACTCCAACTGCCAGGAACCACAGGATTAGTACTACTAGACAATAGACACGGAAAGATACCATCAGAGAACATGAATCCTGAGCTACCATCATGTTTTCATATCACTGTGAAATCTAAATCCTCATACCTGAATTTGGATAAGGCTCCTGAATCCTTCTTATCTTCCATTTGCCCTTTTTAGGGATGTGGATGTCTTTAGTTTGGAGTCCTTCCTTGGATTATTTTATTGGATCCTATCTCTGCTTGAAATTTTCTACTTTATCCGTGTTACATAAGAGCTGAGGTCAAGAAGAGGTGGCCATGTCCAGTATTTATGCCATGGGACTTCCTGGCTGTAAATAGATATGATGTGAATAGTGGCTTATCCCTTCGCTACCACAGGATCCTGGCATACAGCTGACACTCTGTCAGGGCCAGAGATCCATGTAACTGGTTACTGACTGAACATTACACACATTTGATAAAGTAAATAGAGTGCCATGTGACATCATTTGTATTTGTAAGATATAATTTCTGTCACACATACAGTCAATATCTGTGGAGAAGAAACAGTGCTAACCATGAAACCTGTGATCAAAATAATAATACTACACTCTGTCATTGTGAAAAAAGCTTTGTAATTAAACAGTCATCAAATTAACTCCCTGAAACGTTCTCAAAAACCCACATGAGTGTATCAAGATGCTCTGGAATCTTACCAAGGGCCCCAAGGAAACCCCAACGAACCTTTTAAGACCCCAGGAAGCACGTCAAGGATCCCTGTAGTAATCCAAATCTTCTTGCAATCTTGCAATATTTTCAAGAGGTCATGGAACGTTGATAAGGATCTGAGAGACCCAACGAGAATCCATAAAACACCCTTTATTACTTTTTAGAGCCCCCTCAAAGACACTGTGAACCCCACAAAGACCTTCCAAAACCTAGTTACATTGTGGGAACACCCCAAAACTCCATCAAGAATTACATCAAGAAGTACATCAAGAACCACTGGAACCTTACCAAGGGCCCCACAACTAGACTCGTAGACACCATTTAAGAGAAGAACCACCTCAAGGATCCCTGTAGTAACACCAACAATCTTTTCAAGAACTCACAGAACTCTCATAAGGATCGGTGAGATCCCTAGAACACCCTTTATTACTCTTAAGATCCCTCACAAAGACACTGTGAACCCCACAAGGACCTCCCAAAACCTACTTACATTGTCAGAACCCCCCAAAACGCCATCAAGAACTCTTGGGTTCCTCCAAGAATCCCCTGAGACCCTCACAGGGATCCTTAGAACACCCTTTACTACTCTTCAGATCCCTCTGAAAGACACTGTGAACCCTACAAGGACCTCCCAAAACCTAGTTACTTTGTGGGAAGCCCCCTAAATTGAAAGAGCATCATTCAATCTTCAATCTTTCTTCTTGTCTTCTCTTAACGGCCCCTAAAACCCTTTAAAGAACCATTGGATCCCCCTCTAGATCTGGTGGTGTCTTTAAAAATTGTGTCATATTATATATTTACTTATAACTATACATTAGCTTGACATAACTGAAAACCAAACCAATGGAGTACATATTTATTAGTCTGAGTGCATGCATATATAACTCTCCCTTTGTGACTGTGTTTCTCATTTCCATTTGGAAAGAATACATTTAAAGCCAATGGATTGGTGAGAGAGAAAGAAAGAATGGTCCCACCTATGAATGAGAAGCTTTTCAACACCCACTACACAAGAGCGAGAAAGCAGAAGATCAATGGATAATCATGGCCTTTTGTTGATAAAGAATGAAACCAAAGCATGTGTCTTATCTGAAATTATAATGCTATGATAATTCAATCAGGCAGGATCAGAGAAGAAGGAGCCGCGGTGGTAATTACATCCGTCCACTGATGGAGGCCACAGTCAAACGGTTTAAACCATTTCAAATCATCCGTATTTTTATAAAACAGCAATTCTGAAAGTTCATTGAACCTAAGAAACTCTTATAGACCTCATATCCATGTGAGTTTCTGTTCTTCTAACCTCTAACCATGATCATGATTTTAAGCCACTGAAGTAGAGAAACTTTGTTACTTCCTTTAAAGCACATTTCTGAATCATGATGTACTTTAGGTATATGTAATCAGCTCCTCTTCCTTAACGACAGAAACATTTGGTTGTCATGCGTTGAGCCACGCCTCCCGATACTGATGATGGAGGAAGTATTACACATGACAGCAGAGAGAGTGTTTGGTTTCAAAATAAAAGCCCAATTGACACGATTTCTTTTCTTCTTTTTCACCTGTGGGACCAAAATAAGAAAATCAAAAATAAATAAAATAAAAATAAATACATTTCATGGAGAGATTGTACATAAATAATAATAATAATAATAATAATAATAATAATAACAACAATAACAATAATAATAATTATAAATAAAAAAAGATAGTTGTGAAGTTTTGTTTTGTGTTTTTTTATGCGTTTCTTCTAAAGAATCGATTAACACTATACTGGCTGCCTGTCATGGGAGCCCAAATGGTAATAAAATACATTAATGTGGACCATAAATTAAAATTACAATACATATATATATATATAATTAAACACAAAAAGATTACATCAATAATTTTTATTTTATTATACTTACATTATTATTGTTGTTGTTATTATCAGCCTTGTGATGAACTTGTCCTCTCATCTAGTGTCAGCTGAGATCAGCTCTAGCACCCCATGGTTATTAAAAATTGATATATATATGGATAATTATTATTATTATTGCGTAAGAATTATATATAAAAATTCAGACTCAGTACAGTTTTCAAGTTACATATAGAGACTAAAGCTGTTTTTTGTACCAGGCTGTAAACATGTTTATTTCTCCTGTGTGATATGGCCTCTTATGGAGACTGACTCATTTTGTAACCAGCCTCAAGTGGAGTTTTTGGCACTTCTTCACAGCCACGGGAGTCTTTTTGGACTTTTATTTTGAAGACCAACACTAAGTGTTCCGGTGCTTGAACCTGTGTGACTTGACGCACGTTGGGAACGATGGTCCGTATTGATGTGATCGCTGCTGGCGTCTCCCTGTCAGAGGAGTGTGTGCGCGGAGGCCGACCTGTGACCAGTCACACAGCAGCGCAGCGCTGGAGGGCAAAGTTTACAGCGGTGCATGTATATCCAGCTCCACCGAGGACACACACACACACACACACACACACACACGGACTTAGAGCTGCACGGTGAGACGCTGAGCTGAGCCGGTGTGTGTGGAGGGGGGGGCACATGCAGCATGTAGCTGCTGGTGTGCATGTCTGTGATTAAAAGGAAGACTGTCATCTCTCTATGCTGGTTGCTGTTACCAGCCTCTTCTCTCTGCTGTGGCCCGCTTTCTGCTTCTGATCCCCGGTGACCCGCTGGAGCCATGGGTGGGAGTCTTGGCTGCCACCGCTCCATCCCCAAAGACCCCACAGACTTCAGCTGCGGCAAGCGCAAATTCAGCGCTGCGTGTAACTTCGGCCACATTTTGGTGAACCAGGAGCGGCTCAACATCAACACAGCCACCGAGGAGGAGCTCATGACTCTACCGGGAGTCAACCGCACTGTTGCGCAGAATATAGTGGAGTACCGGGACTGTATCGGTGGGTTTAAAAAGGTGGAGGATCTGGCTCTTGTGAGCGGGATCGGTGCGACCAAACTGGAGGTGATCAAACTGGAAATATGCGTCTCCAGCAGGACCAGTTCGTCCCAGCACTCCCCGTCCTCCCTGCGCAAAGATCTGGATCACCAGTCCTCCACCGGGATGAACATTAACACCGCAACCCCGGCTCAGCTCATGAGCATCCGAGGCATCACGGAGAAGATAGCCAAGAACATCGTGGCATACCGGGCGGAGCACGGTCCGTTTAAAAGCATCGAGGACCTGGTGAGGGTGAACCACATCAACAGCTCCTTGCTGGATAAAATCCGCTTCCAGGTGTTCGTGGAGCGCTCCAGAGCGCCGTCCACCAACACCAACGGAGGGTTAACCTGCACCACCAAGTCCCACCCGAGCCCGACTTCGTTCAGTCTCATGAGTGACGACCTGGACCTGCCACCCGGAGGACCGACCCAGATCATCTCTGTGCGGCCCAACGTGGAGCCCCCTCTCGGCCTGCGGGATGGGAAGTCCGTGGTGCGCCTGGCCACCTGGAGCTTGCAGGGCTGCTCCTGCGATAAGGCCAACAACCCGGGTGTCAAAGAGGTGGTGTGCATGACCCTGCTGGAGAATGAGTGAGTAAAACTTCCAGAGTTCACCTGACATCTGAAGTGTGATTGGTGATTAAACTAAATGAGATGGAGGGTGTCAAAAGTGAGGACACATGTCTGCTCACATGCCCTTTAAAGCCTTTTTTAATATAAAAAATCAATTAAATTCTTTATTATTTATGAGTAAGTGAGTAAAGTATTAAACAAAACAACTAGGTACTGCATTACAATGAAAATAACATCAGAAAAATATGAAAAAGACAGCTTTAATCCAAAGTTTGTGATGTTATAAAGGTGTTTCTGGTTGCACAGACTGCACATCTTTTATGTAACTGAATAGATCTACCAAAAAAAACAGCAAACACAGCACATTAAAACCAATATTGGCCCCAGACTCAACTCAGATGTGCTGATTGTAGTCCAGCAGTGCTTGTACTGAGTTTCTGCTGATTCAATTCCACGAGGATTTACAAATTTGATGTGAAAAAGTGGCCAAAAAATGTGTCCAGCAGCTCTCGTTTGATGTTGTGTGAGTGTGTCATCTTTAACAAGGTGTCATCAGGGCCATTGTTAGTCCATACTTGGCACAGATACTGACATTAAAAAAAAAAGCTACATCTAGACCAGATCAGTCTGCTGCTGCTGCATGTGTAAAATAAACACACTATAGATTATCCTATAAATGTGTGTTGTGAACTAATACTGTGGTGACTTATAACCACTAATTTGTAGCCAGAAGTAAACTTTTCAGTGATCATATAGAAGAATCTGCATAAAGTGGGCATCACATGGTCAAACTACAGTCACATCCACATGTTAAAAAAGTCAAAAAGGTCACAAAGTTTCCCTGCATATCAGCTGGTTTTGGTACATTACCTAAAAGTCTTGTAATATTACTTCAGCATGTGAGCCCTGTGTTGCAGTGTGAAAATATTGTGCTCACATGCTGCCTATTCTTCAAACTTGCCTCAAACTTAGTGACACTTAGAAAAGCGCCTTCGTGATCGTTTAGTTTTATTTATACAACTACTAGTTGGTCTGTGGGTCTTTGTGTGATGAGAATTTGGACACTGTAAGGTGGGACGGACCCCAAAAACACATTTTTACTCTGGGACCCACTAACATGTTTATGCAGTGATGGCCTCCCAGTGTAATAAATGAACTTTTTAAGCAATTAAAGTAGCACTAGCACTTAAACTTGAATTGAAGTTAATAAAAAGGGAATAATCTTAAAATAGCAGTGGTTAAATACATATTATTTATTAATATACTTCATTTTAATGTCAGAAAATGAGGTACAAAAACCCAAAGAGACTTATTTGGGGATCAGACCCACTGGTTGTAATCAGGGTTGTAAGCTTCAAGACTGGCTGTGAGTTTAATGAACTTATTTTAAGATCCAGTAAGCCTCAAACTTAATCTTAACCTTACTCAAACTTCATTTGACCGAGGTCAGGCAGAGATCTGGTTATGAATCCACCCACACAACAATAAATATTAAAATCTGCAGCATGCAACAGTGTTTAAATCCAGTGTAATTTAGTCAAAAAGCAAGAAAAGCAAGAGTAAATTTCCATTATGAGCTCTCCACAAGGTCCTACAGTATGAAAGCAGCAGGTTTCTGGGTCAAACCTGTTTTTAAAGTCACAGGGATGGGCTTAGAGTCTGATGCAACATCTCTTGAATCTTCGATTCACAGAATTGTTGTTAAAGACAATGAATGAAGAGCAGAGAGGAGCAGCGATCACGCTCTTTCATCCCTCGAGTGCAACATTTGTGCAGAAAGCAGGAAAAATAGGCCTGTGTGAATCCAGGTTAATCTGCCCAGATAAACTCTGAGGACAGTGTCAGGTTCCACAGTCAATGAATAACGAGATTATTTCAATGGGATTCAGTGTTTGCCTGACAACAAGCTGCTCAGCTCACCTTTTCTAAAAGCTCTATAAGCCTGTGGTAGTTCAGCCTGGCCTCATATACAAGATACTTACTTTGTTTGGTCATGTTCATGGTCGAAATTCTCCTCAACTATTTGCTCTTGAGCAGGGTGTGACCACTTTCTTAGTATCTCTTGGCACCAGGTTAAACTGGTTGGCTTTGCCAGATGAAGTGCCTGCAGCCGTGCAGTACCATGCCTGGGTGGGGAGTCCTGACCTGCTTGGAAGGGTGGAGGGAGGGGAAGAGAGGGGTCGCGGGAGGGCATTCCTGCAGTACATGTTGTTAACATCTGAAACTGCCACCGCCAGTAAAATTAGTATCCTACGCAATGCAGCCATCATATGATCCATCGCAGCTCTTAAACATTCTGTTCGCTACCATATAGAGAGCCCCCCCATATGAAACTCTATTTTAAAATCAGTCATTTTAAAGCAACACTGCCTAAAAAAATGGTATCTCTAGCGCCACCAGTTTCACAGTGCCGTACCAATGTTGCAAATATGGACAGCTGTAAACGTGTGTTTATGATTTTATTACCCATGATCAAAAGCTAGGCAACAACAGCCAAACATCAAGCAAGTGCAAGAACACAAGATGTACGTAAAATATGATCAAGTTTCACCTGATTATACGTCAATGTGGCTTCAAAATTATTTAAAACCTGTTATTTCATGGTAGAAAAGTTACACAATGTTGCTTTAATGCTACTTTTCTCAAAACAGAACATACATACATGGCTAAAGACCTTCGTTGAATCGTCTTCCTCTGTTCTTCAATTCATCATATAATCATAAGACACTAAGTAGACCTGTGATTTCAGTTTCTGTACCTCTTTTTCATACAATCCTGAAAAGCTGAACTCATCTTGAGCTGTAGGAAACGTATCAAAAATCTGATTTTATTGAAGTAATTGGTACCAGGTCATAGAATTTAACAATTCACAGCACACACGGTCTTACTGGTCATTTTCTGCAAGGTGTCAGAGTTGTCCCAGATCTTTTTGGCACCCAAAGCAGTATGTGATTCAGCTAACGGCCTCATTCTGCAACATATCAAATTACCAACTGGCATCAAGTTAGCTAAGAAGCTACAGCTAACAGGCCTGTCGTCTGATTATGACATCCTCCTTGTTCTTAATAGCTGAAGCTTTTCTGTGGAAGCGGCACCAGGACGTTGGATTTATTTCAAAGCTCTTTTGTTATCATTCAGTGGAGAATAAACTTTGCTTATTTGAGAGGTCTCCTGATCACTGCAGAGCACTGAGGTAGTTTGGCTTTTATCAGAGGCTGTTTGGCCAATCCAATATGTAGAAGCGTTGAGAGAAAGATCTCTGAGTGGCTGTTAAGCCTTTCACCCATTTAGTACACTTTCTCATTATCTAGACTATCGACTGGCAAAGAACAGCAACCCTAATAACACTAACAAGATCTAGCAAGACCATGCCAGGTGCAATTTTTTAATCAGACATATTTTTAATTTGGGAGTCGAGCATGTTCGATTACATTCGCAGCAGTGTGAAGCTGGTTGGCTTGCTCTTTTTCTTTGTCTCTCCTCTAGGTTCTTTGGAGTAAAAATACAGACGAATACTACCATTGAATGCAGTACAAAGACAAGATATTTAATGTTTAAACTGATAAACTTCATTGTCCTTTATTGAATGTTGATACTTATTGGTGTCCAAGTAGCTGTTGAATGACATGGGGTAACAAGTGGTGACCTAGAGGTCTTAGCAGTCTTTGAACAAAGTGCTTGTCGGATCTCCTAAACCTGTTTTCAGAATCACTATGGCAATTTGTGCAACTTTCCGAACCAGACAATTCATCAGCCATGCCCTGTTTATGCAGCGATTGGTCAAATTTCGGGACAGGGTGCGTTATTCTTCACAAAACTACTTCCACCACTTTTCATATCAACAACTTAGTGCAACACCAAGAATGCTTTCAAGGAGCGATTGTCTGAAAGTGGGCACCATTGTCCCCGTTCACATATTTCATTGTGGTCGCCCTTCTCTATGACAGCAGGCTTTTCATCCAGCCTTGGAGTGCGGCCATTTAGAACAGCTACAAGAGAAAGTGAGATGACACTTTATACAAACTCATTCGTTCGGGCTTTTGTTGATGTCAGTTCTTTAAAGTTGACTTGGCATGTCAGGACCCTTAAGGCTGATTTATAGTTGTACGTAGGTTCTACGTAGAGCCTACGCCAGTAGTCACTGTCATTAGCGTTTGTATTTGTGCACCGGTGAGTCTGCATCACTCTGCAAATAACGCTGCCAAAACAATAGCTGGCAGTGGGGTTTCTATGCCACTGCCGAGTTTGTTCGTGTACTTCAAACAATGGTCGACTGAAACTGAGACTCTCCTTCATCTCTCTCCTCAATCTGTCTTTTCTCATTTCCTCTTTTACTCCCTCGCTGCCCATGAAATGACAGGACGAGGGGTTACTAGAGGACAGACAAAAGCATGTCATGCAGCAATGCTTTGCTTTTGTCTGCAGACATGGTCACCTCTGAATTTCAGACAATGGCTACAACGTAGGTTAGCTACAAGGCTACGCCATACGCCTACACCCACCAAGTCAGTTCAACACAGAAGTGTAAGTCAGGCTTTAAGGGTAGCTGAAAGGTGTACTTTTCCTCAATGCATTGCATCCCTAACCTCTCTCCAGGAACTCCTCCACTGTCTTTGGTATGTCTTTGTAGATGTACTAGGGTCACTTTGCCATCAGTCGGAAAGGAAGCTCCTTTTCCACGGCTGCAGCAGTCATAGGCACCCGTTTGCCTTCGTTCCCTCCAAGTGCAGACGGATAATGTTGTGACATGATCACAAAGTACTGTGACACATTATCAGTAAAGTAAATATCGTGTCAGTCTCTGGAGGACTTCCATGGTTGCTGCAGTGAGAAGTACGATAGACAAGCGCTATTTGAATAAAATTAAATTGAACTGAATTACTTGTGTGACTAAGTATTTGTATAAAGCATAAAAAGAGACGATGAGAGAGAAGTTCAAAGTTCAAACCCTGACAACTTCCACACCTTAACACAAGCCAGCCAATCCTTACATGAGGTGGATGGCAACCGTTCCGGAGAGTTATAAAAATCCTCGGATGCTGCTCGGACAATTCAACAAGCACCTTTGAAGCACACTTACTGCTTGATTGATTGAATGCTTGATAGAGAATCCAGACAATTTTCAAAATAAAACACCCTGTGCAGATGCCCAATCTTAAAACTTAACTACATAGCCTGCTTCCCGAGGGTAGAAGCACATAAATCAAGGAAAAATGACCAAATCTGGGCAATTTAACTAAATCTGGCAGGTAAAACCTTCCACCTCTTGTCGGGTATGGAGCCGCATGGAGAATAGAAAATAGTGGCTTGGTGTAATCAATAATAATGAAGGCAAAACAAAATATTTAATTTACTGGAAAGAGTTTAGCGTGACATTGTCTACATATAACATGATTACAGTCATCCATGTTTATTAAGCCATCCATAAAGCTCCACCACACCCAGTGCAAACGACCTTAAGTAAACCTTCAGCCTCACATGACAAACCCATTTGATCAAGGAGCGTCTGTTGTGTGTTTTGATTAGAACGGTCTGATTACCTTTGGCGCCATCTTAGATCTGCCTCCCTTTCCATCTCCTACCAAACCCACCCACCTCCACCCCTCTTGTAAATCTCCACCATTTCCCCTCGCTCATGCCTCCCACTTCCTGCGTTCCCAAGCCGCGGGTAACAACCCTAATGGTGACATTGCAGGGATCATTGTTATGGAGAAGGCTGTGGAGGAGATATGGTGTGTTTGCACAGTGCTTGGGCCGCCGCTGTGCGAGCAATCACAAGATCCAGGCTGAGTTTACACACTTCCTGGCTTTCCTCCAGGCACAAGCAGAGAGCTACTAGAGTTCAATGAACTCCCACTTACCAAAGGTTACACAGCAAACTGCGCTCAGCCACCACAGACTCCCCAGGCCTGCTGATGTTAGTAGCCAGCCATTAGTCAGCTTCACACACTGCGCTGAAGGGAAGTGAAAGAGACGCTACTAGCTCTTAACAGCAGGGTTAATATGGATCAAGGTGTAGATGTGAGCTGACAGGGACTCGCTGTCTCTTTCTACATGGTAGTTTGTAGGAGGACGTTTCTATTCCTGGAGTGTTCACTCATGTTTTTTTTGTGTGCTTCATCAGTCTGTGGTTCTTTTTCTTGTGTCACAGAGAAGAATTTGGCTCTGTTGGGGTTGTAATCTTCACATGGCGCCCATTGTGTTGCGTGTGCGGTACTGTGCAACTTCCAAGCTGCATTAAGCAAGATTTTTTTTTTTGGGCAACAAACACCATCCATCTTTGCTCGTCCAAATTGTAAAGCAGGACTGAAAGAAATAACATCCCCAAAGTGTGGCAGCTTATATTCATCCAATTTATCATCCATCCCACCCACCCATTCACTACCTGACACATACAGGTGTCAGATTTAGGAGGCTTTATTTACAGAATGTGGCAGAAATGTAATATATTATTCATTCAACTATTGTTTTCTAGAAAGAAGAGAGTGAGGCAAGGATGTTGCAAATGCCACTTAACCCTAAACACTGGTTGAATAATGTACACAAGAAAAAAAAGAATTAAAGCATGAAACTGAGGAAGAACAATGGGCTCGCTGACATTCGATATTTTGTTGTCTCTTTAAATTCCTTTTGTATGAATCATTGTGTTTAGCAGTTTGCATTTTGAGTATTTTTGTTGATTGATTGTACCGGTTTAACTTTGTTTTTGTTTTTTCTGTTTCCCAACTCTCTAGAACAGGAATACAGAGTTAGCATGGTTTTGTAGAGAGAATTTAATTTAAGATCACAAAAACTGAAACTGCAATCAGTCCTCAACAATACAATTTCAAAAACGTCTGATTAAAATTAAGATCCTGGCAAGGTCTCAGAATGTCATTTACCAAAAAATGTGACAGCTTTTAACGACACAAAAGTGGCTCCCACAAATGTTTGTACTTCGAACATTTCAGCTTCCTCTTTTCTCCACGATTTCTCCACATTTAAGCGTGAGTCGAGGAGAAATGAGCTTGTATTTGTAACGTCAGTGTCAGTTTCCTGAGCCTTAAAGCCACAAAGTCACTCAAGGTTGTATTTCCCTTATTTCATCACAACGTCAAGTCACGGGGGTTTGTTTTGAGTGCTGCGTCTGTAGTCGACCCTTGACCTTGCTGACAGAGCTGATGATGATGATAGGGGATGACCGGCTGACATCACGTACACACAGAGTGAAGAGTTCCTGTTAAAAGCTAACTGCACCGTGAAGGAGGAAGAGACATCCTCATTGAGTTAGCCAAATAAGTCTCATGACGAGATGTGGTTTGTTTTGTTTGGTGTTCAGTTTTATTTGCTTACTGCTAACTGACAGATCAGTTGTCATTTTGGCTGAATACCAGCTATCGAACCATGTAGCACAGAGCAGAATCTGTTCCTATTATATCGACTGAAATCCAGCCCTGAAGAGGTGAATAAAACCTTTAAAATGCACTTACTCTCCTGCCTGTCACATTTCATCCCTCCACCATTCCGTCATGTTGTTAGCAGAGGTGGCTAACAGATGATAGCCCAGTGTGCTGTGTTAACACTGATGATCCTCTTCCTGGTCTTTGAGTGGCAGGCGTACAGATGGCAGCTGCTGTCGTCGCTCTCTTGGTAATTATATTACCATCTAATCAGATCTACTTCTGGCCCTTGTTTAGCTTATCATTACTCTACTGAGAACTACACCTTTGTAACACCACTACAGAGTGTACGTACAATATTTTCTTGTGTCCTATCTCTGTATTAACCCGTCGGAGAACTTCTGAACCTAGAACTGTTTTATTTTAAAGAATCAATGCATAGAAATTGATATTTTTGTGATTGAGTGATGAGAATTTTTTCTATCAAAAACTAGCACAGCCAAACATCAAGCAAGAACAACAGCACAAGACATAGCAACCAGCTGATATTACGTACTAGTCTAACAAAGCTCTCACCAATGACTAAAAGTCAATCAATAGAAGTTTACTCTCATTCAGTGGCTTCTTGCTTGGTCACTCTCTCATTTTCTCTTCTTAGCTTCCTCCATCAACGTTCCCTTTGGTCTTTTTGCCTCTGTCATTATATACATAGAGGCTGCTGAGCCTGGTTACATCGCCTGCTTGCCCAGCTCCTGTTCTGGCATGACACTTGTTCCGCTCCCCATTAACCTGGGCCTGAAAACCTCCTCTTCCAGATGGTCCAAAACGTCAGTGATACAACACTCCTCCAGTGCTCTGAGCTCACAGTCCAGGCCGGACTGCCTAACAAACTGAGCTAATAGTTGGCAGCAGTTTACTTCACTGTTGATGCACAGAAGCTGGAGAGGGAAAACCAGAAAACATTTCTCCATAAAATATGATTCAGTTTCACCAAAATCAGTGAAATAGATGTTGCTACATTCAGGAACATAAACAACAGCACTAATGATGCTGCTGGCATGCCGTATTGGCTGATATTCATATCACATGTTAACAGTAATTACACCAAGGAAGCAGTTATGCAACTAGTATTGGGTAAACAACTGTACACACTTTGATACCACAAAATCCCTTTATACCCACAGCAGAGCCACTCCCAGGCTTTGAGAGCGACGTGATCTGTCTACATGTGTGGGGTTGCAAATCTGCATGTTGACAGCAATCCCACAGCCGTTGAGATGAATTACCCAACATCTGTACGGTACGCCTGGATTATGAGATAGGCATGCATACTTTTGGCAGCAGTCTTTTAATCTCTTCACAGGCTGGCAGAACTATCAGAAACACACACATAAACATGCTGGGTGTTCACTTTTTTTTAGAGATGTTGGTGCATAGTACTTAAATCTGATTCACTAAAGGAATCCAGTGAGTTTGAGGCCAGCGTGGGTGCTGAGGTCATGAGGACAGGGTGCTGCAAAGGAGGTCTGTGCTGAAGCTGACGCAGGGTGTTGGGTGCTCATGTGGAAATTTCCATTGGCGCAGCATTTTATTGTTGGGTGGACAGTGAATTAGGGGCAATGCCCAGTGAGCCCTGCCAGCCAGGAGTCACTCGGGCCAACACAGAGCTCACAACCCCCGTTTCTTTTGCTAAACAAAGCTGATTTAGGGCTCGTTTGTCTCCTGCAGCAGCAAAACAAACTGACTTACTGCGGCTAAATGCAAGATTAATCAGTGAGATTGAAACAAAAGATGCATTATGTTTTAAGTACTGGAGACTCTGAAGCGATTTATGGGTGAGTGTAAAATAAAAAAAACACTTGATCTGATGAGTCAAGCTTAAATGAATGAGGAATGAACACTTGAAAGGTGTAGCTTCGTTCTTTTGATTGGAATGGATAAATTTGATGGTGAAAGGAAAGAAACCACCACCCTACAGTCGTATGCTCAGTATGTTCTTAACCAAAACATAGCTAAATTAGTCCAGATGTTAAAGATGCATTCACTGGATTTTGACTTAACAACAGCTACCACCATTTCACTCACCAATATAATTATTATGGCTAACATGTTAGCAATTGCCTTCTTGCACATCCAGCAGACTTCCATTAGCATTAGCAACATTAGCGTTAATTTCGAGTTGTGTTTGTTTCCACCTGATGAGAGCATGTAGAATGCTCACGCTCATTCTAGCTCTGGTTTGGTCTCCACCATCTCTAGAGAACAATATTTGGCTCTTTAGCAGGCAAATGTTCACCAGCTAGTCACTGTGACTAGTTTACTTACCAGTAAATGCGCCATGAAACCAAAAACAGTGACCCAAAACAAGCTAAAAATGTTTGTAAAGCATCACATTAACTTACACAGCGTCAAACCTGTGTTTGAGGTTGTAACTTGAGCCTGCAAACTTGCAAGACTCACAGTGCAGGATCATCTTCTATAATCTGTAGTTGTGTTTTTCAAATCTACAGTAGGATATGTATTTTGTAATAACAAATATATTTGAAATATTTCATGACTTTTTTTCTTTTGCATTTCATTGGAGACATTCTCCATTTTGCATAACGCCTCTGCAACATGTTTTTCATAAAGTAAATCTGCAAAACAGTTGCAAACAGCTCAAGTTTCCAATTTAAGTTGCATGCATTTGTTTTGCTTTTGAGCTTCAGTAATTGTGGCAGATAGAACCACACATACATTACGTTGCAAGTGCAGCTAGTTCTGCCCTTGACACACTGTTGTACTGTATGTAAGACACAGAAGTGGGTTGGTTCCTGAAGCCTGAAGCCGATTTGCTTCTGCATTATTATATAACTTTTGTGAGTTCTGAAATGTCAACTGAAGCGAATGCCTATTGGGAAATATGTCTGTCTCGATTTACAATCTGTATGTTTATATCTGCATATATTTGTTGATGGTTATAGACAATGCGACAGTTTACAGAGCTGATAGAAGAACCAAAACCAAAAGTTTTTCTCAAACAACAGCAGTGATCCGAGATGAACCGCCCTCAAACAGGAGCACATTTATCGACGGTGTCAGCGCCCCATCAGGCTTTGTGCTCTTTAAATGTGTCTGCTCTGGAGCCCTCGCTTCATTCAGAGCTAGAAAATCCACAGAGGCTTTATTTATGTTCAAGGTCATCTCCGCTCCTGCTGCTGCTGTTGCTGCTGCTCGTCACTTTTGATTATGCAACCTTGTGTCTGCCCTCACATTCGCTTTAATCTGACAAACGCCGAAGCGGACGATCTGTTTTGCTCCGTCGTGTTTTGTTTGTGTCTGAACGGTGGCGGTAGATACAGGGGCCCCCGAAATGCATTGCCTCGACCACAGGCTCTGTTGTCACGGTGACACTGAAGGCTCGATGTCACGGTCTGTGTCTGTAATCTTTTATTGTGCTTATTTGAAATATTTCTTGAATCCAAATGAACTCCTATCGACACATCAACCTCGATCGACCTCTGCAGGCCTGAAACTCTGACTCAGCGTTATCCTTCACGTCCTGATGACATGGCTGAACCTCGGGTCAGCTTTAGTGTGTGCTGGGTTTGAATCCCTGCCAGAAGAAAGCGGGAGGATCAGGATCTTAGCCAGCGGGAGCGAGGCAGTGAGAGTCTCCGTGAGAGTTTTCTTTCATTGTGTAGAGCGATCACCCCTACAGGAGAGGGAAGGGGGTATTGTCTCTGTGACTGCAGGGCTGTTTGTTCTGAAAACAGGATCTGTGGACTCGGTGACGGCGAAGGCGACAAAGTTTCTGCTTGGGATCTAAACGACTCTCTGTGTTATGTAACGTGTACATGTGCAGACAGGTGGAGCAGATGGATTTGTAACTGAAACTGAAATATGGATTATTGATACTAGAGCTCCATTTGTAAATAGAGTTTCAGTTGTATTGTTACGTAATGAGTGCTGTAGGCTTGATATCACTTACTATACTATAGATAATCTATCTTGGATGTATTTTAAGGCCAGCGTTGCAGATTGAAACTATACACACATGTTGTCTTCATGCAGCTTTGTGCTGTTACACTGAACTTTTATATGCAAATATGTGAGGCTGAAATGCACCACGAACTCAAGTCACCCTGCTTTGTTACAGGATAGCCTCACTGCTGCAAGAACAAAGCAATAAAAAAAAAAAATTTTAAAAAAGAGGACGTGCTGCTGTTTTCCAGCTGTGTGAAAAGTGGTTAAGCCTGTGATGGCTTTTTATTTCACACGGGAGTCAGTGACGGTTGACTTGTGACCAACAATGCAAAAAGAAATCTAATGGTCAGCGTTAACGCTAACAGTTAATTAACACTAGCTATTCATAAGCTAACAAGCAAATAAAGTGTTTGTCTTTCGCAAACAGAGTGATGTTTATGTTCACTGTTGTCTTGAGGCCTAACAAACATGTTGCTATAAAACATTTGCATATCTCCATGTTTGCTGTTAATCAGTGAAATAGCGAGATCTATATACTGTTTATGAATCTTAAAGACACTTGTTTGTTGGTTTCTTGCCATGAAATCTACGTGGTTCCAAGTGGATCTTTATATTTCGGAGAGCTTTCTTCTAGTGCCAGCCTTTGACCAGAATGTCCACAATATATACATCAGACCGGCACATACGGGTACTTTGCAACAAATGCATGGGGAGATGCTAGATGCCACTAAATCCTTCAGACTGGACCTTGAAGAAATTGTCTTCACTTCCTATAAAACCTGGAACATGAGGTAGAGAGACGTCTCTGTCGTCTTTCCTGTACGACGTGAATGCCGCATGATCGAATCAACACGGCGGCCATCGGTACACCGAGTCCAGAAAGTGGTCTCCTCCTCTTTATGGCTGAATTTGCCCTTGGCAGCTTCGCAGCCTGTGCAGAATGTGTACAACCACGCAGAGGATTTATGTTGTAACCTGTCTATGTTCTCCCTCACAAGTGCTGACTGATTACATTACACATGCTGCTGGTGCTGGTCACTGAACACTCAGCTAAGTGAATGTGAGTCAGTGTGGAGTGGTAACAGAGCTTGTGTAATGCCCAGCAGCAGCAGCACTTCACTAATAGCAAAAACTGTTATGCAATGTGATTTTCTGTGCGGCTGATTTGGGATTAGTAGGTTAGAG
This sequence comes from Argyrosomus regius, assembly GCA_946959425.1. Taxonomy (NCBI): domain Eukaryota; kingdom Metazoa; phylum Chordata; class Actinopteri; family Sciaenidae; genus Argyrosomus; species Argyrosomus regius. The sequence continues at coordinate 7,333,553 of OX336899.1, read as the reverse complement.
GTGAACGAGGTCAAAGCATTGCCACCAACTTGATTTCATTGTGTTGCACCACAGTGAATCAGTCCAGCATACGGTGCTACAGACTGAGCTGAGTGTGTGTATTATGCAGTTTTTCACCTCTAATACAATAAGCAGCTCAGATTGAGCTCTTGTGTGTGTCAACTAGCAGGATTTTTCGGGAACTTTCCCTTCTTATTACTATATAAGAGACGTTAATCCAAATGAAATACCGGGGAATGCTTTCCTCACTTCTGTCACAAATTGCATTGCAAAGCATTTCCTCTTATGAGCGCCGGTGCCTCTCAGAAATGTACTGCTTTTTTATTGTGCTGACTGTTGGTCTGGAAAATCATTTAAAAAGTAAACAGATAAATGTTTATTGGGCTGTAAAGGCCCCCTCCTTCACAGTGCAATAACGTGTTGGCAGATAGGATTTAGGACACCAGTCTAAACTCCTGCTCGGTAAGAGTTAGTCAGATTTTCTCAGCTCTCTGCCATAATAAAAAAGCACTGAATTCGCCCTGAGGAAACTGCACTGTTTGTTATGTTGAGGATCCAGTCTGGGTAGTGCCACTCGTATCTGTTGTGTCAACACCGTCTGACTCTGTCTGTTACGCAGTATATCATTACTGCGGCCTGGTTTTAGCATTATGAAACATTACTGCATGTGCTAAACACTCCAACATTTCCAGTGTGTTCACTGTAAGTAGACTAAATGTGTCAGATTTGGCAAACCTTACCTATGAGGATTGATTTAAAGGTGCTACTAAAACCTAGTGGTTGTTTCCGTGAAGGTTCAGTTCTGAGACTCAGATTACAACATGTTGTTATGCCAGTGGAAAGTAGTTCCTCCGGGAAGTGAGCTCTGCTTCTGGAAGTTCCTGTTGAATTTCTAAACAGGGGTGTAGCAAAAGATTTCGGACCCTGTACAAAGGTATTCTCGATGGGCCCCTCCCTGCATCAGCAACAACAACAATCAGCCATAACATTATGACCACTGACAGGTGAAGTGAATAACACTGATTATCTTGTTATCACGGCACCTGTAAGTGGGTGTGATATATCAGGCAGCAAGTGAACATTGCATCCTCAGAGTTGATGAGTTAGAAGCAAGCGTAAGGATTCGAGCAACTTTGACAAGAACCAAACTCTGTTGACTAGACGACTTGCTCAATGCATCTCTAAAACTGCAACTCTTGTGGGGTGTTTCTGGTCTGCAGTGATCAGTACCTAGCCAGCACCAGCGACAGGGTCATGGGCAACCAAGGTCCATTGAGATACATAGAGCAAAGGCTGGCCCATGTGGTCCGATCCAACAATCAAGCTACTGTAGCTCAAATTGCTAAAAAGGTTGATGCTGGCTCTGATTGAAAGGTGGCTGCGTATCCGTAGATTAGTCAGGGTGCCAATGGTGACCCCTGTCCACTGCAGAAGGTGGCACCAATGGGCACAGGAGGATCAGAACTGGACCATGGAGCAATGGAAGAAGGTGGTCTGGTCTGATGAATCCTGTTTTCTTTTACATCACGTGCCGGTGGATGCAGTGTGATGTTTTGGGCAATGTTCTGCTGGGAAACCTTTCGACCTGCCAATCTTGTGGATGTTATTTCGAAATATACCACCTACCTAAACATTGTTGCAGATGATGTACACCTTTTCATAGAAACGGCATTCCCTGATGGTGTGGCCAACAACAAGTTCAAGGTGTTGACTTGGCCTCCAAATTCCCCAGATATCAATCCAATCGAGCATCTGTGGGATGTGCTGGACAAACAAATTGATCCATGGAGGCCACACCTTGCAACTTAGAGGACTTAAAGGATCTTCTGTTAAAGTCTTGGTGCCAGATACCACAGCACACCTTCAGAGGTCTATTGAAGTCCATGCCTTGACGGATCAGGACTGTTTTGGCAGGCAGGTGGTCTCTGTAAACTCATTCCACAGACATCTTAAAATCAAATAATACCAAAGCTATTCTATCTGCATGGCTGGATACTGCTAGAAATAAGTGATAAAATGTCTCCCTTTAACGTGTTGATTTAGGAGACCCTCACAGCTGTTTCTAGTCTCTTGTCTTTGATGCAAAAAGCAGTCATTGCCGTCGTGTCCTAGAAACCATCTATGAATCAACCAGTGTGGGTAGTACTGACACATCTTCTCCTTGAATTTTAATGATGTTTGAGTTTATTTGGGTAATGTGTTTTTTTTTGTTTTTTTTTCTGGTTCTTTGTGTTGGTAGAAACTAAAGGCTAAAGGACAAGATTTTCCACTGTATTCAACCATGAACAAACAACAGACAAAACAGGATGCTTTCCAGGGATGAAAATTGATATAATTTTATTTTTACAAATCCCATTATCTAGTCTGTTTATTGGTCTGATTCCTTTATTGATTCCTGATTTTAAAAAAGTAGTTCTACACAGGTTTTCTACGCAGGTCAATGGTTTTATTATCTCTGAATCTAAACACAGTGTAGAAAACGACATGCATCAGCAAGAACTCCACTGTTTAATTGCTGTTTAATTTGCAACCCATTAGTCTGAGAGCTAGCTGTAGCAACAGTCTGACTGTCATCATCTAAAATGGATATTCCTCTTCATTTATGTTGCCTTAGCCAAGGACACATAACAAAATATTTACCCTCGGTAACAGAGTGCTGCTCGGTTGGGAAGCAGTGGCATTCGTGTTTAGAGCGTTAATACATGGCCATGGTTACTTGAAATGATCATTTTACAGACGTTTATTAACACTTTTGTCATCTTTATTACACAATTTGTACTTGTTGCAAGTTCCCAGCAGACTTTATTGTTTTGCAATGCACAAAAAAACCCAAAAAACTCCCACCTCTAATGTTTAAGTAACTGGGTTTATAGTAAGACTATGTAACTTAAAAAAAAGAAAAGAAATAATAACCTTCCTCTCTTAAAAAGTTGAATTTAGAAGCAACAAAACAAACCTTTGCTCATTTTAATGCACACAAGGATTTTGCAGCTGCAGCTTTACTTGGTCTGGTATGACCAGTAGCTTATTTCCACTAATGTTAGTTAATGTTAGCAAACTTTGTTTACTGTAAACACAGCATATTTCACCAAGGAGACATGCTTGTTGTTTTTTTCTACTCCCTCTCAGTCAGATTGCCTAGTAATGATGTTTTTAAAACAACTCACTCAAGAGAATATTGGGAAATGAAGGGAATTTTCCTGTAATTACCATTTGCCAATGGCAGCTGTACAAAACTGAAACTCGACTAACTTTGTGAATGTTGGTATACATGCAGTTAAAATGTGAAAATGTAAAACTCGTCCTCTCTTTCTGTTTCCAGCATCAAGTTACTGGCAGTTCAGGACCTGCTGGAGCGGGAAGCTCTTGATAAGGTAAAGTGAAGCTCTGTCCGGGTCACGCTGGTTGGACTGTACGTGCTTTGATTTGCAGCATCGTAAAACAAGATGACTCACTTCTGAGAGAAATGCACTCAGAAAGTCTCACTCAGTGTTTCCCATTTACTTAATGTGTTGCTGTTATGCAAATGTCCCACCTTTCCCCCCTCTCTCACTCTCTCTGTGTGTCTCCTGAGTGTAAATGTCTTCTATTTCTAGGCTCACATTTGGGTTTGAACTGTGTTAGTGCTCTCCTGTGCTTTCATTACTATAAATATGACAGCGGTTGCTAGCGGAGTTGGAGGGTGTCCTCTTCAGCAGTGTCAGTAATCAGGATACATCAGATTCAGACTCTTTTATTTAAAAAAAATAAGAAAGATGTTGGCACATTTAATCTGACAGCTGGGAGCTGTGACGGCCAGATTTCCCACAAGACAAATAACTCAGAAACTTAAAGCTGTAAAGTGTTCTAGTGTTATTTATTAGAGGATGTATGTGCTCGACAGCCTGATCACCCGATGACTTGCACTGACCTAATAAGAGTTAACAAACTTAAGGTTCTTCTCCATATATTTGCTGCATATTTAGAGCCAGATCCGTTGAGAAATATTCAGTTATTACATTATTAAATTACATTATACTCTGTAAGTGTTTAATCTTTATGTTAATGTTATGTTAATGTTAAACTTTATAACAGCCCAGGATTCATTGTAATAGTTCTGGTTGAAGTACTTGGAAACAGCTTTACTACAGATTTGATGCAGAGGACTATTCAATTTATATTTGCTTATTCATTTTCTTTCTGAGAATAAACAGATTTATATTGAGTTCATGGGTGTTTGTTACTGTAAGTCTGGAGCTGCATTCAGGATGCAGTTAACCTAGTTGAGCATGACTGTAAGCGAGGGGGAAAAAGCTGAAAAGTACACAAGTACAAAAGTACTGTACAACAACCCTAAAGTTCAATGTTTGATTTGTACATAAACAGCAAAGTAAAAAAGAAAATTTGTGGTTTAAAGGTGTTGTAACTATTTCTTGACAAAAAGTATTAGACAGCATCTCCACATGCTACTTGAGTTACACTCTGTATGCAAATTAACACATAACCTACATCATTTTAATTTTTAAAAACCAAATGTGTTGCAGTTTTTAACCTGAATTTAACGAATTTACTGTTTCTCAAACCACAAATGAGACAAGAATTTGGTTGGAAAAACAATAGAGTCAAGTGTTACTGGAGGCTCGTCCTCATGGATTAGCCTACTGTACAAAAAAACCCCACAACTTTATTTAACTTTATAACTTCTAATTATGGTGAAACTTAGATTTTATGGAGAAAATGTGGCTCTCCTCTCGCCTCAGCTTGTAGTGATTCACACCCGTTTTATGAAGGGCAGCTTTACTTGTTGCTAAAATAACCGCTAAATGCTGCTATCTGTCACTACCATTAGCCACTTAGCTGTGCAACTAGCGGCCCTATTAGCTTTAAAGGTTAAATGAGCTTTATTAGCTTTATTAAACCTCCTCCTACTGATGGGCTACAAGGCTAACTGAGCTAACTAGCTCATGGTAGCAACAGCTAGCAGCTGTCTGTCCATCAGAAGAGTTGAGGCGGAGCAACCGGAGGACATCAGTGTGTTTTGTGTACTCCGTCAACCATTTCTTTACCAGCTTCTTTCCTCTGCACGGTTTCATTAATTCCCCGTGGCATTTTGTCCACAGTATTGCAGCTATCTAACTTGCTGGCAAGTTACTAACCGTCAGTTATCAGGCTTGTTAGCTCAGTCATTAATTATCAAAGATGTACAGCATCGACATCTGTCACTAACCATGCCTCTTTTGTGGAGCAGAAGATGCTCAATGAAAGTGAATAATACAACAGCTAATATTAGCGTCCCCCCTTTGGCCTCTCCATTCCCCTTGAAGGTCGACACTGTCAAAGGGATTTGCATGTATTCACCTCCCCCCTGATGGCAAATACTCTGATTACAGTGATTAAAATGATTTACATGAATTGAAAATTCTTGAAAAATTAATTCTGGTGCCTCAAGGCATGAAGTTTGACTACTAGTGGAAAACACTGCATGAACTCACAAACAGACGCATTAATATATAAAGTATGCGGTAAGGTCACCCACTCTCTTACTGAGCGCAGAGATGTAGGGCGCCTGCATTAATACACAGATGTCAGTGTATCCAGAAAATGTCAGAGTTCAACAGGGCTCTCTGGGCGGTATGATGTGTTCCTGTTCAGCCTACGAACTTGTTTGCATACGTGCAATGTCACTCTCTGTATTGGCTACCAGATGGATGCCTGGCATAGAAATCAGAGCTCTGAGGAAGGCGAAGTAGGTCAGCAGCAGAGTATTTTGGACAGAGAGAGAGAGAGAGAGAGAGAGAGAGAGAGAGGGTGGTGGGAGGATGAGTTACCTCTGGACTAGTGCTAGCACATTGCAGTGTTTTCGCTCCTGCCAGCCTCCCACGCTGATATTCTGCCTTTTTTCACCATCTCTTCTGTCTTGTCTTAGTCATTAGCACCCTCTCTTTGCATCTTCTACCCCTGCAGTGTCTCTTCCTACAGAGTGAATAAGAAATGATCTTTCACTTCACTCAGTGCACTGCAGCTTGCCAAGCTATATTTTATGCCTTAGATTGCCTCCGAAGATTTCTGTTCAAGGGCTTTGCATTACTTTGTCTGGCACATTGTATTTATTAATTGCATTGTTCTTCATTTGACAGCAGTAAAGGGTCTCAGAGTTTCTCCACTATTACTTAAGTATGCTTGGTAGACTCTTCATGAGTCTAGGTCAAGCAGCAACTTCCAACCTCCTCTAAAACCAGTGCGGAAGTGCCAAAAACTGCAGTTCCTCAAATGGCCACTCGAGGCTGGCTACAGAATGAGTCAGTCTCCATAAGCCCCCATATTGAAATACATCACATATATGTGACATCATGGGGTTGCTTGGCTTGGAGGTCCCACAGTAGTTCACATTAGCAATCATTAGCTAACTATTGACAGCTGTCAATCACAGACCCAATGGAAAATTATGGAACCCCAAACTGAAAAGCGACACAAGGGTGGTCACTTCTGAATTGCCCCTGGATGCAGCAATGACTTTTACAGACTCAAAACCAAGGAAGGACTGTCCATTGTCATGTTTTGCCCCTCAAAGTTGTGCATAATTAACAATTGACAGTTAAGTGGCTTGTTTGAGCACCCAGGCGCCGCATATTTTAATCTTCAAAACGGCTCTCCAGAAACTTGACAGATACGCCGTCCATTCTTTATACTGTCAGTGTTTGTCAGTCTGGGTTTATTGACAGATGATGATCTCAATTATTATTATTACCCTGCACATTGTTGAGAAACTCTAAGTATAGCTTTGTTGGCATGAAAATATTGTATCTAAATATGTTATTGTAAAGCTTGCCAACAAAGTAGTGTCCGGTTCTGCACCCGCCTATTTGAATGTCCTTATACAGATATACGTTACCTCCTGACTGTTGCGTTCCTCCAATGAACGACGCCTTGCTCTGCCACCCATACGTTCAGGATAATCCAAACTTTTCTCGTCTGTTGTTCCCCGTTGGTGGAACGTCCTACCAGTTCCTACCAGATCAGGGGCGTCCCTCTCTACCTTCAAAAACCTCCTGAAGGCCTCCAGCTCTTCAGAGAGGACCTCCTCTCTAACACTACCAACAACTGGACATGGATAAATGTATCCCTCTCTAGAACTGTCACTGTACCAGGCACATCAATTATTGTTTTCCTTTTGCACGTATTTGCTGTGTCATGTTATATTCTGATATCAGAAAACATCTTTATTAATACTGTGACATTGGTTTCAACCATATCGCCCAGCCATTCTGAATTTTACAAATGCTATATCAGTAATTTCACACAGCAGTTCCCTTTGAAACTTCACTGAAAAAAGAGGATGTGTCAAATTAGTATCCAAGGTAGCACAAAGTAAACTTCCTACTCTATCAGAGGACTCTCTGAAGAACAGAGGAAGACATATTTTACTAATGCAAATGGGCTGTATTCACATTAAGTAGCACAGGTTTATAGCTCTGTAATCGTGCTTCATCACACTAACTCCTAGATTCCTGCACAACAGGCTTACTTCACCTGTAGTTGAATAAATAATTCAATAATAAGTCCATCATCCATAGTCTTTGAAGGGATGTTTTCAAGGGTGAATTTGAGTTATTTGAGTTTGCCTCCATACTGTCACACTGAAGCCTCAAAATCCAAATTTGGCTCCAGATCCATGGCTGAAACAATTATATCTTAACTTACATAAACTTTGACAAAAAGTATCTGTAAGGAAAAATGTAAGTTTAAGTCATAAAAATATGGCATAACTACCTTTCGGTGGATACACCATCCACTGCATCCCTGCGTTAAATGTCCGTTCAGGGTAAGAACATATCCAAATTGCCCATGAGAACGTTTCACTGTAACTTTGGGGGACATGTTTGCCGGACATGTGTTGTGATTAGTCACACAGTGAGTGTGTGTGCCGGTTTTAGACTGTTGTCCTTTGTCTGTTTTGTCGCTAAGGGAACCCTGTGTCTGTGCTTAGGTTTCAGACTCATGATTAATCGCACTGTATGAAACCTCACTATCAAACAGCCTTTGTGCAAATACAACAACTTACATGCAAAAAAAAATGGACAAAAGAACGAGCTTTCTACCTCGTAAATACTTGTTTTGTGTTTCGTGTATCCCCAGGCAAGTAATCTGGCGCTCGCTTGTCTGGTAGTTCAGCGAGTTCACTGTTGTTTGCAACTAGATTTGTCCGTCCAGCTTTGAAGAGGCAGATTTTGCTCGCGATTCAGTCAGAGTGGATTTCACCAGGGGAAGTGAAAGAACGACGCTTCAGTCCACGCCACTGCATATGTTTTAACCTTGATTATTAAATCTGCCTCATGTGATCAGATCTCTTCTCAAGAGGGATCTGAGAGCAGAACAGACATTCAAAACAGGATGCGACATACAGAGGCATATTCTCAATTTGGTTTAATATAACCGATGTCTGAAAAGTGTTGTTGTAGCCCTCCTCATCTCTACAGAGCTCCTTTCAGCTTCAGCGTCACCGCTCTCATCATTTCCCCGAACAGCTGGCAGTGAAAAAGCTCCCATAAACCCACCGTGAGCCACTCGTCCAGCGCCAAAGTGCAGACGGGCAAAATTAGCAACTAGCTGTGGTGAACACGGTGCAGCTAAAGAACAGCAGAGAGTGAATATTGGATTTACATTCATCAGGTGGACATAAAACATGACTCCAAATGAATTGCTGCTGTCTGCTGGACGTTTAACTCGATTAAAGTCACCAGCAGTTCTAAACAACACAAAGCAATTAACCAACTTGTCCTGTGATTTGGTACCTACTGGATTTTAAAGATGGAGCAGACTGTTGCTGACGGAGCTGTTTAAGGGAGTTGTGAGTTAGTTGAGGAGTTGTTCATGATGGATGTCAGCTTTGTTAACATCCTCCTCTTACCCCACTTTCTCTATGGAGTCTAGAGGACAGTCCAGGACAGAGCTGGACCTCTTGACCAGTTTGTTGAGTCTTTTTCTGCTTCCCCCTCCCTAGATACCACCTCAGTGTCATAGAAAGTTTTTAACGGAGTCCCGCGCACTCCAAAGGACCTCAGTCTGCTCAGCAAGTGAAGACGACATTGACCCTTCTTGTACAGCAGCCGGTCCACAACCTGTTTTGCGCCATGCGTCATGTAAGACAATATTTTCACGAGCCGACCTTCACGTGATGTCTTAAGATGTGTCAAGAGGCACAGATGGATGCATCCGGTCCGATCTTTCAGACTCTGATAATCAATAAAAATATTTTTTATTCATTCTTTCTGTGCGGAGATGTGGCCCGGTGGTTGGGAGCCGCTGTTGTACAGGACGTCTGTGTTGTCCGACCAGTCCAGTTTATTGTTAAGGTGAACACCTAGGTATTTGTACGCTCCCCCACCATCTCGCATCTTCTTCCTGGAAGTCAATCACCATCTCCTTCGTTTTGCTGGCGTTGACGTGAAGGTGCAGCAGAGGTTGAGATCTCCTGACTTTAACTCCATACATAACACAGGTTATCTGTTAAAAGATAAAGGTGCGATAACCCTGATGACTTCACCATGAAAGAGTATTGTCGAGCAGGTTTTACATCCTCTACCTGCACTGTTGATTAACACTCAATCTTGTAAGGAGATAATTAAATCACTGGCAGTGAGAAATGAGCCCATGCTTCAGTGTTTTTTTTTTCTGGTCTGGACCAGGTGTCACAGTAGGACTTTCCAGCTTTGCCAGGCGATTCCTCCAGGCCTGGGCTCTTCGCCAGGGGCCTTGACTGCATGCTGCGCCTGCACTTTGGTCCTCACAAGCTGAATTATGAGGGTGTTTTGTGTTTTGGCAAAGTTATACTTGTGAGTAATTCATCCTTGTACGCTTTACAGGCTCAACGGCCCCTGGGGACTACAACTCAAAGTAAATCCTCTTTGGGGGTTTCTAACCTCCTGGCACTGGGAAATCGCTTTATTATTAATATTATTACTTACTTACTCGGGTTCGCTGTGATTGTATATCTCGCTGTAGCCTGATAGAGCTGTGTTATCACTGTGAGGTGACCTGATAGACTTTGCAACAGCTCTTCAGTGTTAATTAGTGTTATCTAGCTTTGTGCTGATCTGGTTTGTGTCTCAGTCCCCGAGGACAAAATATATTCGCACTCCAGAGATCTGTCAAACAGTGTGGCAAAAAACTATACATGATGTTTCACAGTGTGTTAAATATCTGTAACCTTCTTCCATTTCTTTCCAACAGAAATATCTAAAACAGATTGTTGTTTTTTTGCTGAAGTAGAGGTTGTCTTTAGGTACGAAGTCCCAGTGTGTCATTTAGTTGGCCCTAATTTGATTATGTGCAAATCTGTTTTTGGACTTTGCACTTTCTAAAGCACGATATCCACGAGGCAGGTCCTGCCTCATTAATTGGTCCCGTGTCCAAACTACGCTTTAAGACGCTTTAAGTTTTTTTTCTACGCTTTAAGACGGTAAATGTTTGAGTTAATGTCGTGCTCACGTGGTGCTTATTCCTAAATTAAATTAAAGTGTTCAGTCAAACTGCCTGACAAATTAGTGCTCTTGAATTAAATTATGTACACGCTTGGATAAAATCACAAAATTAGCCTTGAAGGGTTTTACTAACTGGTACAGCACTGACAGTTTAAAGAATGGACGTCGTATCCGTAACGTCACCCCACAGGTTTCCGAAGAGCCGCTTTGGAGCTCATATCTGTGGCTCTGGCCTCCGCATTCTTGGCAGTCCTTCCTGTTCCGCACCCTGGCTAATCTTAAAATCGGCAAAGATAATTAATTAATACCTGAGGCAGGCTGAATGATACCTTAGTGCTGAAACAAGCCGTCTGTAACGGCACCCACCTGTCAGTCAAAGCGTCCACGGAAATTAGCTATAGAGACCAAAACTGTTTTTTGTACCAGGCTGTAAACATGTTTATTTCTGCTGTGAAGTTGGACATTTTAACATGGGGACTTATGGAGACTGACTCGTTCTGTAGCCAGCCTCAAGTGGACGTTTGAGGAACTGCAGTTTTTGGCAGTTTTTCCACATTGGCTTCACTTCACAGCCACAGTTGACGCTTGCATTTGACACCGTTTATGCTTAGACCTTAAGTTAGAATAAAGAAATCTCTTAACATGTTTAAGGAAGAACAAATCAAGATATCATATATATCATATATATAAATATATATCATAATATTGTTTAACAGGCAAACCGACCTGCTCATTTCATTTCTATCCATGTCTCCATTCGAGATTAAAACAAAAGTAGCTTGAATCCATCTAGATAATAATGTCCATTGCCTGACACCTTGTACGTGTGTTTATTCACTAGAGGGCATTATTTTTAGATTAGATTTGTTTCTGAGTGTCTGGAAAAATAATAAAACTGCTATGTTTAGCTCGCTGTGTAAAGTATGCTTGATGGGAACTCGTAGGCGACGAGGTATATCTGTCCCGTGGCATCCGAACAGGTTAATCTAGCCACGCACAACATACTGAATTAAGAGTAAACATCTGTGTTTGTGCTTTATTGTGCGTTTTTATGACGTGTTTTTATGTGCTCTACTAAAGTAGACGTTACGCTGCTGTTATTTGAATATGAGTGGGTGTCATGTTAGTGTGGGCCTTTCTCGGAGAGGTCACGTATGTGTTTGAGTGCACTAGGTGGGGTTCCTGTGACTCTCCCGGTGTCCCACAGGGGACGGAGGTTAAATTTAGCACCGGTGGCAGGTCAGCCAGAGCAGCAACCTGAGCCTTCATGAGCATTTCTTTCCTTTCTCCCACCTCTTTCACTTTCCTCACCAGCCTTACCTATTCTACCAGAACATTGCAGCTCTTCTGGTTGAGCCCTCTTTTCAGTGATGTCGACATTAGAGGCTTCCTCTTTCTCGCTGTATTTCCTCTAAGAGATTAGATGAGGCTATTTGAGTTCAATGAACTCTGTATTGTTACTGAGCGACTGTTAAACAAAACACGCTTTTATTGGCGAGAGTTAATCTGCCCTCAAGTGTTAAAATAAAGCACAACACTCCACATGAACTGCTCTTTGTCGTGTATTTCTAACAAATTAGAAGCTAACCAGGCAGAAATAAACTAATGTTAGCATTTAATTATCAGTGTATATTTTAAAAACTCAGTTTTTCTTTTATGTACTCTCTTTTTTCTATATCATCCTCCGACTATGAACACTCAGTGTCCTTGTCATTGACAAGGTACTTATGGTGTTTATGAATTATGAATTTTTAGCCCTACAGCAACCTTGTAATTAATATTTCTTAGACAGAGCTCTGAAAGCAGTAATAACCTCTATAGTGAAGGTAATGTTACTGTGTAGATGCAAAGAAGCTGTCCTTTGGTTAACATTTTTCATACTGATAATGAGATGTTCTAACATTCAGCTGTATGCAGACGAATGTTTACAATTTTTGGGGGGGGGGAATCTGGGAAAATCATAATGTAGAACCACTAACTTTAGCTATTGCCACCACATTTATTGCTTTCACTTTTTCATGTACTGTAGTCATTTCTTTTAGCTCATAATTTGACCAGAATAATATCCCAGTATGATGTTTTAGCTTCTCAAAAAGACCCAAAAGACAGTATGTTAAAGACAAACTGAAGCTAACTTGGGCCACTTTGCTGTAACTTGTACTGACTGTAACTTTTACATAAATACACTTCCTCTAAGTTAGCGGAACTAAACTTACAACCAACATTTTCGTCATTGCCAAATAAAAAAGCGAAACTAAACTAACAAATCTGGTATCTGTGCATAGTGTTGACAAAATATCGTCCTTGTGTTTTGTGTTGCAGTTTTGTGTGGAGTTAAACCAAGGAACACTGGCCAGCGTACGGAAGTGGAAATGGCCTCGAGGGTTGTGGAAAAGTATCGTGTCTGAAAAACCCACCGGACAGTCCAGCAAGGTACGACAACCATCTTAACGGCACTGATGATTGAAGAAGCCGTTTCCCTACACATATCACTAAAGGGTCATCTTATCTCAATAGATGTTTTCAGTTACCAAACTGTCTCTTTAATTAGCAGAAAATAGAGCAGTGTGATAAGTGTGACTAAGCCTTGTTAGCGGATCTTTCATCTATAATACATCTCTATGTCTGAAATAAGTCCTTCTGACGCAGCATGCAGCTGTTACCCAGCTGAGAATCACCTCAAGGCTCGTACAGTGCTGTAGAAACAAATCCAATTAAACCATGATCTGGAAATGCATGTAACATTTACATTTGAGTGAATGTGCTCTTTGCTTATCTCTATAGCAAACAGATATATAGCCATAGCCTACAATTCAGTAGGTCATAAACATTTATGGATGTTGCTTATGGTGCTATAACCCTAAATTTGAAGATTACACCAGTTCAATAAGCCTAGATAAGATGAAATAAATGTCTGACTCCATTTCCCATGATCCTTTTTTCCCCCTCAGGGACTGAGCTACTCTGGCTTTCTGTGGGACAGTTCGTCTGGCATTGAGCTGAGGGATGCTTCAGTCCTGGATTCTCCTGTCGTCAATGGCAATGGGAATCATACCTACCCTCGACTCTACCTGGCTCACTTTTCTGTAAGTAATGATTGATTCAGATGAGGTGTTAGAAAATTAATTCCAGGTTATTACAACTATTTTGATTAGTTATGGTAACATTGAACTCGCCAAAGTAATTGCCGAGATCTGGGAGCATTGCAGAAAAGATGAACATTGAACTCGCCAAAGTAATTGCCGAGATCTGGGAGCATTGCAGAAAAGATGAGGCAGGAAACTTTGCAGTCAAACAATCAGACAGATTGAAAAAAAAAGTGTGTTTTTTCTGTTTATAGAAATGATGATGGCCAAATCTATAAAAACAAGACCCAAATTATAAAAATCTGGAATTATCCTTTAATCTCACTCCAGTTTTTCTAAGACGGTCATCAAAAACTACAAACCGAAAGTCATTTCAGAATGAAACGATAGTAACAACAACACATTACTGACGTCTTTGACCTCTTGCTTTTTTAGGTTGGTTCGTACGAGCTGACAGTGGTGAACGTCCACTTGCAGGCCACAGCTGTATCAGGAGAGTCTAATGGCAAGAACCACAACACAGATGAAGCCAAGTGTCATCGACTCTCCCCCAAGATCCAGGAAACACTCAAAGGTCAGTCTATCAGGTTCTTGTACACGGCACACCACACGTCAGACACTGTGAATTCTATTTGCTCATAACAGGAGAGACAGCTCAAAACTTAAGTCATTAAGTCGTTTTCTCCATATCTGTCTCTGCAGGTGAGAAGGAGTTGGTGGTGCTGGGAGATTTTGGCTCCCCTCCTCAGAGCTCAGAGCTGGAGATACTGAGAAAGGAGAAGCTCTGTCCCCTGGTACCATCCACCCAGTTCACCAACATCAGCACACGGACACCACAGGGCACCCGCTGTCTGGACAACATCTGGATGAGCCGCTCCCTCAAGAAGATCTATTCTGGTGAGTGCACTGGATAATCTGACATTTATAGTCATTCATAAAAGTTCATGTCAAGTCTTGAGGCATTTGATAGGAGTCAAATTTGAGACTTTAAATGAAAGATCAGTTCAGACAAATCTAAGTCACGTCTCGAGATCATTTGAGAGTCAGTGTCAGGACTTAAGTCATTCAAGACAAGTTCAAGTCCATTTGAAGTCAGTAGACACAAGTTAAATCTTGAGTCATTCTTGAGTAATTCAAGTAAATTTTAGTAAAAGCCAAAGTCAGTTGAAATAAGTTTAAGTCAAGTTTCTAGTTGTTCCAGACAAGTCTTGAATCCTTTGAGACAAGTCATCTCTGTCAAAGTCAAGTCTTAGTGAGGTCTCAGGTTATTTAAGATAACTCAAGGTCAAGTCTTGAGTCAATCAAAGTTTAAAGTCAAGTCTCAAGCCATTCCAGACTTGTCTGTGTCAAGTCTTTAGTCATTCAAGGCCAATCCTAATTGAGTCTCAAGTTGTAAGACAAAAAGTTATTTGAGAGATGACCAAGTCAAGTCAGTCAAGGAATAATGTCAAAGTCAATTAAAAGAAGTCTTAGTGAAGTTTCGAGTTATTCAAGATAACTCCAAGTCATGTCTGAAGTCATTCAAGACTACTTCAAGTTAATTCTGAAGTCAAAGTCAATCAAGACTAGTAAACTTTGAGTCCCATGTTGTTTGAGACATGTACAAGTCAAATCTAAGTTTTTTACATGACTGAGACCAATTACCTTCAATGTATCAGGCTAAAAATTAGATATTTAAGTCCTGCTCGTTACTTTTATTGTATTTATTACTGTCCTCGTATTTATCCAGGTCAAAACCTGTCTGCTCACTTCCTGTATCCTTGTTTCTTTTCCTCTGACAGGTCACTGCATGGTAGTGCGGGAAGGCCTGACGAACCCCTGGATCCCTGACAACTGGTCGTGGGGCGGCGTGGCGTCGGATCACTGCCCTGTGGTGGCTGAGTTTTACGCAGATGTATCCACTAAGGAGCTGAGCAGGCCTGGTATGGCAGTGGTGGACAGAGGAGACATTATGCCCAAACATGAGCGGTGACAACATCCACGGCTATAGTAAAAGACAGCAGAGGATAACATCAAACTTTGTCCTGCTTGGATCCTGCTTTGTCTTCGTGGTCGGTGGAGCGAAGAGTTTCCTGATGAATGTGAAGAGGTGCCAAGGATTGCCTTCTGGGTTTCAATTTATCAATGTATAATACTAACTTGTAAGTCATAGAGCCATAAAAATGTTCAGACAATATATATATATAATGTACTTTAAAAAGAAATGTGCCAAACATTTTCTATATGTATATAAAATAAAGAGAAATTAATAGATGTTCCAGCTGCGTCTGTGTCTAATCTGAATCGTCTGAATGACCCAGCTCTTCGAAGCTCAGCGCTGTAACGCTCATCTGTTCTGTCAGTTCAGAGGATGATAACATCTCAGCTGTAGAGCTCATGAAGGCTGCGCTCTTAAATTATGTAAACCAGGCCTCTGTGTGCTCGCGTCAGCTGCCATCTTTCCTCTGTGATGGAAAAGAGCTGCCAGGGCAGAGTGCCATCAGAGGACACTGCTGCTGCTTCAACCGGTCATTAACCACCTCCACACTGAGGCTTTCAAAGGAGCTATAGCGGAGGTTATCACTCAATCAATCAGTTTTCACACATATGAATAGATTCATGTTGCAACACAGACTGAAAATGAAAGAAACCTCAGAGAATTTTTGGCCGTTTTGAGCTGTTTTTTTTGCCACTTGGGGGCAGTGGAACAAGATGAAAACATACTATCACCTTGCTCTTTAGCTGCTAAATGCTCCACCATGTTCACCTAACTTTGCCTGTCTGCTGTTTGGTCTTAGACAGGTAGTGTACAGTCAGTTTTTGCAGAGCTTTTACAGTGAACGTAGCTGCCTGGTGCTGCTAGAAAGAAGGCTGATGAGGCGCAGAACCTGCAGGCTGTAAACCCAAACCAAGACAATGAGCTGATAGAAGCTAAAATGCTCTATACTGCAGAGGGGAACTGTCATTTAGTAAGTGAGTTTGTCACTACGAGCAACACCTTACATGTTTCAGGTGCATATTTAAGGTCATAATGACTCCCTATCCTCGTCCTTTGTGAACTCATTTCCCATCTCTTCACTAGTTGTCCTCTGATCATATAATCCTGCTCCTCCCTGAACTCCACCTGTCACTTGGTCCCTCATTTGCCCAAACAGAACATATACTTGATCTCAAGACCCAGTACCTCTATCTATCTATCTATCTATCTATCTATCTATCTATCTATCTATCTATCTATCTATCTATCTATCTATCTATCTATCTATCTATCTATCTATCTATCTATCTATCTATCCTGCCTCCTTGACCAAGCATTTCAACACTTCCTGCCATGTTAGTCATGTAGCAGCTGATGGGGCCCTCTAGTGGATGAATGCTCCTTCTAGTAGCCTGCAAACATCACAGGTAATGTTTAAAGATTATAAATGCATGCCTGATGTATACGTGATTGATAGATATCAATCTCTGGAGATTGGAGTCAGGATGTGATTAGCCCAGCTTAGCATAAAGACTGATGACAGATGAAAAAAAAAAAACCATCTATAAAGGGAAAATGTTTCAGGATTTCTGCTGTTGTCACCTCTTGAAAATGGATTGTATGCTGCTGTCCTCTAGTGGGGATGTGGCTCCATTTCACAACCACTACTTCAACTCCTCATCTGATGAAAACATGTTCTTATTTCTTACTTATTTTAGAGATGACAGAGGTTTAATGTGTGTGAGATCGATGGTCCACTTTCAACAAATAAATATGAAAAACGTCTGTGCTAATACATCTTGCTGCACGGTGAAGCTCAATCATCAAGGTGTTGGAACAAGAAGTGAAACATATTTCTGAGTAGAGGAGGACTTTAAAAATCACTCCTATCAAGGCTGTGTCATCTGCAAATTGAACTACTTGGCGTGTTTCAGGCGAGGATCTACGGTGCATAATATAAAAAGTCAATCTCTGCAATAAATCCACATTTGTGACTATTTCATCTGACTTGACAGTCGAGTGTAATTCACTATGTATTTGTCAAAAATGAAAAAATAGAGAGTTAATGGACATTGTGTCTAAAGACCTCATGTAGAGTGCCTTTTCATTGGAAAACTGCATTTTGTGCACATTGTGTTGATCATACAAGAGTCCAGTGTAGGTCTGTGTGTGTGTGTGTGTGTGTGTGTGTGTGTGTGTGTGTGTGTGTGTGTGTGTGTGTGTGTTGCGTGGACTGATGCCTATTGTCCGGCATGTCACTGCTTGTAGTTGTCAGTCACCATTCACGTCCTCAGTGGTTTCCAGTTTCCAGTTTCCCAGTGAAACCGGACGCTGATGAATGGACAGTGTGACACCTCCGGACAGGTTTGTGTTGGAGTGTGCTGCGGCAGATTTGGTTACGGAGTACTGTCAGATTGTGGGTCAGCGTGTTCTCTCCATTGATGTATGACCTACAGATGCTTAGCCGATATTCTGTTAGCATTATAAGCTTTATAGCTTAGTGATAATACATACATTTTTATCCATTTGGTCTTATGCTGTAATCCTTACCAAACAACATCACAATCAGCTCTTGTGGATTCTGTGTTTTGTGATACGAATGTAAAGACACAAAGCACACAACTCATTTTATTTTAGTCCACTTTATTACTTTAATCGAAGATATCTATCTATGAATATCACAAAAAAGTAATTCAAATAGAAAACAGCAAATATAAATGCCATTTTATTAAACTGTACCATTTAAGGGGTCTTTGAGGAAACAGAGTAGCACACATGCTCCCGACATTAGGTCATTCTTGGTGTTAACAACACAAAAACTCATCAAGTATCACAGTAAAACCACGAGGCATTTGGTTTGGTTTGTAAAACATAAATATACCACTCTGTATAAATGCCACCAACACAGTAACTGCCCCACATCAAGGGCAGCTGAAAAGGTAGATCGAAGGTAACAAAGTGCAAATAGTCTAATCGGGCTTCAAGTCAGTGCACTTGGGATCGCTGGGGCTTCATAGAGGACATATAATGAGGGACACGCCTTCACACTTTCAGCTTTCATTATGTGTCCATCTCTCTCTCTCTCTCTCTCTCTAGCTGCTGTGAACGATCCCCCTCTCACCATCTTTCTCTCTATTTTAATGCCTAAAATCTGTACTACAAAATATTAACCTCAAGTGTTATCTAGAGGAAACAAAGTGCAACAGAGACAGATATAAAACACCGGGGTAAGTACACTTAGATCAGGTGCATGAGAGAAAGACAAAGAATCCTTATATTAGAACTGGATCAACATCTTTTTGATGGCTTATGCTTAAACTAATGGACACTCCACAAGTATAAATGTAACCATATTCATGCACATGAACTCACTCTGCACTCTTGGGCAGCGTTTAGATCCTGATGGATGCATCGTCACATCCGTTTTCACCTGCTGATTTAACTTATGACAGAAATAACTGGTATTAGGGAGGTCACTTCTTTAAAAATCTACTTGGAATAAATTCAAATTTGTTTGAATGCAACCCATTTGAAATCTTTTTAATCCGTTTAATGCTAAACGTTTTTAGAATTAGTGTTCTGTTCATTCAAGTTGCCCCACTGAGCAACAAGCTGACGTTACTGTAAGGTCAACTTTATCCAGATTTTGTCAATTAATTCCAAATGTTTCCTCACATTACGTCTCAGATGATTTGGTGCGATGATTGTGATCATTATTCTTTCCGCACAGCTCGCTAGTTTCCTCTATTTTACGTAGCTTTACCGAAGGGAACGGGGCATGCAATGGATCAAAGCGACAGTGACTTTTATGAAGATATTCAAACGGTGGTTTGAATTTGGAATAAGTGACAGCCTTGATGGGTATATGTTGGCCGTTACATAACAAGAAACTGAAATCCCTAAACTATGTTTGAAGAAAACATATTTTGTCCACCACAGTTGACACTGACAAGTGTCTTTTTTTTTTTACATATCTTGGTCACTTTACTAACTCTTAACTCTTTAATAACTAAATTTGAGGGATCCTGATTAAATACGTCTGTGATATAATGTGCTTATGCTAACAGACAAATATCGTCCGACATACAGTTATCAGATTTATCAATGTAAGCCTAAAAATAAATCCATTATCAGTCCAGCTCCAACTTTGGTCATCATGGGATATTAATCAATTAATGAAAGACAGAAACTGTTGAGTAAAAAAAACAAAATGTTGGCACCAAGTGCTCGGTAAACGTTATGGAAACGTAAAGAAACACAGATTCAGTTATTGTATTGGCACTGGTTTAAAAAAAATCAAACTAGATCCATCTCTAAACACAACACACTGAAATAAATCTGGGTGATTCATCTGCATCATTGGAGAAATAACAGAGTAAAACTATTTAATTTTGAACTAAAAGCCAATAACTAACATATCCTGTCTAACACAACTTCTACACTACATGCAATACAGCACACTGCACAAGTCACACACTCTGTTACCATGCATGACGGTGGTGTTGTTGAGGCATGCGGGCCACGGCTGGCAGTGGTGTTACAGGATTTATCCAGGTGTGATCAGGTTTCATTGTGCAGAGGCGTGTGGAATGGGCTCAGATGATGGTTTTGAGCTCCTCGTCAGTCAGCTGGTTGACCGCCATGATTTTCATCAGCTGCTCCGCGTACCTCGCCTGGTCCTGCATGAAGTGCGGGATGCGGACGTTCTCCATCTGAGCCAGTCCTTTGAGGCGGTCCACGTCTTCGAATGACACCTGAGCACACAGAAAAATAGAAAAAGTTGAATTAGGAACCTGCTGCACTGCAACCACAATTAATTTCCTAATTTAAACAAGACCAATGTTTCCACTGCATTGTCCGGCTCGGCTCTACTCGACTCACTTTGGTCACCTAAGGTCTGTTGTGAATGACAGTGGTTCAGGTCACCTGAGCCCCGGTGTGAACGATGGTTGTTTGAGTCACATGAGGCTGGGTGTGGATTGGGAAGGGATGAAAGGACAACATTGTAGGTGGGAGATAAGTGGTTTCTCTGAGGCCTCCTCTTCTGTTGAGGGATGGTTTCTTTAGAAACCATAGTTTCTAGTTTCTACAATCACAGATAGCCTCGCCCACAAGTAAGTCATGGATGGGAGGTAAATCGTCCAGTTGCCACAGATATAACCCTTCTGAAAGAAAAATGACTTGGACGACTGAGAACCTTCACAGACTTTTATCAACGTTTAGCTGATCGTCGCCATGACACAAACAGATCCTTTCATCGGCAACCAAACAGAGGAACATCTCCATCTCATCAGTTAACTACAGTGTAGTTTTGTGAGCTGTCATTTTTGGTTGCAATTTGCAGTACCTTATTCCTTATATATAGTATTCTTGTTGAACAATCAGTCGTCTGTAGTATTGGCTTTGTGTGCCTGGAACCTGAACCAAGGTGGTACCACAAAAGTACCAGGTACTATCCACAACTTTTGACAGATACAGTACAGATGGACCGAGCTGTACCATGCAGTGGAAACCCGACATAACATTCGACATCTACAGCTGAAATGAGAACCTTGCGTAATTATCAGTGCCTTCAGCTCTTCTGAAGCAGAACATGGTCTGTTCCCTCCTCAGAGGTTGTTATATAAGCTTCCATTCATTTTACTCTATGTCTGAACTGTAACCTTCTTCTGTGTAGTTAAACTTTTATTTCATGTGACTGAATGTCACAAATGATCTCGTTCTGCTGCTACTTTCTACTATAGTGGTGTCATATAAGCGCTGACAGGAAAATGGAAAAACTGAGCAGGACTGTTTGTCCGCCGCAGTGAGAAAAAACAAAACAAGGAAGCTTTTAAAGGGAAGATAATTGACTGGGAGGATTTAATCGACTTCCTACAGCACACCGTCAGCACAACACTGAGGTGTACATTCAGGAGGAAGCTGTACAATCATTAGCCTTTACTTAATGAGTGCATCCAGATGGAAGAAGATGGAAAGAGACGTGCCTGGCAGTGGAGGCCATCAAGGGTTCACCTCTAGTAATTTCAGCGTTGTGCTGCGGTGGTGAATTCATTAAGTTGTTCAGAAACGGGCAGTGCATCGTGAGATCAGCGGGCGGACTTATAGAACACATCACGGTACATATTAAAAGTATCTGTAAGGGTCTGTGAGTCTGGACAGCAGACATTTGGATTCAACCAATAAGTAGGAAGTAGTGCAGGTCAACCTGGAAATTGATTAATATCACTCAACAAAGATACATAGTTAAGCTGCATCACCTTTCCTAGGGCCATCAGCAGCGGGAAGTTGATCTTGTCTCTGTATCTCAGGATCTTCAGGACACCATCCAGGTACACCTGGTCTTTACTGAAGCACCCTGCAATATGAGATGTCAGAAATAAAGTTTAACAAGTTTTAAAAGGTTGATATTAATATTTAATCACACGTGACTCATTCAGGTTAAATCAACAGCTTTGGCTGCGTATATCAGCAAACTTTCTTTTGAATCTTAAACCCTGTCTGAGGACATAGAGACCTGGTTGTGCTGTATTGGTCTGGCCTCTCTTGGCTCGGACACAGTAGTCCCAGCGGGTGTTGGGGTCCTGGACAAAGCGTCCTAGATTGTGGAAGAGCTGAGAGAAAGACATGTGGCTGGCCTGGTAGACGGTGTAGTAGAGCAGGGCAGCACGCCACAGTGTGGGATCTTTTCTGAACAGGACACTGTGGATGCTGGCCAAGCCCTCCTCTGTGGGGTTCAGGGGCTTCAGGTTGTGCTTCTTCCTGGTCACGCTGCTGCTCCATGGCTGGTGGCAGTTGTTGATGCCGCGGAAATAATGTGTGCCTGGTGGACAGAGAGGACCATTTATATAGTGGTATTTGAGCTTGATACCAATAATTTAGTAGATATCACTAGTAAGGAATGACAGCCAATCACACTTGTGATTGTTACTTTTTAATGTCTCCTGATGAACCACATTACCCTAACCTTGCAAGGCAGCTTGACTTGCGAGATCACATGAGAATGGATCCTGTCAGACTGCGTTTGTGTCCGATCACAGTGGCTTTTACCAATCAGTGTCCTATGAGCAACTACTGCCAGTACTACTGGCAGAGTATTACTTCACTGTTTCCAATGACGACTTCCCGGATGGCTCTGTTTAACAAACTATCTGGCACAGTCGGGTTACAGCGTCCGCACATTAAGAATAAAACATGAGTCTTGTAAGAGAGCTGCTTTACCCACCGATCTCGTGCCTCAGCATGCCTTCCAGCCAGTGCTCTCGGGCAGTGGAGATGTTGATGGTCAGCGTGGGCCTGCTGTTCACCACCGTCATGGAAGCTCTGGACAGGAGGTCATCTGTCACCTGGACTACGATCTGTCAAGACAGATATATTCACTTCATCTTTAATCCAAGATGAGAAGAGTGACAACAACAACAACAACACTGTAATATTGGCAAATGATAGCAGGGCTGGTATTAGCTCGTATTAGATGGTGCATCTGTTCATTTCTAGGAATGTAGCTCAGAAGAAGACGTCTAGGCTTTGGTGTGACTGCACCTAAAGACACTTAATATTAAGTTCAACGAAAAAGGGGACAAAACATATTACAGTTACTTCTTGTTACGGCATGATCTTGCCTTACTCACAATCCAATCTGATTCAAACAGTGAGGCTCTCCAGCGTCCACCAAATTTATCAGAGAGAGAGAGTGTGACTGGCCTGTTGTACAGGAAGTATTGACCATTTATATTCTGGTTTATATAACTGCAAAACAATTAAGACAAGCAAGGCAGCACAGCTGGCAGAGAATAATGCTGATAAAGTGGTGTGTAGCTTTCCTGTCACACTTGCTTTTTGCCACAGCGTAAAGTGTACATTTGCCTAGTTAATTCTTTTCTTTAATCGTGAGTTTGACAGAGGCCGACATAGCAGTCTCTCTAAAGGTTGGGATATATTATACTATACTAAAACGGACAGGAATGTAAACAGCAGGGCAGACAAAAGATGTGCATGTGTTCTGCTGACATATTTAAATATGTGCTGTTGGTGTGTAATCTCCTCATTTTTGGGCTGCGTTTGGATGTCACACGTGCAGATGACAAGCCCCCGCCATGCAGACACTGAAAGGATAATTAGAGTACCACTGAAACATTACACTGCTAAAATACGTTCTTCTATCATGTGCAGCTATCTCAGTTGTTTGTGGTGTAATTCTTTCCCTGTATGTTCTTTCTGTTTGATAGTATGTTTAAACCCATAGGGACTTCACCAAGCACACACAAGGTGCACGTGTATGTGGCGTAATGTGTTCAGTGGAACATTATTAACTCAGTGATGTAACGTGTATTTATTTATGGTTACATAATTGCAGCTCGGCACAAGCAAACTGCAGGAGGACTTCAGTGAAGTGGCAGTCTTACTCTTCCCTGTAGCTCTTTCACTCTGCTGCTCTGTAATGGTGATGTACAAATCCACCATGGCACACACTCCAGAGTACAGCTACAGAAAGATATCAGGCTTCACATTACAGCCTCTTTTCACTGTTGCCAGAACTGTATTGTGTTTGTCATTACGTTTGAATCAATATAAACTACTACACCATGAGAGCTAGGAAATAAACAGCAATGCATCACCTTAATCATGAAATAAGTGAGGGTCGTCTCTCCTCTTACCTCTCCCAAGCAGCCTTCCTTCTCCATGTATTTCTTGACATTGTGCCAGATGCGACTCTTGGTGAGGAGGTTACCTGCAGTGACCTGTTCAAACTTCTCATAGCTGCCATATCGCTGCAGGGCAAGCTCCATGATGTGCACCGCCTGCAAGAGGTGTGAAATCCATAATGTAAAAGCTGCCAATGAGTGATGACTGTCTTTGACATCTTCTGTTGTTGATGCTTTGGACAGGCAGGCACTGACCTCAGTAACTGTCTCCAGTACATCAAATTCTTGTTTGTTTGTACACGCGTCCTCTCTTTCAGTTTGACCTCTGGATAAAGTCTGATCATTACACGGCTCGTGTTTCTCACCCCGTCGACTAGTGCGGTGATTACAGTGTTACAATAACAGATACAGATTCATTACCCACAAATCATGGACTACTAACTAATCAGCTGATAGGGGGGAAATAGCTGCATTTAGATGGACCCTAATATTCCACCAATAATCAAACAAATATGCCAATCAGAATAAAAATGTAACCACCTCAATCCGCCAGATCGGAAAGAATATTTAATCACCGTAAGAGAGGTGATGTGAACTTTTGATAATCTGTTTAATAGGAAAATATTCACACCTAATCACCACTGAAATGCTTAATCGCTTATTGTTTCTCTCTGGTTGGAATAAATATATTCTTTCTGCATGTTTGCCCCACGTGGGGGTAATAGTAGTCGAGGGTTACAGTATGAGTTGCACCTATATTTATGAGGGTTAACACAGAGGCTCTGTATTCTGAACCCAGACCACACACTTTTTGCTTCCAACACAGTTAATGGCAGCATATTACAGATCCACTCCTTCCATTTTCTTCCTTCCACAACAAAACATCATACATTTCTGCCAAATTAGACACTTCACATCACTGCTTTACACGGCTAAAAATAGGTATATTCTGATTAAATACCTTGGGGCACGAAAACACATTTTATCAGATCCCTTTATTTAGCGTCTGTGTTTGAAGTTAGAAGTTAGAACCTCTAATCTGGATGATTTTCATCAGGTTGAACAAATACTGTCCATGTAACCACAGCTAATGGAGAAGGTGAGTCTAATTTTCTCTGGATTAGATAGTGTTAAGATTAAGACTGTGTTTTAGTCTGATGTTATGAATCATGTCCAGTGTACAGAGAAAACGTCTTTCTAGCAGTCTTGATTTGCACTGCTTTAAACTTTTTTTTTGTTTTTTTTAAGTTGTGCTTCTGTATAACTCCAGCATACAGTTTTGCTTCATTTACATAAGAAGGGCTGCTCCACATTTCCATGATTTTTTACTCTACTGACTACTAGTGTCCTCCATTTTCCCTGACAAATGATAAATATCATGCTGCAAGACAAATGTGATTCAAGTGGCAGTCCACTTTCAACACAGAGAGAGAAAACATGACAAACTAGGACAGTCTCCAGAACAAACAAAACACAAGCATCCTCCTCAGGATCATTTTACTGCTGCATTTCCTGTTGAGCTCACTGACTCTTTCCTTGTCTTAGTATCTGAGCACTTGTGTTACTAAAAGAGCCTGCAACTGAACACCACGGGACTGTTTTCCTGGTCACCCTTATTCACTCATTTGACGAGTGATTGATCGAAACATGTAATTGAACTCTTCTCTTCTTACATAACAGAAATGTGCTAAAATCCTGTGTGTGATTCTTCACCAGCTTTAGTGTTTCTCTCCGGACATGTACTCATACTGTTGAGACACTTTCCACTTTCACTGACACGACAGACTCGCCCTGCGTCAGCTCTGATCGGCACTGACGCTTCTGAACAGCTTTGGCAGCAAGTCTCTGTGATCACAGTATCCAGTTTGAGTGCTGGCATGTGGAGGTTGGTGATCTCAAACCAGCCAGCTCAGCATCAACCTTGTGCACTGAGGACATTGTTGTAGATGTGATGAATGACCTGTCACTGCCTCCTGGGGAAGAAGCTGGTGGACTGACTGGGTTTCTTTTTGTACTTCTTCTTTTCAGCATGCAAGTAAGTAAGCGAGCAAGTTTCAGGTTTTTTTAGTTCTTTGAGTTTTTTAACCTGACTTTGCAACCTTGCTGCTAATGAACGGTGAACAGGGGTTTCTGAAGAAAGTTAAAGGATGTGGCACTTTTACTGTTTACTATCATATAGTAAACACTGGTGTAAAACATCTAACCCTCATTCATACACATTACTTTTTACAATCACAAACAGGGCTGTAGACAGGATGTTAGAAATACTACAGTCCACATCTTTGCCGGGAGACGGAAGAGGCAAGAGTGCCAAGATGGTGGTGGCCAGAGCCACAGATTTTGAGCTTCAAAACCTGTGGGTGATGTCACTCATACGCTGTCCTTTCTTTACAGTGAAACACTCAAAACACACACAAAACATTCAAACACTCCCTTACCTGTGTCAGAAAGCGATCAGAGGCGTTGTTATGCCGTGCCAGGACAAGCGGAGAGACTGGGTTGCTGTACTCAAACTGTGGATTGTAGTTGAAGTCAGACTTAAAAAACTTGGTCTTCTCCTTCTCGACGTTAGACGGCTTGATGGCGGTGAGGATGCAGAGCTTCTTGGCGTTTTCCACTTCCCGCGCGATTGCCGCTTTGTGCAAAGAGGGGAGTTTAGTGCGAGAGGAACTGGCGATGTACATCTTCCTGAGCTGTGGAACCGCACGAGGGCTAAGGCCCATGGTGCTGCCCACTACTGCGATGTTTCGTGCTGGTTTAGGTAGATTGGAGTTGCTGCCTGAGAAGACACGATTTGTCTGTGCGGGTTTACCGCCACTTCCTGGAGGTCGCACCTTTTTAGGTGCCATGGCCGGACGGTTTCTTTTACCAAACGTGGCGCCACATTTCACTGATGTTTTTGGCCTCTTGTGTGGGGACTGCTTCGGGCTCTTCTTGTCCTCCTCCTCAGCCTGCAGCAGGACGTTGTAGCTGCTGGAGCCAGTACTAAAGAGGTCTTTGAGGACACTTGAAGAAATCTTCTCCAGGTATACTTGGCTTGGACTCAGCGCCTTGTCAGCAGAGTTTAAGATAGACTTTTTGGACATTTCTACCTCTGGCCAGTGGAGTCTTTCTGAAAGAAGTAAGAGGAGAGACCAGTTCAAACCTTTATAGACTAATCCTGTTATCAAAGCAGGATAAAATTAGATGTATTTCTTGTAACTTGTAATCAGTGTTTCTACAATCATAATGTGATCTGACTGAAATAAACCTAATTTTACTCATCTTAGACTCTTATGTCAGCAGTCTGTGAGTCAGTTTTCTGCTCTCACAGAGGGAATTATTCTCATCATGTCTCCAGAGACTGCTAGTACAGCAAAGGAGTCAGAGTGCATGGCTCTGCGATTTTCCAGTCAGGAGACCTGGAACATCATCGCAGTAAGAGCGGGGCTATCTGTTCGGACAGGAGCACTGAGCGGGAATCCATGCAAACGCAGACAGCACAAACTAATGACCTCAGCGGCACAGTAATGATTGGAAATGTGCTCAGCCACCAAAACAAATAGTATTATCTAACACATCAGCTGTGTATCTCACCAGATCCCACCCTTTACACATCTATGAGTCAGCTTAAGACTCTCCTTTTTGACAATGCTTATAGTTAGGGCTGGCTCAGGTGAGTCCTGAACCATCCTTTAGTGATGCTGCTATAGGCCTAGACAGCCAGGTAACTTCCCTTGATGCACTGAGCTTTTCTCTTCCTTTGTTTCTCTCTATCTGTACACATTCATTCGTTAATGCATGTTACTAAGTTAGCTTCTTCCCTGATGCATTCTTGTCTTGCTTGGTCGAGCCTGCTGCTGTGGTCCTGCTTGACATCCACTACATATACTATTATTATGATTATCACTATTTTTGCTACCTTAATCATATCTTTATTAAAGTTCATCGTTAGAGTTATTATTTTATTGCTGCTGTGCATCTGTGTCTCTCTCTATCTATTCATCTATCTATCCCCACTGTCCGCCCCTTCAAGGCAGGCTAAAAAGGTGAAAAAGTAACCAAGCCAGCTACTTTACAAAGTTAATTTAAGACATTTTCAAGCCTGATTTAGGCTTGAGAAATTCAACTGCATAACAAAAAGTAATCAATGCTGAAGCCTCTCCATCTCATCTCGTTATGTTAATCAAAATGATCAAAGCACTAATGATAATTTAAAGCATACCATTTGCAATAATCAGCATGATTAGTAATAATCAGCATGATTCAGCACTGAGTAAGCGCTCCAGAAATCTGCTTCACAGTCTCCCAACAGCATACAGAGAGTTAAGTACTATAAGATACAATATATATTATATATATAATACAATATAAACAAAAATATAACATGCTTTCTTAATAATATGCGATTTTGTTCATGTTTATTAATATTCCCCCAATAATAAGTTGATTTAAGAGCTAACTGGAGCTCATATATCAACTTATACACCTTTTTTTGACTGAGCTAGGTTATTTATATCATGTATATTTAACAAAATGTGCCATTATTACTGTTATTACGGTATTACAATTAGTTCTTGTGTGTTATTAATCCGCTTAGTAGGCGAGCTCCCACCTACAGTCATGTGGAAATAGTAGAAATATAAGCAAAATGCAACATTACCTGTCACTTTTATCGACTCCAGCATCCTCTGTTGTGGTCTCTGTATACAGACCACTGTGCAGCCCGACGAATATAAACGATAACTGCTACTTAGCAAGTTAACCTAGCTAAATTAGCCGGCTAATGTGGTCCAAATATAACGACAAAGCGAGATAACAAGCGCCCTGTCGTGACTGCTTATTATAACACACAGAAATTATATTTTTAAAACATTTTAATGGCTAAAAGCCGAGCTGATATTCGCCGTGCCGCCTACACTGACTGAGCCCCAGCCAAGCTGACTTTAAAGAGCCGAGCTGTAGAGGCTCTCCTGCCTTCACTGAGCTGTTTCCATGGTTTCGCTGACAGCTACGCAATACACACGGACACTGGGCTCATGGGAAATGAAGTCCCTTTAAGAGTAGGTTGACTCTTTGGAGAAGATATCAAAATTTAGGCCTAAATGGTCAGAGATTCAAAAAAAAATTGTAATATATTATCAGTGGATTGAATTTAGCGCTTATTTAAACTCAAACGCTTGTTGCTAACAGACGCCATGATTGTAGTTTTAATTCATAGCCCACCTGTAGCTATGTTTCACATCAATTCACTGTATTTAGCTGGTAGTTTTGTCTTGCTGGCATTTGTAGTAGTAGTAGTTTTATTTATATGTAGGCACTCATTTACGCTGCTTATAATTTATTATATATTATATAATGTGAAAAAAACATTTTCAAGTTAACTACCTTTTTTTTTTAGCTCTTTTATCCTATATATGTTTGTTTGAATACATTTGTGGTATGCATGCAGACAAGAGATAGAAACACAGACATTTTAAACACTTTTTATTGCCTTTTATATAGCCACATTGGTCAAAGTTATCAGAGGAGCCATTTATTATGAGTCTAAATGTATCTAGCTTAAGATATATGCAGCACCTCCCTCAACCACCGAGTCCAGTTTGAATCAGTCTCTGTGTTAAGAAAGTGACAGATTTTGTTACTTTGAGTTTAGTTCTAGTGAGATTATTGTTGTTTTTTCTTGCTATGCCAGAAGTGACTGGCTGAGAGACAAAACTCTTTCTGAAATTCTCTCCAGTCCTCTTTTTAGAGGGTAGATAGATAGATAGATAGATAGATAGAAGGATGAAGAGATAGAAAAAAAAAAAAAAAAAAAAAAAAAAAAAAAAAAATTTTTTTTTTTTTTAAAAAGAAATTTAAATTTTATTTTTTTTTTTAATAAAAAACAAAATTTTGGGTTTTTTTTTTTTTTTTTTTTTTTTTTAATTTTTTTTAATTCCTGAAACTGAAGATATCAAATGTAATGTTTAATTATATATAATAAAATAGCAATCAATCATAATTAAGAATGAAAACATACTGCAGGTTTATGTTGCTGTAATGAAATAAATCATCTGAGGATTGTATCAGTTGAAAATGGATCTGTGTATTAGATCAGCGTACGTTTTTAACCGCTTATTTTTAGCGTTTGAATGCACAGATGACTGATTCATAAAAAATGAGGCGTGCATGAAGGAGTCATGTGTTTTCCAGTTGTGGTCTCACTGCTCTCTGCTCTGGATGGTTGTAAAAGTGACAGCTCAGCCGGGCTGTGATTGGCTCATCAAGCGTAAGCACTGCTTTCTTAACTCTGATTGGTTCTCGGGCGCTTCGTCCAACGGTCGGAGTCTGCGCAGTAGCCACAGCGCTGAAATTCAAATTTCAAACAGTCGTTGTTGTTTTGTGCACAGAGAGAGACGAAGAGGAACCGAGAAGAGACGCTGAGAGACGCTCAGCTCGCCTTATTGCGTCCTGTTTGTGTACACATAGCGGTGTACTACACTTTTTTTAAAGTACTAAGTTGCTGAAGTATTGCTCGAGTGGGGATAAACCGTCCAAAATGGATCCGTTTACTGAGGTGAGTCTGAGCTAACGTCACACATCGAGGTCGAAAACGTTGCTAGCTAATGCTAAGCTACCTAACATGACATTTTTATTATGTTATTAGACACATGTTAGTTACAGCTTGTTTACTTCCATGTTACTTTAACATAAGATAACGTTACTATAGAGAAATGTGTGGTAATATATTAAAACAAGGCCAATGGAAACATGTCACGTGTTGTTTCTTTGTCTTGTCAGCCCTCAGCAACCACGAATTAACATTAAATGTAACATAATGCCAGCACCTTAAACTTAAAGCGGCTGTATATGTAGTTTTCTACATGTTTAGGCCGTTGGTACGTAAATTAACCAAGCTGCTGACTGACCAACTCCTTAGTTCACTGACCTACACGTTACATTAACGTAGGATCTACTGAATTTTTGCTTTTTTTATTAACGCAAAATGTTTACCTGTTTACCCTCTGGACTACTATGTTTTGTTAAATATATCTCGCACTTTTAAAATATTCTGCATACTGTCAACTCTTGTACATTACCTGGCAAATACCAGCACAAACTGTACAGCTATGTTCATCCTAAAAACATATTGTACATATATTTATATTTTTTAGTACTTTAGTTCTTAATTTAATGATTGTCACCAAAAACACCAAGACAAATTCCTTATGTGAAAACCTACTTGGCAATAAACCTGATTCTGATTATACAGTAATATAACATCCATAAATATCCATGTACATTATGAATTCACTGGGCTTAAACACACCATAATCCATATAACTCAACGTTATTCAAATGAAACAGCTTTGTCTCCATTTAAGGCAATGGTATGTGTCAGCACTGGAAATAGTCCAACATTTGGACCTCTTTCCTTGATGCACTCACTCTTTTGTTTACAAGCTAAAACTAGAAATGATTTGTATCTAACAACAATTCTTGTTGTTCCAGTATTCGAGCCAGCAAAGGTTTGAATTTTCAAATCCAGGGAACTGCACAAAGCAGGAGTGGCTCATTCCTGAGGAATGCTGTTAAATGTGACTTCAGGTTTTCCACACTTGCCTGGTGGTGGAGTTGTGCAGGCGGTTGCAGCTGCAGGAATGTGTTTGGGCCTGCAGAAGTTAACGTACAGCACAGTAAATCAGATTGTGTGAGGCCGAGGGAGGGGAGTGTCATTTAAAGAAAAGAGGAAGGAAAAAAGGGCAAGCAAACAAGGCCTTTTTTATCTCTGTGGAGAAGAACTGTTTTGTGTGTCTTATGCTGCTTGTTAAAGTAGCTGATGCAGTGTGTGTGCCATGCTCCACATATTTGTGTTTATCTTGCAGTAATCCTGGGAGATGGAGAATCAGCGTATTTTGGCCAATTTGAAAAAGCCACAGACTAATTGAAAGTCTCGCAGCAACGAGAGTGTAATTGTAAAGATATATGAGTTGTCACGGTGTAGACAGATTTACTGATGGATGTCACATGCTGTGCTGCAGAGCCAAAAAAGTACGCAGTTAGAAGTTGTAAGAAGTCTCCAACTGTTAAAGGTATTTGTGGTTTTCCCCTAAGAGCATAAAAGTTCTGGGGGATTTTTTTTGTTAGTTTCTCTCTCACTCAGAACCCACGAGAAGTCAAATTTTTCTGGTAAATAAAGAGTTCACAAACCTCTTCTCCGTGGCCAGTGTTTGCCTCGTTGTAATCAAGCCAGAATTCGTACGTCCTGTTTACATCTGGTTGGAAAATGGTTAATTAAAGAAAGCGGTCCACAATTTGGATAATGCACTTTTGATAGCAGGGTGAAGAGCCAGCCGTTGGGGTGATATATGGATCACAGTGCACATTTTCAGACCGTCTTTCCTGGAAGGCATTCATATTGTTGTTCACACGAAAAGTGACAGAAATAGTTGTGTTGCGGATGAACAAAGAAACCTGGAGAGAAGTTCAGGGAGCTACCCTGGCCAATCAAAGTGAATATTAGATCGCCGGCTTTTGGAAAGGTACAGAAATTGTGGGACGCTCTTAATCTGAAGGCTGAAAGGTGTGAGAGGAGAGGGTTTCTGAAACTATTCAACCACCGACAAGAAGTCCTAAAGATGCATACTGGCCACTTAACTTTGTAGGTCTGCTGACTGGGACATCAGTGCACCTGGCTGCTTGCGAATAAATATTTTCAGCATGTGTTTTTACGTTTGTTTCTGCATAGTTGAAACAAACAACATCCAAGGTGCTACTCAGTGAGCTTGAGAGGTGTTGGCAGGGGGGGTTTTGAACTCTAAATAGAGCCCGGCTAGCTGTTTCCCCTACTTTCAGTGTTTATGCTCAGCTTGGCTAATCAACCCCTGACTCAAGCTCTGTGAATCTCTCATTTATAGTCGTACATAGTTTCAAAGCTTTTGCATGGAGCTGCTGTAGGACTAAGCAAGACTCCGTAGTATTAACACACATCTAACAAAGCTCACAATGATTGCAGTTCTTTACCACAGTGAATGAAAAAAAAACCCAATAAAAAGACTTATAATCTGTGAAACTGCTTATTCGCTCTACATACAGTTACTGTGGGGAATACTGTAAATTAAAGCTTGATACTTTCCGTCTAGTGTTGCTGTGTAGTGGTTGTACTGGCAGGGGAAATCTAATACTGAACTGTGACTGCTGTATTAATCTTCTAGAAAAGAAAGTGAATAAGCAGATTTCCCAAAAAGTTGAACTATTCTTTTTAAAGGACATAAACCCCTCAGGAAATTTCATGTTCACAAGCACTTCTTTGGTAATGTTTGAGGCTTTAGTTTGTGGTGTTTTATTGTACCTGATATAGAATCAAACGCTGCACAGGTGATGATTTTATGTTGTCCATCATCTGTATGATGTTTGTTTGTTTTTTCCGTCAAACCAGAAACTGTTGGAGCGGACCCGGGCGCGCAGAGAAAACCTGCAGAAGAAAATGGCAGATAGACCGAATGCAGCAAACAGGCAGATGGCCAAAAGGCCCAGAGAGCCACTGGCTGACACCAATAGTGTGATCAGTGAGCCAGTCATTGATAAAGGTATGAACACATGTGTTGGCTTGCTGTGTGATGAGACTTATCCTGTCAGTTTGATCACTGTGTTGCAGCTCTACTCTGTACTTATATTTTCCCATCACCTCCTCTCAGTTCCACAGGTGTCCTCCAAGCCTTCTCCTTCCAAGCGCAGGTGCTCAGGGGAAAATGTTCAACCTGCAGCCAACGAGGAGAACCAGGAGCCGGTGATGACTCGACCTGTCACCCCCATGGCAGATCCTCCTACAGACAAGAAACCCCCTGTGGGCCCCGCCAGCATCCGACATTCCTCCTCCCTGGAGAAGAGTGCTGCCCGGCCTGCTGTCCAGTCTCAACCAGAGCCAGAGAAGATGGCTGTCACCCCTGCTGCTGCTGATCCTCCGAGGAGCAGAGAAGCAGAGATGGTGTCTGCCAGTTCAGCCCTGTTAATGAACAAGGAAAAGCCGATGGAAGATCCAGCTCCATCTGCTGCTGGCATGAAGTCTCGTCTGCAGAGGCTAGCAGAGCAGAGAAAGTGTTGGGATGGCAGCGGTAAGAGTATTTTCTGTGCTATTTGATCTGAAGCTGTATAGCTTTTCAGATAAAATAATTAAAAATAGCAGTCATTATTCAATCAGTCAAACATGTTACGACCTTTTCAGACCCCTCTGATGAAGTTCCAGACCACACTCCCCTGTCCCTGTTGAAGAAACAAGCTGAGGTCCCACCAGCCCCGGCCCCCACTGTGTCCTCAGATACCGCGGTGGGGAGGAGAGGCAGGCTGGCCAACCTCGCTGCCACCATTGGATCCTGGGAAGACGACCTCAGCCATGCTAACATTCCCAGTCGGAGTGCAAATGAGAAGCCTGCTACAACTGTTCACAAGTTTGCAGTCAAAGATGCTGCCAGCAATAAACCGAGCACTGCAGGTCATGTGGTGGCCAGTTCAGCTCTGAGCAGCAAGACCACATCCAGCTCTAATCAGGTAGGTCTACCCGGAGTTGTTCCTGGAATTCCTGGAATTATCCAATGAGGAATACTTTCTGTAACTATTTTGATAACCACCAGGATGTCCCAGCTCGTCTTGTTTTTCAATATGCTTTAAGTCAAGTGACTATTTTTATGTCTTTTTAGCAGGCTGCATATTCTCCAGTGAAGTCTAGCCGAGTGGTTTTCCCAAGCCCACAGAAGGCCGACATTCCTGCAGGCAGGCCAGCCCTTCAGTCAGTATCCAGTCCTCAGAAGAGCTCCATCCAGGGAACAGCCTTCCCATCCAGTCCTCAGAAGACCGCCCCCTCCTCCTCAACATCAGTGCCTCAAAGTCCCCTGAAGAATCAGGCCCTCTCTAAGGGTCTCAACCCCACCTCCAGACCCCAGAAGGCCAGTCCCTCCTCCACAACATCAGTGCCTCAAAGTCCCCTGAAGAATCAGGCCTTTTCCAGGGGTCTCAACCCCACCGCCAGCCCCCAGAAGCCAGAACTCCGTGCCAAGCCCACTGTTACTGGCCCCTCTGGCCCCCAGGAGAAGGCCACTGCTGGAGCACCTGGTGAGTCATGTTGCACTTAAGTTAGGAATTATTTTATAACATTGCTCCTGTTTTGCAAGAATATGATGTATTTTTTCAAATTTTTTTATACAGGTGTAAAATCTTTCCTGGAGCGCTTTGGAGAGAGGTGCCAGGAGCGTAACAACCAGAGCTCCCCAGCAGGGGGCACTACCCATGCCAAGACTCCCTCTGTAACTCCATCAGCAGTCACACCAAACACTAGAATGGTACAGGAGAGGTTGAGAGCAGCCCATTCTGCAAACACGACTACCGCTGATCTCACCCAAAGACAGAAGCTGGTAGGTTAATCTTAAAGATAGGATAGTCTGTCCTCTTATTGCTGCAACCATTTTGTTTGATATGACAAAAGCAAAATTTCTCCTTTCAGGAGCGAGAGTCTGAGCTGGCTCAGATTCGCAGTCGCTTTCAGAAGGGGAACAACATGTGGAAAAACAAAGATGAAGCGGCAGAAACCAATAAAAACACAGAAATCAAGGTTTGTCAACAAGTTTCTGACACACAAATGACAAATGTTTGACATCTCACAAAATGTCCTCATATCATATACACTATTATATTTAATGGATAATATTCTTTCTAGGAACAGCTTCACAAGCCTGTGGAGGCTGAAGTTGCTTCATTGGAGCCGCAGGATGAACCCACAGCACCCTCTATTGAGTGTAGAGACACACCCACAAAGAGTATTCCTCCAGGTATTTATAAATATTTCAGAACAATTTTCCTTGGTTGTGTCCAGACACTTCAGTGATCTACTAACAATAGCAGTTCTTTCATTCATTAGGCTCTCCGATGCACAAATTTCACTTGACTTGACAGTTCATCAAAGATGTGAGATTGTCCTCTAAGGACAAAGTTAGGAGTTACTATCCTGATTTGTGGTCCTGGCTGAAAAATTCATTCTGCTGGCAAGACTTCTACTAAACACTAGATGGAGCTAATGGCTGTGTTTTAAGAGACTTTATGAAAGATCACACACCAGTTAGCAGAGCTGTGGGGGGAACTGTTTGCTTAAATGTTAATTTAAACCTTATAAACTCTGTTTACACTCTTTGAAGTTGTATGTCAATTTATCTATGTTTCCCCCCTCAAATTTCATACTGTTCATGTAACAGTATGACGTGCAGGCATCTTCTGTGTATGCTTCAGTGCTGAAATTCAGTTGTTTGGAAGATTTTTCAGCAAGTGGAAGATCAAGATATAATACATTTCCACATTAAAATGTCTAAAAATGCTTCACCTATGTTATTTATTTTGGTTGAGATGTGTGCTTAAATTATCCCAAATGTTTCCAACAACGTTCAAACCCAGAGAAATCTGTCATTTTAGTCGAGGTAGAAAGATTTTCATCAGCAATAGTGGTTGCTTAACAATGAAGACAATAACTCCCATGATCCCACGCAACTTCACAACATCCTCAAACTATGTCTTTTGTTATTTTGGTCGAGTTTACAAGCACTGGTTGAAGCTCTGATCTTCAGTTGTAATGGCTAGATGTGCTTCATGAATGTCAAAGTGGGAAAAATATATTGTTTTCTAACATAGATTATGTTAACCAACAGGTCATGGGTTGATGGTCTCGCCTCCAGCCTCAACATCCAGTCCTCTGAGGGTGGTCACCCCCGCTGTGGAGACAACCACAGATGAAACACCAGAGGACGAGGAGGTGGTCAAGGAGATAGAGATGAACGTGGACCAGTCCGTCAACTCGGCAGTCATCAACGAGCTGTTTGATGGAATCCTGGAGCAGAGTGACGATCGGAGTGATGATGAGGAGGAAGATGCTTTGAATATCTCCTCCATGTCCCTCCTCACTCCACTCGCAGAGACTGTGGCTGCTGTGGTGAAGAGTCCAGAGAGAAGAATGATGGTAGGTGCCAACATGATGTCTCGAGAGTTAGTGATAGACATTTCTGAGTGAGGTCAACTTAACGTAAAACATTTTCCTGATGTCTTTGTGCAGACTTCAACTCCTGCCAGCTCATTCCTCGTGAAGAACAACACTCCAGACAGAGTTTCCAAGCCTAGCAAGTTCCAGAGAACAAACATGATCCGTACTGCCTCTTCAGACAGCATTGAGGCCTTGGACGGGGACCACAAATTGCCATATAGGTGAGTACAGTGCTTACCTGTATGCTCTACACATAGCTCTCCTTGCTGTTGCAGTAAACGTTCATCTTACATGTATTTGTTTGGTTCTGTGTGTTAGCATTGATGCATACAGGTCCACCAGGGTGAAAGAGACCGAGAGACCCAACGTGAAGCAGGTGATCGTGAGAAAAGAGGACGTTTCTAACCGAGCGGAGGAACCCAGAGGATCCAGTCTCTTCAGTGTCAAACAGAAAATGAAGGTTTGGAATAAATACTTCGATTCATACAGTACTGTTCGAGCGTTGAGTCAACAGCTTAGTTTATCAAGCTTCACTGTCACTCTGCTGCATGTTTCTGTAGGTTCTGACGAATGAGATGAACCTGCAGCAGACGGTTATTCATCAGGCCAGTCAGGCACTCAACTGCTGCACAGATGAAGAGCACGGCAAAGGATCTCAGGTGGAGGCTGAGGCACAGAGGCTGCTGCTGGTGGCAAGTGAGTTCATCCAGACAACACCTGACCTAGGCTAGGCACACTTGCACATAACTGACAGTTACAAACTACAGTTTGTCTTTCGCGACTCCTAGTGGCAATATCGAAACTTGACTTTCTTTTGACATTCTTAGCGGAGAGGAGGGAAGCATTGAAGGCAGAGCTGGATCGTCTGAAAGGAGACCCAACAGGCCAGAAAAAGGCCACTGCAGCCCCAGAACCTGCCGGCATGTCTGCCTCCAAGGGCTCCATCACCCTGCAGGAGTTACGCCTGCCTCTCAAGGCGGACTTTGTCTGCTCCACTGCCAACAAGCCAGGTACGCTCCAAACACATATAACCACATCAACACCTGAAACGCGTCTTTAAATAGACTGCTATTGACATTAGTGTTGGTAATCATAAAAATGAAAACTACAACCTGATTGTTGGTCAAACCTGAGTCTGAAATCGTGTGGAAGCCTCACTGGTTCTGTCTTTTGATTATTTCAGAGGGAACCAAACATTCCTTCTTCATCATGATTCGTGCTGGAGCAGAGAACACTGTGGCCACACCGTTAGCCAGCACACACCGCGGCCTCAGTGGCGACACCCTCGCCTTCCCCACCAAGTTCACCATGTAAGTCACGTCTGACTCCTGCTCATAGAAAGGAATACCCATGCTATTTGATAACTGAAATAGTTATTTTAAATTAACCTAAAATGTTTTTATCAGTCTACATTGGGAATAAGTCAAACTCTTTCTGATTTATGTCGATCTTGATTGTTGAACACTGACAACAGACACTCCCTCTTCACTTCCAGATCTGATGTCTCCAGCAACTTTGAAATTGATATTGAGGTCTATGGCCTGGTGAGTGGCTTACATCATGATTTATAGATACCACTGATGCTCTGTGCACACGCATAATAATGATAATGGAGGAGGAGGAAAATTTGATTTGTACTTAACTTTCGATGCTGATGAGGACCTGCAAATACTGATACCACTCAACCATACTCATTGTTTTCTTTGTAATATATACTCATTTCACAAATTGGAACCAAAGAGGCTTAAGTGTGTTTATATCATATATTTTACAACCCATAGCTCATCATTTCACCTGTGTCCATGTGCCACTAAAAATATCCCTATGAGAGCTTTATGCTTAAGACGACAATGAAAACATGAAGTTCTTCAGTTTAATTGTGTACATTTGTGTTTTTTAGAGGTATAATGTTCATTTAAAAAAACATATTTTGGATTTCTGAGTACTGATTTGTTACGATCTTGTGCTGACAGGTGCAGAAGCGTGAGGTCTGCAATGACAAGAAGAAGAAACAGAGCAAGTCCAAGGTAAACCACCACCACCACCACCACCACCACCACCAAATGTAAACACATTATCAGGAACTAATTAAACATGATTTTAATTATTTAAAGTGTGTGTGTCCAGATAATATGGAGGCAGGTTAACGAGGCCCACGATTTGTGTATGTCGGTATGAACAGTTTCTGTATCAAATCCATCACATGTTGGTGGGTGTGCACTGTGTGGGCAGAGGGAAGATAAAGAACGACACAACTGTTTCTCTACATGGTGGTTTCTTTCATTTAGTGGAGACAAGTGATAAAACACACGTTGAACTGTCACTGCCATCTTCCCTTTGAACCAAAAATACATGATTTTCTTTACTTTGATCTTTCTAGGCTATCACTCCAAAGAGATTCCTCGCCATCACCGTGAGTATTTCTTCTGCTGCAAAAAAAATCTGATTATTTTATATCAAAATGTAACTTCTCATCTGAACAAAATGTAATTTATTTTATTCTTTTTAATTTGTTTGTTTCATCTTTTGTCTTGCAGAAAAGTGCCCAAACCCCAGGTATGTCAAAATATAAAATCAATCTAAAGAAACAATTATTATCTTTCAGAATTGCAGCCTCTGAATATATACTAAGAGAGGTCAGACTTGACAAAGAAGACATTATGCAGCCGGTTTCACTGGCTGAGTAGCACTCATTAGAACAAATAAACTAATCTTCATGTGTGAAATTGATGGAGTGCCGCTTTTAAGCTTCATATATGATACAGATGATCTCTTTCTTTCTTTGTAGTTGTGGCCAGTCCTGGAGGCCCCAACGCTGTTCGCACCAGTAACTTCGTCCTGGTTGCGTCACACAAGCTCACCCTGGCCTCCGTTGGGAAAAACAAATTTCCTTTGGAGAAGGTAAAGACACTTTCACCTCTTCACGTTCTCGTCACATCTCACACTTTTAGAGCACTTTAGTTCTTTTCTTCATTTCGTATGTGGCTTTCCTTTTTTCTGAAGTTATCATATTCGTTTGTTTGTGTAGAGGCTCACATTAACCCTGTTTGTAATTGTGGGATAGCGCTGTATGTTGTGCCTGGTCACTCTTTCACCTGCCTTGCTATCTTTCTTTTAGATCAGATATGAAGGAGAACTACTCAGTGGCATGTTTCATACCAAGGTTATTACTTGTCTCGTATGTTTGTTGTCATCTGTTTGTGTGGGGAGGAGGGTGAACACACCACCGTTACTCTAACATCAGCTTCATCTGATCACAAAACAACTGTTGTTAACCATCTTAAAACTTTCATTGTAACCTTTGTTTGTTTATCTGCTAACTTTAATCGTGAACACGACGTCCGAGCTGTTTGTGACGTGTCTGCTCTGTACTTTGAAATCAAGGTGCCGTTCTTGTGCCCTCTGGAGGGCCACATCTACCTCAAGATGCAGTGTGAAGTTGGCTCAAAGGTGGAGGAGAAGGGCTTCCTGGTGAGTGCAAGCAGATCAAATCCATCACCACAGATTATCTAACGCTGAGGCAGACACTGGTTCGCTCATACAAATATGTTGTCACTTTTATAACAGACGATGTTCGAAGATGTTAGTGGATTCGGCGCCTGGCACAGGAGGTGGTGCGTCTTATCGGGATACTGCATCTCCTACTGGACTTACCCCGACGATGAGAAGCGCAAGGTAACTTCTACTGAAACACTGTCATCATAATGACAGTATAGTTAGTATACACTGAAAACTGCTGACTCCACAGATCATTTGAAATGAGGACAGAGAAATCCTCGCTCAGAATAATCCTGATGTGTCTGTGTTGAGCCTCTGTTTTCTTTCCTCTTCTGTCAGAATCCCATCGGTCGCATCAACCTCGCTAACTGCACCAGTAAGAAAGTGGAACCAGCCAACAGAGAGTTCTGCGCCCGACCCAACACATTTGAGCTCATCACAGTCCGACCACAGAGAGAGGACGACAAAGAGACACTAGTCAGTCAGTGTCAGAACACCATGTGTGTCACCAAGTAAGTTCCTGTCATTTATACAGATATCCTTACATGTATATTTATAAAGTTTGACCCCGCCTTGCTGATCACCGTGTTTTTTTTTTTCTGTGCAGAAACTGGCTGAGTGCCGACACTAAAGACGAGAGGAATCTGTGGATGAAGAAGCTGAACCAGATCCTGGTGGATCTGCGTATGTGGCAACCAGACGCCTGCTACAGGCCACTGTAATTATTGCACTCTGTCACAAGCAGCCCTGCTATCATTCGGACTGTCAGTATCAGTGACACATGCAATTACTAAGTGCAATACAGTATAATTGTTAAATATTTCTACTTGTGGATGTTTTACAGGAGATACGTAAGTAAGCACACAAGTTACAGATCAGATAAATAAAGCCATACGTTTGAAACATTTCAGTACAGTATTGTGTGTCGGAGTCGGGGTTTGGCACTATATTTTATACATTTCCAGTCTGCTTACAAACTAATGTTGCGGGGTATCGTTGAGTTGCCACATTATGATGTTGATGCCAATATATCGTGTGTTTGACATATAATGCATGGCTTTAAATTATTTGGTTTCAACGCTGAAATCAATTTATATAAATGGTGTTTGATTTACAGATGAATATTGATTTGAAGCACCAGTTTTATCACATTTTATTCTGCATGACAGCACAG
The DNA here is from genome assembly GCA_946959425.1 of Argyrosomus regius. Taxonomy (NCBI): domain Eukaryota; kingdom Metazoa; phylum Chordata; class Actinopteri; family Sciaenidae; genus Argyrosomus; species Argyrosomus regius. The sequence goes on along the minus strand of OX336899.1, from coordinate 7,291,754 downwards.
AACGCTACTGAGTTGATGCCTGTTGGTCAGTTTTTACTTTATATATTAGCTTTTATAACTTGTGGCAGGACTTTCACGTGTTTTTTCCTCATTGCCATGCACAGATTTTGATACCAGTTATTCTCCATCTTTTATTTTATTTGTGTTGTCTGTTCAGTGTTTATGTAAATGTTTGAGTGTGGAAGTTGAAGGTGGATAACTGGGGGGTAAAGTCTGTTACATATTCTACAATATACCGATGTTTAAAGGGCAAATTTCACCAGGCACGGATCTAATGCTAATCACGGTCATTCTAGCCAATGTTTCAAACAGCACCAGAAGCGCAGCGGTCTGTTTCAGAAGCGACAATCCGACTGGCTCCGCAGGAAATACGCGGGTGTCGTATTTTTGACGGATGCCACGAGCAGCTAGCGTCAGTTTGCACAAAGCAGATCGAGCTGGCTGGAAGTTAGACACAGAAATGGCTCAGAGAATCTGGTTAATTTTCTAAATAAAACATTGTGTGCAAACTTCCGATCATAAAAGCAGCCAAAATGATTTAACAGTGTAGCATACATACATACACATATATATTTAGAAGCACAAAAACCAGGCAAAATGTTTCTGAAACACTTTTCATTACTTATTGGGGACAGGTTCTTGTGGTGTTACTACATATTTAAGCTTTATAAGTCAGAATATGTAACAGATTTTACAGTGTTGGTGCAGGTGTTGGTAAATGTAAGTTCAGATTGACGGATTTTCATCATGTTGATAATGAATACAAGCTACACAAGATGTATTATTTCTGCTGCTCGTCTTCTACAAACATGAAGAATTACAAGTGAGCAAGAAATATGTTTCAACAGATACTTTAACAGACTTTGGTTCTTCAGCTTGTCAGGTGTTTGTGGATCGATGAGACTTCAATAAATGCCTGCTTTGACCAAAATGGACCAGGTTACTGATGCTTACGTCCTTTTTATTGAAATGCCTTATTAAATTGAATGTAGAGATAATGACAGTAATGATTGCTGTTACCTTTTTTTATTTATGTTAACCAAAAAGCTAAGGAACACTGTCAAAACCATCCTCGTAATAATTTAACATCTACAAACAGCGGCCTGTGGACAGGTTTTCATTCACAAAAAGGTTTTTCGAGCACGTAGATTTGGTCAGTAAAGTTTCAGTTAAAGCAACACTGTGTAGAAATCTTAGAAATGTTTTTGCAACTAAGCGCTCAGATTCAGAGAGCTGTCATAAATAGGGACACTTGTCTTCTCGGTGGTCCAAGTCACCTGTGGTACAAACACCAACACTTCTCCTGTGCTCTGAGCTCACAGTCCGAGCAGCCTGGCTAACAAACCGAGCTCATATTAGTTAACAGCAGCCAGAGCACATCAGAGGTAACGCAGAAAACATTTTCTCCATTTAAAAATATGACCAATTTCACCAAAATGATTGACATAGTTGGTGGTTTGTGACAGACGTACAAATGACAGAGACACCATTCACCTGAATACATGTCAATGTAACATCAGAATGATTAGAAATCTGTCATTTAAAGGATTGATATGTAACTGCATGTGGAACACTGACATCTAGCGGAAAAAAATTGCAGTCCAAATTCAAAGTATTTTAGACGTACGTGATGGTACACTTGTTAAATATAATATAGGGGGCAATAGGACCAACATTACTATTGTAATTAGGACATTTTTAAATTAGATTGACTAATATGGCTGACATTTTTGCGTATTGGTGGATTTATGTTTTAGAATCATTTTAGAACCTTTTTTTTTGGTCACCATGGTTATTTCAGCCGGTGTTCCATCAGAACTATGGTGTCATAGAATGGAACACAGAACAGAGACTATATAAGTTCTGCACCTTGATCACAGTTCAGACAAGTTCTGGATTATCACACTCAAGTTAGTTTCCCTCAAGTATCACGACTGCGAACACGTGCAATACGATGGCGGCGGCTAAGAAATTCAAGACTGGTCGTTCCCTGCGCTCCAAGAAAAAATCAAGTGAGTGTTAAAATTTCTGGTTTTGAGATTTCTCTACAGTTAAGTTGATTTCTCTTGATTCTAGTGCAGCAACCTGCCTCATTTCGTCTCAATATTTATCAGATATTTACAATATCTTCATAATTGTATATTATTAGTGTTGTATTACGTAACTTACGTAACTAACATACGTAACTTCCCCAGATCTTAACCCTACTTTATTCATCATGTGCAGATGTAGGAAAAAAGTTACGAATCTCTGTATTGAACCAAACAATGTTGGTCATCAAATATATGTTAATGTTAACTGGTTTTGTCTCATTTGTAGAGTTGAGTCGCACTATCCCCAATATCATCATGGGGCAGGACTGTATGGTGACGAGGAATAAAAGAAAAACTCTCACAACAACGAGAAAAAGGCAGAGGGGTGCCTGCAAACGCACTGAGGTGTCATTGGAGCCTGTCAAGGTGAATGGCACAAAGAGAAAGGCCAACTCCAAAATAGAGACACCCAGTAAAAAGTCAAGGGTCGAAAACAACAAGACCAACACTGCTGAACCCACGAAGGTGCCAGTGAAAACTGAGAGTTCCAGCAGCAAGACCACCTTAGTAACCAGCAGAGGTAAGATGACTGTATGAAAACCAAAAGTTTTGGTTTCACATATGAAGAACTCTTCAGGTAAGATGTTCTTCACAAATATACTAAAACATGAATCTGTGTTTGTTTGTTGCAGACTTTGAGGACAAGTACCAACAGCTAAACAAGCTCGGGGAAGGAGGCTTCGGGGCAGTTTATGCTGGTTACAGGAAAACCGATTCTTTACTCGTAAGTATTGCGTTCATATTTTAACACCACACATCCACACATCGTCATTACTCCCTGAACTAATGGAAACACTGCTGATTCTGTCCTGCAGGTGGCGATCAAACACATCTCGAGGACAGATGCGTGCCTTCGACCAAGGGTTAGTTACATTTCAAATTATTCTGCATCTTCTCTTCACGTCCTTGTTGAACAAACATGCAATCCTGTCTAGAAAAACACTCATTTTATCCTGTGTACTCTTTCCTTTAGATCATAAATGGGAAGAAATGCATGATTCCCAATGAGGTGCTACTCATGCAGCGAGTAGCAAGCGGATCAGACTCGGTGGGGAAATCTGCGGCCGTATCATTATTAGATTGGTACGATCTGGACCAGGAGGTTGTGCTGGTCATGGAGAGACCATTCCCTTGCACTGACCTGTATGCATACCTCACTGGTCCCATGGATGAAAACCAGGCTAAGGTACTGAAGCTGGTCAATTTGTGCAACTCCTAATGGATGCAAATTTGTGTTCACATTCTCATTCACTTTGAACACCCTTTATATCCTTGCACCTTTGTATTTTGTTGTTTTTGGTGTTAAATGACGTTCTCAGCTCGGTTCAGGTCTCTTAAATGTGCTGAACTGAACTCTGAGGAACATTTTTGTGTGAAAGATTGTAAACATTACATAATGGGTAAGTGCCACCTCCAGTCTAACTGTTTCTCTTTATCTCTGTTTTAGATCATCATGAGACAACTGGTAGAAGCAGCCATTAAAATGCATTCGGAAGGCGTTTTCCACCGTGACATCAAGACGGAAAACGTCCTTCTCGAGACTGGCTCCGAGGTCCCTCGAGTTCGTATCATAGACTTCGGATGTGGCTGCTTCGTGAAGAAGGGACCGTACCGCTGCTTCTCTGGTAAGACGTCTGGCTTCTGCTCTTCATCCATCTGTTGATCTCTGTGTAATGACTTTCATTTAAATCTTAATCCTCAACCGTTGTGTCTGTGTATTGTAGGAACCTCTGCATACGCCCCTCCAGAGTTTTTCAAACAGGGAAGATACGAGGCTGGCCCCACCACAGTTTGGCAGCTGGGCGCTCTCCTTTATGAACTGCTGGATGGAGTGAAACAGTTCACCAAAGAATTCATCAGCGAGCTACACAATCTAAAAGTTTCCCAGGGTAAGACAACGCGCCTGAGTTTTGGTACTCATAGTGTGCAAAGTTTTTTCTTTCCATGTTACGATAGATCACTGAAGACTCATCTTTTGCTTTGTTCTCTGTTGTCGCTCTTTTCAGACTGCCAGGACTTTTTGAGGATCTCTTTGGATGCAAACCCAAAGCAGCGTGCCACCCTCCAACATATGCAGCTGCACCCGTGGTTAAAATAGTCCTGCACAAACCAGACCCTCAACACCCTTCCCTTCCCCTGTGCCTGTGTATGAAGATAAAGATTAAGGACTTGATGGTTGGGGTTCCTGGAAGATACTTTCCAGTGCCTGTTGGAGCTATTTGAGGAGAGGTCCGTCTTCCACAGTCTGTCAATCGAAAAAGGGTTACAGGAGGCTTTATGTAAGATTGATTGTTGATATTGTTGAGACCGGTCCACTGGTCACTAGACACTAAACACAGTGTCAAGAACAATCCCTGTGCAATAAACCTGTGTCTCAAACATCCACTGTACCTATCTACCTACCTCATGTACAAGCAACCTGTGTATTTATTACATATTTATTTTAACATCTTTTGCACTTGTCTTTTAAAACCAGAGTCAAATTCTTTGTATGTGTACACATACCTGACCAATAAAAGTGATTCTGTTTTTGAGTAATGAAGTCCTTTTAGTGTTTTTACACTGTTAAACTGCTAGTGGTTATGCTCAGGGTGGCTTCAGTGCATCATCGATCCGTGATTCAAAACTGCCTAAATCCTGAGCTCAAAACTGTTGACTTTTCACATGTTTTCAGCAACTATTTCCCAATATATATCATGTGTTCTTTACACAGACTAGTTTAATTAGAGATTACAGAACAGGTGGCTGCTATGGTGCCTCAAAGCTGCACTAATCAATATTTTCATTTTGACAATGGATGAAATGACAGCATTTAATTTGAAAGAGGTTGCTCAGCGACAAACCCACATAGAATAATCCACTGACTTTGCAGTTCCTCTCAGCTCTGCTGAGCGTTTTTAGAGCTCATTGTTTTGGTTTTACAGGCCGCAACTTTCCTGTTTTGTTCAGTCTCACCACCACTCATCAAGCTTGTTTCCTGCAGCTCTGCCAAACTGACATTGTAAAACCAACCCAGCACCAAAGACAGACAAGCCAGCAACCACCTGTTGAACACTGTGCAGAATTTAGCAGCTAAAGATGTCTTTTCTGGTGTTGTGTGAGAAACTAAAAGGAGAGTTATGATTGGATTTACGTTTGTCCAGAAATATGGCGCCAAATAAATGCGGATGTTGCTCAATGGCAGCTAGATGTGTAAATAGGCAGTTGTTGCTAATATGTTGGCCATAACAACTTTATAACGTGATATGTCAGTAATAGCGCTTGTTCCACTCCACCCAGGTGTCCAAAAAATGTATTTGTGCTTCAAATAAGTATTGTTGCAACGCTTGGCTAGAACTAAAGACACAGACCACCATAGCACAGCTGCATTATTTGTAATAAATCACATTTTTGATGCCTTGGGCAATCATTAATACTAATATGCTGCATTATCTATCTATCAGGAAGCACTAATGAAGCCAAATAAAGTGCTGTTAGGTTTAGAAGAGGTGTCCCACATGGATTAATTCTTGGTCCACTATTTTTACTATATAAATAATTGTAAATGTAAATTTTTACGCAGATGACAGCGTTTTATATGCATCCCATTCATTTCTTAAATTTGCCATTACAAATCTACAGTCTGCTTCTCATGTATCGCTGATGTTTCTCAACAAACAGGAGCTTTATTTTAATAACTCTCCTTATCTGTACCCTTCATGGCTCCCAAATTGACAGAATTAAATGTTAGAAATTTGGGAATCTGGCTACATAACGAACTAATTTTGAAAAACAGTGTGGTACATCTGACTAGCAATATGAATGTTGGAACTGGATTTATATTTAGAAACAAATCAAGTTAATTTTTTTACCCTCAGTACAATGTCATGCGGAAGAAATTAGCTATAGAGACCAAAACTGTTTTTTGTACCAGGCTTTAAACATGTTTGCCAAAAACTTCACAGCAGAATTTTAACATGGGGGCTTACGTAGACTGACTCGTTCTGTAGCCAGCCTCAAGTAGCCGTTTGAGGAACTGCAGGTTTTGGCTTCACTTCACAGCCACGGAGGTTGGTTTCCTCTGGGTGCTCTGGCTTCTTTCCACAGTCTTAAATAAACTGGTGATGCTAAATCAAGTGTAGTCATGAATGTGAGTATTTGTGGTTGTTTAGCTGCATGGAAAAACTGGTTTTTAAATGGTATGCTGTACTGTAGGTTTTTCTGGTACACAAGTCGTGTAAAGGTATTTATTGCAGTAAAGTAAACAACTTCAGTAACAGCAGATGAGGATGTGTGAGCAGTGTGAGGTGTAAGAAGCTGTAAAGGGAAAGCAAAATAAAAGGCGACTATGTTTTTGCTGCCGATGATGAGTTGAAGTAAGAGAAAGCGTCATGGTGAAGCCTTGCAGGGGTGTCCAAACTGTTCCACAAAGGGCCGGTGTGGCTGCAGGTTTTTGTTCCAACCAACCAAGAGCATACAGTTTGACCAATCAACTCTCTGAAGACTGAGATCAGTTGATTAAATGAGTCAAATCTGGTGTGCTGCTGCTTGGTTGGAAAGAAAACCTGCAGCCACACCGGCCCTTTGTGGAACAGTTTGGACACCCCTGCCTTAGAGCGTGTTCTTCTGGTAACACATAACTCTATGATTACTCATCTACCACACCCACATAGCAGCAGGTTAGGCCTGACTGCTGCAGAGTAAAGTACCTGTTGAGACAGAGATTGACACGATCATGAAAAGATTAATTCTTTCAACTTTCTAAAGTCTATTAAAGTGTTTAACCATCATAACCTTAACACCACTTAATAAAGCTGAGTTTCTTGAGACATACTGTAAGTATTCGTATTTATCTCAACACAAGAACGTGTCGTTAAAACTAAACAAACCCTGAGGCAGATAGACGCTCTAGTCACTACATGGCCAAAAGCATGTGCTCCCATTCAGCCACAAGAACATTAGTGAGGTCCAACACTGATGGGCACCGTCTGGAAACATAATCCAGCTATAATTGTGTGCCCATGGTCTTGCATTCTCATTTAATGACTGGGGCATGATCAAGAAACAAGTCAGACATTTACAGCAATTACTTGTTGTGTGTGATTTTACTCGTGCTTGTTACTTCCTGTAATGATGCAACGTTGCATGAGGAGGCTGCAGTATCAAGATGGCAGGTAAAAACCACAGGAGTGTGGACATACACATACATATAAAACTCTTTATATGTGGAAAAAATATAGAAAAATACCGTTTAATGAGGAACAAGATGTTGAGTCAAGACACGTGGAGCTCGATGATGCATGGTTATTTCTTAATGACTTTTGCACATGTTGCAACAGTGCTCACTGTTGTTTTAAATTTGTATAAAATAAAATAGATACTGACTCCACACACGTGGATCTCGATGACACGTGTTACATTATCGCTTAAAAAGATGTTTGTATAAAATAAAATAGACGTTGTTTCCACACACGTGAATCTCGATGACACGTGTTACATTATCGCTTAGAAAGATGATGCAGTTTTTCGTCACTAATGCAAAATGATGCAAGAGTCCTCGCTCTTGCAGGCGGATGTGAACCGTTAAGTTTTCAAAATAAAATAACCATGTACCAAGCATATACTGTATATTTGTCTGTGTGTACAAATCATTTTGTGTACACTTGAGGCTGTTGTTGTCCTGATGTGGATTTTTGTTTTTGTTTTCACTCTGTTGTAGAGACTACAGAACAGTATACATCACTGTTTCTGTCATGTATACTCCTTGTACTCAAGAAGGTCTGCTAACCTTTATCTGTTTCTGTCATAACCAGCCACATCAAATGTTGAAAGTTTGTAGTTCCTTTTTTATGGTTGTTAACAGTGTTGTGTAATTTCTTGCTTTTAGGATGTATACATATAAGGAAACATTTCTCTTTTTATTACACATCCGGTTAATTGTGGTTTAAATTTTAATTTTCTTTTCAGTTTTAGTTTTGAGAAGATACACTTTATCTATCAGGAATAAATCACACTGTCACAATCATTTCATGAAAAGAGGTAAAGATATTTTACTCCAACTGCATCCAAGCTGACTTAGGGCGAGAAGCATAGCCATATATACTGTTTTGAATTTGGAAATTTGGAATAAAATCTTTTTACCTGTGGTGATTTATTCTATAAAGTGTAACTTCTCAAAACCAAACGTATCGCAGTGAAAATTAAACCACAATTAACCTGATGTGTATAAATAGGAATAAAAAGGAGGAATGTGTGTGGGCGACAGATATTTCATTTTTTGTCAGTGTTTATTATTATTATTGAGGTTGCAGTTTGCAGTAGTGTTAAACCGGATGGCAATATATTGCACATACACAAGAGGGCCAAAATATTAGACACACCTTTTCTGTACAACAACAACACCTACTAAGACCTCAATAATAAACATAAAGTAGAATTATAACCTCTCTGACAATGTCAACAACAAACAATTGTATCACATTGTATTGTACAAGTGTACATATGTACTGTATATATCTACATTATTGTTGCTTGTCCCCTCATGTGTACAGGGCTACGTTGTAGAGTAGTACGCTCTTATTTTGAAGGCACATTTACTATTTCCGGTTAATGTCGCATGGTTTAACGGCAACCGGCAGCCCACGAGCGTCAGTCCAACGAAGTGACGGTACGGTTTGAGACTTAACGGGAACAGTTTGAAGAAGCAGGTGGGTGTTTCCGCTCGGACTAAACGTTTGTATCGTTTTTATGTTCATATTATCGTGTCCTGGACAGAAACTACGACTCTCAGTTCAATAATTTTAAAAATTAAAACCTCAACCGTCTCAAAAACTAGCGAGTCAACGCTTAAAAGTTTACAGAGATCATTACTATCGATTAAATTTGAATTAGTGATTTGTTTTTATTTATTTATTATTCGGCGTGTATATGAGCCACCAAGCTAGGAAGGATGTGTCATTGCACGCAGACTCCACCCGCCCCGGCGTGCAGCGCCGTGAGCATGAAGACGATGGTGGTAGCAGACCAAAAAGCGAATAATCTGACATTTTATTGAAATAAAAGCTGATTTATCGATGCCGAATTTAACAATACAGTGTAATAATTTACGGGAACTAAGTTCACTTTGTTAGCTGTTTAATTTTGTGCCTATAACCAGGTAAACTTTAAATTAGTAGCATTTTAAATGGAGTTTGTAAGCACAAGAAAAACTGCATTGTAACGTTTATCTAAATGAAAAGTGAACCTCAATAGCTTTTGTTACATTTAAACACTTTCCACAATGAGTTACACCTAGTAGATTTACTGTTTTAGTGTTAAAGCTAATGTTTAGAGTTATTGTGGAGCTGATGTATGTTGTGAATATTAATATTTAAGTTAAACTTGGTCAATAAGTCTTTTAAAAGACAACAATGTCCACTTTGTTTCATCGTTTATCAATAATTAGTGCATTATAAGTCAAATTAAACCCGATGTGAGCTAAAGAAACTTTCCCCAAGTTCAAATTATCCACAATTATCATATTCTTCACCGTTTAACCAGGTTTCCACAGGGTGTCATTATGTCTTACATAATAGTCATGACACTATGTGGGTCAGCAGTGCCACTTGTCCCTTCTCCTCCTTGGACACATGAATCCTCCATCACCTTGTTTCCAAAATGGAGAGAATAGAGTGTCTCTTTCAATGCACAATGTGTAACCGATCCTCTGCAATTCACCGACCGTAAAACAGATGATACAACCAACCCTCTGTTATTTGATTAGTAATACTTCTGTAGTTATAAACTGCATACTAATCGGCCCTGTATATGTCTCTCTCTCTCTCTTTTTTTTGTCCTCAGCTGAAAAATGTGCGGTATCTGGGCTTTGTTTGGCAGTGATGAGTGCCTGTCGGTTCAGTGCACCAGTGCCATGAAGATCGCTCACAGGGGTCCTGACGCCTTTCGATTTGAGAACGTCAACGGCTTCACCAACTGCTGCTTCGGCTTCCACCGGTTGGCCATTGTGGACCAGCTGTATGGCATGCAGCCGCTGCGCATTAAGAAGTTTCCTTTCCTGTGGCTCTGCTACAATGGAGAGATTTACAACCATGAGACGGTATATATATAGCTGACATATACTCAAGCCCTGATAACTTAACTAATATCATGATATTTACCCAGGTGATTTGTTGGTCAGGCTCTACACAACACATCAAATCTGGTTCAAATTAGATAATCAGTGACATTAGACATCAACTTAGACTGTTTTATAATGCAAGTTTTGGCAGGGGGTTGGAACCTATACCATCACATATTGGGCACGAGGCAGGGTGCAACAGGTCTTCAATCTATCACGGGCGTGGCACCAGAAGAAAGGCAATCACCTGCTGGCAAATTAGAGTCGTCAGTCTTTCAGTGCAGTAGACAGTATAAACGTGGACGTCATATCCGTGACGTCACCCATAGGAGCATGACAGCCTCTATTTTGGCAGTTCTGCCTCTGCCGCTTCCGGATGGCCACACATCAGGGACACTGACATAAGACTGTCCAACCTATATTTAGACAATACTGTGTGCCCACCCCTGCCCGGAGCAGCCTTGAATAAGTCACAAACAGCTGCTGCAGGTCTCACAGATATCGGACACCAGCTCACAGCGACCACTCAGCGCAAGCATGTCAAGCACGCTCACAGCGTAGCATGTCAGCAGCAGCTGCATCCCCTCTGCTAGTGTACACTGGATCCATTCAGCCACAGTGCACATGTGCCCTATTTATCTAAGAACACAGCCCAAAAAATGTACTTACATACATGAGTGGAAAGTCAACAAACAGGAAGAAGGCTAGGAGTCTGATAGCAGCTCTGTGAGGCTGTGCTTTGAGTTAAACACTAACGTCAGCATGCTAACATGCTGATGTTAAGCAGATGCAATCTTAACCATAATCATGTCTTGATTTAGTGTGCAAGCATGCTAACATTTCTCAAAGTGCAGGTAGCAAAGTATTGGACACATTTAAATTGTGACCAGAGGGTGAAGATGGTACGAGATTAATACTAATTACTAGGGATGAGCGAGTACAGCATTATCTGTATCTGTATCTGTTAACCATATGAATTATCTGTATCTGTACTCGGAGTGGGCGGGGCCTAGCCCGGAAGTGGGTGGGATTTAACCCAGAAGTGGGTCTGGTTGTCTTGAAATGGGCTGGGATTTAACCGGTATGTTATTCTAAGCATGCAATTGATATGGGTTGATCAGAAATTGTTATATTTGTTGCTGATTAGAAAACTATTTACAGGACAGCATCAGCATTGAGCTTGGTTTTGATCATGATAGCAAACAAACTATTCACAGAACAAGTTTTGCAACAATGAATACAACACATGCGGTTGCAATTATGAAGTAAAATGTAATGAACAAGAGTTTTCATACTCAACATAACTTTCTTATGTGTGTGTGGGGGGGGGGGGGGGGGGCTTATTTTGTAATATTATTTATACCACTACTACCTTTATTTTTTTATGAAATACAGCAAGAAAGTGTCAGACACTCAGTGCGTGAAGTCAAAAAAAAATTGTTAGAGCCAGTTGACGGTTTAAAAAAAAAAAACTCAGACGACCGGCAGAGAGAGAGAGAGAAAGAGAGAGAGAAAGAGAGAGAGAGAGAGAGATAGAAAGAGAGAGAGAGAGAGAGAGAGAGAGAAAGAGAAGAGAGAGAGAGACGCAACGCGAGTCACATTCTACCAAGCACCACGTCTGAACGAACCCACGTTTACCAGAACTCTACTGGTTAATAAGTAAGTACAAACCGAAGTAAAAACAAACCTGAAGCTGAAGAAACCCTAAACGTTAACGGAAAAAACCCGCGAACCTGAGTGACTGAGGGAGAAACAGAGAGCTGTTCTGTGTGTGAGTGAGCAGAGCGGGACACAGCAACACAATACATCTGTATGTGTGTAGGGGAGGGGCGCTGTGACTAGCCTATCACAGAACGCAGACACAGTCAGCTACCCAATGAGGATTTTCATTCAATCCGAGCACAGATTTTAACTCTTATTACTCGTATAATACTCGTACTCGGCAAAAGTGCTTTATCCGTACCGGATACTCATTTCAGCCGAGTATCCGGCTCAACTCTACTAATTTCCAATACCAATTTGAATGTTTGTACTGCCCAAACAATGTGGAAATCTAAAATAACCCTGTCTGTGCTGTGTCTCTTTTCTTCCAGCTGAAGAAGCAGTTTGAGTTTGACTACCAGACTAAAGTGGACGGTGAGATTTTGCTCCATCTCTACGACCGCTTTGGCATCCAGAAGATGGCTTCTCTCCTGGACGGTGTCTTTGCTTTTATTCTGCTGGACACAGCCAACAGAAAAGTCTTTCTGGGAAGAGATACGTACGGCGTCCGGCCTTTGTTCAAATTCCTTACAGACGATGGATTCCTTGCAGTCTGCTCAGAAGCCAAAGGTAATGGGATAGTTTATGAACCCTCCTTAAATCTGGCTCTTTTTACACTCTTGTGTGAAATGTTTTACAGCTTCTTTTTTTTTTTTTTAAGCATTGCTTAACTCGTTGTCATTCTGCTCAAAGGGCTCAAAGACCTTACTCATGCAATGGACAGCCCTCCTGAAATCATCCCCTTCCTCCCTGGACACTTTGAGGTCTTTGATTTGAAGCCGACCGGCAAAGTTCAGTCCCTTCAGATAGAGCAGTTTCACTGCTGCACAAAAGAGCCTTCTCACGCCATCTACGACACTGTGGAGACACTGCCTACAGGTATGAAACAGTTGACTGTCCACTAGTTAATGAAGTCATTCGATAAGCATTCTGTATGAAGTTTTATTTAAACAAACTGATGTCCCTGCAGGTTTTGACGAGGAAACAGTGAAAGGAAACATCAGAAAGCTGTTTGAGAACTCTGTGAGGAAACGTCTCATGGCTCACAGGAGAATTGGCTGTCTTCTGTCAGGTAAAACTCAGCCACACATAACAATATAAGCCTTCTTTGAGAAGAGTTAAATCTGGACATTTACATTTAGGCATTTATCTGACACTTTTATCCAAAGCGACTCAGGAAAATGGGAGATAATCAAGGTTCAGTGTGACAAGGACATTTTAGGGTTTATTGCACTTGTTTTCACAGCTCTACAAACAAACAAAGTCCAGTTGCCCCAGATGACCTGGACGACTGAGAACCTTCACAAAATATAAGCTTCATAAAATAATAATTATAAATGTGTACCAACATGAAACTGTGGTATTTTCTGAGATGTTATTCAACTGTAAAAGTCAACCCTCCTGTCATCAGATAAGTCTGAGTTTAGTTACTTTCTGTCAAGTGTTATTGATGAAACTGATGTTTTTTTTCCCACTCAGGTGGTCTGGACTCCAGTTTGGTTGCTGCTACACTGGTGAAGCTGGCCAAGGAGGAGAAGCTGGCGTATCCAATTCAGACATTTTCAATCGGGTCAGACGACAGTCCAGACATCTTAGCTGCTCGCAAGGTTAGCTCTTCAGATTGGACGTCATCAGATAATAGAAAAGTTAAAGGAAAAGAAAAAAACGAGGAGGTTGTTTTATCTGTGTTTTCATTCGGTTGTTTTTTGTTTGTCAGGTTGCAGCTTACATTGGCAGTGAACACCACGAGGTGAACTTCACTGCGGAGGAAGGCATCCAAGCTGTAGAGGAAGTCATCTTTCACCTGGAGACGTACGACATCACCACCATACGTGCCTCTGTTGGTGAGTGTGAGATGCCACAAAAAGAAGTTGTACTAGACAATAAAACTTGTGACATGGCTTCCATACCTTGTTAGGCCAGTTGGACAGCAATTAAATATTCTTTTGCAAACAAATTTATAAAATTTGCTGTAATGAGCTCACAAAAAGTTAAAAGGATTTCTGGCAACAGAAACGGCAACTGATTCAGCTCACAGTTGATAAAAAATACAAAAACACACACTCCAAAATACAGCTTACTGTCCGTTTTGTACCCCGTTTGAATGCCTCACGTTTGTCTTGATTGACGGGCTCATCGATGTGACAAAAATGTAGCTGAAAATGCTGCGTCACGGCATTCCTCTTCCTCCTGACTGGCTCGTCTGAATCGCAGTGGGATCCAGTGAGATTAGTTAAAAAGGTCAAAGAGGTCACGTCAGGCAACATATGGGACGTTTACTGTGCCACAACCAGCACTACATCATCGTACTAGTGATAATAAAACTGTATAATCCAGTAATGTAACTATCTAACTGGTCTTTGTTCCTGAACTTTGTTATAAAACTTCATTTTTGGCATTAATGTGAAATAATTTTGCAACAATATAATTATTTTTTTTATTGTAATTAATATTTTGCTGTCATTATTTAATTATAAGACGTGACCGTATGTTTCTTAATGTGGTGAATTATTATTCTATGATTTGAAGTTGGTTTGGTTCCAGCACATATTAGCACACAGAATACTCATGTGAAAAGAACAGATGTTAGTAATGTACAGCCCTTTATCAACAGTGTGAGCCCAGATTGCATGCTCCAATCATAATCATCCATTATCGTTTCATAGGCTTCTATACGCACTAGTATAATTTATGGGACTGCGTTGTGGTGTGTTTTTATTAAGGCAACTTCATTATCGAGTTATAGAAATTCATTTGTTTCTTCTGCCTTCCAACACTCCTCTCTGTTTGTTCCACTGCAGGGATGTACTTGATTTCAAAGTACATCAGAGAGAAGTCTGACAGCGTGGTGATCTTCTCTGGAGAAGGTTCCGATGAGCTGACTCAAGGATACATCTACTTCCACAAGGCAAGTCCTCCAGAAACCAGAGACACTAATGTTTCCATAGGAAGGATCTTCTGGACTGAGACAGACAACAGAATATACACAACAGATGACAAGTTGATCTTCAGTTGGCGGTTTAATATCAGCACTTCGGAGACAACATAGAAAGATACAACCTCAATACACGTTTGGCAAATTCCACATCTGGAAAACCCGTCACATTCCTCTAGATCTCCACCATAGCATGTCCAATCTCTTCAAAGGAAACTGATCTGTTACACAGCTTCAGGAAAAACACCAATATATCTGTCTTTGCCAAGAGTTTTACCAGATGTGTGAATGTCAAACGGAGGAATGAATACAAACATACTTTTACACCGTAGATAAAACCTTTGTTAAATACATCCTAACCGTTTGATTACTTTTAGTAGACACAGTACAAAGCAGTATATCCAAATGATTAGTAAATGCTGTGCTGGTCAACACAGAAGAACAAACACAGTAAGCTGAATTCAGACACATGATGGTCTGTGGCACAAGATGGACATTTTCTTTGTACATACATTACAGTAAAGAAGTTTGAGAACACCTGATCTAATTTAGTTCCTACGCAGTTTGGACGAATATAGAAAAAAGAAAAGAGAGTATGGAAAAATATTTGTGTTTCCATAGTTTGTTTTCCAAAGTATGACATTCAGAATTTCTAAAAATTATTCAAAGGGTTGCAGAACAGGAGAGCCACATAGTTTGTGTTTGCTGACATCTAGTGGCTAAAGTTCTCAGAGAGAGAGCGGGTCTGATTATCACTGTGGTAGTATGAAGGCTTTAAATAGTTTTCATAGACTGATCTTAGAAGAAACTCCTTAACAACTTAAAACTGGATCTTTAATCGTGTTTCAAGATTTATTAAACTGATTTTTAGATGAACTGTGACTTCAGAAGACAGAACACACTACAGACTAGAATTGTATTGAAAACAATTCAGAGATGTTACTAGGTCCGATTTAGTAAGATTGCTATTGCGACTTTCTGTTAAAGTGGCCGTGGTGCTTATTCAGACATGAGACTGTCTGAATGTGTTAAATTGGTCTTTAATTAAAGTGTTGGCGTTCTTCCTCCAGGCTCCAACTCCAAAAGCAGCTGCAGAGGACAGCATTCGACTGATGAAGGAACTTTACCTGTTCGATGTCCTCCGTGCCGATCGGACAACTGCAGCACACGGGTGAGACTTTTTACTTCATTATCCAACAATTCAGGCTTACTCTGCGATGGAATGACATTGTTGAATATCTTTTAATATAACTTAAAACACTGAGTTCAGTTTTCAGTTGTTTCGGTGAAAGTATGTCCTGCCTGCATCTCTGCTTCAACACCTTCTGTTTTTTTGTGCTTATATTTAGTAAGTTAGTTAATTAATTGGGAGGAAAAAAAACGCCAACGAATGGACTGACATTGCACTAATTAATATTGTGGAACAGCTTTTTTAGAAATGTTCATTTTCAGTGGCCTCGATGAAACGCCTGAAAGGTTTCCAGATCTGGTCTTTAATTGAACCGCTAAAACATAACTCCTTCATGTGAGGGAAAAGATAAAGTGGTCAACATCAGCAACATGATTGAAGAGCATCAGCTGTAAAATGAATAATGCATTGTAATTAGAGCAAAATGTGATTTATTAAACCTCAATAATGAGCCTGGATACCTGCAGGAATGAAAGCCACCAAACCGATAAAGTAAAGCTGGTTTTGTTGTAATTAAATGAATGAAAAATGAAAGTCATAATTGATAGTAATGGAGCTTTTGTAGGAAGTCCTGCCATCGTCATGCTTCTTCATTTGTCGTGATCGTGTTCCTCTTCATCTTTCAGTCTGGAGCTCAGAGTGCCTTTCCTGGACCACAGATTCACGGCGTACTATCTTTCTCTGCCTGAGGAGATGAGGACTCCTAAGGTCCGTCAGCTGATGAACCAGTGTTTATTTCACTCTCTGAAACATGAAGTGACCTTTGTAATAACAGCGATGTACTGTCTGTCCTGTGTGAGCAGGATGGAGTGGAGAAACATCTTCTGAGGGACTCCTTTAAAGGTCTCAACTTGATCCCTGATGAGATCCTGTGGAGGCGCAAAGAGGCCTTCAGCGATGGTGTGATGTCTGTGAAGAAGTCCTGGTACACCTACCTGCAGGATCACCTAGAGTCTATGGTAAGAACATGAAGGCAAATGGTGCTAATGTCCTGTATCTGGTTCAGCTTTGACTTGAGCTACAGGCCGTAGTTCTGCATGTGTACAGTCTTTATGTGACTTTGGTGTTTTATAGATCCAAACTAACATCTTGAAGCACATAAGTGACGTGTGGGTTAAATGTGTGTCTGTGTGGGACACTTGCTGACACCTGAAAGTGCATGTAGGTTCTTAATTGTGGGTATCGGAGCCCCAGACTGTCATTTAGTTCAGTAGCCAGTCTAAATGAAGTGACTAATAGTGTCTAACCTGCCCTGCGTCTTCTCTCAGGTGAACGATGACCAGATGGAGAAGGCTCACAAGACGTTCCCTTACAACCCTCCATCCTCCAAAGAGGCCTACTACTTCAGACAGGTGTTTGAGAAGCACTACCCAGGCCGGGCTAAGTGGCTCTCTCATTACTGGATGCCGCGCTGGATCGACGCCACCGACCCATCAGCCCGGACCCTGTCGATCTACAAACCTGAGAAAGATCAATGAGCAGCTATTTGAAGATGTGTTGGGCTTCTTAGCACATTCTACATGTGATATACTTAGATTTGCTTTTGTTTAATTTCAAATTTAACTCATTTGGGATTAGTTATGTCAGAGCTGGTGTTCAGGGAGCTCCAGTTAGTCATTAGCTTTGACAAAGTAATTGAGGGGCAACTTTTGGGTCTGTAAATCTGTTAACCTGTTCTGTGTGTCGATTTGAGAGGAGCTGGTCGAGGTGCTCCTTCGCCAACCTCTGTCAAGTAAGAAGAATACTTGAAATACACCCTGTGTGCTTTGTGCTGTCGACTGCACTGTGCAGCACGTGCCACTGATGTATGAGTGTAGCCACAAAGGCCTGTGAGGTTGCTGTAAAAGAATAACTGATTCTTTTGGCAAAGACCAGCTTACATTTAAAGGTCCAGTGTGTAAGATGTTGGAGGGTAACATCGCCTGAAAATTACCTTAGAATTGCGCACCATCATGTTTCGACAGGATCCAAGAGGGACAATCAGAGTTTGAGTTTTATGGCCACCACACAATCTGCATCTGCGCCACTAGGCGTCACTTAATTTTACACACTGGACCTTTTAATAAAAGTTAAATTTACGACGAAGTGTAGTATTTTATTGGCTTCTTTTTCCAACGATAATAAGTCCGATCTACCTTCCAGGCAGCCCGTTGTTTTCAGATAAAGATGAAGACGCGAGCAGAAATTTGAAAGTAGCTTGAGATAATCCATCACAGTAAACACATCACCGTCTTCTGGGTACTATAAGCTGACTGCTGTAAAACCTGCATACACGATAAGTTGCTGATCTTTGGTTATATGCCATTCCGTTTTTTATTTTATTACTTTATGTTTTTACTTTCAAGGGCACAGAAATAATTATCTGTTACCATATCGACGTCCTAGGTCCAAAAACAACAACAATCATGCAACAAATCGTGATGTAGGCTACCTTCTGAGTCTTTATACTGTAATTAAACAGTTTAAACAAGTTCAGCAGCACTTTCCTGCTGATGCCTATAGATAAATGACCATATGCTGGATGATAAATATATTTCAGTAGCTTCAGATTAACTGCTAACTATGTGAGACTTTAACCTAGAACAGATTAGTGTATTTAGAGCTGCTAACACTAAAAAAAAGGCTGATGCTTTCAGCTTATTCACTAGTATATTATGCAATTTGTGTGAAGGACTTATTTAAGGTTACTCATAGATAGAGGTGACTTGTCTGTGTGAACTGACATGGCTTTCCGCACTGATTGACACTACCTCGGCTTAGGACTGGCTATGCATTTATTGTCAGTGTGTGTTATGGGTACATAATGTTTAAGTTAGGGCTTGGCGATTATATCTACAGGACAGAACTTGTCAATCGTTGGAAGTTCAGCTGAATTTCTAGAGAATTACAGACTCATGATGAGAGTTAGATGAAGTTAAATATTGCCTATCGCTTGTTCCTAGTTTGATTGTTGAGATATGAGCGCTAACTACAGTAAATAGATTAAATAATCCCTGATCAATAAACTGCAATTCAGTAACGATTAACTAAAGCACCAAACACCCTGAGCATAAATTCAACATTGTAAGCTTCTGAAAATAACTTATTACAAGTCTGTTTAATTGGGGTTGCATTATTATTTTTTTTTTTTTTATATTTTCCCTCACATTTTCATAATTTGACTCCTTTTTGTTTCGTACTATGTTAAAATAAATTCATTTTAGAGACTGAAACGTTGTCTTTGTGTAGTACCTCTGTCGGCCACCAGGGTGCGTCCTCGCCTCTGAAATCTCACAAGGAATTCACAACTTTGAAGCTGAAGTTTGAACCAGTAAAGAAAATAATTTTAATATTTGATAGACCACTATAACACACAGGTATCCTGTCATATCGCACCCCATAGGTCCGGGTGGAGAACATGACAGCTCTTCTTCCCGATGTGTTATTTATAGAACAATCAGTTGCAGTTAAACAGTTATGAGGCACTATACAGTGACTTTGGCAGTGCAATTTTCAGCATACCCTCAAGAGGGTATGGCCTTGCTTTGATGGTCCACAACAACATTTAGTCTTCGCAGCGTGGCAGATGGTTGGAAACGCTCACAGAAAAAACAACTAACATAGATAATGACACCCCTCCTCTCGCCCTGATCTGCCTTCTGCCGGGACGAATGAAAACTGGCACAGTCACAGCACTGCTACATCACTCCGATGTGGAAACAGAATCATTTTATTCGACTAACAGCTACACACAGTTTGGAGAAAAACAAAACTAGCGTTGGGGGGAAAAAAACCCTCCCGTGGATTTAGGAATGAGTTAGATGAGAAGCAGGCAGGAGAAGAGGTGGCTGCTCAGCGGCGCCTGTCGTACGTCTGTAATGTGCTCCACTCGTAGGACTCTGCAGAGGGAGAAAGCTCGTTAACGCCAGCACACATTTCACCCTTTCTAGTGCTTTTAGTGTTTCTGTAGATAAAACCACGAGGTGTGGCTTTACTTGATCTGAACTCACCTGGCTCCTCTTGGCTCCTTTTCCCCATCAGTCCGACAAAAGAGTTGACTTTATGCCCTTCAAAGAAAGATATTTTGATTTGAAATTGTCCTCTTAGATCAGTTTGCGCAGCAGCTGAACAGCAGAAGTACAATTTAGCTATTAAAAAACAAAATTTTAGTTCTATTAACTCCCCTACATTGTTACAATATCCTACAGGTTGGTCTTAATCTTGTTTCACCGCTGTCTCCACACAAATAATTTAATATTACACCCAAATTTCACGACATTTCGTCCAGTGGTACTCAACCTTTTCAGGTCGTGACTCATACAACTAATCACACGATACATATTACATCTCTGCAGGTTGTGACCACTTTAATCAGCGAGTGAATGTTCCTCATCAAGCCTGAAGAGGTCATTTAAATGTCAGAAGAAAGAAATCATCTTTGTGAGTAAGAGGGCATTGTCCAAACTCTTCGGTTTCGCTGCTTTAACTTCAGTTTCGTCAAACTAAAAGAAGTTTGTTCAGTCCCAAACTGAACTCCAACTGAGCCACTGGGTGCTGTCAGCTGTCAGTGGTATAAATATGACAGGACATTTGCATTTGACTGACTGGGGCCTCCGTCAATCACAGTAATGGACTGTAATATGATCACAGGGGGAGGACGGAGGGTGTTACAGTGAGTCCTGTGGGAATATCTTACATTACAAACCAAATCAATATTTGCATTAGACTGATGAGATGTAAATCAGGACTTGAGTCTTGACTTGAACCTCTTGGAGACATGACTAAATATTGTCTTTTGGTCCGTTTGTGTGAGAAAATGGTGTGAGATTATGAGGGCAGAAGACATCTTTGTTATAAGTGAAGGGTGAAATGCATAGCTGCGTCTATCCATCACAGGCGTAAACAATCCAATTTAACTCTCAGATGTCCTTGGGGCATTGATCCCAGCTCTCTGCCTCTCCCTAACGATGAGTGACTTACAGTCATGCCTGCATAAGAGGAATAAATTAGATGTATACTTATTTATGCTGCGCTGTGTTGCATCACTGAGTGGGTGACTAATTTAGACGGAGAAAAGGGAAAATCCCCTCCTCCTCATTCCTTTTTACCTCAACGCTCCCTTATCTCCTTTCTCTTTGTCACACACAGACGTCTTTCTCTGGACCTCCTCCCTCACTTCACGGATTAATGTGGCCGAGCGTTCAAAAGACAAAAAAAACAAACAAAAACACCGACGTACAAAATCATCATGTGGTCGTTGTCAGTTAATTAAACCACTGTGAAGCAGCGTGCGCCCTCCAGTTTGCCCGCTGACGTAAATATACAACTCGGTTAGTAATATTGTAGGCGAAGAATGATTTACTTTTTTATCCTGTCATGCTTTAAACGAAACGGCTCGCCCTCTTTTTTTCCTCTTTCAGCGGGAGTTCAAATGTGTGTTGTGCAGTCCCTAAAACACCTGCTGGCTTACTTTGTTTTGTCAGTTGATGTCAGGAATGTTGAAAAGTGCAAATTATACAGCAAAAAAAAAAAAAACCCTCACAAGTTCAGCGCTGTTTTAGATAATTCAGTGTGTTTTTAGCGGGTTTATTTTAAGCCTTTTAAGACAGAGGAGCAGGAGGACACCGCTGTCATGTCGCTGGAAATGTTGGTGTTTTAGCCACCTGGGGGGAGGCTACATTGTACAATTACGCATGTTACACATAGAGGGTGTTTTTAGGCTCTGTTTAGTGTTTTTTAAAGTCAAATAAAACATTTTAGAGATCTTTTGGGTGTCTGAGATGTGAAGAAGGGTAATTGTAGAGCATCATGGGGTCAGTATTTCTAAAATTCTGGCAAAGGTCCAGCACAGGATGACTTTCTGGATCCAACAACAAGCCTTAATGCATCTAGTGTTTTTAAAATTCATATAAAACAATGTAGAGATGATCTTTTAGGTGTCTTGGAGGTGATGAAGGGTGCTTGCAGGGCATCGTGGGCTCAGTATTTCTAAAATGCTGCTGCACAGGATGACTTTCTGAGCCCAGAAACGAGCCTTTAAATCCTTCAGTTTATCTAAAAACCTATAAATCACCAATTATGGAGACGGGATGTGTTTTTATTTTACAGGACAGTGATGAAAAAGCGAGGTGTGACGTGAGGTCACCTGTTTCCTGTAGGCTGGAGCTAACAAATGATCACATCTTCCAGTAAACTGAAATGATTTCATCCTGATTTTTACAGTCGTGCAAGAAGCTTAAGGTTTAGGGAGGATCCCATTGTTAAATTAATGAATGTGATACTTACTTTTGTGGGTGATCTGTGCGTTTCCTGCAGGAGGAAGCAGAAGACAACATTAAATAAACTGGTCCACAGAGAGAAAACTAAATAATCTGCACTGTACTGAGAATATTATCTCTTACCCATGGAGCGTTTCCCCATCAGGCCGATGAACTGATGCGGTCGTGGCTTTCTTGTCATCCTGAGGAGGATTTCTCTGAATGGGTCGTTGGGAAGCCAGCCATCCTGACGAGGGGGGGGAAAAATCTGAATGAATGTTCACGGAGACGCCAAACAGGAGTGTGTAAACCCAGGACAGCTTTATCGTACAGTCCCTGTATCTAATAATTTGTGTTTTTATGAAAAGATGTCAAGATTTTGGGGTAATGACACAAAATCTGCTACGTGGAGAGTTACTTTTATCTGTGCAGAGTGAGAAATTATTCACCAAACTGTCCCTGAATGCATCTTAATGTGACATTTTCCTCTGTTATAATATGCATGTGGATTATTTGAACCCCCACCTGCCTTTCCCTGCTTCTCCCCCTGACACACCCACACCCAGCTACAGAGTAATAATCCATATAAAAGCTTGAAAGCTTGCTTCTATTTCCATCTCAGGATATATTTCTACAGTATGCATTAGTCTGACTGAGATCTGGACCTGAGGGTGGGTCCACTATGCTGTAATGATTTATTACGGGCTCATTCATCTGCACAACGGCCCATCCCGGGCCGGCCTACAAGTTCAAGCTGCTGGCACGTTTCCAGCTCGCAATGTCAAACACAGGACGTGCGTTTCATGTCAATGAAGATGGTTACTACACTGAGCACTTAAGGGTTTATTTAATTTCCTATTGGCCAGCTGCTCTGAGCTGTCTCCATCTTCGTTACTGAGTGCTGAAAGCTGAAAGAGTTTCACCTTTTTCTGATACGAATCAGCTCATTTTCTAGACTCAAATGCAAAAATATTTGATTGATGATGATCAATTATTAATAAAAATTAACAGCCTATGGATCGTTTAGAGAGTATTTGTAACATTTCAACAGTTTGTCTGCAGATTATTTTACCTGACAGTTCATGAATGTGTCATAACAAAGATGTTTTTTTTGTTATGACAGTAAACCAGCCAAACTTGAAGCACAGTGGTGTAAAATCAGAATAGGGTTGTTAAATCTCAACTAATAAGCTGATTAAATGTTACAAATACAAAAACTCTGTGTAGGCAGGCTATCCAAATAAACCTAATTATAATAATACCACTTCTAACTGATGATTAGATTTGCTGCATCCTGTTTGTCTCTGGATAGAAACTCATTTGGGAACAGATTAATCTCTCTGGTGTCTCTAGATTTTTAGGAAATGCAGCCTTTTGAGGAGGTTGAAACGTTTACTGAGATATGATGTGATATACCTCACAACTGCTGCGCATTTCTGTAGATAAAGTTGAGCAATAACTATGAGATAATGTTGATAAAATATTAGAGGTATAGGTTGTTGTATCAGCTCGTTAGAGACATGAATCCAGATGTTTTCTATTCATATTTTCAAGTGGTCTGATTGTCATTTTTACTCATTTGCTCTCTCCATTAGCCACAGTTTTAATTAATTAGCACTAAAGTAATTAATTAGACAGGACTGGATCATTAACACATGCACAGTGTCGCGCTTTGCCACCAGGATGAATTGGCTGGAGTCAAAGGTTGGATTTCCTAAAAATTTTCCAACCAATGTGAGATAAATCTGTTTCCAAATGAGTGTCAGTGCAGAGATACACAGGATACAGCAAATTTAATCAGTTAGAAGTGATGTTATTATGATTATTTGGTATATTTAGCCTGCTTACAGAGAGTTTATAGAGTATTTGTAACATTCAAACAGCTCATTACTTGAGATTTAACAACCATATTCAGATTTTACAACACTGTGCTTCAGGTTTGGTTGATTTAACATCAAAATAATCAGACTAACTGACAGATACAGTACAGATTTATACAACTTGTATAAATTAATGAGTAATAAATGGTATTTATGAATGCCTGTAGTCTACCTGGATTTGATTACTGCTCGTCCAGTAGTCAGCTTCTTCTTTTGGGTCGTTTTCTTCGCAAGAAACTTGTGCGACGGTGAAAAGAGCCATTAAAACAGGTAAAAGGAGTAACTTCATGATGCCGCACCTGTTGTTTTTTTTATTATTATTATAATTAATATTTTCGACGCAGTTAGACTCACTTGATTAAATTTCGACGGTTAAAACAAGAAAAAAACTAAAAAAAAGTTGCTGGTTTTGAGGCACGAGTGAGCAGCTGTAAGGTGCACGCACTGCTTCTTCCCTTCACAGATCAACAGTAGTCCATAGCGCGTGCAGGTTGTGCGTGCGTACGTGCGTCCGTGCGTCCTGTCTCCAAAAGCTCTCCGCGCGCTCTGTCTTCTGCAGCAGTTGCTTCTCAGTCTCGTGCGTCCTCCTCCTTGTCCAGTGAGCTCTCGCATGCGCTCCTATATAGCAGCCGAGCCGAGTAACGCCATTACAGTAGTGTGATTACTCTGCGCCCAGTCACGAGTACTCCCTTGTCATAGTTTAGTTACCTGGAGTACTTTTGGTAGCACGGACTGTAAACGATGTGCGTCATTGGGCTAAATGTGACTCATTAAGCTGCCATCATCCAACATTTGACTGATAAAACACCATAAACTATCTCCATAGTGAATAATAACTATTATTACTATTGACTTTAGATTTTATACGCCTGAATAATGTACTTACGCTTCATTTAAACTCATATTTTACAGCAAAGAGCGAAAAATATTCATATGAAGTCAGTTGTAGCTTATTTTTGTATTGTGTTAAATTATTTTATTTACTTTAATCACGTGAAATTTGAAGGATTGCATTTTTAGTTTAGTTTGACACCTTTAAAGCAGATATGACCTCTATCTACACACATAATAACGTAACAGTCACGTAAATCTGTGATGACGCACTTGGTTTTACGCAGCTTTTAGGCTTAATTACATTAATCTTTTTTATTTTATTTATATATATATATACACTAACCGGCTTCTTCATTAGGTACTCTTGTATCCATTGTGATCCAATACATCAACTGTGCCAAGCTTATACTGTTTCAGTGTTGGTTGACACTGTCAGAGAGGTATTAATTAAACTACAATGTTTACTATGGATGTTGTAGTTTGCAGTAGTAGTCAGAGGTGTTTCTAATATTATGGTCACCCCATTTACACAAATTAGAGGGCCATAATATTAGAAAGACCTTTCCCGTACAACAACAGCACACACTGAGACCTCAATAATAAACATAAAGTGGCCACAGCAGCCATTTTGACATGAAATAGTAAACACAGGTGTTACCAGTGATACTAATTGAGACCTTGGGACCTTGATTAGTGTCATTGGAAACACCTGTGTTGACTATTTCATGTCAAAATGGCTGCTGTGAGTCGTTGTAGTGTACCTAATGACGTGGCCCTCTCTGTGTATATTGTAATTGTATCATTTTTATACATTAAATCGAACTGGTTGTTGAGAGAAGGATGCTCACTCCTCTGGACCATAATGGGTGGGAGTGGCTGTGGTTTAGATGTCGACTAATCAGATGATCGGTGGTTCGACCCCCGGCTACTCCAGTCTGCATGTCAAAGTGTATCCTGAGGAAGGGTGTGTGAATGTGTATGAATGGTTAGTTCACAAAAACTGAGCTGGCAGCCAATGCCATCAGTGTATGAATGAGATGTATAAAAGTGCCTCGAGTGGTCAGAAGACTAAAAAGGTGCTATATAAGTACAGTCCATTTACTATTTTACAATAGCTCACAGGACTGTTCCAGGAAGTCATTCTTGCCCACTGCCATTACACTTTATAATGACTCCACTTTGTGCTTTCTCCTTGTGCAAGGAGAGGAAACTCATTCTGTGACTGTTCTCTGAAGTTGATATTTTGGATATGGACCACTGAGAATGGACAGCGTATGCTGTGACGTCACCCACAAGTTTCTGTCCTGTAGACCTGCCTCTTCCACGTACCAGCTAATCCAAAAATTGGCAAGGACGTGGATTGACGTTGGTGGACCATAGGCAGCCTGAATGACACCTGGGTGCTCAAACAGGCCACCTATAATGGCACCTACCTGTCAGTCAAAGCAGCCACACTGTTAATTATGCATAACTTCAAGCCAATTCAGTTTTTTGTACCAGGCTGTAAACATGTTTATTTCTGCTGTGAAGTTGGACATTTTAACATGGGGACTTATGGAGACTGACTCATTCTGTAGCCAGCCTCAAGTGGACGTTTGAGGAACGTATGTTCTACCTTCGCTATCTATCTATCTATCTATCTATCTATCTATCTATCTATCTATCTATCTATCTATCTATCTATCTATCTATCTATCTATCTATCTATCTATCTATCTATCTATCTATCTATCTATCTATCTGTATAAGCTGTTCCTACAGCTCAAACAAAATACTGTATACAAACCTCTCGTATCAAAGCCTGAATGAAAAAGGAGAAGGCGTGTGACCTGAGGGTGCCACTGATTTCCATTAGAATAGCTGTGTTTTAAAAGAGTAGGATGTTCAGGATGAATAGACGACCACACTGCCACACCAAGTTCGGTGTCCACGCACCTCAACGAGCGCTTGATTTGCTCGAGTGTCTTTATTCCCGTTAACAATAAGTTCATTTTATTTACCCATGTGCTATTGGCAAATGCAAATGTTTTCCCTCGGGGTGGGAAAGGACTTCAGTTTGTCTTGTAAGGCAAGTGTTATTCATGCGTTTGTTCAATTAGTCCAAGGTGCAATAGCGATTTTACATTAACAGGAGTATTGTCTGCATTGTCTGGCCTTATTTGATCCAGATATTCTGTATATTTGGTTATTTAATAGCTAAAATCATTGAGTTTAAACCGTGAATATCATGCCTAGTTGAGGGACACATGAAGTGAAGAAGTCCTGTTGAACTAACTGTGCAGGTGAAGTAACTGTGGATAGGTTTACACTATAATATTCATTACTTATCTCTACCAGGGGAGGCTCAGTGGTCACAGAGCCACTCCGGACTGGAATTTAATCATCCTCACAACTGTGACAGCTCATCCAATTAACAGACGGAAAGGGGGAGGTGAGGAGAGAGAGCTGGAGAAAGAAGGAGAGTGAGAGGTGATGGAGCTGTTGGGAGAACCATGGGAGGGAGTTGTTCCGAGGAGGTGGAGGAGGAGGAGGATTGAGAAGGAAGATGTAGGAGGGAGCCATTGAAGTTGGGATAAGCAGATATGCAGATTACGTGGACGAATAGGACGTCGGTCCAGAGAGACCGAGAGGCGTTTACGGCTGCATAGGTTGATATGATCAGCTGTATTCACTGTGGACACTCCTCTAACATCCATCCATACATGCAGTAGCAAATGGGAATGGTAGATGTATGAATATATAAGAGCGCACAAGTTGATTTTGTGCATGAAATGAATCCAAAACCGCTAATTTGTTGGAAGAGACTGAGTCAAAGCCAATAGTTAATGCATGAGCGGTTTGATTGAGGAAAAACCTCTGGTGTAAACGCCAAATATTCAATTTATATTTCAATTCAAATAAAATACAGGATGTGATATAAAAACATGAATGTAAACAGAAGATTATAGCACTCACAGGAGATAAAACCACGTCTGTATTTAGGTGAAACTTTGTAATCTAATATAAGACATTGTCAAATGAGGGAGTGAGGTAATTAATTTAACTGTAATTACAACGTCTGGCAATTAATGTGGTAATAATTCATTGATGTTAAAATGATATATGTGCAACCCTTAGCCACTCCATGAAACTTGATACTCTATGAAGGAAACCCACAAAGTACACGTTTTACAAATTAAAGATGTTGGAGATAATTTACACGGGCTACCACATGTTCATTTTCTCTGTGGGTATAACGTGCTCACCAGATATTTCACAACAGGAGCTTGTGCAGTTAATTTTCCGGCGTGAGAACCTGATGGCAGCGACGTGATATGAAGAGCTCCTTCTTTTGTAGATATGCAACGCCACGCTGTGTTTTTATATCGGCCGTGATGGTCAACACAAGAGGCTGCTTTTAGTGCTTGAGTTGGAACAAAAAGCTACAATGAATGTGGTTTTTACCTTAGAAAAGATACTCAGATATGACTACTGTATATCTTATATATCATGTATGACAATATATGTAAATTCACAAGGAGCAATTCATGTTAAAGTATTGTCTACTTGCAAAATGTAATGTCACGTACGTCTGTTTACTTCCTGTCAAATCTACATTAACACATTAACGTCGCCTCAAACCTCTTTGTACGTATTGTTAATAGATATTTATAGTCTGCATGTTTTTGTGTATTTTTTTTCTACTATAGATAGATTTCTACTATAAGATCACACCTGTCTGACTCTCTGTTCTCTGCCACATTTCTTTCACTCATGCAACATCTTGCACACACTACACGTACTAACGTTACTGATAAACACAACTCGTCTTTTTTCTTTGTTTCGTTTCTTGAGTTGTTAAACGATAGACTACATGTTTTTCATTCTTTCTTCAATCTGCGTCTTCCCTTGTTTTTGTCATGGCCTCAGAGCCGGGTGGTGACTGTAACCACTTCAGTGTCTTTAAAGCAACATTATGTGACTTTTCTACCATAAAATAACAGATTTGGTTCTTGCACTACATAGCTTTGGGCAGGAGGTAATCCAGATGGGGCGTGACGCTGGAATGGGCAACAGAACTGGAGCTGGGTGATTGGGGAGTGTAGCCAGGCTCAGCAGAGCATGGCAGAGGTAAAGAGACCTAAGAGGAGGACAGAGGAAGTTAAGGAGAGGGTGAGTGAGCAAGGCAGTTGGACAGAAGTAAATCTGGGACTGACTTTTAGTCGGTGGCAAGAGCTTGGTGAAATAAAAGGCTGAAAAACAGACGCCGAGCTGGGCTTCTTGCTGTTGGACTAGTAAGTAATATTAGCTGGCTGCTGTGTGTTGCATTGTTGCACTTGCTTGATATTTGGCTGTTAGCAAAGTAACCCTTCTGAAATAAATGTGTGTAAGGCTGTAGTGGTCCTCTCCAAGGAGGAGTTGAATTTATTGCTCATTCTCTGCACAAACATCACCTCCTTTATTTTATATTATTAAACGCTCTAATTTTGGTGTTGACCAGTATAATCAGTCTCCTGCTGGTGGCCACTCGGTACTTAGATTAAAATAAGTAGTGGCGTGGTTTACTCCTGTGGTTCAAACAGCAAAAGACTAATTAAATCTCCCCACTATTTAATTGTCCCTAGATTTTTGATTGAATTATGTCCCAAGGAACCCAAACATCAGATTACAGATATGACCTGGTTTCAGACCACGAAGTGAGAATGTGTATGGTTTACTATGGAACTACTATGTGGAAATATAGGTTGATCTGTCCGTTTGTCTCTGGTTCTTTAGAAATACTTGCCATAAAGTTTAATAGTCCACAAAGGCTGATTGATTATTTTTCTAACAAGTTAACCTCAAATCAAGTGGACAGATTGCCATGAAATTTATGATCATAGTCCGCACATAGGCAACAAATGTGAAAATGCATTTTAGCATGTAACATGCTAACTACAGGAGTGGAAGTATAACGACAAAATAAAATTAAAGCAGTCTTCACAGGTTCGAAATAGATCATAGTAGTAATAAAAACATAACAATTCTTATTCTCAGGTCATTTTCCACCAATGAAAACATAGTTGATATGTTACTTAAGCAATAATTATGTTACTGTTAATTAAGTTGTGTTTCACTGGTTCACAAAATTTCTGGTTGTACTTTTGTACATTCAAACAGCTCAACAGATCAAGTTTACTTTCTGACTAAAACTCGCTCTTTTCCTTGTAGCTGAATTGCTTTATATGCTGAGAGTTTGGTTGCATTGAACAATGCTGTGACCTTCTGATAGAGTTGGTCCCCTGGGCTCTATCTAGATAATGGATGCTGGGCGGGTGGCTGATGTGAGGGGAATATTGATATCTGTCTGAGATAAAGAGAAAATAAGCTTCAGCATGGATACTGATATTAAATTTGCTGCACAGGACAGGTATCGACTAACTTTTTTCTTTACTATGTGTGTGGGTGAAAGACTTCCCCCCCATTAACTGTTGATTACTAACCATCGTCCTATTGTATGATGAGATGGACAGGGCAGAAGTATCTGGTTTAATGCTTTCTTGGGTTGACTTTTACTGAGTTGAGCTTTACAGATGGACTGCTTCATGGCCCACAACCTTTTATAAGTTAAAGAATTGCTAGAAATTGTTGTGGGATAGTATGCAGCCTTGTAGGAAATGCCTACATAGAAGGTCTTTGTTTGGGAAACAGCTACCACAGACATTGTGGACATTCGTGTTGAAGACACTGTGAATGCAGTAAAAGTCAGTTCAGACAGAGTTTTCTCCAACTTTTCTGGGTGCAGATCAGGCTAGACCTCAATCTCCCAAGACACGTCCTTCGGCTCTTCCTGGGGATCCCAAGGCGTATACAGACTAGATAGGATATACAGTATAATCCCTTTTCGAGTAGGGACCTAGGGTTTCCCAGTTGGATGTGCGCGGCGGCCAGGGGGCATCCTATTAAGGGAATGAGAAGGAGGCGTAGTACTTTGAGCTCCATCTCAATGTCTGAACTCCTTACCCCGTCTCTACAAGTGACGGAAGCTCATTTCTGCCAGTACCCAAAGCTCATGACCGTAGATGAGGGTTGGACTGTATCATCAGGTAAATTGAAATTTTCCTCTTCAGCCTCAGCTGTCTCTTCACCACGACAGTCTAGTGCAATACCTACATTACTGCTGACGCTGCACTAATTTGCTTGTTTTTATGTGCCACTTAATTGTAGTGGAGGGGTTAGAGTGTCCCTGTGGTCCTACAGTAGGAGCTACGCCTCAAAATAAATTGGTCCCAGGTGAGGGGCCAGACTAAGGGTCTCGGTATGCTTCAAATGAGGTGTTTGTCGGATCTTGCAACAGCATCTGAAACCTCCTCAATATATACAGAGTTAGACACAACAAGCTCAAGCTTTACCTTAAAACTATTTCAATTTTATTGTTTGATGCAACGTGGCATATTTTAGTCATATAACTGAAGTAAAACCGGCTCAAACAATCGCTTGTCTTGCTTACTCAGTACCCATGGGTAGAAAACCACCACCCACCCCAGTTTTGACGCAGTGACTTTTAGTGTGTCTGTAAGATTTGTGTATCCAGAACATCATGAATGCCTTCAAGCAAACACTGTCTGAAAACTGCAATTCTTTCAACCATATACTCACCAGCTTCTGGAGTCAGTTCTCCACAGTTTTTGCAAACGATTTAGCTACAATCGTGTCCCCCAACTACCCCAAAAACACCCCCCAAGCTATGACTTTTGCTAGCGAACAACAGAAAACAACATCATGAATGTCGTCAAGCAAATACTATCAGAAAACTGCAACTCACGGTCTTCACCAGCTTCCGGAGTCAGTTGTCCACATTAACGATTTAGCTTCAATTGAATAGTCTCCTCCAAATACCCCAAGCTATGACGTTTGTTAGATCGAACAACAGAAAACAACTTCCTGAATTCCTTTGTGGAAAGACAGTCCGTAAACTGCAACTCATGGTCTTTCAACTGTATCTTTGCTAGCTTCAGGAGTCAGCTTGCAACACACTTTTTTGTGAACAATTTACCTTCAATCTAATAAAGTCTCCAAAATACCCCCACAAAAAATGCCCCCAAGCCATTGCTTTTGTTAATGAACAACAGAAAACTTCATTAATTCATTCAAGCAAATGCTGTCCGACAACTGCAACTCACGGTCTTCATCAGTGGCTGGAGTTTGCTTCAGCATCCTGCCAGCTTTCAACCACAACTTTACAGCTGTCCACATTTTGCAAACAATTTAGCTACAATCTAACAGTGTCCCATAAATACGCAAAAAACGCCCCCAAGCCATGACTTTTGTTCGATGAAATGATGAAAAGTGAAGTGGCTGTACTTGGCCATCAAGTACTCACAAGCATCAGGAGTGGGGTCTGTTTCCAGTGTGAGAGGCGTTTGAACAAATCCATGTTCAATTGTTATCCCTACTTCACACCGTCAACTTCAGTTAGCTATTGTTAGCTGCTAAATGTCAAGTACATCTATGGCACAGTAGGACGAATGCAGCAATGGGGGGGAAAATTAAATCATGTGGGTCTTACTGTAGTGAGAAAAACAATAACAGTTTTAGTGTACCACTCTCACAAGTGGACCACACAATACAATTTCATGTTTGAAGGTTGTGGGGACGTTTTATTTCTCTTAGACGCTTCAAAAATGAGTCACACAATGTGACATCTGCAAGATTGCCACAATGGTTGCGTCACCCATCTGCCCTCCACACACATACTGTACACATGTTTAAACCCCCAAAGGGAATAAAACAATGAATCACCTTTTGAAAGTTGCTTTGGAGCCACTGCCTTTCAGCAGCACTAGACGGTTCAGATTAGAGGAATTTTAATCAAGATGGTCCAGATGGGACACGTCACCTCTAATTTGCAACTCTGCAGGGTACTCTCTCTCATTGCCACTCGCTCCTTACATGAACCAGTTCTCACCTCTGAGCTCTGTGCTCCTGTATCTCTATTCAAGTGTGCTGACACAAGGGCCGAGAGAGATGATCCTTGACCACTGCAGCTAAAGGCGATTTCCAAGAGCCTGCGCCTTAATAAATTTTTATATGTGCGTCATCTCATTTCCAGGGATTAAATGAGATTTGTAGAAAGAATGTTTGCTAATTATCAAGCTGAGCAATATATTGATTGAAGTTTTACTGGTCTGCCCATTTTATTGTTTTATTGTTGTGAACTGACCATTGCAATTCAGCATTCCCCGCGCTCAGGCCTGAACAAACAGCAGCGTTTGAGGGTAATAAACTGTGTGAAGGTTGTGTGGTTTTAAAGGATTGCTGGATTGAAGCCATAATAATTATTATAAAACCACATATACAGTATCTATGAATAATCAGTTTACAATGTAGAAATAAATTACTTTTTTACAGTTTTCTTTTGTATATATATTTGTATATATAATTTTGCAAAAATTACAGTCAATATCTGTAAATTAAACAGTTTTTCAAAATTGAAATTATTTTAAAATTATTTTTTATTTTTTTGTACAAAACAATTACTTATTCATACAGTATTTCTATGCTCTTAAATTACATACAAATGTATGTAAAATGAAATATGTGGCTTATTATATATAAATTAATGTCCACACAAACAATTTAGCATTTTTCTTTTGTAATCTTACTAAATCTTGACTTTTGTGTAATTTTGCAGTCTTTTTTTTTATTATTGTAGAAAGCTGCGCTTCTGTGAAAATAACAGTGTTTCTCTGTAAAACTGTTAATATGGTCACTTTATTGAAGATGTTAGTAATCGTTCAGGGAAATTTGTAACAGCATTTTTTTGCTAAACCTTGACTCAAATATTTAGTAAATTTATAGTTTATGACATTTTACTTAACTTTACGGTCATTTGACCTTTTTTTTTTCGACAGTGTTTTTTTTTTTACAGTGTAGGCCAAAAGCTTCTAATAAACTGCCATTATAGTACAAGCTAAAATAAGATCAAGTCAATTTTTTATGGATTTCTTAATCCACCATAATTCAAAAACATAGATTGGGAGCTGCTGCTGTCACTTCCAAACCACCCCACAATCTCTCTCTCTCTTTTTTGCTCGTTCCCTCCAATTTTTTTGCATGCTGCAGCTACATTTAACTGTGTAGACAGACATGTGCTGCCTCCGCGACACACAGTATCACCACTTCGCCACTTCAATTCACCTGCCAGCGATGAGCTTCACCGTTGGGGGCATAAGATGTAGGAGGTTCTTGATACCCTTGTCAGCTCCATCCCCCTCTGTGCAGGGACCCTGTCCAGCTGGTTGAAGTCACCAGTGCAGCAACAAAGATAAGAACCCTTGCTGACTTTCCACCCACCAACACAGCTAACTGGGCTGCACCTCCAGCTTTGCTGTACATGGTGAAATGGGCAGGAATGGCGGCAACATAGGGACAAATATACATCCACTGAAATTGCTTGTTTTTGTCACTGACAGGCTGATAATATTATGGAAAGGATCCCTACAGAGCAATATTTCATGAAAATTAGTATTTTGTGCGATTTAGCGTGCCTAGTTTCAGAGTATAATACCACTGTAGTACAAACAGACAGCTGTACACGTGCGTTTGTCATGGTAAAAAAGTTAAATAACCAGAAACAGCTTAACTATATCAATCTTGCTTGCTACCAGACTCAATTGCCAAAATGCTGATTGTAGTGGTATTATTTTTTAGGACACCAAGATGCCTCCAAACATGCAAATGTGAGTTGCCTGAAGTTTGTTGACTGGTACTGTACATAATGTTCCAGTCGTCAGTACAGTAAACTACCACCAGACCAGCAACTAACATATTTACCAGTTCAGTATCTGCATGGCTCTGTTTGTCCAGCTGCTGTTGATAATTTCTATTTTCATACCTACTTGGCTGAACGTCGTAGTTGTATGTTATCCTTGTTTGTCTTCGATGTTTATTCCTTAACTTTATGATCTTGTTAGACGATGTTTATTATCTTCTTGTTTGAGCTTCTGACAAAAAGGAGTCATAGCTGATTGTAAAGTCTGCTGTTTTATTATCATTTATTCATGGATGTATGGTTATATATTAAATTAAGAATATATTATGAAATATATAATCCTAATCAGAGGAATGAATGTCGATAAAATGATTAACCTAACCATTGAAGTGTGAAATAATTAATTTTAAAAACTTGGTTTAGTGTTCATGAATTTCATCCTCATCCTAAGTTTATTATCAGTTCTAATTCATTCTAACATTTCAAAATGTTTAATCCACAAAATCTTATATAATAATATATTACATATACATTTCACAATTTAATGGTTACATAGATAAATTAAGATATATATAAACATCACAATTTCTCAGTTTCTCATCTGAAAAGTTTCAGATTTTTTCTCATATTAATGAGATACACTGATTTTGTATTTTAATAAGATAAAATGTTGTTACAACAAGAAACATTTGTGTTAACATTAAATAATATGTATGAAAAATATGTTGTCATAATGTGATCAGCATCTCGTAAAAATTGGACTTGGGATAATGAGAAAAATGAGCAAATATATAAATGATGATACATGGTGGCCTCAATATTACGCTCATTGCTAGCTGGAGATTCACTTGAGTAACAGTGGTACATGGTAACATTATATATTTTTAAGAAAAGAGTTTTAATGTTGTGGATGAATTTGGACTAATTGGAAAAACCTTGGACAATAAACAAATTAAAAAGTGGTTCATATCCATCCAACTGGAGGAAAATCTATATATTTTATTGTCATCTGTCACAAACTGACACCATATTTTTGCTGACAGATCTCAGATTTCAGACTAATTGTTGTACCAATCATCATTACACAAGAACCGAACAAATTTATGCGTGCGTGACTCAAAGCCTCCAGTCTGAATGACTGCACCATTGAGTGAAGTCACTCTGATTTTTCGACGAGCAATGACTAAGAGGACGAAGCCCAGACATTATCAATCACACTCAGACAGGGAAATACGCAGGAGCTCCCCTGGCACGAGGGCGTGGCACTCATTCACCACAATGCTGCCGCAGTCTTTACCTCAGCTGACAAGCCTCCTGCGTCAGGATGTCTGAGTGTTCCTGTAACAGCATTTGACAACCACTCTTCGTACTTTAGTTCATCTTTGTTCGCAAAGGAAAGCCAGAGAAAGCTGTTTTACCCCCTGATGTTTTCTCAGTATTGAACCCTGTCAGGTCAGGATGAAATACAGGCTGCATACCAAGAAGTCCAATCTGGGTAATGAATTCAATAATAGTGCTGCTGTTGGCTACAAGCCTATTCGGGATGAATGGCCTCTTAGATATGGAAGTACCACTTTCTCTTATTTCATTCATTCATCCATTTATTAATTCAGTAAGTCATCAGTGTTGGTGCAGCTGCACCCTAGTGGCTGTTAAGAGACATAGCAGACGTGATATACACTGGTGGCTCTTTATCTGCTCCACTGTGTTCAGCTTGTTTGTTTTGGTGCTGGTCAGGTAGCGTACACTGGGTTTACCAGGGCTTTGTTGCAGAACACCTGTCTGCTTCTGCTGGAACCCAGGTTGATAAGAGCTGTGAGACTGAACCAAAAACACTAATGTTCTGGCAGAAAACAAGCACAATGAGCTGGGTGACGCTACAGTTGTTTGTTGCTACAATTAACACATTATACAGAGCCACCTGACTCATTATTAATAGATAAATATTAATCAAGCTTTAAGTAGAGAAACATAAGAGTAAAAAAGGATGTCACACTCTTGACGTGTGACAAAAACTGGAAATCTTTTCAGATTTCACAGTTAATTCTGAACCAATTACAAATGATTATTAGAATTACGCACATATATATGTGCGTCAGAAATCAGATTATAGCACGCTGCCCTTGCTCTTCAAGGATACCCACCCATCACTACAAGTACCATACGGTTTTCTAATTTTTCTTTTGGTACTTCTGGCAGGAAATGCAATCTTCAGCTTGCCCTTTTCTCTGTACGTGCACAGGACAAGGTTCCTCTCTGGAGTATTTGCGTTGAATAGTGAAGAGATTTCTGTCAATACCTGATTAAAGATGCTGCCACTCTCTGGCTCAAGAATCATTCCTTCTTCAAGTTTGTCCGTTGAGGCCTCGTGCTCACATTGAAAGAAAAGTACCGTCCGCTAAAAGCCATGCCACGACTGTAAGTTCAAGAGGTGTCATCCTGCGGGATTCTTCATGTACTGTTCATATGTTTGTGTCCAAATATTGATCTTATTACACTGTATACTTAACTCAACATGAACATATCCAAATCATGTGTCATGGTATCCCTTTGAAATAATCAACCAAGATTTTTATGGAAAAAATTTACCAGTGCACTGTTGAGAGACCATGCAGAGATGGGTCACCACCACTTCAATGCTGTTGCCTTTCCAATTGACCAGCAACTTCCCGTCTTGGGTCAGGACCTCAGAGGTTGCCCAGGGTAACTTCATGCAGACAGACTTCATCAACTTGCTCAGATTTGGACATTTTTTCTTGGTGTATGTGCTTCTACAAAGGCTACGTAGTTAATTTTTTTTGGCTTTTCTCGATTTTTATGAGCAGTAGTCTGCACAGGATGTTTTATTTTGAAAACCGGACCAGATTCTCTATGTTGTGTTGCTGAAATGTCAAGGCTTCTCAGATGCCCAAAAAACTGAAACATGATTTTACAACTGTGGAAAGTTATAACGGCTGCAATATTCTCTTTCATTGTGACGATAGCAAGGTAAACAGCATTTTTTCAGTTGCTGATCGATTGCAAAATGGTGAAATGACTTGAATGAACTGTTAGATTCCCAACGATTTTAACAACTTTCAACCTCGAAGACAGCAGTACCACATTGAGGGAAAGGAAAAGCCTTTTCTAGCACCATTCAAATGAATGAGAAGGCTGAACGCTGCTTTAAATATCTTGATATTTGGGGTTTAATCAGTTTCATCTGTTGGAATTATTGTTTTATGAATGAATTAGCTGTATGTGTTTCGCAGGCAACTATACATGGAGAACACTTATATAATTTATATAACTCATGATGCCTTCGTCAAGATGACCTGAGGACTCAGCGACCCATTTAACAGTATCAATAGGAAATGGGTTTTCAGTAGGTAAATTGACTGTCAAGGGTGTAAACAAGTTAAACCCAGACATACAGTCTGATCTTCTATTGGCTACTGGAGCATTTCCTCATGTATGTTGACATATTATAAAAAGTTCATTTCCTATTTGGACGACGACTCGAAGCGAAAGGTCTACTAACCAAATACAGCTGCCCGAGTTTATAGTTCAGTGTGGAGCCTGCAAACTGATTAACGTGAGAGGTGAAGGTGGATTTCGTGTGAGGGTTGATGTAGACTTGTGACTATAATGAAGATTATAAGTTTATCACATAACAACGGAAATTACTGTTCTTTTTCAATTATGTATTTATCATTTGTTGGCTCATTATGAAGATCATTAGATTTTATATTAACCATCCATAAATGGTAAACCTTCGACCACGTCTGTGTCTCCATTTATTGTATCTCCACAGCAAGACAGCCACAAGGCAAACAAACCTTCCTGGTTAGATGTCACGATATCCACTCAGGCTCATTTACGGTTTGAAAACAACTTCTTCATTCTCTTTGTCAAATATCAACGAATAATCAGGACTTGTGCCACATTTGAAGGTTTCAGTCCCGTCTTGAAGTCGACTGAATCTTTGACTTAGACCAGTCAAGACCACAATTGCAGGAATACCAGTAAACTGCCCGTGCCCGTGGTCTCAACCCCTGAAAGTCTTGGTCTTGTCTTGGTCCCAATACACTCTGGTCTTGGTCTCAGTTTAGGTGGTCTTGACTACAACACTGGAATCAGCTTCTGCATCTTTTAAACATGCACGATCGATACTATTACCTGCACCACATTAATCATGATGGATGATTTATACACAAGCCAAGAACTTGACACTAAAGCTGCTTGTGTTATGTCATCTCTGGTTTTGGTCTTGACTTGGTTTCAACCCCTTAAAGTCTTGGTCTTGTCTCGGTCTCGATACACTCTGGT
Source organism: Argyrosomus regius (assembly GCA_946959425.1). Classification (NCBI taxonomy): domain Eukaryota; kingdom Metazoa; phylum Chordata; class Actinopteri; family Sciaenidae; genus Argyrosomus; species Argyrosomus regius. The sequence goes on along the minus strand of OX336899.1, from coordinate 7,252,690 downwards.
CTTGGCCTTGACTTGGTCTCAACACCTCAAAGTCTTGTTCTTGCCTCAACCTTGATATGCTTTGGTCTTGGTCTTGACTTGGTTTCATCCCGTGAAAGTCTTGGTCTTATTTCTGTCTCAATACATTCTGGTCTTGGTCTTGTCTTGTCTTGGTTTCATCCCGTGAAAGTCTTGGTCTTATTTCTGTCTCAATACATTCTGGTCTTGGTCTTGTCTTGTCTTGGCCTCAACCTCTAAAAGTCTTGGTCTTGTCTCAGTCTCGATATGCTCCAGTCTTGGTCTTGACTTGGTCTTGGTTTAGGTGGTCTTGACTACAACGCTGGAATCAGCTTCTGCATCTTTTAAACATGCACGATCGATACTATTACCTGCACCACATTAATCATGACGATTGATTCATACTCAAGTCAAATACTTGACACTAAAGCTGCTTGTGTTGCCTCTTCTTGTTTTCATTCAATAAGTCCAATACATTAACCAAACCACAACTTGTGTGAGCGGCGTCAGGAGAAGAATTTACAGCGTTGGCGTAAGTGCTCATGCTTCCATTTAGCAAACCAGCTGAGATTTAGCACGTGAAATATTGGCCAGTAATTTTCTCTGTGCATGTAAATGTTCATTCGGAAACACACAAAAAATATTGGGAGGTAATAAAAAAAACAGCTTAACAGGCAGCCTAATGGTGCCTCTGGAAATATTATTGATCTTGTGACCGTCTAAATCAGTAACATCGCATGAATATTCATGATATCAGCAGGTTAGTATCGCATCAAACAAAAACGCTGTTGATCATGATCTCGATGTGGCCTCTTCTGTTTCACTAATGAAAGGTTTTAATGTCTCGCTGATGGATTGCTGTTCTTCATCGCCATGTTCTGGAGAGACTAGGATATGAAAAGCTCTTTAAATATCACTCTCCTACAGGGCTGAACTCATGCTGAAACACTGTTGCACCTGTTTATGTATTCAGGATCATTAGCAATGTCAGTTTCTGTGCTGTTGAATGTTGCAACTAAGAAAAGAACACTGTCAACCCTCGATGTCACCTTAAATTAGCAATGCAAACAATATTTTTGTACTTATGTGAGCACACTAAACAAAAATATAAGTGCCAAGACTTTTTCCATGCACACACAAAAAGTACATTTTACTCAAATTTAGCTCACAAATGTGTTCAAATCAGTGTTTATAAGGACTTCTCCTTTGTCTTCCGATTCTCAGTCCACCTGACAGGTTTGGCACATCAAGTTGTTGATTGAACAGCATGACTATGAAACAGGTGTGACTTGGACTGGTCACAATAAAAGGGCCAATCTGTGCAAAAATGTGCAGTTTTAGCTTGAAAGGGGATGCTTAATTATGTAAACATCTAGTTTTTCAGATTTGAAAAATAGTTTTTTACGTTTTTGTGAACTTTTTTGACATTGTGGTTGTATTGGATGTGGTTATGCTCAGATATTTAAAATACAAAAATTAATTCTGTGAACCAATCATAAAAAAATTTACAGCAGTTGTCCCACAAAACAAAACCTCTCTGCTCTCGCTCAGTCTGCCTCAAAGCCAGTCACTGTCAAGAAATTAAATATTCTTACATCTGTTTTTCTTATTAAACAGAAAAATACAACCGTACTCCTTTTGAATTCAAGTTCCCCTCTTTTACTGAACTAAAATGAGCTCATCTTATCATCGTAAAACACGTCTTGGTTAGGCTTTCCACTATTCCAACAATCAGCAATTCTGGTTTGGATGATATAAATCCTAAATTCACAGAGTGTGATATTTGTTAAAATTACTATTTTTGTCAAAGAAGTCTGGTCTGGTGGCTTTGAAGCGGGCGTAGATAGCGGCTTCAGTCCCTTGTTAGCCTGGTATGAATAACAGTTTTGGTCTCTATAGCTAATTTCCCCAACCATGACGAGGGTCGATTTTTATACAACTCAACCGTTCAAATTATATTAAGGCTTATGTTATGCATATTTTACAGCGTGACTGCTTTGATTGAAATGCTGACAACACTCAGGCTTGGACTCAGGTCCACCAATGATCCACGTCTTTGCCAATTTTTAGATTAGCCAGGAGGCAGCAGAGGCAGGACTGCCAAGATAGCATCGGCCAGAGTCACCACACTTTGAGCTTCAAAACAGCATCTATGGGTGACGCCATGGATAAAACGTCCATGCTTTATATAGTCTACGTCAAAGACCAAGGAGAACTTTTTGGACCCTGACACCAGTAGAGATCTGCTAATCTATAGCCTGGTTACCAAGGGTGTTTAATCTTTTATATTCTAAATAATATTTGCAGCCTCAGATTTTAGGCACAACAAATTAGTCACACAGCCAATAAACATCACCACCTCTAATCCAGTTTGTGGCCCATTTTCCATTAACCTCGATCCCTCTTATCTTTCTGAATACATTTTACATTTAAATCCTCCACATTATATCAGAAATGCAGGCTGACCATGTTAATCACGACTGCCGTGCGGGATCCCGTAATCATGGCCATTTGGGCAAGCGAGCAAGCTCGAGCATTCATTACTTAATGCTTCTTCATCCCACTGCACACAAGCTAAATGACTCACTGGTCTCTGAAGTGCACCTCAGTCAGTCTCTGTTGTATTTCATACAAAAGGAGCTGCTTTTATTCATTCCATCATGCTTCTTTTTCACATACTGAGAGGTTTCGTACAAGCAAATATTTACTCTGGACTTCCTTTTTTTCTGAATCTTTGGACATGCTTTTCTCAGCTATTACGAAGACAAACAGATCATTTACACCATTGTGCTCTTGTCTTGTGAGATCAGATCATAGATACTGTAATTTCTGCTGCTGAGCTGCTCCACTAAATTTATTACAATTACAGCCCTTATAGAGCGGTACATTGTGTGCTGACAGTAAAAGAGCTGTTAAGAGCAGCACTCTTTCCACAACAGGATAATTACTGTGACAAGAAAACATACAGGAGTCCCCCTGCTATCTTTGGCCCCTTTTGTCTACAAAAAGGGAGATTACGAAGTCTAACACATCAGCATGTATCAAACTGGAACATGAGCCAGCAGCACCTAACACTGACTTAAAAAAATAAAAAGAACATAACAGATACTTATTGTGCAGTCAACTTACTACACAATAAGTATTTCTTTTATTTTCATTGATACTCTCAGCAGTATTTGTGACTTATAGTGACTTAATGTTTAAACTTGAACGTCCAGTGTGTCAGATTTAGATGCATTGTTTTCATTAGTGTAAAATAAAACTTGTTATATTTTTGTTACCATAGAATGAGACTTTTATATCTACAGATGCTGTGGATCCTCCTTCATGGAGTCTACAAACTAAACACTGACTCTAGATACGCATTTTGTGACGTCACCCATCGTTTCTGAAGAGCCAATGTGTAGCTCAGAGTGTGGTGGCTCCGGCTGTCACCATCTTGTTGACAGTCCTGCCTCTGACTTATCTAAAAATGGGCAAAGACATAGAGCTGGGGCGGGCAGAATGACGCCTGGTTGCTCAAAGAAGCCACCTGTGACGGCACCCACCAATCAAAGCGAGCACAGTCTTAATTATACATAACTTTAAGCCTTAATATAACTTGAACGGGTGAGTTAAAAAAAAATTCAGACTCAAAAATTCAGACAAATTAGCTATAGAGACCAAAACTGTTTTTTGTACCAGACTGTAAACATGTTTATTTCTGCTGTGAAGTTTGTTTGTTTTTTTTTACATGGGGGCTTATGGAGATTGACTTGATCTGTAGCCAGCCTCAAGTGGACGTTTGAGGAACTGCAGTTTTCACTTCACAGCTTCTGACTTCACTTCACAGCCACGGAGGTTGCAGCTTCGTTTCGTGGCCACCATAGTTTCTCTACACCCTAGGAAGCAGAGGGTGAGACAACAGGTCTCTCTTGTAAATGAGACCCTGGGTCTCAGTGAGATTTACCAGTATAAATAAAGGCTAATAAAATAAAAAAAAAAACAGGGATGCAATCAGCAAATACACCACCAGATGCTACTAAATCTACACACTGGTTCTTTAAAAAAAGTCACTTTTTCTGCATAAAAAAACCTCGTCCTTTCCTGAATTTTTATTATAATATAGCAATATCCTTCCGTTCATTATAAAAAATAAATGTTTTTTTTCAATCCACTTACCATTTTGCTGCTGTGATGACCCACTTTCCTTTCAAAGACCATTATGGACTGATGTAATTCAATCTAATGTAATCCATTTACCAAAGTGTAAGTCTGAATGAGAGTGTTTTACTTAAAGGATCAGCTCACCCATAACCAATACCACAACCAATCACATTTCCACCCTCACTGGGAGTGGTATCCATGCAGGTCTGTGAACACACTGTGTGAAATCATGCAAAATGGAAATGCACAGAACTGTCACAGACGGGAGAATTGATATCTATTTTTACATGCCTTTGTATGTGACACCTCCTTGTACTTCAAGGTGTGAAGTCCAAACACTACATTACAGATTAATTAATCCAGGAACTACGGCTACAGAACATAAACACACATGAAAAAAGGTAAAGAACTGCTTTTGTAATAGCCAGGAGAGATCAGAATCAATTGAGAATAGGCTATATTCAAGTAAATGTGGTAAAATGTGCCACAATGTGCATAAGCACTGCTATGGGAAGCCACAATATTCAGGTTAATGTTTTGACCTATCATTAGGCCCTACAGTGGATTTCATCAGGCTGTGGGTCATAAATCAACTGGCCCCTCTGTGCTCTTGCAGTTTACATTTAACAGGCCTGTGCCATTTAGTGATGACCAAAACTTTCAAACACTCATGGAGAGTCGACACTTTCAAATCTAAATGCTGACAGATTTTCACATGGTTGTCCTATCATGTTTTGCACAAATGTCCGGTTGAATGTGTCCTTCTTGGAACGGGAGCCATCAATCATGCTGATTTTGACCGAGCAGTCACAGTTTCTGTCGATCTTCAGGCACGGAGTATTTTTATGATTCGTGCAATTATTACTTTTTCAATAATAACTGTTTGGCCATGAGTTACAGGCTAACTTTACGCTCCTCCTTTTGAAAAATTCAAGCGTTTTGTTGCATTACTAAAGCTTCTCAACAGAATTTTATTTATACCAACCAATTCAGAGAAACGCCTCTGGATAAAGGTTTTTTGTTTTTTTTGTTTTTTCCTGATACAGCAACCCTTTTACGATTTGCAAAAGCAAGGATCAAGGCTGTGTGAACTTTATAAAAAACCAGCGTGGAAAGGTTTTTATTCAGCGAGTGGGTTTAACATTGAAAGTGTGGAAGTGGAGAAGGCTTCAAGGTCCCGGTGATGGACGACACACAGCCTTGGCCATGCATTCACAAAAGGGCTGTTTAAATGGGGATGAAGGTGTTAGAGACTCATTTGCCAGAAGAAAAACTACTATTTCTTAATATAGTTAAAGAATTTTCCATTATACTACATTTTCAATGTCAGCAATCGAAGGATCGGCGTGGTGGGAGTCATTGCCATGCATTGTAGATGCCGATGTGCTGGAAGCATTTATGCAGTAATTCAGATGTAATGTCATTGCTCTCTGCCCACTACTTAGTGCTCTGCCTTATTCTAATGCTACACTTAGGAATACTTAGATTGTTTGCAGATAATACTTGAAATAATTGAATAGTCAAATTTGTGTACCCCACAATGAAACTGAGGCATCTCAGTCTTTGCTAATTAATTTGTCATAGGTGGTATTTTTGAAGAAAGGCCCTCGGAAGAACAATTACGTTCTCCACCAATGTGTTTCTCCATCCATCTTCTTCCACTTATCCAGGGTGTGGTCGCAGTGGCAGCAGGTTTAACAAGATGTTCCAGTCCTTTTCCTAGCAGTGCATCCCTAGCAATGATCCTGGGGGATCCCAAAGCGTTCCCAGGTTAGATGGGCTATGTAGTCCCTCCAGCAGGTTCTGGGTCTGCCCCGGGGTCTCCTCCCAGTTGGTTGTGCCCTAATCAGATCCCGAACCACCTCGGCTGGCTACGTATATCCAATCTCCTAACCCTATCTCGAAGGCTGAGCCCAGGCACCCGGTGGAGGAAGCTTATTTTGGCCGCTTGCATCCGCAATCTCATTCTTTTGGTCACTACCCAAAGCCCATGAACATGGGTGAGGGCTGGAGGTAGATGGACTGGAAAATCAGGAGCTTTGCCTTTCAGCTCATGTGTTTCTCCAATTGCGTCCGAACAGGACGATTCTACACCTCAAACCTTCTTGTGCAAGTCAAATCATAGTTTTTCAAGTCAAAACCCAAGTCCAACACTGAGCCTGAAGTCTTACCTGCAGTGTTTGGTCTTTATAAAGAGAAAAGAGAAGGTGTTGGTACCTGTCTAATGAGATTGTTGGCCAATTTATCTAACCTGTTTACCTGGTTACCTGTAACCATGACAATGAAATACATTTGTATTATAATAAATAAAACATTATAAAAGATGATTTATTTCTAAAATTTAGACTTTCACAGCCCTGATGACGGTGATGATCATCTGATCTAAGCCATAGACCATCAGGTAGCGTTGTAAGAAGCTTGACTGACGGGGTAATCATCCAATCATGACAAGACAATTCTCAGTGTTTACTCGCATATCGGGTAGCGTTACATAAAAAACAAAGAAAATATAAAATCAATAGAGACAAGTCATTCGAGTTATCATGTCTCAAGTCAAGTCATTAACTTTAACTTCCAAAGTCTAGTCTTATTTTCTGTCAAGTTGAAAGTCATTAAAGCGGTGACTCTCTGCTTTTATGGGAAGAAGTTGCCATTAAGTCCCAAAACAACTCCACATTAAAACTTCAAGTGATAGGATGAAGCAGCTTGTGAGGACAGCGTTTATATCAGTTTTAATTCATGGCGCACTTATCAAAAAGCAAAGGAGAGGAGTCCTTGTCAAGTCTGAACTCTCTTCTTTTATTCCCGAAAGAATTTAAAACTGAAGAGATCTGATTAAAAATGTAAGGCTTGTCCTTTTACGTTTTCTTCTTCTTGACAACTGCTATACTAAACTTTAATAAGCAACATTAAAAAACTCTGCCTATTACAGATTTTTACGATTTTAAGAAGCAATTATCAGCTGTAAAACTTCAAGCCTGACAGAATCAAAGCGTCATTTAAAATTTGTATTTAGAGGCATGACAGTAATCCACTGAGAATATTCAAGAAAAAAACTGTAGTGATGAGACAGTATCATAACTAATGTGTCTCTTTGTATGAAGCTATAAAGGTGAAGAGGTTTTTTTCTGAGTGAAGAAGAATTCACACCAATCATCCCACCGATCAGACTTCACATAAGGTCAAGGTCTGGCAAACCAACTGCACTGGATGGATTTCTTTTCTTTAGCAGTATGTTGCCGATTGCTGCATGAGTCAATATTATTTATATAGCGCAAAATCAGAAATTATCTTGTTGTGTTTTGACCCGCATACCCTACCTATGATGGTTGGAAATATCCAGATTGAGGTGTCTAATGTGGTGAACATCTTCTATTGATGGTGGAATGAGTCGAATGAGATGAGAGGGATGCAATCAGCAACGAGCCCACTAGATGCCACAAAGTCCTACACACTGGTCCTTTTTTAAAAACTGTTCAAATGAACTTTTCTCACATCACATAATCATCAAAAACAGCAGGACCTATTCAGTTCTCACTGCCAGAGACAGATGCTGTTTTTCGAGGGACAGTTCGTCGAAGAGTCGGCAGGGAGGACTGACCGAGTTTTCCACATAAACACGAAGCCAAAGACACTACCTACAATTACATTACATTACATGTTGTTTTACAATGTGGGTTGCTCAAAATGTCATCACATGATCACCGTAGATGAACAGCAGGACTTGCCCTGCTCTCACTGCAGAGGCAGAAGTTGTTTGTGCACCGAAGAGTCGACAGGGAGGACTGACCAGGTCATGGGGACTTTTACACATATAAACTGATGTTTCTTTTTTTGTTTTTTCTTCATGTAAAATGAAAACTATTGTCAATTACAGGATGTGCAAAATGGCAATTGTCGGCTAACATCTTAGCTGTAACAACTTTATATAATAGTATGACCATGTTGTGTTTACAGTGCTGCCCCCAAGTGGCCAAAAAAAATCAATTAATTCAGGTTTAAGGTAACAGTGAGTAGTTTATTTCTAATATTTTCTCAAACCTGAGATCAAGGCATGTCATAGGTCAACACTAGCACTTGAACATGTGTTCAACCATATGTGTGTACAACATACATTTAATATAAACTAATGTTTATTGTTCTTTCTTTTCAGCATCATTCAAAAACACCCTTGTCGTTTAGAATTATTTCAGACACTCGGGGGTCCGAGGACATCTTTAGTCTCAAGACCTCTTGATGCACAGGATGCCTACTCTGTTGTTTAGTCACATTGTATCACACTGAGAAGGTGACAGTATAATTACAGCTACATGGCACTGAGTGGGCGGATGCTTAGAAAGTTTCTCTTTTCTGTGTCAAAGTGTGCATTTAGCCTTCCTGCTCCCCTACTGCACACCATGTTGAAGTGAAGTGAGCCAGTAAAAGATGCTGTGAGCGTCATACTGGTGTACCCTGCTCCCCTGCTTTGATGCTGGAAATACTCCTCATCTATCCCTCAACAGGTTTTTGGCTCAGCTCAGTCTGTCGAGAGGCTGGAACGAGCCAAGAAAGTGAATAAAAGCTCTTCCCAGAGATTTCTTAATGCCTTTTTAATCATCAGAAATAGCGAGAGCACAGTAGGAATACACAATTGTCGCTCAGAATATCAAAGTCCAGATTTGCTGGCTTCCAACGACACACTTTTGCGTCTCAGTCTCTTGATTCTCATCGCTGTGTACACAGAATTTCTGTCTCCTAATTTAGTGAGAAATTAATGCAAATCAAGTTAAGCAACAAACAAGCTTCACAAACAAGCTCTGTGCAGGCAAATGGCCCCTTAATCACTTATACTGCAAGTGGAAATTGGAGGAGCGGTCTTCCAAGGCTGGTACTCTTTATGTCAAGTGCTCTTTAAAACTGGAGTTTGGGAGATCTGCTGCTCTGAGAGTTTGAGATGAAAAACTTTGTTTTGTGTTCAGAGTTCAACATCATGAATGCCTTCAAGGAGAGTGTGCCAAGGAAACTGTGTGCCGTTATCACGGTTTGTATGATTCATCACATTAAGACACACAAAAGAGCTGAAAGAAAACAAAAATGTGACTTCTTTTTTCTCTTCTTTTGAGCCAGTCTTTTCAAGTTGTGGAAATGATTAACAATGAATGCTATAACCAAATAAAAATCTCCACATATGCTTCTGAGCAATGCACAGATGGTATGTTTGCATCAAGGCAGAAGGCCACTTGCTGTATATCAGCGTAAGCAGCTGTTTATTCCTGTCCGATCTCTGCTACACACAAATATTTCCCAATAAAGATTCAGACGAACAGATCTCCATGTGAGAGCGTATATTCTCAAACCTTTCGTTGGTGCCTTGCGGGGTTGAGCGTTGAATTTGACCTTTGCATCGATCTCAACCTGCTTCTTGTTGTGTGAACGCACAGCACCTGTGGGAGTTGAGCAATTATCATTGTGATGGTGAGGAGATCTGCTTCCTGTCACAGGTCTGAATGTGTTAACTGAAATATAGAGCGCAGGGGATCACGAGGGAGGCGTGTAGGCTTTTATTCCAAATCAAACACACAGAGGAAAGACTTTATTTATGTGACTTTGACAGATTTGAATTTTTTTTTTTTAAGTTTTACTCATCTTAAAGGACCAGTCTGTAAAAATTTCAACATGGCGGACTCTGTAGAAGAGGACCTGCAGTGTCTGTAGATATAAAAGACTTATTTTAAAGTAACAAAAACATAACGATTCTTATTTTCAGGTGATTATACACTGATGAAAACATAGTTATGCTAAATCTGACACACCTGACCTTTAAGTTAGCTAAAAAAAAGAAAAAACTTTAAGTTCTGGTTTTGCATATTAGCTACGAATACATTCAGTGTTACACAACAAAAAATACATTACAGTATGTGTGTCACACATGTGACAAACCTGAAATAACATGGATGTTTTGAACAGCTAATCCCGTCAATCAGGATTGCAGTCTGTCAGGAGCTCTTTCTTTATGCATTTAAAATAAATTGGCTCCACAGGTTGGTGTTATGGAAGTGCCTGTGTTTAATTTAGCAAAGGTGTGTTTTATTTCTTATTAAACCTTGCATTTCTAAAAAGCAAGAATGAGTTATGTTTTCTTTTAAATGAAATATACAATATATGAAATAGTTGAAAGGGTAAAAACATTAATAAGATCACAAATGTTCTTGTTTTTATTAAAAATATGAATCAGATATTAAACTAATAATCGTCCAACATTTATGAGAACGCTCGGTGGTGGTGGTGGAGGAGGTGCCGACAGCAATTAATAATAATAATAATAATAATAATAATAATAATAATAATATTCTCTCGTCACATTTTGATGCACTCAGATTTAATTTTTCAATCAACTCCACCAATCTTAATGGACCTTTTTTTCTATCATCTTATAGTAACAAGCTGCTGTTTGACATCCTGCCTGTCAGCTTGACTGAGAGCCATCAGAAATGATTTTTACAGTCAGTTTTTTTGGCGATGATGAGTGGGAGCTCTTCGAGTCCGCAGTCTGCTCCCTCCTTCCCTCACTTCCATTCTCCGAGCTCATCATAAGTCAAACATTAATATTTGATTGACTGATTCACTGAAGATAATCAGATAATCACAGTGTGCAGATAAAACGTCGGTTATTTCTGGACACTAATTCAGAGTTTATTCTGAGTATGTGAATAATGACCGACATGTACCGGATCTATCTATTATTTGATTTTTCAGACTTTCTTCAGGATCAGTTATGTCACGATGCTGCTGCACGTATTTCGTTTAATATCTGTGGCAGGAGGGACATCGGGTGGCAGGTGCTCATGAATGGGGGTTACTCCCATGACATTTGTCGAACTATAGAGGGATCAGAAAGCTGCCTGGTGTCTATGAGTTAATTAGTCTCTGCAGGTTTTTAGTGGCTGCTCAGATACCAGCGAGCCTCTTTGATGGGCTCAGGTCCTGCTGAGACCTGACCTTTGACTCGACTTCAGTCTGCATTAGGTGGTACAATTAGTCTTCAAAGCTGTCTGTGTTTTATGTCGCCCATTGAAGAGGCGAGGAATGGATTTTTTTTACATTGTGATATTTTTATGTTTTGATGTGCATGTGCAAGATCGTTCAGTTCAAATGGATTTCAGTAGATGACATTATAAACTTATAAGGTCAACATCTCTTTTATGTCACTTTTAATTTGCAATAATGGCATAAAAATATGACCTAATGAATTTTAATTGAGGATTGCAAGAAAACCGGGCCTCATTTATCAACCGTTCAGAAGAAGAAATTTCTTCTTCAAACCCACTTATGCAATTTTAATGAAGGTTCTCACATCCAGTGTTATTCAACAATTTTCTGCCAAAGTTTCATAAATATTTTTGTACTTTCAGCTGAGCATCTCCCCGTCTAGTCTCCAGACATAGCTGTGCAAAGTAATTAATTATTATGTTTTGTTCAATTCTACAGTTGTACAAAGTTATAGGATTTAAATTCCAACAATATTCTTATAATTTATAATATTTTTATTTATTATTTTCCTTAACCTACAAACTATTATGGTCTTTTAAATTAAATAAACACATTAACACATTCGCATCAATTATGTTAATTAGGAACCATGCAATCCAATAATCAAGTGATTGATCACTTTTTGTGTATGTCAGCGGTCAGGTCACATGGTGTGGAGGTTAAATATACATCCTGAAATTGCAGCGGCTTGCAGCTTTTAAAAAAAGAATCAGCTGATTGCTACTAAAGAGTTTTTTATTTGTGTTCATTTCTCGTCTGAGATTGTTTCCGGTGTTGATCAGAATCTTGTCCAGGACCACGTCTGAAATTGAGGTTGTGTCCTCAAGCTGGAGGGATGCTGGAGCTTCCAAAGAGCTCAGACTAGACTTAGAGGTGGATCACGGTCTGGGGGCTTATGAAACGTGGAGGTGGGACCTGTCAATCAAACATGGACTGAAATGACAACTGACAGCAATACAGAAAGCAACAGTGTAATCTCAGCACTATAATCTCTGCTAAACTAAGCAATGTTCATAAAACCTTAAAGTAGTCTCATCAGAGATTGTATAAAATCTTTGTGGAAGCTTTTCAATGAAAATGACAGACCAAAGAACAGTAATTTTAAAGTTCATCTTCACTAAAAGGTTCTTCATATCATTACAGATGATTCTCAGCATCACTCCCTTTTAAAGACATTTTATCTGGGCGGAGGTAAAGGCAACTCTGTTGTAATGCCACATGAGGATCTTTGGACCGTGAGAGTGCAGATGCTCCAAGCTCCCCGTCCGTTATTAGTTAGCTACTTTAGCAATAATTTAAGCTATATTTCCATCAGTAAACTTTCCATCATATGTAATTTTCCTGCACAACTGAAAAAGCACTTTATGCGAGACATAAAAACTTGATGAGTAGTCCTGAGCAGAGTGGTCAAATTAACTTAGACAAGACTGATGGGAGGGTAAATCCAAGTACGGTATCCAGAGCAGTCTGAAACCTTACTTACTTTAAATTTTACTTTTACGTTTACCTCATTATTTGAAAAGTTGGCCACATTTAATCTGAACATCTGACATTGTAACATATCAGTATGTATCCATATACAGTATGTATCCTTGCTAGTGAGGACATCCTCAGTGGTAGCTACAGCCTCTAGCAGTCCAAACATGTACAAAGTCTCACATGAAATGTAACATATTGCTTTACTATGATAAATTCAAGGCGGGAAACAGGAACAGTATTATTCTTTTTTTGTTGGTTAATTTTTAATGCTTTAATATTAAAGTGTAGAATTGAAAATGGCAAACATTTGTAAAAATAAGAGAAACATGTGTTATTCAGATTTCTAATCTTTGGTGTGAGAAGAAATACTGGGAAACATTCGTCATTATTTAATATAAAGAAACAAAAGTTTAACTGGGCATGATGCCTCTGAGAATCTAAAATATGTGAGCATTGATAAACATCCTACTAAAAACGTTTTAGACTTTAGTTGACCTTCGGTTTTCTGTTGCGGTGGTATGCTCACTGCAGCTTCTTCAAGGACACGAGTTGTGAATAACTCTGGTGTTTCTCATCAGACGGTGTCAGCAGGCAGGAACTTTTCTTTGCCTGAAGCCAATCAGAGATTGGTTTTCTACTTTCGCTCTCACAAATAAATGAGACGTGACACAAAGATACAGGAATCTCATAACTCGAACTTTCTCTTATAACTTTGCATGTTAAGCTGGTAAAGACAGTGAAACATCTTGGAGAACAAAGCAGAAGGAAAAGGAGAGTCAGTATTTATGTTTTTCAACAACTTTCTAAGGTCAATATGTCAATCATCCATGCATTATCTACATCCTTCTCTGCAGCCAGGTGCTCCAGCTCTTCTTGGGTGTTCCCAGATCAGTGATATAAATATAATCCCTGCAGTGTGTTTTGGGTCTGCCCCCAGGTGTCCTCCCAGCTGCACGGACTCAGAATAGCTCCTGACCTCCCTCAACTGACTCCACGCGAAGGAGCAGAGGTGCCACTCGAAGCTTTTTCTGGATGACTGAGCTCTTCAACCCCCGAGAGGTATTAAAACTGGGACTCTGTTAATTCATCTCATCATGACTGTGAACTTATCAAAGTTTTAAGGAGAGTTTTAGGGACTGTATGAAAATGAGTAAGGGGTGAGAGGGGGCCAGAAGGTAGGCTATTCTGAATTTCTTGTAAACAACTGAGTAGCTCTCGCTTCAAGCTCTTGTTACAAACACGAAGGAGGAACTACAGTAGTGGCCGTGAAACATGTTTGGTTTGTCCCTTCTGGAAACATAGTGGTCAAACATGGCGGACTCCATAGAAGAGGACCCCTTTATATGTTACGCACTGGACCTTTAAACTTTATTTAATGTCTGTCTTTTAAAATATCAGTAAACTAATCCACAAACTACTAAATCTACTCAATAAATTGAAACACCTAAAACAAAACTATAAAGACTCTTCATGCCAAACTCCTTCAAAGACTACGGTATCCTTACACCACGATCAGACCAAAACACTGTCCTAAGATGTCCTTTGTCTAATGTTTGCAGTGTGACAACGTGATCTCTTGAGGATCCTTCCGGTGATAATTCGTTATGAAACTCTCCGTACTCACTGTGAGCTCTGCCCGATGGTGTGAGTGAGTAAGAGATGTGTGATAACACAATACCGGAGCCGCCATTCGAACTGGACGGAGGAGGAGAAAAAAAACAAAGCTAACACGTTATGTCACATCATTGTGCGGCTCCGAAGCTTGAAAATGGTGTGATGTGAGGATGTGAACTGGTATTGAGTGTGTCGCTGCTGGGCACTCTGCTCCAGAGCGTCAGCGCTGTGGTAAGCTGGCGGAAACATGCCCAGATGAAATGTCATGCCTTTTCATGAAGGTGTCACTCAGAGGACTGACTCTATTCTCTCCGCTGCCTCTTCGCATTAGACTCCTGATTACTGTCTCACTGATTGACCGTACCGGACTATCTCTGTGCATCCAAGAAACACAAATACATCGCAGCTCCCCTTTGTCTCTCACTTCAGGGATTAGAGGCCGTCCATAAATCAATAGCAATGAATCTGTGAATGTTGTCGTCTCCAGTTTCACAATCTGACAGACTGATTTTATCACCTGATCAATATTGTCCCTTTATAAAAAGTCTGGCTGAGGTCTGTTTGACAGCAGCACATATAGTTGCTGACTAGGTGCTTGTAAGGCTAGTGGTAATGGGTAAAAAGCTGCTGTAGGGGTTGTGACCTCCATCAGGGCTTCTTACGTGACAAATTATCAAAGTTTCACCTCATCAGTGTAGTCTAGATAAGACAAAGCATCGCCTGCATTCAGCTTTTGAGAAAAAGACAGTGTAAGATGACGTTAAAACAACATTGTGTGTTGTGTTTTCTGTCATAAAATAACTAATAATAATAATAATTTTGATGCTACACTGCCGTGTAATCAGGTGAATGGTGTCTCCGTCTCCTAGTGTTGTGCCAGAACAGGAGCTGGGCAAGCAGGGCTATGTAACCAGGCTCAGCAGCCACAATGGACATAGCTGATGGAAGAAGCTAAGAAGAGAAAATAAAAGAGCAAGAAGTCGCCAGACAAAAGTAAATCTGGGATTGACTTTTAGTCGTTTGTGAGAGCTTCGTTGGACTAGTAACATTAGCTGGCTGCTATGTGTGTTGTTGCACTTGCTTGATGTTTGGCTGTTAGGAAAGTGGTTGACTCGCTAGTTTTTGATCTTAAGTAATGTAATCATAACAAATACATGTGTACAACTGTCCATATTTACAACAACGGTAATGCACTGTAAAACTGTGGGAGGTAAATCGCAAAAATACCATTTTCTACAGTGTTCCTGTGTAGAAAATTGGCTTATTCACCGTATGAAATACATTCTCTATAAGATATAACAGCTGTAGACTCGGGCTGTTTGGGAGGTTGGGTTGGGAGCATTATGGTCTAAGTGTGACTATCAAAGCTCCACCAGACTTCCTGTCTTTCCAGCAGAGATCCTGACAGCAGCTTTTGGCTGGTTAGCCCCCCTAACGTCACACACTATGAAGCCATGTGACCACGCCTCCTACAGTTGTCGCTCCCTTACTCATCTGTTGCATTTTTATTAATATATGCCGGCAGCGAGGGTTCTTGCAGAATTTGAGGGTGTGGTTACCCTTTAAGATTTCTTGTGTACACATTTCTGAAAGGTCATGGGGTCACCGAGGATTCACACTCTGGGGATTGTGGATATCCGCAGCAGATAAAATAGCTTGACATGGACCGAGCGGTTGGTCACTACCTGATTGTGGTGCCAAAAGAAAGGTCGAGTGGTCAACAAAATCAATAGGAAGCATCCACAGCAAATTTATTCAGCAGTATACTTTAGACCTAGGTTGAACATGTTGGATGGACAAGCCAAAGATCAACTGTCACAATATCAGACCTGATATTAAAGGCACAAATTTATGAGTTTACATGGATGGATAGCGTCTCTCTGGTGCTTCCATTTCAGCCTGGTTGTTACGTAAAAGTATGAATGTCTTGCTTGGAGGGACATGCAGGATACATTTTCAGATGTGTCAAACCAATAAAAATGTTGGTTTGAAACTATACTTTTTTCACTCAACAGATGCCATCTGTGATAAAAATGATCCCAGTCCTTGAGGCGTCAAATATCAAAGCTGAGATGGGAGCTTTGAGAGTCTTCGGTACTTCTCTTGCCAGATGCTAACGGAGGCTCAGCGGTAAACAGCATTTTATACCTTAAATGAAGATTAAAGACCAAGTACAAAGTGCACAGCATGTGATAATAATCCGCAAGCGATGGAAGGTACTTCAAATGTGTCATGTTGATCCATTGGAAACTCAGAAATCAGTGGCAACATGACAAAGAAAACAAGTGTTTTATACCAGAGCCAAGCTGAATCTGAATCCAGTCCAAGTTTCAATCATGAGGTGCAGATATCCAGCATGATAAGATCCTAAAAATACCTCTGAAGAAGGCTGCAGACATCATCCACTGTGTCCTACTGGAAAGAAAAAACCTGCTGAGTAATTGACTTTGAATAATTGATGCTGTCCCCAGCTCCTGATTCATTTTCATGAAGGCTGAGGGGAATTTTCAAGAGGGAAGAGATTAGGAGGAGCGGGCGGCTTTATCACCGCTCAGTCCACGGGAAGTATCGCGGCGGTGATTATGATGATTTAACTGCAAATTTGTAATGATTTCTCCCTGTGTGGTGGCAGAGCAGCTCATAAAAGGGAATACAAAATAAACCATCATTTTATTTTAAAACCACAATGACAGGGAGTGCAATTGTTCTCTATACTGACGGAGAGAAAAGTAGAGTGGACTTCTTTAAAATAGCCTTTCTGTTGCTTTGTGGTGGTGTGTGTTTGTATGACACAGTCAGAAAATAAGTCACCGGCCTTCTCGCTTGGGGCGCTCCATCTCTCTCATTCACTGTCTATGTCACTTGACCACAGCTGTCTCTCTCTTGCTCTCAAACTACCAGACACCAACCAAAGAAAACTTCTTGATATCGCTATTTTGTGAAGTTGGGTTCATGAAATTAACCAAACCAGTACACAACTGGCTGAGTATCATAATTTAATCCATGAACTTGGATAATGTTCAGTTTCCAGTATTTCAGACTGACTGTGGAGCAGTTTGATCAACGGATCAACCACATAACGCATGTTGTTTCCAATGTTTTCTAGTATATACTGGATGTATAGCTGTTCACCAATGGATTAAAAAAAGATGGAACATAATGACTCTTAACTAGTCTTGTGCAGTAAAGCATCACTAAGTACCTTACAGTTTTTTCCACTAACAAGTGTTAATTTAATATTTCATCGTTCTGTTAAGGAGAACGTTAGCAGACTCAATATGTAAACAACAACAACAACCGGAGACTGAATCATGTTTAAACATTTTCTTGGTTTCACAAAGGAAATGTGACGTGTAGGTGGAGGAGCCAGTGACGGGGTGAGATCACGATGAGTCAAAAAGTCACAAAAGAGCAAAGTTACAACAAAAACACTGAGTTGGCCGGAGCGCTGTTACCATGAGGGAGACTGAAAGATCTGGCAGAGTTTGGAAGGTTGAACCGGTCTCTTATGCAGCAGAGGTTGATTAGTCGATCAGGCAAGGGGAGGGTAAACAGGAAAACACTAGGAAGGACGGAGGCGAACAGCCTCTACGTGACATGTTGGATTGAAGGTGGAGAAAAGAGGAAGGAAAAAGAGGATTTGTGGGAGAGGGATATGAAAACAGGTCAAAGAGGGAGTAAACGGATAAGGTGTGCTTTTGTACTTGTACTCGTACGTGGTCCTTGTTCCTGAACCCAGTTATAAAATGTCATTAAAAATGTCCCAGAGGTTAGTAACTTTGGTTTTTTACATGTCACGATGCAGCAGAGAGAAACAGACCAGCATTAAAGCAAAATGTACAGTACTGACTGTACTTGGTGTTACTGAAGACTGTGGGCTGAGTTGTAGGGTTGTTGAGGGGGAGGTGAAACACACATACAGGCACAGCACAGCTGTTGAGCCTACATAATTTTTTGTTTTTCAGAACAGAGAGGCAGAGTGAGTCACTGCCGACCATATGGACCTATGAACTTTTAAGTCAACATGGAGTGCATCACAAATAGCATTTGGTCTTTGCTACAACAAAATGGGACAATTACTACAGGTAATTGGAACACCAACGTTGGCTTTTCAAAGTGGCGTGAAGAGTCTCGAATCAACCCAGGTCTGAGAAGAGGGAGGGGGCATCAGACTGTCACTCCACAGAATTTTTCTATCAACTTCTGTGGTCGTTATTATTCTGAATGTACGTATTGTTATGGAATTTTTTTATCCTTTGGGTACACAGGGCCGCGCATGGGCCTTGGGGTCATAGACGGTGACGGCACTAAGCCAGATCAGAGAAGACGCTCTCTCTTTGGCATGTAAGGCCGTTGTTTGGAGTGCGGGAGGAGTGCAGGTGCCAGCCTATCTCAAAGTTGCCTGGTGACCAGGGTTGAAGAAACTCAATGTTGGCCTCCCAGACATAATAGATAACTAACTGTTGGCGTTTCATTAGCTTGAACAGACAACAGTGTCTCCAGACTATGTTGAAGGTGAACACTAACATGGGTAAATGCATTCCCTTTGACTATTTTGGGCGTAAAGTATTTGTGGCGTCATCTGTATGGGTTTAAAGTCTTTCCACCAGCATGAGTTGGGCAGAATAGAGACCGACTCATATGCATATCTGATCTGATTGCATCTGTGAATGTCTCTAAATCTCCTTGATCAAGCTTTCATAAATATTACAGCATAAGACATCAGAGGCTCCTGAACGCTTTCTTCCCTCCTGACCTGGTGCCATTGACTTTCAGCAATTTCTTCACAACACGTATGAACATTGTCCAACACTAAATACTGAACTGGATTTAAATAGAATTCCTTTGGTTTCAGTGTATTTACATTAAATGTTATCATTACATTATATATTGTAAGATGAGATTTATTATTGTGAACATGATTTTTCTCAGGTTTAGTTAGAGACTTGGCATAATTTGATTCAGGATAACTATTTGTGTTTTACTCCTTAATTTAGAACAGGAACTATATTTTATATATACACCTGTATGCCTGTAATATAAGTGATTGTTAATATTGGCGAAGTGATATGAAGTGAAACCTTGACGTACTGTTGACACGGACATTAAAGTATTCAAGTTACACAGAAGATGTCGCAGTGCTTTTGCTTCACCCACAGCCCATAACTTAATTTAATTTAGTAAAAGTCAGGTTTATTGTTAATGCTAAGAGTAAGTTTTGGATGCAAGTTGAATTATTTGAAGTCAATTCAACGTGAGTTTTAAAGGTATGAAATGACCCACAGGTTGTCATATCATATTGTTATTTTGATACTGTGCAATGACTCTTCAGTGACTGCAGTGTTCACTGTGACAGGACATAAAATCAATCATCTTTTACACCTCCCTTTGCTGTTGCCAGATGGACACTAAAATAGTTTTTCTACCTCCTATAACAACAATAAACAGCACCCTGTGTAACAACACTGTCAGTTCACATAAACCTGTACCACCTCAGGCTGCTGGAGTCAGTCTAATAATTAAATTTTGGTACCCCATACACACAATATATCGGCCGCAGTATGTTCCTGACAATGAGTCTCCCTGTTAAAAACACAAACATACCCCACAGTTATTTAGAAAATACACAGTTTGTTGTTCAGTAATTGTCATACTGTATCTTGTAATATTAAGATATCTAACAGTTATAGCCTTTTAAATTCACATATTGTTAAATAAAATAAAAACGATAAACATAATACTTAAAGGTGTTGTGGATCATTTTATTCATCCATGGTCAGTTTAGTCAGTGTAGAGAAAGTGCACAGAGACACCTGTCCAAGATGCTGAAAGGTTTATTGAAGCTTGGCCAAGGAGAATGAAGGATTTATCAATACACCTGTCATGACATGACGTCGACTCAAGAAGCCGTCCACCCTGGCTCGTCTATATACCCTCAGAATAATCCCACAACTACTCCATTAGTCTACAAACATGGAAATGTTTTTACCCTTAGTAGTCCGACATTGTTCTATAGAGGCTTCTACATTATGTACCCATCTGTTGTCTATATGGAATGAGACAGTCCTGTCCTTTGACCTCGGTCACCATAGTAATGAGCAGAATAGGGACTGCTTTATCAAACACAAACATACAGATGTTCTGTATCTCAGGGAGAGAAGTCAGTGTCCCCATAACAACCTCATATTTAACACTATCCCTACAGTGACGTCAAGAAATATGCTTGACCCTGTGTAACACCATATGTGGCAAGCTAGAAAATAAGATTCCCCCATAAATGGGAGTTCTTTAATAACTCATAGCTTTAAAAAAACACACTCACACACTCCAAACTCAGACAGATGTTACCTTCTCTGTAACAAACTGACTGCATTAGGGTCAAGGCAGCCCCCTTTTTAAACTGCCAGCCTTTCCAACTAGGACTTATTTCCATAAGAAATATCAAAGAACATCTTTTTCTTACCATATTTACAGCGTCTTAAACACAAATATTTTAAATAAGGACGATCTATTTTTCATAAACACTTCCTCAACCAAAACAAAATCATAATAATTATGCCACTCACATGAGATGAAAATGGTGCACACCCGTTTTGCCAATTAAACACCTGATGGGGGAGAATCTTCGATGCACTTCAACAAATTATTATTCCCTAACTTATATGTTTATATATAACTATGACTTATATATAGTATTTACTTATTTTATTCCCTTGTATCTACATCTATACGGTATATCAGTATGTACTGTAGTGGCACACCATGAGCAGCACGGTGGTTCAGTGGTTAGCGCTGTCATCTCACCAAAAGGTACAGGTTCGAATCCTGATGGAGACGGAGCCTTTCCGTGTGGAGTTTGCATGTTTACTCTGGTTTCTCCCAACATCAAAAACATGGTTAATGAGGTAATAATAATAATACTAATTTTCCTGTCAGTATCCTCAACCAAGGCACTAACACTTATGTGTTATAACACATAGTTATATTGGAATTTCCCAATTAATAAACAATTCTCACTGTAAATTGGGAAAAAATTAAGCAGTGTATGTTGTAAGTTGAAGATTGTGTATGAATCAATACATAACAGTACTGTACAGAGCATTAATAGTTTTAATAGGTTATAGGTGATGACAGAAGATTAATAGAATAACTAAAATAATACTGTGCCAGAGAACACTAATAAATAAATTCACAAGAATAAGTGACACGTATGGCGGATATCAGTATAACAGTTTAAACAACCTGTACTGAACTACGACTCTCATACAATGTTTCATTATGAGAAAATCTTAAATTAATTCACAGCCAACAGCAGCTCACTGCTTCAAACATGGTTACATTCAATAATTTCGCTTTGTCCTGTCACATTATTGACTGTCCTCGGCAGTGTTTGTTCTCCAACACTTTAATTTCACACTAATAACACACACTGTTTGCCGATAGTAATTGATTCATCGGTAGCTCAGCGGCTCTGGTCCTTTTTAGATAACCCATGCTGGCCTTTATATCTCTGAATTAAAGGGCTCTGATTTAATTTCAATATTTGTATGACTCATACAGTGAAACATTCGGCACAAGAGGAAGTGATAAAAGTTCAAATTGTTAATAGCTTATAACTTTAAATGTAAGAAACGATGTGTCTATTTTATATTAAAGCTGCTCTAATTCATATTTTTTGTATTAACAATGGGTCAAAGGAAATGAGACGCCAAGAGATGATCTGGAGAAATGGCAGCCCAGCAGGATCGTTTATTCTTGTAGAACAATACACCAAGAAAACCAAGAAAAAGATCGCAGATATGTGGAAACACCTTCACTTTTATAATCAACAGAAAACAGGGTTAGGCAACCTCCAGTCCGATGCACGCCAACAAGCCACTCAAGTTACTTCTGGTCAGTTTATCACTCTTTGGCTCGGCTTCATTCATGGGAATACCAAAGAATACCAGGATATTAGGTATAAGGTCACTTTGACCTGGCATTGCTCAAGATGGTTTTCCATTGAGGCTATAACAACCCGAACTGTTCATGGGAAATGGTGCCAATCAGTGTTTAAGATAAGGACAAATATGCTGAAGTGATGAACTACTTCTTCCACACTCTCAGGTTTAAGGAGCTGCTCATTGGTTTTGTTTTACGATCTGCAATTTCTGGTTCAGTCCAAGTGCCAGCCTCCATGGCTGTGGATTTTCTGCCATAATGTGAATACGCCTTAAGAGATTGCATTGGTACAAGAGCTAGAAGAACAGCAGCTATTGCAAGTCATTACTTTGGCTACTTACAAGGTGATCATATGGCAGTGTTGTGTTTACAGCTTCAAATAATATTTAAGTTTGGATGTTAGCAAAGCTGGCAGTGTGACGATGGTTGCTTGGTGAAATGTTTTAATGTTTAGTGGATGGCTTGGATTGGATCTGCATGAATTATGATAGACTTGAGGATACTGCTACAATGAGATCAATACTTTGGTACTTTGGATGTAATATAAATCTCAATGAATTCATCCATTTTCTGTAACCGCTTATCCTCATCAGGGGGGGGGTTGGAGCCTATCCCAGCTGGTACTGGACAATTTAGAGTCACCTATTATTAACCTGCATGTCTTTGGACTGTGGAAGGAAGCCGGAGTACCCAAAGAGAACCCACGCCAGGGTTCAAACCAGGAACCTTCTTGCTGTGAGGCGACAGTGCTGCCCATCTCAACAAGAAGGCATCTCTTCAGTGAGGATATCTACTGGAGATCCCATTGGAGCCTTATGTAAAATTTTATGAAATTTCCATGTCTAAGTAGGACTGTCTCTAAGATCTATGGATTACTTGCTGTTTTGTTAATGGATTTCTAAAGAGAGTTCAGCAGTCTGATTTCCTCTCAAATTAGATTCCTTTGACTCCTTTGTAAAATAATATCCTCTAACTTTCCAGCAGAAATAATCACTTTTTTTTTTAACCTCTCTTGACCTCTCAGGAAATAGTCTCTCCTGTTTAATTTATATGAAAGAAATGAAGCCAAATTATCAACTGCTCTCCTACTTTTAAACACCAGTTATGTTCACAGCCGCCACACACTCGTACATGTTGAGTCATCCAACAGTTTACGCTCAGTCGACACAATTCTGACCTCAACCCTCCACTTCTGCCTCTCAGCACTACCACTGTTTGTTGACCGCTGTGGACGGCAGGACCTCTTCATTTCCAAATTGATTAGCAAGTTAACGCTTTGGGGAATATTCCTCTAAACATATTCAGCTCACATAATGCTGCAAATGAAGCTGCCGTGGAGCATTGATTTTTCTACTCTCATGTTTCACACACAATCTGTTTCACGGCGATGGAGTAATAACGGTAACTGACCATCCCCCTGTACTGAGACCACGCTCGTCCCTGTGGAAACGCTTTTTCTTCTTGCCTGTCAGACAGATACTTGTCCAGGTGTTCTCCTTTGTCTGAGTGTCTATCGACCTGTTTGCGCGTTCTTCAGTCTAATTAAAGAGCACTGTGGTTTTTAAGCTGTGTTTTGTCTCATGTGGACGGTGCATGATAACTAACTGTGCCAGCTGTCACCTCTTAAGCGCAGGTGAGACCGCTGACAAGACAGAGTGTGCTGCTGTTTGATGACGATATTAAATCCATTTTGTCCTTCATGAGTTCATTGTTATATGAGTGCAATGCTAAATCAGTGCAGTGCTTGTTTAAAAGTAAATTTCAGTTTCATACGAGACGAGCCGATCCATTGTTATCGCTAGAAAATACTCAAGAGATCAGAGATGTGGACTCCAGGAATTGCGACTTAGACAAGTCAGCTTGTTGCTGTTTTGATGAATATCAACTTGATTTGTCAGAAAATAAATGACTTGAGATATGATGACTAGTCTTTGTTAATTTAAAAAAAGGTTTTGTGCTGTTTTTTGCCAGTAGAAGAGAGACAGAAGAGCTGGAAGAGAGACCAGAGATGAGTCGCTGCAGCAAGGACTTAGCCTTTCATACGTGGGGTGCACACAGCTTGCCTATGTTTTCAAATTACATATCAAATGTTAAAAGTGTTGATAAAACGTTGACATAAAGTGTCTGTAATATGCACACATATGTTGGGAGTTGCCATAATTGGATGTCAGTCAAGCTCCTTTTGACGCTAACTGATGATCTCTGGATCAGATCATCATCATGATGCGAGGAACTGCAGTTCCTCAAACGTCCACTTGAGGCTGGCTACAGATTGAATCAATCTCCATAAGCCCCCATGTTAAAATGTCCAACTTCACAGCAGAAATAAACATGTTTATAGCCTGGTACAAAAAAACAGTTTTGGTCTCTATAGCTAATTTCCCCATTCACATCTCCATTCAGTCTGACTCAGCTCTACCGATGATCCACGTCTTTGCCCATATTTATATTAGCCGGGAAGTGGCAGAGGCAGGACTGCCAAGATGGCAGCAGCCAGAGCCACCACACACTGATTTAAAACGGCTCTTCAGAAACCTTTGGGTGAAGTCACGGATATAACGTCCATATTTTATACAGTCTATGGTTTTTCCCAACTCTTCGCTCATTTTTAGCGATGTCACTGTGCTTCTGGATCTCAGCAACTAGTTTGATAAGGCCAATGTTATCATAAGTGATATAATAAATGGCAAAAGCCAATAAAACAAGACCTCACTTGTAATAAACCAGAATTTACCTTGAAGAGGGATGTTTAGATTTGTACAAGAAAGGAAAAAAAAGACAAATTGTTTCCGAATGTGTGCTTTAAAAGTCCAATTTTTGCAGTATGTTATCTTTAAAGCTGTAGTATAAATCTGTGTGATGTAACATACCTACAGTGGTATGGAGGATGAAACATATGTGCTGAAACACGTAGGTCTAATAATAAAGTTGTTTTTAAAAGTGTTGCTGGAGTTTTGACCTTGCCCCCACACCTCTCCACTTATTATCAAGTGCCAGGAGAAGTGATTGAGGTTGTGTTAAACAATTACTGAAAGCACCGTCTTGCTTATTATCCCTCAATCAATTACAGCATGGTCACTGATGTTAATCACTGATTTGATTAAGAGATTGGACTGAATGTACTCAGTGATTGTTAAAAGGGAGTTTACATTTCATGCAGTGACATACAATATATATATATCGTTAATGCTACTTGTTGGCCCATTTGTATCTCTGCGCTGAAGCTTTGTTCTGATGTCACTCAGTCCGGAGACTGTGAATCAGGCGTGTCCTGTCCCCCGACGTCTCGCTGCTTTTCATTTCACGCTCACTGGGAGAGATAAGACACCTGCTGCCCTTCAAGGCCTATTCAGACAAACAACATAACATCAGTGGATAACATCACATTCAGACTGTTAGGTAAATGTTTGTGATGGCTTTATTGAGACGTGATTGAACTGTTATAGAGTCACAATGCTCCCATGATGTGCTGCAGAAGAGTGAGTTAAAAAAAACAATATGGAGCTACAGACAGTACAAATATGCCTGTTTATACCAGTTTCTTCACTTTTCTCTGTTGTCACGTTACTATGTTTCTTTGCATATTAATGGCACCAGCTGTAGATCAGCGGTATAGCATGAAACCACTGGCAGAATGTGAAAAACGCCTCTTGCAGGAATGCCACAAGCAAAATGGGGGCCGACTCAACAAGGTTATAAATTCAATAAATATTTAGTTGTGTTTTCTGGCCATGTGAACTCAACCTTTTGCTCGGTTTTTGGTCTCCACCAACTCTGGAGAGAACTTATCTGGTTCTTTAGTTGATAAATGTTCAGCTAGTCTCTAGCTGTGTCCACGCTGTGTCCGCTGCCTCGTGTTGAAAACAAAACTGTAGTTGTGGGGTAGACCCAAACAGTTGAGGGGGTTATCAAACTCAGGTGGACAAGTAGTCATGTGATCTTTGTTTATGTCAATAGCTGTGTTAATCTGTCACTGTGTACTTCAGTTAACCTGATGGCATTCAGTTCAGACCAGTGTAAGTAAAAAGAAAGGACAGTGTATGCATTCAAACACAGACAGGAACAGCAGGGTTTCTGAAGAGCTGTTTTGAAGCTTGGTGGCAAAGATGTGAATCATCAGTGGACCTGAGGCAGGCCGACCTACCTGTCAGTCAAAGTGGCCATGCTCTTAATTATGCATAACTTTAAGCCTTAATATAATTTGAACAGATGAGTTCAATACAAATTCTGACTGAGTACAGTTGTCATGAACTGGGAAATTAGCTATAGAGACCAAAAACCAAAAGCCTTTTTTGTACCAGGCTGTAAACATGTTTTAACATGGGGGCTTATGGAGATTGACTTGTTCTGTAGCCAACCTCAAGTGGACATGTGAGGAACTGCAGATTTTGGCACTTCTTTATATACTTCACAGCTACAGATGTTGCCTCTTGGTTCAGACACAAACGTTTTACAGAAAATCTAGTGAGACAGTTTCAGACGTGAGACCAACATGTAAAATTTCCATCCTAAGAGGTAGATGTCTGAAAGAGGATTTTCTAAGTTGTTGGAAAAAAATGGCTTAATAAACGTAATAAACAAGACTGGCAGATGGCTATTGTGGCACTGATGATACCAAATTAACCATAATAGATTATTTTACAACTTGAAAACCTCAAGGACTACACTACACTGTTCGTAGACTTCAGCTCTGCAGTTAACCCATATATCATCACTTCCAGCAGGTCAGAGTGAACACTCAGACATCATCTGAGTCATTACCACGGGTGTTGAATGTGCAAGTTCTCCCATTCTGTTCACAAAATATTAAAACGATTGTACAAGCAGTCATCCCAGCACCTTTAAAGTTTTCTGGTGACACGGCCATCTTACCGACACTGACATTTCTGCCTACAATTTGGAGGTTAAAATATTTGTCCAGTGGTGTGATGATGGTCATCTCATTGTGAATACTATGCATTGTTGACGTGTGGGGGATCATTCTCAACTACTGGTCCACAACGCTTGAATTACCCCGGTTCGTTCTTGCAAATACTTGGGTTTATGCTGTCGTGGAGTGTCCATGTGAAGCAGACGCAGAGTGTTTGGGGTTGGACGGAGGGTAATGATGTTATTTTATCATGACACATCAGTTAAAGGTAAAATCGCAAATAAACAGACGGGTGATGGGGCTGAGTGGGGCTAGGAAAATGACCGTCCTGTATTCAGAATATGAACTGCTCCCATCAGGTAGACGCTACAGGGTTCCAATTAAATACAGGAAAAGAGCCATACGATATAAAAACTCTTTCATTCCTCCATCAATGACTCATAAACACAGGACAGAAGGAGGGTGTGAAATGATGCACTTATGATTGTCTTGGACATAAAGGTTGCCACAAAGCCAATAAGACAGACAAGTGCAAATTTCTCAAGGGGCAAATAAAGTAATCTTGCATCTTGAATGAGGTGTTCTCCAGGAATTTCAAAGGACAACCCATCAGAGGACAGCGGGAGGTAGAGGTTCAAAGCAGTTATATTCAGAACAGATGCAGGACAAAGACTCTCTGTAGCCGTCAGTACATTTGTACGGCGCGTGCATGATTGCTATTCATTTCCGGAGAAATCGCTGTGATGCGTGAACTCTGTAGGAGGCAATCTGTGAGTTGACTTTTTTTTATAACGGCTCGAACACCCCCCGTCTCTCCTCCTCGACACGCAGCTCACGGCTTTTGTGTCTGCGTTGTTCATATTTCCACATGGATAATGAGGGCTTCTCCCCCCAAACAATGGCGACATCGAGGCTGAAGTTACTGATGTGAGCTCTGGGTGCATCACATCTCGGTGCCTTTCCTTCACGACAGTGAGCTCACCAATTTTATTCATGCAAAACAAGTTGACAAAGGAAACTAATTAGTGCCACCTAAATGTACCTGCGGAGCGTGAGGAACCTCTTTTTATTGTCACAGTGGAAGAGACAAGCACAGGAACATTGAGATATTACACAGCACTTTTATATAATTAAATCTTCTTAAAAGCCTCGACTTGGCCTTTGAGTCCCACTGTTCGTCTGAAGCACTCAGAGGTTTTGGTCTGAATTCATCACAGCACCTTCTGTTTCTCACTTTGTCCGAGCACATTTCTGCTTCATTTGCCGTCCTCCTGGATGTCGAACTGTCTGTTAGGTTTGGTGGATTCGAGCATGAGTTCGTACAGCTGGCCGATCTGTTCCTCCTGGAAGTTGCTGAGATTCCCCTCTGACAGGATGGCTCCAAACTTGACCGTGCTGAGTCGCTCCCTCGATGCCTCCAGCACCTGAGTCTGCAGGGTGTCCTTGTAGTTCTGCAGAGGAAGAGGGGGCGGGGGGGGGGGAGCACAGACACAGACTGGTTTAAACACAGACAGGAATAGCAGCAGAGTTTAGCACCTGATCTCCCGAGTCATCTCCACTTTCAGATTCATTAAACACATGACACAGTGTGACTGGTGCATCCTATTGTTCAAGATGGCAACAAAAGTGTAAGTGAGAGTTTAGAGTCGGACACAACGTTCTGCTGCCACAAATACTCACTTGAGCAGGAAATGTGGATTCATCCGCCGCTGAAAATAATCCCTAATTAATGTTCCATTTCCTTCAGCCTGAGTAATGTTTCATAAAGACTACAGTGACTAGCTTTTTAGGAAATTATTGAGCCTTTTTTAAGAAATAAAAATATAGATTTTGGGCTTCTTTTTTAAGTCTTCAGTAGAAATCAAAGGGCTTAAGTCTGAGAACTATGGACAGGATGGAGAAATCTTTACCAGTCTTATCCTTTAATATGTAACCAAGACCACGCAATTTCCAAGTGGTTTAAGTGTCTAAACATTGACATGAAAATGCTCATCATATTTTAGTTTAGATGTTCATCTTAGGATCAGATTCTTTGAATAAAGCAACAGCAACTGAAGTGTCTCTGAGATAGATGTGGCAGGGCCCTGTTAGGCCCGATTCAGACCAAACTGATGGGTGTACTGCGGTTAGGCTGTGGTGGTACAGACCGTAGAGTATGATGGAAAAAATGCAGTGACCTGCTGTGTGGAAGTTGAACCAGAATCAGCTTTTGGAAAAAAAACAAAAAACAACCTGACCTCACTCTGCGGTGGCCAAATTGATGATGAGAACAGTCAAACTCCAAGTTCAAGGTGGATTGTGTTTGTGCTGGTTTATTTCATGTACCCAGGAAGTATGTGAAGGTTCTCAGTTGTCCAGTTAAATCTGGGGCAACTGGACCTGCAAACAAGTTCAGCTGCCCCAGATTTAACTCTTCTCAAAGATTCATTCCGTGTGTGGCTTGTAGTCTCTGCTGCAAAATAGCAACGAAGAAGTTTCCTTCAGGTTGTGTCTAAGAAATTACAAGTTATTTTCTGTTTTTTTTCATAGTGGTTATGTTCATCACAAATAAACACACCTAGGACGCCCACCAATACAACCCTACAGCTCTACATCTCTGCAATGCCTGATTTAGTGTGCATACAGCTTTAGTGTCACATATCCTGATCTATTACCATTAGTCCTTGAATGCGGGGGAAAAAATAAAAAAAGATTCATGTTTACTGTGTAGTAAACTCAAGGTTATGTTCTTCAACATATCTCAACAGCTCTGATATAACTCAGGGCCAATCTGAACACAACTCCGCTCCCTTTTCTTAACCTCAGTTCGTGTATGTTTCACTTATGAAAAACTGTCCATCATTTGTACAAACAGCACACGGAGAATGGGCCACATGTATATGTATGGACCATGTGTACACCTTTTCCCCATTCATAAACCTGTATGATGAAGGCAGGAGTACACTTGGTTTTCACGACACAAGTATGTTTCGATAAGAGCTCTATAGATTTATCATTGATCATCCTTCTGCCATTTAATAAGACGTATTACCAGGATGATGGTTTGTGATGAAGTATCATCGACAGGTCTAATGAGAGGTGGAGCGGGCACGAGTACCGTCATGCAAACAGATGTTTAATAAAGTGTTTCTACATCTGTTTCAGTCAAACTGTGGGAGTGGAAATAAAGCTCCTGTTTCCACAACGATCGTGATTTATAAAAACAGGAATCAGGCGTACGTGCTGCTTCATAAATCTGCCAAAAAGAACGCATATTTATGTCTGTGCGTACACACAGTTTTATCCATGAATCTGCTAAAGGTTTTATACATCTGCCCATTCACAAAGCATCTTGGCTTTTTGGAACGCTCTCGCTGTAAGCAATAACAATCCATTTATCTGACGGGCTTTTTTCCTGCACATAATGTAATTATGTTGAACATTTGCCAAGGGGGGGAAATGTCCTCCCTCAGGCAGGAGGGTTACAGCTTAAAGGAATACTCCAACACTTTGGCACACTTGTGCTTGTACTTACTTTATCGTTCAAGGACTTACTGGTGTGGTCACGACACTTACTGAGTCATGTTAAAGCTTCCGGGTAACATAAATTTGGTTTTATCCAAAGAAACTTGGATGATTCTTAATGGAAAGAAGGCTTGTGTTTTTACTGAGTCATCGTGGTTGGACAGTGTCATTTCAACGGGTGACTCTTGTCTTTGGTTTGTGCCACAGTTCAGTCAGGGAATCATGTCAGGACTGGCCAGTTGCAGTAAAGAAAGGCACGGAGATGTCCCAAAACTGATTCTAAGGATCATATCTTGGCAAATTTGAACTTTTTGGCACAGTCCAGCACACAGGTGTGTTTCTACAATCATGTCAGCGTCTCTCTATTGCTGTTTTTCACATTATTCCTTCATCTTTTCCTTTGTTCCTTACATTTCTCTCGGCCTCTTTTGGGAGAGCTTGTTTGGCCCAACAGAGCCGATTTATCAGGAGCAGGAAACTCCTATGGGTGCCTCTGAAATAAATGGATTACACGCTGAACACTCAGTGCTTGTAATCTCATTTTGAGTCTCGGTCCTCGTCTGTTCCCACTCCTCTCTTTTTTTTTTTCCGAGGAGGTGGAGATGCAGTGGAAATTCACCTCCTTTTTGAAAGAACGGACAGAGGGCAAAAGAGGAAACTGGGGGAAACGGCTCTGCTACACTCGGCTTTAAATTTGTTCTCAACAGCTGTCGCATACAGCAGCTGGTGCAAATGCTTTTGGTGTGAGGGAATTACATTTTTATGTCGTCTATTAATGCGGTGTGTGATTGCTGCCCACAAAGAATAACCTCTGTTTTGATAAAGCTAATGGGGATCCAAATAAATGGAGATACAGGGTGCAACAGATACTCACATCACTTAGAAATGACCCATAAATACCTGTGCATCAGTAACCTGTGCGCTGCAGATGTTCTCATGAGTGGGTAATACTCTGAATAAAAAGAACCGCACATCTGGCCGCTGTTTCTAGATAATATCCAATAAGAGATACATCTGAGCTGTTCAGCTTGCCTGGAAGCATTTAGTTCACAACTATTGTAAACCTCTCCCGTTATGTCTTTGACATGACAAGCAATGTCTTGCTGCATCTGTAAAAATCGAGTGACAGTATGCTTCTCATACGTGTAAGTGCGAGTGGGCCTGTACCAATCCATTTGAAAGATGGATTCATTAATAAAATGTATGAATGAAATAAGTTGTTAGCTTCGAGGCTGCCAGCAGAGTGTGTACTCCGCTAACAGGCAGCAACAGGTCTCAACAAGTCAAACCTGATAAGTGACCTCCGAGCTGTAAATGAGCCTGTCAGCCTAAACTAAGTGATTCCCCATTTCTGTTTATGAAGCGCTTGTTGTGTTCAGATCAAATTGCATTGGCCTTACGGTGAATGGGTTGTGCAGTGGTGTGTGTGTGGGGAGGGTGAGTTTATTTGTGCTGAACATGACCACTATGAAACAATCAGAAATTAACCTTTTACATCTCTGGTTGCTCCCACACTCTGATTCACTGTCTATGTCGCTTGACCACCGCTCACTCTCAAACAAATGGAAACGAACCAAAGGAAACTTCTTGGTGTCACTATTTTGCAGCAAAGACTGCGAGCCAGACACAGATGGAGATTTACACAGATGCTGTTTCATGTAGGTAGATGAAATAAACCAAGCAAGAACGCGACATAGTTAAGCCGATGAATCCACCTGGATATCGCTCAGTTTCAGAGACATTTCAGGCTGACTGTGAAGGAGTTTGACCTATCTGATCATCATTTTTTTTACACACCCTGCAATCCGCATCCAAAATCCAGTACCTCCGTTTGGTCTGAATCGGGCCTTAGGATGTACGTTGTATTATGTCTATTTTCTGATTTACAAAATATAAATAAATAAAATATAAATTAAAAAATTGGGTTCAGTGTAACCGGTATAAAGATGGTATAGAGTTTTTTTTAATATGATTTAATGAGACAGGACTGTTTCTTACATTTCAGACTCACAGAATGAAGAAGGCCTACATGCCACAATATTTCTGGCTCCACTGATACCATAAATGTCTGCAAGAAGCTAACATTGGCTGATATTGTGACTCTGCTGTCTCCTACTGCTGTACATTCACTTTATCATTGAGATTTTTTGGATTGCCAGCAGCTGCCACTCTTTCTGTGGCACTTTGTTTTGTTTCACGATCAAAATTCTCTTGGCTTCAAACCAGGATCCATTAAAAACAAAATGTTATTAAAGCTCTCTGTCCGCTTTGGGCCAACAGTCCAGCTCAGGTGGTTTTTTTTCTTGCACCAATTTAGTGTGGACAACTTTGGCTTTTTTTATGTTTGTTTTGCTAGATGATACAGCAATTAGTCAGAGACCTTATTGTCATTTCCAAGCCAAACCACACATGAATCCCTCCCAGCGGTTTTAGACCAACTAAGATTCCCTAGAAATGTTTTCATTTGAAATACAGCCAGCAGATGACAGAAGCCGCTCGTCCCCTGATAGGAACCAATTCAAATGGACTCTGGTTTTGCGGATATAGTGATGCATAATGAAAGTGACTGCCGTCTTCTCCCCGGTGAGTTCACAGCTACTGCAAGGACAAAGAGACCTCTCAGGATTCCAGCTGCAATCACCATCTACTTCATTAGAGAAATTACCTGCAGATGGGTGATTTACCGTCCACCAGCAGTGTGTAATTGTGCTGGAAAACATTGGCACTCCCCCCATACTGATATAAATAAAGACCTGGCACACTCTCACGGCTACGATTATTTTGGGAACTAGAGGATGTGTTGCAAATAACACTGATCCCCACGTCGGCACATGAATCTAGGTGGGTCTACTGAGGCTGGTGTCAGGCTTTTATTGATTACTTGGAAATTTTACAGTCACTGTGGTCTTTGTCCCAGGCCACAGCAAGCATTTCAGGCCCGAGATAATCAATATAGTGCAACTGTAATCTCCACAATAAAGCACAGAAGTTTTCATTTGATTGTCATCGGTATGGCAATGACCTTAAACAAACACAAGGGGGAGATAATACACACAAATTATTCTGATTTATTTATTATGAAAGTTATGCACCCGTTGGCCAAATATGAGCATTTACTGTATGTCAGAATCAGCTCAATCAGGCTCAGTCGTCTTCCCATTTCAATCTGAACCACGCTGCCTCCCGCATGATCAGTGCGCCTGGCCCCAATCAACCTGCGTGACTCCCCAACTACATCAAGAAAGCACGACGGCAGCTGAAAAATCTGCCAAAGACAATGATGGTGCACGAGTCCATCCACATCTCTTTTATCACAATCTGGTACGCTGCTGTCACCGCCAAAACAAGGGCAGACTCTCTGTGTGCTGAGAAGGTGATCAGCTGCAATCTCCCATCTCTTCAGGACCTGTACAGGACCCCGAGGCATGCGGGTAAGATTGTGGCTGACCTCTCCAGACTCCAGACACAAACTTTTTGAGACACTTCCCTCTGGCAGGAGGCTGCAGCCGATCAGAACCAAGCCCTCACAGCACAAGAACAGTTTTTTTCTCAGGCTGCTGCTGCTGCTGCCCTCATCAACGAGGCCAGGGGCCTTATATTTTTACCAAACACTAAGACAACTCCTTGTATGTGAAAACCTACTTGGCAATAAACCCGTTTCTAAATCTGATCCTCTGCCGGCAGGGAAACTACATGTTCAGCAGTTACAGATTTACACCGTGCACATCCATTTTCTATTCCTGCTCGGGTGGGATCGGAGCCTAACCCAGCTGACTTTGTCCGAGAGGCGGGGTACACCCTCAGCAAGTCGCCAGTTCACCCAACTCTGAATATGCAGAACGGATTCACATCCAACTGTCTCTTACTGTTACCTCAAGTTCACTGAAGCTGCTCTGCCATCATGTGGTGATGGACTGACATAACACAGGCCACACCTAAATCCAGGTCAAGTCAAACAGTACCACTGACAACACGAGTATTTTATAGGCTGATTTCTGAACTTTTAGACACAATATGTGTAAATGTGACAATTTTTAGGCTAAATAAATCAATTATTCCACAAATTGATGACACCTCACGGTTATGGCGGGGAGAACACAAAGAACAATACACAAACTGACAATCATATTCTCTGTTGCACTGATTCCTGGACATTTAGTCATTTTTGACTCTATTTGCACTTCATCTGCTAAAAGCTGACTTTCATTCATTGTCTACAACCTAATTTAATCGTATATAGTTATTGTCTCTATTTGTACTTCTGTTTCAAATTTTACAAAATGTTGTTTTTACTTTTTAGAAAGATTTTTGTATTTCTAAAAATCTTAACTAGGTTTAATTTACATTTAGATTGATCTTATAGGTTCACTTTTAATGTATGTTTACTGTGTCTCATGCTCATGGCTGAATTTGCCTCTGCATTAATAAAGTATCTATCTATCTGATTTACTATTTGTCCTCCAGGAAAGCGCTTTGTAAGAGCGTGTGGACCTTTTATTTAGAGAAATATTTTGAAGTATATTTGCAGTTTTCTTTTCCTAGGACGTTTCCTGGTTAAAATAAATAATAAATAATAAGTCAGAATAAGAGAGAGACAGTCATTTTAGCTTTTACATGTCATGTAAAGGAAATTTTAAAAATGAATGTGAAAGAAAATATCATTAAATAAATAAATTTGGGATTTAAATCCACAAAGCAGCACTTTAATGTACTTCAGCTCTTATTATCTAAATGTTAGTGAAGACTCAAACCAATAATAGCAGAGGTAAAATCTGAGGTGCCTTCATTAGGAAACCTTTACATTTTTTTTAATGGGGTTTGTTTGCTGTTTTACCTCCCACTCTGTCATGAAGCTCTTCACCTCCTCTGTTGAAGCCTTTTTGTGTCTTCTGAACTCGTCTTTCACATACTGGTCACCGAGGGCTCTTAAGTCTATGGGCAGGAACCGGTGCAGCACCAGGATCCTCTTATAAAGTGAGCGCACTCTGGAGACGTGAGCGGCGGCAGCCATGACGTCGACTTACGTTAACTAACCGTCAGTCCTGCGATCCAAAATAAATCCGAATTAAAGGTGTTTAAAGGTGGAAACAGAAACAAACATTCTCAAGGATATTTATCAAACACATGTCCTTGTTTATCCCGGATGTGAACCCTCTTCTTCTGGCTGAGGAAGTGGCTAAAGGCCGCGTAACTGCCACCTACTGGACTGGAGCAGTTGAAGTAGCTGATTACAGTGTTTATACACTGAACAAAAATATAAACGCAACACTTTTTTCATGAGATGAACTCAAAGATCTAAAACATTTTCTATATACACAAAATAACCATTTCTCTCAAATATTGTTCACAAATCTGTATAAATCTGTGATAGTGAGCACTTCTCCTTTGCCGAGATAATCCATCCCACCTCACAGGTGTGGCATATCAAGATGCTGATTAGACAGCATGAATGTTGCACAGGTGTGCCTTAGGCTGGCCACACACAGCACAATGCCACAGATGTCGCAAGTTTTGAGGGAGTGTGCAATTGGCATGCTGACAGCAGGAATGTCCACCAGAGCTGTTGCCCGTGAATTGAATGTTCATTTCTCCACCATAAGCCGTCTCCAAAGGCGTTTCAGAGAATTTGGCAGTACATCCAACCGGCCTCACAACCGCACACCACGTGTAACCACACCAGCCCAGGACCTCCACATCCAGCATGTTCACCTCCAAGATCGTCTGAGACCAGCCACTCGGACAACTGCTGCAACAATCGGTTTGCATAACCAAATAATTTCTGCACAAACTGTCAGAAACCGTCTCAGGGAAGCTCATCTGCATGTTCGTCGTCCTCATCGGGGTCTCGACCTGACTCCAGTTCATAGTCGTAACCCTAACCCTAACCCTAACCCCCAACTTCGCACAGCCATTGAAGAGGAGTGGACCAACATTCCACAGGCCACAATCAACAACCTGATCAACTCTATGCGAAGGAGATGTGTTGCACTGCGTGAGGCAAATGGTGGTCACACCAGATACTGACCGGTTTTCTGCTCTGTGCTTCCTGAAGTCCAGGATGATCATAAGAAAATAAGAACCTTTTTGTGTTTGTTACTTAAAAATGAGCCTTTTATATTTACGGTAGCCTGGAACAGACAAACTTAAAAAAAACAAAAAAAAACAAACAAACTCCAGACAGGGCCTTTCAAATGTTGTTTTTCCTTTACGCTAGGAAGGCGAGGGTGATGTGAGGAGATTGCAATGCAGCAATCACACCACTAGATGCAACTAAACGCTACACACTGGACCTTTAAGCACTAACCATAGACTGTATAAAACATGGACATGTTTAAAATGTGTACATAGTTTGAGTAGTTTATTTGTTTGGATCACACGTTTTCTGGATCACCTTAACTACCAATAATTGGCACTAGGAGTGTGGTTGTGGTTTCACCTTATTTTAACCTACAAAGAAAGTATTTTCGGTTGACTGTCTCATTACGTCTGGTTTCTCTCATTACATATCATATAGTTTTGTCTCCTTACGTCACGGTATGCCAAGTTAAGTGTGTTGTTATTCTTTCGTTTAATAAACATCATAAAACTTTCTGCTTTGGAGTTTAATGCATCAGAGTACGAGCCTACTCAGTCTCTTAGCAGCCTTTTTTAATGGACAGTGGCTGCTACAATGGACATTGTATCTATGACGTCACCCACAGGTTTCTGAAGAGCTGCTATGAAGCTTAGAGTGTGGTGCCTCTGGTCGCCACCATATTGGCACTGCCACCTCCAAGCTAATCCAAAAGTGGGCTGAATGAAGCCTGGATGCTCAAACAAGCCATCTGTAACCGCACCCATGGTATTAATTAGCATAACTTTAAGGCTTAATATAATTTTAATGGGTTAGTTATATAAAAATTCACTCTCAGTACAGTTGTCAGGAACCGCAAAATTAGCTATAGAGACTAAAACTGCTTTTTGTACCAGGCTGTAAATGTGTTTATTTCTGCTGTGAAGTTGGACATTTTAACATGGGGGCTTATGGAGACTAACTCGTCCTGTAGCCAGCCTCAAGTGGCTGTTCGAGGAACTGCAGTTTTGGGGATTTCCGCATTGACTTTACTTCACGGACTTGAAGGTTGCCACTTGATTGGCACAAATTCAATGCAGGAAACCACTCAAGATGAAATGTAATAACTTTGATGATCCATACTTACAACATTTTAGACATTTTAGACATACCATAAGTCAAAACAACTACATAGGCAAGAACACTGAAGTCAAGTCTGAGGAAAGTTAATTATTTATGCATAATTTCGGTAACATTTCAATGTAACCTGTAAAACTGAAATTCCTTATATTACTCATAAAACAAAGGAAGGCAAAATAACCAACCACAGCCTGAAAATAGTTGAACAATATTTTATCTACTAAGTTTATCAACAGGAATGCTGCGGGACTGTAATACTAGATCTCATTGTGAAATGTCCAAGAATTTGGTTCAATGCCAAATGTAGAGATTTCTGATCAAGACTGCCGAGATGTTCAGAGCCACGGCCACCACACCTCACAACAGCTCTAAACCTGTGGGCGACATCACAGATATAACCATATCCATATTTCCATATCTTATACTGTCTGTGATTGTTAAATTCAGAGTGCGGTGGCTCTGGGCTAGTCTGTCCTGCCTCCACTGGCTCCCCACTGATTCATAAATGGGAAGGATGGGTGGAGCTGAGGCGGGCTGAATGAAGCCCTGTTGCTCAAATATACCGGGATCAATAAATATGTGGAGAAACGTTGTTCAAACACAAATCAAGCCTCTTTCCCATCGCAATGGCATAGACTATGAGCTACAAGCACCAAATAACCGTTGTTTGTTAAAACAAGCTGTCCTTCAAACTGGACGGATAACATGGATCTTTATGCGCAGCCGGCAGCCAGAGATGTGTTCAGGGACCGTCTGCAAATTGCAATTCCGCTGCAAATAAAATTCAATAGCTTCACTTGTACACAGTATGATGACTTAAAAATCACTCCACAGCTGAAGGGTCTCCTCGTGGTTGTACTACAACAGTTTTTTTGGAAAAAATAAACTTTTATATAATTCTGCTGATTTTTTATTGGGAATATTAATCAATAACTCCACTGTTATACAGTATTGACACTCCAAAATCACTACACAGCTCAAGGGCCTCCTCATGGTCATACTACAACAGTTGTTTTGGAAAAATATACTTTTATATAATTTTGCCGAATTTTTATTGGGAATATTTATCAATAACCCTAACCCTAACCCTTTCTGTTAATTAAATAAGTATTTTCCTGCAACATCCACTTGCCTGTCTCAGGTGTCATGCTTTGGGGTTTGTACCTATGATCTTTCTGTCTTCATTATAAAAACAGCTGTTGTAGTATGATCATGGGGAGACTGTTGATGTGAGGAGTGATTTTGGAGTCTAAGTACAGTACAACAGTGAAGTTATTGATTAATATTCCCAATAAAAATTCGGCAAAATTATATAAAAGTATATTTTTCCAAAACAACTGTTGTAGTATGACCATGAGGAGACCCCTGATGTGTGTAGTGATTTTGGAGTGTCAATACTGTATAACAGTGGAGTTATTGATTAATAGGCTATTCCCAATAAAAAATCAGCAGAATTATATAAAAGTTTATTTTTTCCAAAAAAACTGTTGTAGCACAACCACGAGGAGACCCTTCAGCTGTGGAGTGATTTTTAAGTCATCATACTGTGTACAAGTGAAGCTATTGAATTTTATTTGCAGCGGAATTGCAATTTGCAGACGGTCCCTGAACACATCTCTGGCTGCCGGCTGCGCATAAAGATCCATGTTATCCGTCCAGTTTGAAGGACAGCTTGTTTTAACAAACAACGGTTATTTGGTGCTTGTAGCTCATAGTCTATGCCATTGCGATGGGAAAGAGGCGTGATTTGTGTTTGAACAACGTTTCTCCACATATTTATTGATCCCGGAAGTTCGAATCTGTGAATATCTTTCCAACTTTACCGAAG
The DNA here is from genome assembly GCA_946959425.1 of Argyrosomus regius. Lineage (NCBI taxonomy): Eukaryota > Metazoa > Chordata > Actinopteri > Sciaenidae > Argyrosomus > Argyrosomus regius. The sequence continues at coordinate 7,213,090 of OX336899.1, read as the reverse complement.
TGTGACAACATCCACCTGTCAAAATGACCACGCTGTTAATTATGCGTAACTTTGAGTTAAAAATAAAGCTGTCGTGGAAGTGGAAATTATCCACACAGCCCAAACCCGTTTTTCGTGTTTTTGTAACCTCTCTGTTTGCAGAGTACTTGACCATGATGCGTTTTTAGCTCCGCCTGATCAGACAGCAGGAGATCTAATCAGAGTTGTAATGAAAACACCTGTTTCTGTCTGTGCTCCCTGACGAGGTGAACGAATATCTGACGGAAATCACTCACATGTCCCATTTATCTACTGCTCCTCAGTTATTCTTTTTTAACGTTTTATTGTAATGTTAACTTGTGTCTGACGGATAAATCAGGAGGATGAGGCGTTTCACGTCTAATTTAATCTTCACCGCCGGGCTGATAGTGGGATTTCTGTCCCTTCGCTTTCTGTTGGACTCTTTCTCACAAGAGCAGCTCACAAACTTCGGGAGAGATTCCAGACATGAAGGTGAAAACGGTTCACTGCATCAACACAGAGGTAGGCTTTGATTACATCAATATTGTGTTTGAGTTTGGCATGTTTATAGCTGATGTGCAACAACAAGAGGTTATTTTTGTTTATTTTAAATATTAAATAAAGTATTAGACCTGATGTGGACAAAGGAAACACACATTGTTATATTGAGGCTACATTTAGCCTCACATGTTATATTTACATAACAAAAATCTAAGTGTTTATTTAGGTTAAATGGCCATATTTCATTTAGAGACGTCAGATGTGGATCTGTTCTATTTATCTTGTCGTCGTGCGTAATTGCGCACTCCAAACAGCTTTGCGTCCGGCGCAACCACACTTCTTTCAAAGCTCTATCTAAGCTTTTCTTTATTTTTTGATGTGGTTATTATCCAGCAAACACTAAGGTGTCGATCAGACGTGTAATGAACGCTGATCCTGGAGGTCTATAAGTCCAGTGGAGAGGCTATGAAAGTTTTTCTGAAAGAATATTTCAACTTCAACTAAATTAAGCCGAGCCACTGAATACCTACACACGTACTATATTTCTCCATCTCTTATAGACGTGTTTAAAACCATTTAGACTTCTCAACCTTTTTGACCCCTTGCCGACATGAGAACGCATAATAAGGAAATGGTGATCATAGGTGTGTGACTGAATAAACACAGCTGTGATGAAGTGCCATGTATCTGACAATAAAATCATGAATACACTGAACCAGCACAAAAGTAGTTAGTTATATTTAATGGGACCCAACCCTCCCCAAATAACAGTCCTGGCAGGTACAGGCTTAAGGTGGGCACCCATGGCTGCTTGGATTTTCACTTTTCTGTGGCATTTGAACTCTCGACTGCAAAGTAGTAGGCACAAAACAAAAACAGTCATACTAGAGCGTCTCCTCTGATGTTGGAGGATTATTAGTTTATCAACCCCTGAAATAAAAATGTCTAACTGTTTAATCATCAGCTGAAAATGAATTTTTCTAAAGAGCTGTCTGCAAAAACAAAGGTTGTAATGAAAGTGTATTTCTAGGAATCAAGACAGATGCACACTTTTGTACTGTCTGTACTTAGGGAGCAATGTGTGGCCCTCCTGTTATTATAAAACAGATAATTATGGATCCTAAAAAAAATGATTGCACAGGAAAAAACCTGACTACACAGCTCACAGAGGTAGCCTGCTAACTTCTTCACCCCCATTTGATATAAGCAAATAGGAAAACCAGTTATCAATGACAATATGCCATGCAGACAATAAAAGCATAATTCCTTAGTAAATTCAGCTGCTTGTCTTTGAATCGCATGTCACTCCTATCAAAAATTGATTTTAGCCCTTCATCTTGGCCATATACATAACACATTGCATTCACAGTAACATGTTTCAATAACACAATTCACATATAAATGGTACTATTCACACTCATGTTACAAAGTTATATAATTTTAAATAGTATTTTTTCTTTTCTGTTACACAGCTGTAAAATAAGTTTTCCTCGATCATTATTTTAAGGATGTCAGCAAATGATCGAAATGTGATTCGATGGCTATTTGAATTGTTGGCCTCGGCGTAAGTTGAGTAAATGTTTGACAAGATTCCTGAGAAAGAAAGCCAGCAATTATTATTTTTATTGCTGCACAAACAACCAGTGGTGGAAGACCATCCGGCTGAAGTAAAAGTACCAATACGGCAATATAATCCACACATTATAAATACTACGTATGTCACTGAACCCTCAAACCACTTTCTTTCAGATAAAAAAGTGTATTAGTGTTGTTGATCAATTCAGGTTCAAGAGCCTGTAGTCTCCTGAGATGTAACCAGTCTTGGTTGCTAGCTTAGCTAATGTTTAACATGTTTACCACACAGAAACTTCTACAAACTGCCGTGACTGTCCTTCAAGAGACTGATTTAGTTTTTATGTCTGTGTCCGGTCCAGCCCACGCTCAATTTTTCCCATCACCCGTGAACAAGACCCCGAGATACTTCAACTCCTTCGCCTGGGGCAGCAACTCGCTCCCAAGAGACAAATTCATGAGTTAAAGATAAATATGTAGTGCTGTAATAATAAATGGTTAGGAGGGGAATTCATTTATTTATTGCATTTTTCTTTAACATCCTTAGTAGAAGGGGTTAAGAAGTAAGAGGTGAAATACTTGAACTGTCCCGTGTGTATTGGTGCAAGGTTGGGTCCAAACCTTTAATGGCATCCTACTGTTGTTCGGCCTCAAATGGCCAAATCAAACAACAGATGATAAACAGTGACAACTGCTGTAAAGGTACCACACCTTAGTTGGGCATCATCGCCCTGGCTATAGGAAAACAATGGCACAGTCAGCGCAGAATAGATCATGTGTAGCTGCCTTCAGTGCAGTCTGCGCTTTCTCAACGGTTAATGTTAGGGGAGTTTTCATTTTTTTCAAACAGAGGGGACAAAGTCTGGGCTGTCTTTATAAGAGAAATAAAAACTTTATTTATCCCACACCAGAAATTCACTTGTTTTCAGATGTAAAATAATTTGAGATCTAAGTAAGGGAATGGATGTATACTATGTTAAGTCATGTTGGTGTTAAAGAGTCTGACAACTGATCCTTCAACACAGTGTGGGTGTACCAGTCTGTTACTGAAAGAGCTGCTTAGGGCCCCCATAGGTAATATCTCTGTGTGGCTTGAATGCCTCTTGTTTTGTGTTCCATGACGTTTTGGATGCATCCTTTGTGTTTGCATACAGTAGATCCAGTTTTTTTTTTTAATTGTCTCTGGTGTTGCAGCTGTAACATTGTCTGCGTATCGAATGTATGCAGTTATCACAATGACGTGCGAGAACTCCCCTGGGAGGAAGTTTGCAGTGTAAATACAAGCATTTCTGATAATCATCTCAGTCCAGTCTTTTAGCCGTATCGCGTTTGATCATACTCGTCTTGGATTCTTTTGAGCCATTACTCCCCCGATTCAGACATCCAACAGGTTATTTCGGTAGCCAGCTACTCTGAGGTGAGCCTCCAGTTTTTCCTTTGGATTACCTCCGGCTAACACTGTGGCATGATCATGACATCAGCACTAAAAGGGTCTAAACCACGGCCAGAGCTGGAGCTGACTCCTGAAGAAACAACCTGATGCAGGAAGTTTCCATTTTGTCATGTTAAGTCCAGCTCTCCTTCATTGAACATCAGCCCCTAATAATGCTTCAGTACATACTGTCATGCTTTACTATGTTAACATAGCAAGTTGTGGCCTCAGCTAGAGATAGACACTGACTTTTAGGAGCTTATTATTCCTTTTATATATTTGAGTTAACAGTCAAATTGACATTTGTTGCTTCCAGTACTCTACTGGTAAGTATTAACCTACAGGTTAATGTCTAAAATATCCATATTTCTAATACTTTGTTTGTACATTCCTCCAGGTAAGAAAAGGAGCCCAGCCACTAATTCCTCCAACACAGTACGGGTCTTGTGCTGGATCATGACGGGGCCCAAAAACTTGGAATCCCGAACCAAGCACATCAGAGAAACATGGGCCAAGCGCTGCAACAAAGTGCTGTACATGAGCTCCGTCAAGACTGACTTCCCCACTGTGGAACTTAACGTGAGCGAGGGAAGGGACAATCTGTACTGGAAGACCATTCGAGCCTTTCAGTACATCCACCAGCACCACCTGGACGAAGCAGACTGGTTCCTGAAAGCGGACGACGACACGTTCGTGGTTGTGGAAAATCTACGCTACTTCTTGTCCAAATATGATCCAGAGAAGCCGTGGTATGTGGGCAGAAGGTTTACCCCGTTCATCAGTCAAGGCTACATGAGTGGAGGAGCTGGTTATGTCCTCAGTAAGGAAGCACTGAGAAGATTTATCAAAGGGTTCGATACTGGGCAATGTACCCACTTCTCCACCATAGAGGACATGGCTCTGGGAAAATGTATGGAGACGATGAAGGTGAAGCCTGTGGACTCCAGAGATGTAAAGGGGAGACAAACATTTCATCCTTATCCTCCGGACTATTACCTGATCAGACAGCTACCAAGACCACGGCCTTGGTATCTGATTTATGAGCACTATGAACCAACAGAGGTATGTTACACAATACACACATTTCTGCATGGAAATTGAGTGCCTTTGTGTGAGAAGCGGAAAGTAAACCAGTAACATCTTATAAATTTTACACACTTTTATATTGCCAAACGAATGAGGAACTATCTGCTGATCTTCTATGAGTAGTTAATGAGTAACTCCTAATAACATTTTAGAGTAGTGAATGATTTAATGAAGAAACGAGTGAGAAATGAATCAGGAACAACTAAAACAACTTATTTATGCTATTTACGTGATGGGGTGAATACTGATATTTCTACTGGGAGAATCAGGGTGTCTCTGTTTTGACACCTAGTTTGAACCAAAGACAATCTCCGGGGTCTATACAGGTAGAATTTACTTTTAGTTTTTTAAAAATATCGTGGGAATCAATGAAGTAATCTTTTTAAAATTGGTGTATCGCTTTTTGGGGTATAAAGTAACCCCACCCATGCTTAAAGTAGATACAGGAGCCGAATCCACCAGGTTATTACTATTTCATCAGTTATTCTTAAAAAAAGAAAAAGAAAAAGTGAGATGTTTAAATATAGCATTGATTTTATTTTAAAGTTTCAACAGGGATTCGCCCTCCTCTCAAAGAAAACATGTTTCCCGGTAAGCAAAGCATTTTTTTATTAAATCTTTAATGAATTCTCTTAAATTGTCATGACCCAGCTCTAAAGCCATGACAAACACAAAGGGAGACGCAGGTTGACGGCAAAGATTAATGTAATTTATTGTAAGGAACTCAAAAACACAAACAACTTAGTCCAAAATCAAGCCAAAGAAACAATGGGGTGTGTTGATCAGTGGTGAAGGTGCATGCATGCATGAGTGGAAACGTGTAGATGCGAGGTGTTGTGTGCCATGAAGAGAAAGAAACCAAAAACCACAAGGCAGCCTGGAGAGCTGAGTGGAGCCTGAAGAGAGAGAGAGACACACAAGTTAATGGGTGGAGCTTTATACTCTCCCTAACTGGAGCCCAGGTGTTTCCACCTACAATCAGCTGGGTATGCTGCCATGGAAACACATATCCAAACACTAGGGAACCGTCACATGTTACAATGTCTGTCTTTTCTTGAAGTGACTTTTGAAATGTGCTCCTCACATTTCACACGTATCTCCCAAGCTGCGTCATAGACCTGTTTGGAATCATTAAAGGTTTGTTTTATGTTTTTATACAGCCCCAACAGACAGCTTAGACTGCTGCGAGGCCTGTGACAGACGCCTCGGAAAAAAAGATCTTATGACCTCTGACTAAAGGTAAAGGTTTTTTTTTTAGCATAGCTTCAGTTCAATTGCATTTTAAGCAGGAAATTTTAATCTTACCTTTTTATAGTGAATGAAAACATCCCTTTTTCTTTTTTCCCCCCTCCAGTCACCCAGGAGTGCTGCCCGAGCAAGGACCACCTTTTGGGACAAACGTAACAACTGAATGCACTGTTGCAATTGGGTTCCTGCACAGTGGCTTAAGGCATTTTAGTCCATTTGTGACAAGTTGTAAAGTAAGGTGTGACATTTTAACATAGATAAAGAGTCATTTGTTAGGTCTTTTTATCCTTCTGACGTACTTCCAATTGAATAATTCATCAATATCATCAATAAAACCGCTGAACGCTGCAGATTTGCCTCCAATAACATATCCATCGCCACACTACTGTTTACAGCCATCTTAAGTTTTACAGTTTTTACAGTTTTACAGCTTGATGTGGAGAAAAAAGGGGAATTATCTGGGGAATTTGACGGATGAGCTGGACGGGGATGGCATTAAAGAATTTACGATTGCCACTCCCAAACATTGTGTGTACCAAACTAGAAACAGAAACAGTAGTTCTACGCACCAAGGGTATAATGCAGACCCAACAATGTTGTCGTCAGGGAGATGGTGGAGGATTACTTCAGCGACTCTCGAGGGTATGATCAAGAGCCCTCAACACAATATCAGACACAATACGAAGAGTTTTCTGTGGAAAAAATATTTCTGAAAAGGTTTAGTGGTGTACGACGAGACGTCTCTTTAGACTGGATGGCTCTGCCCTTTGGCTATTAGCAAACACTAGAGGGGAAAGGAAAGAAGTTGCACCTCGCTGCCTTTTTCATGTATTATTGTGGGACTCAGCTGGTGTGGGAAAACCTATTTTGTAAAAAGTGCACTGTAAAATTTTGAACATGCGGTGGATGCTTTACCAGAGAACATATTGTGGATTTGTACTTCTTTTTAACCTATGTACACTTAACTGCAAAAGGTGAATAAATCGATGATTAAATTTGTTGACGGGTTGCCTGATTCTTTTCACGTTGACTTCTTTCCTCCCGATCAAAAACCATTTAATTATTCTGAACGACAACATTACTTTAATTATGAGAAGTTATTTGTATTATTTACCTCTTCTGGGTAAACACTAAATAACTAATGGACAGATACTCTTACTTAATATTCACTAACAAACGATCTATTAACGATTCAATTATGAACTCGTTCCTCACTTGTTTCTTCATTAACTAATCAGTAGGTACTAAAATGTGATTAAGAGTTGCTCATTATCCAATAGTACACTATCAATCAGTTCCTCATTTGTTCCCTGGTAACTACTCAAATATTGCGTCCCTTATTGTGAAATGTTATCAGCAAACCTCACTTTAGAGGTGTCAAACTGACTTTTTAAATAATTTCCAGTTATTTTTTAATTGTGTGTTTTCATCTGAGCAGAGCAGTAGTTCCCAGCCTTTTTCATTCAGGCATTCCTTTTCTATCATTTAGAAAACTGATGACACCTGACTAAGTGACATTTTACTTCATGTTATTGTAATGCATAACAATAGTGAACTGACACGTGTGCTCTAATGTCTGTTTTTTTTTCTCTCTCTCTCTCTCTCTTTCTTCAGGGTCCAGGTTGCTGCTCAGATTTGATTGTGTCCTTTCACTACATTTACGCTGTCCAGCTGTACGTTTTGGAGTATCTGACGTACCATTTACGGCCATATGGATACAAACACAGATTTAATCCTGATGAAGAAACTGAATTTACCACCCCCCATGTGTTGGTGTCTGAACTACAACCTTTGCACTAATTGGAGACGGGGTCGAGGGTGTCAGTATGTTTTCAGAGCAAAGCTTGATTAATAAACCCTTAATGTATTTAATTCTAGGGTCTGATTTCAACTGTGAAAACTTCAGAATGTGAGTAGGTCTGTTTTACTAAGCTGCCACCTTTGTCACTGTGTGAAATAAAAAATGATTCAGATTTTAAGATTGTGCATAACTTGTCTTCCTCATTGTTGTCTTTTATGACAATGCTACAAATGCACTGTACTTCAAGAAGGGTGTCTTTCTCTGGGAAATCTGCTATGTTAACTTAAGGTGGTACCTATTGTATAGAAAAATGGTTGTCATTAAAAAACAAAATGTCGCAAAAGATGTACTGATGAAAAAAATATGGGATGAAGACCAATGCAAACTGATGATTGTATCCTGGCCACCAACATAATGTACTGTCAAACGCACATGCTGTAAAACTTCAGTGTCCTTTACTGGTTGGGTGTGACATGTTTTGACAAATACAGCTGTCAGATACACACCGCATCTGTTTTTATAGAAATTCTTTGGATGTTTGAACCATAATATAAATGTTTAAGCTTTTGTCATGCTACACATTGTTAGATTCAATCCTCCACAATCCAGTCGGTCAGTTCACTTTACCTAAACCATGAACACGAATGTATAATTCATTCAAATTTTCCTACATGGTGAGCAAGAGATGGAAAAAAGTGTTGACTCTCTCTACCTTTTGAAGAAACAAGATTTAAAACGTAATTAAAGGACTGTCGTAAAAACAGAAGTTCATTGATTGATGCACATAAAAGCCTGGGTCATTATTTTATTAACGTACGGTTCAGTTTGTTAAAAGAAGTGTGCAGCATATGTTTACACCATGAATCCAAGCAGATGCCATTTGTTGCAGTACCTACAGGACACCTACCACAGCACCTGGTTGGCTTAGCTTTGCATAAAGACTGGAAACGAGGAAGCAGCTAGCCTCGCTCTGTTTCATTGGTCACAAAATTTGCCTACGAGCACCTCTAAAGCTCACTTATTAACATGTTGTACAGTATCTTGTCTTGTTGAATCTGTACAAAAAGTACAAAATAAGTATAAAAACTGGGGTTAATGTGCCAGACTATTTCTTAGCCATGCATAACTTTATGAAGTATCCTCTGGTTGTCCGGCACATAAAACACTGTAGCTTGTTGTGTTTATACTTTTATTTTTGGTATGTCTGCTGGTTGTAGCTGTATATTTACCAGAGTGATATGAACCTATGAATCTATTCCCAAAATGTCAAACTCCTGGGTTAAAATAACTGTCAGATTTTGGGACATCCGGATGGAACAAAAGGTTTTAACTTGATAAACACAGCATGTACAGTCTGCTGCTGCGTGAGGCTTCAGATCAGCAGCAACTACATGTGTGTACTCGACGTCAAATGTCATATATGTGATGCACTTTTGAAAATTATTGAAATTATGTTATTGAAATGGGCAATCTTTAAGAAATTATATTTTATTTATTGAAAAAAAGTTTATTTTGTTTAACTACCATGTTGTAAGTCTACTATTCCTTCTGGCGCTTTTAGTGTTAAACAATTAAACAACATATTTTACAGTCAAGTGTGTGTCTTTCCATAAAACATTCATCAGTATGAAGGTTAATAGATTTTGTTAAGATGAGTTAAAACAACTAGAGCTTAAGAATTGAGCACTGAAGTCGCTACAACATCATGTGAAAATACCATAAACAGGTTAAAAATACAGTGTGTAGTTATCAGCATGTCCTTAAAGACAACGCTGCTTTGTGGACAACTCTTAAAGAAACACCTAAAAACAAGAGACCCACAAAAACAAAATATAACAAGACAAATCCTAGAATTTAATACTCTAAAATGAATTATGTGTCATACACTGTTGGGTCCATAAACTACATCTGTAACAACAGTATATACAGTAGACCATATTCACATTGCAGGTGCTCTTCTCATATATTGTCATTGTATACTTCATACTGTAATATATGGTTGAATTGACCAGATTTAGACACGACTCTTAATGATAAAGTGGTTGCCATAGTAACAGACAAAGATAACTGCAAATCTTTAACAAAAGTGTGTTTTTTTTGTACTACAGCTGATATTAACGGGTTAAAAATCATGTTGAAGCTACACTGAGTTAAAATCAGTGGAATTGTGTCTCTGTCAAACTCTACGAGTTTTGTGATGGACAGTAAACTACTATGAACTGTAGCTGCTGTTAGCTAATGTTGGCAGTGGAGCCGGTTGTCGTGCCAGAACAGGAGCTGGGCAAGTGGGCAATGTAACCGGGCTCATCAGCCTCTATGGACATAATGACAGACGTGAAAAGACTGAAGGGAACATTGATAGAAGAAGCTAAGAACAGAAAAAGAGTTATCGAGCTGAAAGACAGACACCAAGCTAGTCCTTGTAAGTAATATTAGCTGGCTGATGTCTTGTGTTGTTGCACTTGCTTGATGTTTGGCTGTCGATATTGCACTCTACCAAGTTTCATCAGCTCAGTTCAAGGTCTGTGTTACTTTGTAATAAATGTAAGTGGTCAAGAGAAGAGACTAAGCCAAACTCACTTCATGACACATGCTCCTGCGTTTTGCAGCCCAGTGTAAAGAGAAAGCTGAGTAACTAGAGAACATCTAAACAACAATAAAGAATAAGAATAATAAAAATTCCTGTCAGCTTGTATTGGTTTTAGTTGATATACATCTCTATAAGTAGGTGCCCAAAATGATCAGACATCTGGTGCATGTACAACAGTTCAGAATTGAGCAGGAGTGGAGCACCTGCAGTGTGAACGTAGCCTGAGAGACAGCGAGGAGGTCCCAAGTCTGCTCTACATCATCTCCTTCACCTGCAGCAGTGTGACCACAGCAGCAGCTCCTCGCCTGAGCGCTGTTCAAACAGTAAAGCTTGCGTCGTCGGTCTGTAACTGTTACACGGTGACGCACGCTGACGGAGTGTGTCAGCACACACTCTTTTCTCCAAACACAGTCCGTTACGTGTAGACGCAGGAACTCCTGCATTTGGCTTCAGTCTCAAAGTTGTTTGCGTTGCCCTGACAGCCTCCGAACCAGAACTGGGCGCAAGCATTGGCCTCGCGGTCGTAATACCACTTGACTACGTACTCTCGACAGGGACCTGGATCCAGAGGCTGACTGCACCCGTCATCTGAAAGGTCAAGAAGGGTGTTAAATTTGTTTAGTAAAGCTCCTTTTAATCTGAGGTGGAAGAAGTATTCACACTCTTGCGTTTGTGTTCTGCTTGTTTACCTGGCACTGATGAGTCTGTCAGGGGTGGAGGAGGAGGGCTGACTGGAGCTTGTGTGCTCACTGCCTCATACAGCCAGTCAGCCGGAGTCTGGGGACCCACCACGGAGGCCGCTTCAGGGCTTTGCTGCCCTCTGCTCCCAGGAGAGGCAAACACGACATTTGGCCTCACCGGAAGTTCATTATCAACCAGGTTCTTGTCGACCCGACGTGACCCTTGGGGCTCTGGAGTCGGTGCTGTTACTGTCTCTGCTGGGAGTTCAAGCTGTGAAGCAGAGGAGAAGCTTAGATCAGTGTTCAGTAACACTGCTTATATTTTTCAAGGCTACAATATAGTTATTGCATAATTCTGATTATTTTAAATCAACAGACTCATAACCAGATCAACATAACTAGGTCTGTCTAGACTGAAAATTTAAAGTAGATTTTTACACATCCATTTAGGAAAATGGATCAAGTCTATTATTCTTTCCAAATGAGATAAAAGCCGCGCTTACTTGTATGTTTTCCTCCTCTGGGAACTCTGTGGAGAGGACTTCTGGTTGGATTTCCGCGGATGGAAAGACAGAGTTTGGTAGAAATTCCATTGCGTCTTCCTGATCACAAATCTGATTCAGTAATTTGCTTTCCAGAGCTGTATCATAAGAAACAAAGAGGAAACATAATTAGAGAAGTTGTCCTTTGCTCATCACGTGAAGTAATGACGATTGTAAAAAGTGGCTATAGCTATTTGTGTATCACTTCTCAAGTGGTTGCAAGGTAAAGGTAAGATCGTAGAGTTGTTGGAACTTGTTTTCTTTCACTTTTGATAAAGCTAGGTTAAACAAACATCTCAGTCTGCACCTGAAAGGACAGAAACGACATTATTTGCTTACTGGGAAGTTTCCTGAAGTCATCGATGAGGTAGACGTGCTCTTCATGAGGATCAGAGGCAATAACGTTCATCTCAGCCTCGAACCATTCATACTGAAAGTCATCCTTGTCCATGACTCCTATAGTAAACATCTCTATCCCTTCGTCGTGGGCCTCTGCTGCTGTTTCTTCAAAATTCATGATGTCACGTTCGTCGGCATTCCCATCCGTTAAAACAACAGCCACTTTCCTCACACCGGGCCGCGAGGCCTGGAACAGCAGGTTGGCTCGATGGATGGCACTACCCGTGAAGGTACCCTCGCCGATGTACGGCATCTTTCTGACGGCGTCCTTGATTTCGTCCTGGTTGAGCTGCAGCTCCAGACTGACTACCACCTTCACCACGTGGCTGTAGAGCACCACGCCGATACGACTGGCATCTTGGCTCACCGACACTCGGTCAATAATAGCGGTTACAAAGTCCTTAACCAACTCAAAGTTTTCTGGTCCTACACTCTCTGAGCTGTCTATCACAAAGACCAGCTCCAGCGGGCCCTCTCTGCACTTGAGACCACAGCCTGGGGAACAAATATAAGACCTAATGGTAAAAAACTGCAAGGGTAGATATGAAAAAACATGAATAACTGTAAAACAAAGCACTGTGTCTGTGCATCGTATAGTTTTACTTGCTAAAACATTAGCTCCCAACTATGCAGCATAAAAAAGATCATGATAAAATGTGTATTTTACCACAGATTTCCCGTATAATCCTGATTACTTCCTCTCTCTGTGAACAGAAAATAAAGAAATTAGATCTCAAATTCTAATGTTATGATATAAAGCTGAGTATCATTTGTGCCAGTTACTTTACTTACTGTCAGCCCTGGTTCCCCCTTTTCTCCAGGTCGCCCCTATAAAGTTAAATTAAATGAAGTACATGGTGACCTTATGTATAGGATGTTCCAGTCCATTTGGCACCAAATGGTATCAGCAAACATTCATTATATTTTAAATAGACTTCATGCTATTAGAGTTCATGCTATGAGCTAGTATAGCTATTGCTAAGAGATTCAAAGCCTGTGTTCGTCACGTGTCTCAGAAACACTTCTTCAAATCGTGCTGAAACTTAAAGATACTCCTACTTCAGAGTAGGACCTGAGAGCTATTTTGAAGTTTGAAATTAGCCGGATTAGGTTGGATTAAAGACCTGGGGTTGGATGTCTGACCAAAAAGGTATATTTAAAATGTATAATGTAAAGTACAATTAGTGTAGTTTTCCATTATATTTAGCCTCGCCTTTATCTGACCCCACCAACCATTTCCGGGTTTTAGGACTCATTCCTGCAACACTCTATTATAACAGTGGTGATTATAGCGCCAGTTTCTTTTTTTGATACTACTACTACTCTCTGAATTCAGAAACCAGTCGATCCTATTGAGGTTAAATTGAAGTTTGTGTTGGCCTGAAAAAGGTTGATTGGAGCCATTTAACACATTTTTCCCAACGTGGAAATCAACACCTCTGTTGTGCTATCTGAACCTTCCTTTATAGTTTCCATTTGACATGAAATGAGGAAGACATCAGTCCCTAAAAGAAGAAAATGCTAAGTTACCATCGATCCAGTAGATCCAGGTTCTCCATAGTCTCCTTTGTCTCCTTTCTTTCCTCGGTCTCCAGTAATGCCTCTATTACCCTGTGTGCATTTATTTGAAAGTACTCTTTATTAAAGCAAATTTAAAGCATTGGTAATCAGAGCCAATATGCCACAGGTCATTCAAACATTGGCACATGCAGTAGGCTGTATCGTTTGTACCTTCTCCCCTGGAAGGCCATCGCCTGGCGCACCCCGAGGACCCATTGGCCCCTGAAACCCGGGTTCCCCCTAAGAATAAAGATTGATGAATTGGTAAGCATGAAGAGTATCATTACTGTTGAGTAAAGTCCATGGAGTGAAACACCATAGATAGATTGATTGATTTGAACTCAAGATGGTCATCTTAGCAAGATAAGACAATGGACCAAAACCGTCAGCTGGGTCCTGAATCCTCAATAAAAATACATTTGTGATCCCATCAGCTTGACTGACACCATACCAGCCTTGCCAAGTGTTTTTTATTACCTACCTTTGGACCCTGGATACCCTCTCCTTGAGGCCCTGGCATGCCTGGTGGACCAGGCTGACCTGTAGAGCCCTGGGAATACAATGCATCGGAGCAATTGTAGAGTTATAAGGCTCATTTCATTATGACATGCAAAGGAAATAGTTTAGAAGAACAATAGAAATTTTTTAACTCCCACACACTGACCTTTGGTCCATAAAGTCCAACTCCTGGAGGACCTGATGGCCCTGGCACCCCTGTTAAGCCTCTGTCACCCTGACACACAAAATGGACAAAACTAATTTGGCAGGCCAACAATTTATTGTTCCGTTTCCACTTCCAGTCGGTATCGCAGACAACACTAAACACAAGTCAAGTCTTCATTTTGTTTCACATATAAAAATTCCTATACATGAATTCATGCCTCACCTTTGGTCCCAGTAGTCCTTTCCCTTCAGGTCCCATCTCTCCTTGCAGTCCTGGTAAGCCAGGCAGTCCCTAATGATGACGGAAAAGACGTTCCTTTACAAACCTTTTTTTCTTATGAATGTGGGGATAATTCAATTGTACACCTAATTTCTGACTGTTTCTTCTCACCTGTGGTCCTGGTAAGCCATCTCCCTTCATTCCTGGAGGCCCCACAGGTCCAGTATTTCCTTTATTACCCTGAAGTAAGAATAGATGATCAGCTTGCATGACACTGCTACACAATACACTTTATACTTTGGTGTTCATGTTACCTTTGGTCCAACAATTCCTATTCCAGGTTCTCCAACAAGTCCAACTGGTCCTACAGGCCCAGACTCCCCCTGTAAAATGAAAAACAACACTATAATTAACATTAATGTATATTGACTGGCTCATAATATAAGCAATACAATTTATTTATTCATACACCCCTTACAAACGATGTTTTGTGTTATGTAATTTCCAAACATAGTTGCGGTAAGTACATATTAACCTGGTCATGCCACCCAAATATTGTGTGTAACCAAATGTTTAAAAACTTAGTGCTGACGAAAATCAGCAGTCAATCCTGTACCCTTGCTGTGTGCATGCATGCTGCAAGTAAAACTTATTGAAAAGACTCCAGCGACTCTGTGTGCACACAAAATACTGGCTCTGTGTACATACAGTTATCTCGTGTGCATGAACGAACCAAAACGTGGGAATGAATTGTATCACGCGATAGCATCTTGGTCGCTCAGTTTGTAAGAATGAAAGCCATTCATTTAGCTTACATTCCTACAAACACATGACAGTGAAAGTGAGCACACCTGAACGGCTGATTGTAATATCAATTTATATTAGACAGACTCCACTGATGTCAGTTAGAGTAAGCAGACACCCTGTGTGTGTGTGTGTTTACTGTGTGTCATCACCTTTTGCCCCGGTAATCCACGCCCAGCAGCTCCTGGTAGCCCCATCATTCCTGGACTCCCAGGCTCTCCCTAAACAAAAGAGTCAGTGAAACATTCTAGATATTAAGCTGCGAGCAAATAAAATCTTGCATCAAGACCATGCGGAGCAAACGTGCCATCTCTTTTCTCAATCGTAGCACATCGTAAGACACCTTTTGTCTCAGCAGCTTCAATAAAGGAGGCCTTCATGAGTACAGATACAAATATTTTGCATTAAAGCTGCTTACAGGTTATTTACCAGTGTATTAGGCAAGTATTAACAATCTGACCTTTTCAATGCAAGTATTTGATAAAGAATGACATTCATTTAGTGGTTTGTCCTGAGCATTAAGTGTGGAAGCCTCTGATTTATGATGAATTAAACAATATTACTATTACAAGCAGCAGTGTCTTCACGATTATTAACAACAAATGTGTTTAAAAGTCTAAAATCGTGTAATTTAACATTAGATTCAGAACTATTTTTTTATACTAACAATGGATCTAATGAGTTTATAACCTGACTCTGCAGTTACAGCTAACAGAGTGTTTCAGCCTCTTTTAGCTCATTGTTTTTGTTTCACTGCTCGCAACTTTCCTTTTTTTCCCCTGTCTTACCATTCTTTCTCTGTTTACATCAAAAAAGTTCATATAAACCTGCTGCACGCTACCTGGAGCACCAAACAGCAGAGAGATATATATTTAGTCACTGGAGACATAAAGACAACATGAGGTATCACCTTTTTTATAAATTGTCAACAACTTTGTTGTGATGATAAATACATTCAAGCTTTTTTGAATCTGACAACATAGAAAGAAATATTATCTGAGTAATCTTCTTTTAGTCTTGCAGGTTAAAGCTTTAAACAGAAATCCTGTGTTACCAGCAAGGTTTTTAGCCTTTGCCACTTTTTGTGTTGTTTTTTGAGTTGTGAGTGAAATACTGTAAATCCTGTTGTATGAAGATTATAATCAACAAAACGGACACAAGATTTTATGACCCACACTCTTTTAGGAGTTTGTTGGAGTGTGCAGGTGGTAAAAGCCACAACAATGAGCTTAAATAGGCTAGAAAGCTCTACAGCGTTGCTTTATGGATGAAATGACAGTGTTTAATGTTCACTTTCACACTTATCAACCTCATTTTTTTAGCAGCAGTGTGTAGCTGATTTTATAATACCACTACAGTGTTATTAATGTCAACGAGCGGGCGGGGAAACTTGTATTTAACATACCTTAGCGCCAGCAGGTCCAACTGGACCTGGAGCCCCTGAAAGTCCTCTTGGGCCACGGTCACCTCTGTCTCCCTGTGGAAAAACGCATACACATGACATCATACATCTCAGTCCCTCTGGTAACAAAAAGGTATGGCATATAGAAAGTAGTGATTGATATTTACTCATGAGTGACATGTATGTTGAAATCAAATAGGTCAATGTAAAAACTCTAGTCTAAGTTAAATACAATGATTTGGTTAGTCAGCTTTCCGTGTACAGGAAAGTCAATGAAGCTATTGTGAATACAGGTATGTAAATATGTACCTAAACTACTGAAGAGTGAGGAAATATTGACTGCAAAATGTGTTTTTACACAGGATATCCTCTAAGAGACTATAATAATATTTGTTCAGCAGCCGCCTACGATACAAGGTTACCTTTTCTCCAGGGATGCCTTTCCCCGGTGCTCCCTCGAGGCCTCGCAGACCTGGCACACCCATTTCTCCCTGGATAAAACAGCAGATCAAACTGTGTCACAACATTAAATTAAACATTTTTAAGTGAATCACAAACTAGCTGAGTAACGATGGACAGATAAAACTATGTTTGATGTAGTGAAATGAAGCCAATGCAGAAGTGCCAAAAAACTGCAGTTCCTTGAACGGCCACTTGAGGCTGGCTACAGAATGAGTCAGTCTCCAGAAGCCTCTATGTTAAAATGTCAAACTTCACAGCAGAAATAAGCATGCTTACAGCCTGGTACAAAAAACAGTTTTGGTCTCTACAGCTAATTTCCCCATTTATGACAACTGTACCGCATCTGAATTTTTATAGAACTCACCTGTTCAAATTATATTAAGGCTTAAAGTTATGCAGAATTAACAACATGGTTGCTTTGATGGACAGTTAGGTTTCGGTACAGCTAATTTTCTTTTATCCGTGTCCGTCCTTCACTCAATATGATATAATGTTGGCACAAAGTGATCACAAGCGGCAGAGCAGGTTTGAGTGGGCATTCAGCTTCAGGAGGGGCAGAAGTGCGGTACCAGGTGAGTTCATTGACACAGCTGGAGCTCATTGTACAATCACTCTTTCCTTTAAATACAGTGGCTTACTTGTGCCTAAAAAGCTGGAGAACCAGAAGAACAAGTCACGGACAGATTATTTCCGTGGAAATATTTGTGTGCGGAAAGGTGTGCTGGTGATTGTGCTGAGAAACCTGCTACACAACAGATATTATACACAATGCAACTCATTCCTATGTCTGACAAACAATGAGCTGGGGCACTTTCTTGTTGCCGAACCACATGGGCGATGGAGTGGAGCAATATCGTGCTAAAAAGTGGCAGTTTTATTGTTTTGGACAAATTTTGACCTTGTAATTTTTTAATTGAATTGACCTCCAATCACTGACTCACCTTAGACCCAACAGCTCCATCCTCACCGGGAATGCCAGGTATCCCAGCAGCTCCGTCAGGTCCTGGCTCCCCCTAGAAGACATGAACATACATGAACTCAAAAACTTTAGGTCCCACTGTTCATTCAATTCAACATGTTTGAGTTTGGTTTGGTCTTACCTTTGGTCCTGCCTCACCAATACCTCTTTCTCCCTGAGGTCCAGACTCTCCGGGGAAACCCTGGTCACCCTGTGAAGCAACACAAATCACTGAAAGTCACATCAGGCGATGTGAGAGGAAATGTAAATGTGGCAAATGAGCCAGTATTGATTCTAGGCTAAAGGTTGACACCAGCAGACCAGCTCCCCCAAAGGTTTTCCTCACTAAAGTCAATTCAATGAACAATATATTGGACTATCTGAGACTACAGCTGACTGTTGTGTCTTTATTTTCACAGAAACATCGCCCACTCCACCAAGTGGCAACCTCCATGGCTCAGTGTGTCTTAGATAGATAAGTAAGGGGTTCGCACCCAGGAAAAAAGTTTGGGAACCACTGGGCTACAGGGGAACCGATGACAGTATGGTATGGTAACTGCAACAACTTAGACTGCATTTCTCTACAGAGGAGTACAGTGAAGTCAAGTCCAAAGCAGTGTTAGTGCCCATATTAACCAAAGCGGCTCTCCATACAGAGCGTGCCGTGGTGCAGAGCTCAGATCTGCTGTGACAGTTTTGGCATCTGTTCTATTATTTTCCGCGTGCCACGATTTGGCAAGAAAACACGCTGCGGGCCAATAAAAACCAAGAAAAAAAAAAAGATTTGGAGAGACGCAGCTTATACGAAGTGTTCTATGCAGGCTCAAACACATTGTCATCTAGTTGCTTTTAACAGACAAAATCCTGCTTTATTTTATGTACGTTTGAAGAACAAATTGCCTTACTTTGATCCAAAAATGTGCTTTGTTAAAAATAGAGAGAAGAATGATGCCTGCTATCGATAACCCATTAAAGATCAACAGATTAAAAAGTAACTAATACTCTGAGGAGTTTTTGAGAAGAAACTTTGTATTTAAGTATTTTTTAACACCAGTAGTTTTACTTGTAGTTGAGTAATGAACCAGTACTTAGTTACCAAACTGACCAAAAGTATTTTTTACTGAATTCAACCGTCCATTTATAAGAGGAAGAAGAAGAAAAGAAAATGTTTAATGTATCAGTCTCCACTGTAAATAATACAAAAGCCACAGTGTAAACTCTCTTCTGATACTCTGCTACTAACCTTTGGTCCAACTATGCTCAGTCCAGGAGGTCCTCTGGGACCAGAAGGTCCAACTGGCCCTAGGTCCCCCTAAAGCCAGAGAAACATCAGAATATATAATATAGTTGCACAAATAAAGAAGGTAGATAGGTTGAAGCAAATTCCTACATCTTCATCGGACTTGCCTTTTCTCCTTGGAGGCCTGCCCCTGGAAACCCAACCAAACCTGGCAGCCCGGGGCCTCCTGTGTTTCCCTGAAGGTCAGACAGGTGAGAGGTCAGACGGGTCATCCTTTATACGTCTGCGATCCCAACCATGTTTAACACTTAACCATACCTTATCGCCTTTGTGCCCGATTCCTTGAAGTCCACGGCTGCCCTTGGGACCTTCATACCCCCTGTCACCCTGTAAGAGACACACTGGGAGGGTTAAGAATAACATATCACACTGGCATCAACACTCAGATCATACAACCATAATCTGAATGATACATTTAATATATTAGGATATAGTGCAGTTACATTTGAATAGCTTCACATAATGATGTGGTTGTAGTTAACCAGCTTCATCCTAGAACTTACCTTGGGCCCTGGGAGACCTTCACCTGGAAACCCTGGGGCTCCTTGCATCCCTGCTGGCCCTGATGGCCCCTAAACACATCACCAAGACAGTAAATGTTACATACTGAATTAACATTAAATTAGTGATTATGAACCAGAAATATGGTTAGAAAACCCGGGTCTTTGGATCTTAACTACAAGTGTAGTATTACAGCTGTATGTTTTTGCTGTCCTCTTTAGCTCTGCCCAGGTGTGCCACATCTGCCTTGCTCATTAAGGTGCACCTGGCCTGAGAATGAGGTACTTAAAAGCTCCTGTGGCAGCATCAGAAGAGCAAGGCTTCTGGCATGGGGTCTATCTCTCAGTCCGAGAGTTTGCGGTTCTTGTTTTGACTTTGTTCATTTGAGTAGTTTTGATTTATTGTCTTGAATGTTTGTATGATTTGGTTAATCTTAAAAGTGGCTTTTCTGTGGTTGGTTTGGATCAGTGGTGGAATGTTGTTTGTCCCATAGTGCCACCTAGAGGGTGAGGCATGGGACTACCCATGCAGATGCCTTCATTTCACAGAGATACATGGTGTGTGTGTGTGTCTGTGCTACTCAACACATTTAAAGTTACATTTGACACAGTTTTGCAAAACTCGACAGCTCAGAGGAACCGTCACAGAAAAAACAAGCAGCCAATATTCAAACAACTTCATTCAAATTCAAAGTTCAAGTTCAAGATCAGAAATTCAGTTCAGGTCCAAAGATCAGGCTCCTGTAAATCTGGTTATTTAAATTTGATAGAGAATGAAATAAATCACCAATGCATGCTGAAATACAGAAACTTAGTGACACTCTCGAAGATGACATCTCTTTGGCACAGTATGGGGTGATGGTAACTTGGTTTTGTGAACTCACCGGTGTCCCTGGTTCACCCCTTCCCATTGGTCCAGGAGAGCCTGGTCTTCCTTGGTTCCCCTTGTCACCCTGAAAAATAAAGTTTACAGATCAGAGAAAGTACAAAGGACACACATTGATAGGAAAATGTTCGTGATGAAATCAAATACTAAACCGAAACTAAATTTACTTTGGGACCGGGGAATCCAATGCCGTTATCTCCTGGAGGTCCGGGTGCACCCCTCACTCCTCGGTCACCCTTTTAGGGGAAGAAAGAAGAAACATACAAATATGGCTTTAACGTGGCTTTAACCTAAAAACATACTGATCCACTCGATTTATTAGAATATTTATTGCCAGAGTTCTTACTTTAGATCCAGATGGCCCCTCTAGACCCTGGTCTCCAGGTCCTCCCCTGGCTCCCTGAGACAGGAACAAAACAGGAAAGAGCAAATAAATACACATGATGACATAAATAAATAAATAAATCAAAGGGTTTTAATATAAAAACACAAACTCTACAAATTTTAACATTAAGAACCAGTCAATACTCTGCTACCAGACCAGACTCCTTTGACAAAAACAGAAACATTTAAAGTAATAATAAAGTATGTGATGCGTGACTGTGCATCCTTATGAAAGCTGCTCAGTGTTGCATGAACTTAGATCACTTCAGTGGCTTCCAATAAAATACAGATTTGACTTGTTCACTGTTTATGAATCACTTCATGGTCCTAAATACATCTCTGACCTGCTCACTGCGTACAAACCCTCCAGAACCTCCAGATCTTCTGTCTGAGTCTGTGTGGACTTTTTTATTCATCTAATTCATGTTGGAACAAAAGGCGTTTTTATTCCCATGGAGGTTCTGCTTTATTATCTGTCCTTCACAGACCACGGTCTCTGGAGATCAACTGCAAAGACCAGATTAATAGCCAACACAATGCAGAAATCTCCAGTCCCAGAGTGGCTGTAAAGCAGGGAAGGCTCTAGGAAGTAGACTTGAGTAAACTTTTGACAGTGTGTGCATAGGTAGATTTCATGGGAACTGGAGACAGATCAGAAGGACGTAAAACCTAATGGCACTCTGACGATGGCTGCTGTTGTTCTACTGATGCTGAAGGGGGCAACAAGCATTTAAGGAGAGAGGGAATGGATAACATGTGCCCAAATCCTAATCCTCTGGGACAACGTCTGCTCAAAGACTACAACCAAACATTGCAAGCTTGGATTCCCTGCTTAGAAAGGCTACATTAGGAGAGGGATAAGACCTAATCCACAGCTCACATTCCACAAGTGCAGAGCAGGAGATGGACTCAGAGTGTGTGGCTTTTGCTGCAGCACTGATTGTTTCAGCACGGATGTGGGGGGACACAGGAATCTTTCAATTTGACCACACACCCTTTCAGGTATGAAGAGTTTTTAAATTAAAATGTATATTTCACACATGTGCTACATGATACCCCGAGAACATGAACCACACACTTTGATGGTTATTCTTTAGAAGGACAGGTCAACATTTGGAAAATGCACTTATTCAGTTTCTTTCTGAGAATAAGACGAGTCTGAGTCTGTGTTAAGTACAGAGCCGAAGTCTGGACGTAGTTAGCCTAGCTTAGCATAAAGACTGAAAGCAGGGGGAAACAGCTAGCCTAGCTCTGTGCAAAGTTTAAAAATACCAACACACTTGCTATCTTGTTTGTTTAACATATATGTGAATAGAAATGTTAGAATAAATTTATATTTTTAGGGGGGCCATGCTGGAACTATTTACTACTATCCACCCAGTATTTCTAAATATATCTCCACTTATAGCACATGTTGCCAGATACTGTCAGTGTGCTCTGTACAGGCACGAAACCTGGCAACCTCTGTTTGTGTAAGGTTCAACAAATATGATAAAATGTGTCGCTAGGTGTATTTTTAACTTTAGACAGAGGAAGGCTAGCTGTTTCCCCCTGTTTTCAGCCATTATGCTAAGCTAGGCTAAGAACATCCAGCTCTGTATTTAACACATAGACATGAGATTTTAAAGAGTATTTGTTAGGATCATGCCTATTTAAATATTTAACCTAACACACTATATGATACTGGTATGGAGTGACAGCATTGTGAGTAACAATAAAACATAACATGGCGGTTACAGTTTGTGTCCTCTGAGTTTAGACTGAACTGCATTCCTGGAGCTGATTTGGGTTTTCTTTACATTTCAGTGCCCTCCATGTAAATATTATCTCAGCCAAGCTGCTGTGGTGCCAACACGATGACTGTTTGTTGTCTGTCTTAACTTTGACATGAATTATAAAGATTTCTTTATTGTTGTTGAATCTAAATGATATACTCTGTGACTGTGGATCCATACGTTGTGAAACATTGTACATGTTAATGAAAGTGGTTGCCAGAATTGACTCATTCAAAATGATTACAAAGCATCAGAACTGTGTTCTGTGTGAAGGAAGTCATCTGAGCTCAGACTCGATCGATTATTAACAGGATAAAAAGTTTAAAACATCACCTGCTCTCCTCTGGGGCCTCTGGGGCCAGGAGGACCGCCTGCACCCTAAGAAAAGACATCAATCACCATATTCACTTATAGTGCGTAAAGTACCACAAAAATAAGTCATTATGGCAATCAATAAGAAAATAACAAAAATGTTATGAAACCTACGTGTTCTCCCTTTTTGCCGGCAGCACCACATTCACCCTGTTCTCCCTGCAAAGATACAGGTAAGTGAAGTTTAAAGCAAACATCTTTCTAATCTGACAACAGCTGAGATTCATAATTAATGAAACTGAATATGTGTAGAATAGCAAAAAAAATAATAATATTCATACATACCTTTTCCCCTTTGCTGCCATGTCGACCCTATAGATAGAAAAAGAATGACAGTAATCAGTCCACCAAACATCATGATACTGTAAGTCAATCAACCAACATCAAACCACTAATTGTGATGGGACCACAGGAGATTTCATAGACTGATATTTATCTAATTGTTTCATATATATTCAGAAAATTGGATCCAATCCATAGAATTTCTATAGATGGTTTTATTTGGTGAGTGATAATGCTGTCACCGTCCAGTTTGTAGACACCATTTTGAGACCTGACAAGCTTTGGATTATCATGAGAAATCTTAACTGAGCTCCTATTCTGTCATGTAAAGGTAACACAGTTAGATTTACCTTTGAATTTAGGTAGAAACGCACTTCTTGTGACATTGAGTGTGACATGAAAATCAATTAATACCTCTTTAATGTGCAAGCACAGGCATCAGGAGGTGATTAGCCTAGCTTAGCATAAAGATCGGAAGAGGGAAGCAGCGAGCCTGGCTCTGTCCAAAGTTTAAAAAGTATTTCTTGGGTTAAGACAGCTGGGCGTAGACACTTTTTGCAGTCACATAGTGCCTGTACAGAGACCTGTGCTCAGTGACTCTATCTGCCAACCTGTGCTGCTATAGCAAAGAAGTACTGGACAGACGGATAAACTGTTGTTCGTCAACAGTACAGCAGATAACTACGCATCTCTGTTTGTGGACAGTTTAATAGGGAAGAGATACAATGTGCTAATTTGAGAGTTTTAGGGGTGCTAGGTGTATTATTTTTTTACTTTGGAGCGAGCTAACCCAGCTAGTTAGATATTTCGCCTCGCTTCGAGGTTATTATGCTATGCCAGGCTAAAATACTGCATAGACAAGAGTTTCATGAATGCATTTCTTAAAATGTAGTTTCATTATCATGTTAAATGTGGTAAAACACTTAAATTAAAGATAAATTTGATATTTACCTGAAGCCCCTCCATTCCTGGACGTCCGTTAATGCCAGATTCCCCCTACAGTGACCGAGCCCAGACAAAACAACACATCAAACGACACTTCATAGTTTCTTTTTGTTACCAGCGCTGGATTAAGGACACAATAGAGACTTACACGAGATCCCTTTGGACCTGGAGCTCCATCAGACCCCGGCTCGCCTGGTTTCCCCTACATGAAAGTAAAGAGAGAGATTGTGCCGAATGAGAATATTTGGGCCCCTTTTTAGTTTGGATTCTGTGTATGAATAGGCATACATATGTGAGGTAGGTCACTCTCAGTTCAACCTGTCTGTAACCCCCTGTCCAACATAAACCTCCACCTCAGTGCTGCAAGTTCTCAGATCATTGCAGCCTATGTGTTTGCTCATGTTTAATCTTCCATCCTTGACCTTTGCTTCTCTGCAGCAGCGCTACCAGTGAAAACAGCCCTTTCAGCTGGCCCATTCACCACCTGCTACACTTGCATTGTGGGAAACATGTCCTGCTCTTTCACATCTTTTCCGTGTAGTGCTTTGGATGCAGGCCAGATGCACCTGCTGGTGGAGGCCTCTAGCAGGTGCTGAGGCTGGGAGAATACCAGGGATATTCAGGGATAACAGGCCACTGTGTGAGGCTTACTGAGCTCTGTGCGGCTGAGGAAGAGAGTCTCAACCTGCAGCCAACATACACTTCAACAGCTGGGCAGTAAATTGGTACAGAATAATGTCATAATGTACCCAAAAGAGGAGGATATCAGACCAGTCCAGTAGCTCATTCCCAGTACTTTGGTCAAACAAATATTCATGGGCAATATGGCCTAAATCTATATCAACATAGTTTGACCAAACAATCCCAAATCAAGGCCCATTGACTAGCCTTTTCAACCGTAGCCAAGGGTCATAAGAGCTACTAAACTTGCATGTCAACCAAGCGGTAACCTCTGTGGCTGTAAAATGAAGTGCCAAAAACTGCAGTTCCTCAAACGGCCACTTGAGGCTGGCAACAGAACGAGCCATCTCCATAAGTCCCCATGTTAAAATGTCCAACTTCACAGCAGAAATAAACATGTTTACAGCCTGGTACAAAAAACTGTTTTGGTATCTATAGCTAATTTCCCCATTCATGACAACTGTACTGAGGGTGAATTTCAATTTAACTCACCTATTTAAATTATATTAAGGCTTAAAGTTATGCATATTAACAGCATGGTTGCTTTGGTTGACAGGTGGGTGTCATTACAGGTGGCTTGTTTGAGCACCCAGGCTTCATTCAGCTCACCTCAGGTCCACAGATGATCCACGTCTTTGTCCATTTTTAGATTAACCAGAAGGCGGCAGAGGCAGGACTGTCAACATGTACAAGTAAATTAAGCATCTGACTTCCTCTCATACATCATTCACTTTTATTTTATTTCCACGCTCCTCCTATAGCGGAGCTTAGTTGTGATCCCCTTCCGACTGCCTCCACCCATATGTTTACTCTACTATACACCATCATTTCTTCTTTTGGCTGCTTTCCAGGCTTTTTGTTTTCCCGCCACTTCTCATATCTAACAGGGCCTACATTCCTCAGCCTCGACCTTGCATGCACCGATAAGCAGAACACATCCTCTGTTGACACCATTGTTTCTGACCGTGCTACCATCCATAAAAAAAAAAAAAATCTTCAATCTATACTGTCTGGTCTGGTTGGCATTCACAGTAAAGTAAGCACAAAATTAGTACATCTGAGTATAAAAAACAGTACAACAATGTGTTTAATATTTATGTGTATCAAGGAGTATTACCCATAGTTTATCTATATATTAATATATTTGAGTCTAACACAGATTGTGTTAAAGATGTTAAAGACTGGTTAAGTTAAGTTAATTTAAGTTGAGTTAAGTTAAGTTGAGTTGAGCTGAGTTGAGTTAAGTAAGGTTAAGTTGAGTTAAGTTAAGTTAATAGGTAGTTTTGGATATTTTCAATGCTATAATAAACTCACCGGGCCTCCAGGGTGACCCCTCTCCCCTCTCTCACACAGACAGCTTTTTGGCTGTGGGCACTGAAATAAAGACAAAGGCAAAGAGCAAACTCTAAACAAAATATGCTAAAGCAAAAACAGAATGCTAATGCAATAAGAACAATATCAAAGGACGACATAAAATAACACAGAAAATGATCATGTGAGTGAATAATCACGGGGATGATATTCGTGATAAATCTCATAGTACTTACTCCAGTTTTGACAATTGTGTTCTGAGAAAACCAAAAAAAACAAACAGAGAGTTAGTTATAGTCCAATCCTGCAGAAATAATCTGGATACACGTTTGTGTATTTATGCATCATCATATCTGGTAATTTCTATTCAAAGACACCCTGAGCTTTCATTGTCAACAAAAACAGTACTTTCAATCACTTCTATCCATCATCTTTGAGTGTATAAACTTACATTTTTTTCATTGTTTATCTATATTTTCATCTGTTTTAATTGATCTTCATTCTGTGTTGTCATTATGAATGCAGACTGCAACAACATCAGCAACAACTATGCAACCTGAACTCAAACATAACTGACCAGTTCACTGAAGAGTTTGTCCTCCAGCCGGGGGTCGGCGAGGCTGAGGACGTGCTGCTGTGGGGGGGCGCTGGCGATGGATCGTAGTTTTGACCCCATGGGACCGTCCTTCAGCAGGCCCGACAGCCTGATGGTGAACACTCTGATGTTGTGCTGTTTGGCCTCAGCAGCAGCCGACACAGCACTGGGGCTGCGTGGGTGATCTGTTCCGTCTGTCATCAACAGCGCCACCCTCAGGCTACTGGGAGACGTCTCACGGGTGAACACCTGGGTGGCGTTGGTGATGGCATAGGCGGAGTAGGTGCCGTGGCCGATGAAGGTCATGGAGGCCACCCTGCTCTGGAAGACGTCCAAGTCCTGCCAGTCTCTGAAGTTGTGCTCCACTGATACAGTGCTGCTGTACTGCAGAGCGGCCAGGCGCAGACGCAGGTGCCAGCCGGTCGAGTGGAGCTGCATGAGCTTGGTGCTGAAGCGCAGGATGAACTCCTTCTGTCGCTCAAACAGCAAAGATTTGGCTTTCTCTGAACTGTCGGCGATGAACATGATCTCCACCGGGCAGATCAACGCTAAACAAGAGGCAAAACACAGCAGGGTTATATTTTGGTAGCAACCAGAGTAAATTATTACATTTAAAACCAACTGTTCCATTAACAATGGTCCCATCACCCATCCAACACTGTGGTCCAGAACAAGATATCTTGACCACTATTCACTCCTACTGATAGCAAACCCTTTCGGTCAATGACATCTTGAAAACCAATAAAACATCACCAATAAATTGTTCCTATGAATATTATTCGAAGAATATATTATATAATATCATGAGCAACAACTTGTAAATTTACGTGTGTTGGCCTCAAAAGTCCACCACTGGAAGGGCTCGAAATTCAACAAAGTTGGATAATATGATCCCCAAAAGATTCAAGAATTATTTTGTTTACATTGTTCAACTGCTACAGCACAAAGCCAGCCTGAATATGTGAAAGAGATGGAGATGACAGCTGGTTTAATCAGGTTTCTTGTTGCTCTGAACTGTTTCTTATTATGGAAGCTCGCAAAGGCCACAGCAGTGTCAACTCAGAGTCAACTACTTGGGTATTAACGGTCATTGGGATTACGTTGCCATGGATTACTTGATGATGATGTTCTCTCATGATAACCAGTCCTCTATTAAGTCATTAAAGTATGTGTGGTCTAGCATAAATGGTTTCTTAGACAAGTGCTCCACAGTTAAGATTCAATGCATTTTGAATTAAAAATGTTTTGAGATGTTTAAAGAGAAATTTTGTGGATGTATTTAACATGTAAAGTAGTGGACCGGGTGTGTACATATCTGCGTGCACGATGCTGCTGACTATATGGGAAGAGACTGCTGGTAATGCTCGCTGTGGCATGCTGTCTGCAGGCCCCCGAAAATGTGCACTACACATCTCATCCATCCATTCACACACTCACATTCATACCCTGCTAATATTATTACACACTGATGGTATTGGCTGCCAAGCAAAGTCCATGTCCATGCAGCTAAAAAAACATATGAGCACGGCACGGAGTCGGGGATGGAGCCAAACCACTGATCATCTGGTTAGTGGACGACCCACTCAGAGCCACTCAGTGTTCTTAAATACCAACTATACTACAACTGACTCCTTTAAATCTCATGTAAAGATCAAGTTTTCTGACTGACTACCATGACATTTTCCTGCAATTAAAAATTAATTACTATTAAGTTATTGAACACTTAACACACACTTAGTACTTATAATAATTGTACACATTCATGTCCCATTAATACATGTTACTAACTCTTAACTTTAACCTGAAGTTTTTGTACTTTCTCATGGACTGTGGCTAATCTCTCTCACATGCTGTAAGATTTCATTGAGTTGCTTCTTTTTGGACTGCTGTATCAAAGTGAAATGTACAGTATACACATTGATACTGTGTTATAATTTCATGGTTATTAAAAACACTTACTTTTAGCCTCGTTATTGATGACCTGGTTATCATCTCTCTGTCCTTTCCTCCTTCTCTTTTGGCATCTGGTTGGGCTCGACAGGGCCAAAGTAAGGATCAAAACCTTTAGGAGCCACCACATAGTCATCGTTCAGTGCAGCTGCTCAGCCTGGGAAAATATATAGAGAATATTATATCAGCATTTGTGGTAAATGTTGCTTCTTTGAGACCAAAGAGCAAAGCAGCATCACTTCGATCCAAGAGTAGCAACCGCTGCAGACACAAGAGGGAGACAACACTGCAACGACTGCTCGCAGAAGAATTCCTTCAGTATGGTGTGATGATGTTAGACGGCACTACAGCTCTCTGCTCCCTGTTATAACTGAGGTCACACTTTATAATCACAGCTGCTGTTTGTCATTATCACCTCTACCTCTGCAGCTGCATCTGCTTTTACCACTTAGTACTATATACTACTAATAATACTACTGTTGGTGTTATGAATGCTTCTAATACTGCTGCAACTACACCAAATGCTGCCATTACTGCTACTATTAGTACTACCACTGATACTGCTAACATCACAACTACACTCCAATGCTGCTTATAGTACTGCGAGTATATTAGAGTTGTGTATATACAGTGAGACAATATAAAGCCGTTTATCCTGTGGTAATTACTCCTTTAATAATTGTAGTTGCATGTGAGGTCACTGTGGGTAATGTTGCAAATCAATAAGCAGGATTTATGACAGTACTGGATCTTATAGGATTTTTTGTGTCAATGTGATAAAGTAGCTTGATTTTTCAGGTATGTAATTTGATGTATTGTATGCAGTCAAAAACAGAAATTAATGTTTGGTTACTTTATCCAATATCTCAACTGATTTTATACCACAATATATATTGATTTTGTGATATAAAGTTATTTTTTAAGGATTTTATTTATCGCCCACCCATAATCACTACAACTACTACTGCAATTACTGTTAGTATTATTACTAATAGTACTATTAGTTACTAATAGTAATATTACTATTAGTACTATCTACTACTATTTTCTGTGACCAGTTACTATTAAAATCACTGTCATTATTATTGATCTGTTGCTGAAATACCTCCACTACAGCTCCAATTACATAACTACCACCACCTGATGATACTTATACCAGTGTAGTAGCAGATACAGAATCTATATATATTTGTCTTGCTACTAGTGCTCCAAAACTATTACTAACTATGTCCTCTTATATAATACAACTATTAATATTTATAATTCTGATAATTATACTAATCATAGTAATAATATATGATTGGTCTTGCAGGGATGAATCTTTAACTGTCTGTGATAAATAAATTAAACCTCATTCATTGGTAGTTTGTGGATACGTTTGACTTTAAGCTATTTAATTAAAATCCTAATTAAAATCCATTAAAAGGCGTTTTTAAAAAAATAAAATCAGCCATATTAGCATTCCAATTACACTTTGACTGAATGTTATATATACCATGAGACACGTACCTGTGTGTTCATAAAATAAGAGCTCCAGGTTAATCCATCAGTGGTGTGAACAGGCGCTGCAGTGCTGTGTTTCACAGGCTGCTTTCACTATAGAGGCACGGAGAGCCAGAGCTCTGGAGTCAAACCTGCAGCAGCTCTGATGGTCACAGCACACCGGTGACAAGTCACCCCCATTACAACGAGTCAAACTTCCTGTGGTGACCTTCACAATAAAACTTTACCTGTGAAATAATGGAACTAGTGATTATTTTTGCTTGTAGTTTCCAGTTGGAGTTGTCTTTTATATTTAATATCATAATCTGATGATGATGTGTTTTGTACACTTTTGTAGTGTTCTGTCTAGCGCCATCACTTTTTGAGTGCTTTTATTTTGAAGGCAAGTCGTTCTGACAACCTGTCGCAGCTGCAGCCAATTTCCATTAATTACTGATTGTGATAAAGTGAGAGGAAATCGCCACTAACACGAGAAAACGACACTAAACTACAAACTCCAGAATAAGATAATTAAAAAATACTCATCAATATTGAGTTACTTTAGTAACTCTGATTTAATCTTTTCCCTCATATAATGTGTTTAGTTTTACACTGCTTGCTTTGATTTTTATTGATTTCACAAAATGAAGGATAATTAAATGTGGGTACAGGGAGTTTAAGTAAGTTTACTCTTCCTGCACTCATGATTATTGGCAGAAATATACAGTAAAGTAAAATATGCTTTAGGAAGCTAAAGTTTTGATAGTCTGAATGTTTTGGATCACCAACCAAACAATAACTTTAAGCCTTAATATAATTTGAACGGGTGAGTTAAATAAAAATTCAATTTTTAAATTTTTTTTTTTTAACATGGGGACTTATGGAGACTGACTCATTCTGTAGCCAGCCTCTAGTGGACGTTCAAGGAAACACAGTTTTTGGCACTTCTGCGTTGACTTCACTTCACAGCCACGGAGGTTGCCACTTGGCTTCACCCAACTTTCTGAGTCGAAGATCTGACGTGACGTCAAGTGATGTTCCAGTTGATATTTCCAACTGGGAAGTTTTGACTTCCCAGTTCAGACAGAACACACCATTAATGTTCAAAATGTCATACGTATATATAACTATATAAAACATACTCACCTCCTGCAAAATGCTCTTCACCTACTGCAAAATGCTCTTCACAGGATCCATGTAAAGGTAATTGCATTGTATCTTTAAATGCAAAGAAAAACACAACAGTATACTAAATATGACTTATAGGGTGAGGAAGACAGAACATGGACCCAGTGTCTGGGGTTAGACTGACATATGGTTCATTCAGGGTGGGGGGGAGAGGAAGAGGAAAATTAGGGTGATTTAGACGTTTTAAACTTAATCTTTATGGAGTTGTATGCTGAGTGGCAACCTGAGAATGTCGAAGTGCTGAGAGAAACCGTACTTGTCGGTGTGAGAAACTTCTATTAGCTGCTCCCATAATTCATAGAGACAGGCTTAGATAAGGCCACATGCCCAATTCCTAACATAAATCATTGATATGTCTGACACATGCCGCAGCTCTCTGCAAAAAGTTACCAATCATTCAGTAAATATTACCCGTAGTCTTGGAGAACACATTCCTTCAAAGAAGCTATATATGGTAGCACAGCACCTTTGCTACTGCTCTGAGCTGACCTCATACACACTTATAGACCTCAGTGTCTGGATAATCTATATCTGTCCCGGCAAATTAAAATATTGGCTAAGGTGGGTTCATTGTGACCTTGACATCTGGAGAAATCCTGACAAACTTTGGTTAAACTAAAAGTAAAGACTACATTTAAGATGTTTTTTTGGTAAATGTGCCTAGTTTTGGTCAGATTTCTCACTCACTGCCCAATTATGACCAATAATTATGGTTATAAGAGGTCATATAATTAAGATTCAGCTCACATTTAGAAGGCTTCCCCTTCAAACAAATACAAATGTCTCACTTAAAGCTCTATTAAAAGCTTTTTGGCCGCTTGTGAGCAGCAGAAAATCTGTAAAAACGCTGACATATTACCATCTGTAAAGGTTTGTATGGGACGTGTACAATTAGGAACTTATTTTAACTCTTAAACTCAATGAGAGTTTATGATGTTTTCTAATGAGACACTTTAGAAACAGTAAAGTAAAGCTTAAATGCCTCATATGATCTTACTTCTGCAGGTGAAATTTCCTCAGTTGTCACACAAAAACAGATGTTCAAACACATTAATCGTGTAAGTGAACCTTGAGTGGAGATTGTTTTGTCTTCTGCGGTTTCCAAGGTTGAGAAGTGAACTGTCATACTCAGCATTACACGGTGTTTTGTGTCATAGTTTCGGTACTGCACACCACATTCCTAACATCATTGCTTAGGGCCCCGAAAAGGCTTGTCTGGCCCTGAATTTACCACTGTGACAAATAAAAAATAATCCAGTCATTGTTCAAATGTTTTCTTCTAAATATCACACAAGAGTAAACACATTTTTAGAATATGTTTTAATATGTTTAACATGTAAGGTAGAGGATGGGGTGTGTACATATCTGGGTGCCCGATGCTGCTGACTATATGGGAAGAGACTGCTGGTAATGCTCGCTGTGGCACGCTGTCTGCAGACAGTAAAGACAACACAGCCAGGCGGCAACAACACCAGTACCAGACTGGCAGTTTAGAGGGTGCTTCCTGCCACAGTTCAACATATTTTGATAAGACCAATGAGCTGTATAGAGCACACGGCTGCACACCCAGACACTCAAAAAAAAAAGTTGGGATGCTGTTTAAAATGTTGTTTGTCAAAGTTGATAGAGGATTAACATTCATTTTTGGATCGTGGCCATGAGATGAAAGTAAGAAAAACAACTTTTTAAACTATTTTAAACTTTAAATTAAAGGACCACCATTTTGGGAAGCACACTTATCTGGCCTAAGAGACAAAAATGCAAAAAGAATTTGTCTGTATAGTTTGTACACATCTTCTGGTCACAGATTTCATTAGTTAAATTAATGTTTTTTCCTGCGAAATTTCAGAAGAAGCATAGGCATAAAATAGGACAAATGATAGGTAAAGAATTAGTGAGGTTAAAAAGGTACAGACAGGGTCCAGGTCCAGGTTCTTTGGGTGGATTAATACTTTTGAAGGATCTGCACACATCAGCACTGGATGTTAGTAGCAGGCAGTGATCGTGGGCCTTTTGTACGTGCTCAGTGGTTGTTTTCGCCCTCACTCCGGTGTTCAGACTGCACCTTGTTCACGAAAAAGTTGAAAAGTGGAAGAAATTGGTCATCCCTGGTGTGTTCCACAAGGAAGAGATAGGATTTTGATAGGATGGCATTGGTTTGCACAGATACAACTGGAAAAATATAAAAAATTCCATCCAGGAACTAAAATTTGAGGTCAAGCAAAACTTACTCCACCCTATCAAAGGCCCCTTTCACATCGAGCAACACTGTTATTTCGGGAAAATTATGGAGGGCGAAAAAGAATGGTGACCAAAATTTTAGGATTAGAAAACCTCTTGTAGACATCCACTGTAAAGCCATCCGGGTCAGGGGACAAAATCTAAAGAAATCATCCATTGTGGTGGACCAAAACCAACTAGTTAGCTGCCAACTGATCGTTAGGAAATGTCTGCAAGAAATTCGATTGTTGCCTCATAATAAGAAGGTTCCTGGTTCGAATACTCCATCATGTTTTGCATGTTCTCCCCATCATGTCATCGTGGGTTCTCTCGAGGGTTCTCCAGCTTATTCCCACAGTCCAAAGACATGCAGGTTAATGTAACGCAGATTGTGTAAGACAAATCCTGAATTCTAACAATCATTGCAACATTTTCTGGACGTTTTTTGCCTTTGACGTAATGAATGCCGTGCCTATTCAAGCAACTTTGCTTGGGGCGCAAATTCAGACAGACATTGGATGAGCTGAACGCAAGATTATTCTTTTAAAAAAGATGCATTGTTTGAATATCAGGCTGCAGAGACAGTTTTAGTGCCTGTGAATGAGACGCTTGCAGGTATGAAGTCTTCCTGAACTTGCCATGCTTGGATCATTTGTTTAAGCTCCCTGTGGCACTTCAGACTTTGGCAGCCCTGACAGCTTCATACGGTCGGTCCAAAAGCCAACATTCAGGGGCCCTGATAGGCATGTGATAGATATGCAGAGGTTGTTTTAGACATGTTGGCTCACATGAGGACCTGCTACATTCAAGGGCAACTTCAGAATAAAAAAAATCCACCTGTGTCCACCTTGGTATGCAGAATATGAACTAATAACCTTTGGAGGTATGATAATGGATGAGTTTTACAAGATCCACAGCTCAGTCTAGCAGTTATTGTGGTCATTTCGGGGTTAACAAGCAGAACAGAATGGCTTCATAAATTTCCAGCTATCCAAAAAAAAACAAATTCCTGAAGGTTTAACCTTAAGAGGGGAATTTACATTATTATGACTGATGATGACTTACACTATGTGGCAAACGCAAACAGAAGCAGGCCTACGCTGATAAATGAGTGTGAAGATGAATTGGGGAGATAATTGGGTTTTTAGGGTAAACACAAATTTGTCCAGTCAGTGTTGGACCCACCAACATGATCAAGGGGGTAATTTTATTTGACAGTTTCAGGGGTTAGGGGTTGTCACTCTGTAAAACCTGCAATGAAACATGCCTCATTCTGCCTACGGAGCTATTAACTCACAAAGAATTTCACTTAATGGTTTTACTTTTAAATTTGATGAGCTGATGAGCTACAGATAGCAGGTAGTAGTTTTCAGTAAAAAAGCTTGGATAAACCTGCTACACTCCTTCTGCCTACCAAATGTAAGAGAGACTAAACAAAGTTAGAGACTAGCTGGTGAACACAGTGGAGAATTTAGCAGCTAAAGAGACAAATATTGTGCTCAGGAGTTGGTAGAGACCAAAATAGAGCTAAAAGTTGAATGCACGAACAATGGTGCAGTGGTTAACACTGTTGCCTCACAGCAAGAAGTTTCCTGGTCGAACCACGTCTTTCTGTGTGGGGTGCATATTTTCCCGGTGTCTGCAGGTTAATTGGTGACTCTAAGTTCCCTGTAGGTATAAGCGCGTCTCTATGTGTCGGCCCTGTGATGAACTGGCGACTTGTCCGAGGTGTACCCCATCAAATGACGATGTGTATTGTGAGTTTGTACTCGTAGTGACAAGTGAATTTGTCAGCCAACCAGAAACACAACGAAATAGATAGCTGCTTTCTGACACCACAGCAATTTTTAAAAGGCTACAGTATGTGTTGTGTTTCATCTTGTTCTGCTGCCCCCAAGTGGCCAAAAATAATTAATCAACGCTCCTTTAAAGTATCTATGTTCAAAAACTGGTATTAGTATTAGTTAAATCCATGTTTGGGGCTGCAACTAACAATCATTTCAATTTCAATTAACACTTTAAAGTTACAAAATAAAGTTGTTATTCCTCATGAACAAACCATGCAATAACCTCAAACCTCTCTGGCATTCAGGAGCTAATATATCATGCTATTGGCTGACTAATATGCAAATTTATTGGTGGGGCTCTACATCAAATATCTTGTTTAAAAGAGTTCAAAACCCAAAATTTACAATGACCTGAAAAAAACCTTTAAAAAGTCCAAAAAATTTAATTTTTCTTATTTATTTAAAGGTTAAAACGCCTAGTTTATGTTATAAATCAGAATAAATTAATCCTTAAACATTATAAAATGATTCACGATCACAATCTTTTGGGGGTTTTTTGAGCCAAAGTAAACTTTGGTGGGAAAAAAAAGAAGAGAAAAAAGAATGAATGAATGTGTTGGCAGGACTTGACAGCGATAAGCAGTGGCAGAAAATGAAGACGTTTCCATGACAGAGTGTGTGAGATGGAAGCGATAGTGTCTGTGGATGGAAGCAGATGGAGCAGATGCTGCAACATTAACAGCAGTGTCTCGACTTGCTGGAACACGGCAGCTGCTTCCCTCCAGGCTACTGCTCTCCCACCCATTAACAGGCTGAATGTGGCCATGTCACTGAATACTCAGTCCTTTTACAGCAGTTGACATTATCACCCCCGCCTCCTCAGTAATGATATACACATCCATACATTGGTTTGCCATAAAGCTATATTTTACAGTGATCACTTCCTGCTTGATCACATTTTATGTCACGATTCTCGAGTGGTTGGCATTCATCATTCTGTTGAAGGATGAGACTTACAAATTAAAATCCTGTCAACATGCACTCAACCCCAGGGCTGTGGAAAATATTTGGATCATGTTACGTAATAATTCTAAAAGATACTTTAAGTATTTTCGTTAGCTCTACACTTCGATTTTACTCAACTACATTAATCTGACAGCTGTAATTACTTTACAGTTTAAGATTTTATAAACCGATATCTTTCTAATTTTATTTTTTTATTTCTTCTTCCTTCCAATTCCTACAATGAAAAAGTTTAATATATTTTAAAATCTTTAACAGTATGTAACAGTTTAATTAGTTCCACTATTGTACATCTTTAAAATGCTACTTAGAGTCCAATAATATAATAATGAAACACTGAACTGGGCCATTATTCATAATAACCACTTATACTGATACTTTAAGTGTGTTTTTCTGATAATACTTCATTAAAAATGTGCAAATCTGCAAACACAGAAATGTGAACATTGAATAAAGCCAGGTTGTTTTTTTTTTATTTATTTAATTTTTTTTAATGAATTTTGTTGACATATTTAAGTTAAAGGTTTTTACAGAGGGAACTTATATGGATATCACTCATAAAAACATTTTCATCATGTTTTTATGAATAAAATATTCTATAAATCAGGTTATGATTGATATATAAGCAATAAAACTGGAATGTTTTCTAAAAGATTTCACCATGAAACTTTTCCAGTTGGTTACTTACATTAAGACAATTAATCTTTGTAGTAAGTTTTCTGAAATGTTATGTTTAAATATGCACATGAGGCATTTTGTAACTTTGGCTGAAATCTGCAAATGCAAATAGACAAAATGAAGTGAAATAACATTTAATTTAATTAAATAGGGAGCAAAATAACCCAAGATCTCTAAAATGAAGGAAGCAGGGGGTCACTCCAAAACACAACATGTTATATAACTGTCTCTGAGTCTCTGCTGGTTGCCTGGCAACCTCACAGGGTCAACAGGAAGTCTCTGCCCAGCCCAACAAACAGTCCTGCACATAACCCCTGTAAAACACTCTGGTGATGTGGTTGGTGTTATCTCAGTTTGGGTTTTAGTTTGGAGACTAAACATTTCTAACAGACACATGTGGCTCGCAGAGACCCTGCAGAGGCTGCAGCACTGTGTATGTGTAGACCACCTGGAACCAGCAGAGGGCGCTACAACCAAAACCATGATGCTGTGTGAGCCTGCAGTCCACTGAGCTGGACGAGACTCCATCAGTCAGGATCAAGAAGTCCAATTGAGGTGTCCCACACACGTCTCTCAGATGGTTGATGTTAAGTTAGGCTGCTCAACTGATGAAGAAATCAAGCTTATGAATGAGTTCATATAGAGAAATTAAAAACATAGATACATCTTTAGGGACACATTGTCCTCCAGGTCTATTTAGTGTCCATGTTATGTATTAATCATAGAGTTATTATAACTGTGAGAACATTTTTCACCCTCTCTCAGAAGGCTTCTCTGGTTATGCTGCCCCCTGCTGTTCATTATGGTCCATACACATATTTCACATATCACAGGTTGAGAATAGAGTAGGCAGCTAAACTAGCTTAGCTTTCCCCAGTAACACAAACATCCAACAGATGTTGGGGTGTTCAAGTTAAATGTCAGACCTTAAAGATGACATAGAACTTTAATTGAATACCTGTTACACAGTCCTACAATCATATAATCATAAAATCATGATATCATGTCTTCTCGTGTGTTCTCGTCACACAGAAACATTTCAAAACTTTACTGGACAAGATGAGAGAAGACTTTTAATTTAAGCTAAACATTGAGGTGCACCTCCTATAGTTGTGTGTCTACGAGTGTGCTGTGTTTTAAGAGTATCCCAGTAATGTGTTGCACATCTAAACAGCTTATCCTGTTCCAACAGAAACACTGAACATTTGCTGATGAGGAGCGTGTGGTGTGGAAGAAAGCCCTTATAATGTCGTAACGGGATGTTTAAGCTGAATCTATTTCAAAAGCAAGACATCCACTTCATTTAGTCTTTACAGGTTTTTATATTTTATTGACAAAACTTGATATTACAGATTTTCTTTTGTACAAATCTATTTTTACTCGCAACAAAAAAAGTGGACACATGAAAGAAACAAACGTACACAAACTGAAGACAACTTTAGTAAACAAACACGAGGTGAGCTTTATCCACTTGCTGCCACTTCAAACGGGTAGTGCTGGGGGAAATCATGGATGACCTTCAGGGCTTCATTATACAGCTCTAAATCTGTCGGACCAAAACAGAGGACATACTTTAAGTCACCACAAACTGATGCTGCTGTATTCACCTGTATGTAACTGATAATAAAAAGAGGAGAAACCCACCAAAAGGAATGCCCTTGTCCTCTCGCAGCATATTGTACGTGGTGGCCATTATGGCTCCTTTGTTGGACACCATACCGATGACCTCCACAACTCCGCTCAGCTCTTCTTCAAGCTAGAAAAAAAAAGATTTTAATACCATGAAGTTGTTGCTGGATGGAAAAAGGTAGCATTTTAGTTTAACTGTGCTAAAACAAACTGAAATAAGATAATTTGAGCATTTCTTCTTAAAAAACAAAGACTAAAAACAATTAATAGATAATAAACAGTTTGGTGATTGATTTAATAGTTGCCAACAAAGTGACTTATCGACTGATCGTTGCAGCTTTTCTGTGTTCACATTCAGGTAGCTGAAAATGACATCTGACATAAAATGATTCATTGTATTAAGATACAGAATAGAATAGAAACTTTATTGATCCCTTGGTGGGCAAATTCTTTTTTTCACTCAAGTTTTTACATATACAATCACAAAGGGCTCATCAACAATAGTAGAGATGGGCAGCCGTGAAGCAGTTAGGGGTTCGGTACCTTGCTCAAAGGTACATTGGCAGTGCCCAGGATGTGAACTACCAGTCCACCCTCTGATTCCCAAGACAAGTCCCTACAGACTGAGTTACTGCCGTCCCAAATCAATATATCTGATAAACATTTTTAGTCATTAAGGCATATGACATAATATTACATTTCTTAATGTGTTTATATCAGGAAACCTTAGAAACAGGTTTAAAATCATCATCCAGATGGTCTTTGGCCAACAGAAACTGATATATTTATTATTTTTTGGGGGAATAAAAACAAAAGCTAACCTCTGTGACTTGAATCTAATGAATATCTTGGTAAACAACCTGATTTAAATTCAACAGTTTCTAGTTAGAAAAGTCACTCACAGGCTCGTTAAGTTCCACCGTGGCGACCTTTCCTTCTCCATCCGCCACAGTGAACGTTTTTCCCGTCGGGTGTACCTGCCAGAGGAACACTCCATGTTAGTGACAGTGCACGTTAGCTCTCCATGTTAATGCAAAAACATTAAAACAACGTTTAAACTCAACGTAGCCACAAGCTACACTCACCTTTTCAACACGCCCGACGAAGCAGACCGGTCTGCTTACGTGCTGCGACAGCATGGAGAAGTTTATTCTCGGTTTGGGGACATCCAGTATACCTGCCATCTTGATAGTTGGCTGTTTTTGGCGGGGGGCTACTGAACTCGATACAATGCAATATCGCGCGGAAAATGTTTGGCTCTGTGTTTTATTTCACAGGGAAGCCCGCGCGGGCGGAGTATTAATATATACGATAGAAAACCCGCCAACCTCCTACTACGGCAAACGCAGGACATTAAATCGAACGCCGCCAACGTCTACTGCGCCATATCCGCTGTGCTCTAACATTCCGTTCCCCTGGAAACAGCAACGGCTACTTCCGCTTACATGTTGCTAACAACTTAAGTTGTGGCGGAACTTTTAGGGAGGCGTTTAAGGTTCCTACACGAAACCGAGGACGAGATGTGTGTCTCTCGACGTCAGCATCATAACATAACAACACGGATGATATCGCACGAAGAAAGTACCGACGGAGGATTAATTAGGTTACATCTCCTGTAGTTTCTAATTAGCTGAGCGAAAGTGACATTAGCAGACTCGCACCGAGGTGGAACTAACGAAACGGAACCAAACATAAACAGTAGTGGACCATGAAGTGACTTAACGGTCGTGTTCTGAACTTCATGACAAGGCACAACCATCAGTAAGACCCCGTCCTCATATCACCGTCCGCAGACAGAAGTTAGCTTTCGATTTGACTGTTAAAATAAGTCTCCGAAGCCACGACTGATGATCGGACATTTTATAGAGTCACATTCAACTGACATAAACAGCGATACGTTCGCGACATTAAGAGTTTATCGGTTTATT
Source organism: Argyrosomus regius (assembly GCA_946959425.1). Taxonomy (NCBI): domain Eukaryota; kingdom Metazoa; phylum Chordata; class Actinopteri; family Sciaenidae; genus Argyrosomus; species Argyrosomus regius. The sequence continues at coordinate 7,172,254 of OX336899.1, read as the reverse complement.
TGAAATGAATACACAATTTCTCACTCTAACTGTAACGTCAGGTGTCAGGTGAGGTCAGGTTCATGAAGTTTAGCTCACAACTGTTATGTGTCAGTATAAAAGTATCTCATAATTCAGCAACATTAATGTTAGTTTGCCTTTTTTCCACGAAGGAAGCTTGTTTTTCCTCTAAATCTTATGTGCCTTAAATGCAGCACTGTTTTCAAATATACAAGTCTATAAATCTGAAGATAAACTTTGAGTGCATAGAGTGTGTAACTAATCTTAATGCTACTTTAATACTATGAGCTCATCTAACACAGCTCACCTGATCATGATGTAGTTTCTGTTTCTGTTTAAATTACCACCACTGCTCACCATAACTTTTATATTTATTGCACATAACTGCACATCTGTACACTTGTCTGTTGTTTGCCCGTTTAAGTATAATAATAATATATATATTAAATATAATAAAGTATATCTAACAGTGACTTGTTGGTCTAACCTTGGATTTCTTTTGTTGACAGGAGAGAATCATGTTAAGTTTCCTTGGACTCCGCAAAGACTCGAAGAAGTCGACGTCAGAGAAGGAAGTGGATGGAGGCTTTGTTATCGTTGGTGAGAAACATAGCATGGCTGAAAAAAGTATTTAGTCATGACACACCTTGTTTGCCTGTTATTAAATACGTAATGTCTAGTTGCACAGTTACTTGTGTCACAGTAAACCAGCTGTGGTGGGGTGTGGTGGGTCTTTAAAGTTGATTAAGTAGGATGGTTGGATTGATTTATTATAGTTTAAATGAATATGGAAATCTCTGTAGATATAACAGTTTATTTCCACTGTTCCCTATAAGCAGGGCATTGTTAAAAATGAGCTGAGTCTGGTGTGATGTTCCCTTCATTGTTCCTCACATGGGACATACTGTATGAGGAACTAATCGGCCACATACAGTAGCACGCTCACTTTAAAGATCGTTCACTGGTCAAATGGCTTGTGAATGTTCAAATGTTACCAGCCGCTCGATGGGTTACAATTGTTTGAGTGAGTGAGTGAAGGAAATCTACCAGCCACTTACATATTTTACTAACATTTGGCTGTAGCCAAGCCTGTAGCGTTGAAAAGGTGAATACAGCTGGAGTGTTTCAGGTGCAATGCTTCATAAATATGTACAAATAAAACAATCAACCTGCGTTCAGTCGGACAACTCTATAAATTCAATCATTCACAGTATATTTACAGAGCCAGGACAGTGACTTTAAATTGTGGAGTAGACCCCATGGGTCCAGAGGAGTGCTGTTTTCTTATTTCTACACAGATTATATATAAATCATGCTCTCCTCATGCCAAAACAGTGACAGAGGACTGAAACTGAAAGTCACTGTCGGCGTAAAAACAAAACTCAAACAAACTGTCACTGAAAAGAATCCCAAGATTGTCATCGAAGATAAAAAATATACAAATAAAATACATTTGAATGCCTTTGTTTTGTGTTTCAGTGCCAGCGTTTCCTTTTTCACTCCAGGCTTTGTTGCCATAATGTTAAAGTCATTGTCCTGGTTGTGACCGTGAACACAAAAAGGAACTGAAATTTCATACTTGGGTCACACGGTGACAGCTGAGCTATCTTCATAACAATTGTGCAAAGTCCTTCCAGTCAGGAAGATCATGAGATACAGCGGTCATCTTTACAACTAAGAGTGTCACAATAGACTTTTTTTCCTAGGTGAGCTGTTGTTGTAGTATCCTTCTGACATCTAGTGAATCTTCTTTTAGTTTTTTCTTCCCAAAAATGTAATTATCGTTTAAATCACTGGTTCTCAGACTGTGGTACAAGTGCAACTGGTGGTACGTGTGCTCCTTTGAGTGGTAATACCATAAATAATACAATAACTATAAGATCCTGATGCAGGTAGTGCGTAGCGTGCATACATCCATGATTAGTTACGAGCTAAAATGTGATGGGGCGATAAGTAAGCGGAGGTAAAATGAATGGTTCAGAAACTCTGCAATCACGACTTCAAATGGAAGCTATAAGAAAGAGAAGTGCGGATCAGGAGTACACCTTTTCCACACAAGTAGATCTGGTTCTTGAACTGGTTTCGTTCAGCTACAGTCAACAATTAAAATTCTTCCCATTAGGAATAAACCTTCCTCCGGCGTGAACCGTCTGTATCTGTATTTTTACGTCTGTTATACTGGTGTTACTCTGAGAGCCGAAGATATTCCGAGGTGGTGTAAGACGTTTAAGAAGCAAGAAGAAGTTTTTATTCAGTGATTTCAGTTTGATCATATAGTTTCATTGTGGTACATTCCAAAAAACAACAGCTGTCAGGGCATAAAACAAATGAGTTATTGATCTAAATTTAGACTCGATAGTCAAAAAAATATCATGGCTGTGAGTGCTGAGAAAAAAACAGAAATCAAATTTTAGTGTCAGGATATATTATGTTGATCAAAATACCTTTAACATTGTCTAACACTGCAAAAAATAATGTGTGCATATTTAGTTTTGTTTTGATATGTGACCTGTAGGTCCTGTAATTTCACATTTCCTTAGTGACAGATTGTAAATCCTCCCACTTTGCACTCTTCCGTGCAGTCTGTCTTTACCTAAAACCACAACGATCCACACGGATCATCCTAAATAAAACTTTTTTTTTTTTTTTTTTTACTTCATCTCCGAGAGAAATGCGGTATTATTTCCTTCTCGTGGGTTTAATTGGATGAGCTTGGTGGAGCCGACACAGATGGTCAGGAGCTGCGTGTTATTTTTGGCAGAGGAGGGCCGGTGTCAGAGCCAGGCTTTCTTCTTCAGATTGAGGCAACCAACTGAGCTCACAGACGTTCACTGTAAACTCCCTGCTTACTATTTTATTCATGTCCTCTTATCAAAGATGGACTTATTAGTAACGCGCTGGTGAATGGCTAATATAAACTCAAACGTGGCAGTGATGACATGGCAATCCCAAAATCTCCCAAACCTAACCCAACCTGAGGTTTCATGAGAGGTAGAGGAGACTTTAAAGTGTTTCACAGTGCGTCTGTTCTATACATATAAAGTTTGTATTCCCTGCGTGCAGCCTCTGGTAGAATTGATCAGAACAGATGTCCAAAGCTGAGCTCATGGTCCCACGCTGGACTGGATTAACAGGTGCACAGCTCTTCAGTGTGTCAGGCCAGGCCAGGCCAGGCCAAGCCAAGCCAAGCTGAGGCCGTGGAGAGTCCCAGCAGGGCGGGGCTGTCGGGCACTTGTGCCATGACAATGTCCCTTCTTCTCTGTCCAGGCAGAGAGCACTCAGCTTGAAAACACAAAGCCAGTCTGTGGTGTCGCGCCCCGTCACTAGACCGACAAAAGAGTCACTACGTATGGAGCCTGAAGGCTTTATAACACATCACAGCTCTCTTATGTCAATATATAAGTGAGTTCATAATATTTGTATAGCTTAACTAGCAGAGTGAATGGAATGCAAATAAGTAGACACACAGTAAAAAAATTAAAATAAGCAAAACAGAATAAAAGTAAAAGTCCTTAAAACAACATGTACGTCTTAAAAAGAGGTTTAAAAATATTAGCAGTTGTTCTAATACTACCACAATAAAGTTTATGGGCTACACAAAAGCTCCCCTTCAGAGTATGGCTGAAACTAACCCTTATTTTCATTATCAATTAATCTGACGATCATTTTCTCAATTAATCGATTCAGAGTCAGAGTTTCATTAAGCTCAAGGTGGCATCCTCAAATATCTTGCTTTGTCTACAACCCAAAGATATTCAGTTTAGTGTCATAGAAGTCTAAAGATTAAAATAGTTGCTGATTAATTTAATAGTTGACAACAGATTGATTAATCATCGTGGCTCTACTTCAGGGCTAAATTCCACCAGGCATGGATGCAACGCTAATCGCAGCTGTTCTAGTCCATGTTTGAACCCTCACTGTAAGCGCCACGGTCCGTTTCAACACCTTGTGCAAACTTCTGATCATAAAAACAGCCAAAAGAGAAACATTTTAGCTAGCATATATATATATATATATATATATATATATATATATATATATATATATTATATATATATATATATATATATAAACTAGCATATTTACTTGTGGTAGAAGCACATAAACTAAGAAAAAATGCCCAAACGTGAGAAAGTTAACAAAGTCTGGTGGGCAAAACACGGACCAAAACAGCGTTGTGGCCGTGACATGACGGAGACGTGCCCAGTGGGGTTTCGCCGTAAGGGTTATTTTCGGAATCAAATAATCTGCCAACTGTTTTCTCAAGTAATCAATTAGTTGTTAGGTCCAGACTGGTTATGATTTACCATAACTGAAGACGATGTGTTTCAAATGTCTGACCAACAGTCCAAAACACAGATATATTCAGTTTACTATCATATATGATGAAGAAAAATATTATACTGTCACCTTTGAGAAGCTGAAACCGGTGAATGTTTGGTATTTTTGCTTGAAGATGATTAATCCGTTATGTAAATAGTCGTCATTTAATTATTTAAGAGGGGACAGGCGGCAGCTGTGGGGAAAGAACCCCAGACCAGTACCGTGCGTGGTAACTCGCTGCCATCAGTCTGTGAGTGTGTGTGTGTGTGTGAACTGGTTGAGCAAGGCACTCTGGGGTTTCACCACATTTTATTTTTGCAGAACATTTCCTGTACACGCGGCTCAAAATGTTGATTTCACCAGAATGCAAATGTGCTTTCAGAGCAATAACAGAGTTCTGGTGGTGGTTCTCTGTATTTGGTTAAAATGAGGCACCGCTCTACAATTTGGGTGTTTTTCGGTGCCCCGACGGGCTCCAGTCTCAGATTATTGTTTTGTGGTTACACAAAGAACAAAGCCTAACCCTTTTCTTCACTACCTGTCTGAACCGAGATGCAAAACTTCTGGATTCTTTGTTGCCAGATTGTCACGACAACAGAAACTCTTTGTTTTCTAAGAGGAAAGAACATTTCCAACCTGCTTCCTGCATTCTGACATGATTAACAGTGACGCTGTTTTAGAATCTTTTCCTTGTTTTTAATTGTGGAACTGCTTGTTTGAGGCTGTGCTCTGGGTACATGAATTGTTTGGAAAAAATGATCTCAATAGTCCGGATGGCGGCGCTGTAAAACACTCGATTTCCTGTTGTCAAACATGCGTAGGAATGCTGCTATACTGGATTTTCTGCTGTTTTGACAAAGGATGGGTTCAAATGTTTATTTCTTCCTAATGTTTCCAATTTCAAAGATGGGGGACAAATCTAGTCGACTTTTCGCGCAAAATAGGCAACATTCCAAACTTTAGCTTTTAATATAAGTCAAATACGAGGCTTTGGGAGATCGAGTTAGACATCTCAAGTGAGTATCTTCCAAAGTTACAGTCGTTCTAATACAGTACAGTGTCATTTTAGTACGACACAGAACAAAACAGCTCAAACATGACGAGTAAAATAATGGACATTAAAACCACCTCCAACCCCCCATTGCCATTTACCACAGAGAACGGCAACATCCTTGTTATACATTTGTAAAGAACGAGGTTACAGGAACACTTATAGTTGATAATGTTCAGAGACAGACGAGGCTGGTTTAGGAAACTCTTGTAATAAGGAAGACGATAGCTTAGGTCCAATGTGTCCTTGGTCTTTATAGAAAACATCGACTGAGGAGTTTAGATGTGTTCGTTGGGAATACAGTCCATTATAGGATTGTGCCATTACTTTTCTTTGCCAGAACAACAGAAGACAGCTGATTAAATAACATCTTGTGTCTTCTGTCATCTGGAAGTCCAAGAATGAAGCAAAACACTAACACACACTTCTTCCACAACACCTAACTAAAAGCTCAGATCAGATGATTGTTGATATGATCTGCGCGCACACAAAGAAAGCTTTGGGCCTCGTTGAATCCCAGATGAGGGCACTCCTCTCCCATGAGGGGAAAGCTGCTGTGGAGACACATGGAGCTGAGATCAGAGGCAGTGACATCATGGTGTGAATGATTTCATTCTGTAGACAAAGTCAGCTCGGGCCCCGGAGAGAGGAAGAGAAGGAGACCGGCATTACATCCTCACTTTCTCCTTCCCATCAGTCCCTCTACTCACTCAGTGTTACAGCCACTTGACGAGGGAGATCTAATTAATTGGCTCAGTGACAGCAGCCTGCTGCCAGGCCCCCCAGCATGGCCTTAAAATAGGTAGGGACATGGACTAAGAATAAATGACAGCCCAGCAGATTTTATTTGTGTCTTCTGGCACATCTGTAGCTCTTAACATTGGTGTGAATGTTCGGTTTACTCATTCCCAGCAGTCGTAATGCTTTTTAATCCAATAATTTGATCAGAAAACTACTTGCAAAGCACAGATAATCATCCTCATTGAGTTTATTTGTGCTTAAGGAATAAGAATCTTTTCTTATGTTACATTTCACTCATACTAATCTGTACAAACAAATAACTACACATAAATCCTCCCGGCTAATCTAATAATTGCCAAAGACGTCGCAAAGACAAAGTCGTTTTTGTACCAGGCTGTAAACATGTTTATTTCTGCTGTGAAGTTTGACATTTTAACATGGGGGCTTATGGAGATTGACTTGTTCTGTAGCCAGCCTCAAGTGGTCGTTTGAGGAACTGCAGTTTTTGGCGCTTCCGCATTGGCTTCACTTCACAGCCACGGAGGTTTCCGCTCGGCTGCAACAGTTGATGTGGAGAGCAAAAAAGAGGCGGTACAAGCCATCAGCTATCCTCTGATGGCAATTTAGCTCTTTATTAGCTTTTTTTCTGTTAAAGTTATATCTCTTATCTATATAACAGATATCTGTTCATAGAGATTAGCAGAAATGTGTCTTTCTCGTCTTTCCTGTATATCAAGTTGCTAATCGCACTGCAAAGGAAGTCTTGGCCAGATTTCCGCTAAAAAAGCTGTGCTAAACTATGTGTAAGTTAGATTACTTAGAATATTTAACTGCTGAGTATCTTTGGATACTCATATCAGTGCAAAATCCTATCATAGTAAATGTCTATTTCCATTCCAGCTCAAAACTTAACTGTGTCAGCTGCCATGAAATTGGTATCCTCTGACAAGTTCCATATCTGCCGGGTCTGCTCGAAAGTCTTTTTAATGAATCAAACAGTGATCAAAATAGTTTAAAAATCATTTTTCTCAGTCAGTCAGTTTAATCCACTGATTGTTTCAGTGTTTTTATGCAGCCCCTTTTCTATAAATCACTTTCAGACACTGCAAGCAGTAGCTGGTCATGAAGACAGCATGAAGCTCAACCTCCGTGATGCTTGTTTACTGACTTAAGAGCTGATCTGAACTGTGTTTTCATGATGGTGTTTTAATTGTACCATGTAGGATATAATAATATACATCCTATACATTCTCAGTAAATTGTCACTTAACATCTGTCTGCCATTTTTCTCGTGCAGGAGAGACAGTTGAAGAACAGAGGAGGAAGATGCAGACCATGAACATCGCACAGCCGTCAACATATGTCATAGTGCAGCCATCAAAGGTGAGCTCGTTGAGGTTTTCAGTTCGTGTTATTGGGTTTGCTCTGTGGTGTCGTAATCAACATTAGAGGAAGAAGTCTGTTTTTTTGTTTTTTTCCTTCATACACTGAGACTGATTCAGCTCGGAGACCAGTAGCTGTTCGGATCCCAGCTGGCCTTTTCCTGCATGGTTCATGCAGAACAATCTCCACTGCTGTGATGTTGACAGGTGCTGGGGATCCAGGCTGAGCCGCGGTGCCAAAATGTGCCACTACCATTCACCACGCTGGCTTTAAAACTGAGCCGGGACACAAGCATCCAAAGAGCTCGGCTTGCCTTCTGCTTGTTGTTGCATTCACTTCATGAGTCTTAATACTTCAGTGTTAATTGCTTAGTTTCTAATTAAGGACATTTTGTGGACAGTGGTGTGTGTGTGTGTGTGTGTGTGTGTGTGTGTGTGTCCATATGGCATCCTGAAGCTACCACATGTCACACAGTGAGTGAGTGGCTCATCCCTCCAGTTTTAATCACATGGTGCAACAGGAAGTGAGCGAGATGCAGCAATATTACAACCTCAAAGCCCAAAGCCTATGAATGCAACACTCAAACACAGACACACGAGTTCTTTACACGAGATTATGGCAGCAACTAACAGGAGGTTATTATAAAAAATGTCCAGATGCAGATGTAAGCCAACTTCTAAAACCTATTAACCTAAGCTAAACATCAGACTGTGTGACCAGCATACTAACACTGATGCCTTATATAGTGCTTTACAATTTTACAACTAAAAAATTAAAAAAAAAAATGTTCCGCTTCCAAAAAAGTTTGGACGCTGTGTGAAAACATAAATGAAAACAGAACATAATGATTGGCAAATCCTTTTCAACCTATATTCATCTGAACACGGGTCAAACTGATAAACTTTATTGTTTTTTGGAAATATAAACTCATTCTGAGTTCAATGCCTGCAACACGTTCCAATAAGGTTTACCACAGGATCACGTTTACCACATTGTTACATCAACTTCTCCTTTAACAACAGTAAGTGTTTCAAACGTTTTGTAGGTGAAATTCTTTCCCATTCTTGCTTAATGTACGACTTACTTATATATGACAGTTACTCAACATTGCCGTATTTTGCATCATAATGTGCCACACATATTTAATGTCTGGACCGCAGGCAGGCCGGTCTAGTAACTGTTCTCTTTTACTACAAAGTCACGCTGTTGTAATATGTGCAGGAATGTCTCTGTAAAGGCAACATACTGCATATTGCTCCAACACAATGTTGAGCTGGTTACCCATCATGCCATGAGCACTGAAACACCACCATACCATCACAGACGTCTGCTTTAGAACTTTGCGCTGGTGACAACATGGATGGTTCTTTTCCTCTTTAGCCCAGAGGACACAACGTTTATGGTTTTTCCAGAATTAGGCTTGAAGTTATGCATAATTAATAGCACGGCCACTTTTCTTGACAGTAGGGTGCCATTACAGATGGCTTGTTGGAGCACCCAGGCTTCATTTGACCAGCTTCAGGTCCGCCGATGATCACCGTCTTTGCTGTGGGTCACTTTGGCTTTAACTTGAGCCATTATCCAGCAAAGTGTCTTTACATTTACTGGTGGCTTTCAGAGAAAATAACAAATTTTTTCTCTAGTTTTTAGTTATTCTCATAAAGATTCAGCAAAATCTGAACAAAGCTCTTGCTGTTTAAATAATCACAGAGTCCTCACTGTCAGCATCACAGTCATTCCCAGGTGTTTCCCAGGATCTTTGTTTTGTTCTTTGGTTCCTAGAAACTCTTTAATGGAGAGCACAACAGAAAACAAGACCTGGGACCCTGTTGCTCCACCATCACTGTTCTCCAGTCCCACAGGAAACCTCTGCCTCTTAATTGCAGAGGAATAACCGTTTCCTGTAACATCTTCTCTGCTTTTGGTGTCACATTTGCTTTTAATTATATGTTAAAAGCACAAAACAAAGTCTCAAATCTCTCACTCTGAGTGAATTTCACCTCCAGGCCGGCAGTACTCTGGAGACAAAACATGCTACAAGAAAAGACTGATGTCGCTATTTAAAAAAAAATTGGTTACGGCATAGCACTTTGTGTGCAATGCATGTATAAACCACACTCACATTAGAAAAGCTCATCAAGCAACCTCAGCCTCAATGAAAAACAACACGTACTCACACACTCAAAGTTTAATGGTGAGAACTCAGCTCTGTAGTTTCCCTCCAACCAATAAGCTTTGCCAAGATTGTATAATTTTGCTCTACATCTTGAGGTTTTCTTGCATATACACCCTCACTTTTATAGCACTGCATCACCCTAAGGTCACGGCTGCATGTTGTGCGTCTATGTTCAACAGTTGTAGAAGCACAGCTGTCAAGAATAATGGTAGGGACTACGCCTTTGCAACTTCCTTCCTTAGGATGTTACAGAAGTGAAGACTCTCAAGATACCTAAACTGTGATTTAAATATCAGTGCTGACTTAAACAATGCAAAGTTTGCAAAAAAGGAATAACCATTGTACTTTCAACAAAACACTGTAATACCACTGTCGTAAACATAGGCAGCTGTACATGTGTTATTTGTTATGATTATATTACTAATATGAGTAAGTTACTTACACAAGATATAGCAGCCAGGTAATATTACTAACTAATATTACATTATTATTATTATTACATATTAACTAATATTTCAGCTCCTGTTCTGGCATGACACCAGCTCTGCTCCTCGTCAGCATCAACCCAGACCTGAAAACTTCCCCCTTCCCAGTGGTCTAAAGCTCTGACACTTCCCCGGTGCTCTGAGCTCACAGTCTAGGCAGTCTGGCTAATAATCTGACAGGGTGTACAGCGTGCAGAGTGGGAATGAAGACACCATTCACCTGATTACTCATCACTGTAACAAAAATCTGTTATTTATGGTTATCCAGCTTTAAATATGCTTTGTGTGATCGCAGGGTTATGTAAAGTCCCTTCGTCAGTGATGTGGAGATGTTTAACATTTAGCACAGATTTGCATGTAGTTAACTCTGGGCGAAGGACAGGCACCAACATTCCTACGTGAGCAAACCCATTGATGGTGGCAGCTCCATTGCAATAAACTGATTGGTTCATTGAGACCGAGGCCTAAGATATTTTCTTTTCTCACCATACAGGAATTCTGAGTTACTTTGCTTGTGCAGGTTTGACATTTCAGTATTTATTTTAAGCACAGGATTTAGACTTGCTCCAGGCACCAGTCTCATTTTGATGACTATGTTATAGTGAAACAAGAACTGGGTAACTCGCTGCTACATTAATACACTTTTATTAAATCTTCTCAATGCTTATTTAGTGAAGGAAAGACACATTTCAGCTAATAAACATTTTGTTTTCCTTCCACATACTCTAAGATGCCCATCAGCTTAAAAGACTGAATAAGCAACATTCCACCACTTCCACGTGCACACATTACAACCACACTGAATCACTGTATGGTCACTGTAATTCACCAACATCCCTTTAGTTTATGACAGCATTAAAGCTTTGTTTTTGGCAAACTGCAATTGGGACTGTCTTATTGCAGCAGTGCACACAAATCAATCTAAAACAGGCTAAATATCACTTGACCTTGTGGATCAAACAAAAGGAAATGTCTAAAACTCTAATAACTACCCCTATGTCCCACTCCCAATCCCTTGTGGTATTGCAGTACTGGAGTAAACATGTGAAGATGGCCTCAAGATGACACTATGCAGCAGGCCAAGGAGTCAGCAAATCAAAGAGGGTTCTTTCTTTTAGGACCATGACTATATTCAGCAAATGTCATGGCACCCACATGGCTATTACAATATGCAGTATGTTGCGTCTGAATGGAAATTAAGCCACAAAATCAACAGGGTGTACAAAGTTGATAACCGGACCTGAGAATGAAATGAGAATGATAGTTAACCCAATGGAGAGACCAAAATGGAAAATGTTCATCCTGGGGTTGGGCAACATGTTAAAATTTCCCAACTGGCCACCATCATCCCAACAACCAACAAAATCTTAGCACAGGTGTGTGTTATGCCAAAGAAATGACCCAACAACAAAGCAGAACTGGCAATGGACTCGGCCAATGACTGACCAATATATCCATCCAATCGCCCAACGCTAGTTTATTTTTTGCCAAGCATGAATATGTTCATAATTTTTTTATACCAGAGTACATAGTATATTTTAATGGACTTTTGCTATGTACTGCTAAGTTTTTAATGTTTCTTTAACATTTCATCATGTTCACTAAATGTTGTGTAACTCAGACTCTGCCAGGAGGGTTTGTGAGCTCAGGGACAGACTGTGTCATGCTCGCTCAGTTTTTCCAGAGCATCACATGAGCAGAGTCCCACTGTCAGACTAAATTCATTGTATTGTTTTCCATTGTAAATGGTCAAGTACACTAGTACAAATGTTGTCATGGTCATTGTAAAGCTCTCCCTCCCGCTGTGGGGTAGAACCACTGTAAAAAGAGACAATGAGTATCTAAAAGTAATATCTCAACACTGCACATTGACATTAAACCCGTGTTTCCTTTTCTTCACAGTCATCCTATACAGTTCCAGCTCAACCCACTGACACAAAGCCCCCTACAGCTTTACCTACCACATCGCCAATGGCAGGGACCTCAGCGGTGGAAGTTGCTTCGACTCTCCCAGATCTCCTCGGGGATGTTCCGTTCACTTTGGCTCCTCATGTCCTGGCCATGCAGGCAGGCTTCCCCCAAATTCCAGATGTGTTGCTGTCGCGGGACATAAATTACAACCTGGCTAGTTTTCAGTACGACTTCACTTTAGAAAACTCTGTGCTTCATAATGTTTAGTCTGTTTGGATTTTAATACCAGGACGGTCATCATGAGGTAACACTATAAGGAACCTGGCTTCCAGCCCTACAACATATTGAGTACATGTGATTCTGTAGCATTATGAGCAAGTTAAAGCTCACTAAACTGACGTAAAACACAAAATAAGTTGTAGAACTGAGAAGCATTAAATTCCTGTTATTAAATCCTTATCCATTTTCAATGTAGAGGCATTGAAATCAAATGACATTACATTGGAAAGGGACACAGGGATTGTGGAATTGTCACTGTTTGGACAACTGACGACGATGAATATTCATAGCTTCGTAGGAACTGAATGGATTTGTGGTTTCCTTGTTAAGTTTCTCTCAACATGAATTCAGTTCACCTGTTGTTTACTTTCATTACAGATTATGATTGGTTAAGACCGTCAAGTCTTTAGGCACACTGTAAATACAGTGAGGTACAGTGTGTTATAATGATGTTGTCTAACTATAAACAGGATAATTACGTTTTATTACAAGTTGGGTTTCAATAAATTTGCTGAGATCTGGTAACATTGCTAAAAAAATCCTAAGCACCTGAAATGTTGGTTTTAAACTGTCATTGCACATACAGCTATGGTAAGTACAGTAGAAAAAGGTGAACCAAGAAGCTGGTTATTAAACTGTGGTGGATGGTGGACAGTTTGGATTATTATTTTTAGTCTTTGGCTAACCTGGTAATCCTGATTACAAGATACAAGATTACAAGTTTTTGCATTTTGCATTTTGTTGCGTAAAGCCTCAGGCTTGTGTTGGGTTCGTGTTTGACTATTTTCAAATGTATTTTTTTTTTAGATATCTTTCTAACTGTGCCGCTCTTCGAGGTCTTTGAGTGTCACTTGCTGCAAGCAGAAGCGCAATGCCCAGAGAGAATCGTGACAAAGACCTTTGTTGCCAATGCAATGCATTAGCTTATCAAGCTAAGTGTAGTAAAGCATAAAAATTGCCTCGGATCTCAGGGCAAGTTCGTGCCTCAGATTTGGCAGTGCTCAATCTCTCTGGCAACGGCCAATGTCAGCCAGTGGATATCTGGAAACCGGGTAATGGATATCTGGCCAAGATTTCCTCTGCAGTCCAATCTGCAACTTGATAATGTGGGAAAGATGAGAAAGACACATTTGTGCTAATCTCTATAAATGGACATCAGATGCAGAATCATTTTTTTGAGTCTTTAAATTGTCGTCAAACGTCAGGCGATTGGTTCCAAGATTGCTGTGCGTGATTCATTGATTCTAATCAGACTACAAACAGAAACCAGAATGTTTGTAATGCCAAAATCTTGTTCCTGGCCGAATTCTTCATTCATATAAAGATATCTGTTCACAGAGATTAGGCAGTGCCAGTCAGGATGGGTCTTAAAGATCAGGGTACGAGCCAGGATCCAGTTCTCGGTTTTAAGTCTACTGACTGCTCATATTACTTTCCACGTCATACTCCATTTTGCTAAGCAATGAGCTTGTGGAGTACAACTCTCTTGCAGACACAAATGGTGGCTCAAACTGCAAAAGACCCAAGTTGTACGACATTAGAATTATCCTTGAATTGAAGTTGAATTTCATTGGATAGGCTTCCATAATCTATTATTTGGAATATTATTTTGTCATTTGAGGATGTGGCACCTAGATGATAAAGCAATAACTTTTGATTGAAACTTAGTACTTGGACAACAAATTGCCTACCTCCCGTTGAGTTAAACCCAAGTGTTCAATAGAATCATTGAATGTAAAGTCCTTATTCATGTCAGGTCTTTTGAATCATCTATTTATGTACAAACTGCAACGTGTGGAGTGTTTAAACGATAAAGTAAAAATGTGCGGGAAGACTATTTTTACTAACTACAGCTCTCGTATAATCATTTACTATGATGCCATTTGTATATTTGACATCATATGTAGCAAAAACTCTTCCTCTCGCAATTAATGTACCAATCATCGCCATGCTTGAATCTTGCTCCCTGAATATGGCTTTCCTTTTGATCCAGCATGAGTTTATTGTTTTGTTTATTTGGTCTGCACTTTCAGTTGATCTTTCTTTGCTTGTGTTTATGGCAGACATTTATCATTAGGTTGCAGTCAAATATATCTTTGCTCATATATTTCTGTATTTTTTTCTTACTGTTACAGAAATTGGTTCAAGCCACAGCAGCATGTACTCAAGCTGTATGACCACTTGTTGCGTTTAAATATTGAATGGTGTAGATAGCATATGAGAGCTGTGGTACTCGCATATTGTGAATTGACTTGGTATTGTTTGTGTTTTAAGTGTTTGGGCTTCACTTTACATAAACTGCTCTGCGCACGTCAGCAAAGGGGTTGGTGACATACTGTAAATTCTCAAATGGCAGAGCCTTTATTCACCTGCACGGAAATCTCAGCATTTCCGCCATGTTTATCTGTTGATCTGAGAAATTCGTGACAATGTACTGTACTGTACTATTCCATCAGTACAACAACAGAGTAATGTCGTACTCACCCCTCTGCTGTTGAGTTTCTCTTTCTCTCTAACAGGAGAAAAACATTCATTCACGTACAATGCCTTTCTACTTGATTGTTATTAAGTTACCGTCAATAAAACTCAACCTTTCCTCTTCAGTCATCTCAGATTTAAAGTCTTCCAATCTTCATCCAAACCTTTCCTGGTTGGCTTTTATTGCAGGAACTTTGAGGTTTAGACGGTTGCTTAACCACGATTGAATAAATGGCACAGTAGAGCTGATTGAAAATAATTTCTGTTAAAGCTCAGAGCAGCAGGGTGACGAGTTTGACTTGAATCTGCGTTTTTGTACTGATGGAGGTTGAATGCAGATTGTGCTTAATTTAGAAGAGCCGTGAAAATGAAGGTAGTTTCTGTTCATCAGTGTTTTTTTTTTTTACCTAGACTTTGTTGGCGCCCGACCCCTATTTGTTCATGGTTATTCTTTGAGAATGTATTGTACTTGCATAAACCGAGCTACAATATCTTGTGCTATATTGGTGGTAAACACTGTAAAAATATAGGGGGTTTCACTTCAGCAGTCATTGATGTGTGCATCCTGGGTTTGTTGTTATGTTCTTAACAGATTACATGAAGGTGGCTGAATTGACATCTGCACCAGGGTGATTTTCTGTTCAGTTATTTTCTAATTATGGAACCCAGGAATGTATCTAATACTGTACCTTTTGTTTTTTTGTACATGATCAAATTTACTCTCTTCAAACCTGTTGTGCCTTTAACACTCAATCAATATACATTTCAAATTGTTACTCCCATGAAAATCTTCCTCTTCAACCAGCTTATTCCCTGAGTTAACATATGTGTCTGTTGATGCTGGCAAGTTGTAAGTGTTCACTTGGTTGTGACTGTACAACAACGTACTTTATGAATAAATTTGAAGAGCGCTGTTTAATTTGTGACTGTTTCTATGTATGAGGGAATGTTTTATCACTCATCACTCATGATCACATGAAATAAAACACTAGTATGTACTGACGGTATTGAAGATAATATACTGAGGTGTGGTTCTGAGTCACATGATTTAGAGTCAAGTCAGACTTGTGATAATTGTAAAGGCCAGTGATCGGATGACACATGCAAAACCTTTGCAGGAATAACATACCAAGACACGCCAGCTTCCTTCTTCTTAAAAATGTTTATTTGAAAGTAATAAATGCAAATTAAAAAAAAAAAAGCATTTATTATTTTTGCCAAGTTACTACATTTTGGGAAGGGTGCAGAATTTCTTGTTAAAGTTTTCCCAGTGTCGATTTCTGGAAAAATATATATATTTTTAAAGGTCCAGTGAGCAGGATTTAGGAAGAGGACCCGCTCTCCCTGTAGATATAGAGGGCTCATTTTAAGGCCACTTGAATGAAAACATACTAATGGATATTATATTCCATTCCTGCCAATAAATACTAATACAATAAAATTACACATCCTCATAATTCTTTTTTTTTACTCAATTTACTCAAATTATATTAAAGTTATGGTTATTCTATAAAATAAGAAAAAGGGGTGATCACTTCTCTACTTCATACTTTAAATATATTTTATTTATAATGTTATATCCTGTTTAAATACACAATACAAGTAGACCTTCAAGACCCTATACAGTGGTCAACAGCCAATAGCAGAGCCTGAAATCACTTCTGGTTCACCTAAAGCTCATTTATATTGGTTAAAGCTTCCATACATCCAATGAGCAACCCATTGACATATCCAGGATGTAGTCAGGAGCCTGTCAGAAAGTAGCCGTAGTGAGTAGTCCCCGCCCCGTGGTCCGACCTCTTCTGACAGTAGTTGTTTCAGTGACAACTGCTGTGCTAGAGGAGTCAGGGAGTAACGAGAAAGACTTGAGTAACGCGGTTATAAGTTAAAATACAGTGTTGTGTTTGTACTCAGATACAAGTGTTAGTTTTGTAACTTTACTCGCTGGCATGGCAGAAAATGTAAAGTGTTTTTAGGAGAACCTGGACGTCGTGAATTAACTTGAGAAACTTTTTTGGCAACTCAGCTGGCAGAGTTTGTTAATATGGGCAACGTGTAACGTCGTTTGAAAGAGTTAAAGAGTGAGCTATCTGACAGGACGCTGTACTTCTGCCACTCACGTTGTTACATAAACAACTTTATCAACTGAACGTGGCTCATTATGTCAGCAGCAGCATCATCATCATCAGCCGAGGCCAGCTCATCCCAGCAGCAGCGGGTTAAACACAGCGGCTCCCCAACAGGCTCCTGCTCTTCCTGTAGCAACACCACCACCGCCACCACGGTCCGGTTGCAGCCTATCCGCGCTACGGTGCCGTACCAGCTTTTGCATGGAAATCAGCACAGCCCAACCCGCTCCGTTTCCTCCTCCTTCTCAGTAGCCGGGAGCAACACAGGACCGACGACGTCCCGTTGCTCCAGTCCCGCCAACCCGGGTGGAAGCGGCTCGGACGGTAGGCTGGTCCCCAGGCAGAAGCTTTCACCGCCGGACAGCAGGAGCTCACCTGAGCGCCCACCATACTCGCCTCTTTCTAAAGGTAACGTCGTCCTAGTGAATTAAGTTTATCTTTAATAATGCACCCCATCATCGTTCAAGGTAGCTCGGTGCTAACTTGTGCTAAGTGTCGTTTTGGAGCAACCGTCACGCCAAACTAGCTTAAACAAACTGACAATTTAACGTTTTCAGCGACGAATTAACCCAAAACACGTATTTAAAAATAAAGACAAAGTATTTACCTCAACAACTACGTGCCAATCTTATGTTCGGCGTATGTATAACCCACCATTAAACATTAAACTTAAATAAAATCTCAAATTTCATAATTAAATCCACCATTCGCCATGAGGCGCCACGTTGTTTTGGTGCGAGAAGCTAATGGAAATGACAGACGAAGCACCTCAAAACGTTAGATTTTCATCCAAACGAGAGCAGTTATATACATAATACACACGCCGAATTATAAAGCAGACTTATATGAATCAGATAAAAGGTGTATGATTTTGTTAAACCTCGTATAACATTCCCCCAAAAGCAAGCAAACCTTAAATTATCAGTTTCCCCTATCAGGTTTCGGTTTAGCTCTAACTACGATTGAACTGCCCATTTCGGGGCGAGATGCTAGGCTAGTGGGCTAACTCTCTAATTGGGTCATAACACATAATGTATCTTGATGCTTGACGCTATAATCATCGCGTAGACACACGCATAATTGCTGTAATGCTGCAAATAAATCCCGCAACCACGTCCTTAATTTCTATCATATTATCAGTCATATTTTTAGCACACCACCAGCTCTCTCAGGCTCTTATGGTGTACTATTCCTTGTGTGGTTGTTAACAGTGGCGATTTAAACGCAATGATGAGTTATTAGCTAATGCAGCTGTTATTACATTACGCTGCTGTGATGAGGTAAACATGTCAGGATATGGATGCCTGTGTAGTGATGATGCAGCTACTCTGTCGAAGATAAACATGACACACACACACACACACACACACACACACACACACACACACACACTGATCTACATGATACGGATGATTAGCCAGATTTTCTGTATGTGCTTCTTATTAATTTGTTACATTGAGGTTGTTTACCATCATTGAAACGGAAAAAAAAAAAAAAAAATGTCGTCAGCTGGTAGGTCTATAGCTCCTATGGCAACATTGGGGCCTAGCAGTCTGAGAGACATAAACAGAGCCCTCTGGGTAAGCAGGCCAACCTCTGCAACTACATGCATACATATAAAAATACTATTGAACAAATGAGGGATACAATTTCCTTTGCAAATACACTAAATTATCTGCACAATCCAGCATGTGTCGTGGCTACTGCATGTCTATAAAGTGCTCCAATGTGTTAGATCTTCCCTGAATCAAGCCATTAAAGGCACTTGACTTTCCATCTTTTCCACTCTGGCTAGTAGCAGTGACGTGTCCGGGGGCATTTTGATGGCCAGGGGTGGCACTGAGCATGGTGTTTTGGAGCCGTGCCAACTACCAATAAACACACACACACACACACACACACACAAGCAGATAGCCAACTTTCATTTTGATGACCTTTGCTGAACAGTGACGGTGGCGATGTGAACGAGATGGATAGATGAACTCACCTCTTCATTTTATCCTCATAGTCATGCTGCTATGTGCATTTTAGTCTATTTTGCAAAAAAAAAGGTGCAATCAAATTATCATCAGTGCTGCACTTGCCTTCAGTTCTGTGGGAGGTTTAGCATCTTTTAGTGCGTTGTTTTGGTTTTACAGCCCTGAAACTACAACGTCAAACTCATTTCCAGCAGAGGCCAGCAGCTAATTTCACCAAATATCTCTGATAAGCCCTCTGTGCACTACCAGCTCAGCACTAAACAACGACTAAGTAACTAGCTAGTGAGCATAGTGGAGCATTTAGCAGCCAAGAGGGCCAGATATTTTTTCTCAGGAGACCAAAACAAG
This sequence comes from Argyrosomus regius, assembly GCA_946959425.1. Lineage (NCBI taxonomy): Eukaryota > Metazoa > Chordata > Actinopteri > Sciaenidae > Argyrosomus > Argyrosomus regius. The sequence continues at coordinate 7,152,971 of OX336899.1, read as the reverse complement.
GCTTAAAGGAGAGTGACTATTGGACTTGCTTTCATTTGTGTTAGCCATAACAACTTTATGAGGTGATAATATGTCAGCTACATTTGTCACAAACACTTCTAACCAAGTTGAAATCCACCAACAGACTAACACGAGAACTGTAAACAGGCCACAAGATGTATGTGTAGTATGAAGTGTCATCACTTGACATGAATGTGTAGTTTAAAAACTGAATCTAAGGCACTAAAGAAGACTGACATGAGGCTATTGACGTGCGTATGCAAGTTTTGATTTCAGCCAGAGAACATAGCAGGTGATTGTGATTTCACTAATTAGCACTCCTTCAGCTCGAGAGGAACTAATCAGTGAAAGTACCCTTTGTAGTGTTGTTTGGAGTAATGACTTACATTCAACTTGGCCTTCTTTGGTACATGGTTATGGATGTAAACAAATACAAATACATTATTTGGACGTGAGCGGATCCAAAATTGTGCAGTATTATTTATGGTGGATGTTGTGCGTACATCCATGGTTACAGTGCAAACAGGAACTGCTATAGCAGCTAATTTAGGGTGACTTTTCACAGTGCAACAGATACAGCCACAGATAGTGCCTTAGTGATGGTGACTTGCAATGCTAGTTGGCGAACTACTGTAGCTGGCAGGCTAACATCTAATACACCAGCCAATATACCTTTTTCACAGCAGCCATTTGGACATGAAACAGTAGGGTCAACACAGGTGTTTCCAATACTAATTAAGGTTCCATTCCATTTATTGCAGCAGAGCCTTTCCAGTGAGCCAACATGCACCACAGCAACACCCTGACTCTGAATGGAACTGAACCTTAATTAGTATCGTTGGTCACACCTGTGTTTACCTACTGTATCATGTCAAAATGGCTGCTGTGAAAGAAGGTCTATTGGTAAGATGTTAGCACTAGTCAATTACAACTCTCCTAGCCAGCAAGGTTAACTGTTGGTTTCTGCTTGCTATTGGTCAACAGTGCAGATTTGCTTCTTGCTACATGCTCACTGCGTTTATGGAAACACTACTTGTGATTCCTTTTTACATAAAAATGGATTTAATTGTCACTTTATGCTGTTTTTAAATGCTGGTATGACTGGACTTTATCTTGGCTATTTCTAATTGGTTCCATCCTATAAGATTACCAACATTTGTTAGAAGATTAGGAAGAATTATTGTAGATGTACTATGTGTATGATTTGAACTTAAGTCAGCCCGCCTTACCGTAAACCATTCACTGCCGTTCACTGCATTGAGGTTGAGAAAACAAGAGACAGATGATGTCATTTTGTGACAAACTCTGTGCATAGAAATGAGATGCAAAACCTGTGAAATGGTCCTTTTTTTTTTTTTTTTTTTTTTTTAAGTAGAGTTTTCTGAATAATGTATGAGCCCCCGGTGGGAGTGTTTCTCTGCGGTTTGAGGTGGTCATATGACTCAAAGTCATGCTGGATGACCTTGTTATCCTACAAAGGTTTTCAGCATCAAGCAAATGTAAGAATGAACTCACAGAGTCCCGACAGGCTCTGAGCAACTGTAACTAACACAACAACATTTTCACGCTGCGGTTGCAATAAGTCATATATATATATATATATATAAAAGTGTTATTTCAGTTCCACATTTTAAGCCTTTGCTGTGATACATTAACAGACAAGCAGCGGTTTTGCTCGGAGAGTTGTCAATTTTTTTTTGGTTTTTCAATAATTTGGTTATTTCTTCTGATCAAATGAACCTGTTTGTTTTGGGCTTTGGAGGATTGGTGCAGCTGAGCAGGCAGCACAATGCAATTTTGCTGCTCATTTTATGATAAAATGCGCCTTGTATCACAAAGACAATTTCATTTTGTGGCTTCAGTTGGAAGAGTTTGTGTTTTAGCCATGCTAGCAGCTCTATGGATGGATACAGTAGTTATCTTTGGGTAGGTCCACCACTTTCCTTCAGGATGAAATCTCAACAACTACACTAAACTAAGATGGTAAACACTGTAAACATTATACCTGTTAAACATCATTGCTCATGTTAGCATTTAGCTCGAAGCACTGTCCTGCCTAAATTCTTATGAAGCTGTAGCTCTATGGGTGTGTTGTGTCGGGCACACAATTTACATACTCTGCTCTGATGACCGGACAGTTGTTTTCTGACGTCGGCACCACACTACACATGAGGAAGTAGTTCATTTCCTGCTGCACGGTTTGTTGCCGTAGAGTGGCCTTGTTTGCGAGCCTTGTGTTTTGTTTTGTTGCTGTCGCTGATGGCACTGCGGCTCTTTATCTGCACTGGAAGCAATCTCCGCTCTTCTTGTGGAGCGGACAACTCTCAACGCTTTAGTTTCTTTGGTTATCTATTGACTGTCACCCGATGGTTGCCCGCATTGCTTTAAAGGACATTTGCAAAATCTTGAGCTTTCCCAACTTTCCCTAGTAGTTGTAGTTTTAGAGGTTTGCAAGCAGGTGGCACTGGGCTGAAACACAAGGTCCTTTTCACAATTAATACCAGCCTATCACTGTCCCAGCTTTTGGTCGATGTAGACCCTGAGTTATCTTTTCAGTTTTGTCTCTGGGAGTCAGTGCAGCGGTGGCTTTATTCTGCACTTGCAAGAGAATCCTAATCCATTTTACTTGCTTCCCCTACACTCCTTCCCCAATTCCAAAAATTATAGTAGGTAGTCCTCTTGAAAACACGTCATTAGTTGCTGCACAGGCAGGCCATCATTACACATGAACAGGAATTTCCATGTTTCCTGAAACCAAATTCCAAGCCCAAATTCACAAAACACATTTAGCCTCTGAGGACTTTACAATCTGTACAGGGAGTGACACCCTCTGTCCTTAGACCCTCGGTTCGAGTGAGGTAAAACTTGCCCACAAAAAAACCCTTTTAACAGGGAAAAAAGGTGGAAGAAACCTCAGGAAGAGCCACGGAGGAGGGATCCCTCTCCCAGGACGGACAGATAGCAGACGTGCAATAGCTATCACGTGTACAGAACAAATCAACAGAAACATATTGTACAATTACAATGAATGATAAAATGATTACAGTAGCAGTGGAACCTGTGATAGAGATAGAGAGACACAGATGCACAGAAGCAGCAAGTCATTAACTAACTATAAACTGTAATGGAGATATGGTAACAATAATGACAGTAATAATATATGTAGTGGACGCATGCAGGACCACAGCAGCAGCTACGATCCATGAGAACCTGCTGGACGAGAGAGAGAGAGAGAGAGAGAGAGAGCTATAGCAGCATAACTAAGGGATGACCAGAGCCAGCCCTAACTATAAGCTCTATCAAAAAGGAAAGTCATAAGTCTACTCTCGACCGTGTCTGCCTCCCGAACCCAAAATGGTAGTTTGTTCCACAGAAGAGGAGCTTGATAGCTGAAAGCTCTGGCTCCCAGTCTACTTCTGGAAACTATAGGAACCACAAGGAACCCAGCATTCTGAGAGTGCAGTGTTCTAGAGGGGTAGTAAAGTATTATGAGCTCTTTTAGATATGATGGTGCCTGACCATGAAGAGCTTTGTACGTAAGGAGGATAATTTTAAATTCTATTCTAGATTTTTAAGGTAGCCAATGCAAAGAAGCCAAAATGGGAGAGATGTGATCTCTGATCTTGGTTCCTGTCAGAACACGTGCAGCAGCATTCTGAATTAGCTGCAAAGTCCTAAGAGACTTATTGGAGCAGCCTGACAACAAAGAGTTACTATAGTCCAGCCTAGAAGTAACAAATGTGTGGACTAGTTTTTCTGCATCCGCTTGAGACACGATGCGTCTGATTTTGGCTATGTTACGTAAGTGGAAGAATGCAGTCCTCGAAATTTGTTTTATGTGGACATTAAAGGACAAGTCCTGATCAAAAACAACTCCAAGATTCTTTACGGTGGAGCTGGAGGCCAGGGTGATCCCATCTAAAGTAGTCTAGAAGTCTCTAGAAAGAGAGTTTCTGAGGTGTTTGGGTCCAATTACAAGAACTTCAGTTTTGTCTGAATTTAACATCAGAAAATTGTAGGTCATCCAACTTTTTTTATTGGGTGTGTCGCTGAGTGGGCAATATCTGTTTGAAACGTGGAGCGGTTGGTGGTGTACCGTGGGCTTCAGTTTGGGGCTATGCCTCCTTCGGACAGTCACCCAGTCTCCCGCCTGCTCGGGAACTGCCGGGGGACGACTAGCTGAAGGTACCGCACCGGCTACAGGGGACTTGCTAACTATAGCAGCTTCTGACTGGTACCGTGCCTCTAAATCACTGAGCCTCGCCTCCAAAGCAACAAATAAACTACATTTATTACAAGTACCGTTATCGCTAAAGGAGGACGAGGAGTAGCTAAACATGTGGCACGCAGGAGAGGAGAGAAGCCATTGCTATAGCTAGGCTAGTTAGCGTGACTAACAGAAACTGGTAAAACTGGTAAATCGGATTGTGGTTACTAAAGTTAAGAGACCTGTTCATGCACAAGCAGAATAAGTCAAAGGATAGTGTAGAGATATGTAGATAATCACTGATGTGAGAAATATACGAAAATCTGTTTAGGTGAGCAGAGCAGAGAGCACCGTGGCAGTAACACCGATAACCGGAAGTGACAGAATACGCTTACCGTAGTGCGTCAGCAGCCCCTAGTAGAAACATGAATTTAACAACAAAAAACAGCATAAACAACTAGTGTTAAAAGCATTTCGCCATAGAATACACACGAAAGCCAGAGTTGCAGCAAGCATGCGTGCTATGCAAGAGCGAAAGTGAAAACATCCTGGAGCGGGTTATCAAGTCAGCGGCAGCAGCGAAATAGCAACTACTGTTGCGATTTCGTCCCCATCCAAGCATGATGTAATTGGATTATCAACACTTCTGTCAATAGTAGTCGCTTTAATGTAGATTTTTTAAATGTTTCTTCATCGCCCCCGTGTTAAAAGTAATTTCTGCACAGCTGCTGTTATGGTACCATACCATGACATATCTGACATTGTTATTTGGGAATTGACTGCATGTACGGGATGGCTGTAGCTTAGGAGGAAGAGCAGGTCGTCCATTGATCTTAGGGTTGTAGGGTAGGGCCATTGTTGGGCTGACGGTGCGGTGACCAGTTGGAAAAACTTAACGTGTCACCCAATGCTCTAGTTGGTGGGTCAATCCCCGGCTAATCCTGTCCATGTGTTCAAGTGTCCTTGAGCAAGAACCCTGAGGCAATATTGCAAAGTGCTTTGCCTGTTTAGGTTGTTTTGCACATTTGAACCCTGGGGTTTCCCCTGTAGACTTACCGTGATACCTTTCTTTACTGTAGTTTCCTGTTTTCATTCTGAACCTTTTTGCTCGGCAAACTGTGGTGGTCCTCCACAGCTGCAGATTGATCATGGAACTCGTCATTACATTTAGAAAGCTACTTTGTCATTTACATGGTGGATTACACCACACAGACGGTATATATCTGGACAGAAATCAATAATTCGGTAACTTAACTATGTGGTTCTGCTGCTCAGTATTACTAGTGTACTGTATTACAGCGTGTTGCCATCTTTTCGGACTTGGCGGCAGAGACTCACAGCTGTACTTGTTATCCAGTCTACAGAGTTTTATTATGACGCCTGACCACAGTGATTACAAGATGTAAAACAAAGGCTACGGTTTTGATGAACAAACATTTCATATGACAGCTAACCCACAGTAGCTCTTGTTATTGTCCAACCAAGTTTGTCTGTGGTTCTGTGTTTGACGTGCACAGAACAGGGTTTGTGTAAGAGCAGGGATATCTATGGATTGCTTCTTTGACCGCTCTCAGAGGTCAGGAATTTGTCCTTGTGCTTGTTTAGTTGTGGCCTCAGTATGACCTGTGACTGCAGATGATAGTGCAGGGTGTTAACGATGACTACACACCACAATGATACATGGCAAAAACTAAGAAGCAGATGGTCGTGTTTGAACTTCAGTTCTTGTATGTCATCTTCCAAAGTTTTAAAGATCTTTGCTGCTTCGGTGTGTGGTATGTGGCAGACGACAATATTTTGATATAACAGCATAAAGCTGGAGATGTGCATTCTATAACGCTCTGAAGATGTACATCTGAGCTATCTTGTGTGGAAAAATTCAGTTAATGACATTATTCAGACACAATTTCCATCAGAAGTCGTCCAAAAACATGTTGAGAAATTCTTTTAACTTCAGATTATTGCCTCATAATCATCATCCTGATTGTTGTCTGCAGTTCTATTGCCAAACAGGATGTGCTAGCATCTAATGCAGCATGACCTTTAATGGTGTCCACCACAATGTGAGGAAATATAAGCTAAAAATGTTGGTCTACAGCCAGGCTACAGTTGCTTTAAGTCATATGGGACGGATGATAAAGATTCCCATCCATGTTTAAGCCTTTGCAAGCATTCATGTCCTCAAACAACTCCAGACTTGATTGTATGATTGCAGTTGCACATGCGAGGGTTCAAAAATACTGTGAACTGACAATAAAACACCATATCTTTTTAAACTGAACGACACATTTTAGGCTAACGCTGATATTTGTTTGGTTTTCAGCTGCTTCCAAGCTGGGATCAGAGCTTTGTTTCCCTGTCGTGACTAAGACCTGTAATTACTATAACCCTGATACGAACATAATGGGTGCAGTATACAGCTAACATGTTTCCATGGCAACATTTAAAACACTCAAAAAAGCAGCACTTGTATGCAAATTTATGGTTATGCACCATATCCTGAAAATAACAACATACAATGCAAAAAGACAATAGTTCAAACGGTTAATGGGAATGTTTATAATTATATATTTTATAGTGCAATTCTCTCTTGGCTGTGGATAAAAGGCAAACTCTTTGGTATGCCAAAAATCATTTAAATACCGGATAAAATATCTCGTAGTCTAAAGCTGCTTTGTCTGTTTTTCTTCAGTGGTGTGATGATAGCTGCATAATGCAGCTCTTCATGCACACTGGGGTCACGTAAGCACACATCAAATGACAGGAAGTAGTAGGCCTGTTTTGGTTTGAGCTATTTCTCTGAGCCAGCAGGGTCCCAATTGTTCAGGAAATCTTAAAAAAATATTTGATTTGAACAGGATTCGTCATTAGGTGTCCATATTTGGTATCCACTGTGGACTTATTCAACCAACAAAGTGCTGACATGCTGTGAAGTCAGTAGTTCTGTATTTTTATGACTTATTTATATTTACTGTGCATCCTGAAGTCTAACAGTACAGCTGTGGGTGGTTTAATTGGACAGGTCTTGAAATATCTGGATGACCCAAATGTCCATATAGTCCACACATTACAGCCTTTCTGATCATGTTTTAAAGCTGTTTTTAATCAAAGCATAGTTCTGTGTTAATGCTTTAACCTTGGTCTTTTTTCATAGTTTAGGCCATTATTGCTATCTCTAAAAATAAAAGCGTGCGTACCAAGTGAATTGCTGATACCTGGGAACACAGTGACTTGAAGCGCAGTGGGATAAGAAACACATATGGTCAGATGATCCGACAAGTTGTAAACAAATTCCCAAGCTGATTTGTTCATACCCTGTGTGTCAGCACAACTGCTTCAGTTTTAAAAATGCATTGAAGAATACTGTTTGTTCTGTGCTAAATGTATAGAGGTGAGGTTACAATATAAAATATGGACCTGTATCTACCGGCTTGAATCACAGCAACAACATTGGTGCCTGTTTTGGTGACAGTTGCCCTCTAGTTCGGACATTACACCACATGTACAATGGCTACTTACATTATGGCTTGGCTGGTTTCTCTACGTGGCTCTGGCAGCAGATAGCCCACTGTTAGCTAGTTATTCAATGCAGTTCAATGATATTTATTTATATAGTGCCAAATCATATAGCAAAATTGATCTCATGACATTTTCAGAGAGAGACCCAGCAATGCCCACCATGAGCAAGCACTTGGCGACAGTGGCAAGGAAAAACCTCCGTTTAACAGGCAGCAACTTTGAGCAGACCCTAGCAGCTATTAGCTAGTGGTAGAACATAGTAGCTACCTTAAACATGGTCAAAATGCCAAGCGAAACGGTCTAAAGTATGATCTCGATTTTGCAGTCCTACATCATAGTCCTCATACAGTTGAGTTTTGGCTGAACTGCATGCCTCAGATAGATTAGATTAGTTTAAGCAGATTCACTAAAGGTGCTTCTAATGAGGAGTGACAGTAACAAGAGAGTGCGTGAGGAAGAGAGATATTCTTCCCCGTCATACAACTCTTTGTCAAGCTGCTTAACATGTTTGCAAGATCACGGCCAAGTCTAATTTAGTCCCTCGAGTGTACCTGTAATCTGGTGGCTTTATGGCAAGTGACCTGGACCTCTACTTTGTTTAATAGGATTCTCTATTGTTGGACCAGAAGCCAAGACACCAGATTACAACAGGAGCACTGGCCAGATGAGGCAGCATGTGTGAGCACGCATAGGGCTGGTTAATAAGTGCATTCTTCAGAGGACGATGCTGCTCAGACTGAAACTGTACTGATGGAAGGACAGGGGCGATCGTTGGATGTTAGTGAACCTGTGCAGCCACTGAAGTGCCTCAGCTTTATGTTCAACTATACTCGCCAGCTAGTGCTGACTTTGTCTGCTGTTTGTTGTTGGTTATCAGAGCTTTTTGTGCAGAAATAGACTGTTGGACGAGCTAAACAAGGAGCTAAAAGAAGCAAAAAGCTGCAGAAAGGATACATTTAGATGATAATTACTAATGTTTCCTATTACATTGAACCAATCTCTTCCTTTTTCTTTTTATCTGTGCAGTTGAAAGGACAAAGTCCCAGCAGGTGCGGAGCTCAGGGGCCATTTGGCAGACTTCCTCCCTGGGCACTATCACTGGGCCCTACCTCACCGGGCAGTGGCCTCGTGACCCCCATGTGCACTATCCATCTTGTATGAAAGACAAATCCACACAGGTAAGCACAGCCACCACACCCACCCTTTCTATTCATGTGTCGCGCTGTGTCCGGTCCCCTACGGATATGAAGTAATGTGGCTTTTTGCGGACATATGAAGTGGGCAGCCACATGTAGCCTGTTATTGTTGGGTTATACTAATGTGTTGGTAAATTACAGGAGCTTGACACTGATACTTTGATTAACTTTAGGGCCAGATATACTATTTTTGGAGGCTTTTGGAAGAGTTTTATAACAAGGTGTGCCTCTATTCATTGTGACGCATTTAAGCAAGGATCACACAAATAATAAGACATAACAGACTTAAATTATGTATTCTGCTGAACAAAGGTGACTCGAATTGCAATTCAAACCTCTTTTCAGTGGAACATTCTTTGCCTCTCTAAAAGCAGACATTAAACATAGTGCAAGTAAGATTTACACAAACCACAAGGATGTTTGTGGGAAAAGAAACGTGACTTTACCTTTATTCTACAGTCATTTCTGTGAGATCACGTTAAAAATAAATGAACTAAACCAGTGGTTTTCACAGTCTGACTGTGGCCCACGCTGTGTTTTGACTGATTGCTGATGGAATAGGTGGGCGACCCACCCACTAACTCTACATTTGAGTCACAAGTTTAAAGGTTACAGGAGGTTAACTCAACTGCACGCTTGTCTCACTCGTTGCCTGCACCGAATTTAGTGTTTAATTATTGACATCTCTCCGCAGGCGTCTGTGAAGGCTTGCTAACGTTACCATTTATGTTACAGTACAGAGCCAGGCTAAAAGCAATCTAAATCTGATCCCTTTTGCAGTGATCAGCCACATCTTCATCAATCTTAGGTCGGATGCAAACATCTCAGAATGAACGGCATGTTTGGGCAGCTCAGTGAGCACTGATTTTGAAGTGAAAACTAATACTAACTACTATTTTCATTAGTGATTCATCCGCTGATTATTCAGTTAATCACTTGGTCTATAAAATGTCAAAAAATAGAAGAAGGAGGTATATTTTTATAATTTCCTCGAGGCGAAAGTCAAATGCAAAAAGAAATCTCCATCTGAAAAACAGTGTACAATGCCTGCTGCAGGTTTCTGAAGCTGAAGGTGACGTCTTCAAATGTCTTTTTGTTTCTTACTTACATAAGACCTCTCTTAAGACTGGAGAGCTGCACCCCTGGGGTGTGCCATAAGTGGATGATCTTCGTCATCATCTTCATTTTGACCATCTGCAGCCCGAGCCCGAGTGTGAACCGTATGAGTCACCACTATCAGTCTTTATAGGTCACGAAGCGAGCAGCACTAGACTTGTAAAGGATTTACTGTGTTTTGTTAGGATAAAGGAAAGCTGTGAGTTTATCATGCTGGATCACCTCTCGTGGGCCTGGTGTCGGTCTGTGTCGTCTCGCTGTATCCATTTCCTGTCTGGGGCTTTAGTTCAGCAGTTTACTTAGCTCTGACTTCAAAATATTGATATCATTTTACACAGCTTGATAGCGACAGATCCCAGGTTGCCATTGGTAACCATTTTGAGAAACTGGCACACAACTCTTGGCCTTTGCCATCAGCGGCGAAGTGACAGTGCTTCACGTGTGTTGGTGGGTTTACTTGCGTGCACACAGGCATTTCTATTAGAGACGATAGCAAAGTCAATTAAGTTGTTTGACTTTGGCATGAAAGGTTAGATTAACATGACAACAACTGTAGAACCAATATACCAGTCTTGTATGTACATGTTACGTCAGATACAGACATTTCAAACTACTACTACTACTTCTGTTACAAGAGTTTTGTAATTAAAGCTTTCAGTTTCATTATTAAGCTGTCGTATAGGTGCCTAGTATTGTAATTACTCAAAGTATAAGATGATTGCAAGCAGCAACCTCTGTGGTTGTGAAGCCTATGCGGAAGTGCCAAAAACTGCAGTTCCTCAAACGTCCACTTGAGGCTGGCTACAGAACGAGTCACTCTCCATAAGTCCCCATGTTAAAATGTCCAACTTCACAGCAGAAATAAACATGTTTACAGCCTGGTACAAAAAACAGTTTTGGTCTCTATAGCTAATTTCCACGTTCATGACAACTGTACTGAGGCTGAATTTTTATAGAACTCACCTGTTCAAATTATATTAAGACTTAAAGTTATGCAGGATTAACAGCGTGGCCGCTTTGATTGACAGGTGGTTGCCATTACAGATACTGTCAGTGGGGTGACGTTGCGTCAGATATGTTAAACTCAAACTATTAAGAGTTTTGTTCAGTTATTACTGTAAGAAAACTTTCTTTCATGTCCCATTTTTTTATTAAGATGCCGTATAACTGCATAGTATTGTAATTACTCAGAATATAAGATAGTGACCCATTCTGGCAACCAAAAAATGATGCCAGCCTGGCAACCTCTGTTTAAAAAAAGTTACTGTTGAGCCCTGTTTTATTTCTTGTGCCGTAGTGATAATGGTCTGTGTCATTCTTGACCTTAATTTGTGCCCACATCTTCCTGCCCTGTGATCGTCTCATGCTGTTCAAGCTCAGATGTCTCCACACACACGCTGGTCTATACATCCTGTGTCTTCCAGGTTGTGTGACATTTACCACCTACGCATCTGTGGAGCTTCAAAAGACAGATGACCTCTTTGCTCTCAGCTTACAGTTTATTATTAACTCTTGAAGTGACACGAAGGCACGACTGTGGGAGTCTGCATGTGTGGTGCTGCTGTTTGACAGATGTGTGTAAGCAGGGATGTCTTCCTCTCTTACTCCGGCCTGCTTAGTTTTATAGTCCATCAGTCATCAACCTGCCTGCAGAGGCAACCCTAAACAACACGTAACACAGATTACTTCATTACTATAACTGGTTTTAGGTGGCATTTTTACAGAGAAAGATTAGGTTCATTTTCTCAGATTACTGTCATGTTGGAGCGGTTTGTATGTCAAGTAATCTTGAACACAACTAGCTACCTTAAACTTATGGCTATCAGGGTCAGAGTAACGTGTTGTAATATCGGTTAGTCCATATGCCTGATCTCTGACATGATACATTTAGCCAGTATTTATGCTGTAATACACAGTATAAAGAATGGATGTTGTATGAATGTGGAGGCTCTGGCTGCCTCCATCTTGGCAGATCTGCCTCTGCCACCTCCCAGCTAATCTAAAAATCAGCAAAGACCTGGATCGAGGGTGGAGCTGAGGCGTGCTGATTAACGGCTGTGTGCTCAAACAAGCCACCTGTAACGGCACCTACCTGTCAATCAAAGCGGCCACGCTGTTAATTATGCATAACTTTAAGCCTTAATATAATCTGAACCGATGAGTTATATAGAAATTTAGACTCGGTACAGTTGTCATGAACGGGGAAATTAGCTATAGAGACCAAAACTCTTTTTTGTACCAGGCTGTGTTTATTTCTGCTGTGAAGTTCGCCATCTTAATATGGGAGCTTATGGAGACTGACATGTTATGGAGCCAGCCTCAAGTGGACAGTTTTTTTCTCATTTTCCCTGAGTTGTGAGTCGTTGTGATTTAAATGTTCACTTTGTCACGTATTCGTTTCCACCTCAAGCGAGTGTTTAGCTTGTATTTTATATATTTTAGTTTTGCCATCAAACTTTTATAATGCCTTACTTTTTGTTTTAATAGAAACAAAGCTAGTTATAGTGAGTGACTTCCTCTCAGAAAATAATGTAGGCCTGTCCTGTCAGCTCTGGGTGGCTTGATCCTCCCCAGACAGAGAAGAAGAAGCCAGAATAAGAGTCTCTAGTCACTGACTTGCTGCTCAAAATAAACAAATGGCCCTTTGAGTTGGAGGCATTAAGATGAGCAAGAGAGCAGTTCAGTTTCCTCTGGATGTTGGACAGGGAGGTTGAATTGAGAGTGTGTGTGTGTGTGTGTGTGTGTGTGTGTGTGTGTGTGTTTGTATGCTTGGATGGCAGAGAGAGTTCACTGTAGTGCTCTCACACTGTGTCGCAGAGCTCAGCTCAGCTTTCACAGAGCAGTGTGTGTGTGTGTGTGTGTGTGAATACATGTGAGTCTGTCCATGCCGCCTCTATGAAGTTGTCACATTGATCATCCACTGCTGGAATATTCAAAGGTTTTGATAATCTCTTTGACGGACTTTAGCAAGTGCAATGTAATCACAACTGATAGTGTGATGGGTAAACTCTTATAAGAGTCACAGTGAGAACATTGTTTAACAAGTTTCAGATCCAAGTATGCTAATAGTAACGTGTGGCTGTGATGTTCTTTTCAGACTCCTGGATGTTGGAGTGAGGAAACAGGAGAGAAGAGGAGCACCCACCAGCGCTCTGCGTCCTGGGGCAGCGCTGACCAGCTCAAAGAGGCATGACACTAATCTGAATACAAACACATGTAGGCCAAACGTAATGTTTGATGCACAGGGCTAAATCTACACAACGTGGAGCACAGTGTGACTGTACATTTTGGCTCTTGTACGAGCCTAATTGAATTACAGTTACCCAGAAACCCCTTGTTTTGTTTGAGTGAAGTCCTTATATATCCTTGGAGAAGCATTGTTCAATCATATGTATGAGGTGAAAGGGACCAATAGTTTGTCTGAAAACAATAGAAAGTTAGTTGTGATGATATGATGATATTTTTAGTTTTTTAGAACATATTTATAAAAGTATGTCTGTTAATCCACAGGTTTTCTTCAATTTCCAGTAATAGTACATTGCAAACAGGAACTGCTAATAGCTAATTTGGTGTCTTAATTGCGCTAATTTGACAAAATGTAAACAAATACTGGCTAAAAAAAAAAAGGTTGTAGCCCAGATTGTTATTTACTGAATCCATGGCAATATTATACTTCCTGTTTACATCTTGCAAAGTATTATGGGAACTGCAGTTTTAAAATGTAGTGGTGCAGTCGTCTCAGTTTTGTTTTAGGAGTGTCAGACTTACTTTAAAGTATTACTTTACTTAGACCTACTCAAGTGTTAGCAGAGAGTAGGCAGAGATACTTGTTTTTCTTTCATCTCATCTCTTGGTGGCATTATTGATGGTAACTTGACAACAATCTCGAGAAGACGTGGTGAATTCCTTTACTATTATCGACATTTTCTTCAGGCTGCATAACCTCCTGTGTATCATCACCGGTTTGGTATCGTGTCTTTATGGTGCTGATGGTGTTCAGCAGCGACAGACACATCCTCTGAAGCTGCACCCGGCACGGCACTATCAGCACCTCTCAGCTCCACCCTTCTGATACTCAGCAGCAGCAGGGAGGTGGCAGATAACGCTATCTCACTCTTAACTACTCACTTCCCCTCTGAAATGGCCATAACCCGCTGCAATTTATGGTCAGCCGAGCCCTAGCTGGCTCTTCTTCGCCTCCTGCAACAAAAGGAACAATAAGGCCCGGCCAGATGACAGCTCAGTCCTCACTAGTGTGTGCACAGGCACGTTACTGAGTTACAGGGCTGCAGAGGAGGAGCAGTGCTGACACCGATTCTACAGATGTCAATAGATAGAGCAAGAAGGAGCAAGAGGAGAGGGGTCCTGAGCAGTGAAGCTGCTTTAAAGAACTACACCAGAACTGTTAGCAGTGTGCATAATCAGACTCGTCTGTCTAGTTGGTGCATCATATTTAGTCAAAAGGGGGAGGTAGGCTGATGTAAGTCTAAGCATTAAAGCCACCCAGTGGCTTCTTTAAGTATCACAGGAAATAATCTTCAACTTCCTGTCTAAGATAGAACCAGGACGTGAGTGCACATGCCATGAAAAGTAGTTCTTTCATATTTCATCACAAAACAGAGATAATTCCCAACCATGTCTCTGATCCAGAATGGTATTCAAAGAGATCAGACGACTACATTAATCACTATCAACCCCTTCTTCTTGGAACAACGTTATTTGCTTTACTTGCAAAGCATTGCGAAAGGCCAAGATTTAGTGTTGAATGTGGCAATGAAAAACACGATACTGCTCTCCACCCAGAACCATGTTGCTGGATCAAAGAAAGCGAGGTGGAAGCTATCCTACTACCAAATCCAATCACCTCCAAATGGAGATGGAAAGCTGACAGGCCATGCTCCAAGTTCCTTACCTTGTACAGTTGTATCCAGCAGAGAAGGGCTTTTTGTAATTCATGACGGACAGAGTAGCAGGTCTCTAATACGCTCAGAGTTCTTCGAAATGTTTGATGAATGTGGACCAAGCTTTTTTTACTCTCTAAGAATACTTGCTGGCGAGAAACTATGGGAAGAAGAGCCAGTGGTTATGTAATAGAATCTCTGGATGGAAACGTCCACCTCTCATTGCCCAGCCTTGTTGAATGTGATGGTACTCCAAATAACAGAAATGAGAAGATGAAATTCCATCACCCACATTCATTCCTTTCCTGAAAAACATGATATATCTTATCCCAAAGTATAATGATACATCTTGGCTAAAGCATCATCAAGTCCTCAAGGTCCCGAAATGGATATCTGACCCCAACCATGCACTTCATGCTCAAAAGTTAGACCTAGGGTGGGTTATAGTAGGCAATCTATATCTAGGTGGTGTTTGTAGGACACTTGCTGTAAAGGCTATCCATACCACAACTGAAGATGCCCAAATCTCTTTGAGCCCTACTACTACTACTGTGTTTTACGTCAAGGAGAAGAGCTGTGGTATCAAAGTTCTTTGCCAACCTGCAACACAATAACGTGACAATCCTACCTGAAAAACGATCACTTAGGATGTGTTGGATGTGTTCAGACAGACCAGATTAGACAACCAAGTTTCTCTTTGTATTCAAGACACTACCTTCCCGAAAGTAACGGATGAAGGGCTCCATTGTACTTCCTTGCCCGCATTGTTTTCCGGCAAATCATGCCATGCATTTTGTCTCTGCGCACCAAACCAACTGCCTCACTGGTTCCCAATTTCTGTTGAGACCAAAACCAAATTCCTCCTGAGAGCACTTATGATGTTATTGATTCCTTTTCAGACACAGACATGTGGCCACAAGTGTCTGCCTTGAAAATTGCAATTTGTGCCAGGCACTGGTTAGTCGCAGAGGCCATCAAGGATTCATATTGCGTATTCTTGCACAAGAGATTTACAGGAAACAATTCCTGCACGTACTGGACATTACGCAGAGGACAAAAGTCTGTGTTGGGTGTTTGGAAGTGCAAGCATTGTTGTTACTGACTATTCTTTATTCTTTTTTTCTTGACAGATTCGCTCTTGACAGATTAGCTCTTCAAGGTGTGTTTACTGCCTGTAGTTGTCAAAACAGGTGTAATTTAAAAACAGAACTCTGAGTCCTGCATTGTTATAAAACACACTTGCTGTAGGACTACCCTCTAAAAGTCACTGATTCAATGTCATCAGTCGAGAAGACGACTAATTGCAAGTCTGTGTGAAGGAAATTTTGAGATTTCTTTCAAAATACATTCAATATGTTGGAATATAGTTGCTGAAAACATGTGAAAAGACTTTACATTACTGAAATGTGGAGGTTCAAACAGTTTTTCAGTCCAGGATTTTGTGGGCGGTCCTTAAAGGGTGGCTCGATGACACGCTGAGGCCACCCTGAGCATACCCCTGCACCTCTAGCAGAGAGATAGAGATTAATTCATCTTGTTCAGAGTGTTTCAAAGTTAGTCATGTCATTTTCTGAACTCATCTGACACGTTTCAGTCGCTTCAAAATGGCTGCTTGACTGCTCCCACAAGTGGGCGTGGCTTCAGCACATTCAGCGGACACGCCCCCACAGTCCTGGAGCTGAGAATACTGCTCATTTTTACCCAATTTTGACACCTAATTTCATAAACTTGTCGATATTTTCAATCCTTCAAATTTGGCTGCATGGTTAATAACACTTTCTCTCTTTGGTCTGACAAAATCAGAACTTACTTTACATGGACTTTAACTGTTCACAGAAGCGTACACAGAGCAGAGTATCATCACAAGTCTTGTCTGGAAATGGAGCATGGTATGCTTAAACACTCAATAGTGAGGTGAAGTCGGCTAAACTACTTTTGAACCAGATGCTGGTGAAAGCTCTTCTACTGCCGCCCATCATGATGAACTCTTTGGCTGACAGTGCTGTTGGCAGCCTGACAGTAGATATGCACCGTGGTGGCTAGGATTGTACCATGAGCAGAACACACACTCCTGCTTAAGGCCTGAGTACACTCCCAAACAGATGTGTACACAGACAGCTGTGGACACCACGGCCACGTAGAAGATCTTTTTATATTACTTTCTGGAGTCTGCTTGGAGGACGTGTTCCACACATGTGCAGTAGATCATTGTCAAAGATTTTCTATGACAGAAGATAACACATCACAATCTTTCAGCCAAAGATATGAAATCGTATACACCTCCTGTCTCCTCACCCCCATCTCCCAACCTCCTCGTTTTGAAGTGTTGTGAACGTCGTGCGGATGGATGAATGCAGATTGCGTTGTGCCAAAGTTTTAGTTCAGTTATAGATCATCTTTGGTTAAACCAAGCAGCGACTGAGCGCCAACAGAGAGAAGAGATATCTGTGTTGCTGCTGAGACAAAGAGAAGTCTCGAAGAAAGTTACATTTTTCCTGATTTGTCTGAGAAATACCATTTTGTCAGAGTGTTCAGAAGATATGTGGCTTGTGAAAAACGAGTCCAGTATTTACTTCTTTGACTTGTGATGAAAGAATCACAGAAATCTGTGCTCATATTCACCCATTAGAGTGAATAGCTTCAGGACCTGCGGCTAGTTTCGGCAGTGGCTAAATTCATGTGACACAGGTACAGGAAATGACACTTCAATCTGTCGCTTTCGCTCTGATCTCATGGCGTGTTCCCAAACCGGGGGGGGGGGTCATAAGTTGAATCTTGTGTTGATCGGATGATTAGTGGGGAGGAACTGGCTCAGATTTCATCACCTGACCAAAATGTGGAACATTGGTCATATGATAGCAATATATAGTTAAAGTGTGGTTATGAAAAGTGACATCCAGTATCAGTTAATCTGATTATGCATAAATGCCAATCACAGGCATGTTTTTGAGGATCAAAGGGATTCCTCGAAACTCCGATACTTCCTCTTTCTTTTCACCAGATGCGTATTTCGCATATTATATTTAGCCTTTAGATATTTCTCTGTGTGTGACTACCAGTCTGCGTTAGAGCCTCTCCTCCACATGGCCCGAATGAAGGCTGAGAGTTGGAGACAAAAACTTGCAGGACGTGAGACTGTGTAACTGGTTCCGCGGCCCAAATATAGGGATCACATAACAGCCGTTTCACACAGAGCCTGCATTGATACGTAGTGCATGTGTTGTGTTTCTGCGGTAAAGAGGGCCAGTGTCAGGACTGCATGAGGGAACATGTATGGGCATGTTCTGGAGTACTGGTGCACACACTGGAGGACTGGGAATTTCTTCATCTCGCTGCCAAACACACACACACACACACACACAAAGTGAATGCAGAGAGACCGTTTAAGAAATGAACAGCTACAGTTAAATATGTAACTAGATTTAGACTCTTCTAGTGTTTTTCTCTTATTGGATTTTAAAGGGACTTAAACAGATTCAGATACAGCTCTGTCTGTAGTGTGTATTAATACAACTGTGAGAGTTTTATTTGAATTATAAAGTTTCCACGGTTGAACCAGAATACAAAGAATACCAGACAGTGAAGGTGATGCATGTGATGCATCGCTGCACTGTGAACAGTGACATCTAGTGGATTTATTGGGTCAATAGAGTGTGTCTCCATTTTGCAGGTTTAATTCCTATTCATAAAATTATTAGAGATAGTGTAGAGACAGGGCATGTCAAACACTGGTGTTACGATCACTTTCTTTTCATAACAGCTGGAACAGAGCCATCGTTGGTGTTATTAGTTAAACCTGTGCTTTTCCTGCTGTAACAATCTGATTCATTTATTCATTCACTCAAGTAATGAACACATGAGAAGGTCACAGAGGTCCCAAAATGTCCGATCGTGTCGTGATCCTGAAGTAACTAGTCTTTTCAGCCATTTTCAGTTCATTTTGATGTCTCTGTATTCTCAGTGGGACAGAGCGGGTTAGCTAATGTTCATACTGGGAGCAGCTGCTTCTTACCACAGTTGAGATCACACAGCAGCATCATTACAACAAAGGCTGACAGGGTGGGAAACATTTTTTAGTTTTATATATTTATTATGAGTGGATTGCAACTGTATGAGACTTTCACGGCACGATAGCGTCTCAGAAAATATCACGTTATACGGTATTACACAGTTATCATCGGTTAAAATAGCCAGTTTCTGCAAAGATATATGAGTTATAGATGGACTTCTATGATGACTTTCTGGTCCGCCTACCTGCTAAATGTTTGTCTCTGTTCTGTCTCCTCCGTCTTCTCCTGTTTGATTCCAGCAGATTGCGAAGCTCCGGCAGCAGCTCCAGCGCAGTAAACAAGGAGGGCGTCACAGTAAAGACAAGGACCGACTGTCCCCCCTCCAGTACAACACCATCACCTACACCGCCCTCACCAGCACTACCAACCACACCTCCACAACCAGCCACGCTCAGGTTTCAAATTTTCTTTAAATTAGTTCAATCTGATTTGTATTTAGAAACTTAAACAACAGATTAATTATACAGTTTCAGTCAAACTAAATTGTAGTTTCAGTTCTCTGAGATGCTACAGCTACAAAAACAAGCAGACATTAACCAGATTTTATTGTATTCTCTTGACTGTGTTTCAAGTTTAAAGGTTGTTAATGCTGGAAAAACACAAAGCTGGAAAGAAATATAATTAAAATTATAATTATGCTGACTGAAAAACCTTTGATTGCCAAATGTGATACTGATGGATGCAAGGCAATCCATAGTGGAAATTGAGGAGCTGGTGAAGTGAATTGTTGTTTGCAGTATGACAGCTGTACATGTTGGATGCCAAAGAGATAAAAAATTGAATCCTCTGTCTGCTCTGAAGTCTCTTTTTGGGAAGAACGAGACTAACTAGACCCAAAAAAAACAAACGTTAAATCACCTTTTTATTTAGTTTAATGAATCACTGGATATACATGTGCTATCTATGCTTTGATATTGACCGCATGTTTTGTCTCCTAGTTTCTAGTTGTTATTTCTGCTGTACAGTAGTCTGGCTATAGTACTGTAAATAAAGGGAAATAGTCTCTGTAGTCCTCTATCTATGGACTCTAAGAGTGGTCATAGAGAAGGAAAAAATCTATATTTAGGCCACGTTTTACTACATCAAGTGTTCAAAATATTATTTGTGCATGAGATTTGATTCGCTTCCACGTTTTGGTTAATTTCTGCCCACAAGATATAAACAGCGAGACGGCACAACAGACCAGCCTTGTTTATCACAGTGTTGAGTGATGGGAAACGTTCATTCTGTAGTACTATGAGTTAACAGTTTGAGTCGAGCATAGAGGCTTATTTGTATGTGTTGTATACACTGACGTAGCCTCTGGGTCTGAAAAGTGAAGCCAATTAAGAAGTGCCTTAAACCTGCATTCTTTCTAATAGCCAGCAGGGGGCGACTCCACTGGCTGCAGAAAGAATTCTGATTTTATTGAGACTTATGAGAAAATGACCCTACTTCACCCATTGGTTTATAACCTCTGTAAACAGTTTCCTCAGGAGTTTTTGGTCTCCATGACTTGTTTTAAGTCTTCTTCCAGACAACATGATGTCCATTTTGTAAATTAAGATCCCATTTAGAGTAAAAATAGACGGCAAAGCAGGGCATGATCGCTAATATGGCGACTGGCCAATCAGGATAGAGGCGTAGCAATGCATATCCATGGCAACTCATCCAAATATGGTCATTTGTGGTTGGTTGAGTGACGGCATGGAGGTCATGTCCACTATATATAATGCATGGTTTGGTTGTACCACACAACAGATGAGTAAGAGTAACAGATGAGCTGTGGTCGTCAGCTGAGAACACGAGCGAGCTCTGCCCAATCACATTAACACTACAACATGAGCACATAGTGAACACTTCATACTTTTAGTATCCGGTATAAAACACAATATTGTTTGAATGACCTGACATATGGAGCCAGTCAGTACATATCGGGAAATAAAAGAGAAATCAGATTACTGTATGTAAGCATGACGCTCATTTTAATGGGGGTTTTCCATGATGGGGAGGTTAGTCACGCAGAGCTATGCCATGAACAGCTGCAAGAGGTCAGGCCATGCTGACAAAATACGTCCAATCCGTATCTGATTGAGTTGACTTGAATAATAACACCACTGATGAAGCTCTGCCAACTTGGTGACAAACGCATTCCTAAAGCTCACTATGGTATGAGTAGCACACAAGACAGGTGGTAGGTGAGCTCCCTCTAGAGGAAGAATCCCTGACATAGTTTTATTTAAATACAATCAATAAACTTCCAATTAAAGTACTTAAATTATATTTTGTTTCCACATCAGCCTGCTACTGTACATAGTCGCATTCATGCACGTAGCACACGCATACATTCATGATTAGTTACGAGCTAAAATTTGATGGCAAGATAGTTAAGTGGAGGTCAAATGAATGGTGCAAAAACTCTGAAATCGTGGCTCCAAACAGGAAATATTCAGAGTACAGGAGTGCACCGTTTCTACAAAATGAACTCAGGTACTTGAACTGAGGTGGTACTTGGAGAGCCTTATATTTTTTAAGGTGGTACTTGGTGTAAAAAGTTCAAGAAACACTGCCAGAACCTCTTTAGAGTGAAAACATCCCGCAGATGGAAAGTCTTTAAAGTGAAGCAGCAACTAAACACATCTCTGTACAGCTGAAAGCGATCAGTTAACAGTAAAATAAGGCTGCTATGTGGAAGCACAGAAATGAACACGCACAAGTGAAACCACAGGGATTCATTGAGAAGCTACAAAAGTGCTGAGAGCTGAACATAAAAAGAAACAGTCACCAGCACGGAAACACACATTGTTGTTCTGTTGACATCACGTTAGGAAATGGTTCATATAGAAGAGGACAAACTTCCACATGATTAAACACCCTGTGCTGTGTTTGTATGTTTGTTCTGCAGCAGTTTTCCATGTCGAAGTCGGCCCAGATGCCGCTGTCCAACATCACAGTGCCAAAGCCCTCCATCTCCAGGGTGCCCAGCAGCATGGAGGGCATCAACCATGAGCTGGAGAAGGTCTTCATCAAAGACAACGGGGAGAAGGAGGAGTTAAAGGTGGGGTTCTGTTTCAATTTCACGTTATACGCCGTTTCTCAGTAAACCTGCGTGTTACTCACGCCGTCCTCTGTTGGACTCTTCAGTCCCTGGAGGTTCCTGACGGACGGCGGGCACCCTTCCCTCCCCAGCAGCGCAGCAGCAGCACCCGCAGCGTGGACACCCAGACTCCCTCAGCCCCCGGCCGGTCCAGCAGCTGCTCCAGCCTGTCGCCTTGCCCCTCGCCTGCCTGCCCACCAGGATCGCACGACGGCAGTCCTTACTCCACGGAGGATCTACTGTACGACCGGGATAAAGGTAAAGAACTTGTGGTTGAAGTAATACGGGTCACTGGGGTCACGTAGTTAGACCGGTCCGGTCATAACTGCACATTTCTGCTGGATCTTGGAAAACACTGCAATTTTCCAAAGGAATGCGTTAAATTAAATCTCGGGCTGACTGAATTGGTATGTCTACTTTTTCAAGTCGTATCCACCCTCGAAGTTTTTTTTAGATCCCACACTTTTAAAGGCTGTATTCTATAAGTAGCAGATGCATTGTTAGCTACATTTCAGCTTTGAAGAAGGGCTGAAGGCACGCTAGCTTTAATTAGCATGCTACTTTTGGCTGCTTAAAATGTGGACTTCTTATTATGAGGAGAAAATGTGGCACTGTGGGCTGGAAATAAAAAAAAAAAAAGTGTTCACACTATGATGACACTTGAAAAAGTAGTTTGCTCCTGGAGACATACAGTACAGTCAGTACAATGTCATGTCATTGCTGCTAGTTTGGCTCCGCTTGCTAAAAATATTGCTGAATATTTCAAGAGTAAGTTTGGTGATATTGTATTTTTTTCTTCCAAACCAACAATGAACTGACCCTACTAAGTATTTTTGTCCAGTGAGCCACACTCTTGCTCTTGTCCCCTCATTACTATAAACACACACGTTGTAAATGATTTTGACTTAATCCCACAAACACACACACCATCCTGTCACCAGAAATACTCTCTAGAGCACCAAATGTGGATTAATCCACCGCTGAAAATAACTACAAATGGCAGCTGTTTTAGAAAATTACTGAGCCCTTTTTAAATAAAACTTTTATAGATACGTCTTCAGTAAGAATCAGAGGCCTTAGGGCTGAGAACCACAGACAGGTTAGAGAAGTCAAAGTATCGGGGGATGGACACGTTGTTGGTTTTGTTCTTTTGTTCTTTTGATGTTTTTTTTTTTTAAAAATAAAATAACACCAGAAAATAAATAGTATAAAAAGTATTTAAAATGATTTTAAAAGTAGTTAACTTGAGTTCACATCACACAGAAAATGGCTCTTCCCTGTAGTGAATCCGGCCTCCGTTACAGTGTCACTGTCCTCACGACGAGCTGTGGAGCTGAGAGGACAGCAGCTAGATAAACTGTCTGTAGCCGAACATCGGCAATTTAAGAGACAAATATTTTTAAGTTTGAGGTTACAGGAAACTGTACTCTTATAGTTCGATATGCTCTCAGTAATGCCACCAAGCTCATTGTGAAACTGCGGCCTTGATCAATAATTGTCGAAATTAGTTGACAGTATGAAGACGGTAGATTTGTGTCAGTGGAAATTCTCAACAGGTAGAGAAGTCTTTCAGAGAATCGAAGAGTGAGGTCACGCTGAAATCAATGTGGATTTTGACCGTGACACAAAATAAGTGGCGGACTTCCAAAATGCTTCAAACCAGTGACAGTGTTGATTGCTCCTTAAGCCTGTATCTCTGTGTTCACAGACAGTGGAAGCAGCTCACCATTGCCCAAGTTTGCCTCCTCGCCCAAACCCAACAACAGTTACATGTTCAAGCGAGAGCCGCCAGAGGGCTGCGAGAAGATTAAAGCTTTTGAGGAGATGAGGTATTGACCGCCTGATGCTTTTTAAACACCGCAGTGCTGCCTCACAAATGTGCAATCCTCACTCACGCTGTGTATGTTTCACTGCAGCTCCAGGCAGTCCACATCTGCATCAGTCCCCCTCTTCTCCTGCCCCGACAAAAACAAGGTCAACTTCATCCCAACGGGCTCGGCGTTCTGCCCCGTCAAACTCCCCGGCTCCCTGCAGCTCACCCCGGCCTCGGAGCCCGAGGAAGACGAGGACAACGCAGGAGAGGCAGGCTCCGCGTCAGAGGCCCAGGGGGCCACGTTGCTCTACGGCGCCCCCACTCAGGTCTCCACGAGCACCAGCACAGACGACCCCCCGGAGGAACCCGGCTCGCCCTCAGAGACTGCAGACCCCCAGACAGACAGCCCGGCCATCAGCTAGACCTGAGCAGAGCTGGCCTCTGGCTCCGGGATCCACGCTAGCGACCACCGATCATCACCACTGACTGTCCCACCAACACCTCCCTCTGCTCTGCCAGGGGGAGCCTCCGTCTCTCTGTGCTGACCCCCTCCACCCCCCCCCTATCTCTGCATGACGTAGCAACAATGTCCCGAATAACCACCACCGCCACCACAAAGACTCGCCACCTTAATGTTCTGTCCTGCATAATGTCTGAGCTGTCGTTGGCAGGGAAGGACCTGATGGTTAAAGGTTATCATATGCAGGCATCGGAGGGAAGAAAGGATGGATGGGGGGAGGGGCATGCATTTTAAACTGGTAGTATATTTCTGATTAAATTATGTGTTGTGTTCTGTTTCAACATTCACAGTATGAATAAGCTCTAACATATATATACACATATATCTCTATGAAAAGAAAGAAAAATGCTTGTTTTAAAAAAAGAAAAAAAAAATCCAAAACTGTATTGCTGTGTTATGTACCGAACAGGAAGAACAGCTGTACTATTCAGGATTATGTTTACACTATCCAGGTCACATTGTTAAACCCTCTCTCTCTAAAAAAAAAGAAGAAAAAATGCAATGAGAGACTAAATTCGGCAAAAAGAAGAGACAAAAAAAACGAAACACAAAATGGCCTCAAATTGGTTGCACAGTGTCTGCATCTGGCCTCGCTTCAGGTATTTCACAATCAGAGTCTATACTCAGGTAATTTGGAATGTATGTCCATACAAATATCTGCAGCTTGACAAAGCAGAACAGATTCACTGTCATTTATTTCCTGGTTTTTCTCATTCCCAGACAAATCATTCCTTTCTGTTTCAGAGTCCTAGTCTGAGACTAGGCCTCGCGATAGCTAAGCCGCAGAGGGTAAAAGGCTTGAAAGTTAGTGGGCGATCCCCCGTCATGGTTGCCTTCTCCGACCGGTGGTGGGATAACCGTATGGACCACACACACTGTGACTGATGGCATTATATAATGGCTGTGTGTGTGTAAACTGATGGAAGCATGCTGGACAGAGACTTGGACGACGACGTCCGTCGGTTTGTCCGTTTTTAAAAAGCCTGAAGACGATGTGTGATTGGCTCCCCCTGAGCCCCGTTGACAGTGGACCAGAAGTGGACGAGTCTGCAGTACCCGTCACATGAAGATACAATCAAACTGAAGCGTTTGGTTCAGGTGCAGATTGGAGGTGTGGTTGTACAAACGTTTTTTCTGAGCTACAAGTGATCTTTTGTTGAACCTCAGTTTTCGTAGCCAAAGAAGCAGTTTAATGTGCAACTTAATCAAGACTAGAGCCCAAGCCATACAGATCTCTGAGACCAATATTTATATTTATGAGTACACACATTGAGTACATCCCTTTAAAGTTGGATCATTTAATCTCTGGTGGTTTATCAGCCAAAACTTCATCGGATACAATATCTGTTGTAAGATATCAGTCAATAAAATCAATGAGAACTATCAAGTAATTGATTGGAAAGCAACCCAATCGTCGCAGCTGAAAAACATTATCCTTTGTTAAGATATTTTCGTGAATATAATGTAACAGGAGCACAAGTGAAGTGAAGTCATGCAAATGAACTCTAAGGCTGTCTAAAGTTAGCTAATATTAGCCACCATAAGCTGACCAAGTAGCAGTAGAAAGTGTATTAAATAGAGCAGGAATGTGTTTTAGTGCTTCTGAATTCAACGTTTCAGTTGTGAGAGATGTAAACATGTTTTCTTTCCGCTTTTTAAAAGACCGCACAAGCTAAGCATTAGCCGCCATGAGATACTAGTCATTGTGGCTGTCACTTCTAAAAAACATCGAGTTTAAATGGATTAAAGATCCGTGATGCGTTGGTGAAGGAAACAGCAGTAGCCTAAGCCTACTAAGGACGACAGGGCAGGCAACAGATCATTAAATGTATAGACTGAATTTTGATTTCAGAGCATCACAGATTGAATTTTAAAACAAATCTTTCATACATTGAGCACTAATCTGAATTTTTAATAAAAAGTCAAAGCCCTTTTACACATCAGCTGGGCTCTAAGAAACACAGGACTAAGGTCAAAAATATAATGCAGAGAAGTCACAATTTTGTCTAAAAATGTGTGACAACAAGGAGTTTCAGCACTGACACAAAAAAAATGCTTTATTCTGCACCTTATTTATTTTTTTTAATTTTGGGGGGCCTTTTTCAAGCTTTTTTTTATTTGATAGAAAGAAGTGACAGGAATGTGGGGAGAGAGATGCTGCACCTTATTTTAAACATAAGTACTATTTTTTTTTTTTTTTTTTTTTTTGCAAAAACCATTTTGAAGTTCTCAAATGTCAAAAGTTGTCAAAACACAAACCGTTGCTTGCACAACAAGTTTGCCTAAATAAAATACAGCCTAAAATCATAATTTAAAGCTGCACTAATCAATATTTTTATATAAAGAAAAATAGATCAAAAAGCTAAAAAACGCTTGTCTTAACAAATCCGCAGAAAACTCTGTAGTTTTATGGAGCTTTTTAGCCTCTTTATAATGTTTTGGCTTTAAGGCCCCCGCTATACAGAGAAAGTTAGTGTCAAGCTAGGGAGCTAAAGTGTCAGATCTTTTTCTCAGGGGTTGGTGGAGACCAAACCAAAGTTAAAAGGGAAGTTGAATATTGGACTTGTATTCATCAGGTGGACACAAACACAACCCCAGATGAATTCTAGCTAGTTTTGTTGGACTTGTAAATGAGCGACTGTTAACACACTGCTAACACGTTAGCCGTAACAACTTCATTCGGTAGATATTGTCAGTGTTTCCAGTTTGTTCTGTTGCCCCC
Organism: Argyrosomus regius; assembly: GCA_946959425.1. Taxonomy (NCBI): domain Eukaryota; kingdom Metazoa; phylum Chordata; class Actinopteri; family Sciaenidae; genus Argyrosomus; species Argyrosomus regius. Next base: position 7,125,831 of record OX336899.1, on the reverse strand, counting down.
AAGTTGCCAAAAAATATCAACTAATACAGCTTTAAATCAAAAAAGGGTCTCACAAAACAATAAGAACATCACAAATCTGAGGAAGCATTTAACGCCAGCTTTCCAGTGCACCAGGAAAGTATTGAGGTTCAACAACATCCATCCCGAGACAAGAGCGGATACGTAACGACACGGTTTGCACAAATCCAGCCATACAAGATGAATGTTTGTACAACTTTCAACTCCAACCTGCAGATCCAAACTTAGACTGTTCTGATAATCCAGATAATTGCTACTCCATTAAAAGCATTCCATGAGATTTTAGCATCCAAGACATAAATAGACTCATGATGATTCATTCCTAAAATATCTCTCAGCCTTTTGATTTGATCGCCGTTAAGAGACTAGCTACAGTACGAAGAGATGCTTTGGTTGCGGTTACAGTAGCGCCTTCATCTGTTTGATGCACAGATAAAAGGATCACACTGGCCTGCCTCCCTCTCACTGTCTGTCTGTTATTTACTGAGTGTTGTAGGCACCCTGATGCTACCACCAAGCAACAAAACCTTCTCGACATCTCATGTATTCTGTGCAAAAACACCATCCTTTAAGGATGTTAAATGAGCATCACCCTGCCCAAGTGTAAATGATCCACAACTTTCATTTGCAAGAGTGAAATATAACCCACATTTGTTTTGATATCTGGTGTGCTTGTGGAATTCCTGCATTGACGCTCCATTCATATTTTGTATATATGTGGCTTTTAAAGAGGCTCAATGCAATGTTGTGGTTTCTTAAGACATTTCAGCACCTTACCAAGAGCTATGGCTTTCCCAATGTCCCACATATACTTGGCATTGGTAAACTAGTTGTGTGCAATAATAGGAAAAAAAAAAAAAAAGGTGTTGTCCTCCCGGATGTTGTCCGTTCTTTGACACAAGCATCTCATCTTGCATTACTTTGGTTTTGAGCATGGGGGCTGGATCAGCAAGTAGTTTGTTGCTAAAGCCATCAACCGATACAAAACCAGCACTGAGAGTGACCAGAGCACATCACTGGCAGGTCAGAGTGTTCATCAATTCACTACATGATACTCCTTGTGTAACCTGCAGTGTCAACGTTCATGCACAATGGCAATAAAAAAAAACTATTGGTTGTTTTGTCCACTTTTTAGTGTGTGTACGTTAGCGAAGGCAGTCTGCGAGCGTCGCAGCTAACGCCATGAAAAATCCAATCCCAGGCGCTCAATTGGTCGGTTAAAAATAAAGGCGGTTAATGAAAACAGATGTGCTTTGAGCTCTGCTGATGATCCATGTCTTTGCCAATTCTTAGAGTAGCTGGGAGGCAGAAGAGGCAGGACAGCCGACATAACAGCGGCTAGCGCCACAGATTTTGAGCGTCAAATCGACTCTTCAAAAACCTGTGGGTGACGTCACCCATATGCTGTCCACCATTGTATTTTAGCGTGTTAGCATGCTAATCTTCACTAATTAGCGCTTAGCACAAAGCTTGGAAGCGTCATTAATTTACAGGTTTTTGGTCATGAATCAAAGTAATCAGCAAATTGGAATTTGTTGAACCTGATGATGGCGCCAAAGTGATTACACTTGGATACCGAGATATTTCAGTACGGACCAGTGTCAGGGAACTGACAATAGTGTGGCTAAAAATACACTGACACACTTCCTCAGAGTGTTTTGACAAACAATAAACTCAAGTTGAAAATTTCACTCAAATGTGTTAAGGTGAACCTGGTACATAGATGCAAGCACATATTATTGGGGGACATTTTTAACAAAGGAAACAAGCACTTTATCCACCAGCAGGAAGAAACCTGTATACAACACGAAGACATGTAGCTCCTAATGTGTCAACATTAAAACTACTTGTAAACAAATACATAAAAAACTGCATAAAATAACATCTGATGAAGTGTAGAGCTGCACAATGTTGCTATAAGAAAGGGAGAGGTCAAGTTCCTCGTCCAGGCTGAGGTCACGTGGTTTTGAAGCTACTGGTCCACCACATGTCACTCGTTGCTTTGAGGTGTTTGACGTCCACCTCTAATATCCAAACCTTTGGAGTCACTGCTGTTCTGGACCACCGGTTTGTGCCTTGCCACTGGGTAGGCAGGCTTCCCAGTGCAAATAGCAAAGAGCAACATGGCACGACTTCTGTAAAAACAACCACAGGCACATTCAAGAAGTGAACTTCATCCCAGAGTTAAAGGCCTTAAGGCCAAAAGTTTGGATATCAGAGAGGGTTCCTAGAGTCCAACGCCTCTAGTAACTTGCATTTCTATTTGTGTACACATTACACTAGCAAGATGATGTTAATTAGTGAGCTCAACAGTGTGGAGGCAGTAGCTGCCTCCAGTCTTTATGCTAAACAATGTCCTGACACTGTCCTGTTGGTTGGTGTTTTCACTCTGAAAGCAAATAAGAGTACTTCCTAAAATATATTTAACACAACACATCATATAATACATACAATTTTCCTTTTTTTTAAAAAATCAACTTTTAATTTGTAAGAGGGAGATTTGTTCTTTTAAAAATGCACATACTCTATCTACGTATTCTTCTGTACGGCCAAGATCCCCAATGCCCCCAACATGCCTTCATAATCTACTCGTGTAATCTACTATGTTTAAAATCACATGAACAGACTTCACCTGACCATTTTCACCTCGTATATTACGTACAGTCTGTAGACTCTCGCTCTCTTAGTGTTATGAACATCGGTACAAGCAGAATACAGCTGATGCTGATGTGGCTCCAGCTGTGCCACATCATGTATCATGATGCATGATAATGAACCGACAGCTGTTACAGCCCGAGGATGTTGGAATGGTAAACACAGCCCGTACAGGAATACATATGTGGTTTACTGTTTTGTATATCTGAAGATTTTGAAGAACCAAAGGGAGCTGCTTTGGACTGTGTGATTGGTCAGCGCTGCTGTTGGCAGGTTACTGTCCGGGTAGGTTTGGTAACTTTCAAATGGTCTTTTAAGAGACACAGCTGACCTGAGTTGAGGGCATTATGACTGATCTGAAATCAGAATCATTATTTTGTGGAGTTGAATGAAGTCTGTCATCTAGTGGTCACAGTCTGCAACTGCCATGTAGATAAATTCCACTCTGGGCACCACTTGACAGTTGCTGGTTTGGTGCAGTATGTTGCATGTTTCCTTTTAAAAAAAACACTCAGCCTGATCCACCACAAAACTTTATTTCAAAGTCTAGTCGAGGTTTTAACGTTTCCTAAAATACCAAATAGGAGTTGTGGGATAATGTATAAAACGATGTATAACAGACATCTGGAATATTTCCATTTAGGGGTAGGGATTTTTAGTTCCTTGAGGCCTGGGTTTCATAGTTACCGGGACTATTCTGTACTGTCTGAAGACTGCACTAAAGACAAGTTAACTACGATGAACCATCAAAAGATCAACAAGAGAAAAGTGAAAGTGAGGGCAACGTGCAAGATTACTGTAAGGTCATCAGATTGCTGACCTTTGACAGTCCATTTTTTGATTTTTGTGTACAAGAGCTAAATATTAAATGCTTAGATTGTGATATCTAGTAGATTATTCAGAGCTTAATTGAAGCAGTTCATTGATGAAACCCTATTATCGTTTATTTACATGAGCAATGAGTTAATTCAGTCTCAGTTTCTGAATTGAGTTCCACAACGACTCCATATGCTCATGTTGCAACACACAATATAAAATATTAAGAATTAAAATAATGATAATATAATAATGAGTTTGAATTGAAAGCATAAAATACTTAATAAAAATGTCAATTTCCTTTTTCTGTGACTTCTTACTTTGCACATTTCACAACTTCTATTCTCGCCAGCTCTTTTCATACAGTGTGAGATATTTTAGGCAACTAAATCAAAATAAGAAGTTTAAACATTTCTTTCTAAAACTTGCTGATCCACCCTGCAATGAATGTATGAAACAATGCATGAGCTGACGTGAAGCGCGATCATCCAACAGATGGCAGTAGACGACCACAGTAGATCTGAAGCAGAAATCCTCCTGATGAATCTAAAATGTCCTCACCATATTTTTTCGAAAGGTGTAAATGGATGAAATAATTGTGTTTGTCTGCCATTAAGCGCCCAGTCTTAACCTCCACCTGCTTTAGTAAATACATGTTACAGCTGCAGTGCATTACAGGGAAACACAATACTATATATTTCACATTTTGGCATAAAAATTGGAACAGGAAATAGAAACATTTTCTTTGCTTGACAGGAGAAATGTTACTCCAAAATGCCATTTTTTTTTTCCCTAACAGGAGAACCATTGTTGGCCCCGTTTCAACTGCTAATCGGCTTTGTCACAAACTCGATTCTCTGTGCTAATCTCAACCTCCCAGCACATCCTAACTGGGCACATAGAACAAAGGTAAGACTCTTTTAAAATCAAATTACGGAGCAAAAAGCCTCTTGTAATCCTCTGTTTCCTAGCCGTCTTAGCAATGCTACTGTTTCTCCATTCAGACGAAGCTTCATGCAAAAATGCTAATCCCTATTTATCAAAGAGAAAAAAAAGATAATACAACACATCGAATCTGCTTCACACACACACACACACACACACACACACACACACACACACACACACGTGTAACGTGTCTGAAAGAACATAGTCAAAGTTCACCATGCTGTCACAAAGGTTGGTTTGCCCTTCAATCTGAATTCACACCCCTGGCCAATCAAGCCTTTAAATTAGCAGGTAGTTAGTGAGAGTTGTCCCCAATCAGAGGCCTCTCATCCAGCCAATCAGTCCAGCAGTCAAGGCAGAGCTCGGGAGGTTAAACACACACTTCCACACACAGCGCTCCTCTAGCTGGATCTGAATAAGAGATTTTTTTTTTTTCGTTGTTGTTGTTCTTCTTGTTACCCCGCTGGTTTTATTCACACGCTAATAAAAACAAAGATTAAAAGCTGAGATGCACAAACTTCCTCCGAGGCAGAAATAGTTTTAGAGTTGAGTATGTCAGCAGGCAGAGCTACAGTTTTTCCATTTGATATGTACATGTTGAAGCTGGGGAGACATTAGAACAGTGGTGTTAGCCAGCCATTGTTTGTCTAATGTACCTCCATAGTCCTATCAGAGGTGGTCATTTCAACCATTTATCTCAGATATCTGTAAGATTGTTAGCACTTTGTACGTAACACATGAAGTTACACACCACCAACTAGCTCACTAATTTCGGTGAAACTGGATCATATTTTATTGAGAAAATGTTTTCTGGTTTTCTCTCTGATATCCTCTGGCTGCTCCAAATCAACTCTCTGTTCAACTCTTTATTTACTGATGGACAGTAATGTGAACTGTAGCTGCTGTTAGCTAATGTTAGCTTAGATTATTAGCTGAACTGTGAGCTCAGAGCACCATTTGTACCACAGTTTTGGACCACCAGGAACCAGGAGTTTTTCAGGCCCAGGGCCGACAGAATGCTGACGGGGAATGGAGCCGGTGTCGTGTCAGAACCTGAGCTGGGCAAGCAGGCAATGGTTCAACATGGCGGGAGGACGACACAATGTCCATAATTTCCAATACAATTCCAATACTTTCCACTTTCTATCAGTCCATCTCAGATGATCTCTTGCCCAGAGAAGTTGGCAGCGTTTCTGGGTGTTGTTGATGGCTTTCTCTTTGCATGGTAGAGTCTTCATGCAGTGATGGTTTTCTGAATTGTACCCAAGCCTGTGTAGTAATACCCAATCAATATACAATCATTTTGGTTTTTAATGCAGTGCTACATGAGCGGTCAAAGGTCGAAGGTCATGGGCATTCAGCCTTGTCCCTTACATGCAGAGTTTTCTCTGGATTCCCTGAATCTTTTAACGCTATAATGGCTTGTAGATGGTGAAATTAGTAAATGCACTGCATTTATGCATCGAGAAACTGTTTGCCAATGTAGTTTTTCACCAAATGGTGAACCTTGCCCTTCTTTGATATCATCACCTGTTACCTGTTACCTGTGGAATGATCCAAACAGGTGTTTAGTGAGCTTTCAACAACTTTCACAGTCTTTTGTTGCTCCTGTACCAACCTTTTAAATTAAAACTTAATTTCAGGTGATTACACACAATAAATATTATATTTCCATATTAAGCAGTCATTTATAGCAGACAACATGTACCTGCAGTTGATCCATTTTCTGCTGGATTCTTCAGGATTTGATTATTTATGTAACATGGACACTGTCACTAGGAAGTCATGGTTGAGGCCCAGGTAAATCTGTCCACCTGCCGTTAAAAACTAAACATGGCACCTTATGGAAACCCAACCAGACATAAGACATAAACATACTATAAAGTTTCCTATTTAAATGAGTTCATTCCCTCATGTGTGGCTGTAGCTCTGTGAACTGAGTCTAATGTGTCAAATCTGTCAAATATTCAGTACAATGCTGAAGGAGGCTTTTGTGAAGGTGGAGGAGCTGCCGGCCAGCTCGTCATCTCTGGAGACGGTGGCCGGCAGAGTGGACGGACTGTCAGATTCGCCTCTTTTGTGTGTCCGTCTCGTCTCGCGGGTCCATTGTGGAGGCTGGACAGGCTGATCCCACCACGAGAATCCAACCGTCCTCCCTGCCTTGTATGCATGTCAGCCTTCCCCTTTTCCCTGGGAGGGATTTCATTGTCCTCTCTCTCTCTCCCCCCTCCTCCCCTTTTCAAATCAGACGCCTTGAATGCTACACTGATCAAGGAAAAATAATCAACTGCCCTTTTGTTTTAGCAGCCATTTCAACGGGAGAAAATAAACTTATGGTAATGAAGCCTTATCGTGCGGTTCAGACGGTGGGTGTGATGTGATTTGCCTTCCAGTGCTGTGGAGCCGTCCAGCCGAGGCTCCCCGCTGCGAGCTGAGGCCTGCAGCCAGCTGACGGAGATCCAGCACATTCTAATGCTCAAGTGCTGCTACTGCTGCTGCTGCTGCTGCTGCTGCTGCTTCCACCGTTTCAAACCCTCCACAGCTCCACCTACAGCACCTGCTGACTAATAATACATGTGGACGTGGAGAGAACAAACACTGTTACACTCATCGGTTTCATTTTAAGCGTTAGAGCGTTATTGTGTTTCAGTTTTATTCACCATCAAACAGATCGAACCACCCGGCTTTGTTTACAGCAGGGAGCTTACAGGGCCGGAGCCAGGATTTCAGAAACACTTAGATCATGAGTCCCCCCAACACCCCCTAACAACCACACCATAGAAGGTCTCAAATTTGTTAGAATTACTTGGACTTCTCTTACTTGATTTAAACGTTATTATGGATGGATGGACCATGGAAGTTAAAAGATATATATTTATCAAACGAAGATAACATTACCTTTATTTTAATTCATTAGTAAATATGAATATCTTAATATATTGATGTCTTCCCTGGGAACTCCCATTTAATTTTCTTGCATGGTGTTATGGTGGTTTAACTGCTCTTATATATATGTATGTAAGTATGTCGGCAGAGAAGTTATTTAATCAAATCATTTATAATAAGTGTGGTTGCAAAATTCAGTTTAAAAAAAATCAGATTTTCAAGACTGAAGTTTGAAACTCACTTGATTCATCGACTCTTTGATTTTATAATAAATTACAATGAAAATAAATAATTAGACTAACACTACCTATAAATTTGTGTGTGTATCAAAGTCAGAGACTGTATAAAACATGGACGTCGTATCCGGGACATCACCCACAGTCTTCTGACGAGCCGTTGTGAAACTCTTGCCGTCGCATCTTGGCAGACCTGCCTCCACTGGAGTTTGGGTGAACCCGGAGAGCCACTGGTGAAGGAACCCACCTGTCAATCAAAGCATGATGCATAACTTTAAGCCTTAATATAATTTGAACAGGTGTGTTATATATAAAAATTCAGCCTCAGTACAGTTGTCATCAATACAGAAATTAGCTTTGGAGACAAAAACTGTTTTTTTTCTGTACCAGGCTGTAAACATGTTTATTTCTGCTGTGAACACTGACTCGTTCGGCAGCCGGCCTCAAGTGGCCATTTGAGGAATTGCAGTGTTTGTGTTGGTTTCACTTCACAGTCACTTGATTTCAGGATTCTTCCTCTGTGGCTGTTATTCAGTATCAGTGAATCACACAGTCGCACTGAATGACTGAATGTTCCGATCCAAATGTATGAAGCACATTTAAAAACAACAGAAATTGCTACGATTGTATGGAAACTTGGATTTATGGATGCAACGTAGACTTGTGGTGTGAGAGTTAAAATTGAAAAAAATTAAGTTAGTAAAGATAAATTTAGATGTACAAAATTTAGATGTGACACCAGAATCTGGTCATAATATTGCCTGTTAATCAGTACTAGAATAGAGAATATTACTTAATATTAGTAGAATATTAAAAGCTGTATCTTTTGAAAAGTCATTTCATCCTGGGATAAAAAAAATATGTTTGAGACTCTGAAAAATGGCAGATTTAAGTATTTTTAACCCCCCAATTTTTATATATATTATAATATTTTTTAATTTTTGACCTCATGAAGACTTGGATAGAAATGTTGAATGTATTTTGTGGTTTGGAGCCAGTATGCAGACGTTATTTTCCTCATTAACCCCCCAATCAGCTTCTAGTCAAATGCCAAATTATGTGAAAAGTGTGAAACAGTGCCAACAAACATGCAGGATGGGGTTGGAGCACAGTATATGGACACAGATGGTACATCCCCTACACTGGCTGTGCGTGTTGTGTGTAAGGGCCAGTGTAGGTTGCAGCCCTGAGTCACTCTTTTGGAGGGGAGTGTTTGAGCGAGAGAGTGGGGTGACGACCCTGAGAAGGGCCTCATTTAAATGAAGCCGCTACACAATGTGAGATTACACTCCGGGGTGTGTGTAGGACACGCTCCGCTCATACAGAGCCAAACCAGCCGAGAAGATAAAGATGAGAAAACGCAGGAAAATTACAGCGCACCTTGGTGCTATCACCCCCCGGCAGAGCTGGAGGTGAGAGATAGAACTGTACTAAAAATGCTGGGCAAAGAAGAACGACCTTTCACAATATTATACACAGGCAGCAAGCTGAGCATCAGTATCTGTCCTCGGCACTGCGCTCTGCTTAAATGGCTGTTTTTTCTCAATGTCAGCCAGGTGAGTTTTGCTGTAAAGACACCACGGAAACAAAAATCAGCATCGGCTGCTTTGAATATTATTAAAGCTATCACGTTGAGGAAATGGAGATTTGCTTTTTTTTTTCTCGCATTGAAGAGGTCTGAATACCACATTTATCGATTTTTAAAGCGAGTGGAGTCACCAAATGCATTCACACTGCTCATACCAATCAGCTAAAAGTGTGAACGCTACTCCCCTCTGCTTTTCTACTGCAGTAACTAAACCCTCAAACCAGTTTTTCCAGTAAAAACCAATATATATGAGTATTTAGTACTGTTGTTGATCGATTCAGGTCCAAATCTTGATCTTAATATGCATAGCTACCGCCCTCTACTGGCTGAGACCCAGCTATTGCAATTGAATTTCGCTATTGGCCGATCTGGAGACAGGTGATGCATATGGTTGCATATATCCAAAAGAGTAACTTAACACTCTGTTTTTCCCTTAAAACTCAAAGCGTGTTTTTGCACTCTATTCATCCAACTTATGCAGGTATCTACATCGTTTGTGCCTCGATTGCACAACAGTTTTGTGGCAACAGTGTAGACCCTGACTGCTGCTGTCACTATGTTGCTGAAGCAGACAAGGTGCTACTTCTCATCCACAGTTGTTGCTTTCCAAGAATGTATTTCGGTTGTCCACGTCATGCACGAGATTCTTCTGCTTCTGTTTAAAATATACAGTCGTTTACACCAGCTTGTCTTTCATGTGCACGTGACAGCAACTGAAAGTGGCGTTTTTTTTTTTGCTGCATATAGAAAGTTGGACTCCAAACGACCGTTATGGATGAATTCTGGATGACCGGCGGCAGAGACGGTGTGTAACACCTGGATTTACACCGTCTGTGGAGCTCAAGAAGAAAGTCTTCACAACACAAAGAGATGATTTCTGTTTTATATGTATGGGATGAATTGTTTTTGGGCTGGAGTTACTTGATTTTCTTTGGAAAAAAGAATGGGCACAATCGACGGACCAGAATCAGTCCATGATAGTGGAATTGTGAATTTAGGGTAAATATACTTTAACGTTAAATGAAATATCTGATATAACAGCAGAATCAACGCCAAGACAAGACCCTTTTCTCATCCCTGTCACTTTCTTATCCTCCCATACCATCACCGGTTTCATATCCCCCAAAAATAGACGTGACATTTAATTCCTGCCAGAAAAAACGATATCAAATATCACATAAGCTAAAATTTTGAAATAGACATCAACAGTCATGCAAAATGTAATGAGCTGCGAGTGTGTAGGCCTGAAGTGAGAGCGATGTGACACATTAACGCCTCGTCATCCGACCGTCGACACGAGCTGTACTGCATCTGTACCAGTGCACTGTCAGACCTCTCTATCACTCCACTATCAGCCTAAGATTGTCTCTGCTAATCAGCTAATATAATAATAACTTGTGGCTGCACCTGGATCAGCGACCAAACGGCAGCGTGGTGGGAACTGTCAGCGTCCCACTAATTCAGTGATGAATCGGAGCAATTGTGTATTTTATGGTGGCTGAAATGAGCACTGTGGTTGGAGAGGAGCACAGAGAGGAACAAACCGCTCATAAACAAGCCCTCGGTGACAGATCAGCCAATTCATGGAAATATAGGAACGCCATTACCTCCAACTTGTAAAACCACCGATGACCTTTAAATATGTGCAGAGCTGGAGTTACGGGCTCTGCCTCTGGAAGATTATTATAGATTCCTTAGCTTTCTTTTTTACTCTCTACAAGCTATGTTATCTCCAGTGGTGGAAAAGTTCTGCACTTCAGAGGGCATTTTCTTTAAAGCTGCACCCCACCCTGGGAGCAAAGAGAGGGTTAAGGGCAACCGTGTTAGAATTTGGGGAGGACTGTGAAAATATTCAATATTCACACGTATTTCTGAAATCCTTTTAACCTTATCAAAAGATGAAATGTTCTTTTCTAATTTAGAGCTGTCACTGCATTTAATAGAGGATCAAGGGAAAGAGGGGGTTATGATGGAAAAGAGATATTTATTTAAAGTACAAAAAAATCAATTAAGGCTGTAAGGTGCTCTGCTCTGCACGACCGGAGTACCCAAGGTCTGTTTGTGTGGCTTCTACATCCTGGTTTTGTTGCCAGTTTTCCATCAAGGCTCGGTGCAGCAAAGGATGATTAAGTGGGCCTCCCCAGATGATGGATTCAAAGGATTTGAATGATCTTTCCCTTGGTGCCACTATCAACTGAAGTTCAACTACAGTGCCCAAAAGAGAGAAATTTAGTTCTGTCTATTGCAACTCTTTGCACACAGCCAATCAAATCATTTAATTTTAAACAGATTTGCATACAGCAGTATGAGGCTGACTAACAGCCTTTGAACAACAACACTTTAAACCAACCTGCATTCTCTTTCTAGCTGTTGTCTCCTTCTTATCTACCAACAAAGACACTTGTCTTGTCCTGCACCTTAGCCTGCTTAAAGACCCACCAGGGGAAACTGCACTGCTAACATCTGTCTGCAGGCTACATAGTTAATGAAATAACCAGTGAAGAGCTTTAAAACATACCAGCAAATGTCAACATCAGTTAGTTTAGATGTTCCTCATACTTAATTGTAACATAACATAACTTAATTAGAATCTGTAGGCAACCAAGATTTTGCGTTTCAGCTTGTAGTTTCAGTATTATCGAGCAAGAGTGAGCTTTGGTTGCATCTGTATGGAGAGCAAAAGAGGCTGAACTGCTACATGCTATATGTCTGATGATGATTTAGCTTTTTGTTAGCTCTTTAGTCATATAGAGATTAGCAGAAATGTGTCTTGTCATTCTCACGTAACAAGTTGCTAATCGCATTGCAGAGGAAGTCTTGGCATCGATATCTGTTATCCAGATAGCCTCGAAACATTGGCCATCACCTTCTGAGGCTAAATCATGGTCAGATGATATCTGGTAGGTTCTGAGTTTACTCATTTGTTTTTTTTAAGCTGCAGTTACTCAACGCAATTGTGTTCATATTGTCTCTCTATGCCAGCTGGCTCAGCGTACACACCAGCCTGCCTTTAAATGACTGCAAAAACAAGTGACTGATTATGATTTCAAGACGTTCATGCTCCTCACAGGATGAACCCTTTCTATATTCTTCTTCCAGCACGATCTGCTGGACTAACAGCAGACCAACAGAACCTTACAGCAGCAGCACATCATAAATCTTTCTGAGCATTCTCCTGAAATGTAACAGTAGGTATACATTTGCCATGTCTCATTATACGTCACCTCATCAGCCTTTCCTTTCTTTTTCTTTAAAGCATTTGTAACTATTTTAAACACAACGTTATTTAATCAACCATACTTACTAATACTAATGAACATATGAGCCTGTAGAGGCTGCTACCAGAGCTTTAGACTCCAAAAGCATCTGAATACCACCATATCTGCAGTATGTCATATGATGGATATGATGAAATGAACCTCTCTCTAGAGTATGTTAACTATAGCATTGCAACAGCATCAGTTTTATGCTGGTTGCATAAAGGAATCCCTTAATATAAACAAAAAACCCTGTTGTAGCTGTGTCAGTATTTGGCTTCCAAACCCCATCAGTCTAACCTGAATGCAAGCACCAGTTTCATTAGATATTAAACAGATTGGTGAACTACCTTGCGTGTAATGTTGGACTGGAGGAGATGAAAACAGCCATAAGTCAAAAACAGGCTCATAAACAAGCGTTGAGGGGTTTCAGGCTGATGTGGACCCCCCGTCTCCTGCAGGAGCCAATCAGGAGGTCTATTTTTAGAGATTGTGAGTGCAGCGCAGTTCGGGCAGCAGATGGTATTTGAGAGGGAGTGGGGTGCAATTTACAGTAAACAGATTTTTTATCCTTGGCAGGTCATGGAGAGAGCTACAACAGTATGGCGATTTAATAAGAGTGCTCAAACAAACTCTGGCAGGACGAGACTTAAGTGAGAGAGAGTGTAACCTCAGAGTGACTCTGACACAAACCCTGAAGCCACCGACTTGTTTACCCTGCAAATTGTGTAGATTTGGATGCACAAGGTGGACCGAAAAACTCCACAGCTGCTTATATTTTCAACAAGCAAAGATACGAGGAACACAATCTTCAAACAGACACTGTTGGCAAATGTTCTGGAAATATAATAACCAGACATGTATTTATTTATTTACGTTCAGAACAAAACAAACCCATGTGCACAGAAGCCTTTACATGGAGAGAGGTGAGCCATTAAATACACCTGTGTACACTTTATCAACCTAAACCTTCATTATGGTTCAAAGGCAGCACGAGGACTTGTGTTGTAGCTTTGGTACATTTTGTTTGTGGAGTGAAACCACCGAGCTCAGTTAAATCATATTCATAAATTCACATTTATGATCTAAAAAAAAAACCCCCAAAATAAACGGCACAAAAAGGGCTTTTAGATGATAAAATGTACCCTCTCCAGGATACAATAGAGTTCCAGTGACGCCACTGAAAGCGCTGCAGTTAATGGCCGAGGTAGAGATGATTATTTTTACATGGTGGCTGTAACACAGCTTCATGAGACTGTGAAGTATGAGTCAGTGCACTCCAATAAAACAATAAAGCATCCTTGTTTAACACACAGTGTTAATAGTTTACACTGTTTCATGAAAGCATCAGAGGTCTTTTCAAGTCAAGTCTAAAGTGATTCAAAATGAGTCTCTAAGGACGTCTTTACGTACAAAAAACCAAGTCCAAGTCAAGTCTTGGATAATTTCAGATCAAGTTTCGAGTGTCTCTTCGTTGGACATAAAGTGAATAACCATCAGAATTAATGATTTAATTGATTAGTTGGTTAACAGATAATCGTCATCATCATTTAAGTCGGTTATCAAACCAAAACGTCAAACATTCTCATGTTTTTTTCTGTTTTACATCGTTGTAAACTGAACATCTTTGAGTGTTGGCTGTTGATTAAATAAGACATCTCCTTGTTTGTTTGTTTTTTTCTCCACAATTTTCCAACTAATTGATTAGTTTATTGATCAGATATTACTTCAAAGAGATCTGTTCTGTTACCAGGATTTTAATTTGACTTAAATGAACTATAAATAGTTTTTAACTGGTTATGAAACATGTTCGGTTTAATACTGATGCCACATAAACAAACAACAAAAAGACATTCAGCTAAAAGTTTAGCTATTTCTATGTTGTTATTTTTGATGCCACCAGGTCGAATCCCCTTGAAATCACTGAAACGAGGTGGGGGAAACATTACCGCCTTTGTCCACAGGGGTCGCCAGAATCAACGCAAAATGAAAGTTCCTTGTAGCAGCTTTAAAGAACCAGTGTGTAGGATTTAATGGCGGCCCCCTCAAGTCACCCTGTCTTTCCTATCACGGAGCTGAAGCACACGAAGAGAGCTAGTGTTTTAATTATCTATTAATCTATCTACCTTTTGTCTGTTCTGGGCTACTGGAGAAACATGGCGGTTCAACATGGTGGACTACGTAGAAGAGGACCTGTAGATATAAAAGGCTCTAACAAAATCATAAAGATTCTTAGTTTTTAGGTGATTATACACTAATAAAAACATATTTATACACATTATTCTCTGCAAATAGAACCCTTTAAATCTGACACACTGGACCTTTAATTGTCATTTTTACGATACACAGAAATTATACTCTCTTCATGATTTATGTATGACGTTATTTTTGGGTAGTCTTCATGGTGCAGTCTCGAGTATCGCAGCATCAGGACCATTTGTCTTTAAAGCGATGTCAGTTGAGTTTAGCTATGACTCGGCACATCCTGTACATCCAAACAGAGTTCCTTCAGCTAGGTTAGCAGTTCTTTACGGCAGCTTTCATCGCACACTTTAACACATCAGCAGCGAGCCACACTGACGGACTGATATCTACTTTTTATTAACCCTACAGCCAGCCCCTTTTTAAACCGATATATCAGCGTAACACTCCTGTACTGGATATGGTTGTTTGTTAATGAACAGAAAAGTGTTTGGACAACATATGGGAGGGAAAGGCGACGTAAGTGATGTGCGTGTCCTTGGAGGATTGAGAAGAATGGCAGGGGGTGGTCTGCAGTGCTCAGCAGCAGTGTCCTCTGAGGTGGATGTTTTATGAGACCGAGGGAAACTGTGTGGCTGACCCCCAACCACGAGCCTCTGCCCTGCCACACACGCTCAACTACACATTCATCAGTCAGATACACTGAGGCTGTGTGTGATACAGTTTACTGCCGAGACGTGCTCTTCACACAGCGAATTTACAGGCATGATTAAACATGTTTCATTGAAAATAAGAACACGACAGACTCTCCACGGTGTTGAAACAGAACCACAGATAGAAGAAAGCTCCAACTTGCAGCAGCAGATAACGTGAGCAGCATATAATTCTCCATCATCTCATCCACTCCTTTATAGGGTCTTTTACTGGTTGAGGTATTTTGGAGGTACTGTATATGGGCTGATAATTTTCAGAAGGGAGACAATTCTCGGTTAAGGCTCACTGGTGGGTGATGTCTGTATGAATTACACCTTCCATAAAGCTGTAATAGGAAGGACAATCAGCAGCTTGTATCTGTGCAGCCTTGCAGGGTATTTACCTTTTTATGTGGGTGTAAATTTGACATGTGCCAAGGACAAGCCTCTTTCCAGATGTCTTTCCTTTTTGTATTGGCTCATAGGGCCACGTATAGTACAAACAAATAGCCACGCCTGAATAAACACTAAAATCTGGGGGTCATTCACGAAGACGAAGAATACAGTTTGAAGACTCTGAACAAACCCAAACATGAATGTGAAAATACATTTTACTGCAACACCAAATCCGCACAACAAAAAGAGAATCAGAGTTATAAAACATACAAAGAAGGAGTATTATTATATAATTAAACTAATTAAACTGCTTCTTTTCGAGCCATTAAGATGAACTTCCAGATGTGCAGTATGTAAGGGAAAATCGCCAGAATAAATCTATCATAAGTATAAAGCCGTCCGCCTAAGAGCTCTGATTGCTCCTTGTTGGATCTGTCATAACAGCTCCAGGTAGAGGAACAGACTGAATTATGGGTTGCTGGTCTGATGAGAGAACGAACAAAGGTGGGTGAACATTTACGGGTCCTATCCAACACGTGGAGGACACGTACTGTACATGTGAGCAAGGAGCTTTCTTTTTTCTTTTTTTTTTTTTAAAACTTGGATTACATTTGTGAAATACTTGCATGTGATTTCGGTGTTGTTTCCATCTTTCTTTGAGCTCTTACTCGCAGAGATGAGCTGACAATCAATGACCGACCGAAGCAGCGAGCGGTCACATCTTAAATGAAGCATACATAATGCCTACCATACGTGCCTGTGCAACGCTGTGTGTGCATGTAAAACCTTTCTGCGAACCGGCTGTAATTCTGCTAAAAATAGTCTGAAATTCTGACAAGCAGCACATTCATTTAAATCTATAGAAATGGCAGGAATTCTATATGTAAGAGGGAATAAAGTGAGTCCACTTCTACAGGAGTTAATACAGTTAAATCTTCAAATGGAGGCCAGACCCAGGACTCGCTGGATGGACTATATAGCCCATCTGGTATGGGAATGCCATGGGATTCCCTGGATTGGGGAGAGGGACATCAGGAATGTCATGCTAAACCTGCTGATATTCCCAACCCTGAATAAGTGGAAGGAAATCAATGGATGGATGGATGGAGCGTACCCCCTCCCAAAAGACAACAGTGTTCTTGGTCAAATTTCTATCAATTACTGCCAAATACTTTCACAGCATGTCACAGTGTTTCGTTTTGCTGCTAGTTGTTTCCCCATCTTCCAGTCAGCCATTGCTTCCCATTCATTTTATATTCCCACACAACGAACAACAGGTCCACTTGATCAGCGCTGCCTTTTGCTGCGACCCCATGAGCTGCTCAAGGTTTCTCCTAAAAGAAAGTTTTTCCTTGCCATCGTCAAGTGCTTGTTCATGGTTGTTTGTTGGGTCTCTATAGACAACAGTACAAAGAGTACGGTCTAGACCTGCTATATATGGAAAGTGTCATGAAATAACTTCTGTTTTCTTCTGATTTGGTGCTATATAAATACAATTTTGCATGCTTGGTGTGGATACGCACAGATTAAATTCACTGGGTTGGAAGATCGTGAACAAAGTTGAAACTCGATGTGTAAATTTCGAGCATCGCACATTATTTAAATGTCTTTGCCTGTTTTCTCTTGACATGCAGCTCAGTTTGTCCATACTAACAGTTATTAAATTAACTAAGGTTTTTTGCTGTCCTCGTGCACAAATTGAGCATCATTTACCGTGTCTCTGTGGGTTGGTATTGATCACTAATCGAAAACAATTCCTCACTGATTACTTGGACACTCACCGACAACTGTGGCATTTCGCCATGACTTATTGGTCACTTTTAACACATCATCACGTCGTTTTCTTATAAATTTATGCCGTAGTTATAACTCCTCTGTAGTGATTTGACCATTAATGTGTGTGTGAAAGCAGGCAGGCTACCGTGAGAAGCTCATTTAAATAAATGTCTTAGAATATGCAGCACAGATACAGGACCGATGTACATGCACAGTGGTACGCACAGACGGCAGTCGGAGCAATGAAGCAGCGGAGTTTGTCATTAAAGCAAAAGCTGGAAAAGGTCATCCAAACATCTTCACCACATGGAAGAGATGTTATCTCAGGAATTATCCTCAGCAATTAAAAGGGAGAAAAACCGAATAAGAGCATACTCAAATCTTCTGGTAAATGTCACCGTGAAAGCAAATCTTACTTTGCTGCTGCTGATGTAACTCACAGGCTACGTGCTCCTCCGGTGCACAGTTAGCTGTGGACGTCATGAACACACGCATCCGATGAGATGTAGCAGCGTGATGGAGCTGCAGCAGTCTCAGGGTACTTTTCCTGCGTAAGACTTGATACAAAGCACAATTTGGTTTCCTTTTTTGTTGCTAAGCACTCAGCACAGTTTTAATATTGTGACTCACTTTCTATGTTTTTTCCACGACTTTGGTTCTCATGGGGATGACTCCTCTTTCAGAGGTTTTGTCCTCGCCTCACCTCACCCTCTTCTTCCTATAGCGTGAAGCAGAAACTTCAGTTGCTGCAAAAGACATGCAAAAATGCAAAACTCTATCTACGCTGTAAAAAACAACAACAACTGTTTACTGTTTTTTACAGTAAAAAACTGGCAGCTGTGCTTGACAGAATTTTACCGTAATAAATACGGTATCTTTTGTAATATTACAGTAATAGGATATTAGTACTGTTGATTTTATGTTAAAGGTTGGCATTTTATTCCATATTTTAAAATGTCTGTAGATTTTATGATGAAAAACTGTAATATACAGTAAAAGGAAATTAGTATGCAAATATTACAGTGTTTTACTGTATAATTAACAGCATCTAATATAAAATGCTGATTTTATTCTGTATAGATTCCCTTAAAATAGCTTTTAATTAAAGGTTTTGAACAATGACTGTGTCTTACTGTATACAGGAAAACACAGTCATACTTTATTTTACGGTCTTTTACTGTCATTGTTTGGCAGTTTTCACTTACAGTGTAGAGCCAGTGTTTAGTTTGTCTGTTCTGGGCTACTATAGAAACATGGTGGACAAAAACATAACAATTCTCATAACATTGTGTGGATATTATGCTATATTTTTTGCCATATTCAGTAAATAGAGCCTCCTTAATCTGACAAACTGGGCCTACTATTTAAATCCACTGGATATCCCGGCTAGGATACAGTAAATGATGCTGCACAGCGGTGACAAGAAGCTAAAATGGAACAAGTAAGGAAGTATTAGACACAACCAAAGTCACAATTTCTGTGTTAACGACTTGTAAATGTGCAGTTTAAGTCCAGAATCTGTAAAACTGCAGTGATTATAACAGACAGATGTGTTTGCATCATGAGAAGTGTGTGTTCAGTGATGGCGAGGAGGATGCAACGTTGATGTAAAGACACAACAAAGCGAGCAGCGTCTTCCTCTGTTGCTGTGAGAGCCGCCGGTTGTTAAGCACCGCTCCCGCTCTGCGTATTATTCTCTTCATCAGGAGCTGTTTAGTATGCTGCGGGTGTAAATGGGAGATTGGCGGGGCACTGGGTGGCAGAGCGGGCCACTCTGTCATTAATGTGCCCATCGCTGTTATCATACGCCTAATGACATCGCTCTCAGATGGCATGCTGGGAGCTCGACCGCAGGGAGCCCGGCTCAAACGTCTGCAGGCGCCGACGCCTCCCGTCATCAATTCTACATGTCTCTTCACCAAAATCTGAGGCCTCCAGATAATGTCTTTCACGGTTCAGCAGTCTTACAGGGCTTCCCTCCTGCCTGGCCTTGAAATGGGCAAATTAATAGTTCCTTTGAAACAAATTGGAATTACACCCCTCGATGCCTTAATGTCAGAAAGCGAGTGTGTTGACGTCCCGGATCTGACTGCTGATGGAATATGAAGATCTGAGAAACACACTGGAGGGGAGGACAGTGTGAGGGGGTGTAAAAGATATGCAGGACCCCCCTACACACACACACACACACACACACACACACACTCGCATATATATTCTTCCCTCCCTGCTCAGCATGAACCTGTACAGTACTGTGCGGTCTGTGTGACGGTGTTTAATCCTCAAACATTAAGAGGGAAACTCTTCGGCAGCTCCGTGAAACGCCGTGAGACTGAATAATGTCATGACTTTATCCGGTACTGTCTGACTTTATATCGGGTTTAACGCAGCTGTTTACACACCAACAAACTACTTTAAATAACTTAACGTAGTCAGCGTCGTGAAATGTTATTGTAGTTCTTAAATTCTTATATTTTACGCTGTCAAACGAAGAGTTTTTTAACTGGTTATGAAACAGGCTCACTTTAATGCTGATGCCTTTATACGACCTACATAAACAAACAACAGCACCAGTGGGATTGGATACCTCTATCCAGTTATTCTTGACATCTGCCACAAGGTCATATTCAGACAGTTTCCCCTTGAAATGAATGGAAACAGTACCACTTTTGTCCACAGGGGTCGCCAGAATCAACATAAAATAAACTTGTACCTTGTAAGAGCTTTAAGTAGCTGAAAGCAATGCTTGATTATTCAAGCTTAATCTACCCAGAATACATTGCTCTTCATTGAAAGGAGAACTCCTTTTGCGTTGCATGGGGAAAGTGCCAAAGTAACTCAGGATACTACATTTCCCATAATGCAAACAGAAAGTGTCCTTGCTTGTCTTTCAAACTCCACACCCCCACTTTGTAACTTCATTGAACTTGTGTAATCTCACTGCATCACTGTGACATCATCAGGGGTTATTTTACGGGTGGCTGTGACTCAGGTGGCAGAGCGGGTCGTCTAGTAATCGGAGGGTCGCTGGCTGCCGTCAGGTCAGTTGAGGCGTCCCCGGGCAGGATACTGAACCCCAAATTACCCCTGATGACTGACGTCAGTGTGAGAATGAGCGTGCATGGGTGAAATTAGTATTACTGTGAGTGCGTTTACCATTTTCTCAAAGTTGGCTCTATAACACAGAACACATTATCTAACTGTTTTAACGGTAAACAGGTGAACTGCTGCATCTTTGTGGAAAGCACCGTTAAAGGCTGCTCGGACTAGTGATAATTTGAACCGTCAGCTCACTTCCAAAACTTTATTTTCTGAAATTATTTTTGGTTAAGTTCATGACACAACTTTGTCCGGTTATCTAACTGCTTATCTTAACAGTGCTGACCTTTGAAACAACGGAGAGCTCAAAATATCACACTCGCTGTGTGATGAAACCTGTGGGTGACATTACAGATACTATGTCCATGTTTTATAGTGTCAATAATTCTCTATTCTCCCACGGTATAAAATGCTCCACAAAAATACATTTGTGTTGTTCTAACAGTTTCTGACAGGATTATTATTAATATAATAAAAGTTTCCTGGTAAATTACAGGAACTGGTTCTGTAGCTGTAATTTCATGAACACAAGCAGGTGAAACTGTGTTAAATACATGAAGCTCACTATATATCAGATCTATATAGATATAGAGACAGACTCACCTGGAACATGATGCTGATGACCTTGTAGGGTCTTGCTTCTGTAAAGTTTATCTTCAGTGTATGAGTTGACTGACGCTGACGAGTAAAATGTCAGTTTTTCTGCTTCATCAGCTGTCAGTCACACTGAGCTGAGCTGAGCTGATGAAACCCTGTAAGAGTAGTTTTATAAACTTTTAAAATGCAAAGTGTCTCTGTGGACTGGACTTAAATTTAATTAAATCCTCCTAAACAGGAAGACCCGGCAGGTTCAGTGAAAATAATTATTGGAGCGGGAGGTGCTTCAGACAGGATTAAAATCACTGAGAAGCACGGAGGTAATCTGAGTCCCGTCTTGCAGCCTATGGTGTTATTCTGGCTTCATATAAGGTATAAATGAAACAATTATTTACTGTGTCACACACCAAATAGGCCAAGAACCAGTCATGATTAAGAGATTTCAAACATTTAATGTGCATCAGTGATCGAGAAGCTAACGTTTTTTTTTTTTTTTTGCAGTTTCAGATTTATTGGCACTTTAAGGGATAATTCCAGATTTACTGTGAGAGTCTGACGGTGCTTTGGCCTGACAGTAGCCTCTGGTACAAGAAAACAAAAGATCTGTAAGCTCTCTCATTATATAAACTAAATTATTATTTATAATAACAATAATGAACTGGTGACTTGTCCAGACTGTAGCTCGCCTCTCGCCCGAAGTCAGCTGGGATAGGCTCCAACCACCCCGTGACCCTGATGAGGATAAGCGGTTACAGAAAATAGATGGATGGATAATAATAATAATTATTCTTATTATTTTGGGTTAAAATCAGCCAAGTTTTGTATCAAATTACACATAAAAGCTGATTTTAGATAATTAGCCTGTGAAAACTTGCTGCCTCTGTGGCTTCAATTAATTTTCAGTTGCTTAAAAGTGAGGGATGATTTCAGGGAGCTTAGAGACTCGGTCTGAACCACAGACTACTTGCAGGTCATAGAACCATCTGGCTAAGAAAAAGAAGAACCCAAAACTAACTCTACTTTACAAAGTATGTAAATACAATCTCTGAGTAGACACATCTCCTAAACATGGAAGAGTTTTATTACAAATCCGATGACAATATAGATTGGTATGTAGCACTTAAAGATAAAAAAACAAACAAAAACAAAGACTCTGTACTTTACAGAAGTGTAAATAAGTAAGTGAGAAAATAAGTCGATATTTAAAATGGGGGAAGTAAGAAGATATGCATGAAATATAAAAATAAAATCCTCCAGTCGAATGTCGAGTGAAATGCGCTCGAAGACGGTGAGAGGCGCTTTTGCTGCTGACGTCAGACCCGGTGTGAGCGTGCTCGGCAGGGACGAAGAATACGTGTTCGGTGGACTCACACCCGCTTCACATCTTGTAAACAGGACACTGAGGATACTCTGTGTGTGTGTGTGTGGACACGCTGTCGGATGATCATTAGTGTATGAAAATAGATTACATGGAAGGTCATAAATACATCAGGTGGCTCGGCGTTAACGGTCAGACACTGTCTCTTGCTGCAGAGGAAGCACAGTGGTGTGTGTGTGTGTGTGTGTGTGTGTGTGTGTGTGTGTGTGCTCCTGTGGCCGTGGTGCTTTGATGTGCTGCTGTCTGAAATCTGTCTGTCCGTCCAGTCCTGTCCATAAAAAGTACAAACTCTACGCTTGAATCTAAAGGTTTCACCGTTTAAATTCTCTAAAATACACCTCTGGTTGCTAAACTATCTGGAGTGGAAGCTAACTGCTGGCTGTCTAGAAACTTTGGGAGTCTAGTAGAAAGTTACTGTGTGCTATTCGTCTGAACGGAAATGCAAAGACTGGAGGTGAAGCCACGGAGAAGTGGTGTGTTTTGTTTTTTTATGTCCTCTCGCTCGGGTTCAGTTTGGAATCTCCTGCTCTGCTGTTTCCTCTTTAACGGAGTCATCTTCCTCCTGCTCCAGCTGCTCCTCCTCTTCCTCCTGCAAACACACGACACATCATACCGTCACTTAACAGAAGGCAGCTTTAAACATGTCAGCGTCAGCAGCACATAAAACCAACCAACCAAGGTGTGTAACTGTAGTACACACTCAGATGTGCTGTATATTGAATTACTCCCATTATAACATCAATAAAAAGGATGAATTACTCAATTAGATTCAAACTTTTTGTGGAACAAACAACACTGACTTTGTAAGAGAAATTTATTTTCTTTGGGTTGTCACACTGCCTAAAGGAAATGCATCTTAGGAAACTGGAGCATAAGCTAAAATGATGTTTACTCTTGAGGGTCACTGTTCAGAAGGTTTAAATGGATCAGGTTGTATAAATGTAAAGTAGTTCATCTTCAATAGAGTTTATTGTGGCTATCGAGGCTGGCTAGCTCAGGTAACCCTCTCCTAGCCATCTGCGACTCAACTGATTTTCTCATAGAGGGTTTCTAATTGTCTAGCACTGGTTTTCTAAGCTAAACGTACCGCTAAGTCTACCACTGTACAGGGATGTCAAATTGTAACACCTCATTATTGTAGCCGTGATAAAATTACACATATACATTCATAGAAACACCTAAGTGTCTTGACCACGACTTTGTCAAAGCCTCATGGGAGCTGTAGTTACCACGTAGCTTCAATTGTTTCATCTGTTCAGAAAAACTGATGACAGACCGTCTAAAGCAAAACCCACTGGGTTACAGATGCCGGTAGCTAGCTAGCAGGACTTATTCGATTTGCCGGACAGGTGTAGATCATAGGGACTGTGAGGAAAATAGTATAAATAGCCAGAGTCTGGGGCAGAGCTGATGAAGGTATGCTGGTACTGGTTGTCATTAAATATCACTCCATACCACTTGTTTCTTCATTCACATTCACTTCTTTCAAAAAATGCTAAATGCCAGTGGACCTGCGGTGTCTGTAGATATAAAAGTCTCATTCTAAGGTAACATAAACATAACAATTCTTATTTTCAGGTGATTATACACTGATCAAAACATAGATATGCATATTATTTTACATTTTTGCCATATTCTGTACACAGAGTCTCTTAAATCTTACACAATTTAAAGGTCCAGTGTGTAAGATTTAGGGGATCTGTTGGCAAAATATGGAATATACTGGTCATAAGTATGTTTTCATACCTAAAAATAAGAATCATTGTGTTTTTGTTACCTTAGAATGAACCTTTTATATATTGTAAATTACTAAAAGCTCCCAAATGTATACGTGAGTTTAAAAAGCTAACAAAGAGAAAGTGCCACACAGAGAGCAGGAGTCATGGTGGGCCAACCAAAGAGCCACCTGACTTTAGTAGAGCAGACAAAGTGAAAGTGACAGTGGTGAGAGCCGCTGTGGTGATTAAACGACTCTGACAGATACAATTATCCCCCCTCCAGAGGTTAATGAACACATCTACACACCAGAATGTGTGATCACCAGGTTAGGATCTGCAGCCCACAACAACACCTCATGAATCCACATTCCTCCAGCTGGCTGGGAGCAGATATTAGTTAGGTCCTAATTCTCTGTCAATCAAACACGGTTTCACTGTGTGTTCTCACAACACTGCACAGGTATTATTGGAAACTTTTCCCAATAGACTCCAAAAAACAAAATCATACTGCATGTGATTGTAATGCCAAACCCAAGGGAAGCTGTTTTTAATACTCCAGTGTGTGCTCGCTAAAACTTCAGAAAACAGCTTTTAAAAATAGATTGTGATGGGAAATTTCACTGTGAGTTCATTTAACATTTGACAGCACATAGCTGTTCATATCTTTTCTTTAAAACAAAGACTTTCTCGTCTTTAAAAACTACAACTTCTCAAACATTTGGTCTAAATATTCTTTGGTTTGTTATTATATCTGGTTTCCTATAAAAAAAAGCTTAATTTCATTTGAACCGTTTACAGTCAGCAGCTCTGTGAGGCTGTGCTTAGACTCAACCGTGCTTTGAGTCATCACCATATTGGTTTTAGCATGTTAGCATGCTTGCTAATCAACGCACAACACAAAGTTTTACAGAGATTTGGTCAAAGTAGTATTTGACGAACTAAAACTTTGACGTCATGATGCCACTAGATCGAAAAGTTATTCCAATTCATCCTCGAGGACGTTTGGACCAAATTCATTGGCAATCCATCCAAAGGTTGTGGAGACATTTCGTAACACTGTTTGGACCAAAGTGGTGGACCGACTGGCCAACAGTGACATAGACGTGCTAAAAACTTTTGAACTGCTATACCTGCATAAAAAATGTCTCAGCGCTTGTAGAACTCTATGTCCAAACCAAAATTTGGATGCAAAAGTGTGAAATGTTTGAGCTTCGCACTGAAACAATGTATGCAAAGAGGGACACTGTACAACTGGTCAGCAACGGATACTCCAAGATCTAGCGGTAATGACCATATTTATACTTTTAATCATTCTTAACTGAAGTCAAAGTATCTACTTCAGCCAATCTTGTGTTAGGTATGATCATGCTTTTATTTTTATTTGTTTGATGTGTACGAACAAAAAGAACGACTCTTGTCCGACACCTTTGTATGTTACAGATGTGGACTATGTAGACTAACTAATTATGTCAACGCCCTCGATCTCGTAATGTCTTGAAACAGCTACAGGTTATCACGCATCCTGTTCAGTTAGTTATATTGGGCATAAATGTGAACTTTCAGTGGAAATATTGTATATTTAAGAACATGATGGTGCTGTCTGTAATCATTACAAATAAAGATGGTGTCATGACAGCTCACGGCCCCGCTCTGATGTCTCTAAAAGAACACGACTGAGACGTGGATATTACCGACTGATTTTAGCTAATCAAAGGTACACCGCCGATCATTATGATGAGTCATAAACACACCACACACCCATTATGTTTACAGAAAGCAACATGAGGTTTGAGTAATTATGAGAAATGTCTTAACTTTACTGCAGGGTGCTGTGGCCCCCATAGACCCCCTTTTTTCCTGGGCTAATGAGCTGTGATGAGCAAACTTGATGACATTCTTTAGTCTTTAGTGCTGAAATGAAGAATTCTAGTAGAAATATGTGTTGGCCTTGCCTATCGTTTGATGATGTAGATTGAAATTGAAAGTGTCAAGCAACCTGGGATGAAGATGAGCTGAACTTCGTGTATTTCCTGGATCTTTAGTGTAAATAAATCAGTGGAGGATGTGGGCAGCTATTTGCAGCAGTTGTTAAAGCATGTGTAGAAACAGTAAATTAAGGTTAGGGTTAATGCAAAGGACTGACTGTATATCATCTCTTTACTAACAGGAACCTTGTCGGTGCCTCTGGAGCCGCCTTGATATGCAGTCTCCCCCTGGAGAAAAATGTGCTACTTTTTCCTGAACTCTGGATACTTTCTGGTGCCGGTCCATAGGGCTGATATAAATCTAGCTGTGGGGTGACACCTCATGAACTCCGCCATCGTATACATTCGTGCCATCCACCAAATCTCCCTGACAAGCCTGCCAATTTTCCAATTACCTGTGGCGCCATCCGTTATCGGAGGGCCAGTCAGCTCTTAAATGGGAAACAAGAGGGGAGGAGGGGCCAGCGCATGCTAACTATCTCATAAAGCCAGAGATGTGCCTCCCGTGCCTCCTCCTCTGCTGATTTAGTGCGTGTCCCTGGGGAGAGGGGTGACACCAGTCCTCCTGGCCTCTCAGGGCCTTCGCAGGATTTCTCATGTGCTCTTTATCCTCCACCACTCTAACCCCTCAGCCACCTATCACTCCTGTCGCAGCCCGGGGGAAAGCAGACGGGTGTCAGCGCTCCACAGCTTCACCGTTGCTGGTATTATCCTGCTGTCTGTCTGCCTGCCTGCAGAGCTGCCTCCTCCAGTCTGGGTAGGAGGGCGGCCCAATCTTCATCTGTTTTCACGTTTCTTTGAGTTTGAGCGAAATGCAGCGCTGGAAGTGATACTACAGCTGAAAATTGCCTTCAATTTGGGCTCACTCCTCATTTATCTGCCCTTATAGTCAGGCTTATGGAGTGAGTCTCCAGAAATTGCCTGAGCAACGTGCAATTTAAAGTGTCAGAGAGACGCGGCAGACGAGCTGTTAATCATATTTGAAATGCACAAACCACCTGGGGAGGATCTGACGAGTTGTTTGGGGAGGGGTGTAATTCCTGTTAGGGAGCACATACTGTATCAGACAAGTCAGTCCGTTATAATCCTCTAAACCAGCTCCTTCATGTGTCATGGCATTATTGAGCTGGACTGAAATATCTGTGCTGCAAATCAAAAGATGATCTAACACTTTTGGAGATTGGGAGCATCGTTTAAAGCCGCATTCATCGACCTTTTGGCCACTTGGGGGCGTCAGAACGAGCCGTAAACACAACGTACTGTGACATGTTTGATGTGGCAAGTGAGTTCAATATTCACCCTCCTCTTAGCTCTGTTTTCTGGAGAGTTACTACTGTTTAGTTATTTTTTTTCCTGCTTGAAAATGGAGCTCAATTTGCGGTACCTCACCCACCAGCTCCACGATCTTGGTTATGGTGGGTCAATCAAGCTGTCACGCTGTTAATTATGCACAACTTGGAGCCTTAATATCATCTGAACGTGTGAGTTAAATAAAAATTCACCCCCTCACAGTTGTCATGAACGGGGAAATTAGCTATAGAGACCAAAACTGTTTTTTGTACCAGGCTGTAAACATGTTTATTGGACATTTTAATATAGGGGCTTATGGAGATTCTGTAGCCAGCCTCAAGTGGCCGTTTGAGGAACTGCAGTTTTCCTGCTGATCGGTTTTCACTGGATCTGGACTCATAAACAGCCTGATGAGCCTCGTACGTTTGCAACCAAAGTAATAACCTTCACTGCAGCAACAATAAGAGTTTTCAAGGAGGGAAGAGGAAGACAAAAAATCCTTTGCGCTGTAATTAAACTTGACTTCTGTAAACAAATATGGAAGAATGAAAATTCTCCATGTCTCTTCTTATTCTCTCATTTTTATACTTATCCAAGACAGCAACATTCAGCCATAATTATCACTCCAACCTATTATTATTTGTGTTGTTCTTTCCGTATTAAAATTTGCAGCACGTTTTAAAGCCACTGATCCGGAGAAAGATGACTGAGGGGAAGCGGCGATGTTCTGCCACCTCCCTCCTTCCCTCACTGTGGACTACAGAGGTTGAGGTATTGGAGCTGTGTTTTGCATCAGTGGCCCCTGCTAGAGACGTTTGCTTTGTGGAGAGCCGAGAGGCAGACGCTCCCCCTCCGTCGAGCCTGCAGGAGCTGATGGGCT
The DNA here is from genome assembly GCA_946959425.1 of Argyrosomus regius. Classification (NCBI taxonomy): domain Eukaryota; kingdom Metazoa; phylum Chordata; class Actinopteri; family Sciaenidae; genus Argyrosomus; species Argyrosomus regius. The sequence goes on along the minus strand of OX336899.1, from coordinate 7,097,414 downwards.
CTGGCATTGTGGGATATCTCCATCAATTCCCTCTGGGGAGAGAGACGAGGGAGAGGAGAGGAGAGGAGGAGAGGAGAGGAGAAAGGAGGGGAGGTTTGTTTTCACCCCTTGCTTTCCATAGGCTTGGCAGGCCCCTCTGGCACTAACATATACATATATGATAATGAAATGCCACATTTTTCATTCGAGTTGAGGTCGGCGTTTTAAAGGGCAGGAGCGGAGCGTCGTCTCCGTCACGTCACGCAGAGAGTGCTCAGACTGAGGCCTAGGTGGCAACAAAGACCGGTCGAGCTCTAACAACGCTCTGCCTCACATCCCGCACCATTAATTGCAACCCTTGAATGCACACACACACACACACACACACATAGAGAAAGAGATCTGCCAACGACACACACACTATGCAATCAACCCTTATAAACTCGGATTAAATTCACACTGTAAAGGAATCATAATGTACAACACAGCGTGTACTTTAATGAGCTTTGCCTTCCTTTATCAAGCCTATACAGTCCTCAAAAGAATTAGCAGTTAATTAGTGTGACTGATTTTCTTATCATCTTTTCTGCTTTCACTGTATTTATTTATGAGCGTGTCTTACACCGCACATTGTGTGTACGCAGAAGAGAGGCTCGGCTTTATAGTGTCCTCTCACCTTTGATGGATTCACTGCCCTCGCAGTTAGATAAATGTTCAGCTGCACAGATAATTACAAAGCCATGCAGTCGCCACGGAGAGGAAAAAAAAAAACAAAACATGGAGGCTACGTTTTACTGTATAGAGCTGCGTGTGCACAAGTCGTCCACACGTTTTGATTAATTCGTGAGTACGAGATAAATGTATATATATATCTACAGCGAGCCGGCACAACAGGCCACCCTCGTGTTGAGTAATGGGGAACGTTAATTCTGAAGACTATGAGCTAACAGTTTGAGCACGGAGGCTGTATTAAGGTTGGTTGGTGAGACAAGCAGCCGGCGGTGGCGGTGCTGATACAGCAGTCGTAGCTTCCCCCGGTAAACACGGCGACCTCTTCGGCTGTCACATCCCCTCCAGCTCCGGGAAAAACGAAATGTATCTCGCGCTCACGAAACGAAGCAAGAATGTAAAACATGGCCACTCCGGGGCTCCGTAGATAACAGCACAGTCAGAGCACGAGCGTCAAGCTTTAATGTGAATTAGAATTCATGTAATGAATCAAATCTGATGTAAATTTGATGCATTTGAATTACAACCTAGTTAATTAAAAGTCTGTTTAATTACTCCTATATACATTGAAATGCTCATAAATGATTAAGATTAAATGAGGAGTTCATTCTTCGCCTTGAAAAATAATCTTGACTCAACGTCCACTTACTACTATTACTACCACATCTAATGGTCTTCTTCAGTGTGCTCAGGTGTCATGGAGACAACTTCATATCAACATAATACTAAATAAGGTATTTTATATTATTTCTTTTCACACATCAAAATATGAAAACCCAAAGTGCAAAAAAATGAAGCAAAAAAAAAGTTATGAAAGAAGAAATATAGAAAATATATGAATGAAATCAGTTACCATAATGCAATGCATTATTATGAATGTTATTTCCTTATTTGCTGTTTTATTGTAAATTTTTTGTTTCATAATTAGATTTTTGATAATGATGCAAATATTCCTAAAATTAATTATTTAAAGACACTTTTATGTGATTTTGTTAAGTATTTTATGTCAAGTCTTTATTACAAGTACAAGTGTGTGTAGTTCGTCTTGTTAAGAGCTTTTTTATTGATGATTATTAGTTAATCATTGATTGAGGCTCATTATGATGACATGTACGGTACATGAGCTACATACAGTAATGTACTAAAATGTAACACAGGCGTGTCTTAAAGCCACTAATCCCTCCCACGTATCTGAGGTCAATGAGTTTCCATGTGATTATTAATTCCTCTAAAAACTGTGCCAATTAACACGACAGCTTGCAGTTTATTTCATCATGTCTTTATTTAATATTAGTTAACTGTGAAGCCTGTATGTCGTACAGGGACTACATGTTTTATGTGCTCTTTCTTTAATTGATGTATTTCCTTTTATTGAGATCACAAAGTCTTTCTAAGTGACTCTAATCTTGCATATTGTTGTCCTGTAGATTGCTGTATTGTTCTGCAGATATGTGACCTCTTCTCAGCACTTGACATGAATTCTCAGTTGAGCACATTGTCTCCTTTTTCCTCTAAAAACCATTAAGACATTAATAAAAAGACAATACCACATTTGGTAGATAGAAGTATATTATCGAGTGTGTGTGTGTGTGTGTGAGTGGCTCTCTGTGTGCACTGTCATCTTGTTGCCATTCAGGAGATGACACAATTGCAGTGGGTCATAAACAGCAGCTTCATTAGCCTGTTCAGGCAGTGCGTTACGCGCTACATTTAACCACCTCTGCCCTCAGCGCTTCTCCCGCACCTCAGCACCCACAAACCAGTCACCAGAGAGCACAATTAAATTTCATGACTGCGCATATTTGCAATTCCCCATTTCATTTATTACAAAGGGCATTCTTTAATGTCCATTTATTTTTTTTTCCAAGAAACGTATTTCCATTTTAGTGAGGCATGACTGATACCGAGGTGAAGTTACCAGGCAACACCTAATTTAATCAGAGGTAAAATTCACGAGCGGGTTTTTCTTTTTATTGCCTCGTCAGATAACTACAGTTGCCTCCTGGAAGAGGATATACAGTCGAGGGGGGGAGAGAGAGGAAAGGAGAGCTGCTTTCTCTCTGTTTCCAATTTAAAGCATTTAGAATAAAGCAGAGATTCATAAAAAGGTCTGAGGGAAAACCGGTCGTGTATCTCTGATTTATTGCTGAACAAGGCCGGGAAAACACAACATGTCCAAGAGAAAATGACAGAAATGTCTTGTAAAATGAAAACACAGAGGAAGAGAGACGTCTGACTAAGTGTTCTACATGACATAACGAGCTCTACACGGAGTACTTGATGCCAAAACGTCCACTGTACAAGTAGACAAACGCAAATGACAAGGCTTTATTGAAATAAAAAAAGCACCGGCATCTTTCTAGTCTGTTTTTACAAGTCCTACACTCGTCGGTTATCATGTTATGTCCATAGATGTGTACATGTATTGTTAGTTAGGACTACCTAAACAAGACCAAGTCATGACCAAGACTAAAGTGTATCTAGACCAAGACAAGACCAAGACTTTGAGGGTTTGAGAGCAAGTCGAGAGCAAGAACAAGGCAGAGCTCCATGGCAGAATTTACATACTGCTGTAATTAATGAAATCCAGAGTCCTCTTTGTCCGATACCGAGCAAAAATACAGTTGATTCCAAGACGAGACAATCAAAAAATGGTCTTGAGAACGATCTTACAACACTGCCGGTGAGTAAAGTTTAGCCTTTCCTGACTCAAAACCTTTTGAACTCTGAGTTGCAGTACATCAGCTGAAGTACAAACGTGGAAGCAAAGTTGGACCGAAGTGAACTTGAAGGTTTTGTGTGCGTGACAGCAATTACACTGTTTCATAAGAACGTACATCAAAAGAAGCCAAGGCCAAAGCGGCTTTATATTATAACTGCAATACGGTGGGTTGACAAAAAAGAAATGCTAAACTAAAGTTCGTTATGTATATTTATTGGTGGAAACTGTTGTGTCTCTATCCAGGATGCCATTAGAATATTGCACGCTTTCTGCCCACGCAGCAGGAGCCCGGGACTTGTGGGAATGTTATCTTAACGAAGGCTGGTAGTGCTGCTGCTCAGTGTCTGCTACACTGTTTATGGCCATAAAATACTGAGGTGGTCCGAAAAGTGGCCTCATGTACGCTCTCCGCTAAGAGGGTTATTAGAATGAGCCAGGTCCAGAGAAATGGACTGCTGAGGCCACTGGGGATCCCGACAGCAATCACACACTGCTGTTTACGCCACAAATTGGCCCCTGAGAGGGGGCATGGGCGTCTGTAGCGCCTAGTTAAAGTGATTGAGGTGACTCCTAGCCATTGATTTTCTCTTCGTCTTCGGCGTCCCGCCTGGCCACCCTTGACCATGTCCTGTGCTCCCTGCAGGCTACTTTAGCTAGCCGGGCTCGTGTTTAGCTGCCACTGCTTGCCTTTAAATCACATTAAACTGTGGTTAAACTTTGGCCACGTCTAGGAGACAGCCATCATTGATGAGGTTATCAGGCTTTAAGCACCTCATACGCTTGAGTAAAAGCCTCGACTGTTGGGCTTATTGATCGCGCAGTCCTTACGGCATTAAGATTAAACTTGAATACAGATAAGAGAACGAGAGCAACAAATTTAAATCACACTCAGGGATTTATCTTCATTCCATAAATGCGCCAATGATACCGATTAAACCAATCAGACCGCTAATAAAAAATGCCTCATTGAGGAAAATAAAAACAGGCTAAAGGTTACATTTTTCCACTTAGATAGACGCCCACTGGGTGAGGAGTTGCTCAAAAAAAAATGCATTTCCTCTGCCTCACTCTAAATACCAGAACATCTGATGAGTAATGATGCCTATTTTTCTTTCAATTTACCCGATATAGTAAAAGTCAGCCAAGTGTGACACTTCATTAAGTTAATTAGGCTAACTTAATTACAGCCTTTCACAGGTCAAGCGATGAAGCTTCTGATTGATGGCGCGGCTTGTAAAGGTAATCGGGAATGACACCGAAACGAACATTAGCTGCTACAAACCATCAAAAACTACAAACACTCGCACGTCCGTTCGCCTCATCAGCACCTCCATCTTTAACTGTCACATATATACATATACGCAGAGCTGAATACTCTGAAGTCATAACTTCAAATGCAAACTGTTTGCTGAGTAGGAGTAGGCTTATGGCTGAGGAGGAAGGGAAGAAAATTCAACTTTTTACGCACTGTAATTTCAACAGTTGCAATCCTTTTGATGACAACGAGTCTGAGTGCAGCTAAAGTAGTGCATCCCACACAAGTTCACAGTTGAGTACTTTAAACACTGCTTGAGCTAACTTTAAGAGCTTTTGGCATTTCAAACCTTTCATCCAAGTCTTCTGGTCTGATTCACCGTGGAGCCCAGCATTCTAGGCAGCGCTGCAAGGGTGTAAATAAAGCCTTAAACAAGCACCCCTTGGCACGGTAACAGGCTTGAATTAAAGGCCATCCATATATTACGGCAAGACTGTCACTTTATTACTGAAATCAATTCAGTGAGGGCCCCGGGCGACAGCGGGAGGGATGTGGCCTTGGTCGGAGCGAGGTTTATCTAAGCTGAGCAGGCTGAGAGAAACACAGCGTCTATAATGAACTCAAGCCTGTCTAATAAAGCCTTTTATTGCCCCTTTGCACAACAGAAACATGTCCGCGACGACGCCAACGCTCAGCGCCTGCATTTTCCTGCAACACTGTAAACCGGCAGCTCTTCTGTAATGACTGCGGCTCCACAAACATCTCAACAATACGAGCAAATCACAGAGACAAAACATCATCAAAAAGATATTTTGTTATTAATCAGGAGCTCGTAGACAGAGTCCCGGACATGCACAGGCAGGAACAAAAGCACTTGTGTCTTCGAGGTTTGTTTTTCCTTGGCAGGAACTATGGCAGGAAACTTTGTTGTACATTTGTATTTGGTTTGGTCACACAGCCAAAATAAAAATGACTTGAGGATCACAAACAAGATTCATAAGTTTGCTAAAATCCAATCCCACTAAGGTAGTCCAAAAGCTCAATACATGACAGAACAATTTCTTACAATTTGCCCGGGATGCATCTGCAATGTGCCGGGTTGTTAATAGCCTGGTTCTAGACATCTGAATCACCACCCAAACCTCTGATTTGTCCAGTGATTCAAATACATCTGGTGTTCAGTGACGGCTGTTTCCCTGGCTGGAGACACAATCAGATGTTTGTGTAGCCGGATTTAGAATGGGGGTGTCAACATCCTACCTATAGCTAGCTACAGAGCTACATCCATCAAAGATAGTGACGGAGAAACTGACACAAAAATGGCCACAAGCTTTGATGAGTTGGGTGCAGCTGCAAAGGGCAATAGAAACATATATAAATGGCCACGTGGCGATAGTCATCGTGGCAAAGGACCAAAAACATAATCTCAATGGTGAACAAGCAAATAGAGACTTAGCTCTGCTAGAAAGAGGAGCTGAGGGATCTTATGTTTCTCCAAGCAGCAACAACAGTGTACGTTCTAGCGTCTCTTAAATAACTGTTCAGTTTTTGCTTTAAAGTTTTAAATGTCATCATTCTCACGTGTCCAAATGTGACAATCTGTCAATCAAAGCCACTTTACTCAGTGACTGGCCCCTGGCAACTGAGCCCAGGAGGTGCGCGGTGCTTCCACCAGTTGGTCTTGGTGCACCCTGGTTGCAGTTGCTGGATTGTTGGTGCCTCCGTCCATAACGAACCACGGTCCAATCTTTTCCATCAAAATATCCCATAGTTATGGGGAATTTTTACAAAAGGAACAAAAAAAAAGAATAACAATAAATCCTTTCCGTGCAGCCTTTGACGTTTATCCACAAAATCGTCATTATAAATCCAATTAAATGAAATTTTCCCAAATAAAAGTGAATCAAAAGCAGCAACGTTTCGACCCTTTAATGGGTCTTCATCAGGCCTAGGCTCACTATAACAACAAAAAGTTGCTTACTCTTTCACAGTGGGTAAGGTTTAGGGTTAGTTAGTTATAAATGCTTTTCACGGAGGGACAGTCCGACATACAGCCTCGCAGAGCCGCTAGCATGGCTGTACAGTACACTGTTTATCTTGCACCAATGTCACAAGGTGCTTTGATTTGTCAGGCATTTAATACCGTATGTTGGATAAACCAAACACAAACATGTCTTGCTTTTAGTCCGTTAGGAATTCCTCAATTGACTTGATACATATTGGTATTGTGATCTAAAGTTACAGTTACTGAGGATTTTTCATCGCCCACAACTGGCGAGCTGTTATCTCTATGATTTATTGCATCTCGCCTCTCTTCCTGACAGCGGGCTTATCGTCCCACCTATGAGTGTGGCCATCTGGAACAGGTATTAACACTTTGTCTTCAGACGTGGACAGACACAACACGTATGACTGAGATGTCTGAAACTCTGTACAAACAAGTATCCGGTTCGTGTTTCACTCGAACCTCTGGAAGCTCGTGCAGCAAACAGGCTGGCTTTCAAACAAGACATTTAACCAAAAACTGCGGTGGGCATCACATACTGTAAGATACTCCGTGCTGTTTCCTGCGTACCTCTTTCTTCAGATGTCATACATCTTCCTCTCAGATAAGAGCAGTGGCTGCAGGGAACTTTGAAAAATCACTTCCTGTACCGTTTTTTTTTTTTTTTTGGCAGCAGACTGTCAGGCAGAGGAGTTGACCGTAAGCTATCTCTGCCAGCAGCTGAATCTCAGCCGCAGCGATCAGGTAATATTCTGCACTTAATGCTGGCATTTAAGAAACATTCTCCCCCCACAGGCAAAAACGGTGCACGGCTTGGCATTTAAAAGCAGATAATAAAACTTTCCTTAAATACAGCTCTCATCTCAGAGTGCTTTTTAGATGCCCTTAGTGGAGTCAATTATCTCCCCACACTTGCTATTACTGAGACACTCTGTGCACCTTGCGCCTTAAAAGGTCTGTACACCATGCTTTCTCAAAAATGTCACATTCTTAACCGCCTCTCAAAATGTAGACCCTGCAATATTAGAAATGGCGTACACGTGCTGGCTTCTTTCATCCATTTGTTGCTTAAACATGCCTCTTCAATGTGCCGGATGAACTCAAATCGAATAGTAGAAACGCTTCAGAATCAGAAACCATGCACACTTTACGAACATCTATGAGCTACTTCTCGAAGCAGACCATAAACAGATTGGTATAACCAACGCCTCAAGCAGTTATCGAACACGAGTGATCTCTGCTTGTTAAAGGGATGGAGAGAAAATCGCTAATTTGTCACATCAACGCGTTTCATTCTTCTGTCACCAGTGGAAATGTCGACCTGCTCAGGGGCAGAGAGAGCCAAAGCCCAGAGGTTCTCCCATTTGATGTTAACAAGTAGGAGTGAGGAGGAGGAGGAGGAGGAGGAGGATGGGAGCAACTTCATAGGGACAAGATACTCCAGAGGGAACGAGATACGAAAGGCTAAGAGATGGCAGAACGAAGGAGTTAAAGGGGAAAACCACAGAGGCCGGCTTCATGCTCACTCGCTGTCTTTACTAGAATAAAAGTATAATATGAAAAGTACAATATAATCAATGATTTAAGGGGAAAACAGTGTAGACAGTGTTTCATCTGACGAGAGGTTCTAACATTTACAGTAAATATTGTACCACGCCAGAAAACGGCAGCATTGATTGATTGGTTCTTCTATCTAAGCAATTGTCTATTATTATTATTATTATTATTATTATTATTATTGTTACAAAAATGACATTTTCGCTGATGAATTATCGGTCTATAACAATAATAATTTATTTTGAAGTGTTATGGAAAACGTCTTGAAATCTTTTGAAGAGTCTCTTCCTCTTTTTCTTCAGTTCGATCTGGTTCAGATATTAAAGTATCCATCTTTGCTCCCTACATTTTAACTTTCTTACCCTCAGGTGTGCATAAACTACAAGTTATTAACTTATTTTAAAAATACACAAATGTGAAATTATAGGTTATCTTATCGGTATCGGCCATGAGAAGCGGGTAATTACTGGTTATTGTATCAGCTGGGAGAAAAAAAAAATCCATGTTGTAAATCCCTAACTTTGATTTCTGTTCTCAGAATAAACTGTACAATTTAAGGCCCTAAGACATCAATTAACTGAGCTGTGGCTTGGGAAGTAGAGCGGGTCGTCCACTAATCAGATGATCGGTGGTTCGATCCCCGGCTCCTCCAGCCTGCATGTCGAAGCGTCCTTGGGCAGGATACTGAACCCCAAATTGGCCAGTGATTGAAACTTTGAAACAGTTTGATTAGCTCCCAAACCGATGAGCAATTGGCACCTTGCATGGCAGCCAGTGCTGTCAGTGTATGAATAGGTGAATGTGATATGTAGTGTTCGAAAGACTAGAAAGGCTCTACACAAGTACAGTCCATTTACTGTGGAGTGCATTAAACATTACAGGCCCCTAAGGGTAGACTTTCAGTCAAAGTGTCTATATGTAACACTGGAAACAAGAAAAATTTCTTAATTATCAGGCTTTCTGTCATCATATTACTCTTTATAAAAGTGAACATACATCAGAATATTGGTATGTTCTAGCCAGGGCTGATTAAACAGGACCTGCTGGTCCTCTGGGGGGCTCTACTGTCTCTACAGTCTGCCAGTAAGCACATTTACAAACTGTGTTGTTTAATCTCAGTGTCCTCCCCCTTCTCCTTCAACTACTGCTGTTGAAAGCTGTTTTTTGCATCTGGTCTGAGCAGCCTTCATTCTACCATTTCTAATAAGAACAGTACACTGCTTACATATTAACCCCCATTTTGACCATTATAACCCTACAGACAACAATGATTTCAGAACAGGCTTTTTGGGTTGGGTCAGTGAGGGGGAGGTAGCGGCCAACTTCAACTTCTTTGGACCACTGAGGGCACAAAAGTAAAAAAAAAAACACCTTTAAAATGACCTGATATCAGACAGAATTCTCATTTTGTTTGACTCATCAATCACTTGAAGATTTTCAAAGCGAGGTACGATGAGATCTGGATGACCATGAGAGCTGACTTTAGTTTTTTATGTCCTGAGGGGAGTCGCTCAGATCGAGGCAAAGTACGAGGCGATGTCAAGGATTTTTCACTAATTTGTTTTTGGCTTGAGGACAGAATAACTTTTGAAAAAAAAAGAAAAAGAAAAGAAATGCTGTTGCAAGAAACACTAGAACCAGATTTGGATGATATATATGTATAATAAAGCCACTGCAGTGAATTCTAATAATGAACTGAAACTAAGAGAGACCAGAACTACGCCGAGGTTCGTTAAAAGTTAGAGTGAAACCTCAATGGACTGGAACTAACCCTAAATCCCTTTATGGACATAAGAAGACAGATGTTCACATCTGATAGTGAAACCTGCTGCCTGGGCTAATGCTCATATTCAGCTGTGTGCTTCATTCGTTTGAAAACTAGTTTTGCCAAAGAGCACAGATCAGACCATTGGGTCAGCTAAAATTAGAGTAAATTAATCAGTAAAATAAGTTACACTTCAACAACACACTAAAGGTGCATTGTACAACAAATTTGATTCTTATGGGGACCACTTAACATTAAAAGAGAGCTTTAACCTTTAGGTTTTCTTGATAATTGAATGTTTGATTCCTGTGATTCAGCATTTTCACCGTGGCTTTTAGAATTCACTTTCCTCTGCGGCAGCATCAATCAGCCCCCATTTTCCTCCTAGATGGAGCCTAGCAGGACACTAGTTTGTAGAGAAATGGAAATGGGGACACATCCATCAATTAGGTTGAGAGGCGGCCAAATGTTAACCTTTATTGCAATATAATTTAATAAAAACAAGGCAAACAACAAGAAATAGTTGTGGAGGGACGTCAGTTCACAGGAAAACTCCCGGCGGAGTCGTCCTGTAAACAAACACATTTCGTTTGCATTCAGCGTTGCTCACCAGAACGCGAAATGTGTATCTAACAAATGTGTTGCATGCATTCTCATCCTAATAAAACATTTACACTGTCTTCTTTTGCTGGCACATTGCTACGTTTATTGGCGTACTACCAACACATCTGTCAGTGAGTGGAAAGACAGCAACGTGCATTATGTCACGTGTGCTAGTAAAGACGAAACAAAGACCTGCTCATCAAAATATGGCTCAAAGGCACTACTAGTGGTCCACAGGTTACCGTTGACCAAGTGAAAATAAACTACATTTCTTACATGCTGCTTTCTAAGCTATGTAAGTTTTGGCCTCACAGTGAAAATGTTATTTTGACTGCATCCGTCCTTCAAATTGTATCCCTCAAATGTGCTCGATCAGCACCAGTGAGATCAGTACAGATCAACCCAATGAACCGGACAGAAACACATCAGTAACTTAACATACACATACCCCGTGGTCCCAACACCGTTTGACTAATGTTCTGTCTCTACAACATTTGAAGAACCCATTATGTCGTACGGTTTGTATTCAACTCAGTGGACAGTGGAAGATAGTTAGCCCAGCTTGCTAATGTAAGCACTGATTCTAACTAGACATTACATTTAGTACATGCTATTTCTGCTGAGTGGTTGTCAAGCTCCTCTGCTCAGCGCTGTTAGTCCCATTACAAAAAGGAAAGTGTCTAATAAGCATTAGCCGTCTCTCTTTTGGGAGTTCAGTTTAGGTGATTTTAGGTGAACTCCAAGTTATCATTTCAATTCAGAGATTCAGAGATTCAGAGATTCGTGACTGGTATGATACCTCCCGTTTGGCGCAGAAGAACTACAGATGTACCAACAAACCAGTGGCAAAATGGCTGCAAAACCACCATCATTGGCAGCCGCATAGAGATGAAATCCAATATTGATACAAATTCAGTTGGTTAAACTCATGAAAACAGAGCTATCCACATTTTGCAGCTATAGCTAAATATCTAACTGAGGCTATTTTATTACTGTCACTGCAGAAAAACTACATTTAAATTGTCTTTTTGGCAACAAGTCAAAAGAAACACCCAAAATATACATACTGATATCTATTAAAATATATACAAAACACTATAAAACACTGTCATGATGAGAGATGATGGAAGATGTCAAAGCGGGTCATCCCTACCGCAACTGAAATCTCCCTCCCCGTTGCTTTCATGCGCACGCAGATACAGTAAACACTCACCTTGGAGGAGGATGTGTCACACTCCTGGCAGATCCAGCCATATCCTGTCTGCTTGGGGGATTTCTTCAGCGGGGGGTCCAGACACCCAAAGTGATAGCAGAGCCGGCACTCGTCACACCTGAGGCACAGACAGGAAGGGCATGTGTTACTCCTCACATAAATAAAGCCGCCGTCTTCCTACGATGACGAGGCCAGCTCAAGAGCGATGATGGATGACGACAAGGCGGCTAGTTGTCAGTCATGAGACTTTGTTAATGCGTTCCAAAGTCTCTCTAATCACTCCACTCCCTTGACCTTACACGGCCATTGACTGTCCAATGGTTCATATCAGCGGCCAGATAAATACAGGCCTTGTTAGTGTCAGATAAATGCCTGTCGGATCTCCTAAAGCTGGACCGACTCTGTGTCCTCAGGTGAGGTAACAAGGGTCAGACAACACAGAGGACACACACTGAGAAACTCTGAAGAAAACATGCCCGTAGAAGACGACTACCATGCTCAGAAGTTGTGTTGATTGAGAATATCTCTTTATTTACTGAGTTTTAAAAGCACAGAGGTGAGTCTAGTCGATGCCATTAATCTTTTTAATGGCTAAAAATAATTGCTTTTGACAAAGCAATCAACAAACAGGTTTAGCAACTACTGAAATAAGCTGACACATCCTAAACTCAGTTCAGTTTAAAGCAGGTGTAAGTGTGGAACTGAATAACCAGTCACAGGCTGGAGCAACTCTGCAAGCAGCCAATCATAGCAGTGAACCAGCACAGTGAACAAACGTCTTCTGTCTGTAGTAAAATCACTTCTATCAAAGACTAATGATCCAAAAATAATCAATTTTAGTTAGCCTAGCTTAGCATAAAGACTAGAAAAAGCTAGCCTGACCTCTACAGCACACTGACTTATGTGATGCGCCACATTTGTGGCATTTGTCATTAAAGAATGAAATGTGAAAACAACAACTGATGGTTTAATTGGAGTTACGTTCTGGAAGTTCACTGTGAAGACTAGAATGACTCGCTGAAGTCTAGAAGTCTTACTGCACCCAACTGTTAGACAGCGAACAGTAACTGCTGGACCAATCTGGGAACCTATTAGCTATTGTCGGACGACGACTTCGCTGCTGGGGGCAAAATTCTGGGCTTCCATAGCAAGTGGATATGCATGATTCATGAGAATGACAATAAAGAGATATTTCAGAAAGACACATTGTTATCAGATGACACTGGTTTCGCCCAAAGCCCACTCAAATGTGCAACTGGTCAACTCTACTCGGACTGCAAACCAAACTCTTCTGACGCCAAAACCCTGATCCCTCGCCTACAGATTCTGCATTCATGTGCAGATATCTGTTTATAAAGATTACTGCTGTCCAGTATGAGATGTAGGGGCATAATTAAGTACAATACCAATGTAATTAGAGTTGCAGGTATTCAGTCATAAACCAAAGTATTGGGCAACGATGTTGGTCCCAAATTTCTTGGCAATCCATCCAACAGTTGCTGAAGTGGTAGACCATTTTTCTTTGCACTGCATGTCGACTCTCAAGCCCAGTTTGCACTGGATTTATTTTCCGATACGTAAATTGTGCCGGTCAGTGAGATGGACACACTTTATTCATTATTGTCTTGTTGTGCTTCTCTCTCGGTCTTCAAACCCCTCACGCTGTCCTTCTTTTTCCCCAGTAATGGAGACGAATAAAGAGGGTACAGGTTGACCTCCCTGCCTGTTAAGCTGTTATCAGATTTTCATTGGAGAATGTGAATCTCCTTCATTGATTAGGACATAATTGGCTCTAATTGTGGAGTGTGTGTGTGTGTGTGTGAGAGAGAGAGTGTTTACCAGGCAGGGGGAGCTTGTTGAAGGGCAGTCAGCCTCATAAATGATTAAAAGAAAAGTCTGCTCTCTTTGTGCCACAGTCACAGGTCGACCTGCGCTGGCTCAGATACAGCCAACGTATTTTATTATGTGTTGATTGATTTGACATTTTATGTAAATGTATCGATGCATTGTATTCAAGAGTTTCTGTATTTTATTTACTGCGTGTGAAAACTGTGAAACTGAATCATTAAAATGTTTAACTGCAGCTTTAACAGTTTGGTCCAACTTAATACGTATTATTTAGCACAGCCGCTCTCTAATGAATGTAGGTGCCTCGCCTTAGTCAATAAAATGAACAGTATATAGTGAGACATCAGCGGGTGATCACGGCTCCTCCACACTGATTCGGTTTCATTTTTGTCGGCATTGTTCTGTCTTTTCATGCTGTGTTTTCAGGATGAATATGATGAAAATCACATTATGCACTGCGGTCCAAGAAGCTGTCTGTGCATGATTTGTTGCAGCCAGAGTTTGGATATCAATTACTAGTCCTCAACAATGAAGCCAGCTTTGTGTTGGATGTGTGCGCTGGAAGGAATTAGGCAGTTTGATGGTATCAGATCGGACGGCTCTACAGACAAATGCAATACGGTATATGACAACTGTGCCTCTGGCTTTGAGGGGAAACGTGAAAAGAGGCTGGCGTACCACAGAAGAGGCTGAGAACAACTTCAGTCTGAATATAAAGGAGTCAAGAGCTACTAGAGGTTCATTCTGCTTTAGAAAATCTGTTTAACAGCAGCCAATCTGAATTCAGGAACTACAACTGTATTTTCTCCTACTAAAGAAAACCACCAGTTCCCTGTACTGAGGCCCAATGTGGAGAAAATGTTATGCAGTGCCACATAGTCTGAACTACACACTAGAAAAGGGTTTGGAACTGTTACACTATAAAGGCATCACGTTTTTCCGTGCACTGGCGTAACAACCACACTTCCCAACACTCCCATGTTTCCCAGTCTTACTTCCAAACCCTCCGCTTTCCTGGGAGACTCTAGTTTTTCATTGCCCTCTGTCCATATTTTTTCTCATATTTGATTCATTATTATATTTTTCCTTTGGTTAAAACAACCTGTTGCTGGCACTTTACAGGATGTATAACTGCCAAGATGCACGGGACACGGACACGGCACAAAGGCGGTGGGAAGCTGCTACACAGACTGTGTGTTTGCAGCCTCAGTTGATTATAATGGACGTGCTCGGCTGTAGGAATGCTGTAACTGCCGTGTCGTGCTGCACAGACTCTCTAAGGGCAGGGGAAAGAAAAATAAACACTGATAAATATTAATTAACTATGCCATAAACTCACACAAGTTCACACTCAGTTATTCTGTATTGTTTCCTGAGAATTTCACTTTTAATTCTTTCATGATAATTAAATAAATCAAAAGTATTTAACATAAAAATGCTGTTGCAGTGTACTATTTTACTCCCTAGGCGCTGTGTTTTGGTTTCAAAGTCTTCCGTATTATTGAGGTCCCAAGGTTGGCAAATACGCCCACCACATGTAGCTGCTGCCCTTTTTTATTTTTTTGCCCCTGCCCCTTAGGCAGTCTGAGATCGCCACTGTCTAGTAGCGTTATGGAGCTGTTTTCTCAATGAGTGAGTCCCTGTTTTGTTAACTGTGCATGAGAGCAGTCAGACAAGGAGACAGGTTGGAAACAAGCTCATCCATGAAAAGTGAAAGTGAGCACACCTGCAGTATTGGCAACATTATACGAGAAAACCCTGTTCGTGTACAAAGACAGTGAGTGCAGCAGGCCAAAACTGATCCAGGTAGTCAGTCTATGAACTCTGATGGATGTCGATAACAGATAAGTCTGGCTAACCTATCATTTTTGTTTTCCAGCCTGTGTGATTGATGCTTCTCACCCCGTTAACACACACTGACCTAAAACCAAAGATGTGATATGGCTGAATGATCCTATGAGCGACCGACAGAACACAATAGAGACTCAACCTCCATTCAGAGTGAGAGGGGTCGGCCTCTGATGCCGGTAAGCGTGAGGTTATGAAGGGCAGCCCTCTGGCATTGGCTAAGAAAAGCTGTGAAATAGGTCTAATGATACACCTGTAGTGTTTACACATGAAGCATGGTAAATTTACCCAAATCAGAGTAGAAATTTAATTGGCATAGATAATTGGCATCTTATGAGTTGTAGGGGCATAAGCTAACAGCTGCTGCACATTAGCACAAATATGCCGAGGCAGGTGGATCTCCCTCTCTCTCTCTCTCTCTCTCTCTCTCACACACACAGACACACACACACAGACAGACACACACAGCAAAGGATCTTGGATGGGCTGAGCAGGCATATCTGCCTAGGAAACGATGGGAATTTAAAGTGCCCTCCGGCCACCTAGTGAATAGAAGACAAATGACCAAAGTGTGTGTGCTTCACTAATGAGCACACTCCTTTTGTTGCACACAAACCGCCAATTGATTTCACATGAATCTCCAACTAAGGCAAAAAAAAAAAAAAAAAAAGAGGAAGGAGCAAACTCTTCAGTTTCTCTGCTGGAGACTCTTGAAGACCTTCCAAACTCACAGGAGGGCTCTTTTTATTTAGCGAGACTGTGACGACTGCACACATGCTTCCCTAATTACTTTACCTTAATGAACCCTTTGTAATGTTGGTTGTGTATCGCGGGGGAAGATCTTTGAGTTAAAGCAGTGCTCACTGTTGCAGATGCACGGTTTAGCGCCTGTGTGTGTGTGTGTGTGTGTGTGTGTAATAATGTGGTTTTTAATCTTCATTTAATGCATGGCAGGTGAGTTAAACTCCTCTTTTTCAGCAGAACTGAGCTTTGAATTTGGACACATTCACACTAAGAGCTGACCAACACAACGACAGCCTGGCAACACTTGCATTTAGACAAGAGTTCATGACAGAAATAGATTCTATTCAATGTGAATTACTCATGGAGTCAAAGTGCACAAAGAGCTTTCACGTAGAGATCAATTCTGGTGAACTTTGGTGCTGACAAATAGCAAATAACATCTTGACATCTTTTTGAGAAAAGGGAAGGTATGCGGCCGAAATGAAAGAAGCTGTTTGCCGTGTCATGCTAACAAATACATCGCCATAAACTTGCAAATTGTTAGTAAGCAAGCCAGCTGCGCAAGAAGTCACTTTAGTCAGCCGTTCAAAAAGCAGCAAGACCAGTTAAAGCAACAGTCTTATATTTTGGGAAATTTTCTCTTTTGGCAATGTCCAATGAGTCTGTGAGTAATACTCAATTTAGTTCAAGAATTTTACCTCTAGAACTTTACTCCCTCAGAAGTCAACATCAGGATGGTGCAACAGGAAAGTGAAAGGATCGCCAAAGTCAGTCATATATTAGCCGGAACCACAAATGTCTCTACAAAATGTTGTGGCCATCCATCCAGTAGATGTTAAGATATTTCACTGGATAAAGAAAAACTTGAACCTGCTGGTGCGGTGGAGGAAAAAACTGAATCATGGAAGTAACTTACTTCTCTGGCAGCTATGAAAATCTGTGCAAAATGTCACGGTGATCCATATAGGAGATGTTGAGCTATCTTACTCTGGAACAAAGTGATGGACTGACCGACATTACCGACAGAACCACAAGTGACTAAAACTTAACCTGCAATAACTTTTTTTGGCCACTTAGGGGCAGCAGAAACAAACTGAAAACACAAAATATCATATTTATTTAAGATGTTCTAGTGAACATTTGCTTATATGTTAACAAACAGTTGTTTATTTACACATCCAGCAGTTACAGAGCAACATTATCATCTATTTAAATTGTGTTTCTGGAACACCTGAAAAATGTAAGTCTAATATTCACTCTCTTTTACCTCTTCTGTCTTTTGTGTCTACCAACTCCTGAGGGAAATATCTGCCTCTTTAGCTGTTAAATGCTCCACTATGTTCACCTCCTAGTCACTAAAAGTGCCCTTTCCTTTTCTCCCCATTTTGTGCTGAGCAGCATACAGTGGGTTTTTATAGTTTTTATAGTTTTGCTGAAAAAAAGAGAGTGAACTAAAACAGTAAAGTTGCAGTCGGACAGCTAAACAGTAACCTGAAACTCACTATAAAGCTGTGTAAAGGTGCATGGAGCGGGTTCATCACTCTGAGTGTCGCTGTTCACATTTCAATTTGATATATTGTTACAACATTTTCCATTATAGTTGCAAAAGGCTTGTAGAGAACGTCTTGGGACATGTTTGCTTGCTTATAATGTGTCAAAGATGGTTACTTGCTTGTCCCCACCCTTACTCCCGTTGCACAGACTTGGATTTTCTGGCATTAGTTACCTACCACCACAATGTCAATTATCCAGACATCCATTCAGACACAGATAATTCGTCCATGTTTTCCAACAGTCTGTGGTTTTCGCCAGCGTTAGACTGGTTAACTACCCAGGTAGCGATAAAACAGATGCTTCAGGCTGTTGTTTGATCCATAAACGTCAAACATTTGCAGAATTGGGGCCCTTGGAGGATGATGAACTTAGACCCTCACTTGGCCGTTCTACGTAATGTAGCCAGTGTTCAGTCTCTACACTGTCTGAGCCACCTGCTACCACCAGCCTATCTGCTTCCAATACTGCCCTTACACACCCAGCCACAGCAAGGTCCTTGATGTTATCAAAGCAATTTGGCCCTGCTTTAATCATTGGGAAAATTGAGCAGCCCCCTCCTCCCTCTCCCTTGTACTTTGGAAGCAGACAAAATCCAATCACTCATAAGAGAGGTTATTGATTGATGTAATCTTATTGGAGGTGAGGTGGTGGAGGGGACATGATTGATTGCTTTTGTCTGCTACACGTGTTGCTCTCGGTTGGCGATTTGTGTCCACTTTCATCTGGTATTTAATCTCTGTGTGAAGTTCTCAGTTCCCCTCCTCCACCTCCTCCGCTGTCACCCCAGGGACCCTCCCTGCCAAAGCGGGTCCTGATGGCCCACGATTCTGAGCTGGCTTTCGTTTGATCTCATCCACCTCTTCAAAATCGCTGTCACATTTCTGTCCAGGTCTCATAAAGAGGAAGTGTCATTACTCGAGGAACCGCAAAAGAGCCTCCATTCATCCACAGAGCCCGCAGAAATGTTCAATGACGAATCATCACAACTAAATTAAATCACACTGATGTATCCGATTGAGTCACTGATACGGCTAAATGAAGTCTTTACACCTGAAAACCTAGCAAGATAATTCAAGCTAAGCCAACCATGTCGAAGCAGAAGAAAGCAACAAATCTTAGTGATTTCCTGATGTACCTACCTGTTAAAAGCAATCTGTATTTAGTTGATGTCTAAAGAAAGATACTTGTTAAATGCTTGTTGGATAGTCATACCTTTTCGATGACGAATTGGGCAGGGTACAACTTTTGTAACTTTCTCAAAGTCAATCCTGTAGAGATAAGCCAGGTACAAGAGAACAGGCTTTTCCACTCTTCACAACTACTTCCATCACTTTTGTACACACGTGCAAAAGCACGAATATCCATGCGTGGAAAGCTTTTTCCACGAAGGCCGTACCAAAAGACGCCTGTGGGATCGCCTCGCTGAACATAAATATTCAATTAGAATTAGGGATCACGAATTACCCCATGACGAGACACTTTGGTGAATTTTACAATGCTAATGATTCCTCATTGGTCATAGAGGGAACTGAACACATTAAACCTTTGGTCAGGGGGGGAATATGGAGAAACTTGACCAAAGGGAAGCCTTTTGGATCCATCGACTGGATGTGTTCAAGTATCCTGAGCTCAATTAGGACAAAGAATTCATGTTTCTTGGAAAAACAACTTCTCTGTACAGACTTCCTGGTGTTTCTTACCGCCAATACATTGTGACTGTCTCCCATTGTCTGTTAGGTCAGGCAAGGCCACTTTTGTATTGTCTGTTTGATTAAAGCCCTGATGAAGACATACCTTTTTTTTTATATTTTGGAGTGCTGGATTGTCTGTCTACCATGAATGTCCGTTCAAGGCTGTCCAAATGTGTTTATCTTCACTCCAATTTGAAGGATTAACACATCTTGCCCCTCTCTAGCTCAGTTTTAAGGCTGACCCACCTTTGTCTTTGAGGCCAAATGTAACAAATTATGTGATGGCAAAAGCTAAAACAAGTCTTAACAAGTCAGCAAACTGATTCTGTCTGTCATACAGCAATATGGACATAAAGTTTCTTAACACTAGAACAATAAATGGTTCTACCAGACTAAGTAGAGGTGTAGAAACAAAACCCCTGAGTGTGTGTGTTTTGTTCTTTTGAGATCAGCTCAGTGTTAATATATCAGTTAAATGCAACTATTGTTCACTTGTTTAGGGCATAATCATTTTGCCTATTTTCATTAGCTTCTCTGTGGTCGAGCCCCTTGAGGAGTAGCTATTTAGAAAGGCATCAATCAGCTCCCATGTTTTCCGGTCCTTATCAAAACCAAACCAGATGACCAGAAAAACAAAGACACAAATCTAAAAACACAGAAATGACGCACTGAACCAAATAACTCTAACGATGAGACACAGAACCTGTAGGGTTATTGATGCTTGTTGCATCCCAACTGCTTTGTATCCGCGGTCATGGGTCCATGTATTGACAGTGGTTTTGTGGCCTCGAAAACTTCTTTTCTCTCGAGCAGCCCTGGTGTCTGAGCCCAAGTGACTGAAACAAGGCAGTGAATTTATCACAAGTGGGCAATGCAATTATCTTGGGAGTGGCCACGTGACAGAAATCAATATGACACAAAGCGCTCAGCCATTGACTCTCATCCATGACAAAGTGCGCCAGTGTCTTTCCATAGAAAGGAGTGGATTATTGGACTTTGTGAGCCTCCTACTTTTTTTTGATTTACTGTTGGGTCACTGCAACATTATAAAAGAGCCATTGTTTTACAAGAGAGGGAAGTAATGAATGGACTGCTGAAGTCGCACCTATGGACTAGACTTGGAAAGACAAGTCAGTGCGGCTGCCTTTATTAGCTCATCTGGGCACAGCTCATTCACAGCTGGGATGGAAGTGAAAGGTAGTGATCTCCACACCTCTCACCTGCTGCTGTGTGTGTGTGTCTGAAGTTTCTCCTATTTTCCAGCAGGGGGCCCCAGTGAACTGGGTACAAACCTGCAGAAGAGTTGATTTCAGCAGCAGGTCTGTGCCCTCACCTCTGCGGGACAAACTGGAAGTCTTGTGGCATCTGACCAGGCCGGAAACTCAAGTCTACTCTACCGGTATCTCGCTGTGGAAAATTCCACTAGAGATACAAACAGCTTGTAGCACACTGCAACTCCATTAAAACAAGTCTATGACGAGGTAATCAATTAGGATGTGAGGCTCCCGTGGGGCTTTGTGGTTCAAATTCGGTGTGCAGTGATTAAAAAAAATGGGTTAGGAGGCAACAGTTAAAAGATGATAAGACAGAAACCAGTTAAGGAGGAGGAGAGCGGAGAGCTCGTACCTCAGGAAGCATTTGAGCGCACCCACACTGTGGCAGAATCAGTGGGATAAAGAGACTGGGGAAGAAGTTGAGGAGTAATAGATTTTAGCTGCTTGGCCACACTTCCCACACAGCCCCAGTCCCAGCTCTTGTGTTTTCTGTTTTAATAGGGGGGAAAAAGGGTGAAGTCAGCAAAAACAAAATGCCGCCATTAAATCATCTCCCCGGATCCGGTGTCAGAGCAGTAATGGGAAACGCACTCATCATCGGAAAGGTTACTGCTTTCCAGAACCTCCCTGCTAGCTTTTCTCTCTCTTTATCCCTCGGCCCCTCCCCTTCCTGCGCCTCCTGGCCTCAGTCTCATCCCCTAACCAGAAACCAGCTGTAGCCGAGCTGATGTCTGGTTTGCCGGCTGCTGTTCGGTCCCCAAAGACCCCGGGGTCGAGGATGAGGGATTGGGGCAGTTACAGTTCGCCACGGTGTGTTGGTTCCATCTCACAGTGACGCCACCATGTTGAAGACCAAAATGTCTCTCTTTCTGTCTGTCTCACACAGTTGTTTCAAAGAACAAAGGCTGCACATCCACCTGCAGACAAAGTGATCTGTCGTGTAGAATGGTATATAATTTTACTTTTACGATTGGGGGCAGCAGTATTGGCTCCGTCGCTGAAAAACTTATGCACCGCAAAATACTGGAAATTTGACAAAACATTGAAGCACGTTCCAGTTATTGGACATATCCCAGGACTTTCAGCCACAGCTTGTGGCCTTCATCAGCAGATAGTTTAGTTTTGTCATGAACACAGACTGAAGTAAACAATCTATTGTACAATACAACTAAGCAACCTGAATCATCCCATGGCCACAAAACATGGCTGAAAGCTTCAGAGAATTTCCAATTAGAGGACCTCATCTAATTCTTTGTTAAATGCTATTTCCAAGATACTTCATGTGATGATTCCTAATATCTTGTCAACAACACCAGCATCAAGCTCCATTAAGATTAGCGCAGAATAGATGTATTGACATATTCTGGGAAATATGTCAAAAATACCACAGATGTTTGAGTCCACCAGAAGGTAGAGTTGCAGCGGTGTACCATGGTATAAAAACTGGCGGTTGTTATATATAAATATATACACACATTAGCTCATCTACAGCACTGAATTGTACTGTTATTTAAAAATATATTGATCGTAGTAGTGTTATTAGGACATAATATTTAGTGAAAGTATAAGAAGCTTTTGTTCAACCAAAACCCGCTTGTACAGATTACTCTTGGTCATTGTGACTGATAATAATAAAAATAATAACTGTGTAACGTGCTATACTATGAAACAGTTATGTTTATGCTTTTAAGTCTGTTCATGTTATGTAAAAAACTAATTTCGGACAAGATGTCATCATATTTTTTGATTAAATACGATCCTAAAAACACAAATTTTCTCGGCGCAGTCGTACTCTCCAGAGGATGAACCATTGACACTTTTGTCTCACACCAACCACAGGCCACGATGTCGACTTCAAACACACGCATCTCATTAACTGAAATTAAGTGAGAAACTACGATGAAATTGGCTGAGTGTATTCATACTGCTGATTTATGTTCTCTTCGATGGCTCCTGTTTTTGACTTTTCTTTTATTTAAAATCATCACTGTGCTTCAACTATGAAATCATGGGCATGAAACAGTTTACATGATTGAATAACTGTTCTATAACTGATCAATGCTTGACTGGTGGTCCATGGGTTGTCAGTTTTAGGGTCCCGTGCTCTAAAAGATTTGGATCTTATTCAAAACAGAGAGAGATTTTCTGTACACTTAGGCATGAAAATGTAAAAGCAAAAGTCGAAAATTGGCAATCAGCAGCTACGACACTGTGTACAAAAAAAAGTCGATGCTGTTCAAAACCTCGTCAGTTAGTGCAGTAAGAGAATCCAGCAGATCATTCTCGACTGCACTGTATGTGGGCTGAGAAGCAACACCCCCCCCCCCCCCACCACCACCACCTCAACAAGAAGGCCACTTCCCAGGTGATAAATCACAGATGACAGAGGGCATTACACGCACAAACGGACCGCCGCTGCCGCACCTTTAGAACAATTAATTAGCTGGCTGACACTCATTTATCACTGCGGCAATAAGGTGAAAAAGTCAAGAGTTTATTAAAGCTCCGCTTAATTTTCAAGAGCTATAGGCCAGAGGCTGAGACACTTCAAATACACAACAGCAGCAACATTCACATTCTTACTTCATACAGTACCACAGTAACACAATATACAATACACAATTAATCAGAAATATTCCCTCCAAAGCACGTCTGTAAACAAATGTTTGGCAATTAAAAGAAAATATGGTAGTCGCTTTAAAGACTACATCACAAATGAGAGTTAATCTCTGTTCACAACACAAGCTTATGATATATAATCAAGTATGTAGGCACGAAAAGTAAAAGACATGTATGTTTGGCCTCTTCAATAAATACTGTACACATCGTCACACTACATAGCTACCTGGCATTCAAATTCTACAAGACCACATCACTTATTTTCAGCTTTAAATTACTGTACAGATCTGAGTAAATAGATATAGCCATGCATTGAAGAACTGACACGCAGTCTTTGAGACTGACTGAGTACAGAGCGATGGGAGGGGGGGGAGAGGACTGGTCAGGAGTCAGCAAGTCATTCGGCGCTGAGATCTCATCTCTAAAGACAAACCCAGCGTGGTGTTGTTGTGGACACGCTCCAGAGAGACAAAAAGCGGTAAACTGCGCGGGTTTGACTGCTCCCAAAAGCATGCATATAAGACCCTCGACAGGAAACGGAGTGACATATGAGGGCAGAATGTGACACTTGTCATGAGCCCTGACAGAGCAGCGAGCAGCTGTTGTTTTGACAGCACTGACTATGGCCACCAGGGACATGGAGACAAAGCTGGGCTTCTTTCTGAGGACGTGTCAGTTCAACTGTCACTTCCAAGATATGGAGACAGAGGAAGACTTCTAAATGCCTTAAGACACTAGAGACATTATGACTAATATTTAAGTGCTATTACCGCTAACTACACTAGTTTGTTTCTACTACAGATGCTTTATGGTAGCATTATGTTAACTGCTACACTTGATACACAAGAAACAGTTGGCCTTTCTATACACAACACTGACTTTTCTTAATTCTGGTCCTCCATTTACTTAGAAAACACAACACGACACTCAATTCTGGGAAAGCCTATGTTCAAGTGCGTCTGCAATGAACCGAATTCACACTGAAATGCTCGGGGTGATTGGATGGCAGATGACTTCAATCAATAAAACTGACTGGTACTGATGAGAAGTCGTATAGGGAGGTCAAAAAGTGCAGAGCACCAGCCTAGTACCATTAAAAAAAAAAAACATTAATGTAAAAGAATTCACCTAGAGGCAGAGAGAGGAATTATTCGGGATAGAGTCCGTCAGTCAGAAGATAGAAAAATCAATTCTTTTACAGCATTTTGAGCCTTTTTGCATTGCGTCCACACTGCGAGCAACACGACCAACAATCCAAATGTCTTCTACTCATTTCCTACAGAGGAATATGTGAGCAGTCAATGAGCTCGTAAGCTTTGGATGAACTTCTTACTCTCAACAGCCAGATTTGAAAAAACAATCTTGAGCTTGAACTATCTAGAAAGTTGATTCTCCATGGAAAGCAGTGCATCTTCAGTGGTCTTCATCTTTCAATAGCAGGTATAATGTCATCAAAAAGGACTGTCTGATGGATCCCTAACTGTCTAACATCTGGTTTAAAGGAAAATACATCATATTAACAAAGTTATGACACAATATCACGGGATCTTTAAAGATACCAGGACTCGACGTCTTACAAATGAAATCTGGAACAGTTGTATCCATCCATTGGCTCGATGGTAAGCTCTTTAGTCCTTCTTTACTGATTTGTTAATGCTAGCGCAAGATAGGTGTTGTGGTCATTTGCCAAAATGAATTGAATACATGAATTGTATAAACACATGACTTTCTCTTATGTTGTCAAAACTCTGTAGATGCAGACAATTGCATAGGTGCAACTGGAGCCACAATTGGTAACAAAAAGAATCAACCAAGTTTCTCGTAGAGTCCAACATTAACCAAAAGGTTTTGGCTCCAACAACACTTCAGCGTTTATGCTCCATGTTTTAGATTTAGACAGTCCCGCTCAATTTTCTTTGGACAGTTGTTGGTCCAGTTTGGATCAGAGGTGGTTGCGGGGCAGCGTGGCGGTCTCGTTCTTCAGGCCTGACTCGAGCGCCATTCTTCAAACGCCTCAATTTGCCTCTCTCTGTCTCTAAGCCAACGGTCATCTGTCCCGAGTTTTTATGGGAGGTGAGGTGGCTGCCCCGGCTCTCACAACCTGTGCAATGCAAAGATAGAAAGAGTCAGGGCAGCACACCTCACACCCCCCGACCAGCAACCCTTACAACTTCAACACTGTCTCAAGAGCATGACAAATAAAAACACAAACACTTTGGTATTCAAGTGTTGAGCTTTTTTTCTTTCATCTGTTGCCATGATACTGAACAGTACAAGATGTCACTGCGTAGATGGAGATGAAAAACTCAGGTTTGGTGTTTTCTGTCTACAAATACTGCTCTGTTAAGTAGTGCAAAAGAAAATATGCTAAAAAGCCAGTATTTAAAAATGGTTGAAATAATAAGCTTGCATGGACAAATAAAGGTGAGTTGCTTACAGTGGATTACAGAGTGGGTAAAAATATTATGGGTGTGGAAGGAGTTGAAATGACCTACCTTTCATCTTATTTTTAGCACATTTTGACAGCATTAGCCTCAATAGTCATGTCATACTCACCAGTTTGCTGTTTTAAGCTTCTCTTTTAGACATGAATTCAAAAAAGAATTCCAAGTGCTTCTACTGTAATTTGACGTTTTCCCAAAATCAATGGAACGCAACACTGCGTGCATGTGTACTACATTAAAAGCCAACCAAGAAAAGGGGAAGAATTTAGGCCTGCAATCATCACTTTCATTATTATCTCCTGATTTATTGATTAATGCTTCAGAAAATAGTGAACATTTTACTTGAGCCCAAAGTAACATCTTCACAGAATGCTTTTGTTTGAAAAGTGACTTAAACGATTATAAAAATCACCAAAACAGTTGGCGGTTTAGCTGGAGGGGATTATGTTCTTAAAAGATTGTGATCCGTGCAGGAAGTGCTGGGCTTCATTGACAGTAGTTTAGCAGCTATCGAACAAAAACAGTGAAGAAGAAGCAAGTTGGAATCAATCGGTGAGTGACCGTTGGATTTCTTGCCATACTCAGCAGAGTGGTGAGCGTGGCATGACTTCTGTAGTAATGGATTTAGTGCTGTGGTATGTACATTACTCTGAGTTTATCAAGAGAACAGGTAAAGATGGAGTGTGGGTGTTTGTGTCAACAGCAAATTAAAGCAGGAAATGCGAAGGAGAGAAAGAGAAACGAGATAATGAAACATCAGCGCTGCAACAATTCAAAAAGTCATAAATGAGCCAATGACAGTTTTGGAGGGTGAAATTCGTGACGGGAATTCCGATCCAATGAGAATGGAGACGATTTTTATGCAAGAGATTTGATCACATGACGATGTGCTGACACAATGCCTGCTGTGATCTAGTCTTTTATTTTCTCGCAGAATTCCAATGTCAAAGAAGAATCCTGGTTATTAGATGCCTGACACCTGAAATCCCAAGAAAGGAGCAGAATAAATTGTGCTATTCATTACGCCTTAATGAACTGTGCAAATGTATGTGGCAGGTCAATATAGGGGGCCTATGGAGAAGATACCCTCAGCCCCCCTCGTTCTGCGGAGCCCAGGCGGCCAGAGCCTAATGAAGACTGAACTTTAATCATCAGGAGGATATGGCTGCCTCACGAGACCAACACACACTCACACACACACACACACACACACACACCGAGTATGTCTAATAACCCCCACCCCCCTGCTCTCTCTCTGAGCCACACACACACACACGCGTTCCCTCACCTCACAAGGTTTTCGTTGTCGCCCGGTCCTTTACAGGTTGTACACTCAGTCCTCGTGTCATCGGCTTTGGGTTTTTTCTGCATTGCAGACTGGCGTTGTCGGCGTTCCCTTGGCAGTGGTTCCTATGGAAACACGGCTGATTAGAATCGAGAGTTTGTGCGCGGGCACTTGTTGGTGGACGGGATGTAAAACTGGAGAGAGATGAGAAGTACGCTAGAGTAATATTTCCTGAATACAATTCATGAAAGTGACTGTTAGGATTAGACTGATGTGGATTGTTCAGTCAACAATTCTGTCGTAAACCGACAAGGCATACATTTTTTTTGTGATTATTACATTTTTCAGATTGTTTTGATGGCCTACATTTCTGTTTCTAGAAAGAAAAACGCTATTCGGTAAGAATTAGCACCGTCTAAGTGTTCCCTTTAGCAAATTCATCTTTGTTTCCCTGGGTCAGATCTGTTTTCAAATCCCCCATGTAAGAGGGGAACAATGTGAACCTCATGTCAGTGTGTTAACTACAGAGCTGGAGTTAGGGGGTGATTAGCCTAGCTTAGCATAAAGACTAGGATCAGAGGGAAACAGCTAGCCTGAGCCTGTACGCAACTCAAAACTACACCAACATCTCTGCAGGTCGACAATTAACACACTGTATTTTGTTTCTTTAATGTCTACAAAAACAGAAAAGTATAGACATCCATTTGTGGTTTTAGGTTGGGTTGGGTCTGCCCGGTACTTATAGCACTGTGCTATAGCACATGTTGACAGATACATTCAAAGAGCACAGGTTTAGGCTTTGTTCAAGATGTAACCAAACCTGGCAACCTCACCTTTTCTACAAAAAAAAACAAGTGGTCTCCCTAACCTTCCTGTGTGCAAAACCTCTGGGTCAAGAAACAAGCCTGCAGGGACTCACAGAGGACACTAATGGAGAGTTTAGTGACAACTGGCCAATTTATGACAGCACAGGCATGACATCGAACCCCTTAAGGGCCAGTATCCGAGACACAGCGGGATCCTTCAAGGACTTATAAAGGAAACAAAAGAAACAAAGAAAAAGTTTGGCGATGAAAAATGTTGATTTTAATCTAGAGAAGATATTGATGTCTCATTTAGTAGATAAAAAAGAATGTAAATATAAATATGTGTGAATATATCCAGTAAAACTACCACAGTTTGCAATGAGATACATGTGCATCCATTCTGTGCCTATTGTCCTAGTAAGTAAACTTTGTTTCTCAGTATAAATATTGAAACTTTTTGATAGCTGAAGTTGGCACCCCGTGTAAGGCCTCATATCCACTACATATAATTTAGTGTCCTATTGTGAGGTTTATTAATTATCATCACATACTTTGGTACCTTGAAAGATATTTGTTCTAAAGCATGGATGTTGACATCAAGAAATAGTTTTAACACATAACTTCTCCTAAAACCACAAACTGACAACAGCTTAAGCTAGGTTAAACACCTCGTGTTTATTATTCATGAATCAGTGAATCTATTGACATAAATCAAACAAGTGTCTTTGATATTTGTTGAACTAAATGATTAATAAATTAATCCACATTTTAAGGCATTAATGAATGCAAATGAGTTAATTCTAATTGCCCCTTAAATTCATGTATTACCATGCCCAAAGTCATGAAACAAATTAATAACTTGTTTTTTCTCTCTTCTCTAAGTTTATTCGGGGCAGCATGGACAGCCTCCATCCATCTACATCATTTCTATATTGAAATCCAGCAGCTCTGTAAGATGACTTACAAGTTTCTCCCCACACAACACTGTTATGATTTCTGACTTTGTATATATCAAAAACCCTGTAGTAATAAAAACATGTTTACTAAGATGTCAGGGTTAGATGAAACTCATTAACTGATATCTTATTTTTAATAAAAGGGACAATATTGGTAGATATAAGCAAGATGATAAGCTGGTCTAAGACAAATAAACCTGGATTATGTAAATAAAGGGGGTGAAAAGTCATAAAGAACTTGAATATGTCTGGAGCTTGTGAGATACGACAGCAGTAAAGCTAGTTTAATGTAGCAGACTTAAGTGACTAACCTCGATTTTATCTTCTCTGTCTTCACAGATGGGAACTCTCTTCCTCTTCTGGCCTCTGGTTCTCTGTGAAACACAAACATTTCACTTTTAAGCAGTGGTCAAAAAAACAACGCACTACAACTCTTAAATGAAACTTTTATTTCCACTCTACGTTCTTCACAGCGGGTCAGCACCTCGAGATCAAAACAAAGGTGTAATTTCCTGTTATTACGGGTCCAGTTTGATTCACTCACTGAGCTCTCTGTAAACGATGTTCTCTGACTGTCCAGCTGCCAAAAGCTCAGTTGATTAAAATACTGGTGCTCTCATCTTCGTTGGCTTTAATTACAACAGTGGTCTCACAGCATTAATCTTTATGAGCAACAAAGAGGCTTCCCTACCTCCTGATTAGTGTAGCTAAGGGTAACCCAAGAGAAGGTCTGCAGACACTACTCAGGGCTGAAAAAAAAAAAACTTTTACATCCTCTGTTTTTCAGGTAAAATAAGAAAATTTGATTTTATGTATGGTAACCGGATGATTTAAATCCTGGATTATATCTTTGGTAGAAAGAAACAAAGTGAAAAGCTGAATGAAACTTTGTTTTGTTGAGACTGAACAACTAAAACAAGGTGAAGACGTAAAGAAGGTAAAGAAAACTGTGAGCTGAGCTGATCAATTCACTGCCCCTCTACATCCTAACCACTAATCTCTTCATTTCAACACATGAAGGCGGCCTGACTCATAGTAGTAGTGGCTAACCACTTGGACAGCTAAATATGACTGCTGAACAACACTATGGAAGCTAAACAATGCTGGATGGACGTCTAGCAACACTCCTATCTACTGCACTTGTCTGAAGAGTGCCTTCTCCTTGCACAAGATTGAACGGAGCATGAAAGGAAATAAAAATCAAACATCTCCTCCTTGTTGCTAGCAAGCGAGCGCCGGAGCTGCTGGGGAAGGTTTAAAAGGGGAAGAAAAATCGACAACATATTTAAACAGATTGTGAAAACAATTCCATCTGTCGCCTTTGGCTCACTACCACTCACCAGATGGAGCACTTATCATTAAGAATGCTAACTGCAAGAATGCTGCCAATTGGCTCGTACAGGCCTTTCAGTATTTCTCCTGCGACTGCACTGCCTAACAAAAGGCCTGAAATTATTTTGTTATTTCTGCATTAAAGTAGTGTCTGTTAAAATAATCTATAAGGCCACGGAGAGCAGAGCGCAGTTCAGTAGCTGGTTCAGCTAAAAACACTCAGCACACACAGCACAGCTAATCTTGGGCTCTGCTCAGGTGAGGAAATTAAAACCGCAGGCAGTTTATAAGTCCCAGGCAAAATCAATCTTTTAATTAAGTACATCAGTGCATCTTTAACAAGCATGAATCATTTCACACCGGATTAGAGAAATTAACAGAGCATAGGAAGTGGTAGTAACTAGATATATTAACTTAATTCTCATAATTTCCAACTGATTAATGACATATGTTCATATGGAAGGTTTTAATGTTAGCGCTGTGGTGGTAGCAGGCGGCAGTAAATCACGACCCATTAGCAGGAGCGTTTTATCGCCACCTTCAGTTAGCCCGTCGAACCTTAAACCTCCCCTTAATTTGCTTTAAAGGTTTCAGTGGCGACGTCTTTGCATCAAATGAATTTAGAATGTAAAAAAATAATCCCTAGTGTCTTTTTAATATGATTTTTTGGCCGGAGAAACCATTATCACTTGAAAGCCGTTGCAAGTTGCACTGATTCCAGAGTCATTCCTGATTCCTCTCTGCGCTTTGATTGATGTAACGTGGAAGAAAAATAAGGAAAACTCTCGTAAAAGTGGTGAAAGAAGCTGATAATCTGTAGATGGTATAAGAAATTATGTAAATCATTGTGGATATTGGATTTTCTAAGAAACAGAAATGTCTTGGATTGGAGGTCACACCTCCTCAACTCTGGTCATGGACACAGGAGCACTGTAGGGTTGTGCTCTCAGCCACCTCCTCCACTCCCTCTTTACACGACGGTTCCCCTATTAGCACGCCAACGCCATCGTCAAACGCCATTGTCAAATTTGCAAACTACACCACCACCATAGGACTGATGAACAACAACAGCTGAGTGGAACTTTCAAGAAGCGCCCTACAAGGGGGATGTTCGGCACCTGGTTGAGTGATGTTCCAATAACAACCTAGATAACACAACCTTAACGCAACAAAAACCAAGGAAAAGATAATCGGCAGGTAAAGCGAGTTATTGGGACGACACTACTACTATAAAAGCTGTCTCTTTAATGTGTAGAAGCACCATTACATCATCAGTAACTCCGCCAAGGATGCCGTTTTTAGTGCCGTTTGTTTGTCCAGAGGATGACGGAGAAACTACTAGTCTGATTTAATGAAACTTGGTGGTGTAGAATGGGCTAAAGAAGAACCCATTACACTTTGGAGTTCATTCAAATCAGTGGACAGATAAATAAATTATTCTTCGTCAACACTGGGAGATTACAAGGTTAACTGTAACACCGGTGTCCATGGCAAATGAATGGAATGTATGATGCATTTGTGAACATGTCATAGTTAAAGTACAGTACAGTGACTAAACATACAAAATAACAGCGATCTCAAACTTGAGGTCTACATGGGTTCATACAAACCCTAGGACCCGGCACCCATAAGCTTTTATATCCACGTTTCATACAGTCAAACGGGTCCCAGGTCTATTTAACATATCCAAGTGGATCTAAGAAGACCTGGCCGTGATCAGACAGCTCCAATCATGATGGACGCTCATACCAAATGACCTGCGTGACCATACTCAGGAGGTTAAGGGTCAAAGAGCGGATTTATTTTATGTTGGCCATGAAAATAAATCAGCAATCATTATTAAAAGTGTGAACAGTCAAAGTTATCTTCATCGTGTTAAATGCAACAAAACCGCAAAGCTGATTCTAAACGAGTCGTGTTTGTCGCTGTGACTTTTAGGATGAAATAATGAGTGGATTAGTCATGCTGTTTCAATCAGCAAGAGAGGAATAAGAGAAAAGCTGGATGTATTTTACCAACTTTCTTGGCCAGACAGATGGATTGTGTGTGTCACGGGCAGACACAGGGGAGAAGACTAATGACATTACATTAGGTGAGACACAAAGTTGGGTTTTGACAACTTGTAAATGAACTTGTTTATAGCAATCAGCTGTGATATCTGTGTTGATCTGATCTGTGTCTTCTGGCCAGGTTAGGGTCGGACATTTGTTGAGTCTGCATGAGTCATTTCTGGTTCTTTTAGGGCTCGGGCACAAATTTGTGGACCTGTGAAGACCTCTACATCGAACATTACTGTAAAAACAAAACATCCTGGCGGGGGTCTGCGATCTCTGAGTGCCTTTCTTGTTAAGAAATAGTTTTTACTGTTTAAATTTTTCATTTTCAGAATGATCTTCTTGTGTTTCTTACCATTTCTTTAAAAAAAACATTCACTTAATTAGTGTATTGATGAATGAAATCACCAGGGAGGGGGAATAAAACCTGCTGACGGTGAGAAACTGATGACAGAGGTAAACAAAACCATGGCTGCATTTGTGTTACATACCACACTGAAGAACAACAGTGTGTTAATGAGTTGTCCTTGCATGAAGCTCAGCCTGGATAGAGTGTGTTCTCTGTCTTTAGCAGGGCTGTGTAAAATCAGACTGAGTGTGTTATGGAGCATTAATTTTACAGCTGCGACATTGCACACATGCTAAATAAAATCCAGCTCACAGGTTGACTTTAAAGGTTTTCCTCCAGTAGGTACTACCCACTACAGGGCCATGAATAACAGCCACAAGACTCTCAGCTTCATCGAGGTGGCACTGGGCCATGTTTGGCCAAATGTAAATATGTGCACACACACACACACACACACACACTCTTTCCTGACATACGAACTCCCCAACACACACATATATACACAGTGCAGCCGTGGAGGCCAGCAGGAGGTCGATTAGCCAGTCCTGATAAATTGAAACATGGCTTTAGAGAAGTGCCAGAGCTTGGGTGCCCTGGTAAAAGCATTAAAAATGCAAAGCAGGGCCCTTTTAGCGTCTGCCATAGCACGCCTTGCATTTGAAGATAAATGCTGCACTGAAGTGCCTCGCCCGAGTGGCTGTGGCTGCGAGAAAAATCAGAAAGCTGCTTAATCCCTGAGAGCTCCAGCAGGGTCCTCGGCACATGTCTGGGCCCAGGGTTTCCAAACCTGAACAGAAAAACACATTAACCCAGACTGCCACTGTGCTCCAGCACTCCGCTATTTCCCCTCTAAGACAGATAGAGTGCAGAGAGCGGGGAAGTGGCTGAGACACTCCTCCTTTTCCTTTGTTCATTTCTCTATTTGTAACAGAGACTGGAGTCAGGAGCAGCTTCAGTGGAATTGACTCTGCTGTGAGCGTCCACGGTTACAAGAGGAAAGTTCCCTCAAGTCTCAGGTGAGTGGCACCAGGTCACATATTGACAGTGGAAAAAGAAAAAAAAAGGGAAGTGAGAGACAACCCCAGCCATGCCACTCCCCCCCACCACCCACTCCTCACCCCCACCGCCGAGCTGACAGATATCCATCTGGAGTGTTTCTTGAGGGAGCGGGGAGGCTGCTCTGTATCGCAGGATCAGAGAATGGTCAGTACAGATAAGTGGGATCCAGTGAGGGATGGAGAGAGGGTTCGGTTTCCTCTCACAGCTGACACAAAATGTTACACTCCAAGCTGACACAGTCCACATACTGTCGCTCTTTTATGGTCCAAGAA
This sequence comes from Argyrosomus regius, assembly GCA_946959425.1. Taxonomy (NCBI): domain Eukaryota; kingdom Metazoa; phylum Chordata; class Actinopteri; family Sciaenidae; genus Argyrosomus; species Argyrosomus regius. The sequence continues at coordinate 7,063,451 of OX336899.1, read as the reverse complement.
AAAAAAAAAAAAAAAAAAAAGTCATAGGGAAACAGCCAGAAGATTTATTTACACTGACACAAAGCTCTGACACTGTTGCAGCCTGGATGGCTTTCAAAACTGTCAAACCTCTGTCACTGGTGCTAAACATTTAATAATATACACATTGACTGTTCATTAGCAGCTGTATCTTCATGCCTTATTAAGTCATATTTAGTTTAGCCTCTGTGTGGACTTCCAGAGGCTGTAGCAAGCTAAAGATTTGAAGATACTGGTATGATATGAAACTATTAGACCTAACGCATGTATTGGTACCAACAATGTCATGCTAGTTACTCAGGAAGGGAGTGAAACAATGCTCCAAAATTAGGCTAAATATTGCTGATGTAAAAACTGGCATGGCTGTTTTCAAACCTTGACCTTTTACCTCAAGATATCTGAATGAAGATTGGGGTCTCCTTTATGCTAATCCGATGCAGCTTTGGGCAAAAACATGCAGTTTCTGATGACTGGAAAGCCCAGTTGTATTCACGTGTGATGATGTTAGCGCTCATAGCAGCCACTGTATAAAATGACCTATTGTGACCTCTGGGGTAATCACAGCCTCGTGTAACTGTACAACCACAAACTGGAGACCGAGGACATTCAGAGGATGGATGGCTTCCCAGAGTATGTTGACTCCTTTCATTATGTACTAAACCTGTCTACACTATAAAACTTCAATATTTGAATGAGCGCCTACAAAACACAATGCTTATGACAGATTTATGACTAGTAAAACTTGACACGGTGCTGAGGCACTTATTAAATTAATCTTCAGCTTTCAGATGATAAAATTAAATTTATTTTTACATTTATTTATATTGTATATTTCTTATAAAGAGGGGTGTGGTGGAAGAGGTTAAGCATGATATAAATTTAAGGATGTCCGCTAAATTATATAAATAATGTTTACAGAAAATCATCCATACATGCAAGACAGGAAACATTAAAACTATGTAACTTTTCATGTACTATAAGAAAAGAAAGAAGTTCCTTAACTTGTTTAAAAGATGTAAGTATCAGAAGAAGTGAACGTGTGTTGTACATTGGTTCATCAGCCTCTTTGTGTATGTTGTTCTTTACAATAAAAAGATTAAGAATGAAACATAAAGAGTTACAGTATTAGCTCTTAGGCTAACAAAATCTCCAGTTTGTGTTCTTACTGTGTTATTGATCTTATTTTATGTATTGTGTTATTTTAGTTGGTACCTTCATGGGTAGTAAAACTTCTGCTGCCATCAGAAGAGCTTGTTAGATGGTTGGAAGCTTCAGGGGAAAAAAACCTGTCCTTTAACTTCTTAATACGTTTGGACTGACATTTAAGTGCATTTGTGCTAAATCCTCTTTCTCCGTCTTCTAGAGATTTTATCTTAATGACTTTATCTTAAAGTGCACAAATCAATTGATTATTTTTCCTATAAAACTCTAACTCACATCACTTTGTGCAATGGATGCAACCACCCAGTGCTTTGATTCTATGGAGGCCTGTAATGCTTCATCACTGAGATTCTTGCCTTTTAAGCTTGAATTTCTGCTTCTTCATATTTCTATGAGCCCATTTTTAAAAAAAATACCTTTTAAATTAAAGTACCAGACTGCCCTGCAAAGTCTTGCTTCATTCAAAAGAACAGTTTTTTTGTGACAGGAGACAGAGTGATTTAAAACTTTCCACTAGGCAACGTTTGTTTCGATAATTTCCCACCAGGTTCTTTCCTTCCTTTTCTTGTCTCTTTCCTCTAATCAAATAATGATACAACAAGATCAAAATATATTTTTTTCTGTCTAAATTGATACATCCTGCCCTGAGAGCAAATCCACAGCTGTCTTTTTGTTTTGTATATCTGTATTCAGTCCCACTGCCTTCTCAAGAAGTGCTTCTGGTTACGAATTTTTACTTTGTGTTAATGGGAGCCACTTTCTGAATCTTAAGGCGAGCATAGACTACAGAGATCTCAAGTTAATTCTTCTTTGTAATCAATCAGCAAAGATTGACATCAGTTACACTCTAATCAGAGTGAAGGATGAGTTGAACGTGCGTACTTTGTTTTCATGGTGAAACATATTTCTACTGATCACATTAAACATTTCCAGTGTGCCGATACACACCGTGCTTCTCACTTGATGTTTCTTGGGCTCTGGCGACATCTCCTGTGGGATGAATTTGATTGGTCCCTTTATCTGCCTCCTGGACCGCTTGGTGCCGTCCGGTAGCGTCTCCATGGCGATATCTGCCTCATCGCTGCTGGCCTGGTCACACTCTGAGCATTGCCTGAAGAGAAGGAAGAGAGCTCGTCTCAATGAACCGCATTGATTTTATTATCGCGGGCCCGAATCTTTAGTCTGCACTGTAAAAGAAAACCAGGATGAGCAGCAATTGTAAAAACTTTAACAAGCTTACTTTTCCCATTTCTTAACTTTAGGCAGAGCCAGGCTAGCCGTTTCCCCCTGTTTCCAGTCTTTATGCTAAGCTAGGCTAACCACATCCTGACTCCAATTATGTTTTTAACACACAAACTCCATCTCACTTTCAGGAACAAGCAAATTCCCATCAGCCTCAGCAGTACCTTTACTGCTAATTAGCTATTGTCAGCGTGCTAACACACTAAACTAAGATGGTTAACATGGTAAACATACTTTCTAAACATCATCATTATACTTCTTATTATCCATATTGTTTGTTGTGAGCCGCTGTAACAAGTGAATTTCCCCAGTGTGGGATCAATAAAGTCTGTCTTATCTTATCATTATCCTAGCATGCTAGGATTAGCATTTAGCATCACAGAGTTTCAAGCATAGCGTCAGATCAATAAATAAGTAGTTTGTTGTTGTTGTTGTTGTTTGTGACTGCATGATATCAAGAAGTGTTCCTAAAAATATAATGGTACCTTGTGGACCTCTTCCAGGTACTCGAGCAGTACCAGGAACCAAACTCAGGTTAACCTCTGGTTCTTTTAATGTGTCTGTAATGGAGTTTCCACAAGAATTAAATCACAAGACACTGGACACTGAGTGTGTCTCATACTGTACAAAGTACAAACCCTGAAACCTTTTAGGAAACAGTAGTAGACTGAGTGGAGATGATGGAGTAAGTACCACACTCGGTATTTCAACCACAAAGTGAAGAGAAACTGAGGTAAACTTCCACAGTTCCTGGAATTGTTTCAGTCCAGTCTCTAGCATATCACAGGTTCAAGCCAATACACAACCCTATTAGATAATACTGATATTTACTGCATCCAGTCAGAGACAGACCTGGGAATGGATATTATTTTACCATCAGTAAGGCAGTTTCCAAAAACCAGCAGCTTCTGACTCCCCTGTTTGTTGTACAACAGAGCACTGTGCCCTGTAGTCTCTGTGGCTTTGTGTACGTGCACAACTCTGTAATTAGTTATGACTCTGCATTCACACACTTTAATCATTTAAAAGGTTTCTAATTTTCACCCAATAAACCAATAGAGCTTCATGCTTAAAATGAAGGCTAAGCGAATTACTCTAGTTACAAGCAGACTGCGTTACACAAACACGAACACGTCCTGTAACACCAGCTGCGTCTCTTTATTTCTTTCATTTGCTATAGAAGGAGAAGAGGCGGCTCTTAACAGAATATCTCAGGACTATCATATGTGGAAAAACAGATGCACAAAATCTCCTCTCTAGATAAGAAAGCGCACTAGTTGAGAGAAGCGACTGTGACATTTCCACCATCTCCACATCCGTCATCTGATAATCCTGCTGGCCTCAAATGTCAGGACTAATATGAATAAACAAACTGTGGATCCTAACGTGTTACAGCTCCTGGCAGACAAAGAATGAATATGAAAAGCAATCCCAGTTCATACTCTCATAATGAAGATGTTTTATGATGTTACTATCAACTATGACTGTCAAAGGTATTGATTCTCTATTCAAAGAATAATGAATAACGTGGATTTCATATATTTCGCACCAAAATAGCTGTACAGTATCTTAGACTTTATCCATCTCTCATGATAACCTAAACAGGACCATTTTATTGGGGGAGCTTTTGGGTACCCCTGTACCATTTTCCCCCACAGACAATGTTGTGTGACTCACATTTGGAGCACTTCTACGTCGTGGATCATAACATTAAACTCTTCTGGTTACATCATTAGTACAAAAGATGAAAAACTACACAAAATATACATATTACAAAATATCTGTTTTTTTGATAAAAAAAGTTAAAGGTAGGCCTACAAGCCTGTGAACACTTTGGGGAAGGAGTTAACTATGAGAGGGCATTTTGGCAAGAAACATCGAATCCTGTTAAAGATTCTGCTGATGTCAGGCAGAAGCTAAGGTGTGCTGTGAAATGGACGCACATGTGAACACACTGGCCTTTACTTCAAACAGCCACAGGAAATGACGACAATGCTACGAACACTTGACTCATCACATTGTTTGCTTGTGAATAAGTGAGGTTGTGAAGTAGCTAGGAGGGCAGAATCTTCTCACAGTTTGGGGAAACTTACAGTAGGCCTGTGAAAAAAAGGTGGTTTTTGAACTGACTGTATATAAAAATGGACAACAGGTCTCCACTTCCTCCCAGATATTATGTCAAAATATTCCAGGTACGGCTGCTGCCATTTTTTGCTAATGACATCATTTGGTGCCAGAGTTATCAGCAGTAGTTATTGGTACATTGGAGCTGCAGTATTGAGGTCCCGCCCATAGCACTGGCAGGGCTCAGCTGTCAATCAACAATGTCAAACTTCCTTTTTTATAGCATCAAATAAATAAAAAAATAAAACACTTGAACAAACATCAGAGTGATAAAGACTACCTAAACTGACAGAAACCTAGGGAGTGAGGGTAATGACCTATAGATCAGCCAGCCACCAAGGGGGGAACGAGATGTTTTGTTAAGTTATATTTGTTATATATTTGTTATGTTACAGTCAGTCAACGGTAGAAATGCAGTCCTTATAACTTATAAAAGGAGCCCAAAGGGTGACCTTTTCTTTCCATAAAAAAAAAATCCCCAGGATATTTGCACAGGTTTGGCTGTTTGTGTGTATGTTGTGGCAAATATCTGTACAGTTAGCGTCAGCTAAACAATGAATTTGCTGTGTTCTTGGACACAAATTATATATGTAGTTTTATCCTTTTGTTTCCTATATTTTTTTTAATTGTGTGTTTTTTAATGCACCTGCTTGTTCTGGTACTGATGGATCTGTCATCTTGTTACAGTGTCCCTGCCTCTACCTGTCTTGTTCCTCTCGTGTTCTCTGTACTGTCTTTACTGTCGTGTTGAATCATGTTGTGAAGCATGGCGGCATGTACGGTGGAGCCTCAGCAGCCGGCAGACAGTCAGGTCTGACAGAGCACCGCATTGATATGCGGGTGTGCCTTCTGAGGAATCTTGAACTGTGTAACCTTCACTAATGGCTCTCCAGCAGTCTGGATTTGTGCTCGTTTCCTCCAGCTTACACAGATTCCGTGGCCTTACACAGTTTACACTTTGTCGTAACTTCTACTGCTACTGACATTTATTTAGTCCACATGGTTTTCAGTGGAGAGCTTTAAGGGCCCATACTGTCAGTATATATCTTCATGTGTCCTTACACAGTATCTTTTCCCTTGTGTACCCTCTCCGTGTGTCTCCAGGTCTCTTACCAGTAGCTGTTCTTGGTCTTTTTGGGCATGCGTGTTAGTGGTGGCTCCAGGCAGCCCAGGTGGTAGTAGAGCTTGCAGGTGTCGCACAGCACGAGCAGATGTTGGTCCTGGTTCTTCTTGCATATTCCACAGCTGCAGCAAAATGTGTGAAATTATATGTGAGCACAGGCTGGTTATAGCTGTTTCTAGTCATGATTTTGGTCGTGACTGCCAAAAAAGTGGCATTTGTGAAACGGTGACGGATGAACGTACACACCCAACCCCAAATGTTCTAAAAAAAACCATGATGGATGTATTCAGTAAGGCCTCTCAATTCTGCCTCTGGCATTTGATGATATTTAAAACAACTCCACCTGGTTTTATCTTTAATTTGTCACCTAACCTTCATCTTCAATCCTTCCTATTCCTTCCCTTGTTTCTCTGTGGGCACTGTGTGTTCACCTGTAGAGGATTGCTGGCAGGCTGGATGACTTCCCTGGGGTTCCTCCCTCCTTCTTGCTGGGCTTCCTCTCTTTTGGGGCTTTCAGAACAGCTGGGGTGTTTAGTTTCTGCCAAAACAAAGTCGACAAATGTTTTCATGTAACAGATATGAACAGCAACATCTCATTCCCAGACCAAGTTTGGTGGGTTTGTTGGTCCAGATGTGTTCAAGGAGAGTTCATGTTGTTGAAAGAGTAGACTGTCAATTATCTATTGTGCAACCTAGCTGAGTATTCTGTCTCTGAGCAAATTCATCCACAGTTTTACCACCCGCTACGCCTCAGAGATAAAGGTGAAACTGTAGCTTGTGTTGCTTAGAACAGAGTTACCCTTACCGACCTGTGACACTTTATCGGACACCTGCTTTGTGTTGGCTGAGACTTTAGACTGTCCAAATAAAGTGTTAACCAAATCAGAGCTGTAAAAGTTCCCTCACAGTTGTGAGTTGTGAGGAGCGGCAAAGGGAACCTGTGGCAGGTGAAAAGCAACAACAGACAGCCAGTTTATTCTCCCCTGCATCTCAGGTGCATTGCTGCCACGCGGGTTAATTAGAAAACTTATCTCGTAGGGGCCGAGTCTGTCACTAAACAGACAAGGTTTTCCCGGAGGAAGTTCTAATCTGGGCGCGCTCGCTCTGCCTGCAGTGCAGAGGGAGCATCCCCGAAGGGAGGCCTGATAGATGGAGGGACAGGGTGACCAAGGCACAAGGGGGCTGCTGGGGCTATCTCCTCAACCTGGACTACAGTCTGCCTGCATCCAACCACGAGGAAGCATCTCTACCGCTGATATGGAGCGGTTTCTACATTGTTAACAGGCTTTATCAGACAGATGAAGAAGTTTAAAGGTACAGATTATAAATAGTGGGTGGAAACAGTCAGGTACACAGACGAGCTTTAAGCTGTCTGGCTTCACGCCACCATTCTCTATCCTCAGGGAAAACTCATCAAAACATTACAGTGCAGCAGCAAACTGGGCATTTTGTGTTGCAGAGAGCTTTTTCACTGTATTCAGTGAAATAAAAAAAGCTGTGGCATAAAACATCACTTAAAAACAACTCTTAAAGGGCTCCTTTATAACTGTGTCTGCAAGTGCAAGTTGTGTACTGCAGCTATAAAATTAATCTGGTCCTAAGCCCCTTGTATCTGATCTAATATCAGATTCTGGCATGCTAAAATCTCTCCAGTACATCCTGAGGATTCATGTGGCAGGCAGCAAGAATGGCAGCCACTCTCAACAAAGTCTGTATGCAACTATGCGGCAACCTCCGTGGCTGAAAAATGAAGCCAACACGGAAGAACTGCAGTTCCTTGAACGGCTACTTCAGACTGGCTGCTATCCATGTTTTATGCAATCCATGTACATCTCTGCAACCAATCAGGGCTGTAGTGCTCAAGTCTTGTTTTGTTCTTGCCCCCAGGACTAGCCTGCTACAGTCTGTGGTTCAGATTCAAATCCAGCTGGAGGAGGTTTATTTAGTCTGTCCTGCTCAGTGTTGTTCCCACCAGTCAGCAGAGCAGCCGGCTCTTAACTGAACTCAACATCTCCATCATAATGTTTACGTTTAGCAAGCAACACTTTCTCAGCTTTACAACCACTAAAGGTTACCCATCTGTGGTGTTGCTGTTTTGTCATTTCGTGCACATTCGCAAACATCTGCCTCTGCTGTGCAACAGACTGAGCACCTGAAAGCTCAAAGGGAGCAGGTTTAACTACACAGACAACAATCTTTAAACCTGAACTGAGTTTAGGTTTGATTGAATGATTGGTCAACTAATCAACCAATTTATCCACAGAAAATTACTTAATTGATAAGTTGTCAACTATTTCGTCAACAATTAATCATTTTTAGTAATATATTTTATTGATGGTGTCACTGAGTTTCAACTTCATTCAGAAATCTGTATCTATTGTTATCAGTTTTATTAAAGTCCATGTAAAGGCAATTCTGAGATTTCCTTCAAAATACATTAAATATGTTGGAAAATAGTTGCTGAAAACATGTGAAAAGACTTTGAACGATATATTACTGAAATGTGGAGTTAGAGGTTCAAACAGTTTTTCACCAGTTTTCAGTCCAGGATTTTTGTGGGCGGTCCTAAAGGGTGGCTCGATGACACGCTGAGGCCACCATGAGCAGAGAGACAGAGATAAAATTCATCTCGCGCAGAGTGTTTCAAAGTTAGTCATGTCATTTTCTGAACTCATCTGACACGTTTCAGTCGCTTCAAAATGGCTGTTTGACTGCTCCCATGAGGGGGCGTGGCTTCAGCACACTCAGTGGACACTCTAAACGCAAAAAACACAGACTTTAAATTCCTTTTATTTGATTCAACACATTGCACTTGTGACTTCTGTGTAATTCCTGGTCATATTGTTTCATAATCACATACCATTCTACTTTGAAGATAATAACTAGTCTCTTTCTACGGTGAACAACAAATCAGTGAACCTAAAAACAACTTATGTAGTGTTTATCAGATAACTGTACCATTACTAATAGATGCTTAAACACTTGTGACTCAGGTGCAAAATGATTTATTAAGTATAGTTTTAGTGCTGATACGGACTCCAAGGCCATTGTAGTTCAATGCTGGGTCAAATACTGGCAGCGTGCAGTGCAGGAGGGCGTCTCAGCAGCCAGACAAACAAATCACCTGTTTAAGTCTCGTTGGTCAGCGTCCTCAAAGCGCTTTCAGCTCTCAATAATGTCAGATGCTTGGACCGTGTTGTGTCTGCTTGCGGGTCTACTTAGCAATTATTTTTCACTTGATCGACACAAAACACTGCAACTTATCTCTGTTATAATATCTGCTGCTTTGAAGCTGTTTTAGCCTCATGGCGTTTTATAGCGGCTTGTGGAAAATGTCTTCAGTGAGTGTTTTCTTGTGAAGTTGCCAGGAGTGCTAAACTTCCAGGAGCATCAGGAACAAAAAGCACTGACTGTGTACTGGAAGAGGGATGAGAGTCCCAGTTGGGGACATCAATAATTTCCACAAATGCGCAGGCAGGATGACAAATAGGAGATGAAAATGTGGCGGATAGATGACACAAAAGCATGCGGTGCTGTGACTGATGTTGCTACTTAAACCGTGCGTGTTCATAATTAGGTGATTTATGGTGGTCATTGCAGATTCACTGCCAGTTTCCCTTCCAGTCCCTGTCCATTCTGCTGCCTCGCCACCGCATTAATATCATTTGACCATTTATCTACACGGCTCATACTCTCAACGACCATACTTTTAAGAAGCCTTTTTATGGATTTCGCTGGTACTTATATACATAAAACCTTAAAGGAGCGACTGCACTGTCCCAGGCACCGATGGTGGATATAATATCAGTTTTCATGAATCATTTTAGGTGAAGGGTCAGAGTGAGATGCTTCCTCTGATGTTTGAGGACAAGACACAGGTGATCGTTGTGAGTGGCAAAAAATACTACAAATATAAGTAAGAATAGATTATTTTGCCAGAATATGTTGAGTTATTGCATCAAAAGCTGGTAATCATCTACATTATGTATTTCTAACCACAGATTACTTACATAGTTTTATACTTGTAGACAAACAAAATCAAATTAAACAAAAAATTCAAGGAACATTCAAGGCCATTCAAGGAACTGCAGTGTGTGTTTCACTTCACAGGCACTTGATTTTAGTATTCTTCCTCTGTGGCATAAAGCTCCGCTGTTATTTAAATACACATCTGTGAATCACACAATCGCACTGGATGACTGAAAGATCCTAAATCCTAATGTATGAGAGTGTCTGGATCTGTTAATCACTTTCTGATGCATGTGGTGTCATTTCTGTGGAAACGGGTGACAGTTTTTCAATCTTTTATCAATCGGTTTAACAAAGCTGAACTCCCACTGTTGCTAGTAAAATGGTTGGACTGTAGGGCCGAGGAAGTATTTGTTCATTTATAAAGTCTCTATTCTCTGTTTAGTTCATTTCATGATGTCGGTTTTATTTATTTTACACTGAACACAACGTGAGTTCCCCCGATGATTTAATGTAGAAATTCAAGATTTTGTTTGTTCCAACAAATAAAGCTAAAGATCTCAGTCTATTTCTGTATACTGCAGTTCACACTCATTAAATAACCCATCAGCCATAGTGGCACATCTTGGCAATTGGTTGCCATAGGAACGAGAAGTGGGAGACAGCTTTTACTTTCCCACAGTCAAGTCTGACTTCATGGCAAATGACAGGTCAATCAGTTAGTGCAAAATGAAAGGATTTTTATACACAGCGGGGTTATTACAGGCGGCGCTATCACCCCACTGGTGGCCATGTGGGTTGTTACACGCAATCTGGATAACTCTCCATCACAAATCACTGCTACGCTAAAAAAAGGAAATCTATAAACAAGCCGCAAACTTTCTGAACAACTAATGTGTGTGTGGAGAGCAGGATGTGTATGTATGTGGCTGGAGGGGACAGGAGAAGAGGAGGGGGTGGTGTGTGAAGTGGCAGTGATGGTGGTGGTGGTGGTGGTGGTGGTGGTACCTGGCCCAGGATGCCCCCCAGCAAAGTCCACATGGCCTGGCCTTCACTTCGCAGCTCTCCATTCACATTCAGCAGCTCCTCCAGAGATTCACAGAGCTGCAGGAGGGGAGAGGAGACAACATGAGGCAAGGACACCACGGACACAGATATTCTAAACCAATGCATACATATTCTAGTCCTACTCCAAGTCCAAGCCAGTTTTATTTGTCTTTTTTTCAGGATACTGACATTCATTTGTAGAAAATTCCAAAACATAAGGTGGAATTCACACATATAAATCATAATAATTAATTTTTTTACGCAAGAGAAGTAACATTTTAAGTCTTCTTCTGACAAATGAAGAGTTGGGTTTGAGTGAAATAATAAAATGATGTCTGTACAGGGCTGGAACCAGAATATGGTTAGCCTAGCTTAGCACAAAGACTGGAAACAGGGGGGACAATTAGCCAGGTGTTGTTCCTACCAGTAGGTAGTTGCATTTTGTCTGTTTTGATCAAACCGAAATGTAAAAATACATTTTTTGGGTAGAGTTAGGAGCTGGAATTATTTCTTGTTGACAGCCAATCACAAGCCGGTTTGATAAAAAGCTACTCCCCAGCCATTTGTGACCCGTTTGTGTTGTGGTCCCAGGGGTAAAACAATAGCAGGAAACATCACAGTCTGAGTAAAAACACAAATAATGATAACACGAATAAAGTAACTGTATAATGTGAAGACGTCATATAATCTGCGAGGAGAGTTGAGCCTCGTATCGCCAGTAAATCTTGTACTCGGCTCTGCCGCTATTTATCCGTCAAAGCCAGACGTGTAGTGACATTCCTCCATGGGCATTTTCTCCCAAGGCCAAAGCCATGTAACAGCAACTCAGGCAGTGCAATTAGCAACACACACTCCATTAATAACGCTTAACACGCACGGCAGAAGACTGAACGCAACATTAACTCTTGTGACTTTTACTCTGCCGATGTATTCCCTTCCTCATGTTGACAGATGGAGCGGCAGCCTCCTCGCAGAGGTCACATGATTGAGGGGAGATGAGAGAAAGGCGCATGGAGGATTCGGCTTTCATCGCATGGCACAGCTGAACATGCCGAGCAGGCCACGTCCTACTTAATAAAACAATGTATGTACAATGCACACTGAAAAATAAATTGATTTTGATTTATCGCTCACTTTACTAATTTTGTACTTTCAACTGAACACAGAGCATCACTGCTGACACTGTTACACTGCAGAAGGCCAAACAGCAGTCGGTTAATATCAGAGTCTCTTGTAGTTTTATTATGTAGTTCAGTTTGCACCATGCTCTAGCTAGCTAAGCTAATGCAGTGTAACAGTGTCAGTCCAACAGACTGTCAACATGAAGATATGAACATTAATTTATGATTAAAGCTCATCCTGCTTTAGTTTTACTAACTACCCCAGGGCGCCCTTATTTATGAGTGTTTCTCTTATCCAACTTGTATACTGTGAGCTGCTGTAACAAGTGAATTTCCCCAGTGTGGGGTCAATAAAGACTATCTTACCTTATCTTAAAAATGAATAATAAACCTGGAACATAACTCACTAATATACTCGAAGAGAATCATTTCTTTAGCTTCATTATTGGACGACGCAGATGGCTCTAACATACACAGCCTGCACCAGGTGCTTTCCGCTGATGTGATAATTATTTGTTCATGTGCTCTGCTGTTTGTCTAATTATTTCTTTGAATTACTGCCTAATAATCTAACTTATTACAACGACTGCGCTCCTGTTTTCTGTGGCTTTGGACTGCGCCGCTCACCTTGTTGTACTCCACGTGCAGTTTTTCTTGCTCGCTCTCCAGCTTGTCTTTTAAGTTCTTCTGCTCAGAGATGTTGTCCTGGATCTGGATCATTCGCATGTTCCGCTCTGAATATCAATGGGACAAAAATCAATAGCACGATCACAATCTATATACAGGAAACAGCACATGAGAGAGTGTACTGATGGCAGATAGGCCCTCTGCTGCAGGCTAATGGAGTATGCTCTCAAGGTTACTGGCGTGGCGTCTCGCACATCTGGCATCACGATCATTTATTTGGGGAGAAAGTGCCTTTACACAGCATTAGACGCAATGACTTAACCACCCTGTGCAACAGTTAAAGTCGTACATGTAAGGAGATAACTGCTAAAACCCTTTTAGCTTAGTTAAGATTAAATCAAAGATTGGAAGTTTTTTAAGTGTTTGAGCTCAGTGCTCTTCCTCAGGCAGCTCTGCTAAAGTCGCTGCTGCTTTTTAAAAACAAGCTGACTACATTAAAGAATACTTCATGCTAAAGCTGCTTCGTTCTTCAAGAAAAGCTCTGACGTTTGTTTTTGAAAGAACAAAATAGTTGGGGGGTTAGGAGGTTAGTGGAGGTGGGAAGACCTTTAATGAGCCTAGTACGATATTTCATGCAAATGGAATGATTTCCTCTGATGTTAGTGGACGTCAGTGATGTGTCAGTGATGAACAATTCACTCTGGTTTAGAGACCCGCTTCTGTACCTGTCCCTGTAGGATATGTTGCATTTGCTGCTGGGGGTGGGTGCTATACGTAACTGCTGCATTTTTTCCAAAACTTCGCTGGTGTAAGCCACTGCGTTTTTTGGACACCCCTACGGCCCACAACGCTGTAGCCAAAACTCACAACTCAAATGAATACAAAAACCTGTGTTTTTGCCTCAGCGGCTGATTCTGCCTGAATGTACCCTAAGGCTGCTTTACTCCACTCAACTATTTTCAGTTATGAACGTGGACTGTGTGAGTGACCTTTTAGATTTAGAAGAACATAGAACTTTAATAATCATTAGATCCTGACTGATTCTGTTTCTTATACCCACGTACATCTGCTGGAAGTATAGATTAATTAAGTGGTGTAAAAAAAAAAATCTAATTGTAGTACGATTATTTTTTTACGTGTACTTTGGGGGCTCTGCAGGCTTGTTTGATTCTGGACATCTAAAGTATAAATTTCACTCACTGCAAGTAAGGAGCTTCCAAAGTGCTTCTCATATGCACAAGAATAACTGGTGAACAAAGAATGGAAAGGTTCTCAGCTGATTCAGAAACTTAAACTGGATCAAATGTATCTGCAAATACATGATAAAGGTTTATTTTTTGTCATACTTCAGTATGTAGTGTCTGGTTTCCTCACCCAGGTAGTAGTTGACGAAGTCAGCTGTGAGCGCGGGCTGCTTGTGTTTCCTACGTCCGTCCATGCTGGCGTTGGCATCAGACGTGTCCACGGGGAATATATCGGTGCTGATGCCCATCAGCTCCGCCTTCCTCATCAGCTTCCGGATGGCTGAGGCACTAGAGGTCAGTGGTCGGGGCAGCTTCTCCCGGGGCACCCACGCCTGAGGCCGAGTGTTCCTGGACAGCTCCGCCTTTGCCCTGTACTGCTGCAGGCGGGTAGTGATTCTGGCCTGCGGGAGAGACACACACACGTTCATGTACTCCCACACTGTAAAGTTTTGTTTCGTTTTTTTTTTATTTATACATTTAAAAAAAGCTTAAAAGACTCAGTATTGCAGGGAACGTGATGGAAAATTGCCTCAAAATCCTCCAGGGGCTTGGAAAGTAGCATTCTCCAGGCACCATATTACAAGAAATAATTACAGAAATGTTGTATACACAATTTGTATATTTCTATCAATAATTTAGTCACGGTAAAAAAAACGTAGTCTGGCATAGTACCTGACCAAAATGCAAAGTTAAAAACCCATCAGCGAGTTGTCAGTGACCTTCACATAATTTGTTTGCCCTAAATTAAATCAAGAATAAAACAAGAATCCAAACATTAGAAAATCATCTTGGTCACGTACGTATCTTACCTGAGCCTCAGGAGTCAGCTGCTTCTCCCTCTCCTGCAGAGAGACCTTACAGTACGACTGCAAGGCCAGATAGTTCTTCCTCTTCCACTTCCTGTCGAAGCGGTCTGCGTGCTGTTTGCAGTAGGCGAAAAATGGATCGGCGATATCCTGAGGAAACAAAGCCGCGCATCAACAGTTGTAATAATTAATAAAGAACGAAGAACATTACCAAAATGACATTTTACAACCTCGTCTCCTCCGGTCCTCGCCGTCACAGTGCGACAAAAAGCAGCTGCTGGGCTTCTGGTGTCTTTTAAGTCTAACTTGTTGCAATCAGCATGAGTTCATTGACTGGATTAAGTGGTTTGCAGTGGGTAGGATACTGATATTGTGCAGAACTAGTGGATGTGTGGTGCATACACAAACTGATAAACAAAAGATTATAAGGAAGATGAACCTAAAAAGTAGTTGTAGTGCAGCACTGAAGTAATACTACTCCACTGTGGTTTGAATATCCAGTTTTTCTCCTCACCTCCTCTGCTGCGGCCTCAGACAGGAGACCCTCCCTCTGTGCACAGGTGACGTGGAAATAGGAGCGACACATTCCTGCGTCACAGCTGATGCACACACCGGTCCTGGCAAAGCGGGCGTCCTCACAGAAACTGCACTCCTGAATGCAACAGAGCACGACAGGGGGAGAGTTTTTGTGGTTGCATCACAGAAGCCGTCACCTTGAGCTACACCACATAATGACTTCGGTGTGAAAACAGGACGGATGAAATGTTTAAACGTGTGCTCTGTTCTCCCGAGGACCTTTAAAGGAGCCTTTTTGCTGACTTTCAAAATGTCTAAACAGACTTACAGCGGTACAGCGTGGTGCCAAAAAGTATGACACCGTCAACTGCTGCCACGGCTTTCACTTAACTGATATTTCAACTGCTTCACAAGAAGCTGATCTTTCCTCTTCAACTTACATTTACTACTGTGTTACCACTTCTACTCTTAGCTCTTACACTTAGTGACATATCAACTGACACTTCAAATGCAAACACGGCCATCTCCAGCACTGATATTTCCAGGGCTTTCATCACTTCTTAAAATGACAGTACAGCTACTTTCGCTGCTTATATTTCGACTGACACTACAGAGAAAGGTTTGGGTAGGAGCGCTTCCTCGACTTAAATTGGGTTTGTTTGAGGTTCTGTCTGGATACACAATAATCACAAGAAAACTCCAAGGCAAAATGCCTTTATTGTCAAGTCTCTGACTCCCTCATGAAGCCAAGAAGTGTTTTTAGGTCTAAGTTGACCACGCCATGAGAAGAAAGGCATTTAAAATGCTGTGATTTAGATGTTCTTACACATCTAAAGTGCTGGAATCACCGTAAGAATAAATCATAAAAAGGATGGTTAACGTGTCACAACACTCATCACTGTTAACGGCTCTCAACGCTTTCACTTCACTTCAAAAGTGTTCTTTCCTCTTTAACTCAGTATGTGGGTGATTTCATATCAGATGATAAGTGTATTACATATGATACATATCATGATATAGCATTTGCTGTGAATTCAATGAATGTTTATGATTTTATGGTTTTTAGGACTTCATTCCTCATTAGATCTGTAATTACACTTCACTCTTATTTTTTGTTGTTTAATGTGTTTGTTGTGTCTTTTGTGCATCTCTGTACTGTTTTGTTGGCTACATATTCTATTTAAGTTCACAGCTGCAACTGTGTGGTGCACTATAGCCCAAAGCAAATTTCCCCTGAGGATAATAAAGGATATCTTATCTTATCTTGAATAGTGAAAAAATGACCACCCGGAAAGCCTCTTCTCTTATTACATTTTACACTTACACCGCTTTACACCGTTATCTCCCTCCATCTTTGTAATTCTTTGCTGATGATGCGCCGTGGCCGGAAAGCCTTGTGTAACATCCGAGTCTGGGGTTTTGTTTTGACTTGACTGTACTTTCTGTACTGCTCTCATCCACAGACACTCTCTGACATGATTCTTGTATCAGTGGTAAAAGAGGTTATGGGTGTTCCACTCTGTTATCAGCATAATTTGCAAAGTAATGTTACAGTTTTCTGGTCCATGTCAGACTTGTCATACCCAAACTACGCCTGTGCGACATACGCAGCCCTTCTTTTAGGTACGAGCTCCTCATTTTGACTTGACTGGTCGGAGTCCTTCTCCTGTTTCCCGTTCACTCTCTTCCATCTCTGTTTGTGTACGCAAATTTCCTGCCTGCATGCTGCCTCCGTAACAGGACGGAAAATAAGTTGGAAGTTGTGTGATTTGTGACACAATGAAATAAACAATGTAGCATAATTAGGGTTAGTTAGATGCTAAATAAGCTATAGCTAGCATCATTTCATTGACCATTTATGAGGCTATCTTATCATGATGCTAGCTTACGGCCAATTACTAAATTACCTCCAATTTCCAGTTAATTCCCATGGAAAAATTTCCAATTTGGAATATTTCCAAAATTGCCCAGCTTAACTTCCCATGGAACGTTTCTGGGAATTTTCCACCCCTTTGCAACAAGCATAATATGAAACAATGGACACACGATACATATCATAGTATCATACAGCCCCACACTGACATTTCAACAGCTTTCATCTTTTACTCTTCACTTGACAGTTTGACTTCTTCTCATTCTTCAAATAAGAGTTCAGTCGCGTTCAGTGTTTACATTACAACTACCCAACTTGTATCAATAGATTTAAATAAAAAAGTACTTGCCTTGGCGCCGTATTTCGAATAATTCATCTCTGTGAGCGTCACTGGTCGTAGCTTATCGATGTCTCCGAATGCTACTCCGGGAACGTAAAGTGCACAAACCACATGCACCCATCTGCAAACCAAGAGGATGAAAATCTAACTGTCTGACAAACTGGTTTGTTGAAGAGAAACATCAGTATGCAAAATCATGACCTGAAAATGTTTCAAGATGCAAAGCAGTTTTAAAAAAAGGTGACATCTAAAATTTATTGATTTCTGGTCACTGATTTCATGGAACGCTATCAAATTGATTAAAATCTATGGCTGTGCTTATTTTTGCATTTAGCGTGGTGAATTACTGCAGACAATAAGAAACTTAATATCATGAAATTGGCTGCAGTGAGTTGCTCAGACACTTCAAAAAGAAATGGATTCATAGATTTATGTAGCCCCAGACTCTAGCTACAGTTTGGTGTGACACAATTTCAAATGTGGACTTTAGGGAAGAGAATCCGAAGTCCAATATAAAGATATCCATCTCTAGCAAGCAACAGCTTCACAGTTTAATTTGCTGTGTTTTTCATGCTCTAGTGAAGTAGTAAATTCGGGTGCAGCCTGGCTGAGGAGCACTATCAGCGATAACGTGGCTGAAGTCTCCACGCTTCACATAACACACTCTTTTCTCTCACTCCTTTTCTTCCTCTATCTCTTTTCTTCCCTCTATCCCCTTCTCTCACTCCTCTGCCAGTTCTCTCTCTCCTCCTTAATCCAACTTCCTCTTCTTTCCACAGCTGAATATACGTACAGTTTAGCTTGTACATATATTGCCTTCAGCATTTCAACCAGCTAAGGTCATTAACCGAGGCGTTATTTGTTTCTGAACACGTTCCACTCGCTGCCTCTCGTAAATGGCAGCTGACCACCGGGTCAATGTGCTACTGTATCCCACCTCCCGGCATCTGTCTCTTTGAAGATGCCATCCTGGTTGGGGCACAGCTCACAGCTGGGAGATACTCCGTTCTTACAGGCGTCGCAGAACCAAGGCTCTGTTGAGTTCTCTGAAGCAGAGCTCATGATCGAGTCGCTCTCACCGTCCACGCCGTAACATCCTGGAAAGACAGGAAAGGATTGTAATATTAATTACATTGTTCATTAAAGACAACAGTCATCCTATTGTCCATGTCAGCGCTGCTCATAAAGGGCAAAAGCATGAACGTGGTTTGTCACTACCCTCCAAGAAGCAGAGGAAATACAGGTCAATGGGCTGACTGTTCATGCCTTTCATTGGCTACAGCTAAGAACCCTTTAGAGTCTCAAAAAAGAGCTGATTTATTATTTATCTATTCTGTCAAGTGTAGTTAGATTCTTCCAAAAATGTTTAATCCTTTTCAAAATAATACTGTAGTTAGAAAATGTGGTCATGACTTTCAAATAATCATTAAATCAGAACAAATCAAACAGTTTATGTGACTATCGTCTTGTCTTAAAAACTAGATTTTGATGTTGTTGGTTAGCATTTGCTACAGCACTGTGAGATGGGCTAGATGGTCAGGTTACAGCCTATTGGAAGACTGTGTATTGTGTTTGTTACAGAGGAAATGAAATTGCTACCATCCTTCATCAATACAGCGACCCAGACCAGCAAAAGCTTGTTGACAGGTACGTACTTTACTATTCTGTACTCTCTACTCTAGCACAACGCAAAGACGAAGTGTAAAGATAGGTTTGTCTATGCATGACTACCAGCTACGAGCCAGATAATCCTTGATTTGTGGCTAAAAACCTCCATCTTTGTGTTTAAAACCAACAGTACAAAAAGATGCTGCCGTCATTTGAGAGCTTTTCTTGGACAGACAAAATATAGGGACAGAACTGAAACCAATCAGCATCCAGAGACATACTTGCACTAGCATGTTATACTTTATGTCCTGCATTCAGTAGACTCAAATCAGTGGACACAACAGTGTCAATATTGTTGACTGTACTGCTATTTTAACACTAGTAGAAGACATATATTAAAAAGATAGACCTGGTCTGCTCTGGTCCGAAGCTGTCAATCTACACTGCAGCACCACAAATTGAACATAATAAAAAAAAAAAGGATAGGAAGAAGCTAAGCGAAAGAATTTTAATGTTGTCCTCTTAATTTTCTGAGGTTGCCTAAACAATTACTTGGCTGATGTGGTTTCTATGGCAGCTATTACACCAGGCAGACGTGCTCTTCACTACCAATGAGGGCAGCAATCAGTACTCTGCCTCCGTTGGGGAGATAACACTCCAACTCCTAATTCAGTCAACCAGCCTTCGGGCTTTTTGAGCAATGGGAAAGACTCACAAATCAAAAGCTCAATGTTCTGCATGCCCGTCACTGTGTGCCACACTGGGGAGTCGGGCAGCCCATCGAAAGCAAACACTGGGGCAGATGGAGTTGTTTATATAGCTCTACACTTTGTTTGGTAGGTGCATGTCCTTTTCTGATTGAGAGACCATTTGCTGTGTGTCATGGTGAATCACTAATTTTGAACTCTGCTCTTTGGAGGCTGGTGGGGTAAATCTTCGGTTTTTACAGGCCGCTGGTTTTTCCTTGAGATCGACTCAAAGGCAGGATACACCAATCAAGCTGCTGATTATTCCACTGGGGCTATTAAGTCGCAGCTGGACTCTGTGCCGACCTTGAAAATGGAAGAACCACTTAGTATCCAACTACCCAAGATGTGAACACAACTACTGCGTATTTCTACTGCCATTTCCTCAACAGAATGTGGCATGGACAGGAGGCGACGTCCTGCTAGCTCCACTCAACGTTTATTTTCTTAAAGAAAGGTATTACTGAAATACCTCTGGCAACTGATTGGGCTTTGAACTGTGGAACTGGGGGGTTGTGAACGACCACCATGCTGGTTTAACCGACTTATGGCGGAACCGTGGCACAAATCTCTGGTGTTCCTTTTGAACTGAGATACAAAGCTCAGACCGTTAAGCCACGGGTTGCTGGCTAATATGAGCTAAGCTGACAAAAAGTGATGACTACAGGATAGCTTCATAATCCCTGAAGGAAAGATTATCCTTGTCAGAAATGACGAGCTTGGCAGGAAAAAAAAAAGGGGGCCGGTAGAGTTGACTATACCAAGAGAAGTTCTTTTAACTGTATTGAAATTGAATAGAAAGGACGGTTTGCTTGGATACAACTATGCTAACCAAATAAGTGGGGATGCATGCAGCAGTGAGAATATGGACTCATGTGTGTGTGAAGACACAGGATAAAGGTATCGCAGGAGGGTTCCCATGGGTTGTTTTTCCATGGGATAAAAAAGAAAAGTGATGAGCACCTCACATAAATGATCCAGCCATCTGTTATTCTGACAGCACGTTGATGGCTCACATTTTCAACTTGGCAGCAGTCTCCCACTAATCATCTATCTATAGCTGTGTACATACCCACGGATACAAATGGGTGACAAATTAAAAGGGAAAATATGAATAAATGAGTGCAGAAACATAATGAATGCAGATGCTTTCCATACGGGACACAATGGTCACTGAGTGGTTTGATGAGTATGAAAATGAATCATGTAATGTGGCCTTCACAGTTACCAGATCTCAGCCCAACTGAACACCCATGGGAGATGTTTTGACTGACATGTTGACGGCATCCTCCACCCCCGTCATCGCAACCCTAAATGAGAGCAATATCTTTCATCTTCATCGTCCCTCCAACAGTTTTTCACACACTCTGAGATTCCATCTGAGAAACTACATAAAGTGAAGTAAGTTTTGATCATATTATGGGGTAAATATATTTGATGTATGGTACTAATGTTTAACTTGCAAATAGCACATGAAAATGTATTCATACAGTAGACAGCTAGCTGATAAGTTAGATGCTAAATAAGCTATATCATCATTTCATTGACCACTTATGAGGCTATCTTTTCATGATGCTAGCTTACACCCAATTACCCAAAATTTCCAGTTAATTCCCATAAGTTTCCAATATTTCCAAAATTCCCCAGCTTCACTTCCCATGGAAAGTTTCTGGAAATCTACCAGAATTTGTCCACTCCTTTGCAACCCTAGTGTCGGAACAACTTACAACTTAATATGACACTTTTCACATAAATGTTAAGAAGTTTTTTGGAATAGTCAAAAAATATAATTGTAACATTTATCTATTCTAAATGATGTTCCTGAGTGAACAAAACACTAAATAAAAGAAAGCCAGCAGAGCTTAAGACATTAATATGTGAGGACCTTCTTTGGCATTTACAGTCAAAGTCGAATAAAAGCAAAGGGAGAACCTGTGGTATGGTAATGATGTCTGGCAAGAGTCAGATAATCAAAAGGCAGGGTGGTAAGAACAGGGCTTTTCTATGTGCTCTGTGTAGATGCTTGCTTTGTGGACTTTTGCCCATTCCAGCTTTTGATCTCTCACCCTGGTCTTGTGTGCCTACCTTTCATGTCTGCCTCTCTTCTCGTCTGAGAGGCAGTGATGGTGTCCGGACAGTGGTGAGAACGCAAGAACAAAGAGAAGCAGTGATGTCGGGCAGCGAGACTGACCCCTATGAGCTCCAGATACTGACAGCTCATCTCTCATCTCTGCCTCAAAGTCCTTCCTTGTTTGACCTTGTCTTAACCTTGAACAAGGTACTTTGTGATCTCTAAAATGAGCTTACATCTTATTTTAGTCGAGGTGCATTATTATCCAGCATCAGGACTATCACTTATCCAACTCACACTTAAAGAAATAAGCAAATTAAGCTGTCAACATACTGATTCTTTAAAAAAGGACAGGATTATTTCATTAATTATTTTTCTGCTGATTCATTAATTGCAGTCTACAGACAGTAGTAAAGAATGCCCATTACAATTTCCCAGACCCCAAGCAGATGTTTCCAAATAGCTTGTTTTGTCTGACGAATAATCCTAAACCCAAATATATTGTTTTTGACATCAGCTAGACAGTCCCATGGTGTGCGCAGAATATTAAAGTCAGTGGGATTCATTAGAAGGTACAGCTGCACGTAATCAGCGTAAAAATAAAATGTGAAGCCTCTGCAGTAAAATAAAGCCCAAATCTGACCCCTGAGGCACTCCTAGCCTAATTTTCACCAATAAAGAGACCAATGCTTTTCTATGAAAACACAGACTTGTTTATTTTCTAGGTGGGATTTCACGAATTTCAACCCATTGTCTCAGTATGGCAATGAGAGTGCAGATTAATGGTCAGTTATGTCAAATGCTACACATAATTCCAGCAAAACAGAGCCCGTGCCGCCATTTGCATTCATGAGTAAGTCGCTAGTTATCTTTAAGAGGGCATTATCAGCACGATACAAAGTTTTGTTTACAGTTATATGTCGCACAGAAAAGCAGCAAATGTGATCTCCTCCAAAGCTATGATTGGTCGGGGACCAACATGTAGGCTGACGTGTCTCTTGGCCAGGTCATGGCAAGAATTTGACTCTAATTGAGATTCTAATTGACTGACATAGTGACCATCTTAACAGATAAAACATGATGTAATCTAGTCCCTTAGTTAAGTTGTAAGTTGAGATGATCCTACTGCTACAATATAGCATGAGTAGTATTATTTATTACTGACTTTACACTCAAATGTACAATCAAACCTACAGTCAGCTGGTGCAAAGGCTTACAGAAGCATAAGAACTATTGTTTAGAAAGGCTGTAGCCATGCAGGATAAATACTGCTTTGTTTCATTAGCTGTTCATTCTCAAGTATCCTGTTACATTCAGTTCTTCATACTTCAGGCTTTTGTTCACCTGTTATCTGTCCGATAAATAGACATTAGTAGTTGCATAACTAAAAGCAACTTGTTCTGACACAAATAGTGCAATATTATTAGCCTAGACAGATAATTTATTGTAGAAGGTACAGTCTCTTACTATGTCAGCACATATACTGTTTATTACCATCTACCCAGCATTTTCATATCATTCCAAGATGCATGCTCCAAAAATAATGAAATAATTTAATTTCTGATAAAACATGGCCTCATGAACAATCGTGCTTACAGGAGGACAGGACATACTTTCTTTACATACTTTCAGATTGAGGTCAAACTAGTCTGCCTCAGCATAACAGTTCTTCATAATCAAACTGTTAGATCTCAAGGTAGCGTGATTACAGCTCAGCTGTCCTCAAAATAAATGCATGAAAAGACCTGAATTCATTAATAGATAGTAGCAACACCCCCGATCACAAAATGACTCGGCGCTGAGAGGTGTATGGCTACCCATACAGTGTGCTAATACGCTGCTCTTGAACGAATTGCTCTTGACCTTACCCTCAA
Organism: Argyrosomus regius; assembly: GCA_946959425.1. Lineage (NCBI taxonomy): Eukaryota > Metazoa > Chordata > Actinopteri > Sciaenidae > Argyrosomus > Argyrosomus regius. The sequence continues at coordinate 7,039,941 of OX336899.1, read as the reverse complement.
CTGGAATTTTGCTTAGGTGACAACACCAGGAGACAACACAGCTCCCAGGTCATGAGGGTAACACAGATCCCGGCACCAAATGAAGGTGGCAATTCCTGGATCTATTCCTACATGTTGATATGACTGCTGACATTTCAATTAAGTTGCAGGGCTGTTGAAAATGGAGCACAGTCGTTTCTAAATCTATCCGCTAACCGTTAAACATGTCTGAACTGAGGAGTGTGAGCAGAAATCCTGGGAGATGAAATGCCGTGCTGTAAATCTCAAGGATAATCCATCATATCATGAAATCATGACAATTAAACCTCCAATAACACAAGAGATCTATCCGTTTTAAGTACACAGGAACTCAAAACACATTGCTAGAATTAAGTTTGATATTTTACTGCTCCATAAAAAGGAACAGCTCTCATGTCCTTGGAGAGGGAGATAGGAACTGTCCGCAAGTCCTGCCACTCCCTCCTCTCTGTCGAACCACTTAGTCCCCCTTCTGTGTCTTTTCAAGGAGATTAAACATGTCTCAAAGGAGGAAAATATCAACCAACCAAAGGAACAAGATAAATGTAAGACCTGCTCCCAATATCTAATGTCTGCTATGGAGAATTGGTGATTAGAGCAGTGTGTGTGTGTGCATGCACATGTCATAAGAGAGTGTGTTGCAGATAATCCAACAAGTCTTGCTTGTACCTCAAAGGTGTTCGCTGCTTCGAGGGTAAACCCTGATATCGTCCAGCCAATCACAGTGATGTTGGGCTGTGCCGGTGAGGTGCGGGTTGTGAGTTTGTATGATGTGATGTTAGTGTCAGTGTTTTCAGAGCTCAAAATTACAGTGTGACTTTACAATCAAACCTGTAACACACTCTGAACTACCATTATGTGCAATATAAATAACCTTATTTCAAATATGTATCATATATATTATATATTGAAATAAAATAAACCTGTTGTTTCGTGGCACTTGCTGCACTGACATCTAGAAGATCTGTTGTACTGTATCAACGTGTTCTGTCTTCTGCTTTTAAATTAGGACATCAAGGGGAAACACATGAATAAGTGACTGAAAATTAGTGGTGTCACATTGATCCACTTCGCGTGGTCAGTCTTTACTCTGGGTGTCTGGGAGAGCTTCATTCTAAAAAAGAGGTGAGTCACAAAGGCATTGATCTGCTTTCCAAGCAGTCAGACTCGCTCAGCTTATAAAGCTGAAACGGGAAGTTTTATTCCCTCCTCAACCTCTGTGACACAGTTCCTGAAGTACTAATACAACAAACACCAGAAGGAAACCAATTCCTCTCCACGTTACCAGATAAGGTTAATGTTTCTAAATTTCAAATAACACTGTATCGACACAGGATGCATGTAAAACATCTTTCTATCTGTCTGTAAACAGCCGGTGCTTTTTCACACACATTTGTCATCAGAGAGTACACAGCTTCTAAGCAAATAACTGTAAAGATACAAATTGATAGCCAAATGGCTGGTCAAAGGGTAACAGTAGGGCAATGGTCCACAGCCAATCAGAAAGTGGTAATGAGGGGACAGGCGGGAAGTGGGTTGAAATACAGACTGTGTATCATGAGTGGTGGTTCAACTTTGTTCGACTTTGTGGAAGAGGATCCGTGTTGTCTCAGGGCTCATTCCAAAGTAACAAAAACATAATGCTTCTTATTTTCAGGTGATTATACACTAATGAATACATATGTATCCATCCATCCATTATCCATAACCGCTTATCCTCATCAGAGTGAAAACATATTCATGAATATTATATTCCATTTTGGCCATACTCTGTAAATAGAGCCCTCAAAAATCTGACACATACCTCTTGTTGTCCAACTACAAGTAAATGCAAAAGTGTTCATACTTCACTCAAATATCCTCCCACTGTCTGCATCACACTGCCTCTCCAATCTCCATCACATGAGTCACAGGTTCACTCTTCTTGAAGACATTCATAGTGTTCATGGGGTTGTACACACGAAAAGTAACGGAAGTGGTTGGTGTGAAGAATAACAAAAGAGAGCCTGAGAGAGAAGCTTAAACCCTACTTTCACACCTCCACACACCTGTTCAGTGGATGGATAAAATGTGTTGGAAAGTTACACATTTGCCTTTATTCCAAGCAGTGACATAGAAGGCAAGCACTTTATTTGAAGCACAGTGAGGCTCTATAACTCTCTATGATGATGATGACAATGATATCAGTTCTATGTGCAGTAGAGTTTGTTGGCAGTGATGCACAGGCTGGGAGTATGTACTGCCAACTTTATGGGGAAGTAAGTCCCTCAAGTATGAATGTACTTTGGGAGAAATTGGCTAGTTGAGGTCAAGGTTTACTTTTCAGTAGTTTTTTCTTTGTTTTTTTTGGACCATGGGATTCTAACTGTTGTTCTGAAGCATGCTTTTATGAAGTTGTCGTGACAAATAGCTGGACTGTTGCCTGGCTGATTTTTAGGCATGAATCTTTAGAGGCTCTGCGTACATCTCCACAATTATATACTGGACTAAGTCTGCAGCTTACCTTCGTGCACAGTCACCCCACAGTTGTCACACTGGATAATCTCATCTGCATCCTCGCTGTTGTCTCCCAGACAGACGCAGCAGATGAGGATGTGCTGAGTGCTCCAGGTCTGGGACCGGTCCAGCAAGGCATCCTGGTGGAAAATCGTAAAACAGAGCCACAGTAAAGCCACTTATCCAATGTCCCCTCCCTCTGATCTGACCACAGATCCAGTAACTGGCAGTTAGTAAAATCCCATATACAATGCTCATGGACACTGTGTTAAGTCGATTACAACAAAGGCAGAAATTCTCCTGGAATCACTCTGATACCATCTAAACCTCTCATTGGATTATATGTGACTCATATTGTTGCTTGGGATTACGGAGCGCCGTACAAAGTAGCCAATGTGCAGACCAAAAACCAAAACCATTTGCAGTGGTTTACATAACTAGGACAAGAGAATAAAACTTTCTTCCTTTAGAGATACACCAGCCTACAAACATCAACCTTGTGTCCGGGTATCTGTCTGACTCACAACTGAGCTGGCAGTGGCACTCAAACACAACGTATACTAACGTGTGTTGGTAGCTGTAGCAGACAAACAAGCCTTACAAGCTAACGTTACTGTGAAGCAGTACTAGACTGTTATATGGTTCATTGATCTGATTGGTTGAGGCAGTGATAGACAGATTGTTCGTCCCATCACCTGGCCTGTAATGTTTGCAAGTGCCTGCCCTTTTCCAAACATGTGACTGCGATGGATGGATTCACCCTCACCTCGTTGCCCTTTCCCTGGGACATGCTGTCATTAGTCAGCTCTTCGTCAAAAGCACTGGTGCTCTTCGTCTTCTTCTTGGGCTTCTTCATCTCTTTGTCGCTATCGCTGCTACTGTTGTTGTTGTTGTTGTTGTTGTCATCGCCATCTTCCTTGTCGTCATCATCGTCGTCGTCATCATCATCGTCATCATCGTCGTCGTCATCGTCATCATCGTTATCGTCGTCGTCGTCACTAGCGCTGCCACCGTCTCCTTCCTCCGTCCCTCCTTTCTGAGCGGCTGCTTTGCTTTTCTTCTTCCCCGCTGTGGGTCTCCAGTCGTTGTCATCCTCGCTGTCGTAGTCGTCCATCTCGTTCAGCTCCTCCATGGTGGTGAAGTCCAGCAGCGGTCGGTTCCTGCGGAAGTTCCATTTCTTGGGCTCGGTCTGAGACTCTTCCGTGTTCGCGCTGCCGGGCCCCGACGTTGAGGTAGATTCAGTGCCGGCAGGTGCAGCGGGTTCAGGCTCTGACGTCTTCTTGCTCTTGCGTCGGTTTTTGGGTGGTGTGACAGCGGGGGTGTCTTTGGTGGAGCTGTCTGAGGAAGGCTGCTGTTTGGTCTTCTCGTCATCTTCCGTTAAGTTGTCCTCAGCAGCCAGGTCTTTGGCCTCCGCCTCATCTATACCGTCGTCTGCAGAACCGGCGTTTTCCGAGTCACTTTCTGAACCCGCGGCGCTCGCTTTAGACCCCTCCTCGTCACTGCCGTTACCTGTGCCGTCTGATCCTATCAGAACACAAAGCAATGACGACTGAATGAATGAGACCTGGATACTGTTCTAACATCTTTATGTAGAGTCACACTGATATTAAAATTCATTGTTTGTTTGGACTTATTTGTACAAATTGTAAGAACCACAAAGATGTTTAGAAAATTTAAATGTAAATATTTTCCTGCAGTGGTAATTCCCCCCTATGTTGGTGCGCCTTGGTGGGTATGATTGCGGTACCGTACATTGATTGGTACACTAAAAATAGCCTGTTCTTCATTTAAATTCCAACAGCCAGTTCCCTTTTAAAGTCCCCTTGTTTCAGTGTGTAACAGTCTCTTGGTGTTATCATAAGAAAAGCACACTGGTTACAGGATATGTAGATGCAAGGCTTAAACATTGTTTTTCACAAATGTCCAAAAACGGCTTCATAAAGTGTAGAGAATTCTTCTTTAGTTACATGTGAACAACACAATGGGGTCAATGCCCAGTTATAGTTACTTTATTTATACAATAGGAAACCAGTGTGTCTGCTTTTGCTCTAACTTGGAGGGTATTCAGTGTTTCTGGGGTTCTGTGGAGAGGCTGGAATGAATCCATAAGTCATGTTTGCCACAGGGTTCCCTTAAGGTAAGCCCTGACAAAGTATGGTATAATAGGGAAGAGTTGTGCAGCTTGTTTGACTTTATTGGACAACTAAATTAGTCGACATTTATCTTGAGCAATATGCTCAGAAGGCAGGGAAGTGAAGGACATCAGGGATGTCCTGACCAGGTTATGAAATTAACTTTTTTGGCTCATCTGCCAATGGTGGATAAAGTGATAAATATCATCATGGCTTAATTGACCAAAAAAAAAAAAAAGTTTTAAACCTTTCTGAATCTTTTGAGCTTCATATTTTAGCCAGCATCTCAGGACTCTTTTCGTCTTCATGTTTTCTTTTTGGTGGCTTAACACCAAGAAGGTGTCGTCACATCTCTAATTACATGTAATGTAACAAAGTAATGCAGATGTTTTTTAGGGCAAAAACATAGACAGACATTGCCAAGTAGTAGTAAGCTGCTCTGATTTGAATTGCTGACGTCACAATAGGTGACAGCAGCTGAATGCTGGGCTGAGATCAGCAAAGAAAGGATCGGATTTTGATCTGCTTTATTTTAGTCAATAAGGACTCATTCAGATAAGCCAGATCGTCCTATAAACTGATACCTTTGATTAGCTTGGGACATCTCTAGAGGACAGAGGCAGGGTTTGTGGGAAATGTGGTCCTAATTGTGAGAAACCAGGAAGAGACTGAGAATACTAATCATTTCCAACTTTGACTGGTGGGTTTAACATAATAGTACCGCAGTAGCCAAGGGAACTATTTTAATAATCGATTAATCATTTAGGCCATTTTTCAAGCAAAGATTCTCTAATTCCAGCTCCTCATTTGTGAGAACATCCTGCTATTATTTCTCTCTTGTTATAATTAAATGAAAATCTTAAAAGTCAGACAAAATGTGACATCTGAAGATATCACTTGAAATGTGTTTCTCACTATTTAGGGATATTTTAGAGGCCAAGTGATACACTGATTAAATGGTTTCAAACTGTGGGATGAGGATCCCCTCCATGAGGTCCCAAGAAGAAGTTGAGGGGCTCACAATATGATTAAACACATACATAAATACAAGAAAAATAGATCATCTCTTACACAACTTTTGGTTCATTTCATCTGCCATTTCTTTTTTCTTTAGCTCTTTTGGACCTTTGGTCCAGCTGCATACAACACCTGCCAACAGTAAGGCCCTAAGGTTGGGAACCACTGTTTTTTCATATACCGGGGGTTGTACACAATCACAGAAGCTTCAGTAGACCTGCAACAAATCCTACCTCTGTGGATCTTTTTTGTAACTGTTTAATTAGAAATATGTATACCCCTTTGGACATCATAGAGACTGTGCTTACCTGAGGCGTCTCCCACTTCGAAGTCACTGTCATCTGAGCTGTCATAATCCAAGGCATCTAAGAGTGAGGCAGCAAGTGGCTTCACCTGCCGGCGCTTTAAACTGCGGTCCACTAAAAACACAAGAAAACATAGATTGAGATGTCCATGCAACAAGATAACAAGATTTAAGAGTGCAGTGACAAGCAGTACAAAACTATAAAAAAGATACCTATACAAAGCAGGTAATTAGAAATTTTGTTACGCTGTATCATGTCAAACCTGTAATTAAACAGAGGCCTAAAGATGATTACTCCCACTCAGTGACATAAGCAGACCTCGCCACGTCGCATCGGATTGATGAGGAGAACGAAAAATACAGATTAAAGATGATCAATTCTGTCATCCTCTATAAATACGCATACAGTGTCTTATCAAAAACAGAAATAAAAGGATTCGGTTTGGACGGAGGTTGGCTGACGTGTTTAGCGAGGATTCCTTTAGATGTTAATCATTTCAAAACTCAACTTTCCTTAGATACGGTTTTGTAACTTTATCTGGATTTTAAAGTTCTCATCTCATTATCATCTTCCAGTGATCACAGCCAGAGCCGAGACCAAACCAAACCTCCGAAACCAGCGGTGGCCAGCAGAGAATACCGTAGTCAAATGAGGTGGTTTTCTTGCTGGATTTGAATCATGGCATCCCGGTGTCAGCTCAGTTAGCTACACGGCTGACCGAGCTAACAACAGTCTGCGGTTTGTTACTCAGCAATCTTTGCATCAATCCTAAGTCCTTAAATCACTTCGGTAGTGTAATATTTATTCTCTGGTGGTCTCAGACGCTGTGCTCAAACCTGGTCCGGTCCTGCTGCTGAACAGGTTCTCATTGTTTTATAGGGTTACGTACATGACAAATAAAACACACCCACACCACCAGCAACCCTGTATCGAATCACTGCGGTGTCTGATTTGGTCAGAATAACCCCTTAACATTCAACTTTAAATCAAACTTTAGAGTTGTGCTGCTGAGTTTCCTGATTCGATGCTAATATGTAACGTGAACTGCAGCCTGACACTAAAACATGGGCGACACAGCAACAGTATATGTCGGTGGAGAGCAGTTTCTGCCAGTCTAACACAAGTGACATGCCATTTATGAGTGACCCATGACAGCAACATGGTGTAACCCATAGTGGCATGCATCAGTGTGAATCAGTATATGAGGGTGGGAAGTAGTGTGTGCCAGTGGAACATGAGTGACATACTGTACTGCTCATAAGAGCCAGAGGAACAGCAGCAGTGAACAGTGACTAAAACAAGAGTAGAGCCTGACGGATACGGGATATTTAAGACAAATACAGATTCCAGCTTTAGAGGGGAAACATTCTGAATTGAATTCTATAAATGTACCTTTTCTATGTAGATTGTTCACCAATTTTTCACCAATAAGTACATGTACTATATCATTTTGTGCTCTGGGTATGATTTCCTGTGAGAAGTACATAAGGCTTTAAAGCCCTAAGTCACATAACACCAACTATTTCACTGATTTTGATGAAACTGGATCATATTTTAATGGAGAAAAATGTTTTTGGGTTTTCCCACTGACGTCCTCCAGCTGCTGCACCCCCGTGATTTACAGAGTTTCCTGATGGACAGTAAAGTAAACTGCTGCAGAGAGGAAGAGGAGGTTTACAGGTTTACCTTGGGTGGAGGGGTGCAGATGGCAAAAAGCTAAATGGACTGTACTAATATAGCGTCTTATAGTCTAGCGACTACTCAAAGCGTTTGTACACTAGATATCTCACGCATACACACCATGCAAGGTGCCAACTGCTCATCAGTTAGGGAGCTAATCACATTCACACACACACACACACACACTCACAAGGGAGCAATTTAGGGTTCAGTGTCTTTCCCAAGGACACTTCGACATGCAGGCTGAAGGAGCCGGCGATCAAACCACCGATCTTCTGATTAGTGGAGGACCCACTTTACCTCCAGAACCACCGCCGCCAAAACTGAATATAATCTTTAACATGTTAAATAATTTAATATATACTTTGTCAAACAATAGACTTTTTTTCACAGCAGCCATTTTGACATGAAATAGTAGGTAAACGCAGGTGTTTCCAATGATACTAATTAAGGTTCAGTTCCATTCAGGTCAAATGATGGTTCATTGGAAAGTCTCTGCTGCACTAAATGGAACTGAACCTTAATTATCGTTGTCACCTGTGTTAAAACTACTATTTCAAGCATTTTTTCTACAATATATACCAGACTTTTTTTCATATCTGTGAATACAGGATAAATATTGATAGGAATATGTCTGCAAAAGGCAAATATCGGCCGATAACATCTGCTGACCGATATATCAGGCTTGGGTATAGCAGTTTAGGCACATTTTGATCTCTCATGTTTAGTTTTTAGGTTTTTGCCATTACAGTAAACTTACTGCTACCACAACCTCACTGTGAATTCAAAAAGTACATATTTGGCAACAGCTGACCTAAGTTATGTGTTGCGATTGTAGAAGTAGTAAAAGTTTAAGACTCTCTTATAACAACAAAGCTTTTCTGCTGAGTGAAACCCAGAACAGCTCTCTGTGAATGAGTCCTCGTTTCTGTTGTGAAAAAAGCCCCACCACTGATGTTTGTTTACGTTTCGCAAACATTTCCACAACCACTGAGACTGAAACTGAAGCAACAACAACAAGACAAACGTGTGCTGGGATTCATCCCAGCAGCTTTAACAACGTGCGCCTCTGATGCTCACATCTGGACAAACATGGGAATCATGAACGAGCGTTTGCTATTAGCACACTGTTAGCAAACAAAGAGCACCGCTGCTCCTCTGCAGCCAACACAAAGCTGAAATATTAGCAAAGTCCTTGCTCTTTCGGCCAATACTTAACCACACAGACTGTGTTTGAACCAACAAGTTTCTGTGTGCACTGTAATCCAGTCAAATCACCTCACATTTACCGCAGCTGGGGGTCCCCACCTCACATACTAGCCTGCTAAGCAAGGTTAGCTCATTGTGGCTAGCATTAGCTGCTACGTTAATACATAACAATGCAGTAATTGTTATGCAAATGCTTAAGTCCGCTTCAAACAGATTTAAGCACGAGAGTAACATTAAAGAGTAAGATTCGGGTTAGACTGATAGTAACAGACCAAGCAAAAGCCCCAAACGAGCCAGCATTAGCATTATTAGCAACACCGAGTGCTAGTTACAAAGCTAGCCGACTAGCTAGATGCTAATTAGCAGCGGTTCGAGCCAGCAATAAACGTTATAAATCGGTGCACCGGCGAGTCCAGTTTAGAAACCGTGCCGAGTCTAAGTGTAAAAATGACAAAGTGTAAAGTAGCACTCACTCTGTAGCTCGTATTTACTACAAGGAACGAGACTGGACTCCTTTTAGCAGCATGTTATGTGGACAATGGACAACAGCAGTGACGTAAAGACGACTGGATGTTGTTGCCATGGGGACAGTTAAAGACTGAAGATGCGGGTTAGTTACAAGAGAGAAAAAAACATGATATAATTGTATAATTAAAAATAACAATTATATATATAATAAATTATTTTAATATTGATCTGTGCAATACCTGCTCATTATAATGTATTTATTTATCCACTGTTTACATTTAGTCTGTTGTACATAGATATGTATATCCATATGTAGCATATCTACATACACCTCCAAGTCTTGTCAAATTGTTTCGTCTGAGCGTACTGCACTACCCGAAATACAACAACGCACACACACAAAGGGCTCACAGACATGCAAATGTGGAGAGACGGTGGAGTGATGGGCAGCCACACAGAGTGGCACCCAGGGAGCAGTTAGGGGATCGGTGCCTTGCTTAAGGGCTTGGTTTCCAAGCCAAATCCCTACAGACTGAGCTACTGCCGCCCCCAAAACAAAGGTTCTCAACTGGATGTGAACCAGGAACGTTACACGTCTTAACACGTGTGTAGCCATTATTATGTATTTTGTGTTGTCATGTGTGTGCACTTTAATGTAGTTCCATCTGCACTATGTTTTATGTTTAATGTAGCACCATGATTCTTGGCAAAACACTGTCTCGTTGATGTGATATGGTTAAAAATGACAATAAAACCCACTTGACTTGAAATAAAGTCTGTAAACTAATTATTAAATCAGAATCAGAATCGCTTTATTGGCCAGGTGTGTGTACACACACAAGGATTTTGACTCCGGTTCACCATGCTCTCAATTGTACATACAGGTATAGACATAGAGTTTAACAAGGAACATGACAAGTAGGCGCAGATATAAACATAAAACATAAAAAATAACTACATATTTAAAAGATAAAAATATAACTATATATTTAAAAGATATATATATATATATATATATATATATATAAGATATATATCCAATATATATATATATATATATATATGCATAAATATAGATATGTGTATCTATCTATAGACATTGTAGACTGGATAAAGGACTGGTGATAGTGCAATGGTGCAGGTGATGGAATAAATATGGTTTCTACAACCGGTTGTGTTCTGTACATGAGGTAGGTGGATATGACAGTATGAACTCATAAAGCAAGGTTGTTTATAAGTTAAATACTGCATTATGGTATAAACATTCCATTGTACAGTATAAGCATTTAGAAAGACAAAGAATGAAAAAGAGAGAGAGAGAGAGAAGCAAACAGAAGAACATCTCTTTACTGTTGTTTCTTCAGTTTAGTACACTGGCTCTAGAAAGGACCTTTAGTGTTTTTCACAAGTTAGTTTCTCCTTTATGCTTGAAAGGGGAGGGTGCCGCGAGCGGTATTCAGTTGGTTGCAACCTGCAACTTCACCACTACAAGCCACTAAATCCTACACACTGGACCTTTAACATCCATTTCTGGTGTGCAGAAAACAGTAAAGACCAAAGCAAATTCAAAGAATACGTGAGCACAAAACATAAAGTAAAGAGAACATATAGAGTTGTGGTTCATTTGTTCGACTGTGTTCAAAGAAGATGCAGCTGCATACAAATTATTAGGATTTAATGGATTGTTTTTTTCTTTTTCTTTTTTGCATCCTGTTAAAATGTTTGGAACACCGTGCTACCAAAATTGTCAAAAAATGATTCAGATTGGATTCTTTTGAGTGCTGAAAATGACCCTAATTATTGTTTTTCCCTCCGAATCCGAGTTTGTTTTTATACTTCTATGCAAATGTTGCAAATCACGCGGTTACAGTATTCAGACTTTCTTTTGGATTCATGAAGAAATTATAAAGTTCCTTTTTTAAAAAGGGTGCAGTAGCATGGAAATGTGCTTTGGCTCATATTCAAAATGAGCTTTGTTTTCTATTGTCCTCCTTTGACTTTGCCAGTTTAGCAAATAAGAGCCGATTAAAATAAATGAGCCTAGATTGGTCCTGATACATGGTAAGGGGAAGACTGATGGGGCAGGCAAGCAAAAGGGATGATTACAACTGTCCTTGCTTGATGACAAATGGCTCTGTATTGTGCTGGAAAGAGGTAGTTTTTTTTATCAGCTTGCATCAAAACACTTTGGGGATATCACAGTAGCCATCATTGTCATCATCACTATCAGCATTTTCATCGTTTTCTCTGCTGCCCTGCTTTGATCAACATAGCGCCTGTGATGCAGCCTGATAGTGTTGGAGCGAATATGACAAGTAGTCTGAACTTGCATTGATAATGTTAGCGAGGCTAAGTGGAAATTGAACAGAATTACACTCGCTGAAGTGCCGGTTTATGAATCTCCTGAGCGGTACAAATGGATACAGAGCAGCAAAGGAAAGGCAACACCTTTTAAACATTAGGTGAGATGAGACATTTAACCTCCGCTGGGCCTCCTGTGAGTAAAATGTGTGAACAACCATCATGCTGAGCGAGCATGTGGACATCAAGAACTGCATTTGTTTAGTTTTTTTCTTTCTTTCTTCTTTTTTTTAATCCAACCATTTTATCAGACAGCTTAAAAAAAAAAAGCAAATCTATGTCTGTCCCTCCCAAAGAAATGAATAAAGCTAAACAGAAGAATGAAGCAGGCTATTTAACAACAGAGAGACAGCACTCTCTCCAGAGAACTCACCAACATTTACAGTTTAACATTACTGCCCTGTTCTTCTGTTGTGTCCCTTTGATATAAAACATCAAGTGCAGGCTGGATAATACTGTGTGAGCATGTTGTGGGTGATGCAGAGAGGAATGATCCAGGTTAACATGTTGCTTTCACTACACAGCCTGTTATAATGAGTTATAATAATCCATGTGGGGTGACCACTTGAATGTGCATCATGTACCAAAGAACTACGACAGACAACAGACTAGACAAATCTGATTAAAGTGCTCCACAATTTTCAAAAATAATCAAAATCTTTTCTCGACTTTAACCAAACCATGATTTTCCCCTAACCTAAACAAGTGTTTTAGTATTGCCAGTAATGTCAGTTAGTAGTGTTTAACCCAAGCAGCTCTGTGACTGTAAAGTAATGCCAATGCGGAAGTGTCAAAAACTGCAGTTCCTAGAACAGCCACTTGAGGCTGGCTACAGAACGAGTCAATCTACTTAAGCCCCTATGTTAGAATGTCCAACTTCACAGCAGAAATTGACTCACCCATTCAAATTTTATTAAGACTATGCATAATTAACAGCATGGCTGCTTTGATTAAGAGGTAGGTGCCTGTTACAGATGCATTGTTTGAGCACCCAGGCATCATTTGGCCAACCTCAGGACGACAGAGGATCCACGTCCTTGCCAACATTAGATTAGGAGGCAGAAGAGGCAGGACTACCAACATGGTGTCAAAGTCCTGCACTTTCTACATACAGTACCTCCATACCAGACTTACTGTTTCTTACTACATGAGTCCTAACTGGACTTTCTTTTTGACAGTGAACATAATCCAGGCGGCAACTATTTCCAACTGTTTCCTTCAAAATGTATTTGGCAAAACAATTTAGTCGTATATAAATGTAATTTTTGGAAGAAAATAGACATGAAATAGTAGGGTCAACGCAGGTGATATGATACAAATTAAGGAAGTGAATCTTTACTGTGATAAAGGTCTGTTCAAACAATAGAACAGTGATGATGATTTAATCAGGTAAAATTACTTATATGTTCAATTTAAGAACCATGAATGATCACGCGCATTCAACTGTTTATTTAGTATATTGTGATTCAGCTTGAGTCATTTAAAAGGGACAACTGAGGCACACGGACATACTGTATACATTGAGAATTATCCTCAACCCATTAGCCTGAGGTAGAATGAAATGCAGCGGACGATAAAACTAGATGGTGGCGACTTGAGTGAAGTTTGATTTAAGAGGAGCAGTGGGTAAAGGCTGTGCAGGCTCAGTGCAGAGAGCTGAGATCTTGAGAAAGTGTCCTACCACAGATATCAGTCAGCCTGATGAGCCAGAGGACAGAAGCAATTACATCGAGAGCAAGAATAACACAGGGTTTAGGAAATAAAAACATTACTATAAGGACGCACCATGACAAGTAAGGTTTAAAACCTCATTTGAAGACGAGTAATTGCATTGGATGTTATTTATGAATCCTGAGTTAAAATGTACCAAAATGTCTGTCTTGATCTACAGCCTCGCTCCAGCTCAAGATTTTGCATTTAAATTGGAATATTTGTCCGTTCATATGGTGTAAATCACGCGACACCATGTTCTGCATTTATTTTTCATGAGACTGCCTTTACATTTCATCCTACATCTGGAGAAAGTGAATTGTATTATCACCCCCCACTGGCGAAATGGTAACTAATTACTTCTGAAGCATGCAGAACAAATTATATTTAAAGAAGTTGTCATTTTCATCTCTCACTAAAATAAATCTGGTAATGAAATTTGATGAACACAGAACAAAATGCTTTCCTCTTTAATACAGTGCTTGACAAACAGTGGCTCGGGGACTACCATAGGTCCATCATGGGTTTCAGGACACCTTGTTGAAGAGGATTCCAGAGGATAGGACAATTAGCATTGCTTCAATTAATTGTAGATTCATTGACTCAGAATTTCAAGAATCATGCGCGTACAGAAATAGGTCATGTTTCACCTTTAAACCAATGACAGTATAAAGAACGGACAACGTATGCGTGACGTCACCCACAGGTTTCTGAAGAGCCATTTTGAAAAATATGGCATCAGCAATAAAAAGTGGAATTGATTCACCAGCTCAGTCATGTATTAAATTTTCTGAGGGGCATAGAATTGATAATTGTAGCAGTTTGAGGGAAGTAGCTGTCGGACAGCCTAATGGCCTGGATGAACCAGTATTATTTTCAAGAAGACAGCAAGATGAAAAGACTGAGAGTGGCGTGAGGAATCTTTAATGATATTCTGTGATCTCTAATTTCACAGCAATTGTGATTCATATCTGAGATTGGTGGTAGCGATGAAGCGTGTTGCATTGAGAGGACTTAATAACGTGCTGTGCATTCACATGTTGTACCTTGTTTATATTTTTGTGATCACTGGTCGACATGTTTTTTTGCTGTTCACAATAAAAAGTCCACATTTGATCAAGCAGACATAATAAACCGTTGATAAAGGATGAGTTCAGGTCAACCAGGTTCTATATAGATATGAGACATATCTAAAAGGTACTGAATCTTAATTAGGGCTCTCATATCATCATGTTTGCATAAAATAGTGCAATAAATATATAACATTTCACTACATACAGAAATCAGTCCAGATGCACACAAATACACAGGAGGCAGGACAACAAACATCATTGTACAAGTCAAATAATAACTATAATTTTAAGGCTAACAAATGTCAACAGAAATAAAACAATTCTGTTAACTATTAAAACAGATTTCCCAGAAGCCTTTGAGTGAGATGATGATAAAAGTGGTTTATGCACAGCACTAGGCAACAGACAATACTGTATTTATGTTAACATCTAACAAATGCTTTCACATTACTGGACAATGCCTCTTGATATATACCGTAACCAGATATTTTCTGATGTGTGTGCTTAATCCATCCATTAAACCATTTTCCATAACTCAGGGTACACACTGGACACGCTGCCAGCTCATCACAGGATTGACACATAGAGACAAACAACCATTCATGCTCATTTTTACAAGTATGGGCAATTTAAAGTCACCAATTAACCTGCATGTCTTTGGACTGTGGCAGGAAGCCGAAGTACCTGGAGAGAACCCACGCAAACAGTCGACAGGGGGGGTTCAAACTAGGAACCTTCTTCCTGTGAGGCAACAATGCTAATCACCGCACCACTGTGCTTAAATTACCTACTGTGCTTAATATTAACCTTAAAGAAAAATATAGATGTAGTTGGTAGTGCTTTTTTCAGCGTGGAGTGGTGTCTGCACGTATACCTTCAGCCTGCATACAGCTCTAACAGCCTTAACCAATACAGTTGCCATGAGGCCTGAAAGGCAACATCCATGGAAAGCAAACTCCAAAAAGCCCTGCATCAAGTACTGCTGCACATTAAGCTTATTGCTTTCAGCACAAGTTAATAGAAGACACTGTTATGAGAGACATTAGTAAGAAAATGAAGCTGAAACAGGAATTATTATTGGAATTGTGAATGGACATAATTTGTGGTTCTATTATAGTGTGTTCGCCGGCACTATGCCCGTCAATTGATCTGCACAGTGTAAGCATAAAATCCCAGGTTCTGGCTCAACGAAAAAGCTAATTAAAACATGTAGGGTGAGTTAACACAATGTACAAGACTAATAAAGACACACAGTGTCTGCCCAGCGTTTGGTACAACCTGCTGTCATTTGAATAACAGTTTATGCTGTCCTAACAGGTGATTCTGTTTACCAACCAATTTAACGAGAACTTGCAAGGTCCCTGTCTTTCCATGAAACGGCCAACAAGGTGCTTATTACGTCAGTATATTTACATGTAACTATGTCCCAGTGGTCCAGCTCTGTTAGCTGAATCTTCTCAAGCTGGGAGCTTCCAGTAAACCTGAACCGCATCAATGGAGGCCGGTTTGGCTTCTTCCATATTGGGGCTGAGTCAGTTAACCTAACCCAGCTGCACGGCTATCAGTGGAGGCATCACATGCCTGCCAGAAAAGCTATCTTTCCATCAGTAAACTCTGTAAATGACCTCGGTTCTGTAGTCTCTGTGGGTCTCAGTCCAGCCGTGTTCACCAGCTGCAGCAGCTGAGTCCGGTTTTGCTGCCCGCTAACAGTTTAGTTCCCTAATTAGCTGCTTTAGCAAGCAACGCTAAAGCTCTCTCTCTTTCTACAGAGAGTTGAGGTGTAGCAGCCAGAGTCCATCAAGGGAAAAACCAGCACCATAATATCAAAATATGATAGTTTTGTGCAGTAGGCTAGAACTGTCTCTCACTAGAACTGAGGCACAACACCGGCCCTCAGAAACATTTGCTCCGGTGTTGTCATAAGAAAGAAAACATTTCATTGGATGCAAAATTAGTATACGCCCCGAGTACAGGATGAGCCATCAACAAAACTCTAAAATCGCATTAAAAATACAGGACAATATCTCCAAAATGACTTTTTTATCATTGCTGAATCAGATACTGGCATATGGGTGACGTATAGCGCTCGATATGTGTGATAAAAACACAAACATCGATTTTGACTTCATGAGGACTTTAAACTGTCCCCCTTTGCAGACGCAGAATCAAAGCCTTAAGAGGATTTTTCGTCAGCCGTCCTCATAAAGATAGATGTTGAAAAAACACAGTGACACACACACAATCAGTCACACAAACACATACACAGCATAAGTATAAGCAAGGTTAATAGATGTCATGGAAACTCAATTCATTAGCCCTGGCACCTTGACACTGTGTTACTGGGCTGTGAATAGACTGCTCTCAGTGCAGCAGGAGATCCAATCGCTTCCAGATAAGCTTTCAGCTCTGCCACTTTGTATGTTATGATGTTTCAGTCATGTTCAAAGAGTGCCTCTATTGGAGATATTCTCCAAAAAAATGCAGATGGCATATGTCTGACAACTTCCAATTTCCTTTAAAAGGCACAACTATTTATAAAACTTCCAGGCACTCTCTCCTTGGCGCTTTAGACACAGCCTCCATTTCTCTGATGGATTGGCTGTCATATTCCGACAGTGCAGTGCTTCTTTCACTTTATAGACGTCTCTGTGCTCCTGACTGTGCATTGCAAGCTGTAGTTTTTCTCCCTTATCGTTACACTGCTGTTTCCAGCCTCCTCGTGTAAACAAACAAGTAGCGCAACTGAATAATTATGACTTTGGGATTGTTTAACTGAGGTGATGGAGCTGATGCGCCATTTTAAGGCAATCATCATCCCTCATTACCTAATCAGAAATGCTTCCATCTTTGTGATGAAAAGATGTGCATGCATGCTGTATGTTGGTGTGAAAGCATGTTTAAGGTGAGGGTTCATTCCTGGAGTTACGAGTAGCAAATGAGATCACAACAATAAGAAATAGAAAGCAATTTGGTATAGATGTCTTTAAAGGGTTAGCTTAAGGACTGCATCTAGGTTTAGGGTTCAAATTTGGTTTAGGATTGAATTAGGGACAGGTTAGCGCTAATGCTTCCATCATCAACCAACTGTCCAAATACTGCCAAGAAAAGACAAACAAACAAATATAGCACATTTCATTTCATTCTAGAAAGCTTTGTCTGTCCTATCAGGAGGTATTTTTCAATGTCATACCCTTAAATGTCCTGACAATATAAACCCAACTCCACCAGCCTATAGACCATCTATGCTGGAGTAACATAAAACCATAACATATAGCCATGATCACAGGTTTTGCTTTAGTTTCCACAGTTCACTGGAACTAAATTCGATCACTCCTCAGTAGGTGATACTAAATGTAAGTCCGAAGTTCTTTACTACATACTTGGTCACATCACAACAGGGATGAAGGAGCATTGATCTTTTTTTAAAGATCCCCAGTAACCCCTGGGCCAAATTGACTTTTGTTTTGGATTCCCCAACTCACATTTTACATCCAGTACCAATGTTCAGTGCCAATGTAGGAAACAGGTAGACTCCAATGGTTTGGAGGTTGGTGGTGGAGATTGGGCATGGGGACCTTCTGACCAACGTTCACATCAAATCATAGACCTGCAATCAATATGCACTTTTATTTACTGTTACTACGGCCTTTCCCTTTAGTAACCTTTATCATATCATCTTTGTCATAGTTGACTCGTGCCAGAGTTCCTTGTGGGTATCCGCTAAGTGATTCTGGACTTGAACAGATGTTTTGCTAAAACGACTGATACAGTCTACATGAAAAACATTACCAATATACATAAATTGTATAATTGTAGATAGAGTTGGTATGAACCAAGAGAAGAAAACCTTTGGCGACTACTTGTGAGACAAACTAAGATGTCCAGGTCCCCGATGGTTTCTCAGGAGAGGAGGCCATTGTGAGGAGCTGGAGTCAGTGATTGGTGCAAAAACATTTTGAAAAGATGAAAATAGAAAAGTAATGAATACCAATGTGTGAAGTGGAGAAACCTAAAAAACTATTAAGTGCTGTAACCAGCTTGACCTGGCCCCTTGATTGCCTTGGATTCATTACAAACGTGAAAGAAAATCAAGAACAATATCAGTGCCAAAACTGCTTATTTCAGTTACAGCCAAACAGCACGTAAAAAATGATACAGCTGAAACACAATGAAAGAACCTGTTAGTATCAAAGCTTCACAAGGATCTTAAAAGACCAGGTTATGGCACAGCCTGGGGCAGTTCTTGCACAGGGAAAGGGCTACAAGTGTAACAGCCATGTCTGTTTTTTTTCACCAACTAATAGTATCAAAAATACATTTTCATAAAAGAAAGTCGAAATATATAGCCTATATGCCTATATATTTCAGTCATAAAACCATAAACAAACACTCCATCTCAAAAATCTCTGCACTGCAGCTTGTGAGTTGTTTTCTTTAATATATATATATATATATATATATATATATATACAAGACCCAGTTTGAAAAACACTGGAATATTTTATCAAGCGGAAAGGTTACAGGTTGTGGTAGAAACGTAGCTGATGTCCTCACGAGGATAGTTCTACAAATGAGTGTGTACGCGTATGTTTTCCACATGTGAGTGTCTGACCTCGTGGACATTGTCTTCCTGGTAAATCTGGTCCCTCCAGCAGGCCGGCATGTGAGCAGCAGCTTATCAGCTCCAACCAGAGTTGCCCTCACTCCCAACCACCTCCATCGCCTGAGAGGAAAATAAATTGCACCTATGCAGTTAATAAGAATAAAAAATATATTGCGACAGAGTCTCACACAACCATTACAAATACTGCATAGAGACGTAGCTGGTGGGGGGGGGTGTGTGTGTGTGTACTTCTACAGGAACTCGTTGGCATGGTGAGACATCTCCCAGTGTCAGACGGGGGTTCGACCTGCTTCTCATGATGAACAGCCGAGGTAGTTCTCGCCCTCCTCCACAAAGCCAAACAAACATTTATTTCCTCCGCGTTACACCGCCAGTGTCATGGGTGCATATTGAATTCCTGACAACACCGTGACGATGTCTATGGAAGGTAATTACATATTGAATGTTCTTTTTCTTCATTCAGCTCCTGGAGGGGAAAATCCATCTGTTGCGCCCAGAGATTGTATGGAGAAATCATGTTACCTCAAGCCCTCAAACACAGCCATTTACATCAACATCAAAACAGGTAGAGCAGTGCGGGATATCTGCACCATGGTAAATTAACTTCTGGCAATGCTGCACGTGATATATTCTCTGTGAAATAAGGAGGATGTTCTATTATACAGTGCTGGAAAAAAAGGAAACACAGAGTTCTTCTTTACAAATATGATTTAATAGAAAGATGCTGGGTTACAGTTAGTGTTTTTCTGAGAACTGCCTAGCAACATAGCGCTTTTCTTTTATGGGCTTCTCAGACCTTTGCAAAGATAGGCAGGAAATGAGTAGAGGAGGAGAATAAAAGCATAACATGAGCTGGATTTTGTGGCATTGAATTTCTTTAGTGAAAGGACTCCTCCAAGATAAACACAACATCATTGTGCATCACTGCAACACAGAAGGAAGACCTTCAAAACGTGAGAACAGGGACTGAACAGAAATCTTTACTCTGTCATTGGACCAAAAATGACAGTTATTTAAGTATTTTTAAGTATGTTTTGACAAATGGCAGTTTATCCATCAGTTTAACTTCTGGTGCAGGTATGATGGTACCAAACCCAGTAAACTCACTTTGAATACAAGTGTTTATGAAGCTATACACCATAAAACTTACTTGCTAGATATGTCGACTTTTAAAAGTGTAGAAGAGTGCAGAGTAACTTTTTGGCCAGCATTTAGCTCCATTCCCTTAAAGGCAATATTTCTCAGTGAATGCACTCTCATGTGGCTGTGGATCTCTGGACTGACTGTCCTCACGGAGGGGGAGAACAGCAGCATGTTCAGTCGACCGATCATCAGCCAGACAGAAACATGAATGAGCTGGGAATATGTGTATCTAACGACCAATCACTGATCCTCATTGTTTTTCCAGGGAACTGTTTTTTGTTCTAAGTGATTTAACGACATCCGGCAACTTCTCGGGCAACTCTGACGCGACCACGACAACTGGCAACTGTCCACTGAAACACTTTTAACAAGCAACTCCTACTTAAACCACACTGCTTTTTAACATTTTGAGGTGTTGGTAGGGGTATTTTAAACTTTGGACAGAACCAGGCTAGCTGTTTCCACATGTTTTCTGTCTTTATGCTAAGCTAGACTAAACTCTAACCACCTGCCTGCAACTTTTTAACACAGGCGTCATATTGACATCGATCTTCTTTTCTTACTCTTGATGAAAGCAAAGTACTGTATTTCTCTAAATAAGAAAAAGACTAGAAGCAGGGGAAAAATGCTAACATAACTCTGTAAAGGGGAAATATATATTTTACAAAAAACATATTGTACCTTGCCATCTGTAGATAGTGTTTGTAGCTGTTATGTACAGACCTGGTGTACATACTGTATATATTTGCCAATAACCACTGTGACATTACCCTACCGTCAACAAAACCCAGGTGATTAGCTTCCTAGCAAACATACACACATACAACATGTACGTTTTTGGTGTTTTTGATGAATGCTAGCAGCCTATAGTCTTTGGGCTAAACACATCTTCTCTATATTAGAATGTTAAGTCCAGTTTCCCCATTTTTTCCCTTGTCATGAGTTTATAGTACCTTCAAAGGTATGTGGGGAGGTTTGTTGTCATTTATTGCTTCATAATGTGCTTCCTTGAAAGGGCTTTAACAAATAAAGCTGACTTGACTTGATACTTTACCAGCATTTTCTTTTGCTTTTCTTGTCCACAGTGTTTTCTTATCATTGCTCCCAAAAACATTGTGTGTCTGTACCTTCATCCCATCCTAAACCCTCCTGGGCAGCACCCTGAGGACCCTGCTAAACCTCTGCTGTGTCTACGCCTCTGTCAGACTGTGGAAATAGAGCTTTTGTTCTCCGATGCAAGATCCACAGCTCCAGCCTGTGGGATTAGCGCTGGTTATTCAATGCCTTGGCAGGGGCTGACTTTGGTTTGCACGAGTCTCACAGCGGCTGCAGTGCCACACTGCTTTGGTTTTGGGAGGAGGCTCACAGTGGAGATAGAGGCTGGCCATGGGTCCTGGCAAATAACACTGAAGCTACTATGACTACAACCAGGGACTTAGATACAATTGAGGACACAGAGGTCATGACCTTAGTAATGTTTCATGGACTTTGGATATTTTAATGCATGTCTGCATGTCATCATTGCATACAAATTACAAATGATGAAACGGTTAAATTTGATTGTTTTGGGTCAAGACAGATTTCTCCACCAGAATTATTTTGTTGGCATTGTAAAACATGTACTCTAACAGTTAAGATAAATTAATTCAACCTTTGTCTGATTCTGTTTAATACTTACAGTACAGTAAGTAGAGAGCTTGGTAAAGTAGCATTCATGTGGGCATCTGGTTGGAACGAACTATGAGACTCAGTTATGTATATTAGTTTGTTTTAAATAGTAATGAATATTTTAAAGACTTAAAGGCTCACACTCTGATGTGTCTTGGTTCTGGTTAAAGGTCCAACGCCTAAAACTATCCATCCATTACCTGTAACCACTTATCCTCATCAGGGTCGCGGTGGGGCTGGAGCCTATCCCAGCTGACTTTGGGGCGAGAGGTAGGGGTACACCCTGGACCAACCATTCCAACTCACATTCACACCTACGGCCAATTTAGAGTCACCAATTAACCAATTAAGTGCAGGTCTTCGGACTGTGGGAGGAAGTAGCCGGAGTACCCGGAGAGAACCCATGGAGACATGGGGGGAACAAAGGAAGAGTCTGCAAACAAGGGAATGACACTAAAAATGTTGCACGTCTTTCCTGTCCTAGTTACTCTCAATGATTCACAAGCAATTTCCATTACAACGACTTTACACTGAAGAAAACCATTGACAGTTTGGTGTGAGGATTATCCAGAATAACGGGGACACTGATTCTGTAAAGAGAAGTCACTGCAGAATTTTTCATACCTGTGTATATCTCAAAACCTGAATCCACCAGCTAGCTGCTAACTGTTGCTATTATATTGTTTAATAGTCATCTAATATACAGTAGCTGTTTCCAGCATACATGCCTGCAACTATAATATACAATTTTGTACATTCACTGGTAAGCAGTGTGTGTTGGCTAATTGAAATGTGTTGTAATGATGCCCTTGAAGTCCATTTATTGAATCACTGTTCAATAGCAGCCAGTTCAGGGAATTCAATAGAGCTCTCCCTCTCTTATAAATAACACTTCATTCAGTATTGTGATTGCTCTTTCATGAAATGGAGGAACACTTTTCATATCTGTGTCAGTCATTCACTCCTCAAACTGCATTTTTTTTCTCACCGAGCACAAATGGCAGAGACCACGTTTTCCTGCTGCCAGACGCGACACATTTGTATCACGCACACACACACACACACACACACACACACACACACACCTTTAGACCACTCCAACAGCACAGTGCCGAGTGTCAAAGTGCGCTCCGGCTACGTTCATATTCATTTCCTCCTGATTATGTCTTTCTCGTGTCTGTGATTACTCCCAGACAGCGCGCTGGGCCTGCTCATTTCAGAATACATCATAAACAATTTACACGTCATTAGTTTTGTTTTGATCATATTTGTTTGACGAAATGTCTCCCTGCATGGTGAGTGCTGGGGTTATTTACCCCATTTAGAGGCCCAAGGAACACCATGCAGGGTGTGTTATGTTGCATTGTGTGATTAATTGTCATGGCTCTGTGCAGAACTTTGAATGAGACTAACTACAAGAGGGAAAAGTGTATATTAGTCTTTATGTGTACGTGTGTGTGTGTGTGTGAAGTTAACTGAATACAGGAGTGTTGATTGGTTTATTAATCTATGCCACAAAGAGGATCGTCAGCGTGTCATTATATACTAATGCAGGTGATTTAATCTGTCATCCCTGCAGAGGATGTGCATCTACTGCTCCACTGCCAAGATTGTAACTGGGCACACTTGTTTGTTGTGTGTCTGTGTCAGTGTGTGTGTGTTTAATAGTGGTGTGCCCTGTACTCATGTCCTGCAGAGGGCAGTAAAACTAACAGCAAACACAGAGGCTGATGTAAGCCAAAGCAAGTAAACAGCAAACTTCTATCGTATTAACATGCAAAAACATGCAAACAGAGCATGAAATGTCATATAATATCCTCATTGTGTCTTCCTCACCGCGATATGTAGGACCAAATTGCTTTCTCACACACAGAAGGTAACGTTCATACTTCTGCTATCAAGTCCTTTTAGTTCCTTAAGCAGAACTTATTTGTCCCACACACACGTTAAAGGCCCTGAGAACATATTTTCTCAGTCAGCTTCTTAGCATACTGTAAGTAATGGGATCCTACATGAACACACAATATTCTGCCAAAGTTAGAACTGTTCAAATTGATTTGCGTGTCTCTTACTCCTCTCCCTGGTTTTAAGGAAGCAAGACTGGGTTTAAATCATCAGGTACTAAGAGCCCCAAGAGGCGAGTAAGTCAAAAAAACTTCTGATGATACATTTTCTAAGTAATCTAAATAAATAATAATCTAGAGAAAAGTAATTTCTCCATGGACTTGAAACACAAAATACATATATTGTGTGTTAGCAAGGTATATAACATTACTATCTTTCAGTTGTCTAGAAATTTATTTAAATTTCTGCTAAGAGAAATTAAAGACCTGGAATAAAACATGAATGCCTCTGGTCCTATTTAGAATGTGGCGTAGTGTGGCACTTCAGCACCTTGTGGCCAAAAAGAAGTATAAGATCAGCATTGTCCTTCTTTATAAAACACTTGGTACAACATCATCATCGGCGGTCACTCGTAGTCGAGTATGACTGTCCTTCTTGGTCCTTGTGGGTCTTCAGATGGGCTTAGAGGCTGATCCTGGACCCGATTATTCTTGCACAGTTATGTTCTGCAGCATGGTGGAGGTCATCATTATACAGTACACCACCCTCACAGACAAGGTTTCTCCATGTTGCCCTATTTTTTTGCCATGTCCTCCCAAGTCTTAAGGTCTATGTGGAACCTTTTGATGTTTGTTTTGATGTTATCCATATACCTCTTCTTTTGGCCTCCTGGGACACGTTTTCCTTCAACAACCGTTACAACATATGGTGTATGAACAAACATTATGCTCTCATTATGTTGACGATTCATGACTGAAGACTCTCCTGTTGCTGGACAGGTCAGCTGATATGGATAAGAACAGCAGCTTCAAACATATAAACCATCCATTTTCTATAACTGCTTATCCTTATCAGGGTTGCGGAGACTGGAGCCAATCCCAGCTGGCATTCGGTGAGAGGTTGGGTACACCCTGGACAAGTCAACAGTTCATTACAGGGCTGATATGTAGAGACAAACAACGATTCATGCTCACTTTTACACCTACGGGCAATTTAGAGTCACAAATTAACCTGCTGTGCCGGAGTACCTGGAGAGAACCCATGCAGACATGCAAAACTCCACTGCACTGCACAACTGTGCCACCCAGAATATGTGATATATAATAAAAAATGTGTGCAAAACGGAGTTGGATTTTCTAACATGGAAGAGGTGGAAGTGCTTGTGGTGCCAGCTGCTGCTGATCACTTGCCCACAATCAGTTAATTGGCAGGTTGAGTAAAGCTGGATGCTGGCAGCAGGTTCAGCCTCAGCTTTGTTTTCTGTCTTTATCTGTTGACTACTACGGCTCTTCCAAAGGAGGTTGATTCCTTTATTTTCACAGCCCTGGCATCACATCGAGGTAAATGCCTGGGAAGCCATTGTCCTCCCTTTTGATGTACTTTGACATGATGGACACATTATGAACTAGAAGTAGAAAATCATGTAAACTCTTTTTCTGGTTTTTGTTCTGAGATGTCAGCAATTACTTTGGTGAATTCAATTTTTTCCATCCAACAAGTCACATGACATCCAAACCCTTCCCAGGTGAAATGAAATGTGGGTACACACCACACTGTGCTGTAACGCTCATGTCATTTGTGATGAAAGGTAGTGATGGGAATAATTCAAGTCATGGTTGCCACTTGCAAGACAGCTCTAGATAGTGTCTGGCAGTGTTATTAATAACCATTGTAATTAGCACACTGAATGAACAGTTATCTAGGATTGAGATACGGTTGAGATGGTGTTGTGGGGATAAAAAAATAGTGTCCATGATCAAAGCTGCTGTTAATCAAATCAATAATGGAAAGATTTTATTAAGCCGTGACGCTGCCACGCGCTGCCAAACAATGCTGACTATTGTTAATACCTGCTCATTAGCTTCCCTAAATCAAACCTATCCATTATTACTTTTATGAGCTCAGCTGGGTTTTTCAGGTTACAACATGACTGCGAAACAAATGTACAGTGAGCATTGTTAAAGCTGTATTTGTTAAAGGAAAACTATGGCTTCCTCTATGGCTTACAGTAACTCCCATTTAATTTGGTTAAACCCCAGTTTAGCACCCCATTATAGCGTATGTAGCGGTGCTAACCTAGTGCTTGAATTTCCTGCAAAGAATTGGTTATTTGGTACTAATTAAAGGGTAAAAAGAGACTGTTGCTGTGTCTCATTTCAGATACTTTCACTTCTATGTAGTGCACTGTGTTTATTGTATTTTCCTGGCGTAGTGCACCACAGACAAATTAAAAAAGAGAAAGAAATGTTAAAGATCTTTACATGGTGGCATTAATGCTGGCTTTAATGAAACATACACATACCTTTCTCTTATTTTTTTGTTTGGTTTGGAACACAATACGCGATCAAAACCTAATCAAAAGATCATATAATATACATGCCGTTAGCTAGATTGCATTAATCCCAAACAGGTCTGGATGTGCTGTCACTTGCTTTAACTGCATAAACAGCTTTAGAGGGACTATTTGTGATTTGCAGAGGGAGGCTGTAGCACAAACTGATACCACAGAGGCAAAATGAGCTGCCAGTGGCAGGGCTTTTCACACTGAGGGATTATGCAGGACTCTCCAGCTGCACCATCGCTGTACCTGACTGCCAGCATCATCACCATGCACCCAAGAACAGCAGCAGCATTCCACCAGGTTCACACACAGCTGCGTGAACAGACTGCAGTCTTTAAATGACCAGTTAGCCATTAAACACATCGTGTGTGTTGAGCAATATGCACCTCTTTGTGTGTGCATATATATTGTTAAGCCGAAGAGCATAGTACACAGTATATTGACATTAGTTTGTCTCCTTTATTTGTGTTGAATTGAATTAAAATGTATGTTTTCATGATAGCGTGTCTATTATATTAAATATAAATATAAATATATTCAATTATGACAAATGAAAGGAAAACCTGAATAATTGAGTGTAGAAACCATGATGAATGCAGATATGGCATTCATCATGGTTTGATGAGTATGAAAATGATGTGAATCAGATGCTATGGCCTTCACAGTCACCAGATTTCAACCCAGCTGAACACTAATGCGAGATTTTGGACCAATGTGCTCTCCACCACCATCGACAAAACAACAATCTCATGAAAGAATGGTGTTCAACCCTCCAGAAGAGTTCCAGAGACTTGGAGAATCAGTGCCAAGGAGGTTTGAAGATGCTGACGTAGGTGGTCCAACACTTTTATGTTAGATTATATATACACACAGTAGATGGTTTTCATAGATTTTGGACTGTTGTGTTAGACTCCAACACTCAAAACGCCAAATTAAGGAGTATCTTTTGGAAGAATGGTGTTCATACCTCCATTAGAGATCCAGAGACTTGTAGAATCAAGGTTTATTGATGGTGTTCTTGCACCTCATGGCGGCTCAACGCCTTGCTGAGGCATATTTATGTTGGTTTTTCCTTTAATATGGTGGGTAGCCTTGATAAAAAAAACAAAACAGATAAATGGGTGAAAGACTGACTCATACACAGGCTCACTCTTGGGCTGGAATAACAAGTTAGTGTTGTGTGGCTCGGTCTGAGCCTCTTTGTTTCCCATTCACAGAACCAGGGCTATGTACAATCACTAGATTATTTCAGGGCACACACAGAGCAGAAAGCTACCAGACTACCGGACTGTGACTGTGATCCGGAACCCACTGGCGGAAATGGAAAATTCATAAATATGTTTTCATTATTTGCTATTGTCACATTGGAATGAGCCTTTTATATCTACATAGGAGGTGGGTCCTCCTGTGGAGTCCGTCATGTTAAACCGCCATGGTTCTGCAGTAGCCCAGAACACACAAACCAAACACTGGTTCGCTAGTTTTGTGGCCACTGTGATTTCTCCTTCATGCTTGGAAGAAAAGGGTGAGGCGAGGGGTATTCAGCTGCTAATTCAAACAACCTTTAAACTGTCAGCAATGTCTCCTTATTAATTAAATAGATTGCACACATCTTTCGGTGTATATATATGGTGTATATGGCAGTTAACGCAATAAAATAACACCCATCCCTTCCAGAGCGAGTTTCCTGTATAATACACATACCTGCATGTTTAGCAGAAGCTCTTTATCTCTGTTGACATGGCTGAGTCCTGAACCATGTTGATGTTGGTCTGATGCTTCTCCAAATGAATGCTAACCGCACTGCCTGGCTATCAGCAGCCTATCAGTTATTACTTCAAAGCCGGGGTGTGAGCTCAGCAGACTGAAGGTCTCTGCTCCAGTGTCTGATTTAGGAGATCAACCCAAACAGCCCAGAGTCAATTACCAGGCTTAGCTAGGATATGAGCTAAAGTAGCTAAGATTTCCACCAACATACGCGGAAAAGAAAGGCTGAGAGAGAGAAGGCAGGAGAGAAAGTAAGAGGGAAAATATCAGGGAGAGAAACCTTGGAGGCCATTTCAATACTTTCCTCCAATTTATCTCCCTCGTCTCTCCTCCCCTGCCTCCCTCCAAATGCCCGCAGGTACAGAACAGACTTCCACTGAGCAGTTTTATTTGAATAATTCCTTCCTGTTATATATATATTAAACCAAAATCGGAGGAGATCAGAGAAAAGGGATTATGCCTGAGTGGTAATTTGTCTCTAGCTGCTGTTTTTTTTTTCTTTTTTCTTCACTGGTTGTGCGTGAACAGAATCAGTGTGAACAGAGGAGAAACACTGAGGTGGCTTTAAACACTGAGGTCACCGGTACAAAACTGGCCATCTTTACAGAGCAACTTCAAGTTTAACTTGATAATATAGTGTGTAATTTGTAGTAAACCAAAAATATACAAGGTTAGCAACTTTATTGTCTGCAATTGTTCTGATTTAAGTCACATGACCGATCAGCTGATTCTGCTCTGACAGTTTCCTCATTGCTCTCATGGCTCTATAATAAATCCATGTCATGTTTTCTGCATTGTTCTTCACTGGTTGAGCTTTACCTGGCACTCTTAAGTTACCTCATCTTCTTCTGGTTTTCTGAGAATTAACACCACCTACTGCTTATCTCTTGAAGCAGCTCCTAATGGTCCCTATTTTCCTCATAAACACTGCTTGATTTTATACACAGAAACGTTTCTAGGAAATTATTAGAAGATTTCAGAAACATAAAATTAACTTTACAATTATATTTCTCAATACAAACATTTAAAAACTGTTTTAAGGCCATATCCACACAGCCTAATGTTGGTCTTTCAGTCAGTTGGTCCACCACTTTGGTCCAGGCTGAAATATCTCAACAACTATTGGATATTACATATTGTACAGACATTCATGGTCATCAGAGGATACATCCTAATGACTTTAGTGATCCCCCTGACTTCCTCTTGTACCATCATGTGGTTGATATTTGTTGTCCAGAGTGAAAAGTCTCTACTACTATTGGATGGAGACATTAATGGCCCTAAAGATGAATTAATGAATCATTTAACATCTGGCTGTATCTAAAAACCCCAGTTTCAACCCTTGCATACATTTTGCTGTGGATGGTTCCCAGAGGATTAATCCTAGATATTTTTGCTGATTTCAGGCCAGATGTCCTCTTGTACACAAGAAATATTAAAATGTAATGGACAGATTGCCATGACATTTACTTTACACACATTAATTCATCCTGTCTTGGACCATCCATGTGTTTCTCTAGTGGCCCCGTCAGGTGAAAATGTCAAATTTATACATGTGATATCTCTGAATCCAGTGGGAAGATTAATATTAATTTTGTGGCATTCATGATCCTAAGGAGCTTAGCCATTTATTTAAACCCCATAACCTTTCTTTTAGTGCCACTATCATTTCAGATTCAGTATATTTTTAACTCAGCTACTGATCAAGGATCAAAGAATTATAACATTGTCATTCAGTTCAATTTATTTATATGACGCTAACAGAAGTTATCTCAGTACACTTTTCATATAGGGAAGGTCTAGAGTGAACTCTTATAATAATATTTTGTGTGATAGAGAGAAAAGAAATGTAGACAGTGTTGGGCCTTGAAACTGTTGGTACATCAATATGATATATATTACAAACTGAGGGGGGAAAAAGTTCAAAAATATTTATTTAAACGGGCAGGATGAGGAACACGTTGAGAGTGATTGATCGTTCATATCATAGCACACTGAGGTTTGTCAGTCACTTCTTTAATTCTCAAAGCAATCCAACCCAGAATCTATGACTTGCTGAGTGGAAGCACGACCAGCGCACTGTTCAAGATCATAAAACCCCAGATTTATCTGGGAGGGTCAGATTGATCTATTAAAGGCCCTATGTTGACATCACATCCACCACGTCCCGTGCTTATGCTTGCTAAACGACCGCTCTCCACTGAAGCTTTCTGCTGAAATAAGCAGCACTCGGGCTCCTCGGGGTGGGACAACCTTCGCTGCATGGATCATCCATAACCATAGAGCTGCGGCACTGATAAACATTCCCCCTACAGTGGAGGAAAAAGGAGGGGGGGCCCCTTTGGCAAACAATGTGCGTTTCTTTGGGTGCTGGGTAATACATTCATTCAATCAGCCTTGTCAGAAGCGGTGCAGCCTCAAGATGGTATTGTATTTGATTTTCAAACTGGCCTTTGATTGCGAAAGGGAATGGCACCCCTGTGACACTGAAAACAAGTAATGCAATTACTCTACTACTCTATGTTCTTCAGGCAATTAATTCATTTTGATTTACTGTGTATTTCCTGGGCCTCCTTCCTCATTAGTAATGATTAATCACGGAGTTGGCTACTTGAGTCTTGGGGTTTGGTCTCTTACTTTTAACCAGCGTTAGAGTAATGTGAAACAACAAAGAGTGATCTCTACTCTATGGGGTTAGGTGTCACTTTTTTTTGTGTGTGTGCAGCGTTTAAAATCAATAGGCTAGATTAAAGACATTGACAAATTTCTCAGGTGTGAAGGCGAGACACGTTTCTAATTTAGCTCCGAATCATTTTCTGCTGGCAGATTGTCTGAGGCGAGTTTTTAATTAAAATTTAAACGACAAGATCAGCTGAGTTAGAAAGCAAATTCGGAAACAGTCGGAATAAAATAAACATGTATTCCAATCCCTCTGATAACTGGCAGGGCGGACCCGATCTGGGAAAAAGATTGTCCAAGCTTTCCAGTGGCAGCAGCCCTCCCCCTCCTCCCCTCCCGCCCACCAGTGGTCTCTTCCAAATAGGAATGCACGGGGTAGGAGGGTGGTGGGTAGGAGGAGAAGGCGGGAGGGAGAGTGCAGAGAAGAGGAAGTTATCACCAAATTGCCATATCTACAAAGCTCTCCCTGCACGCCACAGATTTCCCCTCTTTAATCTGACACATACAGCCTCATGCCTGCTAAAACCCTGCAAGGCGCTGTGAAGCTCAGCATCCTGGGCTGAAAGAACACCGCAGCCAAGAGAGAGGGGAGTCAGAGGGATAGACGGAGAAACAGAAAAAGAAAAGATAGCATATGTGAGAGAGGGAGGGAGAGTGAGAGAGAGAGAGAGGGAGAGGGAGAAAAAGACCATTTTATTTGTTCTTTGGAGCAAACATGCGCCCGGCTCTATGAAGGGAGTTAAATCGCGGAGGTTAATTGAAAAATGAGATAAACAAAGGCTGTGAAAAGCAGAGGGAAAGATTGTGGCTGGCAGCGCAGGCGGGCCACCACTGAACCTCCTTCAGACTGTGCAACCCTGATAAAAAAGCACAGTTAATTGTCTCGCAATTTCTTCCACTTAATTTCAGTCCAATTAGAGAAAAAAATAGCGAGGAACTGTCTTCTTCCTTTTATTGCTATGCACGTACTGTACCTCCATAGAAAATAACTTTAATGGGTGGATCTTTCTGTAGACAAGCTTTCATTTTGTCATGAAGTCATGCTCAGCAAAGATGTTCCACTGTCTCTCGAATACGAACATTATGTCCTAAACAATCTTCCTTTGAGTTCTCACATTTTCTCAGCATGGTTAACGGCGAATTCTCAAAAAGTCCCACAGAATGAAGTTCAGCTCATTTGGTGACTAATAACTCCCTCGTGAATAAATGAGGCAGTGTGGGAGCCACGATGCTCGCACATCTCACTTTACTGTCGAGACGTCTGAGAGGATCAAAAGCAGTCCATTTGGTTGAAGACCCCTATTTGAGGTAAGAGGCACACTGAAATGTCAACGCACTTAAAGGTGAGCGAGTGACCTGACAGATCACAGCTGTGAATGTTCTGCATGGGCGAGTTGTAGGCAAAATTTCTACTGTAAATAACAAAATAAAGTATGTTTGAGGGAGCATACTTAGAAAAAAACACACAGTCTTTGTATTTCTAATATGATTTGACTAATGTTTTAATAAGAAAACCTCATTCCACATCAAATCAACATTTGTAATAATGCAAATGAATACAAATCCAGCCTTGAAACTTAACCGTCACATACCGCTACGTATGTATAGCAACCAGGAGTGTTGGAAGTCAGTCGGAGTTGAGGATGCTGAGAGAAACTCCAACAACATTCACTCATCTTGTTGTACTAATGGCATATATACAGTATGTCTCTGTACATGGCAGTAATTACAGTTACTGTATGTACTCTAGCTGTAGATGGCTGACTTGAACCCTCTGGGTCTATCTGACGATGTGCCCTTTGGTTACTTTAATTGAGTGAGACACTCTAAAATCTCTTAAACACTTCAATGGATTGTGGATTACGTGGATACGTGGATTGTGAGCCAACATGGATACATATTATAAATGGTTCTAACGATGTGTATAGTTCAGTTGGTGAACAATCAATAGCAAGGCTGTCCTACGTGTTCCCACACAGCACATTGACTTAGTCAAAGCTTTAAATTACTATGTTAGAAATGTTGAAATCATCATAATCCAGGCCACTGGCCATCTGACATTGAGGTGCATCACAGAGCTTGGCGTGCATCCTTGAATCTAAACTAAAAAGTTATTTATCCAAAGCTATCCTCCTTTTATCGATGCTACATACATGATGTAACGAAACATCTTTTCATTTGTCAAAATTTGCATGTCATATATAGAAAAAGGTCAAAATCATCAATCAAAGTGGAGATATGTGATTTTCAGACAGTGACCATATACTACACTACACTGTACACTGTGACAATTAGTACAGAACCAGTCGGTAAACAAAGTGTAAACAAAGTAAAATATGTTTTTTTATCTTAGAAAGTAGCATCATTTTGATTTGGTAACAGCTTTGCACACTCTTGGCATTCTCTCAGTCAGCTTCATGGATAGTCACCTGGATTGGTGGTCCTCATGAGAGTTAGTTCCATCGCAGCGTTTGATGTTTTTTGTGACTGCACTTAAAAAACCTTCATGTCTAAAAATAATGATAGTCGAATAGTAGTGGAATAGGGGTATGGCAACACTACCTCTGAACAACACAACTTATGGTCTCAAACTCATGAAGAAGACAAGAAACTCCTCTAATTAACATTTGACAAGGAACACCTGTTAACTGAAAACCAGTCTACCTCATGAATCTGATTGAAAGAATGCCAAGAGCGTGCAAAGCTATCGTCAAAGTCTAAATCTAATATATACAACATATTTTGCTCATTAAACCATATGTTATTTCATAGTTCTGATATTTTCAGCATTAATGTATAATGTAGAAAATTATAAAAATAAAGAAAAACCGTTGAATGAGAGCGTGTTTTTAAATTTTGACTGGTACTTTATGTCTGGTTTATGGGTGCACAGCATCAAACTGAAGCAGAAGTAGACCAGTAAAACTAAGAAATAAAGTGGAATCATTTTCCACAAGTCATTTATTCGTTGCATGTTGCAAGCACACATACTATAAATCAAGTAGCATACCTTTATTTACCTCAACTGCAAAAAGCACCAAGCCCAATTTGAAACAGGCATACTTAAAAGATTATTTCCATTTAAAAAAAAAAAATTGTTTTAGAATGTATATTTTAAGATAGTAAAGGAAATGAAAGTGTACATTTTGTGTAAAAAGTTTAAAATACACACATTTCAAAGAGTGATAGCACTACTTTAAAAATTCAGAGAAAAATAAGACAATAAATATTTTTCCTCTCAATCTTGTCTTTTTCGAAGACACTGGAAACTTCACACATATACTGTAAGGTTTGAATTTGAAAGCAGCTTTGGCACACCAAGGCCTCTTTAAAAACAAAATGCAAAAAAACAAAACAAAAATGAAAATATCTTAATTTTAGATTTGTGGCTGACTTTGAAGACTCATGCCTCACGGACACCAAAGCGTGATTAGCATATGTTTCCAGCATACAGAATGAATCTGAGGGGGGATATACATACATTAGGAGATGTCCCATTAGCAGCCCGGCAGAAGGGCTGATTTATGTTTTCTGTTGGCATCACCTGACAGGGACATTAGTGTTACAGATGGGGACAGGTGACGTTGTCAGGATCATCAGTCTCCAGGTGACGCACTGCCAAAATGATGTGAGAGGAGCAGGCAGCGAGGATTATGGGTAGCGTCATAGTTGGAAAAAAATCTTTTCGCGGCTGCTCCACTTGCTTTCAGAGCACCTAGTGGAAGATTACCTTGTCAGCATCAGAGGAAAAACACTTCTGCAGCAAGACAAATGACAATTCAATAATTTTGAATGCCTTGAAAGTGTCTCTCTTTTGCAGAACTCAATTACAGTGATAAAGGCAACTAATATAAGTTCACTGGGTACATGCCCAGATGCTGACAAGATTTATGGTATCATGTGAGCTTATGACTTATTCATGGCCTATTATACTTTATGATTGCTATCACTTTGGCATTAAATACAGTTGACATCATACAGCATGGTACTGTATGAAAGGACTGTTTGAAAGATCAAGGTGGATATGTTCCAATGGGAAACTATGCCCATCAAGGAGAGGACATAATTCATGATTCACAAATCACTAAAAAAGGGCAAAAAAAGAATTTGTCTTCCTGCCTGGCCACATGGAGGAAGTGCAGCAAGCTGTAAACTCACAGCTGTGGAATGTAACTATATACATGCTATCAAGTACGATATTTAGGTATAAATTCAAGGTACCTGTACTCGAAAATTCAGCAGTTACACATTTACTCAGGAGTCTGCAGGTACTAATGGCTCAGCAGGTACAGCGTATCTTCCAAGGCTCTTGGCTCACCTGCAAGCTCCTCTGATGGTTAGGCTAGTGACTGGCATGGGTGAAGAAGAGGCAAACTGTAAAGTGGTTTGGATAAAAGCTCTCTATAAATGCAATCCATTCACAGAACTCACAGAAACAAGCTTATTAGCGGTTTAGCATTATTTTGTGAATTTTGTGAATATTTTATTAAGTTACATGTGAGAATCTTGTTATGTCATTATTTCACAGTGTCAGATTATACAACCAAAAGTATTATCATGGTCAGCTTGTCATAGTTTGTCATACTGTATATGTTTTTATTTGATATGTAACCATGGAGTTCTGCAAGGCTCTGTCCTGGGTCCCCAGTACTTTTCACTTTTTACATGATACTACTTGTGACCATCAACTTAACATGTATTAATTTACTCTATCTATCTATCTATCTATCTATCTATCTATCTATCTATCTATCTATCTATCTATCTATCTATCTATCTATCTATCTATCTATCTA
This sequence comes from Argyrosomus regius, assembly GCA_946959425.1. Classification (NCBI taxonomy): domain Eukaryota; kingdom Metazoa; phylum Chordata; class Actinopteri; family Sciaenidae; genus Argyrosomus; species Argyrosomus regius. The sequence goes on along the minus strand of OX336899.1, from coordinate 7,004,390 downwards.
TCTATCTATCTATCTATCTATCTATCTGGCTTTTCGCATGTGTATTTATTTCATCACACACTGCACCGATAAACTCTCGACTCACACATTGTAATATGCTCAGAAATATAGACAAACAGAGGGAGAGTGAAGGGGAGGAGGGGTGTAGTGGCACACAGGGGGAGGGGTTGTGTGCAGAGAATGTGTGTGAGTGAAGGAGAGAGAGAGAGAGGGGAGAGGGAGAGAGAGAATCAAACGCTGGCTGAATTGGGCCCAAATATCCAAGGTTAATTTTGTGAGAAAGCTGCAGTGCCCAGATAAGACCATCCCTGCAAATGAGTTCTGCCTGCCTGGATTACAGCTAAATTTATGCAGCTTTCCTTATCCTTTCACAAGCTCCTCTGAAGTGGCATAATTAACTTGCGCACATAAAATGTGCACATTTTCTGCATGGTGGTAACATTCCTCATTTTACTGCTTTGATTTTTTTTTTTTTTTTGCCCTATTCATGAAGGTACTTTAAATTTTTGCTTTTCCCTCAAGTTTAGAGATTTGTCATTGTAATGGCACAAGATGAGTCTTTCACTACTTAATCATTCTAATTACTCAATGGCTAAATCTCTGCTGTCATTATATTCGGCACAGATACGGCAAATAAACAAACACAGCGCTCCAATTATCCTCAAGTGTGCATGGTGTGGGACTATATACAGTAAAAACAAAAGGTGAAGAGATGATTATGCAAAGCAGATTTAACTACTGACTCATCATTCATGCTTTACATATCACAGTATGTACAAATACAGTACAGTACATGCATGCACACAGCAGGTAAACATGTACATATTAAACTGTTTGACAGTGAAGGAACAGAAATCCCTGATTCATGTCCAGACCCAGAGAAATCCTTGAATCTTCAAAGCACATGCAGTTGAGATGCAAATATGGTAAGCTGCACTTGAGGACAGGAGGATATGCTCTGCTATTACAAAGCTTTTTTTTTTTCTTTCCCATCATGCCCCGGGCTGCTCTGTTTATCTGCCCACACCCGCCCAAAAAAGCTGTCCAAGGAGGGCTTCCTTGGTAGTAGCAGTAGTCCCAAAAACCAGCTCCACCATTTTAATTTCTGTTTCCACTCCTCTATCATCAGCATGTTTAACTGGCAGCCATAACCGCTTGATTAATATTTATCCTGCAGAGAACCAGCTGCAGACACAAACACACACACGCACCAAACAATAAAAATATCTGATAGCTAATAGAGCGCAGGGAAACATTTAGTTTGTGGTGGGATCTTTCAGAAAGGAAGAGTGATGTGTGCTTCAGGGATTGTGAACGTCTGCTCCATGTGGAAAAATGGATGACAAACAAGTCATGACGTCAGGTTTACCTTCCATATTCTAAGAAACATTAGGATCCACTATGTCAATTGCTATAAGACACTGAAATGATTCAAAAATCAGTACTGAATCAATGAATTATGACCTCGCTAAACAACAATTTCTTTTCAAGCACAGAAAAAACTACAGCTCCCATGAAAAACAGCATGGGTACTTGCATCATCTTAATTTGATTTTGTCCATTTTCCTAAAATTCACTTCCAGTTGTAATCTAAAAACCTGCTGTTATTACAGACATGTCTGAGCTAACCATAGCCCCTCGACCTGTTTCTTCTGTCGAGCCTTGACATTTAGCCCGTGAACGTCTAGGGCTTATGGGAAATGGTGTTTGTTAAAGGCTGCTAAAAACACAATATAAGATTGTTTTTCAGCAAACTCCCATATTTACCTAGTTACACTGCACATTATTGAGAAAAGCCATGCTCCAAAGTTTGATTTTTAATTTATTTATATTTACATTCAATAAGGAGCCTTTACCAGGTTGTGTCCATGCACATCTCTGAAACATAAAGTACCATACCAGGGATTTTTGCACACGTTTGCACATGTACAAATCATGCTTACATCACAGCTAACTTGTCTGGAAATTATGGCTTAGTGTTTTAGATTTTTGGACACAGCTGGGCTAATGCAAGGAGCACCAGTGTACTGTAAGGGCGCATGTAAGGAACCAACCAAACAAATTATTTGGCAGAGGTAAAAATGTCATCCATGGCATCAGTGAACTGACACCTCCACAAGTCTTTTACACTTGTGTGTTTTGTGTATCATGAACAGTACACATCAGTCTATTGTCAGTGTATTATAATGCAGTTCTCCTGGAAGGACAATTCACAAACATACAAATGTATTTAAATCACATTAGCCTGGAAAGACCAAAGGGATTTGACAAACAGAACAAATTAACTATTACTTTGAAACTAATTAGCATTCTTCTACAATCACCTAATTATTTTGTACTTATTAAATTAGGATGCATGTTTGTCATCAAGATGAACATCTTTGTGCTTTCATCTGGGGGTGGTCATTTTGTACCTCATTTTAGGGACGTCAGGGAGACTCCAGGAACAGCAGCATGTCAAAACATGAACATATAACTGAGCTTTAATTAGGCTCTGCTAGGTATTCAATAAGAAATAATTAAACATGTTAAGCAACCTTTTCCATGGCAGTCATTTTGGTTTGTCATAGCAGGAAACACACAGATGTACTTAATAACTTTAATTAATAAGGGCTGTGTTCTATTTCTATTTGGTTTACTGCCATTACTGACACATGTCAGTGGCACAGAGCCATTGTTGCTATCCTTTGTTACACCAGTGATTTGTCTTAATACCGACACACATTAGCGGTGCACAGCTGTTGTGTCCACTGTTGCTGGCTAACATGTACGTCGCCATGTACATCGACATTTGGAGACACTTTAACACTGAATATGGATATCTTTCAGATTCTGGGGGGGGATCTCATGACGTGTCCGGTCAGTTTCATAACTGGTATGAAGCTGAGACTGAGGCTATTATCCAAAACCACCGGTCATAATCACTTAGACAAATCAGGTAAACAGACCCAACTTGCTTGGCATTGCTTTATAGGTCAATGCTTGCAGTGGTAGTATTAATTTGTGAAACAGACCTCACATTTACAGCAGACCTTCAATACAATCAGGGATATCTGAGGGGGAAAATGGGATAAATTACCTCATAATTACAATGAAACCCTACAAATGTCCAAGAGTAGCGCCGGACTCTTTGGGGACTTCCTTCAGTGGGACAAACAATACACAGAGCAGCATGAACAGCAAAGACATAAGCACAACTTTATAAAAATGAGTTTTCAGTTTTGATTTTAGGAAATGTAGATAAATGTGAGCAGAAATACACACTGACATTTACTTGAGTCTAGACCAAAGTGCTAAATGAATGCGAGGGCAACATCATTTAATGCTATCAACTGACTAAAACTTAAAATGAACTGAAAGCCAATTCAGGGAAGCTTCAATTATTATATGATCTCTAGTCTTTGTTCTTGTCAGGAGTCTGGCAGCAGCAGCATTCTGTACGAGTTTGGGACAAGAACGACCTTTACCATCGAGACAGGAAACGAGAGTTTTTGTAGACACTTTGGGAATTAGTGTGTCGATCCTTGAATGTTGATTATGGCAGAATACAACGCCACGTGACAAAATTTTGGTTGAGACAGGAGGGTGGAGATCAAGAATGAAAAGAATTGTGGTTGAGTCTTCTGATATAACCTGAGCAAAATGATATTTTGAAAACAAATTGCACCAAAATATGAATAACTTTTGATTATACGTTTTATTTAAGATTGTAACTGTTGTATACTCACATTATTATAATTTGAGGGTGAGCTTTACCATCATTATTGGCACTTCAGTGATGGTAATGATGCCAATAATGATGGGAAAGCACACCCTTGAATGTAATATTGCTTAAATGGAAGACTTCTAGTAACCTTGATACACATGTGACACATACAGTATGTTACATTACAATAAAACCGGACAAAATGGAACAAGTCCTAAAGAAGTTATCACCATAAAAGGTTTTCTTCCTTGGCGTAAACTTGTTTATTCATCCATTCTTCTTGCGGATGTCTTACAGTGTTGAGGCTTAAAGCTTCAGCCTCTTTGCAAGAGCACTACACACATGGAACCTCATAGAAGTGAATACTTACATGCTGAATAAATCAGATATAAAAGATATAACTGAAAAGGAAAAATTGTTCTTTAGAAATTAAACCTGCGGCGCCATGCTTTGTCCCACACTGTCACTATGGTAACAATATAATTAGTGAATGTGCTCTATCACTGTCAGCAAGACTGGACTGAAATTAATTTCCAACATTTCACAAATGAGTTGATGAGCTTGAGATGGAATGGATTCTGTTGGTTTGGACAGATAAAAGCGCTGCTGATAATGGAGATGATTTCTGTTCATAATTCAAGGTTCAGCGCTATACAGGATCCTGCAGAAAGAGCGTCCACATCCTGCGCTGCCGCATGAGCAAACTTGGCGTGGTTATTCTCCAGCAGGCATATACCAGCCGTTTTCATCAAATAACTTCCACCATAATCTTTTCAATCATGTATGCCTTGCATGTTGAATGAAGGTTGAGGATTACCGAAACCTTTGTTACAGCTCTTAGCGTGGAATAACTGTTAAAATTCACAAAGCCTAAATTACTTTTTTCCCCCCGTATCTGACGTGATGATCTGTACTTGCATCAACTTCTTGCCAGACAGAAAGGCGCTTTGTGCTTAGCAAAGTCTCAATCACGCCTCATTGTGATGATTTTCTGTGTAATCCAGCAATTTTCACAATCCGGATTATTTTATCATCTCCTACATGATAAACAGACGCAAAAATAAAGTCAGATTTAATTTACACGATCCAGGCCAGAAATAATCACCTCAAACCTCATTTATGAATCTGGATTCATGCCCTAGTTTTTGCCAAATGCAACTTTTTGCCAAAGCATTGGTATGTCGGTCAGTTTGATTGCAACTTATTTGATCCTCAGTCCTTTCCTTCATCTTACCCGACCCAGGACAAATGTTTTCCTTAAAGGTCCAGTGTGTAGGAGTTAGTGACACCTAGTGGTAAAGTTGTAGATTGCAACCAAATAAATACTTTCCCACGCCTCACCCCGTCCTTCCAAGTATGTAAGAAAAAGCCACATTAAATTCACATTAAAAGCAAAAGGCCAAATCTAGATCAGTGTTTGGTTTGTCTGTTCTGGGCTACAGTAGAAAAATGGCTGTTCAAAATGGCGGACGCCATGGAAGAGGACCCACTCTCACTGTAGATATAATATTCCTGCCAAAATAATAAATACTATCTAAATAAACCTATTAGCTATTTCCTGTGGCCTGTGGCCAATCGAGAACTGTAGGTGGGATTAAACATGACCCATGGTTAGTATGCCCTGATGTGTGTGTGGGGCAACTCTTACAATGTCTTCTGGTTTGGATTTACAATCTTGTACCTTCAGTACCTTCACCATGGGCACTTACCCACTGAAAATTTGGATGCAGGTGGCAATTGTTGCGAATATAATGTGATTGCATGAATATTTAGTCTGTCTGGATATGAAAAGAAGGTCCTTTTTTCCTGACTTCACTACTAAGAATGTTCTTACTTTCAGATGGATCCCCACATAGCCTTTCAGTGCATGTCCAGTTGTCACAGTCTTTTAGCTTCAGAAACGACTTCAGAACGACTTTAATGAGGAAACAGCTGCCATTAGGACGGCAGCTGATTTAATTAAAAGTGTATAATCTGTTTGTGAGAGACAGATTGTGATTGCTCATGTACAGGTTATTGTCAAGGTTGATTTTTTACACGAATCTCAAGATGGAAGGAGGAGTGAGCGTGAATATGGAGTCGATGAATTAAATGTAGATATTTCCCCGCTGTATTTCTTATTTTATTTTTATTAATAGTGTCTCATTTTATGTTTTTTTAAAATTATTTTTTGCATCAATCTGTGAGTCAGTTACACAAACATACGATCCATTCTGTGTGAAAAGCTTTAGTCACGAAACTAAAATGCGCCAATGTGATGGTCCGCGACATTTCAACAAATCTGTTCGCTGACCTCTTTGAGTTGCTTATTATTATTGTTTGCCAAATAAAACTTCACAATGACACTCACAGTCCATGTATTTCAATATGCTGTAGTTGTGATCAGTGTGAGATTGCAGCGTGGAGGGATTGCAGGGTTTGCCAACTTCCACGTCTGAATGTCCCCTGATGAATAGTACTCCATTATTAAAACTACCAAGCACATTTTCTTTCTCTCCTGCAATCAGGACATTGATTGCAGGACAATGGATGTGTTTGATTGAGACATAATCAGACACTTCACTAATTCGACTTCAAAGGAAAATCAGCAGCATGCAGACATGAGGTAAAAATCACACGGTAGTCCAAGTCCTTCTTCTAAAGAGGTCAAAGCTGTCTCTTCTTAAAACGAACTAACTGTGGTCACAAGTTTAGTTATATGACACACATTGGTCCTGACAACATTTCTAAATGAATAGAAGTGATTTAATTCGGAGTTTTAAAATGTGGCAGTCTCTCCCAGCATGCACTGGGACATTTTTTGGACAGGTAATCTACAGAAAGTGTGTTTCTAACTGTGAACCGTTTGACTTGATGTGCCTTGCGTCATATGTACGTCTATACTTATATGCGGTATGTATATACAGTACAGACCAAAAGTTTGGACACACTTTCCCATTCTCTTAAATGAGAAAGTGTGTCCAAACTTTTGGTCTGTACTGTATATATATATAATTGTGGGATACTCTCAGCACTCTGGTCTTTTCTAAACTCCTCATGAATCCTTTATATCCTTTATATATCTCATGAAAAGTGGCTTTGAAAGAGAAAGGGTGTAAAATGGGACTCTATTCATACAAATAACTACTTAGTCGCCAATCTATTTTTTATTTTTTTTACAGTAACAATATACTTGCCCAGAACTGTAAATTGCTGCTTTTAGTTGAAAAATGCAACTGAATTTAAGTATTTTGTTCATGCTGGAGATGGGGAGTGATTAACGCCACAGCAAATCCACACAGACACTCATCTCCACAAATATTACACAAAACACCAGGGATGTCTCGATCGAGTGTTTTTGGCCCCGATCCCTGTGATTTGTTCATTTTCTAACAGACGCTACAGGAATACTGCAGGCAGCAGTGCCTCTCTATGATTCTCTCACTCTTCTGTCACTACAAGTTGCTATTTGTCACTTTGATCACAAAGGTGACAGCACTCTATGATGGTACTCTAGTATATGCTACAATATAGCAGATCATTTATTATTTATATGTTAGAGAATATTATAGGTCCAAGATGAAACTGACAAAAGGGTAAGACTAAGAGGAAAAAGGCTCCATAGATTTGTCAAAACTGCTATTTCATAGCCATGGTTGGAGCTAATTTATACAAATCTCAGTCAGAAAAAGGATCAGTGAGTCATGCAGACTAGACCAGTGGGTCTTAACCTTTTAGAGTTGCGTTGCCCCCAAAATAATCAGGTTAGTGTTGTTACAAATCCTCCATGCCTGACCGAGAATGTTCAGCGATTAGTGTAATAAACCACATGAAAGCTACCAAACTTAGTACAGGAGGACCATTGCGTTGCCCACAGACAGAACAACAACTAATTTGATTTTGGTTTTAATTAGTGCTTTTCAGATTTGCTGAAATAACAGCACCTTTACAGTCAGCAGTCAACATATCTGCTTTAGGCCAAAAGAACAATAACCACGCCTGGTAACATGTATAAAAACATAGTATATAGCCCACAGTGTAAAATGTTTTTGAGTTCTTGTCCCTGGTGTTGAATATCATTAAAGAGTGAAGAGCTGCTGTCTGTCTCTCATTCTGTGCTGCTTGCCACAGTATGTTATTTTATCTTACTCTCTACAACCAATTGGCGACCCATGGAAATGATCCTGTGACCTCCTTAGAGATCTTGACCACCAGGTTGAGAGCCGCTGGACTAGAATAACATATTCAACAAACAAAAACTATAAATTTACAGTCATGGTTTTGCAGAGAAACACTGTTATTTTACAGACCTTCCCTGAATTATCATCTAACAAGCACTTCAACACACTTCACACATATCAGGGCCCAATATCTTGCTCAGTGACACTTTGACTGGACTGGGGGATTTGGGAATTAAACCAGCGACCCTCCAATTACTAGACAACTCGCTCAACCACCTGAGCCAGAGCCACAGCTGTCCTGTAACACAAAGCATTGTTTTCCCGACGTTACGCTTCCTCATTTTACTTTTGCAGAGCAGTGCAGCTTTGTTAGACTATGTATTGCGTCTGATGTGATGAAAAAAGTTCGCTGAATTTGTATCCAGAAAAAGTAAAGCTAATAAGATTTTAAATTACAAAGAAAAACTTTAAATTGTTAGTATGGACATAAACATTTATATAATGAGCCACATACTTAATTACAGATAAATACTGTCATTTTACATAAATATGTATGTAATTTAAGAAGGTAGTAAAAATACTGTATAAATAATATAATATGTCATTTTTCTGAACAAAAATGTGAAATAACAGTAATTTGCCAATAACTGTTGTGGTTGTTAATTTCCAGATAATGTTTGTAATTTTACAGAGTTTTGAATTCTGTTAAAAAAACAGAAAAGTACTGTAAAATTGTAGTTATTTTCCATAATTTTATGATTTCTACTTGATCCAACTACTTAATGCTCTGATTCAAACCTATAAAACTAAAACAATTCCTACTTTGGAATGAGATTTTTGACCTTCCAGTGACAAATGTAAGTATCAGACACTTCAAACTCCAGATTTGGCCCCCCCCTGTTCGATAAACCAGCCATGGTGTTGGAGGAAACCCATGAACAGGCTGTACAGACACCGTCCTAAACATTACAAGACTCTTTTATCACCATTAAAGATGATTCTGTAGTGTTTGGCTTTCCTCAGAGCATAACGCACCAGCAGCACAGTCATCATCAAGCAGGTAGTCGCAATTATTATCAGAGAGAAATTCCTTGAAGACACTACACGCAGATTGATGTTAATCAGCGAACACTGATGGTGTTATATATTTATTTAGTAAATCTTCAAATTGGCCTTGAATCAAGGAGTACTTGGCAACTTATAATCAGCCCAGTGTGTCTGTAACCTCTAAAAATTAGCCTGCGCTAATTAACGCCTAAAAGCTTTAATTTGTTTTGCAACAATTCCAGAGCTGTGTGCATACAAAACAGAGTGGCTCACCAGAGGCCGTCTCATTCACAACTCCTTTGCTCTTTTTTAATTTTGATTTTGTCGTTGTTGTGGAAGAGGAGAAGGCTCCCTATGGACCTTTCTATCACTACCTACATGCGCTCTCTGCGACCAGCCACAAAATACAGCAACAGCTTGTAGGTAATTGATCAGGCAAGTGAACTGTAAAATATTCATTTTCTACTTCAACAGCCAGATAAATCTCTAGGGAGGGTTTGGGGAGGACGCTGGTGGAAATATTGCTTATGCACCACGAGGTAGGAGCTGCAGCAGCATGATGGTGAGGGGCAGATAAGAGGGGAAGCGTCGCCGGGTTCGGGTGTAGCTGCCAGTGATGGCCAGTCATGCAATTCCCTGCTTGGCTTTAGACCAAGAAACCAAATCCCCCTCTACAGCCCTGGATTTCATGCTGCAGAGCTGAGGGGAGCTCGGTCTGCAACCTCCATGGCTGGCAGGCTAAAGAGCTGATTCCTGCCCCAGTCTGCCTGACCTGTTTTTGTGTATTGTTGCTTCAAACACACACAAACACATGCGAGACAGCCACTTCAATTCACTGATTGTGTGTGTGTGTGTGTGAGAGAGAGAGAGAGTGTGTGTGTGTGTGATTGACACTTAAGCAGAGGGGAAAACAGCAATTTTCAAGGCTCTCCTTTTATTTGTCAATGGAATTTATCAATGAGGCAGCCAGTGAAACAGATGAGACACAAATCCATGTCCCTCAGGCTATAATGATAAAAAGGTCACAGTGTCAGAAAAGAAAGGTTATTTAAAACATGTTTTTTTTTTTTTTCTGACATTCTGATTGATCCATCTCGGTGAATTCATATTTAATCCACGTTAATCTATATATGCTAATGTGTTTGATCAACAGCAAAGGAGCTAAATGTTATGAGCCTTTTGTTCTGACCTTTTGCTGCATCTAGCGGGTGTTCAAACCTCTCTTCACACACACACACCCACACACACAAAATGTGTGCAAAATATGTGTAATTTCACACAAATGCACTTCCAGTCTTCCTCCAGTCTTGTGCTCTATACTTCATATTTTGATATTGAGGAAAGGACGCATCTTTCAGTTCTTTCACTATCAAAAATCCCACATTAATGTAGTATTCAGTAGTAAATATTCATGCAATGAATATTAGGCATTAATAGTGGTGGGAATACAAATCATTTTAGCCATGCAAACAATTCTCAAAGTACAGGAAGTCCCTGTTTTAGATCCATCTTTATGCAGAAATCCCACATTTTTTAGGCATATTTGTTTCAGGATACAAGGGCCTCTGTCAAGATAAAAATGAGATAACTGCCAGAGAACAGAGAAATTAATCTCTCATTTATGTACAACCTTGTGTCAAGTACCTTCTTAACATCACCAGCAGCTATGCGTGAAAGGCTATGGTCAAGTGTTTTGTTGTTTTGTGCTCGGCGCTGCATCTGCTGCAACAGCTGGAGGGTCCGTGTACGCAATATCTTGACTATGATGTCATGATTAATGAGGGCACAGAGATTGTGGCTTAGCGGACACATACAACCACAACCAAGATGGCGCATATGGCATACCTATTCTTTATGGTTATGTTTACCTGTGTAGCTCCTTGTTTTTTCTGCCTGTACTGTACATTGAGAGCAACCAGAGTCAAATTCCTCGCGTGCATACACACACCTGGCCAATAAAGTGAGTCTGATTCTGATTTATTTCCTGTTTCCATCTGACAGTCAGCATTTATTTCTTTGAACCAAACCATTATGTTCCTCTAACTATAACCCAGACATTTTAATCCAAACCATGTTTGGGTTTTTGAGCTTAAACATAACCAAAACTTAATCATAGTGGTGGCAGATCAGATCATCCTTAAACAAGCGATTTGGGAAATGACAAATGATGTGTACCTGTTGCTACGGGCACCAGACTTCAAATATATAGAAAATATAAGCGTAAATTTCCAATGAAACAAGCCTGCACTACTTTAATTTCACAATACAAGACAATTGGAGATCTCAAAGCCAACAAATCATCTGGTGATGGCCGCTAACAAACGTACGCCTCTTACTTTAAACACATGCCTTACCTGAAAAACTGCTTTCCCCCATTCTTCTCTGCAGTGAAACAAACTGGATATATAGTGAATCACTTGTGAATCACTTAGCTTTGCAAATCATTGAAAATGGATGTCTGGAGTATCATTATATGGTATGACAGTGTTGAGAAGCACACGACATCTGCATGTCACCACCCTAAAGACTTTGGATTGGTCCTGTAACGCCGTTACTGTTTGTTTCTATTCAGTTTTAGCAGTGAACACTGGCAGGAAGTCCCCAGTCTCTACTCAATGAAGCTGGTTAGTTTGGTATTACTTGGTCCACATGTGAACAATTCAAACCATGAGAGGGAGGAGGAGGAGGAGGAGATAGTCACATGACAACACACGAGTCTCAGCTGCATGTCACTTTGATATTTGAAATAAAAAATAAAAGAAAACACTAAATGGCGACATGCTATGCATGTGAAGCAGTGGGCGGTGTTAGTCGGACTGGGAGGCCCTCACTGAGCTCACACATGCTTTTATTGCTGCGTGTGAAGTGCTTTGCTAAACACTTTATAGTCTGCTAAAAAGACGACGGAATGCCCAACTCATAGTGCCGGAGCAGAGCAGTGTGTTTGTAATTAAGTAGTTAGAAATCAAAGCAATATGTGGAATGATTAATATTTAATAACATGGAGTTTTTATGGCTCGGTTAATTGAATACCTTATCTTTATTATGCAGATGCTTCATAAATATGAAATATTACACATTACAGATAGCTGCTCTTGAAAACCCCACTGAAGCATTTAGAAATATAATTAAGCTTAGCAAAAAATAAACCCTAAACTTTTTCCTCTTTGCAATTTTTTTCCTCTGGAAGCTTTATCTACAATGAACCTACATCAACAAAATAATAAATAGCTGTGGACTCGCATAGAATGTAACGTTCTTCATTGAGCAAAAAAACAAAAACAAACTTATTTTGTTATTGCTTCCCTTCCTGTTGCAAAAAAAAAAAAAAAAGTATTTTGTCTTTTATTCTTTAAAGATCAATGTAAGCTCTCAGAGAGGGTTGATTAATCGTGGGATTACGTCTGAGCTCAACCGTTGAATATTTCAATATAAAATGTAATCTTGTCATTGTTTGCTGCTCTGTGGTCAGAGCAGGCACGCTGGATTTGAGGAGTCCAACAGTGATCGCCTGCAGTGGATTACTCAAATCCATGCACAGTATTAAAGCTGAATGGTTCACACACCTATACGCTTCTATGTACAGTATGTTTAAACAAACAGGCAAGCGAACTGTAAAATATTTATCTTCAGTTTGGGTTAAGCCCAAGAATGTAATGTTTGGATCGACTGACTGCGGTGACAAATGTGTCAGAAATTAGTGTTGTGTAGGGCATTGGTTACCAACCTGGAGGTCCTGACCTCGACTAGGGGTCACCAAAGCTTGAATAAGATATGAAATATGCATAAAATATAGTCAGGGGTCGACAGTTTACTCAATACGCAATGGTCCATTAAAGCAATATTGCGTAGAAATTGGTATATTTGTGATTTAGTGCCCCCAGTTTAAGTCATAAATATGGACAGATGTACATGTGAATTTGCTTGTTTTCTTCTTAGCTTCCTCGGTCAACATCCTCTTCGGTCTCTTTGCATCTGGCATGCTCTGCCTCTGATGATCGGAATCACTTCCTGTCAGCACCCCCCACCATGGGCCTGAGCCCAGCTAACAAACTGAGCTAACATTAGCTAACAGCAACTAAAGTTCAGAACAGTTTACCGTCCATCAGAAAACTCTGTAAATCACACAGAGTTGAGGAAGAATAAAATGTGATGTAGTTTCACCAAAGTCAAGTTAAAATAATTAGCATGAATACTAAAAAACTTTTGATGTACACTAAAACAATTTTCAATGCTATTTTCAAGGTTTATATGGAGTTTTCCGTTTTACGAACGGCTCTAAAGATAAAGGATGTTCAAAATTGTAGATACTGTAAAATTCTTTTCAGACAAACTTTTTTCGATTTTGGTTGGTTGGTTGGTTGTGAAATGTTTTGCTGACTGCCCCGTCTTTCCCAAGTTTCTACCACTACACTTTAATACTCCCCAGAAGATGAACACTATCCAGGTTAGAATGAAATATTTCTTTCTTGGGCTACTTTCAAGCCAAAATGTCACTTTTACTCTGAGATATTTGTTGGCGAATTGTTATGAAATTTGCTGAATCCATTCGTTCTCTCCAGGGGATAAAAACTTTTGATTTAAATGACTATTCTTCTAGCAACACACTCTGGACAAACTTAACATTTTTAGGCCTTGTTGAAATCAGCGTGACACCACACAAAAGTGTTTTGTCTGTGCTTTTATACTTTTAGATTTTGTTATTCTTATTCAGAAAACATGAAAAGTCTGCAGTGTTTTGGGTGGAAACCTCCCTGGAACAAGGTTCAAACTAGAGAAACTAAAACTCTCCACTAAAAGCCACACTAATGAAATTTTTCAGGTGGCTTAGAGACTTAGAGTGCAGGTTTTATAAACTGTTGTGATAAATCCCTCTACATCACACACTGCTATGATTTATCTGGTTGGGAATCTGATATACAATATACTCACTAATTGTGGATTCTTCTCAGAGATGAAGGAAGAGTTTTGGGAAAAGCACAACACTGGTCTGATACACGGTATAATGTGAATATGAAGGAGGCAGAGCAGTAAAGGGAACAACAGGTCCATGGGCAGTGGTATCCGTTTCCATATATGTGCAGTCCATGTATAGGCAGTTGGCCATATTACCTGAGGTAGTAGCAATCCCCTTTGCCACAGCTCCTGCAGGCTGATGGATCAGAAGTGAAGATACACCTCCTGAAGGGGTGAGGAGGAAGTCCTCCCACTCATTCTACCCCTCTAACCTGCAGCACAGTGGCCCGTGGTGGGATTTTGACCATGCCTTGGTGATGCATGAACCAATATGTTTGGAGGCTGCACCTCGACTGCTTCAGATAACAGTAAGAGTGGAGGATCAAAGTCAGAAGAGCCTGGGATTTTATTATCTATGACGAAATGATAAACTGTCTCCGCTTTGGTAAGCAACAGCAATTGTTTAAAAAGTTTATGGAAAACTATGTATCAGCCAAAAGCTAATGTCAGACTGATCGTTTTGGACCTGATGAGGGCAGTACAGACTGAGTGCTGTGGATGAAATACTTTCTGTAGTCTCATAAAGAACTACAGTTTATTGCATCTTGGGATTTATTTTTGTTGCACTTACCATTGGCTCTGAAGTACTTCAAACTTTGGCTATATTGTTGAAAATGGTAGAGAGGGATGCCCCTGATCAGGAACTACTAACGGAAAACAAGAGATGAGAAGAGTCTGGATTGCTTTGAGAGAACGGTTGGCAGAGCCAAGCGTCATTCATTGGAGGAATGTGATGGACGTGAGGTAACACTATATCTCTATAACAATTGATCAGAAGATGGACTGATTAACAAAAATCAATGTCCAAATAATGAGTAGCCATTAACATCAATGTTTGTTGGCAAGCTATTGCTAAAGCTAATTCTAGCTACATGATAGTGTTTGGTTATTAACTTTACAAACATGAATTCAATGAACCCTCAACACAATATTCTGGTCATTGATGGGTGGCCTTGGTTTCATAATGACTTGTTTAGGACTCAAACATTTAAGTTGTCTTAAGTTGGGACTTGCTGGTGTTGACTTGGGATTTCATAGCCAAGAGTCTTTGCTTTCTAAACCTTATGATAGGCAATGATCTGGATTTTGAAGGTATCAACCAGAACCACAATAAAACATCTGGTGTTTTTTGGTGTTTTTCGTCACTGCCACCTATCCTTTGATATGTGTTTTTGTGATGAATTCAAGCCTCAGCATTTTCAAAACCCCCCTCAGTCAAGTCACATGATGACCTCTCTTCATGGAACAGTGACAGACAGCCTGTTTTCCCTCCACTTCTCTCCTCTTTGCCATAAGCTGTCATGTCAGTCATTTTGGCTGAAGGCCCCTCGGGTTCCCCTGAGGTTCTCACTATAATGTGACACGATGGCAGACATTAACCTGGAATTAAATCTTAAAGGTAAGATGGCAACAGGGATTTGTGGCTGTCACAGAAGCTTACAGGCGATGTGGTGCATTTTTTTTTATTTTATTTTATTTTGCAGTGAGGGTTGGGAGGGAGGGGGGGAGAATGTAATTAACCTCCTCGGTGGGGGAAATTCTATTACAAGCTCCTATTCTGCCATGCAAAGTGTGGTGCGGGGAGATGTCACAGGCCGTCAAGCAGAAAGCCAGGGCTGTCTGCATTTTAAACCAAACTTCCAATTTTCTCCCCCTATCTTTCTTCATTCTCACTGAAGCTGGAAATTGAGTATGGCACACTTATGTGAAGAGGGAGGGAGGGAAATAAAAGGTAAGCTGCTTTTCAGGAGTTTAACAAGTTATTTATTCAATCTACATTACCTGTGTGTTAGTATGGGAAAAGCACTGGAGGTGTTTGTTCTTTCTGGAGCACCCGGGAATGTATACACCCCCAAAAAGTCTTGAACTGTCAAAAACTCTTGTCTTGATAAGTGTGTCATTGATCCAACTCCACTCTAAATCACAAAAGCCAACCTTTGAAAAACATTGCCAAAATCATTTTTAAATGTATTGTTAACTTTTTTGAATATTCAAACAAAGAAAAAAGGGAAATGTAGCCACCGCTTGGTGGGCAGACCAAATTTGATGGATAGCTGAGCCAGTATGGAGCACCAAAACACAATGTAAACTAACCCCAGTTTGTGGCTCACATGTTTTAGCATGCATTTGGGTCATGGAGGTTTCTCTAAAATTAACTAAAAACCCAGGAGTGGGTTTACAAATCTTATCACTGTTCTAAAAGTATTTCGGGAATCTCCAAAGAGTCTTCTAACCATCTGGATGGAAACAGATTTCGTTCACTGAATGATTAACATGTTTCCCAAGTTGCGCCTCTGTTTCTGAAAAAAAAAAAAAGACAGCAGCCTGACATGTACTTTTTTTTCTCCAAACATTGCCAGTTAATTATCTTATAGAGAAAACGATGCTAATAAATTAGAGGCACAAACAGGGCGTAAATATAAAAATAAATCGTGCAGTTAACTGTACCTTACAAACCAGAAAAAGACTGTTTTGGTAACAGTGGTATAAAGGCATTTACGTTTTTAGACATTTTGTATCTATCCAGTCTGCAAACTGACTTGGGATGCTGCGAGAGCGACGAAACAAGTCTCCTTGGACCAAAGAGCACACTCCAAGGTATAACACAAGACTTGTTTATAGAAAAGAAAAGCTCAACTTAATGAACTTGAACTCAATCTAAAATAGTAAGTCCACAATATGAAACAGTTCACTGATGACTGTGTAAACATAGATCATTTCTGGTGGTTGCATGGTTTTCATCGGACAGTGATGATTTGTTTCTTGTTGTGTCGCAACTTAAGAAACTACTTACTTGGTCGGGGTGAGGGAAAGATTGTGATTTTGAATAAAAACTATTCATGGTTAATAGGTCATGGTTAAAAGAACCTAATACTGTCTGTTGGTAAAAAAAAGTATTTGCTTAAAGAATAGAAATCAAATCAGTGTTTGATTATATCCTCACATGACAATATCTGGTGATCTGTCTGCCAGAGAATCCTCAGAAAGCCCTGAGTGAATGTCCACCATTACATTCCTCTTCATCCGGAGAAATTAGCAGATGTGTTCAGCATTGTTTTGCAAAGTGCTTTTCACATTCCTGTCTTTCAGCTTTGGATGGGAAGCTGAGCGTTGAAAGACCACTTTACACTGAGAACAGCATGAGTATTAGAAAGGGAATTAAAAAGGGTGGGTTTAATGGCCTCAAGAAAATTGCAGGCCACATGAGACCCCCCTTTGGTTCTGCTTCCCTGGAGCTTTGACTGACAGCTCCGGTGCCGCAATTGTGTCGTTCCCCTGCCAGCGGAGGCTGCTTTGGCTCTACGTTTATGGAGGCATCTACAGAGAGAAGGACTATCTGTGACAAAAGCGGCTCTTTGTGCTACACTTCCTGGCACTTCCCGGGACAGATGTACCATTCACCTCCCAAAATCAGCAGCCATGTTGCAAATTGTTACCATTGTGAGGAGTCACAGCAACCAGGGACATAGTGGAGGGTAAACTTGCAAAGACGCCAGTTCAGCCATCTTTGTATGGAGGAGGAGTGGGAGTAAAACTGGGCTGCATACAGATACAGCAGTCTGCCACCTTGAAGCTGCACCCATTAACTTTTCTGCTGTTAAATTAAGAGATGTTCTAACACAGACACATGTGCCCTTCAGACCTATGGATGCATGCGCATGGGCACACAGGGAATGTGATATAAAGCCCTGCCAACAGTTTCAGAGTTTCACTGATTGACAGGTGGTGATGATGCTTCATGAGATACAAAAAGCAGGGGAGAAGAAGACTGCGAAAACACGGATGTAAAAGATGCAAATTTCAAAATGTGAAACGAAAATCGACCTTGCAAAAGGGGGGAAATGCATTGAACATGTTTGTTAAGCCTTGAGGATGGAGAGTAACACTGAATATAAACAAATTTCTTGCTTACAAAGAGCAAATTTAAAGACTTTGATCACCGCAGGCATGCAGCACCTACCATCGAGAACAATGTCCTTTACTACCCTAATCTTAATACATTTCATAATTTTGTATTCAAGATGGCAGACTCTCTCTCTTGTCTCTGGCAAGCCTGAAGCTTGGAGGCATGTTTTGCGATGACAGGGTGCAAACATGCCTCCAAGTGGGCGGAAGGTGAGTTTGTGGGGTTGTGGGGGTCAAAAAGGGGCCCAACAACACATTTTTGCCCTCGGGGGCCCTAACAGGTTAATCCAGCCGTGATGTCTCCTGATGTAAATGACAATAAGTCATTGTGTTATTACACAGATTTCATCTTTGTGGAAGGTTAAAGCTCTGCTTTTTTGACACTATAACAGTCAGCAATATCTGGTTTGATTTAATTACTGATGTGTTTACGGCTATTTCCTATTTGGAGGCTGCAAATGTAGCTTCCTTTGATTTTAAAATCCCGATGCAAAATCAATAACTCAATCCTCAAAACTAAAAGAAGAAAATACAAAGAAACAAAGTGAAATAATACAATGCACAGGATGCATAACTGAGCACGCTTTAAAAATGTAAATAAAGCTAATTTGTTTTGTGGTGTGTGTGTGTGTGTGTGTGTATGTGTGTGTGTGTCAGGGCAGACGGTGAAGCGTGAAGCGGCTCGGATGGGTAGCATCTGCATAGCGATCCTGCCTCTATTTATGCAGTTATGAGACTAGATGTGAGTATAAACCACATTAGACTTCTCCCAAGCAGGAAATATCCCGGGTGTCAGCCTGCATTCTGTCAGTGTTCTCACTGATTGCTTCCTACATTTCATTATGCTAAATGCGGCTTTTTACACATGCGGCGAGGAGTGTTTTATAGGGAGGACGGCCAGGAGACGCATCCTGGGAGCGTCTGAGCATGCCAGCCATGAACAGAGAGTGTCCCCAGCCAGCTGCTTATTGTGAACAGGTTTTTAAAAGCTTGTGACAGGGTGAACTGCAACAGCAGACAACCACATCATCCTCAGTCCTCCTCCTGCAATTCCAGTGGTTCAACAAGGCTGAAGACAAAGCCTCTGAGATCAGTTTGGCAGAGGGACGCCGAACGTATCTGCATTCTAAACCTGCTGTAGGAAATCCCCCCTTGGCTAGCTTAAGCTGCACAATAAAACAGGACAAAAGAGGAAGGCAGTAAATTAGTTCAATCAGCTTAGAGTGCATCTATTGCTGCTGTCATAATGACACTATTAAGTATGGAAATTTAGGCCAGCGCTTAAATTCAATTGGACTCTCTGTAAATATAGCAAAGTTAAAACTGGCTGTCAATTTCTCCCCCAAAGGCCGTATTACAAAAATGATCCAAAACAAATAGGAGGTTCTCTGTGTGATCAAATATCAACGCCAAGAGAGGGGGGGGGGGGGTTCATGGGAAGGCAGGCAGGCAGGTGTCCTCCGGGTACGTCACATGACCCATTAGCTCTTGGCAATACAGAAACCCTTCAATTGGAACAGGAATTAGGAGCTGCCAAATAGAGGACTGGACTAATGTCAGGCTAGGCCACAGATGCTTCCATGCAGCGGATGTCTGTCATTTTGTGGCCGTCTCTACATTTAGGCGGCAGAGGGAGTGAACGAGACGCTCCCGCTGACATGCTGCTCCTCGCCACGTCCAAGTAGTTGGCTGTTTGATCAGGCATTGCAAATAAAACCTTTTTTCTGCTGCTGCTGCTGCTGCTGACATTTGGAGTTTTGGAAGGTCACAATTTGAAAGAAATCTGTCAATATGGCTGATGTGTTCTTCCTCTTCTATGAAAGCTTCAACCTGGAGATCAGTGGGGAATTATTGTTAGGGAAAGCTAAAGACTACCACTGTATGCACTGCGAACACTGCTGAGTTCCTCTCAGCCCTTCTCGGCCCATAGACTTTATATTGGGCTTACAAAACTTTACTAGGCCCTGCTAATTTAAAAATACATGATGCAAAGCATATTAATTGTCCTTGTTTATAGTTGTAGGTCTATTTTCAACAGCTGCACAGATATCTCTTTTAAAATGATGGTCTATGGGGAAAATACCCAACGTCTTGCCAGACTGTTTGTTGTAATAGGCTTTTCCATTGACACTTTTGGCTGCGCAGTCAATTTACCTTTTCCATTACCAGTTTAAACACAAAGAGCTGTGCCGAGTCATGCCCAAGATGAACCATCTCCAGAGTCAGGTCAAAGCTAACCAGCCTTCAAGTGGGTTGTGGCTACGTCAGATGGGTTTCGTCATCATTCATGGATGATTAAGCGACATGTAATGTAATAAGCGGTAGATGCCCAGCAAAACTGAAACAACAGCCTGCAAAACCATGAAAATAAGTAGCTGGCTACCAACAACCACTGCACAGTGCAATAGGAAGCAGTGCTAAAGATGGTGCTGCTTCTAAATGGCACCAAAGCCTCTTCGAGTCAAGCGAGTAGCGCTGTTGTAATGGAGATGCAAATCTCTGCCATGTTGGGCTGACGTGCCGAGTCGAACCGAGTCAAGCCAAGCCTGCACATGTATGGAAAAGGGCTAAATGTGGACCTGACCGGGGCACGAGCAAGAATCCTGTGCTGACTCTTGACTTTTTGTCGTAAATCGATGTGGTGATAAAAGGGACATTGGACAACTCTACATTTAGACACTCAATCATATTTTAAAAGATACAGCTTAATTATAAATCAAAGAATATTGGAGAATGATACAGAGTTTAAACAGTATTAATATAGAGTCCTTGTTTACATTATTACATTACTGCCTTTAACATTACTGTTCATAATGCTGCTCTTCTTCATGACTTAATTCAGCGCATTGACGGAGAGAAGCCCCCAGTTAAAGCACCATGTTGGAATGAGAGGAAAAGCCGCTGTAGGCTGGTATGTAGCTCGGCTCTTCAGTGGAGAGAGCTGGAGGGGATGCCAGTTCTTCCACAACTTCCCACCAACACGAAAGCGTCAGTGCATAGAGCTGATAACAAAATATGCAGAGTCAAGCCTTTGATAAACAAGCTGCTCTTACTCCCTGCTGGGACAAACCGTCTTTCTGGGATCCCAGGCTGGAGTGTTTTCCATGGTAATTCCACCACTACGAGCACCACTACCAGTCCTCAGCCCTTTCCAAAATACATGCCAAATGCTGAGTGATAATCCCTCTTTATGAAGACATAACACTGAATTGCTTCATTGTAAGGAAACTCAAACTGTACAGATATACAACTTGACAAGCTTTATCCCATTTTTTCCTGTTTGCTTTTGTATACACAGTTTATTTGTAACACAGTTTGATAGAACAGGATCCATTGATCCGTTGACTTTGTACATTATCAAAGTTCTCTGCTGGTTTACACTTTAAACTATGACAACATAGGTACACTGCGTGCATCAGTTAATATATAGCAATGCAGTATTTGGTTGCACTGTTCTACTACTTAGGGAAAAAATAATGACTTGAAACACTACAATTTTAAAAACTCTATAGCGATATACTGGGAAGTAGAGTTTATCTAGTCGCATTGCAATATGTTGAAAACATAAATCAGTGGAATCATTCACAGTCTTTAATTTGAGATAATCGTGAAGTCTGAAGTGAAGAAATTGGGGGCATGAATTAGATGAACATTGTGACATTTCTTACAATATCTAGAACAACAATAAGAATATATAAATATAAGAATAAATATAAGAACAACAATATCCATTTGAAAATCTGCCCGGGGTAACAAAAATGATAAACGCGTACATTTGGCTCAGTGGGCAGCTGGAAACATGCCAGCGTTGTTTTAAAGATTTTATTTTTTACTTCCAGCAGATACAAAAATGTAACGTTGACAAACTGACTCAATCTCCGTCAGCGGGAATGGTTACTTGCTCTTGCAGCTTGTCTCAGAGATATCTGTAAAGATGGCCACGTATATAAATCTCTTCTGTTAGGCAGGTTTTTGTGTTGCTTCCTTTATCGAGCTTGTGCTTCTTCTCCCATTTTCTTCAAACTTTTCCATGATTTGTGTTGCTGTTTTTTGCTTCTTTGTTTTAATGTATTATTTATTACCCTGTGAAGCAATTTGAACCACAAATCCTCAAAACCTCGCCACGTGGATTGGAAAAGTAAGTTGGTTTAGATATTCTATGTTAAATATGGGGAAATACAGAGTATACTGTATGATTTGAATCATTGTGCTGCTCCACCATTTTGCTGATTACAGTGATTGCAGTGATTTACAGAAGCAGACGAACAGGCTGTGTTCATCGCGCATACACCCAAACCAGACCTAGTTTTAATATGCGATTTCCATGAAACACACACACACTAAATTCTTAGCGTGCATCCCACATACATCAAGTTTTTATACATATTATTTCATAAACCTGAATCCTGTCTCCTGGAGATATTTTCAGCTGCCTGGAAGTGAATCCCTCCCTGCCGACATGGCTGAACTCCATCCCTGCGTTGCCATACTGGGGTGAATTCCAGTGTTTTTCAGACACATTTGCACATCCTGGGACCACATTTTTTATTGGAAATACAAAGCCATTCACAGAAGGCTGTGTTGTTCTGAGCAAAAAAGCATTTTCTAAAAATATAACACAGAGATCTGGTGTTGGGCCAATTGGATTAGGTGCCAAATCATGCTCATCTCTTCTGAAAGCCAGCTCTATAATGCAAAGTTTATTGCTTTTGCATTTCCCTCCAAAATAGCTGATTATGTTCTTCAAGCTGAATATGAATTTGTAATTGTTGCCTGATCATAAAGTGCAATTAAAGGCATTTAAATGCAGGAAATACTTCTATTTGATCTGAAAGTGTAGCCAGAAAATAAAAGCAGACTCAATATAACAAAGAATATCTCTATAAAACAAATTCTCATTCTTTAGGCGAAAGTGAAGTTAAGTAAATAAACATTTATGGACTGATATGGTATGGAAACGCTGTAGCTGTGCAGCGCTCTCTCTACCTCCTCACTCTCGCTCTCTCAGGTCAACAGTAAAAGGATCCGACCCACAGATTGACTTATCTACCTGAATCCAATTTTCATGTTCACTGACTGCAATGAGCGGCTTCATTCCAGGATGAATTACGCTTTTTCTATCAGCTTTTGATAAACAAATCGAGCGCTGCTTCAAGCCCCCGAAAGGAAAAAATGTTGAGCATTCAGTATGAATAAATCACAGGTTAGAAGCACACAGTTCGGGCGGGCGGGCGGGGGGGTTATTTAGAAACCAAGTCATGATACCGCAATCTGTCTGCATGTAGCAAAGTAAAAGGAAAGTTATTCTCTAAAGCAAAGCAACTGTCCTGTAAAATTGTTTTCATTCACATTTCTTTTCTGTTTGACCAGCTGTAACATATAACCTCCAGCTACAACATATAACCTCCAGCTACAACATACAACCTTCAGCTACAACATATAACCTCCAGCTACAACATATAACCTCCAGCTACAACATACAACCTTCAGCTACAACATATAACCTCCAGCTACAAGATATAACCTCCAGCTACAACATACAACCTTCAGCTACAACATATAACCTCCAGCTACAACATATAACCTTCAACTGTAACATATAACCTTCAGCTACAACCTGTAACCTTAATAGGAAAATCAGGAAAATAAGTCACACTTACATTTGTAATAAGAGCGGTCACTAAAAATCCAGCCATAAAACATGTTTAACAGTATGTTCTATAATGGAGGGCTACAGCTGTTTGATTGATAGTCCTTAGAGTGCAATTAGTAATTGGATTATTTAAATTAAAAAAGGAGATATCTATTTTTTATAAAAGAACCCTTTAGATATTTTCTATAAGGTGATCTATAAGGTGAAATAGCTTCATATGTGCGACCAACATTTGTGTTAAGATTTCTTGACTTAAACGATTCGTTGAGTTACAACTAATTGTTTCAAAGCTATTGTGGTTCACTGCATATTTCTAGATTCATTATTAAAAAAAAAACAAATCAGGTTTACTTAAAGTTACAAATACAATCACACAAAAATACGGTTCCTTAAAATTTAAGGTGAGGTTTGTGAAACACCTGTGGTTACTAATGTAGGAAGTGTGATATAATGTGACAGCAAACACTTTGTCAGAAAAACAACAGGAAAGCAACCATGAATGGCCAGAAAAAGTTACACTGTTTGCCTTATTTGTATCCATCTATAAATTACAGTGACGAGTTCTTAACAACAGTAAAAAAAAAGGCCACAGGACTTTTCAAGAACAGGATGTTATGAGTTATTGAGTACAGTCTAGACCAGCTCTACATAAAAATGTTATGAGATAACTATATAAATATAATTAATTTGAACTGAATTGAATGATAGACACGGTCAAGCCTACAAGGGAATGAAATTGATACCTGCACACCATAATGTCACCATAATCTAAAACGACTGAGTCGGAGCAAGATATTTTCTTGCTGCGAAGGCAAAATGAAAAAACAATAAAAGTCTTAATTTGGGTTGCAGAATACGTCTGTGAAGCAGCAGCAGTAGGAAATGTTAGATTTGTTTTTAGTAGTAACTTAATCCAACACTGAGACTCTAGGAAAGCGAACAGTCAACAGAGAGGCTGAGAACAACAAACTCAACTGACAAAAATATTTTTATTTTTTTAAAGGGGGTGGGGGTTTTTTTATAAAAAAAAAATAATTCTCTTCTTCTTTTTTTTGTGCTAAACATGCCACTGTAACTGCTGCTAAAATTCATAGGTGCTATAGTTTTGTTATTCAATACAAACAAAAAGTAAATGTCAGGAAGATGTGTCGCTTTTTAAAGAAAGACAAAGATATAAGGTATCCCGAACAGCCTCTAGCAAAGAGATGATGTCAGGACTTTTCCATTTTGTAACATTTAGGACCCAAGTCCCACACACACCAGGACGTCCTAATGTCATTAGTAACAGGAAGAAGATACGGGAAAGTGGAGGCGAGCTGAACTGGCAGGGAGGAACAACAGGGGATGTGACAAGTGAGAGAGAGGGATAACTTGTAAATTCCTGACGGATGAGGTCATTTGGAGCAGGTGATAAGAAATTTAGATTCTAATTTGATGTGAGGACTGCAGACTGTTTCCTAGACCCTGCTAAAGAAAGCCCATAACATATATACAGCATTACCGAGGTAATAATCACGTAAAAGTCAAATTTCCATATAAATTAAAGTCTGTTTTGTTACTCACTATCCCTAATTGATACTAACGCAACAGTGACTCCAGTCAGAGCATGAAATTTGCGGCTTCAAGCAGTTGGTCTGTAGGAAAAGTTTTCAGAATCCTCTTGATGCTTTCGATGTCAAAGTTTGTTTGGAACGCTGACGCTACTTTCAGTTTACTCTACGGAAATACCATGCATCGGTACATGGTTAGCCTAGCTTAGCATAAAGGCTGGAAACATGTGGAAAGAGCTAACATTGGTATGTCAAGAATCCTTACCAAAACTCACTAATTAGCATTTTGTATTTTGTCTGTTTGATTTGTAGCACAAACAGAAATCACAATGAACTGATAAAAACTACCACTTTAGATGGTGTTACATGTTTTGGAGGTACAACTTGCCAAACTACTGTTGATCCAACGGCAGAGTACAGCATTTCTATAGCCAGCCCTGTCCTTCAACCACAGGGAATATCTGACAGTTACAATTAATATAAAACATTTTTTGATTATGAGTTTCTTTTAGGGCTTTTAGCTATATCTTTTGGCCTTCATCGGTGGACGAAACTGATGAACCATCTCCACAACCAATGGGGTTTTGTCAGTTTTCGTGTAGAATCCATCTAGCCAATCCTCACAAGAAAACCGTCCATAGGCAGCTTATTACAAGCCATAATTTACGTTTTTACGTTACGTTTATTGTTAGGTGGTGACATCTAGTAGCCATAGTAATTATGACTGTAGTTGTATGTATGTATAGGGTGGATGGGTCAAACAAACATGATCTACACCCAGGAGACCGGGGTTTGTCTCATGTAAAACCAAAACTCAATGTTGATTTGAGTTACTTAAGTTTTAATTTTAATCTAAAAAATGATCTTTTAACCTTAACCAACTAGTTTTGTTGCCTAAACTTAACCAAGCTGTAACCATTTCACAAAGTTCGCATGATTAACATCATGTAACATATGTGACATATGCTTGTCACTGGTAATAAACCTTTTCTGTCGTGTTGGTCCATCTGTTGATGATGGCGCCATCTGAGATGTGGCAGCGAAATGAATATCAAAATCTTTTCTACGATAATTTTCCATTTAAATGATGATAAATGTTCAAATTTCACACAGGTATGCCTTGCAGAGCCATTTTTCTCACTTCTCGATGAAGAGAAATCACAAACAGCGTGTTAAGAGCGCCCACTGTCATCTCTTTCATCCTTGCTGATCATAAAAGAATTGTGAAAAAGGATTCTTGAAGGGTTTGGAGTGATTTGGGTACTTTTTTGTCTTTGATTGTTGGATACCACTGAGAAATTTCAACACAAAAAAATGTCACCAATAGTCAAATTATAGTAGTATAATAATAATAGTCAAATAGTCAAAAATGTCACCATTTCACTATTGATTAAATAATACTAATTCAGAATAAAGTGGGATATTTACCAAATTGTTGTATTTGTCTTGTGTATGGAATAGCCAGAGAATTGCAAAACACATAATTTATTCACCTTGAGAGAGTGAATATCAGCCGATATATTCAACCCAGCATTCCCCTTGCCTACTCAAGCATTACCTAGCTACAGAACATTACATTTTGGGAGATCTCGATTTGTGGCCAAGGACAAAGGAGAACAGCTTGTCTGAATGTCACACCTGTTTGAACTGCAAAGGGCTCAATCTTAAGACTCAGTAAGCTGGAACTGGCTGTAATGCAATGCCATTACAGTAGAAAAGCAGGTCAGGGCTGCCGAGGCACAGTTCAAAATGCCACTCTGGGTGAGCTGAAGTCGTTTTACCTCAGTAAACTAAACGCTGTCCGCAGAAAGTATTGAGCACGATGTCCTTTCCTTGACCTTCTCAGGGAAAACAGAAATGCCTCCTAAAGGCCAGCAAAGAAAAGAACGTCTCCAGAAAATGTACTCTGTATTTGGATACATAACACGTTAGCATGTGTCAATATATTTTTATTATTAGAAATGTAGACATCTCTTTAAATTTTTTGATGAGCATTGAAGTGAATATTAGGAATGTTGTGATTAATATTTTTTTCAACTTGATTCTTTGATTGCTGAATTGATTTCATGTATGTATATAGGATTCGGGACACCCAAATTGAAACCAGGACCATCCTGTACACACTGGGACATCAGGTCACCATTTATGAGTCTGAATGAGAAAACGGTTGGGGAGACGTGGTCAACATGAGTTGCCCATTCTTCAGTGAGAACTGGAGGTGAAATTTTAATATCCGTCAACAATACCATGCTAGCTAATTTAGCCTAAAGGGCTAGACTGCTTACCGTAACACTTTCAGTGGCTCACTTTCCGATGCTCCAGGACTAAGTAACGTCTCCTTGTAGACTTGTCTTTCATTGTTCCAAAGTCTTACTATTGTTCACTACCTCAATGGTATGGCTTATAGTGACAATAAATTGTATTGAGTCATCGTTAATGTTAGTTGCACGGTTGCATTTGCTTCTCTTATGAGTCGAAATGTGTGTTATGAAAAGGAGTGGTTACTAGTAGAACATTGAGTTCTCACTAATATATATAATAATGGACCTCTCTCTCAGCAGACAAATCACAAGTGTAACTAATAACATTAATGATAGCTCCCATCCATTTAGGAATATATATCTATGTGGGCAGGCTGAATAAAAAAGCAGAAGAAACCAGAAGCAAAGCACTTAACCTAAGAGTAGCCACCAGAAGAACTTTCTAGTGGTTTGAAACATAAAAGATCAATTAGAAGACATAAATAAAAAGATCTACATCGTGTGCCCTACATTTAAACTACTTGAAAGATAATAACATCTGCTATTATAATTGAACATGCAGTTATGTGTGCAAGATGAAGGAAAAGTCCTTGTTCTCAACATACAGTTGGACGACTATACATAGCTGGAAAAGAACAAGTGTAGCTAATAACATTAATAATGTTCCATTTACTATATAGAGCCTTGGAACTGAGTGCAGCCATTATGAACATTTTTAGCTTAGTGTCTGAGGGAAACATTTTCTACAGCACTGTGTTTCTATTTGGTTATTTGTTCCTTTGAGGGTTGTTTTTTTTATTATTTTTATACACATTATAAGCGAACTATTCTTCTGTTCCTGGGCATTCTCAGCTGACTTGGCTTCATTACAGTTTTCTGTTGTACTTATCAGACACACCATGTATCGTCAAAACTTTTATTCAACATATTTTTATTCAGCACTGGAGCTAAATTTGGACCCGTTTGAAAGGCGCATTATGAGCATCACCAAACACACCAACATTCACACAAACACGGTATCATCTAGAGACTATGACAATTACTGTGATTATAAAATTAATTTAGGCCACACACACTTTATTCCCAATGAACACCACAGAACACAATATAGATAAGATACACAAGAGCAGTTCATTAAAATCTTTACAGCCACATTAAACAAAGAGTTCTAATACAACGACAAACCACACACACACACACACACACACACACACACACACACACAGAGTTACAGTATATGCTTTTTATACTTTAGTTTCTCACAGTAGGAAATTGACACGTTAAACTAATAACATTAATTATGACTTTGTTCTATTTAAAGCCAGCTTGTACAACAGGCAAACATTTTGACATGCTGTACTGCAGGGTTCTGGTATTAATGCTATGGATGCTTATGGATGACCTACAAGGCAAGTGTCGGGCATTTTGCTCAAAGCACCACTCAAAACAGAGCTTGGTAGCGTGTCAATACTTCTTAACTGTAACAATTTGAACTGCCTAACCTTAACTATACTATACCCCGAAGAAAAATGTAATCAGGTTAGCATTATGTAAGAAAATTCATTTACATTAAGTCATTTAGCTGACACTTTTATCCAAAGCGATTACAAAAAGGGAAACAATCAAGGTACAGTGCCACAAAGACATGACATAGATTTTGCAGTTGTTGGTAGTGTTGGAGAGGAGGTCCTCTCTGAAGAGCTGGAGGTCTTCAGGAAGTTTTTGAAGGTAGAGAGGGACGACCCTGATCTGGTAGGAACTAGTAGCATGTCCCACCAACGGGGAACAACAGAGAAGAAAAGTTGGGATTGTCTTGAACGTATGGGTGGCAGAGCCAGGCGTCGTTTATTGGAGGAGGTAACACATGTCTCTACAAGGGCATTCAAGTAAGTGGGTGCAGAACCGGAGAATACTTTGTAGGCAAGCATTAGCAATTTGACAGGGTGAAGCTCTCTGAGCAGTGGGATAACATGCTCTCTTGGGTTGATTGAAGACCAACCAAGTCTGCAATAACGTAAAACAGTTGTGTGTTGAGGTTATTTTAGAGGTAACCTCGGCGTAGTTTACTCATGTAGTCACAATGAGCCCCTCGTCCGGGGTTGAGTATTCACTAACTTTTTTTTTGTTTTTGACACTTTCTTTTCTTAACTTACCCTGCAGAAACTAAATGAGCGCACAAATTATTGTCAGTCTTTTTTTTTTCTTTCGGCCTTTATTGCTTTCTTTCATTCTTTGACACTTACAGTGTATTACCATAATAGCACCTCACCTTGTTGTAACTGTTGACAAAAGAGCCCTGACAGTGTCTGACACCGGCTGCTATTCACTCCTTGATGAGGACACACACGCATTTCCAGGACGTTAGGAGCACTGAATGATTTCTAACCTTAACCAGGCAGGTGATGGGCAGGTGAACGTGAAGGCTACGGATGGCCGCCCTGCGTTGGGGTAATTAATGAGTCTCCATCAAACATGCACCTTGCAGAGGAGCTGGGCTGGCCTGTCAATGTCCATTACACTACCGCCACGGACCATGAGAAGCCCTGACTCGACATTCCACGAGAAAGGAGGCAGAAGACTTTCTGAATGTACTTTGTGGTTGATGTCAGAACACTAGGAGATATAAACTTAAAAGTATAAAGTGTTGATCTGCAGAGAGAAGTACAATATTTCATGTGAGCCACACAAATTTCCTCTTAGGACATTCTCCACACTGACAAGCTTTTAAATGGCAAGAATGGATGATAGACTGGTATAATCAACAGAACAGGAGGTGAGTAATAGCCCCTCTTAAGAAACTCACTGTTAGATTTAACACTTTATTAA
Organism: Argyrosomus regius; assembly: GCA_946959425.1. Lineage (NCBI taxonomy): Eukaryota > Metazoa > Chordata > Actinopteri > Sciaenidae > Argyrosomus > Argyrosomus regius. The sequence continues at coordinate 6,974,265 of OX336899.1, read as the reverse complement.
GGTTCCTGGCACGCTGCACTGCATGAGGGGGTGCACGGCGTTTGGTTGCTTCAGTAAGGTCTGCATGTGTGTATGATAAAATATGATGGCATGGCATGATATTTCAATCTAATACAACTGTATTAATCTCTAAAAAGGACATTATATTGGGGGGGAATAATTGGATATTTTTTTGTCTACATAATTGTTTAGATTTAATTCTCTAAATTTATGAGAAAACTAACTCAGAGTTAGATTTAGAGTGAGAGACATATCTAAGTTTGAGATAGTTTTCTCATAATTTCACAGGTTTTATTCTAGATACATAAACATCTTATTTTTGGTCTTGCAGGCTCAAAAAATGATATGAAAACTACAGGTGTAAATAAAAAAAAAAAGAAAAAATCATGGTTCAATTCCATGTATCAGCTTCAGTCTCAGGGCTGTTATTGTTTATGCTGTCTCACTTTCTTATTGTCATGGTTTACGGGGACACGTGAACAAAACACATGAATGTTATCAGGAACACCTTTTCCTAATATGACAAGTCAAAGTGTCTGCTGTGAAAAAGGCCTATTATGGGATACACTTTTAGATGTCTTCTTAATGAATATGAGATAAGTTGCTTATTATTATGAGGTAGTTATCTCATATTTGTAAAGATACAGACCTCTACAATTATAACGTCATTTTCAAACAAAAAGATCTCTTAATTATGAAATTCTCTTTTAATTTTTATTATGTTGTAAGTATGATTTTGTCTAATAATTATAATTACATACTTAATAATTGTGACATAATCTTCTTGTTACATGACAATACAATATAATCACATCAAAACCAAACACTTTAAATCCATTAAAAAGCATTAAAGTTACCATTATGAGCTAAATATATATAAATATAGCTAGAAAATAGTCAACTTAAAAGAAAATAGATCTTGGTACCAAATTGTGAAACTTTAATTCCAGTTATGTAACTGTCACCTTTTATTTGTCCATCATTCACAGCTGATCTTGAGCTTTACCCTCTGTCCTCTGTGTATGGTGACATGCAGGTCCATGACCCAACCAACTTAATAACAATATGGCCTAAAAATGTATTTCTTGCATGCAGAAGTTGTTTCTTCTGACCTTGTGTTTGTAGACTGAGGCAGGCAGGGTGATGGTGCTTCAGGTGATGCAATAAAAAAAAAAAATGAAAGACTGGCAGGGGTGGCCCTCAGGGTGCTCTTTTAGGCTGCCAAATTCAGCTGATCTGTGCATAGGCTGTATAATTACATGACACCTTAAGAGATAGAATGTCAGTCTTTATAAGTGAACTGAAAGTAAAGTGACTCTACTCTCAGTAGGACGGGTTTGGCTTGTTAACTTTTACAGAGCGATTTGGGGGCGATGGTAGGCTGGAGGTCAGAGGTAAGAGGTGGAGAAATCTGTTTGGCGACACTCAGGCGGCACTCTCCACCACCAATATGAGGGAATATCCTTTGGAAAAATGCTGTTAATCCCTCCAGTTGGTTTTACACATTTGGAGAATTTATGAGCAGTGAAGCTGTTCTGAATAGTGTTCATTAAAAGAACACCCCAATAATGTAACACAGGTAATCCTGTACTTTAGCTTTCAGTGTTAGTATTATCAGTATTCATACATTTAAAGTGAAATCAGTGTGCATGCCCTCCCTTTTCTCTCCACCAATCATAATAGGGGCCTTTGTATATTAAATCAGGATTTACTGAACATCACAGGGGCCTATTAGGAGGTTCTGATGTAACACTGACGTGGAAACTGCAAATAAGGAATAAGAGGCAGAGCTGTTTCCCAGTGGTATGCCTCCCACTGTGCTACTGTGCAGGGTGTTACTGCAGCATGTGGCCAATATCCACAGTGAGTGGTGCTCTGTGCTGATTGCTAGCTCTTTGAAGACGCGTCTGGCTGTGGGTCTCTAAGTAAAGCATGATCAAAGTTGTCCAATACATCAGTACAGATAAAACCAAGAATACAGTATTTACACATAAGAGGACAATAAAGGTCAACAGCCAACAACCCCACAATACAAGTGTTGAAGGGAGCATACTGAATATTGAGCTATTAGTCTGGTTACAACATCTCTGATTCAGACGAGTATGGTGTTGTCATGAATGTAATAAGGACAACTGGATACCGCATTCAAAGATGGCTCCCCGTTCATTCCTGAAAGTTGCTCACTGGGCAAAGAAGCCTCCATTATTACTATTTATGCGCCTACACAGCATGGTCACGCTCAGTCATTCTCTAGCTGAGCCCATTGAGAGCACGCCTATCCAAGACTTCCTCTGGCTGATCTGGCTGACTTCCTGTTGGCTCCCTGCACACATGAATTGGATCAAACTGTATCATACAGATTTTCTATCTTGAACTCTAGATTACTATTTCATATATTAATAAGAAGTTTAATGAATACTCACTAAGCCATTTTGTTCTGGAGAGTGTCGTATGCACCAATGGACAAACACACACTGGATTTGTATAGTATTTGACCATCCTTTAAAGCTCCTACTGTTGTAATTCTGTGTAATATTTCCTGACGAAGGCCACGTCATTGATGAATTATTACTAACATGTTTATTCAAAATGACCCTGAGAGTGAAAGAGAGTTCGCCTGAGGTGCATTACCTCGATACACGCCAAAGCCCTTCTTTGTCTTGTTGTGTCTGAAGCACTGTTGATTGTAACACCTGCGCTGTGATTTACAGAGAAACTGAACACATACAATCTCATCATGATGGAATTGTGTCATTGACAGATAAGTGTTAGGAAGAGGGGCTTTCTGGGGACAACAGGGTTACAGATAATCTATAAACTGCAATTCTTTTCAAATTGTGGCTTACCTAACATCTCTGTCTCTCTCTGCCAGCTAATCTCGTCAGGGACAGGAATCCAGGCTCAATACCATCGACCTCGAATAGTCCCTCTTATCTTCTGCAACTGCACCTCTCTGGAGAATACTCGGCAGCTGACAACAAAACATAACTGGGTCTGCATCTCCTGGAATGAAAGAGATTCATAAATTGTGCCTCTTGTTCGCTGTCCGCCGAGTTATCCTAGAATTTCTCAGTGGATTTCTCTAATATTTGAGTACAATAAGCAACAAAGTGACAGGAAACAGGGTGTGCAGTGAGGCAAACTTCTAAAAAGGATCAGAGAATGAGGAAGACAGATGGAGCAAGCAAACAGCAGTGTGGCAGTCCAGTACAGTGAAAGACAGAGCTTAGCATCCTGCATTGTGTCCAGACAGGCAGGGCTAACTCAGGGGTTCGAGCTGCATGCTGTTCCTGTGATTAGCCCTCCATCTGGCAGGGTGGGCAGAGCGAGCAGCCAGAGCGTCGCAGCCTGCTGCATGGATCTCAGAGTTGGGGCTCTTCCTTTGTATTTGGCAGAGGCAGTCTGGATGCTCTTATTGTCCAGCCCTGCCCACAAGCCTCAGAGGGATCAAACATCTGGCCAACTTTGTTTTCTGGACACTGAAGTCCAATGAATAAGATGTCATGCCGCCACAGATCTGTTGTTGCACCTTTGTTGTTTAGACAGTTGTTGTTGTATATGAAGATTAAACTGGAATTACTTTTTTAAGGTAATTGATGCATTAAAGTCGATTATCAGCTGTTATAACAATAGTATAATGTGCATTTTAAATGCAGAAGCCTGTATTTCCAGACTTATATTAAATACAGTGCTTTATACCCAAAGGTATCATATCATACTGTTTTTTTTTTGTATTTTTACACGCTGTCTTGATAAATTGAGTATAATTTACATTTCCACATCACTAATTCTACTAATTCATCAGTAAAAGACTTCCCACACAGACATTTAAGAGATGAAAAAAACATTCCTCAGCTCAAATGTTGTAATCTGTCCCTTTTTTGGTCGGCTATTAATGTGAAACATCTAAATGAAGTGTTGCTTTTTATTGCAAGCAGCTTAACAGCAAACAAAAGCAGGGAAAAGTAGAAGAGATCTGGAGTTTATTCCAAAATTCACAGCAATTCATCACCCATTTCTAAAAAAAAAACGAAAGAAAGAAAGTTTATACGAGTTATCGGTATGGTAGTCTCCATCTCCAGCGTACTCGCCCAAGCAAAGAGAAGATATTTGGCGGTGGCCAGCCCAACCTGTCTTGATAGGCAACTTCATAAGAATGCCATGGTAACGCTAAGCAGTCCAAGCACCGTCACTGTACATCTGGTCCCACTAGATTTACCAATATCCGCTGGTTAGCAACCCTTGTCTGAGAGCCTGAATTATGTACCATGACTCATCTTACCAAAGAAAACATGGTTTCACCGAGAATTTGTGAATGAGGGGAAGTCTACATGATCATTGGGTGCACTCTTTATAACTGGTTTATAATGCAACTGGATTTTCACACTGAAATAGTGGGCTACAAACACTGTTGCATGCTTTGTAAACTGTCCAGCAGTAATATCGGTGTAGAATTGAGTTGTGGTTTTCCCTATGTATGTACGGGAACATCCCCTCTAAACTACTATTCAACTAAAATTCATTCAAGTGTGTGTGGTGGGGGTAAATATATTGTTTTTATTCACTGATTATTTACAGTTGTTTCCATGTTGCCTATCAAACAATCTGTTAGATTACAGGCAATGAAAATCAACTCCTGCCGATTTTTCACATTAAAAGTATACCAGGAAAGGGACTGCGTGTGCAAAGACTATTAATATGCAAAGATCCGTGCAGAAAGAGTTATTGACAGCTCTACAGCAACAACAATGGCAAAATGGAATCAACTGGAAATAGTCAGTGATTTCTGTAAAAAGGAAAAACTCAGAACAGTGAGTATAGGACGTGATTATGTTGTTGCACTGATGGAATTAGCGCTGTGAAAATGTACTTCATGCTGGCTTTACATTTCCATCTAAACCTCTATAGCAGAGGTAATTCTACCCCCCTCGGTGGTTAAAACCCGTGACCTGTCTTTATTCTGGTTATATTTTGAACCACTCGATTCTCTTCAGTGACATAACTGACAAATATAAAACAAGATTCTGTATATTCACTGGAATAAACGATCTACTTAACAGCTTAATGATAATTTGAAAATGCATTTTTACACTGAAATGTCATACTTGTCACTACATTCATCAACAGAAATAGGGTTTCACAATTAAATTAGTGTTTAAATAGTATTCACAGATCTTTTCCAACTTGCTTCCACTTGGCATTTTTTCGATTGCTGCCTGAAATTCGAAGCTACGGTCAGTAAATCTCAATACTTCTTACAGACTGTTCACATTAAAAACCAATCTGCTGGAAGGCTTTTTAATTTGAAACAAATGTGCAAAAACTGTTGAGTTGTTGATGGTAGCTTATCAGTGATCCAGAGATGTTGGAAATGAAATGATTTGTGAATGAAAAGAATTTCTTTTAAGAGAATAGAGTAGCAGAGTGGTGAGTATGACATGATGTTGTACTGATGAGAGTAGGAAAACATTGAGGAAGTGGTGTTTGCATTAACTGAGAAAAATGGGAAAATAATGCCCTGCTTCTTCCTGCTGTTGAGGCAGACGAGTAGGATTTGAAATTAATTTGAGAATGTATATTATATTATTATATAAATATAGCATTTCTATAACAATGTAAAGCTCAGTTGTGAATTGCAGCAAGTCTCTCTTTAAGCTGATCAGCAGACAGACGAGAGTTAATGATGTCATCTAGAGACAAATGCTGGAGCTGCTCCACAGACAGTGAATAATGGAACAACTCCCAGGACACTGTGCCAGCAGCCATGCTGATTTTCTTGGGATGTATGAGTACATTTTCTCTTTCACAGCTGGAAGCCCAGTATTCAAATTAAACTCATTTGGATGTAGTGTCTTTAAAAAATTCTACTAGCTCATGGAGTCTGTCACTGATTTAGTGACAACTCCAAAAATGTCTTATGACATTATCCATTCAGGTGCTGAACTTAGACAGTTGTCTGTGTTGTAGATGCTGACTTTACCTTCCAAGATCATAGAAACAGTACACTATACATTTCTGTTTCCCCCTTTTTATTGAATTAGGTGCAAAGTCATGTATGGTATGAGTTTTGGGTCTTTAGGTCTTAGAGAATTACAGAATTATTTGCTGTGATCTCAGTCCAAACAAAAATACTCGTCTAACATTCGCTACAGATCTGCAGGCGACCTAGCTGATGCTTTCTGGCACATTCCTAAATTAGTTTGAATCCTGTTTGCAGGAAAGAGATGATCAGTAATTCTACATCTTCGTGGACAAAAACTAAATGGAGGTCTATTTTGGGGCCTTCCACTAGCTGATGATAGAAAACAACAAAATATCTTACTTCTTATGCAGACGACACACACATTTACATATTATTTATATACCTAGTGACAAGTTACTGCTAAAAACTTGACATAGTGATAACTTGCAGCTATTTGGCAAACTACTGTAACTGCCAAGCTACTTGCTATGCTAGCCAGCTGGGGGCATGCTTAATGGTCAGTTTAATTGTCCCATTGACTTTTTTCTTGTAATCGTCTGTAAGTTATGTCTCTGTTGTGGAGCAGTTTATACCCAGATGGTATAGGAGGGTTATGTAGAAATGGGACGATGTAACATAGCTAACCTAAGATAGCTTTGTCTGTTTTAAACTTTTAGACTTTCTCCACAAAGGTCAGCACTGTCAAGATGGTTTACTTTTGGTTGCCAAAACATATACATAGATTTAATCTGATGATTCCTTTGAAAATGGATGTATTTCTTCATGAAATTTTGACACTTTAAATGCTGGTGTTGTCAGCTCTTGAGTGTTATAAATAAATGTGTTTGTTGCCAAAGAAGAAAGGTTTAAAGTCACTTCTCATCTTGAATCCTTAATCTTAAAGATCAGAAAAACAAATCAGAAATATTCAGAGGTTTTAAATCAACATTAAGATTGTTACAAAATCAACCAACTGGAAAACACAGTCAAAACAAAACCTTTTTCTGTTTGCTGCAGTCATTTATTAAATTAAGTGATTTAATCCCGGTTTGATGTAACATTTTTCCACTGACAAACACTGAGTAAATACAAATACTAAGCAGTCATGTTGCATTTACTTAAAGTCTGAGTGAATATCAATGATGAAGATGAGTAGAGGAAGCCAGACTTCATGTAGTCTCATTATTCAGACAAATAAAGTAAATATCAGTGGTAGTAGATATAGATATAGTTAGATATAGAATAATAATCATGAATCTATGCCACTGTAATTTGCTATTCTTCTGTATTTTGTTTGAGCCTCATTTGTCTGGAGAACAGCACTCTGAGTAGCCTTGTTTCTGAAAGATGCTACACAAATAAACTTTTTCCTTGTTTTCCACCTCCCCGTCGGTCCCACAGAACACTCCACCACCCTCCTACCTCCAACTCCGTCTGCCACCTCCATCCACAGCTACACTTACAGTATACAGAGTTCCTCGCTCAAGCTTCTCCGGCAGCCCATTCATCATTACCTGAGGGAGTCGGTGTTAGCCTAATCAAGGCTTTGATTAATTGAATAAGGAACAGTGAGAGGTGGTCCAGGAGCAGCAGGCCTTCAGGCTCAGCCGCTCCTTCTCCTCGCCTCTCTCCCAGCTTCATGGAGAGATGGCTGGCTTCAGTACGGGCCATATGGTGGTGCTGCTGTGCATAAGATCAACTCCATGCAGAGATGCTGGTACTTGTAAGGAAACAGATCCCAGAACATGAGCTGTGAGACGACTGTTCTTTTTCTCAGTTTTCACTTTTGTTACCAAGTGGCTGATGCTGCTTTGTATGTGATGCATAATAAATAAACTAGATACATTTTTGTCTGCAGTTTTATTTACTCTGTGTTTCTCTTTCTCCAATTTTTGTTTTGTTTTCAACTTTTTTTCTTTTTATTGTATTTTCTGATTGTCCAATTTATATACTCAAATGTATTTCTCCTTGTAATCTTATATTATTGTCGTATAGTAGTCCAGTCACTAAACCTCACTATTCGAGGATTTTTGTTTAACCTGTTAAAAAAAAAGATACATTTTGAATATTTCAGTCCAATGTTTATGCAGTATATACAAAGTATATACAAAGATATGATGTTATATTACTTGTCTTATGTTATGTTATATGTCTTACTACAACAATGTGCCATATATCATCTTATGGAATAAAGTCTGTGTATCAAATTTGTTCAAAGTTCTCCTGCTTTTTTCTTAAATCTTAAAAAGAAAACACATATATATACACACAAGTGAATGCACTCTACAGTAGCTCTCCACTGTCAACAACAGGTCATATTGATCACTCATCTATCAGGTGCTGCCACTGATTCATAAACTCGTTGCCACTATGTTTTATTTTGGGATGGAAGGGTTAATAATAATAATAACAAATAATGAGGTCAGAATTGTATTAATTCTGGCTGCACATGACTAAAATGTGATTTCTGTTTAATGTATAATACCTGTCATGTTGTCTTAGGCTCAGTTAAGATCTATTTGAACTACTTGAACTATTCATCTCTCCTTTTTCAATAATTAATAGTTTTTTGTTTCTTTCTTTCTTCATCTTGAGTCTAATTTTAGTTGTCATTGCTTCACTTCCTTTTTATTTGGTGAGATGCCTTCATAAAAGCACATTTGCTTTTTTTAATCTCACCACCACAGTCCTTTTTTTTTTTTTAAGTGTATTATGTATTTTATTATTTTGTCACTTGTGCAAATAAGAACCACCTAATTTCAGTTATTTTTGTGTGTGTGCCTGTGGAGCCATGACAAACCTTTAATCCCATCTGAGTGGATACAGGATACGAACTGCTAGCAGGACTAGATTCGTCTCGTTCTACCATTTAACACAGTTTTGAATAAATCATAAAATGCACGAAGTAAAGTGTTTTTCTTTTTACCTGCAGAACGTCCCTGCCATCATCCTGCAAAAAGTAAAACAGACATGACAAGAATTTTGTTTTCCGGTGTTGCAGGTACCATAACACACTGCCATATAGGAGATAAAATGCTCAGCCTCTTCCTCCTTCACTCCTTTCTCACTTGCTGTCTTACTCACTCACTCACTCCCTCACTCATTCATTGACTCACTCGCTTACTCGATCACACAGTCACACACACACATTGCTGTAGCGCCCAGATAAAACATTCTCGCAGAGTGTGAATGCGCCGAGAAGAAAAATGACATTGGGTAATCACAGTGAAGCATTACCAGTCATTACTCTGTGCTGTCACTCGGAGATGAGAGACAAGGCTGCGAGTCGCACGAATCCATGACTGCCTGCAGTCGGCCAACGCTAGATTGATTCTCTTCCTCCTTCCTCCTCTCATCTCGTTTCTTTTTTCTTTCGGCTGCTTTAGGAGCCACAGTTAATGAGTCAGCTTTGGTGAATCTGTTCTTTACTTCCTGGAAGGTGGACAGCTGAGTGAATCCACTACATCTGCAGGTTGACCTTGACTGGAATGAAGATTGCTTCACCAACAGAGGCCATGCTGCTGCCACAGATAAAGCCTTAGAAGTAGGATGTATCACTCAGACGCAGAGCGTTTTCAGTCGGAAGTAGCCCGTTTCAATGTGGCTTGATTTTTTTTTTTTTATGAAAACAAATGTTTTCACATATTTATCATCGCCGTAGTATACGTCTTTGTTAAATTTAGTAGTATAGTGACTTTAAATGGACCTACACAGAATTATCAGCTGTATCAGTAGCTTCCCTCAGCTTTATGGAGCTTTATACTGAGTTTCAGCTCAGTTTAACTGCTTAACTAAGCCTACAACACTCAAATACCTAACCTGACTGCGCCAGATGGTTTGTTCCTCAGAACCATTTGGGAAGTCAGCGTTTGGAAAAGGGCAGGCGCTTCAAAAGAGTGCTTGCTAGGTAATTGGATGAACTATCCGTCTATTACTGTCTATCATGGTGCAACCAAACAGACCCACGAACCATATAACAAACTCGTAGAAGAGCGTAAACATCTCTTCCTTCAAGAAAAACCTTCAATGCTTTTCTTTCATTAAAGAAATCTATTCTGATATAACTGATGCTATAGCTGCCAGTAATTCCTCATGAGGTGCTGACTGGTCTGAACCCCTGTGGTTCGGACGCAAACACACAGCGTGAAGCTTGGCAAAAAGGATTCTCGCATTATCACATGATTTCGGGATCTCATGAGTCTATGCCTCTCAAGTTTACTAAATAGTCAGACAGTCAGACACTATAAGAGACTAGCTGGTCAAAATAGTGGAGTATTTAGCAGCTAAAGAGACAGATATTTCCCCCAGGAGGTGGTGGGGACCAAAAACAGAACTAAAAGAAGCTGAATGTTGGACTTAGTTCATCAGGTGGACTCAAACACAACTCCCAACAAGTTCGTCATCTTAACTGAAAAGGCGACATTGTGTCAATGTTGTGTTCACAACCCCCAAGCGGCAAACAAAAGTTACTGCAGTGTTGTTTTACATTTTGGGGAATATGCTTAATCTCTATATTTCTGAGAGTGAGATGAGAAGATGCATACATATAGATGCATAAGTTGAAGTGCTGATATGAAGCATATCTCAAGAGTTCCCAGGAGTGACTTTTTGTTTGTGTGGCAGAGGCTAAGGATTAAGTATGTGTATTGAAGTACCAAGTCAGTTTCAGGACGTGGTTAGCCTAGCTTAGCATAAAGACTGATTCTGTCCAAATTTCAAAACTAATCAACCACCACCTCTAAAACTCTCTGATTAACATGTTTTTTGTATTTTTTTCTGACCGTGGTGAAGGCTGCTATTAGGCCCAGGAGGATCAAGATGCTGATGTGTCCTGAACTAGCTGACATCAAGTGGTCACTGGTTACCCGGTGAAGTGGTAGATAAAATTAATGAGCACAGGTTTTGGTTCTGGAGTCTGTGTGAGCACAATCAAACCTTTCGACCTCACTGTAATGACAACATACTGTTAAGATGTTCATGTTATCATTGTCATATATGAATCCAAGTATGCTGCAGTAAATAGACATGTATGAATACATATCCTGTATTTCTGGTATAAAAATTATCCTATTACATCAATCACGCAATATTTATTCCAGCACTTTTCGTTACACTATTGTATTCTAATGTACTGTATATTGTTTGTCATTGTTGCTTTTGATATAATATTTATATACACACATCAATTGTCTTCACCTATTGTATGTATATAATAGTTCTATGTTTAGTATGTGGACACATATGTACTTGGCCATTTAAGATGATTTTGTATTAGGTAATTGTTCAAAAGAGAGCCCAACCTATTGGAGGAAGGTAGTGAGGTAATGATGGAGGAACACTACAGTAATATGGTTTCTTATACTGGCTGGAGTATTAAAGAAATGCTTAAACAATATGATATTTTGCTGTCATGTGAACATGGTATATCCAGGATTGTCACTCTTAAAAAATAATGCTCTCCAGCAAACCTGTCTCTGGTCATAGCTTCTCATGTTTCATGTTTTTCCAATAACTGTTCAATTCGTCACGGATTATCCCCTCACATCGGGAACTTCCTGCCAAACCTGACCTGCTCAGAGAACACAAAAATGTGCTGCTGATAGGTTTGTGGGAAATTTCAGGATTTATTGTGTTGCAGTGCGTACGGTAACAAAATCAGAGAGTATACTCATACTTTGAATATATTCATCCATTCTCAGAGGCAGAAACCTCTTATTCATTTAAGGCCGTGTGTGCAATATGTAATCTTAGAGATGAACCCTACAGTGTGGTGAGGAAGGTACTACGTTGATTGCAAATGTCAGCAAATTGTATGTTGGCACTTAATGTGTTTCAGTGAAGGAAACGTCATGGGGGGCTACAATTCTTATAAGTAGTAGACTGGCAGTGCCTTATACATCACTCTAACACTTATGCCTCAAATATGATAATGAGGTATTCATGTTAAAATGATACACTGGGCTACTTTAATCATTTCCTTTGTGCCAGAAGATTTTCCTGCCAAAAAAACAACCTGACAAAGAGTGCTCAGAAGAGAAGACGAAGCAGCTGAAATGAGCAGGCTGTAACTTAAAGTAGCTCTGTCCACTGGTTCTTTCAGTCATGATACCATTGTACTACCTAAATGAATTACTATTGAGGTCTAAGAATTCAATGACACCCCTAAACATGGATCCACATGGATTTAGAACAAGCGGCAACCAATGTGGCTGTGAAGTAAGGCCACTGCAAAAGTGCCAAAAACTGCAGTTCCTTGAAAGGCCACTTGAGGCTGGCTACAAAACGATCTCCATAAGGGCCCATATTAAATTACCTAACTTGACAGCAGAAATAAACATGTTTACAGCCTGGTATAAAATGGTTTAAAATATGGTGGTTGCTTTGATTGACAGTCCTTGTTACAGGTTACTTGTTTGAGCACCCAGGCTTCATTCAGCCTGCCTTAGCTCTACAGACAATCCAGGTCTATGATGATCAAGCAGGTTGTAAACCAGCAGACAGATTATCTAAACCACCTCATTGGAGGTGAAACTGAAATATTCCTGAGTGCATAGGAAAACACTGATGGTAAGTACAGTTGGTTAAAGTTTAATTATCTTGCTCGATCAAGCTTCTTTTTAACAAGTGTGCCAAATTAAAGTACAGTGTCATGTCTTGTTAAGATATTACGATGTCCAAACCTTCTTATCTTCCTCTGTCTCACAGATTATCTTGATAGCTTCATTTGTAAATTTCTTCATGCAGAGCTGTTGATACACACTGAATAACCTGTAGCTGCATGTTGTACAGAAACTTGTCCACTAATTGATCTCATTATAAAACATCTAAATAACCTGGGTGGCTGTTATGTGTAATTTTCCTTGTCCCCATTGACTTTTTTAAGCAGCGTCTCTGCTCTCTCAGATGGCATTTACTTTGGTGAGTACAGTGTTATCCTAACCAACAACAATGAGCAGAGCTAAGAAAATAAAACCCTATTTGTAATAAACTGTAGCTTTCCTTTAAATTGAGAAAAGTCAGACGGACATTTATGTATGCAAAACTGTCATGGCTTGTTTGTCAAAATTTCGGACCAGTTGAAAGTGGCAGTGGAAGATAGTCAGAGCCTCAGATAGATGGGGACGGGCAAACAGAAAGTGAGGTTTCCCTGGAGATTGACTTCTCCTCTGTCACTTCTCCTCCGAGGAGAACACAGTCCTAATCCACTGAGAAGGCTAGATACAGCCCCTCTTACATCGCACCCACTGCCGGGGCTATTGAAAGTGATATCTGAGATTACCTTTCATTCTGGCAGGCCGGCCTCCCTTAACCAGGCCGCTGCAGAGTGTGTGTACCCACTGCAGATTCGAGCAGACAGTCGCTCTCATTGAGCAGACAGCCTCCACTTCCCCCGCTGCCATTTCCAGCCTGTACTCCTGCCCAAACACGAGCAGACATCTAGAACCAAGGACACTCTCACAGCTGATAGCCTCTGGCTGTTTGCTGGACTTCTTTCTGGGGTGCACTTTGGTAAAGTGGGAAAAGGTATTGTAAATGTTACACCAGCGCAGTTACCTGTGAACTGGTAATCATACTTAAGACAGATGTGTCCACCTTTGGAGGATATGATGCAGGCTGCTTGAGTACATATTTACCCAGACACACTGATAGGTCTTTATTTCAGCATTTTATGGCGTTTTTATATATATATATATATATATATATATTTCCTATGCTAGAGTTCCCTTATTTTTCTCCACTCTCTTTGAAGCTGCACTTCTTGTCTTGACTAACTGCACTGTAGAAATTATGTTCATAACTGATCAGTCTGCAGTGCACAGTTTACATGCATGAAGTCGTGCTGTAAGCGGTAAACGTGGACTGAGGGTTGTGACCCTTTCGGACACAATGCGATTTGTGGTGCACTCAGTGTAGGTTCAGCACACGCTTTGGGACTTGCGGTGCATTGCTCGACACAATTTGGTGTCCATTGTGGTGTGGTGCAAGCCACTGGAAATAATGGTGTTTCAGAGCACAGTACCACCATTGTCACGTCTGACTTTCACCCTATCCCTGATCACCTAAACCCTAACCCTATCTTTTCCTATAAATGCGCTAAACTTAACCATACCTCAGCCATTGTTTACTTGTTACATAGGCACAACCTTGCCCTAACATTAACTGATTAATGGTCCCAGTGAGAAAAAAAAAAAAAATACAAAAGTCTTTTTTTAACTGAACAAAAAATGTTTTAATTATGGACCTCTACCAAACAGATGGCCATTAATGATAAAAATACACTCTCATCTTTAATCTCCATATAACATAAACACCAAACATGTTTAAAGATTAAAAAAATAGATAAAAAAAAAATGCAATAATCCTCATATTAAAACAACAAGTCATAATCTGCTCTTCCTGGAAAAGGCTCCTGTAAAAGGTCTATTATTTCCCCCGAACCCTAAGGAGCAAATGACAACTGAGCCAACTCGACGTTATTCACTGAAGAAGACAGTGCAGTGTCGTAGCTGTGTAAAATGCATTTTTTTGTTAAATCTTGTAAAACTAAATCCTTAGTTCCAACATCTAACCCCAGATATCACAGTTATTTATAATATGTGTTTTTTGGCTGCAGCACAAGTACCAAACATTGGCCTAGAGGTAGTTGTAAGCATGTTGGTTCTTTACTTGGTACAGTGTTTACAGAGACAGTCAGGACACTTTTGAGAAATGCATCCTTCAGCCTGGTTCTGTGCCCACTGGTAGTGCAGATCCATCTAGCCCATCCAAACAGATCTGAGTGAGTGCAGGCTAAGTCTTTTCCGCTGTGTTTGAAGAGACTCGAGCCCAGATGGTTAGTAGTGCTGCCAGATCAATTACCAACAGCACACCAGCAGAGAGAGCAGAGCACAGCACTTAGCTTCCAGGGCCAATTGAACTGATCGCTATTTGAACTTTTACATATCGTCATAGCACGCTGTGACATAAAGGACTCACTAACTTAATACCACATGTGCACCAGTGGAACAATTTGCGGGGATATTGCTATTTTACCTTCCAGCTCCATTTTTTATTGCTTATTCCGAACAGCCATCATGGCAATGGCATTAAGTAAACAGCTGTGCATGTTGAGTGGTGGAAGATAAAGCATTTGCCAAAAGGAAAACAAATAGTGAAGGCATTTGCTGTTATAAAGAGTTGGAAGTGTAAAATGGACTGGTTAAAAATTTTCCATTAATATATTCCAATCACAGCGATTAACAGGCTTTGTACAGACATGCTGATCGCGACAAGTCCTCCAAATTTGACAATATGTTGTTTGTCCATGCCCTCTAGAACAGAGGACACATGGTGATGTTTTGACATTATTTGCCTTCCAAAACCATTACAAATCATTGTTGGGGGAAAAAAATCTGCACGTTGTATAAAATCTGCAATTTAATACTGCACAGTTACTGCACCAAGCTGTTGTTTGCCAAGAAATAGTTCCAGAACGTCACTCCTAAATTGCCATTTTTCACAATTATGTTACTGTATTAGCTAAACAAATTAAACATCTTAAATGAGTGAACTGCAGACGTTGGTCCAATGTGTAGAATTTAGTGGCATCTAGTGATGTAGTTGCTAGTTGGAGACCCTGCGCCTCATCCTTTATTATTAAAACTTGGAAAGAACCAGGCTATGTCTGTGTACTGAACACACATACATGAGATTGATAGTCTTTTCATGTCACTCTTTGTCTGACTATGCAAGCAGTTATCATGTTCTATACAACAAGAAAACAATAATACTTGGAGGTTACAGGGTTCATAATTAGGATGAATGATTACTTGGACAACTAGATTCAGGCGGCTTTTGGAACATAACTAATCAGTTCATGGAAGTTTGAACCACTTCCACTCACACTTTTCGCAATGCGGAGCATTAAGCTAATGCATCTTAATAGTAATTCTAATTATATTCCTGCAGCCAATTTGAGTGCATCCAAGCTAATGTTTCACTACCCAGTACTGGGTGAGTCTACTGCTCAAGATTCACATCCAATGCCCGTGTTCAGTCCAAATGCAACACTTTCCCCTTGTTTCTTAGCAATGTGGAAATCGCATGGCATAGATATGTTTCCATCCTGTCACAGTCTTGCAAATAATGTAATATTTCTCTAACCTTAACCAAATGTTTTAGTTGCTTGACTTTAACTACACGGTACATAATGCAAGTTTTGTAGAATCTGTGTGTCTCTTTTGAATGTTGTGTTTCAAAGGTCCTGGGCTCTGACCCAAAACTTCTACACACTCCTGTTCGAGCTTAGTTCTTCTTGCTGCTTGGCTCACACCTCAAACTTTGATATTTTTATCATTTCAAATCAACCACGTTCCCCTAGGATGAGTTCAAACCCCTATAATGCTTTGTACCTGTGCTTGAAGTATTTGATCTTCTATGCTCTTAGAAAGCTACTACATGGAACATCCCTGATTTTCAAGTAGCTATCCCAAATGCAACAAAGCCAAATCTTAACAGTGACCTCTCCTTGGATTCAGCACAAACACACAGAAGGAGGCCATATTTTTCAATAGTTTTAGTCTCGCTCTTTTTGGGTCAACCTGTCTCACTCTAGAAAAAAAAAAAAACATTTTTTCCCCAAAAATATCTTTGATTTCAAATATTTCCAGGCCAGAAATGTGTGAGTGACCGGAAATCATTATTGGAACCACAACAGTGCAGCTGGGCTCTAAATATTGTGGGAACCTGATTTGTTTGGCCCCCCTGCAGTCTACTCAGTGGTTAGAAAGAACAGGTTTAAACTGTGATTTGTCTGTTCACAGTATGTTCAATGATCCATTTCTAACAGTGCTAACCCTGGACCAACCCTTTATTTCTATTTTTAAGATTTAAAAATAGCTTTTGCTAAAATAACACACATTGACTCCAGCATTATTGTGCAATTGACACTGAAACAGGAACAGATTTGGATGCTAAGTTGCCAATTTCTTTTACCAATGAATCATTTGTCAGTTTCATTGAACTATTTTTGCAAACCCTTCATCCAAAACATTGATTTGGAAAGGGGACTTTATTCAACCTAAATGCATCCTCAGAACAATCTGACTGAACCAAATGATGCTTTTGTGACAGGTGACCCCAAACCTTTGTGTGGACATTAAGAACTGGCCTGGTTAGCCTAGCTTAGCATTAATACCCCTACTTATAAAGCTGCTATATTTACAATTATATTTTGTTATACACTCACACACCACACAACATTTCTTTTTTAGGGGGGGGGGGGGCTTTTTATTTTTCACTAGCAACAGCTGAAGACAGACAGGAAATTGCACAGAGAGGGGGTATGACATGCAACAAAGGGCCATGGGTTGGAATCAAACTTTGGCGGGTGTGATAAGGACACAGCCTTGGTACATGGGGGACAGGCTCTACCATGTCAACATCTTGACAACTACTAGCCACAGCCATTTTGTTAGCTCTAGAGGTTAGGTACATTTGCCTAGCTTGTGCAAGGCACGTCTTACTGTGTATGTCTGCTAAAGTCATACAAAGCCAGATGGACGCTGTTGACCAAGGTTACCAATGCTGAATCTTTTAGCATCACCATCAGGCAAACGGAGACACAGAGTGTACAGTATAAATACCGTGGTACCTGGCTGGACTAATCTTAAATTCAAGCATCATATTAACAGTCTGATTACTACATTGAAAACAATATTTGATTTTCTGTTGAGAAATGGGAACAGAACCCAATTCAACAGAGAGAAAAAGAATTGTTATGTGATGCTACCTACCACTCAGCCCTAAGCGTCATAACTGGTGATCCTTATTGAGCCCATCACTGCCATCTTTACAGGCCGTTGCCATCTGTGGCTCCGAGGCGGGACCTTCATTGTGTTTTATTCATCTGTAAAGCTTTAACACAGATGTTTCCACCCTGTATTTCATCCCCCTTTAACTCTGGACTCACATAATCATGGTTATAGGCTGTCCACATTCCATTAATCAGAACTGAATTAGGAATAATGTCTCTTACAGTGCACCTTTTACTAAACTTGGACTCTTCTGCCACAACGGCTGTTCAAAGGCCATATTTCAGATCTTGTTTTAATTGATTTTTATTAGCAGTCTAATTGCATCTGTTTATTACTCTTATATACTTTTATTTTATTCCCTTTTTATACTTCTTTTATTCCATTATTTACTCCATAGCATGTTTATTATCTTCTATTTTAACCTTTAGCTATCACACATTATTATTTGCTGGTTTATTTGTTAACACTGTTTTACATCTCAACGCTATTGTAAATGTAAAACTCCCTCAATAGTCTTTCGAGGTAAAATAAAGGTTGATGATGTGTGTTCATACTGTATGTAAGGAACTGTTTTTGGAGTTCATGATTTAACGGACTGTATTCATGAACGAAACATTGATTTTTTTTGGTCATTTTGGGAGCTGATCACTGGCAGCGTTCTTGGGACTCTCAGTACAGTACATGTGTAGCGTCTCCATGTCAATCTTTGTTAAATGTTTTCCTGTATGAGCTGTGAAGGTTAAGCTGAACGATTATGGACTCAAAATGCAAACACAAACCAAGAGACTCAATCACTTTAACACAGTTTATTGTAAACACCAGGGAGAGCGGGTAAGTGGGTAAATCTGAGGAGGGGGTGCCTGGAGTGGTGCAGGGCTGGTAGTGGTGGTAAGAGTCCAAGAGTGCAGTAGTGAGCAAACAGAGCAGGATGCGGCAGATGAGATTTTCATGAGGCACAGGGGAAATCACAAATAGCCAAAAATAGTAGCACAAGAGATGTAACGCATTTCTCAGCAAGCTTTATTTTGAAAGTCAAATCAGACGTTGCATGTTTATTATTGCTAACTTGACTACGGAGTCCCGCACGTGCCAAAAACGGCAATTTCTTGAAAGGTCATTTGTGCCAGGCTACAGAACAAGTCAGTCTCCACCATATTAAAGTGCTCAACCCAAGCTCCGCTCAGCTACACCCATGCTCCACACCTATTTTTGGTTTAGTGAGGACCTGGTGGAGGCGGGTCTGCCTCTGGCGGTGGCCAGAGCCGCCACACTCTGAGCTCACAATGCAAACCTATGGGTGACAACATAGAGGCTACGTCCATGTTTTATACAGTCTGTGCACTAGAGGAGTACCTAGAGGGGTATGATTAACTCAATGCAAGTGAGGCTGTATATTTTATTCTATCCTGTACAGATGCATTCCTTTAAAAACAATCCAGCTGACAGATCCTACAACGCATGTAGATTTAGCAAAATAAAGACATCACTCCTTTGCTCAGGAATCAATATGAGCATGGCAAATGAAATTCTGATGAGTCTTAAATTTGATTCATAACTTTTTTTGTTCTGTTTTTCTGAGGCATTTCATTTGTCTTCAGTGTTTTGAATAAATACCGCAGTGAAAAGAGACTTGGAGAGAGATGGAGGGAGACAGAGAGATGTGCTGCGCATTGTCTAGGCAAACAGCAGCAAGGTTCAGATAGAGATCAGAGACGAGGATTGGACGAGGTGGGTATGACTGAAGACAAAGTGCTTTAATCACTTCCCCCAGGCCACCGTATAGTGTCGACGATTATCATCAGAGAACATCTGAAATATGTGTGTGCCTGCCCCGAGGCTTATCACACTTGGGGAGAAATCTGTCTTTTTTGAGCCTCCACACTGACCTTGAGTGACTGTGCGGTTACAGGGAGGGACTCAAATGGCTTGAATCGCTCATTCTCATCCAAACCTGTTTTCTTCATCTCCACAACACACAGAGAAGTAGGTCTGCAGGAGGCAGATGGGCCAAAGGCAATCTTGTCGTTGACATTTAGGTCACTGAGGTTTGGTTTTGTGAACTCTAATCTGTCCAGAGTTTCTTATGACAGTGGACAGTACTGAAGAAGATGACAAACTTAAGTCCATGTTTGGTAGGTAGCACTATTACAACAGTGAACAATTAATTATTACACTTCTGTAAAGTTGGAGGATGTGAACAAGAGACATGGTCATGGTAAGTGTTGAAATTATTCTATATTTTCCACAATGCAAACATTGGCTTTTGAACGGGTTTTATGTGGTGATGAACAACATTTTATCCATCATCCTGTCCCTGTTCATTATCATATGAACGCGTACATTTGTTATGATCACATTACTGATGATCAAAAACGAGTCGACAACTTTGCTAACAGCCAAACATCAAGCAAGTGCAACAACACAAGACATAGCAGCCAGCTAGCAAGAAGCCCAGCTCGGCATCTGTCTTTCACGAGGAGGACGACTAAAAGACTCCGTCTTCCTCCTCCTTGCCTCTGACATTTTGTCCATAGAGGCCACTGAGTTTGGTTATATTGCTTGCTTGCCCAGCTCCAGTTCTGGCATGACACTGGCTCCATTCCTGAGGTATCTATAGTAACACATGCATGTCAGCACTTGGATTTTCGCTAATATGAAAGTACAGTTATTCTAGTGTTGCTTCCTGTTTGTCACTATCATATATATATATATATATATATATATGATATTTAGTATGATATAAAAGACAAGTTGCAGTTGCAGTAAATATTAATGCTTAAAATACATAAATAACAGGTTCAGGTCAACAGGTTTAGTAAAGTGCTGCAAGACTTAAACTTGATTTCCCCCAATGATGAAGTGATATTAGTGTCACTGAAAACTGCCCAGTCATTGAGTTACAGTCAACACGGCAACATGTTTACTCCGTTTGTTTGTTGGTAATCAGTCAGTGTGAACACAAACTGGACCAGAACTTCAGGCGACAATGTATAATTCTTTCAATTTTTCCCCCCAGAGATTCATAGATTAATTATTGAATCAGTGATTTAATTTCTTTGTTTTCATCTGAGAAATGCTCAGTGGTTCACATTTATATATTATGTACATTATATATTTTATATATATATATATAGAGAGAGAAAAAAGACAGGGTGCAGGGTGAGCAGAGTAGACATTTGTTTCAGTGTCTTGTTGGAACATTCACTGACTATGGGCTATAAAGCTCAGCAGCAGCATGTAGGTACTGATGTAGTGTCTTTAAGTAGCTGGCTATTAAGCAGCCATTGCAGCAGTGTGTCTGAATATGACCAGTGGATAGGAACATCACTGGAGCTGCGAGAGCACATTAGAGAGCACGGGTATTCTTAACTGTCCATAAAGTGAGGTGGTGCCATTTGAATAGCACTTGGCGTAATTATGGTCGGCAGCTCATCCTCCGTCAGCTTTGTGGCTGATTCTGTCTCCTTCTTTCAATTTCCTGCCTCGTTGAGGATGCCGGCAGATATGTGGAGAGGACAGTGCCTGCAAAGCAACGCAGCAAAGCACTTTATAATTAAAAGTGTTTGGAAAGTGAGGTGAGGAAGAGACATTACCTTACCTCACTTTGGGAAAGAAAAGCAACAATGGAATAACAACGTGAAATGAAGGTTTATTTGCATTAGTGTGTGGTATACTACAAATAGTTGTTAATTGCACGGTTATCCAAGCATGCTGTTTGATAAATCCGTTAATTCCAATTTCTATAGTGTGCTGCACTTTAGAATGTCATTAGTCACAGAATAATTATCAAGGATAATTTGAATTACACAGGGTTATAACACAGTCTATGCACCTGATATGGAAGTTATCTGGTCCAGTGCAGTTTTAGGAATGAGAACCGAATGTGCCGAAGATTTTCCAGCTTCAGAAACACACATTTAACGAAACTACGTTTTGTGAGAAAGTAAACAAACTGAGGTTAGGGTTGCTTCGAGCCCTGTTTGCTCTAAAAATCTAATTCCAAACTAACTTTTCTTTCAGGGACCTGTGACTACCAGATGTAAATTTTTGTTCGGCACATTTTTCACATTGCAAATATAATTAGAAAAACCAGTTGTTTGTTGTGGATGCAAAATCATGGTTAAATGCTGGTTGGTTGTGTGAGTAAACTAGTTATTCAAGTAGATTTAGATACCACTAGTATTTAAAATTATACTGGCATAGACTAATTGGATGGTTGGGCTACAAACTGTATTTGTATCTGTATGTTTCTTTCCGTATCTTACTTTTACCTGCTGATAAGATAACATAATATTCGAACACTGTATCTACATTAATCAAATAATAAAACATGCTGTATTTGATTGTTTGGATGGAAATGAAGGGGGTTTTAGAATTAGAAAAAGCTCAGTGGCTTGTATTGGATTATCTTTATTCTGAATACAGTGAAAGGAGGTTCTGGTGAAAAATGAAAGTTGGTCTGAAATATATATATATATATATACATATATATATATATAAAAAATACAAACAAACAAAACTGGAAAGCTCCCATTCGTTATGGGACAGTTTCTAACTTCAGCCCGTCCGATTTGAAAAGTCTTCATTATCATATCATGAGGTAAAACGGCTGTGCAACATAAGTAATGCTGTATCCTGTACAGCACAACAAATCTGGTAAAAATGTATCTTAAGACTAACTTCGCTAAATGTATGTTATGTTTTTGGCAAATTTTCATCATCCAAAGCGATGCTGGAATAGCGGCTAACAGTTTGTTTTAAGGAATTATGCATCCTTCACATGATGGATCAGGGTTAGGTACCCCTGAAAAATGATTTTTTTTGCCTTCACAATAAAAAGTATAAATACAGAATGAACATGTTTACACTCCGCCTCATATCACAGTCAACCTCCAGGTTGTTGCAGCGTTTTACAACCTTCACATGTGAACGCGTTGCCATTTTATTTAGTTTTGCCCGTGACCCTCAATTTATAATCCGTCTCATTGAAAAGTCATTACTGGTCTTGTCTGCTTGATTAGATCTGTGTGGCTTTGATTCAGTGGTTGATTTCGCTCGGAGTGGGAGTGGAGAGGGGCTGTACATGTGTTACAGTTCACAGATCCCTCAGTCTGAGCCGGAGAGACAGCTCTGTGTTCGTGGCATTTGTCTGGCTGAATCACATCAGTGATTTCCACTCAGGAACACCTCTGCATTCAAGCAGCTACTCCAAACAGCTGCTGGAATCTAGTAGGCAAACAGGCTGTCAAACAGCCTGACACATCATGTAATAACTTGTCAGATTGTAATACATGTAATACATGGGTCCAAGAGGTAAAAATGCAATGAAAGCTTTCAAGTTGCCTTTTTCTGACGAATTTACAAAGATGGGAGCACGGCTGAGAAGTACTGTGGGGGGAAAAAACCTCCAGGGTAAAATATAAACTTGTGTGTACAACATGACACAACTGTATGTCTGCATGATACAATTTTGGTCTCATCAAATTATTTAGATGTGTCATTTTTTTGGTAACAATTTGGTTTAATTATAATATCCATTCATTCATATTTAGTGTTATTTGTTTAAGGTTCTTAGTCTTAGTCTTCACACTGAGGCTTTTCTGATTCAATAAAGTTTAAATTAATTAATTAATACAACTTAAAAAAACACATTTTCACATTTAGTGTGTTAGTACTGTAGATATTACATTTGTTCATAAAATCAGTCAAACAAGAGCTGATAGCAGTGGAATGTAAAGATGTTGTGTTGTGTTTCATGAACTGATGAATATTAAATACAGTCATGTCCAGTTTTTATACTCTCAATGAGAAAGTTGTTACAGACACATTAACTCTGTTTATCCGCAACAGACTTGAAAATGTGGAGAAATAATCAGGAGAGTGATGCAGTGTTATTTCCTCAGCAAATCTTTACTCTAATGATACCATGATTTCCCCAGGTACGTGGGCAGAGAGTTGATCTCAGACTATCAGATTAAGACCACTCTGTAGATTACAGGTCAACACTATTACTGCCATAAGAATAAAGTAAACAATGTAAAATAAAAACTCTTTAGCTTTTTAACCACATGTGGCAGATTTAAATAGTTTTGAGTTATTTATTTCTCACGAAAAAGCCAATTTCCTCAAATGTTGTACTCCTTCAGTTCAAGTATTTAGTGCATGCTACTTAACCTGATTCAAACTGTTTAAATATAATTATCATACAGTGTGTCATATAGCCATGCTTGAACTGCCCTGTCTCTTTACTCGTGTTGGCCAAAGCAAGTTCATATTCATATTGCGCTTTTCATGAGTTTTCACACATTTTATGCATTGACAGTGTAGTAGTGTGACAGTAAATATGGACGTTGTATCCGTAGGTTTCTAAAGAGCCGTTGTGAAGCTCAGAGTGTGGTGGCTCTGGTTGCTGCCAGTCAGTCAAGCGATCATGCTGTTAATTTTGCTTTAAGCCATAAAATAATTCGAACATGTTAGTTATATACAAATTGAGCCTCAGTATAGTTGTCATGAACAAGAAAATCAGCTACAAAAATAGAAACCATTTTTTGTACCAGGCTGTAAACAGAACATTTTAACATGGAGATTGCCTCTGTAGCCAACCTCAAGTGGATGTTTGAGGAACTGCAGTTTTTGGCACTTTAATTCACAGCCATAGTGGTTCTGCTTGTTTTTTGTTGACGCTATAGTTTCTCCTTCATGCTAGGTACGAGAGAGTGAGGTGAGGTGGTTGCAATACAGAAACCACACTGCTAGATGCCTAAATCCTACACACTGACCCTTTAATGTCACTGACATTTTTTTTACCTAATTGAGTGATGTAAAAACATTTAATCATATCAATAGTGGAGGTACTACTTATACTCATGGTGCCTCAGCTGGAAGTATGTTATAATAATAACAGATTTGTAGACAGAATCTACCATAATTGAAAAGTTGACATATGTTAATAGATGACATGGAATTTTCAGGAAACTATTTCACACACTGAACTCAATTTGTGCTTTCTCGGGGGAATTAAAGCAATTGAGTTAGCACATGCACATTAATACTTTGCTACAGGCATGTAAACAGCTTTTCCCTCACTGCAAATACTGATTAAACATACTACAATCAAAGATAAACTGGAGCAGAATAATTCCTTAGGGAATCGCTGCTTATGTAGTAATTATACTGCAAGAGCATCATAGTCATTATGCACTCCTGCTGTCTGTTATTATGACAGTAAAATCTGTTCTTTTCACTTTGATTTCATTGGGATTTGATGACTTTTACAGACGATTCTATCAACCGTCTGACTTTATGCATCATAAAGTAGAGAAAAAGGTTTCAAAAGGCCGAGAACAATAACTTTCTTCAACAAAATTTTCTGCATTGTGCAAAATTAATTCTATCACTGTACGACGAAGAGGAGAAAGTACAAAAACAAGTTATTCTGAAATGTGACATTTGTGTACACCTCTGCCTCATTTGCTTTATGAGATACCTTTGGCAAATGAAAGTGAAAAGGGCAACTTTCACAGCTCCTTGAGATGAAAAAGTGCCTTTTTTTCCAAACTCTGCACAGAAAACAAACAATTACATTCTTGACTGCCTTTATTTACTCCATGATTGAGCAGTGCAGGCAGACAGGAGCGGGCAGATTAATTAACTAGTGCCTGAAAACCTTTATTCTTATAGCGTTGTCACATTGATGGATGGCTGATTAAAGTCAATGAGATGGCTATCAGTACACAAGAGCAAACCAGTCAAAAAGAAAAAAAAAAAGAAGGGGTGAAAAAAATGAAAGGAAACACACAAATACAGGTGTACTGTTAGTGACCAGGAGAGCTCTTTGTGGTTATGGACACTGCTGTGCATCAAGAAGAAAAGCAAGTAATTGGGGATGGAGGAAGAGGCTGAAAGTGCAGTGTATCATGCCAGCCGCAGCTCAAATTGCCTGGCTTGTGTGTCTTTTGATGAGGTTTCTCATTAGGGGTCTATACAGCCCAGACTTTGGAAATATCACAGAATTAATTAAAATGATAGGAATGGAGAAAGTGGGCTGCCAATGACAGGACGGCAGAGGGCCCGCATAATCATTGTTCTGATCAGAGCCCTATTGTCTGCCTATGAATGTGCCTGTTGACGACGGCCAGCGCCTCTTACATGTTTATCTGGATTCCTGGGCCGGTAGCTTGTTTCCAGCATGCTGCCGTTGATAGAGCATTCAGCTCCCATCGCTGTGAAGAGGTTCAAAGGCTTCATTTAGTTGCCTGAGCACCGAGAGAGAGGGAGAGGGAGAGAGAAGGAGAGCTCACCAGGCTGTTTTCAGTCGGTTTTATCAGCTAGTTTTCAGATTTAGATAGTGTGATTCCGACTGTGTTCATATCTGTCCTTTCTCTCACACAGGCTGGCTTACTCGTGTCAAGCAGAGAAAAACACAAAATCCTCAAATCCATCTTCTCCTCCTTTTTTTCGATTTCTCAGACTCTACACTATAGATTAATCCACTGTTATTACCCCCCCACCATGCATGTATCCTGCATCTGTCCTGCATTAGTTCTGCAGCAGAGCCTTTGTAATGCACAGCTAGTGCTTCAAGGACTTCACCAATGTTTGGAGGAAATTGGATTGTTGGTGCAATTAAAGCTGCACTAATCAATGATCTGATATTAACAATGGATCAAATGAGAGTAATGTGAAGGGGGTCCCTCATCGTGACAAACCCACACCGAACTCACCCAAATCTGCACTTCCCCATGAGCTCTTATGGAGCTTATTTTTTGGGGGTTCATTGTTTCGGTTTTACCGCCCTCAAATTTACTGTTTTGGTTCAGTGTGACCATTCCCATGGACCTCAATTCCAGCAGCAGCAGGCAACTGTTTTCAGTGAATAAGCTCTGATAAATCAGAACACTATGTGTCCAGCACCAGACAGCAGAGAGACACATGAGTGTCAAAGCTGGTGAACACATTGGAGCATTTAAAGGTCCAGTGTGTCAGATTTAGGAGGCTCTATTTACAGAATATATCACAAATGGAATGTTATACCAATAACGATGTTTTCATTAGTGTATAATCACCTGAAAATAAGAATCATAATGTTTATGTTACCTTAGAAAGAGTCTTTTATATCTACAGAAGCTGCATGGCCATGTTTCTACAGAAGCCCAGAACAGACAAACCAAACACTGGCTCCAGATAGGCCCTTTACATTTTCCCCCATTTTTGCACCTCATGCTTGGAACAGAAGGGAGTGTCGAGGGGGTTGCAATCCATAACTACACCTAAATCCTACACATTGGTCCTTTAATGGTAAACAAGACAGATATATATATTTTTTGATGGTGGAGATCAAACCAGAGCAAAAAAAGGTGAATATTGGACTTTCATCAGGCGGTCAACTTTAAGCATTTGCATAAGGAAATAAAAGTTGTTATGCTTTCTAAAAGGGCCAAAAATGAATGAATCCAGCTTTATCATTGATGGACCAGAATGTATACTACTGCAATCATCTCTGTCTGTATAAGTTTCTATGGAAGAAATGGTTTCCGCAGGTTGGCCACCCCCATGTTTGAAACCACGTGCATACAGGATGAACATTACTTTGAGAGATGATTGAGCATTTTGCTGTTAGAGTCCCTTGAATAGTTTTTCTGTAACATGAACCAAATCTGTTTGTTTTTTTTTAACCTTCAAATCTTTTTTTAAGGCTCTTTTATTGTCGGATCTGTGTTGAGCGTGAGTACATTCTAAATTCAATTTTCAGTTTCAACAAGGTCACCTCGTATTTCGCACAAAGTGAATATTTTCTTTTCTGTTCTATATCCTCAAGAAGCCACAGGCCTGAGGATGTAGATAGAAATACTACTGATATGTGAGAATATAAATAGACATGAAACTGATAAAAATAGACACTTTGTGCAACCTAAGTGGTTATTATACAGGCAGCCGGATATCAGCAAAGCTGTCAATATCTTTGTTTGTCACCATTTGTGTGACAGGAATCAGGTATTGTGTCTCTGCACACATTTTCTTATTAATCAAGCCTCTCAGAAAAGTAGGTCAGTCTTGATGCCTGGTCATTGTGCCAAGATCTGGCAGGTATGTCCCAAATCTAGTCTCAGTCAAAAAAAGGAATTTCCCAGGTCAAAACAAATATGTCTCAAGTCAAGTCCTGAGTCAAAACAGGTATGTTCCAAATCAAGTCCCAAGTCAAGATTACCATGTGCCAATTCAAGACCAACGTCAAGACAGGTATATCCAACGTCAAGACAGGTATGTCCAAATCAAGTCAGGTATGTCCCAGGTCACGTCCCATGTCAAGACAGGTATGTGCCAAGTAAAGTCTCAAGTCAAGTTAGGTAAGTCCCAAGTCAAGATCAACAAGTCCGAAGTTGGGACAGGCATGTTTCAAGTCAAGATAGGAATATGCCCCAAGTGAAGTCAGGTCCTAATCCCAAACATGGTCTTTCTGGTTCTAAACAAGTCATAATCCCTTCACCATATTAAAAACACATTTTAGAGCAGCAAGCAGTAGAGTTTGAAAGCAATCCAATCAGGTGAGTCTTGGTATGTCTAATAATACTAATACTAAAACTACTACTACTACTACTAATAATAATAATAATGAATCTTGGGTTCTAAAGCCGAGCCTCTGGATTTGTGTGTTTCTTTCAGGCTTTCTGGCTTTTCACACTTTTTTTCTGGAATTAATTTAATTTCAATCGTGTCAGTCTAGTGAAAGAGTTATGTTATGGCTCTGACTGTTACATCGACCACTCTCAGAGGAGTAAACCTCTCCTTACTGAGAGTAAAGAATCACAAGTAACACAGTCCTTGTTTAATTTTCAGTGTGATTGCTAGAGGTGATTCTTGATGATGCTTGATAAACACGGCCCCTGGTCTCGAGTCCTTAACCTGCACTCACGCAGTGGGCAGCTTGATTGATTGGTTTCTTCGTTCGGACTGATTGTGGGCGGTCTGAGAGGCTTCGGTTGCATCTGCAGTAGATCTGAAAAATATCACCTCCTTCCTAAATATCTTGTTTTTTGGTAAAAGGAATAGTCCCATGTAAAAATATGACACGGTGGTGGGGTTTAGGTGCAGAACATGAGATAAAAACATCCCTGGTGTGAGTTCAGCTCGGGATGTTTGTACCATCATTAGCATCATCACCCATCTATCATCATGATCATTGCCCGATGCCCCCTAAAAAAGAAAAATATGTGTCCTTTCCTCAGTTAATTTATTCCAGTGATCCCACTTCTTGTTGATTGTTCACCTCACTTGCATTTTGATTTATTGTAAAACCATTAACCAGCTCTTCAGGGGGTAAATAGAAAGTGGTTATACCTGGCTTTATTGCTGTGTGTATATGGACCCTCTCTGCGCTAACAGTATAATTAAAGACTTTTACAGTGTTAATTATAATCAGCTAATAATTTGATAAACCTTAAAATCAGTTTTAAATTGATTGATTCAATTTGCATTTAAATTATGCATTAAAGAAAAAAAAAAAGGTAATTCATTTTTCCCATTAATAATTATGTGTATTTATTCTGTCTCTAAAATTAATGAATAAAAAGAAGAATCAATAAATTAGTTTTAAAAAATAGGATTTTAAATTTACGTTCTTATTATAATTATGCACAGTTCAATCATCGTCATCATATTTCATCTCAAGTGATTTATTTCCTGATTTAACATTTACAGTTTTCATTTTTTGACTTCTTTGTCTTAAAGACTCTTTACAAATTCATTAAGACAAATTAACTGTAAGCTAGAATGTGACAGTAAATCACAAAGACCTGTATATCCTTAATATACTTAATATACAAGCCTTTTGAAAATTACTTTTGAGATTCAGCTTTGAAATTCAAAGTGATAATAACACGAGTACAATTGTAAATTAGTAAATGTAATAGTTTTATAATGTGTCATTTAAATTCAAATTTAATTAATCATTTATTTATTGTAGCTTTTAAAACCTGCTGTTTGTGTCGTGTCTCTGTTCTGGCACACTAATGGTGGGTTGGTTCAGACTGTTCATGGGGCCCGAAAAGGTTTTGACTGGCCCGTCCTTGAGAACAGCAGCTGTTCCTGTTGGGTTATTGCACATGGATCTGACACTTTACCACAGAATTACTTGCAAGCTGAGTCAGAGTTCACTTTGATACTGTACGAGGACATCACTTATTGGGATAGTTCAAAGATTTTCACCTGGGGTTGAGGTTAGGACTCTTCCAGGATGTGGTTTTACTGTAGATTTGGCTGTGTCATTTTTGGCTTTAAAGGTGAAAGTATTCCTGAGCTTGGGCATTTTTGCAGGGGGCAGCAGTTCTTTTCAGTCTCTTTCTTTTATATTTATTTTTATCCTTTTCCTTCACCTACTGAAGAGAAAGAGAGAGATCTATGTACTCAGGCCCCACCATCAGTTGAGAGTATGTTCTTTCTTTTATAAGATCAAAATACTTTTTAAAAAATGGGTTTCTGGGTACTCAATGTTCATTTTTGTGACTTCCTCTGTGACACTTTGGCCTATACTTTACAAGAATGAATTATGGACAATGCATCCTCATATACCTACGACAGAACAGTTGATTTACCACTGACTCCCAAAACGACATACATGTATATATTGGAGAGTACTGGTGTGGTAAATGTTGTGAAACGTCAGATTCAGGCACTAAAACTACAGTTAACTTACATTAAATAGACTCCAGAATGTATGAAAAGTACATTATGTAAGTAAACGTACTTAAAGTCAAATACCTCATTGTTGACTTTTGGTTTCGCGTGCATCACAAACAGCGGCCACCTGCGTGAAAGTCCTGTGTTTGACTTGTCCATACACCCTGACATCCTCCCTACAGGGACTGTTTTATACTACACTTGGAGAGTGTTTCAGTGTATATACTATACTATAAATTAGGGATCTTAATATGATGCCATCATGGTGGGATAAAATAGGAGGTTAAGCTTTGGACTTGAACAATTCAACAGTTAATTTTGGACTTTGGACCATTTTAATGAGCATGGATTTGTTCTGGTTCTTTTGGCAGGTTGCATTGAGTTAAGCTCTAAAGACAAGTTGTGGTCATTCCTATTACCTGAAACATGTCACTAAAAAGACTGTTTTTAGTGTTTTGCTTGAACAAAATTATAGGTTCAACTATTTTCAGCATATTGCTCATCAGAGGGCCAACATTTTACTGGCATGGTGGGGAAAACAGGCATTTACGTCATCAATAGATTTAGTTTGTTTATTTCTTTTAATTAATTTTAGAATAACACATTTAAGCTGTTTTGGCATTCTATCCAGCAGCAGATGTTATCTTTTATAGAATTAAAACAGTGACTTTAAATGTTGGCATTGAAAACGAAAACCTGAACTGAAACAGGAAACATTGGCACGCAAACACTTGTGTTGGAAAAAGTTGCACTGGCACTGAAACAAGTTTTGGCACTGAAAAATGTTCCACTAAAATAAAACACAGACATTCAATGAATGGAGTATTTTTGGTATTCTGTTGTGTTTTTCAGTGACAATCTCCAGACTTGTTCTTCATTTCTTTTTTGACGAGTGACAGGTGTTTTTGTTTCTTTAATGCTGGTTTTCTGTTTCAACTTTCTGTCACCGTTTTGATGAAATCCCAGTGATATTGTATAGTGAAGGCTCTTTTATGGAGCATTCACATGCAGTGGTTATGACTTTGTATTAAGATCTTCTGCTCATATCAACAATAGAATAATGATATATGATAATTGAATAGGCTAGACCTTTTTAAATAAAAGAAAGTGCACTGACAGAAATGGCAAAAACACAAATGATTCCTCCATTGCTATGACATCACACAACTGTTGTTACTGTTGCCGCTGAAGTAGGATAAACATTTCTAATCCAATTTAATGTATCTTGAACTTTTATTAGAATTTACTGTGATGTATTTCAGCAGTATTTGACTTTATTATTTGCTTTTGAAGCATCTGAAGTAGGAGAGCAAAAGAAAAATCAAACCCATGATTTTCTCAGAGTCATTTTAGACTCAGCAGGAAAGGAAGACGCACTTGGTCAGTCTTCCTTGCAAATGAAGAATTTCCTGAAATGAAATTGTTCTGTCATGTTTTCTTTCCCAAATCATGGAAAAACTGCAGCTTGGTCAATGGCCCTACACTTCAAACTATGAGGTTTCCCTTTAGTGACCAGGGAACCAGAGAAACATTTTAACATTTTAAGTTGAAGTTTAAAGTTTTTACATTTAAAAAGTTGACAGGTTGGTTAGGTTTAGGCACAAAAACTACGTCGCTAGGGATCAGAAGCAAACACAAGTAAGGTTTGGGTTAGGGCTAGGAGGGTTAGGGTTTAGGTAACATGAGATGTTATGTACGCCTCATAAGTAAAAGTAAAAGAACCCAACATTGTCTTTTGGTCTCACATTGAAAATGAACAGCAGCCTTTTGGGTGAAAGTCCTGTGTTTGTATTTGTTTGAACCATCCACCCAACTTCCTTCACCTGTGGACTTTGTCAACTGACTTCAACAGCACATCAAAACATTTAGCTATTTCTGTTAATTGCTCATTATCAGAGTACAGACGTATGGCACATACCGCACTGTATCTCTGTACGTATTATTACTCAGTGAGTGTCTGTGGAAGCTGCAGTGAGTAAAATGGTGCACTCAGGCTTACGGAAGCTTGTTAGTGCATCACAAGAAAGACAATATAAACCGTTGTGTTTATCATATGTGAGCTTGAGAGACAACATGTCAAGGTGAGCTCTACACAACCGTCTCTCCAGTGTCTCCTAATGAGTGTTGCTGTTCATGGCAATTATTTGATGGTGTTGTTTGTTTACCAGAGCTGATACAGCTCTGCGGCAGCTGTTGAAATGATGTCTAAAGTGTTAATATGTGGACTGTCACAGTGTAGATTATTACACTGTCAGATTTAAATGAAGTGATGATTTGATGTGATGTGGGACATTATTTTTGTCAGCGTAGGAGAGAAAATGACCATAAATAACAAATGCAACAATAAACGCATTAAACAAAGTCCATGAATGGAGTCCAACTAACACTGTGTTCTGTTTAAAATGTACATTGGGTGTCTGTCTTTGATAAAATGACAGCATGTTGGCAGTGCACATGTTATAGTGAGCTTATAGGCTATAATTATATATTACCGGAATAATAAAGATGATAAGGTTCCATATATTTGGCCCAACATAGACAGTCTAATTGGGTCCATGTCCACCTAAAACTGAATTATACATGTGTTATACAAAAAAATATGTATTTAAATTAGTGTGTTAGTCTTTTTAGTACATTTTAAACACATTAGGAGTTTCTGGGGCAAATATATATGGTGTCAAAATCTTCATGATCTTTTTGTGTTCTCAGGAAAATGCACACTGTGACGAATAAATTATTATACGTGACATTATTGCAGAGAGAGCAGCATTCTACTGTTGTAGCTGCTCAAGGTGGAGCAAGTTTAAACTATTTTATATGCAGTTAGTATATATATATATATATATATAGTCTAGTGGATACCACTGTAGGGATGGGCCCTTTCAAAGGGTCACAAGATAAAGGTGATGGGTTGTGAGATGATTAATGGCAGAGGAAAGAAGAAAACACAACATTCTGATACACAATTTTGTTTTCACTTTTTGGACTTTTATCTGCAATGAACCGGTAAAAAAATTGAGCTTGCTTTGATTACGTGCTATGAAACAATATTACTCATACTTCTGTGGTCATTTTGGTGAAAGTAACACAAATGTAGTGTAATGCATGACTCCACACAGAGAGTAATAATGCAAAGTAACTTATTGCTTGAATCTAATGTACTACATTTTAAAAGTAATTACCCCAACACTGCCTGGGAGTGAGATGAACCTGTGTAGATTCGACTTTGTCTGGTTTGTCTCTAAGATAGCTCACCACAGCTTCTCAGCTGCGTAACATTGAGCCCTAACTGCAAACTCCCCAATGACACTGGAGTTCATTGGTCATTGGAAAGGACTACCCTCAGAGCACTTTATTGGTGTAAATACTATGGCTCAGCTTTTATATTTAGACTGTGGTTCCTTTGGTCAAATTGCAGTTTGGTTCCAAGGTTTCTAAAAGGGTTCATAGGTTCCTGAAAAGGTCCCTACAATTTAAAACACTTTATTTTGGTTTTCTACACACATTTATTGACAGAATTTTAGTCCCATACAACAGTGCAGCATGTGGACAGTGGCCAAAACATGCCAGTGCTTTAACAGTTAGTCAGCAGTAGTAATCCATTACAATACTATTCACAACTTTGATCTCAGTGCATCACAATCTACCAGTGTTGTTATTTGTACATGCCTTTTAAACACAATTATCCTTAAATTAAATTTTCAAGTGTTAAATAAGTGATCATCTAGCTTATTGTCAACAGCAAATACAGGGGACACTCACTTCATGATATTATGCTAATGATTTGTAGAAAGAAGCAGATTAGAGGTCGTGATGCAGACTCTTCTTCTGATCTCACTGCAGTCCTCCTTAGTGGCTGTCATTGCTCCTATATGCACATCTCTGGCTGTGGCTTGGGGGAACTTAAGGCTTATTTGAGGCGAGCAGTAAAGACCTCATTCCATCTGTTTAATTACAGTGGAGATTAGCAGATTATTTTTGCATTACCGGCGCCTGTCGCTCCTGATCACATGGGCAACCCAGAGGGAAGGCCGCTCAGCTCTGATAGAGAATTGCCAACTTACTGCAGAACTAGATCTGACTCTACAACTAGAGAAGTGCACTCTCAACTCAACAAGTAGCAGGTAATGCATTACATATCCACATTTAACATTCAGAGCTCCATCTTCTTCCCCAGTAACACTCACTTGTAGAAACTCACACAGAGAGATGGTCAGTGTAACAGAGCAAAGAGCAATGCTTGCGCATATAGAAGATGCCAAGACGATACATCGAAGGTAGCTCAGTGAAAAGAAGACTTTAAGTATCCTACAGCTACTACAGACACTTTGATGATTTTAAAGTTATAGCCTAGCACAAACCACAAGTGTAACTAAACCCCCAAATTCTGCTAGTTACCTCTCTCTCGCTTGGTGTAGCAGGAATACAGCTGATGGTTAGCTAATCAGCTATGAGCATCTGCTGTCAGGTTCTCCGTGTCCACACTGGAAACACAGAGTCCGCTTAAGCTTTAACAGTCACTTGAAGCACATTCATAGCTGTTTTAAGTTAAGTTTTTGAGTGGTAAATGTGTCTCCGGTGTGTCAGTATGGCTACGTAGCAGGTAGAAGTCTGTAGAGTCAAGAGACACTGGTTTCATAGGAGAGGACGGGGAGTTGGGGGTAGTTAGTGATGAAAGCTGCCACCATATATGTCATCTGCCTCTAGATCAGCCAATAGCTAAATTCAATTATTGGTTTCAACGAGTAGAGGGAGGTCGCTATGCATATTTACAGCACAAAATGTAGAATTCAGTCAAGATTTGCACCTGAATTGATAGACAATACTACCAAATACCCATAGACATTGGTTTCCATCTAAATAAAGTGGTTTAAGGGTTTAAGTAAAAATAAAATCCCTTTCTCACAGCAAAGGTAGGACCCAAATGAAGACAGAAGGCAGGCAACAATCAAATTTGGAAAACCTAACGATGTTGAAAAGCCTGCAAAGTTGTATCTTTCAAGACGGGCTGTCTAGCAACATTGCTCACAGCGTCTTGTCGCACTTTAGTGCAGTCTATGCTAACCACACAATACAGAAGATATCGCAGATCTTTGCGCTGTTACCATCTCACAGTTAGTACCACTGAAACATAGCAACGCACACATCACACATGATGATTTTATATTCCAGGTTTGAGTGAGAAATGTTTCCCCTCAGTGATGTAGGAGTGTGATGAGACTGGAGTGATGCTGCTCTTCATTCCACAGACCACAGGAAACTTTAATCAGCTAACTGACCACTGCTGCTGCTCATTTAAAGCAGCCTCAGCTCTCTGCTGCAGGGAAGGACACACTGAACCCCAAACACAACCTCCCAGAGAGTCAAAACTGTTATGTGGGACAGATACAGGACTTGTAACACAGATTCAGCCTCACGTCTGATATATAGGAAACTGCACGATGAATTACACAAATAGAAAATTCATCTAAAGTTCATTAATAACACACTGCATGCATGCACTTAGCATGTGTTTAATCTGTGCTCAAAGGAAATGTAAGAAAACAATTTGAAGTTCAAGGGGCAGTTGCAAACTGGTTCTTGATGAACAAAAGTGTATCTGACAACCTGCACTGCAGTGCTGGGCTGATAAACTGTTTGTACAGGCTCAATGGTAGAACGTGGTAACCTCACTATGATGGCAAAACATCATAAATCTGCTCACAGTCATTACATCCAACAGTTGTTCATCAAAGAATAGTTCTAGCACCATGCAGTAACTCCCCCCAAATCCACAGATTTTTGTTTTTACATTTCTGATTATGTAGGAGTTAAAGAAAAGACATATGGCTTGTTAATCATTGTGCTTTAGAGGTGTTTGGACATAGCTCAGTACCCTGCTTTCAATGTTTATGCTAAGCTAGGATAACCATATGACTATCTATGTTGTAAAGCTTAATAAAATGCAATCCAAATTCTTAATGTTTTCTAATTAGTGTGAGTTTGAATGTTTTAATAGCAGAAAAAAACAAGGTCCAGTGTGTCCAGTCCAGTTGCAACCAACTGAATCCACCTCACCTCACCCTCATCCCACCTTCCAGTCATGTAGGAGAAACTCAAGTGTCTGGGAACTGCTCGCTCTGTACATATAAAAGGCTCAATCTTATTTTTTTCAGGTGATACACTAATGAAAACTTGCTTATCTTACGCAATGGACCTTTAAAATACTTCTGGGATCAACAGAACTCTCTTTTTGTCTCATGGTGACCTTCCACATTTTGAGCCGCACAGCTCTAGATAGTGCGAAGCATTTAAAACATGACATTGAGTGACCTAGTGTCAGTAGGACAAACTGGTTAACTGGCCTGCGAGGACTGTATTGTATGTTGGCTGTCGTATTTGTGAGAGTGTTGGTGTCCGTCTGAATGCGAGTGTTGGCGTCAGCTGCTCAAGTGGAATTGCACACGGTGGGACAGATAGGGAGCAGCTGTGAGTAATTGTTTTGCTCAGTTGCCGAGGCTCATCCTGGCCCTTTATAGATAAGCTGGAGTAAATCTCCCTTGATGTCCTGGGAGAGCAGGGGAGAAGATGGAGACGGAGAAGAGCAAACACCAGGCCAAGGCCAGCCTCTGTTTGAACTGCTTCTTCAAGACCCAGAGCTTCAAATGACTTTTTCTATCGGGTAAAAGGAAAGAGAGGGAAAGGGACCATTATTCTGCTCCTCTTGGTTGATGTCGCCGTGGCTTTAATGCCAAGGAGTTGTCTCATATTCATAAGCATCAGGAAGGGGAGACAGGGCGATGGAGAGGAGCGTCAGAGGGAAGATCTGTTGTCTGCACACTTGTTACACAAGTGGAGGGACACTGTGAGCTGGCTTGGCTTTGTTAAAATGTACAAGAGGCAGACTGCAACGGGGACAACTCAACTCATTTCAGTGACTTTATCCAGTTTCTCCACAGGACTTTGAATCATATGCCAGCAAATAATTAGATGTTGAATAAATGTTGATACACCAACTTGAACCAGCATCAAAAATCTTCTAAATAAAGAGCCAAAATAAGTTTCCTCCAATTTTTGGACTTACTTGAGACTTACTTGAGACTGCGTGTATCCAGTGACCCTTTGCAATAAGGCGTCTGATTTAAGTTGACAGCATTCTGTCCACTGTTTTACCCGGCCGGTGCACAGGGCTGCCGCACTACTCGGTTTCAATACAGTTGCAACATTGCTGCTCCTATTGCTCAAATATTTTGTAATTTTACAAGATGTGTGTGTTTTCACACTAACTGCAGTATGGTCAAAACCCCATGTCATGGTATCTTTAATTTTAATTGTTGGTGGCTACTCACTACACACCTCAGCTTCACCCAGATTTTCTGCCCTGTCTCCAAGATGGTAGCTAGCTGTGGACACAAATCAATCCCATAAGGGATGACGGTACATCAATGTTCTTCTACGTTTTGTAATTCCGATCGTGCAGGGGGAAATATGAAGGAATCCACAGTAGGGTTGGGGTGATGTAACAATTATCAGCAGTCACATGCAGTAACAGGAGCGGATGAAAACAAGGCTTCATACTTCTGCTTTATTACTGAATGGTCTAGCTACGCAGTACACATAAATATGCATGAGGGATGTGACAGTGATTGTAATGAAAACTGATCCAGCTGTAATCCAGTATCTGGATTCTCCCTATACTGCAGCCAAGTTCATGAGATAGCAAGAGCTGCAGGTAAATATTCACCTGCGAGTATCTGAAATGTGTATTTACAGCTTGGATGATTCCAAAATCATAAAGCTGGACACAAATCAGTCATCACAATGCACAAGTACACTGAATGGGGAGCCATTGTGTAGCATACTTCACATGTTGATGTGTTTATCTAGCTAGCTGAAGCTCTGTAATAACACAGATAACATCAGCAGGAATATTACAAGCTTCCGCCTCTGCAGAAGGTGAGCCGCGGAGAGGGAGTATGATGAGGACAGAAACAAAAGATGTATTGAGTATTTATTGCATTTCAGTTGACCTTGAGGGCAAGCAAAAAAAAAAAAGCTATCTTACTATGAGGCCATCCACACCTCTGAACAACAGAATGAAAATGTTCAGCTAGCGAAAATTAATTAGGTGTGCAACAGGCAACAACTGAGATTTTGTCTTGGTGGCTTTGGGGGATTGAGTTTTATTTCATGGATACTTGAAAATAAACAACAAAAATTACATGAGGATTTGTTTTGGGGGAGCAGCCTCCTCTGAAACCTTTTACTTCACAAAGCTCTTGTCAATGACATAAAAGTCAGTCTGAGATTTACTCTTGTCCTTCCTCTTGCTTGGTTACCCTATCCTTTTCTTTTTAGCTTTTCCCGTCCTCTTAACATCCCCTTTGACTGTGCCATTATGTCCGTAAAGGCTGCTGAGCCTAGTTACATTGCCCACATGCTCAGCTCCGGTTCTAGCACAACACCGGCTCTGACCTGTCAGTATTCCCTCCACACTCCAGGCGTTGAAAACCTCTTCTCAGTGGTCCAAGACCAGAAGATGATGTACATCTTTGCTGATATTTAGATTAGACGGGAGGCAAAAGAAGCAGTACATTCAACATGGCGGTGACCAATGGTGCATATTTTTGGCTTCAGAAACCTACAGATGACATCACTCAGGCTCTGTCCATTCGTTATACTGTCATTGGTCTAGACCCGCTCTAAACTATATAAACTATATAAATAAAATACTTTTCAGGTATTTGGTTTTCCTTTTTTGTCTCAGCACAGGAACACCTAATTTCATTTAATATGTTCAATGCTTTTTATTCCCCATTGACATTTTTTCCACAGCACTGTAGGCTACATCATTCATTCAATGGTTCAATAGTTATTAAAGAGAAAAATAAGCTAATAGAATGGGATAGAAAAAGAACACAGTTTATAAAGAATGTGTAAACCATAAAATAACAAAAACATTCATTTTTTTTTTTTTAATTTATTTTCAACAAAAATGTTTTATTTTGTTTTATTTTTCAGATTTAGTCGACAGTTTTGCTACAAACTGGTCCTCAAGGATGTTTAAAGCGAAGGGAGCAGATTATCATTTTCCTGTGTGTTTGAACAATCCTGACTCCACATCCATAAAGAATTTCACTGCGACTCGGAGCATAAAAAGTCCCAAACCCCGTCACTCTGTAAGGTGGAGCGAAACCCATCTGTGTTCTCCACACTGCAGGCATCTAACGTACACTCACAGGATTTTTGGATCATTATCACTTAAGGACAGCTGCTCTGTGAGAAACATGAGAAATGTGAGAAATGCTGTTGTTTTATGGAAAAATACCAAAGGTTTGTCTCAAGTAGTTCAGTTTAGAAGTCATAAAGTAAGCAAGAACTCACTGACACAATGAAGAAAATCTAAATATTCATGAAGGAAGAAAGATGGAATTAGAGTGGCTTGGTTGTACAGTAAACTTCAAATCATTTCATCTGTATTTCCATGGCCAAAGTAAGATGTTAATGAACCCTATAGGGCAAAAAATCTGCTGTTGAGACCCCACTGACCTTCTAAATTACCACCCTGTACAATGTGATGCATCAAAATGTTCTAGTGTTAATGCAATCAACCTTAAATAGGTTATAATTAATATTTTCAAAATAGCATGTATCAAATAACAATCTGAAAAAAGTGTGACATAAAAGGAGTCAAGCATATAGAGAATTATAAGCTAAACTTGCAGCTCTCCTCAGTTCCATGCAGCTTTATAGCAATTTTCAGCTCGTTGTTTGGCTCCAACTTCAGTGTTCATGCTACAGTTCACTCGCACTGCTCTCATAGCAACGGTTTCAGTCACAGCCGGCAGCTGTTTTTAGTAACAAAGCTCTAAAAACTCAACAGACATACACAGAGACTAACTGTTGAACATAGTGGAACATTGGGCAGCTAAAGAGATAGATATATCCCTCAGGGGTTGGTGGAGACCAAAAACAGAGCTCAAAGAGAGTGAATATTAGTCTTATTGTACATTTATCAAGTGACACAAACACCAAACAAATACTGTTGCTGTAACTGCTAGACAAGTGATGATTAAAGTGGCTATATCATTTATGAAACTGTGGGATGACCAAAAATTCTGGAGTTTATTTTACTGAATTTAAACTTTTATTTAGATATTTTCCTTAAATTTGCACAAATGAAATGACTTTCACCTTTCATGGGCTTCATTTAAGCCGGAAGGCCTACCAGGAAAGTAATTATTGAAATATATATTCTATATATTGGATGCTGTAATGAGTGTCTGAGCCCAAAGACATAAAGCCGAACCATAAATTCGCCAAAAACACAAACACAAACACACACAGCACAGATTCATTCTCTCACAACTCAAGTGTCAATTCCTGTTATGTGACCGCTGCACATTAAGCTCAGATTGATCAACAGCTGTGTAATGTTAACGGATCATTCTCTCTTTCAGCTGAGAACAATCAACAGACAGAGTGGGACATCCGTCAGAGAGTCCCTGGGTTTGTCAGGTGTATTTTGGTGTCATATCTTTGGACAGCAGCAGTCATAAAGCGCCGGGAGAGGCCAGGGCCGCTGAGAGAGCCAGCCAGCCCATAAACCCCACCGTGCTGAAATGTTTTATGACAACACACCATGGAAGTGCAACAGCAGAGATACGAGCCCAGGAACTGCAGTGAGAATATGAGTTTTCACTCGGACGCAGTCTGTATCCTGCTGTAAATAACTCCAGTGAGCTCTCTCTCCCCACACTGTAAAAAAGTCTATGTGTTTATGGCAGCTTTTATTTTATTTGCCGTGCAGCTTTCAGGGCTGTGGAAGCAAAAAAAGGTTGAGCTACAGAAGTGCAGGCCAGCAGAAAAGGTTGAGCCGTGGAAAGAAATGGCCTCAGTTCCGGAAAATACCACACAATGAAACCTGCTGCGACCCTTTGTTATGCAGCCGGCCAGATGAGGCGACAGCTACGGGTGAATCCTAATCAGGTCTTCCATTTTCACCGTGGTGGGTGTTCCCAGAGTGGCTCGAAATGTTAATCCAAGATCATTATTTTTAATTGGCTGTATCATAAAATACCATCACACTTCATGTCTTGTTGTCCACTGTGGATAGCGGTGGCATTCTGTGACCTGCTATTAAAAAAAAAAAAAAAAATCAAGAGCCTCTAGATAAAGAACTGTGATGGATCCCAGCAAGCGTTTTGATGTTGAAGAGATGTTAGTCGAACACTGAAAAAAAAAAAAAGGTATAGGATGATTTTAGAAACTGAGAGATTAAATTAATCAATACATTATTATGCGGTATTATTCCATAGGATACAATATAACCAAAGCTGGGCACCACTTGTTTATGGAACCACAATTAAATAAATAAAAAAACATGATTAGAAATCATTTTATTTAATTTTAGAACATTATATTTCATCATCATAATAATATATTTAAACTGACAATTTTTACATCATAATGTCTAATGACGGTGGTGCTCTTACTGCCCTCCCACCGCTGAACACATGCTCAATCTTAACAACTGCTACCACCTTTTGCTAGTTAGCTCCAGTTGGCAAGGGCTAACAGCTATACCAAAGTAAGTCTGATTCAGCTGCTGCTGTAAATAAACCAAGTATACACACACAGAAACATCTACCTTTATTTATTTAGTTAAACAAACCTAGTTATCCAGCCAGGTAGCCAACAACAACAAAAAAAGAAAGCAGTGACCTGCGGTGAAGAACCAGAATCAACCGGTCAGACTGCTCCACAGTCAGCCTAAAATATCAGTGAAACCAGATGAAATCCAGGTCGATACGCTCCCAGTTGTGTCTTTGTTTGGTTTATTTCATGTACCCAGCTTCTATGTCTGCGTCTGTTTTTTTTTTTCAGGTCTGATCTATGCTTCAAAATAATGATACCAAGAAGTTTCATCTGGTGTGTGTTGGTTTGTTTGTTTGAGAGAGAAACAGCTGGTGCAGCGACATAGACAGTGAATGAAAGTGAGGGGGTACAGAGGTAGGAGACAACACCACTGTAATGAAAAGTGATATGTGACAATAGAATAGAAAAAAATGAATAAAAATATAAATAAAAAGTGATAGAGAAAAAAAAAACTGTTATGAAATGAAAAGGGGCATTTTCATAAAAAAGAAATACAAGTTATTATGAAATAGTAATGGAATAACATGTTTTGTGATGCATTTTGACAAAGTGTATTTGTGGGATAATATATATATTCATCATTTATTTATTCAATATTGAACAATTTGAGATTATTTGTAGCCCTGTGAACACGCTGGGGATGCATGAGAAACTGCACTTATTTTTATGGGTTGGACATTTGAGCAGCCAAATAGCACCCTAATGACCAAACGGGACCCAAATGGCAGCCCATCACTGCCCCATGTAAGTCCCCCATGGACATGTTGGCTGGAAAGATAACATAAAGCCTGCAGTAGTGCAGATTAGTCACAGTGAGCACACACACAGAATGGCAGCAATGCACCCCCAGTTACTGCTAGAAATACTGTTCGGATTTTTAAGTATATATCTGACGGAGTGTGAGGCAAAGTCAGAAAAAAAATAAGTAAACGGGAAACAGAGGATATCACTGAGTAATAAAATCTTTATTTTTGTAATACTAAACATAAAACCTTAAATATAAGTTATTATCTCGGACTTCCTCCAAATTCTTAGTGGAAATCGTTGAGCAGACTAAGGCTCAGGCTTAGTAATGTTTATCATTTCATTAACATCAGCCATACAATATTTTGTAATTAAACCATTTCCACTGCGGCTCTAATGCTCACCATGCTGTTTGCTGTCCATCACCGAGAACAGAAGCACCTGAATGCATTGGGTTGAGTCAGAAGAATTTGTTTTTGTTGAATTTAAGCTCTTCATAATTCTGGACTGTTTCATTATGGGTATAAAAAGATACATGACAATTTGTTGCTTTTTTTCTTTGGTCCAGTATTGATATTGTGCAGACCTAAGACAGTTTTCTTTTATAAAGAATTCCTGTGGGATGAAATGAGTAACCAATTGTGGATAACAACTAAATGATACAGATGTGACTGCACTTCCAAAATTACAAGGAGCTGTATCAAATCTTTGGTAAATTTTGATTCAAAACAACTTTAATTTCAATAATATGTGGGGGTTTTTTCATTGTAAATGTAATATTTAGCATGCCAAGAAATGTTAGACTTATTTGTAGGGAAGAAAATGATTGCCAATGAAGCCACGATGAATGTGAAATAAAATATTTAGATTTTGTCATGAGTATCCATGTGCCTTGACAATTTCCATAGCGAAATAAAACAAACTGTGTCAGGCTTTTCCTTAACAAATATCATATAGTTGTTAGTCATTAATGGGTAAACATACATGGACATAAATGTTAAATCAACAGGCAAAATGCCACATGCGGCAAGGTTGGGGTGAGGGAGGCAGCAGCAACTAGCTGTTCTGCTCAAGTGTCATGTTATTATATTGTAATGCTGTACAACAGCCACATAGCTGTGAGCCAATCATTGTGGAGCAAAGTGTGACTTAAGTGTTCTTCCTGAACTAACTGTACTTTGGATTGTACATGTTCAGGCCATAATATGCTTCAATGCATATGCCTATGTCCATGAAAATACCTGTACTTTGTAAACACGTGATTTCTGCTGATTTTTTGAGTTTGTCGACTGTTTCGAGGAACTATATTTAGTATTGCGTTCCATTATTGAAATTCACCACTTTGAAAGGAATGGTGAAAAAGGTAGACGGGAGCACAAAAGGACTAACGCGAGTCACGGAGAAAGGATTCAATGCATTTAGAAGCACAGCTTTCATCCTCTATATGAAAAGCTAATCAGTCGGCCTGATTGCAGTGAGTGGCCTTTTGTAACATCTTTAATCCGGTGAGTGTTTTAAGAAGTGCATAATTGAAATTCTGTTCAGGATGGCTGCAATTTTCAGCTGCAGGATAATGAGCCATCAGTTGGCCTTGGCTGGCAGCGTGAGGGACTGTTTTAAATGTGCCATGTGATGAACCTTTGATTGGTTCGCCAATGAC
Source organism: Argyrosomus regius (assembly GCA_946959425.1). NCBI lineage: Eukaryota > Metazoa > Chordata > Actinopteri > Sciaenidae > Argyrosomus > Argyrosomus regius. The sequence goes on along the minus strand of OX336899.1, from coordinate 6,929,792 downwards.
TGCTCTATATTGACAATACCAGCGAGGGACAGGGGACTCTTTATTTAGTCCTCACCCTTATCCTCTGCTGCTCCTAATTAAGCAGTCAGCCAGATTGAGGATCCATTAATGATGTCATTGTTATGCTAATGGCTGCTGTATGCTCTGAAAGTACATCCCGAGTCCCGGTGCGTGCCACCCAAATTTTATCAGGGATCTCTTGAATGGTGTTGTTCCAGTTATCAAAGGTAGGTTGTTTGGCTTTCAACGAGGTGGGCTCACACCTTTTTTTCCCCTCTCTCAACCTTTAGACTTTCATGTTTAAAGACAGACTAATTAAACTTACTGCAGCAGTGAATAACAATTAAGGGCCAGGTTATGCAAGAAAAGAACTGTTTGATGTGACGTTCTCTGAACGTGGTGGAAGGCACGAGTGAAAGCACCATTCCCGTGAAACAGAGCAGAGTGCTATTTGCTTCCTCAGTTTTACTTGTTTCTTGTAAAAAGGCAGATATGGGAGGACGTGTCATGGATATTGATTGCCGTAGCCAATAGTGCTGAGTGTGCATTACACCCTCACTGCTATGCATTGCAGGTAGTGCTATGATCGAGTGTCAACGTCTGCGTTCCAGTGAACACAGCCAGTTCCGGGTCCGATCAGCAGGAAATACACCAGCCTACCAAAGTGAGTCAATTCGGTTAGCTGCACGGCTCACTGAGCTAACAACAGTTAACGGATTTTGAAACTTTCCAAGAGTAAAGTCTACCTCTGTGGTGTAACATTATTCCTTGTTGGTCTCAGAGGTTGTGCTAGAACCTGGTCCAGTCCGGGTGTTGAGCCCGATTCTGTTGCCTGCTAACGCCAGATTCAGTTATCTATATTGGCAAACCAGAGGACATCAGAGGGAAAACCAGGAAATATATTCTTAATAAAATATGATCTAGTTTCACCAAAATCACATAATAAAATTTTAAAGTTGTGCTTTTGCACGGAAATAAATGAGACCCGGCCATACAGGCGATCACTTACAGACTATAAAAACAGGAATCACTCCGCTCTGGCGGCGTCATAAGTGACAAAGTGTTTTATTGGATGGATTGGATATTTCCCCGACTGCAGGTTGAGTCATGAACAACTTTTTATTGTGTATCAGGAAATGACAAACTCTAAAATACCATTAACAAATATCTGAAAATGCCTAAATGACTTTTTTTTGTCATTGCTGGGACAGATACTCGTGTACAGGTGACATAAAGCACTAGCCATCAGTAAGTACATTAAGTAAAGCCCCACAGAGCTGCTAGCATGGCTTTAGACTCTTAATCATGTGATAATAGCTCACCTTCGCTGTTGTATCAAAATGGTGTTGCCATAGTTTCTGGCGGACACAACAGAACTCACGTTCACAGTGTGACTGACTCAATGCACTAATGATTAGATACATGACTTAGTTACTTTCTGGGATCCATGTGGTGCTTTGCAAATAAAACGTTAAAATATTTCCATTAAATGCTGTAATTAGCTGTGTAGTAAAGTCATGGTAGGAAGAATTACCATCGTGGTCTCATTTAAAATGATGCATTACATCAGTCAATGCAGCAGTTTGTCTCTACAAGCTGTTTTTAATGGGGTTTTGCAAACAGTGGGAGCTGTTGATTTGCGGGAGGTAAAGCTGATCTGCAGCAGGACTGACAGGATTTCCTGACTGTGGCCAATTCATCAGTGGGCGTAGACTCTTCATAAGCATTTAATGATTCAAGGAGCAATCATAGGTTTGATTTGTATAATAACTAAAGGTCCAATTTGCATTGCATTGACCACATACTGTATATATTCATGCATATGAGTGTAGGGTCATGAGAAGGAGTCCTTTCTCAGAGAACTGAGTGCACTTTTCTTGAACTTCCTGTTCCCTAGACCTCGAAACCAACTGGCTTGTGATGAACAACAGAATGTTGAGTGCCGATTGTTGACAGACGCAAGTTGGTTTATTAATTCACAACCTTCTTTATCATTTAGTAAGGGCCAGTAACCCATGCTCCAAGGATTTTTTTGAAAGTGTCTGCCCTTTGCCAAAGAGTTTCCAACAATTACTTCCCAAATATTTAGTTTATTAGTTACTTATGATCAATTAAATTATATCTGGGAGCCACAGGCTCCAAATATTAACATAAATGACCATGGTGATATGTTTCCCTCTTCACTGCACTGGTTACATAAATGATAAAGCCTAACTCAATGCTACACTTTCTTGATGAGAGTTCAGTTAGAATAAAACTCGTCTAATGTCAGGTCATGGAGTCATGTCATGTCATGGAACCAAGCTTAGCTTAGCATCAGCTTCAACTCAATCCAAATCAGTCTAAAGTCAAGCCTTACTGTTTATAGATTGGACCACGTAGTTACTTAGATTTGACTTTTTCGACACCAGGTAATATATCTTCAAGAAGCCGACAGCAAAGACTACAGCCTGCGAAATAAATATATATTCGCAATGTTATCTCTTACGAAACAAGGCAAATGGTGCAAATTTAGATATATTCTAGTCTCAGTTGGTGCCAGGCAACCAGCCAGACTGCAAAGTTCTGTTACTGGCCCCGGCCATGAATTAGTCCTGTAGATAACCCACTGTAAAACTGCACACATAAAATCAAATATGTTAATTATTAAGTTTGAGAGGCGGTTGCAAGCTGATTTTGCTATTTTGGGGCAGAGCCAGGCTAGCTGTTTTACCATACTTACAGTTTTTACGGTAAACTAAACTAAGCTAAGCTAACTGACAGCTTTTTCCAGCTTCCCAAAATGTTGAACTATTCCTTTAAATGTAGTTGTTTGTATTGGTGGTTGATTCAAATCCATCCAGCATCACGTACACAGTACACGTACTGTGCTGGTAAATACTGTAGTAATGAGTGGAAAGAAAATAAAAGTAGGAACTAGGACTTGAAGCTCTCTCTTTGAAATAACTAAATTATTCTATCTATCTGACTCTCAACTTAAACCAGAGAGCGTCTCCGGTCTGCATTTAAATAAACAGCACCTGTACTCCTGTTGTGAGATAACCACTCATGTTATGTCTTGCGCTACATTTTCCAGTTTGAACAATACTTTAGGCCTATTTCACCTTAATGCTCCTCCCTCCACGTTTCTGCCACATTCAAACCCCTCTGGAAGAGGAGGCACATAAGGTGAATCCTGAAATAAAGTCAGGGGCCTCTCTCACTTTGAAAAGTTTAAAAGAGGCTGCCCATTCTGTGAAATCACTCTTGGTAGCAGAAAAGAGAGCTGGAGGTGTTAATTTCATGGGTTAGGTCTTAAATTGAGCTCTGCAATTTTCTCCCTGAGTAGATTAGAGGAAGGTCTCACTGTCCTCAGGTAAGGCGGCCCTCTCCTCCCTCTGACTCATCACATATTGATTCCTTCCACTCCTGCTTGACCCCCACTAACCCCTACACCGCTTGTGCCCCCACAGCTTTGCACGCCTAACCTGTTTATGGGGAAAGATTCACCGCACGTGGCCGGCAGGGAGGTGGGGGGATCAGCCCCTGGGGGGCAACAACAACAAGCCTGCACTGCTGCCAAATGGGTTCGGCCCCCTGGGACATTTGTTGATGACGTACAGCTAGGATCACACAGTGAGAGCATTATCTTTATCCTCAGGCTAAAATGCATTTCATTACTTACATCTGCTGGATGTGAGTGTGTGCTGCTGTCAGAAATATCAAAGAATAACAGCGGAAAGAGAGCGCTGAAGCGTCTGTTGAATTGTTTATATCACCAAATATCAGATTAATAAAATGGGTTTCTCTCATGAGCACTTAGCTGTGGCATTGGTATTCCAAATATGCACACTCCTCTGGAGAGATTTCTGAAAATAAAATCACTTGTGTTAAGGCTGTTTTCTAACTAAACACAAACTTGCACGGAAAAGTTGCAAAGTGAAAATGAGAAGCTTTGTTTTTGATCGGCGTCCTCGCTGGGCTATAATTCCTAATTAAATTTTCTCATTGAAACCTCATTCCAGAAAGGTAGAGAACGGCGCTCTCTCTGCATTGTAATTGAGTCAGAAATGAGCAGCCGGCGCACTGAGCCGGCCTGCCTTTTAAAGAATAATGGCGTCATTTGTTTTGTGTCCATTAACAAGAAACGCAGTTTTATTAATTCCTCAACTTGGTTTCCTGCATCTTCCTAATTAATTCCATTTTGTTTTTCCCGCTAAGGAAGCTTCTGCAGATTAATGATGTGGAACAAAAATGTTGTCGAGATGCTGATGTGCTTCATCTACATGGGGTGAAATTTCTGTCATTAGATACAAATGCCTGATGACTACAACTTTTTCCTTTTTCCCTTTCTTTCTTTCTTTCTTTCTTTTTTTTTTTTAAATGCTGCCAGTGTCGGCGTTCTGTGCCCGAAGGCTTCATTCCGTCTGCGTAATTGATTAGACCTGCGAAGAAATCAAATGACTGTTGATGAGAAACACAATTTAAAAATAAAATGCTGTTCTGACATGTATCTTTACCACCTATGGTGCTAAACTATGCACATCTTTATGTCGATCTTATCAACATCTGTAAAAATCCATTCGACAACATAAGTGAGAATAATCGTAGGAATGTAAACAAATCTGAATAAACTAGGATTATGAATAAATAATCTGCAGATGCAAAACAAATATTTGCGATTTCCATTTGAACTATCCATTAAAGAAAAACAATCCTCTGCTCCATATAACTCCTGATCTCAGCTCGTACTCAAAGTCTGACTCTTCAGTATTAAAGTAATCTAGGTAATCTGTACTGTGTGAAACTGCTAGTTTTTAGATGTAGGACCAGAACGTAAACAAAAAGAGCTAAAAACATTTTGTGAGGTTTATTCTCACTAACTTTGCATCAATACTCACCAGTGATTGGTCAGGGCAGGAGAATGTTCCACTGGTGTTATTTTTTTTATACACGCACATAAATAAAGATGGATTACAAGTCGCCACTTCATTCTACTGGAAAAATATATAGCCAATAATAAGAGCCATAATCTATAGATCTTTTGGCTTCACTTTTGGTACAGCTGTCATGTCGTCCATCTTTATGTGTAGCCAATGTTTTTACATCATGACCAGACACTGAAGCTCTAATGCTTTGAAAGCTTTGCATGATGGGACAGCAGACAGGAAATGTGTAACCATCAGCCCATTAATACACATGAAATAAACACAAAGCTCATATTTACTTCTGTATTGTTTTTTTATTGGTTAAAGTTCAACTGGCGCTCTTTTAATTACGTCATCCTGTTGCGCCTTCTTCTTCTGGGGAATTGGAGCCACCTATTGTTTATCTCATGAACCGACTTCTAATATTCACATAAGAGTAGTAACTTGGAAGGAAGCATTCTTCAGTTACTGGATGGATGATGATGGATTTGGATGACTGCAGACAGATCCATCTTTCCATCACAACCTTTGAAGGCCTGAGAGGAGCTGAGCTAAAGTAAGGTTTACCCAGTGCTGGTAAAGAGTCTTTTACTGACATCTACCCTTTTGGATTAATTTCTCTAACATCCACTGTTGTGGGTGTGAGTGTGCGTGCACATCTTCTTGGTTGCAAATGGCACATATAATGTCGCACTTCCAAAACCTGCTAAAATCTGAGGTGTAACAGCGGATACAGTGGTTGTTCTGTATTTGCATTTTCAAAGGAAGCCGCACTTGAAGGGCCATGTGAAAGTCCTCACAGCGTGATAATAGCACACAGGCTCTTTTCACACAGCCGCTGCTCTCTTTTGCACACAGGATGAGAAGAGCCTTTCCTCACCTTATAACTCGCTTGGATAGTTTTATTTCAGGTGTCATTCCTTCACATTCTCCACGTTGCATTTCACTTCCCCTCTGTGTCTATGCCAGTAAAATGCATTTTTTACCCTCACGGCACGGTTGTGATATATCTCCTCCGCTAATCAATGTTCACATCTCATTGTTTCCTTTGTCGTGATGAATTCACTTTCACACTTTGCTCGCTGCTAAGGAAAGGTTACAGGCGGCAGAGAAATGTCTTTAGAAGCTTGCCAAAACCGCAAAAAAAAAAATGTGACTGGCATGGAATTAATACAATAATCATTTGTGTGTGTTCTCAGCAGTTAACTTCAGTCTACACACACCACATGAAACTCAAAGCCATTTGGATTATAGCCTACAAAACGTAATAGCTCCACATTTTCTGTATCATTACTAAGAACTTGGATGGATATCTAATTCATGTGTTTTAGGGGACTGAAGTGTTTCTGACCCGCAAACTGTGCCATGACCAACAAGGTCGTCAAATATCATGCATATCTAATATGCTTTGTCAACCCCCCTCTGCCTCTCAAACAGGGCACCCTTTAGCATCTGTATGAGAACGCCACGTGGTCAACATCGTGAAACAGTCGAGTACCTGACCAAGTATACTTGATACCATAAGTAACACTTGTTGCCATTACTGTAGAAACAAGTCACTTGTGTTTGGTTTCACACAGAAAAAAGGGGTGAAAGTCTTGTGTACATCCACCACAACCAACCTGCGTATGTGGCTGAGATGTAAGCTCTGTGCATCTCATACAGACGCTAAAGGGCGTGACAAACTTCAGTATTTGATGTCTTTGAAATGAGAACGTGCTGGCAGTATTTGTGCTCTGTTGTCACATAAGCAATTTAGTGCAACACATGCATTTTCAATTAAAGTACAGATGAAATTAACATAACATATTTGACTATTGTGGATTTTCAGGGCCTTTAGCTCCTCAATGCATCACTGTTCAGCTCCCATATCTCAGATATCTTTCAGCTGCATTATGATATACTATATATTTACTGCACTGTAATGGATTACTAAGCTCAGTTGTACGCTTTTATGGAATGGATGTAAACAGTAGCTGCCAGTAAGAGGTGGTGAGAGCAAGCAGCAACCTCAGTGACTGGGAAATGAAGCCAATGTGAAGTGCCAAACACTGCAGTTCCTCGAACGGCCACTTGAGGCTGGCAACAGAATGAGTCAATCGCCATACGCCCCAATAATAAAATGTCCAACTTCACAGCAGAAATAAACATGTTTACAGCCTGGTACAAATAACAGTTTTGGTCTCTATAGCTAATTTCCCCGTTCATGACAACTGTACTGAGGATGAATTTTTACATGACTCACCCATTCAAATTATATTAAGGCTTAAAGCTATGCAAAATTAAGAGCATGGGTGCTTTAATGGACAGGTGGGTGCTGTTGCAGGTGACTTGTTTGAGCCACCAGGCTTCATTTAGCTCACCTCATCTCCACCTATGCTCCACGTCTTTGCCTTCACGACACAGACTGAACATCCACGTTTTATACAGTCTATAGGTGAAAGTAGTACTGAACAAATTTGGAACTAACACTACTTTCTTTGTGTTTTGTCAGATTTTGCACACATCTGACATATAGAGGCTGTTAGAAAATGTTCTGATAGCCAGTGTTGATTGATGGCCATCATTGAACAGGATGCATCAGCGTGCTGTCCACTTTCAACAGCTGTCACCTGCTGCTGGAATAAGAGGGGGGTAATTAATGTGGTGAACACAGGAAACACTCAGAGAGACTGTAGTAAATGACCCCTTCATGCTTTTGTAGCCATAGAAACGCACACGAATGCTACCGTTAACATGTTAAATGCATTGAAATGTTCTTCTATTGCAACAAAATCTAAAAATCTAAAATCCAAACTGAGTTGAAACTTGCAGAAACGTTCACCTTGAAGACGAACACAGCCACTGTACAGCCATTGTTAGTGTCGTTACTCCCATAAATGATGGAGCCTAATGGAGTATGAGCTGGCATTTATCAGCTGTCATTTCATCTTGGCAGCGAGCCTGACGTGGACCGACTGGGCATAAATAATTTTTTGACATCAAACAAGCCTTTATCTCTTCTTAATGTGCAGGCAGTACTGGCCTTCAGTTCAAACAGTGATCTGGTCCAGTGTGTGCTCCACCTCTGATACACTTTGACTGAATACTTCTTTATTGTGTAATTGATCAATACTGGAGTGCTTGTCTGTGGGTGGAGAGACTGGATTAAAGGCCGATGCCTCCTCAATATTAACCTTGAAAACATGATCCCCTCAGGAAGTTAGTGAGGAATGCTCTGCTCTAATGTTTAATTGTTTTGTTATGACACTGGATGCAATATTATATCTACATACTTTTCTGCGTGTTGCTGTGTCTGTTGCATCCTGCTTTATGCATTAACTTTTTAAGTGACTTATTGAAGAACCAAAAACATAACAAAAATATAAAATGCTCTTTTCAGCAACACAAAAGATCACACATTTCTATTTCAATATTGTTTTAATGTCTTAGACATGCTTGCATTATTGACATCTGTGTGTTATTGACACACAAATGTACTGTATTGCCTTTTATCCAGTGGAGAGTGGTGTGTTCTGTAACTTTATGGTCTTACTGTGTATAAATGTTTAAATACTATACTGTTTAAATAATTAATATATTTTACTTGTCAACTGTATTGTACGTGGTTCTCAGTTATTCCTCTGAACCTCTGATTAACTATCACTAATCGACATTACTAATCAGTCATCTGGAGGTCAGGAGGTGTTTGTAGACGAGAAAAAGATCCCTGTTAGATTTGAATCTCGCCAGTCTCTTAACGAAGTATTACAGTTTCATGCTTCACTTCATGAGAAATTTGCAAATTCCTTTCTTTCACCATTGTTGCCCGATCTGGGAAAAATGGTTTATTCAGCATTAGCTGCTAGCAACGTTATCATGTTTTAGTGAAAGACTACACAAAATAAGAATCATAAACAAGGTGGAATAAGGGAGCATTAAAATAATCAAATTATAAGCCTTGTTAGTGCTTGAAAAAGCTTTAATTTTAATTGTATGATATTTAATATTACTTAATACTAAAATATGTATGTGTATGTGTGCTAGTTTACATTTTTTAGCCAACAGGCAGACAATTCTGTGTCATCTATTAGTAAATGTGATAAGAATATCACTCAATGCATGAATATAGAAGTATCAGCTATTAGCATAATTGTCCAAAAGCTGATAATGTCCAAGCCTGTGTATGAATAGAACAATTTCTCTTTGTCTTTTGTGTGTGTGTGTGTGTGTTGGAGTTGGTCTCTCCTCTAGGGGATCCACAGTCCACTGCACAGACAGGTGTGTACCAGTCTCTAACTGAAGCAGAACCAGACTTGTGACCTGGGCAGCAGGACAACTCCATACAACACAGCGACGTCATGCTTCATGAGAACACTGACACGAGTACACCTTCAGGCCTCCCGTCACCGAGACTGTGGTGCAAACACATCGCTGCACAAAGAAACATCACACACTGCTAGCACCTTTTGTAATTTGATCTAATCTCAGTCTCTCAAGGATACAAATGTCCTCCTTTCTTGCTGCTGATGATTTGTGTATTGCATCAATGTTAGCAGACATATGCTAAATGGACACCACCCAGGTCTTGTTAACCCATTACGAGAAAAGAAAAATCTCATCACAATAAACTGAATGCTGAACTAATGTTGTTGGCCATTCAAGATTCAAGATTGACAGATCAAGACAACATCTTGTTCTAATAAAGCTAGAAGTTAGAAATAAGACAAATAATATAAAACTAACACAGACTAGTCAATTTGAGTCTCAGATCCACTCGTAAGTCATGAAAACAGCGGCTTGAGTCAACTCAAGTCCAAGTTGCAATGACTCAAGGCAACATCTCGGCTGCATGACCTTTAAATTGTCGATGAAAGTCACACATAAAGTGACAGAACACAAACCTGGTAGATCGCAGTGGCAACAAAATTGAGCCTGACAATAAAGACAGTCTTCCAATAATTGGATGGTGTGATATTGTTCTGAGGCCAGAACAAATATGTAATTCCTCATGTGTGTTTTTGGTCTGCTGATGGATCCAGAATACCTCCAGGGAAAACCAATGGATCACCCAAAAGGTGCTAGAGGATGTGACGGTGTGAGCTACCTTGTTTGGCCTGCTTCTAATATGACCCTCACTTGAATAAGCAACAAAGCAAGCAAAATGGCTGTTTGACTTTGTTTTATTAGTTCCGCTGAAAAAATATCAACTTTCTTTTCTTTTTACTGTCTTGCTGTTCTGTATCTTTTTTTAGTGGACTAAGGGAACTGAGAGAGAAAAATGCTTATTCTCAAAGGACTTTCATGTTGCTAACTATGCTGTGCAAGGGAGCATGAAAAGGCCCCGGCGTAGAGAGCCAGGGCATCAATGGCAATTAATGCAAGTGGTGTCTCAGACAAGGAGGCTAATGAGTTTTAATATACATGCAGGTGAGGGAAAGCTGAGTCGCTGAAGCCCTTAATGAACCCATGACAGCCTAATTAGCCACAATTTACAATTCTAGGATTCTAATCAGAGGCACTGAAATGCTGCCACACATCTTTGTATGAATGAGTCTTTTTAAATGCTCCAATCTGCTGCCTTGATTGATAATTGCCTGTTTTTTTTCTTCTACCTCTCTCTCTCTCTCTCTCTCTCTCTTTTTCTGTCTCTATGTCTGGTTTGTAGTTCGGCCAACTTAGTCTGTAATAATGTGGAAGATTATTTTGATAGTCATAAATCCAATCTTAGCACAAATGCAGAAATACAGTATCTTACTTTTAGTCACTGTACTGTGAGGTTATGTTGTTGTATCGTTTGATCATCGTGGATTTGGATCTAGTTTCTATGAACAAGAACTTAAAACACAGCAGTACTGAACTACTCACGTTACTGTAATTAAGTTGATTCTTTGTGTAATTCATGAGTATTTCTTTTTTTGGGGGCCTGTAACTTTACTCTTACTATCTAATTTCTTTCTAATTTTTAAAATCACTATTCACCGCAGAATAGGCTTACGATTGTAATCATATCCAAACCTCCCATCTGTATTTTGCCAGAAACCCAAAGCAGTACCCACTTCCTTTTGGCGTCCGTGTTAAGGAAGCTGAAAACACACTGTGAGCCATACCTTTTTTTCTTGTGTCGAATGTTTTTAAATCATTTGTGATAATCATTCACTCTTTGTTTTTGTCTGTGACATCTAGACTAATTTCCATCCTGCATTGTTAATGTTATGTCTCCAAAGCATTCTTAGACTAGATTTGTATTTATCCTTAATTTGTTCAGTTACCCTGGATGCAGATTAACAAAAATGGCACTGTTTTCCTATTTATACCAGACTGTAATGGTTCACACACACGGTGCCCATTTTGTTGCTCTAGTGAGTATTTTTGGCAGCAGGGTGTTGTGTACGTGGGACTGAGTCAAAATAAACTGCAGTGTGTGTGTTCATGGTAATGAAGAAACATGCCACCCAGTGCAACAGTGTGTTTTATTGCTTTTGTATTGACAGCAATGGAGCTCTATGGCACAGAAGAAGAATATGGATCAACTTTTAATGCACACACAATACTTAGTAGGATAGTTATTCACAATAAAAACATAAATTATCACCAGACTTATCCTTTGAAAGGTGCAGTGTGTCAGATTCAGGGTGCTATATTTACAGAACATGGCAGAATATAATATTCAAAACTATGTTTTCCTTAATGTACAATCACCAAAAAATAAGAATCTTTATGTTTCTGTTACCTTAAAACAGACACTAGGGGTCCTCTACTGTGGAGTCCGCCATGTTTCTACAGTAGCTCAGAATGGACAAACTAAACACATGGCTCCAGATAGAGACTTTCACGGTTTTCACACTGGTCCTTTAATCTTTGGCTTTAATATATTTTTTCATACTGGGCACAAGATCATGAATGTGAAGGTTTGTGAGCTAGTTAACAAGCTAAAAAAGTAAAAAGAAGTAATATCATATCACTACATTTAGAACAGGATGTGTCAAGTCCATGCAAAAAAAAAAAAAAAAATGAGCGAAAATAAATAGCTATAATAAACTTTAATTGTTGCCATGTTTGTGTGCCTGTAAATCTGGTTCAGTGAAACTAATTCTGCCTTTTTGATAATAAACTCAGAATTGCTCCCATTCCAAAAAGGACATGACCATATTATTTGGATTTAATTTATTTTATTTTATTTAGAGAGAATTCTGCCCATACCACCATGTGATCATTTATTTTAAACTTCCCCCAGATTGCTCATGGTCCTAGAAAACATACCAGAGACATGACATCATTGTCCTTAAATATGGCTCTGAATAAAGTGATCCACAAAATTGCTTTTTGGTTGAAGTAGACACAACCTTAAGACATATAACTTCATTTTAAAGGGCCTATGACCTGAATAGGTTGGGTAGCGCTGGTCAGACATGACATGCCTCTTACTGTAATAGCCGTGCTGCGTTGCATTCGTGATACCTTTTCTACCTAATCTAATCTTGATGCCTGTGTGTTAACTCCAGCTGCATGCATCTATCCTCTCTCTCCAGGTGTGAAATTACAGCTGATCTCTTCTATGGCTTCTTCTCCATGTGCATTGTCCAACAAAGCAGATTCCCAACTCATCCCCGCGGAGGTACACACTACGGTGTGTACGCGCTCTATCACGGCTGAACGATTATACACTACCGTGAGACAAGGCGAGGTGTGTGGAGGTATTACAGTTATTCTCCACAGTGCCCACATAAAGCCGTTTAACACCGATACGAGGCAGGTATAAACCAGATTCCCATGACTGCAGACTTTTAGGGTGTACTTACACCTTACACCTGAAGTGTTTCCCCCTAAAGATGGGCACATTTGAGCATGTGCGAGCCCTACAATCACACCCTGATTGACAAAACAAGCAGACCCAGGTCATGAAAGGGTGTTTTTGTCTCACTTGGCTCAAAAAAGGACCAACCAACAGTAATTTGTGATGGTAAATGTGTGTTTTCAACATGATTTTAGACGGAATCTTCAGGGAGAGACCTTGTACTTCATCCATATAAGACATGCATACAGTATATTTACTAGCAAATCATTTGGTAACATGAGCCAAAAGTAATAAGCCCTAAATAATTCCTGTACAAGACGCCTTCATTTTGGCCTGTTTCTACCTGTTAGTCATTATTCAGTTTGTAACAAAGTTTTTCTGGTCTTAGTTGACCTGATCAAGATCTGACAAAGAGCCACAGAGGACGTTTTTTTAATTGGCTGATTAGTACTCCCTATGGATAAATAAACTTATATGTGTAAAGTTGGTGGAGTGGCTCCTTTAGAAGAAAATATAAGGGGGACATTGAATGTTTAAGAGGTGAAGATATTCATTTTCAGATCAATCCTAGCCGTTAGTTAGCATAAGATCAGTCAGATGCATCTCTGGCAATAATCAGTCCTCATTAATTAAAGGAACAACATCATGAATGATGTTATAAAAATGTCATTTGGGTTATCTGGGAATGGGTTTAGCTTTAAAAGGGGTGTGCATAAGACATAACCCTTGAGTGTTTATGAATGTTTCTGACTGATATCAAGTGTCATTTGGTCAGTTATGTCATTTTGAATGCTGAAAGTTGAAATTGGTTGTGATGTCTCTGTCACGACAACTTGACTTTAACCAACACAACATAACCTAATAAACATGCCATAGCAAGCCTAATTATCAAACTTAAAGGAACTATTTAGTGGATGTGAGTGTATGTGATAACATGACATTATACTGTCACATGTGGTTGGTTTTGACATTGGCTGTCATGAGATCATTATGATCGTGTCATGAATAATTTAAGTGGTACACTTTGGACTTGTCATAAAGAGGTCATTAAATTTTATTACACGGTGTCATGAATAATTCCCTTGACCTTAACTAAAGAATTTAGATCAATGTAATAAAGTTAATATGGGTGTTTACAAGGGTCTGACAGAGATATGTCAGTGCGTTGCATTGTGGGTAATGTAGGATCCAGTATTTTGGGGGCCTTGACCTGAATTGAGGGACTAAAAAACTCAGGATACTTCTGCAACTGCTGCTTTAATTTAGACTATTGTTATTTTAGTACAAAACTTGGACGTGAACACTAAATGCTCAAGCACACTTGAAACTCTTGAGACAGCAAGGTTGCATTTAAACATTTAAAAAACAAAATCAGCTTTTTTAAAAGTTGCTGAGGACTTCCACCCCCGGCCCTCGGGGGGTTGCCTGAAAACCCACGAGAGCAATTTGTTCTGTAAATGGGTCAAATAGTCTGACAGAGTTCTCCGTCTGCTGTTATTTGAAAACTATGGACTTTTTTAATTTTCCTGCTAAAACTGTTAAAACTCAGTATTGGGCCAAAGCATGCATGTAATTACTCCTGGGCTTATACAAATTCCTGTTGTGTGTGTGTGTATGTGTGTGTTTGTTCATCTGCATCCAGGACGTGGCGTGCACAGTTGTTGATGTAAAATTGTCAAACTTCTGTTCTACTTCCAACATACTCCTCAGTGCGACGGCTGAAGCCTGAGCAGAATTTTAACAGCATTGTTGTGCAATCTGTCAAAACAATGAGTAAGCCGATTTGTATACAAAGGAACAGAATGTAATTCCGAATGAGAATCTGAGCTATTCATCCCCTTTTCACAGCCTGTGACAGGTAATTCTCCAGGGTTCAAATATTTCTGGATAACATAATCATATTCCCCAAGATTTTTTCATCACTGACCTGCACTTCTTCCCGTTAAATCACATCCCAGGGATTAAAGGCAGCTATTAAAACCAAATCCACTCATGTTTACCAGAGGATGATATCAAACTTCAATTGGAGTTTGGGCTTTAGCAGTTTCATTTTGATCTCGATGGGATTTCCTGATCCTTCAAATAAAGCCACAAAAAGAGCCCCCCACCTGCTACGGGCTAAATTAATATGAATGTTTTATTTCATAGGGATTGGAAGAGTCAATCATTTCCTGACAGAAGGTATGAATAGCAAAGAGCAGGGATTACTGCTGGTGTCGTCTATAGAACAACACACGCACACACACCAGGTCAACCACGGAAACAAGACAGCGATGACGAACTTCTAACTTTACTAAAACTATGACAATGTGTAAACAAATATTTTGTTGCATTATACGTATTAGTATAGGGGTAAGACGAAGCAAGGAACCCCTTCTGCTTACAGTATATTGTATAAACTGAGCCTACAATAATATGTGGGGCATTGGTGCTAGCTAGCAAGATTAATTGCACAAGGATTCATGGGTAGCTCATATTCAATGTTGTCATTTTTACAGTTTTAACTACATAATATGTTGGATTCATTCATAAAAACATACTAAAAAAAATGGTGGCCACCCTGCAGTAACTCTGAGGACCCCCCTAGGGGACACAGACCACTTGTTGAAGACCCAGGTATTAGTATTTATATGCATTAAAGAAAAACAGGATTTTTAAATATGATATTTTAAGGAATTATATATCAGTATAGTGAACTTTTCTTGGCCTTGCCACTAAAATGGAACAGCAAATGTACTCCATCATGAAAGAATCTGATGGTTTGCAAACTATACTTTAAAAAATATCACCGTTGCATGATGCAAGGTTGGTGGTTCTGTCCTGTCCACCTGTCAAAGTGTCCTTGGGCAACAGTCCCAGTAACTCCTGATGGTCAGCCCAGTGTCTTGCATGATAGCTTGCTGTTTGTGTGTCTGTTTGAATCAACAGACTGAAGAGTAAACTCTTAAGATAAGGATATAAACTCTGGTATCTGAGGTTTCTCTTACTTTCATGTGACTTTACAGGAAAAATAAGGTCAGCATTGATACATAATACACTCACACACACAAAGATCACACACTGTCATTACTAGGCAGTCAGAATGTGGTTATCCTAGCCTAGCACAAAGACTGGAAGACTAGCTAGTAGTTTTAGTAGTTTAAGTAGATTTGTATTCATAAAGCACCTTTCTGATCTACAGACCACACTTGGATTATAGTGATGGCAGCTCTGCTCTCACCTTGGTTGAACACTTTGTTTGCTGTGGCTCAGGATACTCGATGTATAGGATGTTGATTTTCTCATGGATAAGCAGAGATTAGCAGAAGGTAAACTCACAAAGTGTTGACTTAGTTTACGCTCCCTATCTATGAAAAAGAGTCACCCATTCTAATTAATGTTGGGTCAGTTGGTTGCTTGAAGTGGTCTTCAAAAGGTGTTATACAACAGCATGACATATGTTTAAGTGCTTTTAACATAGAATATGAATGTGTAATTATTTGAATCAAAGCATGATACAGTACATACCATTTGCTAAATCGCTGAATACTGTATATGAATGCAGAACAGTTATTGATCAAAAAACTGACTCACTGGTCTTTCTGTTGTGGGTAATTTTGAGGTGTCAGGGTGACCCAATGTTTAAGACACATACTGTATATATACATTGTATGACTACAATGTCCCCAGTTTGACTCTCTCCATCCTTATCCCCACGTCTATATCTCTTCTGTCACCGTTTATTAAATGTAAAATGAGCTGCTGTTTTAACACAGGGGACGTGTTGTTTCAGGAAAGCCCAGCTAGAGTGAGTTTAAATGTTTTTGGCCGCTTGCTCCTGTAAAGCTGCTCACTGCTGGAAAGGTTTCTAACTTCAGTACTGCACAGCTCCACATGAATATTCAAATGGTGGTTGGGGAGTCAGTGTTCAAAACTGATTACTAGACATTATGAAGTAAACAATCATATGAATAATAGCAGACATTATTACCATGAAACTGGGAAATATTCCAGTATGTCGCTGGCGTGGCTGTCGACTCTTAGTCTCCGGTATTACAGCAATATTACAGAAGGTCATGTTTATTTGTTGTTATAATATTATTTAACTGTATTTTAAAATGTTTAAAATTAGATTTTTTGTTTAAATCAAGATAAAAGTTTATTTTACAATGTTTCAGAGTCTTTGTTCATTATTTCATTATTTTTGAATATTGGTTTCATGTTTGTAATTCATTCATTTAAATTACTTAATCAGCATCTTAGGTCTCCATAGTAATGACGTAATCTTAACATTATTCGGCCAATAAAGTATGAAACCGTTTGAAATTTTGCAGTTTCCTCTTTCGCGTTATGAGATTCAGATTTCACCCCATTTTGCAACATTAGCCTGAAATCAGACTGACATGATGTTGATAAGTGTGGTGATTTATCCTGATTTGGTTGATGAAGTGTCCTGGTGTCGACGCTGACTGATTATGGAAATAAACAGTAAATTGTTTTTGAACGTGGGCCACATCTCCTCAGCACTCCATGAAGGGCACGGGGAGGTGCTCGGCGTAACTCACCGCCATGATGTCAGACTTGTAATGCAATTACAAACCCATCTGTCTCTCATCGTATGACAAGCGCAAAATGTCCAATTATGGTTTCGTTTAAATTGTAATTAGTTCGGCCCAATTTGCCGTCCTCCAGCGTGCTGCATGTGCCTAATGAAAGGGAGATGCATGATTCTGCGCTAAAGAACCTGAGAGATTTCTACTCACTGCACACTGGCTTCTAGATGCACACTCTGCTTTTTAGGCAAAGCAATAATTAATGAGGTTACAGCGACGTTCTTAGTCATGCTTCTCACTTATCAGTACATTTCCTTTAAGCTTTTGGAGGCAGGGACGTTTCTGATGCCCGAGGCCAGACATCCGCTGGCACCCTGAGGGGACAGATTTTTTTCCCAGGCAATAATTCAATGATATTTAAGTTTAATTCAACTTTATCTAACTTCTGGTGTACATTCACAGTGTTATCCTTGCTTTAATCATATTTGGGATACGATATGAAACACAAGAATCCTGTGTGACTCCAACAGCCAGGGTCGGGTCTAAACTTTGAGTCAAAAAATCCTTAGTAAAAAGTAGAACTTGGACTTTAAACCCAAAGTAACCTTGATTAAAGTCTAAGTGATTCTTCAGCACTGACTCACTGAGACTACCTAAGGACTTGGAATCATGTGCAATGCCCTCGCTCAAGCACTAAATCATCCAAAAGCGGACCTCCAGCTGCCGCAGTCGTCACTCCATTGTTCCCTCATTCACTCCTCCCAATACAATAATCACTCAGTCGTTTACTCTCAGATGAGCAGTAAATCGCGATTTCAGACCTGTAATATTCATCAATTTGCATCATCACGGACAGCTATTGTGCCACACAGTAATAAAATACTTTCTTTTTTTCTTCCATTGTGGGGTTTTCAGGGGAATGCATGTGGAAAGAGAATGCGTGGCATAAAAAGATAGCTGAGGTTCTGCTGCATCGATTTGGATCCTTTTCTATTTCAGATCTTTCCATCATGAGTCTGACAGTGTTATTGGAGTGCAATGCAAAATCAGTAGAGGACTGCACTTTTATACATCGCACTTGCCATTAGACTTCAGCTGCTGGCGCTCTAGGTCACTGGTTCCCAATGTGGGTGTCCTGAACCCGGCTAGAGGTCACCAAAGCTTCACAAGGCCTTGCTGATTTTTACGGTGTGTAGGATGACACATACAGTACAGTGGGCTAATATCTCCACATTTCACTCATTTCAGCGAGGTTGGCAACCACTGCTTTAGGCGTCCAGCTGGCCTTCCTAAGCTTAAAACAGTCCCTGCTGACAACACTTCCGTTCATCAGGAAAGTCAACAAAACCATTCAAACAATTAAGAGATTTAATGTAATTATCATATTTACTGATGGCTAAGGTGAGAAAAAGAAGGATTTCCTTGTTTTATCATCATTTTTCACTCTCATGTTTACCCTCGCTTTGCCTTGTGTACATTTTCATGCAAATTAGGAGCTTTAATTGCATACTGTAAATATTATCAGCCTCAGAACTCCAGGGAAGCTTCTTAATAGATAATAGGCATTGATTTCATTCTCCTCTTGCTGCAGATTGCTCGTCACGTGACTCAGGAGAGAAGAGACGGAGCGGAAGTCTGTATTCAGGCCATGATTAGCCTGTAATCAGCAAAGTACAAACTGATTATTAGCTCGCGCACTCGGCTGTCTTCAGGGAATCTGCTTTCTAACCGTCGTTCTTCTCCTCTGTATTTCTGTCGTTGATTACAACATGCTCCTCTGATTTCCATAGCTGTAGCAAGGGCACTTTTTTTTTTTTTTCAGAAGCGTCCATATCTCTCCTCCTCTGACCTCCTCTGAATCCCTGAGGACACATGATTGCCTCTATGGATGTGCTATACGACTGTGGTTTATGGGTTTGTCAATATTGGCCTTTTATTGGGTCAGTCAGTGTCATCCACCTGTGGTAGAGTTGAGGTTTCTCTCTATTTTACTCTTTAGGATGTCAGCCTTTAAAACCTTCACTGCAGCCCGTATCTGCAGTCTCTAAAAAGGCTGCTGCTAATTCGGCATTCATAGAAATGTCATCACTATGGCTTCAACCAGAGAACTGCTGCAGTTTCTGACGGTTTTCCATGAAATTTCTGAGACATTTTAAGAGGTTTTGGGAAATAAAAATGGTCAAATTAAAGTTGACCTATGAGCCGTCAGCAGCTTCAGTCTTTCAGAATACCAGACTGTCAGTATCCTCACATTGGCTGAGCTCTCATGTTTACACCACAATGAAAAGCTTGATTGCAGCCTAACAGAGAAATGCCAGAAATAATGTGTGAAATCAGTGCAGCCTCTCTTTTATGTCTGATGCATCGCTTTAAAAATCAAGCCTTTATCAAACGTTTGCCGTATTGTTGCCGTGTTTTTATTTCTCTTCTTTGATAACGTCCTATATGAAGGACAAAAAGTTATGTTTGTAAATATAAA
This sequence comes from Argyrosomus regius, assembly GCA_946959425.1. Lineage (NCBI taxonomy): Eukaryota > Metazoa > Chordata > Actinopteri > Sciaenidae > Argyrosomus > Argyrosomus regius. The sequence goes on along the minus strand of OX336899.1, from coordinate 6,910,097 downwards.
GAAATACAGAAATTGCCTTTTTTATAACCAAATTGTTTGATGTATTAATTTATTTATATCTGTGTCATATTTTGTTTTCTACTTCTACCTTCTTTAATTGAAATGGGGACATCAGCGAACATACCCACCATATGACTGTGTTCTCATCAATAATGTCTCCATAGTGCTCAACTTAGGGGAAAAAAACAGAAAAAAAGTCGCTTAGTCGCTGCCAATTCAGATTCAGAGATGATATTCTCAACTTTGGTGAAACATTTTCATTTGTTGTGACAGAATTCAAACTGAGTTAAGAATACATTGCATGACTTATATTCTAATAAATCACTTAGGGCCGTACCCTAATGAGTAAAATTGTCACAGTTAAAGTCGGGTAACCAGGAACACGAGGAATAGGTCCCAAATGTAGACCCAGTGGTTGAACTGATGGAGATCAATGGTTTATTATGGATGGCTTATGGATTGTCAGGCAGGGATGGTTCAAGGCAGTCCAAGCAAGCAAATAAATCCATAAAGTAGCAGGTTAAATCCAAAGTGAATCCATGAATCAGGCAGGATCCAAGAAAACAAAGCAGTAGTCCAAACCGGACTGTAAAACAAAGAACACAGGGAACGGCTGGAACGTTTGAACATAGAAGAAAGATGAACTGACACCGAAACCAAGAAACACACAGACTAAAGACACAAGTTACAGACACAAGAAGAGGGGAGAATTACAAAATAAAACAGGAAACACTAAATAAGAAACACAAAACCATGATTCACTCCAACATTCATTTCTTGTATCTTGTAAGCCAAAACTACTGAACATAAAACCAGTATTTCAACGTCTCATGTTCAGTTAGTTTGTTCGGTTCATTTTGTGATTCCTGGGTTTTAACATGTTAGCTCAGATCCAACATAAGCGGTAGACCAAGAATTCCTGTGTTGAAATTCTCCTTTTTTGTCAATGAAGTCTGGTGGCTTTGGAGAAAGCGATATAACTGATTAGCAGTGATAATAATCTGAAGCACTTAAACTTACCTTGATTTTTTTAGGTTTACCTTTTTTTTGGTGGCTCAAATACGTCTTGTTGCTGCCTTCGTCCACAGCAGTACATTGCTTAGCTTGTCTACCTTAGCAAACATACCGACTATGGATAAGTACCTCAAGCAACCCCACCTGACTTAACCCAAACTATCCCTTTAAACCCTGTTCTGGACCTTTTCATGATCAGAGGCAGGAAATCAACTCTGTTCTCGCTCTTCTTTCAGCCTTATGAATCCGTCTCCGCGTGCTCTCAGATCTTGACTCGCAGATTGATTACAGCTCAAATTTGTTTTGTGCCAGCTCAATAGTTTTGTCATTAATAAAGTGCCACAGCTGAAAGAGCACATTCCATGAGTCATGAGTGCGCGTGAAAAGGCAAAAAAAAAAAAAAAAAAAACAAAGCCGTTTTTTATCTTTCAGAGAAAATATTCACTTCAAGTGTAGAATAATTACACATAGTCACTGGCTTTTTCTGTGTGAGCCTCCACATTTTTTATAAGCTGAACCTGGAGCTGTGTGAGAGCGGGTCAAGAGCCTCATTGATCTCAGTCTCAGTCTCATAGGTGGCTGTATTTTGTTCAAAGCCCTTTGGTGCAGAGTGTACTTCGATCTATGGGTGATTTATCAAGTCTGCAGTGCCCGCGCCTCGCTACAAGTCACAACACACTGCCACGGTGATTAATTATGTGCTTGAATGGCAATACAGAGTGTAAGCTTGTACATGATGTGACAAGAAGGGTCAATAACCAGCAGTCATAATGGGCCCGCAGAGAGGAAGGACCTCCTGGCGTGATTATATTTTACAGCACGGGTGGCTGGAGACGCATGCAGAAACATGACATAACCCAAATATATACATAATTAAGCATGATTACAGTACATTGTATTATACACAACAACAACAGCAGCAGAGACAACAGTTAAAGAGGCCACTTTTTCTTTTTTACAGAGGGCAGGGTGTTAATTTGATATTATCTTTTCTCAACGTTCATAGTGCGATTGTATGATCACAGCATGGTATCCTTTTGACATATATAAACTATATAGTACATCATCATGGGCACCCTACTGGGGTTACAGCCCCCAGGTTGGGAGTTAAGTATATGCTTTACTAGCTGAAGATGAAAACACGCGTTGTTGTGGCTGAATTGTGCTGGAAGTGGAGACTAAAACCAGGAATAAACATAAATAGTACATTTTAGGCAGCAGATGCAAAAAAGCACAATAAGTTGTTAATGTTTGTCCACCTGTTCCAAGGCTTTATTTTGTAGGAGCATCTGCCTTGGAAGTCATCAGTGTTTTAAATAAACTATATTAAAAGCCACTAAAGCCTGTTGAATCCAAACCAACTCTTATTTGAGTTGCTCTGTTGTCTGTCCGTCTTTCAGCAGTCTTCACCAGCCTGACTGATATAATAAAGTTACTAAACACAAAAGAAAGTTTTCAATAAGGTTCCATGAGGAGAATGCAGGAAGTAAAAAAACGCTTTGTCTCTATTTATCAATTCATTGATTTTATTTCACCGCCCACAGTAGCTGGCAGGGGGAATCTCTCCACAGTGATACCAGGAAGTTTTATTTTTACATGTATTACTGCTCGACTTTTGAAGAACTTGTTTTCTCTCTCTCTCTTACTTTGTATATTTCGACTGTTCTGCACCACAACACCTGTTGTGCTGACTCCTTGTATGTGAAAACAAGAATCCTATTTCTGATTCTGGTTCTGATAGCGACACTGGGAGTCTTGGTCAGTCATTGTAGATACTGTTAATAAGCTCAGAACGTATAAACATTGGGAGATTTGTGTGATTAAAAACTGTCGGTGGAGATTATACTTCGCTCAGCTTGCCAGAGAAAAAAACAAAACAAAAGAAAGAACAGAGCGTTAAGAAATGCGGGGATCTCGGCGGTGTCTCGGAGTCACTGTGGATTGATAAAAGGGAAGCGTATCTGTTGTGTGACATGGGCGAATGATGGACGTTGAAAATGCTTCTAAAATGTGGATTAGCTTCACTTAACTCAGCAGGTAGAACTCTTGGATTAATATTTAAATGTCAAGCTACCATAAAAGTCAAACATCTTGGTTCGGTTTAACGGTCTCCTTCAAGAGGAAACACTTTGTTCAGGGATGGGACTTGTTTTATAATGTCTTATTGCTTATTATAATGATTTAAGGTCTAACTGTTTTCTATAAGTTCTCATGACTTTGTATGGTTGGATGTATGTATGCGTAAAAGACTACAGATGAACTTCTTTGGTTGTCTTTGTTTGGACATTTCTGTTTAGAAGGTGGCTAATCGGCAAAGCAGGAAGATATTTATTGTGCCTTTCTCACATTTTTAAGGTGCAATACACTACCAAGTTTCTCTGGCATATTTTATGTGCAGAAATTAATATTATATGTAGAACCTAATATTTTCTGACAGAGAACTCATGATATACAGCAGCATCGTGTGTTCAGGATCTGATACTGTGGCCCTCCCTAGAAATGCATTGCTTTGAAGCCAGTGTCTACGTAGTTGCCATTTAATAACTGATAAAAATACATTCATTAGAGTGTATATGTGCTGTGTGCTTTCACACGTTCTTTAACACACCCCAATGTTGGCTCTGTGCAAAAATACAGCGCCTTATTTAGCCTCCCAGAGAGGTGTAGTCACTATTAAAGCTGTGTGTAAAACGTCATGTCCTCCAAAACATGGTAGCATTTAAAGCCTTTGCAGACCAACACTGTGAAACATGTCAGATATTTGTTGTGGACTAAAATGCAACCTGAGTATGTTCACACTGTGCTGTTAAATTTGTAAATTCATCTTTTTTTCTCAGCATTTCAGCCCTGACTTCAAATTAAAATGGCATTTTTGTCTACCCCAAAATAACCTCGAGAGAGTGTAGGGAAGCTGTTAGGACAACGCTTAGTCGACACAAGCTTTCTCTGTGATAGTTCATTTTACATGTTAGTCTAGGTGAAAACAGCCTCCACCCCTGAGTTTTACAAGGCCCTTGTGCCTTTAACACAAAGTGTGATGGATACTTGACGCAAAAAAACAGCAGGGACAAACAGCATGCAGGACTCTCTGCAAGAAGAAAAAGAGATTAAGCCATTTTCATGATGCTCAGAGACAGACGTCTCTACAAAAAAAGACGCTGAATGCTAATGTTGAAGTGAATTCTCCTCCCTAGGTTTAGATCTTAGATTTAGATCTTAGCCAGTACGGTTACAGTTATGATAAAATGCAACTTTCTCTGACCTCATTCATATGTGTCTCATGGCAATTATTCTAACTTTTAAAGGAGTAGTATGGTGTCAGCAGACACTCCAGTGTTACACTCCATGAGGGAGCTATGAGGGAACTGCCAAATGAAACTAGATGAACCTCCTGAGAATGTTTGAGAGACCCCAGTGACCTTAAAGATAATAATGAAGAAATTCAGTTTCATTATGCAGTTATAATTCATTTCATTTGTTCCGCTGTTTAACCCAGTATTGCTTCTACTCATAACTATTAACAGTAATGAAACACTGCGCTGTAATTGAGCTTCTAGATCAATGGTGTCCTCTGCTTCTAGTTAATATCTGTAGCACAGAGTTATAAATCCTCATACAGGCACCACTTTGAAACTATGTCCGTCCTGTACAGACGGCAGTGTGTCCATGAGGAACATGGGTATACAATATTAGCCTTCAAATGCAAGTATCATTAAAACTTTTAACTCTAAGTTAGAAGGATCATAGCTCGCTAAAGCTAGTGTACTTTGATTAAAAATGAACACATTCATTTAGAGATATATAACATACACTCAAAGCACAGCACTGTAAAAAATGGTCTGCCACAAACCCGAGGTGATACTGTGCTTTAGTGCAACGGATTGCCAAACTAATTTTCAATTAATTAGCACAAACCAGTTGACACACAGGAAGCCCGGAGCTTTCCAGATCCCTGGAACTATGGGAGCCCAGCACAGCTGCCCGTTTTGTGTGGTTGGTAATACAGTCAGTCTTGAGTACGGTACATGATGCAAAATGGCACAATCCATAAATCTTTGGTTCATTTACTCAAACCAGAGGATGGTGATGCTGGGTCTTTAGTCCAGAGCGAGATATCTCAACAGCTGTAGTCCAGAATGACATGAGAGCACACAAATGATCTAAATCCGTAGGTCCAAAAGGTTAAAGCACATATATAATCTGGACTAAAATAGTGGAAGAGCTTCTCAGAGCTTTTAACCACATCTCATAGTGTTTTTTTTTTTTAATGGAATCCATTCAGTTGTTTTTATTCTTTATTCAACCTGCCTCAGGTCCACCGATGATCTTTGCCCATTTGTAGATTAGCCCGAGAAGCAGCAGAGGCAGGACTGCCGTGATGGCGGCGACCAGAGCCACCACACTTTGAGCTTCAGAAACCTGTGGGTGACGTCACAGATACGATGTCCATATGTCTTTTTTTTTTTTTTTTTTTTTTTTTTTTTTTAATAAAATTTTATTTTAATTTTAAAAAAATATTATTTTTTTTATTTTTTTTTTTTTAAAAAAAAATAAAAAAAAAAAAAAAAATTTTTTTTTTTTTTTAAAATTTTAAAAAAAAATAATTAAAAGAAAAATGGGGGGCAGATTTTTTTGCTCCATTACATCCAGGAATGTTCATAAATGAAATCTCAATATTATAAAGTTTGATTTCTAATCATGTGTTCTGCAGTGGAATGAGGGAACGTGTTCGGTCCCACTGTGCTTTTTCATTACAGAGCGGATTGATCAACAGACGGGTTCAGCTGCTGCTCTGAATCGAATGACTCGGCCAAAGCTCATATTCTCCCAACAAGAATTCATTAAATACTTTCCTTTCAAACTAATATTGAGCGCTAAATCAACACTTTCAGAAGCACTGTTTAACATCTTAATTGCATATATTTGATGGTGCCACTTAAGTTAACTTTTCTAATAATGAGGGAAGGAAAGCAAAACAAATTGTACTGCATATTACAGGTTTTATTGCACTGGAATGTTACAAATCAATTATTATTTTTGGTAAGTACAACACAGACTACATTTATAAAGTGATTAATGGAATTATATATTGATATTTTTATTGATATTACGATTTAGCTTACGGGACTATCTGCAGAGACAATAACAGTATATCTGACAAACAACATTATCCTTTATGTGAACATGACATATGAAGTATATCTCAATAATAATTGCATGGTGCCAACACAGAATTGTATTGACTAAAATACTAGCTTTCAATATTAGCTTTGTTCCTTTGCATATTATCGTAATGTGCACTTTTTAATACATGCTAATTATACAGAGTGACTGGTTCAGGGCATGCTTAGAGTTTAATAACCTCCTCAGTGCTTCATCAAAGGAGTCATCTTTCATTTTTGTCATTTCCTGCCACAAAACACACACACACACACACACACAAAGGAGACATTAGTGTTATTGATTATAAAAATATGTGACGTCATCATCACGAAGATAAACAATGTATATTTCAAAACTTGACTGCTGATTCTTATCTGAGTGGGATTTTTACATGAAATGATTATTATGAAAGATTTACAGTCTTGTGATTTTTTCAGATTAAAGTTACCCAATCAATGGAGAACAGGTTGGGGACAGGGCTGTCACTGCTCCTGTTTGGGTATTGGACAGAACCAGAACTACTCACAACCAGTGAACAAAACAGGTCAAAACACGAAATTCATTGCCTCCCCAGTGACCCATATTAGTGTTTTCTGATTTGGTGCTCCAATAACACATATAGCCAAAAAAAAGTCTTTATTTTTAGGATTATAAACAGAAAAGAGTATTTAGGTTATACATGCTAACTAGCTTAGACCTGCCCAAACTCCTGTTCCTTCCATATTTCATATCTCCCAGCACCCTCTGGTTTTGTTGTCTCTCCTGGGAAACTCATCCAAGTTGCCAGATAGTCTATGAAACACAATGTACACACACACTGCACGACCAACCTGGTAACCCACAACCTGATTCATGAGTAAAGGAGTGTGTGTGCACTTAAACCACCCTAAAAGCATTGCTCCCTTTAGTGTAGGCAACTGGTAGTATGTTCAAAGATATAGGTAAAAGATATTCCATAACCTAGAAGACTTGACAAATGGACCAAAGCAATTAATTAAGATTCAACAGACTTAGCTCATTAACCAACGTTATAGCCTACTAGACTGTTTTTTTCCCCAGGAATTGCATTTTTGTCACGGTGACATGTTCTCTGTTGCACCATCTTGACCTCTTGATCTTCCAAATAACCGTTATTAATCTGCGCAGAACTGTTCCTCAGAATTACATTTTCATTAACAGAATTACATTATTTTTAGAACTATAATGAACTGTTTGGACCTTTTTACTTTAAGTGCTTCATTTATCCTCTGGGTTTCTTAGGGAACGTTGAGAGGAAGGGTTACGAATGTTTGTAATTGGTCATAGGCTACCATGTATTTGTCGCAATGTTTATTAGCAGGGTAGTGGCTACAATGATTGCAATTAACAGGAATCCACATAAAGAAACAGCATTTAGACCACCGTGTTAAGCTTTGTACCCGAATGAGTTCCAGATGAAGAAACTCTTTAAGGGTTAACCACCACAGAAATCAAAGAAGAAACTCTTGTGCACATGCATTAAGTCTCCTCCTCCATGTACACATTCCAGCCGCTTTCCTTCCTCTTTGTTAGGTTGCCTCTCATTTTAATGACCCTGGTTTCATGCCAATTGTGTTAATTTCCACAATATGTAAATTCTGTTAATGTGAACCCCCCTTTGACTGGCAAAACCGTTGTGAGTTAATGAACCTTTTGTAATTACGATTGCTATAGCAACAGCGGTACCTGGGCCTGGATGATATTACATGCAGTCTGTTTTCGCAGTCAGCAGACACAGGCGACCAAAGCCGATTAAAAAACGTCTCATAATGCAGAGACATTGCCTCGGAGCGCAAATAGGTAGGAGCACAATGCATCGTTAGCCTCTGAAAAACGAAACACTAATGCCATTAAGCCCACAGAATGCAGCATTACAGCAGGCTCGGTATTTTTCGCTCTAGCTTTTCATTAGATCGTGTTGTCTGGAGCCGCTTGGCCTAATGAAATCAACAATGAGCCAAATCAAGACTTGACAATTTGGTTCCGAATAATACAAGAATCGCATAACACCTCGTAATTACTGAATTGGATGTGAGACATGAAAATGAGAAATGGAGAAATGACGGTCTGATTAACCCCCATACTGAGACATGAAATGAAACGAGGAAATCAGAGAAGTGAAGAGAATGGAGGTGGAGATGCTCTATATGTTCACTCATCGCAGTCTACACTTTTATTGACTATTCACTACAAATATCTCATGTCTTGGTCACAGTATACAGACTCTTCAAAGACTCTTGTGATTTTAAATCATAAAAAATTGTATCACAGTTGACATGCATTTACTGTTCAAACTGGCTCACAATAATGATAATTGTAGAAATTGAGCAGTGAGCTTTGCTTCCTATAATAATAATAATAATAATAAAAGAAGAAGAAGACGGATCAAGATCAATACAATCAAATCAGCAAAGTAATAGGAATCACTACAATCAACAACATGCTATAAACAACTAGGCAGCAAGAGGTTAAAAAATGAAAATAAGACTCATGCGTTGTTTTGTTACCTGAGAATGAGCCGTTGTATCTACAGATGCCACACGTCTTCCCTCTATCCATGGATGTGTTACAGAACTGGATACCGGACCCAAAAATGGCCCCTATTCAATCAAATGAGAATGCTGGTGCTTATGCCAAAACAAGTTTTCTAGCTTCTGGGTTTACTTTCTGGTTATGTGGCTTACTGAATATGTTGAGTGTAGTTTTACTACCGCTGGCCTACTACCATAGTTTCTCCTTCATGCTTTGAATAGCAGGGCAAGTGGAGCAAGTGGAGGGGGTCGCAGTCCACAACTACACAGGCCACTAAATCCTATGCACTGGTTCATTATGGAGCCTTTCAGTATTTTACATAAAAAGTAATGACAGAATATGACAGGTTTAGTAAACGTGCTTGCAAATGTGTTGGTTAGCTGAGTTGCTAATTTTGCTACCACATCATGGATACGCTCAGTTTCAGTTTTACCTCCAAATAAAGTGGCAATGGCGTAAAACCTGCTGGATTGTCTGCACGCTAATGTTTTTTGTCTTGTCACATTTTGTTGTGGAAATGTCACCACGTTTTAGTTTGTTTTACTTTGATGAGTGTAATGTAGTACATTATGTCCAAAACTATCATTGCTTCCCGTGTCCCTGCATTATTTGTTGTGTCATTTCTTGTTGTATGCTCAATGTAGCACGTACCAACAAACATTGTATATTGTATAACACCACGTGTGGCCATTAGCTTGTGGGTGGTTGTAGCTACCAGAGAAATATCATGGATCAGAGGTGTGGCAAAAACCCAAGTTTTCGAAATTTCAGATTTTTTTCTTACATCACTGACTAAACCAAAGCATTTCAGCTGTTAGTTAAACCATCAAATTCATAATTTTGTTTTTTTTCAGTCCTTGCCGACACATATCATAGAGGAAACATATCTCATTGTTCCTCCTCTCAGACTCCCCTTTGTGAATCACAGAAGGAGGCACAGTGATGGAGAAAACCCAGCGGCTGACAGCCTGTCATAGAGTTAAACTCAGTGTCAGCTGGGCAGCACTTTCCCATTGACATTAATTGCAGGTGACAGGGCTAAGTACAAGGCTCCACACAATGACAATGATGACTCTGGAGGAAATTCTTCATGGTGTCCCCTTCGTCTGCTGTGACAGGAGTGATTATGCAGACTAGGAACTTGTCAAGACCGCATTATTGGACCTTGACTGACTGAGGAGACCTAATATTGGAGAAAAGACAAAATGCAAACATAATCAGAAACCTCTCTTTTTTCATTTAGAAGAGCTGGTTGGTTTTTTTGGATTTAGACCTACCTGAAGCTTTTAGAAAGGTTGAAGATATCAGTTGTACTCCTTAAGATTAACATTGTATAAACTGTTGGATGGATGTAATCATCAGAATGTTTCAAGGAATAAAAGAAATTATGTCATAAACATGTAATATTGTAGCATGAACATATTAATTGATATAATAAGAAGTAAAGCGATTACACTCACTCACACTTCAGGCTATCAGATGTGATCAGTGTTTCTGCTGAGTAACATAATTTAACTTGCATTAAATTCACCTTAGGGCAACACCCATAGAAAAGAGAAAATTAATTAATTCAGTCTCAATTCTGGAGGCTGCTACGAAGTTCCTGCTTCATAATATCAATTAATATACAATATATTCAGTTTTACATCACAGAATCAGTTTTTTTTTTGTTATTTGTTCCCTGAGTACGTGAGCAGTCTATGATGGGTTCAGGGCCATGTCCTGGAATTTTGTGTAATGGCCCCTCAAAAGTGGGCTTGTCATAAAGTGAGGATTAGATTCATCAGCAGTTGGTGCTGAACATTGATCTGTGAGTCCTGCAGGGTTGTTTCTTAACTCAGGGTTCTTACAAAGAGGAAGGTTAGGGCAAGTTTATCATTAAGAAGACGATCAAATATGGAAACAGGAAACAGTACAGTACGGCAAGAATGGTTGGTCTGTCCACCATTTTGGTCAAGACTGAAATAGCTCAACAAATGCTGAATACATTGCCATGAAATTTGGTACAGATGTTCATGTTTTGGTGCGTCTCTGACTTTTCACGTAGTACCATCATCATGCCAACATTTCAGTTCAATACTTTGGTTTATGATCAAGTATAATAGAGACAAAACTAAGTCAAACATCCAAAGGTTCAAAGGGTTTAACCCATGTTCAGCTTTATTATAACACCCCTTTATGGTGGTTCAAACCTGCCAGCCTCAGCTATACTTCAAGATTAGCATATTGTCTTTGTTTATGTGTTAGCATGCTGACCATAGCATTTTGCTCAAAGCACCACTGTGTCTATAAATACAGTCCCACAGAGCTCCCAGCATGGCTGTGCACTCTTAGTCTTGTTAAACAACAAACATTAGTCATTAGTCATAATTACATCAACATCAGCATTCGTTTTTCTTGTAGTCATGTTCTGCCAAAGTAAAACATCATGGGGATTAATATACTGCAGGATTGATGTACTAGTGGGTCCTTGTAGAGGACTACACAACTGAAGCAGGGTTTTACTGACATCACAGTTTTTTTTTGGAACAAAAGTCTTTAAAAATTCACTTTTGGCCATTTGGCACAGCTAACAAGCAAAGCCATTTAATGCATCTTGTTGTTCAGTGCATTCTCTGATCCACCACCCACCATGCACCGCAGCACATGCACACAAATGCACCCCTTACCCCCATCCGCCAGTCTCTTTTCCCTCTCTGCTTTTTTCAACACCTTAAGGTGTCATCTGCAGAGCTGTAATGGCTGTTTTAATGGTCCTGAGATAAGTGCTTTGAACTCGTTGAGTGTAATCACCTTAGAAATTTCCCTCTGAATCATTTCACATATTTGCAGCATTCCAGTTACTCTATAATTTATGCCCTTAGTAAGCTCAGCACTTGGACTATGGGACACTAACACTCTCCACTGAAACTCAAGGTAATAACAATAAATTTACTGTAATGATGAAAACTTACATAGAATTAAAATTTTACATTAAAATAAATCCAGGTCAAGTCTTCCAATAGGAAAACAGTTAAGTCATAAATTCTAAATACAGCATCTGATGAAGACCAGAAGGCTACGACTACCTAACAAAGAAGTATTTTTTCTATAGGACAAAGGTTTCACAATAAATTATAGACATAATTGTAACATAAATGTAACCAATGTACATATTTAACCCATAGCACCAATCATACTCATTCTCAGACTCATAACTCAGTCAAAAATGAACACACAGATGGTGTCGTTTAGCTCAGTCGGTAGAGCAGCCGCCCCATGTACGAAGGCTCAGTCCTTGCCGCGGCGGTCCAGGGTTCGAATCCGACCTGTGGCTCTTTCCCGCATGTCATTCCCCATCTCTCTCTCCCCACATTCCTGTCACTCTTCAGCTGTCTATATCAAAAATAAAGCTTAAAAGGCCAAAAGAAATATCATTTAAAAAAAAAGAACACACAGAGGTGAAATACACATACTGATTCAGCATGAATGCTGAAAAAAGATAGATGAAAGATACAGGAAATATCTTCCTTATAACTTCAGTGTTGCCTCATAAACATCATGTTTTCTTCAGTGTCAGCAGTAATGCAGTAAATGTTGTCTCTACATCATACATTTTTACAGTGCAAACAGAACTGCTAGAAGCTGATTCATTATGCCTTTTCATGATGCCAATTTCATGGCGCAAAACAGGGCTCAAGGTAAAGCCCAACTCACTTCACTGCATTTATTTTATTGCAACATTTTTCTTTCTGCATTCATCCCATGAAGCAAAAGTTAAAAATGAACATTTGTTAACAAACAAAAAAAAACTATTAAGAAGGATGTCAAAATCTATTATTAGGATATTTATTAGTTTTTTTGTTACACAAACAGTTTTGACACTTTTTAGGTTCAGATACATGCCGTACTGTCAACAAAGTTCTACAACTTTTACTTTAATAGCATACACTTTAAAAAACAAAAAAATCCTTCAACATGTGTAAAACCTCACAAAAAAAATGTTAACATCATTTCTGAGTAGCCAAACTTGTTCTGAAACACATTCATTCAAAAGATTGGTGTTTTGATGATGGCGGTGAAGAACAATGTCCAATTTGTTAGTCCATAATCTTTTATAGATGTTCAGCGATGTTGATTTCTGGTCACTTCAAAGATTAACATGATATTAATACTCATGAAACCATTCAGTGGGCCCTCGTGCCCTATGGATGGTGGAAGAGACCACTCAGGATGGAAATGTTTCATCACAGGATAAAGGTGATCACCCAAAACATGTTGGTATTGATCGGCAGTGACCCTTCACTCTAAGGGGACAAGTGGACCCAAACCGTGTCAGCAAAATGCCCCCTACAGCATAACAGAGCTGCCATATGCCCTCAATGTAGGGGTCCAACATTCAGGCCTGTATCATTCTCTTGGTGTACACCACACATGCACTCATTTTTTCCACATCTCTGTAGACCAGTGCTGATGGTTTTTGCACCACTGACCTCTCAAATGTGCATTCATCTTTGTAATAAGGGGTTTATGCACTGCAGCCCGACTATAATATCTACTCTGTGTAATTATTGACAGACTGTTTTGGCAGTCTAATCACATCCTGCATTGACATTCTCAGTCACTTGAGGAAAAGTTGCTCATCTGTTTTTTTTCCCCTTACATATTGTAGTAGTGCACAATAGATCACTGTGATGTTCATGCATTGTCGACCACAACTGCCAACCACGTTTACTGATGTCTTTCCCCTAGATCCAAATGCAGTTATCACTTTAGGGGCAGCAAATAAACACAAAACAAGAGTGGGCCGAGTACTGATCCCTGTGGGACACCGTATTTGACCTTAGAGCAGGAAGACAGTTTTATTATGCAACACTTTGTCTTCTATTACTTAGGTATGAACCCTTGAAACCAATAAGGATCTCAAATCATAGGAATATGTTGTGGTCCACAGTGACAATGAGATGAAAGATCAGTCAACTGCAAGTGCATTAGGTCAAACCAGGAAGTCGGTCTGTGATGTTTGCAATGGAAAGTTTGGCTAATAGTTTGATCTTACTCCCTTTTTGTCATCCAAATGAGTAATTGGCTGACTGAATCAAATGACTGCTCATGTTTCTTTGCCAGACACATTTCTTTTTAGTGATATTTTTAGTGGCTGCCATTGTCAAGTCCCCATTTTGCAAAGATATGTACACAATTCCTGGAAGCTAAAAACATCCCAGTTCTTGCATGGCCTGCATACTCACCAGACATGTCACCCATAGAGCATATTTGGGATGGTCTGGATCCACTTGTACAACAGCATGTTCCAATTCCTGCCAATATCCAGCAACTTTGCAAAGCCACTGAAGAGGAGTGGGCCAACATGTCACAGAACACAGTCAAGAACCTTGACAATTCTATGTGAAGGAGATCTGTCATGCTTCATGAGGCAAATGGTTGCCATACCAAATACTGACTGGTTTTCTGCCTGTTTACATTACAGTTTTTAAATTAAGTTTGCCATCTGTACACATAGATTTATTAGATTCTTATTTAGTATTGAAGAACACTGCCATCTAAGAATTTCAGTGCCAGTGACTGTTTAACTGTAATTGTCGACCATATGACAATAAAGAACCTGAACTACCAGTCAGACAATATTGTAGGAATACCACAACACCACCAGCATAAAAGGTACAGGAATACAACAGATGCATATCGCACTGCATGACATTAAACTAGATCCTTCCTGTTTTCAGCCATTGTTTAATAATAATAACATGAACAGCTGTACAACTGTTGTATGTATACAGTATCTGGATATAAAAACATGACAGAACATCCACCACAGTCCTATCTGCTGAACAGCCTAATAGTTTTGTTTTGGATGTTCAAGCATGATTGCCTTTTGAAATGATGAATAATGTGATCAAGACAAAACATGCAGCCTATTGAAAAGATGGGCTTCTGCACACAAACTGCTTTGCACAGACAGGCTGGGGATTTCCATGACACAGTGTCAGGATGATACTCAATTATATATCATTATAATTGTTTCTTTGTTTAATCATGTAGTCTCATTCAGATGGAGATATGTTTGTTTTTTTTACAGACAAATAGAGAAGACAATAGTAACAAAACATTGATATTAATGACAAAACAGAAACAAACACGTTAGTCTATGAGACAGCAGGATTAAATTTTTAATAAACAGAATATCTCCCGATGAAGACAGTGGGATGCACTTAAAGGCATAAAAAAGCTAGCAAGTAGACCTTGAGTTAAGATTTTAGTGACACTTTATGATGCCCGTGATACATTACAATGCCTTATAAGCACTCATAAATATTCAGAATTCACACATTTGCTATAGGATCATAGTGTATTATAATTCTCATAGTTCTAGTGCTACATAATGTTTTTAGAATGCATTATTAGCAGGGTTATAATGCATTATAATGTGGTTATATGTTTGAATATCATTAAATCTACGCAACACAGAAAATGTAAACGTTCATTATTCAGTTTTCCATCATTATAACACCTTAGCACTGGAGATGCGTCTTTGAAAAGACAAGTCATGGTAGGAGGGATCGGTGAGAAACATGCCCGACTTAACTTGATGGTTTGAGGATATAAGACAGCAAAGAGAGGTGGAAGGTTTTGCATAGATTTGCACAGGTTTTGCCTACGACAGGCCTTTAAGTCATTGTTACTGTTACTGTTAAGTCACTGAGGCAGGAATGCTTGCAGTAGTGTTAGATGAAAGACAGACACGTGCATGACCTGGATGAACACGCTTTACTGAATTAATTATTTGAATGAATCGTTATCATGTGATTAGGCGTTGGTTTTATCTTCAGATGTAAATGTGTTCAGATGGTCTAAAGGTAGAAGATTCAAAACTCTAACGTAACAAAGATATGTTTCAGTAGAACTAAAAATAACAATAAATCTAACATGATGGCAAAGAAACAAGCTAACTGATATTTGCATTTATAGGGTTTGCTCAGCACCTGCCTCTAATAAGCCACTTATTCGCTCTCCTTCTTTTGTTTTTATTTGCGTATGATGGAAAAATTAGTTCCTGTCCATCAAATCTCGCACAGCTGTCACAACCAATGAAGGAGTCCATTTGTTTCTAGACATTCCCACACTGTGCATTTACACCAATACCAGGGCACAAGGCAAGGTAGGCCAAAAATCAATAGAGATTGGACACAGTCCAGTTCCTGCCTCAATTCTTCACCTAGTCAGAAACTCATACTGGTAGAACAAAACCGATAGAGGCGAGAGGAAAACAGGCCTCCCCTCTAGATGTCTGAGTTACAAATACTGGTGTATTTACAGGAAATCAAAGCTAAAGATGAGGGAATATATTTCATATTTAAAGGCTCTATTTACAGAAACCATTTCCGACAAAAGTACAAAAAGTACATAAATAAAGAGAGAGGGGACTGCTGTTGCTACCTGTCCTCTGTATTGAATGTTAATGTGGGAGGCAGGTGTGTGATGTGTATATTGTTGACCGTAAACTTTTATTTATTTATTTATTTTTGTAACCAGCTATTTCATTTTAATTTTAATTTTTTTCATAAGAAAAGATTGTGGAATTTTACAATAAACAATAAAACCAACACTTTAAGCAGTAAAAACAGACTCCCCCAAATGTTAATATTTTGCTGGCCCTTCACCTTTCTGCTGCAGGATAAAGACCTCAGAATCAGCTATAAAGTAAACAAGCAGCTCATTATGCAAACGCAAAACCTCCAAAAGTGCAGATTCATGGATACGTTCAGCCAAAAAAAACCCCAAAAAACATTCATTTGTACTTTTCAATTTGAATTCAGTTTCATCAGTCAAGGTTAAAAGTAGGATGGAGAAGGATTGTATTTAGATATTATACAGTGCTGAAGGCAAATGACAGTGTGCAGTTTCATTCCACTGTAAATCTCAGATGAAAACCTTAATGATGTCGTGATACTTGCTAAAGCCTGTGTACTTTGATTTATAAGTGAAGTCGCAGAGTGCTGGAGATGACACAGTAGTGTTTAATGTTAAACTGCTGAGGGGTTTCATTGGAGCTGGCTAAGCATGGGTCTGCCATCTGGTCAGAGTGTTTAGGGAGACAGAAAAGAAAGGGGGTGGGGGGGGGGGGGGTTGAAATGCACACACACACACACACACACATACACACCTTAGACCAAAAAAAGCACATGACAAAGCAGAATTACTAGCACTAGCACAGTGATGTATAATATCTTCTCCAGACCGTCGTGTTGGAGGAAAGAAACTTTCTGATAATTTCTGATGAATTACAAGCCAGTAAGTTCAGCCAGATACGTGCAAATAGAGTATTTTTTTAATGGTCATAGATCTGTGTTGATGAGGACTTGCTGTCCATGTTTGTGTGCAGAAATGTCACATATGTGAATATGAAACCACCTGAGTGGTCCTGGTTTTGCTCATCTTCTTATAACTAGAGTAGATTTATTACGATTTTCCATCAGAATTGAAATGTATTTGTATTTGTGTCTATTTCTATAGTCAAATTTAACCCACATAAGATCAAAGTTATGCTAACCTTGGCAACTTTTATTTTGCAATGTGTTATTTAATATTATAACGGATGATGTGTAGTCTTATGAATTGTATTTGATGTAAGTGAAGGTGTAGAAATATCCCTTATCTGCCTGTGTTGACCCTGCAGAGTCACCTTGGACGTAACAAATGATTCAGACAGCTCACAGTGACGGCACAGACACATCTGATGCCATGTGAAGCCTGTCACAGGTCACTTCTTGAAGGATCTGTCTTGTTTTTTTTTTCTATATGAGGAGCACAGGAGTAGCCGAACATCAGTGGGAGAAACCAAATGAAGCAGGAAATGCATGGTTTAGTTCTCTGGCAATGGCCTTGCAAACATGAGTGATCATCCATGGCTAGTGCTAAATAAATGGAAGTCATAGCTTTGTATGGTAGAGAGTAATGTTTTATGATTTACAATTTACTCAATGATATGACAGGAGATGCATCTATATTTTTGCTATTCATTCAAACAGGTCTAGATTACATGCAGGTAATGTTAATATTCCTTATTTTAGCAGGTAATATTTACCATGTTCACCATCTTAGCTTAGAGCATTAGCATACGAACATTAGTTAATCATCACTAAACTCAACAGCTGGTGTCCAACACACCAAACGCAAGAATTAATAACACAGAACATGTTTTTAGAGGACTGTAACATTCTGAGAATATCTGATGTGTTTTTTTGCTGCTCTGTTATGTTTTTGATCAGCACTGGGGAGTATTTTATTAGTCCAGTTACTTTTACTGGTAACAGGTGTGCAAAGTGTTTTCAAAATTGGCAATGCAGTGCAACTAAATGCTACATTGAGCGGCAGCTACCAGGAGAGCCAGTCATGAGGGTCGGAGTTGTCTGGTGCCTGCTCCCGGTACTCTTTTTGCTCCATTCTGTCGACATCCTGACATTTAAAAGTCATCACACGAAAATGTCCTGGTATCTGAAGTGGGTTCATCTTTTCAATGACTGATGATAGAAATGGAAGGCAGACCCTAGAAACACCCCTATGGAGGAATGCTACAGGTTATGGGTTGGACCTAATACTTAGCAACAATAACTGAAAACTCTGTCAAGAGTGCTTGTACAGGTGAGAGTCTGAATCTTTTCTCTTTGGACGTGAGCAGATATATAACAAATTTGCACTTTTTTACACATCTCTTTGTTTTTGGTTGATCAAATAGTAAAAGAGGAACAATCTGGGTGAGCTAGAAATGTGCAGAAACAAAGATAATACCAATGGTATACTAATGCAGGCATATAAATGAGATAGCAGAGCTTTTTATTGATGCAGTCAGCAGGCAAACCATCTGATTTCGTCTCCAGAAAACTCATAATAGCATCAGGGTCTCAGCACTGAAAAGGATATAACCTCTTCTTTATATGTAAGTCTGTATGAGAGTATGAATTCTGTCAATTTCTCTGGACTTTGAAAGGCAGCAGCTGCACTTAACTTCCTCTACACTGAAAGAAACGGAGACAAGTGTTTGTGTGGTTTCATTTGGAGTGCTAATCTAAGGTTGTCTGTGATCCTGATACAGCCTTTCTGGCTCTGGCAACAAACTTCCCTTTTATGTAATTCCTGTCTCAATCAAAACTTACACGCATTGTCTAACTGTCAGGATCAAGAGCCTCCTTGTCACAATATTAGAAAACCAGGACTGATTTTATTGGGTATCAGGTCCCTTTGGATAGAAAAGGGTGAACAGCACAAGAAAAAATGACAGCGACCATTCTTCTCTTTGTAAATCAACAAACTTTATTCTACGACATCCAAAGTGAAGCACAGGAATAAATGTAAAAGCATATTTCTACACGAAGGAGGACTGACAAGTGACAAACAGCAAAAAATAGATGTGCAGAAACAAGGACATCATTCTTGAACTCTGAGCAGCAGACAGTCATCGGACTCAGATGAACCTGTGTGTCAAACTAGAGAAGATAGAGTGTGAGGCAGGAAGTGGACCAGTCCAGTGTCAGCCATCACACAACTCACCTTAAGACTCAAAATACTATGTGAGAACACTTTCTAACCCCCAGTCACAAGACATCTAATTGCTAATCTATAATCCTTTTAATACGCTTTTGCCTTTTTCCGATTGATCCTTTTCCAACCGGAACAGCAGCACCGGGGGCTACATTAATCCTGTTATTGAAAGCCTGGAGTGTGGCTCTAGAAATCCAAATAGCTCTTTTACCCTTGTCACCCACACTCCCCACCCATCAGGTCCCCTGTTATTGTCTGTAATTGATAACCCCATCAAAATGAAACAAAAGGAACATAAGACAACAAGGGCTTTGTTCGACGGCAGGAGATGAATCTCCTCTGCATTGTATCTGTTGACAAATCTTTCCTTGGAAGCAATATTGCAGTCTGTAAATCAAAAACACTTCACCGCTCATGTCATATAACTGCATGTAAGGTGACTCCTTGATTAAATGTGATAAAGGACTATCCAAAGATTATTTGGATTGTAAACTGGGATGAAACTCCTTTCAATATCTCAAAGTAATATAACAGGATACACCATTTATAAGAAAAACGAGCGAAGCATAAATTATAGTGTACCCTATTTAAAGGTCTAGTGTGTCAAATTTAGGGGGCTATCATTACAGAATATAGCAGAAATTGAATATAATATTCATAAGTATGTTTTCATTAGTGTATACTCACCTGAAAATAAGAGTTTTATGCTTAGTGAACATACGTTAAGCTTCATTAATGTGTTTCAAGATGGTTGCTATACTTTAAAGCATACTACAGCTAAATGTATAATCAGATATCCCCATCCTCTCCGGCATTTTCTGCTATGGTTGAGATATTTTACCCAGGTCCAGGAAGGATAACAATTAAATTTGCACCCTAACTCATAACTTGAACCTTCAATGTCAGAATCATTCATTGTGATTGAACTTTGCTAAACCTGGCGGGAAACCAGAGCACTGTACATGACAATGGCTGGAAGTAATGTCTCTTTTACAAAAGCCCAGTTAGCTACCAGCTGATGTAATAGGAAGACAGAAACAGAATTGCTCTCCATGAGTTGCACTTAAGTTATCATTTGTAACTATTTGTTGAACAATAAATCTACCAAGGTAAGGCTGGAATATAATATAAATCTGGGGTGAGAAAACAAAATTGAAAACCTCTCCATGCTCTCCCAGAGATGTCAAGATTACACTCCCTTCAGCAACAAAATACAGAAGATACATAAGCCTCTTACATTGCCTGACCCACTCTCACCTGTATACCAACTAACATTTCATACAGGTGTTAATCTGAGTGATACCATCCACTGGCATATAACAATGCATCAAAGGGACTGTGCATATTACACTTCACGTTCACCTTTAACATTTCAGCTAATTATCTAAAGAAAATTGTATTCAGCTTTAAAGAACATTTTTCATCAGTAAATGAATAGCACACTTGATTTTAGAACATTACTATCATTAAGAGATGAGACCATCAGATGATTTTCAGGCTTCACGGGTGGCAGTTTGTCTGGTGCCCCACGGCACCTTTAGAAAATTATGAAGTGCAAGGGAAAGGTAATTTTCGAGTGCATGGGAAGCACAGGTGAAGTACAAAAGAGGGCAGGGTGGTGGGGAAACAGATTTTACCACCTTTGGGGCAAAGTGGTTTTCTGTTTCATTAATAAAATAAAAGTGGTATTTGGTCATGATCATGAATGTCTAAAATTCTGTTAACTTTTGTATATAATGCCATATCAAACAATACAATCTAAACAAAAACAAAAACAAAAAAAACAAGAAGCAATATATTTTCTTTCTGTCTGTGTTTGCACTGCGGTTGACTTGATGTCAAGGGTCCAATCAGAGAGCTCAACAGCCACTTGCCCTTGCTCTAGTTGGCTCATCAGGGAAATGATTTACATTCAATGCCAAGATTCAGTGCAGGAAGTAGTGTGTGGTTTATGATGTGAAAATGAAAGTGATGGATGATCGTGTAACATGTTTTACTTTGATATCATACATGCTGGTTTAAGTCCTGGTCTCAGACCAACTTTTTTTTATTATTTGATGATGATAACTAACATAAAATGAGTCTTTCTAAGCAAGTCAGCTACTGTGATCACAAGTGATGATAACGGCATCATTTTAAATGCTCAAATATTGTGCAACATTTCGTGTTTCAGAGGACAGTTGAGTTATCAAGTCAGCAAAATTACATAACATGAGCCACCTGGAACTACTGGTCATATGAGACCTAGTGTGACTGCAGTAGCTGAGCTTATGGAATAGAGCGAGGAAGTCTTTTTAATTTATTTTTTACTTTGGATTTAATTTTATATTCATAGGGAAATTATATGTCTTTGAAATTGTCTCACTTTAAAACAAAAGTCTGGAAACAGCTAGTCTGAAGGTACCAAAATCTACCAGTTCCCCTAAAGCTTACTAATAAACAGAGCACAGTTGAGCTTATTTGTTTAACCCATACAAAATTACACTTTGTACAGAGTGGAGTACATAACAGTTATAAATGAGCACCAAATGAACTACTTCCAGCTTTTATGCTAAGCTAAGCTCACTAGCGGTAGTAGTAGTATCAATCTTCTCATCTAACTCTCCCCTAGAAAGAAAATAAGGATATTTCACAAGATACCAAACTATTCAACGCGCTTTTGTTGTCTAAACTTGACAATATCTGAAGCAAATAGTAGTTGCAACCCTAAACCTCACCCTTATTATACCTTGTATAAGGGGAACGTGGTCTCCATAACACATTCATACCATTGTATTACTAGCTTGAGGTGAAGGGTAACAATAATTTACAGTAATTATAACAAGGTATGACCATTAATTTGACAGTGATCCACTGATGCTTAGAAATGATCCATGTAGAATATTTAAATGGTTGCAAGTCAGGCATTTCCATTTCAAGTTAGTGCTGTATTTTCTTATTTAAATTTCACTTCTGCTGCTGTTATGGCTGCAGGCGTAGTATTTTATAGTGAGTGTGAGCACAGAGTGCAGCATCATTTATCTTTTTATGGGCTTAGCAGATAATGAACTTAGTTTTAACTTAATAGTATTTCAATACAAGTGTGGAAAAATTGCCTTCTTTCTCAAGTATCTCCATAGCACATGTGTATAATCCCCCCTATTACCAAACACTTAAGCCTGACCCCTGAGGTCATATTAATGTGTGTAACCCCACAGTCAATAGTGTTCATCAGTCAGAAAGTTTATAAAGGAGCATTTTACAGCAGTTATGGCAGGATGTGTGCTTGAATAAAGAAAAGGAGGAGGAGAAAGGGAAAAGGTCAAACAGATAAGACCTGGAAGCGATGTAGCAAAGAGGGGTGTGCACGTCAGCAGGTAATTAGTTCTCCTAGATTAAAATGCTACATATTTCATCAGACATTTTCCAAGGCCCTGAGGCAGTGCTCTTTCAGACACAATCAGTATTAATTAAATTGTTTTCCATAGTGTTATTGAACTTTTAATAAGGATAACAAACACCCATTGAGAGGCCCTTATAGCTGCCTTGAAAGCTCTCCTGAGTCCCCTGGGAAATCTGTATCATTAAATATGAGGGTAACCTTTATCTCTGTGTCATTTCAGACTCACTGATGTAGGTCTAATGGAATTTGGGAATGAGAGTGGGAGGGGTGTTATAAGTTTGATAAAGTTTGCCATGATGCATTAATTCAGGTGATTCACACTGATGTGCCCCTATTATATGGTCATCATATGTGAAGTAATGATTATGTCAAAACATAATAGGTACTTAAAGGTGTTCAACACCAGGGATGTGAATGATTATCGTCTTGTATGATCAGTAAAAATTCCTGAAAAGGATTCCACTGTGCGATTCAAGATGAATTTTGGGCAATTTAAAGTTTTCCATCAGAACTTATGAAAATAAAGAAAAATAAAGATAATAGATCTATTTCCTATTGTGATATACTGTGGAACTCAAAATAAACTAAACTTTAAGAACACATTTTTAATTACAAATGAATCAGGTGTGTAGTGTGTAAGAGAATTATCACCAACTCTGCAGCTCCTATCAGTTATACACACCTGTTTTAGCCTCTTTTAGCTCATTGTTTTGGTTTTTAAGCCCTCAACTCCACTCTCATCAATGTTGTTAACAGCTTTCTGTAAGATTTTCTGTAGATAAATCCACTGTACACTAATTGTGTTGTGGACTCAAAGCAGGACTCAGAGGCAAAACAGTTGAATGAATCGTTTACTTGGTATGAATTTCAAGGCAGGTTTCTGCAACAGATAATCAGTCAATGAGAACCAGACGAGGGGCATGCAAGCAGAAATGAAGAGGAAGGCTGGAACGCTAAGATTGGGTGGTACATTAGTTAGTCTACAATCTGGTATGTATGCAGGGGAGCGAATGTGGGATTAGGGAATGTGTGGTGGTGAGTCAGGATATCAGGTGTCTAGGTATGGCAGAGAAACACAGAGGATAATTTGATCACTGAAGTGCTTAGTTCATAAACTTTGTCTTTACTTTACAGCATTTTCTTGTGAGTGCCCAATTGGTACTGTGCATGTCTGACTCTCAAGCTGGCAATCATAAATGTTGAGTCCTAAAGTGTTACGTGACTGTACTTTTATGTTTTTCTAAACAGTCTTTGGTCCTATGAGAGAATTTCCTGGTAGCTGAAACAGTCTCACTTATGCTTGCAATTTACCTGACAATGCCATTCAAAAATGTCTATATGGAAAGTTACCTGAAGCATTCAGACTTCTTTAATCACATTATTTGTTGGTACAAAATGTCCCATTCTTACAACTCACAAAATGTCAGAAAGTAAAAATAAAAAGCACACCTTCAGTTTACTTTTGCCCTTTGAAAATGTCATGCAAATACTCATGTGTCATCTTCTTGCTCAGTCGCGGTCAGGTAATATTCTGTGACTAATGCGTTCTGCTGAATAAAGAAAAGTGGACAAACTCCTGCTGAGGACAAATCTGACAGATGCGAAAGGGGAACACAGATGCACAGATAGTTTGTTCCTCTGTAGAGAAGGCATGAGAGCTGTGAATTCACAGACATCTGAATTACTAATCCAGTGGAACTTTTTCACTGTGGTAAAGAGACCTTCAGGGACCTCTATCAAGCTACTTCCAAGAACCTTTTCACCGACCAATCCAACAAGGCCAGCCAGGGATTGAAAATACAAATTTGAGTTATTTCTGTATGAATATTTCTGTAATCGGTTATTTCAGGTTTAGTTTAGCCCTGGTGAATTTTAATGCCCTTCTTAAAGTTTCGTGGAATCATTGTTACCTTTCGGGTATTTCTGTTCCTGAAAGTCTCTTCAGGAGTTTCTCTGAAAACAACAAAAGAAGCCTGAAAGGCAAACATTTTAATGAAGTAAACATCTTGTCGGACCCAAGATGAACCTTTCCCTGCCACTTAGAATTCCGTGAAGATCATCCAAAACCTTGCGGGAAGTGACGAGCAACAGTTTGGAGAGGAGTTGTAATGGCCAGTGTCTAATTGTGAAGATTCAGAAGTGATTAATGAAAACTAATATTTCATGGCAATTAAAATGATTAAAGCTGGAGGGCTTTTTGCTGTTAGTCTGAATTGCTAAAGGAATGAGGTGGCAACAAAGCTGAGAAGCAAATTGCATTAGTAAGTTGAGGAGAACTGTATTAAAATGCAAATGTACAGCTGTTAATAGTTCTTCAAAAACCAATAATCCCCCACAGTCAGTCATGTGTCAAAATGGTTAATGGAAAAATATCCCAGAGGCACGCGGGGTCCTTTTTCCATTCCGCTTTTGATTAAAGCAGAAATTCTGTTTGGGGAAAAGCACGGTTTAGGTCAGGATGGGATTGGCAAAGATGGCTTAATGTGGGCAGGATCCCAAACTCATTGTTCTGATGCCCTGATTTCACAGATATGTCTTCTCTTGGGAAGAACCCTTATCATGAACAAGAGGACACCAGGCTGCATATCAGATCTGCAGTTATTACAGGCATTCATCAAACAGCTGAGTGGGACACAACCTGTGCAGGGAAATAGTAAAGTAATGCAACGTGCTCCTGACTGGAGAGGAACCAATGGCAGGTTTTGGCTAAATACACGTTGTTTCTCTTAATTATAGTTGGTGATGCTGATGTCATATGAATTAAATGTAGTGAACCAGCAGAGTAAAAAAATGTCAGATTTACAGATTAAGCAAATTAAAAAAGGTCAATTACATAACTGGCTAGAGAGTGGGTTATATTTTATATCATGGCAGATTATATCCAAACTCTGCTTAATTAGGAATTTATAGTAGATAAACTGAGCTATATTTCTTTCGTCTTAGAAGTTATATCGGCAAAATGCACAAGTACATTTCCCCTACATCCATCCAGCGAACTACATTTACTGTGCAGTCACATCAAAGTAACTAGAGAAGTTTGATTCGTTCTCGACAGAGCAGATTACGTTCTTCAAATACTTTCATTAATATTGTTACTTGCGGTACATGGTGACTATGTATTTTCTTGTTTATAATTGCTTTACCTAGCACTTTAACTCTTTCTAATCATGTAGTTTATAAACAAACATTCATGATTTTGCTAATTTTAGCCATGTGTGGTTCTATGGATGGCAATCAGTAGCCTGTTAGCCAGTCAATCTGTCAATCACTTGAGTCCACACTGAAATATCTTCACAGCATTGGGTTGAATTGCCCTGACATTTTGTACAGACATTCGTGGTCCCCTGAGGTTTTTGCTCAATTTACAATTTGCTAAATTACCTAATGAACTAATTACCTAATGTTAGCATGATAACATCAACAAAGGGGTGTAGACTCATTGTTAGCATGTTGGCACATTTAATAGGGCTGTGTTAGTTTCCATAATCTTGAAGCAGATTTGTATAAGACACAATACGCTGCTAAGTAAATGCAACAAAGAGAGGAAGCTAGCTGCCCAGCTAGTGTCCAGGCCTTCTGGCTCTCTGGAAGACTGCCTTTGCAGCAGCAGCACCTCTATCCAGTACAATAAAGACAGAGGCACTGACAGGAGCCGACAGGTAGAGTCGACTGGTGTATTGTGTTCCAGTTGCCTCCCAGTGCCAAGGCAAACCCAGTCATTATGCAGCAGTGTACTCTCCTGTGGACTGTTTTTGTTTGGTTTTGTTGCTGATGTAGACTTTTGGCAGAGATAATTTGAAATTGAGCAAAAGGTTATTTATTTCTCTGCCATCACAAAGTGTTGATTATGTGTTTTCATCAAAGGTTGGATGATAGTGTTAAGTGTTGACTAAATGTAATAAAATTGTAGAGAGACACTATGAGACATTATGCTGTGGTGTTTATTGTTATTTGTGTAATCAACATCCACATTACTTACCTAAAAAGAAAATGGTCAGTAATATTGGTGACAAATTAAAAGAAAAAACCCCGAATAAATATGTCAAGAAATATAACAAATGGAGATCCTTCCACACAGGTGCACTGCAAGGTACATTTTAGGGATAGTTCAGGTGTTTTGACGTGGGGTTGTATGAGTTGTACTCATACATTTGGAAAAATGAGGACTCACATTAAACAGTGTAGATTCAGGGCAAGCTGCCAAAGCCTCCTATAGGTTTCCATGGCATAATCCACCACTGCATTTATCTTTTTTGAGTTTGATCTGAAGAGTGCAACCGCAGTAAACCTCAGCCTCACACGTTAAACTGGTGTATGTAGATCAATATGCAAGGTGATTAAGTTGTGTGGCCAGTTGACTCGCCTAATCTAGGTAATTGTTTTCTGTGTTTACTTTGGGTCAGGTTCAGTGTTTTATAAGACTTATGCTATGTATATTATCATGTTTCAAACTTTGTTTTAACTTAAAATCTCTAGGACGGAGGTGATGATTGCAATGTCCAATAGCACCATTTATAGGAAATATGCCAGGTTAAAACAAACAGGAAATTTCCTTTAACCCAGCACTCACCAGGGTCATGGTGTACTACCATGACCCTGGTAACCACAATTTTTTCCTGACCTTAATTATCTTGTAGTGAACTCAGATTTAGTAGAGATAAAAAAATCTTTCAACCACTTATCATTGAAAGGAAATTCATTGAACTTAATTCAGGGTTTTGCAGAATTACCCAATGTCAACATGTGCTTATACAATCTTTTGCCAAAAATTCAACAGTTTGGGAATATTTTGAATCATTATTTTGAATATCTGTAGTATCACATCCAGTTTAACAAAAGGCTTCAATTGTTAGTTGGCAATGCAATTTTATTAGTACGGTACTTCATCTGTAACAACCAATCTATCGTCTGAATCAGCCAGCCTATACATTATTTATTGTTCATTTCACTCATAGTTCTCAGTGTGAAATATAACAATATCCTATGGCATTGCACAGAAATCCATGACTGCACAGACTGACTCTGTGGTATTGCTGTAAGGTTAAAAAAAATGACTTCATAATCATTACATATAGAATTAACAGGAATTGTTTCTTTGTGTTTGCTTCTACACTGATGCTATTTAGCCATATAGTACAAAATCCCCACTGGCTTGTTAAAAGTGAGCATTGAGGGCAAACTTTTGGAAGCAGCCTCTTAATGAGGACAGCTATAAAAGCACTCCGCGGACCGCCAATGAACACACAAACCTGGCATCCACTTTAATTACTGATAAGTTGTGAGCCAGCTAAAGGCAGCGGATTTCCCTCCCCCAGAGCCCCTAATCTGTTTAAAGCCGACTGCTGATCCTAACTGCCGAGTCGGAGGATTCGATGGCAGGTGCCACTGCGAAGTCCCAGAACAGACGCTATCAGTCTCGCATCCCAATCTCCACATCGCACAGGGACCCAAATACAAGTTCACCTCTATGTGTCCAACTTTCTGGCTCCCGCGATTATTAGGAAATCTGCTCGATCACACATGGTATGAAATCAGAATAAGATCCAAGAAGGAATTAACGCCAGGAATGGAGCTTATGTGTTCTGGGCGCCTTTTAAATGTGGAGGCAATGTGATGTTTTCCACAGACTGTTTACATAGACTCTGTTTGTACACTATACACATGAGAAATACGGAGGCTGCGCAATTTGTCATAACACATACCAAGTAATTTCTAATCAGAACTAGCTTCAGCCAGCTCATTGCATAGCTGAAACACATTTGAAAAGCACATTGTGAGGAAGAACTAAGATTTTTAAAAACTGTGTACTGAAACGTAAAATATAGGGCAGACTATTACCCATTGACAGACAGCCGAACCAAAACTGTGTCTTAACTGTCACTGAATCTGGAAAAGTGTCAAACACTGTTACATTATATAATTACTGAATATTGGGTTATTGTGTATGCTGTAGGATTGAAGTGTCCTCCATTTATTTGCGTCTCTTGGTTTTGTTGATTGTTGTTGTCTTGATATTGTGGAAGAAAACGCTAGCATTCATGTACAATACTGTTCATGTCGCTCAGGGCTGTCTTTTGTAGAACGGGAAATAAAAACAACTCAAAAAGACACAAGTGGTGAACTCCAGATGATTGTTTACAGATTGAGTCAGTCTGGGGCATCTTGAGAACTTCACCTACTGTATCATCTCAGCTTAGATTGTTTACTTGTTCTATGATCAGTTTTGTCTGACATTGGAAGTATAGTGACATCTAGCCAGGTATCCCTACAGTAGCAATTATATCGATATTGGATCATTCTAGAGTGCCCAATTTATGTTTAGTGCAATGTTCATGCCAACACAGCGAGGCTGGAGGTGAAGATGAGGAGGTTTGCATCCCATCATAGACCTGACACTGAATTTTTCCTCAACAGGCACAGTCTTTCCTAATCTGAACCATAACACTGTTTATTTGCAAAAAAAACCTGCTATTTTTGTAGAATGTTGTAGACGTTTTTGTCTTGGACCACCTAATAAACACCCAGGATACTCCAAAGACATTCAAAAGGGAGAAATTCAACTATTTTCTATTTTCACGTTTGAATAATGAAAGTTGAGGAGCAACACCGAAAATATGACTGACAGCGCAAAGGCAGGGTGCTGCTGGTATGCTGGATACCGGGAGTATTTTACACATTGGGCGATACAAAATCAGTGAATGGATTCCTGCTGTCAGAGATTTGCAGCCAACCGGCGACTGCTAAGACTAAAATGAGTTTTAGCTCTCTAGGCCAAAACACATGTAATAAGATATTGTAACCATCCACAACACAGTACAGTGGATTTTGTTTTCCTTGTGCTGCCTAATTCTTCTGTCAAGCCAAACCGGGAACTTTGTTGTAATTCAGTGTATTACTACACACTGGTGCCATTCCCCTTCAAACAGCAGAGAGGTGTAGTGATGTGTAACTTCAACAACTCATCACTGACTCACTTTTACAGCAAAACCCACAGAAAGAACTCACACATACCAACATTCAATTGATAAAATTTACTGTATTCTTTAATTCATATGTACATCTCCAACCCCCACCGAAGCCCCCCAATAAAGAAACTTTCAATGAATACTTTTAATATATTTAGTCAGTTTTACAGCTTCTGTACAGGATTGCTGTTTTCATGAAATTCACATCTAGGGCAGCAACATCATTTTCTTTGTTAGAGGAACCAAGAACAAGCATAAATGGAGTGAACAAGAGGATTTAGCGGGTAGGGGATAAACACACAGCTCATGGGGGGAATGTACAGAAGCAGCGCAATTGGGATAAACTATGTACAATACAAACCATTCATACAAATTAGGCTCTAAGATATAGAATTCAATACATTACATTTGATATATTAAGTGACAATGAGCAAGCCCCATCCCCCACGAACGACCAAATGATCAATCAGTCAGGTAATCAGACATTCAACCAGCCGAGAATGAACCAATCACCCAACAAACTCAACATCTAGCTGCACTAGCAGGAACACTCTGACGACAGCTGAAGATCGACAGTGTTGCAGTATCTGACCGTGTTAACACATTTTCTCTCCTGGCTGAAACTCGCCCGAGGGGGGGAAGCCTGCTCAGTTCCAGCTCACCCCTACATAGGCATGGACCACCTTACATTTCTAAAAGCATCAAACTCACATCTGAATCTTCGCTGTCCTCTTCAGCTGCCTTGCAGGTTTTGTAAAAACGTCTGAGGATTTTATTTTATTATTTTTTTTAAATTCTTTTTAAATGAGGAGTTGATTTTGTTTTCCAGTTATGCAGGATAAACTGCAGAGCGTAAATAGCACAGCAGGGGCGAACAGTCCATATGTTGTAGTCCAGAGAGTTAAAGCATTGTATATGAAATATGCTAAAAGAGGAAAACAAAGTTATTAACATCTAGTTTGAAACGAGGTGTGAACTGAACATAACAACAACAAAGGGCAGAGTTTAATAGTGATAACAATCCCAAAAGGACCAATAAACCCCTGCTATCTACACCTTGTTCAACAGAGACAAAACATATTTCAGGAACAAAATTCTAACTGATAATAATCATAATAATCACAGAGTTATTCAGGTCATTGTTAAGCATATTATGGTACTATATACCAATCTTTAACAGTTAAAAGTAACTGCTTACTCAAAATTCAGAACATTAAATTGGGAAATAAGTTGGGGTGGCTCTGGTATGGACATGTTTGGGGACAGTACGGCTAACATACACATTTCTCTGGTATGGGTATAAGCCCCAGTCTGTGCTCCACTCGTCCACTTTTCTGTATGTGAGTGCATGGGAACGTCAGCCAGAGGGGAAGTAAGGAGTGTCACTGTGGTAGTTGTAGTCCGGGCACACTTTCTGCACCAGTTTGTAGTCGGTGCTGTAGAAGGAAATGAAGATGCAGATGACTTTGAAAGGTTTAGAGCAGAGCCAGGAGACGTGGCTCTGGGTCTGCTCCTGGTAGCAGGTCTTGGACGGGTCGAAATTGCAGAGTGTGTTCTTGGCGCCTTTCTCCACCTTTTCGTACTCTATGCGGCAGTTGAAGGACTTTGAGTCCTTGGCGTCGATGACGGACTGCTGCGCCGCCACGTCGAACTCCACTATCTTGGTTGGAGGGACCAAGCTGACGGACACGTTGCCCTGGCCTGTGGAATTGTGGCGGAAGTAGACACTGAAGGTGCCGTTGCCATGATCCACGATTTTACCGGTGATTAGTAGGTTGAGTTTGACCGTCTTGATGTTAGAGTGGAAGTCCCCCCAGCCAAACATCTTCTTGAACTTCCCCGTCTTGACCATTGGCCGCCGTTTAGCTCGCGGCCGCGAGTCCTGCAAGTCTGTGGAGTTCCTCAGCCAGTCCCACAGGTCCTGCTCAGAGTAGGGCTCTGGAGTGTCATAGCGTAGGTCCAAGGCTGTGCTGTTCTCTTTGCCATGTAGAGTCTGTGACAGCAGCCTACTAATGGACATATCCTTACTGCTTTCTGTCCATATATGCTTTAGTGTGGATTTGGGGCTTCCAGATTTGACAATGTCCGACTTTGAGGCGTGAGCACTTGTAACCTGAGGAAGAGAGAAAAAAAAAACATCTGTCAGCTGGTGTGTATCATGTTTAATGAGATAATGTCCTTGTTCCATATTGTCGTCATTTAAATATTTATACATCAGTTTCTCTGTTAAACCTGCTAGACTGCAGCAAATTTAGTTTATGGAAGGCTACTTTGTGGCGTTTTCCTATAAATTCTTCAAAATTCAATGTGTTGAATTAATTTTGGAAAACATTTGCAAAACTCCATTTGCAGGCTGGTAACACGTAATAGCGTAATGTCCAAGAAAAAGCCTTAATCTTGGAAAACATTGGTAAAAATTTGGTTAAGTAAAATTGTGGTACTAAATGTAGGTGAAATGAGTCATTTAGTCAGTGCGCATCAGGGTAACACATGTGAAAGTCTTGAATTGACAAGCTTGGGCTTAAATACAGCAGTTCTATTTTCCCTATTATTCGTAACAAATTACTGAGTTCTTTCAAGGACACTTCTAAACAAATTATGAACAAATAATTAAGCAATCACGTCCATGTGAAATCACTGTCTTCTTTTATCCCTCTTGCTGGCACATTACTAAATTTATTGGCAAGCTGTTGTCAACTGTAAAGCAACAAAAACCATAAAGTCACAGGGGTGTGTATTATGTCATATGCCTTAATTTGTGGATGTTAGTTGAATGCAACATACAAACAAGGAGACAAGCTTGTCTCAGCATTGAGGTCGCAATAAAAACGAAATGAAAGCAGCTGTGAACATGGTAACACTTTAAAATCCCATAATTTCCCAACACCTCTTTGTCGATATCGAGGAGGTGAGGGCACTATAACAAAATGTGTATCTTTGAAAGACTTGCATGCTAGTTTTCTGTGTTCCTGTTCAGTAATTGCCAGTAGTTTCACCTTAGCTCCTATATAATATCAAAGAACGCTGTGGAAGGATGAGTGGGTAGGAAGGAGGTCTCAGTTTAAGGCCCTAGAAAGGCTTGAGCTGTCCCTGCTGATACACGAACATAGTTCTGTACTGGGTGAAATGATGCGTCATGAGATATTACTTATCTATATCATTCAGGAAATATTGACTTTCACAGTCAAGCATGCAGTTTTCTACAAAATTGACCAATCAAATGTATTCCGCCGGGGTTAGAGATAATCAATCTTTGCTTCAAGCTTCAATTTCAAATCATGATAGTACACAGGCCCAAATTGCAAATTATAGTGCAGCAAGCTGAGTAAAAAAGAGAATAGAGAAACATATTGTACCCATCTCCTCCCTCCGTCGAATAGAGGGAGTATCTACTGGCTCACGCAGATAAATGCAGTGGCCGTTCAGTGGGTACAGACTGGACTATTAACTAAAGAGTGCTCCTTGAATTGATGATTGATGAACCCAAGGGTTTTCACTATTTAACGCCGATGAGTGGAATTAGGCTCATACAGGCCCCGGTGGAGGTATGTGACATTGATTGCCTTATTTCTACTGTAAGACTTGACAGCAGATCCGTCTTGCTGAGGTTTTTGCATTTTGCGGGTTGCCCCCAGGATCAATACTTGGAAAATAAGGTTTCGCTACCAATCAGTTGGCCCTTCGAATTGAATTGCCTCACAGAGCGTCTCTCAACACCATGGGGACATGCAGAAAGCTTTACACATACCGTTACAAGGAGACAATACGTGTATTGCAAAGTATGTCACAGACTGAAAAATCAAGATATGATTCTGTAGGGAGTTTTGGATTAAAGCTTAAAACAAATTGATTTGATCAGAATGATTGTATTGAACTACTTCTACTTTTGTCCAAAACCCTAACTGTAATCTACCGGACATAAAAGAAAGATTTGTTCTCTAAAAGAATTGAGTGTTTGTTGTCTCTTTTCTCTCTTTGGTAAATGTGTCGGGGGCTTCAGGGTTCTTCTGCTGTTTGCTGTTCTGAGCACACTGAGCACTAAATAAATAACATCAGGAAATCTTGGTCTGTTAGTCTGTCGGTCCACCATGGTGGTTATCAGAGGACGAATCCTGTCGACCTCGGAGATCCTCTGACTTTTCTACTAGTGCCATCTACTAGTTGTGGTTCAGAGTGAAAAATCTAATACATATTTAAACAAATAATACATGGATTGCTATGAAATTTGTGTTCATTCATGTTCACCTTTCAGGGCTGCTAGCTGTAGTGTAGTATTTGTCTTGTGTCCTTCCATATATAAGCATGTTGATGAACAATTCAGCGGTATCATCAGCAACAGTGGTAACTCTGTCTATTAAAACTATGACTGTCAAGGAGAATTTCTCAGAAGTTGATTTAATATGCAGCATCTTGCCTTTTAATATTGTTATGCCGGTATACTTTAAATGTTAGCAGTTATAGTTTACACAGCTTTGTTGAATATTGGATTATGATTGGTCAATTATGACATTCTACAGTCTATCGTTTCTGAATAGCAGACTGCTGCTACGGATAACAGACAATTGCTCTGGAGACGCAGTTCTGAAGACATAAAATACATTTTAAATCATTATTTTGTGTGAAATTATTGATTTCTTAGTCGTGCAATAAGTGGGATAATATAGTCAGCTGATCATTGTTGAGAAATAAACCCCTGCACGTCCTGCATCACCTGGTCAGGGTTTATTTTGCAACAATAACCAACTCACTGTCGATTATCCCAAATTTGGAAAGAAAATAATAAATGAGAAGTGCCAACAAAACAACTGAAACAAACAATAAGAACAGGTAGGCCATGCACACCGGCATTTTTAAAATGTTAACATCATGAATGAATGATCATCCTGCTCTGTAGTGAGTAGAACGACAATTAGATCTACATAAAGAGTCAGTGTGTTACAATCTGATGCTAGAAACAAACTTATGGACTAAAACTGACAATCATAACCTAAATACGACTAAAACTAATATTCATAATCAAGTGCCAGAAGTTAGATTTCATAGGTACAAATGAATCATTAAAGACTTAATCTGAAAACTAACATGCATACATAATTGTACACTAAGTACAGACTCTTACATAATAAACCAGTCACCCCCTGGAGACTGTGTTCTACATCAGACATGCGGAAAATCAAAAGAGAAGAAACAAACAGAAGCTGACTGAAGTTAACAGCTCCCTCGGCGGAGCTGAAGAGGGTCTCAGGGGGCTCTATCTTTAGCCTGAAGGGTTAAACTCAGAGAGCACTTGGCTGCGTGAGGCAGACACACTCAGCAATCATTTCCTATTCAAACAGGTGAGGTGGCCTTCTCCACTGGTGAAGAATATCCCAGGTTGGTGGAGGGCGAGGATTACATTGGAATGGTTTTATGAAAATGTGCCTGCTTATGAAAATGATCTGGAAAAGTCCCATTTCTCACGTTGCATTCAATAAAAAATATTAAAAAGGGGGGTAAAAACAGAAGACAAAGCATTTGAGATGCAGATGCTTTGAGGGGAATCATCTCTTTTTTATTTATTCTAATCCTCATAGAAATTCAGTCTTGGCACATGTTGTCAGCTGAAGAAATAAAAACTATGATACAAGCCAGCACTACAGCAGCTAAGACCACATTTTACCTCA
This sequence comes from Argyrosomus regius, assembly GCA_946959425.1. Taxonomy (NCBI): domain Eukaryota; kingdom Metazoa; phylum Chordata; class Actinopteri; family Sciaenidae; genus Argyrosomus; species Argyrosomus regius. Next base: position 6,874,824 of record OX336899.1, on the reverse strand, counting down.
TTTTAACCCGCAGTGGAAGTCAATTTCAGATTATTAAAATAATCAGTAGAAACAAAACACAGCAGGTAAATATCTGTGTTCAAAATTTTACAAGTGACTACATGATTACAAATCATACTATTGGATATTACTATCATTACTGATGCTGATGCAAGTAACTACAACTGTTGGAAAGATGTAGAGTAATAAAAAGTACAATATTTCCCTCTGAAACGAAGTGGAATAGAAGTTTATGCATAAAATTAAAATACTCTTAAATAAAAGTAGTAACAGGGGCAGATTAACTGGGCATTCCATTAACAAAGTGAACTCTGGGCCATTCCACCCCAAGTCCCCTGGAGTGTTCAATATATTGGGTAAGAATGCAGGAGCCACCTTGGAGCCCTTACCCTTTCTGTTTTTAATTGGACTGGTGCATATTGCCAAACAAAATTGCAATTAATCAGATTATTGTAATTGCCACACAGACAACTGAGGGCCTTTGGGGGCCTCTGAGAGTCGTGGTTCCTTGGGCAGTTGCTCTCTTCCTAAACCAGCTGGACACTGTTATTTTATAAATTGAAAAATAAATGTTACTCACACGGAGATGAATAGTGCATTTGTTGAGGAATATTTCCACATTAATGCACATTTGGTGCTCTGGTGTGTTAGCCTGCTCTGCACTGCCATGTTCATGTTAGCTGAGTTATGTTCAATGTTACTTTGTTTTGTGTTGCCCTGAACTGTCAGTAGTGAGCGACATATTCCTCCAGCCATTTTTAGTCAACATTGAAGCTGTAGTAGGAGTTGCTCAAAGTTATTCAATGCCGACTTCCATCAGCCTGCAGGCCTGCAGCTGTGTCACTTTTATCCACACTTATCCCCATTTCTGTTCCCACTTTTTATCATTTTTTTTCACTGATGTAGCTAGCTGGCACTACAACACAACAGCAGACCTGTTTGAATTTATTAACTCGTGATTGTGATCCATTGGTCTGAACAAAATATCAGGCTTTGATAAACACACAATTTATTACAGCACATGCTCATTGTTGGTTATGGCTATGCGTGTGTGGCACAATATGTTTAGCTCTTAAAGGACCAGTGTGTAGGATTTAATGGCATGTATCGACGTAGTTGTGTTCAGATGTGGTTGCATCCCCCTCGCCTCAACCTCTCCTTCCTAGTGTGAATGAAGGAGGGACACAGTGGTCACGAAATGTGTGAAAAATATCAAAAAATCTACAGCCAGTGCTTGGTTTCTCTGTTGTGGGCTACTGTAGAAACAGTTCACCATGGGGGACTCATGGCGTCTGTAGATAGAAAAGATTGTTATATATTAATATTTTGGGGTAATTATACACTACAAAGTTATACATATTATATTACATTTCTGCCATTTCTGTTAACATGTTGCTCACTCACAATAAACTCACTCAGATTTTATTCATTTCATTTCGTTAAGAATCTTTTCACAGTCCATTCAGGCAGATAAAACCTTCTCTAAATTACTATTTTTAGAATATCTATTCTCGTTTGGTGCATAATAGACTACTAGAATTAGGTCAAAGATGTTCTCCTGGGAATTCACACCACTCTTTCTCCAAAGATACTGATATTGATATTAATGTTTAAAAATGTTTCACCATTGAAGAACTAGACTGGCTTTATTCAAACTAATTGTAATGGCGCCATACGACTGCCACTGAGCACAAACTGCAGTCTGTGGCTGTTTATCTGTACTCATTGTTTGTCTTGTCCAGTGGGTGGGCTCTATGCGGCGCATACAGACATGTTTATCTGTGCAGTTCTCAGGTTCAGGCATCATCCAGCATGTTTCAGGCCGAGGGCCAGCAGGTTTGCTGGATCCCGGAGCTGCCAGCTGTAGTGCGCTCACCTGAGGGAACGGTGCATCTGGTAAACATGGCTGGTACCGCGGCCAGCACAGACCTCGCAGATACCTGACTACCGGCCAGACGGCCAGTTGGTTGCCCCCAGGCAAGAAAGACTGCTGGGCTGGGAAAGCAGCACAGTCTCTGTCTGGACTGAATTCTTTACTAAAGTCTCTGCTCACGCTGCGGAGCACTTTGGAATTCTAAATTTCTTGACCACTCTTAAAAGTTTTATATGATGTTTTGTAGTGGTTTGTGCCTCTCATGCAAGTAGATTTTCTAGTTCATATCATTATCTTCAGTTCATACTTAAATTAAGATAGCATATTTGTGAAGTGGCAAGATAAAAGAGTTGTAGTTGTAGTTGAACTGAGCCCAGAGAGCAGGAGAAATGTGCTGCTGCTCCGGTGTTGTCAGAGATTTAACATGCGACTGAATCCTGCCAGACAGCTGCTGGAGGAAAACTTGGCCTCTTGCTCTCACCTCTGAAATGCTGAACTGGAAGATGTCTGCTATCCTGATGCAAAAGCAGAGGGTACTGTAGGGCCAGTCTGAAGCTTTAAGGTGATTTTTATAATCCCACATTTGAATTAGCAACCAGAAAAGTGGAAAACCGTGCCGGGGCCCCCAGAGCCTCGGGGGACTCAAAGCCTCTAGGTTCACTGTGTGGCGAAGTAATTTGAGTAATTTGAATAATTGTTTGGCAACATTGTGTGCGGCACTAAAACACAGTATAAACTGAAACAATAGGAGGCTTAACATGACATCTGTGTTATTACTTAATATTTAGGTCCCTTCGTGTAGAGAGGTCCAAGCAAATCACACTGACAAAGAGACAAAAGAGGAATTGGCGAGGTTTTGGTTAATTTCATTTTGTTTCTGTCCACTTTGGATGAAGTTACAATGTTACAGTGGTCTGACTGGTGACAGTGAGCGATCTGGCAAATGGCTGTTTCTGGTTAAACAAATTCTAAGATGAATTAGAAGTATATTTTGATTTTTATTGTTTTATATCCAGGACCTTAAGCGATATTTGTGTGGACATGAGGGACTTTAAATCCTCAGCCTTAACCAGCCCATGAAAACTGCACGCTGGGCAGTTGCTGGTTTATAGCACTAACACCCGGCACTGTGGGACTGAATTGTGTTCATCTCATTTCTGTTTTTTTTTTTTTTGCTCTCATTAAAACTTGAAAATAAGACAGTTATCAGAAAAGCAGCAACAGAAGTCTGGTGAGGTCACTTCTTTCTATCTCTACACTCCCAGATTTGTTTCATTTTCACACTTGTAGTCTTCAAAACCAAAGGAAGCTGACTCAAGTAACATCATTTCTTTTATCAGACTTTATACAGCTCCCCCTGGAGACACTAAAAGCTTGAAAACTTATTTTTGCTTATGCAGGAGTACTCCCAAACACTGATGAACACACACTGATGTGGATTGACTGGGCTAGACGTTCATGAAGCAACATAAGCATATCATGTACACATTTTAATAGGTCTGACTGACTGACTGAGGTAATAGCTGGTGTTGCAAAACAACATGCAATTAGACAGAACATAACAAAAAAAAAACAGTCCAAAAAAAAAAAAAAAAAAAAAAAGACAGGAGTCACTCGACAGGCTGCCAAAGTTTCAACTAAAGTGCAACCTTAAGTTCCAGCAACCGAGCAGAAAACACAAACTAATGGAGTAACACCGTATTTTTCAGCCTTCCTGCCTCAATGGCCAACAACTATGTCACAACTACAACTACTACAAAATCCCATGTGGAGATTTCCCCATAGACCGCCATTTAAAAAAAAGAAGACATTTATGAAACTGTTGAAAGGACAGATCTGCAAAAATGGTCAAATATTACTTCACTTTATAGAGATTTAAAGCATGAAGGTTTACACAATCGGGCTGCTACGTAAAGCACTGTTTTCCAAGTCCCATCTTCAAGAACTCACATCACTGTTGCACTAAACTGTGCTCTTTTTCTAGAAGAATTCCTGGAAGTTCTTTCATTTATTCTTGTAATTAACTTGTCGCTTTTTGCTGAACACACAGGTATTATTGATGTGGCTGTGTTATTGCCAAAAGCTGAAGAGTGGGACAATAAATCAAATCACAACACTTGCATTGCAATCCATGTTGTATTGTGAGCTCTATGGTAATTTGTACCTCAGTGACTGGAGAGGCAAATGGCCCGAGAGGGCAGATTGTATTAATTCATACTGTGCACACTGTAGTTGTTAACAACAACAGAAACCCCAGGAACATACAACCAGCAACTATGTATTGTTCATTCTAGTTTTATGACAAGCAGAAAATGGTCAAACAGAAACACATCCCAGGCTTTAGTTTCTAGAAAATGAGTCAGACCGGCAGCATCCCATTTGCTTCTTCTTTTTTTCTGTCAAATAAGACCGAAGACAAAGGATCTGAGATGAGATGAGCTCCAGATTCTGCTGCTCTTTTGAAAATTTCTAATCATCATACTCAAGCTGAGGGAGCTGCAAAGCAGGGCCAGAATAAAATGCTGGGCGAAGAATGAAGGCCTGAGCACAATGTGGTGTATGAAAGAATCCTCATGAAAGCACCGGAGAATGAAAACAGAAAGGGAGGAAGAGAAAGAGAGGAAAATTTGAGGGTGTTAACTTAACAATATAGGAAGAGGGGGACTGTGGAGGAGTGACCCTGAACATACGGACAATTAACCTTCAGTTCAGCAGAGTGTTAAGAGAAAACTGAGCCCTCACAGGCGGTGCACTGATAAGTGAACATAATATTAAGGTCTGTAAGGATGTTCATTTTACAGAGTGAGACATGCACCCGTACAGTACTACTGACATGTTTTCTAAGGTATCACAATTTCCTTCTTTGGGAATGACACAATAATCATTAATCATTGAGAGTCTTTGTCTGTTTCTTAGAAAGAATTCAAGGAATTTGGATTATTATGATGCTGTCAGATCCATACAGCTTGTACAATACACATATATACAATGCAAAGCAAACTGATAAGTAGGCCTGCAAGTAGAAATTTGTATGTATGAACCGAAAAAGGAATATACAGTAAGTCAAAGTATGGATAGTTGGTGGTGCCCTTAGGTGTGGTTCAAACACATTCCGGTGTGTTTGTCTTCATTAAAAGCTGTCACTCAAACTCTGGTGTGGACCATGTATGGACATCATATGATAACCATACTAACACCAAGCGGAAACCATGGATGTATTATAGGTGACCACTTACGGTATTGCAGTGAAAAATTCCCCTGTGGCCTAAAAAAGCATTTTCCCCATCAACCAGTCAATTATTGCTCTTTCTATTATGAATTTTGGATCCATGGAGGTTTTATATTTGTAAAACTTTCCTCGGGCTGAGAAAAGCAATTTAAAAATCTGTACTATCGTCATAATGTAAAGTCTATGGGCCGAGTGGAAATTCACGGGCAGATTCAATGGAAGAAACATTACTGCACATATTTGGCTGCGTAACAAGGAAGTAAACTGAGAAGCTTTTTGGTTTCGCTGTTCAGTTCTATAACATACTGCTGACCTCCACCATCTACTCGTGACTGAAAAGTTAAGCCAACGCAGAAGTGCCAAAAACTACAAAAGCGAGTCAACCTCCATGAGCCTCCCATGTTAAAATGCCCAACAAACACAGCAGGAATAAACATGTTTACAGCCTGGTACAAAGAACAGTTTTGGTCTCTAGCTAATTTCTATATAACTCACCCATTCAGATTTTATTAAGGCTTAAAATTATGCATTCAGGTTGTGGCTGCTTTGATTGACAGGTGGGTCTTTGCCCATTTTTGGAATAGCCAGAAACCAGCGGAGGCATGACTGCCAAGATGGTAACAGCCAGAGCGACCACACTCTACTACTCTGTATGTTTTTATTTTAGTAGTTTCACACTTAGCCACACAGTTAGCTGGATCGTTCCATTATCCATAAGCTAACACTAACTAAGAATGGTATTTTTGAACTACAAGCAACAGAAAAGCAGGTAATTGGTCCAAATACCAACAGGTCCTAACTTATATCCCTCCCTCACCCATACTGAACATACACAGGTTGGACTGATCAGAGATCAGATGCACCGACAGCTCTGTAAACCTTGTAGTTGATGATATGCATAGAAATTGGTCTCATTTTTCCGCGTTGCTTTCATGAAACAGAGAACAAAATTTCAGTCTAATTTTAGTGTAACTCAACAGACAGAGACAGACTATGAATGTAATCAGACAGTGAGTGACTATTTCCACAGACTGACATAGTTACACTGCAGGAGAGGCAAAGACTCCATTTGCATCTTGGAGAGATGGATAAATGTGTTAACGTCCGGGTAGAATACATGAACATGAATACATGAAACCTCCTCTGGAGTTGTTTTCAGAAATTAGATTTCAGTCAGTCTTGAATGCTTCTGCATTTAGACTTTTTGAGGTCAGACAGTTGGTAAATGGACTTGTATTATACGGAGCTTTTCTGGTCTACCAACCACTCAAAGTGCTTTTACGACACTTGTCACATTCACACACACACACACACAATTATACACTGACTGCCATGTAAGGTGCCAACTGCTCATCAGCATTTTCTATCCAAAACGCTCACGATGATACCAATCTCACCTATTAACACATATTGGCATCACAGCCATTGAGAGCAAGTTGGGGTTCAGTACTTTGCTCAAGGACAGTTCGACTGGACTGGAGGAGCCAGCAATGGAACCACGACCCTCTGTTAACTAGACGACTCACCTCAGCCACAACTGACCCAGTTATCTGATTTATGAAGTGGCCATATGTAAAGAAGGATCCAAGAGTGAGGATTTAATATTTAACATATTAGGTTTACATATTAGATGTGACAAAACTACATTTTAAATAAATCCCCCAAGGAGGACTGCTTAACAGGACATGTTCCATTATTTTGGTATTTTCAACAACTCTATATGTGCACATGTTCATGCCTATGTCACATAACTTTCCCTCATAACAACCTGCTACATCTTTCATTTGAGGAAATATGTGGCGGCACCACCATATTATCAAACTGTCGCATGTTTTGCTCACTGTAAATGCAATGTAAAGATTCCAGGCAATGTTCTGATGCTTTTTTTTTTTCCAAGGTGGAAATTTGTAGATGAACTTTAAACTACTAAGTGTGTTTAAAGAACTTAGCTAGGAGGAGAGTGGTGACACACAGTGACACACACATGCTGGCAGTAGGCACAGGAACAGAGAAAAAGAAAGAGTTGCTTGGAATTAATGTTTTTTTCACAGTTGTATCGATTTCGGTCAATTTTTACACCAAGTTTTGTTCAGATCTGCGGCCCTCCCTCTGACTCTTGTATTATTTTTTCCAGTGTCTGTTGTGGTGGTGCGCAGAAGGTAGTGTGTGTTAGCACTGCTCAGTGTTGAAGTACTATTGCACACTATAAAGTAAATTGAATTTACTGTAAGTGCCACTCTATCATTCCCAGGTGTTCAGAGTATGATTGTGTGGTGTGTGTTTGCATTTGGAAGCCGTGTGGCTGCAGAAAAGCAGAGAATACAAAAAATATTTTAGGGCTGACTGCCCAAATAAATTCTACGTGTGTGAAAGACTTTTGTGGTTAACACAGATTACAAACTACCCTCTAATGTGTTTTTGCTCAGCTACATTGAGCAGCACATTCAGACACGACTAAAGCATCCAGAGGCTGCTCTCAGTCCCAATGTCCACATCTCATAAAGTGTTCCTCAGAGAGAATAAGCCATGAAACACAACCACTAACAGCTATCAACACCCACACTGCACAATATGAGTTAAACTGTTGGTGCTTGGCGCCACATTGCTGCTAAGTGCTGCTGGAATATCACGGTTTGCCCTTGTACTTGAGCTGCCTAATGGTCATGTAAGCAGACTGTTAGACACATCATTAGAGCGGACTTTCTCTGTGTGTGTGCAAATGTGCAGACTGTGCATATGTGTGTGTGTGTGTGTGTGTGCATGCTCTTGCTTATTTTTCAACCATCATTTAAGCATTGTGTTACATCCAAACACTGTAGCAGAGTTATACTGGTGCAGTAATTGAGCTCATTTCAATATGGACTTCATATCATTGATTAGTACTAAAATGCAGCTGATATATGTAGAATTTTATTAATGATACCTTACATCTGAAGAACCACAAGCACATCTAGACGACACGGTGTTGATTATGCCATATATGTGCTGGACTAGCTATTCTAAGAGGCCACAGGAAAGACCATTGAGTCATTAAAATCAATTAATTTCATGGACATCGGCTCATAAGAATAATGAGATATGTTGTGATACGTGTGAAAGAGTGAGTCATGGACAAATGTTGCACAGAGTTGAAGATAAGAAAAGGTTCATCCTCTGGGTTCACGGGCGATGTTCAGTACATTTTACCTCAGTCTGTTCATTCTCAACCTCAAGTACTGCTATCCTGGAAAAAGAAACTTGGCAGATCACTACACTGAAAGAATCTTGACTCAAGGTCTAGCTTTTCTGGTGCTTCCAACCAAAATCTCATGGTCTTCTTAAGTGGATGATGAAAAAACGCTTGAGTAACCCTTGAGTTAAAATCATTTTGCCAAAATACCACAGTCAAGAACTATTTATTTTATTATTTTGACGCTAAGTTCATGTCATGATGTATTCCTCTGAATCGAAGTGCTGGTAATCTCTCTGCTGTATGACAACAGCTACCGTGACAGTAGATCATTGATTTTATTGACCTGTTGTCAACATACATTTTTTACCAAAGATGGTTTCTGTCATTTTACGTAGTTGACGTTTGTTTAATTGTTTATTTTTCCGAGAATTGTGGTTCTAATTCATTATTTGATGCTATAAGAAGCAGGTTTCACATGATGATTGACAGCTGAGCCCTGCTTTTGACTGAGATGGCAGATGTACGCAGAGGACCTTGATACCGCCTTGACTCCCCCAGTCACAACTGTGCAGATATTATTTCTGGAATATTTTGTCCATCTTTATAAAGTCTATGTTGATGGTGCACATGCATGATTATAACATACAAGAGAGGGAACCATGTAATGCAAATACCTCCCATTTATCAAACAAACTTGTTTTTTCTAGCTTCACAACTGAACTATAAATTCTAATAAAACATTAAAATTGATCTCACTCTCATTGTCTTTGACTTCACAAGAGGAGTTGAGATTCTTTCTGGTGAAATTCAGGAGCTAATATGTCTCGAGGTACCATAAATCAAAGCCGGCTTTATTTTGTCAGCACGCAGATGGCCCAAATACACAACTCACCTCAATTAAGACCCGAGGAGGGGAGCTAAAGGGGAAAAGTGTTTGGAGAGGAAAAAGGGCACCTGTTCGCCTGTCATATTCACGGCTCTTCTGATCAGCGGCTCGGAGCTTCCCCCTGAGCTGTTTCAATGCTGAATTAATGATGGCAAACAAAGCCAAAGCCTCCTCACAGCCCCTTTGTGAGTTCATTCTCTTTCCACTTTGGTCCCTCTCAACTAATCTTCAGTGTCACACTTAATGAGATTTTCAGTTTGTAAAGTAAGTGGAGCAATAACTCCCCGAGCACACGCCGCCATTCCCCATTCCCACCATCGCCTCAACTGCTTTTAAGCAAACCACTTCTGCACCTTCTGTCTATTCTTCCTCTCAGTAAAGGGTGCATTATGAAGGATTATTGCTTATACAAATCACATTGAATTATTCACACTGCAAACACGCAGCTGAAAGTACAGTATGTGTTCAGTGTGTGCCGTTATTTGCTTCATTATTCATAATGAGCCGTTTCTGCGGCTTCTCCCGGAGAAAAACAAAAAAAAAAAAGAGTCATTAAATATCATGAAAATGAGATAAATACGCACATCAGCATTAGCTGAATTAAATAAGTTAATTTTGTTGCCATCTGCAAAAGCTGTTTTAAATCATGTAATTAGTGTTTTGATTATTGTGATGTAATCTGACTGAGAGGATCTAATAGAGAGCAACTCATTAACGTTTTGACTTCAGTGCATAGAGATGTTAACTTTGACTCCATCCTGCTGGATTCCTCCTCTTGCTGTCATGAAACTGTATTTTCTGTCTGACTGTTAACCTCAGACACAAGTGTTGGACTGTAGTACCAGAGTTCATTTTGGCAACTACTTTAGTATTGTTACACTTTTTAGTTATAGTCATTTTTTTTCTTTGTAGTTTTAGTTGAAGACAACTTAGACAACTTAAAACATTTAGTCTAGTTTTAAACAAAGGCAAAAAGTCGCCTCTTAGTCAAACAGTTTTTTCTTTGATCTCTTCTGTGTTTGTTCTTTGTTCTTCTTTGTGTGTGTGTGTGTGTGTGTGTGTGTGTGTGTGTGTGTGTGTGTGTGCGAGAGAGAGAGAGAGAGAGAGAGAGAGAGAGCATTTGAATCCCATGTCGTCTCGTCGATGAAAACAAGACATACAATTTGTCATAGCTTTTATTATCAAAGGTCTATTTTTGGACCATGGAGCATAGTTTTCATTAACAGAATGAACACTGTGTACTCACTCACTCAGCATGGTGTCTCGTCTCAATGTATTTTTTTTTTGTTGTTGTCTCAGTCTTGTAGTGTTTTTGACTGAATCTTGTTACCGTCTTTGCAGTTACAGTTTTAAGGTCTGGACTGGGTCCGTTTAGGGCTAGTCCATAGTCCACATCATGGTCTATGGACATCTATGTAACTTTGTAGTGTTAGTTCTGCATGGCCTGGGCTCCTCAGTCAAGTTATCAATATTAAATATGCAACGTCCCATTAGATTTTCAAAATAAATCTTGCTGAGAAACATTTCACATTTTATGAGTGATGGATGTACAGGAATTGGGAAAGGTCAGGTGACCTTCATCATGGAAACAATATTAAAGATGTTGTTCATGTTGTGATATGGTTATAGTTTGGTTAGTTTAGTTAGTTTTAGTCTCCCTAAAACTATTTTCATGGTTTGGGTAAAAATAGATTAGTTAGCAGTTAAAGTTAGTTACATAACTTAAAAAAGTCACCATTGCCTTTTGGACACCAACAGCAGTCTTCTGGTTTGAAGACCATCCATCCATTCCAACCTCCTGCGTACTTTCATACACTTCTTACTCTCTATGCCACATCACCTGACTTCAACGGCACATCAAAACATTATTGTAGAGCGGTACCTGCAGCGTCCTTGTTTGAAATGGCTGACTAAGCTGCCATATTTGATGCATTGGGTGTGAGCATGGCTGCACATGCACACAAACATCTGTTCTTGTGATATTCACCAGACAAATACAACAGTGACAAAAACACTCCGCTTATCCTCACTAGGGTCGCGGGGGGCTGGAGCCTATCCCAGCTGACATTGGGCGAGAGGCGGGGTACACCCTGGACAAGTCGCCAGTTCATCACACAGCACATAGAGACATAGACAAACAGAGTCACCAATTAACCTATTAAGTGCATGCTTTTGGACTGTGGGAAGAAGCCGGAGTACCCGGAGAGAACCCACACAGACTTGAGGAGAACATGCAAGCTCCACACAGAACCTGGAACCTTCTTGCTGTGAGGTGACAGTGCTAACCACTGCACCACCATGCCGCCCTCATTTCATGTAAAAGAATTGTCATTCAGAGTCATAGTCTAATGCATGTGTAGCTTTATGGTAACAGGTCTGCTTACTATATTTGTCCTCTCCTACAACTTCAACACCCTCCCCCTTAATGAACTACTTGTAGTTGTGTGTGTTCCATTTCTGGAAACAACACAAATGTTCCTGAATCTGATGGAGCAAAAAGAAAAAAAAAAGAAAAGAAAAGAGCACTTTAAACTAATATTTGTTCCCTCTGAACTTTTCAGTCAGCTATTATCGGAGTGTTTTTAGCAAATGTCCCTCTCCTCTGAGCTAAACTCAGAAGTAAAGGATGCAGAGTTCTTTTCTGTTCCCCAGTCAGACTGCTGCTGCTGCTGCTGTCTATGCACACAAAGACAGCGCGTGTTGTTCAAACACTTTGCTGTGGGATTAGAGTAATTATTTTGATTACTAATTTAGCATTATTCTAATGAACAAGTCGGTTCAGTACAGTGGGGATGTTGTGTTTCCTCCTCGCTCAACACATCCTCCTACACAAGAGCAGGGACATGGTTCAGCTGAAGATTTTTCAGATACAGATATAAATCTCATTCAAAGATTTAAAAATTGACGTGATTCACAGATTTGTATGCTGAAGAGGTTATCATTCATATTATCATTCCATACGATTGCTATTAGAGGTGTAATATTCGAGATTTCTGAAAGATACAAGCAAGTTTTGCCTGATGCACGGAGAGAGGCTTGTAAAGCACAAAACAAAATCAGTATGCTCGCGCTGTAAATAAAGCTTTCTGCTGTACAGGAGAGCAGCTAGTAGGCTGAGGAGGACAAAAGTACAGTTTGTTTGTTATTGTGGAACTTTGGTGTTTTAACTTGTTAGTTCAAACTCACCAAAGTCACACAAGAACACAAACAGACCTGCAGTTCTCGCAGGTAAAAGTACTGTTTTTTTGTCAATGGAGTCTGGGGGCTTTGAACGTGCAATGCAATGGCTGTTTGTGGTGAAACAAAAAAGGATCTCACTTTTCAGTGAGATACTTTTCATCATGTAGCAATGTGAGTTTGTCAGAGGCAAAACAAGCACTTTAGTGGACACATTGAAGGTCCACAATTGCTCCAAAGGATTGCCACTCTCGCTAAAAACGTGGGAAAATAAGACGAAAAATACCTAAACTTTGAAGCAAACTTCCAGTTTGATTTTATTATTATTTTGATTAGGCTTTTTACCAACTCTTCAGGGAAGTTGAATGACAATGAATGCCAAAACACCAAAAAACATACCGAAGACAGCGAGAAAAGAGTCAAAGAGATGCGTACAAATTCTTTGAGAAGAGTTAAATCTGCAGCAAGTGGACTTTTGCAAATCCATGACGATGTTTCACCTCTCATCCCATTATTATCAAAGTGTTGAGTGTAGAGAAAGAAAGATTTACACCAGCACTGCAGGGCTGATGAAGTTAAGTTTACTTGGAATGACCCTTCTCTGCACCTGGAGAGTCAAACCTCAGACTTCTCAGACCCTGGGACACGCAAAATATATATTCAGCAATATAATGGAGATCAGACTGCTGCTTTATTTGATTTGCTCTTACGCACATAATGAAGTTTGTTCTTCTCTCAAGAGTAGAGAGCTGACCTGGGGTCTGTGTGAAGATGGGGAGTAACAGCAGTCAGGTAGAGAAAGAGAGCCACAGGAGCGCGGCCACATCTCATTACTATGCAGATTTGTTTCCTGAAATCAAATTAAACCCATAATCCAATAAACCACCTTTTTTTTTTTTTGCTTTCACTGACACCAGAAGACCTCATCTCAAAACCTATGACAAGATGTAATCAATATGATATAAGAGCTGAAGGCATAAATAACTGAGTTGAGACAAAGAGACGTAGTCACAGGGTCACTCCCGCTCTTTTTTATTGGCTGCCTGTAATTACATTTTAGAAATGCTTTTTAGATTGTTACTGTCTATCATTGATTTTCAGGTCATGGGGTGACATTAAAGAGGAAGAGGCGGAGGCAGCGTGGGTGGATTCAGTACCCACACATTAATGCACAGTCACTGAATCAGCTATTCTAAATTAAGGTCTATCTGAATGTGAATGCAGTAGCGCTCAGACTGGAAACTAAAATGACTAAATGAAATTTCATGTTCTTCTGATAATTCATGATTCCTATGATTACATAAGCATGGTCAGATTAACCTGTTTTTTGCCCCAGGGCCATTGGACATTGGGCACTGGAACCCAATTTGGACATATTGCAGCCTGTAGCAAGTCTTGCTGCTACCGTTGGTTCTCAGCACAGATACACAACTGTCCGATCTGACGACAATTATTTTATTTTCACGACCTAGACACACAACTTTATACAGACAATAAATGCTCGGTGTGCGCTCTTGGCTGCCCAGCCTTTCCTTTATGTGTGTCTCTATCCCCAAGCGTCCAACACTCTACTCTGTTAAAAAGGAAAGAGTGATTAGACAACCATTTCCAGCTATGTCAATCACCTCACCTGGCGCTGCTCTCTCGAGTCGTACCTACACCTCTGTCTCCTGCAGCTGAGTGCCAACCCATGCTTCTTCCACACAGCCAGTAAGCTATGATATTAACATAACATATCACATCTCTTATAAACCTGTTTTCCACCAATGTTTTTTTTAGCTCCAATAAATCCGTTATGGTGGGTTAGCAACTAGCTGATGAACAGCTAAGGAGGCAAATATTGGTCTAGAATTGGTGGAGACTGAGCAAAACAGAGCTAAAAGTACAGTGAATATTTGAGTTTTTGGAAATATTGTTCTGTGTCTGCTGGAAATGTAAATACGCAACAAAAGTCACCTCTGTTTGCGAACAGATTTGCTGCAAGAAATGTATAATGTGAAATTATGTCAGTGTTGTTTTATAGCTTGTTCTGTTGTCTCCAAATAGCCAAAGTCTCAACTAACACAGCTTAAACAACTCTTTGCTTTTCGCCACTCACTTTTTCCCCAACTCATGCTCACAAAACAGTTTGCAGAAAATAGACATTTTTGACTTGTCATAGCAAGAAAAAAAAAAAAAAAAAGCACTGATATAAGTGCTATCAAAAAAGGGTTAGTTGGGGTTATTTGAAGAATAGAGAGGCAGACAGGTGGACCAGCACAAAAGCTTAAGCAATGTACTGCTGTGGATGGGGGCAGCAACAAAAGGTATTTTAGCTACATAAAAAAAGGGCCACCTTAAAAAGAGTATTAAATAAGAGTATTTTTGACTTTCAACTCCCATGTGCTGCAGGGCAAAATTACTGTTTCTATCAAAAGAGTCTAGTCGGAAAATGTGGTCTGATGGAAAGAAAGTGGTGAAATTCACTTAATGTAGCATACACTTAAACTGATATTGATTTTTTTAGGTGGCTAAAATACGTTTTGATGCCGCCCCCATCCACAGCGCACAGTGTTAGTCCTGTCTGCTTCTCCAAGCTGGATGCGTGCCATCTCCTATAGGTAATACATTGACTACTTCACATAACACCACTTCAAAAACCCAAACTAGCCTTTTAATGATAGCTCTGTTCCATTTAGGGATTCCAGTTCCAGTGTCCAATATTGTGTTTGCATGGGTTCTCTCTGGGTACTCACAGCCCAAAGACATGCGGGTTTCTAGGTTAATAGGTGACTCTAAATTGCCTGTAGGTGTAAATGTGGGCATGAATGGTTGTTTGTCTCTATGTGTCAGCCCTGTGATGAACTGGCGACTTGTACAGGGTCTACCCTGCCTGCCGCCTAATGTCAGCTGGGACCGGATCCAGCCCTGTTACATGCCCTTAGGTGCACAGGTTGTGTTCTACTTCCCCAGAACATTTAATTTTACCTTCATACTGTCATTAATTGATATTCATAGTACACACTGAGTATAAGGGTAACCTTGTTTTTGATAAAAGATCATATCCAAAGACGTTTCAGAAGCTCTGAAATCAAATGTGCTCTCTTCTGTAGAAAGTTGATCAAGATAACGTAAGGCTTCATGCAAATTTGTAACCCCTCCGAATGCTTCAAAATTAGCCTCAGTTTAGAGTGGTACGTATGTTGTGGTGAAATGACTGCTAAAAATTGGACCCTACTCTTGAACACATCAAAGTCAGCAGCAGAATGGCAATGCTATATACCACATAAACTGTTTGGAGGACTATTTCAGAGAGCAACATATAGCACTGGGACACCAGCACATTTCACCTGAACATGCTAAAGCAGGGAATGAGATTAGAATTAGGTCTGAAATAGATGATAAAACACATACATGTCTTTCCAAATGCTTTAAGGGAATTTGTAGAGATAAACAAGTCATGCAGACCTGTTGGAACTGTTTTCTATACACTTTTTAATATCCAACTAATCAATGCATTTAAGTTCATATAATCTTGTTAGGCAGAAATAAGTAGAGTCAACCTACAAGAGTGTCAGAGACCAAGACAAGTCTGATTCAACGTGGGCATAAGGCAGAGACAATTAAAAACTAAGTGTGGCCTGGGGGCCAGACTGGAATAATTCATGATTAAAAATGAAGTGTGTGGCTGCTATCAGCATCCACCATAACTACAGGCCTGTGTGGATTAGCTACAGTTATATTTGGGGGGGAAAAAAAGAAAAACTCTAACCATCACAGGATGATTATTTTTGCAAAAGGCAAATGAGAATGAATGGCTTTCCAAGATTCAGGCTGCAAAACAAATTAATCTGATAACTTTATCTTGGGTACAGCATGCAAATCTTGGGCTACTTGGGTCAATCAACAACACCGATTGTTGTCACTGCTTTTTACTGATCAAAATTGCTCAACTGAAAATGATATTGTACTCCTCAAAGCCAATTCTTCAGCGGTCATAAGACGTGTCCACAAGTTTTTGGTGCTGATAAGAAAGTATTTAGTGTTTGCCAAAAAAACCTTTTTGCTCATGCCCCTTTAGGTGCTATGTAACATTCAATAAGCAATGGTGTTTTTAGCTACGCTAGTGTTGGTATTGGATTAGGCTGCCGGGGTGGTAATATTTCTCTCTTGCTTGGTTGGTTTCGTCCAGACTGAAATATCCCAAAAACTTTTATCCCACTGGGCATGGCTCTGTCTTTTTTTAGACATGATGCTGTTTTGGTCTGTTCTCCATGCGGTTTAATACCCCAACAGTATGTTTTGTACATCAGACTTTGTTAACTAACTTTTTCCCTTGGTTTATGTGCTTCTATCACGAGTAAAGGGCTACGTAGTTGAATTGTTTCCCTTTTGCCTGTTTTTTTTTTTTTTTTAACAGGGGTCTGCACAGAGTTTGAGTTTTATTTTGAAAATTGACCAGATGTCTATGATCTCTACATACCATGGTGCTTCTGGTGGAATCACGATCCTTGTCTAGAACGGGCACGAAGAGCTGCGGTGGCCGTGGCGACAGCTGTGCCTGGTGGGATTGAGCCATCATGGATAAATGCTCAGGTGCCAACCATAGGTGCCACCATGAGGTTGAAATTTGGGGGGTGTAATATCTCAACAACTATTGAGGGATTAAGTTTCGGGTGCAATCATGGTCCCCTCAGGATGGATTCTACCATTGGTGATCTACACTTTGGTAAACATGTGTCCAATACTTTGGGTTACACCAACAAAACTAATAACAGTCCTATGAGCCCCAGCTGTACTTCGGAGCATGCTTTCCCTCAGTACAGCCTCACAGAGCTGTTACCAATGATGTAGAATCTCTGTCTTGGGTTTGATAATAAATAGAAATATCATGTTTCATCTATAAGGACAACTTTGTTGTTTCAACACAAAATACTGCAATAATTGTCTCATTCAGATTATTTAAATTTGGTACCACAAATCAAAATAAGTAGCTTGAGTTTTATTGCTTATATTGTTCATACTTATCTTCTCATGAATGATCTTAATTGGAATATAAATGTTCTCATAAATATTCCAATAAAGAAGGAGCAGCACTGTGTTGTTGCACTGATGTCATCGTGTGGAAAGTAGAAATTATTGCAAGAAGACTGGTATGAATTTGAGGAATGAAGTGAGATGATTTAATAATAATGAAAACATCTCAAGATAAATACTCTCAGATCACTTCTAAGAAGTCAGAAATTAAAAGTATTCCCACTGCTTTTTTTTTAATGGAATCAAAGTGACAGCCAATCGATGGCTTCTAGCCAGCCTTATCATTCTGTCCCAATTAAATTCACACCAGCTGCTTCCCATTCAAAGCATGTTGGCCAGCTGCACCTCTTAAACACACTGGTGTGGAGGGAGTTCATTTTCATTCCGATGAAGCCGACCAAGTGCTCACCTGCATCTCAGTTCTGCAGTGTCTGAGAGGCCAGGACGAGTTGATATGAGGCCTGCCACACAACATTAATGTGGATTCTGGGTAAGCTCAGCCGTAAATGAACAGCAGCTAGCCTGAGATTATCCCTTATCAGGCTGACTGAAGCCCTGGTATGAGCGGAGGGGAGAAGGGGGCAACGCTATCTACACTGCTCATTTTTGAACATCATAAGCCAGGTAGGTTTAGGCGGTGGTTCCTCTATTCCGGCTGCTAATGGGAAAATCAAAGGCCTGTGTCGCCTCTGAAGCCAGAGGGTGGAGGCCGCTAAGTGAATGCCACGCTCTGGATTTCATGCCATGTCTGTCTTTCTCTCTGCGCCTCATCAAAGCAGAGCGGCAGAGGAACGTGAGCTGTTATCCGTTACCTGAGGACTAATTGGCCCTTTAATTCCATATCAGATCTGTGCTCACTTCAGCGGCTCTGAACCGACTGAGTGGCCACGCAATGCCATTGTATCAAAGCACTCTGTCGAGGTATGCCATATAGCGGACCTGTTAAAAAGTCACCCATCCTTTTCAGATGGGCTTTGGGCGGCCTGCAGGTACGTCTGGGGGCAGTGGGGTATGTACTGGTCATTGTAAAGAGGTAGAAAAGGCACCAAAATGACCTCTAAATGAGACAAACCAAGATGTAAGGAGGGAGAGACATTTGAAAGCAAATACTCAGCTGTCCAGAGAAGCTTTAAATGAATAGGAGGGCAAATGTCTTCACCAAATCACCAATATGACCACAAGTTAAAAGCATTCATTCATGTTTTATTCCCTCATCGATGTTACAGTAGACGGATAACTTATGTTATCAATGTACCTTAAGACTAACCTGTCTTTGACACCTCAGCATGCTTCAGATGAAGTGCTTGTTGGATCGTCTAACGGTGTCTAGAACCCCCATTGTGCCTGCGAAATCCAAGGGAGCTGCATCTGACAATCTTTGTAACTTCTATCACACCCGCTTTACTTGTTATTGGCAAAGTATGTGTAGGTGTGAAAACAGGTAGGATCTGGACTTTTCTCTCAAACTCACTACAGAGTGCAACACTGTTTTTGAGTGTGCACCATGGCCATTTGTTTTCATTCTTTTGCGACTATGAAAAGACACAAAAAACATATTACTAGTCTGATCGTCGAAACGTTTTGGTCAGCAAATTTCATGGTAATTTCATGGCCATTAGATTTTGATATTTATTTCGTACAACTGAAGAAGCCTCGAGAGTTCACCAAACTCAAACCAGGGACTCTGTCTCTGTGGACCATGATTATTCGCTCAGATTGCAATATAATGCACTAGTTGTTTTTTAGATTCATTGTCATGGACCTAAGTGTTGCTCAAAGGGAAATTTTGACCTCATAGCACTGCTAAAGGGACACTTTACAGGGCTCCAAGAACATCAGTACCCATCCTCTGGGAACCATGAATATCCAATGACTTACATTACCATCTTTATGCTCTAGTGTGTGCAGAGCAACAAATGGAAGAAAGTGTGTGTAGATGGCTTTAATATATGCTACATCCCTGCTGCTGTCTCTACTTGAGTGCAGGAGTGTGTATCCTAATATATTTGAAAATCAACCCAAGTCCCCTTCACTTTGTAGGTCACCATTGTTCAGCCTCGCATACATAAAGAGGGATCAGAATAAAAAACCCATTTGCAACATCATCCATGTTTCTGAGCTCCCCATTTGTACAGCCCTCGCTCTAAAATCAAGCGCTGATATTTGAACAAAAGGTGCACAGGTTGACTTTGACTGTGTCAAGACCTTACCTATTGTCCGGCAGCATGATGGGGCTTTTGTAGGAATAATGTCCATTTAAAATGCTGATTGTCCTCACAGTGTGCCTTTCAGCCTGACGCTGTGTACCATTAATCACAGAGGACAGCAGCGGCTGACATCCTCGGACTGATGGAAAAGGCAGGGTCTAATTGTACAGACCAGAGAGGTAGAGGATTGAACTGTGTATATGCACGGTGGTGTGTGTGTGTGTGTGAGTGAAAAGGTGTGTGCCACTGTGTGTGTATTTAACATTAAGGCCTGATATATCTTCTTCCTCTGTGCTACAGAGCTCAATTGTTACCCAAAACCTATTAAAACACATGAATGAGCTGCACTGGGTGACATGTTCCTTCATTACCATGAACACACACACGCTGTGGTTTATTTTGACTCAATCCAACACACACTGTCCAGCTGCCACAAACACTCACTAGAGCACCAAATGTGGATTAATCCACCGCTTAAAATAGTCCGGCTCTTTTAGGAAATCACTGAATGTTTTTTAAAAGAATGAAACTACACATTTGTTACTTGTTTTTAAATATTAACGTCTTCATTAAGAGCCAATGGGCTTGGGGCTGAGACACAGGGTAGGGTAGACAGAGAGGACTGAGAGATGGTGTTGCATATTGTGGCTTCTGGTCTGGATGCAGTGTTGATTGAACAAGAGGCAAATGTTTATATGGAGGGCCTATTGTAAGAGGACATGGGTGACTGGAGAGTGGATGGAATATGTTACTATAAAATTATCTGAACCACAAGCTACATACATTTGTATTTTAATCACGATCACAGGAAGGTTATTTCGTAACTTCCTAATTATTTAATTATATATTTATTCACTGGATTAGAACAATGATGATACAAAGTGATACAAAGTGATACAAAGTGACGCAAAACTTATTTCAGGATCTCAAGAAAAACAAAACAGCATAAATAACTGTATGTATTTTGTATCAGACCTTCCATATCGTGTTTCACCTTCATCCCGCAGCCACCATTATCACCCCAGACCATGACTTAGGTGTAAATAGGGGATTCACACAATGCAACACAACAGTGGATCTCCCACTCTCTGCTCTGGCTGAGATATTCAGAGCAGCTTACACTTACAGTGTCTGATACACAAGTTGTGTGTGTGTGAGAGAGAGAGAGAGAGAGGGGGGATGCAGATTAGCTGGAAATGCCTCACACTCATGGCAGGGCAGGGAAAAAAGCAGCAGGCTTACAAATGAAAGTGGATTTAAAATGCTAGATTTAACCTTAAACGGCATTCGCCACAGTCTGTTATCACTCCACACAACTGCTTATGGGCGGGGGGGGGGTCAGCGCTGAGATTTTCTGGTAAGAAATGCATTTCTCTCTGCAAACATTTGATCTGAATTAATACTGGATGACGGTACGATTCCCCGTTATGTCCTCTTGTGCTGTTTCTTTTACATGTCTGTGTGTCCACTGCCTCTCTACATCCTTATCCCGCCTTTTCCTTTTGCGGATCAAATTATAGGAGCATATGAAAACACATTTCAGTATGATTGTACCTGTATCATTATATTTGACATTTAAATTTCATCTTACCACATCTCGTCTTAGACTACAATTAAGCGTTTGAAAACTGTCGAGGGACAGCTCGTGACGAGATCAAGATGTTTCAAGGAAACCACTTGAACTGGTTGACTCAGTGTGACAGCTGCAAGTTTCTCCTCCTAAAATATGTGTCTGGTACCGGCAAATTGTTCCAAACATCATTCAGTCTTTGACAGCAAAGACTGTCAAGGCCTAGTGCAAACAGTTTTCATTGGAACCATTTCCTATCAAAGAAATAGTCCCTCTGAAAACAGTTGACGGTCCAGAGTCCTTGCTACCCTGGATAACCCACAGTACACTGTCTAATTTCCTAAATTCCATTTAAATCCATTGTTTTGAGGTGGAGGGAGAAATCACATCTTAAAATATGGATTCACAAATAAGGTTCCACTTTCATAAGCATTAGAAGATATACTTGTGGTACCAAAAACCATCTCAATATAGTTTTACATCTCATTTTCACACTTCTCTCTTGTGTCGTGTTTTATCTCATTAATATTAACTATTTTTCTTTTAACACATGGCCAGAACAACAAAGGTTTAGGGTAGCTTCCAATCCATTGCCTGGGATTGGAAGCTACCCTAAACCTTGGTTCAAGTTAGTTGTGAATATAGTTTTAGTTTAATAATTCCATATTGTACAGTCAAGTTTCAGGTTTTTGCAGCAGAATCTGCTCTAAAATAAATCAACTCTCTACTATAAAAATAACCGTCGCATGTTTTACACATTACATGCTTGTTTCTGCAATAAAAAGTGGCGCTCTTGATCAATAAGTCAGCGATTTCAAGTGAGACACATTACTAATCCATACAGAAACAGCTGTCTTTATTTGGCAACATCTGCGATTTTCCCCGGGTTGAACTAAGCCTGCCTGATCCACAACTCATCCTGCTTGACGACACACACACACACACACACACACACTGCGTACAGTCAGAACGTCTCCCCTCTGTTTGAATCTGGCACAAAACTGTCTTGATGCGATGCTGCAGAGTTAAACTGCTAGATTTTCCACAGTATTTCACAGTCATTTGAAGCGCTGCAGTATTAGCTGTACTGTGTATTTCTCCTGGTGACTGAGAGCTGCTCATGGCCATTGAGGATTTAGTCCAACTTTTTAAAAAGAGGGGGAGGGGGGGATTATTGAGCCAATTCTATCCTTGCATTCTCCACTATGGGCCAGTGCTGGAGCTCAGCATGTATGAGTGTGTGTGTGTGTGTGTGTTCGGCCTGCTCACTGTTGGTCGTAACAAGCTAAATAAACAGCGAGAGAGGGGAAAACGTGCGTGTCTTACAGTGCAATAACGGAGCAGCGGCTGAATTTCAATGCATGATTCATTAGACACAATCCTCGGGCTAATGATTAAAAATATTTCCTTGTGTAAAACATTCAGCCAAATACATAAACGTTCCTCCGGGGCGAGGAATACATTAGTAAATGAACTCATGCTAATGTCTTACTAATGACAAGACATGATTTATGATTGACAGGTGCTTTTTTTTTATGTCGGTGAGTAACAGCAGACGAGCGAGCACAGGGGGCTTTGTAAGAAATGATGGTCAGGTGTTGAACATGGAGGGGCGGCTGAGAGGATCCTGCTTTCCTGCGACGCGCCAGCAAGTTGTTAAAGATGCGTTTGGTCCGTCAATCACGGCGGGGTGACGCGGTGAGCTCGGTATCTGGGTTCTCAGGAGCGGACACACATTATCAGTACAGTGTTTCCTGTCCTATCCTCTGCCTCTGCTCTGCTGCAGACTAAACTCTGCATTTATGCTGACTGTAAGAAATCTGCAAGAGCAAACACATTCAATTAACTCCACTGCATTTTTTTTTTTTTTTTTTTTTTGTGAGGGGGCAGGGTGGGATGGCTTTACTGCCTGAGCCATTAACTTGAGACTTAGAGCCAAATAGTTTTTAAATTTTAGCTGAGTCGAAGATATAAACTGGGGTTTTATTGGGGAATGTGCAACTACAGGAGACATTCTGCAACAGCAATACTGCATCCAGCTCTGTTCAATGTTGGGCTCATTACTCAAAAAGTAATTTTACAACTTATTACAGTCCAGGAGCGGTAATTCATGACACTTTATTACGCTCCTGCTTTAGTGTTAGACCTCCGAAAGTGGCTCCGCCTGGTTGCATCTCTCTCATGTCTGAACAGTGATCTGCTCCATCTTTATATCGCCAGTGGGTCACTATCAATGACAGTATAAAGAATGGACAGAGCCTGTCCAGAGTGACGTCACCCATAGGTTTCCGCCACCATGTTGGATGTACTGCTCCTTCCACCTCCTGGCTAATCTAAATATCGGCAAAGATCGTGGGTCATTGGCGGACCCGCTGAAAACAAAAGGTGATTCTGCGTTGTGAAGTGGCTGCTCCGACACCATGGAACACTCTTCCTGTAGACTTATGTTCTTTATGGTCTCTGTTGAAGTGTTTCCATACTCTGTTGTTTGCTTCTTTTATATTGTTCTGTTATTATATTGTCAACTTACTTTAGAACACAGTGCTGACCACAGACCACATTTCTTTCCAGCTGACAAAAAGCTATCTGCAATTCTTCTGATTGCTTTTTCTTTGCTGCACTTCGCTTGTAATCTCGAAAAAAATGATGCGAGTCTGAGAAGCGCTCTTTGTTTACGCGTCTCTATACGCCTCCTGTGATTGGCAATTGTTTTTAAAAGAGCAATAAATGAACGCAAAATGCGAGCACAGATGAAGAAGTAAGGAAAAAAGAAATAAAAGTAAAAAAAAAAAAAATTAAACAATGAATTATTATGACAGAAGCACTCAAGGCAGATCTAGGCTAAAAAGTTGGGTTGGTGTTTAAATACAGGATGAGACATCTTTCCAGCTTCCCTCAGATCCTCCGGGAATTTGTTCTAACAGCTGTGAGATTAGAAACTTAATGCAGCTTCACCAAAAGTTTTTTTCATATGCTCGTGGGGACAGTTAAAATATCCATGGGGGATCTGAGAGCTCCTCCTGTTTCATACATATTCTCACTGCATCACAGCTACTCATGAAAAAAAAAAAGCATCTCCTGCACTGCTGACTGTCCGGTCTCTTGTTCACCCTCAAACACACAGCGGTCGGTCACGCAGAAACCTCTCGTACATCCTCGCGGTGGAGCTGTTCTCTGCGTCCTGAGCAGCTAATGTTTTAAGTAATGGCTTGTGAGGCCTGACAGATCGGCCGCACTCTCCCCGAGCTGCAGGCCCGACGCTCGGAGAGCGAATCCATCAAAGCGACAGGATGAATTAGTGCCGAGACACCTCACTACCTGTTAGGAGGAACTCCCATCAGCAGTAATTGATTTGATAAATGCTCGAGCATACACAGAATGAGAGACGAGGTAGAGAGCCACATGTCGGAGAGAAAGTTCTGCACTCGGTGAGGTTTGATAAAAACAGACACCTGTTTCCGGTGGCTAACAGCAACTTTTGATTCACCTCTTGTCCACTTCACTACCCTGCACTCAAACTGAAATTAGACTTTTTAACAGGAAGTGATTCAGCTGCCTCCAAAACCTCCCCTGAAAGAAATGTCTTATTTGGATTTAATTAACAAGTCAGCTGTACCGTTCTAACAGACTTTACAGGGTTATAACCAGGGCAGTAGCTACCATATTGGACTGGTCATGACCTCAATGTTTTTTCTGATATGTTGGAATTTTTAGAAACATGGTGGAGTTATTATATTGTGAAAAACATAGACATGATTTGTACTTTCTAAGGATGATTCAGCACTAACAAATTTAGACCTCCATGTTGGAAAATAAGAGGGTAACATTTCAGTGGTCTGTAATTTCCTCTTAATTTCTCAGGACATTACCTGCAAATAATTATTGAATCCAACAGAAATAGTTCATTATTTATTAGTATTTATTGTTTATTTAAGAGGGACAGTGTGCAATACGTATATTGTAGCAGATACATTAGCTAAAAGCTTATTTTCATCAGTAGTCTCTTGATGGAGGCCACTAGTGATGTGCAGGTAGACAGGAGATAAAAGATCAGACACACATACAAAAAAACTACTACTCCTCCCAAAAGAGAAACAGAAGAACAATTCCTGACAATCTGCAACCCCAATAGTCAAAAACAGGAAATTCATCAGTACAAGAAATTACTTTTCACATTGTTATAGACTGAAACTGTCACTGCGTTATAATGCTGAACCTTTAATAATTAGCTCAGGTACCCACGGGAGCGCATAGAGGTGTAACCCCGATGTTGACACGTGCTGCTGCCTGTGAGATGCTGGCTGTGTATAAGTGCTGTTGCAGACGTTGAGTAAAGTCTGTTATCCGTCCAAAGTGTGCGTGCATTATTGACCATCCAAAGTTATAACACACACACTCAGCACCAATGCTTAACTAGTTTAGTCCAGTTTATAAGTAAATGTTGATTTCCAGGAAAATCTCCTTGAGAGAGCTGCTCTGTTTAAATAAACCTGAAGACAATACAGTTTAAACTAAAAACCTCAGTAAACAGGATTTCCTGTTTCTGAGTCCACTTGGTTGCAGAAGAAAATGTTTCAACAAAGAGGTGTAAACTCTAAGCAACAACTTCAATCAGAATAAAGAAAAGAACTCTGCACTTCTTCTTGAGATGTAGTTGGTTAGTTAGTTGTTGATACAGTAGGCAGTATTCCCATCGGTATTATTCCTGAGAAATGTGGACTCCTGATGTCCGTATTTCTAAAATCCTGGGAGCAGCCAAAGCAACTATACCAACACTATAACGTATAAAAAATCCACCATTTCAGACAGCATGCTGTTTTAGCCGTGCAAACTATGATAACATTGGCTCCTAATTTGCTTTAGTTTCAGTTTAAGCCCCATTTTGAAGCTCTCATTGGTCTCTGAACACCTTATTCTGCACCAAATGAGTTCCACAGCTGCTTTCACTGTTTGATCCCCCATAACTGTGGAATAACCTCCCCTCCTCTGTATCTTGTCAACTCAGACAGTACCACTATTTACTGTACAAAGCTTATAAAAACCCAACTGGCTTTTTTTGTTCTCCTTTTTTTCTTTAACTTCAATAGCTTTACATAATTTCTACTTTATTTTGTTTCTCTGTCTAAACATTCACAGTCCTTGTAATATAAATGGCTTCTAAAAGGTGTTTTTCAAATAGTCTGTATGCTGTTATTTAAAACATACATTTATTTGTTATTTTCCAATGTGCAGACAAAACTAATGCAACAATTAGTATGCGAGGAGTGGATGATAGTAAACTGCCATTTCTGTACCCTTTTAGCCAAGGTAGATACAGTATTATTTCAATAGCTCTGGTTGCACTGGGTGATTGTGGGTAATTCATTAAATAACCTGTTATATTTAAATTTTAATATAAAATTATATAAACTGCGATAGAACATTTTATCATATGCCGTGCAACTGTGAAGCAGAGTTTGTTTTAATAGGTTTTCACTTTTAGCTTATCTGAATAATTGAGTGTGAAAATCCACTCGTCTTGCCAATAGTTAACGTAATCTTGACTACTTTTTTCCAGAGCTTTCAACTAAATCTCACAGTCTTCATCAGCACAGCTTATCTCCTTTGCTCTGTAAATGATAATTATGTTGCTCTTTTATTACCTGATGATAAACTGGAATGCAAAGTTCATTTTATTTTGTGGTCTTCATCAGCAGAGCTGGTTCAACTACGGTGGAATTTATTGTATAATTTATATAAATTACAATCCTTAAAAGCAGTTGAAAGCTCTGGAAATGTAAGTGGGGCCTTGAGACCCTGAAAGCAAATTACAAAGTAAAGAAATGGCCGTCTGTGATGGAGGTATGAGCAGCAGACTTGATGGAATTTCACCTGCACATGAGCTTCATTTCTGTCCTGTACTGCAGCATAAGCTGCTCCGCTGACAAAACACTGATAAGTAAATCAAACAGGCTTCATGTAAGCAGGCAAACAGACACATGACAGCAGTGTGTGCCGCTTTAAAAAGGTGATGCGGACAAAACATGAGCTGACTAAGGAAAAAGTAACGTCTCCCTGTCTGCCGCTGTGTCTCCATCACCTGCGATAGTCCCACGGCTTTAATCAGTCCTCCACAGCGCTGATATGAATTCAGACGGAGGGCTGGCAGTAAACATGGAAATGCATGTGAGTATGTTTACGCTGTATATTTGAACAACAGCCTGCATGGAATTCATTTTCTCTGCCTGAGGTAGAAAAACACGAATTGATGGCGTCGGAACGATAAGAGAGAAATAAATCTTGAAAATGGCAAACAATAAGGAGGAGTACATCTGATTCCCAGGAAGGAAGAGAGCGTTTGAAGTTAAGGGTCAGCTTGATAACAAGAGTTATTCACGTGAGTCTGAGGAGAGAGTGTGGAGAATAGAAAGTCAGAGTGAGTGCGATAACCAGACAAGGAGACAAGAGAGGAGCAGTAAATGAGAAAGAGAGATAAGGGAGGGATGGACGGCCTCCTCCTCCTCCTCCTCCTTCCCTTTCACGCCACTGCAACGCCTCTTCTAAGGGATGACTCTCATCCTGCTGACACGTGATTGACAGCTGTCAGTCGCATAAGCGAGATCCTCGTGGCTGTTTTCTCTGCCCTCCTCTGCGACTGGAAACCATCCACAGGCCAAAAAAATAGAATTGTATTTCTGAAAATCAATACGACCACAATCTCCAGGGCTGCTGTAAGTAATGAGGCCCTGTCATTTGCAGCATTGGGGAGCTGATAAGGACTGTGATTGGTCTATTCCATCATGGAGCTCCAGACAGAAAAAAGGACACAAAGGTCTGTTCTGTAATGTATTGATTAGTGAACCCGGATAAGCTACATTTAAGTGTTTGCAGGGGAATTAATTTTGTTATCATTAAAGTTACACGCCATCATTTTATTACAGTGCCCAACAGCGCCCCCCTGGGGTGTGTATCCTGCAATGATGAACCTATAACAGCAATTTAAAACAGCTGCAGCCCATTTAACCCAGCAGGGTGTAGCTGATTGACACACGGCAACTTATGACTAATCAATGATGCAATTATTCACTCACTTTCAGACCAGATTGCAATTTTATGAGAGGTGGGAAATGACTAGTTTTGACTATTCATCCACTCTGCTCTCTGCAGTGCCTTTCTACTTTTTGAAAAAATGTATATATAAAATGCAATTTAGGCTTCATTCTCAGTCATTTTTAAGCATGAACTCACCATTTACTTCGCTGATGACGTCTAGGCAATAATAAAAATGATCCACTTATGCTGGTGGAAACCAATTTAAAAACCAGGAGGGAGAATAATGCTGCCTTGTAACCTTGTTCTGATGATTTTTATATTTGAATTGTTAAATTTCGGGTAAAAACACAAAAAGACAAACGTTACAAACATTTTTTTATAAATTTATGAGATCTTTGTGAAACCAAAGACATAAATAGTAAAATGAACAGTGGCCAGGTTTGTTTGTTACAAAAAAATTGGAGATGAAACACGCTAAGCTGCTCTAAACAACATTTCCATATTATAAATGGGTTGAATGACTCTGCATAATGTGAAATATATCACCAATCATGATGAACCCACAGAATTATAACCCAAATCTGCAAATACCCTCAGCTCTGCTGAGCTTTTTAGCCTCTTTAAGATCATTGTTTTGGTTTTCCAACCTACAAACTCATCATCCTTGTTTCCGGCAGAACGTGGCAGCGGTTTTCAGTGAACAAGATCTGATAAACACACTGTACACACTACCTGCCCAGCACAACAGCAGAAAGAGACAACATTAGAGATTAGCTGGTGAACATAGTGGAGCCTTTAGCAGCTAAAGAGACAGATATATATATATCAAGCATTGGTGGAGACCAAAGACAGAGCTAAAGTGAAGAGAAAGTGGATTCAAATAATGTTCCATTCAAGGAAAATGAGAAAGACCAATGAAAAAAGCAGCTAAAATGCCTCCTATGTAGACACACCATTGGGCGGGTTAGGGTTAACCAATATTGACTATTGATGGTCTTCAATGTCATACTGAAACACACTTTTGTTTCTAAGACACAAAGTACTTTGCAGGGCCACATGGCTTGTCAATTATCGTAAAAACTTTTAGGTATTTGGAAAAATTAACCAATGTTGTAGTCCACCTAAACCGAGACAAGTCATGACCAAGGCCAGAGTGTATCAAGACTGAGTCAAGACCAAGACCAGAGTGTATATAGCCTACTTAGATAGCTAATATTCACCAAAGGTCTCTGAGTGAAGCGTGGTCCCAGTTGCCTCATTAAGCATTGCATTGCAGTATTTACATACTGCTGTCTTTTCTTTTGGACGCTGTCTAGCAGATGAACTCCGGTTTAGGGAGCCAAGTTTTATTGCAGCCACAGCTTCTTTTCCTGTCTCCAGCATTCACTTTCATTGGAATACATGTAAAATGGGGGCAAGGAGGGACAGCCATTAACAGTAAGAAAAATGTATTGGTTGTATTTGATGTGGGAAGTTTTACACCCAATCACGGGAATAAATAAATCAAACAATGCACAGGGAATTTAGTGATATCCCCAGAGTTGTGGCCTTGACTGGTCTTGTGATAAAATCCTGAGTCTTCTTTGTCTGGAACTGAGACAGGACAGAGTAAAAATGCAGTCGATTTCGAGACCTTTAAAAAGACCGATCTACAACATACTACAACACTGCAAGCCACCGTTGATGCCTCTCTTCCTGTGAGGACAGGCTGGGGAAACAATTTTTTAGCAACGATCACATTATAACCATGCCCCCTAAAAATTCAGATTCTTTCAAAACGTATTTGCTGTTTCTAATTAACAGTGACGCAGTTTCTATGCGATGGGATTGACCATCGTTTGATAGATGTGCGCATGACTATTGGTCTGGATTTACCTTGGATAATGTGAGATGTAGGGAGCCATGTTCAAAAAAACAACCATTCCAGGGAAAGATTTTAAAACTTAAAACTGACCTGTGTTCATGACAATAAATCAGCTCAAGGCTACTCTCTATGAAACCATTTGAATTCAATAATTAGTTGCACAAATCCTCAGCTCTCCTGCCCAGCACGTCAAGCATGTTGACAGGTGCTGATGTTTGCTGTTCTCTCTACCTTTGCTACCATCTACCAGCAAAGAGGGTGAGAAGAGTAACACAGAGGTTGTCAGTTTGTTGGTAAACCTAACTGACTTTATCATTTGTTCCTCTTCAAAAAAACCATCTGTGTTGACAATTTTCAGTCTGCTTCCCCTTGGCTGAATTATATATCAGCTTGTTTGCTCGGAGTGACAGCGCTGGCACAAAACTGCCCGGCCTGACAGACATGTGGGTGTTGACGACAAATTGGAGTACTGTACTCGTAAAAAGCAGCCCGAGCATATCACCTCCCTCCTCTTTTCCTCTTTCCTGTTCTGTTCCACATCTCACATTTCCACTCTCACTTCATCTGGCTTTGCACTACAAAGTCAGAGAGTGAACCACAGGTGTCGGAGAGACTTGCTGCTTTGAAGATTTAATGCCAGGATTTCGCTGTGCTCTGTTGGAGAAGGAGAGCAGATGTAGGACATGGATAATTGCGGCATTTAACAAACAGCACACTTTAGAGTACCCAGCTACACCAGTTTGCAGATCTTAGAGTTCTTCTGATAACACCACAAAGTGACTAAATATCCAAGACCTACTCAGAATAACTTGGATGAAATCTGTGATTTTGTATTAAACAGTGAAAAATTAGGTTTAGATCAGCCAGTCACGTTTTGGTAGGTTGTGTGTGAGGGGATGGTTGGCATTACCAATTGGTAGTCTCTGCAGATAGCTGGCCAGAATGTTGAATGTCTGTGACAGGCTGTGCAGCACTCCCTGAATGGGTGGAACCAGTCACACAGATGGAGAGTTTAAGCAGACGACTGTTGGGGGGAGATAGACTGCTTTGGATTAACTTATTTGCAAGAAAAATGGTTTGCTGGAGGATGGTTTCCAAAAAAATAAAAATGACAGGATCAGGGATTTGATCAAATGCCTCAGACTTGTTTACACGAGGACCTCTACTGGCCATGCAACCTCTTTAACCCTAAACCACAATAATTTCCTAACCTTGATCGAGTAGTCTTAGGTCGTTTGTAGTGATTGTGGAAGGTAATACTGACAAAGTATCCTTATAATCAGAAAACGAGATGATCCTAAATATGATAGGAGCAAAAGAGGAAGTCATGCAACGTTGACAAAGTCTGAAAATGGAGGAGGTCAGGGTTAGATAGATGGGTAAACAAAATATTACGCTTTAACAAACCGTCAGTCAACGTTTTGGCATGAGCGCAAACTTGTGAACGCAATCGTTCCAGAACCTTAACATGTGTTGTTATTGTAACCATGACGACAAAGCTCTTTCAACCTTAAGGAAGTAGTAATATTATCCATACCACAATGTTTCCCCAACCTTAATAAAGAAGTACAAACCATGATTTCTCTCTAATCCTAACAACTTGTTTTTGTGCCTGAAGCCAACAAACCTTATCCCGATAGTGTTGTCACATCATTAAACAGATTCATTTTCCAGCAGTGATTTGTAACCATTTTTGGAAGACACAGACTAATTATGTCATTCTGCTGATAGTGTGGTTCCAGAGGGCATGGACAAACAATATATTTTGTTGTCTAATTTGGACGACTTGTTGCAGAAAACACTCATTCGAGAGGAAAAAAAATCATTTTTATTGTCTACTTTGGAGGTCTTATTGTTTGTTGAATCCAGAGATTTTATTTGATTAAGACTTACAAAGTGACTTAATTAGCTTCTCCTTGAGTTACTATATCTAGCATTGATCCTTAATCACTAGGAAATTATGTGTGGATATTATTCCTTTTTAAAAAGACTGATCTTATCATCAGGGTGCAGAGAAGGGATTTGTATAATGCTATATTAACATTAATACAGTGCACTTTGAGTCCATGAAAACAGCTTGCCCCATGCTGAAGGGCAGCAATGTTGGAGTTTAAGTATAATTAGCTGTGCTGAACCTACAGGAACAATATGAAATAATTTCTCTGTAATTAATATCGTATTAATCCAAGCAAATCTTGGATTGGAGCCCTGATGCATTTATAGGACATACAGTACGGCTGAACAAAACCTTCTCCATGCTGGTTTGGTCTGCAACGTTAGAGCTTAACTTGAGATATCTTTGTGAGACCAATAATCCCAAAGTTAGCTAAATACCTAATCCTGCTCTGTGGGACGGGTTGAAACTTTAAGCAACAGCTCTGAACTGGACAATTTTATGTATAAAAGGTACAATAATTGGTTACATTTGAATGGTTTCATCCAATTTGATTGTTTTCTGTAGATATATTGGTAGGATTGGACAAAACGGTCTGACAGATACAGTAAAGGTGGCACTACTTTTTTTGTGATCACTGAAAAGAAAATCCTGAATAGACCAAGAAAGTTTTACCAACATGGGTTTTTGTATAAATTCAGTACTTGGTGCAGTGGATGGCTCAGGCTTTTGATCAATTTTAGGGTGAAAAACCTACTGAAACAGCACTTAGAGCATTTGATACTAAAACTCTGCAGTGAAACCCAGACTAATAGAATTCTTTAACAGCTCTTCAGACGGGGCGAAGCTCGGTTCATTGCAGGTTTTACACTGTTGAGTAAAATCCTTCCACATTCCACTGCAGCGATTTCCCTGCTACAGAAACTGTCCAATATGGCCAACCAATATATGGGTCTCAACCTTGGTTTGAAGTGCTCACATGAGTGTTCATCACTCATTGATTTTTTTATAAGTCATCCATACATGTCTCTGGAGTGAGACGACAGCCCCTGCATGGCCAGTCACTGTAACCTAACAGGATGGAAAGATCTAAAGTAGAAGATAACGGACATGGCTGGTAATTCCCATCCGCGGGCGCCGTGACTGTCGGACTGTGCAGCAGACGTGAGCTCCGATGGCAGATCCATCACTGACGACGCAGCGAAGGGAGACATTGCAGTGTCCCACATCTCCCCCTCCTCCTCTACATTTCCACCCCCTCCTCCTCCTCCTCCCGTGAGGGGTACAGGATCTCAGCCTGCTCTGTTTCACTGGTCAGTCAAGCCCATCATCAGGTTAGATCAGGCAATCCATCACTATACAACTCCAAATCCAAAGCCTGCATTGTACCCAGTCTGTACCAGAGCATGGATGGTGTTATTCGTGTCTTTTCACCATAGTTAAATTCAACCTGTGCAACTGGAACTGAAACACTTATCCCCTCAATATATGGATATTATCAGACTTGTTCATCCACTGTAAAAAACCCAAAGTCGTTAGTCTCAATTTTAAACCTTCAAGACACTTTAAACAGAAAAATTCCAAAAAACAAAAGTTTCCCTAATTTTGTAGTTTTAAGCAAAATTTAATACAAAATATCACATTAAAAGGGAAAGTTTATTTCACTGTCTTTGAGTCTATGAGGAGTAATCATGAAGAATTTCATTCTTTTTAAGAAAGCCTTTCAATCAATCATGTACTTGAAATGTGTTGATGTTCAATGAACATCACATATTTAAAGAGTTTTTTCAGTATTTCAGTGTGATTGATTTTAAATTCCCAAAATCATGTTTGTATGGGTGCAAGATGAGGTCACCTGATTGGAGAAGATATCCTTAGTTGTGAGAAGGGTAAACAGAGAACTGGAATCTGTCTGTTAGATCTTTCTTTACATCAACAGGACTTGCATTTAATGTTTGCTAACTGGATTCTCTAATCCGTAGAGCGGAACTGTGATCACATTCAAATAAAGTGATCAGTGATTAATTATAATAATGGTTGAGCTTTAATGGGGAACTGTTTACTTTTATCTGTGGAGTGCTCTTGATAAACTCTTTATTATAACAGGTACACATACTTTCCACTGAGGGATGCATAGCTAAATTACAAAGATATCGGACAGGGTAAAGTACCCGACAGATAAAAACTATTTGTCCCTTTTTTTTAGTCTTCCATTTTTCTTTCTCCATTTTCTTCCTCTTTAAGTGCTGTTGTTGTTTTGTGTTTTCCTTATCCAAATCTACAATCTGTAGAGGGTGAACTATGCCTCTGTCAAATGTTACCTTTTTATTGTTTTACCTGGTTTGAGAATATCAACTAACAGAACTGTGGATGTATAACACATTTAAAAATGATGCATGAAGGTTATTTTGTGTAGTTTTTACTCATCCAAATAAAGGCTCTAAAGATGGAGGGTGTTGGTGAGGGTGAAGTTATGCTTTCCAAAATTTGTGGTGGGAAGCCAGTGAGGGACCATCGAAAATATAAATTTATAACACAATACTGATATTGTAACAAAGTTCAGAAATAATTTTATCTTATTTTAGAGGGTAGATAGAGCGTGTGATTAGACATATCTGTAAATGTTGGGCTGCTTAACTTAAATTATAACTGACTTGACAACTAATAAATTAAATCCAGTAGAAGACGGCAGTGTAAGGATGCCATTTTCTCTCTACTAGTGACTCCTGGTGGTTGTCAGGGTGCTTGCAAGCAATGAAGTGGGGAATTTGGCTATTCTTAGGCCAACAAAAGTATGTAAATAAATTTAAAGCTTTAGTTTTTATGTCTGGGTCGTGTACGTACAAAAGGATTGGACTCAATACCTCTGTTTTATCAGGTAATAAAAAAAGTGTGTGAAGGTGATTCTAAGACAACAATTATGCAATTGCATACTTGTCCCTAGTTTAAGTCTGGATGAATAACATGTTTGCTCTTGCATGTCATCCCTGTTTTGTGTCCCATCATCTCCCGTCGCCTATGCCCATCAAATGATATGCCATGTATATCAGAGGATGCACATGTAGAACTGGACAATCCAAATTTGGGGTCTGTCAGAGAAACTGCCAAAAAGTCACAGTTGGAAGAGTGTGAGAAAAGCTGTGGAGCAGATTTTATGGAGCATCACTGGAGAGGAATCAGTGAGGGGGAGCCAGACTCTGATCAGACCAAATGTGTCAAATGGACCCAGTCGCCAGTGAACCCATCGCCGTTACACACACTTATCCGCACACTTATCCGCACACTTATCCGCACATGTTGGCGAATTCCTAAAATAATACTTTATCTACACTATTTGGGCCTTAAGTTTTTAATATGTATTGGATGTAACATGTTAAGTGCTGTACAATCACAGTGCAAGAAAATTAGAAAGGAGCGATTAAAAACAAAAAATCTTTGTTTTACCATACATGTAATGGCAGCGAACCAAGCTAAAAAACACAACATTGACAAATTACCAATTAAAGGCATTATGGCTAACCTGGCAAAAAGTTGCCTATTAAAACATCTAGCACACAGAGCAACATCTGACCACCTGTAAAGTCAGTATTCACTGTCACAACCAACTACAGCAGTCTATACTAAGTTTATCAGAGCTGTTTGCTGACGGTTTTCACTTTTGTGGCTGCAAAAGAGGCTAAAGAGAGCGCTGACATCAGACCAAAACGGTAAACTTGTGAGGCGTAAAACCAAAACAATGAGCTGAAAGACGCTAAAAGGCTCCGTGAAGCCCAGGGGGAAAGAGAGTTGGTAAAAATGATCTGTGTGTTAGTCACCTAAAGCGACCCTGTTCACATTGCACAATCAAGCGAAAACAGCAAATTGCTGAGTCTAATTTAACATTTTAAATGTTTATTAAACAGGATACGCCTTGAAAAAGACGATGAATGCAGGGACCTGAAGATCAAACCGAGTGTCATCAAAAAGACTGTTGCATCATCTCATGTGAATGCAGATGTCAGTGTGAGCGTTGGAGTGGTCTGCTCTATCACTTCAGCTGCGACGTGTCAAGCACACAGCGGACTCTGGAGTCACAGGAGTACCCGGAGATGTAAAGCAGGTTGGACGAGGTTATCTAATCGCTTCCTGCCTTCAGAGACACTTCTCTCCGTGGGCTGCTTCAAAGTGCTGCTATCAAGGTACCACACGCTTCGCCATAAACGGATTGCTCTATGCGGAGAAGGAAGCGAGGAAGTGGGGAGGAGGGTGGCGGAGTGGGTGCGGGGGGTGGGTGAAGCTTCCCTCAGGATCAAACCTGGGTCGGGTACTGGGCTAGATTTTCTAAGAACAACGCCCTTCAACGATCAGCTCTAGCTTTGACCTCTGAACTGTGAACACGATTGAAAATCTGGAGCAGTGCGTGGAGGACAGAATAGAGGCTGTGGTCATTAATCACAGACGCCGACCGCCTCAAACATACCATCCACACACACATACACACACACAGATGACATCCAGGCTGCAAAGTCAGACTGGGTGGTTTTTCTGGGAACATTTGAGGGAGTTTCCTCCCCAATTTAACACCATCAAAGATTCAAGGCAGATTTCCCTCATTCACCCCCCTCTGGATCTGAATAGTCATCCCTGCAATGATGCATGCAGAGAAGAAAAATAACCAAAGCGCCGATTCCAGACACCGCGGTAGGTGCTATTATCATTGACTTTATGGCCAAACACCAAGGTCAAGTGTTGTTTTGGCTGTTTGTGGAAGCGTGCGGTCGCCTGGGGAGGCTGAGCTCAGATCAGACAGCCCAGGACTCACCAGCAGGATCACAGAGGTTACAGTTCACGCGATATAAAGCACTACAACAAGAGCGAGTCACCTTGATGTGTCAATTCTAAAGTTGTGCACCATCAATCTTTCTGCCTGGATGCACAGAAGCACACTGATTGAAGGTCAAAGGTCAGCTTCACACATGAAACCTTCAGTTATACTTCATTGATTCTGATTTCATTCATTCTCTTTATTCAGATTTCTGACTGTCACATTTTATGAATTATGAATTGCATCGCTTTTCCTTTTTTTTTTTTGAGACTGGTAATGCAATTAATCATCTAGATTAATGAATTAGTCGGGCAAAAGAGAAAAATTTGATAACTGCTGAATCTTTTCAGTTATTTTCCAAGCAGAAATTATAAACATTATCTGGCTCCACTTTCTTAAATATGATGATTTGCAGCTTTTAATTGTGTTAAATCATTTAAAACTGAATTTCTTTAAATTATTTGTCAGACAAAACATTTAATCTGAAGACATCACGCTCGATTCATTGTAATATTTCATTGTAATCATTATATTTGACAAATTTCAGTTTTATAGACGAAATGATTCAGTTACTTAAAACAAATCAATAGTTTAATCAATAAAATGATCATTATTTGTGGATATATAAGACTTTAACAAAAGAACCTGATTTATACTGGACGGTTAAACCTGACAACAATGTCAATATTTGAAAATTAAACAAAATCTGATGATGATATTTCTTGAAGACACATTTTCTTTAAGAATAATATATAATAGATATATTAAATGTCTAGTTTTATTATTTGGTTGCATCTTTAATAAGTAGCCTCAACAACCAATATTAATTCTGCTGTATGAATCACATTTCTTCACGCCAATTTAAACCACTTATCATTTCATTTGAGAGCTGGGTTTCAATTCCCAGCACCAATACGTCAGGCAGTGAGAGATCATGTCATTTTTACTGCACTATAATGACGCCAGCTGCTTGTCAGGGTGGCTGCATGCACAGAGGAGGGAGTCTTGGGGAGGGGGGTAACCCAGCATGCATTACACCTTTCCAGTGAAGCTGAATAAAAGTGTTCACTTTGTCTGTGATCCTTCAACGTGGCAAAAAAGTGAATATTTCTATTTGTATTGAATCAGTAATAAATTCAATGAATTGTGTGTCTTTGCAGTAAAAGTGAAACCTTGGATTAAAATATTCATTCATACCTTCTCTATGTGGGATCATTTGCTGTGAATTAAATTGATCTAATCTTTTTCATCATTTTGTTAGATATGACCTGTGTCATCCTTCACGGCCTGTAAAAATAAAAATAAAAGCCCAATAACTTGTGGAATGCTCTCAAAACCCCCTCGAGGACTTGGAGCCACCTGACTGATCCCTCAGACACTCTGAACATCCCATGAAACCTGCTAAAGACCTCTGGACCCTCCTCAATAACACCTGATACCTCCTTAAGAACAAGACAAACCCCCTTCAAGCACCATTGGAACCTCCTCATGGTTGTCTAAACCCCATGTCAAGGCCCCCCTGGATTCCTCAAGCGTCGCTGGATCTGCATTTTGAGAACCCTCCACGTATATAAAAGCAGTCGCCGTAGCTGGCAATCACATGTCACCGAGCGAATGTAACAGAGCTGGGGTAACTGGGCTGAGCTGAGGCCACTGAGACAGCGGCGGTGGCGGCGGGGGAATTGCAGTGTTGTTCTCCGAGACTGAACTCTCAGCCCTTTTGTACTCAGCTCTCTCCAGCAGCCGGGCTTGAATAGCTCTAAAGTGACGCCTCCATGCTGCTTTAAAAGCTAAGTAGCACAAAGGTTGAACAAGGAACTGAGAGAAATGTTCACTTAGTCGACATCTTTGCTGAAAATACAGAACACTCCACGCTCTCTCCGCGGCTCTCACTTGATGCCCACACAATGCACTTGTCCGAACGCGTGCAGCCTATATCTGTGTGCTTGTGTGTGTGTGTCTGTGTGTGTGCGCGCTCAGTAGCACAGCATGTGGGCATGCCTTTGCTATATAATTGAATTAATACTGGCCCACTCTTGATTTCAACTTCAAACAGCTCAATGAAAACATATTACTTTTTTATTATTATGAGCTAATTTAGTGGTCTGTGGACTGAAGAGGGTGTATTGTTAGACAGGAGTTGAGGGGGTTGGAGAGGAGGACGGTGGGGTGGGGGTGTTCACACTGTGTGAGCTGTGCTGTAGTGATCTCAGTGGGACTTTCTTTCCTCCCCACCGTGCAGACTGCTTGACATTGTAGGCCCCATTTGCACTGTTTGATAATAACACCTTAATGTGACTGCTGTGACTGTTGCCAGCGGGACCACTGCATCTGTTACTCCCAGGGGAGAGAGAAGAGAGAGGAAGGAGAGGAGCGGGGGTGAGGATGGTGGTGGTGGTGGTGGTGGTAGCCAGCAACCACAGAGCACCTCACCGCCTGACTTCAAGTCACAACGCGGCACCAACGACGCCCAGACGAGAACCACAAAAAAAAAATGCTGCCAGCAGAGTCAACATGGCTCAAATCCTTAAATCCTTCCTGTAGTCTGAGTTCACACCTGTGTGACTATAAGAAGCCAAACTGACGAGAAATCTAATGATCACACTCAAGACACAACAAGCAACGTTAGAGCAAATAAGGGAGAGCAACATAACATAATGTAAAAGTGGCAAATTGCACTGATTTATAGACAACACAAGCGTGTGTAAAAGATGTAAAATATCAAAACCAATCAGAGATTATGAGAGATTAAAGAGGCAGAGGGATTAAGAACATAAACAATGGATAAAGATTTAAATATCAGCAGTATTTATGTGAATAAAAATAAGCAGATTTTCAGCAAAAAAAAGACAGAAGAAAGAAAGAAAAACAAATATTCCTGTTTTGAATTAAAATACTATATATATGTATATACATACAGCTTGTTAACTTATTTTAAAATCATGGAAAACAACAATGTGGTTTGTTTTTGAAATTCTGCTGAATTTACAACCATTTTCCACAGTTTGATTGTGAATCTCAGCGTTATGAAGCTGTAAATGATCAAACAATGAGCCGAACTGAACTCAGCGCCTTTCACCTTTTATCCATGTGAAATACTCTGAATTTAAGTCCCGTTAATCCCCGATGAAAATTCTGCTGTTCAGGAATAATAGCAGGCGCGTTAATTAAATAGTGGTGGACCCCCCCCGCCCTCCTCCATAGGTGATCGTCCCGCTCTGAGGTCTGCACTGTATTGCTGTCTACCTGGTGCTGTTATCGGGGTCAAGGCGCGGCTCTCAGACAAGAGGCTTAAGCAGAGACAAGAGCCTTTAACACGAAATAAAACCATCAAAGTTCAGCTCTAATCCCCGCTGCCGTGGATAAGGCTGACTGTTAACGGGCTGCACAATAAGATCGGTTTACTCTAGGCGGGATGGCTTTATGTGTGTGTGTGTGTGTGTGTGTGTGTGTGTGTGTGTGCGTGTTTATTTCCTCAGCTACACAATTCAACTCAGACAACACGGCGAAAAAAGGATTTATTGAAGAAGCAGAGAGGATTTTCATCACCCGTGCGCCGTATTTAAAAATCACACCTTTACCTCGACAGGATGAATTTAACAATAAATAAATGATTCAATGTGTTCAGCGTGTGTAAGTGACGCAAAGCTTCAGGATTTAACTGAGAAAGAGGACACA
This sequence comes from Argyrosomus regius, assembly GCA_946959425.1. Lineage (NCBI taxonomy): Eukaryota > Metazoa > Chordata > Actinopteri > Sciaenidae > Argyrosomus > Argyrosomus regius. The sequence continues at coordinate 6,834,422 of OX336899.1, read as the reverse complement.
AGGACACGAGGAGAATTATTTCAAGAGGAGGGAGAGTGGCCAAAATTTGAGCTCTGCAGGCAAAAATATAACAAAGCAGAGAATGGTGTCAAAAAAAGAGGTCAAACAATAAAACTCCGGCTTTAAAACGTTAGTTTCTATTTTTAAAAAGTCCATTTAAGACGAGTTTCAATTAAAAATATGTAGTTATGGTTAGGCCTCGTGGCTCCTTTGTGTCATAATAAAAAAAAAGTGTCTTTAAATATCTTCAGCACCTTGGAGAGCTCCACGTTCTCTCTCTCTCTCTCTCTCTCTCTCTCTCTTTGGTGTGTGTGTGTGTGTGTGTGTGTGTGTGTTGTGTGTGTTTGTTTTTTTTTTTTTGATAAATGAACAAGTCACACACACATTTACACACTATAACCTCACCACAATACTGCCACAAAAAGGCTGTACACACATTTATAATATGTTACCAGGAAAGTTGATACAAAGTCAGTGTGTATAATAATTGTGAATATTTCAGATTTTTAAGCGATTCCACCTGTTGGGTTGAAATCCATGAGATCAGTTATCAATTATAAATATTAATAATATAATATTGAACCCACGTGTGTTAATAAATAAATAAAATTACGCATGGCACTTTGTGTGTCTTATTAGAGAAGATTTAGACTTCCTGTTTTCAGGCCTGATGTTTCATCTGTAAAATGTGGCGATCTACAAAGTAGAAATATAATTTAAAAAGTTGAAAAAGTTGATAATCTAGTTTATCTCTTTTTTCTTATTTTATTCTACTTGTTTTTGTTGGAAAAACAGAGAGCGTGAACTCGTATTGTCTTTTTGTGTCAAATCATAGAATTGGCAGTAAAATGACGTTCAATGAAGCCTCACTCGGTTTGTAAGTTTAAAAATAAACTCATGCTATTCTTCTTAAATGTGCAAAAGGGTATATTTTTATGTGTATAACTAAGATTGAATTAAACTCATCCATGAATTAGGGTTTAATCTGCGTGCCGGTTGTTGCTGTTATTTTCTGTGTGACTCATTTTAAACAATGAGGCGAGCTGAATGACATAAAAATCCATTTGTCATGTTTTCTTTTGCACCTGATTGATAAAATAACCAGACAAACAAGGCTCAAACTGGAGTCTGCACTGAGGTCTCAGCCTAACCCGCTGTGCAGTATGTACTCCTGTACTGCTGTCCAGGCAGCTAGACTGCCTACATGGACTTTTGGTTTGTTATGGCGCCCCCGTGAGACCATTCTACTGCCTGTTTCGGTAAGTGATCGCTGTTTTAAGCACCAGATTAACGACACCCTGGAAATAGTCTCAAAAGCTTTCATCTTTATCACATCAGGTATTTTCTTTGAGAGAAATCCTGATTTCCTCATTAATGTAAAGTGAATTTTTACGCACAACGTTATTGCGCACAAGAAAGGCCCACCTGGTCCAAGTTTCATTGTCAAACAATCATATTAAAAAGTGCGTAGATGAAGTTTGAATCCGTCCCTTACATATTTGGTATTCTGTGCAGTGTGCCCCACAGTGAAATAACCGAACAGGCGAGTCTCTCCAGCCGCGATGGAAATGCGTTTGGAAATGCGCACGGTTGAAGTCCTCTCATAGTGAGAAAATAATAACAATTATGGCCTTTTTCGACTTTCTGACAGAGCAGTATGAAGTGGTGAAAGTTGAGCTAGAAGAAGAGGCTGATCAGGAGTATCTAACTCACCAGACAAAGTGCAGGCGTCAGGAGGAACACGGCGCACCAACACGTCACCTGCATCCTCCCGGAGCTCAAAGTTCCACTAATTTCCCTCTGCTGGTAGTTGCGGTTTTGCGGACCATAAATCCACCTGGTATCCGCCTCACAGCACGGCCAAGCTCCTCAGCAGCCCAGGCAAAAAGGAAACAACGCACCCCATGACCGCAGAACAAAGCTGAGAGTTGGAGGCTGGGGCGCAGGACTGAGGAGCCGGTCAAGGAGGCTTGCTGCTACTGCTGATGCTGCCGTGGGGGGGTGATGATGTTAGAGGAGAAAGGGGAGGGAGGTGGGCGCGACAAACAGCGGTTACTTGAGAGTTAATCCAGGTAGAGAGAGCAGCGGGGTCATAGCTGTGAGCAGGTTCAGGTCCTGATTGTCTGATAGCTGGTGCGCGCAGCTGTCGGAGCGCTCCGATCTGAAGGGAACGGCGGGGCTTTCCGCTTTATAACACGCGCCTACAACACAACCAGGGAGACTCTCGCTCTAAAGGGGGGAGGGACGAGATCATGAGGAAGGGGGAAGAAAAAAAGGCAGGAAAAGACGAATACAACGAGAGGAGATTGGTCCAAGACGCAACGAGGATGAAGAAAGCGAAGTTTCTCTCTCTCTCTCTCTCTCTCTCTCTCTCTCTGTTTTTTTCTTAAACAGACGCTCGTGAGGAAAAAGCGTTTCACCTTGGCTGCTGGTTTGTGCGCTTGATGTAGATGAATGAGCTGACATTCAGAACTCCGCTGCCAATAACTCCAGGCAGCACCCCCCCCTCCTCCTAGACCCAAACCCCAAACAAGAAAGCCTCAAATCTGAACAAATACGACACAACAGCTGTTCTTCATGATGTAATTCCAACATATTAATACTCATCATCACTGTCAGAACCTCCTGTATCATTAATGCTACTAATAACACACCCCCACTACCACCCCCTACCAACATCTGCTGAAGATCCAACAATGTGTGATGCATTTTCACACACACACACACACACCTCTGCATCTAATCAAGTCATATATTAGACTTGATAATTTCATATTCTCTACTCCCCAAAAACCTCATTTTCTTAAAACAAGTGAAAACCATCGGCCCGTGCAGTGAGAATATTTCAAACTCTTTCTAAGAATAAATTCACTGAATTTTCGAGAAATGAGTTTCAGTATCTTAAAAACAACAAAGAATAAGAATAAGGCTGCAGCTCTAGCAAACAGAAAACTTAAAGATCATTTAGAAACAGATTCAAAGTCTTCAAACTATAAACCTTTTTTCTCATGAGACTCAATTCTTCTCCTATTTACTGCTGGCACTTATACTGTTGCACTCATTTACTTACTTTTCTATTTAGTAGTTTGCAATGTCAGTGGCGGGGTCCGCCATTTGTGCATCATTTCAAATCTTGTGCATTTAGTGACGTACAGGAATTACATGCACTTTGCATTTAATTTGTCTGTACAGCATAGAGCATAATGTAATGAAATCATCTGGAGGAGCGTAACGGCTGGACCCCAGCATTTTGAAGAGGTAAGAGGAAGAGAGTACAAGTTTAAAGGTCCAGTGTGTAACATTTACGGGGCTCTGTTTACAGAATATGGCAGAATTGTAATATGATATGCATAATTATGTTTTTATTTGTGTAAAATCACCTGAAAATAAGAAACATTATGTTTGTATTACCTTTAAATGAGACTTTTATATCTATAGGCACCACAGGTTCTCTTCCACGGAGTCTGCCATGTTTCTACAGTAGCTCTAGATAGGGTGTTTCTCCTTCGTGCTGGAGGGAGAGGGTGAGGCGAGGGTGTTGCAATCAGAAGGTACACTGCTAGATGCCACTAAATCTTACACATTGGTCCTTTAAGTATAGCAACAGCATATTATATAGACTTTTCACTGTACACCTTCTTCTGTTCGATCTCAAGCTGCTCAATGTACGTTTTGTGGCCAGAACTCTGGAGCTTGTATTGTTAAGATGTTCTTCGCCTTACCTCCAGTAACTGCAGGTCTCACCCCATCAACCGGAACTGAATTCTTAAGGAGTCAACATTAGAACAAGTTGATTTCTTCATTTGTTTTAAGAGAAAAGGACTTAACAGAATCAAATTATAGACAAAAGACTTCGATGAAAACAACTTTCTGGAAGAATGAGGCCATACTGAGCCCTCCACACACAACCAGTGTGTCTACATTTAATTACTGCCCCGCTCAAGGTTTGATGTATTTTAATTAGTCTGTGATATTCTAATTATATACATAAGAAGTTTAAGAATTAAGAACACGCATTAACAATATGTACTAAAGTATCATATCAACCACATATTAAAAGGTCTAGCTAGATTTTCACACCTCTATATTGTCTGAAAAGGTGTTAGCCACCTTGAGATCTTCATCATCTTTTTATTTTTAATCGAGTTTTATTGGTAGATTTAATGTTTAATTAATCAAAGTACTGCACATGAGCTGCGACACAAGCAACCTGCAGCTTTCTGGGGGAAAGTTTGGAGTCCATGGGCTGTAACCTGCTCTACCTGGTTGGTAATCCAGCCTTAGATGAGGACATTATTGCAGTATGGGAGATGTCATATGTATTAGTTTATGTGATGACACCTGAGCCAGTTCTTTTCACTGATGAAGACCATGAAATGTGGTTGAAATACCTGAAAATGCTAGAACATTTGATGCCTGAGAGTGAAATTGCATATCCGAATTTGTACAATAGATAATAGACAAATTGTGTGTGTGTGTTTGTGTGTTTATATACAGTATGTGAGAGGAAGCCTGTGTGTGTGTGTGTCTAAATGCCAGCAGATGAAAGACAAGGTGACTGGATCCTGAGTGTGTGTTTCTGGCTTGGAGATAGATAGATAGGATCCTTTTTGTCAAGGAACAGAAGGGGTGGGGAGGTGAGCAGAAAAGAAAAGACAGGAGGGGCTGTGCCTTAATAAATCCCCAGCAGTCTCATTGCTACAACATTGCAGTGGTCAAGCATTGTCGCCATAACTCAGCCAGCAGGGCTGATGGGATCCTGCTCTGAATGGCCCAGATAGCCTTCACAGGCCCAGCATGGCATGCAGTGGTAGAGCAGGCGGAGATAAATCACCAGCGTCTGGCTGACTTCCATTGTGGCTGTAATGAAGCACAATCTGGTCTCTGGTAAAGTAAAAGGCCCATAATTCAGGATTAACTCAACATTTCTCTTTGTTGATCAAAGATTAATCCAGATTTTGACTAATTGTTTGAGATTCCAGTAAGGCCAGTTTGCAGAATTTGAACTGGGAGCCTTGTTCTGCAGGTTTCCAAGTCAGCCATGCAGAGGAGAGGAGAGTCAGGACTCAAACCAGTATTCCTAGTTTCTATTGGACAATACTGTACCTCATGATTTATTAGGGATGGAGAAATGATTGGTGTGGAGCACAATCTTCAAGTTCTTTCAGACCTTTCAATCAGTAACTGCCTTATTTTTAACTGTAGCATCAGTCATTCTTTAACCATGCTACATCTGGAATAGCAGATAATGTATAAGATAAAATGTAAAGTTGCTATCAGATGTAAAAAAATAAAAATAAAATACATTGTCACTTAATTTAGTCCAGGGTTTTGCAGAGTCATTCATATCAACATTCTTGTCTGTTGACACGGTTTCCATATGAGGCTTTTAACTCTAATCAAGTATCCTTAACCACAGTTTATTTTCTGTAACTACAATCCTTTGCCAACCAAAATCAAATTGTGGTTGGCATGCACAGATACTGTACTGCAGAAAGAAAGAATTTTAAAAAACCCTGAATGTAATCCAAGGGTTTTACACAATCATCCAGTAAAGTAATGTGTGGGAGACGGACCATACTGTTCATACTGATACATTTATACAGACTCACATACTGATTCAGTGCTGATGGTTTTCTGAGCTATACCACATTTTTATCAGTCACTCACTGACTTCCATTCATTTTACTTCATATGGAATGTGCCAAGACCACTTGAGTCAGGCAAAATATCACGTGAACGTCATTCAGCCCGATTCATTCTGAAGATGCTTCTGTCCGAAGTAAACTGTGCTGCTGATCAGTAAACTACATGTAATTAAACTCGTAGTTTAACTACATTTTGCAGTAACTTGCAGATAGTTCAACTGCCTCCATATTTGTAGTTCAACTGGTTAAATTACACTTTTTGTGCAGTTAAATATTGAAACTACAGTTTTGGGTCACAAAAGAAAAGGAGTGAGTTTTTCTTCATTGTTTTACCATTTCTTCTCCAAACTTGATTGTCACTTCACCTGTGAGAGATAGTTGACAGTATGAAAGAATTACAACAACTTTGTCAAAGTGGCTTATAATAACCAAACTAGATTTTCCCCTGAGGTACAAGAGTTAGATGTCATCCAACATTTAATTTCTTCCAACAAACACCTAAGAGTGCGTTCAGCGCTACAGTAAGTCTTTTTTAGTTAATGAGACCTCAGTAAATGCACATGAGCTTGTGGCCATTTTCCGTTACTATTTTTCAATAATGAATCTGGGTAACTAGCTATGTAGGAAGGTGACGATCTCATCTCAGTACTAACTAACTGACTGTCAGGGAGCCGTTCTCTATTCATAAATTGTTGCATTATGATACGTAGGTCGTGCTACATCCTACATTGGCACTGAACATGTCACTTGACGTAAATCACAAGGCTCAAAATGGTCCAGTACGAATGTAATACCATTGACTGGGCTGGTGTAAACTGTGTTTGGTCTCATTCAACACTCCAGAGGTTAACAGGAGGCCCGCGAGAAGTTAGTGAAAAGGTGTAAATCCTCAAATCCACAGTAGATGTTCTCTTAATGATTGTGAAAATCTAACACCAGCTTGTGCATAGAGACACCTCTCATCTGTAGGGGGGGTTTGGCCTTGCTAGTGTCAAAATGTGTATAATAACAACGTGAATAAAAATGGAGAAGCTATTTAGTGCTTTGACTAATGCTTTGGAATGTGCTCCCAGTCTCTTACATAGACAGTCACTGGGGAAGTATGAGTCTCATTTCATTTCAAGGGCACTATAGAGCAGCAGTGAAGCACAGAGAGTTAGAACTGAGCTGCTGAGTTGTGTCAGTGTCACAGAATGAGAACCATTCACAAGAGTGATGCGAACGCAGCCGGGGCCTGCCGACCATTACAAAAAGGGGAGAAAGAGAACATTTCTTACTTCTCAATCAAACACCTGCTCTCCTTCCTCTTTTCAGCACTAGATCGTCTCTCGTTGATGGAGTATAATCATGAGGTCAAGTTGCTAATTTTCAAGCACACCTTTTGGTGCCCATTCAGTGCTGGGGGAGAAAATTACAGGGTAGCCTCTTCCTAATAGCTTACCATTGGGCTGCAAAGAGGAGGGGTAGGAGATAAAAACAAGAGAGAGGAAGAGGATGATTGCCCAGCTGAGTGACGCTGGCGTCCGGTGGCATGAATATGTTCGGCTGGCTCGGCTCCATCGTCGATTGTGAGGGCAGATGTTGCTGCGGGCCCTCAGGCGTGGCCATGAGGACGTGGCAGCAGGTTTGCCGTGGCTGGTGCCCAACCAGCTGCCATTTGAAGTGTCACTCCACATCCACGGCGAGGGATAGGAGTCAAACTGGGCTTGACCAGAAGGGCTGAGGGCGCGCTTCACGCCATGTGTGGCGACAAAAGGCCCGGCGGTCTGCAGTCACGGTCGAGGATGCCAGTGCTTTTCAGGAGGATGCGGAGGGTGGGCGGGCTGAGGGGGGAGCTGACAGAGACAAATGGCTGAGCAGAGCGTCGGTCACAGGATGCAGCTGCTGCACATCAATCGCTTCCTCATCACAATTAGAATGACTGCCGGCTTCAGCATCGAGGAGCCGGGATGGAAACTCAAATTTCCATTTGGCTTATTGAAGGGTGTGAATGCAAGTCTTCAAGTGAAAGACAGCCAAAGATTTGAGATTTATTTCTGACGAAAACTTTCAAAACTTAACTTGGGTAGAGAAGAACGCCTTCTTTCTGTATGCTTCTAAAAACCATAAGGGATTCTTGAATCATTCTTCTGGAAAGTTATTCTATTATTGAATTTTAGGTCTCATCTTTTGTTTCTATTTTCAAGATGTGGGAATGTGGCGACATGGCTGCCGAGTACCAAAGGAATTAAATTCATATTGGATGATTCAAGCCAATGTTCAATACCTGGAAGTATTGTGACAGGTGGTTAACCAGCCAAAAGTTTATCCCGATAGACTAAAACGCATCTCCTCTTCCTCCCACTGGACAGAAATGAAGTCAAAATATCTCAAATATGCCGTCTTGTGCAGGTGATGTCATTTGGAGTCTGTGCAGTAGTGATGGGGTTTCGACCATACATCTGGCTAACTCAAACAGGACTCGGGTGTCAATCATGATCCCCCTTTTTATAGCATCAAACTACTGATTAAAAACCAAACTTGTCAGAAAACTGAGCACTTGAGCGAACATCAGCGTGATAAGAACTACCTCAAATGACAGAAACCATTTTATGACCTGTACTGTAACCAGACACCAGGAGGTAGTCGAGATGTTTTAGCTTTGCGTTTGTGGAGCTGTCATGTCGTCCATCTTTATATAAAGTCAGTGGTGCACACACACCCAATAAGTCTGGTATGTTCAAGTTAAAAGAGGAAATGAGTAAATTTCAATGAATGTTTGTGACAGTTTGAGAAATGTTTTTATCGTTTAGATTGATTTTGAAGTTTGGTTTAAACCTATTTGCTCTGACTGTTGGTGTTGTCAGACTCATGTTTAGGGATCTTGTTTAACTTGCAACAAAGGTCTCCATTTTGAATTGTATCCAGGAGATGTTGCGGTTACCGTACATGGTAAACATTTTAACAGACCATGATACAATCTTTGGGATCTTTGGGGAAAAAAAAAACAAAAGCCTTCCTGCAGATTCACTCTGTCTGCCCTACATGAAATTCTGCTTTTAAGCACTTTCCAGCCACAGGGGAAAAAAAACAATTAAGAACTTAAAAGTGAAATAAAAACCTGGATCGAACAACATTGCTGTATTTTTTGCTATAAATTGAAGACCAACATTAGCTGAATGAATTCTGAGGACTTTAGTTCACAAAGCTATCCGCAGTGAAAATGCTATTTTTGTCATTGTTTATGATGTAAAGCCAGATTTTTCCTCTCTCACACATTACTGTACGGCAGACAGACCACCACTTTCCTTGATTAAGGCAGTTCTTTATTTTATCAGGAGGAGATTATCAGTTAAAGGAGACATCTTTTATCTTCAGGCTCAGGCGGGGAACAGAACTTAAAAACAAAGAGTGCTGCGTAGATGATCTTTAGTGTTTGACCTAGCATCCTTAATCAAATTTTTTTTTTTTGCCAGATCTTGATGCCTCTGAGGTCACAGCAAAGTCACCCGTTTGAAGTGGGTTTCACAACATGACTTAATTGATTAAGGCAGTCTGTAGAACTTCCTTTTCTTGGCAGAGGGAATTTAATTGGAAGACAGAGACTTGATTATGTGAAGTGCTGATTAAATGAGAGGACCAAAACCATGTAGCCTGTCTCTGTTTTACTTCCCAACATCCGATCATAATCAGGGGCTCTGATGATAAAGGCAATTACATTACTTCAACAAGCAGAGGACAACAATTTAACCAATGGAGGAAAAGAATAATTAGACCTAATTGTCTATCTACATGACTGCATGAGGACAGAATCAGTGCCTTCAGGGTCTGCAGCCAAAAAAAAGAGAAAAGAAAAGGTAGAAAAGCAAAATAAGGCAATAATAATTTCTGTCTGCAACCTTCTAGACCAGTACAGAATACTCGACCTCAGTATGCGTCTCCAGTTTTGTTTTGTCTTTTGAGTGTCCATTCCTCCATGACAGAGGTTAATTTGCACTGACCCATCCCTTTTTCCCAGCTAAGAACTCCTCTTTTGTCTCTTAGAGAAGTTTTACGCAACCTTTGAACAAAGTGCAGCACTGAGGCTGTCAGCCCTCTCGGAACAATGATAAAAATAAGACGAAATTACCTGAATGTTGTTTTTAGAAGTTTTTCAAGGTTGCATATGCCAGAGCATCATACTGTAGCAAACCACCAAACCAAAGTCCTGGCCTCATCAAGCGGAGCAGTTTGGACATCTTTAGCTGTCTTTTACTGACATCTAGTGGTGTTGTGTTTTACAGCACATTTAAATGTGGATGCGCTTCAGTTTCCTGTTAAACACAACTGTCACTGAAGATGTTATAGTCCTGTCTCAGAATGGATTTACTGTACATTCATCTATAATGTAGCATACTAAAATATTACACTGAGATTATCCTATTGGCTCCAGGGCTTCATTCTACTACTGTAGAATATAGGCCACATTGTTCATCACAAACAACCCAGAGAGCATATTAGTTAAATTAAACTGGTTAAATAAAAAAGTTAAATCATGACCATTTTAACATGACTCAGGAGTAAAAAATGCAAAAATGAGCTGCTGGCCAGCATCAACATCCTGTTCTACACCTTTCCCTGGAGAAATACTACCTGGTACAAGGTTTGCCATGTGGTAATTTGATTAAACATTACTTAGATTACATTTAATAACTTAATATACTACATCTAAGCACAAAACTGAAATACTGAAGCTATTTAAACTAGATTTGGACACATGGACTGTCTTCCAGACAGGGGCTCAAGATCTGAATATAGACAGTGTCGACCTTATTCGCCAAATAAAATGAGCGCTTGGATACTCTGCCCTCTCAACGTGGAGCTGGCATTGCTTGTTGGATTCATGGCTTGCACTTATTTTTTGGAGGATGTTATGTGTGGTAATACTGTCTGTTTTGTTTTGTAACTATTGTGCTGTTGCCTGTCTTGGCCAGGACTCGCCTTAAAAAAAGGTTTTTAGTCTCGTGGGTTTCATCTTTGTTACATTTTGATTTTGTGTTTGACAGTTTTGAGAGTTAATTCAAAAGCAGGTGGTGGAGGCAAAGGGGTTGACTGGTGTCACAGGGGAAGTGAAGCAGGCAGATCAGAGGATTCACTGTAGAACGCTGGAGAACACTGGCTGAACAAAGCAAGGCACACTGGAGAACTGCACACAGGTCTCCACAAGAAAAAAACAGTAGTAAGGTGCTGCAAAGCCTGCAGTCACGAGTAATACTGTTCAATCACTAGAAGCTCAAAAGGAACGAAAGTTTAAGCCACTGCGCATCGACTGGAACTGGATAATCTGAAACAAGAGTGGTGTCTTAACCAGTACATTGCCAAAGCATATTATTATCTGACAACAGGGTTCAACCTATCAAGTATAATCCACTCAGTGTTTTATTAGTTTCAGAGGTTTTATCTCTGCCATGTAACAGCCTTTCTGCAGATTAAGACTTATATACACTGCACAGTGTATGACATGGTCATTTTTAGTGCCATCTAGCTGCCAGAATACAGTACAGGCAGGCGTCTTAATAATCATTAAAGCTTGTGGAGTTCTACCACACACAAAATCTTAAATATGTGTATTATATAATAGCTTATATATCAATGTATGGCTGTTACCACCAACATATTGCTATTTGTTTGTGTTATTTAGCTATCCATCTACCCAGTAAAGTAGTGGACTATTTGTTTATTGTATGCACTTTTGAAAATGAATATAATTTTTGTAATGAAACAAAGGTACTTGTGTTTTAATTTAAATATTGTACACACCTGAAGAATTTCAAAAAGACGACAACACTTTCAAATATTTCCCTTGTTTATTATCAGCAATTAGTCAAATACATATAAACAAACAGTAGGAAAAGGACAGAATTCATCAGCGACTTTGTTTTTCACGAGGTTATCAACATCGCTTTTAGCACACTCCATTCACGCCTCCATTTTTTTCTTTTTTCTTTTTTTTTTCTTTCTTTTGCGCAACATCTTGTGCAGTAAAAAAGGAAACACATTATGGTACATAAACAATAAATTAAAAAAGAAATATTTAGCACTTTATTTACAACTCATATTCCAAGAAATATAAAATAAACATTCCGTTAACTTACTAGCAACAAACCCCACATAATAATATTAAACTGCCATTCTTCTGGCAATGATATGGTGACTCATACTGATAAATAATACACTGTTCACTTTGGGTGACTGGACTTACATCAGACAGATTTTTGCACTCCCATACAATGATTTCCCCTGAACTGATATTTAATCAATAGAAAAAGCTTCTGGAAAAGGTTTTACACCATTCTGGGACACTAAAAGTTACCCAGAGTCATACAGTTGTTTAAGGGCTGAAAGCTCTTTAAGACAAGGAGACCACAATAACTCTTCATTGGTAAAGTCTCTCTGGGATACATGGCTGAGTTTACTTAGATGAATGTCATTAAACACTTGAAAGGATAGATAAAAACCTGTAAGACAGAAAGTAATCCTTCAGATTTTTAGACTGCAGGAATGTCTACAGAAAATAGTTTGTTTCCTGGTGTACTACAGCATACAACATTAGACTGGATTGTTCTGTCTCTTGACGACCTGTTGGGTGAACAATAACAGATTAATAACCTAAATCCAAACCGGATGGCTCATAAAGGATAAAGGGATCTATTAAACATATTAATAAAGCCATTAGTTGTAATTCATAAACCCTTTATTCAAGGTGACATTTAAGAATGGTCATGGTTGCACTCTTTCTAGGGCCTTATCCCTTGAACCTTCAAGGAATGACGGTCAAACTGAACCTCTTTAGATTAGATGGTCTTGTCTTCCTCTAGATGGTGGAAGGATGTCCCAGAGACCAAAACTGATGGTTAATTTGTGCACTCCTTGTCAAAAGAAATGTAACTCTAACACCTTGAAGGTGCCTTGAAATGCCCAGCAAAGTATAAATACAGAGGATACACTCATGCGGGTTTCATGATACCCAAGTTTACATTGGGAAACTCCATCAAAGAAATGTTGGACTAGTGACCAAAGCACCAGGTCAATGGAAGATATTTCATCGGAATACCCTGCAATCCTCCAAATTTGTAAAAAAAAAAATGTTTACATCTACAGAATTTGGAGGAGCCTTTAGAACAGAAGAGTTTCATCCAGTCCATCAGAGTCACTAAACTCTCAGGGCCACACTATGCGAGAAAAGAACTAGTCGAAAATCACAAGTGTGTATCACTGTTCCAAAAATAGCCGCACTCATAGACGAGTGAAAAGCTGACCGTCATCGAGAGGAGGAATATGTAAAAGGAAACGTCATAGTTATGTCCTCTGTTGTACACATGCAAAGTGACAGAAATAGTTGAGTCGAGAATGAAAAAAAACAAAAAGACAGGAAAGACTGAAGTGTGGGACTGTCACATTGTTCGTTTTAGAAAGTTACATAAATTGTCGGACATGGAAACATGTCAGGGGAGGAGGTTTAAGAAGGTGTTTGACCATCCGATAAGCAGTTCTGCCTGGCACCGTTAAGGCCTTAGTGTGCTTCAAGCTTAGTCCTTGTCAGATTGTCTGAAACCTGCTTTGCAATGTCAGAATTGGGAAGGATATGTCGCACAATTCCTGTAACTTTCCAAAACTGACAATCCAACAAGCTCACCCAACTTTATCCATCCATCAGCCAGGTGTGTGGGCGTTTGAACCTCTCTCTCTCTCTCTCTCAGCTCTCTTTTTCATTTTTCATACAACCACTTCTGTCACTTTCAGTTTGTACAACCAAGCGCAACAACCGTGACTGTTGGAAGATGTGTGCTGTTATCCCCATCCATCACATCTAGACTAAAACGACAAAAGACCAAGAGTTCTTCGAGATAGATTGAAGAGTAGTAGGAGCACAGCAGGCTTTTACCCTCTCTGCAAATGTAGCCATTTAAAACAGGTTTAAACACTTCTCCAACTTTTTAGACTTGGTCTGGAGAACCGTCATATGAACTAGTTCGTTTGACGCATACTGAGACCTTTACGAAATCAAGGAATATGGTTTGGACTAAGAATCAAAGAATTTTTGGGATGAAAGTAAGAGTTCTTTAATCTCTGACTTCAGACACTTTTCATAGTTAATTCATCTCCAAACTCCAAATATCACAGGCTTTTATACATCTGAATACTTGAAGCAAAGATTCCATGTTACATTATCCTCCATCTTCTGGTTTTGTTTCCACTTTTTCTTTTTCTCATATCACAGCTAAAAGGTTTCAAAATGGAAGGGGTGTCTATGTATCTCCCGCAGTCTGAGTCGATGACAGTAATGTGTATCAATAATTTACAAAAGTAAAAGATCATGATCTTAAGCCACAGTCAAAAAATCGTTAGAGAATAAATGAACTCAGGCAGAGTTTGGGACGTGTAGCTGTACACACTAGAAAGGTAAAGTTGAGAACACAGAAAAATCCTATTTACATTGCGTCCCATCGTATCACACATAAGAGGTAATAGAAGAAAAATATTAACAAACATTGGTGAGTCCTGTTTGCAAAAAAAGTCTACTTTTTTACATTTCTAGCACAAGACTGTACACCATCTTGTATTGAGAGAGGCAGTTTCCTATGGCAAAGCTAGACATAAGTACATATCATGCTGCACTAATATAGTGCAAAATTATGCCTGAAAAATAGAAGGGAGAGGCAGGCAGAAGTGATGGTGGTTCTGGGAATTACACTGTTCTCTGGTTTTATCTCGGATGGACCGAGGCCACAATAAAACAGAAGATTTTTGAACGTTCTTAATGTCCTAAAGAGATTATGCCACTTAGCTGTGACAAAAATGAACAGAAAGAAGATTGAATGAAGATTTGTGCTTTTAGAGCAAAAACCTTTTTTGTTTTGGGGTGACCCTCTCCAACAACTGTGATTTTGGATGTTACCGGCAGTAATAGATGGCAGAGAAGCAAAGGCAGACTTCCAGAAGAAGATAAAGAATTCATGAAGGCTCTTGTGAAACAAAGTATCAAAATGGAAATTAAAAAAAAAAAAGAGAACAGAAAAAACATCAAGGCTGCTAATGACATGGATTCAGTGTCTTGATCTTTGAGGTTTCTCTTTCTGTCAGAATCATCTTCCCTGGGTGTCCACCTGTAGGTTGAACAATGCCCAGAGGCAGCCCTGACATCAAGGGGTTTCCATAGAAACCCTGTGTGTCCTGCAGTAGGACAAATGTCTGTAGGTTAGTGTGGTCAGCAGGAAGACTTCTACATGTCGGCGTCTCCGTCGTAGGCCAGAGTCAGCGGCTTCAGTCTGTTGTTCATCTGCCGTCGTTGTGGCCTCTTTGGCTTTTTGCTACAGAACAAACAGACAAGAATGTTCAGAGGATCTGGTCAACCATAAATGTAAATATATATCAGTGACAATAACATGAGTGCACAGTACACTTGGTTCAGCTTGATGCTTCTGAGTTCTTTCATAAACTGTTTTTGTTTTATCCACTTGAACCACTGAAGACATGGAAGACTACATGAAATGTTTATGGATGACCACAAGATGGCAGCAGAGGAAAGATAATGCCTCGATGACCGGCCTGCAGGTTACACATTTTGTTTTTTCTGCAAATTTCATACAAAGAATGACACATGGTGGGTATTTAACTGGCTTATGTAGTAGTTTTAGAGTCCAGAATCCATTATATTTCTGCCACATAGTAGTATTGCAATACAGCAGTTGGAACAGCAGTACCGGTAGTTGTTTTTTTTTAATAAATTTGCTTCAGAAGCCTATGCAGCCAGACAAGGACTCAAATTTAGGAGTTAACACTGGATATGTGTCTTGTCCTTAATAAATGTGACTAAATATCAGATATCGGTAGCTTCAGCAACGTTAGTCTTTAAAGGAATAGTTCAGTCCTTCAGGAAATGAGTTTATAGAGTAAACCTATGAAGTGCAGTCTGCAGTTTGTATTTACGGTCAAAACCTTCAGTTCTGTGGTGAGTTTGACAGAAGCTGGACGTCTCACCTCTAAGAAGTGATCCACTGAAATGAGTGAACAGGCACTGGAGGTGTTTGGGCACAAACAAATGTGAATTACAGGAGGGTGAGGCGAGGCCCTGACTAAGTGATGAGAGTTTCAAAGTGAGGTGGTGGTGGGGGCGGCAGTGACTGCTGCTGCTGCTGTGGTTGTTGTTGGGATGCTGGAGGCTGTTGGAGCAATGCCTCATACTGCTGGTCTTGTTGCTGTTGCTGTTGTTGCTGCTGTTCTTGTTGCTGTTGTTGTTCGAGTTGGCTGTGCCGCACTAACTCATCTTGCTCTAGTTTCTGGCATGCAGGACAGGTGTAAGGCACAGTGTAGCTGTTTGGGTCCATCCAGTAAACCCCATCTGAGCGGGACTTGGATCTCGACTTGCAGCAAAGGCAACAACCACAATAACTGAGCGGGGAGTATGAGGGTGGAGGTGGAGACAGGGAAAAAAAACAAAACAAGAAATGAAGGTGACAAATGATGAAGGAACTCAAAGTCAAATAAAACAAATGAAGTGAACTGAATAAATGAATCAACATAAGCAGTGACGTAATGGAGGGTACACCCAGGTTAAATCTTTTAACCCACTTTGATGAGCATAAATAATTTGCCATATTTTTGGGATGATTCATCTTTGTAGATCACAGTGTGAGATTGATGCTCTTGAACTCTCTCATTATGAAATGACTGAAGCAGAGCTGATGAAAGGAACATTGAAAGGATTCATGTGTTGTTTGTAAACATCATCATTTTGCTTGCATGTCATCAGTCATTCACACTGGTGTGAACATCTACCATTCACCTTGAGCACTGTGTTAATCATAGGATACAAAAGCAAAAGTTTAGTCTGTATGACAGGAGACTGTTCCCAAAAAGTCTGACTCTAACCTTCAGCTCTGAGTTGATGAACGCTGAGATGGAAAAATTTAAAACAGCTGAGCAGAATTAGATAAATAAACTCAAATCATCAAAAGAGCTAGAAATATGAATGAATGCCAATGTGGACCATGACCTTTATCTAAAAAAGAGTCACTACAACAACGGTATTACATTTTATCCAGCGTATTCCTCTAATTTAGCATTTAACAGACTTGAATTTCCTTAATGGATGATAAAATGCTCGAATCGTACTAATAATATTTATTCAGTTATTAACCTGACGGGGGACTAAATACAAGAGGCAGCAACCAAAGATGAGAATATGGCTCAAACAGATAATACACACTCTGTCATACTCTGATACTCTGTCTAGTTTTAGACTCTCGAAGTCACTTCAGCTGAGCTACACTCATCCTCACATAATCTCCAACAATCATAACACAACTAATTATCTCCATTGATAAGTGTCTCGTGTCTAATGCTTCGTGTTTCATGTTTCACTGCAGGGGATCTGGTTGAAATGATGAAATATTGAATGAATAATAAATTACAACTGAAAAATTGGAAAATCAAATCAGATAAAATTTTAAGTTCATCAATTTAATTATACTTTCATCAGCTGTGTTTTTGTCATCTATCTTTTTAGTTCTTCACTTTATTAATCTTTACTCTATATATTTATTAAAAATCCTCAGACTAACCCTGTAACTCATCATAGAAGCAGCTTTTGTTACCCTTCAAACATGTTTAAACTGGGTCTTTTCTTTATTTTGATCTCCGTTATGTCACTGAATGTTGGTGACAGACAGCATGAATGGTAACTGATGTGATGACAGAAACTAAACGAATGGTGGCGGACACACGGGAATAACGTGGAAGATTTGGTACGTTACCATGCTAAGTACGTCATGGAGATTATAAAGACGAGCAGAACGAACGCTCCTGCTGCTACTCCGTACACCCAGGTCTTCAGCTTCCCATCTGCACAGAGAATCAGACGCACGGTTACTATTGTATGACATTTAATTTCCTTGTTGAAGCAGAAGAGGGCAGTAGAGTCATACAGACGACACAGGGAGGAACAGTTCTGTTGGTCACTGAATCATCAGTGCAAATGTTCAGAGCCTTCATCACCAGTGTGTATAAATATACATATATGTGTCATTGTGCTGCACCATCACCTCCTACATCTGTAAATATGCTATGTGTTAACGAGAACAGATAAAAATATACATGTTAATTACACGCTGTCACGTGTATGTTCTGTACATATAGATTATCTTTCATTTTACAGGCAGTTACTTCAATCTGCACTATTAGATGAAACAAATATTTGATGAGAAACTATTAGCATAAGCTTATAAAGTAAACATGTATCTTTATTCTTTATTAATGAATAATTTGGTGTATAAAATACTTTGTTTATTTTGATCTTTTGTTCTCATCTCATAATCTTTCTTTATTCCTTGCTTGGTTTCCATTTTTCTCTCTAACTGTCTTCCTGCTTTCTTTTTCCATTCTCCTGTTGTTCTTCCTGTTCTCTCCTTCATTCCTTGTTGCTACTTTCTTTTACTGTTTTCTTCCTTTTCTCCCTTAATTCAAATTTCCTGCTTTCTTTCTTCCCCCTTCACTCACTGTTTCCCCTTTTCTTTCCTCCTTTTTTCCCATTTTTATTCCTTCTTTCCTTCCATTTTTTCTCTCTTTTTCTCTTTTATTCTTCTTTTTCATCCTTTCCCTTTGCTTTCCATTCTTTCTTGCCTTACATTTACATTTTATCCAAAGAAACCTGCATGTTTACTATGTTTAACACATGAGGATACAACCCCCCCAAAAAATATGCAAATGCATCAGCTTCATCAAATATGTTGAAGCATCATTCATCCTTTCTTTCTTTAATCCTTTTCTCTTCCCTCCTTCCTTGCCGTTTCTCTGCCTATTATTACCCCTCCCTCCTCCCTCCTCTCCTCCTTTTATAGCTTAGTAAGCAAAAAATTTGTGCTCTCAGCAATCACACACATTTCCTCCAGAAAATACACTCCTCTGGTTTGAATATATGCTAATTTGGTGCACTTAAAGTGATTTCCCTTGTCTCACTACATTATGCTACAATAGTCTGTGACGTTTTTCTTCTGCACAGCATCACGATCTGTCTTTTACTCTTCTTCCTATTCACATTTTGATTAATTGTGTCATTGAGTCATCATGTGATTCAACGTGATAAAAACAGATGTAGCAGTCCGTGTCGAGGTGTGTTACCTGGGCCGAAGGGCTGCAGGAACCATGTGCGTCCCGCCCTGCCTGGTGTGCTGGCTTCAGGCTGAGTGGGACTGAAGGCTCTGATGGTCTTGACGTCGGCCTTGTTGTCACCTGCGGTCGGGATCTCCAGCACGGGGATGACTGTACACTGGTCCAACAGGCCGTCAGATGTCATCACTTCAGTGTAGCCTTCCTCACAGCCGCACACTCCCGCCTGACAGAAGGAGGAGGAACACAAGGATTGTCTCCGTGAGCAGTCTGATCACAGAGTGAATATGTCAGGTTTTGGACTTCATTTAGGCAAATATCGTAGTATGTTTCATGCCAATCCATCCAGTAGTTGTTGAGACATCAGTCTGAACAATGGACTAAACAACTGCAGCATTACAACCAAAAATGGCCTCAAGCTTAGATTATTTGAAATTCTTCTTCATCGTGACCGCTAAAACGCTCTTTAAACAAAACTTGGATTTTATCCAACTTGAGTGATGACCTGTGAAAAAATATGATATAAAACTTGAATATTAAAGTCCATGGATGAAGGGAGACTCTCTGGATTCGGTAACCCTCTGCTGATGTCTTGAATTTACATCAACTTTATTTTCACTGGTATGTCTCCTGTAAACAAGCTGGGTTAATGTATTCTCTTCTCTTATTCTCTCCCTTCTTTGTTTTAGCGTACAGATGTAATTATTGTCTTAATGGAGCTCATGCAGGGGTGATAAGTTGATGACAGCGTGACAGCTCCTGTAGGTAGCTGTCACTGCAGGTTTCAGACTCGCTCTTCATTTGTGCATTCGCATCGATTAAACATATTCTGAAATACTTTTGTTTAATTTGGGTTTATTAAGTCGTATACGCTGTATTTAACCTGCATCATTTCTCACACACATCCATGTATCAGTGGTTTCAGTACTATGAACGAGGATTTTAACTTTTGAAAGTCTAGCACAGATGTCAACATTTCTTCGGCTCGTTCGAGAACAAAGGGTTTTGTCACAGACTGACGTCATGTTGATGTGTGGGTGTATACTACACAACTGATGCAAGACGTACTAATTGCATTGTTATGTCTGTCTGGGTCTGATTTAGAGTTCTGCTAGTTAGACTGAATCCAGCACTCGCAAAGCCTGAAGCCTGGGACGACTTCAGGTTCTGTAAATTAATTAAGACATTTCTCTCACTTCCTTTCTGTCAAATTGTTTGTGAGAAAGTCTTTCTGTTGTTCCAAAGCAAGCGCATCACTTCATCTTTGAGAAAGGAATAACAAAATACAGCCGTTGGTCTTAAAGATGTGAGTGCAGGTTGATTGGTTGTCTCAGCCCCCTTTCTGAACGGGCCCCTTGTTTAAAAAGTAATTCATGTGCATTGTCTTTAAATAGGTTTTCCATCCCGTAACATTTCGGTTAAAAAAAAGTTTGTACCGGGAAGTGTTTTATCTAATTGGTACAAGCATGAATTATGTGCCAACTCCAGGTTTAATGTCTCAGTTCTCAAGAACTGAGATGGCAAAATTGTCTGTGCTACGCTTTATAAATGCGAGGATGTTTAGAATCATGCCCTTATCCAGTAGGATTCATTGTTATTTGGAAAAGGCCCCTGATCTGCTGGTAAACAATGTACAAATGTGCAGGCTGTTTGTGTTCACATACAGAACCTTTAACAAATCATAGAGCACCTTCGATAAAGCTTTGATTTAGCTGTACAGTCTCATTATAAAATCAGCTCAGTAGCAGTGCTGCAGTCTGACGCTGCTGTCTGTTTTGTCAGACAGGGTGTGTGTTTGGTTGTCTAGGGTGGTGTGCATGTGTGTGTGGGTGTGTGTCTGTGCAGGGAAACCGCCCCTCCTCCACATCTTTTTCTCTCTCTCTCTCTCTCTCTCTCTCTCTCTCTCATCCCTGACTCTATTCATCACGCTGCAGGGGGTCCCCAGCCCGCCTACAATCTCTGGAGGATAATCGGCCTCAGAAATCCCTGCCGTGCAAACACTAGCTTGCGTACGTCCAACAGCAGCCGGAGCTGGAAATGAGGAAATTATCATTTACATCTCCTTAGTGGCAAACAAAGGAAAAAAAGTGTGGATCAAAACTGTGTTTTTTATATATATATATATCTGGGTTCAGTCTCTTGAGAGTGCTGCTGTAATGTGCATACATATGCAGTACAAACTTATCCACACTGCTTTCATCCCGCAGACATCTCTAGCTTCCTTCTAGCAACCACATCTCTGAATCCTGCAGCCACATGCTAAAACAAACACAATTAATCTTCTCTTTTGTGGTGAATAGTGTCCCGTGGCTTATATTTGCACTTTAAAAACCTCATCCTCAAACTATGGCTGGGTATTGTTTCCAATTTTACAATATAAGCTCCAATACGATACCTCAATTTCTGTATCAAAACTACAACAAAACTTATTTTTTTAGTACTTGAGATTGACTCCCATCTGGTTCTCTGCCAGAAAACTAGAATGCAGCCTCTGGGTTGGGAGTTACCCCAAGCAAAGGAGTTCAAGTATCTAACAGTCAAGTGAGGCTAAAATGCAGCATGAGATGGACAGGTTGTTTGATGCAGCGTCAGCTGTAATGCAGGTGTTCCATCAGACCGTCGGGGGAAAGACGGAGCTGAGCCGGAAGGCAAAGCTTTTGATTTACCAGTCCATCTATGATCCAACTCTCACCTATGGCCATGAGCTTTGGATAGTGACCAAAAGAATGAGATTGCGGATAAAAGCGGCCGAAATGAGCTTCCTCCATAGGGTGGTTGGGCGAGGAGCTTAGACAACCAGAGGGAGCTTGGAGTAGAGCTGCTACTCCTTCGTGTCAAAAAGAGCCAGTTGAGGTGGTTTTAGGCATCTGATCAGGATGCAATCTGAGTGCCTTCTCTTTGAGGTTTTCTGGGCACGTCCAACTGGTAAGAGACCCTGGGGTAGACCCAGAACATGATAGAGAGATTATATATCTCATCTGGCCTGGCAACGCCTCAGGATACCCCAGGAGGAGAAGGAAAACATTTCTAGAGAGCGGGACTGCTGGATTGCTGCCACAGGAAATCCAGCCATGGATGGGCTGAGGTGGAAGAAAATGGGTGGATGGATGGTGTGTTTTATACAATACACCAGACTCAATGCACAAGTGTTAAATTCCATCTTACCTCAAGCATCCATGCAGGAACTATCTGAATAAAATGGTCTAAAATTGTAAATCAGATATCACTCACCACTTAGTGAGAAATTTGAGTCACAACTGAGCCATCTTACAGAGGAATAATCATACGCAAGTGCTGCAAATCCTGCATAATATGCCCGTAAGGATCTTGTGAATCATATGTCAGCCGTCTGATAGACTGCTGACCCGTCCACTGAGTTGTTCATGGCCCCCACAAAGGACAGGCGGGTATGGGCTAATGGCTGAGGGATTTTTCATGATATTGTATTCTGAGCTGCACTGCTTGCAAGCTTAAAAGCAGGTGTCTCTGTTTTGCTGCTGTGTGTTTCTGAAGAAAAAAAAAAAACAGCAGCAGCTGTTCTTTAACCTGCAGTGCTTTCGTCCAGGTGTGTTAAAAAGGGATAATGGGAAAAGCTTAACAACGGGTGGCAACACCAAGTGAGTCAGATTATTGTGTTTACTTTCCTTTAATTTTTTTTTCTTTTTTCTACTCCCCTTTTTTGATTCCTTAAACTATCTAAATGCACTGCTTTAATCCCAACAGGGGGTCTGGGGCTCAATCTGGCCTTCAGCATAGCGTCTCTCTATATTGGAGGCCTATAGCCGCGGTTCCTGGGCTCTGAACTTCTGATTAATTTTCTAACATGGTTGAAAGGAGTCACTGAGAAATATGTTTTGCAATGAAGTAGCTGCAGGACACGGCTAGCTGTGGCTAGTATTTGTATGTACTGTATGTTGAAAATTAACATTGCTTGTTTTGTTGAATTCCCCTGAGGGCTACTGAAATAACTGAGCTGACACTTTATGGATTCGCATGAAGTTAACATTTGGAACGAATATGATTATGATATGGGGTTAGGTTTAGAAAGAAACTGAAGGGTCAGGGGTGATGCCACAAAACTGATAGTGGGGGTCTGTTACAAAAAAGCTCCAGGGTCCCCCAATCGGGGAACCCTAACCCTCTCTACTATATTCATTTTTGGTCTGTTATTTTTTCAAGCAGAGGCCTAAAAAAGAGGCTGAATAGAGTAGAGAGGGTTAGGGTTAGGTTACCCCAATAGGGGGACCCTGACGCTGGGTTAACTACTAATACAATATACTGGAGGGACACCAAGAGTAACCGACAGACAAGCAATGTTAAATTACACAGAGAAAAACCAAGAGAGATGCTGAGAAACAACAGAAAATGCCAAAAGACACTCAGAAGTACCAAAAGATGCCAAGAGACACTGAGAGACAAGAGATGTCAAAGGACATCAAAAGACTTGAAGAGACATCAAAAGATGCCAAATCTGCCAAAAGACAACAAAAGACAGGAAGAGACAAGAGAAGCCAAGAGAATGAATGAGTCCCCAAGGGAGCCAAAAAGCACCAAGAAATGCCAAAATATGTCAAGAAAAAAGAGACACTAAAAGACAGGGAGAGATGCAAAAAGACAGAATGAGTGCTTTCTAGACCTGTGAATTTTAATGGTCCTGTGTGTGTGAGTCAAACCTGTGAGTCAAAATGTCTCTGACTAAGAGAGGGGAAAATGCTTCTTTTCACTTTACCCATCCAGATTTATCCTGCTGATTCACAGGATTGAATCGATGACCTTTCAGTCACAAGCACACTTCTCTAACCTTTAGGCCACCACTGCAAAACTTATTTTTGTCCTTTTGTCCTGAATCTAGTGGCAATAGTTTGGAGCAGTGGTTCCTACTACGGGGATCAGGGCCCCCACATAAGAATTGGTGAGTGGTTTTAGGATGTTTAAGTAGGTAGGAAGAAGAGAAAAAATCTGCTGTACGAAACAGGTTTAATCTTTTTCTCCAATCTTTGCTTTCTTCTAGGGAAATAAAAGTTATACTTGTTCAAATTTCTTGAAACTATTCAATGGAAAAGATGATGAGAAAAGTTATTTATCTTACAAGCAAACCTGCAACAAGGGGTCCCATGTATATATACTGTATTAGATATGCTATCATGTAGGTGTTTATACTCCTGATCCTGATCAAACATCTTCATTGAAGATACCACCTAGGACTGCAAAGCAGTAGCATTGTGGATACTGAAGGCTGGATTTGTCCACAGATGTTTTGTCATCACTGCATACAAAACTCACCTCCGTGCACAGGGAGCGTGGCTTGGTGCAGGGCGGGTCACAGGATCGGTCAGCCATCGGCTTGGCTAACGCTGGGCATCCACCTGCGGAGCAAAGGCCAAGAGATCAAACTCAAGTGTGAGAGGTTGACAGCTGGTGTTTCTATCACTGCAAGATGTAAGAAACATTGTCAGACCTTTGCGTGTAGTCAATCAATAACAATATGAGAGTCCAGCAAAAAAGAAAAATACAAAAATCAATGAACAGGAACAATTGTGGCCCAGTTTTCTAACTGCTTTTTGCACACTTCTCCATTTTGCTGAACTAGAGGTAGTAAGTGTTACAAGCAGCTGCAGCCATCTCTTTTTTGTGTGTCTCTCCAGCTCATTACAATGATACTTAGCATGGGTAGTGGTGCTGGAAGAATTTGATAATTAGCTCTGTTTGAAAAGCACTAAAAATTCTACTCAAATCCCTGAGTGATTCGGGCACGTTTTAATTCATCCTTTTGCAGCTACATTGCATGAAGGCTGAAAGTATAGGTGTATTACAAAGTAATTTAATACCTGTGAAAGAGTTATTTTTTACTTTATGTGATGATTTACTGCATTGAAACCCAGACCTCAGTAATTTCTGTATCTAATTCTCTGCCTTTTCTGCAGTATTACTACAAAAATACACTGAGACTTGTGACCTCTATCTATGTTGTCCCATCTGAAATCTAAAATCCTGAAATCGCTTGTCAATTCACAGCTCCATGCCATCCCGAAGGATAAACATGATCTTCAGAAACCAGTCAGCCTGCTCACAGAACTGTCATAATTGTTAATGACAATGTTAACTTGTTTTATACAAGCAAAATTGCACTGCACTCGTTATAAATTTGTTCAAGACCTGTGATACTTTTTTAAAAATAAAATATTCATTGTGAGCTGTCATTGCTGTCATTAGCTTCAAGCCATGTTCCTATATGGGTCATACAGGTGTTCCACAAGGATAAGTATTAGGCCCCTGCTATATATTCTATACATACATTTTACAAATAGTATCCATTGTCCAACTCAGTACTGTAATGTAGATTTTTATGCTGATGATACCATCTTGTTTGTACCACAAAACAGAGCTTCTCCAGATTAAATTTCTTTGGTCTTTGACCACCTCCAGACCTCTTTTATAAATCTAATTTGTTCCTGATTTCACAAGTCTATACATTTGATGTACCTACTTTTATCCATGCCCTCAATGCAAATCTAATGGCACCACTTCCCTGAACTTTCAAATGGAAAACATATTTAAATTGCAAAGGTCCTTTATATATGTCTGATCTCCTTAAACCTCATATTCCATACTGTACTACTCCCACCACTCACAGGAGTCTTATCTGTCGCCATAGTTAAAACTAAGGTCAGCTAGCTAAAGGCTGATATCAGTGTCTGACTCCATTGGGACCTTTAAATCAGAACTTAAAACTCAACTTTTCACCTTGACTTTCAGTTAGCTGCTTCTTTGATTTCCTTGTAACTGTTACTATTTCCCATCCGGCAGGTCAGTCTCAGTCTCAATGAATTAACTCTGGTATTTATAGTTCATGTTTGTCCTGCTGTCGAGAATACTGTGAAACCACTGCACCTCTCTAACCCTCTGTTTGATTATGTGTCCCTGTTGCTCCTCCGTGTCTTTTATTTTCATTTAGGCTTCTCTGTACTTTCTTCTCTTGCTATGGGTGCCTCAATACAGACATTTTGGATCTGGATCTTCGTCTACAGCAGATTCAGCCTTTTCATCTTCCTCTCTGTCAGTTGTGTGCACATTGTCCTTTTTTCTTCCTTTGTGTGGGTTGTTTCTTTCTCCAACCTGTGTCCTGTGGCTCAGGTCTACTGTTTTTGCCGATTCCTGAAGTTTCTGGACGTCCTCCCTCTCTCTACTGTTTTTTCATTATGATTGACAATATTTTCTGTATGCATAACATCTATTATATGTCTGATAATCCTGGGAGAGGCTGCTGGGAATTCTTAAGTTTTTCCCTATCTTACTGAGGGTCTAAGTCTAGATAGTGCTGTATGTCTTGCATACATATGTTTTGTTATATATCTGGCAGATTGTAAAGCCCCTTGGGGCACATTTGTGATAATGGGCTATATAAATAAAAATTTGACTGAAATAATCCTGGACTGTTGCTCATGCAGAGGATGAAACAGTCCCAAAAGGGACTAATTGTCCAACAAAACTCACATTAATCACCTTCATAACTAAATGAAAAATTGAAATTGGATACTAATACGAGAACAAAGCATGTTTCTATTTTAAAAACAGAAAAAAAAAACATTCAGCTATACCCCCCTCATTGGACCATATAGATAATGTATGCTCATGCTGCTGCCACTACCCTTAAAGCTACTGCGAGTTATACAAAAGGTTTAATCACTGACATATAGAAGACAGAATTACTGTGTTTTGATTTATAAACATCCAAGTTGGTTAGCTATTTAACATCCTTTCAGTTCAAACTAAATCACCAGATCATGGAATAGGTTAGCTTTAAAAGCTCCCTCATGCCAACTCTGAACTGGGGATTACTGGCTTTCCAGTATGCAATTTACTGCTAGAATGAACCTCAAGTCATACCCTTTGGGAGAATTATATTGTCCTATCTTTGTATGGAATGAAGTGCCTGTAGGCAAAGCTTTCACTTCTCCCACTCTGGAGTAAATCAATACAATGACAAATAAGAGGGACGATACTATTTACAGTAAAGGGGTATGTATGTGTGTTTTTTTTAGACTTCTCTCCACTCCTGTCTATGAATTCATAATTTTGTCTGTAGCACTGTTATGATTCAATCATTTGGTGATCAGGTTCATCTGGGGTTTTGCTGACTTGTGTAGACTATGTGAGGAGTGTGTATTCCCACTCTAGATAAAATAAGCTGGATAACATAGTCAGACAGTACAAGTGACATTGATCCAACCAGCAGACATTCAGCGAAAAAACACGTCTGCGAAAACATGGTAATCTATCGGGGCTTCTTGAATATTTATTAGGCGGCATGCTCGGGGAGAGAGCTCCGTATGAATATTCATGAAGGGAAGGCCGCTGCTTGCAAGGAAACATTTACAAGAAGGAAAAAGATGCAGTGTGCCAATCAGAGCAGCCGCACACAGGCACACCATCTGGAGTTGTGGGGGCACTGACTGACTGTATGTTCACCTAGCCTAGAAATATGACATGGCTCCAGGCCTGTATGAAGCAGGAGCTGTAAATAAAAGCAGATGCCCTGGCTTCCAGAGAGCTCTTCTTCAACTGGTACACCAGATAAGAAATGATGCTTTGTGGCACTGGAGAACAATGCTATCAGCACAGAGCTTAACTCTGACATGTGATGGACAAGGGGATTAAACTTTGACTGTGACACCGCGACAGATTAAAGCCTCATCTGCTTACAGTTTCCCGGAACTCGCTGTCAAGAAATGCCTAGAAAGCTATCTTGGATTCTGACACTCCGGAGGAGACAGTTTTAAGTATGCTTATCACTATTATCACCCTGCCACGGACATGACAAAACCTCATGATTCGGAGCCGTGCGGTGGCAGCTTTACTCGTTAAGGTCGCGATCAGGTTGTCTGAGTTTCACGGTGTCGAGGGTCTGATTTCACATGGACACATTTGACTTTTAATTTAACAAATTGTCACACTAAAGACATCTAATTTTATTGGTTGTAAAATCTGTCTCGTTCTTGATTCTTGTGTTGAACCAACTGGATGAATTGAGACTAACAAAATGGATGAAAAACAAGAATTAAAATGGCGTTTCACCAAAAACATTCAGTTTGGGATTGTTAAAAGATTATTGGATGGGTCATTTGGGGGTGAGGCGTGGGGGCGAGGGTGGGTCTAAATTTTTTTGGCGAGCAGAGAAGGTTTTAAACTTTTTCTCATCCCAGATTTATGCATTTTTAAGCCCCCTTTTTAAAATTTAAGATCATTAATCCCTATAGCAGCTTGAGATCTGGCAGCTGTGCCCAGTTGGCCCGTTCAGTGATACAGTGTTAATTACTGTTCATTTACCAGCTCTTGGTTGTTTGGACGGTTCAGTAAATGTGACGTGTTATTTTTTGTTGTGCATGCCAGAAATGTGGGACTTCGCTTCTAATCTGTGATTTGGTGGATATGTAAATTGAACTGTGTTCCATTAACAGATTTATTTTAATGCAAAAACAATACTGTATTACTGTAATTTGGAACATTTGAGGAAAGGATATTACAGTTTTGTTTTTTTTAGTGAACAGGAAAGGTCCAAAGATGATATGAATAATCCTGTGAAATATGTCTCAGCTCCTCTCTGCACCCCAAAAATGTTTATACCATCCCTTATGAGTGAGTATGAGTGCAAAAGCCAAAACATTCTGAATTTTGGATAGTTAAAAAAATTTATTTATTTTTTTTTTTTTTTGGGGGGGGTGTTTTTAAAGAGGGGGAAAAAAAAAAAAGTTTAAAAAAGTTTTAAGTTTTTTTTGTTTATTTTTTTTTTTTTTTTTTAAATAATTTTTGATATTTTTTTTTTTGGGGGGGGGGAAGATTTTTATAGCTAAGATCTTAGTCTCTTAGTCCTGAGAACTATATACTACTATAGTCAAAATGCAAAACAAAGACTGGTTAACACAACGGAGCAGGTCACGCTCATGTATTTTATGCTTACCTGTGATATTTAGTCCATCTGAGCGCTGACACCAAACTTGGCGAGATGAACCCCTCCATGGTCCGGTCCTCCACTTGTATTCAAAACACTGGCCCTCTGCAGGAAGAGCAAAGCTTTCATAACACTGTAGCTTAACAACTTTACTCCTACAATGTGTCATTTTGAATTCCTGACCTGTACACGGCCGAGCCTCCAGCTCCTGTTCTGGACACTGCAACAGGTTCTCTGGATCCTGGGCCACCACGGCTCGGGATCGGACCTGGACTGAGCCGAAACCCAGGTCATCCCCGCTCACGCAGCTTAGCTGGCACGGACTCCAAACAGTCCAGTCTGTCAGGTAGCACTCTCCTGCAAATACAAATTAAAAATCACTGTGCTGCATTTGAAGGAAAAGTGTTTATGCCAAAGCAAAAGTGAGCGCTTGTAACAAGGCCATGATTAATGTTCTTAATTTATCAATTCTTACTGAACTGAACAAGAGCTGGTAATTTATCTAATGTATATCGTAAAAACCACAAACCATGCATCAAGCATTTTAAAGCCTGGTAGATAACAAAGTTTGGTTAAAAAATAAATAAAAAATCCTGGTTATTGTACACTCTTCAGAATTTTTCAAAGCTTTCCACTCAGTTCCGCTCAGTCTCTCAGTCTTCGTCAGCACGATGACAACTGTGACCATGACCATGAGATGTGACTGAGAGCATAGCAAAACATTTAGAAATGTAGCTGCTAGACTCTTAGCAGGAATCTGAGCAGGAAGAGTTGAGTTTTACTGACAGCAGCTTAAGATTTAAAAAACATTAAAAAATGTGGTGGAAAACTGTTACTGAGAAATGAGTATGACATGACTCTGGACTTTAGGTAAAGAGGTAAAGATGAGGAAGTGTTGAGTTTGCATGAACGCCAAACTGAAACGGGGTACATCAGGAATCAGGGGACATAAAACTTTATTTTTTAACAGAGCTATTTAATATTTGAGAAGTGAAATAAAACAAACTGAATAATACTGGATCTTTAAAACTCATCTTTTTTCTAAGCTGTCACAGAAAGATATGACATGTTGCATTCAGTATATCCATTCAGTTGGTGGTGAGTGTTGTGGAGAAATTGCTGGAATCAATGGTCAATGGTGAGGTCAGGAATGAAGAAGTGTTCAGAAGCCTTTGATGTCTTATGCTATAGTATTTATTGTCGCTTGATCAAGGTGAATTAGAGACACTCTCATAGTGCATCAGAAGTGCCTGAGTCGGTCTCACATTCTGCCGAACTCGTGCTGGTGGATAGACTTTAAACCTCGAGATAACACCACAAATACTATACGCCCCAAATGAGACAAAGAGAATGTTTCTACCAAGGACGGTGTTATTGTCAACATATTCTAGTCTGGAGACACAGATGTCTGTTTATGTCAACGGCAAGCTTTCTATTATGTCTAAGCAGGCAGCAAGAGTCTCTTCGATCCTGGCCACCACAGTGTTTGAGATAGACTGGCACCTACTGCTCCCAGTCAAAGCCAAACAATTAGTACCGCCGAGGACCTCAAGGCCCACACGTGACCTCGTGTAACCTAAGGATAGAAAATTCCATAACAGTGAGGTTGTTCTGGGCAAAGGTCAATAACACACACAGACTCTCAGATACTTTCCCACCAAAATCCTGATCCATTTTTCATCATGATCATCTGCCCAGAAGCAGTGAAGACAAGATTCTCTGTTAAATAGGTCACTCTGCTCCTGCACATTTCTACACATTCAATTAATCATGAAGACAACCGCCCTCCAAAAAAATCAGGTAATTAAGAAAAGAAGTGTATAATCACATTTTCTGTCTCACTTTTACTAACATAGTCAATGGTTTTGCTCTCAGAAGTCAGAATGGACGCAAACAGTCCTATTTGACCTTGTGTCCCCCACTAAGCCCATTTACCTGATTATGGGCTGATTGCGCCCACACGCAATCCAAACTGGAGTGGTCACTGTGTATGTATGTACACACATGCTCGAACAAATACTGTACACAACCTGCAGCTGCTGTAACCAAGCCACCGTTTTCTTTATTTTTTTAGCAGCTTGGGAGCAACTGAAAAGGTTTCACAGAGGGACCACCGACTGCCGCAAACCTCCATTATGGGCTCTGTAAAAGCTTCTTGCATTGTCCTTGACCTCCCTCCTCCTACCTGTTAACATTAGTGTTACATTGTGTGGTGCACTCTGGAGCTCTTGAAGCTCCTACAATCAAACGCACTCAACAGTAATTGCTTCAGCTGACAGGTCATTGTTGTTATTGTTAAAACCAAGGCTAAGCACTATTGGTGGCACTTGGATAAACATATTGAATACTGTAATATTTTGATTTTTTTGTCGTCTGTCTCGTTGAATATTTAGGTAGATAACCGGTTAAACTCAAACAAATCAGATTAATTGTAGAATTTCAGCAAGGTCAGAGATTTTGATTGGCTGTCTTGCAGTTTCAAGTCGGAGCTCTTTATGTGTTGTGGCAACTGTAGTCTTGATTTTAAAAAATGCTGCAGAACAGACAGATCATATTGTTTCATAAAAACCCCAAGACAGTTCCAACGCGCTCACTTTTAAAGACAGTAAGTGCCTTTACTGTCACGGCATCAAGCCTTCATCAGAGAGTCAAAACAACAAAGGCCTGATGCCAGAAAGTGTTGGAATTTGTTTTAAGGGTTCCTTTCAGTTTTATGTTGACCTTTATTTCACTAAAGTTCAACCAGGATCCATTTTTATTAGTTCTTCCCTCATTATTGTTAATTATTGATTTAAAAAAAATGTGGCTCTGCTGGCTTGGATTATCTAAATCACTTAAGTTGGAACTAAAACCCAGAAGTGAGATAACCCAAAATGTCAGCGATAATCCCTCATTGCAGGAAGTACTCTATGTCATAAGTTGAACCAAGAAGTCATGTGATGATGTCTACATTAGAAAGTTCTGTAGTTTTACCATATGCCTTCGTGCTTCTCTTCCAAGTATGTTGACAATCAGGTGTTTTTTTTAGCAATGTTGCAGCAGTCCTGGATCTACTATGACTGCAATTACTGATAAGAATGGTGGCCAAAACTACATGAGCTAACCTAAGTTGTAATAATTTGAAACAATGCTTTAAAATAATCAGGGCTGGTTTTGTTGATTCGTGTGAGGATTGTCGATCATCCTCCCTCACTGTTGGAGCCCGTATTGTCTTCTTACCTGGACAGGGGACAGTACAGGTTTCCTGCAGAACGATGTGTGTATCTCCGTCCACCGAGGGCTCGAGATCTCCACACAGCTCATCGTCCACCAGACTGCTTTCGTGCTGACCTGAACCGTCGGACACAAAGCACGACACATTCCTGAAGCGCAGGCCTTCTCCACACCTCGCCCCCTGATAGAGCAGAAGAGAAATTTACAGTATGTGTGTGAGAGAAGTACGCCTTCATATTTTGGGTATATTTAACTCGCGCAGCAAAATCTATCATGAAGAGCTAGCTTCAGGATTCAACTTTTTTTGCCCTTTGTCATTGAATTTTTGTCTGGAAAAAAAAAAGAAAAGCTGCAACTTTGGGCCGATGATGAGCTGCTGTTCATGGTGAAAAACAAAGCAAAAAAACAAAACAAGAAAAATATCTTTGAGAAGATTTTTTTTTTCTCTGAAGTCCAGCAGCATGTCAAAGTAATAAGATGCTTCAGGCAAGGAAAAAATGACAAAAATGTTCAAGGTGGAAAACAGGAAGAGAACAAGTTTAGAAAAGGATGTGAAAGTCAGAAAGTATTACAGTTTGTGATATAATTTTTAGATTTTGTGTTTTAATGATCACATGACTTTCCCCTCTCAGGACATTGAACATTTTTCACCCTTAAATTTCAAAGACTTGAAGTGACCGGTCACACCAAAAGGCGAAACAGCAAATCTTGTGTGCACCCCTACGTGCTGGACGCTTGATGATAAAACTACTTGTGTGTTGTGGGAGATAGTTTATATGAGAGCTTCCTCCATTTTGGTCAACTTTTGTCTCTATCCTCGTATAAGTGAGCACTGTCAAAAGGAAACAGCACACACTCCTGATGAAACACATAGCTGAGTTTTGCAGTGTTAAAACTTTTAATAAAAATAACAAAGCAAATGTTTCTGAGCTTTATTTTGATTTTTGCTTGTTTACTCATGAATATTTAAAGATAAATCCTAAAGATCTGTAACAAGTTTTCAGAGACTTTAAAAGGGAGGCAAGCTACATCCTCCTCTGACGCAGAGATGAATGGACTTGAAACAGTAAGGACTGGACTGTAGCAGTTTCTGACTGTCTCATTTTGCAGCAAACTGAATAAGTTTTCTATCATCACATTAAAAACTCCACACATAGTGGCTTTATATTTTTGTTTTTCATGCTGAATTACTTCAATGATTCTAAATACTGATGCTGAAAGAGGGAAAAAAATATCCTTCCCAATATTGTAATGAAACATCTCAGACAAAATTGGCTAAAATTAATGCAGTTTTCTGACAGACAGCAAGATGGAGGCTGACTGACCTCAGACTTGCACTCAGACCAGGCGCTGTATCTCCAGCTGTAGCAAGGCTTCACCAGGCACGGCTTCCACTGCTCCATCTGGGACGGACATGGCCTCCCGTCACCCTGGGGAGCCTGGATCACTGTCCGCCTCCTCCAGAGCTTGCCTGCAGAAAAGCAGATAAAAAGAAGGAAAAAAAATGAATTATTAATTCATGAGGACGTTGATTGAAATGCAGAAATTTGACCCGTCCATAGTTTTGACCTTGTTAAGATCAGGAAGACAGTCAGTTCAGAGCAGCTGGAGGAGTGAGAATGTGTAAAAGGATTTGTCTGTCAAGGTCAGATCTGGCCCTTTTTACCACTTGAGCTACAGTAGATCCTTAAATGAAAGCTGGCGTTCAAATGATGGCCAGCATGAATAAATGAAGGCCGGTCTCTAATAAAGGCCAGGTAGAAACATTGAGGAAGGTGAACAGAGTCATGTCATACTCACAGCACTTCAAAAACGAAAAAGTTGATGAAACTCAAAATCTGCAGGCACCAAACTTCCGTACAATTTAAATCAGTTCAGTCAGACAACTCACAACTGGAATGTTTTACTGCAGCAGGAGAGAAAAGTTACAGCTTATCGATAAGCAAACATCTTAAACCCCCCTGGAGTCTGCAGGTGGATGCTGGGGTGGTGATGCAGGGCAGCAATGGCATATAGGCAGAGCAGAGGGAGAGATGGGACATTTTGCAGCTTAAATAGACCGCCGAATTGGGTGTGTTTGTGTGTTTGGATTGGATGATTGTGGAGTGTGAGGCATGTCATGTGAAGTAGCTTGAAGACGTCGCTTCATTTTATCTTTACCACCAAAGCTTGTGAAGAGAGTCACTTTACAAACTCAACCACCTTTACAAGAAGTGCATGAAAACAGATCTGTAATGTCTTTCGCGACTCCTGGAGGGAAGTCTGATGATGCCATGATGATGTCATGTTGATTTTTATAACCAGCCAGCACATTAAGTTTCCAACCAGTGACTAAAACACACTGGACCCATGCCTCTTATGCAGCTTACAGGCAGCGGTCAACACAGTGACGACATGGACCAACAAGCCAAAGCTGGATTTACATGCACACTTTGACTGCACAGATTGTTGCCATGTGACGCCTCATATCAGCTTTTGTGAGGACGTGTGTGCCAATTAAAACTTTCTGCACGTACAACAATGATAAATCCTGGTTTAAACTCAGACAGCTTCGCCAAGTCGAGGCATCTGCTGCTTTAATTTGATCTTTTGTGAGTTTCCCGAATTCATGGAGATACAAAATCACAAAATTAACTTTAATTTCTTAAATTTTGCCTCCAGACTTTTTACTTCTATTAAGTTGATACCACTAGATAGCATCGTAATATTGACTTCCACTGAATGGCTTCTGTTTTGGTATAATTTCTACAACTGGATGCATTTTTCAAGGAATAAAGTCTGAATTCTTTTTTCCTTTTCTTCTGTATCAGTGTCATAATTTAACACATTCTGTTCTCTTTCCACTGCCTTTATCTATCGTGCAGTTCTAGGGCTTCATCATCCTCCCTGTAGCCTTTTTGAATATTCATATTTCTTTGTTGTGTTAAAATTGAACAAGCGACTGTCTTGGGTTAGAGGATATGAGGGTAGCAGTGCCCTTTACCAAATTCACTCTGCATTTTAACAAAGAGCCCCAGGGGAGGGATGTGAGAAAACTCTCAATTATCTGCTGTCTCAAAGTAAATGCATGTGGTTTCCATCCACCGCACCACCTAAAACAAATACTACATTCAGCAATAATGCAATGATAGCAATAATCATGGGACAAAATAGAAAAGTAGGTCTCAAAAAATCATAGCTTTGTACTATTAAAAATACATTTTGTAAAGCATTTCAGAAATTATTCAGATACAGTGTCTCTTACAGTATTCTTTTGAATGGAGACAATGTAAAATTGGTTAATGTACATCAATAAGGACATTCTTAGAGCACCAAACTTTTGTGGAGAGAGATTTATGTGATCTCCACTGTTGTTTTTGCCAAGCCATGTAAAACTCCGGGACACTATCAGGAATCGAGCTAAAGCCAGAAAGAAATTAGCTTAGCTTAGCTTAGCATAAAGACTGGAATCAGAGGGGAAATCAGCCAATCTGGCTCTGTCCGTGTTCAAAAATATACCTACCAACACCGAACTACAAGAAGCTGAAAACAAACCTCTGACATATGTCAAAAAACAAATGTTTTACCTAACAACCAGCAGACACAGAGCAACATTAGCCTTCATTTGTAGCCCAATAGTCTAATATTTAGTCTTTCTCTAGCTTTGTTTTCTCTCCACCAGCTGCTAAATGCTCCACTATGTTCAACATGTGCTAGGCAGGTAGTTTACAAATGACCTCTTTCAAATTATACATGGCCATTTGATCCATTGTTTACCTAAAATCATTTTTAGCTGGTGCTTAAAACAACAGAGCCTGGTGAAGTGAACGCATCAATAGCGTAGGTTGTGGCCTAATTGTGAAATGCCAAGCTAAATGCCTCTTTCACCCCTAATAAAAAGAATAATTTCTAATCAAAGTTCACCATCACCAACATCACGTCTGGGTGCTGCTTTGTTCCCTGGTCGCTTTGCAGTAGATGCTAGCGCCCACAGAAACCAGTCATCACCCTCCATTAAGACTCTCATGCTTCAGTGGTCTCCCTACAGGGGGCCATGGCAGTGTTTGGGGTTGAGCGGTGGGTGGCAGTGAGAGCTGCTGGGCAAAAGAAAAACCTGTGCCAGCTGTCACTATCAGTGTTTGGCTGGAGAACACACAATGCCATGATTATCTATGCACACAGGTTGGAAACATCCAGGAAAATAGCTGTGTTTTTACACCGCTTGATTGATAACAGCACCTTGCTGCTTCCAGGTATG
Source organism: Argyrosomus regius (assembly GCA_946959425.1). Lineage (NCBI taxonomy): Eukaryota > Metazoa > Chordata > Actinopteri > Sciaenidae > Argyrosomus > Argyrosomus regius. The sequence goes on along the minus strand of OX336899.1, from coordinate 6,798,250 downwards.
TTCATTTGCTTGAAATAACAAATCCAGCTCATTGCTATTCCTGGCTCAGGAACAGAAATTAGCTCCTCCAGGGAAGTTATGTCCTCGCAGCCAGCCTGGAGATAAAAAGAAACACAGGAAGGAAAGCGAGGAGGCCCTCTCTTCCTGTGGCCTACCTGCTGTTTCTCCATACTGGGAAAGGAATCCTTGTCGCCTGGGGACAGATTAAGGTTACCACAATAACTAAAGCCTGTATTGGTTTCATATCTACTATTTGCTCTTGTTGCCTCTGGCTGCTGCTCTTCTCAAGGACTTGTAGAGAGGAGAGTGCTCCCTGAGCCCCAGAGCACACACTCGTAATGGACCGCCAATCAATGGCCTGATCCTATGGAATTACATGCGAGGACATTATTATCCCGCTCTCAGTTGGTTTACGGCTATAATACCATCGTTTCTCACATCATAAAGCGTTTCTGGTTTCCACCATTACCGTAGGAGTGGCTGCGAGAGCTGAGCCACTGCCGACCCACAGCAGTGATAGATCACCCACAGCGATGAAAGTGTTATGGTGTTTAAGCTATGTAAAGAGGCTGCCATGCTGAAATTTCTTTGAAATGTAATGAAATAATAGTGATGCCTACATGAAGCGGTGTTAAAAAATTATGTTATTAATCTGGTTTTTCAAGTAATCTGTGTATGACAGCAAATACTTTGGGAAACCTGGTTGAGATTCTTGCCTTACTGCCATAAAACTATTTACTTCCTGTCTATAATACTTCCTATCCTTCAAATCCAATTCTTCCAACTTAGAACTCTCCAAGAAATCATCGGTTTAATGAGTGGGAGGATGAATATATTTACTAACCATACTTTGCTGTGCTATTTTGAGAACTTAAAAAGAGAGCAGTAGTAAGTCATGGCTGAATATTGTGAAGCCAAACCTTTGAACATTTGTGCCAACATGGACAAGAAGCCTTTGAAGTTCAGATAAAACGTGTAATTTTGAACATCTATTCCACACGAACTGCCTAAACTCCTTCTGCCGATGATTGAATGCTCCAGAACAGCTACTAAATGGACCTTGTGTTGATATTGATGTCCCAGCTAGGGCAACAACTAGCAATCATTTTATCGATTAATCGATTAGTTGATTGGTGAAAAATGTTGCGTACTGTTCCCCAAAGTCCAAGGTGATGTGCTAAAATGTCTTCTTTTGTCTGTTTTGATATTTTTTCTGATAAAATAACTACAAACAATTCACTGATTATCAAAATAGTTGCCACTAGTAGACAATTAGTTGATTAAACGATGCAGTACTATTCTCAACTCGATCAGCAGCGTCATCCTTCTCACATCATGATTCCTGTTACTGCAGTATGGCGACATCAAGGGGAACTCCTACTCTGAATACTACTCAGCCTGTGAGAACTGTGGAGTGCCCTCTGGGGCTCTGAAGGAGCTTTGTCTGAGAAAATAATCCCCATGACGTAAGGTCTTAAGGTTTTTGTAGTTCAATTTGGGCTCAGAGACTACATTTTTTAACATGTGTAACACATTTTGGGTGTGGAAGACATGGATATTCATCAGGCTGGTATAGGGTCTAATGAAAAGATGCTATTGTTTGCTTAATCAGAAGGTAGTGACCCATACTAGGGTCAAAAACATCCGGATATCTCAGCCTCTGCTGCTTCTGTTTGACCAACCTTTCATCAGTAAATGGAAGTCAGAGAATTGTAGATGTTCAAATTTCCACATTTCTGAGCACATGAATGACTTCTTGTTGTGCAGTAAGGGGGTTGCAGTAGCTAAGTACGTGATAACTTGTCTTGGAAACTGGAGGGTCGCGATTCAAGTCAGACCGTGTACGGAATGTGGCCTGCTCGCTGGGGAGGTGCCAGGTTGGACACAACTGAGATGCCCTGTTCGGGGACACCTCAACATGCACATGGTTGTTTTGATATCAAAACATGACATAAACTGACATACCTGCCAGCCCACAGGTGTGGGTGCACTCAGACCACGGTGACCAATCAGACAGCTGGCAGTTGACGGGACATTCCACAACACAGGAAGCATTCATTTGCCACTTCTTCTCCAGGCCAAGCTGAGAGAGAAAACAGGGTTTTATTCACTCAGCTGATCTCAAAGAAAAAGAAAACTCTAATGGGAAATGCTACACAGCCTACCTCTTTGCAGAACTTGAGGTCAACAGATTTGCTGTCGCTACGCACACAGTCCAGCATTCGTGTTTTGATGCCGTATCCGCACACTGCTCTGTCACTGAGCTGACAGGTACTCCAGTCTGCAGGGAGACGTTTCATCAGCGCAAAAACAACTCACAGAGTCATGCAGCCTCATGTACTACCAGCACCATATTTAATGTATCGAGTCTCACCGGTGATGTTGTAGGAGTAGTGGAAGCAGTTGCTGTTCAGTTTGCAGGGCTCTGTCTCTTTGGTCGGAGGACACACCTTCCCATCTCCAGGCTGGCGGAGCGGGTAAGCCGTCCTCTCCCGAGTACTGTTCCCACTGCATGGCTGAGGATGGCAGAAGATCATGACTTAATCATCAATACTGTTAGAGCATGTGCACACATGACAAGGAAAGCCTTTGTTAATGTCAAATGAAACACCGTGCCTGCACTGTATTTAAACATAATGTGTTCTCTGCTGCCTTGTGATGTGGAGTTTGAAGCATTACATGAAAAGAGCAATGTCTGCACACCGACTCCTCGCAGTCTCTTCATAAATTTTGCAGGGGTTGGTGATGGTATGGAATTCAACTTAAAAGTGAACATGCTTTACTGGTCTGAGAACACAAACACCATGAGAAGATCAGTTGATCAGTGGACTTTGAGTTTCTTTGGTTTTTGGTCTCCAGCAACTCTCCACCAAATATCTGGCTTTTTAGCTGTTACTATTACTTTTTTCCCCACAGAGTGCCAGTATAGTTGCCTCCGTCTTCACAGCTACAAACCATCATAATGCCAACTTGATAGGAGTTCATCTCCCAGGTTCAAAGTCACCTCTAATCCCAGCTATTGATGCTCTCTCCTCCCCATCCCTTTCCCCTTCTACTAGTGCATATTCCGCACAAGGCTCTGCTGGACTACTGATACTGAGTGGCATCACTGAAATAGCTCAATAGAACAGACACAGAGGAGAGAAGAGCAAGAGTGAGACTCTGCTTTGAAGCAGCGTCCCTGGGGGAAAAAAAAGAAGACTGATTTGTCTGGTTAGGTCTTCAATGCTACCTCATTCAAAGACTCTGACGTAGGCTAACTTTTTTATTGAAGAATGTATGTGTTTGTAATATTGAGATTATATGAAAGAGTTGTGAAAGTCAGATAAGGTAAAATGTCATTATCAGGACCACAGAATGATTTCAGTTCAATCTCTGCCGTTAGTGTGATAAATTTCATCACAAAAAAAACAATTTATTTTTTCCGTTACCAAGTTATTGTTTCTTAGATATCTAGTGGACTGGATGGTTGGGAGAAGAGAAAGAAAAGGAAACTAACAACAGAAGGCTTGCATCAATTTGATAACACTTCCCACGAATCGCTGACTAATTCTCCAGTCATGATAACACTCCCCATCTACTGTGATCTTGGCTTTCGTACTTTTGTTGCAGATAACTTCCCCTCTCTCTTTCCTTGTTTCCTATCTCTCGAGCAAAATTGCCCCAAAAATACCAACAGTTTGAGGAATATCTACCTCTTGTGTGAACATTAAGAGCTCTAAAGTGCAGTAGTGCGGTGACAGAGCGGGTAATGTGTCATTCTTACCAGTCGACATGGACTCCAGGATCCCCAGTCTGATAACACACAGTCCTCGGGGCATGGCAGTCGGCTGTTGCGAGCCCCCAGAGGCATCTCCTCTGGATCGCACAGGTAGTCCTCCACCAGCTCAGAGGGCCCGTCTATGGTGTTCAGCATACACCTGGGCACACATTGGTTCAAGTAAGTCTTCACAGCATCCCTTCTTTTAGAAGAGGGAGCATGTGTCCCTGGTGCTCACAATGGTCATTATTCAAGGCTTCAATGGCGAAACTTTCGTTCATTATTATTTTAACAGATAGATGAAGTCAGCAATGTTACGCATTCCATGTCTGCATAGAATTTAATATACACTAAAAGTGATTGAAACATCAATAGGCATATTTGTTTTTTTATAACCTTCCAAACTAATTTGGCACCAACTTTTATTGAGATCAAAGTTTATCTTCCAAAAAGAATACTGTCTCATGTTTAAAATGCTATGAAAACATCAGAGACACCACAGCTGCTGAGATCAGACTGCTCTGTTCCGGATGACCATGGAGGCTGACTTGCCTGGCTTATATGTTTCCCATCTTCAAAAACATCAGAGGAAATTTTCAAGTAAGTACTATTTTGATAAATCGGCCACATAAAATGAATAATTTCTCGCCTGAATAAATCACAAAACTAACTTTGGTGACACAACGACAGTTGTAGGACGAGCAAACAGTTTTGAGTCTGGCCGTCCTCCGTCATCATTGCTCTTTGATGCCAAGTGCATGCTGGGATACCCAAGTTAGTTTATCCTTGATCAGGTGGGCCAAGAACACTCCCAGACTTTGAACTGGAACTTGTGTGACTGGTGACATTGCAAAAACCCACGAGAACACAAGTACAGACACAAATGCAGTTTGAGAAAGGTGTCTTTCTTGTGTCTGGCTGGGGAGGCATCGTTTGACTCATCTTACCTGACTTTCCTGGTCTGAACACCTTCACCACAGTTATCCTTCAGGTCCACATTGCTGACCTTCCAAACACTCCAGGGCTCTGCCACCCAGACATACTGCCCACAGTCACTGAGGCAAGGCACCACCTCATAGACCTGACACAGAAACACCACAGTTACCTGTCTGATCTTGCACAGGAAATGCAATAAAAAAAGCATATAAACTGAATTGTGTATGTGTTGTTAAGCTCTGGAATTTATCTGCAGTCCTCAGCAGGAACATTTATTCAGATTAACACTGATTAGAAAAGAATTTACTTGAAAAAGGGGTAAAAAAAAAAACATAAAACAGTGTAATTACCTGAGCCTGTGGATGGAATCCATTCATCAAAGAAGAGAAAGGAGTAACAGAAAAAAGGTATTAAACATAAATCACATCCTTCCACATTTGTTGAAACATTAACAACACATTTTAAAGTGAGACCTCTCTCACCTGGTTGACATGGTCTAGTTTAGGACACGGTCTCCCACCATTGTAGGGTTTTTCTCTGAGCCACTTGGAGCGAACTTTGACTCCACTGCCGCAGGATTTGCTGCAACGTGACCAGTTGGACCACTCACTCAGTTTGCAGTCAGACGGACAAGGGATGATGCAAGCCTCCTCAATATACCCTGGAACCAATCACATAATAAGAGACAGGCTTCAATACAGATATATGATCCACTGCAGACAAGTAGAGACCGAAACTGTCAAAGACATGGCGGCAGTAAAAACAAATACAGTTCAGCATTTTGAAGAACGTGGTTATCATTTAAAATTCTATACTGTGACACTGCAAAATAACACTGATCCTTGAGTTACACCTATTCTACACTGTTACACTTTAATATGATTGCAAATCATAAATTGAGGGCAAATCGTGAATCAAGCTGAAAATGTGGGCAGATCTATGCTTTGTGAATCATGGCCAGTCCATGGTGCAGAATAGAGAAACCACCAGCAGGTCATGGTGGACATTTTCCAATGATTTTTACCTAGTCGGATAATGTGGTGCTACTGCTGATTTCCATGGCACAGGTAATCAACACTGATTGCTCTGAACAAGCAGATGTACAAAGGTGCTTCACATCTACCCACAAGTTAACTCTTTATGTGTGTCCATAAACACAGCTTCAACTGGAATAAGAAATTGTACAGCTGTTTCTCTCTCAAAGCTGTCAAGAGAAATTCTCTTATTTAGAAGTCTTGAAAAAACCCAAGACAGAAGTTCATTAATAAGTAACTGCAGGATGTCAAATTTACAGTATAAGAGTGTCCAAAGTATGATTTTTGACAATGTCTTGACCGCATATTGATCTAACCTGCTGTGAGTAGATGTAAGGAAGATGGGATCCTCGGTTTGATGGTTGGACAGAACTCTAAGGGAAACCGCTAGCATTGCTGCCAATCAGAAACTTTCCTCAGGCATGAAAGCATTCTCGCTGTTACTCAGTGGTACTGACTCAAGATCACCCATGCACTCCTTTTCCTGACCCCTGCTATAAACAAACCTAACATCACTGGTATCTAGATGTAGCCAGAGGCCAAATATCAATAAGAAAGAGCAAGCAATTACCATGTTACTCCCACAATACTCTTATATAAGGAAGCCAATCAAAGACTTCTAAATAAGAGAGAAAGCAAGCAGCAGCACCGACCCGGAGTCCAGTATCTTTTTACAGTTATAGCTGGTTACCATCAAGCAGCCCCATACTGGGAGGAAAGCTTTGACTCTGAGACGGGTTTCTCAATGAGCAAACACAGACACGCTCATTCCCCCCGAGTGCTTTGATGTGTTCTGTATTTTCCCTGGGCTAAGACGCTGAAGACGACAGCACTTTGATTCTTAATTCCCTTTTCTCCCTTTACTGGAATATACTGTGGAATGTTAATACAGCTCACCACAAAGTAGCCTGACAGATTTGGGCTGCTGGCATCAAATACACGCCCAAGTTCCCCATGATTGATTGTCGAATTTACACTGGAGGTTTAATAAAAGGACACGCTGATAACTGACCTTGAGCTATCTAAGAAGTTGATCGATCGTCAGGATTGTGTGATGGAAAACAATTGTTGTCAACTTTACATATTTCAGAGTTAATACATTAAAAGTTTTCTGCATAAAGCCTGCAGCATGACTAAAAATCAAATCACAGTGAAGAGAACTGGTAGTATCCTGCTGTGACTCATTCTAGGGTCTGTCAGCAAAATTGTTTTTTTGTCAACGCATTCCAAATTTACCCATATGAGCTACGCAACATAGATACATATGGTAATTTTGTGATCTGTCAACTTTATGGTTTCAGTAATTTAAGATTAGGATGAGGCCATCGACATTCTTTTTACCATGTGAGGCACCTGGACTTGCAAGATTACACCTAAATCTATCTTGGCAGGCTTCAAGCTATGAACCATAGTGGCTCAGACTAATCAGCATCTTATAAGGAACTATAGGCAGCTATGGTCTGAAGAACAATGGTAGTTCTTAAAGAGATTAGTATAGGTCCTTCTAGTATAGAATAGTAGAGAATATTTCTTCATTGAAAGAAGAGCAAAGAATGACACCGAAGGCTTTCCTTGATGGGAAAGATGATTTCACTTCTTCTCAACTGGCTTCCGTAAGAGTTTGATGATGTTATAAGATTCATTGATCTGATTGGCTGAAGTTAGTCCATGATAGAAGGTCACAGGCAGATGTAGATCTTGTAAAACTTGAGTTAACTAATAGATAAAAATGATTTGAGGTAAACTTCCTGGTTTTTCCAATAAAATTTTGATTTCTGCCTCTAAAAATTAAGTTAGAGCTAGAGTTAGGGTCAGTGGGTTATTTGAGTATGGAAAACTCACCATGGCTGTTACAGCGAGAGGTCTCCACTATGCGGTTGTCCTGGTCATAGCACACCATGGCCTGGTAACGATATCCTTGGCCACATTCCTTGATGTCGCCTTGGACCTTCATGCCCAGCTGACCCTCCATGCGTCCGCCCTCAGGTAGGACACAGTCGGACCAGTTGCCCACAGGTTGGGCGTTGTATTTGTTACATGGGCAGTACTGGGTCTCGCTCACGGGATACATCTGGTGGTTTTTACACTGGTCTCTCTTTTTGCTCTTGCCTGCAAAAAAACACATGATTTATAACTGATTAAAAGCTGCTCAGCTGTTTTTAGTAGAAGCGTGCTTGGACTGGGAATTCAGATTTAGAAAAGAACAGGGAGGCCTTGATGCCCCTCAGTCAACTACAAATAAAAAAGTTAAAATTTAAATGCAGTTTTTCACAACAACTGATCTTACTCTAAAGGTTGATGTAATCTGGAAGTTGGCTACAAGTTAAAGTCTGTCACTCACCAACTAGCATCCTCTTGCGGGTCCTGACGCCCACGCAATCGGCTGTGCAGGGGGAGAACTTGGACCAGCTGCTGAGCTGACAGTCTTCCTGGCAGGGCAGCTGGCAGGGCTGTGTGAGAGGCGGCATGGAGCTGGCAAACTTAAGACACTCTTCAACGTCTGCCTGCCCACCATCCTGCTTCCGGCATGAAACAGCTACAACGGGAAAGGGAGCAAATGGAGTTTTACGAGTATGGAGACAACTCATTTTGTGGGTTGTGGTCAACTTGCAAATCATGTGAATGTCAAATCAATGTGTCCACGGTGTTTCTACAATACAATTTCTCACTTCTAAGATGATGTTAGTCACCTGCTATCACTCAAACCAGTGTTAGCATACAGTGATGGAGCCAATCACCTACTGGAGACAGTTTTCATGTTTTTATCACTGTAGGAGTAACTACAGCCAGGCCAGTAGTCCTGCCTGCACTGATATGTATTCATTGCTACCTGCATGCTGTGTTCATACCTTCTACAGTGCCATGCTTCAAATTTCACTATAGAAGTGGTAGAAAAAGTTTCAGATCCTTTACTTACAGGTCTAGTGTACGACTTAGGGGATATATCGGTAGAATATATCAGAACTGTAATGCAGTATTCATAAGTATGTTTTCATTAGTGTACAATTATCTAAAAATAAGATTTGTTGTGTTTTTGTTACCTTGGAATGAGTCTTTTATATCTACAGAGGTTGTGCGTCCTCTGCCCTGTTGTGATGTTACTGCAGTAGCCCAGAACAAATAAACCAAACACTGGCTCTAGATAGGACATTTTTTGAGCTTTTTGCAGCCCTCATGCTAAGGTAGAGAAGGCGAGGCACCAGGGTTGCAATCAGCAACTACACTGCTAAATGCCACTAAATCCTAAAAAGTTTAGTAGTGGTTCACTCTCCACCTGTGAATATGTGTGCGGTCATCCAATCCAACAGACTTTCAACCTATTAGCCCACAGCAGTCAGCGGAGCAATACAACACTTAGAGCGGAGCTGCTAATGCTCTAATTGGTTTAAATGATCAGTGGGAGTCATACTGTTGCATATTTTAGTCCACATTGACTTGGATTGAGTTTTATCACTGTGTAACACACTGCTGGGAGGTTCAACGGCTAAAAATTGGCCTCAGCCAAACTGTTGCATCATCAAGAAAAAACAAAAAAACAAAAAAAAAGGTGATAATATGCAATCAATGAAAACACCAATAAAAACTTCCTCTCTTTTACCCACAACATTTACTGCACACACACACACACACACATGCACAGGCATCCATGGGAAATGTAAAATGGCCTGCAAGTTGTATTGAGTGAGTGGGTGAATAAGAGGCTTGTATTGAATTGTGTGTCTCTCCAGCTCAGAGTATACTGTTACAGGTAATGGTACATAATGACAAGAGCCTCCCAAGATGGAGGAGCAGGATGCTCATCATTGGAATCAGATAATGCCCCCTGTCTCTGAGACTTTAATAGGAGTCTGAGTGTGTGCGCTGATAACACTCGCCAGGCCACAGGCATAAGCGTTACACTCAGCAAGTCATCTTAAAGCAATACTACATGGTCTGTTTTGAGATTTTCTATAAAATAATCACCATAATAATCACATCACACAGCCTGTACATACATATTAACAATAAATACATTAATATAACCATGTATCTTTGTCAGTTTATGATGCTAGAGAGGTATCTATAGCATCATCGTTTGAAGTGTCAGGCCACTGACCAAGCTGCTGTATTTGATGACTTGGGAGTGAGAACAGGCTGCACATCTACATCCCTCTTCTCAGTCTCATATTTTTTACAGCTAGATGAAAGTTTTATGCAGACCCCAGGTACTGCTTTGAAGCCAACTCCCCTGTTCCAGGCTCTCGCAACAAGAGCATTTAGATGGAAAGATATGATCAATGGTTCCAGATCCCCACCGAAACCACATCTCAGCTCAGTCACATGCCTCTTCCTGATGACTGGTCATGGTCACGCTGTTCTTCCTGCTCTGTTTAACTAATGTGTTCATGTAGAGAAGAAAATATGATGTGAGTGTTTGTGTCGTCTGTGTGTGTGTGTGTAACTGTGGCTGTCCTTACCCCGAACCTGCATGCCCGGCCCACAGATCTCCTGAGCTCCGGGACTGTCCTGACGAACCGACCATGGAACCAGCTGACATCGCCGCCACTTATGGGTTTTCCATCTAAAACAGACGTATAAGAATCAGAGGTGTTTTGAACTTTGATGCAAGAGCGAGTCAGAGGTTGCTGGTTTAAATCCCTTTCAGCTTTGTTGCTGAATAACAAAGTATAAGTTTAGTCAGCCAACACCAGAGTTAATATTTGTCATCTAGGCTCTCCTCTTGTCACCCTCAACAAGGAAACATCACGCCAAGCATTGCAGGCAGTAGAGAGTGGTTATAATAAAGTCCCCCCTACAGGAACATAGACTCAATGCCTTGGGCTTATGAAATGCTATGAACAGCAGTAGTGGCAAATAACAGCTTTCAAATGAGCTGGGTATAATTAAAAGGGTGTAAGAGTGTGCCATGTAGGTGTAGTGTTATGTAATGTTTTAGAAGTGCAGTGTTCAGTCGGTGGAGTAATCATTTAATGCCAGTGGAACTCTACTGCTGGCCCTAAATTAGACATTTTTGATGTGGTTTTAGCTGCTAGTTAACACATTAAACCTGACATACTGTAAACAACTAATGTAGGGTAATGTTTACAGCTCATTTTAAATAATTGCATCAACTCCGTTAAAATAAATACTGAATTTAATTAACAAAAAAAACTGGAGATGATTATGGTGCTAAATGGACTACAGACCATTTAGCATTTAGAGATATTATAGCCATGAAAAATTACCCATAACGCCTACTTGGAAAATGAAACAAAGAGGTTGTCAGTGAGTAATATGTGCAGTTACCTGTATCCCTGACAGACAGATGGAGCCTCACACTCTCTCTCCTGACTCAGCACTTCAGGACAGTCTTGTCCCCCATTGGCTGGTGTCTGGATGACAATACGTTTCCTGTACTGCTTCTTCTTGGTGTTACCACCTAAACAAAGACACACATATATAGAAGTGCATTTAGCCAAAACAGAAGACAGATGGCCCAGATTTGAAAAGAAGAGATCTTTTGTCTGCTCTTGACTGTATTTCAATAAATCTGCCCATGCAATGAAGCCCAATTAGTCTTAATTATTTTGTATTGTAATCTATTTGCTCCCCCTCTGCTGATAGTCATCACTTCAAGGGGAGGCAAATACAATCAAGTGGAATATTGAATGCCATCTCCATCATCTGCTCTGTGGTGTCCAATACAACTCCACGGGTGGTGGAGGTTATTGACTTAACAGGAAGTCCACATCTATATCAGGACTATCATATCAGATTGCAGTTCTCACAATGCCCCAGAGTCCCAGTGCTCCCTGTTGGAGGATCATTTATTAAGGACTCACATCATACGGAAATAAAGAGCTTTGAGATAACAAAGGGCAAGAAATGCAGATGGCTGTGCTACATGCTTTATTGTGGATACTAATCCTGAACAGAATATTGCTTATCCCGCTCAAGGTCATGGCCTATCTCCTATCCAAGCATACATTAAGGCAAGGAGTGGTGTACCTTTGAAAGTATTTGCATCTTTTGCCTCCATGTCCATATGCTTTTAGGGCACAATAAATATCTTTATATGAATGGATAGAGGAGAGTGTCAGGGTTCTACGGATAAAGAAACCATGTTGACGAAACAGTAGCAGCTTATATTTCCTTACATTATGTGAATATACACCGCTGTAAAGCCAGGATGTACAGTATGCGTCACTATCATTCTGTTTGCACCGTAACCATAGATGTAGAGACAGCAATGACTGGATTACGTCTGATACTGAAGAAGAAACACGAGGCAACATATACAGTTATAAGGAGTGTCTTTTTCTGTGGTTTCTATGGGTTTTGATGAACAACCAAGATACCCCAGAGATTGTGCTGAATGCAGAAATGTGTGCTTGGTATCCATGGATTTTGCTTTGACTGTAAGGAGAAGAACAGGTGGGATTTTTGACACAAACTGGATCAATAGTGATTTCTTGTCAATGCATATGTGTGTAGAGTAAAGTATATCACAACCTTAAAGGACATTTCAACGTGACAGAAGCAGCTGGGGATGGAATCACCAATGACACTGTTAATAGAGCTACAAAGCGGGATGAAAAACACATGGATGCAGATAGAAAATAATGGAGTGATTAAAGGATTTGTTGAGCAGATGCCTCTGGGGAGAAACTATGCCAATACATAAAGTAAAACACAAGGGAATGACAGCCACACATATGTCTAACACTGAGGCTGAGACGAGCTCTCTTACTTAACACGCCTTACTTGCTTGGCAAATAGCTTCCAAATTAGCCAGCACCACCAGCTGTATTGTGGAGGCAACCCGCCCCCATGGAATTGGCAATGGCCTCTACTAACGCCATGAGAATATTTAGAAGCTTTATAAAATAATACCCAAGAGATCTTTTTGTGGAAAAAAATAAAGAGCTACCACCTCCGCCAATTTCCTGCAGGTAACTCTAAAATTTCCTCTTAGAAAAAGCTCAATTGAAAAACTATGATTCCATAACATTTATTAAACATGTAACAACTCAAATAGAATTTTTGGTATTTTGTCTCAGTGTTCATGATGATTTTATTGTCTGTCTGCTTGTGCTGAAATAATGATGAGCACATTTGGTATGCTTCGCTGATTGAGAAACACAGTCGTACAAAAGCTTTTTATGAATTCCCTCTCTCAACACTCACTGCAAAAGCCTCACTGTGTGAACTGAAGCCAACAAAAAGCCCGGACATACCTGCTTGACATGTTGATGGGCAGGGGCTCCAGTCGCTGTACGGGGTGACGATACAGTCTCTCTTGCATGGCAGTAAGCAGGGCCTGACGGTGTCTGGGCGCAGACTCTCCGGACACCTGCAAGTACATCATTGACATGCTCAGACACGCACACAGAGTACCCTTGAAATTCTGAGAGAGACCATTAGATCTGAAATGAAACAAAATCTATGAGGTTAAAGTCGAGAGCGTATCAATCATTTGTTATAACAATCCCTAAATACAACACACATTATATGTCAAGCTACTTCTAGAAGAAATGCAAGTCATTGAAAAGAAAACTGTATCTCTGTGAGGTAGGAGTGAGGAAAATAAGACAGAATAAAAGAAAATAATGGAAAAAAGATGGAGTGGAAGGATGTGAGGAGTAAGGAAGACAGGAAGGTGGAAAGATAGAAAGAAGGGAAAAGGAAAGAAAAAAGGATAGGGAGGAAGGAAAGTAGATTATTTTGCCTAAATTGCATTTAAGGGTAATGCATTTCTTCATGTAGTCTGGAGGACTTGCTAACGTTCTAGTGAAATGACAGAGCATCTTAACTTATCTGTCAACATGTGACACATTTACTAGTGAAACAGAACATGCCATCATTGTATATTTTCAAGATATATCATCTGAAGTGGTTGTGACTTAGCAAGCACGGAGATACTGGAGAACCACTGTGATGTGGGTTCACCTTCGCATCCATGTACGTAAGCAACATTTTTAGAACAAGGGACATTAATCAAAATGTCACCAAGCTTTTTATGGTGATCAACTTTTATCAGCTGACGTTGGAGCATACACTTCGATATTGCTCTGTTGACTCAATAAATGCGGATGTTAATATCTTCAAATTAAAGATGACATTAAAGATGAATTACAGACACCCACACTTTAACCCTCTGGTTTTAGTCTCATTTGAAATCCAGTGTGCTATACTACAGAGGCAAAAAGATTTTGAGACTCCAATATATATATAGACTGTACTTTATGTGTATTTTTAACATCAAAACCAGCTTATTTTAGAGTTATGGGTATCCGTATAGGTGCCGTACACAACAAAAGTCAGAAGACGAGTATTTTTGCACTCTCCAGATTTGATTTGACATTGCATCATCTGCAGTTTTTCCAGTACAAATGGAGCTGTCAACATTCTGCAATGGCAGAGTGAGAGGAAGGAGAGACAGGCTGCGAGCACAAAACTATTGTTGTGAGAAGGAGAATATCATTTGTTTATGGTAATTATCCTTCATGTCATAGTCATAGCCTAAAATGATGTTGAAAATGCTGCACACCACAACCGAAGCAGAAGATAGGATATGTAACATTTCTGCACTGAAATGCCTAAAAATGACTGTACCTACGGATATAGTTTCTTGAGTTGTGCAGTACCCCAAATGTTTCCAACAATGTTCAAACCCAGAGAAATCTATCATTTTATTCATGGTGCATTCAATTTGGTCAACTCGCTCTAGTTGCTTTTACTTCTGGGGAAACATGGAATATGTCAGAGAGAGAGAGGAAGGAAGTTGACGAATGTGACATGATGTAACATGAATAAAACTCACCAGATAGAGTCAAAGTCAGACAGTCACTGGCAATGGTCAATATTTAACAATGAAGAATACAACTCCCATGATCCCATGCTACTTCACAACATCACCAAATGATGTCTTTTGTTATTGCTTTGGTGTGAGAGACGCCCCTAGCAGCAGAAATGAAATATAGAAATTTGAAATATCACCTCGGGGACATTAGCATTGTCTAATGTTTTACATTATGCTATCACGGGCCTAAACTGTCTTGTCTCAGAATTGTTGGATGGATTATACTTTCTGAAAATAATTTCCTTGATAGGCCAAAGTCTGCATTTTCTTTCATCAGTAGTAATTTCCCTGGCTGCACTGAAACTTAACCCTTTCCCAAATCATAAATTCCCTTCAGTACAAAAATAGGGGTGTCGTCTTTTTTCTAGAGCCAACCAGGAAATTAGCTCTGCTGAGAAATCCCATGGCAGATCCCCAATTAAAATTTGGCAAGAAAAGAAGCTAACAGAGGCGTTATACATGCAATATTTTAGAACTCAATACATTTTTTACCATATTGGAACCGCACACCTAATTAATGTCCTAATACATTTGGATATTTTTGCCATTGTCTTTACTAGTGGCAGCTCTTACATCCTGGCCACAGCTGGCACTGCTGGTGAAAGCAAGTGCCCCTCTCTCCATTGATGTGAAAGTGTGTCCCAAGGCAGCAGGCTCACTGCTCAGCATGTAACAGTAGGTTTAGGAGTAAGCGCAGGAATAAAAAGTGATATTAATTTCCATACGCAGTAAGGGGGCTGGTGGGGTTTGCCTGTGTGGTGCTGCTGTGCTGCCAGAATAATGCTCCCGTTCTGTTGAATAAATAAATAGATAATTCATGTTCCCAGCAGATGCCTTCAGGGGGGAAACAGACCCTGATGCTTAAAACAGTTGGCCAGCAGCTCATCAGCTCATCAGCTAACACCTCTGCCAGACACCAGCAACAACAGACTAACCAGGAAAGTAAATGGCATAACACGCCGTGTGCAAACAAAGTCTGAAATCAAAAACAAAGGCTGTCTTTCACTTTTATAAATGAAAAGCATTAATAGTGAAGCACTGTTAATTATGTCACCACCTGAGGAGCTGTCAGTAAAGGTGAAGGAAAACTACACAGTCATGCTGTTTGGATTTGATGTGGATGGCATTCATCTACAGCCTTTAATCACCTGAAATCCACGTGTAAGGAATAATGTGGAGTCTTACTTTTTTGGAGGAACCTGGCCCACGTTGACCCGCACACAGATGACCTTGCGGGTTTGCATCCCCACTGAGCAGGAGGCATCGTCTCCACGTGCTCGCCCTGCAGATGTGTTGGTGGCCGGGATGGAGGAGTCCTCTATGCACTGCCCCCACGAGCCCGTCTGCCAGTGGTACACGGTGCACGGATGGTCGTTGCAGTTCCTCACCTCCTGTAGCGCACTGATGTTGGGACACTGGATTCCACCTGAGGATTTAACACAAACTAGAGTCTTAGCTGTACTACAGACGCAAACACGAAATCACATCAGGACAGGAAGACGAAGACGAAGAAAACTTGTTGGGTAGAACTTTTTACATTGGGGCAAAGACAGATCCAAAGGAGTCTGTTTGAAGTCTGTACTCAAGTCTGTTCTCTGTATCGAGTCCTTTCTGAGACATTTCTGCTACCTCATACTTGTCTCTGTCTTGTGGTTTGACTCACACATCATCTTTCTCATATTTCTTAGCTACATTTGAACCTCAGTCTTGATCCAGACTCAGTAAACACTCGGCAAACACAACGACCGAAAACTCGGTTTTCTCTATCCTCTCACTCTTCTGCAACTACATATTGCTACTTGTCACTTTGATCATGACGGTGACAATACCCTATAGAGTATATAAGCTACAATATAGCACATTTCTTGCAGATAGTTGAGAATATTAAAGATTCAAGATGAAACTGAGAGAATGGTGGGACTGAGAGAAAAAGGTGCAATTACAAATCTCTCTGCTACCTCAGCACTACAGACAGCATCATAGATTTATCAATACACAGTCTACTGATATTTCAGAGTCATGGTTGGGACCAGAGATTCTAATATATACAAACCTCAGCCAGATAAAGGACTGATGAGTCATGCAAAGTAATCTAACATATTCAACTAAACAGCCCCTATTAGGCGATGGAGGGGAAGGATGGCAGATTAACAAGTGGGAATGCATTTTGGTAATTTTGCTAACAAAAGGGATGTATCTCTCTTCAATCCATGTACTCATTGTGTTTACATAGAGTATATGCACGGTTAGTAAAAATGATTTTTTTGTCATAGCCAGACATGACAAGGACCCCACATTTACAGTCAAGGAAAAATATTCACCAAGAACTGCAATGCATCCTGGTACATGCCAACAGACCAGTTGGAATGGGAGTTCTAGCCAGGATGTACTGGCTTCCAGTGCCTTATTAAGTGATTTTAAAGTTTGGCTACTTATATTGTATATAAAGCTCTAAACAAACACATTATATATATCATTAAATGCCCCAGCACATATTCTGAGACTGTCTTCTAGTTATAACTATCCCCTCATCACTCAGAGATACTGAGGAGACACTCTCAAATGCCTTTTTTAAACAAATATAAAGGATATATTTGTTTAACTTTGCATATAAATAGAGTCTCTGAATAATTATTCTATGTAAAACCCACTGGATCTAGCCTTCTTTCACATTTTAATTTCTAATTAGACTGCATTGTTTTCATCCATATTAAGTTTTGTTATTTTATTCTTTGTTTCGCATTTACTCATTTAATTTTTATACATTGTTATTCCGGTTTTTACATATTTTCTGTGTAGAGGACATTGAGCTGCATTCAAAATATGTAAATAAAAGTATTATTACTGACTTCTTTTGCAAATGCTTTCTCAATAGTTTCTCATGAGAGCTTCAAATCAGGCGCTTGGTGTAACCCTAACCCCAAACCAAGCCAGAATAGAACTAGTATGATCCTTGAACTCAGGCTGGCTGTGGAGGAGTTTGACTGGTCGGATTATTGGATTGGCCACCGAAGCGTGCAGGTTGCTGTCTTTTTTTTCAGCATACCCTGCAGCCTGCACTACTCCAGCATAAATGCAACACCCTTGCTCAAATAAATGGGTTTTTGCTGCAGCGTCTGATTTCGTCTGAATCAGGCCTTATGAGTCTGTTATTTATTTATCTCTGCCCCAAACTTCAGATATTTTGGGGACCTCAACAAAAGTCAGATCACTCAAACTCGAACCCTGTCTAAATGTATGTAGGAATCAATGTATCTTTATCTAATATGTAAGGCACTGAAGTGGTTATAGTCTCTACTGAGTACAAAGACAAAGAGCACACTTCATAAACAGCAAAGTGAGCAGTGGAACACTCACATAAATATAAAACACCTGCTGTCTGGTGGGACTTTACTGGGAGAAGAATGACTGGGCTGTCTATAACAGAAATAGCTAGCCTGGCTAGACAAAGAAAAGAAAACCACCTTCAGAAAATCACTCTTCATGAACATAAAATCCAAAAAACAATTATAACTCAGTATGATGCTCAATTTAAGAATGATGCCTGTGGTGTAGTCAACCAAAGATAGAAGCAAAAAAATGGAAGTTGAACTTAACTACTTTAAAAACATTGCATGACTGCAGAGTAAGAGATAATTTGTTTGTTCCCTTTGAGACACATTGCATATTTATCAGGGTCTATTTCTCTCTTTGAGAAGAAGAGTATAAACCCAAAACTGCAGCAATGGCTAGGCAAACATGTTGAATCTACCTCTACAGTAATCTTAAATGATGGGAACATTTTCTCTGTCAAAGACCCAACACAATCACAGTGACAGAATACAGACTGGCTACCAGTAAGGTGTAAGGAGTCCTTGTGTAGTGCTATAAATTAGCTATTAGGTTTGATTTTCCCATGATTTGTTGGAAAACAAACAAGGCTGAGAGATGAAACAGAGTGTCTCTGGGGAGGACGACTGAGGATCGACAGAGATGAGGTGACCCAGGGGGCAGAATGTCTACACACAACCAGAAGCATGGACCCAGGTGGGGTGTGCACACCACGTGACCCTCTTCACCACGAAACCTTGCCATTAGCAGCCGCAATCACCTTGGGAGGAAAGAACCCCCTGCGAAAAAGGTCAGCCATTAGCGCCTCGGAAGGCATGGGACGACATCTTTCAGTCAGCGATGGAGCGTCTGAATTGGACGCGAGAAAGAGCCTCAGACAGAAGATATGGCTGACCTCTGTGTAACAGCACAGGGGTAATGTCCTTCACAGGGTCATTTATAAAAGATATTATTGGATTTCATCAGGGCGGTCATTTATCAAGCCTGGAGCTCATTAGCACATACAAGGACACACCATTATTGCTGCACAGGATAATTAAATAGTTAACTGATAAATATTTAAGTGTTACCAATTAAACTCAACATGTATTTGAAAAATGTTCAGCTCAAATGGCTACAGATTAGTCACCACATTTGCTGCCCAGACAACAATTCTTTAACAGTCTGCTGTTATTAACTCAACATTACCTTGTCAGCAGATAATGCGCCCTGTCATTCCCAATGTTTGTCTTGATCGGAATAATTAGCTCATACCAACACCAGCACAGGCTGCCTTCATATATTACTGTTCAGTGTGATTGTCTCAATGTGATTATGCCACCAGCGGTTCGCTGAAAACAGTCAGTAAGCTTCTCTATGGTACTCATATACAGTTCATTGTAACTCCTGACATGACTGTATATTAACTTAAAAAACGAATTGACATTTTTTATGTGTGGAGTCAGTGGTTTTTGCTCATTTTTACCTGATTTTGACACCTAATTTTATAAACGATGGCCAACTGTGGTCAATTTCATTTACCACACCCCACATCAACCTGTCTGGTTCCATAATCATTGGTCATCCATGTAAAACTGCAGCAGTGTCTGCCTCCTAAATGCTAGGGAAAGCTATAAACAGACTGCAGGCTGCATGCTGCATGGTCATCCCCCTGAAGCCCAGCATGCACAATGGAGCAGGAGTATCCATTCACAAGGTAATCCATTATGTATGAAGTGCCTCCTTATCCAGCATGGATGCTGCAGTTGCTGCTGTTGTTAATATGCCAGAGACAGCGTGTCACGCAATGTGGTCCAGAAGTCAGACCCAAGAGCTGTTAAAATGATAGCAGGGACGTAAAAGATAAAATTCTGATCTGCTGCCCAGCCCAGACACTATAACCGTCTGTGCAGCCTCCAGGTTTTTTTTTTTTTTAGGTTTAGTGAGAATGGCTCAGTTCTCACAGTGTGATCGGCAGCTTGAAGGGTTGGGTTTTAACCCAGAGGCACTCATTCAGTATTATTCCATCACCATTTAAATATCCACTACTCACCTTGGGGTTTGAACCACTTAATGTTAAGGAATACTCAACGCTACCACTAGTGTGTAAGAGCTTTTTTTTTCTTCTAAAAGCATAGGGATTTTGCTGGGCCAGCAAATCGACTGGAAGAGATTACATCAAGGTAGCCACATTTCTATTTCCCTCTAGTTAAACATATGGAGACTACATACTACATCAGCAAAACTCACTCGCTGTCATCTAAGAACATCTAATATAAATGTACCGAAGATTGGACGAACCGACGACAGCATGGAAGGACCTTGAACAGAAAAGGTATAAAGGCAAAGTCCTTGTGAATTGCATGAACAAATTGTACAATAAAGCTTAAAAAGAATAACCACTGCGCTTTAGTCTTGCAACAGTTCAGCTCATTATCCTTCAACTCTCTTACCCTGCATCACAGTAACCCATGCCACAACCTTTGCCGTCGCTGTAGAGGAGCACACAGAGCAATTCATTTCACTTTGACATTTTACTTGTGGTATAAGGAGGAGAGGCAAATTAGATATATGTAAAGAAATGGGTTTTGAGACCTGCACGACTTGCATGACTGTGGTACTAGACCAATATAGATTTGTGAATGTACAGTAGATGCTGATCTTTGTAGATGGCTAGGCCAGGATTAGGGGAATGGTTAGGGTTGACGGATTCCTAAGTGACTGAGAGGTCCACATGAGGTCCATATATTGGCAAGAATCTGTCTGTGCATGGGTTTAGATGTTCTTACCTTCTCCTGCGTTATAGGCAAGGATGGAGCGAGCTCTTGTCTGCTTTCCCTCAGTGTTTTTTCCAGAACAGGTATGGGAGCACAGAGACCAGGGGGTCCAAGGACTCAGGGCACAGTCCTTTGGGCAAGGCACCTCACAGATGGCTGGCATCGGCAGGATGGCATCACGGCAGAGCTGCCTCTCTACGTACTGACCTGCATGGACAAAAGCACATTTAGCGTATTCAAAATGTGTTGAAAGACAAATAAATACGTCAATGAAGATGTTGGAGCAACCAGTATTAATGGTTTGCCAAGGTTTGTTTGAGGAATGGACCAATATTCCATCCGTGTGAACAGACCCCATCTTGACCTATTATTGGGTCACTTCCCATTAATAGAAATCATTAAATAAAAGTGCATTATTAAAAAGCAAACTGTACATATATTGCAGTTGAGATTTGCGAACACATTTATTTGTATTTATGCTCAAAACAGAACAAACTAAACCAAAGACAACATAAAAATCACGCAAAAATGTTCATGTTTTTTATAAATGAATGAAAGGTTTACAAGAATAAAATGAATACGTGTACTGGTGACTGGTAACAGGCTCTACACTAAGCAGAAATATGTTAATTTCAAAATCTATGTGTCTGAGCAGAGTGTGTATCTTCCGCATGAATTCTCTTTGGAAAAGAGGCTGCAAAGCACCGTTTGTATCCATTGAAAATGGACCCACACATACTTTGTACAGGTAGAAGGTAGGTGTAAAGGTAGAAAAGCTGAAGCAGTCTTTGTAATATGTCAACCAAGTCCAAAATGTGTTCGCATACTTTTCCAATCACTGCAATACATAAATGACATAGTCTTGACCCTTATGAATAAATTTCACATGTTTAATACATAATGGACAACATTAATACTTCAACACAGTCCACTCTGACATAGGTCAGTGAATGAAATGGGGCTGATTTAGAGAGACTTACAGCTGGAGTGGCTCAGATCTACTGCTGAAACCTTCATGTGTTGCAGAGCCATGAAGTTCTTCAATACAGATAGTCCTAAATAACTTAAGGGGAATGGATGTCTGAGAATGCTTACTATATACTTTCAATGATTTGTTTTTGGAGGGGTGGGGAGAGCTGCGATGCTGAAGTAACCAATATTGATGCAGATCTGCAGGCTGACCTCACTCTCTGCACTCCCCTCATCCCATTCTGTCCCAGCCCGAGGTGTCGCTGAAGGACTGTATCTGCGAAAATCTCATTGTGAAGGGCTAGAAGAATGGCAACTAGTGATACGCCTGGGACCCCAGGGAAAAAACAGATCCATTTTCATCAGAGGGAGACAACAAGAGATCAATAAGAGGCCAGTCAAGAGAAACTCTGAGGGATGCCACATGGTCGTGGGGGTGGGGGTCTGGGTGGGATGGTGATGGAGGATGTATGGAGCCTTGACAGGGGTAATAGAAGACTTCCATGTGACAGATGCTGGAGGAAATCATTAAAGTGTCTGTATGGCACTGATGGCTTTCATGATGTCCTTTTGTTGGATCACTGCAAGAGTTGACTGTTTTGATAATGAAACATCCTATCTTCGACGCTGGTTAACACAAACCAACACGTACATACAGTATAGCTAGAAAAGTAACCATTAATGTTTTAAGTCCATCCAACTCTTTGGTCCAATGTATATCTTACTCTGGACAGTCAGTCATGAAATATGGTGCATGCTCGGGGTTCCCAGGGGATGATTCCTAGTGTTAACAGTGTTCCTGTTGTATATAAGATACATCAAAATTGAATAGACAAAAGTGACATGACATTTGCTGAGCACATTCCTGCTCCTCAGAGCATTGACCCTTCCCATTTTAGGCCCATTCTTTGTCCTGGCAAATCACCACAAAACCTTTAGAGATAAGGTTGACAAGGTTAGTTGGGTCAAGGTGGATGGTTAGGCCAAAAGAGTGCATGACTTTGACAGGAGATGCCATGGTGCGCATCGGACACCTTTGTTGGCTCTCTGTTGAGTCAAGTCTAACCGGCCGTTGCATATTTATTGCTAACTTGACCTCAGAGCCCTGCTTATCTCGAATGAGGTACCTACAGTGTCATATTTTTAACCACTGAAGCAAGCAGCAGTAATTGACAAGTTGGGGGTGAGAATGTGACACAAATGAAGCACAGCTTTGGTGGGTTTCCTTGACAATGGTGGTGTCAAATGATCCATTTTGTAAATCTATTGGGAGGTTAGGTAAGATACATTCTAGGAACAGGCTGAATTATTACCACAGACAGAGTAACATAAATTGTGTCACTTTTTGGTAAATGAATGACTTGCAGTGTAAATGAAAGTCGTATCAAAAGAGGCCTCGTAGCATAGCAGGGAGGAAGAGTTTCGTAGAAAGCACCTTCCTCTCCTGTTCTGCAAGGTGTTCAAAATCATTCTGCTAAACTCACAGATCTGAGGAGCTGAAGTGATATCAGTTCGCCCCGAAGCTCAGCAAGCAATTGAAGCGATCAAAGGGAAAATTTTCTTTTTTAACATTGCACGCATCAGACAAGTCAAACCGCTGTCTGAACCGCTGTTGATGGAAACATACCAGACGGAGGCTGACGTCTCCTCTATTCAATTCTGCCACATCCGGGGAAAATTGCCTCTCACGCAGTCAGAGGTAATGGGGAAGAAAGGCAGAGTAAATCCAAGCTGACTGTGTGGAGCAGGCTGTGTTAATCTAATTTACCAATAAGTCTGATTCAACAGGGTACTATAAAAGGAAGCTCACACCTCTTTAGCTGAGTGCCTTTTAGAAGATGGAAGATGAAGTAGAAAGAAAGAAAGATGAAGATGAGGTCACCTTGAGTTTTCCTTTTAAGGCTGGGACTGAAACTACTTACCTGGATGTATTCAACGGTCATTTAAATGGATACAGATAATTAAGAGTGCCCTATGGAATATAGCGACAGAGGAGAGCAGGTAAAGATGGATTGTTAAAGGATGAGTGATTCTATAGGAGATTTCCCCTTCATCTAAAAATGCCACATTCTATAGTGATGTTAACTGAAAGAAAATCATGTTTCTCTTATGTACAAAAATTTTCTTCAGTAGAATCATATAGATTTTTGAATGGTTTACTGGTACTTTTTGGGTCTGAAGTGACTAATGGAGACAGGACGTTTTGAAACTGGTATTGAGCGAGAGTGTTGTAGCAGCAGCAGCACCAAAACCTGAACTCTTGAGGTGTAAATCGGTCACATCTGCAGAAAGAGGCATCAGGGTCAAATCCTGGCTGGAGTTTTGGGATTTCCAACACTTACAGGATATATGGTGTACTTATACAGCTCTACAGTAGGTGTTGTAAACATTATTCAGACACACCTGCTACAGCTAAAGCTACAGCCTCATCCCCATCAATGACAAAACCTACAGTGCTAGAAAAAACGACAGCCAAAGAAAAAGGTATAGCCATATACACAGCTCCAGCCACAGCTTTAACCATAGTTGTAGCCATAGCCGCAATCCCCAGCCAGTTACAGTTGTGCAGGTCAGAGCCAAAGGGTGTAAAGGTTTAGCTCCATCTGATCAGTAGAAATGTGTTAGAATAGAATAGAATAGAATAGAATATACTTTATTAATCCCTTGCGGGAAATTCTTTCGTCACAGCGCTCCAGTGTACAAAGGTAACGAATATTATAGCAGCTTAAAAATTGCAAAGTTAAAAACTATAAGAATAAATAAGAATAAACCTAAGAATAAAATTACAAAGTTAAAAGAATACGAATAAAATAAGAATAAATTTACAAAGTTAAAAATTTCAAAGTTAAAAATAAGAATATAAGAATAAACCTCAAAATTTGCCCCTCCCCCTCCCCCCATATTAACAATATATACAGAGGAAATATAAGCCTATTTATCATACAGAAGAATTGAATTGAATTGTTTGTTGTGTTTCACTTTGATCGTGTGAAATATGAGGTCCGCTTGTCCTAATTTTTTGTTGTTGTTGTTGTAATTAAACGTCTAGATTCAAGCGCAGACAGAATATTAGCCGGGCTCTGTTCTATTAGCTTTAACATTCAGCAGTTTCTTCTTTTATTCCGAACTGATTAGAACACTAAACAGCATGTTCAACATGTCGGCTTCACTATAGACTTACTGTAAATCTTAACATTAAAAATGTGAAAACAATAATACAGTTCTCAGCCACATTGATGCGTCCTGCTGCTTCGTAATGAATTATCTTTCAAGGACAGTTCTCGTCTAATTTTTCAGGGGAACGCGAGTAAAGATAATTAGTTGTAGAGAACAAGTCAGTTTGCGATGAGGAAGATGGTAATTGCTGCCACTGCAACAACACGGAGCAGTGCAGCCTGTGAATGGGGACCTTGATTATGAGTATGATATGGAAACTGATGAACAACCCCCATCTCTTTCTCACTCTCTCTTCCTCTCTCTCATTCTCCCCAGAGCCCTCATTAGCAGCTACTGTGTTATGGTTCAGGAATCTACCCATAACAGGCATACCCCCCCTTAACACACACACACACACACACACACACACACACACACACACACACACACACACACGAACACAATACACATACACACACCATTTTGGTGGGAGAAAATGAAGAAGAAAGATTGGATGAAATTATATTATTCAGGTCATAATTATTCATTAATGAAAAAAACAGTTTTTTTTAGGTTTCTGACTTAAGGACTGATATAAAAACAAAGCTGTAAACATCACTCACATCTCTAACTGCTGTCTTGTACCAGCTTATATCACCTTTACTGTTGACTTTTCAGGCCGTTCTGTCCTTGGTTTTCTCTCTTTTCTCCCCCCATTTGTTTTGTTTTTCTGTCCTTTCACTCGGCATTTCGCCTGCAGGTCACATAGTCTAAACCTTACATTGCACCCCTGCAAAAACAATCAAATTAAAAATGTATCGGAACAATTCTCTCAAGGTGTTTTAGCTTCTGCAGCTTACAATAACAAATGTTTGCTTTTCCTCAGACAGCCGCAGAGAATATGTGAGGGCGCTGGAAGTCAGCGTTTAAAATCCCTTTGATTTTGGCAAATTTCATTCTGATTCACAAAAATGAACAGGAAAATCAAAGACTGAAAATATTTCCCACAATCCTGGTTGCTTCCTCTTCCCACCTTTCCCTGATCACAAGAAGCATGTGTTATTTTTCAGAACATGTTATTCCTTTCACTGCTTTTCCCAGAAGTTTGAACATTTGAGCCTCATTCATACTAGATGTACAAAGGTCCAGCAGATTTCACTTTTAATTGGACCCAGTGGCTTTTTATGCATAATGCAGTTTAAAGGCTGTTTACTGCATCTACTTATGGTAAATACATCATCCCAAACTTGGAATGCTGATTTATCATTGTGTACATGGCACCCATGATCATTATGGATGGTTTTCAGTAATTCTGCCCGTTGATCCCATGAAATTTTTGTTTTTTGCCACTGGTAATAAATCTGCCCCTTCAGAAAAAAAAACTGAGATAAAGGTTTAAATTTTTGGCATATTGGCATAATTAAAAGTCTGCCAAATTAGCTCTTAGCAGTTCCTGTTTTGGTGTACCCATGGATGTTCAGACAACTATCACTGGATTACTCTGATTCTGTTCTGTAGTTATGAGTGGAACGGAGCAAACTACAATAACTAGAACACAGTACAGTTAACAGTTAAGTAACAGTATCTTTATCTCAAATCTCTCTCACGAACCCAACAAAAACTTTGCCATCGATTCTTTCAATGAAGAAATGCTCTGCGGTTCTGTTATAACTGATGCTAGCAGCACTTATGCTAACCTAATTAGCAGCTTTTAGCAGCCTGTTATCACACATCTAACCATGGCCCTAGCTCATGCTGTAGCTGCCAGTAGCTCCTCACAGGACGCTGATTGGTCCAGGACCACTTTGTTTGGACACAAGCACATAGCCCGAAACTTGGCAAAATGAATTGTCGTGTGATTTTGTGAGCATAGATGCTTATAGCAGCAGCAGATTTGCAATGCTGGTGAAATCTGTATCTGGAACATTACTACAACAACTGCAGACTACTAAATCCGGCACCTTAGAGCCAATTGATCCAAACACTGAAGGTCCTTATTGAATTATTGAAGTAGAAGGAGACAAGCCAATAGTTCGAAGCTTGGCAAGATAGATTCTTGAGTGATCTCATGATCTCGCTAGTCTATGCCTCTCAAGGTTAATATTGAGGGTCCTGGGTCAGTTCTGAATCAGTTGACAGGTGGAATGGACAGATAGAAACAAAACTGAATGTGTAGTAAGTCAGCCTTTGTGTGAACTGTGACTTGATGTCTGAGAGAAAATTTGGACTCCAGACCAGTTGGTACTGTAACTACTACTTGAAAATGAAGTTGTCAGAGTGCATTTTTCTCCTTGTCCCATGAGTTAAACTCTGGGAGTGATGGATCTAAAACAAAAAAAATTTTAAAAGAGGGAGGGAGGTTTTTTGGGGGGGGGGGGTTTTAAAAAAAGAAACCCTCGCACTTTCCATCAGATGTTAGAAATGTTTGTTATTTGCGGAATAAAGCAAATTTACGCTACTTTTTTCTTTTAATTTTTTTTAAAAAAAAAATGAGTTTTTTTTTTAGGGAAGCTTTGCTACCGTCTTGCCTTCTTTCCATGTGAAGGAACTGGAAGTTTATGAGACTTTCAAAGTAGCTTCACAAACACTGTGAGTAGGTGTGCAAGACGAGAGAAGGGAACCGCTTTTTATACCATGGAGAACTAATGCTAAACAGTGTTAGAGGTGCTATTGCCCAGAAATGTATTGGTCTGCCCGCTGTTTCCCAGGTATAGTGAGGTATGAACCAGAAAACAGCTGCTTAGTCCTTGGGTCAGAGGGTGTGTGAGTGTGTGATAGAAAGAGAGCGCCCTCAGGCAGTGCCAACACTGTTTTCCTGGTGCCTTACATTTGCTTCCAGCCCAGTTTTGGCCAGTCGCCTGTGCTGCAACCCAAGGGAAAGCAGCTCTACACACACACACAGAAACACAATGAAATTGCTTAGAATAGCGCAAACAATAGAGGAATATCTTCCTACAACAAATACAGTAATTACAATGTCGGGCGGTTAGCCAAGGCTATAGGGCCCACAGTTTGGCGGTTCAAAGAGAGGCCAAGCAACTCTGCAGCAATCAGAGCTGAGTAAACTGACAACACATTGAACACAACCTCCGAACAAAGCAGAAACAGCTCCAGTTATCTGGTAATTAGCTCATGAGTTCAACAGAGCTACTTCATGATGGCTGCTACAATTATTGTTCCAAACATCTGTGACTGCCTCAAACTGAAAAAGGAACAAGCTCATTGCAGAGCATGACGTGCGTCACACACACCCACGCTTGTTGCTTTCCATGTGAGCCTCGCACCGGCTTCGACACAACGTGTCTCATCATGAGTTGATGCACGTCAACACATTAAGATTTGATGCTGTCCAATTTTTTCCCGCATCAAAATGTGTCATCTCTTCCGATAATTTTATCACATTCACTCAGAACATCTCACCTACCGTACTGTGTCTGCCTCACCTGTCTGTGTGACGGGCCCAGTGTGTGCTACAGACATCAACTGATGCCCGTCAAATTAGGCAACACTGTCGACCTGATTTACGAAGAAAATGACATTGTGCCAGCGTGCATTGGGTTTACAGCCACAATCTGTGGGTGTAAGTGCAAGTAATCAAGTAATCAAACTGGCATTTAACGGGTTAAAATCCTCAAAATGATTTAATGTTTGGTAGTTTTGAGCAGGGCTGAATTTGTTTAAGAGATTTTTGAACCAAAGGTGCTTTTGGTACCAGGTTGCTCCCAGACCTAAAGAGTTTCTTTAAGATAAAATGTGTCTACTCACCATCACTGTTGACACACTGCACTTGTGGGTTCTGGGTTCCTGGTCCACACTCCTTCTCATTATCAGGGATGCACTCCTCCAGTTTAACCACCAGCCAGTCGTAGCAGCTGGGATCTTCGCACGGTATTGCCTCCACCAGGTGGGGGCAGTTGCCCGTCCCGCCAGTCGGCTCATTGACGATCTTCCTCTTCCTCAGTTTGAAGCCTATCGGGGAACAACAGGAATCTAATGAAGTAAATGAACACAAAACAGCTCCACGCTAATCAACCACAGTTCCCCCCCTCTGTGATCTGCTCAGCTGAAACTTGCTGCAATTTGACAGAATCTAATGTGCAACTGTAAGCACATTAACTTCACTCTACGGTCACAGTGTGCCTTTGATGATAACCGTAATATTACATTGAACGTGACAGTCCATTAGGCCTAAAGTTGACAGAATATCCAAGAAGAACTTCAGATAATGACTGTTTTTATTCTTCTCTCATTACAGTAGCTTTTATCCAAAGTGACTAATGCATGTAGGAATCCATTAATTAAACTGGGGTTTGTTCTCATGTGTGTGTCGTTTCCTCTGCTCAAGGGCATGGGATTCCATGACACAGGTCCTGGGAAGCGGGGGGATGTTAACTCCAGCCCAGCCAAGGTCACCCACCCCCTAATCCACACTCCTGCTCCAGCCCGATAAGGCAGCAGAGCCCTGGAGTGCCTGCAGGACTCAGGTGGAGACAGCAGAATCTCCCCTTTTCTATTTCATTTTTGTCTCTCTCAAAACCTTTATTTAATCAGGCAGGTCAGCAGAACATGCACCGCCATGTGTCTAGACCCATTGATGGAGGTTTTATCTGGTTGGGGGGGGGGGGGTTGGGGGACGGATGTATGAAGGAAGATGAGACTTGGGGTGCAGGGAATTCAATTCTATCAGGCATCACTCACATGCTATCTGTAGGGTGTATTATGAATGGCATGGCTGTAAGATAGCAGCGCTCTCAGAGCGAGAGGCTTCATTTTGAGTGAAGACACACGTACATGTAGACAGTCATATGTGATGACAAATGTTTAATGTTTACATTTTGAAAATTACAATTTTTAAATCCCAAGAGTCAGTTTTTGTCTTACATCATGAACAGTGGTAAAGCTGTATGAGATGAAAGAATTATTTCTATATTATATATATACTGTATCAACTGTATATACTGTATATATCAACTGTATCAGTTGTACCACTTTTATCTGGATTATCAGAAAATGCTCGCTTTGTTATCTGTACATACTTTTTCTTCATAGTTTTGGGCGAATGTGTGTGCAAACAGTGGTGTAATTATACATCCAGCAGACAAACATTAGTATTAATTTGAGGTTGTTTTTCTAGCCAACTGAAGCCCAGTGTTCACTGTTCTTGTAGCTGTGTTTGGTCTCCATCAAGTCCTTAAGGGCAAAGATTCTTCAGCTCCCTACAGTTTATATTCACCAGCTAACTGCGGGAAACAAGACAGATGATTGCGGCGTGAGTGAACCAAAACAATTAGCTAAGATGCTAAATGAACACTGCAGAGCTGGGTGTTAACTCTCTCGGGGTTTTATCTCAATGAGCAACAACTTTTACGTCATGTGTAAACATTTAATCCACTTTAATATAAATGTATTGATTCAGTATGTGCAGTTTAAATGTATATTGTATTATTTTAAGCTAATCGGAAGCTAAACATTAGCTTGACCAACTACAGCATAGACATATGAAGTCATTACTGAGCAAAAGTTATTTGAAACGGACAGCTGGGGGCTGTTAAGAGTAAATATAATACCTCACAATAAACAAGCAAATTTGGCATTTTATGTACATTTCATGCATAAACGCAATAAGTTGTGCGTGTTTATGCTTGATAAAAACTTTTATTTTAATACTATGCATGCCGTGGTGGCCTCGAGTTAGAATTATGCAGAGGAAGAACTTAATGGATGTGGAATATTGTTCAGAGACAATGCAATTTGAGATTATTCAGCCCTAACTGTCATTCAGATACTAGAAAGGTGTGCATTCCTCTTCAGTAGATCATAACGTACAAATTAGCTTTCAGCAAACAAATGATGTCCATGTTCTATGTCAGGACGATACAAAGATTTGAAACCGAGATGACACATTTTGAGTCCATAGATTTCTGGATAATGAGATCCAGGGTACACACACTTGAAAACGTGTGCATGTGTGTGTCCGTGTTCACTTTCCATTATGTACAGTAGACGACAGCAAGAGCAGACGTAGCGTAGTGAGCAAACGAGCGAGGGGGAGCGGATCCATCATTAAGATGCATGGAGGAGAATTTCCAACTGTCCCTTTCATTTGAGGCGCTTCATTAAGGCAGAGTCAACAGGCATTAGTCATGCAGACGCCGCTGTTCCAGGGATAATTAAGGGCAGAAGCAGCGCCTGCGTCAACCCCACTGATGGAGTAGCACAACCTGCCACAACAAGCAACAAATAGGCAGAGGACATGATGATGTTTTGGCACTTTAGGTATGCCCTCCAATGTCAAAAAGCCAGAATTTGATACTAATATTAAGTTTAATACCTACTGATTAACACTAATATGATGCCAGAATAACAGTGTGACACGCTTTGTTAAGTTGCATAGGTAGATGGTTGACATGCACACAATATAAACAATATGCAGTATGTTCAGTATGAACAATAGAGTCTGACAGCCCACTCCCCTAAAAACTCAGAGGGGTTTGTTAGCTTAACTCACCACATGCTATCGTCTTAGTACCAAGAGTCAGAGAGACAGGAAAGACAATACGTCCCTCTGAGAAAACAAGTGTCAACACAGCAAGTGGCAGCTCAACAGCTTCCACCATAACTGTAGAGAATGGCTGTGGAAAAACAACGTAGCAAGACAAACTGTGGGGGATGAACAGAGTACCACACATTAAAGCGCATACTCCGAATATCACGCAGCCCTACTTCACTGCAGTTTTCATCTTATTTTGGTATGTGTCACTGTCAACTGTGAATTATTTGCTTCATGGAACCAGTTTGTCAACCAGTTACCAACCTACTGTTTATGCAAATCCATTTGTGTGTTAGCAGTCTTTGTGCTAAGATACACAAAACATGTCCTTGACCTAGAGAGAGATGAAATTGATGAAATTTAAAGCTGCAACGCATCGTATGCCAGTGTGGTAACGTCACCACAGACACTACATTTAAGAAATCTACTATATACTGGAAGTACAGAAAGATTTACCAAGTGTTGATGAGCTTAACAGCATTGCAGGAACTCTGGCAAGGGCTTGAATGTAATGGACATCCATTTGTATGTAAAAGGTTTAACATAGGAAAAGCCTCAAGTAAGAAGCTGAGGTTGTGTTCATGCAAAAGGAAATGTTGGTATTCATTTGGTATGAAATCACACTTGCGTCTGTGCTTTGTTTCAAGAAAACAATGCCCCAAGTCTGTTGTGCCCACAGAGTTCTGTTGTGTTACCTTTTCTGGCTGCCTGGTCCTGACAGTTCTCATAGGTGCAGGGTCCCCAGGCTCCCCACGAAGACACCTCACACTCAACGGGACAGCTGATGTGGCAGAGTTGGGTGGTGTTCAGAGGGATACCCAGACACAGATCGCTGTCCATTGGACGCAATGCTACGGAGACAGAGCGAAAAGGGCGCACTGTAAGAATGATGTTATGTGGTGAAAAATCACGACAGCAAAATGTAATTGGAAAAATTAACATAGTGTATGAAAACACACAATTTGAAGGTGTTCAGAGAGACAGAGAAAACACGCTTAGGGGATGAACACAGGTTGCTGAGACGGTGGAGTTTGTAAGTTTTGTGACATCTGTATAGTTTAACGGAACAAACCACATAACAACCACAGAAAAAAGGCAGAAGTTTGTGTTTTAGATGTCCAATGGCACTGTCCTCAGAACCCCATATCCCCCCTAGAAACAAGTCCTTTCAGCTAAAAAATCAAAGCCATGAAATGCAAACACTCTTTCATTCACAGCACCCCTGAAAACCCCAAATCTTGCAACACCAGACAACTTTGAAACAACAAAGCTTGTTTTATTTTTATTTTTCCCAGCACAGCAGGCCAGTCTTCCATTTGGCCTGATTCTCAGCGGACCTCAGCTCCAAACAGCTGTAGGTGACTCTCTGCAAGGTCGGCAGGCTGATGAATCATTCTCGCCGTGCCACAACAGGACTGAGCCTCATTCACATGCAAATTGCCTCCGCTTGGCAAAAGGTGCGTCCTTTAATAGTGTCGCTTAAGTGTGCATACATGTGGCATGCCCTTGAGTGTGCGTGAAACAGAAGAACAGGTGATATGTTGAATGGAGCGATGTAATTAGATGTCATTTCCTCCGCATCAATATCAAATCATTTTCTAATTCTTTGACATCATTTGATGTGTATTTTTCCACAGCTGCTAAACACTTGAGTTTGTGTAGAGAACAATTCAACTTGAATTTGCCAATATGGGACTAATTTTAATGGATACTGCCTCCAACAGGGAGTCCAATGGAACCTGTATGATTCTTATGAAACAGGAGTGTTAACATTAAATGTTATATTACAACCTAATGGTCATTTTTATACATAAGACTATTCGTTGGACCAAATGTATGATGGATATTTTCCCAAATATGAGCCAACTACAGTCTCAGTTGCATGTTGTGTTTAGACATTTGGGTATTTTACACGAGAACTGAATGTTTGATATTGAGACTGGCTTTGGGAGTAAAAGTAAAGAGACTGTAGTCGGGCAAGCATCATGGAAAAAAAAATCACAAGTCTGCAAAAATTCCTAGCAAATTAAATTTTAAAAAGACATCTACCTTCTGGCTGCAGACCTGTGGTGAACCTTCAGAAAAAGATTATTATTTTTCCACTTTCTGCACCCTGCTGTCCATTCCATGAATCATTTCTGTCATGCCCCACTGTGACTGGCACAGCTGTACTACACAAGGTATAAGGACTGTAATGTGACTGGCTGAGAAGACAGTGATTAATTAATCACACTCCCCTGAATACTCTTCTACGGCCCTACCCGTTTGTGCCTTTTGCACTGCTTCTATATGAGCGGGGGCCTTTGAGATCACCAAAGTCATTAATGTACGCTTATTACCCTGGGGACCATAAATGTAGAACATTTTATGGCATTTCATCCAATAGTTTTTGAGATATTTCAGTCAGGACCAATCAATCGACGCAGCCATCCTTAGAACCACCGCAACGCTACAAATTTTGACAAGGAAGTCAAATCCACTTAGATCGGCCAGTCAAACGCGGGTTCATGGGAAATGCTGTTAATATTGGCAGAGTATATCAAATCTAAGTGCTAGCTACCTAACCTAAAACTGGGAGGTATTAAACAGATAATTAAAACATATGCCACTGCGCTAACGGGAGCAAAATTAGATCACCCAAATGACCTGTTGGTGACTTTAACTCCAACATGTACATGTTAACAGTCGGACATCCCATTTTTTAATAAAAAAGCGTCTCGTCCACCTGGTCCATTAAGAACTTTTGGAGGACAATAGCCTCTTTGTTCTCCTCCCTCCTCGTCTAGTCTGAGCAGCTCTCCACAGCCATAACAAAGGCTGATTAATGGAAATCTCCACACAGACTGACCTTGCTCAGGTATCTCTGTGCCAGATGGTCTAGTCTTCCCTGTGCTGCGCTTCCAGCCACCAAATTAGGAACCTCAGAGGCCGCCGCCCTGCACAGCTACGTGCCAACTGCCATCAATAACCTGACTCTGAGTTCCTTTCCAGCCGAGGATTCATGGCATCACAGTGGCACAGCTGTTATACAGCATGTCACAGTTTGCTCCCCCCAATAGGGTCTCACATTCAGCGAGGCCGGTGCAGGAAAAACAGCTGATACAACGTAGTAACAAGATCTTTAAGTATGTTGTTATCTTCAAGAGGAACACGAGAAACTGGCTATGAAATGTTGTGCCACCAGGGAGAATAAAAAAGCTGCTCATGAGAAAACCTAAAGCACTCCATTTGAGAATGCAGCGCTGTAATAAACAGCGATGCTGTCAGCAATAATCTTTGCATGAGTATAGCAGAATTTCAGGACCTTTGCTTTCCAACTCTGAGTATTTAAAATAAAGAGCGAGCGGCGATGTGGGACGGTAGTAGCTCATAGTAATCGGACTGGGAATGATGTGTGTTCACACATATTAACACCAGACTATCGTATCTCAGTCACTCTGGGATTTGCCGATCATCCATGAAAGCAAATGATAAGATTACATCAGCTTAATTGTGGATTCCCTCCGCACAGCCGCTTGGCTCATCACAATCAAATCATCCACTGCACGCTGTCACACAAGAAGTAGGAAATGAACCGGTTACTGTGCTCTTGATAAGAGCAGTCACATATGAAGAATGTATTCAAAAGACGAGTGTCAGAGTCAATGCTGAGGGTGGCTTAAGATGTAGTTCTTGGATATATGCTGACTCCAAAGACACTCTGTAGACCTGCCCATAGAAATGGCTGGTCCATCACCAAATCTGCTTTACTCATCAACGCATGCATTTTCTCTCTCTCCTACATAAATACATACATGCAAACTGCAAGATACTTACTCAGTGACAGGGGCTACATAGGTGTAGGTACACACATTACTAACTGGGCTATTCCTTTAAGCTATAAAGCCATAAGTTAACCTCCAAAAACAGGTTTGTGACAGTGAAATGCCCAACATGTTTCTGCTATTGACACCCACGGCCTTAAGCCTTAACTCTATGCTGCTCATGCAAGTGGAGGAAGTTATTTGCCATGCATTTTAAACATGTTGAAAATCATCTTTGATGTCAGTGTTGCACACTTGTGGTGGTGGTGGTGGTAGTGACTCCTTTACTAGTGTTAGCTGCAGAGTTAGCCTCCTGGCTATCATTCACCTCTTCATCCTGGCAGAGAGCAGCTTTTTGAAGTGACTGAAAAAAATATTATTCGGGGTTTAAAGCTTTTGCCAGCTCTCTCTTTTTCTTCTCTTTTCTTTCCTGGAATCCTGATTCATGTTCAGGTCCTGGCCACATTGCACTTCTGACACTTTGATGTTGCATACCAAAAAAAGAAAGAAATGACTCATACCACTTGCAGGAGAGAGGTTTTCACTATAATACAGGCTACATATTTTTGAAGCAACAATACATGTTTATTTCTGCAGTTTTGATAAGTAATGGTGGGTAATTTGGTTCAAAATTAAATTTGCTTATCATGGCTTATATTTAGGATGAACATGATTACTCCTGGCCTCCATAGCAGCAGATTTCTCCTCTTATGCTTTACTGACTCTCCTGAAGTGATTGGCACATGACAGGCTCTTAATGACTTTGACATATTTTTCTTATGTATGAATCAATTTTGAGAAAATTCCCTCAAGTACAGCTCCTGAAAGTTAAAATGTTTGGGAGCGTGTTAGTTTGATTGACAGGTGTCTGAGCCCATCAGCCTCAGAATTTTAGATTTTCTGGCTTCAGTAAAGACGACTACGAGATGAAAACAGAAATCCAAACAATGAAGATTTCTGATCCAAATGTGTTTTTTTTTCAGTTTTGGAAAGATTTCTGTGCAACTTTGTCAAAATAGCAGCACACTCTTAGTTTTGATTTTACATGTTTGTATGTTGTTGTTGTTTTTTTACACCTTTATCATGCTAAGTGGCTTCCCACAGATAAACAAGAATCACTTTTATTGCCAAGTTAGTTTTCACATACAAGGAATTTGTCAACGCACCGAAACACACAAGACAAATTCCATGTACATGAAAACCTACTTGGCAATAAACCTGCTACTGATTTTGGTTCATCTGTGGGAAGCCAGTTAGCATGACAAGGGTGTCAAGATTAGACGCACAGGCTCCATGAGCTGTTATTAAAGAGGTCAAAGTTCAGGCATTGCTATTTTTGTGGAACTTTTCTGGTTTACTCAAAGTGAGAAATAAACAAGCAACAATG
The DNA here is from genome assembly GCA_946959425.1 of Argyrosomus regius. Lineage (NCBI taxonomy): Eukaryota > Metazoa > Chordata > Actinopteri > Sciaenidae > Argyrosomus > Argyrosomus regius. The sequence continues at coordinate 6,761,727 of OX336899.1, read as the reverse complement.
AGCTGTAAAGAAATTAAAAAAGAATGGAAGTTTTGTTGATCTACATACTGGGTATATCATATAATATATCATATAATATATATATAAAGATTTGTCATTGAACTCAGATCACTCAGTGGTAAAAAGAGTTATAACAGAACCTATAAACCTATATTTGTGAATATTCTCACTAGTAAAGTGTCTAACAAATGTCAACATGACCAAGAAATACTTAAAGCAAGGATCCATAAACATAAACTTGTGTAAAAATATGAAGATTTATGTAAATTTCTTGTCTTCAGTCCTCAGTTGGCAAAACTAGAATTGAACATTTTCCAATCTGACTTAAGCTCCGACTATAACTGCTGGCTGATACGCCTATATGAAAGGTGTTTACAAGATAGAGACCAGGTCCTTTATTTCCTCCAGTTGACATCATGCAAACACAAATCAATCACATGAAAACCCTCCACTTGACTGCAGTGGAGGAATTTGATGAAGCCAAAACTAAAAAAAAAAAAGAAGGCGCAGATGAAAACGTGAGGTGAATAAAGGCTTTTTATTTATATCACGGTGTGTCCAAGTTAAGGGGTGGCTAAAATTATAGGAGACATGACAGCACAAAAACCTATCTGAGAGCAAGGACAGGTGCAGAGTGAAAAAAAAAAGAAGGATGTGGCGCTGCAGCCGAGCTGGCAGAGCTTCTCCTCATTTATCACACCCATTCCGCTCTTCTTTCTTCTCACTTTTCTCCTTCTGCCACCATCTTTTGTTAGTGACAACCTGAAGCTAAATCGAGTCACTTTTCACCTGTCATAAAACCTCCATTAATGTCTCCCTGCTTCCGCCCCAAAAACACTTTCCATAACAATTACCGTGTTAACGTGGAGGCAGGGCGGCTTGGCTGGAATTGCAGCCACGATTTCCTCATCCCGCCCTGACGAGATGTATGTAAAGGGGAAGTGTGGAAAGTGTGAGACTCTCAGCTGTTAACAAAATGCAGAATCTTGACGCTGAGGGGTGCAAGCACGTGGCTAACTGTGAGCGTCTGATGTGCAGCAGACGATGGTTCAGCCTCACCGGCCAGATGGACTGAGACTTATTGTGTCAGTGCTGGATAAGCACGGGCGTGCTACCAGGCCACTTCCAGCCTCCATGTGCTCCGTAATGCCACCAAGTTACGTGAAAGCTCATATTTCATCTGCTTTCCTCTCTGTGTGGCGCTTGCATGCACATTAGCATATTCATATAGCTCAGTCCCAGATTTCATATGAGGGGGGAAAACCACTTTAATTCTCCTCTCTGGTTCACACATGGCTGGTAAAGCAGAATATCAGTGACTATGTTCAGAGCTGGAACAGATGACATGACTTTAGTGTGTGTGTGTGTGTGTGTGTGTGTGTGTGTGTGTGAAACGCAAAGCCTAAGCAGATGATTTGAAAGCTCATAAACAACTTTTTTTTTTTTTTGTCTGCCACTCGGCTCTCACAGATGTGTTTTGAAGCAGTTTATAACCCCCCTGTGTCAAAGCATGAGCTATTAAAAATTGCCGCAATTTACTCCACAAACCGTCTTTGCTTTCTGTCGCCAAGATATTGATTCTTGCCCCATCCTCTTCCCTAATGTTGTTTATTTGTTATTTGAGCTGATAATAGCATTTGACAGGTGATATGAATTCCGTCTAATATAATGATTACTATGCCGTTACAATGGTGCAACTGGAATGCTGCAGAGACGACGTGTATTTGTAGGCTAACCCTGAAGTTAGCATGGGCCCTGATTCCTTCAACAAAAAGCCAATTGGGTTTTTTCTCCGGGTTTTAGATTATTGCATAAAATAAGCTCTGTGGTGAACAAAAGTTTTTGATATTAAACATTTTGTTCTGCAAGAGACTTCACAAATAATGCAATAAATGCATATTGCCAGAAGTAAAAAGCTAACATTAGCTATAAATAAACTGTACCATGGCTTTACATGTTTGGTGTACTGACGTTTAACTCTGTAGTCTCATTTAGCCACTTGTTAGCAACCACCTTTTTTAGGACACGTAAAAGCTTCTTAGCTCTTAGCAACGTTTTTTTTTTGCACCATTGCTATTTTTTGTTGTAGAATATGATGTGAACATTTCTTAAGCTTGTGTCAACCACAGACCTTATTTCAGGCCTCTAACTAAAAACCAATTGAATATGCTGAAGAGCAAAACTGCTCCTGCAACACTCAAGCTGAGGATTACTTACAAACGGTCCCAGTATCTCACTTTAAAGTAAGACTGAATTGGGAATTAAGGTAAATGTTTTCCTGTCAAAGACAACTAGATGAAACGATAAAATGTGCTGCCAGTGTTCTTTGACTTTCTAACAAGGTTTCCTTTACAAAGGGTTTATAGGTTGTCACTAATTGCCTCATTAATGGTCAATGAATCATTCACAAATGCTTCTGTGAAAACAGATCTGCGATTTCCCTTTGGAAAGTCCCTTTGGAATATGGAGCTTATTAAATGTTCATCACTGTTCATCATTGTTTCTCACCACTAATAACTAATAATAATACAGTTAATAAAACCAGTGTAAATGGCTTTTGATCCATTTTTACCACAAGGCTGCTCTTAATAATAACCTTATTAGAAAGTGATAGCAAAGATTCTGATGTGTAAATCATCTATAATCAGCAGGCAACCTCCTAATGATGCCATTCACATTCAAATCAGCACCACCGTTAATTATTAAAGCCAATACCTGCAAACAAACAAGCAGCCCCGTAATGTTCCTATGATAATCCTATAAATGATAAATTACACAGACACTTTGATATGATTACAATATTTCTATAAGGAAAATCTATCTAAAATCTAGTCTGTGGAAGTCGATCATATTGACCTCATGACCAAAGAAAATATACCCAGATGGCGTCAATTCAGAGCCAAAGCTGCACCATTTGGAGAATCCTTTCACTGGCAAAGTGTAGCAGGAACAGAAGTTCCATAGTGTTACATTTATTATAGACATGTCTGCAGCTTGAAGGCTGGATATGTCGTTTATGGACATATTTCTGTGATGTGAAATGCATTAAAATCAATATATTTTAGCATCACTGTCTTCCATTAGTGTAAACAAAAAAATAAAACAGAGATGCCATTTCAAGGTCACCATATGGATGCTCTCCACCCAGATCAACAACAAGGGTCACACCTCGTGGGAAACAAAATCCTTGGTTTGTGATGCCCTGGCCTGCCCAGAAGTGTATTTATGTATAACACTTTCATGTGTAACACTTTAATAAATGCTGAATAAATAAGGCTTTAGATAAAACATGGCAATACAAAACAACAGTAGAGATAATCAACGAAAAGCATGCTGGGTAAGTCACCTTCTTTGCTCCTGAGCGAGCCCAGGTTGGATGGTGTATCAGTGCTGCTCTGGACACAGTAGACGTCTCGGGTCTGAATCCCGCCTCCGCACAACCCCGTCTGGTTTCCACGCCGACGGTCCTGTTGACTCAGCAGCACGTCCACCCTGCACTCTGTCCACTCCGTTGTCTTCCAGTTGTAACTGAGGACAGAGGTGGACATAGGAAGAGTTAATCTGATGCACGGTATAGCATGTCTTGTTTTAAAAAGAAATAATCAGATTAATATCAATCAATACAACAAATGTTCTTTCTGTTGTTGTGAATGGGTATCAGCTTTCAAGAAAAATATGCAGGGGGAAGACGTCTATCACTGTGATTGGTCTGGTCCAAACTCAATTTATATTGACCTGGTGAATATATGAAGCCATAGGATCAAAGGTCACTGGATATTAAGTTTCATTTACTGTGACAGGCTTTGTAGAGATTAGATTTACTGAAACAATGATTTCACATAACAATTTCTACACATCTATGAGAGCAAAATATGCAAAATATATAGATTTAAATGCCATGTGTATTTGGTTTTCCTGCCACACACAAAAGGATTTCGTTTAGAGGTTTTCACTCCAAACTCATTACTAGAATCGCATGTAGTGTAAACCTTATATCAATGTCATCAAACACCGAAAAACAATTCAATTTATTGTTGTGTTGATAATTGATGATTGCTGATAATATCAGTCATCCTACAGGCTGCATTTGTTCATATTTTGATTACACTGTCGGGCTCTGATTTTAATTACGATGATGTTTTTTTTGTTTTTTTTTTGCAGTCTTTATATAACTGAATTAATTATAACCTGAAAAGAGATTGGGTCATGAAAGCAAACACATTTTTATCATTGTTTTTGTCATACCTCACAGTGTGCATGTCTTTTTGCAGGCACTGAACAGCATCAGTCACGCCTGAGGGAGCCAGGGTGATGGGCATCTCTTAGCTTTGTTGGAAAGACTTTCTATGTTATTGACCTCAGATCTCTGTTTACAATACACGGCAGGAGTTGCGATTTAACCAGAGTTTCCGCTGAGAGCGCTCTAAGACTCGATTTTTTAACCTGAATGGAGATTGTTAATTGCAGCGGCTATTCATAGATGGCTTTGCGTCTGGTTTGTGAATTGGCAGCAGTCTGCTTCAGCAATAATGCATTGTGGTTTCCACCCTGAGGTCAGAAAATGTAAACCCTGCCTCCATCTCTGCTGATAATGGAATTCATTTGAGGTCGCCAATGAAAGGCTCCATATTCATGAGCGAGGTCCCTCTTTCCCTCTCTCTCTCTCTCTCTCTCTCTCTCTCTGTTGCCTCTGCACTGTTGTGGGACAATGAGGCCCCTGGGAAAGCATTGCATCTTGGGGCTTTAAGTCGCCCAGATGGGGACACTCAAACAGAGCAGTCCTTCAGTACCATGGACAGAGCTGCTGCCTTTCTTCCTGCTGTCTGTCCAGACGGCAGCAAAGAGTCGATGAACATTGATTTACTGTTTCCCATTATGACTCTGCCCATAAAGCAGACCAATGAAATGACCAGATGACTTCTTGCATTAAATATATTGGTTATTAAATGAATCATTTATTTACTAAAAATCCAATTTTTACACAATCTAACTCAATAGTGTGTCATGCAGCTCACAACATTTGACAGGGATGGTTATTTATTATTTATTATTTATTTTTTTGTTGCTGTTTAATTATTATTTAATCTTTTATTGGCCTTTAATATTTCCCACAAGCCCACAAGACAGTCACTGGTCTCCAGTTTGACAGACTGAAGTATGACAGCTGTCAAAATACTCGCACCTATTGTTTTCTGTAGAAGCGGTGTCTTATCATGTCAATCCCAGTGCTGATGCACATAAACACTCCAGAAAAGCTGCAATTTTATGGAATTTCCCATATGTGTCTGGTGTGTACGATGATGTGAGGTCATGCATAAAATGACTCAATGCGACGTGTATCTGGTACCTGAAGTGCAGCTGGATGGAGGGTGAAAATTAACTTGTCAATATCTCTGTAGACTATGGGGGATGGGGGAAAAAATCATAGTGTGTAAGTACATAAACCTTGTAGCCCTGTGCGTGTCACATTGCCATATCGGTTAAGTTGTTTTCTTTAATGCAAAATGGAACATGCTGTATAGAAAGAATAATCATGACACCAATCATCGGAGACGTAATGGAGCGTTTTGAATTTGATGCCTGTAAGGCTGTTTGCTGATTTTGTTGATGCAGTACCTTGCAGTATATAAACTCCAGTGCTTGTTTAAGATTAGGTTATGTATTTTGAATTGTCATTTGAATGAAGTACGTGTTATTTGTCATTCAATTCAGTTTGACTTGAATAAGTGGTAGCTTTAGTTGAAACACGGCTGTGGCAGTGTCACACGGTGTCTTAAAGATGATTCGAGAAATCTACAAAGATAAATATAAGGATAAGGATAAGAATAGATGAGGGAGAAAGAATATAGTTTTGATCACATACACCCACTGTGGCACTGGAAAAACTTCATGGCAGCTGTAGCTTTTTAATGCTCACAAACTGCTTCAATTTATTAAAATCCCAAAGGATTAAAATTCTAATTACAAGTGCTATGAGAGATGTTCATTTATCTATTGAATAAAACCTTCAATGAGAGACTTCATTGAATCACAGAGGCCAGGAAGTAGCACCTGGGCTTTGTCTCTCTTTATATCACATCAATATTGTATCATACAGAAATCTAGGTGATGGGGGCAGCAATGTGGGGGTGTCAGGTTGGGACAGCATGGTGGAGTAAGAGAAAGAATTCAGAGCGCAGCAGCTTCCTCTGATACTCCATTTATGTATTCCTGCTCACAGTGAGCCAAACACGAACAATTTCCTCTACATCTCCTCACATGCACACACACACCAACAAGCCCCTTCCACTGACCCCCTCCTCATCATCCAAACAGCCTCACTCTGTCTGGGATTATTAAACCGGCAGACCTCGGCGGTAATGAGTTTGTCATTTTCTCACCCTGCCCTGTTAACATAATTTAGGGATGCATACTCTGCACGACAGCTTAATGCAGTTCAGGTTATTTGCTAATGTAACAGCCAACATTATTAGCCCCGGTGCTAAAAAGCAAGGCTCCATGGTGAAGATATTCTTAGTAAAATAAAATGTAACATGCTTGCAGTGACAATGCTAAGGTGCTCATGTTTAGCAGGCAATATTTAACATGTTCATCTTAGTTTAGCTGCAGCGTTTTAACATTTGCTAATTGGCAGTAAACACAAAGTAAAGCTGAGGCTGATGGGGATGTAATGTGTCGAATGTTACACATTGCCTTTTTGGAGCCAGAGCTACATTTGGACGAGATCATGGAGCTGGTTTTCATTTCAGCTACACAGTACACTAAAATATGTTCCTGGAAACATTTGAGGTGAGCAATAGGCAATGTAGCAACAGAATATTGATTCACATTTGATCAGATGCCTAGTTTTACAGTTTCATATGAGTCTCATGTGCCTGGCATACTGGGCTGGACGGACTCAGTAAGAATGATTGTCAATCACAAGAACATTATTCCAAGAGTGACCATGATGTACAAAATGAACATAGAAAAACTACATTCTGAGATCGTAAAATCACGAGGAAACTGTTGTACTGAGGTAATATATCAAGCATTTTCCCATTGTATTCAATACAAATGCTCTTTTTGCAGTGCCACTAAAAGTTGTGACGCAGTTAACAGGGAAAACGGTTCACAGCAACAGCAGAACTATCCCTTGATTATTTATTGTCAATATTTCCTTCAGTTCAAGGATGTTGATCATTAAGTCAAACCCCCTGCATCCCATATCCTATTGGCTTTCTAGCATCAAAGATGTTGTAGTTATTTCATTTTCCCATTTGAACTAGACATAGCTCTTTTTATCTTCGTCTAGCACTTACACAATGCACGGTGGCACTCCGTCTCCCGCCGGGCTGCAGGGCTCCTTCTCCTCCAGCTCTGGACAATCTGCTCCTCCACCAATTGGGAACTGGCTCACTTTTCTGGTGCGAGTGCGCTGCCCCTTGGGCCCGTTGGGGTCGTAGCACTCCTTGGAGCAAGCTGACCATTCAGACCACTCTGTCACATCGCAGTCTTTGGTCATGACGCAGGCCTGGAAGGTCACCGGCAACGACTCCTGAGAGCACAGGCTGTAGATGAGAAAAACAAGAGAGCATAAGACAAGATGACACTTCAATACATCAAGAGTGTGGCGACTACTGGGGGCAGCAAACACGCCCCTGGAGCTGCCATTCGAAGAACTGCAACCAGTGTATCTGTTTACAGTGCAACCAAACAAAATGTGAATGAAAGGATTTATTGTGTCACGCTGTTTTACTAAAGAGCACAAAAGAAGACAATTAGGGAATATGAGTCCTTTAATATCGAGCATCTGCTTATACAAGTCTGAGATATTTATATTTAGCTAAATGTTGATTAAATATGTGGCACATTTAATAAATAACAGCTGTAGCCAATTAATCTGACACGCCTTATTTTTCACAGTCTACTCACTCGATCCAAACACGGGAGGTTCTAGTTATGAGATATAATATTTATATGCTCAAATTATTAATATAATAGAGAATGCAGCCCCCGAATTGACATGTTGTGATCAGCCAGAGAGAAGCATTGTCATGCTACAGAGCGATGCTTCTCTTCTTCTACCACATACACATTATTTGGCTGAGTAGACACAGCAGCTTGCAGAGAGCACTTTAAGCAGACAACAAACAAGTTTAATGTTGGCCTGTTATCAAGTTACTCGCAGAATTGAGAAACATTAGCGACATTTGGGGATTTTAACGGTGCTGGATGAACATTACAAGCTGGTACCTGAAAGGTTTGTACTCTGCTCTTTGCTAATGATGAGTGGTTGTGTCCTAACTGGTATGTCCAAATCATTTCTCACATTCCCATGCTATAATTTGCACAAAACACAACAGAGCTCAGTAAAGAAATGCAGAAACTTGGGTTTGATATGAGGAAAGTCTAAAGGATTATCATTCAAATGCATATAATCATACAGTTTGTGCATGTAGGAAATACTGTACATTGATGCACAATGACATGCATTGTACCCACAGAAAGACATACATACAATGGTAGATAAAGACAGCAAAAACACAAAGAGAAACATTTGTTTCCTGCTTAAATGCCTCTTCATTCACAGAGTGTGTTATTGCGGACCAAATAAAAGGACTTTGTTGGAGGGATTACACAAAAGACTGGTGAAATACTGCTGCACACCCTACAGCTCTCTTTGTCTGAGTCCGAGACGATGTGATGAATGGGGTTTGAAAGTTGTTCATTACAAACCCAAACAATTTGTTATCCGTATTTTCAGCAGCTGCTTCACAGCGCCATTGCTTTGTTTGATGATGGGATTGCTGCGGAGTTGAAAGACACTCTCTGTGTTTTACAGAAGCTGATAGGCCATTTGGGATAATGACACACTGCTTCTCTTTTCTGTTTCTCTTCCCTTTTAGTCTCAATAGTTCAATTTGTCCTCAACTTTTTTTATCACAATTCTCCTGCAGCCATTGGCGCTCTTTCTTTGAAGCCCTCTATGGTAAAGCCATAGCAGCTGTGTCTAGATTCACAGACATGATTTTGGCACTTTGAAGCTTTACGGATACAAAATGCAACAGTTTGATGTAGTAACAGTTCATTTGTTGACTTTGATTTTCCAACCAACTATTCACTTCCAAGTGTTGCTGTCATCATATCAATTCTATTATTTTCATTATTAAGGTTAAACCAAAACAAACAAACTTGTCAAATCTCCAGCCAGCTATAGCGGCTTGTATGGTCATCATTACACCAGCAATATTTATTTCACGGGCAGAACAGTGAAACTTTTAAAAGCAGACTGTGTTCATCAGCAAAGCAACGCCTGCTTAATTGTATATTTCCGCACACCTAGTCACTGCTTAGGATTACAAAAAATGTTGGACGCAGACCCGCGTCATTAGTGGAAAGAGCTTTTCAGAATGACCCATACTTATTTTCTTCACAAATACATATGGTTATATAAGTAATGTCTGTTCACTCTCAGGAGTACAGCGTGGGAGGCAGTCATGGTGGGTCCTGTAGTTTCTTGGCCAAAGCATCCCCTCTGCTACCAGCAGTGAAAGTTCATTTATTTTACCCGTGACCACCTTTCTGGTTGGCTCGACTTAAGCAAACCATAATAGTACAGTATAGGTGGCAACACAGAAGATTTGCATGTTTGTAACAGTTAGAAATCTTGTCCTCCGTGAGACATTAGAAGATAGGTCATGAAGGTCAAGTTAGCTTTTTTAAAACTTTAACAATACGTTGTGAATGTGACACTATCTGAAATATATACAGTGTGTCTACTGCTTATAATACAAGCAAAAAGTCGTGGCCTGATTGGAAATCATCCTCTGGGGACCATGAATATCTATTCCAACTTTCAGTCGTTGCAACAAATCCTTCATACTACACAGCAAAATGCATAACCACTTTCCAAAACAACTCATCTACTGTAAGCGCTTTCTTGGTTAAGGTAGGGAAAGATTATGGACCAACGCTGACTGTTGCTAGGAGACGACATGTGAACAGCAGTCTCAAAGTCACATTTTTGTTTGTTCTTTTTACCATACAGCAAACCTGGGGCCATGTACTATTCTAACATAAAATATTGTAAACATAGCTCAAAAAGAAGGAGAAATGGGGGTTAATAGAGGCCAGCAAATCATATTTCTCCCAGGGCCCCCAAGCAGACGAATCCAGCCATGGTTTATGTAATGCTTTAACAATGGTATGCTCTTCTTCCTCTTCTGTCTCTGATAGAAGTCATAATTCAGATGGTCAAAGGATATCCTTGTCAGTTTAAGGTCACATTGACACAAGTCTTTAAAATCAAGAAAAGTAAGAGTTAGGTTAATAACTTTTATTCAGCTTGTTGAACGTCCTGTTTTTTAAGTCACCAAAGACGAAATTTGAATAATGGGGAAAACAATACACAATAAAAAAAAAAAAAAATAAGACCTTGTGACCTTTTTCCAATGCAAATAAGTTAGAAAGTGAAGTTTGTAGTTCATTATCATTTTAAAGCCTGGACTCATGGAGATAATTAGCAGTTTCACCCACCAGATGAAATTAGAAATTCCAATACGGATGGCTCCAACTGTAAACAAACTTGATCCTGAGCTCCGGCCAATATTAATATGGTCATCACTATCAATTAAGCCTCTTTGAAGCTTTCAGCCATCTGTGCTAAAACATTAGTATGGATATGTGGTTCTCTTTTGGATAAATATTCCAAAGCAGATATCAATCCTAGTCTGTATCATGCAAATATAATATTCTGCTTGAATGCTTGATGTTTGAATGATTTATGAATTCTGACCTTCTCCCGGGCATTCAAAGCAAATGTATCACAGGAGCCTTTATTTTCTCAGGATGTAATGGAAGCTGCTCAGTGGCCTCTATTAGAGCCGAGCAAGCACAGTGAGACAGAATGAGGCCATTCATCTCGTAACAAAGAGCATGGCTCTCAGACATCACAACATGGACATTGACCTCACTGGAGAAAAACATGTATAGAGACTGTACATCTTAGAATGGATCTCACAGTGGAGCTTTGATGAGTGTGTCCAGTGGTATTGAGCCAAGAGAAGCTGTATGCACAATCAGGAAGTGGACTAGACAAAATGATGTTGAACTTTGACTAATTGACACCAATTACCCTGCATTGTGGCATTATGAATTATATATCAGTCAATATCCCGAAAGAACCACAGACGGGGTCAATTCAGTCAGTCCAAGCCTTCATGTAGAATTTTGAATAATATCAAATTAGCTCAGACTAAATATGAGACTCACAACTGAAAGCTTACAGGGTTTCACCACCTCATACAGTATGACTGAGTGTTATGAGCTCTGACATTTGAAGCTACTGAGTGCCACAGAGAGTGCACTGACTTGAAACATGCAGCACTCTGACAGCGCGCGATAAACAAGCCAGTTCCCTCCCTGTGAAAATACATCAGCAATCTAAACAACACAGCTCTGCAAAGGGCAGTAACATGCACCCAAAAGGATAATATTCATAATATAAGAAATATAAGAAGTGTACCAGTAAGGCTCATCCGCAATAGTCTCATTTGCAGGCCATCAAATAAAAGCAGCGTTATTGCTGTGTGGCTCGCTCAGAGCCACTCCCATTTACCATAACCCAGAGCGTCAATGTTTGACCATCTGGGAACATCAATCAACTAAAATCAACTATCTTTCTCCAAACTAACTGACCCCACCTTTAATGACTTCAATGTTTTTAATGGTCAATGCCAATTTTCTAAAATTCCAGTACCAGCATCTACCACCACCACCACCACATCCTTTTTGAGGCAGTACATAAAAGGAGACACGGCTGCCTTCATTGGCACTGGAGTTAAAGTTTGAGGTGTGGAGTCGTCCAATACGAACACAATTCCTGTGATTCTGGACTGATACTCGGCTTTTTGCCTATGATTCAAACAGTGCACATATGAAAGTGGTTGGCTGAACTTCTGATGAAGATCGATGAACCATCACAAAATAATCTATCATTAGATCTTGAATTTAAGATTTAAAATCAGTGCCCATAATTTTAAAGAAGTACTGAATTTAACCCAAACCACATTGTTTCCAGACCACACACTTCCCACCATGAGCAAGGGCTTGGTGGCAGTGGCAAGGAAAAACATTTATTTTGCATGGCAAGTTAAAGACAGAGTGGGGAATTACTTTATCATTCAAACAAAAGTCAGAAAGAGGCATTAGGGCATTTTTAAGCGGTGGATTTCAGACCAAGCCACAGCATTATACACTGAGGGATTTTGGGATATCACAGTAAGCAGGACCACAACCAGTCTACTCCCTCCAATGCGGGAATATCCAGAGAGAGAACCATCCACTGTCACTTTCTTTCTCATTTCAAATAGCATCTGTCAGAAAATAAAATCCTACATTGCTAATGCTTACCCGTAAAGAGGAAGAAGCCTGGGACTTATGAGTATTCCTGTATTAACCACAGTGAACGCAGGCAGGACTTCCCTAGCATACATCAAACATTCCAAGGCCGCTGAGTGATATTCAATCCAGCAACTCTAACCTGGAGTGTTACGTTTATCTGGTCCTAATCCCAGTTCTACAATAAACCTGGAAGTCCTCATGCTAATATACTTTAATCCTGATAAATATGCAGAACCATGCTAGGCTTAGTGCTGACACCAAACTATTATCCAGATTAGCCTCATACAGTCACATAAAGGTACTGGATAGAGACAGATCATTGTAGAAACCATGGACATGAATCAAAGCTGTGAGAAGATGCATGAGGAAAGTTATCCTTACCTGAGAGCCTCAACATTGCCGTTCTTATGCACACAGTTCACTTCTCTGGTCTGGTAGCCGACCTGCAGATCCCAGGACTTTCCTCCTGGGCGGTTCTGGCGGTTCCTGTTCCTCTTCTTCTTGATGAGTTCTCTGGTCTCAGGGTCCTTCACCTTACCCCTTTCCCTTAACCTCTCTCGAACTTTCTCTCTCATTTTCTCTCTTTTCTCTTTGTTTTTAGCCTTTTTCTGTCGTTTGGGCCTGTCTGCCTGTCGCGATGGCCTGTCTGGTTTCCTGTGTGCCCTGCCCAATTTTCTATTGGGTCTGGATGGTTTGTCACCATCTCTGGTCAGTTTATCACCCTCTTTGGATCTTTTGTCTCCTTCTTTGTGCTGTTTGTCACCCTCTCTGGCCTGTTTGTCCCCACCTTTTGACTGTTTGTCACCCTCTCTGGCCTGTTTGTCCCCACCTTTTGACTGTTTGTCACCCTCTCTGGCCTGTTTGTCCCCATCTTTTGACTGTTTGTCACCTTCACTGGGCTGTTTGAGACCCTCACTGGGTTGTTTGTCACCCCCTTTGGAGGCTTTTTCACCTTCTCTGGACTGTTTGTCACTCTCTTTGGAAGGTTTATCACTTTCCCTAGAGGGTTTGTCACTCTCTCTGGGTGGTTTGTCGACATGTCTGGCTTGCCTTGACATTGGGACAGAGCAGGGTCCCCAGGGTCCCACCCTGAGGCTGTAGAGACTCTCCTCTCCGTCACAGAGCCCTGGCTGGCATGTCTGAAACTCAGTCAGGTTTGGGCAGGCTGACCCACCAAACAGTGGAGGAGCCAGAACGAACCGGATCCGGTTCTGTAAACCCATTCCACAGGTTTTAGAACAGGCAGTCCAAGAACTGAACTCAGACACCACACAGTCCCGTGGACAGGGAATAAGACAGGCCTGCTCTAGACGTGGTTTAGGCTCAAAGTATTCGCAGATTGCATCCTCTGCAGGCTCGGCATTCGCTTTCTGGACACAGCCCACCTCGCGAGTCTGAATGCCCTCCTCTCCTCGGGTACACACAGCAGGCCGCTGGACCCCGGCACTGCGCATCGACACCGGGACACACTGGTTCCAGGCACCCAGCTGCCAGTCGTACAGATCCTTGTGCCAATCACAAACTCTGAAACAGCTCTGCTGGTTTTCCGGCCGTTCTGTCTGGTCACAGTTGGTGTGCAGGGTGGTCCAGCCTTCAGAGTGGGCACACCATACCGCCCTGCTCTGGCTGCCGCCAGGACCGCACTCACTGCCCATACAACGGCCCCATGGACCTGTAAAGAATAAGACATCAGAGAGGTCAGGGATAGGTCAATGTGACACTGAAAATAGAAATATGTTTTCTGTTTCCGGTACTAAGAGAGTAATGCTTATTGATTTTTAATTCTACAACCATATAATCACCAAAATAAATAGCTTAGTTTTAAATGAAATCTTAGACAAACTAAAATACAAATGAGCAGTCAAACACTCAAACAACAAAGCTCCAAGTTATCTAAACTCATTCGGAAAGAGAACACGATAGGGGAACAGTTAATTTATTACGTTGCAAAGATCCGTTTCAATTTCAAACTGACTGCATGGTTCATTTTCGACCTATAGTAAATACCACTGTAGTGTGTGTACAGTTTTCCTGTGTTGTAAGGGAGTATATCAAGATTTCAGGTGCACTCATGTTCAGTTTAACCTCCAAATAATGTGATTTTCTGGATAGACTTTGGCTTGTTTGCAGCCTGTCTGGTGTTCCTCTACTCTGATATGGCCCCATGTTCCCAGATCTCAGCAATTATTTTGATGAGTGCAATGTTATCACAGACAATAGCCTACAACAGTAAGACACCAGGTGTAATACATCAGAATTATTCTTTAACAGCTACTATTGACAGCTCTTGTTTAGAGCAGCTGCTCTGGTAGAACTACTCACTGAAAAGAATTGTATGAAAAGTATGAATGGAAGACCATGGCTATACTAAACTGGTTTATTTTGAATATTTCTATCAAAAAGGCTGTCAAGAGTGGTTGAATGCGAAAATATAAAGGATGTTGATGTTTCATGGTCAGCCTTTCACTGGAGACCACTGGAGACCCTTCAAGTCAGTATCAGCCGATGACAAGAAGCCCATCAAAACAAGATTTAGTTTTTCACTGAAAAGAGATATTATTTATGGTTCTAAAGTGCTTCTAAAGACAAGGCTACTGCCTTTCCACAGTGTGCATGAAACCTAAGTGCTTCCGCTTGCAATTATACTGTCCTGACAAATACAAACTTAGTATTAAATCACTCTCTTTCAATACTGTGATTGCACTTTCGCTGGATTTATGAGAATGCAATTATACTGTAGGTCTAAGTAAACATTGACTTGGGCACAAAACCGCTGTTAGGGGTGCAGCAGATGCAGAGCCAGAGCAGCTAAAGACTCAATCAATACAGCAACATAAAAATTAGCTGATGTGAAGAATGACACGGCCTTGCATATCATTGCCGTTGTCTGGTGCTACGATGCTTGGAACCTTTTGAGATCCAGACTTGGTAAATGCAATAATTAGGTTAGACATAGTGAGAAACACTAATACATTGGGATAGGTAATGAAGTGGTTACATCCTCTGGGAACCATGAATATCTGTACAAAATCCCATGTAAGTTTGCCCAATGGTTGACAAAGTATTTCAGTGAAATCCAAAAATATCAACTTCACGGTGGCTCTAGACAAGATGTCAGGGCAAGTCAGTAGGGTTTACCCTCTTGTGACCATGAATGTCACTAAAAACATTCACAACAGTCTATTGAATGAATCCTTAGAAAGTGCTGAATCAACCACACCAAAGTAGAATTGCATCAAAACCATAATGTCAACGCAAATTTGTGTCAAATGGAGTTGAAAGGAATGATTTGCCACACTGTCAACATGAAACTCCCACTGAGAGTAGCCATGGAAATTCTGAGCTGTTACTGTCTATCACTAGACAATACAGTAATTTATTGTGCTCAGAGTCAGACGCTGTATTAAACAGTGCTTTATGGTTTCACTCAATAAAGTTGAGATAGAGCAATGAAAATGTCAACGGAAGAACCAGCAGGCTGAATTAGCTTACAGCTGCAGGCAGAGGGTCTGGATCAATACAAATCAATAGAGGCAGCAAGAAACTGCCCCAGACACAAGAGACAGCTGCAGTCACAGATCTCACTGACTGTCATTATCCTCTTTGGCTGGAAATGGGAAAATACACCATAGGAAGAATAGGATTCCTGAGGCACACCGCTCATTTAATGTAACATTTAATGTAGCATGCTGTGTCACTGATGAGATGGAGAGTTCAGTGATGAAAAACAACTATAAATTGATTTTGTAATTAAGAATATAGACAAAAGGCTACATGCTGCAAGGCTAAGTAGCCATCTGGGCTGGGATTTTCATCCATATTGAGCTCTCTAAAGAGGCCAGCGTGTTTATAACCATAAAGTATTAGCTCCCTGGCAGGCAGTATTGTCTCGGCTCCACGCAGGTGTTCACCATAATTTATGAACATGTCACTGAATGACACGGTTACATCCGGGCCGACGGTGAGCTTAGAAACTAGAGAAGGGTGGTTGTACTCACGCTGGCCTACATCGCCTATCACCCACTGAGAAGAGCCAGGAGGCATGGAGGGCACTGTGCCAGCAAGGCTGACTCCAGGAGGGATGTCACACGTCTAATCATACCCCGCCTCCATCCTTATACTACAAACACCCATCAGTGGTGCCACTATTATATAAGGGACAAAGAAATTATAAGGAGTTAAGCTTCTGTTCACTGCCGATAGAAGAGTACAAAGTGTTTGGTTGGTTTCTTGTTTAATAGAAGGGATTTTTGATCACAAGTAACTATATCTATCTCCATCAGCTAACCCAACCTTTTGATTAATGCTGCATTCCTGTCATGTTGTCAATGGGCAAGCTATTTGAAAAATGATTATATGGAAAAATATATTACTTATCACATATTACTCCAATAAAACATATATTTTGTATGTAACACGTGTAGTTTTTGAAAGTGTTCACTAACCATCAACAGCTAGCATGTTAGCCACTGTGACTGTGTTTGCAGAACTCAGCTGAAAAGTTTCTTTTTTTGATTAAAAAGGTTCCTTGACTGAGTCAAATGACCCAAAGTGTCAGCCACGATAAGAGTTGGTCGAATTCTCTAAATGCGAAGGGAAAGTACTTCACTGCTTCCATTCTTATCTCCGTTAGCAGAGGGTACACTGGACCATCCTTTACGTAAGGAAAGGAGATAATACTGTCCCACAATTCCTTGCAGCAGACCGAAATAAATAACTTCCTCCGTCATGTAATTATGTAGCCAAGTGTACAGTAAGTTGAGCCAGATTCTCTTAGCGCCAAGGTTGTCCTTTTGAATTCTCCTCTACATCTTTCTTCAGACTCATGATATTTTTCAATCAGGGTTGAGGTAAAGTGTTTAGGGAAACACATCAGATGTAATTGTTTTGACTATTTGACTGCAGCCCTATAGTAGCCCAGATGATTCCTGAATACAGGCTGAACAGAGGCCAAAGGCAGCAAACCACCTAAGAAGACAGCTCTGGCGTTACCTGGGGAAGCTTTTCATCTTACTTGAGGTTGGTTTTGTCCTCTTTTAGTAGAGGCTAACTGCCTCCCTTCACCTCTTGCGCCTGCACCAAGATAACTCGTACTGGGCCAGCCACTCCCCAGAATGCAGAGAAAACAAACTGATATCAACCATCCATCAAACTCCCAATAAAAAGAGCCAAACAAGCCGAGCCCCAAACTGTCTGAGTAGTAGAGTAACCTGTGCTGAATTTCAAGTGACAATCCATTACACTACTCATTACAGAAAAGTAATCATATTATGGTAACACATTACTGACTATCTAACCTGAGATACAATCTAGAAAAACACATTAAAATCATAAAATTAAATGCTGGAGCTTCGAGAAGTGTCGCACAAAATTCAAATTCAGACCCACTGGCTTTCACACCAAAATTCAATTTTCGTCTTTCTTGGTTTAATTTTATTTGAGTTCAGCCCATGAGTACAAATCAATGGAGCGAAAAAAAGGTTGGTCTTTAAAGGGAGCAAATGATGTCTTCACAGCTGCAACACACTTCCTTAATATCCACTATTCAGAGATAAGTCTACTTAATGGCCGTCAGGCCACAGGGGAGGACAAGAAAGCTTTTTTTCTTGGTGTTTCTCAACAGGCTTATCTCCTCTGTAGCTTGCCAGCACAAGAAAATTGAGATCTGTGTGAAATGATTTCACCTCCCAGTAACGGGAAGGCTGTTTTTGGACTCACCCTACCCTGCAACCCCTGAGACGCCCTGCCTGATCTCCCTCCCACTTTTCCCATGGTGCCAAACAGAAGATTGGCATTGGCATTTACAGGGATAATGGAAACCAGTGTGAGATGTGCATCCCACCAGTGGCTTTTGGACAGAAAGGCACGAGAAATGAGAGCAGCAGCAGGCAGTCAATCTGTATTCATATGCTGAACACATGTCTATGATAAAGAGACTGTGAAAAGGTCAGGGATTTACCATTAACTACTGGATGCCCTCATACAGAGCCAATATTTCCATAACACAGGGAAATAAAGAATTCTTATTCCAGCTGGAAATCCAATAACAGGCGTACTGCAAAGATAAACAGCCAGAAAATGATTGAATCCTTTCTTTTATATTTAAATGTTCTGGTACCAGAGTCCCTTACTGTACTGAAAATTGCTTTCATTTACACACAGCGCTCCTACAATACAGTCCTTGACCCACTGACCTGCTTTAATATCATGCATGTAAACAGGATCATTGAGTTACTGTCAGGAAAATGGCATTTTCCTGAAATGTAAAACATTTGACTCCTTTCAGTTTTGATTTGAAAAGAAAAAAAAAAAAATCTGACCCAAGAAAAGTCAACAGTAACCATGTGTTGCAGAAGCAAGAGACAGTAGCTGTGAAGCACCAAGCAACGTTTCATTGGAAGTACAGAAACAATAACAACAAAATCAAGTAAGGCAATAAAATGGATGACAATGAAGCTATTTCGCATCAAGAATCACGTCCCGGTGAGTAATCTGATAAAGAAATTCACTAATTGTTTCATGGTGTGATTCATCAGTGCCTTCAACAACAGACTGCGACTTCCACCATGTATGAAGAAGTGCTACCGCAGGTCCTTCATTCCAACAGCTGTCAGACTCTTTAACACCATCTATCTTATCACTACTAAAAATATATTGCAGTGTAACATTCAATCACACTTTCCCACTACTACTAAAACACGCTACCAAAATGCTACAGCGTGTAGCGTTGCTATTTGTAGGGTTTGCCAACACTCCCCAGCACTGACAATGCGCAAGGCATATTTGCAGAGTTAGAACAGGTATGCTGGTTGTTCTGCTGCATACAATACTATGTTACCACGCTAAACTAGGGCATTGTACCATCTCAAGGCCCCTGACTCCTGATACAAACTTTACCAACCTAATGGCCCTAAATGGTCTCCGCTAGCCTGTGGTGCTTCTCTGTGTGCATTACAGAGTTCTTCCTGGCAGGTTTCACAACATTAGAATTGCCAAACCCTACAGGCTCAAGGGAAAGCAATCTGTTACTGATATCACTGCAGACTTACAAGCTAACTCACTTATCATTTCTCTCTCTCTCCGGCCTCTCTGTCTCCGTGTTGTTCTTCACCATTCTTTTCTGCCACTTGTCATGCATTCAGTATGACTTTGTTTGTGCAGCTGCACTTTTCTTGCACTCCCATTTTGTTGATTTCATCATCACTGTTTCTTTGTTTTTGGCTCATCGCTCCATCATGCACAATGTATGCGACGCCGCTTGCTGATTAGATTTTGATGAAACAAGAGAGAGAGATGATGCATCTCAGTGTTTGTCATTTGTTTGACTAGCCATAGGAGGTGCTAAATTATTTAGTCGCCCTCTGATTGATCACCACAAATCTGCACTAAACCTGGAGGAGAGCCACCTTTCTCTTGTTTCTCTCTACACATGCATGTTGGTATAATTATGTTAATGCACAATTCTGCTCTTCATCAACCAGTAGAAACTGTAGCTGAAGAACGGGAAAAGATGAAGAGATATTTAACCCTTTTTCTACTATTTCAGTGCATGACTGAGGATGACGTATTTAAAAAAAAAAGTCCAAAAGCACGAGTGAAAGCAGAACCTTCTTTCAAATGTATCCACAATATCGTAGACGTCACCTCACTTGTGGGGAACAGTGTTTCATATCATCACTCTCTGTCACCTCCGATCACCACCTCCCCTGTTTGTTCCCGAACCGTACTGTATTTCGAATCTGGCTGAGTGCCTCCGGCCTTTGATCTACAGACAGCATGATCAAAAGAAGAGCCGGTGTCGTCTGGCAGAACAGTGGTCTGTATTTGTCCCAGGGTCACCAAAGACCACCTACTGGCTCGATGGAAGGTATAGCATGAAAACAAATCTGTTTCTACATGATTGCACCGTATCAGCCTCCCGTACACAGCTGCACAATACGAGTGGAACTGGTCGATTTGTAAAGAACCCGGACCTCACGTGGTGAGGGTTTTAGGAGGCATTACGGTATATCCACAAAAGCAGTCGACACTAATCCGAAGACAATGCTTGGTGTTAAAACAATATTTAGTTTGTAACCTTGGAGCACGGTGAGGATAATGATACAGCTACAATTTACCCGGTTAAAGGTATGAAGTAGCACCAGAGGCTCAAACAAACCGGCGTTCATGCATCTTTCATAAGGCTTGTCAGAATGGCGGCGCCATCCCTTTCAGGAAGGGACATTACACGGCTCATTTGGGGTGTCGTGCTGCTACATGGAAAACAGCTTCACTACAGCACAGAGCAGCCCGTGCTGCTTGTTAAATGCGGCGTTTGACTCTTGATATTGTAACACAGACCTGAAGCAAAACATGAACAGATGGTACTGACTTGTATTTGTTGTATTTTGTTTTTTTTGCCTGGGCCATAATTTTAAGAAGGAAGTTGTTTTGGCAAAAACAAACAACAATTTTCTATTTGTTATATGTATTTTTTTAATAAGCATTACAGTCTCAAAGAGCTGTCTAGTAATCTCACATATCCCTACTTCGACTGCAGATAAAATGTTATTTAGGGGAGAGCTTGGTATTAAGTGTCAGTATCAGACCTTTTCTCTTGTAACACTTTATTTTACAGTAAAAAAACGGATTTTTCACTTGGAAAGAACAGACATGCTTCTGATTATTTGCTGAACACTTTAAATGCATATTATCTGTTAGACCTATCCGTAGGCTAAGTATCAGTGAAGGTTTCATTTATCTCTGGTACTAACCAGGGTAAAGTTAATAGAGACAGAGGAGGGACAAAAGTAACATGGTGTTATTTTTGTCCCACTATTATTAAAGATGTATTTCTTTGCTCATTAAATTTGTAGGAAATGCCCAGGGTTAGGGTGAGGATCATCAGTCCATGTCCACGTATGCTAGTACATGTCTGACATGATTATCTGAGGAACAGTCCACACGAGGTGATGATGCACCGAGGTCAGTTTGACTCATTGGACCAATTTCATACATATGATTGGAACATTTAACATGATAAATTGATATGAGAGCAACACAGCCATTTACTTGGAAGGTTATGTGCCAGAAATATTAAGTCCTTACTTGTTTTGTATGTCGGTATCTCTCTGCAAATAGAGGGGAGAAAGGATACAACCAACTAGGGCAAGAGTTTACACAGTTACCTTCATCCTACAGCGAGCACTTACTTCATCAACCTAGAAGATTAGGCCATAAAAGGAAAGTAAATCAACTAGAACAACTTTAGAAGAATGCACCATTAAGTTTGATTGAGTCAAGAAGTACTCTGTTTTTTACTCACCAGGTTCAAAAGTATACAGCACAGCAGCCATGTTGACATAAACCATCAGGATTAACTGGTTTTTCCTATGATACTAATTAAGGTTCCTTCCATTTATTGCAGCAGAATCTTTCCAGTGACCGACATGCATCTCAGCAGACCCTGACTCTGTTCGCCCTCAATGGAACTGAACCTGAATTAATATCATTGGAAACACCTGCGTTGACCCGGCTGTTTCTTGTCAAAGTAGCTGCTGTGAAGAAGCTCTATCAAGAGTAACTTGTGTGCTGTATGCTTACATTAAACAAAACTTGTTTCAATCACTTTTGTACTTCATACTACTGTCATGGGATGTCTTTTTCTAGTTATAGCTCTTCCATCCTTTCTAAATGAATGTAGAAGTCCGTGGAGATCTCAGAAGTAATCCTGCCCTTGCTTCTATGTTCATTTTCAGATTTTCTTGCCAAGATCATAATCTTTCTTTGACTTACTCTGACCTTCAAAAATGTCAATGGAGTAATAAAGAAGAAAGAAGGAGAGAATAAAGTTCAACTGCAGGAGTAATTACATTTCCAAGTACAGAAAAGTAGCAAGAATATATGGAAACATGACATATCAACTTGAAATGCTCTGAGCATTAACTATACAACACAAAGAATGATACATAAAACATGAAGATGATTTCAAGCCGTGTAAAAAGCTAGCATGACACAAGAAAAGAAGAAGAGCAGTCTTGGCGTAAACCCTGGAGTAATTAGTTGAATCTCCTGCTGCTTCAGTGTTCCATGGGATTGGAACAATTCTCTAATTGGATAGAGGTCCCCGCACTGTTGAACAAAAGATTTCTAGGAGGTTTCTGTAAATGTGAGTAATCATTTTGGTGCTAACAAACACATACAAGCAGCTACAGAAATACTGCTGTAGTGTCAATAACAAAGGTCATGTTCAATGCCTAATGAACATACTGCACTAAAAATACTGACTGTATTCATTTTTCATGGGAATTGTAGTCATTTTTAATGAATGGATTAGCATGAAATTGTAAAATGATGCAGTCAGTTTGCTGAGATATTTTAAACTGTAGTTTTCTGTGCACTAAAATGAACTATATACATTATTTGTATGAAATGCTGATGTTTACTGATGAGTTGTTACACAATAATATGATCTTGATGAATGATTTCTCTCCATAGTGCAGACATATTGTCCTGAGATGACACAGAATTGTCCATATACCTGATTAGGGGGCTTATTTGTATTCAATTGCTTTCAAATTTCAAACTGGACAAACTTTTTTTTACTGAAATATTCACCATATTCACCAAAACTATCCACCCAAATGTGCTTCTGAATAAATTTGAGATGAGAAACAGGCCATCTTGGCCATTGGCTTCTTACTGGTTACTTTGGCCTGCCTTGCTCCCATATTGTAAAGAAAAACACAGGTGTCATTCAACACCTTTCAGAGATTGTTACAAATTAAAATATGTGCGTTGTGTAAACAACAACCTGCCTTTTATATGCTTCCGAAATCACAGGACACAAGCCACATCTCAGCTAGTGTGACCAAAACATAGGGAATCGATGAGGATTTGCTTCTCCTCAAAACAACAGAAATGTGCACAAATGTTGCACCTGCATACGTTTCCATGTGTGTGAATCAGTAGTGGAGCTTGTTATGCGACAAACCACAGCTACAGAAAGAGATTTTGTTACTCGCTGGTTGTGAGAAGCGCCCTCCATGCTGTCATGTGGAAATATCTGAAAATCATCTCTGAAAAGAGACTCTAGGACCATGACAGAACGGAGACCCAACCGATGAATATTAGTATCATTCTTGATGTCTTGTTGTACCCATAACACTAGTGGTGAATCGTACATCTGTCTGAGAGTACTGAATGCGGCCGACCACAAACCAAAAGAAAAGAAAAAAACATGAAAAAGTTGCTCGGTGTCATGTTTCTGCAGCCATTCGTTGAAGTATACAATGTGTAAAAGTGAGTAGTCTGAAAAGGTTTTCACACAGAGTTTATGGTGGCATAGAAAACTGTCTCATTCCTGACACAGACTAGGAGAACAACCACTACCAATACATTTTTTTTTTTTTACTTTGGAACCTCAGATGATGTGAAATGTCAGTCCAAAAAAAGAAATCTGTGTAATCAGATAGTTGATGGATGGTTTTGTGAACGTTTGTTGAAGCTCAATATTTGTTCAAAATGACTCATTGAGTCAGCTAATAAAAATCCTGACCGACCTTAGAAGAAAAGCAGAGGGCAGCATGTTTGCCAGCTCACTGTGACTCATCAGTTTGCTACCTACATCACCAACATCACCAAAAAGACACATACAGATACATTAAAGTCTCTTTCATGCTACTCTTCTGCACTACTCAAGCAGAAAACAGATGCTACTTATCAGACTTAATGTGCCAGAGTGACTGGGGATGGATAAGAACACATTTATCTCAAGTGTTTTTAAAGGGATTAATTACACAGTGCCACCCACTCACAGCACTCGCAGCCACACAAGAAAACACACACACTGTAAAGATTACTCATTGATATTCAAGCAGCAAGCAATCAAATACACTACTACATGACGGCAATGTTAAAGACTGGATTTGGTCTGCAGAGGCAAGGCCTCTTAACCTCGCAGCTGCTGCTACATTAACATACATTCATGAAACACGGACAAGCTGGAAACAGGCACAAAGTACCTGCCCTGATCTCTACTACTAAACGTTGCAAACAGCATTGATATGCTGTGGATATTTTTGAACCGGCTCTCATGCCAGTCAGTAATTTGCAATGCACTGGAAATGTTGTTTCCTGCCAAAATTCTATTCCCATCATGGAGGAAAGGCACATGCTGCGCATGGAAAATCAGCATAATAATAACTGCATTTTATATACATACAACAGCATGATGCACGTCTATCAGTGTTAATCTCGTAGAAGATACCTTGACGGCTTCTGTTAAGATGGTGAATTATTATGTGAATTATTTTGGGGATTTTATAATCCCTTGAGGATGATCCCTATAGCTTTCGCTGACCCCTGACCTTTCCAGTTGCACTTGAATGCAAAAAATATGTACTGGGTAGACTGCCATGATTTGTTCTGAACACATCCATGCATCCCAAAGGGTTCACCCTTTCCTCCGGCACCACCACCACCAGGTCACACATTGCACGGTTCAACTTGAAATTTCACAGTGAAGCTGCAGATCACATTTTTTTTGGCATATCCAGATCGATTTTTAGAAACTCTGTACAGCAAATTGGATTCCAGCCACATTTGGTGATGGTTTGAAATGCAATTCCAATCAGATATCTACAGATGCATCTCGGTCCGGATGTTCTGGCAGCGAATCTTAGATTTCAAAGTGTTTTTTGATTCACTTGAACTGTAACACCATGACAATGTCAAATCCAGAGTGATGGATCTGCAACAGAACAGCTGCTGAGCAGTATATGGAGGACAACACAGAGAACAACAGGCAGTGGACAGACACTGAAATACATTTTCTGCTGTCACTTTGCGGGGAGGCTTCAAAGTGTTTCCATGTTGGAAAGCTGCGTCACCAGCGTAAGCCGTTACCACAGCAACCCATGCAGATACAGATAGGTTGGTGATGTCTGGTAAGACAAATCTGATCTGATCTCTGAAAGATCGGATGCGAGAAACAGATCATATTTGCCTGCAGTCTGAACAAATGCTTGACACACATATGTGGAGATGATGTTGATTGATACATTTGTAGAATTTAAGATGAGATGGATGAGTGATGAATGTCTTGAACAAAAGCTGAAAAAACACTGGCACTGTGGACTGCCCTTTACTGCATAAGGATCTAAGTATAGCTAGACTGCCAGTGTTTTGATTGTTCAATCCAACAGTTCGCTTTATGAGGTGGTCTTTTCTAACTGTTGTCATGATTACTGCAAAGGTATTTGGTATTGAGATTTCAAGTTCATGTGTGTGTTCATTAAGGCGAGCTCTAACAGTACATTCCTCATTGCTCCTCGTTGGTGGGGTTGTTTCAGAGTCGAACTTGGTCACAGGTTAGAGTTGGCATAGTAACATTGGGCTGAAGATACCTCTACAAGGTGAAATGTTAAGTGGTTCAAGTTAGATCAAGCCACACAGCCACAAAACCAGTTACATGGTGATAAGTACATGTAATAACATCAGGCTCCAACTATCACTCTAACGCTACTCCGCAGGCCTGCTCGCCATTAACAAGCCAACTGACCATCCCTGCTGTGACAGCTTGAGCTCCACTGAAGACAATCACTCCCTGTTTGTGTCCCTGAATGATAGCAACTGCCATCCCACCCCCCCCCATCCAGCCCCTTCTCCTCCCTCCACAGAACCCCACCCTAAAAAAACCCACCAGCCCCCAGATGTTAAGAATTTCTCCTTTGTTCTTCACTTCAGCGAGTGTCGACTGAGGCAGGCAGGGACTGTTTGTCCTCATCACAGTGTTAACAGAAAACGCTGTGACCGAGAGATATGAATAAAAGGAAAAAACGAAGCACCCATTAGATTTGAAAATGTATCAGAGTGTTCCTCTTCCGAAATTAAACTATTTTACATTTTTCATCTGCCACTTTTACCGACGGTTGCAGAAATAAATGATGAGAAGCAACACTAAAGAACTGTGAAATATTAATTAGTCTGAATGCTGCAGGAATCTAAAAAATAATAATAGCTGCTGATAAAAAAATGTCCTCAAGGTGAACATAGCCCTCCCCAATGTGACGTTTTGTGGATATATTTGGGGGGGGGGGGGTAAAGTGTTGCAGTGCTGATGGATGATCCCAAAGCAACAAGGAAATATGAACCATGATGCTTTGAGTGGCCGCCGACCTTATCAAGACACCTGAGGGCCTGGCTGTGCTGAGGTTGATCTGAAAAGAAATAGCGGCCCCGAGGGAAGAAGAAGAGGAGGAGGAGGAGGAGATACATAGGCAGCGGGTAGAGAGAGGGAGAGAGAGGACGAATGGCATCAGAGAGGAGATAGCAGGGTGACTCTTTCGCGAAATCTGCCCTTTAGATGAAAAGGCATTAGTCAGCCAGGACCAGGGAGTGGAGAGGCTAACATGATTGGATTTGGCTGGGAAACATGGGGAAGTACATTCCCCGAGGATGAGGGAGAAAGGATGGGGTGTGGTAAAAGAAAAACGATGGACAGAAGATGAGAGTTTGAGCCAGGGGGTGTTTACAAGGGAGAAGCTTGGTGGCTGTGGCTGTTGTCACCAGCTTTGCAGTCACAGCTGGCACTAATCTACTTGTGCTGATCTGATTTTTAGACTCTGCTTTGCAACATGGGAAATGCCAACAGTGGCTTCAGCCCATGGCCTGCTCTACCTGATCTTTACCACCCGTCAGTCTAACATAATCATACAAATTGCATGCTCTTCCCACAGTGGAGCTCAATATAAAATGGAGGTCAAATATAATGTAATCTAACCCCCACCATGAGGTTTTGAGGAGAGTTGAGAGCTACATGAAAGCTTAATTTCAAAACCCAAGAATACCAACATACAGGATCTATACATGGCAACTACAGTGAGATCACGCTAAAACAATTGGTTAGGGTTAGCAAAAAGAGACCCAAGGTTCATTCAGTTTGTGGTCATGATTCTGACTGACTACCTTATGGACACCTTACTCATTGTACTCATTGTGACATTGATCATCGGACCATAAGTCGTGGGGTGCAGGAATCTTCCAACCTCAACATAATTCCTGTCCAAATTATTCTTTGAATTTTCACACTTTGAACCACTGGGCCACATAAACATATGTCACATCTCATAGATCCATATCAGTACTACTTTTGGGCCATTCATCTGTAGTAGTAGTAGTTGGATGGCTCAGCCAGCCATTTTGACATGAAACAGTAGGGTCAACGCAGGTGTTTCCAATGATACTAATTGAGGTTCAGTTCCATTCATTGCAGCTGAGACTTTCCAGTGAGCCAACAATGGAACTGAACCTTAATAAGTATAATTGGAAACATCTGTGTTTACACTACTATTCCACTACTAGGTCTAACAAAGGAAGAACAATTATGATACAATAAGATGACAACAGGCGGTTTATATACTCTATCTAAACTCATTTATTTGGAGGTAAAACAGAAAGTGAGCAACTAAAACTTTTGAAATAATACCTCATTTTGTGCAAACAATTTCAATAAGTGTGGTTGTTGAAAGCTCATGCAGAAAGTAGGTCTGTTCACTGTAATGAACAGTTTGAACAGTTTTTAAAAATACTTTTACTATTCCACTTTGTTTTCTCTAATGGGATTGACCATTTTTCCAGATCTCAAACATTAGGAGTCCAGTGTTATTATAAGTACTAATGGGGAATGTTGGCCCAAACTTCTTAAATAAGTTATAATAAATAAGCTGTGACAAACAGAAAATAACCTTTGAAATAAGTGCTTGTGCTGTTCTGTACCTTCAGTTTATATATTTTTACAAATAACTGCCAAGTGAATAAAAACTGCAGTGTAACCATTTTTAATGTACTGTTATGTATGCCATCAGCACGCCTCCTCCAAGACTCCTCCGAGTATGTAATGGAGGAAGCATCAAAGAAATGTTTATGAATGTGAGGATTTTCTTTTTCCATTTCTTTAGTCATCCTCACATATGATGATCACCCTAAGTCAGTAGTGTGGGTCAGGTTATTAAAACATTAATATCAGGGTTCAGTGAATGGAGGATGATGCCGCTGTCTTTTGAACTTAATAAAAGCTTAAGGCTCATACTGATCACATAAATTGGCACATTATGAAGTCAGTGGATTATTAAATATAGTTTTTAATGTTCAAGCAGGTGAGATGATGAAGAGGGAATTTAAAGGCCGTCTGAGAGAGAGTGCGGGGCAGAGATAGACATGTGCAATGTAAAAACAGACCTTTGCAGACTGGTGGGGAACAAAGGGTGGCAGGAATGATGGCGGTGGGGGGGAGTCGGAGGGGTGGAAGGGGTGGGTAGGTTGCTTAAATGTCACTGGGAGTGAGGCGAGATGAGACAAAGGATAGAAGAAGGGTGGATTTGGTGAATGAGAATGTGTACTTACTAAGAGACATATACTATAAGGTAAAAACAGGAACTTTGTTTTATTCAGTCATTTCACAAAGAAGGACATATTTGAATGTTTTATACCTTGTGAGGCATTCTGGCTTTCAGTCTTTACTAACCATGAACTGATTCTAGCTCTATACTTAACACACAGACATGATATCTGAAAGTGTGCTATTGATTAAATCTGGCAAGTCTTTAAGATTATGGAAAAAACACACATTTTTAATACAGAATACAACTGTAAATGTTTGGCTGCAAAGTCAGTCAAGTATTTTTAGCAACAAGACAGAGTGTACCCATTCTTTTCAATATCTCATCAAGATATGAAACATACTTGTGTCTAAATAAAGCACATGATTTAATTTACATTATCTTTGATCAGAATATAATTCATGTGAATCAGTTTTACCTCCTTCCTCACAGGGTACATTACCCAGGAAATACCTATTGCTCCCCGCCAGGATACAAGAAGATAATACCACATGGTTACACTATCAGCACCAGCCAAAGGCAGGAATAATAAATTGTTGACTCTAGGGATAGTACAGACGGTGTCGTAGCAAAGCACAAACAGATGAGATGAAATCTAGGAAAATCTGTTTGTGTACAGAAGCCAGGGATGATCAGGTCCACGAAGACATCTTAATACGTTAGTTTAAATAAGACCTGGGAGTTGACTAATCTGTTCATGACATTCAGCTGATCTTACTATTGTTCTTTTGAGGAATGAAAATGTCTATTTTTGTTTTGATTATAACCCAATGACAGGTTGATACAGAAGAAATTTAAATAAGAATGCAGATTCATAGCAATGACAAGACAAAGTTTGGACAGCAGGATCAGCAGCAGATTAAGAATAAGCGTCTCTACATCGGATGCGAATACGGATTAAAGTTTAAGATGGAGATTAAGTCAACAAGATGAAGCTTTATGTCAAGAGGTCATATGGTGGCTTTTTGAACAAAGGTATTACAGCAGGGTTTGTCAAACGTTTTCCACTATGCCTGAAATTCTTTGGCAAATTTTAAGATAACTCTAACAATGCTGTGCAAAGGAGACTGATAAAACAGCCCAACAGAACTCTAATCCACAGTTACGTAATGTGAAGTATGTCAATTGGCAAACGGGTCCCCATTTTGTGATACAAACAGAGGAATTAGTCACAGTACAGAAGTAATATATCCTTTATGATGTAATATGAATGTGGTGGTTGGTGTGTTGGATGTTTGTTTAGTGCTTTTGACTTTTCAAGCAGGAGATAAGAGTTTGTGTTCTGTCACAATCCAACAGTTATTTGTTCTTTTAAATGTAAGAGGTTACCAAGGTCTTTCTCTAACCTAACCTTGAGAGTACTCCACTGATTTAGCATTGCACTCCTATAACATTGTGGGACTCACAATGGTTTTCAAAAACAAGACCCGAATCGAAGCAGGAGAACCAGAAATATTGTCCTTTTTATTCCATGCATTCTTTTTCCTTGTCAAAACCTGGCACATCACCCACAATGTAACTCAACAGCTGACAGTTTGGTTGGCGATTGGGATGTGTTTTGCTAGTAGTAGTGTAGCCTCGAGCTTCTAGCCTCAAGCAAAGACGAGTGGTCTATAGAAACATGGTAAGCTCCACACCCCCAGACTTTTTTCATTTTCAAAAACTCTCAAAGTGATCTTCAGACCAAACCGATGCCGACTCGAGTGATACCACTTGAGGCAATTTATCAGACTTCACACACCACTTTATACAGCTTTTTGTTACATATACAGGAATACTCCTAAAAACCTGGAAATAAACTTGTGAAACTTGTGAGATGAATCGAGACCAATGGGAGTTCCTCCTGAGTCTCTCAAGCCAAAGGTCTGAGAGAGGTCAAGAGTACAAGAGGTCATCAATAAAGCTCATTACATGATAAGAATGGGATTAGGGATTCCTTGGGATTGAGAAAATCTCTGGAAACTTGCCTCTAATGACAATTCTTGGAAAGAAAATGTAGATATTTATAGAGTGTATGTAACAATTTCTAACCAAGACGATTAATATTAACTACTCACCCTTTAACCTTTTAAGAGAAAAGCAATGCTTTGTTGACCTTTTGACACCAGAACACTGTTTAAAATGTAAGTAGTTCAAGAAATACCAGGAAGTTGAGTAGTCAGACAGGGTGTGATATAGTCCTGAGCGACTAAAGGCCCAAGGAATGGATTTAAGGATTAACATAAGGTGAAGCAAAAACAGCAAACAGCATTAACAGTAGTTTAATTTGTGAACAAATTAGAAAGTAGAGAGTTTCCTAAATATAATATGATTAAAGAAAAGAACATACCTTTCAGGGCTTTCTCTAATATAAGCCTATTTTGAATAAAGATGTTGTTCTGTCTGCTCTATCTCAATTTGACACTTCACTGTCAAATCAGTTTGTTAGTTAAGACTGACGTTAGGTATCTACATCCCACCTCAGTCTCCATTTCACTAATATGCAGTCAAACTTGTCTTTAATTTGATGCATGACACTATGAACAGATGATGGCTCGAGAGCAAGAATTCATTAGAAATAGAGGTAAAGTCATCTTTGTCTAGAGGGAAATCATTTCCATTTGGTTAATGAGAAATAGTAGACAAAGCCACATTTCTGTGGGGAAGAATTATTCCCTCTACTGTCACAAGTTCAAAGATTAGAAGAGTCCACTCTATTTTGGTGTGGAGATGATTCATTTCACACCGTACATCATTTCTGATCATTCGCAGTTATTCTGTTGTTATAAGGCAAGAGATGAAATCACAAATTTGAGGAGTGTAATTACTGCTCCAAATAATATTTATTTTGAATTAATAAAGGAGTGATCAGTAAGATATTACAGGTTTGTTTGAGGGTTTATGACAATAAAAGAGGTAGATAGAAGAGACTATCCTCTGTGCTCTGAATACTAATGATGAGGAACTGTACGACAAGGTCACAAAAATGTGCATGCTGTGCCTTAGTTGCTCTGAATCAACATTAAACCCATCCTAAAAAAAGCTCTGAATATTCATCAAGTGCAGCCTCATCTGCCTGCGAGGTGGAGGTGAGGGCTGCACGGCTCAGCGAGCACAGCAGGGTGGGGACGATGATACGAGGGGATTCCCTGCATGGGTGGAGACACCAGCAGCACCCACAGAGCACCCAGGGGCTCAGATATGACACACAGAACAGCGTGGAGTGCCTCTGGATGGAAATCAGACTTCTTAGAAAATGATATTCGTAAAGTGCTCTAGTTCCTCTTATGGACTTTCTTTGAACTGTATTGATTAGCAAAAGTGTGAAAAGGTGAATGCTGAGACAGCCTGAAGGATGAATATTTCATTGTTTATGTTTGACAAGCTCTCAGTTATTGCCTAACAAGAGAAGAGGCAAATCATTGCGTTTCCACTCTGTTTAAGTGGAGTGCTCCCTCGGGCTGTTTTTGGCTCCATGTGCGAATAATTTGATTGCAAAAATTATTCTTTCCTCCCGTGAATTGCGGGGACTTAAGTAGTATATGAACCAGCGTCTCTCCTGGTCACACTCTACTGCAGAGTCAATTACTTTTAGATATTGTCTTCTGTGTGTGTTAAGCAGACACTATGATTGGATCATTATGCCTCCACCAAGAACAAGAGATGCCAGCCCCATTTGTTTGCTTCTTGTTTGGAGTCAAAGGTTTTAAATACGAGTCATACATATGTGTTGTACTGTCGATTTAGGATTCCTTTCATATGCTGTATCGCAATTATCTGGTGAAGATCTGACTTGATCTCCATATTTTTATTGTTTCTCATAAATGAATGCTATTGGTTACATCTGTCTGTGGGTTTTATGAATATTTAACCAATGAAAAGTAGGATTTTTTTTAATTTCCTGAAGAGAAACGGTTTTGTCAGGAAACCAAATTCAGTAGCCAAACAATCAGTGTTGGGTAGATTACTTACAACATGTAATCAATTACTAAGTACCTCTTTCTCATTAAAAAAATGAATCACTTTACTAATTATGCTGGAATTAAAGCCCATTCTCATTCCTGGAATGACAAATATCAACGTTTTGTCATGCCCCTCTGCTCCTCATCCTGATGCACAGTGTGCTTGAGTGTCACCAGGCTTACATCTACTCCAATGTAATCCATCTACGTCAGACATTGCAGTACAACAAACAAAGGATTTTCACCAAGGAGACAGGGACTTGTGTTTTAAGTTACAGATGTGACTTGCATCACATGGCTTTTGCACATCACAAATAGTTTAACAAGTAGTTTTGTCCTCTGACCACGTGTTAAAAAAGCATCTCAAACACATGTTAGAGGGTACACTGTGCATCTTCAGTGTGACAAAATTTGATGACCTGACATGAGAACTTGTCAGGAAACATGCTTCTCTGAAGACAAAGTAAAGGTAATTAGCTTCTCCCACTCATTGAACACACACAGTGACTGGCATAACTTATAATTACTTAATAGAAATGCTTTATAGCAATCAAACTCTAATGTACTGTAAGTAACCCAGCAAACATGATGTCGTGAGACTGCAGGCACTACTGATTATCTGCTAATTTTGGATTCTTAGTTTTAATCCCTGTTTGCAGCTGCGTTATCAAATCATGGTAACATCTTTGACCAAAACCTACGCTGTGATTCGACAAATCTGCCTGTGGACTTTGATAACAGTAGCAGCAGTAATGCAGCATCAGTGTTAAAAGCAGTATTACTGTCCAGAGTTTAAGTTACAGTGCCACTTGGGTAAAATTCTATTCCAGGCTTTCCACTCTGACCAGAATAAAATTAGCACAGTGTGCAGACACACACACACACACAGCCTCTCCTTGTAGCGTTAACTCTGAGGATCAGGGCCACTGTGTCAGTGATCACACGCACAAATGCACCGGCCATGTAAATCAGTCGGTCTACCAGCGAGAATCACAATGTTGTGCATTTCATCATTGTGAAATCACCAACACAGATCATACAAAGAGGTCATTACTTTCATTCACTGTAATTTTTACTGTACAAGTTCAACATCATGTGGAAGAAACCAGACAAAAACAGTCCGGTTCTTATCAACAACCTTGAGAGCAGCACTGTTTTTACAGTTTGGGATTTAAAGCCACTGATGATATCTCTTCGGTGAGTTACTGTAGCATGAAAGCGGCTACCTTGAAGGTGCCTTGAAGTATAAAGTGACAGAAACGAAACCTCATTGGCATTTTTACCCTGCCGCTGCCAGCAGAGTCCTCCTGCTCTAAAATAGTCTCCTATTCCAGTCAATGTCTGGCAGCATACTGTAACTGATGAATTATTCAAAGCGGGGATCAGGCTGTGTTGTTCCTGGATGGTGGCAAACCCAAATGAAATGCAATGTGACACTCTGTGTTTAAGTTATCAGTTGAAATAGTCTGGGAATCATTTAACCGCGGTGTGTGCATGTGTGGAAATGGAAGCAGGATTACGTTTAAAGCATGCAGCATGCATATGCATATGCATGGTTAAGAAATGCATGCAAAGAAATGAGAGCTTATTGACGTGGCTTAGTGATGAGCTCCTCCCTCCGGCTGCATGACAGTTTTTTGGCCCTCTGGGAGAGGAGGGCTTGAATTTCCATCAATGAATACATTCAAATTTCTACAGAGATGCGGAAGCTGCACTTAAATCATCACAAATCTTTGTCCGTCTCTCACAAAAACACTAATATAGTCCAATCCAACAGCCCTGCAATAAATCCTACGCTCATGAAGGCTATAATGTTTAGTTTTTGTTGAAACAAATTAAATATATTGCGCTGTATCAGAGATGTTTACAATATTTAGTCATATGTCAATTAATAGTGGCATGTAGCTGCTGTTAGACTAGTTTACGACACAAGAAAACAGTAACATCCCATTGACCACTTCTCAGCACTACTGAATATCCGTTCACTTTCATTAAAACAAGGAAGAGACGCGATGTTGTTAGCACGTTTCTCATTTCTAAAGTTTAAAAGCCGTGATCACTTGATGTTGATTCCCTCAGTTACCCACAACGTTGGCTGTTATCTGGTAAACTTACATCACAAATGAATGGACTGAATGAATGCATCTTTTTTATAATTTAAAATGGCCATCAGAGTTGTAAGCCGGTGGGTCTTTCAACACATGAGCATTAGCAGACTGTCATCAAAAACGTCAGTTCGGTCAGTCGGCCTACGCTTCAAACTATGATGCTGTAGATGCCCCTCTAGCCTCAGATCTGCACGTGCAGGACTCCAGTATGCATTATCCGGTCAAATTAACAATAATGCAATAATGCAACAGTCTATGCAACGTCCAGTTTGACTTCCAAAGTAAAGCTTAAACCATTGTTAAAATAAGTACACAGCGCAATGTAGTTAGCAATAAGTCAGTGCTGACTTTTGGTTTGGTTTGAGGAAAGTCCTGTCTTTGTCTGACCAATCCATCCAGCCCACTTTCTTGCTCTTTAAACTACGTCATCGGACTTTAATTGCCCCATAAAACATTACGCCAGATGGGTGCATCCAGAAATGATGCTACAGAGGCATCTACAGCATAGTTTGAAACATAGAGCCACTGACCAAGCAGCTATATTTGATGATGACCTGTTCTAGCTAGATAACAGTCGCAAATAATAGTCAAAATCCCTCATATACAGTTTATATTCTCTTCTTTTTTTTTTTTATTCACATGGTTTTATAATGTCATATTGTCCACACATACTGTATGTATATATATATCATTATACGCAAACATTACTGGTCATCATGTGTCACCATCTTTGGGAAGAGCTGTCAACTCCTGTCTGTGTCTACCAGCCAGCCTGTGGGGCATGTTCTTCAATAGAAGCTACATACTGACATGTGGGGGATGGTAGCGCACACACACACACACACACACACACACACACTCGCTCAGTATGAATTCACGTGCAGCAGAATTCAACAGTGCATAAAATCCCTTCTATAAACTGTAAACAACAGCAGACTGTTAAAGCCACTTGAGCGGGGTCGGCGACTCGCAGAATTAGTTTGTTTTAATGAGTTTGAAACCGTTTTTAAAGCTGCATCAAACAACGTTTTTGATATAAACATCAAATCTCTCTATGTAGCGTAAAAAAAAGCCACTTCTGTGGCAGCATGCCATCATTTACAGGAACCGTGAAAACAATAAGGAGTAAGCGAAAGCCAAAAAAAGCTCCAAAGCAGCACAGAGAACAGCTTCAGTCTTCACACATGCACTCTTTACACATATCTAATCCTCTGGCAAAAAAACACTTCCACGTGGTGGCCAGCAGCTCAGAAGAATCTGATCTGAATACAGTTGAGAAATTAATAGCCATACCAAAAGAGATTTATCCTCTGCAACGGTTAAGCCTCGGCAAGTGTGTTTTTGTGTGATATCACCTAAGTATTCTTTACTGTATATTAAAAGAAAGAGCGGGTGTAATTTTTAATTTATTTATTCTTTTTGGTTCATTTTCAGTCCACAACAAGGTGAATGGAATGGGAGGCAGGAAATGGAAGGAGGTTATACACTTCCAGAACAAAGATTTCTTAGTGAGAGGCGTACGAACCCTGGAAGAACCTGAATGTGACATTTCCACGACAGTAATCCCATCAGTTCAGAAACAGTCATGTTATACTCACCACCGCTGCTCTAAATGTCTCTTCCTCTAGAGGAAATACTGCAGATACTGTCACTAAAACTTGAAGTTTCTGAAGAGTCGCTGTACAAGCACAATCCCTCTCATTGTTGGTGGACTTTTAATTCGAATATTCTGAATACATTAACATACTGAATATATTATCATGTTTGGAGAAGCTTCCTTTCAGGGACTGAAGTGTCTGATTGCACAAACCTAATTGAAATATCTCTGAGTTTATAATCGGAGTAAATAATGTGATGTATACATGTCGTACTAGTAATTTATGGTAAGGTTTACTGTGTGTGTGTCGACCTGTGGACATAATGCTACATTGCTGTACTCACTAGACATTTTTTGGGAGCTTCTATTCATTATAAGGTTGTGTTTCGTCTTGCTATTCTTTTGCCTTTTTGTATTCTTGAGATTGTGCATGCACTACTTTGGGGGTTTTGAGATTTGAAAGAGCTCCAGGATGTGTTGAGTTTCATCGATGGTACCTGCACAGCCACTGACAAAACAGCAAAGTGGAAAGCGTTTCAAAGTAAATGAAAACAGTATTTCTGTGGAAAGTGTTCTCAGCACAGTGGTGAGTGTTACATGACTCTGTTGTTGCACTGATTTTGCACATTATACTGAATTTAAGAGTACATTTATTTATTATTTTAGACAGGCTATTATTTAGATGAAGGGTGCTAGGGTTAAGGGTTATGAAGAGTTAACATATAAGGATGGTATCTCATGAGATAAACATGTTGTGGATGTGAATGTATGAACCACACTATGAATTATACACATCTTGTTTCCATGCAACTGTTAAGCTGAGCTGAATACAAGATGTCTTTCTGTGTCTTTTTCCCACAACAAATAAGGAAAGAGGTCGGGGTGGCCTGCGAGCTGCTCAACACATACATGAATGTTTAGAATTCATGTGCATGCATAGATGGATGTTGGTGACTTATATATAAAAGAGAATATGAAAGACAATATGAAAGAGAATGAGGAAGGCACTCTGGGAAAATAAGCGAGTGACCCCCTGCTTCTGCACCATCTCCTCCTGCTTAGGCTAATTGCAGTAAACAGAGCAGATGGGGTACCGTGGCACCTAAGGGAGGGCTTTATGGAGGTGAGGGCGGGAGGATGGAGAGGTGGATGGGTGGGGGGTTGCCGGATGGATGGATGGATGGAAGAGGTGTTGATTAGCCCACCATAGACTCACCGAGATCTCGGCTGTGACACGTCGCCAATGATATATTTAGCTTCATCACTCCCAGTCAGGAGTGTTTCTCACATATAGAAACAGGGTGGGGTGAGTGTGGCGGGGGGTGTGGATGATTTCTAGCCTCAGTGGGTTTAATACATCCACTTGGCATAAACCTGCTGCCACGCTCTTTGGCAATCCTTGATGTTTAATCCATTGTTCTGCCTTTTTTAAAAAAATAGAATGTATTAATACACATAATGTAATCCATTTTCCTGTGCTCCACACACAAACAGTTACCTCGCACAAAAGCTTTCAGGAGATCCCATCTTCGCCGCTGTCACCGAGAACAGGGGTTTCAATTAAACCTTACAGTCCTGAACTCTTCAGGCGCTGTGTATTATTAGATGAAAGCATCACTGTGAATTTGTTTGAATGGGACCTGCAGATGAGATAATGTTCTTTTCAAACCAGAGAGAGATGTGAGATATATTATCTTCGTAAGTGGGATATGTAGATGTGCAGATGAGTTCCACGCAGTACGATCAAACACATTCCCTAATTTTACTTTCTAATATCCACCCCTCCATTTCCTGCACGGCTTACATACGACTTCGAATAGGCCGTGCTGACCATCACACGTTAATATATTCAAATTAGCATACGGCTTTATTGAAATATTAATGTGCACAGTTGTGCGTGGCCTAATGAAGGTGGAAAATTAGCAGGGATGTGCGCAGGGTTGCAGCCATGCAGGTGGAATAAGGCTGGGAGAATCATTAAGGATCCCAGCCACACAGATTAACAGCCCTTCCTCCCTGCTGCGACCGGGAGGAAGGTTCCGGATACACCAGACCAGCGCTGAGAGGCTCAGGAAGAGCTCCAGGCCCTCAGGCCACAAGAATCCTAAATGAGGACAATCATTATTACTTATTACACGTTGTATTCTTTATTACTATTCTATTTTACATTAATTTCATTAGAGAAATTGCAGGAGCTTCCTAAATTGTTTGTATGATTATGTGTGACAATTATACTGACCGTATACTGAGCAGGGAGCAGAGATGCTAACAGACACACAGCAGTAAGCCTCCTAGCACCTCATGGTAATCACATGGATTGCTTTCCACTGTCAAGATCCCTACTGAAATCTGTACTGCATTATATACTGTGTCTATCCGGGATATAAATAAATAGGAATACATGAAAGCATCTCAAAATGCACAACTCGAGATGGGAAACTAACGAGCTGAAATTAGGGACCGTCTCAAAAACAGCACAAAAAACAGTGAAGACAGATTCAGATTTTTCAGCTTTTGTTGTATTTTTTTGTGTCAACGTCTTTATTTTCACCTCTTTTTGTTTATAATGAGCCATATTATTATTTTGTGTAGCTTCATTTTCTAACATTTGAGAACAACTAAACATTCACAGAGGGCTCCTGTCAGTATAAATGCACACAAATCCATCCATTTTTTTATTTTCCCATTGTCGGAACCACTTTCTACCCCCAACAGTTACAGAGCTTCACTTTAGCACTTACTTTTTAAATAGTTTGTGAAATCAGGTTACACTTTTTATTTATTTACTGTAGATACATAGGTATAGTGTTATTTTGTATATTTTGTTGTCGGCTAAACTTATACATATTCCGTACATGAAGAGTATATCTATCAATAACTATACATTTCTACCCACTTACAACAGCTCACTTATGAATCCAAATACACAAATAGATATTTATCTGACACAAACAGATTGAGATGCAGCGTATGTTCATTATGTATGTACAGTTGAAGGGAAATCAATCCAAGGTCATTGAACTGTAGTGGTCATTATTCCCTTTATTACTTGGCAATAGAGCCTCTCGTAGCTACTAATGTCACCACAGAGGTTTCACACATAAAAAAGGTTGAAATTTGATTTTTATATATATTTACATATAAACAAAATGTGCTCATTTGAAGTTATCTAGACATACCACTACCACCATTTTTGAAAAACTGTTAATTTTCTCTAATATTAGTACTGAGCAAACTGCAAACACACAATAGAACGTAAAGATACAGCAGATGTTGTTCAGTGTACCGATGGTCTGCCACTTCCACCCTGACATTTCCTAATCTGTCAACTGGAAGCTCTAGCTGAGGTGTTTATCACCTGAGACAAACAATAGACCCCTCACCACACGCGTCCCTTTAAGGCTGTGCAAACACGCTGTGGTATTTCACAGAGCCGCCACTGACTGACAGTTGTTTACCATGAAGCTTCCTCATGGACTGCAATGAGCACGAGAATAAACTGCTGATTGACCCTGCTACAGTTTGCCTTCAGGCGATGGGATGATGAGCGCTGCTCTGCAAGAGGAAAATTATATAAATATAAATTTATTATATTCCCCACAAAAAAAAATCGTCACCTCTCACTGGGATGATGTTTTGACGTTTTTATCAAATAAATGTTTAATCAACAAAACACAGTTAAGGAGGATTCCCTTCCCTGGTGTACAGTTACTGATCACACCAGTACAGCACCACAGAGAGTCAACATATGTTTCAGCACAGTATCCTCATTGTAAATAATAAATTATGTCCATAGTGGATGTTTCTTGTGATACAGTACCAATACAAGAAGTAGTGTGCTCTTTATATAGCAAAGCAGAAAGTTAGGGGTGGAGGTTGGGGTTGTGTTTTGGGTACAAAGTGTGTCTGACTTTTTGGTTAGAAACTGGAGCTCTTAACCTGCCAAAGAACTGCAATTAATACCACCACTGTGTTTACCTGTAACCACAGTATTTCCCTAACCATTATCACACTGTAGTTGTCATATCATGCAGGTATTGTAGAAAAAAAATAATTTTAAAAGTAGCAGCTTTGAATATTCCAAAACCATCCATCCATCCATCATGCTCATCAGGGTTATGTTTGGGCTGGAGCAGATCCCAGCTGTCTTTGGGCGAGAGAGGCGGGGTATACCCTGGACAAATTGTATTACAAAACCATGTCGTGGATTAAACTGACATTAGGCAAATTTTAGAGGTGACATGATGAAACATGAAGTCACTCTATGATTCCAAGAGCTGTTATTCTGTGTACATCATAAGGGTTTGCCAATCTCACCTAAATCTGAACCCCATGTTGCATAATTCTCACTGCCTAAATAGGTATATTTTACTGAAATGGCCTTAATTTACTCTCAAATAATCAACAGCCTCCATACAGAGTGAGGAAACTGCAAAATGACACACTGTGGACAGCTCCTGGTGCTGAAATCTAGTCGCACTGAAACCAAACCAACACCATGACAATCCAAAGAATCATAAATAAACCTCTGGGATGTAGGACTATAACCACAACTAGTCTTTTGATGAATCAATTATTTATTTGGTCTATTAAACATTAGAAAAATTGGAAAATCCCAACTTTGTAGAGCTCAGCGGGACATCTTCAAGAGAAAAGCAGCAAATCTCATACATGAGTTGAAACAATAGAATGTTATATGCTATATTTACTTGATAAATGGCAAAATTAATTAGTTTTCAGTTGATTGACTGATTAATGAATGGACAGCATTAATTGAAAGGAGGCATAATGTTTGAAGAGTACATGATGAGCTCTGTCACAATGGAGAACAATGGAGGTTTATGTTCAGTGTGCTGAAGTCCCCGAAGATATAACATGTGTGTGATGAAACAAGTGAAACAAAAACAAACATATGGTGAAGAAACGTGTGTACATCTCTAAATACAGAGACTTCATACATGAACTTCACAGAAAATGTGAAAATAAATAGATATTAATAGAAAAAGCAGATATGTATATACTCTGTGTTGCACAGTAAGAAAGAGCACATGGGGATATACGTAGCACCAAAGATGAAGAGACAATTGTACAAATCAACAAGGACTTTATATATTGTTCCAGGTCTTCACCTCTAGTACCAGACTGTTGAAAGTAATTGGTGATTTCAGTGGTCGGTTTCTGCCCTGAACACTTTGTGTTGACACTCTGCTGACACCCAGAATGTAAAATGACAAATCTGGTCTCCATGGGTACATCAGTCTTATGGAGGGCACCATTGTCAGACAATAACTGGCATTAATATTTAATGTTAAAGTATTATTTCATGCGCAGGCTGGAGAATGATTGTCTTGCCCCGCGGTGATATTCACCTGGCTGGGCATAATGGAAAGATGAAGACTCCCACAGGACCCGCGTAAAAAAAAGCTTAAAATGAAAGAGTGCACGTTTTTATCCATCCTGAACCTACAACTTTAAAACTACATACACACAACATGCTAATCGCAAGCGTAACACAAAGACAATGCAAAAGAAAAATACATATCTGCAAACACATAAACCCAGGGCATCATTCAGTGACTCAGTCAGCCACAATCACGTCGACGCCCCACTAAGCCAATCGCTTTTCACAGCAAGAGACTGTCGCTCTCTGTTTTGCTGCCCTTTACTTTTGTGAGATCTATAACGCCATTACGACCCCCTTTTCTCTTCAGCACAAAGCAAAATGTCTGATTCAAATGCTATATTACTGTGGAACGTGTTACAGCTGTATGACAGAACTGTTTAATCCGCACAGCGTGAGAGCAGCCAATTAAAACGTTCACAGCATTATCTGAAAGTGTAAAAATCCACAGCGCACAATGTTATGAGCTGACGCCTCACATGGCACCTAAATATTTAGCCCTGTGTGGAACAAACATTCAAATACTAAATCATAAATGACATCCTTTTTTTTTATATATATATGCAGTCAAAAATCGTGTAGATTTTTAAATGCATATTTAGTATTTATTACTGGAAAGGAGAGACGTGGCATTTGAAGATACAACCGTTCATTCATCATTATGCCTCTGAGTGGGCAGCCCTGAGGCAGGAGCTTGTTGTTAACTGTAGCGTAGCTTGTTAGCGGTGCTGTTGAGGTATAAGGATAATATTTAGCACTCGTGTTGACATTTTCCAGGAACATTTTTAAAGACCAAGTGAAATAAGAAATGAAAAAATACAGTTTTCAAGTTTCCCAGTGCTATTTCTTTTGGTGTCAACGTATGTCAAAAAATGTATTTATGTATCAAAGTCTCTGTATTTTCTCTAAAAAATTCTTAGAAATGCATTTATACAGTACAAATGGTGCCGGCTAACCTAAACCACGCTTGAGTGTGACCTCATGGGTGACCGAGGTGTGTCTTCGGACAACATTTGGCCAAAACAGTGCTTATATTTTCCAAAAGATCATAGTTTATGCTAACTATTCATTCGTCACTTCATTTCAGTCATAACACTGACTTTGATTCTCCAAAGAATCCTGTTTGCTCAAGCCATCACCACATTTTCGTAGAGCAATCAAATCATCGATTCAAGACACAGCCTCTCAGAAATTCTGTAATTTATGCCGCAGACACTATAACCACAATTACACAGACACTTTAAGCTGTTCACGGTGCTACAGCTGACGTAGCTAATTAGCTATCGACCAAGTAACCTGCCATTAGCTGGGTGGACGTTTATTACTCATTCAAAAAGCCAACACAAGACATGTGTCCACGCTTCTAGGCATGGGGAGCATTGGTTAGAAACCTAACGAGGGTTGTGAAACAGCCTGTTCTCACTCTCGGGTCGTCAAATATGGCAGCTTGCTCAGTAGCCCTGCATTTCAAATGAGGAAGCTATAGGTGCCTCTATAGTGTCATCTCTGGATGTGCCTGTCTGCCATCGTCTGCCATAACATTTTGACATGCCACTGAAGTCAGGTGACATAGTATGAGGAGTGAGGAAGTCCAGGACTACCTACAGCCTCTTATTTTGAAGTATGGTGACCAAGCTTCCATAATAGACAGCTTGGGAGGGAGAATGTGTTGAACAGAACGGTGAAGTTAATGCTTGATGTAAAAGACATCATTTAATTGAC
Organism: Argyrosomus regius; assembly: GCA_946959425.1. NCBI lineage: Eukaryota > Metazoa > Chordata > Actinopteri > Sciaenidae > Argyrosomus > Argyrosomus regius. Next base: position 6,718,195 of record OX336899.1, on the reverse strand, counting down.
TGCATGTAAAGATGATATTCTTCCACATCAGTTTTAAAAGAACATTTTGCGGTTTAGCTCAGCCTCGTCGATCCCAAAGAAGTCCTCCATTTTGGAAACAGCAATAAGGAACAATGGTTAATTGGCTAATAATGACGTTTACGCCTGAGTGGCCGTGATATTAACACGACTGGAAGAAAACCTCCATTTAGCTGCCGTGTAGACACACAGCAGGCTCTTTCCATGGTTGGCATTCAGAGGGACTGCACATTTATTTCACAACCACAACCGGTTCTCCATTTTCCGCGCTGAATTTAATTATGTTGGTGGCATGAAATTACCCACAATGCCCATAAGTGCTCCTGGGAGAGCTGCATGGTGGAGTTTGGTTTGGAAGCAGAGAGGGGGATGGAGGCTGACAGCAGCCATCTGAACAGGGGAGCAGGAAAAACCTACCTCCAGGAAACAAAAGGCTTTGTTAGTACTGTGTCAAAATAAGAGCAGCGTACAAAAGGTGGACAAATGCTGCAAAGTGGCACGCAGCATCGGTATTTGCAATACTGATTTAGTTTCCTCTATTTTATGAGTTTGTTTTGTCCACCCACTCATTTATCACGTCACTCTGTGCATGTGTGTGTTTGTTTGTGTGTGCGAGCAACTTTATTACCTGACTAATTAATGTTTCTGAGCTCAATAATTTTCACTTTTTCAAAACAAAACCTGCAGCAGAGTTTGATGCAGGTCTCACAGAGATCACTTCACATATTGCTCTGGCAGAACAGAGGCATTGATACACCTGCAGTGCTTCTGGCATAAAATAGTCATGAGAGGAAAAAGCAGAGTCTAAACTGGGTAAAGTAACGGCAGCAGTATGTCTGTAAAAGCAGGTTTTCATCAATTTTTGACAACATGTATGTGTATGATTTCGAGGAAGTGAGGCCAACCTACAGGAGAGCAGAGAGTGGGAGTTTCAGCCTGTAGCAAACGCAGCGGTACACTGTAAAACCCAACAACTGGGTAAAAAAAAAGTTTAGTTTATGTTTGCCTTCAACCTATTGAGCGATTCCTCAGACTTGCCCCGGACTTTATATTTTGCATTGTCATTTTGAATCCAATTCAAAAAATTAAAGACACACAGCAAAGTATGGCACTTCATAACCCTCCAATTTCCTTTGACAGGTTCAAGCAAAGCTACAGTAGATGTAGGTCTGTAGGTTATGTTGTTAAACATTAAGGTTAAATGAAAAGGTCCTTATAGTCTAAGCCAGACTGGATACTGCAAGATCATCAGCTTTTTTACAGCACCGTACTGGGGTTTGGGCAGGAGTTAAAGGATCCAGGATCTGCTAACAGTGATGAATAACACCGCCTTTAAAATTTTATTACTGAGGATAATTCACCTGTCAGATAATCTTCATTAGGCTGTGATTTCTCAAAAGCATATTATTGGTAATTGACCAGCAAAATGATGATATAATTATATGACATAATTACACTGATTGGACTGAATCGGTGGCCAGAAGGGGTTGATGTGACCATTAACTTCCTCGGTCTTCATCACGTGACACGTTAAGACCTTTGCACCTAAATACATACAGTATATGTGTCACTGCAGTCAGACAAGGGCTCAAATGTAGGGAAGGAACAGACTTCTTTTGTGATGCAGAACGATGTCAGACGTCGTGAGAAATTGTTATATAGTCCCAGTCGTTTGTAGGAAACCTTGAATTTAATATACGCAGTACTTATATTGAACTTGGTACCCAGGAAGGAGCTTATTTCAGAGTATATCTCTTCCTGAGTGTTCACAGTTATGAACACTGTCACAAGACTTAGAGTTTAGAGCAGTACAGGAGACTGGAAGTCGTGTATCAGTGGGAGACGGTTCACACAATTATAACCTCAGTCACATGATAACAAGTTGTCAGGGAACGGGGGGGGAATCGTAGCCACTTTTTAATTCCGTGAAGAAAGCTGTGGGATGCACTTCTGTTCGAGCTCTGGAGAAAGCCAGTTAAGTGAGCCTCGAGTTCAGAATTTTTCATCACAGAACGTCGGTAGTGTGTTAGAAATGAGATCCTGCACGCTGCTTTTGTTGGATGTCAAAAGACTTTTACTGCTGTGGTCTGTTTCATGAATGCATTTCTGTAACTTTGTGTTCGTGTGCGACATTTGGAAGAAAGTGAAATGAACGCTTTAAAGTGAAATAATAGGAGGACAAGGCGAGCTGGAGAAGAAACATCCCCTGCAACCTCCACAATACAAAGTAGTTATCATTACATGGCCTCCGTCTAGTGATAAATGCATTCGTGCAGCATCTTTGCACATCAGCACTTTTATTCTCTTTCGCCGGTGTACTTTAAACACACTACAGTTACCATTAACACAAGCTATCTTGTCGTAAGTGGCTTGTAAGGAATCGACACTCCCAATGGTGCTGCTGCTGTTTGTGGATCGACTTTCTCTGATGGAATATTCATTGAACCCCTGGGCAAAACACGGTCTACCTGGAAAAGAACTGATTAAAGCTGCTCGTACAACTTGTTTACACAAGCTCCTCTTTACAATCCACCACTACTGTATAATATCACATTATACAGAGCACAATAAGACCGGTCAGTGTGTTTATTAGTTTTTAAATATACTGTAGGAATTTACTACTAAAACTGCAACGGAAAACAGTGAATGCTGTAGGCTGTGTTTAATTGTGTGATCCAGAGCGTTAAGCAGCCCTTTGGTGCTGGGCAGGTGGTGTGCTGTGAAATTGTGAAATTATTGAAGCTTTCTCATGGAAAGGTTGGTGAGGTTGATGAAAACAGCGAGAATCAACCAAAACGGTAAATTTGCAGGTCAGAGGACCAAAACAATACGCTGAGAGAGGCTAAAATGTGCGGCTGAGGGCAACTGCAGAGTTGTTGATAATTCTCTGTGAATTCATCAGCATTGTTCATCCAATGTTCATCTAAAAATATTGATTAGAGCATGGTGTATGTGCCATAATGATATTTTCCTTGCCATGCACACATTTAAGAAATTATTGTTTTTAAAATGCAATAAAAAATTGCTAAAAATAGCATTATTGGACATAATCCAGTATCAACATTCTCTCTTGCATTGAGGTTACTGGCCGCTTGATAACCACGGCTAAATATGCAAAAACAGAACCGTTCTGGATTTTTCTGGCTTTGTTAGCATGCCAATGAGACAACTTTCAAAAAGAAACTGATGGAGATGTGAATACTGCAGGCACATGTCGCATAAAAGCCCATAATTGTTGTCACGTTACAATGGTTATGTGAAATTACTGTGGCCTCCCCAATGTGCATTATTGTGTTCGAACACCAACTCAAGATAAATCTCAACATATGAAGGCAAGATAAAACAATGCTGAGAGGAAGTGCTCCCTGAATGCTTATTGTACAAAAGCATAATGTCCTTGATGGAGGTGATGAAGGGCAGGTCAGCCACCTGCTTATGGAACAGAGCACAGCAGTAATGGAAAGAGAAGATAGACACTTTGTTTGGGCTGTGGCAGGATGCAATGTTAGCTCCGAAATGGTTTGCTATGAAGTGTTTCACAATCAATATCTACAAGTGTTACTTAGTGCATACACAAAGCTGTTGCAGTCGGTGCAAAATATGAACTTAACATAACCTTCCCATGTGCTGCTAGTTTCAGGCCTGTGTCTCCCCGGTGCCCTCTTGACTCCATGTAGCCCCAAAGCTACTCGCCATTCCTCCTAACAAAAAACTCTCTGAATAATGACCTAAAACCATATGCCGCGGTGAGTCCAGAGACATGAGAGTCAAAAGGTGCAGCCTTGGTGGTGGATGGCTCCTTCATACCCACAGGAAGACTATAACAAAATGGCAAATGTAACCTCTGTGAGGACTTTAGCGCCATAGAGCTATCTGCGGTCGAGACAGCCCGAGGCTAGGCAGCTGCAGAGAGCAATGAAAGGAAGCCGGGGTTAAGATGTCACCACTAGCCCATGTGAGCGGGTGCTAGACTATATAACACTGGCTGTATGGGAGTGAGCAGGCAATATTAGAAGGTTGGAAATGTTTGATTTGCATCCCCCCAGTAAAGGATAGCCTGATACACTAGCCCGGTCTCACCCCAAAGTGTGTAATAGAGCCACAGATACTCAGTGTCAGTGTTTTGTCTCACCTAGACATCAAAAGTACAGGTGAAAGGTGGAGTAGCAGTAGGGTGAGTGCCAAAATCCATGTAGGATGGAGGAAGTCAGGGTGGATGGATGAGGCGTGCGGGGAGTATTCATTTGGTTGCAATCTGCAACTTCACTGCAAGGTGCCGCTAAATCCTACACACCTTTAAGGACCTTTAAGTTAACTTATGTAATGTTTTGAACTTTTTGCATGTACAGTATGTAACGTAACTTACCGACTGAACCTAACCACATGACCAAGTGACCCATCACCTGAATTTTGTCTCCTCACACTTTATTTTGAAAGTCTACCCAGACATTACATACTTATTATTGCTAACTTGAAAGCTGCATGTGTACTTTTGACACCTTGGCAATGCAAATGGGCCAATGGTGCAACTATTAAAGGTTTGGTGTGATTCGGAGTTGGATAATCAGACTGAATTATCATTTTTTACATTTTCCCCTGTCTTCATATCTTTACTGAGACATATCTAAACATTTGTACACGTTATCTGTGTAGGTGAAGATATGGTTATATGATTAGTATCAGCCTCAAAAACACTGTATCACCATTCAATTTAAAGTGTGTTTATATAGCTCCAAATTATAGCAGAAGTTATCTCATGACACTTTCCGTATAGAGCAGATCTAGACCGCACTCTTTCATATTATTTACAGAGACCCAACAAGTCACATCCCATAAAATGTGCATTGATACTGATCTTCATGTCCGACTGAGTTAATTTGACGAGGAAGCGTATTTCCCAAAATGTCAGGCTGTTTCTTTGATCGTGTTGATTTACATTTTTTCAAATTGAGTGAAGATTTCAGCTCTTGAGGCAAACTGAAGTGTGAGTGTTAGTAGAATAGCAAAAAGAGTTCTATTGGCAGTAAGCTCCCCCGTCTGTGAAACTGAGCACTCTCTGCCAGCTCTGCTTTACCTGTCACTCAATCAGCAGGATCCTGCATTTAAAGCTCGGTCTTTATCAGCGGGGGAAAGATCAAAAGTAGCCACTGACCCACCCAAGCTCCCCCACTTCTCCCCTTTATCTCCCTCCCTCTGCACTCGCTGGGGATTTAGCATAAATGCAGCAGCACCTCTCCCTCCACCCTGGTTAAAAAAAAAAAAAAAAAAAAAAAAAACACACAGCAGAATATTCAGGGATGCGAGTGTCCCGGAGAGGCCGGCCTCAGCTTTCTGCTGATGCTCGGAGTTTTTCTTAATGAGACCGAGCCGAGCGGCACAGAGGGAGGAGCCAGAGGAAGAAACGAAGAGACCCTGTCTAAGCTAATGGCACATTGCAGAAAGCTAATTACGACGAGGCCATTTGCTCCTCATTTCGTGTAATCACATTGTGTTGTGATGTCTGTTCCAGTGTTAATCCATACTCTGAGATCATCTGGAACAAGAGCTGAGAACAGTTATCATTACATATGTGAGTTTTGAGGGTCTGATATTGATATTTAACAGTTAAAGCTGCCATTAGATTTTTGTGGAAAGATTATCTGTGACCAGAAACGTGGATTTAAAGACAATATCTAATTAATATTTATTATTTTAAAAGATTAGAGTTTGTTTTGTCTTGTCTTGAGAGTGAAATGAGATGATTAACATGAGATGACACATTTGCATGTTAAAGCCTGTTTAAAGTAAAAATACATATGTGTTCTGAGTTTGTCAGACCAAAGAATAAAGTTATGAACCAAAAAGCCAAATCTGAATGATCAAAAATGTCGACAAGTTATTCTTATAAAATAGTTAGCTAGATAAACTGTTTAAATCTAACTTCAGTGCAGCATCGCTATCTACAAAGCAGGTGGCCTGCTACAGTCGGTAAGCACAGGTTTTTCAGCCACTGCGCTTGGCTGTTGTTACAGTAATTGAAAATATTTCACTCCATAAGAAAAGGTTTCAGCACCTTTTCACTATCGTGTTCTCACCAGTCGTCACCTTTAGACTGAAGTGACAACAGGAGAGGAGAGGAAGAGGAGAGGAGAGGAGAGGAGAGGAGAGGAGAGGAGAGGAGAGGAGAGGAGAGGAGAGGAGAGGAGAGGAGAGGAGATGTTATTGTGTTTCACTGCAATAAGACATCCTGACAGCTCATCACTCAATTTCTTGACTGACAGCCTAACACAAACACACACCAGCTCTCTCTCTCTCTCTCTCAACACACACACACACACACACACACACTATAACCCTGATGTGAGTTCATATTGCCCTCCTCATACTTTGAGTCGATCCTGCCTCTGTTTTTATCTGATTTCTTACACTCCATTCTCTTTCACTGCCATGTCCTAGCTCTAACCCTTTCACTTGTTTCTTTGTGTAACGTACGTATACGGTGAAATAGAGCAGATTCAACTGATGGATGCATTCGTGAAATCCAAAATTGATCACGTAATTGCACTATGGACAATTTCACTATTGTTAATAACATGAACATAACCCATGATACTCTCAAAGCAATCTGCTTATTACCGTACTGTATGTCATGTGTCCAAAGTTTATCCCAAAAGGAAACACTGTAGAAAGGGATCATCCTCTTGGGGGCATGAACGTGATGAGTGCATTCTATGACAATTATGCTTTACAGAATGTATTAAATGTTAGTATTTGTTATGTTTCTATAAGTTTGGCCTGTTAGTGGTGGCAAACAAGTGATGCATCCTCTGGGGACCATGACTATCCTCAATATATATCCAGCTATATACTTAAACTTTACCCTAAATCTTAAATCTACTGTAGTATTTCTTTATTCTTTAGCTGTAGACTGTTGGGTGCCCCATATTACTGTGAAAAACATTTTAGAGAGCTTGTTTTTAACCTTCTCTCTCTCTCTCTCTCGTATCATTTGTCCTACATAACAGGTATATGTGGACAGAGAGGATCAGGACATGCTTCAGCAAACTACCCAATGACCCTGTAGTGACAGCACCTGGAGGTTAATGTCCAGCTGCCCTGTGCCGTGTCACTGTAAGCTACTTTACTGCCCTAAGTTAGCTTTTTTATTCTCTGGTCTCGATAGCCAGTGGCCACTGAACACATCGCACAGACAGGTACTGTAGGCGGGAGGTGACAGTCTGGGAAACTAATTGCCTTGTTTCTGAAGAGCTGACACATGCCAATGTCCAACACAACCCAATCTCTTAGAAATGACCTTTATATACCACTAGAAACAGCAAATATGTCCAGAGAGAAATGTAACACCACCTGAATAACCAGCATGTTATTTATTTATTACTGTCTTGGAAAACTTGGAAGTTTCAGTTTCTAACCTGCGGTTTGCATCTCCTGCCAACAGTCACCATTGTTTTGTTTTTTTTAACCAGCACCACCATCTTCCCCAAACCTAATCTCCATACACAGATATCTACATATGAATGCAGAATCTGTATGCAAGGGACAAATATATTGGCATCAGAAGCCCTCTGGTTTCCATTTGTAGTAACCAGTGACCAATTACATGTGAGCTTGCTTTGCTTGCATGCATGTAAACAGACGGTGTAGGGAGCAGAAGAGGTGGAATGCATTGGCCAAGATACAATCTCAGAACCCATCGACTATCATCTGACAACAATGCAGCTTTTTATTTGCTTTTATCTGCATTCATGTGCAGATATCTGTTGGTAGAGATCGTGCCTTTCTAGTAATTCTCACGTATCAAGTTGCTAATCACATTGCAGAGAAAGGCTAGAACCCCCATAACCATTTTCTGGCTACACCGGAAGCCTAGAAACATTGACTGTTGCCCACCAGAGGCTGAATCATCACCAGACGATACATGAGATATTCTCCCTAACAATAACCAAGTAGTTTTACTTGCCTGAACTTTACTAAACCTTAACCACAGAGGCGGCAGAGCAGACAACACTAATAGTGTTCCAGTGTCAGGATGAACACAGTTTCAAAGACTTCTGCACACTAATAAGAATATCTTTGTGAGTGCTGGTCTGTTATAAGTCCATAATTAGGGCTCCAATGAGAGTCAAGACTCGGTGACATTGTACTGTGGTATTTCTCTGTGGCTGTTGAGCCCACAGTCATTAACCTGTTCTGTTTTATAGCCTGTTTACAGTGTAGATATGTCATTATTGGGAAAGCTATCATGGCAGACATCACTACAGGTCAACAAAACCTAAAGAATCTTGTGAAATAGTAGATTTGGATTGGGGTTTTTTCATTTGGGACAAGTATCTCCCCTATTTATTGCCCCTTCTTGCAGTGCTGCTCTGTGTGTATCTACAGTCTTAACTATCTCGAGAACAGCCAAATGACAAGTCTAAATGCACTATAGTGTTGTAGCAGTCATCTCAGGCTTGCAAGCAGGCACAGATAGACAGACAGTTAACAGTTTATGCAGCGTAACAAAAACACCGAGCTGTGCCCTCTTCTCGTGTTCATGTTTGAGCGTTATCTGATGACTACACGTTCAGACAAAACACTTCGGCCCGGCCCGTTGCCCTTTTTGTTTAGTGCAAGCCAGACACCAACACTTACCAATTCCAACTGTCATGTTTTCTTGCCATTAGCCCTTCAAGCAGCGCGCAAATTACAGCTATTGAGGAGGTGGAGCATGTCTGTGACATTTTGTTTAACGCACTGGCAGTAAATGATGAAGTGGAAAGAATAATTTTCTGTAGCGGCGAGGTTATAAAGGGCCAGACTGAATCAAGCAGTCCACAGAAACACAGCCTTAATGATGCAAGCGTGTGAGTGTGTGTTCACAGAGAGAGAAGAGAGAATCGGGTAGAGTTTGGCGAGGTGTGTGATACATTTGTACTTGTGTGAGTGTGTGTCAGTGTGTCAGCACAGCATGGAGACCATTTTATTTTGCTGGCCAGTGGTGCGAAACAGAAACACCCGGGAATGTCACTCCAGACACACAAACAAACACATTACACACACACACACACACACCTCTGAGATCCAACACAGTGCTGTGAAGTTAAATAGGCTAGGAAGGCTTGGCAGAGTGTGTAGACACAACGTTGGCTCTCTAACATGAGCAGACCGGCACAAAAACAGCAATGCGGCCACATGAGGGCCATGAGGCTATTATGAACGCTGGTTAAAGTTTAAAAAGAGCAGAAATGATACGAGGAGTTTTGCAGTGGTACACACCACCAGCAGCACATGGAGCACACTGGAGACGAGCACAGAGAGGTGAACCAATCTGCTTGCCAAGTTTGTGTATCGGTTAACACCCTTCTCTGTATTAATCTGCACAGATATTTACATGCGTCTTTGCAGAACTTTGCCTAACTGAGCAGTTTGACCTGACAGTGTAGCATGCAATCTAAAACCAGAGGACCTTGTATGGAAGGCCAAACAAGCCAAAGCTTTCTTTCTTATAATCTCAAGAAACATATTGCGTATTATTTTGCACTTAGTAAACAAAACCAGTTTGTATTTGATGAGACAAACAAGAAAACCTATTTTTATTTCTATTGTTCCGTCACTGTTATATTATAACCGCACAATAATAAAATTATTATGTTGGCAGCTCTAGTTCTGTTGAGATCACTATCATTTTATTTGATGATTATGGAACAAACACTTCTTCTTCTTTATTTTCTTGATAATAAATTACCCACAAACTATCAAAAACATTGTCTATAATCTCTTGAGTTGATTATTTTTTTCAACTCTTAGTGTGCAGTGTTATTTTGTCATTACAAAATAATTATTGTGATCTTCCTTCCAGGAGAAAACAAGTTTCTGTCCCTGCTATTCTTCCATAGTTACATTATATTCATGTCTCAAAACAAATATTGTTGTGTGTGTGTGTGTGTGTGTGTGGAAATTACACACTTAACATTATGAATTTTGTGGTATAGACACTACCTGAAATGAAAAAGGCAGCAGGGAAATATTTCCCATCTGTGTTAAATGACAGAACCGTTAATGGAGCTGACCGGTTGAGTCATTTATTTTAAACTACTCTTTGTACAATGTGCTATAAATTCCACTGAATGCCTGCAACACCAATAAAACTCCTCTGATGCTAGTGTTAATAATATCATCACGGGCACTATTCAACGAGCCATGGCCAACCACCACATGTCCACAAAAGTATTTTGATCCTAACAGCCAAACAGAGTCGACATGAGCTCCACACACACTGAGGGGAAACAGTAGGCATGGGAAAATGGGTTAAACATCATAAAACTGTCCTAAAAATATCTTCTCTGGCAAGGACTGCAGAGTATTTGTAAACAGGCTGTCAGTTTATGAGTAATTCAAATGACTGTACACCTTTCATCAGAGCTCGAACAGAGAAGAGCGTGTAAATACGGAGCAGAAGTACATATTACCTAGTGTTTAAATCCTCTTAAAGCATTATGACCAAGTTTTTGTGAGCAACGTTTAATAATCTGTAATCCATCCATGCATATTTATATCAACAGTGTCTGAGAATAAGTGTAACCATGGTCATCATATTATTAATCAGTCTTTGACCGTGACTTCTTCCCTATTTTCTTATCATATATATGAATAAAGCTCAATGTAAATAGTATTTAATAAGCAGTGTTCATTTCACCGAGAAAAACTACAACAATAGAACTAATGACTACAAAACAACAGGTTCGCGCAGAGCCACCAACCATCGAGTCCCACACTGCATAAACCTGATGAGCCAGAGGTGGCAGAGGGCAGCAGGTGGGTTGTGGGTAATGGTGCATTGTTGGGAAGAAAGAGGAGGATGATTTGAAGGAGCATTCCTTCGGGGAGCTCAGTGACTGCCATAAGTATGATGAATCGACCGGTGCCTGTAACTCACTTAACTCCAGGCCCTGTAGACACCCGCAGATGAAAAACGACAACAATGAAACCAACCTCTTTATCCACAAAGTTTGTCTTTTTCGCACTTACATCTCTTTCCATGCGCTCGTTGGGTCTCAGCGGGATGTGAACAACCGTAGTGGCACTGTAGGTGAGGAATGGACATAGAGGAGGAAGTGCAGCAGTAACCTTAGCAGCTGAATAGGTCAGTTATTTCATCCACTATTGAAGAAATATAGTCTTGGTCTCAGCGGGGGCCCAGACAGCAATTTCTAGGTCATGAACTAATTTAGGTCACAAAGAAGGAGTGTACAAAGACCACCAATATCAACACTCCACATATACACATCGTTCTCCTTGATATTGTCTGTTTTTGGGACCTTCAACATCGTGTAGCAGGAGAAGAAAAAAAACCAGCAAGGTTATACAGTGCTGTCTGCCATGAGAATTATTTCATGATTCAGGTCATCAAGTTTCACTGCAGAGCCACTACTCTCCCTCTCATCCTTGTTGCTCCCAGATTTGTACCCAACTTCTCTTCCAAATGTATTTATCCATTGTTTCTTTGACTTCTCTGTGCAACCGGCAGCAGGAATTAGCAAGGCACAATCAGTTCTTATGTTATGTCATGTTCTTTTCTGACTATTAACATTAAAATTCAGTGTCATCTTGGTAAAAAAAATATATAATCATTGTGTGTGATCTTTGTACTTTCAGTAATCGGAAACATCCAGTTCTTCAGTCTTCGGTTTTATTACTTCATTGATTTTAAGACCTGCAAACTTCACTGTTTTTGGTTAATTCTCACTACTCTCATGAACCTTGTTCCCATCAGCAGCAGGCAGCTGTTTTCAGTAAAAAAAAAGGTCTGAAAATCCCACCTGTCCAGCACCATTGGAGCATCCAGCAGCTAAAAAGCTAGATATCTTTTTCTCAGGAGTTGGTGCAGACCAAAGAAGGAGCTAAAAGTCGAGTGAATATTGGACTTACATCCATCAGGTGGACACTCAGTTGGCCCTGTATCGGCTGGATGTGTAAATATAAGTACATATAAAGTGGGCTGTTTGTTAGCATCCATATGAACATCATAATATGATGAAATCTGCAGCCTTCAAGTCGCCGCCAACCCCCCAGAAAAATGCAGCTTCAAAGTCTGTTCCCAGCTTCAGATGTTCAGCTGGTTTTTCCTATAATTTGAGGCCATCTGTATCCTCATTATAGACTAAGTTAGGTTAGTGTTCAGGTGATAAAAGTAAATGAGTATTTGTGCCCGACGAAGACACATGCTGCCTGAAAGTTGCTTTAATCTCACTTCTAACATAAGGCTATATTTTTTTTTTTCAAATTTTCATTGCAGCTTTGTCCCCCCCGTTATCAACACTACTCACTTTTTCATTTTGCACATATTGTTCCTGTTAATTATTCTTCATAGAAGAAGTTGTGATAGCTTCATTTTCTCACTCTGAATACATTAACATATGCCTCGTGTATTCTGTACAGTTCAAGTCAAGAGTGTTTATTATTAGGCTTGAACTTGCGTTTCGCAAAGTATGCTGCCAGCTAGTTTCTTAGCTGCAGGATGATGATGAGACTGATCTCTGAGAAAATCAAATCGCCACGGTCAGGAAATGGCTCTGTCCATAAATCGAGGTCAGAGGCATAGTTTGCCAAATCTGACCCACAGCGCATTGAAGCTCCCCGCAGAGCTCGCTGACCACTCCTGATCGACCGCTGCGTTTATATCATGTCAGATTATGTGATGTGACCCAGTTGTCAGAGAACGCTTAATGAGCCTAATCACGCGCTAAATACAGTTCTGCAAGAGCAATTAAACACAAAAATATTTCTTTTATCAGTTTCACATATGGAGAACTCCATCAATAGTATAACATAGATGAAGATTTGGGGGAAGTAGGACTTCATTTAGACCTTCTGGTGGTGCAGGCTTTTCCTCAGTGCACATATTTCTGTGAAATAAGACACTGACCATCAGTTAAAAGAGACTGTGCCTTTTACATTTACTTGTGGCTTTGAGAAGAGTTAAATCTGGGGCAAATGGACTTGTTTGTCGATCCGTGAAGATGTTTCACCGCTCATCCAAGAGGCTTCTTCAGTTCTGACTGACTGGTGATTTAGAAAGATGACCTAGATGACTGAGAATCCTCACAGACTGCACTCATGCCTGTTGTTTATGTCTTTATCTGTCTATTAAATTGATTGATACAAACAACAAAGCTACAAAGCTCGACTTCTAACTTCAGCCTATCCTCGGCATGGCAAAAGAATCTGAAGCAAGCAGATGCCAATGCACCGCGGGACTGCTGAGTCAAAGCCAGTTCTCTTTGATTGTACTGATAAGTCAGCCAGGAGTATTTCATACATTCAAGCATTAGCATTCAACATGGAGGTGTAAAGTGTAGCTAATCCATTCCTGAAAGCCAGATTACATAAATAAAAACTAAGCCAAGCAAAACCATGTGATACAAATATCGATCCAGTATAGTTTGGGCGTAAATGTTTAAATCTTTCACTTCTGGTAGAGGCAGAATGTTTTTGAAGGACATTTAATCCGCCTCCACTCTGCAGCACTCCAAAGGCCAAAACTGCAGATTGTTCACATACAAACAATCTTCCCACTATTTATGTAAAATGCAGCAACACAACCAAAGATAGACCAAAAGAAACATTATCTTTCTCACACTCACTCCTCAGACTCATATGGGACTCGCCAAATTATAATGTAGCAGAGACAGACTTATTAAATAAGCTCTGTCACCGCCAATCCCATCATCTTCTCAGACATTTAGGTAATCAAACCAGAAAAAAAGGCGACATTTTCTGAAGAAATCTTCAGTTCAAGCATAAAACTGAATGTACAAACCAAGAACCTGAAGAATTAAAACCATTTGTTACATTTTACAATATTTAAACAAGCTGACATGGATGATATCTTAATCAGAGAAAGGTGTTTACATGTGTAAGCTAAATGAAATTGACTAACTTTGCAATAAATTATGTTTTAATCATTATTTTTAACTACACAGTTGTCATAAATGTGACCTTGGCTCTACTAAGATTCAAATTAATCTCATCCACTTGCAATCAATCAAATCTCCTTCCCTTTTTCAGGTAATGACATCCTCTTTTCTAAAGTACCTGGCTTGATGGGCTATAAGTAAATGGAAGGATTAAGCAAGTAAGAAAGTGGCACTGCTGTGACAGAGCCCGTGATTATTTTTACGCTGACTACGACCTAAATTTAACCTCTCATTCAGTAAAGAGTAAGGTCCTCTTCCATTTAGTTTTACTACTGCAGGATCATTTATTAAAGGGTTAGTGTGTCTCTTTCGACCGTGAAACAAAGCTCACTTGCTGGGCTCTGGTTGTGTTTTGACTTCAGCAGCCTCCTCAGGGCCTCATTAGACTGAGGATGACTGTGTTTGTGTGTTCCAGGGAGCTGCTGCCTCCAAGTGCTGATGAATAATACAGTGATGACTCCGGTTAAAGTGGTAATGTTTAAGGGAGTCTCTACATTGTTTGCTGGTTTAAAGAAGAAATATTTCACAGCTCATGTCTTTCCATCTGTCTCTGTTCCTTGCTCTGAACTTTAATTAAATTTAACTCGGTTCAATTCATAACAAGACAAAGAACAAAGAAAGTCTAAATCCTCATAAAATGCTGCAGTACAGTTTTGGATAGCACGAGTGATACACTGTGCTCAGAGTTTTGCTCTTTTTAGAGAATTTGCAGCACAGAAATGTGCTGTTTGCCTTGATGGTGGCACTGGAGAAAAGGTAACGGGGGTTCATCCCTTTGGGAGTATGAACATGCTCAGCATTAAATAGCAAACTGATAATCATATTTTGAGAAGTCTTGTGTACAAAGTTGACTGTTTGTCCTGTTGGAAGAGAATGAAGTGACTGGAGTTAAAATGGTTCTTCCTCTGGGAACATGAATGGATGTCTCAATCTACCCTTTGGTGGTAGCATGTAAGACTACCCGATGGCGGTCTTAAATGAATGGTCTCGAGGATCTCTAAAAACATTATTCATCCTCTGTGGGCCATGAATATCAATGGCAAATTATTGTAGAATGGAGGCAGACGAAAGGCTTTTGTAGTCCAATGTAGTTTTTTTACATTTTTACCTGACCATGGTATTATAGAAAAGGTCAAGGAAGAAGAAGAAAAATAAGGAGGCTTAATCCCCTTGGGAGCATGAACCTTCTTAGTAAGAAGTGCCAATCTGCCAACAATTTCAATGCAAAACATCCTTTGGCAACCATGCATGTTGATTCCAAACTTTATAAAACTCCAGTTTATGACAAGGTTTCTAGGACCAAGACTTTATCAAGATGATGATCATTTAAAAGTAGCTGCTCGAGTTCAGGAGTTCAGCAGAATCATTAGGAATCATCCTCTGGGGAGCATGAATGAGCCCAATAAATGGCAGGACAGATTAACAAATGATGCTTCATACCAGGCAGAGTCTTTATTGGAATTCATATATTGGCATAAAACATATTTTTTCATAAATAAAAACATTTTTAAATCCATAAAAATTGTGTTTTACTCTGTGTATCAAAATAATTGTTTTCTTTTTATTATTATTATTTCTCTCTTACTCGTTTTCTATGTGTGTGGGTGGGTGTCCATGCCAGTGTGCACTCCATCTTATTTTTCTACTTGCACAGTTTTGACTGCCAGAGGTGAATCTCTGCTTGTGTCAGCGCCTCAACTATTTATAACACATCACACAGAACTAAAATAGTACTATCCACTGTATAGGTATGTGTGTGTGGCATTGAGGTTCTGCCAGCACAGCCTCGTAGTATAGTGAGATACAATTCAGAGTAAGACTCCTCTAAGTCTGATGCCCTGCTACTGCATGACTCCATCATTAAAGCCATTATATCATGTGGCTGAGCACCATTACCACTAACTAAGACACTGTGGGCTTCCCCCATTAACCCAAATGAAATTATGGTGATAGACACGTCTCTGCACACACCAACGCCAACAGTCAACATCAGTTTCCTTTAACCATGACTTCCTCGAACCTTAACTGAGTAGCTGTAATTACATTAAACTAAGCAAACTGTAACTATTTTGGTCACATGACGTGGTCATGGGTTCATGGTCTTATTGAATCTGCAGCCACTTAAAAGTAAACACCCACTTGTCCATTACAATCATTATAAAAGGTTTTGGGTTTAAACCCTGCAAATCGTATCAACTGTACAGAAGTCTGCAACTCTAGCTACCAACATATGCACTGACTATTCAGTTTTGCATTCAATCTGAAATTGAACCATAGCCAGAATTTTAAAAATACAGAGGTCAGGAGTCCATGTCCCTCCAATGCAACCCAACTACCCCCCTCTGTTTGTTATCATCTGGATTCCTCATGTTTTATGTATTCAACTGTTTTGTTACATTTTCTGTAAAAAAAATGTTCAGCAAATGAAAGTCTACACGCTGTTTAAAAGTCGCCTCCGCACTCCCACTTCTAGTGGAGAAAGAATGTCCTTTATAGGCCTGGGTAGCAAACATTCTGAGTACATAGCTTTAAGGGCTGTGTTGGTATCAAATGCTGGCAAAACATATTTAACACTGATAAACTGAGGAGTGATGGCAGCTGCTGATGTGTTTTTGTTGAATCTTTTATTGCAACAGTATTAAATGAACTGGACGACATATTTTCTCTAAAAGAAAAACAACTGAACTTAAAGCTTTTGTTGATGTTGAAGAAAGATGTGTTTGCTGCACTTCTGACATTGGTACGTTGCCTCTGTCAGTCTGTTCACCACTGAAGTCAAGAACTGAAGATTTCTGACAGTTAGTGAAGTGGATGGGTCTTTAGATCATATGTAGGGTGAGCGTTAGTTTGAGGTGAGCGCTAATAGAAGATGACATAGAGACGAAGAAGCAGGTTGATGAAAAGCTCTTTATGCTGCTTAGGCCAATCCTCCAGCACGTTTCCCAGGACTAATCAAGCCTCACAGAGAGCATGAGTTAGCCAGAGGGAAACAAGGGTTTATCTCAGGGGCAGGAAGACATCACTAATCACTGTAATATGGTTAGTTGGATTGGTATTGTTCTGGACCGCTGGCTGCACCCACACACAAACAGTTGCTTGGCATTGAAATGCTCTTCCTCTTGGCCATCACCACTTGCTCCACATGGCCCCATTCTTATTTCTCCATCTTTCCATAATTAGGTCTGTTACTTGTCAGCTATCTACTATGTGGTGAAGACAAATGAGGAAGAGAAATTCTGTTTAGACCATTGACCATTTGCCCTTGATTCAAAAGATTGACTTTTTTGGACTCATGGTTCATGGTCTCCACAGAATGAATCCAATTATGTTGAATCTTAATTATGTTGACAGGTGATCCCCCTGACTTTTAAGCCTAGCACCACTGGCATGCCATAGTTTTCACTTATCCTTTGAAAATCACAAAATCTACTTGGAGAACTGGCACCGACTTCGCTAAAAATTCAAGGTTCCCAGAGGAAGTATCATAATTATGACTAACCTACATAGAACTAGCATTCCGAAGCTAAAGAGCCAGATATTTTATCAGGATTTGGTTGAGACCAAAACAGAGCTAAAAGACAACCTAATTATCACAACCTACGGCAGATTTTCTTTAAAATTTGATGGGCACATTCATGCTTCCCACAGGCTGACCACCTTTACAATCCCACAACTGTAAAAGCTTTGGGAATAGCCGTGATTTAGCTCAGTTTGTTTTTGGTCCTGTCTGACATTGTCATATTGTGGCTATAATGAACGCGCTCTTGTATTTGGCCAGTGTCAGCCCCATACATCTGTAAACCCATTGATCATTTAAACCTGAGTGCGTATTTTGTCTGTGCTGGCCTCTTGTCAGTTAACAGACAAGGTGGTGGCCATGCAGTGGAGTCGCACCCGGATCGAACAAACCCCACTCCCATGTAATTACTCAGCCTCCCCATG
Organism: Argyrosomus regius; assembly: GCA_946959425.1. NCBI lineage: Eukaryota > Metazoa > Chordata > Actinopteri > Sciaenidae > Argyrosomus > Argyrosomus regius. The sequence goes on along the minus strand of OX336899.1, from coordinate 6,700,277 downwards.
TCCACTGCCTGTAGGTGGGATACTGACAGTAACACTCCTCCCCCACTGTCAACGCTCTCACTGGGAGTAATGAGGCACGCCACACACACATGCACACACATTCAGCACAAAGCCCATCTCTCACTATGTGTGTGTGTGTGTGTGTGTGTGTGTGTGAATGGGTATTGCTGTGGCTGTTTTTGTGAGTGAGAAATAAAAGAAATAGCATAAAATAGCAAGGAGGTGGGTGCAAAACGAATTGCACTGTCACTCAGCTTTTGTGAGGGTGTTGAGATTCTAAACTATCTGATTATATATTCTTTTTTTTTTTTACATGTCAAGTAAGAAAAAGGAGGAATAACAGTGTGTTAATGTTAATGGGGATTACAGGGACGATTAGAGACAGCAGATGACTGAGACTGAGAGACAAAGACAGCATGGAGTTCTGTGGAGTGATGGTGTGTACATGCACCTGTGTGTCAAAGTGTTTATACACACACACACACATATATGCCTCCTCCACCTGGGGCGGCACCGGCAGGCAGAATTGAACAGCTGGATGCAGCTTCTTCAAACCCACACAGAATAATGGCAGCAATTTGGCACTTGATGAATCCCAGGGAAAACAGAAATAATTTCACCCGCCTCCATTATGCCTTGATAGCACTCCTTCAACTCCGTCTGCGCAGGCCAATCTGACGCTCAAGTGTCTGTTCAAAACAACAAATGCCTTTTAATCACTTGTGAACGTCCATATGTTTTCACTGAAAAGGGTGCTTGACATCAGCAGCGCTTAAAAAAAAAAGGGAGAAAACAGGTTTTCATCCGCGTGAGCTGCACATGCTGTTACACACACAAGAGTTTTATCACTACAGTCGGACATTTTAGTTTCATCATTGTGAGTCACGTAAGGAGATAAGATGGGCGTAGAGTAGCTTTTTAGTTCGTATTTTTTACAAGATATACAACATCATTGAACTCAAGAGCTAATCGCTGAAACATCCAAGAGGCATGGCTTTTCATCAGAGGCAGGAAAATGCTAAAGAAAGTACAACCTCGCTGTAAGGACAACTATTTTGAGATGCAGCTCGCAGCGCTGAAATAGCAGTAGTGGAAGAAGTAACAAAACTTTATGGAAGCCGAAACCAAACAACCAACTGCGAGCCGCTAATAGGAGATGTGATGTGAGCTGCATCTCTCATCAAAGTGTGCCCAAATCAACCTCCTCAGTTTGAGGTTGAGCACACTATGTCAGCCTTTTTCTTCTGAGAGATAACAGCCGTTTGCAAAACAAGAGGTGCAGCTCAAGAAGGTGTGAGTATGCGTTCGTTTAAAGAAGTACTTCAGTGTTTAAGCACTGAAGAACTCTCTGGACGGAAGAAGAAGAAGAAGAAGAAGAAGAAGAAGAAGAAGAAGAAGAAGAAGAGGTTTGTACCCGCTAATAACTGCAGTATTATCTCATATCGACTGTAAAATCTAATTCAGCCAAGTACCTGCTGTATGCAACTGTAACTAAACTGTAAACTAAAGTGAAGTCAGAACCTTCTGACTGTACTGAAGCAGACCTTGAGAAAATGTACTTAGGTAGTTTCTACTGAGAAATACGCTGAACACTGACTGTGTTTCTCTTTTGATGTGAGCTAGCAGTTCCCCTGTTTTCAGTCTGAATGCTAAGCTAGGCCTGAAGCTGGGTGCAGAGATGATCGAAGTGAATTTTTTGTTTTTATCTGACTCAAATCAAATATGCATTAAACTGCATTTTTTGCCACTTTCACATTACATATACTCAATATTGATCAGTGCAGCTTTAATTATACAAATTACTGGCAACTTTAATCAAAATACATCAGTACTGGTATCACTGTATTATCTCAATCAGCAGACCTCCACTTTACCCGGAGCTTATTAAATTTACTGGTGTAAATGGCTGAATTAACCACTTGACACTTGATCTGGAGAAGCTGCTGTATTTCACCCTCCACTCCCGCCTCCCTTTCACTGTTGATGCCCTCACGAGACCCCTCTCAGCTCTGAGGTTAAAGGTCACCTTGAGTAAGGGAGAGGGTGGTGGTGGTGGTGTGTGTGTGTGTGTGTGTGTGTGTGTGGGGGGGGGGGGGGGTGATTCTATGGGGACATTGGAGGAAGAACAAAGAACGGGCCATGTGACTTGAGGTGAAGCCTCTTCTTTCTTTTGTGCGCCACATGGCCACGAGCATCTGCGGCACAGGGTCTTGAACAGAGCTGCACACTGCATGAGGACAATACAGAGACACTGTGTTGTTTTATTTGTGTGTGTGTGTGTGTGTGGTTTATACAGGCCTAAATGGGCTCCATTCATTGGGTATTTCTGAAGCTGACTGAGTCTGCACAGGCGAACTGCCCCACTAATTACCATCAGTCATTGCGCCGGTTTGTTCGGCTCTGCAGAGAGCTTTTGTTGTCCTGCGTTGTACCAGGAAGTGTCCTGCCCCATGGAGTACGCTACATGGTTCGCTGCGTTGAAAAGACCAACAAGTCCACCCAGGAAGTACAAAGCACCAGGACTCTTGGAAGTCCGAACAGCCACTTATCTGATTTTATTTGTGAATATAGTTTGAATGCCACTCATCCAAAAACCTCCTCACACTTGTTTAAGAAAACTTTTACCTCAGAGATAAATCAGCAGGGCTGAATCTGTTGCATTGTTTCATCTGTACACAAAAGATCAGACGCTGCTTTGGCAGTCCTTGAGCTTTTTAAAGTGGATTTTAAAGGATACTTCCAGGTTATTGTTTGATGAGATAAGATTGAGACGCTTTTGATTATTAAATCAAACTCAAAGTACTTCTGGAAGTCAGTAAACAGTCGACTCCTTTCAGTCTCCACACAGTTTAATATTCATTTATCCTGAGCTCAGCTATCTTAACCATCAGGACTCATTCACTTCGGCATCCTCATCATTTTTTCTGACGATCAAAACTCTCAAATTTCTCAATGAGCGATGAGTTTAATTATACATGATATCTAAATTCGCACTTCTTCTCTCCATATGTGGACGCCCCCTCTCTCTCACACGCCTACGACAGCCTGCTTTCTGTCGCTCTCTCTCTCTCTCTCGCTGTCTGTCTCTCTTCTCCCTGATGCTGTCAGTGTTTCTGACACGTTCATCGTGGCAGCTGTAACATCACAAAAACACTGAGCTAACAGAGGAATCACCTTAGTTTTGAAGCACAATTGAACGAATGAACCTATTTTTAAATTTATTTTATGGATTGGCTGTGATGTTTGAGCTCCGCTGCGCAGATTGATGTCCATGCATGAGTGTTTGTTTCTCTGTAATCATCAAATCTTTGCAATTTACACTAGTGTGATGTGGAAAAAGCTTTCAACTTATGTCCTATTTACATTTCCATACATCCTTAAATGAGGGAGAACAACGTGGGATATCAGACTGGAGATGTTTAAAACATGCCTGCAGAGGATTTTTTCTCATAGAGACTCCAGAAAACCCAAGAGAACAACATGCAAACTGCACCCGGCGAGGAACACGAACCTAATCCTGAACCTTCTGTCTGTTGCTTCCGTGCTGCAAACACTGAAACAATACAAGCAAGTCATCTGCCAAAAGACATTACACACAGTGCCAAATTAAACATCGCAACAAAATTCCATACATATGCAGGTAGTGTAGGGAAGCAACGCGACACGCGACTCATCTGTTTGTTTAATTTAGTGTTTTTGGCCTGGTTACACAACCGCCTTGGTAGTAGCCCACAGGGGATGATTAAATGGATTAAATACTAATATTTCCGTAGTGCATTTAGTGAAATCATACTCTTGGCACTTCCGCACATATTGCTGGGAACAGCAGTCTCTTGAGAACCCACCCCCCCCCCACACACACATTACTCCTGTGGCTAATTTCAGCCGCCCATCTGCACCAGAGGTGTGGATTCAGCCAATTTGTCACTGAAAAAATATATCACACTCCCCTAAAAGAAAGAAAAAAAAAATCCCTTTCTCCTGTGCTCCTCCCTCTCATACAAGAGGTGCTGATCTTCCTGCATTGTTGTGTAGAGTACACGGGGGGGGGGGGGTGATCTCCAGGAAGCAAGACAAGCTCTCACCCAAAAAAACAAAAAAGAACGCACCAGCATGTAAAAATGGTTTAGTTGCCATTCATCTCAACATCGGTGCCACAGTGTCCTGTCAGCGGGGCAAACTAGCATCAGAAGGGACGCACTTAAGCCAGGAGGAGACACACACACACATAAACATGTCTATACTGTATCTAGGTTAACTTTGTCTGGCCAATCTGCTCTGATTTCTCTACCCTTAATCTCCTCCCTGCCTTAACATAGTGGGAGGCAGAGCACATAATACCATGGGATTTCCATTCCTTTGCACAGGGGTGTGAACGATGAAGCTGGTAAACAAAAATAAACGTGAGAAGAAGAAAACCATCAAAAAAAGAAGCACAACAACAGAGGACGTAAAGAAAGTTTGACATTTTTTTTAACTGAGGTGGCTGACAAAATTTTAAATTAATTAGTTTTGGCACTGATTGCTCCCACCGCCGACAAGCTCTCAGTTTTCCTCCTAAAAGCTAAATTTTGCTCCCACCGGAGTGAAAAAATGGGAAACAGCTATTTCATTATTTTTTTAATGTTCCCCTTTTTCTGCCAAAAAAAGTACAGTCCATATTCCTGCTTTTAAATGAAAAATAATTACTTAACCATTTTATCAGCTGCACTCAGGATGGAATCTCCATCAGCTGGATTTTATATGATATTTAGTAAAAGACCGGTTCTAAACTGATAACAGCCTAAAGTTGGCAGACAGTTGAGCTCTTTTCAAACAAATATAATTCAAGATATTTTTAAAGTTATTAGTTATTTTCAAAAAGCTTTTGGACATATTCGTGTAAGTCTCAATCGTTTTCCATGGCAGTGGATGAGTGATGGTATTGCTAAGTGACGCTCTGCTGAAAAACATCATACCGTACAGACTAGCTGACAAACGTCGATACATAATTTGGCTTTCCTTTCGGAGCAATTTAAGCTTTTTGTCCGTTTACAACGTTCAACATTCGGCTCTGTCTTGCACTCATAAACTGAGCCTAATTTGCTAGCATGAAGTGCTGATTGTACTACACATTACTTTGAGTTATTTCAACACTTGCTGAGTCACTGGCAGCTCCTGAACACATTAGAGTTATCTGTCTTTCTTTTCATGATGTCGTGGTGATAACAAATGACCAGATTGTGAAAAACTGTCAGCACCAATGTCACAGAAGAAGCTAGGCAACAGATAAGAACGTCAAAATGAGCTGAGACGGAGCCCCAAAACTGTTGTTCATTGGGATTAAAGTGGTATCACATCCTGTTTTTAGTGCTCAGACAGTGTAATTATGGCACCAGAATTCAAGCCCCCTGGACAAAATGCTATCTCTGCAGAGAAATAAATATAATCTCCTTTCTAGTAATTACAGCTTTGATTAAATCATTATACAATTAAAAGAAACAGCACTAATATATATGTTGATTTCTTAGTTTCAGTTATTTGCATTCTGCACCTTCTGGGTATTACAAACACAGATTATTAAGAAGTATAGATTACATTTTAGACTCCACCCAAAGCCAGCATTGATCCCATACAGGCTGAGCTGCATTGCCAGGACTATATCCATTGATCAGCTCCCTACTGGTGGGAGGGGGTTGGAGGATCCCAGTGAAACCAGTACATTGATCCAGCGAAACAGAGAGAGATTAGACAGTAGTGAAAAAGAACATTGATCTCCAGCTGCATCCAAAGGGCACTCCTGTCCCGATGGGTGAGGGGAAGCGGGGAGGGGGTGCGGGGGTGTACATCCCCCCCTATCACTCCTCCTCCACCCTCCTTCTCTCACTCCTTCACTCTGCTCGTTGGACCATGCATGAGTATTGTGTCCTGACCATGTGCCGCTCTCTCACAGAGAATGAGTCTCAACCGGTGAGAGGCACCACCCAAAACAGCAGCAGTGGGGAGTCTTGTATTGTACTGCACCGCTGCCTCCACTGTAACGCTACTGTACTCACAACACACTGGTTTAACTCATCATCAACATCCACCGCTGGGTTACTTTTTCACAAACCACACATCTGCATCAGCACTTAAATACTATACTACTAGTTCTTTTGCCGTATACTTTGCAGCATGCTTATATTTCCCCCACTCAGAAAAAAAAAAGCCACATGCAGCTACAGTGCACACACCATTTCATCAATTGCACACATGTCAAACTGTGATAAATGAGTCCAATAGCAGAGCGGGGCAGCCAAGAGGTCCCAGCTGCCTCAGCCCAGAACGGAGGAAGCGCAGCCAAAAGACAGCCAGCACAGCCCTCTCCTCTAACTCCCAGTCTGGGGGCAAAGAGGCACCTCACCTCAGGGACTGCAGTAAATATGTTACCACACTATACAGTAGCAAGATGGCTCCAATGCATCAACCTCTGCCACATGCACGTCTGCAAGAAAATGCTCGGGGATGAAACTTTTGAATTAAATGATGCAAGGAAATTAGATGAAATCATAAAAAGTGAATATGCAATTAATGCAAATAAATCTGTAAAAGAAAAAAATACAAAGAAGAGCACTTTGAGCAAGTTCCACCAGCTTTCCTCCACCCTGCTATGTACACAAACATTTACATTTTAATATTTCATCAAGACTGCAAGAGTAGTAGTAAGTAGATGGGACATCCATACAGCCACTCAGCATCTCCAGGACCCCCCGCCCCCCTCCGAACCCCAGGATTAGAGAGGGTGTACCATACCTGTTTGCCAGATGTATAGGGGTTTAGTTTCCACTGCGGTTTGTGCATCCAGCTCCCAGATGGAGAGAAAGAGCAGCGCTATCCTCCAGAGAGAGAAGAGCGGTGCCCCTCTTGAGACCCCCAGCATCCCCATGGCTTTGCCGGCCAGCCCCATCGCCACTGCACGGCAAGTGCTGTAGTTGCCAATGCAGTGAAGAGGGAAAAAAGCAAGCCTGACCACGAGGTACAGAGCTTGACTGAAGTGTGTGTGTTTTCTGCTTCTGCTTTGTCCACACCAGTGTGTCCAAGAAGAAGTAATCCCGTGGCTGAGGTCTCCTCTCGCTCTCCTCGTCCGCTCTGTTTCTCTTTCTCTCTTGGCTCCTTAATGAGAGAGAATAACGTCTGGCAGTAATAAAACAGGGAACAATAGATCCCTAAGCCCAGCCTGCTGCTGCTGCTGCTGCTGCTGCTGTATGCCGGGTTGATGCAGCGCCTCCCTCTCTCTCTCACTCTGCCTCTCTCTCTCTCTTACACTCAGACACATGCACACACGCCCACCCTCTCTAACCCTCCCTCCTTCTCACTCGTCTCTCATCCCCGTTTTTTTTCAAAGGGCTCAGTGAAGCTGCTCTGCACTCCGAATGAAGTAAGCTGCTGGATCAGGCAGGTGGAGGTGTGTTTGTTGATAAAATGAACAATGTGAGTGGCTTAAAATAGACAAGGACCTCAATCCTCAGTTGATGAAGAAATAACATTGTGGAGGCAGTTTGAAAGGTGTTTACAAACTGAAGAAGAATATTCTCCTTCAAAATGAAACTTCTCTGACTAAACTCTACAGTGCATCTTAGATTTGCAACTGTAAACAGCATTATCATTAAAAATAAGAAATAGTTATTATTCTGGGCAGTAAAACAGGGATTCCACAGGGTTCTATCCTTGGTCCACTGCTTTGCTCTACTTTACCAGAATCATGTCATGCAGCAGATTTTCCTGTATGCAGACGATATTGTCATATGTATCTCTAACTACTTCCTCAGTTTCCCCCCAGTTGACCCAGTACTTAAAATTTGTAGAAGCACAGTTTGAAACTCACATTTCACATTAAAAAATATCTCGGATTATGCTTTTCCAAAGGTCAGCCCATGCCAGAAGTCAATAATTTAATGTCAAAGATGATGGGGAGTGTACTGACCAGGTTTGAGATGTATCTTGGTAAAATTTAAAAAAGTCTAAAAAAAAGTGATGATCAAGATTATAAGAATGAAATTATTTTGACTCGTTTGTGATTTTATTTTTAGTCTATGCTGTTTTTGTTGTTTTATTGTTGTTGCTGTGCTGATTCTGATTTGTACACATTGCATGACTTTTACATTCAGATTATTATACCAGCAGCTTCTACAGTAGTCATGCACTTAAGCTTTTGCATGGGGAGCTCTCATGTTAATAACTGAATATGTATGACTTTTTGTTGCATTTTCTAACATTAGATTTGTCCATAAGTGCCTGTATAAGCAGTGTTTGGGTAGATAAGGAAATAAAATCAACAACTGATCATTGTTTTGTTTGTAGCTGCTTGTGTTCATGAGAAATAACTGTTTAAGAGGATACAAAAAAACGGGAAGAAGGGGTAAGTTATTGGTGCGGCTCAGTTTGACCTTGAATGATATTCAAGCCCAAGATTCACGTTCAGTTAGAAGAGGTACTTATTATTCATGAGAACCGACCACTGCACTCAATGAAAGCAGATCATAAATTTTATCAGCGGCAGGTGGGTCGGTAAATCAAATGGACAGTGTCAGTCATCATGCTCCCCAAACGAGCCATGGGGATGTTATGAGTTTTTATATGATTTACTTTACAGTATCTATACACCTTCTCTCGCTTTTCCACTCAACTCTTTTCCTGATTTTTCTTCATAGTGTGTCATCCTTATGTTTTCTTAACCATGTTCATTTTCAACCTGGGCCTTAGCTTAATAATTGTGGCCATTCTGACCGCTCTGCTTTCCCCACATCCACAAGAGAGATTCAGGATACATGGACAAAACAGATATCTGGTAATCAAAAACAATCAAAAAGCCTGAAATAGATTGATGCTATATATGAAATATTAAGTAAAGTTTGCGATTACAGTAAATAAACAGACAGCTAGCTCAGTTACCTGGCAAATTGCCCAATTATGAAGCAAGAATAGTGAATTTAAATATACTATACCTTAAACGTTTTACATTGGACTCATTTATGTCCCAGCTGTTAGCTGTTGCTAGCTAGCAACGTATGCACCGACCAGGTGTGGATTGTACTTGTGCTGTGTTATTGACGGCCAAGACTAATTAGGAGCTCCAGTCCCTCCAGACATTTTATTATTGTCTCTATATGTTCAGTGAAGTCAGTTACATTTTCAGCTTGTGCAGACACGTCTTCACCTCCATATGTGCTGATTTTATATATAACACTGCTGCTATTTCTCACTAATTCTCAGCCTCTAAATAACATCCATATAATGTGATCACACTAATGATTCTACACTCTGTGCAATCCAATTATAATATAAAAATACTGAATTTTAAGGTATAGGTATAGCTTTTAAAGTACATGATAAAAGGATTTTCTCCCCAAAGTTACAGCTATATAAGGTGGCTAAAGATTAAATCACTATTCCATTATATTAGGCTAACATACAAACAATATATACACTTATGTAAGCAGTTATTTGCAAACTGATGGTGACTCATCTCCTGTTAGCAGAGGGGCCACAGCATGTGTACGCCGCTCCTGCTGCCAGCCCTGACCACCACAACACCCCAGACCCTCCCTACACCCTGCTCAGCTTCCCCAATCCCCCCAGGTCCCCTTTAGTCATTTCACAGCCATTAGCTTAATAAAGGAACATTTCACCCGCTGCTAGATGTGGACCCCGCGACAAATTAGCACAGCACCGGCCATGCTGGGCCCCCTCTATCCAAAAACTACCCAGCTGGTGTGATGCTTCGGTTGAGACACCCTTGCTAGCCAGAATACACACACACTGTGAATGGATACAACTATGACCTATAATCACAAGATAACATTATACCTACTAAAGAGTGTATTTAAAATTAACTTTTAATTGAATATTGTGTAATGGACTGCTTCTCTGATTACGACTTGTACTCTACTGAAGTCTAGATTATGAATCCCACGCTCATTTCAGATAATGAGACAACCAGACTAAAGTCCTCATCAGAGGTTTAATGATCCTGTGTGACACCCCCTTCTGACAGACAGCCACTTCCCACAATGCCTTCTGCCATCCAGGACCAGGTGCACATTTGGCCAGACAGCCTGTGCAACACGGACAAGTGGTCACATGGGTCACTGGGACATCTCAAGGAGGAAGAAGACGGTGCGGGGAGAAAGCGAGTTGGGGTGAGAGCTGAGGCTGAAGGAGGGCTTATCAGGGCTCTAAGGGGCTTGGATCTGACCCTGATTAGTGGGAATCTGCAGGGTGGGATTACAGCCTCTGCAGCATTTAAGATGACAAACAGATACTGGTAATGAGAAGGAGTAAGAGAGCAGATAGTAGTGGTGGTGCTGCACAGCACCAAGTCAATAGCATCTCTGTATAATGATATAAGATTGTATTTATTATTATATTACAGTGATGTATAATAATAATCATGGATAAGATGAGACAAAACATATGAGGAAGTAGAATTTGGTATAGTATTGTACATTGAATGGATTAATATCGTATCGTATCGTGCAACGTTGTCAACGTGGTCATTTAAATAGTGTATATATAACTGCAGTAAAAAATAATACAATTTTTTATGTTAACATGTCTTATATTTTTATAAGAAGCAAGCTATTAAGAATTCAAGATGGCGTAGCTTATTTTAAAACCTAATATCATTTAGATCATTCAAGTAATCAGTTTCAAAATTCAAATTTTTTCAAAATTAAATGTCCTGTTTATCAAATATATTGTTCATTTTTTGCACCAAAAACCACTAAATGAAGAATTACAACCACAGCCACTGAATGAGCACACTGGATATTTAAGCCGCACTTATTTAAGGATCCACAAGAGCCATGACTATATGGTTGCATTGTAGGGTGTGTATGAGTGTGTGTCGAAGAGATATCAAAGGTCTCCATAGAGACATACGAGGTGAGATGATGATGAGAGGGGGAGAGAGAGAGAGAGAGAGAGAGAGAGAGAGAGAGAGAGATGGAGGCCATCCAGGGCAAAGATATATGTATAGAAAAGCCAGGTTGGGGGTTGGAGGGGTGGGGGTGAGTTGTGTATTTGAATAATAGGGCTGCATAACTAGAGCAGATCCAAGCAGAGGCAGAATAATGAAGACACCAGTGCATGCTCACACACACACAGCAACAGCCTCCCCTCTGATGGTTTCTGATCAACAGGCACAGAAATGCATATCACAGCTCATGCAAGTGTAGCACAACACATTAATCCCATAGTTTCAAACACCCCACCAGCTATGTCTGCTGCGCTGGTAACAGAACATATCACAGTGAGCCATGTAATAAAACCCTGCAGGCACTCAAAGGCTGACGGCAGCACATAAAAGAGTTATTACTGTCTCCATTAGTAGAGCATCATCATAACTCAGAGCTGCTGCCATAACACGAGGCTACAAATGATAAGAGGATAGTTTTCTACTTATTTTACCATCTTAATTGTTTCTCTCTCTCTCTCGTGGTGCTTGAACACACCACAAACAAAGCACTTGTCATTGGTAACGGTTGGTGTTAGCCAAACCTCAATGGAAAATCTTCACTGTATATGTGTACTGTACATATGGAAGATGAGCAGACTGAAATTGACGCAAGGATAGTATTGTCAGTCTAGCCCACTGCAGGTGCCTGGGGCAAAAATGAGAGAGGAGTCTTCTAGCAATTAGTTTGTGGTTGTTCAATTCAGTTCAAATGTATTTATATAGTGCCAAATAATAACAGAAGTTATCTCAGGACCAAGCGGCAACCTCTGGTGCTGGGAAATGAAGCAGAAGTGCTAAAAACTGTAATTCCTTGAGCCTCGCTGTATTAAAATGCCCAATTTCACAGCAGAATTAAACATGTTCACAGCCTGGTTCAGACAATGTTTTGGTCTCTATAGCTAATTTCCCCGTCCATGACAACTGTGAGGGGGGTGATTTTTTTTTTTTAACTCACCTGTTCAGATGATATTAAGGCTCAAAGTTGTGCATAATTAACAGCGTGACTGCTTGATTCACATGTAAGCGCCGTTACAGATGGCTTATTCGAGCACCCAGGCGTCATTTGGCCAGCCTCAGGTGATGATCCACGTCTTGCTCTGTTCATTCTTTATACTGTCATTGCTCAGGACACTTATGTCATGTTGAGCAGGTCTAGAGCATACTCTTTATAATGTTATTTACGGAGACCTAACAATTCCCACCATGAGCAAGGACTTGGTAACAGTGGCAAGGAAAAAGAGGCAGAAACCATGAGCAGAACTGTGCTCATAGTGGGAGGCCATCTGCCGTGACCAGTTGAGTTTAGAGAGGGAGAAGGGGAAGGGTTGACCTTAACAGACACAAATAGATGGAAGGAAAGTAGACACGGGGTGGATTCTTGGCAATGTACATGCGACAAACTACCTACCATCAAAGCCTAATCTATAATTGCCACATCTGCATGATCGTAAAGGTTCATGTGGTGTAAATGTCATCATCTGCTCATGTTGGTATGCGTGCTTCATACCCATGAACACATTAATATGTGTACAACCAATGTAGTATAAAGAGAATCATCCATTTTGGACTATATCTGGTCTATAGAGCTCTGAGAGGGATGTTTGTTCCATCCAACACCTTTTGTATCGGGGGTCGCGCTGCACATTGCAGCCTCTAGGAGCCACTTGACATGTACTTTCTTTGACATTATTATGAATGCAAGGTAATTGTGTGGGGGCAGTAACATATCTGTTTTGTGCTCTGAATTGTTTTGTCTCTGGTCCTTTCCAATGCATTTCCAGTGTGTGTGTGTGTGTGTGTGTGTGTGTGTGGGGGGGGCGGCTGCAGGGCCAAGCCAAGCACATCCAATTTAAATATGCAAATGTTATCGCAGGGAGCAGGATGGAGAAACAAGGTGGCAATGAGGGAGAACACAGAGCAAAACAGGTCGTAATGTAATTAAATGTTTACTATTGTTGGCTTGTACAATCGAGAAATCAATTATCGCATTAAGAAGTTGTGGAAAACGGGAACACTGTCAAGTCTCCGGGGAGAAAAGGTTAGGTCTACGGTAAAATATGAATTGACATGTGTGCTATGAAAAGGTTAATTTGTTCATGTCAAATGCAAAAAATAAAAAAAAAATTGTCTTGGGATTCACTAACACACCAACAACAAGCTTCATGTAAAGCAGCTCGTTTGCTTCGTCTGCTGAGAATAAATGTGCATTCACAACAGGGATTTTCCTGTTTGGGTTAAAGGAAGCAGATCTATCTCTGCTCCTCCTCTGAAGTCAAGCACATCCATGAAATAGTGTGCAGGGCACAGATATGAGCAACAGCACTGGTGTTAAAATTTAAATCTGTCAGAGGCTGCGTTACGTGAAACTCCTAAGCTCTCAGGAGCTTGTTGTGACCCCTTCCCCAATCAGGAACAAAGAGACTCAACAGTAATCCAAGCAGCTCATATCAGTCAAAGCAAATCATCCCTGAAATGAGTTCAGCCAGGCGGAGGCCACAACTGCAACCGGCCTTTAGCCTCATCCCCGGCTCTGCATTGTCTTCCGCTTCATTGGCTCAGAGCCGGTAACCAGATTGGAGGAACAAAGCAGAGGGGCGGGAGGGGGGAACCTGCTTTTAGTCCCCCCCCCACCACCAAAAGTCCCACTTCAGGCTTACACCCCAAAAAGAGGATTTAACTGGGTTACTATCAACAACATAAGAGCAACCTCTGGGGAATCACGCAAACAAACACGAGGCCATTGTGTAATAGCAGGGCCTAACTATCTGTCAACCTGTTTTCCTGTCATTACTCACCCAGCCCCCACTGACTGTTGCTCCAGAACAGGATTTCCCCCTGGACTCATGACACACTGATGTGGATGTTTTTATACATCACTGTTTACATGCCAAAACTCAAAGTTTCAAATGAAATTACACAAGTCCTCTTAATGCACCTCTCTACACTTCCCATGTTGTTCAGACATCCACATGTTATTTCATTATTTTCTTTATAATTTTTAACAGGAATTTTTTATAAAATTGTATACATGATAACATAACATAGCAAATGTTATTGATAAGGGTTTGATCACCTGACATGTACAGCGATATCTCTGCAATGAGTTAATGTCATCCAATAGTGTCGCTAATTCATCAGGTTCTAGTCTAAAGGCTAAATTACAGGTAATAACGAAATTTATAAAATAAAAATATCAATAAAAAAATTTAAGTTTTTAAGTTTTCAATTGTAAAATGTATACTATTATTAGGTTCCTAAAAAAAGTAATTGATTTTCTTTTGTTATTCAACAATAATTGCAGGGCTAGAAGAAACGAGGGACTGGAGCATAATGATTGATCTGCAGGATTTAATTGTGCAAACAGACTAATGCTTCAACACTGCTGTGTCTTCATCAGATTCAAATCATGTCTGCAAATCAATCAGCATGCTCCAGTCCCCCTTTTTCTTTTGTAAATCTGGAGTCCTCGAACGGAGAAGGATCAGATTTAGCTGGAACATGCGCAGAGAATCAAATTTTAACTTGCTTTCATCCGTGGTAGCTTAACATTAACTGGGGAAAAGTGCAAACTGGAACAACTTCAACAAACAAACAAGAGAGCAGCAGCTTTGGAGTATGACGTGACTCTGTATGGAGGAAAATTAGAAATTCTTGCTTCTCTCTGCAGCTGAGGTAGATAAAGTTTACAGTATTTGTCTCATTAAGTAGACTCTCATATGTCTGTTAGGCTATTGTGTAATTGGAAAGTCAGTGTGTAATTAGCTGACATATTTTCAATTCTAGGCTTAACTTGGATGAGCAGGGTGTAAGAGCCTGTTGAATTTTCATTAGTGTTAGATCAACAGTAAGACAATACCAAAAAAAAAAAAAATAATAAAAATACGAGGAAACATCCTTTCTTGTATTTCCAATCTTGTCTTAAATGCATTTTCATTTGGTTGGAGAGAAGCTGTTTTTTGTCAGGATCTTCTGTGATGTGAGTTGAGCGCACACAGATAAAACCTAAAAATAATAAATTTCCTGAGTGATTAGACTCAACAAATATTTAGTCCACTTAAAAGTGTCTGATTTAATATAACCAGTGTAACATGAACCAGATAGTTCAATAGTCTGATCTGACCTTACCATGGAGATTGTTGACTTGTCAATCTAACATTGTTATCCTGTGTGTGCCAGATGCCTTCAAATTCAATTTTCAGCTGAAATGACATTAACATGCAAATATGAGAGCAGCTGAGGCAATTTACTGACCATCTGAGAGGTTGAGTACCTTTAACTCTGTGGTGGTGAAACCAATAAAAACTCATTGAAATTAATTGAAAATCTTGTAACCGGTGAGTCAGTCATTGTTTTTCCAGGAGAACTTGGAAAGCCGTTTTAGCGACAAATCACTGTGAAGGCTTAAAGAAAGCTTTGTTTAGGATGTGTTTGCTCATTTGACAGGTGTCTCACCCAACATCCCACTGTGGTTCCCGTGTGACAATCCTTTATCAAATCATATTCCTCAAGATGAACGAAGTTCTGTCCTATCTATCAGCACTGAATCAGGCTTCTCTGGCTCCAGTAGTTGACAAAGATGGCTGTGTTCGGCAAACTCAAATTATAGAGCAGTCATCCTTTCTTTTGAAATCCAAGCAACAGTTTTCGGTGCTGTAGGTTTCTTTTGTTGTTGAACAGGAGGGTGATTGAGCTGGACAGAATCGGAAGAGTGACAATAATCACAAAAAACCAATCAAACGACCAGTCAGACATTTTAGCCACCGTCAAGGCAAAAGGCTTCAATACACTCCCAAGTGGACATGGAGAGCTGCGGACACATGTACTGCTTAAACTCCTTTCTGGATTCTGCTTGGAGGACATGTTCCACACGTGTGCAGACGTGAAATTTGCATCATGCAAACCCTAACAGATTGTAAGTATAACTTGCCTTAAAAGCTACACTTGTACATAAGCACTATAAAGCTATAATAAGCAGATTGCCATATGCATATATTGAAGTCGAGGCCAATTTTAGATGCAGTGTGATTGCTTACAAAGTGCCAAGACTGATCACTTTTTATTAAATATCTGCTTAAAGTTTTATTTAATTAGATTTCTTATGAATTTTTTTCTTATACTGTACATTTTTATTTAATTATTCATTTTTATGTGAGACAACGTGTGCCTGCATAGGTGTGCATGTCTGGTGAAACTCCAGCTGTGCTGTCAGGATCTTCTCCGCTGTGACTGGACTTCAACATCTGTTCAGTCTACCCAACAGCGCTCCCACTGCGCACGTTTCCTTCACCTGCTTGTGATTTCAAACGTTTCTTCCATACATACATACATCTGTCGAGGCAGGGCTAAATTCACAGAGGAGTCTTTAGTTGTTCAAGAATCCTCCAGACGCCGAACCTATATAGAGCTGAATTTGCCCTGTAGACAAGGTGAAACCCTTGTCCCTGTCATCTCCTGACAGACGCGCCATGGCTGGTCGTATATGATATGAACTTGCTGTCGTCCACAGCATACAGGACCCAGTGACATAGACAACAACACGTCCTTTGACAGACTGAGAGAGGTCCATAAGCACACCTTGAGCACAAGGAGAAGGCGTCCTTCATCCGCACAGAGCTGCTGGAGAGGGAATACAGAAACACAAGCTGCTGTCAGCTCTCATTCACATAAAGAGTGGTTGCTCATGTGACGTAGGGTTATGGAAGATGGGCCATGTGATCTAGAATGGGGGCGTCCTTCTCCAGAAAAAAATAAATAATAATTCATGCTCATGTTGCAACATTTCCCCCCCTTTTACGCCGTGTGTGATTTATTTGTTATTAAGCTTTTGTTTCCCCTTTCAATGACTTTAAATTAGTTTAGAGCCTCTAAACCCATAGCTGTTTTTAATCCTTGTTTGGTTTTAATAATTTATGACAACCTTATTTGGTTTGATTAATTTAAATTTTTTATTTTTTTATTTTTTATTCCACAGGCACTCCAATTTAGGACTTCCTTGCAGCAACCACTGGCCAGTTCAGACCAGTTCAGTC
This sequence comes from Argyrosomus regius, assembly GCA_946959425.1. NCBI lineage: Eukaryota > Metazoa > Chordata > Actinopteri > Sciaenidae > Argyrosomus > Argyrosomus regius. The sequence continues at coordinate 6,683,273 of OX336899.1, read as the reverse complement.
CCTTATGGTCCCAGGATGGGGCACAAACATGCTCTGATTCAGAATTGGGGCTTCCCTCTCAAAATAAATTGGGCTCTCACATCTCTGCACTTAGTCTCTATATCCTTTTTTTTCTCCTTCATCAGGACAGAGTGATTTGCTCTTTTCATAAGATCCTTTACATCATCCCACATTAGGATTAGGATTAGGTTTCTAGGGTTAGGGGGTTCATTGTTAGAGGTGAACGCCGACAACTATACTCCTCTGTTGATTTTCTAAATGGTCGCGCTGTATCCTGCACTGTGACATTTCATTCACTTGAAATCAAACTGAAGACGCAGAAACATGTTAAAATAACCTCTAAAATGAGGTGAGCACCACGGCTAATGTTCATTCCGTCGTCATTGAAAGCACACGTGGCACTCCACTAACTCATTTTCCTTATCTCATCTTCCACATGCTGGGGTTGATTGATTGATTTGTAATTGCACAAACAGCACCATCACAGCAGCGTGGGTGAAGAGGCCTTTCATCACGGCCTGCTGCATGTCGCCTCGACTGCAGCCTCCGCTGGGACGCTAATTCAATTCTTTTCAAGCAAATTAATACCATTAGCAGGATGGTTTGCAACTAAACACGTAGCGCTGGCGTCCGGTCTTGGATCCCCAGTGGAATTTGGAGAGATGCTGATGCTGTAAAGGCAAAGCTAGGCATGTCTGTGACTCACTAGCTGTCGGCTCTCTGGGACCCACAGTACAGGATCAGACTGTATTTATATCTGATACATAGCTCCAAGAGATGGGGAAGTGTAAATGAATCAGGCCACAAAAACAACACAGCTAGCTTTAAAACAACATTATGTAAGATTTGGTATTTGTTGTGATTTAGTGCCCCAATTTCCAGAGTGCAGTACCACTGTCGTAAATATGGATGGTCTACATGTGTATCTGTTATGACCGTATTACTTATGATCAAAAATTAGCGAGTCAACAACTTTGCTAATAGCCGAACATCAGGTAAGGTCAACAACACAAGACATAGCAGCCAGCTAATATTACTTAGTAGTCCAACAGCAAGAAGCTCGGCTCAGCGGCTGTCTTTCAGCCTTTTATTTCCCCAAGCTCTCGCAAACGACGAAAAAGTCAGTACCAGATTTACTCTTGGACCTGAAATGGCCCAGCTGGGAACCAGGGCACCCTCTAGTGTTCACTGGCAATCATCCATGATGCCTTGGGTTGAGTTTGTCAACCAATCAAAGGCTGTGTTATGACTTGTCGACCAGAGGCTGTGTGTAAGCCGTAATGGCATGGAATTGTTCATTACAAGGTTGAGGTTATATAATCGTTATTACACAACCAGGCGAACCAGAACTGGAAAAAAATGACTTACAGCCCATGCTTTTCTATATGATCCAAATAATCCAACAAGCACAATACTTGTGTGTTCACAGGCTGGGTGTGGGGAAGGGTTCCTCGTCCCTGTTGCTGCACTAGCAACAACTACTGGTCAGATGGGGCGTCTGTAAAATGGAGGTGAATCATAGAGGGATGGCAGGAAACTCTGACATGTTGCATCCAGAAGGGTCCATGTGTTATTGAGGGGAAAACATGTCTGCCATCATCCAAAGGTCAACAGTAGAGTTAGCTATGACAAGGACTGCAGTGCAGAGGGGATAGGGCATTATAAATTGAGAGGTATAAAAAGCTTTTTTTCCCGCAGGAATTTGTGTGGGTGGACCTCTGTTCTCCCAGGACGCTCCGGGGACTCGCTCCGGCTGAAGAAGATTTTGTTCATTTTAAGGTTAAATGCATCAATCTGTTGTAATGTGAGGGCAAAATTAAAATGGTTGGATCGCTGAAGAACTTTGTGCTCTTGTAAGCTATTTTATGCTGTAGTACAGTAAATCATTTAAGCATTAACACATTGGTTGTATAGGTATGAATGGTAAAAAAAATTACCTTACTTTCATACACTTTCAAATATAAAATACAATTTACACTTACAAAACTTTCCAGACTATTAAGTGTATAATTATTAAGTGTATTCATTTATGATTAAGTATATTCCTGTTCCATCTATAGATTTATTATTAAATTATTGGATGTTTTAACAGGTTTCTATAAAACATTTTTTCAACATAATAAAAATACAATTATGTGGAGAGACTTAAAACTAATATATTTTTCTTAGCATGCAAAGTTTCAAATGTAATAATTTCAACGTTCATGACGAATATCAGCTAGTCTCCAAAAACCCAGTTTCAGATGGTGTGTATATAATAAAATTTTCAACAGTGAAATTGAGAAATGAAGAAATGAAGTCATGAATATTCTTCTGGTTGTGGAAATATTACAAAACGCATGTTTTGAGACGAGAATTTAGCGTACATTGCAGCCGTGTAGTAATGAGAACGAATCTGAGGGAGCTGCGCTGACGGAACTTTAAAGAAACGCTACAAAGTGGCAGCGTTAATTACAGTTGACGGGATATTAGCTATAACGAGGTTGAAGGAACCATGCAGGCTTGTTTTTCATCTTTCCCCCATGCTTTTCCTACCCCTCCTTTTCCCCATCCCCCAACACCCGAACCCCCTGCTGCACTCCCCGCGACCCCCCAGGATCTTCAGGGCTCTGCCAATGAGAGCTCTACAGCGGCATTCCTTCCCAGAGACAAGAACCTCCAGGTCTGGTGCAGTCCTTCCCTCTGCCTGTCATACTGCTTAACACCAATCACATGCTCAGCGCCGAATGCTTCAACATCACAGAGTTACCGAATTGGCAAAGTGCACAATGCGAGGGTTTTTATGGTTACTACCCATGGGCATGACAACAGTGCCTGCCTGGTGAATTCATGCATGCAGAAAAAAACACATCCACCATGTTTACTTCTCATTCCCACAGAGCTGAAATATAAATCCTGCATCTGCAGACATTTGATTCCAATTCAAAGTCGATCCAAGGACGCATGTGGTCAAAACTGGCTTGTCTCACATTTCACTGTTGGGAGCATTCTTGTGCATCTGAATGAGGCTGGGGTGGATATGCAGAGCTACTTGCTTTAGATCAAATGAAATCAGCTCAGCGTAATGTCAATGTCAGTGTCACAATGTGTCATCTTGGGGAGCTGAGATTACATTATATTTATAGACTCATTCAGTCCAATTTCTCCAAATGATGTTTGTGTAAACCCAGAGCAAATCTGCTGATGAGAAAAAAAATCCAGTGGCTTCATGCTATAAATTCATTTTCATGTCCTCTTTCCAAAACATAATAGTGACATGGATATCTATAGAGGAAATGCAGCTATTCTTTCATGACCTGAACAATAATGTAAAGACTTGTCTTCAAATAAATGGGTCAACAGATTCTGTCGGCTTTTATATGGGCTCTTAATACCCATTGGACTTTACAGTTAGATGAAAAATCCAGGTCATGAAAAGGAAGAAGTGGCCCAAGTTGTTCATTTCTGGAATTGTACCACACCAGAGACTGCAGGGGGGGTGGTGTGGTGAAAGAAGGCCAACTCCAAAATGGGGGCAACCAAACAATCTCCATCATCTAAGTTTGGGGGAGTAAAAAAAGGTTCAGTTGTTTTTATTTAAAGGATGAAATCAGTCATTAAAATGGATTTTTTCAAATCTGTTGTTAATATTCTTTAAAGCTGAAAAGAAGAAAAAGAAAGATGAAAAATCAGAAATGCTATTTGATCCTCCAAGCGTCTGAATGGACTGGCCAGTGTTTGACTGACAGCTGAGACGATGATAACAGCCTCATTTCCATTGCAAGAATTCGATGACCTGTAACCCGGAGCTTTCCATGACCTAAACTTTTAAGAACCTTTGAGGAAGTTCTTCCTAGCTGATTCACTGTGCTTCACTATTCAGGAAATTTTATATATACATTATTAAAAGGAAAAAGCAGGACAGACTATGGACAGGCTGTTTGGTAGTCCACCATATCTGAACCCGTTCTTTGTTCAATGTTCTCTTGAGCGGTGTTAAAATTTAGTTTCAGATGAGTTTTGAGTTCCTGCAGTGGAAAACAGGGCTAGTGTAAAGAAACTTGCTCACCACTAGGCCAAGGATAGACCGCATGTTTATTAGCAGTAGTTCTTGAGATCAAGGAACACACCATTTAGCCTCTCCACTAATGGATGTTTACCAAACTGTGCTTCTGTAGCTGACTAGCTAATAAGATGTCTAGCCTGCAAACTGATGTTAGTACTACCGAACAAACAGCACATTTTTTCCTGTTGGTTGTTTGTTCAGTAGTCAGTAAATCAAGATAAAGAACTAGACCAAGCGGCAACCTCTGTGCCTGTGAAATGAAGCCAAAACCTGCAGTCCCTCAAATGGTCACTTGAGGCTGGTTACAATTTGACTCTCCATAAGCCCCCATATTAAATTGCCCAACTTCACAGCAGAAATAAACATGTTTACAGCCGGGTACAAAGAACGGTTTGGTCTCTATAGCTAATTTCTATAGGTGGCTTGTTTGAGGAACCTTTATTCTTCCCCCCTCAGCTCCACCCACGCTCCATGTGTCAGCCTAGAGCAGAGTCAGGACTGCCAAGATGGCAACGGGGACATCGAGATTTACAACGGTTCTCCAGAAATCTACGAGTGACGTCAGATTACGTACATGTTTTATACAATTTATGAACAACAGATGTGGCTATGTCTATAGATAAGACAGAAACGAGATCTAATGTGGGATGTTGTACTGTCATAAAGCCAAAAAACATAAATTTTCCATTTTAATTGCTACTTTTTTTTCTCAAAGAGAGCACAGTTAGAGGTATGTCAATAAGTAATAGAAAGACATGCAGTCATTTTCTAGAGGAAATCTATCATTTTTACAAGCATTGTATTACCTCAATCACATACTTTTAATTTATGTTTAGTGCATGCTGTTTTATCTCTATCATTTAACAGCTACAAATTGTTACATTGTTGAATGGTAGTCTGATGGACCCAGGGACTATTCTGTTGTTTTACGCCATCACTAATTAACTGTGTAATTAATTGTGTATTCATTAATTTGCTTGAAGCAGTGACTCACATAACAAAAGGTGGCAATTTTGCTCGGAGTGTTCCCAATTATAGGTTTGTATCGTGTTGTTGCATATGGGCACCCTTCATTCCACAGTTTTTTGTGAAACTTCCAGATGCCCATAAATTAAACAAGCAATGTTTTTTTTACACTGCTGTTGGTGTTCTCTCATATGTACATCTGTGCATCATGAACACCCAGATAATACAGCACAATAAAGGATAATACATTCATATTCAATTATATATGTTGATGCTGAACCACACATTTGCATAAATCATTTTACAGTCGCAATACAATCCTTTGTAATCACAGAAATGGCTGAATGAGCATTGTATTAGAGCTCTGAAATACAATAAAAAAACAATTACTGTACAGCTGTGAGAAGCCGTAGATGTTTTTCCTCATTGCTAATTAAGAAAAAGTTGATAAGACGCTAAAACATTGCTAAAAAGTAGCTTGTTTTCTCTGGTTTGGACATGGTCTGTGGCTGCCAGTATTAAAATTAAATTATTTAATCAAAAAATATTTTCAATTTGTGTTATATAATTATAATAATCATTTTAAAATCCAGTTTTCACTGATATGTTTGAAAATGATTACTGCCAGACTGGATTTTTGAAGCCTAATACATCCAGAATTATAATGATTGGACTTTCACAATGCAATTAGCATTTGCATTGTCATGTGCATCTTAAAGTTAGACAGGACAAAGTCAAAAAAGTTCTAATATTGTGAGGATTAAGTTGTAATTTTAGGTTCAAAGTTGCAAATCTTTTAAGCCTAATACTGCCAGCATGATAATGAAATTGAAGGTGAACTGGACTTTCTAATCAGCAGACAACGTGCAATTTAAAGTTACACAGCTACAAATGAAATGTGGACTTGAGGCATCGTGATGTTATTAAAAATTACATTTCATGGCATACTTTATATCAAAGGTCAACTAACTATTTGTTAATGAATCCACAACTTTATTACTTGCAAACATCCATATTTCTCCATGGATGTGCACAATGGATAAAATCATATAGTATATAAGAACTAGTGTTTGTCCCACCGTCCAACCAGCTGATGGATCTCCTGACAGGTAAGACAGCTCAGCTCAGCTTATCGAAATCTTATAGGAGATGAGAAAAGTTTCCGGCACATTAATAAGATTTTCCTTCCACAACTTAGAGTGGGAAAATGTTTCACTCATGACCTTTGGGAGCAGCATCCACTGGGAAGGGGTCAAAGGTCATTGATGAGTAGTCAGTGGACGGCCAAAGAAAGATCAAGGAGGACGTTCACATCTGACACCATAAACCAGGTCATGACTCACCTGAGGAAGTTATATTCACTAAATGAAGGCTGTGAAAGCTCTGTAAAGCTGAGCTTCGATTGTTTTGTTACACGCAGGACCAAAATATGATTCAGGATTGATGTACTTCTCTCAGAGACATTAAAAATTTAGCTTGGTCTATTGAGGCCACTCTCAGTGTCAAGCCTTTTCTCTTTGACTGTGATAGCCTGACACCAAAACCTCAAAAACTCCACTTGTGTACTTTTTTCTGAAGTTTCAGCACTCTTCTCCGGGAAAAAAAAGACATGTGATGAGGAGAAATTGATAAGACGTTGTGCTATTTCCTGAGTGTATGACTCCTGTCCGGTGCACGGCATCAGCAAGGAATTATCACTCAATCTCAGCAAGGATGCTGGGAAATGGAAGAGCTGTGAGAACACAGTGGGGTTAATAGGAGCCACTTGTTTCTGCGCGCTGTAAACACAGGTAATTGATGTCCCCGGTTTGCCTAGCTGTTGTATTGGACATGTCACGCTCCCTACTAGCGCTCAGCTCGCCATCATACCCAGTGAGGCAGAGCGGCAGGATTCAGGAGCGTCACGGAAGGACGGGTGGCAGGGGAGCACGGGCGTTAAGAGGCAGGGAGGAAGGTGTTAAAGAGGCAATATGAGATAAAAGGAACTGATATGAATTTCAATTTCAGCTTTGATCTGCCCCAGCAGCTCTGAAAAGCAACTCTACTTTCTATAGGTGAACTTGTGATCTAGTTCCGTATGGGATGCACATAACGTCCCATGTGTGTTTGTGACAAAGTATCTATTATTCAGGTTCTGTACTGAATGGTGATATTCCTAGAATGTGGGTCAGCCATGTTTTTCTTCTGCAACTGAGGCAGGGGAGCCGCAGACCACTCCCATTTCTACAGACCTTACAGAGGCTGAGTGGAGACATCCAGCAGCACATCCACCCAGCAACACATGTACTGTAATAATAAGACTTAACAGCCACAAACCTCACTGTCGTCCCCTAGAGGCTGCAGTGCTAATTGCAGGGTGCAAAACTGATCATCAGTCAATCGATCAATCGAAATGTATTTTTGTAAAGCACCTTTCGTTCAGGTTAGTGCAGGTCAAAGTGCTCCACAGATGACTGACAAGGCAATAATGAAACAGGGTTAGTGAAGACTATAGCAGAAAAAACAAAGATAAAATTATGACATAAAATAACAATTTAATTTTATATATAAGGTTTCATGATAGAAAATGTAAGTTTTAAGTTGTCATTTAAGAAAAAAAAGTCATAGTATTTCAAAATGTTCTTAACAAAAATAAAGAACTAATTCATTTTAAGAGGAAAAAAACATGTTTAATTGTCTCAGAAATATGTCCTTTTTTCTGACAATTGGATTGATAGAGCTTTATTGTGTATTTTCACATTTACCCACTGAAGAGGGACAGTTAAATATCATGATTTGTGACATCACAACTACTTTGGAGCCAATCACGGTCCAGTATGTAACATGCTCAAGTATGAGCACTGAGAATGGACTTGTGCTCAGCAGTTAACGTGGATAACACACATAGATTATTATTGAAAGTATTTTCATGTCTTATAATATATCTGGAGGGGATCTTTAAGAAAAAGTTAAAGTTAATAAAGTGGCTTATCCATTACAGTAGCACCTTATTTTCAAAGAATTTAGGGTAATGAAATGTTGGCGCACAACAGGACTTCAGATCAGTTGAGACACACAGTCCAGAGCTGCGTACTGCTCAGGGGAATGTGACGTTTTCTAAAGGACAATCTCATAAGGCATTTTCAGAAAATTTCTAATCAACACAAAGGTTTATATTCTGTTTGTTGTAATTAAATCATGATCAATGTTTTTCATAGCTCAGAAAAGGTTCATTTCTCATTTAACTTCATTGCGTCTTACAAAGATACAAACAGAACAAACTAATGATATTTTTATATTTTATATTTATATGTGCTGCATACAAGACTGGTTTAACAAGACAAATTCAGTAAAACACACATTTCACTCTCTGACAGAAGAATTTTTAAGTATTTCCAGAAATGTTGAACTATTCGATCAATTCTCTCACTCAGTACCAGACTGAGTGGGTGATATTTTGATGAAAAATGTACTATATGATAATTGTTTTGTCAAGTGCAAATGTTTCCTGGCAGGATATTTTATTGAGTTCACCAGCCCTTGGCAGGCAGGATAGAAACTTCATTTCAGATGCAGAATTCAGACATTTGTTCAGGGCAGAGAGATTTAGATGTACCACATAGAAAAGATGCAATCTACATTTGACTTTGATTAATCAGGTTTAGAAAACAGGCAGCACATGTGCATCGATGATTTGCCCATCGACCTAGATCCTGGAGCTCAGATGCCCTGGAAACATACAGATGCTATACATGATGAAAATTTGAACATTATGGTTCATGTGCCAACAAGAACACATGCTAAATGGACAGTCTGTGATTGCAACACATGCTAAATCCACCACAGTATGACTAAGATACAGATAAAACCTGAGGGTTAGAGTTGGGGCAAGATTAGATATCAGGAGCTTGTCAAATACTACCCTGCTCTTCAAACTATGATGCTGTAGGTACCCTTCTAGCATCATGTCTGGATGTGTCCATGTAACTTAATGGTTTGATGTGTGGTCGATGTCAGATGACGCATAGCGTGAAAGTCCACATATGGAGGAGATGAGGTGTAAGAATGGGTCAAACAAACACCACTGTTCATGGCCTGCATGAAACCAAAATCAAATGTTGAGCGTTTGTTACGTAACTTCTATAACGCAACCTACGTACTGTACTTAAGTCACGTACGTAACATGACTTCCAATCTTTTCCTAAACCTAACCAAGTTGATTCTGCGACCATTCACAACAACACACAGTCCTGAGTACTGAATCCTACATTATCACTGATGAAACTTGATTGCATCTTTCATTAAATACTCCCTGCCTGGTAAATGTTTATGTCTTTTGAACTTCATATTCCTGGTTTGCAGTCGTGTACTGGTCATCAGGCCTATCAGAATCAATTATGGAGGGCCACCACATTGTAGGCGGATAGACCATCAAAAATCCATAAAGGCTTTACCGGTCATCCGGCCCTGTCTGTCTCACTGCCGACACGTGCTTACATCATAGAGTCGGCTGAGGATAAGTTGTTTTGAGCATCACAACATTTCAGACATTATACCATAGTTTTCATAGATTGAGTGGTGTCTTTGTAGTTTGTAATGTCTAGCATTTAAAACTGCGAAATTTCAGTAGAACTTTGTGGAACTTGCAAATTTGCCATTCAACAATTAGCAAGCTGTCACGAGTGACCTTTGGGTGAATGGATCCAATACGGAGGACGCTGTTATAGGTTATCAGCTGTGTTGCACCTTCCACTTTTCTGTAGCTTCCTCAGAGGACTACATCACACCGTTTCTACAACCATATATTTTGTGTAGATGTATTAATTTCTGATGTAACCAGATGTGCCCACACTGAATATAAAGTTACACATAGATGAATATACACACCCAAATGTTATGAAAGACTGGGAATAGAGTTGCTTATTGGGTAGGACAGGAGGGTTAGCTGATAGCTCCCTGCTGCCTCTTTCAGAAACTCAAACCATGCTTCAGGAGAAAGGATAATCTTTTAATAACTGGATGTTAGACTGAAGGGAAATGATCAGTAATGCTTAAAAAGGTAAACTGAATTAATGTCAACAGGAAAAAAAAGTCACTATATTGTGTAAACCTCCATATATTATACCCTAACTACAAGTTTTCCACCATCAGTGTGACACATAGGAGACAGTGAAGTGTCTTTGTCCTCCCATGGGGCTCGAACGCCAGCGGAAGCAACTCAGACACTGATGATTAAGTTTCTTCCTGGGCAGCAGCAGTGTTTAACATTTCATTACATATTTGCCAAGCAGTAATGGCGTCTTCACCTCATCTAATAGATGATAATTACATACAGGACTGCTGAGGTGAAGATAACTGTAGGAAAACCAGTTAGGAAGATGGTTCTTTAACTGTGATTAATGGTGAAATAGTGCTTAAAAATAGTCGCTCAAAGTGGATATTTGCTAACCTCTTACGGCATGATAAAAATAACTCATAAAGGCATTACATGTATATCATATTGTCAGCAATAAAAATGGGGGGATAACCATAACTGGCTATTGGGTACAATCTAAGCAAGGGAATTGCATTAGAGATGGAAATGAATGACCAGCAAAGGACCATGGGAATCAAAGGGCATTAATAACTGAGCCAACAGTGTCTCTTCTTCCAGCACTATGGGTCCACTGGGACGCACGTCGCTTCCCACAATTCCCATGTGGAATGATGTCAGAGCGACAAAGACAAAAAAAAAGTCATTACTGTCCGCCAGTGTGTATGTGTGCAGCTCTGCTCCTGCTAATGTAGCTGTTAATGTGGCCTATCAAAACGCACTCGGCTGTTCAAACATGGTGTAAATCAAATTAACGTGGCAGACACCTCTGATGAAATTACACCATTTTATATTTCCATTGATCTGGCACTGTGTGAACACAAGGTAATTAGCACAATTTGTTTTGCCACACTCTACGTAACATTAGACTGGATGTAATCAATTTTCATGGTGAGGACAACCAGCAGCGCTTCCATCCTCTAACCTTTAGCATGACTGGGTGGCTCTTGATTCAGCAAGCCTTGATTTTCCATTAGAAATCTCATTTATTGTATAATAAATGTGCTCCATTTAAAAAGAGTTTTCTTGGAAAACAAACACAAGTTATGTTTACACCTCAGTTCACACGGTGTGCGTCCTCTAAACAACATAAGTATTTGGAAAAAAAAAAGAAAAAGCTAGTTACCGGATACGAGACAAGCTGAAAACTGGAGGCCTCCCAACTACATTTCAGTAAAGTTAACATATGCAGTCATGTTAATTGTGAAATCAGGCTTTTTAGTGGATGAAGTGATTGATCACAGAATATTTGATTTCCTTTTGTGTTTTTTTAATTATTTTTAGGGTGTTTTTTTTTGCTGTGGCGGCCAAGATGTTGCTGTCCTAGTGTTTCAATATACTGATGATTTTACTTATTTTTAGTCTTAGCAGTAGTTGGGCTAACTTTAAATATTGTCTTGCTGGTGATGCTAGAAAAAAAAAAAGGCATGTGGTGAATAAAATCCCAGTCCTGCTCTGAGCTTTTTGATTTGTGTCGTGTGAATCAGCACATAGCAGCTCGAGCTAGCTGGAAGTCAGTCAGATAGAGATATATACATAGAGAATGCGGTCAAATTGTCAAACTAAAACCCACTATACAGACTCACGATCATAAGGGGGTCTATGTAGTCTATGTAGTCTACTTACTTAGAAGCACATCAATCGAGGAAAAATGACCAAATCTGAGCAAGTTAACAAAGTCTGAGATACAAACGCTCCACTTCTGAAATGCTCCTGGTGGAGTATGAAGCAACGTGGAGAATGGACCAAAACAGTGTCATGGCCACAACGTGCATGGTGGGATCCAGGGGTTAGGGGCTCAGCTAAAGGATTCATCATGAGGGGACCATGAGCAACCACGGAATTCACGAAAATCTTCTCCTGTCCTTTGGATAACTTTGATAACTACAAAGTTTGTGGAGTGTACACACAGAAACAGTTTATCTTCTGGGGAGTAGGACTGTACTTACTAAGTTATATGGAATTTTTTGGACAAACTAGTCTTTCCCGTTCTTGAATATTTAAGTTAAGCTAATGTAATATGTCTAGTGAATAATTATGTCTTTCTGTATTTTCTTTTATTAGGCGACTGCATTTATTTCTGAGTTGAATCTATATAAAATTCATCTTACTCTTTGCAGCAGCAGGAGTCCAGGGTCTAATCAGATGTGCACCTTCTTTCAAATTAGACATGCTAAGCACACAGGTCAACCAGACAGTCTGCATTGGGCCAAATTGTGAGTGTAACACTATCAGCATATGACTCTATCATTAGACACCTTATGAACTGTGGATATGTTATGAGTGATGTGCTGAAAGAGTTTCATAACCCTCTGCTGCCTGAATATTGAGCACCGAGCACAAATCAGGGAGGATGAGATAACCCACTGCCACTGATATTTTTGTCTCTCAGTATTTGACCTTATATGTAATAATACCGGAGTTTAGATGCGTATTGCAAATCAGTGAGTGAATTTCTCTGTTACATCTTAGCCTCTGGTCTGGATCTTGGTCCTCGTTCCTCCTGAATTACAACATTTCGCCATTAACGATACTGACAACGAACATAACTCTGCCACCATAGTAACCATGTGTGTACACTGACGGGGTATGACCTTTGTTAATTGCAATACATAAATTACAACTTGGCGGGAGGCCGAGAGAAACAAAGGGAAGAGGCTGGAACCAACCAGCTGACATTTCCTTATCCACACAAATGAGAAACCAGGAATGATAGTCAGCATGTCTCAGCTGTATAGGATGTGTTGTTCTTTGGATCAACCACATCTAATGACATTACAGAGACAACACTGAAAGAAATATTCAAGTTAAAGAAACCACTTTGACTTGTAAAATTCAACCTGACACATTAAGTCTTTTTTTTTTATATAGCAGGCCAGCCAGGAAAAGCATCCGACTTCCCCAGAGTCCCCGAAGGTGTCAGGTTCAATTTGGGGAAATGACTTTGTGGTAATTTTATTGATCTGACCCCATATACTTTGTTTGAAAAATGCTTTGTCACACAGTGTGAGTAGCTTCGTCTGGCAGAGTTTGAGAGGTAACTGGCAAGTTTTAAAATATGGTCAACGTTATCCAGGAGTTATATGAATATAGAGGTTGTGTTCATGCTTTCAGCACAATATGCTGTCAAGAAAGACATCTCCGAGAGGACAGCCACACAGTTCCTCTTGGTTGTGTCCTGGTTAGACTTTCCATGTTGGCATCTTCTTGTGTCTTGTGTGGGTTTCCTTCAGATGTTCTGGTTTGCTCCCACAGTCCAAAGAAACTTCACATATACTGCAGACTGTAGGCGTTTGAGCAGATGCACTGATAGTGTGCCTTTCACCAGGTGCATGCTGGGAGCCCCAGCCTCACATTACCTTCAGGTTTGGGTGGTACAGTAGACAAAGTCAGCAAGAAATTTAGTGGCACTTGCGTCGTGGTTGGTATTAATTCGCCCTACTTGCATAATCCATGTAAATATATGGACAAAAATCCATCCAGGCCCATTATAAACTCATGAGCACATACACATCCGCACATCCGTCTCCTGAGCTGTGCTAGAGGAGGGCATCATGTCCCTGCGCCTGTTAGTGAAGGTGAAGAAATATGTGCTGTCACAGCGCTTTCTGTCTCACTCTGTTAGCAGAGACGCTCAGACAACGCTCGGAGAACTGCTGATTTACTCCGACACTCCCTCTGACACAATCATTGCCTACTTGTGTGGTCAATGGAAATGACAAGGACTGCAATTTTAGCATTTGGACCAATCAGAAGCTAATCATGGCAGCTGCTGATTTGAACTGCAGACTGGAGCTCATCAGAGACACTTAGAATAAAAATAGTCACTCAATCAGCAGTGAGGAGGTCAAACAGAACGTGGAGTTCTGTATGTGCGTCAGATATCACAGGTTTGGTCATATCAGTATATCAGTATACTATCATACATATATCTCATCACATGTGTTATTACTATTCAACATCACTGTAATATAAAATATGTAAAAATATTAATATGGCTAAAATAAATAATTGGTTATTGGCTAAGGCATTTTCCACTGACTAAACAATTAAAACAATCATGAAAAACATAATCAAATATTGATAATGATGAATGTATTGTCTACTCAATCTGTCTCATATGGAAAAGTTTCTTTGTTGCTCTTCTTCTAAATGCTGCTTCAAAGTCTGAGAAGGGACCAAATAAATGTTTAGATTTCATGCGATCATATCATTAAAACTTGATGTGTACAGGCGGCGCCAGTGATCTTTTATTGCCTGAAACTTAATTACAGTGTTTTGTATCAGTGGGGCAATGAAACTTGTAGTGAATACATGATTAACAAGGCTGAGTGTGAAAGTGCTGCTCATACCAGCTCTGAATAAGGTCATTGCCGGAGGAGCTCCTGCAGCCTGTCACAGGTGGTCTCCCACACTTGTTCTGCTCTTTCTCTTTGCCTGCCTCCAGGTTTCTTGTTCCTCTTGATGAGGTCACTTGATGTATGAACAGTTTACTACAATAAAGCAAGAAATATGTGTCATATAAGCAACAGGGCAACTCGGGGTGCCAAATGAAGGAAAGCAGATAATGGTTGTACCGGCAATATTTTGTGATTTCTTGGTGGGATGTGGTGGGTCTAACCTGGCACCACATCTTAGGGTGTGCAAGAACCTTTTAAAAATATCTCTTTACTGATGTCCAATCCAGGCCTTTGAGAGTAATATATAAGTTTAGAGTGTGATGTCTGTATTCATCAGTTTAACATTCACACATCTGGTAGAACTCTTGACGGAGGCACAAGACAGATATATTGGCGTTGTTCCTGAAGCCCTGGGAGTACTATCAGGTCCAGAAAGGGACCCTAAATGTTGGCAAGATACAGTGGAGGAGGGTGACGGATATTAAGGCTGTATCTTTCCATGTTAAACAAGATTGTCTGTGATTAACTCAGCACTGATATTAAACCGTCATCTGAAGATCAAGCGTTGCTTGTCTCGCGGTCCAGAAGACCCTACCTATGACTGAGTAAGTCAGTAAGTAGTCCTTTGAGCACTGATTCTCTCTCTATACATATAATATAAATTGTTACATGTAAAGATATTGACAGTACAGAAAGTGACTTAGACAAAACACAACATCATTAAAATATAACATCAATAGAAAGTCTCAACACAATTTGACTTATCCAACAGTCTGGGCCAAAAGTCAAAGTGACATTTCTGTAGGCGAACATTTTAATTCCAGCTTTGAGAAAAATAAAATCGATCGTCCTGCCTTCCACTCCGTGTACGCTGGGAAAGGCTTCAGAATGAATGAATGACTGCGGTGGCATATTTCTACAAAATGAATGTGTCCAGTCAGAGAAGCTGTGTTGGTACAGTGAACCAGAACTACAGGCCTCTAGTGAACTGAGGCACAATACAGCAGCGGCACCCCAATTAATCTTAGTCACACAGAGCACGGCGATCGAGCGGTGAGGTGTGGATGAAAAGGCTAAGCAACAAAAACAGCGCTCCTGGATTGACTGCTGGATAGTGACGGCGACTCTTACAGGCGACAGCTGCTCTTCAGCTGTTGACAAGTGCGTGCATGAAAGGTTGCAACCTCTGGCTTGATTTGATAAGGGGTGAGTGTCCTGTCGCATACGGCAGGATGAAATATGACAGCTTTCAACTGCAGAGGAAAAAACACAATCCCGACTGTACAGACACTGGAAACCAGTAAGCAAAGGAGATCACATAGAAGCCGAAAAACAGTCTGCGGACCTGTTGTGTGATGGTTTTGGACCTCTTGGCTTTTGGTCTGCTTTTGTCAATCGACTTCTAATTATGTAAATTTTGACATTACAAACATTAATTTATTCCACACTTGTTAATGTGTTTTTCCTGCTAAAGAATGTGGTAAAGCTGCCATACTGACAACTGACATTTAGTCTACATTAGTGCCAGGAGGTTTGAGTACTATGTTTTCTCGGTACACCTGGGTTCGGACCTCTAAGTGTGTAGACTATCTTGTATTTTCTAGTATTTGGTGTTATGCACCTTTCAGGCCATAACAGTATGAAAACAGTAAGTGTTTTACTTTACTTACCATGATGAATGTGTCAGTGCTACAGGGCCATGCAATTGTTCAGATGTCCCATTATTCCAAAACCCCAATAGCCCTGAAAAATGTCCCATTGGACTGAAAGCCCATTTGTTCGACAGTCTGTTATTGTGAATACAAACACTCATTGCTCAAGGCCCAAACCTAACTGTTTCACAACATTAACCACATTTATTATTGTTACCATGATGGAGAAGGTCACCTAACTATTGTTACCATGATGGCGAAGGTCATCTGATTTCGTCCTGTCCTACACTTCCAAATACACCAAGATAATAAGGGCAAAAGACTCTGGGGAAAGTGTGTGTATTTTTGGAAAAACAGGCCTCACGGGCTGTTGGACAAATGGGATTTTGGTCCAGTGGGACTTTTTTAACAATTGGGATTTCAGAATATAACAATGGTAAGGTGTATTATTTTACAGTAAATAAAATCTACTAACTCGTATAAATGTTGTTCATGATACAATATCTAGATCAATCTACAAAACAATTTTTAGTATTAATAGACAGTGAAGGTTGTCTAACTGTCACCGAAGGGGTTGCAGTGAGTCTTGACAAACTCTGCAGGCAGAAGGCATGACATCCACAGGTTAACGAGCACTGACTCTGGGTGATGAATGAATCTGCTCCCATGTGGTCTCTTCAGTGTTCTTGAGCATAAGGGCAGCAGTGTCTAGAGAGCTGGTACCAGCAGCAGCCCAGTCGTGTCGAGTTTCCGAGTTTACCGTATCGAACGGTCTCAGCAGTGAGCCCAGACGCGAAAACATGTATCAGTCACGTCCCACATAGCTTCAGTTTGTCACACACACAGCACTGATTAAGTTTTTAACACTGTTTAAACCTAAATGGTGGTAATTTATGTACAGTTTATACAAAGTAGATGAGAAGAGAAGGTGTGAGCTTTTGTCAGTGTCAGGCTGTGGAGGCAATGCAAATCATTTTGCTCATTTCTGGCCAACAGTAGTACACACTAGTTTGTTGTAAATCACAAAAAATTCATTTCAGTTGGCAGTGTTGTCTTCAGCTGCTCCAACAACAAACTTAAAAAAGAAATTAAACCAAAAAGAAACTGCAGGAAGCAAAAATCCACAAGCCTTTGTGCCATAAAGTTATTGGTATTTTAATTCCTCTCATGACAGCAGATTTATTTCAGACCGCAGCAGAAATCTCTGCTGTGCTTGAGCTTCAGAAATGCTCGGGAAAATACATTGTTAGAGCTAACAGCTAAGCTACTGAAAAGCTGTTTGAGTCAGAAAACAGCAATGGCACCTCCATGTTAGTTAAACTAGTAATGCTGCTACTTGTACTGCTGCTGCTACTGCCAAACATAGCTTGTAAAACAGTAACAGTTGTAAAATCTGTTGCTTTCAGTTGTAATGCCATGCATTATTATGACAATATTACTTTGACAGCAAACAGTAAAAGCTGCACAGATCCTCAGTGTGATGGATTATTCATAATGGAAACCAATGCGTAGCTTGAAGGTTGAGATAAATGGTGCTTAGGCAAAGACTACACTAAAAACTGGTTAAAATCTTGATGTGTTCCTTTAATATTTAATGTCGACTCCAACACTACAAACAGTTCTAACAGATTGACTCCGTGTGTTTTGATCTCTAGTAAATTTCTTAAGCATTTCAGAAAGACATCGGTCTTGGATTTGTCTTGGACTTCACACAGTGATCTTACCCATGCATTGCATCTATAGAACAAAATATCTGAACTGATACATTAACTACATGTATTGACTCTACTTTATCTAGTATGCATAAATAAATAAACCAATTTCAGAAGTAAAGGCTTTCATTTTCTCTTTGACTCAAAGTCATTTAAACATTTTGCTGCACTTTGTAAAAAGCAGACATTTAAGTTTTTCTGTTGTGTAAGATAACCATACCCCAAGGATTAAGCAATTAAAGCCGTTTGAAGTGTTTAAAATATGTATGTATAGTTGCACCAAATACCACAGGCAGTTGAAAGTATTGCAACATATTGCCAACACTAGCAAAACTTCTTAAGTGTTGCAGTGAATACTCGATGAATATTTATTAAAACATATGGCAAAAAAATGATGAGGTGTTCATTGTTTCATTTTGAATAGGACTACCTCATCATGTGTCCCTTTTTATGGCTTAAACACAACACTCCCCCTGGTGCTTCAAGCGGGCAGCACGGCTAACTGAGCTAATTTGCGCCAGGGTAACTGTAAATCCCAGAGAGTTGAGGTAGAGCAGCCAGGGGACATCAGAGGGAAAACCACAAAAATATGATCCAGTTTCACCAAAATCACTGAAATAGTTGGTGTTGTGTGACTTAGTGCCTAAAGTATTGCACAACCCAGAGCCCAAGTTGCATAGTGCAAGAACAGGTGTGGGATAAATAGGTGTGGCATCAAAATAGTAGTGAAGCAGAAACAAAAGTAAATTGAATTTGTTGCTTCCACCCCTGGATGCAAGGCGACATTCTCCTGAGTGTGATCATCCCCAATAAGGTGCTCCGGTGTTGGCGTCCCCACTTAGAGCAGACATGATTTGATAGGACTGACACCACACTTTGGGTTTTCAGAGGATTTCGTCACTATTTTTAGTGATAATGGGGCTCGGTGTGTATCGTGCTGACATGTCATCTTTATCTCTGTAACTGTGTAACTGATTATGAAAATCTGGTTGTGCAAAAGACGAGGCGCATGGTAGACCGAGCAGCACAAGACAATGCGAGAACTTGTCAAAATGTATAAGCTTGCCTCTAAATTTAAATATTCTATGAATAAAGTAAAAATGTTCTCATTCACCATGTCATGTCCCCATACTCACATTGCCAAGTTAATTGTCTTTTTTTTTTTTAACAAGGTTCACTTCTTCTACAAGCATCTGTCATCTAAACTTATATTTGATTGAAAGTGACTTAAGATCACATGTGTCAACAAGTCATTTAGTCTTATATTATAGCTTGAGCACTTATTCTTTAATGAAACTATTATTACTACCAATTGGTTGACATAATTCAATTTGTTCACGCATCAGTTTGTAAAAAAGACTGTCAATATCTCAAAACATGATGGAATAAGGCTTCTGATGACCGTCAACATGACTTGACTCAAACATTTGATAGCTAACAAGGTGAATGCTGGCAGATGTGTAAATGAATCAGTAGTGATGGCCTCACCCACGTTAGGAAACTTGCCACCAACTAAACTAAACACTGCCACCAAGTGGAAACATTCTAAAAGTGCAATTTAAAAGGTAAATAACAGCTTCAGATTACACTATTATAACAGATGTTGTTGTTTTTTATTATACTCTCAAAGCAGGCTAAATATTTTTTGAAGTTGAAGGATATCCAATAACATTAATTAATGATAAGATAAATTGGATGAACACTTCTACAGTGACTAATCATTGTTGTGAACCACTTAATAATGATGCATTTGTGTCCTGTAGGGGAAAAAGATGAAACATGCAACATCATAGTGTTAGTATATTTATACTAAGTGTCTTGTTTTTCCTTTTCTTTTGGTTAAAATAGTATACGTGAGGCCAGCTGTGTAAGTGTAAACTGCAGCAAAGTACAAGAAAACGAAGGTTTGCACTATTACTATGTGTATTCTAAGAGTATTCATAGTACTATTCTGCCTTTACAAGGCTTAAGAGATAAATGCTTGCTGCAGTTTGTGAAAAAAAACAAAAAGATTATTATTTTATTATGAAAACATAGTTATGAATATTATATTCCATGCCTGCCTTATTCTGAAAATAAAGTCCCCAAATCTTACACACTGCACCTTTAAAATATAAAGATTAATTAAATTATAATTCATTTCAAAGTATTTCTACTGTTCTTAGAGCCATTTAGATGTAACTGAACTTGAAAGCGGTCTTTCCTACGGTGAAATGGTGGTCGTGAACGCATCATGTCCGCGCATGTCCGTTGTTTAGAGCATAAACAAAACTGCATGACCCGCCAGCAGCAGCAGCAGCAGCAGCAGTACTACTCTGGTAAACAAAAGAGTCACATTCAGGTAATCTAATTCAGGTAAATGTTACGTCATTACAACATTTGGCATGTTAACCCTCAGAATGACACCTGTGTTTGATATTAAAGCAGCTAGGTAAGCTAACTATCGTGCTGCTAACATTTACAACGGCTCATGTTTGACAGTTTGTTAGCTTCCAGCTAGTTAGCGGGCAGTTTGTTGTCTGTTGGTAGTCTGTTTATTGTATAATATAGTTAGCTACGTCGACATTAACAGTAGCGGCTCTCCTGTTAATGTATTACTAATGTTAATGTGGCTTCCCAGGCCACTAGCTTCAAAGTTCACAGGCCTGAACTAAGCCAGTGTTAGCCGTATTAACGGTTAACCGTTAACCAGATAAATACTACACTGAGCCAGCAGACAGGCCTCAGTTTACATGTTGCAGCAGCAACAACAGTAGCTTGGCATGAGGAATTCACGTTACACATGCTGTGTAACTTTTATTTGGCAAGCTGACGCTGTCATCAGGAAGTTATGGCTGAAAGTTGTTGGCTGACTGCCAGTCTGTCATGCTCTGTGAGCCTGTTGATAAGTGAGCTGTGAAGCTGTTTTTATGTGATCAAAGCCAACACAAGACATTATGTCTGCAACCAACCATTGTTTTCATTATCAACTAATCTGCTGTGATCATTGACGATCAGTCAATTAGTGATGGGAAGTTCGGTTATTTTTAGGGAGTCGGATCATTTGACTCAGCTCACCAAGAAGAGCCGGCTCTTTCGGCTCCCAAACGGCTCTTCATGTTACCACTTATACCTTATGATTTGTATGTGTACACACATATATGTATATATATATATATGGAGGCGTTCAATTCAACGTCCTGGGTTTGCCATAGCAAATAGTGATGGGAAGTTCGGTTCTTTTTTAGGGAGCCGGATCATTTGACTCAGCTCACCAAGAAGAGCCGGCTCTTTCGGCTCCAAAACGGCTCTTCATGTTACCACTTATACCTTATGATTTGTATGTGTACACCCTTGTAACTCTCTGAAACCACCCAATGAATTGCTTGTAGAACCACTCTACTACACAAAGCAGATAGAAACACCTATAAAAACTATAAAAAGCATAGAAATTTTAAAAAAGGACAGCTATTGACTGTTGGATGCACAGTTTTCATGTGTCTGAGAAGGTTGTTTGTGGACCCTGCTCCATACGACAGCTTGGCTTTGCAAAATTTGAGCCGGCTCTTTGAACCGGCTCGTTCACAACCGACACATCACTACAGTCAATCGTTGAACTCTTCTTCTTCTTGTGTTTTCCAGGTGTGACGATGGGGAAGTCTTTTTCCCACCTCACTAAGATGGGCCAAGACGAGGGTCAGGACAGCCTGACGTCTTCTCTGGAGGGCACCCAGACCGACGACGGGAAGGACAGGGACGTCTCCCAGTTTCCTTATGTGGAGTTCACAGGACGGGACAGCGTGACATGTCCCACGTGTCAGGGCACTGGGAGGATCCCCAGAGGTAACGCAAGACAGGGTGGGGGTAGTCTAGCTGAGACGTTGTCTTAGTCTTTCATAGCCACGTGATTTTACAATATCCAGTGTTAATCCTAAGGTAAACCAGGGGCATGATGGGACATAGGGTTTGGTTGCACCACCGACTGACAGTGACTCACCATTGATTGCTGCCTGTGTTTCAGGACAAGAAAATCAACTTGTGGCATTGATTCCATACAGTGACCAAAGGCTGCAGCCCAGGAGAACGTAAGTACTTTAACCATTGTGTGTGCTTTGACAGACAGAGCCACCAGCTTTGTTTAAGATCTGAACATCTCTCAGTATTTACATAAAATACGGGAAGGTGAATTAAAGAACATACTCAAAAATAGTTAATAGTTAATAGTTAAAGGCAGCATGAGTTGGATTTGTCGGTTGTTGTTTGTAAACACAACATTCAAAGTTCCTCCTCTCCGGCTCCGATCTGGCTGAGTCCCGCCCTCACTCCATGCGCTCTGCTATTGGCTGGGTGCTACACTGCCCAAAGGTTGACACCTAGAAACATCCAAACACAGCAAAATAAGAAAATAGAGGCAGAGGGCAGGGATGGGAGAACTAGTTTCACTATTACTTATATTTACAGTTCAAGGAAATCCACTGTTGTAAAGTCGTTTTTCAAACTCAGTAAGTGCATGGTGTTTCTAAAGTCAGTGACTAATCTAGTAAAATAATCGTAATCTGAATATTGACCAAAATAATCGTGATCATGAGTTTTGCCATAATCAAGCAGCCATGACATGGATTTAACAAACCAGGTACAGCGAGTTTTAAAAAAGTGAGTTTTAGAGGTGTTGGTGGGTGTAATTTTAAACTTTGAACACTAGCTGTATCCCCCTGCCTCCAATTTTTATGCTAAGCTATGCTAACCATGGCCTGACTCCAGTCAGTAGAGTAAACTCTAAATGATAAAAAAAAGATTCACATTGTGTGTTTTAAGGGAATCTTGTGGTTGTCTTGTATCCTCCGTAGGAAGTTGTATGTATCGGCGTCAGTGGCGGTCTGCCTCTTACTGTCCAGCTTGGCTGTCTTCTTCCTCTTCCCACGCTCCATTGATGTGTCCTACGTCGGGGTGAAGTCCGTCTTTGTCAGCTACGACCAAGACAAGCGCAGCGTCTATCTCAACATCACGGTGAGCTTCAGCTCCCCAGCCTGAAAACACTGGGACTTCCAGCATGATTTAAATACCTTTTAGCCCCCACAAAGACAAAAGAACCAAACAACACACTGATGTTCTGAAAGTGTAGCTTGAATTTGTCATGCAACACATTTAATTAATGGGTGGTGGAGATAAATACAACTACAGCAAATACAGTAACTGCACAGGATGGTGTAAACGTATGCTCAAGATAGTCAAACCAATGTTTCCACTCCTAATGTTTTGCTGTGGTAGAAAATCTTAACCACCACAGCAAATAATAATCAAATTTGATTCACTTCCTCAATATGTATCCGGTTCTTGTTGCTGAGCAATGCTACCCATGAGCCCTGACGCCCCCCCCCCCCATAGGAGAGGAATAGAAAGTGGCATGGCGCTTGGACATGAGCGAGTCGTGTGATCCAACTGAAAAACAGATTATCACAGTTCATAAAAATGCAGTGTAATGATGACACAGCCTTTTCATACACAAGATCTCTGTAACTCTGACCTATGGATGTGCATTTAACCCACGTTGAACCCATTCACATGAGTCAGATGTCACAGGCGTGGCTGTGCAAGATAAGTCTCTCTGTAATGGAGAATCCAGCTTAAAAAGGTTTTGCATCAAGTCTGTCCACCATCGTAGGCTGCAGCAGCCCCCTTTTTAAAAAGTGATGGAAAACGATCGATGACCCGAACCCCACCTCACCCCGCCTCACCCCAGCAGCGACTTTTGCACCACAGGAAACCACTTGTTCCCCAGGAAACACTGCAAACCACCACTCCCTGCTCAAGAGCATCAGCTCCAACATTATATCTTTGCTGCCCCCTTGTGGATAAACGATTATTAACATCATGAAGACACCAAGGAAAGTCCTTGGGTTGCTTGACTTTGGTCCTGATAGTGATAAGTCACTGGATAAACTGTGAACCTTTGAGTCCAGTCAGTTTGATTTAAATGGACAATGACTGACTTAAAGGGTTCAATAGGGCTGGAGAGTAAGCTGAAAATAAAACAACAAAATCTTTGATGAGTACCCAGGCTGACTCTTTTAAGAAATACAGCTCAAATGATGGAGAAATATCAACTGTATACTGATAGTACAGAAGATTTCACTCCAGATACACCCTTCTGTTGACTGAAAATATTAGTTCTTACTGTTACTTACTAGTTACTAACATTTCCGTTCTGGTCCACGTCCTCTTCACGCTGATTTTTCACATATGAACCCTGTGTTAATCGGACACTTATGTTGATTGTCCTCCGACATCATGAGGACCAAAAGCCTCTTGCAACATCTGAGTGTGTCCACACTTAAAAGTATACAACGTACTAAAATACTAATGAACTCTTCCCATGCTGATTCTCCTCCAGAACACTCTCAGTATCACCAACAACAACTACTACTCAGTGGAGGTGGCCAACATCACAGCTCAGGTGCAGTTTGCCAAGACGGTGATCGGTAAATCTCGCATCAGTAACATCACGGCGATCAGCCCTCTGGACATGAAACAGGTAGAGCTCAGTGTGTGTTCAGCAGGTAACCATCCCTCCGTGTGCGTACAGCTCTGACTCCGTGTTGTTGCCGTCTCCTTTTCTGTTTTCAGATTGATTATATGGTGCCCACCATCCTCGCTGATGAGATGAACTACATGTAGTAAGTACTCTGTATGGACCACTGGTCCGTCTACTAACAAGTACTCTTCTTCGGTGCCACAGAGCTCCATTGTTGTCCAGAAGCAATTAAAACACATCAGTGAATCACACCATTGTTCCTTCATTACCATGAACTCACACACTGTACACACACTCTGTCCTGCTGCCCCAGATATTCACTAGAGCACCAAATGTGGATTAATCTACGACTGAAAATAGTCCCCAACAAGTGCACCATTTCCTCCTGTTTGAGTAACATTTGTTATAAACTGCAGCGAGCAGCTGTTACCGAGCCTGTTGGACTAATGTGTTGATATTTTTGGTCTTTTCATGGGATTTGTTTATGATCTTAAAGAACATGATTATTATTCTTAAGCCTTTGACAAATATCTTTTTAGAGATGTTATGTCGACGATACAACTTTTTAATTAGTTTAATCAGCCTCACCGAGCTGCTACCTTGGCTGTAGACTTGTAGAGGTCTTGTTCTGTCATATAAAGTCTAACAACTCTTTGGTTATCTGGTTATAGTAGGCTGCACCATTTTAGTTTGTGTTTTGTTGTTTAGCTGTCACCTCTTCTAGTGATTTCTGCCCGTTAGCACTTCTTATTCTACTTACATATTACCGTGGTTTGTTGTAGAGCTGACTCTTTTTATATGAACAAAGTTAACAGCTACGTAAATAAGCGTATTAAGTAGAGTTAATATCATGATGTGTCGTATTGTTCCATGTTAGCCTTAACAGTGAAGTGAGTCTGAATGTACATGGGGTGTTTTAACTCTTTTTAATCATTACTTTCATCAAGTATCATTTATTTTCCAGTGACTACTGCACTCTGCAAACCATCAAGGTCCACAACATCGTCGTCATGATGCAGTAAGCTGTCTTGATTCTCTGTCAGCCATGATTCCAAAAGAGCTGGGACATTGTGTAAATTTTTTAAACGCTATGATTTGTGTATCCAAACTTTACTTTTACACAGCGTTCCAGCTTTTTGAAATTAGAATTGGGGTCATAGTCTTAATCTAAACGTTGAGTTTACTACGTGTTCTTTGTGTTTGTGGCCTAACCTCGTCCCTCTCCACCCTCCACAGAGTGACCATCACCACGACGTACTTTGGTCACGCCGAGCAGGTGTCTCAGGAGATGTACCAGTACGTGGACTGTGGGGGGAACACCACCTCTGTCAGAGGGATGACCAAGGCGTTCAGCGTCCCACATCCTGCTGAGTAACTCCCTCAGTAGCCCTGAAAGCTAGCTTAAGATGGTTCACTGTGTTTTCCCTCCTCCTCCACATCCACCTGCATTCTCTAACAAACTGTTGTCACGATACCACGATGTTTCCTTCAATATCAATACTAGAATAAGTCCACACTTAGATTATTAGATCATAATTATTACTTTTCTTGTCATTATTTTAAGATGTTAGATCTACGAATCTACGAGATCTGTATCTTATGACTGCGAGATTACAAGATTCTTATATTGTAATTGAAAGAAAACTTTTAATACAATCACGCAATTAGGAAATGGTTTTCTTGTAATTTTACATGATGATCTCCTGATTTATATAAAAGCTTTCTTGTATTTATGAGATACAGATCTTGCAGTCACATAAAACTGAAGCCGGTCGCGCAAACAGCTTAAAACCAGTTCTCTTCCTTTTTTCTCTTCTTCTAACTACAAGTGTGTACGTCAACACCTTCTTGAGGTGATGCTGATGAGGAATTTTATCTTCCATCACCCTCCGGAAGTGTAGAGCAGCCGCAGCCTCTTATCTCGAGGTGGCAGACTGTTTGCTGAGAGCTTCACTAAACTGTCTGATTTTTGTCAAGATAGCAAACAATGTTGATTCTGATGAGTTTTATCCCACCGTCACTGCTTAAATACTTAATACACTCAAGTAATCTTGGATATCTATTTTCTTTTTCCATCCCTAGTTCGAGGAATATAAGTAGCCGTGTTTCCAGAATATTTTGGTGCGTTTTGAAGTGTCCTGTTAGAAAAGTTTGATGGAAACGGAAAATTCGAAAAGCAAAAACCTTCTCAAAAGTTTTTGAGGTGTTTTTTGCATTCTCGATAAAGAGTTCATGCTCTGGAAACACTTTTTCAAATAAGTTGTAGTGAGCATTTAAGTCACAAGACTGATCAGCTGTTTCCGCTCTGCCATGCTCCTCTGTAAGGCTCTGTAATACGTCCATGATCGCTCAATGATCTCCACACTGTTGCGCCCTCTTCTTCTGGTTTTCTGACTGGAGAATTGGCGCCACCTACTGCCTATCTTGTAAACCAACTCATCATATTGACACAACAGAAATGGATGGAGCATTCGTTCACGTTTTCTTTTGCCAAATTTACACGAAATTCTATTTTTAAAAAATGAATGTATTTGGATGGAAACACGACTAATTCTTAAAATCTTATTTTTTTTCACAGAGCAAAATATGCACATTTTTGCAGTTCTGAAATGTGCGAAGTTTGATGGGCGGATAAAGTGATCTGTAATATTATATGTAGGTGAAACGTAGTACGCCTGCATATACATTACTACTTTTCATTTCAATAATCGGCTCAAAAAACGAATCATTAGCATCTCAACATTTGAGTTACGTTCCAGAGATAACAAGTGTAAAAGGTTATCAGAGCTGTGCTCAGTTTTCCAGCTTCACACAATGAAAGTATCTTTTATATGATTTAGTTTGAATATTGTGGCATCATAATTTCAGCTATCGTGGCAACATTGTAATTAATAGATTCCACTCTTGTGTTTTTTGTGTGATCGATTATTCATGATTTGCCAGTTGTGCTCCTAAACAAGGGGAGGGAACAAAAAGAAACTTGACAGAGGTATTCGACTACCGACCAAACCATAATGCACTTTATAAGTCTATTAAAATACTTTATTAGAAGTCCCACGTTCTCAAGCGCCTGTTCCTCCAGCACAGTGTGTTCGCCTCCATGAAGAAGGATCAACAAGCTCACGTTGTTCATAGTGTTTCTCTCTGACTGCACTGTCTGCTATGAATGACAATCTGCTTTCTTACCTGCTGTAGTATTTGGTTGTTGGGTCCTCACCATTGGTAATATTATTATGAGTTAGTATTAGAGTTTATACTTTGCTGTTGTTTTTGGCTCCTAGTTTGTAATGAAATGAAGGCACTCCTGATAGTTTTCAGTTTAAACCTTTGTGTGTTCCTGTGGTCTAACTTGAGGAATTTCTGGAAATATGCTTTTTTACCTTTTTACCAATGTTCAGAGGAGATGAGAACTTTGTAATGTTTGCTATTTAAAGACTTCAGGCTCTCGTTCTGGTGTGGCCAGACCTGAACTCCCCTTTAGACGAAGGAAGATATTTAGTACATCAATGCACACAGGGTGTGCAGAGAGCATGAAGTAGTTCCACTATCTGGCAGTACAGCCGAGATAATTCTTTAATTAGCAGATGATTTATCGCAAAAGAGTGAAAAAGTATTTGTACCAAGCTAAAACAAACCCTCAACCTCATCTCTGTCGTGGCCGCTCAGAGTTTAAACTATTTTAGTCTTTATCTCAGTAAAATGGCAAACAAGCATCTTTCCTTAAATGCCGGATTGCAACTAACAATAATTTAAATTATCGATGAATCTGTCCATAACTCAAACATAACTCAGAATAATTTAAAACACGGCTAACAATTAAATGAACCTACAAGTGTTCCATTTTTGTTTAATTAATAGAAATCGGTGCATTAACTACTTTGCATTGTTCACGGTAAAATCAGATTTCAGAGTATTTTGTTGTAAATAATGCAGACGTGTTGACAGAACGTCAGACCACTGAAGCCTTCAGGTCGATAAAATCATGAAGGGCTGTTTGTTTGTTTTTTTATTTATTATCTTTATCAGTAGTAGTATTAGTAGATTTTTTTTTTTTTTTTTATCATGTAGTCATGAATTTCCATTTTTTGTCTTGAATGCGTCATTATATTCTGCCCTTGCTTTCCTGCTGAAGTATTTATCTTAAATTTGGGGGCATCTTGTAATTTAATGGCCATTTTGACTTCACATGTTGATTTGCACATTATTCACACTAATCAGTACAGCGACATTTTTCCTGTGTTAATAATAATAATAATAGCAATTATTAATTCATCATAACAAACTATCAGTTGCATTAATCTGGAACTGTTTGTCCAACATATCACCTGATTTATTTTATTGATAGAAAATCATCTATTTTTTCATCTTTGACTGAAAATCATCAAAACCTATTTTTGAATTTGGAAAACATCTGACATATGTAGAGCTGTGCGATTTATGTCGACGACCCTGTAAATACTTTAGAAGTTATGTTTCTAATATCTTCATACAAACTTTGATAAACTCCAGCTGTAACATTTGTACTGAGTGAGATTTAAAGAAAAGCACACGTTGTTTTTTTGTTTTGTTTTTAAATTCTAACATGCACCCTTGTTATTAATTATGTTATCGATTAACAATCCTTTAACATGATTTAACATGAAAAACTATTTTGGACTCCTACCTCTAATGTCATTTGAAACACTTTGTTGGTCATTAGTCATAGTGACTGTTTGTTGTGGGAGCATGAATAAAGTTTTAAAAGATTATCTTTGGGGTCATTTCATTTATTTATATTTATAAGCCGGCACACACACCTTCATAAAGCTCCAACACATTAAGGCGGGGTGGCACCTGTTCTATAATAGTTCACAAATAACTGAACTTTCCATTAAAGTTCTACAAACTTACAGGAATAAATGAGGATTTGTAGCCGTTCAGACTGCTGGAGCTCTGTGCAGGATGTGGGTAGGGTGTGACGGCCCTCCAGCTGTAGCAGAGTCTGCTGTGTGTGTGTGTGTGTGTGTGTGTGTGTGGGGGAGCAACTCACCATCTTGACATCATGTTCATGTTTGTTTGGCCTCAGCCACATTACTACAGTACACAACACTCTGTTCAGCACTCAAACACTCACAGACTGATTAAAGCAACATTACGTAAGACTCTGTTTCAAAAAGTAAATAGCACAGTAAATACAGACAGTTGTGCACGTGTGTTTGTTATGATTACATTTACTTATGATCAAAAATGCGTGAGTCAGCCAAACATCGCGCACGTGCAACAACACAAGACGTAGCAGCCAGCTAATAGTCCAACAGCAAGAAGCCCAGCTCGGCGACTGTCTTTCAGCCTTTTATTTATAAGTATCAGACACTATTTATTAACCTCGTTTGGACAAGGGTTGTTCATAGATCAGCTGGAGGGTTGGTCGGTTTTTCACACCCATGATCGTGGCAGATTTGTTGCACTTTGAAAGACAGAGAGTCAACATACGTATGTGCTCTAAATACTCACATGAAGACTGATTATTGATCGCTCTGTTATTTTTGCCTTTGAATAAACTCAGCTGGATCTTCCACGTTGACTCCCTGCGTTCCAAAATAAGTTACTGGCTATGAAACTCAACAGTCATGTAGATGTTCCACATTAAAAGCCTACCAGGAACTTGGACGGATTATGCCATTTGAGCCACTGGAGGGCTTTTAATGTGAAATATCAGGACACTTAATAATTTATTGCATTAATAATGCATCTGTGTACACAACCTTCTTCTTATTGTTGATATACTGAGTTATTATGGGAAGCACAATAGCCAGTGTCATCATAATGATATGCGCATACAGCATCTATGATGCCAGCCTAGGTTTTCATATAATACACAGTGATGAGATGAACTCCGTGTCCCCCCAAAAGAGGCTGCTGCTGCCAAGCGGCTGCTGCCGGGCATCCGGCACAGTTAACTTTGGACGGCAGAGCAAAATCTATGGAGTAATTGTTGAGTGGTAATTGTGATGTGATGAAAATCACTTCCCCTCTGCCACCTTCCCCTTTATTAAAATGACTAGACACTGTTCCTATGTCAGGGAGGAGGCAGAGAAATCTGATTACAGAGCAGCTGCAGGAAACATGGAATATAAAATAACTAAGTTCAAAAATTTCCTGCCTAACCTGATTCCATTCGGCATCCTGCTGTGTGTGCATGTAAACGTATCGGACGTTTAGTTCGATTCAGACAACAGCATCAGTTTCCCATGTCAGTGGGCAGAGTGGGGCTCCAGCTGCCAGCGGTGTGTGACACATCAGGGCAGTGATATTACTCACAGGAAACTGACATCCTCTTAAACATGTGATTAATCGTGTGGCACATCTTGTGTGTGTCTATGAATAGATCCAATCAGCTGTTGTGTAAGTGTAAGTGTTTTTCGTATGCGCAGTTAAAGAAACAAGTTTCCCTGTGAATCATGGTGGAAGTGTGCTCACATTGTGGTGCCTGCTACAAACCTACACTTCTCTGTCCTGTGTGATCAACCTTGATTTCACATCTCCAAGTAAAGCTCCTGTTGTTTAATGATTTGTCTAGAATAGTAACGCATGCACATGAGACTTTCACAAGTCATCCAGCTCCAGGCCAAATTTAGAACTTCTCTGTAGCTGTCAAGAGGACTAAAACATCAACGCTGTGTTACATTTCAAGAATAACACGTCAGCGATTTAATGAAAAGACAGAAATTAAAAACAGAATGATATTTATTGAAGACTCAAAGACTTGAGAGTAGTTCCTCAGAATATCTGTAGCACAACAACCGCACAAAAGCACACGCTTTTGCTGCTGATGTTTAACAAAGTAAACACTACACTACACGTGTCCGGTAAGTTAAAGTCCTCCTCCGCATCCAACCACTTTATTTTGGGAGGCAAAACTGAGTTGTTGCATGCGGGAAGTAAACTCATGCCACTCTGCAGTGACCTGTAACACCATTGTTACTCACCACTCCTGACCTGTGACATCGCTGGTCATCATCACATGCAGCATCACTGCAGAATGATTCCTTTAAATATTCACTGTCACCTCACAGCAAGAAGGTTCGTGGTTCAAACCTCAGCGGGGGCTTTTCTGTAGAGTTTGCATGTGCTGTTGTCATGTCTGGGTTCTCTCCGGGTACTCTGGCTTCCCTCCAACAGTCCACAGACATGCACTTAACAGGTTAATTGGTGTGTGCCCTGTGTTGAGCTGGCAACTTGTACCCCGCCTCTCACCCAAAGTCAGCAAGGATAGGCTCCTGACCCTGACCCTGATGAGGATTAGCGGTTACAGATAATGGACGGATAGATAAAATGGTTCTTGTGGTACGCTGGTATGTTGGTTAGCACTGATGCATCACAGCAAGAAAAGCTTCCTGGTTTGAAAACCCAAGTCAGCCGGGGACAGCATAGCATTAGCCTTTTGGCTCGTAGCTGAGCTTAAACGGTTTTATGAGCTGAGCAGACAAGTTGTGTCGAAGGTTCGTCCCATTTACTGGAGTAGTGAACAAGTTTCCAGTGCAGGAACCTAAAAACTGAGAGTACCAATGATCCGTAATAACTCCATTCAGAGAGATTGGAGACATCATGACTCTTTATGCTCTACACCTCTGGTTGACTACGAGAGTCAAAGAACAAAACACTGGTTTTAAGTTTAGTAAAGTCAGTTTTGTTCAGTGACAGTCACTGCAGAGGTTACAGACCTTTGGCAGTCAGTCATTAACCTTAATGGAGCGAGGCCTGCGAAGCAAGTTTTGCCAGACAGGCATGTTACAACATATTATGATACTGGAATATAGATCATATTTTGCATTCAGTGGTTTAGCGAGCACACAGACAGACTTTACCTCGCACTGAGCTCTGTCAGGTGTATTTGGATGTTTTGCTCCTTGTACCCGTTTACAAGTAGAGACATTTAAAGACATCTCTATTTACACTGTCAGTGCATTCTCTTGCTTTTTAGTTCGCAACAGCTCAAAAGTGTTGCTGTGTTCACAATCCAGTGTTGCATCAGCTCCACCTACTTTTAGCGTCCACTTGCACACTGTGACTTTTTACTTTTCCTGGAGGGACATTCTTACTGTCACACTCTGCTCTGTGCGCTGTCACTGCACTTAACATCTTCATCGTGTGAAAGTTTTACATGCCAAGCATCAACTCGGTAATACTCTGTACTGTACATTCAGTAACAGAGAAATATGACACAGCATAATTATAGTCGAGAGTATTGCAGGGGACCAAATATCTGTTCTTACACATTATATGGATATTGTATGGAAACCAATATGGAGGTATGATAATACCTTGTAGAGATTTCACTCTAAAATCTAAATTCAACAATAGTGAACCTCTGGTTGCATGTATACGAAACGGGGTCAGCGGAAATCACCCCTGATGGCAGTTTCCTGTTTTAAACCTCACTTAATAAACCACCATGAAACCACAACAAATTAATAAACAGAATGAGTTTACCCAGCCAACGGAAATATACCAGAAAAATAAAACTTGCTTCTGGTTTGCATAGCAACCACCGCGCTGCTAATTACACTAATAAATCCAAGACCCCTTATTTTTTAATTTAGTCATGGAATATTTTATGGCTTGATTCAGTGCTGAGCGGTTTGGATCAGTTGAACGGAAACAGTTTTGATTCACAGTTAATTTAACAGTAAAAACATGCTAGTAGTACAAGTTTACAAATCCTTTAAAGGTCCGGTGTGTAAAATAACGGGGCTCTATTTACCGAATATGTCAGAAATGGAATATAAAACGCATAACTGTGTTTTCTTTTGTGTATAATCACTTGGAAATATGAATCTGCATGTTTTTGTTACCTCTGAACGAGCCTTTTATATCTTCAGATCTTCAGAGTCCACCATAATGAACCGTCATGTTTCTACAGTACAGCTCATCCTGACTCCAGCTCCATACTAATAACACGCAGACATGCAGTGATTTATCAATAAAAGGGGGCTACAAAATGAAACGACACAGGTATAGTCATTTAAAACTGCTGCTGACTATGTGACAGTGGTTCTTTCGTTGTGATGAACCGGCAACCTCAGTTGCCCTCAGCGTTACGGAGCTTTTTAGCCTCTTTTAGCTCATTATTTTGGCTCAGCTAGCTGTTTCCAGCAGTAGCAGGCAAAAAGCTGAGATAAACCCACTGTACACACTACTGAGCCAGCTTATTGTATGCAAATAACATAATTTTTTATGAACATATTTAATACTTTAACGGTTATTTTAATGTGTGTATATATTTATTGAAATATAATTCTATTATTTTAGTTTATTTTTTCTCCCATCATCAAAAAATCAGAGTGTATGTGCATGTGTGCTGAAAAGCTTAATTCATCTATGTGTATTTGAGGATGCTGGTGTGTGTGTATATTGGCAGCATGTGGACACACCCACTCTGTGTGTCTAAGGGGCTGGAGAAAGCAGAAGTGGAAACACTGCTGCTACACACTCAGTCAGTCAGCCTGTACTCAGAAACAGAACGGCAGTGTGTTCCTGCACTCAGCCATCCCACCCTCCTCTCACCTCACCTCGCCTGGGATCCTCACTCATCCTCAGAACCTCACAGCAGCAGCAGCAGCAGCAGCAGCAGCAGCAGCAGCAGCACATGGTGCTCCACCACAAAGAGTTCACCAATGCAGGCAAGAAAGCAGGCCTGCAGATATGGAGGATCGAGAATCTGGAGCTGGTCCCCGTGCCAGAGAACTTACATGGAAACTTTTACACTGGAGATGCGTATGTGATTCTCTCCACGGTCAAACAGAAGGACAGCTTCTTCTACCACCTGCACTACTGGCTGGGTAAGTGAGTGAAGCCATGCATCCTCTCTCTTTTCCTCCACTCACTCAAAATAAAGAAAAAGCATGACAACTGGGCATGAAAACATTCAGAGTACATCTGATTCTAAGAAACACTTAGAGGCTTCCTTCTAAAGGCAGAGACTGATAGAGATAGTCTAACCAACAAGAGATTATCATCATCCTGCTAGAGTCAGACTTTCATTAGCAAAGTTCATAACTGATGTTGAAATTAAAATTTCACCAGTGTTTCTAGAAGTGTTGTGCAAAGGGGCGCTGCCTCAGTCAGCTCAGGAGCCTTTCATGTCAACTTTTCCAGTTTGACTGCTCCTTCAGTCATTCAGCCAAGTGATCCTTGGCATGCAGTCAGCCAGTGACATAACAGTTATCCTACAAGCTGTCTCAGCAAGTGTCCACATGAAACACTTGAAAAGTGAAATATAAAATACTACATGAATTAAGCCTTTGATGCACAGGTTATTGGAGTTCATATCAAATATACCCTGTGGTATCTTCATAAAATACAAAATTTAAATTCTGCACCACACAAGCATCATTTAAAACATAGTTTTACACTAATCATTGCTTCAGCGAGCCACTTGTATAGACTTCCAGCTGACTCCTTGCATGTATTGTGACCTACACTTAAAAAGCACTGTGATCATTCACTGATCATCAGTCTGTTCTTCATCTGACATCAGTCCAACACAGCCCATCACTGATTCCTCATCCAGCATCTGTATGACCATCACAGCTGTGCATCAAGCAGTCCAAATATAAAATGGTATATTTTAAATACACATATGAACATGAATACAACTATAAATCATTTTTTGAGGTTTACGAAATGTGTGACTATCATCAAATTATCAAACAAACACATTTTATAGTTCTGCTGTAATAACAGTTAAGCTATAACAATACTTCCAAAACACAAATAACCTTAACTAGTTAGTTAACATTAGACAAAACCCATTCAGACTGCATTTGTCTCAAGAGGAGGTGGGGTGATTTTAATCCAGTTCAGAGTGCATATGAGGGTCATTTTTCACCTCCATCCATCTCATCCAGAGTGACATCTTTGTATTTTATGACTACGAAGGACTATGGGGTGATTTCTAAATGGATTTATGAAGGTTTATTTGTGATCTGAGTTTATGATCCTCTCTATAAGTCACACTGAATGAGACAAATATGTTGTTGTTTATCTGTGTGTCTAGATTTGTCTCTGAGTGTCAGAGTGTATGTTTGACTCAAATCCACCTCACGTAGTATCTTTGCCTCACGTTTCTCCACCCTCACCTCCCCCCATCAACACTTCTGAGCTCCCCCTCGGGAGCACTTTCTCTTGTGGCTTTGTCTCAGGATGTCCATGTCCATTACACAACGCATCCTGTAATTTCCCTCTGGTTAAATGCCGTCTGGAACAATTAAATATAATATTAAGTCCATGTTAATAAGTCCACAGTAAACATACATTTGTACTGTGTAATACCAGTTTTATTTCCAGAGAAACGCATACAGGTAACCGTAGAAAAACCTACATTTCTTTATGTTTTTTACACAAAAATATAAATAAAGCTTAAAAATCTCATTTTTGCAGAATAAGTGGAATATGAAATGTTGGAATATTTTTGTCACAAACATAAAAAAGCCCAAAAATAGCCAAGGGAAGTCACTTTAAACACATCCAGGCATCTACAATAAGAGTTAAAAATAAAAGTAAGTGCTAGAAAACTAACCTGAAGCCGTATTAAACACAAAATTGACAGGTTGTTTGTGATATTCTACATTTTTTCTACATTTTGTTGTCCATATATCTCGCGTGCATACCAAACCAACACTGAATGTATCTACTAACAAGTAGTGTGTGTATCTCAAAGGCTGATATATCTTCTTCCTCAGTGCCACAGAGCTCTACTGTTGACCAAAAAAGTCACACTGTTGTCACACTGTTGGGTGACATGCTCCTTCATTACCATTAACACACTGTAGTTTATTTTGACTCAGTCCTGCCGTTGCCCCAAATACTCACTAGAGCACCAAATGTGGATTAAAGGTAGGGTCAGATATTCTAATCCGATACACTGTTTGTTAAATTCAGGGAATATTTCCTCACGGCCCTCAAAAAAAATCAAGTTTTTATAGACAGCCTTGGCTAAATCTGACACATGCTAACATGGTAAACCTGACTGCAGGAACCTCCCATTGTATTTGGCTGGAGGCAGAAATGCCAGTCGCATCTCTAAAACTGAAACCATCTATCACAAAAGGCTACACGCCTTTAGAGGGAGTTTATCTTTTGTAATTTCAGTCAACCAACCAAC
The DNA here is from genome assembly GCA_946959425.1 of Argyrosomus regius. NCBI lineage: Eukaryota > Metazoa > Chordata > Actinopteri > Sciaenidae > Argyrosomus > Argyrosomus regius. Next base: position 6,646,771 of record OX336899.1, on the reverse strand, counting down.
TTCAAGCCTGGTTACTACTACAGTCTATAGATTCTTCAGATTAGTTCAGACTAGTTCTACCAGTTCATTAGACGTGGCACAAATCTAATGAACTGGCACAGGCAGATGAATGAGTTGCCGTATATCGTCAGCCTTTAGACAATGATGTGAGGGCTGACGTCTCCCTCTAATTGCAAGTCAGCATCGGACAGACTGGAGAGATAATTTGCTTCTCTAAGTACTGATTAATTTTGAATGACTTGTGCAGAATACAAGAGAAAAGCGGTATTACGAGACCTATTTCTGTTCAGTGAAGTGAGATGTGAACACACGGCAGCACGTAAAAGAGGCTCGTTGGGAAAATTTTAGAGAAATAATTATTGTTGTGTTTATTTTGCAGCATCTGTCAGCACAAACACTTTTACCTAGTGACTGATAACCCTCTTTACTTGCGCTCAAGAGACACCACAGATGTTGTGTAATTGTTTCATAGAAAGAAACATTTCTGCAGAGACTGAGAGACTGATAATTTGAGTGAATATCAGCGGATGAGATTTGCTAATGCATGCACCATATCAATGATAATATGTTGTGTTTTTGCAGTTTTTTCCACTGCCATCAAGTGGAGTCTGACTGACTGCAAGTGTTATGCCATTAGTCAACCACCAACAGCCAGGAAGCTGATAATCCAGTTTGTGTTCTTCTGCTTGGAAAGTGCATTTGTTTCTGTGGACAGAAAATTAGCAAAAAAAAAAAGTCAACAAGTCAACTTGTCAAAAAGTCAACAAGAAATGTGGCCTGACAGGTCAAACCCTGGACAAACAAAGTTCTGCTTAGCATTCACTGACATGTTGTCCCCATACCTGTTCAAAAAAAGACTTCCCTGAACTTCTTTTGTAATCGGAAAAAGCAGAAACAATATTTCAAAGTCCAAACAATGACTAATGTTTCACCATTAAACCCCATTCATTTTCAGTATTTCCCAGTACACCTGCAAGTACGTTTTAGCACATTAGCTGACCTCTCATGAGTCTAGTCAATAATGCTATCCAGCCAGCTTCACTGTTTGGATAAGATAATAGCTAGTTATATTCTAATTGCAGATAGCCAACATCAGTAATACTTAGATAGCATAAACAGATGCCATTTATCACAAATGAATTGCAGTTGTCGTTGGCATGTAGGTTTATCTTCAGTTAGCGCTTCCAGTAAGGGAACCGGCTGCAGTGCAAAGTGCTCGGGTGCGGGGGCGAGGGCGTAAATATCTCATTCGTGACCAGTTTCAGTGCTGGTCTTCACTGATAACATACATGGCAATGAAAAGGCCATAAAAGTAGCTTTAGGAAGAATGGCTATTTTAAACACATGTATGCTTTTCGTGACCGGCTTTCTGCTATCTGTCTCTCCCCGTAGGAGGTCAAACGGGTTTCTTTGACTGACCATTAAAGGAAAAACGTATCTACCCTTTCACAGGATATATTATATCATAAAATCTTTTGTTGAATGCCGTTGGTTTTGTTGATATTCACTTGCTGTCTTAACATTAGATAACATTAGGACCTAGGTCCCCCCTTCACGCTGTAGTAATTAATACACATTATTCATTAATATTTACGGAGAATTACTGTAAATATAGTTGCTGATCCTGTCGCTTGTTCCACTGTGGGTTAAACTGTTGAGAACTATGTGAACCATGTGACTACGTGGTGGTGAGAGCAGAGCGTGTCGCACCTCTCTTTTAAATGTTGGTACACCCTATTAAGGACCGGAGATGAAAATTAACTTTTAGCTATATGTGGTCCCTGTCAAATAAACATAATAATAAATAATTCCTGTGGGTATTTATGCCCTTATATGCCTATATGTACACATAGAAAATGCTATGATCATTAAGTGTACTTCCTTTCTACTGTACTGAAACCCTCCATTTCCTGTGAGAATAGAAAGTCAATATGACTAAAATGTTTACTTGCTCTTGCACTCTGTTTGTCTGAGTACGCATCAGCATTAATCAGTAACCATCATACATGCAAATGGACATCTCACATGCTCTCTTCTTGTCACGAACACTCTGGTGCAGTTTCTGCTGACTCTGCTGTCAGCCGCCAACAGCTACTGTTGTCAGATCATCACACCGGATGAAAACCCCAACAAACATTTCCACCTCAAACACTGCATGTGGATGTTTTCTTGCATCGCCGTCAGCTGCTGTATGCGGCTGTTTCTGTGTCACGAAACTTCAAATAAAAGATACGAATTTCACGTAACAGAGGTGTTGCGGTGGTCACAAATGACAGATTTACTAACTGAATGAGAAAAACAAATCTGTCTGAGCCAAAAGTATAAATGTGCACGCACAAAAACCATGCAACGAGTCTTCCCACTTCACTTTGAAATGATGAGTTGGACATAAAAGTCATCCGAATCATTCAGCCGGATCCTCTTACTGTCCCGGGATTAACAAGACTCCATTAACCTGGATCCTTACCGTCCTACACCCGCCTAACACCGAGCCACATTAAAACAATAAAGTGCGTCATTCACTCTCCTTTTAACCTGTACAATCTCATTACAACATACCCCAGTCCATCCGCCTAAGTAGCCGCCAGAAATCCCGCCATTATCGTCAATAAGCAGTTGCCGCACACCTTTAGGAATAGCTTCTGGAGTCAGGACTCAGATGAGCTGACACTGCGGATCAGCGTAACTTTCTGCATACTCAGAATCAGTATCACAGGTCCAGATTCAGATCCACAGATCCATCCTGCACGAGTAAATCAGTACAGAGCCGCCCACTGTCGGGTGAGGGAGCAAGTGGGGCTAGTGGAACTGACTCAAGTGACTCAAAGGACTTGTGGATCCAGATCTGTTTAGTGAGTGACTCAGAAAGACTCGAGTCCGTAAAATGTTTGAGTTTGACATCTCTACATCAAAGGTGAGATGTGTAGCCTTAGACTAAATTATGTTTATTTTAGTCAAGGACTGTGGGCCTTGCCTCAAAACAAATCTTGGAAAGAGGCCAGAGAGGAAGTTTAGTTGCTTTGTTTAGTTCACTTCCTGGATGCTAACAGGAATCATAATTATGTTTTGGATCGAAAAATTGAAGTGGCCAAGTTCCACATCAACAAAAAAAACAAACAAAAAAAAGCTATTCTGATTCTTATTGAATTCATAACTTCAGATGATCTAAATCTGTTACATTCATAAAACTAACCAGGAGAAATCTTGTAATGGCAAGACATTGCAGTCTGAAGACTTTCTTGGGGATTGTCGCAACATTTGGATTGACACTGTGGAGAGAACATGGAGTTTTTCCTTATTGTCCTCATGTCTTGAGTTCACAGAAAAATAGTGTTCAGCTGTGGTATGAGTAATGTTTCTTTCCTCTCACCCCTGCCACATTTCTTTCCCTGTCCTGGGATTCAAACAGGATACATCCATAATCTTCCAGTGTCATTTGAGCTTCATTTGAGCCCATGCTTGTTCTTTAAAGGAAAGGAGTGCAGCCAGGATGAGAGCGCCGCTGCGGCCATCTTTTCTGTGCAGCTGGATGACTACCTTGGTGGAAAGCCCGTCCAGTACAGAGAACTGCAGGGGGTCGAGTCGACAGCCTTCACCAGCTACTTCAAGGGAGGGATCACTTACAAAGTATGGATCGAATTTATTATACTCCCCAGACTCTACACATTACATTAATGCAAAGATTACTGACTTAATGTATTATGTTAACAAGTTTTTAACATTTCTCTTCATACTTTTTATTTAAGACCAAGACAAATTCCCTGAATCTGAAAGCCTATTTAGCAATAAACCCAGTCTAACCCAGTCAGCGAGGAGCAGCTCTGCCATGATGGATGTGCTGGAAAACATATTGACATTATTGTTTTTTTGAACTGGAGTTTAAACCCTGACTTAATTACAGCTTGTTTGGTCCATAAAAATTCAGTCGCAGCATTATGCTTGACCACAGGGAACAGTGACTCATGGGACACAAGACCAAGTTAGAGTCAGTAAGTAAACATTGAATGTTTTCGTTGCTCAGACAGGAGGTGTCGCCTCGGGTTTCCACCATGTGGTCACCAATGACCTTTCAGCGCAGAGACTCCTCCACATCAAGGGCCGGCGGGTCGTCAGGGCCACCCAGGTCCCTCTCAGCTGGTCCAGCTTCAACAGCGGAGACTGCTTCATCATCGACCTCGGAGATGTAAGGACTTATTTATTTTTCTGGCTGCATGTTTGTGGAGGGAGGGTTATTCAAACTGGAGTAGTGGACAAGATAAGTTTATATAATGATAGTAATCCCCTGTCTGTCTGTTTGTTTACCAATTTCTAGAAAATCTATCAGTGGTGTGGATCCAAGTGTAACAAGTTTGAGCGACTGAAGGCAGCGCAAGTGGCCAGAGGTATCCGTGACAACGAGAGAAATGCCCGAGCTAACCTCGTGGTTGTCGAAGAGGGAAGTGAACCAACCAACTTAACTGTTGTGAGTCTCAGTTATTGTACATATGCAGTTCTTTATCACAGATGTGTTACATAATATGTTGTACTCAGATTTTAATCAGAGAAGGGTAATAATAAAATAAACGACACCCATTGGGTTCACCGAAATTATTAGGAACTATCCTCTGGGGAGCATGAATTTAAATATCTTTGCCATAATTCACAGCAAGTACTTGTCGGGATATATTGCTCTGTTGGATGAACCAATTAACTGCCTATTTGTTTTTCCTCTGTTATATAATGTTCAGATATTATAGCATGTCTGTGTGTTAAGCACAGATGTGAAGTCAGGATGTGGTTAGCCAAATTTTGACTGGGGGCAGGGGGAAAGTGCTAGCAATGCATCGAAACCTCACTGATTAACATGTTTGTAACAAAAGCAGAAATGTGGAACAACACAACAATTTGTGGTTTCAAGGGAGAGTTCTGTGCTGGAACTATTTTAGAACAGTGTATCTATCCACCTAGCACTGCAGAGTCTAAAGCTGTAGCTGTAGCAGGTTGACAGACACGGTCTGTGACCACAGGTTTTGGTATCAAACCGTCATCCTCACTGTGAGAACACAACTTTAGGCAGCAGCAAATAGATGCCCAACGTAAAACCTCATATAGTTGTTTTTACTTTTCTTTTGGTGTATGGATCAAACAAAAAAACATGTTCATTGGTGAGCTTTAGAGGTGTTGGTAGGTGTATTTCTGTACCAGCCTGGACAGAGCCAGACTAGTTGTTGCTATAGCTGGCAAAAGAAGCCAACGGGAAAGAACTGCAAAAACTGCAGTTCCTTGAACGTCCACTTACAGGCTGGCTCCAGAAGTGAGTCAATCTCCATAAGCCCCCATGTTAAAATGTCCAACTTCATAGTAGAAATAAACATGTTGACAGCCTGGTACAAAAAACAATGTTGGTCTCCGTTCATGACAACTGTATTGGGGGGTCAAATTTTACAACTCACCCATTTAAATGTTATTAAGGCTTAAAGTTCTGCATAAATACATACCAGAGTGACAGCTAGGTGCCATTACAGGTGGCTAGTTTTGGTAAAACTTCAGCTCCAATCACAATCCACCTCTGTGCCCCATTTTTTGGGATACCCAGCTAGCTTTGGTCAGACTCACCACACGGAGCTTCACCACAGCTCTTCACTCATGGGGGGGGAATCATAAAGACTGCGTCCATTAGTCTTTATGAAGCCTGTGGTTACTATACACTTCCAGTCTTTTTGCTAGGCTAGGCTAACCACATCCTGACTCTGGCTTTGTATGTACAGATGTTAAGACCATAATCGTGTAAACCTTCTCATGAACACTGAATTATTACTTGAACAGCCTACAAATCCTACCTACTCCAGTTTGCCAAGGAAAGGCACATGATGCTTTTTTTTTGCAAATATTTTTTTATTCCGTTGGTCTCCTCACTGAATGTTTTCCATAATGGAAACGGATGCTGTTGTGTTTTTCTGTGCAATCGTGGTTTAACATGTTAGCCTGAATGACTGGATGCATTAGTGGCTTTCCACATTAACAGGTCCTTGGAGTCAAGCCAGAGCTGTCAGAGGGGGATGACGATGATGACACAGTGGCAGACATGTCCAACAGGAAAATGGCTAAACTACACATGGTACAGTATTCACACACAAAATACCAGCAATCCAACTGAACTTATGCCTGACTGAAAATTAAAAATGAACACGGGATATTTTTGGGGAGGATTGGCCGGTTGGTTGACTCAGATAAATACAATAACTACACTTGTCACAGAAGATCGCTTCAAATCAGGCAGTTCTCGTCTCATGCAAATTGGCACTGTTCTGCATATGTGGAAGACAAAGTCAACTTGATGTTAGCGTTGATGATTTCAGTTAAGGTTCTAAACTTCCACCTTTTCATTTATTAAAGAGTTTTATTAATGAGGATGAAAAGCTACAGCTGCTAGCTATGAGAACAATACGTTTACACAGTTTATTCCTCCTCATAACGGTCTGCAAGCCATTACTTTTTTGTGGAGCAATACTCTGGATGGTCAATCAATCAAATTTGTGGGTCAACATTGACCGGTTCAACCTGAGTTTTAACCTTAACTTGACTTAAAACATTTGGACAATTGATTGCACCCACAAGTAAATCCTCTAATCGCAGCAGATCCGTTGGAATATATTGATTTTGCAGCAAAATGTCTCAGTTTTAAATGCTGATGTGAGCAGTCAGTGAAGTATTGCTTGAGGCCGATTGTATTCATTCCTTCTGTTATAGCTGCCAGCTGATTTGTGTGTTTGTATGTTGCCAGGTATCTGATGCATCAGGATCCATGAAAGTGACCGTTGTGAAGGAGGAAAACCCATTCCTCCAGAGCGACCTGCTCTCGGATGAGTGCTTCATCCTGGATCATGGCAATAACAACATTATATTTGTATGGAAAGGTAATCAGATGGTAGCACCCGAGAATTTTAGCATCTGCTTTGAATGTCCCATTGTCTTTGTTACTGCACCGCAGGTTGTGTGGCTTTTCATAACATCATTATCTTCTTGTTGATCTCCAACAGGGCATAAAGCCAACCCCAATGAAAGAAAGGAGGCCATGAAGACTGCTGAGGGCTTCATCAAACAGATGGGCTACCCAGCAAACACACAGGTTTTAATATTATTTCGATTTGATTCTTTTAGTGAGCAAAAATCTTGTGGCTCTTGTGTAAAAATGGAAGTGTTGCCAGTGGTCACAGTGTTTCTAATGATGGTCCTGCAGATCCAGGTGTTGCCAGAGGGTGGAGAGACTCCCATGTTCAAGCAGTTCTTCCTGGGCTGGAAGGAAAAAGACCAGAGTGATGGTTTTGGGAAGGTGTTTGTCACTGAGAGGATCGCGAGGATCCAGCAGGTGAAGTTTGACGCCTCCAAGCTTCATGAGTCCCAGCACATGGCAGCCCAGTACAACATGGTGGATGATGGCAGTGGAGACACTCAGGTGAGTGAATATATGGCATCTGTATGGCATGTAAAATCACGCTAAAGCTGTACGGTGTAGTTCCATTTATTGATTTAGTGGTGAACTAATAGTTGAGAGGCTATATGTTCCTGTCAGATTTGGTTTAAGGCTCTTTGGAACTTCAAGTTGTCCGTTAAGAGGTTATGTTGTAGTTGTAGAACCTACACATGTAGCCGCTGTAGCTAACGTGCACATCCTCAAAAATGTAACAGTAAAAATGTAAAAGCTTTGGCTGCTTGCGTTTTCTTCTATGAGTTTTCAATTCCATTGGTGATTGTTGAGACAAGGCCAAACAGAGGTTACAAATATGTAACGTGAACGCAGTTACTGTGGGGAATCATAATCAAACATGAAAATAACACATCCATCCAACGTTTGATGAGAAATCTGACACTCAACTATAAATCCAAACCTTATCTTTGCTTCAAGTCTAAACCCACATGGAGACCAACCAAGAGCTGAAAAGAAGAGTAAAAATAGGACTTGGTCAGGAGGACACAGACACAACTCCAGTGGGATGATAATATTGGCAACAGGCAACTGTTTGCTAGCCTATTAGCCGTAAAAACCCAGATTCTGTGTTTCGAGCTTGGTCTGTTGGCTGTGAAGCGACTGAACACTGTTTTCCCAAACATTTGTACACAGTTCATTCTAGCACAAGAATAGCTGTGACATGGATTTACATACATCATTGATTAGAACTCTTTGAAAACTGAGACCAGCAGGCTCGTGGTTAAGTTAAGGGAAGAAAATGTAGCCCAATGAAAAAGCAGTAGTGCATCTTCCAGCAGTGAAATCAGGTTAAAAATTCTCTCTTTGTGGCCCTCAAAGCAGTGCTTCTTGTTTCCACCTTTCAGATCTGGAGGGTGGAGAGCGTTGGCAGAGTTCCTGTCGACCCAAAGAGCTACGGTCAGTTCTACGGTGGGGACTGCTACATCATCCTGTACACATACGGGAAGAGACAGATCATCTACACCTGGTAGGACTGTTCAGTCACTGAGCTGTGACTTCCTGTTTGATATGCTTCATCTAATGCTCTGAACCAAGCTTCCTGATTTATGTTGATTATATCTAAGGTTTATTTTCATGTTGTTTCAGCACTGAAACTTGCCATCTGCCTGTTTAAATTATTAATTGAATGCATTATTTTATCATTAATCATTAATTTGACGTCATTAAAGCTTTACTAATCAGTACTTTTTATGACAACGAATCACGTGTAATGTGAAATGTGTCACTCTCAGTGATTTTCTGCAAAGAGAATCATCACCCACAGCTCTACAGAGCTTTTTTTTAGCCTTTTTTAGCTCTTTGTTTTGGATTAACAACACATTTACTAATTGAATGTAGCATTAAAGCAGTTTCACTGATGTTTTTGGCCACATGGGGGCAGCAGAAACAACTCAACAGTGACATATTATCACCTTATAAAGTTAATATATTGCTAATGTGTTATCAATAACTGAAAGTTATTGACTGAAAGAGGCTAAAAAGCTCTGTAGAGCAGGTTCACTATCATGTCATCTTAATACGTCTTACATGTCTCCTTCTGGCCTGTAGGCAAGGAGCCAGCTGCTCTTTGGATGAGCTAACAGCCTCGGCGTTCCTGACTGTAGAACTGGATCGTTCACTGGGAGGGAATGCTGTTCAGGTACAGCCAGTGCGAAGTGAAAATGAACAGCGCATGCAATGGATGCCTGAAATTGCTCATAAATCTTTCAGTCTGCCTAATGAAGCTAAATGAGGTTTTGCAATGCTTTTTCACACATGCTCAGTATATGAGCAGCCATATGTGGCCTGCACACGATTGTTTTTTGTGTGTGTCATCAGGTCAGAGTGTGCCAGGGTAAGGAACCACCACATCTGCTGAGTCTCTTCAAGTCTAAGCCCCTCATTGTATATAAGAGTGGTACGTCCCGCCTCGGAGGTCATGCCCCCCCACCTCCAATCCGACTCTTCCAGGTACGGCGGAACCTGGGCAGCATCACCAGAATAGCTGAGGTGAGGACTGAATTCACTACACAGAGAAAATTGTGATGCCTCTTCTGTTTTTATTTGAAGCTGTAAAATATCATGAATGTTTCAGGTTGATGCCTGTGCAGCCAGTCTGAACTCCAATGATGCCTTCCTGCTGAAGATGGCTGACGGGCGGGGCTATATGTGGATGGGCAAAGGGGCCAGTAAAGACGAGGAAAAAGGAGCTGAGTACATGAGCGAAGTGCTGAACTGCAGCAGCAAACGCATCGTGGAAGGAAATGAACCAGGTCAGCATCTGCATGAAAATATAGGAATAAAACCAACAGCTGAAACTGAAAGCAAGCATGACAGCTCAAGTGATCAGCTGTGGAACACAGCAAGTAAAACTGGTACCAAAATAAACATGTTAAGTCCAGCCAGCGTTTGTTATGCATGACTAGCAGCACTGAGTACAAGAGCTGAAGAGCAAGCAGGATGTAATAAATAAACAGAGCCAGAAACTAAATAATGAGTACTACAATAAGTCACATGTGATGTTTAAACTGTAGAAGCCAATTTAGCCAAGAACAATTGTTATTTTATGATTTTATGATGGTGCCCTCTAGTTTTTCATTCATTCAACAGAATACCATCAGGGATCAGAGTATGTAAATGGAGACCTGATTTCAATACAGCAAATCAAATCCTGCTTTAGTTTGTTGATTCACCGGTGGTGCACATCCGTCCATGACATACAGGCTGCAGCACACGTTTGTCTCTCTTTCCCTGTGGTGTAACACACTCTGGCAGCTGCTGTCAATCAAAGAAACTAAGATCCCTTATAATGCACCTGCACTTAATGCCACTGATCACTTCAGAGCTGCCCCAATACCAGGATATCATTATGCACACCCTCCTTCCAAAAGAAATTAAGATTTACCAACATGCAAACAAAAACTGCAAACAAACTGCACCGATTCTCAAACTATGGCTTGTGTACTACTGGTGGTATGCGACCTATCTCTAGCGGTACGTGGAGGAATCTCTCTTTTCTAAAAATGAAACATAATATACTATCAAATAAACTGTAATGATTCTTATTTTCAGGTGATTCTACACAAATTAAAACATACTTATGGATATTATATTCAGTGGATCCTCCTAATTTTTACACAGTGGACCTTTAACCCTGACTCGAGCACAATTCTAATATACCGTACAGCCTCACGCTGCTGATTTTCACAGGTTTACCTGAGTTTATGTGTTATTCTTAAATGTCAGTGTGTGTTTTGTGTTGCAGATGAATTCTGGGCAGCTTTAGGAGGAAAGACAAAGTACCAGACCTCAGAAGGACTGGAGAGTGAGACCATGACTCACCCCGTTCGTCTGTTTGGATGTTCCAACAAGACAGGCAGGTTCATAGTAAGTATTTGATCCACGTTATTGAAGCCTGTTTTGTGCTGCTGTGTTACATTGTTACATTACATTTCATAAACTATATTAAAACATGTGAGTCGACACTTCCGTCATCACTCCCTCACCTAACTTCTTCAAAGCTTCTACTCTGCTCTGCACTTTTTTATTTGACTAGCTGCTTTAAATCACACTTCGGTTACTTGTTATATTCCTCATATGATCAGTGTGATCCCAACACAATCAGTGATAAAAACACTGCAGCGAGTTGAATGGGATGTGGTGGAGCAGTGTTCTAACCAGTAGTTATCATGTGTGCAGATTGAGGAGGTTCCAGGAGAGTTCACGCAGGATGACCTGGCTGAAGATGACGTGATGCTGCTGGATGTGTGGGATCAGGTACACGGCTGAAGCAGACGTTAAATCATGTCTGAACTAACTGAACAGTCACTCTAATACAAACAGTCCTCTGTTGCAGGTGTTCGTCTGGATTGGAAAGGATGCCAATGAGCTGGAGAAGGCTGAATCGGTCAAATCTGGTGAGCTTTTGCGTAGGTTTAGGTCTGAAGGACTATCAAGAAGCCAAGAAGCATCTTATGCATACAGCTTCATACAAATTACACTTTATACACTTTATACTCATCATGTGCATTTTCATTTTAGAAGCATGAAAATCTTAGATAATCATAGTTAGATCTTTATCCTCCCCACATAAGGTCTCCACCAACATGTGAATCTGATTTACCACATGTGTTTGCTGCTTTGTAGCAATGACTCTTTTGCCTCCTCTGCAGCCAAACAGTACATAGAGACTGACCCTAGTGGCCGTGACAAGAAGACTCCTTTGGTGGTGGTGAAACAAGGCTATGAACCCCCCACCTTCACAGGCTGGTTCCTGGGCTGGGACCCCTCCCACTGGGACTCTGTCGCCAAGAGCATGAAGTCCATGCATCTTTAGATTCAGATATTGATTCAGGAAAAACAGAAATATTCTCTTTTATATAATCAGTTCGATCAAAGAAATAAATTCCTTGTTAAATGTGTTTCCTGTGACATTTTTATCAGAAACTGTGCTTGTATTTTTCATCTCATACATTAAATTAATTTACAAATAAATGAAAGGTATTTATGAATATCTCTTTAACAACAACAACAACTTTCAAACAGATATATGTAAATCCAATCCGTAAAGGTATTTGTGGATCTCAGTTTTTTACACACACACACACACACACACACACACACACACACACACAGTTTCTAGACAAACTTTCCACCCGTCTGAACAGAAATCCACTCCTTCCCAAAGATGCTGCCACAGGCGCTGACATTGATGGTTGGTACTGTGAAATGTCCGTCCAAACCCTCCCTACAGGAGCTCAAACCCTTTGCTGGCGCACATCCCACTATCTTTGCTGTTCAAAATGTTCAACATTATATCAGTAGCACGCTTACATATGTTACAAATTAGACATTAGATAAGATATGTACAAGTTTTTCATTTGGCTCACAGCAGAACAAAAGTTTGTCAGAGGAAAAAGATTCTCTTTGTCATGAGCGGCGGTTCAGCCGACTTAATTATGCTCCCACTCTCTCCGCCATACTTACTTAGTACTTCCAAATCTAGTGTCACACTACTTCTACAAATGCATTAGCCATGTCTGCATCAACAGACAGGCCAAGCCATGCATCACTTTTTCACATTGTATTTACATTCCCTCCTCACTTCCCGCAAAAAAAGACAATAGAAATTCCAAGGCATTACAAAGTCCATATCATAGATATTGGGTGTGAGATAACATGATAACATTTCAGATTATGACCATCACATAAACTAATAAATTGTCATAAATGTAAAACTATATCCTACTGAATAACACAGTGATAAAGTGTAGGTGGTGCCTGACTGGAAGTGACTGACTGGATCTTTCGGTCCAGAGACTCACACATTCTTGGCGGGCACCCAAACATGCACACACTCTCTTTCACAGACACACACCTTTTGTTCTTTATGTTAATACATGTAGTCAGATCATAATGTGTATTTAGGCCTTTATTATCCTTTAATAAATGCTTGTGTATATACATGCTGGTCTGTTTTATGTTGGACAACAGTGAATGCTGCCAACCTCTATGTTGATCTGTTAAAGGTAACTTTCCATATTAACAGTTTAGTGTATTTTATGAGACTGATATCAGTAAATTAATTGGCTATAGTTTTCCTCCTTTAATGGTGGCACCTTGAGGAACTCTGATATGAATTAATTAGAGTAATTATTTGATTATCTTTGATAATTCGTTAGATTAGTTAGATATAGTTAGAGATGTTCTAGCAAACATAAGAGGGCATTTTATCTGGCAGAGTCAGATACTTGTTGGTGCAGTGAATATTGGGGGAGAATATTAGCGTCGATATTAACGTATTACTGCCCTCCAGTGGCCAAAAAATTAATAAATCGATCAATCACGAGACAATCAAAGGTGTGTGTATAAGCATGTCTTCTGCAAAGTTTGACTCGTGTGTGTTTGGACACACCCACTGTCTATCTAAGATTTAAAGCAGAAGTGAAAGCACTGCCACTGCACACTCACACTCAAACAGAGCAGCAGTGAGTTCCTTCACTCAGCCCTCAGTCCTCCTCTCACCTCACCTGAGATCCTCACTCAGCCTGAACAGCAGCAGCAGCAGACATGGTGGTCCACCACAAAGAGTTCCCCAAGGCAGGCCAGACAGAAGGCTTGCACATTTGGAGAATCGAGAGTCTGGATCTGGTCCCTGTGCCAGAGAACTTATATGGGAACCTTTACATTGGTGATGCGTATGTGATTCTCTACACTATCAAACAGAGGCTCACCTTTGCATACCACCTACACTACTGGCTGGGTAAGTGAGCAAAACCATGGATCGTCTTAATTGGGTCCATTTCTTTTTTTTCTAATCTCAATCAAAATAAAGGAAATGAGTGATAATATTCAGAGTCACAAAGTAGTCATGAACAACCCTGATTCCAAAAACGTTGGTAAAAAAAAAAAGACTCATTTTCAAATCGTTTTTGACTTATATTCCGCCTAAGAGAGAGAAAGCCATATATCAACAGCATCCTAACCTATCCTAATTCCGCTGACAAGCTCATATTAGATGGCCTGAAAGTGGAACCCTAACCCTAACCCTGTGGTCTGAGTCCACATTTCAAATTGGTTCTCAAACTCATGGACGTTGTGTCTTTTGATATTAAGAAGCAAAGGACTGTCCAGATTGTCACCAGTGCCAGGTTCAGTCCAGACCTGCCCCCCATAAAACATGTGTGTATGAAGTGCAAAATACGACAGTGGAGATCCCGGACTGAAGCTGTATGTCAAATTTGACCTTTAAAACTTTAACAATTCCAGTGTTGTTGATCCAACACAGCGGTACGGCACTTATCTGTATTCTTTAAATATCTGTATCACACATGGATATTTGTAATCAAGTTTAATGATTACTACCGTTTTATTATTCTGAAACCTTGAATGAAGTGAACTTTAGCCTGCATACATAGATATCATAAAGACGAAACGTAAGGGTTAATGGAGTGTACGTGATTAAAAGTCTGTTCAGTGTTTCAGGGATGTTGTAAATGGGGGGGCATGGAGCACATACAGGGTCATGCACAGGGTCAGACTGGGATAATTAGTCAGATGGTGAGTTTGGGAATGGACTAATTAGCTCATCATTATCACTTCTTATCACAAGTTTATGAAAGCATATAATCTTTATGCTGTCGAGAAATAGAATTGAAAGTAGGATAGATTTAAGCACCAACAAAAGGTCACTGCAGAGTTCATCAGTTAGTGAAACTACAAACAAAGGTTTGTTTTCTATGATGTGATGTGCTTTCCGAGTATAACGACAATTAGAAGAAGGTTGTGTACATTGATGCATTATAAATGCTCTAAATCATTTATTGTCCTGATATTTCACATTAAAAGTCCTCCAGTGACTCATATGACATAATCTGTCCAGAGTTTCATTGCCAGTAACTTATTTGGGAACCAACATGTACCATCCACCTGAGGGCAAAGGCATCAAAATAAAAACATGTACCTGTCTTCGTAAGTATTTTAGTACATGTTGACTCTCTCTCACAGTACAACAAATTTTGCCATGATCATGGGTGTGAAAAATCATCCATCTCTCCAGTTGATCTATGAACAAGAAACAAGCTTGGTTTTAAACCAAAAGGTGTACATGTTTATTACTTAAAAACCTCTGAAAGTCATGAGGTGTGTTAAAGCTGCGATGTTTAGGACGTTGACAGAGAACGCTATGAAGATAAAAGAAGAGAGACTGATTGAGGGGTCGCCAGACAAAAGTAATCTCGTATCTAGGACTGACTTTTAGCTGTTGGTGAGAGCTTCATTATAATAAAGACAGACACTGAGCTGGGCTTCTTGCTGTTGGGCTAGTAAGTAATATTGGCTGGCTGTATTGTCACCTCTCTGATAGTAAGGCTGGCATTTTGAATATGTGCCAACGTACCTGGACTTTTCACCGCTGCTATCTTATGAAGATGATGAAACAACAATAACATGTAAAGGCAATAAAATAACAAGAACGTCCTATGCAACCTCTACTACTGACCCAAAGGGAACTGCAGGCCTGCTAATGTAACAGAAATGGATGCATCCATAGTTTTCCAGTGTCATTTGAGCTTCATTTGAGCCTCTTTGGTCTTTAAAGGAAACGAGTGCAGCCAGGATGAGAGTACTGCTGCGGCCATCTTTACTGTGCATTTGGATGAGTATCTTGGTGGAAAGCCTGTCCAGTACAGAGAACTGCAGGGGGCCGAGTCTACAGCCTTTACCAGATACTTCAAGGGAGGGATCACTTACAAAGTATGGATCAAGTTCATTACTGGACTGAAAATGGAATCAACTGACTTGTGATTGTTATATACTTTGACTACCAAACACTTGTACTAACACTACTACTACTAGGGGAAAGGTCATAGGGCTACACATGAAAAAAATGCTTGTCCTCCTGGAAGCATGAATGCGTGGAGCACACTTTATTGCATCAACTTGGATGACATTATGGGGAAGAGACTGAAATTCCAAAATAAAAGGGTGCATCGTCTGCAAAGGGGGAAATTTTTGTGTTGTGTTGTTGGCAAATTTACCTACTACACAACCATCAGACAAAATAACCCTAACCCTAAGTCAGCCCTGAGTTATTCACAGCTTATTTCATAACAATTTGAACACATTTGATAACAACACTGGTGTGGTACAGTTTAACTGATTTCGTGGTTATTGGGGGGCTGATCACTAGTTATCTGGGCGTTTAAGGGAAGCTGTTTAAGTGAAATCTTATGGCATGCTTATTTTTATTAGATTTGTGACAAACATTCAGCAGCGGTCCACCAATTTCATTACTATTGGATAGATTATTTTGAGACTGAAATATCTCAACATCTGCCTTGATGGATTGGCACTGAATTTGATACATACATTCATACAATTCCCAGATGATTGCACCTGTTGACTTTGATTGAATCATGACTTAATAAAAGCGGTTTGGTCCATTCATTCTGTTGCAGCGTTATACTTGGCCACTGGGAACAGTGATGTTTGACTGTTTTATGACCCTCAGACAGGAGGTGTCGCCTCGGGTTTCCATCATGTGGTCACTAATGAACTTACAGCGCAGAGACTCCTCCACATCAAGGGCCGGCGGGTCGTCAGGGCCACTCAGGTCCCTCTCAGCTGGTCCAGCTTCAACAGCGGAGACTGTTTCATCGTCGACCTTGGGGCTGTAAGGACACAGTATTCTCTGTAGGAGGGATTAGTGGACTGGACAAGTTAATATGTTGATAGTAATTCCCTGTCTGCCTGTTTCTTCACCAATCTATAGACAATCTTTCAGTGGTGTGGATCCAAGTGTAACAAGTATGAGCGAACGAAGGCAGCACAAGTGGCCAGAGGTATCCGCGACAACGAGAGAAGTTCCCGTGCTGAATTGGTGGTTGTAGAAGAGGGAACTGAACCATCGGAGTTAACTGATGTGAGTTTCAACTGATTTTTTCTGTTTGTTTGTTTATTTGTTTATGGATTAAACACAAAAGCCCTGCTTCCAGTCTTTATGTTAAGGTAGGCTGACCACATCCTGACTCTGACTTTGTACATAATGTATAGACATGACAGTGGCATCAATCATCTAATGAATGTTGAATTACTCCTTTGAATTTGTGTTTTTCTGGCATGGCATTGTGGTTTAACACGTTAGCCTAAAATCCTGGATGCATTCATGGGTTTCCACATTAACAGGTCCTTGGAGTCAAGCCAAAAGAGCTGCCAGAGGGGGATGATGATGATGACACAGTGGCAGATATGTCCAACAGGAAAATGGCTAAACTACACATGGTACAGTATTCACACACAAAATGCCAGCAATTCAGTTGAACTTGAGTTGTATTGAATGTTGTGTTCTTAGTGTTCCTTGCTTGGGGCCTATTATATTGATTCTCTCTTTGTTACAGCTGGCAGCTGATTTGTGCTTTTGTATTTTACCAGGTATCTGATGCATCAGGATCCATGAAAGTGAACGTTGTGAAGGAGGAAAACCCATTTCACCAGAGCGACCTGCTCTCGGATGAGTGCTTCATCCTGGATCATGGCAATAACAACATTATATTTGTATGGAAAGGTAATCAGATGGTAGCACCCCAGAGTCCCAATATCTGCTCTGAATTGTTAATTGACTTTTTGACTCTTCAGCAGACTGTGCTGGTTTTTCATAACATCAGTTTAATCCCATTGATCTCCAATAGGACGTAATGCCAACCCCAATGAAAGAAAGGAGGCCATGAAGACAGCTGAGAGGTTCATCAAACAGATGGGCTACCCAGCAAACACACAGGTATTATTTATATTTTTGGATCAGATATGTGACTCTGTGTAAAAAGGGAAGTGTTGCCCGTGGTCACAGTGTTTCTAATGATGGTCCTGCAGATCCAGGTGTTGCCAGAGGGAGGAGAGACTCCCATGTTCAAGCAGTTCTTCGTTGGCTGGAAAGACAAAGACCAGAGTGATGGTTTTGGCAAGGTGGTCGTCACTGAGAGGATTGCAAATATCCAGCAGGTGGAGTTTGATGCCTCCAAGCTTCATGAGTCCCAACACATGGCAGCCCAGTACAACATGGTGGATGATGGTAGTGGAGAGACAGAGGTGAGTGAATATATTTTAAAATATTTAGTGATGAGTAAATATCTGAGTGGCCATGACTTTGTTGATTGGTTCAAGGCCCTTTAAGGCGTGAAGCCTATGAACCCTTTCTTAAAAAAGTTGTCCATTAAGGGGATAGGGCGTAGTTGGAGAGCCTACACACAGACATTTTTGAGAAAGCTTGCTACGTCTTCAGGCGACTAGAGGGTTAAAGAGGTGACCTACACATCCATGCAGTGACACTGCACTATGAATCAAAATCTTATCTTTGCTTTAGCTATAATCCCAGTTTTAGTGACACATCCACAAAGATTTATTACCAAGATTGCTTCACTTGACCTGAAAGTTCTGTCCACTAAGTGTAACGTTTGCGAATACACCAGCCATATAAACTTTATAGAGTATATGGCAGGTATTGTATTTAAAATCCTGTCCAAAATGGCCAAAGAGAAATAATATTTACTGGAGTATAACTGAATAATCCAAAAAGTTTGATAATGCCTTACAGGTCTGTATTTCTGAAAAGTATGTTCCTTAGATAATGATTGCAATTAATTGGAATTAAATTGGCAGTGTACCAACTGAATGCTGATCTATTTTCCCAAACCTGTGTGCAAAATTACACAGTCCATCCCTGAAAATTACACACCTGTAAAACAAACATTTTTTTTGAATGGTCTCTTTTATATCATTCTTACATGTGGTGCTTCTTGTTTCCATCTTTCAGATCTGGAGGGTGGAGAGCATTGGCAGAGTTCCTCTTGACCCAAAGGACTATGGTCAATTCTATGGTGGGGACTGTTACGTCATCCTGTACACTTACAAGACTAATAGCCATATCATCTACACCTGGTAAGACAGTCAGTCACTCAGCTGTTTTTTTTAGAGGCAACAATAATTAAAAAAATAAGTTATATATTGCTAAAGTGTTCGCAAACAGTTGCCTGTTAACACAGCAGATATGGCAACATCTCTTTAGCGTTTATTTTGGAGTAATAATTCTGGCCAAATCTTACATATCAAGACATTAAGTACTCTAATTATTGTTACGTCTCCTTCTGGTCTGTAGGCAAGGAGCCAGCTGCTCTGTGGATGAGCGAACAGCCGCAGCCTTCCTGACTGTATCACTGGATCGTTCACTTAAAGGGAATGCTGTTCAGGTACAGTCAGTGTGAAGTTAAAATGAACAGCGCATGCAATGGATGCCTGAAATTATTCATAAATCTGCCTAATGAAGCCAAATTAGGTTTGCAATGCTATGTCACACTATGCAAAAATAAGTATTTTCTTAAACGATAATTCTGATTTATCACAACTTGGACCTAATATAACAGTTTTGGCCGTTATTCTTTTTGGTAGTAAAAACACTGTACTCACTAAGTGAATTTTTAAGATCTGAGAGTGACAATATCACTCAAAAGAAGTCTGACATGAGAAGGAGGAGGATCAAACTAAGTACCCCCTCACCATCACACCTCCTCCTCCATGCTTCACGGTGGGAACCACACATGTAGATACTGGCTGTTCATCTTCTTTACATCATGCAAAGACACGGTATTTGGGGTCAAAAATCTAAAATTTGGACTCATCAGACCAAAATACAGATTTCCACAGTCCATTTCTTGCGTTTCTTGGCCCAAGCTAGCAGGGCATCCTGAATGCTGAATATTTCAAACTGTTGTCTAATGGATGTTCCAGCAAGATTTCACAAATATTCTTTGAAACAGTTTTTTGTGTGTGTCATCAGGTCAGAGTATGCCAGGGTAAAGAACCCCCACATCTGCTGAGTCTCTTCAAGTCTAAACCCCTCATTGTATATAAGAGTGGTACGTCCCGCCTTGGAGTTCATGCCCCCCCACCTCCTATCCGGCTCTTCCAGGTACGACGGAACCTGGGCAGCATCACCAGAATAGCTGAGGTGAGGACTGAATTCACTACACAGAGAAAATTGTGATGCCTCTTCTGTTTTTATTCGAAGCTGTAAAATATCATGAATGTTTCAGGTTGATGCCTGTGCAGCCAGTCTGAACTCCAATGATGCCTTCCTGCTGAAGATGACTGCCGGACGGGGCTATATGTGGATAGGCAAAGGGGCCAGTAAAGAAGAGGAAAAGGGAGCTGAGTACATGAGCGAAGTGCTGAACTGCCGCAGCAAACACATCAAGGAAGGAAATGAACCAGGTCAGCATCTGCATTTGACTTGCATAAAACTATCTAATTATCTATCATGTTATTACACACTGTCAGAAGTAAGAAATGGTAAAATTCAAAACACACATGATAGCATGAGTGACAGCTGTGAAACTAAAACACAGGCAGTTCATGGTGCTCTGTATTGGAGAACATTTTAAGGCTTGTGTCACACAGACATGGTTAAACAAAACTGGATATCTGACAAGCTGAGTTGCAGGCGACGGCATCAGCCGGCTTAAGTTTAGCTGAGATGGACCCTGCTGCAACTTTTTCCTGCAACGTTCTATAATACTGGGCTTTAGATTGATGTTTGGAGCATAATAAGTAAGGGATAATGTACAACAAGCTGGTGTTGTGTATTATTCTTAAATGTCAGTGTGTGTGTTTTGTGTTGCAGATGAATTCTGGGCAGCATTAGGGGGAAAAACAAAGTACCAGACCTCAGAAGGACTGGAGAGTGAGACCATGACTCACCCTGTTCGTCTGTTTGGATGTTCCAACAAGACAGGCAGGTTCATAGTAAGTATTTGATCCACGTTATTAAAAGCCTGATTTTGATTTGTCTGGTAGAACCAGCACATTTGATAAAGATAAATTAAAAAACTTAACTTCTATCATCACTCCCTCACCTAACCTCTTTAAAGCTTCTACTCTGCTCTGCACTTTTTTATTTGACTAGCTGCTTTAAATCACACTTCGGTTACTTGTTATATTCCTCATATGATCAGTGTGATCCCAACACAATCAGTGATAAAAACACTGCAGCGAGTTGAATGGGATGTGGTGGAGCAGTGTTCTAACCAGTAGTTATCATGTGTGCAGATTGAGGAGGTTCCAGGAGAGTTCACGCAGGATGACCTGGCTGAAGATGACGTGATGCTGCTGGATGTGTGGGATCAGGTACACGGCTGTAGCAGATGTTAAATCATGTCTGAACTAACTGAACAGTCACTCTAATACAAACAGTCCTCTGTTGCAGGTGTTCGTCTGGATTGGAAAGGATGCCAACGAGGTGGAGAAGGCTGAATCTGTCAAATCTGGTGAGCTTTATAAAGGGATTAGGTTTAAGAGATAAGAAAATGACCACACCCAGGGGCAAACTACAATACTCATATCTTACATATATATTACTTCTTTCTCTATAGACGGGTACTTGGCAGCTTATACATACACCTAACAAATAATACTGTATAAACAAATGCCTTCTTTATTATAGACATAATAGATTTAATTAAAAAAACAAGACAAACCTGAAGAAATGTGTATGCAACAAACATATGTGCATATATTAAGGACAAACTGCTGCAGCAGACAACACATGGTTGTATAAACAGTATAAACTCGGCACAGCCCACACGCACAGTATAGCGTAAAGAGAGTCTAGTGCACACATACGCGATGCAGTGATGTTAAATCATCTGTGATTAATGACAGTAGATATGACCCTTTTTTTTAACCTATGCTGAGGTACATGCGTATAGTCTTTCATTTTATGATATGATATTTTATGAACACTTTTGCCCTGCCCCACGACACCCTGAATGCAGCCACACCCTTTGCACTCTCTGACTACACACATCAATAAAATGTTTACTGGTAATGTATTTCATTATTTTTTATGTTCCTGTTTGGGAAGCTCAAAGCACTTGGATACGTTTTTTTTTTTTTTTTTTTTTGAATTCAACACAAAATGTCCTGGCATCCACCTGTTTTTGAGCTAAAAAAAAGTTGATCCTGCGCTTTGGCTGAGATGGAAAAGTTGGTGTAGCAAAGAAAAAGCAGATGAAAAACAGATTTCTTATAACATGTGATTTAAATGTCAGCTCAGCACTGGCGCTCTTTTCATTACATCATCTCTCGTCATCTTCTTCTGCAATGGAGAATTAGGGCCATAAACTATCTTGATGTGCCCGACTTCTAATATTCACTAAAGAAATACAATCAATAGAAACTTACTGACTGGAAGCATTTGAAGACTGAATTTGTTGACGTTTTCAATATCTAACCATAACCAAGTGTTTCATAATAATAATAATGGTAAAAAACTTTATTAATACAACACCTTTCTAAACAGAGTGACACAGTGCTTTACATGGCTGAACCACCAACCATCATTCAGATTCACACATCACACGGACACATCACCAGAACTCTGTTCTTCTTCTGTTTAGTATAGAAATGTTACACAAAGTGAATGTAACCTAAGAACAAATTAATTTCCTCATGAGATTAAATGAGGAATGAGATTAAATTAAAGCAGACAGAAAGACATTTGAGCCACCGTGCTGCTATACTTATATATAATAGATCTTTATTCTCTCTAACTGCCACATGAGGTCTCCACTAACACACACGAAACTGATTTACTATGCATATCTGTGTAACGCTGACTCTTTTGCCTCCTCTGCAGCCAAACAGTACATAGAGACTGACCCGAGCAGCCGGGACAAGGACACTCCTGTGGTGGTGGTGAAACAAGGCTATGAACCCCCCACCTTCACAGGCTGGTTCCTGGGCTGGGACCCCTCCCACTGGGACTCTATATGAGCATGAGGTCCACGCATCTTTAGATTCAGAATAAACAGATATATTGATCCAGGACAAACAGAAATATTCTATTTTATATAATCAGTTTGATCAAAGAAATGCATTCCTTGATAAATGTGCTTGTATACATTTCTTGGTGCACAACCCACATGTCACGACTTTCCCATAACCCTCCTAAATTGTGTATTTATTTAATATCTGAGTATCTATTGCTAGTGGTTCCTAAACTGGCATCTGAATGGGGGAACATCAGAAAAAGTTTGGGAACCACTGCTCTTTGATTTGCTGAATATTTTAGTTTTCTTTGTTTACTTTTGTTTGTTTTTTATATATATATATATATATATATATATATATATATATATATATAATGCTGATCTCCTCATCTCACTGTTGGAAAGAAAAGGACTGACTGTATTTCCAAAGATGTTGAGTTGTTCCCTTAGACCTCTGTCAGGCAGAAAAGTTTATTTCCTATGAGTGAGTACAACTAAACCGTATGAGGCAGTGTAGGCTTGTGTTTGGGTAACACCTTCCTTTTAAATGCCTATTTAGCTTTTAAAAGCGCTTCATCAATAGTTCATAACACATTATAATGATGGGTGTTACACCAGGAACATCCACTAGAGGGTCTGCAGGACAAGTTAAATTAAAGGGAGACTTTGCTCTCTCATCTCTCTCTGGATTTTAGCTGTGTGCTTCTGAGCTAAGAGAGACAGGACAGAAGCTGCTGCAAAAGCACTAACTGCAATGTTTGCATATTGTGTAAATTTGAATGTTTCTGGTCATAATGTGACAGAAAATCCACTCTGTGATCGCAGAATGTGTATTCTGCATTCACTTTATTTATGTGACTGGGATTGAAGTACTCTGTCTGACAGTCCTCTCTGGGGAATGGCCTGTTTCCTGTATTGCTGCCACATTAAGCCTCTTTCTCACTGAGTGATAGACATGTGTCCAATACATAAAGTTTGTTGGCCAACAGTGTGAGAACTTGTTTGATCATCACTGAAGTTTTTTCAACTACACAAAAGTATTCAGGCTACAGTAGGATCACTACTTCACAGTGTCATTTAACAATACAGGAACAGTTCAACACACTGGGAAATAAGGCAAAAGCAGATATCTGTGTTTTAATTTCATTTTCCTGAATCATGTTTTTTGGAGCACTGCAAGGAATATCAAACATGTGCTGGGTTATTTTGATAAGATATCTCATAAATCATGTTTTTTTTTTATTGTGCTTTCAGGTGAACGTCAATCAAACTGATGTTGGTTCATGTGTTTTAAGAATGCTTCAGAGATGAGCTGGAGTCAGGACGTGGTTAGCCTAGCTTAGCATAGTGTATCTGTCCACCCAGAACTTCTGCGTAGCATCTAGTATGGTCTGGTCCGATATGGTCCTGATCTGGTCAATGAGTACAGGCTTTGGCCTCCCTGCTCTGTGCTGCTGAGCAGTTTGCCAATATATAATTCCAGCACGTAATCTGTTTGAAGATAGAGCGTGTTGATCACTTAAATTTGTCAATGACATTTGTGCTTACCTGATGTTTTTTGTTTTTGTTTTTTTACCTTTGGACAGAGTCAAGCTGGCTATTATGCTAAGCTGGGCTAACCACATCCTGGCTCCAGCTCTGTTCTTTAACACACAGACATGAAACTGACGTTCACCCTCTCATCGCTCTTTTAAACAAAATATTCCTTTACTGTTGTCTGAATATGGGAAAATAAACATCACAAATGAGGCACTTTTTTTCAAAGAACCTTTATTAGCGGGTGGTTGTGGCTCAGGAGGTAGAGTAGGTTGTCCGATCCCTGGCCCCTCGAGTCTGCATGTCGAAGGAAGCCTCTCTTTGATCACAGAGCAGTTGAAGGCCTTGCTGAAGGGTACTCCAGTGCTGGTAATGTCTAACCTATACGCCACCACTGCTCCGGGAATTTATGAATACTGCACTTCAGTGCTTAAAACTCACCTGTTCTCACAACCTTTTTTTCACTAAATTACAGCACTGATGAAAACTGTGTCATCAAAGATGACAGATCTTACACACTGGGCCTTTAAGTAGGCTGTCATGAACGCACGCACAGCTTTGTCGCAACTTCACATCTGTAACATGCGTCTGCTCCTGTAATGTCCAGTATTGATTTTTGCCTGATATCACTGATAACTGTTTCTTGGAAACAGATATAGACAAAGATATCAGTTTCCAATAATCAGTTCAAACTGTGCTCGTCACACCCAAAGTCCAAATGATTTTAAAAGTGGGGCATTAGGTAATTAGTGGGTCAATCAAGCAAACAATCATCAGTGTTTACTGGAAAAAGGTTGTGCGAACGCACACGTTTTAAGCCCTAAAATTAAATGTTTTTGTTGTCTTATGTATGATTGTATATTATTAAGTATTCATAAATGAGAGGAAATGAAATTTAAATTAAGAGAGAAACTGTTTGGCCTATTTTAACTCCAGTACTTTTTTTTTTTGGGAGGTTGCCTCTATTTGAGTGACAGAAGCAGGTGACGTGCGTGAGCGTGTGTTTGTGCGCGTCCGCGTCTGCGCGCGACCGCGGCAGGCGTTGTTCACGACCAATCAGACCGCGAAATTGGGCTGTCAAGTCAACCAATGTTAGGCAAGAATGAGACCGGAAGAGTTATCACCACTCTTTCATAATAAAAATAAATCAATTTGGGAATCGTCCAATCGTGTCCACCACAAGAAAATGTGGACAAATTAGATTTTATATGAAATTAAACAATAATTAAGAGCTAAAATAGAATATCTGACACCAGAGAAGTATTTTCAAGTCTTTTCTGAGGCAAATGGTGGAAATTATGTGTATATTTTGGAACTGCACCCATTTAGTCTCCTTAAGAAAAAATATTATTGAAACCCTGCCAAGAACATCTACTCACAGAACCTCTAAACATAAATAATTTTTAAAGATACTCAGGAAGCGTATTGGAAAAATAGATGTATCTTTTAAAAAGATACTCTGAAAAATTTTAGGTATCATTTCCGAAATTCTTATTAAATCTTATAAAAAATGTAGTTGGTCAGTATTAACTTGTGTTTCTAACAAGACTTTTACAAGAATTTAGATAATGTGTTAATTTTGTTTAATATATGGGGTGAAAATTATTTCTGTTACCTTGGAAACAGCAGATCAAAATCACTTTTATTGGCCAAGTATGAGTAAACATACATGGAATTTGACTTACTGGTACACTCTTACTACTTATGCATTTCAGTTACATAGAAAACTTCCATCCATTTGAACTACATAGTTTTAATATAAATGAACTAACAAACTTAATGTGAAGCAAGTAATAAGATTTATGTAATAGTACTAATAAACTCAAAATGACTGCATTCATTTTCACTGTTGGGTTAGGGGAAACAAATCGGCTTTGTTAATATTGAATGCATAAACCTGGCTACTACTACACTACTGTGGAAGCACATTGAGTTTATTAGTACCATTACATAAATCTTATTATTTGCTTCACATTAAGTTTATTAGTTGATTTATATTAAACATATGTAATTCAAATGGATGGAAATTTTATATTATTGAGTGCAGTATTTTCCACCTACTGTGAGCTTCTTTTACACGTGAATTTACCCTATGTGAGATCAATAATCTTATCTTATCTTAAATAAATACAGATGACGAACACAGCTAGACAAAAACAAACAAAACAAAAGAATTATAAAAATGTTATTAACTCTCTATCTTTAACTAGCTGTTCAAGTGTATTTTTTAATATACCTAAAGATTTTTTTTTTTAAAAAGAAAGACATTTCAGAATTAGTTGCTTAGTAGGAGTTTGAAAGTAGTTTGAAAAACGTAACCGGAAGTCGCTTCGTTCACTGTATCCAGCTTGGCGCCGCTGAGGAGTATATAAGAGGAGTCTCAATGGGGACTGAAGACATGGAGCGAGAGCACAGCATCATCTCCTCTTGTGGACGTACTGTCACTGTGTAAAGGACTAACACTGTTTGTGACGGTAAGTTACATGTAACGGAACTATTAACGGCGCCATTCGGTGTCAAACAAACCGTTATAACGGCTGTCAAAATGTCATTTAACTGTGCTAATTTCAAAACAAG
Organism: Argyrosomus regius; assembly: GCA_946959425.1. Lineage (NCBI taxonomy): Eukaryota > Metazoa > Chordata > Actinopteri > Sciaenidae > Argyrosomus > Argyrosomus regius. The sequence goes on along the minus strand of OX336899.1, from coordinate 6,619,894 downwards.
TGAAACACTGTTAACCGTCCGTGTCCGTTAGTCGCGTTAAGTTACCGTTACGTTTCATTATTAACGTTACAGTTACACCCGTGTGTGACACGGTGACACACAAAGCCAGTTTAACTTTTATGATTTTTTTCCAACACTTGTTGTCATCGAGACGAGTCTGATGTGGTGTGGCATCAGACGAGAGACACAGACAGAGAGGGAGAGGGAGCTACGCACCAGACTCCATTTTGAAATCTCACAATTTAAGGCGGCTGACTCTCTTCACATGTAAAGCTAGCTTTACGTGTCGTATTTGACCCAGGTTAAGATATGTACTTAATCCCCATGAGTTGTTGTTTAATTCGGGTTAAATTTAATACACATAGTAGCTCTAGCTTTCACTTAAATGTCCGTTTAAGTTCACAATCCACCTGCTTACGGTGTCTCCCTCTCAGAACATGCAGTGGAAAAGGGCGGGAGCGGTCGCTGTAAACCAGTTATAAAAGTGACGATTTTAATGCAATTTAATGCTTAAATGTGAATTATGTGTATGCCGAATTAATCAGAAGATCCTCCTGGTTTGTTATGAGTGTTTAATTGGGTGTTGGGGCGTGTTTATGTGCGCTAATAAGCAAGAATTGATTAAATTGCAGCTTTTTTAAATCGAGTTTCGCCTTGTGCTTTTAAGCATAACAGAGTATGTTGCCGAGCAACACCTCCTTTTTTATTTATTTTTTTTTTTAAAAAAGGCATATCTCCATGTCAGTCTGCTCTGCTGTTCCTCTGATCTGCCCCTGTGTCTGAACCACTGGATGATGAGGTTGAATCTGGGATTTCGGTGTAATTCAAAAAGCCTCCATCCCTGTTGTTTGACTTGAATCACGGTCTGAATAGAAATTAGCGTATGAAAATCCCTGTTGGGGATGCTGTGGCTGCTACATGTGCAAATGGGGCTGCTATCCTCCCTGCTGTTTTATTTCTCATTCATCTCTCACTGCCAGGATAATGTGAGGATGTGTAGTCCAAAGGGAGAGAGAGAAAGAGGGGAGGATATATTTGGTGTTTGGTCTTTTGTAAAGCAATGGTGTGTTTGTGTGCTTTGACTCATTATGCATACTGTGTTCACCCCCTCATCTCTCCAGGCCCCTGCTGCAAGCCCCCCTGTGGAATAAAAGCATCCTGGTCAATATTTGGTGACGATCCTTCCTGCTCTGCTACCAAGATGGGGAACAGATTATCAGATCATCACTCCCACTCCCTCTTCCCATGCCTACCATCCTTCCAGGCACTCCACATTGTCATTCTAGGACTGGACTGTGCAGGCAAGACCACTGTACTGTATCGCCTACGCTTCAATGAGTTTGTGAACACTGTCCCGACGAAGGGTTTTAACACAGAGAAGATCAAAGTGTCACTCGGAGGTGGCCGGCGGACAGCGTCCTTCCACTTCTGGGATGTAGGTGGTCAGGAGAAGCTTAGGCCTCTGTGGCGCTCTTACACCCGCTGCGCTGACGGCATCGTGTTCGTGGTGGACTCAGTGGACGCCGAGCGCATCGAGGAGGCCAAGACCGAGCTGCACAAGATCACGCGGCTGGCGGAGAACCAGGGCGTGCCAGTTCTGGTGGTGGCTAACAAGCAGGACCTGAGGAATTCGCTCAGTCTGGCGGAGATGGAGGGCATGTTGGCTCTGGGCGAGCTCAGCACCGCCACGCCCTGGCACCTTCAGCCCGCCTGCGCCATCATCGGGGAGGGACTACAGGAAGGCCTGGAGAAGCTGCACGCCATGATCATGAAGAGGAGACGGATGCTGCGGCAACAGAAGAGGAAGAGATGATGGCGCTGCAGGTGGGAGCTTTAAAAAAAAAACGTGAGCTTGGATCTAAAGCTTCATTAGGACTGCTGCGAGCTGCGTACAATCTGCCAGTCCGCTGTGACAAGTCATCTGGCTGCCCTTTGAAGGCTCATTGGCTGAGTTTGATCCTTCTAGTGGAACTGTTTGTTCAGGTCAGTCAGCGTTTGGCTGCCACAGAGGACAGTGGGATTGATTTTGCCCCATGGACACTGGATGCCAACAATCCTGTCAGCAACAAGTCATTCTAAAGGAAGTCCAGTATTATGCTACACAGCAGTAAGCTATTGAGTTTACACGTAACTCTGGACAATGAGTCGTCTATTTCATGTTATTTGTCAAGATATGTGCTGCTTATCTGTTCAAAAACAATCAGTCCTTTATATTTGTATTCTACCAAAGCTTGTGTTGAGACTGCAGACAGGACGTGTTAGAACAAAGTGATCAAAGTTGCGTACATGTCAGTATAGTGACAAATATTTTGTATCCATGTTGCACAAATAGGAGTCTGGTCCAGAAGTTTACATGAAGAGTAATGAATCACTAAGAGAAGGATGCACAGTGGCCCTACAACATGTTAACACTGTTTAAAATGGCTGTTAATGATGGAAACAATGATTTTAGTTATTTGGTAGTGTACCTACCATCCTGTGGCCACATGTTGACCCACAATATACTGAGCACAGCCACACTGATAGCAGAATATGTCAATCTAAAGTTTTGGTTTCAGTATTTCTGAATGATAAAGGGAGTTTGTGTCTAGAGTCACTTTAAACCGTCATGAAGTCAATGGTAGTATCCTCAAAAGACCAGCATGCCCTGCAGACCCTGTTTTGAGGACAGGGTATGGCTGATGCCAGATCAGGACCTCTGTTCCAGTAATTAATGCATTACCTTCTACTGAGTGAGTACTGCTGTACTTTGCGTGTACAGAGCATACTTAATAAAAGTAAGTAATTAATTAGAGTTAAACAAACTGCAGATATAATACACTCTCAAAGAGCAGTGTCAGTTCACAGATATTATTCAGGTAATTCGAAGAACTCTCACACTCAAAAATCCAGTGTCTGCTCCACGATAATGCACAATTGTATTCGAGCATTCAACCAATCTCTATTGCTTGTTAGGGAAGCTAACTAGCTACCTAGCATTAGTTAAAGAATGATAGCTTGCTAGCAGAGCTGGGTATCGTTTGAAAGTGCTGAGATGATAGCCGAGTTTCAGTACTGTAATCATGATACTTTTTCACTAGCACACTTTGAGGAATTGACCCTTTTCTCGTTGGGGATACAAAAGTGCTCAAAGGCTAAACATTTAAACTCAAGCTAGACTGTCTAGCTAACATATGAATTATTGTTGATGACAATGATTTGGCTGCCATGTTTTTCCATGTCTAGCTAATTTTATGATATTTTATCTGTCAGCGATGAATTCAGTTTGACAAAGTTTTCTTCAGTTAACATCAAAAATTTTAAACTTTGACTTGTGAAAATGAAGCGTCATGCATTATTAACTGTGATGAAAGGCTCTGTTGTTGGCTTAATCACAAATGGAGAGTGGCTACACCAAAATAATCAATGGTTCACCACTAATGATGATGATTTTATCAACAGCCCCAGAGCTGCCAGTTGTCTCTGTGTGGCTGTAAAAGGTGAGGCTCTTTGGCCGGGGTAAGCTGTGACTTCATCACCAACATGGCTCCCTGTGGACGTGTCTTGTGTTGTTCTGTTGATTGACAGGCCCAGTTGGCTCAGCAGGAATATTCCTCAGCTGCCTGTCGAGCGCCCGTCCCCAAGAGACGGGCCGGTGTCACAGCCAGCCAGCCAGCCTCACCTCTATCTGACGACACACTCGCATGTTCAGCAGAGCCGGCGTCTGAATGCACTTTAATGGGTCCTTTTCTTTTTTTCCTCTTTTTTTTTTTTTATGTGACAGAATTCTGTTTGATTCTGAAACCGAAAGAAGTGAAATATTGCTTCAAAAGAAGCGTTTTACATAAATGAAATATGTTGGATACTGTTACCAGCTTTCACTCTTCCACCCTGTTTGGCAGGGTGTTCGTATTTATGTGTTTGATCCACTTTGTTCACTTGGAATAAAGCAACAAAAGAACAGTGATGTGATCAGTGTTTGTGTTTTTATCTTATCAGCCGAGCTGCTGATCAATTCAGAGACAGACAAACTGTTCACGCTGATAAAAGGCTGAGTCGCGGCTGCTTTCTAAGGACAAACAGAAGGGGAACATACAGTGACCTCTGCAGGTACTGGAGCTCATGTAGGCAGTCCTGTTCTTCCACACCCGTCTACCAGTTAAACCTCATCAGTACTCTTAAACTTGAGCTTGTTGCATCATTATGAAAATCAAAGATAAAAGAGGAGACACTGCGTGAATTTATATTAACAGCAAATCCAGCGGGACATGGCACGATGTTACTTAAAATCCAAATGTTCTGCGGTGTGCCTTTGATATTGATAGCTTATAAGAACTTGCAGAAGACTGAGATGTGAGGGGAAAGCTCCAGGAAAGCTAATGAGTGGACCACTGAGCTTATACATGCTGTTCCTAAAAGACAAGAATGAACTTCCATGCTCAAAAAGTTAACACGATTTGAATGTTTAAGTTCATTCTTGGCCTTGAAAGTCGTACTTTAACCTATTAAAATATCTGAAATGAATAAAGTTTACAACTAAATTCAAAGTGCTTCTAATGAACGTGTTATGGAGAATGTGTAGCCCTGGTACATTATTTCTTTCTTGTCTAGAAAGCATTGAAATTATATCTTCATGACAAAAATGAATGAATATTTAATATCGTACATACCCACAGGAACATCACTATTCAGCATCTAGTCCTCAATATATTATAAAGTGTTGGTTAACTCAGTTAAATTCTCAGAATTTAAGTACTGGCTCACCCAACTGCTGTTATTACAACCACCATGTCTGGACTCACTCAGTCTGTCAAGTGCTGTTTACAGGTGAAGCATATGCACTATAAACGGCACCAGACAAGAGGATAACAAAGCCAGTTAATGTTAATAAATATTCATACTGCTAAGAGAAGCACCGTATAGGGAAAATATGAAACGATTACTGACTGCACATCATAGAAAAGGCTGAAGTATCAAGCACACGGTAACACTGCTGGTAACGTTGAGCCCAAAAAAATCTTTAGATTGCAGGAACTGGTGTGAAGGAGGCTAAAAAATATTAAACAAAATGTGGGTTGATTGTGGTTATGTTCCAGGGGTGGATTTTTTAGTGATTTGAGTTTTTATGAATAGTTTTCTTGCTTCTGGAACAGAACAGTTGTGGTTGATCCACATGATTCATAGATCTCGTTGGCTGAGGTTTGAACGCTTAGCGTAAAAAGCAAAACCGTATTAAACTGCTAAGATTTTGGTATGAATTCTGCACTCTTTCTCTCAAACAGTAGCGTCAACATGCATTAGTGTTGTGGTGGACTGTGTTTTGAGAGAAGTGGGGGTGAGCTCTGGCTCAGACCGGGTCTGCTCCGAGAACAATACCAGGCACAAACACATGAAAGCAGGGAGATTAGGCTGAGGAGGGGCGGGTGGAGGAACACATGAACAGCTACGGTCTCACTTCTTTTCTCCTGTTTTTGGGTTCATGAGTCTGGAGGCTGAATCATGTAGCACACGCACACTTCCAAACACAAGCTGCCTCTTGGTCAACCAGCCGGGGATAATGGAGGTGAAACTGGCACATATTCTAATAGTCTGACAGATAATGAAATGTGTGGGCAGACTGGCTTCCCAGCATGTTCAGCAAGAGTCCAACAACCTCAAAAAGAATTTCAAATGTGGAGTTATTTATGCCAATTTTTAATAAGCTTGGTCGGAGCTTTGCATAAACTTAAAAGCACATGAAGTGAGAAAGAAACTTTTTTTTAAATGAATGTATTAATATAGTTTTCATCATCGTGCTTTCTAGATATATCATGAAAAGTAAAAATTATGGATGGAATAGAAATCCTCATTAGGGACTGACTGTGAACACAGTTGGTCCACTGCCCTTCCTGCATCTGCAGCATCCTTCCTCCACAGCAATATGGCTGCATGCCCAGTGGCCCTGTATATTTTCCATTACACAAAGCTCACACGGGGCTGGGTGGCATGCCAGGTTAAGCCTCTCCCTCTTCCCATGGCCCTTGGATGGAGGATCACTGATATGCTTTAGCACAGTTGACAGAGGTGGGGGGGGGGGGGGGGGGCTTCAGGGGTCACTTGTTCCCAAACATCCATATCAGCCCTCCTGACTTCCTCTGGAACCGCGCCGAGTTCTGACCGGGAATCCTCACTTTGATCCTGGACTCTAATTAACAGTGGATTAGTGTGAGAGCAAAGAGGGGACCAACTGAGATACACGATACTGTTCATCTCGATATATCCAGGTTAGACAGGTAGATTTGAGTGTAACCACGGATCTGAGACACTGAAGGATGACGTTAATATCTTTTTCTATTTAGACCATAATGACAGTCACCTGTAGTTACATTCACCTCAGCACTTGACACAGGAAACAGGAAAATGAAGCCGTCTTAAAAGTGCATGCAAAACGACCAAAAGAGCTTTTCAGGTATTTTAATTAAAGACACAGGCTTAGCTCTCAGTTGGAACAGTCTCCAGTTTTTAAAGAGATATCATGCAGGAAACATTACGATACTTCCCACTGCTTGATAGTTTGTTTGTATGAGGTATATGTTGTTAATGGAAGATGGAAAGCAATGTAACCCAGAAAATAAGGCACCAAAGTAACTCTGAATATGGATCCAAATACAGATATTTTGCTGAAACAAACAAATACAGACACATATATTAAACAGTAGCTTTGTCTTCGATGTCAAATTCATTTTAGTTCATGGGCTGCAAACAGCCCAATTTGACCTAGAGTTGGCTGGACCAGTAAAACCATTGCATAACAACATATAAATATATATATAACTGCATTTTCAACAATATGTAAAAATTGGAGTTGGAATTGAAGTTAAAGTAAAATTGGCTGGATTGAACTCTTTGGCAGGCTGGTTTTGGCCCATCACGCCTGTGTTACACCCATAGTCCAATCTGTAATCTCCACCTGTAATGTGTCTATATGGGAGGCTCTTAAACTAATTTGAAATTGAAATATTTGTTATCAGTTTCCACATAAAATTACTGAACTTTATGTAAATCTATCGCTGTGTTTTAGTAAAAAATGAGCCTCCTTGGATCTTCAGTTCAGCCTTCCCTGGGAGAGAGCAACCTGGCCAGTGGCCCCCAGGTCATTTAAATTTGAGACCCCTTCTCCAAACCCACAGATCCTATCTTTGCAGTCACTGTGACCAAACAGAGAAAAGACAGGAACAAGAAAGAAAAGAAGCAGAGAGAAAGCATCTGTTGCCAAAATCCTTTTAAAAGAAAGATGAATGAACACAACTTTCTAGCCGTGTTTCAGAACGGTTTACTATTGGTGTGGCCAGCATGTTTAATTATAATATTTAGTTTCGCTTTATGATAAGTTTGAGAAACAGCAAAGTCTGAGAGTAAATCTACCAACATTTCCATCAAGATAAGTTAAAGAAAGGAACAAAAACAGACAGTTATCTGTAGAAAAGCACTTTCAGTTCTGGTATCAGCCTCAAGAAACTCATTCAGGCTCTGTGATCCCTGTCCCAGGACATGCCATCCACTGTATGCTGTTTGATCTCCAACATTAGAGCTTTTGTCGAATGTAAGCTAAAGCATGTGGTCATTAAATATGTCAGTAAAGGAATGTGAAGCAGATCTGGACTTCATTTTTACAGCAGATTTTTTACAATAACTCCCCCTTGCCCTTGACAGTAGGACACAGTATAGCTACAGTTTTCCTCTCAACCAACATGTATACCAATGTTCTTGTGTATTTCAGTCACATTCAGTTGTCCAGTCTTTGATCCCTCGCTTTTTTACAGCTGGGGAAATGGTCTTTGAAAGCACAACCATCCATCTGACGAGTGTGTATTCAGCAGGAGGGGTGTGAGTGTTGTGGGGGTTTGTTCAAGCTGATTGATGACTGTGTGAACTGCTAATCTGATCCCCGGTCAGCTCGAGCTGTGAAGGGTGTAAACGGTGTGGTCGTCAGAGCGGAGGACAGGATACGGTGATAAGGGAAAAGGAACCACTCCCTGCCTCGCTCGGTTTCCTGAGAAGAGCCTGGCTGTCTGCCACTGCAACCCCACCCCCAACATAACCTAAAACTTAAACCCTGAGTGGAGAGATGGCAGGACACAAGTATACAACTACTGCCATCAAAGTCAAAGACATCCACCAGTGGGTAGATTGCACTTAAATTCACTGAGTACTCATGCTCCCTAGAGGATGAATTCTTTTTATTTCAATAAGGTTGTGACCTTTTTGTCATTGCGGCCTCTGGGAGCAGCAGGTATGGATGTATTGAGGTGAAATCGATAAAGCGTCGGTGGTGGGGCTCCATTCATTCTTATGGAAGCTGCTCAACGAAGCTCACAAAGCCAAAAAGTTTGATTGTTGGCTTTAAAATTACCCAGATCTTCCGCATTGTGGGACCCACAAATCAAGCACATTAGAGATGCTAACTTCTAGTTTAGCCTTCCACCAACTTGAATGGGGATACAGTGATTTAATTGTGCGTCTCTTCTAGACTTTTCCTAATGTTACTGGACAGTAGTTTTAACAGTAGTTTGATAGTGTCATTTCATGGTTGCAACACCAAAAATTATCCAATGTTTTACAGCTGCTTCTTTCACAAGGGCGTTACTTCCAGGAATATTCCTGAGATTATAGTTTGATATAAATGCTTATAGCTTCAGCCAGCTACATCCATGAAAAGGGGCAGAAAACTGACCATAAAAGTGGAAAAATGTCCAGATGGGACGTGCAGGTTGCTTTACGCTGACTTACAGAAATAAATTCTCTTGAATTGACACATTTCTTCAGAAACTTCTTCCAGCAACATTCATGGCAATGGAATGGCTGTTTCGAAAGGGACGGATACACAATTTGCTACTGATGAGCAAAATAAACAAAATAACTGATAATGAGGCTACATTCCATCATGTTTTCATGTTAAATGTTTCAACTTTATATGTTCTTTAATATTATTTAAATTCCTTCTGCGCATTCCTGTGGTGTACGTCTGATCTGCAGAGTCCTTACTGTTTAAATAATCAACATATTGAACGTATTTATGACTTCAACATGACTCAGTGTTTACAACTTAATATGCTGAGCAGCTGTGTCAGTAAATGACGTTGAACACTCCAAACATCCAGAGAGAGCTCGGAGCATTCTGTACTGGGACTTGTTGCATAATCCTGACCTTTGTAAGCCCTTCTACTGTTGCTTTCTTTTATCTCTGTTTAAGCAGAACCAGACATCATCTCTATTTAATGTGAATCAAAGGTACTTTGAAGTTTTATAGAAACCTCTAACTGCCCTGCTCGTTTATTGTACCTGTTCCAATCTCTGGGTTGTTTCTGACCCCACTGAAGGGAGAATCGTGCTGCCGAGAGCCTCAAAGTCTGAGCAAAGCTGGTTTCCCTGTAAGAGGGAGGCGCCTCCCTATCGTTACTGTTTCTGGTCAGGAGTTCATGAAACTGACTGCCATGGGAGTAGAGTTGTGACAGTCAGGAAGGCGTGCAACACACCACCTTGTTCTTTGCGGAAGGAAAAAGGCCACACGTTTTCTACGTGTCAGCAGTCACACTCACCACATTTCCAGAATTCAAGTTGGTATTCTGGCGTGAAGCTCGCACTTCAAAGAGATTATATCTGTAATTAAACATTATTAAGGTCCATTTGATGTGCCATCAGTGAGATAAGAACAGATTCCTGAAAAAATGGCTGCAGAAAAGACAGTGAAGGTCAAATCTGCTTCAAAAGTTATCATGGTCTCACGACATGGTGTTTGGATTTGCTGTACATTTGTGTGTACAGACTGACTGAACAGGCGTAATTCACGCGTAGCCGAGCGTCGAGACGCTTCTGGGACGCGTCTGAAACGGACCAGTGGGGTTTGATACAGAATGGCCGCGTATTACTCGCGATGACGCTGACGGGCCCGGTGGATTTGGGGGGTAAGTCAAAAATGTTGACAAAAGTCCATAATTATGACATACTAAATCAAAATTCTGAGATAATATGTCACAATTTGGATTCACTAGCTTGCATATGCTTTACTTTAAAATTCATAATTTTGAATTAGGTGAGTCAGATATGTATAAATCATGACTTAAATCATTAACCTAATTTTTTTCCTCGTGAATATCATGCTGCAACCTCCGTGTCTGCTCAAACGTCCACTTGAGGCTGGATGCAGAACAAGTCAATCTTCATAAGCCCCCATGTTAAAATGTCTTAAAACTTCACAGCAGAAATAAACATGTAAACATGTATGAGGTAATGCTGTCTGATTCTACATCTCAGTCATGTGTTGTTTACAAAGAGGACATTACATTTTATCTCACATTTATCACCTCAGTATTGACTCAGTATTGATTTCCTCCTTTCGTCTCGACCATTTGAAGAGATAAGTGTTTTCACAATGAGACACATATCTTAGGTCAGCCACCTCAGGTCCACCAATGATCCACGTGTTTTAGTGATTTTAAGATTAGCCAGGAGGCGGCAGAAACAGGGCTGCCGAGACGGCCAGAGCCACCAGAGCTTCAGGTATGGTACATATCACGCATGGTGTACAACACACATCTGATGGTAAGGTAATGTAGTGAGAATATGCTCACTATAGCGTACACAACAGATATTGATTTGTTTATGTCGGTTAGGGTTATTGTACAGTCTGTAACTATTGTCTCAACTGAGCTGAGGTTGGTTGATCCTCATTTATTTTCCATGCCTGTCTGGGGATTAGCTCTTTTGCAGCTCAGTAAGGACTTTGTTACATCACCCAGACAGTGAACAGAATGTCACACATGGCAACCTTGTGGAGTTTCAGGTTCCTGTTGAAAGTCAAAACTCATGTGACGGTGGAAGATGCCACCTAAGCCAGTGCAGTGCAGAGAGAGCGGAGGGCTGGACCGGGAAACTCAGTTCTTTCCCACCCGTTAAGTAAACAAACCTCAGACAAAACAGAAGAGCTCGGGTCCTGCTCTGACTCTGCAGTGTCTGACTGTGCTCCAAAACAAACTCGAAGGGAGTAAAGTTTGAAACACTACACACATTTGAAGGTTGGTTTTTTATTGCACATTTATTGAGAAACACCAGACATAAACAGATGGAATACAAGGTCACAAGGTATGGGCTGAACTACTGCCTACACTGTATACACAGACACATATATTTAAATGTATACATAATGTATGCATACATACATTTCATTAAAAGGTTACAAAGCAAAACTTTAAACCTGCAATAACTGATTTTCTGGCACTTGAACAATAAACACAACACTGACTTAATATCACTGTATAAAGGTGTAACTTGTTAGCTAACAGTTGTGAACAACAAAACCAAATCAAAAAGACAAAAGACGTGAAGAATCTGTGCTCCTGATCTGTTATGATTAACATGTAATCATATTTACGGTTTAATTACTGTATATGCATGTTTCATTTAGAGGTTTTATGGTTATTATGCATCAGATTAATACATCCCAAGTTAATAAAAAGTGTTATTACTATAGAAGAAAGGATTTACTTTATTGATCCTTCATTGTTTCACTCCAGTTTTACATGTATAGACCAGAAATACAACCACACACACATAAAGGGCTTATGGACATGCAAATGTGGAGTGATGGGCAGCCTTGTAGTGGCGCCCTGGGAGCAGTTAGCCTTTGCCCTTGCTCAAGGACACCTCTCCAGCTACCAGTCCACGCTGCTGGACGACTTCAATCAGCAAGTCCATAGCCTATAGACTGAGCTACCTTATGATTATTGTTCATGTTATTGAAGATCATTCTGTCATTTACACTTACATGACTTTTCACAGCCTGCAACAGAGCATGAATTATCCTAAATTGTTTGAGCGAAAACTCATTTTAAAAGAGGAACGTGGCACCAAAGAAGAAAACAAATGACAAAATTTGGTTTTACACCTCAGAACTACTTTTCTCAGGATGCTTGAGATATATTTATTTTTTGAGAGCAAAGACACAACACACTGTAACTCTAAGGTGCTTTCCTGCAGTGACGGATAAACTGTCTCAATAAATGAAATCATATGTTAGATTTAATTATTCAGGCACATACGGTTGTTTTCGCTTCCAGTGTTCTGCTCCATGCAGGTTGCTTCACCCCAGCCCTCGCCCTTGTTTTTCTAAAACACACTGTCACTGAGGCAGAGTCTAATTAGAAGCAGCCCAATAAAATTCCAGCTGTCATTTGTTCACGCATCTGTAATCCTTCCAAACTCTTACGTAACTTGGCCCGCGTTCTGCACAGATGCTGGAACTAGTTTCGGTCTTTGTCCACCACGCGGATCCTCCTCATCCCATGTTTCCACCAACCTTACATAATCTTTATTTATCGCTGCCCCGTTCCCCCGTCTGAATATTTCAGCGGAAAATGACAGGTTGAAGAAGGCACTCTGCTTCAAGTGCTGTTTAATCTCCCACTTCCCTCCTCAACCAATAGTTCATCTCGTGCCGCTGACTGTATAGATGCTGCCTCCAAGTCTGCTCAGCAACAGTGAAGCGTGGCATGATAATCGGGGCAGATGGGCTTTTTCTTTCACTCTGTGGCTGACACACTTCTGCACTCACTGCATGACATACTGGGGCTCGGGAGGCACAGTGGAAATTATTCATATACTGTTATGAAGGATAAATGGCTGTATGCTGCTTTTGTTGGCAAAGCCCTGGCTCGCTCAGAGCTCTACGGCAGGGCGGCGGGTTTGAGGAAAGGGGGGGCAGGGCTAACAGGGAGTCACCACTTGATACTTCATTAGCACCTCTGACTGACATGCTGAGAGGGGCTGGGATCTAAAATCCCCTGGAGCGGGCTCAACCGTTTGTATAGACTGATGTGTCGCCCCGGCCCCCCTTTCAAGGATGTGACAAATAAAACACACCTGGAACAGCTTACACACTCGCTAATGTTTGTTTGATCTGATTGGCTCTGATGTGTGTCTTCTCTCAGGTCCTCCGAATCAGGCGTGTTGTCTTTTTTTTAAAAGGCTGAGGTTGCAGGTGAGACAACCTCTGCTTGGTGTGCAAACCTTTCTGCCAGGCAGTGCTGAGACCAATATATGAAAGAGTATTCCACTGACTCCAGCACTGCACTCCTATAACAATGTCAGGCTGTGATAATCAGTAAAAACAAATGATTCAAGGTTGATGCAGCAGAACCAGAGATATCTTTGTTGACAAAATCTGGCATCTTTATTATGCACAGTTTCTGAAATACCTTGCATTGGCTTACTGACGTAATAGGTCAGTAATATACAGTATTTCAACTTCTCCTACAACGACACTGTTTTGGACCTTCCTCTATGCAACTTGATATCCCACCAGAAGCTTTCCAGAAGTTCAGTTTTGCTCGCCAGACTTTGTCAACTTGCTCAGATTTGGTCATTTTTCATTGGGTTATGTGCATCTACCATGAGTAAATATGCTGTGTAGTTAAATGTGTTCTAAAATTCAGTGTATTGTTGATATCTTTTTCATGCGTCCATTAGAGTCAGCTGCATTCGGTAATTATTTTGAAGTTACAGGGTTGCGTGTTACTGTAACTGCCAGCAGAAACCCCTTCCTTCGAGCACAGTGTCCTCATCCAGCCAAAATATTATTCCTCACAGATTTCTTATTGTCCAGGATGTGAGATCTGGCCCGTCAGTGCCAAGAACACTTGGATAGACTGCAGGCCTATCTTACTGGAACACAGCTGCCTCCTGTTGGAGCTGCTTCAACCATTTATACCACCATTACCACACAGTGGATCACACACTGCTGGTAATCTGCCTGCTGCAGACACACAGTCACACATTTCCAGCTTCCTCAGTCTGACCAGCATGCATGATTATTATCACGAGTTTAATGCTGCCCTCGTCCTTAGCTTCGTTTTCCATGCATGGTATGGCCAGGTACTTCTATAAATTTTGTTTTTCACAGCAGATAGTCCCCTTCAACGTAGGCAGGATTCTTAGCTGATCATCATAGAGATGGCGTGACGTCATCTTCAACTCATCACAAACACATGAACAATGGCTCGATTCTCCCTGACCAGTGGCCCACAGTGTTTTCGCTCCACCTTTTAGTATCAGGTGGGCTCGCAAAGTATCAGGTACTGTTCACAACCTTTCCAGATGGAAAACCACAAATGAACTCTTCAAAGCAAGTCCGGTCAAGCCGAGCTGTACCATGCAGTAGAACTGAGGTGTTGAACCTTGAATTAAGATTGCCTTTCGAGTTGTCGAGTGTCAAAACTTTTATACATCCTTACCTGTAATCATAGATATTACAATATATTTCCCATGTTCATGCCTAGAAGAATATTATAAAATGTTTTCAGACACCCCTTATGTGCACCATACTATTTATTAATCCTGAAGTCTCGTCTACCTGCTTCACTCCCATCATTGTCCTCATTAAGTCTATGCTCACCTGCATCACGCAAACCAGTGGAGATGCTGAAGGTTAATGTAAGTGTGTGTTTAACACTTTCCTTTCTTATCTTCAGACTTTCTGAATAAGATTATGCCAAGTGTCTACAGATGAATGCTAATGTTAGCTATCTGTAGTTAGTTTATAACTTTTGTCAACTTTTGAGTCTATAAACTGAGTGCCCCTGTTGTCAGGTGCTGAAAACCAAAGAATCCTAGAAAGTATCTGAAATTATTTATAAATTTATATTCCAGGTCAAAGTATCGTACATTCAAAGTTCAAAGATCAAGTTGGCTTCAATGGACTACAGTACTATAAACGTAACAAAACATGACAATAAACACGTTAAATGATATATGATATTGAAACCAAACGAAACATGTGAAACGTTACAAAGAGGGAAACAAACGGTGACACTATAGTACAAATGTGACAAGTACCGTACACCTGTTCAGCCCTGAGCCCACTGGTTCCTACTGAAAACACCAGTTCACAAATATAGTTTAATTTTTTAAAAATCAATAGTATTTTCCTAAAACACTGACCACTGTAGTCTTTATTATATGATACTCAAACAGGAGAAAATAGTTCATTAGTTGGGGACTACTTTAAGTGGCAGATTAATCCACATTTGGCACTCTATTGAGTATTTTGGCCAGCAGGTCATTGTACGTGGGATTGAGTCAAAATACAGTGTGTGTGTCCACGGCAATGAAAGATTGATTATGATGTGTTTTTAATGGTTATAATTATAGTTATAATTCATCAACACCGCCCTGAATATGAAGCCAACACGTACAAATGACTTTGTTTATTATTACTACACATAGCAGCAGTGGTAACAGCGGTATCTGGATTTTTGTGAGCCATGGTGCTATTAAATAATCAGAAATAAATGAATGAATTACCTTGGGTTCACATATTTGTGTATTTGTCCTGTCAATAAATCCTTGAAACCCCACACTGGTAGTTATAATGTCCCTCATTTTAAAGCAAATATTGACAGGCTGAATTATGCTAACCACTTAAGTCCTTGTGAATCCCCAGCCTCCATAGGAAGCCCCCTTCCCCCTGGTGTCATTGTTTCTTCCCGTCCTGCAGGACCACCACACTGATTTTAATGACCTTAGTGTGAGGAGAACAATGGCTGGGAGGGATGGGTTTTCCTTCGGAAAGAGGGAGGAGGACACAAGGAGGATAGCTTTTAGTTCAAAGTACAATACAACTTCTTTAAAGACAGACTTTAGATAATTATTCTATTTTGACCAACAAACTCAAGGTTTGTTTTTCTTTTACCAATTGTATTCACACGAACCTGCAAGCCTACAGCAGCAGAAGCGTGGGTTTATGAGTTAACGCTGACTGATGCTACATCTCAGTCATGTGCTGTTTACAAGGAGTGTATTACACATGTATTACACATCATTCTGACTCATTGCAGTTTATTGATTTACTCCCTTGTCTCCATATTTCATATCATCTATTTGAAGAGATAAGTGTTTTCACAAAGAGACACGTAGGTCAGCTGTGTGGAAATAAACATGTGTTGACAACTGTCCTGAGTCTGAATGTTTGTTTAACTCACCCGTGCAAATTATATTAACGCTTAAAGTTATGCATAATTAACAGTGTGGTCACTTTGATTGACAGGTACCGTTGCAGGTGGCTTGTTTGAGCACTCAGGTGTCATTGAGCCCGCCTCTGCTCCGCTGACGATCCAATATGTCTTTGCCAATTTCTTTAAAATCAATAAAAATCTTTTTAAAAACAATATTTTGTGTCAAATTAATGATCTCCTTAACGAGCAGCATGATAGTAGGAAGTAGTAGTGGGTTCGTCCCCATGAGTACACATACTGTATTACACAATTCAATTATGAGTCAACAGAACAAAATTTAAACTATTGCCAACATCAAGTAGTCAACATTTACTAGAAATTCTGTTGGATAATCAAACCCAGACAGAAAATAAGCAAACACGGATTCTGTAAAAGGATCATGTGGATTCGGAAGCTGTAGTTTATTTGGTATAATCTTTTCAAAATCTGAATTTCAGAACATTTATGAACAACTTCGCAGTGCGAAAAAGGAAGAAAGAACCACTACAAAATGGGTTTTTGGACTGAGATTGCCTTAAAAACTTAATTTTGGCCTCAAAGTTGCAAAGAAACATCGTGAACGTGGTTTAAAGAGCCGTTCATTCAATCATTCAGAGGATCTCCTGCTCCTAAAGTCCTGAGTTTAACTGGGCTCTCCATGCCCCTACAGGAAACAGATAGCAGCACACTGTGACCAGTGATAAGAACATATCCACCCTTCTTCTGAAGTGTGTGAGAGCATGTGTGTGTGTGTTTGATCTTTTTTTGCTGAACTCTTTACAGTGACATTCTCATGACTCTAAGGCAGGGGTCATCAACTATACATTTGTCCAAGCGACAGAACATTTCTGCACCGACACTGTAGGGGCCAGACTTTCAAATTAAAAGACAAAACTAATTATTTTTAGGCTTAATTTGCCTATTATTACGTAATATTTTCACTTTCTTACTAGCCTATATCGGAATGAGTTTACAAAATTCTCTAGTCACCAGTTGATGGTCTTTGCCATTGTCAGGTATTCCTGATTGCATACAGTGTATTTATTCTGGGTAAATTCCAGTCCGTAACGCAAACTACTGTGCACGAGTGTGATGGCATCTCCAGTGAGAGCAAAATATATACTGTCAGCCCGTTCTCACTCCCAGCTCATCAAGTACTGCTGGTTTGTCAGGACACTGTAGGTACTGTAGGTGCCCATGCCATCCATCCATTGGGTGGAAACTAGCACAGGACTGTGTGAAACCAAAAGCAAAACTTGAACTAACATACTCCAGTGACATCACGTATCTATCGTAGGCCTGATTTGTAACATTCACTAGCCTAATATTTGTTAAGGATAAAATTTATAAGATATCAATGAATTTATGTCCATTTGCCTTTCATCACATGTAATTTGCTGGTTCGATGTGTGTACTGTCTGGTGTTTTATATTTGTGTGACTCATATGTGTTTACAATGAGCTTATGAAGATTTGGCACCATAATTAGTTACATATGAAACTGTGTTCTTCTAACAGACTCAGTCAAAGTGTCTTATGGGAACTCAGAGAGAGTTTTACAGAGTATAAAGTGTTCCTTTACTTGGATCACCTTTGAGTGTTAAAAACAACTTCTCTCCTTACCACCCACTGGATAATGACATAATTGCCACGTCTAGCCTCAGCAATAAATCCTGCTTGTTTTTCTAATTTGTGTTTTTGATGGAACGTCTCTCCTGACTGACTGGCTGATGTTTCTGAGGTGATGCCTGTAAAAAAAATAAAAATAAAAAAAAAGCCAAAGAACATTCCTCCGTGCAGCAGAAGATTACAACCCGTATTTACTCAATATTACAACATCAAGAGCCCCACCTGAGAAGGGCAAATCCTCTTACAAGTTATTCAAAGAATGCATACAAAAGCTCCAACATAATCAGCTGAAAATACTGCCACAACACATGTTCACAGATGCAAAAACAGAGTTATTTTTACTCACTGGCCCATGGCATTCTGTCCTGAGTCGTGAGTGTACTGAGTGTGTGTGTGTGTGTGTGTGTGTGCATGGGTGTGAGTGTGTAGCTGAAATGAGAGCCAGTGTAGCAGTTGAACCCTCTGGCTTGTGACAGATCTCTTCAGCTCTTTTTGGGCTTGCATCTGATCTACACTTGTCCTCCCTGAGACACATGCAGTCAAAATTAACTTCATACTCCGGAAATGTACTTTTTATTATTACCGCCCAGACTCCACGGGGAATACTATGCCATATGCTAATGAGGTGTGTTTGAAAAGCTCACAAAAAATAAAGCAGGTGGACCTTTAGTTTAAATTATTTTGGTGCACGTACAGATCCCAAAATCAAGAATAGAATTCCATGTTCAAGAAATCAAATGGGCAGGCTGCCATAACATTTATTGGAAACATGACGCTCCCACAGGATGAATTATTTCCATTTTGGACACAGTTTAAGGAACAGTTGGACATTCTGGGAAACATGTTTATTTATTTCTGACAGACTGAGAATGGTATCAATCCTCTCATCTAACTCTGTGTCTGCTAAATATGAAGCAACAGCAAGCAGCTAGTTAGTTTAACTTAGCTTCAGAGGTGTTGCTAATTGGATTTTGTTGCCATTGAACAGAGTTAGGTTAGCTATTTCCCTCTTTTCCCCGTCTTTATGCTACGGAGAGTGGCATCAATCTTCTCTCTTTTCCCCACATTTCCCAAAATGTCAGACTAAGCTTTTTAAAATTGCCAATTTCAGGTCAAATTATTAAATGTTCATGTTGCAGACATTTGTTTTTGCACTATTTCTGCATAATACAGTCCTTAAATCTGAATATTTTTGAGGAAATAAGTTTACTTGCTTCCTTTCTGAGAGGGAGGTGAGAAGATGGATAGCAGATACATGTCTGTGTCTTGCTAGCATGAGCACTGAGAGCACGAGGCTCTGTCAAATGTTCAAAAATACACGCAGTAAAAGGAGTTCCAGCAGTTCAAGCAGTGTTTTTTAACAAACAGGATAGAACATGTTATCACTGAGCTTTAGTTTGGACAGATCCAGGTTAGCTGTTTCCACCTGCTTCCAGTCTAAACTAGATCCTGACTCCAAGCTTCATAATTAACGCCCACATTTCAGAGTGGTATCCATCTTCTCATCTCACTCTCATAAAGGAAGCAAATACCGTATTTCTCAAAATGTTGATTCCTTCAACATCCACAAGTCGTGCTTGCAGTGCTTTGACTGTGTGCTACACAAGAGGTTATTTTAGCTTACTGAAATGATCTCTCTTGGCTCATAACTTATGTTTTTTATATTTCTGTGTGAGAGTTTCATATCATGGAGCGTGACCTAAAGCAGTCCTCTAGAACAAATATTAAAGATGTGTAGATGTCTGCACAGTAGATGAATTTCCTTGTCTAGTCTGAGACGTGTTGAAATAGAAACTAGACGTGTGTGTCTGTGTATGTGTGGGGGTGCTACTTCTATTTCTTGGTGATATTTATAGAGGAGCTGTTCTGGGTTTTACTGGGAACCTTTTCTATAGTCCTTCTGGGATTCCTCTGGTTGTCCCTGTCAAGTTAGCAGACTCTTTTCTGGTCTTAACATGATTATTTATTCCAAAATCTAACTAGTAAGTTTTAAATGTACCTCGCTGTGGACTGAAGTCATGAACAGACTAACCACAGACATGATCAGGCCCTGCCTCTATCAGTTTGAGGGGTGAATAATCGTTTTCTGCATGGAGCACTCATTTATTGGTCGATTTATTTCACTATGGTTACATGCGAATTTCCTTAATTGATGTTTAAAAAAAATCTAGGACAGCAACAATATATACCAATACAAAAGAAGCTGTTAAACTTTTCATTTTAAGGGGAAACATGCTGAGACTAACACTGGCTGTTTTGTTCTGACAACCACTTTCTGACTACCAGGCAGGCCAGGCTGAATGGCTTTTAGTTTTGCCTTTTGCCGTTTTAAGCTTTGGATGTCAATAATGTATTAAAAAATACTTCAGAGCTTTCTGCTAACTCAGTGGTACTTCTGTAAAGCATTGTGTCGAGACAATAAGTTAGCGTTCCTTTTATCCTGTCAAGAGCTTACACTGCAGTTTCTTCTCCTTTGACGGGGTACATATATGGTTCTGCAAAAGCTCCTCGGAAACACTTTGAGAAATCATGATATGTTGATGACAGTTTGACATGTAAAACCTTCCCCGTGTAGATTTCTCACATCTATGATTAAATCAGTACTTTCCTTTATGTATAATTTTGTTTCAGTGAAGAGACGCTGAAGTTTCCTGGACTGCTTCCAATCTAATAAGTGATTATAATGTGATTTAATCCTCTCACTAATGCTATCATTGAAATACATGGGGCCTCATTGGCAATCAGCACGTCTCTCTGAGGCAGAAGAGACAATGACATACAAATTAAGAAATGAGGTGACGGCCTATTATCTCCAATCTTTAACTGTGCCATCCTTTAATAGATCAAACAGAGTGGTGAATATAAACTGTCCTTGTTAATAGAAGGAAGAAACTAAGAGGAGATGTGTACTTTTTCAAATCATACAGGATGTTTCATGTGTGTGAAAAATCTGGATAAACAAAACTTGTTTGTTGTTTGTGAATTTAGTCCAGACAGAGATATTTTCATATCTCTAGAAATATTGGATGGATTTCCATGGAGTTCATGGTCCCCAGGGGATGATCCTAAAATTGTCCTTGACCATGAGGTTGCCAGTTTTGGTTTTCAGTGAAATATTAACCGTTTAACTTGAATTGTTTGATGTATTTCCATGAAACTTGGTACAGATATTCAATGTTCCCAGAGGTAAAAAAAAAATGAAATGATTGGGCACTAAAAGCAACAATGCTGCCTAAAAATCTGACATATTTTTATTATTATTGCTGTTGTGCATTCCTTTCTCTCTCCCTCTTTAAACTGAACTGGTCGCACAATAGCCGTCCACCATGAGCCGGGTTCTGCTCGAGGTTTCTGCCTCTTAAAGGAAGAATTTCCTTGCCACTGTTGCCAAGTGACTACCAAGGGAGTACGAGCTAGACCTGCTCTGTTCTGTTATGATTTGGCGCTATATAAGTATATAAGTCTTACGATCTGTTTCAATGATCAGGGAGTGGCATGAAGACATTTTTAGACATTCATTTTTGCTATTCTACAATCATACTGCAGCTGATATATACTGCAGACCTTTGCTCTAACCTCATTTAAACACACTATGTCAATAATATCTCTCGTGAATGTCAAAGGCATGTCTTGAAATTAAATAAACTCATACAGTCGGCCCTCCTAAAGAACACCACATGACTGTTGTGTTATTATTATTGTCTGCTATCATTTTCTGACTTTAATTTCTGTGTGTTTGTTTTGAGCCTCCACAGCTGGTGTGAGAGGAGCTGACCGGATGGACGCTGGAACATAATGGCCTGGCTGTTCACCAAAAGTAAAAGAGTTTGAATGAAAGGAAAGAGGCTGTTGCAAAGACAGGAAACCAATCAGTCTGGAGGAAACACACTGCAATGTTATCCTTGTTCTTTGCAGAGACTTAGGGATAACATTACACAGTGTTTGTGGTCGTACTTGTATATTTTATTGTACTCCTTACAGTTAAGTCCTAAATCATTATGCCCATTATCTTACACGTTGGTGCTGCCGGAGAGATTTAGTTATTTTGTGGTTTTATGTGTTTCACACCATTAAAGACAAATAGTATTGTTCAAAGTTGAGCTATGTGGGTCAACCCTACCACGGCGACACACATATTGTACACATTCAACATAAACATAGCGTCCAGAGGTGGAGTCTGTTGTCCTTTGACTGTATGACAGTTAGAAAGACTTCAGGACTTGAAAAGACCATTAGGAGAGTTGTCTTTTAGTGATCTACTAAAGGTTGCTTTTCTACCTTGAACTATTAATATTATGTGTTTAAAAGTTACATTTTGTTTTGAAAGTATTGCTGAAGGAACGATTGTGGAATGGCCAGAATGGAAATGGTTTATCCTCTGGGGAGCATGAATGTACTTGTTCGCCAACACAACTTTAAAAAACCATTGCAGACAGACAGTCTGAGGCATCCACCTCTACTATAAACTGTCCAGAGGGATTAGAGAGTGTGAGTATGGGAGCTTCAGCTCAACAAAAACCTTGTCTGCAACCCGGGAACACATAAAGAAGGACTTCTGGGAGGTGGGGAGCTGCTAGTGAGTTGTAGTTCTGGTTGAATATGCTGTAGAAATCAGCAAGAACTCAGGAAATGCTGAAGCTACAGGGAAGAAGCATGGTAAAGCAAGAAGAGTGGAATGATGCCGGCAGCTTAATTTATTTCTAATTAGTAAATTTGTCTATTTTTCGCATTGTTCAGCATTTATTTGTTGACAAAACATGTAATTTATTTTGTCGTAGTTCTCTCTCGTGTTGGTTTTGTTTTTAAGATCGTCAAAAAATATTTTTTGTCATACTTTTCATTGACAAAATTAAAAATGTTGGCAGTCTGATGGCCAACAGTTTGGGTGCATGATAGTGTCACATCAGGAAAGCTCAAGAGGTCTGGGGACCATGATTATCCATGGCAATGTGGCTCATAATAGTTTAGACATCTTACTCCGGACCTAAACAAAAAAGTCATCTCATTTTTTAATTATTTTCCTGTCATTTTTTTAAAAAGATGTCTGAACAACTACTAGCCACATTGCAATAAAATACACAATGGATAATCTTGGTCCCAAGAGGATCATAAATCTGCTGACATGTTTACTTTCTGTTTTCTTAGCTGTAATCTGTACACCACAAAGCATGTCTTAATAATGTATTAGCAGCTGTCTTCCTGTTCAGCCTGGATGAGGTCTAGACACAACACAAGTAGACACAGCCTCCAGGGAAGTTTCTTATACAACCATCTAGTTTCAAGCACAGCTACACCCAACTACCACTGCCTAGGGGCTGACTGGAGTGTGTGTGTGTGTGTGTGTGTGTGTGTGTATGTGTGTGTGTGTTAGAGAGGGAATGAGAGATAGAGATTGTCAGCATGTGCATGCTAGTGTACATGCTGGTACAGCACAAGTTAAGACGAGGTGAGGAGAAACACTGAACTCTGCAGAATGAAAAAAATCCTCTGCTGTCAAAACAAATACTTCGTTCGGGCTTTGTCGGCTGACACCCGTCGTCTCTACAGGACCCACCCAGTCTGCGATGATGGCGGGGGGGCAGGACTCACTCCGCCAGTGTTGGATTCCTGTGAAGGTCATGCAGAAGACACCACTGGAGTATAAATCAGGTCAAAGCCTCCAATCGCAGCCTGCAGGAGAGCATGTGGTTAGTGGAACACAGCAGGCAGTAGGAGATGAGATTGGTCTCTCTCTGATGTGTGAAAAGAAGCTCAAATGTAAACCTTCAGCTACTGCACCGATATATTAGGCCAGTATTGGCCTGGAAACTTATCTGTCCCTAACAGTTTCTACCTATGGAGGCCAACAGCAGCTGTGGCTGCAAATGTTTTCTTCCCTTCCTTTCAAAATTTCTTTTCAAAATGACTTCTTTTACTCATTTTGAGGTGCTTTTATTTACTTTCATAATAATTAAATTATCAGCTGTCTAATCATTTTAAAGGTACAAATACAAGTCAAGTTTGCAGTCATAAGATAGAGAGCCATTCATTTTGCGTGGGAATGTTACAATCAGTATCTGTGAGAACACACTAAATCTAAAGGAGCATAAAGTTCTTTTTATTTTGGAACTCATACTCTGTCGGCAG
Organism: Argyrosomus regius; assembly: GCA_946959425.1. Taxonomy (NCBI): domain Eukaryota; kingdom Metazoa; phylum Chordata; class Actinopteri; family Sciaenidae; genus Argyrosomus; species Argyrosomus regius. Next base: position 6,596,136 of record OX336899.1, on the reverse strand, counting down.
GTCTTCGCAACAATATAACATCAACATAAATCATGATCAAGATGAACAACAAATAAAAGAACTAAACTAAACTAGAACTAAAGGTCATAAAAACAACATTTTACTGAGGTTGAATAAAATATTGTTGAATATGACAAAAGAAACTTGGATTTGAATGAACTTGAACTTCTTATTTGAGTCATTTTTGTACTTTTGCTGTCCTGATCCTGTGATCCTGATCCAGAAAATATTGTTTATCGTCTGTAGATAACACTATAATCAAATCCAGATCTAGTGTTCCTACTCAGATCTTGAAAATCTATTCAGTGTTTTTCGCTTATTGCTGTTTTGCACAGTTTCTGAAGCTTGTTTCTGAAGAAATAGAATTTATTGCTCTTGAATGCACCACAAATCACCTTCAGTGTCTCGCTGTCACACTGCCCAATCCAAATACTGCGAGAGCAACAGAGATGAAAAGGCGAATGCATCGCTGTCAAAGTTTGTCTGTGGTGTAATCCAGATACATTTCCTCATCGACTCATCGAGTCTATATCAAAGCATGTATCGGAGTTCATTAATTAGCAGAGGTTTACTGTGAGAATTAAAATCCTGGTTGGTTATTAATTAGTTAATTAATTAGTTTGTTACTCAGGACAATCTAAAGTCATCATTTTATGCATTTCTTTAAACACATTTGAAATTTACAGTCCCCCTCAGCTCAGAATAAAACATCTGCATGTCCCTCTTGCCTGTGTAAGTTCTCAGAAACCAGCATGACGCTTAAGACATGGGGGATCAATGGATAAAACTATCTACACATGATTAATGATGTGGACGGCTGCACTGATGGAACATAATTCCTATAATATTGGAAATTATATGTTCAAATTTCTGAGTGGGCAGGATTGTGATGCAGCTGCAGAGAGTTTTTTAAATAGGCTGTGTGAGTCTGAACATGTTTTAACAGCATTTTACTGACTGTGTTTAAATTTACTGCATTTGTTGAAGTAGCTCCAATAAAGCCACTCAATACAGAGTGATAGGAGTGCCACCAAGTAATAAATCAATAATAAATCTGCAAAAATGTGAACAGAGAAATAAATAAAAGAATGAATAAATGTGGAATTATTTCATCTTTGAACACAGGCACACATGAGATCAAAAAAAGTTTCCCTCCAGCACGATATCTGTCAAACCTCACTCTGACCTTCAGCCTCGTGTCTGGCAGGCCGACGATGTTACAGTATCCTGTAAACTGTTCAAGAACTCTCAGTGTGAGCCTGCTGGTGTTGGTGCAATATGTGTTAGACATAGAATGACTTCAGTGTATTATTACTGTATGGCCCGTGCGTGCTAAATCTATCATGGACAGTAAAGGAGTTAAAATATGCCTGGAATTAATCAGCAGCTTGTTGACAGGTCACATGCAGCAGAGCACTGACAGCAGCAGTGAAACATCGCCAACAAGACACACACGTGTTATTAATAGCAATGACAGCACAGATTCAGTCAGCACCGGGTTGTGGACAAAACAAGACATATGAGGATGTCACCTTGGGCTTTGGCAGACTGTGATCAACATTTTTTACAATTGTCTAACGTTTTATGGACTACACAACTAAGAGACTAATCGAGAACATTATCAGCAAATTAATCAATAATGAAAATAATCATTACTTGCAGCCCAAAGAATTATAATTCCTTACTCTGAATGAACTTTTTTAAATATATAAGCTATATATAAAAAACAACGACAACAACAATATACATATATTTTTTTGGCCACTTTTGGCCAGCAGAACAACATTTAACCAAAACACTGACACTGACAGTGACATGTATCAGGGTTCTTTTCACTGAGAGTAGTCAGGCTGACCCAAAACAATAAAATAATGGAATCTAAAACCAAAACAATGAGCTGAAAGATGCTAAAATGTCAACAGCAAAATTGGTTATACTTTTCTGTGGGATAGTCACTAGTGACCCTTTTCACTAGTCATTTTTTTAGTTTTCTGTTCGCCCTAAGTTTACTTCGATCATGGATCACCACGATCATTTATTGGCATGAAGATTTTCAACTGATACAGTCCTGTAGTAGCTAAACCTTTATTTCAAAACACTACATCAGGAGAACATGGATGAACAAATACTGGTGTAAGCTTTAAGACAAATGTGGAGGCTGAAGAAGGTGTTTTTTTTTTCTTTCTTAGAAGGGTTTTGTGACTTGATTTGGCATTGCTAAATCAAAGGTAAAACAAGTAAGGAAAAGAGATTCAGGATAAGGATATGGGCATTCATCATGGGCATTGTATGTTGTTTTGATGATGTCATATCTAACAATGAGATATTTTGTAGCACAATGATTAGAGTACAGCAAAAGAGGATGGTGAGGACGATAAATGATTCTTGGGTTACATAAAGGCCATCTGGAATGTCTAGAAAAACATTAGCATTACCCTTTGTCTCTGCTCAGGAGACAGCAAGACATTTTCAAAACAGCATGTCATGACTCAGACTGTCTTATTATCTAAATATCAAGGTTCATTTAATGGGGGGGAAACAGCCAGCAGTCTGCATCTACACAATCAAGCTGGTATCAAGCCAAATCGTGTAGACCAGTTGTTCCATGGTGGCTGCGTCACATTTTCAACACAAGTACAGCGTCCTTTCAAAATAAAGCCTGCTGCAGTTTGGTTGGATTTAGGCACCAAAGCTACTTGGTTAGGTTTAGGAAAAGATAGTCAAATAAAAAAAATAAGTCAATGGTAATTTTTGGTTTCCAAAAACACCAACAACAGGTTTCCTAGGTGAAAGTCCTGTGTTTGTTTGACCCATCCAACCACCCCAGCCTACGTCCACATGCTGACTTTGTCGCTCTTTATACTACGCTTGTCTGTTGCCCCCATCCCGTACTGCCTTCATACACATGTGTAGTTTTCACATCTAGTTGAGTCAAAAGTGACACTGACATGGTACGCTAGTGGGTCAGTAGGTCAATAACACACTGGTGTGAGACTGAGTCGGCATGATATGCACCTATGAACCTTTTCTGGTAAGAATTACATTCACAGATTGTTTTGTCAAAGATTACAGACAAAATGTTTGAACATACAGATATACTGAGTGAGCAACAGTCTCACTTCGATAAATGTACATAATAGCTCTGAAGAAGCATTTTTCTGAAATTAATTTCATGTTGGAGAGGCTTGTGGGTTTTTCCATAGCTGATAACATTGCCCAGTGAATGCAGTTTTGGTGTCTAGCAGTTTATTACTGGACTAAATATTGTCTTGGAGTGTTTTAGATTAGAACCTTTTTTTCCAGCTGTATTTCAGCGGCCATATTCTTGACACGATATGTCTTGGCAAGACCAGTGCAGTAAAATCCTTTCGTCCATAATTGTGTTATTGTCTTGGGTTAAAAGTAAGATGCCACTCTTTGTTTATCAAGACTGTGCTCATGCGTCACAGCTAGGATGGTATCCTTCATGTTGGGGTTGTTTGGACTGATGTTTTGCAGATGGCAGATGTTTCTAATGTTTCTAAGCATGACATCATCCAAACAATCGCAATTTTTTGTGCGCCTGGGAATGATCACTGCACAGAAATAAGTCAGCGATAAGACTTCTCTGTTGTCTGGTGTTGTCAGATAGTACAGGCTGTAGTTTAGGGGAGATATCTGGGTGGTGGTGGTGGTGGTGGTGGTGCTGGTGGTGGCTCTCAGGAGGCAGGACGCAGCGGGAGATCTTATGTCAGGTGTTTAGAAGGAAAGCTGTGCGCCCCACTGTGTGCTCCTCCACCTGCTCTGACGGTTAAAGCAGACAGAGATTTATCTCCGTTCAGCTGTTGCTCACCAGGAGAGGAGTGACTATACTGCTGCTTAACTCCCCCTCCTCACCCATACCCCCCAACAGCACTTCCCCAAGAGAGACACTACAAGTAGGTCAGATGTGTTTACATGCTTCATGTTCTCCTCTGATACAATATGCTGTTTGGCATTTTAAGCACATTGTTACTGTCACATAACTGACAGACCCTGATGGAGTCGATCACTGTTCTCTGTAGCGATGAGGGTAGCGTCAGCTGTCCTGAATCTGAAGGTCTTTGTTTTGATGTTTTTACTTCTCAAAATTAATGTGGCAGTGATTTATTCCAAGAAATTATGCATGGAGTCTCTTTGAACACTTGCAATGACTGCACATAGTGTACAGTAAGGACATGTTGTGTGTGTGGATATCATACTTGTAGCTATGACCTTGGTTGCCCCAACTATAACCACATAAGGTCAAAGCTGAATGAAAGAATACCAGTTTCCTAACTGATTATATCCACCTGTCTACTCTCCCTTATGGTCTAGTGGTTGGGATTTGGTGCTCTCACCCCTGTGGCCCGTGTTCAATTCCCGGTCAGGGAACAGTGTTTTGGGGCGGCAATAGCTCAGTCTGTAGGCATTAAGCTAGGGAACCGGAGGGTTGCCGGTTCAAGTCCAGCATGGACGAAGCTTTGCAGAGTGATAGATGGAGAGGTGCCACTTCACCTCCGCCCTTGAGCAAAGTACCAAACCCCTAACTGCTCCAAGGATGCTGCTATGTGTGGCTGCCCATCACTCCACCTCTCTCCACATTTGCATGTCTATGAGCCCTTTGTGTGTGTGGTTGTATCTCGGGCCGATGCATGTAAGTGAAAAAAGAATTTCCCCTCGAGGGATCAATAAAGTTTCTATTCTATTCTCTCTATAACTGCTTATCGGGGTTGCAGGGGGATAGAACCAATATCATCTGACACTGGATGAGAGGCAGGCTACTCACTGGACAGGTGAGTGAGCATCACCATGGGCATTGGCCAAAAAAGTGACAAAATCAGGTCAGCATTGACATTTTCAGGATTTAACCACGACTGATCTTTCCCAATCTTTAATCAACTACTTTAAGTTGCTAAAAAACATTCTCCATACTTTAGTTGATGTAAAATAAAAGGAAATATGTTCTCACTCAATATTTTGCAACTCTACTTTGTTATGTACATTAAAAACCTTCTGTTGTGTCGATGAAAGATATAATCTGGGCAGTATTACAGCATGTAAGTGGGTAAGAGGGTTAGCTGAATGTATAAAAATCAGTGCAACAATGAAGCAAGTTTGAATATCTGAAGTGACATTGTATAAAGAACCATGTGCGATTACCCTGCAGTACTTTGAAGAAACATTTTTAAGGTCAAATCATTTGCTTATCTCTGCATGCCGACACTTGTGTACAGCAGTGTTCCTTTGCCATCCATCTCTGCTCACACACAAACATTTCCTGTTATACTTAGTTACAAGCCTAAAATCAATCTAAAACTTTTTGGGGTCACCCTTTACTTGACTTATTTCACTTAGATTTGAAGTCTTGCCTCCTCAGTGAGCTTCATCCCACACTTCTAGACACGATGAGAGGAGCTGTCATCACTTTGAAGATCTCAGGCTGTTGCCTGTGGTTAGCACATCCGCCGTGGAGTGAATAGAGATCTGGATGGGATAGTGAGATGCAACAGGAGGGGGTGAGTTAAAAAAAAAAAAAAAAACAGCTAAGAGACAATATGTTACATCTAAGGGAGACTGAGAGAAGTTCTAAGCAGTTGTTTCTGCGGCAAAGTCAAATTCAAAACTTCATAATAAACTCATATGAAATTCTTCTCTAGTGCCCCGAGGCAATGTCTGATCCTGAAAGCTATGTTGTATTTTCTGTAACTATTGCATTCAAAGTCTGCTGGCTTTATCTTTTGGTGTGTGTGTGAGAGTGTGCAGAAGGACTTCAGACACACTCAGCTTATCAGAACAACATGTCAGGGACACTTATGTGAAGGAGTTGACCATTTACAGCAAATTATACGATTAGATTTGGCTCTGCTCTTTGAGGGACGTCTGAAAGAATCTGAGGAATCTGCACGAGCAGCTAATCCTCCTCTTAATAAACACATATGATGAATGATGGCTCGTTCAGACACAATGTGATTTGCGCCACGCTTGTGGCGCCCCACGTTGCTCCATGCAGCAAAAAGAAGTCATAGTGCGTCGGCCAAAAGCCAGAGATGATGGACTTCAGAGCTCTGTCTCAATTTATGTTATGCTCCTTACTTTTCATTTACTTTTCTCATAATGTTACAAAAGTAAATCTAAAAAATGAACATTGTCTTTGGCGCCAACTTAATCAAACATGGAATAATAATTTAAACTCTGTAGATAGAAAGACCCCTGCAGAGTGTACACAGATAGGTCATACCTCTTTTGATATTCAAACCAGAGTCTAAACACTCATACTATAAAGGCTTAAAGGATCTGTTGACCCTAAATTATAAAGAAAATAGATTTTGTCTCTGAACTGTATTGATTTATTGAAAAAATTTGCATTTGGTTCATCATATGAGGACGTTTACATAATCATAATGACATTTCTGTAATGAGACCAGCTATTGTTTGGATGTGTGACACATAAACTGAGAAGTCTATACATGAATCATACAATCATCTTTCCAGCAACCAATTAAAAAATATATACATGTATACTGTATAAAAATAAAACGACTTTTATGTCAGTAAATGATCCCACTGCAGCAACTTGATATATGTCTGTAGGCAGCTCACTGAACGTACTTTAGGGTCAGTTACCATTAGATCCCGGTATCATGTTGGATGATTTTAATAAAGGGTGTAGAATAACACTTTTTAAATGTCCTCGTTTTGAGATATCTGACTCAGGCGGTCAACTGTTGTCATTTGGATTCACATTCTATGAAAGAAATAATCATAAAAACTCCTGACGGTACATTCTGTAGATGACACTGGAAAGAAATGTTAAATTTTTTAAATGTTTTTAAATCCCACAAACAGAATTCTATTGAACTCCACTCTTTTAGGGTGGATGCAGATATCTCAGAGCCAGATATATTAAAACCTGGACCAATATCTCTGTATGAACATCATGCCAAAGTTTCCTCAAACTTCCAGACCAAGTGAAAGCAGTTCTCTGGTTTGCGGCTAAACTCAAACCCTCACTCAGATTAATCTGATTATGGTCTAAATGGCCACCGAAACTATGTAAACTATAAACCAAAGGCAGCTGTGTTTATCTCCCTAAACTGGGATATTTTCTCATCACAGCAGTGAACTACTGACATTATTACAGTTGGTTACTGTGACCTGCTGGGACAGAGGCCGGGTCGGAGGGCAGCCTGGGGGTCTTAGGTCTCTGGTGGAAGATGTTTGGCATTGCTGTTATGTGAGAAATATCCAGTAAACAAACAAACGAGAATCCGATCCAGAGTTTACATCATGTTAAAAGGAGAATTACCTTCAAGGGATTAGTTCATGGATACATCGATTAAACCTGGTTTTAACCAACAGCTTGTACTTTCAATTCAAATTTGTATGGAATTTAATATTTTTTGGATATTTTGGATGGATTGTGCTGCAGTTTTGTTCTAAGCCAAAGAGAGTAAATAAAAAACATCAATAACCATCAGTTCATCCATTTTCTTCCACTTATCCGGGGTCAGGTCACGGTGGCAGCAGGTTTAGCAAGGTATTCCAGACATCTCTCTCCCCAGCAACACATTCCAGCTCCTCCTGGGGATCCTGAGGCACTCCCAGGCTAGATGGGCTATGTAGTCCCTCTGGAGGCTTCTGGGTCTGCCCTCAGGTCTCCTCCCAGTTGGACTTACCTGGAACACCTCCAAAGGAAGACGCCTGAACCACCTCAGCTGGCGCCTTTCAACACTAAGGAGTAGCAGCTCTCTCTCCGGATGTCCGACCTCCTCACCCTACCTCTAAGGCTAAACCCGGCTACCGGTGGAGGAAGCTCATTTCGGCCACTTGTATCCACGATCTCATTCTTTTGGTCACTACCCAAAGTTCATGACCATAGGTGAGTAGATGAACAGGAAAATGGAGAGCTTCGCCATCCAGCTCAGCTCCCTCGTCACCACAACGGTTCGGTACACCAACCCATCCATCTCAAGCTCCATTTTCCCATCACTCATGAACAAGACCACGAGATACTTGAACTCCTTCGGTCTCATTTTCATAAAGACACTTAAAACTGGCTGTTTTGTTTTATTATGTTTTATTTTGTTTTTTAATTAAACTGTATTTATGACTCCTCATTTGTCAAGATTTATGTCTTTATTAGGGACTATTGCACTTGGGACCACAGACGTAAGAAAGTCAGGAAGAACTGAGAGCGAGGCGGACACATTTGATTGATTTGATGACAATATGCAACATAAAGTAACACCAGCCTCATTTTTAAGCTTTCTACAGTTAATAATTCTTTTCCATTTTAATAAAAGACAAAACACTTGTCAGTGTTTTTACATGAGCGCAGCTGAAGATGATCACTGCAGAATGGATTGTAATTTGAGTTCAACATATTGTGACACCGCTTCCTTTAGAGTAAATGTTGCTCCCTTTTGGCTGCCAATCACTGCTCAGATGTGTATATTGAATGAATTATCCACTTAGCAGAGCCAAACTGAGATGTGTGGGCTGAAGCCAACAACAAGGCCAAGGACAGACAGTGAGGCATCATACAGACGTGTCATCTTCTTTTGCTGAGGGGTGGAGAATAACCTGATTCTGGTCGGCGCTTCAGTCAACCAGAGACACTAAATCAAGGGATTACAACACACAAAAATCAAATGTGTCCTTTCTTCAAGACTGCTTTTCATCTCAGTATATGTGAACAGTAATACAGAGTGCACAATGAAGCTTTATTCACTAATCTAAATCAGTCAAACCATAGAACAATTTGATTAAATAGAGCTATAAAACTTCCCCACTTACTGAGAGCATAAACACATTCTGTCCTCCCCAAAAAAGCCACAGCCTAACACCATCCACCCACTCAACATTCCCTTGCAACACTTCCATAGATATGTTTTCAGGGCCACCCTGACTGTGCTAAACACATGGCCCATACACTGCAGCTCAAAGTTCCACAATTCACGTCTGATGATTTCCAATCAGTGCAAACTGCCAAAAAACTGCATGGGGGTCCAAGGTTTCTCCCAGGAATGTGTTCGCCTTACAGTCTCACAAACGTCACATTCATATATGAGTTGTGAGTTTTGCGGTGCCATTGGCATATTTTAATGGAAACATTGCACGAACTGTAGTCTGCTAAAACAATGTAAAGATTTCAGGAAGCGTCATACCAAAGAGTCTAACTGCCTTTTAGTGTGGAAATGTTGTGGACAACTTGAAGCAGACTTTGGGAGCATGAGGAGAGGGGTAGGTCTTACACTGAAAAAGATTACGTTAGAGGTACAAAAGTGCAGAGAGAGAGAGAGAGAGATATGTCTGGAAACTGATTTTTATCTGATTTTCATGGAAAATTTAGGGTCAGAATTTGTCAAGGTTTAATATTTACACCCAGTTGCACTATGTTGCTCTTATTAATCACTACTCAATCAATTAATGAATCGTGATCAGTCAAGGAGGAGAACCAGACAGATCCTGACACATCTCATTATCGATAGTTACCAAATGACAGTTTAAACAGTCGTCTTACTCATGAAATAGGTGGCCTTTTCCACGCGATGAAGCATTACTGCTCCTTTTCTCAGAAGCGTAATAATCCTCACTTTGTGTTTGACATTTAGTGTAATTGTTCTTTTTTGTACTCCTTTGTGCAGCTATGGTTACAGACTCTCTCTCCACGTCCTTACATTTTCAATGTTAACAATGTTAAAAAAATGGACATTACTGCCACCTACAATTGCTTTTGATTACTTTTGATTACTGTTTACTGTTTATTGTCTATTTTTATACTTTTTATATTTTTATACTTTTATACTGTTTATACTGTTGTATATTTATATTGTATTATGTGCCTTTTTGCACCGTGAGTCCAAGAGGACTGAAATTTCATCTGTGCTGTATGTAATGCATATTAGCATATTTGACAATAAAGCTGACTTTGACTTTGACTTGACTTTGACTTTAGCACATGTACCAAACAGAGACAAAACACACAATCCAATTTAAAGATACATTTTTGGACTTGGCCAAGGAGACTGAAGGATTTATCGATACACTTGTCATGACATTATTATGCCTCAATTCTGAAGAAGCTGCCCTGTCTGTCTCGTCTGTATGCCCTCATAATAGTGCCGCAAGTACTCCATTAGTCTACAAACAAGGAAATATGTTTATTCTTAGTGGTCCAACATTGTCATCTATGTATCTGTTGTGTCTAGGGAGTCGGGCAGCCCTACCCTCTGACCTTGGTTACCATAGTAATGAGCAGAATAGGGACTGCTTTATTAAACACAAACATACAGATGCTCTGTAGCTCAGGGAGAGAAGTTTCTCCACAACAACCTCAGATTTAACATTATCCCTGCTGTGACCTCAAGACATATGCTTGACCCTGTGTATATGTGGCATGATAGAATAGCAAACATATAGCTAAGTAGTATAACTTAGCTATATGTTGCCATGGATTCAGTAGGTTGTAATAATCGTGGTTTTAAGCCATACTCTATAGGCTCGTGAGCACAAAGAAGGATTTCATTTACTCACTTGTGCCGAGCAAATGAAGCCGCGTTCAAAATCCATTCTGAGGAGAAGTCGCAGTTCATGCAGAGGTCAAGCTCATCTAATGAAAATGCCGCTAAGCAAGCTTTGATTTCTTGCAGACATTGTGGATGCAGTGTGAAGAGTGAGTGATGAATGAAAGGATGTTTTGCTGCCTTTTCATCTTTACCCGTTAATGTCAGATCCTATAGAATATGGTGTGCTCTTTTGTATTTATTGGCTCTCTTGCTTAAGATGATGAATGGAATGATGACTGGATCAAGCACTCAAAAATTAATTACATGAATGAATTTTTAATTGGATTATACAAACTGCAAATATTTCTATTTCCTCACTTGGCCAAAAAAGTGGCAGAGCGTCGTTCTGGTGTGCTCCAGCAGCACCACACTACATGGTTTGGGTATTACATCCGTGAGAAATAAACTGAGGTTGGGTAATAAGGGTCCTCAAAATGACTTATGGTCTTTGGAATTTCACATGAATAATGTACAGAACAAAATGTGTCCCAGTTGTATCTTAATGTGTGGTTGGAAAATCCAAACAGTGAAGCAAACATCATATTCACTGTTAAAGAAATGGTATTATTCATATATGTTTGAAGGAAATCCTGTATTTAACTATGTGAGGTCTTGAAAGCCTGATTCTAATATTAAAACTTACCACAATAACCAATATTTGCCAAATCTTTACTGACTGAGTGTTGTTATAACAAACAGTGGAAAAGCCCCAACATTGGTTAAAACGTGTGCTGAAAAGTAAAAGGTGATACGTGGGGTTGCAATCAGCAACACCACCTACTAAATGCTACGTACATGTTACTTACTGCACTACATTTGGTTGTACAAGTGTCCAACTTTTTACCTAACGGCAAGGGCGAAGACTCCCACTTCAATCGAACATAGGAAGTATATGAGGACGTTCGAATATTTGTATATACAGTTTGTCTTGTGTGTGTGTATAGCCTGAAGGTTGCTTATATTTCACTGTGCACCCCTGTGTTATAAAATAACAAAAAAAAAATAACCTTGATTCCTTGAATCTCTGTCGGCTGATAATAAAACATAAAAAGATAGAAGAGATATTGTTGAGTGAATCAGTCAGTCTCTCAAATGTTTCGCAGAACCCTGATTCTGAGTGTATTCACCTAAACTGCAGGCTTAGGAGTAGTTGGCATTGACAGCAAAATGATAACAATTATTTGGAAACCCTAGATAAAGGAATAAATAAATTTAAGACACTCAACTCGACTCTACTCGCTCCAGTGACGGTTGGTCGACACAGAACAAACCCTGTTTTTTTAAATAGCCTAGGTTCCATCAATACTGACCACTGTTTTTTTTATTCCCTCAAAAACGGCAGCCAGCAAAACCACAACGTCGTCAGCTGACGAAGAGCAGACCTAAAAACGACACCATCTTTTCATATCCTCTGTTGTAAGAGTGGCTCCTACGTGCGCGTAGCAAAAGTGTGGATGAGCAAAAGAGATAAAAAAAGAGGTGAATGCGAGTCGTGAAGTTCAATCTGACAGTAATGATACAGCGTAGGTTTGTCAGGGAATAAATGCTGCAGCAAGAAATACTAAAATAGTGTGTGTGCTTAACATGATATTACTGCCTCAAACTAACTAAGAGGCTATACTGAGTAAACACACCATGAGTGTGGGAGGTGTGGGTATGATAGGGGCCTGATAGTGTTAAGGTTATGCTGTATTTCTTCTCCTGCTCTGTCTCCCTGTCCTGTCTACCCCATTGTCATATTGTATGTATGTATGTTATGTATACATACGGACGGGTTGATGGTCATTTTCGCTGGTACTTGTGACTAGTGACAATAAAAGCTTCATATCATATCATATCGTTATCTAGCTAATGTTTGCTCTCTTTTGTGTTTGCATTCATACTCACACATGCACACACACACTTTCACATTTTCACACTTCTCACGCTGGCAGCGGTCCAACACGTAAAACAGTAATCACAATCTTGTGTCTGCTACCTCTGGGCACAGACATTCTCTGCACACCAGATTATGTAATTATTTGTCTTGCAGGCCGTTATGTCTACACAGACACACGCATACACACACACACACACACACACACACACACACACACAGATATATACAGAAGAGCTGTCTCCATGTCCCTAAAAGGACAAGCTAAAACATCAGTCATTTCTTACTTCTCTGTTTGTTGATATACTGTGTCCACTTTTTCTCCATCTTAATCAGCTGATATACAGTTTTTAATGTAAATGTAAATATAAATTAATGATAGATATAAATTAATGTTGATCAGACGTTATAAATGCAATGAAAGCTTGCTGTCTGCTGCTTTACTGTAGATCTTAACTCTACAACAAATGCCCCAGCTATTAAATCTGTCTTCGGTTTTTAACCTTAAACTGAGGAAGTAACACAACATATTTGTCTCACAAATGTAACGTTGGATTCATGAGCTCATATCAGTACACTCAGGGGTTTTAGGCCATATTCAAATCAGGCGTTGTGGCGAATCACCACAGAGTTGTGCGGCGGTGTAATTGTTCTGACACAATCAGAAAATAACTTTTTTTCTCCGATTCCTCGATACTGTCACTCCCTCACTCTCATTCACTGTCCATGTCTATCGACCAATGCTAGCTCTCTCCCTCTGCTTCCAAACCATCGGACGCAAACCAACGGAAACCTCTTTGTGTCAATATTTTGCAGCGTAGACTGCAGATCTGGTTTAATGTTAGTGAAGAATGAGCAAATTATGTTACTTGATGGTAACAAACTTTAGAGTACAAGTATCATCAGAGTAAAATGTTTTAAATGTTTCTTGTGAATAGTTCTCAGCAAACAGGCTCTTCTGTAAAAAGTTTTCTAATAAATAAAGCAACTTCTGATCAGCCTATATGAGTTTCAGGCTTCAACAGTTTCTGGTTAGTCGCAGTTTATGGTTTCTAGTTTATGCCCTGCCCATTCTGAGAACAGATAAAATCACAGATAATGTTGTACTCACTCGTCTCTAGTGCATACTTCTGTGTTACTGACATTGCTGAGTCATTTTTCTGACTTTCTTACTCTTCTATACTACCAATAAATCAGTGTTTACAGATCAAACATGTTACTACGTGAGTGTAGTGAACTTTACGGCCCATATCTCATCTCACTGTGGATGTTCCCGTGTTGGCACTGAGACTTTGATCCTGGTCCGGTCTCCAGGGGACTACAAATAATTAGAGAGCTGGCACAGTGTCTATGTGACCTACACAACTTGCGTCAAGATTCTCTGTACTGCAATGATTCAGTTCCTGTTTGGCAGCACTGTATCACTCTTGGCAGCTAATCCCAACCCCACTTGGACTCTCCACTTCTTCACAACTCTGACTCATAAGGAGAAGCCCTGGCCTTTGACCCCGGGAAGGATGCCCGCCACATGGCCTCCGTCAGGAGAGCATAAACAACAGGCGCGGTAAAAGTGTTTTTATCCTCATTACAGGAGGTCCTGCCCAGCAGCAGCTGCGAGCTGCCTGTGTTTTCATTCTTACCACAACTTATCTTTACAAGACCAATTATATAATCCACCTTCTCACAGTAAACTCTAAAGGATTTCACAATATTATCATCAGGTCTGTAACCTATCCCTCTTTGAAGAGTATATCATTGTAAATGTGTGAGTGTACACAAGATATTATATATTAACAGGAAAAATATTAACAGGATTTATGAATATGTGATATGACTTTAATCATGTTATGACTTTGAAAGCTTGAAAACTACTGGGAAAGCATAGGAAGTGTGAAACAATCGTGTTTATGAGGCAGCTTATTACATTTTGTTACAGTTTCAAAACAGAACATTTGAAACTCTTTTTTTAAACTCTAATCTCTCCATTTACAGTCTCGGCTCCTCATGGGGTCTTGATTGCATAACCTCCAGTGTGTCACACTTTTCAGATTTCTTTACATCTCACTTATTCCTGGTTGCCATGTGGGTCTCTTTTCAAAGCACTAGAACATTCTTTTCAGTGAATTCAGTGCCTCAGAGGCACAGCAGCTTGGCAGCCAGCATTCACAGAGCTACAGTGTGGCTGTAATCTGCCACGGATGGTAAATTCAGATGTGTGAGTGCGTGTATGTGTGTGTATTAATGTTTGAAAGCGAGACTTTGAACATGTTTCACCCACTGTGCCTCAAAGTTTGTCATATTTTTTATTTTAATATTCAAAGCAAAGGGTTGCGCTACTCAGCACTTACTCTGCCAATGACTGTTAAATTAGATTTTTGTTCCCAAGAGGATGACTTTGATATCCATTGACCTTTCCTATATTGCCACCATTAAGTTGTGCACATAGGTTATAATCCTAGAAGTTCTTAGACATCATTTCTGTATCACAAACTTTTATAACATATCATGTCTGCACAACCCTCTCTGGGTATAGATGTAGATATAGTCCATATATCCATTTAGAAATTAACTAAAACTGGCTCGCCTCAAAACTTAATTAGATTATAATCACATTATTTAACATTTGTGAAATTTGAAATGACATTTTTTTGGTGTATTTTTCTTAAATATAAAATTTTAAATAATAGCCCAGTGCACAAACTCTCTACAAACGACCTTTGTACATTGTAAAACACATGAGCATATATATATTTTTTAATTCACGTAGAAGTACACTGCTGTGTAATTATAATTTCTCTCTCTTTTACTTTATATATTATTTACCTTTCAGTGTGGTATACGGTTACAAATGTATTCAAAAGTACATGGAAGAAGCTAAAAATGTAAATTTAGAGTGAGTGAACACAAAGAGAGAGAGAGGCAGTGTGACCCTGGAGTTTTGCAGGTTTGCGGCAGATAAGGAATGCGAAGTGCAGAAGGAAACTGAGATGAGATCAGATGAGGGGAGAAAAATGTTTGGCACATTTTTTTTTCTATCACTGTCTACTTTTGGTAAGTCTATTTTTAACAGATCTGTGCAACACTGTAACAGAGAAGGACCAGTGAAAGCACAACTGTTACATTAGTGCTTGAGAAAAACCTGCGTAACCACATGGGAGTGTAAAAAGGTTGGATGGAGCAAGGTCAAAACAACACTGATCATTCTGGATGGAAACTGCTGATAGATTATGTTTTGTCACAACAATCAGCACCTTTTGCTACAGTAACTTTCATAAGAGACAAGGAACAAAGGCAACTTTCAAATGTTTTCCTCCAAAAGCCAGCAGGTGACCATTTATGCTGCTCATTTATCCGTCTTAATGGCAAACTGTCGATAGAAGGTGGAACCTGGATAACCTTTAAAAGTTTTCAGTACAGATTGTTACGTTTAACTTGAACAAAACATGGACAACTGGCAACAATGAACCAGTCTAATGGAAAATTTATTATTATAACTTCCATTTATCTGTAACGCCTTGGGATTAACAGCACCAGGCTGCTAACAAGAACAAACAGTGCATTATGTCTGGCTTTCATTAGTTACATTAAAGCAATGGCCTTTTATCATTGGTCTAGTCTGAACAAAACTGTACAACAAAGCTTCAAATGGTGGTTTCAGACCAACAGACTGAAGAACTGGCCAAGTGACATTACAATCCTCATCCAGTGTCTTCTATGCATCAGTCTCTAAGGCGTTACCTCACCCAGGGCTGATATTTCTTTGTTCCCTACCTAAATAGCAGCGGATTTTGACATTCAAAGTGCAGAATTGTACCATATGGATGTAACTCCAAGGGATACTCGATCAAACATGCAAGACAGATGTAGCTCTGTGAATCAGTGGTACTAAATTCAGATCTTCCTGATTTACATCAAGGGCTTGTATGTATCACAAAGCAAGTTCAATTTAGTCTGGCTCTCTTTTTACAGTGAGCTTATTGGTCAGTGATTGGGCTGTTTACAGGTTTTGATCTGATCGTCTGAAGTTAATCTACTCACAGGTTACCAGAGTGATGTGGTTAAAAGATGCAGGAACCAGCTAAGTCAGCTAAGTTTATCTAGTCTTTCTTTTGGTGTCATCTAAAAGGTTTTAAAAACTGCTGTAGTGGACTTCCACCGCCAGGCGCTGTGGCTTAGTTGGTCAAAGCGCCTGTCTTGTAAACAGGAGATCCTGGGTTCAAATCCCAGTAGTGCCTTAAAGATAGCTGGCTAACCCCCAGCTCTGGGTTCATGTTACTGTCCCTGGAGGTTTTGATGTACAACCTGGTATCACAAACACCTGAACTATTGTTTGTCTAGAGTTAACTAAGAGTTTAGTGATTTGATTAAATTATATTACCAAGCTCATGAATAAAACGACTTAAAGATATGAAAGAAGAGGGTTGTGACATTTTTCTCTACAATGGACAAATGCCAAACAATGTACCAGACAAATGGACAATATATTGTAAATATAATATCCACATTATTTGTAATGCCTTGGGATTAACAGCACACAGACTGCAAGAACCAAGACAAGTTTATGTCTGGTTTCCAATATTTACATCCAGTAGAAACGTTTGTGTTGATCTAGTTTCAGTGTTGTATTTAGACTACCAGGAGACTGATGACCATCTGAGCTAAAGTGCTTTCAAAAGGAACCACACTAATGGCACTGTGGCTTAGTTGGTCAAAGCGCCTGTCTCGTAAACAGGAGATCCTGGGTTCAAATCCCAGTTTTTTTCCCCCCCCCTTTTTTTTTTTTTTTTTTTTTTTTGTTTTTTTTTTTTTTTTTTTTTTTTAAAAACCTAAAAAATTTTTTTTTTTTTTTTTTTTATTTTTTTTTTTTTTTTTTTTTTTTTTTTTTTTTTTTTTTTTTTTTTATATAAATTTTTAAAAAAAAAAAAAAGGGGGTGTTTTTTTTTTTTTTTAAAAAAAAAAAAAAAACAAAAAAAAAAAAAAAAATTTTTTATATAATTTTTATTTTTTTTTTTTTTTTTTTTGGGGGAAACACAAGGAAAAAAAAAAAAAAATTTTTTTTTTTTTTTTATATTTTTTCTATATAAATTTGTTTTTGTTTTTTTTTTTTTTTTTTTTTTATTTAAATGGGAGGGGGAGGGCCTACCTTAAAGTATTTTTTAAAAAACACCCCAATTAGGGGTGTGGTGTTTTGGTGGAAAAGGGCCCGTCCCTAAAAAAGGAGGCCTGGGTTCAAATCCCAGCAGCGCCTTCCAGTTCCTTCTTTGATGCAGGTGTGAGAGCAATGTTGCTGCAATGTTGCTGCCATCTTGCTGCCCACACTTCAGTCTCTGTGTAGGGTAAAATTGTGTGTAGAGGTTTAAATTCAAGTCTCCTGACCTGGTGCAGGGATTTAAACTGTTCAGGCATCAGCTTCCGGTAAATGGCAGATTTCAGGACACATCCGATGTCAAGAAGAACATTCAGCAAGCAGTAGAGATTCCAGTTAACTGGATGCCAACCTACGGGTCCTTGAGTGGAATAGCATGTCCTAAGGATGCATTTCTTTCTCCATTCATAGTGTGGTAAGACTCAGAGATACGCTAAGTTTAGCCATTCTTCATGTTCATATTACCTAAAATGTTTTAAGAAGGGTTGTAGGCGCTGTAGCTTAGTTGGTCAAAGCGCCTGTCTTGTAAACAGGAGATCCTGGGTTCAAATCCCAGCGGTGCCTTGTGAACAGCAACATGTGAAGTGAGTGTGATCACCAGTCAGTGGAACAAGTCTTTAACTGCTTAGCTTCAACATGTAACGTGGGTTCAAATCAGGTTTTGATAAATAGCGGATCACAGGACAAGTTCGGTGTCAAGGAGAACATCAATTGAAGAGTAGAGATTCCAGTTAACTGGATGCCAACCTACGGGTCCTTGAGTGGAATAGCATGTCCTAAGGATGCATTTCAATTCTACATTCATGGTCTGGTAAGACTGAGAGATATGCTAAGTTTAGCCATTCTTCCTGTTCATATCACCTAAAAGGTTTTGAAAACTGTTGTAGTAGTGTTCCAGCACCAGGTGCTGTAGCTTAGTTGGTCAAAGCGCCTGTCTTGTAAACAGGAGATCCTGGGTTCAAATCCCAGCAGTGCCTTATCGACTAGTTACCTGCTTTGCTCACGGCTTCACTCAGAAAAAATTAATCCGCCAAAGAATAGCCATCTGTTAGCAGCATCATTGACAGTAAGGCCTGACAGTGTTCTCAGCTCAGTTTACTTAGTCTTTCATTTGAAGTCGCCTAAAAGGTTTTGAAAACTGTTATAGTGATCTTTTTCCACCAGGCGCTGTAGCTTAGTTGGTCAAAGCGCCTGTCTTGTAAACAGGAGATCCTGGGTTCAAATCCCAGCAGTGCCTTATCGACTAGTTACCTGCTTTGCTCACGGCTTCACTCAGAAAAATTAATCCGCCAAAGAATAGCCATCTGTTAGCAGCATCATTGACAGTAAGGCCTGATAGTGTTCTCACCTCAGTTTACTTAGTCTTTCATTTGAAGTCGCCTAAAAGGTTTTGAAAACTGTTATAGTGATCTTTTTCCACCAGGCGCTGTAGCTTAGTTGGTCAAAGCACCTGTCTTGTAAACAGGAGATCCTGGGTTCAAATCCCAGCAGTGCCTTGTAGATAGTCCTCCAGAAAACTCATCCAGAGTTCATACGGAGCACCCAGGGGACACCATGAAATATATTTATACAGACATTTCTGAAATAGTTGGTGGTTGTCATGTTGCCAACTGGAAGTGAGGTCCAAAATCACACCTGCAATTACAGCTTATAGCTTTAGCCACACTCAGGCGCTGTAGCTTAGTTGGTCAAAGCGCCTGTCTTGTAAACAGGAGATCCTGGGTTCAAATCCCAGCAGTGCCTTGTAGATAATAACGTTAGTGCTGCCACCATGCCAGTTAAATTCTGTCAGTACATCAAGATAGCAACTTTTTCTCCATCAATAATCAAGTTTCACCAAATATAGTGAAATAGTTGGTGGTGTGGCCAGGTGCCAACTAACATCACTTGACATTAACTATAGATTCTTTGAAAGTGAGGTCCAAAAACACACCTCCAATTACAGCTCACAGCCTCACCCATACGCAGGTGCTGTAGCTTAGTTGGTCAAAGCACCTGTCTTGTAAACAGGAGATCCTGGGTTCAAATCCCAATAGTGCCTACACTATAAGCGATAAACCTAAACCTCCTCTCTTCACAGCGGTACTGATGCACCTCTTTTAAGTGATGATACTATCTGATCTTCAAGCTGAAAAGGCTTCTGTATCTTAAAATACAAGCAGTACTGTTGCTCCACCACTAGAGCCTAACCTATCTAGGTTGGTACGTTACTGATGACCATTTGAAATGTTCCTTCTTCCATCAGCATGCCAGCTGTTAACTGAGAGCTTGTTGAGGATGATTAATGATGCATCCGTGACTTTTGGTTTAGATAAGTTTTACATTTTCTCAAACTTGGTAGGCTACTTTTTACTGTGTTTCTGTGCCAGTGGGTGGAGTAGATACAGTGAACACCGTCAAGGGTATTGCAGTCTATCAGAATCGCATCCCCACTGCCACCGCATCAGGGAGCCTGGATCAGAGGGGTGATCCAGCTTGTCGCACTGTTTGCTGGGAGCTCAGGTTCCTCTGTGGCGCCTGCATTTCCAGCAGTATAGCCTTTTTTTGTCTCACTCAAACTCACATCTTCCCTGACACGCCTCTGTCTCGACTGAAACGCGTTGCCCCTTTGATAATAAATTACGTGCTCTGAATGAATTCACAGCACACATGCAGAATTTGATATGGCTGACATCAAAGATAGAGGTGGTGTTTGCACTGAGGAAACTAAGGGCATGATAAATGTATGGAAATCCCTGATGCTTATATTCCCTTTTTATACCCACTTATAATGCCACTCACATAGCCTTTTCTTTCAACCTCATGTGGAAACTGTCTCTTTTACCTGAACTCTTCTGGCAAACTTGAGTGGCGCAGAGAAAGATTTTCTCATCTTGACAATCATGGATGAATTATGGCATGGGCCTACTCGGCAGAGGCCCAGTAGCCCAAGGGGTTGGGGGAACTTAAAGGTCTCAGTATGCTTCAAATAAACCAGTTTGTATGAAGTGTTTAAACCAAAAAGTGTTCTTAGCTCTTCTGAGTGGCTACACTTGAAGTTGAGGTGAAAAGTCTGTAGTCACAGCCTCCTCGTGGTTGCAGCCCAAATCTCTCTTCATGAATTCTCTTCCTTCAGTGTAGCCTCAATCATAGATGATGGCACACACTTTCAGACAGTTTCTCCTCAAGGACATAAAAAGTGATGAAAATAGTTCAGTTCAGTTGTATTTATATAGCACCAAATCATGACAGAAGTTATCTCAAGAAACTTTTCATATAGAGCAGGTTTAGACTAAACTCTGCCTGTTGGCATCGCCTAAAAGGTTTTGAAAACTGTTGTAGGAGTCCTCTGCCACCAGGCGCTGTAGCTTAGTTGGTCAAAGCGCCTGTCTTGTAAACAGGAGATCCTGGGTTCAAATCCCAGCAGGGCCTTGTAGACAGTAGTGTGTAAAGCTTGTGCTACCAATAAGCCCATTAAACTTAGTTAGAGGACCCAGTTGTTAACTTCTTAGTTTCAACATATAAGACTATAAAATTCCTGTCTATTATTATTATTCAGCCTTTGTGTAAGATTCAGGCTATATTGATGACAGCTCCTTGGAAGTGATGTCCAAAATCGCACCTACAATTACAGCTCACAGCTTTAGCCACAAATGGGCTCTGTAGCTTAGTTGGTCAAAGCGCCTGTCTTGTAAACAGGAGATCCTGGGTTCAAATCCCAGCAGTGCCTTGCAGAGTTGGTAACAGGCACCAGAGGGTAAACTCGAAATTGTTTTCTCAATCAACTAGTTCATTACTAGAAGTGAGTTCCAAAATCAGACCTGCAATTATAGCTCATATAAAGGCGCTGTAGCTTAGTTGGTCAAAGCGCCTGTCTTGTAAACAGGAGATCCTGGGTTCAAATCCCAGCAGTGCCTTCTGGACAGTAGCGTGTAAAGTTTGTGCTACCAATGAGCCCATTATGCTCATTTAAGAGGACCCAGTCTTTAACTTCTTAGCTTCAACATGTAAGCACAGAAATTCAACCTTTGTGTAAGATTCAGGCTATATTGATCACAGGAACTGATGTCCAAAATCACACCTACAATTACAGCTCACAGCTTTAACCACACGCAGGCGCTGTAGCTTAGTTGGTCAAAGCGCCTGTCTTGTAAACAGGAGATCCTGGGTTCAAATCCCAGCGGTGCCTTGTGGACAGTAGTATGTAAAGCTTGTGCTACCAATAAGCCCATTAAACTTAGTTAGAGGACCCAGTTGTTAACTTCCTAGTTTCAACATGTAAGACTAGCACAGAAAATTCCTGTTTATTATTCAACCTTTGTGTAAGATTCAGGCTATATTGATGACAGCTCCTTGGAAGTGATGTCCAAAATCACACCTACAATTACAGCTCACAGCTTTAACCACATGTGGGCACTGTAGCTTAGTTGGTCAAAGCGCCTGTCTTGTAAACAGGAGATCCTGGGTTCAAATCCTAGCAGTGCCTTGCAGAGTTGATCATAGGCAGCAGAAGGTAAACTAGAAACCGTTTTCTCAATGAACTAGTTCAACTAGTTCCAGAAGTGAGTTCCAAAATCACACCTGCAATTACACCTCATGTAAAGGCACTGTAGCTTAGCTGGTCAAAGCGCCTGTCTTGTAAACAGGAGATCCTGGGTTCAAATCCCAGCGGTGCCTTCTAGACAGTAGTGCGTAAAGTTTGTGCTACCAATGAGCCCATAAAACTTAGTTAAAAGTTAGGAGGACCCAGTCTTTAACTTCTTAGCTTCAACATGTAAGACTAGCACAGAAATTCAATCTTTGTGTAAGATTCGGGCTATATTGATCACATTTCCTTGGAAGTGATGTCCAAAATCACACCTACAATTACAGCTCACAGCTTTAGCCACACATGGGCTCTGTAGCTTAGTTGGTCAAAGCGCCTGTCTTGTAAACAGGAGATCCTGGGTTCAAATCCCAGCAGTGCCTTGCAGAGTTGATCATAGGCAGCATAAGGTCAACTAGAAAATGTTTTCTCAGTCAACTAGTTCATTACTAGAAGTGAGTTCCAAAATCAGACCTGCAATTATAGCTCATATAAAGGCGCTGTAGCTTAGTTGGTCAAAGCGCCTGTCTTGTAAACAGGAGATCCTGGGTTCAAATCCCAGCAGTGCCTTGTAGACAGTAGTGTGTAAAGTTTGTGCTACCAATGAGCCCATTATGCTCATTTAAGAGGACCCAGTCTTTAACTTCTTAGCTTCAACATGTAAGCACAGAAATTCAACCTTTGTGTAAGATTCAGGCTATATTGATCACAGCTCTTTGGAACTGATGTCCAAAATCACACCTACAATTACAGCTCACAGCTTTGACCACACGCAGGCGCTGTAACTTAGTTGGTCAAAGCGCCTGTCTTGTAAACAGGAGATCCTGGGTTCAAATCCCAGCAGTGCCTTGTGGACAGTAGTATGTAAAGCTTGTGCTACCAATAAGCCCATTAAACTTAGTTAGAGGACCCAGTTGTTAACTTCCTAGTTTCAACATGTAAGACTAGCACAGAAATTCAACCTTTGTGTAAGATTCGCGCTATATTGATCACATTTCCTTGGAAGTGATGTCCAAAATCACACCTACAATTACAGCTCACAGCTTTAACCACACATGGGCTCTGTAGCTTAGTTGGTCAAAGCGCCTGTCTTGTAAACAGGAGATCCTGGGTTCAAATCCCAGCAGTGCCTTGCAGAGTTGATCATAGGCAGCAGAGGGTAAACTAGAAAACGTTTTCTCAATCAACTAGTTCATTACTAGAAGTGAGGTCCAAAATCAGACCTGCAATTACAGTTCATATAAAGGCACTGTAGCTTAGTTGGTCAAAGCTCCTGTCTTGTAAACAGGAGATCCTGGGTTCAAATCCCAGCAGTGCCTTGAGGACAGTAATGTGTGAAGTTCGTGCTAGAAGCAAGCCAAATAAAATCAATTGGTCGACCAAGCCTTTAGCTTAGCTTTAATTATTTGTCCACCTCCATATTACAGTATACTTTAAGTATATTTTTTTAGTATCCAGTATGTTTTATTTCCCTACACAACTGCTCAGTGCATATTTCAGCTCGATGACTACAGTGTACGTCCTTCTTAGTTCAAAGTACAATTCACTTCCTCATTCAAGTCCATATCTACCTGTGTTGACCTCCCACTCAGGTGGCAGAGGGTTTTAGATTACATTTCCTGTCTCCTCCTCAAGCCAAAACTTTTTACCTGTGAAGTGTGACCTTTTCTCTGTGATTCATGGTGAATCATCATGAAACACAACCTTCCTTCAAACGTCTTAGTCACGTGAGTGCCCTCTCCCGTGTTTACTACATTCACCCTAGTCAGTAGTAATCAACCAATGTTGGCTTTGAATGATGTTACTAGGCAATATTTAGGCTCGGTTGGCTGATATTTTTGACCATATTTATAATATATAATCTTGTGCTCTCTTCAAACTGACCCACATGACGTTCGCCATCACCCACTCTTTCTTTCTTTAGTCAAAGCCTAAATTCATCTTTGTCAGTCCAGAGCGAATTCCCAGACTTGCCCTTTGTACCTGATATGCTGTTGTGATATTTCACACATGTTCTCCATCAGTCGGACGGGCTTGTGTTCAAATGCATAGCCAAGGGTTTAAGAGAAGAAGACTCGGGTAGAGGAGGAGAAGATACACCGAAAAAGAGAACAGATAATCATTCCCACATGCAGGCTGGCAGAGGGCTTGACTGATACGTTCTGCCAGTAAAGAGTCTTTGACGTCTGCTGGGAAAAACAAAGATCGCTGTCAGTAAGTCAGGTTCAAAGGGGGCTGCAGCAGTGGCGTGTAAGAGACAGGGGTGAAAATGAACAAAGGGCACCACTTCTGGTTGTCATTTTGATCACCAGAGGAGCAGGGAGACATTTGGACTGCTGAAGTTCACCTTTAGTGTGACATTACCCCAAATATAAAGCATGAATGTTTTTGACTTGATAGATTAATCATAATGTCCACAGCACTGATCCCACCATCAGTATACAACTACAGATAGCTTAACTGGGATTTAAAAGCGGAAAAGTAATTGGCTTTACGACCCATCTCTTTCTGCCTGCAGCAGTTCAACTGGCCTCTTCTGGCCTTTCAGGAGCTTGTAGACAGGAAGCGTCATTAAGTTAATGTGAGGGTACCTGTGTAGGCCTCTGCAAGGCTATAACAGCCTGATCTCATTGTCTCGTTCTGTTTCCTATACCCACATCTCCAGGTTCTGGGTTTGATTTGATCCTCCATTTGATCCTCATCCGTACAATCCACTCACAACTGATACAACTACTCTCCACACCCCATATTTTTGTGAATAGTTATGCTGGTTTATTCCTAATAAAGCACTCAGTTGGCACTTGTCTTAACTCTCTGACACATGCATCGAGCTGGTGTTGTTAAAAAATGTTCTCAGCAGAATGGTTAAGTGTAACGTGACTCTGTTGGAATTAGTGTTGAGGAGATTACAGTATGTTATACTGAATTTATTTATCATTAAAGTACAGGTACTTGTTTAATGTTTGTTGCTATATTTGATTGATTGTTTATCAGATTTTATTTGAGCATTTTTACAGTTTATGATTTATAACTCCCACTGATGACGTCTGATGATGGCTCAGGCCTAATTTTCACTGGAAGGAAATCATTTATTTGGTCTGATAGTGGAGGTATAATGATGGCAGTATCAGTTGACCTGGCAGTGTCACTAATATGGTTTTAGATTTAAAGTAAGAAAAATCCATGACAAGAACCTTGATCCCAAGTTTTTTACCAAAATATCTGAACTTAACCTTTAAGGGATAGGTGTGTGGTTATAAGAGGTACTTATCCATCATCACTATCACTATCTTGTGTTGTCTTTTGGCACTAAACTGGGGCACGTTGTGTTTTTAGATGTGGGGGGTGATGGACTATGTAATCAGATTACAAGAAATAAGGAATATAATCAACAAAGATTAGATTTGACAAAATAGTTACATTGTCATACTTGAATGAAATGATTTTTTTGTAATCTAATGGATTATGTTTCTAGTTACAAAAATTGTAACTAGAACACCTGTAACACTACACTTCAAAGTAATCTTACTTAACCCTGCCTGTAAGAGTTTGGTATGTTGCGTGCTCAAGGTGGATTTTGGGGTAGACACGGTACAAAAAAACAGTCCTCGGGGTTTGTTTTCTGTCCTGTGAGCAGCTCTGCCTGTGGTCATGTGTGCAGCTCTCAGCCCTCTGCAGACATTTCCTGTCCTCTAAAGCTGGCTCCTGCAGAGTCCTCACCTGAGGTGAAACTACCAGACAGCAGGGATAAACAAGGATAGGCCGGGGATGATCTCTCCATTCTGTTCTTGGAAGTTCCTTTTCTTTTCCGGTAATGAAAAAGCCCAACATAATGTCCTCCTTTCATTTGGACACATAAAAGAAAATGGAACAGGACAAAGCGAACCAAACCTGAGCCTGCGGGGTGTTCTAACTGCAGCAGGGCCCTGTGGCAAAGAGAAACCCTTTTGACCCACAGTGAAAGCACTTGACTTAGAATAGTGGTGGAGGCACAGATTACAGCAGCCGGATGCTCCTTTTTAATTCTGGTTGCTGAACAAACACAATGAGCTTTTATGATTGATGCTTTTACGGCCACAGGAAGTGCAAGAAGCTCTCAGGGTGGTAGGGTGTTAGGCTGCACGAGGAGGGAGGTGGAGTACATTAAATACGATATTTATCATCTAATATTGTATTTTATTCTCCTTGATGATGAATTACATGTGAAGCTGCCTTTATTGATTTCTTGTTATGTATATAACAGGCACAAGGTTCAACGCTTAATATATTTCTTGCAGCCAAAATCTAATTTTCACCTTCACCTGCGGCAGAAGCTACAATGATGCTAACATGATGTACCATGA
This sequence comes from Argyrosomus regius, assembly GCA_946959425.1. Lineage (NCBI taxonomy): Eukaryota > Metazoa > Chordata > Actinopteri > Sciaenidae > Argyrosomus > Argyrosomus regius. The sequence goes on along the minus strand of OX336899.1, from coordinate 6,569,639 downwards.
TAGATCATCCTGTAGCAGCATGAGACACCGGAAACATGCATTAAGATTAGCTGATGATGTGCAGGTTGACACCAGGGCTTTAGCTACTGAAGTCATCACCCTTTTCAGTCCAATATTATTAGACATTTTAAATGTGACTACTTGTATGTCAGTAAAAATATGGATGGTCAGGGTGTTTCTTATGACTTTAAAATGATATACTTATGTTTAATTGTATTTGAAAGGTGTGTTGTTTGCTTTTTAAATATCAATCTGCACCATCTTTACTTTTACTATGATTTCAGGAGGTATCCTGTTGAGGAGTGTCACTTCTGACAGAGAAAAATCTACTAGGTTTTGAATAATTTCAGTGTCAGACGAGCCTGACTTTGTATGTTCTCTAGCACTGTTGGTTAGCAGTCGTCGTGCTTCATTTCTGATGAGAACAACATGTGGACGACTCTGTTACAGACTTCTTAATGATAAATGTAGAGTACAGCAGAGTACAGACTTTAGGGGGTGACCTTCAATTTGTAAAATGAGTGACTGAATGCTCACTGACAGCAGAGAGGTTTATTAAATATCCTTTAAACCTTTGTTTTGTTACAGTGTCCCAGTTTCACAAGCGGGGGTCACAAGTGTCAAGTGAATCTATGATTATGTCATTGCACTGACATAAAGGCATATTGAAATGACAGATATTTAGTTGTGGGGGGAAAAAAGACCAATATCAGAAAATGAGGTATTCAACCTGTGGACATAAAATTAAATAAATCATCTTTCTGTGTGACCATACCGTGTCTATAATGTCTTAGAAGAACAGGATCATCTGAACGAACAATAGCTTGATTATTTAATGTTTATTCGATAGGGACAGGTACAGTATACATAGACAACTGCATAACAATTATCCAATGCAATGTAGCGGAGCACAATTTTTAATGTGCAAATGAATCACTAAGATCAACCACAGTTTGTTTCTCTAGGCTTTACTGACATCTAGTGGTAAAGCATCAGAACTGCTGGCAGCTAATTCGAGCAAGTTTGAGTTTAGACGTGTACAGACTGTAAAGATGGGCAAAAACACAAATAAATAGTTGTTATTGTCCAGCTCATTAGGGCGTATAACTTAATTTCTTAATTTCTTTATTTTTTAATTATCTTCTGGGATTCATTACCTACTTCAAAAACCTCAGGGTGTTTGAGTCAAGTAGTCTTTGTAAAACTCTTTAAACATCAGAGTGTCAATTAGCTAAGTTGGTAGAGCATCCATGAAGGCTCAGCAGCGAATCCGACCTGTGGCTCTTTGCTGCATGTCGTCTCTCTCTCTCCACATTCATGTCACTCTTCAGCTGTCTCTGTCAAAAATGAAGCTTGAAAAGGGCCAAGAAAATATCTTTTAAATCTCTTTAAACATTAATTAACACATAAGTCTAAGGCTGCTTCTATGACTGCTGTCCTCGCTGTGGCCCACTGAATGAAGCTCGTCCTCTCCGTCATGCTGTCTTCACCCCTCATCTGAAACTGATTAACCACTCTCTCTTCTCTATACCACAGAGCAGTGGTTCCTAGCTCTTTTCTCTAATGTGGCCCTACAGCCCTGTCAGATGTACTAAAGTAGCCGATCACTGACACCACCTCACACCTAAATGCGTTTATTTGAATTGATTGATTACTTTTAATCGTGTATTAATTAAACAGTAAAATCCTCCCTAAAACAACACACGAACTTCTGCCTCCTAACCTCTTCTTTCCTGGCTCTAAGTGGACTCCTCTTCTCTTTTCTTTTCTTTCCACCAATTTGCAGTTCAAGTCAAATTATGTGATTGTGATTCAGAACATGAAGTATTAGTCTTGATTTTCCAAATACATCTCTTCCAAACATTACACACTTCAGGATGAGTGACTGATTTCACTGCAAGCAGACATGATGACTAAAAGATGTTTCTATGTACAGTTGATCTCCAGTTGGTGGTGCTGTGTATTCATAGAAAATAATCAAGATATACCAGGCACATATCAGGCAGCATATCAATTGCAAGACATCAACTTATGAATGAATTTGTTTTTGCAGTCAAACAGGTTTGATTAGATCGTAGCAGAGTTAGACAGAAGTCGTTTTTTGAGACTTAATATATTCTTTATAGCAGCTCGGTCACTGGAGAGCCGTTCAATTCATGTTAAAACAACAACAAGTGGAGAAGACAGGCATGCACATGTGTCTGTGTGTATTCTACATCACATGTACAACATGTTTATACATGTGACATGAAGGTGTGAGTGTGAATGACAGTATGAGTACGTAGATTTCTACGCAGATTAACCAATAGATCCATCAAAACAGATTCACTGTTCAAATTTGAGCATTTAAGCACATGAATATAAGTTTAACATTTAAATATTTTAATGAAACTGGCCCCAGACAATCACCTATCATGTATTTAATCATAATTTATAGTAATGTTTCTTGATGAACAGCAGTCCAGTACGTTGGTGTGCACCTTCTCTGTCTGTGGCACAGGTTGCCAGATACGTCAGTGAGCACGGGTTTTAGTTTCTGTACAGAATGTACAGGCAATCATGGTACCAAACTTGGAAACCTCACCGTGATCACAAAACTTCAGGAAATTGCGGTGAATGAACTATTGCGCCTCCAAAAATAGTTCCAGCAAGTAACTCCCATTTAAAACCCACAAATGATCATTATTTCATTTCTGTCTGAAAGAAATACTTAAAAAAAAAACTAATGCTTAGAAATACTTAGAAATACTTAGAAATACAGCGTGTTCGGTGAGCTTTTTGGTGTTGGTAGGTATATTTTTTTTACTTTAGACAGCTAGCTTCTAGTCTTTATGCTAAACTATGTGCGAGGGGATCATGTGTTTTTGTCTGTTGATTGCATGCTCAAGGACCTCTCACCTATTTTATTGACTGCTCTGTTTTATACTGCTATCTGTTGACTCCTCACCGCTCTTAACTGACCACAAGTGATCAACAACTGCTGCAGTTGCACTAATTTGTGACTTACGTTAGTGCTGGCGGATCCTGTTGTTGGCATTTTCACTTTGAAATCTACATTTTAATGCCTGAGGTTTGTCTCCATTTACCCTGATAATTATTGATAATGTAACCTGCATATTGTCTCCACTTTATTGCACTACCCTCATGCATACACAGCCTGAACCTAGACTCTCTGTTCCCCATCCACATGGTCCCCGACACACCTTTTTTAACAGCCACTTCTTTTCAACTCACTTTGCACTCTCTCTAAAGGTACATCCACTTCAAAATCTGGGCTGACAAAGGCCTCAACAAGATCAGTTGTCTGTACACTAATGACATAATTCTGACCTTTGAGATTCAAAGGAACAAACATAATATTTGTTCAACACATTTCTTTAAGTATCTGCAGCTCAGGAGTTATATATCAAAAGTATAAAATCACTCACTATGTCTGCGTCTTTCTATGTTGGAAACAGTTGTGATATATCATTTTGGGGGTCGTGGTCAAGTGACCACACTTAAAACCAAATCAGAGGAATAGTCAGAGAATAGGAGACCTGCTCGGTGTGGTGACTTGGATACAGAGATAACACAAGGCGAATGGTAGCAGGTATGTCCTGAAGCTCGGGTTCAAACTATTAAAACCAGATTTGGATCATGTGTACTCGTATAACTCCATCGCACACCATTTTGACGCCAATAATCCAGACCAATGTGTTAAATGCAACTCTGACAAGGGCACAATGTTTCACTGTTTATGGGATTGACCAAGGATGAAGGAAGCTTGGAAAGATGTACAGTACTTGATACATTATTTCAAATAGTTTCAGCCAAACTAACAGAATGTTCAAAACTGGATTGTGGATTTGTGGTCTGTTGGTGTAATAACACCAAGAAAAGAATGATTGTTTTCTCTCTTCTTCAAGGTTAACATACAATATCTGTCTTTCAGAAAAAACCCCAGAAAAACATGAAAATCAGTCAGCGGTTGGAAAACCGCTCTTACTGCCTCAATGGTAGGTCTCTTACCTTTTATTAAATGGGGAAATTCTTTATTTTTTTGGAAAACAACTAGATGTAACCTTGGCAATTAGACCAGATTGATTTGTCTATGTATTCTTTATTCATTTTTATTTTATGTAGGGTACATATTGACTTGGTTTATCAAATAAAGTCCGTTATTTTATTGTAATTGTTATTTATTACATTATTTCCATTAGTAACTTTGTGTGAAGACAGGAGGATGGGACAAGGGTGACGGGTATATTTGTCAACAATCAAAGGTTTATACTGAGATCACACAGCTACAAATTACATTTAGGACTAGAATGGCATTTTAATGTGATATTTCTTACACTTACTGTCATTAACAAATCAGATGTGAGTCACATGTGAGCTAGAAAATCAGATTTGGGCTATTTTCACCTGCAGTGTGAACGCAGGTTTGCAGACACAATCCTGGAAAAAAAACAAAAAAACATTCTCTGATAGTTCGTCTAATATTTCTAAGATTTTCAAAATCTTATTTTTCTCAGAACAACCCAGGCTCATCCAGGCAGAACCCACATATATATTTTCTCACTAACATTAAAACATATTTTTCTCATACTTCATTTCTTTGCTGTCAGTGTTCTTACCAAGCATAACAAAAGGTTGTGAGAAAAGCGAAGCAGAGGAAAACCTTAAATAGCCCTGCCTCAGAGCGATCTGAGCCAGGAGTCAAGTCTTCTTTCCCCAGATGAAGAACAGTGGTCCTTCCTGCATTTTCTCACTGAGCTCCACCAGCAGCTGCCAGGATCACACAGGAGATGCAGAGGAGTCTATGACTCTGTGTGCATGTGTGTGTGTGCGTCAGTCAGTGAATTTTGGAAACGGTTCGAGCACATTTGCTTGGATAGCCCATCAGTTCTGTCTCACACTTGAGGATTACAGAGGAAGCTAGGAGGTGTGGTATTAGGAGGAAGAGTAGTGCCTGAGGAGATGATGACTGTTTTAAAGAAATCTTTCTGAATAAAATATAATAGCCCGAGACCTTTGTTATATGTCACCTCCACACCCATGACTGTCTACTTAATTCAAGTCTGCTAAAGGGCGGAAATAAGTCTATTTTAAACTACACTAATATGTGCCAATACACTAGATACTTAATTTTAATCAATATTGTTATGTTAACAATGGATCAAATTATATATAATATGAAAGGTTTTGCTCTTAGGACATGAACCCGAAGAGAATTATGAACTTTAAATTTCCCCCAGCACAATGGGGTGTCTTTCAGGTCATTGTTTTGGTTTTACAACTTCTCACTGTTCTCTTTAATTTAATTTTCAGGCAGCTGTTTTCAATGAAAAAGCTCTGTGTACTATCTTCTGCCCCAGCACACAAACAGCAGACGGACAAAGTCAGCCAAGTGGCCTTTGGAGGGTCATTTAGCAGTTCAATAGCAATGACTGAAACGTCAACAAGGTACGTTTAAATGATTTATTGACAAAATGAAAGATTGTCAGAGAAATGTGAACTCTTGTACTTCTTCTATCGGTTGCTGTGTTGTTGGAAAGGTGAGGGAGAAATAGGCGAAAGGCAAAATATAAATATGAATGCGAAATTGCGAGTGCCACAGTCGAGGTGAGGTCCTGCAAAATATTGCTAAATATAAGCTAAGTATGTTTTTTCTCAGGAGTTGGTGGAGATGAATGCTAATGTGGCTTTGTGTCTGCTGGATTGTGTGAATAGGCAACCGTTTTCTAACACATTAGCCATGACAACTTTATGAATGTTGTGTTCAAGTTCAAGTTCAAGGTATCTTTATTATCCCCAAGGGGATTTCAGGGGGTGACTTGGGTCGGCCAGGACTGACTGGACCTTCTTCAGTGTCCTAGTCTCGTACAGACTGTGTAGGTCATTCAGAGTGTTGTGGGCACACACCTTAACTACACTCTACAGTCTGTATTTGTATTTAAAAGTGAGAGACAAGTGAGGGACCCGTACCAGCTCACAAAGGCGAAGGTAAGAACAGTTTATGGCTTGACCATCTATGATGATTTTCTTGTCCTGATGCTGCTTTAAACAGCATTATTCTAATGAACATAGGCTAAAAAGTTCCATACAGCTGAGAGAAAGAGAAATTATTGTCTTGGAGTTCATCAGTACAAGCAACCCCTTTCATGTAGCAAGTAGTTATTTGACCCAATGTTAATATAAAAATATATATTAGTGCAGCTTTAACAGAAAACAAGAAAGCGCTTTATCCATCAAGGCCTAATCATCCAAAATTAGTATTAATAGTCTTGAGTTATTCGTTTCCTTCACAGTTTAAATAATGGTCAGGAGATGTGCCTGGTTGAAGACTGACATATTGATGTAATGGCGGAAGATGGAGCTCCAAAATCAGTAGATTTCTTCCTCTCTTGGAATCGTGGATTTGTACTGCAAATCAGTCTTTTAGACGTGATTCTGGATCCAACCAGAAACGGAAACATCTGAAGATAACCTGTAGAACTGTTAAACACGTTCTTGCTCAAGTCAGTGCCCTTAATGAGCTTTTGGATTGCTTTAGAAACTACTCCTGGTGTTACAAAAAGGAGAATCAATGGCTCCTGGCAGAGTTTCTTACTCCTACAAAGGTATAATTTGTGATATCTGAATGTTACCCTGACATATTTGTGTGTGAATGGGAGCTAATGGACTCATCATCAGGGGAACAAGCCATGGGAGCATTGTCAGATTGTAAATGTTGGACCACCACCAGTTCGCTGTATAAGTTGAGACTCTCCCAAACTCCCACTTAAGGCGGACAGCACTCTTCCCACACGTTATCACTCATGACAAGGTTGTCTGATCATATTTCATTCAGTGGTTTAATTCCCCCTTTATAGAAAATAAACATTTTGGAGCGATTGGATTGGAACAGATTGGAGCTGGCTGGACTTTGTGCTTCCCCTTTAAAGGATGTGAGAAAGACAAGAAAAAACAATTTCTGTAACTAGCAGAGTGTTGTAACAATATCCATACTGCTCCTCAGTAGAACAAATGTATCAACTTCTGGTAGATTATTGGTCATAACCATTAACATTTACTGTCATTTACCCACCCCAAAAGGATCATTGAGTTCATCCAAATAATTATGAAGCAATCGAGTGTTTCTGGTCACAGCAGAAAAAGTGTTAAAATTGTTTAATTTGTAAACATTAGTCAATATCTATACATAATGATATACAGTAATAGGATATAATAAATTCAATAAGACAAGACATGACTTGATACAGTGTGAAACAGTATGATGTAACCCAAGAAGAAGAAGATTTACTTCTTACACATATACCCCAAAATACAACCACACACACACATAAGATATGCAAATGTGGAGAGATGGGTTGCCATGTAACCGTACCCTTAGGGGGTTTTGGTGCCTTGCCCAGGAGGTGAAACTGGCACCTCTCCAGCTACCAGTCCACACTCCATACTCTGGTCCAACCTGGACTTTAACCAACCACCCTCCGGTTCCTAATCCCCTAAGTCTATACAGACTGAGCTACTGCCACCCATAACGCATGACTTAATGTGATACAATACAATATGATATGATAAGACTGTGTACAATATCAATATCAGTATCAGGTCAGTATTTTTTTGAAAATTTGCACCTTCTCTGTGGCTCATGTTGATTTTATAATGATCTAAACTCCTTGAAGTCAAGCAGCAGAGTTTAAGAGTAGAGTAACAGTATACCCTCTTGTCTAGGCACCACTACACCTCTGTGAGATACGATACGGTACGATGCAACATAAAATCCAATATTAAGAAAAGCAGGACAGTAGCATACTCCACCATATAGTGCAATGAACACGATATGATATGATGACATGGTAGGATATGTGACACAATGCAAAGTGAAACTTTAGGTTACATTATGTAAGATGAAATAGACTAAGGTACGGTATACAACAAGATGTGATAGACAATGATACGATGCAATACATAGCCATTTACTGTCCTGTTTCCATCTGAATGTCTCATCAACCAGCCAGACAATGAGTAGAAGTGAATGTTTGTGCATGGGGACTGAGGAGGATCAATGATCCCTGTGGAGAGTGATTTATTTTATTGATTTCATTTATTCTCCATCATTCATTTTTGGATATTTCCTTTGAGATTTTAATCATTTCTTTTCCAGATGTACGGTAGACCCACATCGGCAAACATCTTTTTTTTTTTTTTTCTCATTTGCAATCAAAATATTATTACCCTTGAATATGCAAGGTCCATAAAGGGTTAAAACAACCCACTCCAGGACTTTTGGAGCGACTGCACTCGTGACTGAAATCAAAATATTCCGGAATCGAGCCTGTCAGGCCTCTGATGTACGATTTGTAATGGGATGTTTCCAAACCCCTCTGTCCATATGGCTGCCGACACGTTCAGCAACACCCACCGCCTACAGAGAGGGACTCTCACTGCTCCACATCTGGTAGACAGACTCACTCTCTCCCTCACACACACACACATACATATATATATATACACATTAAACTTAAATGATATAGTCACATTGTATTTCTATAAGATCCTGAATATGTCTATGGGTCCTTGCAAGAGGTTCTGCAGGCATGATTTTGTGCAAGTGTGAACATTAGGTTAAAGGTGAGGTAGGTAGGGTTGGGATTGTATATTTAGAAAAAAGAGGCCCAACTAAAAATGCTGATATAAGTTGTGTTTCCAGTTGTAAGAGTGGCATTACATAGACAGCCTATCTGGATCTGAGAGGTGCCAGTTGCATAAACTCTTCTATGACCGGAAGTCACCATGGAAAAGAGCAGGAAGCCCCAGTCATAATACCTCCAGCTCTCTTTGCTGCTCCAAAGAGGCATAAATCAACACCGACACACTCAGTTATCCATGACCACATCCTCTCAGCCTAATGGGCCCTCACAGCATGACATGGCCCCCCCGCCGTGCTGTAACCATTCCTGGAGAGCCCGTCAGGGGCAACAAGAAGGTCTATAACTCCCCTTTCACAACGGATGGACAATGTTATCTCTCAGAGAGTGTTTTTTGGGCAATGATGCAGTCAAGAGAGTCTCCAAAATTCAGGCTCTTGCAAAGTTGTTAAATATGTAGAAGGACGATACATTCTTGCTCTTGCGTGTGATTTGTTTAGGTATTGCCTGAAGGTCAGTTTGCTCCAATCGAAGAGGTTGGCAGATGTTCAAACCTTTCTGAGGCTGTGTCCGACAGATTTCTATAACTTTTCAAAATCCAACCTTTACACCAACTTTTTGAATTTGAATTTTTCTCTCAAGCTTTTACAAAACTGTCACATTTTGTGTGTACAAACGACTGCAACACTGTGAATGTGCATATTTGAACTTGTCTCACCCTCTCTCTCTATGACGAGAAGGTTTCACCCCATCTACGAGCACGGCCACTTGGAACAGCAATAAACAAGTTTGCTCTAAATGAGGTCAGAAAACAGTTCCAGTTTTTCTTTACTGCTTTGCTCATTAAAGCATAATTTTTTGGAATGATGGTCAAAAATACATTAAAGGTCCAGTGTGTCAGATTTATAATCAACTGAAAATAAGATGTTTTTGTTACCTTTGTAACCTCTTCCACAGATTCCACCATGTTGAAACAGTCAAAACAAACACTGGCTCTAGGTAGGGTGCCGTAGTTTCTTCCTAACGAGAGGGCGAGAGGACGGAGTTGCAATCCCCAACTACACTGCTCCTTTAATAATGTGATAACACATCAATCACTGAGGACCTTTTTATTTTTGGCTATCTCAAAGTCCCTCGCTGACCCACAGTTTTGACTTATTCCCATATGGCCCGGCCACAGAGGGCATCGTCTACGTTCTGCTCAATGAAGTGAAGTGCTTTCTGTAAAAACTTGACACTATTTTTCCTGGAAAGGAAACGCTGGAGTCATTAATTGTGGTTCAACGTTTTTAGAGTCGTAATTAAACGGTGATGATATACAACCTTCAGAATTCTGCAAAGGGGTAAAGAAAAAAAAAACCTGCCACCGACACTATAAACAGACTGAAACAGCAACATGAGTTTAAGATTTCCACATCCTGACACCCATTAGTCAAACTGTGCGTCCGTTTATTGTTGGAATCGGCCTGGAAAGGTGTGAAATAAATCAGCTAATAGTTAATAGTTAATAGTACTGTAATGATAGCTTCAGATAATGACCAATCAATCACAGCTACTTAACGTATGAGCAAACCAGACTCTGGTCCAGGTTTTATGGTCTTTACAAAGATTCTCGAGTTTCCTGGATACCTTTGAACAATCCTTTATAAGGTTTTAATAGTTTCTGATGCTATTAAAGGGTTCTTGAGACGATTCAAGGGGTCTCTTTGAAACTTTAAAGGCTCTTTGATGAGGTTCTAGGGCAAATTCAAAGAGGTCCAGTTAGCAAAAATCATTAAACGCCATTATTATTTATAACTTGCATTATGATTCAGTGATTTAAGAAGCCTACATCTGTATGTAGTCAACAACTGACTGTCAAATCAAAGCAATTAAAAATGAAAAATGTGCGCATGAAAACTTTTTGTTTTCCCTCAATAAGATTTCAACTACCGCACAAAATGTTGACATAAAATCCAATCAACTTCAAAAGTCCAGTGCGTAAGAATCATTATATTTTTGTGATCTTAGAATGAGCTTTTTATATCTACAGACGCCGTGAATCTTCTTCCACAGAGTCTGCCATGTTTCTGCACCGGCTCTAGTGTTTTTTTGCCGAGGTCCACCTATAAAAGTCTTCTAGCGTTTTAATGGATAGAATCTATTGATTTCTTATGAAGCTTTTACTGTGACACATTTTAAGGAAGGTGTTGTGTAAAAGTCATTTTTACAGTTCTCATGTGTAGCTGTCTTCTTTTGCCACTTACTATGTAACAATCTTGGAAGCCATTGGCTGGTCTGACAACGATTTAACCTCTGGGGACAATGACCAATGTTTCGGGGATTCCATTGGAGCCAGAATATATCTGATAAAAAATGGATATCCAGGCAAAGATTTCCTCTGCAGTCTGATTAGCAACTTCATGTACAAGAATGACAATTTAAGACATATTTCTAAAGAATGCAGATCATTTTTTATCTTCATCAGAAGATCGTAGATTGTATTTTGGGTAATGCTTTGGCCTCATTCACTCTCCACATGGACTGTGTGCCTGCATGCAATCAAAGGTCGCTCAAACATGATTGGTTTGAGTACAAATGAAAACCAGAATGCTTCTGATGCCAAAATCTTGGCTCCTTGCCTACAGATTCTGCATACTACATGAATACAATGACTGAAATAGGACTTGAGTAATGCACTTGTAATGTAATGTAATTAGTACTAAGTAATAATTAATGCAATCTGTTCATTTATTTTGTACTATTAATTCAAACTGTGATAGAAGACTACCTGCTGAACACTCACATACAGTATTAGCTCCTTATAAAGTTGATTAGAGTTGTCGATGATTCTTTCATGATTACACATAATCATTAAATTGATTGTTAATATAAAGATAATCATTAGAACAGATTTAATTAACACTTGCTGCTGTTAGAGAATCTATGAGAATGACTTTTGGGAACTTAGGTTTTATTTTTACGACTATTATATCCCCAAAGTTGGTGGTAAAACACAGCAACGATCAACACCAATCTATTGTTGGATTGTTTGGGGCTGACATAAAAGTATTTGAGATGTCCAGCCATGAAGTGTCAGTATGAAAGCCAGGCAGGTGGGTTTTTTTATTGGTTCCACTCCTCAGTGTTGGTAGTGGTGGTGACCTCACTGGTGGGACTGAGCCAGACACCATCCGCCTTGCAGGGTAATTACCACAGGACGTGCTCAGCCATCAAATGTCCCACAGCAGGCCAGGTGTTACATCATTACACACACATATAAACAGAGCACAGGCACACATACACCTTCAGCCACACACTCTGCACTTCCTCAATATTCATATCTGGAAGAGAACTAACGAGATGTTCGTTTTAAAAGTATGAAAGAGAGCACATTTGAGACATGCATGTTCCACCACTTTAATAATCCAACACCAGATGTCTGTCACAGTTTTAACAGTCCAGAGCCGCAGCTTTCCTGAAGCAGACTGTTATGTGGTACACATCTAAAGGCAGCTGTACATTACTGTACATGAAGCAGTCATATATATAGCATAACGGCATGGAATTAATTCACCGTCCAACACTTTTCAGTCTTTTTTTCTCTGTAATGAACAGCATTACATTCTGTTTCCAGTTCTATATTTCTTTCTAAGTCTGAGCCACAGCTAATCATCTCTGGCACAGGATCAAAAATAACCCCCCGCAAAAAAGTCAGTGCCATACATAGATGATGCATGGGCAGATAATTTTGTACAGACGTTTATGGTCCCCAGAGGGTAAACCCAAATGACTTTAGTGATCCTGAGTTTTCTTGTAGTGCCATTTTGTCCTTGACAAACATATCCCCCGCAAGAGGAATCATAATAGCAGTGATCTTCATCTTTCACCTCATCATCATAAGTCTAGTCATAAGTCATTTTGTTCATGACCAAATAATACCTGCAAAACTCATCAGTAAATGTTAGCACGCTACAAAGATGGTGAACACTGTAAACACACGAAACATCAACGCGTAGGCCTCGTTGCTGTGAGCATGGTAGCATGTTTATCGTTCATTCAGACACTTCTATGTACTGGAAATGACTTTACCACTTTGCCAGATTGGAACTATGTGGAGCATTAGCGACAATATTTGACAGCTTTGAGTGCACCATCCAGGTACTCACAGTACACTGACAGTGTGAACACACTTAGGTACCCAAAATAGCAAGTGAAAGTGTTCAAGCACGTAATTTGAGACACAGCATTAGTCTTGTTAGCTAGTCACCACAACTGCCCATTTCAAACCTTACCGAACCCTGACCCATACACACACACTGACTCGAATGTCAGACATTGACAGACTGCTATTCATTGTTAATGCTGGTTACAGCCTTGCTGAACTACAGAGATTTAAAAGGTGCCTCCAAGGTATCGCCAGTGCAGATACTGGACCACAATGAATTTCAGGTGTTGATATTGTATTAAAACATTCTTCAAAGATTCTTCGGTTGTAAATGATAATGAGTTTGGCAAAATAATCCTCACAGGAGGCCCCCTTTATCACTGCACTTAGCATATCATACAGTCTTCCTCAGCTTATGGAGTCAAACTACTGTTTCTCAGGTCAAGAATGAACCTTCACACAAACTGTAAATTGATAATAAATGGAATGAAGTCCAGATGTTTTGCAGCACTTTTCCACAGTGTGAGCCAAACCGTCATAGGGGGGTCCTCCTAATGAACGAAAAACTAGCTAGAAAGGCAGCAAGTGTCATGATGGAGGAGGATAGACACCAATAAGATTTTTACACAAATTGGGAATCCAACAGCTTAACTGGTTGTAAAAGATTTTTAAGCATTAATAAAACCAAACAACTTGTATACACTAACTAGAAAGTGGTACCTCACTGATATCTCCTGAATGGGGAAATATATCAAATCTAATCTGCCAAATCTAATTTAAGCCTACTAATACTTATTTCAGTTTTCAAAATAAAAGACCAGTAGACTTTTTCCTGCCAGATGTTCTGTTATCTTTATTTCGCTGCATGTAATAATCCTGACAAGAGGGAGACTCCTTTGGTGAATTGCCACCTGAGATGATGTGCTGTGGTGCAATAAACAGCCCTCACATGCACACGTGAATCCCATCATCCCTGTAGTTAGCGGGGGACACTTCTAAATTGTTCCATATGGCTGATGGTAAGAGCGGAGGCCGAGTAATCGCCTGCCAGTGACCGACAGATCGCTACCACCACCACCGTGACTCCAGAAGGGCTCTTCTACTTTATTGTCTGGGGATGTAAACCACGGATGAAAGACAAACATAGGACAAATAAATCTCTGCCAGAGTTCATATTCAACATGTGATTATTAGCATATATGAAAACATGTCCTGTAAATATGAAATTAAACTGAAATAAAGTAGTATCCACTGGCTAATATTAGCTCAACAGTTTGACTTTTGCTCACTGATTAATTTACTTGAGGCACTTGTAGTCTGAAGGAACAAATCAATTCCATTCATTCCAGTGTTACATCTGTGCAGCTGGACATTCAGCCCAAAGATTTAGTGACTGACCTGATGTAGTAGCAGCTGGATGAACTGATCCAAACGAATAAATCAAGTGTGCTGAGTTGGAAAATTGTGATGTGATATGTTAGAAATTAATGAATGAACCAAGGGAATGTTTAAATTTGTAAGTATAAAATGGACAGTTCTGGTCCGTGATTATGACCGGCTGAGTTGCGTTCAAACCCGCCGTAAAATACTCACCTGCGACCACATTACATCACTATTACTGCGCCAAATAAATTGTTGCAAAATGTCAGATTAGCGTGGATAAGCGGCTGAAAGACAGGAGGGAGGAGGAAGATGAAAAAAAAAGAAGACATGCTGAAAAAAAGAGCAGGAAAAGTCAAGAAACAAAGTCCATTAAGCACACAAACTACACCAATGATCTGTGCCACAAAGGTGTTGCTCAAAGTTTTCGATCAGAAAGAGAATTATAACCAGCAAAAAAACTAGTGATGCACCTGTAGAAGCAGAGTAAAATATCACTGGCTGACCAGAAATATATTGACTTTATTTCCATCATGGACCAGGACAAGTGCAACTCAACAACCACTTAAAATGCATCTCAGTAGCAGTTTATGGACACAATCTCCAGTTATGTCATGTGTCGGTTCTACTCAACCAACTGGGATAAGAATAATATAGATATTACACCAGCTATTTAAATATCTGAACATTTAGAATTGGTTTGCTTCTGAGTGGAAAGGAAAGCATACATTGTAACCAGTAAACCTTCTCCACTACCGTAATTATGATTTATATTATGAGAAGTGTCCTGCATGATAAAGTTCAGGCGGTAAATCCTAACCAGTTCCCTGAGCCAAGCAACAAAGTGCAAAAACAGATACAGACACCCACCTAAAGGAAAGAGTATACGCAACTTCTCTGCGTCACAATAAAAGCCTCATTGTTTTCGTGTTACCAGAGACACCGGTCTCACCACAGCCCAGTGGCTGTTTAGACTCCCACCAGATCCACTCAGGAGTGCTCACTTCCAAAACTCTGCCTCCAAACCATCCACACAGGAAACGTCTGCAACTTTAGCTGTGGCCTTTAATGCATGGATCTGTTTGGACTGTAGTACTCAGATAAAAGATGTAAAATTTCATGTTAATTCTGTCTATTTCCTGCCATGCAACTTTGGCCTTAAGGCAGCGTCTTATGATCTTTACATATATTCTACAGTACAGTATCTGTTGGTCAAAATATGCAGATGATATTGGCCTTTTATCAAAGATTAGAAGTGATCATCAAGTGTAATTTTCCTCCATATAAGACTGATGATATTATCTTGGATTAATTATAGTTTGATCAGCAGTTCAAGAGGTCAAGAAGACCAAAAATCTAAAGCCCTGTTGGACGTCCTTCTTCAATGTTACATCAACAATACGAAAGATTTGGACGAAACAACAAGATGTACTCACCATCTCTGAGCAATACTCGGGATATACTGCAATCTAGGAAGAGTTAAATGTAAATAACACAAGTTGAACTATAGCAGATTTATCATTTACTCTGGGGGTAAGCCATTGTCATCACTCGCCAATCTCTCCTCAGGTGAGGTTTATCTTTGCCGAGAGTTACAAGGTCAGAGCGTAGGCACCAAATACCAACTCTAAACATATTCTACAGTCATAGTGTCCACGACTTAGTTGACTTAACTTTTATAATGTGATGTGTAATGAAAATTGTAACCTCTAGAGAGCTGCTAGCAGAGCTCTAGACTTGCTCTCTGGATGCTAGTAGTAGCAGCATTAGACTTAAACTAGACAGCTTTAACTGGCTTAGCATTGAGGTTTTTATGCTTCTCTATACCGTCATGATGCATGCATCTTGGCAGGCTTGCTGCACCCTCAGGACGGCTGTAGGATTGAAGAAAATGATGGATTCAGACCACCCATTCATCTCTCTGCAGCAGCTCTGGCAGCCGCACATCCCGTGCAGCACCAACACTTCAAGCTAACACACTGTGCACAACGCAGGGCAGGTTATCTCGTCACCAAGCCACACACACAAGACCGAGCTCTGTTTAAAGTCATCCGTGATGCCAACGTGTGTTATATTCAAAATAGAAGCTGAATAAGTGCTGTATTTAGGTCTTTGTTGAAATCATTTCATTCTTCTGACGGGGTGTTTCAGTCGCAGAAGTATGGAAGGTTGTGTGCCAAGTGAAATACACAGAGGAGGGCCTGCCAACCAAACAGAGCGGCAGAATGTGAAAGTAGATTTGAAATATGTTTGCTGAGTGTTGTGTAAGTTGGCTGCCTTAAGTGTTTTATGGGTCAGGAAATCCTAAAAAATGCAGGGAAAACATTGTCTTCAGTGGTTTTATCATTTCTGTTACTGACATGCTAATGATATCTTTTCTATATCTCGGCTCTTTCTAAGCCTCCATTAGGCCTGTGAGCTCTTTTTGTTTCATAATCATAACTATATTTTGGAAGTCTGTCTTGACACTCGTTGAAACACAACACTCTTGTTTTTGAAGCTAAATGCAGTATTGAACCAGAATTCTTTTGAACATCTCACTGATCCCTTATAGCGTTCAATATTTGCAAGAGCGAGTATACAGTTACTAAAACAAATATCTTTAATCACTTATCAAATGGTGATTACAAAGTTAATATGGTTTATATCCAGTGTGGAAGCAGCTTTATCTGTACAGAAGCCTCCCTCCAAAGTGCCAGAAAACGATTTATTTTCGCGTACCGCTCTGCTCATAGCAGCATGATTCTGCTCATCACTCTAGATTTAATATCATCGCTGCATGTCGCAGTCCCAGTTACTCAAAAGACACTTTGAAATCTAATATAAACAGCCAGGACATCCAGACACATCTATAGAAATCTGATTGGAAGTGCATCTCAAACCACCTCCAAACGTGGTTTGGATCCAACTTGCAAAGATCACATTTCATGTGGTTTTTTTTAGCTGTCCAGAGTTTGTAAAATCAGTCTGGACGCTGTCTGGATTTGCCAAAAAACTGATCGCAGTCTGAACAAGAATCCTGCTGGTGTTACCTGAATGTTTTGTACACTGCTCTTTGCTAAAGATGAGGAGAGTTAAATGGTTCAATAAGAGATTTGCTAGTGTCCGTGTTTAGCATCATCAGATTATTTTGCCAACCAGAAACTGGATCCAAAATGGAAATGGTGAATCTGAACCTAACACTACTTGACACTTAATCTGCTGCCAGCTTCAACCATCAGCGACAAAAAGTTTGAGCCATTGCTGATTTGCTTTTTCCCTCTTTTTTATTTTACTTTGGTTTGGAACAAATGATTGATGTGGAGGGCAGTCGTGCAGTCGTGAGTGGCCAAGCCTCAGCCCTGCATGTCATTTTGTCTGACACACAGCATGGCACTGCACGGTATGGCTGCAGATGTCATGGCTTTGTAAGCTGGAGGAATTACGCTCATTGCCGCAGGAATATCATGAAATATGCTGAACCACTCACCAGGACTCAGTTGGCTCACTTTGGTCCAATCTTATACACACATGCAAGAAGTTATAACAGCTGCAAGCGACAGAAATGAAGCTTACTCACTAATCATGCTAAGATGTAGCCCTTCAGGAGTGACATCAACTGAGGTATTGATTCACAGGCTGCACAGTAACTGGATGCCCTGTCAGTCACGTTATCAATGGGCTGTGAGAGGTTTTGGTATTTGGCACATGAGATTGTCTCACACGATGCCAAATCAAACAGCAGCTTAAGCCCCAGGACACTGGACAAACCGTTCTGTCATCACAGTACTTGCTCTCTCCACTGTATTCTGTGGAAAGTCACTGGCGGTCCCTCGCATCACAAAAAGCCAACAAACTGCTCTGCTCTCTAAGAAGGAGGATCGATATGTTAATAATCAGTATGATGAACCGCTACAACATTGGTTTTTGATTCTTTTAATGAGGTCTCAGTACAAAAAGAAAGCAAGTTCATTCAGTAAAGATTTATTCGTCTGGTTCAGAAATCTCAAAGTACAAACGGTGTACAACAAGGTTATATATTAGCACCTGTTCTTTTTTTCATTGTTATAAACAATGTTAGATGGAACATTCACATTTTTTTTTTTTGATTAAGTTATTCTTAAAGCACAAAAATCTGGATACTGTTAATTTTATTCAAACACTAGCTGGAATTGAAGTTGAAATCTTAATTAAATTAACTTTGTTAACTTGGAAACTATGTGGGAATTTATCAGTGCTTACCGATTTACCATAACATTTCTATTACTGTCCTTGACTTTGTGTGCAAATTTCACTGCAAGTTAAACAAACTGCTTTCTGTCTTGTCTGTTAACTACAGGGTCGGTGTCAGGTTGGAGTCATCTTAGCTTAGCGTGAAGACTGGACGGAGGGTGAAACAGCAAGCTGCTAAAGTTCAATAACTAACACTTATCTCATTTGTTTAATCTGTACGCAAACAACAAATGTACTGATGTAAAAATTATAATTTGTTGATTTAGTTACACGGAGGAATGCTAACGGGGAGTGGAGTCAGTGTCGTGCTAGAACCGGAGCTTGGCAAGCGGGCAATGTAATCAGCTCACAGAGCACAAAGACCATAGGTGACGTTAACAGAAGTAGGTGAAAAGAGAAAAAGAGACAAGACAAGAGTAAATCTGCAAGCGAGTTTTAGTTGTTGGCGAGAGCTTGGTGAAATAAAAGGCTGAAAGACTCGCTAGTTTTTGATCATAAGTAATATAATCATAATAAACATATGTGTATTGCACTCTGAAACTGGGGGTGTTAAATCACAAAATACCAATTTCTATGCAATGTTGCTTTAAGGCTACATTTGCTTTTGGTTAACTTGCCAGCAAAAGTGCTGAAATAACTGCTATTCCTCTTTCCTTTTCTCTTTTCAGTGCAACATCTCTTGGAAAACCTGCTGCTTTAGATCCACCCACTGAATGACCCCAGCCAATTTTACCTCTGAGACCTGTTTGTAGGACTAAAGGTCTAGTCTGCTGTGGGTCTGCCATCAGCAGCACACTCCAGTAAAGTCACACACACAGCAGCACATTTCATTTTTCACACTGTCCCATCCATGTCATGCACACATGTCACACCACCCCTCCTAACCTCGTCGGCCCCCGTGGCCGAGGCCAGTGTTGATGTTATTTCACGTCCCCTTGGGTGCAGCTGCAGTGCAAGTTTCCTGAGCATTTTGGTGCTTTTGTCCGCCCTCCAACCTGCGCAGCCAGGAACTTCCAGTCACAGTGAAGATTTATGAAGCCCTCGCTGTCGGGGGTGAACCTCCTGTGCAGCGGGCAAAGGGTTTGTTCTTTAAACAATAACATCCAGAGGCAGAGCATCAGCTACACTGATTAGGATAGAAGGAAGTAGGATCTGTGTACATTTTTAAGCCTGGCACAGGGTTTTTTTTTGAATGGCAGCTGCCAATAGACACCGCTTTATATTCACATTCACAGATGCAGATTTTCCTGCCACGAAATTCCAAATACTTCCAAGTATTTTGAATTTTCCTTCAAATTGTTCTTAGCTCTGGAACACAATACGGCGGGATACAAACTCGTCTCTGGAAGAATTTTGATGTCAAGTTAAACCCTTCTACCTTAAATTGTGGGGACCGTTCCACTTTTAGAGTTGTTGAGGGAAAGAGATTAGGAAAGAAGATTAGAAATAATGTGGCAAAGAATAAGAGGACAGAAAAAAGGAATGAGAGTTTGGACGACAGAATAAAAACGGGAAGGACAAAAGGAATGATGCAAGGAAGGATAAAAAGCAAATAAAAGGGGGAAGGACAGAGAGAAAAAAGTAAAGAAAGAAGATGAGTGAGGAAAAACAGGATAGAGGAAAAGAAGGAAGCCAAGGGAGGAAAAAAAGAAATAAAGATTTCAGCAAGATTGTCTGAGCTTGTCTCCACAACGTGTCAGTACACTGCCTTTATTGTTGGATTACTACTAACATATTACTGTGTCAATAATAATAATGTTGGTGAAGTTGGAGCTTATTTTAGCTACTTTATATAGTATTAAAACCATAAATAATATTCACATTTTTAAGGTCGTCATAGGATTTCTGTGCAAAGTAAACTACAGCTGTCAAATAAATGTGGTGCAGTAAAAAGAACATTTTTTCTGAAAGCATAAAAATCACTTGAGAGGCAGCCGAATAAGCAAACACATCATCACCATCGATATATTATCGCCTCATAATTTACTTATTGTTATGGCTAACACATGAGCAAACACTTGTATTTACACAACCAGCAGACCAGAGCAACGCGATCATTCATTTGGAGTCGTGTTTGTATCCAGCTGATGAATGTAAGTCAAATATTCACTCGCCTTTTAGCTCTTGTTTGGTCTCCACCAACTCAGTTTGTACCTACAGCCATCAGCACATTTAGCAGAAGCAGAGCCTGACAGCTCTGTCCCTTGGCGGTACACTGTCTCAACTGTAAAACTTACATATTCCTATGCCAAAGCCCAACTCTGTTGCCGTCTGCACGGCATAATATGCTGACGGCAAGGTAGAGCGAGAGAATACGCTCACTATAGCGTACAATTAAACAGATATTGCTCTTTTTATGTGGCTAAAAGACGTTTCTCTGCTGACTCTGTCCACCGCAATGCTTTGCTCTACTTCCATGCCAGGACTTTATGCTTCTCCAAACTGGGCATGCAGTGACCACTGTCTGCTTGCTATATGTAACAGTATAACTGCACGACTATGCAAGTACTTCATACAACCCTGCTTCAAAAAACCGGAGCTATCCATTTAAACCAAAACAATTAGCTGAAAGAGGCTAAAATGCTTCATATAGCTGAGAGAAACTGCAGGGTTGGTGATAATTCTCTATGGGTTTTTCACTATAAATGACACCATCGACATTACATGTAGTGATTTAATACAAAAATAAAGATTAGTAATTCAAATGGTGAGTAGAGGTGTCAAATAAGAGTGAGTACAAAGTATTTGCCGCTGACATTCTGCAGTATAAGTCACATAAAGTAGCATAAAATGGAAATAATTAAAGTACATCCACATTTTTTTACTTTCCACCTCTGTGCTTACTTGTGTCTAATCGTTTAACAATATATATTTAGAATATAACGTGGCATCTTGATTGGTTAGTCTAGTTAACAAATAGCATGGATAACATTTGATCCAGATCTAGTCTGAATGGGTCTTGACTAAAGGCCTAACAGATAACATGACACTCACACTAACTAATGTCCTTGGCAAAGTTCTTGTAATGAATTTGTCCTTTAAAGCCCAGCTGTAATCACAGCATCCTAACCCAGCAGAGCGGACCCCTGCAACCACATCCCAAGCCCTGACAGTCTTTGTAGTTTATTATCCTGTGTTGACCATGGCTTTTGAATACAGGCTTCAAACTGAGTGCAATACTTTGACTAACACTGAGAAGATTTTTATTAATCTTGCTTTAATCTGTATGTGCTTTCTCTACATCCCATTCCTTTCTCCTCTCCACCCTCCCACCCGCTGTGGCCCACGTTCACTCTCTCCTCCTCGTATTCTGGACAGCTTAACACATGCCAGACCTCTTCTGAAATGTGTATGGGGGGGGAAAAGAGAGACAGTGATGAAAGACAGGTTTAAACATGTGCAAGAGACAGCTGTTGGCACATGTGCTTCTTGCATATATATTTTCTATTTGGGTTTTCAATATTAAAATTTGCGAGGAATGGCCTCAGTTTATTTAATCATCAGCTGTGGCTCTTGACGGTGGAGGATCATTGTGAAGAAAGTTTATTTTGGACCGGTTCGACATTAATGTTTGGTTACGATTTGTTTGGAACTTGTGGTATATATTTGAAGGTAGTTCTCACAAGATAAACGCAGACTTGCAAGGTTAGCGGTTTGAATATGGAGACTGTCCTTACCAGAAAGATGGCAACATGGGTCATTTGTTCAAATGCTGGAAAGATCAATGGTTAAAATTGTTGTAGATTTATGAGCTATGGAGAGAGCAACCTCACTTCTAGAAGATTGTGATGAAGGAATGGAAGGACCATGGACCCATGAACTTTGTTTAATCAACCAGGGCTGTACTTAAGACCACTTAAGTCAAGTTGGACAAGTCTGAGTCCAAATGGAGTCAAATCAAAGTTCAAATGGGCTTGAGACAGTCAAAACTCAGACCAAAAAAATTTAAAACAGTGTCCATTCAGTACTCTTCCCAGTGTTATCTCACTGTCGCCTACAGGAGCAGAAAGACAGAGAAAAAAAGTCAACTAGGCTCGGATGAGAATGGCACAAATTCAAGTCAAAACACCAATGAGCCTGAAACAAGCCCACATTAAAATACTCACAAGACCAAGAAAAAAC
This sequence comes from Argyrosomus regius, assembly GCA_946959425.1. Lineage (NCBI taxonomy): Eukaryota > Metazoa > Chordata > Actinopteri > Sciaenidae > Argyrosomus > Argyrosomus regius. The sequence goes on along the minus strand of OX336899.1, from coordinate 6,547,139 downwards.
ACGGGTAAATCATCTCCCATGCTGGGTCTGGATCATTTAAACTGTCCTCACAAGATAAATGACATTATTTGTTGCTTGTTCTAATACCTAATACAGCATTTACTTAGCAGGTGATTGGATGAACCATCTGTCTATCACCTCCAGCAAACCTCGACCAGTTCGATCAATGAACCACAAGAGAGTCAAAGTCTTACTGAAACAGGAACAGAGCGAAAAGCTTTCTTTCAGTGAAGAAATACTCTAGTTGATAGCATTCATAGCAGCCTCTATGCTAACCCTTTTAGCATTTGTTGTTTTTTGTGTGTGTTGGGTTTTCACTTAAACCACGTCCATACCTCATGCGATAGCTACCATTAATTCCTCATAGGACACTGATTGACTGAACAAGCGTGGTTTGCTCCAAAGCACAGAGCTTGAACCCCCAAACACGAATTCTCCTGTGATCTTATGAGTCCAGCTGTCTTTCAATGTTAAATAAAGCCTGTTTTTATGTTTCTTATGTAACAAGAGCCTGAAACAAAGACAAACGTAGTGTCAAGTTAGTATTAGTGTCACAAAACCTTATTGGGAGGAAGTCAGGGTGGATGGATGGGCTAACAAAGCATGTGACTGTGATGATGACACAGGATATCTTACAAACATCATTTCTTGTGGCGATCTTTCCCTGACCTTCACCTTAACTGAGTCTTTGTTCCACCTATTCCACTTCCAGCACTTTACTCTCCCTAAAACCACAAATTGTTACATTTAAATTAGCCAAGATAGTTGTTTCAACCTGCTTCCAGTCTTTATACTAAGCTAGATTAAAGACATGAGACTGATCTTCTCACCTCACTCTCTGAAAGTAAAATAAGCATATTCCCCAAAATGCTCAACTATTCCATTGTCTACTATTCCCATTGCTCTTTGCCCTTAAATGAAAATAGATACTCTATCAGTATTCTGAATCAGTATAGTCCATAATGCAGTGAGACGTTTGGAGATTGGGATCTCTGGCGGGGATCCAGCCTGGTAGACTTCCCAAGATGGTGATGGCCAGAATGGAGGTTCATCTGTCAACAACCTGCTCTCTTTCACTTCCCTCCTTTTCCTTCTCCAGCTTTATTTAGCCCCCAAGGACCAGCCAGCACCTAACCGCAAGTCTCCACTTCACCGAAAGCCTTTTATTTAGCCTTTCTGTCAGTCCCCTCTGTCTGCGTCTCATGTTCCTTTTTGCTTTTTTTTGTTATTGCAGTACATTTCCTGAACGTTATACCGAGATCAGTTCTATTAATTAAGTGCCATCCACCTTAACCATAAGAAGAAAAGGGAAAAAGGAGGAAATGTCCTCTTCCATACAGTCTGGTTATTTGTGGTTGTGTGGAACGTTGACTGAAGCTCTGGAGCAGGCGGTTTAATGAAGGACTGGTGTGGTGTCAGGAGCCAGCGGTTGGAAAAAGCCAGCAGGGCAATGACAGCATGTGGCACTTTGGCAGCCGGCGAGACTGGATCAGTAGTGGTAAAACGTCCTGATGACTGGAAAACAAAACCCTGGAAAATTGCAGAGTGACTGGGACGAACACACTGAGCTGAATGAAGGATGGTGGAGAAATTAGATCTCTGGAAGAGGGAAGACCCTGGAAATCCCCAGGAAAATAAAAACAGCAGAGACAGATCTAAAGGAAAATGTGGATGACATAGTTGTCTATAACTATGTCACAGTTCATTGAAATGACACTCATTTTATGCTCCGCTGTGCCAGATTTCTAAATACCATAAAGGTACTGTATTTTCATTTAAAAAAAGAAATATTAGTGTGACTTGTACACAGTCGGTGCTGCATATTTCAGAATCATCACCAACCGTGACATTAACATCAGCAATGCTCAAGCTGCTGTTTCATTTAGTAAATCCATTAGTGTTCAGATTATGGACGTAGACTCTTGTCGAAGATATGACTGGGGTTTGATGGCCACACAAACATACTTAGATTGCAGGTGAAAATAACAGGATGCTCCAGCTGCAACATTAAAACCACAGGTGTCTAATATACTGCACACACACTCAGATAAAGGACACCCACTGTATCATATCACTACCTCAGTAGCACATACTGTATATAATATAGGAAAAAACGCACCTTTGTCTTACTCTTATAGTTCATTAATATAGCCAATGTCAGGGTGATTTAAGTTTTCACTTATTTACTTGTGTGGATGTTGTTATTGGATAAAACAATGTGATTACAATAAGTTTGGTTAGGTTTAGGCACCAAAACTACTCAGTTAGGTTAAGAAAAGATCATGGTTTGGGTTGCTGTCACTGTTGACCTTTGGTTTCACACAGGACACGGACCTAAAGTCCTGTGATTGACCCATCCATCCATGCATCCATAATTTCTAAGTAAAATATAAAACTTTGATGATAAATAGCAACTTTACGCAAATGTTGATGACATACTTTTTATACAAATGTACTTGTTTCATGCAAATCTGGTGATCTGGTTAGTTATTTGAGTAGTTTTTTATACAAATCTTGTGATTTTATTCATGTAGGACACAGGCATAAACACATCTTAGGTGACAAACAGCAATTTTGGACATTGTTTTGAACATTCTGACGCAATTGTAGCATTTAGTGTTTCAGGCAAAACTCTGGTGTGGTTCTGTAGTTGTAGTTTGGGTTCACAGCTGTCATCGGTTGTTGTGTTTCATGAACTGAGACCGGAGTATTGAAGCCACAGGGCGTTCCATCACCTGAGAGAGTTGTAGCCAGCTGCCTTATTGTTCTGTATGCTCTCTGTGGAGAAACGGGGAAAAATGGAATTATTAAAAAAGTTCTTCATAAACAGCTCATCAGACAGGCGACACCTGAAGTTACTCGACGTCCTCCTGGATCCGTTCTTCATAAATGTTACAATCTATTTATACTTTTGTCATCCTGATCCCTACATTGATCTATTCTGTACACTCTGAAGAGGGATCCCTGCTTCTGTTACCCTTCCTGAGGTTTCTCCAGTTTTTTCGGGGGAAGTTTAATCTGAACTGAAGGTCTAATAACGGAAAGTATCATATGTTATACAGATTGTAAAGACCCTTGAGGCAAATTTGTGATTTGTAATATCAGGCTCTATAAAATTGACTTGACTCGACTTGACAGAGAATACAGCCAGTAATATAATAGAAATATAGAAAGCGCAGGTGTGTGGGCACTCAGCCCAGAGATCTCTGTGGCGTGCACTGTATCGGTCATCTCTGACCACACACTGCATGGACACACAATGATGGCACGCTATTTATGTGCAATGAGGAAAATATGTGCAAGCTCCTGATGACTGCCATGTTGGTGTTGGGAGCTAAAACAAGCATTGTTCAAACCCACAGAAGTTATTTTGAAATTCTAGTGAAGATCCCAAACTTTAAGGGATAGCAAATACAGTACACAAGGACGAATGTGTAGCAAAATAGCATAAAAACAGAGAGCTGGATATACAGTACTGTCAGACAGAGTGAAATAAAATGATTTCAACAAGAAGCTTCTTGAGGGGAAATAAAAATAAGTTCTATGTTCACTCACCAGAGCTGTATAATGTAGAGAAAAGCGACAGTGACATAAAGAACCTTTGCTTGTTGTGTTTGATTTTCAGTGCTTGAGCAGTCTGTCTTAGGTTTTTCTCAGTCCTGATGCAGTATCAGAAATTCCTGATAGTTTTAGTCATAATGTTGTTTCAGTGAAGAGCATTTTAGTCAAACTTCAACTCCTTCCAGGATAAAATTCCCCTGACTGATTTTAGTCTAGCAGGTGCTGAAAATTAGGAGATGCCTCATTGAATAATAGTAATAAATCTAGATAGGTTCTGATTAGCATTTATTTTGTGATAGCACTAACATAATACTATCAAGAACATTTTTTTTAATAAGTTATTATTCAGGAAAAAACACCAGAACCAACATCATTCAAGCTTTTGATTAATATCTTACACTGCACGCCATTTTTTTACTCTCCTGTCTCATCTTAGTTTTATTTTCTGTTGAACCTTTTTAATATTGTTTTAAATGTCCTTTTATATTGTCTTATGTTGCTTTTCTTGATGCCGCACTTTGGATTGCTTTGTTGTCTCGCCTAAAATCTGCTAACATTAGCAATGGTCATACTAGAATAGGTAAGACTAATAAGCAGTAAACCCTCTGAGTATGCTGAATTGAGCAAATGTTGATTTTAACTGCTTATAGTTCAACTTTTTACTTGCAAAAGGAAAAAATTGTTGTTTTTTTTCTTCTTTATGAGTAACAATAATGACCCAGCCACACACATGTCAGGAAATAACGTCAAGTTATGAAGTCTATTATAAGTTTTAATCCACTTCAGTCAACTCTTTTCTTTATGGAAATTTTTAAAGACCGTTTCATCTCATCAAAGTCTTGAATTCGTCATAAAAACAAAGTTTCACCAATTTATTTCATCACTGTTTTTGTTACTGAAATTAACACTTGTTCCGTATAAAATATGTCTCAGTATTTCAGCTTTCCAGGTGTGGAGTCACTTTGTGTTTGTGCACCTTCATTTCTTAGTCCAGGCGTCCAATTCCCTCATACCACAAATAGTCAAAGTGGATCTCAGTCCAACAACTAAAGCTCTAAATGGGTAAAACAGCTGTCAGTCAGGGTCCCCTGCCAGTTTATTGGAGGGCTTGTGGTTTCCTGTGTTTCGTCATTCAGTCTCATTCAGCCATAATCTGCAGAATCTAAACAACTTCCTGAGCACAAGAAAATTCCTTGGCCGCAGATCCCGATTTCCACTGTCACAACGTGGTATTAGACTTACAAAGGTTACCATCACATTATTACACACATCTAACCAGGACTGAACAAATAACCATCTGAATGATTTTTGACTGCTCTCTCTTAGTTTCTATGGCCGTTTGTATTTGAATTCATTTTTCTCTCTGACAAAAAAGACAATGATCCACAACCTGCCATAAAAGATTTCAACATGTTATGCTAATTATTTGAATAAACATGTAGCAGTTGTAGATTTGTCACAGATGGCGTTTTTTAATACTTCTCAGATGAACAGCATGGAAACATCCCAAAGTATCTGTCAGATCTGTGAGAAATCCAGTGCAGGCACATCATGGTCAGAGTGTTTCTCAAAAGTGACTGAGTCACTGAGGGAAAAACTGAGACTCTGCTTTATACAACTGATTTCAATATCTCTTTTCATTTTCTGCTCTCGTGAAAGATCAGATTCCTCGCCCTCGCAGCTTCGTGCTCGCCAGATTTGTTGAAACATTCACAAAAGTTGGAAGAATCCTACCTCAGCTTGCACCACCTATCAACACCAGTGCGGTGTTGTAAATCGTGCTAAATCATTTAGTTGGGAAAGTAAAGCAGACACTCCAGTTGAATGAGGAAAAGTCTTCAGCTGGCTGTGTTGATCTTGGCATGCAGACTGCAATGACAACATGACCCTTCCTGCTGAAGGAAAGCTGTTCCCTCAGGGGTCAAGGTACGAGGTTCATCCAAGATCAGGCGTGACACTGGCCAGATGCGTTCCACAAACCCCCCAACTTTTTATTCTCCTCTGAGTGAAAACACAAACCTGGATCATCATTCAGATGGAAAAATAACAGGAGCACAACTAGTCTTCGTCTGGAGGAGCTAACCAACTTTGCTAGTTTAAGAGGACGCCCTGAAATCAAAGAAGCTGTACGATGGCAGACGTCACGTTTCTGCAGCGCACTCACACGCCCCAATTCCACTCTTGTATCTGGATAAAATCCAGATGAGATTTTGGACACTTTGATTTATAGTTAGCCATACATCTGCGCTGTCTCTAACATCTAAATCAGGGTCAAGCCGGCGGTGGTGTTGCACCTGAAGCAGTTTGGTAACACACAAAGAAGAAGAACTTCTGTACTTATCTGTTTATGATGGTTACGGGGATTAACTGTGCTGCTGAGGTGGAAAATCTGAGAGAATAGAAATAATTGTTGATGCCTCAAGAAAGTTTTTAGATATTTTGGGTATAACTGGAGAAGAAGTGCTGGAGATGGAGTAGTTTTTTAGAGAAAAGGATGAGGAAGGGGAAGAACTTTTCTTTCTTTCGTTTATTTTATTTACTATATTTTAAAGTTAGAATTAACTGGAGAATGGTGTCTTATTTTTAATACAGGGGAATGTGGAAGTGCAACATTTTGCATGAAAATCACCTCTAAAAACAAAGAAAGACAAAAAGTTTAACTAGCATTAAGCATAACAATTATTCCTTAGTCAACAAAAACATCTGAATCGTTTTTATTTCCAGTGTTCTCTGTCTTGAACTGTAATCCGATTGCTCAAAGCGCCACAAGAAATGTACTGAGCAACTGGATTTCAATCCATCTTGAATCATTCTGGATGTATTAACATACTTTTAAGTGGTAAATAGACTCAAAGTGCCTTTACAACACTTGTCACATTCACCCATTCGCACACACATTCATACACTGATGGCAGAGGCTGCTGTGCAAGGTGCCAGCTGCTCATCAGGAGTAATACAGCGCTCACAGCGACCCTATAAGCTCTCACACACGATGAAGGCACAGCCATCGGGAGCAATTTAAGGTTCAGCACGTTGCCCAAGGATACTTCGTCTAGACTCAGGAATCAAGCCAGGGATCGACCCGCTCTACCCACTGAGCTACAGCCACAGGAAGATTTATTCCGAATAAGTTTGTTATGCTCCCTGGAAGATGTTCGCCTATAAATCTAGTACTTTCTTATTTTGTTGAAACAGAGTCTTACAGACTAATCCACTATCAACTTGTGGTGGTAAAGGAGATACGCAGAGAAAGTTCTAGCAGGAGCTGATTCTGAGGACGAACAGGATGCACATCTAATATCTGAAACATGACACGTCATTAAGTTGAATAAAACACCACAAAGTACGTGATAGCTCACCCGTACATGTTTAACATTTCTTTTCAGTTTTGCTATATCTATCTCAGAATTACATATTTTATTTGATTATATGGATAAAATTATGTATTTGTATATCATGCATGTAATTATTTCACCTGTTGTAATATTATAAAACATTGTCTGACCATTGTAAGCTACATTAATCAGTGCAGGTGCCCCTGCTGGCTTGGTGGTCCATGAAACACACTGGCCCACCCACTCAGAGGCTGAAAGACTTTCTATTTCCAAAGATCTTTTTTCTATGTTTTATTCATAAAAATTGTTTTATTACAAACTTTTAACATCTCTTTGGATGTTTTTTATTATTTCTTTGGTTGAACTTGATCAAAGACATCATTGTGAGTTGGCTCTGTATTATCCACATTTTGGACAGAGGTAGCCGTACCTTCCCTCCAGATGAGACAAACAGCCCTCATGAATGAACATCTCTTATTCATTTCCCTTTTCATTCCCATACAGGGAGTCGTGTCATGTACCGCTTCTATCAAACAATGACACACAGTAATGAAACACATGCACAGAGAGAAAACACTGGGTACAACGTTCGACCACAAGTCAGCCCTGAGGATGCATCTGAGGGAAGTGAAAGCCACAGAGCAGCTGAAGGCCTGAGCCGAATCAAGTGAGTGAATCACCAGCTGCTTTGACAAGCCAGAGGCTGCAGCTTTATGTGGCTAAGACGCCGCTGCACGAATTAGAATGCACACTCACATACTGTGGACAACACAAAAATACACTCATAAATCATCAGCATCTTCTCGTGGAAGTATATCCAGAGGTAAATGTAGTGATTTTGGGGATTGTTGTTTTCTTTTTTCATAGGCAGCTTCCTCTTTTCTCATATTATCATCATCATCTTGTCACTTTCATGAGGGTCAGGGGCAAAAGAGGGTAACTCTTGTCCTGCTAAGAGTTTTGGGGGGTGGGGCAACAAAGGAGATTACTTTTAGAGGGAGTTTTACACTGAATGCTTCACTTTCCTGCCTTGTTTTTCTAATAGACACTGTTTCACAATGTGTTGAATTGTAGGTTTCCTCTGTAGTGCACACTGACAACGATAAAAGTTACTGCAGGGTGAGCACAGCAAGATGTTTTATTTCTAAACATCATAATAAATCTATAGCTCTTAGGCGCCCCAGGCCTGACTTATGGTAAAGTCTGATGTTAAATCATTACCAAGCAGCAACCTCGGTGGCTGTGAAATGAAGCGCAAGTGCCAAAAACTGCAGTTCCTCGAACGGCGACTTGAGGCTGGCTACAGAACAAGTCAGTCTCCATAAGCCCCCATGTTAAAATGTCCAACTTCACAGCAGAAATAAACATGTTCACAGCCTGGTACGAAAAACAGTTTTAGTCTCTATAGCTAATTTCCCCGTTCATGACAACTGTACTGAGTCTGAATTTCCATAAAACTTGCCTGTTCAATTTATATTAAGGCTTAAAATTATGTATAATTAATAGTTTGGCCGCTTTGATTGGCAGGTGGGTACAGGGACAGGACCCAGGCTCCACCCACAATCCACGTCTTTGCCCAATTGGTGAAGGCAGGACTGCCAAGGTGGCGACGGCCAAAGCCACCACATTCAGAGCTTCACATCGGCTCTTCAGAAACCTGTTGGCGACGGCACGGATACAACGTCCATGTTTTATACCGTCTATGGTCATTACATGCTCAGAAACTGCCACTGACACATCATTTATATTTTTCTGATTTATTTGCATTGGAAATCCAGGTGTTCGCAAGTAAAAAGCATGTAAACTTTCAGAGGGAGCAAGAAGCAAAACAAGAGGATAAACACGTTTACCAGTTACATTATTTTGGGATGCAAAAAAATAACTTGAGAAGTCTGAGTTTACGGTGGTTACAGTCTTAGTACCTCTTGATTTTGATAAATTATGAAAATTCAAAAGCATGAGTCAGTTAAGTTCAGTTCATTGTACACACAACACAAACATTTTTTTACTGATTGCTCAAAGAAGTACAGTAGAATTTGGCTGAACAAATCCTTGACAGTGCAAAATCCAAGCCCTTTCATCAACGCAAAGCATCTCTGGAATGTTCTCTGAGTCTTATTGTATTGTCTTTAGGGAGGCTTTGCTCACAGCAAGCTGTATACATGTTTTTTTGTTTGTTTTTTTTTAGGTCTCACCAATGTTTCCTTCGTTTCTGTCCACGGAAGGTCATAGGTGAGGATGCTCTGAGCTCTGGTCACTGTCGTGGCTGTCGTCCTCGGTACCCGGCCTCGGTGAGTTGGCAGAGCGTTGCAGTCCTACGATCCCTGAAAACTCAGACGGCAGTAACATCCCTTTTTTCACATTCACCAGTTCCTTCTCCCGAGCTGCCGCCCCCTGCTGGCCTCCCTTCACACGCTTCCACTTCATCCTCCTGTTCTGGAACCACACCTTCACCTGAGAGGAAACACAAAGAAGTCAGACATTGTGGTCGTTTCTTCATACTCTGAATCCTCTCAACGTTTACATTAGTATTTTACAGTGTGCATTAAAGCAACACTCTGATTTTAAAATCATGTTGATGTGTAGTCAGGTGAATAGTGTCTCTTTCATTGCCACTCTGCACTTGTCTGCTCTTGAACTATGTAACTTTGTGCTTGGGGTACGATCACCTGTAGTAGAAGTATGTAACGCTTTACAGCATAAAGTCACACACCATCAACTATTTGACTTATTTTGGTGAAACTGGATAATATTTTATGGAGAATATGTTTTCTGCTTTTCCCTCTGATGTCCTCCAGCTCCTGCACATCAATTCTTTGTGCTGACGGACAGTAAACTGCTACGAAAAAAGCTGCTGTTAGCTCAATTTGTTAGCTGCGCTCCCCAGACTGTGAGCTCAGAACAAAGGGAGTGTTTTGGACCACCAGGAAGAGGAGGTTTTCAGCAAATGCTGAAGGGGAGTAGAGTAGAGAGCTGGGTAAGCATGGAGGGATAGCATGAAGAGTAATGATAATACTGCCCAATAACTCTTTCAACATACGTATGGTCACGTGAGTGAACCGATCCTTAAAGTGCAAATTGTACCATTTGCATCTGCATAGTCGCGAGGGTCTGCATGATGTAATTTTCTCATCCACCCATGTCCACAAAGGTCCGTGTGGAAAGTCCACATGCAGCCCGAAATTTATGACCACAGGGACCTGTACGTACAGACTGGACATGTGTGAATACGTCTGCCCAGCCTTGAGACCAGTTTCTCCGAGACCGCTTTTTGAAGGTTTGTCTGTCTCAGACAAAGAGGGGTTCCTGTTTCAAATGCAACCAATGACTTCTTAACATTTATAATGTGAAATTTTTGTTACTTTTAACGGCTGTCACCTCTCTCCGTCCCGCTTCACACCAATGCCAAGAATTTGAATGTGGGAGACAGGAGAAGAAACTGCGGCTGCCAGGGAGGAGCCGAATCTTCGGTAATAAAATTTGACTACCTAAACCACAAAAAGTTGATCTGCAAAACAGTGTCCAAAAGAAAAAACACGGCAGTATGTAAATCCTGGATTGCATCACTTTCTGAGACAGCCTCACCCAAAGATATTTGGTGAATATTAGCTGCGTGTTAGCTACTTAAGTAGGCTATATACTATCTGGGCTTGGTCTTGACTCGATCTCAAACCCGCAAAGTCTTGTACTTGTCTTGGTCTTGACACTCTGGTTTTGGTCATTGGGCCAAATTACATACTTGTCTTTAAAAACTTGAGCAATGTGTACGTAATGGGAGGAGGCCCAGATGATGTAAGGTTAGAGAGAAAAATGAGAAAGCTATTGACACAAAAAAACAGGTCATAATGAGGCCCTGTTGTGTAATTTAGAGGAGTGTGCACACAATGGAAGGAAGCCCTGAATAAAATATACATCTTGTTTGAAATTTCTTCCTGAAAATGAGAGACAACTATTTGAAAAGCTCCCTCGGACAATTAGCATTCACCTTTGAGGCAGTCCTTAACTTCAGCTCCTCAATGTCCTCAAAGAAACTGATGAAACGTTATTGAGGATGAGCCGTGCTGAATGTCTTAGTATAGATGTTAAACCAAAGTTCACCAGTGTTTTTCTAGCCTGTATCTGTATCATGAAAAGTCCTGCTGCTCTGTCTGCTCACAGTTCCTGTTCATAATGTACAGACGACAACAACAACAAAAATCACTGTCTCAATCTGATGATTTGAGACAAGATCTGATGAAGGATGATTGAGCGTTTTTAATATAATTTCTAAACGTATTTATGGATGTCTATCTTTCATGGATAAACATCTGACGTCTGTGTTTAGTTAAAACTCTGACAAACGTTAAGGGGGTTGGATTATTCTGATGTTAATCTGATCAGGGGTATATTTTGTTTGTGCATATCTGTGTCTATGTATATCCAACCCTTTACACTGTAGTCACTCTACAAAGGGATTACTTCCAGAACGTTATATTATGGGCAATGATTACAGCAGCCAATCATTCTTTCAAGGAACATTATACTTTGTGTTATTGCATTATAAAAACATGGCTTTCATTCTACAAGAATGTATTGTTGCTTTTGCTGTTGTACCTTCTATCTCCACAATGTTAGAATTTCAGGAGCAATAAAAAGTATATATGATAAAGAGGGTTTTATTTCAGTGATTTAGTATTGCACCACTAAAGCTGGGAAACCAGACTTTTCATGTGATTCACATGATGGTTGCAGTTTGGTTAGGTTCAGGCACCAAAACTACTCGGCTAAGTTTAGGAAAAGATCATGTTTTGAGCTAAAACACGCATGTTACGTTATATAAAGTCACGTGACAACAGGGATGCAAGTCAAGTACGTAAACTTTCAATGTTGACTTTGTTTTCTCACAGGATACAAACCTCAATCTCTTGAGTGAAATCCATGTGTTTGTCTGACCCATATATATCCACCTCATCCTCCTTCATATGTGAACTTTATTGCTCTTATACAACTCCAGTCATAATTACGCACACTAGAGGTCACGCCTATCAATAAAAGTAAATATGGGTCATAATAATAAGCTGCTTGCACATATGACCTATATGGTTGTTTTTCTGGTAAAGTAAGATTTATCTGTGAAGCACTGGGTCCTACATTTCCCACAATGCTACTGGATAGTACCCATGACTTTCAAATGCTGTCCTCCACTTGGCTGTCTGTTATAGATTTATTGCCAAGAGCAATCCTGAAAATTAATCCTGAAAACTTCACAGTGATGAGAAGATGAATCCTAATAGTTTTGGAAACATGCTTATCTTTCCTCAAGAGCAAAATTCCCCTTTCACTTTAACTTATAGTTACCGGATCAGAACAAATTATCTTAGCAACTATTGGGCAGTTATGGCATGAAATTTGGTATGGATATTCATCGTCCCCTAGAGGTAACATCATGGTTCTTGTGACTCCTTGACCTTTTACTGTGGCACCATCATCAGTCAAAATGTTCTTCTTGAACACCAGATACTGTATATCAAACTCTACTGGCAGATTTTCAAGAAATATACTGAGCACATTGATGATCCCAAGAGGAAAAACCCTTTACAGTTGACAGGTCACACACAGAAACATAAACCTCTACTGACACTATCCAATTTGTTACCAATGCATACATACAAGATTGAAAAATATGAAGACAAAGACGCTGAGAAAATGGATCCTGTTTCTTCCCACGGGTCAATTTTCATATCTAATCTTTTCAAAGCAAAAACTAGCAACTGTTCTTCTAAATAAAAATGCACGCCATCTTAAAATGCAGCATGTATTTTCTGTGCAGAAATAATTATCTCTTCTCAAGTGTACACACATTAGTGTAGTTGGCTGACATATTGGCTAATTTTTATTGTCCCCTGGGCGTGAGTGTAATGGTGTGAGCCAATGATTAGATGGTGTTGAGGTATCACAGTGTCCTGTACTGTATTTCCACATAGGCAGATATGTGCTGATGTATGAGTCACGCTGGCTCGCCCTCTCCTTTCCCTGACTCCACAGCTTATTTAGTATTTGTGTCTCTCATAGTGATGAATAAGCTGCTGCCTAAAACGGGGACATCCAATCTGGGCCAATGAGATACACCCCCCAGTCCTCTCCTGACTCCTTGTCCAGTCCCACCCATAACTCTCTCAATGCTCCCTCCCTGCAGCCCCTCCAGCACCCACTTTGTCTTGCTTATACCACCAGTCTGTACATACCCATATGAACCCCACACTCATATATAAACAGACATAAACAACATGCATATCTTTTAACTCCCCTCCTGTCCATCAGTGGGCAACTTGCTTTCCTAGTGGAGGATTTATTTTAGGTAGTGCTGCACAGTGGCCTGCAATTCAGTTACTAGGAGTTAAATGTCCAGTGTGTAAAATTTAGAGGTGGTTTATTAGTGTATAATCACCTGAAAATAATGATTGTTATGTTTTTGTTACCTTAGAATGAGGCTTTTATATCTACAGAAGCCACAGGTCCTCTTTCATGCACACTATGTGCCTACAGTAGCCCAGAACGGACAAACTAAGCACTGCCTTAGTTGGGACTTTTGTGTGTTTCTCCTTCATGCTAGCAGGGTGAGGTGAGAGTGTTGCAATCAGCAGCTGTTAGAGAGACTGTAGACTGTTAGACCACACTGGACCTTTAAGTTTACAGAGTAAACACTCGTATGTCCGGCACATTTTCTTTAAAATGACTAACCCAAAAACCCGTGTGCTGCAGTTTAAAGAGGCATTTAGGCAATTTATATCTTCCTTTCAGAACTGCAAGGTCTTGGCGCAGCTCACAGTGGCCTGTAAACTTACATACTAAAGTATATAAATTTAGTAATAAACAGGTACAGGTCCAGATGATGGAAACACAGCTGTTACTGTTGACCTGAGTTGAACTGCCAAAAAAATGCGGTACTGATAACAAAATTTGAGATAGTGCAGTTGAAACAGAGCTTCCAAGTAAATTATGACGTACGTGTAGCGTGTGATTTAAATGTCACTCTGGCTTCCACTGAAGAGACATAAACATCACAGAGACATGAGGAGAAGACTGTAACCTTACATGAAACAAAAAGAAATGTCTTCTAGTTCCCTTTAAATGTTTAAATGACAACATCTTTTTTTACTTTTGATGCCACTACAGACGAAGCTGCCTAGAATTGATGTTTGCTGTGACTCTGTTGGCACTGAGCTAGTCTAACCAGCTCTCAGATCTATTTCTATATTCAGGAAAACAAAAGAATGGATTCAATTTCTCATATGACTCTGGGTAAGACAACAAGTGTGAACCATTGCCTCTATTCAGATAGTGACATCAGAATTCACTTTGACGTATGTTTGTGTTCAGTGGTGTGACAACAAAGTTCCCTAGACAGAACTGATCCATGGACCTCCATTTAGCTACTAGGATGCCCTCTAAAGCCTTTTAGCCTCTTTCAGCTCGTTGTTTTGGTTTTAAAGCCCACAACTTATCTGTTTTGGTTCAGTCACACTCCTTTCACTTGTTGTTAATTGTTTTCAGTGGAAAAAGCTCTGATAAAACACACTGCACACTACCTGCTCAGCAGCAAACAGCTGACAGACACAGTTAGCGACTAGCTGGTGAACATAGCGGAGCATTTAGCGGCTGAAGAGCCGGATATTTTTACTCAGGAGTTGGTGGAGACCAAGGCAGAACTGAATAATGTATTTCATCAGATAATGTTTAATCTGTTTTCATGTTCACATATAAACTTTATGAGGTGATACATATGTTAGATGCTGCATTAAAAGCTTGTTCCGCTGTCTTAAAGCTGCTTTATGCTCAATTATTTTCACCTGCTAGTCACTCACTTTGTTTTTTACTTGTTGAGCAGGTAGTGGGTTTATCAGAGCCAAGCTTGAGTAGAGCAGCGAGTAGGTGGTAAAACCAAAACAACATGAAGATGCTAAAATGCTGAAAGACACTAAAACGCTCCATAAAACTGAGGAGAACTGAAGAGTTTGTGATAATTCTCTTTGAGTTCATCACTAAAAGTGACACTATTCACATTACACACATTAATTTGATCCATTTCTGTATCAATATACTGATGGACCATTGTTAGTATAATGACGTGCACACAGCTTTAAGGTTCGCTCATGAACAGGCCATATGAAGAGGATGTATTTTATGACACTAATGCTCCGTTCTTAAAGAAACAACACAATTGCAGATCACTAATAAATCAGACCAGTATGTGGGAAGCAGAAGCTTTAAGATGACAGCAAAGACATTAAGAATCCAGAATCAACCCTCTCATGCACAGATTTATTGGACTACTATTGGGGGCGTTTGGAGTCTCAGCCAACGTGAGGGGGAGTGTTGAGGGACTTGGCTCCAGACAGGAAGACCTAAATCCTGGGTGAGTTGTCCTGGCTGTTGTCTGAGCCAAAACACTGATTGGTTCTAGCCAACAGACCTCCAAATGCACTGTACTTGCGGGGGTGCTGAGACTGCGGGGTAGTTGTTGGACAGAAGTGCTGGACTGCCTTCAGACCTATACAGTGAAGGACAATGTAAAGCTAGAGTACTAAAGATTTATACATAACAGCCATTTCATCCTGCTAAGTCACTGGAAGCACATTTTCCTCTTTCACAGGAAGTGACAAATCTTCAGTCAAAGCTTCACTTAAAAAGATTTTTCTGTACAAATCCAGCTCGGCTGAATAAAGCGAGGCAGGGACAATAACATCTGATCATCTGTCACTGAGAAACCACAGAGTCATTATATTTCACCATTTCATTAAACAACCACAGTAGTGTTTTTGCATATTTTGCTATAAAACGATATATTTTAATACTCTACAAAATTATTCAGGTAACTTTTTATTACCTAAATGTATTTATTTTGTATTTATTTATGTATTATGTATGCAGTTATTTATACTCATGGTTTTTTTTTTGTCCTTCATACAAAATATTTCTCACTATAATAAAGTCTGACTTTACAGAGAGCCACTGGTTTCTATTCAGTTCACTACAATGTGAAAATGCATGACCGCATCATTGTTACGTTATAGTTTCCTTTCACATTTGAGGGCGTTATCTATATCAGTAGTTTGACCTTAGTAACGCCCTGGGCACTTTCAATTTAGCCTGAGCTGTTAAATCAGACAGATTATGTGCTGTAAACTTCTGCCATTAATCCACATGCAGCACGGCTCTGCAGTGAGTCAGTGTTCTTTTTTAGTGTTGCATCAGGGGAGGTCCACCGGCCTGCATCTGCTCTGGTCTGTTTCGGGGCCTGTTTTAGGTGCCATTCAGATGTGACTGTGCCGAAATTATATTTAAAAAGCTTTAACTCAAACACACTTAGCTGTCACATAAAAGATCGCCTCTGGCTGTTGGACTTTTTCAGTCTAGTCTCTCTGTCAAACTGAATGTGAAAAGCTAAATCTGTGCTGCTGACTCTAGTATCTGATTTAGGATGATCATAAATGCACTGCACTTGTTGTATTGAACCATTCGTATTGACTTTATGTGAGAGTCATTTGTAACAATTACATTACTGACACGCAGTGTTTTGTTTTATTGACTGTATGCCAATATTTGAGACATACTTTACAGTAAGAATAATGACCAACAAAACACTGTTTAATGTTTCAATGTTTTAAAACTGTGTTAATCATTTGTTTTTCATGCTGTACTGAAATGTACTAAACCATAACCTGTACCATAACCTGCATTTCGTGTCCCATTGCACCCCGACTACACACTGATTTTCACAATATACATAAATTGTAACGTGTGTTTGCAAAAGCATACAGCGAACTGATGCTCTATTCAGAGGAAGCTATTGAACATTAATTCATCCTTTCCCTTGAACTCAAATAATGACTATTACAGTCATTAAATCTACCATCATTTCCTACTTCACCTATGTAATATTACCTCACAGTGCTTATTACCTAACACTACAAGCAGAAACGGCAATTGACACCCTATTCCCTCTACTTTCCAGAAATACATCTGACTCTTCTCACAATGACTGTTCACACACACGCACACACAACTGTTTCCACTTTTAACCCTCAGAATGAACAGCAGCAGGCCGTGTTGGTGTCCACATCTACAGCACCGCTGACTTCATACAAATGTTTCTTTGTGAGCATTAAGAAAACCCATCTGGGCTGTGACACACGGCATCAGAAAGTAACTTCACAGACACTGAGAGCAGCATGCTGACATTTCAAAGAGTCTCTGTGGTTTGGAATCGATTAGCCTCAGAGCATTAGTATGACATGTCCAACCGTTTGCTAATGTCAAAACACTGAGGGTTTTTTTTTCCTGTGAAGTCTTGTACAGTTTTTTAATAGGAGCCATATATCAACCGCCTTCATCTAAGGAGTGATGGATGTCACTGTGCTTGAAGATTCTTTTAGAGCTTTTTAAAGAGCAGTTATTATTAAATGTTTGACTTTGCTCTTTTTTAAATCTATCAGAACCTCATGGCTACAACGATAGTCATGTAAACAAAAGGTTTGAGCCCTACAATAATGCCACTTGCATATTATTGAGCAAGATACTTTTTTTGTTGTTGCTTTGTTAGTCATCAGCATCAGTGGATGGTTATTTAGCGAGCTACAGATGAGAAGTCAGTTCCACGCTTTGGTAAATACACTCAGTCACGTTCTTTCTTAGAGTGAGATCAGTCTCATGTCTGTGTGTTAGGGAAGAACATGATTAGCATAACTATTAGCATGCTATCACATGTGAAGCAGGTGTCGTGGTTTTGTGTTTTTGGTTTAGTATTTCCTGTTTTATGTTGAAAGAGTCTTTCCTTGGGTGTCTTGTGTTTACTTTACTTCCTTTCTTTGTCTTTTTCCCGCCTGTTTTCTGTCACCTGAGTTTAATTAGTTAATAAGTTCTCTTGGATTTACTCCATGTGTTTTCCATCTTTTACTTGTCAGGTTGTCTGCTCTCATCTTCGTTCTGCATTTTTTGTTGTTGGACTTCTGCTCGTGGGATCTTTCTTGGATCGCTTTTCTACCTGGACTCCTCATCTGCCTTTTGTTATTTTGTGATATCCTGGCTCTCATATAAGTCACTAAAGTTACCTTTTTGTTCAGTCCGCCTTCCCATTTGTATTTGGGTTCACTTTTTTTAACTGAACCATAACAGCAGGAGGGAAGCGCGATCCCGGCCTTTATCCAAACTTAAAAGTTCAATTTGTGATATTAGGTGGAGTTGTGCGGGGAACTATTTTTTGATGAACAACAGTTCTCCACCCACCATTTTTCATGTTTTTTGTCTCAGGACATAGCACAGGTTGCCAGAAACAATTGGTGAGCACCAGTATTATTGTAGGCCTCTACACAGTCACGATGGTATAACCACCACACTGTGTTGACAAGTCTCTGTGGTGATACCCATAGTAACTGTGTCCTGCTGTTCATCATCAAGTCATTTCTCCCTATAACGGTAAATTTTTGTTTTTACAATTCCTTTTATGGATTAAACAAACATGTTAGTCACTGAGCTTTAGAGATGTTTCTGTTTTTTTTTTGTACTTTGGACAGAGGCTAGCTCTAACAATTACACACTGTACACCATCAAAGACATTTTCAAATTGTTGGAGGATGATGGTGATGATCGGACATTTTGGGTTTCACTGAGCAAATGTCTACATGTGGCAATTGTGCCATTGACAAAGGTGGTATAAGGTCATTTCATACACCAACCTTTCGACTTCAGTCAAGCTGGACACATTTTTGGCTGATATTTGGAGGCAGTTTTGTATTTTAGTTTATTTCACCTTTTAGGGTGGAACAACTTGCGCCTTTATGGGTTTTTTTTTTATTCATTCATTAATTATAGTGATAGTGAGAGGAATTTCCAACCTAACGCCCTCAAACTTCAACCCGAGCAGAGGAAGAAAAAGAATTACAAATAAGTGAACACGTGTGTGGGTGTACAGGGCTGTCAAACAGTTTAAGAAAAGACTTGTTTGTTGTCTTCGCCAGAGTCAGATGAGAACATTGGTATCAGTGTCATCTCAAGTGTGTCCAGTACAGAGATGTGTTCAGGATGTGTTTAGTCTAACTTAATGCAAAGATCTGGACAAAAACTTCTAGCCCGCCTGGATCTTGCATCTTGTTAGCTGGCAAGCTATTCACCAATACATCCACAAGCCTCCTCAGTTCGGTATCCAGTCTTCAGACTATGTCTGTACTGAACTCACAGAGGTGAAACTGGTATTAATCATTTCATCTGACCTTGGGTAAGACAGCAGTTTTCCAAATGTCGTCCTGCTCTCTCCAAAAAAGAGATAAATGTGTTGAGGATTTACAGCCAAACAACTCGAGGATACTCTACTGAATTTAATATCATTCTACTTTGCACTCTTCTCAGTTAGCATCTCTTATGATGTAAAGAAACTTCTTCAAGTTTCTCTATTTTCCACCACTGAGCAGCATAATAACACATTTTGTCCTTGAAGACTGAAAGTGCGAAACTCTTGTTTTCAAGACAAAGAAGGTGATTTATTACCTCTCTAGACATTTCCTTTGGATCGCTGCTTAAAAAATTATCTATAACTCAAACTATGACTGAAGTGTTTATCATTTAGACCTGTTGATTTTGTTACAGGACCTAATGAATGCCAAAGGATATAATAAAAGTCATGGTCCATTAAATCCCCCTTTTTAATTGTATTTCATGACTTGGAGCACATTAGCTAGTAAGAGCTTGATGGCTATCTATCGTGCTGCTCCCGTTTCCTCCTTCTGTGCCCTCACAGTGATTCACAGTCATTCAACAGGTACCGTACTTGTCGTTCCGTGAGGTCGAGGTTGACAGCTATTTCGTAGCGTCTCAGTCTGGTCAAATAGTTGTGGTGTGCGAACTCCGACTCCAGTTCCCGGATCTGTTCTTTGGTGAAGGCTGTGCGCTCCTTCCTGGGCTTGCTGTTCATGTCTGACTTATAGCTCCCGTCTTGGGACTCTGAAATGAAAAACAGAACATTTTCCAGCCACAGCTGAGTCTCCAAAAGAGAGGGGGTGGGGGGGGGAGAACAAAAAAGAGGGGTTGAAAAAAAAATTAGAGAGGTTTGATAAACTGCAGGGGCCCATCTGAAACAAAAATAAAATGAAAGCAAGACGATTAGGAGTGCCAATCACGTTTTATTGTGGAGATCTGGTGTTGCATCCTGTGTTATTCAACCCAAGCAGGGAGTTTGCTCCCAGATGGCTCCATTCAGCATGTATTTTATGGTCAGTGAAAACTAAAACTATTTAGTCACACTATTGTTTTGGCTTAACGTAGCACCTACAGTGCAAATAAAAATAATCCAGAGACGCCTTTTCAGAGGAAATATACAGTTTCTTACAACTTGGGTCTAATTTTTGTAGCTGTGAGCATTATTTTTGATTGGTTCTGATACTACTGGACTTGTCAAAGTAATTGCTGAGATTTAGGATCAACACTGAAGTAAAATGAGCTGGCTGTCATATGAGCTAACAGTTAAGACAGATTATCTAAACCAGGGGTCTTTAATGTTTTTCAGGCCAGGGACTCTGTAGTTGATCGAGATACTTTACCAATGTTAGTGCTTCCAAAATCTCTTTTTGAACAAGAAAACTGCTCAGCTACAATAAGTACAGTCACTAAAAAGGAAGTGGGTCTGTGATAGGTTTATAATTTTACTGCTGTTCACCATCAGTCTGATCATCTGTTTGTGTTTTCTTGCCGTGTACAACTTCCCTCCTGGTGATCACTTTAGATCCAACACAGTATAGCTAAGAATTAACATTAACATTAACATTACTTTTACTGTCAATACAGGTAAGTTAAGCGAGGAAGCAAAGGGTTCACACACAAGATACCTTGAGGAGTTTTCTTTGGTGTTTCTATTGTTTCTATCGAGCTCAAACAAACCTGTTGTGAAAGCTTTTACTGAATTGCAAAGCCAATTTTTGAAGAAAAAAATGAAACCTGCATCGTTTAGATCCATGTTTTCTAGCTATCCGTCTTCTTCTTCCTGCCTTTTGCTTGTGCGTAGCTCTTTTTCTTGGTGCACTACCGCCCACTGATCAATGAAATAAGGTGAAACCACTGGCAGTCCATGTGTGTATGCACAAGATACAAACAAAACAGGAATCGGCTCATGAAAACATTGCTCCACAGCTCTACCGGTGGTCAAAATCCCACAGGGTACCTTTAAAGTTTGTTTTGCTATGAATGTTTTAGTTGCCCAACCTTAATCACACCATGACAATCATTTATTTGCCAGAGCCACAATCGTTCTTCAACCTTATCCACACTGTCAGAAAGAAAGAGTTTTAAAAACATTGGCATTGGATGTCATTCAGGTTTTGCTGAATCATCTGATATTAATGTTCTTCTCTGGCAATAAGGATGTGAGATCTCAGCAGTTAACTTGAGGAATACAGTCCTGTTGTCATTACTAAGATATAACTAAGTGGAATTATCATGTAAAACTATTTATTATGTCTTTTAAGTGACATGTACACAGGACTCTGAGAAACCGTTCTCATAGTTATCTGGATGTTTTAGAATAAAGGGAAAAGCCACATGTTAATATAAATTTTAAGAGGCACTCTTTAGTCCTACTCGACAATACTTATTGCATATAAACACTAAGCTTTCCCCCCGCGATTGTTCATGCCTTGAGGGTGAAATCATATTTTCCCCACTTATATTGTCTGTCAGTACGAGCATATTTCAAGTATCCCTTTTATGTGTTTGTGGTCAGTGAATGGTGAAAATGAACGGAGCGTTTTGAAAGTAATCTTTCATAGTGAGAAAACACTGAATAATAATTTCTACACTGTTACCCAGTCCACACTGCATAAATCCAGCTGACATTTCATTAGTTGTGTAAATGCAGGATGTGCTGACAAACCACAGTATGCCAGGAAAGAGACACTGTCTGTGCCGTAATATGAGACTACAGACACCCAACGAATTACACAAAGACATTGGCCATTGGCGGTTTTGTGTCATATTTTCCTTTTGTCGTGTTATTTTATTGAGTGTAATTAATTACTTGGATGTTTTATTAAGCCTTGAAGTCTTTAATTTACAGGATATGTGTTTTAAGTCATTCTGACAGTTAAAATCAGTGCAGTTGATAGATAGGGAGCTCGTTTTTATTCAGCTTCACCTGTTTTTTTGAGGAGTTGTAGGTCAATAACTAAGTATATTTCATCATCACTAGATCCTTTTTTTTTTTTTTTTTTTTTAAGAACATTAAGTCCAGAAAAAAAACTCTCTAAATATGCTGTGGCTTCCGTGAGTGCCAATGAAGTTAGAGTTAGGAAATTGGATTTGGGTTAGGCCGCTGGCAGCTTCAGCACATCCTTTCGAAGTGTTCAATCTGTCAGTCAAAACGTCCTCTCTCTCCTGGCCGGGACTTTGAGCTGGAAAGTTCTCGACTTGGCACCGGCTGCTCGTCACTCGTGCTAAATGATGCAGATATGGTGCCTGCTTTTAAATCTTGTGCATGTATCCTGGTGATGATGTGTCCTTTTTTTTTACCATTCATAGGAAGCATATGTGTGCAGACCTTCAAAATTTACGCCAGGAAGTTAAGTTTTATGCCGTTTATACGTGACCTGCACTTTCACCATCGCCTTAACTGTTTCACCAGTGCACACCAGCAGCAGTGCAGGTGAATTTGTTCACGGCTGCAGCTACCATAGAGGACGCTGAGGTCATGAGCTGTGCTTTGTCTGGCAGTACGTGTAACTATTTTCCACTTGGATAGTGCACAAGCTTCAGCACAAGCTCCATTTAATAGCTTTTTTTTAATAGCTTTTGATCATATCACTTGAAAATTGCTCAGTTGTCATGGAATTGTAATTTCCATTTTTTCTGATTAGGTGTTACTTGACTTCTTGTTCACATCAGCTTAAAAGCTGTACGTTAAGATCTATTATTTTAGACTCAATCTGCTATGATAAATTCAGATATGATTGATAAATAAAAAAATAGGAAATTATTTTTTAATTTTTAATAATTTTTTTGAATCATGTCTTGAATTTTAGAGGTTTTTTTGTGTTTGAGTGACGAGGTGACTCTCTAAAATCTTAGCTATGACCCTGAATTGTTGTTTCAGTTTCAGAAACTAACTTTATTTTTATCCTATTCAAAATTTTAAAACCTTATTTAAAACCAAGAGCTTAAACATAATAATTAACCTCCAATTTTTATAGTATATGTTCACATAGATAAAAGATTTAACTGTCCAGGTCTTATTCATCTTTTCTATAATACTGGACATTAGAAAATTGTCAGGTTATCAAGTCAATTTCAATACAACAAATATTATGTTCTATTATTTTATATAGATTTCCTTTATCTTTCCAAATTGATCCCATAATAATAATTCAACCGCTCCTGTTACTTTCATTTTTTAAAATAGATACATATGACTACAAATTTCCCGTGAGCCCATCTGCATGAAGACCCTTCATGGGCTCCTGATCCAGAGCCTGGCAGACTCTTCTCAAGACCAGCCGCCACACAAACGTCTCACAGTTCTCACCTTTGAAATTAACCATTATTAACACCAAAAAATAGAATTCAAAACTTTTATCTCACAACTTATTGGCATCTGTTGTCAGCTGCTGTTGTATTAGTTATGATGTGCTGACTCATATCATTATATTAAAAATACAGGCGCTGGCTATAAACACAGTCTGAATGCATCTGTAGACGCCTTTGGAAAAATGTCACTAAAAAGAGGATTTAAAAACCAAATATATTTTTCTATATTATACAATAGATGGTCGTTGTACTTTATTTGCATTAAATTAACTGTTTAAATTTCCCACCAAGAGAAATACACTACATGAAGTAAAGATACGTTTAAGAGGGAAGTTAAAGAGTGACAAGAACACATTGACTTTTATACTCAAACATGAAGAAAATATTACACGATCGTATAGTTCAATGAATATGAGGTCGAACTGGATCTTTTTATTTATTAATTTTATAAAAATCTTCGGCATCTTCATGTTTAGTTTAGTTTCATATTAATTAAAGCGTTTGGTAACACTAATATTTTCAAATGAACTGAAATTATTTCAAACAGTTTTATGGATGTCTTTCTTTAGTTTTAAACTTTACTCAAAACAATATTTGGTCTCTATCATCAGTACTGCAATTAAATGTAATTAAAGTTACAAAGTGATCAGAAAAATACTTAATAAATAAGTAATAGATATTTAATGACAAAGGCTTGAATTTAAAAAGACTAATATTAATATAAATAAATAATGTCAGCATCAGTAATGTGCTGTAAAAATATGAGCAGACGATTGAAGCTATATAAAAAAATAATTTCTTGGGAAACTGATTAAAACTAAATGCATTATGGACTTCCTGATCTTACCTGAGCTATCATTCTTGCCTTTACTGATCCTTCTGTCTGTGTCCTCTGTGGATAGACTCTGCCGACTATATTCCCCAGACACACATGTCGCCCCTGTGTGGTCACCACTGCCCAGACTGGGGTTGGTGCCGCACAGGTTTGGGCCCCCTGAGCACAGTTCTGGGGCTGTGGCCTCGAGCGGCGGCAGGCAGCCACTGTGCCGAGCGTTCGGTGAGGGCATCTGCAAGGGGACGGGCCAACCAGGTAGGTGCTGAGGGTGGAGGGGGTGCTGCTGGGGCAGGTGACCTCGGTGGGCTGGACTGCCAAACACTCCATTGTCTTCTCCTCCAGAGTAGCTATAGGGTGGTGAGGAGCTGGGTAGATCCAGGTAGGAGACATGGTCGCTCCGGCCATGCAGGGTCAGTGGTGATTGAGTGATGGCGGGGTGCAGGCCCTGGGCTGGGGCATGAGGGCTGCGTAGACAACCAAACAGAGAGTGATCCATGGTGTGGGGAGTCCTCCAAACCCCCACTCCTGCCTGTCAGATTCAACCAAAACTCCCCAAACAACAACCAAGAAGAGAGGAGAAGTCAGGGATGTGGGCAGCCTGCAGTCCCAGCTCGCCTCTGCAGTCCCTCTGACTTCAGACTTCCAGACCCCCCTAATTCCCAAAGAAAGCCGGGTTGAAGGAAGGCAGAGATGGTGGCGTTGAAAGAAAAGGCCTCTGGTAATCCAGAGCACGCAGACGGTTGCCAGGCGGATGGTGGGTAAACAGTGAGAGGCGGAGGAGGATCTCGGATGACAGTGAAGAACGCCAAGGACCAGTGAGGAAGGAGAGGGAGCTTCCAGGGAAGTTGTGCTGGAGAGGGAGGTAGGGGGCGGAGGGAGAGGGAGGAGGTGGGGGTGGGTGGGGGGGTGTTATATATAGGTTGTAACCTGAGAGGTAGGTTGGGTCACTGGCTCACTGCTACTGACCACATGCATGTGATCATCCTCCAAACTGCAACGCACAATAAATCTGAACCATTCCTATAGCACTGCCTCAGGAAAAGTGGGTAATTTATTTTGGAGCTGAGCTATTTGACCCTGCTGAAGCTTTTCTAGGAACTGCGTTGCATCAGCTGTTGGTTTTCGGATGTGGAGCCGCAGAACTTAGGAATTGTGTTTTCATGGTCTCTTCTTCTGTTGATGGTTGGATGCAAGTTAAAAGTGACACAAGACTTACTCTGAAATAAATATATTTGGTGAAAATATTTCAAGCACACTGACGGTGGTGGTTAAATACTTTAAGTTGGTTTTTTATAGTCCAACTTCGGTATTTCTAGATCATTGCTGTCGCACCAGAAATGGATAAAAACATTTTATGTCAGCGCATTTAAGACTTCGACTCAAGTCAGACTTAAATCCCAAAAAAGTACTCGATATTCGACTCAAAAAGTGTCTTTTTTAAATCCTGATTTAACTAGAGCGATGTTTCTCAAACCCATTACACATTTTGCCTCATACATAGCATAAACTGACCCTACAACAGTTTACACAGGAGGCAGGTTTATTCCTAATAAGAAGATTTATTGTTGACTGTCATCTCATAGTTTGACAATTTACATCTGAAAATGTGTAATATTTGATATAAAATGTTTTGTAAATTAGTTAAAATAAAACTATTTGTGCATCAAGTGTGTATATGTATCAAGATATTTCAGAGATTCCTCCAAGTACCACTAGAGGGAGGTCATGTACCACCACCATAGTTTGAGAGCCAATGGACTAGAGATATTATCTTCCTCAAGAGTTAGATCAGTGGATTGACCTCACCAGATCCTTGACGTCACTTGTTTCCCAAAAGACTGGACTTGACTGGAAACTTAACCTGACTCACGACTTTAAGCCTGGCAAGAATCAACTCTTTACTCATGACTTGTCTCCCTTGACTCGACTTGATTTGAAATAATGAAAGCAAAAGTCTCAAATTTTGACCTGGTAAAATCAGAAGAAATTCAAATAAAAACAGTGCCACACAGTCCTCACATAGCCACAAATCTGAATATTTACTTATTATTTAATAATTAGGAACAGCTTTGAAAAGAAATCTCTGATTTTAAAAATAAAAATACTTTTACTTGTCAACCTCTCAGGTGTTTTTAGCTAAAAATCTGTACTGTATCTCTTTGTCTACCACCCAAGACTGGCTGGTGAATACAGAGAAAGAGTTAGCAGCTAAATAGACTTTTTCTCAGGAGCTGGTGGAGATCAAACCAGAGTAAATATTGGACTGCTGGATGTTTATATTGGATTGTTCTGCTGCCTCAAGTGGCCAAAAAAATCAATTAAGGCAGCTTTAAATTAGAACTATAGCACTCATTAAAGCAACTATAGGTATGATTTTTTTGACTTTGGCACACCCCTGCGGCAGACAGCAATGAAAAACTGAATACAGCACATTTCAAAATACCCAGTTTATGGCCTCAGAATAATTTGAAAGATGCTATAATCACACAGACCTTCTATACATAAAATGATCTTAATACTCAGCTACAAAGTCCACAAATAAAAACTGTTGATTCCCAAAACTCAAAATTTTTAGCAAATACTTTTTGCAGTTTTGGTTATATGAGAAGTACCTTTAAAAGCAATCACTGTTTGTGCTGGAAGTGAAGTGAACATATTTCATCAGTTTAATCAGCGAGCTTTAGTCCACTGTTTGATTGTTTCCACTCTCTCTTTTCCAACAGCTCCAGGTGTCTTTGTTCTACAAAAGCAAAGACACATCTGC
This sequence comes from Argyrosomus regius, assembly GCA_946959425.1. Lineage (NCBI taxonomy): Eukaryota > Metazoa > Chordata > Actinopteri > Sciaenidae > Argyrosomus > Argyrosomus regius. Next base: position 6,520,102 of record OX336899.1, on the reverse strand, counting down.
TCACCTGAGGAGGACGTATCGATATGTTTGAGCTCTGCTTGAACCCTGAAAAAATGACAGTAGCAGTTAAACCCCACACATGAAGCCGAGCAAAGAGTGAGGAAATGAGATTCATTTTTATAGAAATAGCTGTAACAAACCACCAGCAGTGGGGTGTTTGGGGCTCACTCAGGCCTGTATAAGCCCATGCACCACATCCGGTGGTCCTGTTTAAGGTCCCGCAGCAAAAACACTGTGTTTACCTAACAATTAGGATAATTAGTAGCTCTGTAAAGTAATCCTTCAGCGTGGGCCCACGGTGCGTATTAATGTTCATATGGTTTCATTTTAATGCGGCTGAGCTGTGGCTCGACTGGGCCTTCAGAGGTGTATGTGTTTCTCTTCGCTGTATGTCAGCACCCGGAGGCTCCAATAATACCCCACCTCTAATTTGACAGCTCCCACGGGGGAGGAAGTCTTTCACAAATGAGTTCACTTCATGCTACAATCATTAGTATATTTGTGTGTTTGTGTGCGCTGTGGATGTGAGTTCAAATCCTGGATGGTGTTTGAGATTTTTATTTTACTTTAACTGCAGCTGACATCTCCTTAATCTGGCTGTGTCAGATTTACAATGGAGACTGATTCAAACCATACGGGATTATGAAAGATACTAATAGCACCAGCATTTCCAGAAGGCTGTGTTGCTTTTTATTTTTCCCACGCCAAACTATTCCAAATATTCATCGTTAGTGCAGAATCTTATCTCAAAAATGTAGCCAACAGAACTGTGACTGTAGTCTGACCTGGTCGCTCTCTGTGCAGGGGCAGACAAGGATTTTCTCTATGCGCTTTTCTCCTTTACAGAGTGTCTCTAGCAGTGATGGGTTCGGGTCGACTTCGGGTGGGCGAGTCAAGTCATAAAGCAGCGATCTGAGTTCGTTATTAATAACTTACAGAAACTGTGTGTGCACATTTCACCTTCACTTTCCCATGCTGACAGGAACAAGCACATCCAATGAGAGCGCTGACACTGTGCTCGAAGTGCATCGAAATGGGTTAAACCCTGGAACTGTGGACTATTTTTTGCTACACAGTGCAGCCAAGCACTCAGTATAGACCTGCACATGTAGGGTACCATTTTGTTGAAATTCACTGTGAAAGATGTGCGCGCAGTGCTTGAATGTGTGTGAGAGAGAGAGTGACTTCATGTCTTTAATGAAGCCGTATGAGGAAATTAGAGATTCAAAGTTCTGATCAAGTTTGGAGTTTTTCAAACTGCAATCAAAATTTATTAGGCTATAACAATTTTACCAGACCGTTTTCAGGATTCAGGATTAGGGGCATAAAACCAATGCCTCTCCATAAATGCCCCCCATGTTCATTGTATGTTTTGATTACTGTATAATCACCTGAAAATAAGAATCATTGTGTTTTTGAGCCTTTTATATCTACAGATGCTGCGAGTCCTCTTCCATAGAGTCCGCCATGTTGAACCGCCATGTTTCTACAGCATGGACAAACTAAACACTCGCTCTAGAGAGTGCCTTGCATGTTTTTTTTGTGGCCATGTTAGTATTCAGTTGACTGCAATCTTCAACCTACAGTTAGATGCCACTAAATCCTGCTGGTCATGAAGACTCGAAGTTATAGACTGTAATTTCTTGTGATCTTCCCTCTGTGGTTAATTTTGTTGTGTGTCTGTACAATGACAATCAAGAAATCTATCTTGAGCTTCACTGTGCAGAATGAGGTTTGTGTGCTCTCACACTCGTTTTCACAACGATTGGCTCAGTTGACTCAATCCAGTCATATTCATGCAGGTGTACAGCACTGACATAATAACCTGGTATTACTCTGCTGATCACAGTCATTCCAGCGCTGTTTGCTCTGCAGCTCCCTCCAGTCTCCAACTATTCCTTTAAAGGCCTCGGTGCTGTAGTGGAAAACACTACGGTTTATATAGAGTTGACCTCTTGGTGACTTACTCAAAATGTTCCATGACCCAGACAAACACTTGACATCATAATAATTCCCTTCATGTTTGGATTTATAGGAGCAAAATAGTCATTTCAGAACAATTTTAAGTTTATTTTTGAAAAATAAATAAAGTTCATATTGGATGCTCTAATAAAGTTTCTGAGTGTAATAAAAGAATAGAAAATAAAAATGTATGAAGTGATTTTAGGCTTCCTGTTATTTAAGTTTTGGGCGCCCTGTGTATGGTTTATGAAGCTTATTATAGCCTGTTGGCTTTGTTTAATACATGTCTTTGCTTATAAAGTGGCACTTGAGCATGATCTTTTATGGCTGTATGCTTTTTTAATGAGTTTTTGAAGAGTCACATTTCCAAATGAAGAACAGTAATAAAGAGTCGACTGTGGCCTCTGTTGTGGTGCAACGTCTCAACACAATATTTCTCACTTTGTTCCAAATGCAGCCTGTTGCTGCATGAGAAGAGTGAGGCCAGTGGAGTCCGCTTATTAATATCACAAAGAACATTTTGGGATTTATTCACTCAGTGTCCTGTTCCTCCACTCAGTCGGTAACTTTCTTCTATTAGTGAGAAGGAAATTCATCATTCGTGTTGGAGCAATGAAGCTTTTGAAATGACCTCCATTTAAAGATCATACTACGAAAAGATCAGAATATAGCTACCTCTTTCTTACAATACTACATTATTCTCATATTCTTGATATTCTAAAATATCATAGACTTTTTCTTGCAGTATTAAAACTTTATTTTCAAAATATTTCAACTTGTTCTTACAAAACTTTCCTAACATTACAATTTCATCCTGTACAGTTATGACTTTGACCTTAAAGTTATAGTAATACAATACATTTTTAATGTTTGTCTGACATTTTAGTGGAAAATTATATTTATTTATTCTCTAAATTTTATAATTTGTCATAATATTGCTACTTTTTCTTTGATTTTTTTCTTTTATCTTTGTCATAATTGCAAGACTTTCTATCACAATATTCTTGTATGTTTGACTTTTTTGTCAAATATACTTTTGCAGGCACATATAGTCATAATTTAATGACAGCAGCTTTGTATTACAACATTTACATTTATTAATATTACTACTTTATTTCCATAACTTTATGGTTTATTATAAAAAATTTAAAAAAAACCTCTGTCCTATGTTCTTGCTCTTGACAGTGCCTTTAACCTGGCATACATTTGTTCTTTTTCCTTCTGCAGCACTCATGATACTCTACACAATGAGTACTTTGACAAAGAGTGAGGTAAAAGTGATTTGAGGTGGCTTTAAATGTCACTACAATGAAGTTTTTCCATTCACAGATGGAAAAAAGTCTTAAACATAATAAAACAGAAATGTATGATGGATGTATTTAGATCCAGAGTTATGTAAATAACAAATATTCTTGCCATTTATTGAAATGTCACATACGGTAAACAACCTTTTCTAGTCTGTTCAGTCTCGACTCTCAGCTCTGTGCTTTTCCATTCAGCCTCTGACCCGTCGGCGTCTTGAAAAGTCAAACTTGTTCCAAACTTTGCAGCCAACATGAAATCCAAAGATCCAGATCAGGAACTGGAAGAGAAAAATACCTCTTGTCTCTTCAGACTCATTTCACCTCCTGCTCTCCATATTGTTGTAATATTAATAAAATATCAGAAAAGTGAATTTGACATGTTCAGGTCTAATTGTTTCCTTTTCCCCCTTCAGTTCTTCTGGCAGGAGACTTCTGGATTCTGGGATTTCACTCTAACAATGCTTTTACGCTGGAAACTTATTTTTTATTGCTATCATTTCTCATGTTCACCACAAATGTTGCTACATTCAATATTGTGATTATTATATCAATTTACAATGTAATATAGAACATATTTGTCATTTTGTCATCAAGTTGCATCTTCTTGAAAAGTTTCTTTTTAGATAATTTTGTTTTCATATTTTCTACACATGTTTTTGCTCTTATATATTTTTAGTATTATTTTAATATTACATTTTCTGTACTTGTACTTCCTTGTTATTCTGGTGTCCTTATTTGATTTTTAAATACAAAAAAAAGGCAAAAGAAAAGAAAGAAAACAGATTTCATGCACCTTCATTACAGTTGATTCCTGAATGGACACACTGCCCTCTGCTGCCGTGCCTCACATACTGTAATAACGGCAGTCCGGTAAAGTAAAAACAGAAGTAAAGGCTGTGAATGAATGACGATAATACACCACCAGATGAACATCTGCAGCTGGATATGATGATTTCTGGTTTTATGACCTTCATGCAGTATAAACAGCAGGTTACCCTGGAATAAATGATTGATCCTTGAGATCACAGGAAGGTTTTAATTTACACTGTCCACAAATGTTTCCCTCCTGCCTGCTTTGAGTCTCTCTCTTTAAATATTTAAATTAAGCTTCACTGAGATTCTTTTTGCACTACGAGCAGCAGCGGTCAGTGTTGGTCAGTCAGTCCATTTAACATTTTTGTCCAGGTTATCTTGAAAAGTGATTTGGGGTGCTGAATTTCTATGAAATTAGCTGTAGGTAATTTAGAATCACCAATTAACTTATCAACTTGCATGTCTTTCAATTGTGAGAGGAAGCCCGAGTACCTGGAGAGAAGCCATGCAGGCACAAGGAGAAGTTGCAAACTCCACACATGAAGCTCGGGTTCGATCCAGGAACCTTCTTGCTATGAGGCAACAACACTGTGCTGCCCTAAACACAACAAAATCTAATTGACAGTTTGCTGTAAAATCTTCCTGAATGCATTCATGATAACACTGGACTCAATATACAAAGTGTATGAGCACATCTTCTTGTAATCTCTGTTTCTGCAGTACGACAGTGTGTGTCTAACATAGAACAATTGATTTGTTCTAATTAAAAGCACCTGACACCACTCACCTGCTTCAAGGAACTGAAACAGGACTGTGACACAACCACTGAGGAGTCATCAACAGATTTTCACCAGTTTCACTAGTTAGTGAATGCTCCTAAATCCTGATATTATGAACTGTATTGTATGACCTGTGTATTTGTGCATTTTTGTTTAGTATCTTTTTGTGTCTTAAAACTATCTTAAAAAGAAATAAAGAGTTAAGTTAAGAGGAGGTTGAATCTTTCTGATTTCGGTGAAGCCCTGACCTTTACTCTTGTGCCACCTTTTGGGGAAAGATTATTTCTGTCCACTCATTTTGTTCTTGGTTTCTCTTATATTTTGTGCTCAAAGCCACAGTCACCACGACCTGGTGTAAGGCTTCACGGGGTTAAAAACAAAACACAGAAAGAGCATTCAGACCATCTTGGTACACACCAACCCTCCACTGAAGCCCAGAACGCTCATTCCAAGCAGCTATATTGGTGTAACCCTAAGTGAAAGCAGTAAAGTTGCAGGGTTTAATTCAGCCTGTAAATGCAGGCCATATGTTGCTCTGTGTTGTTAATCAGGACACAGTTTAGTATTCCTGCTTTTGGGGATAGTAATTGTGTGGGAGGCCATGCTGTAAACACTGGGAGCAGACTGCAGCATGCTGCCAGGCCTGTGGTGAGACTTGTACACACTACACAAAAAAACTACCACGGAGTACCCAGAATACCCGCATTTTCTTTGCCAATGAGCCATGTCATGTTTACATGGAACTAGACTGACCTCTGAGAAAGCTGATTAATCAAACACGTACTAATCAAGGAAAACTCAACAAGTAACACCCTCTGTGGAACTATGCACACATAAACACATCCTGTACACAGGGCACCCCGGCCTGAAGCCAGTCATGATGTATTTGCCTTAAAATGACAGTTTTTATACTGTAAGTCTGAAGAGGTTTAGAGTCTCTGCTGATGGTTATAATAAAAGGAACATCTGTATCGTCGCTGACAATAACTTGTTGATAATGTCCTCTTGGAGACGTGGAAGAGTACCCGTAAATCCACTCTTTGGATATCTTCGGGCTCAATGTAAACACAGCTCGTATTTCAGTCACTTCTGCCAGTTTCCAGCCTGGCTGAGACAAAAGCTGATAGTGCCAACAGAGCCGGTCCTGATTCTGGAAACTGGAAACATGATCTACTGACTGCAGAGGAGTGTCAGCTCGCTGTGGCAGAAGTTCTGCGTCTGACATCATTTACCACCGAAACACAACTAAACCCTGCTGGAGACAAAGTGGTAAAATAGTAAATCAGCTTCGAGGGAACAGGCATGGTGGTCACTACAGAGGACGTCCATTCAAAGTCTGTTTTCCTGTATATGCACGGGCGAAATACGTTTGAGATTCTTCAAAGTAGCCACGTTTTGCTGTGATGACACACTCTTGGCATTCTCTCAATCAGATTCACGAGGAAGTCACCTGGAATTGTTTTCAATTAACAGGTGCTGTTAATTAGTAAAATGTTAATTAGTGAAATTCCTTGCCTTCTTAATAAGTTTGAAACTTTCAGATGTGCTGTTCAGAGGTAGAGTTTAGAGCTCGTATAAATGCTTCACAGACTTTTCGAAGCAGACACATCTCAACAGCAACTGTTCAGAGGAGAATATATGAATCAGGCTTGAGTTAAGAAAGACAAGGGATGGATATTAGATCAGTGGAAATCTGTACATCGATCTGAGAAGTGGCAGATGAACAGATGGTACCCCATCATGAAGCATAGAGGAGGAGGTGTGATGGGGGTGGGGGGTGCTTTGCACTTGGCACTGTTGGTAATATATTCAAAATTCAAGACATAGCATTCTGCAGTGACATATCATCCCATCTGTCTTTCGTGTTTCAACCGGACGATGACCCAAAAACACACTTCCTCCTCTGACCAAGAAGGAGAGTGATGGGGTGCCGCATCAGATAATCTGGCCTCCACAATCACTTGACCCATAATCACCCAACCTAGACCCAACTGAGATGGTTTAGGATGAGTTGGACCACTGAGTATATACAGAGTACAGAGTGAGGAGATCTACGCAGGAGCAGCTACAGCTCTGGCTTAATGGACGGAGCACACTGGGCCCAGGTGTGTCCCATGCTGCTGATTAAGATCCTAATTGGTCTGTAGCCCTGGAGATATCAAGAAAAGCAACAGCAGCCAAGCAAACCACCCCATATTAGGCTATACCAGGCTTAAAACTGCCTGAAACCTGCAGGGCCTCACTAAACTGCAGCAGTATATCAGGTCTAGTTGAGGTGAGGAGTTTCCAGGAGTATTTCTGAGCTGTTGCACCATGACACAGCAATCTGAGCTTTAGTACAATCTGCTCCACAGTCTCACACTGCAAATCCATTTCACAGATACTGTGTTGACAATGTCTCATGACGTATAGACGTGGAGAAATCTAAACCTCTCAACTTTCCACTGCAAAATGACTCTATCTGTCCCTGACATTCACTTTCTATTTCACTACTCAGGCTGCAGTGCATTTATCTTGACAAAGATGGCAACCAAATCTCCTACCAGACCAGACCCCCCTTTTTAGTCTGAGATCAGCTAAACATGTCATCATTTGTCCTTGTGCTTTCCATTCTGCCTGATACTGTCTAATTGAACCAATATGGGACTGGTTACAGTCTGGAATGAATTGTATTGTGAAGCCATTAAAAATCACTGTATTTGTGTCTAAATGGCATCATTGCCCATCAACTTAGTCTGATTTGACTGCTTATGATTTGTACATCATCATTCTGATGAAGGTAACTCTTTGCTGCATGGTGATGTTGACCAGTACGTCAGTCTCCACAGCAAGATATCTTGAGAACTGCTGTCCTATAGTCTATATTTACTTTACCATCAATAAATCTCACTAAAAGACAAAACCAACAATTGATCCTAACAAGTCATGTGTCCATATCCAAAATCTGATATATGATCAGGTACTATACTCCATCAGAACTGTTTTTGCTGGTTGAACAGCCTTTGGAAACCCCGCCAACCAGTCTGAGACAGTCAGCTCTTCAGTCCACCTTCTAGTGTGGCTGCAGAGTAACTATGAGGCACCGTCTGGGTCACCATCTGCAGTGGACCAGGTTCACCCACTAGGTGGTGACAAGTAGCCTTCTGAATCTGAAGCCTGTATGAAGTAATGATGTTGGTAAACCAGACACCAATTAAATTGTTCTAGTGGATGCACATGAGCATTGTTGTAGAACAATTAGAGTTTAAAAATAAAACATATTTAAAAAGTTGGTTTAAATATTATGCTGGGATTTAACCACAAACAAACACATGAAAACGTTCAATTCTGTCAGTATTTCTATATTTTATAGAAAGAAAGGTCTTTGACTAAATCATGGTTTATTTTTTACTGATCTGTATGCTAAATGTAATACTGTACATGTACTGTGGACATCTTAATAATTATAATACATAAAGGGAGAAGGAGTTGGAGATCTTGGTACATCTTATCCACATCTACTGGATATTGACTATCCTTTTTTCATGAAATATGAACCATATTCAGCTTCATTCCACTCACCAAATCATTTATCATTTACCAGATTCATCAAATTAAGGGGATGAAGTCATGAGTCTGCCTCCAGAGAAGCAGATTCGGTCACTAGATGGAGATCTATAGTGTCTATAGCCTGTAAAAATCAAACTGACGAGGATGCATGGCATTAAGGTCTCTGTTCAGTGGAGGACTGTATTCTGGCTGTAATTTTTGTGTGAAAGGGTGAACGAGGTGGTGGAGAAAGGGAATGTGATGAACGATACATTCAGGGCTGTTCTGCCTCCTGCTACACCAGTGAAAAACAGCGACCTTGTCTAATGAACCTCTGTTAATTAGAGAAGTGTTGACACAGTAATTATCTCACCATTGGGAAATTGTATCACATATAAGAAAGGTCGCCTCAGGTTGTAAGTCGCCTCAGTTGAAACAACATGTCGCAACAGGAATGAGGAGCTGAGTTCAGCATTCAAATTAAGAAATGACAACTTTGATTAGTGATGTTGCAACAGCAGAAGCACTGAAATGTTTCGGTTGTGGTAGAGAGGGGCATCTCATCAGAGCAAGTCTGCTGAGGGAAAAAACGAGCAACAGAATCAGTATGAAATGAGACAGGATCACCAGGACAGCGTGGAGAAAGTAGAGAAGGCAGGTGGGATTCAGTAGGATAGTTAGGATAGTGATGGAAGACAAGGAAAGAAAGTGAAGTAAAAAAGAATATCAGCTTAACGGTAAAACAAAAGGACACAGTTGCATAGGAGGTAGTGTTGGAAGGAAGTGAGGAGGTTGACATTTAAGATGATGAGTTGCTCCTAAAAGTGTAAAAGAAACACTGAATGCAGCACTGACATTTCACAGGTAAAGAAAGGTGAGTGAAAAGAACAATGAACAGAAAGATGGTGGTAGTTCTAAGACTGAAAGATCTCGCAGTGGAAAATCCAAACTGTTTTTACAAAAAACAAATATCATGAAGGACGTGAAGGTAGAAGATTACTTGTTCTTTCTACCCGGGGGAAAGTTTTACTGACCAAGAGTACTGTTTTTAAGTTTCTCTTTAATGTGTCTTGCCATGAGTCAATTTAACAACTCAGTTCTCTGAATATAAATGGGGAGAGAGATTAAGCAAAAGGTCACAGTTGTACGCGCTGTAAGTGTTAATGAGCCTGACTGGAAGAGAGAGTGAGAAAAGGAGGTGATGTTGAGTCATCGGAGTGCAAACGGTGTGTGGGTGGTGGTGGATATTCTCTTTTCTTTTTCACCAGTGGCATTTGAGGTAATAGAGGTGGTGGAAGGTAGACTGATGGTGGCGAGGGCAAAATTTTTGGTTGGTTTTATGTATGTTCCTCTTAGAGGAGCAATTTTTACACATTTTGAAGATATGAACAGTTCTGTCACTTCACACCACGACCACAAAAGAAAGATCTAGAGATTGAAATTGTGGAGCAGTACTACAGAACCAATGGGAACTTGAGTCTAAAACATACGCACTAAGGCTCAGGTGCGGTCATGTTTCCAGAGTGTAACTCTGAAAGATGCACGTCTAAGTTCTGCTTTGGTCTAGAGAAGAATAACATGCAGAGCTGATTTCGGATTTCTTCATGCTCTGCAGGAACTCAAAAACTAAAATAAGATACGATGACAAGCAGTTTGTTTTTACTCAATTGAAAACAGTGCTGAGTTTTAGGAGTCATTGGCACTGCAAGAACGTTTCACAGTCCAGCGCCCCATACGCCTGTTTCTGCACTATGTAATTTTGTGCTCCAGATATGATCTGCTGAGAAAAGTTTTATAAAGTAGTCACCCACCACCAACTATTTTACTTATTCTGGTGAAACTGGATCATATGTTATGGAGAAAATGTTTTCTGGTTTCGCTCTGATGTCCTCTGGCTGCTCTGCATCAACACTGTGATTTACAGAGTTTCCTGATGGACAGTGAAGTAAACTGCTCCAAACTGTAGCTGCTGTTAGCTAATGCTAGCTCAGATTGTTAGCCGAGCTGCCTGGACTGTATGTTCAGAGCACCGGAGGAGTGTTAGTGTTTGTACCACAGGTGTTTAATTTTTAAGGATTTTAAGAAAACCTGTGTGGATTTCCTCCTCTTAATCTCTTTTCAATACATGAAACTTCAACAGACGATAGCCTGCCATTTCTTTGCATTGGTTAGAGCAGAACCTTTCATTGACAGAGCTAGAATGGATGCTCATGACAGTGCAACATACTATGTACTCTGTCACTCTGAGGAGAATAGTGGATGTAGCTCAGCTAGAAGATCGGAGTGGGAGATGGGGGAACTCTGCCCTGGCGTCCTGTGTAAAGAAGCCTCTGTTTTATTATACGTATCTTGATGATATCTGGGTTGTACTCGAAAGATGATTTTAACCAATTTTAATCACTCTCCAGAACCATAACAGTTTAGACACTACCACATATAAAGGTTAAAATTTTCATGACACACACAAGCTGGATATTAAAGAGACAGACGCCTGGTTAAGACCAAAGTCAAACCACTGTTGACCACAAAACAATAATTCATGGGAAATCTTTTAAGCAGTAAAGAGGAGTCCTCAAAATTGTGGTTTGTTAATAAGATTCACACATAAAGACATAATAATTCAAGTAGTCTGTCAAAGTCACTGCACTACAAAGAAATCCAAGATGGACAGCAGCTCAGAGGAAAAACAATGACAGAATTCAATGTTTGATTTCTTAACCACAACCCTGGACTGAGAGTGGGCAGATGTACTGTATCAGTGAAGGTCTGTGACAGGATGCAGACTGGCACCGGTAGCTGTAATCCTGTATGCACGGTGCATATATATTTTTAATGAACTGATTTTGTTGTTTTGAACTTGAGCTTGAACTATGGAGGCAGCACACCATGCATACACTGTCATGAAGATTCTCCTGGCGGTGCTGAGCGCTCCTTCAGCTGTTAGTGTTTCTCAAACTTTTTTACACCACATACCACCTCAGAAAACTTTAGGCTCTCCAAGTACACAGCAGTGTAGGCCGATCCTATTTATCAGTTCACACAGGAGTCAGATTAATTCTTATTAAGAGCTTATTGATTGTTGAATCCTGAACAGAACCGCTTCAAGAACCAGAGCTGCTATGGTTTAAAGGGGTAAATCTGATCCACACTTCCCTTCTTAATATTTCTCTCAAGGTTGCTGAATGTTTGAATGGTTTTCATTTTACCTCCACTTCCTTGACAATGATCGTTACATTACGACATTCTACGGTCTGTTATTTCTGTATGTGTTTGTTATAAATGCAGTTCAGATCATGGACTTTGGATGACCACAGCAGATGTGATAAAATAAAAAATTTTAAATTATTGATTTCTCTTGGGAGTAGCTGTGTAATAACTGGGATAATGTACAGCACGCTGGTCATTACTGTAAAATAAACCCAGACAGGGAACCAGTGGTTTAGTGGATTTGCATTGATGAACATAGATCATGAAATTGGAATTGATGTGGAGGCCATTCAAGAGTTTAATGCAACAGGGAGATGCATAAATTATCTCATCTGGCTTTTTGATTGTTATTGGAGCTGCTCAGTTTGGTCTTTCTGTTGCATGTTGTTGTCAGTATCTTTATGATTAACTTTTCTTATGATGAAGCTGCTTGCTCACTTACTCAGTGAGTAGACTGTGTATGTGGATGCATGGGAACCGAGACTTCTTTACCTGCCTCTAGAATCTTGTGCATACCATGAAATATAATCCTATCAGCACCATTGGACATAGACACCATCAACATCAGATGCATTACACACCCATCCATTATCCTGACTTACGCCCAAACTTAGCACATCTCTGCATAAAGGACTTGTTATTTATACTATGCAGAATCCTTCTTTGAAGACTTGATTGCTATGATAAAAAGTTCACTTCATATGGAAGTGGCCATCTTTGAACACCCTGAAAGGCAGCACTTGAACCAGACAGTGGTTGTAGTTGTTATTTATTCATTTAACTAAAGTCCTGAAAAGCGTGCTCCATCAGCCCGGCTGGAAGGTGTGTGTCCAGCTCAGGCCACAGCTGGCCCATCAGGCAGGGGGATGGGATGGGCCAAGCTGGCCAGCAGCCCTCTGTTTAAATGAATATCAATCATGGCTCAGAGCCACCGCCCCTCCGTCACCCCGGGCCTGCGATTGGTTCATAGGAGACCAACCTGGAATGGCCGGTGAAAGCTGCTTCATCAGTGTCCATTCACTGACAACAATGAGGCTGAATACCTAATGAGCTCTGTCCAGGCTGAGGTGTCATCCTTGCACTATTCTCAGAGTAGCTTTGGACATGACCAGCAGCCATCCGTGGGCCAAACACTGGACCAGGGAATCTAAAGAATAGCGATGCTTTAATAAAAACAACACAGATTTTTAGCTTTATCACCAAAGAAGATAACATAGTAGGAAGATACAGAATAAGAAGACCTTCCATTTGGATTACTTTTTATTTTTTCTACTTGATTTTTGAGTGATCTGAGTGACAGACGATTTGACGTCAAGAAGGTTGGAGTGAAGAAAACCAAAATGAAGCCAAGGATCTTCCTCATCTGCCTGGCAGCTTTCTACTGTTTGAGTAAGTATAGTTTAGCTTATATATTTAATAACATAATTTAGTTCAGCTATCAGAGATGGTGGGATGAGAACTAAGGGAACTCTACCAAGTCAAGAAAGCAGAGGATGCTCCTTCAGTCTACACTGTTCTGCTTTGACTTTGACATTCAGGAAACTGGAAGTTTTATCTTTGGCACCCGAGTTAATCATCAAGTTTCTGCACTGAAATCCATAATCATCATTATAATAGCATCTTTGTTGAATCTGTCAGTAAGTTTAGCAAGATTTGTGTTACACCAGCGTTAGTATATCATCACTGCTTCTTCTTAAGCTACTTAAATCGTTGTGAATTTGATCTTCTTCTCTCAACTCTTCTGTTTTTATTTACTAGTCAAGGTGTTGCCAGTAAGACTTATGTTAAGAATGAATGGTAACTGGAAGTTCTTGTCAATATCTACATGAATGTCAATTGATTTTCAATGATCCCCTGCACAATTATGCACAATATGCAAACTCAAAGTGACTGTAAATATCTTGATATAACTGCTATTTCCAGCATCAAGAACACACCTTTAACACAAATGTATAATGTTGTGGTGCATGAATGCAAACATGCAAACATTATGCAGAGTCAGTGGCCATTGTGTCACTTTCTTCCTATCATGACATTGTAAGGAAGAATGCTATTAAATGGGTATTTATTTGGGAGGTGGAGGGCAGCAGGTCTCCTCTAAATAACTCAAAAAATATCAATAAACATAAAAACATACAATAACCTTAAATAAACACTAAAGATTCAAACTGAAGGCCATTAACATTGTTTGACTAAGCAAGAAAGTTCATTGTTGAACTTGGAAATTGTAGTTTTACAAAGAAATGCATAGCTTGAAGTCAATGAACCTCCTTTTTCTGGAGATTTTGACTGAACCATCCTTTGAGGAAGACTGAAGTTCAGCTGAAAGCTCCAGAAAAAGCTTGTAAGTGGACCTTGAGTCAAGATCTCACTTTTAAGTTTTGATGTAATAGTTTCAATCAGTGTGTTTTCTTTTTTGGGTATATATTTTGGGGTGATACCCAAAAAACACACATTCAATACCCAGAATTCATTTCCCTAATTTATTCATATATTCATATTTCTAAACATTAAATCTGAGCATTTAAAAGAAAACCTGAAAGTCAAACTTTCTATGTTTTCCAGATATTTTTCAGGCTACCATCACAACATTCATAAATGTTCAAAATAACCCACAAAGTTGTAGATGGGAGCAAATAAAATGTATTCAAGGAGAAACATCTTTGCATGAGAAGGGTGCAGACGGTGTAGGAGGATCGGTCTTTAGCTCAGACCACAGAGTGAGAGGTTAGAGTCAGCGACCTCTGACCTCTAGGAGGGGGTAGGGTTCTGGGTCGCCCTGGTCAACCGAGCAGTCTGTGGAAGGGGGTGGACCACAGACACAATAGCCCCCCCCCAAGTCCTCAGCCTTCAGTGACCTGACCCTCACACCCTCATCTCCATAACACTACCCCCAGTCTGCGCTCAGATTGAGACCTTATTAAAGATATGTGTGTAAAAGGTAATCCCCCATGCAGCTGCCCATGGCCGTGTCCTCGACAACCCTCCCCTGTTAGGCCTTCTCTCTTAGTCTCACACACACAGTGTCCACAATGGACTAAGCCAGCAGAAACACCCTCTGGTTTAATCCACAGCAGGGACACAAGGGGCCTGTGAAGGCTGGAGTTTTCCTGCAGAGTGGTAGAAAAAAGGCTAACATCTCAATCTGTGGGGAGTTTAGACTAATGCTAACAGGATTTGAACCATGTAAAAGTACGATTATGAGGCTGATGGGACTTTAGGTAGAGGGCCCTCATCCAGCACTGACCTTACTACAGTATATGAGGTGTTAACAAAGCTTTTATGAGAGTCTATTTAGCTTCTTTCATTATTGGTTTATCCATTAGTTTGTAAAATCCTTAATGCTTTATATTCCCACAGAGGTAAAAACCTTATTAGCACAGTCATACTGAGCCACTGAGCGGTTGACAGTAGAAACATGACTGAGCAGCTTCTGCTTGAGCTTCTTTATCCCATTAGTCTTGCTCTAACTTATACATTTTATGACTT
The DNA here is from genome assembly GCA_946959425.1 of Argyrosomus regius. Lineage (NCBI taxonomy): Eukaryota > Metazoa > Chordata > Actinopteri > Sciaenidae > Argyrosomus > Argyrosomus regius. Next base: position 6,505,020 of record OX336899.1, on the reverse strand, counting down.
TGCAAGATAAGATAAGATGAAAATATTCAATGGTCTGGTATAATAGCATAGCAGTGGCATAGGAGCCTATAAATAATGGTTATCTTCCTCTACCACTATTAATGTCCCATTAGATTGCACTCTCATTTATCCAGTAGTGCTCTGTTGCACAGTCATCACCTGGATGCTCACTTCTCCACACTGAGTGTCTTATTAGCTTGTGTTTTGTTGACTGTCCTGCTTGTCCTTTTTTATTTTTCCCTAATAAGAGCTGCTGCACCCACTCTGTGAGCTGACACCTCACTGATTAAAACTGTGGGACAAACAAAGAGGCCTCCTCTCCATCACATTAGAGATTATTGCTTATTGATCCACCTTGCTGGTGGGGACCTCTGTTTTTTTTTGGTCAGGCTTTTTAAAAATCTGCACTGACCATTAGAAATCAACCTCCAGATGCAGATGGGATGCCCTTGAGCCCCCAGGGCCCATGGGGCCAATGTCAGTTTATGCATGGATAAGCATGTTATCAATAGATCAGGAGGATACTGAGATTTGTAAAAAGCCCAAGCCTGATCTTGCATTAACTTTGAACATAATGTCATTGTATTGATATAAAAACTCTCAGTCACTCATCATATGTCACATTCAGGATATTTACAAATGAAGTTATGTGAGCATGTAGGATAGGATAGGATAGGATAGGACTGGGGTCAAACATCAATATATATTTGGTTCAAACTGTGAAGCACAGGAAGCTGACAGATTCAAAATCGTGTTTCTTTTTTGGTCAAATAGTTCCCAATTTCAATCAAAACTTTGCAAATTCTATCTAATCTTGGCTTCTTTAGTTAAAAGAAAAATAGTTTGGTAGGTTTCTCAAACTAAGGAACTGAAAAGTGTTGTTGTGGTGTTAATACCAAGGTATTGTATCAAAAAACTTCCAATCCCTACCAATCCCTAATGTTGAGTCAGACCAGTTTTGACCATATTGAGCTTGCTGAGTAATGGAATAGCTTTTTTTTCCCTCTCAGAAACACTTCAGACATTGAACTTGGCATGTGACACCTAGCAAATGACCATCAGTTGACTTAAACAAAAGACCACGACAGACCCCCCTAGAGCAACTACAATAGCATGTTTGTGTAACACAGCAGAGACAAGTCGCTGTCTCCGAGCAAGGAGAGTTTTACTCCCATTAGGAGGACAAAAGAGGAAGCCCCCGGGCAATGGGTTTCATGGCTGTCCATCCATTCCCATCTTCCAGCCCGGACCTCCAACTGCAAGTCATTGTTTAAACTGCTCACTCTTCTGAAACAGATGGAACAGAGGAAGAGGTCAGGGGCAAGGGGAATATTAGAACAGATAATATTGCACATTTTATGTGCTCTGATTTGTTAATTTTTAAATAATTTATCAAACATTTTGCTGCAGATATGTGCAGCAAATTTGTAAAATATGAGGCCTTATCCTAACCCTTAGAGGTTCAGCATTTTATTCTCAACTACATCTACAACCTTTGCAAAGGATTAATCAGAAATATTCTCAGTTTCTTGTCCTTCCCAGCTCAAATCCATGCAGCTCTCCAAGGTTTTCTTTCAAACTGAGACATCTATAGAGACGGGGTAGAGAGGATAATGGGGAAATAAAGTGATGAAAGGATTTGTATATGGTGTTCAAGACCCCCTCTTTTTTCACAGTCCCTATTTTTATGGGGGGTGGATGGAAATCTGTGAAGTTCAGGGGCAGCAGTCCTTCTAAACAATAGCAGTGGAGGGCTGGGAGAGTAGCTAAGGCTGGACACAAGCTGCCCCCCTCTACCACCCCCACCCTCATCTACACATCCATCCTCCTTACCTCTGACTCTCTCATGACCCCTGAGGGGCTCAGGGTTATAAGCACAGGGTGCTAGTGTGGGGGTTGCTGGACAACCCCCTCCCTTCAAAAAATCTCATTATAGTCCTATCCCTATATTGAAAACGGTCCAATCTCTAATGCTATGCACTTAATCACACCTCATGCAGGTTCAGCTTGTTGGAACCTCTACATTTAACTCCTCCAGTCTGGAGCTGCCTTAAAGGTTGTTAGTCTTGACACCGTTATCATCCTTCATCCATCTTGATGCAGAAAGTCTCACTGGATTTGAGGCTTCAGTCTTGAAACAAGACAAGGGATTGATCCCATGTCAATGCCAGTGTGTCAGGGCACAAACATGAGAGGATCGTTCAAACTGCTATTGAGTTACAGCTTATTTGGTACATCCGTATCGATACAACACCCTTCAATAAACCCTACTTTAATGAAGATAATCCTAGCCACTGGTATCAGATCAACTTGGTCTTTTCTGAAGCTGTACTGATGGTGTTGCATTGTACTGAAAGATGACCAAAGAGTTGAGCTTATTGTGAAAGTGTCAACAAAAACCTGCATGGTAAGCCTCAGCTATATGAAAATGATTGCAAGACTGTTGCATTAGGTTGTTGATGTGGTAACTCAGAACAAACTAAAGCTCCATCTGCACCAGAACCTTACCAAACCCTAGAATAGCATACAATGCTATAACCAAATGGCTCACCAATATATATTCTCCTGACAAACAAGCATTTAGATTGTTACTTCAACCAATATGACTTAAATTGTCCTTTAACTTTAAATTTAAACTCTTGAGATAATGTCATACATACAGCATACTGTTTAACCAATCTTTAGAAGTCATCTGGTGTGTTCTCAATCTTGTGCCAGATATTGTTAAATTGATTATCAAGTAGAAACCAGGCAGGAAGTTCAGTGTTAATTGCATCAGTGATTTATGAACCAATACCATCAAAGAGTCCTGCTATGACATAACCTTGTTTATGCACACCTGACTTACCATAACTGCAGCTCTGCATCCCTCTCCTGGCTCAGAGATCATCTCTGGCCTTTTAGGCCTCACTGGTTGCCACACCATGTGTTCGATAACCGTGGCCGCAGAATGCAATGCAAGTCCCCCCTTGGGAGTCCTGAATTTCATTACCAGGCCTGAGGGATGGGAGGCTCAGGGGGGTTCCAGGGCTCTATCAAGCCAGTCCAGAAGCAGCTGACCAGTAGACCCACAATCCTCTCTGCTGGCTGCATCTGTTTGGTGGGAGATCTATCATTAGATGGAGGGCAGATGCTCATTTCTTGATGTGACACAGTGAAGGCAGTGACAAAGATCATTAGGAGAGGGGGAACAGCTCTGCTGCATGTTCAGGCTGTGGGAAACATCTCTGGCTGTATTTTACAAGTAACAATCTATAATTTGGTGGGCTGTTATAAAACCTCAAAGCCATTTCATCAAGTACCTTGTCAACAAGGAGACATTGAACCTGCTCATAGAGTGTAATGTCAAAATAGCTATCTTTGTGGTTTTTGGATATGCAACGCCATGATACCTCCAGTCCATACCATTTTAATGACTTACCTCTAGTGGTATATAGGGAATTCCCATCCATGCAGATAGTTTTAGTTTTATTTGTGCAGGTTTTGAGGTATCTGAGATTTCTGCCTGCAACCCGATACAATGGAGGTGATCACATCTTTATCTGTGGTGCTCACAGCATTGAAAAATGGCATCTGTTTCCAGAATCATAGTCCCTGTGGAAAGACTGAATGTTACTCATGAAATGTTTTATCTAATTGTCAATACTGTGGGTACCACAAAGAAAATCCCATTGCATTGGCTTTGAAGCACAAGCCTCAATCTTGTAGACCTTATCACCAGTGGTATATGCATTGTAGTGTATAGTGTTTTGTTTTTAATGAAAGATAAAAATGAATGGGAATATAAAAGTGTGCTGAAATGATGTTCAACATCAGCATTAACTGACCTTCAGATTGGAAACGAACTTGAACAGACGTACACAAAATGACTGAAGCCCATCCAAAGTCAAGTTCAGCTGCAAGCTGCTGTGTGTGGGATGTGGCTGGAAAACAATAAGTGTTGTTGCACAGCTCACAGCTGCGTCGAAGGAAAGGGTATATGGTTGAACAGATGCAAGACTCCATAGTGACATTGATAATGCATTATGCAGGTTCAAGTGCAACTCCGATTGTTAGTGCTTCACAGCTGGGATGGTAAGCGGCTATTGCAAGGGTTTAAGGTTCTTCTTTGCATATGAGGACATTAACACCCAAATAGATTGGGGAGACTGGGAGTGTCACCAAGGTCATGGAGGAAAGGGGACAAGTGTGAGGAGGAGAGCTCTGGTGGCATGGGAAAGTCACCTCAGAGATGGCTCTGAAAGGACGGGAAGAGACGGGAGGGGTGGAGGGGATGCATAAGAAGGGGCAGATGGTGCCCTTTGGTGATGATGGGACTTTTTACAGAGGTTACTGTGGGTTGGGTGCAAATAAGCATAGTCACAACACCATTGTCACAATTGGCCCCTGCTTCAATGGAGGCGCTCCTAACTTGACCCCTGCAACCCTTGCCAGTGTTCTCCTCCCCAGCTCGGGTATTGTTGTTGCCCTCTCTGGCTGGATAGCTCGCTGGCATTCAACCTCCATTGTGGCTCGTCTTCAGTAAAAGCCTTATAGGCAGCAAAACCAAATGCACCATCAATCAAATGAAATAGTTTTTGGTGCTGAGTGAAGTTTTTCAGGCACATTTAGTTAGGGTTCCCTGAAGCTTGGTGTCAAGCAGAGAAGCCTCCCTCTGTGTTATTGTCTGGAACCATGCAATTTTTGTGGGTTTGAGATGGAAAATAAGTTGAATTTTCTATGATCAGCCATAATTTTCTTCTGTCTTTATACAAAACACTCCTGCAGAGCAAGGTTGCTTTCTCACATACATTATACATTATCTTATTCTTCTCAAAGTGTGCTTGGACTGAACAAGAAGTCAATTTTCACCTTGGTTTATTCCACTTTTCTGCAGTTGGTGGTGTTTTTTTTTTTTTTTGCAACAAACCAATGTAGTGTAGACCCCAAGATGGTATTGCCACAGATCTCATGTTTCGGTATTCCTAATACCAGACTCTCCTCATATCCCTTGATGTTACATAACAAAATGTAAAGGAACAACTTCAACTTCAGTTCATTTAAAGAGTGTGCAGATAGTCTTGATAAAGAGTAGTCATACAGCCTTTTCTCTCTCTGATAAACCTGTGTTTCTCTTTCTGCTGTCTACAGGTGCCTGTCTGGCCTCAGAGCTGTCTTTCCTGCTGGAGCCCAGCGATGTGATTGCGGTGAGGGATCGCCCGCTCATGCTGGACTGCCAGGTGCAGGGAGATGAACCGATCATGGTCACGTGGCGTAAAAACGGGGTGCCTTTACCCACCAGCCCGCGGGTTCGGGTGCTGGCGAATGGCACGCTGTTCATCCAGAGCTTCCAGAAACGCAGAGAGGGAAGTGACGCAGATATGGGCGAATACGAGTGTGCGGCCCAGAATCGCTATGGCATGCTGGTCAGCCGCAAAGCCAAAGTGCTTTTGGCATGTAAGTGTTTTCACCGCAACACAGTTCTTTAATATAACTCAGAGACAGGAAGAAATAATGTCACTGATTATCTTATTCCCTGATGAGAAGAACAAGTTGCTCAGAGTGCAAATGAGTCAAGAAATTTATTACTTGATTAATTATTGTCCTACAAGTATTCAAATTAAAATATACTGGCCATAAACTTGCACAGGGAGCAGAGGATGTCCCACAGATAGTCACCACATGTTGCCTTTTCTCTGTCAAAACATCCCATAGTCTCTGTTATAAATGATGCCTCACACGGTGAACACCTCTGCATCATACTTGGCAACCATAGCCCCCCTCGGACTCTTTGATCCTTTGTTATCACGGAGGAACAGGCGCCCGGATTCACACCGCACACCAAAACATACCAGCTTCTCATTATGGAAAACCTATAAATTACACTCCTTGTACATTACTGTACATGGTTGACCACACACACACACACACACATACGTGCACACACCTGCACTACTTGAGTGTATAACCCCCGCTCTCCTGCCTTTGCTAAATCCAATAAAGCCAAGGGTTTATAGGTAATCCAGGAGAATTATGGCTGTCCCAAGGTGGTCTTACTTCAATGTAATGAGTTGCCATGGTGATGGGCTCTCATTTGCAGACCCCTCCTCTATGGTATACACCCTTATTGATTATGGCCACCAGGTTATCAGGAATCCTGATTGTGTGTACGTGAATGTAAAGTGGAAGTCCTGGAAGTGGTAACGCTATTTTAGGCTTTTCTTAACCTTCAATGAAAATTACACCACGTTTAATCTTTGGGAGTACAGAACAGATGATAATATATGATGATTTACAGTAATCAAAGCTACACAGAAATTGAAATGCATCATCAACTAGCTAAAACAAACCTGAAACCAAAAATCTGCACCACACTGAACAACGAGTAACATAAAGAATTCAAACGGTAATATTAGTTTATGATTTATACATGCTGCTCATTTAATCCTGTAATTTAACGAGCCCTGTGGGGGATACATCATAGGTGGAAAAACACTGATGGTAAAATCTGTGTGCGCATGGTTTAGTGAACTGACCTCTGTTTCTAAAGTTTTTATTATCTGACAATAAAAATATTTTGGGAGGAAAAACAGCTTGGCAAGTTACACCATGGAAATGGTTTATGGCAATGGTGTAAGAACAAAAGCTGACGGAAAATCTCTTTCCACGTTTGTTGTCTTCAGCAAAGTTTGGAAATATATCAGGAAAGAAGAAGAAGGAGTGGAGAAATAGGATTCATTCATAATGTGATTTAGTGGCTGCAAATTTGAAAACCTGGCATCAGATAGGACCCACTAATCCACCAAACTCCCTGTTTGTTTCGGGTTTTTACCCAGAGAAATCATAATTATCCAGATAGTAATACATTAATGAGTTATTCCACTGATTTAGTAGTGCACTTCCATAAAGTCGGGGTAAACAGATTCTAAAAAATGCTCAAAATCAAAGGAGCAGATCAGAGACTTGTTGTCCATAGTATAGGTCAAGCGCTGAAAACACTGGACCATATGAAACCGATAGCATCTTTTCGTTACACCAGTAAATTGGTAAACTTTAGAGTGTCCCTTCAGTGTTTTAAATTGATATCCATGTCTAGTATTTTTCCCTTTAAGTCATAATTAATGTGTGTGTGTGTGTGTGTGTGTGTGTGTGTGTGTGTGTGTGTGTGTTTTACTTCTCAGCTCTTCCTAAGTTCCACACCCACCCGGTGTCCATGGCTGTGGATGAGGGAAGCGTCGCTCGCTTCCAGTGTCAGATCAGCGGAGTACCTGAGGCTAACATCACCTGGGAGAGAGACAGAGTACCACTCAGCACCAGTGACAACAGGTACATATGTTATGTCATATAACTGTACAAACTCATATTGTCCTGAATCAAGGGTCCAAGGACAGAGGGTGCTAAAGCCCCGTGAAGCAAATTATGATTTTAGGTAATATAAATAAAATTTGATTTGACTTTGACTAGAATATCATATACCACTGCACTTTTGTTGGCTGGTTTTTATGTTTCCACCACAAAACGTGTCACTTGTCAGTTGGGCTCCATTATAACTGAATTTACATGAATCTACATGTTCTGAGCATTTAATAGGAAAAAAGGTGAGATTATATGTCAATAAATCATTGCATTTGTTTGTTTACAAGTGCAACTTGTCCAAATGGACAAGTCTGACTGTATATCTATAACTGCTCAGAAGAATAAGTGAACTAAACATCCCATGAAAGCCTTATATGTACATGTATATACATAGACACACACATTTGTGATAGTTTTCAGTGCCTCACCTGCACCCTGATCTTCCCTCCCTGTCCAGATACACTCTCCTGCCACAGGGCATCCTCCAGGTGACGGGCGTGAGGCAGGTGGATGCTGGAGTTTTCCGCTGTGTTGCCACCAACATCGCAAACACTCGCTACAGCCATGAGGCCGTGCTCAACATCACTGGTAGGTGGACAAACATACACTCATTTATCATCTTTGCAGTTGTCTTGTCGATATTCACTTTGTTGTCTTCCCTCCAGGTGGAGCTCCCAGAATCTACAAGGAGCCGGTCATCCTGTCAGGACCCCAGAATCTGACCATCACTGTCCATCAGACGGCCATCTTGGAGTGCATCGCCACAGGAAACCCAAGGCCGATTGTTTCCTGGAGCAGGCTAGGTACTAAAGGACAATGTTAAAAGAATGTATATGATAGCAGGAAACTTAGATAATAACATGCAGCATGTTTCCACTTTTATTTCACAAACCATCTCTGTGTGTTTGCCTCCATCAGATGGACGCTCCATCGGGGTGGAGGGCATCCAGGTTCTGGGGACAGGGAACCTGATGATCTCAGATGTTTCCCTGCAGCACTCTGGTGTGTACGTCTGTGCTGCCAACCGGCCCGGCACCAGAATGAGACGTACCGCACTCGGACGACTCGTGGTGCAAGGTGAGTCCATACAGAGACTTCTGCTTAGTGTTTTTGAGCAAAGCAAGTGTATGAATGTGTGAGTGAATGGGTGTTGTAAGGCGCTTTGAGTGGTCAGCAGACCCTAAAAACACAAGTCCATTTGAAGTTCAAATCTCACTGTGTCCAGTGCTGACAGGGTAGTGAAGGTAGCATTTTAAAACTGTTGAGGTTATGAGTCCAAATTTCACCGCAACACCTTCAGAAATAAAAAGCAGGCAAAGCAAATGTGTAAAAGTTTTATCTTATTCTTGTATGTCTCAAATTTTATACATGTAACTGTCTAGTTATATTTTCTGTAAAGTTTATCTACCTCTGATTATCAGAGTCCTCTTTACAACAGCTGGGGATATTATCCTGGTGGAGAAATGCTAAATCACTTTAACTGTAAATTGAAAATTAACGAGCTTACTGAGACTAACGAATATCAGAATTACATTACATTAAAATACATGGTGTACATACACACAAGATACCACATCTCCGGATTCTGCTCTTGATACACAGATGTGTTTAGCCCAGCTTAGCTCTGCTAACAAGTCACGTCTAAAGATGCCTTATGTGCAAGTTAGCCAGTAGCTAATAAAGCTAAATATTACTAATTAATAAGATTCACCTACTTTTTCAACTTATCAATGCCACTATGAGGACAGATCTTTGCTGTGTGCAAAGTCACTAAGCTGTTAGAGGTTGTATTCTTTCCATCTTTGGCAAAGCTAGGCTAGCAGTTTAGCCTTGTTCCCAGTCTTTGTGCTAAGCTAGGCTAAATAAGGTCCTGACTCTGTCTCCCTACTGGACACAATGAGATGAAACTGATCTCCAACATCTGAGTGTGGTGAAGATAAGCAAACATACATCCCAAATGTTGGACTGTTCCTTTAATATAAAAACATGCCGCATGGTGCAGTTCTATATAAACACATAGAAACTGTCATATAATCATGCTGCACACACTGTTTTGTGGTTGTCCATTTGATACAGACACATCCGCTCCAGCAAACATGCAGCCATTGTTTAATTGTTCTTCTCAGACCTCCATGATAGACCCTGTGCACGTGTGTGTGCGTGTGTGTGTGTGTGTGTGTGTGTCATCATATTAACTGGCGGTGGGGGTGAGGGGGAAGGCAAGGAAAGGGGTCAATAACAAAGCTCCACCCTTTCTTCTCACCTTTGCCCTTGGCGGCTCAGTGGGGGTGGTGGCTGGGGGGCATCGGCCTGCTCTGTGGTGTATGGTGACACTATTGGTGTGACCCCCTCCCCACCTCCACCTCCACCACACACATACGCACACCCCATCCAACAATTAAGCAGTTTTCATGTTTGTGTGTGTGTGTGTGTGTGTGTGTGTGTGTGTGTGTGTGTATGACCTGGACTCATCCATCACCTGGCACTTGTCCATACACTCACCCCGCTTATATTTCTCACTGTCATTAGCTGTGTTTTAATTGGCTGTCTTGAGGCCATATCAATTAGCAGCTCACCTCCCAAAGTGTTAACAGACGAGACAGAAACATGGCGAGTGTTAAAGTGTAATATTTTTCATCACCAGGCTTTCTCTGGTTTTACTGTAGATGATGTATGTTCCTGTAAGTCATGGGAGTGAAATGTGATGTGTTTCTGCGTACAGTGCAGATCAGCAGTGAGGGAATGACTGCATTCATGATGCTTTATACTTCTATTTCACTGCATCTCAGAGGGAAATGTTGTAGTTTTTACTCCACCACATTTATCCAATAGCAAGATTTTACTTACAAAACATACGACCAGTTTATAAAATATGACTTAAAATTAGCTCCAATGCCAAAATGCTGCTTACATATAATCTATCAATACTAATAATCCTCTGGCATAACATTACAAACTCTGAATTGGCTCCTTCTGCAGAATGCTTTTGATATTTAAAGTTTTTTTTTCTGATGATATGTTCATGTGTCTGGATAGGAGACGTCACTTAAATCGTTTATTACAACTCATGAAAGATGGCAGCAAAAATGAAAGGGTTTATATTTTAGTGAGTAAAAGCTTCCTCATGTTCATGTCTCTTTTGCCCTTTAACTGAAAACGGCAGCAGTTTAGCTGTTCGGGGAAAAGTCGGATCAATTTTGCTAATCAATTTTGTTTTTAATTTATTTTGGCATAAAACAAGCTGCAAGCAGTTTACAGAAAATGCAAAGCACAAACATACTTTAAGTAAAATAGAAGTGTCATTATAACATTTGTAACGGTAATGTAATTTAAAAGTGTGTTTTTACATTCAGGTTAATGATCTGAGTATTTCTTTTATCACTGTACAACAACACACAACACAGACTTGTTACAGTGTGTGCAACACAGGCGGATGTTTCCAGACTTTTATTCCCCTGTATGGGGTAAAAACACCAAAAACACTGAATACTATTTTCCCATAAGTGAATTATCTTTTATATATTGTCATGAAGAGTCTGATCTTCTTGTTAGATGTTCCCTGTTCAGTAAATGTCAGTCCGTAAGCTGGAAAGATGAGATAGATGAGCTACAACTGAACTCAACAACTCATTTTGGTGTCAGACAAACATAAACGTGCGCCTTTAAAACAGAGAGTGTTTCAATCAATGACAGAGAGAATTAAAGTATATATTCTGTCCTCTACATTTATAACTTCAAACAATGGATAGCATAATGTCAATAAATAAAAACAGAGCGGAGGCACATTTCATTAGAGTTCTTGTAATATCAATGACATAAATCTATAGTCATCCTTCATCCGTCCATCCATCCCCTCTGTTTGAGACTCTTTGAGCGGATCAATCAATACTTTACCTCCTGTCACTCTCTCTCAGTGATTGGCAGTGCCTCTGGTGTAAAAGAGAAGGAGAAGGGGCTGATCTCTAATATATTCATTAATTTATTGATCAGTTTGCTCTCATTTTGGGGTTGAGAGAGAACAAAGAGCTTCACTCTGGTAACATGACCACCTACAATGTCCACACAGTAAAATGATATTATTATTATCCCAAAACTGGAGTGAGAGTGAGCTGAGTTTAGTTATAATACGGCGAGATGACACTCCTAAATCCTAAATTTTGTGTGTGTAGAAATGATATATCATATCTGATATGACATTGTATCTCAGATTATGTGATATTATGCCACATATGACAGGGATTTATAGAGTAAAACATTGTGTGTTATGATATTATTGTAATGTTGTAAGCAGGATATACTTTCTATACCTATTTGTTCATGCTGGGAAGTGTGTTTAACATTTATGGGCTCGGATAAGTGTGAAATGATGCTTTTGAACGTGCAGGAAAAAAATGGAAATATGCCTTTACTGTGTGAAATTCAGCACTTAAAGTTCCCACACTGTGTTTGACATTGAAGTTGAACATGCATGGATACAAATTGTAAAGATATCATTCATACACAAACATTTTCATGCTGTGCAAATCCTTTTTTCACATTCACAAACTTATATTTGAGTTTATGAAGAAAGATATACAGCCACAGGATTTAAAAAAAAATCTGAACATCATTTCAGAAGATCAAAATCCTCTCAAGCTTTATTTGAGCCCATAAACAGATCATTTTTGCAAATGCAGAGCCCAGAGACTGAAAGAAAATGACACTGAAAAATGTCTGCAGTGCCTCATTTCAGTTGTAAATCCTCAGATGTGCAGAGACGCGGTGGTGACTCATAGTGAAAGTGAACGATTTTATTATCCAGCTGAAGTCAAGTTCAGCGGGATTAGTGAGGCTGTCTGCTGTTTGTGTTTGGAGCGTGAAGGTTAGCAGAGGTCTGAACTTTCACACAGTCTGTGTGTGTCTCTGTCCACGGTCATGGTCAGGATGAAGGGACAAAGAGGACAACAGAAAGAACAAAAAAGTGCAGCGCAGCTAGACGGTCAATGCCGGGTGCAAGGTGCAAAGAGAAGAGGGGGGGGTTTGCAAAGGGGAAGGGGGTGAGGAATGACCTGTAACCTCAGACCTTTGACCCCTAACCCCAACAGAAGGATTCAGGGCATTTGTCTGTGAAAACGGTTGGAGTGAGGGAGGAGGCGGAGCAGTCAGGACGGACAGATACGGAGGTGGAAAGAGAAGGGAGGTGTGGTCTCAGGGTTAATTAGGGAGGGCTGGAAGATGGATAGCATCCCGGCGGAGGGGTGAGGGCAACCAGGGTGTCACCACGTAAAGAGGGAGAGAGAGACACACACACAAAGGATGGCCAGCCATTTTGGTCAAACACTCCCTTCCTCCCCATTTTTGTCCTCATTTTTCAGACCAGATGAGCTGCTGATCTTTTATCATGCAGATCCCGCTGAGGGCTTCAGTTCACTTCTCACAGCTTAGACGAAACATGGAAATCTTTCCCACACTGAGGGGATGACATATCACATGCTGAGCCTCATGACTTCATGCCCAAATGTGTTGACAAATACAAATATCACACAAATATATCATGTCATAGAATATCAAATCATATAACATGTGGACAACATAACAATATGGCTGTATAATAACATAACAGGTGCTAAGAATATGCTGATAACATCAGTTTTATATAAGTTTAATCAAAATCAGAGACATCAGAATTATAACTTAACTGATCATTTCATATTCAGTGCTGGTAATGGAACATTTATCTGACAGCTGCACAGTTGGCAGATTAAACCCCATGAGAGGATAAAATAAGCTCCAACAATGCTGCTTGAACATTAATGCATTAGAAATGTTAATCAAATAATATTTTATATATAATAATAATAATAATAATAATAATAATATAACACTCTGAAAACACCCATTCTGCATGAGTACTTTTAATTGTGGTAGTTTAAGTCAATTTTGCAGTTAAAACTTGTGATAGAGTATTTTTACACTGTGGTACTGATACTTTAACTAGCAGCACTGGTCATATTTAAAATGTACATTAATTCTTTAAAGTGTAGCATTAAAATTCGACCCTGGTTGAACCTAACTAGTAATGTACAATGTACAAATTCATCTTTAGTAGCAAGAGCTGTAAAGATCCGACTCAGAGATACTCCCTATACTTTGTAGTTGCAGCTACAGTACCAGTGTTGTCTGAATGAAAAACCTAAATAAAGTTGGTACTCCTCTCTGATTCCCAAGAATTTATACCAGACTACAAGGTTGTTTCAGGGTAGCGTTCAAGGAAATTATTAAGAAATTAGAGGAGCTTTAAAAAATAAGCATTACCCATTTGCATCATACTTTAGTGACATTTTGCATGCAGGACTGTTGTAAGTCTACATCAGGCTGCATTAGACACAACAAAGTGACCAACATGTTCAGTATGATGGGGGAAATGACACAGCCTGGCTTGCACACATGTAAATCTAGTTATGTTGGCTGCTTTGTCCAAACAGTGGACAGATGTATGGACCCCCCCCCACACACACACACACACACACACACAGCCAAACAGGCTGCAAACAAAAGGGGACTAAACATAATAAGACGAGGTCCGAGGAGACGCGGTGAAACTCAAGGTCAACAGAATCACTGATCAATACCGAGTATGGATCGACTGATGAATGGTCAGCTGAGGATGCCTGACACTTTCTAACACGGTTCCAGGACAGCTGAACAGATGAAGGGGTGGACAGCTCCCCCATGAGAGATAATAGCTACAAACACACACACACCCACACACACACATGCAGACAAATGGGGAGCAAAACCTGACGTGACAATGGCAATGAAGGAAACACTGAACTGAACTTGATTTTTTTTTACTCTCTTACTGTATATGTCGGATAAGTTTGCTGAGTAAAACCCAGACCAGCTCTTTCAGATCTAAAAGAGGCTCATCAGTTATCCAGATAACTTTCTATCTCTCGGAGCAGACACACGAGGTTCCCTGTGACAGATTAACTAACACAAGCAAAACTTCTGCAAAATGATTTTCATACTTTCAGTGCAGTACATGAGCTAAAACGTGCAAAAACACGTGTTCTTAAAGCAGCACATCAGCGCAAATGATAAACATGTAAATAGATTAAAAGAAATAGAGTACACTCAGTTTCCACTTTCTAGGGTATAGCTAGCTAAAGCTAGTGCAGTCTAATATGACAGTTCTGGAGTAAATGTTCAGTTGGAAGCTGTTGAATTCACCTATTCGATCATTTCAGCTGGAGAGAGGCGTTTCTATTATTTTGTTTACCCCATTTATATCAGCGAGGGAAGGCTAAATAGCAGAAACACCAGTCAATATGATGCAGTAACCAAAAAACTGAAAATTCATGAAAATAGGATTTACTACAGGCCTGTTGGATCAGAACTGAGTGTATATTTGTGTACCGATACATGTTTCCTACTTCTCTCTAATATATAGATTCAACATGATATGAATATGATTTTAAACCAACAATGTAATATAAAAGATCAACTCTAACCGCTGTAGTCTGTGTACACAGAGTATCTTGAAACCCAAAAGCTGACATCACCTCTCCTGTGATAACACAACACCTCCAGGCTGCCATCTTCACTTCCGTCTGTTGTTTCCTTCGCGTGTTAGTTTCACCTCAGATGAACTGAGAGCCGCCTCTAATTAAAGTGGTCTGACCAGAAGAAGAAAAGAAAAAAAAATCCCAGGCTGCCGTGATGAATGTGTCCTTATTGAAATGGTCATTTTGTTGACACACCCCCCCCCCCAGCTCATAGGTGGGTGGTTGGGGGGTGTAGGGTCACAGTGGGTGTTGAGGTCAATAGATCAATGAGATGCTGAGCGTGGGCTGAAGTGAGGAGGGGCATAAGGGGCTTAAGGACTGCTGCCTATATCCCAGCGTATATATATGCATGTCTATTGTGCCTCGAATATTGAACTGGGTGTCAGGAGGAGCAGTCAACCCTGCATCTGTCCGGGGACAGCCAAGGACTGGCTGGGGGGTCAGCAGACTGCTGCATGTGTGTGTGTGTGTTGTAAAGGGACTATCCTCCAGGGTTTTGAGAGACACCCTTGACATATGAAGTTCAAGCACAGACACAGATTTATTCATAAATTAAACATTTCTCAAGAAGGTTCTCACATTAAGGGCCTCTGTATGTGTCACTTTTTCTGTCAGTCCTTCAGTCTGAGTGTTTGTTCTGGGTATTTATTCTTCTGAAGCACTGTTGTGTTCACAAACATCTTCTATGTGTGGGCTCATTTTGTGGAAGAAGACATCAAACAAAGTAAACAATATCATCAGAGAGTTTAAAACAATTTTTCAAAGAAAGAATTTATGCGAGTTACAGAAATATGGAAAGGTGGATGTGGAGCACACTAGTGGTGATACTGTTGGAAGTCACCACTGGCAGCAGGGTTTCCAGGCAGTTACTGTACAGTTTACTGTGTATGTGTATATGTTATATGTTTATACTATTTCAATATTAAAACCAAAATAATTCATAGTTAGCTGCTCTTTAAGGCTGATTTTTAAACCTTTATAAGCCCACAATGTGGAATATTTTTGTGCTTGGTCGAAGTAGTGCAGTGTCTACAGTTTATGGTTCTGTGATGTTACATTTGTTCTCCCTTGCAAAACCTTTTCTCAATCACCAAGTTAACTACTAAACTCTTGTGCCTTGCAGTGACTTTGTAAAAACTATAAAACTGAGACCCAGATTGTAATAAAGCAGAATGATCCTTACACCCAGAACTACTCTGCACCACTATGATTTGAGTTTGCTTTGAACTTGGCCTGTCCTCTACTGTTTCAAACGGTATTAAAGCATTAAACAGACTTTCTAAAAGACGTCAGTCAGTGATGGATTTTTATTCCTGACCAGTAACTGTTGATAACTTCTTATCTCATCTCTGGTCCTCCTCAGCTCCCCCTGAGTTCCTGCAGTGGCCCCAGTCCGTGTCCAAACCAGCAGGGGGCAGTGCTGTGTTCACCTGTGTGGCCCAGGGCGTCCCCGAGCCTCACCTCATCTGGCTGAAGAACGGCAAGGTCCTGATGCCGGGACACAACGTGAAGCTGACCAATAACAACAGGTAGGTGACAGCAGTGATGTGAAGTGCGTTACTTTTCAACATGATTAAATATCTCTCTATAGCTGCAGCAGTAGTATTCTCACATGCAGGTTTAGCCCTGCTTAATATACAGCCCTGCAGTTAACAGCTGCACCACATGGTGGCAGCACTGCTCAGAGAGTGGAGGTCCTGATCCGGTTAGATAATGATGATCAATGTGTGGATGATTAAACAAATTACATCCATCTATTGGAATACTGAATAGTGCCTATACTTCATATTTATAAATTACAGCAACAAGAATTTGTATTTATATATATTTAAGTTCTCACAAACACACCGTATAGCTGCTCCACTTTCAAATATTTCCAACATTCATTGCAACTTTTGGTGCTACTGCTGAGTTCATTGATTATTAAAATTCTTCTTATTAACTAGTTCATCTCAAGAGGACAGCAGCTGCATTATTATATGTAATAATACATAAATATTGATGAAGAGTAGCAGCAGTAGGGCTGCTCGAGGGCACCAGGACAAAATTGAGCTGACACCGCAGTGTCATTAAGATCGTACAACATGCAACATGCAAGCACAATATGCACAGACAAGAATAAAGTCATTAAAAGTAGGGTTTAACACATGGCTTTAATAAAAAAGGCAGATGCTTCCTTCATTAGGTCGCTTTGGTGCATGAGCCCAAACAAATCAGCACTTCTTAAATCTCCCCGTTGGGATGAAAGTTAATTAAAGTTAATCAAATTTACACAAAGCAGACCTGATGATCTGGAAATCCAGGACAGTTGCCCAGTTAGCCCAGTTGGTGATCCAGCCTTTAAGAATGTTTTGTATGAGTTTAAGTAGTCGTAGTAGTAGTTGTGTAGATGTGAACTAATGCATCTGTGTGCTGTCCATGTAGCACCCTGGCTCTGACCCGTATCAGCTCAGAGGATGAGGCCATCTACCAGTGCATCGCCGAGAACAGTGCAGGCACCAACCAGGCCAGCGCCCGCCTGGCCGTGGCCCAGGCTAAAGACCTGCCCGCCGCCCCTGAGGGTCTCACAGCCAGCGCGCTGTCCACCAACGCCCTGCAGATCATATGGAGAGAACCACCCGCCAACGTCACCGACAGCATCATCGGATATGTCCTGCACATCCGCAAGATTGGAGGTGAGTGTCAACAAACACACACACACACACACCAAGAGGCTGCTGTAGGTAATATCTAAATCTAAATGTCCATGTGTGTGCGTGTTTGCAGAGCCCGACAGTCTGGAGCTGCAGGAAGCCATCAGTAAAGGCACCTTCCAGCATGATGTGTCCAACCTGGAAGCAGCAACCACCTACTCCCTCTACCTGAAGGCCTACTCTCCTCTGGGAGCAAGCCAGCAGTCCAGCACTGTGGTGGCTACAACACTAGGGGGCGGTAAGAATGTAAAACACAGATGAACCCATGGGGAGTTCACCTCTGCTCTCTCTACTGATTCATTTATATTATTAATATTTTATATTACACTGAATCATGAGCCCAAAAGATGAGAGAAGAGAGGAAAAATATAAGAGAGGCTTAAACATCCTGAGATACTGGACAGTGATGATTTAGTTGGTAGTATCACCTGGAACATTTATGTACGTGTACATGTTCAGGTTCATGCTTTTACGTGGCGTTGTGGTGCAGACGTCCAGGTCGAAGTTAAGAAGATGCTTCGCCATCTCACTGCATCTAAGAAATCAGTTATGAATAACTATGTTGCTAAACTGGAGGTGGTTATTGATTGATTAAAAAACTGTATTTATAAAGAGCATTGGGTGCTTAGGAGGTGTAAAAACATATTGAACAAACCTTTGTGAGATCCATCTGATGCACATTTTGTAGCCCGGCTCAGTAAAAATAATGAGTTTATGAGTCTTTATATATTTCTACCTCTAAGTTATGTTATGCAATAACACCATTTAATCGTAAAATTTGATTGCTTTGGTATGACATTAAAAATTCAATCCTTCTTTTATTCATTTTATTGTTTCACTAGTTCCATTATTCTCCATGTTTTCGGTGCTGAATCTACTTCCTGTCAGCGGCTGCAACGACCACATTTTTCAACCGAATGTGCTCTCTCCTAATCATCCCCTTGGAGAACAGTTAGTACTGTTTGTCTAATCCATCAGCTCGTCTCTCATCGCTCTCCTCTTTTTCCGTCCAGTGCCAACACCTCCCACCTTCTTCACCAAGGTGGTGAACTCCAGCGCCGTGCAGGTCCTCTGGGAGCTCCCCAGTAAAGCTGGCAAGGCTGAGGGCTTCAGGCTGTCCTACCGCAGGGTCCCCAACGCTGTTTTCCAGGGGCCAATCCAACTGCCCTGTCACGTCAATGCCCACACCATCTCTAAGCTGGGTGAGTGTCTGTATGTGTGCGTGTGTGTGTGCTTCAGGTGTAGAGAACGCAAGATTTTACCCTCAGCTGTGTCTCTCAGACAGGCTGAATACTTGTCAACACAGCAGGTCAGTATTAATATATCACTGGTTACTCTTAACGTGAACTATAAATTTGACTTTTAATTAATTAAATCACTCTCAGGCTGTGGGTCAAACCAGATCATAGGGACATCTTGCTCTGTGTAACTTGGTCACTTTAATGTCCGCTTCATCTGTAGGACAACTGAACACTGACAATAAACGTGATACATCACCCTTTTTACCTCATACTGTATCACTCTGCCAAGCCTAGCCGTCACTTAGATACAGATACAAACAAGGCGCACCATAAAATATAGTTGCTGTTCTAAATTATACAACAAAATACAAATAGTTATTTTTAATTACATTCTGCTGATTCACTTACTAAACCTGAGAAAAAATAAGGTTATCTATAAGATAAGTCTAATAAATCTCATGTTTTGTTAACAAAGTACAAGAGTTGCTGATCAAATGAAAAAGAAACATAAAATCAGAGCCATCCACCAGCGATATCTTTCAATATTTGAATGAATACAAAAATTATAGAAAATATGTCTGATGGAAAGGTCTTCGTTTTCCTTTAAAGTCCAAAGATTTGTTTATAGAGTAAATAATGTAATTTATATTAATTTTATTGCATCTAACAGCTCATTCTTTTTAATTTTATTTTTTTGATTCTTTTAAGATGAAAACTTAAACGAATGTTTAAATCTCTGAGAGAGCCCGGCTGTAGAAGGGTTATCAAACATACTGCAAAATGTTTGTGCACAGTGCTAATTCAATCTATTTGCATTTGCATCCAGATACTATGTAAAATGATAAATATTTGTACTAAATAAAATAGAAATTTAACAACAAAATAAGAATGAAAAGAAACAAAAAGACTAAACCACAAATATTTCTGCCTGCATGATGTCACCCTGTCTTTGTCTGAGCAGCAGCATTCGTCACTCCAGCCATGTTTGTTTACATAGTGACACCTCCGGGCTCAATACCTGTAACCATAACAACAACACTTATTTTGGTCACCTGTGAAACACTCTGATTGAATTGGAATACAAGACATCAGCTGCACCGAGCCGTCTCCTGTAATCTGATTCTGTTTCGATGAAAAAATAAATGTAACACCTCTCTGAAAGACCAAACGTAGTTACCATCGCCACTTTCTTGTAGTCCTGGAAAGAGCTTTTTCCAGTTTGTCAGATACAGGCTGTATAATTATCTATAATTATCCTCAAGCAGTCATTTAGTATCCCAGAAAGCTATAAATGGTAACTATAAATCTGGACAGTGTTCAATCAGTACACCTCCAGTGGATTTCAAGTGTAATCTAGAGAGTCTTTACACAGTGGGACAACATGTGAACACGTGTCTCTATTTTCCTCATAAATAGTGCCAAATATTAGGATTTTATTTCTTAAAATTGAAGTAAACTCTGTGAAAATCAAAATAAATTCAGGTCACAGCGGATCATCAGAAAATATGTCTCCCTGTTAAGCTTCATTGTAAATAAAAGCTGAATACCAGAAGGTTATTGACAGATTAATGAACCTACAGATGTACCTCAATGAGTCTGTCAATTTTTCAGTCAACCTTTGCGCCTTAAAATATCTTTAACAGCTGCTGTCCACACTGTCATTATGTGGAAAATGCACTGAACACGCATTGATCTCCAAAGCTGTGACTGCTATCAATGATAACCGTGTTTGATGCAGCAGTGTGTCACATGTCACACCCCATCATCGAAGAGCCCTGGATGTAACTGCAGCAGTCTGCGTGTCACAGACCATTTCTGTCAGACCGGTCACTGATATTTGATTTAATATAGAAGGAGATTGTAAGATGAGGTATCAGTGATGCAGAAAGCCAAGAAGACACATGGCTCTGAGTAAAAGTAATGCAGGAACCAGACCGAGATATTATGTGCTATCTATATATTGATTGTTGGTTTTGAAGAAGGAGAAAAGAGGTCAGAGCTGCAGTAACTGGCTGCCGCCCACACAGCACCATCTTCTCAAAATATTGTCTCAAACTCTTGACTGACTCTGTATGTGGCTCTCTGTTTCAGAACCGGGTGGCGTGTACGAAGTCAAACTGGTGGCCTACAATGGAAACGGTGAGAGTGACGGCTCCAAGAGACTGGTGTCACTGGCAGAGGAAGGCGTGAGTGACCCAGCCACTGGTGAGTACGACCACAGACTGACAGCTGGTTACACACCTTCTAACCCTGATGAACATATTCTGGTTAGATTTTATCTGGTTAAGTTAAAGAACAGACATTGGAAATACATAAAACCATAAAAAACAGATCAGAAACGAGTCGATAGGACCTGATTTAGTTGACATACTCTTTGATGCATGCAAGATATAAGACAACAAACGTCTAATATCCCAAATTATTCAATAGAAAACAAAACTCCAAAAATGATTCGACAGTCTATTTTAAAAGAAAATGGGAAAGACCACCAGGTCTAGACATACTAAGTTAAGATAATATGTGGGTAAGACCACCAACTTAAGCTATTTTGTGACTCCAACGTAGACATTTAGGCACAGAGGTGACATTGCTGGAGGTGGAGTGGTAAAAGAAAGATTTGCAGAAATGTGGGATAGAAGTTGTTTGCTCTTTTGTGACATTATAACTGGGCACATTCCCAGATAAACTCATGGCGCAGGATCAATAGCTTTTAGAAATCTCACACACTGAAATGGCTGCAGGCAAACCTCCACACAAGGACCGCCAGACCTGTCAATGAAATTGATTATATGGTGTATCTAAACTTTAACTTCAGACTACGGATAAATGGAAAAGTGCTGAATGCCAGTTTGAGTCAAGCAAACATGAGCATGTTCCTCATTAATGCTGTGCTGGTTTCCAGGAGAGAAGAGTCTGTGTCAGTGCAGGGATGGAGAGGCCTCTCTGGGCAGCATTGTCATTGGCATTCATATCGGCACCGCCTGCATCATCTTCTGTGTTCTCTTCCTCATGTTTGGATACCGTCGCAGGTGAGTACCAGTACAACATACAACCTTTTTACTTGTATATTATACACTGTCAATATTTCAATTATAAGGCAGAGACTAATACTAATGTAAAAACCAGGATCTGCACTCATAGCTGGAATCTGTTCACAGTCTGTTTTGCAGTAAAGGGACTCAGGACAGCTGGTCTGTACCGAGGGACAACACAGGACATAATGGGATCCCTAAAGATGGAGCAAACCACACCATAGTGGAGCCAGTACCTCAGGTAATCACTCTGAATATGCTTGTCTCAACCACTTCATTTATTAATTACATTTCTCTTGTTGTGAGGACTTGAAACAAAGCATTTTATTTAAGAAAACAGGTACACTATAGACTATAGATCGCTGCAGGTACACTGCAGTGTGCACACATTCATATTTGCCTTTGGCTATTACCTTTACTGTAGCAGTGGACCCCTGTTGTGCAGTTTTAGATGTGGATCGAGCTGTAGGTTTTTAATATATATATATATATATATATATATATATATATATATATATATGGACTTTTTAAGCAGATAACAAACAAAGAAAAACATCTCTAATGATGCACATCTGTTTTTGTTCTGTTTTTATATTTGGTCCAAACAAATCCATCTAGAAATGCAGTCATCACATGATATAAGACGTTCAACCTTGAAGAACAGCAGATGCCAATATTTGACATTACATTCATCCATCATTTCTAGCAAATACAGACCCACTGGAGTATTAGATGGTTATTCATCGATCTGTCATATAAAACCTTTTTTTTTTTTTTATGTCCACAAAACTAAGAAATGATGGCCAAAAACTATAATAATATAATATAAGACTGACAAAGAGCAAACTGGAATTCTCTCTGAAGTTTGATCATTTGAAAAGTGAATTTTTTAAAGTGACCTTTAGGTTCAAGATCAGGAAATAAATGGTTTGTTTGGAACAATGGAGCTAGCAGAGAAACAGCATTTATAATGAGTAAAACTAGTCCTCACAGCTCAGTAGTATAATCACTCAACAGTCTAATGGTGACATAGTAGCCAACCAGCAGTAACTTTATTGTTACTTTGCTACGTCCTAAATACTTTCATACTTGAATGACTCCTTGTCTTTCTTCTCTCTTCTCTCCGTTCTGTCCTGTTGTTGTGAGCAGGCGGTCTGTCCATCGCAGTGCCAGGTTGTCATTGAGCAGCACTTGGCAGGTTTGCCTGGCACGGGCGCTGGCTAACACTGGTCAATAATTCAACACCCACACCCCTTTCCTTTCCCTTCCACAGTCTGCTACTCACTTAAGGAACCCCCTAGCCTCCCATCAATGAGCACCTTCCGTGCTCTTTGATAGGGGTCAGCCATGGGTTTAGTCACCCCGAAACCTGCTGCTAATAACCTGAAAATAGCCTCCATAAATCTGTGACAGAATGCTTATATGAACCAAGAATGGTACCCCACCCTCGCCTCTACCTCAAACCAAAGCTTATTGCCTTTATTGCCTGTGCACATGCACATGTGCATGTCTTCACAAAGCATTGCCACTGCAGATTAGCTCCCGTTACCTTCTTTCTGTGTGTACACTTCAAACACTCATGTCACTTTTCCAGTGGGAGTCTGTTCCATAACCAAAATTTTCTATTTCTTAGACTTCCTCTGGTAAGCTGACATGTGAAGGTGTATACTTTGGTCTTTAAACCCAAATGAAGCCAAATATTCTCACCTACCCTCCAATTAGTCTGCCGTGACAGAACTCTTGAATTTGCCTTCAGTTCCTCTGCAATAAGAAAGGGAAGAAACATAGCGGCCTTTGCAAACGCCTTACAGAAGGAGAGAGTGTGATTAGAAATGATTGTCTATAACCGTACAAGCCATTTAGAAGAACCACGTTCTTTACTCAACCCTTCCTCAACCAAAAGCTGCACACCTCCAAAGAAAGCTACCTCAGTCTGACAAGAATGTCTGAGCCATAGAAAGGCCAACGTTAGCCTGATTATGCTGCTTGTGCTAGCCTACCTCAACCAAAAAAAAAAAAAAAAAACCCTGAAACCCTTTCCCCTGAGTAACTACTTCCTCGACCAGTGCCAATGCCAGTGTACCGTGCCAGCCGCCAACCAGGCCAGTCCAGAGAGTGCTCACCGGGATGACTACCATGGAGAGCATAACCGTGGCAGAGCCTGACGCCTTACCGTACCAGAGATCGACAAGAGCCTTAACAGCCGCCTGTTCAAGCCAGGTCAACTTTTGTTTCGTCAACATGTGGTGGAAATCTCCAACATTTCTGAAGATATCAAGAAGGCCATGTAGTGTTTCCTTCTTGATTGTCGTTGCTCCATTAAGTGGTTATCCACGGCTTTAAATAGTCACAAGTGTCCATCTCCAAAGACATATTTGTGCAGAGGATGTAGCTCATGGAAAATATGGACCTCAAAGAGTGCTCGGTGAACCCTTTAACGCCATGCATTCGTTGCTTTTCTATGAAGTCTATCAAAGGAGACAAGTTCAAACTAACAGGATACTTGTTTGATCTGCACAAAGTTGATGGCATACTGAAGATAAGCCAAAAAAAAAAGGGCCAAGCTGTCAAGTTAACTCTCCAGATGCCAAATTGGTCATCCTGGGACCTCAACGACACTGAGTTGGCGGCTAAAAAGAAGTTTTAAGGTGAGACTTGCCTGAATGCACGGACAAGGCTCGTGTTTCACCGTGTCAGCCTATCCAAAAAGTTCTTCTATGAAAACCAAGCTGAATGATGCCCAAAGATGTAAACATTTTGATGGTTTTCTTTATTTTCCTTTAAAAGATTATTTTAAAAGAGACTACATTTACTTACAATTTTGGATTGCTCCTGTTTGAAAGGGGTCACCTGCGTCTGAAGTGCTTTAACTGAACTTAAGCCAAAAACATTTTCTCATGATTTCATTACCATTTTTTTTCAAATAATATCTTTCATGACCTTTTAGTTTGGAAGTCATTGCAGGTGTACCCCCTTCAACATGGAGCTCTTATTTTGTTGATTCTAACATTTAACTTTTAAAGAGTGACCAAATGAAGATGTCAGATATTTTCAAAGACTTTTTAATGTCAATACTATAGGGAATACTCGCTTCCTTTTTTAAAAGTAGTTGAATCTTTGCCAAATATTTAGCTATTGTAAAGAAATATGTAACCAAATACCTCTACATTTTTAACATTCATACTCTACCTTTACACTTCCTCATAACCAAAGCACAGAAACATGTTTGTGAATATGATAATATACGTGTGTGTGAATGACTGACAGTACGGGAACCTTGAGGGCAGAAGCTTTGAGAAGGAACCACAAATTGTCATCTTGTCCAGCCGAAAATTGGCACCAGAAATCAAGAAATTTATATTTTTAGGTTTCATCTAATTGTTTCTATTCATGCAACCAATTAAAAAAGCCATAAAAAGCATGATACAATGCAAAATAAGCCTTAGACTTTGGTCAAAAACCCACAATAGCTTACGAGCTAATGTCTCCTTCTAATTTAGGAATAAAGGCATGTCATATGTTGGAACAATAACAATAAATTTAAGAAGGTTTCCCAACTGAAACTATGAAAAAATGCTTTAAACATTGTTTTTAACCATGACTTTGCCTCTTATTACCTGTTATGAATGAGGAAACTCGTATATTATGGTCCCAAAATGTGTGTTACCTCAAACTTTCATGCTCCTCAAGGTTTGCCTTAACCCTTCGTGAGTGTTAAACGTTTATTCAAAGCAGAGCAGTATAAAAAGATGAGAGCTTTTCCCCAACCTCATCTCCTTTCATACACATACCGAAAGCTGTTAAACCAACGCGATACCAAAAAGTGTATTTGATATGGAAGACCCTAAAAAGTCGACGTGTTTTTGTAGTGTGAAGTGTGTAGCGGTTAAAACTAGTTTTGAAAATGGAAAGCATTTGTTGCTTCTGTTTGGAACGATTCATTTCTCTGCCTCTTTTCATTTGAGTCTTTTGTTCTTCCTGCTGTGCACAGGAAAAATTTGCCAAAACAAATGTTTGCTTCTTTTGTAAGTTTATGATTGTTATTATTATAATTATTATTGTCATTAGCTAATAACGTTAATTCTGATAATTTCAAATGTTTTTGTTTTGTTTTGTTTTTTTTGACATGTGTAAGGATGAAATGAAGATGATTGTTAGGATTTCTTTTTGATGGCCTTTGAGCAAATGATGTGAGTTTTTCAGACACAAATTTTAAGGCTGGAAAGTTTCGAAGCCAAACTCACCATCTGCCTTCAAGAGCCAATAACTAGAAGAAAAAGAATGACAAAAAAAGATTTTTAAAAAAATGTAGGAAAGTAGAAGCTGGCTGCTAGTACCAATGAGAAACAATGCTTTAATGATTATAAGTGCTTCTCTGTTCTCTAAGCTTTCCACTGGTGTAATGTAGCCAACTGAAAAACTAAAGCTTTAACCCGTCGTGACCGAGGTTCTGTCCTCGGTCTTTGGCCAAAATGAAAAGGTTTGGAGGTAAAAGACTGACTGTGGATACACTGCAGTTTGAAACAGAGACCAAGCTGTCACTTGGAGGGTTTTCACTGTACATTTATTTTACACGTTAACGTAGTACATTCACACAAAAACTATTTTTAACGGTGTCGGTTCACACAAATGACAAAAAAAATCTTTAATCTAGTGTAGCTTAAAGTGAGACCATGTAACTTTTGGAAGGAGAAATTTCTTCACATTACAAATTAATTCATAAGGAATAAAACATATATTTTACTTTACTTCATTAAAGTCTTACTTGGCCTGCTATAACCAGTAATTTACGGTGGCTAACTTGTGCTTCTTTAACACCAAGTTGGAGCATTTTATCCCATAATTACCACCTGGCTCATTATAAGCATTCAAACTTCTACTTTAAAAACTCAAGCAGTCGTACTTTCTACTGTGGTTGCACCACCTAAACGGCTTAATATCCTCTAAAAGGGGAAAATATGTTTTTTTGTGGTTTGCTTGAACCGACACTTTAATATTATTTATTTATTTATTTGGGCCGAGGGCTCCTGCTGTAAGTTGTGAAAGTAATTACAAGACAACGCCTGCACTTTGCCATAGAAACAGTAGCACTCATATGACAAAATCCCAATGATTTTTCATATATATATATTGTCAGCTAATATTCTGATAATAAGTCTTCATAAGCTATTCTTCTTTCAAGCCATATTTCTGTTGATAGCTAGACGAAAATACTTATTAAAAATGTATGTAAATGGACACAGAACAACATCACTTTAGCACCAATTTTTTTAAAGAAAGCAAAGTGAATAATGTTAGTATTGGAAGACTAGTATTAAAAGATTAATGTGTGATAGTAGGAACATTTAAGAGAAGAGTTAAAAGTTAACAGCTGCATCTTTTTAGTCTCTAATTCCTACCAAACAGCTTGGTCTCTGTGTGCAGACTGCTCTGTGTGAATGTCTGGACTGACTTCTGCTTTTTCTCCTTCCTTGATCACCTTCCAACATGCCTAAAACCAAATAAAGACATTTTGATGAATTAATTTCATATTGTTCTGTGTTATGTATGATTTCTGTATTTGTGAGTTTGTTAGCATTCAGTAGATTAGCTCAGTTAGCCCTCATGATAGACTGGCATCCTGTCTAGATGTACTCAGGGTGTAATGAGATCCCTCAAATTGAATAGATATATTGCATACATGCTTAATTTAACCGTATCAGCCCAAGTACGACACTGGCAATCTTCCCACGGTGTAAGTGAGGCCTGCTGTTGACATGGTTGGAGCATCTTTTCCATCAGTTGACTTGTCAATAGCTCTGGATCTTCCACCCAAAATGAGCTGTCTTTACTTGGTTGTAACCAATCTTTATGTGTTACTATAGTGTTCCAAACAATATGTGCACATCCAATTTGGTTTGGAACGAGGCTTTGAAATAGAGCACACAACGTGCCGCGGACTGGATTTCTAGTTATTTAAGGGGAGACAACTTACTGAAAGCTCGGGTAAGTCTACATGAGCAAAGCCCATGGTGAAACAAGCCTCTCTGCACATAGGCAATCGATACCTGTGTCCAGAAAGAAGAGGGTAAAGTAAATGTTGAGTGGGTGGTGTGAGTCATGTGTGATAGTGAGTGCTTTGTGGATTAAAGATGACGTGAAACAAGATGGGTGTGTGAGTACCAATGAGTTTGTGGGCTAAATGAGTTACTGTATGGAAACTGGATCAATAAAGGGAGAAGATGTCATTGGACGGACAGATGGTTTCGTTTTCAGATGGCTGTCAGTCTCGTCTGCATATATGAAGTACAAGTCATGTTGTCATGTGGTTTGTATAAGGGGTGTAGATAAACGGAGAGCACACACCCCTATGGAGAGCCAGTATTGAGTATAATGGTGGGTGACAGTCAAGTGTCAACCTTTACTGTTTGTTGTCTGTTGAAGAGGACCTTATTGATCCAGCGGATTAGTGGTGATGGAACTTGGAGGTCCTGTAGTTTCCTGATTACCTGATGGCACTAGATTGTGTTAAAGGCAGAGCTAAAAATCGATAAAAAGCATAGTTTTCCAGGGGTGTACAGGTGTTGGTAGCATAGCAGACTGTGCAGCAGAGAGGCCACTGCATCATCTGTGCCTCTCCTTTGCTTGTATGCAACTTGGAGAGGCTCTAAGAATGGTGAAACGTATGGATGGACGATGTTTTGGACCAGTTTCTTGAAACATTAGAGGTACAGGCCTGTAGGCTTTCAACTCTTCTTCTTTTTTGGTACACAGATGACCTCTTACTTGTTGAAAATATGTTTGATTTGTGGGCTGATTCAGGGTTTTGAGGTTGGGTACGTTCTTATAGTCCTTGCTGGTATCACCTGTCCACTGCTCTTGTCATCGTACGGGACGGTGAATAGACTGATATGATCTATACCACACAAATAAAATCAAATTTCTAAATGTTGCAAAATATTCAGAACTCTAATGTAACACACAAGACGAGACAGTTCTGTCACAACTGTTAAAGACATCAGTCCAGTAGACTTTTATTGAGCATATATGAGACTCTGATACTTTACATCACTGCACTTAAGGAATAATAATGTTGGTACAGTCACATTCAGTACATTGTTACATATAAATTGCACATATGTCGCCCATATATATGCATATATAACCATAGGTTTTTTGCTCACTATCACAATCAATGGGATTAATACTGGCCAACTCCATATATACGAATTTCAGAGGTAAGTAATGACTTACTCCAAGAAACTCTCTCTATACAATACAAACTACTTCCGTTCTTGGTAGTTTTTCACAATCATGCAGGGAAATGGTAATTATCCCATTACAAGTCTTTGTCTTCTCTTAGAGGTAGTGTTAACACAGACTCTTAAAGGGATATATACAAGAATATAAGAAGACGATTGCAGTGTACAGATGGTTCCTCTGGGATTTTTCGAAATGGCGGTAAAAAGAAAGAAATCATGTTAAAATAGAACAAACACAGAACACACTGGAATTGAACCTGGCTCCTCTGTCAAAGTCCTGTTACAGATCAGCCTTTATGTACTGTAGTGGCTCCGAAACCGGAGGACATCTATGGCGTTATAAAAGACCTTGTTCCACCGCTCCAAAGTTGCTCACCTTTAAATTATGTGCTTAGCTGACATCTATATTAAGGACTTTGGGTATGTTGTAACAATGCTTAATTCCTCAGAGTCAGATCATCGATGTTCAACCGGGGTTCCCGCTGTGCTGGTTTGAGCTTGGATCAGACTCCATCTCCACAGCAGCTCCAGCACGACCAGACAGTCGATCCACGGAGCGAGGCGAAGCGTTGTTGGCTTGTCGACCTCGGCAGCACGCCATCACGTCAGTGAGGTCGGCCCGGAAAGACGGTGTGAAGAAGCCGTAGATGACCGGGTCGCAGCATGTGTTCAGGTTGCCAAAGACAAACAGTATGTGATGCACATACTCAGGTGTGTGCTGGATCATGGCTGGTTGGAACCAGTACCAGATCCCCAGGAGGTAGTAAGGTGTCCAACAGATGACAAAGGAGCTAACAATCACAATGGTCATCTTGAGGGTCTTCATCCGGGCTTTGGGTATCATGTCTGTTCCACTGCGTCGAAGGCAGTGCTCGCCATCTGCAGAAACACGACAAAGCTCAAATATAGGAAGGCACATGTTCCATAAATGTAGACAAACAAATAACCACCACACGAACAGCTTCATGTTGAGATGAGGATTATCTATTTTAGGCTGTGGGGGTGGTTGCATTGCTGCCCCAGTGACATTTTTATTCGAATTTTCAGATTCTGCACAGTAGCAGGCTACTTAGTTGCTTTCTAATAAATTGTTTCATGTGTTGGCTGGAGTACCACATACACAACACTAAATCAGGACATTTATCATGGTCGGGGACTATAGTAGTCCACTCCTGAGAGACGCTGAATAGCTTGTTGGGGGCAAAACTGCACTGGTTGGCAATAGCAAGAAAGAAATGGTAGCTGTACTATTTATAAACCAACAGCATTGGCCCTGGATCAAACCTTAAATTTAGCAATGACATATAACTCTTCCCCAATAACTTCATAATCTTTGCTGTGGCTATGCCCTTTATGTGCTGGAGGAGAGTATAATGTAAAGCCAGTTCTAAGATATACCACCTTTAATCTATATATCACATGCATACACAGCCATGATAATATTTTATCCAGTTTATCCGGATGATCTAAACCATTTTGTTTGAAAGTGAGCAGTCACAAGTGTTGTACTGATTCCACAGCGTTCACTCCCTTGAAATACACAACATGGAGTCTTTCTTACAGGTACACTGCCGTGTACAAGGTGTTACCGCAACCAAACTAACTCGAGTCATCAGCCACATCATGTTCACCTGTGTGCATACTTCATAAGGCCTGGTCAACTCGATTCCTATCAGAGGAAATAAATCTGTGCATATCTTGAAAAGTTTGACTTAAACATTGGTGGACTATCACACATGTTTTTGCAGCACTGACCACCAACATTGGGTCTTGACAGTGGTGACTTTGACAAGAAGGTGGAGCATGTAAGCATTTAGCTTGTCAGCTGTGGGTAGTCACTATGTCATGAAGCTTTTGGACAAGGCATGCGTTCGTTATCCACTTTGTGGTGCGACTAGGCCTTTTAGTCTTATCTGCTCAAGCATTATTAGGCTATAGACATTAAATAACCCACCACTTATATAATCAAGAGTAAAATAACACAGCAGCTACAAACCTAGTAACAAGTATCACCTCTGTGGAGCTCTGCTTTCCTGCAGCGCCAAACATAGCAGAAGCTTCTCTTTGCTGCAGCTGCTGATCTGTCTCTTTTCTTTTGTTAGATTCACAATTTTTTCATGTGTTTTTTGGCTTTTACTCTGTAAAATGCATCTTGAAACTTCTTGTGATTAAAAAATAATGAAGTAAAATTAAACAAGAGTAGAGTAGTAGATGTAATTCATTACTTTCACCCGTGAACAGTGAAGAATAGTGGAAGTACAAGAGTATGATCCAAGTTATAATAAACTGGAACCATCCTTTAAATCAGCAGCAGTTGTGTGCAGTGTTGGGTAGAATAAATGGTTAAAGATGTCCCTCTCCAGATCACACACCTTTGCTCTTGCGCATCTGCCCATTGATCTTGGTGAGGATGCGGGTGTAGCAGAAAGTCATGACAAGCAGGGGGAAGACATACAGCGTCACAAAGTGAAACATGTTGTATGCCGTCTTCTGCCAGAGATACCGGAAACTTCCATGGGTCACACACTGAGTGAAGTCCACTCCATCAGCTTTAATGGCCCGGAAGATGAACAGCTGAGGATGAAGAGAGTGTAAAGAGATGAGGAATGAACTTCATGCAGTCACAGAAAAAGAAAACACAAGTGTAGTTTGGTTTTATTAAACAAACTTTATGTTTGTTTATAATAAGCAAACTTCACAAAGAACCGCACATCGCAGGAGGTTCTTTGACTCCAAGTTTTGCATTAAAAGTCACTTTAATGCACTTCACCACAACATTAGGATAATCACTTGTTATTGACTGTTCTGGAATCAGATTTAAAAGGTGATGAAGCACGATGCTGAGGCTGCGCAGGTTGGTTAGTCAAGTTAACATGAAGGCCACAAGTACGTAGATAAAGGCAGTGTGAGGAAGAGCGTTACTGATGGGCCACGGGAGAAGACTGCACTGGATCCCAATCCTAATAATTGCTAATAAGCAGTATAGTATATGTTATGAGTGTATATTTTGTTGTCAACAAAAGGTTAGGGTTATGGTTAGGGACCAAACCAACAATAAATGTATCAGAGGTTGATATGTCTTCGACCTCTGCAGCATAGACAGACATACAGAGTTTCAGGAGGACCACATCTCACCGTGGCGACACTGTGCCACTTCCAACATTCCTATAAATACTCTCCCAACCCTCTCCTCCTCTTTCACTCTCGTATTCTGCACCTCTCCCACTCATCCTTTCTCTTATTTCTTCCTCTCCTTCCTCCGAGGGGGGGGTCGGTCGTGACCAGTTGCTACGGCGGATTTCCCCATCGAAAGCTTCCCCACACCGCAGCAACACACCAAAAAAGTACAAGAGTTCAAGCTCGGATGGATATATTTCAGATAGATACAGATATATTTGAATTGATAGAGAACTATATTTATTCACTGGATGATTCAAAGATACTTAACCCCAATGAAAGGGTCAGTAATCTAACCACAAGCACATCGCGTATCAGTTTAGCCTGACATAATAGGTTAGTGGCCGATGAATGCTTGATCCAAGCACTCTGTCGGCCCTCTTTCTGCTCCTTCCAGCCTATCAGTGACAGATCAGTTTCCACCTTCAGGAGCCTTCTCTTCTCTATAGTCCTGTTTTATTTATGGCTTTTCTTCTGCCTCACAGGAGAGGCTGCAGATTAAAACCCATCTGATGAAAGAAGGGACGCTTCAGAAGATGCGTTTCATCTCTTTAGAGACTACAACCTTTTGGTTACAGTAACCTTTACAAACGTGCACCACACCGTGATGAATAAAATGAGCACATAAAATAAATGACAGCAATTCTCTGTTTAAGTTCAAATCAGAGCAATTGGTAGAAATGAATGTTTATGAGCGAACAGCAAAATGGCAAAATAACTTCTCAAGGCTAGACAGATGACAGATACACTGGTATCTGGTCATTTATTTATTTATTTAATTTGACTGAACCTCATCACGTTTCACATTTTCACTTGTAGTTCCTTGACCTTGAGTTGGAAGTTGCCTGCAAGATAGAAGAGGCCGTACGTTCCAGCCAGCAGAGACAAAACACCAGTTAGTGAGTGAAGAAGACGTCCTGTGTCCTCTTTAAATTGACATAGTTTGTACTAATTGTTTGTATTGACTTTCTTATTTGGAGGAATTAGGCTCCAGTCACACAGCTCCTGTTTCCCTTTCCATTCTAGGCGAGCTTAGAGGGCAAAAAAAAACAAACCTTCACTTAAGGTGGCAAAGTAAGTTTGCATCTCCAATTTGCAAGGAGTTGGTGAACTTTGCAGCCTCAACCAATATGTGTGATTGATCCCTACAAATTAGTAAACTGATTTCCATGTGCAGCACGCCCTGCGCTCCCCACAATTTGCTTGCAATTGCTTATGTGTGACTGCCTTAGCCTAAGTCTTAGTAGTCTAAGTATGGTTTTTGCTATTTGCCACCAGTGTTACTTTTGCCACTTTATAGGTCACTAAGATTTTCAACAATCTATTTTGTATTTTTTAAATTGTTCCTGTTCCTTTTATGAGCTGCTCAGTGCCTTGAATGTCTGACTGGAAGATATTCAGATATTCATGCAGCACTTGTGGTACGTGGTATAACGTTTCTGGATCAGGACTTTTATAAGTTTCATTTTCTGGCCATAAAGTCATAATGCCAGGGAATAAATTGCACTAAATGGAATAATTCCTGTTTATATATTAATCTACAAACCTTGAAAATACACAGGATGTCCAGTTTTGATGCATGTCAGCATGACAACTTTCAACATTTTGATTGGCTTCAATTCAAAAAATAAATCTTTCAGGTATCTTTTCCCTGCTGCATGAAATAGTTGGTGAAAATGTTTAAGGCCTTGCCTTGAAGCTCATGTGTAACCTACTGTACCTGTGGAGAGGCCAGCAGCAGACTCAGAGTCCAGGCCACCAGCAGCATGCGTCTGTTCCTGAGTCCAGCATCCAGAGAATCCAGAGGATGAAGGATGGCCCGATATCGATCCAGACTCACCACCACCAGTATGAATGCCGCTGAGTGCATGGCGAAAAGCTTGAGGAAACACAGCAGCTTACACATGATATCCCCAGCGTACCACTGCACCGTAATGTTCCAAATGGCATCCAGTGGCATCACCACAAAAGTCATCACCAGATCGGCCGATGCCAAGCTGGCGATGAGCGGGCGCAGGTGTGCCGCCAGGCGATAACCCCGCCCCCAGCACACACTGATCAGGACTGACAGGTTACTGCCAGCGGCAAAGACAAACAGCACCATGGTGGCTGCTACACGGCAGCGGGCTGCGACGGTGAAGGTTGGAGCCTTCCAGGGTGGAGGGGAGGATGGAGTAGACGAGTCCAGCAGGGAGAAGACGGAGTCATTCTGAAAAGGATCAGCAGACAGGTTTCCTGCCATCCTGTGAGAGAGAGGGAGAGAGGAAACAATGATTTGTTGAGTGATGGTGATTAAAATCACCTCTGCAGATGCTTTCATGGACAGACACAGTGACATTTCAGTCAGTAGAAAAGACCTTCAAACACATAAAGAGCTTTGACAGTGCAAACAAAACCAGGGACGGGAAGGTATAACGTTCATGGTGATGAAACCAAACTACCGTTGCTTTGCAGACTTGATTTATGCAAAGGAGCACAGAGAAGACAAGATGGAGGCTGTTAAATATTCAAGTAGAAGATGAAATCATTCATGACCTTGTGGATTTTATCCTGGAGATCTAAGAATTAGGCCGTCATGCACAACAGGGTTCTGTGGTGGAGCGTGTTAAGCTCATTGTTGAATACAGAATAGATTTCAGTTCATCACAATTTAATGCATTTTTGTGCAACAAATTGTTGGCAAAACAATAATTTAACTAAACTAAATCAGAGCTCTGTGTTGTTGTTTCAGTCCCCAATTGCAGCGGGAGTAGAGGTTGATCCTACTATGCCCATTTCTATGGGCTAAAATCAATTTCAGAACAGTAGTAAACAAGGAAGCAGAAGGTCTCGACTTACAACATTACATTTTGTGGCCGCGGCTCATATTGGGACAGGATCATCAAGATGAAGGGTTGACCATTAGAGAAAAGGAAAGTGATGGAAGGGCAAAACCAAGAGTGAACCTTGGTAGATGGTTCAAATTCAGTTCACATAGTGTGGTCATAGCACACACAGCCAAACTGGTTGGCTGTGTGTGCCTTGGCAACAGACAGACCAGGACTGTTTTTAACCACACAGGCCACTTTCAAATCATTCACATGTAATCAACCAAAAGGACATGGCACCAGGACAGAGAGGGAGCCACAAGTAAACTGGCCTATTAAAGCATCTGCTACAGTTCTGATCCAGAGGACAACAGGATGCAATAAAATCATTTTTAAATCAACATTTTGTCTCAAATTATTGATTCCTCTCGTGAGTAGCCGTGTAATAGTCAGGATAACGTACGGCTAGCCGGTCATTGTTGTGAAAATAAACCCCTTCAGTGTGATTCCTGCATCATCCTGTGATATGGAGGGTTTATTTTAGGCCTACAGTGTCCCACAGCGTCACTGATTAAAAATACTGTAATGCATTTTTCTTTCCATAAATGTAATTGAGTCGAAGATTGTACGTGCATTCCATGTTAAGTTCTATTCGGCTGACAAGCCTCTGGTGCTGTAACAGTGTTAGTCCACCTGCCTTTATCTGCTGTTTAATATATTTGTCTGGGGATTGCTCTCCTAAAGCACCTTGTAACATCTGCAGTAAAAGATTATGTATCAGTGTTCATGTGGCTTGACTTGCAGTGTAATAGAAATATTTCGGCATGCTCTGTAGAGACACACAGGAAATGAACCTTGAAGAAGAAAAGCTTTTTGTCCTCCTCATTCGTGCTCTGCGGACCTTCCAGTACAGACTGAATATTGCCGTTGCTCATGGAATGATGTGTTTCGAGGATTTTGCTTGATTCTTTCACTTATAATGGTAAAATCAGTGACAAACTACACAAAACCACAGAGCACTTAGCTGTCAGAATTATGTTTTTTTTTATATAACTGGGAGAAAGCCAATCTACTGAACATCTGTAGTTATAAATCACAGCTGCATTACATTGAGAGTTTTGTACCTTCATTTATTTTACAGAAAGCTTTAATTGCAGGTTAGCAGCATTGTCAACATGACAAGTTAAATTTAATGTTTAGAGTTTAGAATTAACTCCACATATCATTATTAATGTCTGTCATCAACAGATTTAGTCGCCTTTATTGATACCAAGTACTGTACATATGGAGGAGTTGATGGAGACCCTCTCCTTCCTAGCGTGTCGGAGAAACAATGGTGGCCACCAAACACATGAAAGGCCCTATATAGAGCCAGTGTTTAGTTTGTTAGTCCGTAGATATAAAATGTTTCATTCTTATTTTCTGGTGATTTTACACTAATGAAAACATACCTGTGAGTATTATATTCTGTTTCTGCCATATTCTGTGAATAGAGCCTCCTAAATCTGACACATGGACCTTTAAAAGGTCATGCATAATATGTCAGTGCTGTGTTCACTGCTAGCTTCCGTTGCCCCCATGTGGCAAAAAACAAAGCAAGCGCATGCAGATTTAAAAGGAAAAATACAAGTTTTAATATTAATAATTATAATTCACAACAAAGTGATGCAAATTTATGAAAAAAATCATAAAATATGTGTGTGTGTGGATCAGAACCTCATACCAAACCAGTCACTCTTGGTTCTCTGAGCAAAGCCCAGAAAGGCAAACAGCTCTATTGATTACTGTAGAAATGAATACGTTTTATTCCTCAGTGCTAAAGAGAAGGCTTTATTAGACAAACTTACATCTGAGGTTATGAGTAGCACTTTGTAATTGTCTCTTTAACACTTTCTAGTATACAGAGCTATCCAAACACCTTCAGTTTGACTCCAGGAGTCTTGATTTTTACTGCACTCCAAATGGTTCTATCTGAGCACAAAGACTTCATTTTATGTCTAGACATTGGTGTTATGTGTAGCAGATATCTAACATCAAACAGACCTTCACACCACGTGATGATCATCACATCTTTACACTTTTCTTCTTCATCTGGGGAGCCAAAAACTCAGTGAGATTCAGTGATTTCTCTCCTGTCTTGAAACTAGTGAACATCATGTCAAATACCGCAGCCTGCTTTGTGACGTGCTTCGGCAGTGATGCAAAGTGCTGTATGTGCAGTTTGTGATATAAGCCACCACACGCAGAGAGAGCACTGCTGTGGTTAGTTTGTGGAGAGAGAGGAGGAGCAGGAGCGCCCTCTGCTGGCTCACCTCTGCAGCTCTTCATGCGCTGTTGCACCAAAGAAGCCGGCGCATGGTGACATAAAATCAAACATGCCCCTCAGTGTATCAAGAATATCTTCAAAATGACGCACTCATCTTTCTTTCACTTTTTCCTCCATGTTCTCAGCTCCACATGTTAGATTTTAACATTAAAGTGGGGGACGCACCCTGATCCCCCCCCCCAAACACCGACACTGATGTTGACTTAAACACACTAAATCATCTTTAACCACACTTTCACACTCTGGACTGGAAAACCCAGCAGCAAGTGTTCTTACCTGGAGGAGAATCAGTCTACTGGTGGTGCGATGAGGAGAAAACCTGAAGGAATCTGCATCCAGATCGGAGCTGTCCAACCTGCTGAAGCATCACTTTCTCTGGTCCCCGTCCTCCGGCGGTTTCACCCCGCACACCTTTTTCAGTACCTCTCTGAAAAATCAACGATTCATCCGGATCAGTGTGAATTGTAAGATTGCATCCATCTCTTCGCTCCATCAGCCCTGCTGCACACACACACACACACTCACACACTCTTGTCTGTATAGTGAATATATTCAGCGCGAACAAGCAGCCACAAGGATCAATGCCGATTGGTTAATTAAGGTGGCTGACGTGCGGGGTGTTGCAGCGGCAACCACCTTTGTGACAGGAAAGGCATCCTGGGGAATTTCCAGTACATTATGGGGGCTCTTTGTGCGGAGGAGCTGGATCAAAGATCTGCAATGATCATGCTTTTATTCATCACAACTCTTTACCGGCCTGCTTTTATTGAACCTTAGTTACTGTCAGTGATTTGGATTAAGTCCTTGTTATAATCTGATTTTTCAGTGTGAGTGTGGAAGAAAATGAATGTTCAGCCAACCAAAATAACATCATTGTGTCCTTTCTTTTTATAATGTATCTGAAATTCCAAATGTAAACATCTTTTATTATAAAATATTAAGTCAAAGTATCACTGTGCTTACCAGATTTTGGTCTATGAATTCCATAAATGGTAAAAACACACGTTGGAGCTCGAGGATCACAACATCTCCATTTCATGTGTTTTATCTGTGATGCCTTACATGCAGGCTAAATATAGCCCTGGTGCAGTATTTGATGAATACATTTATCTTCAAAACTGACTGAGGCACTCTGTTTCCTGAATGAAGGTCGAGATGTAACAACATGCTTTCATAAATGGATTCATCTCCAGAAACTGAGGAGGGGAGGGGGTCTACTTTGTCGTTTATGAAGCCCCTCAGTTGATGTAGTGACGTTCCTATCTCTGTCACAGCATTACATGTGCGACTTATCAATACTGAGGACAGATTAAATGAGAAAATGCATGAAAACCACATCAACACTTTTTATAATGAGTCTCCACTGTGTCACGAGTCCCTGAAGTGTGTGATTCTGCAAATTAACAGACCCTGAATGTACTAACCTTAACCTTAAATTGAAGACCATTTATATACCATCAGTTATTTTATTTACTTATTTGTAATATCTTATGTCTACATTTTTCTCTTCTTGTTTGTTGTTTGTTTTCTTTTTTAATCACCCAAGATGACTTGCCTTGTTTGTGAATCTATTTTCCAATAAAGCATTTTTTTTAATTACTGATGACAGATCAATATCCAGGCATTTCATTTTAATTTTATATTTCTAGTATATCTTCTAATTTTCTCTAATTTATTAATATTTTTTCTTATTTACCTTGTGTATTGTGAGCTGAAATAAAGTCTATCTTATCTTATCTTATCTTATTCACACCAATACTGTTTATTCGGACTTTGTAGATGTTGCTAAATGTACTAGCATATTATATATTTAAATCTAGATTGTG
The DNA here is from genome assembly GCA_946959425.1 of Argyrosomus regius. NCBI lineage: Eukaryota > Metazoa > Chordata > Actinopteri > Sciaenidae > Argyrosomus > Argyrosomus regius. The sequence goes on along the minus strand of OX336899.1, from coordinate 6,465,795 downwards.
AGATATTGACACAGGCCCCCCTCACGAGGACAGAACTTCAAGATAAAGCAGGACACAGTTTGAGGTTTTTGTCATGTCATGTTTTGGTTGTGCAAACTCTCATAACAGAGTCCACATAATGAACCTGGAGCTTTTTTTTCTGACCCCTGGGGGTCTGGAGTCCCTGTTGTCTAGTTGATAATCCAGCCTTGGTTATACTTAAAACTTATGACTGAGACATTGTAAATCATTATGAAGGCTTACAGAAACTCTGAGATACATTATGCATGTATTAAAATGAATTATGTACAGTGGGTACACTGCATATACTGTTATGCATTATAAACCTGGGCTTTATGAAAGCTGGCTTCTGGTAAGTCAGGCTTTTAATACTTAAAGAGACAACTTAGAGTACTTAATTTGAAATGATTGATGCTACATGCTGTATATGATAATTCAGATATACATTGTAAATGTAAGGCTGTATAGCAAAGACACATACTGCAGGACTGCAGGCTTCTTATACAGTACTGCAGTTCCTGGCATTGTGACAGTGCTACATGCCATTTCCCCAGAGTTACATTTACATCAGACGGGTGAGTCATAATGATGTAGCAAGACGTTGGTGACGGCCTTGATACTGCACGGTCCAGCTTGACTGAACTATCAGACACCAGCGATAAAAAGCTGCAATGAAGCCTCAGGACTACTGACACAGCTTTTTACAGAAAGAAGACAAATTTATGCTGAAAGTTGTTGGAACAACTAGAATGTTCTGCTCTGTAGTCCAGTCTGCTGTCGTGTGCAGTGCTGCAGGGAGTCTGTTCCTGTCAGCTCATCATCATTTATGTAAGTGTGTCGTATGTACAGCAACCTATTGTCTGTCTAATTACAATAAATTTATTAAATGAAAGTTTATACCTGATGAAAATGAGTTCAAAGCACCTCCACCTTCATTTTTTCTTCTGCGGTCCCAGCTGTTATTTATTATATCCATTTCATTCCTCACCTGTCAATATGTAGATTTTAAGCAAGCTTGAAGTTGTAGCAAACTAATTTCACTTGTGTGGGAGCTGGAAGCTGCAATATTATTGGCATGGAGGTTCTGATTTATTATTTGTTGGTGTCAGAATAAATCAGCTCCAACTCAAAGAGACCCGGTGTCACAGCATCTTCATTACAAACCAGCCATCCATTTTCTGTAACCAGTTATCCTCAGCAGGGTCGCAGGAGGCTGGAGCCAATCCCAGCTGACTTTGGGCAAGAGGCAAGGTACAACCTGGACAAGTCACCAGCTCATCACAGGGCACGTAGAGACAAACAAACATTCACACTCACAAACAGATCTACGGACAATTTAGAGTCATTATTATCATTATTATTATTAAGTCCATGTCTTTGGACTGTGGGAGGAAGCCGGAGTACCCGAAGAGAACCCATGCAGACAGCCCCCAGCCAGGGTTCGAACCAGGAACCACTACAGCACCACCGTGCTGCCCTATTACTAACCAATACAATCATATGTTTACATATACAGGCTGTCAACAGCAAAGATGCAGCGAGATGATGAGGTTTTACCTGGTCCAAACTCAAGTCCAGGTCCTATGTGTGTGTTTTAAGTGTTAAATAAGTCATTAGAGCCTCCACCAAATCTAATGGCGTTTCAGTTTTTAAACAGACAACAGTAAGTACGGCAGTGAATGCTTTTAATGGTTTTCTCTATTGATTTGATGCTCCTCTGTGAAATGTTTTCTAACTGAAGTTCTTCTTCAAATGCATTCACAATGATTTCTGGCTTATTTAATACAGCTCCCTGTACTTTTTTTACTTAACTATCACATAGAAAATGCAGTTTGAAAGAACATCTCACATGAATTAAAATGCTGACTGCAGATTTCAAATAAAAGTCCTCTATATTCTCAGTCTTGTTGACGGTGAAATTAAATGTATTTCTGCTGTGTTGACTCACTCCGCACGACTGTGTGCAGATGTAAAGAGGTGCAAAACGCTTGACTCCACAATCAGTAGTCACATAAAAGAGGCACAACAGGTTGGTGCATGCAGGGATTGGTGCATGCAAATAAAGTAGTAAATGTAGCTGTGATGGAGGGGTGTGTAAAGATAAGGTGGAGGCAACAACTGCTGTGAAATATTGGACAATATGAGGTTCCTTCAGACAAGAGTACATCAGATCAGGAGTGTTTCCAAACAAATCCAAGAATATCAACGGTCTCAAACTCAAATTACATGTTCAGGTTACGCGCATGGAGGCCATGGATCTGTAAAGACATCACTGCAGTCATGTCCAGGCTGCTTTGTCATGCTGTGTCTAAGGTAGTGTGACGTGTTTGAATAAATTGTTAAGATGTTACAAGCTAAGATGAGTGTTTTTGTCATTGAAGTCTGGTGGCTTTGAACACAGCAATATAACTGCTGCTTCTGGTTAAACAATCTCCGTAGGGTCCTTTCGATGTCCATCCATGTTGTCGGACACTTATATAATAACAATCTGAGCCTGTCAATGGCAAAAACAAGCACTTTTAATGGAAGCACTTTGACGGTGCACAATTGCCCCGAAGGATTACGTTGCAGCCAGTTTCGCTTCTGCTGGCTGCAGCACTCTCGCTCAATGCTGGAACAATTTCAAAACCTGTTGCCCCCATTAATCACAGACAGAGAAACATTAGAAAATTGGGTCCAGGTTGAAAAATTGTTACCCTTTAATTACAGTTGTTTGACTTGTCGTGCCAACAGCTTACCATCTTTGTCACCTTCGTGGTGACTTAACCTGAATCATGCAGATTCTGATTTTCTGATTTCATTTAGTTAAAATTCATTTAGTTAAACTTCAGACTGATTGATTATATCAATCATCTCTGTGTGGTTCTTTTCCAATGTGGTTATTTCTGCTTCCAAATGTCTTACTTGGCCCATAGTTTCTCCACGTTTCTTTTTCCTTTTAAATGTCTGCTCTTAATCTTCCTCTTATAGATACTTTGGATGCCTCTAATACCGAAGACAACTTCTCTACATATATAATTCAAGAAACATAGATCCTCAGCCAACTCTTCACTGAGCACCCCATCGTTAGCAAAATGTTCAATCAACATCTATCCCTCCTTCCTGTTTCAGCATTTAAGTTCATTTGAGTTTCAACCAAGTGGCAACCTCCGTCGCTGCGAAGTGAAGCCAAAGCAGAAGTGCCAAAAGTTGCAGTTTCTCAAACATCCACTTGAGGCTGGCTCCAGAAGTGAGTCAGTCTCCATAAGCCCCCATGTTAAAATGTCCAACTTCACAGCAGAAATAAACATGTTTACAGCCTGGTACAAAAAACAGTTTTGGTCTCTATAGCTAATTTCCACGTTCATGACAACTGTACTGAGGAATTTTTATAGAACTCACCTGTTCAAATTATATTATGGCTTAAAGTTATGAATAATTAACAGCGTGGCCGCTTTGATTGACAGGTAGGTGTTGTTACAGGTGGCTTGTTTGAGCAACCAGGCGTCATTCGGCCCACCTCAGGTCCAGGCAGGACAGCCAACATGGCAGCGGCTCTTCAGAAACCTATGGGTGACGTCATACATATGCTGTCCATTCTTTATACTGTCCAGTGCTTTCAACTAGTGCATGACCAGATAATGCTATCAGACCAATTTTACCAAATGTATCGCCTGTTCAATAATGGATTTGGATAGGAGAGAGAAATCTAGTCTAGAGTTGGATTTATAGGGTGGTGAACACACATTTTTTTATATGAATTCACCAACTGCTATTTATCCACTAGACAGGGTCCATCTCCTGCCAAAATTATGTGTCCTTCTTCAGTGCCCAAAATGTTGTTCAGCTCAACAATAAAGTCAGGACCTTCCTGTATATAGTAGATGATGAGGGCATCTTTATAAATTATCCTCCCTTCTGTGTCCTTAAAAGGTTTTTTTAAGTAGAATCATTACTCCATTTTGTTTGCTGTTAAGTGACAAATGGGATACTTGGTCCACCCAATCTTTTTCCAAAGTTCAGAGCTTCAACAACATGCACAAATACGACAATCAATCTATTAACCTTTAAGGCAAGATAAGATTTTTTTTAATCTTGTCTAGGTTACTGCATCCATTAATGATTCATGATAAGAAATTAATGATTTTTATATCCTAATCTTCATGGATTCACCTGCAAACATTAATTTTCCAGAATGGAGCCTGAAATGAAAATTCATTACAAGAAAGACAGGTTGCTGTACTCCATCTCCACGTTTAGTTATTACTAGCAAACACTGCAAGTGCTGCATACTTAAACAATAAACAAACAACAAATAAATCTCACCCTCAAGTATGAACAAATCAAATATTCCTACAAGATTAACCAACAAACAAAGACAAACGGGCAGGATAAACCCCACAATACAAAAAGAAAGAAAACAGGCACATTGTACGTTATGTGCTGTGTCACTTCACAGGCCTGTCATACCTGAAACACACCTTATCTGTTTGATGCGACATCTTCCTGGCCTTAGTGAATGCCCTCTGTTTTTCAGCTGTTTCTCTGGACATATCTAGGAAGAAGGAAGGAGGAATCATTGCACCCTTTCTGCTCCACTCCTCTCTTTGCTCTGGCAACTTGTAGCACTTTCTCTCTCGGCGAGGAGCACTGAAATCATATCAGCACCAGCCTGGGGGGCTGGTCCTTGCCGGATCTAGGAGCCAGTGCTCAGTGTGCTCTTTCAATTTCAAAGTCTGCATCCAGCTTAATGCCAAATCCCTCAGATATAATGCTTTGGACACACTTAATCAGACCGCCTGCTTCTGCAACTTCCTTTAAACCAATCAGGCTGACATTATTACATCGACCAGTGTTCTCAAGGTCCTCGACACAGTTCCCCAACATTTCCAAATGTTTAGCTCGATTGTCGTATATTTTACCGTTGAATCAGCGCCCACTACAAGCACAATTGAACTCATACAACCGACCTCATCAAGCAAATTATCCATATTAGAATGTTGGTCCATCTGTTTTGGTGGAGCGACGTGACCTTCTGGCTGTGGACTGTGTCTGGTGGCCATGCAGCTCGTTGTAGCACCCTCGACATCTTGAAAAGTTGTTATTGACATTTTCTGAGAAATAAATAAAGAGTTTTCTAACTGCAGGGGCAGCTATATAGGCGGGGAGGGTCGGGTAAATATGTTCTAATTAACAAAAGTTCAAGATAAGTTGTCCAAGCTCAGCTTGTGTGCACCCCAAGTTTACTGTTCTCACAACAGAAGTCAATGCGGGCTAAACTGTGGATCACATCTCATCTCGTTCACACAGAAATGCAGTCGATAACCACATCTTTCAAATTCCATGAACTGTTTTCTCACTCAAGCTCAACCACCACCAAATATCCACAACTGTATAATACAGTAATTGTTGAATTTGCATTAAAACCCCGACATAACTTCAGATTACTAAACTGCATTCTGCAACATTTACATCTAAAAAAGGACAACTATGAAAAGACCAACTACAGCTAATTCCTATTTTATCTACCCAGGCGTTGATGCTTTTTAATTTCGTGCCATCTTTATAAAAAAGGCAAGTCTTTGGATTTAGTTTTCCTAAAGTAAACATGGACCCAGCCAGACACACACACAGAGATGGTTGGCAGAGCAGGAAGAGGAGCCAGAAGAAGGAGATGAGTGCTTATGTGTGGTGGAGGAGTCCCAGAGCTGTAGTCTCAGATGAGATTAGGGCAACTATAACTGATTATATAAACCATGGTTTATCAATGAGAGGTCGGTCTGAGAATGCAGCAAAATCTACAATGCTCAACAGCAGCATCAACTGCCCAAGAGCATCTGACTGAACTGCATATTTCAGTACTGTAAACTGAGCATTTGTGTGTGATTGCTTTTGCATCTGTGCTTTCAGTCACAGTTACCTCCCGCTGGGGTGGAGGAAGGTGTTTTATTGCTGAGCAGGAAGCTGCAGTTGTTGTCAGTTGATCATTACCAACAAAAAGAAGAAAAACAGAGATATTCAGGACGTCTGATGATGCCAGACAACAAAACATTTGGAAATGATCGAAATATGAGCATTACAATTGTTGCTAGAGTACTAAAAAAGAATGAAACCAACATGAAGCAAGACTGTCCAGTTTGAAAGGAACTCTACCAATACGTCCAGGTACCAGGTTTTAAGGTTGTTTTGGGTATAATGTAAACTCTTGTCTCACATTTACTGGTGGATCTGCAGTATTTTAGAGTATCACGAAGCTTGGAGCCAGGCCAACACCCAGCATGGCTGGTTTCAACTTGGCCAAAGCACACCAGCAAAGAAGAAATTATCTTCTCCTGTATTCCCTCCTTCTCTTGTCCTCCGTGTGGATTTTGTATCACATATTTTTTTTTATCTGTAATTTCATTTAGATATTCAGTTAAATCCACAATCTCTAGACTGTCTTCTGCCCTATACGCTGCATGAAAATAGTAAAGGATGAGAAACTGATTCCTTATTCTACAATTATCTATCAAAGTATTTCTGTACACTCTGCTCTCCGTGACATGATGGCCATGCTGTTATCCATCCCCTCTGCCCCTTTCTGCTCTCTCCTACCTACAGGCAGTTAAAGCATCACTCTCTACACGAGCCTCCTTTCCTCCTGACTACTGTGAGTCCACTTCTGCCTTCCTCTTTCTCCAGGCTTTGGCTCTGCTTTCTGTTTCTCAGTGTGATAAATATTACAGTCAGGTTGAACCTTCCTCTTCTCTTGTTTGTTTGTTGTTCTTTTAACAAGCGAGACATGAATAAGTGCGAGCAAAGATGAGTTTTTTGCCTGCAGTGGAAGATGTGCAGTGACTCTGCTGTCCTGACTTCAGAGGCAGTCAGCAGGCGTGCAGGGTGTGACCATGGCTTGGAGGTAGGAAGAATCAGCTCCTTTCACTACCCTGTTGGCCAGCACCAGAGTTCTGTACTGGATGAAGATGTAACTGGGAGCCCAGGACTCATGGTGCCCCCATGTTTTAGAAAAATGCAGCAAAAGTGCCCTCTTGGACACATAAAATGCCCCCCAGTGGACAAAACACGGCAAATGGCCCCCTAGGACAGGGGCTTTCAAAGACTTCAAGACAGACCTTAACCCTGACTAAGCACAGACATATACAGCTCATTCTCATTGACATCATCACATGTCTGTGAAATAGATGGTTAGAGAACTAGTTGTTCCCCATGTGTTTTAATACAGAGGTGCAGTAGTTATGCTCACATAATTCAATCTTATCCAGAGTTTGTAACTGTTTTCACCTGAAATGCATCTCAACATTCTGCTCGCTGGTGCCCTTTTTATTTTTTTGCCCTTGCCCCTCAGACAGCCTGAGTCCACCACTGACTGGGAGCCAGTGTATTGAACAGAAAATTCAATTCAATTTTATTTATATAGCTGTTAAGGAGAACGGTAGCGGACCCAAAGGAGCGCGCCCAAAGTGCAAACATGAACGAGAGGCTGAATCAGGTTTAAACAGTTGATTGAATTCACAAAGGGAAGTCTCAGTGCAGGTGGAGATACAGTGATGGGGTTTCCAGAATGGTGCAGGGCTGGCCGTGGCAGGAGTCCAATAGTGCAGGTGTGGAGACAAGACAGGAGCAGGTGAGTGGCAGGGAGGGTTGTTCCAGGAGCACAGGGAGATCACAATCAGGCAAAGATCAACCAAGAACAAATACTTTTCACAAATAAGCAGAGAGTTGGCTGTGGCCTTGTTACCACAAGGGCGACTGAACGATCTGGCAGATTCGGGGAGGTTGAACCGGTCTTTTATGCAGCAGAGGTTGATTGGCAGATGAGACAGAGGTGGTGAGGTGATTAGGCAGGTGAGAGGGAAACCGGAGGCCACAGACAGCAACACACACTGACAAGACAGACAGAAACACAAGGGAAGGGGAAAACACTGGGAAAGAAGGAGGCGATACCTCCACATAACAATAGCACCAAAAAACTTTTCTTATCGAGCAGGTCTAGACTGTACTCAACGATTCTTACCACGAGCAGGCACTTTGCGACAGTGGCAAGGCAAAATTAGCTTTTAAAAGGCAAAAACCTTGAACAGAACCAAGTTCATGGTGGGCAGCCATCTGTCGAGACCACTTGGAGGGAAGAGGAATGGTGTTGGAAAATTTGAGGAGGTTGAATACCAGACAGGCTGCAACATTCTTGACTAGCTGTAGAGGTCTGTTGGTGGATGCAAGGGCTGCCGTGAGGAAGGAGTTGCAGTAGTCAAAGTGGAAGATGTAAGTATGTAAATCAGCACCAGGGCTGCCTACTTGGTGGGGGAAACCCTCTGATGTGGTAAAAAAGAAGACGACATGCTACTGCTGCAATGCTTGGGGTCATTCCCAGGTTCCTCGCTGTCCGTGATGGCACCACCACGTCATGGTGATAGTCTTTGTAAGGATACCCTACCCCAAGGAAGAACACTCTTGTCCAGGTTGAGCTTTAGGTGGTGCCTTGACATCTGCTCTGGGATGTCAGCCAGGCACGCAGCAGTACATGCCTCCTCCTGAGGGTTTGTTGGAGAGGAGGATCTGGTGGTTCACTGTGTCATATGCAGAGGCTGGTTTTAAGGATGAGGACAGAGGAGAGGGAGCTCGCTCTGGCAGCAAGAAACTCTTCTGTCACCACAAGGTTTGTCATGTCACTTGAGTGGCCTGCTTAAAAACCAGATTGGTGGGAGTATAGCAGGTTGCTCTGTGAGAGGTAAGCAGACAGCTGGTAAAAAAAACAGCATGTTCTAGTGTCTTGGAAAGAAAGGGAAAGGAAGGTACAGGTTTATAGTTTTTGACATGTGATGGGTCCAGTGTTGTTTTTTTGGAAGGGGGTGACAGTGGCAGATTTGAAGTGCCCTGAGGCTAGAGATGTGTTGATAAAGTCGGTTAGGAGGAAGGGGAGGAGGTCAGATTTGACAGACTGGAAAAGAGTGCAGGGGATAGGGTCAAGGGAGCAGATGGTGGGGCGGCTGGAGGGTCTAGGATCTTGCTGGGGAAGAGGGGGTGGGAAGAGGTGGGAGGTAAAGGGAGTGAAGCTGAAGAGGTTGAGGGTTGAGGTTCCACCTGCTCCTGCTGCTCTAACACCCAGCTCTAACTGCGTGGCCTACTAAATCCTTGTTCTCGGTTCAAGTTCAAGAAGAGCCCATGAGGTCTCTTGTGGGTATGCTACGTAGCTTAGCATAAAAACTGGAACCCTGTCTTTGTCCATAGTCAAAAAGAAACACCAACCAACACCTTTAAAGCTCACTAATTAACATATTGCATCTTGTTTATTTTATGTAATCTGTGCACAAACAAAATGTGAAAAGGTTTACTTACTGTAGTTTATGGTTTTAGGGGAAATTCTGTGCTGGAAATATTTCTTGTTGAACAACAGTCAGGTGTGGTGTAGTGCACAGCTTCCAGGAGTCTTGGCATCACAGCGAGGTTGCATCATAGCCAGAGATGCTGCATTTGTGCTGGGTGGATGGAAACAGTGTTATGGATGAACAAACTACAACAAAAAAATATATAATTCAAGTTAGGGCAAGTTGCTGACAAAAGCATATAAAAAAAATAACTAAAAAGAAATGTACAAATTCAGTAATTCAGAGGCAGGCACGAATATATTCTTAAAATAAACATAGATACATTTTATACACTAATGTATGGATTATAGACAGGAAAGCGGTTAGTGGCTAGCTAAAATCAGTTGATCAATAAACTTTCAGAAAGAAAACGTTGTTTCTGGGCCTGGACTCATCAGAACAAAGTGCAATTGTAACAACCTACTGCACATCTTTCCAGCCAGCAGTGGTACAGTTACTATACCATCCTTTATGTTGTGCTACTATGGAAGTTGACCAGGATCTTAAGGCGTACGTGGGCCTCTTCATCCTTTAGTCTACCTGCTACTCTGCTTCTGGCCTTTTTAACTCTGCTGCAACACTAACGTTAATAATAGAGAGTGACCCTTTAATAATGAAAAGATGTTAATAAGCCATCGAAAAAGGGTCTCTAAAACAATCCACCAAGTACACAGTTGGAAATATTATTTTGAGCCAGATATTTTATTTTATTGTGTTTTTTATTTAACCTTTTTTCCCCCCCAGCAACAAACATTAAGAACCATATCTTATTAGCCTGGCAAGTGGTAAGAGGCGAGACAAAGTGACTAAATAATTAGATCAAACAGACATGAAACATTTCCAAGCATCATTAAAAAAACTTTCTAAGTGCACCGTTAAATCAGTGATTGAGATAAATTTGTCCAGTTTTAGAGTTTTCTATAACAAATTTCAGTCATTAGCAGCAGCAGGCTGTGTTGACAACAGACTAGAGGATGTATTGGATTTAGAGGCTTTTACTCTGATGTGAGAAGAAGTGTATTGCACTTGGACGCCAATATTGGCTGCAATAACTGACTTAAATAGGGTGTGAGTATCCAAGAAGAGTTTTGTAAATCAGAGTATGTTAAAAAGGCCAATTTGACCATGGAATACATGCAGAAGATAGTGGTGTGCTTTGAAGGAGGCTTTCATGGCAAGTCGAATAGAAGAAATGATACATTTTGTTGAGCTTTTGAAGAGTTCCTTTGCAAGTCAGTGACTCATCAAGGAAGTATGGTCATTTAAACAATCTCCTGTTTGGCACCAGATGTTAAAGAGGAATGATTTCTATACAGAAACCCAAGTTTTGCCTTGACCTTTGAATATATCTTATTCAAAGGTCAAGGCAAATCATTATTGATATCGTTGAACGTGAAATTACTTCTCCGCATTTAACCCATCCAGGCTGGCACCTGTTGGAACACACACATGCACATGCACAGGGTCACACACTCAAATTGACAGATGCCAGATTCACTGGAGCGGTGATATGGTGGATTCCTAAGTATTAATACACCATTACCTGCTCTAGGACGGTTCCACCTCTACTGGTAATGTCCAAGGTGGAGAGTGACACGGTACCCAACTACATAACTTTAGTCATGGCTGTGTTTAATTAAAAATTAAGATTAATAAAAGCTGCTGTAATTCAATTCAATTATACTAGAGCGATTTCATCACTACACCGAGAGATTGATATCATCAATGGGTGATGCTCTGCAGGTCTTCACAGGAGGTCAGATGTCAAATTCCACTGAAGTGGTCTACCTGATAAAATAAGTATATGAACTCCTGCCAACAACCTGGTAACTCCAGTGTTTTTTGTTAATGCCTTTGGGATCTGTGCTGCATCAGTAAAGGTTTTATCAATCATTCAATTAGTTACAATTAGTCCAGTAGAGGTGCCACTGTCTGGAATCACCTGGGAACAAACTATCAAGGCTATCAAACATGGACACCAGTACAACGTGCAGACAATTTGAGATAATTTACATGGTGTCTCATCATTTGATTGTTTGTTTTTAATAGATTTACCTAGGATTCACATGAAAAGCAATACAAATAGATCCAGAGAGGATCCATACTCAATAAAGATAACATAAAATTAACAATATCTAAATACATGAACACCAGCTGATGTAAACCTTTGCTGTAAGTGAAGTTAAAGCCACTAGAGGGCTCAGTCTCCATGGTAGACAACATGAACAGCTGCTACCAGCGAAATCTAACTTCATTCATTGTCTACAGTCTGTAACCAAGCTTGTTAAAATGTGTATTATAGCACAGCCTGACTGTGCCTCCAGATGACAACGTGCTACCTGCGGGTTACACTGTATCGCAGACAGTGAAGTACCCCCCTCTGATTTCAAATCCAAAAATAAGATGGCTTAATTTGATCCTCATGTAAATAGAGCCACATATGAGCCACATGACATGTACAGAAACATTATACAGTACTGTATTAGTTACCTACACAGCAGCTCAGCTCTGCTGCGTGCCAGGACTGTAAATGGAGAGCAACAAAATTTGAAGTAAAAAAATATAATAAATGATGAATAATTTATGTTTTCAACATGCAAAGTAGGTCAGCAAGTCCACTGGTATCTTATTAGTGATAACTCTCTATTGTCCCTTCACAGCTGGAATCATCCATGTAAAAACAAATTGCAAACTGAGAATTCAATTTTTATCATTTAAACATTTTATTCTCTTAAAAAGAAGACAAACGAGCCAGACTGAGAACGTCAATGTGAGCCAAGTTGTTTACATCATCCACATTGTTTACGTCTACACAAGCCTGCATATGTAAGATAATGCATTTGCACTGTAATAACCGGTTGCAGGTGCATACAGCTGATCATATTCATCTCAAATCTCTGACAATATGTTTGATCCGTTTCTAGTGCAGGAGGCTGCAGGGTGAAGTTTTCTTTGTCAGTACAGACAGCAGACAGCCTGCAGACGGCTGCTGCGTTTGCATAGGAGTAATGACGTTTCCTATCACCCCTCTGCACCGCTGTCACAGCTCTGTTTGCCCTGTGTTGGGTCTTTGTCATGCACATGTGTGCATAGGAACCCGGTATAACTAGACATCAGGGTTCTCCGGTGTTAATGTAGCACCCATGTTGTTTATCCTGATCCCTGATTTCGGTTAAGGAAGCCGTCTTGACTCTACGTTAAAGAATTCATCTAGAAATCCTGTCACGACCCGGTTACTTTAATGAACGTGAACGAACACATTGTTTCTTTAGCCCCATTGGAGTTAACATGGCTCTCCATCCAGACACAGACAACAACACTACTACCAGCCAATCAGATCTCTCTCTGTCTCCGCCGCGGAAATGAACGACCAATCAGCCGCCCGAGTGCTCCCAGCGATAACGGCCGGCGGACCAATCAGCTGTCTGTCTGGATGTACTGGGGGGAGCGAGCAGCCATTCAGCTGTCTGTCTGGGCTTCACGGAGCGGCCGCCTGACCAATCAGCTCCCTGTCTGGCTGCACCGAGGGGGTGAGCGTCTGCCGAGGCCCAATCAGCGGCTCAGTGCTGCCTGCCGGTGCCGGGGAACTGGTGGTGAGGAGCCGCTGCAGCGCGTCAGGACCGGACCGTGAACCCGGAGACGGTACACACCGAGGCGAAAGGAGACACAGGTGAGTCCGAGGATGTGCGAGAGGCCTGGCTCCGGCGGGAGATGTTTTGAAATGGCAGCGGCGGGATTCATGTCGCTGGCGGGGACGGCTAGTTGTTGTGTCGTTTTCCTGCCGGTGGATATGCTGATAGACAATAGAGCGGCTTTGCTTTGCTATTTATTGATGCGGGCTGACATGTTGGCGACCAACAGCCCGTCGCCTCGGACTGTTAATTTACATTTAAAGGTCTGGGCTCGCGGCTGAAACGTTAACGGCTACTTTGAACCCTTAACGGGCGACTTGTGTTTTGATAATAACCGTTAACGGAGATGTTGTGGTTTCATTGTGATGTGGGGGGAAAAAAAACGCTGTGCGGAATGCCTCCAATCCGTTTCATTGTTTGATCCAGAGTCTCTAGGGGTTAACACAGACCGGAGAAAGAGCCCAGGGTCCTCCAAAATACCCGTTTAAAGAGCACCGGGGACGATGCGAGACGTTAGAAACGGGAGGGGGGTGTTATTTTATTGAAGCAAAGTGGCGGATTAAAAACGCGTTAGGTTAGGAGGAGAAGAAGAAGGAGGTGGTGGTGGTGGTGGAGGAGGAGGCCGGCGGTGGTGGTGATGGCTCTCAGCAATTAGGAAGAAAAATCCGAAATGCATCAGCCATTTACGTAGAGAGACTCAACTGGCTCCATATGCACCTAAATGGCTGCCCTGGCGCCTGACAAGCATAACCAACGTTTTTACTGTAAAAGGGCCAAGCGGCTTTATTCAAGGCCCACACGGCTGATTGTTTCCTGAGCGGACGGATTAACGGAGGTAGATGTCTAGATGACGTTAGAGACCAAACGAAGGGGGGGGAATCAATATTTAATGTGTGCTGCCTATTATTCTGCAGTGTACAGGAGCTCGTTTCGTGCCTGTTGACCAGAATTGGCCTCTCCTCCTCCTCCTCTCTTCTTCTTCTTCTCTTCTGCTGCACTGCTCCTTACAAGATTTACATGAGTCACATGCAGATGGATCCACACATGACTGCTAACACTTGCCTTTGTGATTGCGTTGTAGACTCCCAATATGTACAGTGTGTACAGTCTGTGAGATGGAGGGGTGGTTAAATGAGGTGAGGAGTGAGGGAGGAAGGGTAAAAGTCACATTACCTTCCTCTTTTTGCAGAAGATTGCTCAAGAAGTTTTAGTATTTACGGGAACATTTTGACAATATTTTTTATTTTATTTATTTTTGGTTGTCATTGCTCGCCATAAAACCTGCAACCCCCACCTTCTCCCCCTTTCCTCCTCAGCACAGAGTGTATCACTTCCAACCAGCTGTTTGTTTCTGGTCTCATCGCCTCGTGCTCACTTCACAAATTTTCACCCGAGCGTGGAAATAACATAACTCCACAGCAGCAAAGCAAAGCATTTGGTTCTGAGATAAAAAGTTGGCAGACCTTGATACACTCAGCCCCTCCACTCACATAGTGATAGTGGGTCTGTATGAATGAATGGTCCCTGCTGTTGAAGAGTGTGAATGAACTGTAGTATTCTCAATGATGGGAGTCCTTCCTCTTCCTATTTCCAGCTCAGAGTCCCCTGGCAGCCCCAGTAGCATACAGATGAAGGCTACCATACTGTTGTGACAGATATTTTTTTTTTATACAGTACTTATGTATTGTAGTGTAGTTCTCGATGAATATGCATGCAGTGCAATTAGGGATGTCTAGCTGGTTGTTATTGGAAGAATCCATGTTATGATTTATCTAGTTCAAGGAGGACTTTTGAATTACTTTGTGCTCCTTCTCCTGATACATAAATCTGTCAGTCACAATCAATTCATTTTGATGTTACTTGTCTGGCAATAATTAAGCTTTATTGAACCACCGTTTCCCAGTTTGGCTGAGTATGAAACCTCAGCACTTTTTAGCACAGCTGGACGAATAATATATATTTTTGAGGCCAGTATTAATAATTAGGATATTGATAAATCAGCTGATATTCAATTGTAAACATAAATACTAACGCAAACAAACATTTAAGAAGGCTTTACATTTGGTTATCGTATAATTTTTTAGAGATATGTGCTCAGCCCTGCAACTAATGATTATTTTCATCATTGATGAATCTGTTTAAAAAATTGATTATTTATTTGGTCCATAAAATGGTGAAAAATATTGATGGCTGTTTCTCAGAGCCCAAGGTAGCATCCTCAAATGTCTTATTTTTGTCCATTTTTATTCTTAAAAATGACTCAAAATGATTAATTGATTATAAAAAATAGTTGGTGATTCATTTAACAACTAAACAAACCGAGTAATCGTTGCAGGTCTTGAGCTCAAGGAGCCATTTTATAGTCGAAACAAACTTGTTAGCGCTGCATAAATATGTACAGGAGAGGAGTTTCAAACCGACCTAAAAAATATAGTTGGTATTTTATACTGCAAAAAGTATGTTCAGTGAAATAAGCTGATGTTTTGGCCAGACTGTTGGACTCGCTGTACCTGAAGCCTGTCTCCCGAACATTAAATATGTATGACTAAATCAACAACAATGACAGTTAAAGTTCAGAGAAAAGAACATCCGTAGGTATTTAAAAGCTAGCTGTGGTTTGATCAGGTATGGTTGGCAGCGGTCTGGCAAGCAACCAATGCCACAAGTATTATCACACATTTCTAGATCCCGATTGTTGCGTAGAAGTAGACAACCACCACCGATGGTTGATGATTTGATTCGACTGCTTTAAATGAAAGCGAAAATATTGAATCCGAAGATTTCACTACGCATGACGTAATGCATGATGCAAGGCCCCCCCCCCCCCCCCCCCCCCCCCCCCATGGTCCTTGACTTGAGGACCACGTCTGAAGCTCTCAAGCAAAAATCTATAAACAGCTTGTGGTTCAGGTAAAACAAAGCCTGACATGTTGGACACATACAGCTGGTCTCAGACTCACCTCCCACCAGATGGAAAACACTTCATCACACAGAGAAAAGTGGCTGAATGATTGATTGACGGCGTCTGGTTGATTGTTCCATGGTTATCCATGGAGCCAACAGACCGGGGATACAGCTTGTGTGTTCTTTACAGGAGGCGGTGATGGGGGGAATCAGTCTGTGATGGACTTAGCCTGCATACACTGTGCAGAGGTGAATCCAGGCATGAAGCAAATCATTGCATCGAATTTCGTGAGTGCTGGGAGCGAACGTGTATCTGCAAATTTGAGTATTTTATATCTAAGAGTCCCAGAAGTAGATTTGTAAAATGAGTCTTTCTGCTATTTTGTACCGCTGTATGATTAGTGTGTCCTTGTTACCACGGGAAAATGGTCAAAGTCAGATCACATTAAGGCCTCTGTATGCTTAAAAGTGCTTGTTATCATCTGGAACCACCTTTCCAGGGTCAAAATGTGACAATCGAACAGTCATGCATGCTCGGCCAGCCGTGTGAAGGTGTCAACATAGGCAAGGTTGAAACTTATCTTTCAGGCTCGCACAACTATTTCTGTCACTTTTCATGATTGAATGGCCTCAAAATGGGACTTGTCTGGAAGGTGCACTTATCTCCATTTGTAGGATTCATGGGGTCGTGACTACAAGGACACAAAAGAGACCTGGAGGAAGTGGTGGCATGTGTCCAGGCGGAGGCTATAATGGCAGGTTTTTAACCCTTTTTAGATGCGCCAAGATCACTTGACACTTTGTGCGACCTATTTCGATGGTGTTTGAGAGGTTGCGCCCTAAAAAAAAAAGTAAACAGAAGTACTCCAGAAGCATGAATCTTGCCAAGCAGAAAAAATCAAGCTTTCATAGAGCCAAGATCTCTCCGGCTGGTTTGCTGTTTGATTGTTGTTTCTTGAAAGTAAAAGGTGGTGAACGAAAATGCAACGCATTGAATGAAAGAAATCTTTACGTTTGAAATGTTGATGAACATCAGTGTTGTCATTCCAAACTCTTTAATGTTGGATGCCTGCCGTGTGAGAATATCGGGAATGTATATATCTTATCAACTCGTTATCGTTTCCAAAGCATGACTTCCTTGTTTGAAACTGATTCGTACGTCTCGAGTTGTCATCTCAGCCTCAACACCTCAACGTTTACATTCCAAGATGCTACCGTGACCGAACCCTTTCATCAGCGTCACACATTTTGGCTCTATCTTCTAGTCTAGTAAAGATAATTTCACAGAGGGCCTTCCCCATCCTTACGTCCTTAACACAGCAGCAGGAGTTCCCTGCATTATTGCACTAATCATGGGTCAGTTAAAATCAGCGACAGTTCCTCGTGAAGGTCTACAATTCAGCCTGAGGCTGGTGGTTGGAGTCCAAGAGTAGTGACCTGTTCAAGTCAGGTCGACCCTGTTTACATGCGCATACCAGCCAACTGGATTCTTCGGGTGAGGATATTACATGTTCTCTCAAGACAAGTCAATTGGAAAGCTTCCAGTAGGTGTAATTGTAGTAGTCTGTCTGTTGCCCCATTTCAGTCAAATAGTTCCACAGGAACTGAACTCACCAACTATTCCTGCTTGTTTCCACCACGTCTGAGGAAGCGTAAAGATTAGGTGAAGTAGTCTGGTAATGGGTTAAAACGCTGCTGGTTTATAGCCGTCACTGTGACGTTGTCTACCCTCAGCATCAGTGTATCATGTTTAAACATCTGCTAAAGACTTTGGGCTGGGCTCGGTTGAATTAATTGGGGCTGATCTCACCTTCAAAAGGTGTCCCTTACCTGAGTGGCATGTTGAAGCCTGAAGCTCGACGTCCTCTGACACGCGCATCTCCTTGCGTAAACCCGTTCACGGTGGCTGCTTCTTCTTCACTCTTCACCCGCCCAGCTGTATTTAAAAGTCACGCGCTGACAAAGAAGTGCCGCAAAACATCTGTATCTTTACACAGACCAGTTGTTTCTCATCGAGGAGGTCACAGTCGGTAATGCTGTTGACTGTCTGTCTCCGTAGTCCCTTTTTTTTTTTTTTCTCCCAGCAGACATTTTGACTTGTCATAGACAGAAACGCACAGGTGTTACTAATAACATTAATGATGGCTTCGCTCTAGTCTCTTTAGCTGCTCCATATGTTCACCAGCTAGTCTCTAGCTGTGTCTGTGTCTGTTTGGTGCTGTGAAGGTAGTGTACCGTGGGGTTTTAGAGCGTGTAGCTTATTTTCAGCTGGAAAACAGAATGTGTGGGCAGCACGACCAGAACAACCAGCTAAAAGAGGTTCAAACAGTCCGCCATGAAGTGATAATTCTCCGTAGGTTTCTTGGTTTGTGTATTTAAATCAGCTAACACCATGGCAATCAGCTGATCTTCCCGGGGTCCACGTCTAATGCACAATACATGACACATTACATGATAAACATTAATGCACTCATATACGTTCTTATACAAATCAAAGCCAGTTGACGCCGTACGTGCATATATTTCTAAAAAATTCTGAAGAGTTTACTAGTTAAAGAAAATCTATAGGTTCGTCACTACAAGTGACACCTTTCAGATTCGGTTTCAGTCATTTGATCCACTGCTGATATAGGAATATCGATCGGCGAAGCTTTAGTTTCTTCTACTCTTCAAGAATCATGGCTTTTTCGTCAAAAAATCAACACGATCGCCTTTCACCGCGCGTATTTTGATGCCGATGGCGAATGGTGTCGTATTGGACCACATCATAAGGAAATGTATCGTTTCATGAATCTATTTTTTTTCCCCCCATTTATTTACGTCAGTAAGTGTAAGAAAGGAGCAGAACTGTCACATTTCTATGGAACGAAAACTACCAGTCTTGGCATATCATAAAGCACTGGTGTCATGTAAAAAAAAAAAAAAGCTGTGTTTGGTGTTCTTCTTCAGTCCTGCTAGTGCGGCAGAGCTGTTCTCCATTACACTGTGAGCGTTTCACTCAAATCTGAGTAAAAATTAGTATGGGAATGTGAACAATCATTTGGGCACCGCTCCGTCGGACTCAGATGTCCAGTTTGGCAAAATAATAATGCCAAGCTCCTGCTCTAACTCTCTCTCTCTCCCTCATTAGCAAAAAGCAGTGAACAAAACATTCAGCTAGCTCCTTTTGTAGCCGCACTGACAAACCATTTTCACCAGGTAAAACGTCTCAGACAGATCAGATGAGCTGACGTTAATTAGCGTCGACTCTGAGAGAAACTTGATGAGCGAACAAACCGAAGCTTGTCTGGTTAAAGTGCTCTCTGCGTCAGTTGTAGCGTTTTGACAAGACAGTCGGCGTTTGAAGCCGAAACCTGACAGATTATGTTTTCAGCTCTGTCTTTAGTGCCAGTCAACCCTACACAGGATACGTGCCATTCAGTACGCGACCCTTGGAATACCAATAAGCAGATAGCACGAGCAGACAACAAATAAACTCAATTTGTAGTTCATCACAGCGTATTATACAATAAGTGCCCTGTTCCAACCTAAACAACACAGTCAGTTCAACAATAGTCTATTTCTCAACAGTAAACGCCTCCTCAGGATCCCAGGAAAAAAAAAATAAAGCAGGCCAAAAATACTCAGGATGAGACCTGCAAAAGTGTTTACACAAGTTGGCCCACATAAACGGAGTAGTACTCATTAACGGCTACGCGTATTCAAAGGGGCGCGGGAGTTGACCCCCCTCATAGTCCAGTCAGAGCGCTCCAGGGAATGACCACGCTGCGAGTCAGTCCAGTTTGCTGGTGGAGGATGAAGTTGGAGAATAATACTAGCTGTGTAAAACAAGACGACCTGCAAACAACAGACTTTTTTTTTTTTTTGGTTTTTGGCTAGTTGCTAGGTGTTGGCAACCTAACCGGCTATCTGGACCTTTTCTGTTGGTGGGTGCGCACCATGAGCTGGAAAAGTTATTGCTTAATCTAGTGCTGTGAGACACATGGTTTTATTTGGGAGCTGTTTACAGAACATGACAGAAATTAAATATAATATAACGATGATTTCATTAGTGTATAATCACCTGAAAATCATGTTTTTGATCCTTTTCCAGAGTCCAGTAAACACTGGCTCCAGATACGGCGTATTGGGTTTTAACGTCACACTAGGAAGGGGTAGGGTGAAGCGAGGGGTATTCAATTGATTACAGTCCGCAACTGCAACATTAGATGCCACTAAATCCTACACGCCGGCCTGTTTTAAAGGTGCCAATCACCACACAGTCACAGTCCATTTGTGAGGCACTCTCTAACACCACCGTACAAGCAGTGGGCTGGATTGTTTCTATAGTTACACTGATCGGCGTAATGGTTCTGAATCAGGACCGTCAGTATTTGGATCACATAGCTTGTGGGAAATAAATTGTGCCAAAGTCAGTCAGTATGTTCTTCTGTTATGTAAATATAGCTATCAGCAGATACCTAATATTAAAGGACTCGGATAATTGCGGCCAAGAGAACATGGTGGTTTTCTTTTTTAAATCTCAAGTTCTTAATCCTTCTACACATGATCTGTGATGTGACGAGTCATGTTTTGACATAAGTAATCCGAAGACCTGCCGTGTCACAGTAAAGTTTCTCATGCAAAGACCTCAAAAGAGTCTGTATTGCGTTAGAGAGGAGAGAAATCTGCATAATCAAGTCTTAATTAGAAAAATTCATTTTGGAGTGGGCGTGGGTAATACCTGTAACTCGGCACTAATTGATTTGTGATTTTAATGAACGTGCGTAAAGCGATAAAGCAAGGGGAGTGGCGGACGCGGCGAGCTCGCTGTAGTAAAAAATGAAAGGGGAGTGAGGGGGGAAATCGCTGTTTCATTTGTCTCAGAGTGGAGAGAAAACGGCCCAGCAGTCAGCGGTAGTGCAGCTGTGACTAATCCAGCCGGTGAATAAGCAGTGTGCAGATCATTGCTGCATTGCTGTGCTGCATTTAGCCAGGTGCTGCACAAGGTCACCCCAGACAACTTTGTCTGAATGCAATCGTCCTAATGCTCACTGTATACTGAAGGGCACAGTCGGGATCGGGGACGTACGGGGCGTTTCTGCAGTGCTGCCCGATGCAGTCTCCACAGATTACATCCCGGTGTAACGTGGATGTCTTTATGTAAGGTGAAGAAGAAACACCAGTTGGTGTGTACACATGCGTGTTTACATGTAGAGCTGGAAGACGAGGTTTTGAAATGCATTTCTCATCCCATGGCACTTTATTTTACCCATACCTATCTTTAGCATCTCTGTGCTGTTTACATGTACGAGTGATTCATAGAGGCTTTAAACTAGTTTACAGATGTGTTCAGGGCTGGAAGAAATGAAGTGTCAGCAGGAACTGGAAGTTGGAGGTTGTTGTGGCTACTCTGGTCAGTTCACCAGCAGCTGTTTGTTGGTGCAGAGACAGAATTCACTCCTTAAGTTGTCACATTTCTTACATATGTCAAGTTAATAATTTGTTAATAAGAACTTATGAACAGCGAATATGCACCGATTGAGTGTTTCCGAGTTAAGAGTCCGTCTTTCAGTGCAATGTGAACCAACGGCAACAAAGCTCGCCACAAAGGCAGGTAATCTCCTCAAGGGCAGAACACCTGCATGAGAGAGGTTCAGTTTTCTGGTTTTTATTAAAACTGTAGAGAAAAAAACAAACAAATCATGGTGATTTATACATATTTAGTGTTGTGCATTATAATCGTGAAAGTTGGGTTTTCTCAGACTGTTCTCATATCGTTCATCCCGAGTTATGAATGCTGTAAAGTGCTATAAACAAATACAGTTGGTAATTCTGATAATCATTTTTCAAAATGTATAAAAATGTAGTTGAATGTGCGTCCGCATGTTCAGTGTGTTTCCATTCATGTTTACAGTGGTGGAGCCACGTCAACACACCGTGCTCGTCTTCTGTTGCAGCTGACCGGGACCCTGAACTGTTCCCAACCTCAGCGCTCGTTGCTAACATTGTCCAGCTAAAGGTTTTCTGTGGCAGCACTCGCACCAACCTTGACAAGTCGGTTCAGTATTACATGCGTCGACGTACAGAGCATGCAGTCTGTGTGCACCAGACCGAGACGCCCGTACCTGTACTGCGATGGGTTCAGAAAACTACCAAACTAAGTCTTTTTGTGACACAATGCTGCAGTGATCCGTCATTGTCTTACAAGCTCTTGATATGATCAGAACAGTGTGTTTTCTTTGATTGGTTATATTAATCCACAATTTAAGACTATTAATAATTAACCAATCTGCTGATCATTTGCTGCATTGCTCACTTTGTCTCTTAAGATGTCAGAAAGTAGTGAAAAATGTCCGTCACAGTATTTCAGAGCTCAAGTTGACGTCTTGTTTTGTCGGCCCAATAATCCAAAACTCTGATCCCACTATAACAATCTCAGAGACTAGCTGCAAATCCTGACACAGTCTTGCTTCATAAATGACTTGGAGGCCTTGTCATAACGATCATATTTGTATGTTGCCGGTCGTCCTGCTTCATCCCCCTTTTTATTATGATTTGTGAATAAATCAGCAAATCAAATATACACGCCCCATATCTATCATGACCTCTGACCTGCTGCACTGTTAATATTAGCTCCTAGCTGCTGTTTGACAGCCATACAAAGAAAAAAGTGAGGCCGAGGATGTTTTGCCTCATCTGACTCTCCAGCTGTAGCTTCAGCCATTATTCCGCCGCGAAGAGAGTCACGATAGGGCGTAGCTGTGGTAGGATAAGAGACCACCATCCTCCTAATGGAGTGTGCATTAATGCATAAAACAATAAACAGAAGTAGCACAGCGGATATATCCGATATATGCCGCCTTAAAACTACTCAAATACTCGAGTAAATGTAAGTTGTTACTACCGCCTCGGCCCACATTGTTCCGTCCAGTTCGCTTTTCATTTTTACAGTCACAAATCTGCTGAGATGTGGTGTGTGTGTGTGTACCTAAAAATAGCATCTGTAACATTTGCTCCATATGTTAAAAAAAAAACACACACACACACACACACACCAGCATCTAACAATGATGCATTAGCCTCCTTGAAATACCCAGAATGCAGTGTGATGTGACGGTGAATTTGAGCCCTGCTCTGGCTTTGTGTAATTCAGGGATTAGTGTAACTAATATCACTCCGCTGATGAGTGTTTGCGTGCGTCTGTGTGTGTTGTTAACATGTCGTGTGTGTGTGTGTGATCCTCTAATTGTACTTGATTGTCTTTGGCACATTTCTATCTCGCGCCGTGTATTGATACTCCTCCTGGCTGCCACATTCAGCCCCATTTTAAGATGTCTGTGCTACCTCTGTGTGCCTCGCTCTGACTAAATGTCTCATGTTCCCGCTGCTTTTCTTTTTTTTTTTCTTCCTTTCTTTCTTCTTTTTTCTCTCGTTTGGCTGGTGAAACAGTGTCTGCCCCACCCTGTGGTCTGAAGTTCTGCACTCAGTCTTTTCTTGTCAAAGTGCCAGCTCTTAAAGGAAGAGATTTTCCTCTTTCTGCTCTGAAAACACCGGGGCTGTTCCTCGTCGTCGTCCTCCTCCTTCTTCTCCTCCTCCTCCTCTTCACCTCCCACCCTGTCTCTCTCTTTCTCTCTCTCTGACTGTCTTACTGTGTGACGTCTTGACCACTAACGGCTACATATTAAGAGATAATTCCATACCCTGAGGTTACAAACCGGCTCAGACTGGCTCAATGCGTTTTGACTGCACTCTGTTCCCTCGGCAAAAATAAATAAAAATTTAAAAAAAAACAAAACAAAAAAAAACAGAGAAAATTACGTCCGTGCCTCTTTTTAAAGGAACATGAGTCTAATTTGCAGCAGAGTGCCACAGCAACAAGAAACACACGTCTCCCTTTGACAATAGGCAATAATTAGTTACATATTTCTGTAAATAGTACGTCTGGCTTCACCTCTGAGAGCAAAGTAACACCGTTAACATTTTTATTGGGTCGTTTTTCTGTTGCTGGCTTTCATAAAGAGAACTTAGACTGCTTTATGATCAACACATCATGTGTTTTTTTTATGATTTTATTCTATTAAACCACAAACATCCATTGATTCCACAAGTTACCAAGCTATTTGACGCTGTACTTGTTTTCACCTTAACGGCGCTGTTGTTTATCTAGGTCTAATTGTGCTCTTTTGATTGTTACCGCAGCTTAAATTGGGATTATTTTTCTAAAATTAAACTCCAGGCCGTGTTGGTGGTTGTTTTTTTTTAAGCATGGAGGTTGCTTGTAAAGTGAAGCCAATGCAGAAGTGCCAAAAACTGCAGTTCCTCAAACGTCCACTTGAGGCTGGCTACAGAACGAGTTAATCTCCATAAGCCCCCATGTTAAAATATCCAACTTCACAGCAGAAATAAACATGTTTACAGCCTGGTACAAAAAACTGTTTTGGTCTCTATAGTTAATTTCATCGTTCATGACAACTGTACTGAGTCTGAATTTCTATATAACTCACCTGTTCAAATTATATTAAGGCTTAAAGTTATGCTGAATTACCAGCGTGGGTGCCGTTACAGGTGGCTTGTTTGAACACCCAGGCATCATTCAGCCCACCTCGAGTCCGCCAATGAGCCACGTCTTTGCCAATTTTTTTAAAAAGATTACCTGGGAGGCAGAAGAGGCACGACAGCCAACATGGCGGCAGCCAGAGCTGAAGATTTTGAGCTTCAAACCGGCTCTACACATACGCCGTCTATTCTTTATACTGCCCGTGTTTGTTCCAAACCAGCACTGAGCCGTCTTCAGACAGATTACAGATTACTTTAGTGGTTTTGACGTTACTACATTTTAAAAAGTGATCGTAACGTTCAACTGCTAACCGTCTGAACATTATGTGACGCAATCAGCAAGATTGTTTTTGTAAACCTGGAGGGTTAAAGACAGGAAGTCAACTTTTTTTAATGACATTCAACACAGGACAAGAACTCAAGAATACCTCATAGCTTTAGATCAGAACGTATTTGAAGATGTATTTCTATTTCTTATATTTCTTTGATGCATAAAGCACACGTGATGACTGTGGACTGAAACATTCATTTAAGCCAAAATCAGATTCTTAATTATTCTGGAGGTCACGACTCTAAAAGGTTGAGACCTCCTGATGTAGACAAAGAGTCGGACTATGTTGGTCTTTTTGAGGAAGATGTAAGAGTTGCACACACACACACACACACACACACAGAGCTTATTAACCAGACAACACCCAAGAGTTTGGTGTTTGAATTAATATTATTAGTTACAGCTGACTACACCTGCCAACCACAGTCGTCTTTATAGACGGAGAAATTAACAGTCGCCGGCTGAACTTTCATGTTTTCTAGAGCTCGCTAATGTTTTTATTAATGGCGTAATTAAAATGTAGAAACGGTTAATCGTCTAGCCCTGACAGTCGTATCGGAGGCTGTGGCGTCACCTTTGCTGCCTCGCAGGAACGGGTTCAGATTCAGCAATTATCCCATAATTTCTTCAAGATGGCGATATCTGTCAATCTGCCCAAGCAAACGCCATCATGTGTCATCATGTCTCCTGATGGTCTGGCGACCCAAACGTCATCAGGCCAGACTGTCCAGTTTGTGGCTTCGCTATAAAATGTGCCGTAAATATTCATGATCCCCACGGGACGAATCCAACTGCTGATAATGAACACTTGATCTTTTCTCTCGGTCCAACCCTTTTTAAAAAAAAAAAAAAAAAAAAAAACGTCTCCACTTACACACACGTTGCATCATCCAAGTGGCAGGCTGCGGTGAAAATTTGAACCCTTTCTCTGGAGGATGTCCGTCCGTTTCCATCAGCGCGCGGCGCCTCCTGTACCTCCCAAATGATCAGCAACTCGCGGGCAGATTGCCACGAGGTTTACGGAGCACATTCGTGTTTGTTGGATAATTGGATCTTATACATTAACTGAGATACGTATCAAATCATGCGAGAGGCATAGATGAACGCCACTAATGGCGTTAATGGGCGAGGAGGTGGCTTGGGGATCAGGTCTTTGTCACTTGTATCCGGCCTTGCGTGGTGGAGGTTGTGACCGTGGGCTCACTAATATTGAAGTTTTGGTCGCGTTTCATTGAATCTGAATCCAATATCAGATCCGTTCTATCAGTCATCAAATCGCAGGTTGGCTTCAGACCTATAATCACATTTTGTTGGCTGAGAGGCAGAAATTAGTTTTTAATGGCAGCCTAATTAATGTTGACAACCTGTAGCTACAACCTGAAAATGAGATGAGCAGCAGGAGATATGACATGTTGATTAACTACGTGTAATGAATTTGGAATAACACGTGTAGCCCACTGGCTTCTGCAGCATGCTTTTTTTTCCACAAGCTCCACAAGATCCAGATAGTGGCGTTCTTGATTCAGAACTATCAAGTTATAGTGACGTGTTACATGAATGTTTTGCTCACGTCCTTCAGTGCTTTTTATAAGCGCCGGTTGCCGGACAGACAGCCGGTGACTCATGCAAGTCCAGCCGGCTACTTATGAAGTAGTTTTGATAAACAAGATGCGACTCGGCTCTGCGTGTACGCTTTCTGAACGCTAGCCTCCGCTTCAAAACAGAGCGAGGATGTTTACAGAGAAGAAGTGTGTGTGCACTCAGCTGAGAGGTCATCTTCAGTGTTAAATAATGGCTAAATAATTGATGACAAAAACACATTAAGGGTTGCATTTGATTGCACATACAAGGGGACATCCTGCCACTTCAGAAAACAACACTCATGATTGGACGGTAAGCTTTAAAACGTCCACGTTTTCCCACGTACGCCACACACGTTTATGGGCCGAAAGGATGAATGAATTCTCTGTATTTACGTTGTGCTTTTGACAGCGGAGCCGTCTCTTAAACGCAGTGCAAGCACACGCTAAAAAACAGGCAGTGTTGTCAAGGTAACAGGCCCTATGTCATATGAGGATAATGTCGGCCGTGGTTCAGTTGTCATCGCTGTCATTGTACATGTAATGTAATGGAACGTCCTGCACTGATATATGATCAAGCATACATCTTAAACCCAATAAAATAAGTGGACATGATGGTGGTGGTCACCAAATGTGCGCTTTAACAGCCGGAATCTTTCTCCGGGGATGGCATGACCCTGAACCCGTCCAAAGTGGCTCCTCTTTCCCACCGCCTGGCTACTCCGTGGAAAGGCCAAGCGAGCAGAGGTGACTGGTTCAGTCGTATCTTTTACAGAGTTGACTCAGAGTCACTCAGCGGTGCGCCCGAATCATTTTTCACATCCTCTCGTATACGGAGTGACATTTTCGCACTATAGATGAACGAGAAGCAGCGCCGCAACACTTGGCATGCTGAGGTGGACAGAACACAGCAGAGAGTTCGGATCTCGGATCCGCTTTTGTTTGACTGATCCATCAGGACGTCTCTAGTTTAATTACACTTTATTTAATCATTCAGAGGCAGTTGTTTGTCTCTAATATGATGATAAATGCCGTCTTATGAAGCTTATTTCGTCCAAAATCATGAAAGGCTGTGACCAGTCAGCGTGGCATTTTAACCGGATGGTTCAAAGCGATTAACCAATTATCAAAAACGATCACGAGATAACCTTCTGATGAGCCGGCTAATGATGTCAGCAGCCGTTTTGGTTGGCGTGGAAACAATCAGACAGCAAACGTGGATGAAGAGCCGCGCTGTGTGCTGGTATGAGATGAATCCTCGACACTGTTTCTTTCTCTCACTTCTTTTGCTATGCTCTTTGTCTCCAACTGCACATTCACCCCTCCTCCTCTTCCTCTTCCTCCTCCTCCTCCTCCTCCTCCTCCTCCTCCTCCTCCTCCCTCCTCCTCCTCCCCTTTGCCCCCTACCACTGCCCCCCCATCCCCTCCCATCAGTACCCACCACCCTCACACGCACATGCACACCCCCTCCCCTCAGGCGACAGCAGAACAGGAATTGATTAGTGGCACGGCTTAAAAATAGACGACCGGTTGTCATAGCAACGCCCACAATGAGCTGTTGTCTAGTTTAATAAAGAGCAGCGTTGTGTCTGAGCGCTAGGTGGAAGGTGTGTGTGTGTGTGTGTGTGCGTATGCGTGTGTGTCGCCTTACGTGCTGTGTATTCACAGTCAGCAGGTGAAAGTGTGTGTAATTATCACACTGCGGTCCTGCTGGATGCGACTTCTTCTTCTTCTTCTTCTCCTGCGCGGAGTCAGCGCACCAATCAATTCGACCGACAACAAAACACCGCCAGCATCCTTTCTCTCGACTCCCATTGGCTCCGAATCTGCATCCCACAACCATCAAACTCCTAAGCCGCCCCACACAACCAATTACAACTCTGTTGCTATGGGCTCCATTCTGATTGGCCTCATTAGTGTCAAAAACTGGCCATATGCAAATGTTGGTCATATTCCCAGCAGCCCCGTCATCAACATCCTTTACAGCCAGGCTGTGTGAGTGTGTGTGTGTGTGTTGTTGTTGAGATGCTGCTCCAGTGTGTCAGCTGGACCAGCGAGCCGAGCCGCTGCCTCCTCTTGGCACAGGGAGGGGTTTGTTGTTCCCGGACATCTCTCCATCTTTTTTTTTTTCGAGCACTGGCTAAAGAAGCCAGATGGTAGCTGCCGCTGGTAGTTTCCTGAGACTGTTGGTATGATTAGACACGAGGAGTTTCCATCACATACACACACACACACACACACACACATACACACACACACAGAGCAGCTCCTGTCAGACTGGACAGGACATGAACCCGGCCGGGACTTTTTGTGTGAGTTTCTGCTGTTGTGTGTCACAAAGGTGCAGCATCAGTGAAAGAGTAACACAGGTGGAGATGTCCACGTGCTGTGGCGAGTCATGTGTTGTGCTGCTGTCAGTCAGGCTGTCTCTGTTTTTGTTGTTCTGCTCTGAGGGTGACGTGACAAGCTGCCCGGATACACGATGCTGAGGCTGACTGTTTTCAATAACCATATGAGTCTGAATTAATTACTGGACTCCTGATATCATGGAAACTGGTTGCCACGTAGTTTTTGGACCAGTTGTAGTTGGGTATAGTCTCCACCAGTTGCACCGGTTTGTATTTTTTTACTTAGTTTTTGCCCTCACAGAGCAGCTCAGGTGTTTGGTCTTGAAATAAAGTTTTAGTGTGAGTCTGAATTCACATACTGAACATTACAAGATGGTGCTATTTCTCATAATTCAATAAACAATACAGGACTCCACCATCGTGCAGGTTAAAATTCTACTCCAGTGTCCCAGTCAGAGCTCTGCAGAGTCGAATCATTTTCTATTTTAACCGGCGCAGCTTTTCCAACCTTTACGGCACAGAACACTCGCAGACCAATCGCGCGAGTTGTAAAATCTTCCACGTGACGCCACACAGCCAATCAAATCCAAACGTATTCCAATAAGCACTGTGTGACTCAAGTCGGTGAGTGAGACGCACACACAGGGGAGACGAGACGGTGAAATGAGTGAGTCAGAGAAAAGTAATTTCACATGGCATCTCCTAAAAAGAGGAAAGTAGACGTGAAATCGGAGCTCTGGATCCAGAATGGATCGTGGCAGTTATTAAAAGCAGAAATGTGAAGCGCTACCAACGTTACAAGAGAAAACACAGAACAGCTTCTGAGCAAACATATCCACTCAAATCTGAACAGAGGGTACAGAAAGTAAATCTCAGATCCACAAATGATCAAATGTTCCCTTCAATATAGCTGAAATATTAATGAATTGTACTTTATTTAGTTATTTGACAGTCAGTTTTAACTACATACAGATGTTGATACACCGACCTACGATATATTTATGGCACTGATGTACAAGATCACAGAATAACAGTGGTAGAAGTAAAATAGCAATCCCACAATAACGACACTCTTTTCCTAAAAAGTATCATCAAGAAAATGTATGTGAAGTACTTTCTATGTGGCCAAAATGGGCACATTACACAGTATAAAATAATATATTATAGTATTGTATTATAATTATTGATGCAGTCACATTTAAGATGCATTTTATTGTCCAAGCTGGCTGCAGTACAGTGAATTTTATGTATTTTTTTATATTGTTGGGTGGCTTAATTGGCGATATAACAATGCATTTTATTTTGTACACTCATTATTTTCTATGTTTTAAGTCTGCATCATCTGCACAGAAAGTTAGTGCACCAGTGCTACCAGTGCAGAAATGTTAGTCTGCAGTCTGCAGCCTGCAGCGTGGCTCATGTATTCAGTCACCGTGCATACTGATGCAGATGAAACATGTCTGGGGGGGCGTCCCTGTATGAATAGTTTGATGTAGAGCCGTGTACCATTTCATTGTTGATCACTATCGAATCACACCAGAGCATTGCTACAGTGTGTTCTCCACTTCTTATACACAAACCTCTAATAATAATTCAACGCTGTATTAAAGAGTTAAAAGAATCCCACAGCTACAAACATTTTGAGCCTTTTAGTCATGATTTTACAGTTTCCTGTCCAGAACACTGTGTACCACGATCAATGCTCCCAGCAGGACACGACTACGTATTGTTACATGCATGTATTTGTATGGGTGTACGTGTTTAGATACTGTATATATGCATTCAGATGAAATCACATCTGTAGATCTTTAACAATGAACCACCCACCCACACACACCGCACAGTTATGTGTTTTAAAATACAAAAATTGAATTAATATTGTAACTAAAACAGATAATTAATGCTCCCAGCTAAAGTTCTGGCCAGAACTGAGGGGGAGGTCTCATTTATAGCCTTTCTCCTGTAGGAGATGTGTGCGTGTCGTGGGTCTGCTCAGCCTGGTTCTACCTACATTTGGCCTGTCAGCTTCAAGAGTCCAGTAGTCTGTTGCCATGTGTAATTAAATTAAAAAAAAGGGGATGTGATAGCCTCAAGGTGATGTCTTAAATTTTCTGTGGAGAGCACAGAAGTCCAGGACTCACGTGGAATATCTACTCGACTACTCATTGACTCTGTTACCTGTCTTTGGTGTCGCTGTAGAGCGCAGGTGTCGCCGTCTCTGTACAGCGACTTCCTGTGTCACAGATTGAGTGATTCACTTGCCTCTCTCGGAGTTGGACGGCAAAGTTTGACGGCACCTGCTTCGTTCTTGGCCGATTAGCTGCTCGCTGTATTATTTACGATGACAGACGTTAGCTCAGGGTTAAAAAAACGTCCAACGTGTTTTTACACGCAGTGTGAGTCTTCTCCAGTTTGTGCGTCCCAGTTCATTTAGTCCAAAATGTGCCCACATGTCCGCTTTCTAAATGCTCTCTGCCTCCGTCTATCACATCTCCCAACATATTAAAGTGACGGTTACCCGAAGAGGTTCCGTTAGCCTAGCCTTCACCCGCAATTCAATGCAAGAGAGTGGTGTTGCAACGTAACATTACGTTTTTATCGTCCAGCCGAGGCCAGAAAATCAACAGACAATCAGCATTTGTCGGTTATAATTTTTTTGTCAGCTGCAAACTCACGATTATGTTCTGCAGTGATGCAGAATCTTCTGCGTCACGAGGTATCTTAGTATCAAGAACTTTTCACACCTTGAGTACCGTGTACGGTGGCAGTTTGGCACAAAATACACGAACAGTGAACAGCCCCCAGTGTGTGCACGACCACCAATGACGGTATAAAGAATGGGGAAGAATTCATCCTCAGTACAATTAACTATAAAGGCCACAACAGTTTTTTGTACCAGGCTGTAAACGTGTTTATTTCTGCTGTGAAGTTGGACATTTTAACGTGGGGGCTTATGGAGACTGACTTCTTCTGTAGCCAGCCTCAAGTGGCCGTTCGAGGAACTGCAGTTTTTGGCATCTGCGTTTCCCAGCCACAGAGGTTGCCGCTTGGTACCATGTACCGTGACGGTTCAGCACAAATACACGAACAGTTGCAGCCCCAGGGTGTGCGAGTCCTCCAGGTCTGTGACCGGAGCGTCTCCTTTGCAGTTCTTTTCTCCCGCTGTGCTATGTTTACCCGCCAAGTCTAATACTGCTGGAGCAGTTTGCATCTCTTAAACATGAAATTCACTTGTCAGTGTATATAAATGCCTCAATTTAATGTTTCCAACTTTATCTGCAGTGTTTCAATGCAGCAGACAACTGTGCGTTGACCAGCAGTCGCTGCTGAGCTGCAGATGAAAGCATCATTTGACAATCACAGCATCTACAGACAAAATGAACAAACACAGGTTAATGGCGTCAGCTGCGCTGTGAAATCGGCTCTGCCGACATTTAAAATGAGTGATTACAGACAAAGTTGTAACACTCAACAGAGCCGAACCCCATCTGCTGAACGAGCTGCCGCATCCGTGCTGTAAAACGTGAAAAACGTCTCCGCAACAACCGCTAAACACTCCAATAAACGCGGACATGCTGTGAACGCTCGGCGCGATGAGACTCGTGAGCGCAGGGCTTCCTGCTGTTCACCCGGTGTGACCTCAGCACAAAGCCCGGGCCGTACACACAGCCTAAAGCTCAGCACTGCCACAATTAACATGACCTACATGCCAGCGGTAAGAACTGCTGATGGCTGCCTGTTCTATATGATCCTGACTGCAGGCATCACGCAACTTAGTGCAGAGCATCTCGCTGGGATTGTCCACGGCAGCCATTTTGTTCCCAAACTTTACAGTAAACCTCTGTTGTCTGTTGAGCAGTCACACTGTCTGATTGTACCGATGCAGAGGAGGTGAAGGTGCAGCCTCCTCTTTGTGTATATCTTCTTCTTTTAACTGTTCATTTGGAAATATTCTGTGTAATCGCTGTATACAGTTATGGTATATATATTTATAGCACTAAGGCTCGGTTGAAGCTGACATCAGTGTTAAGACGATGCCCGAGTTTCTGCACTAATATTCAAGGCAAAATGAGTCAACCCTGATTCCCACGGCGCCTCCACAAACCCCAGTTTCACTGTGCAGCGAGGGAATACGCAGCACTAAAGCAACACCGACAACGGCAGACTTTATTACCTGATCTTGAGGTCCTTCCCCTGAACGGGGTCGAGCTTTTAGACTGTGCTTACATGTTGCTTGTTCCTAAATTAATTCGTTTAATCAAATAAACCTGGAGCCGTGTAATCTTTCGGTGCAGAACATTTTACACAATGCACAAGGGGAGGGTGGAAGGATGGGTGGTGGTGGTGGTGGGGGGTAAATAGGGGCCCAGCAGCAGCTCATTTTTGCCTCACGGTCCCCAAGGACACCAAAAACAATACCCTTATCTACATTAGTTTGGGAAGCATGATTTAAAGTCTGTGTAAAGTAAATAAGTTTGTCAGACCAAAGAAGAAAGTGTTATTAACCACCCAGCCAAATTTGAATGATTAAAAATATCGACATGTTTATAAAATTAGGGTGAAAATGACATGACTATCTTTGAAACACTCTGCTCAAGATGAATTTATCTCTATCTCTCTGCTCAGTGTGGCCTCAGCGTGTCATCGAGCCACCCTTTAAGGACCGCCCACAAAATCCTGGACTGAAAACTGGTGAAAAACTGTTTTAACCTCTAACTCCACGTTTCAAAGAAATCTCAAATTTGCCTTTACACGGATTTTAACTCTCCAAAAATCATCAGCGCTGTTAAAGAAGTGCCAAAATGAAATCTAGTCTGAAGCTAGAAAAGTTTTCTGATTGTGATCAGGACATATCTGATCAAAGAAGAAGAACCACAACCTCAGTATACATTTGACACTTTTCAGTACAGTGATAGTGAAACTGGCTGGTTTGATACACACACGTGTTGATACACAAGACATCAGTGTACTGTATCGTTTATACTGAACTGTTTCCCATGCTTGTTTTCTGAGACGTGTCACCGCTTTTTTTTCCATCTCCCTTTCTGTTCTGTTTTACTGTCGTGAACGTGCTCATAGCAAGAGCTGAGCGACAGCAACTTTTCTGACACTAGTTAGAGGATTAGTTTATTAATCTATTAGCGGCTCCTCAGCAACATTTAATCTGTGGTAGTAAACTGAATATATTTAGGCTTTAGACCTTGATTTGTGTCAAATCGCATGCTGGGAAATCGTCATTTCACTATTTCCTGTATCAGAGATGATCTTTGGTATCAGCGCTGATATCTTTTCACATTTTAAGGGGAACTCCACCTGGTTTGACACGAGGATCCGCTGTGTTGTTGTCATGACTAGTTAGATAGAAAGCCTGCAGAGGGTCTGAGAAAAGATGCCTTTAGTTGCATTGTGGGAAATGTAGGGTCCAGTGTTTTTGGAGTTTGACCAATACCATACTATGGGATAAAAGTTAGGATAGTTCAGCCTCTGCTGCACTGATTTAAAACATCCATTTTTAAATCTCTCTCAGGTCATTTCCCCGACTTTATGAACTGGGTGACCACAGCCTTTCTGATAATGATATAATAATAATGCCCAAGAGGGCGGGTCTTGGCTGATATGAGCCAGTGAGAGCAGAGATATGGCCGTTTGAGAGCGGCGTGCTGCAGATGAATGAGAGGAAAAGCTTGACAATGAATGACCCTCAGACCTCCCAGATGTAATTTTGATTTAGTTTTAGTCTCCATCTTCATGGTCAACCTAAATCAACCGAAGCCAGCGTGGAGTTTGACATGGAGTGACGACAGAAGGGTTCATTGTGGGTTCAGATAAGGCCGGCGTCATTTTCCCGGAGGCAACTCTGTTTGGCCTTGAGCGCTGTCATTCATTTGAGAGCTCAACGCAGGGTAGCCCAGCAAAGCAGGTTGCCACCAATCGTATAACAGTTGCCCCAAGACAACTACCGGAGAGGCGAAGTCCTGTCTGTCAGTAAGTGTTTTGATAAGCCTTGAAATGCATTCATCTGTTACTCGTACTCAGCCTCCGTAATCACATTTGATTGTCTCACCGGCACCTTAAACATCGCGCCCCCCACCCACGCGAGCTTTGTAACTGGTACAGCAACCAGGCGTGGTGGTGATCGAAGCCCCTCCACCTAAAATGATTTTACATTTCCTACCTGTGCCCCGACGACGGCACTCGTCACAAAGGAAAACAAAAAAAAATCCAGTGTCTGATTAAAGAGGTGCACGATATTGATTTTTGGGTTCGGGGTTCCTGCCAGTTTTTTGTGCCGCCATTTTGCACCCATCACCACCATTTTGACGACGGGATTAATGGCACAAACGGAGGCGGTTGGTGATTCGCAGCGCCGGATCAGTAGTTTAGCACATTTTTTTTTTTTGTCTTCGGGTAGAGATGGGAAGTCATGGCTGACACATCTGGCTCCTGCACCTCAGCGATAAGCCCCCCCCCCCCACCACCACCACCACCACCACCACCTCCCCGACATCCACCAATGAATCAAACAGTTGAAAAATGAAACAGAACGCTTCCCCCGGTCGTGTGTGTGTTTTTTTTTGTTTTGTTTTTTTAAGTCCAGGAGAAGGAGATGGAGCTGGAGGTAGTAGTAGTAGTGGTGGAGGAGAGACAGAAGGCGGTCCGGGGAGGAGTGGAGTTGCATCAGCCAAATGAATTGTCATGATGCAGATCATGCGTGAAATGAGCAGCAGATTCCTCAGTGCATTTGCAAATGGCCTTATTACCATTACACTCAGTCAGCTGACAATGAGGCCCCCCCCCCCCTGTTTTGGCGAGCTGTGTTTAACCTGGTGTTGAGCCACACACCAGGACACACCAGGACAGGACAGGGCAGAGGAGAGGAGTAGGGCAGGGGAGGGTGGGCACGCGACAGTGGACTTTAAAGGTGCCAGCGGTGACGCAAAAAGGCCCCGCTGGTTTGAATTCTTGAGGAGGACATTTTAGCAGCAGCCATCTGATCGACAGCTCTGTGCATAAAGAACATGGTGTGTGTGTGTGTATGTGTGTGTGTGTGTATGTTGGGGGGATGGGAGGAGGGAATTAAGAGTTGGCATTATGTCAGGAGAGAACTGCCATCTCTGCCTCTAGACCTGCACACACACACACACACACACACACACAGCCTACACACAAAGAGCGAGGATAGCGCAAGTTGAAGGAAAAAAAAAAAATCCCTGCGCTCGCAGTGTATCTTGGCTGTGTCACTCCTTTATTACCCCCCATACACACACACACACACACACACGCACATGCCTACACAGACTCCATATGCACTCCTGATTGGTTGGTGTAATATGAACAAATGAAGCCCTCAGCTCTGGCTACATTTAAGGGGCCCCTGAAAGTAAGCATGTGTTTATTTTTACAGTGTACGGGGGTTGGGGGGGGGGTGAGGAAAAAGACGTAGGGTTTGAGGAATTGGGGGAGGGTAGAGAGGAGCAGGGAGGGGTTTCTTTGTGGTACTGTACAGCTGGAGCAGGAGCAGGAGACGGGGGTTACAAAAATGCCTGCCTTCTGCTGGAATGCTGCGCCGTGCGTGGATGTCGGGACGGCGTCTATCTGCTGACGACTTCCTCCTGAGCTGAGTGTCTGATTTTTGATGAGGACCTGTCCTACCTGTCCAACTTTGTCTCGGGCTTTAAGTAGAAGTGTGGTTTTGGCTCTAGGTGGAGCTACGTTCGCCCTTTATCAACCTCCACCCTCTCCTCCTTACTACCTCTCTCCCTCTCTCTCTCTCGCCATGTCTCTTTCTTTTTTTCCTTTATTGCATTGGCCTGGCAGAGTGCCCAAAGCAAGCAAGCAAAGAGGGGTGGGGTGGGTGGGAGGTAGTGGGAGGGATTATGGGAGGTGGCAGCGACGATAGTGTTGGTGGTGGTGGTGTTGGTGAGAGGGGGGGATGTGGTTGAGGAGAAAGAGGGAGAAAGAGCGTGTGGCTTGTGTAGCAGCTGACTGAAACAGTCATTATATTATGTAAAGGCAGGCGGCGGCGGCGGCGGCAGTGGCCGGGAGGGAGGAGGAGGGAGGGAGGGAGGGAGGGTGGATAGAGGGGAAGGGTGTGGGGTGCCAGTTACTGACGCGCAGCACAAGGCCAACCGTGATTGGCTCATCAGCGCCATTCTCAGCGGTGCTCTCTGGCTCATTAAAGGTGGAGGCTCGGCCGAGAGGTTGCAGGGAGCCGCTTGTGTTTTTCTCTCAGCAAATGGAGGCGACAAGCAGGTTCTGCAGCTGCGTCACAAATTAATTAGAGAAGAAGAAGAAGAAGAAGGAGAAGTGGCGGGGAGGGCCGCGCTGTGCGATCATTAAGACTCCTCCCTGTATTAAAGAGGCTGCTGTAGATGTGAGGAGGATAACAGAGACGTTAGAGGAGGACAGAATGAACAGATTAGAGCGGTGGCAGCCACGGCACCATGATACAATAGATGAGGGGAAACGATAGAACGACACCAGCAGGAATAATCTGCTAATAGGAAGCTGATTAAGTGATAACAGGGCCAATTAAATCTCCGCTTGAATTACAGTCTCTGACACTCCGGCGTTACATGACTTTATTTTTATTTTATTTTTTTTTGCCAAATTCGGTGTCGGCCCAGGTGTTTGTTAATGCCGCGCCGCAGCGCTGGAAATGAAAGCATCCATTTGCATGTTGTCGTCTGGCCACACACACACACACACACACACACACACACACACACACAAGCGATGTACCGTCTGTCATGATGGAGGAGGAGAAGCTTGCAGATTTAGTCGTTCACACCTAAAAAAAAAAAAAAAACGACTGATCACACAGCATCGTTTACAGTCAAACATGTCGGACAGAAAACGCGGAGGACGGTACCAATCACGCCAACTAAAACAAATCGATAATGTTGATTTCATGAAGTATGGAAATAAATGGAAACCTGAGATTTTCACAGTAGTCTGCAGTCACATTGATCGATCATAACTTGTAGAAAACAAGCTATAACGCGCCAAATCGCCGGTACGAAAGTGGTGTGTTTTAACTCTGTAGAACCATTTAAAAACTGGTTCAGATTGTGACCATTGAAATGTGAATTTCTGTTTAGGTGCTCAGGAAACATGTCGGACAGAAAACACAGAGGACGGGACACGTTCTGGTACGAATCACATCCATTAAAACAATTCAATAATGTTGATTTCATGAAGTAAACCTGAGATTTTCACAGTAGTCTGCAGTCATATTGATAGATCATGATTTGTAGGAAACAGGCTCAAATGTGTGTTTTGTCCTTAAAAAACATAAAAAACTGCTTCAGATTGTTATCCTTGAAATGTGAATGTGTGTTTAGGTGCTCAGCAAATCATCTGCCTCTTTCTTGCTATAAAGTTTGAACCCAGTTGGGGTAACGGTACCCAGTCGCCACCTTCTTTGTTCTTGAGCAGCGTTCAGCCCGATGACAGTATAAAGAATGGGACAGAGCTTGAGTGACGTCACCCGTAGGTTTCCGAAGCGCTGCTTTGAAGCCGAAATATGCGCCTCTCGGTTAATCTAAATATCGGCGAACCTGAAGCAGGCCGAATGACGCCTCGGTGCTCGAACAGGCCGTCTGTAACGGCGCTTACCTGTCAATCAAGCATTTGGGCATTTTAATATGGGCGCTTACGGCGACTGACTCATTTCTGCAGCATTACAATTTTTAGCACTTGGCAATTGGCTTAATTTCCCAGCACTGGAGGATGCCGCTTGGTTCAATCCGACCACCAGTGCAATGAGCACAGCTTCCAAGGCGCATGAATTGGTACATAAACTAGGCGTCTGTGGCTCGGGAGGTAGAGCGTGTCCGTCCAGTGATGGTGGTTCGATCCACAGCTCTTCCAGTCCGCATGGCACCTTGCATGGAAGCCAATGATTGGGTGAATGAGATACGTAGTGTAGAAGCGTCTTGAGTGGTCCGAAGACTAGAAAGACTCTTTAAAAGTACAGTCCATTTACTTTACTAACTGTTTGTTATCCTAAATCCACTGAGGCCAACATGTACTGTTGGACATCCTTTGTATCTCCACATTTTATCGTGTTGGGGTCGACATGCCACATCCAAAAGTTGTGATTTTTATGTTTTATTCGTTTCTTACTCACGCCAGAACAATTTGCTGCGTAGACACATTAACAGCGGGGGAGATTCCTGTGGTCGCAACTCTTTCAACAATGAGTGAAAATTCGAAACTTTGAAAAATATAAAAAGGTTGTATTTATTGCACAGTTGTTCTGTTGGATTGCACTTTATTGCACAGAGTTTCCTGCAGCGTAGATCAATTTCAGAAAAAACTGTTTTAGATTTAATGTTGCACAAAACGGCGTTAGTAACTGTAGAAGCCACCCATCAGGACTCATGAAGGACTGCGAGTCCAGATGAGACTGTAGGCTACGTCCAGTGGTCAACAACATCTGCAGCGAGACTTTAGAGAGTTATAGATTTGAAGCCGGGGCCTGCAGGAAGTCTACAGTGACTGTTTCTGCTTTGTCATTTCCTCGACCAGCTCGCGCTCCGCTGCAGCTTCTCGATTGGTCCGTTGCTCCTACAGCCCCCCGTGCTATAGCCAAGTCACGTGACTGATCTAATGTGCTCAGAAGACATGTTGTCGCCCTTATAAAAGTCTTCCCTCCCACACACACACACACACACACACACATGCATGCATGCACGCACAGAGGCATCAAACATTTCTCAGATGTATTTGTCACCATCAAGTACAGAGATCCAGGCTATTCTTAGCCCGCTGTGTTTAACCCACTTCCATCTGAATGAGCTTACCATCAGCTGCTCATATTGTCTGATTATTTATTTATCCCCGCTGCATCCCCGGCTGCATTTCACTGCACTAACTCTCAGGTCACCGGGGTTACATCAGTTAGTTATTTAAGGCTTTTATTTGGCTTGGGTGCCCAATATGGAACGCCCCCCGCTGTGCCCCTTTGCACATTGTTTGCTTTCTTTTGCTGTGCCAGCAGTTGGATTTCACAATGAGCGGGATGTTTCAGCAAGAATGGATTTCATGGTTTCTAGAGGATGAGTCTGAAGGATTTTGGTGACCCCGTGACAATCTAGTACCACCTCAGGTGGGGCTGTAGTTAGTTTGGACTAGGCTCGACCTCCGTATGGTCATTTGTCGTGTGCCTCTGGTTCCTACTTTTATTTATGTGTGTATTTACATGGAGAAGTGTATTTGTGTCTCTGCTAACCCTTCTGTCCACTCCTTTCTCCTCCCCAGGATGGAGCGGATGTCTGAGGAGGCGCTGAGGCTCAACCTGCTGAAGCGAGGCCTGGAGTCACCCAGCGAGCGAGAGGAGGCGTTGGCCAAGCGCCTCAAAATGGAGGGCCACGAGGCCATGGAGCGCCTCAAGATGCTGGCGCTACTTAAACGCAAGGACCTTGCTGACCTAGCGGCCCTGGAGGTGGCTGGGCCACTCGGAGACGGGAAGGGACCCGGAGCGAGCAGCCTCCACCACCAGAGCCTAATGGGCGCTGCTTACGAGGAGAAGCTGAACGGGAGTTTGAGGCTGGGCGGCCACGGCGGCCACGTTGGACCCAGTAAGAACGGGAAGGAGAACATGCTGGATGAGCCCGTGGATATGAGTGCAGGGAGAAGATGGTGAGAGTAACGAATTTAGCTAAAATTCCTGATATTATATGAAGGTAATTTGTCATTTGAGGATATTTTGTCCTTCGAAAGTTTGCCGTCTTTGTCTAAAACTTTCTACAACCACCACCGGGTGGTTGTTAATATTCCTGAAAGATACCAAACCATTTTATCATCACAGCAGAATAAATTAACAAGCTATTGTCTCATCAAAACTGCAGAAAATACTGTGTATTTTCTATAAAGCAAGAGGCGTCCAACATTGCGCCTCAAAGTGCTAACGGTCTGCAGGCTTTTATTCCAATAGATCTTTTTCCCAGCAGGCATTTGGGCTTGTCATAGTAGGAAAGAAAGGACAGGTGTTAGTAATAACATTAACAATGGCTCCGTTCTATTCAAGTGTCCCAGTAAGCCATGACAGTGTGACGGTGAGCCAGCTTGAACAATGGCAGCACCCCTGAAAGTGAATTCAGCCATCACTCATTTGATTATTTCCACCTGTGCATCTCCTGCTGTCTCATGTCAACATGTGTTCTCTGTGAATCGGCTGCTGGAGGTGATCAATAGGCCCAGAGTCCAGTCTACCTGAAAGAGTGCTAACCAGTGGGTGGAGCGTTCGGTCAGAGTGAAAACCCGCAGGCTGCTGCTCTCGGTGACTCATGGTTGTCATAAAAGCACACCAGGGCCTGTTTTTATGAGGCAGAATGTTTTTTACATTTCAAAGTTTCTCAAATGGAGCTTCAAATGTCGTCATATTTTATGACATCAACGAACCACAAATATCCTCCAACAGAATCCTCAATTTGAATACAGTGAAATGATCAACATAAAGGCAGAACGAGGACGATTTGTTGGTTATAAACGCGGCATTCAAAGGGAGAGCAGCGGTGGTTAAGCGAGCTAGAGAGCGAATGAAGAGAAGGAGCGGCGTTAGGGCCAAATTCCCCCTGACGCGCCGCGTTCCGTGTGTGCCGCGGTCGATTTTAGCTGCGTTGCACCCAATGTTTCAAACCCCAAACCCGTTCAGAAGCGGGGTGTCTGGTCTGGTTGGCCGAGAATACATGACTGCTCGATTTTTGACAGACAAATCTGCACAGAGCAGCTCGAGCTGGCCGGAAGTCAGACTCCGATTCAGAGAATCCTTTTGATTTTCAAAATAAAACGCCCCGTGCAAACTTCCAATCGTACTACATAGCATATTTACATATTTAGAAGCACATAAACCAGAAAAATTACCAAATCTGAGCAAGTTAACAAAGTCTAGTGGACAAAGCCATCTAAAAGGCTCCTGGCGGGGTTTGAAGTCGCATGGAGAACGTACCAAATATGCTCTTAAGCACAAATCAACACTTCCTCACCACCGCGCAGCCCCCGCGAGAAGGTCCCGCATCGTCGGATTTTTGTGTGAATGCAGCCAAACTTCAGCCTGGCTGCTGTGCCTCTCTGCTCTGCATAGAGTGTGTGTCGCTCAGCCCCACCCTCAGTCAAACAGACACCACAGATCTGCAGCTCTTTACATCCATGACACAGACGGAGATGTAGTGAAATATCCTCTTTTCATAGAGAGTATAGAGCAGCATTCAAATGCCAGCGTTAATAAAAAGAAGCTGGTACAGCCTTAGTAATTAGTTACAATTAGTACTTTGACCCGCTGTCTTTGTGTAGCGTTGAAAGATTTGGGGAGCAGATCTAAAATATTAAAGGAAATCACTCCGGCACCAAACATTTACCACATAATTACAGTTTAATCCTGTTTCTAAATGAAAAAACATCAATAGAAAACTTCAAAGTCAGCTCAGCATTAACAATAAATTAGCATTAATAAAGACAAAATGCGAAGTTAAGTAGCATGTGACTGGACTGTGTTTACAGCTCGACTCTGAGCTCGAATTAGCGTCAAAGACAGGGCGAGCTATTGCACCGCACTGAATCATGTTCGCTTGTCCTCCAGCTGTTGGTCAGCTGATGACAAGCTGCTCAGTGGCTGTCTGAAAACGACGTGTTGCAATGAGTGAGATTGTTTATAATGATACTCCCTCGACAAACCCATCTTTGGACACGCACAGAGCTTATTAACCAAACAACAGCCCAGAGTTTCACTTTGGCCAATCCGCACATTAATTGGCTACAAATCGTTAGGTTTGCCGGTGGCACTTCTCTCTTCTCAGCCGGTGAGGACTGCAGGCTAAACCTTTTCACCTCGCACAACTTGGTAAGACCACGGGCTATAATCAATATCACAACTCTGCGGTTTGATAATTGCACTCTTTGAAATAAAAAACGAGAGCTTCATCCCTAATTTTATCCCTTGTTACTGTTTCTTTGAAAACCTGATCTATAATGTAGAGTTCTGTTGTCAGAGCCTATGATAGTAGAAGAAGAAGAATCTGTGTTTTTAAAGTCCGCTGTGTAACATTTAGTGGGCTATATTTCCAAAATATGGAATATAATATTCATAATTATGTTTTCTTTAGTGAAGTGAGGGGTATTCAGTCAGTAGATTCATGTCATTTCATTCCGCTGTCGGACACATCAAAAACAGCAGCTTCAGAAAGTGTTCACTTTTGCACAATTAATTGCGTTAATCGTTTAATTTATCATAAATCCATAAATGCAAACGTCAAGCATCCCAGAGGCTTCGCTTTGGCACTCCACATGGAGCTCAGGTGCGTCTCCACCTGTGGCAAATTGAGTAGATTAGACATGATTTAGAAAGAACACATCTGCGTATGTAAATTCCCACAACTCACAGTGCTCGTGACACCAAAAAGCCTCTCTGTAGACCTCCTCGATCGAGCTGTGTGAGGGTATAAGCTTTGACTTTTCCCAGGAGAACAGTGTCTGGAACCACCTTCCTGTAGCTGGACACCCCCCAAAACTCACTAACCTGGCAAGAAGGGGCTCCTCAGTCAGGGAGCTGAGTGGTCACTGTAACAGAGTCTCATGAGTCGTCCAGAAATGGAAGAACCAGCAGGATGGACAGTCAGTCTGG
The DNA here is from genome assembly GCA_946959425.1 of Argyrosomus regius. NCBI lineage: Eukaryota > Metazoa > Chordata > Actinopteri > Sciaenidae > Argyrosomus > Argyrosomus regius. The sequence continues at coordinate 6,422,492 of OX336899.1, read as the reverse complement.
TCTCTGAGGTAGAGCGGGTCAAACAAGTCACTCCTGAGTAAAAGACACCTGACAGGAGACATCTGTGGAGAGACCTGAAGATGGCCGACCCCATCCAGTCTGAGTCTGAGAGGATACACCAGGAAGAACAGGAGAAACTGGCCAAAGTCTGTACATCAAGACTGAAAGGGGTCTTTCTTTAATGTTTCCACTGAAAGACTCCATGTTTTTTATGGCTGCACCACTCCATCAGATGGAAATCTTTCCAGATATCTGATGCATCATGATCCAAACCAAAAGTTAACGTGTGAAGTTAGACATTTTGTTTTAAATTTAAAAATCACAATTAAGTTGTGCACTCCCACAATTAACCATACATGTTCAATGGAGAAGCTTTCATGAATATAGATGTACATATTGTTCCTGTGGAGAGCAGCAAAGATGTTACAAACAAAACAGCACAGGCTGGTGGTGTGTGTGTAGAAACACACCATATGTAGATGAAAACCCAAACCACAGCTGCATCCAGGTGATTCTCTCATTTATACAGTCGGTGTGTGTGTGTGTGTGCATGTGGTGAAGAGATGAACGCAGTGTGTGTGTGTGCTGCTGCAGCATCTCCACTGCGCTCCGTCATGTGTTCACTGAAGCCGCCCTGCACAAAGACGATTTTTAAAACTAATCAGCGGAATATGCTCGGCATTATAAGATTTAGATGGAGATCTACCTGCGCTCTGTTCTCTGTTTCTATGAAGAAATGTCACGCAGTCTCTGACGAGTACAATCCCATCATTTAGGCGATGTGGTTAATATCGGCCAAAGGCGAGCCAGGAGCTGCCACATGACACACCGTGGCAATCTTTGTTAGCATTTCAGCGCTACTTGGCATTGCGTACGCATCTTTCAAGCCCCGTCTGTGCATACAATGAAAACTAAAATGTAAAGAAAGGTTTAGAATAGTGAAAATAAATGTGAAAGCCACCCTGACAGCCCTGCCTGTGGCCCGTAGAAGCCACGGTGCTCCACATATCCAACTCTGCCCAACAAACATCTGAATAAAGCTTCGTGTCCAAACTAAGGTGTGAGAAACTGGCAAATCTAATGATGCACATGCATGTTCCAAAGGTTGACGGTATGTTTTTGTCTTTTCCACGAAGTGAGGCGGACCATGACAGACGAACTCCGTCTCCGGACGTCATCATCCTGTCAGACAACGAGGCGTCCAGTCCCAGAACGACTCCTCGCCCCGAGGAGCGCCTGCACCAGGCCAACCTGGACATGTTCAAGGTAAAAGGACCTACCTGCGTAACACGTCGGAGTCACGGCTGTCGACCTTAACGTCTCTGTAGCGCTGGATTAATCAACATAATGAGTGCATTAATTGAGACATTAAAGATGTAGAGCGCGCACGACAGGGGCCTCCCCGTGTAGAGCTATCTGTGGCACATCACATGGAAAATCACAAATGATTATAAAGTAGATAGGAGGCAATCTAACCTGTAAATAAACACACCACACACACACACACACACACAGACCAGACTGCAGCCTTCTTTAACTCCTTTTATTTAAATGTGTGTTTAGGCAGGCTACTTAGCTCAAAGGTGTGTAATAAGTTTCCTTAAATTTGCCATCTGGATACCATGTGTCACTGTGATTTTGTGTGTGTGTGTATACATATATATGTATATATCTATATATGTGTGTGTGTGTGTGTGTGTGTGTGTTCCAGGGTAAGACAGGAGAGGAGAGGCAGCAGATGATCAAAGCTCTGAGAGAGGAGCTGCGTCTGGAGGAGGCTCGCCTGGTGCTGCTCAAGAAGCTCCGACAGAGTCAGATGCAGAAGGAGAACGTGGTGCAGAAGGTCAGTGCTGCTGATAACACACACACACACACACACACACACACACACACACAGACTGGTTACACTGCTGGACACTGTGTTGCATCAGTAAAGTTCAGTCTGTCTGCTGCTGGAAAATACTTCTACTCCAGTACTGTACTTAAGTATAATGTTGAAGTGCTTTAACTTTTACTCGAGTATTTCTATTGACTAACTTTGTCTGACAGCTGCAGTCACTGCTCAGATTATTAATACAAAATATAATCAACTCATAAATCAGGATGTATGTTTATAGATTAAGCTACCCAGCAGTATATAACGTATCACCCGGACGATTATGGATTGTTGTGGTTATTGTGACCAAGATGCTGTGTGTCCTCTTCTCTTCTGACATGATATAGATCGATCTAACAAGCTCATATCAGCATATATACATACAGTATATCAGCCTGGCTTCACCTTTTTACCTTTTACCTCTCACTACCACCATCATGACAGAAGTTATAATACAGCAGTGGAGTCCGACCCTGTTCAGTGACAGACAGTTCACACAGGAGCCAGGTTTATTCCTAAAAAGATTATTTATATCCTGAACGGAACCGGCTCAGGAACCAGAGCTAATTTAGTGGAAAAGTTGTGCTCCTCATCCACACTTCTCTTTCTAATAGTTCCTGTTTGGAGCCAAGATAGCAGTGTTTTTAAACGTTTACCTCCCCCTTCTTCCACTGCTGGGAATAATTCATATAAACCATAAACATGCCTGTTGTTGTATGTTGAAGCCTCCGTACAACACATCACACTCAGCTTAGAGTTTCATATCTTTGATTGTGTTTCTGAGCCTCAGCTGGTTTCCTTCGTTTGTTCAAAGTTTCATCAGGAGTCTCGCCCTCGGTGTGCTGAGTGACTCACGTCTGCTTCATCTTAATGCACATTTCTTTATACAAAGATTAAATAATACATTTTTGCCGTGTGGATGCCAACCACTGGTCTTCCAATCAACTGGACACCTACCCGGCTTTCCAGCTTTTGTTTCAAAACAAGCTCCGCAGTGCGTCTTTGATATGCACACAGACGAGACGCCCGGTGGACTTGATGCTCTGTAAGCACGGCGTGATAGTTTTAGATTGATTTTAAAAAGTTCATGATCACTATGAAGGATTAATATCAGCACTGTAATGCCCCGACCTGACAGACATGGGGTGTTAGGAAGCTGTCATAGTGGACAACTCATGTTATCCTGACCAAAAGATATATTATCTGTCTTCTTCAGTTTCAAGTTTGACGACTTCTTATACACGAGGAGGTCTGGTGGAACTGTAATGTCTGCCTATAACCTATAACCTATGTACGTCACACAAGATGTGAAAGACGGCAAGCTCTGATTGGTCAGGGTCAAACAGGATTAAGTGTTATTTAAGTCATGGCAAGCCTTTATAACTCTGATTACTTCCTCTGACCATCTCCGTCTCAAAGACTGATCCCACATCGACACGTCACGACTTTTTAAACAGTGTTTTAAACAAATATGTGATCAGTATTTAAAGTGCCAAACGTTAGTATCACCCGAGCTGTTAGTTAGGTTACACTGTTGATGTGGTGTCGATGGTCACTTGCAGGTCCCGGTGGTCCAGAACGCCGCGTCCTCTGTGCAGCCTCCTCCCATCCACAGCTCTCCTGGCCTGGGGAAGCTTCCTGTGAGGCCGGGCCTGCACAACCCAGAGCCCCAAAACCTCCGCACTGCACAGGTAACCGCTTGATTTGTACACCTGCAGAGTGAGGGTGTGAATCACTCCGACTTCTTCTTCTTCTTCTTCAAAAGAAGCGTAGAGACGGGTTCAACTCCGGTTTACACTGACTCATGACTCAGAACTGAAGTGCACAACTTTGATTACCTCGAATCTGTGTCGGTGTTTGGGTTTGTTGTTTCACTTCTCTTGGCCTTGAATCCAAATGAGTAATTTATGTGCGCGCGTGTGTGTGACCAGAATATGTTCTCAAGTAGAGGCACATTACTCAAGCAGGTTTTATTTTAAAGTCTGCCCGCTACTTCAACAACATTATTAGTCCTGAGTGACTGCGGTGGGGAAACATAGCTCGCTCTCAAATTAAAGGGTGACTCCACTCCACCGACTGACCATGACCGGTACGCTGGTCGTGCACCGCTCAGACAAACAGCCAAGTCTGAGAAAATAACTCCAGAAAACCTTCCAGGTGTGGAGTCTGAAAGGGAAGATGTTAACCCTTTGAATTGTGGGAAATGTAGTGTGGTCTAGTTTAGATTAAAGTCAGGCTATCTCAGCGTCTGCTGTACATATTTTGACTATATTTGAATAAGACCTGTCTCCTGTGAGTCTCCGTAACTTCACTGAAATGCATTTCTAAATCACCGGAGGACTTCTGTTAACGGGACAGAAAGTCCTTGTTGAAGCTCGGTTTTGGGAGAGGACTCTATTTTTGTCCGTCTCTCGACTATTTCAATTAAATTTGACTCCACTCACTCTTGGCTTGGGCTCGACCTAAAGTGGTCTTCTCGACTACAACCCTTAAATTTTGTTTGGACGAGTTCCAACAAAGAAGAGAAAAAACTAACGAAGCACAGATGCCTTTTCCAGAGGTGAACGTTATCAATCTGAAGCCTCGAAGGTCTCATCAGCTCGGTTTATTTAAAGGTCTTCCTCGGCCCTCTGTTGAATGAGGTCTGTTATGTGAGAGAGGACGGGGTTTACAGAGGATGAATGGGTTCGTAGAAGGTCCCGCTCTGATTATGAGACGGCCTCCTGCTGGAAGCCTTTGTTCTGGAATGACGTAGCCTCGCTCCTCCATTACATGTTGAGATGGTATTAAATATTCAGCAGATCTCTGTGGTTATGGATGGTTCTGCGTGTGTGTGTGTGTGTGTGTGTGTGTGTGTGTGTGTGTGCTGGATTGTCTTATCAGCTTGTTTTGTATGGATGGTGATGTTCTGCCTGGTTTGTTGTCCGTTTACTCGCCGAGCAGTTGCTGCCCTCTGCTGCCCGCACTGTGAATAATCTCCGTCCACGACACACTGACACCAGATCTGTGTGCATGAAGGGAGGAAGTCCCTCTTTAATATGGACGCTCACTAAAGCTGGCAGGCTCATACAACGTCCACCTTTCATGGAGGTTACAGTATGTTAAGTGACTCCATTATATTATTAAAAAGAGTATAGAGTATCATATATATTACAATGTTTCAAACAGACTTTTAGATCTTCTAGTTTGGGACTTAAACATGATGATCATATTATTACATGTTGCGTTACAGGTCTAGATAAATGTGGACGATTCACCCGATTCTGTTCCCTAAAATATAAAAGTCAAAATCTCTAAAAATGAATCAAATAAAAATGGATTGTTTCTCACGGTGTTTGGGGCAGACAGCCAAAATGTTACCTCTGTGTGAGAGCGAGCTTGACGCCGTCCAACGCACACATGAATTGGAAACATACAGATCATCACAAATAACCAAATATTTATGAGATATGTAGTGATGTTTTCTGCGCAAGGAAATCACGTTTATGGCTGCGTTCATCGTCGTCTCTGTGAAAATGGTGAATAAACAAGGCTGCACATACACTGTGAAAATTTAATTATTTAACTTCATACCGCTTTTTCTGTTCTTATTGATAAAAATATACAAAATATGGGAGTAATAATATTATAATACTATTTATTCAATATGTTCAGGGGAAATAATACAAGTATATGTAGCTCTGGTTAGTTTACATCCCGACACGTCAGATATGGTCTGAAAAATCTACCAAGAAGTCAAAAAGTTTTGAGTTTTGAAATGAAAAATGTGTAAACATCTTGATACTGTTACATGAGGATGATGTAGTTTTACTTCCTGAACATGAAAAAACGTTTGAACGTTGCTGGAAAATAGTTCAGTAGTGCTGTCTCGTACTGATCAGTGTAAATATCTCGGCTCCACGCTGGTTTGGCGATCACATGACATTAAAGAAGCTGTCAGCGTGTACGGCACTGCAGTGAACGGAGTTAAACACCGTGGTAATCTGGGATTACGTACTTATACACAACTGTGTCTGGCTGTGCTGCTGGTCCTCCTCCTTTTACACTGATGTAAACTTCAGGTAACTTCATAATATTCAGGTGATTTGGAGCAAAGCGCTTCTCATGTTGGTACACAGCTCCGTTCATTAACCTCCTCTTTGTTTGTTTTTTACTCTCTGTAGGGTCACACAGTCATCAGGTCAGCAGCCAATGCCAACCTGCCGCCCATGCTGATGTCCCAGCGAGTGATCGCCCCCAACCCTGCTCAGCTGCAGGGCCAGAGGGTCTCCTCCAAGCCCGGGATGTCTCGCTCCAGCTCCAGCATGGCCAATCCAGTCAGCTACCAACAGGTATGGAGTCATTACCAAGGCTGGATAACTGCTCCCGAGCTCTCTGCTGCATGATGCAGCGATGTTTGGTTCATGAATTGTGAGTTTAATTTAAAGTCAAATCAGTTCAGAGAGAGAGAGAGAGAGCAGGACATCCAGTCGAGTCACTATCTGATGCAGTGTATCCGCAGCATGCTTTACTTGTAAATCTACAGTACAGCTGTTCACTGCTGTCACACTGAGCCAAAGTGAAGCCAGGCTCTGTTCCAGAAGTAAGAAAACCTCTTTTAAAGTCACATTAAATCACTAAAACTGCAGTGGAACAACACAATTTTTCTCAGCAGTCATATGGTCACTCTGTTTGCCTAAACAGTGATGTATATTTCTGTGTTGTAGCTGCATACATTTACATTTACGTTTAGTCATTAAGCTTTTATCTAAAGCAGCTTACAAAACAAGGAAACAATCGAGGTACAGTGTGACAAGGACATGTTAGTGCAGCAATAAGTACTACTCTTATAGAAACAAGTGACAGCTGTAGAGGGGGATAGATTTATCACGTCCAGTTGTTGGTAGTGTTGGAGAGGAGGTCCTCTCAGGAAACGATGGTCAAGAAAAGGTTGGACTGTCCTGAGCGTACGGGTGGCAGAGCCAGGCGTCGTTCATTGGAGGAGCATAACGAGGTAACATGCTTGACGACTAAGTAGTCTCCAGTTCTGCACCCACCTCCGTGAATGCCTTATACAGGCATATGTTACTGCCCGACTGTTGCGCTCCTCCACCTGCTCTGCCACGCGTACACTCAGGGCAGTCCAGACTTTTCTCGTCTGTTGTTCCCCGTTGGTGGAACGTCCTACCAGATCAGGGGCGTCTCTCTCTACCTTTAAAAACCTCCCGAAGACCTCCAGCTCTTCAGAGAGGACCTCCTCTCTACCTCCACTCACTACCAACAACTGGACATGCTAAATCTCTGAACCTCCACCTTTATACATTATAGTAGTACAGTTGTCAGGACGGAGCTCCGTGGTGCTCTCTAAAGGGCTGATGCTGCTCCTGGGAGCAGCTACAAGTTGACTCTCATTTCTTTTCTCCCCACCTACAGTGCTACAGGAGAGGGAACATCTCGGTTAAATGAACAGATAAATTATTCCATATTTCTCCTGACTTGAACGCTTTGTGTGTTTTTGGTGACGGCAGCGTTCCAACCGTCAACATGTGACTTTAATCTCCCTACAGGCCAGCCAGCAGGTGGCAGCTTCCCAGCGCTCAGGCTCCAGCGCCATGTACATGAACCTTGCCCACATGCAGGCAGCGGCAGCAGCGGGAGCCGGCGGGGTGGCGGGTGGCCTGGGCGGAGCTTCGGCCGTCAGCCCGTCCACCATGTCCAGCTCGGCCAGCGGAGGAGTGAGCTCCATGGCCGACCAGGCCAGCAGCCAGGCGGCGGCCAAGCTGGCCCTGAGGAAGCAGCTGGAGAAAACCCTGCTGGAGATCCCTCCACCCAAACCCCCCGCCCCACTTCTCCACTTCCTGCCCTCTGCCGCCAACAGCGAGTTCATCTACATGGTGGGCCTGGAGGAGGTGGTGCAGAGCGTGCTCGACAGTCAGGGTAAGCGTCGCTTTTCAGAGAAAACCGACTCCAAACAACGTCACCCGGGCTTCACATGGTCTACTTGTTGTCTCCTCTGTAGGTAAACTCAGAGGGACGCTGGCCCGCATGGAGCCTTTCTTCTGCGCCCAGTGCAGAACTGACTTCACCCCCCACTGGAAGCAAGAGAAGAGTGGGCGAATCCTCTGCGAGCAGTGCATGACGTCCAATCAGAAGAAGGCTCTGAAGGCGGAGCACACCAACAGGCTGAAGAACGCCTTCGTGAAGGCCCTGCAGCAGGAGCAGGTCAGCACCACGGCGCCTCCCTTTCAGAGCTTGTCCTGCCAAACAAGTTAAAAACTGTACATGTTCTATCCATGTGAGGTTTTAAATGATGCCTTTGCCTCCCATCTTAGGAGATCGAACAGAGGCTGCAGCAGCAGGCGGCCCTCTCTCCCAGCTCGGCCCCTACAGGCCCCAACGCCTCCAAGACTGACACCATGATCCGGCATCATGCCCTCCGCCAGGTACACGTGCGTCAACTTTAATTTACTACTACATCATTGCAAACAACAAAGAAACACGTCCTAACTGAGTGTGTTTGGAGCATATCTCTGCAGTCTGTACTTGATAATTGATTAAATCCATTAGCAGCCACTGTGTAATTTGTACCACCGCGTGGCACTGACGCCGGAGTTAATTGGACGTCTGTGCTGATGTCCTCAGGCTCCCCAGCCTCAAGCCTCCCTCCAGCGAGGTCTGTCCAACTCGGCGCGAGGCGTCCTGTCCAACTTCGCCCAGGCCTCCCAGCTGTCAGTGGCCAGCAGCCTCATGGGAATGACTAGTGCCAAGCACTGTGGCAGCGGAGGCAGCAGCAGCAGTAGCAGCAACAGACTGCAGCACGACAGCCGTCGCCAGATCTACAACATCCCAGGTACGTACTGTGGTACGTACAAGCGAATCCCGTGCGCCTGATTCACCTCAGGTTCATCTGAAACTGTTGATTTAATGTTTCTGACACAATGAAATAACAACTGATGTCTTTCATGAGCTGCTTGATTGAAATACTGAAGACCCCGGGTCAAAACTATTAAATTTAACTAACTGATATGATGTGAATAAAAGCTTTGACTGGCAGAAAGTCGATGAGCGAGAGAGAAGACGCCTCACTCTGCTCTGTTAGCGCTGCAGCGATGAGTTCAATGTCGTCCTGTCATCAGGTTACTCACAGAATCAACATGAATTAGTGAGAGCTGATATGACCTGCTGCTGGAGATGTTTGAACAGTGACGGTCAGCACCGGCTAACAACGAGAAGCTGCTGCACGAGTGTTTGTAAGAAAAGAAAGGAGAGACGACAGATTCGTAAAAGTCAGTTTAGCATGCCGACCTCTCTGTGTGAGCTCACGTACACGTGAAAACACAGTAAAGACGGGATCAGATTCATAATTCTGCTTTATTGTAGCTGGTACTGATCCATTAAAGTTTGTCCAGATTGGTTCAGGTAACAATCCTTTTCCACTGTTACCACTACATGCACTGTTTTTACCTGAAACTTTCCTACTTCCAGGTTCTTCTTGCATTTAAACTGTATTTTACATTTTTCAGATTTCATCATCAAAAAGGCAAAAGTGGGACTACATTTTTAGCCGTGCTAGTATAGTAATAATAGCCATAATAAATATACTTAATAGTAACATGTAGTATGAGGGCTAAAGCCAAATTTCCACCGGGCACGACTCTGTGACGTCGTGTTGTTTCGGTTTGTTCTGCACAGACTTCAAACTCCGCCAGAAGCGTTTCAGACTTAGTTAATTTGCTCAGGTTTGGTCTTAGTGTATGTGCTTCTACCAGGAGTAAAGATGCTACAAGGTTAAGTTGTTTCCCTTTTTTACGATTGGGAGACTGCACAGGGTGTTTTATTTTGAAACTTGACAGGATTCTCTCTCCCTAGTGGAACATTGAGGTAATAGATTCATTTAAAAACATTATATTGTCAAAATATTACAAATTTCTTCGACCATCTTCTGGGCTCTGAAGCTGCTGGTGGAATCACAATCACTGGGGCTAACAGCCTGGCTCTAAAAGAAGCCTGTTTGAAATAAAGAAATGGTTAACTCTCACCGTCCTTGGACCTCACACTGTACTCTTTGTGTGTCTGTCTTCTCCTCGCAGGGTTAAATATTGCCTATCTGAACCCAGCGGCGGTTGGAGCCCACAAGAGCTCCAGCTTAGCAGACCGGCAGAGAGAGTACCTGTTGGACATGATCCCACCTCGATCCATATCGCAGTCCATCACCGGACAGAAATGAGCCCCGCCCCGCCCAGCCCAGCCCTCCTCTTCTTCTGAAGCCACCACCCCTTCCTCCCTTCCTCCCCATATCCTCCTCCTCCTCTTACCCCCATACTGAAGCACTCCCAGATCAACCAACATCCCCCCTCTCCCCGACTCCCACCCTTTCCCCCCATCGCATGCAGTGCCTGTCCGTGTGCCTACCTTAAAAACCAACCCATGAAAAACCCACCAAGTCGGACAAAGACACTAAACTGTCAGTGCATCTCAAATGTTCTTATTATAGTAAAAATCTTCTTCGTCAGCGTTGTTTAACAATTATAATTCCCATTATTATCGCTGTTGGTAGCACTATTATTATACCTGCAACTACCATTTTTGCTTCAGTTACTATTACTCATTATGCTTTTTTTTTCTTTTGTAAGTGTTTGGTCCATTTTCTTTTTTTGTTTTGTTTCTCCGCTGTCGTCTCCTTTTTACTTTGGGGAGTGACGGCGACTCATCGTAGGGCCGCTTTTAGGCCACAATCATATAGGATTTCTTTTCTCTCCTCTCCACTCGATTTTTTTTTATAAAGCTTAGACGTGACTATTGCTAGTAACAGAAGATCAACAGGGTGCATTCTGGTTGCTATGCAACATAAAGTTTTAACAACTTTGAAAAAGCTTTGTAAAAAGTGTTAGCTCGCTAACTTGAAGTAACAAAGTGGAAAATACTGATAGGAACAACAACAACAACAAAAAAAGAAACACGCGCACACACACAGACAATATTAAGTTAGTGACTGCTCTGCTTGCTCTTGAAAAGAGGATGAAGAGCCCATTCTGAGAAATGGAGGAGGAAGCAGGTGGAGGTCGGGGAGGGGGACGTGAAATCGAGAGCCCGAGAGATCAAGAACCTTCAACCTGGAGTTTCTCGTGGACGCCCGCCCGCCGCCGCCGCCGCCCTCCTGCTACCATCCGAGCTAATTAACTGGAAATGACTGACAAAAAGGCGAAGACGTGTACAAAAAGAGAATCCTATGTGATCGCAAGTTTTTTTTTTTTTGGAAAACCTTTTTTCCTTTGCTAGTCGGCTCCCGCCATCCTCCATCGAATCTTCATTTCAGACGTCAGCCCTCCTCTCTCCTGTTACACTTTCTTTTTTCTTCTTCTTCTTCTTCTTCTTTGTTTGTCTTCAAACCGTTACCAAGACGGACGTACGCGGGACATACTGTAAAGTTGTGCTAATCAGGACTGACAGACGCAGCGACGTCCCTACCTACACCTACCTTCAGCGGAACCAGCAGTCGATACGGACTCCAGCCGTGACCGACGGGAGCTCGACAAAGGCGCCGGAGGATTGGTTGTCTACAAACTTAATTCGCAAGGGGGGGAAACGATGGTCTCCCAGTTGGATTTTTTCTCTCCCCCCTCCCCCCTACCTGGTTCCATCTCATCTCACTTACCCGCTCCTCCCCTAATCCCTTCTCCACCATGCCCCTCCTCCTCCTCCTCCTCCTCTTCCTCCTCCACCCCCCTCGATACCTTTGGTTAACCAGTATGCACAGACTGAACCCTTTTTACCCAGCAGCTCCTTCTTGGCATCACGTTCTTTGAAAAAACTCACGATCTGAAGGGTCGGAGCACATTTTGTGCGTCCAAACCCGCAGATCAATTGTATCTACAAACCTAGAAATCTGGGTTCCTTTTCTTGTTATATTTGGGTTTTTAGATTGTTTTCTGATTGTCGCCCTCCTCCTCTTCCCCCACGACGAACCTCCCCTTCTTTATTTGGTTTATTTCTTTGTTTTTTTTTTGTTTTTGTTTTTTTTTTTTTGCGGCGTCTCCTGATGAAACGGTGGCGTACCTGAGAGGTATCAGCCCCCCGGAGACGATAATAATCAACATAGCTAAAAACAGAAACTATTGAAATATCTGTATGGATTATGTATAGATACCTAGCTTCAGAGGAGAGGAAAAAAAAAAAAAAAAAAGGATGTGGATTATATCTTTTATGGGAGAGAGACATGGATCAATCATTGTGTGCATGCTCTGCACACAAGTTGCCTCACTCCAGAGGAGCACTTTGCATATTTCCAATTGGAAAAACATGTTTTGTTTTGTTTTTTTTAAGAAAAAAAGAGCGAAAGGATGTTACAATTGAGAGCGGCTAAGGTCTGGATGCTTGGCCAACCAACCAACCAACCCAGAGAAGTCAGGTGGAGATGTCTTTATGAGTATTGTGGGATTGCATCAAGGTGTGTTGAATTCACGGTGTGTAATCCTGTTATTTTATACTTGCCAGTGTTGATCTCTGCAAATGTTGGACCAGCATCAGTTACAGGGTCCCGCTGACTCACGGTCTGGAGAACCCGGCAATAACTAGTCAGTTTAAGTCACCAAAGCGACCCCACCTCGTGTTTAAAAGGTCCCAAACTAGACGTCTGTGGACCTGCCACCACCCTGACCAAACCAAACGAAGGCTCGCTTAACGGTAAGACGAGAGTTTAGACCACTGGGACTAAACACCAAGCGTACTGTCGCACAACTCTCAAACAAGTAGGTCAAGTGTAGCGGCTCCCCCAATCACTCATATTGGCGGAAACCCCCCAACGTAACGTGCACTAAACAACGCGTGGCTGGTTTCCTCGGGAGTCGTGGGCTCCCGGTTTGCAGTAGCTCAGGCGTTTCAAGCAGTGTTCAGTCAGCGTGCAGTATTATTCAGAGAGCATGGCGACACAAGAGGCCGTGAAGGCAGTTTAGACTCCGAGGAGACGCACATTTCAGTCAAATGATTCGACCTTCAGCTTACAAACACGTTTCAGATGGGCTAATCCATGTCAGGAAGGTGCAGAGAGGTCAGGTTCATCGTTGACACGAGGCCGGCACTGTCACAGAGGGTTCGCAGGGGGTCAAACACACCGTCTGGCAGCCGTATTGGATTCGTTCGGTTATTGGACGACCGCAAAGTGCGTCTATCATGTTTATCTTTCAGGTTTCCGTGCAGTTCGTTGGTTATTTTTCAGTTTGAATCTGGTTACATTACACTTATCCAGTTTGTGCAGAGGTCTGTGTTCCAGTTAAAACTCTTTCGAACAGTGGCAATATTTAAAATATGTTTTAGCTTCTCACGAAGCTTCAAACACAAAGAGCACTTCACGTCAGAACTGGTTAGATTTTAATTGGAACATAAATACTCTCCGTAATTAGCTAAGCCAGCTGAATTCTGAACAAAATTTATGTCAGCTGGTGAAATTTAAACACTCAACATTTTAACATAACTGTCTTTTGTTGGGTGACTGCGTTTTCTAACTCTTCACTTTTACTGTAATTTTATAAATTTATCCTATCCTCACTGTATCTAGTAATATGGAAGCCCCAAGCGGTCAGACATTCATTCATACATTTTATTTCCTCCCTTTTCTTGTGATTATGAGTTAATTTCACTTTTTTTCTCATAAAATAAATCATCGCAGGAAACATCATTCAGTGTAGGAATGTCAGGAGAACAGGAGGACGTTGTATTGCGATGTTTTAATATACTAAACTATCCTTTTGTTTTCTCGAGATCTCAAATTAATTATGTTGTTGTCTCAGAAAACAAATATTCGTTATCTTGAGATCTCGAGAAAATTATCCCATTATCTCCAGATTTGTTATTTCAACATAATGACATAAATAACTCGTTGTCACGAGGAAACGGAGGAAGTAAAAATGTATGAATGTTTGACCGCTTCGGGCTTCTGTATATGAATACCAGTCAGTTCTCTCCAATGAAAGTCCTTGATGGAGCTCCACCACCAGGTTGAGAGATTTGTGATCAGCCTCTGCACATTGTGTTTGTTATATGTGAGTTACGTTACACTTCTACTCTCCATACGTGCACGGTGGTTTGTGTTTTTATCATTTAATCCAGCCCGGCTGTCAGATGGACGTGTTCTGGTTGAAGGAAAATCAGTTTGAGGAATCCAGACCTGCCCGTCAGCGCATCCGACGACTAACAGCCCGGCGTGTAATGTAAAGGAAAGACTTAGGCCAAGACTATGAAACTACCTAGGATTAGATTCAGAGATGTAAACTGACGTTTACACTTAAAACATCATTTTTGTTTATTATATATAAAAAAATATATAGAAAAAACATGAATCAATTTTCCCTTTTTTGGTGGAACAGTTGAAATTGGATGTAGAGATATATTTTCATGTGTTTCTAACGTCTGGGGTAAAAAAAAAATTTAAAAAAAGATTTTTACTGCCACTCACGGTTTTAATTTAAAAACGATGTTTTTTCGTCATGCATCTCCTTTTTGCTGCCAAGCCGAAGTTTAAGAAAGGTAAAGACAAAAAAAAATAAAATAAAAAAAAAAAAGCTCCTGTCTCTCTTTGCTCTTTTTGCAGATGCATCCACACACCTTTGTATTTGGACTGCAGATTCTTTTCAAAATTTCAATTTTTAGATCTAAAAAAGAAAAAGTCACTTCTTTGTTTTTTTTTGTTTTTGTTTTTCTGACGTCTCGATTGAGTTCACTTTTTTCTTTCTATTGCAGTTTTAAAAAAAAAAAAAAATTAAACAAATGTATTGACTATGAAATAAATGACACGATATTTGCTAGGTTTGAAGTAATAATGACTTATTGTACATAAGCATTTTTTCCTCCCTTGTACTGAAAAAAGAAATTAAATGGTTGTATATTGTGTAGAAAAGCAAACAAAAAGCCATGAATATTGTGAAGCTTGTCATTTCGTTTTGTGATCACTGTGTATTATTGTGTAACAAATGTGCAAAATGTTTGGGATTTCTTTTATTTTATCCCTCTCCACACCCTTCCTCCTCCTCCTCCCCCTCCTCCTCCTCCTCCTCCTCTGCTTCTTGAAGCGATCTCCCTGGATGCATTTCGCTTTGGTTTGTGGACTAGTTAGAGTTTGCAGGAAAGTGCTCACTGGTTCAGACAGACGGTCAAACAGAGACGCCTGAATATTTTATTTTGTTTGTTACAGAGTCGTTTCCTCGAGATAAAAAGCACTTTGAATGTTTCACTGTGTCTGTCGGATTACATGGATACGAGCCCTCCCGAACTGATGGATTCATCCGGTGTCGCTCTCACTTAAAGGACCGGACTGGTGTTTGTTTTTTTGCAAGTTTGCTACAAATCATGTCAAATCATGCATCATTCAGGCGCTCATTGGCTCAGTGAGACTTAAAATCTACCGGACAGGGGCGCCCTGGTAGCTCGCAAAGGCTCCAAGTCCTTGCCGCGACAACCCAGGGTTTCGACCCTGACCTCATCTCTCTTGAATTTCCTGTCATTCTTCAGCTGTCAACTTAACAATCAAGGTTCAAAAGTTTAGAATAAAATGTGCTGGACAGATGAAGGATGAAGAATGAAAAGTAGGAAGTAGCATCTCTTTGCAAAATCCATGGAGTTCACATGGAGGGGCGTCGATTCTGGAAAGAGATGCACAGATGTGTCTGAACTACATTATCTGTATGCTAGAGGGAGTAAGTGAGAGGATATTTGTAATTTTGGGGGAACCGACCTTTAAATTCGAGTGTTTTAATGAATGAGGAGATGCAAAAAAAAACACAAGAAATAAAGGAAAATATAAGTGGACAGTGAGGAATGGTCAGTTGTGTCTTCATGATTTGTAGTAAATGAGCTTGAACACAGAACGTTCTCACCGTCAGGTCGTGTCTCAGACCTGTTGGTGTAAAAATGATCAGTTTTATACAAAAGTTTGGCACTAAATTTTCCATCCATGTATGATCTTACGTCAGTGAAACTTTGGTCTAATCCTCTAAGATGTTTTGTTTTTATTTGAATCCTGAATCAGTGATCACTTTTCCTGCCGACAGCTTACGAACGCGTACGGTCCTCTAACTGTTTGGCTTTATCTTCTATTAGTTGTTGTTGCTAATGCAGGGAAACATTTTAATTGCGAAAATCAAAAAGTTTTATCCAATTTTTTTCAATTTTACCTGTAGAAGCGTTTCTTCTTTTTTCTTTTTCTTTTTTTGCATAATGTTTGACAATGTTTGAACTAAACATCTGGGGGGGAGAAGCAGAAACAGACGACGATGAAATCGACCGGAGACTAATTAAAAGTCTATTTTGTTTTGCTTACATCAATCCTGACCTTTTGCACATACTTGATATTTAACGGTCTTCAAAAAAGTAAAAGAAAATAATGCTGTTTGAATACTGCCAGTTGATTGACAATTATGCATTGATTGAAAAAATAAGCTAATTTTGGAGGAAATAACTTTGTAATATTTATCTCTTGCAAGCTATGTTTAATAAAGGTTGAAACAATTTGCTTCCATGTGTGACTTTATTCACATTTCTGCCGGCTCGTTTAAGAGCATGACGGAGGGATCCAGTGTTTTTTTTGGATACTCAGGACTAAAAGTCAGAATATCTCCACCTCTGCCGCACAGATGTAGACTCTTCTTTTGTCTCTCCCCCAAATTTATGAAAGTGAAATATGAAATCTGGTCAGTCTGTCAAGCTGTAAATATTCTATAGGCGACAGAATCAGGTTCAACGTTTATTTAGTGCTGAATAAAAGGTGACGCAGGACTCCTTTGCATGAGTATTTTCACTCGTAAGTTCACAGTTTTAAATTTTCAAAGTCCTGTGATGAAACTGCCGACTTGTCCAGGGTGTACTCTGCCTCTCATCCAATCCCAGGTGGCCTCCAATCCCCCACGACTCTGATCAGGGTAAGGGGGTTATGGATGGTTAAGGAGTAGTGTTGTAGTCAAGACCACCAAGACTTTGTGGGGTTGAGACCAAGTCAATGGATGTATGAAGAGGTGAGAGCTGAAAAAATAGAAATTAGTCAAGTTATTGGACAATTCATCGATGTCCCCGCAACTTTGGTCTTGACTGGTCTTGAAATAACATTCTGATTTCAGTACTATAACACTGGGATGGTTTTTCAAAGCTCATTCTTGAACTTGGTAACAAGACTTGACGTTCAACTTCACCTCAAAGTGTTCCTACAGCAGCCACTAGGTGTCAGGACGAAGCAACGAAACAGCAGCCGTGTTGCAGGCTGCTTGTGGTTTCCTCTCAGTGTTCTCTTGGGCAAACATACCATGAGACAATGAAACCTCCACTGACACCAGGACTGACCAAACTGACTCAGATTTGAAGCATTTCAACCACATTCAATGATTACATTTTAACACAGAAGAGAATGAGTTAGAAACCCGCCAATCCACACTCGATGCATCGTCATTTTTGCAAATATATTATAAAGAAAGTGAGCAGGGTGAATGAGTTGCAAGTGTAATTGGGCTTCAGGGCTCCTGAAAAACTATAGGCAACCAACCAGAGTGGCAGGATTTCACCTCAAACACCCTCACACACTGATGTTTGAGTCAGCTTGGTGGTGTTTCCAAAGCCGCATCCATGTGGACACTCAAAGGAGTCACACTACGATAAACAGACCACAAACCTTTATCTCTGGAAACCTTTATCACCTCATGGTCTACTTATCTTCTTTTGTAGGAGCTTTTGACTGCATCGCACAGTCTTCATCAGCAGACTGAGTTTGCTGAGTTGCCTCATGTGATTGGTATTTTCAGCCTGACTCCTTCAAGTGTTTTTTCCTCATGTTTGTCAGTTTATCAAAGGCCTGACCTTTCACACTCTTATTCACACCCTCGGACCATTTTCAGTCTCCAGCCCATCGAACCTGCAGCTGTTTGGGAGGAAACCCACATAAGCTGATTATCAAGCTGCAGCCCTCACATTGACTTTGGTGGCCAGAACGAAACATTGTACAACTGTGCTGCAATTTGAAGAAGTGAAAAATGTCATTTCTGTCTCAGCAACATTCAAGTATCTCCCACACACAGCACATGGTATTTATCTGGACCATAAAAGAGGTGAAATCAGCACTTCTCCACCTCTTCTTCCTCGTTCCCCATTTAGCTTCTCCACACAGGGTCAGGAGGTGAAATTACGTCGATGCACAACTGAGATTGCACAGGACACACTCGGCTAATAACAGCCACACGCACCGTGATGTCTTGTTTTCTATCAAACCTACAGTAGGATGAGATGATTATTAAAAAGACTGCTTCCAGGAAGTCCTTTTTAGCGAGATAGTCACAGTTGGATCCAAGAGTCTCTGGGCATCAGTGCTCAAACTGTGAGGACACGACAGGAGAGCTGCTGCATTCATATAGAGAAGAAGAGAAGCGTCCGTCCCAGCCCATTATAAACGAAACACAATCTGAGGAAGCGCTATCTCCTCATCTTGCAGTGAGAAGGGAAAGAAAAAAGTAAAAGAGGTTTGAGGAGGAAGGATGTGAGGACTGAGTCAAAGAGGAAGTGGACAGATAAGGTGTGTTTAACCCTCCTGTGGTGTTCAGGTCAAATCTGACCGATTTACAACTTCATAAAATCATAAAAATGTTATTTTTCCTCTGGTTGCCTCAAGGCCTTATGATATCCTCCACACCGGGCATTTGAACAGATTAAATTGCGGATCACCACTTTCATTGAATTATGAGTTGTCTAATCAACTTGTGGTGTTCTCGGTCACAGGAAGTGAATGGGTAATACTAGATTATGTCCATCCATTAGATGGAAAACATCCCCATGAAGGGAACACCAAAGTAAGAGGGCAGAAACTAATATAATACAAGGGTTAAAGTGCAGAAATGGGATGGGAATCAAGGCGCGGTCTTATGACTCTTAATTCAAAATATTTGCTAATAACAAATTAACCATTAACAAAGTCATTACTTGTTCGTCCATTCATCCATTTTCCTTATCCTTATCAGGATCACAGGAGGCTGGAGCCAATCCCGGCTGGTATTGGGCAAGAGTTGAGGTGCACCCTTGACAAGTTGCCAGTTTTCACAGTGATACATCGAGACAAACAACCATTCATGCTCACATTTACACCTACGGACGTTTAGAGTTACCAATTAACCTTTTAAGTGCATGTTTTTGGACTGTGGGAGGAAGCTGGACTGTAAAAATGTAGATATCATAGAATAAATACATGTAGATAGATGTTTACAGATCGTGCATTAAAGCTTCAAGCATAACTCTACTACTGCGCTCCAGCTTTCCAAGAAAGCTCTGATGTTATGGGCGTGTCAGCTTTGGTGCCATGTTAACAGAGGATTAGCTAATGTTCAGAGAAACTTAAAAACAATGTTCAGTTCCTAGATGACTTGATTACGTGTATGTACGCATTTCAGATAAACAACATACTGAAAGGAGTAAATCTTTACTGGAGGACAGCGAGACTAAACAACGCTCAGTCCTCTACTGAGATCTGAAAAACATAGATCGCTGTTAAGGATGATAATATACTTTTGATATGCTTTATTTTGTTTGATAGGCCTTGTGGTTTTTACAAACGTCTTCATGTTTGTGCTGTCTGTCGCTCCTCAGTTTGCTTTTATAAATATAAATAAAAAATCATCAGAAAAACAAAAGTGTCACCTGTTTGTTCAAGTCTCAAACTGTGAGGAGATGTTGTCTTTGTGTCTTTCTGGGCCACGGGGTGTCATGTGACCATGGTATCAGATCAAGTCCCAGCACAGACGTAAGCCAAGCAGCAACCTACGTGGCTGTGAAATGAAGCCTAGGTGGAAGTGCCAAAAACTGCAGTTCCTCGGACGTCCACTTGAGGCTGGATACAGAACAGCTGAAGAAATAGTGCATTTTTGGGGGCACTATTTTCAGCAGCGGATTAATCCAGGATATTTTAGTAAGTATGTGTGGGATGAAGTACATGTACAAGGAACATGTGGTGCAGTTCCTCAAACGTCCACTTGAGGCTGGCTACAAAATGAGTCAGTCTCCATAAGTCCCCATGTTAAAATGTCACAAGCCTGGTACAAAAAACAGTTTTGGTCTCTATAGCTAATTTCCCCGTTCATGACAACTGTACTGAGGGTGAATTTTTATAGAACTCACCTGTTTAAATGATATTAAGGCTTAAAGTTATGCAGAATTAACGTTCGGAGCTTCACAACGGCTCTTTAGAAACCTGTGGGTGACGTCACGGATACGACGTCTATTCTTTATACTGTCAATGACCTGAACATGCAGAGATGCTCTCATGTGATTCTGAGCAAGACAGGAGGCAAGTGTGATTGAATGTTCCTATATCTATCCTATAGACTATTTCTATTTCCAAACAACATGCATATAGTTTCAAGGATTTTTCCAGGAATTCCAGGTGCTTGCTTCACTTTGATCAAACACTTCCGGTTTCCTTCTCCGTGCTGCAGTGCACGCTGTGTTTACAGTTCAGAGTGTCGATGAAGTCTTCAAACTCTGAACACTTTGTAGCCAAGCAGAAACACAAACAGCTGCACCTCCGTCTGTGTGTCTGTGCATGAAGAAAAAACACATTGCACAACACAAAGGCTGTCATGTGACTTGTGTGTGCTGTGGCTGTAAACAGCATGTCTGAGGATGGTGGTGTGTTACTTTGGTGCAAGACGTGACAGTGGGCGCGGCCTACGCTCTGTGGAACGCTGTAGAATGAGTGGAACATGATGTACTTTCTCTGTTTACCTACAGAACTGCTTCAAGGACAACCACACAGCTGGAAGACGCCACACATTCACGACGTGCACGAAAAAACGAATTTCTGCTGCAGATGACCTAACTTATTTGCTAAAAAAAACTCAGACTTAAAAATGAGATGCAAGTTGTAGCTGTGTTATATATACGACCTTCCAAAAGCATTTCAAGAAACACAACTTGCCTTTGCTTTCACTTCTTTTATAGGCAGCTTATTGCACAATAAAACAGATGAAATGTACACAACAGGACTGTTTAAACAAGGCTGCAGCAGCCACATCTGACTCTGTCTCGTCTCCATTTATTCTTTTTTTAGTTTGTTTGTGCAAACTTTTACATCTTGGGTTGAACCTGTAAACAGAAGAAAACATGGATGTAGTAAGCGTGACCTATAGGTTTACGTTGTGAAGCTCGGAGTGTGGGGGCTCTGGCTGCCGCCATCTTGGCAGTCCTGCCTCCGCCGGCTCCCGGCTAAACTAAAAATGGGTAAAGACGTGGAGCATGGGTGGAGCTGAGGCGGCCTTGATTAAGCTTGGTTGCTCAAACGAGCCATCTATGAGAGGAAAAACGCCACCAAAATTCTTGTGGCCAAAGGATAAGGATCCAAAGGATTATATACACAGACGAGCCCCCGGCAGTTTTTGGGCGTTGGTGCACCGACAATACCGACGCCAGTGATCACCATCACAAACCGACTTTTTGCATGTTGTAATAACTGCTAGTGCATCAAACATGCAACTCTTTGATTGCCATAGTTGTGACAGACGCATATCTCCACATGCCTATGCTGCTTTGTCACAGGAAAGGTCAAGATTGCCTCTGGGGGAAGTTGCCATAGCTGCCCGCCTTTTTCGTCAATTCTTTAGCCACTGGGCATGTTTGACAAAGTATGAGGAAACTGTGCCGAACCCTCTCAGAAACAGACAAAGACGATTGACTGACTCTGACCCCATGACTTCATGGAGCTGAAGCCCTCATGTATCTGGTGATCCGATGTCACATGTCTGGGCTTCATTCTATTATCTCTGGACTGCTTTCAGCAAAGCTAGTGAACTCAGTCTTGTGCTCACAGCAGCTCCTTGCTGTGCTAGCTATGGTCATGGATGGTCACTACTGATGTCAACTACTCACCTATGGGGCTCCTATGGAGGCCACACATTTGGGGTTTGTGTGGCTGGAACTGTGACAAACCATGCAGGCTTGCTTCTTAGCAATGTCAGATAGTAGTTTGCTCAGTTTTCATGGAAGTGTAGACCTGATTCTAAACACTCGTAGGACTCCTTATCCATGTTGACTTAACAATTGAGGTTGACAGTTCAATCTTGACCAAACAGCAGCTGACAAGCAAGTTGGCTTTGAGTCAGGACAATAAATGGACAGATATGTTTTTAATGTGGGCTGATACGTTTGATGGTATGTTATTTTGCTTTCCATATAAAATAAAAAGGATCATTCAGGGCTTGGTACAATGTTTTAGTCAGATTTGGTCACATTATAAAGACTAGCACCATCTTTTACATGACCTTGTGGTGCCTCATGTTCATTCAGAGGCTCTCAGATCACATGATGATATGCATACCACAGTATTTTCCGCAATTCGGTAAAATAAAACCCGACCATGAAACTTACAGGAAGCATGATTGCTACACATCTCTTTAAAACAGCTGACAAACAGTTGCTGAAGTTGCAGCTTTAGCTTGGGGGAGGACAGAGTCTCTGGTCCCTACAGAGCTGAACAGACAGGACAACCATCACTATGCACAAACCTCTGTAGCTGTGGAAAGATGCTGCAATTCTTTACAAGACGTAAGTCAGTAGTTCCCAGTTGTTATTCCCGATGTCCAATCTAAAAGCGTCCCATGGCATCTGCTCGGCTTGCCTGCAGCAAACTGATGTTTGTACGACAGTTCTCTGAACTGTAAAAGCATCTACTTAGCACACTTCAAGGAGACGAGAGGAGTAACACTGCAACACGAAAACACAAATCAACTGAAAAACAATGGAAATGGCAACTACAAAGCTGTTACAGCATGTTTCATAACACAAACACTAGGTACAAATCATATTTCTGTGAAGTCAGGTGTGTTTTTGTCAAGGAACCTCGGGTTAGATAGATCCTGCATGACTTAAGTGACCATTCAATTGCAATTTTCCATGTTGGAAGTTGTTTTTTTTATCCATGTTTTGAGTACATACATAATATATTAGAGCATGATGCCATAAAGCCAAGTGACAAAAACTGCAGTTCCTCGAACGGCCACTTGAGGCTGGCTGCAAAGTGTCCAACTTCACGGCAGAAATAAACATGTTTACAGCCTGGTACAAAAAACAGTTTTGGTCTCTATAGATAATTTCCCCGTTCATGACAACTGTACTGGGGGTGATTTTTTATAGAACTCACCTGTTCAAATGATATTAAGATTTAAAGTTATTGACAAGTGGTAACGTCACAGCAACTAGGCTTTATTCAGCTCCACCCACGCTTCACAGCTTTGCCCAATTTTGGATTAGAAACCTGTGGCTGATGTCACGGAGACTGCATCCATTTTTATTGTGCTTCCCATCTTTGCTTCCTTGCATGCCTTGATCCTATAATTACATAAATAAACACTGATCATAGCTAATAAACAGTCCTGTGGTTAGTTGGAGGGAGGAGCTGGGAGATTGAGGTCAGGTGGAGGTCCTCCTGTCCTCATGGTGAAACTTGTTTTGCAGTTGGTTTGCTGAAGGTGCAGCCAGACATTCCATACTCCCTCAGTGTGTTTACTCTGTCCTCTATCTCTCTCTCTCACACACACACAGGCCTGTACATGCACACACACACGTACACAACACACAACAAGATCTGCAAGAATCTATTTTATTCAACCTTAACCTGGTTCAAGTCCAACGAACATCTGTGTGTCTGTGCATGCTCCATCGTCTGCTTTTGGCTGTTTTGGCTGTGTTTTCATGTGGGGATGGTAATTGAAGCTGTGCGAGTGGGTGAAGAGGATGCATGAGCTAATGAAGAGGCTGTGTGTGAGGGTTGAGAAACTGAATGAAGGTGTGTGTGTGTGGGTGTGGGTGATGGAGGTTTGTCTAAGTTGTTGATCCATTTCACTGCTGGAAGGTTGTTTTTCAGTCTGGGCATGCTCAGACTGTTATGCAAACAGCAAACACTAAAGACGGTTGATGTTTTTGACTTAAGAGAGAGAGAGAACTGCCCTCAGGATACAGCAGCAATTAATATTATTAATTAATTTTTTTAGGATGATTGACAGTTTATTGTTTTCATGACAGACAAAAGGTTTACAAGGATTTCAAGCACAAATAACAACATCAAGTTGACATGGAGCAAAATGAAGTAAAAGGAAGAGTTACTAAATGTTTCCATGACCACAGACGTAAAAGAAAAGTAAAAGTACATACACATAACGTACACATGCACGCATAATAACATATATAATTATATAGTATTACTTATTTTTTTACTTGATTACTTTTAAAGGTCCCATATTTGACACTTTTCTGGTGTTTCATTTGACATTTTGGTATCAATAAGAAGAGCTCTTCTGATTGGCTGACTGTGATGGAAGCGCCAGAACAACCACAGGTAACAAATTGTACTCTTCCTGGATGGTGGGCCTGCTGGGAGCATGGCAAGCCAATGCAGAAGTGCCAACAACTGCAGTTCCTCAAATGTCCACTTGAGGCTGGCTCCAGAAGTGAGTCAGTCTCCATAAGTCCCCATGTTAAAATGTCCAACTTCACAGCAGAAATAAACATGTTTACAGCCTGGTACAAAAAACAGTTTTGGTCTTTCCCCGTTCATGACAACTGTACTGAGGGTGAATTTCTATATATATCACCTGTTTAAATTATATTAAGGTTAAGTTATGCATAATTAACAGCATGGCCGCTTTGATTGACAGGACGGTGTCGTTACAGATGACTTGTTTGAGCACCCAGGCGTCATTCGGCCTGCCTTAGGTCTGCCAATGATCTACGTCTTTGCAGGTTTTTAGATTAGATTAGATCTATCAAAGCAAAAGTAACTTCACCGTGAATACCCAAAGAACTCGTGGGGAAATATTAAAGTCTACAGAGACAGATGTGCAGCAGATACAGATAAGGGTACCCAGTTGACCTCATTTTGCATAAATCACACGGGAATCCAAAGAGAAAGCAGCCTCAGCAACAGGCAGCAGAAAGTCCCTCCAGTCTGAAGTAACTCACTATTACAGCAGCACTAAAAATAACAAACTTCCTCCTCCAGAGGATGCTGACATGCCCTGCCTGCATGCCTCATGCATGAACAAAGAGTTTAGCCAATCACAGAACGCATGGCAGCAGAATTCAGCCAATTGCCGCTGGGCAGAGTTTGTTTTCCTTTATGGATGCAACAGTTCAGAAAAAGAGAAGTGGGGAAACTTGTAAAACTTCTGTGGAGTATCTTCTTTCTCTTTCTCTGTGATGATCATAAAGTCATAAAAATCATGAGTTATGTTCAAAATCAAACATTACTCCACCTGAGCGTCTTTCTTGGGAATCTACTTTTGGTTACGCGGCACATTTGTGTGTCTGAAAAGTAAAACACAGTTCGAAAGAATCAAGAGTATTCTGTGCCAGTGAGTCTCTCTGGAGTTTCTTCTTGTCTGTATATATGAAATGATAAGCACATGGATGATTAGTTATCTAGTCACAGCGTGGTGAATCATCATCACAGGATGATCACCGGGGGTTATCTCTGCTTGGGCAGACAATCTGGGTTAAAGACTGACGAGTGACGTGGAGTTAAAGAAATGTTGGAATTTACCTGTCAGAGCAGGTAACGTCAGTAACTGACTGTTTCATAGGAAGTGCAGTGATTTCAAATCTTAAGCTGGACCAACAGTCAAAATATCTTAAACTCTTGTGTCTCTCTTGTGAGCTCACCAAACTTAATGTGGAGTAATAAATCACCAGAAGACCCTTTAATTGTTTTAATTCCAGTTACCATCCCCATTGTAGCTTTATTCAGATTTAAATGAAAAGTCAAGGTAAATACAATTCATGGTGGGTCGTATAGATCCCTGACGTTAAGCTTGAAAAACACTGCACTTCCCATAATTCAGCTAGTTACTGTTATATTTATGAGTCATTTCTTATCCACCTAGTATCTTGTGAGCTGCTGTAACAAGCGAATTTCTCAGTGTGTGATCAACAAAGTCTATGTTATCTTATTTTATGTTGATAAGTTACTTATGTTGTTTATGTTTTTGCCTTTTTTGTGATAGTAAGACATTCATTTAAAGACACTGAGCGCATTACTGTACTCAATTCACATGCTTCCACTTGCTATTTTGAGTACACAAGTGCGTTCACGCGGTTATTTATGGCATTAATGCAGTGTACTGTGAGCACTCATAACGGTCAAAAAATTGAGGAACGCTGGACGTTTCTCGTCCTCAATGGTCGCCCCTTTTGGCTACGTAGCAGAAAACGAGGGAGCTCCAGCTCAATTGCACGAACTGAAGTGGTTGCGATGAACACCGCAGTATAGAAATGAAAGTACATGTGTTTTATTTTCATATTTTGACAGTCAAATATTGACGCGAATGCTGCTGCACGATGCTACAATTATGACTGAGGTAAGGGCACAACGGCTGTACTCATACAGAGATGACAGGAAGTACACAGTGTACTATATTGAAGTGTACTAACGGAAGTATCAGAAATGAGACTCAGCATGTATGTTCATCTCTTCAACTCCAGAGGAAGTGAGAGTGAGAATGAGTGACGAATGTGTCGACTTAGAGTACATGGAGTTACTTGTTTGAGTCTGTTGACCTCACTAAACAACATCATGAGTTACATGTTTATAGTACAACATCAGGGGTGCATGACATGGATGGGTATGAACAATAATAATAATTGCATTAGTCTAGGTCTAGTCTTTTCACTTGAGTATAGATACACAGACTGCCCACCAGTCAGTCAGAACTGAAGAAGCTTCTTGGATGAGAGGCGAAACGTCTTTACGGATCTACAAACAGTCCAGTTGCCCCACTGACTTAACCTTTTTTGAAGAAAGATGACCTGGATGATTGAGAACCTTCACAGAAATCACTTGAGTCAGTACACATACATTTCCTGGTGTGCTTAATCAGAAGCATGCTTTGAATCACAGTTAACCTCAGGCTCATGACCAGACTTGCTATGTGTTATGTAAGCACACTGAACTCCCTGTTGTGAATCATAGCCTACAGCGGGGAACAAACAGTGGGAGGATGAGGAAATAGATGCGAGATGCTACAGGAAACCAGCTCAGAGGTTATGCATGTGTGAGTGTGTGTGTGTGTGGGGTGGTGCGTGAGCGTGCATGTGTGTGAACATGCGGCTCTTGAATGCTATCCCGCATGAACAACTGCTTCAACCAACCAGGAAAGGAGTGCTCTGATGTCTTAGCCAATCACAGGCCGAGTCTGAGGGAAGAGCAAGGCATGCAGGGTGGTGAACCTAACCTAATGTTAGGTGTGGTGGTTATTATGGTAATGATATCATCTAAAACCAGACACACACACCTTGAGATGGAGAGCATGGAAACTCAAAATGTGTTGTAGATATTAATTAATTAATGAGTTTATTGATGGGATTTAATTATCCAGTAGGTAACCTGAAATTACTGTACCCATGATAATTTAAGGCCAGGTAGTCCATAGACTTACCTACAGACATATGAAAAATTAAAGTATAAGGCTCAGTAATTTACTAAAACAGCGGGTCACTGTAGTTTTTAGTAAATAGTAGTCAAACAGAAGGGAAAATGCATTTGTTGGGGACTATTTTAAACGGCGGATTAATCCAAAGGTAGTGTATTTGTGGGTGTATGTGGGATTGAGTCAAACTAAATGACAGTGTGTGAGTTCACGGTACATGAAGTACATGTACAAGGAACATGTTGCCAAGTGGCAACCTCTGTGGTTGTAAAGTGAAGCCAATGTGGAAGTGCCAACAACTGCAGTTCCTCAAACAGCCACTTGAGGCTGGCTACAGAAGTGAGTCAGTCTCCATAAGTCCCCATGTTAAAATGTCCAACTTCACAGCAGAAATAAACATGTTTACAGCCTGGTACAAAAAACAGTTTTGGTCTCTATAGCTTTGATTTTAATTTTATTATTATTTATTTCTTTTTATTATTATTATTTTATTTATTTCTTTTATTTTATTTTTTTAACCTGCCTCTGGTGTTGATCTTTATAAAGGGTGTGAAGGGTATGAAAGGTGCTATACAAATAAAGTCTGATTGATTGATTGATCAACTGATTGATTGACTGTTGTCGATGGTGACAAGTGGCGTGTTTGAGCAGCCAGGCTTCAGTCAGCCCACCAACAGGACATGGGCTGTGACAGGACACTCGGATGAGCATAAACAAAGCTTTACAGCTAGGCGTGGACAGTCTTCGATGACTTCCTCGTGAACACAATGACTGCACACAGTCCAGCCAAACCTAGTCAATCATCTGTAGATTAGAAATACTGCAGGAGGTGCAGGTTAGGTCACCTGGTAGAGCGTGCACCTCATGTAGAAAGGCTCAGTCCTCGCTGCAGCGGCCCAGAATTTGAAGTCGACCTGTGGCCATTTGCTGCATGTCGTCCACCCCTCTCTTTCTCCACACTTTCATGTCATTCGTCGTCACGTGTTACTATCAAATAAAGCTCAAAAGGCCCAATAAAGTGTGTGGAAAGATTGATGTCCATGTTTGTCTAAGACAAGACAAATGAGAAACTAAGAAAACATAATAGGATGGCAGTGGCCTGACATGGTCCCAGTAGGGCTAATATTATATCATGGTGTGTCCATTATGTAATGTTGTTTTGCAGTAATAAAAACAATGCGTCAAGTTGTAATGGAAAACTGAGCGGCATCAGTTTCTCTTCCATGTTAGTCTTTCTTGGAAAGCTGATGGACAGCGGACATGTGTGCAGTATTTTCCACGCACATGTCAGTCAGACGCTGGCCGGTTTATTTGTTGCCACTTGTTGCCCGACACCTCATATCTACACATCCACACACTGGTTTGCACCCCACTTGGAAACTTTGTGCACCAGTTTTTGTTCATATATATGGTATATTCTTTGTTTTGTGTATATATATATATATGTCTCTGCTTTTAAGTGTAAAAGTAAAAGTAAACATTACATTTAGCTGCCGGTGGTCATTCACAGCTGAGAAGGCATGTTTGTTCTGAAAATAACGCTGCAGCTGAAAGCGTGATCCTACCTAACCCCTGACACAGTATTCACAAGGACAACACGCAGCATAACAAGGTCAAGATCCCTCACTGGTTTTCCATGCCACATCACTGCCTATTGTATTAGGACACAAGGCCAGGAAAGTAGCAGTGGATAGCGATAATTGTGCATACAGCTGCATTGTGGGTGTAGTAGCAGATTATAGTATTGTGGCAAGCAATGCCAAATCCAAAGGGCAGAGCATGGGAGGAAGGAAGAGAAAGAAATGTGCCAGGATCGCAGAGAATGAGAGGAAAACTTAATAGATGTGTGATTAAAATCTTATGGTATCATAGACCAAACAAAACGGAGACCACATATTTTTTAAAAATATGCGTCTGTTAGCATAGAATAGCCCTGATCGATATGAAAACAAGAATTTAAAAGATGTTTTTTTGTCTTCTTGGGGACAAACCTGACAAAGTATGACTATTTATCATGATGTTGTCTTTTCAGCATCTCTTTGATCCGTTTATTGCAATTAAATTACAGAAAAATCTGTTTATTTTGGGTTTATATCGCTCTAGTAAGCCATAAAACAAAGTGATTTTGCTTTCTGTGTGAACATTACTAGTATGTAGATGTATATTTTGAGCTAGGGTCCATCCTCTGGGGAGCAAATCTGTGCCCAGTAAACTTAATGGTCTCTGAGTA
The DNA here is from genome assembly GCA_946959425.1 of Argyrosomus regius. Lineage (NCBI taxonomy): Eukaryota > Metazoa > Chordata > Actinopteri > Sciaenidae > Argyrosomus > Argyrosomus regius. Next base: position 6,392,977 of record OX336899.1, on the reverse strand, counting down.
CCATGAACACCTATACTAACTTTCCTCATGGCCCCTTCCTGTGCTGTGAGGCAACACCCAAGCCTCCAGCAGCTCCAGCAGCTCCAGAAGAAACAGGTCTGCAGCGACAGCCCCTGTCACAGAGCGACTTAGACAGATAAACAGTGTCCTTATCTGGTGCTCTCAGCAGTTATCAGACGTCAGCAGCACAGAGGGGAGAACATACTTCGACATGCACAGGCCTCTCGCTGGACGCTTAACGTCAAGAACTTGATTTTCAGCCAGCCATTTAACAGCATGCATCCTGTCTCCAAATGGTTCAGCCCTACTTGCCTGTGTGTCTTGGAGGCAACATTTTACACCCTCACAGGTTACAAGACCCGATCTACTCCAACATCTTTGTCCAACAAGCTAAAAAGAAAGTTTGTTCCTAACCTCTACCTTCCATCACCCATATTTCACAATAATATTCTCTGTTTGCATCAGTGTAAACTAGAAATGTATTTGTCAGAACATGCAATTATCTTCCAGGAACACCAACCACCATTTTAATTTCCTACATCACTCCTAACACATTGCATAAAATGAAAGTTATAACCACGAACCGAACCCTGAACACTCCTCCTGTGAACTTCTGGATGGGGGTTTCACAGATGCGGTCAAGCTTATTCTCCAAAACAATTCATTACTCAACAGTGGTCCTGTTATTTATTGTAACAGTTCAACCTCGGAGCTCTGTTGCGAGCTGGTCTACGTGCCTAATAGCCTGTACATGGAAATATCTCTGTTTGCTCAATATACAAAGTTTGTTTCATAGATAAAAGCAAGCATGGAGCGCTGGGCAGCTAACACGCGCATTGCAAAAAACAGATGATCTGCATCATCCACAGATGAATCAGCATGATCTGCTGGATGTGAATGCGGGGAGGGATGCTGGGAGGATAGCAGGGATGGGGCGTGTGAAAAAAAGATTCTCTTATTTTATCTTTTGGTTAATTCAAAGGCATTTACGAGAATGTTCATTTGCTTCTCCGTGACCTTTGACCATATCCCTAGATAACTGTGTCTAAATCTCAATTCAAATTGCAAAAGACTCCAAAGTTTCTCAGTAACTCCTGAAAACATGACCAGCTTAAACACTATATGTATAGTGATGAATGGAATTTCATTGTTTCTGCTAAAAAGACACTTTACAGTTCAGTATTAAAATGTAAAAAATAAATAATTAAATTAATATCCAGAATATCACATGGCATGTTTGTGTATGTGAAGCAGCACACCGACCACCAGACAAGAAGTACATGATGCTGTAAGTCACACACCATCAACGATTTCACTGATTCTGGTTAAACTTGCCTCGACTCTCAGTTACTGACAGTTTCTTGATGGACAGTTAACTACTGCAAACTACAGCTGCTGTTAGACAATGCTAGCTCACTCTGTTAGCCAGGCTGCAAGAGTGTTTGTAACACAGGTGTTTTTGACCACTGAAGAGGAGGTTTTCAGGCCCGGGTGGGTGTGGGCGAATGCTGATTTGTTGCTGACTTCTTGCTGTGTCGTGCCAGAACAGGAGCTGGGCAAGCAGCAGGCTCAGCAGTCTCTATGAACATAATTACAGAGGCGAAAAGATCGAAAAGGACGTTGACGGAGGAAGCTGAGAAAAGAAAAAGAGAGTGACCAAGCAAAAAAGCTGCCAGACGAGGGTAAATCTGGCACTGACTTCTAGTCTTTGGCGAGACCTTCGTGAAATAAAAGGCTGAAAGACAGACGCTGAGCTGGGCTTCTTGCTGTATTAGCTGGCTGCTGTGTCTTGTGTTGTTGCACTTGCTTGATGTTTGTTGTTGACTTGATCATATTTAAAATAATCATAACAAATACATGTGTACAGCTGTCCATGTTTACAATAGCATCACCGTGATAAATACCAAGTACTATGCAGTGTTGCTTTAACTGTAGTGTAACACGTTTAGGCCTCTATGGCTGTCAACAGGGTCAAAACAGTAATTAAGGCTATAATATAATAATGGTTCCCACAATGAAGACACTCTTTAAGTACACCATGCTAGTCCTAAAGCTGAACCAGAACTTGATTGCTGAGATCTGAAACTAGAGTTAAAAACGAAAAGGCAGACTGGATTATTTTTAACATTTGTTTATTTAAAAAAAACAAACCCATGGGGTTTCATACAAAAATACTTGTATTAAGGATGCATTGCAAACATACTTTGTCACAAATCAGTCTTTTAACAGTGATTTTTCTTTGAGCCCTGAAAATAAAAACAAATAAAAAGTCGTGAAACAACCACAGTGGAGTGAAATGTTGTCTAGGACAACTTCAGGTCAGACACAATGATTATCCTCACATAAAAGGTGCTTTCCATGATACTATAAGGAAAATGTTTGGCACTTGTGTGTCAAGAAAATTTACAGCCAACCACTAAAACTGGGATCTGAAAATCGAATGTGAGGTTTCAAACAAAGTTCAGAGTGTTCTTGCTTTAAGGAAAATTCACACTCCACATCAAAAACAAAACATCAACTCCTGGAGGCAGTAGTAGAGCAAAATGCATCAATCAAAAAGTGCAAAAAATAAAAAGGAATAAACCATTTTTTTCAAACACTGGTATAGAAGAAAATGTTGACGCTACGTGACGTCGCATCAAAGGAAAATTATTCTACATGCTCAAATTCTCATAGGCAACGTTACTCCTGACAAACTCAAACAAATAACTCACTGGACTATACAAAAAGATGGTTCCTCTAGTGAAATCCCTTAAAAATGCTGGGTTCGACTGGAATGACAAAGCATCGTGTGAAAAAGACAAACCCCCAAAACATAAGCAAAGATGTCATAGCAGGCTGGGGAGAGGGGGCTGACTCATACAATGCTTGGCCCCAATAACAAAGTCATAAAGTGGCTGTGAATGGACAGTGAGACCCCCGGACAGCTCGAGTCTCTAGGAAGGGACAGCTTATTCAGAAATGTAGCGTGCCACAAGCTCTGTGGCCTCAACCTCCAAGTCCATGACCTGGAGAGCACCACGAGGAAGACTCAAGATCAGCATAGGTTGATGAAGCGTGGCGAGACACCAGGCAAAGAGTCTTTTCTTGTCCATCTCCACAGTCCTGGCTTTACTTCTTAATCCAACACATCTCCTTCTGGAGTTTGGACTTTCTGCTCCTTTTCAAGTGCCTTTAATGGACGGTCCCTGAGAGCTGGACCACAGTTCGAAGAGTCCCCGCTGGACTTCAACAGACTGGCATCATGCGGGCGTTGCCATTGAACTCCTCCTCAGCCTGGAAAACAAAAGGTTTCATTAGATAACTTATTGATAAAGGTAATTTCTCATTAGCTAGACACCATAATAAGATCACTACTAGGTGGAGACACCTACCTCAGTGTATGCCGGAGGTGGCGGGAACTGGAAGGACGGGACGTTCATAAAGATGGGGCTGTCGTCACCATCGAAGTCATCAAGGAGCGGCGTGAGTGGCTGGTCAAGGCGGCAGTCGCGGGTGATGTCGCAGTAGCTGGGAGGATTAGAGGGCATCCTGAGGGAAACCCAGCTCTGGGATGCGTTGCTAACCGAACCCTCCTGGCTGCTCACGCTGTTGCTTCGGCTGCCAAGGCCGGCAGTCCCAATGACCAGCGGCAGCTCCAGGATCAGCTTCTCACTACCAGGAATGTGGATGTAGATCTGGAAGAGGCAACAGCAACACGTTAACACTGATTTACAACTCTCATGACAGCCAAAAATCGCTGGCAACATGACCACAAAACTGAGGGCTTACCATCAGAGCGTACTCCACACGGATGATGTTGCTGCCAAGCATGGACGGTTTGATCTTTGGCACTCTGATGGTTTTCCCCTGCCAGGCGTCGCACATGCCTGAGATGATGTGGTTCCCACGGACCGAGGACAGTTTCTGTCGGAAGACTTTGGTGCGGCCGTTGGCTTGGTAGATGTGCTTGGCGATGATGGCGGCCTTGGGCACCACGATACGAGAGCAGGTGTTTTCGAACTTTGCGTTGATGCAGATGTCCTCGCCCTCGCAGAAGCCGCGGCGGTCGATTTTGACATTCAGCGACACCTGACCGTCGGGGATGAACATGCAGGTGACTTTCTTCTCCTTCATGCCACCTGTGGGAGACTGAGGAAGGACACAGGAAAGGTAAGACGCCAGGTCAAACTGAAACAGGACACAAAAACAGCTCTGTATGTCAAGATCGGTTACTCACCAGCAGATCTGGGGTGTTGACATCCAGAGGCTCCTCCACCTCGAACGGTTTCTTGCACTCGAGGGTGGGCTGCGGTTGCCTCTCCATCATGGCTTTCACATAGTAGTGGACATATCCAAACTTCCCCTTGTATGAGGACACCAGCTGCCTGTGAGGACACGTAAAACCATTAGTATCCTGAAGGATATAGCTCAATGACTAGACATCATAGAAGTAAGATGGGATGCCTTACCCTTGCTGGGGGAGCTCAAATCCAAAGGTGTACTTGTATTTGTTGCCGGGCCTCAAGATGACTGACCCATCAGAGTCTGTAAAGACAAAACACACATGTAATTACACACCTTTTCATAATTTAAGCATCAGTATCAGCCTGGACTAGACTTGGCTGCTATCTCTTGTGTGGCTATATGACACTAGCAGCTGTTACATTCAACATGGGAGACACCAGTGAAATAATCAACCACAAGTAGACTCAAGGGAACTCCCTCCAGTCTAATATAACCAGGGTTAAACCAGGGAACTCCCTTAAAAAGGGTGGACATACTGCTAAAACAAGGCAGTCCAGCAAGGAATAATAGGCTACAGCCACAGCAAAGTGCAATTCATTGAAGTTATGCTGACTTATCAACGCTGTGCTCGGGACATGATGATACAGTAAATGTCCGTACCTGAGGGTTGGTCGTCCAGCTGCAGTACCTCCTCATGTCTGAGATACTCGGCCTCCTGTCGGCACCGCTGCTTGCCTTTAGCGTACTCCACCTTGGCGCAGCCCAGACCCAGAAGCTTCATCGCGGACACCCGCGTCACCTCGTTCACCTCCACTTCCACCTGTCCACACACTCGGTCCCCGCCGCAGTAAAAACTCTTGGTCGGGTCCGCGAAGATAATCTGGAAGGTTTTCACTCTCTTCGCCATGGCGACCATATTTTCTTGTTCAAAATATCCAAAGCAAAAGTAAGATATCTGTAAATTAACGTGTTGCACCGCTGAGACGCGATTGGTCACCAGGAAGCACCAGCTTCCACTTCTATCTGCTGTAAACAAAGAGGGACACTGCTGGCTTTTATATGACGAGCCTCCCCGCGGCATGAGCAGCCAGAATGAACAGCATGGCTCAGCGCGTGCACACCGCGCCCATTGGTCGAAAATCTTTGTTTGTGTCAGCGCTGGCCAATCAGCGCCCAGAAGCGACGCGTGGACACCGCATGGCTGGGGGAACGTAGAGCGTGCTCAACTGATGCGAGCGCAGGAAGTTGAAGGTGGCCACGGAGAAAAGTACATTTCTAGTAAACACATGGAAAACAGGCAAAGGCTCGTCTGGATGTGAGGGTCGATGAGTCATTCAAATGTCATTGTTATACGTACTGATACTGAAAAAACCACGATATGGATTAGTATCACCAGGGTAGGGTTGAAAATATATGATAAATATAAACATAACAAACAAAAAACAAAATAAATACAACAGTTAAACGAATAAAATACAGAGTGGATATTGGCTACTGTACAAAAATGTCGTTTTCAGTATAAATATAATACATTTAATGTATAATATGTATAATAAATACACATTTGGGCACTTGTATTCTTTTATTAGATCTGATAGTAGAGAGAAAACAATAGGGAAACTCCCTGATCTGACCTAAACTAGGGATATAATGCAGTCGAAGGCCACAGAACATGTACATTTATGATTTTGAATGCTCTTTTTTTGAAGCTCTGTTATGATATATTTATTTTTTTAAGACTTAAAATGGCAGCATGCCTGCCTATATTAGGTATACCACAAGGAAATCCACAGATTTGACAGATAACTTGCTGTTGCGCATTGCAAATATGCTTTATATTTTATATTGTGCAGAAGCCCTGGTGAATAGGCTACTTTACACATCTGCACAAAACTGTATAAAACATATTTTTTTATGTATGATTCTTGACTTGTAGTACTTCTTTTTTATCATTCTATCATTTCTACAATTAATCCTCCAGTTTCGAAAGCCACCTATACCCCGATTACATGGATTATCTTGCACATTGCAAATGTATTTTATATTTCATATTCGGCACATGTGCACAAGCCCTGGTGAATAGGCTACTTTACACACGTCTGCACAAAACACACATTTTTTTCATATTGTGTTTACTTTCTATGTCTGCTTCTTGACTTTTAGTACTTGCTTTTGTATCATTCTTTATATTTTTTTACTATTGACTGTGTACCCACCTCTCACATCTCTCAGTTAATACCTTATTCCCTACAGTTGTTCATATGCAGCTGTACTGCATTAGTAGCTAACATTTTGTGGAAAGTATATATATATATACAATTTTCACATCTTCATTTTAAGCAACCGTCATCTAAGAATGGTGACGGTTATCTGATAAGTGTCAAGCTTGACAGTTGATTCCCGATCAAACATACAAGTAGGTCAGTATTTTTAGTACACAAGGAACTGCAGAAGCTAAACCTTTACTTGGTTTGGAGCGCATGTAGGACTTCACATCCATGTTGGTTGACAGCTGTTGACAAAATGACTATAAGGGATGTAAACATTTATATACCGTGCACCCTGCTCCATATTATGCTTGCACTGTAAGGTGGGAACCCCACATGCCCAAGGGAGGAAATTCGAACTGCCGGAAAGCTTCAGACTCAATGTGTGTCAACATTTGTGCTAATTTACATGAACATTTCTCTGGGAATATGCACCACTGAAGCACAATTTCAACTGACATGGTGGACCCTGGTTTATTACCTGATCTTCCTTGACTAATCTGGGGCCCAGCATAAAGAAACTGTACTACACACTGCACAGACAGTGGCAGGAATGGGGTGTTAATGTGTGTCTAGCAGCTCATTTCCCCCTATGAAAGATTAAAAACTAAATGGGTACATCAGAAAATACGATTGCAAGTTTGAATTCAAATAAAATGTGCATAGACACAATAATATACAGATTACAGACGTTTATAAAGTAGCAATTGAAGGTGACTAGCTTTATGTGTGAGCTGAGGTTTTGCAGGGTTCTCATGCATATATATATATATAGACAACCATTTCTTTTATGGAATACGAGGATTGCAGCACACTTTCACAAGCACAACAAACGCATGCAGAACATTCTGAAATTACAGTGTTGTTTCATGTGTAGATGTTTCAACATGATTCAGGAGACATGAACATCAGTCTGTCTTTGGCTCCACCTGGCTGACTGAACACACACATACACACATCATAACGCACCAATATATATTCATAAGACGCCACGTGGGTTTTAAATATATAGTATATTGGAGCTAATGATTGAAAACGTTTACTTTCTAGTTGAACAAATTTGTTTTGCAGGTCACATGATACAATACACATATGGTGTCATATGATCTGTATAGCCCACAATTGCTGCTGGCAGTTGTTTTTTATCGTACGAGACCGTTTTGTTCCCTTCGGTGAACTTTCACACACTTCTCTTTGTTGGCGCCGTTATACCAGGCGGAGGAGTTTCCACCATGAAACCTTTTTAAGGAACACTCCACCCATATCCTCAGTCTTTGAGGATGAATCACGGCTGCCCTCGTGGATGGATTACTGATGGAGCCCGGGGGGCGATTTATATGATATTTCTTTGAAATGATGATGAAGAGATGCCAAATTACAATGAAGAGACACAAAACAACTACTAAAAAACACAAAGAAACCAAGTAGAGATGTAAGACGACCACAAAGAGACACAAAATGACCACAAAGAGACACACAATAACCACAAAGAGACACAAAATGACAAATAGAAAACAACAAACTACTACAAACACAGCTGCCTCATTTCAGTCATATATGATTAGAGGTCGTACACTTTCTGAACATAGAGGTTTATGTAATCAGCTAATAATAGCCGCCTTATGTTCAGTGTTTAAAGTGAAAAAAGTTTCACAGTTTGAGTGAACAAACCGTACACCTGAGTAACGAATGATGGAGGTAGGTGCAGGTCTGTCAGCCAATGAGTTAGCTGGATTAATGTGACTCTGACCAATGGAAGAGCTGCAGGTAGGTGCTGTAACATGTTGTGAGCTCTTCAGGGTCATGCATGTGAAGATATACTGAACGTATTAATGGACAGAAGCATGCATGCCCAAAAGATTTCAAACTGTTTTATATCAAACTGTGTTGTGACAGTCAGAAGAGACCCTCCTTTTACAAGACATCTCCTTTAAAGGACATAAAAGTCATCCTGCGAGCACAAACATACTGCTCTCTAGTGGAGGAAATATCTAGTGGAGGTCAAATAAGGACTTTATAAAAACAATTTCTACCTCACCACTGCAAAATCTAAGTTCATAAAATTCACCGCAGCCTTTCCAGCAAAATGCTGATCTAATAACGGTTTAACTTGACCAGCTGGTTTTATCCTGTTGTCACCAGTTAGGCAGCATTACTAAAAAAGGGCCACCTCAGTGAAAGAGGTCATTCAAGTCTCTGTGGTATTTAGGCCCTGAGGCAGGTGGACCTGCCATCAACCCCCTTACTAAACAGAAGGTCTTCTACAACGTGACGCCTGTTTGTAGCAGGAAACTGTACAACTATGCCTGCAGACAACCACATGCCATTAAGGCAAATTTTCATTCTAAGATATTAGGACAGATTACAAGTGAGGATAGTCAGAGTTAGATATTTTATTTGTCATTGAGTACACCATAAAAAAGGACACAAGGAACAATCTGATGCAGTGAACTTAAAAATGGTTCATGTTCTTCCACAGTGAGTCTGCACAGATCAGTGTTGACAGTGCAGTGCTCTCAGCTGTCTCCCAATGGCTTCAACAATCTGCTGCTCCTGAAAATAAAAAGGATGGAAAATGTTATACTCAGGTACAAACTGTAGGTCACTTTCATTTGACAATATATACACACAAATATACACATAATGTTCCCAACAAGTCTTCGCAGCAGGACGCTGCAGAAGCCCACTGGGATGGTTTTTAATTTCTGGTCAATTCCACAGCAAGTCAGGAACTGAGAATCCTGAAAGCCTTGGTATATGACCAAAGCCAAACAACACTGAAGGCAAACAGACGTTACTCACAGTGAAGGCTGCTGACGCTCCTCGTTTCACGTCTCCAAGACGGATTCAGGAGTCTGAAATAAATGAATTTATTAAATTAATCCCAGTTATTTTACATCTCATTTGATTTGGCCTTTAAAAAAACAAAACAAATCCAGCTACCATGACATTTTTCCAGTTTCAACATGATGTTTAATTTATACAAATCTGCCATTGTTTAGTAGTGTACAGAAGTAGTGACCGGACAGTTTTCCTTGATAGAAATAGACAATATGGATAGTTCTTGCGATTCACCTGTTGTTGTTGGCTCTCTAAAATAATAAAGAGTACTGTTTAAACCTGCTGTGTCATGAGAACTTTTGTTACAATTTGGCACAATATAAATAAAACGCTGTTCATTCTGTCAGGCCTCTTGTCACTCATGATATGGAGATGTGATTGACAGGTTTGTTGCCTGCCTGATGTTCTGCAGTAATATCCCACAACGCTCATGGAAGTGGACATGTGGGTAAAGCAAAACTACAGATTTAATATGTGAGGCATTTCCAACGACGCGGCCCTACAGGTAAAGGTCTGTCGGGACAGGCCTCAGCTTCCACCGGTACAAACCAATTAACCAATCACTGCAGACTCACCTTTGTTGGTGAATCCCTGCTGAAGCTGAATCCTGCGGTAAGGAGGCTATCCTTGGCTGCGGCAAAAACCTGAAACAACAATCAGGATTTAAATGAGGATGTGTTGACCATGAAAACATTCAATTTATTAGTGCTCCATTTGATTCATATGGGTCATTATAATCTTTGCATCCCCTAGTTTCCTGTAGCGTTAGAGATGTGATTAAATTATTCTCTTACAGTTGTCTGACAGCAGAAACAAGATGTCTAAATAAAATCTACTTTGTGATTTTGGCATAAGAGGATGAGCTTGTTTCAACAAAAATACCAGGACTCCAAGCACAGACAGCACGGAGACCAACGATGCCAGATATTGAGTTTGTCTCGCACTGGCTTTTGAACAAACCAGCTGATGAAGCAACTGGCTGCAGATACCACACAGTGCTGTGTACATCCAGTCACTGGACACAAACTGGGATTGCAGAAAGACAAACACTTACCACTGTTCATCAGGTCACGAGTTTCTCATGTTCTTCTGCCGTCATGTGACCTGAAGACAAAAGACAACTTTCAGAAAAGTGCAATGAGCACAACAAAAAACTAATTTATCACAAAAATAACCAAACAAACTCCACCTGACTGTCTTAATGTCTCGTTAGCTTACTGATGCACTTCAAAGCTTTATATTCAGTTCATCTTACCAACTAGTATAAACCTAAACACTTGTAAGACGCAACAGTCTGAGCTCCTGTGACCGACATGTCTTTATTAAACAGTTGTGTACTGCAGTAATATCCCACAACGCTCATGGCAGTGAACATGTGGGTAAAGCGAAACCACAGATTTAATATGTGAGGCATTTCCAACGACGTGGCCCTACAGGTAAAGGTCTGTCGGGACAGGCCTCAGCTTCCACTGCAGACATCCTTCTGCTCAGCACTCACCTGTGCTGTTGTTGAATCCCTGCTGTAGCTGAAGCCTGCGGTAAGGAGGCCACCCTTTGCTGCAGCAGAAACCTGAAATGACAGTCATGATTTAATTAAGGAATGAGTGCAGTTGTACTTATTAGCAAAGGGACACTTTCATTAATGTGAAAGTGAAAACATCTCATATTGGCTCACTTGTGACACATTAGTCATGACTAATTACAATATGACACTTATGAGTCAGCTTGTACACGAGTTTCAGAGATGCTCTGACTCGAAACAGCGTTGTATTACATTACCATGTATCAGTGCAGTCTAATCTTAGTATTTGAGTCAGTGCTGGGATTAAGAGTGATCTGTGAATCCCCAATTTTTCCTGATAAAGACCAGCACACTTTCAGTTTTCAGTCAACATCTTAAACCTTAAAGAGTCCTGGTTGTCATTTAGTCATTGAGTAAATAGAGATGCACAAACACCACGTCGTTTTCTAAGGGGATGAGTGTCTCAACACAAATACCAGGACTCCAAGCACAGGCCGCATGGAGACCAACGATGCCAGATGTTGAGTTTGTCTAGCACTAGCTTTTGAACAAACCAGCTGATGAATCAACTGGCTGCAGATACCACGTAGTGCTGTCATCGTGTACTAGTACATCACAGTTGTACTTACATCATTTTGCTGCATGAGTGCTGCTGAAGGCCAGGACAGTGTGGAAGCCTGCAGGAGGGCAGAATGAAGGTGAATGTGTTTGCAGAGCCTGCAGGATATTCAGTTATCAGAGCAGCGTGCTGTTCAGACGGGCAGCTATCACTCACGCTTCAGAGCAGTTGAACATATTTAGCCAATCATCATAACACTTAAGTCAGCAGGAGATAGAGCCTGTAATAAAACTTACCCAGCTGGGCCGAGGTCTCCTCCAGCACCTGTCAAGACACAGAACAGTTTCAGTTTGCTGCCATTTAAAAAAAACACGGTAACAACTTGAAGCCAAACCGAACAGCTGTCAGTTCTCATAAGTAACACTGCTGCAGTCCACAGCAGTGGGTTGCAAGAGAATGAGTTACTCTGTGCACTGTATGAGCTCTACGGCCCACCTGACAGGACCAGAGCTCACACTGTGCCACCAAACAACCACAGCATGTACTGTAGCCTTTTTTGCACACATGTAAATACATTGTCAGGGTTCTGCTTTCACTGTTGAGTTCACGGAGCTCTGACAAGGAGGTGAATCATAGGAAATGTTGGGAGTTGTGGGCAGCGCTGTGAATTGACATGACCACACACTTTCACTAGTGCAACTGTGGAGTAGGCCAACAAATACTTGGACAAACCAACAAGTCCAGGCTCTCATTACCAGTTTGGGGAGACTCCAGTCTTCATTTAAAGCTCACTAGTTCTCTGAAGGTGGATTTTGTTTCCTTCAAATGACTCAAACCTTTTACCAAGAACACATACTAACCTCACGATCCAGAGGGCGAGCACAAACTGCACGGCAGCTTCTCATCACATTCAGCAATAAGGTCACACCCTGTAAGAGGAGAACAGTTTTTAGATTTGATACACCCATAAAACACTTAGTTAGGAGCTCTGCATCCAAACCAGCATACAGAGGGTGGATGTGCCAGGCCTCATTGTCACCATTCAGCAACCAACAGTGCAGAGGTGAAAGCAAAACCTGATTTTTAATATAGCCACCGCTGTCCTGGGATCAGCCCACTGCACAGGACAATCCCACAGAGTAGTCTGCACTGTGGCGCTGAGGTGATTACTACGAACATGATGCATTATAACGTGTATTTTATGTTTTAGTTATGTTCTCTAAAGGTTGCAACGTCACAATATGGAGGTCAGGATGGTGCTAGTGCACAAGATTTGTTCAGGATATCAGGGTTGAGATGGTCCCGCTCTGTCTTGACAGGGCTCACAAAGCTGAACCTTTTCTCTGCAGACATTTTGATGAGTCACACTTCTAAGCTAAACACTTCTTTACCGATGACTCAGTTTAAACAAGTAACGGTGAGGCATGTCAGTGACTCAGCATGTGCAATATAAAGAGCCTGGAGCTAGCTCACTTAGCTCAATGGTATGCAGTGGGTTACAATGTTATCAGATGGGTCTGGTTTTCCTGCTGTGACATGCCCAAATGTCAGTTTACTCTTACGTTTAGCTATTTAGCTGATGCTTTTATCCAGAGGGAGCAATTTGGGGTTCAGTATCATGCCGAAGGACACTTCGACATGCAGGCCGGGGGAGCCGGGGATCGAACCACCGATCATCTTACTGTCGTCAGTCATCCATGCTACGCTAACTTGTGCTAAAGGAGGGAAACACTAAAAACTCATTAAAAAGGCGGGAACAGAATTCGACTTGAGGCCTGCTAACTTCATAAATTTGACGCGAGTGTCACCATAAACTAACGTGAATGCACTCAAAGACATAGAGCGTATCATTTTAATATTAAAATAAAGTCGTTAGCCATGTTAGCATCGAGCTAACTAGCGGCTAGGTCGCCATGCTTGATGACAACGTGGTTCTCCCCCCCAAAAAAAGTGCAAACGTCACTTTTTACAACGTCAGATAAAACCCACAAGTTCTTAAACACGTCGGTTGTTTGTGTGGCTATGTGCTCTGTTTGTTAAGATTCCGATAAATAACTAAATTGTGTATATTTACCCATTGTAAGTGTTAGTCGCCGTCGGTCGTGTACTCGGTCAGACAGCTAACCGTCTCAAGAGAGCCTGAAGTGTGCAGCGAAAGCATTTATAGGGTGCGTTACGTCACTTGAAACCGGCAGCCAGTGCTGCGTTCAAGGCAGCTCGGAAATCAGCAATAAGCTCCCTGTCTGCCTTTCTTCACAGTTTCTAAGTGTAACACACGTTTAAACCTTTTATACAGTCAAAGGTTTGAACGCATTATACAATATTTTTTTGTTAGAGATGATTTGTGATTGTAAAATACGTGAGAATAAGATTTTCCTGCTATATATAGGCCTAGCACAGGGGTCTTCAACCAGGGGTCCGTGACCCCTAGGCGGTCCTCAGAGCTACTGCAGAGGGTCTGCCAATTTCTGTCATAATAATTGACAATTTTCACCAAAATAATGGTGAATGTGAGGGTGCAGATAATTGAGAAACTACAAACAGTGGAGGCATTTGCACTCCAATTGGATGAATCAGTGGACACGTCCAAAAGACGCACAGCTCTTGACATTTAATAACCAACAATAATAACTTCTTTTTATCAATCATAAACACATTAGCCTAAGAGGTCCTTGGGCTAAAAAGGTTGAAGACCCCTGGCCTAGTATATGATGCCATTTGTTTAAAAACGTGTATGCTATTGATGATAGTAAAGTTTGTCAAAGTAAAAGTTATATAGTTATAAATTTACATTATTAAACAACACTATCTGAACTTGTCCGTTCCCAGTTGACCTCTCTCTCTGTGCATAGTATTCCTACGCTGCTGGAACGTTACTTGTCCCTATATTTCCTGTGTGATAATTTGATTAAACACTCTTTAAAAATTAGATTTTGATACGCAGCCCTCTTCCAAACATGCCCCCAAGAAAAAGTAGCACCCACGTGAATTATCTGATCATGTCTGTTGCTTCCTCTGATTTGCCCAACCAGAAATTCAGCCCTGCCAACACTATAATTGTGATGATAGTGAACGATCTATCTAGTCATATTACTGTTGAAATACTTTAAGGAGTGTTGGCAGAGGTTAGACAGATTACCAGCTCAACAGGTATCAGAAACATTACTAACTTACCAGAGTTGTATGTGACTTAGGGAACAGTGCCTGATTTTATTCTTGCACAAACTACTCTAAGACCTCAGATTTGACTGGTTATAGTTATTTAGGGGCTCAGACAATCTGAGAACCCAGAACCTGCGAGTTTAATTCTGCACTTTGAGCCAGGCTCATCATCTGTGTCAGTCTTTAAAGATGTGACCTGTTTGTCTTGGATCAGAGTAGGGGGAGATACACAAGGTCACTTGCAAGACTGAAATAAAACAGTCAAAGGGAAGATGGAAATCCATATTAAGAACAGGAATCAGTGATGTTGGAGTCAGGCATCGGTGGGTTAAAAGTATTAAAAAAAATATGCACTGGAGAATTTAAAATTGGAACTAAATTTCTACAAATATTTGAAAATCAGATTTCTATGAAAAAAAAGGAACTTATAAACAGAGCATCAAGAAAACTATTTCAAAATTCAGAAGCAAAAAGGGAATAACGCCAGATATATTAGAACAAAACTGGGAAAAGAACGAGACAGAAAAACTGATATTTGTAGAAACCTCAAGTAGTGGATGGGCGTAGTTAACAAAATTAGTTTTAAAAATGATTTTCTCTCTGAGATCTTGAGGAGCAAATGTTTTTCCTGTTTTCTTTTGAGTTTTGTAAAAACTGAAGTCATTCAAGTAAGAAATATAAAATAAAACAGGAAAAGAAAAATCACTCGCAGACATACAAATGTGTCCCAAGTAGACAGTTCTGCTTTAAGGAATCACTTGGGAACTCATTTTCATAAATAAATTGAAGCGATCGTCGATCCACGTCCACTGTGAAGGCACCAAATCTGACACAATACACATTTCAACTCACTTCATTCGATCTGTGGTCAACATTTTACTCCAAGGCATTTATAATCCATAAACTGACACAATGAGGGAATTCATTCTCCATTTTAATTAAAACTTCTTTTACTTGCTTTGGGTCACGTCATACAAATGCTCTCAAGTACAAGTTAAGAATGTCAGCGCTCTTCAAGCGGAGCGCCGACAGGTGGAAGATAACGGAGGAACAAAAGACTACTACATCTTTTAAATACAAAAACAAAAAGACAAATGGATACGTGGCTTTAAAAAAAAAAAAAAACACTTTTCTTACATTCTTCGACACATAATTTAGGAAGCTTTTGTATTGCAAATGTTTCCACAATAAGCCATTGAATTATTCCCCAAAGGTCTGAGCATACAAACACTAAAATCTAATTTAAAATAACAGCGTAGAAAAAAAATCTGAAGACAAATTGGATTCAACAGAAGGTTAACACAACAACTCCTGCATCACTGACCAGATTGAAGCCATTACAGATACAGATGTCTGGGTTTTGAGTGTTTTTCAGGTCATATATATAAAAAAACAAAACATAGGGTTTGTTAATATTTAAAAAGGTCCCGTCACACAGTTAATCCAGAATTAAAAGGGTTTTGCGGGAGCAGGTTGTAGCAGTATTGAGTAGTGGTTGAAGCACATTCAGGTGACACCACGATTTCCTGCTGTTCCAAAGCTAAAGAGTCCCGGACCGTCACCACTCATCTAAATTATTAACACGCTCTCAGCACAGCATCAGTCTGGTGTGAGATACACTACACTGTGTGTGTGAGTTCAGCTGTACAGTTGTGCACTGACTCTACGATGTGCTTCTGATTCAGTCCGTCAGCATCACTCCATACTGTCTGGGTCCGCCTGGGCCATGTAGGCGTCCAGTTCAGCATCCAGGTGACCTTTGGTCTTTGACATGTAGGCGTCCAGCTGGTTGTCCAGCTGTTCGCGGGTCACAGCTGGACGGCCGATGCCTCGGCCCCGGCCGCGGCCGCGACCTCCTCGTCCGGCGAAACCGCCACGACCGCGCAGTCCTCCACGACCTGTCCATCAAAACACACAGCTTGTGAGTGGATAGCACTGATCTCGAGTCAACAATTCAACTCCATGGGTTTAAAATCAGAAGAGAGAAAAAGAAAAAATGTTGCTGACCTCTGACTATTCCCCCTCGTGCTGCTCCTCGGGACAGAGCTCCACCTCTGCCGACAGGTCCTCCACGGTGGCGGCCTCCTCTGCGCATTGCCAGACGACCAGCTGCGCCACGGCCTCGCATGGGGCCGCCGGTAGGCACTCGCTTCCCTGTGCAACACAAAAAGATCGTCACTCTTTGCAGAGCCAGGATGAATAATCCACAGCCATGAATCAGATCCATATTGATAGGTGAGATGCTGCTGAAGTTTATGGATACTCAAACGCACCTCTCAAGGCTAGAGCTCCCCTCATTGCGCCTCCTCTGGCTCGTCCTCTGAGGCCTCCCCTGGGCATCCCCCGCATCCCTCCTCTGCCTCCAGCAGGTCCTCCACGAATCAGAGCCCCGACAGGGCCGGCCCAGCCTGGCCTGGATGTTGCTCTTCCCCAGGCGCTGCTTCAGGCTCTAACAAGTCGTTCAAGGATGGAGTTATGACAAAATGAAATCCGAGAAATGAGGTGGGCAATTCAGAGTCATCCAACAGGTAGGTGGTGGTTACAGGTGCCTATCGGCTGCATTCAGGGGACAGTAGCCCTCCATAAAGTAGGTCTAACAACCTCTAATTCTAACCCTGAGATGGTTTCACTTGCAGAACAGCTGATCTGTTTGTTGTTGAGCATGTTCGTGGGAAATGGAAAAAAGCCATCATCAGTGGAGCTGTGATACGATGAGTCACCATAGTTTAAATCCAACGGAGAAAGAAATGTTCCAATGTGGACCATGACATTCATCTTCAGAAAGAGAAGTGGCGAGGAGTCGACACTACTGCACTGTATTCATTCAGCATTTACCGGACTTGAATTTCCTGAATGGGCTGGAAATTCTGCTGGAATTCTACCAACTGAAACTATAAAAAAAAACAAAAAAAACATCACACCTGTATGCAGCCCTGTGGTGGCTGATTGTGTCTGTATGCTGCCGTACTCAGAAATATTCAAAGAATCTCTATCATGATAAACTAAATGATATGCTTAGTTGACAATTTTATCACAATATCTATAAAACATTTGAAAAAAATTATTTCTATAAGACAAATTCATCTTAATGTTTCTGTTGAGTGTAAGGCGTTTCAGAGTCGGTAACCATAACTTTACATTCTCGGATAGATGTATCTGAGAAGGGGCAACTAGATCCCCCTACATCCTCCAGCTTTATGTAAATGAAATGCTTAACCAGCTAAAGTACTCCGAATTCTGCTATTAGCTCTGGACTGGTCTTAAATGAACTACCTTAGAAAAACATCTGGGTCTTTTTTTAATTTAATAGAGCTTTAAACCGCTAAAAAACGCTCAGTTAACTCAGTAAATACACTTTTCTTTCTTATGTCAGACGGACTTCAGATTGCCTGGTGTGTGTCTCCCTAATTGGTTCCCAGTTAATCAAATATTCATATAAAACAATGGAAATTGACTTCAGAGCTCAATTTGGGCTGAAGTTTTAATCCGTTATGTAATATCAAACCAAATTCCCATCCCTAATCACAGTACCACTGAAAGGTCCACATTATAGACCCGTCTTGCCTTGGTGCAGGTCAGTGTACAGTTTTTTTTTGCTCTGTATGGTTAAAACGCTCCACCAACACGCAGCTCATCTGATCTGTAGCCTCACCTGCTTGTGATTCAGAGCCGCTTGCACTGAGGGCCGGTTCTCCATCTGCTGGGCCAGCCGGCGATTCCGGGCACTGGCCAAATGCTGCTGTTGCATGGTGGCTCGAATGCTTACCGCAGTGGGCTGCTTGTTCTTCAGCATGTTAGTGAAGCTTTAGAGGTGGGAGGGAAAAAAAGAGGGAGGAAGTAAAAGAAGGGGACAGGGGATATACAGAAGAGGAGGAGGAGGAGGAGGAGGAGGAGGAGGAAGCAGGGTTCCACATCAAGTCATTTCTCATATTATGGATGCGGCCACACAGACTGCGGTGGCTCTTTTTGTCATGTAAGACTTATGGTTGCACTTGTTGGCACTCATTTTCTCTCTCAATCATATGACAGAATGATTCAGTTGAATTTAGCATGTATTCAAACAAGCACATAAAGGAAGGCAAATTAAGAAAGAAACAGAGTGTAAAGACAGAAGGAGAGAGAAGGTGCCAGAGGAGCACAATTTGCCACTTACAGGCCTCCAGCTGACTGGCTGGGGTGTCATCGTGCTGCAGCTAGCAGAGGCCCTGGACGTGTGGAGTGCTTGGCCACCCAGCCACTTACAGCATGGACCGTGACTTGTGGTTAAACCACCGAGTCGGAGCAGGGAAGGAGAGATGGGGAAGGGGGGAGAAGAGAAAGGGGAGCTCTTTGTCACGTCCAAGCTAGGACTGAGTGGCTGGTCTTTAACAGACTTGGAGTACAGAGGAGAAAGACAAAGACAGAACAGGAGGATACAGGAGCATGTGCTTCACTTCCATTGGTTTGAGAGAGAAATGTTTGAGAGGCAGAGAGGATTAAGACGTGCCCCATGTCCCTGGTTTAGCTTACGCCTTTCCTCTCCCCTTTAAAAGGGTGTATACTTCATGTATACTGTGCTGTGTGAGTAACAGGGAGCAGGAGTGCCAAGGCATTTGTAGGACAGTGGTCTGGTCCAGCATAGGCTTACCAAGGCTTACCAAGTATGACCACTACCCTCTCCCCTTGTCTACATGTGTGCACTGCTCACACAAGATATTCGGCCGGGGCAAGCTCCCTCCGCTCCATCTTACAACCACGTTTAACATCGACGGGACCAACAAAGTTGAGTGAGCAGCGCACACACTGGGGATAGCATCCATGTCGGGTCCGGTCCCCAACAGTAGCCTTCCGTAGGGAGCACTAGAACCTTCACAAGCCAAGGCTGGCCCTTGCATCTGGTGTCTAACTGCTGACAGGGTGCGTGGCGCCTCACCGCTCATTCAGGGACACCTTGGTGGTGCTTTTCAGGACAACTTTTTGGGAGGAGGCTGCGCTCATTTTGACAGACTTCGCTTGCAGGCTACCTGGAAACACACGGGACAGAAAAGAAAAAGGGAAGTAAGCAAAAATCAGACTGCAATAACATGATATCAGAGTGGATATCTGACTCAACGTGACATTAGGTGTTAAGATACTTTTACATTTAGTTGTTTCGCTGACGCTTTTATCCAAAGCGACTTACAAAAAAGGGAAACAATAAAAAGGTACAGCGAGACAAGGACATGTTAGTGCAGCAATAAGCAGATTAGTATTAGTTTAGCAGGTGTTGGTAGTGTTAGGAAAGGAGGCACTCTCTGAAGAGCTGGGAGTTTCCCCCCCCAACGGGGAACAGATGAGAAAAGTTTGGATTGCCCTGAGCAAAAGGGTGGCCGAGCCAGGCGTCGATCATTGGGAGGAGGTAACATATGCCTGTATAAGGGCATTCGAGTAGGTGGGTGCAGAACCGGAAACTACTTTGTAGGCAAGGATTTGAATTTAATGTGGGCTGCTTTTTCACCCAAACCAAGCAGACCTGTAGCTCTTGACTATGTGTCAAGTAGGCTACATGTTATTTTGATGTGTCAGATACAAACAACATCTTCAGGCGCTGTCTAATTTTAAGTTTGACAAAGCCTTCTCAGACAAAGGCTGATTACAGATCTTTGACATTTAGTCATGGCTAGTTGAAAGAGTTACTACTGGGTTAAAGGTCAAATGAATAATAAGTAGTCTTATAGATAAAACCCTGACATAGTTTTTTGGTCATTTCTCTGTCAGTGTGATTTAAACACTGCATGCTATTCAGAGGTTTTAATCCCCTTTGGAGTGCTCATGTTAATTCCCCTCCCTGATCAAGTATTTCATACAGCCTTCTTGGCTCAATCAGCTCAGGAAAGCGTCCAAAATCCTTAAAAAAAACCCATCCCATCCATTTCTGTGAGACACTTTAATAGCACCTTGAATTAACCTTGATTTCTTTCAGCCATTACATTAATCAACTCCTTTCCTAAGACCACTGAGCAGGGTCAGATTTAATGCTCAGCAGCTGCCTGGTCATATATCACTAAGTGCCACCGTTTGTGGTCATTACCTCGGCTCTACACGAAGCAGTATTAGTTCATTTTGTGGCCACACTCTCTGGTTTGAGTGATCAACACAAATAAGTGAGTCCTTTAGTAATATATCTCCATTTAGTGACACAGATATTCAAAGTAGCACGAACAAGTTAGCAGGGCGGACATTTAACAGCCGTTAAACACACCGGCGACCCAATCTGTCAACTCTAAGGTGCTCTCAGTTGTGTTTAATCACTTCCTAAACTTAATTTAAATTCATATATTAACAATAATCAGCTGTTTTGTACTTACAACGAGTGTTGCGTCGGTGGAGAGAAAAGCCTTACAGCCAAGCTAGAGTTAGCTTTGAGTAGCTTCCAGCACGGTGTGTGGCCGTGTGTGTCCTTATATTCTTCTGTTTAAATATAACCTATAATATAGCTAGCTTTTCTAATTAAGCACTGACCAAAGAATGGAGAAGACTCTCTGCTAAATGTCTTAAAAAACAAAACAAAAAGAGAGACCGGAGTTTGCGTCTCCCTAAAATGGAGCTGCTAAAGCTAAACTGACTGTGCTCGCGAAGAAAATGGAGAGAGGCTCTTATGACGCTAACGTCACGGGGGGAGGGGGGGGGGTCACTTCCGGTCTGGCTGTGAGTTGTAGTGATGGGAAGTTCGGTTCTTTTTTAGGGAGTCAGATCATTTGACTCAGCTCACCAAGAAGAGCCGGCTCTTTCTGCTCCAAAACCGCTCTTCATGTTACCTTATACCAGGGATGTCCAAGGTTCAGATTTGTATCAACTTCATGCAAGTTTAACGTATCCCTCCCTTAATTTTTTTATTTTTTTCTGTTGATCCCAGCAGCAAATACTTTTCACAGTATGCTGGCATATTGTGACCTCTGCTACTAATGTATTAAGTTATTTGTAACTAGTGGTAACAGAGAGGAAAAAAGGAGGGGAGTCAGATTTTTTCAGGTTAAATTTTACATCTGTCACAATCTGACTCCCCTCTTATATTAAAAATACAAGATGTAGCACCAACCATTTTCACTCTGCTGGCATATTGTGACCTCTGCTACTTATGTATAAAGTTATTTGTAACTAGTGTTAACAGAGAGGAAAAAAGGAGGGGAGTCAGATTTTTTCGGGTCACAATTTACATCTGTCACAATCTGACTCCCCTCTTATATTAAAAATGCAAGATGTAACACCAACCATTTTCACTCTGCTGGCATATTGTGACCTCTGCTACTTATGTGTAAACTTATTTGTAACTAGTGGTAACAGAGAGGAAAAAAGGAGGGGAGTCAGATTCAATCAGCCTTCAATCAATTTTTGGCAGGTGAAAAGACCCATTTTGTGTTGTAATGGTCCTTTAAAGTCCTTTAAGCTGTCCCGTGAGCTCAGATCTTTATATTATGAAGCTAATGAATGAGATCAAGTCATATTTAGGCAGAAATCACCTTTCATTAACTGTATTTGGCCTTCAATCAATTTTTGGCAGGTGAAAATGCCTATTTTGTGTTGCAATGGTCCTTTAAAAGAATTTCAAGCTCTCCTGTGAGCTCTAGTGTTTATATTATGAAGCTCCAGAATGAGATCAAGTCATATTTAGGCAGAAATCACCTTTCATTAACTGTATTTGGCCTTCAATCAATTTTTGGCAGGTGAAAAGACCTATTTTGTGTTGTAATGGTCCTTTAAAAGAATTTCAAGCTGTCCTGTGAGCTCTAGTGTTTATATTATAAAGCTCAAGAATGAGATCAAGTCATATCTAGGCAGAAATCACCTTTCATTAACTGTATTTGGCCTTCAATCAATTTTTGGCAGGTGAAAAGACCCATTTTGTGTTGTAATGGTCCTTTAAAAGAATTCCAAGCTGTCCTGTGAGCTCAGATCTTTATATTATGAAGCTCCAGAATAAGATCAAGTCATATTTAGGCAGAAATCACCTTTCATTAACTGTATTTGGCCTTCAATCAATTTTTGGCAAGTGAAAATGCCTATTTTGTGTTGTAATGGTCCTTTAAAAGAATTTCAAGCTGTCCTGTGAGCTCAGATCTTTATATTATGAAGCTCCAGAATGAGATCAAGTCATATTTAGGCAGAAATCACCTTTCATTAACTGTATTTGGCCTTCAATCAATTTTTGGCAGGTGAAAAAGCCTATTTTGTGTTGTAATGGTCCTTTAAAAAAAATTTAATTCCTGTGACTCAAATTTTTTTTTTATGAAACTCTAAATAAATAAGTCATACTTAGGAGAAATCAAAACTTATTTGGCCTCAATCAATTTTTGAATTTTGTGTTGTAATGGTCCTTTAAAAGAATTCCAAGCTGTCCTGTGAGCTCTAGTGTTTATATTATGAAGCTCCAGAATGAGATCAAGTCATATCTAGGCAGAAATCATCTTTGAGTAACTATACTATGCCTTCAATCAGTTTTTGACAGGTGAAAACTGATTGAAAATGGCAAAACCCATCCAAACATGTAGAGTCATGAGGATCATTGCAAAAGTTATCATATCTTTATTGAAAACCCACCAATAAATCATATTCATTATAGTCTAATTTCCAAAGACAGGGCTAAACAAAGTCATCAGACATACCAAGCACATAGAGACATGTCTATCACGTAATTACCATGTCTGATTTCGCTACAAAATACACTTCTTTTGGCCACAGTTGTAATAATTACGTACAACAAACGTTAAACTTTCGAAGACACATGACTTTGCTATAATTACATTATAATACAGTTGTGTGTATCTGCATATTATGACTGTTTAATCCAGAGAAAAGCAGACGTTTTTCAAAAATCAGAAAATCAGATTCTGGCAGACAATCACTTTTTGGCTCCCATCGTTCACTTAAAAGAGCCGGCTCTTTGAACCGGCTCGTTCACGAACGACACATCGCTACTGTGTTGTTGACGGTTGGCTAAAATGGCTGCAGCAGCATCAGCGGCGGCTCTCGTAGAGACCTCTTCGGGTAAAGATGCTGTCGCAGAGGGGTTGGTCGACCTCCTGAAACCCGCTATCCAGCAGCTCGACCTGCATGTACACTCAGTCAGGTAAACTTGCTCCCTTATTGAACAATAACCTGCTGTTATTTAGCTTAATTACACACAGGCTGCTACCATCCGTGCTAACGCTGCCTCAGTGAGAGTCTCGTGACTTTGCAGGACGTGTTTACTATCTTATAATTCACAATTAAAATGTTATTTTTGATATAAGTCAGCCACTTTTCCCACATGTTTTATTAGCCTTTATTGCTCCTGAATGTCACATTTCGACATAATGTAGCACTGCTTCACTGATACATATCACTCTCTGTACATACACACCCCTATATTTATTTAATTTGAACCATACTATATTGTGCATTTATTTTTCATATGCAGTTATATTTATTGGTTTACACTATGCAACTATTTCCTGCCAAGCTCTTTGTACAATGTCACCCATCTTTTCGTGGCTATATATGCATATACACACATAAATATATGTATATAAATGTGTATATATAAGTATGTGTGTGTGTATTCAATAACCTGTACAGTTATTTAGGTGATATAATCCATCATGCATATCCATATACTAGAAATGTGTATGTTATGTACATAACGCTTTCAGTTTCAAGTATCATAAAGTCTGTCTTATCCTATTTTATCTTATCTTGGTTCACAATGTTCTCAGCTGCTGTGTGTGTGATTTGGGGTTTGTTTTCAAAGACCGCTTTTATCATTGCTGTTCTTAAATGATAAATAACTACAAAACCTGCACAGCTTCATTCTTGTATCGTCTGCCCTCCCTCTGGATTAATGTGATTATTTTATTTCTTTGCAGAGAAAGCCAAGTAGAGTTACGAGAACATATAGACAACCTGGCCACAGGTAACTTACTGTATAATGTATGTTAAATCCCTGATTCATGAGTAGGGCTGCAACTGATCGTTATTTTTTATTACAGATTGCTCTGTTGATCATTTTCAGTGGTTTGGTATGAAAAATCAAGCTGAAATCAGAGAATTTGGACATCTTTTCTTTAAAAAATTGACTCAGTGCAATTAATCAATTATCAAATAGCTGCACATTAATGTAAGAGACGACAACTAATCGATTAATGGACTAATCGTTGCAGCTCTTCTCATGTTGGTGTTCTATTTAATTGCCATTTCTTTTCTTTTTTTTAAATGCATTTCTGAAGTGCATTAAATAACACGTGATTTGGTCTTGTGTGTCTTGTAATGTATTGTATTTTGTTTTATTTATTGTACTTTGCAGAGTTATGCAGGATAAATGAACATCAGAAGGTGGCTCTAGACCTGGATCCTTATGTAAAGAAGCTGCTGAATGCAAGACGTCGAGTAGTGCTGGTGAACAACATACTGCAAAATGCTCAGGTCAGTGGCAAACTCTTATCAGCGTTCTCAAAACTGCATTAACCAATGTTAAACAATGACTGCTCATAGTGACAAATCCACAGAGATTCATCACTAACTCTGCAGTCCCCCCCCCCCAGCTCCACAGATCTTAGCAACTTTTTTGCTTTCCTGCCAGCAAACTCATGCTCAATGCTCTCATCACCCTGGTTTGCAGCAGTAAAACAATACAAGCAACAACATAACCTAAATGTTCTGTCTCTAGGAACGTCTGAGGAGACTCAACCACAATGTGGCCAAGGAGACGGCACGAAGGAAGACCATGCTGGAGGCTTCAGGAGTATTCACCACCCGCTCCCCCAGCAAACCCTGAGCCTCCTCCTCGTCCTCGTCCTCGTCCTCTTCCTCCTCCTACTCTTGCTCTGCACAGCAAATACTGGGAACTCTCCTGACTAGGAGGGACACATCAATACAGGAAACTGTAACACGAGGAGGACAAGGCTTCCTTTGACTGTTGGTTAGCTGTTTGTCTAATGACATCCTGATGTCTTGCACTGTTTTGTCGGACGTTGTGTCAAAATAAAACTCCACGCTGCTATCTGCTAAGTGTCCGGCAGCTGCAAATATGCCTAATCCTAAATATGACAGAATCAGCTTTGCAATATCAGATCATACATATGATATAACACACATGTAGACACCAAGAGCTAATGTTATTTGTAGTGTCTCTCTTCTGATCGAGTCGACGAGTGTTCCTGTAATGTCACTCAGCATGCAGGAAAGATGACAGCACATGGTGTGAGTAATCTTGTGGACCAAAATAACAGATCCTTATTTTACTGCCGGGAGCTGTGTCCTAATGTCGCTTCGGTCTTCTGCTCTCTGGCTTTTGGGTAATGCATGGTCACAAATATGAGCTGAATATCTCTCTATGAAGTTTAAGTTAAAGGGGCTGTTATTCTGTCACTTATCATCTGACTAGCTTAGCTGTGGTTTAGAACAGGTCCAGCTAAACCAGACACAACAGAATAATAAACCTCAACATGGATGTATTAACAGAGCTATTAAGCATCCATGATTGCACTGGGAGTAGGTGTGTCTGATTAGCCAGCATGCCCTGGGGCAATGGGATTATTATTATCATAATTTTATCTGTGTTGCTATGCAATTACTGTTGTTATTGTGATCTTCATCGTGTTCTGCAATCTTTCCACTGTTGTTCACATTAGCACATTGTTGTACAATTAGTAATTCAATTATTGAGATCATCAGCTTTGACAGTAATTTGATGATGTGATGCAACATTGATAATGAATTCATTTCCACCGATAAATGAAAGTAAGAATATCATCAACATCTTGACAATTCATGTCTATTTGCACTTGTGATAGTAATATTATTTGAGGATATTGTTCTGAATATTTCAATCATACATCGTATTGTAGCACATTTTCCCCGTTGTTTCCTTTCAGTTTACTGCTGCTGCAGAAGATTTAAAACTGTCAGATATACAGTACAAATATACAACACATATATGATTATTTGTGTCTGTGACTTTTACATTACTGAGCTTGTGATGTTGCATTTTTGAACAACTGTTCGTTATGTGTGTGTGTGTGTGTATGTGCTAAGCCTGTTTCTAGCAAAAAAGTTTTTTTATTGGAATTTCACAATTTTGTGATTTTGACACTAGATCATAGCATTGCCCTCAAAAGATACAAAATACATTGTGAAATATTTTAAATTTTAGAAATTAGATGCTTAAACCTCAGTTAAATCTGCTCTGTGGCATGTTGAACCTCAGACACAGTGACCTCTACACGAGTTTAGGTGATTCCTACAGGCTGGTTCAGACTAAACCTCCTGTGCAGTTTAGACTTCATCTTCTAAAGACCTGGCAGTTGGGTTTAAGTGATCATGTTACCCAGACATCACAGGTTTAAACCTGTCCTAAACTTTAAAGCTCCGCCAAGCTAGTGACAGAGCAACAGCCCTGAAGAGTGTCATTATAAACTGCAGACATGCTGCAGTCCTCTGTGTTTGCTCTCTCTGTAAAGCTCTGCTGACGTAAAGGTGCTGTAACAAATCAACACAACGCTAAATGAAACTGCTTTAATATTAGACGATGAAATGAAACTTATTGTGCAGAACATGCTTGTGATTTTGTATGATATTCACTGCTTCTTTATGAACGTTTATAAAATATACATTAACGCCATGTTGTCTTCTTTTTGAGCTTGTGCATCAATTGTCTCTGCAGTTACTGATTTGTCAACATAACGATGACATTAAGACAAAGCCTGACATGGCTATTGTGCCCCTCAACATGAAGATGGACAGAATGTCAAAGATGGTGATGATTTATTTTATTTATTTACTTTAGTGCCTTACAAGCAGTGGGGTCAAGAGGGCGGCACCAGAGGAAGGGATGGTGGAATGTGCTCAGAAAATTTCATGGTAACGTGGCTGACAATACTTCATTTAATGGTTCCCAGTTGCTTCTTGAATTTTAGTTATTTGGAGCTAATTTTAGGCAAAATGCAGATGTTTTTTGTTGTTGTAGACAGTTTAGTCAGCTGTGTTTTCTTGTAATAGCTCCTTTTTTAAAACCCCAAATACTTAGTCTCTATTCTTTTATTTTTGGAAAGTAAATTCTCTGTAGGCTACGTGTTCAGGTGACCTGACTTTACTCCAGCTTAGTAATTAATTGTACGTTTACCAGTGGAGCTGGTCTGTATTTTAGCTCTTATTTCTACCAAATTACAGTTATTGTTAGGTAATAACAGACCGCAAAATAGAGCAAGCATCTGACCATTATATACCAGACACCTTGTCTACAAAATTTTGGACAATGGCCACCAAAATCTTTTTTCCTGACACCATGAATATACACATAAATATCTGGTCATGGCCCAAAGAGTTTATCAGAAGAAATATGTACTGTCAGACAGTTCGATTTGGCAAAACACAAAACACTTAAAATATGATAATCATTTTTCTTAATCTAAGTACAATGGGCAGGGTGACACTTAGCTCAGGAAGTCCGTCAATGAAGGGAATAGTAGTACAATATAATACAATAGATGTTTACTTTTAGCCTGTGGCCCACCATTAAGTTTCAGAAATGGCCATCCAAGGGAAAATGTCTGGGCATCCCTTCTCACAAAATAATGAGGAATCCACACGCAAGGGGCCTGGATCTTGTGGCAAGTGTAGGTACATACACCTGGATCCGACATGATGTCTTTTGATAATACGATCATGCAATTAAAAAGAATCCAGGCGTGCATTTATTGATTGTTGAGCACAAAATAAATCAAATCATCATCTGTAAGCTTTTTACAATTTTGTGGAGCTCCCTTTTTGATTAATTGATTGAAAAATGTTATTTCGAACACATAAAAGCAAAAAACAGGGAAAACCTGTACACACACAAACTCAAATATTAAGTTATTTTAACCAGTACAAATTAAATTTTGCATGTTAGTAGGAGTAGGAACAACTATACACTTATTTATTGCTCCCACGTCTCCTCTACCTATTATATTATTATTATATTATAATTTATAGACTGTCTCCTGTGCATACATTTCTATATTAATAGTCACATATTCATACATACATACCTATATCCTCTTGAGAGTATAATTCACATTGAATTACTCACTATTAGTTTAGAAAACCTCATAAGATGTCACAGAATTGTATATTAGCACATATATGACCAAACTAATACCTTTGTATATATTGTGTAGAAAAGGGTGAAACACTGAATCAGTAATAGTTTTGTTAGTTTTGTTTGACCATAGAAGAGTCGAGTGTTGCTCAGATAACAGTTGCAGCCCGTGTGTGTGTGTGTGTGTGTGTGTGTGTGAGAGAGTTGGGTAGGGGGTGGTAGAGGTGGAGAGAGAGGGGGGGGGCGCTAATCTCAGCGGCGCCACCTTAAAAAAACAGTCTCGCGGACCTGTCAATCTAGACGAACCAGACAGACCCTGGCTGGCGGCCCTGCTGTGAGAACCCGAACGCGATTGGCCGAGAGCCGCAGCCTCGGTGAGAGCCGCCCTCTGATTGGGCCGGAGCATGTCGAGACACCGACGCGCACGACGTCTCCCCCTTCTCTATTGTTATTGTGGCGTGCGCGAGAAAGGGAACGGACAGGATGCACGAGGAGACAGTGAGGCTGATAAACGGATAAAACAACCGAGAAACGTCAAGACAACGTCTGTGTAACGGTTGAGAAAAACACACGGTTAGCTCGCCACGTTAGCGGGATTTCACTGTAAAACACAACAGAGAGGGGCTAATACAAAGGGTATAAACACAAATAGCAGCTCTGGTCAACACACACACACACATACAACACGTAGAGCTATCCGAGTACAGCAACACTTGAGAGGGGCAATTGTCGGATAGCTCAACGGTCTTTTCTGTCCAAGTTCTCCTCGCCGATGTGTAAGTAGAAACATCTTGAATCTCTCGCTTCTTCCTTCTTGTCTCGCCAGCATTGCAACCAGACTAAATAACCGAGAATATGAGGGGGAAGTCAGTCTAGGTTAGCTTGCTAAATTGTTGCTTTTACCCCGCAACAAATACTGTTCTGCCTCCCTCAGTCTGTCAGTGTTATTACTGCCCGATATTGTACTCCTGTATTGTGTTTTTTCCGACCACATTTGCCCCCCTTTTATCTTCAATTTGTCAAACTTCAAGCAGTCATGTAAAGAAATATCCGCATTTTATGTTTTTAAAAATATGTTTTGGTGTATTTGTTGAGACAGCAGACTTCGTGACGCATGTTTAACCAATATGGGATGTCAGTGAAGTGAATGTATGGCCTGGAAAACTGTGCTCAGGTTATTGTATGTGCAAGGCAAGATAACACAGGTAACACACGAGATGAGACAGACAGACAGACAGACAGACAGACAGACAGGCAATCTCTGGCTTTGTTTTCCCCAGACAAAACACACACACTGACGGAAGTTTTCATTTCAAGTGTGCTGCCCTACGGCAATCATGATGAATAATATGTTTTAAGAGCAGACATAGATGGAAGGTGTGGTGTGTGTGAGTGTGTGTGTGTGGTAGGATGGGATGTATGTAGCAACAGTTACCTGTGATGGTCTTATATGCAGCTATATGTCACCTGTGGTTTAGGCATGATTCATCGCTGATCTCAGGGCAGTATGTCGGGTTGTAAATGTAAAATATCAGGGTTGAAACTACAGAGAGAGAGATGCATGTATAAATATATATATATATTTATAGCACTTGTACACCACAGTACATGACTGAAGTAGTATTTGGTAAACTGTTCTTATATAGCGCCTTTCTAGTCTTATGACCACTGAAGGCGCTTTTACACTACATATTTCATTCACACACACATTCATACACTGATGGTGTTCACATGCAAGGTGCCAACATCAGTTTTTTGGGAGCTAACCATTCATACACATTCACACACAGATGGTGCAGCATTCGGGGAGCAGTTTGGGGGTGTTAAAAGAGTATCTTCCTCAAGGACACTTCGACATGCAATCGAAAGTACCGGTCATCTGATTAGCGGATGACCCTGTTACCTACCTGGCGCAGCCTTCGGGAGCAATTTGGGGTTTATCTTGCTCAAGGACACTTTGACACGAAGACTGGAGGAGCTGGGAATCGAACCGCTGATCATCTGATTAGTGGTTCACCAGCTCTACCTCCATGTTATGTTACATTATACTTGAACTCCATCACATTTAAGTAATACACACATGTAATATTGCTTGTGTACGCCACTACATTCATTGGCAGCTGCTAGTTAGTTATGGGGGCTATAAATAACAATTTTATTATCAATTAAGCTGCCTTTTATTTGTTTTTATGAATCATTTAGTCTTTGAAATGTCAGAGAAGTTCTCAGAGCTCAAGCCGTCTTCAGATAGCTTTTTTTTTCTGAGCAGCACTCCAAAAACCAAAGGCATGGTGTTGATTATCATAGAGGAACAAAGAGAACCAGCAAATATTCATCTTTAACAAGCTGAAATCACAACTATTTCCGCCAATTGTTTGCGCTCCAGTTGTTAACATTGCAGATTTAAAATCCAGTGTGGAAGATTTAGTTTGTCTCTATAGAAATGGATATATAATATTTAAAACTATGTTTTATTGAGTGTATCATCAGCTGTTTTATTACCTTACTGTTTCTACAGTAGGGCCTTTTAATGTTTTTCACGACACATTCATGTTTTGCAGCCACTGTAGTTCCTCCTTTATGCTCGGAATGGTCAGGTGAGGCGAGTGGGTTGCAATCAGCAACCACACTGCTAGATGCCATTAAATCCTACACACTGATCCTTTGAGATTTGACGTACAAAACAGAGGATTGGCCTCCTAAATTTGATTGTTTGTTTTATAAATTAAACCTCCCAACAGCTTATAAAGTAGTTAAAATCAGAGAAGAAGAACATTAATGGGAAATTCTGTTATATTTAAACCTGCTGTGAGTTCCATAAATGTGGCTGTTGTCATTGTGTGGGTCGTGCTAACTTTGCACACTCCACCTCCATTGTAGAGATTCAGGGACACGAGGACTTTCTCACAACAAAGTACATCAGGACAAGCTGCACGAGCTTCTACAGCTTTCCAAATGAATCAGATTTTTACATGAACATACACCAAAGTAAATGCAAAATGTTAAAAGCTATGTTAGATAACTGCATGTGGATCTATATCTGGAGCTAACATCTACAGGTCATACTCTTTACAGCAAAAATTGTCCTCTTAAGCCAACATAAGAGAGCAGTGAGTGCAGGAATACCACTAGTTTCCTATTCTAAGTTGTCTTTCTCACTAAATAGACTCAAAGTCTGACCACTGCATATAGCTTTTTGAGTTTTCTTAGAGGACATTCAGCCTCACACATGTAACAAACCAGCGTGCACGGATGAATATGCCGGGTGATTAGGTCAGACCTATAAAGTTGGCCACAGTGCCCGTTATAGGGTGCTACTTTCTGTGTTTACTTTGGGTCAGACTCAGACGTAAATATCAGGTTTATTCGGAAAGCTACAGGAGGTTTTACACATTGTTTTGCAGGACTCATTGTTTCCCTGAATTTTCACAATAAAGGTAAAGAGCGCAAAGACACATAGAGTCACAGTTGCCACATTTATGGGAAATATGCCAGGCTGCACTAGACTGTAATTTCCCTTTTTAAAGCTGCTTACATGTTCAGGCATGTGTATCAGAAATCCTGTACTGTAATATTAAGATAAATCCCTCAAATAGTCATTCAGCATTAAGTTAATGTTGCTGATCAGATTACAAGTTTTACACATGCAGTTCAGTGATTCTACAGTCCTGAGTGATGTCTTCAAGGTTCTAATGAAAGACTGTCATCACTGTGCTGTATGTGACATTGTTTAATGTGTGTCTCACAACACTACATAACA
Source organism: Argyrosomus regius (assembly GCA_946959425.1). Lineage (NCBI taxonomy): Eukaryota > Metazoa > Chordata > Actinopteri > Sciaenidae > Argyrosomus > Argyrosomus regius. The sequence goes on along the minus strand of OX336899.1, from coordinate 6,360,568 downwards.
TTTTGAAGGACACATTTTTACTTGTAATGCAGTATTACTCTGGTATTACAACTTTTACCTCAGTAAGGGATCAACTATTTCTTCTATCTACCGTTGATAATCTCTAATAACTGTTGGATTTGCACATTTAACTGGCATCCACTAATCCCCGGTCTCCCCTCGCTCTACTAACAGGGACTGATTCAGAGCTGGGCCATCATGATGCCAGTGAACTTTCTGGTCACTCATTGGCTGACCAACTAAATACCAGGTAAGCAAGACAGCAAACATGTTTGACAGCAGTAACCAAGTGTTTTGGCTCTTATCGACTGTAATGTTGTCAAAGTACCAAAACTAATAAAACTTCTACAGCAGCATAGTGAGCCTTGGTTTGAACATGTGAAGTTGGTGGCACCACAGATCAGAGTTAAACACGGCGGTGACACTGCTTGGCTGTGGTTTTGAAACTGTGAACATGGTTTATGTAATAACTATAGTGTAACTAAAGGATTTTATACCAATCAATATTTATAGACTTGTAGGCCCCTCAATCAGCTCCAGATATCAAGATATAGAAGTAGGAAGCAGAAATTATGTTGCCAGATGGATGGATGGACATGCTGTGAACAGTCTAACCTTGATCTTCCTCAGCAGAGTATTTTAAGGACGTCTCGGCCATTTTGGCTTACAAAAATGAGGTTTAAAGTTCAAGTGACTTTTCATTTTCATCTTCAAATAGACGGAGAATGTTCAATCTAAATTTGAGAATGAAAATATGAGTGGGATTTAACATCCGATTGACTGAAATACACTAACCGGAGCATACCGATGTGCTGCTCTGCTTTCTATCCAACCTGCCTGATACAAGCAAATATGTACAAGTATAGTACAGTAGTCGGGTTGCATGTTTGGCTTATTTTCTACCAGCACAGGAGCACCATAGATGAAATATAAAATGGCATTCATCCCTGCTTACCATCCAGTTCACTGTATAAAAGCATAATCTCCAGGGCCTTTTTTAAAATCCTGGTTTCTTTCATTGTCTTATTGCAGCTTGCACCCTTGTAAGAAGGTCAGCAGTGCAGTACAGCGAAATAAAACCTTCAAATGGAGTAAATCAGCATCTCGCTTGACTATTATCCTCCCTGCCATCAGATTTATTGAGGCTTTTGTGGCTCCTTTTCAGGCACAGATGTGATACATTGTGCCCCAAAACACAATGTTGTGTTATTGTACAGTCGCACTGGGCTGGAGTTGGAGTGTGTGTGTGTGATTTGCAGGGTGTGTCTCTCTCCTCAGTGCATTGAGGCGATACATTAACTCTCATCCTCCCAATATATTTAACGTACAAAGACTACTGACTGTAGTCCCTGAGGACCTCAAGAATAAAGTACTGTAAGAGACAACCATCATAGCAAAACGTTCATTTATTTCCTCTCAAAACATTATTAGTTATGTAATTAATGTTCATCTGAATGATCATGCTCTGACTGTATGTCGGTCATATGCTTGCCACACTATTTTACAGTCTTATCTTGTATAATAGAATATAAACAGTCAGAAACATTTTATTGAGAAGTGATGTATTGTATTTCTGACTTTGAATGCCATCTCACCTCGGGAAGAGTCACTAAGAGAGGCACATCAGGACATCTGTATCTATCTTCTTCATAAAGACTGACAGTAAATGCCTCCATCCCCCTGATAGTGTGTGATACTTTAAATTAAGACCCACGACAAACATGAACTCAATGAATAGTTTCATCTACTAAAACAGAACAGGTGGAATTTGTGACTGGGCTGCCCCAGGACTCCAATAAATTGGCATTTATAAAAAGCAGAAACAGAAAACAATGATATGAAGTCATTAGAAACACAATGATTGACAAAGTCATGAAATATTGTACCTGTGAGATATGCCACAAAGGTTTACCTCTGAGATCTGATGGTACCTTACTCGGTAGGAGTAGTAGCTATGTGTCCTGCTGGATTTACTGAAGTTGCACAATTTACGATACTTTGTGTCACTTTTGCGAGGAAAATTCTTGTTGTGGCGATAAAGAGTAACATGCATTAAATTTACGTAAAGGTTTGGTTTGTGTTCATCAAACTTTAATTTAAATTTGACCATCAATGAACTGTAAAATGACTACAGGCCACAACTAAATTCTGAGGTAAATACAAGGAAATGCACTTAAATCAGTATTGACATCCTGCTCTCTCTGCCTTTAGATATTTGGTGTGACTTTGATTTGTCATATTGTATCATATCTCCTTTTTGTTTACCATGAACATGTATATTGTTGAGCTGCAGTGATTACTTTGAAACTTTGAAATCAATCAACCGTTTTGATAATCGATTAATTTAGAGTCATGTTTTAAGAAATAATTTCCAAATTCTCTGATTTCAGCTTCTCAAATGTGAATATTTTTTGGTTTCTTTATTCCTCTACGACAGCAAATCATTGTCAGATTAATAACCATAATAATAAATGTAGTAGTGTATTGCCTCCTAATGTATTAATTATTAGACACATACAAGATTAGTAATAGAAAAAAGACGTAAAGAACGTAAAGTATGTAAATCTGTAATGTAAAAATGTAAATGTAAGTAAATCCGCCATTCTGCCATTACATCGCCTTCATATACAGGTGAAAAATCACTAAAACACAGCTCAAAACAAAACAAAACATGATTTTGCTGATTTTGTTTGTTTCATACAACAACAAAAAGGTACAAATTGACTTAAATAATGCAGTAAAGGTCCAAAGTACATTTCTTTTGGGCTTCTTGTTTGTATGTTTTTCATGGAAAGATTGTTTTTATCTTCCAATATCTGAAGTGACAGTTGAATACATAATTATAGAGGTCTTCTGTTTTGTTTGTTTGTTTGTGTTTGAATCCAACATGAGTCGTCCCTGGAAACATTTTGGCACTCACTGTGTGGGAAAGCAGGAAATCTACTGAAATACAGTCTGTGTTTGTTTGTGCGTGACAGTCTGCATTACTCATCACATAAATCTGTTTATGCAGTCACATTGTGGGGACTCGCCTTCCTTATGGGGACAAAACAACAAGTCCCCATAATGTAGATCATTATGTTTTAGGGTGAAGGTTTGAGGTCAGGGTAGGGTTAGGTCTAGGTTAATGTTCGGTTAAGGTTAAGGTTAGCAATGTAGTGGTTATGGTTATGATGGTGAGGGTAAGTCTCCAGGAAATGAATGTAAGTCAGTGGAGTGTTCTCTGAAGGTAAGGAAACACAACATTGTGATAGTGTGTGTGTGTGTGTGTGTGTGTGTGTGTGTGTGCGTGTGTGAGAAAATAAAATCACAATAGAAAAAGTAATAATGTCTCCCTCACAGGGCCATGTTCCCTTATACTTAGCAACATATAGACATACACAGGTAATGACTCAAGGCACTAATAACAATAAAGGTGTATGGCTGCATACAGAGACACACACACACATACAGTAGATAAACATACAGTGGTAGCTAATTATGGATTGAAAATACCACAATTATTATGAAATATGTAATATGATGCTTCACCCTCTAACTATAAAGATGAAGAGAGGAGGAGCACAGTCATTCATTTAATTTCAGGACACTGGGGACACTTCCATCTAATTACTTGCTTTTTTCCCCCTGTAAGACTGGTGGCTTGATAAGTTCACGGATAAATGAGTAGTGCAACCTGCTATGTTATATGTACAATCCATTTCCAATATTTCATTGAGTCTTTTGTTGCATCAAAACCGACATTTGGACAAATCTTCGTCATGAAGTCTTTGGGTGTCTTTGAAGAGGCCATGGTGCTCCATATGAGCTCATAGATGTACATCAATGCAAATAGAAGAAAAAAGCTTATCCAGGCAAATTAATATTATGTTTTAGGCCTTGTTATTTCTAATATGTGACAGGGTATGGATCACGTAACTTTGTGGATGTAAAAGATGAAATAATTTCCTTTTTTGTACTCAAGAATTTTTGCTAAACTATTTTGGATGAGGACGGAATGAAAGCATCAAATAGCAACAACAATAGCAGCCCAAATTTGGAAAGTTGAAACCTGCATTTCTATCATAATGTAATGTCGTCAGTCTCATTTGTGATGAATAAATGCACAAGGCCAGATAATTGGACTCCGGTTGAGAAGATTTCTTGCTTCATCGCACAGTATTGCAAATGTCGGGGACTTCCACTAGTCCTGGGGTGCAAAGATGCATTTTGGACCCAGAAAATCTTGAAATTTACATCCAGAGAAGGTTCTCACTTCAAATCTACTGTATCTCTTATCCCAGAGCGTCTGTCACCGGCCGGGATGAGTTGACCAGAGTGGACAATATGTGTTCATTAAGCATAACAACCCTTCTTCTTGTGTCCCGTGGCAGCAGCATCATGTCGGTGAACCCTCCGAGCAGCAATGACGCCTGCCTCAGCATCGTCCACAGCCTCATGTGCCACCGGCAGGGCGGAGAGAACGAGGGCTTCGCCAAGCGGGCCATCGAGAGCCTGGTGAAGAAGCTGAAGGAGAAAAAGGACGAGCTGGACTCGCTCATCACTGCCATCACCACCAATGGTGTTCATCCCAGCAAGTGTGTCACCATCCAGAGGACGCTGGACGGACGGCTGCAGGTCAGTCCACTTCTGACACGCACTCACTGCTACACTACAGTGGCTACTTTCTACCTTCTGTGCATGATACAGTACATTTGCAGGCACATGGCACGCAATATTTTATGTCTGTTACTCTCACCTTCATGTTTGATAGTCAGGAATTAATAATTTGGACAGTTTTAAATATTTTAGACTTTGATTTGGATTCAATTCATGATCAAATGACCATAAAAACATTTATAGGGCTGATATATTCAGAATATTTGAATATTCACTGTACCTAATAATGCATGCATGTTTGTTTTATTTCATAATATATCCAGCAGGTGGCAACATTATATTAATCATATACAGTATGTAGGCATTGGGGATGTATGATGCCAAAAACTCACAGTACTGTAACACCACCATAAAAAAATCCACTATACCATATTTAAATATGCAGAAAATTGATGACTTGAATGGATGTATTTTATCAAACAATAATTTGGATGTGTATTGCATTTTTATTCATATAAATGTAATATTCCCTTTTAATTTAAAGTGCTCCTGTTTTCTGTCTTAAATCAAATCAAAGCAGTATTGAGATGCATTCTGCTTCTTTGAGGCTCTGCGTCACAGAGAGAAGTAGGGCCGTTTTGAAATGGCATACTTGGGCTCCAGCATGTTTACTAACTCTGGAATCCATCGCTGCCGACCACAGAAAACGTCCTTAAGGCTTCGGCTATGTATTCATGGATGAATCTTGTTATTTCTTCAGTTCTTTTATGGGGAAGTGGGTCTCCAAATGCTTCCTTTAGAATCTTTTGGCCTGTAGCATTTGAAAATTGTTTTGGGTTTGCCAATTTCTTTTTTGCTATTGTCATTTCTTGAAACTTAAGTCAAATTAAATTACTCTCTCTCTCTTTATACTCTGAGTTTTTTAACGTATTAAACATCTCAGTATAGCGTGTATGGTGCACGATGACGTGGGCACACGTGGGCCACACAAAATGTTGAAGATAAAGTGAAATTTTTGTTGTATGTGTGAGAAACTTGGACTCCATTGGGCTCCAATTGGAAACACAATACTCAGTTCGCTCAGTGCACAGGCTAGTATCGTAAGGCAAACCCAGGGGGAGCCAATCTTGTGTGGATGTCTTTAGAACAATACACAGGGAGCAGACTAGATTATGACTTAAATGGATGCAGAAATGATTTTAAAGTCATCATTTAAACCTTCATACATGCATGTTAGCATCTCTCACAGTTATCTCTAAAAAGAAGCAGACTCGGCACAGCATTCAGTTCAACAGTGCATGAAACACATGGTACTACTGCTGTAGCTATCAGCTTAATCTGTGATGAAGGAAGTCATGAATAAAGCCCCCGTGTGAAGGAAATAAAAGTTCCATCTTTGGCGACTGTTGCGCATATAAAAAGACATTGTATTCAAAAGGTAATATCATGGGTTGAGTCATGTTTAAATCTGCACAAAGCCTTTGATTTTTCAGCCACAGCAGCCAGTGAATCCAGGTTAACGTCACCCACAACAGAGCAGAGAATTAGTCACCTAACTCCCACATAGCACAGTCAACTGCACACCGAGGGCAAAAGACACAAAACACAATAACAGAATTATCCAAATGAACTCAGTTCACTTTTTTTGAAGTGGTAATTATAATTCATATATAATGCATGTCCTTTTACAGCAGTAAACAGGGCACCTGAGGTTACCTGAAGACTGCTGTAGCATAGTGAGACACACTGAATCAGTGTGTAGTTTAGTTTGTTATCTGATGTTTGTGTGTAGACAGCACAGTATGGACAGGGCCTAATCTCCACTGACTGAAGGCACCCCTCTCATTCATTGATGATGTGGCCGAGCTGAGATGAAGGAACAGCAGCAGCATGTTTGCTTGTCCTTCTGATTCTCCTGTCAAAACATGTTAATAAGTCAAGAGTACAGATCTCTGTTGTCTAACGTTGACAGTGACAAGTGCACAAAATCACATCTCTGTGAACTTATTTGGTCAAAATTGCCACAGAGTTCTCTCAAAGTTCAGATTATTTCAACTTCAGGTGTCAGCGACCTTTCAAAGTACAATTTATGAGATGAGGCAGAGAAGTGACTACCTCGTATAAGCTATAAAACCGTCGGTGACCTGGAAATGTTAGCAGCAGGACTTGATTTTACATAGAAATTAGCCATCTATGCTGTGCTTTGCCTCTGCAAGCACTATCGTCTGCGCCCTGTGAGTGAGGAACAAATCTCTTACTATCTCAAAGTTGCTTTATGGTTCGTACTTACTAAGTTATTGCACAGTAAATGACCGCTTTCTTGTCAGTCTACGAGTCTCTGCATTAATCTCAGCCCCACCTATACTTCACACACACGTGTAAATATTCAAGTCTCCCCTCATAAAAAAAAAAAAATCGAACTCATGCACACGTAATTCACTTAAAACAATGACATGATTAGTCTGATGGGCACCAGTATACAGACTGGATCAACATTCAGTCTGTGCTGAGAGCACAAATGCAGTTTGGGTGCAGTAGCTTTAAAAAGAGTGAGCACGTCAGAGGGTGCAGGACCTGTTGTAGTGATGCTGTGCTCTCTCCTCAGGTTGCGGGCAGGAAAGGGTTTCCTCACGTGATTTACGCACGGCTGTGGCGTTGGCCTGACCTCCACAAAAATGAACTCAAACACGTCAAGTTCTGCCAGTACGCCTTCGACCTGAAGTACGACAACGTGTGTGTCAACCCCTACCATTACGAGAGGGTGGTGTCGCCAGGCATCGGTGGGTCAACAACTCTAATCATGACTTCACAGCTTTCAGTATCGCAGTGCTAAAAATGTCACATTGTGTCACTGATAAATATACGTAGGGATACTTCAAATAAGTTTTTAAACCTCATCCTGTTGATGATGATTGAGTTTTTATTTCAGATTTTTCTTCGTCTTCTTTTACAGTTGGTCTCAGCCTTCAAAACACAGGTGAGCTTCATTCTACAGCACCACATCATGATTTAGTTTCCATGTGTACAGTTACAGCTGTTTTTTAATGCCAAAGACAAAGTTCAGATGAATGCTGTCATGACATAAAGACTACAGTAGCACAAGGTGAAATAGTCCCATCATTGACGCACAAAAAGTTGAATATATCTGAATAAAGAAACACTTATATAACAGACCAGGAGCCTGTGACTCAGTCTGTGACTGATGAAGCCAGCAGTAATACTGTATATATTCCACGTTTGAGCGCAGCAGGAAACTGGAAGGGAGCATTTAGTAATACTTTTTTTAGTTTGGTATCATCACTGTCAAGGAGTGTTGCCTTTGGGTTCTTCCACCTGTCCTAACCTCCTCCTGCCCCCCTTCAGCAGCACCAGGCGGGCTGATCAAAGAGGAGTACATCCATGACTGTATACAGATGGACCTCCCACCTGGCATGCCTCTGTCTGACCATCAAGCGGCCCTGAAGCTGCCTCCTCCAGACCACTATGGCCAGCCTTTGCCTCCTCCACAGCTGTCTTCTGAGCCCCATGGACCCCCGCCTGTCACCAGATACACTAACCTGCCTGTCTCACCCAAAGGTCAGCTCTTCATTGTCTGATATTTGTATTCATTATCGAATGGCTAATGAACGTCGGCTCTCAAACACGAGTCAGGTCTGATGTTTTACCTCTGTTCTCCTTCCAGTGTCCGGCTCTGGCGCCATGCTGCCACTGCAGGGCGGTCACGGTGACGGCCGTCTCCAAACTGCGTCTCCACAGGCTCAAGTCATGACCCCGGCGCCGCGACCTCCGACCCCGACTCAACCCCCTCCTCAGCAGCAGGCTGGCCAGCAATCCTCACAGCCACCCCACCCACAACAAACCTCCCTACCTCCTTCTCACCCGCACGGACAGAACGGATACAGCAGCAATAAACACACTCAGAGTCAGGCTGCCTTCCACAGTGAGTTAAATATGTTGTTGCCAGTGTTATTACCTGTATGTTAGGTTTCGTTTGATAACTTCAGACCTTACTAAGACAGTCTTACATCCTTCTAAACTGGACTGTGCTGCAGATGTTTCTATTTTTGTAGAGTAACTTATTTTTTCTCAGGTTCAGGGAAAATCAATTATTGACTTTTTAGCAACTAAATAATGTAAATGTGTCAAGTTGTGTGGGAGACATAAACATCTTCCAGGATTAACATGCACAAGGTCACCAGTTTATTCGATTTGTCTGGAGGCGTCTGCATTATAGGCTTATAAAATCTGACACACTAAAAAAAAACACATGGAACCACATGGGTTTCTTTATTTTTACTTAATGCTAAGTAATTATTGAATAAAATATGAAATTTACGTTAATTTTTTCAAGCATTAATTACAAATCAGCACATAACTGCACGTGGCAGTCTGTTGCTCACTGAAGGACATCTCATTTTCTTTATTTTCCCCGAAGATTGACGGTTGTTTTCATGTGCTCAGATAACGACTGATAATATGTGTAACGAGGGATTATGGAGCCTTTGATGAACATTCACTCTGATCACTCTTTCACCTGTAACTCAGCAGTGTGGACAGGCAGCAGCACAGCCTCCTACACTCCCATAGGACCCCAGCAGAACGGGCGTGGTCACCAACAACCTCCCCTCCATCACCCAAACCACCACTGTAAGATATGCTTCAAAACAGCTCACAGGATATTCACTTTGAATCTGTGATTCTCAGACTAAACAACAGTGTTCTCTTTTATTTTGAAGGTTTTATGTCCAGTAAGATAGACCACATGTACTGACTGTAGAAATGTGGGATTGCTGTGGTGTGATTAGATACTTTGTTTGTGTTGCTCTCGGTGTGTTGACTATATTTGTCTTTGGTGAGAAATGTGCCAGGTTCATTTAGCACACATGCCTCAGCATGATCAAACAGAGAGCTTTATTTGGCTCAGGTGTAAATACATGTTGCTCAAGATAAAGGTAGTTTAGTGCAGGAATAATCACTCATCAACTGCTGTATTGTTTTTATCTAGTAGGTTACTTGTCTCAGTGTGCTAAAGCCACGATGTTTAGAGTTTAAACGTTTCCAACCCCTCTGACCGGTAGAATTAAAAGTGAATCACCAGCAGGGTTTTCAGGTTGACTCACAGACTGATGATGAAGTGTCTGAGACAAACAGACACACACACATAGACAGATTTCTCTCATTGAAACGGCTGTTTTTGTTGCTCTGCTTCAGACTAATGCTCTCACACGTTTGCTTTTCAGGGTCTCAGCATCATGGCTCGACCTCCTTCCCTCCTTCTGTGTCCAATCATCCAGGTTAGAGATGATTTAACTGTTAACTGACGATGTTCACATAGATTTTCTGTCTGTTGTCTGTCTGTGTTCAGAAATGTGGTGCTGCATGGCGGCTGTCCACGCTGACAGACACTCCGTCTCACGCTTTGCTCTGTTTTCTTTGCAGGACCAGAGTTTTGGTGCTCTATCTCCTATTTTGAAATGGACGTCCAGGTGGGTGAGATGTTCAAGGTGCCCTCCAGCTGCCCTGTAGTGACCGTGGACGGTTATGTCGACCCGTCTGGAGGCGACCGCTTCTGCCTCGGCCAGCTGAGCAACGTCCACCGCACAGATGCCAGCGAGAGAGCCAGGTGTGTGGAAGAAGACAAACTCTCTTCCCTCTCTTCACTCTCACTAACGTCGCATTTAAAAACCAACACCAAGTAAAATATTCAGTTTATCCTGATGTTTTTCTCGGTGTGTTCCAGGTTACACATAGGTAAAGGCGTGCAGCTGGAGTGTCGCGGCGAAGGCGACGTGTGGATGCGCTGCATGAGCGACCACGCTGTGTTTGTACAGAGCTACTACCTCGACAGGGAGGCAGGCCGAGCACCAGGTGACGCTGTGCACAAGATCTACCCCGGAGCCTACATCAAGGTTTGAATCTTTACACACATGCTGTATATATTCTCAGTTTTTAAATTATTTTGTTTATTTGAGAACACCAGCTTGAGCTTATACACACTGGCATTGACCGTGCTCCTTCACATTGCCCGTCCAGCTGTTGTAATGTAAGCTGTTTGTGTCTCGGTCAGGTGTTTGATCTGCGGCAGTGCCACAGACAGATGCAGCAGCAGGCAGCGACGGCTCAGGCTGCAGCTGCTGCGCAGGCGGCCGCTGTGGCGGGAAACATTCCCGGTCCGGGCAGCGTCGGAGGCATTGCACCTGCAGTTAGTAAGTGTTGTTCAGACAGCATTAACGTGCAGTTAAAATGTGAAATGTACAGTGGAGTATTTAAGGTAGAGCGGCAAGGAGCAGCATTGCAGATGTCAGACACGAGTACAAAGTGTAAGTGCTGAAACTTGTGCTAAAAGAAAAATGTGTAACATAATCCATAAAAGATGATGATATAACTTGTGTATACTTTATATTTGTAGTTGAAGAACCTCTGACGTCACCAGCTCCACTTCTGAAACCAAACCTACCTCTTGTTGTGCTCCCCCGTCTGTTTTTTAAACATTTCATGAAACTCTTGTCAGATTTTGCTTGTGAAATATCTGAAAATGTGTACGATGATATTAGTTGTGAATGAAGCACCGTCAGATATTATGATTTCTCACTCCGCACTTCACCGACAGGTCTGTCTGCAGCGGCGGGGATCGGCGTGGATGACCTGAGGCGACTGTGCATCCTGCGGCTCAGCTTCGTGAAGGGTTGGGGTCCCGACTACCCCCGGCAGAGCATCAAACACACGCCCTGCTGGGTGGAGGTTCACCTGCACCGCGCTCTGCAGCTTCTGGATGAGGTGTTGCACACTATGCCTTTGGCAGACCCAGGCCCTGCTAACTGAGGACCAAGACCATGTTTTAAAAATTCCAATCTATGAATGTGCACACACAGACACACGTTTGGATATTTTTTGCTTCAGGCCAAATATCTTAATTGATACACGAAACAAATCAATCAAAAATGACCAGAAACAGATTATGCTCGTAACAATCAATGCACACACACACACACACACACACATGCACACACACTGTAACCAAAAGGTCTGTATTCACGCAGACATAAAAGTGCTCATGTCTTTGGGATTTTTCTATTGCTTTACAATCGAAACACAAACACAAGGGATCTCTGAAGGTTTGTGTTCTGACCAATTTGTCTCTGTCCTAAAGACATTTGTATGCACTGTAGAAATCCAGGGACGTGTTTCAGAAATCCAGTTCCTCAATATGCAATTTGGATTTCTTCTAATTGTAGGAGCGTTCTGCACATTCATTCATGGGATACACACAGACATGTAAAAATCATGCATGATACAGCTGCAGAGGCAGCTGAAAAACGAGTTATCCGGGGAGTTTAAAACACTCCAGACAGATAACTGCATACCTCTGGAACGCGCCGTCACGAGCGGCGTCACAGTTCTCTTTTACGTCTTATCAACGGCAGAACTGATGTAGAAGTATGGATTAAGGAAACCAGTGTTACGTCATCTCTGTGCTTGTACTGTGCTCTTCACTGTATGTTGATTCTAAAAACTCAAACTGTTAGCGGCGATAGCTGGTTTAGCTCCTCTTACTTACGCTCAGCTCAAGCTATATTATTTTTGTACCAAAAGACTAAAAAGCCAAAAACATTTAGCTTTAAAAGTAGTGTTGTTGTTCTTTGTAATGAAACAGTGCTACCCTGTATGTAACCAAATGGTTGGTGTAAATCACCAAAGCCAGAATACCTCATAACTACAGTGCAGTCACAGTTTAGTTTTCCACCTAAAAACCACACACACACACACACACACACACATACACACATACACACATACTCTCTCTCTTCATCATCTGTGAGAGGTACCAACAGAAAGTGCTCACAATGAAGCTCTACAACACTCTGTTTAGTGAGCTTTGTATTTATTTAGGTAGACTGTACCATGCTGTAATGTGTACTGGCAGTTGACTGATATGTGTTACTGTGGAACATTAGTGCAGAAAAAAAGGGTTTTAATAACTTCTAATGGTTAAAGCAACATTATGTAACACGCCAAAGCCTTTTATCTCATGAAGCTCTCGCCACAGACTCTTCTCCGGCGGCCTCTTGCTCGGTCACTCTGTCAGTTTCGTTGCTTCCTCCGTCAACGTCCTCTTGGGTCTCTTATCCTGGCTGCTGAGCCCGGTTACATTGCCCGGCTCTTCTCTGCATCAGCAAATCCCAATTGGTTCTCCTCGCTCCGGGCCTGAAAAACCTCCTCCTTCCAACAGTCCAAAGCTCCTTTGCTAGCTTGCTGTAAATACCAACAGCCCCCCTGTGCTTTGAGCACCCAGTCCAGGCATCATAGACTGAACTGACTAGCTGGCAATAAGTGAAGCTTTCTGTCCATCAGGAAACTCTCAACTTGAGAGTTGTTTCGGAGCATCAGAGGAAATACCAGAAAACATTTTCTCTATAAAATACCATCCAGTTTCACCAGAATCAGTGAAACAGTCGGTGGTGTGTGACCTAAACTATTACGTACTTCTCACAGGAGTTGTACCCAAAAAGTTATATTGCGTGAAAACAGCCGTACGGGACGCAAAGTATGAATAACAAGAGGCGGCGTTCACCTGATTACACATCAGTGTAAATGATAGTGCAGCTGTTATTTGAAGGTAGAAAAGTTACATAATGTTGCTTTAATATAAAACAACCATCAGCTGCTTCAGTGACAGACCAAACATCAGGCTCCAACCTGCACATAACACCAGTGCCTTTCTGAGCTCTGGCCTCATCTCTTACAGTTTATTTGAACTCTGGCTTGTTGTTTCCAGTAACTCCGGGTCCAATCTGTGTGTGAACAGAAGGATTGAACACACCTGTGAACCCATGAGACCTGTCCCCCTCTTAACTTCCTCTGTGATTAAATGACGATCACACGGCACAGCTCTCGGCCATTAAGCTGAATTTATGGTGGTGTTGTCGCATGACTTTTTGATCATAGGAAAGGGATCGTCATCTTCACAAAGTGTCTTATTTTATCATTAGGAGTGTGAAAGTTGCACAGCTGCTGAGAGACACTTCTAGATTAGATTTGATGAGATTAGATTAGATTGAAGTATTTTAAGATACAAACAACTCGTTTTCTTCGAGGCGTCATGAGAACATGTACTGTACGTTATAAGAAATCATGAAGATCTGCTGAGGTAATTATCAAAACTAAATCTTCATAATAAATAACCACCAATAGCTATATTATAACTGATACATTCCTTTAGTTTTAGCAGCATTTCACCGTATAATTCCTCAATGTTTCAGGTGGTTCCTCAGCTTTAAATGAACTCGTGCACGCTGCAGTAGAAACGTCCTTCCGTGGCAACCTCATGGCCAATCACACGAGTGCTTATTTCAAAATATGAACGCACTGTAATTCAAGATAACTTCATTCAAGGTTACGTTAGCTGCGTGAGAATGTGCTGGATTGTTGTGGTCTGGACGAGGCCCAAACATCTCGGTGTAGTCACTGTTCGTGCCATTGTAATCTACAGATGACAGCCAGATGTGTTCAAGACGAGCTTTACTTCTAATTCTTTGAGGGCAAGTTTGTTTGATTAGTCAAATAATTGTTTAATTGTTACTACTCACGTTAAAGAATAGTAAAGGACAAGTGTAGAAGTCTTTGAGCTGCCACTAAAAGAGTTGAGACTTGCTGTAATTGTCCCTGTTGCTCTCGCTGGCCATGAAGCGATACCTTTGAGCAGTGACTCCAAGGAAGGTCTGTGGAGGGTCTCAGTCATCCAGGTCATCTTTCTTCAAGAAGGGTTAAATCAGGGGCAACTACAACGGTACAAGTCTTTATGTTTCCGGGATGTAATGCAGTGGTGGAGGAATACGTTCTAGTAGACTAATGTAGGCTTGTGTCCAGGGCAAAAACCCTACATGCAATGACAATACACATTGGATTTGTCTAATTCAGACTATGAATTATTATATTATCTTCAGCTGAATGCGAATGTCTTTTTGTACAGATGGAGGACAAGGTTTTGTCCCTTATTTTAGTATTTCCAACCTTGGGAGGCAGCTGAAAACGCAGGATCACAAAATCATGCGAGAATCCATCTTGCTGGGCTGCAAGTTCTGCACTTGTGTCCAAACCTCCAAAACACAGTGGTTCAGACCGCTCATCCTCCTATGAGGAACTACTGGCAGCTACAGCACGAGCTACTGGCGTGTTTTAACACGTTTTGTGTGACGACTGCTAAAGAGGTTAGCGTAGATGCTGCTAGCTTCAGTTATATCAGAACTTTGACTGAAAGAAGAGCAAAGAACGACACTGACGGCTTCTCTTGATGGAAAGTAAGAGTAGTAAGAGTTACATAGTTTGTTGATCTGATTGGTAGACGGATCATCAGCGAATCACTTATTTGAAAGTGCCTCTACCTTTTCCAAACAGTTTTCAACGACAACGAATCACTTCTTAGCCGGTATGGAGACACAGAGTAATTACAAAGGCCCTAACTAAAATTTCATAAATTTCTTGAGAAAACATGAAGGTATCCTTTAAAGCCAAAGCCCCGCACACACTGCACGCACCAGATGGATGTTTACGATCCTTTAGTTCACCACTTGAAGGAGGATACACCCCAGAGTTCAAATAAACTGCTCCTTACTTAGATTACCATGTAGGCTGAGTGTGGCAAACACCAGACTTGACTAACTAAAAGGGTACAATATATAATCAGCGTCAGAAGGTACAATCTTTGGACAAGTGAAACTGTGCTATACTGGGAACATTGTTTTGTTGATCGAGCATCCAAATGTGAATAAATGTACCAACGAGTTCATGTGTGGAGCCAGGACCGAGAGGTGTAGTTTGACTGCTTTACAAAGATCACCCATTAACATATGCATATTTGTGATTTGTGCCTTTCGTTGTCAACAGTAGATGCACCAACACTGGATTGTAAAGACAGACACGAGCTTGTCTTTCTACACATGAAGACTCGTGTTGCACATTGTGTTTTGGTTTTTTCTCAGCTGTTCAAAATCTTTCGGTGGTATTCTGTGGCTCCCTCAGGTATCTGTGTAGCTCACTGAAGATATCACGACGTGTCAAACTGCTTTATAGAGATAGAAGAACTATTAACGAAGCACTCATCATACCTGAGTAGTATTATTTATTGCCTTAGTCTTTTGTGAGTGTAAAAAAAAAAAAAAAAAAATATGAATGAGTACGCTTGGCACTATTTTAATCTTAGCATGGACAACACAAATAGATGTCATATTTATCTGCTCTCCTCTGCCCAAATTCAGGGAAGTACAAGTGTTTATGTAGGCTTTCTCAGACAATGAGCAAACTCATCATCATCATCATCATCGCCGCCATCATCGTCATCATCAGAGGATTATCCCGATCTCTCTCTACAATCAAATCACCTCCATGAAATGCTTTGCAGTTAACGCCACTATTTGTGCATCACTGTAGACAACTAGCTTCATCACGTCGCCACCTGTTTTTCCAGCTTGTAGTTTGAATCGATGACGTCGGGACCATCCAGTTTGTTTGTTAGCAGGACAGCTTGTCAGGGTGAGCTGTTAGAGCTCTTTATCTTCCTGCTGTCACACGAAGACGGTTTTTGATCACATGGGTCTGTCATTTTTCTAATAATTTCCAGGAAAGTCTCATTTTGTTTGGCACTAATTCAAGGGAAAGTAGACATTTCTTTAAGATGAACATCAGTGATTATTGGGCAATGTAGACAAAGGTCACATATTTGCAAATTGAAAGAAAGACTGGATTACATAAGCAGTTAATTCATTTGAAGTGTACAAACCGAGAGAACCAAATTATATTATTCTTTCCAGAAAATGTCCTGGAAATTATTGTTGAATATGTTAAATAAAGCGTGTCCGTCTTTTTCCAGACCCGAGTTCAGAGCGTTCGATGCTGTCCAACTCAAACAGCGTTCTCAGGTCCACCTCAAATCTGAAGTTTGCTCCTACCACACACAACTCTTCCACACACTGGTTGATGAATATGATTGGTTAGTGTCGCATCTGTGGTTAGATGATAGTATGAATAGACCATGTATCAGTATAAAACCACGTTGTAATAAAAAAACACTTAGAAATAGTTTGACTGCTCAGTGAAATCATTTTAGCCTGGTGGTGCAGACGTTTTGTAGTGAAGTAGTCATGTCAACGTGCTGCTGCTTTTCATGTCCATGCGCGGACCAAAGTAAACACATGAAGAGGAAGCGTCTCACACATGAAGCTTCTGCTCATGTGTTTACAACAACAGTACACTTCATGTATGTAATAAGATGGTGCACAGTGCACGTGTGAACCCAAACCTGCAGTGAGGTCCACTTATGAGCTCTTGTCATGGTCTTCATCAGATGATGGAGTTCGCTCAGGTTGACATAATTAAGACATAGAAATAAGAGTGAGTAGGCTGTGAGGGGTAGTGGAAAGCCCTGAAAAAGCTAGTAAGTGGACCTTCTGAGATACTGAACCTTCTCAAGATCAAGAACAGGACTCCCCAACGTTTTTCCTTTAGAGGGCCAACACCGAAACGTAATAATGGGACACAGGCGAAAACCAAAAATTATTATATTGCATTATAAAGATGCAAAAGTTCCCTTAACTGACTGATTTCCTGTGCTCTGATTATGAAAAATAACTAATAATTAGGGTTCTTACATATTTAAAGAGTGTTTTTACCTCACAAAAAAATAAAACAGCATGAACAGCGATTCATATTTTAACTTTTTTGATTTAATTTTACATAGTTTTCACTAATTTGGTTGGCCAAATTCAACCTCATGGCCCCGCGATCCACACTTTGGGCGGCCCTGGTCAAGCCCTTAAAGAAGCTTCTGACCGATATGATTCTTTGATTGTAGACGCTGTTTCTTCACCCTTGCGTGCAATCAAAGGGATAATGATGATAACAATAAAAGGAACAACATCTATATTAATCAAAACGAATGCATGAATTTGATTAATTGACGCTGAATTTCAACTTAAAGCTGCACTAAACAGTTACGCTGTAGGTTCATCACAGACTCTAAAGCCTCCTAACATTACATAGAGCTTAGCTGTGTCTCAGTTTGGATACTTCCCTCAGTACTTCCCTTAGTACAGTTCTATGTAGTACACTGTGTACTTCCTGGCATTGTGCGCTATGTTCGGCAGGGTATTGTTTTCTCTGTTTAAGTATACACTTATCAGAAATTACGATCAAATGAACATTTTAGCGCTTCTTGGGAGCATTAGCGCCAACATTCGACTGCCAAAATATATATACATAAAACATACATACCTTACATTTGTACATCGTGGTATTCATGGCAGCAGCTTCCTTGGCCACCATTTTTTTCACAATGCCGGTGGTCCCTCCGTGTCTGCTGTGTAGCCACAATGGCGACCACTGAGGGCGAGAAGTGTCCAGAAGTGTTCCACACTCAACTTCTTGACCGTTACGCACCATCCGGGTAACTCACAGTACACTGCATCTTTTTGCCATAACTGACAATGTGAACACTCAAAATAACGAGTGTAAGTATGGAAGTACGTGAATTGAGACACAAGGTTTGTCTTACTTGAAGAGTGTTGCATTCTAGGTAGGATGTAGACAATAGTTGCTGTGAGTAACTCCAGTGTTGATGTAGGGTAGTGTGCATCGAGCTCTTTTTCTCTGGGTGTCTTTTGTTTTTTTCTTCTCCTACCTGCTTAATTCTAAATAAAAATGAAATGAAATTGTGGATTATTGCAAATGAAAGTTATAATCCACCATAAATTCTGATTAATAAACACTCCGCCTCTCTGAAAGGTGTCTGAAATGTTTTCGGCTCTGAGGACGGCGGCTGTAGTTACAGTGGATGTTTCCATACGTCCGATGAAGAGCAGCAAACACGGGGAGATAAAATACCAATCAGGGCGTGTTGGAAAAAGACAAATCATATTTTACACATTTAAAAAAAACAAAAACATAAAAGAGGTTTGGGTTCAGTATTGAAATATTTCATTAATTTATTTTTATATGTCAAAATATTAATTAGCAGGAACATTTCATCCCATACCAAAACCACTGATGACCCATTCGTCATTACATTCTGCTCTTAATGTGCGTTTTCTTACGACTGGTGACACAAACAGAGAAAATAAAATATATAAATAAATATATATATATATATACATCATCCCATTCATGAAACGTTAAACATGTTTATCTGACACTTTAACAGTATTGAAAATATGTACTAAAGAACTGAATTTGGCTACGTTAGAATATTGTTATTTTTATTTCGTAGTTATTTTATTGTAAAGATGTGCTGCTCTTGTAATGTTGACTGTATATTAAAAGAAAAATAAACAAATGGCATTGTCATATTTACACAAACTGTTGATGAAGTGTTGATACATGTTGAATATTGTAATCTTTTTAAAGAAGCCTGTCAAACAGCTTCAGGGGTGTCAGAGTGATCGTAGTTTATGGGACACACACAGCCCAGTTTGATCACAAGTTGGTCAGACCAGTAAAAACTAATAAATAACAACCTCCAAATTATTCCCTTTGTTTAAGTACATTATGAAAATGTTCATGGTGATATAAAACAGATGCAACAGCCTGAATCTTATAATAAATAAGCGCAATTTCAACAATACGTCTCAGTTTTTCCACATTACGTTCCTCAGATCACAAAATGTATTTTGGAAGTGAACATTATGATATTTTACTTATTTATGATTCAAATAATTTGTTGAGAAATTCTTTGAATTTGAAGGCGTGGGACAAACAGCTCAAAAACACAAATAACATCCAGTGAAGGAAACATATTTTAAAAACTGAAGATCACAAAAATCACATTTGGTACTGAAAGATAACATCATACAACATGTTAACTGTGCTCTCAATTGTACATACAGGTATAGACGTAAGTACAGTTTAAAAGACAAGGGACGACAGGTAGATGCAAACATAACATAAAAACATGAGACATAAACATTAAAAAAATTAACCATATCCATATTTGAAAGATATATATATATATTTGCATAAATATTGATATATATGCACATGTGTATCTATCTATAGACATTTGTAAACTGGGTAAAGGACTGATGATAGTGCAATGGTGCAGGTGGTGGAATAAATATGGTTTCTACAAACGGCTGTGTTCTGTAACTGTTCTGTTTGGGCGACCGTGGCTCAGTGGTAGAGTGGGTCGTCCAATAACCCCAAGGTTGGCGGTTCAAAAAAGATTGCCACGGCCGAGGTGCCCTTGAGCAAGGCACCGCACCCCCCCAGCTCCTGTGAGTTGATGCCCACCGCTCCAGTGAATCTGGCATCTGTCAATTTGAGTGTGTGACCCTGTGCATGTGCATGTGTGTGTTCCAACAGGTGCCAGCCTGGATGGGTTAAATGCGGAGAAGTAATTTCACGTTCAACGTGATCAATAAAGTTAAAAATTAAATAATAAATGTGTTATCTAAAGGTCATACAGGGGGAACCATAAACTAACAGTTTGCTGATGAAGATGTGAAATAATTTTTTTTTTTTAAAAAGCTATTTTACACCCACATTGGTTCATGTTTGATCTCCTGCAGTTAAACAGCATTTTTCACCGACAATCTACTTTGCTGCAGCGCTTCTGCTCCAGTCCGGCAGGTGGCGCCAGTTGACCTGAGCGCTGCCTCAAGTTCCCAACTGTCAACACAAACAACGAAGAAGAAGAAGTTAAGCGGATTCGGAGAGGGTCGTGTCCGGAAGGAGAGAGTGTAAATAAATAAAATGTT
Source organism: Argyrosomus regius (assembly GCA_946959425.1). NCBI lineage: Eukaryota > Metazoa > Chordata > Actinopteri > Sciaenidae > Argyrosomus > Argyrosomus regius. The sequence continues at coordinate 6,340,226 of OX336899.1, read as the reverse complement.
CGACTTCTTCTCTGATTTAAACAAGTTGTATTTGTAGTTTTTGTAGTTTTTTTTTTTTAAAGCACCTAAACGTCATCGAGCTGCTGAACTAGCAGCGGACACAAACAGTTAGCAGCTAGCTGGTTAATGCTAACTAACTGACGAGCAGCAGCAGCAGTGACAGGCCGAGAAGAAGCAGCTGGTGATGGACTCCTGGGTCCGCTTTAACTCCCAGAGCCAAGCCAAGGAGAGAGTCATACGGTAATGTTACCACTTTTATTAACAATAACGATCATATGTGGAGCTGTAAATGTTGTAATAATGTAGCTGGCTAACTTTGCTGTGTTAGTAATAACTAATCAAACTAGTGGTTTGTTGTTGTTGTGACTTACAGAGACTAACACTGTAACACTGACCTTGTTTATTCAGTATTACAGCTCTAATGTTAGCCCACAGTAGATGATGTTTGTGTCTGAGCTGCTGAGTTATAGAGATTAATAAGTGTGGAGAAACCTGCTTGTTCTTCATGTTATATTGACAGTATAAATATATGTGAATCAGAGGTTATGATCCCTTTAATTTAACTTTAATTTAACCTGTTACCAGTTAATTCAGCACTGTATGACCCTGCTCTGTGGTGCTATACTAACTTATATTATACTTACTATATAATCCTTGCATGCAACAATTTATTTCTGAATATTTATGATCCTCGGGTAGAGAAATCTATAAGTTAATAACATATAGTCTGTCACACTGCCTGTCTTCTCTGTTGAACATGTGTAAGTCAAGTCAACTTTATTGTAAATGCTGCCATATGTACAGGACATACAGAGAATTGGTGCAAGTCGTCCTCAGAAGGTGTTACAGCAGTGTAAGAGCTGAACAGTCTGTGAAGGTGCTCAGACGTCCAGGTCGTCTTTCTTCGAGCAGAGTTAAACCTGGGCCAACTTCAGACTTCTGTTGTAGATCCGTGAAGATATTTCACATCCAAGATCTCATCTCTTGGATGTGAAGGTGAAATATATCCTGACCTGAGCCGTGGGTCTTCTTACAGTGGGTCATGTGCTAATTCAGTGGCTGTTTCACCAGCTTGTTTTGTTTTGGACTAAACATGTTGCTGAATTTATGTTTGATTTAAGTTTTTATTGAATTTCTTTTGTATTTGTAGATTTTAAAATCACAAGTCTCTTGAGTTTTTACTACATACAGATCTTATATGTATCATATATCATATTTCCCATGTTAAAAAGTGGATTTTTCCTTCCGGTGCTTCTTAAACTTGTATATATTTAAAGGTCCAGTATGTAGAATTTTACCTTCGAATGAGCCTTTATACCAGAGTTTCTCCTTCACACTAGAAACAGGGTGGAGGCGGTTGCAGGCTGCTAGATGCCACATGCCAATGTAACTGAGAAATTAATCTGTTTTATTTGAGCTGGATTTAGTCCCTTCCTTGTATGTTTGATGTGTTTTATTTCTGTCGGCATACTTGATGTGATGAGTTCTTGTTGTGTCTGGTCTGTCCTCATCAGCTCTATCAAACAGTTTAATCCCGGTTCAGCCTTGTTAGGCTCATTTTAAGTCAGGCCTTTCACAATAAGAGCTCTGTTTCTCTGATGCTCGTATGAATCAGGTCAGTGTTTCACCTCAGGTCTGACTAGTGTCAGTCTGGCAGTCCCTCTGTACTGATGACTGACTGTCAACAGAAGCTGCAGTTACTGCCAACTCTAAATGTGGAGCTCAGACCTTTGTACATTAATCCAGCCGCTCATATCCTTTCAGAAATGCACTGGAGTAAGAAATAGTTTGAGCCATGGCTGCAGCCTCACAGTGGAAAAAAAGCACTTTTACCATTTGCTCTTATTTTAAAGTATTGAAACATTAAAGCGTTCATTTTTTAATAGTTACGACACAAAGAAAATTGGACTTCTACCCTGATCGATCCAGCAGACTGAGCTCTGAACGTGCTGCCAGAAAATCTGTGTGACTTTGTTTATGTCACTGTCGTGTTAATTGTTGTTTCACTGCTCACTCTCCATATTTTTCTGCATGTTTAAATACTTCCTGTGAATATGTCAGCCGTCGCTGCACGTCTGTTTTCTTCTTTCTGTGTTTACTGCAAAGAAACGAGGATTCAGTAGTTAAGCAAAGCTTGACTCAGTCTGGTTTTGTGGAACAGGTTCATCTGGTTCGGTTTGTGAGGCTCGTTCAAGTCATGCACGACTGATAACTGGACCTACGAGGGTTCTGAAAATCTGATAATGGTGCATCAGCATCTTAACATAAATACTTTATCAATAATCTTGATACAGATCCCGTATTTTAGTTTTTTAATTGTGATCAGAGACTCTGCAGGACATTTTACAGTGTAAAAGTCGACTCGTCAGCGCTCTCTGGTGGACAAACTATGCCATGAACACACAGTTTCACACCTGCCACAAACCTAGTTTTGCTTTTCTGTACTCATTTGTCACAAATCTGCATTCCTGTGATTCTCTGTTCAGCCTCATGATCGTATGTGTTGTGCTGTCACAGGGCCGCTCAGTATGCCTGCACCCTGCTCGGCTACACGCTGCAGAAAGGTGGCGCCTCGCCTGAACTTCACAAAACCATCACTCAGCTGGAAGCACACATGAGCCTGACGAGAAAACGTGAGTGAAGCAGCCCAAAGCTGAGATCTTCTCCGAAGACGAAGCTGAAGGATTGAGGCTCATGTGTGTGTGTTTTTTGTGTCCCCGCAGTGCTGCGTCTGGGAAACTCCGTGGAGGCGCTGGAGGCTGCCAAGAGGGCCATCCACCTTTCTGACAGCGTGCTGAGGCTCTGCCTGACCATCAGCCACCTCAACAGAGCCATGTACTTCGCCTGTGACAACGTCCTGTGGGCGGGAAAAACAGGCCTCATCTCCAAACTGGACCAGGACAAATGGAGTCAGAGATCTTTCAGGTGAGTGAATGAGAAATAAATGAAATGATCTGACCTTAAACTATGAAATTCACTGCTGCTAGAACACCAGCATCTCTCACTACGACTGAACAGACTCTCTTGACAAAACTCACCAAAACTGTCTTTATTAGTCTTTCCACTGTTTGAACAGTCACACGCACTGGTTTGGTTGAAATAATCTCTTAATTTGGAGTTAGTCAAAGTACATCTTCTGCTTGTTTTTGACACTGGCAGGCTCAAATTATTATTATAAATGTCCGGAAACATTATGGAAAGCATCCCGACAGAGTTTGACCTTTGTTTAACCAGAATCAGCGGTTGCATATCCCTTGGACATGGACAGAAACTGTAATTTTACCACGCACATCATCGCCAGACATCGTGAGTGGACAGAAACAAAATAAAACTCTCCAAAATCATCTTTATCAGCCTGTCCAACACTCACCAACTCTGGTTTGGTCAAATAAACCTTTTATTCACAGAGGGCGGCTGCCTTCAGGAGGCAGAGCAGGTCGTCCACTAATCAGATGATCGGCGGTTCAATCCCCGGTCCTCCAGTCTGCATGTCGAAGTGTCCTTGAACCCCAAATTGCTCCTGAAGGCTGTGTGTGTACACAAACTGATGAGTTAGTTGGTATCTTGCATAGCAGTTAATGCCATCAGTGTGTGATTGTGGGGAATTGCCCCCACAAAACTACATTTGACAGTTTAACAGGAGAGAAATTCTGCATCACTTTAATGAGCCTCTGTTTTTACATTTTCTGTCCATCGTTTATTTGCATTTCCAGCAGCTGTGCATCCAAAAGTTTCTCTTATTTTTCACTGGATGCAAAAAATGGTTAATCTGCCTGCCGACAGATGAGTGTGTCGCTCTCAGCAGCAGCTGTTAATGAGCTCTGGCAGGGTTAATGAAGAGCCTGGTGTGAGCCTCGACCTCCCTGAACATAATTATGATTCATTTCCATGTCATTAGACTCATAGTTTCACCATATCCATCTCTGCAGCGCCGTGTCAGTTCATCACTTGTTATTAGTAGATGAATAATTGTTCCGTGTGTTGAACCCTGCAGGTATTACCTCTTCGCTCTGATCCTCAACCTGACTCGAGACGTGTACGAGCTCCGCCTCCTCATCGAGTGTGAAGAGCGTTACAGAGCCTCCAAATCCCCACCCTCACCTTACCCCGGCACCAACGCACCCGCCGACCAACTGTCCTCCCCGTCCTCGCCCGCCTCTCCGGCCGCCGTCGCCTTGCCCGTCATGTCTGCGTGGCTCCGCAGACGGCTCCACTTGGTGGCGACAGTGCTGTACAGCAACCCGCCGCTGCTGTTGGACCTGCTGAAGAACAGTTGTGATATCTTTATCCCGCTGGACCGGCTTGGGATTTACCCCACTGGGAAAGGCTTTGTCGGGGCGTGCGGCCTGGCCTCCTCCGTCCTCTCCATCCTCACCATCGTCCACCCTTGGCTCAAACTCAAGCCATGAACACCCAGACACACACGCACGTTGTCGGGCGCCACACGGAGGGCTGAGACTAACAGGTTTAACACACTGATCCATGTGAAGACAGCAGCTGCTGATGGACTGTGGTCACATTTAGGAAACAGTGGCAGGAAGTGCTTCAAATATCCTCAAAATAAGTGACGGGTTGCATCAAGAGGACTATTTTAACCCTGATATGCTGTGACGCAGGTCCACACACACACTGCTGGAGTGTAGTGACACTACACAGAGCTCACACTCGTCCTCATCCACACATCGCCGTCTGCAACGATGCTTTCAAGTACTCAGTCTCCGAGCAGCTCACACAAGTCTTTACGGGAAGAATGCTGAAAATACAAACTCACCAGACGGTAGGCGTCGTCTTTAGTGACTCAAAATAAAGAATAAAAACTAGATGTAGAAGTCAGGATACTTTGTGTTACGTCACAGCACAAGTAGAGCTTGTAAAGTTACTAAACTACTGACTCAGCCTGTAATACGATAAAGCAAAATACCTGAGGGACGAGGGTCCATCAGACTGGCTTCAGCAGCACACAACTCGCATGTGATTACATATTTCTCCTCTGGTTAGACTCAAATTAGATAAGACCCGCCCTCTCGGTGTGTGACAACCAATCAAGATGATTTTTATTCATTTGCACCCGCCTGTCGTCGTCGTTTACACCCAGCGAGTTTGTATTTTCAAGTTTTTAGAGCGCCTAACTATAAATTCAAAGTTTAGAGCAAACAGATTATGAAACATGATCACTGTCACTGCCTGTGCTTTTGTTACCATTGACTGGATTTATCATTAAATACCATAAATCTACACTCAACCATTAGGAAAACCTTCCAACGGTTTATGATTCAAATGTCAAACATCTACATATTTCTGTAACCTCTTAACGTCACACTTTGTTTTGTTGTATATTGCTGCCTGTTAATAAAGAGCATGTGACTGTTCTGGATCTACTGTCCGCTTTCACTGTGGCACCGATAACAAGACTCGAGCTAAATTAAAAACAAAACAAGTTTAATTCAATGTTGGATGTTTTTGACCGTTACAAACAGGAAGTAAAAACAGAAAGGAAATAAAAACAACAATAAAAACTAAAAAACAAGGACAGTCCTTTCTCTGAACGCAGCGGGAGGGTCGGTGGCTGTCAGGATGTTGTCGTCATCTGCGGTTTCTGTTCAGGTGACGCGCCACGGTCCAGCTGAAGGACTTCTTCAATAAGCTTACAAACGTTCACTGTGGAAAGAGAAAGAACGAGTGTGTTATGAGTGACTGTCGATGTTAAAGTGAGGTCAGTTTACACGAACCACAAGGGAATCGAGAACCGGTTTCAAATTGTCCGATCGATTCCTTTTATTGATGCTGCTTCGATGTCGACTCGTTCTATCGTTGTGAAGCAGAATTCACCAAGCATCGAAACAATCACGGCAGAGAGGAAGAAACCGAAGCCGGGTTTCATTTCACAAAGTCAGACGACAACAGTGCAAGTTGTAAAGTCTGTAAAATGATCATTTCAAGTCAGGGCGGTAAACACCAGCACAACATGAGTTTAAATCCAGGATTGTGGTGTATTTGACACCGCTGCACAATCACAACCGAGCTGCAGCACGTCTGTATCAAGGGTGCTGTACAAATATTCTCTCATTTCATCCATAGATGATGAGAAACAGACTTGTTGCTACAGCTTCGTGTTTCTTTTTATTAGGCAGACGTTCTCTGCGTTCAGAGAAGTTGTATTGATGTCAGCTTACTTTTTCCACACAGAAAACCAGGAAGCAAATACAATCTCTACAGATCGCTGTATTGTGGAAGTTGATCTCAAAGCCTCAGCTGTTCCACAAAACTATCTGCATCATTAAATACCATTAGAGGTAAAAGGGTGAATGTCTCGCGTCTGTTACTGTCCTACCACTTCGAGCCATTCGAGTTCATCTAATAAACTCTCTGTAAATAACTAAACTTCGTGTGTTAAACTGTGGAGATTGCTCTTACCTGAACTCCTCTCCGTCACTCCTGGGTCTCCATGCTCTCATCCTCTCCATCTCCTCCCTCCTCCAGAGCTTCGTCTTCCTCCTCCTTTCTCTCCGGGGGTTTCTCGTAGGCCTTCTCCGACGGAGTGACGATCACGCCGTCCCATGTGGACATCTCCGTTGCCAGATCTGCAACAACAGTCCGATTAGCATCGTTTATTTTATTCGTGGAATCAGAGGTCAGCGTATGAAACAAGGAAAAACAGAAATGAAGACGCTGAGATGAAATCTGCAAGTTTTGGTGATCAGTATGACGTGTGCAGCTTGGTGACAGCTGATGATTAATATTTAATAGATCGTATATCTCTAAAGTCCAGTATATTTTGAGCAAACAGCAGAACTTTCATACATGTAGAGCTGCAATGGTTAGTGCATTAGTTGATTAGTTGTTAACTATTAAATAACCAACAATTTTCAAGAGAAAACCTCCAAATTCTCAGATTTCAGCTCGTCAAATGTGAATATTTTCTGGTTTCTTTAGTCCTCTCTGACAGTTAAGTGAATATTTTTTGATTGTGGACTTTGATCAGTATTTTTCAACATTTTATGGACCAAACAACTCATCGATTAATCGAGAAAACGACTGACAGATTAATCGATAAAGAAATTAAAGGTTACTTGCAGTCCTACAGCAGAAGTTGAGAGCGTCTCTACGCTTAACAAGCAGACAAACAGCACGTTACTACCTGTAGACCTGAGTTACAGTTACTGATACTACGAGCTGCCCTGTCTTACTGACGTGCATCATGTTAAACTAGTCACAGCTGACAGGTGTGGTGTGTGCTAAATGATGAGTACTCCATACACAATTCATTGTTTCTAAATAATAAAAATATTCACATATAAGCTATGAAGACATTGCAGCAGTGAGTTTTTATCCCCCTGCTGGAAGTAGCTCATATTAAAGAATGAGTTCTTACAGCTGGCATCTCCCTCAAGGCCAAGGATCTTCCTGTAACCTCCGTGGGAGAGCACCCTGACCAGCGTCTGAGCTGTGAAACACACCATGTCCTGTACAAACACACAAAAAACTGAAGATTAACACGCTGTCATGAGGTTCATGCAGCACTCTGAGGAGATAGTTGTCTCCGACATCATTGCAAACAGAAGTTGAGTGACTCAACGTGTCCCCTGAATTCATCAGATCAGCAGTATAACACACCTGCTGTTCCAGAGTCATGACTGTGTGCACTCTGAAGTTTCCGCTCTCACAGGGGTCGGTGATGCCCACAGAGCCGGGCAGAAAGAGACCGGCAGCCAGCATCTGCAGGCAGCGTCTTCAAAACACAAACAAGAGTCCAACACAAAGTTTAGAGACCAAGTCCAACCTACAGAGGCTGGATCGATGGATGGAAACTGAAGCGACACAAACCTGTAGGCCACGTTCAGGGAGAGGGGCTGCCTGGACGGGTTGTTCATCACCGCAGAGTGACCCTGGAACAGAATGAAGAGCAGCTCATCACTGGAGGTATACGTGTACCAACATACAACACCGACCAGAAGACAATCTGGTGAGGAACAAGCTGACTTGTGGTCTTACCAGCAGGTCCAGGATCCAGGGAGTGAGAGGTTCAAAGCCAGGGAAGCGCAGCCTCAGGTCCTTCAGCAGGCGGATCAGCACTTTGACCCTGAAGATGATCAACATGAACAATAAGTTCAGCGTTTCTAAACACGAATCAGATGTGTAGACAGAAAACGACAGGTTGCTCACGTTGACTGAGAGGCGTTCTCCTCGAACCAGCGGGCGTGACGGATGGCAGCGAGAGCGCTCTGCAGCACCTTGATGTCCACTGAAAGAACAAAACAGCGTTAACGCTTTTGAATTTGTGGCGACACGTACACAGAATGTAGTTATGATAGCTCAAATTAATGTAAAGTAAATTGTGTTAGACTGCATCCGGGGACGCTGTGCCGCTGTTAACCTCTAAGCTATGGGGTTACCCCAGAGACACTTTGTTTGCATGCTGAGTGTATATTTGTGTGTGTGTGTCTAAGCACATACAGTGCAGCTCGGGGTCCAGCTTGCGCAGGTTGGGAGGGACGGTGGTGATGAGGATCTTGACTGTAGCATCAGCTGAGCTGATCTCAAAGCCCGTCTCATTGGTCAGCATGGACAGCACTGAAAGCAGCAGATACACAGTCAGCTGTCTATCGCACATTACATCACATGAGCAACGTTACATTAACAGTCGACTGTCAGCATTACGACTCTGAGCTTTCTTTCAGTCGCTGTGTTACCTTCAGTTGGGTCCTGTGTGCGAAGGGTCTCCACTACTTTGTTGCCGAGAGCAGCGACAGCCTCCACTGCAAGAGAAAAACAATATTGATGATGCACAGGTGAGTTTTAGACTTCTTATTTAGGCAAAATTGTTCGGCTGCTTGTGTTTAGACGTTTGGGATCTTTGTCTTTTGTTGAATGAACGATAGAGAGAGCTGATGTGTGTTTAAGCCATCTGACAGAGCGCCGGCAGGCAAAGTGAGCGAGTGCAGGTGTGTGAATTTGGCCACGCCGGCACACAGGTCAGTTTTCATGATGATATACAAGTTTCAAGTGTTTAATGACAACCAGCTCACTGTCGCAGGAACCTGGTATGGGATTGGCATGCTAATAAACAGCAGCCTTCCTACTGAACACTCACGTGTCGGGAGGATCTTGAGGATTACAACCAGGTCAGCGACGTTGTGTCCTGTTGTCATGGTGCCCTTCTTGTAAGAGCCCACCTGACGCACCTCTTCAATTTGCTATGAGAAGACAGGGACATAACATTATTACTCTGAACTACAATCATGTTCTCAGCGCTTGATCATTCAGGATTTTAGATTTTAGGACTCACCACTTCAAAGTTGCCCGGGGCAACAATCAGGTTGTCGATGACGTTGTTGATCTTTGTGACCAGGGACAAGATGGAGGACTAAAACGCAGAAGAGACCAACTGTCAGTGACTGTAAGTCAACACACATGCATGATCCCGTCAGTGTTTGTCAGTGGACTGACCTGCTCTGCAGGCGTGGGGCTCAGGTCCTGGTTTCTCTTCAGCAGACACTCACTGAAGGCCGTCTCATCGGGCGCAGGCTTCACTCTGGGGAAGGCCATCTCACACTGGTGATACACAACAAATCTGCATCAGTATACACACAAACACACTACGGCTCAGTACATATCTGCTCACACCAGGAGACTGCTGTGGTAGATTTATGAGGGGAACAGAAGCCAACAGGGGAGAGTGATGTGCTGCCACATAGCTGCACCCCTAAGCATGTAGGGGTTTGGTGCCTTGTTCAAGAAGAGCTTGGCAGTGCCTAAGAGGTGAAATAGCTCCTGTGTTATATGCAAACACCCATTTTCTTTTTGTACTCACCACATAAAAGTCAAATGGGATGTGCGGGACAAATGGACGGTACCTAAACAGGAATAAAGAAAAGATGTAATGACGACTTCAAGCAGTGAACATGTGAATAATGTGCAGCAGTGCGGTAAAGGGGTCAGGAAGCATGCTGAAGTTTTAATATTTTCACATAAAGAAAGTTTGAAGATTCAGAAAACATTGCAAGAAGAAGTTATGAAATATATTTAAGAATGATTCTGCACCATTTCTAAGTCAGCAATCAAATGTAAGCACATTTGTGAGTTGTATCCCTTCCACTGTGCATCAGGTGGGTCTGATCTTTTCATCAGAGGCTTATTAAACTAACTTAATTTACAGCCAGCGTCTAAAACTGAGTGAAAGTGTGAAACCTTGAGTCTAGCCATGATTTGATGCTGAGGAAGCTCCTCTTTGCTTGGACTCTTTCACTTAGTTCTGATGCCATGTTTCCCTCTATCACGGTACAACTTAGTAAACAATGATCTGCTGCAAACCTGAAGTGCTGTAATACTTATAATAGATAGACACTGGCTGTAAATTAAGTTAGTTTAACCAGATCAGTCCCAGCTGAGTGTCTTCTGAACGCACAGCGGAAGAGATACAACCTGTTTTGTTGTTTTGAGGTTTGTCTGTGTCTGGGCGGCAGTAGCTCAGTCCATAGAGACTTGGCTTGGGAACCGGAGGGTGTGGTGGTGGACTGGTAGCTGGAGAGGTGCCAGTTCACCTCCTGGGTGGCTGCACCATCTGCACCATCTCTTTCCACATTTGCACGTGAACCATGTGTGTTTTTCAAGTTTATATTCTCATATGCTTTGCAAAAAAATATCGTTACACTCATAATAAAAGCAAATTACAAGTATCTAGAGTGTGTGTGTGTGTGTGTGTGTGTGTGAGTGCCTCTGTTCATCTATCAGCAGTGTAGATGAGGATAGCAGCTCGGTGGCTGGACTCACCCCTGGACCAGTCCTCCTCGGGACCCGAAGCGGCCTCCCCGGCCCCTGCCGCGGTCCCCTCTGGACACAAACACAGCAACATGTCGGTACTCCTCACAAATATTTCTCCAGGCTAATATCTGATACATACATTAATGATATCTCTCTAACATAAACAGCTAGCTGCTGCTGCTAGCTCCCATACACATCAACGTAGATTCATTCATTCATTCACTTAGCCGTTCGGCTAGGCGACGTTAGCCTGTCACATGAGCTGTGTTTCCTGCGGATAAACTACAAATGGCTCCGCAGCTCAGAAATGTTACATTTAAAACATATAAAATAATTAATAATAAATTATCCACATTGCTAACGCGTTAGCTAGCTGCCACCGTTCAAACAATACACGCAGCTAGCTTCATGTTAGCCGAACACAGGAGCTAAGCTCTACAGCCAGCGTGTTTTTTTGTATGTGTAAAACTGTAAAACATAATTTATTTAATGTTACATTTATTTTACGTTATAGTTACCTCATTGCGTACGACGTTTTGATTGTTTAATGTGAAAATCCTCCGAGAAACTGTGAACAGACCCTCAACGGCTACGGCTAGCTCCGGTTCTTCTTCTTCGCTGAGGTTTAACGGCAGCTTCGCATCCTTTACTGTTGAGTTACCGCCACCTACTGGAATAAATCAACTCCTGCATTTCAAATAAGCCACCTACAGTTTTAGATTGGCATAAATAAATATTTGACCCTTTACCCATGAAATCTTTGACATAGAGGGAACACTGGTTTATTTTATCATATATGGACCCCATTTCTCGATTATGTAGGACCTAGAATATCTAACATATTTTGGAAGGTGCTTCACAGACCAAGGAACAACAGTTAAATGTTAAAGGACTGTCTGTACTACTATTTTTATTTTTTTAAATTTTATTTCTTAATTATTGTAATGTATACTTAAAAAAAAGATGTTTTTTTTATTTTTTTTTATTTTAGATAAATAGAGTCATAGTGACTATGTGCAGGTTTTTATCCAATAACACATCTCTGAGCTATAAAAGGTCTTTGCTTAGCTTTCTAATCTACTAACAAGAGTTTCTACTAACCACACGTGTGTTTTTGGCCATGTCACAGTTGGAAAAACATGATTTCCCAGGCCGGTAGCATCTTTTTGGCTGGGTTACTGACTCAGTTATTGTTACTACTATGAGTCATATCCATCTGTCAATCCATCCACCCATTATCTGTAACTGCTTATCCTCACAAAGGTCGCGGTTGCTGGAGCCAATCCCAGCTGACTTTTGGGTGAGAGGTGGGTTACACTCTGGACAAGTCGCCAGTTCATCACAGGGCACATACAGACAAACAACCATTCATGCTACGGCATGAATATGGGCAATTTAAAGTCACCAGTTTAACTATTAAGTGCATGTCTTTGGACTCTGGGAGGAAGCCGGAGTACCTGGAGAGAACCCATGCAGACATAGGGAGAACATGCAAACTCCACACACAAAGGCACCACGAGGCTCGAACCAGAAACCTTCTGTCCATCGTGCACCCTGCCTCTATTTATATTTCCTTATAACTCACAAATTAACTCACAATTTATTGTCTCAATCTGAAGTATTTCCAAACGTGCTAGGTTTGCTCACCAACTCAAACAAAACTCTTCATATACTCTCAGATCACCTGCTGCTCCAGCCAAACCTGATTTCCCAGCTTTCCCAGAAGGCCTGTAGCACTTTTCTGGTTGGGTGACTTGCAAATTCATTCAACAGTTGACTGCGTACATCAAGTGGTAGTTCTCCTGACTCCTATACATAATGTCTCCCGTACATAATCTGAAAACCTCAAACCTGGATCACATCTAATCGTCCAAGTACATATTTCAATGCAGATCCACAAACAACTCATAATTTAAACTTGAGTTAGTTACATATGGAGAACGCAACAGTCCACAACATATTTATAAGCCTCATTTATAAGAACCCTGTCTGTCTGTAAAAGAGAAGACGGATATCTGCAGACTGCCAAGTCCTGTTGGTTATTACAAGGTTTAAAGTTGAAACACAAGACAAATGACGTGATGGACTTATATAAGATGTAACTGTTAACTCAAAAGATAAGAAATCAGGAGGAGGAGTGTCAGGAGAAATAGACAATGTTTGCATGTCGGCGACAGGAAGTGACAACAGGACAATGAATTAGTGATTGTTACATGGAAGTTGGATCTGTGGAGATAGAGCAACCTGGACGTTTCATTCTTGGTTTTTCTTTTATTATCTTTTCTTTTGTGTGTATGTTGTATTGTGTTTGTATGCTAATGGAAATCAATCAAACCTAAGTCTTAAATAAAGAAACCATATCTTTCTATCACTTCTTTAGTATTTCTGAGACGGACATGGAAACATCTTGAAAGCTTGAAACTGGTTTTTGCCATCCAACATCTGAATTTGTGTAGTTAGCAACACTAGAGTGATCATAGTAGTAGTATGATGTTTTTTTTCTTTAAGGTAAATCTTAATAAAATGTTCATTTTTATGTAATAGGAGCAATAGTGTCAGACACCAGACACACAGAGCTATAGTTACAGTTCCTGACAATTAATAACTGCTGCGTGCGTAACTCAATTCAATCTGATTCAGTGGGAAAGTATGGAGGACTGCTCTTTCAGTAGATTTCATTTCAAACAAAAGCTAAACATTCTCCCAAGCCTTTTAGTTTGATAATTAATCCCGATGGAGGCTCCTACCACAAATTTCTTTGTGAGTAAACTTTAAGATAAGATAATAATTGTAATAAAAACTTTACGCAACATAAAGATATTTACACAAACTAAATTAAACTCTCTTGGCTATTTTCCAGCCAAAGTAAACGCTGAGGGCGTACATGAGACACAATTGCCTTTAAGTATGTATAAGTATGTAGAATCAGTAATGTCAATGAGATATCATTCATTTGTGGACCAGCCTCTAATCCCTGCCCATTCTGAATGAATAAATACCTTGACATGAGAAACTACAGCACCATTTATGTAATCAAGCAAGACCATCTCAGAGACCACAGGAACAGTACTGGACTAAAATCTCCTGACTTGTATTGACCATGGTACAACCGAGATGGCTGAGGATCAATACTTTGTGTTTATTGACCATGGCTATTTCAGGTAAGAAATTCATTATTTATTAATATCTGATTGGAAGAATAAAGTCAGTGTGGCTGATATTTGTATCATTTACAGCTCATCGAATAAAGTTAGATGTCCTGCTTTGAAGACTATTCTGGTGTTTTTCTTGGATATTTCTGACTTGACTTAAACGCTGATATGATTCTCTAAAGTAAATTTAGTCATGCTCAAGAGACAACAGATTTTAAATGCCAAAGTCCTAGTAATAATTTAATATTTTTAAATTTTAATTGGTATGTTTTTGAACAAACCAGTCAAAATAATTAGTCTTGGTTTGGCTTGAAAGTTGAGACTGAAACTTTATTATTGACCTTGCAAGTTGCATGTTATAGGTTTAAAGTCCCATTTTAGTGAGTACTCTTAATGCTGAAAGAAATATCCATCTACAAAAAGGTCACACTTCCTCAACCTCTGGGTTGACCCTGTGTGAAAGTACTTGATATCCAAATGAGGTCACAGATTTATACAACTGATATTTTGATATTTGTATGATTTATTTTTGATGGATGATGAATATAGAATACACAACAATGCCAAACACAAATTTAAGACCTGACAACCCTGACTGAGAAACTGGAATGTTGAAACCTTCAAATCAGGTCACAGGTGGAGGAAGAGGTTGAGAAATGCTGTAGTCGTCCTTAAAACATCACTTATATTTAGAGAATGGTAATTTAATGTCTATCATTCATTTTCACATTTTGCTACACCAATGTTGCCAATGGGTTTTGAAGTGACAAATCAGATTAGAAACATCAATGTATGAGTGATATTTTGGTACACGTTTCTCTGTCAAGTTAATGTTAATACATCACACTGAAACCTGCAGGGCTTCTGACTGTTCAGTCTCTTCACCTGCCTAACCTACTTGGTGTAGAGCAACCCACTGCTCCACAATTCTCCTTCTATCTGCCAATGGATATCACCAACAGAGTCTTCACCAAAGAACTGCTGAACCCAGCTTCTGAGGAATATCAGACCTTGTATAAAGAAGTCAGTGACTTGGTAAGATGACTTACAATAGATCATTATATAAAACTGGAGAAGTTTTAATTCCACAAGTAACAAGACTATGTCAAAAAACTAGTATATCACTGGACCCTGTAGTGTCCCCATGCATGCAAAGGTGAGTACAGTCATCTCTTGTGTCTTCAGTCACTTAACATAGAAGTTAATGGAAGGGATTGGATCCCCTGCAAGTAAAAGTGGACTTTGGCGTAGTCACTGCATGCAATTTGAAAGAGATTTCAAGTCTAAGATGTTGATGGATTTGTTTCTTTTCTTTTTTGTTTTGCAGCTTCAAAACATCTATGGCTGCCCTGACAGCAATAGATGTCCAACAAATTCCTTCTACGGAGGTGTTTCAGCAATGACTTTCAGGTATCATCAACACCATTGATCTCTCAATCATGGAGGAACTGTATTTAGATGTATATATATGCATATACAATACAGTGAAGACTCCCCATTGAAGTATCATTGGCATCCATGCTGATTAAAATTATGTCCTTATGGATATAGTTGTATAATTATATCTTGTATAGTTGTATAATTATATCTTATAATTATACTTTCTTTCAAAGGTCTGGATCATTTGGATCAGTCATCGCAACTCCAACTGTAGTCTTCATTGGTGTCCGAATCAATTCAGCCATCGTCCAGACATTGTTTGATATCTATGTCAGGAGCCATGAACCCCATACTCTCCAATTTAATCTAAGCTTTACAAGTAAGATCTAATTTTGTACATAATTATAACTATTTAGTGATCAGTACATATTAATGTGATGAGTAATATTGTAATATTTTTCCTCTGTTAGTTAATGATAATATATCACATTCAAATCTGCAGGACTTCTGACTGATCAGTCTGTTCGGCGGTCTAACCATCTCGGTGTAGGGCAACCCACTACTACTACTACTACTACTACTACTACTACTACTACTGCTCCACGGTTGTCCTTCTATCTGCCAATGGAGATCACCAACAAAGTCTTCACCAGCCAACTGCTGAACTCAGCTTCTGGGGAATATCAGACCTTGTATAAAGAAGTCAGTGACTTGGTAAGATGAATGACAATAGATCATTATAGCCACTTTAGTATGTACTACTGAGGACAGTGAATTCATGCCCTACAATTCAAATGGGAAGAAGTTTTAATTCCACAATTAACAAGACTTTATTGAAATCTAGTATATGATTGAGATACTGTCCAGTCACTAAGATTATCCACCTATAGTCACCTGCAGTCACTTCAAGTGTTGCACTTGACAACATAAAAACTGAAACACATCATATGTGTCCAACATTACATGAAAGTCAGTGTTTTCAATTGTCACTGTGCTATTACTTCTGTATTTCAAAGTTACGGTAAAAGGTGTTGATGGATTCGTTTTTTCTTTTTTGTTTTGCAGCTTCAAAACATCTATGGCTGCCCCGACGTCAATAAATGTCCAACAAATTCCTTCTATGGAGGTGTTTCAGCAATGACTTTCAGGTATCATCAACATCGCTGATCTCTCAATCATGGAGGAACTGTATTTGGGTGCCTGATTATACTACTTGACTTCCTAGCCACACTACACAAGTACAACCCCATTAAAGTGTCATTGACATCCATGTTGTTGCAGAGAACAGTTTTTGACCAATGATGCTATATGTTTTGAATACACATTATTTTTTATGCTGCTTTTTTTAGTTTTTGACATGTCAGTATTCAGTACATCAATATTTTTTTTTTAGATGAACCACAATATGCACAAAAATGGAAGTAGACGTAGTTATTTACACAGAGAGTTGGAATGATTCTTCAATCAGAATATCACAAATTATATGAATATAGTTATTTCATTTAACTACTGTGCTTATAACTGTACTTTCTTTCAAAGGTCTGGATCACCTAAATCAGTGATCGCAACTCCAACTGTAGTCTTCAACAGTATCTTTATTAATCCATCCATCGTCCAGGCATTGTTTGATAACTATATCAAGGAGAATGAACCCCAAACTCTCCAAATTGATCTAAGCTATACTAGTAAGTTCTCATTTTGTACATAATTATAATAGTTCTGTTATCTGTAATCAATGTAATCAATACTTTTTTTTCTTTAGATGACAAAGTACAATTTGCTACCACCGCAAGTCCTACAACCATAACTACGATAAAACCTACAACTACAACAACAGCTACAACTACACCTACAACAACACCTACAACTACCACAACAAGACCCACAACTATCACAACAACACCTACAACTACCTCAACAACCACAACAACACCTACAACTACCACAAGACCCACAACTACCACAACAACTACCAGAACAACTACTACAACAACACCAACAACCACAACAACTACAACTACATCTACAACAACATCCACAACTACCACAACAACCACAAAAACTACAACAATACCTACAACTACCACAACAACACCCACAACTTCCACAACAACACCCACAACAACTACAACAACACCTACAACTACTGCAACAACACCCACAACTACCACAACAACCACAACAACACCCACAACTACCACAACAACACCTACAACTACCTCAACAACCACAACAACACCTACAACTACCACAAGACCCACAACTACCACAACAACTACCAGAACAACTACTACAACAACACCAACAACCACAACAACTACAACTACACCTACAACAACATCCACAACTACCACAACAACCACAAAAACTACAACAATACCTACAACTACCACAACAACAACCACAACAACTACAACAACACCTACAACTACCACAACAACAACTACAACAACACCCACAACAACACCTACAACTACCACAACAACAACTACAACAACACCCACAACAACACCTACAACTACCACAACAACACCCACAACTACAACAACACGCACAACTACCACAGCAACAACCACAACAACTACAACAACACCTACAACTACCACAACAACTACAACAACTCCTACAACTACCACAACTACAACAACACCTACAACTACCACAACACCCATGACTACAAGAACATCTACTATCACAAGAACAATATCCACAACTACAACTACAACACTGACAACTACCTCAACCACCGCACCCAAAACTACTACAAAGACAGTGAGTTCAACCACTAAGACAAATCATGGGCACCCAGCTGTGAACAACACTACTGCGAATCCACATGATAAACCCACAGATTCTCACGGTGTTTCAACTGAAAAGCCCAGTGATCCCCCAACATCAGGTGGCAGCAGCAGCAACAATGGGAGCAGTGACGAGGTTCCTGGATGGGTTATAGCCCTCTTAGTGTTAGCTGCTGCCATCTTGTTGCTACTCATAATCATCTTTATCATGATGGTAAGTTTATGCTACTGTTTTTGTTGCTCAGCTCTATTTGACATATTCTAGTAAATGCTTATGGTTGAAATTAAACTCAAGCTGTCCAATTTAAAGGCCAATAAAGGGCAAACTAAAGATTCCTGTGTACAAATAGAGCTCAATCAGTCTTTGGATTTCTGTTTTTTATATATGTACATATACAAGGTAATGTAATGTGCCCTTAACTCTGTTTTGATGCTCTGTGCTTCAGTTGGTTCGATGGTGTTGTAAGGAAACAGAAAGCGGTTACATGGACACCGCTCAGGATCCATATTACAATGAAAAGACACAACCCCCTCACGCACCTGCCCTGCCAATGTACTCACCTCCAACCCCAGTGAGACCAGAACCAATGTCAACCCCAGTCATTTTTGTAAGTAATGTTGATATTTTGCTTATATATTTGCATCACTTTGTATGTCAAAATACACATTTGACATGTTTACATGCTTTTCAACAGGGGGACACGCCTAAGAAGAACAGAACAGGATTTTACTCCGTGAATCCCTGAACATCTCTGCATGAATGAAAGCCATGAAAAAACAGGTAGTCTACTTAATGCATCCAAGTATATTAATGGCTGACCAGTTATACGAGCTATATAAGACTTTTGAGTCCAGTGAACTGTTTTACAATGTGACCAGTACATGTGCAAAACCCCCCACAAATGTTTGACGTCAGCTTTGAGAGAACAAAAGCTTTCCATCATCACGGACTTAAGAATACAGGAACTGCTCTCTGGAAATTCATTCAACAGTTGACTCCGTACATCAAGTGGTAGTTCTCCTGACTCCTATACATAATGTCTCCTGTACATAATCTAAGAACTTCAAACCTGGATCACATCTAATCATCCAAGTACATAACAACATTGGCTTTTCCAGTCCAACCCTACACAGCATCTCCATAACATTCAAAACAAACCTACCAGAAAATGAATGGCTACATATCTGGAGAACGCAACAGTCCACAATATCTTTATGTGCCTGGAAAGAACACTGTTGGAAAAAGAGAAGATGGATATCTGCAGGCTGGCAAATCCTGTTGGCTTTTACAAGGAGGTGGATTATAGTTGAGACACCAACACAAACAAATGGCCGGAAATTGTGATGGGTATAAATAAGATGGAGCTGTTAACTCATAAGATAAGAACTCAGGAGGAGGAGTGTCAGGAGAAATGGACAATGTTTGCATGTTGGCGACAGGACAATGAATAATGTATGTAGATAGTACATAGAAGCTTGCTCTGTGGCGATATAGCAACCTGGACGTTTCATTGTGGGTTTTTCTTTTACTTTCTTTTCCTTTGTGTGTATGTTGTGTTATGTTTGTATATAAAATGAAAATCAATAAAAATAAAGTGGTAAAATAAATTGTTAGTATTTCTGACATTGAATATGTCTTGAAAGCTTTGAAATAGTTTTTTGCTGCCCAACGTCTGCACTGCCATCTAGTGACAATTAATAACTGCTGTGTTAATATAACTCAAATCAATGATTCAGTGGGAAAGTATGGAGGTTTGTTCCTTAGTAGATTTAATTTTAAACAAAAGCTAAGCAGCTTTTAGTTATATTGTGATAATTAATCCCAACGGGGGCCCCTACCACAAATTTCTCTGTGCGTGAACTTACTAAGTTTAGATAATAATTGTAATAAAAAACTTTATGCTTGGCTATTTTCCAGCCAAAGTACTCTTAGGGCGTACATGAGACACATTTGCCTTTAAGCGTGGATTGTAGAATCAGTAATCGAAGAGATATCATTCATTTGTGGTCCAGCCTCTAATCCCTGCCCATTCTTATCCTGAATGAATAAATACCTTGACATAATAGACTACAACACCATTTATGTAATCAAGTAACACCATTTTAGAGATCACCAGAGCAGTACTGGACTAAAATCTCCTGACTTGTATTCACCATGGTACAACCGAGATGGCTGAGGATCAATACTTTGTGTTTATTGACCATGGCTATTTCAGGTAAGAAATTTATAATTTATTTATTAATAGCTGGTTGAAAGAATAAAGTGAGCATTGTGGCTGATATTTGTATAATTTACAGCTCATCAAAGAACGTTAGATGTCCTGCTTAAAAGACTACTAATTTCTAATGAATACGCACAAGAGATAACCGATTTTAAATGCCACAATCCTAGTGACAATTTAACATTTTAAATGGTATATTTTTTACAAATCAATCTCCCCACAGGGCCAATATAGTGTCTGTTCTACAGCAGCCAATGCGATTGGCCTCTGAGCACACTCAAAACATAGTTTGGCTTGAAAGATGAGACTGAAACTTTATTATTGACCTTGTAAAAACCTTATTATGGTCATAAAGTCCCATTTTAGTGAGTCCTCATAATGCTGAAAAAAAAAAATACCTGTAGGCAACCCATTCTTTCTCAACCTCTGGGTTCACCCTGTGTGAAACTACTTGATATTCAGATGAGGGTCACAGATTTATACAACTGATATTTTGATATTATTTTAGAATATTTTTCATTATCATTTTAAAATAGTCTATCTGCAGCTCTCTCCGTGCTGAAAATAGAATACACGACAAAGTCAAACACAAATCTAAGACTATCTGACAACCCTGAAATGCTGTAGCTGTGTAGTTAAAGATCATCTATCTTTCATTTTCACATTTTGCTACACCAATGTTGCCAATGGGTTTTGAAGTGACAAATCAGATTAGAAACATCAATGTATGAGTGATATTCTGGTACACGTTTCTCTGTTAATTAATGATAATATATCACATTGACACCTGCAGGGCTTCTGACTGTTCAGTCTCTTCACCCGCCTAAGCTTCTTGCTGCAGAGCAACCCAGTTCTCTACAGTCTGCCTTTTATCTGCCAATGGAGATCACCAACAGAAAGTTCACCAATGAACTGCTGAACCCAGCTTCTGAGGAATATCAGACCTTGTATAAAGAAGTCAGTGACTTGGTAAGAATAATAATAGATGACAGTGAATTCATGTCCTGTAACCTGGATGGAGCTTTAATTCTACAGATACTAGTTCTCCGAGCCGATCTCACATTAATGAGAATGAGAATGGCTCATCCTGTCACGTATAGTCACCTTTCAATTGTCACTGTGCTATTACCTCTCTGTTTCAAAGTTAAGTTAAAAGTTGCTGATAAATTTGTTATTTTCTTATTTGTTTTGCAGCTTCAAAACATCTACGGCTGCCCTGACGTCAATAAATGTATAACAAATTCTATCTACGGAGGTGTTTCAGCAATGACTTTCAGGTATCATCAACATCATTGATCTCTTAATCATGGAGGAATTGCATTTAGATGTATATATACATACAGTGCAGACTCCACTTCCTAACCAAACTATGGAAGTGGAGTCTTGAAGTGGAACCCCATCATCACCCATCTTTGGCATCCATGCTGATGCTGAGAACAACATAAGATCTTTTGACCAATAAGGCTATACCATACACTTTAAACATTTAGAAAAACTATTATACGTTGTACATAATTTTATTTAATTTACTTTTCAATTTTCCAGTATTTTTTATGCAGCTCTTTTTTTTTAGTATCCAGCACATGAGTATTCAGTGCATCAGTATTTTTAGATGAAAAATGGAAGTAGATGTACTTATTTACAAAAATAGTTGGACATAGATGTTCCTAACTTCTTTTTCACTTGGCTTATAACTGTACTTTCTTTCAAAGGTCTGGATCAGTGATTGCAACTCCAACTGTAGTCTTCAACAGTGTCTTTATCGCTCCATTCGTCGTCCAGGCAATGTTTGATGACTATATCAACAACAATGAACCCCAAACTCTCCAATTTAATCTCACCTATACTAGTAAGATCTCATTTTCTCAAGATAACATAATTATAATTGTTCCTTCTCAGTGATGAGTCCACATTGAAGTGAGTTTCTCCATTTGTAATCAATACTGTTTTTTCTTGAGCTAACAAAGTTAAATTTGATATTTGTTTCTCTGTCAAGTTAATGATAATATATCACACTGAAACCTGCAGGGCTTCTGACTGTGCAGTATGTTCACCTGCCTAACCTACTCAGAGTAGAGCAACCCACTACTCCACGATTGTCCTTCTATCTGCCAATGAAGATCACCAACAGAGTCTTCACCAATGAACTGCTGAACCAAGCTTCTGAGGAATATCAGACCTTGTATAAAGAAATCAGTGACATGGTAAGATGAATAACAATAGATGATTATCCCCACTTCAGTATCTACTATTGAGAACGGTGAATTCATGTCCTGCAAACTGGAAGAATTTGGTGATGCCATGTGTAGTGAAGCTTCTTCTGATCTGATTCAGCTTCAGATGAGCCAGATTAGCTGAGGTGTCCAATCATTAACAGATTTCCAATAAAGGGGAGTACTAATCTTCTAAAATACTTCACTGAAGACCGGTCTGGTGTATCTTCCTCCTTCCATTTTTATATTTGGTATAGGCTACTGCTCTGGTCCCCTACAGTGGAAGTGCTTGAAAGTAAGGGGAGACAAGTTTGCGTCCCCTCACAGTCCTGAAATAAACATTCACTTTTTTATTGAGTATATCCAAGATTTTCTCATAAGATGAACTATTCCAAAGTTTTCATGGGCAGATACTGCAAAAAGCAAAGATTCTACAAATGTTGGTACTGAACTTAAGAAAGAGTTTTTCAGAATTGTCCAGTATCACTGTTCTTCTGCTTATAGTGTGCAACGGATAACAGTTCAGATCAGTAGGCTTTCTAACTGGCGAGTTCACACACACCTGCAGTCACTTCAAGTGCACTTGACAATATTAAAACTGAAACACAGTATATGTGTCCAACATCACATGAAAGTACATGCTTTCAATTGACACTGTGCTATTATCTCTGTATTTCAAAGTCACAGTAAAAGATGTTGATGGATTTGTTTTTTCTTTTTTGTTTCGCAGCTTCAAAACATCTATGGCTGCCCTGACTGTTTTACACATTCCTTCTATGGAGGTGTTTCAGCAATGACTTTCAGGTATCATCAACATCGCTGATCTCTCAATCATGGAGGAACTGTATTTGGGTGCTTTATTATACTACTTGACTTCCTAGCCACACTATAAGTGGAACCCCATTGAAGTGTCATTGACATCCATGTTGTTGCTGAGAACAGTTTTTGACTAATGATGCTATATGTTTAAATACACAGAGAAACTATTTCATTTTCAGTATTGCAGCTGTTTATATATATAACTAGCATTTCAGCATTCACTATATCAATATTATTTAGATGAACCACTATATGCACAAAAATGGAAGTACACGTAGTTATTTACAAAGAGAGTTGGAATGATTCTTTGATCAGAATATCACAAATTATATGAATACAGTTATTTCTCATCACTGTGCTTATAACTGTACTTTCTTTCAAAGGTCTGGATCACCTAAATCAGTGATCGCAACTCCAACTGTAGTCTTCAATAACTTTATCACTACATCCATCATCCGGGTATTTTTTGAAAACTATGTCAAGGAGAATGAACCCCAAACTCTCCAATTTGATCTAAGCTATACTAGTAAGTTCTCATTTTGTAAATAATTATAATAGTTCCTCCTTAGTGATCAGTACATGTTGAAGTGATGTTCTATATTTGTAATCAATACTTTTTTTTCTTTAGATGGCAAAGTACAATTAGCCCCGACTACTACAACAACACCACCTACAACTACAACTACAACAACAACACCTACAACTACAACAACTACAACAACACCTACAACTACAACTACAACAACTACAACAACACCTACAACTACAACTACAACAACACCACCTACAACTACAACAACTACAACAACACCTACAACTACAACAACGACTACAACTACAACTACAACAACACTACCTACAACTACAACAACTACAACAACACCTACAACTACAACTACAACACCACCTACAACTACAACAACTACAACAACAACCACAACTACAACAACTACAACAACAACACCTACAACTACAACGACTACAACAACACCTACAACTACACCCACAACTACAACAACACCTACAACAACACCTACAACTACACCCACAACTACAACAACAACCACAACTACAACAACACCCACAACTACAACAACACCTACAACTACACCCACAATTACAACTACATCCACAACAACACCTACAACTACAGCTACACCTACAACTGCCACGACAACACCCACAACTACAACTCCTACAGCTACCACAACTACAACAACACCCACAACTACAACACCCCCAACTACAACTACAACAACACCTATAACCACAACTACAACAACAACTACAACAACAACCACAACTACAACAACACCCAAAACTACAACAACACCCACAACTACAACAACACCTACAACTACACCCACAATTACAACTACATCCACAACAACACCTACAACTACAGCTACACCTACAACTGCCACGACAACACCCACAACTACAACTCCTACAGCTACCACAACTACAACAACACCCACAACTACAACACCCCCAACTACAACTACAACAACACCTATAACCACAACTACAACAACAACTACAACAACAACCACAACTACAACAACACCCAAAACTACAACAACAACCACAACTACAACAACACCTACAACTACACCCACAATTACAACTACATCCACAACAACACCTACAACTACAGCTACACCTACAACTGCCACGACAACACCCACAACTACAACTCCTACAGCTACCACAACTACAACAACACCCACAACTACAACTACAACAACACCTATAACCACAACTACAACAACTACAACAACACGCACAACTACAACAACACCTACAACTACACCCACAACTACAACAACCACACCTACAACTACACCCACAACAACAACCACAACTACAACAACACCTACCACACCTACACTCACAACTACAACTACACCCACAATTACAACTACAACCACAACCACAACAACACCTACAACTATAACCACAACACCTACAACCACAACTACAGCTACACCTACAACTGCCACGACAACACCCACAACTACAACAACACCTACAGCTACCACAATAACAACTACAACACCTACAACTACCACAGCAACAACAATAACAACACCAACAACTACCACAATAACACCTACAACTACAGCAACTCCTACTACCACAACAAAACCCACAAGACCTACAACTACCTCAACCACCACACACATAACTACTACAAAGACAAAACCTAAATCTACAATCATACTACCTACAACTACTAAAACCAAAACACCCACAACTACAACACCTACATCTACTACAACAAATAAAACACCTACAACTACCACAGCACCTTCAACTAGCACTGGACCCACAGCTCCAGCCTCAACCACCAAGTCAAATCATTTGTACCCAGCTGTGAACAACACTACTGTGAATCCACATAACAATCACACAGAATCTCACGGTGTTTCAACTGAAAAGCCCAATGATCCCCCAACATCAGGTGCCAGCAACAGCAACAATGGGAGCAGTGATGAGGTTCCTGGATGGGCTATAGCCCTCTTAGTGTTAGCTGCTGCAATCTTGTTGCTACTCATAATCATCTTTATCATGATGGTGAGTTATCAAGCAGGTTTAATATAATGTTTTTTGGGTAAATAAAGGGCAAACTAAAGATTCCTGTGTATCGTGCACATTCAAAAATGAATGTAATGTAACGTAATGTGCCCTTAACTCTGTTTTGATGCTCTGTGCTTCAGTTGGTCCGATGGTGTTGTAAGAAAACAGAAAGCGGTTACATGGACACCGCTCAGGATCCATATTACAATGAAAAGACACAACCCCCTCATGCACCTGCCCTGCCAATGTACTCACCTCCAACCCCAGTGAGACAAGAACCAATGTCAACCCCAGTAATGGTTGTAAGTACTGCAAAGCTACAGAAGAACTGTGCAGTGTTGATATTTTGCTTATATATTTGCATCACTTTGTATGTGAAAATACACATTTGACATGTTTACATGCTTTTCAACAGGGGGACACGCCTAAGAACAGAACAGGGTTTTATGCCGTGAATCCCTGAAAATCTCTGCATGAATGAAAGCCATGAAAAAACAGGTAGTCTATTAATGCATTAATACAAGCTATATGTGACTTTTGAGTCTCATGTCCACATGATGAGTTCAAACACAAATGTTTAATGTCAACTCTGAGAGAACAAAAGCTTTGTATCGTGATCAAACGTGATTAGTGATAACAGACTTAAGAATACAGGAGCTGCTCCCTGATCAAGAAAGTGCCACATGTTCTTCTTTACACCAGTGTGATACAGCTCTGCTCCGATGTTTGCACTGCACAATCGTCTAAGTTGATTTTTGATTAATGTTACTATTTGAACTGTAATCTGACAGTGATAAACACACTTGAATGAGTCACATCCTGTGCTCAGAGGCTCTATAAGTAGTTCTGCTATTTGTTCTAGGGAGGCTGTTTGAAATTTGAAATATTATTATTATTTGATTTTTGTAAAAGTTTAAACATTTTTCTTATATATTACATTTTTATTAGATTTTTTATCCTATCTGTGAAGTCCTTTTATATTTTGACTGTCACTATCAGGTGAAAAAGACACAGTTGAATCATTTTTACATTTTAAAACTTAAGATGAAGTATTACATCCTCATAGAAAACCACACATCTTGAAATTTGAGTTAAATTCATAACTTGAGTATCTCAAATATGCATTGTCACAAAGCCAACACAAGTCTTGGTCCTGTTTTTATCATTCTTACCTATAGCAACAATCTAATAAATTGCTAAATAAATAAATAGAGCTAAAAATAAACGGACTCCATGTTTTGTAATAGTAATAGTTATCTAACATCATGTTGTAATGCAGAGGGAGGGAAGCGTCTCTGACCTCTCCCGCTCTCTCAACAATAGATCTTAATCACGACTTACTCATTAGAAGAAGTTTGACGCTCACGCCGAGCCGCTGTCCGATAATAAAAGGAGGCTGGGCTTTGTGTGTGTATGAATGTATGAGTTTATTAAACAAAGCCTCCTCAAACAACAAAAGGCATGCCTTACTATAAAGTCCATGACTCAAATGTCACTAAGTTTCCCTCATATGAAAGATGCCTTAATTGACTGGATTTTTCTTAGTTAAGGTTACATTATATTGAAATAACATTAAAGAACATGCAAATGGAAAAAGCAAAGTTTTTTATATATATATATATATATATATATATATATATATAAAACAAAAGACATGACAGTGAACTCAAGATCAGTCGTAGCACATTTGAGCACTGCAAAGTTCATTTTAAAACGACTTAATTCTGCTTAAAGTCCCAAACAGACCTGGTTCAGCCCTGAAATGTCAAATGTTCACCTCTTCCCTGATTCAGAAATTGTGTTTCTCCTTCAAACCTGCAGCGAGCAGAGGCAGAGAGAAGAAACATGCACTCCATCAGCAGTGAATCAACAGCATGGACAGCGTACAGCATATCAAGAGATGTTATTTATTTTTGCATCATTGTTTCATTTATTGCATATATTTCAGTTTTTTGGTAACTATTTATCTGTCTCGCAATTATTTAAAACAAACCAATGACGTGTTTTTCTTGAATCAAGTTTCTCTGCATGATTTTAAGAACATTAATCACTTCATAAATTCAAAGGAACTAAACATGTATGCCTGAATTGTTACCATATTTGTTGCATATTTGAAATGTTTTCAATTATATGTTAAATATGTAAAAAAAACAAATATAATCTGTCAAATATGATTAAAGGACCAATTTACTGTGTGTTTAGACAGCTAGCTAGACTTTTCATTCATTTTCATCCACATGTACATAATACATGCAGAATCAGAGACAATCACATCCTTAAACTGGTTATTTTATACTATTATACTATACTCTATTATTATACTATTTCAAAGAATATACAAATAAGAAACACATTTCAGCATTAAGTACGAGCTTGAGATTCTGCAGAGGATTAGATAGCAGATCATCATCTTAAAATATTTTGAGTTTAAGAGGAGCCAAATGCATCATCACAACTGGTCTCCCTGATAAATTCAGATACACTTTCAGATATTATCTGCTTTTATTGTTCTTACATTATAGTGAAGTGAATTGAGAGTTGAATGATAATATACTGCACTTCTGCATGGGCTTTCATTGTGAGTTTCATAAAAGGTTCGTTAGAAACTGGCTGGAATATCTTCAAGAACATTCGGTGGCGTGCCACTCATTTGATGTGGTCATGGTGACTCAGAGGTTTTGTTTTCAGATGTTTGAAATGTATATGCAGCGTTGCCACAACATTGTGTCCATGAAATTCAGTGCAAACACACATTTTTAACCAACATATAGATTTCTATATTTTGACATGTAGCCAGTGTTGACGCCTGTGGCAGCAAATTCATTATTTAGCTATTATTGTGCTTGTACTTCCTTACGTCACTCCATCACAATTATAATCAATTGATTGATCATCTGGTCATTCAGTGTTGTTTAATCAACAATAACTATACTTTTGGTTTTGTTCCCATGTTTGAGAAGTTAAAGAGCACTGCTCCTTTACCCAGATAGTCCATCCACCTGACAGGTGTGGCATATCAAGATGCTGATTAAACGGCATGATTATTGCACAGGTGTGTCTTGGACCAGCCCCAATAGAAGGCACGAGTGAATATCGCCTATTTTTATGTTACTGATGTAATCACAAAAAGTATGAATCACTCAACCACCGAACTGACTGTTTCATTGACGCTCTGTAACAGATGTGAGGCTTCTGTTCTTACCAATGTGTCAACATAGTGTATGACCTGAACTGAACCTGGTTCTTTCTCAGTCTTGTATTATCTTCAGGATTCAGGATTTAGGTATATTTTTGACACCTTCAAATTACTTGTTTTATCAGAATTGAAAATTCCTAAAACAAATGCTGAATTTAAGATCATATAATGAGAGAAAACCACCAAATCTTGGGCCCAGCTCAGACCAAATCCAGAGTCTGTGGTAAAAACACAGGTTTTACCATTCATTTGAACGGCAATACTGCATTTTGGCTGCAGTGGTGCACCTTCTGCGGTAGAGAAGTCGAGCCAGATTTAACTTTTGGAGAAACACAACTTGACGTCAGGCTCTTGACCGGTCAAAACTCAACAGTCAGCCTGAAATGTCACCAAACCAGGAGCTATCCAGGTTGAGTTCATGATCTAAACTATCCTCCAGAGACCCGAGCTTTTGTTTGGTGTGCATTTTTAATTTCTCAAAAAAACTAAACTATTGTCTTTGAACAATTATTAGTTTTCACAAAAACTTCTCTGACCACTAGACGGCACAGTAAGTGTCCCTGAATGAGGGCAATAGGTCTAAGTTGAGCAAAATAAAGTATTATGGTGCAGGGAAGGCAAACTCTAATGTCCCCATATGAGGATGCAGGGTCGCAGGAGGCTAGAGAGAGAGAGAGACAAAGACAATGAATGAGAGTGAGGGAGCACTATCACTGAGAAAGTCAGGGAATAGTGGTCACAAATGGACACACCCGTACCACCACACACCTTGCGGCGATTTGCTGCAAATTGGTTATTTGGTCTGAATACAGCCTTAAGGTTCCTTCACCTGCCAAATCCCACATTAACTCCTCCTGGTGTTTACCGAATCCATTGACAAAAAACATTTTAGGCGAAGTGAAAAGTTGCATCCTGTTTTGAGGAATGTAAATATTTGATTGTGTTGCATTTCACAGGTTTATACAAAGATTTGTGACGCTGGCATGCAAACACATACCCGCTTGGAACTTATTGTCTAATTTGTTACTATTAGACAATAAGTGGTAATGTGGTACCACGGTACTGGGCAGGTAGGTAGCTCTATAGTAACAACTTTGCTCTTAACAGTTCAGTTGCTTATCAGTGCTCAAACCGCAAAGATAAAATACTTAGTGTTGTGTATACAATTAACTCCTACTCTTTCTTCTGAGCTTGAGAAGCAACATTTGCTCAGAGCTGTTAATAGGAAGATTAATAGCTGCTGCATTGTCAGCAGAACAGTAGGTAGAATGGAACAAACACAATGACACTGTGAAAAGGCAAGCACACAATGCAGGGTGTAACCAAATGCAATGCTAATACCACATGATTGTACCATAATACACACACACACACACACACACACACACATTCCTGTATGAGCACCAGAGTGAGGTCCAGATAAGTTCACCTGCAGAGTGGGGACCACCCTTTCTGCTATACTTAGAGACAAATGAATGCAACATTTCAGCACTAGGTGTCTCCCTGATTCCAGTTTCCACCTCAAATTCTTTAAAAATAAAGTTATTTTCTAAAAGTTTAGCACCATTGGAGTGAGGACCTTTTTATAGGGGGCGCTGTTAAGTTCGTTTCAGAACAGACTAATTTAACTGTGTTCTGTATTTAGCCTGCAGTCACTCTTTACACATCTTATGTTTTAATAAAGAACTTTAATGCAATAATAAATCAGTGTGGAAGTGTTTGAAATTCATAGATAAGGACAATATCTGAAATTAATGTTGTGACCATCCATTAAACTGCTGTACAAAGATACATCTGTACTTTTACTATAAAATTACCTCTTTATCTAAGTGAACTAAACTTTAGCAATAAAAATCAGTTATCATACAACTTCCAACAAAGCTTCAATAAATACTGTTTATATCTTTTAGATTTGCCGTATTTTTCTTAGATATCTTTTAACTTATATATTTTATATTCCATGTATATTGCTGTTTGCACCAGGGATATGAAGGAAACACTATTTCAATTCTCTGTATGTCCTGTACATATAGCAGCATTGACAATAAAGTTGACTTGACTTGATTTTATTATAATTTGTGAACTGAACTGTACACAAACCAACAATGGTGGTATTCATTTTCTTAAGAAATATATATTAATGAGAGAGATAAAGAGAGTGATAGAGAGAGAGAGAGAGAGAGAGAGAGAGATTGATATAGAAAGAGGGAGAGTTAGTGATTGATATAGAAAGAGGGAGAGTTAGAGTGATAGAGACTGATATGTATAGACAGAAAGAGATAGATAGAGTTAAAGAGAAATAGAAATAGTGATAGAGAGAGAGAGAGTATTCTATCCTCCAGTTTATCAAAAAAAAAGAAAAAAAATCACCATCTTATTCACTTGACAGGAAATGTATAAAAGATTGTTAACTGAGAAGTAACTGAAGATGTAGTGAAGTTACAATTATTTACCTCTGAACTCTGAATACTTGAGTATTAGTATACATTCACATAAAGTACAAATGTTTAAACATGCCAACCAAGTAGAATGCTGAATGAACTTCAGTACTTCAGTTTCCGTGACACAGATCTGCGATTTAGGGTAACAATTGTGTTGTGCACGAAGTTTTTAATGTCCTTCCAAGACCTTTGCTTCAAGGATTTCTCCTTCATTAGGCATCTCTCACAGTCCTCTTTACCTGGGACTCGACGCTCTGCTGTGAACCTGCTCATCTGTCTGTTGACAGCAGCCCTCTCTGCTTCGCTCCATGGCCTCCTTACCGTCTGTTTTGGTGGCTCTATAGATTAAAAAGACAATAATGCAAATTCTGTAACATAGAACACAATGTAGTCTCAGCTCATGCACTGTTGTCACACAGAAAGAACCTCACAGTAGCTTTGAAGTTTGCATGGATTCACACAGGATGAGGCGCTCTAAGAAAAACTGAGGTCTTTCAATTCAATTCATTGGGGGTCGTCACTTTCCACACCGACTGACCCAACTTTTGAGAAAACGGAGCCTGACGTCACGCTCCACAAGTCAGACACTCAGATCAGCCAAACCTCCACAGACAGCCTGAAATGTCTCTGAAACTGTCTCTGAGACTATCCAGGTGGATTCATGGACTAAACTCTGATAATCTACCTGTGTGTGTGTTCTCACTGTTTATTTCATGTACCAGCTTCTAAATCTGAGTCTGACTCGCAATTTACGCTGCAAAATAATAATTAATTAATAGTAATAATAATAATAAATAATTGATTTGTGTCCGATGATTAGAGAGAAAGATAGAGAGAGAGAGAGAGCGCTTTGGTCGAGACACAGAGTACCAATAACAGTGAGCGAGCGCCAGCCTTGATAATTTATAATAATAATAATAATAAAAATGATGCCAAAATTTATGCCAAATCGTACAGGGTGTATAGTTGTATATACCTACGTATTAACTGTCATTTTGTGCATTTAGTTAGTTACTTATTTTATTTTATTTTAGTCTAGCTTATTTTATCTCTCTCTTGTATTACTTCACCACTTTTGTATCGCAACTGTTGCACAGCAATTTCCCTCGGGATAATTAAAGCGTCTTGAATCTTGAATAAAGCTGTTAATCAGAGAAATAAAAAGTTATTTCCTGATTGTTTCACAGCGGTTACAGTCAGCATTTATAGACATGGCCAAAACAACCCACCTCAGCCCCCCCGAACCCTAACCCTGCTACGAGTTGCCGCAGTCCATGATCCTGTGTGAATGCACGCTTTGTTTTTTTCTGCTTATTTTTTTTTAGAACATACCTGTTTTTTTCACCACCATTTTCTCCTTTTTTTTCTTGCTTTTTCCTCTTTTCCTCTCATCCTCACTGCGGGGTTCAGGTGGCCTTTGGGGAGAGAGGTCAGGCATTCCATCTGAAAACCAAACACAAAATGACAACTCATAAAATGCAGCATAGGAAAGGAAGACCTACTCAAAGCATGCACCTGTACAGATACTTATACACGAGTTAACACAGAAGAGTATGCATGAAGGTCACTTTCAGGTTACACCAGCCTCAGCCCCACCACTGACTAACCAAACAAACCTGCTACAGCTGTAGCATTTTGAACACTATATTTGAAATATTTGTTGATTTATGTTTAAAGAACAATTAAATAACTCAAGAGCATACAGTATCTCAACTGTTGTCTGTGTATGTACACATGAGAGACTGACAGAAAGGCTGTCTGACACAATATTAATCACAAATCCAGTCCTCAAACTCACAGAAAGAACCTCACAGTAGCTTTGAGGTCTAAGTTTGTTTTCTGCTCAGTTTTATAGAACGTACCTGTTTTTTTCACCACCGCTTTCTTTCTTCCTTTTTTCTTCTGTGGTAGCTCTTTATCCAGTCTTCTTCCTGGGCTCAGATCTAGAACTGTAACAAACAAACATTAGTTCCTTTTAATTCAGGTATAGTGGATTTGAAGGTTCTTGTGCATTCAAGTCAAAGTACAAATTATACTGAAACAACTACAGATTCAAGTATGGAAAAACAACCATCTGGACTTTTATGCCAAAAGGCAGGAGTATGTTAAGACTATTTAACTCACCATCTATATCTGAACTTTGATCCTCAGAGGCGTCATAACCTCCATCTGAAAAACAAGAGCAAAAGATTTAAGTATGAGGAAAAGATATTTAAAGCATCTGTATCTGCTAAATGATAGAACAAAAATTAATTTAAGTGTTTATGTAAACAGGTTTAAAATGGCCTGCACCCTGAAAAACGTACCATCATCCACCTCCCTGCTTCGTTTCCTTCCTGTCACACAAGTCGATGTAGGCCTTTCAGCTGCAAACGATGACAAATGTTAGTGCTCAAGTAATCAAGTACAAATACTACTGTGATTTAAAAGAGCTCCGTATATGAGGTTTCCACGAAGACAGAAAAAAATCTCTTCCCATTTTATTAAAAGGATTTATACTCCATGACAAGCCTAAAAGAAGAAGAGGACTGACCATGAAATGTGCACTATTTCCTGCTAAAAATCCCACAATGCAGTGCAACACATTTTACAGAAGTGGAAATTACAGTGTTCTAACAGTACAGCAATTTTATTTCAAAATACAAAGTGGATGGAATACCCACCATTTGCCATTAATGAAGCCTATTATTATTTTGAGGTAATGGTGAAGGGTATTAATTCAAGAATAGGTTCCAAAGACAAATAAATTTAAATATCCTTACTAACCCAAATCATCTTCTAGGTCTGTGCCCCCATCCTCTTCATTGTGGACAGAACGACTATCTGAAAAACAAGAGCAAATTAGTACCTCATACTAAGCAGTGCTGTAAAGGAGAACACTACTGCAATCTAATACAACTACAAAAAGGCTTTTTTTTAGTCTATAGTGTTCACACTGTCACAGAGGAGTTAATTTACATCTGTGTTTTAAAATTGAGGTGAACAATGAAAAATGTTTTTTATATATGTTCATAATTTTATATAGTTTTGCTTTAAAAATCACTCAGATTAATCAATTACACGAACATACTGAAGATTAAATGATTAATTCATGGTTGTTTCAAAATAGATAGCATCCTAATTCTTAAAAATGTACCATCATCCTCCTCTCTGCCTCGTGTCCTTTCCCTCTGTGGGACACTCTCAGACGTTGATGTGGGAGTTTCACCTGTGAAGATAAAGATCAAATATTAGTGCTCAAATCCTCAAGTTTGAAGATTGTTGTTGATTAAAAGTTACACAGCCAAGCTCTCCTTTAACCATGTAAGCATTTACTTTCCTTTAAGCTCGTTTTCTTTTTGTTGCTCCACATATTTTACCTTTCACCATTTTTACTTGTAACATTTCTAAAAATATGCTGATACCAATATCAGCTAATTTTGTGTCTTTTTGTTTTGTTTTTTTTTAATTGCTGAGAACACCATCACTGGAAAATGTAATACTGATGAATTAGTCAGAGAATTATATACAATTAATCCTAAGTATTAGTACTATATATATTGACAGTGATCACATGGTCATAAAAAATAAAAATAAAATGCATTTCTATTAAATAATATTGATATTGTCCAGCTGTAGTAGACTATTAACATAGAACATGTGAGTGAATTTCTCAGTTACAGTGTATACATACCACGAACAGAAAGATCAATCGTGCTGAGGTTCTTCCCTGTTAAGGCCCCAGTGCCTTGCTCCATTGCAAACAGAAGTTTACTTATCTTGGCAATTTGAAATGTTTTGTCAGTCTGTCTATAAAAGTCACGGTGAACTCTGATGTCATGCCCCATGAACCTTGCAACTTGTTCCAGCTCCTGCTCACTGAGATCCAGGAGTTGACACAGTGTGGCAACCTGTTTTCTTAGTTTGGTTGATCTCAGGAGTTCAGGATTTTCAGCTTTACTTTCCTCTGCATATTTACGCAGGCAGTCACATCCACGTATGTTTGTCATTGCACCAGGTCTTGCAAAGAGGTAAGGATTTTCTGCAGGTATTCCAGCTTCATCTCTCTTTTCCATCAACAAATCAATTGACTCCTTCATTCTCTCCGTCAAGAAAACCGGTACCTTCCGGCCTCTTTTTCCCCGGACTTCTATGCGTGTTAGTAGCTTGCTCAGCTCTTTCTCTAATGGTGACAGGGTTTCATAAATGTCTTCATTTATGGGATTTGTGCCTGCTTTCTTGTAGGTCTCCAGAGTCAGGCGTGATGCTTCCCCTTCACGCCGTTTGTTAAAGATGATGACCTGCGCCAGAACAGTCTCATTTAACTTCTTGTATGCTGTTAAACTCAGCTGCTGCGTCAGTTCCACCTTTGCTTCATCTTCCACCATCCTGAGATGGTTCCTCAGTGCAATCACATTTTTGGTAAGGGGTATGTCATCTTGTTTATTCCATCTCTTTTCCTGAATAGTTTGGTGAGCGCTGACAGAAACATGGGTTTTCCAGTTTCTTTCCAAAAGTTCCAAGAATTTTTTTGCCTTTCTCTCTGCCACGTCATCATCATTTATAAGAGTCTGCCCAATCAGGACCTCCACAGCTCCTTTAAGACAGAATCCAACTCTGACAACTGTGGAAGGTTTTCCATACTCATTTTTGCTGGGACTAAATGCTGTGAGCTTCTTAGCCACATTGACAACAAGTTGAAATTTTGATGGTGCACACAAGTCTTGGAGATCCTTCACACTCTTGTCCATATCTTTGGCAACCAACATGAATCGGCCAAGCTCCCTCATTCTTTGTGCAATGTACTGATGCCGTGACTTCACGCGGCCATGTTTAGCATAGAGTGAATCACCATATCTACAAATCAAAGAATCACTCCTGATGTGAAAGGACACATCATCTTGTCGCATGTTATTAATGACATCCTGACATCCACCAGAGGAAGCTGCTATTGGAAGCAGGCGTGCAGCAAGACTTTGTACTCTTCTTGTCTTTATGTCACCCGTTACACATGCTTTTTTACTTTTGCATGAGGACTGATGTCTCCACAAATCCTTTTTAGCAAACATTCCATAACAATATTGGCAGGGCAAATAATCCTTAACAGAAGCTTTATAAGAGGGCTGCTTCCATGTCACTACTTCTCCTCTGCCTTTTTCTAGGACTTTGGTATTGTGCTTGAAATCACCTTTATTTCGCAGTTGTTCCAAAAGAACCTTTCGGTCTTTTGATCCTACAGGAAAGCTAAAGGCATACGCTACGTCCTTTATTTCCATGTGTTTTCTCTGCAAATGCCTTGCCATTTTAAGGTTTGATTTCCCACAGTAAAGACAATAATGGCTTTTGTCCCATGCTCGTTTTTTATCTTCTCTTTTTGTACATGTCTTTATGATCACAGTTGATTCTGTTTTGTTTTTCTTTTTCTTGTTCTTTTTTTTCGCATATGTTCTTTGGTTCTTGTTTTTATGAATGGTGCACTTGCCTATTTGGTGGTCATCCTCTTCACTGGACAGTTTATCAAAAGCTTTGTCTGGACCTTTCTTGCTGCCATCCTCACTGGATGATGATGCCTTGTGAAAGGGATTGTAATCTGGGTCCAATACTTCGTCACAGGACAATTCAAATTCAGATGTATTGTCTGACTGTTCATGGACGGTGTCCAACTGTGAACAAAAAGCATAAGCATTATCATCAAGTAAAAGTCATCACAGTCACCACTGAATTCAATTCAATTTTGTTTCTATAGCTCCATATCATAACTTGTCTATCTCATGACACTTCACATACAGAGCAGGTCTAGACCGTACTCTTTATAATATTATTTACAGAGACCAACAGTTCCACCATGAGCAAGCACTTGGCGACGGTGGCGAGGAAAAACTTCTTTTAACAGGCAGAAACCTCGAACAGACTCAAGCTTAGATAAGATGGGTAGTTAGATATAAATAAATAATAATAAAGAAATATAGAGACAGAGACAGAAGGAGACTATCATGTCCAACTTTAAAGAAACACCTAACCATCACTATCTTATAAACTGACTCACTCACTTGGCCTGAGTGATGTCACTTAGTCACTAAAGTTGCATTATGACATAACAGTTGGTTACATGGACATTACAAAAACCATGATCTTAACAGGAAAAGTAATGCATGGAGAAATATCAGCAGTCAAATGGCAAAACTACCAGCTCTGTGAATGGGCACATAATTTATGAACTTAGCTTGATAAATCTAACGCTAAGGCCACGTTCAGACAGGGACAGGGAAACCGGCAACCGGTGGTGGGGAGCTGAGGTGGGTTGCTGTGGGCGTGTCTATACCTGCTGAATGTAACCGCTGTGAAACAATCAGGAAATAACTTTTTATTTCTCTGATTAATGACAGCTTTATGGAGGCCGGTGCTCGCTCTCTGTGTTGTTACTCTATGACTCTCTACCAAAGCGCTCTCTCTTTCTCTCTCTCTCTCTCTCTCTCTCTCTCTCTCTCTCTCTCATCATCGGACACAGATCAAATTAAACTTCTTCGTGTCATTATATTTTGCGGTGTAAATTGCGAGTCAGACTCAGATTTAGAAGCTGGTACATGAAATAAACAAAGTGAGAACACACACACAGGTAGATTATCAGAGTTTAGTCCGTGAATCCACCTGGATAGTCTCTGCTTCAGAGACATTTCAGGCTGTCTGTGGAGCTTTGGCCGATCTGAGTGTCTGATTGGCGGC
Source organism: Argyrosomus regius (assembly GCA_946959425.1). NCBI lineage: Eukaryota > Metazoa > Chordata > Actinopteri > Sciaenidae > Argyrosomus > Argyrosomus regius. The sequence goes on along the minus strand of OX336899.1, from coordinate 6,301,962 downwards.
CGGAGCATAACGTGAGGCTCCATTTTCCCAAAAGTTGAATCTGGCTCAACTTCTCTTGCCGGACGCTGCTGGCGTCCGGTTTGCCTGTCCCTGTCTGAACGCCGACTAAGGTTAACTGTTGTTTGTATGCTAGATAAGTCAGGTATACACAGTGACATTGTATATGCTTTGTATCATAAGCATAGATATGTAAACAGTCGGTGACCAGAAAACGTTATCTTAGCAACATTAAAGCCCATCATGTCGTGTAGAAAGTACATATTTGCTGACTGCACTGCAGTTTTCCTCTGCAAGCACTCTGCTTCATGCCCTACCTCACCGTGAGCTAAGATCAAATCTTTTATCATATGAAGGCAACTTTAATTCTAAGGCCTCCAGATGTTGATTCTTGTGCGCATTGTCCTCGATTTATCATGTTTTAGTTTAAAATACCTCCTTTAACACTGGATTACTACCACTGCCAACTATTTCAGTAAAGACAGAAGTCTGTATCATGATAGAGGAAAGATTTTATGAAAGCACATACCTGCTTTGATTCTGCCATCACCTCTGGGACCTAACACCAAAGAGAAGACAGAAAATTATTTTGTTATACAGTTCAGCTGGACAGTGATGCTTTAGTGCTGCATTCATCTTTTCATATGTGCGTGAAGACATTTTAAATATTCATTATTTACTACATGACACATGCCATGTAGTGCTGTAGTGCAATGTGCTATGTACTAACAGCTCTGTAAAGTATAGATTTCAGTTGACACCTCTATTAGTGTTTAAAAAAAAAAGCATCATAACAGACTTTATTGCAGCTGAATTATTGTATGAAGTTTACTCAATAACATGTAAAGTATTGTAAAGTAGCTTTATTCAGTCACTTTGTGAAATCAATGGCAGGCTGCAGGCAAAATGTAACTAATTTCAGAAAAAAGTGTAATCTACACACAGAATAACCAAAGGATAATATTTTCTTTTAGGACAGCTCTAAAAGATCAAACCACTATTTTTTTATGGTGGCAGCTGTCAGTCATGTCTGTGTGCCAGTATGCCAGTATCCCTTTAAAATATCCTGTTGGCTGAGTTAACTGAGTGGACAGTCACATAAGTACAAAATCAATTGTTCATGCATTAGTAATTATTCATAAAGAAAGCCATGAGAAAAAAGATTGTTTTGCAGTCTCACCTTTACAGTACTGTTGGTGTCTTTAAACTGCATTTTGACTCAAGTAATCACAGGCTAAACTTTACAGTTACAATAGATGAACACAATTTCCTGCAGTTATCAAATTTTAATATGTTCCAAATAGTGCTGTCAATCGATTAAAATATTTAATCGCGATTAATCTCATGAATGTCATAGTTAACTTGCGATTAATCGCAAATTAATGGCACATTTTTATCTATTCTAAATGTCCCTTGAATTATCATTTTAATACTCTTATCAACATGGAAAAGTGGATAGGCTTGCTTTGTGCAAATGTTTTTTTATTGCAAACCACAACAACAACATGTAGTGTTACAGCCATTCACGTCTGAAGCAAAATCTCAAACAAAGCAACACTATCAATAAACAGATGACAAAAAAATAAATACCTAGTCACAAAAACAGCCCCCTCAACAACCTTCAAAACAGGGTGATACAAAATAAATCCATCCATTGTCGCCTGGTTATGACGCGGAGGAGGCGGAGAATTTGAATTGCCGGTGTGTTTGGCCATCAAGTGGTATTTCAGACTGGATGTGCTACGATGATAACTCAGTTCACACCGACAATACACACAGATAACTTTTATCTAACGAACTTTTCATTCATAATTTTGTTAGCAGCGTCCATTTCAGCATCTCGTGCTCGACATCCACACAATACGGTAGCGTGGAGCGTGCTTATTGTTTTGCTTCCGGTTTACAGCTGGATCCTGTAGTTTTTCTAACGTTACTAGCAGTGGCCACAGCTTATGAAAAAACTACAAGTTCACTAGGTCACAAAGAGCGTTAATCTCGCGATAAAAAAATTAACGCCGTTAAAATTGTTTTGCGTTAACGCGTTAATAACGCGATATTTTTGACAGCACTAGTTCCAAAATTTAATACAAAATTATAACATGCTATAGAGACACTAAAGACACTATCTACAACACCGCAAGCTATAAAGTCTCTGAGTTCAAGTATTGAAATCATGTCACGTAATCATCATCGGTAAACAGGGCGACCTACTCGGCTCTTACTGCCCAAGAAGGAGGCTGCTTTGCCCCTCGGGAAAAGACATTTCCACAAACTGAGATACACAGCATAGCAGTCTAACATTACATTTAAACATGCTTAATAACAGTTATTGTAATGAAGGTTATAACTAACATCTGTAATTTTTCACAGAGGCTGATGAAAGCACTAAATGCAGTCTATTTTTACAGTTCAAGTTCATTATTGCTTGTCATATCTACAAATACACATGATTTCTACTTCGAAATTACTAAAAAACAAACTTGACTTATTGACAATTCGTCTGCACTAAAAAGTTTGAAGTTGTATAAGTTTCTTCTTGGCCAAATAATACTATTAAGATAGTGGCATGTGGAAGGAAACAAAGAAAAAAGACAACTTAAAAACTTAAAAACTTTACCTGCACTGAAAATCGTTGATCCGAAGGTAAATAATGTAGCCGAAGTCGCTCCAGCCGTCTGCAAAATCTCCTCAGGTCCTCTCCCTGCCTCACTCTCTCCATGCCATGCGCTCAGTTGAGAGGTGGGGGATGGGCCAGGTAACGCTGCTCTGCTCTGAGGCAGCAGCAGCATGCAGGTGCAGGGGGGGAGGGGCCCCTCCCCTTGATGGGCCATTAATTAAGGGCGAGCTGAAGGCAGCGGAGGACCCGCACAATATTCTCTCCTTCAACTGTGACTGACACAGGCCTGTGACAGTCACAAAATGTCTTCAAGTATATATATTAACCTCTGAAATGTAGTGGAGTAGATATATTAACCTCTGAAATGTAGTGGAGTAGATATATTAACCTCTGAAATGTAGTGGAGTAGATATATTAACCTCTGAAATGTAGTGGAGTAGATATATTAACCTCTGAAATGTAGTGGAGTAGATATATTAACCTCTGAAATGTAGTGGAGTAGATATATTAACCTCTGAAATGTAGTGGAGTAGATATATTAACCTCTGAAATGTAGTGGAGTAGATATATTAACCTCTGAAATGTAGTGGAGTAGATATATTAACCTCTGAAATGTAGTGGAGTAGATATATTAACCTCTGAAATGTAGTGGAGTAGATATATTAACCTCTGAAATGTAGTGGAGTAGATATATTAACCTCTGAAATGTAGTGAAGTAGATATATTAACCTCTGAAATGTAGTGGAGTAGATATATTAACCTCTGAAATGTAGTGAAGTAGATATATTAACCTCTGAAATGTAGTGGAGTAAATATATTAACCTCTGAAATGTAGTGGAGTAGAATATGAATACGTTTCAGAAGTTTAAATACTCAAACAAAGTAAGTGTAGTCAAGTCCAGTAAATGTACTCAGTTACTTTTCACCACTGAAGTATATCATTACAAACATCTTTCAGTGTAATGCAGTCCAGTTCAAAACAGACAATAGTTATAATGAAATCATCATAAATGGATAAATAACCCTGGATGCTTTACATATATGTCAATGAATAGCCAGCTAAATTTGACCTAAAACATAGTACGTATACTATCTGGCCCATCTTCCATCCTAGCCTTTATTTAAAGTTGTGATTCTGTTAGGTTTACTTCCTTTCTTAACATTTCCCCTACTGTGTTAAAGGTTACAGGTATAGTGTCATATTTTCAAATTTATCCACACTATTTTTCCACACAGGCTGATCCTCAGTTCTTCATGTTTGAGTTGCTACTTACTCATTTTTCATTGATGCTAACAATAAGTATGCAGTGATAACACAAAACATATATTCTTTTTTTGAATATTCTTGGTTAGCTAATTCAGGTTTGACTTGTCTGTAAATGAATAAGGAGTGTCCCCATTACATGAGCTCACTGAGTCACTAGTACGTAAGCGAATAGCTAGTTTTTAATATGGATGTTATTTTTCTTTGATTAGTTATTGTGTAGGCATAGAAGCTCCCAAGACCAGCTGCAGGTGCCACTGAGGAATTAGGAGGTGGAACAGAGCCTCTACACTACATTCAGTTAACACTTAACCAGAGTTAATATGGCAGACAGTGCCCGTGTTAATGTGATCACATGATATAGCTATAGAAGAGGCTCAGTGGCTACCAGAGTTTGTGAGAGGCAGAGGCCTGCTTGTCGATCAGTTCCATTCAGCTGTTCATCAGAAAAAACAGCAGGCAGGACACTGATAATTCTCTCTGGAGGCAACCAGGTCAGTGACTGGCTGTCCAGTGATCCCACAGGTAACTGTCCAAATACAGGTGAAGTTTACCTTTACTCTGAACATCACACCAACCAAGATGTTGTTCTTTGCCCTATAGCTAGGTGCTATAGCTATGTGAGAAGTACCACAATCCCCAACACAATCTGTCAAAGCACTGTCCAAAAGCCTGTGTAAGTAATTATTTAGGTCTTCTCTTTGCTCTGTCAGGCTAAACATGTAGATTAAGTGAGCAGGGCCAGCAAACAGTTGGGAGGCAGCTAAGATAAAATAACCAAAAGTCTGTAAGAAAAGGAAAATACAGAAATATACTTAACAATACTTACTTATATTAATACAGAATATACTTAATATTAAGTAATTAATTATTAATGTACTTAATAATAGACCTTTTAAATAATCTTAACCCAGCTATGACAAAGATGTGGATTTCTTTATCACACCAATTGTCTATAATATTAAAATATAGTTGACATTTTATTTCCAATTCTCATATTTGTGCCACAAAAAATACCACAGATTAAATATTTACTTTCCTGTTGATATGTAAAACTGTTTTTCTATTTTATCATAATATCTTAGTTTTGCATGTTAGTGTGCTAACATTTGCTAATTACTACTAAACACGGTACAAGCTGAGGCTCAAGGAAATATTATTTATTTAAATGTTTTAATTTAATGAAAAAAAGAATAGGATATTTTATGACTTGCATATAGTGCTAGATGAAAAGGAAGTATCATCAGAATCACTGAAGCTATTACAATTCATCCAGGGGAACTAAGTTTCAGATCAGACAATTACAAATCCATCCATATTGTTAAGATGTTTCAGTCTGAGTCAAAGACAGACTGACATTGTCATCCCTAAAGCCACATCGCTTGTGTGGCTAAAAATAGCAGCCCTAAAGTCAGGAGAACAAGGCAGAAAGCCATGTTAGCTTTGTTGTGTGAGCACAGCTAGCACCTATCTTAAATTAGCTACCTTAGCTTCCTTTCCTAATCTTTAAATCACCTCCACATTTCTGTAAGTGCTAAAACTTCTGTGCACCAGCAAATACACTGTTTATTGGGTTCTGTGATAAATATCATATCATCATTTACAAGGTTTAGTTAAGTTCCTGTTTGAATCTCAGTAAATCGAAGATCTACATAAATGTTAAGGTATTCAGCAAGAGCTAGGTCTCTGTAACAATTCAATATATTATCAAAAGGTATTCTTCTTCTGGAAATTTGCTTCCACAGTGTTTGCACTATTTATGCTATCAGAACATGAATACATATATACATCTAAAAATGACTATGTTGGAGAGCTTTATGTAGTGTAGAATGTAGACTTTTAACCATATATACTGTATGTTTATGTCAACATATTATTTGAATCACTGGACTGTGGGTAAATGTTTAAATATAAAGTAATTACAGTCTTCCCACTAAGGTTGACCAGGAACTGAAACACTAACTACTGATAACATTAACACAGTGCATTGCTGACCAACATAAATGTGCACTTATGTTGTAAATTGACTAATTAAATGACAAGTGGTAAAAGAAAGGAGACTGAAACATTACTCATTAATATGTATATATTCATATTACATGGACTCATGTTATATGTATGATATGATAGGTCATAATATAACAAACATTACTCAAAAGTAGGCTGTATATGAAGAAGAGGTCAATTTGGAATTTGAAAAATGGAGAAGTTCACATTTAAAGTAGATTTCAGGTCATTCTACTGTAGATTTAATGTTATGAGTGAGTAAAACAACTTCAAGATCTGTCCTTCTCTAGTCTTCCTCTAGTTAAAGTGACTGTGGTGCAATAAATGATCAATAGAGATCAAGTGCGTGTGTGGTGCAATAACTCATCACTACCAGTAGAGACGATAGAGAGCAAAATGTACATAAGGTGCAATAACGATCAAAGCCAGTAGGAGTGATAGAGAGCAAAACTGCATTAACGATCAAAGCCAGTAGGAGTGATAGAGAGCAAAAAGTGTGTGTATTCAGAGTATGAATTCTGTAGTACACACACATGAAAATACACACACGATCTCAGTTTACTATTTTTCTGAGGACCCCTCTAAAACTTTGAGAGAAGCATATAAACAGCCTCTGGAGGCCATTGCAGTGAAAACAAAGTGAGGACCGGCCTAAATGACCTCACTCTGTAAAATGGTCCTCACTCCATGGGTCTAAAACTGGGGGTGGTCCTCACGAAGATAGCTGTACAAACACACACACACACACACACACACACACACACACACACATACACACTAAGACCAAAACATTTCATAGTTATCTTTTCCGTCTTTTCAGATTCCATATAGGACAATGTTTCTGCTGCTGAGGTCCATAATTAGTTCAACAGTCACCCACAATTTCACATTCTCATCTTCCACCTGGCTTGTTTATTTAGTTTTTATTATATAAAAATGTTTGATTTTATCATTTTCAATATTAGATTTTTAATTATAATATGGGGGATATTTGTCTGGGACAGGATTTAAGAAGTTCATTTATATTACAATACAAACAACACTTAGAGAAGTGACTTACAATCATGTAGACCTCCCAGTTTCAGTGCATTAATACCTCATCATGCTTGTTTGTGATAACAAATTTGACCAAACTGACAAAAAAAAAATGTTTTCCTGTATATTTCTATTTGATTTATTTGACCTCAGTTTCAGTTTTCAGTTTTACTGGTTAACACGGGGTCACACAGGGTCACACAAGTTGCAATAACATCACTAGACATAAAGGATAAAATACGATAAACAGAATTAAATAATTACTTAATAACATTTTAAATAAATAATGGAATGATGTGAATAAAATTTAACACTATATAAATATGAGAATGAGGAATCTGTAAAACTGGCAGCACAAAATGATTTAAAATCTGTTATTTTATTGTAGTAAAGTTACATATTGTTGTTTTTAAGGCTCGGTTTTTCAGGTCAGCAGCTTGGAAAAACTTTCTTAGTAGTGCATCCCTTCACATGGCAGCTTTTAGTCACCTATTTCTTGTTGCTTGGAGACAGAAGAGACAATGAGACTGCACACTGCACCTTCACGCAATAAAAAAAAGTCAATGGAGAGCGATGAATTGTTTTCCCCTCCGGTGTGCGTGGGACTTAATTGCACTCTCTCTATTGTAAATCGTGTTTTGTGCAATATTGTGTCAGTTTGCTTAATTGACATTGGCAGGGCAAGTGGATGACTTACCCAAAGCAAACGAGCGTCATACAAGAAAAGCGTCACACAAATGTTTTATCTGTGTCCACAACAAGTTTTCATTCAGTCCATGTTGTCCAGATAAAGACAGGGAGTGCCTACAGTGGAGCACAGGCTTTCAAATCCACACGACTATACGCACGATGGAATAATATAGCTGATGTGATCATGAATGGATAGATTAGATTGAATTAGTCTGCATGCATCATTAGTACATGACACCTATATAAAGAAAATGAGTGAACACACATTTGAATCTAATTAATATGATCTTATCCATCACGGTGCCTTAACTTATAAAATAAACATTTAACGTTTGGAATAATTTGTGACAAGTTTGCAGTTGTTTAAATAAGATTCCTGACACTAAAGTTTGATTTCTCAAAACACAAAACGGAAAACAGTGAAACATTTTGTCAAAACTCTTAAAATCTCTTTTTTTTTCACATTTTCTCTCATTAAAAATGATTCTTTCCACCAAAACAATGCGCACAGCTATCATATAAATATCTCTTAAAGAGCATCAATAAAACACTAGTGTGATACATTTAAAACACGACCATCAAAATACTGTAAAAAAATGTTTTTTTCTTTGTTACGATGCCACTTTATGTTACACAGTACGAAGACTGTCGCTATATTGCAAGACAATACCGTGAATATATCATATAAATATTGTATTGACGCAATCTTTGCATCTGCACAGGATACAAGGCACATTTGTCTGTCCAGTGAGCTCCAATTGGGCTGAACGCACAACCCAGCTTCACAGAGAGTTATAGTTACATAACTTATAATTAATACTGCAGCACCGTTAGAGTTCTGAGAGGAGAAATGTTGCCTACAGTAATTGCACTGATAAGTACAATGAGACACACTAAAATCTTTAGATTGTCTTTCTGGGGATGTAATGATGAAACCACTGCAAAAATATCACAAAGTTGCACTGATTTCATTAGAAATGTCAACTTTCCTCCCTCTTCCTTCTCCTCAGCGGTCATCTGAAGCCTCTTTTACGCTCTGACATATGATTGGAGTGTCTGTTGTTAGGTCAGGAGTGAGTGAGACCCATTTGTAGTTACGGTGTGGACTTTTGAAGTGTTTCCCAGGTGACCAAAATGTGCTAAATGAAGCGATGTAAGACTTGAAAAATGTGACTTAGAATTTCAATTTAAGTGAAGAAGAAGAGTTCAGCACTCTGGAGTCTTGTTGATTCTTCAAGTAACTTCAAGTAATGGAGAAAAACTGAAATCTTTTACCTTAAATACACAATGATTTTGTTACAGGGTCCAGAAGTTCTTCACTAATCGTCTAACAGCAGTAGTGTACAGACTTCTGTCCTCTGCTGACACCTCCTGCTCTCAGCAGTGAGTTGCAAGTCAAAGTCCCTGTTTACACACAGTTGTCAAGTGGACAACTCCAAGTTATGTCTTCTCCAGATCTCCAGATGCATCTTAACTGTCTTAACAAGACAAAATTTAAAAGAATAATAATATGCCAATCATACCAATGGCTTCTCACTTCAGTATGATGTTCTTGGACCACCTCCAAATGTGGTCTGAATGATCAGATTTCAATTCATCCTCAGTGTAACTTCTTGTGTTTGGATTACCCAAGATGCATGTTAATTCCAGGTGTAAACAAGGCCGACCTGTGAGTAAATTCACGAGTTACAACTAACTAAACTTTAACTGAATAGACAGAAATATTCAGGAAATGACCAAGATAAGAAACAGGAAGTTCAAAGCCTAAAACATACTGTGTGTATGCATTTGTGATGATGAAACTCCATAAAGATTTATTGAAAAAGAAAAAGCTTCACTTACAGTTGGACACCGAGGTACTGAAGGTAATTATCAGTGATTGGTGGGATGCTTTATTTTCACTGTGATGTCATATATTCATTTACAGTTAGTCGTGCCACCCTGTGGTTTCCACACAGAATCCTAACAATACTAACAAGCCAGCACAGAAACACAGTGTCTGACACAGATCTGAACAGGCAGGCAGCCGAGGCCGTGGTGCAGACTTTGGAAATGTTGACATAATGACGCCTAACTCCTCCTGTTCAATGAAGAACAAGTATTTTTGCCAAGTTTGCTGAGAACAATGAGTAATGATTACAGCTTCTCAGTCCAATATGGTTAATTATACCTCAGAGCATTTGATTAATGAGTGAAGTATGCTTCAGTCATGTGTAATGAAGGAGAGCAGGCTCATAATAAATTCATTTAGACGTTAGCTCAGGGTTAACTATGCACTTGTTTCTATGTCTGCTTTATAAGTTGTGCAGGCCTGTTGTTCAAAGATCATGTTTTCTTGCCATAGTCTGCTGATATTTTGACAGTCATTCATATCCACATAGAGGACTAGTCCTTCTCCCCCAACCACTTCCTTCAGCAGTTCTCATAAGATCTCAAAACATTGCTTGTACAGAATGGATATATAATCTCTTCAGTTGCTTTGGGGAGGCACCCAGAGGAAATCTGAAATCATCTTAACTGTGTCTTTTTAAATGTGAGCAGGAAGAGCTGTTCTTACTCTCTCAGTCTTTACCAAAATCTCATAAACATAAGCGAGCAGTGGACTTTAAACTTCTATACATTTCATACTCATATCATAGATAATCTATATACAAGTCACCAAGAAGCAATTAATGTTCCTTACCTTACCTGGATTATATTTTTGGCATTGTGTTTATTTTTAGATTTTCTGTTTTTAATATTTACATACTTTCTACATCTTTACAGATGTTTTATCTTTGCGCTGTTCATGTTATGTTTTTATCTCATTTTTAAGTAACTCAAGTCTGAATATATAACCCCAATTATATGATTGTGATGTCTTCTTATTGTGGCCTGGGGCTTGGAGACTATAGTTTGCATTATGACAGTTACAAATGTATTTACAAGGCTAGGAATTTAAAGCTGCTATTGAAGTTATTAGCATTATAGGAAATGTAGAATCCAATATAAGGTCCAAAAGTCAGAATACCTCGGCCTCTGCTGCCTTCGAGCTTTAAGCTTTAATCTCAAGATAACAGGTTTAAAATGGACGATAGATAGAAGATGGACTGCTGTAATACTCTTTCAATTAATACTGGAATGGATTTAAGAGATAGAAATAAGTAAAAGGTTAGTTTAAAAAACAAACAACGACAATAACACAATCTTCATTCAACAGTCAAATATGTTTTTTACCTTTGAAAGGCTAAATGGTACCAGGTTACATACTGGCTCTTTCTAATTAACACAAAATGTGCACAAACTGTTAGTGAAGTGTTTAAATCCTACATACTCTAATATAAGATCTTTACTTTGCCCCGCTCGTCTTTCTCCGACTATACACTTTTTTTTGTGGTTTTAGTATTTGAAGAATTCAACATTATCAATAAAACTGATCCATATCATAACCACAACATAACTGTAGTGTAGGTCCAGCAGTGCGAACACTGATGCTGTGTTCATGTCATGCCAGAAGTGAAAGGACAGGATGGCAACTTTACGTTTACGTGTAAGACTTGTTTGGACGTTTATTTTGATTATTATTTTATTAACTTGGTCTGCTGCCTTCAGCTGCTTTGTTGCCACCTGAGTTGATCCACGAGTCATCGAGCCGAATGGGAGAAAACTGGGTCCTAATTATGACCACCAGGAAGCTGACAGGAATAGTTTTTTCCTAGTTGACATCCATGTTTACACTGTGACTGACATGACATGACACCACAGGGAGCAGCGTGTGTTTTAGATCAGGGCTCTGTGGTATCAATTTCTATCGGCTCCACCTGCGGTTCGGTGGGTGGGGTGGAGATTTCCTCCACGTGCTCTGACTCTGGTTCAGTCACAACAACAGCCACCTGTTGACACACAGAAACACGGTAAAAATGTGAGCACGGCTTGCAGCAAATATCACATGGTTATAATAACAAAGACTTTGTTTTGGGGTACCTGAGATGGCTCGGCTGCAGCTGTAGCAACTGGAGCAGCCTGCACGGCTGGAGCAGGTGGAGGGCGAGTCTGTGGATAGACAGGTCTATGGCTGGGAGCCTGCAGGACACACACACGTAATAGCTCATATGTTTGATAAGTATAGTTTCAACCAACTTTTCATGTCTCAGTTGGCTATTTCAGCGGCTCAGGTGGTAGAGAAGGGACTACTAGAGATCAAATATTACTTGATGGAAGGTATCAGAGCTCACCTGGGTTCCACCAGCAGCTAGGACGCTGAGTCCGAACAGCATGGCAGTGATACAGATCAACAGCTCCAGCACCAGGAAGATCACCAGCGTCCCCAGGATCCCGTCAATCAACAGCTAGACAGAGAAATCCAAGAGCATATTTATGGTGAGGTAACAGGGAACGGCGTGTAAACTGAAACAACGTGTTTCTTGCTGTGACACATCAGTTAAAGACATTTCTGTCTTCTACATGCACTCTACAACTTAACCTATCTGACCAAAGTATGAGTTGGAACAGTAGTCAATCACTTACTTTACACTTTTGCTCGATCAGCCCGGTGCATTTCCTGAAACAATGTTGCTGCAGTGGACAGCAAAGACAAAGAAACATGGAGTCTGCTTTTTCATAACATATTGCGTCAACTATGAATTCATGTGATTCTGCTAAGGGAAAATGTGCAGTCATACATCAGTGATGGCTCTGTGTATGCTACATAGCCTGCCTCCTCTACTGCATGAAATGAAATCTCCATACACTGCTCTCATAGCATCGTTCTTCGGCTGCGGTAAGCAGCTGCTTTCAGAGATAATACACTACACTAGCAAACAGACAGAGTTCAAGACTAGCTGGTGAATATAAGTCAGAATTTAGCAGCTAAAGTGTCAGATATTTCCTTCAGGAGTTGGTGGAGACCAAAAAAAGGAGCTAAAAGTGAGTTAATATTGGACTTACATTCATCATCATGTTGCTCTGTAATTGCTAAATGTGTAAATAAAAAAACTGTTTCCTCACATATTTACCAACCTAAAAGGTGATGATATATCAATGTTGTGTTCACTACTTGTTTTTAGGTTTAAACATACACTGATCTGAAATAAAAATTATTTCAATCGGAGCAGAAGTTATCTGATCAAGTATATGCCTAATTTTAATTAGAGAAGGACCCACTGCAATGTCTTTAGGGAATTTCAATTAAACTGCTGACCGATTTGTTCTATTAAACTCCACAACATCTAGAACGAAAGTGCCACTTGCTCTTACTCAACATATCAGCGTTGCTGCTTATTTTAGCTGAATTTCTGGTGTTCAACAACACGTACCATCCAATACCACTGGACCTGGATAAAAAGTATTCTACAGGATCCTTAACTTATGAGCTATTTTTTTTTCCTCTTTGCTTTGTGATTTAAGACTGAATAGCATTTTTTTGTATAACCCAAAACGATACCAGAAATAACTTAATTTTGAAACTCAATTTCACAAGGTACATGATGACACAGTTTTAGAAGTTTATGCTAACTTTGGCCAGTTGGTTGGTTTCTGCCTCTTAAAGGAAGTTTTTCCTTGCCAACGTTGCCAAGCGTTTGCTCATAGAGGGAATTGTCGGGTCTCTGTAAATAATCTTATAAAGAGTACAGACTAGATCTGCTCTATATGGAAAATGTCATGAGATGACCTCTGTGCTATATAAATGAAATTGAATTGAGTTTATTTGAATAACGAGTCAAAACATTCAGGATCACTTCAAATTAATTAAATTACACTATGGCTGTTTGTAACTGTGCAAAAAAGCATTGTTTCTAGTTTGATTAGAACAAAGTTTAATCTGAGAGGGTTTCTTTTTGTTTCGGGAATATATTTCTGTCCTGCAAACATTGTTTCAGTCTTGCACCAGGCAAGACTCAAATCTTCCAAAAGCAAACAATGCAGAGAGCAAATCCAAACAGACCGATCACTTTTTTAGCCCAAAACTGAATTTGTCTGGCAGCACGTTTGTGCCGTTATTTAAGCCAGTCTATCACAATAAGTGCAAGTTCATGTTGAAGATTGAGTGATGTGCTGTGGATCCTAACCAGGCTGTAACATGATCTGCCACAGAGCCAGAGAAACTCACTAAAAGCCTTCGAAGCAGCAGTTCTGCTTTGCCACAGTTTTATAACTAAAACTTAAATATAATAATCATACAGTGCTCTGTAGGTTTTAAAGACAATACCACGGCGTGCAGCTCCAGTCTGCGGCAGTGTTCACAGTGGTAAGAGTCCTGGCGGTAGGGGAGGTGTTTGGACATCAGACCCAGAGCGGCAGTGGCGAACGCAGCACTGATGAGATGCAGAACCAGGACACATTTCACCTGCAAATGACAGCAGTATGTAAGCATACAGGTGCAATCATAGTGAAATGATCTGTATCATCACAGAGCACCTGAGATGGTCCAGACTGTATCACAGACTCACCCAAAACAGAGTAGGTCTCCTCCCACTGTGGACCAACACCGAACCAGACAGAGTGACCTGATGGGTAACAAAACAACTTAGTTAATATTCAAGTCCATCAGTCATATCATGATGAAATGCTGAGAAAAATATGAGTCTACACGTCGTTTAACAACCTAACAGACCTGTATGACAACGATCAGGAAGAGGGCCACATCTCCCGTAAAGTGGACCTCATGGATCTGGAGCACAGAGGCACTCAGACAAAGAATCAAAGCCCCAATAACGATCTGGATCGCCTGGAAGGGGGTAAAGAGCAGGTAGAAGAGGTGATCAGCACGTCAGCAAGTCCCACAGGTGCATTAAAAATATGACAAATAGTCAGAAATTCACTGGAATATCCCTTTAAATCAGAAGTTGGACTTCTCTGAGGTTATAATAGAGTACAGTATAAGTCTGACTCACTGATTAACAGGATATGTTTTATGTAAACTGAATGCTTCTGCTCACCCCCAGAGTCTTGGGCTCCATCTTGAGGTGGGACTGCAGTTGGCCCGGGGAGAGATTCCCCACCGGGGGCATCGGGTCTTTGTCATTCTGAGCCATCCTGCTACTGACGGAGAAATGACAGAAAAAGATTCAGTCAAAGAGAAAGAGTGACTAAAAAAAGACAGGATTGTAAAGTTTGGGAAGAAATGAAGATGAAATATGTTGTAGGATATGCACAAGGACGGACATATATGCACATGTGCAATATACAGTTCACCTCAGAGGCTGATCATGTCAGTCTAATGACGGTTTAACTTCATTCTACTCATCAGCAGTTGGTGATAAGACTGTTATCTGACAACAGTTTCCAGCACTGACAGCCATGCCATGATTAGAATATCAAGTCCTGACTTGTTGAGATCAGCAGTTCATTGTTTTTATGCCCTCACAACTGTCGTTTATATATTCAAATTCTTCTTTAAAAAGATAAGCTGCATGGTATCAAGTGTGATAAAGCCACCACATCAGGCCATAACATCAAATTTAAATCACATATTTAAATTACTCAAAAGAAGTGAAAGCTCATTTTGATCAAAAAATCTATGATCTTATTGATCTAAAATGAAATTCTGTCACCTCTAGCCTTTAGCCTAACCCTAACGTCTGCACACTGGTGGAGTCCAGTGGCCCCATGCTTGAATAAAACTGCAAAAATGTCCTCTTGAAAGACCCTTTGGAAGATAAAACATGATAAAATGCCCTCTAGGGTGCCCTCAAGTGGAGAAAATGTAATGCAGTGTCATACAGGCTGCCCTACATGCCAATAATGCAGTCCAATCCACTCACAAGTCACAAATGTTTGGAGCTTTCCCTGACTTTAACTTCATCTCAGCTCCAGGTAGATGTTAGAGTGCTGTGAGAGGTGTCATGGTCCTGGTTGTTACGTTTTCTTAGTGCTTATCATTGAGGAACAGAAGGCCTGTGTGACTTCTGTGCATAGTTTACATGTTGTACTCTAAATGGAGGTGTTAGATCGGCTGCTCGGGAGGCCTTTCATAGACAATCTGAGCAGCTAATTTAGAGTTCATTAAAGTGTCATTATGTTGTGAAAGTAAAAGGTGACACTCTCTCATATTCCTATAATTAATCTGAGATTAATGCACCTGTCACGCGGATGCTTCAGCATTTCCAAAATCATTCACTGCTGCAGGCTGCACCAGCACTGATCGGACAGTAAACCAGGCCAAAGCCTGAACATGCAATAACAGCCTTGAGTCAGCAAAAACAGACTTCTGCTACAACAAAAATAGAGTGCTGTAAAAGAAAACAAAAAACTGAACTCAATATTGTATAAATATTAAACATTCATGTGCTGACTTGGAGAATATTCCAGAATTTTCCAAATGTGCATGTTAAATAAATGTTTATTTTAGGGTTACTGTTTTGTTTGATCTTTAAAATGTTGTTAAATTTAAAGAAGACCTCGAAACAACTAGAAAAATTGGATGTTTTTTTAACTTTCCTTGTAAGGATGTCCTTCAATATTCATCTCATCACCTACATGTTAAAAAAATCTTTTAGAAATCATCTTTTCACCTTTCACTTCCAACCAAAACACAACAAAAAAGATCTCAGAGGACTGGAAAATCCAAATTTGAAACGTCTTTCCAGCACATTTTTGCAGTGCGGTATAAAGACAGGACACAGTCCGCAGTGGGACTTGGCGCAGCTCCAGGAGCCGCAACAACACAAGTCAGGCCGCTCTGTGCAGGACTCCTGGATATTTTTGGACACCCCCCTCCTCCTCCTCCTCCTCCTCCTCCTCCATCTCCTACAGTCGTTGCCATCATCATAAATGTCCCTCCAAATAATCCTGATGCCAAAATGAACAGTGACGCTTCCCCCTCTTCAGTCAGCGCCGTTCTCAATGACACCTCGTCCTGTCCCAGGTTACCTGTCCTAGTTTGCCCTGCGTGACTGGATGCGGTAAACAGATGCTCTTACCTCAGCTGTGCTCCGGCCGCTCACCGTCTCTTCTCCTTCTTCTCCTTCTTCTTCTTCTTCTTCTTCTCCTCCGCTCCGTGGAGGTGTCAACAGCTGATGAGTGTGCTGTCAGTGCTGTGAGGCTGCTCTGCAGGCTGCAGCAGGGTGTGTTCAGGGGCTGGATTTCACTGCAGCAGTAACACACTGATGCTGAGACTTGTTTCGCAGACTTGCTGTCTGATGCAGTTCTCATGCACGACTGCGGAGCCACATCAGTCTGAGCTGTTACATAACACTGTACCTGTCTGAAAGTGTGACACAGCTAACACTAAATTATGTTTGAATTATTTAAACAAGTTTAGAGTTGCAGTTGAGTGTTAAGAGATGCTGAGGGGACTGTCCGGACAATTTATTTGGTACCCCTTATAATCACATTTGTAATTTAGTTTTTGGAGACCCCTAGTGGTGATGGAGCTACTTACTTCTGGCTCCAGCTGGTGAGGACAACATGCAAACTTTACACAGTAGTGATGATGGGCTGTTCAGCAGCTGGAGCTGCCTGCCTCACAACACTTCTGCATTACCAGTCATCATGCATGAGCTTACATTATGATTAAATATTTATTTTAATGCATTGATTCAGCGTCTCACTTGTATGTAGGCAGGCCATGTAAGGCTGACTCATGATGTTACAGAAATGTGATTCGACTGCATTGATTTGTCTTTCTTCCTCGGTTAGTAGCAGACGTCCTACTCCCAGTGCAAGTGAACGATTCATTCTGTCTCATTCAGTGTGTGAGTGTAGCTGCCAGGCTCTGGACTGAGTGCTGGACTCAATTCAAGTAACTCATCGACGTCTTCGTTCAGACAATTATTCTCACTCCTTCATTGTTTGTCCTGTTTTCTATGTTTTGAATGAGAGCACCACAACAGGACCGGCCCAAGGCTTATAAAGGCCCTGAACACAAACACTGTGCTGTGATCATAGTAATTAACTGTCACTCTCACCATAGTAACTAACTGCTACTGTAACCATAGTAACTAACTGTTACTGTAACAATCGTAACTCACTGTCACTGTAACAATTGTAACTGTCACACCTGAGCTGTAACACAGTAAATAACTGATACTGTAACCATAGTAACTGTTACTGTAACAATTGTAACTCACTGTCACTGTAACAACTGTAACTGTCACGTCTGAGCTGTAACCACAGTAACTAACTGTCACTGTAACTATAGTAGTCATTGTAACAATTGTAATTGTCACACCTGAGCTGTAACTATGGTAACTTACTGTCACTGTAACCATAGTAACTCACTGTCACACCTGAGCTGTGATCATAGTAACTTACTGTGACTGTAACCTTGGTAGCTTACTGTCACTGTAATCATAGCAACTAACTGTCAGTGTAACCACAGTAACTCACTGTCACACCTGAACTGAAACCATAGCAACCGACGTGTTCTCACTTGTTGGAAAGACTTTGCAAAACAAACACCACAAACCACAAAACTCAATTTTAATTTCAATATTATTTTGAGAATCCTCTGACATTTTCTTTTACAGGTTATTAAACCTGGTTAAGTTTAAGTTTAGACTTCAATGTGAAACATATTTCGGCCACTGAGGGGCGCCAAAAGACAACCAGGTTTTCTGTGGCTACGACTAAGAGTATGCAGCCTAAAACTTACTGAGCTCTGTCTGCTGCCCCAGCAGCCAGCTGTTCTTTTGTCTTGTTGTGACAGCTGTGTTCAGCGTCATGTTGTGGAACTATCAAATGTATTTGTCACAGTTCACAACTTTAAGGAGGCTGCAGCTGGTCGGAGTCTGTCCACATTTAATAATACCACATTCCACAACATGCCACACTCCAGAGGAACACTTGTTTCTGATTGATCAGGACCTTATCCTGTATTACTGATCACTGAGTTACTAACTGAGTTTAAAACATGTAAATTATTCGTGAATCTGTTAGCTGATTACACGACACATTTCTCTCATTATGTTGTTTAATGTGAAAGGCAGCGGCTGCACGTCTATGCACACTCCTTAGGCCAAACATCTAACTCTTTGAATGGCAACATTTTACAAACTGCAGCTGTTACTGATTTCATAAAAACAAGTCAAACACCAAACAGAGCCATATGGAGCAGCATGCAGGCCTTTTGTAATTCTCAGTACAGTCATGACAACAGCTAGAGAACAGCCGGACAAACAAATATAATTATTGACCTGTGCACAGTAGACCCCATTGTGACGTCATCTTATACTTAAACTGGGATGATGAGCAGATTCCTGATGAGCTCAGTTGAGGGCTGGATATGATGAACGAGGTGGAGAAGGATCGCCGGCAATTTCAGAGATTTCAGAGATTCTGACAAAATCTAGTTGAGAGAATTGAGAATGATCGAGGCACGAGGATGATCTTCCTGAATGAACATGTGCTGAGCTTCATATCAGAGCGTCAGCAACAAACGTACCAGGACGTCTATCTTCAAAATCATGCTATTGCAAGGATAAGTAACACTGTGAAATCTGCAGGACTTCACCCAGATAAAGAATAAATGAAATAACACTTGATATTTGATTTGTTTGTTGATATGACTGATGAATTTTATTCATTCTAGATTTTCAAAACATCAAGAAAGTGGAGCCGGTCTTCGAAACGAGCATCAGGTTATTCAGTCATTTAAAAACACAATATCCAAAAACAGTCAGTGAGCTCAATATGATACAATGAAATGATGACTGTGCTGAAGATATTACAAAAAGGCAAGCATTTTCAGAGTCAGTACAATGACAAACATTCCCTATGAAGCATCTCAGAGTAAAAAAAACTGAATTTGAAAACATTGTGTTGTACATTTGGTCCTGATTTTCCACAAAGTTAAAGCGTCCGGTGAGCTTTCTGTACCAAGAAAAGTCAACCTCCTCCAGTTCAGTTCAGAACTTGTACCACAGACAAACTGCGTCCAGCTCTTGGGCAACATGAAGTACAAATACAGCAGCAGTGGTTTGAGTTGTTCACAGCTAAGTGTCTGCTTTAAAACAAGATCTGACGAATCTTAAGTGTACCTGAAAGCTCCAGTACCACAATATTCAACAGTACACCAAACACTGAAAGAGATATTTGTAATAATAAAAAAAAAATCCCAGTAAAGATAATCAGTACATTTACATGAACACGAGGAAGCAGCTTACTCAAAGTAACCTGGTTAGTGGAACATCCGTGTATACACGCAGCAGCTCAGTGATTTACTCTACCCACAACACTACCTTGGGAAGCTTCGGGCTGATTTTAACTGTAGTTAAAAGTAGTTTGTGTGTGTGTGTATTTTCAGACTCAGGCTACTTTCAGAGGACACATTTCAGACTGAAGACCAGTTAATTGGTGGCTTAATTGACGACTTGTCAAAAGTGTGTGTGGTGGACTGACAGTGCAGTGCGAGGACAGGGCACAGTTCTTCTTTCGGGCAAACATGCCTGGATTTTACAAATAGATAAGTGGTTAGTGGTGTAAACTAACTTATTTAGCCTTCTAGAGACGACTTAGTGCAAGTTAAAGTTGAACTTTGAATGTAATTATTAGGGAGAAAAGGATACATCGCTACATATATGGCTGCAACTAACCCCAACTTTCATTATTCATTAATATGTCAATCATTTTTGATCGATTAATGAGTGGTTTGGTCCATAAAATGGTGAAAAATGCTGGTCACAGTTTCCCAAAGCCCAAGGTGACGTCTTCAAGTGTCCACAACCCAAACATATTCAGTTTACCGTCATAGAAGACTAAAGAATCGTTCCTAAAAGAAATGACTCAAAGTGATGAATTGATTATAAAAATAGTTTGTGGTTAATTTAATAGTTGACAGTATTTGAAATCTAGCTGGGAAATCAGATTACAGGTGTCTTCTCATTTGTTTTAAATGTTTCCTTTTATTGGGAGAATTAAAGATTTTCCCACTTCTCACTGCAGTAATGAGGTAAATGAGACGTCCTTGTTTATGACGGATAAATTTCCAGGTCCGCGGAGAGAAGAGACATAAAATAAGGCAAATGAGAAGCACCCGATGTTTCCTGTTTACACGACCTTTAAGACGTTGTGACTGCAGAAAGTCGACCTGTTTATAACCTGAAGTTATGGCTGCGTGTTTACTGATGCTGTGTCCAAATGGCCCAAAGTGCATGATGCACACAACCTTAACTATAGCCACGGCGTGTTTACAATCTGTGTGTTTGTTATACACAGACAAATGATAAACAAGCCTAATAACAAGGTGTTTGTGGCCTCTTCATTATACCTACAGTGCTTACTTTCTTACTTACTTTTCAATCTTTTCTCCAAAATGTGTCCTGATTCTGAGATGTTTTTTAAATCTAATAAAATGTCATTACCCCATAAAAAGAGATAAATAAGTGGCAGTCACTGGCTTTGCATCAAATACTGACTAGTCTATAAAAATATTCAAAGAACTAGCTGTGCTGGATCAGCTCGTACCGTTCTGTAAGTGAGTGGAGAACACACATAGAACATTCAGAAAATCACATCACGTGTGTTTAGTGTCTGGCAACAATAAAGAAGTACCATATCAACAGTCACATGTCTTCTTTTAAATACCACAGGAAGAACGTCTTTCAGTCTATTAGGTCCAAATCGTACCACAAGTGTTTGTATCGCTGTGCAAACAGAACCTCCCACCGGTCTGATACTGGTACCTGGGATGGCCTCTCCTTGTTCAGATGGGGGTGTTGGGCAAATGCCCATTAGAGCCCGTGAGTGCCCCGTTACTAACTAACCCACTGGCTTGTCTGCTGTGCGCCGCTTGTCCATTGCGTTTGCTCATGAACTGGTTCCCCCTGAGAGCCTCCTGCTCCACGGGGGTCCGCCTGTCGGAGTCTCTGGCTGAAGTTCCTGCCTGTGGGACTGTTCGTCTCCGGCAGCGCTTTCTAATGACGTACAGAAACATGGTGATGAGCAGACTGAGGCAGAGCAACAGCAGGACTGACACAACCACCAGCTCCTTTAGGTAGCAGGGGCTTCGGGCTGACATCAGGGGCTCCCCGTCCCGAAACCCCGACTCCTTCTGCCCAGACTCCTCCGTCCACAGGGTCAAGTTCCTGCCCAGCTGTCTGGTGGTGGCATCAGCGTCCCTGCTGGACAGTGTTGGCTCAGTCCTACCATGTCTCGTTTCTATTCTTTTAGGCCCAACAGAGGTATGCAGTCCACGTCCAGTCCCAGGTCTCGCCGCAGCCTTTGTGGTAGGAACAGGGTGCATCTGAGGCCACGTGTTGCTGGTTGGAGTTTGAGCCACGGGGCTGCTCTTTTGCTTGATGTGATAGATGGCCATGGTCTGTTGGTAGCCGTTCTCAGTGGACAGGCAGATGTAGTGGCCCAGAGTCGTGGGGGTGGCCACAAAGCTCAGACTGCCGTCCTCCAGGTGCAGGTACAGGTCTGGGGACAGCCGGCTGTTGGGACGCTCCCACAGCTGCTGGGAGAGCCGCGACGCCGCGGGACACTGCAGCCGCACCACTTCATTCAGAGACACTGACACCAGCTCACCTGCAGGACATGAAGCTGAGAATACAGATTACAGCTCACCAAGACTCTCAGTACACCAAGACCCTCCATAACCCTCAAAATATCAGCAGATATCAGATAACAGTTCTTCACTTAACTTGCTAGTTATAGTCCTGCTTCATCAGGTAAGTTCAGGTGCGTTCTAGAGCTACTGACTTAGCGAATAAGGTGCAGGTAGAGAGATGGGAAATGCGCCGGTATAGTGTCATCAGGAGCAAAAGCAAACTCGCTGCTTTAATCAGCTTCTTTAAACTCATAAAATACATACTGAAGACTATTCTCTTCTTTAAATATGTTAGTTTATCTGCTTCTTCACTGTTACTTCTCACATTTTTTACATTCTCAGCACGTAACCTCTCAGTTAAGCCATGATTAGTGCATCAGGATGTGGAGTACGGTCAGCAGCAGACTGAGCACACTACAGTAATGATGGTGGCATGTTCTGAAGAGAAACTAACAAAGCTACGATATGTTTGAGGGTGTTTAGAGACGTTTAAGGCCGAACTCCACAAACACGGATCTTGACGGACACCGTGAGCAGCCAGCTTCAATCTGCACAGAGCAGCTCGAGCTGGCCGGAAGTTAGACACAAGAACGGCACAGAGAATCCGACTGATTTTCAAAATAAAAGCACCCTGTGCAAACTTCTGAGATTAACAAAGTTTGGCGGGCAAAATGCTTCTGAAACTAGAGAACGGAACAAAACAGATGGAGACGTGCCCGGTGGGGTTTTGCCGCTAGAAAGAGCGTCTTCATCACATAGATTTGTCCACTGAGTTAATTAAAAAAAAAAAAAAAGTTAATTTTCACACTAAAATGTCCTTCTTAGTACTTGCTCTGAACAACATTTCCACCATTAATCTGAGTGTGTATCTAAGTTTAAGCAAAGCATAGCGGTTGATATAGAGACACATACCTGCAGGCAGCTTGTTCAGACCAAATCTGGCTCTGTGTGTCAGTGACACACTGTTGCACGCCTCTTCAACATTCCCTCTGTCTATGTCCTGGCCACTGAGGAGGGAAAAGTAAACCGTGAAGGCTGGTACAACTTTCATACACTTACTGTTAGTGACTGTCATCAATGATGGAGAGATGTCAGTAAAGGCTCAGTGAGGAGGTTTGTCTGATCTCATGGCTCAGTGTGATAATCTGATTTACGTGTACGTGGTCGTCGGTTGGTCAAATGCCCGAACAGACGCACATTAATCACATTATCGCAGGTATAAGCTATTAACATGAAGTGTAATGATATTAAGTACTGGTGAAATGACTCGTTAGATCCAGAGGATTTAATTACCGCTAAGCTGTAGCAGCTGCAAACAGGCCAACGTGATAATAACAATCTTCTTGTGGTACTCACAGACTGGTCTGGCTGTTGGAGACCTCCACACACGCCCTGCTGGCAGGATCCCAACCACAGAAGGGGTCTCGAGCCAGAACGCACTGAGGGCAGGTCCAGTAGAAAGAGCAGTTGGCGGTTGGAACCCTCACCACGCCCTCTGATGTGCCAACGTATATCAAACCCTGCAGACGGACAGGACCAGATAAAAAACAAAGTGACAGTACTCTGAGAGGATTGCACTTGATGTCTGGTGTAAAATATGAAAAAAAACACACGGATGGATCACGGACATTTCTGAGTGAATCAGACTCAGGAGCACTTAAACGAATCATATTCCAGTTATGGAAGGCCACTAATAAGAGGAAAACTGTACAGCATGGCAAAACAACAATTTTGAGGGTGATTACTTAGATTTGCTGATTCATAAACGTCCACATGGTGGCAGTATCTGCCATGTTTAAGAATTATGTACCTTGTACATCCACCCACTTTTATATCCTTTACAGAAAGATGATTTTCAGAAACATGTTTACATCCAGATTTCAGTGGAGCGGGTTGAGAAAGAAGCTTCTGTCCTTTAAAGATGGGGTAGGTCACGTATTTCAGAAGCATTTTTTTCCCCATTTCATTTGTTTAAATTCTCTTTACATCCCGACAGCAATCTGTGGCATCCAGGGTGTACCCTGACTCTCGCCCAATGTCAGCTGGGATCAACTCCAGCCCCTTGCAACTGGATGTGTGGTGTGCGTCTGTGGCTGTTACAGGCCTGTATTAAGGCGTACTCATCGTGCGTGAAAATGTGTTCTGATAAGTGACCTTGGATTGAGGCCTGGAGGAAGGGTGTGGGTGGGACTGTTTTTTTGGCAGGATACTTTCAAAATGTAGCTGTCTCTGCTAGTTTCTCTTAACGTTACCAACCATAGCTTTACTTTAAGAAACAAAGTAACAAGTTTGAATCTTCGTACATGTTCCTGTATAATAACTGACACCAGCACACATGTGGTACGAGAGTGAGAAGACAGAGAGTCAAAGCTTGGCACCATAGCAGGCTACCATTCCACTTCACTCCACCTCCAAATTCCAGTTTTCATCTAAAAGCCCTCTCTCTTTTCCAACAGTCAAACGTGTTCATATCTCATTTTAAAGACAGAGGAGACTTGCTATTAACTGTAAATACCACCATGAATCTGCTGTTGTTGCACTGTCTGCACTGTTTGCAGTGTCCCTCTCATTGTGTACCTTGGATATGGAGAGCTTCATGCTCTTGATGGGCTGAGGCTGCTCGAAAACCTGGACCTCCTCTATGATGTGGGCTCCACTCTGCAGCAGCACTGTTTTGTGCATGTAACCAGACTCTGCAACAAAGTTAAGAGAGAAAACACAGTTTATACAGTGGACAGACTTAATGCTGTCCAACTCACATGGAGACAAACATCTCAGATAAAACCATCAACAGCATCATCAACCCTGTGCAGTGACCACTAGTAGCTCTATGGAGCAATGTGTAGCTTATACCTGATTAAACATCTGTGCTGCTGGTTTCATGATATTCCAGTGAGGCAGACGTGGAAAAGAAAGTTTAGGCTGACGCTTGTCAGTTTGCATGCTGATTTCAGTAGATATCTCTACAACACTCGAAGTCTTCAGTAGAAAACATGTTTGTAAAGAATGCAGGATTTACAATATTCAAAACATTTGTCTTGCAAATGTTTTATGAGTCGGAAAATAGTTTTATCATGTTTGTTATCTGCACAGCGCACCTTTAATGCGATATAACTTGTCGAACACGGACTGTGACGCAGGTTTCTCAGTCCAATCCAGTTATTCAATCTAAATTCCTAAATATACAGCTGAGGTCATTCGAACAGATTAGACAAGTTAAAACTCGACACCGGGATTTAATATCCTACCAGCTCGACCGAAAAACCCAGGACAAAACTCTGAAGTGTACGGCTTCAGCAGACAGGACATTTACAAATATTCTACTTATAACAGCATGAACAGTCAGTGAGTCTGTCAGTTTGTCACATGTCACCACCATTACTTTGTTCTCAATGAAATGCTACAGAATCCTCGTCATTATGAATGACTGTGCTGCTGATCATGCGCAGTTTGAAAAGGGTGGAGTATTTTAGGAGCATTTTGCCAAGACGAGAAACAACAGGAAGTCAGGCAAGAGAGAGAGAGAGATGTGGAAGATCCCCTGAACTGGGATCATTTATAGAGTTATAAATACAACACAAGTCTGTGAGAATTAACATAGTGGAACATTTCAACTTTACAGATAAATCTCTAACTGACTCGCCACTGTGTCTTCATGGACATATTCAAAGCCTTTCAGGGCCAGCGTCTTGCTAAAAATGTTGATTACTTGCACATAAACTTATAAACCCACACACAGACGTGGGCTCACTGGTGACACTGGACACCCAAAGCTCATGCTGAGCTTTCTGCAAGCTCTCCTCACTTTTATCTCCAAGATGTCCTGATAGGGCTCTGATTTAAAAAAGTGGAGAGGCTGCTGAGGAAGAGCGGAGAGGATGCAACCCTGTTACTGTGAGCCAATCACCACAGCCGTGGCCTAATAGATGATGTCTTTAACCTACAGCGTGACACAGCTGTAAGTAGAACTTCAGCATCTCCAACATTTTTGGATTGTGCCAGAGATTCTTTTCAAATGTGTCAGTCAGGCCTACCTGTAAGCAGAAACAGGACAGTGTAGTGTCTGTTGTTGGCAGCCTGGACTCTCTGGACTGTCAGATGGCTGTAGTTGTGTTCAGCAGACACCATGGTTAGACTTCTTCCGACTGGTCGCACGCTGTCGTCGGCCAGGAAGTTCTCTTTGACGAAGCGCAGAGCGTTGTCGGACGCGTTGTGCAGACCACACTACCACACGAAAAGGCAAAAAAGTTTAACAGTAAAACGAACTGAACCGAATATGTTCACAATTTAATTACAGATAAACAATTCATGAATACATTTTGCTGCACTCGTAACAAAATCAGCAGGGACATCAGCAACGAGCCAGCATCGTTTCTCTTCTCTAAATAAGTTTGTCTAACCCGGAGGTTTGTTTCCAACCTGATCATCTGACCTCTTTTTAGTGATTGTACTGATAGAAATGAACTAAAGTACTTCCTCAAGTAGTTAGAGCGTGAGATCAGCTTGTTAGAGTCGGCAGATCTGCCTGTTTGTCTTCTTGATTACAGAGTTTTTCTTCCCTTTCGAGGACTAAATGAGCAGTCTTGTTCTTGTTGCAGTCCCTTTCTATTTTCATATCAATCAGAAGTGACTCTTTATTTACCTCTCCTGGATTTGCGACTTTCTCTTGAACCCGTGTGCTCCACTGTAACGTGTCCCGGTTCAGGACTTTGTAATTACCAGAGAAAACCGATTTGATGTCAGCCAAGCGGAATGAGCACACTGCCGACCGTCCGGAGTTGACAGACCTAGTTAACGGAAAAACAAACATTGACAAGACACTGTGAATGAGAGCTACAGACGAAACCCCAACTATGCGAGACGACGCAACAATTTATGTCTCATCCTCGTGTAGAGAAAAAACTATGGGGTCTATGGGGTCAGGGCAGGATGAAGATACAGTCTTTGAAACTTATCTATCAAACATGTGCACATACACCAACACACACACTTGATGTTGTGGGAACTCTCACGGTACCGTATTTCACTCATGCCATGATCCTTTTTTAGCTTACTGACCACTGGGAGGTGAAGATGCCATAAAAGAGTGTGTCATCTGCAGGAGCTCCATCTGCTGGTGGGAGGGTGTCTATGTCTTGGATCACATTGTAGGGCAGCTCGTTGTCAGCCTGACACAACAGCTGGGCTTTGGCGAACGTGGTCCAGCGTCGCTGCAGAGTCCGCTGGCCTCCGACGTCACTCTGATACACGAGAGGAGAAGACGACATCAAGCACAACACAGCACTGGATTTCAGTTAGCCCAGTGAATACACAGCTGACACCGCCCACCTCATCAGATATCTTTATGTTTACTCTTTCTCCTAAAGGTCACACATTCAGTACAGTTGTTTCTGTATTTCACATTTGTGCTACTTAAGAGCAAATGTGTCTGTTGTCACCCTTACCATGCAGATCTGAGAAACACGAGAGACGATAAACTTGTCGATGAAGTCGTACTCTCTGCCCACTTCACTGAAGAAGAAGTAGATTTTCTCCTCGTCGGGGATGAAACTGGAGCTGATGAAGGTTGGATCTATAGCAAACAGATGGCAAGTTGATGGAAATATGTCTGAGGGATTCTGATATTATAAAACAAAACATTTTTTTCTTTTACATTAAAATAGAGACTGTCTCAAACATGTTTCATCGTGAGTTTTTCCTCACTCTGTTCACAACTGCTATGCCTACCATAGGTTTCCTTTTGATAGACAACACACTCACCCTCCAGCCACCCTAATGTATCATCCAACTTCAGGTCAACACGCCTGCCCTCGCTGAGGTGCCGGGAGATGACTGGCCGGTTCCCCCTGTAGTCTGCCACCGTCCCCGTATAAAGCTCTCCGTCTGAGAAACATAAGAACTGTTCACACAATACTGCAGAGCAACAGCCAACATGAAGGTTTAAATCTATCTGCAAAACTGGAATCCTGACATTATCATTTCTGTTGGTGTCTTCAGGACAGTCCAGGCTCTGGATAAAATGAATGGGGTAAATACACAGTGTAAACTTTCATGTCAGTGAATCAGGCCATCTGTGTTTACTCACATAAAGCATGAAGAGGCTGCATGCTGAGTGGAGGTTTGCACCCACAACATCTCAACAAAACTCAACTTTCTGTTTAGCTTTAACTTAATGTGTAGCTGCTGACTACACATTAAAAGGACCGAGCGCCTGTAATCACAAAAGGTCAGAGTCAAACTGTTTGAAGTATGTAAGCCATTGGTTTTCCTGAGTCAGGCCTCGGTGTTGCCTCCATGACTCATCGGAAAACAACACAGCGCATCAATCCTAAAGTGGGCTGTAGCAAATATCCATCCATCCATTTTCCTGGAGGGCTGTACCTCTTTATCAGCATTTAGCATGGAGAGCTGCTTAGCTGCTTGGCTAAAGGCCCAAAGACTGTCTGATCTGCTGTTTATGGTCGATAGCTTAAAGGGATAGTTCGGTAGTCAGTGCATTACCTACTGTAGATGGCGGTTGGCACGCCCTCAGGTTGGAGAAGCAGACAGGAAAACTAGCACAGAAGCTAAGCAATGTGATGTTGCTGCTGCGGATGAGTGCAGCAACAAAACATATTTTAACCACCATAAAATTATCTGTGTTTGTGCTACATTCAGAGTACTTTCACAGCTGTATCTTGCTGTCAGACCACCTCCAAAGCCAACAGACTGCACTGACAAAATCAGTGATTTTACCTCGCAGAAGACAGGAGCTGCCGCTTCGATCGCAGCAACTTGACGTCAGTTCAGATTTGAACCAAGTAGCAGCAAACTTGCCACAGCAGCTGTGGCATCAAGTTCAAATTTAATCACAGTGAAATGTGTGTAATCATTGTTTCTTTACCTACGATGATGGCAGTGTTGCGTTGGTATGGGTCATAGGGGCATCGACCTCTCCCCTCATCAGGCTTGAGGTTCATCGCTAACGTCTCTGAGTTCTGCACAGAGATGAGGACGTAATTTGGTATTATTCCGTGTACGTGAGCGTCATGGTGCTGTCACAATGTTCGAACAAACAGTTTTAAAGTCTGCGTAAACAAACGCACAATGTAGGTGCAGCGTGGACTGAAGGCAAACGTTCCACAGGCGTAGATGTGGGTTGCGTTCAAAAACTGCAGCACGCGAATGAAATTGGGACAGTCGGCCTGGAAGAAGCACACAGAGGACATTCGAGTTAGACGCTCCAGTAACACCAGAAAGTACAGCAAGCAGTGTGACGTGCAGGACCTTTGGATTCAATACTATTTACAGAAGATATGCAACAGGAACACTGAGATAACTTCTCGCAATGTGCTTCATCCACTACAAATTCACATTAAATACCAGAGACACTCTGCTCATTAAACTTTGAAAAAAGTTGGACTAAAAATTTGATGGAAACTTTGGAATCTTCTGCTAATTAAAGCATGTAAATAGTTGCTGTAAGTTACTGATAGCCGCATCTTATTTGACAAGAGGAAAACATTCTGAACTTTGGAGTTTACCCAGTTCACAGTGTTTGTACAAATCTGTACATATCGACTGTACTTGCCATTTTCTTGCCTTTCATGGAACACTGTTCAAGGTCTTTCTCTGAAGGGCTCCAGTCCAGCTGAGAGAAGAGAAGACAGTCAAATTCATCAGAGAAGCATCTTAACCACGAGCCACAGCCTTCAGCGCACACACATCTGAAGGATGTAGAAGTTCTTGATTCTGTTTTGTACTTTTGAAACATCTGTGAAGTTTCATTATTCTCATACAAGCAGAGGAGTCACTGAAAACACCAAAGAATTGCAAACACTCCCACACACTCTTGTGTGCTGTTTTTGTTGGGTCGGACAGTGAACTTCATCAAGACTGCTTCATATCACACTTCAGCATGACGTAAACATGAGTAAGCGCTGTGTAATTGTGCTTTTTGGCTTCACTGAACTGAGAATCAACCCTCCAACACCACCATGTTCAATATCATATCTTCTCAACTGACTCGTCGAATATGTTTGTTTGTTGACAGAATCAAAGTGTTTCTTTGCACTGTAGTGACTCACAAACTCATGATGATAATGATGATGAAGGGTAAAACCACCGAGAGAATCATCCAACCACACTCCTTCTATTGGACATTCATTCTGCAGTTAGCGTGCTCCTTCGGTTTTAAACATTAGTGTGCGTTGTTCAGAATGTTCAGACTCATCAGCTCACGAAAAGAGAGAAATCTCTTCCTTCCTTCACAGTTTAAATACTTCATACACTATTTGTCTATCAAATTAATACATTTTTTACCTGCAGATGTTTATTTATTGCATCCATCATTTACTTATTCCTTATTTGTGTGTGCATGTATACACAGATACGATATCTTCTCGTTTACCTTGCTTCTCAGTACGATGGCGTCCTTTTGGCCAACGTCCAGCGCTAACACAGCATCCCGTGCTCCTACATACAGCATGTCTCCATCCTCACTGAGCAGCAGTGTGGTGGTGTTGCTGACATCGTGGCTACTGAAGTGGGTGAGATGTCTCCCAGGACTACCTGTTGTTTCACAGCAGTTAACACTGGGGTTAGGGATTTTTTCATGCAATTATCACAGACAATTAAAAACATCCAGGTGTCAGCGGGCTGCAAATTGATCATCTGCACGGAGCATTCATCGCTCAGATGTAAACAGCCTTGAATATGTCATCCAAAGTTAGGTCAAATAACTGTCTAATTGTCCATATGTAAAATATATACAACTGTATTTATCAGCTTGAGGTGTATTTATGTTTAATGTAACTGTTTTTCACTTACCCAGAGGGAAGGACACTCTGGGAGTCAGTCTTGTCAGGCACGGGCTCAGAAAACCCAGTAAGGCCACAGTGAAGGACAGCAGGCTGTGAATCTCCATTGCAGTAGGAATGGTGGAGTCCGACCTTATTTACATCTAAGGTCAGAGGGCGAGCACTGGGTCTGATGGTCATCCAGGGTGTCAAGGATTCGTTAGCAGGGGTGGAGATCGTAGCTGAAGCAACCCCATACTCTGGTTTCTACGGCAGATCATCACTGGATCTGAGACAGACACACAGACAGACATAAATATAGGTGATTGTTTCTGGGCAGCAGCAAAACATTGGCAACAGGCAGGTTATTATCTCTGAGTATTTATTTCAGGGTAATGCTCCAATCATTACAGAGATCCTCGGGTGGGGTGTGTGTTCAGTTCTCTTCTATTTCATAAAGGATTCCTCAATTTGAAAGATTATTTTCAGAGTTAACATTTTTGATGGTACATTTCTGTACATCGCTGATGAGCGGACACATAATTCATTTACATTTAGTCATTTAGCTGACGCTTTTATCCAAAACAACTTACAGGGAGCAACTTGGGGTTCAGTATCTTGCCCAAGGACACTTTGACATGCAGACTGGAGGAGCGGGGATTGAACCACCGATCATCTGATTAGTGGACGACCCGCGAGATGGTGTGTAGTATGAAACTACACTTTATTTATCATTTATACTGATTAAATTAGGCATTCAAAAACAAGAATCCAAGCTAATCTAAATATTGGCAAAGACGTGTCAATCAAGTGGTCACGCTATTAACTTTGAGTTAACAGTTGTCATGGACCGGGAAATTAGCTACAGGGTCCTAAACGGTTGCCTGAACCAGGCTGTAAATATGTTTAATTCTGCTGCGAAATTGGACATTTTAATACGGCTGCTTATGTGGATTGACTCACTTCTGCAGCCTGTCTCAAGCGGCCGCGCGCCGGATTACAGTTTTTAGCACTTCCCAGCATCCTGGAGGATGACGAACGCTGCCACCGTATGTCACCTGACGCCAAAATCAGCCAATAGCAAAATTCAAATGCAGTGGCAACGTTTCAACCAGTAGAGGGAGGTGAGCACAATGTGTGTAATTTAAATACTTTGCACTAAAACTACCAAGAGTTGAATGTGAATCGACCCACTACTAAAAATATCCGTATGCACTGGTTTTCATCTGAAAAAAGTGGTTTGAGGGTTTAGCTACTCTTTAAATACGACAATAAATATGGTTATTCAGCTGACTACACTTCTAACTGACAGAAACCATTTAAAACTATCACACAGACATGCTGTGGAGGTGAATTTCAATATAAGTCAGTCCAGTCCGACATAACCACTAATGATGGGTGTGTTTTTAGCTTCCTTTGTTCAGCTGGATGTCATGTCTTGCCGTAGGCTACATGTGTTGTGTGTGTGTGTAGGTGTAACTGTTGAGCAGACTAACGTCTGAGGACAGAACGTTGCTGCGTAGCAGCCGTTAGCTAAACAACAGAAAGGTGACGGCGGTTAAAGTGCGGACCAACCGGCACAGAGAGGCAGCTAACGGTTGAACACCTGGAAAGTACGTAAATGTTTACCAAACACGTGGTACCCCGAAGTTGAGCTCAACAGTCTCAGCCTCATATAACATTACACTAACGTTACAACAACATATTGTTAACAGCACAGTGCTCAGGTTACAAAGTGACGAGTTGTACTGTTGCTTCGTGTGCTCTGAAGATTGTGCAACAACAAACCGTACACGTCTAAAACGTCCAACAGATGTAGAAAATGTGACACAGTTTAAAGTCATCTTACATCTCTGCGGTTGGCTTCCTTCACTGCGTCCTTTCCTCGATCCTCTTCTTTAAAAAACGACCTAAAAGAAATCCCGTTTTTTTTTTTTCTGTTTGTTTTTGTGCTCGGGTGGAAAAAAAACTGGACAGAAGAAACGTGACCCGGTGAGAGAGGAAAACGCTGACCGCGGTTTGGTTGAGCCTTTACTATAACAACAAAGCCCCGAGCCTCCTCCTCCCATCTGGAGGTCCAGCAGGCTCCAGCCTCCACCTACAGGCCCGATACACGCATTACAGCCACCTAACAGCAGGGCCGGTGTTCAGTCTTCCTTGGGCCCATCTGGGTGTGTGTTTTACTCAAGTTCTCTTCCTGCAGGTGTCCATAATACATGATCATTCAGGTTCATGCTCACATGTTTAGCTTTCTATTCATTGAAACCAAGCGGCAACCCCCGTCCATGGCTGTTGAAGTGAAGCCAACGCAGAGATGCCAGTTTCTTGAACCACCTGAAGCTGGCTACAAAGCCTGAGTGATGTCACCTGTAGGTTTCCGAAGCCGAAAATATGCAACGCTGGCCGTCGCTATGTTGGATGCACTGCTTCTTCCGTGATTTTCATAAGCCCCCATATTAAAATGTTCAACTTCACAGCAGAAGATAAAGTCTAAGATAGACTTTATTGATCCCACACTGGGGAAAGTCACTTGTTACAGTGGCTCACAATATATAAGGTGGATAAGAAAAATACTGATAAATAGGGGTGCCTTGGTGGACTCCCCCCTTATGAAAGGCTGAGTCCTTCCTGCAGTGACCTGGATCCAACTCTCCAACTCCAACTCCACTTTTGTTTTTGCTGTCTGTCCCTCTATCTTCCTGCTTTCCTGTCTGTTATGAGTTGAAAGAGTTGCGAGTCCGAAGTGAGTTCATTCAGCCACGTCTGTATGTTTACAACAAACATGTTTACAGCCTGGTACAAAAAAACGGTTTTGGTCTCTACAGCTAATTTCCCTGTTCATGACGACCGTAGTGGCCTGAGTTTATTGATAACTAACCCATTAAAATTATATTAAGGCTTAAAGTTATGCATAATTAACAGCGTGGCTGCTTTAGGTCAGATAGCAACAGATAGCTGCATATGAATGCAGAATAACTAACTAAAAAACCTAAATCATTGCCAGACGATAGCTGATTGGTTCCAATATTGCATTTCGGCCAATGCTTTCCACCCCTTTTGCTCCCCACATGGACTGTTGCAACCAGAGCTCATTCAAACATGACTAGGCAATACTACTGGGATTGCAAACAACAACTAGAACACGTCTGGTGCCAGTATCTTGGCAATATCTACCTACATTCATATGCAGGTATCTGTTTATAGAGATTGCTTGTCAGCAACATGTCAGCTCAACATCACACCAAGAAAAACTATCTGCAATGCTCCAGGGTTGAAACCATTTGGCATTGGTCTACGGTGTAATTTGTGTATGTACCTGTTGGGTGTCTTGTTGTTTTCCTTGATTTCCGTGGGTATGAGAGTCCTCTGATGTTTGGCTCCACAGTCTGCTCACACTCCTTCACATACAAACCAACTAACTGGTCAAAACGTATAAGAACTTTACGTACACAGAGGATTTTGCTCGTACAGGCGATCTGTTCTTGGCTCTTCTTAAAACCACCTCTTTTTATTGTCCATCCAGCTTCATCTCGCCTCTGTTCATCAAAACGTCTATTTTGCCTGTCATGCCACACCATTACAGATTAGAATTCAGCAGTAATTCCAGGTACGAACTTAGGTTCAAACTATGGCGTGTATAATTAGTCTCCTACAGAATTAGTCATAGACAGGCTTCATCGTGAGCGCAGCAGGGAAAGGAGTGGGTAAGATGGCTAATGAGGAGAAAAGAAGATTGGAGGGGATTAGCAGTGACCTGGAAACAGCCATGTGGTAACAGGCTGTTCGCCTCCATAGCATCAAACTGCATCAAGCTGCTGACACACAGGTTGATGTTGAGCAGTGAGCATATAACGAGAAAAGTGTGATGCTCTCTCTCTCATCTGCTTCATGGTGGCTGTATGAGACCACTGACCAACTACAACCAACAACCAACTACTTCCTGTTTGACACTCTCTATCCACTGAGGCCTCACAGGTTGTCCACAACATACTCTAGCTAAACAGACTACTTGTAATCATCCATTCATTGTTCTGAGGGTCTTCTAGCTGTAGCATCCTTCACATTTTTAGTTTCTGCTTGACCTAATCTACATGTCTTCACACTGTGGAAAGAAACCAGAGAAAAAACATGCAACCCACAAAATACAATGAGAACATATAAATTGTAAAGACAAACAACTCGGATGGTCAGTGATGATCAAACTCAGGAGCTTCCAAGGGCTCCAAAGACCCTAGAATCACTGCGTGGAGTCAATTTCCTTGTATGTGTACACATAATTGGCCAATAAAGCGTATTAATTGCACACACTTGTTTCGTAACCAATCAAGCACAATAATATACCGTAAGTAAAACGATAGTCTTGTCTTGGGACCTTCATTTTGGTTGACGCTGTGCTTACATGGCACAAAGTCATACGTTCATTCCTAGTAATTGCCACACAGGAATGCTGGGCCAGGCGGTCTTTGATGGTTTCTGAGACGGTAGACTAAAAATAATGAGATGAGATGAGATGAGATGAGATGAGGCTTCACTTTACTGATTTCCAAGGGGAAATCCACATGTAGCAGCAGCACAGGGGCAGACTGGGTAAGAAAACATACAAAGAACTATTTAACTGAAATAAACACTGGGTGTTGTTGTCCACAACAACATTCACTGGGCTGGTTCCACTATTCCTGTTGTATAATCTGCAATATGCAGAGTGGCCTGTACCTGATGCTCAGCAGGGGCTTGAAACTCATTTGTGCCACAATGGCCTCTTGGCTGAATCAAGACCTGCATAATGAATCTACTTCATCTCCTAAAGGAAGTGTTTCCTGAACGGCATGGGAAAGGAAGCCCCAGAGGAAATTTTCTCACCAGTTCAGGTCAATAGATGACCAGATGCATTAGCTGTTTTTGAGTGTGTTACTTAATATTCAAATAT
This sequence comes from Argyrosomus regius, assembly GCA_946959425.1. Taxonomy (NCBI): domain Eukaryota; kingdom Metazoa; phylum Chordata; class Actinopteri; family Sciaenidae; genus Argyrosomus; species Argyrosomus regius. Next base: position 6,266,181 of record OX336899.1, on the reverse strand, counting down.
TAAGTTAACATGCAACAAATTCTACATTTATGATTGCACAAATGTACTATGTAGTTTACACAGTGGAAGGATCTGTCATTTTAATATTTAGTGTAATTTTCCAATGCACCTGCACTTAAGTCAGTCAAACCAACAGTAATTCACAGTCAAAACAGATAGAAAGCATGCAAATCTACATGTTGTGTAGTGGAGCAGTCAGACAGAGTGACAGTCTGCAGATGTGTAATGTTTAACTGATGAACTGTGTAGTCATATTATAACGCTATTTAGTCATTTCCATTCTTATCTAACCAAATGTAGCTTCAGATATGACCTGAAGCCTTCTCCTCCCTGGTGAATTCACACTGACCTTCATTTCGGCTGCTCTGCAGAGAACGTCAGAGCCATGTTGAAACCCCGTGGATTTTGTGTTATTATCGTTCAGCTGCTTTTGGCAGCAGGAATGGATGCTGGTAAGATCATTACACGTTTTAAGGAAGCATTAAAATAAGCTTTAGTTAGTAAAATAGATACATTTGCTGCTGTTTTAATGCCTGTTTTTATATATGGCATTTTGGTGAAACTTATTTTGAACTGTGCTGTACCAATTTCTCTAATCTTTATATAGTATAAAAGTGGAAACCACATCATTTATAATATATCCTGTGACCTGTACCAAGTAAAACAACATCAGCCTGTTTTGACCTACAATGCATCAGTGGGCAGAATGAATGATTATTCTGATCATGAGACGAGGATAATTTGACACTAACTGCCTAAAAACCAGCAGCATTAGACATTAAGTTTATTTTTTGTCATTACAGATTGGAGTGTTCAAAGGACTCCATTCAGCTTCAATCTTGGAAACAGGTGAGACACCACATGATGCATTAGACTGCTGCTTTTTATGTGATAAACCTGACATGATCTCTGACAGGAAACAGCTGTACAGTGTAACATTGTGTTTGTATATACTACACAACTATTAATACTAATTTAACTCAGTGAGAATAAAGACAAAGAACACCATCAGAGTTAAAGGGACGCTAATACTCTGAAAAGTCATATCTCGCATATGATAAAGCCCTGTTCTTTGTTGTCACTCGATGTTAGACTAAATTATCTCACCAACTATCGAGTGTTACATTCATGTTCTCCTGTAACAGCTTTATTGATCCTCTGACTTTTCATCTATCACCATCATCAGATCAAAGTTTGCATTTGTCCAGTATTTTGTGAATAGAAATGTAAGATTGTAAGCATGGGAAACACTGGGCCTCATGCAGCAACATTTTTTGAATTTCTCCTTCTTCAACTCCAGATGCTCCAAACGTTCTTAACCAGCCAAATGTCCTCTTAGCCAGGTGTGCTGAATGATGCATCCCACGTGATCATGAATTTATTAGCATAGATAACGCCCCCCCCTTAACACTATATAAGAGCAGGTGTTGTGCCATGTGCAAATACTCTGGCACATGCCCAAGAATTGGAGAGATTTCACCAGAAGGAGGATGTAAAATGAATATTGCACAAATCAAAAAGCAGTGCTCTTGGCAATCTGAAACGGCTCAGCAGCAATTAATCTGTCTCGTAAATTAGTATCTAAGAGCAGTATTAAGCCATTTAGAAGCTAAATACATGTAATATAATCCGAAGGTTTTTATAGTCTTAACTGGGATCAGTGGATCAATAGCAATTCTTTATTATTTCATAATAATCTCAATTTCATTATGTGATATTCATGCGTTTTTGTTTCTCAGATTTAAAACTTCTTTGCATTAGACAAACATTTTGTGGACTGTGAAAACAATGTTTTTTTCTTATCTTGTTAAGAGTGCTCTTGACCACCACAGAGAGGAGGAAAACTAAGAAAACAAACAGAGGCCCATTATCTGCTAAACATTTAGACTATTAGCCATGACATCATTAGCATGTTAGCATGCTGACAAACTCAAAGCACCACTGTTGTCTAAGCACAGCCTCAGAGAGCCACTAGAACAGCTGTAGACCTTTAATCTTTTACATATCAGTGAAAGATTTCTAGGCAAGAGACCAAGATTTTGGCATGCAAAGCATTCTGTTTTTTCATTTGTAGTCCAAGTAGCATTGACCAATCACGTTTGAACAGGCTTTGGATGCATGCAGATAAACAGTCTGTGTAGAGAGCAAAAGAGGTGAAACAGTGGCCAATTTGGCCTTTTGTTATTAGAAAAAGAAACATGTCTTTCTCATCAACTCTTGTTTTAAGTTTCTAATCGGGCTGCAGAGACGGTCTTGGCTCAGATATCTGTTATCTGTTTTCTGGATATCTGGCTACACAGGAAGCTGTAAAACATTGGCCATTGCCCCCTGAGGCTAAACTGTCGCGATACTGTCTAACTGCAAATGCTTAGGCGTATTAGCATATTAAAATTTTTACATTATTATATTATCTATTTCCAGGCCATATCTTCAGATGACTCCACCAACGTTTGACCCACTACACTCTGATCCTGGAGACACTGGACAGTGGCCAACTGATCTTTACAATGACACCAAGTCCAATCAAAAGAGTGCAATCAATGCTAGTGTAGGTTTGTGGTTTACAGAGCCCCTGATGCCATCTATGCTGAAGATGGCTAGCCAACAACATATGACCCCCAGCGAAGGTGATACTGAACACGGCCACCAAACTATAGTTATTATGGAAGAGGACCCTGCAGTGATTGAGTCTGCCACTTACCTGTTTGAGAGGCATCCTACTACATCAACTTTGCTGAGGTACCAGAGAGGGGTGCTGCATGTTCTCAAGGGAAGCCATGTCTTATCTACTAGATATCACGATGTTATACTGGTTGGCCATGGCAGCAATGGTGCCAATGGAGCAGCCCAGCTAGCAGGTTATGGCCCAGAGGAGCTTGCCAAGTTTGTGGTAAAAATTCAGAGCATCTTTGGTCATCTTGGCGCCGTCAGCCTCATCAGTTGCAATCTTGGGAATGAGTTGCACTTTGTGTCGCAGCTGCTACAAGTTCTCCGGTCTCTCAGTGTAGAAACAAAGCTGCACCTACACAACTCCTTCCTGTCTGTTAACTCTGATGGACAGATAATGACTAGGACTGGCGGAGTCTGGAGGTCCCATGACAACAGCAAAAGAGTCATTGCTGAACTGGACCAAAGAGGTAACCTGATTACGAAAGCAGAACTTGGCTGCGCAGGGCCAGTGTTTCCTTCTTATAAAGGAAATGTTTTGTATCTTCAGACATTGGAGTGGCCAAGCCACCCTCAAATGTTTGTTCCAGTGGAGTTGCGCAAAAAGTACCCATCTATTGACTGTCTGGAGGGCCTTACTTGGAGCTTGTTCTTTGAGGAGAATGATAGAAGGCGTGCTCCTGATTATGTCCCAGACCTTGATCAAAGACACCTGAAAGCAATTTGGCTTACAGAGCCAGGACCAGATGAAAACAACATTATCTACAAGCATATCGTCAACATTCAGGATCTACTTGTAGAGATTCGATACAATGCCCGAGAAGAAGTCGCATCAGACCTTCACTACGTTCTCAATGATTGCATTTACAAAGTATACAGCAGAAATCTTAGTGTAAGTCTGGTGGGCAAGTTCATGAGCGGTGACAACAAAGCTGAAATCGAAAATTTCCGTCTAACTTTCAATGAGGATCAGCACCAAACCTCGCTAGAGGAGTTGAGGCAGGGTCTCAAAGAAACCAAATTCAATGACTTCTGTCGGCAGACTTTCCAGTTCCAGCAGTGCAACTACAACTGTGAGAGATGGGGTCGTTACTTCATGACAGCAGTGTTTTCGGCATCTGTGCGTAACTTCAGAACCTTCTCGCTTTTCCTCATGAGCGTCATAGGTTGTGAAGTAGGCCGCTTACGGGGTACAGAGAGCCCCCTGTGCACAGCATTTGTCGGAGATGACCACCCCATGGTGACTGACCAACCCTGGCCCGATCGTCTGAAACGAGGATTCTACGGCTGCACTGTCGACAACTATGACATGGCACCGCAGAACAGACAGATATGGTTAGATCAGGTTGTAGCCAAGGAAAATGACCTGTACATCAAAGCGAAGCAGATGATGAACGCCGTCGACCATGATGAGCAAACAGAGCTGGATATCTTCGGGAAGGTCAAAGTCATGAATAAGTATGTGTTCTCATCTTATATGGAGTTCTTTCGAGGTACACCTGAGGGAAAGAAACTCAAGAGGGGATGTAATCCGAATTTCCATGAGAATTATAATCCATAATTCTGGTGTAATGGAGTTCATTTCATTGTGTGTTCATAGCTGTCTCTAGTATTCTTCTATGCAGAAAGGTCTGACATGTTTTGCCTGATGCTGATATGACAATACGCTATAAAGTAGTGAATAAGTTACTTGTACTGCTTCGGCTTACTGGCGCAGCGACACATTTGATAATGTTTTAATGGCTAGGAGATTGGAATTTATCTTGATATGATGTAATACATAACCGCAATAAAATATAACTGTCATACCGCTATTTTTTCTTATTAAACACGTATTTAAACAATAACAAATGCAGTCCTGGTGATTTGTTTGTATGTTTATTACATCATTTTTCTTAAGGTGTCACGCAGGTCAGAATACAGAGAATTACAAAACATAAATACATAGAAAATGCGGGATCACAGAGGGAAAAGCATTACTCGTAAAAACTTATAAAGGGACTATAAAGCACACACTTTGAGATGTTTCTCCAGATGATCACAAAGTCCACCGTTTAAAGACATTAAAAAAACATCCAAACTAGACTTTTGTGTTTTGGTACTGACACATGAGGTCAAATTGAGATGATTAGTGTCATATACTTCTACATATAGATTCAGACAAGGTGTAACACTTGAAGTTAATGTGTAAACGCAATAACAGATACTGTGAATTGAGAACTGCAGCAAGAGTCAGTCCTGCACAAAGGATAAAAAAAAGATTAAGAGCTTCTAGAAGTTAAATTGTCTTCTTCGATATTTCTAATGATGTGGCCTCAACTCTTTATGCATGCTCTCATATTGATGTGCCTTCAAATGGTACTTATGAGTTAGCATTTTTTCTTTTACATGCAAAGTTGACAAGACAATATGACTGTATATAAACTACGGTATACGCTTGGCATTAATGTGATTAACTAATGAGATGACAATTGCTAGGCAAGTGAGAAAAAATGGACACCTAGGACCTTGTTCTTGTTCCTTCTCTAAAATGGTGAATGACGCTGTATCATCTCCATTTGATTGATTTCATCATTTACAAAACTGTCAGCACTTCGCTTTGAGCTATTAGAAAATGTACTTGTAAATACGACAACATTGGGCGGTTCATCCTCCTATTGTTAGTGGAGTAAACACGACCTGCATTTGAAGGCACCATTATACATGGAAAACAAACAAGACTAAACTGGAACAAGTGACTATGTTTGTGATACGGCCCATTAAATTCAAAACGAGTGTTAGAGCCTTGCATGCTAAATGCTGCTGGATCGTCTAATAGTGCCTGAAAAGATTATACAATGTGTAGAGTGAAGCTGAAGAAGCTGTGAAACTAAAAGAAAAGATAATGGGTTTCGGGCACTGTTAGGCTATCCGACAAGCACTTTTTTTAAGCATACTGATGGACATCATCTAGTGCTGAAGCCTTTAGAGTGTAAAGCTGTTGATAAATGGTCAGTTTGATGCTGAAACAACAATACAAATCAGATTACTCTGTCCAGAAACAGCAACCTAAGCCAATTTATTAACAAATTACAATGCATAGACTTGGACAATGTGAGAGTTTCAATGCAAACTAGCCTGAATTTGAACTTTCACTGGTGCAAAGGTAGTGTAATGTAGAGATCACAGCATTTAGGAACTGTAATGTTTTATTGTTTGGGAATAGCTTGCTCTGTGCAGACTAGACTTCACCTTTGTATTCTGACACCTGATGAGGAGAGTGATGTGCATATTGTTACATTTCAGGATGGAAACTCAAGAGATTGCTGATGTGTTGGGCTGAGAGCCTGCTTTCTACAGGAGGATGCAGCTGCATCCCTTCTGGCCGGCAAGAAGGCCGTGCTGCGTGGTGGCTAGTGACTGGATTAAGCTCCAAAAATGCTTGAAAGAGATGCCCTCTCCGTCACCTACACCCATCTTCCGAATGATTTCACCCAGTCCCTGCTCTGAGCCGACCCCCTGTGGGAACACACCAGAACAACAAGCGGAAATCAGGTCATGTTTTCAAGTCACAAACAGTTTACAATTATTTGTGTGTTCATTGTGAAAGTGAAAGTGCTAATCACTAACAGAAACTCCTACGGTGAAGGGTTTATTATTAACTGGTTATTTGTCAGTCAGTTATGATGGGAACATCGCTTAAAACACATCAGGATCAGGTTAAAACTTGAGACCAAGATGTCGGCGATCCGATCTGTGAGGACTCATTACTACATGATTACATGAGTACTGAGTAGTCGCTACACTTCTCTACAGTTCTGTGACACTACAGCGTTGAGAAAATCTGTATACATACAGTATAAACACCTGCCAAAGTACTCAAAATCACCTCAGTGGTGCTTCCTATTACAGTAGGCGTCGCCATGATGACACATACACAGACTCACGAGGTTTAAACTATATCAGCCATCGCTGTGGCAGCAGGAAATACTTCACCATGTTTAATTAGTGTGTAGTTGTAAACTGTACAAATTGTACACAGGTTATAAAAAAAACTCTTCCAGTGGAGACCTAAAAGTTAGACCAACCTCATTATCACCACTGAGTGCCTTTGAACATGGCCCCTAAAACTCCCACCTGGAGCTGCTCTGTGGTTGTACTGGGCAACTTCAGGTGTTAATGCGTGGTCAGTGTGAGCTGGACTCCAGCCTGTTTGCAAATGCCACCTAACTGCTTGTTTCTTAACATGTCAGACTAGTGAAACTAGTATAAACTTTCCAACAGTCTTGGTTGTTCAAGTTCAAGAATTCTCACAGGACATTAACTCGTGCATCAAACATTAGGATTTCTTCTGTAAGCGACATTTTAAAAGGGAAAACTAAATTATGTTATCTGTGTAGGTCATCTGTGGAGGCCTTATCGTACACTTCCACGTGGAAAATGCCCATGATAGATTCCCATAGCCCAAGCTGAAGTCAGCTAATGTCTTATTTTCAAGGATTCAAAACAGAGAAAGGCTGCAAATCCACACGCTGGAGAATGTTGACAATTTTGTGTGATCGAAAACATTGGTCTGCTCCACTCTGTGGATTAAATAGAAGCAGCACAGACAGCTGGAGCTGCATAAGATGTGTTACTAATGAGGCACATCTGGTCTAGACAGAGTTAGAGCCTCCTGTAAACAAACAGTTTAGACAGAAAGATCCCAAAAACAGGCTTAATAAGGATGTTTCCAGGGTTGTATCTTTTAAAGGGATACGCCAATGAAAACTGTTTTGAATATCACCTGTAGGCTCGAAATGTAGCTCTGTTTCAACCAAAACATGGTGCAGTACTCAGTTTGTGATTGTTGCTAGCGCACTGAGCTTGTGACTAGTATACATAAATGTTTATACAAGCCATAAATATTAGAGCCGTCTTTCAACCCTCAAGGGATGATTCAGATTTTCAGTGATCCACCCACCCTTTATCGTCAGCTCAATTACAGCTGTGATGACGGGTTTTATCAACATCATCTGAGCCAAGTTTTTATACGTGTGTTTGTATGCTGGTGTGTACGTGAGGCCTGTGTGACTCTGCTGATGAGCATGTTTCTGACTGTCTTTGTGCGAGGTGAGTAAGGTGAGGTGTGCTGCCACACCCAACCGCTGCAGTCAGCATGAACACGGAGAGCAACGGCAAGTCTTACCTTGACCAAGTTAGGCAGCTGAGAGGACAAAAGGTTTTTGAATTCGTCGGTTTTCAGTGTTGGACCATTGTCGGCTGAAGCAGAGTGGAACTGGGTGACCAGTGTGTTGATGGCCTTCTCAAGATCTGAATACTGGGGGGAGAAGAAAAGGAAGAAAGATGTGGTCATTCCAAGATCTAATATCACTTTTATTTATATGTATTGCTCTCTAACAAGCTCTGTTCACCCCAAAGCTCGGCACAGACAACAAATGCAGCTACCGACCAATCAACTGTGAGAATGCAAAGACCTTTAAGCCTTAAAAAAGCCTTAAAAACAACCTGTATGAGTATTTCCTGATCTGCTACCTCTGTGGTTGAAGCTTGTAGCTTAAAGCTAATATATATTTTTATTATAACTATACAAAAACAAAGTAAAGATGCAAAAGGGATCACTCAGTAATGAACCTACAGAGGATTATCAGCCGAATCTGTAGCTCCCCTCGGCTTTTCAGCTCATTGTTTAGCCGTCCAGACACAACTTTACTTGTTCTGATTCACTCTTGCTGCTCTCAGTGTCTTTTATGACTGCAGCAGGCTGCTGTTTTCATAGACAAATCTCTAAGACTACCTGTTAGGCAGCAAACAGCACACCCACACGGTAAGAGACGAGCTGGAGACAGATATTTCCCTCAGGAGTTAAGCTAAGAGAGTGAATATTGGACTTGGAACTATATAAGCTGATCATATATTGTGTTTGCAGGTTACATTACAATCAATGAATGCTTTAAACAGTCATTACACTACAAAAAAGACGCTCAAAGTTCATTCTTGATCTTAAAAATATTAAAATGATCACCTTAAAAAGGTGATGATGTGTCAGTGTCGCGCTCACAGCTTGTTTCTGCTGCCCTCAAGTGGAAGAAATCAGTTGCTACATGTTTGAGGTTGGAGATGGATGATTCTCATTAGTGCTGGGCAACATAACACTTTATACTGTTTGTCTACCGCCAGAGATGTTCTCATGCAGTTTGTACTGTGCCATGGTGTCTCTTTTTTTACGTCAGTGTGGGTGATGTTTGAAATCAGTGAGCAGATTTCGATTTTTTACATGATTTTGCATCAATTTGACAAAATATCTTCACTTATCAGCTTTTTTATTTGCTTGGTTTATCCTCCTGATATCCTGTAAATCAATATCACAGTGTAATATCACACTCCTAATAATCAAACGACTAAATTATGGTGAGGGAAAGATTGTGGTCTTGGCTAAAAGAAACCAAAACTGCCTGCGGGCAGAAGACAGGACGCGAGCAGAAGTTTCCGGTGGCAAACAGAAACTCCATCTGCTTTAAGGAAAACTGGGAATTCAAAGAAGAATGGCGATGCAGAATATTGCCGTGAAACATTAATTTCAGGGCTTCCTGTGTGCTGAATCATCACCTCCTGCATTGCTGCAAGGTCAGCAAGAAGGAAACAGGCAGACTCATGCCATTAGTAATAATAATAATAATAATACATTTTATTTAAAAGCGCTTTTCAAGATACTCAAAGACACTTTACAAAAAAAGAACATAATAGTGTTTTTATTTGTCTCCCTCTTTATTGTAGTTTACTAACTCAATAAAGGAAGCTGTTTGTAACTTTGGAGTGTGCTCACATTCAAATTCAAGACAGACAGCAGCTTCTAGAGTTGCAAAGCTGTTGACAAATTGCAGGAAAGCTCTATTTGAATACGATCATGAACATGAGCAACGTTTCTTTACTTGTCTGGAGAAGCAAAGGTGATTTGGCCTTTACCATTCAGTCCACCTGATTTTATGTGTTTAGCTATATCTCTATCTATTTAAAGCGTGTAAAAAACTGTTTAGTTTTATGAAGTTATGAAGTTTTATAAGTGAGGTGACATAAAAAGTCTACCACAAGGTTCATTGAGTAGCTGATATTGAGCTTCTAATCAAATCACATGAGCTTCCTCAGCTTCTGTCCGCCCTGCGATGAACTGTCAACTTGTCCAGGGTGTACCCTGCCTCTCGACCTATGTCAGCCGGGATCAGCTCCAGCTTCCTGCGACCCTGATAAGGGATGAGCGGTTTATGGAAAATGAATTGATGTTTCTGTCCTGTAAGCCAACAAGATGTTCCTGAAAATGCTTAGAAAATATAAACATCATTAGAAGATTGTGATAGGACTGAAAGCTCCAAAAAAAAAAGCTATTAAATGGACCTTGAAGTGGGATTGTTTTTGGAGAGGTAAGAATGAACTTTGAGTGTCATTTTTATGGAAACTTTTGTACTTTTTTGTAGTTCCTTTACAGCTGATATCATCATCATTTAGTTGCACAATTCATACGGGAATGCACAAAACATTGCAACAGTTTAAAGCATTCATTGTTTTATTTTTTGGCCACTTGTGGACAAAGTAACAACCTGTAAACACATCATGAACATGGTCCCTAATCACACGTCCAGCAGTTATGGAGTTACAGCATTAACTCTGTCTTATAGCTCTATTTTTGGTTTGTTTAATTATGAAAATATCTATCTTTTTAGCTGCTAAATGCTCCACCAGCTCGACTCTGACTGTGTCTTCTGCTTTCTTGCTGAAAACAGCTGTTACGAGCTGAGCCTGAACCAAACTTTAAACATGCTGTAAAACCAAAACTATGAGATAAAAAGCTGACAAAGAATTCTCTGCAAGTTCATCTCAACATCTTCCCCTTTAACGTGCAGTCATCTGTCCTAGTTCTGATGTTTGTTTTGATTAGAAGAGCACTGAAAGGCGTTTTGTTGGCCATCAGTGAAACACGCTCCAGTTTTGCTACAGTTATTCAATGCATGTGGCCCGACAGCTTTGTCAAAAAAAAACCACACCCTTTTTGACTGATGTACCACAAGCTGCTGCAAGCCCTCTTCACCTCAACAAAAAAACTATCCCACAGAGATCACCGATGTCACGGCTGTAGACAACAGCTCGTTTCAACAGCTCATTGTATTCACTAGGAAGACTATGTTCGCCTACAGATAACTAATGAGTCAGCGAGTCTCTAAAATACAAAAAATCTGTGGAGGGTTTAGTTAAATGACATAAAAAAAGTGAAGTATATGTATGCAGAAATGTTAAATTTTTAAAAAAAATAGTCACTTTTATCCTTTATTAGAAAGTATAATCAAGTAGTGAAGTAGTAGATAAGCATGTTTTTGATATCAATGAGAAAAACTTAAATTAGTCTCCCAGTTTTTGTTTGAATGCCCATTACCACACCCAAATCCAGCTCACAGTGAGGTGAGCTGCGTGAAACTATGAGCTTGATTTGTGGCCTTCATGATATAATTTGTAAAAGTATCTTTAACAGTGAGCAAGCACAACAACGCCTCCCTTTGACCTAAGGTTACAGTGGAGCATTGTGTGTAGTTCAGCTGTTTTTAATCATTTATTTTAAGCTTCAACCTGAAACTGGTTGAAGTGGTCTGCTAAATATGCTCTTCCTCCTTTTGTAGGGCGGTACCGGGGCCACCAAAGTGGGAACCGGAGGTGGCAAAAGCCTCTGACACACCACCCATGTTGCCCCCTTTTCTTCTAGCTTGTGGTGATAGATTATTAACTTATTATTAATGAAAGAAGAAGATTTAGAAAGTAAAGCGGAAGCTGCATTTCACAATCATACAACACACAGACACAGGTGGGGGGAGCTTCACCTGGGCCCTGCGTTCAAACTGAGACACGCCCCTGATTCAGTTATTATGTTAATCACATAAAAACTTCACAAATACTCCCATTTATGTGTCTACTTCGGATTACAGATTACTGTAGTAATCTCACAGAGTGATCCTAAACAGATAAACTCTGTGAATGTGTCACAGCACTGTCTGCTGCTGCTCCTTCTTCTTCTACAGGGAGGGGCAGCTGGTTGGCACGTCTGAAGCGCCTCAGCGTGAATTTAACATAGCATGCGCTTTAAGTTTGCTGGAGTGAGTTTGTAAAAAACAGCAGCTTGGATACAGAGTGTCTGTTTTGTGGAGCACAAACAGTTAAAGCCGAGTTATCCGGGTGAAAGTTGCGCATACAGCGACATTTCTTTTTTTTTTCCGCCCTGCGTGAGATGGCGGGGTAACCGCTCCGTGATGACCTGTTCCGCTCCGTGCGTCACTCAGACTTTATAAAAAAGTCCTCCAAGTCCAAATCCATGTGTACATGTATCATGTTGAAGTGGAATAACCCTTCTGAAAACTAATTTCCCCCTCCTCCGCGTGCAAACTAATTAAAAACTGAACTTTAAGAAACTTCCAGGCGCTTTTACGCACGACTTTCCTCCTCGCACCAAATAAGACAACATCTTGTTTAGAATATGTTTCTTACCTGAGGCATGTCGACTGTGAGCTCTTCTTCAATGTGGTCACTTTTCTTCCTGCGTGTCTCGTTGCTGGCTGCTGGTGTGTGTCAGTGGAGCATTGCTTCTGTCACCAGCTGGCAACCTTCCTGGATCCTCCCTCGGCAAAGAGAGAGAAGCGAGGAGGAGGAGGAGGAGGGAGCTGTTAGCCGAGGCAATACCTTCAATCTACCTCCCTTCATACAGATTATCATATATGTATGCATGTAAAGCTTGTGTGGTTTGAATCACTTGATATTAATGTGTCAAACTATATAAAATGTTTGGATATCTTCACTGAGGAGCAGCTCACATTCAACACACAACTCACTCCACATCTGGAAACCTTTAGTAAAAGTTGGACACTGTTGTTTTGCGCAATAACTGCCTGCATGTTGAGGCTGGTATTCTACTTTTCTCCCACACTGTCACCATGTTAACCTCCTCACTTCCAACTGTTAAAACTGTGCAACCAGATATTTTAACAGTGCATGTTTCAAGGCAAATGTGTCCTGACTTTTTTTTTTTTCTTTTAGTGAGATATGTTCTCTGGAAAAGTTTTTCCAATTTCAAAAAAAAGAGAAAGAGAAAAAAGGGGGAAGAGACAGACAGAGAGAGAGAGAGAGAGAGAGAGAGAGAGAGAGAGAGAGGAGGAAACAAGCACGACCACATTCTTTCTATCTGGTTTTATGACTTCAGACAGTCAGTGGGGTGGGTGTAGATGTGAGGGGAAAGCTTAACCACAAGAATCTATCTAAGGACGAAGGGAAAAAAATGAATTAACAGACTTCCAGCTCGCAGCCTAAACTAAAAATGGGAGTTTTTTCCAGGCTGGGATAGATACTGTAAAGAGCAGCTGATGTCCTCAGGGTGAAGGGTGTGTCAGAATATATGATTTCAATGATTTTTTTCCCTTTCTTTTATAGCCACCCCCACCCCAACTAGCAACTCTAACCCCTCCTTCTTCTCCTTCCTCCTCCAGGTCCTTATGACTATATGACTGGGAAGGGTTGATGCCACACCCAATCAAAGAAGCCACAGTGAATTGTTTCAGTATGAGACCATCAACCTTTCCCACTGTTTCATCCCTCCAGTGTTCAGTGCACGGAGCTGAGCTGTTACCAGATGCTTTGCATTAACACATACATGTACACACACACAAAACAAACAACAACCACCCCCACAAATTTGGCTAACAGCGAACATTCCCATGATATGACACGGTGCTCCTCATTTCCAAAACTTCCTTAGTGGACTGTTTACGAAGTACAAAACATTCAAATTAAAGGCTTACTCCGGTAATTTCACTTTGTGTTCAGGGTGGGTGGGACTCGCGGAAGACAGAAACTAAATCTATGTAGCAGAGGCAGACTAACTTTGGTATGAGTCCTACAATTCCCATAATGCCACTCGATAGCATCTCTTTGTTAGACCCTCCCTGCCTGTTAAACATCTTTCACATGTCAAGGATTTCTTTTATTCATGTGTACACTCCGGGCACCAGGCTTGTTTTCGCTGCTCCTCCAGAGCCGCAGAACACATACGACTGTTTTCACAAGCTGACTAACCATGAACGCGCCTTAATGAATCAGAGGAGTGGAGATTTAGTTGTATAAACAGTCATCATGCTGGTTGACTTAACGTAAAGTGGTGACAGAATCAGAGGTTTCTAGGTGATAGATCAAGAACGATTTGAGTAAAGAGGTCTGGGGAACGTTACAGGAATCATGAAACATGTAAAATATATTTAGAGTTTGTCTCTAACATTTAAGTTTCAAAAGGATGTAAGAGTCTGTGCAGTTTTTACTTGATCAGCATGACAAGTTATTTTTATGTGTCTGCTTCCACATGATGGAGCTTCTGCTCATTGTGTATATCATGAATAGAAAAGATTTCAGGAAGTAGAAGCAGCTAAGAATCAAATGTTTCCTCTCAGCAGGGCTCTGAAGGTATTTCTAACAAGTCAGATTATAGAAATATAAATATCATTTCGTCAGACGGTGTTGTTCTCGTGTCATTCCCAATGACCCCCTTATTTAAAAAACTCCATCCACCATTTGTGTGATTTACAGAAATCACACAAATGGTGGATTCAGCACCAATTTCTGCCAACAGATGAGAAGTTTGCATCACTGACAGTATAAAAAAATGGACAGCGTACGCATGGCGTCACCCTCAGGTTTCTGAAGAGCCGCTTTGAAGCTCAAAGTCTGTGGCTCTGACCACAGTTGGTAGTCCTGCCTCTTCCGCCTCCTGGCTAATCTAAAAATCGACAAAGCAGTGGATCATCGGCTGACAGAATGACGCCTGGGCCATCTGTACCGGCACCCACCTGTCAATCAAAGCGGCCACACTGTTAATCCTGCATAACTTTAAGTCTTAATATAATTTGAACAGGTGAGTTGTATAAAAATTCACCCTCAGTACAGTTGTCATGAACGGGGAAATTAGCAATAGAGACCAAAACTGTTTTTTGTACCAGGCTGTAAACATGTTTATTTCTGCTGTGAAGTTGGACATTTTAACATGGGGACTTATGGAGACTGACTCACTTCTGGAGCCAGCCTCAAGTGGACGTTTGAGGAACTGCAGTTTTTGGCACTTGTGCTTCATTTCCCAACCATGGAGGTTGCTGCTTGGTTTGCCTACCTGTTATTGTCAATATATAATTAAAAAAGGCTCAATGATCTGACTGTAGTTTGTCACGATGGATGGAGCTCTGTGGCACACAGGAAGAAGATACATCAGACTAACACACAGTTTGTAGGATAGCTTCATTGTGGGTTTGGCGCTGCACACGAAAGCATTAATCTAAAGTGACTTTAAAGCTTCTCAAAAACAACATCATAGTCTACACAACTCACAGCATATTCAACTATTCTGGCACAAATGAATCGTTTAGTTAATCCGGGGTAACAAAATCTCTGTTGTGTTCGTTCAGAACCCCCCGTCAGTTTAGAAACTCGGTGCTCAGCTGCAGGTGAAAACCCTCCAGGTGTTCTTTAAGTTTCTCCCTCACGTCTTCTCTCATTTCCACCGATGCAGCGTTCATAACAGACTGCTGGTCACCGTCACAGGCTGTTTCAACTCTGGTCAGACCTCCGCTGTGCTCCGCTATGTGTCGTTTAAGATCGTCTTCTGACACCAGTATGGTTTGTGCTTCGTCCGCGACTCCCTCCATCTTGAGGATGCTTTGTAAATCGTCTTCAGCGGGTACGGGCACCAGTATGATCTGTCCTTCAGGGCTGTCCTGTATCCAAAACAGCTGCTGCTGCTGCTGCTGCTGCTGCTGCTGCTGCTGCTGCTGCAGGTCCGGGTGGTGCTCCCGAACCATGGCTGCAGTTTGACACATGTCAGAGAGCGGCGGCTTCTGCTGTGAGCCTAAAAATGGCAAACTCTGCTCGTGAATATCAGTCAAAGACACTGCAGCTGGGATTACGTGTTGAAGACTTTGAGTTTGAAGCAGGATTTTGGTATTTGTTACATCTGAGTCGCTCGTTTCTACTGTTTTCCCCGGCGGTCTTTTCAACCTGACTATCCGTTTCTCTTTGGCTGTGCCACAAGTACTTGTTTCAACGCTTGTCTCGATTGTCAGTGAGTCCTGATGAGCATATTCCTCAGTCTTTGAAACTCTCCGTACTACCTGATCACCAGCCTGCGCCTGTCCTCTTCCGCAGTAAAAGCAGTATCCCTTCTCCTCCTCAGACCAGCTGTTGGTGTCTGGAAGAAAATGACCGCCCAGCTCCATCTGATCCACACATCTCTCCTGAAACACATCCGTTTCCTCAGATTTAGTGTCAGTCTCGCTCTCCTCCTGGTTATCGCCGTCTTTGCCTCGTCTCTTCTCCGCCTCTGGTGTCCAGCTCCCCCTTTTTTTACAACCGTCTCGTGGCACGAGCAGAGCCTGCTTCAGCCTCTTGTCACGGAGCCTCAGCACTGTGCTCCTCAGGCGGTTCTCCCTCCGCCTGGCCGCGTGCAGCTGCCGTAACGCCTTCTCCAAGCAGTCTATAGCCTGGTCGTAACGTCTCCTCCACAGCAGGGGGGAAAGCTGAGCGTAGCTGTGTTCCTTCGACAGGTAGAAACCTGGAGGAGGAGGAAGGCGCCTCATGTAACGTGATGGGGAGGGGGGACGAGACGCCGGTGGTGGAGAAGGACTACGTTCTTGCTGCGAGAGCTGCTCCACCCCTGACGGCTCTTGAGAAGATGCAGGTATGTTTTCATGATTCTCCTCGGCTGCTGCCACCGACTTCTGAACTGTGGGTTCTTTTGAAGTTTGATCCTTGTTTGTCTCTTGTTGTTTGTGCTCCTGCTCGTCTGAGTGGGAATCCTTCCTACAGAAAAAAACACAGAGTGACAAAGGCTGTCTGTTCCATTAGTTTTTCCTTCACATGGTGTGACATGCAGGTGGATGACACTCTTATTAGCACTACAGCTAACATTAGCTCTTGTATTTTGCAGCTTGCCACAATACTGGAGGGCTGAACAGCACTCTGAAGACCGCTGAATTGCTATACTTGTTTAAAGTTTAATTTGAAACTTGTCTAAAATTAATATTTTCGCATGTCGCCATGAACATATGCTGTGAGAGTGTAGGCAAACAGGCAGAATTTGTTTTTTTGTCATATATCCAAATCATTCTTCTTCATTTGAGGGTAAGACAATAGCTGCAGCTTCACAGATGAATGCACTGCAGTGATCCTGCATATATTTTTTATATATGAGAGGTGCAGATTAGCGGATTTGCATAGTGCTAGTCATATTTAGAAATACATACGCATGTTTTCTAACCGCAAAACCCCACTGGGCACTGCGGCGATGTTTTGGTCCGTTCTCCAGGTGACTTCAAACCCCGCCAGGAGCGTTACAGAAGCGTTTTACCTGCCAGACTTTGTTAATTTGCTCAGATTTGATCATTTTTTTCCTCGTTTATGTGCTTCCAAATATGCTATGCAGTTAAATTGTTTCCCTTTTGGCTGTTTTAAGGCTTGGAAGTTTGCACAGGGTGTTTTATTTTGAAAATCGACCAGCCAGCTTGAGTTACTCTGTGCAGATTGACGTGGGCTGCCCGCTATATGGTGCTTAAGTGTAAATATACAGAAACCCAAATCTACCGCCAAGGACAGTGAGTCCTCTTTGAAAGTCAAGCTGTCGTCACATTTCTCTCGCATAATGGTGAACTACATGGACGCACCATGAGACACACATTAACCGAACTATCTGTTGATCTCATTGTGTCTTTTTATTGCCTGCTCTTTTATGGTTTACTTTTTACTCACGCTGTATAACTCCTGATGAATGCTGGCACCTTGCTCGGCAGCCTCTGCCATCAGTGCACATATGTGTGTGTGTGTGTGTGTGTGAATGTGACCAGCACAGTGAAGCTGCTTACCCACCAACCACAATATGGTGTGAGGTGTGTATAGACACTGCTCATTAGTAAAGACTAAATCTGACCATGCGTCAGCTGTGTTTACCTGACAGGAACGTCTTCTTGTTTCGGCAGCGTTTTTGCTCTTTTGCATTTGGTTGTTGAAGACGAATCAAATACTGTCGGAAAGGCATCTTCCCTGAGTCTTCTGATCCCGCTGTGAGTGAAAAAAACACTCATATTAGACTCATATTTTAAGAGTTAAACTCTTGATGTGTGTACTCTCTTAATGCCCTGATTGAGTCTACAGACCTGCATCCAGTCAGCTCAAAACTCTCTGGGGTGAAGTGTTTGGAGCAAAAGTAGACAAAGTCAGTCTGAGGATCCCAGGAGTCTGCACGGTGGGAGTTGGTGATCCAGAGGTTCCTCCTGGTTTCTCCTTTTGGTAATCTGCCCATCACAATAATAAATTATTATTGATCAAGGTGAACACTGAGTTGAGATAAGGAAGACCTTTTGTCTCTTTAACAGTGGTGTCAAATTTGCTGCTTCAATTCTTAAATTCAAGTTAAAAGAAATAAAGATTTATGACCATCATAAAAACACTTGTGCGTGCTCACTTGTGAAAGGTGATACCAGCATCCCGAGTCTCACGATTGTCCCGAGATTTGCAGCCGCCTGCTGAGCAATGTCTTGGCATCTGAACGTGATACAGTGAAGAGAAAAAAGGAGTCAGTGAAATATTTTGTAGCATCATTAACTCTCATAGTGCAGGAGTTTATTGTCTTATGGTCAGGAACTGAAAAACATTATCACATTAATATTATTAGAATATTAACTTCCCTTCAAATACTTTGATGAAGAAATAAACAAAGTTACTCTAATATTGTCTTTGATTTATTTAACAGAGTAAGAATAAGATGAAGTTAAGATGACAATATGAGAATACAAACTGTAATACCACTGAAGTATTTGAGCTGAAAGGTCAGAGGTCCTCACACACACACAAAGTCTTTCAAAGTCTGACAAAGATTAATAAAAGTAACATTTATACAGTTCCTGTCCTGCATCTGACGCGATCAGAAAACCTTAACTTGATTATAAAATATTAAAGTGATGACGAGTTAATTTAATTTGTTTTCTCGAGATATCGAGTTCCCGAGATAACGACATAATTAATGTGAGACCTAAAGTTAATGAATCAAATGTGATAGGCCTGAGATTTCCATCACACATAACGTCACGCCCGTGCTGACCTGATGCTGACTAATGGATGTGACACGTTGATCGATATATTCCTCTGTCATTCCCCCAAGATAACAGGATAGTTTTCTCAAGATCTTAAGGTAACAAAACTTTTCCCGAGATAAAGCCATAATTTGACATCTGGAGAAAACAAAAGGATAGTGTAGTATATTAAATCATCGCAATTGCAACACTCTCGTGCTCACTGCTACAACGAATGATCTCATGATCTTATCTTGAGACATAAATAACTTGAGACCTCGAGGCCGCTTAGGGCAGGGATGTCTGACTCCAGATGTGAAAGAAAGGAAGAACTGGTTTTTAGATTTGTTCACGCCTGATTGGCTTGGATTTGGAGACATTGCCATTTAAAAAAAAAAAACTGCAACGCTCTCGTGCTCGTTGCTACAACAAATGATAAATAACTTCAGATCTGGAGACCGCTTAGGGCTTCCTTAGGTATGCATGTTGGGCATACATCCAGAAAGGGAATTACGAAAGACTATTCTTTAGCACATAACTGATTCATCTTATTATGACAAAATGTCACATTCAGAAATGTAAATTTACTTACAAAAACGAAAACTGTATTAAATATATAAGCTATATTTTTAAAGGAAATTAACTATATTATAACTTCTGTTTTCCAATTACCACCACTGCTCACCATAGCTTTATATTTATTTATATTTTCATTCCAATTACTTACCATGTGCAATATCATTTATGTTATGGCCACTTTACCTTTAGTACTTGTTTTACACTTGTCTGTTGTTTGCCCGTTTTTGTTTATTGTATAGGCTGAAGGATATTTCTGTCTGTTTGTTGTGTTTGCCCTTTTTATTTTACTTCTGTAGTGTATATTAAACATTTTGCTGCTGTTAACCAGTGAATTTCCCCGTTGTGGGATAAATAAAGTATAATCTAATATAAAACTAAAAACTGTATAATAACCTACATTTTTAAAGGAAATAGACTAGACACTATGTCATCCATTTACTTCCCTTTAAGTCTTTCTTTTTCACTTATTTACCTCTTTGTTTTGAGTCTATCTAGCAGTGTTTATCTATCTATCTATTGCTCTTTATTATTGGCACAGTATGGCGTTTTAACGTTGAACCCAAGTGAACTGCAGAGGTCAGAAAATGTATGTCAGGTTTAATATTTGGACTTTTTACATGCAGACACTGGTGCCTGTGTTTTATTAATTCATGCACTGACTGTTGAGAGACTTAAACACACACACAGTGAACACTTTAAACTGCACAGACTGCTGCTGACTAACTTTGCTGCTGCTGCTTTTGGGTCATATAACAAGCAGCTAGCCCGGAGGAGCTAGTTCAAAGCTAACCGAGCTGAAGAACGTCGTCGTCATGACAACACTGCAAGTTTTCGGTCACTACTTTAAGTTCGGCAAACGCTGCAGTTAAACACGATTCATACATACTGAGAT
This sequence comes from Argyrosomus regius, assembly GCA_946959425.1. NCBI lineage: Eukaryota > Metazoa > Chordata > Actinopteri > Sciaenidae > Argyrosomus > Argyrosomus regius. The sequence goes on along the minus strand of OX336899.1, from coordinate 6,245,934 downwards.
TATTACCCCTGCACTGCAGATTTCGACCTCACGAAGATGGCTGATCTTCTCTTCGTTCACCTTCTTCCTCCTCCTTCTGCTGCCGCCGCTGCTTCTTCTTCGTCCCTCGTTTTGACTGGCAGACAGCGTGAAGGTGCATACCGCCACCTACTGTCCAAGTGTGTAACTGCACACGATTTTACCCTATTTCTGAGCAGCTTGTACATCAAATAAACAAACATCCTCCTCCGTTTTATGTAAATAAACCTTTATTTAATGCATGCATGTGACTTATTATTACATTAATATATTTACTGTACATATCTGACCTATAATGTATTCATATCTAGCTGTTTAATCTGTTTATAATGTCAATTTCATTACTTGCACTTACACCCGCACTGTATAATTACTGTTAATACTGTACATATCCTAGCTTAAGTAACCCACACTGTATAATGACGCTTATAACTGCCGACAAAATAAGTGACAGATAATGAAAATTATCTGTAGTTGCAGCCCTACAATACATTTAGAAAGGGAATGACTATTGTCTTTAGCGTGTAAATTATTAAGCCAGTTCTGACGACAAAACTTCACATTCACAAATGTTAATTTACTAAACTTAAAAAATCTTAATGATTATTGCAAAGTTATTGTTATTATATGTAATTATTGTATATGTTTTTTAAAGAAGGCCTGTGATTTGGCGACCCCTAGTGGCAGGTCAGGATTCTCAGGTTGGGAACCACAAATGTAGATTAGTTTTTGGTGTCAGCTTCTTAAAGTAGGCTACCAAGATGTCAACATATAGCATGCAGAGGTAAATGACCTAGTTTCCCTCTGTGATTAAATGAAATAACAAAAAGAAATTTCTTCAAAAACAAATAAAACCAGTGATCACTGATGCATCCTTTCAGGTGTTTTGTACTTAACGACAGTTAAAAGCTCCATTTTCCAGGCTTCACATTTAAGTTGATTTATTTTCCAGGTTAAGAGCAAACATACAAGTTCACCATGCTGCCTCTCTCTGGTCATGTCACTTCCTGGTGCATCATCTGACACTGATACACCTACTACCTTCATTTCCACCTGCTTAGTGCCCCCTAGTGTCTAAGAAAATACAAAAATAAATGCAAAAATAACAAATAATACTAGTAATAATAAACTATTCCATAGCTCCTATAAGGTTGAAATGCAGGTTTGACTCCTTAGCTTGTCCTTTGGTGTGCATATTTCCAACAACTCCTCTACTGGGAATTTATGCATTTTAATTTAAATTAATTGATTAATTAAATTCCACAAACCAGACACTAAACATGGAGCTGGACCCTCAGTGTCTAGGTCTCTGCATTCATATCAGCCTTGTGAGGTGGATGCCCACTAGTCTGCGCTGCTCCAGTCGGCTTGCGGTCACGGTCAGTGAAAGGTAAAAGCGGTCCCAGCTGGTGTCTGGATGATCACTGTCTGGGTCTGGGCCCTCCCCCCCCCACGTCCACCACCACCACCATGGATCACTGACAGGATGAGAAATAGGAGGCGGGCTCTAAATGAGACCGCATCCCACAACCAACACACACACACACACACACACACACACACACACACACACACATACACACACACACACGCAGTCTGCTCCACACAGCTGAAGGACCCGCGGGACAGTCATATCACAGGATGCGAAGATGAAGATAGTCCATGGATGCACCGCACGGAGCTCCAGGGTCGTGATGTAGTTTCTGTGCTCCGGGTGGGCGCTGACAGGTTTCTGGACCGGTCGCTCCTGGTCCTCCTCGCCTCATGCGATACAGAACGGTCCCGGGAAGAGATCCAGCAACACAAGGTCCAATGGTTTTTGCTCCTGCAACTGCACTAGACCCCAGAAACAGGGCATGGATATATGTAAGTCACCCTGATGGGGTTTTCTTTCCAGACTAATATATGAACAGTTTCCGGGTGAGGCTGCTCTCACTTGGGTTAGGACATACTGTATGTAGGCTGTAGGACCACCTACAGACAGGACTTGTGATGTCTGCATGCGGCTGTAGTCCTCCATCCTGAGGCCGGCTTCATCATTTGGCTGCATTTTTAACTCCTCAACTCTTAGTTTGTCGCAGTGTTTCTATGTTAATGTTAAATTATAAGCTGATGTCTTGCTGTGGGAGTTGTGCATGGTGGATGTTACAGAGGAGAAAAAAATGTGGCTGAGAGACAGACGGTATATTGCGGCAGATTATCGGTCCTGGTTGGCCTGTCTGTCTGTGTGGACAGGCCGGGCTGATGATGAGGCGTCCACCACCACCACCACTATCCCCCCACATCATCCACTTCCCCCCCGGCAGACTGTCAGACAGCACAGTCCCCTGCAGCACAAAGAGACGCTCATGGAAACCAGTGGGGTGGTGGTACTAGTGACAAATGTTCAAATGCATGCTGATATTTAAAGTTACTGCAATTTTATTTAAACACCCAAAAACATCTTGGTTATGAAGACTTTTCTCTCCTCAGTCTAGACAGGATTGGGGGTGTGTGCGCGTGTGTGTGTGTGTGTGTGTGTGTGTGGAGGTGGGGTGGGCATTTCAGTTATATGCAAATGAAACCAGGAAGGCCAGGGGTCAGTCTAATTGGCCAAGCAGTGTGTTTGCATGTTATGGTGCATGTGAAGTAAAGACAGACAGGGAAAGTCAGTTAAACTGAGTAAAATGCTGCAGGCTAGAGGAGATATTGTATCTCTATGTGCACAAAATAGGTCCACAAGACTTGTAATGACACCTTAACCTGTGATATATGCAGCTATCACAGCAGCCAGACTTTAATTTAAAGACATTTTACGGGTTGGCAGCAACATTTCCATTCACACTCAGCGATGCCGTGAACGTTCATTCTTACATTTGGAATACTAGTTTGATAAAACGATATTAACTCAAGATCAGCATCATCCGATATTAAGTGTGTGTCATTGTTTTCTTCATTAGACTTGCAGGAATCATCCCACAATGCTTTGTGGTACCTGGCCTTTTGACAGCTGCCGTACCTGGAGCTAAAGGATCAGCAGTTATTTGGGTTTTGTTGTTACTGATCGACTATAGGATAAATCCTGATCATCCGAATGCTGCACATTCACTTCCTTCTTTGTCTTCATATTATGATAGATAGAGGAAGAGCACAGGAGGCAAGCTTAAGTTATGGGGTGCATTAGTGAAGGGGGTTGGTAGAGAAGGGCTGATGAGACGACCAAATGAAAAACACACAGACACACACACACACGCAGACCAGGTTTATTAGCAATGCACCAGACTCCTCATTACAGCCGGCTGCTGTCTCAGCTCGCTCCTCCCCAGGGTCAAGGGTGAAAGGTGAAGGCCTGTCAGTCACCCAGTGTCTGCCACTGTCTGAGCCTTTGTCTCCCTTCTCCTGCTTCCTCTTTGTTCGCACCATGGATGTCAAACGTGCAGTTTTCCATGTCTGTTTGCCTTTGCTCAAACCTGACGCGACAACAATTAAACCAGACGTTTAATGTTCATTTAGAAATAGGTTCAATTCAACATTAATGTTAAAGATTGAAGGCTATTCATTCATGTTAGACTGTTTTATGTTGTTGTTGTCGCACTAATGTTAATATGTTTACACGAATACATCGCAGACGCATACAATAATTTAAGAAATTTCCAAAAGATTCTGAAGATTTTTGTATTTTTGAGTGATTTGGTTATTGATGAATGAAAGACTAAAATCATATTTTTCAAGTCTATATTAATACAACACTTCTGTGCCATATGTTTGTTCAAATAGGTATCAGTCGCTCATTACTAGAGATCACTAAGATGCCTGCAAGAGTCCATAGTCTTATCCTGTTAGCTTAAAATGCATTTTTGCACAAAACAAAGCAAATTTATAGGAGGAATATTACAAATTTTGTCCAGTGGACAGTTAGTACAACATATGATGCCGTCTATCCTAACAGGAAATTAAATACGAGCATTTTAAAGTCAAGGTGCTATTTTTTTATTTTTTTTTTTCCACAACATGCTCTTGAACGGCTGATCGTATCTCAGGTCAAACAATGACGACAAGCGATAACGCAAGATTTGCAGTATAATAAATTACATGGCTAGTTTGGACTGTCTGAAATGAATTGGTTTCATTGTTAGTGGTGGTGTCTTCTCTGTTTGTTGAGACGGACATGGCATTCTTGTAAAGAGCTGGTGTGCATTAGGATAGCTACATTTAGCTGTTCATGTACAGTATGAAGAGGGAATGTGGTGTGTTGGAGACCTGGGACTCAGGTTGTATATCTATATCTATATATATATATATATATATACCCTAACTCTAACCCTGCTGTGTTTATTGAGACGACCCATTTCACGATCAGAATAATTAGCTTTAGAGGAGCTTGCAAGCTGAAGCTGAAGGCTCTGGCTCCCATTCTACCTTTAGAGACTACAAGGAACCACAAGGAACCCCACATTCTAGGAGCTCAGTGTTCTGGTGGGGTAATAGGTTACTATGAGCTCTTCAAGATACGATGGTGCCTGACCATGAACAGCTTTGTAGGCGAGGAAGATTTTAAAGGGAACCAGTACAGAGAAGCTAAAATAGAAGAAATGTGAACCTGGTTCCTGCACATTTGCTGCAGCATTCTGGATCAACTGCAGAGTCTTAAGGGACTTATTTGGGGCAGCCTGATAATAATGCGTTGCAATAATCCAGCCTAGAAGTGACAAATGCATGGACTAGTTTTCATGGATCTGTTTGAGACAAGATGTGTCTGATTTTTGTGACTTCTTCAAGCTAACATCCTAACATACGTGTTACAATCCTAGTTTATTACATTTGCTAATTAGCACTAAATACAAAGGTACAGCTGAGGCTGATGGGAATAAACCAAACTGGTTTCTTCATATCTTTTTCTGGTGTTCCTGGTGCTTTTTTACACTCTTTGTGCTAAAGGGAACTGTGCCAAATAGACCCGGGTGGGCCTATTGTTTACCTCCATGAACAGCTGATTGTGCTTTCCAAACCAGCACTAAGCTCCAAATGCCAGATGAGTTGAAGAAGAGGCCTGTACAGCCTACAGAGTTAGGATAAAAGGAAGGGACAACACATGTATACACAAAATATTTCCCTCTCTGCCCCCAAAATGAATTAAAATCGAGTATATTCTGGACACTAGTGCCTTTGGGAGCTGATCTTCATTGAATGTTGGTGTGTAGGACATGAGACAGTGTAAGATTTAATAACTGTAGCTGGAGGTAAAAGTCAGTCAGTGGATGTATGAATGTATGTTCCCCTCTGCTGCTCCAGGGAAGAAAATGAAAAGGCTTTTAGTCAACGAGCAAATTATGGTTATTAAATACCCGAGAATGAATAAACCATTTAGAAGATAATGTGAGAAACTCATTAGCTGACTGTATCATACTCAGTGTATTAAGAATAGATACACACTTTTGTTTAGCAGGTTTCAAAGGTGTAATAAGGCTGCTAGTAGTAGTAGTAGTAGTAGTTGTAGTTTGAACATGCTCTTAAAATTTTGGCGATACTTAAGTGTATTTCATAATCTGAGCAGGAAGTCAGTACCAATTTGTATTTTGACAGTCAAATAGGTGTTTGCTTTTGGCCTGTGGCCCATTGTTAAGTGTCAGTAATTTAATTTGGGTGACTCCTTAGCCTTACAGAGCCACTAACATGACTTCTCTTAGTATTTTTTAGCAGTATCAACCTCAAAAACTCCAGTATTGTAAATTTAGAAAGGAGGAATTGCACACAGGGGTTAGCAAGAAGGTCGAACCTCGGCTGGGACCTTTCTGTGTGGTCCAAAGACATGCACCTAATAGGGTAATTGGTGACTCTAAATTGCCTGTAGGTGTGAATGGGAGTGTGAATGTTTAGAGACTATGTGCCCTGTGATGAACTGCCGATTTGTCCAGGGGACTCGTCCCAAGTCAGCAGGGATAGGCTCCAACCCCCGCAATCCTGATGAGGATAAGTAGTTACAGAAAATGGATGGAATTGCACCCATTTGATAAAACATATTAGAGTAACTATAATAAGACACAGGATGCATAATGAGCTGATTAAAAATCTTGGAGAAATAATAGGAGTGTCAGGCTAAAGCCAGATCCTGAGGTTACGTATTAATATGTGAAAACTGTATGTGTGTATGTAACGTCCTCTCTGTTGTTTCTCTCCATCTCTCTGTGTCTGCAGCTGAACTGGAGTTTGTTCAGATAATAATAATCCTGCTGGTGATGACTTTCATGATAGTCGTGATCATCTGCCTACTCAACCACTACCGGCTGCCAGCCCTGGCCTTCTTCAGCAGGCTCAGCCACACTCAGAGAGACCAGGCCACACAACTGGTAGGTGACACTATCAGAAATTGTTAGATTCTTGTCCTCTTTGTTAACAGTTAAATATTTAGACCTGTATATTAGCTAATTAGCTAATATATATATGAAGATTTAGTACTGTTTTGCTATAAATTCTGTAACAGTATCTAACTAAATGCTCTCTAAATGTTATTCCAATGTTGGTCATGTGAAATTACTGTATGTGTGTACAAAAATGAAACGCACCATACTGGATCATAACAAGAAAATCTGATAATACTGCCAACAGGCTTGAACATTCTTGGAAACACACGGCATTAAATCACAGGAATGTGATATTTTTGGTAGTTTATGGGGTGGGAGGTGAACACTGTCAAAAAAATGTGTGTGAATCAGAACATCTGAGGTAGAAAACACTGTTCAGAGTGATAAAACATCTGTTACTGTAACTAAAACAACTGAAATGAATGGCTGCTAAAAGTGGGAGGTTATGTTTGAATGCTTAATTGAGCAAATCAACAATCTAGCCCAACATCATACTGAGATTTTAAGACCAATTTCAGGGTTTAAAAAACTACATAAGGATATATGGACCACTGTTAGTTTTTGATACAGGCTTGATGAGGATCCCTTCAAAAGAAATGCGATAGATATCAAGTCATCACTGCTCTGCCTGCTCATGTTGAGTCTCTATAAATCATTTTATAAAGAGTACAGTCTGCACTTGATCTGTAAGGAAAGTGTCATGAGATAACGTCTTATGATTTGGTGCTATATAAATAAAACTGAATCGTAATGGAGTCACTGTTTCTACATTTGACAGCAAAATTGGCCAATAATATCGGCCTCGCAGATGTATCAGTTGGGCCCTAGTGAACATATTCTGATAATCAAAGAATTCTTAATAATAATAATGATTATTACACTTTATACGTATGTCTGTGTGCGTGGTAATGATAAAATAACAATATATATTACATCAGAGTTTAGTCTTTTTTTAGAATTGATTCATCTGTAGTGGCCGTTTATTTGAGTTTGTGTTGCAGTAAAGTAAATATATGCAATGACTCACCGTCCCTCTCTCTCTCTCTCTCTCTCTCTCTCTCTCTCTCTCTGTCTCTCTCTGTCTCAGGATGGCAGTGAGTGGTCAGACAGTGTGCTGACTCAGCAGAGAAATGGTGAGGTGAGTAATGCCGAGCTTCATGTCACCCATTTGTCTCAGAAAGCCTGAGCGAGGGAGACCTCTAGTGTAGATGAACAGCACCCACAGCCATCCATCCATTTTCTAGAGATTGATCAGTGTAACTTTCGGTGTTGAAACAGGGGTAGGAAAGTGAGATAACCGCCCGTCGTCCTACTAAGTATTTGGTAACACCTCTGTCCGGTGATTTAAAAGATTCCCTCTGTGTGTTTGTCTGTGTTCAGGTGATATGTGGCCATCTAAACAGCCTGCCGCCCTTCATACAGCAGCAGCGACTGTGTCGCTTCCAGCCCACCTACCCCTACATGCAGCAGGAGATCATCAACCTCCCCCCCATCATATGCCTGTCAGACGGGGAGGAGCTGCTGCCCTACAAGGGTCCCTGCAGCCTACAGCTCCGTCACCCGGACCAGCAGCTGGAGCTGATCCGAGCCGCCGTGCGCGCTCCACCGAACCGGACCGTCTTTGATGGTGACCTCATAGACATTTATATACATAGTAAGAGCGTGCAGGCTCCCAGCAGTAACTCTGGAACCAACAATGCCAACGCCAGGATGGAGGGTCCTCCGCCCTCCTACAGTGAAGTGATGGGGGACTACCCCGTCTCCACAGCCTCTTACAGCCAGTACAGCAATAATGCCTCGCCCGCAGACAACACGTCAGGACGTGAGAGTTCACAGACAGTATCTGACGCTGGCAGCAGTGAAAGCACAACAGCCTCCACTGACTCAAACAAGAAGAGCTGACAGACGAAAGAAACGAACTCAACAGTCCTTATTCTGCATATTTCTTTCACCTGAGGGAGGAGCAGTCTGTCTAACTTTGCTCTACTCCAAAACACGAAACTGTTTTTATGTAACATTAAAAGCTGCAAGATTTTTTTATTAGGTACTAAAAAATCTCTGCTTTGTTTGTCTATTTTTGTATGCGTTTCATTTCTGCATGCTCACATCGTGGACAGTCAAACTTTGTTGTCCAGTTTGAACCAGTTTCTGTTTTGATTTATCAGACCTATGTGCACAAATCCCTCTCAAATGCAGAAATGAGTGCCATGATTCATACTGTCACTGATCATGGGAGCGTACTGTAGTATGTAATGTAAGCAAATCTGAAGTTGCACTAACTTGTTATTGTTATTTTCTTGTCAAGGAGCTCCTAAGATTGTTTTTTTTTTTTTTGTTTTCTGTGACAGGGCTGTGCTCGAGTTTGAAGGATTGTTGGACTATGAGCCATTTCTTTCTGATTCTGATGAATATTGCTGAGAAAATGTGGTTTTTGTTTGGACAAACAAAACCGGATGAAAGATTTTTTTTCATGCTTTTGAGACCTGATGTTATAGATCTATGCTTGTTTGTATTTATTTATTTGATGCTGGCAGCTTGAGGAAATGTTTGGCAAAGCCTATAATAATTTGTTAATGTTTGTTTCAGTCACAGTTCAGGGAGTTTTACCGTAATCTCCCAGCGTAGCCTGACCTGGGACTTGATACTCCATGTGTCTTTTATCACTTACCTTGCTGCTGCTGCTGCTGCTGCTGTCCATTTAAGTACGTCACTTTTTTCCAATTTTGTGTGTTTAAATTGTTATTTAGGTAAAATATCAAAAGTAGATTTTTATTCTGTTTTTTCTCTGTTTTTTTTGCTCTTGTAATTTAAAGTTTACAATGTTTTCTGACGTGTTTTCAGGAGGGTTTGCATGTTACATGGATATGAGCTAACTCTGTGCCTGATGGTGACATTGCATTGGCCACAGGAAGCCACTTGCACTTAAAAAAAAAAAAAAAAGCCCCCCCACCTCTGTTGTGCCTCACTTCCAATGGTGCTTTTTCAGCAGTCTGACTCTTGAGTCTTGATCTGTACAGTACTGTATATAACTTAATATATTATGCACATGCCCTACCCACACAGTGGGCAGAAAAGAACCACAAGAGAACATTAATACTGTTATAATGTAAACATTAAAGCAAAGAGAATGCATCAGAAAGGTGAACGCCTGTCAGGATGTCTTGTGTCTTTTTTTTGGACTTCGCTATCATCTGTAGGGACGATCAGGGACTTTTTTAGCATGGTGGTGGTGCTCTTGGAGCACGAAGCTACGACCGCCTTGCTCAGGGAGTTGTTGAAGATGAGTATCTGACAGCTGCACACTGTTTTATCATACGTCCAGCTTATGAACCGTGCATAGAAGTCATTCAGTGTGCATGTAGCATGGTCTGTAGCATGTAGCCTGTGATTGACAGTGATGTTGTGCTACAGTTGTAGCATGTTGCAAAGACTGTGTTAAAAAACTCCACCTTCAACTCTTTTGATGAGATTTATCAGCAAATTAGCTCCACCTTGGCCACATGAATGAAATTAAATAATACTCACTGAAAACATTGAGACTGAATATGTCTATAAATGTACCGTAAAACTAAAACAATGAGCTGAAAGACACTAAAGTACTTTTATGGGTGGCAACCCCTTTCACAGTAGTCAAGTGAAACATTATTCATAAGAACATTTTGATAAGAGAGACATTAAGTAATGACAGAAGAGTCCTCTCAAAGCCCCACATCGCCCTCTAGTGACCAGTTAAAACATCTGCTGTGAAAAGAAAGTGGAAGTAAAAACTACTTTGACTAATAAGGATTTATTTGGCTGTCATCAGTTGAGATTTTGCCCATGCCTAAGTCAGATAAATCTCAATGAATATAGTATGAGATGCTATGCAGAGATCTTTGCAGAGATGGGGTTATATCGACTTTAAATTCGAGGTACAGACTTGTTAAGTTTAATTTTCTTCATCAGCTTCATCAACTTGGATCAGATCACGTAACTACACTTATTTACAAAAGTCATTTTTACAGGCAACTTACTGAACAACCATGAGGCCATGAACTTTTGGCGGCAGAGGTTTTTTTTTAAGTTACCGTAACTCTTAAACAGTTTGCGCAATCGAAAAAATCCAAGAGTTTCTGAAAGCAGACACTCTGCGCTTTTCAGTGACATTCAGGTCATTACGGTAATCCCAGGCACAGCATCATAGCAGCCCCGGGAAAGACGAAGGCTGTGGGAGGAAGGAGCGAGCGAGAGAGAGTGACAAGTGATATCTATCGGACTTTTCTTGTATTTTAGCGTGTTTTTCATTGTGTGTTGTATTCTTGTGTTCTTTGCTGTATTTTCGCCGTGTATTTTTTTTCCACATCGGACATGAGGAGGTCGTTCAGGAAGAAAACAGTGACCAGCATGTTCAGGGATGAAGATTCACCTGAATCCGAGTAAGTAGTAAAGATTGTTCAAGTTTGTTTACTGTTGCTGTTTCACTTTCTCTGCTTCTCTGTTTGCTTCTGTTTCTCTCATTGCTTCTTGTTCTTTCTCGGCTGCCTCACTAACACAACTTCATAGTAAGGGTTATCTTATATTAGTAGTCTTATGTCTTATGTTATAAGACTACTTCCTAGTGGCTCTTTCAAATGAATATTACCTGCTGGTTTCAAACAATGTCATGTGGAATATTACCTTATTATTATATTTATTTATTTTACTGAAGTGGTCTTGGTTTTATTGTTATTCTAGATATTGGTGTCATATTTTTTTTACTTTTTTTATTCTACTGCTTTTGTCAAGAATTTTCTTTGGGATGAATGTGATCTGATGTTTTATTCTTAGGATGTCTGCTGGAGAAGGGCCATTGACAGCACCAGAGGTTTGTGCCAGCCGTGGTCGAGGCCGGAGTCCTGTGCGTGGGCAAGGCGGCCGTGGAGCTGGTGGTGATGCCCATCGCAGCCGGTCACCACATGGTCCACTGGCTTGGAAAACAGAGGCAGAGCCGGATGATGCCGTCCCTCGTCCTCCAAGGTTCAGGCCCAAAAGGATTCCTGGTGTACAACCTCCTCTCAATGCTGCACAGTCACCGGGGGAAATATTCTCAAGTTTTTTTGATGACGAAGTCCTACAACTCTTGTGTGCAAACACAAACAAAAATGCAGCCAAGAATCAGCAAAAGGGCAAAAGATTTGCCTGGAGAGACATCACACCAGAGGAACTAAAAAAGTACCTGGGCTTATTGCTCTACATGGCAGTGTGCAATTTTCCCAAAATGACAGACTTCTGGAGGAAAAACACCATTTTCCATGTTGCTTTTCCTGCCACTGTAATGTCCAGAGATCGGTTTGTGGCCATCACTACCAACCTCCACATCAGTGATCCTGTGGAAGATGCAGCCAATGATGAAAAAAGGGGCACAGAGGAGTATGACACACTTCACTGGGTCAGACCTCTCCTTGACATACTGAGGAATCGCTGCATGAGCAACTACCACCCAAAACAGCATGTATCAGTTGACGAACGCATGGTTGCTACCAAAGCAAGACTGCCCATCAAACAGTACATGAAAGCCAAGCCCACCAAGTGGGGGCTGAAATTTTTTGTTTTGGCTGATGTGAATGGCTACACAGTTGACTTCAAACTTTATTCTGGAAAGTCAACAGCTTCATCAGGGAAGGGGCTGTCTTTTGATGTAGTTACATCACTGGTAAACAGAGACTATCTGGGTACGGGTTATATTGTCTATTGTGACAATTTCTACACCAGCCCTGCCCTCTTCCAACACCTCAAAGAGCAGGGATTTGGTGCATGTGGGACCTACAGGCAGGTCAGAGTGGGCGTTCCATCCACCCAGGAAAATGCTCTGCACAAAAAATCCCCGAGAGGCTCCATTCGGTGGATCAGGGATGGAGACCTTTTATTTGTGAAGTGGATGGACACTCGTGAAGTCTCCCTCTGTACCACCGTGCACCCTGTTTACAGCGGGGACACAGTGTTACGCTGGCGAAAAAATAAAGATGGCCATCTGGAGAGAGTCCCTTTCCCCAGACCGACAGCTGTGAGGGAGTACAATAAATACATGGGAGGAGTAGACACATCAGATCAGATGCTAGGAACAAATTCTGTCCATCGCAAAACCAGAAGATGGAACATGACAGTTTTCCAACATCTTATGGATATTGCGGTGACCAACAGCTTCATCCTCCACAAAGAGCTGTGCATCAGAAGGCAGCAGAAACACCAGACGCGCCAGGCATTCCAGGAGGAGCTTGCTGCACAGCTCCTTGGTGATCCCTTGGCTAGCAGCCCTGAGCCCCCAAGTCAAGGGCACTTCCCTGTCCCCACTTGTAGTGGTGAGGTGGAGAAGAGGCAGAGGGCCAGTATGGGGAGAAAGCAGTGCACTGTCTGCAAGAAGAGCACTCCATGGAAATGCCAGCAGTGTGATGTAGGCCTCTGCCTACAGCTGGACAGGAACTGCTTTTTGCATTTCCACCAGGGCTAAAAACGCCTGGACTGACTTGAAAAAAAGAGGCCTAAAACAAATAACTACTGGGCCAATGTTTCCATGCTTGTTGTTTTTTTGTGTTTACAGTTCATAGTTCATATTGCACATTCAAATTATTTTATCCATGTATATTCTGAGTGCCTTATTCAGTAAAAACCTCTGAAAATTCAATTCCGTTTTTTGTGTTTTTCTGTTATCGCATCCTGTTTTAACACTTATATGATACAGTAAAGCAAAACAACTGCCAGATGTTGAAAGAAGAAGTAGTCCTGAAAAAAAGGACAAAAGCACATACTCATAGTAGGTTGTATGACACTTTTACAGCTAAAAAAACAAAATAATTCCAGGTGGAATGTTTAATATTATAGGGGTTAAAGGGTTAAAACATCTGCTGTGAAAAGAAAGTGGAAGTAGATAGACAGAAGCATGTCTGCTTCTCCAAACTGGCCGGCACACTGACTTCCACCTACTATTAATATACTAGTATATATATAATATACTTAATATTGATAAGTACCTCATAAAACCCAACTTCAAACTGCTCAAACTGTCACTTTGAAAATTATTACAGTAGGCTAGTAGAAAGAAACTGGTAAAGACTGTCCAGTCTGAGGTGATACCACCAGTACTATGCTGTTGCCCTTCTGCGCCTCTTCTCAAACTGTTTTAGACATTCAGTGTCTTGCAGCAGCAAACTGGCAGAATTAAATGAGAAACTACTTTGACTAATAAGGATTTATTTGGCTATCATCAGTTGAGATTTTGCCCGTGCCTAAGTCAGATAAATCTCAGTGAATATAGGATGAGATGCTATGAAGAGATCTTTGCAGAGATGGGGTTATATCGACTTTAAATTCAAGGTACAGACTTGTTAAGTTTAATTTTCTTCATCAGCTTCATCAACTTGGATCAGATCACGTAACTACACTTATTTACAAAAGTCATTTTTACAGGCAACTTACTGAACAACCATGAGGCCATGAACTTTTTTCAACCTCTGAAGGGGGCGTGGCAGAAGAAGTTTGAGAAGCACCGCTTCAGCTAAGGCTGGTGGGAATGTCAAATGTCAGAGATATTTAGTCATAAACTCAAGTATGAGACAAACTGATGATACTGCAAGATGAAAAGACAATCAGAGGATCATCAAAGACGACAGGATTCATCATCTGTACGCTTTCAGGTAAATCTATCCAATTGTTGTCAAGCCTGAATTGTCAACCTCTGGTGGCGCTCAGGGTCACCAAAGTCAGTCAGGTTCCTCCTCAGATCTACAAACAAACACTGTTATTCTCAGAGAGATGCTGCTAAACAGATAAAAGCAACAACTTGTCGTGCAAGCGTGCATCTGTTTTTTTGTCTCAAAGTGGGTGTCAAGACTGCGAATGCCACTGTGTCGAAACATTTCCTGCTATACTGCTGCAGTCTTCCTCCCCTCCTCTCTAGGGAGATTCACACAAACAAGCGGATGCTTATATACCCACACACACACACATAGACACACACAGTTAAGGTGTCTAATCTCAGTAGCCAAGTGGTAACCAGTGGCAACACAGGTTTAGACCATAATGTGGATGAGCTTTCTGGTAATCCTGAACAAGCCCCTCTGGCACTTTGTGAAGAATCAGAATAATCTTTCCAAAAACCTCTTCTCATAGCTCGTACAGCAGCTCCAACGGATCCGCATGGTGAGGACCTGACGTGAGATCTAGAAGGTGCATGCCAGCAGAAAATGTCTGTCCTGTGTAACTGCGATGGAGGATATAATTTGGACTACACCCAGTAAATCAGAAAATGTTGCACACATTCTGCGGACATCCTAACATCCAGTAAGAAATACCCCTTATATATATTATATACATATAATACTTTCTGATGCTTGTGTATGAGTTTGTGTCATAGTTACAGCACCTTACACACACATCACACTCTCAAACATAAATCTAATATGTGTGCTTATAAACTATCAAATTTTGTAAAATGGTTTCATATTAGGATGTTGCAAAGAGCAAATAATAGTCTATAGCAAGCATTCACAGACAGCTGAACACTGTGTGTGTGCATGTGTGTGTGTGAGGGGGCGGTGATGATTCAGAAGTCAGATTTCTCACAGGAACAGCCACTTCACTAGAAGCAGAAGCACATTGCAGTTGGCCGGTGAGGAAAGAATTTTTTCCTTTTTTTTTTTTTTAGTTTTTTTAGTTTGGTTTCTCTTCGGTTAGAGATCAGAGGCATCCACAGAGCGCACACAAACGTTAATATTTTGGATGTTTTATCTTGCTGCTGCTGCTGACTGCTGACTGCTGTTTGAATCTGTCATTGTGAGAGAATACAGCTGTGACAATGTCCAGAGTTGCCAATCTGTCGAAGCTGCGGCAAGAGAGGATGAGGGAGATCAACCTGCGGGTGAGTTGGCACTGTGTTCATGATTGAGAGTTAAAGACAATAGCGTCACGCTCTTCAGGTTCTGTCTACCACTCAGGCTTTTAATAGGATGTCACTACTGTTACAGAAAAGTAGATAAGTATTCAGCCGTACTAGATATGTTTTTTTGATTTGTATCTCTGTATTTCTGTCACTTCCCCCTCTTCTTCCTATATGAAGTCACTCCCTGTTTTTGCTCTCTCACCCATAACACATTTCCTCTTTACTAACACAGGCCTCTCAGGGCACACAAGCCCTGATACAACATCACATCTCTTTTTTTCTTAACAGGATATGCCTGTATGTATCTGTGAATGTAGGTGGTGGTGGTGGTGTATGTATGATTGCTTGTACACAGTGTGATTGCTGGATACTGGATATTTGACTATAGCAACTGTTGCCATAGAAATGGCAGTGTGTGTGTGTGTGTGTGTGTGTGTGTGTGTGTGTGTGAGTGATATTAGAATGTTGTAGGCCTGAAAAAAAATGTGTGTATAAATAGATTTATAAAAAAGCACTCAGGCCTGGACTTATTAAGGATTTTGCACCAGGCGTAGATCTGAAGCATTTTCATTTGCAAGGTGCGTATAAGAGAGAGTCACACACAAAAAAAGGTGGAGGCAAGTTAACACAGGTTTATTATGTAATGTGCTGGATTCACTAAGGTCACACAATTAGCACTTCTTGTAAGCCATCAGCTGCACACCATCTCATCTACACGCTGACCTCTCTCTCCCACTCTTCTGGAGTTGCTTTCACTGGCTCCTATTGTGTTAATAATACATTCATATATGTATATATGTATATATCTTGTGGGGGTGGGGGTTGTCAGTGTATTTGGTGGTAGAATAGGGGTCCCTCAAGGCCAAAGGTTGGGAACTGATGTTTTAAGGCAAGCACAAATGTTTAGATCAATGTTTTAAATAGAAATAGTTTCAATATTTTCAATAGAACATCTTTAAAACCTTTAGTTTTTCAACCTTAATGTAGATTTGCATTAAAATCCACACAATGATAGACATTAATGTAGCTTTTAGAGTATGTCTAATTTCTGTTTTGGAAGTATTATGACATATTACACAATGCTGACTTGTGCAAAGCTCTCTTGACCGCTGCGTTATAGTCATTTTAAGTGCGTTGCTGTAGTTATCATGCTGATTGTGTCAATTAGATTTCATACAGTTACACAATGTGTTGAAGAGTCATGAATGTTTATGTGAAATAGGCCATTTATGTATTAATATGAAAGTAGATTTGGTATTTCCTGGTCTGTAACACAGACACACATCAAGTGATTAAGTTATTCATGTGGCCCCTTTGTCATATTTCCTTATTTCCTACATCCTGTGTGCGTGTGTGTGTGTGTGTTTGCATTCATTCTTGAGTTTTATTTATCTCAGTGTCAGAGAAATATCTGCGGCATTGTCAGTAATATGTCGGTCAGCAAGGCTAAACTTAAATCACCCAGGGTGCTCTGATGCCCGTTAGGAATCAATCTGGGTTACTGGACCATTTCCATCCTCACAGCCGCATACAGCTGTCTTCAAAGTGGAACACCTAACACACGAATGAGAAATGCACACGTACAGCACACAACTGTGTGAAATAACAACGATGATACACGAGCAGAACAATTAATTTAGTGTCATGTCATAGTCATAGTGAAAGGGGGAATATAAAAGTGATGCACTTTCGATATGATGACTGAGGGGCTCAAAATGGAGAAGTTATCCCAGGCTTCGTGTTTGGTTCTTGGGGACGTCAGCAGTGCAGAGGCTGCAAAAGGGAGCATGCCGATGGAAAGGGTCAGGAAGGAAGTAGGGAGGTAGGAGGGGGCAGAGACATTCATATGCCATGAAAAGGACTTTGAACTGAATCCTTTGCGTAAAGAAAGCCATGGAGGTTTTTAGGACAGTAGGGATGTGGTCTTGTATGTAAGTTCGGAGTCAAGAGGCATATTTCTGGATGTACTGAAATGTCCATCATATCTGGACTCGATAAAACAATTGATCAGAGTTTCGGCAGCTGAGATGAGTGGATAAGTAGAGATAGACAGTATTTACAAATGTACATATTGAACTTTTTTGGACGTTTATTCTATGCAGATGATGATGATGTTTCTGTCAAAGATTACTCTAAGGTTACCAAAGGACAGGGAGCAGACAGGGGCTGTCTATTCTGTGCTTTGTTTGTGCTTTGTTGTCTGTATGTGCAATTGTTGCGTAATATTTGGTATTTTTTGCAATTTAGCCCCACCTCAGTTTCAGAGAACAACACCACTGTTGTAAATAAGAACATCTGTATTGTGTATACTCTGACTACATTACTTACGATCAAAAATTAGTGAGTCAACTACTTTGCTAACAGCCAAACATCAAACAGGTGCAAGCAAGATGTAGCAGCCAGCTCAGCGTCTGTCTTTCAGCCTTTTA
Source organism: Argyrosomus regius (assembly GCA_946959425.1). NCBI lineage: Eukaryota > Metazoa > Chordata > Actinopteri > Sciaenidae > Argyrosomus > Argyrosomus regius. The sequence continues at coordinate 6,228,253 of OX336899.1, read as the reverse complement.
TTTCAAGAAGCTCTCGCCAACGACTAAAAGTCAGTCTGAGTTATTTTTGTCTGGTGGCTTCTTGCTCGGTCAGTCTCTACTTTTTTCTCTTTAGCTTCCTAATGTCCTTTTGGGGTCTCTGCCATGTCTGCAGAGGCAGGTGAGCTGAGTTATATATTTTCTCTATCACACAGCTCCGGTTCTGGCACGACACTGGCATCAGGCTGTTATTTTTTAGGTAGAAAGGTTACATGTTGCTTTAAAATTCAGTTAAAGTTCAGATCATTTGAGAAGACGTTACATAATTTTTTTATCATGAGTTATCGAGAATGTCTGGGTTAAAGCCAAGTTTTAACTGTAAGGTTGGGTGGATGGTGGACAGAATTAGTGCCTGTATTTATCAAGTGTTTCAGAGTACGAACTCAGCCCAAATAACTGACACAGTGGAGGGGACATCTACCAGTGAAGCATATCATTCATCTAGACATGTGGCAGGATGTGTTTTTATGTATTATAGCTGTGTGCTGCTTTTATATTGTTTTGTGCGGCTCTGTGTAGTCATCATGTGTGGAGTCAGTTGGATTAGATCAGTACAGAGCTATGCAGTGTTAGCGACCACACGATAGGTCCAAATTTCTCACAAAGTGATTATAAGTCACATCTATAATGTTTTATAACTGTTGTTAACTTGTTTATAGCATTATAGGTGTTTTTGAGTGTAGTCATTCTCTATGAATGCCCACTAAAGATGCAAATGTGACAAAGTGCAATAGAAACAGATTCAGCAAATGAATCATGATGTACATGAAGGATGAACGTCATCATCATATTTTTGCATAATATAATCTTTACCTTACTTGCCTTATTTTACATAAAACCTACAAATAGAACCATAGAAACAACACTGCATTTTAAATATTTTACATGTCAAATATCAGGAAACTACAACACGTCATAATTTCCACAGCGTCGTAGTTTTCATTGTCGTAAAGCAGCGACGTCACATTTTCTCCCAGGAGTAGTCCTTCTGCTTCTGCTGAAAGTAAGTGGGGGAGGCTGGAGGTAGGAGTATTTATAGTGCTAGGATCTCAGAGCCAGAGTGATTCTGCAGCACTTCATATGATACAGAGCTCAGAGAGGAGAGAGATGAGTCTATTCACAAGTGGTCCAAAACTTCCTTTACGAAGACGTGGATTGAAAGACCACCTTGAATTGAGTGAGGGGAAATTGAGGGGAATGTTGAAAGGGGTAGAGGTGGAGGTGGAGGTGAGGAGTAGCCATATTTGTTTAGTTTCTGGTGTTTGTTGTAGTGAGAAGGGCTGGGATTATTAGAGCCAGGCTGTATGAGATAAGAGTTGTCCCAGGACAATCAGAATTGGATACAATGAATGAGGCCAATGCAGATCGTTCCTTTACTTTATTGAGTTTTGTCCACATCAGTTTTGCAAAGCTGCTCTCCTTTACAACAGCTATAAGGACTATATGTGTGGGACCTGCAGTAATGTTGGTCATATTAATGGACACTGAACAGTACACCACCCCATTGTAATGTACCATTTTATTCACTTGTTTCCTTATTTTATTCTGTAATATTTCATTTTATTCACTCATGCACTAATATGCCCTTTCACACTAGCAGCTAGTTTTTGATCGTGTAAATTTGTGGTGCCTGTGAATAAAGTTCACACGGGAAAACTCGGGACTCTAAGTGACGCAGGAAGAAAGTGAATGTCGTGCAGAAGGTGTTAACAGTGTGCAGCATGTTGTCAAGTCGTGCTAATGTGCCTGTGTGTATGTACAGAGAAACAATCCAAAGTAAAAGTTTTTATTTTGAATTTATGCACGCCTGGAAGTCCCTTTTCTGGTGTCCATGTGTGCGACATATGCACTTGTTGCTGTGTCCATGTAGCCAGTTTTATTTATTGTCAGCCAGTTTTGTTTAATTATGAGATATTTGTGCTCTTTTCTGATTAATTCTACAAAGGACACAGAGGAAGGCAGTTGTATATTTAAAATTTTGTGAGCTGCAAAGTGCAGTAGGCTTCAGAAGAAGCAACAGATGCATGCATGTTGCTGCTTCTGTAAGGTGGACGTTGGTGCCAGCGGCACCCCACTGCTATCTGGCCACTGTAATATCGGCTGTTAAACTGCTTGTTTGTTGATTTGTTTTTAATCCAGAGATGAAGGCAGGGAGAGGCTCAAAAACAGAGAATCAAACTGTGATGAAATATTTCTCTTCACGGTAGATATTTGACAACTTTTGAAGCAATTTCTGAGTTACTGCAGTAAACGCAGGGAACACTACAACTACTGAATGTGTGGGTGAAAATCAACTTCAATTAATATTCCTTCTACAACTACTACTACTATCACTATAGCTACTCTAAATACAACACTACTACCACCACAGCTATTGCTATCACTTAGTCGAATAACTTTCTTAATTTCTAAACTATTTACTTTTTCTCCATATTAATGTCATCAAAAATTAGAGGCCATCCATAGTTAAGATGTGGAAATGTTTCCTGTCTATTCTGACTTCTGCTTTTACAATCGTGTTCATGTGATCGCCATAAGAGCTTCTTCTTTTCCGAGTAGCAGCGTTCAGTAAAGAAGAAAAACACCACAAATAGATGACACAAATGAGCACGCAGGAAAAATACAGTGAGGTGGCTTCACACTTACCTCATTTTAGAGAGTCCACACGGCTCATAGAGCGGCAACTGCTGAGGTTGAAGCCAATGTGTAAGTACCTTAAAGCTCAATATCACTGATCACACTTACTTGATGCTGGCTCCAAAAAAGATTTCTCTTGAAATACTAAGTCATTGTGGTCTCAGTCATGTGTGGTGGTGGTGGTGCTCATTTTGGAAGTTATTGTTCAGTTAAAAAGATTTTCTCACCTGTTGCTCTCCTCGGCTTTTTGACTCACACTGAGTCTGACTTTTGGAGATTCTGTTTATAGACTTGACAAAGCATGTAACGTCACGCTGTCGTCTGTATCTATATCCATTTATGTCACACAAAAAAAAGTTAGAAAATGTTTAATCTACTTCAATATCTGCAATAAAATGTTTTATTTTAGGGTTGAGCAAGTACTTAGATGAGTATCTGATAGTATACTCTTTACGAGTGTCATCAGAGTAAGATGTTTCAATATCCGTTTTATAATAAACTTATCCTGTAAATAGTTCTACTCGTGATCAAAAACATTGCTCCGAAGTTCAAGGCAGTTTTGTAGTTTTCTAATAAAAATTGTTTACATTGTGTAAACTGTATCATGAAAAGTTCAGTTCCTGTTCACACGGAACAAAGCAAAAGAACAATTGTGAGGAGAAAGGGGGTTTTACATTGTATATGTATTCAGGCAGCCTACACACTTTTTCTACAGACGTGCAGTTCTGCCGTTGTTGTGGTTCAGGAGTTACACTAACAAGACCTACAAAGGATGATGTCACGCAAAATTCAGGTAAGTTTCAATGTTGCTTAAAGCTTTTTTGCTGTATGTAATATTGGCGATTTAGTGCCCCCAGTTTCAGAGTGCAGTACAGCTAAACATCAAGCAACATAGCAGCCAGCTAATCTTACTCACTAGTCCAACAGCAGTCAGCCCAGCTCGGCGTCTGTCTTTCAGCCTTTTATTTCACCAAGCTCTCGCCAACGACTAAAAGTCAGTCCCAGATTTACTCTTATCTGGTGGCTTCTTGCTCGGTCACTCTCTCCTTTTCTTTTCTTAGCTTCCTCTGTCAACGTCCTCTTTGGTCTTTCCACCTCTGACATTATGTCCATAGAGGCTGCTGAGCCCGGTCACATTGCACGCTTGCCCAGCTCCGGTTCTGGCACAACACCGCCCCACCGTCAACATCCCCCCCCCGTGCCCAGGCTCTAAAAAACTAACAGTCCTCCGGTGCTTTGGGCTCACACTCCAGTCATCCCAGCTAACAAACTAAGCTAACATTAGCTAACAGCAGCTACAGTTGACAGCAGATTACTTCACTGTCCATCAGGAAACTCTGTAAATCACAGAGTTGATGCAGACCAGCTGGAGGACATAAAATATGATCCAGTTTCACAAAATCAGTGAAATAGTTGATAGCCTGTACGTACTTTAGGTAAGGGGCTGCTTGGTGTTGTGTTTCAGAGATACAGCATGTCTCTGCATATCGGCATGTATTGATTAGGTAGTTGATGTATTCCAGTTTACTGAGTAGATACTGTGTCTTGATTCAGTGATTCAGTGGCGTTCTGCAGGAATACTGTTACATTAAGGTATCACGACTAGACAAGATATTATAGGTTGTTTGCAGTGATATCAATTTGTTGTCTACCTTTAGAGACTAAAACAAATATATATATATTATTAAAAGTTGTTTATACACACGGTCAGCCTTTTTACATTTGCACAAAATCACATTACACCCTGCTCTACACTACTCACCTGGAATATATGTTGTATACTTTTTAGATGCCAACTCACCCACTTGCAAATGTCCGCTCTTCATGCCAAACCCATAATATCTACTAAACCCATCTACTATCACCAGTTCACCACGTCACACAGAAACAAACAAATTAATAAATACAACAAAGACACTCTCAAAATAACAAATACAGACACAACTAACTTCTGGATTGCATGATGAAAAATGCACATTACTAGCCTCATACCACTCACCAAAGGACGATCATCAACACTAAATCATAATCAGGTTTTGCTAATTATCATTCACTTTGCATTGCCTGCAATGACTGTCCAAACACCTAATAAAAAGACACTTACTATTCTATAGAAATCTAGATAGTAGTTTGGATGAATGAATGTGTTCTGGGTTTGAACCTGAATGAGTTGGGATGGTTTGCATGTTCTCCTGGTGTCTGTGTGGATTCCTCTCACAGTCCAAAGATGGTCACGATTAACCAATTAACCTCCATGAATGTGAGCATGAATGCTTGTTTGTCTCATGTGTCACTTGTCTGGGGCGTACCCCGTCTCTCACCCAACGTCGGCTGGGATCGGCAGTTACTGAAAATGGGTGGATGGTGAGAGAGAAATGAGTCACTTGCTTTCTTTCTTGCTTATTTCTAGTTCTTACTCATTGCTGCAGCTACCTGTTCTCTCCACGGCAGAGCACCAAGATGAAAAGATGAAATGCAAAATGCCGTTTATTGGGCAAAGGCTAACAGTGGTGGCTTTTAAGAGAGTGCAGACAAGAAGACTAACAATGCTTTTTGTGCCCAACTGCACTTACACACAGCTTTTGTCTCTGACCTTTCAGCTCCGCCTGTGTGCATGATGTGCTCACCTGTGACTATCTGTAACTGTGCTTAACATCCCTCCAGTGTTTGTCAACTCTTCCCCACTTATCAAATGATATTACAACCACATTGCTGTAATTTGTCCTCACCCCACAGGTCGTTTGACATGGCTACAACGTCTTTAGACTCAAGTAATAACTTTTTTTCTCCTTATTATTTTTTTTTTTATGTAGTCATGATCATTTTATATTCAGGCCTGGTTCTTTGAGGGTGCAAAAGCATGCATCACACCATCAATTTAACACCTTTTAAATAATAAATGCAAAGCACAAGGTGGTAAGTCTTACAGGAGCATGGACCATGTGGGTGTCTTCATGCACATCTTTTATGTATGTGCAGCAGCACAACATGCAAACGCGCTCTAAGCCAGTCACATCACTGGTAACATTTACCCTAATATCAAGTAGAATGAATACTGAGCTATAGAAACCGATTTAGTTTCTGATTTATATTTAGTTTTGACATATTTATTTATCAGAACGCAGAAAATTGTGTCATTATTTTCTTGTTTTTTAAGGATCCCCATGTGCCGAACCCTTGTGCCCCCTCAAACTTTTGGCTTGCATCTTTCTTCTTCTTCGACTTCATCTGATGAACTCTGTGACATTTGCAGACACACAGGAAGTATTTTTCATGTTTTGTCTCGCTTTGTTTCTTGTTTGTTTCTCTTCCAGAATAAAGAGAGAGAGCGAATGAGGGAGCGAGAGAAGGCGGCGAGGGAGAGGGAGGCACGTTACAGCAACGGTCACCTCTTCACCTCGTTGACAGTGTCGGGAACGACACTCTGTACAGCATGCAACAAGAGTATTACTGCCAAGGAGGCACTCAGCTGCCCCAGTAAGTAACACAGTTACTGCCCTTCTGCATCTTCATGTACAGGAATGGTTTTTAAACTTTTTCTCTCCTGCCTCCCCTTCAGAGGCTCAAAAAAGTTAATGCCCCCTGAAACCACATCAATCAGTTGAAGCTGAAAGTTGAATGTTGGTGAAATAAAGGTCACCACGATAGCATCAGCCAACTCTTGTTTGTTTATTTTCCTACATAATTCATATTCATTCAACTTGGCTCACTCCATATTTTTCCCCCCAGCAGTGGCTCTATGCCCTGAAACACAGTGAGAGGTAGAGGTGGAGTAGCAAAAGATAAAACAAAGAGTACTCAGGTAGAAGTAAAAGTTCAGTCAGTGCTCCGTAGGCTCTCTGAAAATGGCCAGATGTGCTGTGTGTTGCGTAAAGAGATCAAGACTTGACATCTTTGTGTTCTTTACGTTTGCTTTTACGTTTTATGTCGTTATTTTTTCCAGCATGCAATGTCACTATCCACAACCGCTGTCGAGACACTTTGCCAAACTGCAGCAAAATGAAACAGAGGGTAAGACAGCAACACCACAAACCATCACAACTGTAATCACTGAAAGATGTTATTGTTCAGGGTTTGTTCTCTACATATATCGAGGGAGCTTGAATCAGTTTTGTTTCAGAATCTTTTGTTTCAGAAGCTACTAGCCGTCATGACATTTTTTGACACTATACCTTTAGACTGGGTGATTTTCGACAGTTTGAAACAAAGGTTGAATACCGTGAAAGAAACGTGGCAAAATCTTTGATCCTCAATCAAAAAGAGACGTTCGCTGAAGGCCGATTTGAAGCTGACATAGTCAGACATTTAGGGCCAAATTCCCACAATGTGACAGCTGCTACGACTCACAACAAACCAACAGGAGGTTGTTGTCAGTGGGTATATCAGTTTGGGAGCTTGTGTGTTGTTGCCTCTTTTTGTGTTTTTGTATAGTATTGTACAGTATTAAGGTGATATTCGGAGATACAACAAAATTATAGGAATGTATCTTTGAAGACATAAAACATGCTGATAGTTCAAGTACTTTGGAAAATGATTTGCCCTGATTTTTAAAAGTAGAATGTTGTTGTGCATGATACATGCTGATTTGTGTCCTTTATTAAACCCAGCAACAGAAGACGGCCCTAATGCGGAATAACTCATCTTTGCAGAACGTCACGCTGCGCACAAAAAGTGAGAACTTTTCTAACACAATGTTGAATTGTTTGAATTGTCATTCATATTTTTTCAGTTCTTTTTCCCTCCTACTCCTCTATTTGTTTCATCTTCCTCCTAAACATGCTATGATGTTAAACATCCCTTGTCACTCTCCTTGTTCTACTGTCCTCAACCTGCATTTCTTTATCCCATAGCTCCAGGAATGCGCGAGCGTCCGACTTCAGCCATCTATCCCTCCGATAGTTTCCGACAGTCCCTGCTAGGATCCCGCCGTGGTCGCTCCGGCCTTTCCTTGTCCAAGAGTGTCTCCACTAACAACATTGCAGGGTGAGCCTCACTTTCATTGGCCAGCAGCTACAATACAATGTAGGAAATTGACAATCATGACACCCATCAGATCGGTATTTTTAAAACCAGTTAAACATCCTGTTAAAATACATACAGGACTGAAAATTGTACCTTATATATATTGCATAAATTTCCTAATATACAAGGTCCAGGGAGCTGAAACCTTAGGCCTTATCCTCCCTTGTAATTCATGCTACATGTGCTGAGGTGGAGCAGGATTACTGACAGCAGGCTCTTCTGGACCAATTCCTACCTGCAATGTTTCTCGCTGAGCTTATGTACTTTACTTTTACTGTAGGGCCAATTGTTAATACATATTAATAACAATGGGTGTGTGTGTTTCTGTGTGTTGTAGGAACCTAAATGACGACTCTCCTCTGGGGCTGCGCAGGATCTTGTCCCAGTCCACAGACTCCCTCAGCTTCAGGGCCAGAGCTATGTCAGTGGAGTCTCTCAACGATGACGGTACCAGAACATTCAAACTATACATTACAGTCAAATGGCTGGGAACTCAGGACACATTCATTGTAATGTTAGCCACGGCTGACAGTACTGCCTTTTGGATGTTGTAGCAAGCCCATTCATTGTCATCAACCATGTCATACTAGCTTATCAGGATGCTCCAAAGTTAGACTAAAATTGGCGATGTAACATTTGACCTCGCACCTCTGTAGCCACACTTGAGTCTCCCCTTAATTAGCCATAGCCAGCCCAGATTAGCCATTTAATGCTAATGCCATGCAGCTTTGGGCAAGAACTATGTAGTTTGTTTGACATTTTTACAACCAACTATCTTGACAAAGGTAGAGTCACACCTTGCTGACCTTGGTCTGTGATCTTTTATGCTGATGATTGTCTCTTGTTTAGGAGACATCTACTATACTTCAGTGCTGGAGGAGATGGAGTACGAGGGCCAGGACTTTAAGGCTGACTCGTGGAGCATGGCCGTGGACAGCGGTTACTTGCAAGCACACCGCAAAAATGTCATCAAGAGGCAGGATGTCATCTATGGTGAGAAAAACATCATCCATTTTGCAGCAGTAGTTTATTAGTATATATGATGTAAGAAGTGCAGTTCCTTATGGTATGCGCTTATGACTGCTACAGTCTGCTACATGGTTTTGATGTGTGATGTCGGTATGTGTCCTTCGCAGAGCTGATTCAGACAGAGCTGCACCACATGCGAACGCTGCACATCATGGAAAGGGTGTTCAGACAGGGCATGCTGGAGGAGCTTCAGCTGGATCCCAGCACCGTGCATGCCCTGTTCCCCTGCCTGGACCAGCTGATCAGGATACATTCCCATTTCCTGGCACAACTTCTCCTGCGGCGCAACAACAGCCTGCAGTCTGGATCCAGCCGCAACTTCACCATTCACCAGCTGGGAGACATACTACTAGAGCAGGTGACTGCACTGTATATATAAACTATAAGAATACCCCAATCAGACGACTAGAGTTAGTTATTTAACCAGAGGTTAATTTATGATTGTACACACCATGAAATGTGATTTCCAAACAAATATTTGATACCCCATCTCTAGATAAAAGATACTAGGTCTGAACAATGCATCTCAACTTGTGTCTATGTGTTCTTCTATCAGTTCTCAGGCCAGTGTGCAGATGACATGAGGAAGACCTACGCTGAGTTCTGTAGTCGCCACTTGAAAGCCGTCAAATTGTACAAAGAGCTGCTGGCCAGAGACAAGAGGTTCCAGTGCTTCATACGGGTGAGACAGTGGTGCAATGGTTTCTTTTAAGACTCTCGCCTCACAGCAAGAAGGTTCCTACTTCGAATCCTAAGCTGGTTAGGGCCTTTTCTGTGTAGAGTTTGCATGTTCTCCCTGTTCTCCAGGTACTCTGGCTTCCACAGTCCAAAAAATGCAGTTAATAGCTTAATTGGTGACTATAAATTGCCCATTTTCTTCGATATTCAGTCATGTTTGAAATAAATGTGTTATTGCTTGTCTTATACTTCTCTCCTCTGTCTGTTGAGAGACTTCAGACTTTTCTCACAGTCTCCTTTACTTGAGTAGAGTAGTAAACACCTCTCTTTCTGCCACACAATAACTGGATATCCTACTCCAGGGGAGCTTTGTACTCCAGGAAGCCTTAATTTAGGAAATGATGCAGTGTAATGGTGTCTCCTTTTCCTGGTGTATGTATGTGTCTGCCTGTTGGGCTGGGATTGAAGCTAGAAGAGAGGCTGGACTGGGGAAGTGAAGCCCTTGGTCAAAGTGTCAAGGGTCAGAATGGCTCATAACCCTAATAACATTGACACAGGAAGGCTAAGGTGGGGATAACCCCTGGATCTCAAGCAATGTGGGAGGCATTTGTACACTGGAACACCTGGAAATGGAGTTAGTCTGGGGAAAAAAAGCCTGTTTGAGGCTGGATATTGATGGTGTGATTATTTTACCATATGATAATTGATGTGCCAGGAAACAGCACATATAATGGAGGAGGCAGGCCAGACCTCTGCAGGCTTCAGCTGGTGTTTTCTGTCCAGAGAGGTTAGACTGGTTGCTGGTTCATGATGTGTTGTGACAAGATTAATCCTCCCCAAACATCTGAGCCACCCACCTCTACCACAAACTGGCAATCCAGGTCAGGAAAGGTCAGGAGGGGTACCGTGTTGAAGTGATGCTTGCCTGCTCCGCCTGCAGGTATTCACTGTGGGGCACAATGAAACCCAGGAACAACAAGTGGACACTGGAGTTTGAGCAACCTGCCTCATATGCTGCATGTGTTGAATATCATCCATTAAATATTATGGTGGAGTGCGGAGGATGAGTTGAGGAGTCTAACAGCCTGAGGAAAGAAACTCTGGTAGTCTGGTAGTGAAGCAGTGGATACTTCTGTATCGCTTGGCAGACAGCAGCAGGGTATACAGGTTATTGCTGGGGTGGGTATTGTTTTTTAATATCCTTTGGGCTCTGCACAGGCAGCTCACCACACCAGTGTCATTCATGCAAGGTAGATGGGTACCAGCGATATGGCAGAGCAATTTATAGTATATCCAGTGATGATAAGCATGAGCATTTTACTGACTTTCAGCGCCTACGATCTGGAGTTTGATGACGTAGTTGACCACTTGTCTTCCTCCCTGGGGTAGATGCAACAGTCTGCCTCTTGATCCGGGGTTGCGTGGTCGAAAAAAGAGGTCAACAGAGGAGCAGGCAGTGAGCTGCTTTTCTCACTCAGTGGCAGCCTAATTTCTTATCAGGGAGGAAAAAGTAGGCCATGTGGGAGTGTTTTGGAAAAACGAGGAGGATGCATGCAGTTTGAAAAATTAATGAGCAGTGGGTGAGGAAGGGTCAGCACAAACTTGAGTCTCCAAAGCAGTAATCAGGGATACTGCAGGACAGGAAGAGAGTAGCACTCTCTGAAAATAACAGGAAGAATTAGCCGCTGGCAAAGTGAAAACAGGAAAAAAATATGACGTTTTTGAGGACTGGTAGTAGTCGTGCCACCATGCACAAAAAGCCACACACATAGGAACCGAACAGGCTAAACTGAAAACATCTTCATTGTTATTGTGCCTCTGTTTTTTCCTGTTCATCTGTCTTTTTTCATTCCATTAAAGGTGAAAGATTTGGCAAAGATATGACAGGATGCCAGGAAAATCTTCTCAGTTTGTGTCTGTCTCTGTCTCCGACCAGCGGGTGAGCAGAGGACCCTTGCTACGTTGCCATGGTGTTCAAGAGTGCATCTTACTGGTGACTCAGCGGATCTCCAAGTATCCTGTCCTTATCCAGCGCATTCTGGACAACACCATCGGTGAATCATCCCAGTCACAATGGCTTTATTATCAGTGCACTTCTTTTTACATTACAACCATAGGATTTTACTGCAAAATGAAACATCCAGATCTGCTTTAACACAACAAAGTAAAACCAGGAAACAATGTGCCAGTGCACAGAAAACATAACAGGATATCCATCTTGCATCTTGCAATCTTGCATGTGCTTTTGGCAGCACTTTTGCATCCATATCTTGGCACTTGATCAGACAACAATTCTATGTCAGACATTTTCCTGCTGCACCACTATGATCAAGAGTATTAATTACTTGACCTTTATATTCTGCTTCCCTTCCCAAAGCATGTGCACACGGAACAAAGGAGTTTTTTACTGCAGAGAGATTAGTTTGTTTTATATATGAGCAACTGTCACCAACCAAAATCCTTCTCAAAGTGAAAGTAAATTCACAAAGGAGATGCTTTGATCAGTCTATAAGCAGTTTAATGATTGACAAAAGTGATGAATACTTGTAGATATATAATATTCTGTCAACATTGTGTCTGTTGCCTAAAGTTCTTATGTTTACTTACAATAATAATTTGTATATTTCTCTTTCAGATGATGAAGATGAAGCTTCCTTTCTGGCCCAGGCTCTCTCCATGATCAGAGAACTTCTTAGTTCAATAGATCAACAGGTACCAAAATACTTTCTGAGTCCCACATTGGCCATAATATACGACTGTGTGGCTCTTAGCATTTTTCAGGCTTTTGGAGTTCAAATGGAAGGATGGATGACTTTTATCCTTGTTGGCAGATGGAGGACATGGAGAAAACACAGCGGCTGCAGGAGATCCAGGCCAAGTTGGACCCACGGACTGAGACAAGAGTGAGGAACGGTGGACTTTTCAAGGCTGGGGAGCTGTTCCGCCGAAGACTCGTCCACGAAGGGACTCTTTTATGGAAAACCCCAGGATCTCGGCTCAAAGGTACACAACGCTGTGGAAAGATTAGTCTGTGTGTGTAAAGTATCTTGATGGCTCAATGTGGTTCTACACATGAAAATACTACTGAAGGTCATCACTCAACACTGACTTCACATTAGGGCTAGTTGTCATGGCTACCTCCAAGAATTAGGACAGCATAGTGCAGAGATTTTCATCAAAAAACCTGTCATCATTTCAGCTCACTGAGTCCATCTCAAAGATGCTACAGGGCATCAGCCCTGGGCAGTCCTTGGGGAAGTCATTCTACCAGTGCATGTTGGGAGTAGAGTCACCATTGTTAACTTTACTATGGCTGAAATAACTGACAGCATTAAGGTTATCTTGGGGCTCTCCTTGCTGCAGCAGGCACGTGACTGCTCGGACCACCAGGAGATAACCGCTGTTGGTAAGAACGTGCCTCGCTGTAACACTTTTGGGGTCTTATGAATTGCTTTTGCAATCGTGGACGATTGCTCTGACCCCAGAGGGTTAACCTGAGCAGCCTGACCTGAGGTGCACATTGTCAGGCCAGCATGCACAACAGTGTCAGTGTAGTCAGCGTGTGAGTATATAGCACCTGGCACTGTACGACTCTTCACGCTGTTGAAGGTGACTATCAGACTGCAGCAAGCCTGACCCAGCAACAGCAGCTGGATAATAATGACAATGTAATGTTGACGAAGAAAGACCAGAGCCCACAACTATTACAAGACTGGCCACAGTGTTCACTGCCAAGCACATCAACGTCCTAAACTTAGGGACACTGGCAGGTAGAAATGACTTCTTGAGCCTGCAAAGCTCCCCCAGAAGGATTATTTGAGTGGAATCTGATGCCCTTTGGACTCTTTAACACACCAGCCATATTTCAAAGGCTCACAGACCTCCTGACTTTGAATTGGGGTTGTGCAGTTAAAATTAGAAAGCATAAGATGACAAAAAGAGCTTTTCTACTACTAAGTATGGCTTCATGTTTGCATGCGTTCACATATGTTTGCTGTGTGTCTTGCAGATACACAGGTCTTATTGATGACAGACATCCTGGTGTGCCTGCAGGAGAAAGACCAGAGGTACATCTTTCCATGTCTGGTAAGAAAATGTACTCACACACACACACACAAAAACAAACACAAATTGAATTCTCAAATGGATCATTCGTTGCACAGATGACTGGAAAAACATCTGTCCTCTCTCTCTCTCTACATATTACTTTCTCCTGTGTAATCCAGGACAAACCTCCAGTGCTGTCCCTTCAGAACCTGATAGTGAGGGACATCGCAAATCAGGAGCGAGGCATGTTCCTCATCAGCGACTCCTTGCCTCCTGAGATGTACGAGTTCCACGCTGCCTCCAAGGAGGACAAGAACGTCTGGATACGCCACATCCAGCGCACCGTCAGCAAGTGGGCACCCACACATACAAACATACTGTTTTCCCTCCTGAGATAGAGATTGAAGGTGTAGAACCCTGGGAAATGTAGGCTACTAGACAGTTCGACGTCCGGGTGATATAATCACTCTTTTCCCATTGAAACATTTTAGTTGTACAACTCTTGTAGAGGTGGAAAAAACAGCTAACTATGATCCTGTTTTGCATTTCTAATACATCAGATCGGTTATACAGGAGCATCTACTTCTAAATTTAGGCATGTCAATCTGAACCTGCCAGTCAGGCCATGTCTGTGACTTCACTACATAACACTTAGTGTGTGCCTACACGCCCTCATTTACACCACCACAGCTTTCAGATGCAAATAAGTTGCTATTTGCTCAAAATAAATGAAAATACAAAATCACATTATGGTGGAAAAGGAGAAAATGGTAAATATTTCAAAAAGTAAATAAAAGCTACAGCCACTACAGTTCAAAAACAATTTTTGTAAAGCATGGAATAAGTGGAGAATAATAATTTATAATAGAGAGAATCCTTATACTTAGTGCTATGCTTATTTATTTATGAACTGAATCAGATAAATGTGTTAAAGAGTGGTTTGTGGTCAATATATTGTCCTGTAAGATGCTGGCGGTAAATATACAAGAAGATTTCATTTGTTGTTGCTTCATGTGTCAAAAATACAAACATTCATTCATTCAAACATACTCATATCTTATCTCCCAGATACTGAACCACTTGACAGTCACCTACCAGTAGGAAATGTAAATGGAGCCAAAGTGATGAACATATAAACATATCTATATAGAATATGATATGTATTAAATGTAACACAGGCCTAAAGACCTCAAGCAACTAGGCAAGTAGTAGCCGGCCAATAGAGGGCGCCCCACCAGCCTCAAAACTTACCTTACAGTCAGACACACAGCCTGCCTTACACTCTCTGCTCCCACCTACATGACTCCTGACACATCTGGTGGAGATTTCCCTTTAACGAGTTGCTCTGTTCTAGTTAAAATTTGAAATATTATTAAATGTTTGAAAAGAGCAGACTCATTTTTTCAACATTCAGGCACTTTGATATTACTTTATTATTATTATTATTATTATTATTAATATTATCAAATTAGACAGTATGAAATTGAATCTCTTTTGGAGTTTCGAGCTTCATCCTAAACCCACCTCCAGACAAGTCAATGGGTGTAACAAGGCAGAAGACAGTCCTAAAACCAATAAAACAACAGGATTTATGAGCGATCTGGCTCATCATTAGAGAAGCAGAGTTTTGGCTACTCATTACTCTTAGATTACTCTAAGAAATGCAGGATTAATTAAGCTTAATGTTTGTGCAAAAGGGCCAAGTTGCTGAACTTCACCTCTGACTTTATTAAACTTCATCTTGTTTATATGTTGCTGTAGTACAGCAGCTTTGTAGGACAAACCTATCCTTTAACACAACATTCACCCCAGCTCCACTGGTCCCATTTCTTTATGTACTATTGCATATTTGCATTGCTGTAACTATCACACTAGAATTAGACCTTTAAACATTAAGCACAAAAACAGAAGACGACAGCCGAGTCAAGATGTCAAGATGAAAAACTATAACTGAAACTTATTTTATAAGTTAGCTGTTTAAATAAAAAAAAAAAAACCTATAACACTTCATAAATGTGACAGTTTAAGCTGACTATAACGCGGTGCTCAGTCTCAGTGAATTTGAAACTGTGTGTGGACTTGTGCACCAGTCAAGTCATGCCTAAAATACACCGAATGAATGGCTAATAAGAGAGGAGACCTTTAAGCTGTCAGTTCGTGGACAGGTGATGGTTTAGTGGTGTTGGTTTGGGGGTAGGGGGATCTGCCTGTGTCTGCAGTGTGACACAATGAAGCCCCCTGTAGTCAAGCACAGGGAAAGTCCTGGCCCACTGCCTCAACGAACGAAACAAAAAAATGTGTATTGTAAAAGAGTTTATAGTCACAGTTTGACGATGGAGAAATGTTATTAATGTAGCTTTGTTGCCGCTCTTTCTGGATTATTCTACACCGTGGTTTCATACAGTGTATGGTAGATGTACAGTAATATTACAGTTACAGTGAATAAAGTTTAAAATATGCATATTTTGTTGATGCTGTGTCAGAGAGGATGACATTCAAACATCTTAGACAGTCAAGCAAACATCTCTTTAATCCACACAGCAGCAAAAAATAGTACCGGATGAAACTCCAGCTCTCTGAGTTTGTGGGTAACCCTCTAACGGGCTTCGCTATTGGTTTACCCTATCAGATCTCAGCTCCACCCACCTGGGGGTCCCACAGCCTCAGCATATGTTTTCAGGCTAGAAGCTGAAGGTAACCCGAGCGTGTAAATCCAATATAACCCAACATCAGATCCCTGAGATATGGCAGCACAAATGTAAAGATGGGAGACCATGAAGGAGCCAGGCAATGTCCTCCAAAGACATGGTCCTGGTCCTACACAGGGAGAACAACCCCCCATAGCCTAATGACCAGTGCAAATCACACCACACGACCAAGAGTTAGCTGCTGAGGCTTCACCTCAGCACAACAGCGCCATGTTTGTTGTCTTTCTGGTGCCAAAAATGTTTCCAGAGAGAAGCTGATGGGAGTCAGTTAGAGCTAGGGTTGTTTTAAGGTGCTTGTATATTGGCTTCATTTGTGTGGTTTGTGCTTTTGTGTGTTCAGGTGCCCATCGAGAGAGGAGTTCCCCCTCATAGAGACTGAATACAAGGCCCATCTGAGGAGACTCAAAGGTGAGGAGACAAACATTAATCACACAACCAAAAGAACATCTTTGCTTTTTGATACTGTTTGTACCACGACCACGGAGAGCACTCATCTCTGACTGAAGCGAAGTGAAGCCTCGGGCTCTTGTGTCCAAAACAGTCAATTTTGTCATGTATCGGAGCGCATTATTACTTATATGCATGTGTGATTTGTGTTAATCCTCACCTACCACTCTACAGCTGACCTCCAGCAGAAGGACCGGGAAATGCTGGAGCTCCTGCAAGAGAGGGTGACTCTCTTCTGTGAGCTGGCGGAGGTGACGAGTGGTCAGGAGGCCCTACAGCCTCCCATCACTCGTTACCTGTTCAGGGCAGACACACCTCAAGCTCCCCGTGCAGAGAAACTCCTACTGGATGCTACAGCTGAAGGTAACACACCACAGCTTCATGTCAAACATGGTGCGAGATTTAAGAGTTAATACATTTGAGTGCAAGTTCTTGGAAACAAAAGACTAAAGCTTGAAATGACATGTTTTGTCTTAGAGGAAAGAGAAAAGATTATATCTGTGAGTCATACAGGTGTGTGTGTGTGTGTGTGTGTGTGTGTGTGTGTGTGTTTCCACAGTGGACAGGTTGAGCGAGCTCCTCCTGGGTTCCAGTGTGGAGATCCCTCCTTCGTGCCATCACAACCACATGGAGGTGGTAGAAACCAGTGAGTCACCGAAGACTCCAGTCTGTACTGCAACACGACAGCAACACAAACGTACTGTTCAACAATTAAAAAACATTCAGAGGAACATAAAACAGGCACAGATCCTGTGAGCCATACATAGAAAGACTTATTTTAGTATAATAAATGTACTGAGTGACTGCTGTGTTTGTCTCTGCTCAGGTGATCAGGACCTGTTGGTCAATGGAGCTCATGATTTCTTTGCAGCAAAGGTGAGTTGGAGGCCGAGATGGAAGTATAATAGGTGGGAATGTGGTTTTTAATGGTGGGTATCACTGTCAAGTAACTGGGCTGAATGTTTTCTCGTTATTTTTAAATTATTAAATTATCAGCATCCTCTTAACAGCTTATTACTGCGTGAAGTTAAAGTCAACTGCAACCATTGTGGCGTATTGTTCCAGTGGTTTGAAGCACTGATATTGGTCGGTTAATAGTAACATAATGGAAATCTTCTGCACTTGATGCTTCACCTGCTGGATGCTGCACCCTGATATACAGATCTCTCACTTTGTTTTGTTCATACAGTTGTGAGGCAGGATTACACACTGGGTAGACTCACTTCATGTCAACTGGTTTTTGGTAATTTGATAACCAAAACCAACACTAACGCACTATCAGCAAGGTCTTACACTCTTATCTTAACTTGTGGAAGGACCTTAATGTCAAATTCTAGCTCCTAGTTGGTATTTTCCATTTTCAAATATGACCACAGATTAGTGTAGATGAGACTAATTAAACTGGCATGCATAGTTTGCACTGGCAACAGCCAACAGGTAACCGACACACATTCAATGAGGCCCTTTTTGGCCTCCTAACATTGTAGTTCAGACACACACAGCAGGATCATGTGCGTCCATTTTAGCAAAGAAAAAAGTAGAAAAGAGGAAGAAGCAGCTGAAAGTTGATACTGTTATGGATCAGTAGCGGACATTTTGAGGTCAGATTTTGTTACGACAGGTGTTTTTTATTTTTTCAGTACATACAGTATGAAAAAACATTCAGTACAAAAACACACAGGCACAAGAGCACACACATGAATCCCAGGTTCTGTTAAGTACTTTTCCAGGAAAATGAGAATTGCAGAGAATTTCCAGAAAACACTGAGAACTCAATTCCCAGTTTTTCTTTGGCTCTCAACTCTCCACTTCATTCTGAAACTCTCGTAACGTCATCGTGACGCTGCTTTTAAAGGAAGTGAAACACTCGCTCCTAACACACAAACTATTGTGACGTCATTTCCTTTGATGTGCAAACGTACATTTAATATCTGCTGACTGTATTATAATCAAATGTTTCATCATTCTCATCATACACTCTCTGTCGCCTTCTAAAGGACTGCATGAGGGGTCAAGACAAGCCACCACCCACAGTAAGTAAGGTGGATGTTTCTTAAATTGTGTGTGTGTGTTTGTGTGTGTGACATGCATCAGTAATAAGTATGCTGCCTGTCTTTAACAGGAGACCTATCAAAGGCTGATGAATCTCAGTGTGTATCTACATGCACTCCAGGTGAGTCTGTACTTCTTAAACGTACTTGAGTTGTAGACTCAATAGCTTACAGCACACCACATTGTGAAATATCAATAATGAAGATGCATGAAAATTTATATCCTGCAGGGTGCCGTCATCAAACAAGACTCCATCTTGGAGCTGCTGCTGCTGCAGCCGCAGGAAAGCATGACGCCAGCTGGAGGAGGAGTTTGGCGCTCCGGTGGGAATCGGGAGGCCAGTACAGGGTCCACCATTGGGGAGCTGGCTCTCTTGCAGAGACAGCACAGCCTGCTGCAGGAGGAGCTGCTGAGGCTGCGTGATGCTGAGAGCCGGTTCAAGGACAGCGAGAGAGCCCGGGCCAAGCTGGAGCGGCAGGTCCGACACATGAAGGTCTGCAGCGGGGGTGCTCCTGCCTCCCTGGAGCTGGGGGAGCAGGCCTTTCAAGTAAGGATATTTTAATATCCTAACACTGAAACACACCCACAGTTTGAATGGAAAGTCTCAATCCCAATCTGAGGGATCTTATTCTGTCAGACAAACTTCTCCAGATTCACACATGATCTTACACAACCATGCGTGCCCCATGTTCTTGCTATTTTAGCCTGCACCTCCGCAGCCAGGAAGTGAAGTCTCAGCTGGAGCTGACACCCAAAGGGCCAGCCAGGAACCAGCCCACCAATCGGACGTCCTCCAAGACAGCAGCGATTTGGAGGTAGACATGACGTCAGATGATGATGATGGGTCGGAATCTGAAAGCTCCAAAGGTCAGATTACAGACATAACGCAAAATGTTTGTGACTGTTGCATGCATCATTTTTGTATCCTTGTCAAGGTTTTCCTGCAGTTTATTACACTTCAGTTATCAGTGTCAGAAAACATGCAACATTTACAAAAACAAAGCTAACGTTTGAGCTTTGAACACTTTTCTAAAACACGACTGAGTTTGGATTTGCTCTCTCTTTTTCAGATCTTCAAGATATTCCAGAGGAGATCTGATGCTCGGCATGTTTCAAAGCGCTTTCCTGCAAGTCTTAATGTTTATTTAGCCGCTTCGCTTTTCAGTCGATGGCTTGTGACAGTGAGCTGTTTTATTTTTTTCAGTTTTGCTTTGGATTGTTTGGATTTCCTTGATTTAATTGCATCACTCGACCAAAGGGGTGTGGAAAACTGATATTACTGATATGTAACTCTATTAAATCTATGACACAAGATTTGTCAATATGAACATTAGAACAGGCTACTGTTTTCAACATAAGCATGTGATCTATTTGTATGTCGTGCATAAATAGCTGCAATCAAATTCATTTCAAAACAAGTCATTTTGTCCCCCTAAATCAGGGAATTTATAAATGTTAGTTTATATTTTAAAAAATATTAATAATAGTACCAAACATTGGGTGAAAATGGGATTCTAAAAATACTGTTTGCACTAGTTTATATATTGATGTCTTTGACAGACTCTGCCCTTCATTATAAACTGTGTTGGACCTAAAATCCTAAAAAGAAGCCACATCAGGAGAAAAAAAAGTTTCTGTTTATTGCCAGAAAAATCACCAAGGCATCAATCTTATAAAATTGAATAATAATAAAATAGGTAACAATCACAATATAAAGCAATCCACTACAACTGCCCTGCAATAAATCCTGCTTTTACAAATCATGTTCAGGTTTTGCTGAGACTGTGATCTGTCTTTGGTAACAATCAATAAAATATGCCAAATTTATGTGAATAAAGCATCGGCAAGTACGTACTGTACTCAAGCTTATTTAAACTCCAGCATGTTGGTCTTATGGATTTGTCACAGACTCACACAGAGTCACAAACATTTAGGCCTGTGACATGACAGGGGACAACACAATGTGAATGAAAATAAAAGGACTTTATAGTGAGTGAAAGATTTGGTTGAAACTACTAAAAATAATAGCTGTCAGTCCAAGAGAGTCTCGTGAAACATTTAAAATTCAGCTGACGTCTGGATTTTTTTTAGCCTTTTCTCTGATTTTAGGTGTAAAGTGGCCATCATTTTATAATAACAATATTTGAGTTGACAATGTGAAGACAATATGACAATGTGAAATGTGTCTCTGGTACTGATGAACCTACAGAGGATTATCAGCTGAATCTGCGGCTCCCTTTGGCGTCACTTTATAGTGAGTTCAAGCTCATTAGTTCAGCTGTCCGACTCACAGCTGTACAGTTTTGGTTCATTCTCACTCTCAGTAGCTGGTGAACATAGTGGAGCATTTAGCAGCTCACTTCCTAGGCATTAGGTATCTCACAGGATGGTTCAGGTGTCTGTGTGTTGGGATGCAGAAACATCTACAGACAGCACACTAACCCTAAGAAGCTCTTCACTGTTGGACGAACTTGATGACTTCACATGATAGTATCTTAGTTCATCCTACTTAAGACAAAAAAGGGAGCCATTCAGGGAAACAAAGTAAGCAAAGAGGAATCAAAGAAATTTGGAATAACTGAAAGGAAACACCGCTCAGACATCATCTGCAGCGATGTCAGGCAGTCAACTTTTCCATTGTTGCCTTGCAGCGTGTATTTGCACAGATAATCTGATGTACTGTCCAAATCATAATAAGGGCGCATTTAGTACTGTTAGTACTATCTTCTTCTTGTCACATGTAAATGCATTATTTAATGACCCAGATTATAAAAAGAATTTAACATAATCCATAGAAATAATTTAGCAGCCTTAGCTGCAAAATGTTTTATTTTATATCACATTTATAGCCATTATTAGGGTTAGCCAAACAATGATTGTTTCGCAGTGTTACAGTATATGTGAGTGAATACTGATAGACAATGACTGATGACTGATGTTTAATGCTGAAAAATAACAGGCAACATAGACAAGCTGGTATGATCTAAATCACTGGTATTCAAACTATGGTACGTGTTACACTGGTGGTACGCGGCCTCTGTTGAGTAGTACGTGAAGAAATATTTTGTAAAAGTGAAAAATTATTTTAAAAATGACAAAATTTCAAATGAAAATAAACCATGAGATCACTGGAATGTGGTTACAAATTAAAATTTGGATTCTCTGTAATATTTTCTTTCACTATCAGCCTGCTACATATTCATATTCATGCTCGTAGCGTGCTCATACATTCATGATTAGATACAACCTAAAATGTGACGGCAACATAGTAAATGGATGGTTCAAAAACACTGCTATCACAGCTCCAAATGAGAAATGTCAGTGTGGATCAGGAGTGACCCTTTTCCACCAAATTAGGGTTTTTTTTCAGGAATAAATAATCTAATTAAGAATAAACCTTCCTTTCTGAGGTGGTACGTGGTGTAAACTGTCCTAAATAAAGTCTATTGCCATACTCTCCCTGACAAGCAATCCTTAATACTACACCACAAAATGTCATTTCTCATTGTCTTCCATTTCCTGATCTGACGCCTCTATCAGCAGACCAGCTTATAGGTCAGTGCCTTCCACAAACCATTAGAAATGACTGTTACAATAATGGTTTATAGGTCTTAAGGTTCAGTTAGAGAGAAGTTAAGGTTTGGGAATGATCCTGGTCTAAAGAAGCCATTTACCATCATTACCTGTTGGTAGGAGATGAGACAAACAGCGGTCCCCCTTGTCAAAGTCAAACACTTCATCAAACCTCTTTCTTAAAGTTTTGCAGCGTTCTAACAAAGAGTCAACCCCAATAACACTTGTTGTATTTTTAAATAACTTCAATAAAAGCCAGAAGTACCCAAGTGCCCATTAAGACTGCAAGAGATGTTTTATCAGAGCCCACCGGGTGTGAGGACATCCCGTGGCTCACTTGATGCTTTGTTGTATCCTGATTTTCCACATAAAGATCAATAAGTAAAGACAACCACAGCAGCTGAATGAAGCAACATTTTGAATGTTTTCTGTCTGCCAACATTTTTAGGGAATGCATTTCTCAAATTTATCGAATAAATATGAATAATTATTTAATATTTATGCTGACAAAGTCAGAAATGTATAATGTCTGTAACTGTTTTATATCTTGGTCAGAGTCGAGCATTTCACAAACTTCTTTCTGTCTGCTGTCGGTATAATCTAAAAACTATTTATCTGCTCACACTGGTGGAAAGAAACAACAGCAGACTTAGAGAGGCTTTAAATTTTTGGTAACAAAGTAGTCGGTAGTCTGTTTTGCATGTTTTTTAACCTGTCTGACATGACTTCAAGATCCTCTCCCTTTTGTAACGACTGCAATAGAAATTAAGCTTTGAGATTTATTGTGTTTTTATCTATCTATCTATCTATCTATCTATCTATCTATCTATCTATCTATCTATCTATCTATCTATCTATCTATCTATCTATCTATCTATCTATCTATCTATCTATCTATCTATCTATCTATCTATCTATCTATCTATCTATCTAGGTTTTGCATATTCTGACTCACACTCGTCAAATCATTGTAATATTATCCTCAGGATAAAGCTTTTCAGTGGATTTTAAATGTGAATATGTTGGAGAGTGGTTTGAACACCCCTTTGAGTTATGCAAATGTTTCTGTGGCTGCAAAATGATTGTGAATTTTCCACAGTTATCCGTATATATAAATATGGATACACACAGTATATATGTTGCAACTACTTCTCTGATATTTAGGAAATCTGATAACTTTTGTTAGATAAAAGGGCAGGGTTTGTACAATTGTTGATGGCACTCCGACATAATATTGAGATGTATGAGATACTATAAGCAGTACAAAGTATCATATAATAAGCAGATGCTGTATTCGTCAGTGTACTTTAAAGGCCTAACCTAAAACAAGGACTGTACTTACTTTTGCACACCTTTTTGTCATTCATGTGAATTGTATTACTACATAGAAAGAAATAAAAAATTGTAATACAAATGTAATGTGTGGTGTAGTTGTTGATTGTAACCCCCTCGCCTCACAAACTAGTAGCTACTAAACACATGAACGGCCCTATCTGGAGCCAGTTTTTAGTTTGTCCGTTCTGGCCTACTGTAGAAACGTGGCAGTTTAACATAGTGGATATAAAAAGCTCATTTTAAGGTAACAAAACATAACAATTCTTATTTTCAGGTGATTATACACGAATGAAAACATAGCTATCAATTTTATATTTAATTTCTGCCATAGAGTCCCGTAAATGTGACACATTTTAAACCTTTAAATCACCCTTAAATGAATGACATTACACCTCATATTGACTTTGTCTTAACAGGAGGGACATTAAAACAGTATTGTTAAATTAAGAAGAACTAAAGTGTGTTTGCATGTTCCTTCCATCTCCTCCACAGCCCAAAGACCTGCAGGTTAGGTTAACCGGTGACCCTAAATTGTCGGTGTTGGTGTTTATGGTCGTCTGTCAATATGTGTTAGCCCTGTGGTTGACTGGTGACCTGTCCAGATGCACCCTGCCTCTCGCCCAGTGTGAGCTGAGGTAGACCGCAGCCCTCTCAGAACCTGCAAAGGATTAGCGAGTTTAGATAATGGACATTGTAAATAATCCACAAAGATAAGGCCTTAAAAAAAATGTGTTTTAGGTTTGGATTCAAAGGCTTCAAGAGGCTGTTTGATATCAGCAGGGAGATTAACACTCACACTTTGCTGACTTGTTTTGTGCTCTGTACTCTGAGGGACAACTGTATGCTAATTTAGTTTAAATCATTAGTGGCAAGTCAGAATAAACTTGGACTCTTCTAGCAGCAGTATTCTGAAGTGAAAAGATTTTAATAGTAGCATACAAACTAAATTAGATGGCCAACTGAATATGCATGAAAACATTTTTTTTACATGTGTTTCCAACCTATTAAATTAAAATATTCTCGTCCCTGAACACTTCTTTCTCCGGTCCTTTGATGAATTCTTTTAATTTGTGTCGTCCTGATGGCAGCAGCCGCCTGATTTGTAACTATTTCTGTAAAGATTTAACAATGAGTACGAAACAGCTCCCAAAATTATATTTAGCCTTTTCCCCCCTGAATGCCACACTGGAGATCTGTCACTATATACAGTATGTGAGCACCATCAGACCCCATAATAGAAAAGGTCACTGAGCAAACACACCAACCCACACACACACACAAAAAGGAAACTTACATCAGCATCATCTGATTGTTTGTTTGATGTCAGACAGATATATTTTTCAGGATATCAGAGTTTAGCGAGTCGCTTAAAACACAGTAACAAACCTCAGTGTGTCTTTTTCTCTGCGTTCATGTCGGCCTGTGTATTTGTGTGCACGGCACAGCTGCAGACACAGTCTCTTATTCTAATCCCCGAGACAATGTCAGCCAAAAGATGTTTATTAATAACCAACTGGGGCCTAGAGAGGGGGAATAACTGACATAGTCACCCCGTTAGCCCTGTACCCTATCCATCCCCAGGAGAAATCCAATTATAGGCATTACAGACCAGGTGATGGAATAGGGTTACAGCGCAGGAATTCAGTGTCAGCGTCGGTTTGTATTGTGTTTGTTCTATCTCACAACTTATATCTCACCCCATCACCAAGGCGGTTCATGTGCAATATGGATGAAATATATTAAAACATAAAGGAGCATCCCATTTTATACATGAAAATGGTTTC
Organism: Argyrosomus regius; assembly: GCA_946959425.1. Taxonomy (NCBI): domain Eukaryota; kingdom Metazoa; phylum Chordata; class Actinopteri; family Sciaenidae; genus Argyrosomus; species Argyrosomus regius. Next base: position 6,202,923 of record OX336899.1, on the reverse strand, counting down.
AGTTATGAATTGAAGCACAGTTTTGTGTTTTGTCTTTGGAGTAAATCACAACATTTAGTGAACAGAAATCTCAACTACTCCATGTACTTGTTTGTTGTTACTCCTGAAAAGTGAGGGAAAATGTCTCTAAGGAGTCATTTATCATCTTTCACATCATCATTCTGGGACTGTTTTTGCAAACATATTAGTCACATCAACTTTTTTAGCCGTAACCACTGACAGTATAAAGACTGGACAGCGTATACGTGATGTCACCCACAGGTTTCTGAAGAGCCGTGGCTCTGGCCGCCGCCATGTTGGTAGTCCAGATTCTTCCGCCTCCCGGTTAATCTAAAAATCGACAAAGACGTGGACCTGAGGTGGGCTGAATGACACCTGGGTGCTCAGACAAACCATCTGTAACAACACCCACCTGTTGTTGCCATGCTGTTAATTATGCATAACTTTAAGTCTTAATATAATTTGAACAGCTGAAAAAATTCAGTACAGTTGTCACGAACGGTGAAATTAGCTATAGAGACCAAAACTGTTTTTTGTACCAGGCTGTAAACATGTTTATTTCTGCTGTGAAGTTGGACATTTTAACATGGGGACTTATGGAGACTTCTGGAGCCAGCCTCAAGTGGACGTTCAAGAAACTTTCGCTTATTTTCACAGCCACAGAGGTTGCTGTGTGGGTATAACAGAAGATCCTGACATCACTCTCTGTCTAGCTGCTGTTCCACTAACTTACGTAACTCAATACGACCTCCTATTGAACATTCCCTGCTTCTTCTTCCGAGTAAATAAAACTTTTTACTAAGCCCAACATGTGAATTATTGAGATTTAAAACAATCTCTTAGACATCTGTTGTATTCATATACTAATAATAAAGTGTGTTAAAGCCCCTCTTCATTCCTGCTGTATAACCCAGCTAACACATCATCAATGCATGCAGCAATTATTGCATTTTCTTCACTTGGTAAACCCCATCTGCTGATGAAGATCAGGTGATGTAATCAAAAGACCTTTTTAATATATTACATATAATACGTGCATAATATATATGATATACTGTATGTGATAGAAGATATTGCCAAGCTCTATTAACAGGCACCGATAGTTATGTTAGTTATTAGCCATGTCTTTCACTGTAAACTTAAATGGTGTCAAGTGGATATGAGATTGTAACAGTGCTCCACTCACTTAATGGCAGCAACAGCTGCTGTTGTTTAACTGCATGGTGGCCGTAACAAAAGGTAAAATTAAACATGGAGACCTGTTTCAACATATGTTTTTGAAGAAAAATCTGTGAGATATTTTAAGACTCAAAGGACCCTGAATCATTTTGAATATAACACATCATCAGCTGACAGGTACTTTTATTCCTACGACTAACTTCCGACCTTTTGTCTGGTCTGTAATTTGAGTGTGTCAGACATAAAAAGACAAACACATTATTCACTTGTCTTGTCTTCTAATAGCACTTGTGCTCTTGTCAGCCACTTTTTTATTTCATGTTAGATAAACTACATCTTGGCAATGTTGATCTTCACTTTAGAACATCACAAGGAAAAGACTCAAACTCAGGAAATGTAAAAGTATTTGTGTCTATATATAAATGCAAACATATGTTGTTAGTGCCAGGTTCACTTTTAATTTGAGTTTAAGCTGTGGAGGATAGAGGAGGGTGTGGTCGTGTGGGTGAGTTGAGGGGCTTAGAGGTGGGGGGTGTCTCCTCCTCCGTCATATAAATGGTCTCCCTCTATCGACTTTAGCGTCTCCACCAGTTTGCCAGGCTCTCAGGTCATCTGTCCTGCATCCATTTGTCTTCCCCTCTCTACTCCTTGTGTGTGGCCCGTTAAACCTCTGCCAAGATGGAGGCCATCAAAAAGAAGATGCTTATGCTGAAGCTGGACAAGGAGAATGCACTGGACCAGGCTGAACAAGCTGAAGCAGACAAGAAAGCAGCTGAAGACAGAAGCAAGCAGGTGAGTGATGAACACAGATGCAAATCATACATAACATGAGCATGTATCATCAAATAGACGTACAGTAATCATTCTGTGGTCATAAATCCCACTGTTTGATGTGAATTTGAGGTAGTATCCAGCAAAAGGGTCAATCGATGCTGCCTTATCATCTCTGGATTGTATCTCCAAACTGTTTCACATCATGGCTTTGGATTACAACAAACTCATCGGTCTAATAAAGAGTTCTGCACGGGCCTAAAGCCGAGACCTGATTCTGGTCTGTATCTGTGTTTTGAAGAGCCAACCCAAACTGAATCCAAGAAGTAGCTCCAAATTTAAGACAGACAGTTTAATATTTGATTTGCTTTGTTGCTTTTGATTTTCCCGCTGGTCATGATACATGACATGCAAGAATTGGCACAGTTACAAAAAGAAAATTTAAATCAATAAATTCCTTCTAGAAATAACCAAATTTGAACCCAACAGGAGCCCAAAGCTTGATGTGACCCAAACCCCGAACCCAACCCGTAATCTGATACTTTGGTAGCAGACCGTGGACAGACCGTCTTAACCATCTTTAAAAAATACATTGTTTAATAGCATGTGTTAATGGAAAAGAGAGCTTAACAATAAATTAAGACAAAGTTAAATAAATTATTGGTTACAACGAACACAAGTCACTATTGGGAATGTTTTTTGTCTTCTATAATGAATCATGATGTAGTGATTAGCTCATAAATTTTGTATATAAACACTTAATGAGTCGTTTCTGATTAACTCTGAATCACTGACTGGTAGCAGCTCATTAATTAATCATTAATTACTGTTTTGTGCACCTTTAAGTAAAGTTATTAGTCACTCATTAAGTCATGATAATCGTACTGTAGCGATAAGATCTGGGACGGGTTCGTCAGTCAATTATTTTAGTTTACCGTACACAGTACCATTACTTATACTATTGTGCCACCTAAATTAAGGTAGAGCTTCATCGTTCAAGTGATTTCATTGTTAAATTAACACATACTAACTGCTGCTATTACTTGCAGATTGAGCTAGGCAGATTGAGCTAGCAGGAAGAGGCGGCCTGATGTGACCTTTCAACTTCCTGAGCTTTTATTTTATTTTTGTGATCTTGCTGTCATCACGATGTTAGCCAGACCACATCTGGAGGTGATCTGATCACATTTCGATCACGATGTGTGTGCATTAACACATCTTTCCTTATCCAGATTGGATATCCAGATACAGATCGAATGTTAATGCCAGGTGTATCAGTTCACTTGGATCCACTCGGGTGCTATATCGACACATAGACTTGCTGCAACACAATTGGACTGTATCTGATCCAGTTACACTAAGAACAATTTGGTCCTACCCCAACTTGAGTCCTAGATTAGGTCGGGGATACTCGGAGCCAAGTTGACCCTTGAAGACTTCAGTGCACATGCTGACAAGTATTTGTAGGTACTAGTCATACTATGACCTATGATTGATAGGCTGTGAGGCCTGCAGCAGGAAGTTTTTCTTGCGTAAAGCTACCTGGAAACAGTGGATGCTTACACCCGCAATAAGCTACTGGGTTCCCGTCATGGAGCTGGTATTCCTTTGGTATAATATACCAGAGGAGATATGGAGATACTGTCACCATGGCAGGAGAGCTGGTGTGAAGGTCAGAGAAAGGATCAAGAGTCACAAGTAATTAAAACCTTCTTTTCCATCAACATGGGTAAGGTGAGGTCACTTGCCGACAAGGTGGATGAACTAACGGCCTTGGTGCGCCTACAGTGTGAAGTCTGCTCTGCTTCACGGAGACATGGCTTAATGGGAATGTACCGGACACCTATGTGGAAATAGCCAACGTGGAAAAACTAAGTGGTAAGAAGAGAGGACGAGACTTTGTTAACTCTAAGTGGTCTGCACATGTAATTGCAGAGGAATGCATTCGCACTGCCAATAGTGAATTTATGGTGGTAGGATTAAGACGTCATTATCTGCCATGGGAGTTTTCACACACCATTGTTGGATACCACCATCTGCTATGGGCAGCAATCAAAAGTGACGTCATCTACACAGTCACCACAGGACTTCAAACACAACACCCCACCGCCAGTGGTGTAGGGGTGTCTGGAGAAGTCGGTATACTTTTAACCCATGCCGTCCAATTTGTTTGAAGTGACCCATCCTGCAAAGGACATGTAAGACTACACTTGCATATTTAGCTCGCCCAAGGATGGGCCAGTAGGATTTGCACATTGTCACTTAACTTCTGCTGCTTGACTTCATGGAGTAATCAGCTTGAGGTGCAGATTTAGCAATAAATACTGGCCAACAGATGAGTGAGACAACTTTGTCACGTCTTCGCCATCCAAGGAAAAAAAGCCGCTCGCAGATGGTACTGGATGATGAGGAGATTTAGAAGTGGGTAAACCCAAAATTGTTGGTATACCCTTGCAATACACAACTGCCCAGCGCCCTCATAATGATCAACGGAGATTTCAACCATGTCAACCTCCCAGGGGAGAATGAAATCCTGGATTTGATGTATGTCAAGTGATGGGAGCATAAACAGACAAATCCAACATGCTCCAGCGAAATTTGGTGTAAACTAGTTTCAAACACACCCTAACTTTATTGTTGTGCACAGGTCCATTTAGTAGGCCAAAGGCTGGAGGATGTACATGACTATACTTTAAAATATTCCAAGGCGTTACAATCACTATGTTATGCATATAAATAAATTATCTGATGTTGCAAACCTGCTAACTCTTTGTTTGATCTCCCACATCAGCATGAAGACGAACTTCTGCAAATGCAAAAGAAGCTGAAGGGGACAGAGGACGAGCTTGATAAATACTCTGAAGCCCTGAAGGATGCTCAGGAGAAGCTCGAGGTGGCCGATAAGAAGGCTGCTGATGTAAGTAATACAATCTCAAAGGTGCAGTACACAATTGTTGTGATTAATTCACAGTTTGGGACATCATGTTGTCTATTTGACCAGTTATTTCAGATAACAACTCCTCTGTAGCTCAGCAAAGGACCAGATATACAAGGCTGGCAAGTGTTGGACTGCCTCTAGGATCTTTTAATATCACCATCTGATAACAGGCAAAGGAACAAACAAACCTCTCATATCACTGGTTCTGTACCTTCTCATACTGACGTACAGTATGAGCCCTGAGCTGAGGCTCTAATAAAAGCTGTGATACTGCCAGTGTAAACCAAGCCTGGTTGATTCGCTGCTTCTCCCTTGCATTCCATTCTCATCATGCCCGGCATGGACTCCTCACAGCTGTCGAGGGGATTCAGAGCCCTATTTTGGCCATGATGTCAGTCGCTCAACCTTGACTGTGAGCTTAACAATGGTTCAAGTCCATTTTAGGTTCATCATCCACTCCTCCCAGGTCAGAGCCAATCTTTAGACTCTCTCCTTTTGGAGAGTTTTGCTACTTAATGTAGTTAAATGCAGCGTTTGCACCTATACAATCAATTTGGACTGTGAAGAACCAACCATGTTGATATAAAATCATCAGAACAAAAGACAAAAAACAGCAAAGACCATTTTTCTGCCTCTAAAGAATGCCTAGAATGAAATACCAATAAAGTGTAAAGGGTATACGCTTAGTATTTACCCAACACAGACTTCTAAGCTTGATCCTCAGTCAAAAAAGACCTGCTGGTCCTCAGCGAGCAACAAACTTCCATTAACTACAGTATATCTACATTAGATTCAGTATAAATGTGTCTCATCATGTTTATCTGTGTTCAGGCTGAAGCAGAAGTGGCCTCCCTGAACAGACGTATCCAGCTAGTGGAAGAGGAGTTGGACAGAGCTCAGGAGAGACTGGCAACAGCTCTGCAGAAGCTGGAGGAGGCTGAGAAGGCTGCAGATGAGAGCGAGAGGTGACTTCCTGCTGGGATGTAATAACTGTTAACCACTGTGTGTTCAAATCATGGCTGGGGCGAGGCCTTTCAGTCCTGTCAGGGCCCATATCCAAGGGACTGGCTTCGAACTGGAGTTTGTCTCCAGGCGCTGCGCGGTGGTTGCCCACTGCCTCCAAACCATGGGCTTGTTTTACCTTCTGGGGGCAACGGCCAATGTTTCTGGACTTCCTGTGTAGCCAGCACTTTTCCATAAAACAGATAAGGGACATTCGTCTGCAGTCCACTGAGCAACTTATGCGACAATGACCAGAAAGACACATTTCTGCTAATCTCCATGAACAGATATCTGCATTGCATAGAGTATATATGATAAATGTTTGAAGACAAGAGGGATGTGTACCTTAAGGAAGGCTCATACTATTACCATGGTTCAAAGCTACTGAGATCGTAAACATAGAGTAACTAAGGTAGCTCACCTGGTAGAGCGTGCACCCCATGTACAAAGGCTCAGTCCTTGCTGCAGTGGCCTGGGTTATGGTGATTACAGGTAAAATAGTGGATAAATACAAAGAACAGGGTTTATCTTGAATGGTAGGAGACTTGTGATCATGTGAGGTCTTAACAACTAGCTGACTACTTTTAATTTACCTGTAGGTTTGTTCTGTAATTTTTTCCCCTTTACTTTACTTTACAGAATATTTGTACTGTGCATGACATAACTTTTTTGTGTGTGCAGAGGTATGAAGGTGATTGAGAACAGGGCCCTAAAGGATGAAGAGAAGATGGAGCTTCAGGAGATTCAGCTGAAGGAGGCTAAACACATCGCAGAGGAGGCCGACCGCAAGTACGAGGAGGTGAGTTTTCTGCAGTGTTACACTGTCTACATGTGGTGATCAGAGATATTTATGTCCGTGCTGGTCTGAAGCCTTATAATATATATATATATGTGTATTCAATGTATTTGTCCAGGTGGCTCGTAAACTGGTGATCGTAGAAGGAGAGTTGGAACGTACAGAGGAGAGGGCAGAGCTGGCTGAGGCGTAAGTATCTATATCATATAAAATGCTGCTTACATGTTTGTTACTTTTTTAGTTTGTCACTTTTTTAGTAGTATTTCCATAGCAGGAGTAATGGAGTAACTTAAATGTACACTAAACACGAATGTTCGCAGTTTTCTCCAAACTAAACTTCTGTCCTCACTTCCTTTTTCTCGTAATCTTTCCCTGAAATTAAAACCACAAAAGTAAATGCGCTGAACTGGAGGAGGAGCTGAAGAACGTCACAAATAACTTGAAGTCTCTGGAGGCTCAGGCTGAAAAGGTACAGCATGGCACAGCATGCTTTTGTTATTCTGCATATAAACAGGTGATGATTTAAAATGAATAGAAATGCAGATGCCTTCACTGTCCTGTCATGCTCTAAGTATAAAAGGAAGGGGACAGAGGGGATTATTGTTGGGGCACAGATGGCAGGAGCTTCAGTCATAAAGACTTGACTTGACTCACTGTGACTGAAGTGGTAGCTGTATTCAGTTCTGCGGGAATAGTTGAGTCCTGGATGCGTCACCCCTGATGGGGTCTTGTTGCTGTTATTCCTGAACATGGTTTTGGTCAAGTTGTCCTCTTGGAAGGGTCACTGCAAATTAATACAGCGTGGTACTAAAACTGTAACTTTGTAAGAACCTCATTTGATTTATGTAACTTGTGTTATTGTGAGAGAGTTGTTGACAACCGCTGAGAGATAAAAACACACTTTCCAAAGACAGAAACATAGCACTGACTTTCTAATTAGTCTTTATAAGTTATCTGATATTATAATATTTCGGTAAAAAAAGATCAAGTTTGTGCTCGGCTTCAAATTCTAATTTAATTTACAAAATATTTGAGCAGACATCGCCCAACAAGAGGAGTGAATTCACATCCTGGCCGTCAGTTTTCTAATCTACATCTATGCGGAAATGTAATATCCATTCAGGCATGGTAGATCTGGATCAGATCGAGACCTGTTGTACCCAATTTTGTGTCAGTTGAAGAAATTCTTTGTGAGATATACTGTGTTTACAAAGACCAGCCCTATACAGCAAGAATATCAAGAGCTGCACAGTTGTTCAACTCGTTCTAAAATATCCCTTGGTCTCCATCTGATGGAAAAACCAGAGCAAAACTGACAAAAGTATGTTGGGTCCAGTGCCAACATTCAGTTCTTCAGCAGAAAGCAGTGTGACCTTTCTGAAGCAAGCTTTAAGGATGCGAGGGCTGGGATGGTGGAGGGCATGTAGTGCACTGACCTCCATGTTTTGTGGTGTTCATTTGTTTTTTTTAACCCATACACATGATCCCGTCCTGACCCTAACCATACTGTAGCTGCTTTGCACAGATATAGTGAAAACAAATATCTTTTAAGATGCTGGTGTAGCACGGGTTGCAGAAATGTAAATGTGTGTTTGATTTTGTCTTAATTGAAGCTGATAAATCTGCATCTGAATAATGTTGTTTCGCACCACAGTACTCTCAAAAGGAGGACAAATATGAGGAAGAGATCAAGATCTTGACTGACAAGCTCAAAGAGGTGAGCAGAAATATCATATTTTCTGAGTTAAAATCCACATATAATATGGTTATTTATTATCATTTGTTGGCCTCAGTTATCTGATCAGTAGTTGTGTTTTGTCATGTCAGGCTGAGACCCGAGCTGAGTTCGCTGAGAGATCTGTGGCCAAGCTGGAGAAGACTATTGATGATCTGGAAGGTACATTCACCCTTAAATATGCTTTAAATTCAATTAGCAAAGAAAAAGTAAACACCTGCACAAAGTCATGCAGTTTGAACTGTGAGAGACAATCAGCTGTAGTTGTTCGTGACAGAGCTGCATAGAACTGTAATGTTATGTCTCCCCCATGTGGACAAAAGTTTAACCAGGGTTTAAGTTTCTGTTCTATTGGCTAGTGATACATTACCATGGGTTCATATTTTTATTATGATACATTTAAAAATACTAATTCCTCTCTGCTCTTTTTTACCCTGTTTCCCTTTGCAACACGCCTTTCCTTGGTCTGTGTGTGAACAATCAGATGAGCTTTACGCACAGAAACTCAAGTACAAAGCCATCAGTGAGGAACTGGACCACGCCCTCAATGACATGACCTCTATGTAAGTAGTGATATGTGTCTGAGCCTGCAAGTGTAACATAGATAACAAAGTACTTTATAACACTGATCTGTTTGACTGCTGGAGTTTAACAAATATAAAATAGAGCGGTGCACAAACAAAAATGTATTTTACTGAGAAGACAAAGAAGTGTTCAGTAGATTCTTATGTGGCTGTATGACCACCTCTGGGAGCAGCTTTCACTTTATCCTGGGTAATGATGAAGACCTTCTGTTATAGAAATTGGGAGTGAAATCCACGAGCATCTCCACTGTCTTTAGAGCAAGTTGTTCTGTCCACAGCAGGTCACCAGACTCCCAGAGCACAGACAGAGACATGTAGACAGAAAACAGTCAATTTATTGTGGCGTAAAATGAACAAAAAGCACACATAGAACAACATAATGCAGTCCTTTGTCACCATGCTGCTGGGAACAAAGAAGATTGCTCAAGCCAGATGAGCCCCTGATGCAATCACAGCTAGCCATGACAGAATATTAGGCTTTAAACTATGCAAACTATGTAAGTAAGACAAGAGAACCCAAAGGGAGGATTAGTCTGTCAAAAGGGATGATAAGATTCTAAAATTCCTGACTCCGCCTTAAAAGCGAGATATCATAGTGACACTTTGCTGGATTACAGTCTTTCTGTATGACGGTTTGCAACAATTCAAGCTTTTCATGACTTGTAAAAACTTGCAGTACCACCTGTTGTTCTCTGTGTGTAAGCATCACTTGCAAATCACTCGCTGAATGACACGGTCTCTTGCTTCTTGTATTTTCAGCTAAACGTCCAGAAGCTCCAACGTACTGCCAGCTTGTGGTTTCAAGACTCAGCCTTTCACTGCTTAACATCATCTCTTGGCTCACCTCCTTTCTCAGTCTGTCCCTCCCCTTTATTCTGTCTCATGTCATCTTTCCTCATTCCTCAACTGTTGAACTGTTGAAATCTCTCCCTCTGTGCGCCTGTTGTACTTTGTTTTTAGCACTTTTTCAGGGTATATCTGCTGAACCTGCTCCTTTACAACCAGTCTCTAATCTAAAGTCCATCGTTCATTGTATGTTTTCTGTTGAAGGATGTTTTTTGTCTGATTTCACTCTTCATTGTGCTTCTGTGTCGATTCTGTTCTGTACCAGTGTTAAACAAGGGAGGGGAGTTAATGCATCCGTGTCTGGCTGTTTTTGTTACACTTGAACTTTTAATATTTCTATCGATGTTATACAATGTATAAAACTTAATACATCAGCAATATCAAGCGGTTAATAGACTTATTTGGATTTGAATCACCAAAATATACTGCTGTTTAGTATTTTGTCAACTATTTACTACTAATTAACCCAAAAATTAAACAACAGCACAATTACAGCCTCTGAAATGATCAACACCTCTCTAAAACTATAACAAACTATATTCATGAACCTTCATGAAGATTTGTTGCAGGGATGTTGGATTAGCCTGCATCAGTTTTAACTCAGTGAACTTATAAATAAATAAACTGACACTGAGTTGAACTCAATACTGATCTTTCACTGTCGTATTACCCAATCCGCCATGCTGTCCCAACAGGAAGTTCATCACATTTGGGAAGTAAGTGAAAAGAAAGAAAGTGCAGAAAGTTCATCAATTTATCAATCCAACTAGATCCCTGCAATTTGTTCGGAGCAGCTTCATGAACGCTACAAAAAACACAGTAACATACAAACAAATAAACGATACAAGGGAGCTGAGTGTGGACGAATCTATAAAAAAATGATAAATAAACTTCCTGAGCACAAAAAACAAGATAAAATTAAAAACAGATAAGATCAGATAAAACTATTACTAGCCTCGTAGCAGCTGATGATGTAATAACTATCAAACCAAATCTTGTGATAATTATTAAATTAATTAATAATTAATTATTAAATGTAATAACTGGCCAATAATGTAAAAATATTTATGGACCAACAAGTTTTTGGACATAATTTAACTTCATAAAAAATGTAACAACCTGCAGCTGGTTATGTAATAATATATTTCTATCACTATGTTTAAGTTTTATTTATTATCAAGTGTGAGACTTCCATAACATTCACCATGCTTCTTTCAAATATATGCCCACAAAACTGACCAATCCTGACTCTGAATCTTAGTCCTGAGTCTGAGAAAATACACACACACACACACACACACACACACACTTTCCAGAAATTATGGCTGAATTATTTATTTACGATTTATTTATTAGAGAACACGTTTGCAAACACAGACTATTACTCTGCGTTCTATAACTTTCAAATAAAAAGGATCACCACTCGTACATGAACACTACAATCTTTTGTCAGTTACACAACTTGATAATGTGTCAATCAACTGCCATCTACTGGTTAATTCTGGGGACTTCCAAAGGAAATACACGTCAACAATTAACTTTAGATATCATTTGCTTCAGTTGTCAAACTTGACAGTAGCCTATTCAAATTCAAAAAAGCCAGTTTTTAAAGTAATAATTCTGACTTGATAAAACATTTTCATGTAACCTTTAAAGAGCCAGGTTCAGTGTATGTATAGGGAGGTTGTTCCAGAGTAAGGGGGCACGATAAGCAAGGGCCCATAGACCTGCTGACTTCTTTGTAACTCTGGGGACAGACAGGAGGTTTGTATTCTGAGAGCGGACAGCACAGCATGGAATATGAGATTCAAGTGAGTTTATAAAGACCATTTTTAATTTTTGAAGATAAAATTGGTGTAAAATGGTCAAATGTTCTAGTTTTTAGTTCTTGTACATTTAGTATCAACATGCAGGCAAAATATTAAAATAATAAAGTCTGGATGAAACAAAGGCGTGAATTAGGGTCACTGCATCAGCCATGAACAGAAAAGACCTAATTTTAGCAATGTTGTGTAACACCAAGACTCTTGGCTGTCTATCAGAAGTCACGCAGTTGTCAAGAGAGAGTTCCTGTTACTTAATCAAACTGGTGTTTGTGTCAAGCTTTGGGAAATGACCGGCATCTTATCAGAATGGAAGACAAAACATCCAAATGATATGTGTTATAGTGAGTAGGTTAATGTACAAACTGAGTGAAACAAAAATTATAAAGAGGTGCCAAAAAAGGCTTTACCTAGAGGATTGAAGGCCTTACTCAGCTGAATATTTAAATCACCAGTTAATAAAATCTCATCAAAGTAACAACGTGTGATAAAATCTCCACATTCTTCTAAAAACTGTAAAAGGTTTGGGTGACCTGTTCACAAGGTGGAACGATCAGAGTCTGCTGACGGAGATTGTTTAAACACAAAGAGCCTCAAATGAGTTGAATTTAATATCAAGATTGGAGCTTAGATAGACTACTAGGCAACATGGACATTGGTGTGGCCAGGTAAGGTGAGATTTAAGCCAATCATATCCAGACTATGCAGAACAATGAAATCAGAAAGCTTTGGTAGACACCGACATTCATAAAAGCAAAGTTTTATTGGGGCTGCAGCTTTCAGTAGTCTCTGTAGTGTTGTAAATGGTTGTTAATGGCTGCACAGAAACAAAGGGGTGGACTGAAACCAAAAGTATTGATACTAAAAAAAATGACCTGTCCAACATTAGATCATGCACTCATAAAGACTGCACACCTAACCTAATTTACAACCGTCCTGTGTGGAACACGCACGTTTAAGTCATTAATAATTGATTAAAGTATTGATGTTTATCTTTATTGATGGTAAAAGGCTGATCTCTTACGCCCAACTCCTACTGAAAAGACAGGAAATGAAGTACACTAATGGATACAGGGTACAGTAGAGTGATATTGTACAAAACAGGGTGATGCCACACCACGAGAATAATCAAACACAAACAGTGCGTCAGTGTTTCTATTGTTTCTGTGCAGAGTGAAAGTTACACAAATGTGAATTCTGACCTGCAAATCCTCTGCAGCTGGGTGGATCGCTCCAGAACGAGAGTGCATGAGAGAGAGGACTGTTGACAGGACGGACGTATCATGTGACCACAGTGTTAAAAGACGACAGGTCAGAGGTCATAAATCATTTTAATATTATTCAAAATCTTTATTCTTTACTATAACCGTCACTTTTTTACCAGTTCAGTTCTTTAATATGCAATGTATGTAAATTAATTTTAAAGATATTTAGACTCAAGAACAAATCATTACATCGTTTCAGTGAGCAGAGTCACTGCAGTTGCACAAGAAAAACATGAAAAACTTGATTAAACAGTTAAAATACAATGTCACTTTTTAACAAACATCCTCATTAAAAGAGACAAAGTAATAGCTTTGGCAACGCTTCAAAATCTTTCAAGTCTTGGATGGAGCTAGATGACAATAAAAACTGTAATAAGTGGAGGTGGTTAAGTTATATACAACATATGATTGTGCCTTTTAAAACTGATACATCATGACACAAGTTATATAACACGAGAATACAAAACACACACACTGTTCATTAAATCTGCAGTCTGAAATATAATATGACAAAACTTAAATAAACACTCTGATAGTGTCATAGCATCCCACAAAAACGTACACTTCGTCAACATCAGTGGATTTAACAGTTCATCCTTGAGCCTTGAAACAGCAGTTTAAAAACTTCATCACACGGTCCTCAAGCTCAACTTTTAAGCCAACATGGATGGGAAGTCCAAGAGGTTCATTTCCATGGCAACTGAGCAAGTTGCTAATGAGCACGGGAGCTTAAGGTGGGATTGTTTTGTCGCCAATCAAGAGAACTTGAACATTCACAGCAGTTGAAGAGTTTGGAGTGATACATTGGGCGCTACAACAAAGAGCAATTGAACCACTGCTTTTTTTTTTTTTTTTTTTTTACAGACCTCCAGTGACTGAGCTTCTCACCTTGCTACAGTGATGTATATACAGGAGTGTATCCCACACTGTTCGGTAGAGTTAGAGGTGCAATTCACATACATCTAGAGGTGCAAATACACAGACATCAGTAATTTTGGCTGTGGTCAGAGGTGAAACATCTGAAACCAGACAGGGCAGTGAAACTTTCCAGTCTGGTGTGCAGTTACTCCTCAGAAGAAAACTACAATTTATCATAGCTTGGATTTTTATTGCTCCAGCCATCACTTCTATCAGTTATCATAACATTGTGCTCACCAAAGTGAATTACAAGATCTATAGACATGCCAACATCGCTGAAACATGAGCAGTCGATCAGTCATGCTGTAACAGTACATGTTGTTAACCTAATACTGGAATTCCTCATTCATCAGGCAAACCACATCCTAAAAAATAAAAACTACGCCAGGTGGACCACAAGCCAACAAACTAGTTTTTTTTGCAAGTGAAACTGAAAGTAACCTGAAATGTTGCTAATAATCACAAGATACTGTCCACATGACACAGGGTGAAATGCAGGAAGTGGGTCAGTCAGTAAATTATGTTTGTTTACAGGACTAATAATAATCTTATAATTTTCTCTCCTAAATAAGTAAAGTAAAAATGTGGTGAGTACAATGTTATCATAAGTTATTTAAATGATGGATAGAGCTCTGGAAATAAGTAGTAATAAAACAACATTTTAGCTTTTAACTAGACATCTTCAGGGAAATATTTTTCTATCACGGTTCTTTATGTTTACCAGTATTAATCATCACAGGACAACGTTTAAACCAAGAACAGATCTCGCATTTGCATTTGTAAAAGTCAAGGAAGACTTGGACATGAAATTAGCTGTAGAGGAAATAAAGTTCTACCCGGAATGTTTGTTTTGTGTTATCAAAGAGTTTCCCCAAATCAGCCAACCACCCAAATACATTCTACCTTTCAAAACAAACACCACTCAAAGCGTGCATCCACAGTGACAATGAGCTGGACTCATCTTCTCAAAGTCCTTCATGAAGAAATGCTCATCAGATGAGGCAGTTGCGCATTTATCTGATGCTAGCTATCAGAGGCACTTCTGAGACAGTGTGTTAGACTTCACAATATTTAGTCGTCTTGCACAGTGTAACAGAAAACATTCCCCTTCAGTGACCTTCGATCTAGCCTCTCTGACCTGCTGAACATCCTGGACTCGTCCACCTTCCTCTGGTCGGCTCTAAGAGCTGCTGCTGAGTCTTCGGCGCAGCAGAGAGGCCGGCTTGCTTTCGGTGTCCTCTGCGTCGCTTTCACATTGTCTCTGGAGAGAAGGATTAGTACAGCTGGATTATGATCTGATGGTGCACTTTTGGGTCTCATATACATTCATATAACTGTATCTTGTAAAGCTTACAATGTGGTTTTGAACTAGAACAGTGGTTCTAGAAAAGTGGTCTCACCTGTAGTGGATCTGGATCTGAGCTTCCCTTCAGCAGTTGCAACTGGACCAGCCGGTTACACATCCACACCATGTTATAGGACATCTAGAGGAGGGCAGGAGGGTGGAGAATGTTTTACCAACGGTGCAACCAACCAGAATATTTTTCTAAAAGGAGCAGTATGTCGGATTTAGTGACATCTAGTGGTGAAGTTGCAGATTGCAACCAACTAAATACCCCCTCACATCACCCTCCTATTTCAAACAAGAAACTACAGTGGGTGCAAAATGTCTAAGGATCTATTCATGTAGAAACATGGCAGTTCAACATGGAGGACTCTATAAATATACTCTGTAGATATTCTGTAAATAGACCCTCCAAATCTGAGACACTGGACCTTTAAGGTCTTCGATGAGGCAACTAGAGCAACTCTGTCTTTGTTTACATCAGCTCAGTATGATCTACTGTTTCTATTTTATTTATTTTGTGAACAGGATGTATAAAAAGTCTGCTTGTTGTTAAATATTAGACTGACAGACTCACCTTCCATTTCCTTCTCGCATTGAACTTCTTAAAGTTCTTCATATTGATTGAGGATCGATTCCTTTTGGCCACTTGCTTGCGTGTGATGGGCTGAAACAGACGACAACATTTGTATTTATTACACACAGATCAGCAGAATTGTGCAGGAAATAACTAAAGCAGGTCTGTGGGACTTATAGTAACCTTAATCCATGGATGAAGCAGACACTCCTCAGCTGTCATCCTCTCACTGTAACACACATCAGCAGATCAGGAGAGTATTAATAAGTAACATGAAAACAAACAATGGATCAGCTTGTGTTGAATTACTGTAACTTTTCTACATACTTTGGATCTTTCACCAGGAGTTTCTGGATGAAGTCTTTGGCCATGGAGCTCGTCATGCTGAAATACTGCTCATCAAACTCGTAGTTCATGGCGATGATGTTCTGCAGAGTCCCTTCATTAGTTTCGTCTTGGAAAGGTGACAACCCGCTGAGTCTGAGGACAGAGTGCACAGCAAGAGTGAGAATACAGTATGTCAACATCTCAACCCGTCTGTACAGATGAAGCTGTTTGTGATTACACCTCTGATAAAAGATAGAAAGTAAATGGTAAATTTCCTCAACAGCACCTAAAGCAAAGTCAAAGTATGAAGCTACAGCAGGCTACAACTTTCTCAGCATACTTTTTTAGCTGTTAGTCACAAGGGGTTGCTGGTTTTCGCTTCAAGAGCAACAAGCTAGAAAATTCAGATCTTCATAACTTTTGATACATACACAGTCTGGACTGTTACCCAATCTGACTAACGACTAAATATAATATGATACAGAAAGAGCTCCATCTCAAAATTTAAGACTTTTAAAAAGTAGTTTCAAAATTATGTTTTTTTTCCAGCATAAATCTGATGTTTAACATGTTAAATGAATGTTCTTATTTCTGCATTTTGTTTTGTTTTTTTGCATTTGTAAAATAAACTCAACTTTATCTACCAATTAAGGTAAAAAGTGAAGACATATATATACATATATATATTTTGTTGCATGTTGCTACATGTCGTGGCAATTTACACATATTTTGTGTTGCCACCTCTAACAGAGAACAAAATCTGTGAGGCTTTAACTGAACATAACAAATATAGTTAGTCATTAATGGGTTAAAGCTGAATGCTGTAAAAGCAGCTGGTTGAATTCAGAAGTCAGACAGCAGATGTTTCCATATGAGTCTTCTGATCATTAAATGTGAAGACAACATGTGTAACACACAGCAACTTACAATATGTAGGTAATAACTCCGATGCTCCTGAAAAGAAACAGAAGACGCAGACAGTCATGTACTGGTTTAAACTTTTTCACTACAGCATGATGAACATTAGACAAATACAGTATTTAGCTGTTTGGATGTTGCCTCTGTCCTTCAGTGTGATACTATATGCTGTATTCCTAACAAGTGAGATCATGTTCTGTGAAGGAGGCTCAGGACAGGCCCAAACACGTCACTAACGGAGGAATGTATGGTCTCTATACAGAACGCTCACCACATGTCTGCAGCTGTGCTCAGAGGTTCACAGTTGATCACCTCAGGGGCTGCGAGAAAGAGGGAGAGGGGGAGAGGGGGAGAGAGATAAGGGGATTAACTCTCATGACAGCAGGAACCAGGGAGCTGTGAAGTTTCATTGGAGGTGTAGATTCCAGACGGATCCATGTTTAAAAACGTAAAATGAGAAGATCACAACAGGATCTGGACTATCTGTCTCCAGATTAAATGTAAAAATCTGCACATAACCTTGACAAAGCGTACCTAGCCTACCTGGCCATCAATGTTTTAACAGTTGTCTTCATCAACCAACAACATATCGGTCTATAACTGCCACATAGTCATGGTTCCTTCTCTTCTTTATGATTCAAAATAATGAAACTTAATAAATTAATTCTGGGTGGCTGCACAAAATTGTTAACATCATCTCTTTGCTACTCAAACTCTTTAAAAATCTTAATTATAGCTCTAAGATTTAGTTACACTTGCAGCTTTTAGTGCACGTTTATTAATGAATATGCTACAGAAGATATGTCAAAGACCCCAACTGGTCCTCACCGATGTACTGTGGGGTGCCACTTGTGCTCCTGTACTCCTCCCCCTGATGAAAATGGTGAGCCAGTCCGAAGTCGATGAGCTTGATGTTGGGGTGTGGTGACACTTTATCTGACAACATGATGTTTTCTGGCTGAAAAGAGAGAGAATAACGCTGTTATGGCGGAAGCATATATTTTAAGAGAACTTCCTTAAAACAAGTTCACAGTTGTGTTTTTAAAACATCAACGGCAAGCAGAGAACTAACTGAAGTCCGTTTGGTGGTACCTTGAGGTCAAAGTGGGCAATGTTCTTGCTGTGCATGAATCCCAGTCCCTCCAGGATCTGCTCCATGAACTCAATGGCCTCACTCTCCAGCAGGTTCTCCTTCTCAGCAATGAAGTCAAACAACTCCCCTCCATTAACACTGAAATGTCAAAGAGAAGTGTGTTATGGTGATGCATTTCTCTCCCCAAAAAAGGCCATGAACAATTTCGCAAAAACCTTACAGGATGATACAACAGTAAGGTGTTTTTGTGGATCATGTTTTGCATGTGCTTTTAGTCATGCCAAGCACACCGCAGTGTAACGAATGTATCTGACTCAGTAACAGTCTCTTTCCCACAGTTACCACATGGTTAGCGTTCTTCTAGTCAGTGGTGTCACAGTCAGTGCAAACACAGCCTAGCTGACAAAAAGGTGCAATATGTCACCTACCCAACCCACCCATCCATTCCTCTATATAGCAAACATCAGTCTTTTCAGATGAGATAATTAACCACCAATGTTTAAGCTAAACTTTTGTCAACTATGGTAAGTACAGTAGGTCAAAGTCGAAGCAGGAGGTGGGTCTGTAAACTGTGATGCGATGTCTCTAAAAGACACCTGGACGTTTGTTTCCCACCTGTCTCATCGTCTGACTGCTCATGTTTCTTGACACTTCTAACTTCTGCTATGTTCCCAGATATCAGCTTTTCCCTTGCTGAGTACAATGATATTTTACTGACAGGAATGAAGGACAAAACTCAAGTATCATATTTCCTTAAATAGTGGCCGGGGCAAAAAGATACCAGAAGTTTATTTGATACAGACAGACCATATTTTAGTACAAAGCCTCATTTGTTTTTTTTTAATCCAAGATTGGGAGAAATGTCACGTTAACCAAGGTGTGCTTTGCAGAGCGGATAAAAGATGCTTTGTTAAGGTACAAGAATCCAATTCTTGCTCAAGCCCGATACAGAGGTATTTATAGGAGTTGACAAATTTGAGTTCTGACCCATCCTTGGAAGAGATTTTGAGGGTGCAGGTGATTTGATTTAAGTTTCATGCATTTTGTTTTATTAGTATTTAGGAGAAGGTGAAGGCTAGCAAAGGCATATATGATACTCTTGAAGCTGTGCTGCTGAGAAGTCAGACCGCATGGTAGTGAGAATACTGTTAGACCACAGGTGGTTGGTGAGCTGATTGTTAACCCGTTTCTCAAAGATTTTATAGAGGTAAAACAAGACGATATAGGTCTTTAACAGTTTAGATCTGAGTTGTCACCCCATTACATTAAATGGCCTGTGGTAGAAGGCACATCCAGTTTTTGATAGTTGCAGTTTAATCTTTATTACTGCAAGTTATTATTTCTTTATCACTTACATATCGTACATAGATAACATTTAAGGAGTGCCTAACTGCTATTGTTGTACATGGGAGACCTGTACTAGCACTGACCAAGCTGCCATGACAAATAACACATGCACATTGAATTAGTCCTCGAATACACACTGCAATCACGGGAAGAAATCAATCAAACAAACAATCACACACACACACACACACACACACACACTGTGTTGTCAACTCACAGCTCCAGAATGAGCACCACCTCAGCTCGGCTCTCAAAAACGTCCTTGAGAGTCACAATGTTTGGATGTTGAACAGCATGGAGGATCTGCACCTCCTTCTCCACACTGCTCCTCTCCACGCCCAGGCGACTGCCCGCGGTCTTCCGAATCTTCAGGAACTTGGCTGCCCAACATGTCCCGCTGGTCCTCTCAGAAACCTGTCGAACCTGACCAAAATGCCCACTGGATGGGGGGCAAGAACATAATTCAGAGTAGGCACCAAGCTTAAAAATACAGCAAGTATGTTTTGACTTTTTTTTTTTTACTTGAGGAAAAACTGCAGAAACTCTGCAAAACAGCAGTGCTCTCCAAAATAATGAAAACATTTTTAAAAGATTGTTGGGTGGGCCGCTGCCACCAACAACAACAAAGTCACACACAGTTCTGTCTGTAAATATTTGGACACCGACTTATTTACCATTGTTTGCTGCTGTACTCGAGCCTCTAGGATCTGTGCTCACTTTCAGCTGTAAAAGTTTTTTTGTGTGTTCATATTGTTCAACGTGGTTCAAAGTTTTATTTTCTTTTATGATACTTAAAGTGTCAGGTTGAATTCTGGGGAAATGTTTATATAAAATAAAATGAGTATTTTAGAGAGATGTTGTTTGAATGCATAATTATGACTAAAGTCAATGTTTTACTTTACTATCTACTGGAAATGAACATTTTATGGGAATAAGGAACATGATAGAGCAGTTAAGGTCGCTTCCTCTGATAGTAAAGATGGTAGGCTTGAGGGAAGTCTAGAGTGGATACCAGAATCAGGTTTGATAGGAGGTCAGGGGTCAGTCAGCAGAGTAATGTGCATGTTTGGTGTGTGTGTGTGTGTGTGGGTGTATCAGCGAATGAAGAGCCGGACATGTGATGTCCACCTTTGTTTCACATCCACCTACAGTAGAATGCTTCCTGAGATTACAGAATAAACAGAACAGAAATAGCAATTCAAACAATAACTGATACAAACACATTCAGACAGACGCACACACTTACATGCACACACAAATAACACTTTTTTAAAGTTTATATCACGGCTCCAGACTAACATTCATGATACTGGTGTCCAAAACTTTTTTTATTTATGTGCACCAGCACAGATAATCAGAGTTTCAAGTTATTTCCTGAGTGTATGTTCTAAAGCAGAACTAAACATGACCCCACCTCTGCACAACCCTGTGAGAAGAAGCCACACTGTGATGATTTTGTGTGAATGAACGCTTCTGTGCTTGCATGTGTGTGTACTTCAGCCCTGTCCTTGGTTGAGACAGAAACCTGGTCACCACTTCTTGTTTTTTTCACATAGAGACCATAAACCATGCATGCTGCAGAGTGAAGAGACATGCAAAAAAAAAAGAAGCTGCAAAGCACTGTTCAGTAGGCCTGCAGCTCTCCACGATTTTCTCCTCAGAAAAACTGTGAGAGGGGGGGCTGCCCTGTCAGCAGATCTGTTGGATTTTATTTTGTCACACTCGACAAATTTTTGATCGCATGTGTGACCAAAATGGTTACATCCTGGAGTCCTGCATATATTCCTTGTTTTCTTTATTCCACACTATCATGCAGTATCTGTTACAGAAACCCTTGGTTGTTCAATACACTCTTAGCACATTGATGCCCTGAGGAACTAAACCAATATCTGGTTGGGGAGTGGTGGGAGAGCGGCAGACTTAAATGTATATTTTAGTTGATAAACAATGTATATGATCCTGGAACAGAATGACTTCAAACAATGTTCAATTACTTAGTTACTTCAGGGAAAACAGGACATTAAAAAGATTAATTTACTCTTCTGTCAGTCTAAAGCCCTGTAAAGAAATGGAGACTTTTTGGGTGGGGTTGGGGGTCAGTGTACACCCTCAAACTAAAGCTGAAAATGAGCACTTTATTTACCCTGGTGGTCATTGATTCATTTCAAATCCAAGGTGCTGGAGTACAGAATCACAAAAAAGTCTACAAATACCATATATGTAATGACTGCACTGTGGTAAACACTCATAGAGCTTAAAAACAATATCATATCCATACCTTCCCAGAACTTCACCAATCTCATAGAAGTCCTCCACATTTTCAGGCTTGAAGACTGCCATGTTGATTTGTTTCACTTTATTTCTCCTGGTCTTTTGTTAGTCCATCCCTGGTTATTATATAACAGCCATCTTCGAGTGGTTCATGCTTCTCCAAATTCAGTATACACCAAAGCTGGACCTGAGTACGAAAAACAGATGTGAGAAATGAATGAATTAATGACTAACCCTAACCAAATATGGTGTTCCTACCATGTATGTTAATAGTAGAAGGTAAGACAAGCCAACTTTTACACACCAGGGCAATTTAATGTGCTCTACAGGTTAATAAAAATACAGTATGTAAAATTATCTAGTGCAGTTTAAATCAAGTGAAATAAAAACGCAAAAATTCCCATAATGTTTTAAAAACAATAAAAATGAAGACTATTTAACAGTTTAACTAAGAATATATCTTTTTTTACCAATACTGGATAGAGCAGACAGTAAGGTATTTAGCTCTGACTTAAAAGTGGTCTGAGAAGGGGATTATTATCAACTGGGATGTTATTCCAGGCCTGTGTTGAATGATAACAGAGTGCTGCTTTATCCTGTTTTGTTTTCGGACTCTTGGGACAACCCGCGGGCTTGGTGCAGATGTTCTAATGGTTCTGGGAGGTTCATAGAAAGGCAAAATCTACATGCATTTTCTTGGTGTACACACTGTGTACAGTTAACCATTTCAGAACAGGGAAAGGGGGCAAGCTGAGACAACAAATAAACCACTGAACACAGTGATAAGTTAAGCTCAATCAAGATACAGTTAATATGAACTTGTCTTTTGTACATTCTTAGTTTACTAGTTGAACGTAAGTATTTCTGCGGTAGAAGAAGGACCCTAAATGACATCATCAATTTCTACAGAAGAGAAGATAACATGTGGGTGTAGCACTTCCTCATTTCAGTATATGACTGCAACATTAACATACAATAAATTAACCCACACATCAACTAAATCTACTTTTTTTTTTTGGCCTTTTTGAGCTTTATTTGACAGAGACAGCTTGAAGAGTGACAGGAAATGTGGGGAGAGAGAGTTGGGGAATGACATGCAGGAAAGAGCCACAGGTCGGATTCGAACCCTGGACTGCTGTGGCAAGGACTGAGCCTTTGTACATGGGGCGGATGCTCTACCGACTGAGCTAAACGACACCCCTAAATCTACATCTTTTATGTATTTTCCCAGATTCCACTCCCTCCCTGATGACACGTTTCTTTTATCACACCACTCTCCAACGTAAAAAGTATGACACCAGCTGTTTGTAATCAACTTCTCTCAACACATCTGACTTCCCTATCTGATACAGTATGAATGGATGCTGGAAGGAACAATGAATTATTGGTGTATTTAGTGTAAAGCTGTGCATCGTGTCTACTGGTTAACAGGCTTTCACACATGTTCAGGTCTTGTTCATGGTAAGCTGTACACACATTACAAGAATTACAAAACTAACTGTGACGTTTGTCATAATTCAAAGGAAGCCTCCCATTCTCACACCTTTATGTTGCGAAAGAATTCTCATCTATATTACGAGAATCACACCGAACAGTTCCTCAAATGGGTTTATTGTTGGCTATCAGACAAACTGCTATGAGTGACTCGGGGCTTGGTGAAAACATATTTAGTGCATCTCTTATCAATTCAAGTTGACTAACATCACAACCTACCACACAGGGCAGTTATTTAAAGTGGCATGACACTTCCTTTTAACTGGACCACCGCAAGGTTCAGGACTTAGTCCCCTTCTATTCTCAATATTTTGTCACAATATATATTTTTTTTATTCTATGCACACATTTTTATGTACTCATAGCTAGCCAATAAAAGTGACCTTGAGTCTGATATACACCACCTCCACTGGTCCCGTTATCGGCTTGCATGGTTTTTAACATTTCTATGCCGATGATACCCTACTCTATCTGACAAAAAAAAAGGACTATCATGGGACACATGGACAATGTTTGTGTTTTTCTAACAAACATTAATCCTCAAGAAACGTTGCTGCTCACATTCTGAAGAAAAACTGGATTTCTAAATTAGTGCATCTTGGGTTGAATATATTTGCTTTTTTGTTGTGATTTTGGAACACTTATGATAGTAACAGCTTGATCAACTCATGTCTTATACATTTACTCTCAGTAGGGGCTTCACAACCCCCAAGGGGGTTGCATGGTTGTGGAGAATAAAATAACATCTTGTGGCAAGCAGTCTAGAATGAGAAACAGGAAGCAACTCTCAGTGACGTCAACACTTTAATGACATTAAGGTCCGGGGACAAGAACTGAAAAACACTACTATTATAGGCTGAATCAATTTCCTCACCTCTAACCCCTCTGAGAAGTCCTGTCTATAAAGTTTCCAGGTTTGCACACAGTCATAACTGTGACTTAACACAGCAGTGCTACCATCAGCGCAGACAGATAGATATAAAAACTGTTCTCACTAACATTATTAACAGGAGTTTTGTGGACTACTCTTTCAGGCTGTAGATTCATGGCTACAGATGGTGCTGTTTAGTTTCTCAAATGTAACTTTTCATGCAGTCTCTCTCATGTCCCTGGTCAGAAACCAAATGTCTGGAGGGACTGTGATCTGGAGGGAAGGATATCTTAAGGATTGATAGATAAGAAATGAGAAAGTAAATGAGAAAATGTTTGTTTCTTGTGTGCATGTTATGGATGAAGGTTTGTTCTGTTCTTGAGGATGTTGAGGACAACATGGGATCAGACAATGCTGTCTTTTCCATAAATAAGGAAGACCTAGAAGATGTTGCAATAATCATTGGGAGGTGTGGAAGTACTTAACAACCTTGGTGACATTCCAGATGAGCGACCCACCCAACCTTAAGTACACATTTGAAGTTCAACAAAAACTTGTGGTAGCCACCTCTCACCAAGGCTAAAAAAACGGCTAAAAACAAACAGTTTGAAAGAACAACATACATAAGTGGAGCATTAAGCCTCCAAAAGTTTTTGTTCAAACCTCTGAGGGTTGCTCTAAAACAGCACAGAGACAGCTTTGGACTATCTTGAAGGGTTAATAGGATGCAAGAAAGTATGCAAGTAACCAGGTTAAACCTGGTTTCTGTAATAGGGGAGGAGGATTAGAAAAACCTGATTTCCTCACGTAGATTTCCGTTGGAGTATCTGCAACGTATGTGAAAAACTGGTTTTCTAATCAGCTTTTTACAAATATGCACGTCGGGAAAAAAGACTGCATACAGGGACAGTAACAGTGGAGCATGTTGTGAAGAAGGAAGAGAGATCATTGCACTGAGTGACACTTCCACCCAACGTCAGACTAAAACTGAAACTAACTCAAAATAACCTGTTAAGTTCTAAATAAGTCTGTAAAATATAACACTCACACAATGCAGAAGCAACACCATCGTTACAGCAGCTGAAATCAGTAAATCATGCTTCAGGTCAGGGAGTGGCGGGGGGTCTGATTACTGACTCGCTACAACCTGGTTACTTGAGTGCATGTAAAGTGTGCATTGATTAAAGCCCATAGGAACCATAGAGAACAAGAGTTAGTGAAAGAGAGACAGTGTAAGTTGTGTAAGTGAGAGGGCAGTAAGAGATATCAGGAGATGTGAGGCTGACAGAAAGCCCAAGTAAGTGACATAAGCACAGAAAGAGAGAGCAGTTTTAAATGGCTGTTTTCGATAACTTTAGCATGTTGGTTTAAACTATTCTGTCTGAAAATGTTGTGCACTCCTGGAATATTCATATTTGTATGGTACAAAATGGTGAATTTCTTCGTGTTTACTTTATTTTGAAGTACTTGGGATGCTTGCATGCCGGATATAACATCTGCAGAGATGAGAAATCTGAATATTTCAGATTGTGATCTAAGGTATCCGCAACTTACTTTTCAGGCCATTTGTAGATGCCGTGGTATTTAATTTAATCTTAGTTCTTTTGGGAGAGTATTTGAAAAGTGCTTCATCATATTAAACATAAAGGTTAAAGGTTTGAATCACCATTTTGAAAGATGTGTAGTAACATTGACGTAATACTGTGTTTTAATGGTAGAAATGGAGAAACTCATAATCTCTGTCACTGCACTGATGAGACAGTCGTTGGGAGATTCTAGTGTTACATCATTTCATTATGATGTTCCTTCTCTTTTGTTCAACATAAATTCCCACAATGTAACCTTGGAGAGCATTAGTTCTACAGCTGATGTAGTATCAGTTCAAACAGTCACTTCAGTGTGGCTGCAGCACTGTGTGACCTGTTCAAGTGATACCACAAAGTCATGAAGTGATTACGGAGTCGGACCGGATACTTATATTTACCGAAATGTTGATTTAACGTTCCTTAGGGAGTTTTTGACCTCCAGTAGCACTGTGGAGCTCTTCTATGTACTTCTGCCAATGGTTTCACAGTAGCATGGCAAGAAATGCTGCAATGTGTGCCAACAAAACCAGGAGAGAAGAAGACTACAAGCTGGTAAACATGGATGCAAACAACACCAAATGTACACACTGACTTGTTTGTTTACTAAAAAACTCCACAGGGGTCCTTAATTATGTAACTGACAGGTTGAAATAACAGCTGTAGCTACACGTCATCTTTTTCACAAGTTACTCGATCCACATAACGAAGGTCCCGGCTCAAGAATATGAAGCCGATAAGCTTAAATTATTGATAAATAAATTACAGATTAACTGACAGGATGTGACTCCTGAAAGCGATGTGGGTGGATCAAGCTAGAACACTGGTTCTCAAACTATGGTACGAGTACCACTGGTGATACTCGACTTTCCTGTAGTGGTGCTCAACATTTTTAATTAAATTAAACTAAGCGATCCCTCAAATGTAATTTGAAAATAAGTTTTGCACTTCCTGAAATATCTTGTTTCAATATCAGCCTGAAATAGATGCATCCATGATTAGTTAAAATATGACGTGAGGTTAAATAAATGGTTTAAAAACACTGCAGTCATGGCTCCAAACAGGAAACATTAGGAAGAGACGTGCAGATCAGGAGAACAGCTTTAACACCAAATAAGCTCTGGTTCTTGAAGCGGTTCTGTTTAGGATTCATCAACAGTCAACAATAAATAATCTTATTCTCAGGAATAAACCTGCCTGATCAGGGTCGGCCTACGCCGCTCGATTTGAATTTTGTCTGTCAAAATAGTACTTGGAGAGATAAATATTTTCTGAGGCGGTAAACTGTATAAAAAGTTTGAGAAACACTGAGCTTGAGTGAAGACGTCTCACTCTGTTGGAGTTATTGGATCTACAAAAACAGTTTGAGTACAGACTAATAACAGACACATTTTAATTTGGTCTGTCATCAAGTTACTCAGAATGAATTATTATCAACATGTTAATGTTAAAATGAAACACTGTTACCTGACTTCTCTGTACACCGCAGCTTAGCGAATCCATGAATTTTGCTGACGTTTCACACTCGCACACACTAATTTTCACTTGCATACAGTATGCGGCACTATGAAGCCTGACTGTCAGGAGAGAGGCACAAGCAGGCCAAGGTGGACGAAACACAGCAGAGTTCAGTAGAGAAGACTTTATTTTCTCTGTTACCAGCCCAGTAAATCGCCCTTCTGACTCTGATACCGATCCTGAGGACTTTACTGCCACCTTAAATTGAGGTTGACTCATCACATCATTTCCAGAGCGAGTCAGCTTCTCTGCTGAGAAAATACTGCAATGTTGTTTCATTAGGTTATCTTGCTAGAAAAAAAATAGCTTGTGCATGTACACTTAGTATTATCTGTGTTTTTACTGCTATAAAAGGAAAAATAATCAGACCTTTATCAAAGTTAAGATCAAAATAGCATGTTTGGATGTTTGGGTCATACATTTCCTTTAATGGCACTCGTTGTTTCTTTTGTTTTCAACATCAGGGTTATTATGTCAGACTTTCAGAGCCTCCTTTCAAGATGACGACATACAACTGTTTCACCATGCACAGACGAGAGGAGGTGAAGCAGCGCAAATCAACTTCTTGGTATTTTGGTGGAAAATGGGACATTGTGCTGAGAATAGATGCCTCAGACCCACGTCTGTTTTCTGGAACAATGTCACTGCACTTAATACTTGCAGTAAGTGCACTGGAATAAATCAAATCAGCAATAAAAACTAATGTTGCTGCTGTCCACAGCAACTGTAAGAAAAAAACAGGTTCGAGCATGTTTTTCCCTTACTGTATCTGAATGGACAAACTCGCCAAAAGCAGGCAATCACGGAGAGCTGAGAGACGCGATGTTGTTTGAATATGGAAATGACAACGCGTGTTTCCTCTTGTGGAAGGCATTCATGGTGTTTTTCACATGAAAAGTGACAGAAATAGCTGTGTCAAGTGCCGACCCTGACTCTTTTCTCATCCTCACAACAACTGACCAAACATGGGGTGAAGTGGATGTGAAAGTCAGATTGTTGATTTTGGAAAGTTACAGTATTACTGTCGAACACGGGCCCCCCTCCCACGAATTCAACACTGGAAAGGTGTCAGACAAGCACTTCTACAGAAGAAGCTTAACCACCCACATCCACATCACACAGGTTGTATGTATTCTCCTGTTTCTCCTGCATTTTATCATGTTTTATCCACCACAGGGACATCCAACAGGCACTTGAGCAGTGTCCAACAGTGAGGTCACCGTCCAGGTTACTGGGGCTCATCAATCGTGAGCACTGCTGCCTCCTTCTTGGATCTCATGTTGAATCATGGACCTCAAACTCAAAGAGGAGTTTACTAAACCTTTATGTAAGCTTGTGGCTTCTCAACACTGGCACAAACCATCGTATTCACTCCTTAAAGTGACAAACATCACCGGCCGCAGGTGATGGCACATGTTGCTAAATTGATGGCGAGATGAAACTTGTCTGCTGTCAGTCAGAGTGAGTCGTCTTCTCTCTAGCCGACTGATTCACGTCAGTTTCATAGAGTCACATCCTGTCAGTTAATCTTTAATTCATATCCTATTGATAATTTACGCTTATCAGCTTCCTATTTTTGAACCAGGAAATGCAGGACATTGCAATGTGTTAGATACATAATTACAGGACTGTTTACATTCAGTGTTAATAAAACGTCACGTGTATCCGTGAGGTCAAACAAACGTGTTAAAAACATTTGCAGAGCTGAGCTGAGTCTAAAATAACCTCTCTCATCTATATCCCACTTCACCCTGACCTTTTCCACTTTGCACTGATGCACAGTCCAAGTGTCCATCATCATCATCCAAGGCCTACCACGACCCATGAGCCCATGGTCATTTTGTCAAGAGCAGCTACAACAACAACAACAACAACAACAGGACTGCACTTCTCTAACTCTTCAGCAATGTTAACCAACCTTACTGTGGCTTGCTGGTGGCATGAAATCCGATCACAGTTGCAACTATGTCGACTTCTTCATGAGAACAGCTTGGTTTTGTTTTAAACAGATAATGTTACACCAGTTTTTCTAGCAGCTGTTTCGAGGACTTGCTGCTGCGGTATTAAACCTACTTGCTGTCACCATGGTAACTATGAATATTTCTAGATTAATTAGGACTGAAATGTTATAGATCATAACTTTAAACAAGCTGGTGAACATAGCGGAGCATTTTTAGCAGTGCCAGTAAATGTGAAGACAAGTGAACAGTCCATTTGTCTCCTGTACTGTTTTGCAGCAACACGTTCAGATTCAACAAGTGCAGCCTTTGTTAAATACATGACTGTCATTATTGCCTTTGTATCTGTAGCAGCACATCCACAGCAGTTGAAACAGCAATTTCAGACTGATCAGGGCAGACTGGGATCTATATATGTCTATCAAAAAGTGTTTAAGTGTGTTCACATCCATAGGAATCCTAAAAAGGTACTTAAAATGTATGCATACCCCGCCTCTCGCCCTAATAAGTCAGCTGGGATAGGCTCCAGCCCCTCGCAACCCTGATGAGGATAAGCAATTACAAAAAAAGGGATGGAATATATTCTATAATTTTATATTTTTAATCTCAATCTGAGAAGTTATTAAATAAATGTGGTGGAGTAAAAGTAAAATATTCGACTCTGAGCTGTGGAGTAGAAGCATAAAGTAGCAGAAAATGGAAATACGCAAGAGCACAGCACTTGAGTAAATGTACTTTACTTTTTACCACTGTAATAGTAGTGCATGTAGTACATCTCTGCACATGCTTAATTTCTTAACAAATGCTTGATCACATGTTTAATTTAAATTCAGATTTATGTATGTCTACTGTGTGAATTTTAATGTATGTTTACATGCTGCTACTGGACGCTTGAATTTCCCTCATGATCTATCTATCTATAGATTTATCTACTTATGGGATTAAAAGGTTATATTATATTATATATATTGTCATATTAGCATTATCTTTTCCACATGAACCACCTCAACAGGTAAGATAACTGTAGGCTTCTTATACTTTTGAAATGGACCATATAGTAGTGAGTCTTTATACACACACATGCATATACAAATATATATATAAAAATAAAATAAAACTACATAACACAATGTGTGAGTGCTGTCTATGAATTAAGCAGTGTAAATTAAATGTGCTTTCGACTCTCACTATCCGGTCCATCTCGAAACTACAAGTAGCCTTCGGCGTTTTTCTTATCTCATCTGTTCAGGTGGGTCATGTTGGGGGAAAAAAATCTTAAATGCTTTAATGTTTAATGAGTACAACAATGTAAAACTTTATAATCCCATAAGTGACACATTAGAATAAATTCCTTCCAATATCACGAACATAAATGCGGATTCTGTGTAAATACGGGAAAAAAATCAGCCGACAAATCTTGTTTGCATCGACATAAATGTACAAGAAGCCTCCAGACAGTAGAGGCTGTAGAAGCTGAACGTACCCCGCTGTGAGTGCTCGGTGTCTCGGATGGATGTTCCCATGAACCGTCGTCTATCCCATGGATGTGTCCCCGCTCGCGCTGCGCTCCCTTCACAACAGTCCGAGAACGTGAGAGAACTGCGCCGTGTGCGCGCGGCCCTGGAAGCTCGCTCGCTCGCTCGCTCGCGGGCGGGCGGTTGGAGAATGCGGAAAACCGCCGCAGTCACAGTTTGATGTCATGTCCGACTCTCACCACCTGGTGAGGCGTTCGCGGCACCGTCTGCCGGTCAAGACATTCAACAACCTGCCGGCTTCAGTCAAGGACATGCTATCAAACTGATATAGGTGATATAGAAAATAAAAGACTTCCGTTTTCAGCCTTCAAAATAAAAGCGAAAAAGTTTTAAAGTGTTGCTAAACTACCAAATTACGCTATCTCATTCTCTCCTAGCAAATTTAAAGCAATGTTGTGTAACTTTTCTACCATAAAATAACACATTTTAAATCATTTGGATGCCACATTGACGTGTAATCAGGTGCTCTCTCTCTCTAACTACTTATTATCAAAGAGCAGTGTGCAAAACCTTCCTGTAAGCTGTGAATGGTTCTTGCATTATGTAACTTTGTGTTTCAGGTATGATCACCTGCAAGTCACTACCAACCGACTATTTGACTGATTTTGGTGAAAATGGGTCATATTTTATGGAGGAAAATGTTTCCTACTTTCCCTATGATGTTTCTCCATGGACAGTGAAGTAAACTGCTATGAATATAGCTGCTGTTAGCTGAGTTTGTTAGCTGTGCTGCCTCCAAATGCAATAGCCATGTTTCAACCAGTACAGGGGGGGTAGCACAATATGTGTAATTTAAATACGTTACACTAAACTATCAAGATTTGGACATAAACTATCAGACACACTGGTTTTCATCTGAAAAAAGAGTTGTTTGAGGGGTTAGCTACACCTTAAAGTTACAAAATACAGTCAGTGCTGTTGTGTTTTTGTTGTGATTTTTGTTTTATTCAATATCAAACATTATATATGTATCTTAAAGTTGTACAAGGAATAATGCAAGCAGCCGCAGCCTATAAAATGAGACAATGTATAATGTACATTGCATATTCTTAAGGCATTTCTACATTGGTGAATAGTCTATAGGCTATATATAATAATTGTCTCTGGTTTCCAGTGTCATTATTATTAGTTTTATTATTATTATTTATTTATTTATTATTATGTCTCTCCCCTGCTAGAAAAACCAGCATTTAAATGATGTTCTGCACTGTTTTTTTTTTCCAGTAGAGTCTGTAGCTGAGGGTACCAAAGTGGAACTGATGTCCAAGATCTGGTTCCACCAATCAGTCAAGATCCATTTTGGTTATGTAACTATAAACTATGTATCTGGATTTCTTTCTAAAGTAGCAGATACACTGAATGTTGCTACTGTGACTACAAACACAGGAATATATGACTTAATCTTCCTATTTTATCAGATTTTGGAATTTGGCACTTGACATGAATCTTATGCAGTGTGTATACAGAAGCTGTATGGTGTTTTATGAGTGTTTATAACTAAAAAATCCACTGTTAGCCTGAACAGAGCATTCCAAAGTCACAGATGTCTGGAAAGAATTGAAGCTGACACTGACTTTTACCATTTCAAGGCACCCGCAAACTTCAATTGATGAATTAATGTTTGTAAATGTCCATGTATGTTTGAATTTATAGAGATTAGAGTAGGGGAAATTTAAAGAGAGCAGTCACTGAATGATAAAATGACACAAGTTAAACCCAACGTTGCTTCTGTCAACATCATTTATCACAAAGTGTGTTTAGAAGAAGCAGAAGCCAGAAACCAGCAGAGCATCTTGTCAATAGCTACAGCTGCAGAAAGGCCAGATTACATTTGTAAAGCAAACTTCAACTACAATCTGTATGGAGGTAAAACCACAGACCTAATAGAAGCAAAATTCAGCACAGAGGCTGCTGGGGATCTTATACAACAACGTGACACTTCCTGTGCGGTTCAGTGTGTATTATTATCTACGGCCACAACCAGCAGTGCAACACACTTCTAATCCTGTCGAGGTGAATTAACAACACTAGAAACTTTAAAGTTGCGCAGCTGTTTGATGGAGAATGTTTTTTGAGGTGACATGTAATGCAAGACTTCAGAAATCCAGACACCAGCTTTAGAAAAACCCACCATGTTTTATTAATTTATGTATGAATGAAGTTCAACAACTGGCTTCAAACTTCAAATCTGAATTCAGTTCATCACACACATACACAATTACAAAAATACAAAAAAACTTGTTACAGTAGTTACTGCCATTGTAATTGTAATGTATTTTTGTCACATGAACCCATCTGCAAATATGAAGGAATGACCAGCAGCTGGTGGAGCTCAGGCTGTAGATGAGAACACGCTCATTGGGTTTGGTGACCACACCCAAGCTGTCCTTCTACGTCCTGATACAAAGTTCTTTTAAAATCATGCTGCTTGTTTGATCAAATTGCAATCACGTTCCTTGGTCACTGTTCTTCTTTCAACTTTCACCCCCAATATGGGTTATTAAGCTTTTCAGAGATCCTGTGCCCATTAAACCCTTTGACTTCCACCCACAACCCACACCCACCCGCACCACCCCACCCTCAGATGTGCCGCCTCAGTTCTTCTTGGCCTTTGGTGAGTCGTACTTCCTCTTGCTGGAGTACCAGAGGAGCAGAGGGATGCCGATGGAGGGAAGAGTCATCACACCGAAAGCAGCCCAGTCCAGCTAGAGAAGAGAGACGTTTGGCAGTCAGTGAGGTGTCAAAACAAGGACACATTTCTTCAACACATTTTTTAAAATCACTATCAGCTCTGTGTTAAATTTGAGTTTACTGAAACTGCAGAAGAGAAGATAATATTTATTAGGTTTTCCTCCAAAGACTTTATAATAATGCACTTATTTGGAGGTTTATTAGGTACAGCTAGCTTTAACTAATGCAGCCAAGTACAATAAATTAGATTTATTTATTACTCTGTGTACCTTTTCTTTTATCCCAGCTGCACTTTTACCTTTTATAGTGTTTGTTTGGTGCTTTTTGTAACACCTTTGCTTTCACTGTCCTTTACTTTCCATGTGTCTGTACTAAGCATCCAATAAATATAAATTCCACCATCTCTGGTCATGTATTCTTCTTGACTATAGGTCAGTCCACTCTGTTGGAGAGCCTGAATGAGCAACGAGAACTCTTTTTGAATGTAACACTCACATAGTGTGGGGAGAAGCGACGGTCGAACTCCCTCTGAGCCAGGATGCCTCCCTGGCCGGGGGCGCTGGTGTAGCCAACCTGCAGGAAGGACAGACACTTCAGCTTTCTTCACTCCACTCAACATTTGAACGGCTTTGATCTTTTAAAGACAATGAACTGATTTTACCACGACTTGTCCTCCCTCCTGGGCCAGGTAGCTGACAGAAGCGGAGGTGAAGTTGAAGTAGCCAGCCTTCAGGGGGCGCAGCACCACCGTGTGAGAGACATTGCTGGCTCTGAAAGTTCCAGGGTTAAAGCTGACAACTTGAAATGGATGAGGAGTGTATCAATGTACATTTGAACCCAACTTAAAATGAGAATAACCTCCTCTAATCTGACCTTCTCTTTAGTTTGTCAGATCAGAGAGATGTGTTAAAGATTTTAGAGCTCAACATTTCAACAGGTCTATTTTGTCCAGCTGTCCATGATAGCAGGTCACTTAACCTGCCAAGCGTTGATTAAGTCTCCTATCATTTGTGAACTGTCTCACTAACAGTTCCACTGAGCTGTAGGTTCAGCTGTCTGGTGTGTGTGATGTGGCTGCTTACAGAGACACCCAGAGGTTACA
This sequence comes from Argyrosomus regius, assembly GCA_946959425.1. Taxonomy (NCBI): domain Eukaryota; kingdom Metazoa; phylum Chordata; class Actinopteri; family Sciaenidae; genus Argyrosomus; species Argyrosomus regius. The sequence continues at coordinate 6,168,436 of OX336899.1, read as the reverse complement.
CCAAATTAGTGCTAGCGTTGAGACCCGAGTTACCTGAGATTTGTTTTTCTCACATTAAACCACCATTACTGACTTCATCCTACAGCACCAACAGCTGCAAGGTGAGGGGAACATTAAAGAAGACATTTCAATTCAAGGATACGGTGCAATCCTGTCCCATTTGACATTCAGCATTCCTGAAACGATTCCAAAGTCTTCAGGGGGAAAAGAATCATCTGACAGCTCCACCTCCAGAGCAGCACTGTGGAGGCAGATAGGAGAAAGACACAGTTAGAGACCTGGATATGTAACAGGACAGAGTTTCATGGGCTTTTATTGGATGCCAAATGTCTGCAGAATACTGGAGATACTCCAGTACATACACCAAAGCAGTTCTTTATTTGACACACTCTGCCAACATCAACATGTTTTTCTGTTCCTAGATACTCTCGATACTCGAACCTTGACTCGACTGAGCGAATAAATACGGGGCACCATGCAATATCAAAACACACGTCAATGTTCAGAGAGTGTGTGTACATGAAAATAGGAGTCAGTCCCTCTCTGACATGGTCTCAACAAAATTTGAGACATATTGGAAGGTACCTCCTGTATGTTTAAGTAACCAACAAACTCTTATCTTACTGATAAACAAAGACTGTGGAAGATGTCGTGCTGTTCTCCCTGATGCACTGTGTCACAGCTGGATGGGAGCAGACCAAAGTCCAAGGAGGAGCAGTTGGTCAGACACATGTATTCAGGTGAGGCAAAAGTCAGATTATTACATTATGTAGTAAATTAAGTAGTTTGTTATTTGCAATGGACTAGTCGTGTTCAGGTTGTTTATTGACGACTGAAGAGGCGATAGGAGATTGTTTTTTTCTCTGCTGGTATTGAAAAATAAAATCCAAAATCTGCTCCCTACTTGTCATGTCTGTGCGTGGTGATGATGATCACTTAATCAGCACGAGTGACTCTTCCTTAATTCAAAGCAACTCATTTACCACCCCCTTTTCCATCTGCTAATCCTGGCACATGCCTGCTCACCAAACCTTTGCTCTCTGCACCAATGCCCATAGCATCTGCCTCCATCACGGCTGCCTTAGACAATCTGCTACCATTCTAGTTAGTGTACAATTATGCACTTTATTTGACTATTTGACTTCAACACATATGGAGTAATAACAGTTTTTCATGTTTGTAATTACAGCTTGCATGTGAATTAATGCATCTATTTTGGCTGATCATCAAAGTCAGTGGAAGGTTTAATTGTACATAATTAGCTAGGAATTTAATGAATAGGCTGTGAGCTCCTTTAGATTTATGTTACTAACACTATTACATAAATCATTAGCATACTGTTGTGTGTACTGATTGTGCATTCTTTCAGGTTATAAATCAATAAGTTGAAATTCTATGAACAGTCCTGACCTGGAGCCCACATTGTAGATGTTGTACTGCAGAGTGAGATCACGTCCCTCCACAGCATAGCGGTTCAGCAGAGATTTAGAGGCCAGCAAACGGGCTCCCTCTTCTCCTGTGCCCAGACCAAGCAGAGCCAGTACCAAAAACACATGTAGCATCTTCATCATCTGGAGAAAAAAACAAAAACAAAGACAGATCAGACAAACTGTTGGAGAAGTATGTGGACACCTCAGGCACAGCTTGTAGAGAGCAGCAGAGTAGTGGATCAGATGATGTTCGGGTGTCAACATACAATGAGTAGTATTTAATCTAGACCAGGGGTCTTCAACCAGGGGTCCATGACCCCTAGGGGGTCCACAGAGGTACTGCAGGGGGTCCGCCAATTTCATCTGCACTCCAATTGGATGAATCCGTGGACATGGTCCAAAGATACACAGCAGCTCTTGGCATTTAATCACCAATAATAATTATGCATGAACTTTTTAATCAGTCATAAACACATGTAGGCTAATAACCCAGTATATAAATAGGTTAATAAAGTGAAATAAAAGTTGAATAAAGTAAATATAAATGTTATTGTTGTGGAATTTTCTATCCTTAGGTTACACCGGGTCACGTGTGGGCCTTGAGGTCCTCTGCAGTAGTAGTTGCTTGGCTTTGCTTGAGAACAGTATCTCATCACTGTGGTGGCCAGGGTCGAGAGACCTTATGTTGTCTTCCTAGACATAATAGATAGCTTGCAGTTGATGTTTCATTAACATAAACAGACAACAGTGTCTCCAGACTAGAATGTGCTGACGGTAACACTAACATGGGTAAATACATTCTCTTTGACTATTTCTGGGCGTATAGTATTTGTGGTGTTATCTGTAGAGGTTTAAAGTCTGACCACCACTTCTGATGTACTTTGAGAGTGTCTCTATTTCTCCTTGGCCAAGCTTCAATAAATACTACAGCATAAGACATCAGAGGCTCCTGAACACACCATTGACCATTGACTTCAGCAATTTCTCCACAACAATTATAGGCCAGGCTTAAAATGTGACACAAAATGTCTGTTTGTCTCTTGTCCAAGGGGTCCTTGGGCTGAAAAGGGTTGAAGACCTCTGATCTAGACGACAATTATATGAAATACACAACTAGAAACATAAAAAGAAACACTGAGGTGTTTAAAGGCTAAAGCCAGCTTTCATTCAAGTGTGTTCAAGGCTAAATGTTAGAGATTCATTCATAAAAATAATATCAGCGTTTTTATTCCAAATATTTAGAGTATTAATGAATAAATTAAGTAGTAAATGTCACATTTTAGCTTGGCTGGCAGTCAAAGTGGCTAACACTGTCTGTTACAGACGCTTACGTGGACCAACTGACACACATCTTAGCTCTCAATGACACTCAATAACAGCTCATTCTCTACAGTTAGCTACATTACAGAAACAGAGACAGTTAAGTCGACGTATCTCATCCTAAAATATCGAGTTATTAAATAAATACAGTTTGTATAGAGGTAAATAGAAGTACGTGCAGTTACCGTGCAGTGCTGCTCTTCAAACCGCAGATAGTGAAGGAGCTACAGCCGCGCATGCTCAGTGGCTTAAAGCTGCTGTTTGCCTGACGTGTACCGGGGAGGAACTAAAGGAAGTGCGCGGACAGCGCAGCGCCCCCTGCTGTCCTGGAGGGAGACCACTACACTTATATTAGTGCATAGGCCAGACAGGACATGGGCACCAAGGTGGCAACTTTAAGTGATTTAAATCAAGCAAGCATTTAAAATATATATGTATTTTATGTAATATATATGTATTTGTCCAGTTAATTTGATATGTATGACTATTATTATGGTATGAACCAGAGTGGGTGGTAGTCTTGTCTCTATTATCACCTCTTGAAGTTACGCAGCCACCACTACAATGCTGGTGCATGTCCTCATTTAAGGGATTTAAGGGCCTTTATATTTTTCTAACAAATTCCCCTTAAATGAAATTCAAAACAGAAAAGATGATGGACATTTATAGCAGACAACTTTCAGTATTTCAGCCACTAGGTGGAGACAAATAACCTTCTTTATCTCCTGTAAAAAAAAACACAGTGATACTAATGTACCAGCTACCAACGACGCTTTAGAGTCAGTCAGAGACTCATTAGGTTTGAGTTTCACACGTCTGTACCTGCTGGAAATGTAGGAAGATGGGCGGACACTACTAGTCTACATGTAGTAAATGTACTGTGGACACACTTGAATCACGGATGTCTCAAGTCTGCAGTTTGTATTATGTCTAAAACACTGTATTATGTGAGACTGTACGGAATATCAATAATAACAATAATAATAATAATAGTTGGCGAAGTTTGGGCTCCATCTTGTTATATTTCAAATTAAAAGTTAAAAGTTTTTAGTTAATTCGTCAAATTGTTGTTGTTGTTGTTGTTGTTGCCTGCACCATACAACATTACATATAACACCATTGCTCACTCATGCATCCACCTAAACTGTTTACCTCAACTGATTACTGTTTACTGTTTGTTTAAGTTCTGTTATTGTTTTTTTCTTTTTTTCAATAAAATGTCTGTTTGTTTGTTTGTGACAACTATTATCATTATTGTTTATTATTCAAGAAAAAAAACAGTTGGCTGACTGCCTGCAGTGATGCAGAGGTGCAGAAACATCCTAAATCATGTGACGTAGTCGGAAATATTCTCCAGAAGTCACGCAAATAACGTGAAGTTTGTTCTGGCTGACATCAGCCAAACCCACAAGGACTGGGTGAGTCCACTTGTTCCATGATTCATTCATTGATCAATTCATTGTAATTTACCCAGAAAGCAACACAATGCGCCTGCAGCAAATCAGACTTATTGCTTATGAATGAAGTGACTCACACTGCTGTTCAGGTGGGTGTGCATTCACAAAGCGTCACAGTGGAGGATATATAACCCACAGCTGCAGCTACTTAACTCATTCATCAGGTGTAATTTTGTCACTGACAGCAGCTCTCAGATCAGTCAGGTGTAGTCATGCTCCGTCGTGCCAGCGCACTCCTCGCGCTCCTACTGCTTCTGCTGATGATGATGAAGAGCAGCTCAGCTGTTCACAACGACGGCACAGAGTCACTTAATACTCAGCTGGTCCCAGACACTCAAGAAGAACCGGTCCACGAAGACACGAACCAGGCGAGCAACGGCGGGAGGCGGCAGCCTGACTCTGTGCGTAATGGTGAGTCCAAACAGTCACGCATGTCGTAATTACACCATTTTTACATTATTTTTGAGGTACATTTGGTGTCTTGCTCTGTAAATCTTGATACATATAGTTTCAAATTGATGTCTGGGTGACTGCTGACAATAGATCCTTGATACTATTTTCTCTTGGCGTAGTGGCAGGTGGAGAAGGTGGATTTATTGCAAATGGCGTACAAGGCTGCATATTGCGTATATTTGGAAAGAAAGAAAGAAAGAAAGAAAGAAAGAAAGAAAGAAAGAAAGAAAGAAAGAAAGAAAATGCAATACGAGAAGAAGAAAGTTCAGTAATTGTGAACACGAATTGATGTAACAGCTTCTATCTACCCTAAACCTCTCTTCAGGATGGTTGGGTTGAGAGGCAGATTATGGATAAACATATTACCAATTAATATTGTAACATAATATGGAAACTCCTCAGATTTGTAGGGGTTATATTGTCTATATTCAAATTTGGAACAAGCCTGAATGTACCAGATTGTAGGCTACACAAGCAAAAACAGAGTAAAGTCTGTTATCCATACGGACATTTTTGTGGTTTTATTGTGGTTTATTTATCCTTGGTAAGCAAGCAAACAAAGAACAAAGAAATCACAGCTCCTGCTGACCCTCCCAGGTGCATGCTGGTCCTGTACCTGCTTACTTACAATACATAAAAGCTTATGTGATTGTGCTGTGCAGTCCTTACATAACAACTTGCATAACAATGCAGCATAAACAAAACAAAATGGATAATAAGCAAATGGAAATACCAAATGGAAATAACGCAAATATACAGAATAAATGACGTATTTTTACAAGTACCAGCCTTTTCAGATGTTTGCAATTTTATTCATATGGCACGTTAAATACACAGCAGCAACTCACGATGCTTTACAGGATGCACTGGGATTAGAAGAGGATAAGACAGAAAATAGTATTTAAGAAGATCTATCATTTATGTAACAAAGTTAGAATGAAAGCAACTCATGAATATTATAAGTTGAAATAATAATTAATTGATGGGAAAAATATATATAACGAGCCTGAACCCTTCATCTGGGAGCTTATACCAAGTATTAAGTATTAGTGATATTTAATGTGGTAACAAAAAGCAGCTTTCTTTATTTGGTTTTGACTCCAGCAACTGGCTCATTTATAATAAAATGTAGTAACTGGTAGCAGTATTTCAAATCAGTTCTAACTGGTAATTAATTCAGAGATTTGAGTGTAATATATTCATATTTCCCTGTTTTTCTTTAAACTCTGGCAACCAGCTTTGAACATGTTGCAGTTGCCAGAGACAACCTGCTCCAGATGAATGCATGGCTCAGCTTTTTGGGTTCTTGCTTAGACATGAGTCCTCTCTTTTAACAGATTGAAGACCCCACAGTGATTTAATTACTATTATCCTTCTATAGAGGTGGGGAGAGACAGATGAAAATGAAGAACAATCAGAATTGATGTAGCAGAGGCTGAGATTTTAGGGCTTGGTATGAGTCACGCCCCACAGATGCTGGATCCTAAACTTCCTATGATGCAACTTGATAGCATATATCATTAGTCACACCCCGTGTCTTTCAGGCTCCACACACTTTCCAGTTTGTAACAGACTTTTTGTTAAAAATGTGAAATCTCAAGCTGAAGGTGAGATAACTTGATGGCATCATCAGGGTTATCTTCTCACACAAACCACAGAAGACAGGCTGAGTGGTACTCTTTGTAAATTAGCTTTAAATTTGGTGGAGTAGCCCTTTAGTGTGACTGATAAAATGTAGACCAACTGACTCACAGTTTAAAGGAGGCCAAGGAGGAGCTAAATTTATGCACCACTCGAGAGTTGCTGCTACATTTTCTCTGAAGTAGATAGTGGAACATCAGAATGAGGTGAAGCATACATATATGTAATTCAGTTTCCATGTCTCAGGCCCAGACCAGAGCCAGGTTGGCTGCAGGGAGCTGAGATCCACCAAGTACATCTCTGATGGCCAGTGCACCAGTGTCAACCCCATCAAGGAGCTGGTGTGTGCTGGAGAGTGTCTGCCGGCTCACCTGCTTCCCAACTGGATCGGGGGTGGAGGTTACACTGGTAGGTACTGGAGCCGCCGTGACGCCCAGGAGTGGCGCTGCGTCATTGACCGGACCAGGACCCAGCGGATCCGGCTGCAGTGTCAGGACGGCAGCTCCAGGACCTACAAGATAACTGTGGTGACCTCCTGCAAATGCAAGCGCTACACCCGACAGCAGAATGACTCAGGACACAAGGACACAACCGTCCACAGTGGTAAACAGAAGAAGAGTCAGAGGAAGCCTGTACTGCCTGAGGAAAGAGCCGAGAGGCAGTCTGACAACTAAAATCCTGAAATCCTGCAGAGGGGATCTCCTAACAACCACAACTGTCTTCATCATGAAGTTTATGGATGAATTATAATTGTGAAAATAATAACCAAATATTTAAGAGGCAGGCCAAATAGAAGTAAAGATTAATAGTGTAGATTTGTCTCCAGATTTAGATTATTATGAAACAGAAAACTGTTTTAAAGGTCCAGCATGTAGGATTTAGTGGCATCTAGTGGTGAAGATGCAGACTGCAACCAACTGAATACAGCTTTGGCCTCACCCTCCCTGCCAAGCTTGAAAGTACGGTGGCTGCGAAACTTGCGAGAAGCACAGAATGCCTTATCTAGAGCCAGTGTTGGGTTTGTCCATTCTGGGCTACTGTAGAAACATGGCACGTGAATATTATATTCCACATCTGCCAATAAATCCCTCTAAATCTTACACATTGGACCTTTAAGATTAGACATCGCTGGACCAAAGCGCAGCTTAGTTAGTGGAATAGTTCAACGTTTTGGGAAATATGCTTATTTGCTTTCTTTCATAGAGTTAGATGTTTAGATGGATATAAGTCCTCGTGTCCGTGTGTTAACCAATCTGGAGTTAGGACATGTTAGCCTAGCTTAGCATAAAGACTGGAAGCAGAGGGAAACAGCTAGCCGAGTTCTAAAGATTAAAAAAAATGGACCTACCAACGCCTGTCCTCTAAAGCTGTTTTCCATTTCTTCCCTTCTTTATGCTAAGCTAGGTTAATCACATCCTGACTTGGCCATTGGTAAAGCAAATTATGCTAATTTTAAAGAAATATTTTAACTATATTTTTATTAAAATACGTCACAGTAAGAGAGGTCCGTCATTCAGTACAGATGAAGGACTTGGATGTGTTTATCTGATATCCCAAAATACAAGATATGTTCTTGTGCAACTAGTGGCCTATTCTAACAATAGCATCTATTAGATTACTTTGCATGTTTATGGATCTGACAGAGGTGGACAACATGCTGAAGCTACAAAACAACCTGACAATACAGTATCTGATGCAGATGATTAGATGAATCATGGGGCTCTACACCAAATGCACAAGTTCGACATTGCTCAGAGCCAGGGCATTATTTCCAAATAAATAAATAAATAAATGCGCTCTCTTTGGCAGCTTTAGCCATAGCAGCACATAGTATGTTGATTTTCTGCCTCAAATATGCTGACTTTCTCCAAAGTATGTCCAGTGGGATTCTGGCATTGGCAAAAATTATATATGAATATATGGTTATTTCAGTGCTCTCTCCTAGAAATTTTGTTTATATCACTAAATTATTTTCCAGATTATGTCGTGGTAGCAAATCGGTGGCTGGTTTATGTTTACAGGCAACATATTTTTCAGTGAATAAAGAGCTACATTTATGAATTGCAGGGAGGTGATTGGGCGAACACAGTTGGACTTCAAGTTTGAAGTTTAATAATGCTGTAGCCACTACGAGCAAATTAAACAACAAATTAAATACATTGTCAATGAACATTTTACTGATAAGCTCAGTATTAACCATTTTGCGACATTAATGTTCAACATTTCCTCCTTATGTTAATAGAAAATCTAATTCAGGCATTACATTTCCTTCATAACATTTGCTCTGTTGAGGATTAGTTATACATCATTTCTAGGAGACAGGCCTCGGTTATTTACATTTCAATCTAGTCCGTAGCGTGCCAGTTAGCTGCTTTGTAAGTGCTGCTCTTCATTTTGCGCTCTACCTCGCTCAAACTATTCGCTCTTGCTCATTTGGACTGAAACTGCCAGCAGAGATGCACATTCGTTACTGTGGGCCTCCAAACATTGCATTATATCACCTGAGAGCCCCCCCAACAACACAGAAGGACTGCCCAAACACAAATGCCTAATGTTAATGGAGGTTCTGGTGGCAATAAAGGCACAGCGTAATGTAGCAATATGCAAAAGTTTGTCTGTACAGGAGGTTTGGTTTGTGTTGGAAAGAAATTCCAGGATAGGTCGTAGTTTCACCTTTAGTCATAGGTAGGTTTGGCAAAGAGCATCTTCATGTAAAAATAATAATTCATTAGATGATTCAAAGGCTCAACAGACTTTGGATGCAAAACATGTAAAATATAATGTTACCCATGATTCATAACAGTCAAATGTGAAGTTAGATTTATATAATAGAGTGATGCTTAGATAGCCTATAGTGTGAATGTAATGTACAATACATGGGTAAAGTTTTATGGGTTTTTTCAGAGTGAATAGGATGTAATTTATTTTTGTACCAGAACAGTTGATGTTCTTTTTTTATACCTTTTTTTTTGTCATTGTTTGAAATAAATAGTTGAATGAAAATTGTTTACAATGCTGTGTTTCTGACATAATGCTGCAGGCATGCCAGACGGGGCTCACTGCAAACAGGAACTTCCTAACAACAGAGGTATTAGTCAGTGATGAAACTCTCTTTTCAACAGACACCATACTTTGTTTTATTGTGAAGGGGATACCTTCACCTCCAGGCTACTGGGGCTTGTTCCAGCTGCGGCAACATGTTAAGACGCTTTATTGTCTCATGTATCCGTTCATTTTTTCACAAGGTAGGGAGTGAATAGAATCACCTGCGCTGGGTGACAACAGGATGTTTAACTTGTGTTACCTGCGGCGGGAAAAAGAATCGATGTCTCTTTGTCAATAAAATCCTGTAGATATCATGAAGAGGCATCAGAACAATGTAATGTCTAGGAATGTTGATTAGCAGATGGAGGGAAAAATACATAACTTTATTTCAGGCAGTTTTTGAACAGGATTTGTAAATAATAAATATATTTAACCAAATATTCTGGATTTAATGCTTTTCTATATGCTAACAAATATATATAATCCATATTAACTCAACAAGACGGTGGCTGTAGTTGAACATCTTGCAAGCCAACTCACTCTACCAGTACACAGTATAAGGCACAAGTATAGCACTATATGACAATGAAGTTATCATATTAAAGCTCCACCAAAGTTGTTATAGCTTATGTGTTGGCATATTTAGACATAGAGCTCTTTAATATGACTTTCTAACCCTAACCCATAACCCTAACTCCTGAGGGAAATATCTGGCTCTTTATCTGCTGTTTGGTGATGGACAGGTACCTTTTTTTTAAAAAAAAACTGAAAACAGGTGCCCGCTGCCGCTGCTACAAACCAGGTTAATGAGGGCAGGTCGTAAAAAAACAAAACAATGAGCTTACAAACATTAAAATGATTCATGAAGCTGAGAGAAACTGCAAAGTTGTTCTCTGCAGGTGTGGCACCCTTTCACGGTGCACGCAGTCATTCAATCAAATAAAAACATTTATTCATGCAGTTTTCATAATGACACTCTGAATGGAGCCATTGTAGGCAGAGGACACTTACAATACTGTACATTTTATAACAAATACTAAAGACTTTAATTGCCATTGGAGTCATTTTCAATTGTGGTATTGTGGTTTCTAAGCAGAGGATATACAGTACTACCACAACAGATGTTTTTATTGAGATTAAAATGCCATGTTACTGTAGTGACCAAGAGTTTTCATTTCAGCTAAGAGCTTTATTGGCTTCTCAGAGCAAAGAATCCACACAGCCAGTTTTTACACTTAGATCTGAAGGTGTATCATCAAACCTACACACCACAACACCGACAGTCTAACCATATTTGCTCCTACAGACTTAAATAACCACAAATGAACTGCAGGAACATTGTAGGACAAAACACCAAAACCGCTTCAAACCATCATCCATTCATCTATGTTTTGACACTGTGCTGTGGGTTGCCAGATCATGAGGCAGTGTCACAGGACTCCCCCTTATCCAGCTTTTTCACTCTTCATCATTAGAGCCCACAGAAAATGCACAAACATGGCAGCTCTCGACCTGAACAGTAACACAATGTGGATGTTAAACGGCAAGAGGCCAGTAAAAATATTGATATAGACACTTCAGCAGCACCTTGACACTGGAAGGGACATGTCTCTATTGTCCATACCAGACTTACGCCTATGGCTTAAAGAACTTCATGAGAGTCGGGGTGTTATATTTAATATACATTCAGTTTACTAAGTGCCGAGGTGGCGGACTGGCAGCCCGAGAGGCCATGTCAGATGTCGTTTAGAGAGTCAGAAGAGGGAAGTAGTTCAAATCCTTGAGTCACATACCGGGACAATGTGAGTAAAAAGAATGGATGACCTGTTGAACCTTGACCCTGGTTCCTCCAACAGCTTAACATGTCTTGCCAACTTAGTGAACATGACAGCTCTTTACTTGTTTCAGGCCCATAAAAGCCTCCCTTACAATCTATAATTGCATGTCTATTGATGAACCCCTTGAGAACAGGCTTACAACACACTGTAATACACTGTACTTTTTCTGAACTCCAGTCTCCACATCCTGCTAAACCCTCGTTTATTGCCCTTGTCTTTATTCGAATGCAACAAAAACACGTCTCTACCTGCAGAGTTCACACATAAATAAATGGGGAGGATTACAGCACTCAGTAAAACTAAATGTTACGCTTGTAATATTACAAGAGGGTGTCAGGAAGCTATGTGGTCATAACCCAGACCAGAACATGCAGTAATTAATAATGAGATAATATTGTGTAACTGCTTTTTTTAGCCAGGTTTTAGCCACACGGTACCTTATAAAGCTCCTCTACCTTAAGTGTTAATCTCCCTCTTTCCTAGATTATGAATCATATGAGGAGGTAATTGTTTGTATTGTATACATCAAAGAGAGGGTGGAAGCCACATCAAAAGCTGCAGAAATTCTTCTTCTGCAAACATGCTAAGTAAAAAGACTAAAACAGAATCATACAAAGGTCCATTTTGTTGAGTGTCCTGAGGCCTGAAGCTGTGAAAGGTGTCTGCCGCTGGATGTCTGTCTACATGTGTGTTCTGCAGTCAATAGCCTCAAACAGTCAAAGAGAGTTTAATCTCTCTGCTGCAGACACACCTGTTTCTCATTCAGGCAGGATGTTAGTGAAGGATGCCCTCACAGCCACAACGCTCAGAAAACTCTCAGCAGACAAAGGCACACAGCCACACAGGGATCACAAGGCTTCCCTCTCTGCTAGATCCAATTATAATGCTGTTATAGATGTTAAAGCAGCGCAGAGAAGGAACAGAGAAGACAAAAGACAAGTAGAATAAATACCATCAGTTCAACCAGTTTGGTGTTGACTGTTCAGTTTGTACTTTACACAGAAAGAAAACGTATTTTTCCTTGATTTTCCTTAAGTTTTAATGGTGGCAAAGGAGGTATTGAAGTATATTAAAAGTGTATCAAAATCCTTCAACTGTTTGTTAATGCAGAATTGTTCAGAGACATATAGCATGTGGCGGATGAAGCAGGTATTTGCAGTGATGTTGGATGACAGATCTTTGAACTGGTGTCAGTTACATCATCTTATTTTTATAGCCAATGTTTATTAATTAATTCTATACTACGATATCTACAGTATGGTTCAGATATGTTTACAGAGATAACTCCAAGATTCCTTACGGTGATAGATAGATAGATACTGAGATCGATCTGATAAATAGGACTGAAACCAGCTTAATAAGGTTCCTTTAATGCCCATTAGATGTTCAAGTCTCTGTAACAGGATGTGATGCTCAGTGGTGTTGAATGCAGCACAACAGGTCAAGTATAGAGACAAATCCTTTGTCTAATGCAAGTCATTTGTCACTTTCACCAGCCCTGTTGTTGGCCTCCAGTCCTGGCCTCCAGCCTCGTCACCAGCCTCCCATCTTCACCACCGGCAGGCTCTGACCCCAATCCCACAGCCTCCAGAATGCTGAGCGTCAACTATTGATGGTGTGCAAGACTGTGTACGATACAGAGGATGGAAGGGCTGCGTGTGCCAGTATTGGCTGATTTGTCTCGATCTTGGCTTAGAGTTTTCTGGCCACTGTTCTGTTTTATGGGTGTAGACAGTTTTGGCCAAACACGGTGAAAATTGGGCGCCATCAAACAATCCTTTTATCTGGAAACGCCCCCAAAACAGTGTAAAGAAAATACCTCGCTATTGACAGTGGAACACTTTGGTTCCCTGTGTATGAATATCTGAGACAGATAATGCAGACCTTCCCTCAGCAAAGTCCAAGTTTACATCTTACAATTATTTAAAGGTGAGAGGAGATAGACGAGATATATTTCACACTTTTTTCTTTTATTGCAAGACAAAAGTCAGAACATTGGCAGGACAACATGAGAAAAAACAAAACAATGACTACAGGACTGGTGATGAAAACTCTAAGACGGTCCATTACGGTACACATTAAGGATACAGGGTTTCCTATCCACGAGGCTGTCTTATTGTAACACACACACAACCCCTGCAGACAGGAGAACATAAAAGCTGTGCTGTTTGTTCCTCATCTGGTATTAGGTGACAATACAGAATTCTTGAGGAGCATTTGATAGCCTTGTTGCTTTCTTGATGATCTCATACTTCTGGAAACCTGCATTAACACCAACATGCTCTTAAATTACAGTTCAAAGCTCTGATAATACACACATCAGGCCAATCCTGAAGAATCACAAATAAACTGATAAAAGGCAATAACGTGCACATAACGGGCACCGTTTAATGCTGATAACCGACAATATGTGTAACTTTTTAAGACTACAATAATTTAACATCAGTCAAAGATAAGACAAAAGACAAACGTGTTCATAAAAGAGGACGGCTGTAACCGCTTATCCTCATCAGGGATGCGGGAGACTCAAGCCTACTCCAGCTGACTTAGGGCGAGAGGCGGGGTCCACCCTGGACAAGTCGCCAGTTCATCACAGGGCACATAGAGACAAACAACCTCACCCTCACACCTAAGGGTGGTCAGGAATGACATGATGTGTCTTTGGAGTCACTAATTAACCTATTAAGTGCATGTCTTTGGACTGTGGGAGGAAGCCGGAGTACCCGGAGAGAACTGCAAACAGAAAGGCCCCAGCCGAGGTTAAAACCAGGGTTGGTGTGAGGCAACATTGCTAACCACTGCACCATCGTGCCGCCCTACAACACTTCTTGTCATGTCCTTTTTCCTTTTGCTTGGTTACAGAGCTTAGAGTTGCTTATTTCTTTTTTCCTGAAACATAACCAACAACAAAACATTTTTAAACTTATAACATGAGGTCAGAGACTGTGTCAATCCCACCTTCACACAGCTGGTGGTAGTCTCAGTTAATCAGAACAGCTGATAAATGAATGCACAAATCCAAAATAATTATTCTGCTACTTAAATAAACCATAACTTGAATAATTAAACACAAAGAAATGGTTTCAACACTTCAGAAATTACACTATTGAAAAAGACATCAATGCAACAGTAATCATATCAGGATTTAGAGTACTTTATAGTAACTGAGAATGAGGAGGTTGAATGAAATCACTCATAAATCTGGAGAAACTTGAGATGCTACCCCGACATGTTTGTACAGTTTATGCATAAAATGTTCAGAGTCAGCTGATATCAGGATGGAGGGATGAGTTTTTCATCTCTTTCATGCTCTGGATTAAGTTTTTATCTTGAAAATGAAGTTCTTCACTGAGCCGCCATCCAACCAAAGCTGTGTGGATGAGCTCACCATCATGATGTATGTGTATGTCCATTATCCAAATCATACAGTAGCCAAACAAAGCCTCCTCTCCACCTTCATCCTGCTGAAACTCAGGGTGTCCTCTTACAAGCCTTTCCCAGGGCTCTCTGACAATGACTTTACTCCAGTTCTCCTTGTCTCCCCTTTGATACCACTGAAAATAAATCCACTCCAAAACTGTCCAGCTCATGCCATTGAGGTAGGGAGTGTTTTTTTTTTTTTCCTTTTTTCTCTTTTGCTCTCAAAATGATCTCCAATTACCTCAAAAAGCTGTGTTTGTCACATCACATCATCAAGATGGAGGTATGGATGAGGAGAGGCTGAGAAAAAAAAGAACCCGGGGGTCTTGAAAGAAGTTATTTGATCCGACAGAGCATTTGCTAATTTTTACATCTCAGAAACCGGAAATTTGAGATCGAGCTTTTATGCTTAGCTGCAGTCGAGAGTGAGTGTGACACGCAGAAGAGGGGAGAGGGGATAATAGGGTGGAAATGGGAGGATGGGGCTTGAGTTGTGATTCTATTGACAATCAGCGTGACGGTGGCCATGCTTGCTGCTTGTGCCTATGAACGTAGTGACAGGGGGTCACTGTGCTCCCATGGGAGCAGAGCCGTGGAAAATGGAGAACAATGAAGTCAGGAAGACAGAGCTCTATAGAAATCTAATGCATTGCCGAAGGATGTTCATCATGTGTGAGAAAGTGAGGCTGAGGAGGCGCTTCTTTTTTTCCCCCGGTTTTGTCATCACTTAGAAGATCTGTTTTCGAGCACAGTTAATATCTAGATTGTCAGTTAAGTGTAGTCGACACAGTAAAGTTAAGCAAAAACTGAGTGAAATTTTATTGAATGTTTAAATGAATGGATGTTTAAAACTAATCTCTAAATCAGGGACCGTAACTTATTGTCCAAATTCTGTAAGGTTGAATAACTTTTTACAAAAACTAAATAGAAAGACTTGAAGACTTGAATGCAGCTTAAAATAATCTTTTTTCTCCCATGAAAAGGGCAAAATTTTATCTACCAATTAGCACTGATCTGGATGCTGCTAATAAAGTTCAGTAAACCTCAAACTGAGAGTCAGACTAACCAGAAGAGAAGGAAAAAGCTGCCATCTAGTGTTGTAACTGGAGTAGCCTAATATTAAAATATGGAAGATTAAAGAGGAAAACTTTAAATCTGTGATGCTTCATGATTTAACAGTCTTTGTGGTGATCATGAGAATTTGAAAATAAAGCCTTTGGGTTAAAAAATATTAACAAAAAACATGAAAACCAACACCTCAAGAGTTAAAGTGGAAACAGACTACATGTTGTTGGCGTCTTGCTGAATGTAAGCCCAGTGTTCACTCTCTATTTGGCTCCAGTTTGTTCTCTACCAACTCCTAAAATATCCAAATATCTATGTCCTTCAGCATCTGTGTGTCCAACAAGCATTAGTACAGGAAGAGGGGGGCTATTTCGAGAGTGGCTTATTGTAGCCTGCCACGTGGTCGGTTGTTGCAATGATGCAGACTGTCATTTCCTTAGAGCCATTTGCCTCAGTACTGTAATATTATTTTCATGCAAGTTTCACATTGAACTATTGAAAATTCACCACATAACATCTGTAAGTTGTTTATGATGAGCATGTAACCCTAACCCTGGTGAAAATGCGTTCCCATGCACATGCCGACAAGACATGTTAACTAGATATCCTAGCATTGTTTTATCAATGATTGCTGTCATTGTCTTGTCCTGATTTGATTTCTACTGGTGCACGTCAGTGTATCTGTAAAAATAATTTCATCCAGTCCGTCTGATGAAGGCAAACTTTATTCATTTTAAAAGATAAGGCAGGTCATGGGCCCAGTAAGCAGTCACCACTATAGGATTAATGTCACTAATGTCACATTAATGATACTTTAACAACACAACACAACAACAACATTTATCTAAAAAGACACTTCGTTAAATACAGCCTTTCCAAGACCACACAATGAACACAGTTACTTATGAAATACTGCATCCATGACACAACTGTATTTTTACAGTTTAGTTCAGGAAACTGCAGGAAACAGTCAAGTATTTTTCATAAATACAATCTCACTCAGTTTGTAGTTCAAGTCTGCATTTGTACAAAGCTGCGTCTGATCCAACTTACAGACCTGACGTGTGTTTTTTTATATGATTGGCAAGAAAATACACTAACCACACTAAAGCACTATATGCAGGGATACAGTGTAGCCATAACTCATGTCATATCTATACATTTTGCACGTAGAATCAAAGTGACGTGCAATCTATGAAAATATTGTAAATAAAAAGAACAAGAGAAGGAAATTTGATTTGACTAGAGGTAATGTTGAACCTATAATTTAATTTACTCATACATCACTATGTACTGGACTAAAAAATGGCAACCTACAGATCAGAAACCAGCTCGTTACTACCCCTGAGGCACAGATACAAGGTTCACTTCAGGTTAAACTTCAGGACTGTGTTTGTGTGGTGCAATTACTCATTAACACTGTTACCACAGGGATCCCAGGTCTACGTTCTTTGTATAGCACCACATAGCCAGTTTTCCAGCACACTCATTGGGCCAAAAAACTACAAACAGTAGTGAGCGATTGTTGAACCCAGAAAAACTTGGATTAGACTTCACTCATCAGACCAATCAGGGCATTTTCTGCCATCAACTTATTGGTTTTCTCATTTTCAATATCGAAAATCTTAATCCCTCGCTGGTTATCTAAAACTAGATGGCTTGGTGTGAAATATACAAACAGGATGGACCCTGCTGACATGGTTTCTGTTCAGCCATGCCTCTCCACATGTATCTTTGTAATGTAAAAACATCAGCATCATTCAGGACCCTCGGTTGTCCTGCCTCAGTCTTGGTTACAGGAAGGTCCCTCGGCAGAGGTGGAGGGACAAGCCAGCAGCTCTGCAGGGCAGCCTCCAGCAGCTGCCACCTTCTCCTCCGCCCGCAGACACAGCTCCTGCAGGAAGTTGGCCGTCTCCATCACCAGGTCGCTTTCATCATCTAAGAGAGAGAAAATAAAAGAGTAATGGTGTGTATTTAACACAAGAGGGCGCACAAAATCAACTTTTAATAGGCTGACTTACAGTACTGACACAAGACTTCTTAGTCTTCAAACTCAAGTGACTCAGTTAAGAACATTTATCAGCTCCCTTTGGACTGAACTTATAAACATGGTCTTAAATGCAGGAGTCCACTTGAAGGTACAAAGAGCGGGAGGAACAAAGTACAGACATCCTTGAACAATATTCCTAAAGGACTTTGTGACCTACAAGTGTATGGTAGTGGTAATAGATGAGCACCTTTCAGTTCTTTCAACCTTGGAGTGTCTTTCTCCAGGTCGGCGTCCTGCTCCTGCAGAGACCTGCACATCCTTTTGTGGGTGAACCAGTGGAGCTTTTGGCACGTCAAGCTACAGTAAGTCACCTTAAACACAAAGAGAGAGAACATGACCTGATGGAGGTAGCTCAACATGGAGATTCGATGACATGATTGAACTACAGTATTTTCTCAAATAAAAGTAAAAACACAACGGTGGATAAAGTTATATTATGTACATTTCCACCAATTTAATTGAATACATTCAACAATATTTATATGCTCTCTATAACACTTATCCTAAAGTTATCGGATTTATATGGATGTACACTATATGGCCAAAACTCAGTGGACACGACTAATGAAACTATTAATTACTGAGTGCAGATGTTTCAGCCACACCCAATGCTAACAGGTGCCAATCCAGCACAAAGCCATGAAATCTTCTTGGACAAATATTTACTAATTAAGAATGAACTGTAAAAAGCACTTTGCCACAAGTCAGTTCGTGAAATTTCTGCCCTACTAGATGTAAGTGCTTTTTTTGTGAAGTGGAAGTGCCAAGGAGCAACAACCATGAAGTGGTAGACCATGCAAACTCAGAGCAGGGCCAACAAGTGCTGGACACAACACAGTTCAGGACACAAACTGTATGTTAGGTCAGTAAACAAGGAAATATGACCAAATATACTTCTCAAACAGAGGGAATTTGGAACAAAGGCCTCTCTCTAATATAAGCCTGTTTCAAATATTTGAGGAAATATGATACACTACAGGTGGTGACCGTTAACAGTGTTTGACTTACTGCTTTACAAAGGGAACACCTCTTGTCTGCTCCCTTGTCTCCACATGTAGCACAGTAGTCAGCATCTACAAACGCCATCTGACCTGTCAGAGCCTGGGCCAACACTGAGAACGCTGTTGGGTCGTTGCCCTGGAGACAAGATGCAATGGTGTATTCAGGTTGTATCAACAACAGTGGTCAAAAAGACGATATATGATTAGTCAGTAACCTGTAACACCCGCTATCATCAATGTTCTTCCTCCTTTTCATAATATATCTTATGTACTAGACTTCAGTTCTCTGATATCTTCTTCACTTACAATCTCTACCGGTGCAATGCTCCTCACCAGCTGCTGAAGGAGTGTGGCCTCACAGTAAGGAAACTTCCTGATGCAGTCCCGGATGAACTTCTCCTGGTACTGCGGGAAGCCATCACTGTCTCTCCCCCTCAACAGGCTGGAACCGAGCAGCATTAAAGCAGGTCAAGGACAACGGGACAAGGAGATGACATTTATTACGACCACACAGACATGATACGCATATTTTCAGATTGAGTGTGACCGAGGATGTCATTACGTCTGATGTCCATCACTTATAAACCACTTAGGAATAATTATAACTGCATTACTTGCCCGAGAAGGCAATCCAGTGATAGCTGTAAACAAGAACTGGCTATAGCTAATATGGCAATCCTTTAATGGTGACAATTTGCCAAAATGTAAACAAATACAGGCTAAAAATAAGGAGGCTCAAGTTGTAGCCCAGAGCATAACTCACTGTAGATCGATGACTGCAGTTTCCTATAATTTAATCCCTATCTACATATTCTAAATCTGTATTTTCTGTTCATTTCGAATGTAAAATGTAATTATTAAAATATATATATGGCAGATATAGTTTAGGTTTTTGTCGATTGGCCACACTTATTTCATCCAGAAGCATCACCTCTTGACGAGAGCGTCCAGCTTGTCGTCTCGTTTCTGTAGGAAGGCCAGGCATTTCTGCAGCACGCAGCTGATGTAGTGCATCTTCATGGCCAGAACCTCGTTCATGTCTTGTTGCTTCACACACTGCTCACACAGCAGGTCCATCACCTGGTAACACTTCTCCAGGGCCGTCACGTCAACCAGCACAGGGTTCTCCTTCACCAGCATGACTATCTGACAGATTGGAGAGTTGGTTAGACAAACATTTCTGGGCGGTGTATCCAAAAGTTATTCCATCTCACACTGTGTTATTCATAGCTTCATAAAGTGCTGTTAACACCACACTGCTTACACTGAGGTTGACAGTAACAGAAATCTGACACTAAGCCCTCATGCTTTGGAGAGAAGCCCAGCAGATGTCAAATAATAATATATAGCACGACATATACAACATATATATACATACACACTCATTCTGAGTTTGATGCCTGCAACACGTTCAAGAAAAGTTGTGACAGGGGCAACAAAAGACTGTTGTGAAACACTCCTGTTTGGATCATTCCACAGGTAAAGGTATCATGGTGATACAGGTGAGAGTATCATGAAAGGGGAATCCTTGAAAGGTTTGGTTGTTCACAAGAGGGTTAGAGGGTTAGAGGGTTAGGTTTAGGAGTAGAGCAAGCAAGGTGAGGTTCATCACTTTGTGAAAAACAGTTTAACAACACATAATTGCAAATAATTTATCAATCTACAATCCATAATATCATTAAAAGACTCAGAGAGATCTCTGCATGTGAGGGGCCTCGGGCAGCACTGCATTAAAAACCAACATGATTATATAAAGGATATTTATACACGGGCCCGGGAATACGTCAGAATACTGTTGTCAGTAAACAGTTCATCGCTGCATCTACAAATACAAGTTAAGACTCTACCAGGCAAAAGAAAGCCATGTATCAACATCCAGAAACACCCCAGACTTCTCTGGGCCTGAGCTCATCTGAGATGGATTTACAGAAAGTGGGGGAAAGTGTGCTGTAGTCTGATGAGTCCACATTTCAGATTATTTTTTGAAAATTGTTGACATCATGTCCTCTCTGCTAAAGTTTTTAAAGTCCTAAGTTTTTTGGAATTAAGGTTGAAACATTATCATTAATATAAGCAGGATGCACAAGCAATAACAAAACCCAACAGCCTATCTTAAAACAAGAGAAACTTTACCATGTTCACCGTTTTAGGCCACTGCAATACTGCTAATTGTACTGGAATGCCTTGACCTTTTGAAGCAATGTCAATTAAACCTGAAAAAACATGTCTGTGCCCAATTTCATGGCCATCCATCCAATAGCTGTCAAGTTATTTCACTCAAAACAAGTTTCAACCTCATGATGCTACATGAGGAAAGGTCAGCACATCAACCAACGCATCAGGATTCATCCTCTGGGCACCATCAATATGACAATCTAGGCAATAGTTGTTGAGATATTTCAGTTTGAACCGAAATGGTGGAATGACCAGCGTACTCTGCCATCCATAGAGTTAATGCATGTCAATGCTACGACTAACATTATGTGAAAAGTCTTCACAAGGTGCTGTCGAAGTCAAATCTTCTATATGATCTTTATATCCTCAGAAATACGTTCTGTTTTACATTCTCTGCTATCTGCTGTGCACACACTCTCACACTTTAACATACAAGTTACAAACAGGCTACTAAATATAACTGGCTGTCTCCCAGTCGGATATATTTAGATGTGGTGACTATTGACTGAAGCAGGGCCAACACTGATCACATGAACCCTCAAGAACTTCAAAGGGCACAGGTCTATCCAAGCGCTACTGTGAAATGCACTCACATTACATATCACCGTCACACCACAGCCATTAACAAGAATCCTTACCCAGGTCAAGCAGGGATTCATCATTTCTGTTGACCTCTGAGGTCATAAACACGATGCTAGGAAAATATTAGGAACTGATTGATGCCATTTAGCTTAGACTTTACCTCTTCCAAAGACTATTAGGATGTCAATCAGTTGTTCGATCATTTGGTCTTCCTCTGCGTTGGTCCTGACTAAAATATCTCAATGAATACTAGACCAGGAGGATGAATCCTAATGACTTTAATGATCCCTCCTTTTTCCTTAGCAACAAACTTAAGCTCAGTAACAGGCCTCACCTTGACCGGGTTGAGGTTGGTGGTCATGATGATCTTGTGCAGGGGTCCTGCCAGACTAGGGGGCAGCTTGGGTTCCCTCTCCAGCCCCTGCGGTCTGGTGTAGTACTCCAGCCTCGCCCGTGAGAAGAAGTTGTTGATCACTGTCACACAGTCATGCTGGCCTGGAAGGACAATTTACAGGTTAACATGTAAGCACCCTGAAGTTTTGTTACTAGTTAGGTAGAAGTCTTTGCATGTCTCACCTACAAATGCTGCCATCTGAGCAGCAGTGCGACCCACAGAGTTCACCAGGTCTGTTTCTGCTCCTGCATCCAGCATCATGGAGGTGATGTCTGTCTTCCCTGGAGGAGGTGGTTTTATATTTAGAAATACAGTACTACATTGCATCAACAATAATTTATCTAAAGTCTAATCAAACCAGAGTTAAATTCCTAAAATAAACTTGAACTGAGTGCCACACAAAGTTATACCTGACAAGCCAGCAAACATGAGAGCAGTGTATCCATATTCATGCTGGTTGCAGTTGACATCAGCCCCGTGCTGCAGCAGCAGACGACACATATCTGCCTTGCCCTTATAGGCTGCATGCATCAGTGGAGTCATGCCATACTTAAGAAATAAAGCAGACAGACAACAGCACGTGAGGAGTAAGCAGATATTTACTCAAAGCAGCATTAGCAGATTTATTCGGCAGCAAGCTGAAAACACAACATTAACATTCATCACCTTATAAAGTTGATATAATTAATGTGTCAGGAAACAGTTTGTTAATCTCAGATCTAGCAGACACAGAGCAACATCATTTATTTGAAGCGGTGTTGAATGAATGTTTGGTTATTTTTTTTTCAGTGTCAAGGTTTGGAAAGTTTCTTCAAAGTTAATTTTTTACACTCTTAACTCATTATTATTGTTGCGAACAAAAGGCGGTCAACAAAAATTACGGCTACCTGCCTCTCCTCTCTCCTCCCAGTGCAGGTGATTCAGCCCCTAATATAACCTACGACCATCCTCTAGAGTGCCCACGTGACCCAAACCCCACATATCACCGTGGCAACCATACCAAGCAAATCAAAGCCCAAATAATCCCCAGCAAACAATGTGTGGCTCCTACAATTATTTATGTTAAGTTTACTAAATATAGGAGTGATGGAAAGTTGAATTTTTTGTGTAGGTTGTGTGAAAACAATAGTATGGTTA
Source organism: Argyrosomus regius (assembly GCA_946959425.1). NCBI lineage: Eukaryota > Metazoa > Chordata > Actinopteri > Sciaenidae > Argyrosomus > Argyrosomus regius. The sequence goes on along the minus strand of OX336899.1, from coordinate 6,145,428 downwards.
GACACAATAAGAAGGTTGAATGATGAATAAATATAAAATAAGAGGCAAAGTTTAAGGTCCCATATTATTCTGGATATACAGAAAAAAATTATTTTGCAACTTCTGAGATAATCATGCAGGCAAATGAGCAAACTTTGTACTTAATTATACATTTATTCATTTCAAGTGTACGCCTTACATCACACACAGAAACACGCTTTTGTAACATGTCTGCGTTGTAGTTAAAGGCGCCTGCGTGGGCAGTGATGCGAGGCTCTCACCACACCTGATTCTGACAGACCGGCAGTCTGAAGGAGTCTGTGAGCTACATGTAGTGGCGTGATGCTATTATCAAACACCTTCGAGGGCTGCGTCTGCCTCTCAAGAGTCTTCTCCATATGTCTCCATCACAATGGATAACATATGTTTCAGTGAATTAACTGTTGCATTATGGGTGGAGGAAGTGGTGAGTTGGGGGGGGCGTAAAGTCATCTTCATCAGCTTCATTTCATAACACACTTTTCAAACACGATTCTCTTGTTATTTTTTCCCACTTTGAGCACCACTGTATCAGCAAATTACATTAGAAAGTTTGAGAGTTTCTCAACCTTAGGTTTGGGGCCCCACACAGGATTTTAGGATGTAAGCTTAGATCACAGTTAAGAAAAGAGTATTGTTACAGTTAGAAAGAAACTCCTTGTAATGCAGAGATCAGTTTGAGTGTATTAATATGGAAATCTGTAACCTAAACACGTCAATTAGTTAACCCTGAAAGTTCATTCCCGACCTTGAAAACAATATTTTGACAAAAAGAGAAAAACTCCAGTGAATGCTGTTGAGATTTTCTGTTATAATTAAAATAATTCAACTGCTAACATCAAACGTACCTCGTCCAAACAGTTGACCCGGACTTCGTTGTTGTCAAGCAGCTGTGCAGCCTCCTGCACATCACCTGCAGACCAGAAATATCACTGTAAACATGTAACTGATGGAGAGGTTTGAGGTTCGGACAAATAGCAGCAACAACAGTGGAGAGAGAGCACAAGAGCATCCAGGGGTTTTTTTGTAGATTGATCTCTATGGCTGTCTCTAAATGTAAACAAACATGAATACAGTTCATACAGCTTCTCCTAATAAATATCCATCGACCACTTATTTAATATTGGAAGTCTGATTCTTCAGATATGTTGAACTGTACGCTGCATGGTTTAGCAGACCTGCTGTAAAATGACTGAAATATTTAAATTAAACAGCAGGATGCATATCAAATAAACGCAGTGCATGTTTTACCAATAATTAGTGCCAAATTATTTTATTTTTATATATTATACCCATAATATATAAGTACCAGAATTCGACTACTATAATGTTGCAGTGGCCTCCAAATTTTCCTCTGATGCATTTCAGACATACACCAGTAATATCATTAAAACCACATGGTAAATAATGATTTGAATATAGTACAATGTCAAGGTTTGGACAGTTTCTTGTGCTACAGAATGATCTTAAACAAGCGCCCAAACATTGACACGGTACTGCAAATGGAATAAAATGTAAACACCATGTTTGTTATCAACATTTTCACATAAATAATATAATCACTCACCTGCAGCAATAATTTGCAGGATCTTCCTCTCAGATGCTGACAGATCTCCTTTCTGAGGTGCAGCCATCCTTTGTGATCAGCTCTGCTCTGCTAAATGACCTTTTCTGATCTGATCTGAACTAACTCTGCTGACAGTCACAGTCTACAGCTGGAGTGGTAAACTACAGGACACAATCAGCACTACTGATTGAGCCATCCCTGGAACAAACCACTATAGCAAACAGAGGGGGAGACACCTGTTGTCTGCTGAGTTTAAATACTCAAAAGAAGATAAGTAATTATTCTCAATGAGACTTGATTTGATTTTAACAATATCAAAGACAAATAGTGGATCTCCAGCTCTAACTGTTCCCTCTAACTACCCTGTAAAGTGGTTTAAAGAAGTCCAGACTCCCCTGCAGTGAAGTGTTGGCTCTGTCCTGTCTGCTTACAGCAGACTGAAGCACTTCTGTCTGACACAGTTCGGACAGAGGAGCTCAGCCGGACACATAAACTACAACAATCCAGGTAAGAGCCTGCACCTTCACTGTTCACCTGCAGTGTGCACATGTAGTGACTAATGTAGCCTAACTGTATTCACAGAGTCTTTGTTTAACACTCACTGTGAGGTTTGAAGTCTAAACTCAGTACAGACTGTCTATGTGCTTCATTTGACTTCATTTAATTGAATTGCTACTGTAATATTACATCAAGTAAAACAAACATTTAACATTGTTATTCTACTGTCATTACACTGCATGTTGATTGATTTGAATAGATTAAAAGTAGAACTCTTTAATCGATAATGTAATTGCATTAATAAAGTCACTAGTGGAGGATTTCTGTGAAGTACACATACTCAGTTTTAAGCAGTTCAGAGCAAACATTGTTCTCCTTACTCCTCTATATGTCTGTGTTAGCTATAGTTTCATTGCATATGAAGATTTTACATTAAAAACATATTAGATATAGTGTTTTATTATAGATTAAACTAACCGGCAGTATAATGCAGTTTTTCGGGGGGTTGCAAGTTCATCATTTGCTACCACTGGTTTCCAATGAGCCTCCAAGAAGGGAATAAATGGCTGATATTCTGCATGGTAGAAGAAACCATGATGATCTCCACCAGTTACTGAGCATGTCATTGCACTGAGCTTTATGTTGTTGTCTTGGGTTTCCTGACTTGGAGGGTTAGTGACTCGCAGTTATTAACCTGGGTGCCCTGTAAGATCCTGGACCTTGCGTCTCAATGTATGTATACTGGGATCAGCTATGGACAGCTCAAGAATTTACAGATAAAACTCAAAAGGTAACATCCATGATCCTCATCCATGATCCTGTTAGTGACACCTCCCACTTATTATCCTCTTGAGAAAACACACACACACACACACTATGACATTAACACACAGCTTTGAATGAAGCACTGGCTGATTCCCTGGATTTACTTCCCAGAACTTAATAATGGAAAGATTATTTTTAGAGAGGGGCTGAATCTCTAACGGGCACACACACACCGAGACCCCAGAGAGCACATGGCAGAGGTGTGAATTACTACAGTATGCGCGCAGATACTGAAAGGCTATGTGACAGAAATGCCACCAACCCAAGTCTAATATGATTTTACAGAGAAGTGCAGAATAGATGTTCACCTTCACCATCCTCTTGTGAAGCTGTGTCATACATTTATTTGGTTTATAAGTCCAAAGTTGAATTGCCTGTTTTATTTTGTTTTTTTGGCTACAGCCAAATTTCAGGTGGGCTACTTTGTTTACTTTTTGACTATAAAATGACTGACTGTGATTTCAATTAGATTTAAATGAGCAAACAAATGAGTTAAGTTTAAATTGGTCTGTTTTATATTCTCTTTCACTAGCTTCGTCCTCATCCTGCCTCCATCTAATACAAGTCGGTGTAAAAAGGCTGATTGAGAAGACAGCGCCCTAAAACCAATAAAACTTTGAGATTCATGAGTGATTAGCTGAGTAGCCAATCAAAACGTCAAACAACGGAGGCTGTCCCTGTTTTTATTTGTCACACCATCAAAAATTGTGACTAACTTTTTGTGAAACGGAGACGTTTAGATACTCTATTCCACTATTTTAAGAACTGAAGCATTAAATCAGGTCTGTCAATATGAAGGAGACACATTATCGTACTTTGAGCTTCGGCTAATAGATGAATGGAGCATTTTAGAAATGCCGGATAAACCGGAAAACTGTTTTTTGTACCAGGCTGTAAACATGTTTATTTCTGCTGTGAAGTTGGACATTTTAACATGGGGACTTATGGAGACTGACTCACTTCTGGAGCCAGCCTCAAGTGGATGTTTGAGGAACTGCAGATTTTGGCACTTTTGCGTTGGCTTCACTTTACAGCCACGGAGGTTCAAACACAATAAAAAGCGAGAGCCAGACTGAACAACGACCCATATTAGGTTCAGGCTTGGAGGCTCAAGTGTTTTGACATAATGTTCAACATGATTTGCAAAAAAAAAAGGTGACTTTAAGTTGGATTTTGAACTGGTGGAAAAAAGCGCCTGTTTGCCTAAAATACAAATACTTGACTACAATCTGAAGGTTGTCTGAGTCTGAACATCTCAATCTGGGAAGTTAATGTTGCATCAGTTGGTGTACGTGCTGTTCATCCCTGACTGTTCTCTTCAAGGTGAAACTGTCATCGCTGCTGCCAGTCAGTCCTTATGGTTCATTCAATCACTCACACTCATTCAGTCGAGTAGTACTTGTGTCCTCTTAGTTTAATTCAGCAGCAGCTCAGCTGTGTGCTCTTGTCGTTATGAAGTCCCTCCCACTATCTTGGAAACTGTCTGGCAACCTCAGCAGGGAGTTGGCTGACATGGAGGGTCGTCTGCTGATTAAGTTCACCTGCCTGGGTCCTCGGGCTACAAAAGCTGGTCTCCCGATTAATCAAGTAGTCGTTGAGTGTTATATCTGAGCTCTACGTGCACAAAACTGCTGATTGTCATGCATCATTACATGCAGCAGCACCAAAGCAGTGCACCAACCTGTGGCTAATAAAGCTTTGTAGCATGCCGCCGATGAACCAGGACTGACCTCAACACTTAGCCGAGCAGTCTGGTGATTGGTCCAGCTCTGTTCCTCTTAACGTTAAGTGTGTGTGAGCAACGTGTGAGTGGCAGTCAACAGACACACAGAGTGTGCTCTTGAGCTGACCGAGACCCAGACAACAGGGATTGACGTTGTGGATTAGAAAGTGCTGTAATCCGTGACCCAGCCGGCAGCACTAACTACACCCTCTCTGCCAGAGCACAGTGGACCTCTCCGAGCCTTCTGCTGCAGACATGAGTGTACCATGTGTGTGTAGATGCATGCATGAATGACAGAGAGAGAGAGAGAGAATAAGCTCAACACACTCTCTGAGTAATATGACACGTGTCCCGGGCCTAAGAGTAAGAGGCAGGTTTACACTGACTGCAGGGATGAGTGCACTATATATAGAGCAGAGCACAAGGTTAACAGGCAGAACGACAGTTTCTTGCTCACTTACAGGCAGCACAGGGAACTCACTGCTGGTAAGAATTTAGTTTTTCAACTTCTAAAGTTATTTTTCATGAGGCTGGATTCTTTAAACCAGTTACATATTGGTGGATCAAGCCAATTAAGCACAGCTGGAGATGAATAATGGTACAGAAAGCTAAGTGCTTTTAAGTTTTTCACAACTTGGGTTATGTTTTTATAGTTACACCATTCCTGTTGGTTAGTAGGGTTGAACAATTTTGAAAAGTTTTCAAATCATAAGAGCTACATTTTTAACAATAACAAACACGCTGTCTGCAGGCAAATCTGTACATGTGTTACCTTCGTGTTGCTGTTCTGCAACTGTTCAGTTACTTTCACATGTTTTGTTGACGAACCACTCCTGACAGGAGTTGGGTCAGCTCGCTTGACAATCATGTCAACACAACACGTTGAGATTTTGGATGTGTGTGTCCTTCATGAGCCTCTGTGGATGGGTGTCTATCAATACCCATCTCTGTATCTTCTGAAAACTCCAGCGTCAGTTTGCCACTGTTAAATTCACAAGTTGTAATGAGTGCTGTCACTGACACATTTGATAGCTGTGGTTGATTAACATTGATTCTGTGAGATTTAATTAAAAAAACAAACTGCTGTCTGGTTACTGCTACTCTCTGCATGCAGGTTTCTGTACTATTTACACTCTAACAAACTCAACTAACTCGACTAACAGTGGTATTACAGATCAGTCACATTACAGTCAGTCAGATATCAAAACATTGTTGAAACCTTTGATCTGCAATGTGTCTTTAAAAGGCTACTTTTGAATGGGACACTGTCAATGGAGTATTTTATTTCAATTAATCAAATTTCTATTAAAAGTTTGACAAGTTTAGAAGGAAGACGTCAACAATAAGCAACTGCGAACTGCAAACCACAATCACAATATCAGGGTCGATGTCAGTGCTATACTTGGGCAAACATCTCCACATTCAGACACATCTCTACTTGATGTACGACCACGCTTGATGATGTCTGTGCAACGGTAGAACCAACTCTAGCTTTGTCTGGCCTAGCTGCATCGCAAGAAGAGTTTGGCCCTGCATATTTTCTGTTGGCTGCAGGACATTCAGTGTGAGTGAGTGAGTTTATCCTTCACTCACACAGGACTGAAAACTTTTAGTCTGCACTGCTTACTACATGAGGTGCACAGTGTAGAGGTCTGTGTTAAGGTACGTAACTCAAAGGCTTTTGTGTGGCACATCACAGTACATCATGTGGTCAGAGGTGGCACAGAGACAGTACAATACCTGATATTCACCATCAGGGAATGAAACTCAGAAGCAGTCAGACGTCAAGCTGGTTCACACAGACAGCTCATGTTCATTTCCACTCTCATGTGACTTAACATACTTAACATATGTCCAGCCCACGAGGGCTCAGTGAAGTTAGATTGACTGGTTGATCTGTTTGTGTTGCTGCTTTCAGGACTTGTATGAATACCGGTAAGCAGCAGAAGCCAGTGCTCACAGGCCAGAGGTTTAAGACCAGGAAAAGGGGTGAGTACCAAACAGAGCTTTAATGTATTTGTATGTTTAACCAAAGCTAAGCTTGTCAAACATTTGCAAGTTATTCGTGGTGAGTCTGCTCGTAAGGGGCAGTGAACACACTCAACACATCATGTCCTCACAGAACATTAACACTCCCATCGGCCCAGCTGGTGTGCAGTCGTCTTCAGTGTTAACGGGTTGTTTTTGTCAGGCAGTGTTTCACTGACTATTGCACAAGCCCTTTGAGAACTCCCTTTCACACACACATGCACACACACTGCCCAGTAGATATGAATGTCCTCATAAAATGCCACAGCCACGTTGGCAGATAGCTGGTGGAAATGTGTTCCACTGGTTTATGATATGGTATGGTATGAGTTTCTGCACAGAAATACATTGTATTGATTGACTAGTTTGTATCGTCCACGTTGTGTATCTGTCCCTTTATTTTCTGGATTACGGGCAAAGAAACTCCTTTTAAAGCTCGACATTTAATTCCAAGAGTAAAAGCCTGATCACGCCAGAAAGTGACATAAGGAAATGAATCAGTACCTTCTCACTGCATGTCAAAGCTTGGTGACTGATACTCACAACTTGCAGGCTAGTTGGCAAACTGCTGCTGCAGAGTAACCAGCAAGTTAGCTTTCCAACCATCCCTTGGTCCAGCACTCTACTGTGTTAAGAATGGAGAGTGATTAGCTAACTGGATGCAGGTGTGCCGCTCTCCTGAGCCCTCTCCACACCTCTCTCCTGCAGCTGATGCACCACGCTCCCTCCACAATCCTATGACACTATGAAACAGGAAGTCTAAAAAGATGATGATTGCCACCTACCATGTAGCACATTAACATATTTGATTGGCCAACACAGAGGTTTGCTATCAAGTCAAGAGGTTCAGCTTTCTGGTCGTTGACCAATGATTTTTTTGCAGTGGGACCTCCGCTGCACCAATGTATTAACCGAAGGCTAATGTTAGTCTGACCACATCATAACACACCATGACCTAACTAACTGTCATTTACTTGGTGGGTTAACTTATCGCTATCAATCCCACTAGTCAAGAGACACACTGACTACCATTGACTCCTCACTGACTACCATTGACTCCTGTCTCATGACTGTCTGTGAACCATGCCTCCATTGTGAAGCAGTTTAAACTTCCCTAGACAGCTAATCTCACATCCATTTCACAATATGTGCTATGTTATAGGTAAGGTGCAAATCTAAAATATAATTAAACTACACATCTCATTAACTAGTTTTGTTTGAGTCTCACCTGAACCTTTAACCGTCTGAACTGAATGAAAAGGCAATGGCTGCCTTGAAGGTGGACAACAATATGAACAGTTATATAAAGTTTGTGTGGTAGCCACGTTCTCTCTATCTTGCCCTGATCATGTGATCCTCTGTCCTAGATGAAAAGGAGAAGTTTGAGCCAACAGTTTTTCGAGACACGATTGTTTCGGGCCTCAATGAAACAGGAGGCGACCTGGATGCTGTAGCCAAGTTTCTAGATGTCACAGGGTCGCGACTGGACTACAGACGCTATGCTGACACTCTGTTTGACATCCTCGTCGCCGGGAGCATGCTTGGTGAGTGTCACTGTGTCCCCGTCTACCCCGGCTGAAGCAATCAGATGAATGAGAATATCTGAATATCTGGGCAGTCAAACATGTTGGGACAATACTTACCTTTAATTTCACATTTTAATTGAATACCATGGAAGATGCTGATGTTACTGTACTTTGTATTGACCATCAGTATTCTTCCATACAACATTAGAAACTGGTCGGTGTTGGCGTATCCTTGCAGAGCTCTACACCAGATCAGTCGAGGCCTGTGTTATTCACACAGACAAGGACAAAGAGATCACAGCTAGCTTTGTCAGATTAACACAGTAATTCTCACTAATCAAAGAAATCTCCTCACTAAGCACCAGATAAGATCAAGATCCTAGTTTGGTCCATTTTTTACTACATTCAGTTTGCACAGTTTGCACAGTTTGTACAGTTGGTGTTTATTCCTCGCAGATACACTGCTGTAGTGGATAAATGTCACTGGCTTAGTAACATTCTCTGTCTGCTCTGGTATTACATAGAGTTGTACTTGTTAGACGTAACTCTTGTTTGGAGAGCTGTCTTCCATGTCAAATACAGATTACACTTTGGGTCACTGTTACACGCAAGTGAAAGTGATTTACCGCCTGTTACTCGCCACTGTATTGAGTCTAAGGGGGAAAGATAGAAGTACACTGGAGTCTGTCATAACATATTTTAATCTTATAACCTTATGACCTCAAACTGATCTTAATCTGTAGTATGGTTTTTACTGTTCACATGAAATCTCTGTCCTTCCACTCACACACATCCTATCCTTTAATCTGTCTAACTGGTTTGTCCTCTGTGACTGCCAGGCAGCGTTCAGCCTGGTTCACTATCTGGTTAACCAATTACAGTTAAAAGGTTTACTCTCAGCCTGAAGTACAAGTTCACAGAGTTAATAATAATACACACACACACACACGCACGCATCAGGTAGTGGGTTATGCAGCCATCTTGCCTTATGTGTAATGGTGCAAGCACATGACAGCTGGGGTCATACGCCTTTACATGATGTCCAGTTGATTCGTCTCTGTGGATGGTGATTGTGGGCCCACATGGTGGACGCTATGGGTTTGCCCAAGCGCTAAGGCACAAAGGAGCAGTTCGTTCACTGTCCTGTAGGCTAGTATTTGCCTAAAGCAACCTTAACCTAAAAGCATCTCATCAGCTTGGTGAGCATCACCATTGCTTGTCCAGCTTGAGACCTCAATAAGAGGTTCAAAACTTTAAAACTCCTGGTCCTTTCCTCAGCTCCTGGAGGGACTCGTATTGATGAGGGTGATAAGACCAAGGTGACAGCGCACTGCGTGTTCACCGCCGAGGAAAGCCATGCCGCTCTACGCCTATATGCTCAGGTACGCCCACATTTCCCCTTTGTACTGACTGTGCCAAGCAACAGGAAAAGAGGACAGGCTGCTAACATCCTATAAACTTCCAGATTGTTACTCATTATGTCACTATGTACTTTGTGATTTCAGGTTTTCAATAAGCTCATCAGGAGATACAAATATCTGGAGAAGGCCTTTGAGGAGGAAATCAAAAAGGTGAAGCCTTCTTAATATGTAATAATGTAGGATATCTAAAAAAAAATCAAATGCATTAATTTAGTAAATAAAAGCTGCAACATATGGAGTCTTCGAAGGAACAAGAAGTTGTTTTTTGTGTGCACAGTGTTGGTGTTGGTTTACTGTGACCACCTCATTGTGTGCTCTCTGTTGTTGTGTAGCTGCTGCTCTTCCTGAAGGCCTTCAGTGAGTCAGAGCAGACCAAGCTAGCCATGTTGACGGGCATCCTGCTGGCCAACAACGCACTACCACCTCCCATCATCACCAGCCTCTTCAGTGATAATGTGGTCAAAGAAGGTGAGAGGATACGACTCTGTGACCATGTCCTAATGTACTGATCCAAGTGAGATCAGTGGAGGTGGGAAGAGGTTTACAGATGTACTTCACAGAGTACAGTGGGTTAATGGAGCAGTAAAAGGATATAGCAAAAAATAAGCAAAATATAAATACATAAACAACCTGGTAAGTGGAAGCAAATGTCAATAATTACTAAATAAAACCATGAAGGTGACTACTACAACTTTAAAGATATTGATAAGATGTGTGCAGAAGCCAAGAGAAATATCTCGTCTTTTTTTCCCAAATTGACTTCTTTGTTTCGGACATCACTTTTCAGGGATCTCTGCGTCTTTCGCTGTGAAGATGTTCAAAGCATGGATTGCAGAGAAAGATGCCAATTCAGTAACCTCATCTTTGAGGAAGGCGAACCTCGATAAAAGACTTCTGGTAAGAAAAAAACGAGGATCAGCTGGTACTTGAGAAGGTTTACTAGCTCATGGTATGACACATTTTTCTTGTTTCCAACCCGTGTTGACCTCAGGAGCTGTTTCCTGCTAACAAGCAGAATGTGGAGCATTTCTCTAAGTACTTCAACGAAGCCGGGCTCAAGGAGCTGTCTGACTTCCTGCGTGTGCAGCAGAGTCTGGGAACCCGCAAAGAGCTGCAGAAAGAGCTGCAGGAGCGCCTGTCCCAGCAGTGTCCCATCAGGGAGGTACAGACAGACCGTACTGTCAGTGTAATCATGTTTTTTTTGGACTGGGCCTTACTGTGTGTTCATGTGTGTGTGTGTGTGTGTTCAGATAGTGCTGTATGTGAAGGAGGAGATGAAGAGGAACGAGCTGCAGGAGCATGCCGTAATTGGGCTCTTGTGGACGTGCCTGATGAACGCCGTGGAGTGGAACAAGAAGGAGGAGCTGGTCACAGAGCAGGCACTCAAACACCTCAAAGTAGGTCATACGCAACACACGTCCCTCATCGGTCATACTCCTAAAAGCTGCAATGTTCAACACATCTTTCCACTTGTTTTCATACCTCAATTTCCACCGCTTTTTGTATCAGTTTTGGTGTCTCTCTTAACACTGGTATTAGTCTGGATATTGTTTCTAAATTTTCAATACTTGTGACATTATAATATTTGACTTTCAGTCCTCTAGACGGTGCATTTAGGGACAGTACTACTGTGTATGTCAGGGCCCAGCACACAAACACAGTAGCTACACTGGTAACTACATAACTACTGGGTTGGGTTGTGGTTGCATGTGTATAGCAGCAGTAGCAGTAACGCAAGCTGTTACGTGGCCTGTGTAGACGGTTGTATTGTTTAAGATAGAAGCACATCTGTTCTGTAGGGTGCACATGAACAAGAATCATTTTCTTTAACCGCTGGAGCAAATCGCAGCTAGCATTGGGCGAGAGGTGGGGTACAATCTGGACTAGTCTTCAGTTTATCACAAGGCTGGCATATAAAGTCAAACTAACCTACACCTACGGGCAATTTAGAGTCACAAATTAACCTATAAACCTGCATCTCTTTGGATTGAACCCCACACAGAAAGGTCCCAGCCAGCTGACAGGTTCATACTCAGAACCTTCTTGCTGCGACAGTGCTACCCACTGCACCACCATGTAGAGCAATGATAGAGCTAATACATGCCACCAAGCACTGAAGGACGGGGGTGCGTGCATTTATTAGACCTATGCGGGATGCACCGCATCAAAAGTTGATAGGGGTTCGCTATCAACTTTCGATGGACAACAGGAAATCAGGGTTCGAGTCCAGAGAGGAAGCCTGAGAAACTGCTACCACATGCAAGGACAGCAGCAGGCATGCAAGATTTTAGATTCCTGTGTTCATATTTAAATATGTACTCCTGGTATTAGCAATGCTGTTACAGTATTGGGGCAGCTACTTTAGCTATAAGCCAGTCTTCATTGGAAGTAGTTGAGCTACGACAACACTACATATCATTTGCTGAAAGTAGCAAGCTACACGTACTGTAGTTAAACCGATAGTGTTGCTGCATGTTGCTACATTTAGCTATTTCCCAACAATTGCTGTGGTTGGTATTTGATGTTAGTGTGATATATTTAGAAATCTCCTCTCTCACTCCAAAGGCATGCAGGTTAACTGTGAGCTTGAATGGTTGTTTGTGTCAGTGTGACCTGTCCAGGGTGTCCCCATGCCTGTCCTCCAATGTCAGCCGGCTCCAGCCCCCCTTCCCCAAAGCTCTGGTTTTGGTATTAGTTATGGTATCATCATTAGTTTTGCTATTATTATCAACACTGTGTAACTATGTGTGTGTGCTCTTTGTCAGCACTACGCTCCTCTGCTGGCTGTGTTCAGCACTCAGGGTCAGTCTGAGCTGGTGCTGCTCCTGAAGATCCAGGAGTACTGCTACGACAACATCCACTTCATGAAGTCCTTCTCTAAGATAGTGGTGCTCTTCTACAAAGGTCGGCATCTCGCCCGTTCATACTGCATCAAGTCTATCAATTGTATTGGTGTCCATGACTTGAACTTTTATGCTCTCTGTCCTATCTTAACTCAGCTGATGTCCTGAGCGAGGAGGCCATCTTGAAGTGGTACAAAGATGCCCATGCTGCCAAAGGGAAGAGTGTCTTCTTGGAACAGATGAAGAAGTTTGTGGAGTGGCTCCAAAATGCTGAAGAAGGCAATAACAATGTTACTTCTCTTATTTCATGCCCTCCAGGCCTCACTAAAGGGATTTGAACAGCATTAAATGTACCCAAATGAGTTGTAATCCTCATTGTGGCCAGTAGATAGTGCTGTTGTCTCATGCTTTCTTCTGCTCTTGTCCACAGAGTCAGAGTCGGAGGGGGAGGATGGTTAGAGGAGGAGCAGGAGGAGTTCCTGTAGTCTGCCTCCTGTGGCCTGAATGACAGTGTAGCAGCTAGTTAACATGTTGTGTAGAGACCATCTGGGTTGAAATGGAGGCCCTCCGACAACCGCTCGACAACACTCCCCCTCCTGAGGCAGCCGAACACCTTCACATAACCAGCGAATGTCTGAACACTGGACCAGGAGTCAGTCCCACATGGAGACAGCCTTACTGATGTCCATCCATCTCAGCACAAGACTCCATCTATAACATTGTCCAGGAATAGTAACATGACCTCTGCAGTAGGTTTGCACTTGTTTTAATACACGCACAAGTGAGTTTGACAAAGTAAAGTGTGGATATATGTAACCTGGCAATGCTCTCGTGTTTTTATGAATAAACTGGTTTTATATGTACATGTGTACACTGCTGTTTTCTTCCATGAATCCAGTCACACGGTGGATTTCACTGGGACCTTTTCAGGGGCTATGAAGACGTATAAAATGAACTTAGGAAAATAATATTGACTATAGATGAACTGTTTATCTGTTGAAGTTGTCATTTGCTGCACCAAAGTTTCAGTTAATCTGTTCCCCAGTGATTGTGACTGATCTTTTAAACAGATAGCAATAATTAGAACATAATCAGAAGACATCAAATACTGTCATAGAAATGTAATATCAAAAATAGAAATGATGCAAAGATAAAAATAGTAAAAATAAAACAATACGACACGATACTATATGATACGATACGATACCGGATGAGATGATCCGATGTGATACGATACGAGACAGTACGTCACGATACGACACGATACCAGATGAGATGATCCGATACGATTCGACACAATACTATATGATACGATACCAGATGAGACAATCCGATACGATACGATACGAATACAAGACAAGACAAGACGAGATGACAGTACAATACAATACGATACAATATTGGACAGTACGATATGATGCGATACGATGCGATACGGTATGATACGATACAATATAATACGACACAATACAATACAATACAATACGACACAATACTATATGATACGATACCAAATGAGACAATACGATACGATACGATACGATACAATACAAGACAAGACGAGATGACAGTACAATACAATACGATACAATACTGGACAGTACGATATGATGCGATACGATGCGATACGACACGATACGATACCAGATGATACCAGACGATACGAGGCAATATGATACCAGAAAATACGATACGATATGAGACAGTACGATACAATACTAGACAATAGTAGACAGTACGATGCGATACAATGTGATACGATACAAGACAATGTCATGTGAAGCTATACAATACGATAGACCTAACTGATTCCACACCGGGGAAATTCACTTGTTACAGCAGCTCACAATAAACAAGGTGGATGAGAAAAATACTCAAATAGGGGTGCCAAACTGGTAGAGTCGCCCCCCCCCCCAAGTACAAAAGGCTGAGTTCTTCCTGTAGCGACCCAGTTTCGACTCAGCCTGAGGTCCTTTTTCTGTGTTCCCTCTCTCTCTCTCTCTCTCCCTGCTTTCCTATCTGATACTACCCTTCTGTCTTCTGTTTGCAGTCCTGATATCAAGTGATCACAGGAAACACTGTCACTTGAATTGCTCTGTGTATTTGTACATTTGTCCTGATCACAGTGAGTCCTGGTGTGACCCAGAAACGATTGTGTTCTCCAAAAGCCAACAGGGTTGTTGATGAATCATAAATGAGTAACATGAGACAGGAAGAATCACATGGAGGAGGAAAACAAATGAGCCCACATCAATGCAGCTGATGTAGCAGTATATATATGTAACATCCACCCAGGATCAGGATGGAGGGGCCTCATGATCTACATCCTTTCTGGAAGATTTACAGAGGAAATAACAGGACTGCTCTGCAGCCAATCAGAGGGCTGGATGCTCCAGAGCCCGTCCCTCACTGAGTCATATGCTGAACAGACGTCAAGTTACAATAGATGACCACATTAACACCGGAAGTTAATGTCGTTTTGTCTTCAAAATAAAAGCATGAACTTTACTGCCATCCATGCCAGTAGCATTCACATCAATGCAACTAAAAATTAATTTAAATACATTTTAATTGAGTCAAAAGTAATTTCGATTGTTGATAGTGAGTGGATATCGCTGCCTTAATGCCTCTTTATAAGAGAATATTGACTTTATAATGAAATCCTTATTTACTTTAACAAGACACTATCAGGTTATACAGTTTTTTTTATTTATTATGACACACCAAGATTTGTTCTCATTAAAACAACGTATGTCATCCCAGAAAAAACTCTAAACTAAAATAAAGAAGGTCTGTATGTCAGTGTAATGAGAATATTTATGTTGTCGAGAGAAAGATCCAGTCAAAGCCTGAGGAATCATTCATCACTGTTTCATGGATTTGTACAGCCATGATGGAGGCACATCACAGTGCATCTCATTCTGAATTGTATGATGTTGGCACACACTTATTTAAAAAAAACCAAATAACCAGTTGTATAGCAACACGTTATTATTGTTTTATCTCACAGCTACAGAGTTGTACATGTTTAAATGATCTTAAAGGTGGAGACACCATTGACAGGCATCCAGAATGTTTATTTCTTCTTATTTCAAACAGACACTATTAATAATAACATAATATTAATTTTCAGAATTTTAACGTCTCATGCCTCTGTAGGACAAGAAATGACTCAAGTAAAAGAAGATCAATAAATAATTGAATATACAAATAAATGAAAAATAAATACATTTATATATACATTTATTCATTTATAATTTAAACAATGGCCCTCAGAGGGAGGCCGCTGGCGAACCTGTGCATCATCCAACCTTAAATAATCTTTTCGGATGCACTGTGGTGTTGTTGGAAACATACTGAGGTCATGGCATGGATATGAGTGTGCTCAATGGTAGACAACCCACAAGCTATCACTTCCAGTGACAGGAGGCCTGCTTTTATTTTGAAGGCTCAGTATCTAACTTCCTCTTTGCTCCTGTTTTATTGTCTGTACTTGACACATCCATCTCCTTTCTCTCCAGGTTAGACCTGCTGCTGGGCGACCATCTACTCCAGCGGGGAAGCGGGATTATTTCCTTAACGGGGCTTTTTTTTTATTGCCATTTGGATTTTTTATCACTGGAGATTTTTATTTAAACATTCATTTGAAGGATTGATTGTATTTATTAGTGATCAAGATGGGTTGCGCTGGATTCACCTGCTCCAAACACTCCCTATGCGCGCTCAACATCCTCTATGTTGTGAGTATCCACTGCTGCCATATGGATCATTATGCTGCCGGTTTCATCAGCAGACACTGTTTTTTTTATCCAACCTGTGTGCGTGTAAAGAAACATCCTGCTGTAAACAACACACTGATGAGGCCAGGCACTGCTTTAATCAATTATTCACACTGTACCAGGATCAAATGATCTATCCATGAAGCAAATGAGAATAAGACATTAAAAAAAACAGCCTGGTTTCTTATTAGAGAGGAAATGTTTGCAGCTTTTAAAGCTTTAAATGTTATTTTCCTTCCTTGCATCGCATTTTATGGCATAACAGAGGCCTCTCTGCAGCTCTTATCATCGCTGGTTTCTCAACTTCAACCATAGGTGTGTGTATTATGACCCTCACAGGGTCCAACAAGCTTGTGAGGGCCTCAGAAGGGGGCCTTACAGTCATTTTAAAGGGGCGCTCCACCCATTTTAAACATCACAGGTGGAGGAGTACGACTGAGCCTGTTTAACTGGTGTGTAGTGTTTTCTGTAGGTGTGGAGGAGATCTGCTAAGTCTGCTAAATGAAATAACCAATGATGTTATAATGATGTCACCACTGTTGGCTCAGATTGGATTACAAATTAAAGGTCCGGTATGTCACATTTGGGTGGCTTCATTCATAATATAGCAGAAACTATGTTTGTATATCACCAAAAAATAAGAATAGTTGTGTTTTTGTTACCTTAGAATGAGTCTTTTATATCTACAGAGAGTGTGGGTCCTCTTCCATGGAGTCCACCGTGTTGTAGCCCATTAAAACTAAACACTAGCTCTAGATAGGGCCTCTTTTTTTTTGCACATTTCGCTGCCACCATCATGTTGGTAGGCCTGCTTCTTCTGCTTTTGCAGGCTGAATGACGCCTGGTTGCTCAGACAAGCCACCTGTAACAGCACCTACCTGTCAATCAAAGTGTCCACGCTGTTAATTATGCTTAACCTTAAGCCTTAATATAATTTGAATAGGGTGAGTTTTATAAAAATTCAGACTCAGTACAGTTGACATGAATGGGGAAATTAGCTATAGAGACCAAAACTGTTTTTTGTACCAGGCTGTAAACATGTTTATTTCTGCTGTGAAGTTGGACATTTTAACATGGGGACTTATGAAGACTGACTCACTTCTGTAGCCAGCCTAAAGTGGACATTTGAGGAACTGCAGTTTTTGGAATTTCTGCATTGACTTCGGAGGTTGCTGCACACTCACAGCGGTCCTTTTATAGTTTCCAGTTTGTTGTCTGACGCCTTTGCTGCTTCAATTTTAATCATTTCCTTTCATTCTGTCTGCACCACCTTCACAAATGTGCGATACTAAATTGATGTAGTACCCTGTAGATTCACATCTTTCAAGTGTATCCCTACACACTAGGGTCCGATCAGTGTCCCTATTAATTGCCTTTGTAATCGTTGCAGATTGCTCAGACCCGAGAGGGTTAAAACAATGCGTACATGCTCATTTGTGCATTGAAGCAGTTATCTGTCGCTCTGTACTGAACATGAAGAGATCTAAGTGCAAGAACTGGGGGACAAAACCCACAGTCACTCCTTCGGTGTCAATAGAGGCTTCTGTGTTTGACAAATTAAGTGAACTCCCTCTCATGTTTGGATAAAATTCCTCCTTTGCAGCTGAGCGAGAAAAAACTCTCTGGGGAAACACAATGAAGGGGTTTTGTAACAGTGGAAGACACTCACTGCGTTTGTGTAACTGTTAACTTTAAGAAAGGAGGTGGCCTTAGACTGCTTTAGGAAGGGAACGCTTCAGGACAGGAAGAATCCATAACAGTTTCAGTGTACATATTAGCATGTGAGGGGCTGTTGATTCAAGAAAGAGCTGAAAAATGTAAATTTATCCTTTAACTACAAACGTGAACCCTGAGGTAAAACTTAATAATCATACAGTTTATATAAGGATGGTGTTAGTGCTCTGTACATGATGTGAACTGTACTTAAGTATGTTTTGGGGTATTTTACTTAAGTATGTGAATTATATACTATATTATATACTATATATATATATGTATAATATTTTATGTTTCTATTCTTTAGGACTTTTTCTAGTAAAGGATTACTTTTACATTTTAGTGTTGCTGCTGTGGCTCTGGAGGCAGAGCAGGTCGTCCACTAAATAGATGATCGGTGGTTCGATCCCAGGCTCCTCCAGTCTGTATGTCAAAGTGTACTTTGGCAAGATACTGAACCCCAAATTGCTCCTGAGGGCTGCGCCATCAGTGTGTGAACGTGTATGAATGGTTACCTCCCAAAAACTGATGAGCACTTGGCAACTTACATGGCAGCCAGACTAGAAAGGTGCTACAAGTACAGTCCATTTACTATTTATTATTAGGATCTGAGTACTGTTTGCACTATAAACTATATTTAATGTTGAGAGTTCAAAGTTTTTGTTCGGCTGAGTGTGTGTCACTGGTCCAGGTGAAGGCGCTGTGCGCCTCTGACTCATTCAGACTGTTGGTGGTCACACCCACAGCGTTGTAAGACGACAATATACAGTATACACAAGACAATAAAGCTTCCTTTAAACTTCATATGCAGATTAAGCTCATTCAGAAGGTTTAGAAGGCTTGATGAATTTAATTGCAGTTCATGTTTAGACTCTTTTAGGCATTAATCATAGCATGGACTGTGTGTCTGTGCGTTTGTGTGTCCTGCAGATGGTGAGCCTGCTGATGATCGGCATCGCAGCGTGGGGGAAGTGGTTCGGTCTGGTCTCCAGTTTCCAGGTGGTTGGCGGCATCATCGGTGTAGGCGTCTTCCTCTTCTTCGTGGCCCTGGCAGGCCTCATCGGGGCCATGAAGCATCACCAGGTCCTGCTGTTCTTCGTATCCTTCAAGCGGCTCATACTGTGGCTGCTATCACAGATTCTGACTGTTAAAAGACCAGTGGAGCCTGCCTACCTGTAACCACATGATCAGCACATATAAATCTCCAAAAGAACCAAATTAGACAGACGAGAATAAACAGGATTAATTTAGCCTGCTAACAGCACGTTAGTCTGAATTAGTTGAACTACGTTTGAAGAACAGGGCCCTGTTCTCTGGATAATTAAGTCAGCTTGATCTGATTGTTGATAATTTGACACAAGCCCAGAGTTTTCAGTGCTTCAAAGCTTTAAGGCTTTAAATGTATCTGGAGCTACTGTCAGAGCAACGCACCCTTAAAGGAACAGTTAAACATTTTAGGAAATACAATTAAATGCTTTTCTTTCCTAGAGAGGGCAGAGAAGACTGTCGCTGACTCCAAGACTCCAGCTCTGTACTTAACACCCAAACGTGAGAATGATATTTACCGTCACTGCAAATTTCACAAATGTTTCAGGAGCACACAGTACGTTCAGTTGTGCCACCTGAAACATTTGGATTTAGATGTTTGTTTGCTGATTTATTTTGAAAAATGTATAAAAATATTTCAAAGTTTTTGAGTTAGAAGCACTAAAAGTCAGTTTTTTTTTATCTACCACGGTGCGCTCTCTTCACTGAAGTGTTTTGGAAAATCCATTTTCCATTCATGTATGCATGTGCAATAAGATCCAGAGCAGCATCGTATTTCACTCTGCAGACGCAGCGTGTACAGCTCCACTTCCAGCCTTACAAACTGCAGATTTTATTATCCTAATGTACACTGTTCAACTTCATATGCAGTGGTTTAGATGTTTGTTTCGATGTATTTGTTGTTGTTGTTCCTTGACAGCAAAACTCAGTACATGATCATCCTGTTCATGGTGTTCATTGTGCAGTTCTCTGTGTCCAGTGCCTGTTTGGCCATCAACAAAGAGCAGCAGGTAAGATGAAAATCTTCAGTTTCTCCATTAAAACGAAGTAAATAAGTAAAAACAGTTACTCACTAACACAAGAAAATTGACATTTTCCAACCGCTTTGTAAGTTTGGGCGTTATGTGGTTCATTAGTGTAGTCGAAGAGCATTAGGAATTCATTATAATTCACTATGAATGCCACCATCATAGACGTGATCTTCATAGAAAGTGTTTTGGGTCGCTGTAAGAACTAGTTCTGATCGAGTGCACCCCAGCTGATTCAGTCTGTAGGGGACCGGGCAAGTGCAAAACTGTGCTGAAATGATTGGACTGTGTCCTATTTCCAGCCACACCAGCGGTACAGCGGCCTTAAACATACTTTTAAATATGGGTCACTTTATATACAGTAAGTCTGATCTCATTATTCGCTAATCATCTGCAGCATTAGAAAGGCGGCGGGAACTTTTTAGTATCTGGTCGCAGTGAGCAGCAGGCGAGCCCTTTAAATAGTGGCCACGAATCACTTCCACTTCATTACTGACACCACAAACACAAGCAGAGCCACTTCCTGAGAAGGGAAGATGATATTCATCACCGCCGAATTAGTAGCAATGGATAACGTTCCCTGAGGGTACTGAGGTTTTTATCTGTGTTTAACTACTCACATTAATTTATTCAATAAGTGGTTTGTGGCTAATGCATCACTGTTCCTCTGAGACAGGAAAAATGTTCCTTTGGTTGCTTATAGCTAAATTAATATCATCAGATTAGGATGTTTAATCATTCCAGGAATAAAGCATCATGTCTTGACTTCCTCTGTCCTCTTCTCCTTCACTTAGTGATTTCCTACGTGGCCTAAAACGCCTTTCAACAACTCCTTTATTTACATCCTGCACTGGATTTCCTTTAAGTTGAGGAGGGTTGCTCAAATGCACCATTAAACAAGTAACTGATATGCAAAGACAAATTTGTTTGGAATGGAACAGTTGGAGGAGGGAGATAAGGATTAAGGATTGTGCTGCGTGAAGCACAATTTACCGCTATTAGTTTTCTCTGAGACACGACTAAATTACCTCTCAAAACAAGTAAAGCCTGACTGAGCAGCGACGGAACAACAGGGAGTAGGCGAAAGTTGGGAATTTAACAAAAAAGTTGCACACATCCTGGAACTTCATGGCTAAAAATTCATGAACATACAGAGATAAGAAAAAACGGAGAGGAACAGGAGTTTTGAGATTACTCAGAGACTAAGCTGTCACATGGTTGGTGTGTATTTCTAACTTGCCTACAGCTAACATTTGCACAGTCTGTATGCTGTTTGAGGCCAATACACTGCAGAAACAACTGAGTGGCCAGACAAAGATGCACTTCAACAATAATAATAATGATAACTATAATTATAATGGAAATTTGACTAATATTAGTAGTAGTAATACTAAAGATAACAGTCAAGAGGATCAGTTCATAATTCATTATAAATCACATCTATAATGTGTAATCAGTGTGTGTTTATAAGTTTAGTCTTCAAGTGTTATAATTCACTGTGAGTGCTCTATAGATGCGGTCTTCATAGAAAGTGTTACCAAAGAGTGCATAGTTGTTCCGAGTGGCCACACTCGAGGACGGATTGAAAAGCCGGCTGCCGTCCAACAAGCACTTCTGCCAGAGTATCCTGGCCTCTCATGTCTGACACTGATACGAGACAAGAGACGACTGTATGTAAGGAGAAGGAGCGCCACGATTTCTTGAGAAATGTGCTTTTTATTTTGACAAGCAGCATAAATAATCTTTTTATTCTGCAATATTTATTGAAATCAAATCATATTTATTAATGATCCCATCCGGATATATTTTAGAACATTTGGTGCTTTTAACTACTCAGCATAAGATGTCTCTTATTTCACTGTAAAGTCCAGTGTGACCAGGAAGTTTCAAGTTTCCACATCACACTTCATCAAGATGTTAAACTGAGATTTAAAGGTCCAGTGTGTCAGATTTAGGAGGCCCTAGTAACAGAGTGTGGCAGAAATTGAATCGAATATTCATAAGTGTGTTTTCATTAGTGCATAATCACCTGAAAATAAGAATTATAATCTTTATGTTACCTTAGAATGAGATGGCAGCCACGTAGTTTCTCCTTCACACTTGGAAGTGCAGGGTGAGGTAAGGGAAGGCAAACTCATGCGGTTATGTGTATAGGCAAAAAGTAGATTTTACTTATTGTAATTAAGGTGAGTACCCCGAGGTCTGCGAAAACATGTCACCAACCATCAACACTGTAAGCAGCTCACATACAGAAGAACGTGACTGTGTTCAAATAAAGGTTTGAGTCGAATCTCAAGTTGCCTGCTATATCGGAGCTGCTATAAAAGCAATCAAAGTTTCTATTTCCAAAAAAGCTTCCAGGTCAGTTGCAGATATAATTCGTTTCTTGTCTAAACACTATCTGTGAATCATTGTTCTCCTCCTGCTCCTCATTTAGATTGTCTCTGCCTGAACACCATCCCCACGAAGCTCCTCTGGAGCTCACCTCACCTAGATATTAGCACAGATTTTCTAAGTTAAGAAACTTGTTCTTTACACCTTGTGCTAGAAGTAGGACCAAAATGTGTGACCCGGTTAATTCACCTGTATTTCTTTATCGATAAAATTACAAATATACTATAAAATGCTGCACAGTAATCGACCAAACAGAGCAACAAACAGCATCTAACTGTCAGTCTTCAAAGCCTTCAAAGTACACCTCGAATGTAGGTCATATGACTGAAAGGACTGGACGGGAAGCATCATGAGGCTTTGCTGAAAGTCTAAATGTATCATTTGTGTGGATAAATTTACAAAATGTGACCATTAGAGTGAGGTAAATGCTACGTATGCTTTCCTCCACAGATGTATGCTCTCATTTAATTTGGGAGTCAATGCAGCAGTTGGCTGGGTGCTCCTAACACTTGGGGAAACATGTCAAAATGTTGTGATAAATACGATAATACTGCAGTGATGCTTCATGTTGCTCCTGTCTGTGTGCTGCAGAATCACCTGCTGGAGGTTGGCTGGAATAACTCTCAGAGCACTCAGCGGGACGTGGAGAAGAGTCTCAACTGCTGTGGCTTCAAAAAGGTGGACCTGAACGGCACATGTGACGCTGTGAGCTCGGACCTTTGCTACATTTCAGCATCTTAAAATAGATTGTTGGTTTCTCTCAGCTGTTTGGATTTTATCATTTGAAGAGTAGGAGTAAAATTCAAGCTGAAATTATAAACATCTTTAAACCCGATGTGACCTTTGTTTGATGACGTGTTGAAATCTTGTTCTCTTGCAGGCATGTTTTCCCAACCACTCCTGTTTGCCCTGTGCAGATAAGATCCAGGAACACGCCGGAGAGGCTCTCCGCTTTGTAGGAGGGATCGGACTTTTTTTCAGCTTCACCGAGGTGAGCCACGATTGCAGCTCTGCTGAGGGTTGTTAGATGAAGTATTAGCATTAATAGTATTGTTATTAGCAGTGGAATTTGTTGAGTAATAACTGTAATTGCAGTTTTAAGAGTGACAGCTGTAGCAGCTGCACTAACGGTAGATTTTTGGTTGCTAGAGGTAGAAGGAGTCGCAGCAGTCAGTGTTGGAGTAGCAGTCGGGAGGACTAGCACAGCTCCCTGTGGACTGGTACTGCACAGTATTAAAGCCTTGCTGCAGGCTGAGCTGACAGAGCTGTGCACTGATATCCACAAGCCCACATTCAAACACACACACACTGGTTCAATCACAACCAACTCGACAGTAATTATAAAAAAAAAGAGAGGCCCCTTCACAAAGTGGTACAGTCCAACCTTGATATGAACTGTCCAGAGATTATGGGTATAAAAAAGTGAAAGGAAAAGTGTGGTGGTGAGAAACTGAAAAACTAACTGGAGCACGATGCTGCCAATTGTTCTATAATAATACAAAGATAATAGAATAAAGATAAAGTCCTAATGAGAACTACTTTCAGCTCTGGATTGCTATTTATTTTCAAGAAGGGGTTTTAGCTGTAGTAGTAGACATTGCTGTATTAGTAGGTGTAGTACTTACTAGTAGTAGTAGTATATATACTGTCCATACAAATGTATCCTGTACTCGTTCTTCACCACACGTGTGCACATAAACATACGTGCACAGACAAAAACATTGTAAAAATGCAGAGTTTCAGTGTCCTAACAACAAAAGCCATCTCCCTTCTGGTCACAAAATTTGGCCTGCGAACAGCAGGAAGCATCTGATTAGACCACAAACAGGCTCATGGGATGTTAAGAGATCTATTTTAATTGCAAATAAATTCAAGTTTAGAAGAAGCCACTAAATTCATGCAGGGCAGATGATGTGATGTCCTGTGATATGCTCCCGTTCGCCTGGCAGCAGAAATCAGAGCTAGTTGTAATCATGAAAGTTTTATTTTGGTGTAAGCCCGAAGCCTCTGTAAACTGAGCTGCAGAATTTGAATTAGGTGCTCGTCAGAAGAAGTAGTAGCTGTAGTAGTATCAACAGCAGGAGTAGTAGTAGTAGTAGTAACAGCAGTAGCAATAGCAGCAAAGTAGTAAAAGTTGTTTTTTGTATTTGTCAGCAAATCCCATGTTCAGACCCAAACCCACCAACACAATCTGTTTTACCGACACTGGCTGCAGCTCTCAGCCTCAATCCCATTGGTTCCTACCATAGACAGTATGAAGAATGGACGTTGTATCCGTGACGTCACCAATAAGTTTCTGAAAAAACAAAGCTCAAAATGTTGTAGCAGTCCTGCCTCTGTCACCTCCCGGTTAATCTAAATATCAGCAAAGACGTGGATCGTCTGTGGAGCCAAGGTGGGCTGAATGAAGCCTGGTTGCTCAAATAAGCCACCTGTAACGGCACCTACCTGTCAATCAAAGCGACCACACTGTTAATCCTGCATAACTTTAAGTCTTAATATAATTTGAACAGGTGAGTTATATAGAAATTCACCCTCAGTACAGTTGTCATGAACTGAAATTAGCTATAGAGACCAAAACTGTTTTACAGTCTGTAAACATGTTTATTTCTGCTGTGAAGTTTGACATTTTAACATGGGGACTTATGGAGACTGACTCGTTCTGTAACCAGCCTCAAGTGGACGTTTGAGGAACTGCAGTTTTTGGCACTTCAGCTAAAAAGCTGTGTGTTTTCAGTGGATTTTTTGATAAAAATACTGCAGGTCTTCTTCTTTAACACAAAGATAAGCTGATATAGATATAGAGCAGATAAGATGCTCTCAGTGATTTTGACTCTTGTTGTGTCCTTGTGTCAGATTTTGGGAGTGTGGCTCACGTATCGCTACAGGAACCAGAAGGACCCCCGAGCGAACCCGAGCGCTTTCCTGTGAGATAGCGCCGGCTTCCACCTCGCCACCTCCACCTCTATGGACCTTCTCTGGGCTTTAACTGTAAATACAAGACTGTCCTGTGTGTGTTTCCACTTATTGCTGCAGCAAATGCTGTTATAATGTGATGTGTTTGGTTTTTTTTTTCCAAGATTGAATTTGAAGTGTGTTATGGAAATAAGTTGTTGTGTGTGAAGGAACAGTGCACATGTTGCCTCCAGCTCTGCCTAAGAAAAAGTGTCTGAACATATACAGTTAGTACACTGAGCACCCGTGGGTGTAAAAAGAAGGAATATTGTCTTCAGCAGTCTGCTGTATAGTCCAGATGTATTTATGCAGCCTGCCTGATGTTCATCCTGATCCACTGTTTGTTTGTTTTTTTGCAGTCGGTCCAACTGAACGCAATAACATTAGCCACTACTCTGCATACTGATTACTAAATTATTTTAAACATGTATGAAATTGTGAATATTGTGTGAGGAGATGACCTGAGAGTGTTTTAGCTTGTGTGAGAGAGTGTGTGTAGGTAGGTTTGTGTGTGTGTGTGTGTGTCACTGGTCAGTTAGTTTGCCTTGCTCCTGGCTGTGTGCTGTGTTATTTGGCCTTTTGCATGACTCCTCTGCGAATAGACACTCCTGTATGAGAACTGCAATGATTCTGTAAACTACCAGTCTGAGCCTTTGTACTGTAAACCACAATAAAACACTAATGAAAGAAAAAGAAATCAGGTTCTCCGGCTCTTTGTATTTTGTTTATTTCTGTAAATCGTGCAGAAAATTAATTCAACTTGTTTCTAATACAAATCAACCTGCATAGCATGATCTTTACTGACAGACTCACAAATGAGTCTGAGAATATTAAGAAAAGATTTTTTTTTGCAGTGTAAGGCACGATTCAGACCAAATGCGGCATTTCATTTACACAGGGCTACTGTTTTTGGCTGTGGCGGTGGTGTGGGCTGCAGGAGGTGGTGAAAAAAAAACCAAAAAAAAACGCAGCAACCTGCAGCAGAGAAGTTGATCCAGATTTTGGAGAAACACAACCTGGCATCACGCTGCAGTGGCCAATCAGATGATCAGACCGGCCAAACTGCTCCACAGTCAGCCTGAAATGTGACTTATACTGAGCACGGTATCTAATAACTATGATCTCCACTGCGAATGTGAACAGAAAATATATTTTTACATCACCCATTTTGTTCCCATCAGTGATCCACTACAGGTTCTGCATTTAGAGTGCTACTTAAGTAAAAGTACATGAGTAAACGCCGTTAGTAACATTACACCACAGACTAAAATAGAAATTATTGACACTATTTACTCACAGATAGCTCGAGAAGTGCTGTCCCAGTACTGTGAGTTGGAGTTGAAACCTAGTTTAAATGTCACATGGTTAACAAACTGCTCAGAGGTGTTCAGTACACGACAAACAAACTTCAGTCAACAAATCTTTAAACTGAAGCACCATTATCACTGACCGGTATCTTTTTTCTAACAGTGGAGCTCCACTCGCTGGTGACTGAGGGGGGAGCTGTCACCTCAGCCACAGAAAATCATAATCTGATAACTGGTAACGTGAACCTGAGGCGCGGTGTTTGTGGAGGCGTGAATCACAAATAGACTGAGCTTACTAGACAGTCAGGATCGGGGCTGCAGCAGCTCAGGAAAAAAAGGGGAATGAACTGAGAGTATTGTCCTGAGTAATGAGCTCTGCAAAGCAGCAAGAGCGTGGCACAAGGTCAGGATTTAACCTCTTTCCTGTGGGCAACAAATGAGACTTGAAGAAACCTGAAAATAAAAGTGAATTCAGTGTGATCTAAATGTATTTTAGAGGTGTAAAGAAGGGGAACCATCTTTTCTTTAAAGGATATGCCACACATGTTTAGTTTAGTGTATTACTAAGGAGTTAAAGGTGGAAAGTGATTCAGATTCACAACTAATTGTCTTTTTTTTTAGGTTTCTGCCGTCTCATTTGATTCTCACATGGGAAGAGGATGTTGGTTGAAGTCCTGACCAACCAACTTGTGCCACGTTCTCTTTGCTGCTTTGCTGAGCTCCTTACACAGGACAATAGTTTCAGTTGAGCCTCAGTAACCGGGCAACAGGAAAAGGCTTTCAGTGTTAGCAGTGTGGACCCGCCCATCCAGGATGTTAAACAAACACACACACACACACATTCACACACACACATGCACCAGTTCATTCGAATGAAACTCTTTGTCACACCTTCCAAGGATATGTTGGTCCGTATAAACCTGATTGTTGTCGTCTTTAGATGACAATCACGAGCTGTGAATCGTAATCAGTAAAAGAGGATCATCGCAATTCATTCCTGCCAAGCATTTAGCGAACTGATCGGATAACAGATGAACAAGAAACTTATTGTTATCGCTATTTGGCATATTTCCCAGGTTGCATTGCATTTGAGGAAAATGTGTACTGGGAACTTTTGTGCCCCGTCAGGTTTCTGCTTTTTTGCTTTGCACTTACACTCCTTCTTCTGGAGTAAGAGGTGAGCACACTGCACCATTAGGAAGTGCTGGGCCATTGAGAAAAAAACACTAGTTTGCCTTTAAAGTTGCATAAATCAATATTATTTATATTAATAACCATACATGATCAAATAACTCGTCTCTACGGTTCCCCTCAGCTCTACAGACATTTTGGAGTCTTGCCGCTCTTTGTTTTCATTCTGCAGTTCATAGTGGCCGTTTTACCAAAAGCTCCAAGTTAGGCCGAGACCACTTAGTCTGCAGAGTGTTGCATCTTATTTTTGCTCGATCTTGTTGTGAAAACACAATGTAATCACAATGCAACGAGGAAACTTGAAGAATTTATGTAAATATTAACTTCCAGCGTCCTAAAAGGTGATCTAAAATTAGTCATAAATCTCTCCCCATTCCATTATTGACTTGATGCTCTACTTCACATGGTTTACACGGTCAAAAACTTGAATCGATCCATAACTCCATTGATTTCTCTGCATATTATATCACCATACTTATCTACAATCCCTGTTTTTGTGTCCATGTTCACTCAAAACTGTCTTACAGCATCATCAAAACTGTTGTAAACCGCAACAAACTGTATTACAATGACTCAAAACAGAATATCAGCAACTAGAATCATCATCTGCTATTCAACATATACATTGACTGTGACATAAATAATATCAAAACGTAAATAATATGTCATGATATTTCTTACCAGATAAAGGTATGTGATTTTACACAGTTGTCGACAAAGAGCTACAGAGAGTTAAAAGTAGAAGCAGCTCAGCACATGACTGGCAACAGACTCCCGGCCATACAGGACATCTTTCATCAGCGGTGCCCTCAGCATCATCATGAACCGCGGCCATCGAGCTCACAGACTGTCCTCCTTGTGAACAGTCTGGCAGACGTTGCAGGAGCATGGCTGCATGCACCACCAGACTGGAGAACAGTTTTACCACCAGACCATCAGACTTCTTAACTCATAACCGGACATAACAGGACTGCTGTCTGCAAAAATAATACTCTATTAAGCAGTACTGCTGCTACTGAACCAGGACTGATACTTTGTGTAATACTCTGTATACAGAGTGTAGTATGCTATATTTATATAGTATGTTCATGTTTATTCATACAGTAATACTTCTTCAATCCTCTGTATACACTTTAACACACAATCCTTTCACCTTTACACAGTGTATAATACACTTAATACCTAAATAGTACACTTATACATGTTTTATTTTATTTTGTTATATTTTATTTAAATCATTCCACTTTTCCTTGTAACATTTGCTGATGTCGCTCTGTGTCTGCCGGATGTGTTGACTGCAACTGCTCGCAGGCGATAATGTCAGATATTGTGTTTACAGCTTGTTCCACTGTCCCCGTGTGCTCGAACAGGAGCTGCCTGAACTGTTTCTACAACATACATCATGCCAGGAATGTGACTGCAGAGCAGACTACAAGGCCGAGCTGCGAGCCTTTTGTCAACAGTGGCAGAAAGAAGAAATGTTTTAACCTTATTTCTTAGATTTGTTTAAAGCCAAAGGCATGAAATTCTGCTGCATGGAAGTAGTAGTTTCTCCATTTATTATGACTGACACAGGGCACTGAGCTCAGTCGAAGGACTTTTAATAATTAATCGACAAAACTAACGAACCAGGGAAAAATGTATCTCCCATTCAAATGATTATAATGTCATTGCTCTGTGGTGAAAGCTTTGTCATTACACATCTACTCATATAAGTAATGACTTTTCATTACTTATTCATTAATGTAACATAATCCAAGACTTGGTGGAGATATTTTTTCATTACTGTGATGTGATTTTGAGTTTTGAGCCTGATTATTCTGATAAAACTGAAGATCGGAGGTGAGTCTATGTTTCGTCTTCCACCTGCATCAGCCACAGAACATACCAGAGAGCCTCTGCAACACCAATATACTGTATGTTTTAAAAAGTGGGCTACTTTTTTGAAGATTGGTGGGTTCAAGGCTCTGATTGGACTTTGGAGTGAATACCAAAACCCGACCAGAGGCTACATTCCTGCTTATTTCTAGACCAATATCTGGTCAGACGTATGCAACATTACTGGCTCTTTCGTCTCTTTCCCTCATCCCACTGGGTATCATGTGACTGCTTCTAACACATGACACGCATGGATGCAGACAATTGGCACAGTCAGAGTCAGAGAGAGAGAGAGACTCATTCTCTTCACATTTGAACACAACGGCAAGGTGAACCGCCACCACATTTTTTTAAAAACTGTCCAAAGATAAAATTATTTCGGGGACACAGATTCCCTTTGTATGTGTGACACTCTATCTGTGTGTGACCTACCAGAAAGAACAACAAGAAATGACAGATATTTTCTAAAAAATAATAATGAGTGAAGCAGCAAAGAAAGCATTTACCTGTAAATGGTTACAAATCGATCCACCTTACAGCAGATCAGTGGACGGAAATCATGAGATGGAAAGACTTTTGCAAAATGATCCAAATGGAGAAGATATCTGTCATTTGTTTAGGGATTGAGGATGGTGTGTTTCATCCTTGTGTGTCCCCACTAAATATCGTTTGCCTCCCTCCACTGTATACACCGTTAAACTCCAGATAAGTAAAGCTGTACAAACCCTCCAAATGTAATCCTGAATGTGAAGATATGTGAAGATATTTATAGATTATAGATGTTATAATGCTGCCTGACAAGATTGTTTTCATGCTCGGTGCCGTGCCAAAAGCACTACACAAAAAAATGGTCTGAACCTGACCCGACTCCTCAGTCTTTGTCTGGACGCTTCAGTTCAGGAGGCAGCACTCCTCTACATTATTACAGCCTTTAAAAAACACTAAAATCCCTTGAACTACCACTTAGAGTGGAATAAATGCTACAGTATTTACAGGTTATAAAGTGGTAGTTATGTTAATACAGACTGAGGACTGGACTGTTGATAGCAGTTAACTGTTGAACGTGTGATCAAAACCTTGATAAACCAGTTGAAGAATGAAGTCTGGCAGCTTCCCTCCGATAAAAGTCTCTCCCATTGTTTACTCTTCAGCAGCTCAAGATGACATTCAATATCTGTCTATCACAAGTAGAAGCATGCAAAAGCACTACCAGTAATAGTAATATTAGCAGTAGCATGACATTTTTTAAATGTGTTTGCAATCAGTTGGCAAATAAAAAAAGCAGACTGAACGTCTTGTATGAATGAAAAGTTCCATATTTATTCAAAAGACATGGTGGATATACAGCAATAATAACAAAGGTAAGAATCAGGAATGGACTTCAAGGACAAAAAAAAATAAGAACCTTTCCAGTGCTTATAGCTTTGCGCGTGTAAACTGAAGGGACGGCGTGTTACCGCCGTCTGTGGTGACAATAAACTCTGGATGAGGGCCCCTAAGTCGAGCGAGTGTCTCGTCCTCGTGTTCACAGCTCAGACTTCAGGAGCTTCTTGGCCTTCTTCATGTTGGTCATCACTGAGGAGAGAGAGAGAGAGGCATTTAGACACAAACAGACACTGGCTGGTAGAGGAGAGATTTGTCTGAACCGTCACAGTGTGCTACTTACAGAGTTTGAGGTCAGATGTTTCGTAGGCATACAGGCGGTTGGAGTAACGACCACTGATGTCGGCCCTCACGGTCATTGAAGGGTCTGTGGAGAGAGTATTGGTAGTGGATGAGTGAAACCTTGGACACGGTGTACAGGGTGTGTACTTGGTAAAATAAAGCTGTTGTTGAGTATTTGGGTATTCAAATGCTGACAGTTATATCCAGCAGCATATTTGCATGTTTGTAAAGATGCACTGAAGAGATAAGGCTGTCTTCCTCTTACTGAGGATAAGTTGACTGAATAAACAATAAAACAATAAGGAGGCTGCAGTATTTCTTGTTGTGGTATGACCATGAGCTAATGTAAGCAAAACCTACTGAGTCATGTCATTGACTGTCTATCTTATTTATTTGAGCTACTATTGGCATTATTCTGTAATAGCCACCTGTGGCCACAGAGGCCGCTGTTCAGCAAAGATATTCCTCAATTCAGACACATATTATTATTTATTGCATGTAGCAATGTTCATACAGTATGTATGCATGATTGGCCAAATATTTGCTTTAACTTGAGTACTATGCTTAAGTACAAATTTGAGTATTTCTATATATGTTTATAGTTCCAATCCACTTGAATTCAGGGAGAAATATTGTACTTTTTACTGCACTACATTTATTTTACAGCTTTAGTTACTTAACTTTAGAGGAATAAACACGTGATAATGATGCTCTGTTACAGAAGAAACTACCAAGCAGTATAGGCCAATACATTAAAGTATATTTTACTACTACTAAGTACTTTTACATTGCAGTATCGCTCCCTTTACTTAAGTAAATGATCTAACTACTTCCTCGTCCACTATAACTGCTGAAGCACCTTACAGCATATCTTTATTTAATCACTGAATGCCACACACCATTAGCATACCGTAAAACAATTAACACTTAAGATAAGCTGCTTTCTTGATCCTGAGGAGGAAAATTAAATAACAGGAGTAGTGTGGACACAGTAAACACTACTGGTATGAAAGGCTGCACATAACTAACCCAGTCATGTCGTAACAAAGGTCGCACATTTGCGCCTATTGTTCAAACTTTCTCCCTCGATAACAAAACTAACAACAGTACCAAAGTGTAATAAGTTTGTTATAGCAGGAAACAAAGTGTTAAACTAAACTATGGCAGGGCAGTGTTAACAGGTAAAAGCTCTTACCGACAAAAAGGATCCTGGGAACATACTGCCCGTCAGGAGAGAGATGTTTGTCTGTGGTTTCATACTGTGAGAGAGAAAAAATAACACGTCATCATCAAACAAGTCTGCACCATGACATCTTAGATCTTTTTTAAAGGTCCAGTGCGTGAGATTTAGGAGGATTTATTGGCACAATATGTTTGAATATTTAGTTTATTATCACTTGAAAATGACTCTTTTATATCTACAGAGGGACTCCAGTCCTAGGGAGTCCACCATGTTTCTACAGTAGCCCAAAACAGACAACTTTACACTAAATCCAACACAGCGGACCTTTAAAGACCCTGAAAACGTATTCTCTAAATCACCTTAAACTTGAGAGATTTCTGTATTTTGTGTTTTTGTCTGAGCTCTTCTCACTGACTTCACGTAGGCGAGGCTGAAAAAAGGTGAATTTCTGTGCACTAATCAGAGTTTGACATCTAAACGACGATGCGATGGCGGTTGAACGGTTGTTTGCTCGTGTTGGCTGCTTATGTTGACGCTTCGTAAACAATAGATACAAATGATTTTGTCAAAACTTAAACTTTTATCTTTAAATTGTTACGTTTTCAAACAGGAATATATAATATTATAGAGAAATATGGAATATTTGAAACCACATTTGCAGAGACTTTAAATGAATTACTAACCTATTAGCTATCAGAGCTGTACGTTGGTATAACACACACACGTTGGTATAGCTTTGAAACTGGTGCAATGCACCTTTAAAATACTGGTAGTCTAATGTGAAGTCCTGTAACTTACCATCAGATTGAGGACAATGAATTCCTCATCGAGAGATCTCTGGATCTCGTTGTCATCGGCAATAGCCTTCTTCAGTGCTGGAAGAGAAACAGGTATTTGATTGTTACGACTCATTCCAGGATGTGTGAGGTGACGTCACACATGAACAAACAAATGACTCTTCAAACAGGCTTGGGCCTTACTTCAACAGAACGCTTTGTTGTTTTCCGCATGAGTAAGTTAATAACTAATAACAGACGTTAGACTTACACTGGCTGTGTGGGCAGTCCTCAAGGTGAAAGATGACCATCAGAGGCTTGTTTCTAAAACACAAATCATTTCATCGTCAATTTTAATCAACGTTAAAGTCGGTCAAACCAACATTTTGATGTCAGTGTCACTCACTTTGCCCTGGACCAGTAGAGACCCTCCTCGTAAGTCTGAGCCCAGATCAGCTGATCACCCCAACCTGCACAGACATGGACGCCGTTAAAGATCAATGCGTTTACCTCAATATTTATCACACTACACCGAGAGATGCAGGCGATGCTCACACACCTCTGGACAGAGTCTGAGAAATCCTCTTGCCACCCTTTGGGATGTATTTCCCGAAGGTGGAGGAGATGGCCACCAGGACCAAGAGTACCGACAACGCTGCTTTGATCATCTTTGTAGGCTTACTGGAAGAGAGAGAGAGAGAGAGAGAGAGAGAGAGAGAGGAAACAAATCAGAGAAGTGTTTCAAATGTTCAAATGGAAGAAACTTAAACATCCTTCACTTGGAGAAGAAAGAGGGTTGGTGTCCTCTAGTGGTTTCTGCCACAGAAGAATCAGCTCGTGTTTAAAGATCATTTTGTCATGCAACATGAGCTCCTGACTGGAATCTAACAGGTCCGAATTGTTATTACAAAGTTATAGCAAAGACTGTTTTGAGATATAAAACATAATATCTAGTGTTTAGTGAAAAACAAGATCCTCTGCAATGAAGATGAACTCTACTAAAATAGTGCAATGTAGCTTAAAATCAAATTTAAAGTATGAGTTGTACCACCAGAGGGTGACTAAACTGAAGTACTTTTATTAACACTTCCTTACAGAGCTGCATCACAAGCTCTTGATTTTCCTGTGATTTGTCATCTATTAAATTGTTAATAATCTGCCAAATAATGAGTCTTTTCATCCTAGATTCTTGCAAATAAAACTTACATTTTCTCTTTCAACCCTGCAAAAAATATTTCTAATACTTATTCATAAGCTAACCTAGCCTTTTCTCTTCACTTCTGCCAACTACACTAACCTGATTTTCCACCTTCCCAACTGTAATCACGCAGCATTAAAGTGAAAAATGAAAGCTTTAAAATGTCCCTA
This sequence comes from Argyrosomus regius, assembly GCA_946959425.1. Taxonomy (NCBI): domain Eukaryota; kingdom Metazoa; phylum Chordata; class Actinopteri; family Sciaenidae; genus Argyrosomus; species Argyrosomus regius. The sequence continues at coordinate 6,110,692 of OX336899.1, read as the reverse complement.
CGGTAAAGGTGCAGCATGGCTGGCTGGCTTTGTGTCTTACCTGTTCCCGTCTAGTCAGGTGAAGACTGTATGTGGATCGAAGCTCCAGGATCTGCTGTACCTCTCACTCTCACCTGTCCCGTATTTAAACACCTGCATGCACTGCGGTCCCTCCCTCTTCCCAACCCCCGCAGGAATGCCACGGTGACTTCCTAATTGTTTTTTGTCTGCAAACCAAACTCCCTTTGGGGAAAATGTTAATTTGATGTTTGCGTGTGTATTGCGACAGACATCGTGGTGTGAGTGCATGAGTGTTTAAACATTTTACAATATTATGATGAGCGTTTAAGTTCGGCACATGCCACAATCATACAGCTGCCTCTATTATAATAAATACAGCCTTTTATTTCCTTCCTTTTAATAAATCAATGTGGGAGGGAGGGAAACAATAGGAGCAGTTATTATAAAGACTTTTTAATATGTAATTATAATAATTATAATATTATAAAGACATTTTTTAATTATGTTGCTTTAGTGTGTGTTATCTATGACGAATGTATCAGTGTGTTAAATCATGTATTACATGTAGTATTTGCCAATAAGCAGCGCACTCTTAAATTATCTGAATTGTTTAAGAAATTTGGTATTCAGGTGTCTAACACACCTGATATGTTTTATATGTCAATAGCTGTGTATTAGTTCTATTATTTTCATATTTGCATGCAGTTTGAACACTGTGATAGATCATTAATGATCGGTTTTATTCATATTTTGCATAGGTTAATGTTTGATATCGGTCAAATAGGATGTTTGGCTCGGATCCAAGGACAGGTCAGCATTGTGCAGTAATTGAGGAGCGATCAGAGGTTGGATGATTGGTCTTTCTCTGATTGGCTCAAAACACAATGGTGCAAGTGAAATGAGTCTTTCCTACAAAGTCAACATGTTTGTTCAGTGATGAAGATGAACAATGAATGATGTTTGACATGCAGGTTTCATGAGAGCAGACATAACTGTGCATGACTGATGATTCAAATGTGTGAAATGTGAATTTGTGAACGCACTTTACTCTATGTTAACGTTACAGACGTGTAGAAATTCAAATGTAAAGGTGATTGTGTGCATTCTGCCGGAGGTTTATCGGAGCATCTCAACAGTCTCCTGTGTCCTGCAGCAGGGAGCTCAGTGCGAGCTGGCCCTGCAGACAAAGGCAGCCTTGTTCGGTCTGAGCCCGGTCTGGGCCTCCTGACAAACAATCTGCCACTCAGTGACTGAATCAGACCTTTTTACAGCAGCTCCATGCATCCTGGAGCAGCAAACTTTTCTAACCGTCCACACTAATGGCAACACCCTTTAACATTTAATCAGGGTAATTGAAGATATCAGCAACTGCTTTTTGACAAGAAATCCAAGCCATGCATAATGTAATTTTGACTTACTTAAATCTATCTACAATTAATTTATCACTAGTTAATTAGTGATATCAACAATTTATTTTAATTGTTAATTGTAGATATTTGTAGTTGAATTAAAACTAGTCAACGTTTACCATTGACTTCTATTCAAACTCAATTACAAAGATCTGTAATTCAATGTCGACATATCCATAATTTAATTTTGACTAGTTGCAATTCTAATGAATGATATCTACAACTCAGTTCTCACAGGTCAAAATGTTAACTATTGCTATCATAGCATAATTTAATAAAAACTGGTCAACTTTTACCATTGACTTCTATTCAAAATCAATTATCTATAATTCAATTTGGAATTGCAACCAGTACGTATGTAATTTCGGATATCTAGAATTTTAGATATCAAAAAAGGAATTTAAAGTAGTCAAAATGTCATTGTAGATATCTTCAGTGAGGTACATATCTAAAACGAATATGCTAATTTGGACAACACATCCAAAAATAATATACTAGGCGACATAACAAGGATGACTTCAGTCTTCAGATTACTTATTCAAAGAAACTATTTCCTGGTTACAAATGGATGAGCAATGTTTGTGTTGAATGTTAAAATGGTCAAGCGATTGATGGTCAGACACAAAGTATTACTTCTGTCCTGGTGAGGCACCAGTTATAAAGGGTTTATACGTTGTAAAGTAATGGCTGCATTTCTTAAGGAAACTTAAGAAGGTAAAATTCCTGTGCCAAGTTCTTCTTAACATTTATACACAGTGTTTTGCCAAACAGGACGGTCCTGTCACCTACTGTACATCAATGAGACACTTTTATGTAAGCAGCTTACAGAAAGTGAAAGTGAGATAACTGATCTGAGTGAGGCTCCTTACTGACACTGTGTGTCCTGCAGTCTACCTTTCACTCTGTTCTAGCAATGCAGATCATGAAAAATCCTATTTTTTTGTGTGCGTATATGCAAGTAATTTGCATTTTAGCTTTATTATGTAGTGCCATAAGTGTTAGTGTGTATGTATGGACCTCTATGAACTTGCTAAAGTGAATATGATGTAGTCCTACATGTAAAAGTATTATATTTGTAGATTTTTGGTACACATTATTAAGTGGGTAAGACAGATATCGAAGGTCAAGCACTGAAAGGGCCCACTGCCTGCAAGCAGTGCAATTGGCTTTAAAAGTTAGGTTTCATTTTTGTAAGAAAATGAGTAGGAACTAAAATAAACTGGATCAAATGATATTTTATTTGAGTTGTAGTGGCATTTTAGATCTCTGTTTGATCATATCCATCTTGTCTGTAGACTAATGACCATTTAAGGACATAGCTGTGGACAGCTTCTTCAAAATTGAGACGACATCATGTCAAGTGTGACCTGATAAATCACCTGTTCTCTTTGGCCAAACTTTCAGCATAAGACATCTTGGCCTTAGTAAGGGGACCTTGTGTTAATACTGTTTCTGTCTGCACCATTCAATCAAATGGAAATAATGCTGAGTTTATGACTTTATGATTCAACATGACTCTCTAGATCTTTGATTGATTATTGTTTTATCATATTTTATCTACTTCATTTGAGTTTATTCCTCTGTAAAGCTGTTTGCTCATACTGTTTTCTATTGTAAATTGCTTGACAAACCAAATGTCCCGGCATAATGTTAAATAAATACTTGTTTTAGATGCCGTTTGTTGTGATATTGGCTCGTAACCAGGATGTGGGTGCAGTTTAGTGCTGAGGTGTCCTTAACCCCCTGCTCTTTCTGTACTGGTATGCCTCCATCTCCCGTCATTGTGTGTTGTCTCAGTGCCATGGTCAATATTTAAACTAAAGGGCAGGGTTAAAGGCCACTCCTTTTAACATTTCACATTCACCATCTGCACTCGGCCCTGCCCTGATAACAGGATCTGACGATCACCCTTTTCACACACGCACTACTACTGGCTGGCCCACTCAAATAGGATGCAACCTCCTGGTTTATAGTTAAGCACAAAGCTGCATCTCATGAGGACATGAACTTACCTGAGATAAAGCTGAGAAATACTAACACACACGTTGTGCTAACTAACTAACAGTCATTCACTTAACACACCTACTCACTGCTTCACCTCAGATCACTTGAGTCCTTTAAGGAAACTTCTCTCACTGTAATCTTCCATTTGTGCCACGTGATATCGCAGCAAATATATCCCTTCCTTCCTCGTTCTGCTCGAGGTTTAAAGGAAGTGCTCATGGTTGGAAGTGTTGAGTCTCTGTAAATAATATTATAAAGAGTACATCTAGACCTGCTCTGTAAGGAAAAGATATTGAGATTTGGCTCTATATAAATAAAATTTAATTGAATTTGTGCAAACAAGAAAGAAAAATAATTTAAATGATCAGGCTAGGACTAGCTAACTAACTGAGACTAAGATTGAGACTAAGACTAAGACTAAGACTAAGAAGAAGAAGAAGAAGAAGAAGAAGAAGAAGCAGAACAACAACAACAACAACAACAACAATGAACATGAACATGAACATGAACATGAACATGAACAAGACCAGGAAGAAGAAGAAGAAGAAGAAGAAGAAGAAGAACAAGAAGAACAAGAACAAGAACAAGAGCGAGCGCGAGCGCCAGAAAAATATAAATACATATGCAACTTTATATCAAAAAGACTGAAATCAGCCAACTTCACCCACATATAATGCAACCTGGAGCACCAGTTACTGCAATGTCTGGATGAAAACCTGACTGAGCTCAGCTCAGGGTTGGCCTGAGGCCATAATAATGTAAAAAGGTAACGCCTACACACGTACTTCATATCACAAAAGTTTTTATTAATGAAAATGTTTCAGTCCCACTTGGATCTTCGTCAGGTCAGAATGTGTGAAAGATTAGAAACCACACCCATATTCAGACATCATGCACAGGATGACAGGCGCTATGGTGGCAGGAGTGGTTAAACATCCGAAAACAATTAACAATACATTAGATTACATCATTTCTTTGGCAAACGCTACCTGTCGTCAGTGACGCTGTTGTCTGACAGCACCTCAGTGATGTACATGTAATTATGGCATCATATTATCGCCTCACAACTCCCTTTATAGTCCTCAGGACTTGACTCAGTTTCAGTCAGATCAGTTAGAATACAATCAGACTCTTGCTGAAGAGTCTCAGATTGTTTGTCTGAGTGGTTACCAATGGCAACCATTCTGGAGTTCAAACCAAATCATATTATTAATTATTTTTAAATTACATTTTTATTTTCATTCAAAATGTGGCTGGTTTGAATAAATTTTTTTTCATTCAATTTAAAATATTTCAGAGATTCTTCCACATACCACTAGAGGGAGGTTACAACCAGTGGTACACATATTACAGTTTGAGAACCGGTGCTCTAAATAAAGCAACCAGCAAGAATATGAACTATTGATCAGGTAGATAAGACCATGGGGAACACGTGAATGTGCAGATCTTCAAAAGCCAGTTTTTCCAACTTATCTGGATGTAATCCTCTGTTATCTTATTTAAATCAATGGATTATTTATAAAGTCTCTCCAAATACACACTAACAAAATGATTTGATGTTTAGGTACAGTGCTTCACGTTTCATTGCTAAGTAAATCTTAGTTTGGTGTGTTAGGATGGCCCACTGTCACTGTTTTGTTCTTTTGAGTCTCTAAAGCAACATGATGTGACTTTTCTACCTTAAAATTACAGCTTCACTTTCATTTTGATGTCACGTTGGCTTATAGGGTGAATGGTGCCTCAGTCACTCCCAGTCTGCAGCCAGTGGAGTGGAACTGGGACCGCTTCAAGTCCACTACGTGCAGAAGGAATGACTGAAAACACGTTCACGTTCTTTAATGTTGTAACGCATGTTTGCATTATGTCCCAGTCCTCTGTAGCTAATATTTGCAGTTCCATATCACTACACAGTACACATTAAAAAAAACACACAGCAGCGTGTATATTTGGACATTTATTCAATACACTGTGTACAAAAGAATTCAACAGAAAATATGACATGTATGAATGTGTATCCCGTATTCATACAAACACATGAAAACATTTCACCTGAACCCATCTTTAAAAAAAAGGGTTGATGCTCAAGATTGTATCAAAATAAAAATAAAAAAGAAAATCATGGAGGGTGGAGGGAGCAACAAAAAAAACCCCCATTACATTCTAACAGTCCCACAAGAGACACGAAGGTCATTTGTTTTCACAGAAAACACTCAATATCGCTGACCCGCAGAGCAGTTCGTCGTTCGTCTGACTCCTTAACACTGACAGTAGGAAACCCTCCCGGGTTCAGATGTAGAGTACAGAGGACACAGAGGCAGCAGCTCTGAGATCAGGGAGAGGTCGCTCTTCTGACAGAACCATAGCATGTTTGACGCTCATGATTGTCGCACATCAAGCCGACGGTCTGACTGTGAGCTGCCGAGCCAGAGCGCACAGATGGAAAGCTTACATTTGATCTCACACACTCACACACACTCATACACACCACCGCTGTCGCTTCCTCACTTCACATTCAATATCAGCTGCTGTAAGAAAAAAGAAAAAAGGCCTTCCTCATCAGGTCAGCAGAGTTAATTTCTTTATGTTGTCCTCAGGAGTGGGCCAAATAAAGCTGTTTAAATACTTTGTAATTCTTCTTCGGGGCCCAGTTTTAATAAATCATAGCTGTGGATAAATTCTGTCGGCCTTTATCATCATAAAGTGCTTCCTAAATCTTTGTCTCACATTTAAGAATAGTGTAAGACAGGGAAAAAAAAAGAAAAGATTAGCCTCTTCTGTACAAACCTGCCTGATGAAGTAACAAAACTAATATGAAAACAATATCACATGTAGTTACACAGTACAACAGCCACGAACGCGGAGGGAATTTACTCGCGTGGAAAGCTTTCAGCTGTCCGTTTAGTCGACCACGTTAAATGGTTTAGTGACAGAGCTGGGTAGGCAGCTAGCTGCAGCAGCTCACACATAGTGGTCAAAGTGTGGCGGCCTGTTACAGTCTGTAACTGTTAAAACTGATCACAATAAAAAACAACTCAGTCCCATCGGTGATCGTCTCCGTTGCACTCCCTTCTCTCGTGTTTGTTCTTGCTTCAGGATGACTTCGCGTTCACTTCAGAGCGGACGACACGTCTTCCCTACTTGTTCTATGTTTGTGTCTTTAAACGACGGGTCGACACCCTCGCGGTGCCGCGTTCACAAAAGGGTGGCTCTCTCTCCGCGAAAGGCCAGTTAACAGTTAATCAAGAGTTGTTCCCGGGAGGTGCAGCAGTGTCACCTAGTGTCCGTGCTGTGGGTGCTGGTTGTGTTGGTTGTTAGCGGGGTGGTTGGGGGGCAGCGGCGGCCCGTTTACCCCGGGGTGGTAGAAGGCACAGTTGCTCTCGTACCTGCAGCTTCCCTTCATCATGAAGTGACGACACACAGGCCTCTTGGACATGTCTGACAGGAGGAAACACAGCGGGGTTACAATCACACCAATAAAACAAGCTCAGTTACTTTAGTTCATTTCAGACTGCATCCCACGTACCATTCATGTTGTTGTGTCCTCCTCTAGGCCCTCCTCGTCCTCTGCCCCTAAAGCCCGGATCTCCTCCTCCTCGGCCCCGTCCTCCTCGGTGGAAGTGGCCTCCCCGGTGGGGCCCTCCTCTCATGGAGTCGTCTCCCCAGTAGTTGCCGTCTCCTCGGCCCTGGCCCGGGGGTGGCCCCATCATGCGTGGGCCGCCGGCATTGAAAGGTGGTCCGTGGTTGTGAGGGGGCGGGGGGTGGTTGAAGCGAGGTCCGCCGGGCGGGTTGTTGGGCGGGTAGCCGCCGTTCATGGGCATCTGCATGTGCATGTTCATGTTGTTCATGTTGTTCGTGCCCGGACCGTGGCCCAGCAAACCCTGGTTAACTAGATAAGACAAAACAAGATAATGATGAGCGACACAAGGACACAAGCAGGTGGACATGACACAACACAATTGATTAATCTTACCTGGTGGAGGTCCACCCTGGTTCTGGTTCTGGGTCTGCTGCAGGGAGCCCAGTAGCTGTTTAATCTTGTCCGAGAAGTCTGGCTGCTTGATCAAGTCTTCAGTGGACTGGTTACCAGAAGCACCCTGAAGACAGACAGCTGGTATTAGCAACAAGTAGCTAACTATCCAACGGCAGCGACATGTTTGTCAAGTAGATAAAACCAAGCTTAGTGACTATATTCCTGTATATTTACCATGATGGATGAGAGCAGCTCCTGCACATTGACTGTGGGAGCCACTGGGTTGTTGACAGTGCTCGTGGCCTGCGGGCTGCGGGAGTTGCCGCTCAGGTTGAGCATGAGGTTGGTCAGGACGGGCGGCAGCTTGGAGCTCTCGTTCTGGGCCAAGGCAGAAGCCTGCTGCGACGTAGTGTCCATGGGCTCACCATAGCCGTCGTCCATCATGGAAGAGTCCTGCGGGGGAGACGAGACATGGAGAGTGCTTAGCAGGGAAGATATCACACAGATGTGCAGAACGTGTAAGAGACAGAATATGTATGTGTGTGCTTTGGGTGTACTAACTTCGTCCAGAGGGATTAGACGGGGAGGCATGGGTTCATAAGGCTCTGGGTCTGGTTCATGTGGACTGTCAGGCACACTGGTGATAAAAAAAAGAGATGGGAAATCATTAACACACATTTCATACTCGTATAATTTTGGTCATGGAACAAACAAAAACGTAGAAACCAGGGCTGAACGATTTCAGGAAGAGATCTAATTGTGATTTTTCGCGCAGATATTTCGATTTGATTCACGATTTTCTTCAAATCAAGCTTCAGTGCAATACTCAGAATCTACAGTAACATTAACAAACATGACAGAAAATTACATCATACCATTAAAACATTAAATGCCATTGTAGTCTGTTGGCTACTATGGGCCTGAGTATCCTTTTCACCGGACTTTTTCGTCATGCACAGTACCTGTTTCTGGTGCACGCCTGCAGCCTCAAACCCGAAATACTCCCAAATGACTAACGTGCTGTTTTTCTTGGGGATTAAAGCCCCTAACTCTGCTTCTGGTCCAGCTGAAGCCATTTCAGAAATTAAGGAGCAGGTGGAGCAGGTTATACCGATTGGTTAGCGTGACCTGTCCATGAGCAGCATGCCACTTCTGATTGGTTGGCAGGATGGTAGGGAGGTGGCATGCAGGCAATGTGTAAATTAGTTGACACAACAGATCCCGGGTCAGTCAGGAGCACTGCAAAAAAACGCGGCTTTGGCGATCATGTGATCGCGTTGTCTGAAATCGCAATTTCGATCAGAAAACGATAAATCGTTCAGCCCTAGTAGAAACTACCATCGATGCCCGGACTATTGTCTGAGGTCTTACCTTTCTTTGCTGAGGAAGATCTCCTGCAGGATGCCCATCTCACGGTCTCTCTGGGTGAGTTTCTCTGTGCTGTTGGCCCCGGCTGCGACCAGGCTGCCGGTCAGCATCAGTGGCCTCGGGGGCGTCCACGGTACCCTCTCTTCCATGGTGTCGTGGGAGAGGCGGCGGGCCATCTCAAACGTCTGCCTGTCCATCATCAGCTCTCGTTTGGCAGCCTCACCGAAGTCTTTAATCTTGTTGACGTTGACTGTGAATATTAAGTGTAGCATCATCATTAGTAATTCAGATTTTTTGGGAACAAGTGGTTGAAGTAAAGAATGAATCTTCACTGCCTGTCTTACCTCTCTCTGTCTCATCCAGATCAAAGTAGAAGTAGTGTTTGAGCTGCTCCTCCTCGGCCCAGTGAACGGTCTTCTTCTTCTTGCCCTTCTTGGTCAGGGTTTCTTCCTCTCCACGTGGTTCTGCCAGAGCGTTAGGCTTCTCACCTACAGACAAGAGACAATGAGAAAGAAATATGTTAGGAGATAAAACATAAAACATAAGACAGCATAACGTCCAAGAAGCTCATTGAAAGTCTATTATTGTAAAGAACAATACCGTTGTCAGAGGCCTCGGGGTCCTCGGAGGGAACGGGGGTCCCGGGCTGCTCTGTCTCCATGTTTTCATCAGCAGGAGTGCCGGAAGCAGCAGATTCTGGAGACAGTGGTTTAGTAGTTGAGGAATACGTAGAGGGTTTGCTGTCAAATGGACTCGCCTGAGGACAAAAAAGGAACAAGACAAAGAGATGACAAGTTTAGATTAAAATTCACGCGTAAAGACAAAGACAGCTCCTGTCTTGCACAAGGAGATCAGTCAATACCTTGTTAGATGTAGGGGAGACGGCCTTGACATTAGGTGGAGTACTAGCGCCGGATTTCTTCTTCTTGATCTTGATGCCGGGCACTGGGGCAGAATTCAGAGCGTCTAGGAACCCTGTGCACTCCATCGCTGTAGAAAGGACACGAGAGAGCGGTGAACACCACAGCTGCGACGTCGCCATCATCTCTTTAACACACACTTCTTGTCTTAAATGTTTGAACTTACGTTGTGCTGGAATGATCTTGACTTTGATCTCTTTGGCAGAGTTAGAGGGCATATTTAGAGGTTTGTATTTCTTCTCCAGAGGTGGAGCGTCAAATGGACCAGAGCTGTTGGAGGGAAAATTAAACATGTTAGTGCTGCCATCAGCTGCTTCGGGGCAGTAATGTACGAGGCATTTACATGAATACACCACAAGATGGTGCTGTGCTAACAGAGACAGTACCTCGGTCTCTTGAGGAGTGGAGGCTTGATGTTGTACTTGTCGCCGAGCTGTGGGGCAGCCGGCGTCTTCTTAGGGGGGGCCGGGTTTGGAGTGTCCATCTCCAGTCCTACATGGCAGAAAACATGTTGAGTATTTCATACAGAACTTAAATTAACTGAAACTATAACATTTAGAGTTCATCAGGTTACCTATGGAACGAATCTTTGCGTGGCTCGGTGCGTGAGCTTTAGGCTTCTCCTTCTTCTTCTCCTCATCTCCACTCTTTTCCTTCACCTCCCGCACTGGCACCTTGCTCTCGTCTTTCTTCTTTTTCTTTTCTAAAAGATTAACAGAGGGTGTGTTACAAACTGTTCTGGGGAAGAGACGCTGTAAAAACAGAGACAGACTTTTTAAAAAGTGAAATGGAATCGGTCCCGTACCTGCAGGAGAGTTGCCACTGCTCGAGACACTCTGGGAGCGGATTGTAGCCATCCAGCCATCTACGAGCACGGACGCTAACTTCCTCAGTTCTAAAAATAAAGGACAAGAACATGAGTTGGATATACACTGCTGTCTATACATATATATAAGAATTTAGATTTTTGATGTTTGAGCACACTGACCTTCTGTGTCTGCACTCTTGCTCAGCTGCTTCACAAGCTTGGCTGTGTTGTTCTGGGGGAGAAGATAAAAGCACAAACAGTGGCGGGTTAGACGGTACAGTTGCTTGTATGGCACCGCTGGAGGTGTGTTCTGGTCAAGGAGCTTACCTGTTTAAGGTGGTCCACTTTGAGAGGCAGCTTCTGCAGTGTGAGCAGGATTAGCTGCAGCAGCGGGGTGTTGTTGGTGGTTTTAGAGTAGGTGAGCCAGGAGTTGAGCAGCCTGTAACCACCGACTCTGATGAACCTGAAGAAAACGTAACAAAAACAAGATTTTTTTTTGTGTTTATATAAGAGCAAATGTAACTGGAACTTGTTAGTCAGAGTCAGAGAAGTCAGAGAAACATTTACTTAAAAAAAGTGTGGTTTGTTTCCAGCCTACTTAAAAAGCTCTGGAAGAAGTTAAGCAAGTTGTTTTTGAGTTCACAGTGTTCATATTTTTTCTATTATTAAAGACTAAGACTTACAATATGAAGTGTACAAAGTAGAAGTGAGGCTTACCTGTTGAGAACATCATGGGATTTCGTCTGCAGCAGGATGTTCAGGTACATACATCTACTGACCATCTTGGTAGAAGCTTTCATGAGGCTGCATTGAAAAAGAGCAAAGGTGTTAAAATCTAAGAGTTGTGATCTGACTGTTGAGTTAAATGTTTACAGTGTGTCACGGCTGATTTCAGCTCCTCACCTAAACACTTTTGGGACTCCCTCCAGGCTGCGGAGCTCTCCATCTTTTCCCAAGAGATTCTCCACCCCCTTCAAAATCTCTCTGGGGTCCACTGGTCCCCCTGCCATATCTGTAATGTACATAGCAAGCAATTTGATACACGATCCAACAGGACACAGGTGTATTACATTCTCTGATAAGTACAGGCAATCGTTTGTCTATGCTAAGAGGTATCTAAATACTGTTTACTGAGGACTTTTCGCATGCTAAAAAGGAAGGGGCGCTTTAAAACTCAACAACTTCAATCTGTTTTGTTTCAAAAATGGTGCCACCAAGGCTCAGAAGGTACCAAAACAGCAACACTGTACCAAAACAACACAACAGAGCCAGATCTACAGCCTGCACTCATGACTGAATCATTTCAGTGACTCAGTCATTGACAAACCAACCCGTCTGTATCAAGCACATCCCATCAAGTCCAAGATCCAAAGAAGTGACGCACAGCACTCAAACCGGGAGTTCAACACGAGTTACAAACCAACTTACAACGCAGTGATTCAGGAGCAGACCACGCTGAATACATTACCCAATAAATGATTTGAATATCACGCCAAGGAAGGAAAAAAAAAACAACATCTAGACTGATCATCAGGCTGACACGGTCATAAACAAATCCCTTTTAAGTACAGGCAGCCACACAGCACTCTGCTGCATCCACAGTGCAGGATGGCTTCAGTCTGCTGCCTCGTACTTGAGATGTTTGGAGTGGTTCGTGAGGCCAACAGTTCAGCAGGGACAAGGGCAGGACGCTGTAACTTATTCCTCAGTACCAGAGTGTTTCCTCTCTGGGACTTTGACTCGCAGGCGTAAGGACAGGACGTATAGTCTGTTACGATGTTCATTTTTTGTGTGTGAGGCAACACTGTTTATTCCAGTACAAGCTAGATTTAAAGAGGCAGCAGCAATACACACAATAAAACTGCAATAAATCTACTTTACTTAATCATATTAAACTTAAGTTTTAACATGTATTTAATATCTGTAAGTATTATTCTTTTTTTTCCAAACATATGTATTATATTTATGCATATCAAACACAAAACGAGGTGAGGTCAAAGTTTTGTTAAAGCAAAAGTAGCCAAAGAGAGGAATTGCTGCAAGAAAAGTTACTAATAATGATTGATCCAACTTTTTAATAGCACACGTCTATCACAGTCATTCACATTTGTGCAACTCAAACATGGAGAATGGAAACAGAAACATCATTAAGTACCTTGTAAAAGCTTGTTTTCATTAATTAATATGAAAAGATGAATGGTAGAAACTCAAGATTGTATAAAAAAAAATTAAAGTGTGATTGAAGGTAACTGTATGAAGAATGAAATGCTTGAAAACTGGAGTAATTAGTTCGGTTAAATACTCATCTGTGTCCTTTTTTAAATGGGATTATCAGACTGAAGGCATCTCTGTGTTGGACTACAGTGGTGTTTATGACATCACTGTCAACTGATCCAGCCAGAGGGTGCAAAGTCAGGCCGCTTACTGCCACCTAGAGGTTAGTTTATGGTTACACACTGCCACTATACTGTCTGTGCTGTTGTTGTTGTTGTTGTTACACAATAGAGAAATGCATTACAAATTAAAACAACTGTTAGTGCAACATCACATGACAATCTGACCTGCCACACATTAATCTGTGAACTAACTCACGATGTGAGCGGCGTTTATGATTTTTAAAAGTACTTTTATGAGTTTAATGTGATCCAAACAGAAGAGCCAGCACTAAGTCAGCTGGCTTTTTTTTTTAAAATTATTTATGTCTCCACTTTTATATAAATTATCATGACACAAAAAAAAGGTCTTATGAATAACCTCCAAATGGTTCATTGAGCGTTGGAAGCATGCACTCACTCACTGTTACGCGTCTTTATAATGGTATATAACCGTTTTTTGGCGCCAATTCACATACAGAACCTGTAAAATCTGGCGGAAATCAATTCATTGGAAATGTCATGATGTGAGGAATCAGTTAGGTCTTACCCGTGTAACTGTTGTAGTAGAAGTTTTATATAGTCTCAGACCTCCACAACACTCCAAATAACCCAATTCCTGTAAATGTCACAATTGTTACACATATATATATATATAAATATACACACAATCAGTGTTAAACATGGCCCTTACTCCTGGTTCAGTTTGGGGGGGAAAGAACATTACTTGTGAATAGTCATACTGTGGTGTTATTGGTACATTATTGCAAAACAAACAATGACCGAGAACCCTAGAAAAAAAAAATGGATTACCGTAATTTGTATAACGGTTGCGCAACAACATACCGAATAACAGTGTTAAAAACGCCCTCGGTTATATAAGGGCAGTTCAGGCTGCCTATAAATGGCTTGCGCTTAACCTGACATCTGTCATAGCTGAGAACATGCCTGCTCCTGCTCGACAAAAAAAAAGGGGAGGAGGAGGAGGAGGGAGGGAGGGAGCTGGAAGATGACTGCTTTCTCTCAAAGAGCACCTCCCTCCATTAACCACTTCGACGACAGCAAACCAGTCCCTAACACAAGCAACAATGGCTCTCAGAGCACCACAACACCGCACTTGGAGGAGAAGGCAGATATCTAGCGGAGCAGTCAAGACAAGACAATGCGATGGACACATCAAGTCTCTACTTGTTTACAAAAAAATAATAATAAAAAAAAAAACGTCCAAATGTAGCTCCCGAGGTGAACACGGCTAGTAGCAACAGCGGAGCTTGTCACCCACCGAGGAGGACGGAGGAGAAGCAAAACCACAACCAAATCCGCCATATTTGTTACAATCCCGACGACTGTTTGTGCTTCGCTTGAGTCATCATCCTGCAATCTTTATCCACAGATTGCCGAGTACATGATGGTGGACCGGGGGAAAATCCCTGTGCTATAATTATCGACATTTTCTCAACACACACAGAGTGCTTCATAAAGATAATATATCCACAACAATCCTCTCAAATTTACTAAACGCAATCTTTATGTATAGATTGCGGGTTGGGTGTTCGTTCCGTGGAGCAGCCCCTACCTAACAAAGCAAGCGAAAAGTCCCGACTTCTCTCTCTCTCTCTTTCTGTGCCTACGGCAATCTTTATGAGTAGATTGCTTATGGTTATTTAACGAATTTTACTCTCTATTTTTAAGTTTTTATTTGTACAAGTCGTCCATTCAGTCTCACACACAAAGAAACGGAGCGTTGTTGTGCCTCCGTCCACTTTCCTGTGTGAGCTCATACTATCACATTTGTCTATGTTCAAATTACGATAGCCAGCTTACCGCTTAGCCTAGCCTGTTTTTCTACGACTATTTTCATTTGGTTGATCTCGATTATATTCAACTTTAACTTCAAAATCAAACTTACTATTGTTAATATAGATCCTCAGCGTCTCACGGGTATATTTAGAGTGTGCTTTTCAGGCACTTATTTCTCTTATTTCATCAATTTTATATCGTCAACCTTCATGGTTTTAATATCAACTGAAATAACTTCTTATGGGTTGGGGCTGTGGTAGCTATTAAAAGGCTAGCCTTTTCCTTCGGGAACAAACTGCTGGAGGCAAAAATAGTAATCAAATGTCCATTACTTGAAGAAAAAAATATGAATTTGAGTAGAGTTGTTCAAAGTCCTCGGACGGGTTCAGTCTTCGGCAAAGCAAATTCATACCTGCAAAACACACACAAAAGAAACACACATTCAATTACGACTGACAAATGTACGTCGTCTCTTTAAGTTAATATTAAAAGTCCTTGGTTGGTATTTGAATACATTTTTAGTAGGAATTTCGCATTTAGGACGAACAAAATGTTGAAAATAAGCCTTGCTGTCTTTCTGACTTCACTTACCTTTGACCAAATCCAGGAATGAGTTCGCAGAGGTGGGACTTAGCTTTTATAGTGCGTGACGTTTTTTACGTCAACGGCGGCGTTTTTTCTCCGTTTTCGCCCAAACAAAATGGCGGTTGACCGACCTTCACTTCCCTGGTGAAGGGCATAATGGCGTAGTTATATATAATTTTGAATAACTCGCCAGATACACGATGAAAGTAACTTCCATTTGCATCATTAAAGAGACACCAAAGAACACTAACGAGTTTCGTCGAATTAACTGGGTTGTAGTAATTATTTGATATATATATTTAGTTAATATTATTTCTTCAAAATGGCGACCGGTGTTTCGGTTTAACGAGTTGCCATGTTAACTGGTGACCGTCTGGTGTTGAAACAGGAAGTCACGTATTTGAATGCTCACGATTTTTTTTTTTAGCATTATTATTATTATTATTCATTAACGTTATAATGTCAAAACATTGCGTGATTCGTCTTTGGTGTTTTGTTTGACAGCTACGTATATCTAAGCGTTTCAACGGCTGTAGTAATTACGGCAACCACGGACGAATTTGGCTTAACGGTCACCAGTTAACATGGCCACTCGTTAAACCGAAACACTCTGGCAAAGACAACGCAGCATTTTAATAATAAAGTTATACCCAACGGGCTAAAATTAAAACAATAAAATCCAAATAATACATTGAACCTGACGGATTTAATGCTGATTATATTTTATTATTTAATCTAATATTGTATTATATTATTTGTAATTTAATAATGTATAATAAAACCATATATTATATAATAAATATTGTATTTAATATTATATTTAATTTAACGTTGAATTTGAAGGCTTACAATATGATCTTTCACCCTTCACCTATGACCCCGCTGTGACAGAAAAAGAAAAAATGGCCGCCTCCATCCAGCTCACCGTGAGGGTGTTGTGTCGTCTATCGCCTTCAATTTTACACCCATTACGACAGTATCCGGTATTTCATTTAATTATGTTGTTTATATACTCGTCATTCGATTAATGTATGTGTAATTAGTTTGTACGAGGGTTTCTGTATGTTGAAGTTAGAAGAACAGCATTAGGCTATGCATTAGCTGCCTGGCAGGGTGCTGTGATGATGACAGTTTCTTCTGGTTTCAGTCCAGTCTGCAGAGGCTACCTGTAAGAACATGCCCGGCTCTCCCTGTATCTGTCACCCCAACTCACTTTTACTGCAAAGAAGCATCCCTCCACGATGAGGATGCTGCTCAGGCTGCTGAGGATCTTTGCCGCTACAAGGACAAACCCTGGGAATACCTGGAGAGTGAAGGTACGTGAAGGAAACTCAAAAGTCTCCTTGTTAGTCAATACATTTGGTTTCACTATGTGTTTGTTTCCCCCTGACAGAGTACATTGAGAGGTATGGAACCAATCCGGTGTGGACAGGCTACAGGAGGAACCACAAAGGAGGCATTCCCCCACAGAAGACACGCAAGACCTGCATTGTAAAATATCTATTTTAATCCACCATACATTAAATCCACGTATCACATCTGTCATTTCAAGTAGCATTAATGCTGTTTCTGTTTCTGTAGAGAGGAGACAAGATATGTGGGAACCCCTGTCCGATTTGTCGGGATCCAAACGTTATTGTCCATCATCAGGTGGGTCACACATTAAACACACATAGAGTGAAGTCACACTCAAGGACCACAACAGGAAAAATAGTTTAATGAAGTTTAATGAATGGCTTTTTGTCAAAACATATCAGACGTCCATGTTAAAAGTGTTTCATCATAGAGCCCAACTCTAACTATGCTACTATATATCAGCCAATTTATATATTTCCTTCATAACATAACAAACATAAGGATCCTAAAATGTGGTTATTAAAGAGCTGTAGTGTACTCGACAATGTTGACACAGTTTCTAAGGGACCTCAAACATCTGTGACGAGCTAATTAGGGCTGTAGCTAACCATGATTTTTTCATTATCAATTAATGTGCTGTTTATTTATTTATTTGTTGATTGATTGCTCAGTCTATAAAATGGCAGCAAATTGTGAAAAATGGTTCCCAGCATCGAGGTGATGTCTCCGTATTTTTTCATTTTCTGGCCAACGGTCCAAAATCGAAATAAATAATAGAGTATCAGAGTACAGAAAATCAATAAATCACATTTAAGAAGCTGTGATTTTTTTGCCAACGCTTGCTTGAAAACCATCTGAATAGGTGCAGACTAAGTACAGTTGTGAATAATTTGTACTTTATTCAATTACCTAATACTTCAACTCTACTAAATTTCAGTGTTTTTTACTGGACTGCATTTATTTGACAGCTTTACATAAAGATCATATGATAAGTTTAGAAAATACACTTCATTCAAAGACTCACTAATCACTAAATCTGTGAATTTTCTCCTCTAAAATCTGTATCTGTCTCAAAAATCCATTTCTTCTCCTGCGCTCTGCTAACCCAAATATATATCTTGTCTTGCAGAATGTGAAATTGTTGCAGCAGTTCATAAGTCCCCACACTGGCATGTTGTACGACCCCACCCGAACTGGTAAGACGTCAACATGTCGTCATCAAAGTGAGCACATGTGATGTAATCCAGTTGATTAACGTGTTGTTGACGGTTCTGCCGTCTCCAGGTGTGTGTATGAAACAGCAGAAGAAGCTACACGAGGCAATGAACACAGCAAAGGATCACGGTATGTAACACATAACAAGAGTTAATGTCAAATATGGAGTGCTGTAGTATGAGCAGCCACACTTGGGTACTTTAATGTTTGCTTCTTGTTTGATCCCTAATATATAAAGATATAAAAATAGACGGGTACTCTCAGTGAAGGTGACTCTATGGTGCAACTACATGCAGGAGAACTGAAGTACTAAGTACAGTACTAAGAGTGTGTACAATAATTATGACAGTTTACTCAGAGATACTAAATACTTACAGCTTAAATTAGGATAAGAGCCAATAAAATATTACTGACAGAAGTCAGTATTATTCATATTTTGCCTTTTAATTATTAAGAAAATATAAATATTATAATTTAGTCCTTAAATATTCAGAGTGGAAAAACCTCTCATCATGGGACACACTACTAACGATCTTACAGGTGATTAGCAGCTTTTACAGCTTGACTGAAGAGATTAAAACACATCAGATGGTGAGAACCTGCCGGGTATCACACTAACACCCCGTGTCCTCTCGCAGGTTTACTGCCGTTCGAGATTCCATTTGTGGAGTTTTCAGGAGAGGACTACTCCAATTCCCATGATGCCGTGGGGTCCACACCACCTCCCCTGTCCCTAACCTCCGGTGACGCCTGGTATAAATGGTACGGTGAAATAACGCCTGATGAAAATGAAGTGGCTAAAGTGAAGAAGACATACAAGGCGTACTTAAAGTCTGCTAATTAGTCCTGATGATCGCTTTGGTTTCTCTACATGTATGTTTGTCTCGTGGACCATGTGTATTTCTTTCAATGTTTTCATCCTCCAAATAAAAATGCAGAACAAACAAATGATGAAAAATTGTTTTATTTTATTGTTCAGCTTTAGTAGATCTTGACATTTTACCTCCTTCTATATTCATAGAAATTAATAACAGGATCAACCCTCCATTATCCGTCCAACTCCAACCAGTTCATGATGTTACAGTCCAGAAGATCCAGAAGAAAGGGAAGAGACACCCCCCAACCAATCCAATATTTTTTTTTTTAACGGTGTTACTTTGTGAGACATGCCGACCGCTCCAGATGGAGTGTAGGTAGCGTATGATTCAGGGACACGGTGTAGCGCAGCAGTGTGTCCTGGCAGCAGCTCTGCGTGATCATGGGTTGACCTTGTTGACCATGGTCTCTCCCAGAGCCTCCAGCACCTCCCGCTTGTAATCGTCAAAGTCACCGTCGATCTGGTTGATCGCACAGTCTTCCACTACCCACAGCTGGCACTGAGTCTCCGTGATGAGCCGGGCGTCGTGACTCACGATGATCACAGCTGGACGAGAAGGGAAATGTGTTGTTAGACCACACCAGTACACTGATGTTCAACAGCTTTATCTATTGACTGATACTGACAATCCCTTATCAAAACCAACTGCCTACACTGATCACAGACAGTTGGGTGGGAGAATGGGTTGTGTTATACTAGTATAGCCTGGAGCAGCTGCAGAGGTCTGCTCAGCTCACTTCTTTCTAACTTGTAGAGATTCATCAGTCACAACTCCAACAGATCAAGGTTAACTCTGACATAAATGTCCCAACAGGACTCTACAGAGAGACTTTTTGTTAGAGAATAAGATACGTTGGCATCATAGGGCTTTGTTTAAAGACACCAGACTTCATTGGAAAATAAATAATTAACTTTAAGTCGCATAATACAGGAGTTGCTGCCACCATCTGTTAGTTTGTGTTATTGGTGAGTTCCTTAAAACACTGAACTCCTCTTCTTACCTCCTTTGTATTCGTTGATGGCCTCTGATAAGGCATCAATTGACTCAATGTCCAAGTTGTTGGTCGGTTCATCCTGTGAGGAGAAAAAGAAGTAAGTTGGTCAGGGTGTTGGAATTTAATCTGGTAGTGCAACAATGTGGATAAACGGCTCTGTGGCTCTCACCAAGATCAGAACATCGGGCTGACGACAGGCCAGTTCAGCGAACACTACTCTGGCCTTCTGACCACCTGTTAGAGAAAAATCCAGACACAACGTTAGAAAACATCTCCTTCATGACAGGTGACAGTAAATGTCTGACGGCTCATGTTCATACCAGACAGTTTGGAGATCTGAATGGTGTGTGCGTGGCTCTCCAGGCCGAAACGTCCCAAGCACTTCCTGCCGTCCTGGTAGGGAAGGTTGAAGTTCCTCATCAGGTACTCTGTGGCGGTCTCCTCCATGTTCAGCTGATCAGCATACTGCTGGTTGAAGAAACCCACTTTCTGCAGACAGACAAAACACCAAAGTTACAACCCTTTTTTTCTTGATCACAACTAACTCTACATAAACTGGATCCTGCCTATAACTGAGTCAAACATAAATAATAAGTTACTCACCAAGCGATGATTCTTCCTCATCTCACCTTTAGACTAAAAAAAAAGAAACATCCAGTCAGCTCAGCAGTATACAGTATATTTTTAGGAAATTTTATACAGCATCTTCACACTTACAGGATTTAATTTCCCAGTGAGCAGCAGCAGCAGTGTACTCTTCCCAACGCCGTTGGGTCCAACTATACAGACTAGAGGAAGGACGAAGAAGTCAACATTAAGAATGCAGTCATTTATTTGAGTGCTTTCATTTGCAAAGTCAGAAGTTCTCAAAGATATTGTCAGTAAGGGGCTGATTCAACCCCGATTTGCCCCCTAGTGGACACAACTTTTAACCCTCCACTGATACTCCCAAGTGCACTGGCAAATATGTGAATGATACCACTTGTGTTGCAGCCGTCACTGTTCACAACATTGCCCTAAGATTGTAATAGAAGCAGAAAACTTACTCCTGGACTCCATGTCAATTCCAAAGTCCACGTTAACGAAGAGAGGCTTCTGACCCTGATAGCCAAAGTCAACAGCTGCAAAGAGGAGAAACCATGGAGTCAAAATGTTGTTTCCAACTTGTGCAATGTAAATAAACTCAAGAGGATGTGATGATGACATTAAACAAGTAGCAGTAACATCATTTGATTCCCCCCCTTCAAGGTAAAACCAGTTTACACCAATGAAACTACAGACAAGATGGTGTCCTATTCGTCTATACTTCTGCTTCCTGTACTCAGTCCTCATCTGCCTCCTTCAAGGTCTTTACCTCTGTGTTTAGCTCAGTTTTATATTTAGGACAGTCAGCTGTTCTCTGTACTGTTAACACATTTTCTATAGCTTTGAACAAACAGCCCTGAGCGTTAAGCTGACGCAGCAGTCTGCAGATATTCTTACTGTGTAGTCCCAGGATGGGTGGTGAGAGAGGAGGTGGGTTGGGGAAGGTGAACTTGACGGTGTATTCTTTAGGCCTCTTCAGCAGCTCTGTGGCGTCCTGGCTCTCCTCCTCCTGACCTCCCTTCTTCCTGCCTTTCTGCTGCTTTCTGGTCAGGGCATCCTTAGTTTGCTTCTCCTGAGAGGAAACATTAAAAAAACAACATCAACAACCGGTTCATTTGTTTTGGGCTCACTGTTCACATTTATAAAAACTGGACTCACAGCCTGTTTGGTGGACTTTCCACCAGCCTTCAGATCTTTGAGTTTCTTCTCCTGCTTGTCGTACTGTTTCTGCAGTTCTTTCTGCTTCTGCACGTACATCTTCTTGAAGGTCACTTAAATAAAAGCAGAATGAAAACATCAGTTTCCAGATGTCTGTATATGTCTTATTCTAACCATACCACTAACCCAGTCCTGATAGTTTTCTACAGTACTCTCCAATATTTCTACCATCACCGCTAGGCTGCTGATAAATTCTCTGTATTTCAGCACATTAATTATTAAGTTTATTCCAACTGTAAGAGAGCTACAACAAGATGCAATAAAACAGCAAATTTAAACCACGACATGCACACAATCATGTCGCTCTATGGACTGAATTTCAGATCCACACATTTTACAACTTCGAGGAACTCTTAGCGAAAAACGAGAAACTAAACAGGCAAACTAAATAGAGTAAAAAGATATTCTCAACGGGAAATTGATCTATTCCAAGAGTTATATTAAACACAATACATATCCTCAGTCTGTGAGGATACTTACAGTAGTTCCCTCTGTAGTAGTAGAGTTTCTGGTTGTCTAAGTGGATGATGTCTGTACACACTTCGTCAAGGAAACTTTGGTCGTGGGAAACTATGAGGAGAGTCTTCTTCCAGCCTTGAAGGTAGCTGTGAGTAAAAAAAGAGAATAAATAAATCTCACTAAAGGACCAGCACAGACACTTTACTCATTAACACTGCAGCCAAATGACAGAGCTTCAATAAACCAGGCTGAAGTCCAACAAATGTAAAAGTGGCCTGACGGTGGTGCCAAAGAAACATAAAAGGTGCAGTCCTAGAGCTGTGGAGAATTGTGATATCATTTAAAGTTAACAGTGCAAAATTGCTCTCTCTTGGAAAACATTTATAGTGTTGGACTCGATCTGTTCACATGAAACATTAAAGAAATTGTTGTGTAAAGAACGAAAAAAGAGAGAACTCTGCACATATGGTCAATCACTGCGTGAAGTGGGCATGATTGTTGGATAATTCTATTTGAAAACTTATAAAACTTTCTGAG
This sequence comes from Argyrosomus regius, assembly GCA_946959425.1. Taxonomy (NCBI): domain Eukaryota; kingdom Metazoa; phylum Chordata; class Actinopteri; family Sciaenidae; genus Argyrosomus; species Argyrosomus regius. The sequence continues at coordinate 6,088,214 of OX336899.1, read as the reverse complement.
TTAGATGAAACAAATTTGATCATAAAGGTGCCTCGTACTTGTTGAGCCAGATGACGGCGTTCAGGTCCAGGTGGTTGGTGGGCTCGTCCAGCATCAGCAGAGTTGGTTCCATGAACAGAGCTCTGTGGGTGCAGAAGGTAAGGTAAGTTAAAGGGAAGGGAACTTCTAACAGGTTCATGTTGGACCAGTTCCATTCACAAAGTTTGTTGCGGTGTACCTGGCGAGGGAGACTCTCATCCTCCACCCTCCGGAGAACCTCTTGGTGGGTCTGTTCTGCATCTCAGGGGTAAAAGACAGACCGGCCAGGATCCTTCTCGCCTTGGCCTCGGCTGCTGCAGCTCCAATCGCCCTCAGCTCTTCATAGACCTGTCGAGCAGGAGAAGCACAATCAGACAGGTCAGAAACAAGACAAGAGTTAACCCAGACTCTATGAGCCACTTTTCTATTAACCAAGTCCATCTGTACTGGTATTGGACTCTGCCAGTTTACCAGGCCACAACAAAATACCACACCACGGTGACACACACCTTGTCCAGCCTCTCAGCCACACTGTCCTCTCCCTTCTCCAGACGAGCCTGGAGCTGTCTCTCCTCCTCCAGGAGCTTCAGACGTCGGGTGTCGGCCTTCAACACCGCCTGCACCGCCGGAGTGTCATCGGCTACCACCTCTAACGGAAGCGCACAAACACGACAGAGTCGGTGTGTGACAACAGCGTGGACAGAGACAGAAGTGATGGAGAACACGCTCTGACAGGTGACTTACCCTGTTCACACAGCAGACAATCGATGTTGGGAGGAATACTGAGAGCTCTGTTGGCTATGTGTTTCAATAAAGTGGTCTTTCCTTTTCTGAAAGATGAGACGAAGACATGTTTTTGTTCCCAAAAAATACACTTATTTACATGCTCAAACCAACTTCTAATTACTTGATTAATATCACAAACATATTTACCCATTTGGTCCAACTAAACCATATCGTCTTCCTGCCACAATCAGCAGATCAGCGTTGACAAAGAGCTCCTTGCCGTGAGCTGATATGCTGAACCTCTCCAGCTAGAGGACACAACACAGATTACTTACTAACAGACTATTAAAAAAAACAGTTTTCATTGTTTAAAAGCATCTTAGGAGGTTCAGAACAGCAGAATTTCAGACACTGGCAGTTTAATCTATTCACTGAGAAGATAGTAAGAAGTACGTTACCTTGATATCGGAGGCGTTCTCCAGCATGGCCTGTCTGGACGACATCTCGGCCTGGGAAATGGAGAAATCGCCCTCCATGGCGTTCTGCGCTCGAACACTGGCCACCTGACGCTCATACTCCAACTGTAACAAGAAAAGGTGTCACAACATGTGGGCAGCGAGGTGCGTCACCCTCCGGTTCCGCCTACTCATTAATTATTCATGTTTTCAGCATCTTTTGAGTTTGACTTGCCAAGATGTCTTCATTTCCATTCTACACTGTACATTTGTATCCAGGTGGAAGGAAGATTAAGACAGGTCATCAGACATCGTGATTACCTGTTTCTTTTTCTTCTTCTTCTCCTTTTTGCTGAGGTTAGCATACGGGTCATCTTCCTGCTGCTTGGCCTGTTCGGCGATGGCGTCCTCGGCACTCTGATGGTTCCAACAGACAGAGAGAGAGAGACATGAGTTAATACTTTGATCGAGAGCAGCGGGAGGAAACAGACGAGCTTTGTGGAGGGAAAACTTACCATCATCATGTCACCTCCGTCACTGTCATTCTCCGCCTCATCTTCATCCTCGCTCTGCGGTCGCGGAGCAGGTTTTGCTTTCTACATGGGCAGAGTTAAATTACGTCATGGTTATGTGGAAGATGCTTAAAAGAACAAAGCAAACATCGGCGCTGATCACTTGCCTTGGGTTGCTCTTTCTTCCCCTTCTTTGGCTTCTCTTCCTCAATGATTTCTGGTGACTACAAAGGGATTTTTTAATTTAATAAACAAACACATTAACTGCATGAACTCATCCAGATATATGGAGTAGCAAAAGCACCCACCTTGGACTTGACTTCTACCTTCTTGGCCTTCTTTGTAGTTTTCTCATCACCTTCATCCTTCTCTACCTCGTCCTCCTCATCAGACACAGCCTGACAATCACATACAAACAAAATCACTCAAAGTTTGAGGCATCTGTGTCGAAAGACACAGTCTGATCCAGTTATGGAAAAGAACTGTGAGCTGTCTGACAGACAGCGGAGAGAGATGAAGAGTCTAACATGAGAATATATGTGAAAAAGAAAGTTTGTCCATCGATGAACGAGTGGATGGAAAAGAAGGAGTTAAACATGCAGGAAATAGATGATGTAGGAAAGAATTTCCAGCACCCACCTTTGCCTTCTTGGGCTTAGACTTATCTTTTTTCTTGTCTTTCTCAACCTCCTGTATCAAAGACGCACACACACAGATACAGATAGACCGAGAACTTTAAGAGAGTGCAGATGTCAAAGCAAAGAAGTTGCTTCTAGAAGCAACAAATTCAGAAGAAAAACACAATAAGAAGCCACACTCATTAACTAATAGAAGAAGTGGGAGAAGAATTTAGACCGTCAGTTCAGTTATTTGGATATTTACATGGTGTGGTTGGCTGCCTGTTCCATTAACACCAATTCAGAGATACACCAGAGCCCAGTGTGATGCTAATTTAATTTACTTTAAAACCCCAGCAGCTCATTTTCATGACACACTTGCAGCCTCAACAGCCTACCCTAGTTTATCATTTTAAGTGAGTCTTCAGTGCTGGGGTATTTTTATCTATATGTATATTTTTTTTAATCCAATATCCACTTAAATTTTTAGCTTTTGCGCACAATTTACTTTCATGTGTGAGCAAGATGCAGTTCACGGCGGCTTCCAGACCACTCCCACACTTGCTGGCTTCAGTACCGCTGTGTACAAAGACAGACAGCGAGTTTGTTTACCAGGCTAGCGGCTGTCTTAGCAGACGAGCTGGTATTGATCAGTATTTTCTCTCTTTACTGGTGCTTTTGTTCATTCACAATACGTTTATTTAACTCGTCATTGAGTCCAGTTGGTGCGCTGCAAACTGAAGGATCTGTATACAAGGCAAGGTTGTAAAGAGGCCACCACCAAAAGAGCAAAAAGCCACCACCAACCACCGTCCCTTCTATGCATATAGGCGACGGAAAACCACAGCCTTCTTGTGCAGATTAGAGTTCTGTACTGAAATCCAATAAAACATTGTGTGTGATAACTAAGGTAGGTTTAACAAAGCTATACAAAGCTGATATATGTGTCACATTATTGGTGGACTCTGCAGTGTTTCTTTGTTTCTTATTGATCTTTGTGACAGCCTTATTAAACGATCGATACTAAGTGATTCTCTGTTTGTTTCCTTGAATAACTTTACAACGGCGGGGAAAAAGACATTCGATCTATCTTCGTTTCTTTGCTTTTTTTCTCCATGTATGTATTTTAAATCCTCCATTTTTAAATTTCACTTCAATAAACAGTTCTGTTAACTTCCATTCAAAGCCGTGACTACAAATACAGCACTCTACCTTTTTCACTGGTTTTACTTCTTCTTCTTCTTCTTCCTCCTCTTCTTCTTCTTCCTCTTCGTCCATATTAGCGTCCTCGTCACTTTGGCCCTGGCTGAGAGCAGCAAAGATGTTTCCACCCTGAAGGACAACAGAGATGCTTTACTGATATGTGATGAGTCAGGAAAGTGGAGATGAAGCACAATAAAGACTGATGACAAACCTTATTCTTCTTGTTTCCTTTGGCAGGGGCGATGACTGTGGGAAGAAAATGAAAGCACACTGAATAACGGCTGTGCACGTGTGAGACTAAGAATTATATCATTGCGAGGAAATATCAGACCTGGCTCGTCCTCCTCGTCACTTGCTTGCACCGAAAGTTTTTTCAGCTTCAGCATGACGTCCTCGTCATCATCCTCATCTGCATCTCCTCCTTTTCCTTTCCGCCGGTCTTTCTTCTTTTTCTGAGGATGGAAAGTTTAAAACTGAAATGTCACAAGTCACAAGCCGGACACTGTTGTACATGGTCGGTGTCTTAACCCTTAATCCACTGGAGCACCCCAGCCGGAGGTCTCTATTCTCTATTCCACTGATATGCAGGTGGCAGGTATAAGTCAAGAAACTCAGCAATTAGGCCTACAAAACCACCACCAGCTACATGAAAAATGAAGCTCGCCTCTGAAATGGGTTATATAATTAATATTAGTCAATGATGTTAAATAGCAGGCTGTGAATTTGGTTATATACACAGTAAGTATGAGTCTAAGTCCTACTTTCATGTGGAGATTACCTGTTTTCCTTGCGTCTCTTTCACAGCCACCTCATCTGCCTTTTCAGGTTTGCTTTCTGTGGAGAGTTCCTCAAAGAACTGGGGAGAAACATTCACACAACAAATCAGCACCGCGCCACAGAGACTGAGAGAAAACATGAAACTGAAAAAAAAAAAAAGGAGCCATTTTAAGTACTCACACTCTTTTTGCCCTTTTTATCTTTCTTCCCCTTTTTCACTGTTTTTTCTGCTGGAAAACAAAAAAACAAAAAAACAATCAGTGATTATGGAAACTGACATGTACGGCACTATCACAACATTATTAACACAGTGACTGTAGATATACTGATTCCAGTGATGTACATTTTTATCATTAACCTGTTTATATTTTTAGTATTGTGTATATTTTGAATTTTCCCCTTTCTAACTTTGTACGTCAAATATCTCCCTCAGGATAAATAAACATCTATCTTGTCAAGTCTGTGGTTACATTTAAGATCGTGAGCTTAAGTGCAGACAGACAGAGCTTTATGTTCTTCCTTCTCTTCGACTTTTATTTCTATTTATACTGTAGACACTTTAAAATTATCTACCTCATGCTGGTTTGTGTTGAAATGCATGTAACTGCGGCTGCAACAACTCGACTAACTAACTATCCAGATGATTAGTGGTTTGATCCCCAGCTCCTTCAGTCCGTATGTGTCCCTGAGAAAGATGCTGAACCCCAAATTGCGGTGTGTGAATGTGTATGAATGATTAGCTCTCGAAAACTGATGAGCAGTTGACACTTTGCATGGTAGCCAATGCAGTCAAGCCAATGCAATACAGTCCATATCTATCTATGTAGACTCTTAGATTTCATTTGAGGCTGTTGACAGCCACAGATAAACAGAGTATCCATTTCTACATAGTCTCAGAGACAGAAAATAATTCATCACTCCCGTAAAACAAAGCAGAAGAATAATATTTGTCATCAGTTAAAATACACCTGACACATAAAACCTGACACAAAATGTCGGGAACATTACCTGTGCAGTAACCTGTAAATTATAAATTATTCTCACAGTTTACATTTATTTTGTCAATATCACCACTCATACACAATGTACAACCTGCTGTATGACCATATTTATTTCAGCATCCTTTGCACTATCATCAGTCCTTTATCCAGTCTACAAATATTGTTGTTTTACATGTACACACACTTTTTATGTGCACATAGCTTTTATGTTAACCTGTCAAGCTCCTTGTTTTTTTTACTTGTACTATCTCTATATCTGTATGTACATGGCTGGGCGGCTGTGGCTCAGGCGGTAGAGCGGGTCGTCCACTAATCAGATGATCGGTGGTTTGATCCCCGGCTCCTCCGGTCTGCATGTCGAAGTGGCAAGATACTGAATCCCAAAAATTGCTCCCTGTAGGTCGCTTTGGATAAAAGCGTCAGCTAAATGACTAAATGATGGCAACATGTAACAGCAGTCACATTCCTCTTGTGTGTGTGTACACACACCTGGCCAATTAAAGTAATTCTGATTCATATTTGGCATCTTTTATTCGAGCTCTATGACCACTGAAGTCTGACAAACACACTTTCCCTTTGTCATCCATCCATCACCCATGTGTGTAGTGTTTCTCACTGTTCACTCAATGGGGGATGTGAACACTCGACCTGAGAGTCAGCACTTTAGTCCTCAGAGTCATTGTTTCATGTCTGCTGCACTCTCTCTGTTTAACACAGTTACAGTGAGTCAAAGCTTTAAAGTAGATCCAAATATCATCTCAGTCATGTTGCTGTCAGACTGAGGCTGAACTGTCACATCTATCCACACACTGTCAGTATTATGTCAGTGCTTACAACAGTATTGCATCACCTTCATGAGGAGCCATGGATGTCGCTGCAAATCATGACACCGTTTGTTTGCCACTTAAAATTAAGCGTATTATTAAATTAATTACTGCTGACATAGCTAAATGGCCCTATAGCGCTGTCACACCAAACTTAACTCACAAAAACAGCGATTAAATATGATTTTGTTTGGCGACACAGCGTCTAATAACCTATCTAATAATCTATCTAATATAGTTTACATGCTTATCCACCGGTGGTTAACCTCTTCATAACACTTTAACCATGTTAACGAGCACATTAGCTGTAGCGTTAAAGGCCCTGTTTAATCTAACGTTAGGCTAATGAGCTTCAGGTATTAAAGTTCAGATTTTACTTAAATTGAACCATTTAGGTGAATTGTCGTGAATACGAATTAAACAGAAGATGTTAAAGATTCATAAAAGAGTTAAAGTCGTTTGTAAACACGTATATGTTTAAGCCGAGAGGCAGTTTATTGTAAAACTGTTAGATTTTGAATGGACGTTGGCGTCAACTGCCACCTTAACCGTTAGCCACCGGTTAGCTTCCACACTAAAACATGTACGTTGTCTTACCAGCTGCCGGGGCGGCTTCATTGTCCACCCACTCCGCCTCTTCTTTCGTTTTCTTGGGCATTTTTTGTTACTTTAAATGTGACTTTGTGGGACTAACGTTGCTAAAAACTGTGTCTTATCCAGTGAAAGGTTTGTCAGGCTCACACATGTCCTGCGGCCCAGCAGCGACGTGATGATGCACATGCCGGGTCACCAACAAAGTTTCATCATTCTTCTTCTTCTGTGTGGCAGCTCGTAGATTTACTGTCACATTACCGCCATCTGCTGGATTAAATTAACTCCTACAGGCTCCTGCTAGTCTTTTCTGATATACATATTTCACACAGTGCACACTACTGTTTCTGATACCTGTTTTATTTTTTTATTTTTATTTGAAAAATCCTAATTAATCCTTCTTTTAAAGGCCAAGTGTGTAGGATTTAGTTCAGGGATGTCCAAAGTACGGCCCGGAAGCCAATCACGGCCCGCGGTCAGATTTCATGAGGCCCGAAGCTTCATTTTTTATAATATATTATTTAAGGCCTGCTAGGATTGTCAGATACTGTATGGCTGGAAGATTTGGCTTTTTTGGTTGACATAACGAAGCATTTGAACCTTTAAGGACATAACTGCTAGGGTTTTATATATATATATATATATATGTAGGTGTGACACAAAATATTACTTTCTGAATGATTTTGTGAAAGAGAAGAGCAAGAGTGACACGTTTTAAACTTAAATGTTAACGGAGTTTGCATTACTCATAATAAGTCATGTTTAGAAGGAACATGAGGTTCAGATTTGTATCAACTTCATGCAAGTTTAACGTATTGCATACAATTTGTTCTTTGTTATCTGACTCCAGATTCCCGGCCATCGCAGCTGGATTACATTTCTTGAATTTCTTTCGGGGACAATAAAGTATCTATCTATCTATCTATCTATCTATCTATCTATCTATCTATCTATCTATCTATCTATCTATCTATCTATCTATCTATCTATCTATCTATCTATCTATCTATCTATCTATCCAGGTGTGAAAGAAAGGAAGAACTGGTTTTTAGATTTGTTCACGCCTGATTGGCTTAGATTTGGTTACATTGTCATTTAAAAAAAATGTATAATTGTGACAATGAAAACAAAAATTGTTACAGAACAGTGCATTTGTATGTAACTTTTATTGTTTTTCTTTTTTTTTAAAAAATGTTAGTATTGGCCCCCGGGCATCTTCACATTGTCAAATGTGGCCTGCACAGCTAAATGTAGAATAGTTAATTATTCCACCATCAGTAAGAGAACTGAAGGTGCTCCTGTGTCAGAAAAATAAACTTTACCTGAGGTCAGCTCGGTCCCTTGAAGGGCTCTTTAGAACATTAGCTTCTATGAATTGTTTTAAATATATTTATCATTCTAATTCTCAGAAAAGTAACATGAGGATGTTAGTTCAGGCTGATGTGACTGAAATATAAACGGTGCTCTCCTCCTCCTTACATCGGACTCGACACATTCCTCCCGCTTGCTCTCGCTGGGCCGTTTGCGGTCACACCGACACCGACCGTTAGTAGTGCCGACATTTCCCAGTGAGCAGTGAATGCAGCATTACGACCCGACCCGAGCCGAGTGCGTGAGGCGTGTTTGGCCGGGCAAGGACACACAGACAGACAGGCAGAGGCTGGATGACATTAGTGCAAGTTACCAGCTTGTAACTAACGCTAACCCACCCGTGACTACTATACACAACTTAACCCGGAGAACCACAGCGTGTAGACGGACTTCAGCGGGGGTTTTCTCGGTAAAAGGTAACGTTACCGGGACGTTTGCGACGCCGGTAGTGCTAGCTCGGTGCTAGCTAGTTAGCAGCTAGCTCGGCTAGCACTGAGCTAGCAGCATGTAGGATAATGTCAACGTTTAAGGGAAGGCATCTCAAGCCCCATGACCCGGCTACGTGTAGAGGGAGTAAGGTGCCACTCAAATGCTGCTAAATGGGGTTCAATAGCGACTTAAAATGCAGCTCATATAAGCTAAATGATAAGGCTAATGTGATAAATAGTGGCGATGATTGTTATCAAGCAGTTATCAACAGTGCTTTCTAGAAAAATCCAGCACTATCTGCCAATATTCTGTCATGTCATCTGTTGCTGCTCACACGCACAATGTGTGGCTAACGTTAGAGTAACGTTAGGTTAACGTTAGGTTAGGTGTTTATCTAGTCAAATGTCAAAAAAGCATGACATGTCCTTCACAAGTGATGACAAACAACCTTGTCTGAAGGAGCTGATATCATCTGTTATCATATCAAGGTGTTCACCGAGAGGATGCTTGCTTTAGAGACAGTCATCTTGCATGACACAGACTTGTAAAACATTTAATTTGCATGTTCATGTCTGGTTAATTCAGTCTCAGCTCTCACTATGGAGTCTCTGATTATAAACTTGTGGTCTGCTGCAGGTCATGTGCTCCTGGCATAGTCTCTAAAAAACCTCAGTCAGGAAGAAACTTCCTTGACTCCCCTTATCTAACATGACACCAGTCCAGTGCTCATATTTCCTTTTTTTAAAGGTGCACATTATTGTTTTATATGAACATTTAATCAAATGATTGTGCAGCTCTACAGAGCTTTTTAGCTCGTAGTTTTAGTTGGTTAAACGTGCCATGACAAAGTTACAAGGTGTTCAGACCAAAAACAGCCCTGCGCGTTGCTTCAGCTGACAGTTAGACAATGAAATACGATCCAGGAAAACCCAATGTGGGTCATAAATCCAGTTTTCAGAGTTTCAAGGTCTAACGGATGCCAAAAGACTGCACAGGAATTTATTATATGGTGTGACTATGATTGTAGCCAGTGTCCCAGTTCGTTAGGGCTATCAAATTATCTTTATCTGCAGATTCTCCATCAATCGCTTTGTTTATAAAATGTCAAAAATTAGTGAAATAAGCTGCTCACAATTCCCCAGACCCAAAACTAATTCATATTCAGTTGATCAGCCAATCGTTGCAGCTATAGACCGATTGATCACTGACCATTTTTCACTGACCAACACAGCATGTTCGTGCCGTCTGGTCCCCTCTCTGCACTGCTGCTGTGCTAATGCAGCGGTGCCATTTAAATGAACACGAGCCAGATATTTGTCAAAAGAGTCGGGGGAAGAGCAAACCAGAGCTAAAAGGAGAGTGGATAGAGGATGATAATGTTGCTCTAGCAAGGTGAGCGATTGTTATCATCCATCTTTTATGTAAATAAACAGTTAAATTTCATCATTGGGAGGTAATTTTATACAATTATACAAAACCACTCGATTTGAACCCTCTAACGGATGTCCTGTTGGTGACTCCCTGTGTTTTCTGTCAGTACCGGCTCTGCTCTCTCTCTTTCTCTCTCAGGTTTGTAGAGCGTCTGCTGCTGAATCATCCAGAGTCATCAGGTCCTCAGGATACAGTCTGTGTGTCTTTGCGGTGTCCTCCGTACTTTGGGTGATGGTCAGCTGGTGATCGGGGTTGCCCCGGCCCCTTTGGTGAATGGCTGTGAGCAGAGGGGGCGTCGCCTTCTGGGTGGGTTGTGTCCGCAGCCACGGCAGAAGGCAACCCATCAAGAACCAGAGCTGGAGTCTGAGTCAGGTAATCTAAGATCCTCGCTTCTGTTTCACATCGAAGTTGTGCATTTGTAGTTTTGCATCATGAATCATAATCTTACCAAAGCCTTGTTGCTCCTTCAGACGTCTGACTGCCAGTGGATCCGTCAGACACGCCCCCTGAGCAGTGCATCATGGGCCCTGTCGCCCCCGAACAGCCTGAGATATCAGAACATTAAGCAGCCGGTGCTGTCCCACCCGTTCCACCATGCCAGCCAGCCTCAGAGAGGAAGTTATTACGAGGGGGACTTGGAGGAGTCGCTCGGTGTGTGTGTGCTGGTGCTGCGGGGCGAATCAGACGGCCTCCACACCCTGCTGGAGATGCCACTGTCCGGTCACAATAAACTAGGAGAGCTCCTCGCTCTGGGGGCTCATAAGTCGTCCGAGTTCTCTTTCCCGTTGACCACGGTGGACGGCAGCAGAGAGGACGACATCAGCGTCGACAGCTTCAAGAGAAACAGCTTTGACGCTGTAAAGAGAGAACATGGCTGCTTCAGAAACCTGTTTGAAGCAGAGAGGTGTCCCGCACCGTTCATGTACGGCTCTCAGTTTTATTGTTTTCATTGCCCCGGCACGGAGCCCGTACCTGGCAGCGGGCTGAAATCTAGGCAGGATATTGGACTTGACAACAAGCCTGTGGAGCTGCCTCTGCTGCCACCTATCACTCTATGTAGCTACGCCGAGAGAGCAGAGGGGGAGCATAACGGAGGAGACCGAGAAGGGGAGGAGGAGCTGGCCATGATGTACGAAAGACTGAGGATAGAGGTAAGAATGCACGCTCTGTCGGGATAAGTGAAGTGAAGCTGCACAGGCCTGTTTTACTGCCTGTAAAATGTGATGTGGCTCTAAGTTTTCACTATACGCTGTCCTGAAGGTAGATACAGGTGTTCTTAACTCTGATCAGAGCTCATAACGTGGCTGTAAGTGTGGGAGAGGTGGATTCAAATGAGGCAGCGCAGAGCAAGTTATCAGTACTTTGTTAGAAATTAAGGTGCACTCAGTCACTCTGCTGCCAATCTGATGATTTCAGCAGTCACTAAGATGGAAATAAATACTTGCAGCAATATTTTTTACAACCTGTAGATGCATTTAAATAAGCATCAGAAATGTTAGATGTAATGTTGGTAAAGCAGTCGGCATATTTTAGTCTGCTGCTTTATAGTCTTATAAAAAGCTTCCCCTCACATCCATCTGAAGAAAGAATGAATATCATAATAAATGTGATTCATAAACGTGTTAATAATTTATAAATGTGTGATAAATCTGCAGCCTTGTGTTTATAAAAGTTGCTGCATCATCACACATAATCGTGTTTCACCTCATACACGTCTGCACACGGCAGACTGGTGCATTTGTTGAGCCGTTGCTGTGCAGTTTCCATTGATGTGACTGTCTGAGAGTTTAATTATTAATCACCACACCTACCGCTTTGCACTTGTCAGTACACTATACTGTGTGTGTGTGTGTGTGTGTGTGTGTGTGTGTTCAGGATGGCTTCAGACAGAAAAGGCCTCACTTACTGTTTATTAAACGGTTCAGGTTTGAGGTTTTCCTAAAGTGTTAAGTCTGCACGCCATTGAACCACCTCACCAGTGTTTAGTTCTGTTTCTTCTTCTTCACAAACCATTACATAAAGGAGAGCTACACAGCCTTTAGTATTTTGCAGTCGCATTTTAAAACTCTGATTTTACAGTGTTAATAAGACGCAACAGTGTCAGCGATGAAGTTACACCATTTGTTAGGGGAGTGTTTCCTCTTTGGCCATTGCTCTTTCAAAATGAGTAGGCACGAACATTAGTTACGCACCAGAACTCCAGAGTCTGTAAGTGTAGATGCAGCCCTCTAACGGGCTGTTGCTCACTCACACAGGACCTGATACCACTTAGTATGTGGTCTCCACCTCAGCCTCACCTTGCGACCAGCAACCAGCTCAACTGTTAGGATAGGAATCTGGAGTTATGGCACTTAACTACGGTTCTGTTTCATACACAAGGCTATCGCTAGAGGGAAAGCAGGCTGTAGTTGAAGTAATAACCCGTCCATACCTCGCCAATGTGTCACAGTGCATCACAGTATCATATCAGAGTCCAGCAGAGAGCAAAGTAGGAGAGGAATCCACTCTCCATGTACAAAGAGGCACGAGGGAGCGCTCTCTCCCTCCCATGAGGGAGTTAAAGCACCACAAATAACAATCGGCCTGACAAAACATTCGACACAGAGTGAGTCACAGAGAAACCAGAGACATCCACATAGAAACGAATGAAAGGAGCAGGAGTTCATTTATTCAAATCAAACATCTTAAACTGTCATTATGCTTCATGTAGGATTCATTGTCAGGCGTTGGTGTCAGCTTGCTTTAGACTTGTAGTTCTGAACCGGTAACTCATGTAAAACTACAGCTCGATATCAGGAAATGAATTTTCTGTGTTTGTTTTGCAGCTTCCAAGTTTCTTCGTAAAGAACCACGATTACACCATGTACTCAAACGACGTGGAGTTCATCAACGGCCTCATAAATACAAAGACCAGGTGACTTAGTTTAATGGTGATGCATTATCCACAGACATCTGTTTTATTGCGTCACTTCCTGTGTGACCTGACCGCCGTTGTGTGTCTGTGTCGGCGTAGAGGCCGCGTGGTGTACCAGCTCACCCTCTCCCTGTGGCGGTTCCTCTGTCTGTGTTACTACGCCAAGACTCGGCTGGAGGTGCTGAAGCTCACCAAGCACACGGAGGACAGGACGATTAAGGCTCGCTGGAGGGTCAGGGGTCTTCCCTTCTACTCTCTGCTGCTGCGCTTCTATCGGAAAGACAAATCTCACCTGTACAGGTAACGCACAGTACATCTAGAGGGAGCTGGTGCCGTTCTTTTGCTGACGATAATCTGGCCTAATACGCAGTTTCAAGATTTCAAGTGTAGAAGTTATAATCCTTAAGATGTCAGTCCTGGCCAGCGTCAAACACCCTGACAAACACGTTGCATTTCCTGTGATAACGTCATAATAAAAGTCAACTCCTGTTTCGCCAGTTAAATGCCTTTTAATGTGAAGCTGCAGCAGTAGAAATGTAGTGAAAGCGAGAAAGAGCAGCAGAACAAGACAGAGCATGTTCATCAGAGCTGAAGTGCAACTTCAACTGCAAACTCACCGTGACTCTTCCCCCATTTTTTTTAAACATGACTCGCAGAATAAACATGTTTATTAACAAGTTTTCTGCAGCTGAATTATTTTTAATTTTCACTTCTCGCAGAGGATAAATCCATCAAATCTCGTCCGATATGAGCGTGTCTGCAGGGTCGGAGGTGTTAGTGCTCTCCTTGATGTCCATCCACATCCGCTATTTATTTAATACGCTCATTTACAACAACAGTGCTGAAGCATTCTTCTTTGCTGGGTGTACAGCGGTCCTCATCTTGGCCATTTCAGCCCGTTTAATGATGAAGAAGAAGGTCCTGTAGATCCTCTTTTTGTGTGTATGCAGCGTACGCATTCCTCAGTGTGGTGAATCTGATCATCGGGCTGAAGCAGGACAACATCACTGATAGATTTGTCTATATTCTTGGGATTGCAGTAGGAAAATATTCAACCCACGTTGGTTCTCTTTTCCTCTCCTACACGCTTTATAACTCAGTTAAATAGTGACTTAACAGACATATGTATAAATTAATTTAAGAGTTTCGTCACATTATAATCTAACGTGAGCCATATCTCGTCTGTCATAGGTCGTATGACGCATTCTCTACGTTTTACATCGGGCAGGATGGACTCATTCACTGTCATAAAGTTGAAAAGGTAAGCAGCTAACTGTGTTTACATTTCCATAGTGGCTCTCAACCTCTGTTCCCACACAGACTGCCTGTTTCAGAAAGCCGTTCGTCAGCAAAAGCTCAGCTCTCACTGCGGAAAGCAGCAGCTGTTTTCCATGTAGTGTTGGTATGGAGGACTGGGCAGGTCGTGGTGACATTTCCACGTATAAATTAATCGATTATTTCCCTCTGGACACTACATAGTCACATAATCATCATCGGTAAACAGCGGTACCTACTCGGCTATTGCTGCCAGAGACGGAGGCTGCTTTCCCAGGCGGAGTGAGCCACGGAGTCCATAGGGAGGACTGACTGGGCAACCTTTAGCTCTAAATTAGCCAAAAACACGACGAGCACGTTACTGTGAGCGATGTTTCTTCTACTGAGGTCTATAGAGGAATGTTATGAATGTAACTGCTGTGAAACAATCAGAATAACATCTTATTTCTCTCTAAACAAATCGACTCTCCAGTGCTTGAATTTGCACTGCAGTACCCATTTTAACCACTAGATATCACTGTTACAAGCAAAGTTTCATATTGTTTCATTAAAGTGTCAACCAGATGACTAGCTGGACAGCTGCGTTGTGCTTCATGTGATCATGAGGTCCCTGTTTGATCGTCCTCCGTCTCCGTGTTGCAGGTAATGCCGGCTCAGCCGCCCGTCCTGTCCAGAGTAACCTCTCTCCTGGCCGGAGCTCTGGTGGCACTCGGGGTGCAGGAGCATCGACCCGCCCTCAACCTGCTGCCCCTTCTCCTGTCCTCGCTACGACAGAGCAGAAACTGACCCCAGGGACGACGAGTAGAGGAAAATAACGGTCATTGGAATCAACATGTGTCCAAGGTCCACATGACTCTAAAAGGTTCATTCATTCTCAACATAGGAACATGTTAACACGGAGGGTTTAGTTCACTATCCTAAAATCTCTTAATGTTGCCCCTGAATTAAACACAAAGTCAAGACTTCACACTGGTTTTCCTTTTTTCTAATTATAGTTTAATTATCATTTGAAATCTTGAAAGTGGCTGACATCCCAGGGAGAATTACATGTCGGGAATGTTTCTGGACAAACTATCATTTATCTATTCGCCCAGTGAACACGTGATGGTATTATATCTGGCAACCTCACTATAATAACAAGACTCTAGGAAGCTGCACACAGTTTGTGCACCCAGCTGTTGCTTAGCAAGAAATGTTCCACCATGTAACTCCTCTTAAAACCTCATTTTTCATTTTTACAGTTCAGTTTACGCACAAGATAAACTAACGGGACACATCGTGTTAATCAGTGAGGTGTTGATATTTTGGCCAGAGCCAGGCTAGCTGCCTTCTCCTGCTTCCGGTCTTTATGCTAAGCTACATCCTGAGTCCAGCTCACACAGGCATGAGACACATCTTTCTGTCGTAAGTCTGTCAGAAAGTGAATCTCCCCAAATGTTGAATTATTACTGTAAATACCCCCACCTCAGTGTTGCAGTGGCTTCATGTGGATCAGTGATTTCCAACCTGGAGTGTTTAACACCTCATAACTGCTTTTCGAGATCCTTACATCGTAATCTCGTTTTCCAAAAAACAAATTCTCATACATAATAAGGTCTGATTTGTCAATGAGAATAAACTCAGAGATGATTTAAATGTTTTTACTAAACTTGCCAAAGTTTGAGTTGGGATATTTTCAGTCAGCCGTCGGTGTATTCTGCCTGTCTGGCTCCCGTCATGTAGTAGCCACAGCACAGGTAGAATATAATACAGTTAAAGGGATAGTTCAGGTATTTTTAAGTGGGGTTGTATGAGGTACTAATGACAGTCTGTATTCCTACACATGAGCCTAACTGCATGGCACACTGTATTACACTACCGATCGATCAGCTCTTAGCTGTTTGGATCAGCTGCACAGCCAAAAACAACACAAGCGCTCTGCATCTTTGAAATCTTTAGAAAAGTTTGATTTCAGTCTGATCTCATAACTTTCAGACTCTCTGGCACGTGGTGAAAATATTCTCAATATAGCGAAAACTTAAACAGAGTTTTTTTAGATGGACCTACAGAATACAGATAAATACCTAATAGAAACCTCACTTCAAAGTACCTAAACTATCCTTTTTTAAATAAAAGAATACACACAGACTGTCATGAGTCTCATACAGATGTCTTTACGTAGAACGTTCTGGCAGTTTCCTCCAGCATGTCTCTCACACCTGTAAGCTTCACCAGCAATCACCCCGTCAAAAGGCTTTGCTCGTCTTCCCATAGTTGATTCTCGCAAATATCAGAAATCCAAGGTGTCCTTGATTGTGAGAGGATGAGAATATGATCTGTACGCACATGGGAACACACGTTGTGTGTCAGAGTGTGTTTTGTTTTGGTTGTCTGGAGATGTGAAAGCAACCGAATCGCTTTGTATGTTGTGATTGTTGGAAAACTATTCAAATCAAATGATCCTGATTTTTCAGAGATGTCAAAGCACCTTTGCAGACCGCAAGTAACAGTCCACAAAACACTGGACGTCCATCCATTTCCAATTCAGCTCAACAACCAGGCTCGTGTGTTGAGAAGATAATCAAACAGTAGTTTTGCTGGGAAGCATAATCAGAATATTGATGACAGTTCAGTACTTTGCAATAGGAATACATGTAAGGAAGTGCCTGGAGAGCAGCAGCATTAGTAGATAAAGACCGAGAACGAGCAGCACCACAACGAGACACAAACAAGCTCTTTAATGGTTCGATTCGATCGCCAATGAATGCACCTTCACTTCTTTGGTGTTAGTTTTAGTCAAATTCGATACTTTTAATTTGAAGTCTGTAGCGGGGAATTAAATTACCTTTGAGCTTTCAAGGTACTACGTACAAGTTTCACACACTCCTAGCTCGTACAGTGACAAGTTACCTGATTATTACCATGTAATATACAATATGTATCAATAGGTTAGACTCTTGTGGTAATTTCCAAAAAGAAGCTACAAAAACAAGGTGCAGGTCCAGGTAGAAATGACAGCAGAGTAAACTTTAAAAATACAGAGGTGAGACGTCCAGAATGTTGCAATCCCCAATAAGTTTTGGTCACGTTAGCCGGGTCATGATGGAGCAGAGTTTGTCCTGACACAATTTGGCTCGATTTTGAAGCGTAAAAAGTGGCAGAAGCTCGCCGTCACTGTCAAATGTCACCAGAAAAATTGCCATAAATGGATAAAATGAAGTTTCTCACGTTGGTCCGTGCCATTTAATAGTTTTGTAGACAGATGTAAACATCTGCCAAATCATCCCCCTCAGTGGTGGCGACAAAAGGTGTCTCCTTTGTCTGATGACACAGACTCACAAGGTAGAAACCAGCCATATACAAGCATGGACTATAAATTCATCAGTCGATCAGCCCTCCTCCAGGTTGACAGTCAGACCAGTACCTCATTAGCTTGAAACCACAGAGACCATCTGCTTTGTGAAATGCTAAAAACAAAAAAAAGCTAATGTATTATTGTATTGCCAACAAACACTTGACAGAGACAGAAGACACACGGGCTGCTCAACTCTGTGGACAACGAACAACTCTGCATGAATGCATGGTTCTAGACTACACAGTGTGTCCAACACCTCCAACTGTCCACTGGAAAAGACCTGAGCTGTTCTAAATGTGACCGTCATTAATGCTAAATGCAACAGTGTCTGCGTAGGAGCACTTTTTCTTTAAGTTGTAGCTCAGTGATTTAGCTGTACATACTGAGGCCGGGCACCGTAGCAACACACGTTGTGACTTCACTGTTGACTTCCACACGGCTCCGTAATATTTAGTGCTTCTTAAAACCGAGCAATAAAGCATGCTGTAAGAGTAGGTGTGGTACGTCAGGGAATGGACGTTCTCTGACGTGTATTTATCAGCCGTCATATCTGTATAGAAACATGACTCATCAGGTTCTGTGTCGCTTCATTTCCACATGTACTGCTGCTGCAATAACTCCACTGTGTGAATCCTGGTTGTGTGAATAAAATAAACTTATGATTTAACAATGATCGGTGTTATTTATCATTTATGAACCACTACAGACACGATTGACATTACATTTGCCATCATGGTCTCAAGAGGATGAACCGTGATGTGTTGGTGGCTCTTTAACCGTTACCACATCTTTCAGGTCTGGATCTCACAGTGTTGTAGTACTCAAGATTGGTCTTTAAAAAGTACTCTTTGAGAATGGTCTTGTCTCAGAATCCACTTTTACTCCATGTTGTCTCGGTCTTGGATAAAGAGGACTCTGGATTTTAGTTCAAGACCACAAAGAGTTCATCTGCAAGACAGTGTCCGAGAGAACACCAGGAAAAACAGTCCGAGAATGACAAATCTCTATAGACATCTGCACATAAATGCAGATAAAAACTATTTTAAAAGCTAAAACTAAATCCACCGATAGGTTCCAAGAATGTATTTCAGCCAATGCGCTTCACTTCTTTTGCTCTTCACATGGGTGGTTTACCTGCATGGAACCAAAGCCCGCTCGAACATGATTGGTCAATACTACAAATGGAAACTTCACAGTGCCAAAATCTTGGTCCCTTGCTAACAGATCTCCGGCTCCTCCAGTCTGCATGTTGAAGTGTCCTTGGGCAAGATACTGAACCATTGGTGTGTGAATAGGTGAATAGCCTTTCTAGTCTTTGGGGTTCAGTATCTTGCCCAAGGACACTTCAACATGCAGACTGGAGGAGCCAGGGATCGAACAGCCGATCATCTGATTAGTGGACGACCCGCTCTACCTCAGAGCCACAGCCGCCCCAGGATGGCCCAACAGAAGTACAGTCCATTGGGCTGTAGACGTTTATCCCATCATGACCCTACAAACTTAACTTTGCGACCCCTCTTTGTTGGAAACCACGTTGTGTGAGATTCTTTGGAAATAAAGCAGCAGAGAGACATCGTTAAGTTAATTTATTTCAGTGATGTTAACAAGCACAGAGTAACCATTCACAGTTTGACAAACCTCTAACTGACTGCAGCTGTGCTTCAGACGAAAATCAGCACGGCCTGATCAGGCCGATTATTATTATTATTATTATTATAATACACAGCTGAACGGACGGTCAGATAACATCACTGAAGCATCCTGTTTGAACAGACACCAGTGTGAGCGATGAAGATAATGCCCTAAAATATAAACATGAGCTAATCATCTCGGTTTCATCGTGAGATCTAGAAGTCAAGATGCTAAAAAATAAAATTAAAATCTGACGCCATGACGAGCAACACTGGTTAACCTGACCGACACCGACAAAGCTCTATGACATCACTGCTCGTTTACTATGTACAGTGTGAACTCATTTACAGTTTCGCCTTATACAGATATATAATGCAACTACATTTACAACATAGGAGAGGAATGCTCAGTGTGAAGGATGATCAGGACCACCGTTAGGAAACACAGTCATAATATTTAGAGAGAGAAAAATCATCTTCAAATGAGACTTCAGTCAGAATTTTACAAGAAAAAGTACAAATATGAGAATAAAGCTGTTGTATTTGTGTGAAGATGGATGTGAAGATGGATGTGACAAAGGTATGTTTGCATTCCTGTAACAGTTTGACATGCACACATCTGGTACAAATGTTAGCGGAGGCCCAAGACAGATATATAGTTGTTGTTCCTGTAACCGTAGGATAAGTAAAGGATCAGGGTCAGAAGGGAACCCTAAATGTTGATTCAAGTGACAACAGAGGACGTCCAGAGAAATGTGAAGCGTGCCAAGAGTATACTAAGTCTGTATCATTCTATGTTGAATATGCTCCTGATATTAAACCGTCAACTGACGATCAACTCGTCGTCTGTTGTGTGAAATCAATTGTGTCTTAGTCCAGAAGACTCAACAGTAGTCGTATTATGTCAAGACAAAGGTTACAAGGTCGGGTGGGGTTTTGGTTTCACCTGGGAGTTAGACAAAGAGGGTGACATAGGCTCCAATATTTTCACTATTTATTATCACGTTTCACGACGTCACATGGCTCCATATCATACAGTTTCGTCTAGTTTAGTTTGTCATGTTACGCCAATTTGTTGCTCTTTGGTTAATAAACACCATAAAACTTACTCGACGTGACTGTGGACTTTTGTTTCAGTACGAGCCTACTCCTTTTTTAATGGATAGCGGCTGCTACAATTAATCCGAACTCCAGAGAACAGATAACTTTGTTTTACTAAGTACATCTGCTTCATGTTGCTTCCTTTCCTCTCCAGCTGGGACGTAACAGACAAACTTTTTTTTTCTTAGAAAATTACATTTTTTTCTCTAAACATTACAACTCAACAGTGGCCCTCATGCTCCGTGGTATGTGTCAAGTGAATTTGCTCAGACTGCTTCAGACCTACAGAAGAGGATTCATTTTTAATCCTGTGGCCCGGTCCTCTCCCGCAATGACCTGCTGTTGTCAGACCTCGCCGACGCTTCACTAACTGATTCCATCGTTAGTCTCAAAGGGGAATGTTTTTAACGATGAGGTGACTCGCACGTCCTGAAACCGTGAGGAGTTCGGGGTCTGCAGGTTTCTCTCCTTTCTAACTAAACTACAGCAGATGACGTCACGCTCTGAGGAGGAGGAGGAGGAGGAGGGATCATTCAGTGAAGTCAGTCGTCTGTCGTCCATGTTTACAATGGGATGTTAGGACACTACATGAACCAGAGTTCCATGCTGCAGGTAGTGTGTACAGATCCTGTTTCTGGACCTGAACCTTGCTCCTCTGTGGCACAGCGCCGCGGATGATTAGGACTCTTCTGCAGAGAAAGCTCGGTGTGTGTTGGGGAATCTCTGGGCGCTGTAGTCCGGATCATCTCTCACTCGCTCTTTGATGTCAGTCTTTACCTGACAGGTGGACAAACAGATGGCAGCCAATCATATGAGTGCTGCTGAACATCACCAACCAATCAATCCCCAACCTGTGTTTGAAGCTAGCTGATAATTCAAGATGACAAACATCAAGCTATCCTGGATTAACTTAGCCTTACCTGTTTGGTGTACGCTTCCTGCAGCTCTGGCCTCTCCAGCTCCACCTGCAGGCTGTTTGGGGCGGTGACGGGCAGGACTCCCGCAGCACGAGCAGCTCGATTCACTGCGTCTGACAGGGACAGGTGTGGTCCTTCACACTGGGTCGTCTAAGGAACAGAAACACCACTGTTACTCTCCACCGCATGACAACAGCCACTCTTAAAGGCACATTTGTCTTCTTACACAGATGAACAGGTCTCATCTCTGCGTGTCCGGGACAGAGGCAGATCCTGGATGAAGCAGGGGGAAATATTTGTTTTCTCTTCAGAGTTAGAAGAGCTCAAACCAGACAAAGACGAGGACAGAATGAGGCTGGTAGCCTCCCGGTCTAAACACTCAGGACTGGCACTGCTCACCTTCCTTCTCTTGGCCGGCATCCCGTGCAGGTAGGCGTCAGACAGCGGCGGCTGGGCTTTGATCTTCCTCTGAGACAGCATGTCATGTCTGATGATGGGAACCCATTCCTGCCCCAGACGTTATAGTACAATCATAATCCAAAGAACTGATGCTCATATGTGCAACAGATTTACAATATATGCATGTTTATCCTTCTGTAGATTAAAATAAGACATTTCATTTTGTTTGTATTTTCATATAATCATGAGAAAACCTCGTTCCTTACAGGTGGAACAGCTGCTGCCCATTGCTCCACATCATTGGCCGCCTCCTCCCGTCTTGTTGGGGCTCCAGCAGGACACTGAGTGTCCCCTGATGAGGCGGTGTTGTCTCCAGGAGGCGCTCCTCTTTCCCCACGGTCACCCGATGAAGCCATGGCCTCCTCCGCTGTGGTGGCTGGAGCCGGAGACAAACTCTCCTCCATCTGACGGAGGGACGACATGAGCTGATCAACATCTGTATATTCATGAATTCAACCACCTCATTAAGGATTATTGCGCTGATATTCTATATTTTTTATACTGTCAACAAATCTCACATGCAGAACTGAATGTATCTACTGACAAGTATTGCGTTTGTATGACAGCGTGACATATCAGAGCTCTATTGTTGCATAAAAACTATTAAAAACACATCAATGATTTACACTGTTGTTCCTACATTACCACAAACACACACACTGTACTTTACTTTGACTCAGTCCCACATATCAGAGCACTAGACCACCAACTGTGGATTCATCTGCTGCTTAAATATCCCCCCATAAATACAGAGAAGTATTGCCACAGTGTGAGTTTGGGTGTATAACAAAAATATAGAATAACACCAGACTGATGCTTTAAGAAGAGCTGTGAGTGACTCACAGAAATAAAAGGAAAGGGGAGAAAGAACGAATCTCACCTCTGCGTTCAGACTCTCTGATGGTGGCTCCACCTCAGCCTCTGTGCTCTGATTCATCTGCCGCTGAAACGACAATGTCTGTTTTAGACTCTCAACTATAAATCTTGGCTTTAAACAGGGCAGGGCATTATTGAAAATGCAGTATTTAATTGTGTGTGTGTTAATGTTGATATTGTTTGTGGTTTTAGAGGCATAAATCCACTCAGCATCTTTGTGCAGCTGCAGGTGTAGGTGTGGGTATATTCGCTGATGACTCTGGTTATTACCTGCGTGTAGATGACGTAGTGCAGGATTTGGTCCTCAGTAACTGGGTTGTGCTCCAGAATGACGTGCAACCTCATGGACATCATACTGGTGAGCCAGTTGACCAGACTGGGATTGACTTCTGCAGACATCCTCCTCTACACAAACACAAACAAACAGCTTGTTGACTTGTCTCATATGAGTAATTCAGCGTGGCGCTGTGGGTACAAAGGGTGGATACTAACAATGCGGTGGTTGATGACTGCAGTCAGAGCTCTCTGTTCTCCTCCGAGGCAGTACAGGTTCAGAGCCAGACACTCAAAGAGGCCCTGAGTGCACAGCAAGAGCAGACGAGGGCCGAACGTGTGATCTGGATGAAAGAGAGACAAACACCTCATATTAGCAGCAGTGTGGTGCCTCATGATGTACTAAAACCTTGTACATCTCCCCCTACAACCTCCCTGCCCCCCTAAAAAAGACAAAAATATGTTTATCATAAGGAGAAGTGGAGTGGAAGTGAGATGTTTTTGGCCAGTTTAGACTGACTTCCACCCTGAGACACTTGATAACTACAGGCCTAGAGGTTTGAGAGGGTGATACCATGACAACCCAGCAGTGACTGAAGGTGTTGATCATCATATGTCCTGTAAGCCTGTATATCAGACTCCTCCAAACTGAACTCACTGTTGCAGCGCAGGATGTGAGAGGCCATCTGTGTGAACTGCTGTCTGAGGAAAGACAGGTTTGTCTGAACGATGTCCACTCCTTCTCGCACCGTCACCGTGGCCTAGACGCAAACACACAATTCACTTATGTCCATCACTGCATGCCAAACACACAGCACAGTGCATTATAATAGAAAGAGGTTGTCCTTACGAAGCTCTCGGCTATGTACTCCTCCAGTCCGTTGATGAGGTCCTCAGCTGCTGTCTGCAGAGAGGACAATGTGTTCAAATCAAAAATCATACAGTAAACAACTACCAAGCCTGAACTGTAAAATCGTCTACAGCACTCACAGCGATGTTAGCGTCAGTGGGCTCTCTGCCCTGGAGGTAGTGTTCAGTGAAGAACTCGGTGAGCTGAGGCTGGATGCGGCTGAGAGGCTGAGCGTTCCCGTGAAGCAACAGCACCATGTCCACCATGGAGAAGCTCTGACACACCAGGGAGAGCAGGTCACCAAAGAACCCTGCCGGGATGAGAATGTCAGTGTCAGTGTCAGTATGAGGTTAGTGTTGACTAAAAGCCGCGGTTACCTTCATTCTCCTGACTCACCCACAGCATCTCCAGAGCCAGGCGTGAACAGGTTGCTCGTCTGGGACAGTCTCTGGATGAACTGGGCGATGCTCTCTCCGTTGCCCTGCTGTGCCCCCAGAGAGCTCATCATGGTGGACAGGACTCCCTGCACGATGCCGGTGAACAGCTCCGGGCTCAGGGAGTCTCCGCCTGCGCCACTGCCTGCCTGAGGCGGGGCAGGACCAGTGGGCTGAGGCGGGGCCGGAGTACCGGTCCCACTGGCAGGTGACTGGGCACAAATAAAGTCGACATGTTCATGACATGATAGCAAGGAAAGAGCCATTTCAGTAGCATCAGAACTGAACTCACTGCTGTGAAGTCCGACATGCCCTGGAAGAAGCCGGGCACGCCTGGCAGAGTCACAGTGATGGAGGGAGCTGGTCCAGAGCCCGGACCCCCCGGGCCGGATACTCCACCCAGCAGAGAGCCCAGGAGCTGGGCCAGATTTCCCTCATGACTGCCCTCTGCTGACTGGCCCATGGAGGTAGTGCTGGTGGTGAAGGTGGATGTTTGTCCGGAGGTGTTGGCAGAGGACGGGGGAGGAGTTGTGGTGGAGGAATCGGATGAGAAAGAGGTAGAGAAGGAGGACTGAGTGCTGGTTGAGGAGGTGGACATGGGATCACCTGGAGCAGTCAGGAAAACAAGAAAAAATAGATATAGTCAGACGGATACTGCGATTTAGAGATCAAGCCGACATTAATATTTGCACAGACCTGACTGCCCCGGCATCAGGAGCTGTCCGACCAGACCACTGATCATCTGAGTGAGGGAGGACGGAGCCAGAGGTGTGCCCTGCTCACAGAGGGGTGAAGGAGGCAGAGATTAGCAAGCAGCTACATGCTACAACAGTTAATTCATCTATCCACTCTGTGTTAGTGTTACCGGTCCTGGCTGCTGGCCAGCCGTGGGTACTGTGGCCCTCAGGTTGATGGTGGTTCCCCTGGTTCCCGCAGGTTGAGGGACGCGGGGGGTGAAGGATGGTCTTGTGATGACAACCCTGGCCTGAGCAGGGTGAGGGGGCTGCGGGGAAGCGGTTCCTTCAGGGCTGGGTGCTGAGCTGGGGCCAGACGGCATCTGTGCCAAGTGGCTTGTTGTTGAGGCTGCGGCGGCCATGGCGGCGGCTTGGTGGGAGATCTGGTGCACGATGGCCTGCATGAACTCAGGGGGCAGACCTGGGAAGTGGACGGGTGTGACTCCTGGATAGAGAGAGGTCCAAATCAATGACTGCGTCTTTAAGGAGGAGACATCTATTAACACAGTAACAAACTAGAGCAGAGCAGCACTCACCAGGCTGTCCCGGACCTGCAG
The DNA here is from genome assembly GCA_946959425.1 of Argyrosomus regius. Classification (NCBI taxonomy): domain Eukaryota; kingdom Metazoa; phylum Chordata; class Actinopteri; family Sciaenidae; genus Argyrosomus; species Argyrosomus regius. Next base: position 6,062,904 of record OX336899.1, on the reverse strand, counting down.
CGTTTGGCTGTCCTGGAACCTGAGAGCCAGCAGCCGACTCACCTGTTCAACACAACAAGAGCAGAACTACATCAGCTTCAAGGATGCAGTCCTTCCACACACTCTGCATCCATAATTCCCAGTGAACTCATAGATATACTGTCACGGCTCGTGTGCAGTCACACACATACCGTCGAGGTTCATCTGCATCATGACCACCGGCTCCATGGTTTGGTGTGTGATCCGGATCACTCTGGGTCCGCCCGGTCCTTGTTGATGAGTGGTCCCGTTTGACTGAAGAGGCGTCGCCTGGCCTGTGGCCTGCTGATCTGATTGGCCAGCAGTCTGAGAGGACTGGCGTTGCCCTTCAGCCGCCTGTCTCCCATTGGAGGTCATGGTCACTGTTGTCCCTAAGTTTATCTGGAGGAGAGAGACACATTCACTTCACGGCCCAGTATGAACTCATGTAAACATCATCATAATGTTAATTTATTGGTGTTTTCTCTTTCATATTAGGACTAGGATTGCAAAGGGGCGGTAAATTTCCATGGGAAGTTAAGCTGGGGAATTTTGGAAATATTCCAAATCCAAATTTATGGTAATTAACTGGAAATTGGGGGTAATTTAAATGAACTGTATAATTTATTATTTTTATATTTTATTATATTTTATTTTATTTGTAAGCAGAAGTTTTAGTCTACAGACTTTAACGTGTGGCTTCAATAGTCTTGTGCTTTGGGCTCCAAAGTGTGGTACAGGGTTGCAGAAATATAAAAAATATATTTTCCCCGACTATATTTAAGTTCCCTGTTAAGGGCCAATCTTCAATTTTGTAAATTCATGGTTTATTCCCATTAATTCCCATAATTCCTGTAAATTCCCATAAATTCCCGTTAATTCCCATAGAAAGTTTCCAAATTTTGCAACCCTAATTAGGACATGGTTTATAAAAAGTGATAAGGTGAAGTTAAAAAGCAGCAGGTTGGTCATTAACCATCATTTACATGCAGTATGTTACACTGACAGCGGTGCTTCGGCTGCCGCCTGGTTAAAAATTAACACGTATGAGAAAGCAGGCAGATGTTTGAACATCAGGAAAACCCACAACCTGTTCACAATAAGCTTCACACATAAAAACACCTATTATATTAAAGGAGCGTTCATAAATGAAAACAAAATGACACTCTGTGTGCTTGTGGTGGTTCTACCGGTTATTAACACAACAGTATTTCTGCACAGCTGACTGGAGATCAGCGTGTCGTGAACCTACTGGAATGGGCATGTGCGGTAGACCAGCCTGGAGCAGGACCGGGTGGGTGTAGTGAGCCATGGGGCGGACCACATACAGGTGACGCGGAGGAGAGGTCGCTAGGTTACAACGTAGGTCACCGAGGACAACTAAGGTGTTGCCGAGGAGACGCAGAGCATCTCCGACCAGGTTGAGAACGCGCTGATCCTCCTCTCTCTCCTGGGTCTGTGAATGAAGACAGGAGGACACAGCTTTAATGAAATGTTTGAACACTTCTCACTCTTCGCAGTACTGGGTCTAAAAATGTAAAGGTTGTCTTGAGGGTGAGGGTCAGCACATTTCCTGGTAATCTATCCTATAGATTGTAGTATTTCATGTGAACATTTTGGAATAAAAAAAAAAGGAGGCAAAATTTCAAATTTCATGGCAATCTTGTTAGTAGCCAAGAGGTGTCACTGCTTCCATGTAGAGAGAATTAAATCAATGTGTTCAATAAATATGAACTTCTACTTGATAATGTGCTTGCTTTCCACCAGAAATCACATCATAGGTAGATATTACACATATGCAATATGACAATCTGATTAAATAAAACCTTGAGCTGGTTCTGTTTTTTGGTATAAAACTCATCTGAGACCGGATCAGCTGTGTTGTCCAATCACTAACAGATTTCCAGTAAAGGGGTGTGTCGGTGTGGTAAAAGACTCCAGAGAAGGCTGGTCTGGTGTCCTGTCAAACATATCTCTTTAGACAAGCATGGGAACTGAGATGCACACCATGGAGCGTATTCCCACAAGAGAACATGTGCTGTTGATTGGGACTATTCCAATATTGCAATGGACAAAGGGAAATGAAGGGGCTTCTCACAGCTGGAAAACAACTGTGGATGGTGGTGAAACAGCTCCAGGAACAGTCCAAACAACAACAAAAAATAAATCATGGTTAGATTTTTAAAGCAACATTTTGACGTCTCTTTGTAAAGTTTACTTGGTGGAACAAATCTATAATTTCCTGTTAGTATAAAGGTAATAACTTTAAATTAATTTATGAATTAATTAAGTCCTGTTACGTAACGTAATGTTAAGAAACTGGGACACAGTACATGTCTTGAAACCTAACATCATTAACCACTAATTGCAGTATACAGCTCACAGTGAACAAAGTGTTCTGGCAGCATGAGCGTCAGTGTTCTACTTGTGGATGTGTTCTGACGTTTGTTGTTGTTGTTCTTCCTTCTTACATTGTTGTTGTAGTCCGCTGAGGTGGCTGCTCCGAGAATCGAGTGGGTCCTCTCTATGAAGGGACGTAACCTCTCCTCCACCCTCCTGACCTCAGAGAGCACCTCCACAAACTCGGCTGGACTCGGGTGACTGAGGACAAACGGAGGACAGACGGAGGAGTGAGCGCTACAAAGGTCCTGCTGGTGAACACTGTGTTGTTCTGTGATGCCGGTGATGGTTCATACCTATGATTACAAAGGTGGTGTAATGATGTCTGGATCCGCTGCAACCTGACGCTCTGAATGTTAGACACATTGTGGTGGAAAATTAAAATAAAGGCAACAATCTGCACGTTGTTTGCGTGTGAATTACTCTGAAACATCAGCTGCTGGGGAGCGAACAGTGTGCAGATCTTTTTGGACTCTGTAAAGCTGAATAACTGAAAACAGACATGACAAATTCGTCTCATTCTACGTATGTAAACTTGACAGTAAAATGTTTAATAGGTAAACAGTTTGTAGACTCCCACAGATGGTTCTTGCTTAAAACAATTACTATGTTGCTCTCAAATTTTTTGAGATTTTTATGAATCACATTTCAAGATACATATTTTGAATTTGTCAACATAACTGTAGGGGAAAGTTTTCCTCTTCCTCGTATGTTTCTGTATGTTAGAGCGTAAAAAGCTGGACACAATGAATGATGGGTGGACTTGTCTGATATAGTCGAGCCACGACAGATCTTATTTTGGTGTTATTTAAGTCACTGTCTGTTCATTTTAAGGAATTCTGAAGTAAGGTAAGACGATGCAGAGGCTTGAAACTTAATGTAATCAGCAGTTATCTTAGTATTTATATCCGTTACTATTATGATCTGTACCTACAAGCTACAAGTCACAGCAGCAGCTACGAGGCAGCTAACATGTAAGAGACAAGCTAACGTTGCTGAGCTAACGAGAATTAATTTTAATACTAGGTATGAATGCAAATAGATCGATCATTTTCCACATAATGTTCCCAGCTGTAGGTCAGATGCGGGGTGAGTTTGTCCATAACTCTGACTTACTTAGGCCCAGTGTTGGCTGGCCCCTCAGTCTGGGTGGAGGTGGAGGATGACGGAGCAGGAGGAGAGCTAGTGTCCATGGGTTGCGATGCTCCGGCTCCTCCGACAGAAGAGGAAGATGGCGGCGGAGAGGAAGAGGACTGAGGTACCTCCGGCTGTGATTGGGAGCTGCTGTCACTGGATACTCCCTACAACACACAAACACACACTCAGCACTGTCGTCCATCTGACGAGCCAGAGAGTCACTGACTGTGACTGAATGACATATTATATTACTACAGTCATGATATTATGATAATGTTTTAGATCAAAATACATGTTTTAATTAGACTGAGTAGGTTAGATTACATGTTTTCCTGACACTCTATATAGATGGCACTCTTTCAAGTCTTTCTATTACCAGTATTAACATTATTCCTGCTGCTTTCTGCCTGACGGGTGACTCTCACTGCCCACTGAACTTTTATTCTTTCCCAGTACCACAAACGTTTGTTTTCATCTTTGCTCTCTTTCTGTTTGCGCTACAGCTGCTGTTTCAAAACACATCTGGTTATGTGACTGTGAGGAAGTGCCAGCTCCCACACTATTTGCTGGACCATCTTTGCAAGAAAAGAAGGTCAGTATCATACAATTTTCTTTGTTTTCTTTATTTAACTGATAGTCACTGTATTAGATAAAAGAGACACAGCATTGTTGCCAGTGTTAAATTTGTTTCTAAAAACATATTATATTTCATCTGGGCATGTGCATAAAGAGAGAGCACGCCTTAATAGGTACTCTTTTATGGGATCTAGAAGCAGGTGAGTATTATTTTCATTGGCTGATTCAATATGTGGAAAAATCTCAGTTGATTAAGGTAAATAATGCATGTTGTATATTTAATTGCCTATTTTTGAATATATACAGTAATTTTGGTTATATTGCAGAATTGAATATGTATTTGTTGGTACGAGCAATTTAAAGAAATTACAGTTTTTATTGTTAACCTTGTTGACTCTCTCTTCCACAGCTCTACTCTGATACATCGTGTTATTGGTGCAATTTTATTACAGTATATTAAATTCTATGACGGTCAGGTGTTGATTGGTGAAACTCTCCTGGTTTACTATGACAAATGTTTCAAATAAACCCATTTATCATAGATTATTCTGGACTTTTTCTTGTAATATTCTGACATTTCTCCAGTTTAAAGTTTGAATTTTGTCCCTCGTAGTAATCCGAATGCTGCTACTTGAATATTCTATAATCCAACCTCAGGCTATAAAAAAATGGGACTCAGCTACAATCCACAACTAATCCACTGACTCCTGTGCAAAGTTACAGTACACTTCCTGTTTATATCACCAAAAGCATGATGGGAACTGTAGTGCCAAAACAAAAACATTTGAACACACTGAATGGAAAGAACAAGAAAAACTCTGGAGTATCACAACCCATGACAAAGAACTTGTTGATCATGTCATTTCTTGGTAGCTTGACTTGTGGAAATGATAAATAACTTATTAAGATATGTAGTGAGAATACCATCAGGCTTAGCTTAGCTCTCCAAAAGCAGTTAGTGTACTGTACCTCCAGCCTGTGGATCAGAGAACAAGCGTCTCTGAGCAGATTCTCCGCCAGCTGCAGCCTCATCCTCGGCTCACTCTGCACTGACTGGTCCAAGTTGATCTGCACGTCCACTGAGCCATTGCTCTACAGATACAAACATGTGTCAGCTGTACAGGAGGAGCGAGACTGAAGCGCTACAACGATTGATGAAATGATGACTCGGGAATAATGAGCCTTTACCCCGGAGCTGGTGCTGACCCTGGCGTTCCTTCCAGCTTCACCGACTCCAGCCATCATCTGCTGGACAGACATCTACAAACAAACACCGGCTGTCACAATGCATGAAACTCTATACAGTATGTAGTGAAGGTGTGGTTTGCATGCAGCAGGGTCATCCCCACCTGTATCTGCTGAGGGTCCATGATGTTAACGGGCAGGTTGAAGGTTCCCAGCATCACGTAGCTGTTGCCATTGCGGTCGTGTGGTGCACCCTGGGAGGAGGTGGAGGCGTGGCTGCTGCTGCTTCCACCGTCTACCCCCCCGGTGGAGACACCCGCAGCCCCAGATCCAGACATGTTGGCCTGAGGTGGGGCACGCTCCACCAGGTGGATTACCTTCCCATCGACATCTGAGGGTGAAACGAAGGGACGGACTTCATTACTGTCTGTGCCGCAAAACATTTACTGATTCTTATGGGTGACAATTAGCCGCCGTTTTACACTTAAACTGCACTGACCTGACCTCATCACATGTTTGACATCATTACATCATACTGTACAAGCAATTATTTGGTAACAGCTAATGACCGAAACAAAAATCAAAGCCTTGACCAGATGACGACAGAAAGCCTCCCTGTGTGTGTGTGTGTTTCATTTACTCACTGTACTCAGTCAGCGTCCTGTCATCCTGCAGCACTCTGCCCTGGTAGATGAGCCTCTGCTTGTCCACTGGGATCTCCACTGAAGATGCTATGTGCTCCTTGAACTGCTTCACTGTCAGCTGGGGGAGGAGACAAACGCAGGAAAACACCGTCAAACCTGTCATTAACCCCCGGGTGGGGCAGTATTTAAAGTAAGAGCATTACCTCTCCTCTGACTTTGTAGCTCCTGCTCTGAGAGTCCAAAGTCTTCACGGTCACTTCAATCAAACCGCTGGACTCCATAATCCACAATGTCTGAAACAATAACAGCAAAATAAGAGCTGTGAGGCAGCTACAGTGTGCTACTGTGCATTAAAGATTATCTTTCACATGAGCTGCAGCTGTGTCATAAACTAGTAGTCTCTATCAAGCTGTTAAATGAGGCAGCACCTGGTTGCAGACAGCTCCGGAGCCTTGTTGTTGTTGTTATTAGCAAGCTAACCCCAGGTACCGGTGTTTCGGATTAACGAGCGACCCTGTTAACTGGCGACCTTCAGTCGAATGCGTCTGTTGTTGCCGTAGTTACGACGGCCGTTGAAAACAGGGATATACGTGGCTGTCCCAGTGAACGGCTGTTTGTTTAGTTTATTTTTTATTGACGTTACAACGTTAAAAAAAAACACCTACCAGACCTGTCTTTGGTATTTTGTTTAACAGCTACGCATTCTCGTCGTGTTTCAACCGACGGCTGTCGGCTGACTGAAGGTCACCAGTTAACACGGTCGCCCCTTCAACCGAAACACCGGGAGGCTAACGGTGCTAACTGAGCTAATCTTCCCCCGGGGGAGATCGTTATCCACCGTCCAGACGGGAAACCGGACAGAGGTCGTTCCTTTCGATTTAAAGTCTGCCCAAGTGTACACAACAACCTGCGCAGGTGCAATCTTTAATAAACTATTAAATAAATAAAAGAGGACGCGCGCTCAGGTTGATCCGGTAGCTAGCTAACTAGCTTTAATTTTCCCAAATATGCAACGTCAAAGGACCCCCCCCCCCCAACTGACGTAAAGAGGAGTGTCCGTTTCATGCCTGAGCGCTTTTTTTTTTTTTTTTTTTTTGTTCGCTGTCACTCTGTAGCATATAGTTTATTTTAAATAGTGTTAAATATGCTGTATATCTCTGGTTTCATTTCAGCATTTTGTCATATACACAAACATAAAAATAAACAAATAAATTATTATTAGTAGTGGTAATAGTAGTAGTATTTATGATTGTATCATTGTTTGTGTAGTAGTAGGTGCTGTTGTTATAGTAACGCCACTGTGGGAGGCATGCATGGCATTTTATTATCTGTATTTATTATCTTACACACACATGCACACACACACACACACACACACACACACACACACTTTTCTGAGAAGTGTCGGTCTGGTCTGACGGACAAGTTCAGACACAAGTGAAGGTGTGGCAGCAGCAGCAGTCATGAGGAGGAGGCATATCTGTGCCATTCAAATGTCACGGGGGAGACCTTTATGGCACTTTTCTCTGTCTTCGTCTCTCCTCGTTCCTCGAGTCCTTTCAATCAGTGTCTGAGGGCACATGTTCGTGTTATAAGCGGAGGGAGGTCCGACTCTGAGACTAACTGAGAGAAAAGACCTTGACACAGCGACAGGAGCGTCGGTCGCAGGCTGGATTTTTTCTTTTCTACCTTTGCGGACTTAAAGAAAATATCGGTTTATTCACATGTTGCTGAGAAGATTTGCACTAACCCAACCATCTGCCATGAAGAAAGCTTAATAAGGTAACACACACACACACATGCACACACACCGGTGTTAATGAGTCCAAACAGCCAGCTGTTGTTTCCTACACTGTCCCGGTGAGCAAAGGTCTGTTAGGTGTCATGAAATGAAGTGATCAAATAGTGTAAAGTTATATAGTGGGAGCACTCAGGACCACTTCCTTATAAGCTGACAGTCCAGTGATAACACTGACACAGCCTCTTTTCACATTTTCATGTAATTTGTGGGGGTGACCATTTATTCTTTATTTATAGGTCATTTTTAACATATAATGCCTTTTTCTTTGCTTTGTGTAATTGGCCTTATTGGATACAAACAGGTTTCCAAGTTCTGACCGTAGTTGTCCATGTAAAATAACTATTTATATAAATTATTAGGAGTATGATTTGTGGTATTATAACGATATTTTCATATTTGTTTGTGTCTTGGTGTATGTGCAGACAATCACTGTTAATCCAGCTCCAACTAGAGAACATATTATTGTGCTGGTTTGACAGTAAAAACACATATTGGATACAAACAGGTTTCTAAGTTCTGACTTTAGTTGCTTACGTAAAATAAGTCTTTATATAAATTATTAGGAGTCTCAGATCTGTTATATTACAAGTCAAAAGTGATCTATTCTCTCATTTGTTGCTGTCTTGATGTTGACATAGAGAATCTTTGCTAATCCAGCTCCAACTAGGGAACATGAATCTGATTTATTGTGCCCATTTGACAGCTAAAACACTTGTGTGGGTGTGTCTGTTCGTGGTACAGCATGTGGAAACATTAATTATATACCTCTTAAAGCCGCTAAACGTCTCACATTAAGATGAAGGTAAAATGCTTATGGAGCTTTCTACGACAAGGCAGCAGCTGTGTCTGATCCTAAATAATCCACACCTATGTTAATGATTTAACACTTGTGTGTGCTTGAATTAAGAGGGGTTAAAGGGCGGATCTAAACTTTTATTTGGGAAGTTTCTCAAGTGGGCAGAAACAGTGATGTAGAGGAAATGTTTGTGTCTATGATCCATTTTTCTTTTCAGTCTTATTGCCTCTCTGCTGTGTTTAACAGGCTGTGCGTCACTGCTCTGATCTCGTCTTAACTCGTTATGTTTTTGTCCTTTTCAATTCTTTACAGCTCTTTCTTTTCCTGCCCTTTTCCTTCACTTTTCATACTGCCACCATGCGTAGATTCAGCTCCGAGGGAAACCTCCTGGATCTTGACTTCCTCCCGTGGAAGAAGGTGGCACTGAAGAAGTCAGATAACCAGAAGAACCGTGAATCTGGCACCTACACACCTCACGTGGATGGAGATGAGCTGGACGGCCAGTCGACTGGTCCCATCATCCAGGAGCCCAGAGCGAGCCCTGACGGGGTGGGGAAGAATGAGCTGAGCAGGGAGCACAGCATCAGTGTGGAGAACCTGTATGAGAAGGGGAAACTGGACAAGACTCACCTCGGAGTGTGTCTCATCAGTGAAACCTGCAGGGCTTACAGCGACAGCCAGCTGTCCCCGGGCGCACAGGGCAGCACGGAGAACATCGAGAGAGACGACATGACTCCTTCATCCCCTTCCACCAACCCCTTCAACTTCAAATCTCAACACAGGCAGCAGAAACCCAAACTGTCAACTGCTAAACTGCACCTCAGGAGTCTGTTTGGGCAGGTGGGACACTAGTTTCAGTCTTCATTGTAGAGCAGTATATAGGTGGCTTCTTAAGAAGTCTGAACTTGAGGTTAGATGATCCATATTAAAGGTTTGTTTGGTATAAATCTTACCAAACATTACATGACTGCTGGACATTTTTAAGCCCTCTGTGTGTCACTGAAATGGACTTGCAGAGACTTGAAACCTGTTTGAGTTAGGCCAAAGACTGACTTGAAAAGTCATTTTCCCATGTACACACTGAAATGTCGTGATCTGCAATCATGTTAACAAACAGTTACTTGTTTCTACATCCAGGAGACGCAGAGCAACACTAACATTTATTTGCAGCTGCTGCTGAATCTAGTGCAGAGAGAGAAAGAGAGTAGGACACAATGAGCTGAAAGAGGCTATAAAAAAGTTTAATCCAGCTGTGGGCACCTGCAGAGTTGGTGATAATTGTCGATGTGTTCGTCACGACAAGAAACCACAGAGTTGCCTCACGACTCTTTCCGCATAGAGCAGGTCCAGACTGTCAACATTTCCCACCGTGACCAAGGATGAAATAATACAGCTACTGAGCTCCATGACAACTGGGACTCTACTGACGATAACCATTTGTGATATGGCTGGAAGCCATTAAGTGTAGTTTGAGTTGGGATTACTTTTTATATTACAACTGCAAACACGAGTTATTTATGTAACTGGGGGTCTATGAATTCTTGTTCACCAAGTTTCCACTGTATTAACTGGTGGGCGTGTTGCCTTGCTTGTACTTTACAGGGCGTGGCGTACAAAGCAGGTTTTTCATAGATGTTTGTTAGGTTTATGGCGCTGAATTACTGGCGTGTCTCTGGAAAAAAGGCAAAGAACTATCGTTGTAATTTAGTTAATTTGGTTTAGTGGATTTAGTTTTAATTTACTCATTAAAGACAACAAAAATGACAGTAATTTATTCACAAGATGACAAAGATACAGGTCAGATTTCCAAACTTATTTTAATCCTGCATGTTTACAGGGTCTCTTAGTGTGGAAAGATTTAAACTGAAAGCTGCTTTATTGTGACTTCTGAGTGAGACAGGAGAAAGATCTCCAGTAAACTTTGTATTTTCTGTTTCAGAGTCCTCATTCCTCAAACTCCAACCTGTTCAACCCTGAACAAAAAGACAGGTGAGGATGACATTTATCTGTTGTTAATTAAGAGATATGATCTGAACGTAAAATACCAACTGTCAAAACATTAAATTTACCATCTTTGGACAAATATTGGATGTCTTGAAATTGAATCTGTTTGATCTCGAAGGAGAGTCACTTTTGTTTTGAGAACCACTTGAGATCTGATACAGTATCTCTTGGTATGATTTCCTTTGGCTGACGTCTGCCGCCTCTCCCTGTTCTTACGTGATCCACAGTGCTACAGAGAGGAGGTCTCGCCTGCTCTTCATGCGTCAGTGGAGTCAGGTGGGCCACAATAGGAAGGGTAAGATCAGCCGAGAAGAGCTCGACAAATGGGCAGAGTCCCTGAACACCCTGCTGGCCAGCCAAAGTGAGTATTATTGAGTATATAAATCCTATAATATGTTCAGATAACACCACTACTCAGTTTAATTTTTCAATTCATATCTCATAACACAGTTGTCTCATGACAGTTTCTATATTGAGCAGGTCCAGACTGTACTCTTTCAAATATTATTTACACAGACCCAACAATTCCCACCATGAACAAGTACTTGGCGACACGAGGTATAATAATAAGCGCTACCAAAAAAGAAGTCTTAGAAGTCTTAAGCCTGCTCTTAAATGTGGAGAGGGTGTCCGCAAACAGAACCCAAATATTCAAATCTAATGAACAGATTACCATAAAATTTTACTAAGCACCGTCATACTCCCCAGAGGATAGACCGTTTCTGTAATTTCATCATCAGAACAGTCTTTCCATTTGCTGCCTGAGCTTTAGCCTGTTTCTCAGTTTCAGTTTGTGACAAAACCTTTTAGTTTCATCACATTATTCAAAGTTTGTCACCACTTATGGTGCTGCAGAGCAATGTTTTGATGAGTCACTCCACTTATAGTTTGTATTATGTCTTCTACCAGTGAGCACATGTGCTTGTGGAGTGAGGTAACAACCATTCCAAGGCCGGAAACAATTAGTTGAAGTCGTGACATAAAAGAGTTCAGTGTGCCAAGAAACAAGGAATACTAAGCTAATGTAAACCATTCAGACTTTACGAGGCAGGAAATACATCAACACACGTACATACATGTGATTCATTTCCTTTATAGCAGTGAGAACTCTACAGGGTACCTTTTTTAACCGACGTCAGATGACAGATCTTCTTTGCCTCTTGTACTTTTCCTTAACCTGAACTGTACACCCTGACATTTAACGGACTAACCACTTCTGCCTTGGAGAAATGTTTGTGCAACTAAAAGTCAAATCTGTCTCAAGTTCCCTCTCTGGCTTTTATCTGACCTCACACGTTGCTGCAGATCTGAGCCGACGTCACTGGTTACTGTGTGCTGTGCAATAAAGCTAAAAGAGCGGCACTTCCTCTAACCCCGTTGCTTCTATGAATAGAACAGATAGTCAACACCAACACTGTTATAAATCACTGTCTGTCGGTCTGTAAGTCTCTCCTGCTGGAGGATGTTTGACCAGTCTGACATTAACAAGGATTACGCTTACAACATCGCATTATTATGAAACATGCATGTTTGCACAGGTAGATTTCCTGATTCACTTCTCTGTTTGCCAGTAGCATATCTTCTCCTGGTGTGTTTCAGTTTTATCTAATATCTAAAGACGTACTTACGTTGTCACCCATATCAACAAAACCAGGCCAGGCCTTGATTAAAGCCACACTGACGGCACTAAGGGATTATTTGAATGTCACAGAGATTGCACGTTGGAGCACTAAAAATGATGACCTTATGATGAACATGATTGCTTATCATTTCTGAGAGCTTGCTCTGGTGTTTTACATATCTAAATGTGCTTTTTCATTTGTTTCACAGCGGCATAAAAAAAACAACCTGCTGAGACTCTAGACTCTAGACTCTAGCTTGATTTAAAGTGCTAGAATTTAATAGGGGCACTCCGGATGGTGAGCAGAAAATTACTCAAGTAACATCAGTTACTAGTTAGAGGTCTTCAGTGCTCCATGGCACTCAGTTTTCAGATTTCGATTCATTCATTCATTCATTGATCATGTTACCTATAAAAATGAATATCCTTCCAAAATGTTTGTTTCTATCCCAAACTAAAAGAGATTATCAAGAACAGCTGGCTAATTTCCAGTCTTACTCGGCGTGTAACCTTCATGTTCCTTAATGAACACAACACAACTCACTATCTGATTATCTCTGACTGCCCTTTTGTTTTCTGCAATGCCTCTGTCATTACAGTATGTTCAGAACAATCTCATTGTAACACAGTCTCCTGGTGGGCAGGGCGGCTCTCTGCTTGTTCCAGGTATTTGGCAGCAGAATGGCATAAACAACATGAATTCAACTTTATATATAAGAATGACTGTGGAATAAATTTAATTGACCATAATCACACTTTTTCAGATTTCTCCAGGTTTGTAGTTCTATTAAAGTTAATACACCCTCCTGTCCCGATTTGCCTGATGAGTCACCCATTGAAACTCTGATATCGTATATCTGTTTCGGCAAAGACTCACACTCGCATATCTCGGCCACAATTTTTAAAAAGTTTGGTGTATCGTGTCTGACCTGTTTGTTTATTTATACCCGTGGAAACTCTCTCAGATATCACACAGGATCTGACTTGAGTGAGGTCCAAAACATATCCAGTTTAATGAGGTCAGGATCACGCTGTATTACCAGATTTGTCTCTTCAGATCGCCCGCATTTGGGTTTCTTTTCTATGAACATTAATTTATGTACTTAAGGTAGATTTTTTACTTTTAAAGGAGATTTTACCGGACAGGAATGGTTAACCAAAAGTGAGTTGCATGGGGGGGAATGTGTTTTTGTAGTTTTACTCATTCTGGAGGCTAAAAGTCTGGATATTTCACCGTCTGCTGCTTTTGATTTTGTCCATTATTCTTTCAAATCTGTCTCTTACAAGTTCCCAAAACTATATGAAAGTTCAATACTGTTGTTCTTGCCCAGACAAACAACCAGATGGGACTTTTGGACAGCTGTGGTTTAAAGTGGATCTCCGTGTCCTTGAATGTTAAGTGTTCCGTGTCCTGTGATTGTATTTTACCCGCTGTCAACATCAGTAGGTTGTAATGGAAGACTTGAAAAAAAGACATACAGTGCTAACTTGTGGCCCGAACGCAATGATAACCATTAGCAGAACCAGATCCCACAAGTAATGGCGTAATGTGAGCTCGCCCTTCTTTCACTGACGTTATGTGCAGTAAGCAGGGGAATGTGTCGTCTCTTCACAGACCATCTGTTTAGTCCTGTTCTCAATGATGCGTCTAATTACAGAGGAAGAGCATGAGTAATATTTTTATTGCCTCACATTCTCTTGAAATATTAATACACCCTGAATGAGGCATTGAGATAACACTTTATCGATTCCCCACCAAGCACTATTGATCCTCTCTGAAGCACTCCCGATAAGAGGGAGCTTCCAGCTTCTCTCAGCTCGTTCAATAAAGTCTGAACAGCCACCATTCTGCATTTCCACAGTGTTTTACAGCTGACGGGTCACCCAGCACAGCAAACTGAGAGAGAGAGGTGTGATTTCTGGTGACCTCCTTTTATACAACTGTGGACTTGTTCCTAAAAAGTCTTGAATCTCAGGGCATTACCAGAGAGCGTGGAGTCATTTGCAGCAGTCTGCTGTGTTTTTATGGCCTAATAGATGTAATCTAGATGGCGTCTAATAGAAGCAACTGAGGGTTTTAAATTGAACGAGGCTTACTTTTATATCCCCTGACAGCTTTCTTTTATTTTCACATATCCCATCCCAGTTTAAACTAAATGTTTCAATCTCTCTCCCAGCACTAATGGTGTGGGAAATGCAGTAGGCAAAATATTTTGAAATAGTGTCGAGAGGCCTCATAAACCAGTCCAAATATTTTGATATCTGCGAGCAGATTGCTGATGGAGTGCTCTCAGAGAGCCCAGCACAGTAGACAGACAGCAAGGGCCACATACTGGCCGATCGAGGGGGAGACCAAACTCCTTGATTGACTTCTTATAAAGATTTTTTGTCAAGTTCAACTCCTGTCCAAACTTGTGAATGGCCTGGTTAACTTTAAAAAATGCACGGGACAACTCAGTCGTAGCAACTTTGCTCTGTTTACTCAGTCCAGTTTTTTTAAGTTTAGCCTTTAGAGAAAAGAAAAGAAAACTCTTGACTTATTCCCTCGTGTATCTAATTTATTCTGCTTAATTCTGTGAACAATTTCTTAAACCACAAGATAAACATCATTCATGACCAAGAGTCACAAAGTGCAACCATATTTCAAACTGATTAGCCAGACTGATAATTATGCGGCTGAAAACGACTGCTGTTATTTATTTATTTATTTCATTTGTCCACAAGAACAGAACTCTACCAACATGTGCAACCATAACTTAAACCACATGCTTGACTCTGAGTTCAGATGAACGTCTGTGTTATTGATCCGAGCTTATATACTGTACGTCCTGCAGATAAGAATGGACCGGATGGTTCTGCATCTCAGATGACAGTCTAATGGATTTAAACATGCTAATGGCGTGAGGTGCAGCAAGCATACATTCTCTTCAATACATGACTATGGACAAGCTCTTTCTGGTGGGACAGACCATCAAGTAACATGTTTTAAACTATATTCATAAGAGAGAATATAAGATTTGGTAGTCTTGTGTCTGCTTTGTTCACTGGGAGTTGTAGTTTCTCCGTGATTGGTTAATTAATAATAGAAAAGTCCTATCAGGGCAAAAACTGGTCAGATTCTTAGCCTTGTTTACTCATTCGTGATCAGATATTTCTTTATTTAAATCTTAAGTTTGCTAATTTAAGGCAAAAGCTGTAGAGCAGGAGAAAAATCAAACCCTGACACATTTCGAAAGTTTGTTTAATTTGCAGAAAAACTTGATTCTGTTCCTCAAAGTGTGGTATGAAAAACATAATTTAGACGCACATTAATACCAAATCTCAAGTTTCATAGTGGCACCGATATCGAAACCTTTTAAATAATATTCAGCCATATTGGTGATGAGAAATCAACTGATTTGGACTTATAATGAGCTTTTCTTGAACACTTTAAATGAAACATTCACTGCCGACAGATCTTATGTAGACTCAAACCAACCATGTCTTTGTTTGACTGCTTTCTGACTTCCATACTCTAGAGGCAGAGTAACAATTTTTGGAGCAACTTCACCTACTTCCAAGAGGTCAAAACAATTTCATTTGTCAGAACAACTCATTCTGGCTTGTGCTGCCTTCGTCAGCATCACCATGATCCTTCCCAGTGTGTGTCTAAACGCCTATCCGACTGATTTCCACTGATATAAATCTTTAAAAACCAACTCCCAAATATACAGTATTCTGCCATCTTCAGAAAAAGCTTCAATCATTTCCCAAAACAAACAAACTTTTTGGCAAACAGGAAGAACATTTCAAAAGTTGTATGACATTGCTGTAATTAAGTCCACTATCAGTGGACTTTAAATGAACTTTTTATGACAGGAACTTCCTCTGTTACATTCCTAACAATCAGATTATTTAGTTTTTATCTCATTTGAAGCTCAGTTGTAGGGAGTCGGTTTGTGTTCTCTTGCCTCGGTGATGCCATATGTTTTGGTAACCGTGCTGCTGCTGAGCACTAACCTCAGCACTCCGTGTGACTTGGCCTCCTTATCAGTGCCATGCTAATTTGTAGTGCCGTCCTGTGCAGCTGACGTGTGTGAACTGTGGCATGTTGTACGTGCGATGTCAGCAGTCTGAAGCCTCTCTCTCTGCACAAAGCAGTTTGTCATGTTTGGCTCGAAGCCTAGTGTTTAGCTTGGGTAGAGACGATGGGCGTGTGGCCAGGACTATTATTATCAAAATGGCTAACGCAATATCTTTTTTTTTTTTTTTAATGAGGCAACATGTGTCACAACATAGCATTACAAATAAAGGAAGGTCCCGGTAGTTTGAGTAGATCTGGGCCATGTGGACTTGTTTGTAGATCCTCTCATCCAAGATGCTTCTTCAGTTCTGAAGAAGTGAACTTCAGTTCTGAAGAAGTTAAGTGAATAATTGCAATATGATTAAGTATTGTTTGGCCCTAGTGTGAACATTTTGCCGTGACCTTGTGAAACTTTGCTGCTGGCAATACTTGTGTGTTTGTCATAGTCTTATTAGGCCTGAGGGATTGTGTGTGTGGGTGTGTGGGTGTAACATACGTAATGTGACATTGCATGGTGATGCAAGTCCCACTCATCTTCTTCCTCCTCTTCTTCCTCCTCTTCCTCCTCCTCCTCTCAGCTGGCGTCTCAGTGTTTGGAGCATTCTTGCGCTCTGAGTTCAGCGAGGAGAATCTGCAGTTCTATCTGGCCTGCGAGCAGTACAGACACTCGTCCAACAACTTCAGTCTGCAGAGGAGGGCGAAGGACATCTGCGTCACCTACATCCAACCAGGTGCACCCCGGGAGGTACACCCCTGCTTTTATATTCAATCCAGATGCATGCACTAAGAGCTAAACTACGCAACTGTTCAGGAAACAGTGTAAAAAAAAAAAAAAAAAAAAAAAAAAAACCCACAAGTGTCTACACCTTTCTCTTTTCCCTCGGTGCATTTCAGCCGTTCAATTTCCAAACAGTTTGCAACGTGTCATTTTAGGAGCTTGTGTGGGCGGTTCAAGCTTAATGTCACAACGTTACAATCAATAGCTGCATTCATGTGGAGCCCTTTTCCACGAATAGAGCAAGAAATGAACCAGGATGACTCACGCAAACACCTCGATTATCCAGGAGAACTGCCTTAAGATTTAAGACCTCTTTTCAGGCAGAAAAACAGTGAGTGCCATCGCCTTTTTTTTCCTAATGAGCCCCCGTGGAAATAAAAACTGTAACTCTCACACTAAATAATCAGTTCATGTGGCACCACGGTGCTAATCGTTAAAGGCTGATGGAGAACGAACTGTGACTCAGTAAGGTCAGCTACATGGAATATCTAATCTAATATCTTCTGTTAACATTAGCTAAAACTAGCCACCATAAATTACTCTTCATACCAGACCAAGTAATTGTTTTATTATTTCTGAATTCAACTTTTCTTTTTTAGGAGAAAGCTTGTGTTACACATGACGACACTTTAAACCTTCCAATCTAATCAGCAGATTTGATGTCTTGTACAACAAAGTGTCTGTTACTGTTTCAGAGCATGCACACAAAGTTTTCTCCCTGGCACAACTCTTCCTTTGTTTTGTCATTTACAAGCTTTAAACCGCCAGGTTTTGTATAGTCCATGGAAACAGTAAAATTCAGCAGTAAACCAATAACAGTGCAACATGTTTATATTTCTCACAGTAAGGCATTGATGAAACTGTGAGGAAACTCAGGCATCATATCAGTGTAGCTTCAATCCATACGTAACCACAGGCACTTTGGAGTCTCTTTTATATTAATTTATTTTAATTTTTGTACCTTAAAGGTGCCACAAATGTCCAAATAATATACTGCACCTTGTAACTGCATGGGTTGTTCTGAAACTCTGGATGTCCTGCACAGGTCTTCTTCATTCATTACTTCATGTCAAAAACTAGAGCAGCGTTACTTTCTGGATCCTTAGGAACAGTTGGCATTTTGGCACAGTCCAGTTATAACGCACTGCTAGATACTACAGAGAGGAGAGACGATGTGACACTTTAAGTGATGCCTTCATGCCTCATTCCTCCTTTTTAAAGACAGACGTTACAAGGCCACCGACAGTGAGCACAGCTGCAGCTATGTGACAAAACCTCAGCCATCGTTCCTACATAAACAACACTGTAACCACCAACGTATACTAGATTTCTAAAAAGAAGTGTTAAAGTTCACATGATGAGACAGGTTGGATGGAAATGAGGGTCACAGTTGCAGCGTAATACACTCTGCCTTCTTGTTGTAGGTGAACCTGGACAGCAAGACTCGGGATCTGACCATCCAGCTGCTGCAGGCTCCCTCTCGCACCTCCCTGTTGCACGCACAGAAACGTATCTACTCGCTCCTGGACACAGACTGTTATCCCCGCTTCCTCCAGTCCTACATCTACCTCTCCTTACTCAGAGAGGCTGACTAGAAGCCTCATGTTGATAACACGCCTGGACTCAGGAGGAGGAGGAGGAGGAGGAGGAGGAGGAAGATGAGGAGGAGGAGGAGGAACAGTGGCTCGCTGGTTTCCAGGACATCCTAAATATTGTTGACCATAATGTTAAATGTCTTCAAAAGATATGACGTTTGTTTAAGGAAATATATCTGGAGCAAAATGTTGACTGCTTTCCCTCGCTTTTTACGTGACCTGTGAAACTATGCGGCTCTTGTAATCATTAAACGTCCTTCCTGTGAGCGCCACATATCCCCATGGTCCAGTGACTCAGTCAGTGAGTTTCCTCTGCTGACAGAAAGGAAAAACGAGTTCAACGAGAATGAGCTCTTTGCTGAAAAGGTCATAGTACTACCTAAACCTGAGCTAAGTGATCCTGACAGGCAAAATGAATACACGGCAACAGGGAAGTTCAGTCGGCCTCTAAATTCTGAATACCCGCTGTTCAAACAAAGACAAACTGTGTATGCATACAATAGCCCCAGAAAAAACTTTAGTAATTTAAGTAGGTTGTTTGTAATGAATATGTTGAGTATTTCCTTGAATGTTGGTCCTGTAAAATTTGAATCTCCCTCATGTAATTCCAGTGAGGACTCTGAAAGAAAGAAACGCATATGAACACGAGTGTTTGAGAGTTTTAAAGAGAGAGAAATAAAAATCCTGTTTTTGTATCATGACATGTCTGTTGATTCTTGTGATGGAGATGTAGTTATTGTACATGTGGAGGGTGGATGACCCCCCCCAGCTCAGGGCAGAGGTTGCTGGGATAGACAGATGGAGAGGACTTACTATTTTTACTGTAAATGGACAGTTCATTCTGCTGTGGTCCAAACAGAAATGTACTCTGCACTCTCCTCAGTACATTAAAGGAACAATATGTGAGATATTTACAGCATTAGATCATAAAATGATAGCGCTATGTCATCAGAGGGTTAAGGAAACATGCTCAACTGAAACACGAGCTTCTTGGCGACAACACTACAGTCACATTACATTTCTTATTTGGAAATTCGCCTTTTGTGTTTTGTCCTGTGTGATCTGCCCATGTTGACGCTGCGGGTTGCCAGGTGTGAAACGTACTACAGCCGTGGAAGCAGGCAAACATGTTAGATTTTACCTGACTTAAAGAAATCTAAAAGTAATGATCTGGCGGTTTGCAGCAATTGTATTTGTAAATATTTTGAAGTAATCCTCTTTAATTACATTTTTTTTCATTAATTCATCTTTTTTTGGGCACTTATCAGGATCCAGGTTCATTAATATCTTTAACTTTTTAACTTTAAGACCGCCTTTTTTGTGGAGTTCTCTCTCCTGATTGGATAAAGTGGAAACGGGATGCCACAAAATGTATTACGTTTACTGCAGAAAGGAGAGACTTGCAGGTTACTGACTGAACATTCAGTGATGGCTGTCAGAGTGTAAAGCTATTTATTTAGCCTTTTTTGGACAGTGACAGCTTGAGAGAGAGAGAGGATGACGTGCAGCAAAGGGATGCAGGCTGGAATCAATCCCGGTGAGGACTCAGTCTTAGTACATTGGGCGCAAGCTCTACCAGGTGAGCTACCAGGGCACCTAAAATCTATTTGTTTTAATAAATGAAACGTTGCTTACAGCAGTTTAATATCTATGTTTGGAGTTTGCTCAGTTGTCATCGCGTTATTCTCTGATAAAAACCTAAAAAAAGACTTGAAAGTTGACCTTGAGTTCTGATTATTCTGTCACAAAAAGGCTGTTCTGGTCCAGTTATCATACTGGCATTAGTATACTATCTATTCATGGCCAATTCAGGAGCTCTATATTCAACAACTGGCGGTGATCAGGGAGATGCTAAAGCCTGGAGAAGGATTTACATGTATTTATACAACAGCATGGTGAGGACGTGTATCTGCTTAATGACATTTGAGCTGAAAGCAGCTAGTCACCGCCTGCCTGCTGAGCAGCAGCAGAAACAACTGGATCGCGGCCAAAAACATCCAAGAGCCCAGTGAATAAACACAGAAAACTTTCCTATATTCTGCAGTTGCTTTTGCAGTTTATTGCTGACAGAAATGCAGTAAAAAAAACAAAAACACATCACAGTTTGAACTCCTGCTGTGACCCTGATGTAAAAAGTGTCTCAGAGGTTGAGCTAGTAAATGTTTTTCAGTCTTTGTTCATTGTTCAGAAAGCAGCAGAGGGAACAGGTATCAAAATATACTGGTTAAACTTGTGTCTGATATGAAAGGTAGCACACGTCTGGAGGTTTTCCACTTTGCATCATCCTGCGTGTCAGTGTTGTTAATCACAGAATACTCACTTGTATATAAATTAAGCACAAGTCACATTTAATGTGTTTACTCCTTTTGGTTCAGTCTGTTTGGATGAGACATAACAACGCTGTTTAGCACCAAAATACCAGTTTTAAAATGGAGGAATCGCTCCGAGGGCTAAAAGCTCGTAGACGTTGACATGTGATAAACAGCAGTTCCTCATACTTTAAGAGTCGACTTTAAGGGTCAGTTTACTCGGCACACAAAGGGAAATATTTCCACACTTCACCAAGTAAGAGACTTGCACATTTTCATGTGCTTAAGTTATCAAATTCTATAATATTGCTGCTCTAATACAGCTTTAATCTAATGTTTATGAATGGCTGTTGGCTGGAGTCTGAACAGCTCCATATTTGGCTCCGAGCACCAGTTTGACTCATCTTGGAGACCAACCAAGAAAGACATTACTATATCCCTTTTAAAGCAGAAACACCGCGAGTTTCTTTTTTCCACAACAGAGTCGTGAAGTGAAGTTTGAAAGTCAGAGCTCTCAGCATTTGGCGTCAGTGCTGCTGAACACCTCTGAAGGTCACACTGAATCTTCGGCACTCATTCGTCCTAAAACAGTTGTGAATTAATTTTTTTTGCACAGTGTGAATAATGTCTAAAAGTTTGGTAATCATCACAGGACTTCCTCCGGGTCACCATGGCCGGGTGCTCCTGTATTCCTGCTTCTGCTTCACCCACTGGGCGGTGTAGCAGTTCTCTCCTACGGTCCACGACCAGTCTCGTCTGCTCCTGTCGCTCTCCTTCTCCAACAACAGAAGTCTCCGATTGATCGCCATGCTTCCCGCTTGACGCTGTGGACTGTCCGACACCTTGATCTCCTCTTTAGCACCGAGGGCTTCAGCATCTGCATCCAGGTGTGTCTCTGTGCTGTCCACGGAGGTCTGGCTGCAGATGTTACCCTTCTTGGATGCAGACAGAGGTGGAAGTGAAGGAGGTGGGTGGGACCTGAGTGAAGGAGGGCATGACAGTAGACGGTCAGTGGACGGAAGAGGAAGGAAGAAGGTAAAGGGCAAATGTTGGGTAAGGATTGAGATAAAAATGAAGTGTGTAATAACCCCATGTGTAGACATATGTGACTGAAACACAATGCAGAAAATGACTCAATACTTTGACCCACAAATAAGTCATTTCTCTTCCAAATGGACCAATATGAGCACATAAAAATGATTCATAGCATATAAATATGATTTAGTTTTTTACTGCTCTGCTCTATGGTTAAAATTGAGTCTGTTTTGGACAACTAAGACTATTAAAGTCAAACTGGAATCACATTTAAAGTCGACGTTATCCTTTAAAAGGAAAGGGGAAATAAATATATGTATAGATATTTGTCAGTTTGTGTGTTTGGTTGATGATTGACAGCAGCTGGAGGGCTGAACCAGAGACACAGTACGGACCACAACAGCATCCAAACAGACCAAAGTTAAGGTTGGACACTGACCAATCATAGCTCGCGTTCGTTGATTCTTTCATATTTCTACTGAACATGATCCAATTTTTCCTTTCCGGGCCAAACTCTGCTACCGCAGGAACACAGGAGACAAATGAGCTCGTCTGTTGTGCCTCATGAGTCACCTACAGTTACCCACAACACGCTTCTCTATGGAGATCATGGTCACTGACACGTATCTACACGGAGCTGTAATTCCAGCTGTAGGTGTCGTTTTTATGAAGTGTTTTTCAGCCACAGATGTCTGCATATAGGTTCTTCTTTCATGTCCGAGGGTCTAGTGCAGTGGTGTAAATACCTGCTTTGTGGTGTGTGAATACTGGCCAACCTGTGTGTGTCTGTGTATCGCAGTTCGTTTGACTGATCGCCCACCGGTCTCAGACCTGAGGAGGCACAAGGTGCTAAAACATGAGGAAGGAGAACAGGACTAAAGGCTCACACTGGATTGGTAACCCTGTGGGATTCACCTGCAGTATCCATGTGAGTCTACTAAACTGTTTCTGGAAGTGAACAGTTAATAAATGCATCATAAAAAAATAGTAATAAATAATGAACAAATGGCTGGACAAAGGCTGGTTTTGCAAGTCAGTTGGTTATTGCTGCTGATTGTGCAACATAAAATCTGAACATGAAACTTCCTTGTTGACTTTGTGGTTATTTTAACTCAACACTCTTTCAACCACATCTCACAGTCTTCATTAAGAGGAACCTACTACACACCACATGGTCTTTGAGTTGAGATTATTTTGTCACCTAAATAAATCCCAACAGGTATTTACAAAGTTCTTATCCTCCATTAAAGCTCGTAAAGATGCTCAGTCTATCGTCTGTACACAGTTTATTAAAAACAGTTGATGATCTGAAGAAGATCTGAGGACAGACAGGTGATGAACAGTGTGCAGGACTGTTTGGTTTTATCCACATCTTTCATTTGAACCAATTTCATATCAAATGATTCATTTTAATCTGGACATGGAGCACAGGAAGGACCAATAAATAATCACTTTGACCACGTAATATTAAAACATGACGCCTAGTCTAGTCAGTCAGTGAGCGAGCGTAACACGAGCATCTTTCCAACAGTGACGTTAACGTGTTCACTAACCTGCCAAGTTCCTGTCCAGCAGTCCAACAGCTCTGCTGTCCATGTGCCGACTGTACATGCTGCATCTGGCAACTAGACCCTGTTGGCTACCGGAGAAATGGTAACAGCCAGCAAGGAGGATGAGAAGAAAACGTACAGAGCAGGAAATAAAAGAGAGAGAGAGAGAGGGGGATGGAAGTGCAAGCCAAAGAAAGACAACAGTGAGAAAAAAAAAAGACATAATTATAAAATATAACAAAACAGAAATGAGGATAAAAACATGGTGCAACAATAAAAATGCATTAAAAATAAAAAGCCACAAAATGGAAATAAGACTTTGGATAAAAGGTGCAGCATCATCTTACACCAACCAGTTTCTCATGTGTGACAGTTTGCATGACAAAAAGACAATCTCGCACGCTCAGTTCTGTGGCAGAGAGTTTAATGGGTTCTACAAAAAGGCAAGCAGATAAGACAGAGCCATCGTGTTCTGCTCTGCTGGGTAGATAACAACTACATTTTAAAAAGGCTTAAAGGGAGCCTGTTCGTTCTTTCCTTGTTTTGAGTCAAATCATCATTTTAACAGGAGCGGACTCCCTCCTCCCAAGACGTCACAGAAACTATCTATCAAGCTACAAGACACCACAGCCGTTCCTTTAAAAGGGAAGAAGCAGCGGTGCCAGTCGGAGGCTGGTCAATGGAAGCCCAGCTGAGATCTATTAAGGGAACTATTGAGGGATTACGGTGCGATGACGACAGTGAAAAGAGGATTAATTTAAAAAGAGGGGGTGAAAGAAGATAAATGGGGTGGAGTGGGTGAACGAAATAAATGAAGGGGGAGAGGAAAGCAAGAGAGAGAGAGAGAGAGAGAGAGAGAGAGAGAGAGACAGTGTTTAGAAAGCAGAGCAGAACAAATAAGTAGGAGAAAGTTAGGACTGCCTCTTTGTCCCCAACACAATAAGTGACTAATGACAGGAATGCAGCACTCCTCCACCGAGCTGAGCGAATCTGGCATCAGACTTTGTGCACACTGTGAGGACCACTTTCGAAAAATGACAGGAGGCCAAAGGGGGGCATCTAAAAACAACCATTAACAATATTCATCAGACAAAATGAATAAACGTTTGGAGCGTTGGCAGGAAAAGTCTTTTCCCCATTCTTCAGATTCATTCACATCGAACCAACGACGTATCAGTTTATTTATTACCTTCAAACTACAGTTACATGATTTTATGTAAGTGTGAGTATGACCACACGAGGCATTAATTATATATCATGGATTTTTTTCTAACAAGGGAAACTGAGTGTAGCTGAAAGATTTATGAACGATGTAAGCACATGAACGTCCAGGGTGAGGATCAAAACACACCACGCTGTTCAGACACACTAAGACATTTAATCACCCGTTCAGGGAAGAAATATGACATGAAAGAATCCGTTAACTCTCCCTACACACGTCATTTATGTCTTTAAATATATGTAGGCCAAACAAAACACATCAGGCTGCTGTTAGAAATAGAAACATGGATTACACCATTGCAGGCACAGCAAGGAGAAAAACCATGGGGCGGCTAGTTCCCTCAAATTTATCGCCTTTGAAAGAAGTCGTAATTTGATCAACCAGCTCTAAAGAAGGAAGACATTTTGGATTTATGAACTGAACCATATGGACTCTGGATTTGAGTTCTTTTCTTATATCCCTCTGTAAAGGTTACTAAAGCCCTGAGGGTGAGATACTTGGCATCCCTCCCCATGTAGTGGTGAGTAGACAGTCGATAGTGTGTCTGTCTAAAGGTATTTAAAATATCCCATTCAGCCAGTTTTATATGGGAGCTGGCTTTCGTATTACATGGTGAAATCAGCACGTACACACTAGTGATGAAGTCTGACCACACCTGATGTCAAGCTAAGTCACTGCTGCATGTAAAACACATGTCTGATTATGAGACTGGGTGAAATTCGTCTGGATTTCTGCTGAATTTCTCTGTGGTCCTTTTTTTCTATACTTCTTGCACCCATTCTCAGGCTGCAGCAAATAATAACTTCTTCATTCATTTGAGTGTAAAGGACAACGAAAAAAACCAGAGTGATGACATCAAGCTGAAGCCTGAGGCAGGTTCTGAGAAACTACTTCACTGTGAACAGGCTTCTTTGAAATTACATTCTATAAAAAAACATTAGTCAACAGCGAGATCCAGAGAGACAGGGACAGTTTCTATAAACTGAGATGAATTTTTCAGATGATCAACGCTGCGAGCAAACCACAAACTAAATTATTCATCCATAAAATTATAAGGCTCCCACCCTAACAACTAATGCAGATCACACCCATGGAAAACGGGTGTAATCTGCCATGCACATTTTTTAGTGTTTAGTGGCTCAATGGTGAATGAAGTTTGTACAGACATTCATGATTCCAGGAAGATAAATTTAACTTTCCACACAACCACGACCAAATCAAACTTTTCAGTTGTCCTGTGAAATATCTCTATACGTCCTAATGACATTTTCAATCTGTCCAATACTTTGGTTGAGGATCACAAACCTGTAAAACTAACGAGACTCTCGTCAGATCCCACTGTAGTTTGTGTTTGATGCTCGTTAGTAAATGTTAGCATGCCAATACACTAAACTAAGATTTAGAGCAAAGCACTGCCGTACCGATGTACTCGCAGAGCTGCTAGTGTGGCCTTGTAAGGCTATTTTAGATGCTTCCCAAACAGCCTGACGCCCATGGTAATGTAGTCTACTTGCAGATTGCTCAGTCGCTAACTGAGAATGTCCCTATAAAGTTTCTTTGCCTCTGATACTTTGTATTATCCTGCACATTGCACACTTCATTAAAGTTATTAAAATCAATAAAATGCCTTACAACTGAATAGCTGTGCATCGCATTAGGACATAAATTGCCTGCATCCAAGCTGTTAGTGTAACAAAGTAGGCTGTAACGTAACAAACTCTCTCTGTAATGTTTTTGGTCTTGCTGCCGTCTCGAGGGAATTTCTTGTTGCTGCAGCCTCAGCCCGAGTTACCAGAACGAACCGTATTCTGTTGACTGTTTAGTTTCGTTGTCTGTGCATCTTTTGCATGGATTACATTAATAAATTATTCTTATTGGCTTTTTTGCACTTGCAGTGACGCGGTGAGTGTGGTTGTTGTTGGCTCGTACCGCTGTCTGTCTGTCTGTCTGTCTGTCTGTCTGTCTGTCTGTCTGTCTGTCTGTCTGTCTGTCTGTCTGGGCTCAGTGGAGTGGCGGAGAGACAGACGGTGGAGGCTTGACGACAGCTGTGCTCATTGTGCTGCTGTGCATGAAAGCTTCACGAGTAAAAACACCTGTTTGACAGCTGAGTTATGACGCTGTGTAACATGTAACTAAAAACAGAAAGCATCAAATTCAGAATTAGTCTATATTTATATTTACATGACTTAATCAGGCCCAATACCGATCTCTGAGATCAGATTGGGACATCAGCAGTAACGTCAACGATGCACCAGTCGGACTCATCAAAATGATCAAAGATTCCTCTCATCTCTTGTTTCTTTTGTCTCTTTTTTCATTGAATCTCTGATTATTGCGTACATGTAGCACAGTTATGGTGGTATACTGAGTATTTTATATGAAGAGGACGACAATAAATTCCATCTCAAACCTTAAACGTTAAAATATCATGGCTGGAATCCACTAAATATGCAGAGGGTGTTAAAACAGATTAATGACAGTAGGAATGGTGAGAGATTATGAACCGCACACTACTCATACTAAGCTGACAGCATATCTACCCTGGAGTGATGACATTTGTAACTGCAGGAGCAAAAAGAAGCAGAAAAATGTGCCCGGTGGGCAGAAACACCGACACAGACACACTGTATTTCACTGTAATACTGTGTACTTTCACTTGTGTTCAGAAGGGCTGGGCGTGTGCCGTTTTCTTACCTGGTGCGTTTTGCCCTGCAGCGATCGATATGAGGGGACTGTGGGCTCTGATCCCTGTTGCTGCCCCCAGGGGCAGATGCTGGGGCGGCTCGAGGGGGCGCCCTGCTCGGGGAGGATCCCACGCTGAGGGAGTGGGAGTACTGGGAGGATACCGACCGCTGGGGGGAATACGGAGGAGCAAACGGCCAGGGAAGAGTCCTCTGCTCTTGACGTACCGCTGGACGGGAAAATAATTCAATATAGTGACTTTATTTAGAACCTATAACTTGAACTGTTTGTCTAAACTGATAAGAAAAGTGCCATGTGTTACTATTAAAAAGCAAATTCATCCTGACAGCATCTTTTTCAGATTGATTGTTGATTAACTGAATCTAAGCTGACTGCCGTGTGCTGTAAAATCTTGTGCTTTTGTGATGCAGGGCTATAAAAATGTAATTAACTCTGAAATCTATGAGGTAGTAGAAACAGAGGCCGAGTGAGTGTTTACCTTCTCTCTCCATTAAAGAGTAGGGTTTGATCTCTCCGTCTGGCTTTCTTAGGGGAACCTTTCTCAACTGGGCCGCTGTGTGGGGGGTGGGGGGAGAACACACTTAGAGCAGCAGGGCCAAAAACATGACATGATGGGATTCCTCTCCCTCCTCCTGCAACACAGCCCTACATGCTGTCCTTTAAAAAGCTACATTTTAACAGTCTGTCAGTGCTGTAAAATCATGTAGGGATGAAGGCTCCAGAATCCAGACAGAAGTCCTGAGATGTTCAGTAGCGCAACATTTCTCTCAAAACTTGAAACTAAGACTGGACGGACTGTCGAGTCATCAAGACAGAGAGTTCCTGACATAACATCTCAAAGACTAAACAAACTGCATGTTTTATTCAGCCATAGGAAACTGTTCCTGTTCATAGATACTTAAGTAGTTTAATCAAAGTCTAACATCCAAATTCTGTTTTGATGTAGACTTTCAGCTCAAAGATGTCATATTAATTATCTTTATCTAATTCACTGAGTCTGGTTAAAATGATTGGTAGCCTCAATCCGACACCATCCTTATTTTTTTTAGTTTGGACCAGTGCTTCGTACATTTGCAACATATATCAGATGTTCGCTTTCACCGCGGCCCCCGTTCTTATCTTTGCTGAAGAAGAACATGTTTTCTCTTCCACCATCTGCCACTGCTTTTCTAAAAGCTTAAGCTACGTTGGTCTGGTTATCAGGCTTACAGTCACTACAAAACAAGCGGTACACTCAACAGGTACAACACACACCACGTTAACCTAAAATGGTATAAAAGAGCCAATAAAAAGAGCCAATAAAAAGCAATTAAGATGTTATCATCATTAAAATAATAATACATTATTAGTATAATCTGCACTTTACAAGCATCTATCATCATAAATAGATGATTTGGATATCTAAATCATGTGTGTCAATATTGGAGGATCATATAATCCACTGACTGGACAGGTAGATGCAGACAGTGTTTCTGGTGGTTTTTTTAAGCACTATTAATTAACTATTAACTGGCTGCTGAGAGACAAAGTGAAACTTCCCGGTTCAGTTAGCCGTCTTCAACAAACACCATTTCCCACGAGCCTTTAGCGGGTTAAATGTGGACAGTTCAACAGAAAAGGTCAGTCGAGGGACTGCGGCTAATCGAGCAGGACAGGGAGTGCAGAGCGCTGTAGACATTTTAGACAGCGAAGATCACATCGAAAAATGTGGAAACATAATTTAAGGTGGGAGTGAGGGGGGATATTATAGATACCAACAGTTTACAGCTTACTATGTGCACTAGAAACTGTACTATTTGGTAAGATATTGAGTGTAACAGCAGCTACTTGTAGAAGACGATCATTTATCTTTGGATGTGAAGTGTGTTTCACTTCTTTCAGAAAGCATCAACGGATTACAGATGCTAGTGTTCAAGTCTGGATACTTTCAAGTAAAATGTGCTAATGCTAAAAGAACACCACGACACCTTTTCTAGACCGTCCCACTGCCTGTCCTATTTTATTCTTTTCTACTCTATAAAACCGTGGGTGCCTGTCCCTGATGGCAGGTGTTGTACCACTGCTTTGTATCGGCCTTGTTTTGTAAACTGCAAGCTGCAGACAGAACCTTCTGGAGGTGTTGCTGGCAGAATGGCACCTCTTGTTTTAACCTGGGAACCAGACAGATCTACAGAGCTCATGTTTCATTTGCTCTGGCAGATGTGTCTGACCACCCTTCCATTGCTGGATCTGGTCGAGTTAATCACAGTTTATTTAATATAGGGTAGATTTATATGATGATTGACAGAGGAGCGACACAGGTCCAGATTTGATAAGACACATTTGGCGTGGCTCTGATTGGTTTTCCAGTCTGCAGGTCTGTCCAGGGCAACACATCTGGGTCACAAACCTCAGATCAAACTGAACCTGCATTTCCCCTTTAAAGCCTCAAATATTTAACATATATTTAGTGTACTGTTTAGCTGTAGCTGTAGAGAAAGTTTGTAACCCCTCTTCAGCGCTAAGTCAGCTGCTGTTCTGGCTCGTTGCAGGTCTATACAATGGTGTCCAGTCGGGGCTTGTTGATAACACCGCTTGGAAATCAAAACTGAAGTGAGAGGTTTGGCATTGCTAGACTATTTTTGGGCCATAAAGCAATCCAAACCTTTAGCATACATTACAAAATGCAGTGTAGAAGCTGGTGTAGAGGCTACCCATCTTTTTAACAAGGGTCTAAACGTTTACAGTGAACACATTAATGTGGTTTATCGATGGCAGAGTGACACACAGAGTACCTTTAACTGGCTTTTAAATGACATAAACTGACAGGCATTTAGAGACACTGGAGGGTCAGGAAACAAGCAGGTGTTCTCCTGTCAGCCAGGTGATCTGTGGAGGTTTACCGTGGTCTACATACAGGTTGTGACTCTCTGTGAATACTGTAAAGCTCTGACACCTGGGACCGACGGTTCAATATATGACATGACACATAATAAATGACATATATATTGTACCTGTAAAGGCAGATACTACAAATACAAGCGATGGGAAAGAGGAACTGAAACTTGCTGAGGAATTATGAGAGAAGAGAAAGTGAGTGAGACAGTAAGAGCATCATGCATATAAATAATATGGACCTAACTATGAGCCAAAAGGAAAAGAGGGGCAAGATGCTGGGGGTGTATGAGAAAAGAAAAGAGATAGAAAAGTCCTTACAAAAAGCCGTACATCCCCTGATCCGTCAGAGGAGTGGAGGGCGAGCCTGGGAGAGTTTGGTGAAACAAAAGATTTTTGGAACTGAAATAAAAGCAGATCAGCACTCTTGTGTCGAGTGCCCCTTTTTTTTTTTTTAGACTTCTTTCTCTAATCAGGGAGATTTTTTTCCTTCCACACAGACATGTGCAACAAAAAAAAAATGAATTTGTTGTGATGCCAAAAGCAAGAGTCCCTTTTAAGGCTGTAGCATGCAAAATATGTAACGTAAGGGAATTTGATGTATCCACAAAAGTATGCGGCTGATCTGGCACTGCGTCTTTTTCCAAAACAAACAGAGGCAGATTAAGTTCATATAACGCCAAGAATGCCGACCGAGCG
This sequence comes from Argyrosomus regius, assembly GCA_946959425.1. NCBI lineage: Eukaryota > Metazoa > Chordata > Actinopteri > Sciaenidae > Argyrosomus > Argyrosomus regius. The sequence continues at coordinate 6,031,915 of OX336899.1, read as the reverse complement.
CAGGTCAAACCGGCGAGGCCGATGGCCGACCACTTCTTCACACCTCATAGCTCACATTACCATTACAGAGAGGAAAAAAAACATTCAGATAATCCTTTTTCACAAGAAACAAAACGGGATCAGAGCAGAGAAAAAGTTACCTGATCTGTTGAAGAAGAAGCCCTCAAACACCACAAAGTTATTTACCTGGGCACAGTAAAGAGATAAAACACATTAGTATAACAACTCAGGTTCAGGTGAATTTCACCTGCATGTTTGGTGACGTTAGGATGTTTTAGGAAATAGGGAGTGTAAGTTTCCTTTGGCTATCCACCGATCACCGAACGGAAAATCCACCAGGTATGTGCCAATCCCCTTATCTCATCATTCCCCGTTAAGGAGTTACGTAAAGTCAGTCTAGATTTGTGGAAACACTGTAACACTGTAATGATTATTGCCGGATCCCGATCTGAATTCTAATTAATCTAATTTAACAGGAAAAACCTCCTGACACTGACGCGAGACGATCAGCTGATGGATTTTCTGGAGAAGCTCCTCGACAAGTAACAACAAGGATCAGTGTGTCTGCCTGGCAGTTACACCTTTTGTGCCCAAATTTAAAGCACTGCTTATAGACAACAGTGTCATTTCCTCTATGAAGTGAAGTTTTCAGTTTTGGTTTGATGTTTTAGCAAAAATGATAAAATACGCCGTTGAATGTTTGATGTTTTTGGACAACTTAAGGACGTTTATTTCTGTCAACTGTGCTGGCATTACTTCAAACCCTCTATGACTTTATATCTTCTCTTTTTTATTATTTATCTTTGTCTAATATGTAATTTAATATCTTGCCTCATGGGCAGTGTTTCATACATAACAGCAAATAATAAAACACCTTCTTAAAGTCTGTGTAAAGTAAGAATAAATATGTGTGTCTGAGTTTGTCGGACCAAAGAAGAACGTGTTATTAACCACCCAGCCAAATTTGAATAATTAAAAATATCAAGTTTATGAAATTAGGTGCCAAAATCAGGTAAATGAGCAGTGTTCTCAGCTCCAGGACTGTGTGGGCGAGTCTGCTAAATGTGCTGAAGCCACAGTCAGATTAAATCATTTTCTCTGAGTCTCCTGAGGAATATTTTCCAGAGAAAAACTGGAAGTTGTTTTAGTAAAGTGTATAATACATAGGAGGGAGCCAAGTGTCATCATACATTTATAGCGTGATAGTAAAGTACAGACTGTACCTGAGGAACACTTTGTGTCAGGCAGTAATGCTTTGCCAGGAAAGACAGGAATTTGGGCGAGGGCCTGTCGTACGCCATCAGAACTGGCTCCAGATTCTTGTGCTACAGTAGAGAAAGGGAAAAAAAACATTGAGTCACTGATAAACAGCACAGATCAATGAACTGTAGGCATCTGTACTGCAGGAAGGAGATTACTGATTTGGTACATTTGCACATGGAGGGAGGCGAGGGCTGACATTTCAAATGGTTAAAATCCACGCAAAGGAAAATGTGACGACTGACTGCTTGTTTAGTATGTGGTTGACTGAGACAGGTTGTTTCCCATAGCAAAGGGGATTTTAAGAAAGCTAACACACAGATAGACAATGAAACAATCAGCCAATAGCAGGCTTGTACCGACATCCCACCTCTTGTGAGCCAAACTATGAGATAACTGCTTCTCGTTTCTTTCCGTGTGTTCTCTTTTACTGAACAACGTCCAACATGTAGCTACTGGTTAAAGAGTTCATACTGAAACAGGAAAAACATGCTTCATCATTTTTAACCAAACAGGCTCGTTTACTGACTTTGTGCCAGGTGTGTGCATGTGGATGCAAATAGGGAGGCTGACCGATGAGATGATTGGTTACTTCCAGATGGTGTCAGGATGTGGATAACAAAAAGAGCCAAGCCGGGGGCAGCGGATTTCCCTGTCTGACTGTCTGAAGGTGTGCGCCGTTATCAGCCCTGTGACAGAAGGCTTTTCTCTCGGCCGTGTCTGCGTGGGTTCTCTCTGTTAGCTCTTGGTTTGTACCCACAGTCCAGAGGCATGCAGGTTAAAAGGTTATTTGGTGACTCTAAACTGCCCGTAGGTGTGAATGTGAATGCTTGATTGTCTCTATGTGCACTGTGATGAACTAGCGGCTTGTCCAGGGCGTACCCCGCCTCTCACCCAATGCCAACCGTGATCCGCGACCCAGATAAGGATATGCGGTTATGGGAAATGAATGAATGATGAACAGTTTGTTTGAGGCATACTGGGACTTTTGGGTATTGTAGCACAGAAAAAAAAATCGAAACTGATGGCCCTAACATCAATCTACTGTTACGATATCCAGTAAGCTCCTATTTTTCCTCTTCTTAGGCGGTTCTGGAGGTAGAGCGAGTCGTCCACTAATCAAATGATCAGCGGTTCGATCCCAGGCTCCTCAAGTCTGCATGACGAAGTGTCCTTGGGAAAGATACCCAAAGGCGTGTGAATGCGTATGAATGATTAGCTCCTAAAACTGATGAGCATGTAGCACCTTGCATGGCAGCCAAAAGCGCTTTGAGTGGTCAGAAAACTAGAAATTTGCTATCTACAGTTCATTTACCATTTTTCTGTGTTGAGGAACAGAGGAGAAAGAGCTGGTTGGATTAATATATCTATATGAATAATGATCTCAATAATTCCAGTATTAGTCGGGCTATAATTGAGGATCATCAAAAGAAAACATGCATGTTTACAGTGGGGAAACCGGCCTCCCTTTGCGACTCTGTCAGGTAAAAATGTTTGTACAGTCTCAGAAACATTCTTCTGTGTTTCCATCACAGGATTTGTCTTGACACGCATGAAGCCTACAGTCATCCGTGTTTTGAACAGTAGTTGTGACTGTAATAACATCCCCATTAGACCGAGTCTGGTTTCTAGTAATCTGCTCCAGAGAGAGGAATGCTTCACCTGCAGCATGAAATCAAACAGCTCCATCCCGTAGCCATGTCGCTGCAAGTTCTCCGCGATGTAGAAATCCAAAACACACAGTGGCTCCACCTCTATGTGCATGCCCTGTAAGTCCTAAAGAAGGAAACACATCAAGCATACCTGTACATCTGATACAAGAAGGTCAAATAGACTTTAAATTACAGATGACCTCAAATGAAGAGAATTAAAGAAAATAGGTGACTCACAAGCAGAAATAACTTCTTGTAGCCGACCTTGAGAAATCCCACGACCACACCACGTCCTCTGTATGTAGGGGAAAGGAGGGGCAGCGAGTTTGGTTGGGGTGGAGAAGGGTGTAGAGTGAAGTGCAATGAGTAAGACTCTCAACCTAGTTTCCCCATTTGGATGATTTGAAGAGAGCTGCTGCCATGAGCATTAAACACAGTGTCTCATGTGTCTCAACACTACAGTACATGCATTGTGACTACAGTGTGACTCAGTGTGACTGCTGCTGAGCTGAGCAGCTCGGTCAGTCAAATGGAAATGTGTGTGTATGTGTGTGTAAAATGAGTGAAAGCTGAGGGAAGGATGTGAGATGTACCCGTTGCTCTCTCCGTCCTTCAGCAGGTAGAGCTGATGCCTCTGGGACTGCATCTTGGACGCACTTGTTATAGGTGCTGTGAGATGTTGGGCCTGTGGAGAGTAAGCATGAACACTGTTAAACATGTGTAGAAACAGTACGATCACAAAGGGCCGGGTGTCACTATCCTGTGACACATTAGTAAATCTCAAAACTTCACAAAAAGCTAATAAGAGCACCTTAAGTTAAGACATTTTTTCTACAAAACCTTTTTTTTTCCACGTATCAAAAGAAGCTATAGTTGATCAGAACAACAGTCGTACGAGAACTTGCTGACTTTTTGTCAGGCCACAGAGACATGGAAGGACATTTTAAAGAATGAACTGTGTGATATCTGGCAACTGCAGTGCAAGAGGGAGCAGAGAGAGACACAAAAAGAGAGTCTGTGAGAGGAGAGTGTGAATCAGAGAGTCTGTTTTCTACTTTCTGCGACTCGCTGCTGTTGACTGTTGGCCAGGATATCCCCGTGGTTGTGTGAGGGTTGGCCTTTGAGGGGAAAAATAGTTTTATAGTCTGATCTGAGAAGACTTAAAACATGTTCTTGCTCCCTCTTTATTATTATTATTTATTGACTTATGACTGAGATAATACATCCCAATCCAAGTCCTGTAATATTGAATATGTGCTGATACAGACCCTGATGTTATACTTACTTAAATGTTGATTAAATATTTACTGCATCTGACGCATTGAAGTAACAACTACATGAAATCTGACACATCTTATTTTTCATTGGCTACTTGATCCAATTAATGAAAATCGACGTGAATCGATCAGCTGCAGAGAAGACGTCTCACTCTGCTGGAGTTGTTAGGACTTCAGGAACTCTCACTTCACTCTCACAGAGTGGAGATTTTACCTTACAAATGATCTTTGTCTCTCTTTGAGTGAGTATAGACACACACACTGACGACAGTTTTAAAGTTTTAAATTGGCAAATTATGGAGTAATGGAATTAATTAACCTTTAATCCTGACAGCTGATACGACCTGTCGCTGGTGAGATTTGTCTTTTAATTGCTGGCTAACACGGAGAAGCTGCCATCAGGCACTGCTCTTTGCTAATGCGAAAGAAGCAGGAGAGACAGTATATAAATATTCATATATACTACCTGTAATAATACCTGCTGTTATATAATACAATGTAAAAACTGGAATAGTTTAGAAAATATGCTTCATGGGATCCTAAATCCTCTAATATTAGATTAGATTCAACTTTATTGTCATTGTACAAAGTACAAGTACTGAGACAACATATCTAACCACAAGTGCAAAATGCAGTATAAGTGCAAAGCAATGTACATATGTGTAGGATATATAAATATCAGTGCAGATATATACATATATATTAATATGTAAGCAAGATATATAAAGTATGCACAAAGTAAAATGAGTACACTAAGATATATACAGCTTGTGCAGTCACAATTGCATGTATGAGTGTAATTATAGGCTGGTGTAAGTACAAGTGATTAAATTGACATTATATACAGAATAAACAGCTAGATATGAATACACTATAGGTCAGACATGTACAGTATAGACAAGAACATATGAATATGCTGTAGATATATACAGTATATGATCTTCGAGGTGAATCTGACTGCAGAACTATTTGCACAAAGCACACACATCTGCATGGCCAGGTTAAATGACAAGGCTGCTAATGGTGTCAAGTCACAACCACAGTGTGTACATGCCATGCTGGTGCGAAGTGATAAAAAAAATATTGGTTTCTATTTGTGTCACTGAGTGTACGTCTATAAAACTAGTTTACACATAAGTTAAACATGCATGCGTACTCAAACAACTCAACAGCGACCAACTAAAACTCAGTTAAAAGTATAAACATACTGCCTGCAGCCTCAGACTGGAATGAAACCCAAAAAAATCAGATTTCTTTGAATGCTTTTAAATCCACACTTAAAGACCTGGAGACAGAATCATGGTGGTGTCGTCGTTTAACTGATATTCACAGCTTGTACTGCGCTTTTCTTATTTCTCCACATTGCTATGTGTTGTAATATTGCCTGTGTGTTTCGTATCTGTTTTAATTTGACGTGTTATTAGTTGGTGCTTTTTAAAAAAAATTACATCAACTCCCACATCGACAGAGACACACCTTTGCCGAGGCTCTCCCAAGTTCATCGATAACTGTGGCTATGTGGGCTTGAAGATCCGGCCTGCAGAGACGAACACAGTTATAAGCAAAACATGTTATTATAAACAAACAGATACTGATGGAGGCAGACAGCATCTCCTGTTTGTGATGGATGCTCCACCCCTTTTATTTCTCATAGTACAACTACATGCAGGACTCTCTAGATGGCTCATGGGCGTGAATGTGCCTGTTTGTGTGCTGTGTTTCTAACACACACACACACACACACACACATTTAAGTCTCTGTTTGAATATTGTCCTGTTATTTTTAATTCAAATGATGTGACACAAAATGCAAATATTTAATCAAAACAACATTTTGCACGCCTGCTTAAATTGACAAAATGTTGGTGTGCATTTCCTCTGATTAAACTCAATTTAACAGGCTAATTAACAACAAAGAAATCAGGTAAATTACACCTTTAAACTTACCTTCCTGCTGATTTACGACCTCCAACAAGGGTCTGGTCCAAGACGGACACCCTCTCGGAGAACAACTGGTTAATATCAAAGGGAAACTCCATGATAATGACAATAATAATCTGTCAGACAGATGACCTGGACAGGTATTATAATATCACGCACAGCCAATCCCAGAGGCAGAGCTCAGGCAGGTGCTTAGCTTAGCTTAGCGTAGCTAGTTAACGGCTATCTCCACTCGCCAAAGCTCGTTACCGTAAAGAAATAACAGTTATCTCGCTGTTAGCAGCCCGAGCACAACAACACCATTACATGGACTGTGTGTGAGTGACACTAAATAATGCCCTGTGTGAACTGCAAGAACAGGCACCGTCTATTTACATTGTCACTGCAGCTCCATTGTGTCTCTATGTTGTGTGAGGTCACTCCCCGGCAACATGAACCGTAATGTCTGTAAAAGACGCGCGTCACACATGTTGTAACGGATAGAGTACTTTATTGATCCCTGAAGGGAAATTGTTTTGCTGCAGCAGCATAACAAGTAACAAGACAGAACAGGCACACACTATATACAGGCATGAGGTAAAAAAGAAAACTCTACCTCTAAAAAATATACATAAGAGATCTATCTATCTATCTATCTATCTATCTATCTATCTATCTATCTATCTATCTATCTATCTATCTATCTATCTATCTATCAAACATCCAGTAGCAGCAAACATAAACATATATTAATCTGGATTTAAATTAAACCTGTGCAAAGAAATCAGTTGATAAGACATTAAACGTGCTAAGAAATGAAACATGTGCAGAGAAATTAGACGTGCTAAGATGTTTTTCAAATAGAAAACTATATAAAAAGTAAAACAAATGAAATAAAAGTTTTTATACAAATAAGAAAAAGAACTACAAATATAGATTTAAAAACTACACACAATTAAATTAGGCTGTAGACACTGAATCAAAGTCACTTAGCATTTAGCAGAGGAGTGCAAATTGAGTTCAAAGTGACAAAATGTCCAGGAATTAGTGCACCTCATTTAACATTTCCCCTTGTTAAGTCGAAGATAAGTTAACATATCAGATAATGTATCTGAATAAGACAGAAATGTAAATACTTGCTATTATTTTTAGTCCCTAATTTAATTTGTTAAGGGGCGTTTTGTTGTAGCTTTACGGTAAAATGCGTGAAGCTAGCTGAAGGTTTGATTTACAACTTCACTATCTGCAAATAAGCAGCTGCACTATCAGACTACAACTACCACCACTAATAATAACAACAATAATAATACAGCTGGTCCATTTGGAATAATTGTATTAGCGCAGTTTAAAGGTTTAGCAGTCAGTCCCAAAAGTATTAAGTGCGCCTTTAATGACATTAGCTTGTACTGCATAGTGAACACATATTCATTTATTATTATTAAATTAAAGTTGCAGATCACATCTTTAACCTCTGTCCTCTTTGAATACATATAAATACATTTAATATGAAATTGAGATCCCCAAAAAACCTTTACCAGTACCAGCTTATGTCCTAAAGGTGCACTTTTTTGGGGTAGACCTCTACACTTTTAAAGGACATTTGTTTGAGAATCATATTGTCAGTGGTAGAAGCTTTAATGAACAGCATGGCAACAAACCAATTATACAATATCTCATACAAATACTAGTTGAAATCATTTTTAATTATTGTTGAAACTGTGTCAGAGCTCTGTGGATCTATGGTCATTTCTAATGTAACAGTTTGTGGTTATTTGATTTTAATGATCTATTTAAAGCGTTAAAATATCATACATAATTTATTATAATGTTTTGATCTTCTATACTGAAATAAAATGGACAAATATTAGAAACACCTTTCATATGATATGGTGCCAAACAACATCACAGAGTACAGCCTAAAAGCCACAAAATAACTGAAATCGTAGTCTTAACAAAACTTTTGAAAACATTTAAAGCAACATGTTATCACAGGGTTGCTATGCTGCATTGTATCACAACATACAGGTACTGTGAGTAAAGCAGCACCTGTTAGCAGCCAGTGTTACCACATGATGGTGCTGCAAGCAAACATAAGCTAGGGCCTGACAGAGGAAGAGTTATACAACACTGCCTGTTGAGTATCACAGGGTTGTTTATTGAATTACCATGTGTTCCAACAGTTATATCAAACTTAATTTGTATAGCACTTTTCATGCAAAACATGTAACACAAAGTGCTTCACACAATAAAACCTCAACACCTCACAACATCATAAACAAAGCACTACACAAACTGAGGAAGTTATATACTACTATACGTACTATACGATGATTGTTTTGTTTTTTTTAAAAGATATTTTTTGGGCTTTTCAAGCTTTATTTTTGATAGAGACAGCTGAAGAGTGACAGGAATGTGGGGAGAGAGAGAGAGAGATGGGGAATGACATGCAGCAAAGGGCCGCAGGTCAGATTCGAACTCTGGGCCGCTGCTGAGCCTTCCTTGGTACGTGGGGCAGATGCTCTACCAATTGAGCTAATCAACACCCCATACAATGATTTTTTTGAGTTAATCATCCTTTAGCTGTGTTTATTTTTATAAGAATAAAGTAATGATAATGCTCAGATACAGTAGAAGAAGTGGCACTAACATAAAGAAGCTAGTAGTACAAGATGGGTGAAACCTTTTGGGGCCCTATCAACTGCTTTTGCACTCATGGGCGATTGCTCGGACCTCAGATGGTTAAAAACCAGAGTAAACTGTGTGGAGAAATATTTATAGATTTCAGGTAAAAGGGGGGCCGCTGGTGGTTGATGTGAATCACATCCTCTGACCTTCACAGTCAAAAGATCTCAACACCTGTGGGAGATTTTTCGGAGCAACGGGTTGGATTCTCCGTCACCATCAACAAAACATCAAATGTGTGAATACAATTCGGAAGAATGCTGTTCACCCCCCCCAGTATGAGTTTCACACGTCGAAGAATCTGTGACGAGAACTAAAGCTGCTCCGGAGGCTCTCTGTGGAACAACACTTTACTAACACCCCTTTGTGTTGGTGTTTCCTCTCATTTGTTACCAAACTGTGGTTTTAATAGTAATACTGGTAGGCTTAGGAGCAGTAATCTGGCACAGCCGGAATTATCACCACGCGTCGGAATTATAGCGTCTGATGCCAAGCCTAAAACAAGAAAATTCAAAACATTAACAGAACAAAAAAAGCAGACAAAGGAGGCAAATAAACTGTGGAGGTAATAAAATAACCTCTTAAGCCCCAGTTAGGAGACCCTGGGGTCGCTCTGCAACAAAGAGCATGAAACACTGTACTAATCACGTAACAATACAGTTATATTGCACATTATATTAAACAGGAGAAACTCTGCTACAAGCACACATATGTCATATTTACACACACCAAACACAACTCCAACACCGAGCAAATTAATTACCAAATATCAAAATCTGCATAGCGTCATAAAGTCAACCCACTCACCACATTTCATCTTAAAAGTGTGGATTTTTATTATTAATCTTTTATTTATGTTGCGTGCCAGTGACATACATACTGATGCTTACACGTGTGAACAAATGCGACAAGTGTTTCCTTTACTATGAAGTCAAAATTACTCAAATAGACTTTGTGGTTGCAGAGATATACTCTAATCATTTTGGGTATGTCATTTTCGAGCAGAGGCCTAACAAAGAGGCTGGACCTAAAGAGGTTAAAATCAATGATGAATATGCATTCTTATATTTTTAAGGCTGCTATAGACAGTCTGCGTTATTGTCTTGATTCAACATTTTGAATTTCAGGTCTGATTTCATCACTACTACTGCGGTTTCAGACTTGGGTTTCGTTTCCAGGGACTAAGTTGCATTAATTGATTTTGTTTGCCTATTAGAGTGCATTGAAACAAGCCGTAACCGCACTGACATATTATTGACATATAAAACTGTGATACGAAACATGATAGCAAAGTGTTTGCCTTCCATTATCTTTCATTTTGAGTCATCTATTTGGATATCTGATAAATTGAAGTCCAATACAATACACCTAAACCCTAAACCATATCCTGAGAGAAATATCTATTTTGCGGTCCATTACGCTCACTAGCAATGCAACTGAAAATGTTTTAAATTATTTGGACTTTTCAAACAAACAGCAGCCTGCTGCTTAAAATTAGGTTATGAGAACAGAATCTGTGGGACATAAAACCAATTTGACGTTTTAACAGAGGCTAAAAATTTATGTAAAGAAGGAGTGCAGAGACGGGTGATAATCATCTGTGAGTTTGTCACTATGAGCAACAGCTTTCACATTGCACATTGTCATTGGACTCATTATTACTTTAATAAATATTGATTAGTGCAGCTTGAACACTTGCACAGTGACATTCAGTCTTTCATATTTGGCAACAACAACCAATATTTCAGTTTTATTCTTGTGCGACTGGTGCAATCTCAACCACTTCACATCAACACCAGCAAGACAAAGCATATGATGACTGATGCCTCCCGCCGGTGTCGATTTCGAGATGGTGGAAGCATACAAATACCCGGGTGTTCACCTCAACAATAAACTCAACTCGGGAGGGGTCAAAGTCGTCTCCATTTACTGAGGAGACTGAGGTCCTCTGGAGTGTGCAGCGTTAAAAACCTTCAATGACACTGTGGTGACATCTTCATTTTAATATGCAGTCATCTGTTGGGGTGGGGGAAGTGGTCAGCTGAAAAGGTCAGCTCTGTCCTGGGCTGCCCCTTAGACTTCAAAGAGGGAAGTGGGGGAGAGGAGCAACGCCTTCCACCCCCTGCTGTGGGGGCCTTTAACGGCTCCTACAGCAACAGACTGCTACTCCCATCATGTGAGGTGGAGCGTTACCACTTCATTCAACAGCTGTCACTTTTTAACACCAGCATGACTACATTACTTTTTTAACATATCTTACGTATGAGTCATTTCTTATCAACCTTTTGTATAAAAGCTGCTGTGACAAGTGAATTTCCCCGATGTGGGATCAAAAGTCTATCGTATCTTATCTTATCTTCAAGGAGTAGCAGCTGTAGCATTATTTTAAACAGCAGGGGTTTTAGTAGAAGTATTACTTTTATTTATAGTAGTAGTAGAAGAAGAAGAAGTAGTAATAGTGGAATAATGGTGGGTTTTAAGTAAAAGTTAAATGATTTAATTTTCAGAGTAGTTTTCTTCTGGGAAATGGACAAATTAAAACATACTCAACTCAAAAATACTAAATCTAAAACAGGAACAGCTTCCGCGCAAAAGTGTTAGTGACCTTCTAAATATGGGTCAAACCGCCCATCTATGAATGTGGAAAATGTGTTTGTTTCGCAATTAACCAAACAACAGGAACAAACACTTTGCACACGCAACAGCTCAGCAATTTGCTTTAGAAATGAAAGACAGGAAACCGCAGGTTTCACAGAGAGTTTCTTTCTACCTGGTATCATCCACAACCTCTGACACGCCCATCTACCTTCCCTCCCTCCCGATCCTCGCTGAGTCTCTGCAGGCCTCACCCAGATACAAAGTCTGGAATTCAGCGTTTGCCTCACTATCATCCAGCCGCTGTTGCAAAACTTGGGTGTTTCCCTCCTTTTCCGAAATCATCACAGCACATTATCATAACGTCATGTGATAACTCGTCCACCATGTGACTAAAATACAAACTCCCTGGAAAAGTTTATTTTTATGTTTCGTCATTGGAAGGAGGTTAAGCAGGTTTATTGCTTCAGCTTGGCTCAGATGATGAATACACATAACATAAAGCCGAATATATGTCGACACACACGTTTGTGTACCTTTGATCTGTGGCTGTTTTTCATAACTTGGGCTAAACTCAGTTTATATAAGAGGAACTATTATTTATAAATTCATATTAGCTGTTAAAGTTCAGGCAATAGTTTTCCGTCATACCTACCACAACATTTTGAATAATTTCCAAAGAACAAATGAGGAACAAAGTGCGAATTAACCATTAGTTACTGAGTCACTCGTGTTGAGTTAACTGAGTGAGGAACACATCAGGAACAGCTGGATCATTGGTAATAAATACTTCTCTGATAATTCCTAATTGAGGACCGTTTAGTCTCAAATTATGAATTACTAGAGGACAGACAGGGAGATCCCATATTAATCAGCCATTAGATAATATCTGTGAATCAATAACACCACCACTTCTTTTATGAGTCAGTCCTGATAAACTCTGAGCCAGCCAGTGCTGATGATGCCTGGCAGCCTCTGCCATCAGGGTGTGAATTGGTGTGTGAGGACTTTTGTAAAAGCTAGAAAGACTATACAAGGCACTCTATAAATACAAGTTTATTTACCATTCATCAGAATACTAGGTACTTTGTTACTAAGTAGTCACATTACTCCATTGTTATCTTACGATTACTTACTTTTTGTAGCCCCTAAAGTAAACTGGAGCATCGTACTGAGTGGTTCATCATCATTATCATTGTTATGTTTGATTCAAGTCATTCAAGTTAAAGATTCAAATTGCGACCTTACTGCTATAAATGTAGTCAAAATGGCAAACCCATGTCTGTCTTGTTTTATCATTATTATTATTATTATTATTTATTTATTGTTTTCTGTAAAATAGTCAGTGGCAGTCTTTGACAAAATTCTATTCTTATTCTACATGAACTATAAAAACTACAACTGTGTGCTCAGAGAAAAACTATACAGTCACTATACAGATGATATTTTACCCAACATCCCCCCTATTGCTTACATTTTGCTCTCTTATACTGTATGTTAATCTGAAAAAAATGTTAATTTCATTAGTAATATCCACAGCAGCAATTAACATGAGAATTGTGTAATCTAAATATATTATTTATTTATTTATACTTTAGTAAGTCATTTGCTGATACAAAAAGAAAACCAAATTAGTCCATGAAGAAACTGTGCTGCTGGTAGAAAAGGTTCATCAGAGAAAGAGATTTTAGTACCACTGAAAGTGATTTCTTTCTTATTTATTATGAGCAGTAATATTTTGGATAATCACTTCAAAACATGCCTCAGGAGGTGGTCACCTCTGTCTCAGTTATTTAGGACCTACTTTGAGCCAGAAGACCTTTGGAGCTCTCTTAAACTGAGATTATTTTTAACTAAGAGTCAGACTGTATCATCATCAGTGTTGATCTATCATGAACTATCATATAATACACATACAGTAGTCATGGCCATGTAGTGTAAACAGAGACTTCATTTTTCAGGCTCTGTTGAAACTACTTTTAAGAGGATATGACTAGATGCCCAAAAGCATTTCAGAAGGGATTTTATTGACCAACAGTTTTGGTGAAAAGATGAATGAAGAGTTAAAAAATGAATCAAACCAAAAAGGGAAGATATGGGGTTTCCCCCTCACCCTCCCTGATGTCCTCAAACAACCTCTGATACCTCCACTGAATCATCGACCTTTCCCCTCCATCATCACCCTTTCATGTGGTTACGTTTGAGGAAAACTCAACTCTTTTCCCCTAAAATCGATGGAAAGCTGTAAGTAGGTCAAGCCGTTATGGCCACCTGGGATACATGTAGGGCAGATTTAACCTACCTGTATCTGAGGAGGATATGCAACAAAGAAGGCATGTGTGAACGCCCCCAGGTTGAAGTAAGAAAACAAGTACAATTCACAGCATCACACAGGAAAACCAAGTGTCAAGACGAGGTTCTGTACTGTATCACAGGAAAGTGTGTCTATGCCCAGGTTTAGTGTGCGATATCTTTGTTCTTTAAATGTCCAGAGAACTTATTAGCCCACTCGCAGCTGTGCATTGTTGTATCCTAGTTACTTCAGTTTGAACTGATGTTCCTCTTCAATGATGTTCCTCAACCATCCATTTTCTGACCCTTTTCTAGTAGCAGGTGAAGAAAAGTAGCCCAGATGTCCTCCTGAGGCCTCGCCAAAAGAACAGATGGGATACTATAATCCTTTTAGTGTGTTCTCAGTCTACTGAGCCAATTAGAGTAAGGGTAGAGCTAGAGTAGGGCCATACTACCTTAAATCTATGCTCCTGCAATATGGCGTCCAGCTCCTTGTTATCGCTCACCTTCACCAGTCTTGGCTACTTCCCCAAAGAGGTTAGTTCTCTGACTGGGCCCCAAAGTTGCAGATTACCTGGGATCTGCGAGTTACCCGACCCAGGTGTGGCTCCAGAACAGAAAATGCCATCATGGAACCCCAGTGATATAAATATGGCCACTCTTCGTGATGGAAATCGCTGGTTTATACTTTTGAGGGTCTCTCCCTTATGTCCACATCAAATTAAGGTTATCAAAGTTACCATATATCCATTGTTGGTGTGGTATTTTTTCTTTTTCATTTAGAGATGAGCTGATACTCTACCAGGGAAATGCAGATGTCTATATACAGTATGTCTTTATCTTGTAATGAGGAATTTGAGCAGTGGGCCAATCTACCGAAACCACTTCATATTTCTCTGCAGCTCCGGGGAGAGTATCATTTCTTTTTTTAGACGAACTGAGATCTCTTCTTGTGGTAGATATAGAAACAGAACAAAAAACAAAAAAGTGAAGAGCAGGGTGATGTACCGAGACATGAGGGGAGTTTTCTGAACACTTCTTTTCAATCCCAATGCAAAAAGGAGATATACATAAAAGTGGGCTGCAGACCATACAGGGGCAGTTTCTAGGAAAAGAAATCTCTTCCTTTCTTATTATAGTCAGGTATACTCCCCTCCTACTCCTACATCAGTGGAAAAGCAAATTTAGTCATTCTCACTAAATGAGATGTCAAGTAGCACATAAAGTAAAAGTGCTTGTGGTCAATGTTTTTATTTCCCCCCTTCATTTATTTGTAAAATGTGTGTGAGCGTCTAACCCCAGCTAACACACACTGGTGTTTGATGCCTGTGCCTGTTAACATGCATGTATGTATGAACATGTAGCCTATAGTATAAGTGTTTTTCAAATTGTCGTTCCCCCGTGTTGAATGTCATTGAAGTGTTGACATCGCTGAGAGCTGCTTGCTGTCATTTTAATCAGTTCTCCACAAAATTATCCTGCCACCTCCTTGGGTGTCCCGAACCACTGCTGTAAACAACAGTGTTTTTATACATATCGAAGTGAAGCTACTTTGCTACCGTCCGCTAATCAGATGATTGGCGGTTAGATCCCCTGCTCCTCCAGTCTGCATGTTGAAGTGTCCTTGGGCTAGATACTGAACCTGGAAGACCTCGCCATCGGTGTGTGAATGCGTATGAATGGTTAGCTCCTAAAACTGATGAGCAGTTAGCACCTGGCATGGCAGCTAATGCCATCAGTGAATGAATGTGTACAGATGTGTCTGAAAGTACAGACCATTTACTGTAAGACAGAATAATTATGCTTTAATCTAACTTGAACTGTTCTCATTTAATTTCATTATACTTTTGGAAAT
Source organism: Argyrosomus regius (assembly GCA_946959425.1). Classification (NCBI taxonomy): domain Eukaryota; kingdom Metazoa; phylum Chordata; class Actinopteri; family Sciaenidae; genus Argyrosomus; species Argyrosomus regius. The sequence continues at coordinate 6,016,382 of OX336899.1, read as the reverse complement.
TACAGCAGTGTGATTGACGTCCTTCAGGTGACATAACACAGCTTTCACTGGCCATTTTAGAGGGTTTTTGTCAACAATGGCTGTATGGCAGCAGCTTACTGCGTTTCTATGGTAAATCTGGCGGTAAAACTTACTGATAATACATGTTATTTGTTTTCTGCCTGTGAACTGATCTGTATCTGACCAGCAAACTTTGAGTATCTTGCTTACACCCCCCCTCTGCACTGTTTCTCGCAGAAGATCTTGTTAGTGGGTAGTGGCCATGGTAACATTTTATCATATGTCAATCAGCAGCTTCGCAGCACACACGTCACAGCTCTTTCTTTGTAATAACTAATTTCAGCTATATTGATACCGCATCGTGTTTCCAAAATGATGCCCCCTTTATATCTAGGTATTTATTTATATCTGCAGCTGTGATAGCAGAAACAAATGTCAAGTGTTATATAGGACCTATAGTGGAATTAACCCCTACCCTGTGGCACTCTCTGTGCTGTTGAGTTACCTTCAGGTGCCTATACAGTGCATAAAGCAGACTGTTCGATACTAACCAGTATTACGACGCTGGGATAGCTACAAAGATCTACACCATTGCAGGCCTCAGCACCGAACGTAAACACTGGTTTAGCTGGTAACCAGTTTAAGACATATTTTGAACAATGGAACCTCCTTATTTGGTACACTAACAGTGATGTCATTCACACCACCTAAAATTGATATTCCACAGAAAATATATCGCCTGAAAGACTCACCCTCTCTAGACACAAAATTCGGTTGTTCACACGTCAGAGTTACCGCAAAAATGTAGTCTCATCCTTCGTGATGGAGTCATATGGCTTGACAGATATGAGCCACAAAGCCTCCTTAGTTTGACACCTGCTGCAATTTTGCACAACTTTAATGTCATAAACTGTTAAATACGAAAATAAAATTGAAAGTCATCTATGATTAAATCACCAATTTTCTTCCACATTATTTCGTCCAGGACGGTTTGGATTTCAGCCTCGATTTAGGACAGAAAAAGTGTCTTTCTGTGAAATATGGTGGCAGACATGCTCGCGGCCGGGGAGCTGCTAATTAGATTTTGGTGTTAATCTAGATCTGGGACTTCTGCCATCAGGTGATCATCATTTGTTATCCACAGGAAACAAACGGAAAAAGAAAAAAAAAAGATGCAGACTTAATTCCGAATGTGTGTTTGCAGGAAAAGAAGTCCAACTGCAAACTGAGGTGACACTGTAGGACTGAGTGTTAGTTTTGTTTTCTCGACAACGGATAGCTGGTGTTGCTACTGTGGTTTAACAGTTTTCTTCATATATTACTGTTACATTATCTACATGACCTGTTTTTTTTTGTTTGTTTACTGTGGCAGCAAATGTAGGTGGATGTTCTTCTTTCAGGGGGGGTTTGTCTGCAACGATGAAAAGACCAGGAAAGACCAGACATCTTCAAATACATTCACAGTTTTTAATCTGCAATTATCTTAGCATCTTAACTGAACTTTTTATCTAACTTGCTTTGATTGACGGCAACCTGACTGGTATTGATCTTGAGTCAATCCTTGACTAACTCTCCCACGCATACCCTTGTCTGTAAATACATCCGGGATATCAAGACTCATCTCATTACTCATCTCACTTGTCAACTACTGCGAGTTGCTCTGTGATGTTGCCATAGACACTGTGTAACATGAATTGCTGTGAAAATCATTTCGTTTCAGGTAATAAGCCTGATCCAGTTTTTGATCTTTAGATGTAAAACCTAAATTCTAATTTGATGTAACTATTAAAAACATGCTTCATCAGTTTGTTTTTCTATTTTCCCCAGTGACCTTGATCCCAGGCAATACATTCAATACGCATACACGGTTATTATAAATTATCTTTAATGGTTGCCCTGGTTACCTAAGGGTTTAAAGGGATAGTCCGGGTATTTTGAAGTGGGGTTGTATAAGGTATTTATCTATATTCAGTGTGTTACCTGCAGTAGCGACCCCAGTTTGGAGAAGCAGACAGAGATCTCGGCACAGAAGCAGAGCCATGCACTGCTGTGAACAGGTTAATCAGAAAAACGTAAGAAAAACCCAGATAAGAAATTAAGAATTAAGAATATTTTCAGTGCTTTACCTTGCTGTCAGACAGCCTTTTTCTTTGGCACTCACTGTAGAACTTCCTACTGCTCTGCAGAGTGTATCACACCACAGATCAGCTGTCTGGGAAAGTTATATGATTAAACTGAAATGAAACTTTCTAAAAAATTTGTTGGTGTGTACTTGTGTTTTTCTCTATGTGTCAACTGTACCGCTGATCCTGCTGCTAATACTGTACACACCAACATTAGGCCTGTGCGTAGAAATACAGAAGTTTTTATTTTAAGACATTTCCCATTAGCTGCAATCTCAACTCTAGAGCAGGTCTAGACTGTACTCCTTAATATTATTTATTTAAAATATATTACCATGAGCAAGCACTTTGCGATGGTGAGCAGATATATGCATGATACATGATTAAAAAAACCCTTTATGCAGAATTTTAAGGTCTTAAAAGGGAAAAGGGAAGTGACACAGTGCGCTGTCGATACCAACAATGACATATCAGTTGTAGTTTTCTCGTCAGACATTGGCAAATAGTGCCACATATGTATATATATATATATATATATATATATATATATATATATATATATAACACACTAAATAGCGTCACAAGTCTTTGTCACTGACGGAAGTCATCTCAATGAATAACTGCATGATGTGTCTGTGACTTGTTACCCCCCACGTTAACCCACTTTCTATATATTTGACCCACATAAAGATCACAGATACACCACAACGTACGCAAACACTAAACATTTGATGTTGTAATATTGGCTAAAATGCAAATTATGAATTTCCCCATTGTGGGACAATAAAGGTCTATCTTATCTTATATTATCTTAAATGCCGGACTTGGTGTGTTTTGTGGTATGCAGGTGTATGACAGAATGTGTGTTAAGTGTGTGTGAGAGCATGTGTCATGATGTGTCTCTTCATATATCTTTGAAGTAACCATACTGTAGGTTGAGTTGCAAAGGGGTTTCTACACAGGTGTTTATGTGTAGTGCTACTGGGATAGAAGATTAGATTTAGATTAGAAGATAACACAGTCATACAGATTTGTGTGTGTGGGTGTGTGTTTTAGTGTGTACTCCATGGTTCGTTCTCTCTTCCTCGTATCCACTCACTCAGAAGTGACATCAATGGAGTTTCCCCTAGGAGGACTCTTAAAAAGAGCTGCTCACTGAATGTCAGTCATACAGACAGACATACCTGAGCAAGAAAGCTCTCAATAAGACAGCTAAGAGCTCATTTGAAGTGATCGAAGAAGAAACTCACTCAATACAATGGAAGGTGAATGCAAGGTACAGCTGGACGCCACTGTAGACACAGAAGCCGGGAAACAAACGACAAAGAAACTCAGCTCAAAGCTAACCACGGCTCTACTGACGTTCACACTCTGCCTCGCTGCTGCCCTTGCTGCTGCTGCCATCATTGGCTCCACCAGGCAAGCCAAGGTGGAAACACAAGAGGAAGACAATTCTGGTAAGGACTTTTACATCTCAAATGTTCAATATTGCATGATGATGCCTTTGTAGTATCTAATAATTAGCTGATCTTATTCTGATATCAAGTGCACCAGAAAGGTGCGCAGTGAAAAGTAGAGCTGTCGTGGTATACCCTATTTCATGAAACTCTGTCTTCTCTTCTTTACAGATGTTCATCGCACATTGAGGCAGATTGCAAACACAAGAGTGGCCATTCATTTACAAGGTAAGAACAAGCATTAAATTTATCATTGAAGAATATGTGGGGCTGTTTGATACATACAGGTTTTAGTTCGTCTTGAGAAAGTTTGGGTTCTTCAGAACATTTTATAGCTTGTTGAGGGTATCAGTTGGTTCTTGCAGAAATATGAGGGATTGTTTAGGAAGTTTTAGTGCCAATTAAGACAATTCTAGTCCCTTAGGTGGGTACCTGGATACTTGAAGCAGATAAGATGTAGAACAACAGCTCAAGAATCAAGAAATGAATCTTCACTGTCCTTCTTGAAAGAAATTGTGATCATCTCCATCTCATTGCCATCTCTTTTTGCTCTTCTACAGGAAAATACAACCCTAACCTGACCACATCAGTGGAATGGAAGAACCAGGTGGACCAGTCCTACTCTCAAGGCGGGCTGGAACTCGACAACAACGAAATTGTGATTCCTCAAGATGGCCTCTTTTTCATCTACAGCCAAGTGTCTTTCCGTGTTAACTGCAGCATCCCTGACGGTTCAGATCCCATGGTGCACCTGAGCCACACTGTGAAGCGGTTATCCAACACGTATGGCCCTACCTACGAGACCATCCTGCACTCTATCCGCACTGCCTGTCAAAAGACAGCCAGCAACAATCCGGATGAGGACGGGAATTGGTTCTCAACCATATACATGGGAGCTGTGTTCAACCTGAACACGGGGGACAAACTGAAGACGGTGATGGAGGAGAGCATGCTGAAAAACCTGGAGTATGATGCCGGGAAAACTTTCTTTGGCGTGTTTGCATTGTAAGGACAGATGACTGAGGGTGACAGGTGATGATATGCTCATGCTATGACATAGAGAAAAGCAATTGGGCTTCGCTGTGGCTGGCCTACAGCTTCACCTGAAACTCACTCACACTGTTGAATGTAAGATGCACAAACAAGTCAATGCCACTTTCAGTATAGACCAAACTTTGCTAAGTATAATAGCACGTAAACTGAGTTATGTTAACTGCAGCAGACATTAAAAGAGCTCATTGTTCAGTAATGTGAACCATAGATGGCTCTATAATGTTATGTACTATGTACTACAGCCTGAGTGTCAGTACCTTTTGTTGTACTGCAATGCTCCATCTCTACTGTATTTGATATTTGTATTTGTGCTATAACTTCTGTGTATTTATTTTGTCACTACAAGCTGACAGAAATGGATTTTGGAGAATGTATTTGTTCCACATATTATCATATTTGTTGAATTATTTATTGAATTGTTTATTTATTTATTTATTTATTTATATGTGTGTGTTAACGTGTTTTTTAATGAATGCCCTAAACTTATTTATGCTGGATTTTTATACATAATTTATAAAAACAATTTATTGAACCTGACCAGAATTTTGTATTTTTGACGCCTGTGGTCCTGTAAAAATGTTGAATAAAAAAAAATAATTTTTGGAAAGAAAATGTCTGCGAGAGCCGTGTTCCTGTGTTCATCGAATTATGATGCAACTAAATAATGTGAACGACAGCAAAACTTCAACAGCCGTCTGTAAATACATGTGGGATATCAAGACTGATTCTTACTCATCTCACTTGTCAACTATTGCGAGTTGCTCTGTGATGTTGCCATAGACACTGTGTAACATGAATTGCTGTGAAAATCATTTCGTTTCCGGTAATAAGCCTGATCCAGTTTTTGGTCTTTAGATGTAAAACTTAAATTCTAATTTGATGTAACTGTTAAAAACATGCTTCATCAGTTTGTATTTCTATTTTCCCCAGTGACCTTGATCCCAGGCAATACATTCAATACGCATACACGGTTATTATAAATTATCTTTAATGGTTGCCCTGGTTACCTAAGGGTTTAAAGGGATAGTCCGGGTATTTTGAAGTGGGGTTGTATAAGGTATTTATCTATATTCAGTGTGTTACCTGCAGTAGCGACCCCAGTTTGGAGAAGCAGACAGAGATCTCGGCACAGAAGCAGAGCCATGCACTGCTGTGAACAGGTTAATCAGAAAAACGTAAGAAAAACCCAGATAAGAAATTAAGAATTAAGAATATTTTCAGTGCTTTACCTTGCTGTCAGACAGCCTTTTTCTTTGGCACTCACTGTAGAACTTCCTACTGCTCTGCAGAGTGTATCACACCACAGATCAGCTGTCTGGGAAAGTTATATGATTAAACTGAAATGAAACTTTCTAAAACATTTGTTGGTGTGTACTTGTGTTTTTCTCTATGTGTCAACTGTACCGCTGATCCTGCTGCTAATACTGTACACACCAACATTAGGCCTGTGCGTAGAAATACAGAAGTTCTTATTTTAAGACATTTCCCATTAGTTGCAATCTCGAGTCTAGAGCAGATCTAGACTGTACTCCTTAATATTATTTATTTAAAATATATTACCATGAGCAAGCACTTTGCGGTGGTGGCAAGGAAAAAGGCAGAAACCATGAGCAGATATATAGATAGATAGCCGTTGTGGAACAACAGAAATTTAAACATGTGTATTATGTAAAGAGATCTAAAGCACCAGAACACCTACTCGATGTGAGAGAAGTTATTTTGTCAGCTATGAAAATGATTTAGGCTCAGTAATCAAATTGTTTTGGTCCCCTATCACATGTAGTTTGTGAGTTTTAATATGATATTCATATTGAGTTTTATGGACTGAATCATCACTTTTTCTTGTTCTATTACGCTGTACTGCTATTTTCCACAATCGCCTTGGTGCCGAACACAAAAATTACACATGATTAATAAAGCTGTTTATGCAGAATGTTAAGGTCTTACTTTACAATCTATTTTTACAGAAAAGGGAAGTGACACAGTGCGCTGTCGATACCAACAATGACATATCAGTTTTAGTTCATTTTCACATTAGACATTGGCAAATAGTGCCAAATATATATATATATATATATATATATATATATATATAATATATAATACACTAAATAGTGTTGCAAGTCTTTGTCACTGATGGAAGTCATCTCAATGAATAACTGCATAATGTGTCTGTGACTTGTTACCCCCCACTTTAACCCACTTTCCATATATTTGACCCACATAAAGATCACAGGTACACCACAACGTACGCAAACACTAAACATTTGATGTTGTAATATTGGCTAAAATGTTTGTTTCAAATGCCGGACTTGGTGTGTTTTGTGGTATGCAGGTGTATGACTAAATGTGTGTTAAGTGTGTGTGAGAGTATGTGTCATGATGTGTCTCTCCATATATGGTTGAAGTAACCATACTGTAGGTTGAGTTGCAAAAAGGGTTTCTACACAGGTGTTTGTGTGTAGTGCTACTGGGATAACACAGTCATACAGATTCGTGTGTGGGGGTGTGTGTGTGGGGGTGTGTGTGTGTATAGTCCATGGTTGGTTCTCTCTTCCTCGTCTCCACTCACAGTGACATCACCGGAGTTTCCCCCTAGGAGGAAACTGTTTTAAAAAGAGCTGCTCACTGAGTGTCAGTCATACAGACAGACAGACCAGAGTGAGAAAGGTCTCAATAAGACAGCTAAGAGCTCATTTGAAGTGATCGAAGAAGAAACTCACTCAATACAATGGAAGGTGAATGCAAGGTACAGCTGGACGCCACTGTGGACACAGAAGCCGGGAAACAAACGACAAAGAAACTCAGCTCAAAGCTAACCACGGCTCTACTGACGTTCACACTCTGCCTCGCTGCTGCTCTTGCTGCTGCTGCCATCATTGGCTCCACCAGGCAAGCCAAGGTGGAAACACAAGAGGAAGACAATTCTGGTAAGGACTTTTACATCTCAAATGTTCAATATTGTAATAGCTAATAATTAGCTGATCTTATTCTGATATTAAGTGCACCAGAAATGTGTGCAGTGAAAAGTAGAGCTGTCGTGGTATACCCTATTTCATGAAACTCTGTCTTCTCTTCTTTACAGATGTTCATCGCACATTGAGGCAGATTGCAAACACAAGAGCGGCCATTCATTTACAAGGTAAGAACAAGCATTAAATTTATCATTGCAGAATAAAAAAGAAAAGAAAAGAAAATCGATGGCAGACGTAGATGCAGACTAGTCAAGATCTCTGGTTCTGAAACCACGGGTCCACAAACAGTTCTACGGGCCATTTAGGTTTATTCTAGGTCTTCTTGAGGAGGTTTTAGTTCGTCTTGAGAAAGTTTGTAAAAGTTTGCAAATCCTGGATACTTGAAGCAGATAAGATGTAGAACAACAGCTCAAGAATCAAGAAATGAATCTTCACTGTTCTTGAAAGAAATTGTGATCATCTCCATCTCATCGCCGTCTCTTTTTGCTCTTCTACAGGAGAATACAACCCTAACCTGACCACATCAGTGGAATGGAAGAACCAGGTGGACCAGTCCTACTCTCAAGGCGGGCTGAAACTCGACAACAACGAAATTGTGATTCCTCGTGATGGCCTCTATTTCATCTACAGCCAAGCGTCTTTCCGTGTTAGCTGCAGCAGTAGCGATGACGATTCAGATCCCATGGTGCACCTGAGCCACACTGTGAAGCGTTCGTCCAACACGTATGGCCCTAAGAACACCTACGAGACCATCCTGCACTCTGTCCGCACTGCCTGTCAAAAGACAGCCAGCAACAATCCGGATGAGGACGGGAAGTGGTTCTCAACCATATACATGGGAGCTGTGTTCAGCCTGAACAAGGACGACAAACTGAAGACGGTGATGGAGGAGAGCATGCTGAAAAACCTGGAGGATGATCCCGGGAAAACTTTCTTTGGCGTGTTTGCATTGTAAGGACAGATGACTGAGGGTGACAGGTGATGATATGCTCATGCTATTACATAAAGAAAAGCAATTGGGCTTCGCTGTGGCTGGCCTACAGCTTCACCCGAAACTCACTCACACTGTTGAATGTAAGATGCAGACCAAACTTTGCTAAGTATAATAGCACGTAAACTGAGTTATGTTAACTGCAGCAGACATAAAAGAGCTCATTGTTCAGTAATGTGAACCATAGATGGCTCTATAATGTTATGTACTATGTACTACAGCCTACCTTTGTACTCAGTACCTTTTGCTGTACTGCAATGCTCCATCTCTACTGTATTTGATATTTGTATTTGTGCTATAACTTCTGTGTATTTATTTTGTCACTACAAGCTGACAGAAATGAATTTAGGAGAATGTATTTGTTCCACATATTATCATATTTATTGAATTATTTATTGAATTGTTTATTTATTTATTTATTTATTTATATGTGTGTGTTAACGTGTTTTTTAATGAATGCCCTAAACTTATTTATACATAATTTATAAAAATAATTTATTGAACCTGATCAGAATTTTGTATTGTTGACATTTGCAAATCATATTATGGTGCCTGTGGTGCTGTCAAAATGTTTGAATAAAAAAAAATCATTTTGGAAAGAAAATGTCTGCGAGAGCCGTGTTCCTGTGTTCATCGAATTATGATGCAACTAAATAATGTGAACGACAACAAAACTTCAACAGGGTCAACAAGTTGATTATTGCTTGACAGTTGGCAGAAAGCATCAGCTGGCACTGCCGGAGGAGGAAGTCGCAGCGCTGTGGTTAACTTGTGTTGATTCGTCAGCCACGAGGCACAACAACCAGTGTTTTATGGCCTCACGCTGTGCAGCACTGTGGTGGAAGCTGTGACATGCTTTCTTAAAACGAACTGTGCATCAGTTTGATGTGACACTTAACCCAAATTAACCCCAGTGGTTTCGAGATATTTATCCGTGTGAATGTTTCAGTGCAATGAAAGTGAGTGATGCTAGTCCAAACTTCATTAGTAACCAAAACTATCTGCATGGTTAGACACCACTACATTTTCTGAGGTCCACTCATAACATAAACATAAAATGAAGCCAGTTTTATGTTTTTGTTTTTTGTAAATTGCTCTTTTGGAGCTGCTGTCAACATTTACAGCAATGTCCCAGCTTCACTGTAATAAAAATGTATAAAAACATCCATAATAACTACAAAAAAACCCCAAAACAAACTCCCCATCTCTACTGCTGTGCGTCACAATATATTCTGCACACTTGCCAAAACACTGCATGGCTAAATGCACTTCTGTTTGCCGCTAGCAAATTTCTGAATCCTAGACATCCACGCAACGGAGCAAGCAACACACTTTCATGTCCACACTGGGTTAATGTTTAAAACCACTGATGTGTGAAGAAATTCAACAACAATTTGAAGCTTGCAACTCCTCCTGTCTCAGGGGTTGTGTGGTATAAAACATCTCTGAACCGAAGAGGAAAACAACGTTACTAAAAAGTTATGTGATGGACTTCTTCCCCCTCTCAGGACTATCAGGAGTATGCGAATTTCTTGCCTTTCCTGTGAGCTGGGAAATGATGTAAGCCACAGAGGAGCATCCTGAGGGTGAAGAGAGCTGCAGCTTGAATATGAGAGATGACTGCTTGAGGGAAGAACAACACAAACCCGATCCCTGGAGGACTATGCATAAAGAGAGAGGCAAAGTTCAGCTGCTGTAGCTAGAACAAGGAGCTGGTGGAGATGGAGCTTGCAGGATGCATTGACTGCTGAACCTGGACTGTAGCTGCTCAGTCTGCACACAATAATTGTTTCCATGATGGGCTTGAGACAGGGAGAGATCTCCTGCAGGCCACAGGTGATGCTTGACGCTTGTCCTAGTGGATGATGTTGCTTGAGCAGTCAGGAACAAGGATCAGGGTCGAGTGTGGGTGCATACAGACCATATTGTACTGCATTATCTCAGTAAAACAAGGTATGGACTATATGCTTTAGCACTATGGATGATCTGCCAGAGCACAATGGGAAAAAGCATGCATATATTGTGGCTTCCGAGGTCAGGAGGTGAGGAAAAGAGGAAGCACCCTGAGCACAACTGGACATGGAAATAGTGAGGTGTCTCGGCCTATCACAGTTTGTGTTGGTTACTGCTCTCACACTTGTTCCTCTTACCCATCCCACATCTGCTCTACCAAAGCCCTTTGCCCAAATTTGGATTTCCTGACTGTAGTAGGTAAAAATAGTGTTGAGTAATGAAACCAAATTTAACATTTCCCTTTTGAGACCAATGAAAGAGAAGAGCATGATTCTGAAGAAGAATGGGAATGTACTGTTGTTTTCTGATGAAGCCCTATTTTATATGTATGTTGATGGGTTGCTAAAATATCAAAGGCAGCCTCAATAATGACAGTTTCTACCTCCACAGAAATTACAGTCAGAAAGTGATTTCACACATGATGGCCCTGATAGCTGCTTTGTTACAACTAATATTTATTTACCCATGAAATGACAGTGGAGAGGTTCGGCACTATTTTTTGTCTCTTGTGATCTCATCATTAATGATGATGGATAATTATAGCCTTGGTATTACATAAATCACCATGATTTGCCATTGCATGCTGTGAACTATTAATGCGTGGTCCTTACTATGTATGAGAAAGTTTCCAGTGGAGTAACAGTTCCTCAATAGCTTCACAGAGTGGAAGGGAGGAGGGGAACTCCCTTGTAATCTGGTAATCCCCCTCCTTCCTCTTCTAGCAACCTACAGAGCAACACCACACACCAGTAGTGGAAAGTATTTATCTTAAAGTGGGATTAAACTGGGCTTTCATCTATTTTTCGTGCCAATTTTACATGTGCGCAAGAAGAGGAAATTGGTATTTTGTTTATGTGTGATATCAGGCATACACATACGTTTACATACGGCAAAGACTACATTAAAACTAAAGATGCTAAAACTAAAACAGAGAAAGGAAAATAAAAATAACAAGAAGAACAACCAAAAACAATTAAATAAGTAAGACGATGTTAATACCGGATATAAATGTAGGCATGCATGTATTGTGAGACAATGCCCCTGGGCACCTACCACTCCTACATATGAGCAGAGACTTTCTGCATCTCTCACTGGTCCTTCAGCACGTGTTTGTGGTTGTTTTGCATCTTTTTGTAGTTTTCTTGTATTCTTTAGGAAGTGTGAGGCAGGGGTGTCCCTGCTTTGGCTGAACCAAGACATGACTACGATTTAGTTATATGAGAAGATACATGCAACTACCATGGGTGTCTGTTAAATATCAGACTACTGTAACTGTCCTAGAAGCAGGTTTTATTGGGTTGTTTATATTATGCTCATAAAAACATTAAAACAGACTTCAATGTAATTATTAAGTGTGTGTTAAAAAGGTAACATCGAGTAGAAAATGGACTACCATAAAATGATTTTTGGTTAAATTTGGAGCCCTTTTTGTAAGGTTTGTTTAATGCAGAGTAGTTGGTCACTTGGTTGTGGGTAGGAGAGCGAAAGTGGTTGCAGAAAAAAGACCCGCAGCCCTGGTGTGACTTTGATTCTGCATGTGGTCCAAGGGGCGCACACAGTAGTTGTATTTCAGTTGCTTATATTGTAAATGATGTAAATGTTGATGTGTTTTAATATGGATAATGTTTCAGTAATGATAACTTTTCTGTTATGCTAACATTTTTATAGTTTTCACAGTGTCTCATGGCCAGAGAGAGAGAGGGAGAAAATAAAACGCCAAAAGACATCTGTATGATGCATAACTATTATTTTATTGGAGGAAACAGCTAGTCTGGCTCTGTCCTGAAGCTCACTGCTGAATAAAGACACCATCACATCCAATATTTCTCTGCAACCACTTCACTGAAATGTCAAAAAAAAAGCGCAGGTGTTCAGTCTGGCTGTGCATGAAGGTGTGGACATCCAACGTCTCACAGTCGGCCGCAGCTAAAAGTATCAACATAAAAACTGGGCAGAAGTCTGAGCAGCAAAGCATAGACGGGGTTTACAATAATTGGAAAGCCTAGTTTTATTTAGTAGCTTACTTGACAACATGGTTTTGTATGTGTAAATTATAAGCGGCTGAGAGCGGGGATCCTGTGAATCAGGAAATGCCAGCAGTGTCAGTGCTGATGGTATGAGTGATATGAGCTAGTCTTGCCTGTTATCTGTAAAGATAACAGATTAGAGTGTAGGAAAGTCACTATGATATTATATTGACACTGCAGCTGCTATAATTGTGGATAAAATCACAAGATATAAATACAATGATAGAGAAAAAATCATAGGAATATTAGATAAATATAGGCTACAGGCTACTGCTCACGTCTTTATGCAACCCTGCTGAATTATACAACACATCTCCTGCTGCTTTCATGACACAGATAACCATATATTAGGCTATCAACAACCTTCACATTCAGGCTGCACACTGAATTTAAATTGTTTCAATAAAAGGCTTAATAAAATGAAATACTAAGCTGTGTAGTGGACACATTTCCCTGTTCTCAGCTGAGGGAGGTGTGATGAGGGTTCAAGATATCAGCAGCTGTGATGGCTGCTAGAGGGACAACCCACACAGCTCATTATTTTTAATTAGCTCCACCTTTTCTGTCTTGTTAAAGTCGGCTTTGAACGTTCCACTGTACCTCACCGTTAGGAAGGTAGAAGACTCAAAAAGTGCAGCGGCTTGCACTATATTGCAGTGAGGCTGGATGAAATCACTATATAACATCCATCCATTTTCTGTAACTGCTTATCCTCATCAGGGTCGCAGGGGGCTGGAGCCTATCCCAGCTGATTTAGGGCGAGAGGTGGAGTACATCCTGCACACGTCGCCAGCTCATCCCAGGGCACATAGAGACAAACAACCATTCACACTCACATACACACCTACGGGCAATTTAGAGTCACCAATTAAGCTGTTAAGTGCATGTCTTTGGACTGTGGGAGGACCTGGAAAGAACCCACGCAGAACAGACAGAAAGACGCCAGCTGAACCAGGAAACTTCTTGCTGTGAGGCGACAGTGCCAACCACTGCGCCACCGTGGCGCCATCAGTACATAAGAATGTTTGTCTATCAATATATTGTGATGCAGCAAATGTATATAAAATCTGTGGTTCTGTTCACAAAAAAGGTTCTTCAATCAATCAGGGTTAACTGAAAGCTTAAGATGACTGTCACAGCAGTCTACTTGATGCACTGCAAACAATGCAGAAGCTTCCCAACCGCAACCTGAACAACCCCAGTGTGGTTGAAACTGATCTAGTCTCTCCTTTATAGTGTGGAGTGCTCCATATGTAACAGAGGTTTTTGAAATGCCCCTGATGTAACCCTCCATTGGCTCTAGTTTCTGTTCCTGCAATGTGACAAACCCTTTTTGTGCTAACATCAGCATGTGGATCGTCGAGGTTATTGCAGTTTATATGAGGGGAACATGGATGTCAACCGATAGCGGAGACACGGCACCGGAAACAAAAGTGTAAACTGTATATACTGGTGTTACTAAGTGAACTATATTTGCCATGAGTGTTCAGGTATCAGTTGTTTCATAATCATGTAATGCTTCCAGTAGCTAAGCTGCAAGGTGGCAAAAACAAATAACTGTAGTTATAAAACTGAATTTGAATAAAGACACTTTTTCTGAGTCATGATATTTTCAACAAATATGCTTTAGCTTAACTACTTCCAGTAAAAAGTGGCCTGTAGCTTCATGAGCTATCATGATGTCTGTATAAAATCTCTTCAATCCATCGAGTAGATTAGATATTTTAGAGGAAAAGTGAGCAATTTGACCTGCTGGTGGCGCTAAATTAAAAGTCAGAGGACCACCAAAGTCAGCAGGGTTCATCCTCTGAGGGACAAGAGTTGTTGAGGTATTTCAGTCAAAAGTCATCCACACTGACGATAGTTTGAGAAAAACATTGACTTTTATTTTCCTTCTTGCATGTCAAATAATCTCCGATATCAGATATTACAGCATATAGAAATATATTTTGAATACTGTACCACATGAAATACAGCTTGTATATGCAAAGGTTCAGTGTCGTCATTATTTACATCGTCATTATTTACAGTCAGTGTGCATAATCTCATGTATATCAACATCACTTACATCGTCACTGGCTTTACAGACTCGACAGTTAAAATACATCATTACAGACAAACATACAGAAAATATTTACACATGGTCACTTTGAAAGAATGTAGCAGGAGCACTGCACAATGTTCTCGTGGTTTATACATCTGCGCCTCGTACTGTAGTTTTTAGTCAAGTCAGAAGTGTTTACGATAACTTAAATCACCCACGCTACTGAAACACGCTGTGCTACCACGCAGACAGTACATGAGACTAAACTGGAAGTCAAGACCGACTCTATACCTCAGGAAAAGAGGTCACACAATATATTTGATATGAAAGTTCATGACATGAGCATGTACTGCATTTAAAGAAACAAACATGACCTTTAAATGAGAATAATGAACTGTGACAAGGAGAGGCAGGTGCTGTGTTACTGTAGTGCAGAGGGACAAACTTTCAAATGACATAGCACTTCCGATAAATCCTGTGCTGCCAACACTGAAAATGAAAATTCAATCTTGACCTTAAAAACAGAAGATGGGCCAAAATTATAACTAAAGGTCTCCATGACAACTTCAGCAAACCCTGTTCTCTGAAGAAGAAGATGACAAGTGGTTAAAAGAGCCAGAAACAGCCAATGATTTGAATTTCATGTTTGTTCGTTTCTAATTGTTTTTCAAATGTCACACAAAAGTTTGTGAAATTAGCAATTAGATTACTATCTACAGGGGTAATGGGGCAACCGAATGGCACAGGATGCACGCCAAGGTGACTTGATGGAACAGAAAATCTCTAACTGGGTCAAATCACAACAATTACGTGACTGAGACCTGTAAGTGGCTGTGAATTATGACTCCGTCAGAAACAATGACGAAGTGAGGTGAAGCTGTTAAAGAAACATAATGTATGAGTCAATAAGGTGGGCATCTTTGACAAGAATTGCTGTTGTCGGCTTCCTGTTTGACTGACAGTCACTTGAATTTCTTTAAACCATGACCATGATTGTTATGAAACCCTAAGCAGAGGTGGCAGATCAAAAAATATGAATCTCTACGATATATAGAGATAATTACTGTATGTATGTACAGAAAAATGCATAAATAGTATCAAAATGGGGTTTGATTTCTTACAAATCTTAAGGATTATAACTTTAAATGCTGGTTTTCTGGTTTCCAAGGCTTCAGTACAGAGCTGAAAAACTGTGAGTAAAGGTCGCTTTATTTTTGGCCCATTTTTTAATATTTTTTCTATTCTGCAACAGCTTAAAGTGGAGTTTTTGACAAATATTTAACCAGAGTGTGATTCAACAAAGGCGTCAAGAGTTTTGAAACATCATAAACTCTCATTTCACTTAAGTCAGTGAGACTTTTTTTTTTCCCCTTTTTTCACTTATTCAGACACTCTCAAAGAAACCAAAAGTCCCATGTTGTTATCTCTGTCAGTATATAGGTTATTATTAGGTATAGAGAAGTCAAGCACATGTTGCGATTTCATTTTCTACCATGAAAACCTTTCCACAGAAACTGTATCAGGAACTTCCTGTTTGGCAACAAAATCCCCACAAAAGTTGTGGTATTTGAAAGTGAGACCAAAAATGTGAGCATAATAGTGGGTTAGTGAAATCCTACAGGGGAAATCTAATGCAAGACTGTTAGTTTTGTTGTCAAGAAAAATCAGCAACTCTGTTTGTAGCTGTGGAGGAAATGTGTGAGCTGCTAAAAAAAAAAGAGGAAGTATGACATTTGGCGAGAGACAAAAAATATGTGACAAACTGTTTGTGGGTTGTGTGCAGTATTAGTCCATGCTGTGGTGCTGCTTATACTTGAATTTCTTGGATTTGAATTATATCTTAATTTATATTTCAGAGCATGAAAGACTGGTCATTGGCAATCTTACTTTCAAGCTGGCCAGCATGATCCGTGGAGTACCACAAGGCTCAATACAAGGCCCCCTTCGAATTAATCTAAACATGCTCCCATTTTTGATTAACACCACCACTGATTTCTATATTTAGTGGATTCTGATGATGGAGTCATCATGGAGGATTGAGCAAATGAATGACTGGATAGCTGAGCAAAACAGTTGTGACTTCAGAAAAGTCAGAAAAGTTTTGATGGTTTTGAAACTGCAGGTTGGTTTAGTGCTTTGTTTTATCTCAGTCCCTAAAAATACTGTCATATACAGGAATAACTCAAATAGAAGAAGTGGATTTGAACTGCACTGTATACAAAAAAAAAACATACTGACTTATTCAAATTTCAAAACTATACATACAAATATAAAATATATAGTAAATTGCATATGGACCTCATTATGAATGTCAAATTCAGATTTACCAAATTCACGTTCCACCCCTGCTGTTGCTGCATATATCAACTAATACTGCTCTGTGCCGCAATCATTTCTTTGTTCCCTCAACCAGAAACAAATCTCTCAAACATGCACCATGACACACATATTCATTTAGACATGAAAATAGCTCCCGGAGAACAAATTACATAGCAACAATTCTGACTGCATTAAGATTAGGTTGGACATCTAAGACTTGTCGGTTGACAGCTGGTCCATTGTATTTAATTTCTGGAAGTTATCTGTCTTCTCCACAGGAAAATGAAACAGCCAGCTGCAGCCAAGATATCTGGATCGATGCTTTTAGCCTCATGTAACACTCCTTCAGCACTTGAGTGTGTTGATACAGTAGATACCTGACAGATGACAGCAGTGTCCTTTTTAACCCTGAATCAACAGGACTGAATTCATCCACAGTGAAGGGTTTCACACTAACACACGTAACTATGTACAATGACTCAGCAGTCTCTTTGAACAGAGACAATGTAAAAACCGCAATCAAACATTTAACAAGAGGAGTTAAAATGACAAAGCTTATTATGCGATGGATACAACCAGTAACTTTGTCATGAAACTGGCATCACTTATCATGAAGTCTGTCCTTTTGTCCAGCCTCTTAATACAGTACATAGCACTATCTAAACACATTAGGATTGTAAGGTACAGATATGATAAAGGTTTTGCCATAACACCATGGTCTCAAAACGACCCTTTACTAAGCTCCACCCCCAATTAACTACTGTTGTTACGCCTTTCCATGCTAGCGTTGCAGAATTCAATGATAACATTAGCAGATTTACCATCGAAATTCTTAAACATGGGTCTTGCAGCTGTCATTTGTAGTCAGCAACTGTTGATTTTGTTGGTAAAGTGAATGAAAAAACTGTCGCTAGCAGATTTTAATCAGCTGGATTTTGCTATTTAACACTAGTGTTGGCTGAAGACTTTGTTGTTGTTACTTTTGAAAAGCCACTCTTAAATATGCATAGATGTGTGAGTAGAATAAAGGGACTATAACTTTCATTTTGTTGCACAACCCTGTGTTGTAGAAGGATGAATAAATAAACCTCGTGCCTTGTAAAGCCACGTAAACACACTGTATATTTTGTTTCTTAGACTTGTGTTTTTGGTTTTGGAAGGGGGTAAAAAAAGACACCACCCTCCAAATGCTTTGGTATCTGCTATACTGTACGTTGCGAAGGTAAGTATGTTTGGCTAACTAGCTTACTACATACAGCAGTAACCTAGTGGTACATCCAAAGCAAAGAGTCTATTATTTTTCATTATTTTGAGGGTTTACAGGTAACGTTAAAAAGTCAGCTCATGATTGGAACATCCGCATTGTGGGATCAGGTCGGGGATGCAACTATATCAGAGCTTTCTCATGATTTTTATTGGATTTGAGGAGGCTTACATTTATATTTTCTTTTATTATGCTGCACTATAATCATAGGGTTGACTAGATACTCTGCAGGACAAGAATAACCGTTTCTTTATTTCCATGTCCTCTACATGGATCATCAACTGGTGGAGATGCAGAGTTTTTCCCTGTGATATGTAACTTAAGTGTCAATCACGGATGTGTAAAGAGAACCGGATACAGTGTTGGAGGCACGGCTTGATTCATATGGAAACTGCTCAGTGGACAGTGACTTCCGTCATAGAACTACCCGAAATTTCTGAATGTACTTCCGCACTGTAAGCCCAATAGAGCGAGTGTGGTATGAGCACATGAGAAACTTCCGCCAGAAGTAGACTGTAAAAATTATTAGACCTTGACTTCAAAGCGTGTTGCTCGTCCCGAGGCCTTGGTATGTACCCGTCACATGCATATTAATACCCTTTGACAAGGTTCCTCTTTTTAATATGAGTCAGCTAGAGACAGGATTTCACAAGGTTCCTGTTTTAATATGATTCAGCTAGAGGTCAACTTATTTAGAGTTAATTAGCAAATAAATAATCAAAACCAAAAATAAAATGTAGCTTTTTTCTTGTCTGAAGGCAAGGACTTTTTGTTTCAGACATGACCACAAATTTCAATGTTATCCTTGTAAACCACATTATGTGCAGCACTATCGGTTATCAACTGTAGCTAAGGGGGCCAGAGCTTAGCGATCGGTCACTTCCGAGCGATTTTTCTCAAACTCTAGATGGCACATGATAAATGACTGGTGGAAAAGTTCAATATTAACCTTTCCACTGGTTATCCTCTGGCCTCTGCTGATTGGTGGAATGAGTTTTGGAGTCAGGGCCTCCAACAGATACTGATTTATCATTCAAACTCATGTTTGTACTTCATCTTCTCCAACGTCATTACTGTCATCCCTCCAGTGTTCACCTTACTTATATAGCAGCTGTAGCCGGCTGGTGTGGCAGTTATTCCGGCTGATCTTGCTGTCCGGTTGGTAGAGGCTGGATGAGTTGGCGAAGGATGGAGAGATGGGATGGGGGTCGGAGGTTGGGGCGGGGTACCCCGGAGGAGGTGCCAGAGACCTGGGGTCACTGTGAGGGATGGCGAGGGGTGGAGAGCTGTGGTTCTGATTGGTGACAGTGGATGCTCTTCTCCTTGATCGCAGGGCCTGTCTCTCAGACAGCTGGTTTCTCAGCTCCGACACTCGTTCTTCTTTCTGAGGGAGCAAATGGTGACAATGACACAACAATCTTCTCTTGGGACAAGTCCTCTAAGACTGTTTGGTTGTGCTTATGTTTCAATTTATTTGATAGTTAGCAGGAGTTGTCTTGAAACACTTGAAAAATGGGGATTAGCAAAGTCCCAGGCTCATTTCAGACAGATTCCCTAAACATGCCTTATCGGATCCACTTACCCAAATTACAAAAAACAAAAGCTCAAAAGATCTGTGGACAGACACCAGCTATTACTCAGCAAGACACTCAAGAATAGATTATTTTTTTCATGCAGAAAGAAAACAGGGAACTGAAGGTTTATTTGAGGTTAATATTGCAGACTGAAAAATATAAGGGAGATTAAACGTGGGAATATTAAACAATAAGTCAGTAGTTGAGCAAATAAAAGGTGTTATTCAGTTGCTTGGAGGGAAATAATATCGGCAAAACAGACCCATGAAGATTAAGGGATGTATTAAAAGTGGTCATACAAGAAAAATTGATAGCAATTGCAAACAAGATTAAAAAGTAAAAAGTAAAACAGAGATACTTTTAACAGACCTAAAGGAAAACCTGACCAAAAGACATAAAAATAAATGAAAAAGATTAGAATAGAAATCAGTGATTTACTCCAACAGAAAATAAAAACAAAATTGCTATGAATTATTGCCCCAAAGCTGCTCAGCAGAAACTACAGTTCATAAACTGCATGATCCAAAAACAAATCCACTTAAATAAATAAGAAAAGGAAAACTAAAAACAACCTGAAAGTGACGGTTTCACATCTGAATAGCACTTGAAGTCCCCTCTCCTCACTACCTTAACCATCACAGACTCGAATCAATAGTATCTGACCTGACAGAAGACCAAATTGGCTTTGTCACAGGACGACAAACACAAGATAATATTAAAAGAATCACAGATAGAATAGAAATAATATACCAGCAGCTTTGATTATTATCTCTCAGAAACTTTCATATTAGAGAGAGGAACTACGCAGGGCTGCTGACTCAGTCATACATTGTTTGCTCTGTACATTATTTCACTGGCAGCAAAAACAGGAATAGAAATCCAAAAACAAAAGTAAGTCTCTATGCAGACGATATAATCATCTACTTAAAAGACCAAGTGAACTCCTTTGTGCATCTCAAATTTTGGAATAATTAAGTTTATATTTCTGTTACAAATGAAACATAATAAATGTTTATCTGTTTATTAACTCACTCTTGTGTGAGGTATTGGGATACGAAAACCACACAATCCTGTCTTGTTCTGAACTTGGAACTGGGCATCTGGGAGACCAATACTTGGTCCAGAAGGCCATCAAAAAGAAGTGTCTCCAGACTGAAGCACTTGATTCCGATCAATGATTCTTCCCTATAGGTTCAGTTAAATCTTTTATGGTATATTCTATCCTTTTCATTTCTCCTCTAATTTTTAAAAGACTTTTACCTGCCAACTATGATGGAAATGAAATGATGAATTAGGAATGCTGTTGAAAAGACAAAGAGTCTGGCTGACCTCCTGGATGATCTTCTGTAGCTCCTTGTTCTCCCTCTCCAGCTGTCTGGACTTCTCCTCGTCGTTGTTATTGGTGGACGAGCCGGTCTTCATGGTCTCCTGGGCATCTGACTGCCACTCACCCCGCGTTATCAGACGGCGCATCTACAAATCATAAAGCATTATTACACACGTGAAGACTTTTCATGTATGTTAACCAGTTATCTGTTGAAGGAGGTCATCGGGGTCAGTGTTTGAATGACTGAAAATTATTCTCCTTTTTTGGTCTGAGTCCTGTGATTTAATTTAAAAAAGGAAGTTCCACTACTGCCACACCATGTATTACTCAGGGTGTTCATCAGGGGTCAGATGTTGGACTTGTTGGGTTGTGACTAGTCATTACTTCCATTAGTCTGCAGATTATTTCTCCATTAATCACTTAATTTTTTGGTCTATTAATATCAGACATTAGTTTTTTAACAAAAGCATAATCATCCATCTCTAGTCTTGATATACATTATACTCAGATTGCTTAGATTGTGAGTGGGCCTCACTACAAACACCTTACAATCTGGATTGATTAATGACCAACAGAACCAAGTGTCCCACATGCTGAATAGTAATAAAATTATGGTAAAATAGTTGGCGTCCACTCTAGAAAATAAAAGCTGCTTTCCATGCCACTTCAGAAAGTAAACTGCTGAGTCATTCAGTGGGCGAGATGCTGCATCGCCCTAAAACCAGTTGACACCGTTTACCATAATATTTATCAGTATCTGTCCTGTCAGCATTATTTACATAACGCTCCTGAATAAACCTGAAATACACAATATATCTATACTTCATATTTCTATCAACTCTGTTGTCTGTTAGTCTGTCTTTGCACTTTGTGCCTGTCCACTCAGTGTTTGTAATTTTCCTGCAGAAACCTTTTTATAATTTTTTAATAAAACTGCTATATTATATACACAAAGAATCCGAACTACTATACATTTGTGCTGAGTAAGTCATTCCTATTGTGTGTTTGTGTGTGTGTGTGTGTGTGTGTGTGTGTGTGTTATGAATATTCTGCTGACAGTGTGCAGTTTAAACTGCTGCATTACCACCTGTTCTCTGTATTGCCACATTCAAGTGGCAAACAAATAACCTCTCCTGTGGAGAACCTCTGGGTGGGACACATCCACTGTAACATCATAACTCTGTTCCTAATTAACGTCTTCGAAGAAAATGATAGTCTTTTACCACCTGGGTCCAAACATTTTATTCACATTCATTTACCAATATGGGCTGCACCGACATCACAACACAGCCGACAGGACAAAAATATGAGAGATTTAAACAAACTCCTCATTTAACCGAGTTAATCTCATTTTTATCTTACATAATAAACAGATTAGCAATTAGTTTTTGGTTTTAATTAACTGTACAGTTGTTAAGGAGTTTGAACATATCAACTAAGGTAAATTAACTTATTTTGTGACAGTGTCACGGTGTACACGTTCATACATAAAGTGGTGTTTAAACAAATTAGGGGCACCCTCGGACACCTGACCATTGCTTGCTCACTTACCTGTCTCTCTCTTAAGCGATCGGACACACACCAAAGGAAACTTCATAGTGTCACTATTTTGCAGCGTAAATTGCGAGCCAGACACAGTCGTAAAAGCTGGATACATGAAATAAACAAAGCCAGAACACAACAGATGGAGTAGATGGATATCAATCTCATATTTGTGGTTAAGTACTGAGCTGGAGTCAGGATGTGGTTAGCTTAGCTTAGCATAGCAGATAGATAGCGTTCTTGTGGCTTGTCCATGGCGTCTGTATCACATGTTTAACTGTAAAATATAGGTGTAATGTTTGGGTGTTCACATACTGTTGGCCATATAGTCTGTGAGCAAAGTCTCTCTATGCAAGATACTTAACAATCAAACAGGTTTCCAGAGTATCTCAGTGTATTTATGAGATGACACACACCTGCACGGTGACAAAGCAGAGCAGACTGTTGAAGACTCGAGCAGGTATTGCTGCTGACACAGCAAGCCAGGGCCAATCTACAGCTCATTATGTAATAGATCATACCAGCCCAGATGACTTCGCTGATGAAAGGCAATTCATTACGTCTGACACTTAAATTGCTGCCGTAATCTGCAGGGAGGAGATGATGAGAGGACAGTCCTATGATTTTACCTTAGGGACGAACAGAACCACCAGAGTGATGTAGACCGAGAAGACGATGGCCAAAGAGGCGAAGGCGAAAGAGGCGTCCTGTTGAGAGGACAGGATCATGGTGACCGGAGCTGTGATCATACACAGGACCTGAGGATAAAAAGGGGGTAGAAAGGACATGTTATTTTATCACAGACAAAAGAGTCAGGTCACTGTGAGGTGGGAAGTCAAAAAGATACAGTGATTTCAGTTTGACCTCCAAGTAAAGTGGTTTAAATTAGATCTGAAACAATTAGTTGATTAATCAATACATCGATCAACAGAGAAATAATCACCAACTATACTGAGAATTAATTAATCGATTAAGTATGTTTTTTAAACCACTGGTTATTACATTTTTTGGTTTTCAAAGCCGTCTATGACAGTAAACTATCTCTGAAAACTTGTATTTTAGTTGAATTATAAACAATATTATTATGATAATTAAATAATCAATAGATTAAACTATAATTTTTTTACCTTTACTGGATAAAAAATAAAATTGGCTTCTAGCCAACTTGTTTGGTCATCTGATTGCTCACGTCTCTTGACCTGTTGGACGTTGTGCGACGGTTCCTGGACCTCAGCAATTACTTTAGTCAGTACACAGTTATCATAACTGATAGAGATAATCACCAAACGATTAAAATTAATTGTGATAAACAAGAATCATCCTTTGAAAACTGTTCAGGGAATTGTGAGTGGAGGTTAAAGCCTTCGACAGAATCCTTCATGAAAACCAAATACACGAACGACCTTGACATTCTTATAAAGACTAAACAGAATAACGCCGCCCTCTAGTGTTTGTTGTTGCTTATGCATATATTTTATTTTATTTTATTTTGTGTTATTAGCATACTACATCTTTATTTTTATTCTTCTTTCGTCTATATTTACTTGAATATGTTTGATCCAAATTTACAAAAACCTAAAAAATGTTTGTCACTTTACCAGGGTGCTGCTGCTCTAACTTACCAGCTACTGACAGAAAACTCAATATTATCAGCAAGACGTCAAAGTACAGAAGAGTGACGTGTAGACACATTTTTCATTCGTCATCTGTCTGCATTAACCCTCTGGGGTGCTATCAATGACTTCTACTTTCACTATATTTATTTATTTGTTTATACCTAAATTTGACGTGGATGAAAATGGATGGATTGATTGATTGATTGGTGAATTGATGTATTGATTGATTCATGGGCAATCGTGCAATCGTGGGTGATCGCTTGGACCTCAGAGGTTTAAGAACAGCATGATAATTTGTTGATTTTAACTCCTTCCTTAATGAGCTGCATGTTTTGATGCTTTTGTTTTTGTTTCATTGCTTCTTGCGACATAATTGTGGTGGGTACTGTTGCTTTGGCAACACAGGTTTAATTTCTGTCATACGAATACAGCTGAATTCGAATCAGAAAGAGAGAACAGGAGTCAGAGAGATGTGGCAGAAAGAGAAGATAAAGAACAAAACAGAGTGAGATGACGGAGGGAGGAGATGAATTGGAGGCAGTCTGAGATGGAATATGAGACGGTGGAGGAGTGAGGGACAGAGACTGAGCACGACATCAAATGAAACATGAGAGGTGGAGGATGGAAATCGATACACATTGATCAACAGTCAGTCATCTCTGTGCAAAAGCTGAAAAATCCCATTCGGACTGGCAAATGGAAGCAGCAGGCCGACACCAGCAGCAGCCATGTTTTCTCTGCTGTGTCATTACTTACACACAGCGACGCACAAACACAATCCTGCCCTCCGCTCATACACAACTCGTCCAATTCATTTCACCCACCTCACTGGAACAAATAGCATTTCTGTGCGCTTTGGGATTCTTGGGGGAGAGCTAACCACCGTCATTCATCTGAAGACAGCCAGTCTGCTGCCTTTACAGAAACAACTTTAAAGGAGGCTCCTGCTTTAATACAACATGGGCCTAATTGCATTTTCGGCCACTATTCCTATCCTGGTTCCAGACCTCTGAATCTCAATTTTGGTGAGTGATTCAAATAGACCTGCTGCTGTTGGAGAAACAAATTAACCAATCAAAGCTTTGTAGGCAGGATTAAGAACGGAAATGTAGCTGAGGAATTCATGAAACACGGCTCAGGAGCTGTACAGATTGTTGAAAGTGAACTTACTGAAATAACTATTTTTATTAAAGATATTTGTTGGGCTTTTAACCTTTATTTGACAGAGAAAGCTGAAGAAAGAAAGGAAAGGGAGGGAGGGAGAGAGAGAGAGAGAGAGGGGGAACGATGTGTAGCAAAGGGCCACGGGTCGAAATTGAACATTGAGCAGCTGCTGCAAAGACTGAGCCTCTGCACATGGGGCGCACGCTCCACCAGCTGAGCCACCAGCGTTAAATAACAACTGTTATATCAACATATTCTTTGATCGTTCCTTGCAAATACTACCACAGCTCCTGCGTCTACTGAAGACGACACTGATAGCTGGTAAGACAAAAAGCTAAATTCATTCCCAAACAAAAGTGGGCTAAAGTTTGTGGCAGTGCCGGGTTCAAACGAGGCATCTGACAGGCCACTCATTCATAAAAAGCTGGAGGAAGAGTGGAAACACACCAATAAACACATGCAGATTCCTTCGTGGTACCAATCTGCATTTCACCCACTCAGTTTAGGCTTAAATTGGGTTCAGTGCATAATGGATAATCCTCTGAGATGAATTAAAATGCTACGACGGGAATGAAAATCAGCCGTACTGGAGATGTTGCTGATTAAAAAGCAACTTTGTGTGTGTGAGTGTGTGTGTGAGAGAGAGCTTGGCTGGAAAGAGAGTTGCATTTCAAAGCAGCAACAGATGCCTCCCTTGTCTTTTAAACACTTTGCAAGTTTGTTTTGCAGTAAAGGGACTTCTTGTTCTCGAATACACATTATAAAGCCGAACAAATGATTGCTTTATCTGGCTGTGGGACTGAGCGGACAGGCCCAGCCAATCATCGAGACACAGAGCAGAGCAGCAATGTCTTTGAAGAACACTTGAGGGGGAAAATGTCAGAGTTATTCACACTGAGGAGATGAAAATCCCTCACAAACCTGGTCACAGTCACACTTTGTCTGCCTGCACTTTTAGACAAACGTCTAAACATTTAGAAGCAGCTCTACCGCATATTAAAAACCAACTGATAAATCAAACAGCCAATATTATGTGCTGGTTGTATAATCTGTCTGCCTTTATGTCGGCCAGTAAATACAAATTAGGAGAGAAAAGATATGTTTGCATTGATTTAGAAACTCCATTACATAGTCATAATTCTATAAAAATCTATAACAACACTTTGTATTGAAGGTACATACCGTATATTCACCATTCACTTATTGGCATGCATATCAGTAGCATATTCATTATTATAAAGCACTTATTAATTATTGTTTTGCATCTTTATTCTGCATATCCAACAACTTTCGTCATTAACTAAGTTTTCCGCTATTAACCTCCAACTTTTTGCTTGATTGATAGTAAGGAAGGAAGCTGTTGTACATGAATTATGATCTGCATATGCTTTGCTCCATACAGGCCTTATATTGAGGTAGTTCTCCCTTAATAACACTTAATAAATGTGGTCTATACTTCTGTAACAAAACACAAAACTACAAGTATTAATAGTGTCCAAGTAGCTATGAATGAAGTCTCTAACTCAATATGTTCCCCATCCTGAAGTGAGGTCGTGCTCATAACTAATTCACTAGTAGTTTGACACTGATTAACCCACACCGGGTCCTTATTCTGAAGTTAACCTCCTCTCCACGCAACTACTTAACAGATCCTATTCTTAAGTGAAGCGTTACACCTTAAAAAATGGAGGTCTGTTGAGATGTTTACTATCCAAAGCACTCACGATGATACTCCACGCACTACATTTCCATAAAGATTCCCATTACTCGTTACTTTGAAACAGCTTTGAGGCCAGCGGATGGATTTTCTTTTCTAAAATATGATTGAGAGACACACAATAATATATTAAGAAGCTGCAGCTAGGCGATATTTGACACTTATCCATCGACTTATTGGTTAATCAGCTTCTGGCCGTGCTGCAGAGTCTCATGCAGCATGTGGCGGTCATTTAGTACACGTGTCCTGGGCTGCAGATCTATTTACAAGTAGACAGTGGACAACTAAAATATCAGACTGTTCGTATACAGAAGATACTAGTGTCTAATATGGAAAACTGGCTGTCACTGAATGTGACTTTATTCCTGCTGATGAGGACACATAACAATCAGTTCAGGTCTCCGTGTTTCCTGACCATGCTGCAGAGCCTCACGCAGCATGTGGCGGTCATTTGGTACACGTGTCCTGGGCTGCAGAGCCGACCGGCTGGTTTCGCCCTCGTTTAAGTCCACAAATTGGGCTGCAGGTGAGACTCGCTACCAAGGACGTCAGCGTTTCCTCAGCAGAGCGTGAAACAAAGGAAGAGAGGTCAAAGAAAAAGTCGCTTCGCTGCTGAGAGAAGCTGCACTGGTGAAGGATTGGAAGCGAAAGACCAAGTCTGCAGCCTGCAGAGAGGCACGCCGCTGACAAACACATTAGTCTGGCTGTGAACAGCTACATCCACAACCACACACACACTCTAATCAGTCTTTTCATATGGTGATATACTGTATATATGGACAGGATGCATCGCTCATCTCTCTGCTTCAAACTGACTATGGATAAGTACCTCATACAAACACACTTCAAAATATCCAAACTACGCCTTTAAGGGAAGAATGAAGAACGCTTACTAATACCAGGACTAAATGCAAATCCATTTGCCGTGGATCACCTGTTATTACCCAGATAATGTATGCAGCTTCAGATCATATGTTATGTGGCAATGGAGCCTGAAAATCAAGCGACAGCTCCTCTGGCGGAAATTCAGCTGGACCGGCTCTATAATTAGTTGTGGGTGACAAATTGTGGGTTAAAATCCGGCTTAATGAGTTATGTAAAACGTCTGATCCAGTGTTTTTGAAGCTTAACCCATGGCAGCGTCTGATCACTGATTTTAATCATTCTTTTTTAAAAGAGTCTCTTGTGAGTCTTTGGAGCTATGTGGCACCTGTAAAAAGATTTTCTTAAATATATGCCAAGATACTTCAGTTTGACATTTGATTTTATGATATACTGTTACGGCTCAGTAATGTATTATTGCACTCGCCAGTAGGTGGCAGGATAAACTGCCTGTGGCATTCAGCAGAAAGCCACATTAAAGAAGCGTCTGTTGTTAACGGAAGCGCTCGGTCGGCGTGTGTGTGTGTGCCAGGTGCTGCAGCACCGATAGCTTGTATGTTTTGTCAGTCCAGACAGTGAAGTAATAAAACCGAACATATTCTACAGCACTAATGCCGTCGCAGTTTGAAGGGTGTAACAACTACAATGCTTAACCTCCAGCTTAAAGACTGTTTGCTAGACAAACTAAACAAACTAGCATCCATTCTCTTGTTGTTTCATGATTGATTTGAGGATTTTCACGATTACTTCTAATATTTTTCATGGCTAGAGTGACTGTGCCGACTTCAATCTTTACCCTATGCAACCTGAGGAACTCATGAAGAAACCTCTAGAACAATTTGAACAAGGATTTCAGATTAAAGGCTGATTTTCCATCCATCTTCCATAACCTCTTATCCTTATCAGGGTTGCGGGGGCCTGGAGACGATCCCAGCTGACGCTGGACAAGCCACCAGTTCGTCACAGGGCAAGGCTGATCTTATCACTATACTTTAAAACTATGTATTTTATGTCAGTCACTAATGTTATTTTGAATAAGTTCTTTATAAATACGCACTATCATCATCATATTACTGATGTGTGTGAGAATCAGCAGTGTGAATGAAGTGTTTTCAACAACCTCTCCTCCAGCTTTTGGTGGGATATTTTGACATAGAGAAACAGGTTAAGGTTGACAAGCTGAAAAAACATTCATGAGCTCAGTTTTCTAAGTTTCTTCCACACAAGGTTTCAAATCTGTAAATTGTGGAGTGAAATAATGAGGAAAGATGTCATACGTTTCGGTAAACACACACACACAGACACACACACACACACATAGAGAAGACAATTAACTGAACTCACGGCAACATTATAGATGGCCATGCCCACAGCGCGGTGGTCGTTGATCTTCTCCGTGGAGATGGACTTGGTCTCATAGGCAAGGAAGATGCCGAGCAGCAGCAGTAAGCCTTTATAACCGTACACCACACCTGAAGAGATAAGACGAGATGGCAGCTGTGAGGAATGATGGGACTGTTTGTACTGCTTCTCATTTCCCACAGTGAAGTTTTACTTTTTAGAGGAGCATACCTGTGATTTTACATTTTCCAATTTCTACGGTCTGTTACACTGATTTCCTGACTTCAAGGCAGACATCTGAGTCAGTTCTCGCTATTATACTGTGAAAATTAAAGATGACTCGAGACAAAATGTCCCCCCTTATTTTTTTGCGACAGCTGTTTTTATCATTTTGTAATGAACCTGCATTATCAGGAGCTAAATGGGCCATTCGT
Source organism: Argyrosomus regius (assembly GCA_946959425.1). Lineage (NCBI taxonomy): Eukaryota > Metazoa > Chordata > Actinopteri > Sciaenidae > Argyrosomus > Argyrosomus regius. Next base: position 5,986,519 of record OX336899.1, on the reverse strand, counting down.
TATGGAAATGAAGGCAGAGATTGGCAGAGAAACAGGAAATTTGTAATGAATTTGTGCTGATCTCACGTTCACCTGAACTGAAGTCTGTGCAGCTAATTAGGAAATGCTGAAGTTCACCCTTAACCTTGGAAGCTCAAGTTAACAAAATAATCTCACCTCAAGATCCATTTATTTGCCGTTTTAGAAAAGGTGACATGATAAAAAAAAAGCTCCAGAACAGCGACTCAGTTCTGCTGGACAAACGTGTGTTCGGCTAAAGCATGCAGAAGCACTCGTATGGAAACACAGAATTGAAATAGTGATGCAGTGAGTCGGTTGGTATTCCACTCACCCAGCCAGGTGTTCATCTTTTCTGAGCTGCAGTGCTCCAGTAAAGGCTGGATCAAAACATCCAGGTCTCCTTTGGGGGCTTCTCTGGTGAATTTCTGCTCCAATACAGTCCATAAAACATGAACACACAGGTGAGAAAAAGAGCAGCACACTACAGCTCTCATATAAGACAACAGCAAACATATAAGATAAAATCAAGTTAAATTTAACTGTAGGCACATAATTATTAAGGCATGTATCATTATTTACAGGCACATTTACTCATGTGAGTCTGTTTATGGAAGCATGTGGATGCAAATGTTAAAATTAAGCTGAATTTATTTTTCTTTAATTACTTTTTAAGTACTTTAGTATGCAAAAATGCTAAATATTTCCTGGGTCCAGAGTCTCTTTTTTTAAATTTATTTTTCCCATTTTGGTTGGCATGTGTGAGATTTTGATTAATTGGATGAAACTGACATTTAATTTCTCATGAAAATAAATGCAAATGAACTCTTTTTTATTGTTTTCATAATGATTTATTTTAGATTTCCCAAAAGAAACTTGACACCATCTGGCCAATATACTGTATCATACCATATCGTAACATAACTTGTTGTATCAAATTGTTTTAATTTTGGGAATGAAAATTAATTTTGAAATATAATTTTTTGTCAAATGAAAAATTAACTTTGATGAAATTTGAATATCGGCAGCCACAAGCTTCCTTAACTTTCATCTTTCTACTACTCCGCATCAACCCAGTTATTATTATTCAGACACATCAAATACAGTAGTGGATCTAAGGTTCACCTTATTTGATTTTTAGACACATTCATGTTGCGATCGTACCTCCACTGTGATATGTAAAGGATCCACAATCTGCCAGATCATCAGAGAGAGGACGTCGATGCCGAGCAGTACACCGACAGTAGCGTAAAGTTTCCACGGTTCCAGGTGCTGCTGGGAAACAGTGAGGGATCAGTAAAAAGGCACAAATCCTCTCTCTTTTTTGATTTTGTGAGGGAGGGATTTATGAAGCCATAAATAGAGTAGCCTGAGCTGAAAGAGAAAACAATGATCCATCACTAACTGAGGCCAATTCAATCTGCCCACAGAGCGCTGGGCCATGACAGGGAAAGAGACAAAGAGGCCATACTGATGCAGCACACAGTTCTCTGACTCAGTCAATAAATAAAGGTGTTCCTTTATGTATTCGGCTTTAAAGAAAGAAAGATTTTGTGGAAACAAGTCCAACACTATGAAGTGGTTATTGATTTTGTTGCATTATTCCACAATATGAAAGCTTTCTGGTGATTCAACTGGAGTGAATAAGAAAAGATGCAAAGGCAGAAGAGAGATCTGATCTCATCTGATCTCATCTCCGCTGTTCATCCACACAATCGCAGCTACAGCTACAGTAGTTATCCTTATCCTATGGCTGATTTACTCTATATCTCCCTTCTTTGTCAGTGTGTATAACTTGGCGTGTGTTGATCTCCCCGCACTATGAAATATGATTTACACTTTAAATCAGCTCTCTCTGTCCTACTTATTTCTACTGAATCTTATCTATCCTCCTGGCACGCTTGTCCTTATCAGGAAGCACTCCAATGGCCGTGGGCCTCATAGAGGAGGGAATGGTGGAACTAACTTCTGAGTATCTCGAGGAAATTGTGTTCATATTGGATGCAATGAACTATTTACATCCAATTCTGATGTTTAGTGCCAAATGCGGGAAGCAGTGTCTCCTTTATGCAAGAGGAAATGGAAAGTAAGAAGTGGGAGTTTAATGGGTTGAATGGATGTGTAGCACATCTCCTCTTCATGCAGGATTTTTTTAAAAAACCATAATCAATATTTGCCATACTGAAATGGAGACAGTGTAAAGAAAGAGACATAAACACAGCCGTTCACTGTTAGAGATCGCGGAGAGCAGAAAGTTTACAGTGGAGATGTGTCACTGAAAATCAGACTTGTCTTACACTTTACTCCGCTGACATTTAAAAATTGGAGGAGAAAAATGAAAGAACACACAAGTAGCCATAACTGACAGTTTGCTATGGCCCCAATGTGGCATCTCCATAGCAACTGCAGCCACATCACGTAGTTAAATGTAGCTATGGTGTAGCCACAGCGCACCACCCACCCTTTATTTAGATTTTTTCCTCATTCTCCATGTTTCTCATTCGTATTTTTCCCGTTACATGTACCTCCTTTTGTTGTACTACCCAGCTATCTATCATAGTTACAGCACACGTGCATGAAAAATTGTATTCACACCTACACACCGTATGTTTTGTTTCCCCATGTTGCCTCTCTATTTCACACACTCACACACTTCATTCCACGTCCAACTAATGGGTCTGTTTCCTTCCTTTTCTTTTTCATGCACCGCTGTGCTTTATTTCTTGGAATTTCATTTGCTCACAGGCAAACAAATATAAAAATCATCAATCACCTAATCCAAAATCCAAAAATTGAGATCGGCCTTAAACCTATTACAAGAAACTCACCTACATAACATCAAATAACAAATTCAAAAATGCCAATTCAACCTGTTTTTTTCACTTACTTGCAGCAATAAACAGAGATGTGTCCATTCTGATTAATAAACAAATACATCTGACTCTTAATAACCCATTATTGAACCTACAAGGAAGATATATCACAATACATGCCCTCAGTTAACAATAAACTGTTCATAACTGCAAACTTTCATGGCCCAAACGATGACAACCCTTCATGCAATTCTATTATTCCATATATGCATGACACCAAAATCCATCCCATAACAATTAGCACCTGTATCACTCCCCATAAAGTTCGAATCATGCTTTACACCCACTCTCTAATGGAGTTTTAACACATCGCTGCTTAAGGAGTTTCAGTTTGACAGCTTTATCAGCGAGGTGGGCAGCGTTTCTGGAAAATTAACGACTCCAACACTCCTCCGGCAAACCGGTAAGACAATAATTAAGAGAGAAACTGTCTAACACTCATCTCAGGAAGGAGAAAACAAAATTAAAGAACTAAAAGATAACTTTGCAAACAGTCCCAAAGAGTTATCAGATTATGAAATACAAACCCTCAAATGCCAATTGAAGAACATTCATGCAAAACTAAAACTGAATTAATAGTAAATTGGATACATTTTTAGCAAATCAACTTCAATGCAATAGAGATAAAGGCATAGAGAGGCATTAGGAATCAGCAGAGAATCATACACAATCACCTCCAGCCATAATTGCAATCTATATTCCCCCGAAAATAACCCTAACTCAACAACTATTCAATTGTTTCTAATCTGCAGCTACCACAATTATCCACAGATTAAGCCGACGTCCTAGATGCTTCATTAAGACTCTCTGAACTTCACAAGGCTCTTACACAAACAATAAAGCACCTGGCCCAGATGGATTCCCTGCTGAATCCCTTAATAGCAACCAACAAGATAAAAGTTTTACTTCAAGTTGGTGACCTCTTTTTTTACGATTCCAATAAAACCTGCAGCCAAACGGTTCCTGTCACCGACCTCAGCTGTACTGATGCAGACAGCGGTGTGTGTCTTTACTAAAATCAACACTCAGCTCTCTCTTGGAGATTGTTGATTTACCCAGCCGATATGAATTCTCATCATTGTTTGATATCCGGCCAATGATGTTGGTGTCGTCCGCACACTCCACAACAGAGCTCTGTCCGACAGTGATAAATGTTTACGCTGCACTCCGGGCACCACAGATGACCATCTGTCCACCTGTATAACACTTCTGGTTTAGCAAACTTGGGTTGCAGGACTCCTCTCTCTCTCTCTCTCCTCCACCTTCCTGTGTATAACTGATAATCTCTCCTCTGCTGAACTTCCGCCAAGACACACAAAGAACCATCCGTACAAACTGGAAATCCAAACCAACTATAAACATCAATCCTCCCAAGGAACACAAAACAATAACAGCTTCTCAAAAAAGGCAAACATCACTAATAAAACTGTACCTCACTTTATTACACATTTAAACCACTAAGCATGCCGGACTTCAATAGTCTAAATATACATACACGTCACCTTATAACACCATTCTTTCTCACATTTACCAACCCTGTTCCCCAACTTAACCTTTGCTTTCCCCCTGTACTATTACTAAATGAAATGGCATAACACGTGTGAAAACTATAGGATGGCTATGGCTCACAACAGATCATCGCTCGTCCGTTACCTTTTAGGCTTTTTATTGTCCAGTGAGGAGAGAGAGGGCCACTGCAGTGTTTATGTACAGTAGCTATGCCAGTCACAGAGGATGCTTCGTATCACAAACATAGATATATATAAAGTCATTGAACAGAACACACCAGCTGACTAGACTGCAATGTGCCTCTAACAAGCACTACCCTACCTACATTTCTCTGCCTTGCTTTGTCGTGTCTCATATGTGTCTTCTTGTTAATCACTTATCTTGGACTATTAATAAACCACTCTCACGTTGAAGCATCTTGTAGTTCCTCTGTTAGAAAAGCTTTTTATAACAAGTGATCTCATGTTGGCCATAAACTCCACACTTGGCTGCAGAGAGGCTGTGTATCGTGTGGATACAGTCAGCACAAAACATAATGACAGAGGCATCGAATGAGCTCACAATCACGGGACTGTCTCTGCTCGCATTTTAAATGTTGAAGCTGCATCCCTTCCACCCTCAGAGAGCTGCTGCAGCGGCACGGGCATTAAGTGATTTAAAGTGAGCTCAATCAGCTCTGACACAGCGCTTGATAAAATAATCCCACCTGATAGGCTTCCTCCAACTAAAGATATTAATAAATATTCATAAATGGACTGTATCTCCCTCCTAGTGAGATCCTTGCTCTTGCCTCGAAGCAGGAGCGTTTGCTCGACGTCCCGTCTGACATGTCGTTTTACATGCGGGAGACAGGAGAGCCGGGAGGGGGGATGGAGAACTACGAGAGGCCTTCTACCACTGGGACCAATTGGAAGAGTTCACTGGCCAGGCAGCATGACAAATAGATGCCGCACAATGCTCAAGGGCAAGCAGTGGGCCAACTATCCCATTGTGGGCCAACTATAGAAGCAGGGCAGAGAGTAAATGTAAAAAAAATAACACTCAATTGAGGAATAATCTCCGGCAACCATATTAATCCACCCATCCATCCAGTTTCTGTGACTGCTCATCCTTATCAGGGTTGCAGGAAGTTGGAGCCTATCCCAGCTGGCACTGGGCGAGAGGCGGCGTACACACTGGACAAATCATTTTATTCATCCCTCTAGAGGAAATTCAACTGTTTCACTAGTTAACTACACAGGCCCTAAATGCACATATGCACAAACAGCACCTGTACACATGCATTAATGTCACATAGTCAGGTGCACCTCAGAAGTGCCCAGTAAACTCCATACTGGTTGGTCCATGCTGGACTGGATCCAGCCACCCTCCGGTTACCAGTCCCCACAGACTGAGCTGCTACTACGGCCCCAGGAGCTTCCCCTTGAAGGGGATGATTAAGTACAGCCTAACCTCCCTCGAAGTGGCTCGGCAGAAAATCTCAGGGTGGACTTAATTGTTCACTCCGGAAACGCGAATCCAACGGCTTCAACTCCCCGTCACATTTACCTTCCTTTTGTCCTTCTTCTCATCCTTCTTGGTGAAGACGGTGTGGACCCACCAGATCTTGGTGAACATGCTGCCGTAAGCGAGGCTGAAACCCAGACCGAGCAGCCACAGGCGAAACTAGCAGAGAAGAAAAGGAATGAAGGGTTTTATAATGAAACTGATTAATATATCAAAGAGATTAATCAAAGCAGCTCCTCAGTCATTCTCCATCATTAAGCCCCGCTTGAGTTTAATAGTATTTTGTAACTGACCTTGAAAGGAAAATAACCTTCTCTGGGACTGCCTATCTCTTACGCTATCTTCTGTAATACAGCAGTGATACTGTATGTCTGCCTGCACTGTGGTTGACACTTTCATAGCCACACTTGTAAGGGATTTGTCTTAGGTGGCCAGAAACACAACTCCAATGGTAAGCTCATGCTGCTCTGTGTCTGTTGGATGTGGCAGCTGCTGAACAATAACGGATTAACCAACAAGTTTCATAGCATTTCTTCCCCTAATTAGGAAAATTGTGTGAAAATATACATCTCAGGACTCTGTCTGCTCATTTAACAAACCAAGCGTCCTGAAGTCCTCTACACAAGAGCTCAGTTGTGACAAGTCAAGATACCAGATGCTGAAGAGTCCTTCACCTGAGGACACTGTATAATGTATAAAATGCTGAAGAGACTACTTCAGTAGAGAACTTGTTGGACTACTATTGGTAATCTGTCAAAGGCAGCTATCATCATTTTGACATTGTATGAGTAATTTTGAACTGCACCTCCGATAGTAAACTGATATTCAGTTTTGGCACCTGGAATTCAATTATTGTGTTTCAGCTTTCAAAGTGTACCTGGCAGACGACGGGGAACTGCCTCCTGTGGACGTGGAGGCCATCGATGCCCAGAGGAAAGACAGCAGCCAGAGCCATCATGCAGCCCACTGCGGTCATGTTGTTAAGGTACGGCTGAGAGTTTTGAATGTACCTGAAGCAAAAGCAGAAAAACATACATTCATGGTATATTATTATAAACAAACACAAACACAATAGACTAGATAATAGAAAAGGAATGGATCACAACGTTTTGCTCCTCAAAGCAACAAGAGAGTCATTCAGACAGTCTTTGGCAGTAGTGATGTTAATAGTTTAACTACATTTCTCAGTAGCTTGGTGGTAGAGTTGGTGTTTGTCAGTAGCTTAGCTCTTTACGTGTCCACACAAGCTACATTTTCCCAAGCATATCTGAAGCACAAGTGCAGCCGAGCTTTCTGTCTGCAGTTTGAAATAAACCTGCTTAAGAAAACGGCGTGAGTAAGTGACATAACCTCCATGCACAAACATACAGTATATGTGGGCTGTGTCTAGATGGTAACCCCAGATTTGAGAAACTCTTGTGAGATTTGTACCCATTGTTTCCACTTCAAAATATTGTATGATATTGAACCACATCTGCAGTTGTACAAGGAGAAAATCGAGGTTAAATTTGTTACTCAGTTTGTACCAACAAAGAAGTGCTAACAGCATTGAACACTACTTCAACAATTGCACAAATCAATGGTGATACTCAGCCCAATTCTTCAGCACAAACCTCTGTAACAGTTAATAAGAGCCTGCTTTCTTAAGTTCTTTAAGTCTGAGCTTTCTAAATCAGGGAGGAAGTGTTCGAGCAAGAGGCCGCCAGATGAGAGTAAATCTGAGACTGACTTTTAGTCGTTGGTGAGAGCTTGGTGAAATAAAACGCTGAAAGACAGACGCCGAGCCGAGCTTCTTACTGTTGGACTCGTAAATAATGTTAGCTGGCTGCTATGTCTTGTCTTGTTGACCTTGTTTGATGTTAGGCTGTTAGCAAAGTTGAATGCCATTTATGTCACGAGTTAAATTATGTAATTGTTACAGTGACAGTGAATAAATGAATTGCACTGGCCTGTTACAGTATACACACACCCACATCCCACACTATCATGCACAGAAGGATATTTGTGTCTGTCAGAGGCTCTATCTCCCTCTGCACATACAAACAGATACACAAAGCTCCTCACTGTCATCCTCCTGCTGTCAGAGTCAGACTGTCACCCAGTCGAGGATATTAGCTGTCTGTCAGGAATATGAACTGCAGTGCGTCTGTATTCAACTGTCTGCCTCATACATGCCTATTTAGGAGTCGCTATCAACATTCAGACGGAGCGCTGTGGGATCTCTCTTGTGGGACCAGATATTTTAAAGTTAAGTTTAGTTGAGTGAAGTGAAGTTAATTTAAAAAGTCCAGTGTGTGGCGTCTAGTGGTGAAACTGCAGATTTCAACTAACTGAATTCCCTTCGCCTCACCCTCTCCGAGGAGCCCAGCTAGCCAAGATCTTGCACAGTGCTCATCCACACCCTGTACTCGCTACCGGCGCCTTGAAATCCAATTCAAGACACTGGTACTACCTATGGTAGTAACTACATCACGATCAAACCCGACACCCCAGCCTGTCCACTACGCTTTGCTCCTGCCAATTGGCTTTCTACTCCCCCTCTATGACAGGGACACAGCTACCACTCAACAAAATCATGACAGTTTGCTGTCCTGGCTTTCCCTTTTCTCACCATTGACACGAGGACAGCAGAAACTCTACACATCTCGACTCACCTGCCTCATATTTGTCTCTTATTTTGAGTAATGTAACAGAATTAGATGAATAGAAATTAACAATAAATCATACCAATCATCAAAAGCTATAATATCTAAAACCTGGTCAGCTAAATGAATGTAAGACACCAAGAATTAGGAGTTGGAACTTAACGTCCTGTCATCCTGTCATCTAGTGTTTGTACACGTTGGACAGGCAGTTTACTCTCTAATAACACCGCTCACGTCGATCATTAATTAAGGCTTCAGTGCAAAATAATATCCATCAGTGATGCAGCCTGTGAGAGGACAGAAAACAGTCTTCTCCGAGCTGTCAAAATGTTAACTCAGCGCTCTCTCACTGTGTCTGTGGTCCCTCTTAAAATGGTATTCAGTCCTGCCATACCTGAATGAAGCAATATCACGTATTCTGAAAAGGAAATATACAATATTCTCTGTCCTGGTAAAGGTGAGTTTTTGTACCTGACATTGCTGTTGTAGATGTTGAAGGTGAGGCAGACGATTCCCAGCAGGATTCCCAGCCCAGCGAAGACAGACACAGACACAAAGAGCTTCTGTGACAGGTAGCGAAACTCCTCGATGACCACTGTCTGGTCTGCGGGAGGTCCTGAGCCTAGAAAAACAGACGAGATGATGAGAAGGATGAACAGATGAGTGAGAGAGATCAAGGAAAACTTGTTAATGAATAGAGAAAAAAAGCTGAATGCATCCCTAATGTTTGCTTTGATACTGCTCTAACTATCAGTGCAGTGACTAGATAGACCTCGGGCCCCCACGTTTGTAGTGCATCACCCACAGCCACCGTGTGGCTCAATTACCGAGGTTCATTTAACGTTCATATCGCAACCGGCACTAACGGGCCGCACAGACACGGCTCAGGACTGTGAAAAAAACTGATGCTCTTCACTTCTTGGCTCATTTCATTCATTGACCTCTACTTTGCATTAGTCACGAGCCATTTCCTCATTTTACAAAGCAACAATGGTGTGATGGAGAGCAAGTTGTGTTCAGTGAGACGCACAAAGCTCAGTCAAATCAGCTGTGATATAAATCTGTAGGTTGTTTAAAGAATTTACCTGCGACTACTTCTGCAAACAAAGAATGAAGTAATAAAATCTGCGATCTACCAGGTGAGCTACAAGGGCATGTCAAGTGCTTTTTCAAACCTGGAAATTTTTATACACCTTGACTACGACTTTTGTTCATCCACCCTGACTTGCTTTGATACACTACTGCCTTGACACAAGGACACTAGGCTGGACTGAAAGTCTGAAGCCACCAGTCTTTAGTCAAAAGTGCTGGTTTGTTAATCAAAGAGCATTACTTGTAGGCCTGACGATGGTGTTAGAGGACAGGTTAGGGCTCAGCTGTGAATTTATAACAGCGTGACCTCAGGACAACAGTGCTTCTGACTATCTGTAGTCCATTCTATTTAATAAACTGCCTCAAGTGATATCAGTGTATTTTAGTAGTTGGGGCTGAAGACTACACGTTTGAAAATGAAAAAAAGATCTTGATAGAGAGAGCTTACCAGACCTCTTTAGCCCGTTCCTAATCTCTGCTTGAGGTTACTAGATTAACACTTTCGAACCTACATTATCAAAACTACACCGAGGGAAAACAATGAGTGGAATAAAAAAGGTGAACTCTACTCTACACTCTACTACAATGAATTTGACTGACCTTTTTGAGTCTGACAGTGCTATAGGAGCACTGTGGTGGAAAATTACTGAAGTGTATCCGCAAAATTGCAGAATCTCTTTTAAATCATCTGTTAAATAACTCAAAGGGCATTGCAAACTTTGACAGGAGAGAAAGTTCAGATTAGAAACCTCGATTTAAACGCTTGTTGGAAACTAGTTTTGACTAGATTTGTGTTTAGAGAAGAAGACAGGAGCCATAAACTCATCTCTTTATCACCCTGTTGTCATTGCATTATTGCTAGGCTGGTGGGAATAGAATACATCTACATATATGAACCAGAACTTTAATCATAATATTAATTTAAGACAACAACGATAACAATTTTGTTTGTGCAATAAGCCCTGATGAGTGATGTAATCATGTTGAAATGGAAAGGACAGAAGTTTGGCTTCATCCGTGAAGGCTGACCAGTCATGCCACACAGCAGGTTGGCCTTCGCATCTTAAAATAAAAGCCAAAATGGTGATGGGAAGTTGTGTTTTTTCAAATGCATCACCATAAATCTGGACCCCCACAGCTCAAAGCTCATAGTCCTCCATGGGAAAAATCACTATAAGCCACTCACACACATGATAAGTTCACACTTACTCTCTCTAAAACTGGAGGGCCAGGCGTGATGGTTGCAAAAAGCAGGCTGGATCTTTCAACAAAAATACTTGAGTAGAAATGTAATGATTTAGCTTCCATTAAATTTACATTTACAACACTGCAGAGTGTGTGTGAGGATAGGAGTGTGTGTCAGTACTGCCTGCTTCGCAGCGTTTTTAGATCTGAAGCTCGAGCAGTGACAGCGGAGCCCCAGGCGATACAGCGTAAGATCTGTGAGCGTCGCCATTTTTTTGAATGAGATGTTAATAGCAGCCATGCAAATGATAAATTGTGATGTGTTTATGTAGCACTTTTCTGGTCTACTGACCACTCAAAGCGCTTTTACAACATTTGTCACGTTCACACACACACTGTTAGTACAGGCTTCCATGCAAGGTGCCATCTGCTCATCAGGAGCGACATCCAAACCGCTCACTAACCTCGTCTGTACACACACTAACGCAAACCATTGCAAGTTGAGGTTCAGCACCTTGCCCAAGGACTAAACTGGGGGAATCGAACCAGAGTTCCTCTAGACAACTCGCTACACCACCTGAGCCACAGCCGCCTTGTTGCCATGGGGTCTTAAAGGCAGAATAGTAACAGGAGCTTCTTTTGCCTCACAAATGTGTCTCTACGGAGGCTGCTGGTTCATGTGCAGATTTTGTGTCACACTTCTGATGCAGAAGATGACTTTGAGAATCTTACTTTAAAAGCTTGGTTTGAGTTTGTTATTCACGCAGCAGCTATTTTTGATTCGTGTCATATTCTGGGAACACAACACACACACACACACACACACACACACACACACCAAACTAATGCAAGTGGAAGAAATGGCAGGAAAAGAAATTTTTGAAAACACAAAATGGATAAATTATCCTTCATTATCATCAAGCTGAGCAGGTCTGGAGAGACTTACTGATGTGTGTAAGGCATGAATGCCTTAAAGAGTATCAGAATATGTGGTGTAAATATACTCCTAGTGGTAGTGGCCTTGGAGCTGAAGAAGGAATGAATGAAGCAATAAATACTGACAATCAGTGAAGGAATGATGACCACTGTATACCAGATAATGCAATGCCTGATAACTTGGCAAGATGGATTCATTTGTGACAACAAAGCAGTCCTCCACGTTGATTAAAACCTTTACATTAACCCCATAAATAAACTTAAATTCACTGTTCAGCAGCTGAAGACTTTACAACCTAACACTAACTCTACACCTAAGCCTATATTGCAGCATCAAACCCCAGATCACAGGTAAAAGTGTAGTTTCACCTGGTGTGTTAGATGGTTGCACCAGAGAAAGAGGGATACTCGTATCGGCCGCTCCAGGGAGCTCTCGGAGTAATCGATTCCAGAGTCTCTCTCTCTCTTTTTGTCTCAGCAGGCGGCAGGATATTGAGATTCCTTCTCACAACCACCTGCCTCGGTTGTAATAGGAAATGCAGTGGCAGCGTTTGTCACATGTTGATTAGGTTCAAAGTTTGACTAACTGTGTAATAGTTAGAACTAAGGCATAGAAGTAGACTGGAGCAAGTTCCTTTTCAAAGTGCAAGCAGCAACTTTGGAGCACTAGCAAAGTTTGCTTTGTTGGACTTTGTTGAACTGAATTCTGGCTGGGCTTGTGTGCCAGAGACGTGCTCGAGTTGTCAAAGTTGAAAGTTGAGTGATGTGTCAGCAAGCAGAAACAGAAGAAATAAAGAGAAGGGTCATCTTTGCATTCCTCCTGTTCTTATTCTCTATTATGTCGGCAGCATCCAATGCCAATAGTTTGAAACTTTAATTCTCAAATCCTGAAACTTTCCTGTCTTTCCAACTTCTTTCTCACAAATTATTAAAGTTTCCTCACATGTCTGATACTGCCAAGCTTGACTTGTAGGCTGCTGGAGGGCACCCCACATATCTAATGACAGATCTCTGGACCCTTGCCCACATTCTCAGTCCGTATGGCACAGTAAAGTTACACACAAAATCACCACATGCATCTATATATCCACCTATATGCACAATAAATTAGTGAACTGAGGCAGACAGGCACTTTGAGGGCATTCCAACTTACATTTTGTCTTTTGGTCACTTTACTGGTTTGTCCTGCACATATTTCCTTTTTTTGCATCATTATCTACTAAAAGAGTCCAAACAAACTGCCTGTATCTTTTCCAGATTAGCAGGTATGTGTAAACAGTTTGTGTTAGTTCAGTTTCAAGACTTCCTGCATCAAAACAGCATGTTGAATCAGAGCTTCATATTTATATTTCTAATAAAACATGCCATAACAGTTAGTGTAGATTTGGTGTTCTGAGATTTCTTGGCCCAGAGAGACAGAAACAGAAGATTGTTCGTGTCAGGCAAGTTCTCACCTACTAGAAATACTCGTTTGGTTTAGATGACGAGTGGCACATAGGCAGGACATGACACAAAAAGTATGGAGCGACGTCATCAACCAGTACTTGCTGTGATTTGCTCTATGAACATGAGCTCAATCGGACATTACATGGACTTTGTACTAAGGCAGAGTAAAGTCCTTTAATGTCCAGTCCAACTGATTTGGACATTTGCTTTCAGTGCATGTGCGAAAGGTTGTTATTGTTTGCATGCAGACGTTAGGAAAGCCCAAGTACAGCCTCACAGAGTTGCTAGCATGGCTGTAGACACTTATTTCTGTCACCTTTGAATATAATGAATAATATTTGCAGTAGTTTATAACAACAAAAGTGTCTAGCACATTCCCATGATGTCCATTTTCAAGGACCACACTATTTCCTCCTGCATTTTCCATGAAGTGTTTCTCACCCCGTTTATAACAGCAATGATTTGTCAATAAAAAAAAAAAAAGTGTCCTGCAATAAAAAAGAATCCAGAATCAAGACTGGTAGAGATTACGCACTGTGCATGTGCGTAGGTGTAACTGCTCGCTGAAGGCAGATACAGAGTATACGTACCTGTGTGTGGGTTACAGAGAGAGGGGTGAGTGTGTGCGCATGTGTGTGTGTATATATATATGTGTGTGTGTGTGTGTGTGTAAGCGAGTGTCCTTTGGGAAAATGTGTTCTCCAACGCTAATACCTCTCCCTGCCCTTGATGGTGGAATCGGGACAGTATGTTACCATGGCGACTGGCCCCATAATGGTTACCACGGCAATGTGAGAGAGAGGCAGCGATGCAGCAGCGGTTGTCAAGGAGACCGAAAGATTGAGGGAGGGGGAGAGAGGAGATTGTGAACAAATACTGGGAAATAAAAAAAGTGAGACAGCGGAGGAGAAGCTACAAACAGACGAGAAGTTAAAGATTGTTAAGAGAGGAAGGGGAAGTGAAAAAAAGCATAAATAAGATAAAAAAGGGAAGAAGAGAAGTAATCTGTCTGGAACTGAACCAAGAGCTATGACACATCAGCATGTGGCAAGCAATCTACAACAAAGTCCCGGTCACCTTGAGAAGGCCTAATTCTGTCATGTCACTGCCAGGAAGGATGCTGCTGACCAACCATGCCAGCAAGGAGGACATCCTGAGTAGTACCTCGGGGTGACTGTCTGTCATGCACATGAAACCGGCTTCTTGTACCGTATCACTCACCGACCACTGTCCAAAAGCATCTGCCCACTTTCATGGGCAGTCCAGATGGCCCAGACAGCCTCACTGACCGCAAACACCAAAAACACAGGAGGTCGACACTTCCGCCGGCCCTCCCTCGGGTGTTGTCATACCACAGTGAGGGGGGCCACTTCCATGACCTTGCTGTCTGCTGGCTTAGTTGCAAAAAAAAAAACGAGTTTTTTTGGCACACGGCCAGCAAATGTATCAGGGCTTACAGCTTTTCAGTGACAGCACAAGAGACGAGTGACGTCACTAGCAGGGGACGTTACAGCTTGGCTCATGTCTTCACAGCTAAGATGTCCACAAACACTTGAGAATCAGCAGCTTAATTCTCAGAGGATTGGGGGTGAAATGACTTGCCGTGATCATGGGATTATAAAAAGCAACATCTGCACCTATATTAAGCTCGTTTCTAATCACTGAAAGTTGATTTGCATTGCTTGCTCAAATGAACTGAAACTTTTGGTCGTTTGGATTGTGCAATCGTTGGAAAATGATTAGCAGCAGGGCATGCAAGCGAGCCGAGAGCACGGGCAGGAAGATTTTAGGTTGGAGCGTCTCCAGTTTTCACTCCAGTACCACTGGCGGTCTGGTTAGTAAAACATCCCATAACATCTCTGTGTGCAGCAGAGCTTGACACATATATACAGCTGTATCATACAGCGGTGAGTGATATGAGCAGAGTGGGGTGAAATCGGAGTTGAGCACAGAGTGGTATCGAGCTGGAGCAGCTTTGAGAGGAAACTAACACCTCCTTGAGCAAGGAGCAGAAATTCTCACTGCTGCACGCCACTCGCATGCTCTGATTAACAGTTATATAAAATACACATCATTTAGAGGGAGGCAAAAGTGCTTTGAAATACTTTAAATTCAAACATGTCACCTCACACTCACCACTCAACTGAGAACACTTTCTCTTTTAAACACAAACGCTGTTTTCATGCTTGAATTGATTGCAGTCACTTCTGATTTGTGGCTTCTTTGATTGCTATTAAGTTGCTGTAAGTAAACACTTACCGTAAAAGTTTAACCCTCTGCAGTCTGAGCAATCGCCCATGATTACAAGAGCAATTGATAGGACCCCAGAGGGGTTAACATTAAAGCCTGCAGGAGAGTAATTACAGACATTAAAAGTCTACCACTGTAGCCGCTCCGTTTTGGTGGTATGAACTGCTTGAAGGTTTTTAATGTGATATATGTGGGCAGCAGATAGGATTAATTGATGGTATTAATGCTATGGAAGTGTAAATTATGCTAAATATATCAAGGCAACGGGTAAAGTGTGGAGTCAGAAGGCAGGAAATTAACATATAACTAAATATGCAGATAAATAACAGCCTGGTTCTCGAATTTTTAGGGTAAATTCTGGACGCCATTTGAGAACTTACAGTATGTATAAACAGTATTTGTAATAAAGGGTTGCTCCACAGCTATGATGAAATAACAACCGACAACAAGGACAATGTAATATTATTTCCCAACCAAGCAACCTGATTGGTCGACTAGACATTTAGAACACGATCAAATCAGCACGACAGCATAGCGTTGTGACAGACTACCTCTATTGCTGACCGCTTCTCTGCGCAGAAATACAATTTTACAAAAATTTCAAAAGAAAATTGTCGTTGTGCAACTCTTTATTTCAGTATTTCTCCGTGGTCTTTGGTAATGCAATAGAAACACCGTCACTAAAAATTTTACCCCGCCATTCCCACGGTAGCATTATAACTGCCAGAGTTGGCAGTTATAATGCTACAATAAAGTGATAAATAAGAAATGTGTCTGGTTCTTTGTTTCAAAAGGTAAAATTCATACAACAAGGGGGGTGTTATTGAATTTGTATTCACCGAATAAATAATTTATAGAGAGTATGACTTCCTGTTATGATAATTAAATCAACTTTCTTTAGTTTAATGGTGTTGTTAGACTGCCTGGTTAATACAGACGCTGCCTTGTTTTTGTGCAATACGTCCAAGAGCAAACAGTTTAGTGTCCCGCAGAGAAAATGTTGTTTTTGTAAGCGACTAATATTTCAATGGATAAAAACATGTTGTGAATTTTTTCAATATGTTTTGACTCTCTGACTTTACCACACACGTGTAATATTGCTTAAATAATGCTTTCTGCGAGTCAGTAACGAGTGTTTCACCTTGTTCAGTTCTGGAGCAGTTGTCCTTCCTCCACCCGCCTCCCCCCTACACTGAATCAATATATGTCATTTTGGGACTACAGGAAATCCAATCACCTGCGTCTGAGGCAGCACTCGTGACAGACAGTCGAACATACAAGCAAACAGGATAAACAACTGAAGGTCGATCCGTATCCACCCCATCCCCATCCACCGCCGCTGACCGCTGCATTACTCACTTTTGTTTTCCCATTTCACAGACTTCGCAGCATCCTCCACAGTTTTCAGAGCATTAGCCATTCTTGGAGATTTGCATCTTGTCAGTGCTCAGGGAGGCAGAACTGACATGGATGCACACAGAGCTCCCCTGTGTACCGATTAGGGAACGCAATTTCATTCCTCAAAGTCAAGGTCATGGAGCCCATTCCCATTACACGACCATCAAAATTGCTTTCTCCTGTTTTGTTTTGCTTTGTCAATTAGCATCTTCTGTTTATTGCATTGCTGTCATGGCTTTGAACTGGTTCTAGTGTTTAATTAGTAAATGGAATGAAATTGTCGCTCCATAGCGTCGGTCCATCACATCACAGCGCTTTACTGTGACTCTATTTGCAGCTGAATCGCTCGGATGTCTGGTGAGCTGTGAGAAGCTAACAGAGGCATTGCTCTTCCCACACGCTAAATAAAAACCGGGC
This sequence comes from Argyrosomus regius, assembly GCA_946959425.1. Lineage (NCBI taxonomy): Eukaryota > Metazoa > Chordata > Actinopteri > Sciaenidae > Argyrosomus > Argyrosomus regius. The sequence goes on along the minus strand of OX336899.1, from coordinate 5,969,265 downwards.
TGATTGATTGATGGACATTTGCAGCCAACCTTGTATGTAGAGAGTGGGAGGGAGAGGGGGGGAGGGCAGAGAGGAGAGGGCAATGAAGGAGGAAGTAAAGAGGAATTAGGTGGAGAGGGGGTGAGGCTACAGGGTCAGAGAAAACAGGAGATTAGACGGAAGAAGGAGTGCAACAGACAGTGATAAAGAGAAAAATAAAGGGGCTGAGGAAGATGAATGTGCCTCACCTATCCACTTGTCATTCCCATACCAGGACAGATTGCCTTTAGTGCTGTCGTAGTATCCAATCTTCTTATAGCTCCCTCCTGTGAGATACAGAGAGAGAGAGAGAGAGAGAGAGAGAGAGAGAGGGGTCATACCGTGCTCCGATGTGTCTAACTCTAATGAATGCTCCACCAGGTAGGGCTGGATATCCAGCTTTAACACCAACCGATATGCGTGGATAGCAGGGAGTGTAAAGAACTGTTAAGTTGGTAAAGCTGGAATTAAATATCTGGTTTCTCTATTTTAAATCAATGCCAGTGCCGATGTTGCCGAGGTTGTATTTTCTTTACAGACAAAACCTTGTACTCGCAGAGCTAAACTGTTTATGCAACATTTAATATTTAACATTTAACAGAACCTGTGTTAAACAGAAAAAAAGATTTGAAAGAGAAAACATGAAAATTGAGATTAAAATCAATTTTGTGGCCTTGTCCTTACCGAGCCGCAGTTTAGATCGCCAATTTTAAATTGTATTTTATTCAGACAAAACCTTGCAGAGCTAAACTTGTTTATTTTTGCGACATCTGATATTTAATATTTAACAGAGGTGAAGAGAAAACATGAAACAAAATCAGGTTTATCAGCACTAGTATCAAAAACTTCAATATATGTTGTATATATGTCGATTGCAGTTAATTAATTAAAATTTTAATTGAATCTGAATTGAATTTAAAGAAATTGGCATGTGTTTTGTGCAATGCGCTCCTTTATTTTCTTTCTTCTTCCTCTCACAGTAAGATTAATATCAATTTAATGCCATTGTCCTTACAGAGGTGGAGTTAGGATGCGTTTATCATAAAGACTGGAAGCAAACAGATGGAGAGAGCTAGCCTGGCTCTGTCTAGTTCAAAAATACACCAACGCCTCTAAAGCTCACTGATTAACACATCAAAGTATCAAGATTTATTACTGAGGTTCAAGCTATCAAGGTTCAAGTCACCAAGATCACGAACACAGCGCAACATCAATGAAATGAGGTCTTTTCTGCCCATGGCTGATGCAGAGATCTTAATTCACACCTTTGTTTAATCCAGACAATGTAATACTTTGTTTTCTTGTCTGCCACGTTAAGACAATTTGACAATTTTGGCCTTCTCCTTCTTCTGTCAGATCAGACTTCTTAACTCTCTGATCTCATTAAACCTTATATACCATCCCGTCCGCTCAGCTCTCAGGATACGGCGCTCATGCCTGTCTCCGGAGATAAAAAGAAGTCAGCAGGCTGCAGGGTCTTTTCCTATCCTGCCCCCTTCCTTTGGAATGACCTCCATGCTGACATCGGAGGCCTTTAAATCCAAACTGAAAACTCATTTGTTCACCTTAACTTAACTAATAAAACTAAAATAAAACTCATTCACCAGAGAAAGCATGTGCAACGTTTTTTAATTTAAGATCCATGTCATTTATTTATGGTGCAGACAGTGAGTTGAGGACTCTTGCAGCCCGAGGAAAGAAGCTGCTCTGTAGTCTGCTGATATGGCAGGTACTTCTGTATCGCTTGCCAGACGGCAGCAGGGTGAACAGACTGTTGCCGGAGTGCTTATTGTCTTTTTAGTATCCTTTGGGCTCTGCGCAGGCACTTCACCTCCCTGATACCGCTGATGCTCGGTAGATGAGTACCAATGATGTGATCTGGGCAGTTTGCATCATCTCATCCTTCATTGTATGGCAAACCTGGCAACCTCGCTGTGATGACAGCTGCACATGGTCACTGCACCAAGCTGTTGTCTACCAAGAAATAGTTCCAGCATGTGACCGCCCATAAACTGCCCATTTGTTTACGGATTAAACAAACATGATACAAGCTTTAGAGGTGCTGATGTCTCAGAAAGAAAGAAAGCGAACAAGTGATTGAAGGTGAAATGTTGAACTATTCCTTTAAACGGCATTTCATCTTGTGGCCTCCATCCTTGTTGGCCTATAAAATCATATATTGAACATATAATGGCATGCAGCTTTGATTTACTTCAAATTCAAATGTCATTTTTTGACATTCATGTCCTTTTTCTCTCCTGGTAAATCATGATAGACAGATGCCCTGCATCCCTGTCCTTCCGCTCCAAGAAGCAATACCCTTTATGAGATATTTCATTAATGAAATCCAGGCCAGAGGGATCGCTGCAAGCCTCTTTTAATGAAAAAAAAAAAAAAAAACTATCCATGTGAGGAAACTGGCCTGTCGTCAGCTGTAGCACATTTCTTTGGTTCACTGTAATAACACTTTAATATCCCAGTGCAGTAGCACAGAGAGGCACAGCTCCCGTCAGACCAACAACGGCTGGACTCCGCTCGTAACGGTCAAGTAATCATTACGTAGATTTCCTACAGTCAACTCACAGGACTGTAAGTAATAAGTAATCTACTTATCATGCTTTACAGCAAAGAATACGGCAGCTAAAGCTACTGTAAGACTCTCAACATCTCTCAGTGTGACAGGTCAAACAAACCTGGTGGTTCTTTGCTGACATGAAGAGCTGACACTGACAGAAGACATAACCCTGCTCGAGGTCCCTGCCCTCCACAACCAAACACAGTCTGTAAAATCTACCGTCAGTTACATTCTCTTGGCTCAGTTTGTTTATTAATTTAAATTAAATTAAAATTATCTAGTGGTGTCGTTGATTACTGCATCCCCCTTGTGCCACCCTCTCTTTCCAAGCATGAAAGAGAAGATACAGTGCCAAATGTGAAAGTCTTTTGGTCGTTGTGGTCATGAAGAGCTCACAAAAACTTCTGCTTAATATGTTCAAACCACAGGTCCAAATAAATAAATAAACATACAGAAGATAAATGAAGGTTTTTGATGTTCACTTGCCAAATTAAATCATGATTTCACTGCCAAAAATGAAACAGGACTCATGATCATGATATACAGCCTATTTTGGCATAAATATCAGCCTATTAATAATACTGTTAACAACTTGATAACTCTCCTTAGTGTGCATGGAAATATCACCATGGCAGACTAAGTTTCATTATCCAAATTTGCAGGTCTATTGTTTTTATCTACCTAACAGCAAGTTTAATGGAAACTTTCTCAATTTAGCAATATGCTCGCTAGAGGTGGTAAAACACCTTTTATCAAATAAGTTCTGATGTAGCGAACATTGAAGTCTCATGACTGATCAGCTGTTTCTGCTCCGACAGTCTCCTCATCGCTCCTTTCTTCTGCTGGTTCTCCGACTGGAGAATCGGCACCAGCTACTGCTTATCTCAATGAACCAACGCCTAGTATCTGCATAACAGTAGTGGATGGAAACAAGCGTTCATTTGCATTTTCTTTTGATGAATTACTCGAATTTCTGTTAAAATTCGCACTACATTTGGATGGAAACAAAAAGAAAGAACAAGAGCAAAGGCCGTCGCAGCACTTGCATGAAAACGGAGAGAACAGAATGTCGCTGAACATAAACTAATGCAAGATGTTGCAGTTCTGTTCTCTATTTGATGCTTGATCGCCTGATGGAACGAAGAAGGCCAGTTTCAAAACAGATGGGGAGAAATCTGTGAAGTCAATAAGTGTGGGGTTTGGATGTTGTGCTGTAAAAATGTGTGATGGGGTGAGGATATCAGCCTGAGGACTGGCTGATGCTCAGGCTTGCATGGAGCACACCGGGCCCAGGTGTGTCCCATGCCGCTGATTAAACTCCTAATTGGTCTGCAGCCCCGGAGACAACAAGCAAACAACAGCAGAGTGAACCACGCAGAGGGGCTGTCACATGATGGATCCAAGTCGGACCAACATCTACAGCTCACAACATCCCGGTGGAGAACAGCAGAGGATGTAGTCAATATTCTCCAGCCTGACTGAGGACATGAACATTGTCTGCCACTGTTGCAAAGCTCATGAATGATTGAAAAGAAAAAAGCTCACACAGGCGCAGTGAAAGATTATTTTTTGTTTGATCAGGTTGACTAAAGGGATTTCAAAACCTTTTAGTGAGTTTCTAATTAGATTTTCGACTTTGTTAACTTGTTTAGTCTAAAAGTGGACAGGCTACCCACTGCAGTGCTTAGAGTCTGTTCAGTCTCTGCAGTTTGTTATTCACTTTCTGACGACCTACTCAGACTTTTATTTTGTTATTTTAATTATTTAATCATCAATTTATTTATTTATTAGGCATGCATGTCCTATTCTATTTCTATAGTTTTTGTTTGTTTTATTGCATTAATGTCGCTCCGCACTTTACAGCATGCTCGCACAATTTCAGAATACTCCAGTGAGTGTTGGCAGTGCCAGTTTAATTTGATTTGCAGACCAAAAATTGTTCACCCAAAAGACGAGTCTTATCTGCAGTGCTAAGAGCCTATTAAGTCTCTCTGCAATTATTTGTTTGTTATTTATTTATCCCATTTTATTTCATCCAAAATGTTGTTGTGCGTTTCATTCTACTGTGCGTGGACGTCGTTCTGCACTTCCAAAGCATGTGTTAGCCGGGTTGTTAGTTAAACCTATATATAGCACTGTTTGATGTTAGTTTCTTTTCCACTTTAAGTTTTGGGCCTTCTTTATGACCGTTATAAGGTCACCATAACTTTCCAAATAATGAGTGAGAAAATGGATGTAACATAAATTCTTCTATCAAGTCAAGAGGACAAATTGTTTAATTTGATTTTTAAGCTCTTTTGTGAAGTGTGGAAAAAAAATAGAAGCCAATGTCCGGGAAAAAATATGGATCAACGAGCAAAAAAATCAACTCGACAAGCAGTCGATGATAGCCAAGACTTTTTAGAGATACCCCTACTGAAGACACATGGGTTCAACTTACAGTTAGTGTTAGTTACACTTGTGTTTCACAGGTTCTAGTGTAAGTTCAAGTACTCTACTGGGGAAGAACACTCCCCACATTAATAAGGTGCGATATGCTATTCTTGGATTTGATAATTACTCTTGGTTTCGATCTACTGCAGCCCAGATGTGGCTCATTAGCTATCAGGGAAATTAAAATCCAGGAGAATACACCTGGTTTTGATTGTTTCTCTGGACCTTTCCAACCTCAGAGAGAGTTTCTGTTGTTAGGATGTGCATTGTTGAAGAGTAAACGTACATGAAATTATATCTTTAAACAATATTTTTTATGATTAACACATGTAATGTTCCAGTGTTGTGAAGTACATTGAATTGGTTCACCAGCCGGCTCATAGACCAAACTGTTGGGTTGGAATAAAAAGCTGCAGCCTCATCAATAATGCAGGATGTGACACCATTGTGTTAACGATATGGTGGCCTGAACTTCCTGCTGGAAAACACCTTCAGGGTTGATCTACAGATCCAACCAATAAAGTCATATTTCAATAATCCCAATGCCTCTCTCTCGTCATAACATTAGTTTACTCTGAAGACAGTTTTACATTTCAGCTTCCAGGTTTTGCAGCACGACGCATTTGAACTTTCAGCCAAATCGTTTTGACTTTGCATTGACAGTTTAGCGTCCTGAGTTGATCCAGATGTATTTCAGTTCTTTAGTTGTTTCAGGTAATGTAATTCTGTCTGATTTTCAGTAGTGCAGGTCGATGCATCGAAGCTTTGCATTGCATTTTCAGCAGTGCTTTGCAATTTAACTTCAGCCATCACACACACTTTCTGCAGGAAATGCATTTTCTAGTTATTCATGCCATCACCACTTCAACAACACAAGGCTATACACTGTGGCAGGGGCAGACTCGGATAATATTTCATACTGGGACATTGTGATGATGTCTATGTGCGTGCAAACAATCACGTGTGAGGCCAGCAGAGATCATACTATCAAGTTAAAAGCAGTCAGTGGAGCTGACGGTCTACATTTCTGAGTCACTGTAGCTGTCATGTGTTATCTCTTTGATTTAGCCATTTCCTTTTGCAGATTGAACACTGGCCTGACACTGCAGGAATTCTCCTCCTGGTGCTCCCTATGGCCAGTCTAGGCCTGCACTGAAAGTTAGAAGCGTGCATAAAGGGCTCAGAAAGTCATCCAGAGATGACTTGCCCATTTCACAGTTGAACAGCCCAGAGTGCTCGGTGACTCACATCTGATTATTAATATGTGATCTTAGCTGGATAAGAAAAATGAAAGTTAAAGCAAGGTGCAATCGGACGGCGCGTGAAGTCTCTTGTCAGGTCTCAAAGTTAGAAGTAATACAGCTGGGTTGTCGAGGTTAGCACACTGTACGTAGTTGCTAGACAATAGCGACTGCTCATGCGAGTGTTAATTCTTTAAATATGATAATTTCCTCGCTCAGTCCAGATGAACAGACTCAAACAGGCTCATCCTGAGGAGGCGCAAAGACAGTCTGGACCAGAGGTATTAGCAAAGTACCTAGAAAACACACATGGGAAAGCTGTACAGTCCGACCAGTGTGATTAACTATCCAATTAATTTGTTTCAGGCTTTAACCAGTGGAGAGAAGGTCAGAAAGGGATAGCTGTAGGTAATAAAGAGAGAGATGCATGAGAGGAGGAGGACGGCAGCCAACATGATGCCAGCTAAGACAGAAGCAACATGTGAGACTGACAGCAAACACAGAGAAATGTAGAAGCAGGGAAGGTCAGAAGCTGTTCGTCTGTGCCTTGTAGACAGGACGACAGCGAGGAGAAGGCACACAGGCACTGGATTTGATCCAGAGTGGCTGAATATGCCTCAATTTGAGTGTACCACACACAGCATGGTGCATAATTTGTGGTATCATGAATAAATGATCAGAAATAATGTTTTTATTTCTCCATTTTTTTTCTCATTTCAGAGCTCAAGATGACCTGTCACAAATCTTGTGGTGTCAATGCAACGCCTGGAGCTCTGAAATGTATTTCTATATGCCACAGCAGGATCCTCTATATAGCTGCATACTCTCCCTCCACACATACTATATGTGTTAGAGCACATGACTGAGAGACATCTGCCTTCAGAGGAATGGAAACATTCGTTTTTTCCTTCTCTTTTTCAAAGTCTTACATCAACTATTTACTACTAAAACTTGCAGAATGTATCAAAGCCACTTAACGTTTAAGTTGAGGAGCTGACAAGAGGCTTGAACAAGCATTTTATTTCCATGTCTATCTTTCCACTTAGCTTATACTCAACCAAAGAACGGCCCAGACCCGGCACGGTTCCAATTACCATCAAACAAACTGCAGCTCATCACTGACCCTCCCCTTGTGGGATGACCAAGGCCAGCACCGACACAGAAAATCGGCATAACAAGCTTAATTTTTTATAAGTCTCAAGAACACAGAGAGCCTCCGATACGCACAGATCTCAGCACTGTCAGAGAGAAACACAAAGCACAGACAGACTGAAAGGAGAACACAGGCTCAGTGATCAAAAGGCAGCCAGCTAACAAGAGTCACACGCCGCTACAGATAAGTCACTGCCACCGCCATGTGATCACTCAGCCACCGCGATCCTAGCCTGTGAAAAACACAGTGATGCAACAATCTAACATGAAAACCCGTAGGCCTGTGGGTTAATTTAGAGAAAAAATTTAATTATTGTAGAGGAGAGGTTGTTCTTTTCAAGATTCATTCAGTATCTTAATACTAAATCCTCTTTTTTCAGTCAAAAATGTTGATTTCCAGTCTATAGTATTCATTTTAGCAGTAGTTTTTTCCAGACAAACTCAGGTAATGCTGCCCTAAACTCAAAAAAATTAGCAAAAAGGAACAAATAATCTTGTTTTAGGCCAAATTCCACCAGCGACCACCGATGCGAGGTGTTCAGTATGCACCATGGCCGGCAGAGCTAATCACGGCCATTCTAGTCGATGTTTCAAACCCCAGCAGAAGTGCCGCGGCCCGGTTCAGAAGCATCCCAGAAGTCCCAGTCTCCACTCTGCATTAATCTGCACAATCCAGTCAGTTAAAATAAAACAACCTGTGCAAACATCAGATCGCAAAAACAGACAAAAGGGAAACAACTATGTAGCATATTTACATATTTAGAAGGACTTAAACCAAGGGAAAATGACCAAATCTGAGCAAGCTTCTGGAACGCTCCCGATGGGATTTAAAGTCGCGTGGAGAACGTGCCCGTTGGGTTTCCTGGCAGGCCTCCAAAGTAAGATGATAAAATCACATTCGGTCATCAACTTCAACTACTACCATTTCAGTCAATACAAAAAAATGCTTTGTGTTGAGTGAGCTGTTATAGAGCTGCTGCAGCAACCTTATCATCAGATAAAAGCATTGATATTTGATGATTTTGCGAAACCCTGGATTATGTCATATTTACACCCATCCACCACCCCGACCTCCACAATCTGAACTCTCTGCTCTTCCACAAATCATTAGGTCAGAAATCGTTCAGGAAAGACTTAATTTATTGTGGTAGTGGATGAGAAAGCCTGGACTAAACCCAGCTTTATACAAGTAAGTGCTATGACAGCTGGTAGATCTACAGAGGTTGCATCACAGTGGGGTCAATCACCTGGTCAAATGTTAGCTAATCACATATCACAAGATGTTTGTGGTGTTTGAATGGACATTATGGGAATGAAACTACTCTGCCGATATCCCAAAACACTGAAAGGGAACAGGCTAACAGAAAGCTAACTGGCACCACCGAGACGCGGCAGGAGCCAGGTGTAAATGGCAGTAAAGCAACCTGTCCTCCCTGGAACTCTCTTGGTGCAAAGCCAAAGCACTACAAATCGCCTCCCTCAGATATGGGAAGACGGTTATCAGGCAGAACCCAGCACCCGGAGACTGATGACACCGAGTGGCCTGCACTGCCATCACACAGGAATGTCTCTTCAACCCCAGTACCAAGGAGAAAGCAACCATGGACCGAGGCTACTACAAAAACGAAGAGCAAATTGTCCCAAGACGCAGGGATTCTACTAGAGAACAGATTTGCTCCACTTTCACATAACCCTGACTCCCCAAAAGAAGGCTCATCTCCCAGCACCAGAGAAAGGTATGAGGCTAAATCTTATGCTAAAAGGCTACCGAAAGAGCTAACCACTGGGCCTCAAACTCTGATAGTGGGTGACGGAGCTGTGAATGAAATAAAACGATTTTGCTCCAAGAAAAACACCAAAGTACTCTGTTTTACCAACAACATGGTGTCTGATATCTCAAAGAAGATCCTAAACATTGCTGCTGAGCATCCGACACTGAAATCTCTCATCATACACACAGGAGCCCTTGATGTTGTGAAGCAACAATCGGAGGTATTAAAACAAGATTTTATTGATCTGATGAACAAAGTTCGGTGTTTAAATACTGAGGTGTTTTTCAGTGGACCCCTACCGACAGTTCGGCGAGGAGATGAGAGATTCAGCAGGCTGATGATGCTAAACAGATGGCTCAAAGACACGAGTGCCGCTCAATCACTGAACTTTATTGACAATTTCAACATATTTTGGGGACGGAGGCACCTCTTCAAGGCAGATGGATTTTGCCTTAACAAGTCAGGAGTACAGCTGCTAAGCTCCAACATTTTTTATTCTCTGCGTCAGACACCAGCAGCCCCTGTCAAGGACAAGAGGCAAGACAAGCCAAAACAACAGATAAGACGGCGCTCTGGTGAGGGCGCTGAGATGCACCCTGCAACATCATCATCCTCACCCCAACAAGAGGAGTCTCCCCCAACCCCAACAGCACAACAATTGGAGTCTCCCCCAGCCCCAACAGCCTTACAAGTGGAGTCTCCCCCAGCCCCAACAGCCCTACAAGTGGAGTCTCCCCCAGCCCCAACAGCACAACAATTGGAGTCTCCCCCAGCCCCAACAGCCCTACAAGTGGAGTCTCCCCCAGCTCCAACAGGAGACTCCCAACCTTCACCCCCCCCAGACCCCACCCAGCCCCCAACTCTCTCCACTCAGTCTGGACTCCCCACTTCTGGATTTCACCGACAGGATGAAGACCCTTGTCAATATTGGAATCCAACTAACACCACGCCAAAATCCCATATTTTCCCCCATTAACCTCCCCCATCGTCCAGCCCTTCCCACTCCACCACCTCGGAAAGCACTCTCGACCAAAAGTCACCGAGCCCCTCCACCTCCTCTGAATCATATCTGTGAGTCTGACTGATATGTGCCGGGTCCAGGCTGCAATACTGATATCAACAATGTTCTTCCCCAGGAACAGTCAGGGCCCTATGGAGTTCAGGCAGTTTTCTCAATCCCTGTGATGACAGGTAACAGAAAAGTGGTTAAACTGCTGAGAAATAAAAAGGGTTCAATTAAATCTACCAATCTATTGAGTATAGCTTGCCAACCCCGAAACTCACCAGTGTCTCCTGTTATCACCACAAGGTTAGCCCTACTCAATATCAGATCACTAGCCAACAAATCTCTGTTAGTAAATGACATCATTTTGACCTATAATCTAGACTTTTTACTTCTTAGTGAAACATGGCTGACTGAATGTAACTGTGCTACCATTCTCAATGAGGCAGCACCAGCAAATTTCAGTTTTATGAATAAGTGTCGAAGTGGTAAGAAGGGCGGTGGAGTTGCTGCCATTTTTAAATCAGTATTTCAGTGCAAGGAAACTTTATTTGGTGATTTTAGCTCTTTTGAATATCTCTGTTTTTTAGTAAAGGGGGATCCAAAAGTAATTTTTCTAATCATTTATAGACCACCGAAATACCCAGGAAAATTCTTTGATGAGTTTGCTGAACTGCTGTCAGTTATCTGCACTGACTACAACTTTTTTATCATAACGGGGGATTTTAACATTCACATAGACAATAACATGGACACAAATGCCAAAGAACTTTGTTCTCTACTTGACACTTTTGGCCTCTGCCAACATGTGAAAGGACCCACACACACTCGAGGCCACACTCTGGATCTGGTTATCTCTAAAGGTGTTGACATTTTTTCTGTTGATATTAAGGACTTGGCTCTTTCTGATCATTTCTGTGTGTTCTTTGACTTACAGATAACTCCAAACATTCAGTCAACCTCTGTGTCTGTTAGAAAAAGGCACATAAATGAGAATACCAGTGCTAAGTTTATGGAGGCTATAGCTATGTCACCAACTGTGAGTGCAGAGACAGTTGATGAACTCTTGGATAATTTCAACTCGAAAATCTCAAATGTCATGGATACTGTTGCACCTATTAAAACTAAGATGACTTTGAGCAGACAGAGAACGCCATGGAGGAACACTATGATGGTAAAGGCTTTGAAAACAGAATGCAGGAAAGCAGAGCGTAAATGGAGAAAAACTAAACTTCAAATTCACCATGACCTCTACAAACAAAGTATTTTTAATTTTAACCACGGGTTACTCAAGGCTAGACAGCAACACTTATCTGAAATGATTAATAAGAACATCAAAACACTCGCACTCTGTTTGCTATGGTTGATAAGCTTACAACCCCCCCAAAAGAGATAGCTTCAGAACTTTCTTCCACAGAAAAATGCAATGAATTTGCCTGCTTTTTCAATGAAAAAATCAAATCTATAAGGCTAAATATCAACACAAATCAGCAAAATAATAAAATGACGCAATCCTTAAAACCACCTAGGAATAAATCAGCTATGATGTCAGAATTTAATACAGTCGACCAAAAAACCATAGAGCAAACAGTTCAGCATCTTAAACCATCAACATACTGTCTTGACACAATGCCATCTGACTTTTTTAAAACTATTGTAAGCTCTGTCCAAACAAATCTGCAACAAATAATAAATTGCTCACTTCAATCAGGCACGTTTCCTAAAGCCCTAAAAGTAGCTGCCATCAAGCCACTCTTAAAAAAGAGAACGCTGGATGCTTCCATGTTAACCAACTACAGACCAATCTCAAATCTTCCTTTCATAGCCAAGATCATTGAGAAAGTGGTTTTTAATCAACTCAGCAACTTCTTGAACTCAAATGGACTTTTTGACAAATTTCAATCAGGCTTCCGACCTCACCACAGTACAGAAACAGCTCTCATTAGAGTGTTGAATGACATAAGGTTGAACACTGACTCAGGCAAGGTGTCAGTTCTGGTCCTGTTGGATCTCAGTGCTGCGTTCGACACTGTGGATCACAGTATACTGCTGAACAGGTTGGAAACCTGGGCAGGACTCAGTGAAACAGTCCTAGAATGGTTCAGGTCCTACTTGGAGGAGCGGAGTTATTTTGTGACCATTGGAAGTTATCAATCCGATCGAGTGGCTATGACATATGGAGTTCCTCAGGGGTCAGTCCTTGGACCCCTTCTGTTCAGCCTATATATGCTGCCTTTGGGTCAAATTCTGCAGAATTCTAAAGTCAACTATCATAGTTATGCAGACGACACACAGATATATCTTGCACTGTCTCCAGATGACTGCAGTCAAATAGAGTCATTGTGTCACTGTTTAGAGCAAGTCAGAAATTGGATGAACCAAAATTTCCTTCAGTTAAATCAAGAAAAAACTGAGGTCATTGTTTTTGGCAATAAAGAGAAGAGGGTTACTGTCAGTAAACACCTTGAGTCACTGTCTCTAGAAACTAAACACCAAGTCCGAAACCTTGGCGTGCTGATAGACTCAGATCTGACCTTTAATAGTCATATCAAATCAATCACCAAAACAGCCTTTTATCAACTTAAGAACATATCCAGAATTAAGGGCTTTATGTCCCAAACTGATCAGGAGAAGCTGATTCATGCCTTCATCTCCAATAGACTCGACTACTGTAACGGTCTTCTGACTGGACTCCCCCAAAAAAGTATCAAACAGCTGCAGCTCATCCAGAACGCTGCAGCTCGAGTTTTAACCAGAACAAAGAAATCAGAGCATATCACCCCAGTTCTCAAGTCTTTACATTGGCTCCCAGTCAGCTACAGAATAGATTTTAAAGTTCTGCTACTGGTTTACAAATCACTGAATGGTTTAGGTCCAGAATACATGAATGACATGTTAGCAGTGTATAAACCCAGTCGAGCTCTGAGATCTACTGACTCAGGTCAGATAGTTGAGCACAGAGTTCAAACCAGACACGGTGAAGCAGCATTTAGCTGTTACGCTGCACACAACTGGAACAAACTACCAGCAGAACTCAAATCAGCCCCAACTGTAAGCACTTTTAAATCCAGGTTAAAAACATTTCTCTTTTCATGTGCTTATGGCTGAGCCCTTTTAATCTATATCTTGGATTTGCACTGTAAGTCCTCTAAATTGTTTTAATATATATAATATACTTTTCTTTTTAATTTTTCTTTTTCTTTGTTCTTGCTTTTAACTGTTTGTTTTAATTTGTTCTTTTTAAATGCTCTGTTAGTATGTAAAGCACATTGAGTTGCCTCTTGGTATGAAATGCGCTATATAAATAAAACTGCCTTGCCTTGCCTTGCCTTTGAATGTATACCTGGTGTCTTCAAGGTCAATTGAGGTGTTAAGTTGCTCATTAATGTAGTTTATCTTGAATTCCTGAGCTAAATGTGTCATTTCATCTTGCATTTCCAGAAGAAAAATGACTTTCCTGACCTGTTTTCACCACAGGTTTCTGAAATTTCTCTTTCGCGAGTCACTTTACATAATGTTTCTTTAAACAGCCGCGATGCCAGGAAATGGCATTAAGGATAAGCTGACTTTATTGAAATGGCAGATTGTGTTCTACGTTTCAGAAAAGCTAATTTGGCCGGGTGTAAGAGCGGCTTTTCTAAAATTCTCCAACTTTCGATGAAATATTTAAGCAGCTATTAACTTTTTATGCAAAAAAAAAAAGAAAGAAAAAAGAACAGTCTCACTTTGCAGTGAGACATTGGCCACATGAAATATATATATGAAGAAAACATTTTGACGAACATAGTCTGAGATATTTGAAAAACTTACATGGAAAGTTCTTCAAACACCTCCAACAATATATGCATATATGAATACAGACATATATTTACAATTTGGAAGAAAGGACAAGATCATCGTACATTGTATCTAATAAGCTCATTATTAAAAGCAGGGTGCTGTAGCATACCTTGAAGCTGTTCAATAAGAGTCCAGGCCATTCGAGAACCTTGAGCATCAAACACAACATGGCCCTGAAGAGAAAAAGCAGAATTTTAATGTGATAACATGCCCCTCCATCCATCACACAGCCTCGCTCTCTCTTCCCTCCTCGAGCTTTTGTACTTACTGAAACTCCTTCGAAGGAGCTGGTGTTCAGGGCTCGGTAGATCTCAGCGGTGATATCTCGGTTGTTGTAGTTGAAATCTTCGAGCCGGTGACCCTTGGCCTTTAGAGGCCCCACAGTCTTGTTGAGGGCCAGGGCCAGAGCCCACACAGCGTCGTAGGCCAGCGGAGCCTCCTGGAAACCGCCTGTCTCCTCTGGATTTTTACCCCCGAGTTTAGACATCAGCTGAGCCAGAAACTCCTGAGAGGTCTGGAGAGAATACGAAGAGAGATCATGCCCAGTTACACATAGATGATGTTCATTAAATTAGTACATCTGGATCAGTTGGTGTGAATGTGTTGATTGCAAATAAGAACATTCACCCTCTAAGGTAACCTGAGCAGAAAATTAATGATTAACTCATATTAGACTTTCCTGACTTGACGTCCCCTTTGGGCAACTGCAAAAATTAATATTGACTGTTTCTTGGTCTGCCAACCTCGTAATTAAAGGAAAACTAAAGTTAACTTTGGTTTTATTTGTGTAGCAACAAACATGAGCGGCCAGATGACTAAACAGGTTGTAAACAACCCAAGGGTGTATTCAGCTTCCTTTAAATGTTAAACCCAACGTGAACGCACTCTAATAATAGATGTTAATCCCTCATTGCACCAAAAAACTATGAGTGCATACAACTAGGGCATGTAAGGTAGGTCAATAGAAGTTGGTCTACACACTGTGATGCATGTTTACAACAGACAGTTTGGGTATTAACTTTTATAATTCACCTTAGTTTGCTCTTTCTAAATATATTTGGCTAACTTGGAGGTTTGTTTGTCGACCTAAAACACAAGCTGGAATAAACTGTAGATTCCCCTTAAGGTTGGGTTAAGTTTAGGCCGAACACAGAGACTTGCAGCCCTCATGGCTACAGTCTTAACTTACAACTCCCATTTAGATGAATGGGACGAACTGCATCTATGCTGCAGTGCTTAATTTGGTCTGAGTTGACCCGTATAACGGCAAGTCAGCTTCTGTTTTTTCCCCCACATTCATTGCAGTGGACTCCACAGTGATTTCACATTACTAAGCAGTGTATTAACATTCTGCTATCAAATATTTATTCTCCTCTTACATTTATTTATGCCATAAATGCACTGTTTGCTTTATTTATGATCAGATTAGATGTCATTTTTCTAGCTGCATAACAATATTTTTGTGTGTGATTGTTAGTGTAAAGAGGGAGGGAGGAGGGTGGAGAGAAAGAGGACAGACAGTGGAGTGATAGTGAAGATTATAGGTTTATGATTGGAGCTCCACTCTCTGTTGTACAGACTCTGTCCACAGTCCATTGTTTTGTGCAATAATTCATAGTGTGGATTTTTAATTTGATTATTAGTATTATTTGTATATAACATATATTTCTTTCTATCCTGCCCCTTTTATGGCCTTTTTCCTCTTACAAAGCTGACTTTGGAAGATACTTCACCATCTTGTACCGGTGCAAACGGCAATAAATCTCTCGTAATCTTGTGACTTTCACTTGGCTTTGAAGGAGGCGTCAATAAATGTGCTTCAGATTACCATATTCTGTGTTATAGTTCTTGCAATATAATATAATTTGCATTTTACTGTTTACGCTTTGTTGAGCACTTTGTAACCCGCTTAGAAAAGTGCCATACAAATAAAGTTATGTTTTTACACCTGTCCTTCAAACCTAAATGTAGCAGTACTGTTATTATGTTGTTTATCCCACTCAACACTTCTTAAAGAGTAAAGAGTGTCAAGGACGTCCAATATAATTTCAGGACCAGGGAAAGGAGATGCGAGCTGCGAGGACACGCTCACAGGAAGACAGAAAGCTGTTTGATCACAGCCGCCTTGCCGACAGAAGCATCTGGAGAGCATCCAGGACATGCTGCTGGAGACAACGTGTCAACCTGCTGCTCCCAGCTGTGCAGCCAGCAGCAGCACCGACAAAAACATAACAGATATGATGACGTCCGTGATGATAAACTATGAGGTAGCCAGCAGTCATCATAAAGCCTCAGTATTTTGGACAGAATTTGTATTTAAGCTCCAAAATAACTCTTTATTCTATTAAAACTAAACGACACAGCACTGTTGTGTTTTAAATGACAAGTTTGTAGGATATAGTTGCAATATATACTAATGAAAACAGAGTTATGCATATTATATTTAATTTCTGACATAGTCTATGAATAAAACACTCTAAATGTTACACACTGGACCTTTAAGAGCATTTTAACATATGTGTAAGCAGTTTCTCTGTGATATTTTTTGGGAAAATGCAGTGTGTCACACCACTGTAAGTTGTTTCAGAACCTACACCTCCATCTTTGTCGCAGATAAAAGGCCGTAAATCTGTCACAATTTGTCTTAAGTCAAGACTCCAAACTCATGTGTAGTAATCCTGAGCTGTTCCTAAGTGTGAAAGGTAACCTTCACTGGTTGCTTGTCATTTATAGATCTGATTTTATTACCGTTTTTTTTATAGCTTGTATCGGTGATCTGCTAATTCCCTTTGAGATCATTTGGCCCTACTAAAATCTCACCTTGTCATCTCAAAAGTCTTTAACCCGGGGCTTGCCATAATCTTAACTCTGAACAACTTGGCCATGCCTTTGGACTGTATTTTACTATTTGGGAAGTTTTGCATATACTGTATGCCATTAAAGAGGTGAGTGAGGTCTGTGAGATGAGACAGCTTCTCGTTCACCTTCTGTTTTATCGGCATTGGATCCTTTTATTGGAAAACTGACAGGAAATGATGGGAGAGAGAAATGAGGGATGACATACAATAAAAGTCCTTAGCTGTACTAGATCTGGGGATGCTGAAGTTCATGGTCGGCGACAAAACCCCCTAAAACACAAGTGCACCTACTCTGCTGCCTAACGCTCCCTCTGAATGTCCTCCTCTCCACAAAAACGGGACATGTTGGTTCGTCCAATAATACTTCCTAACTGATCGTATTTGTAAATATTGGTTGTCTTGCTCAATAGATGTAGAAAATACATGATTACTGGTGTTGTATGTGTCATCCCGTGACGTTATATCACATCTGCTTGACAAATCACTTTCAACAACACGTCTGACAACCTCTGAGAGTAACTGCAAGAACTTGCACTTACTATCACCTCCTGAGCAATGCCCTGCCAAGAAATCATCCCCAAAGAATAGCCTCACGAAGACCGTAACAATGGCTACATGTTACATTGTTTTGCGAGTGTGACCACGAGCTCAGGTGTGGATCTCTTACATTCATTTGCAGGCCAGCCACTAGGAATTATGGACAGGACATCCAAACCTACTACAGCACCGCCAGCACCCACCGTTAGCTCTAATACCAGCGTGCGCAATTTCAAATAAGCTCTTGGCCATTAGCCTTGTAGTGACACAGATGGAGTCTCTAACATTTCCAAATCCGGTGTTACACAGTAGACCCATCGAGGCCATGCTCTGTGTTTCATATATATACTCAAAATGAGTATGAAAGACAGAAATAGAAACAATTTGACTATAACTGTTATATTCCTCCTCAAGACGAGATATGATGTATAATTGTATTCAGTGATCAGATGAGTGGTCAGCTCGTCACACTGTCAGAGCCAAAGGAAGTGTGATTGGTGTAATCTGAGCAAGACACGGAGCTGAAGATGAAAGAGAGGCAGCAATCAGTGTTTTTTTTTTTTTTCCCTGGATGATGTCTGTGCCTCTGTCACTTCACCACACTGTGTTCAATAAGAGGCCGGTCCTACATCTCAAGTGCTACCGCTACTCCAACAGAACTTCCAGACAACAGGGCCAGAAGATAACACACTCTGAACGTTAAAAGTTTGTATAAGGACGAGTATCCTGAAAACACTACACAGCAAACATATATTTTACATTTATTTGAATAATTTTGGGTTAATTATAAATCACTAATGAATAATGCATGGGTTCCTAACACTGGGATCAAGATATTGTCTTTGCACTAACAAATATAATTTATTGTTTATATTGAACATTTCTGCAGTATAACAGTACACCATTATACTAGCATTTTTCAATACAAAACATAATAAGTTTATACTTTTCGCTTAACTAATCCTTATGAACATGTTTATGGTTGTATTAGACGATCCAAAACAGTTATTTAAGGTTTGGGAAAGCTGGTGTTTGTGGTTAAATATTTAAAAGGCTGATTTGAAGCGTGAGAGGGAGCCTATCAATTGTTTTAATATTTAAAAAGGTACCCCGTGTAGTTTCTGACCACTCGTGGAGCAATGTTTTTCTCGGTTAGTACCTATTTTTTATGTATAAAGTGGATGCACACGAGGTTGCACAATGCATGAATACATAGCTGATGGATTATATATTCCTGCTGACAGATTCATTCTATTAAATTGATGTCTGTAATACACCATTGCATCATTAAAATGCAAAGATGATGACTGCGGAATAGGACATTTGGATGTAAACAATATACATTTCAAATATTATACAGTATATATGACAAATGGCTTTGCAGATGTTTTGTTTTAGTAGAGAAGAAAAAGCTACATCAACTATCCCCACTATGTCCAGAAGGCAGAAGGAAATTGATCACCCGGTCAGAGAGAGAAGGCACCTGAAGAAGCAATAGAGGAAGGCCTCAGAGGAGGAAAAGGGAGACATAACAATGCTGGAGTCAGACACCGAGACCAGTCTTGCGGACACTGAGGCGAGCAGAGAATCAGGTAAAGAAACGAAGAAAGGAGCCAACAAGAGTGAGCTTGGACAAAGATCCCTTTAAAAGGGTTTCTTCACAAAGGGGAGAAGTGGAAATCTCTCAGTGTGAAAAACATGGGAGCTGTCCTGCATGTACAACCGACACCACAAAGAGATCACCCTCCCTCTTGACATGTCACCAATCCAGCCAGAAGAACACTGTCTAGACATTAACTTGCCTAGATGGCTGTGCGCAGAGCAAAGGCCTTATCAGCTCCATTTAGACTCAGAATATGCTCGAATTCAGGCTGTCCTGCGTTTCCTCTGAGACTTATGAAAGTGGTATGGCGTAAGCAAGAGATACCAATGTAATAGCAGTGAGCAGGGGACATCCTGATCCCAAAGGAAAACAATTCATCATTATAAATTCTGTCAGAACAGCCTCCTACTCCTTGAGGGCGCATTCTTCTATAGTGTGGTGGCTCACGACTGTCAGGATACCTGGAAAGAAACCATCTGATTGACACATCAATGCCAAAGAGCAGGGATCCCAGGCTGTAGCGTCTCCCTGCTAGTCGTGGAGGTGATCATTAGGGCAACTCGGTAGGTGGTTGGAGGACAACGGATAAAACCTGGCCTGAGGCTGCTGCCTGTCAGAGTGTACATATGGATGATCTCACAACATGCACCACTACCAAGGCTTGTATCGTATAGCTGTTCATAAAACAGAACATCAAACTGGCTTGGATGAAGATCAAGTCGAGCAAGTCCAGAAGCATCTCTGTTATCAAAGTGAGGCTGACAGTCCAATGCTTCTTCACTGGCAATGAGATGATACAGACAGTCACGGAGAAGCTTCTAATGAGCCAGGACTGAGCAGCTTTCAAAATTAAGGATCCCCTGTTGTCTCAGGGACACTAAAAATAGCACCTGCGACACAAAGATATCGTGTCTGAGGCAATTCTGGGACAGTAGAGAAATGCTTCATTACAAATGAAATTATGACGCTTATGCATCATGGAATAGATCTATATATATACAGACGGATGACAAATCAAAGGAAAAACCAAAATAAAGTATCTTTGTAAGGTGTTGGGCCACCATGAGCTGCAAGAACAGCTTCAATGCACCTTGGCATTGATCGTACAAGTCTGTGGAACTCAACTGGAGGAAAGAAGACAGTTCTTCCAGAAGATATTCCCAAATTTGGTGTTTTAATGATGGTAGTGGAGAGCGCTGTCTAACACGTTAGTGCAAAATCTTCCATAGGTATTGGGGTCGAGATGTGAAGGCCACAGAATATCTTTCCCTGCACGGTACCTGCAGCCAGGATTCATGGCTGAACCCTCTGGACGTATTGTGGGCCTATTGGCGAAACACAGAGGAAAGAGGATGCCCAGAAGATGCCATCACTCACTTGACCACCCTGCTGAGTGTAGGCAGCATCTCTAAGCTGTACAATCAATGTAAATGATACCAGCAACTTGTCCCATAGGAGAGATCTATCAGCAAGGAAATGCATTTGACATGTTTGTGAGAGCAGCAATGAAGGTAAACATTTGAATTTGATGTTAATTTGTTTGCAAGAACCCAACAGGGTACCTTAAACCAAAGCTACAACCTCTACCTAACCTTACCCAAGTGTTTTAGTAGCCTAGCAACATGCTCTATCTATAAAGTATAAGGATGTAACACCTCCTGGGTTGGAAAAACTGCTGCTTGTGAATGCAGCCCAGGTAGCAATTATATTTTACATTGCAAAACATATTCAGCAAAGCAAATAAATGGACTCATGGGTGTCTGTACAGATAGAGTTGCTGAAGACACGGATATCAGAACCTGATACCTGTAATTAAGGTTTACTCTCTGCTGCATATAAACTATTTGGAGCTCCCTCAAAGCCTGAATATCCAAAACTATTATGCAAGGCAGATTATCTGCACTTTGAGTGCTCATGAATTGAGACATATAACAGGTGGTGGTCCTTACATTGCAAAAAAACGTCCGTCTTAACAAATCATCTGGTTTTTCAAAGCTTATTTTTTCATTAAAAAAGAGAAAATCCTGCAAATGGGATTTAACTTGACTTGTTTCCAGTGTAGCTTGGAGCTAATTTTCTGGAAATTAGTGTCAGTATGAGTACAAAAGACACACAAAAAAGCAGATTGGTACATTAGTATCAATGAAACAACACTGTAATGGATTCAGGTAAAATGATCCTAACCTGAAAAGGTAGAAGATGTTTTTTCACATTTTAATAGTAAGTCAGCCATGAAAGAACCACGCTCCACTCAAGATAATCTTGAGTACACTGCTGTCTCAAAATATAAATGCATTAATCCATTCATTATAACCTCCTCCTCTTCCTCCAGCCTCTGCAGCTGAAGATGAATCTCTCGAGCGCAGCTAATAAGCCGCATTATAATGCTCGTCTTACCAGGTTGGAGGCTCCTCGCACCGTCTCTGGGTTGAGCATGACAATCTCGGTAGTCACGTGACCCTCCACCGCCTCTGTCATCTGCTCCACGGTACAGTTAATGGACGGGTCCTTTATCTTGAACCAGTTGTCTGCATACCAGCCGATGAGGAACCACACATACTTCTTCCCGTAGAGCTTCTCCTTGTACACCTGCAGATGGACAATGGAGCAACGACAGGAGGGAGAAGACTGTCAGCTATTGAAGGGAAGAACAAAATATTTGATACTGATACACCAGTGTTTGACATATTGGATGTGATGGATGGATTTGATGGATAATTTAATCCCCATCAGGTCCCTTGAGACCGTCAGACTGAAATGTACTGTAGGTGATAATTTAATGGAAATGTGGCCCACAGTGGGTCAGCTGTAATGCTAGAATAATAAGGCTCAATGTGTGATCTGAATAGTTTTGGGATATTGAGTTTTCACCATCTAAAGAGCAAAACGGACACGCAGTTCTTTTATTACTCATTTTAAAAATGGGGTTTTTCAGGTCCAGTGGGTTTCAGATGCAACCTTTTACGACTGAGAATATGTTTTCTGGGTTGAAATTATAAAGTTCTGTCTCTCTAAGGCATGACAGAAAAGGTAGACATTTAGCAACATACTGAAGGAACCCCGTAGAGTTTGTGACCACTTGTAGCACACAAGTACAAGACAGTGACATGATGCACAGTCCTGCTGTCAGTTCCACATTCTTCTGCTTATTGACGATCAGTTGTAGCGATGCACCAAGGAACATAGCAATGGGAGTCAAGAAGACGACTGCACGCTAGCATACTTAAATAATGCATGCTTTAAAATATTAAAAAGTCAGCATTGCAAATGTTTTATGAGGAAGGAAATGCATCCAACACGTCTGTCAGGCCTTGAAGATACATGCAGTATGTTTTGGTGACTAATGCTGAAACAAAAACATGACTGTATGAAAAAAAAAAAAAAAAAAATTAACCTCAACCGAAGGGAGTTATGATATAAGACATCTGAGCACAGACAACAATTCAGCAGCAGTTCATTGAGGAGTGTGGTAGATAGAATCAGGTCACTAAAATGTTGCTTTTATCTCGGATTCCTGATTACAGTCAGCCCTTAACTAGTGGAAGTAACTTTGAATGACTAATAATACGACTACGTCAACCTCCGTGGCAATTCAGACTCAGTACAGTTGTCATGAACGGCGAAATTAGCTACAGAGACTGTTTTTTGTACCAGGCTGTAAACATGTTTATTTCTGCTGTGAAGTTGGACATTTTAACATGGGCACTTATGGAGACTGACTCGTTCTTTAGCCAGCCTCAAGTGGACATTTGAGGAACTGCAGTTTTTTGGCACTTCTGCATGTCTTATAAATGAATCAGTTTCTTTTTTAAGGTTTCTTGAACCTTAGTTTTCACCCTCTATAACCCCACAAAGCTCACATTTGAAAGAGTGAAGTAGTAAGTTTAGATAAAATTTTTTGTCTCTGATAGAAAAATCATAGTACAACAGACATCAGACAAATCACACTTATTGTGACGGGACACAAAACTTAAGCACGGAAAAACGGCTCCAAACACTTTGTCATGTGTCTTTGACTTAATGTTTATGTCACCCAAGTCTGTCACAAATGAACAGAAGAAGTCATTATTACCTCACAGAAGACTTTCCTGGCCTCCGTCTCATAGAAGAGGCCAACAATGATTCTGGCATCTTGGCGCTTGGGAGCGAAAAAGAAAAAGGACAGTGTCACACACGGGGCGAAGATGAAAAGCACAAGTTGAAGGCCCTGCTGTGTGGATAGGAAACACAAGAGCCAACCCTCCTCGCAGCCTCGCTGCACCACACAGCAGTAGACTTCCCTCTCTACTGGGTTACATTCATGCTGTTACCATGGTTTCTTCTGCAATGGCCAATTAATCCTGCACACTAAAACTAGGCCGGCATGCTGGGCAAGGTCATTGTAACGTATGTGCATGTTCTAAGAGAGAAGCAAGTCAGGCCGACATGAGTGAGGGAAGGAGAGAAGGAAGAAAGAGACAGAGGGTGTATGGAAAGCAGGTTAAGGGCTGATATAAACATTTAGGATCTCCATGATTGTATTAAAACCTGCGTGCAGACATCTTGCTCATATTAGAAAGAAAAAAACACACACAGCTTTGCCTAGAGGGGCTCAGTCCCTTGCTGTGCTGCTTGTGGCTAGAAAATAGAAGTGTTTCTTATTTTCTTCTTCTGTGTTGCATTGCAGCGATGTAGTTTTCATAAGCTGCCCTGAAATAAAACACTGTGTTCTTTCTGAAATTCACTGATTGTTGAATATTTCAGCTCATGGTTTACGGTTAATTTCAGTTGTAAATGCATGTAGGGTATCTCTCTGTGTGTCTGTGTGTTGAGCACAGAGCTGGAGTCAGGATACGGTTAGTCTAGCTTAGCATAAAGACTGGAAACATGGGGAAAACAGCTAGCCTGAAAAAAATACCATGTAAAACAAGAATTTGAGTTGCATGCTGAAACTATTTCCTGACAACTGGTTGCAGTGACTGTGTGCAGCTTCCTGCAGGCTTGTTGTCACAGTGAGGCTGTCAGATTTGATAATATTATGCGTGTACTGGGACCAAAACCAAAACCTGTGCTCGTCAACTGTATCTGGTATCCTGCACTATAGCAAAGAACACAGTAAAGAGGTCCCGTCTTCATGCTAAGCTAAGATAACCATGTCCTGACTCAAGCTGCCATGCATAAACATTGGATTAACATCAATCTTCTCATCTCACGCTCAGAAACAAAGTGAACAGGTCTATTTCCAAAATCTTGAACCATCTTTTTAAACAACAACTTTCCAATGTAACATCCATGAAGGTTAGGTAGCTAAGGTCCATTAACCAGCTAGATAAGACTGTAATATTCTGAGCAGCCAGAGTGTGAATGTTCAAGCTCAACTTGTACATCGACATGGATGAGAAGCCCTTACTATGTAATTAATAATGTAAAGCTTATGTACAGTTCCATGACAACCAAGCAAAGTCCATAAACAGATCGATAGATCGATAGATGAGAGCTTGAGACACAGTAAACACATAAAAATTAGACCTGTAAAGATAAATTTGAATTTAAATGAAACCTGTGCAAAGATACAAATAGGAAATTATATAAAAAATAACAATACGCTTTTTTTATACGAAATAATAGAACTAGAAATAGAGATAAAAACTAAATACAATTAAATAAGACTTTAGAAAATGAAGAAAAGTCGCAGAGAGTAGTGCAAATTAAATCATGACTTGTGGTCCAAAAAATATCACACACTTTTCATCACTGATACAGTAAGAGACTTCAGAGGAAGCGAGTAAGTAGACCTTGAGTTTAGGCTGTTTTGTCCATCAGTGGACAGTTAGAGACACCACATGTAGAGACCATAATGTCTTCTCATACATTTTACTGACCATTACTGCTGTATACTGGCTTCAGCATTCATCACAGTTTGGGTCACTGGTAGCTTGCCTGGAGCTACATAGATGCGACATCTTGCTGAATGAGTCTTATTCTTAGCAAGTATCAAGAAGCTCTGTGTGATGAACTGGCCAAACAAGCCCTGACTGATTGGTGTTCAGCTGCCTGGTATGTATAATAAGAATGAGGAGGGGGGGTCTGGCACCTTGAGGTTTTTGACAGCCACAGCAGGGTCGGTGAGGAAGCTCTGACGAACGCTGATTTCAATCCCTGCTTCCTTCACCCTTTCCTCCAGATCATCCAGAGTCTGTCAAACACAGAGAGACACACATACAATAATGAGCACGCAGAAGATGACAGAAAGAGAAAGACAGCTACCAAAATTGGAGTGGGAGATCAGTAAACAGCAATTGAAGTTGGAGCAAAGTAGAGAGGGGGAAGATGGGTTAGTGGTTTAGAAAGATGAGGGTGGTTGTGACAAACAAGCCAGCGAGAAGGAGAAAGAAACCAATCACGGGAAGGTAGACGTGATAGAAGACGGGATGGGAATTAAGCGAGGGAAGAGAAATAAGAAATAGGAAATGAAGAAAGAGAAACAATTTTCTGATTCATCTTCTGAATGCATTCAAACCACCATTCAAATTACTGCACCTCCGAACCTGGCCAAGTTTCATTTCCACAGTATAACTGTGTCAAGAAAATGTTTTTTCATTGTCAGGTCTTCTCATAGTGACCAATTTAATTATGCATGCGCATGAGAATGTATTTTCAGTCGGGGTGGACTGCCCTGGATATATGCAAGCGTGACAGCTTACATACACGTTAACGTTTAAGATAAACAACTTCTGCTGACTCGCTCAAAACTGCAAATGTGAAAAGAAAAAAACATGTATGGACTTATCTCTTACTTTAGCACCATTAATACTGTAGATGTCCATCCTGTCTGTCCTGCCTGTACTTTCTCTGCAGAGCGTTTGTTTTTTAGCTCACCACTCAAGTTGATGCTTGAGAGGACACAAAGATTCCTTTTCATTAAAGATAAGAAAACACTGTATTTACAGGCAAAAAGCCTCAAAGACAGCGTAAGAAAAACAGTGTGAATCCTGCAGAAATGTGCCTGCGGATGTACAAACACTGTGCAGCGTACTTTCATCCCAAATAGCCTATGTTAGCTGTTAGCCTCTGACCCTAATCACCACAAACACTCCAGTTCTTTCTGTAACTACCCTCCAGTCTCCATCCTTTGCTCTCTTATCTTTGTATATTTATGAAGCAGAGTCATGAAAGCTCAAGTTTATTTTAATCTTAAAGCCGAAAGTCTTCACTTCAGTTTTTATCATCATGGGTAAATGTGCATGAACATACCCCTCTTTCCTATCAAACTTTCCACTCTCACATAGTTTACGATGATAACTGTGGATTAACAACCAGACATTTTTGCAATTTTTGAAACAATGTGTTCAACATCAGTTTTGTCTGCTTTTACGTTGACACGCTAATGATGAAGGCACTGTTTAATCTAGCCCTTTACTAGCCCTAACACCTTTACTCTTGTACTTTTGCTATCTCTTTTATAACTCTGCTTCAATATGCAGAGAAATCAGCCTGTTCTCACTAGAAAAATGTCCAAATGGGTCGTCTGTGCCTGCAGCTTTGTTGTTAGGCAGGGATCCTAACTAGTCATTGAGTCGGGGTGAGATGGGTGAGTCAAACACAGGACTTTCCCCCAGGTGAATGAAGTTTGTGAACATTGACTTACATCATGCAACTTACATAGCATACTTACTTTAACCGTGTGTTTAATGCAATGACTTGTGTAGCGTATTTAAGGTCCGGTATGTTCATCATTGGCATTCTCAAATTGCCATATACGTTGTTTTGGGAGTCACTGGCAAACAACTTATTTTATCCTTTAGGTATGAGGACATGTTTGGAGAAATCCAAAGCTCAACAGGCCTGTCGTACAATTTTGCAAGATGAATTCAAATTACAATCACTGAGCTGGGAAGACATTTAGGAAATTGAAAATGAAAATACCTTTTAAATGAGGATGAGTGCTTTTGGTACTCATCCTTCATGTATAGTCACTATTTTCAACACTTTCAGCTAAATGCATGACTCACTGATGTAAAGACTTCTGTTGTTTGCTGAATGGTAGCGATCTTGGTCCATTTCCACTTCTGGAAGAGCTGCACTCGAGTGGGGTTGTGCAGCGTGGCAGACGGGTGAGTGCGGAAGAAGGTGGGAAAGCGCTGGCGGTTGGACAGAGCCGGAGAGCTGGAGCCGTACGACAGCTGAGGCACAGGGAGACAAAAACAACCCAGTGTTAAAGCCAGAGTCATCCTGATGGCTTAAACTGCTGCAAAATGATGACTAAAAATGAAATTCTGAATAAATCTAACGATGGACTTGAATAATAAGCACGGGAGATCCTTTTTGTCACACTTTCCGAGTTTGTCTCAACTAAATATCACCCGGTATAATCTGAATTTATGACTTAAAGCTTCTAGAGTACTTACTGAAAGTTACTATCATTGTATTTAAGACTTTTTAATCCTGTTGAGGGTTAGAAATTGTTCAGATTAAGACTGAGGACATGCAGACAGCCAGGAAGAATAAATGAGAATGGAGTCATAATCAGTTTACAGTATCTTAATATTTGGTTCAATACCCTTCAGATAAATTCCACAAAATCAAATTTGCTGCATTATTCAAGCCTTTCATCGATTTTCTGGAGTTTTAGGCAGTACATTATGAAGTGGACAGTCACAAAGAAATATGGGTCACGGTCTTACTGTAGGAGCTGGAGGAAAAGCTCTTTCTAACATAAAAATAGCAGTGTGTATGAAAAATGAAGGAATATGTCTGAAACTTTTTTTTTTTTTTAGTGAGTGCACTTTACTCGCTCTCCCCAAAGAGCAGAATGACATTAATGCTGTACTTTGCTCAAAGCTCAGAGATGTTAGTCTGAAATGGGTTATGACCAGACAGCCACGCTGATGTGTAATTGATCTGTTTGTTGGGTGCTACATTATACAAGTCTTCAATAGATAGAGGCAACTGTAAGATGTCTGAATCCCTTTCGGTGGAGCTAAAAGATGCTTGTCCAATGGAAGAAGTAAATCTCATATGCTCAGAATTTGTAGTGAACAAGTAGGGCTTAACAAGTCATAGATTTTTCAATGAAACTGTGATTTTAAAGAGTGCAACTTTTAAGTTACAAGAGCTGTGGTTTTAATTAGGCCTCCGAATGCTTTTAAGGTGCTCGTCAGATCATCTAACAGTGAGTCCAAAACAGTTTAGATCTTTCTGAAACAGACGTTTTGAACGTCAATGATACATCCGGTTTGTGGAGGTGGGAAAGTACTGTAGGCTGGGTTTGAACTTCTCTCTCCAGCTCTATCTTTTCTTTCTCCACACAATGACTTCTCACACTGCAACACCGTGAATATCACATAAAAAAAACACAGAATTCGTGTAAAGAGATCAGCCAGGAGGCAGCCGGCAGGAGGCTGTGATGGTGTGGCCAGTAAGAAGAAGTATAATCACTGTTGCCTTTAGACGTGATTTGACAATATGTCGTACAAACTAGTTTGAACAAGCGTTACCGTCTTACCAAACTGTGAAAACTATACTCAAAGTCGACTTCTACATCTATAACGACACCTGTAACAGCTGGCAGATTTAGTCAGCTGCAGCTCCTTTATGTTAATTCTGCTAAATCAAAGTTCTGAGCTGTTGTTCGGTTAATATCTTGTCTGTATGTCGATGTTTGTACAATTTACACTCGCCTAAAGGAGGCTTCTTTGAGTAAAAGAAACACCATTCTCCATTTTGATATCCCAAGAGATAAAGGAGTGGGCTGCATATGAGTGAGTGCTGCAGGGGAAGCAGTCAATTTGACGTCTATTGTCTATTATTTTAGAAAACTACAAAGCGGCGCTGTCATGTACGGGCACTAATGCAAATTACTAGTCTGAAAAAACCTCCAGATTATCAAAATAAGCTCCACCTTTACCAGCTGCAACAATAGTGTGATGAACATTAATGTTTCGATAATTATGATCCAATAATTTAATTTTATTCTGAAATCAGCATTAAGTATTATATATTTTGATGCCAATACTCAGCAGATTCGATCCAAGTCTGGCCATTAATTTTTGAGATACCTTATGTCATTATGAATCATGCCCTTGAGAGTGTTAATATTTATATTAGAATCCTTCAGCCGAGCCACCAGTCCATGACCACCACACTGTTTATCAGACTGCCCCAGTGACAGCTTGAAAACGCTCTAAATTATCATGGAAGTAGCTGTGTTTTCTTGTAGGAAAAATATATTTAGCTTTACTCATTTGTTGCCTTTGTTTCTATCTCTGGGATAATATTGCCATGGTAACCTCTTCATAATGAATGGCATGGAGATAATGAGTTCTTATATGCACCTTTGTAAAAGACAGAGCTGCCGTGATGCTCGTGTGCCCCCAATACTGACAGTAATAAAGTCAGTGCACGAGGGAAAAAAGGAAATAAGAAATGCTATTAAAAGTAAGCATGTAAAAAAAAACAAATTATTAAGAGGGGTAGCTCTCAGATAGTGGACTTCAGTAGTTGGGTAGCCCAGTTATTAAACACTACATTAAACCTCAGGAAAAAAACACTTTCATGAGGTAACATTCAAAGACTGCGACCATGTGAAGGACACAGTGTCATTGATAGAAGCTCACAGCAGCAGTGTAGAGAGGTGAGTCAGTAATCTTTAGCTAGAGTGTGTTGGCATTGCCCCCGAATGCCAAAATAACATTGTGATAGTACAAGCAATTTTTTTTTGTGATGTATTTTTATGCTGCTGCTTTATGTACAGTAAATAAAGGAGCAGACAGAGACAGAGCTGTAGCTCTTTAAAATAACTGATCACACTCATTGATACGGCCAACACAGAAGTTCAGCTGGTCAATAACTCTGAACTGACCTTATCAGGTAAAACATGCGTCTAGCTGATGATAAAATCACTTCTGTGTTGTCTGACTGCTTGTGTGATGAGTCTGGTTACGGCTGACCGATCTGGCTCCATTTTTCCCAACTTGTTTGTTTTTCCCCAGTGTTGCAACATGCTGCTCTGTACATACAATGCTATCGATCAATCACTGTAATCTCAGACATATCCTCATGCATCTCCTGAGTTACTAAATGATGGTTCTGCGATGTAGCACTGTGAAGGCTGATGTTATCCAAGGCTATCCAATGTTCTCAAGGCTTAATTCAAGGATTACCAGCTGGACAAAACAGGCAACTGCCTTGGGGGCACCAGATCCTTTAGGAACACTGAAGGTTCACTGTCTAGTTAGGTGTAATTCATGTCAATTAAATTCAGTAACTTAATTTAATTTGCTTTATTAAAGGTGTAAAGGCTATTGGAAACATACACAAAGCACAGTGAGTGGCAGGAACAGCGGCCCAGAGCTCATTTTTCCCCCCTTCAGCCTCAGGTTATACTGGCGCTGATGTTATTAAACTGCTTCCACAAAACTGAGACGTTTCTCTTTTGGAACCAGCCTACTTTTGCTTTCAACCATCTGTTTTGCCGCATGTAGTCATGATGTAAACACATCGACAAGTCATATTAGGGTTAATATTGTGATGTGACATTTTAAATCATGCTCCACAAGGCACGTCTAATATGATTCAAGTTTTTCGAATAATACTTTTGAATATTGGACATTTTTTCCAATTTCACTTCAAGACTTCGCTCTTCTAAAGCATTAGATTGGATACCATCTAAGTCACACAACAACACAATTAAACTAACCAATGAAGGCAGCGGTGGACCAGCTACTCCTACCTTCTGCGAGGTGAAAAACTATGGATAAGTACCTCATGCAACCCCACTTCAAAACATCCGAACTAACCCTTTAAGTGGTATGCAAGCGAACAGCAAGATTATAAAAAGAAAATCCCTTAATCCCCAATGTAGTGAAGTGAACCTACAGCCATGCATGAATTATTAAATGAAACAGTATCACAACTGTAACCAAGTATTTTATGTTTGCTTCCCTTAGTCTGACTGAAATCTCACTGCTACACCTCCCCAGTTCTTCAAATAGAAAGAAGGAGATTTTTGGCTCTATCTATCTTTGGTGTTAAGAGTTTCTTCTTGTGGTGTTTTCACACAGCAGTACCCAGAGATCATTTATCAAATAAACACTGTGTGCAGCCTTTCTTTTTCCTGTGAACCAGTGTTTCTGTATATGGAGCTCTTGACTCCGACTATATCTGTTTGTCCTACCTACCCAGTTCTTCTTTTGTTGTTTAAAATCTGTCTAGAAATGTAAATACACCACTTTCCTAATGCCAGAGAAGTCTTTCCTACTGTTCAGGTTCACTGCTGTGTTGCATTAAACACGAGTTAAGTTAAATATGACAGCCCTGTGTTAAACAGAAAGGTTTCTTACCACTATGAGGTTCCACATGCGAGCAGCCTCGGCCACCAGCGTAGACACGGAGCTGCAGCCCGGCATCAGCACGATTTTAATGGGCTCGGTGTACAGAAGATCATACAGCAGCTTGGTGGCCTCTCCTGGATCACACTGTGGACGCACAAACAAGCAGAGCAGGACAGTCAGTAAGAGAAACACAGTGTGCCCAGCATCCTTACATAAGTTTATGCAGGTTATCATCAACAACAGCAGTAGATAAATAAATAACAAGGACCCTTGTGGAATTATAGCAGGTTTGACAATAAATAAAACATCTTAACAACACCCAGAAGGGGTTTAAATATAATTCAATTATAACGAGATCACCTTATTCATTGTTACTCATAGCCAACATGATAACAGTATAAGAAATCGACTGTTTGAGATGTTTGATAGCTTCTTTAATCTAATTAGGGATAAGGTTTAATTGCCTCCTCGTGGTTTAACATTCTGTCCATGTTAGAAGTCAATTTCTCTTAAGGAGGGGTGTTATTTTGCTCTGCCCTAACCAATCAGTAGTGTGTGATGTATCTATAACACCACTGTCATTTTCATTCAGGGTTGTGGGAGTAGACGCTAGGAGCAGTGGACGTAAGGTTTTTTTTACAACAATTAGAGAAACATGAGTTGTTATTTCTCAATCGATTTACAAAGAGCTGTACATCCATCCATCTCAAACATGCTTTTTTTACATTAAGATATGTCGTGAGACATATAGCTTCATTCTGTTTCAATTGGATCGATTGTTTCATATAGGGAAACAGCCGTTAATGAGCACTGCTGGGGATTGGACCCCTGAAACTGGTGTGTTGAGAAATTGACCACTAGAGAGCTCCAATCAGAGAACAAACAGTCATCAGTTTGATGTAGCTTTGAACTGAAATTTAATTAAATGCAGGACAAATTGGTGTTGCGTTAACATTGTTTAGTTTGTTAGCCAGGTGAGATCAGAGCACTGGGGAGCAGTGTCGTGCCAGAACAGGAGCCAGGTGAGCCAGGTGCTTCTTCTGCACATAGCTAATGGCAAAGAGACCAAAGAGGACGTTGACGGAGGAAGATAAGACAAGAAGAGGAGAGAATGACCAAGCAAGAGGCTGTTAGATGAGAGTGAATCTGGGCTAAGTGACTTTTAGTCGTTGGCGAGAGCTTGGTGAGACAAAAAGCTGAAAGACAGAGGCCGAGCTGAGCTGTTGGACTAGTAAGTAATATAATCATAACAAATAAACGTGTACAGCCGTCCATATTTGTGACAGTGGTGTCACACACCGAAAGTGGAGGCACTAACTTCTGTTTATGTAGAATATATTGGAATAGGTATATGTAGCATGTGTAATATGTACCTGCATATACTGTTCTGATTGAAGCATGGAATAGATAAACGTGGGGGAAACTGAACACAGGATTGGCGAACATATAGCGCACGGCTCAATAAAAGAAGCGTATGTCTTGGAAAAAGCACTTCTCCTTCTACACTGAAGTGCACATGCTATAATAATATAACCATTCTCCGAATGGAGAAGACAGCCAGCAGCCAGGGGGGTAAGGTGAGGCACGTTTCAAGGTCACCTCAACCTGATTCCTGACAGGCTTGTCTGGGGAGGCACAGACAGCGTTTATCTGCGTAATGCTGGGGAAAACATTTACCCACCAGTCAAGCCCCATTATCTTGATCCACACGTTACAAATGGTGTTCCTCACTTTCCATTTACAGCTCATAGTCAATGAAAAATCAATAAGCTATTTAAATAATAATGGCGATCATTAATCATTTATCATTTAACAGAGCAAGAGGGGTCATGTTTGAACGACAGAATTTGATTGTGTTTTTTTGCCATCATGTCGTATTACTGCACACACAGACCATTCAAAGCAAAGTAGAACAGAAAACTCTTGAACCTGTTTGTTTCATCACGATGCAGATGCAAATATGATACAAATGTATGCACATCAAACAAGAAGACAGATGTGTGAAATGACACGCAGACTGAACTCAGTGTGCATGTATGTAATTATACGCTATACTGTGGTCTATTCCTCAAAGAACAAGCGACACACCTTCCCCAGATAATGTTACGATACTAAAATATTTATGTTGTGGCCACCAGTTTCAATTATGTCAGCTTCAATCTGAGAAATCTTGTTTTTTCACCACCAGTTTGACATGTTGGATTGTTGTAAGTACTGCAATACCCACGAGCCTTAGCCGTCCCGGAAGGAAAGCCAGTCAGACACGTGAATCAGCTGTAAGAAATTCACGCTTCAGTCAGTCAGTTGTGACGCAAAGGCGGCCACACAGATGTCAAATTCATCAAAAAAAAAAAAAAAAAAAGTCGCAGATTCAAAATGTGAATTAATTTCAAGTTGCAGATTTTATAATCTGTTATTCTAAAAAGTGTAATCTTTATCTTTCGAATGTTGATAGCAAGTGACTGAATGTTTCTTAATGGAGTTCACCTTGGGAAACTCCACTCATGTTTTTATTATGAACTGAAATTAGTATTCAGTTGTTTTCTGTGTGGGATGGCATTGTACAGGCCTTAAATTATAATGTTTGCTACTGTAATAGCCAAAATTTGTCCCTGAATGAGAGAGAAACAATATTATTTTATGTATTTACTATTAATATTAGTAGTGTTGTTCTTAAAACCAAATGTTCTCTATTGCTGCTCCTTCATATTAAAAGCATTCCATTGGCAAAGCATCAGGTGGCTTTTATTGTGAAGCAGCCACAGGAAATACAATATATCTGTCACCAACATGTCTGCCCATTGCTGTTGTTGTTATTGTACACAACAACACATGGATATTTTGTGCAACTTTTGTTGTTGTTTCAGTTTTCCAGAAGAAACAGACAGTGTGCGTCTGTTTCATCCCTGTCATATGACGAGCCAACATGATTCATGCCTAGCATCTTCACTAAAATCCAAATAGTTAAAACCTCAGTCAATAAAATGTCTTTCTGATTATTATACTGTCAGCAGAGACTTTATTCCAAGCGGACAAAACTCTGCAGCCGCATGTGTTTGATCTCCCCTCAGACTGGGGCAGAGCAAAAAGCGTCCCCAGCGGAGTTGCAGTAATGGAATCATAAAGAAATTGTTCCTGTGCAAGATGAAAAAAATAATAAAAATGAGCAACCCAAAATATAGTGCTGTGTGTGGGGTCTGCTTCTTGACTATTTCTGCCTTTAACAACTTAAATCAGGATACCAGCTGGGACTGCAGCTGAGCAGATGTGCCCAGACCAACACACACACACACACACACACACACACACACACACACAAAATATACACAAAGATCAGAACGTGTACGGATAGAAGGCTGAACTCAAGGTTGAATAAAATATTAGTTTTAAGTAATATATACATATCACTTCCTTGGTGTTCGTTTGGATCAAAAGAAAGAAATGTAAGATTTTCTGCAGCGACACAGTATATTAGTGTTCACCAGGGGAGATGGTGGGGAGGGCAAAGTCTATAGTGTGTTGTGCTGCTCATCTTCATCTTCATTACAATACAAGCTTGAGGTTTTTCGTAACTGTAAAAAGCTTCTGACCACTTCATGTGTGGATTTATCTTTTTCTTTCTTCAGTTTAAGATCTTACTGAGCTATGATTGTTTTGTTGTTTTCAAAACTTCAGTGAAAAGTTGATTGCTGTAAGACTTTCTCTCCTTCTTTCTTTGTCAGATATGTAATAATGATCAGATTTATTCATGCAATGTTTCAAAAAATGTCTAAATCCTTTTTAAAACAAACTTTATTGAGAGAGAAGTTTGCTAGTTTACAGTGAATCCTCTACAGGGGTTGGTGGATTGATACTCTCAAGCTACTGGAATAGCACAGCAGGAAGGGCTTCTTGTTTGAACCTCGTCTGGGGTCTTTCTTTGTGGAGTTTGCATGTTCTCCCCTCACTGTGTGAATTCTCACCGGATACTCCCACAGTCCGAAGACATGCAACTAATTGGTGTCTCTAATTTTCCCGTAGGTGTGAATGTGAGTGTGAATGGTTGTTGGTGGTGTTATGGTTTGTCTCTATGCGGCCCGTAATGAACTGCCGACTTTTCCAGGGTGTACCCCACCTCTCGCGATAAGACAGATGGGATATACTCGAGCCCCCCGGGACCCTGATGAGGATAAATGGATGGATGGAAAATTATATAATTAAAAAAACGTGGGTGGCTGCATCACTTCCAAATGTTTTCAGCACTTTGGTATCATATTCATGCCAATAAACTGCCCTGACATATTTAGCTGGCTCGTCTCAGATGACTGAGGAAATGTGACGTGAGAACCAATTGTACAGTCACACTCTTCCCCATTTGCATTTATAATTTGCAGTTATAATACATTTGTTATCTCTCTAATGGCTGGTGTGTGTCATGTGCTTTGCCTTTAAATGAGACCTTCTTTTCTAAACCATTATTTTGAAAAATTACATACAGATTTAAGAAATGATCAGCATCAGGAATAGTATCTTCAAAATCGTAACAAAAAGTATCTGAATCATTTCAAAAAGTTTGGTATTGCCTGAAAGATTATGATTGATTTTCTCTCTCATATGACAAGCTCGAGTTCGCTAACAGAAGAGCAGGTACAGCAGGGTGCCATCATTTTTTAAATTACACGAGATTGTCTTTTAAATGAACTTCAGAGTTTCAATCATAATTAAAGTAACTGCAAAGTTAAAAAGCAATTTCACAAAGGAGGAGAGTGCCTCGAATAAAATCCTTCAATTCAACGTGATGAAGCCTTAAAAAAGGCATTTGAGGATTGACTATAGAATGGATTCTTATCCAATATTCTGGATTAAAATCAATTATGAAAGGTTTTTTAATCAAACAATAAAAGCTTTCTTTGTGAGGAAAATTAAGGTTTTTGAAAATTCGTCTACATTTAATGGTTCGCTGATTTTCGGGTGTAACGGCTCTGTCACGAGGTCACGATGAAGGTCAGAAACTGCTTCACTTAAAACCATAAACATTTAAAATGGGCTCGATTTAATTTCCTACAGTGTTTGCCAACATCAATAGCTGACAAGAAGCTGTTTCCTAGCAACCCTCTCCAGGTCTACATCCTGTCTGTGAGGGTAAAATCCATTCCTGTGGAGTTTTAAGGAGGCTGCTGAGGCATGTGCTGGATTTCCTCTTCTCACCTCATGACACACGAGTCAACGGGCTCGGTAACAAGCAGCTTGGAAGAAGCTGCCCTCTTCCAATCCCGAATCAAATAGATTGGTTTGTAAAGCGGGCACACTGTAATCCGGAGCTGCAATCCTCGCTACTGACTCATTGATTAACCCTGGCACTCGGGGGAAATCACCAACACATCCAAATGAGATACCAACCCCGCCCCCGCCCTGTCCCACCCCATCATCATCCCACTCTGGACCACTAGGACCTGCCTTCAACTTTCAGCGCCACGGGGACCAACATCTAATCATCTTTTCTTCAGATCTTGGGGAAAAAAGCTTGCAAAATCTTCTGCTTTGTTCGCCACCTGATGATGCAGCCTTTTTTTTTTGGCCTCTTGGGGATTGAAACATGCAATGCTGGAGGACTGCTCAGCAGGAGATCCATCAGAGCATGTTCAGTGTTATATGCAGCTGGCTTGGCAGAGCGGTGGAGTGGTGAAGAGGTGATCGATGATCGATGAGCGCTCCGGCCAGCGCTTCTAACATTTGGCTAACTGCGCTCGATGTGGCTCTCTCACACAGACGAGCCTAAAATCATCCATCTGCTCCTTTTTGTGCAATGATACTAGGTGCATGGTCTTGCCTCTTTCTTGGAGCCAAATATATGTTTGTTTGAACTGCAGTTGTCTTGGTTACTGTTGTCATGCCAACCTCCCCCACCCCCTGACTCCAGGCTTTTGAAGTAGGGATCCAATGCAGAGCAACTCACACCAATCAGAGTGATGCTTTTTTAAAAACACCAGCCTGTCACTGTGCACTTAACTGTTTATATACTGTGTATCTATGTGTGTGTGTGTGTGTGTGTGGGGGGGGGGTGCTGGTTTGTGGAGAGGCTTGAGGTGAGAAGACGGTTCAAATTATAATCCATCTCTGCTCGCACTGCAAGCGGTGAAACTGAAGATATCTCCGTCTCCCTCAGATGTTTACAGATAGAAACAATCATGGCAGGTGACGAGTAACAGACATATGATCCTGTTATCCCTGATATGTGTTGTACTCACATGGTGCTCTCAAGAGAACATGAAATCAAGCCTAACCCTGAATCATGTCACACACTGTGAAAAAAGCCCGTACACTGTATAGATGTCCGTCATGCCTCTTTGGTTACATTCAGCTTGTGACAGCTGCGGCTTGTTTGTCATACGGTACAGTACAGTCATGACTCACGTCGCTTTGAAAGTTATCAAAGAACTGATTGCCAGGCTTCTGTAAGAGCTGACAAATCATACGTGT
Source organism: Argyrosomus regius (assembly GCA_946959425.1). Classification (NCBI taxonomy): domain Eukaryota; kingdom Metazoa; phylum Chordata; class Actinopteri; family Sciaenidae; genus Argyrosomus; species Argyrosomus regius. The sequence continues at coordinate 5,931,463 of OX336899.1, read as the reverse complement.
CCTTTAATCAGAGTCCAAGTCTCTGATTTGTTCAGTGATTCACACAGGTCTGCTGCTCAATGATGGCAGAAACAACTTGAAACAGTCGGAATATTTTAGAATGAGAACGACATTTTTCTACACAGCTAACGAGCTACGTACTGTAGGAAGGCTACATACACAAAAGTGTTGACAAGTGCAGATGAAAGCGATGGAGCTGTACAGGTTGCTCTAAGTTAACGCCGAAACATATTTATTAATGCTGCATTGAACATTCCTGTTAAATGATACTTAAAATAATTCAAAAGTACAGGATGAATATTTCACTTGTAGTGATAACAATGGTGATGATAAAGTAATTTAAAATATGAAAACACAAACAAGTCTCTGTAGCCATCTTTCCCTCCAAATTTATCTGGATATTTTAAGTGCATCTGCCAAATAATGCAAATGTTTCCAGATTCCAATGTTCAGTAGGCACCAATTAAATATAAAACTATTATAATAAAACTATTTAGCAATAGCAAACATGTTTAGTGTGAATGATTTACTGCCCAGTCTACATTTTTGGTACAGGTTCAGCGTACACGTCAGTGAAAAATCTGACATTCACTTTGAACTTTGAACAAGACTGAGAAAACCCGACTCAGTAGCTACGTGACTCACGTTTGAAATTGTTACTTGAACAGAGCTAAACAATAGTTTTAATAGTCAGTGTTATGCATGTGTGAAACATGTCATTATGCTACCTGTGTAGGCAGACATGTATTGATGTATTCAAACTGTGACAGACAGCTGGAAAACATGTTTTTTTAATATGTGACTAACATTACACACTATAACACTAGGAAAGGGTTTGGTAAAATGTTGTAGAAAGTCGTGATGAATGACTCAAAGAAAAATAAGAAAAAGCGGCAAAATGTTGTGTCGGATAAGTGCACAATACTACCCTACCGAAATTAGCGCACTACGCCAAGAAGTACACAGTGTACTACAAAGAAGTGTACTAACAGAGGTATCCGAACTGAGCTACAGCTTGAGTCCTGTGATCTGTACGTGTACATTCGGTGTAGAAATAGTTAAGCAATTAATGTTTAGACCAAACTGAATTTGGTAAAGGTAATGAAGCTTGGTTGTTCCCAATTCTCTCTCTCTCTCTCTCGTTATTAATCAGCTGACTACAGTTTACTACAGTTAAACCAGCCAATCAGATGCCATCTCACAGGTATATTTTATTTTGTTTCCACTGACATTGGCAGTCTGCCTGGTTTTGCTTGTCAGAGACAAATGAGGAAAGCCAGTGTCACGTGACATGCTGAAACACATCTGTGGAATAAGGTGAAGCTACTTTACTTTTTGCTTAGCCATCCTCTCGACCTTCACACCTTCATTTGTCACTGCACCAATATCAAACTACCTTCTGTTTCTAATTGTGTTTTTTGACTACATAACTTCCTGCACGGATCACAAGACGCTGCTTTGCTTTCATAACATCTGGAGTCCAGATCGAGTGAACAGAAAGAGATCTAAACAAGTTTTTTTTTGGAGCCATAATTGTGTTGCTGTTTGAACACGTGCAGGCTGCATAGCTGCAGTTCTCATGCAAACACAAAGAGATGCAGTTATTATGCCACTATACAAGTAGGTAGAACATTTCTCTGGGGCTGCGACCCATTTAAATGACCTGACTGCTGCATTTTAAAACATACAATACACAGAGGACCACCAATTATCCCGATGATGGCCTAACATGATGTGGGGAAAAGTAATCACAGTGTGGAAATATAAATAAAACAGACACAGTGAAATGTGGACTCCAAAAATATGATGAGGACATCAGGAGGCGCAATCACTTCAGAAGTGACAACCTCACAAATAAAGTCATTTTCACAAGTCTTGTTCTTACTAATGGCTTTATGAATTGTTAATAAATCACAAATCTCTCATGTCTTATAGATAAGTTATGAGTCATTCATGAGAACAAGCGTTGAGTGACAAGGTTGGTGTTTTTTTTTATTTTTTTATTTCTTTGTAATCATGTAGTCATACTGGTAAGAAATCACTAAATTCTTGTGGGTCTCACTTCTTCTAAAGTCTGTCGTTACCAATGAAAACTCTTTACTGGAGGATGTAATCATCAAGTCCGCAGTTTTATGTTGTAAATTGTTAATTAAAAAATTAATTTTGGATGAGATCGTCTGCGGCTCTTTACCAGAATTTAGTGGTCGCTGATCTCACCGGTAAAGAGAGACTTTTCCTTTTAACCTGCCAACACAAAGGTTGTTTTATGTCATGGATTTTAAAGCATTATGATTAAAAAAAAAAAACTGTTATTAAGCAGTGCTTACAACCTGTTTATAAAGGGTGCCGTCTTTCCTGATTGCTACTGATTGCATAGTCACAGGAAATTAGTGTCTTTTGTGTCGATATTTGCTGGTGGTGAGGTGAATTATCTCCTGTGACAACTCCAACTGGTTGGATCAACACATGCGATGGAGTGAAGGATGAAAGAGTCTCTGCTGAGACTGAAATAGTTTGTTAGTTACTCACCATACTGTCATAGTGTATCAGCTCCAGCTCGTAGTCCGGCAGTATGTCGGTCCTCTTATTCACAAGGGACAGAGCCATCTGAGCTGCCGGGAGGCATGCTTGTCCACCGGGCCAGCCTCCACTCATGGGGAAGAGGGCTCCGATGTAGAGCTTCTTCTTGCCTAGAGCCGGACAGGGGCAGGAGAGGAGGACAGTGAGGGTAAGGGTCAGAGAGTAGCGGAGGAGGAGGCCTTGGCAGTGCCGAGCCATGGCTGATGGATGCTGGAGGCTGAGTAGGAGCGATGAGGTCAGTTTGTTCCTCCAGTAGGGATGCTGTTCAACTTTGTGGCGTAGGCTACTGTGCGTGGGTCAGGAGCTTTGAATTCCCATGAGCTGATTTCCCCTCACAGATCTGAGCACACTTGAAATATCAATATAGATATAGACCTACATTTGCTGCAAGAATAACATTTAACAGCTTCCCTCTCCGACTAAATAACCAGTGTGCAAATGATCATCATACACTTTACCATGTCTGGAGAAGAACTTCATAAACACTCAACGTCTTTTATGACTTGCACCGTGTGCGGGGGGAAAACGATCCGCAACTCATTTACTGCAATCAATAAAGAAGTTAAGTGATGAACAGAGACAGTTCATTCACACAGAGCAGGCTGGAGGAGCTGCTGTTTGCACGCTGAACTTGAATATTAAGTCGAGATTCGTGATTAAATCTGCAGCTCTCCTGTCTCGCAGAGATAACAGATAATTAACACCGACTCCCTTTTTTTTCTCTCTCTCTCTCCTCTGTATTAAATATTAATAAAAATCCACAGTGAGCTCACGGAGGGGCTCTTTCTCTGTCCGGATCCTCTCGTCACCTTCCCTTCCTCATTCCTATCCGCCTACATAAAACGCACATAACAATGTTGGGATGAAAAACACCGCAATACAATGTTTCTAATAATCCAAATGCGGTCTAACGAGACAGCGGTTCAGTTTGCAAGTGAGGTCGATCCAAAAGATGGAGGAGAAAATTTAAATAAAAAAAAAAGTCTCCAGAGTGTTGCCGGATTGCGGTTCGCTCTTCGGGTAGGAGGTGATAGGAGAAAATCGCGGGTCTGTGCGTTGGATTGTGGCTGACTGCAGCACCAGCAGCGTGTGAGCGAGAGAGAGAGAGAGAAGAGGAGGAGGAGGAGGAAGGAGGAGGAGGAGGAGATGGAGGGGGTGAGGAGGGATGTTCTGTCTCTCCGTTTCACAAACCACTTTGAATTTGCAATCCCTTAACACAGCCCCTCTCATTTATCTTTCCTCCTCCCGCCGTCCCATCCCCATCGCATGCTCCTCCGACAACAACCCCCCCTCTCTTCTCCCGCCTCCATCTGTCTTTACATCCTCCACCACCCTACAAATGTTGAAGTAACTTCGCCTTACGGATTTTTGGTTTGCAGCCAGTCCACACATGTCCAGACTGTTTTGAGTTCTTGCAGTTGTCCTGTTCTAGTTTACAGTTTCGTTTAAACGGTGGAGAAAAAAAGGCAATTATGAATTATGGGAGACTAAATTTGTCCACTAATAGTCTTTAATTTCAATTCAAGCATTAAGGGAGCCAGAGCCACATTAAAGCAACATTGTATAGAAATTCATATTTTTGTGATTTAGCGTCCCCCAGGTTCAAAGTGCAATGCCACTGTCATAAATATGGACAGCTGTGCACGTGTATTTGTTATGATAATAACTCAGCCTTCTCTCGCCAACGACTAATAGTCAGAAACTAAATTTTAGTCTTGTCCAGTGGCTTGCTTCCTCTGTCAAAGTCCTCTCTGGTCTTTTCACCTCTGTCATTATGTCCATAGAGGCTGCTATGCCTGGTTACATTGCCCGGTCACCCGGCTCCTGTTCTGGCACAACACCAGCTCCAATCCCCCGTAACTCGAGCCTGTGAACCTCCTCTTCTTCTTTGTGGTGGTTTAAAACGCTCGTGGTACAAACACTAACACTCCCCCGGTGCTCTGAGCTCACCGCCCGGGCAGCCCGGCCAACAAACTGAACTAACATTAGCTAACAGCGGCTCGCAACAGTTTACTTTACTGTCCATCAGGAAACTCTGTGGATAACCACTGGAGGACATGAGAGGGGAAGCACAATAGACTTTCTCATCTTTTCATGGGTGTGTTGTACCCGGAGCACAAAGTTACATAGTGCAGAAACAGACGTACGGAGTGCAGAGTGGGAACCATTCACCAGATTAAGTCAAAAATTATTTTAAATGTTATTCTATAGTAGAAATGTCACACAAAGTAGCTATAACACACTATGGGGCTACAGGCAAAAATTCTACTTGGGTCGCAGGTTAAAGCAACCCTGGAAATAACCCACTTAAAAAAAATTGGCAGGTTTTGCTGCTACAGTCTTACTTGGACTGGTATAATCAAAACTTTCTGCTAATGTCAGCTATGTTAGCAAACTTTAGATAGATAGGCCTGTTGCTGTGTAATTGACACAGAGTCAGTTTGCTGACATGACAAGTGCATCTACAGTTGATGGTTTAATATCAGCGCTGAAGAAACCACAGACAAGCTCCTCGCACATAGAAAAATAAGTTTAATACACTTCTGGCAAATCTCACATAAAAAGCGGTATGTGCCGCTGGATCAGGAGTTGTATGCTGGAAGAAAGCATTCTAATAAATTAAACATGTAAGGGATAATGTACAGCAAGCTAGTCAATGTTTGGAAATAAACACCGGCAGGGTCGTGCCTTGGAAAATGGACTTCTCTCGAAACCTTTTGAGACTTTAAGCTTAAATATACAAAACAATAAAACACTAAACAGCGTTGGAATATTTATTAATCTTATATTTGCAAAATATATATGTTATACTATAAAGGTTGGAGACTGCAATTCTCAAATGAAGCAGCGATTAAACAGTTAATCGAGACTAATCTCTCTAAACAAATATCTGCATATGAATGCAGAATCTGCAGGCGAGGGACCGAGACTTTGGCATCAGAAGCGTTCTGGTTTCAGTTTGTTTGTAGTCCGTTTGTAGTCCAAGTAGTACTGACCAAACACATCTGAGCGGGCTTTGGTTGCAACAATCCATGTGGATGCAATTACGAAACCAATTATTTAGCTTTTTATTAGCTCCTTTTAAAGCTGCGTTCATATGCAGATATCTGTTAACAGATTAGCAGAAATGTATCTCTCTTGTCATCCTCATGTATCAAGTTGCTAATCATAGCCGATGGGTTCTGAGATTTGCAAGGTAATGTTTACATTCATGTGCTATTGTGGCACAAATATCAGCTCCTTCATTGTCTTCTTCTTAAGCCAATACGGTCTTTTAATTTAGCAAACCATGTTGCAGAGATCTCATTGAGCCATAATGAATCATGCTCTGCCTCTCCCCCACATACTCCTACATTTACACTTTTCTTCATTACTGTCTCTTCCTGAGAGTGGTGATGCCTTCCATTTTGTTCCTGTGTGTGTGCATGTGTGTGTGTGTGCGCGCTGAGTGTATCTTTAATAATGTATCAGCACAGTGATAGGCTGACACTGATCATTCTCTCTTCATTCTCATTATTTTCTTCATTCTTGCGTCTCATTTCCAGGAGCCACGGATCCTCTGCTGTTCTTTCTTTGTATCTGGTTGTGCAGCGTGATGTCTATCTCGTGCCGCTCCATCCCATTTCTGTTTCCAGGCACAGCTCTCTCAACCTGACCAGCTCTCATTTTCTCGGGTGGCTTGATATGTATCTCTCTGTGCCTCGTCCTATCTGTTTCGCCATCTTTCTGGGATTATCCATGCTGCTAGATAAAGGAGGCATGTATGGCTCCTCACATCCCTCAGCTCCAGCTCATTCCTATCAACAAACTGAACTGCTGTCATTTACTGTCGGAGCAGACAGCTACGCACACACACAACTTGTTAAACTGGTTTCCATGGACATGAAACACGGGAAGACACGGTGCTATTATGCCTCCGAATCCGTTTGGAGTGTTTTCTCCCCTCAATAAATTTGAATAACACTTTGAGCAGAGCTGATAAGTGATTCCCTGGCTTTATAAATAATAGGCTAATTTTGTAAAATGGGAACACTCGTGATTAAGTGGGTAAAAGCATAGCTGATGGTGGTGCAATGAATATAATTAAAGAGCTTAGGATAGTTCACTCTTCTAATCCTGTTTCACTAATTCAGTGATGCATGATTCAAGGTCATTTACAACTATACAAGGTATGATATGTTAAAGATAGTTATGTTCATATACATGGTAAAATTAGCCTGTTAGCCGCTGGGCAAAACAGAGATTTGAGCCCTTATTTAGCCCCACACAGGTTACCTCATTTTGCCCATAGTACCCTGAACTATACTACTCTACAGTTAGTTTTACATAATTTGATTAAATTTACATTTGTCAAAAGTTATATAACCTTTAAACGTAATATCAACTGAAGTTTTGAGGTTTAAAACTAGCAGACAGGCTCTCAACAAAAATTAGGCTACCCAAATTTTTTATTTTTTATTTTTACAGACCAGTATCACAAAGAATTACATTCATAGTAGTAGGGCATGATTTAGATTCAGGCCCAATGCTGGAAGCAATGTGTACTTAATGCAGCAAAAAGGAAAGTGAGGCTTTTTTGGGGGGGGTTGGGGTGGTGGATGACTAACGTACCCAACCACGTGGAAGACAGCAGTGCTCATTATCAGAGACCCTGACTTATTATAAAGGGACCTAACAGTTAATGCGTGATTTTTTAATCTCTGCTAGGCGTAAGCCTGGAGGGGATCATGAGTTTGGTCGTGTGAATGTGTCTATATGTTCATCTGTTTGCAGCTAATCTCGCATACTACTATTCTGGACACATCAGTATCATTTTTTTCTTGCACATTTATGACTGTATGCTCAAGGACTTTTTGTGGTGGCAGTGATTCACAATACTTGAAAAAAACATTTTTTATTGACTGCTCTGTTTTACATGTCACTGACTTCTCACTCCTGACTTTACCAGCTCGTAGGGGTTGTTCGCAATTTTACAATATGCGCTACAACATAGTAAAAGTAAGTGGACTGTACTTATACAGCGTATTCCTAGTCTTCTGACCACTCATAGCGCTTTTATACTACATATAATTCACCCATTCATGAACTGATGGCATTGGCTGCCATGCAAGGTGACGAATTTTCATCAGTTTTGGGGAGTTAACCATTCAGCGATTGTGCTGCCTTTGAGAGCGATTTGAGGTTCAGCATCTTGCCCAAGGACATTTCGGCATGCATGGAGGAGCCGGGGATTGAACCGCCGATCATTTTATTAGTGGACGACCCGCTTGAGGATATGATAAAGTAAGAATAAATCTCTGTTGTCTTCACCACCTTTAGTGTACTCCGCAAAGAATATATGGGAAAGTGCAGAGTGTATTCTGTGAAGACTGACCCTACTCTGCCTCTGGTTAGCTAAGTTTGTTGACTTTAGGTCAGAGACTCGACTGAATGCACTCTTCTCTTCTATCATAAACTGTAACCACAATCTTTTCTTAACCTTGAATAACTGGTTTAGTTGTCTAAGCTTTAACATAGCTTAACTACTGATTATTTGCCATGACCACAACATTTACCTAACCCTAACCATACTGTAGTTTTCATGGGCATGACTTGGCATTGAATGTTATTTGGCATTTTGCAGTAATTGTCCATTTCTTTCTGATGATATGGGTGTTTTATGAACATGAGGAAACATTGGCAGTGAGCATAATCCAGGTTACAATAACAGTAGGCAAAACTAATTAGCATATAAATGCAATTTCTAGGAGAAAGGTTTGACTGCAAACATTTAGGAAATTTGTAATTAATCAAATTGCCAACAAAGCCATTGTGCCACCAGCAAGTCTGGAGTCCCAGAGCAGCTGCACACTTTGCCCATTTGCCTTGTTTATATATTAATCAATATGTTTAGCACGAGGATGTATTTGATAGTGTAGTCTTTTTTTACCTCCGGATTAGTGTAAAATTGACAAATGGTGATCACTTGCATGAATCTTTCTGCTCCACAAATGAACTCTAATGATATTTTGAACAACGTCTGGGTAAAAGAAAAAAAAGAAAAGACTATCAGGCCCAGTTTTGTTAAGTAGCACACTGGATCAAAGAGAGCGTTGCTGTGATTGTTCATCTTTCTCTCTCAGTTATTCCTTTCTTTGTTTTGCATCTTCTCTTCATGCTGTCTCGTCTGTATTTCTCCTTTCTCCCCTCTAACCAAGTTTTACATTTCTATATTTGCCCAAGCACTAAAGGCCTGCGGCGTAGCTTCCAAACAGTATCACATGTGACATGTTACCATTACTTACGCTGCTGCTTTGCTCCAGATTCTTTTCAGTGCATCTGCGTTTATCTACACTCTAATCTACATACTGTAACACGCAGAGCATGTATGCATGATGACAGCAAAAGTCCAGCTGAAATCCATGACAGGCCAGCTGAATGAGAGTCAAGACCAGGTCCAAAGAAAGCCAAGTCGAGACTGAGACCAGAGCAAAGCTGTCCAGACCAATATGGTCCCCCTAGGGGCCCCTTAAAAATGAGCTGTGTGCCTCTATTGATCTCATCCCTCAACAATACCATTATCTCTCTTTGCATTGTGCCTCTGTCACCTCAAAGGGTTAAAAAAAAAATGCAAAGTATATACCTCAATAATGAAAACGCTCAGGTAGCCTCCACAAGACAGGGCATAAATAATACAGGACCTATTTAAATGCACATGTCAATATTGGTTTAAGGTGGTATTGTAATGAAATGGTGCATATTCATGAAGAGATTTTCCATTAATCAAATGACGATAGTCACAGCCCTGTGGCAGTTGGGAATCTTTTTGAATAGCCAATAAACAATGTACATCCCATGAAATTAAGAGCTGAGGTAGACATAAATTTTATATATATATTTATGTAGAAAAAATGGCTTGGCAGTTTAAGGTCTAGATTTAACTGTAAGGTTCAGCGTTACAGCAAACATGGACGAAAACCTTTTATAATAATGGAAAGTTCAACACCTACAGTGGAGCAAACTTCATCTGCAGATGAAGACTGTGTGATATGGTGAAACGTGTCAGAACAAGTGAATAAATAGACCCTCTGCTGAGATTATTTTGTTGGTTTATATTTATGTTTTCCTCCTCGGGGGTCTCTTGTGGTCGTGTAAGTAAAGATGAAGTAGTTTTGTTGTGACAACTCATAAAAGACATTTTTTTAAGTTAAGACTGTGAATGAATTGAATCTAAAGCAGTCAAGCATCTTATGTAGTCTTCATGCAGGCCATTGGAAGTCACTGACAAACAGCAGATCAGAAAAGGCTCTAATGGAGGAATGACAAACAACCTATTTAGTCATTTATTGATTGATTTATTTATCTTACTTGTTGGTAAGATTGGACCAAAGGCAACATTTCTACACCTACATCTTAGATGTTACTATGAGGAAAAGATCTGTCTACCCTACTCCACCATTAATCAGTCAATGACACTGATTAATTTCAACCCCAATTTATCAGCATAGCTGACTTGAATGAGGTTAATGTTGTGAAATTGCATCGCAAATGAAACTGGCTTTCTTTGTTTGCATTTCATTCACATAGGAACAATCTCTCCCAGCTGTCTGTCAAAGCTGAGTCCCGTCAGGGTTGGCTGCATGAGACCGCATTGGCATGCAGCTTTCAGCAGAGCTCCAGAGACGATTGTCAGCCACGGTGATGACCGCTCAAAAACCAAAATAAAAGCTGTTGGGAGAACAGTGGTGCCAGCCCAAGCACAGTGCTGCAGCATGGTGGTCAGTAGATGTTTTTCCACTTGTCAGTAGATTGAGGTTTCACTTGTCAGTAGATGGGGTTTAACTTGTCAGTAGATGGGGTTTAACTTGTCAGTAGATGGGGTTTAACTTGTCAGTAGATGGGGTTTAACTTGTCAGTAGTTGGGGTTTCACTTGTCAGTAGAGTTTTTTTTTTTTTTTTTTTTTTTTTTTTTTTTTTTTTTTTTTTTTTTTTTTGGGTTTTTTTTTTTTTTTGGGGGGGGTTTTCCTTTTGAGTAGTTGGGGTTATACTTGTGAGTAGTTGGGGTTATACTTGTGAGTAGTTGGGTATTTATTAGAGAGCAACGGAGTTTGTCAGTGGTGGGGTTTTCACTGGTGAGTAGTTCAGTTCGTTGAAGGGGGACCACAGGGTTTGATTCACAATATACTCTGGTAGCTGTACCTACATTGAGGGTTCTCATCCTACCGATGTGTCAGGGCAAGGGAGTGGATCTGGGAGGATAGTGTAAAAACCTCCCACGTCTCTACAGAAGCTCATTAATTGATCAATTAACATAAATGGCTGATGAAACCATGTGTCACAGAGGTAGCACATCTGTGTCCAATCTCCCAACAGTATTGTTAGCAGTGACAGGACTGCAGGGCACGGTAAACATGGCTTTACAAATTGGACATACGCACATGTTCTTGTTTGCTTCCAAGACCCTAGCCCAGGCGTCAAACTTAACCACCTGTGTTGTTGATAAACTTCCTCCTCCTAAACCATTTTCCTGGCTCCTGGTCTGTTTTTGCATTTAGGTCCAAAAGTTGGCCACCACCTGGAGTCTGCCCCATCAGGAAGTCAATGATCCACATGCACGGTAAGGTCGTTGAGCTGTGAGCTTTGTCTAGAGGCCACTATGGTATTAAACTCTGAACTGTAGTGAGTCAGTGAACAGCAGTCTCACATAGCTCCCTTTCTTATCCAGGTGAGACAGGTTGGTGTGGAGGATGTGTGCTATGGCATCTACCATTGATCGGTTGGGACTGTAGGCAAACTGTAGTTGGTCCAGTGTGTTGGCTAGTAAGGAGTCAATGTCATCATTGACCAACCGTACAAAGCACTTTATCACTACAGGGGTGAGTGCCACTGGGCGGTAGTCTTTCAGACAGACTGGACTTGCTTTCTTGAGCACAGGAATTCCTGAAGCATGTGGGCATGGCAGACTGAGCCAGGGACAGGTTGAATCAGGTTTTATCATTGTGAACACAGGCGCTTATTGGTCATAGCATAGTTTGAGGACCCGCCCAATGATACCACCTGGTCCAGTTGCTCTCTTGGTGTTAACATGCTTGAATGTTCTCCAAACATCACGCTCATGAAGTGCGATAGGCGTGAAAAGTTCATCCGCCCATCCATTTACCTCAGCTTCAACTGTTTCTACTTGTTGCCTGTTTATGGCCTCAGAGTGAGCATAAAAGTTGTTTACTTGTTTAATCTTGTCATATTCTTCTGGGACTTCCCTCCTGGAATTATAGTTCCACTTTCTGCCTCTGCCTCCACTCAACACCACTGAGTATTTGAATATTGCATTATGTCTTACATAGTTCTTCTGTTTCTTATTATATCCTGCATACTTAAATCATTTATGCTGAATCATATTACATTTTGCCTCTGTGATGATCTGATTTCCATATAGGGATCAACAGTTTAATCTAATCTTATTTAGTTTACTCTGCTGTTAATATCCCATGTGACTGGCTGTTTGTTTGAAAGTCCACCACTTTCATGTGGTTGGTTGTTCATAAATGAATGGCTTACAGGACCAGTGCTGGTTTTGGTAAAGCTGGATGAATAAAAGATCGGTAAATTGAACTTAGTTAAACATTAATGGAAAAAGCGTTAACAAATAATCAAGCCCTCCTTGTAGACAAAATAATGATTTTATATTCATAAATACAGTTTTATTAAGTTAATAAGAGCTCTGGAGGAAGAGCCAGTTTGGGTTCTCTTCACATTTAATAGCAGCCTTAAGACTTCTCATGTGAAGCCTGAACCATCCCTTAGTTATTCTCCTATAGGCCTAGACTGCCCGGGGACTTCCCATGCTCTTCACTCCCTCTCAAAACATTCATATCCCATTAATGCATGTTACTAATTTAGCTTCTTCCCAAGAGTTCTTCTGCTTTATCATCTTGCAGTTTCTCATGGATGAGAATCAATCTGGGATTGTGGTCAAGCCCGCTGCTGTGGTCCTGTCTGACACCTACTGCAACTATTATTCATATTATTATCATTTTGTATTATTGCTGCTGTGCATTTATGTTTCTCTCCGTCTCTAAACTCAACCAGTCGTGGCTGACCACCACCCATCATGTCTGCTTGAGGTTTCTGCCTCTTAAAAGGAAGTTTTTCCTGCCACTAATGCCAAGTGCTTGCTCATGGAGGGGATTGTTGGGTCTCTATAAATACTATTATAAAGAATATGGTCTAAACCTGCTTTATATAAATATATATATATATATATATATATATATATAGCCATGTGTCATTCTCTATAAGAGTCTAACAAAGAAGAATTTGGCCTACAGTATACCGTATATTTTACATTTTCTCCTTATTTACAGCAACTTCACTGAGTTATTAGACTACGCATTCATGCACAATGGTAGAATGTATGCTCATGTGCATTGTCAGGCTTGTACACATAGTTTAAGATGATAATATCCAGTAATTCACTTTCCACCTGAGCAAAGAGCTACTGAGTCAATAACTGAGCTCTTCTTTTCAAAATGGGACATGCTGTATAAATCCAATGCTACCGACGCAGCCATTAAACTAAACTACTGTCGTTACCAGGGGAGGCGAATCCAGGTGAAACCTTAATTACTGGATTGCGTTGCCTTCACACACTCCCCAACTCCCCCCGGACCATCATACCTCACATATGCCGGCTGTGGCTGACATCTGTTAATGACAATAATGAAAGTGGCTCGGCTTGTTACGTCTGGGAGTAACGTCCTAACATCTTAGTAAGTGGTGTGGGTGAATGGAAGAGGAGGGATCTTAAAGTGCTTGTTTCTGCGATGGTCCTGATAGGACTCCAGAAGCTGCAGGCTACATCTGATATTCATGGGCTTTCTGTCCCTGGCTCAGCAGTAAGCCCTTTAGGGTTGTTCTAAAATAAAGCACAGGCTCAAAGTGACGATGAGATGAGAGAGAAACATCCAGAGCCCGGAGTTTTAAGATAACACATCTTACTTTATTACTAATTTGAGTTAATGTACTGCACTCAGCTCAGAGAGGCTCACCTGTGTTTCATGTAGAGCTGTTAATTCTCATTATTGAAATTATAAAAGTACCCTGTAGTAAATAGTAGGTTCAAATAAATATTAATAGAACCAAGAAGGCTCGCAGTGTCTGATTTTGAGGTCAGTGCGACTCTATTTTGGCAGCCAAAAGTGCTCAGCAAGCCTCATTAACATTTCACACCATCTGCATCATATTAGGACAAAAAAAAAGGCACAAACTGGTCTTAAGACCTGTTTTCCACTGGCATTCTGCTGCTGAATGGCACCGCAGGAACCTCCGAAGGCGGGTCTTCAACGGAGGCTGCAAGGGGCCTCAATCGATTCTTTGGTGCGCTGTGATTGGTCGCGCGGGTCACACGGGGCAGCATATTTGGCTGCACAGGTTGTTAGATCACTGCAGGGCAACACATTTGGCTTAACGGGCTGCCAGGAACACTGCAGGCAGAGGTATGTGCTGGTGGAGAGGAGCTAAAAATGACCGCTCAACTCTGAGAAATACAACAGCTACAGAATTCTTTCCAACAACAAAAGAATTATCAAGACACTAAAGAGTTAAACAATGTAAAAGCTGTTCTTTTTTGAGCGGGGAAAGAAAATATATATAAAATGATGTGATGGAAATTGCAATTTGCATTTTAAAATTGTGAAAACTGTCTTTGTAATCATACCGTAGCCTCAGGATACAAGTCGTCCACTACTTCAATTTCATTTAGACTCTAGTTTAAGTGACCAATCCCTGAAAATCCATAAACTCAATGGCCTCCATTCATTTGAAATGGAGATTTCTTTTTAACATTTTTGCACACTCGCACAAAAAATGCATGACCTCAAACTTTTGACTGTGTGATCCGTCCATGCTATTTTAAAATCACTGAGCCATAATAAAGAACTTCATGTATAAAAATTGTAATAAAAATGTCAAAACAGCTCATCCACCCATCCAATACACAGCCTAGGATCACCGGCTATAGCACAAGTTGCTAGATACAATTCAGTGAGCATAGGTTTGTTTTTTGTTGGACAGAGAGAGCTGAAGAGTGACAGGAAAATAGGAAAAGAGAGAGGGGGGCGACATGCAGCAAAGGACCACAGTTCAGATTCGAAACCCTGGGCCCCTACGACAAGGATTGAGCCTTTGCACACTATACCAGGTGAGCTAACCGGAACCCCGTAAGCGCAGGTTTAAGTCTCTGTACGGTACCAATCCTGGCAACCGCACTGTGACGATAAGACTTCAAGAAGACGTACACAGTCACAGTGCTTGGCTGTTCTTTGCCAAGAAATAGCTCAAGTGTGTAACAGTTTGCTCTTCCTCGTAAAACATCTGAATGATTTGAAATTCAACTTCCTTTACGCCATCATGCATGTCCCATTATTCTCTTTGTATACGCCACAGGTTTGTCATTTAAATATTAAAAGCATGGAAAATGGAGAACAATATAAATAATATAAAATATAAAGCCGCGTTTCCACATGAAATCCATCCCCACCTCCCTCCTTAGTCAACAAGCTGCATCGTTTCTTAGCATTCTCATTTCATCAGTTCAGTAATCCTTTTATCAGTCCACCACGGAGCGCAGTTTCCAGACGTGTTTCCTCAATTTGACACCAAATTGCATTTGTTCATATACTTTCAAGGCACAAAATTACATCAGCACCAATCTCCAGCTCTCCCAATGGCAAGCAGAACACATTTAACAGCGTAAACTGCGATAGGAGGCAAAATAAAAGCCTGATATAGAGTACAGTGGCAGTCCATGATGTCACCAGTCAGCTGATTCCTCTGTGGGATGACAAAGATTAAAACTGTGTTCTTGTTGCAGATTTTTACACACAAAGCCACACACACACAGCCACTGGGGAAACAGTCAGTGATGGATTCATGGCTGTTAGTCCCCCCTCAGAATCACTCCACCCCCCAATCTGCTCTATTGAACTGGAGTGTGAAATATGAGCGGCCGCTGCTTTCTAACACACCTGCTGTTTAAACCGTCTGTCCCTCCAAATCCTGATCAGCTTCTTCATTCTTATCTCTTCCTCTCCGGCCAACAGCCTCCCCCTGATCTCATCTAATCAGCTCATACAGTCGACACTTTACCCCGGGATTTATTTAGAGTCAGATTTAATCATTTTTAAAAACCGGAATCAAGCAAATGCAGCTTTTAAATTCAGACTTTAAAAGAAACTTTAAAGTAAGCAGTAAGGTAATTAAATGTTTTTCCCATCCATTTTTCAGAACCGCTTATCTTTCAGGGTCACAGGGGGCTGGAACCAATCCCACCCTGGACAAGTCGCCAGTTCCCGCTCACATTCACGCGTACGGGTAATTAAGAGTCGCAAATTAATGTAAACTCCGCACAGAAAGTCCCAGCCGACTGGGGATTCATACTTAAAAATCAATAAGTTAATTAAATGTTTGTTTGTTTTTTTTTAAGTGAATTTAATCGATTTTGTTCAAAGAGACGATATTCACGTGTGTGAAACTTACTGCGATCATTTGAAGGTGAAACATTGCACAGTGGTATACATTGTTATGTAGCTTTGTTAGATACATCAGCACATCCCTGTTCATAACAATATGACGATCGGTGCTGCTTCAGATGCTTCAGTTAATTTCTAAGTGCAGATTCAAACCATTATGTTTAGTTCAGTGCTGAAGCTGCAGATTCAGGTGTTAATTCTCTGCAGGGTCACTGCTGTGAGTGACCCCTTTTACATTGTTTTGTTGATAAAATACAAATTAGAGCCACAGGCTATGATCACTTAATGGACTTGTATTGTAAATGGACTCCTTTTTGATCTACTGACCACTCAATGTGCTTTTACAACACTTGTCACATTCACACACTGATGGAACAGTGCCACAGGGCTGCAGGGCTTCCTATCTAAAGCGCTGATACTAAACTCATCCATAAACATACATTCACACACCAACGTCACAGCCATCAGGAGCAATTTGGGGTTCAGTATCTTTGTCAAGGACACTCTACCCCAGGAATCGAACCAACAGCACTCTGATTACAAGACGACCCTGAGCTATTTGGTATTAAAGGTGCAATGCACTCAGCAAGACACTTGCCAAGTGTGAATTTGATCAGATGAACAGCTGTCATGAAACATTATAGTTAGATAACTGGAGTTAAGAATGGGCAGGTAGAGCACACACTTTTCCTACATGCTGTATCAGCCATGACATTATGACACATGCCTAATATTGTGTTGGTCCACCAATTGCCACTAAAATAGCCCTGACCCCTCAAGAGGTGGACTACGAATGCGTTTCAGCTGTACCATGTAGCCTATGACCTATACCACATGTGTTGATAGTTATAGGCGCCACCATATCTACAGTAGGACTGTATTTAGATAGGAAACATCATGTTGGCAGGTATTGATGGAGGGAGAAATGTGTTTTACAGATGTTACAGTACAGACTTGCTATATAAGGAGTTGTGAGAAACAGTCTTTGTGTCGGAATGAATCCGATCTCGTATTAAAGCACGGTGAACTTCAGATCTTGGCCTCATCTCTTCACTGATTCTTAAGCCCCAGAAAACCATAATTACAGAAGGTGTGCTGTGGTACCTGGCACCAATATGTTAGCAGGAGATCCGTCAAGTATGTTGCGAGGTGGGGCCTCCGTGAATTTAGACTTTTCAGCACATCTCACTGATGCTTGATTGAATTGAGATCTGGGGAATTTGGAGGCAGAGTCAACACCTTGAACTTGTTGTTGTGTTCTTCGAAACCATTCCTGAACCATTTTTGCTTTGTGGCAGGGAACATTATCCTGCTAAAAGAGGCCACTGCCATCAGGGAATACTGTTTCCATGAAAGGATGTACATGTTTTTTACTGGCTCACCTCTCCTCTGTGATGACTCTCTGATCTTTATCGTCTGCCAGGAGCAGAAAGAAGAACCCAGCCGAACCAAAGAAAGGATGAAAGATTATGGCAGTGAAGCGAGAGCCTGCCCAAGATTCCTGGTTAGCTGAGTACGCACCACTAACCAAAAGTAGACAAGTTCAGTTAGCACCAGCGGCTACGACACGATAAAACTCCAGCTTCACATGCTTTTTTTGATTCGACACGTGTGACTTGAACTCTTTATCAAGGCCTTACATATCTGTCTAACACTCCACAGAGATGAATCTTTAACTTTCTGCTTTTAGCCTCCACTGTCTTGGCACTGTGGCTAGTTCAGTGTAATCATAGTCAGGGTTTAATGCATGCAGTTCATTGTTTGCTGTGGGGGCAGCAGTAGCTGACCACCATCTGACTTCTCTGAATGATGGCCACCCTCATTGCAGGCTCAGCTTTCTGCAGCTGGTCTCCAGTTAATTGGGAGCAATCCAGATACAGAGTGTGATTCACCCTCTCCTTGCTCCTAATATCCCGCTTTCTCCTTATCAACATCTGCGATTCTCACTTTACACAACTTCTACCTTTCACCTCCATCTCGCGCACTTGCTCGCCGCTCATTCTGCTCTATTTCACTCCTCCGGTTTCCCTATCCATCCGCTGTCTCGTTTGCCCTCTCACCCATTTCCATCTCCATTCCCTCCTTTCCAGCTCGTCTTTCTTCTCCATCGTTCTCTCTGCTCATTCCCTGTTGAATGTAATAACGTTAATGTGATCTGCAGTGCGTCCATAAAACACATTCTAATCTCCCTGGCTGACTGTGGGCATGCAGCTGAACCTGTTCAGCTATTTCTGGCTCTTCTATTTCTCACGGTTATAGTGACTGTGTTATCACTGAATAGCGTATTTCTTTGCCGTGGCGTGCATCGGTTTGAATGCCACTATTGCTATGTAGAACTGGCAGGAAGCTTACACTAACTGAAAGCGTTTAGATTTCAGTACCCGTCTTCATTTTGATAATGTGTAAATTCTGGAACATTAACTGCACACTCAACCCTTTCTTTCATTATATACACTAAGAGTGCGTTCATATTCAGCACAAAGCAAATTTTACAGCCAAAAGCAATTGCCTGGCTCCAGACCTCTGGATCACTGCCCATATCCGTGATTTGTACAGTTCTGGAACAGGTCTGGTGTTGTGCTTACTGATAGCTGCTTCTGCTGGTTGGAGAAACAATCAGCGATCAGAGCTTTGTCGGTGGGATTTAGAATTGGGATGGCATCTTCCTATAGGACATATAGCTACCGAGCCAAAAAAGATAGCGACAGAAAAAGCTATGAGACGCAGCTGAACAGGCTGTTGTAAGTCAGCTTACAAATAACAACTCTTAAAGCTACATTACATAGAATTAGAACATTGGTTTTTTGTGATTTAGTGTCCCCAGGTTCAGAGTGCAATACCACTGTGGTAAATATGTACAGCTGTACATGTGTATTTGTTATGTTACATTACTTATGCACAAAACCTCCCCATTTTCCTGGCGGTCCAAAACTTCTGTGGTACAAACATTAACACTCCCCTGTTGCTCTCTCACGGCTCTTTTGGGTAATTTTTGCATTTAGATATTAATTTTTTTGTTGTTTGTTTTGTTTTGTTTTTTGCTAAATGCATGCTATAAATAAAGGCAAACTATAAAACATACTCTGTCAGAACATTCTTGTATTATATATATACTTTTTAATAGCACAGAAATATATACAAATATATCATGTTGTGTACCTGATATCCCCTCTCACTCACAGCAGTGAACGCCACACTTCAGTTCACCTCGGCTGTTGAGGGAACTCTTTAAATTGAGCTTAGCTAATGTCTGCTGTCTATTCGCCATGATGAAGCAGCTTTTATCCGCTGTTTAAACAGTAATCTTACACATAGTAAAAACGTACACTTGAAAAATACAGCAGAATAATAGAATGCTTAAAAATGAATGCCTTTAATTAAGTTCAGTTCAGTTTCAGTTCGAACATGTGCGAGTAACACAACAAAGTAAACTGAAAAACAAACAAATCCACTAAGTCAAAACAAAAATAATAATGTGAACCCAACATGTCCAAAAAGGAGTAGGATGAAGCATATGCTTATTTAAACCTACCCTTCTCCACTACTCAATTAACAATCTTTCCCCCCCAACATATATAATTATTAAACCGAAAGACGTGCGCTGCAGCACTATGCCAGAGGTCTGTGCTCGCTGAGTGCCCCTCCAGCTTCAGCACTGTTACTGGGATAACGAATTGAAATGACTCATAGTCATGACTTTTTAAGTTGATGCAATAACGAGTGGATTTGCTATACTTTTTCCATCACCACTTTCTTTTTTGGACTGCTGACCCTCTGCCGAACTTTCCTCTAACATTTCTTCTTGTTCTTGCTTCATTAATTACACTACAGCATAACTGTAAACAAAGTTTTCAATCACACTGACTCTGAGAACAGATACATCTGTTATGTACAGTATATTTGCAATAAAATTAAATATCATACACTGCATTGGTTCTGTTTGTTTTTATATATACAGTATGCTTTGACATTTGACTGTGGCAGAACTTTACATATAAGAAGTCCACACAGGCAGTATTGTTGTACAACTTTGTAAGAAAACATCTGAACCTTAACTTCACCTTCAGACAGACTAGTTTGGGAACCACCAAGATTACATCTACACTCTGAGACAAAATTTTATCTTCCATCTGGAATTATTATATACTTTATGTTCAAAGCTGGCTTGCAGACCCCAGAAGTGATCAAAGATGTTGATAACCAGTCGATAAATGGGTCCTCACAATCTCCAAAAGTAGATTTTCAACTATATTCGGTGACACAATAATAGTTGTGAGTTTACCAGTTCTCTGCCATCATCATCATCACTGATCGATGTGAACTGTTCGGACTTTTCTTTGTGTCACGAAGGTAGTGGGGAGGTGCAGGAAAGGACCCAAATGCAGGGAATCAAAGATAAACACAAAGAAAACAGGAGCAGGATACAAACCAAAGGACACAAAAACAGGCTAACTAAAAAGCGTCTGGGAAAAACCAGGCAAAAGCACAAACCGAAAAGCAACCAATCCAGACCACAAAGACAGGGACGAACACAGGCATGAGAACACCGAGAGAGAACCGAGAGACAGAGAAACTAACTACTAGAAACTACTAAGTAAACACAAAACCAAAAGCACACAAAACAAGATCACAAGAATCACGAGAATCAGGAAACTAAGAATAGAATAGAAGAATACGCAACCCAAGAGCAAGAGCACACAGAGAGAACAGACAGACAAGGAAACAAAGGAAACACAGGAACTAAATAGACGGGACTAATCAGACACAGGTGAAACAAATCAGGGCAGGTGCAAAATCGAAAAGGGCGGGAAACGAGAAAGGAAGCAGAAGACAGGACAGACAGTGGAACTACAAAATAAAACAGGAAACACAGGAACAAACTGTAACTACAAAATAAAACAGGAAAAACAAACTCAAAACTATGACACTTTGATACAAACCAAGCTGTAACTTATGTAGCTGTGACGTGAAGCCAATGCGAAGTGCCAAAACTGCAGTTCCTCAAATGGCCACTTGAGGCTGGCTACAGAAGTGAGTCAGTCTCCATAAGCCCCCCCATGTTAAAATGTCCAACTTCACAGCAGAAATAAACATGTTTACAACAGTTTTGGTCTCTATACCTAATTTCCCATTCATGACACCCTGTACTGAGGGTGAATTTCTATTTAACCTGCCTCAGCTCCACCAATGATCCGCGGCTTTGATGATTTTTAGATTAGCTGCGAGGCGGAAGAGGCAGAGGCAAAATGAATAATTTGCTTTGGGAAACAGCACTGTGGTAAAAACAGTACCAATGAAACTTGTCAATAAATATGCATGGGCACTAAAGTGAATGTTTTTTTCATTTAGACCTGACACCACACAGCACTCACTCTTGATCCCATTTAACACCAGCATGTGTTACTTCTTCCTCAGGGCAAAGTAGACCTGCAATGTGTACATCCCCTGTTGGAGGCAAGGCAGGCCGTGGACATTGGAATGCAGCTCAGATCACAGCTCCCCTGCCCTCAGGCAAGGCACTTAACCTCCACTGACCCTCTCAAGCCTCAGCTAGATGAGGAGAGAGGCATCTGACAGGCCAATAAATCACAGCATTAATAACAGCATCAAAGTAGGGGACAACAGGCCAACACATAGCTGTATTAAACATGCCTCAGACAAGCTACTCAGGTCATTTTGAACACTGCAACTCTGTCCTCCTCATGCTAAAAGGGGACAGGGACTTTGAGAGATGAGGGTGTCACAACACCCATTTTACAGTGAGGATGTGAGAATTTCACTCTGTGGATTAAATGTGTGAAGTTGCTGTTGTGATGTTTAATTAAGTTAAATCATTAATATTTCATTTCCTGCTTTGAAATAACTAAATATGTTTCTCAATCTGTGCTCTCTTCATTTTTGTATTCCCACGATGTGTTTGATATTAATGGCATATGTGCAATTTCAAAAGATTAGCAGTCAGTAAAGCAGTAAAGAATGATTAAAAATAAGCCAGGAAGTCTCAATATTACTTCCTATGTAAGGCCATATGGAAAATACTACCGTAATGTTTCTTTGCTGGAGATATACTTAATGTTCAGTCAAGTTCCCACATAATAAACGCGTTTATCATGCTTTCTAAAGTTGTCTTTAATGGTAGTGGTTACCATTGCTACGCCTGTTAATCCTTTGTTTCTTGGGGAGACTAACCACTTGAAATTTGTAGAAATGTTTGAAACAATGGCTCCTTCACTTCAGACAGAGAAAAAGCTAGCTAACTAACATGAACTATTAGGTTAATTAAAACTGCCTCCAGTTTTTAATGTGGCTGGCTGATTGAATGAAAATAACAATCCTGCAAAGGGGTCTTCAATGTGCATTTGGTGGCTGCATACGGTACTTCAAAACACAAATTTTTTTTTTTTGAAGACATGTAAATAAAACCATCTTGAAATTAACTGATCACATTTGTGCTTTTTGGAGGGAAAACACTTTCCATCCTGGACAGTCTGTTTACTTTTCTGTTCACTTACTCAACAGACTGCATGCTGCAGTCTGAAAGCTGGAATTTGCTTCACTCGTGATAACTCATGATTTTACTGCAAGTTCATTCTTCAACTTTGTAGCTAAAATTCTGAACTCAAGATCCACTAACTTTTTTCCAGAACTTTTAAAAGCATGCACCAAGGTTTGCTGCAGTGCGTAAAGCAAATACAGTTTGTTGCAAACTCAAGCCACTGATAGAAGATGTGGAGATGTGGTTGAAACTTTATTTACTGTGTTATGTTGTGTCATATTATAGCCTGGTCTTTTAATGTATTAAATGTTACTGCATGTTTGGAAAAGGAACCCTAAGTAGCTCTAGTAGCTCATCCAGCTAATGGCAAATCCATACCACTCTAGCCTACTTTACAATGCAGGCTATTGTGCAGTCTAGTAATCCTTAATGGGTATAATTTATAGTAATATAGTAAGTCAAGGTTGACTTGCCTGGAACTCTCCAAAGACGTCTTTTCCTCATTGAAGACTGACTGATGTCCTGTTTTGTTTTTTGGTCCATCTCAGTCTGTGAAGATGCTACGTCTCAAACTGTGAAGACTTCTTGAGATATTTCTTTCTGTGTTGTTCTCTACAAGGACGTCAGCTTCAGTTTGCCCCGTTTGTTCATTTAAGGTGACGAGCACACCTGCAAATCTGTGTCAAGGTTACAGCACTGTCAAAACAGTGCGTCATATTAGCTTCTTGGATAGATGCGCCAGATGGATGGCGAAATCATCATCATGAGACGTGACTGCTAATTGAGTGCAGTAACAGATGTGTTAGAGGACACAGTCCTGAAGGGAGCGTCTCTGCGTTCAGTGGAGGTTATTTTCATGTGCTGGGCAGCAGTGTGAGCTGAAATGCTTTTGTAGAGATTAATAAAGTGGGTACCAATGTACTGTTGAATCCTGCCGTGCCCTCTGACCTCTTCTGTCATTAGCACTCTGTCAGAGCCGCATAAATAATTCATACAGCATCTTAAATCAGGAGGCCACGGCACGTTAACTTTGCTGGTACACTTACGCTGCTGATCATTCTCCCCTCTGCTGTTATCTTGTTCTCTCAAAGACTCATTTATTTAATAGCCTTCATTGGTGAGGGTGACACAACATAATGGCGATTTAATCTTGAAAGGGACTTTTCCCATTCGCTCATACACGCTGTACAAAACACAGCAGCAGCAGCGTCCTCCACTTCTCACATGCATATTCAGACTGTTGTTTACAGCCACAATCATACATGTACTGTAAGAGGTCAAGAACACTGGGAAATAGACTAGATGTGCTTTGCTTCATCTAATTCATCTTGCAAATGAAAATGGGACTTGGTACAACACAGTGCATCAACTCCATTTGCTGTAAGACCACATACAGCTGATCTGGAGACTGCAGAGCTGTATTTAAGACATTTAATCCTACCTGTAAAGAGATTTATCACCAACAACCAACAAAAGACAAACTGGTTCTAAATGATGCTAGCAATGAACATTTTGAGATGTGGATAAGCATGATGACATATTTTGAGACTGTATTTAAGAGCCACGCTACAAGTCAAGTTACATAACCTGTATTTTGTGAAAATGTTATGATGTTTATGTTCTGGTATTATTTCTGTGTAAAGTCACAGTATATGTTGAATAGTGGATGAAGCTCAGGCTATGTTTCTAGTTGCTTAGTTTTGAGAATGCCGTGAGACAGTTGTGAGTGCACATGGGCAAAGAAAAAGGTGGATAAGCACGGTGATATGATATGCGAAGATGTCAGGGGAGATGTGGATCGATACAAGCTTTTGACTGTGTAAACCAGTAGAGCATCAAGTCAGTAATGGACCAAGTTGAGATTTCTGACTAAATTTGTATCACTGTTAATGATGTTTGAAGTTGTCAACATTTAAATTAATAATTTCAAGTTTCTCTTCCTCGTTGCATCGTGATTACATCGGGGTTTTCACAAGAAGATTGAATTAAGTTTATGGACACGAGTCAAAATAAGATACACTCTGCAGACTAAGTGGCCTAACTTGGAGGTTTATTTATCTAATTATATTTGATTGAATTAATTTATATTGACATTATTAATTCATTTTGTTAGCTCTAGTTTTAGTCTCCACCAGCTCCTGAATTTCACAACAACCAAACAGACAAATAAAACAACAAGTCTATACAAGTGTGGGGCTTTAAATGAGTTTGTTCCACAGTGCTGGAGCGACACAATAAAACCGTGCTTCCCTTTTTTGTTTTAAGCCTGAACCAGAGAACTTTTAACAGCAGATCTGAGGGGTTTGAAATGAAAGTGGAGCCAGACTGTGCTGGGATTTAAAAGTAATTATTATAATTTTAAATTGAATTCTGAAATGAGCAGGACGGCGATGAAATTCAGCCAGGACTTGGACTCGATGTGTTCTCGAGGTGAAAAAAGAGTCACCAAAGCTCTCGCCTGCATCACTCGCTGCAGCTTGATGAGCTAATTGCTTTTGTGATAAGTGACGGCAACGCAGACAAGCATGTTAACATTTCTGTCAACTCTTCTCTTATCTGGACGATGGCGGCTGGACAGTAGGAGGACAACATGTAGAGAGAAACAATGAAAGTCTGGGGGACAAAAATTGGGATTTTGAAAAGTGAGGGGGACACATGCCTTCATGGAAATTACACCCTTGTTTACACTGATAATGACACTATAATTGACTATTAAACACGGCAGCATTGGGCTGCAAGCATACATATAATAAAAGATTCTAGAGTCTAATATTAGCGTCTAACTCTGCCTTGCTTCAGTATCACTCAGTATGACACCCTGAGCCCTCTTACCTGTACATAAATACTTCTATCAGTCTTGGTTAGGGCTGATAAAACACCCTCCCTCCCTCCCTCCCTCTCTGTATCTTCACTCATCAACACACACAGCTGACCTTTCCCTCGCTGGCTTGGTCACAGGTAGGAGGTGGAGGCGTACTGGGAGAGAGTTATTGGAAGTGCTGTCTTAATTAAAAGATGCTAATGCATGCTGCTACCTGCTGGCTGCAGTCACAGCTCCAGACCTCCACATCAAATCACTGTTAAATCCCGGATTAATGCTGCCTCTAGTTCAACAACCTGAGAGCCACAATACAGCGTCGCCACCATTCAGGTACCGACGGGACACAGTCACCGCTCCAATACATTATGCTGCCTGTGACCGATGCACAAACCTCACACTGATTAATAACACAGTTAAAAAAAGCATTTCCAATCCATAAATGGAAGCGATGGTTCAAAGAGCTCCCACAGACTGCAATTATACTGGTGTCAAAGCCTGATTTCCTGCACAGCCACACGGCAGGGAGCAATAACAAGCCAACAGCCCTGTCAATAATACATTTTATTTGTTGCTTAGCGAGGAGCTGACAGCTCAGGACCGATTGACCTTTCTGGCTTATTGGGAAGAAAAACTAGATGTGCTCGCTGAGGTGTTTCTTCATTATCTTCAGAATAGAGACCGCAGTATGCTCACAGTGTGTCGAAAGCATGTCGATGAGACCTTCAGCAGACAAAAAGACCCGAGGATGATGATTGCGAGCTTGTTGTTTGTGGTGCACGCTTGAAAAATAAGAAAAATATCCTGGTGGTTCTTGATTAAATGTGTTTATAGGACAAACATGACATTTGTCTGCTTTTAAAATTCTGCGAAGCACTTAGACCAGCATTATCATTTTTATTATAGACATGTTAATGATATATATTATAAATATTTACAAATGACATGAACAAGTCTCACTGCTTCCCAGAAGCTGTGAGACTGTTGAACTCTGGAGGACCCCTGTAGCCCCTGTATATTGTCATAATAACTCAAAATAAAAATAATTAAATAGAAATGTTTGCATATAACTGTAAAGTCTTAGATTATGTGTACATACATACATTTTCCATAACTGGTTATCCTCATCAGGGTCACAGTGGGTTGGAGCAGACACTGAGGCTGACAAACTCCTCTGTTCCTGCTCCCATTGGCCTTCTTAACAGCTCAGTGTGAAAATGTTTTGTGTCATGAATTTATTGTTAATTTACTGGTTGTTTGTTAATTATGTTTGTATTATTTGTTGTAGTTGTTAATTATGTTGTGTTTATTTATGTTTGTGTTGTTTTGCTGCTGCACTACCAATTGCCCCTTGGGTATAATGACGATACCTTAAACTTCAACTTAAGACAAACATTCACGTTCACACCTATAGGCACCATTTAGCCAATTAACTGCATGTGTTTGGACTGTGGGAGGAAGCCGGAGAGAACAACTCCACACAAAAGAGGCCAGGAACCTTCTAACTAACCACTAACCGCTGCACCACCACCTAGTTTGCCTATAATTCATTACAGTAATTTCCGCCCCCCAAAAAATTGCTTGAAAATCAAAATATGTCTCTTAGCAACACTGTCTCCTGGAAATCACATTTATATTACTGAATTGTTTGTCCAATTACCTTGTGCTGCCAGACGCAATCACTGCTTAAATTATGTTCATAGTTTTTTAGAATAAATGAAGTATGTTCCGCACTAAAGGATGGAGGTGGTTGGTGGATGGTGGGTGTACTGTGCCACCAGAGAGACCAGGGACCAAAAACCAGCAACCGAATCATCAGGAATGATGGTGATTTAAGTCACTGTGGACTTTTTCGGTCCTCAACTAGACCATGATATTCCCCCAGCCAACCAACTAAAAAAAAAAAAAAGTTGTACTGTAAGATCGATAAAACTAATTAAATACAGTCTAAATATATACCAAACTTTTTATTCCAGTCTTGTTTCGGAGCCGCTCTCCAGGTTGGAGCTGTGGATACTTAGTTCCACCATTCCCCTCACTCTTGCACCCCCCGCCTCGCTCTGTTGTCTAAGGATAGGAGCGATGCTGGCTCTTCATTAGGACAAGACAGGAGGACAGTGTGTCCCCAGAGCCCGGGAGCATGGAGGACTCAGCTGGAGGCAGTGGGACTATAATGGAAGTGCAGAGAGCTTTCCCCTGCCTCATTCAAAACATCCACACAATACCATTTGCTAAATAGATAAGAGACATAAATCTCCCGCTGTCTCACCTTCTCTTTGTCTTTGTGTCTTCTTTATTTCACCTTTGGTATAACCACCATCACTCTTACCGTCCATCCACTGTTTCTCCCCGTCATCGTCGTCTCAGCCGTCCCTCCCTATAATCATTATCTACCTGCATACCTGCAAAATATCTTTGATTGATTGATTGTGGCACTGACGCGGCAATTCATCACTGCACACAACGCTGTGAGATAATCCAGGCAGAGAGACGTCTGAGTGGAGCACATTCACACCCTGAGACACGACGACAGATGTGACACTTTAACGTTTCTGAAAGAAGAAAACCGCCTGACTGCTGCTTTTGCTATAAGTCTTAATCTTCTTGTTTTATATTCTGGCACTGAGGTTAGAGTCACACTCCTATCTAGTGTTACAAGTGCAGTATTTTCTAGATTTACTGACATTTAACAAGGAAAAAGAAGAGTCATTATTACATTTATTCTATATAGTTCTGAATTTTTGCTGCCGTTTTGGAAAGATTTAAAGAAATGCATCAGAAGTTGCTGCTTCTAAATACATTCTACAAGCTTATTTGATGAGAAATTGTTTAAATTTTGAATATTGCTGCCTTCTTTCCGCTTGGATCTTTTCATCAGTTGTGTGCCAGGCCTGTCAGCAGCAACTCACACGTTGTCTTTTGTTTCTTTTACCGTTGGCACAGATAATCATCGGTTGTTCTGGTTTTATAGTCATCCTGGTTATAGAATCCTATTTGTGTCTCCACAGCCAAACGGTCGCTCGCTGCTATCTGTATTGCCTCCCAGTGAGACAAAGGAAGTCCTAATTTTAGAACGTGCCTGCCAAAGAAATGTATTATCCAGAGCAGCTGTTTACCGCTTGGTTATTCACAGGATATTACAAACAGTACAGAGCCAGAACGGCAGCTTTAATGATCTCTACTCTGAATAGAGACCTGCGAGGTTCACAGGCTTAAAAACCGCCACCTACTCTTCGTCTGGGATGGAAACAGCTCTGCTGTGTTATAAGCAGCACAATATTGCCACCATGTGATGAGACGGGAGTACTGTCACTAGAGGATTACTCACCGACTAATAGTGCTAGCTTTATTTTTATCGACCTTTTTATGATGATTTTTTCCAATATATCTCAAAAACACTTTTCCATTTCCTTCATTTTATATTCATATTTTTATCTTGTTTTCATCCTGTTACAATCAATACAAAAACAATGCATTTAAAAAGAAAATAGAAAACATTATAACCAACTGTTATTTGAACATTAAAAGGGTACTACCAGTATGAAACCTCCATAAAGTTGGTTGACTCATAAAAGGCTAATTTAAAAAGAGAACTGAAGCAGTTAGAGTGAATTATTCTGACTTTTAGTCCCTCGTATGGGTTCGAGCCCCAAAAACATCAATATCCTACACTTCCCATAATGCAACTCAACATCTTGCACAAGACAAATGCAATCGAAAGTTGAATAATATGAGGCTTCAGCCGTCTGTGTTACACAAATGAAGTGGAGATGCTCCAAAGTTAGCTCAAAAAAGGAGAATCGATACTAAAAAGACTAACTCCTGCTGCTTAAAGCTGGATTTATACTTGAGGCAAGGAGTAAACAGGAGTACTGGCTGCACATAGGTACGACATGGGATTTTATTTATAGTTTAATGTCTGATTTCTCCCATGAATATCACCACTACAACCCTAAACAGGTGTATCATGTCATCAGAGCATGTTGTGGTTTATAATGTTCCTCACAGTAATGGTGTTTACATTCTTTCATTCTGCTTACTCTAAATTGGTGTGAATGGTTGTTTGTCTCTATGCGCCCTGTGATGAGCTGGTGACTTGTCCAGGATGTACCCAGTCTCGCGCCCAAAGTCAGCTGGGATAGGCTCCAGCCCCCTGTGACCATGATGAGGATAAGCGGTTACAGATAATGGATGGATGGAAATCAATTAAATGGGTAAATGTTGTTCACAGGGTTTAATATTAAGCAGCAGGGAACATCTAGTAGATAGTACTAAAACTAGGCAGTCAGTCAGAGTTTACAGATCTGACGGTGTCCCTGTAGTTCACCTGTTGGAGCGTGTACCACAAATCAAAGCTGAGTCGTTTACTGCAGTGACCCAGATTCTCTCCACCGCCTTTCCCCTCTGTCTCTCTGCTGTCATTATCCAAAATAAAACTAAAATGGCAAAAATAAAAATACAACAAAAATGTACTTTCAGTGTGTCAGGGGAAACAAACAGCTAACTCAACGTCTCATAAAGATCTCGTGCCCTTTTCAGACATGACATCTGTAGCATTTCTGGGTTCATCTGTCAGTTAGTGATGTGGGTTTGTCACTCAGACATGAAAATGAAAATGTTTGCCTTGGCTTTATTTAGATTTGACAGTACAGGGAGAGATCCACATGCTCAGTAACACCAAGTAGTCCACAGAGGGAGCTGAAAAGTGACTAAATGAAGGAGGAAGAGTTTTCTGTTCTCACTCAGTCTGCTTCATGGAAGGATTTCAGTCGAAGCATCAGTTAGTAACTATTGTAACTGTACGGGATGCTAAACAGTAACTGCCCTAATTAAACATTTGTCATCAATTTCATCATTTATCACAAAGAGAATCCAGCTGCCTGTTGTGAAGCTTTGGCATACATGTTCTATAGACTCTCTCATCTTTGCAATCGTCATGAATGAACATTAAAAACATAAGCAGCACTACTTGTGTGATGATTATTGTGACTGTACCTCAGCTCCGGTCACACTTCAAGCAGAGCACAATGTGAAATCAGCTCATTCACACTGTTTCATAGTTTATTCAACTGATTATAATGTTTGAACAAGGAAGAAGGCTAATGATGATCAAGCCAAAGCGCACACACACTATTAATCTCTGTGTGTATTTGACCTTATGCTGCTGTAGCTCAGTTCAAACTTGTCGGACGTGCTACAGAAATGTTACAGGTCTGACCTCGTCAACTTGACATCAAATAGACATGAGTGCTTATTCAGATGTGAGGAGTGACATGTTTGCCATCACATTTACAATATATACAATATATCTTTGAGAAGAAAGATACGTAACTGTATTAAATGTGTGGCACTGTTTGTTTACTTGTTTAATTATTATTAGAAAGCTTCAAACTGTATGCACACCATCTGATGCTGCATGCTGTATATAGTGTTTTATTTGTGTCTTTGCGTGTCCATGATCCATGCTCCATTCAATCTGTGTTTTGTAGTTTTGGTTTTCCATGCTGTTAGTTTTATGAATGGTGTATTTTTGGTACAGAACACCTCCTGTGATCAACTGAGAAAAAAGAGCCAACATCTAAATCTGTACTCTTGGCTTACTTTAATAATCCGTGCCCACGGCACACTGAGATGGCGGCCAGCAGTTTATACAACTTTTGGCCAGAAGATGTCACCATTTTATCACAATTTTACATCATAATAAGTACATTTAAAATACTTCATACCATTATGATGTTAAATATGGAGTATATGGTGGTACAGTGGTTCACACTGTGTGCTCCGGCTTCCTCCCACAGTCCAAAGACATGCACAGGTTAATTGGTAACTCTTAATTGCCCGTCTGTAGCTGTGAGTGTGAATGGTTGTTTGTCTTCATGCTCTAAATACTGTTTCATTTCTCTTAATCATTTATCATAGTTGAGGTTTCACTGGTTGTCACTGTAGCGGTGTGTTTCATTCACTAACATACCTTCGACCAAACAGCAGGATCTAAAACCTGCTGACTCTTCAGTCATGTTGACAGCTCAAGGTTGAGAAGCCCTGCATCTATTATCAGCATCGCTCCTTTCCTTTTTTTTTTTCTCCAAGCACCAGGTTCAGGCTTCAGGTTTACTGCAAGATAATTATTAGCAAAGAATGAAAATGATCTTACCTTTGTAGTGTCGGTCATCTTTGAGCACAGAGAAGAGAGAAGTCAAAAGAGTGTTAGATGTGTGAGAAGTGTGAAGATTTGTACACTGCAAAAATGCACCAACAAACATATAAAAGTACTTTAAAAAAAAGGGAGGAAGGAGAAAATAATGCTGCTGCAAAACATTATTAAAATTGACTTTGCAAATTCATGAGGAAGGACATTCAGCTTTTATTATGCAATGTTTGCAGACGTCCCCAAGGACATCTTTAATCCTTGTGCCTTCACATAAAACATTGTACATTGGTCTTGAAGTACTTAAACATGCTGCTCTAATTTTGTTGTTTTGCTTTTGCTGTGACTCACAGTGACACACAGGTTTGGGCATGTCCCACTTGCCCATCTTATTGCACTGTGTTGAGTTTCGGCCCATGAGGATGAAGCCTGGCAGACAGCTGTAGTGCAGCACTGTCCCCTCCACCGGAGGCCCCAGGGGCCAAGAAGACACTTGGCCATTTTCCAGTGATGTCCACACCCGAGGACACAACAACACTGGAACAGAAAGACAGAGGAGGCTTTATTTTAGACATGTTCTGAAGAGGAATCTCTTACTTTGTGATAGTGATAGTAGACATTTTCAAGGTGGTGACAAGGAGAGAAGAAGAGTGAGGGAACTGATCATGATGGTCACTGAATTTAAGAGGATGAACTAAAGAGTTAACAACTCTACAACAGGCTAAAAACAGACCATCACAGAGGAAGCTGGTGGTATTAACTTGCAGCTAATTGCATCAAAATCTCAGCAAAATGAAAAATCCTCGTTAGTCAACTCTCCATATCAACCTACGTAACATTTTTAGGAAATAAACTTACTTAGTTTATGAGAATGAGATGTTCAAATGAATATCAATTTCATGTGTGTGTGTTAAGTACAGAGCTGGAAGCAGGGTGTGTAGCTTAGCTTAGCATAGAGACTGGAAACAGAGCTAGCATGGCTCAAGCAAAAAGTTAAAACACATCTCTAATGTTCATTTATTCAATGCAGAAATGACAATTTGTGCTTACACACTGCAACTCTTTATTTGTGAACAGCAGCTGGATGTAATATCTGTGCACAGACTCCCAGAGTTTCAGCATGACAGTGAGGTTGCCGGGTTTGTCCACCAACACGAGGAACATATTTAGTTCAAACTATTTTGAGTTTCCTGTACCTTTAAAGAGGTTGCTGACACAGGTGACGCAGGTTTCTAGGTTACTGATTACTGTATTTTCTTGCTGAAAGGCTTGAACTTCATCATGAACAAGAAGTTGGCCTAAGAGGACATGGGGGAGTTTAGATGATCTCCTCTTAACTAGGGATGCAGCGATTAACATCACACGTTTAAAACGTCAGCTCAGCTGCACTGAGTGAGTTGAGGTGATGTCAGTGCAACATAAACCAGCGGCAACTGAAAGAACGCTGGCCAAAACTGCATGTAATCCCATCAAGGTCATACCGCCTGCATGCTGATTTTCCCTGAGACTGTCACCATACTATCAAAATCTATAATCATTGCATCCGTATCCTCGACATGAAAACAGAATATCTTCTCAGAGTAGACGTAGTATGTGTGTATCAGTGTCTCAGGTGGAAGATGAATGAATGTATGATGGATAACAGAGTGGAGAGTCAACTGAGGTTAAACTCACAGCATCTGCTGTGCTGGCTCAGATCGGTCCAAGTGCCATTGGGCAAACACTTCCTGACCTTTGGTCCAACAATCACCCTGTTGCCTCTGCAGATGTACTCTATCTCGTAGTCTACTGGCAGCACTTGCACACTGCGGATCTAAAAACACACAGAGGTAGAGAACACAGTCGACAGTTACGAAGAGGATGAAACTTCATGCATGCAAACATTTTTGATCAGTGCTACAGTAGAGTATCTAAGTGGCCCTTGTATGATTTTCAATATAAACGATGATATACATTAACGTGACTTGAATTTCAAGTGAATAACATGACTCCTGTGACTTTGTGGAGCCGTTTATCGCAGCGTAGCAGCAGCCATTCCTCACCTGCTCTTGTGTCAGACCTCGGTACCTTATCCCTCCATCTCTGGGAGGACGGATGATTGCACAACCTGAAAGATAAAGACACCGTCAGGTGGAACAGACAAAGACACGGCTCTATCTGTCTCAATCTTCTGGCTGTTAATCAGCTACAAGACAGCTCTGCTATTCAGCACTGATGCTGCCACACAAGTCAGATAAAAGCTAAATGCAAGCTTTGAGTTTTAAAAATCGCATTTTAAAGAATATTTATCTCTTTGAACTCTGTATTTATAAATGAAATGTGTACGATAAATACATTTGCCTTGCCTCCCACATACACTCTCCTGCTGCACCAAACGTGGATAAATCCACCGCTGACAATAGTCCCAAAGAAATGCATCATTTCCTCCAGTTCGAGTAACATTTTAACCAGCTGTTTTTGCAAATTACTGAGCTTCTTTTAAAAGAATCAAACGACTGTACTCATTTTTCTGACAGATTTACATCTTCAGTTAGCAGGAAGGCAACCTAAGTTAGGAATCATGAAGGAAACTCACTGTAGATAATGGCATAGTGATAAAAGTTAATATATATTACACCTAATTCATATTTTTTATAACAAATAGATAAATAAAATCCATGTGAAAGTCCCTCCTAAAGCATTAGCAGACATATAGTATTATTATACAAATACCCCTGTACCACAAGTGCCTAGACTCCTCGCATCACTGTCTTTAGGATTGAATGGTTTGAGTGCCACAGTTGGTGGGAAGGCAAACCCTATATATTCTTAGTGAAACAAAGTGAGACACCGTGTTTTGCAGGTTTCGAGACGCTGCTATTGTTCTTCACAGAAAAGGTTTTTCTGCGTGTGTCACAACCCGACCACTAGATGGAGACCTCTGTTTTGTTTTCAGCACATGCTAAAGGACAAGCAGCCTGGTTTCCAGCAGAAAGCTCACTCGTTATCCATCTCAGAGATTTTCCTCCAGTGAGACAGCATCCATATGAGGTTTGTGCTTGTTGCTGCCAGCCTAGCTTATTTGTCAACTGAGCGAGGGTTTCACATGAAGACATTGTGCTTTCAGTGAGATGGCAACACGGTTAATGAAGCCAGCTGGGGCCTGACTAGCGGGGAGGGAACAGATTTGCATGTTCAGACAGTGTGAGACTGATGCACTTAAAAGGTTTAGGCTACGGAAAAAGAAAGCTTTTTGGAGATTTGGAGGGTGACAAAGGGCCAGAAATGTATTTCTGCCACCCCAGTTATTGTTGCCTCAGAATGGTCACTGTATCTGCATGCTTTGTATTTTGTAATAGTAGTTTCACCAGAGGATATTCAGTGATGACTGATTGACTTTGCCATTTTCCTGATGATGTACATACCCGTTTGCTTGCAAATTCTCATGATATACGATATTTTGAACTAATTCAAACTTTTTTTTACTTTTTAACCTGAACTTGACCCGAACCTCAAGTTTTGCACAATAAAATATCCCAAAACCTATTTTTAAAATTTATTTTTGCAATCTGGTTTATAAAATTCTAGAAAAAGTAGAGAATTACCTGAACCGCAAGGTGATATTATCTATGAAATGACAGACAAACCATCCAAAACTCGAAAATATTCAATGTTCCAAACTGAGAAACTTAAATTGGGTGGTGTTCGGCATTAAAGCTCAAGAAATAACTTAAACAATTCAAGAAATAGCTGCTGATAAATCAGCTAACTATATATATCAGCTCTATCTAATGTGACTCCCTGAAAAAGTACATTTCCAAGACAAAATAATAAATGGATATAGGCCAAAAACCTGTAAATTAGACCTATACTGCTAACACAGCCTGGGAGGTGTCAGCCCCTCAGGACTCTAAACCTGACCAGCCTTTTAATACAAACAGGTTGGTGTGGAAGGAATGGACAGATAAAAGATGCCACGCCGGGGGAGAAATAAGCCAGAAGAATTGACTCTTTGATGAAGATGTCAGCCTGGCTTTGATATAGATGGGAAGTGACCTCGATACACACCACCCGACACCTTACTTCACACTATGGCCACCAGTAATCCATTAAAGCATATGAAATCAACTATTCCTGGGAAGAAACCAGCTCCGTGGTGCCTCCGGTCCTGTGTGTGCGCTGGCATTTCTTATTTCCTGCCAGCTCTGTTTCACTGAATCAACATCACAAGTATTTTTCTGTATATCTGATTATCTCCACTCTCTTCATCTCTTTCTGCCTTGCCTTCCCCGGGGATAATACATCTGGAGTCTGCCATTCTGCACAGGTTCACCCACAGTGTAAAACCCTAATTACTAAACAGTCACCGCATTCCTCACTAGAGGCCAGGAAAGACCACTAGACGTGACTCCCATAGCAAACACCTCCACCCACCACCCACCACCCCCCGCCGCTCGGCACAAAGAGGAAATGACAGCTCGCTAATCTGACGGCAGGTTTATGTCTGTATTACAGAGATCTGACATCTGCCTCCGAGCATTAGTGTCAGAGCATGAGCTCTGATATAAAGGCACCATAATAAGCACTACGAGTTTACAGCAAATATTCATTAGTGGTTTCAGCTCCCATTGGCTGCAAATTGGTTTTTAAATGTGGGGTTGGGCCGGCCTGCCTGCCTGCCAAGCTGGGCTGTTAGAGGCGGGAAATGGTGCTTGTCCAGTCTGAGTCTCAAGAGCTGTGGCAGCAATTTCATGTTGTGAGGCTGACTGATCATGACAGAGTGAAAAGAGCCACAGACATGTAGGACAACAAATGCACACAAAAGCATGCCGATGTAGCATCTACCCACAAACATCCATTTATTGGTTCATTGCTCTCACCAACACAGTCCTGTGAACCCAGGATGTATCGCTGCTGGATCACTTTTCAGTCTTCTCGACTAAACAACATAGTGGGGTAGTTTGTTGGTTTTCTAAATGACCCACACAAAGTAACAGTTTTCTATCTTTAACATTGGTTTCTTTGAGCACAATCACTCCTTAGCGTCAAAGTAATCTTTTCTTCTGTGTTGAACAGCTTGATTTATGTCGCATAACTCTTAAACTTCATTAACGCTGACATTCACAAGCACAAAAATGTAGCAAAGGCAGCAAACTTTTCCTGTGACGTGTACTAAGATAGCAGTTTAATATAAACTTTGACTGGCTGATCGATTGTACTGCGATATATACTCTCCATGGATCTGCCAGCCCGGGCCGGCAAAGAGCTGACTTTAGTATCACACGATCAACTACAAGACTGCTTCCAAGTTTGACTGGAGGTCGGTTTGGAGGAAGAGGAGATTAGTGACACAGCACTATTTTAAACAAGCCTACTTACTTGTGTGAACCTGAAATTGGTGCCTTCACTTGTATACAGAGATAAAATGTATATTTACCTGAAGACGGTACTTCAGTACTATTTTGAGGTACTTTTATTGTAAGTATTTCCATCTTGTGCTACTTTAAACTTCTACTTTGACATTTAGAAGTTACTATTTTACTTTTAACTCTCCAACATTTATCTGTCAGCTGTAGCCGCTGGTTAAAATTTTACATAAGGAAACATATACGAACTGATAAAATACAAAACCATTGGTTCTCAGCTTTTTGGCTTGTGACTCCTTACAAACAAGGAGTTTCTTGTCATGTTTCAGATGTTTAACGTGTGTACCTAGGAGCCGAGCCATACATGATGATGTCTTTGTTCTTAATCTTGCCTAAAAAGAGAGTGGACATGTTCGAGAGCCTGAATCACTGAAAAAATCTGAGATGTGTGGGGTGATTCAAACTGTTTGCATATGAATTTTAGTAATGCTTGCATGCTGTGAAGAATATGAGGCCTTCTCCTATACTGTATGTCACCTCCTTTTTTTGTTTGCTCGATACATTCAACTCTCAAAAATGACAACTAACTCAAATTCTCACTGAACACTGCAGGTGTTATTAGCCATCCTAAAACACAGTACAAAACACCACCAAGAGGATTACTGATGGGTAAACAAAAGGAGACATTTCGTTGTCATATAAACCCTCCACATATCAACATTAGTGCACACCGCTACACATTCACTAACACGCAACGAAAGACAAACAAACACCAGACCAGCAGACTCACAGAGCATCCATTGTATCGCTGCAGCCACAATCGTTTTGTACAGACAACTGGAGACATTGTGTCAGAGACAAACACTTGTGTGTGTGTGTGTGTGTGTGAGACAGCACAGTCATTACCGGCAGATGTATTATACGCAGACACGCTGAGTAAGGGCAACATGGTGGAGAAGAAGAGAAGAAAGGACAGTGCCATCTCTCTACCTGCAAAACAAAACACAGAGAGGAGAATACATTCAAAGAGGGAGCTGACAGGGAAAGAGACACACAGCATCTGCTCCAGAAAAAGAATACACACACCCGAAAGCCCCGCCGTGCATCGTGTATATACACACATCCATTTTGTTCTTTACTGGGTATACATTCCATCAAGGTTTGACAGCTGACAGTGATCTAAAATCATCCAGTTATGGCTTTGTCAGGATATGTATCATGCATATTTAATATGTAGATTGATTCTTTTGTTCACTAAAAGTGCTGAATAGATGAAGCTAGTGTCTAACCTGTGTGTTATTGCAAAGTTTTGAACAATCTGCTTCCAGTAAAGCTTGCAAGGATTCACCTGCTAAAGCCCAAAAGTAGCAATAAAGATGTCTGACAATGTTGTCCCTGTCCTCACCAGTTCTTAAAATCCTATTTTTGTCCCCCTCACTTTTTGATTTACTAACTGAAGTCTCTCCAAACAGTCTTCATATTGTCCAGCTGTCAAAATCCAGAGGGGAGAAGTGAGGAATCGATAGAAATTTTGACGCTTTAAGGTATTAGAGTATTACAAGCCTCTAAGCAACATAAAGTCTACTAAGATCAGTGGAAAAACAGTGCTGTACATTAATCAAAGATAAGGCGGTATAGCACAAAGCTCTTTGTAGTAAAAAGAAGCAGATTTATCTATCACAGTATCCACTCTCTGAATACACACTTTTGAGTAACAGGAGTTTATTACGTTTACACTACAATTAAGACACAGGAATCAACATTCACAACATCGATCTGTTCAGTTTGTTAAGCTCCACAGATGATAAATTACATTTCAGTAAATTCTTGGAGCAGAAAAGGTCTAATAATAAAGCCAGATTGACACAGAAGACCGCCATTTAAATTCCATCTTCTACCAATAGAGATAGCAGCAACTGACCCAGATGTCTCTGGAGCGACGTCGTTTTTTTGACTCAGTGTAATTATGTGTTCTGTACTGTTACTTTTGCTTCAGTAAATAGTTAAGACTTACTTTGGAAACATGTTTTAATTGGAGTCAAGCTCGTCGCTTCTTGTGGACATTGCAAATATTGATTTGAATCAGACAACGGTACATCTTGGCTTCCTGTCAGGTGCATCACTTTACAGTTTTTTTCACAGATGTAGTGTCATCTGATTCAAAATGAACACTTGGGATGTCTCCAAAGTAAGTCTTGACTGTTTACTGAAGCAAAAGTACCAGTACAAAACAAATATGCAGTTCCTTAATGCTGATGACAAACAAAAATACAAGATAAATATGTAAATATATATAATACATGCAAGAATAAGATATGATTCTTGAACTTAGAGGTCTTCTCTAACTCTCAGTTATCTGTGTAGTCTGAAACTAGATTTTTGAAACAGTGGTGTTTATTCCTGAAGACATTTTTAATTAAATCAAAGCAGCTGACACACCATCGGCCTGCAGCTTACCTCTGCAGTCCTGGGCACCCTGGGGCAGTTGTCTTCTTTGCCCATTTGCTAATCCAGCTTTGCTAGAGCCTAGATAGACTCACTTCAATGAGAACCACTCATAAAAGCATCGCTCCATAGCACCACAAGTGGGTAAATACATCCACAGGGTGCCTTTAATTAGTAAATTGCTGTGGGTATGGATTTAAAACTACTGATGATATTCAGTATAAGAGTGTGAAGGGTGGATGAATAAAATGCATAAACTATTTGACTGGAGCATTTCAGAGCCTTGGGGTGTATGTTTAACTAATGGCATCCCAAAATTGGCTTTGACTGGGCGACCCACTGCATCAATATATCAGTGTTGATGGTCTACAGAGGGTTGCATTAGCCAGCTCACAGCACTGCACACATAGGGACTTATAGATTACACTTCATTATGAGCATTTGAGAATGTGTAATTGCTGCAAAGTTGAGGGGACTAATCATTTATTTCGACACGACTGTGGTGGCTTGATAAAAAGCATGTTTTTTTTGTTCTTTTCACTCCATCTGGTATAAAAAAAAAATGGTGGAAATGCACAGAACAGAGAGAAAGAGCAGCGTTGGTGACTGACTAATGTGATAATCAGACTCAAGAAACTGCATGTAAATGATCCCAACACTCACACTGCTTTTTCTGACAGTAGAAATCCTGGAAAGCTGCAGGCTTTGCTTCATCCATACATCCACCTGTTCTACGCTCCGCGCCGCTCTGACCTTAATGGAAATGGCAATGGATTGAGGTTTTGATTAAATAGCCTTTTCATTGCCTTTGCCATCCCTCAATCAGCCGTGAAACTATGAAGAATGAATTTCGGGTCTATTCCCCATTTGAAACAATAGATTTGGTGCTACATTCTGGTGATGCCTGAGTGCAGTAGCACAATAACACAACATGCAGCCCTAACTACATGACTAAATGACTATGACCGGACTGTGCAACTGCCTTTATAGCTGCCTGCCCAGAGGGGAAATGTGAAATGGCTGTCAGAGAGCTAGGGCTCCTGTTGCAGGACTGTTACTGTGCTCTGCTGCAGTGCATAGGCAAAATCTCATTCATCATTGGTGGGAAATGCAGTGCTGCTGTTAAAAAACAAACAAACTCATAAGGTGAGAGATGAAGAAGTCTGTTTAAAAGCTACTTTTGAAAGTGCTTCAGCAACGGTCTGAAAGCAGGTGTTTTCTCTGTGATCATGACTGAAGCCTCGTTAGTAATCCCTGAAGACTGTTCAGTACACTGACCACAACAAATGTACTGCACAGAACAACTTAAAGCAACAAAATATAACCTTTCTACCATTAAATAACAGGTTTTACATCATTTTGATTGTACATTGACTTGTAATCAGGTTAATGGTGCCCTCATCAATCTGTTCTTGCGCTATAGACTTTGTGCCATAAAGCGTGATCATACCTGAAGTACAAAGTGATTTTGGTGAAACTGGATCATATTTTATAGAGAAATGTTTTCTGGTTTCCCCTCTGATGTCCTCCAGCTGCAGTGCATCAATGAGTTTCCTGATGCACAGTAAAGTAACCTGCTGCGACCTATAGCTTATGTTAGCTCAGTCTGTTAGCCGGGCTGCCCGGCCTGTGTGAGCCCAGCAAGCCGGGGAAATGTTAGTTTGTGTACCACAGGGAAGAGGATATTTGAACCAGAACCAGAAGTGGGCAAGCGGACAATCTAACTGGACTCAGCAGCCTCTATGGACATAATGACAGAGGCAAAAAGACTAAAGAGGAAGTTGCTGGAACAAGCTGAGAGGAGAAAAAGAGAGTGACTGAGCAAGAAGTTGCTGGGAAAGAATACATGTGGGACTGACTTTTAGTCATTGGTGAGAGCTTGGTGAAATAAAAGACTGAAAGACAGACGCTGAGCTGGACTTCTTGCTGTTGGACTAGTGAGTAATATTAGCTGGCTGCTATGTCATATCTGTCAATTATTTTATGTTCTGGTTACAATAATACCAAGGTAAACAGAATATATACAAGATGACATCACATTGCAAAATGCAGCAACAAGTTGAGGCAGGCAGCAGGGGAGTCAAAGTATTGAGGAAAGCACAAACACAGTGTATCTTTTAAAATTAAAGCACTAATGTGTCCAGCAGAATTTTAATTAAGTTAATCTTCCTTGTTTACAAATTATAGTTCCATTACTATTCATCCAGTGGAGAGCATTAATAATCTAAGATAACTTGAAATTCAGTGGTGAGACGTCCTGCTCTAAATGGACCAGCAAACATTACCATCTTTAGGCCCCTCAGTTAGCAGGACAAGACAAACAAAATGGCACCAGTGATGACCTTAAATTACACAATTAACCTAATCACAAATTAACATTAATTCTAATGAGAATTTTTAATCTAGCATTGATAAGAGACAACAAAAAAAAAAAGAAAGATCCTCACACTTTGTCCAAAACTTTTCCTCCGAGAAGTAGTGTACATGCACACACATATGTGTATCTGTCACAGATACACATATAATCTGTGTGTACGCACAATCACTGATAGATGACATACAGCAGAAGGCAGTGTCCTGCTCTGACTGTGAAAAGGAAGCTAGATGCTGGCTAATTCTGTTGCCTGGCAACCATTCACACACTTTGTGTGTGTGTGTGTGTGTGTGTGTGTGTGTGTGTGTGTGTGTGTGTGTGTGTGTGTGTGTGTGATGCTTCTCCACATTTAACCGCCGATGATGGTTTGTCTCCTCTGGTTACCATCACAGCATCGTCTCCCTGCACTGACGGGCTGAAAAAACATCAAACGCCACCACAGCCACCACCTCTCTGCTGGTATGATAACACATGTGAATATCAGAGGACACAGTCCAACATGACACACACA
The DNA here is from genome assembly GCA_946959425.1 of Argyrosomus regius. Taxonomy (NCBI): domain Eukaryota; kingdom Metazoa; phylum Chordata; class Actinopteri; family Sciaenidae; genus Argyrosomus; species Argyrosomus regius. The sequence continues at coordinate 5,889,238 of OX336899.1, read as the reverse complement.
CACACACACAAACATGGAGGGTAATGTTTAGTTTTTTAAAGAAAAATACAGGTTTCCACCTTTCCACGCTGACAATAATATGATTTATGCTGTGCTCCTGTGATGTCTGAAACAGCCCACCAAAGCAGACTTTAGGACATCAGGCTGAATGTTATAAATCAAGGGTACCCTTGAATGGGTACCCCATTCATATTCCCATTATAGTGACCAAAATTGTCACAATTTGTGGGAGATAGTCCCAAGAAAGGAGAGCGGCTTACTGCTGCTTTTTATTAGAGATGGGGAATTTACTGTTCTCACTGCTGCAACTTGCAGCGATGTAGGACAAAACACCCTCTATCATGATGGTTCTCACCGATCATAGCTGCAGTTGGTGTTTTTCACCCTCCAGCCACAGGGAGACCATAATGAACCCTTTACGAATTGCACAGGACTTTGTTATCCCCTGACTGGCTAACAGCCAGAGACAGTATTAAACAAGGATGATGGTCACGTCACTGATACTACCTGTGTCGTCACTGATATTTGAAGACCTATAGTGAAGCTCAAAATGCGTTGGCCATCTTGCCTCCGCCCCCTTCCATTTATTCTAAATGAATGAATGAAGCCTGGTTGCTCAAACAAGCCACCTGTCACGGTATGCACTGACTCGTTCTGGAGCCAGCCTCAAGCGGACGTTTCAAGGATCTATCTGGTAAAAAAGGTTATTTTGTAATTTCATTTATGACTACCTGCAAAACTAGTGAACAGTCTTCCGATCAGCCTTAGCTGTACTTTTTGTTCAGTGCTAATTACCAAATGTTTGCATGCTAACGTGCTAAACAAAGAAACATTCTACCTGCTGCACATCAGTCACCACTTTAGCATTTAGCTCAAAGCACCACTGTGTCTAAGTAGATACAGCCTCACAGAAGCGCTGTATAGCTGTAGACAGTTTTAGAAGAAAGAGAAAAGGCTTCATGGACAAGGAGTAAGTGGTTGTTTTGGAAAATGTACGCTTGGTTAACTTTCCCATTTACTTTGAAGGGCAGCTCACAGCAGCTTTTTCTAAGTCTTTTAAAAGGAAACATGTCACTGACCGTCCCAGACGAAGCGATTAGGTGGATAGCTACATGGTTTAAGTCAAATTTTGTTTTGCTTACTGCTGTCAGTATCAGAATCAACAAACAACAAACACAAGAGACAGAGATCACACTGAAGTGGAGACAGAAACATGCCAGTATCTTTTAGTTTCTAGGGTGGGAGAGGGAGGTATTGTTATTCACTAGCAACACGGCTCTTGCCATTGTAATGTTGGTCAGTCCATCATTTTGGTCCAGAATCAATGTATCAACAACTATTGGTTGGATTTCCATGAAATTTTGGTCTAGTTCCACAAGATGACGATATATATTTTGGCCACTTTTCAAACAACATCATCAATTCAACATTTTCAATTTGTCTAATCTGCAAAACCACAAAAAACAGCTCACCATATCAAACAATAACCACAGAGAGAGGATTGTGCTGTTACACCACACTTTCATCTAACACACAGGATGCATCTACTGTAGAAAATTCTTTTTTTTTTTGGACATAAGCCAGCGTCAAATGCCAAAATCATCATTATTACATCACAATTATGGGAGGATTTTAGCCACATTGCCTGCTCTTACACCATCTACATGGCTGCTGGAGATGTTGCTGCCCCTCCTCGATCCAAAGGAACATTTATAAAGCTGTCTCAGAGTTACCCGTGTAGAAAAATGTAATTCATTGTTTCCATAAAGGAACCGATGAAAGAGTTATTGCACTCAGGTAACACTAAACATATTTCACACTCTATCTATGAGTCATAGGGGCTGACTGTTTATACTGTCCATGGGAGCTGCCAGTGTGTGTTGTTACTTCCAGATGGAGCGGCCATGTTGACGTCCTCTGAGGTGTTCTGACGTCAGTGTCTGGTGGCAGGACTACAGGAGAGTGTAGTCCTGCCACTTTCTCCTGTCCAACTCACAGGGAGTGTCACTACAGCTGAAGAACAACAATTCAACCTCAAGTGACTTCCTGGTGTATACTGTACAGCACCAGACACAATCATCTCGCCAGGCTTCAAGCTATGCCCTTGGCTGAACCACGGTGGTTCAGAACAGTCAGCGTCCTATGAGGGACTAATGACAGCTCTGTGTGTGGTTTAACACGAGATGTGACGCAGAAAGAAGTTTACGTTCATTCAAAAACAGAAATGGCAGCTGCTAAAGAGCGTTAGCGCGACGGGGACTCCACAAATAACTAGACTTTTACAGTTGTACCTCTCCTCAGGTCACTTCCTGTGGACTGTAACACGACATAAGCTGCCATATTCGCTTCTCTACTTTTATCACAACAAGCATTATAATATTTTGACACATTTTAAGCCACATCCATTACACAGAGCAAAAACAAAATAAACGGTGTGCGAATGGAACAAAAGAAAAGAAGTCAAATCAGCAGCTGCTGCAGAGAAAAATCTGCTGGTTGTTTCTGCAGCTGCAGGAGAGCAGAGCTCCGGTGAGCTCCGTGTCCAGAGAGGTAATACTCAGTAAACATACAGAGTGTATGTTCACTAGAGTGTCAGTGGGTGTGGGGGTTGTAGCCTGCAGTGTTCACTACAATTAAAACTATTCCAGCAAGTACTATGTACTCAAAACAGCAACTTAAGTGCATGTAACTTGATACTACCCATCTCTGCAACATTCATACATGAGTCTTACTGGCAGTATCACAATTTAACAGAAAAGCAGTCTAATCTCCACCAACTCAAATGTAGGTCCTGTCCAATTCCAATATAATCCTTATCAAACATCCTCCATTTACCCAGCTGAGGTCAGGTGGGGAGTTGCCAACACATTATTCAATAAGCCTGCACAGAGACCTTCAAAATAACAGTAATGTAAGTTATGAAGCCATAAACTCCAGCTGCAAAAATTAAACCCAGAGTTCAAAAAGATTTTCAAAATAAAACAACGTTTTAGGTCGGAAAATTGTTCCTCCTCTGCGTATAAACATTTCACTCACACAATTATCAGGCTCCTTAGGACCACGCAATCAAAATTAAAGATTTAAACTCCTTTTACATTCATTCCTCTCTTTCCATTTCCATATTAATTTACTTCATAAATCAAAATGCCATGATCAAACTCAATGTGGCTCCAACAATAAACTTTATATATTTACAAGCTTTGTGTTTCACCCATAAAGCAGACAACGCTTTCATGCAGAGCTGCAGTGTTGTGCTGTTATTGAGGTGAGAGTGCACTGAGCAGTTATAGAAATACTGAATGGACTCCGCAGTATTAGAGGAGAAAAAAAACAACTAAATTGGCACATCATGTTTCCTTTGGAGCTATTCAGTCGGGTTTTTGTTGTCGAAAACTAAAGACAAAACAGAGACATCTGTTTATTACCGTAAATTGTGTTGGAGTCAACATCATAATTAGCTGTAATTAAAACTAGGAAACGTTTTCATTTTTCTAAAACCTCTTTTATCGCTCTCTTTGTGTTCAGTAATCCATAAATCCTTGAAAAAGCAAACAGACGTACACTTAGCATGTCAGTTAAAATCCACTGTTTAACTAAACTAAACCAAATATATAGATAAAAAGGTATATTGTCAATGCACAGTATTTTTAACACTTGAACCAACATTTACTGCAGACATACAACTATCGTGAGTTGTCCTGTGACATAAAGTGCTTTAATCCAGGGTAAGACCAAAAAGTGGCACTGCAAAATTCATTTTTATGTCTTCACGAAACAGGTGGTAACATTTTATTTAGTGCCCGGTGCAATACACAATTCTTCTTTGCAGTTTCATCCATCACTATTAGACTACAACACAACACTTCCTGCATAAATGCTTCACATTAAACCTCTTCATGTGGCTCAAAAGCTACAAGTAAAGCAAAAGCAAGGACATGAGAGCAACAGAGTGGTGAGTGACTCTATAGAAATGTTAAATTTACTATGTGAGGTATTCACACAGGTCAGTCGACTCCCCCTCTCTGTAATTTACTGCCTTTTTACTTGATCGGCCTTTATTTGTATGTGCAGCAGCTTTAATTTGAGGCTAGGCAATTATTCAGATTTTATTTGAAAATTTATGACATCCTGGAGCCTCCCCACACTATTATCTTTATTACAGTATATTCCATAGATATAACCAACAAAACCTAATTGACTTGTGAATGGATTTCTGTGTTGACTCCCCTCCACTAAGCAGCCACATGGAAGGATGCCATGCATACAGAGTCCTGGACAGCAGCTTTAAATATTCAGAGCCAGGCAACACCTCGCCTTCCTTATCAACGCGTCTTTTTATCTGGAGCCCTGTTGAAACAGCTTCCATCCTTTCTCACTGAAGGTAAATCTCTGGATTCTAAGGGAAAAAATCCAAACTGCCAATTCTCATTCTGCCAAAATCACCAGGGATGTCTGAGTTCGGAGGGAAGGAGCGGCTCTAGGACGTGACTAGACATGAGGCAACGGAGGGGAAACGGCCTCAACGTGAATCCAATAAGACTCTGCACATTAGCCAGACGATAATGTGTTCACACGGATTCAGCTCTCTCCGTCCACCCACACCAGACTCGAACGCTGCATTCTGAACCACATGCACGCACATTTTAATAAGACGGGCCAAAACCCATGCTCCCGCTCATACAAATTTGCATTACAGCTTATAAATGTGACTAAATAGGTTATCTTGACCCTTGACCACTCAACAATTCACTTCCCTTCTTTTGAATGGTTTCTAAATCCCCTGACTCTGCTGTTTGGAGGCCCAGCGCTCCTGATCTGCTGAACCCTGAGATAGAGCACTTTGTAATACGACAGGAAAGGTAATGTAATTTTCCCTCCTTCCAATCTGATACTGAAAAGATGAAAGACATCTCCTGCAACAATGTTATGCAAATGAGAGCAAGTGAAAGAGAAAGAGAGAGGGGGGATAGGGGGCTTATGGGGAGAGAGAGAGAGAGAGAGAGAGAGAAGTAGAGATAGGAAATCATGGAGATGTATGATGGAGTAATAACCCTGAGCTGTATGGAAAATAAATGAGTGCTTGTCCCACTGCACAGAAGAAAGGAAATGGGAGTGTAGGCTGTGGTTTGGTGGAGGTTAGTCGATTATGAGTGGTAGCAGGAGATCTCACACTGAGGCTGCTGCCATCAACTCTAGTACACATCAGAGGATGGCTGTGAGACGGCGAGAGAGAGAGAGCATGAAAGATGATGAGAAATGCAAAGAAGAAGAGTGCGTCTGTGTTTTACACGGACTTGAGGACAGAACAGGATACAGCCGGTGGGATGGAAACCTATTCTGATGCCAGTTAATCACCCTTACTGATAAACACCATGAACACACTGATCAGAGCTGCCAGCACCAGCCTCTTTCTGCAGCAGGCCCGACATGCAGCAAATTTTGTCAGAACTGCCAGTGACAGAGCTGAGAGATATAATGCAGCCAGAGAGAGTCAGAGAGAAAACAAGGGGAACAGGGTAAACAATAATATGTTAGGAGAGGAACCAGTTTGTTGTCTGCAACATGAATATATGAAAATTAATGGGGTGGTGGAGGCTTACCTTTATTATGTTTGACTTTTTAACCCTTTATCGGGCGAGGAAATCATATATGGTCACTTCCAAAAATGGTGCCCCCATGTCTCTCAATGAAAGAGCAGAATCACGTGACTTTCTCCAGCCAATCAGCGAATGTCAGGCTACGACACAGGTAGCGTTGCTATGGCCTCTAATGGATCCCACTCAAACCCTAACATTTTTGCATTTTGAAATAAGTGTTATAAGTTCTGTAAGACATAAATGTTCCACATATTTTGGGGATTTTTTTACCTTAGGTGGGTGAGTGACTGTATATGGTAACTTCTATAACTTTGATCTGCAGCCTAAAACTGAAACTTTTTTTAAAATGTCTTCTTATATCCACCAATCACACTCCAGGGTTGTAAGTATTTCAATGAGCGCCCTATAAAAGGGTAAAAAGAGCATCTGAAATATTAGAAGTGGCATTTAGCAGTTGCCAAATTTATAGCAACCCTAACAAAACATGTGCCATCAGTGATATTCGATATGATATTAAAGGCATGGCATGTAAATATCCATCGTGTTTTTCTCACTTCCACAATTAGGAAGATAACAAGCTGGGTGATGCTTCATTTTAATAAATGGAAAAAGATGTCAGACACATGAGCTCTGTAATTCTTTCTTCTGCTATGATACAATATTTAGCCACTATAGTCTGCTGAAAACTGATTTATTCTATGGAGGTATAGCGTTCCATCATTAATAACTATAAATATCCATGTCTTATTAGCTACTAGTTGACTTTGGAGCTTAACTACAGATGATTATTCACACATTAATATCATCTTGGCTGGATTACTGCAATTCCCTTTTCACCTGCCTCAGAGAAGAGTCTCTGCTGAAACACTGCTGACCAAGTCCAAAAGAACAAATCACATCCCACCCATCTTATCTGCTCTCTACACTGGCTTTCCATCAAGTTCAGGATTCACTTTAAGGTTCTTGTTGTCACATATAGAGCTCTGCACTGTCAGGCACCGGCATACATCTCTGATCTGCTCCAACCTTATATCACAAGTAGGTCACATAGGTCTTGTGACCAGTTCTCACTGGTTGTCCTGTGCACGAACAAAAAGGTGATCATGACTTTGAAGTGGTGGCTGTGACACTGTGGAACGCTCTAGACTTGTTTGTCTCTTCTTTTTTTAACACATTGCTCTTGTGAAGCACTTTGTGACCTTGCTCTGTTAAAAGGTGCTATACTAAATAAATAAACTTTGTGTTGCTGGCTCTTCCTGTCCACACGTCGAAGTCCTTAGGCAGGATACTCAACCCTAAGTTGCTCCTGATAGACCTGTGTGAGAGAGAATGGGTGAGTGAGAGGCCAATTGTAGCGCTTTGTCTGTTAAGGTAGAAAAGTGCTATATACGTCCTTTTAAAACATAATTTTCATGAGCAGAAATAAGCACCTGCCTAAATATCCTCAGTCCTTCATTAGTTGTTATATACAGTATGCAAGTGTTTTATTAATTACTTAATAAATATTTAATCAGATATATTTTATCGTTGAATTGAAGTCCTGGTTTGCACCTATTCCACTTTTTGTTCCCCGAGGTGCAATCACTGCTCGGGTGCAGTCATGTGTTGTCACCGTCATCTTAAATTGAATTTCATGTCACCAACATGCAGTGTGGAGTATTTTCATTTTGAGAGGATTGCTCCTTTAGATGCAGCACTCTTGGCTGCCGAGTGCTGGCCTGAGGCAGGACTGAAGACTTAAAAGCCATCGCAGTCTCCACAGGTCCCTGAGGCAGAGCAGGCTGGGTCACAGCAAAGCCAGCTCTGTTCCTACACACAGTACAAGGACGAGCGATAAGCACCCTCAGAGAGTAGCAACACCACTCTGTGTGTCACAGACCACAACCTTGATCCTCGCTGGGTGGATTGTGGATGCGGCAGGAAGAAATGGTTCATCGTGTGCTATCGGAAGCTATGCTTAAGAGGGCTTGAAAGGTTTAGACACTGTTTACACTTGTGACTCTCTGGGAGTGTTGGGATTTGAAGCAGTGGATGTGGAAAGTGCTCAAACTACTCCTGGGCTTAACAGACACAGAGCGGTGCAGCTGAAGGTGTAGGTTGGGGGGTTGAAGGGGTTATAGAGGCTCATTCGGTTATTGTGAATTATAGCACAGTATCCACATAATATAACCGGAGCGCGAGGAGAAAAATGACCACAGTGATCACAGTTTCCAATTCACTCCGAACACTCCTGCACAGTAATCAGCCCCATTGTATGACTATGGAAATGAGACTCACCAGGCTTGGCCAGTTACTATGCAAACAAACCACTGACAGCCAAAGCACAGGAGTGTGACTTCATGGTAATAAAAGATTAGATCACACATCATTGATGCATATAGGAGAATCAGGACTGTGGAGCAGCAAATATATGTGCAGGATTAAGCAATAATCAACTGCTAAGACAGCCAGGCATTTATATGAAACAATAGGCGGCAGAGTTTTATTTCTAAAATCAAATGTTTTATTAACATTTTTGTTGAACTCAGAGCGGAGTGCAGAGTGGTTTGACATGTCTCTGTTGTTGTACTGACAAGTAGCGAGCGGCACATCAGTCGCCTGGTGTAATTTTCAGTCAACACAGAAGCTGCAGGAGCAGTTGCTCGGAGCAGTTTTTCACACTGATCAAAGAAATATGTAGATTTAAGAGTTGTTATTTGTGCGAGCTGAATGTATCTCGACGCCTGTCACCATTTTTTTTTTGGTTATTTAACTATCATGATTCTCCAGCTTTCCTCAATATTCTTTACCTGGCCTTTATTCGTGACCAGCCTTTATCTGTTCATGGCTATTATTTACAAGACGATACGTTAAAGCAAGCCAGCTTCTATCTGCTTACACCATCTGTTAAAGCCAGTGAATTTCCAAAGCACACAGCCAATATTTTACCAAATGTTTAAAGTGTCAAAATGAAATATTCAGGTGATACATCTACCTTAAAATTCAGCTTTTGCCTGCCAAAACACACGTACGCATTTATAAATCATAACTCATTTATTATGGTTTCGCTCATAAACATATTTTATCCTGCAATACAATATTTCTCAGACCATTTAATACAGCTATATGCACAATGCTGTGGCAGCTGAATGGTAAAGCAGTCGTAGCATCGGATCTCGCCGCCGTTACTGTTAAAACTACTGTGGAAGTTTCACTGTGATGCATTAGCTAAGCTGAGAAAATCAACTGAAATGAGCCTCAAACATGTTCAAAAATGACAGCCCCACTTGTATGAATGGGGAAATGGTTGTTAGTAATGTAAGTTGTAAACACACAGTGAGATTTATTGTGTAAAATCATTGGTATGGACCTTCCACTGGCTACCTGTAGCAGCCCGCATTAAATTTAAATCCCTAATGCTCGCCTACAAAGTAGTCTCCGGTTCTGCACCCACCTACTCGAATGAACTCATACAGACATATGTTTCCTCCTCCAGTGAACGACGTCTGGCTCTACCGGACAATCCAAACTTTTCTCATCTGTTCTTCCCCGTTGGTGGAACGTCCTACCAGTTCCTACCAGATCAGGAGCGTCACTCTCTACCTTCAAAAACCTCCTGCGGACCTCCAACACTTCAGAGAGGACCTCCTCTCCAACACTACCAACAACTGGACATGCTAAATCTATCCACGAGTAGTACTTCACACTTTATCTTGATTGTTTCCCTTTTTGTAAGTCACTTTTGGATAAAAGCGTCAGCTAAATGACTAAATGTAAATGTAAAGACCCTTCTAATATTTGAATACTGGCAACATATTACAGTAAGAAAGACTGATATTTGTAAGCTATAAAATAGACGGAAAATTATCAAATATACAAATATCAGAGGCTCAGGTGTGCCACTGGAATGCATACAGACTTTTTCTTTGGTTGATTATAATCAGTGAATTAATGCATGCTTTTATTTACATTTGAATGATGACATTCCAAAACCCTGAAGCTTATAGTGTGCAGAAATGAAATAAACACTCTCCTCTCCAACCCGTGAAAGGCATGAAGCAGGAGCTGAGCCGAGCTGAGCTGAGCTGAGTGGAAGGGGGACGACCGTGTGTTTGGACTGTCGGAGCGCTTCAGTCCTGGCTGCACGTCAACAGCGGCATCCTGTACATGAAGGACGGCTTACAAGCGGCTCTCTGATCTGAGCTTCATGTTCTCCACCTTCATTAGTGCCTGGACTACAACTAGAAATACACTCACAGAAATTAATTTGCAAATATTCTTCAGAAAAAAAAAAAAAAAGGGAGACACGCATCCACACACGTATAAATATTGGCAACTGAAGAGAAAGGTGTCGTCGGGTTAATTGGAAAGCAGCCTGCTTCTGCAGCTCTTTGTACTTATTTACTAAACTACAGCAGCTATGTTTAATTTTTCCTCCATAATCATGTCACTAAACTTCGCTGCCTCTCCTGTTAGCCATCTGTCACCTTCTGCAGCATGCTAAACTTAACAGAGGCACGGATAAGGTGTTTGGCACAAATAACTGCCGTTAAAAGACGTCACCGACCTAAAATTGCATCACTAGATCACGACTGGCCTGAAAATAAAACTGAATCACGATTTTGTTTAACTACACTGATAGCCTGACATCATGTTCAGGTCATTTTCATTTGTTTTAGCCTAATTAAATCAGTAATGAGTGACCGTATCCACCGTGTCAACATCATCATCCCTCCATGTCATGGTAGGCTTTTAAACATCTGCATCAAGTGTAGACGTTCATTGAGAGTCAAGGGCAAAATCCTCACTCAGACTTGAGTTATCGCATCTCAAAACTTCTTTATGTTTCTGTTCATGTGGCTTGTAACGTAGCGGTTAACAGCTGGCCTCTTCTGCTCGTAGCTGGAAAGTGTCCAGCTTCATAATACCGGTGATTATCCGGGATCACCAAGGTGCCACCAATCACATGCTGCCAACAGTATTGTTGTGCGCAGTGTCTTGGTGCTCACCTTGAACCTGCATCTCATCAGTCTGCTTTCTGTCTGTTTATACCGGAAGTTATGAGCGCTTGTTTCTTTTATGGTAAATTGCTCCACTTAGTACAATGAACGCTGCCTCCACCCGACTGAGTGTGATTAAACACAGAAGAGTGTGAGCTTGAACCCCATCAATGGGTAACAATTTTTTGAGGGGAGGTCAAATTGCCCTCTTTTGTACAATCTACATTGTCCCTGTGTTATTTTGCACATGTTGAGAGTAGCTTAATCAAACTAGAAGTGATGAGAAATAATTAGTGAATTTAAAACTGTTGATTATGATATGTATAATGAGCAGAAGAGTATTTTAAGTACATAGAAAAGCTGTAGTAGCGGTTGTTAGGAGCATTTAACATATTAAAATGTCAATTAATCATCAATTAAGAGTTTGTGTCCCTTTTTTCCCCCATATGTGTAGCCAGGTCACATATGACGTACGTAATACCACCTGCGAAGCTCTGATTGGTTGACTGCTTGTTCAAATGGAGTGCAAACAGCTATACATAGACACAACCCCAGAATCACTGAACAAATCCTCATTCAGAGGTCTGGTCCACTGTCCCTTTAGTTAAATTGATGCATGTGGGCTGTCTTATCTAGTTAACTAAAAACCAAACTAGAGCCAGAAATGTGTTTCTGATCAGATAGAACCTACAAAGTCTGAATTACTGAATGTAACCATCTTTTAAAAGTAAGAACAGGGAGAAAGTGGCTGCAGCAATGCTTCTTATTGCACACTGTCATCTCCTGGTGAATCCAGTATGCCCAGTTCTGTCAGTAAAAATGATTTCAGGATGCCGAAAGAGAAGCGAAAACCTAAAAATCAGACACCTGATGAAAGCTTATCATCTCAAAGCAGTGCTCTGCAGTTGGTAGAGATGTTTCCTTAAACCCGGCTCTGAATTTGTAAACACCCTTCGTCGGTGGTTGAAGAAACCAGAGAGTGAGATTGGAATAGATGGCTTTGGTGTCATCGCATGTGCAGCCTCCTCTCTGCTCAGCTCTCCTCAGTGTCCAAATTTGCCCCGAGGATGCTCCACCACCCCCCACCACCATGAAAGGTTATTACATCTGGGGTAATGATCTTTTCAGACATTAAGCGACACTGTGCCTGCATACACACTCCATGGGGTCTCATTGCACTCCTCGTGCGAATAGGCAGGTAGACGAGCGGTCCGCGAGTAAAAGTCAGGCGGCTCTATGCGTGGTAACCATGGGAACGACTTCTGTGCACCTCTGGATCCCTGCCAGTACAACTGTATTTTCTTTATGGGCTATAGCAACATATTAACATATATGTTCTGGAAAATATTGAAAGACAGTCAGTAGCTAAGTAACATGACAACTCACAAGAGTTTAAGCAGTTTAGCCATGGACCGGCATCAAGAGAGCTGCTCCAGCTATGTCAAGTCATTTGATTATTTTTAATGAACAAGAGAAAACAGCAAAGGTCATTGTGGGTACATCCTATCCTGACTTCAAGACTGGAGCATGGTGAATATCACCATCTGATGAGGGACCTACTTTTTTAAGGAGATCAGCACAATCACGACAGTTTCACAGGATAGCCCCAGATTGCCTACATTCAAGATCCAAGATTTATTTGTCCCTAGGGAAATCTGTCTTGGACAGAAAGGCTGCCACATGGTAATACATATAATCAGAATGCAGTAACAGACATAAAGTGCAGACAAGTGCATGATGCGCCGCCTGTCATGCTGCCTACGCCGCCCTACCTGCCTGTTCGCCTCTCGTTGAAAATGAATTATCAGGTGCGTCAATCACTCCCCGTCTGAAGAGACCGCCTGGTATCTTGAAGAATTTACATTTGTTTCTAAGACGATGTTATTGAGTTATTTTGTGACCTTGTTGTTGTAAGCATCACTGCCACTGCTTTTTAATACCATTTTCTTGCGGAGTAAAAAAAAGAAAAAGAAAAAAGGAAGAGTACTGAGTGGCAAATAAAATCCACAAACCATCCACTAAAGCAGATGATGATGAAGCTAATGATGTGTGGATGGTTCGGAGCCTCGACTGTCCTGTTTGTGTCCACCTTGGTTGGTAAACTATCAACAGCAAGGCTGTCCTACATGTTTCCACAGAGCACATTGACCTAATCAAAGCTATTTTACCATTTCAGATTGAAATCTGACACTGACATGCATCAGTCTGACTCGGTTCAGAGAGATCACAGAGCTCGTCGTCTAGCCTTGAATCAAAACTCTAAATGTTATTTATCCAAAGCTATCCTCCTATCTATCCTAGATACATGATGTAACAAAATATCTTTTCATTGGTCAATCATATTCTGAATGCTGACCTTAGACGGACGAGAAAACACCAAAAATCATCTAGCGTATACTTTATATCTGGCATTTAATTTGAAAAAGTGTTAATGCTACCTGGAATGCACATGAACCATGTATGAAAAGCTTTTCTCCAAATGTTTAGTAAAAACTGATCGTGTAAATGTTCAAAAAAATCATGACGTGTGTGTATTATTGAGGGCGAGACAATGAAGTAAACACAGAGTGTACAATAAATCAGCATTATTCTGCTACTGTGGGACCATAAGTCAGAGAAAATGACCATTACCGCTGCCAGGACTGCTGTAGTCATTGTAAACACGCATCCTTCCTCTGGCAGTGCAGCAAATCTTGAAGCTGACCGCTGCCGTGAGCAGAAACAAACCGATGTGATAAAAAGTGATCCCACTGCTTTACACTCCAAAGCTGATGGGGGAGGGGAGCTTATTGGCGGGTTGGGAGGAGGACAGAGGTCAGAGCCAAGGCCAAAGTTTATCTCCTGAAATACCTGCAGGCATCTGAGGCTTACAGACACAGAGAAATAAGAAAACACCACAGCTTCTCTCTCCTTCCCAGAGAGACTGCTCTGAGATAAAGTCTGGATTTAGTCTAATCTGCCACACCAGAAATAGTCCCATTACGTACAATTAAAACCTGTCAACAGAATCCAATCAATTCTCACACAAGTGCTGTTTTGTTCTTCGTTGCTGCTGGTCGATTTCATTTATTTATTTTTTTTCCACCCCAGAATGTATCTCCTCTATCCCCCTCTGGAAATGATTTCTACAAAATTATTAGCACAGCTCCATTCACAAAGAAAATGAAGCATTTACATTATGGATCACGGCCAGGCCAAGCTGCTCGTATAGGTAGCTTTCTATGAACAGTAAAAATAGATGAAACGTAAATAGTTTTTCTGCTCAATGATGAGCAGTGACACCATTTCAGATGGCGAGAGCACAATGTAGGAATGAGAGGAGGAGAGAGAAATAAGGAAAATAAAAAATGTGTTTGTGTAATTTTGTGAAAGAGAATCAATAGAGAGCAGAGAAAGGAGAGAACAGCAAAACAAAGGAGAGGAAAGTAACGAGTATATATACACTGTATATATGGCCACTGTAACAATTAGCATGAGCAGTGGGAGCTCAACTCCCTGCTGCACCACTACTGTTGAGCAACAACTCATGTGGTGCATGTGGTGAAGTGTAAAATGTGAGATGATCTGTCACTGGACTGAATGCCAAAAATTAAGATCCAAGGATTTCCTGCCAAAATGTGCTCCAGTTTCCTGGGGAAAAAAAATACCTGTGTGCTCTTCTGAGGCTGTGTGCCGAAGACAATGACCGGAAACAGTGACACCTTCTCGTGTCCTCATTACAGCTAGCACACAACTGTTACAGCTATGTTCCTATGGAGACTCAAAACGGTCACAAAAGATGTGTATTACTCTGAAACCCGCAACGGGCACATCTGTCATGTCACAGCCAACAATGTGGTTTCCTCCACGAGCATTCAAACCACACCAGTAGCGTTTCAACGGGGTGTTTCTTTGCACGCCAGACTTCACAGATCGCAATGTAAGCCTTTGAAAAGCTTCCTGTGTGTACAAGTATCTGTAAATAAATATAAAAGAATGGCACAAATATTTTTAGATTGTTAAAGGGTAACTAAACCCCCAAACTCTGCTAGCTCGTCTCTCCCAGCATATTTAAAAAATGCAGCAGAGCGTAGTCACTATAGGGGGGGCATTGCCTCATGACTAGTGACAGACTGATCAATGTTCAGTGTAGCAGTAATACAGCTGAGGATGGACCGATTGGTTGGTGACACCTTACATCACCTGCCTCCAAAATCAGCCAATAAGGAAATTCAATTGCAAGAGCCAAGTTTCAACCACTAGAGTGAGGTGGCAGTTATGCATATTTATAGCACAAGATCCATTCATTTTCCATAACCGCTTATCCCTATCAGGGTTGCAGGGGGCTGGAGCTGATCCCAGCTGACACTGGGTAAGAGACGGGGAGGTGGGAGGTGGTGGGAGGAAGCCGGAGTACTAACAAAGTCCACGCAGACACGGGGAGAACATGCAAACTGCACACAAAAAGGCCCCGGGCGACTGCTGTGAGGCAACAGTGCACAGCACAATATGTGGAATTTAAATACTTTGCATTAAACTACACTACAAAATACCCACATACACCGGTTTTCATCTGGATTGATGGTTTAGTTACACTTTAAATGTGTGTGTACTGCTGCAAAAGGTGTTAATATTTTGTTAGATGCATGGGATGATGAATGTCAGAGCTAATTTTTCTTGTAACTTCAGCTCAGGTTAGCAACATGAACTCATGGAGTCCCGCTGGGTGTAGCTTTAACAACCTATTCACTCATTTCTCTACCAGACGTGGGAGGTCGGACTAGAGGCTTAGCATCTAGGATATATTTATTCTTAAATTGTGTCTGCAAACCTCTGGCACTCCGTCAAATGTGGAGCAGGGATTTTTGGCTGCTCTGTGGTTGACATTTGCTGGTCAACAGTCTGGGTTAAGTTAGACTGTATTTCTAAAAATCCCAACCACAAAGTGATACAAATTTTTTGCAAAGGATGTATCTCGCTGCCAGGAAGCTCCATCCGATGAAGCTCATATCCTCCCCTCTGTGCCCTAATGGGAGCACAGGGCCTTTTCTGCAAATGTATTGAAAACACCCAGGGCTAGTGGATTTTTGGAAAATGGTATCTATAACCTTACCTGACCTACGCGATATTAAAGCTCCATATTGCCTAAAGCTGCTCCTATCGAATGATGCCTCCCTCTTTAGATCTCTCGTTTCATCAGATGTCTGCACTCTTAGTTTGGCTGACAGCAGCCTCCTCATTCGCTCTGCCAGAATCACTGGCTACAATATTGATTGGACATAATGCATATGGAGGGCAGCACTGTGGTGCAGTAGTTAGCACTGTCGCCTCACGGCAAGAAGGTTCCTGGTTTGAATCCTGTCTGTATTTCTGTATGGAGTTTGCATGCCACATATCTGCCATTTCTCTGGCTTCCTTCCACAAAAACATGCAGGTTAATTGGTGACTCTAAATTGCCCATAGGTGTGAATGCGAGCGTGAATTTTTGTTTGTCTCTATGTGTTAGAACTGGCAACTGTGTACAGATGGGATTGGCTCCAGCCCCCCACAACCCTGTTAAGAATAAGCTAATCATAAAAATATGGAAAATGTTCGTGCAGTTCATGAACCATAATCTGTACTTACAAGGAACCAAACATACTGAAAGGCAGCACTGATGTGTCAAATGAAAACACCAACCTTGACTTTACCTTCAGACAAACTAATTTAGCAGCAACAAATATTAGCCATTAGACTGCCACAGAGTGGAGAATCTGTAGGTCAGCGCTGACAGAGGAGATAAATGAGACGTAGAACCTTGTACTTCTTGCACATTTTTTAAAATCAAATGTTTCTTAGACCTTTAATACCTCGACAAAGAAACTTTCTCATAAACAGACCACAGAAAGTTCAGATCAGTGGCCGCACCTCCTCCTCTCAACACTGGACGACACCACCATCATCAGCAAGATTTCAAACAACGATGAGAATTCGTAGCATGAGGGAATCAATACTTTTGCAGGGTGGTGCACAAAAAGCGTAGTACTGCTCAACATCAGCAAAAACAAAGACAAAGACACACAACCCTGTCTGCCAGTAAAGCTGAGGCAGAGCCAGTGAAAAGTTTGAGGTTTCTGGGAATCAGCATCACAGAAGGACCTGTCATGGACATCACACTCTGGTAAAGAGAGCTCAGAAACGACTGTAATTCTGAAGGAACCATGCAGAGGAAAACTCCCATGCCAAGATAACTTTTACAGAAGAGCAATAAAAAGCATCCTGACTGGAAACGTTTCAAACTGTGCCTATGCCCTTGATAAAGTACACAAATCATCTCTCCCTGTGAAACATCGGCTGATCCAGTGAAAAATTGTACAGCGCATCCACCTCACAAAAAGGTGTTTATGCATATGTTCCAGTCTCGTCCCACTTTACAATCCAACTGAGGGTAAATTTTTAGATTATAGTCGTAGGTTACTGGAAAATCAATTGAACCTGATGCTGTGACTGCTTTGTTTGGTGTAACTCTATCAAAAGTTTTTCACAAGCCAATGAAAGTGAGCTCTTCTCTCTGGCTTACTCAATCTTTCCCAACACTGAGTGTTAGATACTCCAAAGGAAGATACATCCACTCTGTTTTCGCCACATGGACTCCACAGAAGAAATTTGGTTCATTATGTGAGTTAAACTGGACTTTAACTGTGAAAACGTTTGCTCTGACCTGGTCAGCAGGTTGCCTTTGTTCTCTTCTCTTCTGCTCTTCTTCCCTCACCATGCTCTCAAAGAGATGCTAAAATCTCAGCTGGTCAGCACGGCGTTTACTTGTTTGGTGGCAGACTTCGTGTGCTGCAGATGGTAACTTGTTTACATTCAGTTAACGCCAAGCTGTTAACGCACAGAGATGCACGGAGGACTACCTGCCCAAACCAACTCAAATCTCTTAATGTTATGTTAGAAGTTAATGTTTAGTTCCTGATGCGTTTTCCTGATGAGTTTCTTAACATGAAGTTACTATGTAACTCTTGTTCTGTGCTGCACAGCTGAGATAATGTAAGTGAACATTATGCTTCACACAGACGAAAGGTGTGCATACAAACTAACTCTTTAATACAGTTATCCTGCAGAGATCACACACATAATCCTTTGTTGGCCTTAAACACACACCGAGAGGAAACTTGAAGCTCCACATGTTTCTTTGTCTCTGATGTGACGCATGTTTCATGTTCATGCACACTGAGTATACAGGTGTAGATCAGAGACAGACGCACGCACAACCTCATACACATACACTCTCCTTCACATACACACACCTTTTGTTCTTAGGGTGAGTTAGATTTCATATTGTGCTGCTTATCCTTTAATAAATGCTTGTGTATAAACATGCTGGTCTGTTTAATGTTGCACAAGAGTGATGCTGAACTCCAAATCCATCAAACTACTAGCTGTTGATGGTAATTCTGGTTCTAGTTAAATTAAATGATAAATCAGAGTCCCAAATTAATAGTTTATTGTATCTTATGAGACAGATCAATTAATTGACTATTATTTTCCCTTATTTACGCGTTGTGCCCAGACGAACTTTGAAATTAATAATTATTTAGGATTATCTTTGATAATTTTGATAGCTAAAATTAATTGATTGCACCTACACAGTTTGGTGCCCCTTTAAACCATTTGCAATCCCCAGATTTCTGTGGAAGTTTAATCTCACAAAATTAACTGGTTTGGCCTCGTATCATATTGGCTATGTACATATTTTATCATATATCAATCATATCCTTCTGTAAATATTTGAAGAATATGGTTGCCATAATGCCCTGGCTGTGTATGCAGTTTGTGTTGTTCCAATACAGTTCACATATCTACATAGATTTACTGTATGTCATGCAGTGTGGGACTATTACTCGTCTTGGTCTTAACTATGTCTCAGTACACTCTGGTCTTGGTCTTATCTACACTTACTGTTAATACTTTTACATCAGTAAAAGTCTTACATTTAAGTGAATTCTTGAATGTAGACCTGCTCTGTATGGAAACTGTCATGAGGTAACTTTTGTTAGAATTTGGCACTATATAAATAAAATAGAATATTCCTTGGATTTTTACAGAGTGGTATTACTTCTTCTGTGTGTTCTTCCATTGTTAATTTGTCAGCTTTGGAGATTTGATACGAGTATTTCTACATTTTTAATGCAAGAAAAGCTGTCAGTGAACTGAGAGATGAAAAGATGCGCTTCATTCAGGTTCTTTGCTTTTTTTAAACAGTTAAAATATTCTGACACATAAACGAACATCATGTCACTGATCGTATTGTAGCATCTTTACATATCACAGAAAAACTACTACTACGCCCAGCAAAACCAGAGATGAAACAGCAGCTAACAGAACAGATATTGGACTCCATGGCTGTGATTTATGTGATCATTTCAGATACCATAGATTTTTCATCATTCACAAATTACTGTCTCAGAGTGGTGAACCCCTCCTCATCCTCACTTCACAAAGACTCTCTGATATGCTCTTTTTAGACCCAGTCATGTTACAAACCTGTTGCCGGTTAACCTCTTTAATAGTCAGATGTTCCACCAGCTGTTTTCTTTCAGTATTTCACAACTTCAACAATATAATAACGCTGGTTTGGAGCACAAGTCTGACAAAGATAATATTTTAGTCATCAACCCTACAAAACATTCTCTTACATTAGCTACAAAGCTTCATGTGACCAGTCTCTTTGATTATCACAGCAACAACATAATTTAATAGCGCATAAATGTTGCACAATCTCTCAGCAACTGAACCATACAGCATACTGTAGGTAGCTGATATGTATAGCCAGGACCCATTTCATTCAGTACATGGCCCCTTAACAGTCACTAACAACCAGAGGGGTGGGCTGCAAAGTGAGATTAATGTGTTAGCAAGGTATGTTGAGTTCAGTGTTGTAACATTGGTAACCTGCTCAGGGGGAGATTATGTACAGAGCTTCAAGTTTAAATTGGCTGTAAAAGCAGTTCATTATATTCCTGATAATATTCTCTAAGTATAAGTCATCAGGTGAGAATACATTATATATGCAAACTTGTTGAGCCATGCTTTAGCGATAAAGCTGTGTAGTTAATTACAGTAGTGCAAACTGTACAATCACCTCGTGGTTTTTCAACCCTGTTTCCTAGAAAGGACGTTTTACGAGCTCTACAATGTGCAGTCGTCCCGTTAGAAATAAATGGGAGGTACTGAGAGTGCATTGAGTCGATTAACAATTTTCTACCAGAATTCCTCTCTCGTCTTATTTGCAGAAGGCGGCATGCTTTTGTTTTGTGTGTAAGAGTCAAACGATGCAACAAATGCCATGTTTTATGGGAATGCACACAGAGCCTGAGAAGAAAAGCTGGGTTACCAAAGACAGTTGATAACCACCGTCAGGTCATCATAGACTGTTTTGTAGAACACCTCAACAAGAACAAGAAGCACAAAACACACAAGAATCAAAGCCACAATGAGTCTTTAGCTCCTCTTTGGAAATCCCAGCACGCAAACAAAAATGCTCTGCTTGAGACTCAATGCAACCGTTGGCCAGTGAAATTAACCCAAGTGACATCTCTTGCGTCTAATAAACAAGCTTACTGATTCTCCGACAACTTCAGTGCACTGCTGTTAGCTCCAGGGAATAGCCAGCCTGTGAGCCCGCCAATTTTATGTTGGCTCCACGGAGTGATTAAGTTAGAGGAAGAAGCTGGAGAATAATCTGATTCTGTAGAACGGGTGAACTCTTTATTATGGACTTTGTTGACAGGGACTGGCAAGCTAATCAACTCTCAGGATGGACAGGGCCTGAAGTAGATTAGATGCACCCTTTTTGGTTTAAAACACCGGCACAGATATTTCCTGATTTGACTCCTGTGATGCAGCAGCTTGGTGGAGGCTACTCTAATAACACTTTCTTTTTCAAAGCATCCTGTTGGCACGATTAATCGGCCAAACTGGTGAATCAGTTGACCTCAGAGTCTTATTTTATCATTATTCTACTTTAAAAACATACCAACTAGCTTTTTCAGTCAAGTTAGGAGGTTGACAACTTCATTTTTACCCTTAAAATCAGAAGAAATGTCAAGCAATTAGCCTTATTGAGTCATTTTCGGAGCAAATCAAGCTGTACACAAGTTGTGGTTGAGGTTTGATCAAGAACAGACGTTCAGCACTGCAAAACCTTCCCCAATAGTTCCTGAGCAATCAAAAAGTACCTCCTTCCCCAGCAGGGATTTTCTGAAGCCAGAAACTATGATGTTGAAGTAACAAAAGAGCCCAACACTCCAATGGAAATGCCGCTCCTAAAATGGTTCCAAGATCCTGGAAACAGTGAACTGAGAGACAAATCTGCTGAAACCTAAGCTGCTTTAAATGTAGTTGGCCATTATACTGTCAATGATTTATGAGATGATAAAGATATTCACAGACAGTGTGCAAGCTAATATGCTTGCTCATAGATTCAGAAACTGTGTAGGTAGCTTTATTTTAGAGCATTTTGTACCCCCGCTCTATAGAGCCCACCTGTGGCGCTCCTACAGCAAGAACGACATGTAGAAGCTCAACGTGGCTGATGACAAATACTGTAATAATATAAAATCTAACATACAGAGCAAGCAGCAACCTCCATGACTATGAAGTGAAGCCAATGCTTAAGTGTCAAAAACTGCAGTTCCTCAAATGTCCACTTGAGGCTGGCTACAGAATGAGTCAGTCTCCATAAGTCCCCATGTTAAAATGTCCAACTTCACAGCAGAAATAAACATGTTTACAGTCTGGTACAAAAAACAGTTTTGGTCTCTATAGCTAATTTCCTCGTTCATGACAACTGTACTGAGGGTGAATCTTTATACAACTCACCTGTTCAAATTATATTAAGGCTTAAAGTTATGCAGGATTAACAGCATGCTCGCATTGACAGGTGGGTGCCATTACAGGTGGCTTGTTTGAGCACCCAGGCGTCATTCAGCCCACCCCAGGTTCACTGACGCTCCGTATCTTTGCCCATTTTTAGTTGAGCAGGGTCGGCCAGAGCCTGTGGGTGACGTCACGGATACAACGTCCATACTTATACTGTCTATGCTGCAGGTGAATGTATAGGCTTCACAAAATGACATTGTGGTGTTCACCAATCCTGAGTTGAGGTCGGTCAGGTTTTCATCCTCACCCTGTGATGAACTGGCGCCCAGTCCAGGGTGTACCCCACCTCTCGCCCTGATGAGGATAAGCGGTCACAGAAAATAGATGGATGGAAGGATGTCTGATTTTATCTAGTGTGTTAAAGACCTTTTTTTTTATAAGTGTCCTTAATAAAGCTGCTGAGTATCAAATCAGACATTCATAAGCAGAATTAATCAAATGAATGATACCCTACTCTGTCTGAGAAACTTGATAAATCAAAACAAACTACCCTTAAACATAGTGTGTTCAAACTGGGGATGAAAATCACAGATATTCATCAGCAGCAGTGAAATATGTGCTGATTAATATCAGTAATATGAGTCCCCTAAAGGGAACATCAATCATGATTACACTAATCTTTATAGTAAATCATTAGGTTACCCTTTGAGGTCACGCTTTCAGCTGACTGCTTGTTTATCACTGCCAAACTGTAATCTGCCACATTGACCAAAAAATGATACCTTGGCAGTCAATGCTTCACTTCATCCACACAAGCTGCTGCTGCTGCTGCTGGCATCGGAGCGGTTATAGCTGCAGACCTTCCAGCCTGAGCACCGATGACAGAGGGAGATAAATGGACCACACTGCATCACTGTGGAGAGAGCAACACCACGGCGTCTACACCTACTGTACTGACATAAAAAGCTCAACACACACACACGCGCGCATATATGCACACAGGTACAGGTTGACGCCGGTCCCCGCGTGCGTGACAAGCGCGTCGGAGAGCGCACGTGCAAGCGCAGAAATATGCCCACGAGCAATTGCTACAAGGCAACGGGGGCTACCTTGCTAGCAAAAGTATGATGATAAAATGAATTTTAATCACCTTAATGGCATTATGGGTGTATGTAAAATGGCAGGCTGGCGCTGCCCTGTGATGTGCAAACATTAAATTCAAACTAACTGGAATAAACTGGATTAATTAGGCTCAAATGTGCGCGTGTTGTGCCTCAATACCGCTGTCATGTCGGTGCATTTAAACTACAGCATTAAAAAGCAAAAGTTCAGCGTGATATACATTAATTACATACTGTATTAAGAGTCGTACTCACGCACACTAGACGCCAGCTGTGTTAGCAGGTTTCCCATCGACTGTCGGGGCAGAGAATAAATAAAGAAATAAATAAAAATGAAGCGCCAGTTTCTGCAGCAGTGAGTAGAAAAAAAAAAAAAAGTGTTTCTGTAGACAATTAGTCCAGAGAGCATTCAGCTGAGCTCTTCACGCTCCTGTTCCGTGGCCCAAATTAAATCCTGTCAGCTCACTGACGGTTGTAGAGCTGTTTCGAAAAGCACGGCACTGTGTACTCACACACATTCTCTCTCTCACACACACACACACACACACACATATATATATACACACACACACTTGACACACTCACTGACGGCGGCTCACAGTGTAGCATCCCTCCCTCACTCCCTCACTCCGGTGACGTCACTGAAAGATGCAGCCCGAGATGCTGCATTCACTTCCTATAGGACAAGACTTGTAACAGGACTTTTAAAGCAGCATTGTGCAACTTTTCTACCATAAAACAACATTTAAAAAAAAGGTCCAGTGTGTAAGATTTAAGGCAGAAGCTGGATATAATATTCATTAGTGTGTTTTCATCATCCGATAATAAGAATCACTGTGTTTTGTTACTTTAAAATGAGCCTTTTATATCTACAGAGAGAGAGGGTCCTCTTCCATGGAGTCCACCATGTTGCATCACTGTTTCTACAGTAGCCCTGAATGGACAAACCAAACGCTGGCTCTAGATAGGGGCTTTCACGTTGCAGCTACTACTTCTTCTTCTACACACTTGAAAGGGGAGTGAGAGGCAAGCATCTGTAACCTCACCACTAAATTCTACACACTGGACCTTTAAAATCATTTTGATGTTAGACTGGTGTATAATTCAGTGAATGGTGTCTTTTACGTCTCTTTCTGCACTATGTAACTCTGTGTGCACCATGTACGATCACCCACAAGAAGTACGTAACGCTTTACGGCACACACCACAACTATTTTACTGATTTTGGTGAAACTGGGTCATATCTTAATGGAGAAAATGTTTTGTGCCTTCTCGCTGCTGCGCCTCAACTCTTGGTAGTTTCCTGATGGACAGTTAAGTAAACTGCTATAGCTGCTGTTAGCTCAGTTTGTTAGCTGGGCTGCCCAGACTGTGAGCTCAGAGCACTGTGGCAGTGTTAGTGTTTATATCATCATATCAAGTGTTTTGACCCACCGAGAAGAGAAGTTGTTCAGGTCCGGGGCATGGGCGAATGTTGATGGAGAACGGAGCCGATGTCATGCCAGAACCGGAGCTAGGCAAGCAGGCAATGTAAGGGCTAAGAAAAAAAGAAGGCAGTAGAAACACTACTCTTTTTGTCTAGAATCAACAAAAAAATTAAAGTTCCTCGTTGCTGTTTTGAGAGACCATGATGAGGCAGAATCAGGTGACCTTTAAACTTGTTGGGTGGATTTATAGACCGACTCCATATCCAGATACATATAACAGATCCTGCACGTTCATACCAGATAGAAATTGGGCCTTAAAGAGACATTCACAGGCGTATGATTCTTTTTAACGCCTGTAAAGTTTTGCTTCATGCTTTGTCCCTCAGAATGCAGCCTGAGATGCTTCTAATAGGATTTCAAAGTCATTTTAACACGAAACAATTAGACTAAAACTACAGTTGATTTCGCTCATCAGGCGGTAAATCTTTCTAGGCTGCTTGCTGTGATATGGTAATTGTTCAATCAACAAATAAACAAAGCGAATGCCTACAGAAATCAGGCTGTAGAACATAATATGAATTCTAAATAAGGATCTATACCGATGGGAATAAAATGATAAAAAATGCAGTTCTGTGAAGCTTAAACACAGCAGGGTTGTTAGCATGCTGAAATTTACTAATTAGCACTAAACACCCTCTGACAAACTGAATATTTGACCTGATGGTACCAGATTAACTTTGCATTACCTAAGGCTTCACAGTTCATCCTGTGAGAAAGATGAATGTCTGTTTGCTGAGATTTCTCACTTAAAGCCACAAATGTCAACGTGAGAAGTAGTAAATGGATCAACACAATCATTCATTCTTCAGGCACCCAAAAACCTTGAGGGTTAGGTCTCAAACTGATAGTCGATCTATATTTCAGGCCTCACCTGTGGTCATGTTTTCTGGGTATTGACCAAAAGTAGGTGGTGAGAATTCAAAAGGCTAATAAGACCCTGTGTGTGGGTGTTTGGGCAGCTTCACATTGGCTCGGGCATCTGATTAGATGCACCTGGACTGAAATTCCTGGCACATCCAGCTGGAAGGAGCAGACCCAGACCACACTTACATATCCCATCTGATCTTGGAAGACCCCAAATGCCTTATAGCATGTGTCTGGCAGAAAGAGGGATGTCTTGGATGCCTTGAACACCTTTCACACCTGTTGGATGCAGAATACTTTCTAACTTGTTAACAAGCATCCCCTATCATTCATTTATTCCCCCCATGTCACATACATTTGGACAAGCTCTGACATTTTAATAATGCAGCCAGTGGCTAGGTCAGACTGGTATGTGGGCCTGTTCAGTGCATCCCCATTTATTTGTGTTTCATCAAGATGCACCATTATTTTTAAACTGAGTATCTTGGATCAGTGAGATGGTCTGAAATTTCAAGCATCCTGATCTAGATAATGATCATTGCAGGCATTTGCATTTAATCCTGCTATTAATAAGCATATCTTTAATCTAGCTGAATTGTGCTTTGATTTCAATATGCACATTAAGAAGGCAGAGCTGCCACACAAGCATGAAGCAAGGAGAAGGAGAGCGACTTTTAACAGACCACTACAATTTGCAAGGTAAGGCTTACGTGACAGACGGACCTTTCAGGGCTCACATTACTACTTCTACTGTTAAAGTGTGTTTAAGTACAAGACCAGCGTGCACCCCATGCATCAAGGCTAAAGTCCTCGACCCAGGTTCGATACCAGCCTGGGTCCTTTTCTGCATGCCATCCCCTCTCTCTCTCTCGCTTGAATTTCCTGTCCATCTCTTCAGCTGTTACTGTCCAAAAAAGATAAATAACCTCCAGAAAGTCCAGAAAGCACCAGAAATAACTTTACTTATCCTCAAACAAATCAAGACACGTTTGAATAAATGTCAAAAATTCAAAGCTTTTTGAAAAGATAAGGCGACATTAATCCTTTCATAGAAAAAACACTTCTCTCTCTGTCACCAAATACCATGAAAAGACCAAAAACTAACAATGTCCCACTTCTCCACCCTGCCTGTGGATCTCAGTCCAAGAGGTTTCTACTGAAGACACAAGTCTTCTTCTTTTTTTTTTTAAAGTTCAGCTAATTTCCTAAAAGATTAGTGTCCTAGCTAGTCTTTAACACTAATTGGAGGACATTTGTCGGGGACTATTTTTAGTGGCAGATTAATCCACATTCGGTGCTCTAGTATGTATTTTGGGCAGCAGGACAGTGTGTGTGGGATTGAGTTTGTTCATAGTAACGAACATTATTCTGTAAACTACATAATGACATGAAGCATAAGGGGCACTAGATTTGTCTTTGTTTGATTGAGAATCATCATTGCTCAATTCTAAACTATCATTGTGCAAGTATATGTGCAAATATATTTTATCAATATATTTTATAATTTCCCATGCTCTTGAAGGCAGCAGAGGTGTTCCTCTCTCTGCAGTTGGTGGAGCAGGGAAAATCACAAGGCTGATTGGTTGATAGAAAGACAGATGGCCTGCTCTGTGCAAGATAAATAGTTGAGACCTCCAACAGCTGACCAGTCAGCTCCCTGTCCCGCAGTGATGTATGTAGTCTCTGCATGGCCATAATACAGTCATCCTGCTGCCATACTGCTGCAGCTTCACTGTCACAGGAGCAGCAGCAGCAGCAGCAGCCGCCTGCCACCCTGCACTGACTCTGCTGGGATGATCGGGTTTATCATTTGTTCTTTCTGCTAGCTGTAGAGGAGAAAAAAAGCTTTAGAGGAGGGAGCGGGGGTCTGAGTCACACAGGTGGAAAACGGATATTCATTTTTCAGAGTCCACAGTCCAATTCAGCTTCAAATGCTTCTCAATTTTCTCCGCTGCATCACACCATTGTGTGAAAAATCCCATTAACCTGCCTGCTTTTATCACCTTAGCGAGTCAGAAAATAGCTGTCAATACCCAATGTGCTTTGTCCTTTGTCATTATCTTTCAATTTCATCAATCAGGATTTAAAAAATGAAGATACATATATAGTGCTGCCACTACTTTTATACTTAACAGTGTAGAAAAGCCTCTTTTTAATTCCCCACTAAACATTTTCATGGCCCTAAGTAGAATTTCATCACCCTGTAAAACATTGCATTTGTAATGTTAATACAAATATATTCATTATTCAAATATCTTGAATTTCCAGAGTATACTGTAAATAAACAAGTAAACACTTTAAACTCCAGCAGTTCATACCTGGTGAATGAAGTGAAAGACACACTAGACCAACTGCTGACTGCCAAGACATTTCTGAGCCTATCTTCTCTTCCCATTGCAGCTTAAAGTGGTCTAATAAAGGAGATGCAGCTTACATGGACTGTCAGATCATTTTCTCTATCCTGCGGTTCTGCAGAAAACCTAATCTCCTAACCTGAAGATACCTGGAGAAGTCAGCCTGGGTTAGGTGTCTAATAGTTTGTGATAGGTGCTGAGAGTTGTTCTAGTTCTGCTCTAACCCCAACTGTGATATAAAGCAGGACCATTTTTAATCTAAAGAGGCCTGAACTCATCTACATGGCAATAGTCAGTCATAGTCAAAGTGCCACCTACTGGCAACAGGACATGTTTTATAATTTGATGTATTCTTCCCAACTGGTAGAGTTTGATGATATTATCTTGTGAAGTTTGGAAGTTTTCATTGAATATTGTGTCTATGGCAAAGCTCTGATTTTTCAAAACAGGCCAAGTTGTATCTTGACTATACATGGTCAAATCTTCCTCAAACTGCACATTTGATGAGTCCCAGCTTGATGCAAGACATGTACAGTTGAATATTGCATGAGTTTGGCAAAATGGCTTGGTATCACCACCCACCGGATTTCAACAAAATAGAGCTTGTCGTACATTTCACCTAGATGTATGAATATCAATGTATCATGTCCAGACTTACTGTCACAGTTGAGTTTAAGGAGTGGACCTGAATGCAGACTCGAAGGTGAGGTGAGCAAAAGTAAATTTAATGACTTACTTGCAGAAACAAGCAGCTGGTGAGTCCAGGCAAAACAAACTGAGTCCAGCAAAAGTCCAATAAACAGAATCCAGCACAGAAAACACGAGGGAATAGGAACAACAGGACAAAGCAACAGAACATGAGCTGAATACAGAATGGAACCACAATGACACAGTATGATCAGACAAAGACACAAAGAAACACAAGGCAGGACAACCAGACAGACACAAACAATGGACAGGTGAAACCAATCAGGGAGGAGTAGAGTCAAAAAGTGGCAGGAAAACACAACAAAGGCAGGAAGTAGAAATACACAAGACAGGAGAACTACAAAATAAAATGGGAAACACAAAACAACAAACTCCATAGCATAAAGCAACTTTGAATTTACTGTGTGATAATTTATGTTTTCTACAGTCCATCCTCACCTCCTCCATCACCATCTGGTACACTGCTGCCACACCCAAGGACAAGGGCAGATTGCAGGGTATCATTTATTCTAACAAGAAGGTGATAAGCTACAATCTGTCATCTCTCCAGGACCCCAAGGTGTGTGGATAAAATTGTGGCTGAACCTCTGAACTTGGACACAAACTTTGCCCTTAGTTTCAGAGTTCAGTTTCTTAGCTTCCTTCATCTACGTCCTCTTCGGTCTCTTCACCTCTGCCATTATGTCCAGTAGAGGCTGCTGAGGGAATGACAGAGGCACCGTTCACCCAATTACAGTCAGTGTAGCATCAAAGTGATTTTGTAGGTGTTACTTTAAGGTAGGAAAGTTATCTAATGTTACTTTACACCAAATCCATATTCACACTTGGCACTGTTTATGTGATTTATGGTAAGGATATTGAGTAACAAGGCCAAGATTCTGGTTTGGTTTGGTTTCTTTGTAATCCCTGAATCCTTCAAGAGCATACACTTTGTCCAAATCAAACTCTCAATGCCCAGTTTACCTCAAGCTTTTGTCAGATGTAGAGAAATTCGTCAGTGATGGTGCCACAAATAGCTTAATAACCATGTTCCTGATCAACGATTCAAGGAACTACTTGCCTCAACTTTGGATTGGTTGTTACCAAAGAAGTACGAACCTCTGTGAAGCACTGAGTGCTTCTTGTGCTTTCTCACCTGGAACTATTAGCACATTGTGTGCAACAGCTACTGTTATTCCAGTTTGATCATTAAGCCTTTGTGCACAGCCTTCTCTTGGCGTCCTGTGGTGCATTGTTGAAAGTGATTATAGTTGTTAAAAGTGCAATGGAGTGCCTTGTTAAAATGGCAATGGAGCAACATGGAGCAGCTTTCACTGCAGCTACATCCATTTTCTGGAGAACTCACATCGGCCTCTTAAGCACACTCTCAGCTCGTGATAGTTTTTCACATTAGCAAGCTATCCACTTGTCAAGTCGTGATGTATCGACTTCACGTATAACCGTTTCCAGATCCAAGTTGAGTCATTCTACCAATTTTGTTGTGATGAGAAACAAAGAGGATTGGATGGATTGGAAGAAGACATGGATCCAGGTAATAAGGTAAGTTAAGACGATGGAAAAAGATAAATATATACTATCTACTGATACATCATACATTGATGCAAGTAAAGGTGTGCTCCTGCTCGGTTGGAAAGAAAACCTGTGGATAAGATTAGACACCCTTGGCCCATATGCGGGCTGTTTCATCTTTAGTTGATGTGTTTAAGCAATGATCAGGGGTTAAATTGGGGCTTGTTATGTGGTTTCAGGGGTGCCTTGTGCAGATATGTGTGGCACATAGACTACAAAATCTGATTAATATCATTTGACAAACTGTAAATAAAATATAACAAGGTGAAACTACCCTTTGCTCTGAACACAAAATACTATATTACTATACTACTACATAATAAAGGCAGTGCTGAAGACATTAAAATCTTTCTGTCAGTGCATTCTCCTGTGTATCTTTGGCTCTGCTTTTTGAATAATTGATAATTAATAATGGAATTGGTTATAATTTACTGACAGATGTGCATCAATATTGCCCAGTATGCCCAGCTAATCAACATTTTAAACTCAACATTTAATCAATGTCAATGCCAATCCATTGCTTTCCATCTTGCATTAGTCCAGAGTTGTAACTAACCCTTGACTGACAGACTAACTAATCATAGTCTTTGAGGCAGCGTGCCATCACATCCATATATTGTCTGGACCGGTTCCCACAGAGGTTGCTGCTGGAAAGCATCAACACACACTCAGACCGTTGGAGTTATGGTCAAACATAATAAATAGTTGCATTTCACTCTCACTTTTGTGTCACAAGAACACAGCCCACACCAACAGACTAGAGAGAGATGCGCTGCAAGCTTGCACATGAACTTCATTCATTCATTCATTAGTCTCGTGGTGCTTGAGAGAGTGTAGTATTTCACCAGATTGCCTGATGCTGCCACCAATTTTGGAAGCACTGCTTTCTAAATCGAGCTCTAACATCATTCTGATTGGGCTGTCGTTGATCAATTGTTCCTGACCTTAATGAAGCTCAAAGTTAATTGTGGCCACATAGAGCTTGCAACAAGGTCTAATTATAGCACAGCCATATTAAGTGTATAGTATGTTGTGTGACATTTTGTACGTTGGTACGTTATTTCAAACATCACTGCTAGATTGCTCCGACCCTTTCCTAACTGTAGGATAGTGCTTGACTGCACCAAGGTTGCTGTCTCTAACACAGAGAGGCTTGACACACACAGTCATTTGTACAGCCAGTACAAAGAACAGAAGGGTTTAATTGGTGTCGCTCCCAATGGAGTAATTACCTTCACTAGTGACCTGTATCGTAGGAGTGCCTCAGACAAGATAATACCAGCTGACTGTTGACGTCTCCAACATCTACAACCAGCTGATATGGTTGTAGCAGACAAGGGCGTCACAGTTTGCGACATTTTGCAAGAGTTTTGCACCCAATCTTTCCATGTAAGTGGACAGTTCGTGCAGGAGGAGGTGAACCATAACAGTATAATATCCAGCGCTAGGACACACATGGAGGCTGAACTGGTGTAAAACACCATGACTGACCGTATGGAAGCAGCTTCAGAGGAGCTGGTCCCACACCCCTGCCTGCAGCAGCCTTGTCAGACTTCGTAGCTGCCCAAGCAGATTGGCTGTGTTTTTAAGGAGTGACGGGCCCACTGCCAGCACGAACAAGAGATCCACTGGGATTTAACCCCCTTTCAAAGGCAGAACCTACCAATTCACCCAGGTGGGTGATCGACTGAGCTAATTGCTGCACGGCGACCCCATTTCCCCCGCCATCCCATGAGACCGGTCATGGATCTTCTGTCCTGGAAGGCTACATCCCACAGAGACAGTTTTGCATGTTGACGGTCAAGCAACTATTGGTGTGCATCCAGCCAGGCGACTGGATGAGCTCGATAGATCTCAATAGATCTGAATGATGTGTGCTTCCCATGCTGTTCCCATCTGGTGGCGGACAATGCTATGAGTACTGCAGCCTCCAATTCAGATACTCCATAGAAATGGTGTTGGCCCCTCTCAGGGAGAGAGTCGAGAGGATCCTGACCTATATAGACGACTGCCTGATCGCCAACACGTTCAGGCAGGATCAAGGAAAAGGATGCAGCCCTGCTTCTATAGCAAAAGC
Organism: Argyrosomus regius; assembly: GCA_946959425.1. Lineage (NCBI taxonomy): Eukaryota > Metazoa > Chordata > Actinopteri > Sciaenidae > Argyrosomus > Argyrosomus regius. The sequence continues at coordinate 5,857,640 of OX336899.1, read as the reverse complement.
ATAAGTCCGAACCACCAACCAAAATACAAAGTAGAGGGTTAGAGGCAAAAAAGTGTGTAAACTCCTGTGAGTGATGCGTCTCCATCAGCATACATTTGCAAACAAGTGTGGTTTCACCAACTCGTCTCCTACTCAAAAAAGGGGAATGACCCAACTGATTAGAGGGTGTTAACACTTTTCTTAAAAGACAGATGTCATGACTTAAATTAGTCCCAAATAGTTGACTCTGTACATGAAATGAATCCAGTTTTTATAAAGCACTGAAATGTTTCATCAGAGTACAGTCATATAATTGAATACACAGCTCAAAAAAGACATTTACATCATGCGGCAACCTCCATGACTGTGAAGTGAAGCAGTTCCTCAAACGTCCACTTGAGGCTGGCTACAAAACGAGTCAGTCTCCATAAGTCCCCATGTTAAAATGTCCAACAAACAGCAGAAATAAACATGTTTACAGCCTGGTACAAAAAACAGTTTTGGTCTCTATAGCTAATTTCCCCGTTCATGACAACTGTACTGAGGGTGAATTTTTTATATAGCTCACCTGTTCGACTATATTAAGGCTTAAAGTTATTTATAATTAACACAGCACTGCTTTGATTGACAGGTAGGTGCCGTTACAGGTGGCTTGTTTGAGCACCCAGGCTTCATTCAGTTACCTCAGCTCCACCAACGATCCACTAGAGGCAGGTCAACAACAGCTCCTCAGAAACCTGTGGGTGACGTTACAGATTACGACGTCCATATTTGTAGTTTCTATGGTTTACGTGTGCAGTACCACTTTAATAACAAAGATTGCCTGAAAGTTCCACATAAAACCTCTAATTTAGTTGAAGTGGAAGCACTGAAGACAGTTAAGGTGTGCGCTCTGTAAGCAGTTGGTTTATAAGCTGATAAACTGACAGTCAAAAGTATGAAATATATCAAAATCCTAATAGAAGTATAAATAAATGAGCTGAACATTTTGAAGTTGACTGCACACTCACTGACACATAACACCTCTCCGCTCTCTCTTTCAAGGTTATAGACGCATAGCAAAGAGCGGCTGCTTGTCTCTCCTCCTTCAGCAATGTTTCACCAGGCAGGCGCTGTTTTCCATTTTCATATTGCAATTATGAACGGATTATAAATGGATCAGCTCCATTATCATGCTTGTAAACGTTGCCTTTCCACGTTGTTGAAGTGGGGAAATGACTGAGGGGCTGACTTGACAAAGGGCATCGTGGCTGCTCTCCATCTTCAGAGCTGTCATCAGTCTCCTTCCCAATTTCCCATCAGTTTCTGTGTGACTGCTCCCTCCTCCATCATGTGTCACCTTCACCCACTACAGCCCTAAAATTACGGTCCACGGCCAATTTTTCCCCATCTCAACTAGCACCCACTCAATGCCTTTCGACTCGTGCACTATCACAATCAATTATCACATTTTCCTTCCCCTTTCACTTCTCAGCTCTCCAGCTCATCTCTTCATCTCTCTCTGGGCTGTCTGGGTGTATTTATATCGCTGCTGAATAATTGAAGCTCAGAAGAAGATAATTGTTTGTTATCTCTTTATTTTCTGACCATTAAGGTTCACAAAACACTCCTGGTGTAGTGGCCAGTTGAATTGCAACTCTCTTAAGAGTCACATTAGGTTCAAGTTTTGTCTGCACATATTATCAATGTTATTTAGCAGCAGTGTTTTAATATAACCAGCAGATTTGCTGTTCTTAATACTGGCTTGATAGTGCATAGCATCACTCTAGCTAGAGACTGCAGTTGGAACAGATACCTGCTGCATTCAGATGGCTGTAAACTTAATAGTTAATGAGCAAATTAAACAGTTTTTGTGGGAGATTTTTCGCTTATGCCTTCACCAGATGAAGTGACCAAAGAATCATGAAACACAAATGCACTGAGCTGTCGACCAGGCGGGCAGCAGACCGTATAAGATGCTCTTATTCTTGACACCCGCTGGATTGGCATTGTCAAACCTTCCACTGCAGCTCTCTTCCCTCTGCACACGGCAGGTTACTAAGATACTAAACTGGTGCAGTCGAGGGTCACCATATTAGATACACTTTGTGTTATTTTAATCATGTACCGACTGAATATGCAGGAAACTGTGAAACACTGCAAAACTAAGAAATACTGCATCTCTAGAGAGCTGTGAACAGACACAAACGCGTTAAGATATGATCCAATGTTGGAATGCAATGTCCAAAAATATTGTGAAAGTGATTTTCTGGACATTCAAAAACACCTCATGATCTTACATACATAAGATCATGAGGTGTTTACATACATTATATATACCCTATACAAAATTTGCTTTATATTTTAGATTAACAGGTGTATCTTATCAAAAGTTAATTAGTGGAATTTGTTGCTGTCTTAATGTGTGAGCTTAATGACCATCAGTTGTGTTGTTCAGAGGTAGTGTTGGCAGTAAATAGCCCTATTTGACTACTCTAGTAATCCATATTATGGCAAGAACCGCCCAACTAAGTTAAGAGAAATGACAGTCCATCGTTAGCTTAAGGCATGAAGGTCAGTGAGTCCAGAAAATTTCAAAAACTTTGAATGTGTCTTCAAGTGCAGTCGCAAAAATCATCAAACACTCTGATGAAACTGGCTCTGCCCCAAAAAAGGAAGACCAAGAGTTACCTCTGCTGCAGAGGATAAGTTCAGTACAGTTACCAGCCTCAGAAATCATCAATTAACGGGACCTCAGATCAGAAAGCTTCACAGAGTTCACAAAGCAGACACATCTCAACTGTTCAGAGGAGACTGTGGGAATCAGACCTTCATGGTCGAATTGCTGCAAAGAAACCACGACTGAGAAAGAACAAGAAGAAGTGAACTGCTAGGGCCAAGAAACACAAGGAATTGACATTAGAAGAGTGGAAATCTGTATTTTTGATTTGATGAGTCCAAATTTGGTTTCAATCTGTATGTGTGGTTCCCACCTTGAAGCATGAAGGAGGAGGTGTGATGGTGTGGAGATGCTTTGCTGGTGAAACTGTTGATTTATTCAAAATTTAAGGCACACTTGCATATCTACCGTAACATTCTGCAACGATCCCATCCCTTCATTTGTTTTTTGACAGTACAATGATCCAAAACACACCTCCAGGCTCTGCAAAGATCTATTTGACCTGACGTAAACCCAGTTGAGATGGCTTTGGATGATATGGACTGCAAAGTGAAGGAAAAGTGGCCAACAAGTGCTCAGAATATACGGGAACTCCTTCAAGAGAGTGTGCAAAGCTGCTACTTCGAAGAATCTAAAATCTAAAACATCTTCTGGTTTGTTTACCACATAATTCCATGTGTTATTTCGTAGTTTTGATGTCTTCAGTATCAATCCACATGTAGAAAATAAGAAAAATAAATAAAAAGCATTGACTGAGAAGGTGTGTCCAAACTTTTGACTGGTACTACAGTATTTTTTGCCAAATTACCATTTCCAACTTCAAGAATGAACTTGAAAAACTGAAAAACTCAATATCCCCCTATTAAAACACAAAACAAGTTAAATTTTGTAACTTTTTAATAATGAAGTTCCATAAAATAACATTTGCATGTTACATAAGGTACGTTATCTGATGCCCCACAGGATTATACATCTGTTACTCTTGACACCGTACATTAATTCTAAACAAACTGTTAATACAATGTTTTCTCCAGCAGAGTTGTAAACAGAGGTTAGAATGAATATACTGTAACGAAAAGATCAAGTGCAAACACGCAGCAAAGTGCAAACTCACTTTTTTAAAAAACAAATCACAGCACAGCTTTGCAAAACAAAGTATACACATAATACTGTTTGGATCATAAGTTCAAGTCCTTCTGTTTTAGTTCTCACCGGCTCTACACGTAGGAAGTAATGTAAACTTTAAAACACAAACATATTATCAACAACCATTTGCTTCCTGTTGGATTACAGCAGATTCATTTAAAATTAAATTTCACATTACTTAAATTAGGACATCATTCTCACAATATATCAGGCTGATATCAGATACCAGTCAGTATCATTCAGTTATGTACTGATTTGTACATTTGTACATATTAAATAGTTCAACATTAGGCGATGTTCAGATGGATAGCAAACATGTCTGGAGTCAGGATGTGGTTTGCCTCACTGGGCTTAAAGACTGGAAACAGTGGGAAACAGCTAGCCAGGCCAAAGTTAAAAAATACACAAAATTAACACACTTTTGTGTAATTTATATACAAACATAAATGTAAAAACAATTCTGGTTTTATGGGGCTGGAATCGTTTCCGACATTAAAGAAATGGATATAGATCTTCTGGGAGAAACACTGAACTCTTGGGATTTCCTGTATTTACATGGGCCTAACCTGAAAACAATAAATACTCAGTATGGCTTCAATCTACCTTAAACAAAAATAATATACAACATAACGTAATATAAAAACAAACTGTTAGCTCTCTCCAGTGGAAGTAGATTCTCCGTTGACCAACGTTGGTTTCACTTAAGCTGCTTTAAATAATTCTACATTATAATTCAATGTATTTGTAAATATGTGGCGTCTACCTCTTAGAGTTAGGCCTCACAGGCACTTTAAATAAATCATAAACTCATCAAACATTTGGCTGTTTCTGTAGGCATAACTTGGGATATGGCTATCTGTGCACTAACAGACACCAAGGCCTCTAGTTCCATGGGCAAATCCCATTTGCTGAACAAGTGGAACAAGTGGGTTACGATCTAAGTGTGTAGAAACAGCCTCCATGCTCAAGTGGTTAAACTTAAAGGTCCAGTGTGTAACACTTATGTGTGTCTATTGACAGAAATCAAATATAACATTCATAACTATGTTTTCATTCATGTATAATCAGCTGAAAATAAGAATAATTATGTTTTTGTTGTCTTAGAATGAGCCGTCTATATCTACAGAGCGAGTGGGTCCTCCTCCATGGAGTCTGCCATGTTAAATCACCTTGTTTCTACAGCAGCCCAGAAGGGACAAACCAAACACTGGCTCTACATTTCACAAGTTTGACGGTCACTGTAGTATCTCCTTGAACCTAGAGGGAGAGGTGATGGGTATTCAGTCGGCTGCAATCTGAAACGTCACCACTAGATGGCACCAAATTCTACACACTGGACCTTTAAAAAGAAATAAGACTGACAATAAGGGCTACTGAAGGTAGATATTACTTTGTGTGGAGGCTGACGGATCTCAGTGTTTAACTGACGTTTGACAAACAAACTTCTGATATCAGCAGCTGAGATGGTTGGTAGCGGGACAAACCACACAGCTCATCATTTTATTATTTTCAAGCCTCGTAACCAGCAGCGTCGCAGTGATCCAACACATACCGCTGCACCACATCGTCATGAAACTAGAGGTCCTAGTGTAACAGATTTTTCATGCACTCAGCTCGACCCTTGGAGAGTTTTTTAGTTACAAGTAAACTATTTAAGCAGCTTTGCTCTGACAAAACCAGATCAATCAAGACCAACAAAGAAGCTTAAGGTACACATTTTAAGGCCCAACGACAACCAGTCAGTAAAGTTCATTTGACGGTTAATATCTCACAATACCTCCTTAAAACTGCACTTAGTTAATGATCTTATGCACATATTTACATGTTAATAAATACAGCTGAGGCCGTATGGCTATGCTCACTTCATAAGGCAATGATAAAGTCGTTTTTTGGCCACATTATTTTAAATAAAAACATTGAAGATTAGAAGATACCTTTCAAACTTTTTAGTCCCTTTGAAGGGTTTATCGAGATGTTGCTTAAAATATAATATAACTTGTATTTTCACTTGATCTTCCTAACTTTTTTTGTCAGTACAAACGTATGTGCTTCATGATTTCTCCTTGGACGTGCTTTACTGCTCACAAATGATAAGAAACCCCCTTCAGTGGAGCCAATCTTATTATATAACTCATAGAAATGGAGTCCAAAACCACAGAAATAAAGCCAAAACTGGAACAAGAAGCACATTTGTCCAACCCATAAAGCAAGAACATAAGTCGATATCATGTCAGCACGGAGAAAGACAAAAGGATTAAACTCTAGCACATGATCGCATCGTTTGTAAATTGCCTTCATTCCTCAGCCTGTTTCATGCACTTTCGTTGAGGTTTTCAGGCTGTGGGAGCAACAGCCCGGATCATACAAAGTACAAATGTGAGGGGAGGTCAGTGCTTCCTGCAGAACTGCTCTCTGTTTATTGCTGTCACGTAGAGATTCATTAGTGTGCGGCCGATGTACCTGCCAACCCTCCCTGCCGCCCCTAACTGCATTGTCAGTGTGGCGCTGTGTCAATCACTGTCAGCCTCTCCATCTCATATTCCTGCCAGCTTGTCTAACTCCTCTCAATCATGGTACTTCCTCTCTCCCCTCTAATTTCCTCTCTGATCCCTCATCATACACTCGTCGTGATCCTCTCTCATCATCACTCATCAGCTTCCTCCCGCTGACTATCATAGACTAACACTTCTGTGGTGCTGTTTGACGAAGCTCTCCTGCTTCTCTTTGCTAACCGCTCCCTTCTCCTGGTTGGCCGTCTCCTGCTGGGGCTCCTCGATCACCACAATGCTGACTGGCCTCTCAATGGGCTTCCTCCTGCAGTCCCACTCCTCGCCCAGCACGCTCCCGACGTCGCTCAGGTCACCCAGGTGCTCCACCGAGTCACACTTTTCCAGATCGGAGGCGATGGTCTGCAAGCTGATGACTGACATGCAGTCTGAGCCGGCCTGCTCCACCTCCAGCCGCTCCCTCTGACCCCAGCCGCTCTCCCTGTGCCTCTCCACCCACAGCCTGGTTTTCTCGCCGTCCGCCCAGTCGCTCTCTATGCCGCCGACTCCCGCGCAGCTACTGACATGAACCCCGACGGCAGCTCTGACCTCAGCCTCGGCGCCTACAGGGGAGCTCCGGCCGCCGCAGACCGCAGGGCGCCCCCTGCTGGCCCTGATTCGCCCCCTCTGTGCGTGGATCTGCTCGCTGATCTGTTCCAGGTTCCGCAGGGCCACTGAGTAACACGTTTTTACTTTCGCCACCTGCCCCTCCAGCTGTACTACTTTAGCCTTATGCTCCTGAAAACAGTTAAGAACAAGTTAGCAAGGCATTTAAATGTCTCCTGACACTTGACACTAAATGAAGGAGCTTTTTCGTTGGCCATTAACTTTAGCTTTAATATCAGTGACTGGCGTTCCAACTAAATCCACAATCAGTCACAGTTTACAGTCCAACATTCTGTCAAAGTGATCTTTAAAGCTGTAATAATGGATTTTGTAGCCACTTGAGGGCAGCAGAAGAAGTTGTAAACAGAACATTGGCATAACTTGTTAGCAAACAGTTGATTATGTACACATCCACACACACTACTGCAACGTTAGCAATCATTTGGATTCCTATTTGTGTCCATAACCACATCAACAAATCTAAGAATTTACCGCTCTGCTGAACCAGCAGAACAGCAACAATAAAAAGTCGTAGCTTTACCCAAAATCCAGGAGATCCATCGATATTCAAAATATAAGTGTTAAGGTTGCTCCGTAAAATGACAGAGGCATTGTTCCTGTGCCCAGCCTAGCCCGATACACCAGTATCGGAGTATATGTTGTTATACGATATGAGAACAAAAAAAAATTTAGATCTAAGATTGATAAGATTTATAAGATTTAGATCTACTTTTTCTGGGTTTTTATGTGTAGTTATTCCTAATAATTACATTTTCAGCTAAGTTCAATGTTTCTGTGCCCTGATGTTATTTTGGACATTTGTTATATATTGTTAAACTGTATCATTTTGAGGGATCATTGCAAAAACTGTGTTCATATATAGCTTCTAAGATAAAAGAACACATATCAACACTGCATGAACATCAGCACGAAACAACATTTTAAGCTCTCTAAAAATCTTCTCTGCTCTCAGCGTTTCAGGCAACTTTGTTCACATCTCTCGACTGGGATCTCACAAAATAATAAAGAAACATAAAGCAGAGCTGCAAAGCTGCAGGCCAAGTGAGATATTTCCACGTTTTGCAGACTCTGTGTTTACAATGCAGCTGAAACTAGCTACTGCTAGCTAGGTACATCAACAAAAAAGCATGTGGAGCCTGCGTCCCTGTTCAGTCTTGGTAAAAAAAGTAAAATCATTAGCTTGTGTGCTACAGTGCGAACATATGGGTTGGTTATTTTGTATATAATAAAAAAAAACTGCTGGTACACACCTCCAGAATATGATTGAACTGAGCCTTGAGTTCAAAGTAAGGTTTGGATTTCAGGATGACCTTCTTCAGGGCTTTCTGGAGGGTCTGGACTCGAGCCTCGGCGTCTTGGCAGAGCTGTGTGACTCGCTGGTGCTCTCGCTCGCTGCGGAGGCGCTCCTCCTCTGCCTCGTTCACCTGACCGGCAGAGGAAATATGACTAACTGACTGACTGACTGACTGACTGACGGCAGCCACACCGCAGGATCTCATAAATCACACATTACCTGCAGCCTACAGGCCCGCCATGACTCTGATATTTAAACACTTTCCTCAGGCCTTTTTTTCACACCTGATATTTGGACTTGTCATGAAAGGAAAAGCACATGTCGGTGTTGCTTCACAAAGATTCATGCTGTTCTACTGGAGAAATACTCGAAACCAAACAGCACAGCACTTCCAGCCGGCTCTGATGAAGACATTTGGTCCACTCCGCTTCATTTCAATTGACCTGCACTAAACAACACTGGTACTAAAGCTGCAGCAGAGAGGCTGTTCTCCACTGCTGAGGGCGTTACATTAGTAACACAGTGCAGTGCTCTTTTTCTTCTCCCTCCTCCACCAGAACATATAGGTCAACCTCTGTTTTACATTTAATTAGTGATGCTGGTCAGTCACTTACACTTTCATTCCTTTATTCTCATACAGGCAGAAGATGGTAGCAATAAAAAAGCTGTTTTCTCTGCTTTTTTTCACCTTCATCAAGACCAGTTAGCTTAACTGCAGTTATGTTTCATACTGCAGTATTAAACTGTGAATGTTTGAACATACATTGCACTGGAGTGACGACAGATGTAGAAACGCCGATGCCGTATTCGGGATTTGACGTGCGACTGTGCAGTCGCCATATCAGCAAGGTCAAGATCCGCTGGTACACGATATGAAAGATGCAGACTTCACTAAAAAAGCAACTGGCGACAACATGTGCCTTTATAACACACTCATAGATGTAGAATGTACATTTTTGTAGAAACCTCTATACAGTATAATTTGCACTTGATGTTGCCTGTTCAAAGATCAGAGCTGATGTTTTGGCATAGAGCTGATTAGATCCACCACCAGTAACTAATTTTAATTTTAATGAGTGACCAGTATCATGTTCAACATCTCACGTCAATAATAAACAAATCTCATGAAAATCAGCTCAGAATGAAGCAAGTTAGAGTCGATTTTGTAGTCAAGTCTGCATGTCTCATATTGTGTACTAGCAGATCTTGACCTCCCCAATACAGCAGACTCACAGCAGCAGCCAATGAGGTATCTATGTGTCTATAAATGTGGGAGTGACAGACTGAAAATGGTTTTGGATCAATCCAGAATTGAAATCGAGAGATTCACAAAGTCTCCTACGCCTACTCCCACAATGTTCTTACTCTTCTCTGTTTTATTTGTCAATTATAAGATTTAAATCATAATCATGAGATACAAACTGGCAATTCCCAAAAAATGTTGGTTTTCTTACATAATTATGTTGTTTTTATTTCCCAATTTGTGAATGTAATGTGCTCTTTTTTTGGTCTTTCATCGTTGTCATAACAATGAGGAAAGACTGACATGTTGGCATTTGTGTTTTTACTTGAGTGCCGCAATTTTACGGTAAAAGTTAAGCCCAATGAGCAGAAAGTTTATCATCAACAAAAATATCTTGCCTGAACCAAAAATGTACTGAACCGTGGCCTCGAAACCAGGATGCATACATTGTTTTTTCATACTCGCTTCACCTGTTTAAATTGTGGTATGGTATTCCAGAAATTTCAAAGATAACTGGCCTGACTTGCAGAACAGACTGAACCACAGCAGCAGCTCCATCTGAACTCTGCGGGCACCTTTCCCAGTCTCCATCAATCATTAAAATTGCAACAGCACAATGACCTTTAAAGTTTAATACTGAAAGAAAAGAAGACTGGATCTCTTTGATCCATACTACTCAAACTTTTCACTGTGGCTATGACAGATTACTGGATATTCATTTAAGGAGGTTCTTCTTCCTGGCGAGTGACTCAGCGGAGGATCTTTTCAAGCCGCAGTGAACATCATCACTTTGTAATTTTTCCAATACTCTGATCTTTAAACATGCCAGTCACATCCCGAGTCTAAATAAATATTGAATGTTAATCATCAGTACATTTAGACGATGATGAGTGGTCCCCTTAAGGGTTGTCTAGACAGCTTGTTTCTGACAGAGAGCATACATTGTCTACAACGCTTCATAACTGTAACCCAAAGCATCTTTTAGACATTATTTTCATTCCATTCAAGGATATAACTTAACAAATACGTGGATATTTGTGTGATCTATCACAAAAGTCACCACCAAAGAGAGATGGGAAAGGAGTAGGGCTCAGGTAACGTCAGAATGGACTCAACCAAAAGTAACTGGTTGGGAGAGAGGCGGTCAGATGTATTACCCATTACCTCGTCTGGGCCAGCCTAGTTGGTTATTTGAGCATTGACTGCGACTATTTAAAACAGAAAAAATCTATATTTCGCCTTGCAAAGGGACCCAGCTGACAAGCAGCCCACCAGGAAAACTCCCAGTGCTACAGATGGTCGCATACACGGCCTCTTTGAATTCCAAGTAACGGAAATCCGTCGTACAGATGGAAATCTTTAATCCCTGGATCTTTGGCTTATGGGAAATGGTGTACGTGGAAAGCTGCTAAAAAAAAAACCCACTACGCAGTTTCACATCCCTGTTTGGACAAACTGACTGGACTGCATTAACACAATGTTTTGTTGGAGAAATCTTTATTACTACAAATGTCAGCATGATTTTGAATTAAACTATCTTTCTAAACGTAACATAAAAGGTCCAGTTTCACTTAGACTTGCCTGTAATCGCAATTATGTGGTGACCATCTGACCCTTAAGGTCTTAAGCCCACATCCCTTGTTAACAAGTGTCAATGCCTGGGCTTAAAGACACCACATACTGCCATTAACGGGTCAAACTAGTTGAAGAAATACACAACTAACTTTGCCAATATGGTATGACAACTTAAAATGGTCCCTGAGATAACTTTTTATTATGATCTGGAGCGAAACAAACAGATTCCAGGGTCAGGGCAGGTCTGGGTGTGTACCTTGGCAGTGGCGTGGTTGAGCATCTCCTGCCAGGTTGGGTCCATGGTGTTCCGGTCTGCCAAGAGTCCCTGCTCAGCCACATACACCATCTCTCTGGCAGCAGTGTGCATGGACACAGCTCTCTCATATCTCAGAGCAGCCTTCTGGGTCTCCTGTTGGGCCTGAGGGGGGGAAACAGACAGCAGTAGCTAAAAGACTTTCTAACCAATCACAACATCTACTGCAACAATAATGAAAATGCAAGCAGAGTGGAGCTGGTCCTTTCAGCAATAAGCTGCCACCCAGAGCTTCTATTCAAAGTGCTCATCTGCTAACTTAACCCTGTGGAGTCTGGAGCAATCACCCATGTCTGCAAAAGCAATTGATTGGGCCACTGCACAGAGAAAACCTTAAAGACATAAAAATGTACAAAAACGTATAAAAATGCCACTTTTTGGATGCATGCTGCTGCCGCCCTACATTTTTACGTTTTTGGAGCTCTGTTTCCAAACATCTGTGGACAGCTGATGGATTTAGATCCTCTAACTAAAATTTAGTATCTCAGGGGAGAAAAGTCACATAATTGGACTAAGATATACAGATATGACTACAAGCACCATTTATTGAACTGGAAATCGAACTTACATCCCCTCAGTCATACTCTGTGGTTAAGGGAAGTGATGCAGCATCTTAAATTAGAGAGAGTCAGATATGTGGTTTGTGGTTTCAACAGAAAAAACCCCCGGCAGACTTTTCTGCTCTAAACTCTGTCTCTTTGAAACAGTAAGTATGATAATCATTATCTGTGAACACATCACACTGTAAAGCTGCAAGTACCCTGCAGATCAGATCGTCGAATAGTCTCAGAAGCCCCCGTCCTTCCAACCTCCTCATAAGTTTAGGAGGTCTGTGTCCAACCACTTGCGTAACTTTCTCAAATCTCGCAATCTGACATTCACACATTTACGCCATGATTGGTCATCTGTGTAGAGGCGAGAAAGGAGTCAAGAGTTTGAACTTCTCTCTCAGCTCTCTCTTTTTCACCCTTGATACAACCTTCTCTGTCACTTTTCATGTGAACACAGCCAGGGTTGCAAAGGGGTGGAAGATTTCCGGTAAATTTCCAGAAACTTTCCATGGGAATTGTGGAAATTTATGGGAAATTTGAGTAATATAGCATAATAATAAGACAGCCTCATAAATGGTCAATGAAATGATGCTCGCTATAGCTTACAGGCCAAACCTTCAATTTTGTAAATCCACGGGTTATTCCCATAAATTCTCATTAATGAAAGTTTCCAACTTTGAAAATTCCCAGAATTTTGCAACCCTAAGCACAGCCCACAGAGGAAGAAGCGCTACCACAGGTCCCTCATTCCAACAGCTGTCAGACTCTATAACACCAGCATGACTTTGTCTAAATATTTCTTATTTATGAGTCATTTCTTATCAACCTTGTGTATACAAGCTGCTGTGACAAGTGAATTTCCCCGTTGTGGGATCAATTAAGTCTGACTTCTCTTATTTCACAGGTTAATATTCAGCTGTGAAAAGAAATCAAGAATGTGTCTTATTGCCAGTGAGTTCAACTTTTTAAATTGTGAGAGAAAGGTTGTGTTTTTTCTTCTTTCAAAAGTTACGTAATCTCACTTTTGGGCTGTTAGTTATCATATTTATTTAAGTACTTTAGTCCTCAGTGTCACTGGTGTTTATCCTGATTAAAGAACAAAGTCATTCCAGACGTGCAGCTCTGTGAGCTCCGTCAAATACCCGGAGGAAGGTGCATCTGTGTTAGTTTGGGAGAAAGCTGTTAAAGTCAAGGTTACTTTGATCACACGGGAAGGTCTGGTCGACATCTCTGCATGAAAAAGCAGCAGGAATGCCCGGCTGGGTGGAGAAGGATAACAAAGAATGTAAGGTCGCTGCTGAAAGATTAATGACTGCATCACTGTTTCCGATGACGGCTTTTATCATATGGACTCAGACATGTTGTGCTTTAAGTGACAAAGAATGCAGATCTGCACATGAACGCCACTTATGTGACACGAATGACATTTTCCAATTTGCATTTTGATAACTACAAATGACAGTGTTTAACAGTTCAGATTAATAATCTATTATTTGCTTTATTACTATCAATTAGACCTCCGCTCTTTCTCCACTCTAATCTTCATTAGTTCAATTACAGTTTCAGATGACTCCTCGGCATGTTGATTAAACATGACTGCCATTCGTGCCCCGTTCCTTCAAGGGTTAAACACTTTACGTGATCAATTAAGTCTCATTACAGACAAATGGTTCAATCTCAGCCAGTGATCCTTACATTACAGATATTACATGCATCAGCGTTACCTGTAACTGAAATGATTCCATTATCATCCATCCTATATCTATAACTTTTACAAATACATAAATACAACCAGAGTACTCAACACATATATTTCTTTGACTTCTTTAATCTAACAGAATTTGCATGTGTATGAATATATTTGCATATAATACATGCATATTTACTTTTGCAAGTTGTATTTATTGTATATTGGAGTTTTGAGACTCTTCACATCCTCTGATCCATAATTGTATGTTGCATTTAGGTGCTGTTGGAAAACTCTAAACTAAAGCGCGTGGAAAAGGCTTTTCCTTCAGAACATGCAGCAGCTCATCAGCTTCTGCTTAAACAGTTTAAAAGTTTTCTTCTTCTCTTTATTTGGATCTCCATTAGCTTCCTCTAAGTGGCTGCTAGTCTTCCTGGGGTCTACACAACCGTCCTTATATGTGAAGTTAGTTTGTGTCCACTTATAGGAAGACGAGTGCAACTAACATACATTTGTAAATCTTTTTATTTGTGCATCATGAAACACATTTAATGACTTATTTCTCTCCATAGATAAGCGTACAATGATGCCTACAGGGCATACAACAGTAGATGGTGTCAATGTCTATTATATGGTAGCACATGTACATTCACATCCAAGTCTGTTACACTCTGTCTGTTGTTTCTTGTCAAAGTGTACTGCCTTTTTTATGTAACCATTTTGTAGCTTGTGTTCTAAAGTGTGCACACTTTAATGTAGTCCTGTCTGTAGCACCATGGCCCTTTGCTAAACACTGTCTGATAAAAGACACTGTCAAAAAAAAACAACTACTAAAAGTACTATACAGTCGGTTACATCGTCTCTGGACGGAAATCATGTGCACTATTTTTTAGACTATTAAAGACGGCTTCAGGATCTATATTCACAAAAAATATCGCCCATTTTGAAGCCTGTAGTTGGTGTTACTGTTGAATTGTATTGTGTTATATTCAGTAAAGGATTAAGGTGTAGGCTACACTTTTCGTCGGGTCCTGTACAACCAAAAAAAGCCAGAACTGGTTAATATAGTGACACATTTAAAGCTGGAAATATGACACATCATGAGCATGTGCACAACAAGTACAGATGTAAACACACAGGTGTAGAAAATACGATACATAAACACACATAAACAGGGCAGCAGTGTCTCTGTCCATAGGAACTTGGCTTTGGGAGCAGAGTGTGGGTAGTTCAAGTACAGCACGGTTGACAACATGGAGTGTAAACTGGTAGCTGGAGAACCCCTAACTGCTTCTGGGGCGCTGCATTGTGGCAGCCCATCTCTCCACATTTGCATGTCTATAAGCCCTGTGTTGTGTGTGTGTGTGTGTGCGTGTGGTTGTCAGGCCTGCACGAGGTGTTAAAGGTTTGAAAGACAGCCTCTGCATCACTTCCTGTCAGGTTATGTAATACTTTGTCAACCCAATTTATATCAGTGAGTGTACAAACACCCTAAAACAGCAGCACAAACTACAGCAGGGCCATAAGTTTAACTTAAAACCTGAACATCAGAACCTTTGCAGAGGTTGCAGGACTACTTGGACTGCACTAGTTTGTACAGAGTGTATACATCTCAGACTAACCTATGCACATACATGTGCAGCTACAACACGTACCTCTTTGGCAAGTCTTCGGGCTTCATAGTAGGGCCTTGCTTTCTCAATGCATGCACCGAGCTGGGAGCCCTGTGCGTTGAGCTTCCTGGCAGAATCGGTAAGAATCCTCCTGTAGCTGGACCTGGCATCCTGCAGGGGAACAATCACACACACACACACACACACACACACACAAACATTCAGTGACACGACACCCCGATGTGAAAGCTGAGGCTGTAATCAGTGTGTACAAACAGTCTTGACTTGTCTGCGACACAAACAAGCTGCCTCACATCCAGCTGCAGCTCCAGCTTGTTGATCTCATCACTGGCCTGGTTAAGATGCTCCAGCTCCTCCTGGAAACACAGAGGAAACTCACTGTTAAAAAAGCAGAATATGATCAGAAAGATGCTGCAATAAAAGCAATAATAAGGTGTTTATAAGGGGCAGATGCAGCCCTCAGATGCAGGCTTAAGGCTGCAGGGTACCAGTCTGTGGAAGGAGCAGCCTGGAGCCATCATGTGCATGATTATCACAGCTTTGCTGATGCAGCCTGCTAATATAAACCTGCATGATTTGTGTACAAACACAACACAAGCTACATCTGTCTACTTCATTAATAGTGAGGACGTCCACATGCCTGTATTCTCGGGTCTAGTTCCTCCTCGTGTTTACCAGCCTCTTCCTCCTCTCCGGCTTTAATGTGGTGTTCAGCATCATCCCCACACTGAGCTTTCACCTCCTCCTCCACTTCCTCCACCTCCTCGGTGTTTCCATCCACTCCTCTCCGCTTCAACATCCCGGTGCTGCCTTCTCCTCCTCTCGCCTCTTCCCCCGGGGTCTCCTCCCGAACGCCGGCCGGTTTAGGGCACCCCGCGTCGGTCGGGATTTCACGCGAGGTCCCTGGCTCCATTTGCGGCCTGTCGTTCGGCTAACTAATTATTATTATTAACGCTCGTCTCTCCGGGACAACACGGCGTCAGCGGCTACGCGACTGAAAAAAGTTGTTTTTAGAAAACAGTAAATACTCAAAGTATTTAAATGGGACCGTGTGCCTCCGACATAAACAGTCCGGCTCATCGTCGCCTCTGCGCAGCCTGGCTGCTGCTCATTCACGCTGCACAGCTCCAGACCCGTACCACTCCGCTACAGCGTTACTCTGCCTGCTCTGCTTCCTTCAATATGTGCTTATTTTAATATGTTCTGGTATTTTTATGCACTTACTTGCAATTTCTAGAGTAATAAATGTACTCTGTGACCAGTAGACCAGGTTAAAACAGTAAAAAAAAGTAGATTTAGGTCTTAAATGGGATCAAACAAGGAATGGAAGAGACACTGGACCACAATAAAACTGAAGAACAAGCAAAGAAAACATAAAATACAACAAAGATTAAAAGCTTCAAGGCTTCATTATATGTCTGCTAATATTCCAGATGTTTGTTAATGTAGAAAGTATTTTATTGTCTATGGGAATGTCCAAAGATCCCAAAACATCTGGAAGGATGTTAGAAAAGGTTTTGTCAGACATGTTTAATACCAAAAACCAAAGTCCAGGTTCAGTGTGTAAGATTTAGGGAACTATTATTTACAGAATATGACAGAAATCGAATATAATATGATATAAATATTTAAAAAAACAACAACGACCACGAGTAAAACATGCAAAACATAACAGAAAACAGGTTTACTATATGTTAAGATCCCGTCTAGACAGAGAATACTTTGCTTTTTCCATAAGAGCTGAAGTTGAATCAACTACTTATACATTATTAAAATCATAAACACTCCATCTCATTGAAAAAGCATCCATTCTTCCCAAGGTATGAAAGTGACATGGAGGTTTCAAGCCTCACATCTCTCTTGTGCCAGCGTGTAGGTTTGCATATAGGGACATGTTCCTAGCGATATCTGAGCACACACAAAAATCTGCATTATTTTTGGAGTGAAGTGCTCAGAGAGAGTTGTCAAGTCCCCGTGTAGGATGCATGCCGGACTATGATTGTCGCCAAATCAGTTGTGAAGTCACAAAGTCTTTGCTCGTACACACACGGTTGAGACTTAAGGTGAGCTCAGAGAAATCCTTCAGCAGATGAATGTGAAAACAGTCTTCTACTGTAAAACTCTGCACATTTTAATTTCCTTCTGGTTTTAGACTTCCTAGGAATAAATCTGTAAGAGACATTTAGGCGTTTGGTTTCAGCTTTACTCTGCTGATGTTTTTCATGTGGTTTGAAGATGACAAACAGAAAAATCTGTCTGTTGGTCAGATACTGGATGGCCACAGCACTGGGTGAAAAGTTTAATCCAATGCAGTGCAATCCATATGTGAAATATGTTGCAGAGTTTCTGTAAAGTGACCTTTTATAATTCCCCAACTTCACTGGAAAATTAATGAAAGCCCCACTTGGCCTTTACGCAACAGATTCAATATTCCAGATATCTCATAGGTAATGTAATGTTTTGTTGTAAATCAAACAAATGTTCCATTTAAAATTCAGCGTTTCTCACCAAAAGCCTTTGTATGTATCCATCAAACAAGACACTGGAAGACATTTGAGAAGCTGATTTTTTAAATATTTTAAACCCAACATTGTTTACATCCACGTTTTATCGCTAACTGTCTTCTTCTTCATGGCCTTTGTTGGTGCATTGCTCAGTTTCTCGGTGCCACCAACTATCAGTCAGCAGAAACCAACACAGGAATGTGGACCACTTTGTATAACATTGTGCTATCATGCTACTAGTGGGTACCTTTAACATACTCAAAAAGGAAAGAGTAGTGAGGTAGTGTGTCCGAGTGGTCTAAGGCGCTAGATTAAGGCTCAAATCCCAGCACTGCCACTTGACAACGTTAGCTATACATCATCGTGACGGCCTTGTATATGCTCTCAACCTCTCAACCAAAAATGAAGTGTTGCTTTGGATAAAACCATCAGCTAAATGACTGAATGTAAATGAGCAGACGTGTATGTTTTCTTCTTATAACCATTTAATCCAGATACATGGATGTCAACATTTTATCAAACATACAAAATAATTATATCTTCTCCACTTTCTTACAGAATCTGTGACAGCACAGGAATAACTCTCTTCAGCCGCGATGGCGCTTGCACCTCGTCTCTCTCCCTCGGGTTACGTGTGAGACTTCTGTCGTTTCCAGAACCTCTTGACCTCGCTGTGTCCCTGCGGTGTCACCACCATCACCCTGTGAGCCACGTCCTGCCACACCAGACAGCCCAGGCCCTGCACGACAACAACTACATTAAACATCGGCAGGCTACCGGAGCAACGGACAGCATCAGCACTTCACTGCCGGGGAATTCATTAGAGAGGTACAAAGGTCATCTGACAGGATTTGCTGTAACTGCAAGGAGTTGATGATTATGTCATTAAAGGGCGATAGAGCAGCAGTGATGGAAAGGTCAAAGAGATGGATCATTTTATAGAGCTAGAGCTGAAGGCAAACAACATGTGGTTTACATTAGTTGACTTCAACAATCCCTGCAGGGATCATTATAATGTACAGTACATAGAAAAAGTAACAAACAGAGTAAATGAGGGTTGCGGGTTCGAAAATACCAGAGGAAATGAATACTCTGACTTGTATGCTTCAACACTATGGTGTCCGTGACAGTATGTTTAAAGAAAGTTAAAGTTAAAGTTATGCAGAATTAAGAGCGTGGGCGCTTTGATTGACAGGTAGCTTGTTTGAGCACCCAGGCTTCATTCGGCCCGCCTCAGGTCCACCGATGATCCACATTTTTGCCAATTTTGTGGATTAGCCGGGAGTCGGAAAGACTCTCAAACACGGTGGCGGCCTGTGCCACATATTTTGAGCTTCAAAGCATCTCTTCATGGCTCACGCATACACTGTCCATTCTTTATACTGTCAGTGATTTAGAGTGGTCTGGCAACAGAAGCGACTCCTAAACCATCATTAGATTTTGATTTGAATATTGCTAAATCCTGATTTGTGCAACAAAGTGTGAAACATGATTTTTTTAAATGCACTTCAAGCTAATGAGAGTAACACCCGCAAAAACATACACAAATATGCAAATCTCCCATGTGAAAGCGGTTCAACATGACAGATCTGCAACATCTGTAGGAATAAAAGCAGGACTGTTCTTATTTTATGGTGATTTTACATGAATGAAAACATGGTAATGAAACAGAGCCCCCTGGACCTTTAAGCAGACACAATGTAGATATAAGGCCATGTCATGCTGCAGAGTATCTGCTGAATCTGAACAGCAGGAGGAGAGTAGGTCACAAAGAATGGTGTCACCTGTCGGGGGGCTCTGTAGATTCATGAAACAATAGCCTGATACCTCTGCAGGTTCCAATGATAGATCAAAACACCACCTAACAGGATTACTGAGCATCTTTGGGTACATTTTAGCATGCATGTGGATAACTGTCAGCCACCTTGTAAAGTATAAAGTTGGTTGGTTGGTTGGTTGGTTAAGTAGCAGCACTAAGCTCTCTCTGATTAACTTGGCTATGGCGTGGTTTGTTTAAAAACTGCTTGTGTTTTTTGTCCTGTCACGCTTATTGTTAGCCATGTTGCCACATTCCACCTGATAACTGATAAAAATGATGGCCAAAACTACGAAAATAAGACCCAAGTTGTAAAGAACCGTAGTTCACCTTTAAGATTTCCCTTCACTGGAAGTAAGGGGTCTAACACAAACCACCAAAAACAACCCAAGATCAAAAGTACA
Organism: Argyrosomus regius; assembly: GCA_946959425.1. Lineage (NCBI taxonomy): Eukaryota > Metazoa > Chordata > Actinopteri > Sciaenidae > Argyrosomus > Argyrosomus regius. The sequence continues at coordinate 5,837,662 of OX336899.1, read as the reverse complement.
CAAAAATATGTGAACAAAAGTCCATAAAGTGAACTGTATGTTTGATTTTAGTGCTGGAAATTTGCAAAAACACAGACAATTGCTGCCATGATCCTTAAAAATTCATGAATAAAATGTGCAACTGGAGCATTAACGAGGCATAAAACAGCAGTGGCAGTGACAGTAGAGCGTACAGAGATATAAAACAATGTCATTTATTTATAAATCTAAACTAATTTATAGGAGATAGGAAACAAAATCCAACCTGAGCTCTGTCTCGCAGCACCTCAAAGTCAGCCTGGGAGAGGAACTGGTTATAGAGCACTCCTGAAGGAGACACGGACATCAACAAAACACAGAAAGACAGGTGATAAATGAGGGTTAAAGGCCAGAACAACATCGATACTCATCTTCTCTATTACAGTGTACAGCAGGTCAGACAGCAAGAGTTACAGCTCAGCTGTATTGACCGAATGCTCTATCAAAAAGCCAACATCTGTCAGTCATACGTTCAGGAAGGACAAATAAAAATAGCGTGAGAAATCAATCAGCTCTTCGGAGAGCTCAGACTCCAGCACACAGATTAACTTCTCCAATAGATAAATTTATCAGCACGGCTCCTGAAACATTTATTAAAACATAAATAAATGTTTTTAATGATTTGAATGGTGCTGAAAATCCAGTAAATTCTCAAATTATGAGTTTAATAAAGTCCTTCTCTAATAAAGGCTGGCTAACAAATACTGAGTGGGTGAAATTAGCCGTATTATAATGGCTCAAGATGGTAAATGTACATTTTCACAGCACCAGTTCAATCAATACAACAACATGCTCACCGCCCTTCAGTAAATATCATTACATCCTACAGATGTTTCAAATTAAAAGTCCACCAGGAAAGGGGAGGATTATGACCTTTAAGCTGCTGGAAGCCTTTAATGTGATCTGTGCGGGGCATGTTGACTTTCACAGATGGTGACAGCGATAAAAGAAAGTACGACCAACTGTAATTAAATACTGCCCGGGTTCAGACCTTCGAATCTTTCCACTCCACTGAGTTGACTGATGGAAAGTGTAACGAGTGGACAATTGTGTCTGATATCGGGGGAAACATAGACTTCAATGTATGATAGTAAGAACAGAACATTAATGAATTCCTTCATTTTTTCTATATTTGTGTTCCTCAAAGAAGATTTGTTACAACGATCCTGTGGTTCAGATCCTGATCTTCAACAGTTAGGAATATTTTACAATGACTCTGTGACCTTTAGGTCAGACTATAACACCTAAAAAATGAAGAATGACTGAAGGGAAGACATTTTTTAAAAGTTTAACAGGAAGATCCACCAGAAATTGAGGTGACATAATCGATTTGATTCAAGACTTGAGACTCTGTTTGTCACATTCAGCCCATTCCGCTTCTTTAAGTTTGTGGTTTTTAATACTCTTTCCCATCACTAATTACTTTAAATGGCAGCACTTCCTACAGATGTTTCACATTTTGAAGTCAAAAGTGTAAGAATTGTACCCTTCGAGCCACTGGTGTTAAAAAGAGGACGTGTTCTCAGCAGATTATGACGGTTAAACTGATGGACATGTTCAGTGTGCCTAAACAGCAAATTAGAACTAAGGCACATCAAAAAACAAGAAGATGTGTTATTAAATTTGACAAAAAATGATAAAATAAAACGGGGGAGATGAGTTAAAATAGGCCTATCTAAGGCTTTCCCCCTCGGCTTGCACACACACGATGAAAAATAAGCACGCTCACCCTCTGTGAACTGTAGTCGATCTCTCTCGAGCTCCCACAGTCGGATCTGATCTGTTATAGTTGGAGGCAGAACTGGAGTCTGAAGCACAGAGGAGGATGGAGGGTGAAGACATCGCGCAGACCAGGAAAAGGCCAATCATTCATCATCATCATTATTATTAAAATTAAACGTGAGATGAACAGATTGATGTACCTGTTTGAGCATGACAGGGTGAGCTCTGGTCCTCAGGAAGTGGATAATCTGGAGGGTTAAAAAAAAGATTTATTACACATATTCACACATTTTTGGTTAAATCTTAAGAAAAGCTCATTGATAAGAAACAGCTGATTAACCCAGATCTGTTTTTGATTCACTAGAAATAGTCAATATGTTAATTAGTGTAATTACTTACTTACTATATTCTCATTGCTGTAATTAAGAAGCATATACCTGCTTGTGCGGCTGCGTTTGCAATTATTCTTTTAATGCCATTATCTGAAGATCGCAAGTTAATTATCCCATTATCTCGAGCTAACAAAGCTCGTTTGATATGTAACCTAATGAGGTAACATATCGAGTCTTTTGTCACTCAAGTGCAGTCGAACTGTAAAGTTTCAGGCAAGTCTTGTTATCTATCCACACAAGGCATTATTTATTAACATTTATTAATCAGAGTGTTTACAATAATCACTTAAAATCAACAAGGGGACACACGTGGAAACAGATGTTTGCATCTCTCCCTCTGACTGTCATTCACTTCAAGTGAAGATTAACTTGTCATCTGTTGTGTGCATTCAACTTCTTGCCTCTAGGTCCAGAAAATCTGAAGTGTAACATCATTGTTAGAGGTCTGACAGTACAGTTTCCCTCTTCTCCACTCACCTGTTGGGCAGTGATGCCGTTGGCGATGGCCTGCTGCACTGACTCCCTCGTGACTTGAGCCACCACTACATTTGGGAAGCGATACAGCATTTCACTGAAGAGAGCCACCAGGGCGATCTGAAGTTCTGAGTCTGGGAGTGACGCACAAACACAAGTTCTGGTTTTAATGATTTAACTCTTAATATATATATATATGAGTCTACCAGCCTTCACAACATTGTGAACATTGTGTAAAATGTATTAATGCAGCACAAAAAGCTTCTAGTGTTCAGACATACTTGTGTAGGCGTAGATACGATAATTGGTTTCTACCACAATGTAGCCTGCATCTCCAGTACCAACAGAGGAAGCCAAGTTAGAGGAGGAGGAGGTGGAAGAAGAGGAGGAGGAGGAGGAGGAGGTGGAAGTGACTCCTGCAGCCAGAGTGATAGCCAGTCTGGTGGGGTAGTACCGCCTCGACTTCCTCTGATGATAAAAGACATAAGAATTACAGAAAATTAACATGTTTCCAAAATATACCTGTCATAACATACACTTTGATTCCTGATCACTACTACCTGACCTCAGCTAATAAACTCAGCTCAAATCGGCTTCAAAGCCTGGCGCGCCTCTTCTCAGCTTGCCCGGACAATGAACGCGGCCAGACTGGGACCAAACACAACCTCAGAGACCAACAGAGGTCAGTTTGACAACAGGGAATACAGCACAGAGGTGGTTTTCTTGCCAGATTTGGCTCCTGGCGCCCCAGGCCTGGATCAGGTAATAGGATGGACGGATAGCTGCACGGCTTACTGACATAACTAGCTAACAGCAGCTACAGTTAATGGTTAGACTACTTTGGCAGCAAGTATCTGTCCATTAGGAATCTCAGTACTGTACTCTGTCATGAAACTGGTCTTATAAGTCCAAAATGTACCAATATATCTGATAATAGTCTCATGAAACCAACCACATATGACAGTTTAATGTCACACTAACACATTAAATTTGATAATTTATCCTGCTATGGCACGTTTATGACTCTTCATGGTCATGTTGTCTTCATATATTTATTTCTTAACCTGAATGTTGCTTATATATAATCATATAAACCATTTGCTCTCTTTTTATTTCAGCTGAATGAATCTTTTTTCTTGATTAACTGATGCAATGCACGTACAGTTTTGTGTATAATGTGGTGCTGACTGTATTTTAAGCATTAGTGGATCTTCCCTCTCCATCTCAGCACCTCACCTTCCTCTGGAAGACCAGTCCAAACTCCCTCAGGTGCTGCAAGAAGGTGAGTAACGACTCGCTCATGCCCTCCACCGAGTAATCCTGAGGCACACAGGCAACACATGATGAAGCAGGAATTTTTAAAAACCTTAGACCACTGCCACACACACAGACCGGATGAAACATCATCAAAATGTTGTGCACTCACTCTGCCGAGAGTCGAGAAACTTAGCTGGAATAAGAATGACAAAATCTCCACCAGGTCCATCCCTCTGGACTGCAAGAGACAAAGTATGAAATATGTATAAGCAGATATTCACAATTAAAAGCAGGTATTCAATTAATAAAAAATAAATGTCGATCTCTTATAATTCAGGGCTCAAGACATTGAAGGGGAGGTGGAATTACTTGCACTTTAATTGCTCAAATTCAGTCTAATAAGAAGAAATACTGTTTTCACTTACTACACGTACATTTCCTGCATGTATCTGACATTAGGAGCTTACAATAGAAGGGAGGGGTTATTACTTTGAGCCTCGAGAAGGCTTTTAATGTGAAACACCTCTGCAGGAAGCGCTGGATTTCACAGACAATAGTGTAACACTGAAATGTGACATTTATCCTGACGTAAACAGGGAGGAGAGTGTTGAGATAGCGCCTATCACCATCAGTCTTGTATGAGTTTTCTTCATACACAATTCATGACAAATTACAATGACCTACGGGAAATTTAGAGTCACCAATTAACCTGCATGTGTTTGGACTGTGGGAGGAAGCCGGAGCACTCAGAGGAAACCCACGCAGACACGGAGAGAACATGCAAACCACATGCAAAAAAGCCAAGCTACATACTGGGGATTAAACTACTAGTTTTAATTGTAAATTAATTGTAATTGTCATTCATTCTGATGCTTTCTGATGGAAACATACAGTGTGACAAGGGAATAAGTATAAGTACAACTTGCATAGAGTCAAGGTACAGTTGTAGAGGGGGGTAGATTTATAATGTCCGGTTTTTGGTAGTGTTGGAGAGGAGGTCCTCTCTGAAGAGCTGGAGGTCTTCAGGAGGTTTTTGATCTGGTAGGAACTGGTAGGACGTTCCACCAACGGCAAACAACAGACGAGAAAAGTTTGGATTGCCCTGTGTACGGGTGGCAGAGCCAGACGTCGTTGGGGGAGATAACATATGTCTCTATGAGGACATTCAAGCAGCAGAACCGGAGACTACTTTGTAGTCAAGAATTAGGGATTTGAATTTAACGTGGGCTGCTACAGGTAGCCAGTGGAGCTCGATGAGCAACGGGGTAACAGGAGGGCGTTACAGTAATCGTCTTGCAACATGACCACAGCCTGTGTCAGGAGTTGGGTAGCATGTAGAGTCAGGTGAGGCCTGATTTAACTTAAGTCGTGAAGTGCAAAGCGGCACGACCGGGCAACCTGGGCAACCTGGGCAACGCAATCAGAGGTCAGTTGATCATTGATCACAAATTATAGTTAAATTGTCTACAAAAATGTATAGAACATAAACACCTCTGTAGCACAGCTAAGCTTCACACATATATAACACTAATACTGATAATACACTGTACAGTCGTTGTACTTGAGTGTATGACTCAGCGCTCTTTGGATTTGTCCTTCTGTTCATGTCCGCCTTTTGGGTGGAAGAGGATCACGTGACACGATTAGTGATTATATTTCAATGGGTCTCATCAGGGGAAGAGAATCGAGTGTGATTGTGTCAGCTGGAAAGAAAGTTCCTGTATTAGGCCTCTTTCAATTATTGGTTCTTCAGAGCTGACAGAACAAAAAAGGACTGAGATGAATTTACCTGCTGCTGTATCAACGTTTTTTCAGTCAGAATTAGTTTTCTCATGCTGCAGTTTTATGGCACTTCACGGTTAGTTAGTCTCCCCTTTACTTTTATTTAGTATTCATTTCACTCCGGGCAATAGAAATTCTTTTCCACAAATGCGGCTCTGATCAGGCTTACACAGGCCATTAACCAGAGTCTGGCAGAAAGCAGAAATCCTAGAAATGGATCATTGTAACCAAAGAGTCTGCAGGCTTTAAATCCAGCCAATCTCTGCAGCGGCTCACGTTACTGATTACAGCGCCGCCTGCTTGAAGATGTGAGGGTAGCGTTAATTCTTCTAACTCTGATACAATCCCAATGGTACATGGTTGATAAAAAACTGGCTCAACTTATTGAAACCTCAATCAGCAGATGATACCTGAGCTGTTTTGAGGTACTGCAGCGTGAAGTACCACAGCTGAGAAGCTGTGTCCAGTAAGAGGAACTGGAAACCAGCTGAGGTGATGTACGGCGCCTCTCCTGCCTCGCTGAAACAAGAGAGAAGATGACAGGACAGCGTGTGACAACCTGTGGTCTCTAACAAAACAACAATTCAAACCTGTAGTCCACATTTATTTTTATTTGATGATCCTTCCTTCCTGTTCACGCACTCACTTGAGACTGGATCTGTCTGGCTTTCCCATAATTTGTTGGTCTGGTCTTTGGGTGGATATTTAGAGAGCAGACGTGTGAGGAATCTATTAAAAAGTTCAACTATCTGCTAAAATCTAAGTTTCTAACACTAGTATGCCTGGCTGACCAGCTTATTGCTTCTAAGCATGTCTCTAGCAAACTATTTTATTATGAATGGCTACCCGTTACATTAGAAAAAGCCCCATTCATGTCAGAAACATCCACTGTGTGAGTGTCAGGCCTGGATGCTGCTATATGTCGAGTTTAGTGCAACATCTGAAGCTCTGTCCTGCTTTTTATTGCAGATATTTCACACATATAATATTTAGAAGTTGAAAAATATCTGACAATGATATGTCGGACAAGATTTGTGTGTGTATTTATACAAATATAACACTTCCAAAGATCCTAAATGTGGTTCTTAGAAAACTGTGACATGTACCGAGCAAGCCATTTCACAGTGTCAGTGCTGTGTACTGTTAATACTGCGTACCTTTTCATGAGTCCCGCTTGAACCAGCAGCTGAGCCAGGTCCTGACTGACAGCAGCACTGGGAGAACCCACCATGAAATGCAGGATCACCTCCCAGCGCTCCATAGCATAGCGGTCGAGACTTTCAATGTCCCGTGCGTGGCGGTCCGGACCCAGAGTGCTGCCCTCATCCGCCCATGCTTTGCCCCTGTGCATTGACACGGCAGAAGAGTCTTTAACTCAAAACAACAGGTGATAACTGCAATTCAATCTCTGATGTGCCTAGTTGGCTTAGAAATATTAAAATCAAACTTGGAGTTCATAGGACTTGATTTATGCTGTTTTTGGATCTTCTTCTACAAAAAACCAACGTAGGATGTAGTGTTTGGTTCTGTACAAACGTCGAGCAGTTGCGTGCACACAAACAGTTTAGTAAAACAGAGTGAGAGAGGAGTGCTGCAGCCTTGTGATTAAACGGCGTGTTCCCGGAGAGCAGACGTACCCGCCGAGCAGAGCTATCCTCAGGTTGTCTTTGAACACTGGATTTAAAATGTATCCCTGCAGACCTCCCTGCAGCTGCTGACTGTGCCAAAGGCGGAGTCCTGCCAACACTGAGACACATTCATCATGATCCCTGCAGGTAGACGCCAAAGACAAACAAAAAAAACAAAACAAAAAAACAATGACTTGAACTGGTTATTACTCTGAGATGTGTAACTTTGTTTGTTTTTGTTTTTCTCCCGCAGAATAGGTGATAAATGAGCTGCTAACCCTGAAGAGGTTATTTGCTGTTCTAGCCACGGGTTACTTTCACTTTAATGAGTTTTTCAGAGGTGTGCTCACCTTACAAGAATACAATTCTGGTGGGAACACTATCCCACACATGCAAAGATCCCATTCTATCTGACACAGTCATCACCTATAAGATTTATAAGGCACACTAACATCTAGTCAGTCACACAGACGAGGTGTCTGTATCCATCCCTTCAATATCTCTGTTTGTTTCAGGCCATTGAGGCACTGTTGCAAATTAGTGAGCAGTATCTCTTTATACACTCAGTTGCCACTTTAGTTACACTTAAAGCTAAAACTACTGCAGTGTAATACAACAGCCCTGAAATAAATCCGACCTCCGTGTCAGCTGAAACTGTTTTAGAGAGCTGTTGATTCAACTTAATGGTCATTTAGAGGCTGGAGTTTGTAGTGCTCTTGATTTTTATTGCATTTTACTGAGAGGTGTGTGCGCGTTCCCTCATTGATATAAATGTGATGGACAAAATATTAGAAACACCTCCTAGTATGAGACGATACAATTCACTCGCAGAGAAGCTCTCTAAAACTCTCCATAACCTTTCTTAAGGTGCTGAATTTAGTGCAGGTTTGTTGTCGTAGACTGCGTTAGTTTTGGATAAGTGACATAGCTTGATCTGACAAATCCAACATGATGAGTCATTCTCAGATAGAAATGACTCATTTTCTTAGATGCAAAATGAAATATGTTGATATAATTATGATTTTAGATGAGAGCATTTGAGTTATGCAGAAACCATGAAGATCTCTTGGTGTAAAATCAACATAATTTTCTCAATAAAGACTTGTGTTCATATGGCACATTTAAAATGACCTCAGTTGACCAAAGTGTTGAAGGGGATGAAGAAATAAGTGAAGTTAAAGTGATTAAGAAGTGATGATGATGGGAATTTGTCACCTGAGGACTGAAATGTATTGACTGCATTTGTATTGTACATACAGGTTATATATATACTTGTAATGAAACAATCATTTTATTTCATTTTAACAAGCAAATAATGAAGGATTTTATCAGGGATTCATATCAGAGTTAAAATAGCTTTAACTTTATAATCAGCACAGCAACAACTCTGCAGAATCTTCTCAGTCATACACAGTTTAGAGGCTTTCATTCATAGTGTCCTAATCCTTAACCAAATTAGCTGGATGAGAAATAATTTGATCATTTTAGCATATCATCATCTTGTTAGTGTTGATTAGTCACACTATATTTGAAGAACAAAGCCCAGGGCTCCTTTATGACAGGATTGAGACTGTCATAATGTAAGAATTCACTTCTTATTACACCCCGACACCTGCTGTGTTTAATAAAGTGTCAGCACTGATACAGACCTGGTGTTTCAGATAAATGCATCCCTACACTGAATACCTTTGGACTGAACCAGCACACTGATCCACATTAAATCTATCCATCTATTATCTGTAACTGCTTATCCTCATCAGGGTCGCGGTGGGCAATTTAAAGTCACCAATTAACCTATTAAGTGCATGTGTTTGGACTGTGGGAGGAAGCCAGAGTACCCGGAGGGAACCCACGTAGACACGGGGAGAACCTTCTTGCTGTCATGGCAGGCTGCTGACTTAATCTTTAGTCCTGCAGCAATCTCTGGCCTCATATTAACTTTCAACAACATAAAATGAGTCCAATGAGTGAGGCACACAGATTTTAAATTTGGGGAAGAAAAGAGAGCACCGGTATCGGATCGGTCTGTATCTGAAGACACTGAGCCTGAGTCGAGGGAGCAGAATCTCTATCGGTGAGGAAAAGCTGGATCAGTGCATCCCAAATTCAGGGACTTGTTACTGAGTGCACAAAGGAGACAGGATGGATTCATTACAGAGTTTTAAGAGAACTGTTATGGATGTACCTCTGTTGACATCTTAAAAAAAACTCCAGACATATCTTATTAGCCTGGCTTTATTTAAGGTGCCTCATCATTCACTGCCAAGTGTTTAAGTCTTACTTTTATCCCGTGTGTTTATTCACCTCATAGGTTTTAATTTGGTTTTAATATTTTATTGGTAGTTTTGATGTTTTGCTGAATTGGTCCTTAGTTTCTACGCAATGGTTGTGAAACTTTTTTCTTTTTACCTATTGGCTTTTATTTAATTTAACATTTTATAATATGTTATCTATTTTTGCTAGATTCAATTCATTCTTGTGTATTTCTGTGTTTTATTTGCTCTGTGAAGCACTTTGGGCTGCATGTTTGCATGAACGGTGCTGTACACATGAATAAAGTTTGAGTTTAAATGAAATAGACATGCATTAGTCCGGTGCATACGTAAAACTCCCAAGTAGCTGGTCAGTGTGTGGAGTGTTACACAGTGGCTACAAAAAGATTTACAACCACTTACAACGCTGCTAGAAGTGTAACGAAGACAAAGCGACTCACTTCTGACTGTCTTTTTTCACCCACAGTGCCACCGCTGCCAGGGGGAGAGGCTGATCCAGGAACAGCATCCGCATCACATAATTCTTGGCCAGAGAGGGGAGCTCCCTGCAGAAGATGAAACACACAATATAACACAGTCCTCCTGTGTCACACACCTGTACGGTATATGTTCAAGCCGTCGTACCTGTAGACAGCCAGGCATGTTGCAGGATGGTTGTACAGTCTGTCCAGGATCTCAGGGCTCAGCTCTCTGAGGTATTCATGTAGGTTCTTACACTGCAGCTGGACACGCAGCTTCATTATCTACCAACAGAGAGAGAGGAGTGTCATTGAACGCACCATATCCCCTTTTAAATGCAGCTAATTATGATTACTGTGGTCATATATAACCGGTCATAGTGATTTAATAACAAGTAACTGAGGAGTATTCATTCTTTAGATGCACACTTTAATTCGGTACACATATATTCACCCTGTAACTTTATTTAAATGTGGCAGCATCTTATTTTGAAATTATATGCAACGTTCACTCACAGCAGAATAGCTACAGAGCTGTCAAAATAAGAGTATTAACATATGTATATAAAAAGCATCATTTACCGTGAAGTTGGATATAAAACTTTGGACAAATCCCTGAACGTAAAGTTACTTTATGTCACAAAATAATAACAGTATTGTTGCCATTCCGCACTGCTCTGTGTCGCCTAACAGCTCTGCTGCTTCCGGGTCATGTGACCTTAATAGAGCTTTCTTATTGGTCTTCTTGTTCCTCTGCTGTTTAAATTGGCGGTCGTTGAACAGGTTGAAGGGGAGTTTACCGCCACCTGCTGGACGGAGATTTATGACCTCTGAATGAAGAAAAATAAAGTTTTTATTGTGTTTTTATTGGGAAAAGGCAATATTACATAATGTACAGAACCTCTTGATATTTTTACATAGAACCCTTTTCTATTTTTCTTACATACATGCACAAATTTATTTATTTATCCACTGTTTACATTTAGTCTGTTGTACATAGATATGTATATACTGTCATATCCACCTACCTCATGTACAGAAACCATATTTATTCCATCACCTGCACAATTGCACTATCACTGTCCTTTATCCAGTCTACAATGTCTATAGATAGATACACATCTCTCTCTCTCTCTCTCTCTCTCTATATATATATATATATATATATATATATATATATGCACATATATATTTTAAATATGTATATTGTTATTTTTTATGTTTTATGTTTATGTCTGCGCCTACTTGTCATGTTCCTTGTTAAACTGTATGTCTATACCTGTATGTACAATTGAGAGCACGGCGAACCGGAGTCAAATTCCTCGTGTGTGTGTACACACACCTGGCCAATAAAGTGATTCTGATTCTGATTCTGAAATGCACAAGTAAAGAAAGGTATTAAAGGGCTGTAAAGTGCCAAAAACTGCAGTTCCTCAAACGTCCACTTGAGGCTGGCTCCAGCACGAGTCACTCTCCATAAGTCCCCATGTTAAAATGTCCAACTTCACAGCAGAAATAAACATGTTTACAGCCTGGTACAAAAAACAGTTTTGGTCTCTATAGCTAATTTCCCCGTTCATGACAACTGTACTGAGGGTGAATTTATATACAACTCACCTGGCCAAATTATATTAAGGCTTAAAGTTATGCAGAATTAAGAGCGTGGCCACTTTGATTGACAGGTAGGTAACTGCCAGTAGTTTTCAGCTTTAACTTTCTGACATAAGTCCATTTCACATTCTATTATTCATATGAGGAAGAGGAAATTAGCATCAGTGGAGTTATACAAAGTCTGCTTGCATTGGGGTTATAAATTCAATCCATTTATTCCAAATTTATTAGAATTTATCCTTTTGGATTCTCAAAGAATAAGTCAACTTTTCTATTTTAAATGTTTCCAAAACTGTATATATGTGTGAAGGAATATTCTTGTTAATCTATCAGATGTCTGTAGACAGACTGCAGACTATTTACTGAAATTCTCTACAACTCAAAACAAATAACAGAAGCTGCCCTCCGGTTCAGACGACAGCGCCACCCAGTGACAAGTTGGAGTACTCATCCCATGTACTTGTATTATCCCATGTGAATGAGTACGGCTTGTATGATCAAGACCATGGATACACTTTGCAAGGATATTACATAGAAACTCAAAGTTTATTTTTTAACATACTCCACATCAAACAAATACTTCTATAGCATTCTATAAAAACTTGTGGAATTTATTATAAACAAATTCAGTTGCATACATGTCACATCTTAAGTAAATACATTTTGTTCAGTAATGAAGTTGTTTAGTTTGACAAAAAAATCTTAACTTAAAGTCCTCTTACGAGCTCTTTCTGTCATCATTAATGTCAAGAGCTACACTCTTTTCATGAAATGAAGCGAGGAAGTGGATCCTGAGTTAAGATTATTTTGTCTGTGTGAACGTTAATAATTCAGGAAGAGTCACTGGGATGCTCTGGGAGGAGAGGTGAAACCTTCAAACTTATATTTACAACCCATGTGTTGACGAAGCGTCCAACCAGACATGAGAGCAGATGCATGGAGGGGAATGGAGAAGGTGAGTTGGATTTCTTCTCACGAGTCCTCCTTCTCTTGATACCTATAACACCGAAATCAAAATGATCAGCAAATGATAACAAAGCAGCACAAAATGCTCAACTTAAGCTCCACGACATGCAGTGTGTTCATATGGATTACCTGCAGTGTATACAGGTGAAGAAGACAGTCTGCCCTTCATCTGCAGATCTCATCTGTCTGGTGTGATAAATCATCCCCTCTTTGTTGCAACGAGAGCAGCGTCGGTCAATCTAGCACAAGGGGATAACCTCGTTAATCAGTGTTCAGTTGTTACTTCTCACACACACACACGCGCACACACACACACACACACACACACACACACAGCAGATAGTGAGCAGCAGACAGTCTCTTCTCACCACAGCTCCCTTCAGTTCGGAGTCCTCCTCGTCCTCTAGAGCCACTGATGACTTCTCTACAGGGTTGAAGATGATTGTAGAGCGGATCTCCTGGCCTGAGAACTCTGGATAATAAAACATATGCACGGTATGTAATTGAAATCTGTGCTGTTATCAAAAAATAACTCAACAGTTTGCATATGTTTTAGGGAAATCCGCTGAGGTGCAAGGTATACATGATAATAATGGAGTAGGATTTAGTGGCAGCTAACAGTGTAGTTGCTGATTGCAACCCCTTGCCTCACCTCCTCCTTCTAAGTGTGAAGAAGACACTACAGTGGCTGTGAAACACATGAAAGGTCTAGACCTAGTGTTAAGTTTCTCCGTTCTGGACTACTGTAGAAACATGGGAACATGAAAGCGGACCCACAGCGTCTGTAGATGAAAAAGGCTCATTCTAATGCTGAGTTCAAGTCAAAGTTGGAGGTCAGAATTTCACGTTAAGGATGCATTAATCTCACTATCGATGTGTCTAGAGGACTCATCCTATTTCTCCCTGATAATGCTACTTTCGGAGCAACAAATATGTGTTGAAACAGAATATTTTATTAGTTTAATAGTTTTTACGCAGAGCAGGGAAGACACAGGTGACAATGACTTACTTTTTCTAATAAGCAGTCATACATTTTTAGAGTTTTGAGTTGTCGGGAATGCAACAAAAGGTAGCAAAAACATAACAATTCTTATTTTCAGGTGGCTATACACTAGCAGTTATAACTATTTTATATAATGTCTGACATATCCTGTAAACAGAGCCCCCTACATCTTACACTAGGTAATTGGTAGTTTATAGAGCATTCAGAACATGACAGTGTGACTGTACCTGCTACAGGGATGCAGAAGGAGCAGCGGGGACAGCGCACTGTGTCATGTATTCCCGGGAGAGGAAGAATATTCCCACATTCTGGGCAGAAGTTGGGATCGCCACCAAAGCACGACATCTCTGTTTGAAGGAAAGGAACTGCAATATATAATATGTACTAGTATAAATAGACATGTATAAATATACGTATATATACAGATATATATCTATATATCTATATATAAGACAGATATATAAGATATGATATGATATATGATATATAGTATATGTATAATATGTGCATAATAAATATTTGACTATACAAGATATACATACTATAAATAATATACCTATTACCTTACAAATAAAGTAAAAATATCAACACTAGATTGCGTGTCCATAAGACTTTAAAGCACCAAGGAGCAAGTGTTTCGGTTTAACGAGCGACCGTGTTAACTTTCTCCAGCGTCTGTGGTTGTCATAGTTACGACAGCTGTTGAAAACAGGAGGATACATAGCTGTCCTCGTTAATGCCATGTTTTTAATTCACTTTAAAACGTCAAAAATTAACACAAATTTCGTCTTTCTTGTCTTCTTTGACAGCTACGTATTAGTTTTCAAAAGAAGGCGTAACTACGATAACCACAGATAACATCTGGCTAACGGTCGCCAGTTAACACGGTCGCTCGTTTAACCGAAACACAGGTCCAGTTGAGAACGCACGTGAGAATAAACGAACCAAATACGCAACAGTTACCGAACGTTATATTCGACTTTAGCCAAACCAAACGTCGGTTTTCAGACAGTAACTTAGTTGCTTACCTGTTTGACGTGTAAATAACGTTAAAATCCACAAATGTTAGGCAGTTGTCACGGCGAAAACTTGAAACGTGCCTGCCCCTAACTTGCCTGTAAAAGTCTGGCATCTGCACGGTCACGCGCTGCCGGGTCCTTGCGCTAATACTGTCTGTGACGTCATTTGCGTAGTGCGTACTACGTTAACGTTAGCGCTTTACTTTGAGCAGACGCTGTGGTCCGTTTATATCTCTTCGTATTTAAGGTATGTATATATATTTTTAAACATACAGCATTGACAGTACACGCAGCGATATATTTGTTTTATTTTTAAAGTTTAAATTTGAGCCGTCAGCTGGTTTAGCAGGCGAGTTTGTGAGTTTCTTGTCAGCCGTCGAGCTGCAGGCTAGCTATCAAAACACTTGGCTTACAGCAGGTTGATGTTGTTACTGTTTCGGGGTCGGAGATGTCACAACATACCAAATTCCCGTTGATAGGGAGGTTAATATTGTTTGTCATTTGCACTTAAATAAAAAAAAGAAAATGCATATTAATGTTTGAAATACCACAAAACCAATTTGTGCGTGTCTTAATAGCACTGACCCTCGATTACTACCATGATAACAACATAAAACTTCCGGATTATTCCTACAAAATAAAAGCACAGAATTTGCATAATTGTTTTTATATAGGTGGTCAGTCCATGGGGTGAGTTCTGAACACATTTTTTGACACTCTGTTGTTCAAAAGCATAATTTGCAGTTGAAATACATATGTGCCTGTGGGACAAACACCACCGCACAAATCACCTCTGTCCAGCCTTAAACAAGCTTTGTGACATCATGTTAATGTCTAAGGGAATCGTCAACAAACTTGACTGATGCCTAATGTCAGACAGTTAACACTAGGTTGAAATTTCTTGCACCTAAGTGCCAGGAGATGCAAAACAGCTGAGTAAAAACAATACAGATTGAGATTGTTGCCAGTGTATCTGTGTTATGGGTGTGCAAAATCTGCTACAAGAATTGTATTGTTATTCACAGCAAAACTACCAACTGATAATTTGGCTAAAGAGCCTCTCAAGTTGTCTGGCCATGATAAAATGAATATACTATTAATGAACACGCATCCAAAATATATGTTGACACTTCAGGTATTATTTAGAAATTAAGTTAAAGTTGAAAACAATCAAAAAGTTTTGATTAAAGCAACATAATTTTTGTTTGACAGTGAACCGCTGCAGCTAAGAATTATTTTCATTATGGAGACGTTATTTTGTGATTAATCAATGAAATTCTTTCGACTATAAAGTTGACAGTGATGTGTGAAGGTTGCTTGTTTTGTCTGACAATCTAAAAAAAGATCTGTGTTACGATAATTACTGTGTAAAAACAGAGAAAAGCAGCAGTTCTTTAAATCTGAGAAGCTGGAACCAGCAGGTGTTTGTTTCTAACTTCTAGAGATGCTCTGCAATGTCCGAGAATTCCCTTTGAAATGTAATCCTGTTTTACGACAGCAGTCCCGTCATAAATTCCACCTTAAAAAAGGCTTTCATACCTCTGAGGGGTTTGACACAACAACGTGTGTTTTGCAGCTGCGTCAGGATGACTGAGAACGACGTGGACAACGAGCTGTTGGACTATGAGGAGGATGAGGTGGAGGCCGCGGGGGTCGGAGATGTTGGAGGTGCAGGCGGCATGTCGATAAGGAAGGAGGGGGTGAAGGGTTCATACGTGTCCATTCACTCCTCTGGATTCAGAGACTTCCTGCTGAAACCTGAACTGCTCAGAGCCATAGTGGACTGTGGGTTTGAGCATCCGTCTGAGGGTGAGTGGCTAGTGAAAAGTTCCAATAAAGTCAAAGACGTAGACCAATATAAGTTTGTCCTTGTTTGATTCTATAACTCATTTTCATGTGTGTCTTTCTTACAGTTCAGCATGAATGCATCCCTCAGGCGATCCTCGGTATGGATGTGCTCTGTCAGGCCAAGTCTGGGATGGGGAAGACTGCAGTGTTTGTTCTGGCAACACTGCAGCAGCTGGAGCCCGTCACTGGACAGGTGATCCTTAATCCACGGTTCATCTTACCTAGATAATAGTCCTGTCGTCGAGGGTGGAATTTCTACCAGAGATGGCGGGGGAATCCCCGTCAAAAGATCTATTTTTGTCTCACCCACTTTTCCAGTTAGATTTACAAACTCCGTGAACAGCTTCCCCTGACTGTTCAGCTGCCAACATTCAGATTAGAGAAGAGAGGATTGTTGATTGTTATCGTGCGCTCACAGCAATAAGATGCAGGAGCAGCAGGGAGTGCTTTACAAACCTGAAGTTAGATTACACAGTACCAACCTCTGATCTCTATCAAAGAATAAACATTGTTATAAGTCAAAATGTACTCCTGTCCTTGAAGACAACAGATTATCAGCATCTCGAGCTGTTCTGGAACTTGTGGGTTGTGAGATTGTCTTCTAAAAAATGAAGGATTAGGAGATAACACAACATTTTTTATTTTAATTATGTTACAGACTGTCCTGATGAATAGAGGAAATGCAGGCAGGAAAAACTTTTTTATCAGAGGGGCTGGTGAAGTCTGAATATTTAGATTTTGTCTGATCTTACCAGAAAACCTGGTTTGAAGCAGTGCAAAGAAATACATTGTAACAGACAGTTCCTCCATGAGTACACTATTGAGGAGACAGTAGAGTAAGCTAACTGACCTGTTCTGATCATAAAAGTTTGACTTATCCCATATTGAAACAAACCTGACATTGTGTTTCTCCAGGTTTCTGTCCTGGTCATGTGTCACACCAGAGAGCTGGCCTTTCAAATCAGCAAGGAGTATGAGAGATTCTCAAAATACATGCCCACTGTCAAGGTAAAACACTGATTTAACCTGATTCTTCCCTTTAACCAAAATCGTGACTCTCACAGCGCTCATACTGTGTGTTTGTCTGCCTGCAGGTGGCAGTGTTCTTTGGAGGGCTGTCTATAAAGAAAGACGAGGAGGTGCTGAAGAAGGACTGTCCTCACATTGTGGTTGGAACACCGGGAAGGATCCTGGCGCTGACCCGCAACAAGACACTCAACCTGCGTCACATCAAACATTTCATCCTCGACGAGTGCGACAAGATGCTCGAGCAGCTCGGTCAGTAAATATTTCCTCCCGCATCCCTTCATATATTTACAGGATAAAGTATGTATCACTACGTGAATACTGATCTGACTCACTGTCCTGTTCTTCAGACATGCGCAGAGACGTCCAGGAGATATTCCGTATGACTCCTCACGAGAAGCAGGTCATGATGTTCAGCGCCACCCTGAGCAAAGAGATCCGACCGGTCTGCAGAAAGTTCATGCAAGATGTAAATACGCTCCCTCCACACCTCCACCACTACTCCTCCCCCTGCTGTGCCACACCCGCTGGAACAGCTGGTAACAGAGTCCATGTTGCCCTGCGACCTCCGTGAATCCAAGTCACAAGCAAGAAAGAAGTTTTACTCCAAGCAGCCCCTTCAGTGCGCGGGGGAATATGGGGAAACGTCTGCACCCACTCTGCTGTCGTGTCATAGCCCTTTACTGCTGTGACTGGCCGACGCTGTGCCTCTGATGCAGCCTGTAAACACGCTGTATTACTCTAGTTCAGCCTGACTTAAAGCTACAATATGCAACTTTTTGTCTCTAAGAAAGGAGTGTATCGTCAGGTTCCTCGATGGGAGTTAGCCACACAGCCACATGCCCATAGCAGATAGTTTACAAACCTTAAAACAGTTGAAAAGAAAGTGTCGGGCCAGAAGGGAATCAGTCACAGCCACACAGTCTGGTAGCACGTTGGAGTAGTGTTTTAACGTTAAGCCATGTTGCATACTGTAGCTTTGAGACCAAATTACATAAATTGTCTGAATTGGCATCACTACACCTGCCTGGCTTTAAGCTAAGGAACTTTAAAGGGCTGTAGATTTACCCACCTGACAAGATTCACATATAAGCCCAGTGGCAGCATGTATCAAACTTCTTACACTTAAGAAAGCTCTAAAAAGACGAATTAGGAGTGATAAAACTTCATCACTACAAGCTGTAAAAGACACATTTATAGTGACTCCCTGCTACCTATAGTAAGTAATCTTTGAGAGCAGCTTTCAAGTCACATGTGTGCTCAGACTCAAGGATTTAACTTACGTCACAGAGTCACAGAAATCTTTACATTTCTTTTATTTTCTCAGTGATTTTTGAGTTTTATTTTTCGAATCATCAGAAATGTCGTGTAGCAGAGAGGAGTCAGAGAAAACAACAGAAAAACCTTTTATTTACACTTCCTCGTAGCATCGAATCAAACGTATGTTTGTAGTTAACAGCTTACAAAAACATTTAACCTGAAACCACACTATTTAAATTCAGATTTTTCTAAACGGGCCCAACATACCTGCAAAAAACAGCTGTCGCCCACGTCTCTCGTTACACCCACTCTCAGTCACATATATATTAGATAGGAATTAGTTTGCAGTAGTTTGTAAGGAATTGGGCCTCAAGATTAGCTAACAAAACAGGCATCAGATACTTTCTGATAGTCACAGTCAGCTGATGACGTGGATTCAGTGACCACTGTGTCTCATCAACACTTCCTACTTCTACTTCCACTGATCTTTTTAGCACTGCTTGTTTGGGTGGAGAGAAACCAGCCGATCCCAGCTGGTAGACTGGCTGCAGGGCAGACGTTTTGACATTGGATAGCAGGAAACTCACAGGTGTATTAATGATAGCTGCATTCCACTTAGAGGAGGTCCTGCTATTGTGTGTGCTGGTTCACTATCACTGTTACTAAAACACTTAATGGAACTGAGCCATCGTTACTGTTTTTCCTCCTTTGACAAGTCAAAATGTCTGCTGTGCAACCAGCCAACAGAGCGGAGTGCATAGATGATACTATGAGAGGCATCATAGAGGCTTCGCTTGCTGGTAGATTGTAGAGCTGGAAGCGAGATATTTAGAGTGGAAGCATATCCAGTGTATCACCTTACTGTTGTCAGGTTGTAAGTAAGGAACCAACACCGACTTAAAGCTGCACAAGAGCAAAACCACAAAAAGACTTGAGCTCAGTCGAGCGGAGTCCTATGATGCAGCGGGTTCAGGGCTGGGCAGGAGGGATGTGAAGCAGGTTTGGGAGGGAGGGCTGAAGGATGTGCTAAACTTTAATTAGGCCAAGGAGTTAGAGTCATTACATCAGGAACAACAGGAGTGAAGTACGGCTAAAACTATTTAGTGGTCTGCAGCTTTTTTGCAGGTTTCTGCTTGTTAAACTAATTAAGATAAATGACTCTTATTAGCTTTTAAAGAATTTAATGCTCAATCAGTGACGAGCATTAGCCGCTTCATCAGCGTTCAGTCTTTGCAGGATCTAAGCCCTCATGCACCGACGCAGAGGAGAGACAGAAGAGAAATTACAATTACCAAAACTATATTTTCTGATTTCTTCAAATACAGATGAAAGAACCAGCCTTTTTGAAATATTCAGGCTATGAATGATTTGGAACATTCGGTGCAGCCGCATCATTTTTCACATCTGCACACGCATTTGTGAGAAAAATGCTCGCACTGTTCTGCTTTTATGGCCTGCGACTTTAACTGCTTTGGTTCAGTTTCAACACTTGCAGCTGTTTACAGCTAACTCTCTGTACACGACCTGCCCAGCACCAAACAACAGACAGACACAGTTACAGACTAGCTGATCAACTTTTAGCAGCTAAAGAGAAACATTTTTAAAGATTTTTTTTTTTGGCCTTTTCAAGCTTTATTCCCGACAGAGACAGCTGAAGAGTGACAGGAAAAGAGACATTTTTTTAGAGAGATTTTTAACCAAACAAGGGCAAAAAAGGGAGTGTGAATGGACAGACGAGGAACGCTAATGTTGCTCTGTGTGTGCTGTGTGTCAGATTTGAGTTGTGTTGAGTGTTTGGACCCCTTGCTGGTCTAGTTAGGAACAGACACACACACACACACACACACACACACAAAGGTTCCTCTAAAACACTTTCAGGGTTAGGAAAATATAGATTTCGAATAGGAGCTAACCAAAGAATGACTGGAGTGGACTAATGAGTGTGTGAATTTGGTGTGAAATCCAATTCAGAGCTCCTACGATTAATTGATTAGTTGATTATAATCAATTAAATAGTTACAGCTTCTCCATATTTTGGGCTTTAGTCATTGTACTTGACATTCTGGCTATTTCCTGCCGTTGCATAGACCAATGAATCGAGAACGTAGATTAATCAGTGATGAAAATAACGGTTCATTGGTGCTGTAATCTAATTAATTACAGCTGTGATCACTGTAACCTTATTTGCATATATCATTAGCATATTATTTGTCGTATTGATGTGACGCATTGTCTCACCTTCAGGAGGCAGATAGAGATTAGTGCATAGATTGAAAAACTTTGTGTGTGCGTGTGTGCGTGTGTGTGTGTGTGTGTGTGTGCGTGTGAGTGTTTTGGGTGTTAACTTCCCCGACACCTCCCCTCTCTTCCACCTGTCCTCCATTTCTTCCTCTGCACTTACTGTCTCATACCCATTATTGACACGTTTCCCTGCATCCCATCCTCGCCTCCCCACCCTCTAACCTGCTTTAATAAATTCCACTTCCACGTTCCCCCCTTTTTTTCCCCCCACACCCATGTCCTTCCTCCAACCTTCTCAACACCTCCTAACCCTTTACAACTCCTGCCTGCTCCAGCCGATGGAAATCTTTGTGGACGACGAGACCAAGCTGACTCTGCATGGGCTGCAGCAGTACTACGTCAAGCTGAAGGACAATGAGAAAAACAGAAAGCTCTTTGACCTCTTGGACGCACTAGAGTTCAATCAGGTACTACAGTACGTTCTATATGTTCAGCCTGGTGGGACAGAAAAAGTCTTTGTCATGTCTCTATTGTGTGCTCTCTTGAAGCACTGGATGTGTGTTCGTTACCAGCATGTTTATATGGGATAGACTTATGAACTCTTAAAGGGTCATGCTTCAAATGAACGAGGTTGTACGATGTGTCACGGGACCACGACTGAAAGTTAAAGTGTGTATAACTCTTGAGAAGATTTGGCCTTACGTAAATAATCAGTTCCTCTTGGACTACTGTAACTCCCTCTGTAGCTGGTCCAGAATGGAGGACTGAATGAATGGTTGATGGACTTTCTCGCGCTTTACACTACAAGTCAACATTCATCCATTCACGCACATATTCAGTATAGTGAAGCCATGCAAGGTGTCAACTGCCCATCAGTAAGAGTAATGCTCATTGACAAGCACCAGTGGTACAGCCTTCGTGAGCAATTCGGGGTTCAGTATCTTGTCCAAGGACGCTTTGACCTGTGGGATCAAACTGCTGATCCAATTAGTGGACCACCTCTAAGCCCCAGCTGCTCCTTCCTGCCTTCAAGCCACGTTAAAACCCTACACTCCTTCTGGACGATTGGCCTCCTGTTCACTCTGAGGACCCCGTGGTCCCTCATCTTGGTTAAATTGACTCCTCGCTGGAGTCAGAAGTCAGGACAGCAGAGTAACTGCTCATCTTTAATCGCAGGCTGAAAACTCAATCTTTCAGACTACACGTCCACCTCATGCTAGATTTTACTTTTTAAAAAACAAAACGAAACTAAGCAGTTGGACTGTAGCAACACGCTACAAGCTGTTTGAGAGAGATTACTCTTGTTCCAGTGGAGCTTGTAGACACTGGACCAAAGTTTTAAAGTTAAGTCATAGTCTCACCAGCCTGTTCATCACCTCCACACTTAAAAACTATGTATTATGTCTTTAGAATAGAAGCAGTCACAAAGGAAGTTTCAGTCGTGGTTAGACGATCCAACTTCACTTCATCTGAAGCATTTAAGGGCCTTAATTCTTAAGATGGATGCACAGATTGAGTATAGAGTTGTCGACAGTAGCTGAGTGTGTTGTTGTGTTGTTCAGGTGGTGATCTTTGTCAAGTCTGTCCAGCGGTGCGTTGCTCTGGCTCAGCTGCTGGTGGAGCAAAACTTCCCAGCGATCGCCATCCATCGAGGAATGCCTCAGGAGGAACGGTAACCGAGCTGTGAAAATCAAACTCCACACCAACACGCCCGTGTCTCTTTTCTTGTCTTGTTGAGTTGTGACGCAGCGTACTGAACTTCACTCATTGCTGTGTTTGTAGTTTGTCTCGCTACCAGCAGTTCAAAGACTTCCAGAGGAGAATCCTGGTGGCCACCAATCTGTTCGGGCGAGGGATGGACATCGAGAGAGTCAACATCGCCTTTAATTACGACATGCCCGAAGACTCCGACACTTACCTGCACAGGGTGAGGCTGTCACACACACAAACACAGTTGAACCCTACACTAACTCAATGTTTTACACATTCATACCTAGTTTTTAAATGCAGTGTGCACCGGACTGTCTGATCTGGATACAGACATGTCTGTGAGGCTGCACAAATTCAAACCTATGCCAATGTGAGCCTGAGTAATCATCTGCACACACAACTCCAAACATTGTCCCCAATTTATTGTCTGTGGCTCTCAGCCCCAAGCCTATTAGTTCCTGCTGAAGACTTGAATTTTAAAAGTCTATTTTCACCTGCAGATCAATATGAATGTTAATAATCTGGTACCACCTCAGAAAGCATCAGGCTCTCAAAGTACATTATAACGGATGTTAAAATACAATAGTGCAGAGCAACCCTATTCAGCTGTGGACAGTTCATACAGGAGGCAGGTTTATTCTTAGAGAAAGAAGATTATCTATTGTGGACTGTTGTTGAATCCTGAATGGAAGCGTTCAAGAACCAGAGCTAATTTACTCCTGATCAACACTTCTCTTCTTAATATTTCCCGTTTGGAGCCATGATCACAGAGTTTTTGAACTTCATTTTACCTCTTTACTATCTGCCCTGCACATTATAACTCACAACTAGCTCATGGATGTGCATTAATGTGACTACAGAGCAAAATATTATTTCAGTGATCTCATTTGAAATTTAGTATTTGATATTATGTTTTATATTAATTTTTAACATTTAAGAAACCCTCAGAGATTCCTCTTCATACCATCAGAGGGAGGTCGTGCCACGGTTACATAAAAGAGAAAGTAACGAGAGGTGGTCGTAAATATTTGAACCGACCCTGGGTTGTAAAAAATCACTCATAAGCACTCGATCTTACCATAAATATTTCAGATCTCGACATTATTTGGATCTCTGAAAGAGGATTAGAAAGGTTCATTAAATGTGTCGAGCTCAGTTTTATTCAGTAAGATGAATAATACAGTTTTTTGGACAGTAGTAGGATGCATTCATTGCACATGGGAGTTGCTAACTATAAGAAAAATATTCAGTGCTCAGCTGTAATGGGAGCAGGAAGTGTAACTAAGGTGTGTGTCGTTGCAGGTTGCCCGGGCGGGCAGGTTTGGCACGAAAGGTCTGGCTATCACGTTCGTGTCCGACGAAAGCGACGCCCGCACGCTCAACGACGTCCAGGACCGCTTCGAGGTGAACATCAGTGAGCTGCCCGACGAGATCGACATCTCCTCTTACAGTAAGTTCACGTCCACTCTGTGGATTCATTTCAAGTTTATTCAAAGTTCACCTTCACTAACACTTCGCCCCTTCTTGTTGTCCCTGCAGTTGAACCAGCGCGATAGACGAGCCGGACGCTCCCCTCGGGGGCTCGCAGTCACTTTGTATTTGAAGTTTTACTCTGATGGTAGATGCAGACTGTCTTTATATAAACCCTGGCATGTCAGACAGCAGATATAACCCTGTGACGTTTGCTCTTTGAAAGAATGAAAGCAATACAGCCGTAGTACAGCTCCCTCTGCAGGGAGAAAGCAGGACAGAATTTGTTTAATAATGTTTGTTTTATTTAAATTTCTAATGTCAGTATTTGTTAATGGATATTTAATTTTGATATTGAGTTGTTTTATGGAGGACTGCTGGTTTTCTAGATGTGATAAGTTGTTAACAGAGGTCGTTCTGAACACTGTTCACGGCTGTGTGAAGTAATAAATCTGTTTTTTGCCTGGTAAAGTCTCTCATTCATTCTTCATCCAACAAATCCCACAAAGAAACCAACAGTATGATCTTTTCTATTGTAATCTTTAAAAACACAAACATCTCAGTCATTTCCTGAACACCTAAGCTTTTATCAAATTCTACTTAAACAGGAAAGAGGAAATTGTGCATTGTTGGGGGACTATTTTCAGCAGTGGATTAATACACATTTGGGAATCTGGTGAGTATTTCTCAGCGCACACACGCAAAACCAGCTGCTTTATCCTGTAGACGTGCCGTAAAGGCCGTGTCTTCTGTACGACACTCTCTACTTGTTGGTTTCAGGCTTTAAAACGTTGCTTGTAACCAGTGTAGTTGCTGATTGCAACCCCTTAGCCTCATCCTCCCCTTCCCAGCGTGTTGATGGCTGTGGAAGAGGAGTCTGTAGACATAAAAGTCTCATTCTAAGGTAACAAAAACATTTTAAAATTCTTATTTTCAGGTGATAAGCACCAATAAAAACATAATTATGCATATTTTATTACATTTCTGCCACATTCTATGAATAGAGCCTCTTAAATCTGACACACTGGACCTTTAATATGTGCCCCTGTGGATGATTCCCCATCATCCACGGGGGTCAGAACAGTCAGCTACCTTTAACATGTTTGTGAAACAGGAAGTAGAGCAGGAGTCCAACAGGATGACAAGACAGGAAGCAGAGAGATAACTGCTGATCACAGTTTTTTTGACAACTCTTAGCTAAACTTTCACAGCCCAGTGTGAACTTTCTGCTGTCAGTGCACCCTGTGTGGTTAGTATCTCTGCCTCTGCTACAGAAGTAGTGTCTCCTCTCATGTCCACGTTTTGGTCTTTCCCTTCACTACTCACTGACTGGACACAGATAGTAAATTTGAACCAACAGCATGTACGGCTGTGTTTGGAGTTTTACCTCCAACTCTGTAGCTACATAAATATAAAGTGGACTTTGTGGCATTTGTCTCCTTATTGGCTAAACGTTGGATTTTTCTGAGGTCTCTTGCTCCATCCTCTTACTCATCTTGGATCAGGGACATTCTTCAGTTTGTCAAGATGGAGAAAGTTATGTGCGCAATACACGGTTCACTTGATTGATTTTTACTGTTCAGCCACCCTGATTGTCTCCTACATGGACGGAGTTTTTCATAGTGTGAATTTTTAATATGTAGGGAGTGTTATTTATCTACTTCTGTTCAATGTTCAAGTGAATTTCATGCTTGACTTTTAATCAGTAGTGGGTGACCAATTTGTGTTGCTTTTTTCCTGTTTTTGTGTGTTCTTTTTTCCTTTTTCTCAATTTGATGTCTTCTTTTTGTACTTGTTATATTTGACACGGTATTAATACTCAAATGTTACCTTTTGATACTGGTGTGTCACTGAATTCTGCAGCATATTTTAGTAGGCTACACAGGTTGTGTTCAAATCAATTAAAACCATACGTATGTCAGTTTTTATTTTACAGCTCTGGTGTCTTCCTTTGGCAGCAATTAGAAACAGATGGCCCCCGTCAGTCCAAGCTGGGGAATGAGCTAGACATGAGGCATTTATGACCATCTTACCTATGACTGAAAGCCGGCCATGTGCAGATCTTCTTCACTTTGATCAAAGCTTTCTCAGACATCTTCAAGGATGCCAGCGGTGCATTGATGTTTGTGCCAAAGCGAGCCTCATTAGCCACCTACAAACGAAACCATTAGCCTGGCAAGACGCCTTGATGACTGTTCAAAGTGGACAAACACTCGTGTCAATGAAAGAGTGACTCCTTCAGCATGTGGACAAATATCAAAATAGTTGATTTTATTTATACTGTATTAAAGTTATAAACACACATCAGGCAGTGGTTTTACACATCACCATACAGACATGGGAATCAATCAGTCTCATGGATTATCTCCCAAAGCTAATTACAGTACAGTGATAATCATTTCTCTCGCCACTCCCCCTCTCCCAAGTCTTCTTGTCGCAGAAACAAATAAAAACTATCAAACAATCGGTGGTTTTTCAACAAACCTAAGCGGACCAAACCATGGTTTGGATGTCATTGTAATTACAACGTGCCCTGTATCAGGGCTTCAGGGTGATTCATCAGTAAAATGTCAAGACTCAGTGATGCTTGAATCTCATTTGCAGCTTGGAAAACTTGTTAGAACTTCAAGTCCGAGACAGTTAAAATCATTTTTAAAATAGCCATACAGTTATCATTTCATCCTTCATATCATAACAATTAAATTTCATCCTACACATTTAGACATTTAGACACTAAGTTCACCCACATAAAGTAGAGTGTTGTGGCATAAATTCAGATTCTGTAACCCTCTGAAAGCAGAAGGGAGTCGCAGATTTAATGTTTTTTTCCTTCAGTCAGTTCTAAAGTGCTAAAGGTGTGTGAAAACCTTTGACGGTGGAATTTAGGGAGCCGGGTCCGAGCCGTCAATCACACCGACTTTACTCAGTGATTGGACGGTGTGGTATGGAGGTGTGAAAGTGTGTGGGGTTCTGCTGCTGCTCTCGAGCTCCCCTTTTTCTTCACACGACTGCTTGTGTCACTTCATATAAGTCGAGTGCAACGCCAAAGAAAGATTCTGAGGAGAGACGGTCTGAAAGTGTGCGCCATTATCCCCAATTCATTGTATCAAGACCAGGGTTGAGCGAGTACTTCATATCCGGTACGGATAATGTAGTTTTTATGAGTAAAATGTGTCTAATAAACAATAAATATTATTATTATTATATGTATTGCAACATTGTGGAACTTTTGTACCATAAAATATGACATGAAATATGATATATAGTCAATGTGGTGTCTCTTGTCATATCTATGTAACTTTGTGCTCCGGGTACGATCACCTGCGAGAAGTACGTAAAGCTTTACACCACCAACTATTTCACTGATTTTGGATCATATTTTATGGAGAAAATGTTTTGACCGGACTGTGAGCTCAGAGCACCGGGGGAGTGTTAGCGTTTGGACGACAGGCGTTTTGGACCACCGGGAAGAAGAGGAGGAGGTTTTTAGGCCTGACAGATAATTTAGTTGGTATTTAGTTGGTACACATGCAGGTAATGGTGTACTCGCTCATCCCTAGTTTAAACTATAAAGACAAGGCAGGTTTTCTGCACGTCTTCCAGTGTGGCCATTCAGAACAGGCATCAACACCGTCGCCTTTAAATGTGGTCTACGTCATCTGAAGCACACTGAGCTCATCTCTCTGCTTTGATTTAGTGTTGTGCACTGTCATCACACTGCTTTCAAGGCCGTGTTCATAAACCGATCTCAGGACAGCAGTGCTGATAATTAAAAAAAAAAAAACTCCACCCTTACTCCTCCCACACCGTTATACATCTACCACTTGTCCTGTACAAAACCTTTTGTTATGGAGCATCATTAAATTCTTGGTACTCTTCTTTTTTGGCAACTTCAGACTAATCTAAACTGATGACACATTTTTATGAGCCGTTCAAGTGACTGAACTGTCCGAGGGATTCGTAGTTTATTGGTCCTGGGTCAGGGTTACTGTAGTTTGGGAGTCGTCTCTGCTTCCACTGCATTTCCTTCATCTTTGTACCATTGCTGAAGAGGCCCTTCATCTTTAATTCTACCCATCAGGGCTATGACTTCATAAAAAGGACTTTGTTCAGCGCTGGATATGTCCTTTGTTTTGTTCACCACCTAAAACATTGAAGCTTTTCATTTCCCTTCGCACACAACTCTGCTTCTGATTAGTTTTACAGATTTAAACAGCGACATGAACTGATAAGTTGGGTCAATTGCAACAGCTTCTTTCAAAAATGTTTGTTAAACTTAAAAAAAAGATGGCCCAAGATCTTTACACATAACACACACGTATGTCACTCTGCTTTGCGTAATGCCTCCAGTGTATCATCAGCAACACTGAAACATGTTCTTCCTGTATTATTTTCTGCTACCAAACTCCATTTACAGCTGCTGCAAACATCTGAATGTGATGTTAAGTCTACATTTGGCCAGTTATTCACAAGAATAAAAAAAAAAAATACACCAAACAAAAATGGGCCCAGAAAGCAAGGCACGTTGCCAATAGCTGTTTTGAAACAGTGTTTTAAGGGTGGAATTTCCCTTTCCTAAAAGTTTTGACTCTGTGAAGTCTGTGTGGCCGTCGAACTTGCTGATCCTGAATGAGCACCCTATTTTAGAAGCTTCCCTAAACAAACAGGCCTTGATCTCCCAGCTCCGCTGATTTGCAGCCAGATCTGTGCCGCTTTAATTCCTTCATGAACCACTGCGTCTTGCAGATATTCTTTGGTCTGAGAGGGTGTTCCTCCCCTCTTCAACACCGTTCACATTGTACAGTCTGGATCAGTCGCTCAGCTCCAGCTGATGTCGTACTGCGTCCAGCCCTCTGGTGGAGCCAAGAACACCCTTCGACCTCGATACAAGAAGCTGACAACTCCTCGGTAACCGGTACGAGGAACTCCAGATTTCAAGTCATCCATCACCCCAAGATTTCGAGCAAAGACTTTAAAACTGTCCCGACTTGAGTACTGAACCCTGAAAGGTCCAGGGCCTTTTAAGCTGCCCCCTTGTTGGAGGTCCTCGATCTTCACCAGTTGGGCGCTGTAAACCTCTTTAATAAACTTTTCTTCATACTTCTCTTTAAGCAAATAAGACAAATCCTGTTTGGTAAAAGGCACAAATTCAGTGTTTAGCTTAATATAGCGAAGGTACTGGTCAAAGAATTGACCTAAACTGACGCCTTTCCGGCCAAAGGTGATAGTCCGGGAGATTTCCGGACGAATGCAGGAACGACCCTTGCGCTGCTCCGGTTGTCGCATCCAGTCGTCCCAGAAGGCAGAGGGCCATTTGGGTTCCAGTTCATCCCACATGTCCTTCAGCAGCATCCAGCCCAGACCGGGGAAGAAGTCTGTTCTGTAGAGGAGCTCGGCTTTGGATGGATCCACCAAGGCGTCTCTGCCGTTGTCGTTCCAGGCGGAGACGCACCACAGGGTGGGGTCGGAGCTCAAGATCGGGTACAAGGCTCGGAAATACTCGAAGAAGTCGGGTGCCACCTAGAGAAGGGAGATGAACAGGAGTGAGATGTTACTGCTTTGAAATAGATGAAAAGAATGACTGAAAGGGCTCATTTTAAAACCATATTATCCAACCTTTGAAGAATAATTTCCCCTCCTTACAACGTGAGTATTTGTTATAGTTTGTCCATCAGCTCTACTAGTAATAATAATAGCCAAGTTAATAGCTGAGATCTGGGAACACAGCAATGTGCACAACAACAGGATGCACAGAAGACGCCAAATGGAAACAGATTAGTCACTGAGCAGGCTGTTTGCAGTGCATTACATGTGTCCTACGCAGATTTTTAGTAGCTTTTAAACAGGAAACTCATGTTTTATCTGGATATTTGTTGATCCATCCATACCTCTTATTATTCATCAGAGAAATGTGCTTTAAAGTAAATATTTTCTCCATAGATCTCCTCTTCTGATTAAATGCCTGCTGTTGATTACCCATTAAAACATCAACAGTCAAAAAGTAACTTATACTTCAAATAGTTTTTGAGAAGAATATTTTGTACTTTTAAGTAGTTTTACTTGTAGTTATGTTTCAGTAACATAACAGTACTTCTTATTGAGTACTCTTTACACCACTGATGAAAAGTAACTGTTGATCACAGCTGTCAAATAAATGTAGTGGAGTAAAAGTGTGATCTTTGAGTGGAGTACACGTAGAAAGTAGAATCAAAATGGAAATATTCACATCGGGGTGTCATGGTATACCAATATTGACGATAACTGTGGTATGGAACAATGAAATATTGATATTATTTACACTCAGTGTAATGCTTCTTTTCTTGTATGCTTTCATCCGGTTATTGGTTACAGACTATGATCCACATCTTTGCCCATTTTTAGATTAGCCGGGAGGCAGAAGAGGCAGGACTACCAACATGGCAGATTTTAAGCTTCAAAACAGCTCTTCAGAAACCTGTGATTGACGTCATGCATATGCTGTCCATTCTTTATACTGTCAGTGTTTGCATCACTGCAACCTGTGTAACAGAGAACATCCTCTGTCCTCTACCTTTAGACCCTTTTTATGGTCCTAGTGGAACAGGGGTGTGTTTTACCCAAGGACATTTATTAAGATAAGATAAAATAGACTTTAATGATCCCGCACCGAAGAAATTCCCTTGTCACAGCAGCTCGTATACATCATGTCATCCCCTCATTTTCTGTCATCGCTCAACTCCCGACTATCAAAAAAATGAATTTTGTGCATTTGAATCTAATCTAAACATCTGTATGTTGGGTCCACTGGTGGATCTGTCAACCTAAAGATGGATTAGCCAAAGCAAACAGGGAGAGTTGGTCTCTGAATTGTCAGTAATAAAAAAGAGGAAGCCAGTGGAGAACAGTTACATAAGTAAACCCAGATTTTCCTTGCTCACTGGCAAAATAATTGCTGATTTACAGGGCACAGTTTCTCCCCTGTGCTGCTGTTCGAAGTCAAAGTTACTTATTTTCTGCCGCTGTGACACTTCTGATGTTTTTTTATTCATTTCTAGCAGCTGTAAGGAGGAGTTTTTATAATTTATTGACATATTTATTCTCTGTTCAGTGCCAGCACATATAGTGCAACCGGTTAGAAGCACGAATCTCAACATCCAGCTGTCGGTTCAGAATATCTGATATTCTCTGCTGTCTCTGCTGTGATCCAAAACACACACAGTCCTACATACTTAAATAAGATGTATATGCTGTAGAGAGGCTCTCAGTGGAAACCAGTCTGGGCTTCGTGACAGCACACTAAAACGGGTACTGCATAGTGTGCAAAGTTATCTGAATAAGCTGCTGCTGCACATTTTGGGGAAACTGTCTTTAGTGATGAATACTTGAGACAAACCAGTTGGACCACCCCCAGTCATTATTAACCCACATTTGATTGTAAGCCACATGTAATTACACTTTTACCATGGAAAGGCTTTCCAATGTCTTCAAACCCACCAGTGGGAGCAGTATTATGAGCTCATGCTGTGTCTACAGGTACGGTTTAAACCCTCAGACCTTTGCTTTATTGTTTCAAATCTACTGGGGATTCCAAAATTACCAAATGTGGCCGGATTCAGTGGAAATGTGCACAAATGAATGCGAGTGAAATCAGTAATATTTCCATTTGAAATGGTGCAGCCATAAAAACGTGGGTTGTTTGTCTCAGCATTTAGCATCATAGAGCTGCAATGAATGTTTCCAGTGTGTCTCATCTGTACACAAACACAAATATATGGCAATTTGTGGCTTTAGAGGGAGAAACATTCATTTATCCATTTTTCCATAACGGCTTATCCTTTGCTGGGTCACTGGGGGGGCTGGAGCCGATCGCAGCTGATACTGGGCAAGAGGCTGGGTACGATCATTCACGTTCACACCTAGAGTCACCGACTAACCCTTTAATCTAATGTTTATTCAGTCTATTGTTATCTCCTCTGTTTCTGGTGTGAGACAACCAACAAATATGACATTGGGATTGTTCCAAATATTGATTTACAAGATTATGTTTGTATTTTTCAAGGAGTATAGCAGGCAGAGGTCAGACACTATCTCCAGATGTTTCTTTTTCATAGAGCTTATAGTTAGGACTGGCACAGCTGAGTCCTAAACCATCCCTGAGTGGTGCTCCTAAAGACTGATGCATGTTACTAACGTAGCTTCTTCCCCCAGAATTTTCTCGTCTCGCAGATTCTCATGGATCGTGCCTACACCGAGATCAGTGACTGGCAGAGCCTGCTGCTGTGGTCCTGATGATGTCCACCACAACTACTATTTATATTATTATCATTATTACTACCTTTAGTCATCTTGCCGCCAATTGGTGGGCAGCAGATGCCTGTTAAAAGGAAGTTTTTCCTTGCCACCGTTGCCAAGTGCTTGCTCATGATGGGAATTGTTGAGTCTTTGTAAATAATATTAGAAAATATGGTCTAGACCTGGACATGACACAACACTCTACCTGTGGGCAAAGGTACAGAAAGAGCTACACAAAATGTAACATAATATAATAAACATCTAGGAATCAAAACTTGTAATTGATAAGCCGAATCAGAATGGATAAAATTCAAATGATACCCAACCCTAAGCATCTGGGAAACACTGATCTAAAATGTTTTGTTAATTGTCTTGTCTAGACTGAGGTCATGTCTGTGCATCAATACCAATCTGAAGAACCTTTTTAAGCTATAGAAGCTGTGGATATGCGTGTCGGTTTACAACAAGAAAGCCAACACTGTCAGCAGCTTTCTTGGCTTAAGGCTCATACATAAAAGGACTCAGGATGAGGCGAGTGGCTCTTTCCTTGCAGCCAGCAGTGTCCATTTTAGTCCTTTCCCCGTCTACTTCTGTACACACACCCTCGAGAAATCAACACTCGCTGTACACCAACACACATCTTTCAAAAATATGGCTTTAGCGAGCTGCTGCCAACTTTAAATATGGAAACTTAACGTCAGAGGAAGATGCTCTACCGCTGTCTCGTCTCTGTTGGGAATTGGTTTCATTTTTTTCCAGCTGCGAGCAGCTTCTCCATTTTTCATTGTACGGGGACAGTAGTGTCTGTCAACATTATAGTTGTGGATCAATTTAGTATGCATACTGACTTCTCCGATTACATTCAGGTCTGCAAACTAAAGCGGGATGAAAAAACTGACGTATCCCGATGGGAATATATAGTTGCAGCCTTAAGAATCTTTTCTGTCTCTCGGTATGCAGAGATTTCACATGCTTGTTATCGCTGCTTAGCCATCTCCCTCACCTCTTTCTCGACTTCTCTCTGCTACACTTGAGGACGTCTGGCAGTGAAACTCCACCACCGACATCCTGTAGCATCATTTACCGACGTAACAACCTCTGAACAGACCTCTTCTTTGTGTCTCTACTGTCAAACTATCCGATAAAGGCAGAAATCTGACAGCACTCACCTCTAGGTCATCCTCCACTATGACCACAGTAGAGTGCGAGAACGTCTTGAACACTTGGTTGAGCGCCCAGCGGTAATGCCGGGCGATTTTGTAGTAGCCTTGGAATTTTCTGTGCTCTGGTCGGACTCTGATGTCCCCGAGGTCTGGTTGCTTTATGTGCGTCACTTGATCTCCATATGAGCCAATCATACGAGCTGTCTCGCCGTGGCCGCAGTCCTGACTGACGATGATTGGATATAGTTCTGGGGAAGGGCGGTACTGTATCAGTTTGTCGAGGCTCCGTTTTACCGTCACTCTGTCGCAAGCGATAACGAGAATGGGGATGACGACTTCTGGGCTGGAGACCGAAGTCGCCACTTCATTGTTCTCGACGATCTCTTCGTTCTTTTCGACGGCCTGTTGCTGTTCTAACTTAGAGTCTGAAGCTACTGTAGGAACAGGTTTCTCTGTTTGTTTTAGTTCAGTTTGGTCCCTGTCATTCCCCTCCGCTTTGAGAGGAAGTGGAGGTTTCTGTGGCTGGTGGACGCCCTCTTCTTTGACATCTTTTGTGTCATCTGTTTCTCTTTTTCCGATGTCTTTCTGCCGAGCCCACACCGCCCTGTGACTTTCAATCTGCTTCAGTAGCTTCTTCTGTGTCTCGAGTTGAACTTCGACCTCCTCAGCCAGCCGGATCACCTCCCCGGCCAGGTTGACGCGACCACCTTTCCCTTTGCCCACGCCCCATTCCTCCTTTCCTCCGGGTTCGGCGCCACCACCTTCTCCAAGGCGGCCGATGGGAGGGCGACCCCAAAGATAAAGTAGAAGCAAAGCGTTCCAGGCGACAAACAGGAAAGCACCGCATAGTATAAGAGAACCTTTCTTGCGAACCATGGCCCAATGACACTAGATAAGGGATGGAGTAGTGGAAAAGGCTGCAGGCAGGGAACAAGTGATGGGACCAGAGTGAGAATCCTACAGACCAAAGTGGCAACAACGATGGGTAGGAATCCGATATCCGGTCACATGGTAATTGTTTCAAATTCAAGAGTCATCCTGTCTTTTGGTCAGGAGGAGGATTATGTGATTTAAAATGAATTTACATGATCCTACGGTGGAATACGTGCAGTCCATGAAATCCCATAGAGACGGCACGAGGAGCTGAGTCAGGACTCGCAGAAGTTCAGCAAAAGGAGGAGATTGCAAAAGTGCAGATGAAAGTGGAATAAGGGGAAAGGCGGGGTCACGTCGGGTCGAGGGGATGTGACTCCTTGTATATTATCCTTCATCCATTATCCTGAAAATGGAGCAAGAAAACAAACGATCAGCAGAATCAATGCAGCTCGTTTAAACAAAAGCCTCTTTCAGACATGCCCTGTACGTCTGTACACATGTGAATAAAAAGCAGTGTCTCTGTCAGGAGAAGCTACCACAAGATTATCACGCTCTTATGTATGACATATTTGTGCAGCATGTGCAAACTAGAAACTAAGGCTGGATTATTCTATAAATTAAACTACAGGCAAGACACATTTGTACCTAATTAAACTTGTTTTTACATGAATAAAATCAGATAAAGTAAGTTGTAGTTGATTGTTATAAACCAGCAGGGCGGAGAAAAGTCAACTTCTAGGTTAACTTTGACTCAATGGGAAAATACTTTTTTTACATAAGTTTTACATATATATATATCCTGAAATACAACCACACACCCACAAAGGGCTTATAGACATGCAAATGTGGCGTGATGGTGGAGTGGTGGAGCGTCCTGGGAGCAGTTAAGGCTACCAGCTACCAGTCAACGCTAAAACCAGCCACCCTCCGGGTCCCAAACCAAGTCCCTCCCTGGCTATTAATTCTGCATAACTTTAAGCCTTAATATAATTTGAACAGGTGAGTTCTATATAAATTCACCCTCAGTACAGTTGTCATGAACGGGGAAATTAGCTATAGAGACCAAAACTGTTTTTTGTACCAGGCTGTAAACATGTTTATTTCTGCTGTGAAGTTGGACATTTTAACATGGGGACTTATGGAGACTGACTCACTTCTGGAGCCAGCCTCAAGTGGACGTTTGAGGAACTGCAGTTTTTGGGACTTCCGCACAGCCATGGAGGTTGCTGCTTGGTATTAAACAGCAGTGTGGCCAGCTGTATCTAAGTGTATAATGCATGTCTAATCAGATGCAATCTTTATTTACTTAATGTTTGATCAGATCGTCTCTGATTTAAATTAAAATGTTGCTATTTTACTATTTCCTCTCTTTATTTGATAAAAATAGATGTGTCTTTTTCACAAAGTAAGCTGTACCTTTCCATCAGGTATTATAACATCCGCAGCCAATACTCAGTCCTGTATATATGACAGTGTAACAGCATGTTGCAACAGCATGTTTAATATTAGATGGACACTGCAGCTCTATCCGTTAATGGCGCTGTCAGGTTTGAGCAGAATCAACATGAAGTTTTTCCATTGCAGAGCCCAAATCCAAAATCCCCATTACGTTATCAGACAGACAGAGTCAGCAGTGTCACATTCCTCTTGAGGGATGAGGATAAACGTGATGGAGGCTCGCTACCCGGAGCAGACACCTTATCTGAGATGTTCAGAGGGACTGACAGGACATCCTGCTCACCTCCGTATGAATTTCAGTGTTTTACTTAGCAACTCGTGTAAACAAAGATGCCTTCCTGCTGTGCACCAAACCGCCTCATCCATCCTCGATGATCATGTGGTTTCTCGTAATAAAAAGGGGAATGCAGCTAGAGTAGAACATAATTCATTGTTCTCTGCTGAATCCAAAAATGGGAGATTACTGCTATCTGACGAGCACACGGATGGAAAAGGTGACTAGACACGGCAGGACCAGAAATCACCAGAAGTCACTGAAAATATTCTGATACTGATTATAGTCATTATTATTCTCAGGAAACGATGAGGTCAGTGTTGAAACTAGCACTAACAAACAAGAGGGATGTCTAAAAACTTTAACTCGGCTGTACACAGATGACCAAATTAGGTACTGACAGATGTGGTTTTAAAAGACTTAGTAACTTTTTAGACTTTGAAGTTAGAAGAATCGTTGGGGAACAAACACTCACAGATGAATTATATCATAACTATAATTAAAGTCTGTAAATGGTCAAGTCAAGCAGCTGGTTTAGATCACTATGAACTCAATATCTTTGGGTAATGGGTTGTTTATCCCTCTCTTTCCCTCGAGTGTTTTTCAAGCTGGAACCTCCGTGGCAGTTCCTCAAACATCCACTTACGGCTGGCTCCAGAAGTGAGTCAGTCTCCATAAGTCCCCATGTTAAAATGTCCAACTTCACAGCAGAAATAAACATGTTTACAGCCTGGCCCAGAACAGACAAACCAAACACTGATCTAGATTTTTGCTTTTAATGTGAATTAGGCAGCCACAGTTTTTCTTACAAGCTTGGAAGGAGAAGGTGAGGCGTGGGAGAGATCTGCAACTTCACCTCTAGATGCCACTCAATCCTACACACTTGACCTTTAAGGCTTAAAGTTATGCATAATTATCAGTATAACTTTGATTGGCAGGTAGGTCCCATTACATGGCAGCAACTAGAGCCACTGATTATGAGCTTCAATCACACATAAGTCGTCCATTCTTTATACTGTCAGTGGTGTTCATGTACCGAAACAGAAACTTTTCTTGCAACTTTACACTGCAATACAGACAATAAATGTTACATTTGGATGAAGTGGTAGATGGAGACATGAGAGCTGGACTGTAAACTCTTCAGAGAGCTGGATGAGCTGGACTTAAGGTGATCTGTGGCTCTACACTTAAAGCTGATTATAAAATACTCACTACTCTCTTTCTCAAAGCACATTGCACCAGTTTACAACATGCTCACCATGAAAAGATAATCTCAACTAACTGGTTGTTGCAGAGATACTATCCATATGCATTGAATGGCTATAGGGCGGGAAGAGTGAACTACCTGAAAGACTACATACCGAAAGAGGTAACCGTAACTGTAAATTAGCCCTCTATTTAGCGTCTGTCAATAGCTGATTTTCCTGCACGGTCGAAAGTCCATGAACAAACAGTCCTAATGTTGAAATGCTTGCACAGTGATCTCCAGTCAAATAAAGCTACGTGTCAACACTGTGTGTGTGATAGTAAAGGTCTTTGTTGTTGATGGGGGGGGATGAAGAAGGTCACACTGATTCCTCCACAGGAACTCCACGGCATTAGAAAAGCCTAAACCAATTAGTGCTGATAAATATAGGCCCGCTGTAATCTTGTAAGGATGGATGTTTGACTACAAGGAACAAAATGCGCTGATTAGTAATGGGTCTCTGGCTGCGCTTCGCTCGCTCGGAGAAAAAGGACAGATTTGACTCTGGAAAGCTATTAACATGTCAGACCTGTTTATCTCCATATTACTGTCACCTTACAAAGAAAATATTGGACATTCATCCCACCCCCCGACACATATCAGATGTCTGAGGATAGCTTTTAGAGCCCTAGGAAACAACAGGACTGTTTGCAGCTTTGTGCATGAATTCCTGTTTATAGAGCAGTTACAAATAAAGACGAAGAAACTGGTTTAGTATCTCAGTAGCCAACGTAATAAAGACATTGCAAAAATAAATTCACCTAAGCTCGGCAAGGCTGCGATTTTTTGCAAATTAAGCTACCAATTATTTTTTTAATTTTGTCTATAAAAAGTCACAATTTCTCAGAGCCCGACGTCTTTGTTGTTTTGTCCTATCAGCAGTCTAAAAGTCAAAGATATATACAGCTTAAAATTATACAAAAAGAAGCTGGAACAAGTGATCATTTTGTTTGATAAACGACTCGATTATTAAAGTTGTGGCTGATTAATTCTGTCAATTAAAACATCAATAAATTGAGCGACTGTTGCAGCTTTTGTTTGGACAAATACCCCAAATCTTTGAGCTTTTTCTTCCTTCGTTATGAAAGTTGTAATGTCAAGTTTTAAAACGGTAACACGGTTAGTTCTCCGTTTTTATTCTTTTAAAAAACATAAAAATAGAAGAAGAAGAAAGACCCAATGGAGAACTTGTGATTGTTAATTGAAATTAATGCAACATAATCAAATATCTACTGAACATTAGAGCTTGATGGACTCAAATAATCATCTTGACTCAGAAAGAGGTAACGTGAACACAGAAAACACATGAAAAACCCAACATGCAGACACACGGTATGGTTGGGTAACAATTTAAGTAGAAGAAGACTGAAAAGTCTGAGGGAGAGAAGAAGAGTCAGAGCAGAGGGTCTAAAAAAGAAAGTCTGTGCCCGACAACATGTGAGCTCCAGAGTTAAGTTATAAAACATGTAGATTGAACCTTACCTGAACTCGGAGCAGCCTACAGATCTGTCATGCCCTCTGCCTCTCTCTGTCTCTTTCAATACTGTTGCAAGTTAAGCTTTTGCAGACAAGATGAGATGATAGTGAACAGGAGGGAGGAAGGAAAGGGAGGAAGGAGTTTAGAGAGAAGGGAGGGAACTGTTGCTCCTCTCACAAAGTGTACCAGCTGAAACTCTATTCTTCTTCTTTTTTAACCCCCTCCTCCCTCCCTCCCTCCCTCCCTCCCTGCAGTCAGACAACGTGGAGCTGACTGGTAGGACCAACTGGGACATATCACCAACCAGCCAGCTAATGGTTGCACATGCATGCACACACCGGGGGAAACTGTGAGCAGTGACAGGCCTCTTTAAAGTTTGCAAACACTTAAAATCCTATTTTCTGGTGCACAACACTGCAAACAGCAGGGTCCCCCAGCGGTGCAACTGTGTGTGCAGAGATGAAATCCAGCTGTTACACTTCACATACACTTCCAAGCTTGCTATGTTAGCACACATAATGGATGTTTGATGCAGCAGCAGCACCTCTGGCACATGGAGGACTGTCTTAACAAGCCAAGCAAAGCGAGCTAATGCAGAGCTAAACAGCTGACATGCTGCTGTTAGCTCGCAGGCTAAACGCCGAGCACAAGAAGTGTTTTCATTCATGAACCGTCCTGACAGGAGACGCGGTTGTTGTAGCAGCAGCAGCTGGTGGTTAGCGGTCACACTCACCTCCTCGCATGCCCGTTCTGAAGGAGTCTGTGCCGGCTACAAAAGCAGCGAGGCTCCCACATCAAAAGCTGCAGCACTACTGACCCGGCTGGCTAGGCTAGGCTAGGCTAGGCTAGGCTAGCCTCGCTCGCTAGCTAACGGTCGCTCGCAGCCGTTGGTGTTTCCTCTCGGTGTCACATTCACAGCTCATCTCTGTGATCCAGTGTAGCATGCACCTCCACCTATGGTTTCCATTATTACACCACCCTCCTCTCCTCTCCTCTCCTCTCCTCTCCTCCACCACCTCCTCCTCCTACGGCTTGTGCTCTTTTATCCAAACACACCAGTAGCCGTTAATGTTGCCACCGGCTTTATGTCTCTCCACAATGACACTCTGCAGCGGGGAGGACTCTCCTCTCCTCTGCACGGGCTCACAGCAGCTCCAGCTGGGTGTAACGGTACACCGGGAGACCGCAGCTAATGTATGACGACGGCATTTTTCATTTAACTACAATAAACTACACTTCCGGATCAGTGACACCATCCAAAGCCTTATCCATAATAATGTAATATTATAATTATATATACTATACTATACTATACTATACTATACACACATATATTTATATATGTATATATATGTGTGTGTGCACATCAGCTTGCACTACAGCTCCTTTGTTCTTAGAAGATACTGTATATACTGTATATTTAGATTTATAATTTAATACTTGTTTTTTTTTTATCTTCCTATATTTTTTATATTCTTCTTTTTACTTATTGTTTATTCTGCGCCAACTACACCAAGTCAAATTCCTTGTAAGTGCAAACCTACTTGGCAATAAATTTGATTCTGATTACTATTAGATTAGATTACATTACATTATATTGTCATTGCACTACTTCTATCTATCTATCTATCTATCTATCTATCTATCTATCTATCTATAATAACAATAAATAACAATAAATATGAGCTATACAGCATTTGCAGCAGGCAGTCGCAGGTGTAAGTTATACAGTGCAGGGGTAAATACAAGTAATGCAATTGGTAGATTTATATACAGAATAAACAGCTAGATATGAATACACTATAGGTCAGATATGTACAGTATAAATACGTTAACTAAAAGTTTCTGAAGAAATTGCAGTGTGAATGCTTTAACACTAAACTGCATTACTGGCTTTAAAAGCTTAAATACTAACAATAATGTGTGAAATATGTGGAATATTGTAACTACTAATATTTTGCAATCTGATGGTTAACTGCACAGCTGGCTTTAATTTGTAAGGCGCTGCCCAGACTGTGAGCTCAGAGCGCCGCGGGTGTGTTAATGTTGAATATTTTGATTTTGAATGAAGTTGGAAGTAATTAGATGACAAAAAAAAAAAGCACAGAATAATAATAAAGATTTTCTTTGTTGCTTCCAGCATTCACACCAATACAGTCATATAAATCACCATATAATCTCTGTAACACTCGCATCCAAAGTCAGTTCTCTGTCGGTTTAAAGGGTCTCTCCAGTGATTAAGTATTGCACTTCATTGAATTGAGGGACTTGTTAGAGACAGATAAAAAAGATGGATGGCACACAGATGGATAAAAATACACTTTGCATAATGTATCCCAGCTTTCATTAGGGGGTCTCTGTGAGTCAGCTGTATTCTAATCATACTGTTGTTTATAAGTACTATAGTACAGGGTATATGGAGTATACCTACTCATTTGGTATGTCCACTTCTAAATCCCCTCTTAGAATGGCAAAGACATGACACAGTTGTCCAATTTTCACAAGTGGATGAAGTTTTTAGGAATACTTCTCTCAAAATGGCAAATAAATTAGTTGTCTCACCCTTCTTTGGCTCAGTATTCATGCCAAAATCTGCACCTCTTCTGTGGCTGATGTTGATTTCATAATTATACTGACTTCCTGACAGAAGTTTTCCATATAACTAGGCTGATATGTTGGACCCTGATTCCTCCAGGGATCAAAATTCTGACATACCCAACGAGAAAACACCTTTATCAGCTTAAAGAAAAGACACATTTGTTTTAAAAACAATGATCAACATGAAGGATTCATAATAGAAAAGCCATTTTGTGATCGCAACAAGTAAAACATCATGACAGGACACACATTTTCTGATCAGGAGCGACCAATGAAGTGCAGAAAACTTCCATCATGCTGTCTGGATACCTGCAGCCGGTTAAAAATCCATTTACTGCAGTACTCCTCAGTGCAGTCCTGCAGTATCACACCTTCACAGTGAGATACCGCATTATATAAACAACATATTCATGATATTATGCAACCTATATCTCCTTCATTCAAGTAGTGTTCAGATCTCCAGCTCAGATAACATAAATAATTCTTCAAGTTTGTCAGTTTTGGGTCTCTTGAAGGACTCTCAGCTGGTCCTCAACGGTCTTCAGTTCCTGCTGCAGGGCTGACATCTGAACACAGAGGAAGAGGAGGAACACAGTGAAGGGTTAAATAATGAATCACTTCAACATTTTCACACGTGGTTGTCTAATTTTTGTCTAAGTTTTTAGAGGAAAATGACAACACCACCTTAGATATGATGATAAACAATTCCCCGCAGTTCCCATGCATCGTACTGCCCGGTGCTCACCTTACTGTCCATCTGCTCTCTGACATGAGCGGGAACTTTGGTCAGATAGTCTGGAGATCGGACTCTGCAGAGGATTTTCTTCAGCTTTGGGACAAGCTTGTCTCTGCGCTGAGAGAGCTGCAGGATCTGTTTGTCGACGTTCATCCCACTCTGACAGAGAAAATGATAAAATACTGTATGTTAGACAAGATCAACATCCTCATCACCACAATGAAAACTGTGGAATACACTAGTATACTGATGTGCACAGATCTAATAATTGTGGTTTTCATCTTAATGTTTTGATTTTTTACTGTTACACATCAAGTACCTCTTCAATTTGGTCAAATAATTTGTTTTTATTAGTTTTAATTTGTTGCCTTTTGATGAAATTGACTGTTTTGAATGAGAAATATGGCACTCTCATGATTCAGGTCATGTTTTGGGCTATTTGTGCTTTACCTGGGCAAATCACAGACACACCTGCACTTCATGCAGGACACTGCTTGACCGTATGTTTGAAATACAAACTGTTTTCAGTTACTGTAACTTGAAATGTTTCTGTTTAACTGAGCTACAGTAACAGTACAAGGCTATAAGTTTGCCCTTATTTATGGGACAGGAAAACTGCTACAAGGACAAACACGTGACGGCTG
Source organism: Argyrosomus regius (assembly GCA_946959425.1). Classification (NCBI taxonomy): domain Eukaryota; kingdom Metazoa; phylum Chordata; class Actinopteri; family Sciaenidae; genus Argyrosomus; species Argyrosomus regius. Next base: position 5,794,761 of record OX336899.1, on the reverse strand, counting down.
CTGTGCCTTGACTGTTACTTCTGCACGATGTGGTCAGTGGAGTTTTATTGCAGAGAGAAGGAGGAGAGTGGTCAAAGAAGAAAAAGGAAAGAGGGAAAGACAACAAGCACTCGAGTTCAAAATGTCTATTGGTGAAAATTTTCAGAATTTCTCAGAGTTGACATCCTCAAATAACTTATTTAGTGAGTCAGTTATTATTTTTATCAGTCAGTCCAAACCCCCAAATGTTTTATTTATCACGATATGATACAAAGAAAAGCAGAAAATCTTCAAATTTAAGTAGCCAGAGAGTGATTTTGAGAGATTTTGAAAACTGACTATTAAAATATGAAAATATATTTTTAGCATGTTAACTGATTAGCTGTTCATTCTGTGGCTGCTTGCGTAGAAGAACGTGGCTACACACCTGAACATGAAGGTGTAACTGACAGGTGTGATCCACCACACCGACGAGGCTTCCTTCAGGTGGAGGAGTGGAGTGTGCAGAGAGGAGGTCGTCAGCTCCGTGAAGACAGTAGAGGTGGAGGTTGGAGATCCGGCTTAAAGTCCAAACAGCTGACCCAAACTGAAGGAGGACTTGAGCCTGGCTGGGTGAACACACTGCCCACACTGAAACACACAAGACACAACTTTGACTGCGTGCGTTTATGCATCCGTCAATACGTCGGATGAATTTTATTTACTGCATCCAAACATGACTGGATTTATATCCTGCAGTCTTTGAGCAGCTACTTACTGGCAGGTTTTTCTTTGGTCATGCCGCACTGGGCTCGTAGTGAGCGGGCGACTCGGATCACTTCCTGGACCAGCAAGAAATCTGTCTCTGTTTCAGGGAAATTCCAATGTGCCTGCAGGATGGAGAGATTACAAGAGAACATACATGAGTTAAAATAAACACACACACTGTACATAGTGATGGACACACCTCATTCTGTGGTTTTTGCTATTTTCTACACTATATATTAACACTGAAGCTGTAGCTGAAAACCTGAACAAATCAAAAACATCAACACTAGTGACGAAAAGTGTTATTTATAGGCAAAACATTGCTGCAGAATATCTGTTCATCACGAGGTTTGATGGTTGTCATCCTACCAGTTGAGAGGAGGAGGGATACGGCTGTAAACACAGGCTGTTGGTCTGGGCAGCAGGTCCGGGTCTGAACGGTTGGAGTCTCTGCCACAGCTCCTCAGTGATGAAGGGCATGAAGGGGGAGAGCAGGGCCAGAGACATCGACACACAGTGATAGAGGACACTGCTGGCCACCTGCCTCGATCTGCCACTGTCATCCTGCTGGAGCAGCACAGGCTTCACGTACTCCTACAGGACACAGAGAGAGAGAGAAGGAGATGACAAACACACCTCCACAATGAGGACACTACTGTCAGCTCAAACACTGTGATTTTATTTAGATTGATCTGATCAATTTTAAGGCTGAGCGGTAAGTAGATTACTGCTAATACAAAAGTAATGACTTCTTTCTAATCTGTCCTTTTGTTAATGACATCAAACTGTGTGCTGTATGTGAAGGTAATGCTCCTCACCATGTAGACGTCACACAGGCTGTGGACCCAGAAGGAGTACAGGGCAGATGTGACAGTATGCAGCTCGTAGGCTTCAAAAGCTTCCTCACACTGCACTACTGTGCTGTAGAGTCTGGAGCAGATCCACTGGTCCATGCTGCTCAGAGGAGCTGTCTGAAAATTGGAAAAGGGAAAACATTTATATCGTATATTCAGATATTTGTAACACCTTCAGGTTAAAGCTACTACAGGGCTTCAGCTGGACTTCCTGCACTGTAGATATGTCCACCAACTGCACCGCACACTGTATTTCGCTGCAGATCAGCTGTTCGGATCAGCTGCACAGCCAAAAACACACAAGCACGCTTCATGACATCTTTACACACGTCAAGTTTGATTTCAGTCTGATCTCGCAACTGTCTGACCCAAACAACCTGAATCTGAAACATAATACAGTGTGCGATGTGGCTGGTGCCCTACGGTCAGTGCCAATATTCTTAATATAGCGTACACTGAAACAGATATTGATTTCGTTGAAGTGAGTCTTTTTCTATTATGTGGCTAAAATGTGTTTTTTTCTGCTGACCCTGCCTACAGCAGTGCATCGCTCTGCTACTGTGCCGGGATCCACGTCTGCTTCTCCGAACTGAGAGTGTGCTGACCATCAACACTGTAGGTAACACACTGACTATGTATAAGTACAGCCTTACATAGCACAAATACCCAAACTATCCCTTTAAGAGGCTCCTGCCTATATCTGTGATCTGTTAACACCCTGTGAGCATGATAACTTCTTGAGATCCTCTGTCAGGGTCATAGTAAAGGTCCAAAATCTCGACTTTGGACCACAGGTTTTTGGATTCAGTCTTTGCTGTCCAGGCCCCTCAACTGTGGGACACCCTGCCTGGGGACTGACGGCAGGAAACTCTGTATCCTCCTTTAAATCTCCATGAGTCTAAAGATATGGCTTTTTCCTAACTGTTGGTATTTGTTGTAACTATTTAGTTATTTGCTTTTATTATGTTTTTTTTTTATTGTAAAGCAATGTGAGCAAACTGTTAAGTTATTATTATTAAAGGCCAGGCTAACCATCTCCTGACTCCAGATCTGTACTTATGCATTGCTGCATAACAGATCGTGACAACTCAAGATGGTCGTCTGTGTGAGGGTTAAAAATACAGTGACAGCATATCCATTACATTTGAGATAATCTACCTGAAACAACAAACTGTGTTCGTATATGGACATATTGGAGCTCTAAAAATAACAAACAAGTTGTAATTCATACTTGGATGTTGACATTAACAGCATTTACACGTTGGAATCTGTAGTTTCTGTATATCATATGACAGGTTTCATTCATGTAAATCCTCCTCTCCACCATCTGTTGTAACCAGACGCTTAAAGCTGTTGATTTGTGTAAGATGAGCAGCTCTGACCTGGCCTGCTTCCTGTTTTGACCATAAAGTCGTGTGTTATGTCGTGTCAGCTTCAGTGAGGTTTGTCAATGATGGTTTTTGTTTGAAATTCTTAAGTTTTATTATTGTTCTAATATCTTATTAACGTAAAGACAAGCCTGGCCTTTTCCCAACAACAACACAACTACATCCATTGAAATCTATGCAGTCAGATGGGCGGGTTCTTTGCTGTACCTCTTCCAGTGTTCTCACTGGTGTCGTGTTGTCGCCGAGCACTCCCAGTGTGAATCTCAGTGTCTGCCACATTTTATTACAGAAGTTTCTGCAGCTCAGGACCTGAGAGACGGACAAACTGATGTCTTCACCTGTCGAAGGCAGCAAAAAAAGAGAGTCAGACTCAATATGGAGGTATACGAAGTCTCACAGTGGTACCTTAAACAACTCAGCCCTCCCTGTGTTGTTTTAACGTAATGCTTGGTTGAGCTTTGGTCTGAATCCGCTAATGCTCTTTGGCTCCGGAGAGTTTTACTCCTAACTATGAAAAATGGAGTGGAGTTCCCCTTTCTGTGCTCCTGTCACAACTCATCTCTCTCTCCATCTAGCTAAAGTTTCCTGCAGCACTATGTCTCCCACTGACACTCGTGCACACTCCTGACAAATGGCCTTCCTCGTCAGCTGAAGCGAGCGGCGAGAGTCACTCACCCTGCATCTTGTGAGAGCAAAGGGCGAATCTCAGAGCGTCAGTCCCACACTGAGGGATCCCCTTGGGGAAGTCTTTCCTCTGTCGGGGGGGGGGGAAAGCAGATGGAGCAGACAGATAAGAGAGGAAGTAATGAGTGTGCTCTGTCAGCCAGAAAGAAACAGATAGGAGAGAAGGGAGCTAACCTGTGCTTCCATGGCAACCAGTTGCTCCCTGGGGTCAAGGTTCCCCTCCTTCACTTTCTCTTGAAGTCTCTGAGACGAGAAAGAGAAACAAGCGGAGAAAGAGTTGGACAACAAAAAAGTCTTTTGTGGGAATTAGAACAGACGGCTGTGTCAGTGTGCTGTTAACTACTTTCTACTATCAGCTGTCACTTCACAGCAGAAAAGAACTCTTCAGCTCTGTGACTCACATTCAAGAGAAACTACAACGCCTTCACTCTTTATAAACTCCTACTTCCAAGAATGGAAGTCATACGCAGAAGTAATGTTTTAAGATTTTTAAATTAAATAATCTTATTAGGAGTTCTTTTTTGAAACATTTCATAGCTTTTATTTATTATTTATTCTTTTATTCTTAGCTAATATTACTTACTAGTCCACAGCAGTCAGCTCAGCTCTTTCAGCCTTTCACCAAGCTCTCACCAACGACTAAAAGTCCCAGACTTACTCTTGGCTTCTTGTTCAGTCACTTTCTCTTTTTCTCGTCTCAGCCTCTTCCGTTAAACGTCACCTTCAGTCTTTATGTCTTTGTCATTATATCTAAAGTGGCTGTTGAGCCCGGTTACATTGCCCAGCTCCTGTTCTGGCACTACACTGCTCCACTCCCTGGGCCTGAAAACCTCCTTTGGTGGTCCAAATCGCCTGTGGTACAAACACTAACTCTCCCCCGGTGCTCTGAGCTCCCTGTGGTTCGTGACTTAGTACCGTAAAGCGCTACGAACTTCTCGCGGTTGCACAAAGTTACATAGTGTAAGAACAGACGTGATTACATGCCAGTATAAAATGATTTAAAACGTGTTACATTATGGTAGAAAATTGATGCGATGTTGCTTTAATTATTATTAATTTTATGAGCAACTAAATACCTAATGGTGAAATTGAACCTCTTTCAAAATTAGGAAGGATACAGGACATTTACTGACTCTGACAGCTTGAAGCAATGCATATTTATAGGGATAATTTTAAGGTAAATTTCCACTTGACTTCTTACATTGGAGTGTGTGGAGATTATATTATTTCTGACACCTCTTTAAAAAGCGTCAGAGTCCTGCCCCTTCATTCAGTGTGATAGATATTAGAAAGTCATTAACAGTAATACGCCTCCTGGACCGAGCCCATGCTGCTACCTACCTCCAGAGAGACTCCGTGTATAAAATCTAATGGGTCGATGACATTTCCCAGAGATTTGCTCATTTTCCTGCCATGTTTGTCTCTCACCAGAGAGTGGAGTAGAACCTGAGAGGTACGACAGGAATACAAAAGAGAGAAAGTAAAGAATCAGCACCGTGATCCATCAGGAGTGTTTGTAAAACTACTGTTTTGTTTCAGGTTTCTCATTATTTATATACCTGTTTAAAAGGCAGCTGTCCCGTCAGCTCTGTACCGAGCATCACCATCCTTGCAACCCAGAAGAATATCAGGTCGCTGCCCGTCTCCAGGATGGAGTTGGGGTAGAAGCGCTGGAGGTCGGCGGTCTGTGGGGAAGTGTGGTTGTGGTTATAATACAAAGGGATGTATATACAGGGCTGTGATCTGGTGGAGGAAGTGCGGTACCTGCTTAGGCCAGCCGAGCATGGCGAAGGGAAACAACCCAGAGGAGAACCACGTATCCAGGACGTCAGGGTCTGACACAGGAAGTATGCAAAGGTAAGCAAACAAGAAATACATGTAATATTTACATAAGTGGCCATTAAACCAGATCAACATTACATAGCAAAACTATTAAAGTTTGTTTAGTATCTATTGACTCTAAAATGACAGATGACCTAACGTGAACTACTACTGTTATACTACAACTGTTAGTATAAACAACTGTTATGACAGCAGAAATAGAAGTCGCCTGACTGATTACTGACACTGGTATTCAAAACATACGCACTGAACAGGGCATTTGATACTTGTATGGAAATCTGTGGCTGACAATATTACAATGTTCAAGCTACAGCTGTGCACTGAGGAGGGCATATTCTTAATATTCATAATGCCATGGTGATGGTGGTGCATGCAAATACGGCAGCCACTAGCTCCCTCAAACAAAAAGGCTGCTCTACTCCCCCAGCCTACTCCAGACAAATGTCCAACCGCAGCGAAAGTACACGGACAAAATAAGACTTGAGCTAACTCAGCAACGGTCTAACAGTCTCTAGATTATTTTTTGGGCTTTTGAACCTTTTACTTGAGAGTTACAAAAGAGACTGAAGAGAGAGGGAGGAGGGGGATGACATGCAGCAAAGGGCCACAGGATTGAATCGAACTCCAGGCCACTGCAGCAAGGACTGAACCTTTGTACACAAGGCACACACTCCATACCAGGTGAGTCACCAGGACATCCTGTTATGCCCTCATCTTTACTGAGAGGCCTGAGGCCTGTTCCATAAAATGAGTTGTCCTAAATAAGCCAGCATTATTTCAGTTAGTGTGACTCATTTTCTGTCTGGCACAAATTCAAGCTCAGTTACTACGGCAACTCGTACTTAAACAGAGTTCCTATAACACTGATATTTGTCTCTGCCACAGGAGAGTCTTTTCACTGCAAAGTCTAATCTATACGACTTCATCCTGTCCATCCATCACCCCCAAACTGATGAAGCGCTTTGACAAACTGGTTCAACATCCCAGCCAGCCTGGACCTTCTCCCAGTTTGCATTCAGAACCAAAAGCACCACATCATTTGAAAAGAACACTACCTATGTGAAAACGTTTGTTGATTTCAGCTTCAGCGTTCAGACAGTTTGAATTGGCGGTCACACCTCCTTTACTCGAGTCAGCACCAGAGCCCTGCAGGGCTGTGTGCTCAGCCTGCTCCTGTTCACACTGCAGAGCCAGCACTGCATCCACAACAAGCCTCTCCTCTCTGGTAATCTATGACTTATGATGACAATATCATGGCAACACTGTTTCTAAATGCCCTCAAACATTTATATGCTAACATTTTTTGTACTGTAATGGCGGATACATATTGGTATTATACTGATATCGGCTTAAACGACCAATAAAATGATTCACCCCGAGTCAAAGTGATGTCTTCCGGCTTCACTCCATATTTGACAGCAGCTCTCTGTCGGGCCTCGTCATCGCTCCGTCCCCAAACCCAATGCTCCTACGACAAACAACACACACACTGAAACTTGCATGCACAGTCCAAAGAAGACTGACACTGGTTGGGAGTACATCAGCTAGTTTACCCGCTCATCCATTTCTATAACTTATGTTTAGGGTTACATTGGCTGAAGGGCCTGAACATGTCCACAGACCTCTTGTCTGTCAGTAGAATTAGGAAGCTCCACTTGGTAAGCAGGGACCTGATGACCCCACCAAAGCTGCCTGGAAATGCACCAATCGCTGTGAAGCAAACAGAGGTAACATTGTTGACAAGCCATACTTTGAAACAAGAGTTTATTCATCATCAGCGTGGTGTCATTTCAAGCACGTCACGCCAGTAACAACGACACACATAACCATTGTTCCTCCTCACACCACCGCTCAGATATATTCTTTTTTTTTTCCAAGTCGAAGGTCGAAGGTCGAAGGTCGGGACAGTTTACCTGATGTTGGACAACCAGTTCTTCCACGTCTTGGTGTAGAAGTGAGGGATGATTTCCAGCTGTCCGTCCTCCACAGCCTGACAGGGAACATTTAAATGTTTAATAAAATTCATTCTTCAACAACCACAAACCGAAATGTTGAGCTCTCACAGCCAACATCTTACCTGTGCAGCTTTTTTAGCCATTTCATCACAGCGGACGAACCACTGCTTCTTTAGAAGAGGTTCAATGATATCTCCTGAGCGACTGAGACAGGGAAGAGAGAAACCGCAAACATATAAAGAGAATTACCTCTTCACAAAGATGAAGGAAAGCAGCGAGAAGCTTGTGCTAGAAATAACATTAGGGCTGCATGTTTGTGACCTGTGTTTATGATCTTGTATTCTGTGTTTGGTGAGCTAAAGAGACTATTTTCCATCCCAGGGGAAAATAAAGAATAAAAACTAAAATATTTTATTCTAAACTAAACAAACGGACAATTGTGATTCTTAACTTTCACTACTTTGAAGCCACAAACAACCAGAAAAACTGGCTGGAATACTGGAACAGCTGTGGAAAAATATTCATAAATTATCACTAGGGTAACTTGCCATTATCAGTATGATGGGTCATCATTTTATCCAACAGTATCTTTAGTTTAGTAGTTTAAGTGAAACTATCATATCACATATATCGCCAACACGTGTTCTTTTGTAGCTACGCAGCAGTAAGTTGGATATTTTTGTCAAATTATATCAGTGTAATATCATAGAGAAGGCCAAAGACTCTCCAGGGAACAGATTTGTCTGTCACCTGTCTGATACAGGTGTTACTGCAGCAGACAAGTGGAATATTAATCACACACACACACACACACACACACACACACACACACACACACACACACTGCTGTGTTTTTAGTGTCTAGGTGCTACTTATAAGACAAAAGACTTGCAAACCTACAAACTGAATGAGCTGGGTTGTGTACAGCAGGGGTCTTCAACCAGGGGTCCACGACCCATAGGGGGTCCGCAGAGGTACTGCAAGGGGGTCTGCCAATTTTTGTCATAATAATTGACAATTTTCACCAAAATAATGGTGATGAATCAGCGGACATGTCCAAAGACGCAGAGCTCTTGGCATTTAATAACCAATAATAATTATGCATGAACTTTCAATCATGAATACATATAGGCTAATAACCCAGTATATAAATAGGTTAATAAGGTGTGTGTGTGTGTGTGTGTGTGTTCCTCTACCTGCAGATGGGTAAAGTCATTGCATGACTCTTCTTTCCTCTGAACAGCTTCTTCTCAACCAGAGCGTCCACAACAAGCTGTCTGGCATCAAAACGCTTCACTCCCTTCAAAGAGACAAAAGCTGGGATGAAAATCTTGAGACAGCTGACGTATCACGATGAATCAAATCTCTTCAACACTTCACATGCTGATACAATTTTTACAGATAATGACAGTGGTGTTCATGCACCTCCAGCCATTGTCCACAGGGGTGCGTCATGGTGCCATCTCCTCCAATCACAGTGAGGCGTGGCAGTGAGTGTCTCTGTGACAGCAGGAAGTCGGTGTGGTCGTGAGCAGGAGTCACCTTCACTGCACCTGCACGCCACAAACAGAACAGAGAACCGATGGACACGAGCAGCTCAGATATCAGGATTCGTTCAGCGTGTCAGAATGCACACAACATTAACGCTGCTGTTACCAGTTCCTAGCTCCATGTCCACCAGTGAATCGGTGACGATGGGCAGGAGTCTGTGGGTGAAGGGGTGTCTGCACTGCTTCCCGTGAACAGCCTGGAACAAGGCAGACAGACGTGAGCACAGTTAATGTCATGTTGGGTGATGTAACAATGTAGAAATGTACCAACTGCTTCCATTTATAATGTGCTAGGTGTCCCTTAAAGGTCCAATGTGAAGGATGTAGGTTTGCAGACTGATACCCCTCACCTCAAATTCCTAATTTCTAGCTCCCTGCAGATCGAGCATACCAGTAAGCCAGCAGCGTTGGTGGCGAAAGAAAATCTGTCTTCATGCCACTAATGTAATAATCACTTTAGGCCTACAACAATGATGAATGATTAAAACCAAAAAATCAGTATTCATTTGCATAAAATTCTTCGTCAAAGCCACAGGGAGCCTCTGGAGAGAGGACAACGAGCTGCAGGCGGCAGGTTTCCTTGTGAGCAAATCAGTGAGCACGGCTGATTTATGATGAATGTAGTTATGGTGCAACATTTACTCAAATACTGTATTTAAGTCCTTTTGTTGGGCTCTTGTACTATTTACATACTAATGGAAATATTGTACTTTATTGCTGTATTTATCTGACAGCTGTAGTAGCTTGTTACTTTTCTAAAATATTTACATTAATGAGCACGATGAGCTCTTCAAATCATTGTTAAAGATTCAACAAGTGGTTTCCAGCCTTGTTGACTTGTGACATTTAAAAAATGTGTCTAGGTGTGGCTCCTTGTTCCTTGTTTCCTTGTTGTGTTTCAGATGTCTACCAGTTGTTTGCATTTCTCCCATGAAGAAATTCTCTAATTTCAACCATTCAAGGCTAAAAAAGGGGTCAAATTAACTGTTCAATTATCTGATTTATCAATATTTATGTCCCCTAAGCTGTACATCTGTCTGAATTCAGAGATACTCAAAGACTTGCCTGATATCGAGGATCGTCAGGGTGAACGGCTATAGCCACGTCTCCCAGCATAGTCTCGGGACGGGTGGTGGACACCGCCACCTCTCCATCTAAAACACAGAGAAAAGAGAGATCATACTATAACACTATAACTAGAACAAACCCAAACACAACATGTATCATATTTAGAGTCAGTCACAGATACTCACCCTGGCCTTCTATCGGGTACGCAAAGGTGAGCATTGTTCCAAACTCCACTTTGTTTTCATAACCAGGAACAGACAACGCGGTCTGTCCAGAGAGCTCCTTTGAATCCACCTGAGAGGAAAGACACAACTTCAAATACATATACGAGTACACGAGTCTCACAAATGTGCATTTTTTGTCAATACAGCAAAAGAACTCAGAACAAAATAAATAATGATCTTTACAATAAGTGGACAAAATAAACAGGACTGCTAAGAGCTGTGTCAGTGTGTGAATATCATATGTGTTTTATCAGAGGTGCTAGGAAACAGTCCACCTCATCCTGCTGACTGAACCACCCATGTTTACCGAGGCATCACTGTCTGTGGCATTAGAGATGGACCACATTAACCAGTTGGCAAGACACAATACGGGTTGAAGGTTTCTGGTGATTTTCCCAAACATAAACCCGTCAGATGGAGGCCAAAGGTAGAAAATACTTCCTGCACCGGCTCAGCAATGAGAAAAGGTCTTTCTTTCAAAATAAAGGACATTGCTTAAGCGTAAAACTTCACTCTTGTCCTGAAATAGTAGTTTAGTACCCTAAAGGCCTCAAACATTTGACTTCCTTCCTTCCCCAATCATCTGACATGTGTGCCATTTTTTTCCAAGTGTAACAGAAAGTCCTGATCATCGCTTAGAAAAATAAGCAGTCAGTTATAGTAGCTTTTGGCTGTTAAGCAAAGGGAACCCAGTGCTGGTACCCATGGAAAAGGAAGAGCCTTAGTTTTACTCCCTCTATATGTGGTAACCATTATTTTGTCCACCTGCAGTATTTACTGTAAATATGTGTGAAGCTGTTTCACCTCTATGTCAGAGATGGCAGACTCCAGAGCACAGCTCCAGTTGACCAAACCCTCTGAGCGATAAATCAGTCCGGAGTCACACAGCCTGACGAAGGCCTCAGTCACAGCCTGGCTGAAATCCTGAAAGAAGAACAGAGTAAGTCAGCAAAAACAGTCCCAAGGTCGTACTTTTGACTCTTCATCGCCCCTTAGTGGACTCCGTGTAGATATATTTCATACGCTGACAGTTTATTAATCAATTTCTCAGATTTCTACATCAATATTCTGTCTAACGTATGATCACTGTGGGGGACTTGAGTCTGGACTCTTACTGGATCCATTGTGAAACACGCTCTGCTCCAATCCAGAGACGCTCCAAGCCTCCTCAGCTGGTGGTAGATCTCTTCTCCTTTCCTGCGACACACAGAGACAAAAACACTCGATGCAGCAAACATCGTGCAGACTGAACAGTAGATGAAAAACGATGCTGTAAATGAGAAGACTCACTCATTCTTCCATTTCCACACCTCCTGCAGAAACTCTTGTCTGGTGAAGTCATGTCTGCGCTTCCCTTGTTCTCTCAGCAGCTTCCTCTCCACCACCGTCTGTTCAACACTCACAGAAATGACTAAATGAGATGGGAGACCACACTCTAGAGTACTGCTCACCAAATAGGTGGTGGGTTTTCTTGATTTGAACTGCAACCAACAACTCTTAACTCACACATGTGCCTGTGAAAATTGTTTTAAGAAAGAATTGTCATGAAAGAAGAAGAAGAGAGGAAGAGAAAGTTGTCATACCTGTGTTGCAATACCTGCATGGTCACATCCAGGGACCCACAGCACTCTGTGGCCTTGCATCCTTCTCCTGATGGATTACAAATTAATATATTTACTGTTACGTCAACAAATTCTGCATCTGACTCTATATTGTTGGTAGTTACCATCGAACCAGAGCGTCTTCTACAGCGACAGTCAGAGCGTGGCCTATGTGCAGAGTACCCGTCACGTTTGGTGGAGGAATACACAGAGAGAAGGTCTGATCCACAGAGTGAGGTAACGTCTCCTGATGGACATGACGACATGAAATTTAAAGTTTAAAAGCAGAGAGAGACACAGCTAACTCAGGTGCAAGCACTGTTTCCACTGCAGACTGTTCTTTGTGTCTTTTGTGTTGTTCTCTTATTAAATCCTCACATGTTGCTCTGGTCTGAAGAATCCCTCTTTCTCCCACCACTGATACCAGCTGGGCTCCACATAATCTGGACTGTATTCGGATGGGAACGGCAAACTGGTGTCTGCACAGAAAAACACAATAATACTTGGTTAAGTCTGCAGAGAGACATGGCAGGTAGAGAAGCTGGTAACAAAACCAGAGACAGGAAGTCAGTCACCTTTCTTTGTCCCAGCAGGTGTCTGAGCGGTGTACACGATCTTCTGCTTCTCGCTCCATTTCACTGCTTCATCTTCAGCAGCCTGGAGACAAAAATAGCATCGTTCAAACTAACTAACTACCTCTTTAATATCTATCTCTGGATGTGTTAGGACAGTGTGGACAATGTTACAACTCAATTATAATCAACTGTTTCATTCCAGTGTCAAACAAAATGCAGCACTGTTCTCACTGATAGTTTGTTAGTTGTTGCTGCCCCCTAGACTCCACAGAGGAAGTGAAGCTGACATCCATCGTGAACAACTCCTCTCACCTCCTGCATGAGACTGTGGAGGCCTTAAACAGCTCCTTCAGCAACAGACTGCTGCTCCCACCATGTAAGAAGGAGCTCTACCACAGTCAAACACCAGCATGACTTATGACAATGACAAGTTTTCTACATATTTCTTATTTATGAGTCATTTCTTATCGACCTTGTGTATACAAACTGCTGTGACAAGTGAATTTCCCCAGTGTGGGATTATTAAAGTCTATCTAATCTTCTCTTGGGTTTAGAAAAGCAGGCTCTATTCTGATCATTACTATGGTAACCAAGGTCAGAGGATGGGGCTGTCTCTCTCCCCTGACATCACAGAGTCAGAGTCACTCTACAGAGTCAGATAACAATGTCAGAGCACTAAGGGTAAACATATTTCCTTGTTTCCTTGTATCATATCATGACAAGTGTATTGATAAATCCTCCACCCTCCTTGGCCAAGCTTCAATAAACCTTTCAACACTCTTCTGCGCTTTCTCTCCACTGACTGGACTGACCATTGATGAATAAAACTCTCCACAACATGAGGCAGAAAATACCTAAGATGATGCCTCAGTGTGAGGTTGGAGACTAAGAGTTGCATTATGGGATGTGTAGGCCACAGTATTTTGCTTTCCTTGTGAACCTCTTAGATGTCATTCACAACTTTACCCTCCGTGTAATCTTTTCCCGGTTCTTCCTTCCTACTTACACTGGGTTGCCTTGACAGTATGGCCTCTTCTCGCTCTCGTCTTCGCCTCTGTTTCTCTTTCTGGGGGCGCAGAGAGGAGTTTGACTGAGATGAAGATGAAGAGGAGGAGGAGGAGGAGGAAGCTGAGCAGAGTCTGGCTGCTGCTGCTCCTCTGCCTGTCAGCCTCAGGAGCTGACCTGCCCGCCACATCCTCAGTAACACTGACAGACACACAGAAGCACAGTCACGTCACGTACTGCTGACTCAGAGAAGATAGCTTATAAATGACATCATGTGAAACTAAGTTTACTCACTGTGCTCTCTAATAGTCACTTTGAGGGCGCAGGCATGCCAGACACGACCTTTTAACTCAGCTGCTTCCTCGTTGTAAACCCGGAAAAGTGCATTTCTGTAAGGTTCCTACTTAACGCTATATGTAAACATTAAGTCACTGTATATCCTCATATTATAATTGTACCATTTTATATTATTCTGACATTATTTCTCTTTTAATCTCAGCATGTGGAACCCATTTGTTGACTTCACAACCGGAACTAATCTTCTTCTTCTTCGGGGTTTAACGGCAACATTACTGCCACCTTCAGGATTTATTCTCCCTCGGTTTTATTCATTTTAAAGCCATATTTTCACTCCAGTAATTCTTAAAAATCATAAATAATTATTTTAAACAGTTACTTCACCCTCAAAGCATAGATTAACACATGTATTACACATATATCGCAGAGGTCCGTTGGATGTTTTCCTATGAGAGGCTGTCCGTCTGGAAATATCTTCCCCACAACACTAGTGGTGTGTCGTTCGTGAACGTATCGTTCAATATGAACTAATCTTTTATATGAGTAGTCTCAGTGAGTGATTCGTTCATTTTCATGCAGTACGTTCCCTCGCCACATGGACAGGAAACAGAAATGATTAGTTCACGACTCAACGACAAGTTTGAGTCTCTCGTACATTTGTCACATGATAGGCAGCTCAGCCACAGACCCATGTGACGAGCAGTACGCACAGCGGTTCGTTCATACGGATCGGTCTTTCGTTCATTTGTCACGTTTACATCGGCCACAAGAGGGCTACAGCGCAGTTCAATTTACCGTCTGAGAGTAAGTGATCCGAGTCAGTTGAAAGACTCTAACTTCCCAACACTGATCTGAGTCAAATGATCTGATTCCCTAAAAAGAACCGAACTTCCCATAACACTACCGTTGTCAAGCTCAGCCGTTAAAGAAGCTAAACTTCCTGCCAACCTTTCAAAATAAAACAATGTATCGAAATAATGTTCACTAAAAATGTCTTTTATTGTGTAAATAATATTATGCTACAGCACGGTGGTTTGAATTGTTATTTTCGGGTTTGTTTGTGTCTTATGTGACACCACATTTAACATAACTTCTAACGGTTTTAATGTGAAACCGTTAGTTTGAACTTCCGTTTTGAGTTCAGCTAACTCATTCAACAGCTTGACTTTGTGTGTGTCACATCCCACCAAGTGTCCAACGCCTTACAATCATCGGATTAACAACCGTCAATCTTTAATTCAGTTTGTGATTTAAAGAGCAGACGCCGGTCACTGCAGCTACCGTTAACGTGACATCACAAACACTAACGGTCGGTTAGCTCCGGTTCTTTCTTAACACAATAAAGGCTAAGCTAACGTTAGCGTTAGCAAAGCAAGCAAGCAAGCTCCAGGTATGGCGGAGGTTCCCGGGACATCGAGTGAGACGATCACGGAGACTGTCCAGACCAGCACACCGCCGCCGCCCCAGCAGGTAAAACGAGGACTGGCTAACGTTATGAGGACGTTGTGCTAACGTTGTGTTAACGTTGCTGGAGAGTATAAAGGCGTTTTAAAGGCCGCGTTAAGTGTAGACAGCCTGCATGTCATCATGTAACATGGCTTTACAGCCCTGCCCCATCAGGAGGCCTGAAGCTGCTGGTATTAAAGCAGCTGTGTATGTAGGTGTGTTCTCATGTGACATTATGTGTTATGGTTCTGGATCCAGGCACACACACCAGATACTGGACCTAGTTTATCCTGTTGGTGCTGACATGATGAGCAGGCTGCCAGGTGCAAAAATAAATATCCATCCCAGTTTCAGTCTCATCCAACACCTCGAGGTGTTTAAGTGCAAGCCAGGCCCCCATCAGCCAACATCAGTGCTGGCCCTCACCGCTTCTCTTGTGGCTAAATGGGCCGGCAGTAGCTCAGTCCATAGAGACTGTATGGAAGGTGGACTGGTAGCTGGAGGGGTGCCAGTTCACCTCCTGGGTGAACTGCCGAGGTGCCCTTGAGCAAGGCACCGAATCCCCCCCCAACTACTCGCAGGGCGCTGCCCATCACTCCACCATCTCTCTCCACATTTGCATGTCCCTTTTGTTGTACTGTGGGGGTTACAATGCATGTTTAATTCATAAAAGTATCTCTGCAGCCGGGCTCCAAAATCTGAAGAAAACTACAAGAGTGGAGGCATGTTGAATGTCCAGGTGTCTACACACTTTGGGCCACAAATCCAAACCCACTGACATCTTACGACAGATATTTCTTCCATATAATACGACCTAATTCCATATTTTACAAGTTGCACCTGCTGCACCATCCTTTTGCTTTTGCTTTTGCTTTTGCCCTGGAGAACCACACATACAAAGTCCCAGAGACAGCTGTTACTGGGTTTGGACTGGGTGTGATGATGCACTATGTTACAGGAGGGACGAAGCCTGACAATCAAGCTGAGGAAGAGGAAGACTGAGAAGAAGGTGGAGTGGTCCAGTGACACTGTCGACAATGAGCACCTGGGAAGAAGGTCTTCAAAATGTGAGTTTAACAGTGGCTGTGGGCTTCTAACAAACCCCTGTCAGATGAAAGTTGACAGTCTCAGATCATGTGTGCTCCTCTGTGTCACTGTGAGATGCATCCGCCTGCAGTTTTAGAGCTTTGGAGACTGAAGACAGCCCACATCCTGATTCAGTTTTTAAATTAAGGAGCACATTCTCACTTCTTCTATCGCCACACACTTCTGTGTGGATTCTCCAAAATATAAGTAAATAGTAGTATTCTTAGCACAGATTAATTTAAACTCTTATAGGTCTAATTTTAATGTATGTTTACTGTGTCTCATGCTGCTACTGGATGCTTGAATTTCCCTCGGGATCAATAATATATCTATCGGCTAAAATGGCAAATGGCACAGAGCCGACCCGTGGTGGCAACATTGTACTTCCAGTTTGTATCACCCAAAGAATGATGGGAACTGAAGTTTCAAACACCAGAATTGTGTCATTTGGATATAAGTAACCTAACTGATCATGAAAGTAACAATATATGACATGCATAAAGTCACTAAGACATGCAGTGATGATGCTATAAGCTTGAAGATAAAACAAATGTCCAGGGTTTAAAGGTGTCATATGGTGGATTAGGATCACATGAAAGAGTTCAGAGTTCTTTTGTTGCATAATTTTGACTTTTTCCGCAGAATTTAATTGATCAAACTCAATTAATTTGGCTTAATCTTCGTCCATGCTGCCTCTTCTTCCTCCTGCTGCAGTACTTGATTTATCAAACAGCAGCTGAAAATCTATTTTTACCACACTCTCCCTTTAGTCACTGTTTCTGACTATAAATGTTTGATCAAGGTGCCGTTCTTTTCATTTTCAAACAGTCAGACAGAGAGCGTGGAGCTTACAACGTGTCAGTGATCAATCCTAATCCCGTACGTTGTGTTCCAGGCTGCTGTATCTATGAGAAGCCTCGACAGTTCGGAGAGTCGTCGTCCGAAAGTGAGGGAGACAACGACGACGACGAAGGGTGCGGCAGTGCTCACTGTATCCTGGGCCACGGCAGGAGAGACCATGGACAGACGGGGGGTGGGGGCACCACAGCGCCCCCAAACTCTGGAGGGTCACACGCCCACTAGCGAGCGCTGCAGGCTGGTTGTGGGGGGTCTGAGGGGGTTTCTCACCACGACAAAACTGCACTCTTTGTTTTTAGGTTAGCTCCATCAATGAGGTACAGGCAGGACTGATGCTGCGTTCCAGGCGGGGAGTCAGAAAGTCCAGCTGCTGCAGCGACATTAAACGGTACCACAAAGAGACGTGCTCAAAGGGCATCACCAGGTGTTGCATGTTTTTAGCCTTTCACTACAAATCACACACATTACCGCTGAGCATTTTCCAAAGCGTGTTGGCGGATGGCACCCACTGGTTTCCACTCGATTTATCATACTATGAAAATAAACTTTGAGGTTTGTGAATCCGTCACAGCGAACATCACGTTGGCTTTTATTTTTTTTATCAGAGTTGTTGTGTGGAAATGCGATCAGGGAGTATTATTGTCCTCGTTGATTCATCTGCTGACCATTTCCTCACTTTACACTCACGTACACACACTGACCGGTCACAGTGTGATCCAATACAACAACTCTGCCATAAATTCAACTTTTATGAAGCTGATAATGTTTCCGTTTTTGTTGACACCTGCAGAGAGGTGTTGATTTAACTATAATGTTTACTACTGAGGTAAACTGAACTGCATCACATTGAGAGGTGTTTCTAATATTTTGGCCACCCTCTTTACATACATGAGAGGGAGACGGTACAGCAACAGCACCCACCAAGACCTCAATAATAAACACAAAGTAGAATTATGACCTCTCGGACAGTGTCAACAAAAACTGAAACGTTATGAGCTTCGTAAATGTAGAATTTATGACAGAGTTGTTGTGTTGGTCACAGGATTGTACAAGTGTGCCTAATAAAGTGGCCAGTCGGTGTATATACACAATAGATCAGACACTAGTGAACTTTTCCGACAATAATTAAACAAAAAAAGATGATAGATTACATAAGACAAACAAGTTTCAAGCCTCTACAAACATGATTTTTACACCATTTGGAGGTTAAAAAATTATTTAAAAAACCTAAAAGGGTGCAGAATGCTTTGGAAAATAGTCAGCAACGGTTATGTAAAAGTGTGATTAGTCATGAATGAGCTAAAACATGCAAAAACAGTGCAGTTAAACGCTTGTATGGTCACCAAGTTGGGGGAGAAAAAAACCCAAAATGTGGATTCATTCATTGAAAACTGTCATCACGTAACAGATAAAACATGTTTGATATTGTCCTGACATAAGTAATAAGGAATGAGAGCAGCTGCGAGTGTGTTTTTGCCCTTTTATGACACATCACACTCATGTACGTTACATAACCGAGGACCGCTGAGTGAACCGCTTTGGGAAAAAGTTCAGCAGTAATGTCGATGAGCAGTTATTTGTCATGAATTCACTAAAACATATAAAAAATTTAAAAAAGCACTGGTTACGCCATCATAGATCAGATCACTGCAACTGAGTTTTGCCCGGTCTGTCCGTGCGTGGAGTTCAGACAGGAAATGCCACGGCGTTGCACTTTTCCCCCCCAGCAGCAGCATATTGGACTTCCTGACTGCGAGGCATCTCTGGAACGCAGCATACAGTACGTTATGAGAAGGTCGCAGAGAGAGGCCATGAAACGCTGTCCGCCTGTGTATTTTCCTTTTTTTGACAAAGTGGCAGAGTTCATTGTACATAATTCAGCACATTGTTGTTTATTTTTTTTAATTTATTTGCAGGTCTTAAGTCTAAATTTGCTAACACTCGACACGCAGCGATCACACTCTGTATAGTGACGTATTATAAAGCAGTGTAAGACGTGGAATCAGAAGAAGACTGAAGGTTAGACATCAACTTTTGTGACGATTGCTGACAGAACTTATAACGCAAGACTAATTACATCACAACCGCACGTGTTTTTAGAAGCATCGGTACGATCCCAAGTAATCAGTATTAGAGAGCCCGGCCCTGGTACCTGTTCTTCATCTGTGGATTGACTTGTTTGAACACAACAAGGATGTTTTTTCAGTTCTTCAAACCTGTTTTAAAGTTTATCTCAAGCTACTGTCGTCGCAACAAGACCCTTAAAGGGACCTTAAAGTTTGAGGAATTTGAAGTATCCAAAGTAAGTGTGTTACTGACAGTAGATGGAGAAGCAGACAGGGTGAGCAGAAAAACATATTTTAGCCACAAAAATCAAATAAAAAAATCAATGTTTAACATGTACGCCCTTTTCTTTGGCGCTGACCGTCATACTGGGGTTTAAACTGAGCTTCTTTCCCCACAGTTAGCACCAACTTTCTCTCCATGAAACTTCGTTGAAATAAACCATCGCCAAATGTCATCATAACTATGGACTCATGTTGCTTTTATTTACAAAATAATAGTTAAGATAACTTCATCTACGATTGAAGAACTGAATTAGCCGGATCAGAATAGCAGGATTACTTAATCTGGCTAATTTAAAGTGAGCTTGGATTAGTTAAACCACACATGAAGAATGGGCGGCCCTAGAAATCGTAAACAAGACAGACTTGTTAAAGTCAATCACTCAAGCTCAAAGGCTGCCAGTTAGCTCTCACCAAAGCTTTTAATCTGAATTGTTTTTGCAGAGTTTGATCACTCTGTATTTTATTTCCTGACAGCATTAGAGCTGCTGAAACCTCATTAACAGAAGAGTGTTGGTATTTTTAACTTCTAAATCCTCTGCTGGTTTTCATTTGCTTGATTGTTTTTTTGTTTTTAGATAAATCCACTGGACAATCCTTAAAAATTATGCCATTTCTGCATCATCGCTTTTCATTGCAGTTGTTTCTTTGCATAGGATTTAATGAGTGAGGGTGGTTGAGTCGTCAGCACCGGATCAGAATAAGAAAGCTCATTTCCGTTAATGCACTTATTCACTTAACTGGACTTAAAAACTGGACAAAGCACCGTAGGTTCCCGTTAAATTCAGCTGCATGTTGTCTATTAAAACAAAACAAAAAAATCTACAATCTACATTGTATCAACTCTATTTAAAGACGATGGGTATTTGTGCTTTTCCTGCTGTGCTCTGCAGACTGACTGACATTTTTATTGAGATAAGACAAACTCGATAAAAATGAAGCAGCGCTCTGTGATCGGAGGTCCATTCCTGACCGGGCTGTACATATGTAACTGCAGCTAAAGTGGCGTAGAGGAAGAGGAGAGGTGACGGTGCATGACTGCTGGCCCGGGGTTTGTTACTCATGTCTCAGCTATGACCAAAACTCACCTGATGCAGTCTAAACCATCATCACCATCATCACCATCATCATCCAGTTTCAGACCATGTTTGAAATGTGACAGTAGTGTGGATTACACTCAGTTCATTTATGCCATCACTTTATGTACTATCTATACACATTGTTACATATGTACATTGTTCTTGTACCGGTAATGCACCTTTCTGTATATATTATGAAGCATAATAAGAGCAGATTTAATGTGAATTAAAGTTTTGAACTGTGATTAAACTTACAAATGTTTGTAATGAAGTATATTACACACGAGTACGACACTATACCTTTGTAGTCAACACTGGCTTTAAAGATATAATAGAGTTAAGATAAGATAGAGGATAAAATGAATGAGTTGCATATCTGCAGTGAAGCATAAATACTCCAATTTATATGCTGATTTGTGTTTTTAGATCAAAAGGAGGTCTCTTAGCTGGAGAAACTTTTTTGTAAGGACATAAATGGTGTCCAGTTAAGAGTTTTGATGTTGCCAAGGGAACTAATTGCCCATAGGGCTCATTTGATTGCCGTCTTGAATTGACGTCTATGTAAGTGGCAAAAAATGTCGATGTTCATAACTCCTGAGCCACTCCCGAATAACATACCACGACAAATAGAAAGGTTGTCATGGTACATCCACTCTTTATTGGTGAAAACTATCTTTGGAAAGAGTTAAATCTGGGGCAAATGATAAGAGAATAAACTAGTTTCATTTGGAAGTCTGTGAAGGTTCTCAGACATCCAGGTCACCTTTCTTTTTGAAGAGTTAAATCTGGACAACTGGTTGTAGTCAGTCAGTGAACCAAGTGCAAACAGTGGCCTGATTAACAATCCCACCATAGCTAAACACCTGGTTTGTCCACTGTTGACTGACTGAAGGTGAAACGTCGTCTTCACGGATCTACAACCAAGTCCAGTTGCTCCAGATTGAACTCTCCTCAGAGAATTTTACTGTAATCGTACTGCTTCAGACTTCCAAATAAAACTAGTTTATTCTTTCATCATTTGCAAGCTTATTAAATAGATTTAACGTAATGTTGCAAAACACCAGTGTGGTCATATTATTACCGTATTATTCTGAAAACTCTGATGAAGAAGTCAGAACACATTGGTTTATCCATGATGCAATTAAAAAAATGTTTTATTGATGATCAGAGTGCCTCAGATTTCTTCTAGATTTCCAACCAATACCATGTTCATCCATTAACATTAAGCTGGCGGTCATTTTCTTTATTTTTACTCGTATAGTCGCCCTCTCCCTGTAGAGCACCTGATTTGTTTACCTCGATATCACCAACTTTATTGTGCTGGCTCAGTGCGGCACTCCTTTTTTATTTACTTGATGGTATAATTAAATTTCATGGAGGATTTAAAATCTGTGCAAGAAATCAAAACCACAACACACAATCTAATAGAAGAGCATCAGATTTATTTAGCCGGTAGAAGCATTTAACTTCAGTGTAGCGTTGGGTTCAAAGTGGCTATAAATTAGATGTACAGTTATAGATCACAGCAGATACTTCCTCTGACTACTTGTTCCCGAGTTAAAATTAAATCACAGCTATCGTGAGGTCCGTCCTCCTTATTTAAGGAAGCTGGACAGACTTCTTCTTAGCTACAGTGATCCTGCACTCGTTAGGTGTGTTGGATGCTCATATAAAAATAGCTTTCCTTACAAGGGATCATCAGCTTTTATACTACAGCGATAAAAAGCTCCGTGTAAGCAAACCATGAATAAAAGACAGAGGAGAGTTGCAGACGTTGTGTCTTGGGATTCAAATTGTTGATAAAAATTTGGTGCCGTATCAAAAACCCAAGACGTTCTCCCTTTGGAAGGCTGTAGATGTCGATATTTAAATGAAACCTTGAAATTTAAATTGAATCCATGTGCACACGTGAAACGACAAAATCCAATTTTTATGTTTGAAAATGCATCAACACTGACAACTGAACATGAAAACAATGACAAATAATTCCAAGCTAGCATAACACTGCTGTAATAACAATGAAAGTCAAAGACTTTTTTTAAAAAAATTGGCAGACGTGAAACCTAAAATGAACTCTGGACTTGTTTCCAGATTAATTAAATGTAAAAAATAATTAATTGTCATAATGTCAAGAGACTCTCAGAGCTCTTTCAGGAATTCGATGATGAAAAAGATGATTTACAAGTTATTTTCAGAAGTAATACTGCAAAACATTTTCATACAGGGCTGCAACTATCCATTTCCATCGAGTAATCTGCCAGTTATTTGATTGTTTTCTAGATTTTCTATGATTTCATTTTCATAAAGCACAACGAGTCATCTTCAAATACTTCTGATGCCGTACTGACATAATATGTTACATTTAAATGCATTTTCTCTCGATCCATTAATAGATCTTCCAGCTGTTAATTCATAAATCCAATTTGCAATTTAAATTTTCACGTTCAGGTTGAACATTTTGAGCAAATTCGGAAATGAGATCATTCAATTTCATGTCGTTACAGCAGTGTTAGGTTCAGGAGTACACTGAAAAGTACTTTGTCACTCACTTTATTTGACTTTGGCAGTAGTTATGCATTTTTCTTCAAATTGGATTTGAACATTTTTAGTCAAATTTTGTCGTAAATCACGAATCATGTGTGCACAAATTAGATTAAATGGCTTCATTTGAAAAATCGCATTTTATGGTGACACAGGCATTGATTGTTGTAAATCTTAAGCATTCATAAAAACATACATCTGGAGAATACGGAGTGTCCTTTACTCCCAATAAGAAATGTAAAAGTGTCAAACAAGCAACATCATGGCACAGAGAGTGACATAAGGCAAAAAAAACAACAACTGTGTACAGAGGACACGTTATAATGTGCTGCAGGCATCGTGTCAGTACTTACAATCTCTAAACAGATACGTCCAACAAGAAACAATGATGCAAACATGCTCCTGTGGGGTTCATATCTGAGGAATCTCAATGCAATGTCATGAAAGTGCCTCTTCCACAGGTGAGACAGGGCGTCAGTTCAACATGTGAAAATATATAAAGTACAAAACAGATTCAGATGAACGTTTGATTTGTTGTAAACAAGTAGCAACCATCACAGCTGAGCGCTGAAGCCACTTTCAATAGTTTTAATTCAATAACTCTCAAAATCTGAGATTTTATGGCTTCAATATGGCATATTTCATATTTCTGTGTGTGTGTGCTTAATTTACAGGTGTGTAGACCTCTACATCAGGTGTGATGGTTGCTACTTGCCCATCCCTCCTTCTCAGGCTTCTTCCCCTCTTCACCAAATTCAGATTTTCGCTCCACTAAAAAGGCACGTACACATTCGAAACAAAGGAACGGGATGGGTAACGTGGATAAATATTAAGCAGAACTATCACAGACTGTAACAGAACCATATTGCAGTGTAATATCTTGATGGAATAACTTAATATTGTAGTGGTCAACAAAGAACGATGGACAAATTCAAGAGCGTTTACTGGATCCACGAGAACAGGAAACACATGCTTGAATTCATCTGTTGTATGAGCTTCAGGTTAATTAAAGATGGGGTGAATATTTGTACAGGGTAAGACGTGTAACGTGACTTTACCTCAAGAGAGAAAGATGATGGCGAGCGATAAAGTCAAGCGTCGGAGCAAACTGGTCCAAACTTGGACATTACTTTTGAAGTTTATCCCACAGCGAGTCCGAACAGACATCAGGAGCTCTTACCTCTTTGACGTGACGTTCAGGGGCTCTGTGATATTCCTCTAGCACTTAAGTTTGTCTGAACTTCGGTGCCTTTGCTGAGTTTTTTTATGCAGTGGTTTGCAGTTCTTTCCTCTTTCCTGCTTACTCAGGCTGTGCATTTGGATGTCATGAATGCACCAATCACCTAGTCCCAAAGCAGGTGACTGTCACGCAGTAAATCATAAGTACAGGGTCACAGAACAACAACTAAATAAAATGGAGTATTATTCTTCTGCATTTCTTGAACCTACTATTTCGGACCCTGATGACAGGAACAGACATTAATATCAGTGAGACTAAACCTCTCTGTAGAATGCAAGATCAATAGTGTCAAACATAAAGTGACAAAAGTACAACTTCTATGAGTTTGTAATGAGTGTGCAACACAATTTTTAAGTCGCACTGCAGAACACAGCGGTGCAGTGAAACAGTCTCTGTGTAGTCCCTCTGCTGTGATGTCAAACACTTGGTGGAGGTCTCGTACAGGTGGACTCCTGAATAGACAGCAACTTCTCGTCGTCTGTGGAGAAGACACAGTTATCTTAATAAACAGCTCATAATAAGTCACATGAATCCATCAACACTAAACTAAACTGTACCAGGGTAGAGATTTGAACTCCAAACTGTTCACTGCTTCCACAGGATGAGGAAATATTCAGTGCTCTGCCTTGTTTGAGTAAATAGAAGAAATGTTGCCGTTTCTAACTCTGTATTTATGTGTTCTAATTAACTCATTATGTATTTATTTTCGTTAGTCAAATATGAAAACATTGCGTCTTAGAAGTTCAAAGATAAGCAGAGTTAGGAGCAGAGTAGAGTTAAGTATGAAGGCCAAATCCCACCAGGTATGGATGTGATGCGTTCATGTGCGCCGTGGCCGCTGGAGCTAATCGCAGCCGTTCTAGTCAATGTTTCAAACACCACCAGAGGTGCCACTGAGAATATCCAGCCGTTTTATTTTTGACTGACGCCGTGAGCGACCCACGTCAATCTGCGCAGAGCAGCTCGAGCTGACAGGACAATAAATAAAACAAATGAAAAGGAAAACAAAAGACCCTGAACAAACTTACGACCGTGAAAACAGCCAAAAGAGAAATGATTTAAACTACGTAGCATATTTACATATTCAGAAGCACATAAACCAGGAAAAATGGATCAAATCTGTGCAAGTTAACAAAGTCTGGTGGGCAAAACGCTTCTAAGACACTCCGATGGCGTTTAAAGTCGTGGCTGCAACGTGGCGGAGTCATGCCTGGTGAGGTTTTGGCTTTAGGAGCAGAGTAGAGTATAGAGGTATAAACATAACTACAGAGAAGCCACAAAACTAAAGAAGGAAATAGTTATCCTTGCTAAGAGTCATCATTGATCCACAGGAATAATGGTTTAACTAAATCAAACTAGGGATTACAAACACAGGGCGTCATCTATCGGCAAAAGTACGACACAAAATGTAACATAGCATGTTAAACATCTAAAGATTTGACCTCTTTTCATGATTAAATTCTGAATAATATAATAAATTAATGTTGTTTCAACACAATGGACTGATTGTACGTCACTCTCTGCAGATGATTAAAAACTGTGAAGCAGTGGGACGTCGGAGGCCTCTGGCAGATAAACTGAATTATCTGCGTCTCCCAGAGGAATCCTTTTATTCTCGGTCAGTGTTTCCAGCTGGTTTCACACCACTCGGAGCTTCACACGTCTATTTCTATGGCAACAGGTTCAAAAAACAGACTCAAGATGGCAGATTTATGTGTGTGCGCACTGCCAGCTGAGAGCAGTTCATATTTGACTTGTTCTTACAGTATCTCAAACCTACGTCAGTTCTCCTTCTTTCTGTATCTTTTCCCTTCAGGTAGCTCCGTCTGTTTGTAAACTTCATCCCTGGTTTTACCAGTTAAACCATCATTCCTGTGTTTATTCCTTTAAGTGGATTAGTTTACCTCTAACAGAGTTTGAGGTAATTTACTGACATTTCTTGTTGCTTATCAGCAGACATAAACACCAACACTGATATCCGCAATAAGCTCATTTTGGCTCATCTATCAGCCTGGACAATTTATCAATCTAGCATCAACTGCAGCTGTCAGATAAACGTAGTTTATCAATGTAAAGTAGCACAAAAAACTGAAGAACAAATGCCTCATATTTGTACTTGTGTACAGGACTTGAGTGAACAAATCTACACAGATAAAACCCGCTCTGCTCTGTTCTGTTCTTCTCTCAACAATGCTCGTTGCCACAAGTGGAACAAGTCTTTTGCATAAAGAGGGTGGAAACAAGGGCAATCTGTACAAGCATCTAGTGACCGTACATCACATACAAGTGCTCGTAGCTCATCACTCGTCAGCAGCTGGTTGTTTATGTATAAATATGGGTGCTTTCATAAATTCAATCTGAAATGTTCAGAAATTCAGTTCCAGGTTGCTCAGAGCCTCCTCTGGACACTCAATCCAGACTGATAGAGAGGTCACATCAGATTGTTCCCTAACCTGTCAGGCTACCAATAACATTTAGGGTTCATTCAGACAGGATCCCTTGCAGGTCGCATGGGTGTCCGCCAAATAGAAGTTGAGCCTGATCCAACTTTTGGGAAAAAGGTAGCCTGAAGTCACGCTGCAGCCGACAGACCTCCACAGTCAGGCCTGAAATGTCTCTGAAACTGAGACTATCCAGGTGGATTCACAGACCAAACTCTGATACTCTCTCATACTCGTGTACCCAGCTTCTAAATCTGAGTCTGGGTCACAAATAGTGACACGAAGAAGCTTCTTTTGATTTGAGAGAGAGAGAGAGAAAGGGAGCATTGGTCTAGAAACAGAAAGTGAATGAGAGTGAGGGAGCGACGGCATTGATAAAGCCGGTTAATAAGAAATAAAAAGATATTTCCTGATTGTTTCACAAACAGACACACCTCCACATCACCCTGTGGCATTTTGCAGCAGTGCCTGATCGTGTCTGAATCTACCCTTAGGCATCGTAGTTGCTATTTAAGTAAAGAATGTAGCTAATTTACCGACCTACTGTGGACTTGTTTCCTGAAATTGTTCTGTTTTATTTCTCTTGAAAGAGAAATCTAACAAAAAGAACCAACTTTAGTACCATAAGTACCAGATTGATAATCAGTATCTGTACAAATGGTAGTAAAATCTTAACAATACCCATCCCTCATCATCTTTCCCTCACTACGTCCATGATAAGAAGCCTGCAGCCCATGAGCACGGTTCGCCCTGGAAGTTTGAGGCCCGCAACTTTAAACCTCGGTTAAACTTTAACTGACCTGAGCTAAACTACTTGCAGCAGCAAACTACAGCTGTAGCTGTCTGTCTTGTCACCTGTTCCTGTTTGTTCAGCTGTTCGTCAGTGTCTTGGATCCCCAATTCAACATTTTCGGTTCAAAATGTCAGAGAAAAGGCAACTTTTACCAAACTTACATCAGAGGAATGAACGACCTTACCTCGAGTTTAGCTTGTCTTCATTTTGTCCTTGACAGACACGAGCTTTTCTGTATGTTCTCTACTGTCTTTTGTTTCATCAGTCTCTTTGCCCTCCTCGTCCTTTTCTTCTTTTTCTTCGTCTACGCCGAAGATCACGCTCTGTCGAACGCTGACAGAGATCACCAACGCTTGTATGATGCCGTAGATCAGAGCAAACTGAGGGAGATACTCCTGGACCAACCAGAGTAATCCCGCCATCCCGACTGTGGAGACAAAAAACATGGCCATCCCGTGAAACCACAGCCTCAGCGGTCCCTGGACCCCCAACACCTCCAAGATCAGCTTGGCAGGAGGGGACACAGTCCACAGGAAGCCGACGACAAACAGGTCAAACAAGTGGCGGAGGAAGTTGAAGCAGATCTCGTGGTGCTCCGGTAGGATATCCATCTTCCAGCTGTTGGCAAAGAGTCGAAAAGGGGACGTCAGCTGAGAGGAAGGAGGTGTAGGAGATGGAGGAGGTGTACCGTAGTCGGAAAAGTCCCCATCGACATCCCGGTCCCAGACATCTCCGCTCCGACCTTTCCTCCGTCTTAACCCGCTTGTGTCCGTCTTTCTCGGCCACCAGAGGTAAGAAGTTGGGAGATATTTCCACAATCTTGAACCTTGCTCCGAATTTGCCTCCGCCTCCTGTTTCCCCGCGCCGAGATCTTCAATCTCCATGGGTTGAAGCTTCTCCTGCGCCTCCCAGAACTCTTCCACTGTGCTACTTTGGTCACTTTGTCGTCTCCACCCTCCCCAGATCCATGTGGTCCACCCCCTTAGGCCTCCACCACCACCACCACCGCTGCCTTGCTTCTGGCCTTCAACTACCACTGATATGGTTTTCCCCGACGATGCACCGCTGCCCCAGGAGCGAGCCCACCCCCACGCTCTGCCCACCACAGCTGTCATGCTTTTCTCACTAGAGCTTGAAAATCAGCAAGACACTCGAGTTCCCAGCTTCTTTTTGATCAAGTCGTCCAGGCAGCTCTGCCAGTTCAGACGTGAAGTCGTACTACTTGTTCACGAGGACTCCTCAGACCTGCGTAAACCGAACTGTCTTCAGGTGACAAAGACACACCTGTGGGTGTGTTTTTAACCGGTTAATCATAAAAATATCAGGGCGACCCCTCCTTACATCACTCCCTTGAATGACTTTACCACATTTATAAGTCGGCCTCCTCGTCTACATGTCTCTGGTTTTAACGTGGCAACCTTTGGGAGCTGCCAAGGTTAGTCCCAATAACTCAGCAGGTGTGCTGCTAAATCTCAAGTTAACACCTGGTAGCCTGAAATAACTAGTTTAGTTGGATAACCACAGCTAACTAGGGCTGGTGTTGGTGCTCCAAACTTTTTTTTAGCCTCTCCAGAAACACACAGCTTCACTCTTCATGCCTGCAAACAAAAGAAAAGACATTTAGAGCTGGTTAAAGCTTTTTATTCCTCACCCAACATCAAGGCGAGTTAGCCAATCTTCAGTTATCTTAGCTGACGTTAACCGGCTAGTTACGACTAGTTAGCTCACTAAGCGACTAAGTTAACGTTAACTAACACATTTAGAGAGGTCACTTAGACTTTTATGTGTCTCTAAAGCACCGTAGATAACGTTAATGTCATAACAAATCAGCTACATGCTCACCTTTAGCGTCGTTAGCTTTGAGTTTGTCAACAGCTAGCCCGCGTCGTTAGCATCAAATATCTCGACACACGGATAAAGTTCGTAAACTTCTCGTGTTGTAAACAATAAAAAACAAAGAGTGAGCTTCAAGGTGGAGGTAACAGGCGACAGGTAGCGTTGATATCAACCGGGAGCAAGCAAACAAGAAGAGAGGGAGAGAGAGAGAGGGAGAGAGGTCCGCCTGCCAAGTCGACTAACGTTTAATTACGAGAACAAAGAGAGCACGGACGGACTACCGGTCCGGTTTCAACCTTCAAAATAAAACCAGCACCTGCAGGTTAAGGCTCTTGTCCCCTCCGTATACACAATACTACACACCAACACAACTAACACTTATCTTACTATAGTCTTAGCTACTTTATTTCACCTCCGCAGCACCGTGACAGTTAAAACAGTTATAAAATATAGCATGGATCTATATGTGGCACGGGTGTGGCCTCAAGCTGTCCAGATGTTTGCAGGCCACGTGTAACTTTTTTTATGGTTTTGACTATCAAATTAGGCCTCCTTACATAACTATACTATCTTTTAATACAGTCAGATAAGCGTATAAGTTCATATACATCATGATAAAAAAATGTAGCACATGTGCATGCGTCCATCAATCAGTCAAACTTTATTTGTATAGCACTTTTCATACAAAATATGTAACACAAAGTGCTTCACACAATAAAACCCCGACACCCCACAACCACCCCAATATAAATAAGGCACTAAGGAAGCATGAGGAAGAATTTAAGGGCCAACTTCCCTTAGATCTGTTGTTTATTTGATGGGGTAATGTGTTGTGCAGCTGGATGAAGTGGTGATGAATGCAACTTTTATCGGTTGGTTCTTTTCATCCACAGCAATGCTTTAATCAGGATCAGAATCACTTTTATTGGCCCGGTGTGTGCAAATATGAGGAATTTGACTCAGGTTAGATGTTGCTCTTAATTTAAACAGGTATAAACATAGTACAGCTAAAGAAAAACAAGGAGTTTGACAGGTAAACATATTAACTACGTACAGATATTTATATCTATAAACATTTGTAGACAGACGATCTGGTGATACTTGCAAAGGATGTTGAAATATGGTTTATCCAGCAGGTTGTATTGTTTATATACAGCATGAGTAGACTGATGCATTAGAACAAAAACTAAATGTAAAGATTTATAATTTACAGGTTATTGCACAGGTAACGTGCCTGACACCGTCTGGTTTGAAGTTGATTCGGGTTACCATGTTTGTATGTGAAAATCATTCTGCAGTGTAACTGCCAGGTAAGTGCAGTGGACTACAAACAGATCCTCAACTACACCACAAATTGTACAGTACTTCAGTTAATGTACTCATTAAACCTCAATTACAGCACGTGCCTCAGCAGCATTTAGCCCATTGTGATTTATTGTAATCACTCACCACCAGAAAAAGGAGAAAAGCCAGGAGTTTGTGTTGCCAAGCTTTTATTTGACGTGTAAAGACAAGCAGCTCTTGAACAGCTCATTAAAGATGAATGACAATGACTGAATGCATCCTGACAGTTACTCCTTCCATTTTCTGGAAGACCATGCATTGATCTTTGAAGCTTGTCCAAACTCAAGTCACAGTGCCTGAGAAGCCGATTCACACATCATGTCCAAATGTCATCTATCTTGGGCCGCCACGGTCTCACCTGACAAGATACAAAGTGTTATATCACGAGCGCTTGGCATCAAAATATTAATTTAAAAAACAGCCTGAGTGGTCTCAGTGCGCTGCGAGTAAAACTTCAGTTGACATCAGTAGAACCGAATCAGTGAATCATCATTGACCAACTCAGACAACTACAGAGCTGAGCCCCATTAGGATGGTTTTGATTCATAAAGGGTCGTAAGTCCTAGTGCAGACAGACTCACTTCAAGAGTGCATCTGTAATGCCAATTCACACAATTTAAAGCCCAGACCTCATTGCTGGGTCGGCATGCTGCACCATAAACCACTCCATGAAAAATTAATGCCATCCTAATGGGGCCTTGGCCATCAGAGGAGTTTGTACTTACCAGCTGAGAGAACGTCACTGCCATCTCCTTTCAGTGTGGACGACCTACAACAAACATTTTCATGAATACCACCTCATACATAAAGTTCAGGGACCACAGTGTGTTCAGATGTTTCAGCCCATTTACTGCAATCACACTCCAAGCTTTGAAAAAACAAATTTAGATTTTGGGTAAGTTTGGCAATTCAGTGAATGCCTGCCATGTCTGCTTGTCTGTGTTACAGCACAATGAAAGCTTCCATAAAAGCACACAGGATGTAAAAAAAGTGTCAGATTCCATCTAGATATTATTCAAACAACGGCTGCATTGTGCTAGTAAAGACTGAAGTATAGTAGATGCAGTAAATGGGTTAAAACGTGCCGTATCATTGGTGTGGTAATGTGGTCAGTGCACTGTGAAAACATCTTCATGCTTAACTCAGAGACTCTAGTCTATGAAATCATCATCCCACATATCAGCACACAACAGAAGGCCTTCAGATCTCAGACTTACCTCGTGTCTGAAGTCTCCATCTAGAGGCCCGAGTTTAAACTTCACCTGCAAGTACAGAGAGAATCACATTAGACCATGTCTTAAAGTTGCAGTTTGTCTTGATAATTAGTAATATGTATGCTCAGTGCACTGTGAAAGAGCTTCATGGATAATCAGAGACTCTAGTCTAGTGAATCATCATTGTAGCATACTGGTTTACTCAGCATATTCTGTGCCACACCATACTGACACTCACCATCAGCTCAGGGCTTCAGACTGATCTGCAGTACACAATTGAAGTGCTCCGAGGAGCATGAGGTAGCCGCTGCACCCATCTGTAGTTTGATCCGGAAACAGCAGAGTGGGATGACACGAGTCCCCAAGTTTAAACTTCACCTGCGAGTACAGAGATCATCATTAGACTGTCTTAAAGTTGCAGTTTGTCTTGATAATTAGTAATATGTATGCTCAGTGCACTGTGAAAGAGCTTCATGGATAATCAGAGACTCTAGTCTAGTGAATCATCATTGTAGCATACTGATTTTAAACATTCTGTGCTACACCATACTGACACTCACCATCAGCTCAGGGCTTTAGTAGTAGCTGCTGCAGCCAGCAGTGGGTCATTTCCATGACATCGTCAGGTTGTTGCATCCTGTAATGTAAATGTAGAGTATTTAATGTGTGATTTAATGAGCACATGTTAAATTATACATCTGCACCTGCAGAGGGTGCTGCAGCCTTAACAGCCACAAATGATTTAAGATTAAATATACTGTGTAAAAGCTGAATTTTCACTTTGATTGCTTATTAATGTATCCTGTGAAACTCTAGCATTGCTTATCCCAACATCTAAATCCAATGAAAATGTGCATTTCCCCCCAAAAAAACTTTAACATATCCTCGCCCAAAATGACTCACTTTATCATCCATTTGCAGACTTCGTTCTCCTGGAGCTCCTTGGACACTCAGTCTTCGGTTTAGCAGACTCAAAGAAGTTCATTTTACCGTCTATGAAGAGAAAATAGTTGAGAGGTTGAAGTCAGTTTGGTCAAACCGCCATGCCACGTGCTGCTCATGACGGAGCAAACGCAGCTGTTCGTCTCCTTTTTTCCGCCTAATTTCTATGTAAGTCTTTAAAACAGTTTAGAAAGACTTTAAATGTATTAAATTTACCTTCCGTTGTTTCGTGTTTGACGTTAGAAATCGTGAAGAAGCCAGACAAGTTGTTTTTCCACAGCCAACCGCCGAGAGAGCCGTTAGCCAAAGACTGAAGCGAACGCAGCACGTACTTTATATAGACGGCGTACTTTAGGTGTCCTGAAACACTGCCTGTTTAAAACGTCCACTAAAAAAGTGAGCGTACAACTAATAGATAGATAGATAGATAGATAGATAGATAGATAGATAGATAGATAGATAGATAGATAGATAGATAGATGTAGCTAATTAAACATTTGCAGATAAATTAAACATTTGCATAGGATTTAAATATGTACAGAGGAATTAAAAATGTGCAGAGAAATTAAACATTTGCATAGAAAATAAATATATAACTGTGTTAAGAAGATAACCCATGCTAAACATCTATACAGAAACTATATAAAAAAGTAGAAAGGGACCGTAGAAATAAAAATGTTTTATACAAATAGAAAACTATATAAAAAGTAGAAAGTGACCGTAGAAATAAAGATGTTTTATAAGAATATGAGAAAGAACTACAAATGGGGATAAAGGACTGTGTACGATTAAATTAGGCTGTAAACAGATGAATGAAAGTCAGTCACAGCATATAGCAGAGGTAGTCAGAAATGACAATGACAGAGAGATAATATAATTAATTAAATGCGCATTTAAAGAAAAGGGAAAATCAGGAATAACTTTAATATTTAATGCGTATTAATGTACACATATGGATATGGATTTTAGTAAAAAATGAATAAAAACTGAAGCAGTTTTTTATTCTAATTAAGAAATAACTGAGCTAAACTCCAATATTTGAACGCTATGTATTATAGTTACTATCCAATCTCATGGTTGCCAGGTTCTGTCGTGTGTGGAGAAGGGAAAAAGCTACGTATTCTACAAGCCGTATCTGGCAACCCGCACACGGAACCTAGTGATGGGAAGTTCGGTTCTTTTTAGGGATTCAGATCATTTGACTCAGCTCACCAAGAAGAGCCGGTTTTTTCGGCTCCGAAAAGGCTCTTCATTTTACCTCTTATACTACTCACTACTTTCATAATTAAGCAAAATTAAGCACTGTTTTGACTTGATCTGATGATTTGTATGTGTACACATATATCATGTATATAGTCAATACATCCTTTGTACTGTAAGTATTCAAAAGTAAAAATTACATTTTCTAATATCAATAAATTGCTGTAGCCAATTGTTTTCATTGCGTTTACAGGCCCTTGTAAGTGTGTGAAACCGCCCAATAAATGCACTAACTTGCTTGTAGAACCACTCTGCTACACAAGGCAGACAGAAACACCTATAAAAACTGTTTTGTTTTTTTTCATTTTTAAAAAAAAGGACAGCTATTGACTGTTGGATGCACAGTTCTCATGTGTCTGTGAAGGTTGTTTCTGGACCCTTGCTCGATATGACAGCTTGGCTTTGCAAAATTCTAGTGGTGTGTCGGTTGTGAACGTATCGTTCAATATCAACTAATCTTTTATATGACTCAGGAGTAATGAGTAGTCTAGTCAGTAATGAGCAGTAAGCACAACAAATAGTTTGTTCATACGGATCGTTCATTTGTCACGTGACGGGCCGCTTAGGCTGTGTGAGGAGCAGTACGTGCAGCAGTTCATTTCGTTCATTTACATCGGCCACAAGAGGGCTACAGCGCTGCACTAATGAATGAACAAAATGACTCAAAAAAAAAAAAAAGATTAGTTCAATTTACCGTCCGAGAGTAAGTGATCCGAGTCAGTTAAAAGACTCGAACTTCCCAACACTACTTAAAAGAGCCGGCTCTTTGAACCGGCTCGTTCACGAACGACACATCACTAGTCAACCCACTCTCACTGCTGTCGTCATTGAGGTCAGGTAGACGGAGCGAAGATGGCGACCGCCTACGAGAGATACAATTTGTAAGTACACAGAATATAATGAACCGTTGTCCGCACCGCTTCGTCTCGTTTTTACAAGTCCGCCAGAAGGCGAACGAAAGGCGGGGGGCGAAGGTCGAGTTAAACCCGGGGGGAGATGGAGCGGAGGAGGAAGGAGGGCTGAGTTTTTTCAGATGACACAGCGGCTGAAGTTCGGCTGACAGGCTCGGCTGTGCTACAGGAACCAGCCAAGTTTCTCTCCACACTCATTCATTATGAAGAATAACGTTATATCTTGGCACCATTGCGCAGACTTAGTCAAATGCTTCACGTCTCCAACAGCCAAACGGCCTGACGGACGGACGGACGGTGTTATAAGTTAGTGAACCTAGCTATAGCAGCAGAGGGTTATTTTGTCATTTTTCTGTCATGATTCATGGTCTGTTTCATTCATATGTGGCAATGTGGCACATCTATTTGAGCTGTGCGTCGTTTTATGGGCTCATTGTGAAGTTAACACTTTAACTACTATGGAAGTTGACAGAGATCTTTGTACTTTTCCAGACACACCCTTGTTCAAACTCATCATTCAACTGTCAGCTATCCAGTCCTACCAGTCTGTCACACTCATGTGCCGTGTTCAGTTAAATGGGTGAGGATGTGGAAGTGTCCCACGGCCACTCTGGACGTTCAAACTGTGAATTTAAAAGATCATAGCTCTGTTTTTGCATGTTAAATGAGTTCTTACAGCTCATTTCTAAGCCACAATATCATTTTAAATAATGGTAGTTTGTTTTTTTTTGACCTATGCATCCTTGCTTTATTGCACAAGGAGATACAATTCACCAAAAAACTAAATTTAATAGCTGACTTGATATATAATATGTTAACAAAAAGCTGCAGGCTTGTGATCTCAGCATTTATCTTCATTGTGGTCACGGCTCTGCTCGACTATAGATAGATAGATAGTCATGCACGCACAATATCATAAAGCATAAGAGTTGCAACATATTTAATCTAAAATGAGTGTGTCTTTAAGCCTCATTTCTAAGCCCTAACATCATTTTAAATCAGTAGGATTTTAGTGTTTTCCATCTCTCTTTTTTTTTTTTTTTTGTGGTTTTTTTATAAATTTTTAATTTTAAAAAAAATTTTTTTTTTTTTTTATTTTTATTTTTAAATTTTTTAAATAAGAAAGGGTTTTTTTTTTTTTTTTTTTCCGGGGGTATAGTTTTTAAATTTTTTACCTAAAATTTTTTTTTTTTTTTTTTAATTTTTTTTTTTTAATTTTTTTTGGAGGGGTGGGGAGAAAAAATTTGTGTTTTTTCCCCAAAACTTAAAATAGAAAAATGTCAGAATAAAAGAAAATACGTATAAGTCATCTCATAACCTTTTAGGAGCCATTGAAATGACCTCTCCACTATTATTTCTGACTTACATACTATGAATCATGAAGTCTTGATTGATCGCAGTGAATGTTCTGAACCTTGTTGCATAGTTTTAAATACACTGAGTACCCTGACACTACCACAGCTTGTGAATCTTGAAACAGGAAGAACCAATCCAAAAATCTCAGGCATGCTTTGCAGCTCTAATCTAAAGAGCGCATCTATATAGAACATAATCCTATGATTTAACATTATATTGGGGCTTAGAAATTAGCCTTATGTAACTCTGAGACATATAAACAGTGCTATGAACATCCAGAGTAAGGAACATCTTACCCTCACGGACTAATTGTCTGGACACAGTTCAGGTTGCAAAAAGTTTAGTCTTGTCCTTAAACCGTCTGCATCTCAGTAACATGAAGCTGCTCTGTATTGTTGGGGTAGCACAGGCATGCTTGGTGTGATCTAGATTATGAGGGGCCAACAATAGAGCGTTTGTGCGGTTGTGTCACTGCAGCAGCTGAGTTTCTCACTACATCACCGTGAGCTCCAAACGTCACTGAGGCTAAACGGGAGGTCACATTTTTCTTCTGCAGGCATTTAAAGCTGTGTTGTTACTCAAGCTGTCGATGTGATCTCAAGAGGCCTTATAGGAGAGCTGCTGGCATGAACGTTTCTCACCATATTTTACTGTCTATCTGTACACCAATTGTCAAATTTGTAGGTGCCTGTAATAGGACCACAAACCATTAGGAGAGGTGGAGTTATCCGTACTCCAACAACTCACATGATCAACTAGAAGGGCACCCAGAGAGCGCAGACCTCCACCAGTAGGCTATAATATGTAGATCTGCAAGGACAACCGCGACATGAGGGCGTTTTCATTACCACTCGTGGCCCACGCTGCGTCAAATGCCACGCTGATTTGCATTTTCATTGCCAGTTTAAACATGCCGAGCTGTGCTGAGTCACACCTGAGATGACCGTCTGCCCGACTAAGGTCAAAGTGTGTCCGACCGCCTCCGAGCAGGTTGCGGTGATGTCAGCTGGGCTTCGTTGGCTGCAGGTCTGGGCTGAGCTGCGCACACACATGCAGAGCAAAGAGCAAAGAGGCTGCATTCACACACAATGTGGCAAAGTGATACCTTTGCGAAGGTTGTGCAGAGGTGTGTCGGTGTTTGTGCTTTGGAAAGTAACCGCACAATCACTGCTTTGTTCACACCTACACCGCTCCCTCTTCATTCACACTCCTTCCAACACTTGTGCGCTCGTTCTCTCAGCAAGACACACCTTCATGCAGGTAACACTGGTACAATGGAGGTGCAAAGCCCTGCCGTGCTGGGCTGACGCACTGTACGGAAAGGGCTGTGTCTATAACTCGGATCACAACCCCCTTTCCACTTGCCCTCCCGTTCCAAGCATGAAGGAGAAGTTACGGTGGCCGCCAAATGTGCCAAAAAACATGGAAGTGTCTGCGGTGTCTGTAGATATTTAAGGCTCATTTTCAGAGTTTGGTGAACTTGGCTAAACATTTCCAAGCTGTAAATTTACCCCTGGATGAAGCACTCTGTAACATCTCCCCTGTTTTCTTCCAGGCACACAACCCCGGAGAAGTTCTTCATCGAGGCCTGCGATGAGGGGGCTGATGCTGTGCTGGCAATCGACCGGGTCTCGAATGAGATGACCCTAACAGGTAAAGTCTTTGAAAGATGAATGGCCGTGCATCACCGACAGTTGGTTGAAAAGCATGTATAGAGTCTCATGTCTCAGCTTTCACCACCTTTGAACTCACAGACTATTGAGCTTTATTTTCAGTCTCTGCATGTATTAGCTAGGCGTGCCAATCAATGACATGAGTGGTTCTACAGGACTACTGTCCATCTTAAGCTTAGGAGATGTCCACATTAACCTCTTGCACCCTGTGTGGATGTCGACATCCTCGGCTGACATTACTGTGTTTCTGAGGCTCCGTTTCAGAGCTAGTGAAGAGACGAGTATCATATGAAACTAGAAGACCTCAGACAGTCATTGGTACCAACTATATCATGCTAACTTGTCAGGAAGGAGGTTAAATAAAGCTCCAATGGCTGAACCTCTCACTTCTTCCCATGCATCTTGCTTGCTTTCAGTATAAATGTTATTTTGTCCTAATTTATTTGAATATTTCTGCATACTGGGCTCCCTAAACAGCACTGGGATTGCATAAATTGTGTCTGACTAGAAAGCTGAGACTTTCCAGTCATTGCAGCGAGACCATTTTTTTGAAACCTGACCTCACTGTATAAAATTACCTATTTTAACCTCTGGGATAATAACAGCCTGCTGAAACTGTACCACCACAAACTAGAGACCGAGGGCATCCAGAGGGTGGATGGCTTTCCTAAGAATATTCACCATACAGGGGTTTGTGAGCAATTTACAGAAGAGAAGTGCTCGACATTCAATCGCTGAAAGATGCATTTCTTAGAGAAACGTCAAAACTTTGTGACACCAAATTACAGTGTGACTTTTTTATGGTGTTCCTCAAGATCTTGGTGTTTTAATGTAGTATTTTGTAGCATTTTTATTAAGTTTCAAATGGTCAAAAGTGGTTACATTTTGCAACAAATCTGTGTAAAAAAAAAGTCATATCAACCCCAAAAACTACTGCAACACCTTATGATAGATTGAGAAATAATAGAGCATGACAATGGCCACCATATACTTCAGTCATAATCCACTAAGCCCTCTCTAAACTTTCAATATTTGAACAGGTGTCTAAACAAAACACAATATTTATTACTTATTTATCACTGAACTAACTTATTGTGTCTTCTGTGTGTTTTATACTGTTGACCTGCTATCTCCCCCTAAAGACCCCCAATAAAGCCAAACATCTGTTCATTATACAGAGGGGTGGAGTGGAAGAGGTTAAACTTTACAACAACCTGTCATTGTACAGTCATGTGCTTCCTACCTCACCTTTCCTTGTACCACATGATGAGCGCTGCTCAGTAATTATATGTTTAACACAAGGTAATCATTATTAAAGTAAACGAATAAGCATAATGGGATACAACAGATCTGCTGTCTTATATTTAATAGTTGAAACACGTCTAACTTTGTAACCATTGTTTTGCTTCACAGGTAAAAAAGATGTCCCGCCCTCGGCAGTCACCAGGCCTATATGTGGCATCATGGGAACCATTCGCCTGGTAGCAGGTAGGTACGATGGTGAGACCGCGTCATGTTGTCCGTGCTCTGTTTTGAAGCCTGTACGTTAAAACAGCTGTGACTGCTCACACCACGCAGGGATGTACCTGATCGTCATCACCAGGAAGAGGAACGTGGGCAGCCTCATGGGCCACGCGGTGTGGAAGGCCGTGGACTTTGACGTGATCTCGTACAAGAAGACGGTGCTGCATCTCTCAGAGATCCAGGTCAGCAAGATCACTCTAATATTATTTACACATCTGATAGTACCAGCATTATAACAAAACAAATCTACTATCAGAACAACGCCGTCAGCAATCAGTTGACCCTGCTCTCCTCTTCCGGCTTGGAGGCTGTTGGGCACACTTTGACTCTGAAGATGGCCCATCACAGGCATGATTTGGCACGTTTAAACTGTAACGGATACGCAAAGCAACGCAGCTTGGTTTGATTCAGCGTGGCCAAAAGTGCAGAGGGAAAGACACTATAGGACTCCCAACCTGACAATGTTACCTCTGGTTTATTGTTACATGTTCACAAGTTTTAGTCGGCATAAACATGTCCTCACAGAAACCGATAAGATATCACAGTGTCGCTGAGTTCGTCCAGGTCACACCTGTAATTCCAGCTTTGCCTTGTTGGTCCATCTCCTCACAGTCTTGACCACAGGCTTAGTCAATTTTATGATCAGAGAGTCCCAAGAGAGTGATAGGCGTCCTTTATTATGGTATAGCAATGGACCAGTGTGTTCTTATCCCTGGTTTGCTCTGTTAAAGTTCCCAAGAACAATGAGCAGAGAGTCTGGATGCTTGTGCATGTTAATTATCTGGTGTTTAGGCTCACTAATATGGATGAAATGTAAACACTGACCAGAATAAATGAGAGCTTCCATGGCGAGAAGAAAACAGCCTCCAAGCGAGGATGTTTCCTTAAAAATGTGACATCTGTACTCCGACCTCTGTACTCCCCATGTTTTACACGATATCTCCATTAAGTGGTCCGCTCGGATGAGTTGTTACCTGGCAGATGTTGTGTAGCGTACAGGAGGTGACCACCCACACTCGGGATGATAGTTGGGTTGACAGGAGTGCCGTTTGACCAGTGTCTGATTTTTAAACAAAAGCAGAAAAAGTTTATGCGACTACTGTCGTCTATTACTGATTAATAGTTCAGTAGATTATCACGCTGTATTCTGTTGAGTGGTTTGGAAATTCAGACAACTTCTCTGGGTGTCTGACAGGCGTCCGATCTCTCAGCGAGACCTCATGTCCTCATTCAGGTCATTCTTTGAAGTCTGGAATCACACTGAGCTATCTAATTTCAGCGAAGCAGGCAGTGCATTATTAATCTGACGCTGCTTCTATTTCTAGTATCCTAATTGAATAGGCAGCCTATGTGGTTCATGGTGTAAAACACTCTAGATGCACCAAAATAGCAACGGGAAACAATTATGGACTGTTGGTCGTCGTAGATTAGAGTGCGTGGCTGATCTGGTGAGAGGAATGTCAGAAAGCAGCAGTAAGTAAACGGAGGCGTAACGTCAGGCTTCACTCTCGGTGCTAACTGGCTTTGCAACGAGATCCTCTTAGCTCCGCGGAGACGCACAAAGCTCGAAAAGCATGAAACACATCCGCGTTGTCTTCCTCCTCATAAGGATGAATGCAATGGTGGAAGGGTAAGCTAAGCTTCAGCAACAACAGACCTAAACTGGCCTCTCGCTAAGCCCCTTAGTTACTGTTGACACACGTGTCGAGCTTTGCACTCTAGCACGGCACGCATGCAGCTTACAGCGATAATGGCAGAACTTTTTATAACTTTTTTTAAACAATGGGACCTTGAAGTTAAATTGGGAACTGCCAATTTTGTCAGCAGACATGACAGCAGCCGCTGACAGGTTTTATAAGCTGATAACTCAATGTTAATTCAAATCAGTGGCAACATGAAGCAGAGGAAGTTCACACCCACGGGCTCTTTAGTGTATTGATCGTGTTGCTGCATCATAACCACAAACAGTATCAGTCAGAAGTTTGGAAACACCTTCTTCTTCAATGTTTCTTCTTTATTTTTTTCATATTTTCTGCAAAGCTGTCAAACGTGGCTTCTTTTATGGTTCACCACATAATTCCACATGTGTTATTTCAATGTTTTCACGTCTGTAGTTTTAATCTACGATGTAGAAA
This sequence comes from Argyrosomus regius, assembly GCA_946959425.1. Lineage (NCBI taxonomy): Eukaryota > Metazoa > Chordata > Actinopteri > Sciaenidae > Argyrosomus > Argyrosomus regius. Next base: position 5,752,968 of record OX336899.1, on the reverse strand, counting down.
GTAAGAAAAATAAAGAAAAAGCATCGAATGAGAAGGTGTGTCAAAACTTTTCACTCCAAACGGCTTCTAGCATGTCACATATTACACAGGTTACACAGGAACAAGCATACTGTATGTCTCGAGGTGGCTGCAGGGACAGGTGTCACACTGATTTCTTCTCCCTGAGATACAGAGCAGCTGTATGTTTGTGTTTAGGAAAGCAGGCGCCATTCAGATCATTACTATGGTCAGAGGATAGAGCTGTCTCGCTCCCTTGACACAACGGATAGGTAAATAACGTAGAACTATTCTGAGGGCGCATAGACGAGCCAGAGAGGACGGCTTCTTCAGAAACGATATCCTGACAAGCGCGCTGATAAATCCTCTATTCTCCTTGGCTGAGCTTCAATAAACCTTTCAGCACAAAGACATCTTGGACTCCTGCGCACTTCCTCTCCACTCACTGAGCTATTGATGAGTAAAATAGATAATAAATAAAACAGCTTCGGCAACAGCTGCACCTTAGCCAATTATAATCAAGAACAGGAACTATCTGTTCTATAATATCCTTTACATGATCTTGTCTGTTGTGTTTGGATGTTTATCAACTTGTTCAACATCCTCAAGACAGTTACAAGCAGCCAAACCGTGGTCCTCGACAATGGTGCCAGCAGCACTTCAGGGGCTGAACAATCATCATTTGCATTAGACACCTTTACTTACCCACATGTTGCTGATTTTGATTAAGCAGCATCCACAGGACACTTTTATTTTAAATTTAAGACCTGGTAGTGGTCGCTTCATTGCCAGTCCAACTCTTAACTTTATATTTTATCCAGTAAGTGTCAGTTTATTGTTTCATATCGATTCTAGGCGTCATGTTAACTTGCAAAGATGGTAAATGTGGCTAAAAGAGAGAGCTGGTATCAGATTGTCACTTAATTCCAGCAGATACAAGATATAGTTGGGGTATTAAGAGAGGAAAAGTTGGGCATATACAGTACCAGTTCAACTTATGAGTATGCAGTTCTCTGTACTCTGCAAAGTGCATCGTCATGTTTCCAAAAAAAGTTTGTTTTTTCCTCTTTTCTTTCCTCTTCTAGTCTCAGGAGAATAAGACTTTCCTGTCCATGCTCAACAATGTGCTGACTACAGACGGCTTCTACTTCTGCACCGACTTTGACCTGACGCACACTCTGCAGCGATTGGCCAACACCAGCCCCGACTTCCAGGAGATGAGCCTGCTGGAGAGGGTGAGATATCTGTTCATTTATTCATGTGCTTAAAATCATAAATAAGTCATTGAGACTTGTGCTTTCAAATGTTTTTGGTCAGAAATGCCAAAATAGAGCCTGAAAGAGAAGTTATGATAGTTATCTGTATCACATCACCTCTGTGTTTGTGCACAACCTGGTAGAGCATGATATATCAGCAATACAGGGTGATATTGAGTAAATACTGTGTTCCTCTTCTTCCTCTGTGCCACAGAGCTCCATTGTCCAAAAACTATTAGAAACACATCAGTGAGCCACACTGTTGCACTGGTTGACGTGTTCCTTCAGTATCATGAACACACACACTGTTTATTATGACTCAATCCCACATACATCGACCTGCTGCCCCAAAAACTCACCAGAGAATCAGAATCAGGTTTATTGACAAGTAAATTTCCACATACCAGAAAGGAGAGGGAAGTTGTCTTGGTGTTATTGGTGCATAGCAAATATTAGTGAAAATATACGGTAGATAAGAAATAGACAAAATATATATATATATATATATATATAAATATATATATATATATAATGTGTTTTAAAATGAAAAGAGCTGAGCAGTTTGTGCAGAAATATACGAAGTGTTCAGGGTTCGAATCCGACCTGCAGCCCTTTGCTGCATGTCATTCCCCGTCTCTCTCTCCCCCCACATTCCTGTCACTCTTCAGCTGTCTCTGTCAAAAATAAAAGCTTAAAAAAGGCCAAAAAAATATCTTTAAAAAAACAGATAAAAAGTTGAATAAAAGGTGTGTGTTTATGTAACGTATAGTCTGTATATCCTGGGTATGTGGATGGTGAAAGTCAGTGTCAGAGGGGGCTCCGGGCCTCGTTGATGAGGCCAGTGGCAGACGGGGAAAAAACTGTTGTTGTGCCGTGAGGTTTTGGTCCTGATGATGGACCGCAGCGCCCTGACAGAGGGGAGTGATTCAAAAAGTTTGTGTCCGGGGTTGTAAGAGGGGGTCAGCCACAATCTTTCCTGCACACCTCAGAGTCCTGGAGAGACGGAAGATTGCAGCCAATCATCTACACAGCAGGGCGAATGACACGCTGCAGTCTGCCCTTGTCCTTGGAGGACCTGATGTGAATTAATCCTCCGCTGAAAATAGTCGCCGACAAATGCACTTTTCCAACTTTGGTTTGACATCTTAGTCCTCCAACAGATGCTTCCTTCATGAAGGTTATATATAACCGTCTGTAGTGGTTTTAATTATGTGTAACTGAGTGTATTTGTAAGCTGTTTTTAAATATTTGTCTTCAGTAATTGATGAATAATTTTGACGTCTTGCTCAGTGAATCTTGTTGCTTTGTTGTGGTTTTCAGGCAGATCAGAGGTTTGTGTGGAACGGGAACCTCCTGAGAGAACTGGCTGCACAGCCAGAGGTAACACATACGACCGATAACTCACGGCGCATTTGTTTTTCCAGTCATGCTCATGTTTGTTTTTATTAAATTTCTTCTTTCTCTTTCCACATAGCTTCATAAGTTTGCACTTCCTGTTGTCCATGGATGTATCCTTTTTCAATTACTTCTAATGAGCATGCAGTATTTAATTCAATCTACCACACACTGTAGATAAAATGAGGTTAGTTAGTTCCTGAGTGAAGCCTTTCCTTAACCCTACTGGTCTAGTCATCGTCATGAAGCCGTGTCGTATAAACGGGAAGATCTTTGAGTGGATCCTCATATCCAGAAGAAGCTGCTTCCGGGCCGGAGTCAGATACTACGTTAGAGGTAAAATCACATGAAATCTGACCCTGAAGTGTTGCTCCAAGCAGTCTGGAGTTACAACTTTTATAGCTGATAATCAACACATTCTCATAAAGAGTTTAATCTCCAAGCCAAGATCAGCCTCTCTCACTCTAAGGTTATCTACCTCAGTATTGACGCTGACTGTTCGTGGATGTTTTCTGTTGACTGCTGTCTCTGCAGGCATTGACTCTGAAGGCCATGCTGCTAACTTTGTGGAGACCGAGCAGTTAGTTTTGTACGAGGGAGCGAAGGCTTCATTTGTACAGGCAAGTATGAGAGAGCCAGTCATCCTATTAAAGACTTTCAAATAGTCCTTAAAGTTTCTTTCAAAATACATTAAATATGTTGGAAAATAGTTGCTGAAAACACGTGAAAAAAAATTGAACAATATATTACAGAAATGTGGAGTTAGAGGTTCAAACAGTTTTTCACCAGTTTTCAGTCCAGGATTTTGTGGGCGGTCCTTAAAGGGTGGCTCGATGACACGCTGAGGCCACCCTGAGCAGAGAGATAGAGATAGAGATGAATTCATCTCGCTCAGAGTGTTTCAAAGTTAGTCATGTCATTTTCTGAACTCATCTGACACGTTTCAGTCGCTTACAAATTGCTCCCATGAGTGGGCGTGGCTTCAGCGCATTCAGCGGACACGCCCCCACAGTCCTGGAGCTGAGAATACAAATTTTTACCCGATTTTGACAACTAATTTCATAAACTTGTTGATATTTTTAATCATTCATATTTGGCTGGTTGGTTAATAACACTTTCTTCTTTGGTCTGACAAACTCAGAACACATATTTATTCTGACTTTACACAGACTTTAACGTCAAGAATGATGTTCATAATCGACTTGTTTTCCTTCCTCAGACACGAGGCTCCATGCCTTTTTACTGGAGTCAGAGACCCAACCTCAAATACAAACCCAGGCCTATAATCAGCAAAACCAATCACGTAAGAGAGTTTTCACGTCTCTGTGTACTTTTTAAACCAGTAAAAGGTATAAAAGTCTGATTCTAACCACTTGAAAACCTTTTTTTTTAAAAGATGGATGGTTTCCAGCGGCATTTCGACTCTCAGCTCCTCATCTATGGGAAGCAAACTATTCTGAACCTGGTGAGGACTTCTCTTTCAAGCTCAGCTTAAAAACTAATACAAGCAAAGACAGAAGGTTAATTTGTGTTTTTTTTTTCCCAGGTGAATCAAAAAGGCTCAGAGAAGCCTCTAGAACAGGCCTTTGCCAAGATGGTATCTGGCATGAACAATGGTATGCTCAAGTAAGTGTCCCTCAATGCCTTCTCCAATGAGTACGAGCGGCTGTGGTGTCATTCAGGTGCACTCGAAGTAATGAATTACTTTTACTTTTGTTACTGTAACAAAGTTGCTTTTCAGCACTATTCAGGTGAAATGTACCTGGGAAAATCAGGTTTCTCTTATCCCCTAACCCCCGACGTTCTCAGCGTAACACTGTCTCCTCTGTCCTCAGTTACATAGCCTTCGACTTCCACAAAGAGTGCAGCCACATGAGATGGGACCGTCTCCAGATCCTGGTGGACGCTGTCGCCGAGACACAAGACGAGTACAGGTAACTTAACCCGGCAGCTGTTCTATCAGCTGTGCTGATATCTAGCTGTTTACTGTGAAGACGTATTCAGACTTTTCTCTGTGTGCAGTTACTTCATGGTGAACTCGGAGGACAAGACAGTGGCCCAGCAGAGAGGAGTCTTCCGCAGTAACTGCATGGACTGCCTGGACAGGACCAACGTCATCCAGAGCCTGCTGGCCCGACGCTCACTACAGTCTCAGCTTCAGGTATCTTTACAGCCACTAGGTGACGCTGGTGTGCGTCTTCTAGTCTTGTTATTGTTTGTCTAACATTCAGGGTTCATGCTGGTTATTAAATTTCATTAACATGCTGAAATTTAGAGAGCAGAATTTTAGAGGTTTGGTACATTTCTAGGAAGGTCAGCAGAAACTCAACAATAATGAGAGAAGACTTTGAATAATGCACTTCAGGGCAATATGGGAGGATGTATTTCACATTATGTATATACAGTCTGTGTCACACAGTAAAGTGTTAGTGGATACATTTGTTTGTGAGCTCACTCATCTGTTATAATTTGGCTTAAATTTGAAGGACGAAAGTTCATTTTTCATCTTGGAAATACAAGTTTTTACAAAACAATATAAACTCAGGAGTGGTTCTATTCACGGAATATGGCAAAAATAAAATATCTACAGATGTCTCAGGTTCTCTTCCACAGAGTCTGCCATGTTGCACCATGTTTCTACAGTAGCCCAGAAAGGACAAACTAAACACTGGCTTTACACAGGAGCTCTCGCCCTCTCGCCCTCTCTCCCTTGCTAAATGCAACCATTTACAGTGGATGGCCACCAACTGTTCTGTTTTGGTTCTGTTCGAGGTTCCTGCCTCTTAAAGGCAGTTTTTGTCTTGCCTCTGTTGCCAAGTGCGTTGAGTGTCTGTAAATAACATTACAAAGAATACGGTACTATATGAAAAGTGTCCTGAGAGAACATCTGCAACAACTTGGTGCTATGTAAACAGAATTGGATTGAAACTTTGGGTTCTTCATGTATTTCGTGGCCATCTTAGTTTCTCCGTCACACTAGGAAGGAGAGGGTGAAACAAAAGGGTTGCAATCCATGTTTGTGATGGATTTTGTTATTTTGAACAGATACAAACAGGTTATGGAGTTTCACGTCTTGCTCACATTGAGAGAATCTAACAGTACATGTGTCGTTCCTGTGTGTCCACAGAGGATGGGCGTTCTGAATGTGGGTCAGAGGATCGAGGAGCAGGCCGAGTTCGAGAAGATCTACAAGAACGGTACTTTGTCTCTGCACACTCTGACTGTTAGCATGTGTGGTGAAACATTCGTAGAAACTGTAGCACTCACTGTTTTCTGTATGTGATCTCTAACCAGCATGGGCTGACAATGCCAATGCATGCGCTGTACAGTATGCAGGAACCGGAGCCTTGAAAACAGACTTCACAAGGTAGAGTGCTGTAACATCCTTTACCGCACATCAGCTGACTGTAATGTGTGTCGTTTATTATCGTGGCTGTTCATTAATCAAAGTTCACTTCTCCATCAGGACGGGGAAGAGGACCAGGTGGGGGCTGCTGATGGATGGCTGGAACTCCATGATTCGCTACTACAAAAACAACTTCTCTGATGGATTCAGACAGGTGTGGTTTGTTGTAGATATAAGTGTCTAGGGTCGGAGTGGTCAGCCACATCTATTTATTTGTGAAATAAGAAAACGAATATGATTTGGGAAAAGGGTATCAGTTTGGTTTTGCTGCTTTCAGGATTCCATCGATCTGTTTCTGGGTAACTTTGCTGTCGACGAGTCCGATGGACCGACTCCTCTCCGTGTGCAGAAGGACTGGAAGTTCCTCACGGTCAGTACACCAGATGTTTTGTCTGTTAACAGCAGCAGTTAGTAAGTGTGACTGTCGGTCTGACTCTTTAAATCCTGTTCTTTATGCAGCTGCCCATCATCATGCTGGTGGCATTCTCCATGTGCATCGTCTGTCTTCTCATGGCTGGTAAGTACATTCATATCATCTATGGTGAGAGAGTTTTTACCTCATTAGAAACAGCGAAAAAGGTGCAAGATGTGGCAGAATTGGGGAGCAGGAGGGTTGGGTTGTTGGGGCATCGAATGCTGGGTTAAACTTAGCTGAAAAGCACTGTGTCTGAAGTATAATGATAATTATTCTAACTGAGGAAATGAGACTCTAACCAGTGAGCCTAATAGTAACAGTACAGCCCAGCTTTGGTGTTTCCAGTGTAGCCTCACACATCGACGTGGTCCTGCTTGGTGGTCTTTTTTCTCAAGCTATAATGCAAATGTGGTCGGAGAGACATTTTTGTATCTGAAAGTCTCTCTCTGTTAGTACGTTTGTAGTTTCTTTCATGCGTCCCAAACATTTTCTGCTACTGAAAACTGGAATATGTTTGTCACAAAGTTAGTCAGTGTCGCTATTGTTCGATAAAAAACGTTCTACAGACTCTTTATTGGGCCGACATCTTAAACTCTAGGCGCAAAACCTTCAGACCAAATGCTTGGACAGGTAATTTCTATGGTTTTAGTCACTCCAACCAAGAATTTTACTAAACTGGAATCATTTAGCGCCTCTAAAACATCTCTCTGGTTAGCAACGTGATGCTGTTTATGGACCTGGAAGGCTCCAACTATGCCCAAACTGGTGGCCTGATCCAATACTTTGATAATCTTCTAAAGCAACTACAGACTTCATAAAGTATCGTTATCTTTTGATAGAAAGATTGGGAGGAAATGTTTGAGGTAACAGGATAAAGAAGTCTATAGGTTGACATGTTTAACAGAAACTTCAGCTCTCAGCTTCGTGTTTATAGCACCAGTGAAACGCCTCTGTAGACGGCTGTATCGACTACATGGAAGTGAATCTGCTCCGTCAGAAAACACTTCCTGTGTAGACAGGCCTCTAGCTGAAGATCTTCAGGTGTCAGGTTCTTGTTATTGTTCTGTAAACCACCATAAATAACTTCCGTTTGTGTTCCAGGCGACACATGGACAGAGACCCTGGCTTACGTGATGTTCTGGGGGGCCGCTAGCGCGATCACAGCCACTATCATCCTGTTTAACGGCCAAGACTTTGTGGACTCCCCCAAACTGGTTCACAAGGAGAAGATGGACTGAGTGTGTGTGGGTATGAGTGTGTGAGTGCGTGTGTGTGTGTGTGTGTGTGTGTAGGAAAATAAAACTGAGGAGTAGCTGAGCCCAGCAGGCTCATATACCTCGTCATCTTCACAGACTTCCTCCCCAGGTCTGGACTCTAATACTGATCTGCTGCCTCTGTACTCGCCTGTTAAACACTGTTTGTCTGTCTGTCTGCGACTTGTTTTACCTTCTTCTGTTGTACTGCACACACTTCTTCACTTCATGGTTTACATTCCATCTCCTACATCGCTCATACTGTATCTTTAGGTTGGTTTTTCTTGGTGTTATGTTGTCGGAGAGGATCTGTGATGACACGTGTCAACCGGTTTAGTGGTCTGTAGTAAAAAAAAAACGTATATAAACACTACTACTCATTTTCTTATCGCTTCCCATTCTTAAAATTTTTACTTCATTCGTGCACCTTTTAGTTAAAGACACAAGCACCGAGGCTGATTAGACCAGTCAGGTCAAAGTCTGCATACCAGTAAAAGTAACCCCGCCCAAGCAGAAACCAACACAAGAGCGAGGGTGATGTCAAGTGTAGTTTCTACGTGTACACAGTCCCGAGAAGGACTGAAACATCCGACGATGGCTTCAAAGCTGCGTTACAAACACGATATCTGACATGTTGTCAAGTTGAAACGTGTTCGCAAACGTTTGGGGTTGGGCAGCTGGTGTACACGAGGTTATCAGAGCTGAAGGAAGATTTAAAAAAAAAAAAAAGCTCTGCAGTGCCTCAGAGTTGGTGATAAATCTCTGTGGGGTTGTCAAACATGTAGTAATTTGAGTCATTATTAATATAGAAATGTTGATTACATACTAGATAATATTAATTAACCCTAAACTGCCACACTCAAAGATGCAACTGATTGATGAATATACAGAATGTACGTGTTGAGTTTTGAATGTAACAAGCCTTACAAACTTTCATACGATGAAATATAAATATCTGGCGAATCTGTATGTAGCTGGAGTGAACAACATGTCTTCCTTTTAGGCTAACTTGGGAGAGTATCTGGTAATTTTGCACTTTGGAGAACCATGAAAACGTCTTGTTTTGTCCAGACCTCTGCGTCTCAGCCCACGTCTTCATCTTGTTCAGTGATTCAAATAAGTCTGTTATCGTGCTCATTTAGCCAATTTAGAGCTTTGTAGGCAGGATTAAGAGTGAAGAAGACATCTGTCTACATCTCTGGTTAGCTACTTAGCTTCATCCATGAATATTGGCAACAGAAAAGTCGACACAGCTTCATGAGATCAGTACAGCCTCTGTAAGTTATGTCTGTAAGTCACCTCGCTGACATCGTCATGGAAAAAGGTTAAACGCTCCTTGAAACCACAAACAAAGTCTTTACATGACCTGGAAATGTTTTGCAGCACCTCGTCTGCGTCATTTTCAGTCAACACAGGAGCTGCAGTAATGGCTGCTGGGAGCAGTTAGCTACACGTTTTTCACGAGAATCAAAGAAATATCAGTTTATGAGTCATTTCTGCAAGTCGACTTACAACATCTTAACCCAACTATTTTTCATGGATGTCACTAAGTACTTGACTAGATAGTTATGTTCTTAATTCCACCTACAAAACTCTGGTTAGATGTTTGTTTCTTTACCTGGGGACACAACACCAGACAAATTTGAAAATCAGAGCAAATCAGAGATGCGAGCTGTTATTCAGAGGTCTGGAACCAGGCTAATTTGACACGACTGGGCCAGTTTAGACTGGAATTGTCTGTGTAGCGTTAAAGCCTGTTCCTCTCAGCGTCTCTGGGTTGATCCCTGTCAACATGCATACAGTGTCTTTCTTTTTTTTTTTGATATTATGACTGGGAGTATGAACATTTCCAATTCTACACACTGTGGCTTTAATTCTGACGTTCTCTGAAGACATTAGACTTTAGTTTTTGTGGTTATAGCGGGACTTCAATGCCTCGTTATGTCGAGTTAACTGACTTCATGGTCTGTCATTGATCATTCCTCTCATTTGTGAAAGAAAGTGTCCCAGAAGAGATAAAAGGAAGGTTTACACATAATGTTACTGCTATGACCACAATTTGATGTTCTATATTACCTGATAAATCATTGAATTTCGTGTTATAGCAGTCTTAAAATGTTTTAGAAGCACCACAAAAACAGCGTACAGAGGCTCTCGGCTTCTGTTCATTCAGTTTCCTGCCTCCTCACAGATATTTGGAGTTTCTGTTGCTCCAATCGCTTCCAAAAAAAAACTTTTGGACCACTGACTTGGTTAGAAACAGTTAACGTGAACCTTTTAATATAATCATTAAAGATCCGACTGGGCTTTAAAACCTTTCTCTGACGTTGATTTATGATGTATTCTATATTTTTTGGTCACCGTACTTTCTTTGTCCTGTGTATGATTTCACATACGAGCTGTGCCGTGTTAGTTTTGGATGATGTGTTTAAGATCACTCCTGCGAAACATTATCTCATGTAACAGGTTTTACAAGCCATCGGATCAGTGATTGAATGAGTTTTAAACTATTGTTAATTTAGTATGAAAACAACTGTACTCTGATCATGCTTGCTTCTCGAAGATGTCGTCTAAAATCTCGATCTATGTAACTTTGTGACGGTAATAGATCAAGGTAACCTCTGTGAACAGGACTTGTGTGTCTGGGAACAAGATGGCAAGTTGTGCATAATAATAATAATTGTTCGAATCAAGATGAAACATTGTGTGCACAATATCTGAATATCTTGTTTACACTAGATAATAAGTTGTTGATATTAACTTGTGTGCACCGTTTTCTTTTTTTAAAATCATCTTCAGGTACACTATATGTTAGACATGCATCATACGGTCAGTAAAAGGAGTTGTACGCTCAGTTGTTGTGGAGCGACATTAATGTTTGGACCTTGAGTTTCACACCCTTCATGTGTCACATGTGCAGTGTAGGTGAAGTCCGTCTCATCGACATAACCTTGTAATGCCTGTACTTTTTAAAATTTAGTACTCACAGATGTAATTTGTGGGTGCGGGTGTTCGTTTCAGCAGTCAGCAGCACCTTACCGAAGTATGTTTGGACATGAAGGTTCCAGATTCATGTGATCGTTATATCTCTACTGTGGTTTTAACGTACGTTATGCTTGTAAAGATTAAAAAATGACATGTTACTGTGACATAAACCTTGCTCAACTCGAGGTGTTTTATGAGATTTTTTATGGTATAACATGACTTGCAAACGTCACTGCATTCATTTGGAGCGAGGGCCTTAGCTTCGTTTGAGGACACTGAGGTCAGTATGTGTGCATACAACTTGTTTTATGCAGATATAAGTAAGAAAATAAGGCCAACAAACCATTAAATCATCATTCTCCTTTAAAAAATAATCTAAATAAATATTCAAGTGTATAAAATGAAGCACTTACAACCTCTGTTAGCGTCGTTAGTTTGTACAAACGCAGATATTGAGTTGTAATTTGTGTTACAAGTTTGCAAATGATGTTACAGCCCTGTGCAGTACAGCTGATGGTTTGTTTTTGTTTTTTTATGTCTTTGGGACGTTATTGTCACGTATTAGGAACATTTGGGATCGTATAGCCGTGAATGTTTTATCATTTTAAAGCTACAAACGAAGTCTTTTCTGAGGCGATGGAAGCCAGAATCAGTTGTTTGTTTAGTTTGTGGTGGAACATGTAAATTACTCTTCTGTGTTTTTCCTCTTCAGCGGTCTTCAGTGCTCTCCTTCCAGAGTCAGACTTCATCCAGTACTTTCTGTAATTGTCAATAAACTCCGGTGAACACACAAAGATTACCACTGAGGTGCTTTATTGTACATTTAACATACAATTACAGTATTAATGTGCTGTACATACACCATCAGGTCCACAACCAGGGATCTAACTACCATCAAGGACACTGAGGTTAAGGATTTTATAGCAGTTAAACAGATGAAGTTTCATCAGCATGTTCACCAAAAAGACAATTTTTTTGTGCCACCTGTGCCCTTTTGCCACCAAAACTGGATCTGAGGATTATTTTTATTCAGTTTTTTTTTTTTTTAGCGTATAATTATTACTTAAATAAACAATTCAGTTGATTTGTCATCATTTTATCAAAAATGATTTAAAAATACCTTCCAGTTTTCCAATTTTCCACTAAGTTACTTTTTTTTTTTAACTTGAGCATGTTCATATGCAATATATACATACACATGGACACATATATACGTGATTAGATCATATTATGGTATGAATATATATATATATATATATATATATATAAAAAGTGATCAGTCAGTCAGTGATGACTAAAAATATAAAATATGACGAGAAAAAACAAAAGCAGCATCCTCTGAATCTCCGCTGGAGGTGGCAAAGGCAGGACTGCCACTGCAGCGTGCACACGTTGAGGTTCACAACAGCTCTTCAGAAACACCCATGGGTGACATCACAGATGTTATGTCCATGTTTTATACAGTCTATGCTCACCGCTTATCTAAAACTGGGCAAAGACTGAGGGCTGAATGAAGCCTAGAGACCAAAACTGTTCCTTGTACCAGGCTGTAAACATGTTTATCTCTGCTGTGAAGTTGGACATTTTAACATGGGGACTTATGGAGCGTGACTCAGCCAGCCTCAAGTGGCCGTTTGAGGAACTGCAGTAGTGTTAGGCACTTCCTGTGTTGACTGCTTGGCTCTGAACAGAAGACACACCTTCCTCTGTGAGCGTCAGACAGGTGAACCAGCTCGTTTTTTATTAAAACAAGATGAAACAGATATTATTGTTGCTTCTGTTTTGTCACGTGTCATCAGCAGGTAAGAACACATCTTAAATCTTTATTGAACTCTTTACTTTCGATTTTGGACACACTAATTTAACTTTTACCTCAACTTGCTAAGAACAGTTTATACATTTTAACTGAATCATGCTGCTTGAAATACATCAGTTATATAAAGAGTGTGATGATGATGATGTGTGTATAATTATCAGAGATGCCCCGATTTATTTGAATAATTATTTATTTGCTGCTGATTGATCGTCTATGAGACATATCAGCTGATACCGATCATCGTTTCTACTGGAGTACAGTTAAAATACCGAAAGCCATGTTGAGTTTACAATAATATAATTAGTAATAAGCAACAATAGATACATTAATTTGGTTTTCAATTGCAGAACATTCTCGGAGATCATAAAAATAAATAGTCGAGTGTAGTCGAGGCTATCCACTCTCAATTTGAGCCTTAGACTTACATTTAATATGGAAATTATTATAAATTATAAATTATTCTAAAGCTTCTTATTATGTTCTAGTCATGTGATTATATTTTTTATATTTCACTTTGTTGAATATCACTTTTAGTTGTCACTGATTTTTCCTGTGAGTGTTTCTCAAGACTTCCTTCATGGATCATGTGTCTTGTAATGTAGCTGTCAAGCTGCAGTGACTGCTCAGAGACACGTGATAACCAGTTTTATTCAGTTATTATTCATCCAACGGATGAATGGATGGGTGCTAAAAATAACCAAGTTAACAGGACCGATGTGTAGATTAAAAATGTTTTTTTCTCAAGTAAAATGTAAAAATAGTTCCTAAATTAAACTTCTAAAACAACCTATTTTACATGATAGCATATTGTGTTTATAATAATACATTTCAGTGACATAATTCATGTATGAACACTGCTGTTCACGCCCACATTACTGTTAGTATAAACAGAGTTTATTTGGTTACAACACTGTAAAATATGTTTTCCTCAAAATCACCATTTCCCCCTAAGACTTTTTTTTTTTATGTCGGCAAATGATTGAAATAAAGTCACGTTGAAACTCGACGTCTGATGGACAGCTGGAGTAAATCAATCAGTCAATCAGTCAAACTTTAACTATACTATAAACTATAGTCAACTATACTATTTGTATAGCACTTTTCATACAAAACGTGTAACACAAAGTGCTTCACACAATAAAACCCCAGCTCATTATAAACAAAGCACTGTACAAACTGAGGAAGTTTGCTGGGTTAACAGTAATGTACAGTACGGAGTTGTCGTCCACTCAAGTCTTCACTTCACCTGTCTCTCCTTTTATTTAAATTCAGACTTGTCACTTGTCTTCCTCTCTTTTTTTCCTCTCCTTGATGACAACTAAATATGCCAGGAAAGTGTAAATTTAATCCAGCATGGCTGGAAATTGATTATTATAAAAACTAATTTTTGACTGCACGTGCAAGACTAAAAACAAGTCTTACCTGGTTTGTTGTCGACCACATTTTGGTCTTTGTTGTGGCTTTGTTTGATGTTCCCGACATCTGCAGATTAATTCCATACCTGATATGTTATGATCCACTAAAGTTAGAGATGATATGAGATGAACCAATCACTGATTTCTCCACTATTTTGTCGTATGTATGTTGCCGCTTTGCATCTGTGCAGTCACCATATAGGAGTCAGTAATTCAATATTTTTACTGAATATTGATCGATATGGGCATCCCTAGTATTCATACTAAATGTATAAACCTTGTTTGTCCCGCAGTGAAACACTCCCTGAAGTTTTTTGTAACTGCATCCACCGGAGTCCCAAATATCCCAGAGTTCATGGGAGCTGCACTGGTTGATGGCACTCTGATGGGTTACTGCGACAGCAACAGAAAGATAGCAGAACCAAAACAGGACTGGTCAAAAGAGTTCTTAGAAAACAATCCTCAGCACACGGAGCGGTACTATGAGGAGTGTTTCGAGTTTCTGCCTAACCTCTTCAAAACCACGATTCATAGCTTGAAAGAGCGCTTCAATAAAACTGGAGGTGAAGTATTTCTGTATGTTATACTTCACTATTTATTTACAGAGCTGCATTATATTCTCCCTCTCTGTCTCTCGTAGGTATTCACGTTTTACAAAGGATGTATGGATGTGAATTAGACGACAGGACTGGAGAGGTGAATGGTATAATGCAGTATGGGTACAATGGAGAAGACTTCATATCATTGGACCTGAAGACACTGACATGGATCGCTCCCAAACCACAGGCTTTCATCACCAAACTGAGATGGGATACCGAGAAAGCTGCAATGAAATTCAACGAGAATTACCTCACTCAGGTTTGCCCTGAGTGGCTGAAGGACTACGTGGCCTTTGGCAAGAGGTTTATGCTGAGAAGAGGTAAAAACATTTATTAATTATTTAACAGTTATTAAGTTTCTCCTCACTCAACAACTCAGTGTTTCAGGTAGCGTGGGGATACTGCAGGTTGTGGTTTGATTGACAGGTAGGTGCTGCTGTTACAGGTGGCTCCACCGACGTTCCACCTCTTTGCCCATTTTTGGCTTAGTGTGGAGCCGGCGGAGGCAGGACTGCCAAGACGAGCTTCACGACAGCTCTTCAGAAATCTGTGGGTGACGTCACAGATACTGTGTCTGTCTATGATACTTAAAGGACATCAGATGAGTACGCTGTCCTCGTGACGTTAGTGTTTACGCTACAAAAAAGATACGTGGTCGACCGCTTCCCACCTTGGCAAGAGGTTTGAGTGATCTGTAATATGTCTTAGAGGTCGTTTACACTTGTGTTTAGAGCTGTCCATTTGTGTCCGATCACCCAAGACGCATGTTAATATCAGGTGTAAACAGTTTTTGTAAAAAGATCTTGCAGGGTCACTTTACAACTAGATTTATTTTGATTTAATTTCCCATCATGCACCTACACGCAGAAACAAAAGCAGCTTTTGGCCACAGCAGTCTTTATTTGAGCATTTTGAGGGCTGCAGCAATTTCTGTCCACGTTTTTTGTCCTTCTCCCCTCGATCGTGGTTCAAACAGAAGGACACGTCTCTCTCGCTCACTCCACAACTCCACCAATCTCTCCTCCATCTTTTTCTACACGTCCTTCATGTTCTTGCACCACTGTTCGTGGAATTGAACGTCACTATTTGCACGAGCCGATAACATCAAACATGTTTGATTTTATTAGAACGTCAAGACGAGAAAAAGACCGACTTGAGACAGCACTCACATTTCTCTACCCCCTTCCTCCTCCCTCTTTCTCCAGAGCTTCCCTCAGTGTCTCTCCTCCAGAAGACTCCCTCCTCTCCCGTCAGCTGCCACGCTACAGGTTTCTACCCTGACAGAGCCATGATGTACTGGAGGAAAGATGGAGAGGAGCACCATGAGGACGTGGACCACGGTGAGATCCTCCCCAACCACGATGGAACCTTCCAGATGAGTGTTGACCTGAACGTCTCATCAGTGGCACCTGAAGACTGGAGGAGGTACGACTGTGTGTTTCATCTCTCCGGTGTAGAGGACGACATCGTCACCAGACTGGATGAAGACGTGATCATGAGCAATCGGGGTAAGAGTGGGACCAGCTGTTATAACTCCAAATCAGTCTTAATCACTCGGACATACATGTTACAGAGGACTGTTTGTGTTTTTTGTTCACCAGAGAAGCCCAGTGATAAAACCGTCTCCATCACTGCTGCAGTGTTTGTTCTTGCTCTCATCCTCATTGCTGCCGCTGGATCGATCATTTATAAGAAGAAGAAAGGTGAGAGAGAAAAAATGGAAAGATTATCTGCTAAAATGACTTTTTCAGTGGCTTGATTTTAGTATTTAAGTTGATTTACAGCTTTGACAGAATGTACTTGTCTTTTTTATTTCAGCTAAATGTCCTCCACCTTGTAAGTAAAACTTATTTTATTCTATATCAGCTGATCTGACTCACACAGTTCATGCTGTAGATTAAACGGTGTGTTTCTGACATTACAGCTCCCGACAACGACTCTGAGCTCTCTGACAAACTGAATCCAAACTGAGACCTGAATGACAAACACAAGTTACCTCGTGGACCATTATATATATATATATATATATAATGCAACAACACTGAAGTGGCTTCCTACGAAGATGGAGAGATTTGCACTTTCACAAACTGCTGCCACAAACTAATACCAAGCAAGTTTTACTTTGTGATGACATGTTTTATTAGTTTTATTCCGCGTTATGCATTTATAAATATTTTAAATCCATTCTTGATTTTTTTTACATGAATCTTTATGTTATCTTATTATTTTACATTAATGCAATAATGTGTTTTCTATCCAAGTTTCTCAGCATGTTAAATGAGTGTGTTTGATGATTGATGAATAATATTTTCATCTTGTTATGAATTATTGTGACTGTACTCTTCTAACATGAGTCATGAAAAGTTTTTTATACTGCAGGAGTTGCAAACTAGTGTTTGTTTTTAAGACTAGTGGAACCGGACAGACAGTGATGGTGGTGGGGACTGCTGAGCGGGTCACGGGATTCATGTTAAGTTGCTTCAGCCAAGTCAGCCAATGTAGTTAATCCTGAGCATTGTAGATATAAGGCTGGGTCATACTGCAGTATATGTTCAGCAAATGAAGAACTTAATGGCAGCTTAAAGGCAGAATTTGTCGGTTGTAAGCACGACAGTCTAGCCTTGATGCCTTTCGAGCTTTAACTTGAGGAACATTCAGTCTGAAAACTGGTCCAATGACATGTTTTCTCTAAAACAGTGTGCAACAGGCTTTAAGGTACTTTTTCTCTTGTTTGAAAGTTAGGGTTGTTGCCCAATCAGCAGCGACCCAGTGTAGATAAAAGGCCATGTACATCAGCAGCCTCTCTGTACATAATGTCAGAGGTGTGAAGACAGAAGGTGATGGGAGAAGCTAGGAAGAGAAAATGAGTGAGTGAACGAGCAAGAAGCCGCCGAACAAGAGTAAATCTGGGACTGACTTTTAGTCGTTGGTCAGAGCTTGGTGAAATAAAAGGCTGAAAGACAGACGCAGAGCTGGGCTTCTTGCTGTTGGACTAGTAAGTAATATTAGCTGGCTGCTAAATACACATGTACAACTGTCTATACTTACGACAGTGGAATCACACTCTGAAATTGCAATACCCCCTGGTTACTAGGTTTCGCAAGTCCCGGTCACATGTTGTTATTGGCTAGCGGCTACACACCCACTGCACAAAGATGAACGCCTGGAAACGTCCTGAATGCAACAAAACAAGAAAACACAGGAGGGAGGCAGGGTCTCTGATTCTGCACACTTCTAGTGGGTCATATGTGACGATGGAGAAGGATTATTTTTGAGTCTATAAACTGTTTTTTTTAGAGAGATCTACCTTTCTTTTAAAGGTACAGTACATACAGGTACATTACTAATGATAGGTCAACACATCACTGAAAATGAATACTGTGATTTTACTGTGTTTAGATGAAGATAAATGAATGTCAGAATCAAATGTATTATTTTTTTTTACGTTTTTCAATAAAATTCCCAACGTTCCACTGCAGACAGAACTCCACAGATTCTTTCTCTGTTTTCAACTTTTCTTTACAGTATCGCAACTTTTTTGGAAATGTGTTGCTGGCATCAAATTCACATAATTTTGAATTTAAACTGTAAATTAAGTAAGTCAACAGTGACTTTTTTTTCACATGAGAAACAAACCCTGGTCTTCAGTGTAAAAGTCCATTGGTTGACCCATCCACCTTCTTTCTTACATTAGATTTTGGATGTGGATGGGTTACATTGGAATTAGATGATAGCCTGGTGCAAAAACACAATAACAATAATAGAAATCACTTATATCCAGAGAACAAAGCACTGTAAGCACTGTTATATGCTCTACATGACTAACGTGCTTTCTGTGTGATCCCTTCCTTTGTTGTGTGATAATGCAGATAAGCTCAGTCAGTGAAAGTCAGCGTTACGACTATTGAAAATATTTGAAACTATCAGTCAAGCTTTGTTGGATGTCAAATGATACTTTGTAATCTCCTCCTCTAAACTGCAGAGCAAAAGCAAAAGGAAACATAATCAGGTTCAGCGGGTTTTAATTACAGAAAAGGCTGAGCTTCATTTGTACTTCTTTACTGAACCAACATGAAGCTCTTTTTGTTGCTCTTCTTCTGCCATTCTTCATCTCCAGGTAAGAAAATATTTAAAAAGCTTTAAGCTCTTTGCTGTTTCATTTGACCTACAAGCTGCCGTGTAGAGCGGGATAAGTGACAACTTACAGTAACATCAGCACCAAAAGACATGTGTCAAATTCTTTACATAGACTACTTCAGCTCTTAAATATATATTCTAGTATGATTCACTTAAACTTACAAACAATACAAATACAATATGTTTCAAATCAAATTCAGTGCATATGTTTTGTTGCAAGGGAGCAGCTTCAGGAATACCAAAACGAGGTGTGTCTCTAATTGCAAGCTTATTATAGAGTTATTAACTCACTACATGACACTAACAGTTCAGCTTACACTCATTACTAAAAACAGAGAACAGGCTTTACTAATTTAAACAAACACACATTTATATTACAGTGAAACACACGATGAAGTTCTTCTTCACTGCGTCTTCTGGAGTCCCAAACTTCCCAGAGGTTGTGGGTCTTGCTCTGCTCAATGACATTGAGGTGGGCTACTGTGACAGCAACATCAAGATAGGATTAGCCAAACAGGACTGGATGGAGAAATTAAGAGACGGAGATCCGAAGTACTGGAAGTTGCACACGCAGGAGTGTACGGTGCACCAGCAGCTCTTCAAAGACGAATTCCACAATTTGATGAAGCGGTTAAACAAAACGGAGGGTATGTTTTACACACATGCACATCATAAACACACACATTTGTATTACAAGGTCAACAACAACAAGACATAGCAGCCAGCTAATATTACTTACTAGTCCAACAGTAAGAAGCCCAGCTCGGCGTCTGTCTTTCAGACTTTTATTTCACCAAGCTCTCACCAACCACTAAAAGTCAGTCCCAGATTTACTCTTGTCCGGCAGCTTCTTGCCTGCTCACTTTCTCATTTTCTCTTCTTAGCTTCCTCCATCAACGTCCTCTTCTGTCTTTTCACCTCTGTCATTATGTCCATAGAAGCTGCTGAGCCTGGTTACGTTGCCAGCTTGCCCAGCTCTGGTTCTGGCACGACACCAGCCTGAAAACCTCCCCTTACTTGTGGCACAAACACTCCCCTGGTGCTCTGAGCTCACAGCCTGGACAGCCCGGCTAACAAACTGAGCTAACAGCAGCTACAGTTGGCAGCAGTGTACTTCACTGTCCATCAGGAAACTCTGTAAATCACAGAGAGTTGAGGCAGAGCAGCCAGAAAACATTTCCTCCATAAAATATGATCCAGTTTCACCAAAATCAGTGACATAGTTGGTGGTGTGTGACTTATGCCGTAAAGCGTTACATACTTGTGGGTGCACAAAGTTACATAGTGCAAGAAGAGATGTATGGGGTACAGAGTGGGAGCACACAATTTACCTGATTACATGTCAGTGTATCATCATAATGATTTTAAACCTATTATTTTATCCACTGTTCAACAGTGTCATTAGTGTCTGTGGATCAGTGTGTCTCTGTGATAAATATATGATATCAACCGACTGGATCTCACTCTGGTTCACTGTGGCCTCTCTTCTTCTAGGCGTCCACATTTTACAGAGATTGTCCGGCTGCGAGTGGGACGAGGAGACCGGAGAAATCAAAGGTTTTCATCAGTATGGCTATAACGGAGAAGACTTCCTGGTATTTCATCTGGAGACTCAAACATGGATCGCCCCAAAACCTCAGTCTGTGGTCACTAAACACCTGTGGGACAGAGACACGGCGAAAAACAACTTTTGGAAGAATACCCTTAACCACGGTTGCATCGATTGTCTGCAGAAGCATTTGAAGTATGGGAGGAGCTCTCTGCTGAGAACAGGTAGAATCACAAGCACGTTTTATTGTTTTTATCTGAGTTTCAACTCACATATTGAATTCAAAGGGGCATGCACACATTGTTTCCCCATTTTCTCTTACTTCTCTTCATCTTATTTATTTCCTTTCCCCTCTTACTCTTTTTCCAGAGCTTCCCTCAGTGTCTCTCCTCCAGAAGACTCCCTCCTCTCCCGTCAGCTGCCACGCTACAGGTTTCTACCCTGACAGAGCCATGATGTACTGGAGGAAAGATGGAGAGGAGCATCACGAGGACGTGGACCACGGAGAGATCCTCCCCAACCACGATGGAACCTTCCAGATGAGCGTTGACCTGAAACTTTCATCAGTCACGCCTGAAGACTGGAGGAGGTACGACTGTGTGTTTCATCTCTCCGGTGTAAAGGACGACATCGTCACCAGACTGGATGAAGACGTGATCCGGACCAACTGGGGTAAGACTGGGACCAGAAGTGACAGATCTTAGAAAGACGAAATTTAGTTGTCTTGACAGATTATTTCAGAAACATTTGCATTATGCCTTTTTATAGAGAGGTGTGCAGATCATATTATAGGTTCCTCCATTCTCTTGTTCTGTTTTCTTGAAGGTCGGTGTCATATTTTTAGAGTTTCCTCTTTTTATTTTTGTATTCTCTAATCTCCTCGTGTCTTTAACTTCCTGCCTTAATTGTGTTTCTCCTCATTTTGATTGTCTGGCCTGCTCTGATTAGTCAGTTTGTTCCTTTGTGTCACTGTCAGTTCATCTTTGTACCATGTTCAACTGTTACTTACTGACTACGAACTTACATTTATGGAAAATAAATCCAAATTTTTACAGTCATTTTCTGTTGTTTTTTGTTTGTTTGTTTGTTTTTAAATGGTACAATAAAATTATGAACATTATCAGTAAATGAACAACAATTACAGATTTTTCTCTAAATTTTGTAAAAAAAATTACTATATTATTTCTACGGTGTTTCTTTTCTTTCTTAAATTACATACAAATGACAAAAACTATCTATAATTAAATATGTATATTTGTTTTCCTCCTCATGATCCTGGAAGTCATTTGAGTTTTGGATTAAATGCAGTGAACTGCCTCAGCTCTGCCTCCTGGTGTCTGGTGCATTTAGGTCCAACCCTGTTCTCTGTTAACCTGCACTACAATTATAGTTAGCAACTGATCAACAGCTGCAGATTTAGCCGCTTAGTTTTCAAACTAAAGCAAGCAACCAATCACATGACATAATTAGATAAATGTGTGTGCATAAGGTTTTATTTAATAGGTGGATGAAAGCACTTCTGTTCTAACCTGCTTTGTTTGTGTGGTTTGTTTTTTTCATCAGTTGTTAAACAGAAGACTTCTTACGCCATCGTTCTCATCAGTGCTGCAGCCGTTTTTCTAGTTGTCGTCCTCGTGGCTGCTGTTGGATTCTGTCTTTACGAAGATTTTGTCTCCTGTTCTTGTTTCAGCTCAGTGTCCTCCATGGTGTGAGTAGAACTTGTTTTATTCTTCTACTTCTCTTTTATCCGACATGCACTCGCATCAGGATGTGTCACTGCAGATTATTGACACTAAATATAAATAAAGATGAAGCATGTCTCTTGGTGGCAGAGGCGGCTCACACTGAATACCTTCTTGTGGTTGTAGCAGCTGTTTGTTGACGGCAGATCAGTGCAGGAGAAGTAAGGCTGACTGTGTTTTTTCTTACAGCTCCTGACAACAACTCCCCTCAAAGACTGGATTCAGAATCAACCTCCACACACAGTGATGTCATGGGGGACAACAAAACAAAACAGTAGATGCTGCAACATGAAGTGTTCACAACTCTGGTCATTATCACATATATAAAATATGATGATGTGAAACCTATATTTCACTGAAAAGAGCACAAAGACAACTTACGAAATGTTAAAACCAAGAATTTTTTATTGTTTTTGGTAAGTTGTAGCTGTAAGAAAATATCTGTGACAGAGATGGTTTCATATGAAGGCATGAAGGAAAAACACAAGCTAAATCAGGCAACTTAACTTCAGAGCGTCTCTTTAAAAATGTTTCCAACTTTGGATCTATGGTGATGCTTTAAATTAAGTAATGCTCCTTTTCAAAAGCAGACCTCTGTTCTTGTGAATATTTTAGATCTCAATGAAATCCAAATCTTCAGGTCAAGATATTCTAACTTTTGAGTTTTACAAATATTTTTTAAGTTAAGTTTATTCTGTATATATGTATGTACATTGTTCTCTCCACTTCTTTAGGTTTGTCGTTAAAGTGTCAGTTCACAAAAATGACCTCTGATGGTCAGTAGTGTTTCACATTAAAGGGATTAATTTATTTTTTGAGTGAAATGGATTTATGTGTGTGTGTGTGTGTGTGTGTATAAGTGAGGTCTGTTAAAATAAAGGTCATAAACAAAAGAGCTGTGCGTCATGTTGTAAAAAAAAAAAAAAAGCCCAGAAACAAGTTTGACACAAACTATACAGTGTACTATAAAACATATCATAACAGAATGTTTTTGATCATTTATGGTCATCACCTGCTGTGAAAAAACATTTACTATAGCATGTAACTTAGGAAATGTAATCTGAAAACTCAAATTAACGGCATCAGGCTTTGTAGCTAAAAGGAAAGGGCCTTGAATCCAGGCCTTGAAGTGTTGCAGGCTTATGAGAAGTCCTGAATCAGACCGCATGGTGCTGATAATTGCACAGCTCCCAGCAGCAGGATGTGCTGGGGGCTTTCCATCAAAATCTATGGAAGAACCAGAGTGAAAAGTGCTGACAACATAATTTCTAGATGTGTAGTATCGGGATGGGTGAGTCACTTTTGTTTGACTCTGCTCATGCTCAGAGAATTACACCTTTTCTGTAGTCATGTGTTGGAAAACGTGTCCAGATTTACGATCTGGCCCAGACTCAGACTTCTTATCTCCAACAGACATGAAGTCACTTTATGTGTCACGGCTTCAGTTTTCTCATCACAAACAAACATCAAACAAGCAGCTACTAGTCCAGTGATCTGTGTGATCCACAGATTAGCCGAGCTGTTTAAAGGTTACTGATTAAACATCTTATCTGCGGTATTATTCTGCATTAGAACAGGAAGTTAAATGTGTCAGAGGGTGTGGAAGTCCAGGATTGTAACATCGGGACTGAGAGGCTTTGTTTTTAACATTTACTGACAGGAAATATTAATGTGTATAAATGTGCTCATGTTTTAATCTCATGGTGGTTTTAATAAACATTTTTTAAAACATAAGATGTCTGTATTTTCAACATTCTGTCATCTTATTCTGAAGTTTTAATTCTTTATATTTGAGTCAGAGTTGTGCAGCAACAACGTGCATCTGGTCTCCAGGCTACAGGAGACACTTCCTTTTTTTTTTTTTACTTCTCCATAAATAATTACCAGAACTGAGTGTAGTTTATAATAATAGACTTATAGTGGAATAGAAACTATAATATTATTTAGCAACATGACAGTGCAGTTTATCCTAAAGCCCAACAGAGGGAACCAAACGATGTCATCCATCCATTGCAATTCTCTCCTTGTGTTGATATGAAACATGTTGACAAGTTAGATAAGCACAGAACTACAACTAAAGAACATATCTGTGCTCACGAGAACAAGCCAAAGAAGATATATATTTATATGCACAGTACACACATATATATATATATATTCTTAATGATAGACATTTGTTCTTAATAACTTAATATGTATGGTGCTGGTGAAAATTTAGACAAACTCCAACACAAACACCGTAACACACGAGAAAAGACAGGAAACTGACTGATGTCTCACATCCGCCGTATTATCTGACATCTTTTGTACAGCTGGGATTTCAAGAATCCACACGCCACACTTGTCATGAGACTCTCAGACTTATGAAATGTGTCAGCACGCACAGAATCTAAGTTTCATTTTCTCAATGCAATAGTGTCACAATCGTGTAAAATGCAGTCCTGAAACTGTGCTGTGTAGTTGTCTGTCTTTCAGCCTTTTATTTCAACAAGCTCTCGCCAAAAGACTAAAAGTCAGTCCCAGATTTACTCTTGACTCGTGGCTTCTTGTTCGGCCACTCTCAACATTTCTTAACTTAGCTTCCTCCATCAACATCCTCTTCAGTTTTTTCCGCCTCTGTCATTATGTCCACCGAAGCTGCTGAGCCTGGTTACACTGCCTGCTTGCCCAGCTCCGGTTCTGGCACGACACCGGCTTAGCTCCCTGTCAGCATTCCCCCGCACCGTCTCTTCCCGGTGGTCCAAAACACTCCTGGTGCTCTGTATTCATAGTCAAGGCAACACGGTTAACAAACAGAGCTAACATTAGCTAACAGCAGCTTCACTTCACTGTCCATCAGGAAACTCTGTAAATCAGAGAGAGCAGGAGGACATAGGAAGGGAACCTGAAAACATTTTCTCCATAAAATATGATCCAGTTTCACCAAAATCAGTGAAATAGTTGGTGGTGTGTGACTTAAAGTGCCGTAAAACGTTATGTACTTCTCGTGGATGCTCGTACCTGGAGTACAAACATGTACAGAAGCAGACGTACGAGCTGCAGAGTGGGAATGACATCTCAGGTATAAATTCACATTTAAAATTAAACAATATATTTCTAATATGTAAAAAGGATGATGTGATTAAACGGCTGTTAGTTTAGGTATTCTAGACGAATCATATTTCAAACTAACCAAAAAACTCTTAAGAAAGTATCAGCGTGTCCCCCTAACCACAATAACTCACCGTCACACCTAAGCTGTAACCACAATAAGTCACTCACACCTGAGATAGTAACTAAACATCTGTTATTTCACACATGTAGCACACGACAGAAGACTATCCGTGTCAGGCGTGTTCTCACATGTTTACAAAACAAGTCAAAAAAATGACAAACCACAAAACTAATCATGACAGAAAGGGAAGGGCGTTGACGTCAGATGACTCTGAGCAGCAGGACGGGAAGAAATTAGCCTCAATACAGATCCATGACTCAGTCAATCACGCACACAGACAAGACAGAGCAGCAGTAAGTTCTTCAGACCATCAGGAGGAATGCATGAAATATAAATCTGTAGCTTGACGGACATGTGGCGTGAGAGCATGTGCAGCAAGCTTTGATGTCGATTTATACCTTTAAATCCAAAATTAGGTATCAGATCTGAGGTGATTTAACCAACTCAAGATGGAAAGACAAAGACAAAAGCAAGTCAGCACTGGTATTTGCATGAGTGCAAGTCTGCAGAGCAAGTTTCAAAGGTCAACACTAGATACTCCTTTGACCTGCCTCAGCCTTGACCTGCAGACAGACAAGAGTTTCTGGGAGGGATCTGGATTAGGCTCGCAACTGTAAATACCTTTCACCAACGACTGTATGGATTAACACCGCCTCTAGCATGCAGCTTCAGTTCTGCCCAGATTCCAGGTGAAAAACACATGTTTAATATCAAAATACCAGATCAGGTCTGGTTGCTCTGGAGACGAGAGATTTCAACCTAAAAACACTGCAGAGTACAACACAATGAGTACATGTTGTCTGTTGTGGTCTGCTTTTACTATTTGGAATAATCAGACCATCCAACCACGTCTCAGTAAACTTGTCCAGTCATGCTTTCTCCAATTAAGAAATAATCTCCAGAATCAAATCCAAGCTCCCACAGTTTGACCTTAAAAAAAATAATCCACACCTTTATATTTTCAAAACTTGAAAATTACAATTTAATCCTCTCCAGCATCAACAAAAAAAATCACTCTTACGCCTCCAACTAGTCCAGAACACAGCGGCTAGATTTCATTTTAATTTTAGCTTCACTTCATTGACTTCTGGTGTGTGTTAGGGTTGATTTTAAGATTTTACTGATCATGACAGTATAATAATAATAACCGTCACCTGTAGGTTTCCGAAGATGAAAATATGCGGCACTGGCTGCCAGCATGTTGGATGTAAAGCTTCTTCCGCCTCCTGGCTAATCTAAACATCGGCAAAGATGTCAATCATCGGTGGACCTGAGGCAGGCTGAATGATGCCTGGGTGCTCTAATAAGCCATCTGTAACCGCACCCACCTGTCAATCAAAGCAGCAACACTGTTAATTCTGCATAACTTTAAGCCTTAATATAAACTGAACAGGTGAGTTCTATAGAAATTCACCCTCAGTACAGTTGTCATGAACGGGGAAATTAGCTTAGAGACCAAAACTGTTTTTTGTACCAGGCTGTAAACATGTTTATTTCTGCTGTGAAGTTGCACATTTTAACATGGGGACTTATGGAGACTGACTCACTTCTGCAGCCAGCCTCAAGCAGCCACTCGAGCAATTGCAGTTTTTAGCACTTCTGCACTGACTTCATTTCCCAACACCCTTGGTTGCTGTTTGGGTTTGGCCCCTATCACATCACAGAATAGCTGTTTTTTAATTTTTCTTTGCATTGTTCTGTTTCTGTTTCATTGTACTGATCTTAACCTGTGTGGCCTTTTGTTGTGTCTGCTGCTTTTTATATATTTAATAACCTTAAAAATCACCCAGGCCAAATCAAAGCTAAAATCAGTGTTTATATTTAACATGACTGATAAAGACTGAGACAGAATAGAGGCCTGCATGGGTGTGTGTGAATGCCGAAAGCATTCTTCTGTGACTTAAGCCTGAGCAGGAAATTCAGAAGAAATTCATTCTGAGTGGTTTCCATGTAAACTCTAACAGTGAACACATAAGCAGCTTAGAGGGTCTGTTTTCGATTTTACAGATGGCTGAAGCAGCTGCAACACCCAAAACAGTCTTCACTGATTTGTTTCTGCAGAGGTCGAGCCACCCACAGTCTCACGACATCCTGACCTCTCGAGTCTCTTTCCAGATCAAAGATCAGTGTTTTCTGATCTTTTACTTTCCCTTTGGCATCACTGACTCTTAAAGTATGAACAGTAAAAGAACTCATTGTGCAGAAAAATGCTCCCTGTCACTGTTCTCATATTACTGCTTTAAAAGTGAAAGTATTAACATGGTGTATGTAGCAGCTTGTGCATTGCTATGTTTGACATTCCATGAGGTAGCTTATGTTTTAAGAGGTACAGGCACCAGTTTCATATTCATATATACTGCTGAGCTGAGTAGTTCAGTCTTTCTAATTACATTTATTACTTTCTAATACATCATATATGATATATGCTGATTGTATGTTTTGAATTCAAACTTTTAAGGATGCAGTGTATCTGTTCGTTCATGTGTCAGAAACTTTTCTCTTCTTCGTGATTCAAATAAATGTATCTATGTACTTAACCGTGAGTGTGGCTAGCCGTGGACGTGGATCTTGGGTTGAGCTGAGGTTGGCCGAATGATGCCTGGGTACTCAAATAACCGCACCCACCTGTCTATCAAACACCACGCTGTTAATTCTGCATAACTTTAAGCCTTAATATCATTTGAACAGGTGAGTTGTATAAAAATTCACCCTCAGTACAGTTGTCATGAACGGGGAAATTAGCTACAGAGACCAAAACTGTTTTTTGTACCAGGCTGTAAACATGTTTATTTCTGCTGTGAAGTTGGACATCTTAACATGGGGACTTATGGAGACTGACTCACTTCTGGAGCCAGCCTCAAGTGGACATTTGAGGAACTGCAGTTGTTGGCTTCATTTCACAGCAACGGAGGTTGCTGCTTGATTTCAGCTACCAAAAACAGCTATAAATGTTTTACTGCCACTGCAGTGAAAAACAAAATATGATCATGTACCCTGTCATGGTTAGCCACAATAGCCAGTCTTCACCTTTTTCATACTTGGTGTTGCTGCCACTGTAAAGCTTAAAATACAGAGACATCATTTATCTGATTACACGTCAATGTAGCATCAAAATGATTTTAAATGTTGATTTATGATAGAAAAGTGGCACAATGTTGCTTTAACATCACACTCAAGAAGAGATCTCTGTGATTACAGCACAGAAAAACTAATCTTTAAACAAACTCTCTACTTAAGTACTTAACCTTTCCATCGCTGCCAAAAATCCAGAGGTGATATTGAACGTTTCATTACAATCCTTCAATCTATGACGGATATCGAAGCACACCGATTTACACCATCCTTTTACTTCTACTGTCAGCAACTCCATGACTGCACTAAATTCTATAGAAACATGCAAGATATGGCTTGAGAGCTTACCAAAAGACTTACTACTAGATTACACCGGATACACACCCAAAAGAAGCGTGTCAATACAAGCGAAAAACAAATTAAGAGTGAGTGAGAAAAGGCGTTATTTGTCTTTAAAATCCCCAGCCTTATGACTTTCCCTGCAATGTGATGATGGGGAAAGAGTCATCTGTATTGGAAGTGGTGACAGCTGACGCAGTAATAACAAGCACAAGACAAGCACACAATAAGTGTCACGAACACCGTCCTAGAAGATTTTTGAAGGTATACTGTATGTGCAAAGGTTATGTATATGACCAAAGATAACAGAAACTACCGTGTGGTCTCTCTTAATCATTGCAAACAACTCTTTTGCAAGCACAGTTTCTTGTGAAATCCACTAAAGACAAGTGTTCCTTCATTTGCTGAGGATATGAGACAGTTGTGAAGGAAGTTTTGCTCTATAAACTGTGAAAATACTGAAGATTTTGTGTTAATTTCCTCCAAGAATCAGCATTATTGGCTCCATCCTACTAGGTTATTTCCATTAGATTGCTGTAAACTAGCATTTCACCCACTTTGGCTTCGCTTGAGCTGAATTATTACATAAACAAAGACGCAAAGGTCACTGAAGGTTTGGCGAAATTATCGGCTTTAGCATCTAAATACACTGCGGATTTATAATAAGTGGGTGAATGATGAGTGGTTCAAGACTTAAAGGTTAAACTACTTTTAGTAAAGTCATGGCTCATCAGGCAAGGTAACAATCAGATAATTTTCCAGCGTCTTCCAGAGAAGCAGAGATGATGTGCTAGATAATTTCCCAAAGAAGACACGCCTCATTGCATTCATTCTTACTTCTCAGGACTTTTTATACCTTAAATATATCTTAACTTCTTATCTATTCATAACTTCCTTTCGATGGTTAAAAGTTAGGAATAGATTTTATTTTAGTAGTTCCTTTTGTATGTATTTGTCGATTAATATTTAGATATACTGCATTCTGCTCCCCGGTAGCTCACCTGGTAGAGCATGTACCACCTAGACAAATGCAGTAAAACATGATGGATTGCCAGAATCTGTATCTGTTATCTGTGTTGGTTGATCCCGGGAGGCAGAACTAACCTTAAACTTTTGAAATCAATCTCTACTTCTGGCTACATTTCAGACAAGATAAGAGGCAAATTTGGGTGATATGGCAAGATTTGGCAACATGAAGCTCTGAAGAATTTTGCTTTTAATCCTCAAGTCCATTTATGCTGCTAATACTCACATTTTGAATGCTTACTAAGCATTTTTGTATTGCTTCTGTCATTAGGCAAGGTAACAATCAGATAATCTTCCAGCGTCTTCCAGAGAAGCAGAGATGATGTGCCAGATAATTTCTCAAAGAAGACACACCTCATTGCTTCTGTATTAGTGCTTTGATGTAAATGATCACATTCAACTTATCAAATGTGAGGCCACAGTCACAAGCACAAAGACAGAGGAAGAAACAGCTATTCTGGCTGCTTCCCATGAACCAACACCTCTGAAGGTCACACCTCTGTTTGGTATTTAAAGCAAATTGTAATTCTGACTTTACTTTGGGGGTCATGCAACAACAAGAGTTGTTCCATGAGTGCTGATATAGAGAATAACAGCACTGAGACTTTAAATTTGTATCATTAATGGTCATTAATGAACTTTGGACCACAAAGATGAATTCATTTCATTTTCCCACAAATAACTTTTAACTTAAACTATGAATGGTCGTCAGAAGAGGACGAAAGGTACGGAGAGAAGCCTGGATACTTCAGCGCAAACCTCCAGGTGTGCTCAAAAATGAAGCTAACGCCGAACAACACGGGCGCTGAACTGCTCTCAGACAAAAACACGGTCAACTGGGCTGCAGTGACACGTAGACTCATACATCAAAGCTAGCAAGCTACTTTTTAGGAAAATGTTGATGTTTTGCTTGGCAGCAGTGCACTATTTGTGTAGCTTATTAATGACAAAATAAACAAACCATTGTATTTTGTCACTTATTATTGTAAATTAGTAAATGAGGCTTCTTGTATCGTATCTTTATTATCTGGGGAGGCGCGGTGGTTTGCACTGTCGCCTCACGGCAAGAAAGAAGGTTGCTGGTTCAAACCTCGCCTGGGGCCTTTAGGTGTGGAGTCTTCCCGTTCAGCCCTGTGATGAACTCGCGACTTGTCCCGCTTCTCGCCCTAAGCCAGCTGGGAGAGGTTCCAGCCCCACCCTACAAACCTGATGAGGATAAGCAGTTACAGAAAACAGATGGATGGATTTCAATACAACAATCACTCCCTCTCATATGACATTGCTGCACTATTTGTTGCCCTGGAGCAGTAACACTCTGGAGTTAACCCGTTATGTAAACTAAAGGATTTGTTTGTTTTCAGTTTATTTGTTTTGAATCAATACAAAATCACCTCAGCTTGTTTTCTCAAATTCAGTCAACTTAAAAGTTAAAACAAATACACTGTTGGCCATAAAGTTAGAATAAAATATTTTTACCTCTTCTCATGAAACGATTGTGAAGTGTATCTTCTCCACACATATCGCAGTGAAAATGAAACAACAGTTAACCTGATGTGCATAAATTGGAATAAAAAGATGAATGTGTCAACAGTGTAGTTCCTTTTTACACTGTGTTGTCCCAAAATGTTGAATTATTCCTTTAAATAAAGCATTTGCGTTTTAGCCCTTTTATATCCTTATATCTATTTATTCTATTCTCTCTTTCTCTCTCTCTCTCTCTCTCTCTCTCTCTGTCTCTCTCTATATATATATATATATATATAAAATTTATATCTTTAATATCCCAACTTTATTTCATAATAAACAGATGGTTTCCTTTCCTGATGCAAAAAATGAAAAATTAATTGACACATTGACAAGATGAGTTTGCGGTTTCAGGGGAATTATATGATGGACTTGACAAAGTTGCACCACAAACTGTCATTTGTACAAACAAACAAGACACAACGTGTTGATTAGAGAGCTTCAGGGGCGTGAACGCCTTCACGACCGTGCCTTTGTCACCTTGATGATAACAAGACAGAACAAAGATGAGGATTAAATGTTTATAAATGTCGATGTTAATCATTACTTTCAAATCAATTCTCCTTCTGTTGAGCACTTTTGACCATATGTAATCAAGCAGTGAGCAAACATCACCATCAGGGTGCCCT
Source organism: Argyrosomus regius (assembly GCA_946959425.1). Lineage (NCBI taxonomy): Eukaryota > Metazoa > Chordata > Actinopteri > Sciaenidae > Argyrosomus > Argyrosomus regius. Next base: position 5,721,199 of record OX336899.1, on the reverse strand, counting down.
GTCAGTAGGAAGGCTGTCAAGACTTTTGTTCACCATTGATGCATGTGAGGAAAGAGGCTGGGTGTGTCTGAGATAACACCAGCTGATAAAACCTGTCCAGTGTGGTCCTGGAATGCACAACGAACCATCTTGTCTTGACTTAAGGGTTGAGTGATTTCAGTAGAAACGGGGCTCACACAGACGCACATTAATATGCGAGTTAATGTGACAAATATGCAAATTTTCATGCAGATCTCGACTGGTTGTCACTTGTTCAGATTGGGGATTGGTAATCAGCTAGGACAAGGATTAGGTAAGAGGCAGGGTTTTTCATACAAGCAGGAGAAAGATTGGTAAGAAAAGTACGTCGTAAATAGACCCTTTATGATTTTAAATAATCAGAACAAAAACACATAATCTTAGCAATTTATATTTAGATGCCTCTTAAGAAATGTTGACAGATATTAATGAGTTGAGGCAGTCAGGGGCTCTCTGAGCAGAGCGAGCTGGGCGTGGTGTTGACAACAACAGACAATGGAAAAAGTATTAAAAAAACATTCCTGGCCCGGTGCATTCGTTTGAGGCAGACTGGGAACACTGAGCAATATCCTGCATGACCTTCAGCTATGTGGGCAGCCAAAGGAAGAAATCTTTTGCTGATAAGTGGGTGATGAAAGACACATGACCAAGGGTTATGGTGAGGGCATTGAAATTAAAGTAGAGAGTAGCTTTCAAAACACTCACCTGCCCTGCAGCTGGAATCGTGCCTTGATTTTGAATAACAAGAATATGGATAAGAAGCAAACATGGTGTGTGAATTCAGAGCTTGGACCACTTAAATCCTGGCATCAACATTCAAACCTCCCTCGCTCTTTCAAAAGTACAAGTGGTTTCTGTCATTATGAAACTGGGAGAGAGCTCTGCCCATTTTTCACACCTCCACAACTGCTGAAGGGACTCTATATTGTTGGTTTCGGTTAGTCCCAAAAATTGGCCAACACAGACGGGCTGAATGCCAAGAAAGAGCAATGACAGGAACCTCCCGCTACCTATGAATCATCACATACACTGTGCATAAGTTACATAACAGTTATTCTATGGAACAGTGAGGGAAATAAACATTGATGATAAAACATTTCCAATGCAAAGTTATATGCAATTAGGTGAAATGACAGAGGAAACATGTAGAACACTAAGAAAAAGCACTAAACCAGTTGATTCCACTAATTAGTTTGTGCATGTTGGAAGATTAGTACTACTACTCTTTAACCCTTTATAGGGCACTCACTGAAATACTTGGAGTATTATTGGTGGATATAAGAACACTTTTTTCGGTCACTCGCCCACCTAGGGTAAAAAAAGTTCCAGAAAATATGTGGAACATTTATATCCAAATTAACAATCAGACATATGTCTTACAGAACTTAGGTGGTTAGAGTGGGATCCGTTAGAGGCCATAGCAATGCTGACTGGCTGGAGAAAGTCGTGTGACTCTGCTCCTTCATTGAGAGACGTGGGAGGCACCATTTTTAAAGCCCATGGAAGTTACCGTACACGGTTCCTCATCCGATAAAGGGATAAAAAGGGGATTCCCACCTCTGAATGCAAGTAAATGATGATGGCTAGAGTTAAAGAGCTTTGCAAGAACTTCTGAAACAACACTGGTGAGTAATGGGACATATTTCCCAACCCACATGTTTCTATAAGCACCCCTGGGGCCATTATCCACAATCAGAAGGAAAATCACTCCATCATTAACAGACCACACAAAGGAAATCCTCGCAAGGTTTCCAACAGGAAAAATCAAAGAGTCAGAAGAAGAGAAGAAGAGTAGGTCAAGAGCCAAGGACCACTTGAAAAGAGCTCCCGAAAGGACCATGAAGCAGGTTCAGTCATCGCAAAGCAAACAATATACACTGCAACGCTCCATGCAGTATTACATAAATTTCAGTGATGGAGGTTTTTAGCCTCTTTTAGCTCATTGTTTTGGTTTTCCAGACTTGATATTCTCCTCTTAACTCCTCTTAATCTCACTGTATGATACCAATCACTGAATGGCAGACAGACAAACAGTTTAACAGAGCCACAGCTTGAAAAAATGTTTCTTATCAGCTAGTGGAATGAATATTTTTTTCATCCAGATTATGAAAGTACATGCAGAAGATTAAGTGTTGTTAAACGACCTGTTTATTTATTTTAAAGTCAAATTGATGCTCGGCTCTGTGACTTGAATTAAATATTAATATATCAAAAGCAGAAACTGCGGGAGACCAAAAAAAAGACGGCAAATATTGGATCTACATTCATGAGATTGCCAGATACTCAACTCCTGATAGTGCTGCTTCATATCTGCTGGATATGTAAATAGGAAATGTCTGCTTGAACATGTTAGTGTACACAAAGAAATGTGCACAAAGCAGGACATCAGATGTTTAATTTAACAGACTATTGCTGTCGCTGATCCAGCAATAGCTGCCACAACACCCCAGTGCCAGATACAACACCCCCATGCCAATGGTGGACTCTGGAGACGTAACCACATGACACTTGCCCTGACAAGCTTCGCACAGTTTGTGAAATGTCCCACCAGAGACAATAAAACACTGGATTTATTGTACGCTATTGTCAATTAAGTGTATAGCTTCACATTTCTTGCCCCACTTGGCAGGTCTGATCACAACCTGGTTCACCTTTTTCCTTTGCAACCTGCAACCACAAGGACAGTCAGGAGATGGTCGCTGTGTGTTGTGTTGTGTTGGGTGGTGAAGACTGAACCATCTACAGCTGCCCATTTTCACACCTCCACAATTGCTGAAGGGACTCAACATTGTTGGTTTCGATTAGTAACAAAAATTGGCCAACACAGACTGGCTGAATTCCAAGAACTTACTTACTTACAGGAACCTCCTGCTACCTGATTTTCCTACGAATCATCACACACACTGTGCATAAGTTACACTATGGAATTACTCTATGGAACAGTGAGGGAAATAAACATTGATGATGAAACATTTCCAATGCAAAGTTATATGCAATCAGGTGAAATGACAGAGGAAAAACGTACAAAGAAAAAGCACTAAACCAAGAACCAACTTCTTGAACATAAGCAAGAAGTTGATTGCTGGACTAAGCCCTTGTTTCCATTCAGGGGGTCTGCAAGAAGATGCTGCATATGTTCTACCATGTTGGTGACCAGTGCTATCTTTTGTGCTGACGTGTGCTGGGGTGTAACAAGTTAGTTAGGCTGATGTAGTGCCTGGAGGAGGAGGAGGAGGAGGAGGAGGAGGAGTTGAGCTGGTGACGGAAAAGAGCATGCTGTCTCCCACCTCCTTCCTGACATACTGGCTAAGAAGAGAAGCATCTTCAGCTGAAGCCTTCTTCCCTCAAGATGTTCCAGTGGTCATCAAACTGTTCAACTCTATCCCAATGTGGACATCAGGGGACTGGGAGGCTGCTGAGGTTCTTACTGGACTTGCCAATTGTATTTTATAATCAACTTAGGACTGTGCAATAAATCCTCAACCATCCCTTAGTTTTGCTGCTATAGGCCTACACTGCTGGAGGACTTCCCATAATGCACTAAGCCCTTCTCTCCCTCTCCATCTGAACAAATTTGTGTCCCACTGTTACGAACTTTGCTTCCTTCCCAGAGTTTTTCTGCTTTCTCGACGTGCTGGTTCTCTTCGATATATTTGATATATCGGGGATTGTGGTTGCACCTGCTGCTGAGGTCCAGCTTGACGTCCACTACAAGTACTATTATTTTTACTACTTTAATTAGTCATACTGCTGCACTGTATCTTTGTTATCTCTCTCCCTCTCGAAACTCAACCAGTTGTGGCAGTTGGCCAAACACCATTAGCTGTTTCTGCGTCTTAAAGGAAGTTTTTCCTTGCCACCGTCGCCAAGTGCTTGCTCATATTGTTGGGTCCCTGTAAAAAATATTATACAGAGTACGTAGGTAGTATGGAAAGTTCCATGAAATGACTTCTGTCATGTTTTGGCACTATATAAATAAAACTTAATTTAACCTTTTTAACTTTCAAACTTATCATTGCATCCCTTTTGCACACTTGTATGCCCGTTCTTTACTTTTATACTTGTTTTTGTTTTTGTTGCACTTAATTTGCTCTTTGATTGAATCTATGTGTGTGGGTGTGTTGTCTGTTCAAATTTCAGCGTGTGTGTTTTTGGCTTGAGGATGGTAATAAAAGAAGGATTGGAGGTTGGCCATGTTGATTGTTAGGTACCCGGGAAATGAATAATCTATTTGACTAAACCTGTTCAGTTCAGTGAAAACATCCAGGATGCTGGCAAGCAATAGTACAAGATAGTTGCAAAAAAGTCAGTGGAATGTGTCACAGTATTACCCCAGGCTTATGCAGGTTCGATGAAGAAGGCTGTAGAGTTGTTTTATATAAAACTCAGCAATTTAAAGCATTGTGCTTAATGTGTATACAATAAGTGTTCAGCAGGCAGTAGTAGAATAAGATTAAGAGCTAAAAACATGAAAAAATTCAACTCCTCCTCAGACTTTGAGACAGACGGGCCTGCCCTTGTTCTGGAATTTGTCAGATCAGAGGGAGTAGTGGATACATAATGAGTTCATCTGAAGATAAAATGCTTGACAAAAATGTCATGTAATATTACACAACACGGCCAAAACATTAGAGTAGATGTTGAAATCATGCATGCATGTTGTAAATGTTTAAATCAAATATGACAAATGAAGCAGCAAAACTTCAATCCTAACAAACTGCTGGCTGCATGGCCTCACATGACAACTGCTGCTTAATGCTTCAATAATAACTATGTAAAATATAAAACACTATTACACTCTGAAAGGGGCTTTTCTGTATAAGAAGTGTCGATACTTTAAACCTGCAAAAACTGTTTTTTTGACCACTTCTAAAGCTGAAATGGCAAACTTAGTTAGTAAGTAGTTGGATATTTACAAGGCCAGCCAGCAGACAAAACAATGTCAGCATTCATGGTGTCATGGTCCTGAGGAGGAAATGTACAGTTGTTTTTTTACTGGTGAGTGAGCAGAGAGAGTAAATAAAACTGCAGGCCAAGTTGCAAGGCTCAAAACCAAAACAATAAGCTGAAAGACAGTTAGAGGCTGCATAGAGCTGAAGGTAACTGCAGAGTTGTGTGAGAATAAACTGTGGCTGATTTCACATTACACAAAGTCATTTGACTTAATATTAATATATAAAAATAGATTTTAGTTGTACTTTAAGTGTATTTTGCCAACATTTCTGTATTTGAATTAATTCACATTGTGAATGCAGAACATTTACTTGTAGCTTGATATTTGTGTTGCTTGATTAACAAGAGACCATCAAGTTGCATGAAAGAAGCTGTCCCCATGCTTTTACTTGTCCTCAAATGATCTGCAGTGCACTAACTGTGCCAAATAGTCTGATTTGGTCTGAATTTATTCATTACAACTGAACAAAATCTGAACAAGCACAAGAGTCTGCAGCAGTGCAAGTGGCTGAAGCTGTGTGTACACACTTGTACACAGTGCTGTTTTGACCTAAATACCAACATCAGCATGCTATCACGCTCTGATTGCCAATGGTAACATGCTGATGCTAAGCAAGTACAATGCTGAGCAATGTTAGCATGCTAATATTTGCTAATTAGCACAAAACACACATTGTTTTGCAGGTATTTGGTTATAAGGCGGCAGGTCACAGGTCACAGGTCACTTAAAAGCCCAAATGTCAATCTCATTTCCTTGAGGTTGACATCAAGAGATTATAATCTGGGCAGCATGACTGTGTGTCCAAAATTGTGTTCCAATCCATCCGGTACACGCTGTACTTTGACCTATTGGTGGTGATTGAGCATCAAAGTCAGCAATGTCAGAAGCACCAGTCATCCTCCATCGAACACTTGGTGGTGGACCTATAATGAATAGTGACAATCCTAGAGCCATGCAGCTAGCATGGCTAAAAGTTATATTCGTGCTATTGCTCCTATCCTAGAGTTATTCGATATGACTTGATGAGCTTTGCTCCAACATTTCAACAAGCACCCCATCCACAGCAACCCTCAGTATTTAGAGCGTGCACTGACACTTCTTAAGAAACCAACCCAGCTTGAAAAAACAAGTTTGTTCTTATCTCTATTAGCATTTGCCAACTTTTAAATGTTAACTGACAAGGCAAAGCCGGTTTATTTCACTGATCTTAATTCATCTGTTTCCATCAAAGCAAAAGAACGAGGTGTTTTAATCTGGCTCCAAGCCACGCAAAGGTATGTTCCAACATCTAATAAAGACTTTGGCACAGGTGAAGACTTCACTTGGTGGCCAAAAATGTGTTGGCTTGATTTGGTGTTATTAGGTTGGATTAATGTCCCCATTTTCAGGGAGGGCAATGATCATAAAAAAGTGACATACTAGTGACTAGTGAATAATGCTGCCACTTTACTGTAACTTGTTAGAAAAACCTATATTTGCATATTTTTTTTTACACAACAGAGACACACAAGTTTTATCTTCAGTAATGACATCTGTCATGTCCCCTACAGCTGTTTCCTGTTCCTGGACGTGCAATTAATTTTTTTTATTAGTCGAGAGACGCACTCCACCCGACTCTTGTTTTTATGATGACATGTACAAAGCCTGAATTTGCAATTATTGCACAACCGAGACAGACCTTTATTCTAGCTTTTTTAGTGAGATCTTAGAGAGAGAGAGATCCTCGTTAGTCCTCTTAGATCTCCTCTTTAGTATGTCATGTTCTTTACAATAAAGTGTGATCTTTTTGATAGCAAACTTAATATATTTAACTTAAGTTATTTCATTAAAATATACTATCATGGCCCAGAAAACGTGACGCATAAAGGCTGAATCATGTAATAAGTTATTTTAAAGAACAATTTTGGAGCACAAAATAAGATTTTTATTGAAATCACGTCTCTTCTTTTAAGCCATTATAAGTGTTCTCACACGTGGAATCTGTTGCAGCTTTCCTTCCATTTAGTCACAAACCAATGCGAGACATTACCGCGTGATTGACGTCTTACATCCAGTTTATGCAAATAACAACAGCTGTATATGTAGCATCTGGTTTATGACGTAATAGATTGTTTTTTGTTAGTGAAGAGAAGTGAAGAGACATACTCCACATACCTCTCACAGAGAGATTAAATGTTGCGTTAAAGCTTTTTCCATGCGCACAAGAGTCATGATGATAATGATAATTATATGCAAAACTATGTAAACTATGTCCGATTGTTCAAGGTTTAAGGTATCTTTAGTACACTCAAGGGCTGCCCTAATTAATTTTGAAGTTATTTCATTAAAACATGACTCATAGAGGCTAAATCACGTAATAAGTTATTTTATTTTAATAATTTTAGAGCACAAAATCAGATTTTTATTCAAATCACCTCTGTTCTTTTAAGCCATTATATGTGTTCTCACATGTAGAAACTGTTGCAGCTTTCCCCCCGAGGCAAAAACTTTCTATCCACAAATTAGTCACAGAACAATGTGAGACATAACCATGTGATTAATGTCTTTGCATCTGGTTTAACGACTGTTTTCTGTACATGATGATGTTTGTTTTGTGATGCAATTGATTTTTTTTTTTATTGTAAATGAATGCAATCCTCCTCCTCCTCCTCCACCCACCCTACCAAGCCATGACCTGTTGAGTCTCTGCTATTCACAGCTGAAAACCTGCCAAACCTGAGGGAAGTTCACACATAAAGACAAAGCACCCTGTAATCCCAGGACATCCGCTCTGCTTGTCAAAACCTGGCTGGTTAGATAAGGAAGATAAGTGCCTGTCTCGCTGCTCACTTTCGATACATTGTGTAAAAGACAAATCATTTACTGTACATCGATAAAACACAAAAAGAGTTTAAGACCCCTGTGTTTGACCAGAATCATCTATAAGACTTGAATGTACGCGTGCAGAAGATTACATTGTCACTTGATTAAACCTGCTCACCTAGAGAAGAGAGAAACGCTCGATTTGCTTGTTGTTATTGTTTAACAGCACAATGGACATGCACTGAGGAAGTTTACAGGAATTCCTGGCTTGAGCTCAGTGATCCCCGGCCGCTACTCCCTCACAGTCTGAGCAAAAAGGGGGTTGTGCCTCAGGAGGGGAGGGACTTTACAGCTGGATCTACTGTATATCTGACCAGGGAGCACTGAGGATTACTCTGAGATGTGAGGAGCACCTCAAGATCTCCCTGACTGCTTACCGGCGCTGACAGGAGCGGAACTGCAATCCAGAAACATCAGGTAAGAGGAGATTTTATTTGTAACATTGGTGTAAAGTCAATCATTTATTTAACTTTTCTAAAGGTCTAAAAGGAAAAAAAAAGAGATTTCAATGAAAAGTTGAAAAATGAAAGTCCTCCTTAATCTGAAGTGAAACCACTTTGTATTTGATGTGGGATAAGTTGTACCGCAATAGTCTTGTAAAAGCCGAAAGTTGAGAGAAAACTTTCCTGCACTGTCAGCACACACCCTTCTGATAAGAAGAGAAAGCAAACATTCCTTGTTGATCATCCGTGACTGCTCACACAATCCTCATGACAATCCTAATGCCAGACACAGAAAATATTGTGCAATCCATGTGTGTGTCTACGTGATACTCCGTTCATTCATTGCCAGTTTTTCTAAACTGTGATTATGTCAAAAATGCACCCCAAGGATAAAAAAGTGTAACAAATATGATGACGTGATCATTCTTAAAATGGGGTTCCCATTTGTTTTTCTTCAAGGCATAAAGGTGGTACAGTAGGTTCACATGCTTGTCTGCTATAAAATCTTGTCTTTCAGACAGATTTTTGGCTTCTTAAGATGAAGCTGCAGTTTAAAGTCCTATAACTCATTCAGACAAGTAGGTGTAACGGTAATTCACCTCAGAGACAAGTCACATTTCTGATAATGTCACCAAAACCACGATCTTCTTAAAGACAAAGCTTGTTGTATCGGACTGCATTAGATTGCAGGGTATACCCTAATTAACTTTAAGTTTAAGCCACTAAGTGTGCAATTACTGCAATGTTATGTAATCAATGGTTGTATCTACATGATACTCGTATATACCTTATCTTTACGGTTTTTCTATTCCTGAAATTGTGCCAAGGATGCACCGCAAAGATAAGGTGATAGATATGAAATGATAGATACGATGAAGATGGTTGTCAATCAATCCATCCAAGACATAAAGTTAGTTAAGTTCAGTGGGTTGTCTAAGATAAAATCTTGTCTTTCAGACAGTTTTTTGGCTGAGCTGAAGCTACAGTTTGAAGTTATATTACTCATCCAGACAAGTAGGCGTAACGTTAATTTGCCTTTGGGACAAATCATTATGTGTATTGGCTGAGGTATCAGTGAACAGACTAGATGATTGACGACTGTTTTTGCTGCTTATCCTTGTTGCACATTCTAGGATATTAATTATATTTGGGCATCTTTGGACGGTTGATCAGATAATGTAGGATTTCTAGAGACTTCACCTTGGCCTCTAAGAAATAATGACGTTTTTCTGGTGTTTTATAGGGCACATTAATCGGGTAGCTCTTATTTGAGATTCATTAGCTTATAATAAGGTATTAATTGCACCCAGTGACCACTTTATTAGGTCTGTACAATCTAAAGTCTATTTTTATGATGCCTGTATATGCCTGCCAGTTTTTTTTTCTTTACACTGTCACAGAGGTGGTAATTAATTTATGTTTTAGCATTGAGGTTATAGTTAAGGTGCTATATTGGAGTAGAGTGTTTCTGATGTCCTGCCCCCTGCAAAACTGGAACATGACCTTCTTAAAGACATGTTATGGCAGGGTTGTTTTATTGGACTGTGTTATATTGCATGGGTGTACCTAATTATGTTTAAGTTAACTAAGTGTACAATTACTGTAGGTGCTTGGAGTTGCTGCAAGTGTTTACTTATATATAAAAGGTACTCTTTACTGTTCTTTGGGCAGGTGCATGAATTTGTCCAAGTTTAAAATGTAGCCTGAACAGTAAACAGTGAAGTTACAGTATGTTAACACTGGGTGGTAACTCTTTAGCTTCATGCGGCTAATGTATTTGCATTTACGACATGATAAGAGAACTTGTACGGTGCAATAAATGTAAAGTGAATGTTCAGTGTTACATTTACAAAGTGGGTGCCAGTCTCAAACAGCAAACTGTGCAATTGCAGGCAGAGATAATGTAATGTAGCACCACATAACTGCTGCTGTTGAGTAAATAGACTTCAGGCTTCATTCGATTTTATACGAGTAGGAGTTTTTGTAAGTTCTCACAGCTATGATGACGTAAGTGCAAAAGCACCATTTTGCATCGCATGTACTAGAAAGCAGTACACACCTTTAGTCCACAGAGATTATAAATTACAGGAGAGGACTATTTTTAACCACGCAGGCTTTTGTGAAGGAAATGTTTGAATGGCAGTGAGTGAATTCCTTTACAAACAGTGAAGCTAATTAAGCTGATTTTTGTGACAAAACTCCCACAGTAAGCAACATATGGAAATAATAATGTACAGAACAGAGCCTTGTCTATGTTCCTGAACCTTACACACCCCTTTTTCTGTTCACTCCTACTGGGCAGGCATGACATCATCTATTACATAAAACACATTCTCCTCATGTAACACTACTGGAAGTGTTCAAACTTGAATGTCAGGTCATTTTCTTTTGATTTCAACCTTTTCATAGGATCCAAAACTTTCTTAAAGAAAAAACAAAAAGATAATGCCACTAGTTAATTATATTTATTTCACAGTTAGATTAACCTTGGCTGGTTTATTTTCTGATTTACTGGATGGGAAAATTTTAACACTGGATCATATGACTTCTGGTACATGAAACAAAATCCCAACTCTGCAGTTCCTCATTTTATTGAGGATTTTTGCATTGCTCATTGTTTTGATTCACTTCCAAAACGTCTACCTACAATATCAGCACTAAACAGCAGTCAGACAAGAAGAAGAGGTTAGTGATGAGCTAGTGAACATAGTGGAAAGTTATAAAATTCTATGATCTGATTTCTTTGAATGCTTGAAGTCCATATTGCAAGACCTGGAGAGTGAATTGTCGTTGCTTAAACTGATATTGTTGGAGTCACGGCTGGTATTGCACTTCTATTTTTTGGGATGTTATGTGTTGTAATACTGTCTGTTTTGTATTATATCTGTTTTAATTGTTCTTAGTTTGTGCTGCTGCCTGACTGGGTTAAAATCTAAACAGACAGATATGTCCTTCAGGTGTTTGTGGTGATCAGAAACAAAGGTAAAAGAAGTGTGATGACAAGGTAGCATTGTGTAAGTATTTCCATGCCGTTTGTTGCAACACTGGGCGTCCGGCTGTTCCAGTTTTGAAGCATGCCAAAATAAATACGTAATGTTTGTAAAACATTTCATGAACTGGCAGAGAGTTCATTTCTAATCTGAACAGGTACATGACGAAAAAGGAAAGATGACCTCAATTCTAACAGTATTTTTTATCTATGTATGAAGAAACACTATTGTAACCTGGACTATGGATTCAAAATTATTCGCACTGAGGTGCTTAAATTCTCTAAAACATGGATACCAAATGGGGCTACTTTGCAAATCAACAGGCTGCCATAGAAGAGTTTAAAAAAAATCAACATTAGTAATATTCATCAGATAAAAAGTATAAACACTAGTGCTGTTGTTGATGTGGCAGAATAAGATAACTTCAAATATGTAGTCTTCACTTTTCTTGTGGTGTTACCACATTGTTTAGGATTGGTATGAGGTGTAATAATTATTGTTTGCTCTTGTTCACTGTTTGCTCTCCTCACTTCTTCCTCGCTTAGAAGCAGATACAATCGCAGCAGATCAGATGTATGTTAACTTTTTTGAAGTTTTCACAACTGCTGTCCACTTCACAGCTTGCTGATAGGCCAATATACTTATTGGTTTAACAAACAATGACATTGTGAATCAATTTATATTCATTTTAAATGAGAAAATCACTGGCAGGCCACTACCACCTTCATTAGGTAGATACACCAGGTAAATACACAGGTGCAATAAATATTACTACACGATAATAAAAGTCATAAAATAATCGCATTGTTACATCATAAACATACTTGTGAGGAAGATAAACAAACTGTATTTTGCTATTCTTATCTCTACAGGAAGAGAGTTTCCAACCCTGGTGCTAAAAGCCTGGGTAACTCTTATCCTGGATTTTGGAACGGTGAGGATCATCCAAGGATCAAAGGTTGGCCACAGATTCATAAGGACACTAAAAGGTTTGATTTAAAGATGAAAGAGAGATCATATTGTAAAACTTATCTCATGTGTGTCATTCAAGTTCAGGTATCTGACTTTAAAAGAAAGAAAAAAGCATCTAAAGAGTCGGATATTTCCTTTTAACAAAGTTAAAAGAAGTGTGAATGTTGAGGATTGTAATGATGAGGTTTAAAGGATTAAGAATGGCACAGTGTTTGCGTTTCAAGTGTTTTCATGCCGTTAATTATAACAATGGGCATCTGGATGTTCCAGTTTCGAAGTATGCCAAAGCAAATACCTGATGCTCATAAAAACATGACCTAACTGAGAGGTAATCTAAACAGAGGTGTGATGATATGAAAAGAAAGATATAAACTAAATTAGATTGTTAGTTAGATTGTTCTAACTCTATCTATGAAATACGTATGAAGAAAGAATATCGTCACTTGAACTAGGCGCTCAAAAATATTTAAATTCTGTGAGGTAATAAAGGCTTCAATTACTTACATTTACTAGGAGGTGCCCTTATTGTTTTTATTGAATCAAAAATATTTGTTAATAGTTGTATTAAACTTTATTCATTTTATTTATGTAGTAACTTTCATATAAGAAATGCATCTTAAAGTAACTTAAAACTAAGAAATCACATGCACTGAGTGCTTCAAAAAGAGCCACGAAAAAGCTGAAAGCTGAAACCCGCTGACTAAAAATAGAGTAAGAATTAAGTGAAATACAACATTTTAAAGAGGTGCAGCAGTGCATACATGCAAAGCGGTGTGCATAAAAAGGTTTGCAGCCTGCAACAGGAAAAGCATGTGTAGTTAAAAGCTATAGTTCTTACAAGCAAGTAGTTAACAAGACGGTTTGCAATGTAGTCCTTGCTATTAAGAACTTTGCATATGAGAGGAGGACCTCAAAATCTTCTATTACCTTTTATATCTACTAAAAAGGAAGCAAGAAAATCTGTACTGTCAAATTAGAATATACTATTCACATCACAAAAACATTTTGTTAGTTGGGTATTTTTACTTTAATGGCTAAAAAACACAGCATATACAACAAGAGAGTTTTATGAGTGTTGTTATAAACTTGCTATCTTACTGTTTATTTGATAACTTATCTGGTGTGTGTGTGTATCAGTTGAATTTTATGGCATAGCTGTGAGGTAAATACATAGGTGCAATAAAGTAGTACATGATAAGATGTATGAAATAACCACATTGTTAAATCCATTGTTAAATCATAAACATGTCTGTGAAGAAGTAGTTTGATGAACGAAATGTATTTTGCTTGGCTTATTTCTACAGTTTCAAAGCCCCAGGGCTAAAAGCCTGGAACAGGGAGAAGACCATCCAAGGATCTGAGGGTGCCCAAAGAGTCATAAGGACATTAAAAGGTTTGATATGAAGTTAGACAGACCATATTGTAAAATGCTATGGGTGCCACTTAAGTTCTCAAACTTTAAGGGAAAGAAAAAAAAAATCATTACCATCTGTCATTATAATGTGTATTTTTATTTATCTGGCCTAGAGAAGTGTCAAGGATAAATCTGGGGCAACCCTTCTTTAAGAAAGATGACCTGAACGACTGAACGAGGAGCTGTTGAATTTGACTGCATTATAAAAATATAGTCTACCTTTATTTATGCAAATCAGAAGCACCTCTGAGTATAATAAAACACAGTTCAACAGTACCATAACCATCAAGTCTACAAGATGGCCATACAGTTGAATCAGCACCTCTCTAAAACCGTTTTAACAAAAACTGAATGTTATGAACTTCATGAACTTTGTTGACTTGTGTTAGACTGAATTAGTTGAGGAAAGTGGCACCTTATACACTGAGAGTATGCCAATTTTTGTATCACCTTGATAGACTATCTGGATCTTAACATTATGTGCAACATTAAAGTTAAACGTTTTCATAAAGGATTGCATATAATTTGAACACACTATTTTCTGATAAGAATCAACGTGTATACAATGTGGTTGAGACAAAAATATCTTTAATGTTTCTTACAGACAGTTCATGCAATATCGAAACCAATTTAAGCTAATGTTTTTGTATCACACAGCTCTTTAGGCCAAGATGGACTCTAATGGGGTGAAGGAAAATGGCCACACAGAGGTCTACAGACCTGTGGCTGGAATCTTTCTCGAAAAGACAAAGGAGAAGGTGACCATATACCAAGCCATGAAAAAACGTCTTCTTAAGCCAGGAACAGCATTAGCCCTGCTTGAAGCACAGGCAGCCACAGTGGGCATCATCGACCCGATAAACAATCAAATACTTCCCGTAGAAGATGCTATTAAAGAGGGAATAGTTGGACCAGAGATGAAAGAGAAACTCCTCTCAGCAGAGAAAGCTGTCAAAGGCTATGTAGACCCCTACACCAAGCAAATGATATCTCTATTCCAAGCTATGCAAAAAGATGTAGTCCCAAAAGATTATGGATTGAGGCTGCTGGAAGCACAGATAGCCACACAAGGCCTGTTTGATCCTGCTGAGAAGAAAACTATTTCAGTTGAATCAGCGATCCAAAAGGGTCACTATGAAAAAGATTTGCTCAACAACGAAATGTCAGAGCTCAAAGTGTTCTACAATCCAAGCTCACAAGAAAATCTTAACTACCAAAGCCTCCTAGAGAAATGCACTGTGGAGCCTGACACAGGCCTGATGCTCCTTCCTGTTTGCGTCACCTTCAAAGGTCTGCGAAGAGGTATTTCCTCCACTGAACTCCTTCAGTCAAACATCATTGACAAAGAACTATTCAATGACCTACAGAAGGGAAAGACCACGACACAAGATGTGATGTTGATAGAAACAGTGAAAGAATACCTGGAGGGCAAAGGCAGTATTGCAGGCATTGCTGTACTCTCAACAAACCAGAGAATGAGCATTTATCAAGCCATGAGGCAAGGCATACTGATGCCTGGAACAGCACTAGTTCTTCTAGAGGCACAAGCTGCAACTGGATTCATGATAGATCCTGTAGAAAATAAAAAGTTCACTGTGGATGAAGCCATCAAAAACCAACTTTTTGGGCCAGAATATCATGCAAAACTGCGTTCTGCTGAGCGGGCAGTAACTGGATACAAAGATCCATACACAGGTGAAACTATATCCCTGTTTCAAGCACTGTCAAAAGACCTCATTGTTAAGGAACATGGGATTCGCCTGCTTGAGGCACAAATTGCCACAGGTGGAATAATAGACCCAATCAACAGTCACAGACTTCCCACAGAAGTAGCCTTCAAGAGAGGTTATTTTAATGAAGAAATGAACAAAATACTAGAGGATTCAGGGGATGACACCAAAGGGTTTTTTGATCCAAACACAGAAGCCAACCTGACTTATCTTCAGCTGATGGAAAGGTGCGTCATTGATCCCATCACTGGACTCTGCCTCCTTCCTCTCATTGATAAGTCAGACAAGCTGAATTTCAACTTCATTGACTACCAAACTAAAATGTCCTTCAAAGAAGAGAAGGTGAACGTGACATGTGGAAAGTACATGGGAATGACAGTGTCTCTGTGGGAACTCCTGATGTCGGAATACTTTGATGAACATCAGAGGAGGGACATCATTCAAAAATTCAGAGAAGGGAAAACCAATATCAAGATAATCATCACAACAGTTCTGGAAGTCATAGAAAAGTCTGTGAAAACAACTAAAGTTGTTTTTGAAGGCATCAGAGACACTGTCACAGCCAAACAGCTTGTGGAAGCAGATATCATTAGCAAGGAGGTCATGGAAGATCTACAAAAGGGAAAAATAACAGCGAAGGATGTGATTGAAGATGAAAATGTAAATGTGTACCTACAGGGGAAAGAAAGCATTGCGGGTATTCTGCTTCCTGATTCTCAAATCATGACCATCTACCAGGCTAGACAAAAAGGAAAGCTGATGCCAGGAACTGCTCTGATTCTATTGGAGGCACAGGCAGCAACAGGGTTCATAATTGACCCTATTGGCAACAGGAAGTTTTCAGTGGATGATGCTGTCAAAGCAAAGATTGTGGGGCCTGATGTCTGTCAAAAGCTGCGCTCAGCAGAGAAAGCGGTCACTGGGTACAAAGATCCATATGATGACAAAATAATCTCTCTGTTCCAAGCGATGCAAAAAGATCTCATCCTAAAAGATCATGGAATTCGACTCCTGGAAGCACAAATTGCTACTGGTGGGATCATTGATCCAGTGAACAGCCATCGCATTCCTGTCCATGTGGCCTACCAGAGGGGATACTTTAATGAGGAAATGAATACGATTCTGGATGATCCAAGTGATGACACCAAAGGATTCTTTGACCCCAACAACCACGAGAACCTGACTTACTTGCAGCTCATGGCCAGATGCGTTACTGATCCGAGTACAGGTCTGTGCCTGTTGCCACTCAAAGGCAAAGATCACAAAATTAACATAAATGATAATATGAGGGAAAAATTCAAAACAACAACAGTTACTGTTAAGTATGGAAGGTTCAAGGGCAAGCACACAACACTGTGGGATATCTTCAATTCAGAGTATCTGTCTGAGGAAAAAAGACAGGAGTTTTTCAAGCTCTTCAAGTCAAGGAAAATCACAATTGAGCAACTCGTTGTCACCATTTTAGAGATCATTGAGAGCAAGGAGATAAAACAGCAAGCAGGGCTGAACTTCAAAGGTCTCAGAGGAGAAATCTCTGTTGTCGATCTTTTGGAGCTTCAAATTGTGGATAAAAATACATACAACAATTTGATCAATGGAAATATGACAAGCACTGAGGTGATGAAAATGGACAGCGTACGTGCCTACCTACAAGGGCAAAGTTGTGTGGCTGGAGTGATTCTGCAACCCTCCAATCAGAAGCTAAGCATCTATGAAGCACAAAGAAATGGCATTCTCACACGTGGCACTGCCCTTTGCCTCCTTGAAGCACAAGCAGCCACAGGATTCATTGTCGATCCCCTAAAAAACAAAAAACTTACAGTGGAACAAGCTCTCAAAGAAAAGGTAATTCCTCCACAGATGTATGAAAAGCTTTTGTCTGCAGAGAGGGCTGTCACTGGTTACACAGATCCATACACTGGTCACAAGATCTCACTCTTCCAAGCCTTGAAAAAGGATCTCATCGTCAAGCAGCATGGCATCCGTTTACTTGAAGCCCAGATTGCCACAGGTGGTATCATTGATCCTTTGAAGTGCCTTCACTTACCCCTTGAGGTTGCATACAGGAAAGGATATTTTGATGCAGAACTTAATCAAATCCTATCAGACCCAACTGATGACACAAAGGGCTTTTTTGACCCAAAGACACAAGACAATCTTACCTACATGGAAATGTTGGGTAGATGTGTCAAAGACAAGGAAACAGGACTCCTTCTCCTGCCACTGAATGCCTCACCAAAAGCTACAGGAACAAAGGCAAAAATGTATACTGACACAGAGATAAAGCAAGAGTTTGAAAAGACATCTGTGAGCATATCAGTGGGACGCTACTCAGGGAAATCAGTTTCTCTGTGGGACTTGATTCACTCTAGGTACTTCACTGAGGACCAGCAGCTTGAATTCACCGAAAAATACAGATCAAGGACAGTTAGCATAGAAACCATAATCACATTAGTGATTTCCACCATTGAAAAACTGGAGAAGAGTGAAACTCCCAAAATGACAATGGGCCTGCGAAAGCCCGTCTCTGCACAACAACTATTGGATTCTGATATCATTGATGGAGATGCATTCAAACAGGTGAAAGAAGGAAAAGTCGCCTTTGAAGCAGTAATCCAACATGAACCTGTGAGAGGATACCTGAAGGGAACTGGAAGCATCGCTGGAATTAAGCATTATCCGTCCCAGAAAGTAATGAGCATCTATGAAGCAAAGAAAAAAGATTGGTTGACACCTGGCATTGCACTTGAACTACTTGAAGCACAGGCTGCAACAGGATGGATCATTGATCCTGTCAAAAACAAGTTCTATACTGTTGATGAGGCAGCAAGAGAGAAAATAATTGGACCAGATGTACATGAGCAACTTCTAACAGCTGAACGAGCTGTTACAGGCTATAAAGATCCATACACAGATGTTACAATTTCACTGTTTGAAGCCATGAATGAACAGCTGATTCAAAAAAGTGATGGCATTCGTCTTCTTGAGGTACAGATGGCAACTGGAGGAATAATTGACCCAAATCAAAGTCACAGACTACCTGTTCATGTTGCTATCAAAAAGGGCTGTCTGGATGGTGAAATCAGCAAAATCCTGTCAAACCCCACTGATGATGCAAGGGGATTCTTTGACCCAAATACCAAAGAAAACCTCTCTTACCTTCAGCTCATAAAGCGATGTGAGAAAGATCCAGACACTGGGCTACTACTTCTACCCCTGCATGAAGAGGAATCCCATGAATTTCACACACATGAGGAAATAGAGCTTGCCTTCAAAAACAAAACTATTGCCATGGATGCAGGAAAATTTAAAAACAAAAAGTTGACCTTGTGGGAAGTATTGGTCTCTGAATACATTTCAGAACAAAAGAGGGCACAGCTCATACAACAATACAAGACAGGAGCCATGAAAATAGAGGAGATAGTTGAAATCCTCACTGTGATCATTACAGAGGTATCATCCAAAGAAAGAAAGTTCAAGGGACTGAGAAAGCAGGTCTCAGCCAGTGAGTTGTATGAGTCAAAGATTATCTCAAAGGATCTTTTTGAACAGATTATACAAGGCGAAGTAACTGAAGAGAAAGTTAACAAAATGGAATCAATTCAAAAGTACCTTGGAGCTACAAACTGTATAGCAGGTGTCAGATATGAATCTACAAAGAAAGTTATGAGCATCTACGAAGCCAAAAGCAAAGGCCTGCTGACCCCTGGTACGTCTCTGATTCTGCTGGAGGCGCAAGCTGCCACTGGTTTTGTCATTGACCCAGTCAAAAATAAGAAACTTTCTGTTGAGGAAGCTGTGGCTCAAAGAGTAGTTGGCAGTGAGTGGAAAAACAAACTACTTTCAGCAGAACGAGCAGTTACTGGATACAAAGATCCCTACACTGGAAACATGATTTCCTTGTTCCAGGCCTTGAAAAAAGATCTCATTGTCAAAGATCATGGAATTCGTCTCCTTGAAGCGCAAATTGCCACAGGAGGCATTATTGACCCAGTGTACAGTCACAGAGTACCTGTACAGGTAGCATACACAAGAGGTTACTTTGATGAGGAAATGAACCAGATTCTGTCTGACCCTGATGATGACACCAAGGGCTTCTTTGACCCGAACACTCAAGAGAACCTCACCTATCTCCAGCTCATTGAGAGGTGCATTACAGATCCGATCACAGGCCTTATGTTACTGTCCATTGTAAAGAAAGGCGAGTTTTATTTCTTTGTTGATGAGGCGACAAAACTCATTCTGAAATCCAAAATGACAACAAAAGCAGGAGGGCAATACCAAGGAACAACTGTTTCTCTGTGGGATCTGCTCTACTCCAAATACATCACTGAGGAAAAGAGGAGAGAACTTGTGAAACAGTTCAAGTCTGGATCAATCACAATTGAACGGTTTATGGAAATCATCCTGACAATCATTCAGCAGCAGAGCATAACTTCATCGGCATCAATTGTCACATGCCAATTACCAGAAACAAAAGTAGACGGCAGCAGCAGCAGCAGCAGCAGCACAACAACAATCACCACTACAATCACAGAGACGACTGACGTCACAACGTTCCATGGAATCAGAAAGGATGTCACTGCTAGTGAGTTGCTTGAATCAAAAATCATTGACGAGGACCTCTACAAAGATCTTAGTGCTGGAAAAATTACAGTGACAGAAGTAAGTGAAATGGATTCAGTAAGCAAGTACTTGGAGGGCACCAACAGCATTGCAGGGGTGTACTTGCAGTCCACTGAAGAGACCATGAGTATCTATGAAGCCAAAGGCAAAGGCCTCCTGACTCCTGGTACATCTCTGGTTCTCCTGGAGGCCCAAGCTGCCACTGGTTTTGTCATCGACCCAGTGAACAACATAAAATTGTCAGTCGAGAAAGCTGTGGCTCAAAGAGTAGTTGGCAGTGAGTGGAAAAACAAACTACTTTCAGCAGAAAGGGCAGTTACTGGATACAAAGATCCCTACACTGGAAACATGATTTCCTTGTTCCAGGCCTTGAAAAAGGATCTCATTGTCAAAGATCATGGAATTCGTCTCCTTGAAGCGCAAATTGCCACAGGAGGCATTATTGACCCAGTATACAGTCACAGAGTACCTGTACAGGTAGCATATGAAAGAGGCTACTTTGATGAGGAAATGAACCAGATTCTTTCTGACGCTGATGATGACACCAAGGGCTTCTTTGACCCGAACACTCAAGAGAACCTCACCTATCTCCAGCTCATTGAGAGGTGCATTACAGATCCCATTACAGGCCTTAGCCTACTAGTCATTGCAAAGAAAGGCGAGTTTTATTTCTTTGTTGATGAGGCCACAAAACTCATTCTGAAATCTAAAATGACAACAAAAGCAGGAGGGAAATACCAAGGAACAACTGTTTCTCTGTGGGATCTGCTCTACTCCAAATACATCACTGAGGAAAAGAGGAGAGAACTTGTGAAACAGTTCAAGTCTGGATCAATCACAATTGAACGGTTTATGGAAATCATCCTGACAATCATTCAGCAGCAGAGCATAACAATCCTGTTGCAATCAATCACCACATGCCAACCAGCAAAAATAAAAGAAGACAGCAGCAGCACAACAACAATCACCACTACAATCACAGAGACGACTGACGTCACAACGTTCCATGGAATCAGAAAGGATGTCACTGCTAGTGAGTTGCTTGAATCAAAAATCATTGACGAGGACCTCTACAAAGATCTTAGTGCTGGAAAAGTCACAGTGACAGACGTAAGTGAAATGTACTCAGTACGTAAGTACTTAGAGGGGACAAACAGTATTGCAGGGGTGTATCTGCAGTCCACTGAAGAGACCATGAGTATCTATCAAGCCAAAAGCAAAAGCCTACTGACTCCTGGAACTTCTCTTGTTCTGCTGGAGGCCCAAGCTGCCACTGGTTTTGTCATCGACCCGGTGAACAATAAGAAACTTTCTGTAGAGGAAGCTGTAGCACAAGGAGTAGTTGGCAGTGAGTGGAAAAACAAACTACTTTCAGCAGAAAGGGCAGTTACTGGATACAAAGATCCCTACACTGGAAACATGATTTCTTTGTTCCAGGCCTTGAAAAAGGATCTCATTGTCAAAGATCATGGAATTCGTCTCCTTGAAGCGCAAATTGCCACAGGAGGCATTATTGACCCAGTGTACAGTCACAGAGTACCTGTACAGGTAGCATATGAAAGAGGCTACTTTGATGAAGAAATGAACCAGATTCTGTCTGACCCTGATGATGACACCAAGGGCTTCTTTGACCCGAACACTCAAGAGAACCTCACCTATCTCCAGCTCATTGAGAGGTGCATTACAGATCCCATTACAGGCCTTAGCCTATTAGTCATTGCAAAGAAAGGCGAGTTTTATTTCTTTGTTGATGAGGCGACAAAACTCATTCTGAAATCCAAAATGACAACAAAAGCAGGAGGGCAATACCAAGGAACAACTGTTTCTCTGTGGGATCTGCTCTACTCCAAATACATCACTGAGGAAAAGAGGAGAGAACTTGTGAAACAGTTCAAGTCTGGATCAATCACAATTGAACGGTTTATGGAAATCATCCTGACAATCATTCAGCAGCAGAGCATAACTTCATCGGCATCAATTGTCACATGCCAATTACCAGAAACAAAAGTAGACGGCAGCAGCAGCAGCAGCAGCACAACAACAATCACCACTACAATCACAGAGACGACTGACGTCACAACGTTCCATGGAATCAGAAAGGATGTCACTGCTAGTGAGTTGCTTGAATCAAAAATCATTGACGAGGACCTCTACCAAGATCTTAGTGCTGGAAAAGTCACAGTGACAGAAGTAAGTGAAATGGATTCAGTAAGTAAGTACTTGGAGGGCACCAACAGCATTGCAGGGGTGTACTTGCAGTCCACTGAAGAGACCATGAGTATCTATGAAGCCAAAGGCAAAGGCCTCCTGACTCCTGGTACATCTCTGGTTCTCCTGGAGGCCCAAGCTGCCACTGGTTTTGTCATGGACCCAGTGAACAACAAAAAATTGTCAGTCGAGGAAGCTGTGGCTCAAAGAGTAGTTGGCAGTGAGTGGAAAAGCAAACTACTTTCAGCAGAAAGGGCAGTTACTGGATACAAAGATCCCTACACTGGAAACATGATTTCCTTGTTCCAGGCCTTGAAAAAGGATCTCATTGTCAAAGATCATGGAATTCGTCTCCTTGAAGCGCAAATTGCCACAGGAGGCATTATTGACCCAGTGTACAGTCACAGAGTACCTGTACAGGTAGCATATGAAAGAGGCTACTTTGATGAAGAAATGAACCAGATTCTTTCTGACGCTGATGATGACACCAAGGGCTTCTTTGACCCGAACACTCAAGAGAACCTCACCTATCTCCAGCTCATTGAGAGGTGCATTACAGATCCCATTACAGGCCTTAGCCTACTAGTCATTGCAAAGAAAGGCGAGTTTTATTTCTTTGTTGATGAGGCGACAAAACTCATTCTGAAATCCAAAATGACAACAAAAGCAGGAGGGAAATACCAAGGAACAACTGTTTCTCTGTGGGATCTGCTCTACTCCAAATACATCACTGAGGAAAAGAGGAGAGAACTTGTGAAACAGTTCAAGTCTGGATCAATCACAATTGAACGGTTTATGGAAATCATCCTGACAATCATTCAGCAGCAGAGCATAACAATCCAGTTGCAATCAATCACCACATGCCAACCAGCAAAAATAAAAGAAGACAGCAGCAGCACAACGAAAATCACCACTACAATCACAGAGACGACTGACGTCACAACGTTCCATGGAATCAGAAAGGATGTCACTGCTAGTGAGTTGCTTGAATCAAGAATCATTGACGAGGACCTCTACAAAGATCTTAGTGCTGGAAAAGTCACAGTGACAGACATAAGTGAAATGTACTCAGTACGTAAGTACTTAGAGGGGACAAACAGCATTGCAGGGGTGTATCTGCAGTCCACTGAAGAGACCATGAGTATCTATGAAGCCAAAGGCAAAAGCCTACTGACTCCTGGAACTTCTCTTGTTCTCCTGGAGGCCCAAGCTGCCACTGGTTTTGTCATCGACCCGGTGAACAATAAGAAACTTTCTGTAGAGGAAGCTGTAGCACAAGGAGTAGTTGGCAGTGAGTGGAAAAACAAACTACTTTCAGCAGAAAGGGCAGTTACTGGATACAAAGATCCCTACACTGGAAACATGATTTCTTTGTTCCAGGCCTTGAAAAAGGATCTCATTGTCAAAGATCATGGAATTCGTCTCCTTGAAGCGCAAATTGCCACAGGAGGCATTATTGACCCAGTGTACAGTCACAGAGTACCTGTACAGGTAGCATATGAAAGAGGCTACTTTGATGAAGAAATGAACCAGATTCTGTCTGACCCTGATGATGACACCAAGGGCTTCTTTGATCCCAACACTCAAGAGAACCTCACCTATCTCCAGCTCATTGAGAGGTGCATTACAGATCCCATTACAGGCCTTAGCCTACTAGTCATTGCAAAGAAAGGCGAGTTTTATTTCTTTGTTGATGAGGCCACAAAACTCATTCTGAAATCCAAAATGACAACAAAAGCAGGAGGGAAATTCCAAGGAACAACTGTTTCTCTGTGGGATCTGCTCTACTCCAAATACATCACTGAGGAAAAGAGGAGAGAACTTGTGAAACAGTTCAAGTCTGGATCAATCACAATTGAACGGTTTATGGAAATCATCCTGACAATCATTCAGCAGCAGAGCATAACAATCCAGTTGCAATCAATCACCACATGCCAACCAGCAAAAATAAAAGAAGACAGCAGCAGCACAACGAAAATCACCACTACAATCACAGAGACGACTGACGTCACAACGTTCCATGGAATCAGAAAGGATGTCACTGCTAGTGAGTTGCTTGAATCAAAAATCATTGACGAGGACCTCTACCAAGATCTTAGTGCTGGAAAAGTCACAGTGACAGACATAAGTGAAATGTACTCAGTACGTAAGTACTTAGAGGGGACAAACAGTATTGCAGGGGTGTATCTGCAGTCCACTAAAGAGACCATGAGTATCTCTCAAGCCAAAGGCAAAAGCCTACTGACTCCTGGAACTTCTCTTGTTCTGCTGGAGGCCCAAGCTGCCACTGGTTTTGTCATCGACCCGGTGAACAATAAGAAACTTTCTGTAGAGGAAGCTGTAGCACAAGGAGTAGTTGGCAGTGAGTGGAAAAACAAACTACTTTCAGCAGAAAGGGCAGTTACTGGATACAAAGATCCCTACACTGGAAACATGATTTCCTTGTTCCAGGCCTTGAAAAAGGATCTCATTGTCAAAGATCATGGAATTCGTCTCCTTGAAGCACAAATTGCTACAGGAGGCATTATTGACCCAGTGTACAGTCATAGAGTACCTGTACAGGTAGCATATGAAAGGGGCTACTTTGATGAGGAAATGAACCAGATTCTGTCTGACCCTGATGATGACACCAAGGGCTTCTTTGATCCCAACACTCAAGAGAACCTCACCTATCTCCAGCTCATTGAGAGGTGCATTACAGATCCCATTACAGGCCTTAGCCTATTAGTCATTGCAAAGAAAGGCGAGTTTTATTTCTTTGTTGATGAGGCGACAAAACTCATTCTGAAATCCAAAATGACAACAAAAGCAGGAGGGCAATACCAAGGAACAACTGTTTCTCTGTGGGATCTGCTCTACTCCAAATACATCACTGAGGAAAAGAGGAGAGAACTTGTGAAACAGTTCAAGTCTGGATCAATCACAATTGAACGGTTTATGGAAATCATCCTGACAATCATTCAGCAGCAGACCCCAACAATATTGTTGCCATCAATCACCACTTGCCAACCAGCAAAAATAAAAGAAGACAGCAGCAGCACAACGACAATCACCACTACAATCACAGAGACGACTGACATCACAACGTTCCATGGAATCAGAAAGGATGTCACTGCTAGTGAGTTGCTTGAATCAAAAATCATTGATGAGGACCTCTACAAAGATCTTAGTGCTGGAAAAATTACAGTGACAGAAGTAAGTGAAATGGATTCAGTAAGTAAGTACTTAGAGGGGACCAACAGCATTGCAGGGGTGTATCTGCAGTCCACTGAAGAGACCATGAGTATCTATGAAGCCAAAGGCAAAGGCCTACTGACTGCTGGAACTTCTCTTGTTCTGCTGGAGGCCCAAGCTGCCACTGGTTTTGTCATCGACCCGGTGAACAATAAGAAACTTTCTGTAGAGGAAGCTGTAGCACAAGGAGTAGTTGGCAGTGAGTGGAAAAACAAACTACTTTCAGCAGAAAGGGCAGTTACTGGATACAAAGATCCCTACACTGGAAACATGATTTCCTTGTTCCAGGCTTTAAAAAAGGATCTCATTGTCAAAGATCATGGAATTCGTCTCCTTGAAGCGCAAATTGCCACAGGAGGCATTATTGACCCAGTGTACAGTCACAGAGTACCTGTACAGGTAGCATATGAAAGAGGCTACTTTGATGAAGAAATGAACCAGATTCTGTCTGACCCTGATGATGACACCAAGGGCTTCTTTGACCCGAACACTCAAGAGAACCTCACCTATCTCCAGCTCATTGAGAGGTGCATTACAGATCCCATTACAGGCCTTAGCCTACTAGTCATTGCAAAGAAAGGCGAGTTTTATTTCTTTGTTGATGAGGCGACAAAACTCATTCTGAAATCCAAAATGACAACAAAAGCAGGAGGGAAATTCCAAGGAACAACTGTTTCTCTGTGGGATCTGCTCTACTCCAAATACATCACTGAGGAAAAGAGGAGAGAACTTGTGAAACAGTTCAAGTCTGGATCAATCACAATTGAACGGTTTATGGAAATCATCCTGACAATCATTCAGCAGCAGAGCATAACAATCCAGTTGCAATCAATCACCACATGCCAACCAGCAAAAATAAAAGAAGACAGCAGCAGCACAACGAAAATCACCACTACAATCACAGAGACGACTGACGTCACAACGTTCCATGGAATCAGAAAGGATGTCACTGCTAGTGAGTTGCTTGAATCAAAAATCATTGACGAGGACCTCTACCAAGATCTTAGTGCTGGAAAAGTCACAGTGACAGACATAAGTGAAATGTACTCAGTACGTAAGTACTTAGAGGGGACAAACAGTATTGCAGGGGTGTATCTGCAGTCCACTAAAGAGACCATGAGTATCTCTCAAGCCAAAGGCAAAAGCCTACTGACTCCTGGAACTTCTCTTGTTCTGCTGGAGGCCCAAGCTGCCACTGGTTTTGTCATCGACCCGGTGAACAATAAGAAACTTTCTGTAGAGGAAGCTGTAGCACAAGGAGTAGTTGGCAGTGAGTGGAAAAACAAACTACTTTCAGCAGAAAGGGCAGTTACTGGATACAAAGATCCCTACACTGGAAACATGATTTCCTTGTTCCAGGCCTTGAAAAAGGATCTCATTGTCAAAGATCATGGAATTCGTCTCCTTGAAGCACAAATTGCTACAGGAGGCATTATTGACCCAGTGTACAGTCATAGAGTACCTGTACAGGTAGCATATGAAAGAGGCTACTTTGATGAGGAAATGAACCAGATTCTGTCTGACCCTGATGATGACACCAAGGGCTTCTTTGATCCCAACACTCAAGAGAACCTCACCTATCTCCAGCTCATTGAGAGGTGCATTACAGATCCCATTACAGGCCTTAGCCTATTAGTCATTGCAAAGAAAGGCGAGTTTTATTTCTTTGTTGATGAGGCGACAAAACTCATTCTGAAATCCAAAATGACAACAAAAGCAGGAGGGAAATACCAAGGAACAACTGTTTCTCTGTGGGATCTGCTCTACTCCAAATACATCACTGAGGAAAAGAGGAGAGAACTTGTGAAACAGTTCAAGTCTGGATCAATCACAATTGAACGGTTTATGGAAATCATCCTGACAATCATTCAGCAGCAGACCCCAACAATCCTGTTGCCATCAATCACCACTTGCCAACCAGCAAAAATAAAAGAAGACAGCAGCAGCACAACGACAATCACCACTACAATCACAGAGACGACTGACATCACAACGTTCCATGGAATCAGAAAGGATGTCACTGCTAGTGAGTTGCTTGAATCAAAAATCATTGACGAGGACCTCTACCAAGATCTTAGTGCTGGAAAAGTCACAGTGACAGAAGTAAGTGAAATGTACTCAGTACGTAAGTACTTAGAGGGGACAAACAGTATTGCAGGGGTGTATCTGCAGTCCACTAAAGAGACCATGAGTATCTCTCAAGCCAAAGGCAAAAGCCTACTGACTCCTGGAACTTCTCTTGTTCTGCTGGAGGCCCAAGCTGCCACAGGTTTTGTCATCGACCCGGTGAACAATAAGAAACTTTCTGTAGAGGAAGCTGTAGCACAAGGAGTAGTTGGCAGTGAGTGGAAAAACAAACTACTTTCAGCAGAAAGGGCAGTTACTGGATACAAAGATCCCTACACTGGAAACATGATTTCCTTGTTCCAGGCCTTGAAAAAGGATCTCATTGTCAAAGATCATGGAATTCGTCTCCTTGAAGCACAAATTGCTACAGGAGGCATTATTGACCCAGTGTACAGTCATAGAGTACCTGTACAGGTAGCATATGAAAGAGGCTACTTTGATGAGGAAATGAACCAGATTCTGTCTGACCCTGATGATGACACCAAGGGCTTCTTTGATCCCAACACTCAAGAGAACCTCACCTATCTCCAGCTCATTGAGAGGTGCATTACAGATCCCATTACAGGCCTTAGCCTATTAGTCATTGCAAAGAAAGGCGAGTTTTATTTCTTTGTTGATGAGGCGACAAAACTCATTCTGAAATCCAAAATGACAACAAAAGCAGGAGGGCAATACCAAGGAACAACTGTTTCTCTGTGGGATCTGTTCTACTCCAAATACATCACTGAGGAAAAGAGGAGAGAACTTGTGAAACAGTTCAAGTCTGGATCAATCACAATTGAACGGTTTATGGAAATCATCCTGACAATCATTCAGCAGCAGACCCCAACAATATTGTTGCCATCAATCACCACTTGCCAACCAGCAAAAATAAAAGAAGACAGCAGCAGCACAACGACAATCACCACTACAATCACAGAGACGACTGACATCACAACGTTCCATGGAATCAGAAAGGATGTCACTGCTAGTGAGTTGCTTAAATCAAAAATCATTGATGAGGACCTCTACCAAGATCTTAGTGCTGGAAAAATTACAGTGACAGAAGTAAGTGAAATGGATTCAGTAAGTAAGTACTTAGAGGGGACCAACAGCATTGCAGGGGTGTATCTGCAGTCCACTGAAGAGACCATGAGTATCTATGAAGCCAAAGGCAAAGGCCTACTGACTGCTGGAACTTCTCTTGTTCTGCTGGAGGCCCAAGCTGCCACTGGTTTTGTCATCGACCCGGTGAACAATAAGAAACTTTCTGTAGAGGAAGCTGTAGCACAAGGAGTAGTAGGCAGTGAGTGGAAAAACAAACTACTTTCAGCAGAAAGGGCAGTTACTGGACACAAAGATCCCTACACTGGAAACATGATTTCCTTGTTCCAGGCTTTAAAAAAGGATCTCATTGTCAAAGATCATGGAATTCGTCTCCTTGAAGCGCAAATTGCCACAGGAGGCATTATTGACCCAGTATACAGTCACAGAGTACCTGTACAGGTAGCATATGAAAGAGGCTACTTTGATGAGGAAATGAACCAGATTCTTTCTGACGCTGATGATGACACCAAGGGCTTCTTTGACCCGAACACTCAAGAGAACCTCACCTATCTCCAGCTCATTGAGAGGTGCATTACAGATCCCATTACAGGCCTTAGCCTACTAGTCATTGCAAAGAAAGGCGAGTTTTATTTCTTTGTTGATGAGGCGACAAAACTCATTCTGAAATCCAAAATGACAACAAAAGCAGGAGGGAAATTCCAAGGAACAACTGTTTCTCTGTGGGATCTGCTCTACTCCAAATACATCACTGAGGAAAAGAGGAGAGAACTTGTGAAACAGTTCAAGTCTGGATCAATCACAATTGAACGGTTTATGGAAATCATCCTGACAATCATTCAGCAGCAGAGCATAACAATCCAGTTGCAATCAATCACCACATGCCAACCAGCAAAAATAAAAGAAGACAGCAGCAGCACAACGAAAATCACCACTACAATCACAGAGACGACTGACGTCACAACGTTCCATGGAATCAGAAAGGATGTCACTGCTAGTGAGTTGCTTGAATCAAAAATCATTGACGAGGACCTCTACCAAGATCTTAGTGCTGGAAAAGTCACAGTGACAGACATAAGTGAAATGTACTCAGTACGTAAGTACTTAGAGGGGACAAACAGTATTGCAGGGGTGTATCTGCAGTCCACTAAAGAGACCATGAGTATCTCTCAAGCCAAAGGCAAAAGCCTACTGACTCCTGGAACTTCTCTTGTTCTGCTGGAGGCCCAAGCTGCCACTGGTTTTGTCATCGACCCGGTGAACAATAAGAAACTTTCTGTAGAGGAAGCTGTAGCACAAGGAGTAGTTGGCAGTGAGTGGAAAAACAAACTACTTTCAGCAGAAAGGGCAGTTACTGGATACAAAGATCCCTACACTGGAAACATGATTTCCTTGTTCCAGGCCTTGAAAAAGGATCTCATTGTCAAAGATCATGGAATTCGTCTCCTTGAAGCACAAATTGCTACAGGAGGCATTATTGACCCAGTGTACAGTCATAGAGTACCTGTACAGGTAGCATATGAAAGAGGCTACTTTGATGAGGAAATGAACCAGATTCTGTCTGACCCTGATGATGACACCAAGGGCTTCTTTGATCCCAACACTCAAGAGAACCTCACCTATCTCCAGCTCATTGAGAGGTGCATTACAGATCCCATTACAGGCCTTAGCCTATTAGTCATTGCAAAGAAAGGCGAGTTTTATTTCTTTGTTGATGAGGCGACAAAACTCATTCTGAAATCCAAAATGACAACAAAAGCAGGAGGGCAATACCAAGGAACAACTGTTTCTCTGTGGGATCTGTTCTACTCCAAATACATCACTGAGGAAAAGAGGAGAGAACTTGTGAAACAGTTCAAGTCTGGATCAATCACAATTGAACGGTTTATGGAAATCATCCTGACAATCATTCAGCAGCAGACCCCAACAATATTGTTGCCATCAATCACCACTTGCCAACCAGCAAAAATAAAAGAAGACAGCAGCAGCACAACGACAATCACCACTACAATCACAGAGACGACTGACATCACAACGTTCCATGGAATCAGAAAGGATGTCACTGCTAGTGAGTTGCTTAAATCAAAAATAATTGATGAGGACCTCTACCAAGATCTTAGTGCTGGAAAAATTACAGTGACAGAAGTAAGTGAAATGGATTCAGTAAGTAAGTACTTAGAGGGGACCAACAGCATTGCAGGGGTGTATCTGCAGTCCACTGAAGAGACCATGAGTATCTATGAAGCCAAAGGCAAAGGCCTACTGACTGCTGGAACTTCTCTTGTTCTGCTGGAGGCCCAAGCTGCCACTGGTTTTGTCATCGACCCGGTGAACAATAAGAAACTTTCTGTAGAGGAAGCTGTAGCACAAGGAGTAGTAGGCAGTGAGTGGAAAAACAAACTACTTTCAGCAGAAAGGGCAGTTACTGGACACAAAGATCCCTACACTGGAAACATGATTTCCTTGTTCCAGGCTTTAAAAAAGGATCTCATTGTCAAAGATCATGGAATTCGTCTCCTTGAAGCGCAAATTGCCACAGGAGGCATTATTGACCCAGTATACAGTCACAGAGTACCTGTACAGGTAGCATATGAAAGAGGCTACTTTGATGAGGAAATGAACCAGATTCTTTCTGACGCTGATGATGACACCAAGGGCTTCTTTGACCCGAACACTCAAGAGAACCTCACCTATCTCCAGCTCATTGAGAGGTGCATTACAGATCCCATTACAGGCCTTAGCCTACTAGTCATTGCAAAGAAAGGCGAGTTTTATTTCTTTGTTGATGAGGCGACAAAACTCATTCTGAAATCCAAAATGACAACAAAAGCAGGAGGGAAATTCCAAGGAACAACTGTTTCTCTGTGGGATCTGCTCTACTCCAAATACATCACTGAGGAAAAGAGGAGAGAACTTGTGAAACAGTTCAAGTCTGGATCAATCACAATTGAACGGTTTATGGAAATCATCCTGACAATCATTCAGCAGCAGAGCATAACAATCCAGTTGCAATCAATCACCACATGCCAACCAGCAAAAATAAAAGAAGACAGCAGCAGCACAACGAAAATCACCACTACAATCACAGAGACGACTGACGTCACAACGTTCCATGGAATCAGAAAGGATGTCACTGCTAGTGAGTTGCTTGAATCAAAAATCATTGACGAGGACCTCTACCAAGATCTTAGTGCTGGAAAAGTCACAGTGACAGACATAAGTGAAATGTACTCAGTACGTAAGTACTTAGAGGGGACAAACAGTATTGCAGGGGTGTATCTGCAGTCCACTAAAGAGACCATGAGTATCTCTCAAGCCAAAGGCAAAAGCCTACTGACTCCTGGAACTTCTCTTGTTCTGCTGGAGGCCCAAGCTGCCACTGGTTTTGTCATCGACCCGGTGAACAATAAGAAACTTTCTGTAGAGGAAGCTGTAGCACAAGGAGTAGTTGGCAGTGAGTGGAAAAACAAACTACTTTCAGCAGAAAGGGCAGTTACTGGATACAAAGATCCCTACACTGGAAACATGATTTCCTTGTTCCAGGCCTTGAAAAAGGATCTCATTGTCAAAGATCATGGAATTCGTCTCCTTGAAGCACAAATTGCTACAGGAGGCATTATTGACCCAGTGTACAGTCATAGAGTACCTGTACAGGTAGCATATGAAAGAGGCTACTTTGATGAGGAAATGAACCAGATTCTGTCTGACCCTGATGATGACACCAAGGGCTTCTTTGATCCCAACACTCAAGAGAACCTCACCTATCTCCAGCTCATTGAGAGGTGCATTACAGATCCCATTACAGGCCTTAGCCTATTAGTCATTGCAAAGAAAGGCGAGTTTTATTTCTTTGTTGATGAGGCGACAAAACTCATTCTGAAATCCAAAATGACAACAAAAGCAGGAGGGCAATACCAAGGAACAACTGTTTCTCTGTGGGATCTGCTCTACTCCAAATACATCACTGAGGAAAAGAGGAGAGAACTTGTGAAACAGTTCAAGTCTGGATCAATCACAATTGAACGGTTTATGGAAATCATCCTGACAATCATTCAGCAGCAGACCCCAACAATCCTGTTGCCATCAATCACCACTTGCCAACCAGCAAAAATAAAAGAAGACAGCAGCAGCACAACGACAATCACCACTACAATCACAGAGACGACTGACATCACAACGTTCCATGGAATCAGAAAGGATGTCACTGCTAGTGAGTTGCTTGAATCAAAAATCATTGATGAGGACCTCTACCAAGATCTTAGTGCTGGAAAAATTACAGTGACAGAAGTAAGTGAAATGGATTCAGTAAGTAAGTACTTAGAGGGGACCAACAGCATTGCAGGGGTGTATCTGCAGTCCACTGAAGAGACCATGAGTATCTATGAAGCCAAAGGCAAAGGCCTACTGACTGCTGGAACTTCTCTTGTTCTGCTGGAGGCCCAAGCTGCCACTGGTTTTGTCATCGACCCGGTGAACAATAAGAAACTTTCTGTAGAGGAAGCTGTAGCACAAGGAGTAGTAGGCAGTGAGTGGAAAAACAAACTACTTTCAGCAGAAAGGGCAGTTACTGGATACAAAGATCCCTACACTGGAAACATGATTTCCTTGTTCCAGGCTTTAAAAAAGGATCTCATTGTCAAAGATCATGGAATTCGTCTCCTTGAAGCGCAAATTGCCACAGGAGGCATTATTGACCCAGTATACAGTCACAGAGTACCTGTACAGGTAGCATATGAAAGAGGCTACTTTGATGAGGAAATGAACCAGATTCTTTCTGACGCTGATGATGACACCAAGGGCTTCTTTGACCCGAACACTCAAGAGAACCTCACCTATCTCCAGCTCATTGAGAGGTGCATTACAGATCCCATTACAGGGCTTAGCCTACTAGTCATTGCAAAGAAAGGCGAGTTTTATTTCTTTGTTGATGAGGCGACAAAACTCATTCTGAAATCCAAAATGACAACAAAAGCAGGAGGGAAATACCAAGGAACAACTGTTTCTCTGTGGGATCTGCTCTACTCCAAATACATCACTGAGGAAAAGAGGAGAGAACTTATGAAACAGTTCAAGTCTGGATCAATCACAATTGAACGGTTTATGGAAATCATCCTGACAATCATTCAGCAGCAGAGCATAACAATCCTGTTGCAATCAATCACCACTTGCCAACCAGCAAAAATAAAAGAAGACAACAGCAGCACAACGACAATCACCACTACAATCACAGAGACGACTGACGTCACAACGTTCCATGGAATCAGAAAGGATGTCACTGCTA
Organism: Argyrosomus regius; assembly: GCA_946959425.1. Classification (NCBI taxonomy): domain Eukaryota; kingdom Metazoa; phylum Chordata; class Actinopteri; family Sciaenidae; genus Argyrosomus; species Argyrosomus regius. The sequence continues at coordinate 5,687,296 of OX336899.1, read as the reverse complement.
GTGAGTTGCTTGAATCAAAAATCATTGACGAGGACCTCTACAAAGACCTTAGTGCTGGAAAAATTACAGTGACAGAAGTAAGTGAAATGGATTCAGTAAGTAAGTACTTAGAGGGGACAAACAGCATTGCAGGGGTGTACTTGCAGTCCACTGAAGAGACCATGAGTATCTATGAAGCCAAAGGCAAAGGCCTACTGACTGCTGGAACTTCTCTTGTTCTGCTGGAGGCCCAAGCTGCCACTGGTTTTGTCATCGACCCGGTGAACAATAAGAAACTTTCTGTAGAGGAAGCTGTAGCACAAGGAGTAGTTGGCAGTGAGTGGAAAAACAAACTACTTTCAGCAGAAAGGGCAGTTACTGGATACAAAGATCCCTACACTGGAAACATGATTTCCTTGTTCCAGGCCTTGAAAAAGGATCTCATTGTCAAAGATCATGGAATTCGTCTCCTTGAAGCGCAAATTGCCACAGGAGGCATTATTGACCCAGTGTACAGTCACAGAGTACCTGTACAGGTAGCATATGAAAGAGGCTACTTTGATGAGGAAATGAACCAGATTCTTTCTGACGCTGATGATGACACCAAGGGCTTCTTTGACCCGAACACTCAAGAGAACCTCACCTATCTCCAGCTCATTGAGAGGTGCATTACAGATCCCATTACAGGCCTTAGCCTACTAGTCATTGCAAAGAAAGGCGAGTTTTATTTCTTTGTTGATGAGGCGACAAAACTCATTCTGAAATCCAAAATGACAACAAAAGCAGGAGGGAAATACCAAGGAACAACTGTTTCTCTGTGGGATCTGCTCTACTCCAAATACATCACTGAGGAAAAGAGGAGAGAACTTGTGAAACAGTTCAAGTCTGGATCAATCACAATTGAACGGTTTATGGAAATCATCCTGACAATCATTCAGGAGCAGAGCATAACAATCCTGTTGCAATCAATCACCACATGCCAACCAGCAAAAATAAAAGAAGACAGCAGCAGCACAACAACAATCACCACTACAATCACAGAGACGACTGACGTCACAACGTTCCATGGAATCAGAAAGGATGTCACTGCTAGTGAGTTGCTTGAATCAAAAATCATTGACGAGGACCTCTACCAAGATCTTAGTGCTGGAAAAGTCACAGTGACAGAAGTAAGTGAAATGTACTCAGTACGTAAGTACTTAGAGGGGACAAACAGCATTGCAGGGGTGTATCTGCAGTCCACTGAAGAGACCATGAGTATCTATGAAGCCAAAAGAAAGTGCCACCTGACTCCTGGTACTACTCTTATTCTGCTGGAGGCCCAAGCTGCCACAGGTTTTGTCATCGACCCGGTGAACAATAAGAAACTTTCTGTAGAGGAAGCTGTAGCACAAGGAGTAGTTGGCAGTGAGTGGAAAAACAAACTACTTTCAGCAGAAAGGGCAGTTACTGGATACAAAGATCCCTACACTGGAAACATGATTTCCTTGTTCCAGGCCTTGAAAAAGGATCTCATTGTCAAAGATCATGGAATTCGTCTCCTTGAAGCGCAAATTGCCACAGGAGGCATTATTGACCCAGTGTACAGTCACAGAGTACCTGTACAGGTAGCATATGAAAGAGGCTACTTTGATGAAGAAATGAACCAGATTCTGTCTGACGCTGGTGATGATACCAAGGGCTTCTTTGACCCCAACACAAAAGAGAACCTCACCTATCTCCAGCTCATTGAGAGGTGCATTACAGATCCAATTACAGGGCTTAGTTTACTCCCCTTGCACGGGTGAAGGCAGAAAACCTTTCCTCAAGCAACCTTGGTTGTATTGCCAAGTTTTTACTGTGTACGTTTACTCTTTACATTAACACAAACTTGCAGTTAATATAAGTTTTCCTCTCAGTAATACAGAAATCTTACTAAATGTTTTTAAAAATGCATTTAAGGTTGTCCTTAAAGAAATATGGAAAGAAATACAGTTCGACCATGGCACTGACAAACCAAATTGGAATTCAGCCATTACTGAAATCCCAAAATGAATCCAACCTGGGATAATTAAGAATGAATTTCTTAAAACCTCTCATAGATTTCAGAAATTGTCTACGTTGATCTAATCTAATGGTGACAAAAGATTCTATGCATATAGACTCTAACAGTGTTAGTTACCTGTGTTAGATAATATCAAATGTCTGCTGTGAAAAAAAGTCTACTGGTTCTATACGAGTTTAACATTTAAAAGTAAAGTATATATCTGTTCCTTGGTCTTTTTCTTGTCGTAAATCTCTTTATCATTACCTAATTCTGGTCTTCTTTTAAAACACACAAGGCGGTTCTAAACATATTGAATTGGGTGATTTCTATGTTTTTATATTGTTTTGTCTTTTTTGTGGGAATCAATGGTTTTAATTGCTTTTACCCAGATATAACTTGCCTTCAGCAGAAAGTAGATTTACAGTTTTGTTTTACAGATAATGCTTTTCAGCTTTTCTTACTAAAGTTACCTAAGTAAGTCAAATATAAGTAAAGAGAATATAGTTTTGCTTGGTCTGCTTTGACCTCACTTGGAAGTCAGCTACAGACTTATTGGGTTTTTTGTACTATTGTAAAACATTTCTTGCTCAAAGAGTTTCCTTGTGTTGCTCAATAAATAAATAAATGAGCAAGGAATGAATACTATTTCTTGGCTTTTTTTTTCAGCAATTTTGCACTTGACACAGCTTGACATTTTGGAAGCATCATACTGCTCTTAATGTGCATGAACTCAGCACAACACATATTGTACAAGAATTTCTCGGTTGACGATTCCTCACATGGTTTGGAAAACATTTAGCCCTTGAAGCACTCATAACACTTCAAATTAAATAACAATAAAGGAAATTAAATCCTTTCAAACAAGAGGGTGAAATATATCTGTGGGTGAATAGAATTGTAAGACCCCCTTTGTTCATTCTGTACATTTAACTTGATACTACAGCACTCTCTAGTGGAATGAAACAAAATAACCAACATTATAGTGACATGTTGAACATTTATTTTTATCTTCAAATATTTTATGACAAATGTTTGTCTGGAATTATTGTGTGGTACAAAAAACAGAGTCTGATATACACAACAGAATGTCCCTGTAGGTTTACAAACAAGGTTATAAATGTATTCAAATCCAAAAACAGAACAATAATTATTTACAGAATCTTACAAACCCTTGGTTTGTGCTCTCTAGCAACAGTAAGGAGTGGTTCTGCATAAACTCAACCTCTCAAACCTCAACATAAGCAACAAAGAGGCACATTTAAGACATTGATATATGTCTTGTGAACTCAGTTATTTGCTCAGAATATGAGGACTAGTCCAATTTGTCCAGCAGTTGGCGAATGTCTTCTTGGCCACGGTAAATTCTCTTCAATCCTCTTGGAAGATAACGGCAGGATGAAAGATTGAGGTAGTTAAGAGCAGTCATTTGACCAATGACAGGCCTGCAAAATAAAGTACGGAAAAAAAAAATATTGTGAAACCCTCTGAAAGATAAACCTGCAGTATTCAGAATTTATGCCTACAGATCGACTTGGTTCATTCATAGATAAATGGATTATTTAAGTTAAGAAACATGTCTCATACCTGAGGGCTGGTGGTGTGATCCTGGTCCCGCTCAGGTTGAGTGAACGCAGGGTATCTGCCTCGGTTGCCTGAGCAAGATGACTCATAGCCATCTCCAAGTCATCCTCAGAGAAGAGCTGATTTGCAATGTCAAGCTGCTGTAGCGTTTGACTCCATTTCTGGGTCACCATGTGAAGCCCCGCCTTGGGTGCTGACAACCCAACACTGCTGCTGAAATACTGTCCCCAGAACAGACACTCAAGTTCTGTCAAATCACACAGAGAAGAACATGGCAGTGATTAAAATGCAAATTCAAACCACTGATATTACAAATGGAGCTGGATATTTCATTAGTAAATTCATAATACTTACTATAACATTGTGTACATGCTCAAAGACATTAAGTACTATCTAAAAATGCAGGTAACAGACCACCAATACATTTTCAGGTCTTTGTGGATTAAATCTGGAAAGAACACACTAAGCTTTTCAGTATGGTACCCAAATAAGGGTTTATTTTAACCATACTTAAGTCGCTTAATAATAATGTATGAATCTTAACTTAAGTATAAATCTCATGACGTAGCCCTACCGAGGCAGGGTAGTGCTTCAAGACCAGCTGGTGTGATTCGCGAAGAGCCTCGCAGGTCCAGCACTCGCAGTCTGGTGGATCCAAAAAGAATGTCCCACAAATCTTTGTCGGTCAAGTAGGAGTACGACGTGGTTGCGATACAGAGCTCCTCCAGTAACGGGAAGCCTAATGTTGAATTGGCAAAGTTACGCATTGTCTTTTGAAGAGGTCTGACATTCAGCATCCGGAAGGTCTGATGGGAAGTACAGTAGAAGTTTCACGGGTGAACACAGTGCGCATGATGAAACATTACTCACCGACACAGGACATGAAAAGTGCAAAATGTATCACACAGTGAGAGGAGACAAGAAAGAATATCAGCAACTAAGTATTATATTTCTAAATGATTAATCTGCTAATTATTTCCTCAATTAATCGTTTTGTTAATAACATTTCGGAAAATAGTGAAAAATGTGCATTATATTTTGTCAGAGCACAAAGATGCATTTTCAAATGTCTTGTTTTGTCCGATTAAGAGTCCAAAACTCAAATATATCCAGTTTATATATTCAGTTTACAGAGATATGACAAAGAAAAGCATAAAATGTCAAAGAAATTACTGTAACAATTCATCAATTATCAAAACAATTGCCAATTGATTGATTGTTGTACCTGCTAAGCAAGGAAATTATCATACCATACCAATTACATTTGCAGTTCAGTCACATTTCATATGGTCACAAGAAACACTTTGGTGTAGAAAACTTAAATATTTTTAAGTTATTTTATTACCTTGAGTTTAGGACATGCTGTCTGCAGTGCCTGGATACGAACAGGAAGTTCACAATATTTACTGTCGAGCTTTGTGTTGACCTCCAACAACTCCAAATCAGGACAGCATCCCTTCTGAAGAAACAGATGCAACAAAACAACAACAATGTTGCGTGTACCAGGTTAATCTGTGATCCATGGCTTGGGATGTGTGTAATGCACCGTACATTGAAAACATGTGGAGGAAAAAGGAGGGTGACTTACTGAGATGGCAGTCAGAAGTCTGTCACTCTTAAGTCCATGAGTAAACCAAATTTGTTTGATCTGGCTCCCATGATTTTCAAGGTACTCTAGGGGTCCCTCAACCTGAAACTACAACAAACAAAAATTCAATTCCAGGACATGTAGCCAAGCAGCAACACCCGTGACTAGAGCATCAAATTAGACAATAAATATCCATAAGTAAGAGATCCTGTTCTATTTAATCCTTCATTTGCAGCCTTTGAAGTTTTATGTTTGTCTGTGTACACAGGGTGTTCATGCAAATGAAAGAGAGCTGCATCACCCTGTGTAAAGAAAGGTTGGCTGTATTAATGAAGTTAACTTAACCCAAAGCGGTAGCTGATTAACTTTAGGATGCATTCACCACCAACAAAACATGTTATATTGTAAAAGTAACACTGCAACAGACAAAAATATCTACTGAGCTGGTTCTTGGTGTACCTCTGAAAACTGGAGATTTATGCTCTGCAGAGCTCGGCTGTGCAGACCAAGGCTGTGGAAAGCACTCGCTGTCAGGCCTGTGCAGTAGGAGAGCGTGAGGGAACGAAGGTGAGGGCAGAACTGCGACACGACCTGAATTTTATCACAACATAAAGAGAAAAAAATTAAACAATTAAAGCCTGATTACATTTCCAATCCGTTTGGTTAATTGGCTGATGTTTTCAGTTTAGGGGCTTATAAAATATTAGTTGTAAAGGACAGATATTTAGTCTTGATTACTTACCTCAACTGCATAGGTAACATTCTTTGTCCAGTGATACAGAGAGAAGTCTCGTAGCTGAGAGAATCTGAAAAACAAGAAATGCAGTTCATTGTTATTTAAAGTATAAGACACTGGACGGCACAACCTAAATCACAGCCCATTTCAAATCTCTTCATAAAACAATTAACTATCATAGACCTGTTCTGTGCCAGCCAGTTGAAAGTGTCCTTAATCTTCTTCTCAGTTTTTGGTAGCTGGTTTTTCCCTGGTGCGATCCAGCAGTAACCTATAGTCACCTTACGCCACAGGGCCGGACTGGAGGCAGCAGCGTTCCAGAGACGACACACACTGCCCACCCTTCATCAGGAACACAGAGAAAAAAATAAGGATTTAACTCAGTGTGTAATTTACATATATAATAATATCTGTTATCTCTTAACAACATAACAATAATGATAAAATAATGGCCATATTTAGCTGTATATTCTGTATGAAGTACAGTATAGCATAGGAAAGTCTAGATTTGATTTTTAAGTGTTCACTCAAATATGTGTTCATTACCTGCATAGAAATGGTACAGCACCATCTTGGACGACCACCATCTGAAAAATATTGATTAGCACCTCTTCAGGGAGACTTTCGCCCCATCTGTGGTCAGCTGTTTTCTGTGGCACAAACAGATTAGTGTCCTCTTTTTCCTGGAAACTGGGAACTGGATTATCTGCCGGTTTAGGTTTAGCACGGACTGTCTTCTTCTTCTTTATCTGAACAGTTTTCACTTTTCCTTTAGTGCGTTTCCTCTTTTTGCTTCCCTTCTTTGGGGGAGTCCAAGCTGAACCATCATACTGGGAAGAACTTGATATGACAAAAAGCATATCTTCCCCTTGATGGACGGTGTAGCCGAGTTTGGCAGGCCGGGAGACTCTAGCCTTTTTCACCTTTTTCACCTTTTTCTCGTTCTTTGCCTTCTTTGGCTTCGGTCCATCTTCTCCTTGAGCTGATGTATTTGATGTACTTGGCGTGTTGTCTTCTTTTCTTAAAGCCTCTGCTTCAGGGGAATCCATCGTGTGCTGCTAACTAATCTTTACCGTGAGCTTCATTCCAAGGAAACCAGACATGTGACGTGTCAGCATCTGAAAACAGAAACACAATAAGATCAGTCTGTATCTGGGCGCTCTCTGCAGTATGGATAAAAATGTCATGTACATAGGTAAAAAGGGAGAAATGCAGCAGAGTGGATGAGGAAAAAGTAAATAAAATTGAGTAACTCATTAGATTGTAGTCATATCTAGTACCTACAGTACATCAGCAGAAAATCCTACATCGTTCTTAACTCAATCTCATATTGATGTCACATTATGACTAAAACACAGTCTTTGTAAGTTTTTTAAAGTATATTGTAGCTGAGATTCTTAGAAAAGTGAGAACTACAGGGGATAGTACAATATCACGAGCATCTGTACAGTCTTATGTAATCTTGCAGATTTTTGCACACTGGAAAGTGATGAAGAGCTGGTATGTGATTAACTTCACAAAAGTATAAAATATTTGCATGATGGAGGTGGAGGACAAATGGTTTTGTTTAGAAAGGGTAGTCAGTGCTTTACAGGTGTATCCAGTTTGTTGTTTATGAGTGAAGCTTCATGTATGATACAATGTTGATGCACTAAACATTTCTAATATGGGACGGCAGTAGCTCAGTCTGTAGGGATTTGGCTTGGGAACCTGAGGGTGGCCGGTTCAAGTCCAGCATGGACCAACGTGTGGAGTGTGAACTGGTAGCTGGACCGACTGAGCACTGCCGAACCCCTGACTCCTCCCAGGACTGAGTTATAGGACACCTCAGGACCACATGGACCATTATTAGTCTATCAGATACTTCTAACAGACTCATTTCATCATGTGTTGTGCATCCTCGATTGTTTCTAGACAGAGGACCTCTCACTCACATCCATTCATTGTTGCAGGTTTCTTTGTATATATAGTGAGAGATTAAAAACCCCCCACTATATAATAACTTACATACATAATATAATCAACCTTTTCTGTGGAGTTTAATATAAACAAACATTCACCCATCCTAGCATCAACGTTATTTTGTTAGCTTGCTAAATTAACCACATTAGCTGTTAACTGCTCAACGAGCCGATAACGTGGCAGAATGACGGCGTAGCAACTGTTGCTACGTGGACAACAAACTCTATTAATAGAAATAGTTGAGTAAATCCTAAATTGACTCATACTAAAATGAAAAAATGAATATTTTTACTGCTTTTTTTACATTACCTGCTGCTAGTTCACGAAAAACGGCTAGCAACTGCCAGCCTAATATACCCAAAATGCATTTCACACTCCCCCTTGTGATTGGTGGACATCACACCAAGAGCCCGCCTTTCGTAGAACTATCCAATCACCGACCAGCCCACTGTTTTGCCCCCCCCCCCCCTATCTGTGTGTGTTGTGATTTTCAGGAGCGAGCATGAGGCTCACGCGCTAGTTTTCAGGTAAGAAGTTGTGTTTCTAAATGCTACTTTGGCACAAGCGTGTGTATTTGAAATGCTTTGTAATTGCTACAGCTCTCGTGCTGTTGTATTACTCACGAACTGCAGTTTAGGTTGTCGTAAAGTTGCTGCTAACAGCTAGCAGGTTGCTCAAAAGGCTAACATTAGCCTGCAGAGGTAGCTCGTGCAGCATTAGCACTCATTTATTGTGTTTCTACTCATAATTACGACAGTAAACACCAGAGTTTATCTTGGGTTGTCATAGATACATATGTTGTGATGTATATCTCATTCATTGGAAATAATGTGTACACGCATGCATATGTGTAAAGCCAATATAGAATATCCAGATGTGGTGGAAGGGACTCCCTCCCTGCATAGCCTGCTGGACCCCCCAACACTAAATATATATATACACTAATTTGTTGATTAGTTATAGTTCACTAAAACTACAGTATAATACACTGGCCCTGCAATAAACGCTCTACCCTTGCATAATAATCTAACAGGAAAGTCTGCAAAGTAATGCACCAACTATGACTGCTGCTACTGAACCAGACTGGATATTTTTTGTGCAATACTTTTATAAAAACACATGTTACTTTACTCTTAATATCAGTGTTTTAAATAGTGCACTATATACTATTTATGTAGTATGTTTATATCTATTTATAGAGTAATACTAATACTCAAATACTTGAATATTGTTTTCACAACCTTGTAACTTGCCACTTGTACAGTGTATATAACATTCATACATATTTTTAAGATCCTATTTTAGTATATTTTGTATTTTATATTATTCTTCTGTCGTATTGTATTTTAGTCCTGTAGTTATTTTTTTATCCTTCATGTGCAGTGCTGTTGCCCAACTAGTGCTCTTAATGCCGAGCTGACCGGTTCCTCTCGTCCAACACATTTCATTGCATTGTTGACTCTGTGTTAACCTGCACACAACAAATACACCTGAAACATGAAAACTCATTAATGTTCTAATGTTCTTGTGGTAATACTGGAGGCTGTTATCTGTTTATATCAGTGGGGCAGCATTTTAGAAACACGTCAAACAAACAATTCAACAGTCACTGAACTCTAATCAAAACTTCTCTATTAAACTATTCCAATTTATAGATGCATTTGAGGAACTTTGAAGATAGTTGAAAATGTGGAAAAATATTTATAACTTTTTTCTCTTTTTTTTTAGGTAAAGGAAGGAGTTATTCTTCCTGCAGAGCTTCAGTGTCTTCGTCGCTTTGTGTAAGCCAATGCCAAGGAGAGGCATTTTTCTGCAGCAGTGCATTCTCCAGGACAACACTGAAAGTATGACACTTGTTCCTGTTCTGTCTCAACTCCTTGCTCGTTCATTAGCACACACTATACAAAACATGGGCTGAAAATCAATAATACTTGAAGGAGGATTAAAACTTTACTACTGTGTCTCTCTTTTTAAAACAGCACAACATGGAGGAATCTCCAGATTTCTCCCTTTGTGGTAAAGCGGCAGTAACTGAAGCTAATCTGAGTAAGTAAAATTGATACTAATACATTTTGTTTGAGTGTGCCTTTTAGGACACTCAAGGATGCATAAAAACAGTGGAAACATTGCAAAGACAACAACATAAACAAAACAAGATATAAAAAGGAAAGGCACGGATAGGAGGGGGGATAAAACTAGTACAACCTGTTGAGAAGGGAAGGCCAGAGAAGACAGCATTATAGTAGTCAATCTGGGATGTGATGAATGCATGAATCAAAAGGGTTTGAATCCGACCCAGGGCTCTTTTGCTGCATGTCGTCCCTCTCTCTCCCCACCTTCCCGTTACTCTTCAGCTATACCTGTCTAATAATGCTCAAAATGCCCCAAATCTTCAAAGAAATTTAGTGCTGGATTGCGACACGTATGGACAGAGTTTGGAAATGATGTGGTGGTGGAAGAAAGCAGTCTAGATGATGTTTTTTATGCAAAGGAAAGAGTGTTATCGTGAGTGACACCAAGGCTCATGACATAGCTGGAGAAGAGTACAGGGAAGCCACCAATGTCAAAAACATAGAGAGTAAAATGGTCATATAATAAAGCTGTTAATAAGACTACATAAGATAATTCTCTATTCTCTATGTTGATTATTTTTAGCATAATCATCATGTTATTTATCAGAAAGCATAAATAAATACATTTAACCCAGTACAGCCAGATTTTATTAACAATCCCCACCTTCACCAATCGTTTTATTATGATGTTTGTAATCTCACCTCAAGCATTACTTTTCTGTTTTTCAGGAGACGAGTACTACTGGAAGCTTGTTGCAGACTTCATTGGTCCTCAGTCGGGTGAAGGATTAGATCTTGAGGTGGCACCATGCAGGAACAGACTTTTGATTCAAGTCGGACTTCTGAAAGAAGACAATAACTTTCCGTGGATCGCAATTGTAGAATGGCTCAAGAAAATCTTCCCCAGTCATCACTCAGCTGACTTTCGTCGTTTGATTGAAAGAGGCGTCGCAACAACGTTGAGTCTGGGAAGCGATGCGAGGCTGACCTTCCTGGAATCAGACGCCAACTTTAACTTTGTTGGCCCGATATGTGATAGCATCGGAGTTGAGCGACAGCATCTATTGGAAATGAGGGATTTTTCAGAGAGAGCACAGTCGATTGAAGTCACAAATGGATTGATTTTAGAGTTGAGTAACTTTGTCGCCAGGGAGAAAATTGCACCAGTTATTTTAGTTACTTGGCTTCGAAATTTCAACCCTGAGTTTTGCAAGAATGGGAACGTTCAAAAGGCGTATAGAGTCCTTAAAGCCAAGATAAAGAAATTAAAACTTCATTATCGTAACTATGAAACAAGAAGTCACAGGAGAAACGCAGCGATGGAAAATCTGCTTCAAAGTCCATTTGAACTGGTGCGGAAAAGAATGCCGAGACTAATTGTGAAGAAACGCATGAAAAGAGAGGACGCCATAAATTATGAAAAAGTTACAATCAAGGAGGAATATGAGAGCGGTGAGATCTCACAAGGTGAAGGCTCTGAGATGAATGCGTGTGGTGAAAGAGATAAGGATTTGGATACATCCAACAGTGGAGAAGAAAGCTCAGATAAAATAGGAGAGTCTCTGACCCTGCTGGATATTGCAATGCTGTCCGTCCAAAAGCTGTCAAGTGTGTATGGTGGGAAAACCACGACATGCAAGCAAGTATCCTTAGATCTCCTCAGAAATCAATACACTCTAACATGCAAGGAGCATCCAGCCATGGAGGAGTTTGAGAAAAAACTTGACTTACTCTGTGAAGACGTTACACTCGCCTCTCCCGTGGTGTTTCTAAACTACAACGCCAACTTCCTCGTTGACATGCACGACGCCGTCGAGCAGCAGATTATGTCCTTTGAAAAAGAGATCGTTCTCTCGACGGGGCAGAAACTCGGCCGTGACAAGCTTACAAATTTCAGGAACTTTGTGAATTTGTCAGAAAGCGCCACTTCGCGCTACATTCACATGGCTTGCGATATCTTAAGCCCTCGCACGCCCGGTTCGCACAATTACAGAAAACACTGGGTAGCATTCTGCGAGGAAAAGAAAAATCCCTCCAGACTCGCAGTAAACGAGTCAAACCGATTCAACAACTACTTCGAAGCTGCAGCTGGCCTTATCCACCATCACAAAGAGATCGCGCCCTTCTTCTCTGATTTACTGTCACTTATCAGCGATGAATGCCCAAACATTATTCTGGAGAGCGTCGCCGCTGATGCTAATGATTCTGTGATCCAGAGCCTCGTTTGTGTTCTCGCCATCATCTACTGCAAAGTCCTCGGTCCTTACTGGCAGCTCCTGAAAAGTGGCGGAGAGTACGCCCTCTACAGCAAGTACATGCTCTGTCTCTACCAAAAGTTCCTCAATTGGTCCAAAGATCCTTCAACGCTGCTGGAACCTGAAGAGGGCACAAATGTTTTCCTGCAGTTCCCGTTGCAGGAGAAATCCTTTAATGGAGTGTTCCATTACTGCGGTCAGTGGCACACAAATAGGGACCTAATCAGAGTTTGCTTGAAGAGGATGATAAAGGTGATTGCTGCCGTCACTGAGGAACACCTGAAGGATTTTCTGCCAGGAGGAACGTTTTCTCAAGTCCCGTCACCAGATCTGAGCTTACAACTGGTCAGCTGCACGTTCTCCGTCTTGATGGCGGATTATCCGTTCGGCCATACATACCCTTACAAAACTAAAAGACCTGACAAGTCCGTCAAACAGCGCTCCTCACACAAGAATACATCATCAGAAAGCTCTCAGGAAGACGACAACCGATCTGGTTCATCTGACAGCAGCTCCGATGAATCTTCCGGTTGGCATGATAAAAAGAATGCCGACCAGAAAGATGACTACAGTCCGCAATCAAAGAAAGCTTACAAAGGTAAGAAAGTAAGAGAAAAGGTGGAAAGGGTACCTAAAGAAGAGCCTGAAGAGATCATGGATTTAGACTACATAACAGCTACAGTGACCAGAAACGGAGGGCCGTGCAAGACCCAGCAGGATGTTGACAAAATGCTTTTGCAGTTTGACGGAAAACCCCGAGCTGAGAGACGGGAAGCGATCCGCTGTGAGGTCCTGTACCAGAAAATGATCCTGAACAACACAGACCCAAACTTGGATATTGCTTTCAACAACAGGTCACAAATGGTGTTGAGGCTGAAGCTCTCACTTCCTCGTATTAAACCCGGGTACTCTCTTGTTTGGGCGCCTAGAAAGACAAAAATAAAGCCGGCGCCCGAACGGGAAGTGGAAGCCGTAGCTGATCGGAGTGAAAGCAGCCAATCATGAGAGCTGTGTCATATAAAAAGTGTGATATCAAGAGAAAGAGGACAGGGGAAATGAAAGTATGTTATCATGTGACTTCCTCATATTCTTTGTTTACAGACTAAGCAGAAATACTATCATGTATGAATCTATATATAACAGATGGAGCCGTCATAGCTGTGTTACTCTATTTTCAATGCCAGTAATTGAAATGTGGTTTGATTTTATAGCTCTTATACTTGTGATATAACACAAATCCTTATTTGCATGGTGCTGTATTGTAACAATGCTTTTCTAGAAAACTTTTTGTTGCTAAGAATGAAACTTATTTTTTTATGAGATTGTACCGATTGTGATCATGCAGAGGTCAATCGATGATCATAGCTGACTTAAAAGATGTTATAAGTACTCAGACAAACAGAATAAACATCAACTAATCGAATTTGTTCATATTTTATTTTGTTGTTTACTTTGACAGTCTACTAGTACTAGAAAAGGTAAAGCTAATGTCATTAGACAAGAGGTCTGGTGCTTTAGTTCATGGCCATCAGTCAGGATTTTGATGTTTTTTTTCCAGATTTGAAGGGCATTTGTGTTCACAGGCTTCTGTAATGTCACCGAGTTCATTCTTATAAAAGCGTTGACTGGGAGGAGCTCGGGAAAGTATGGGGGGGGGGGGCTTAATGGGGTCACTGTGCCAAAAGTCAAAGTCTTAATGGATTTATGTTTTCAAATATATAGGAAAAGAAAGGAACCAAACCCACTACGACTCCTAGAGAAGACAATGGAGTCCTTAAGAATAATTCAGAAGATGAACCGGTTGTAAAAAAAAAAACCCCTTATTTATTTATAGAGAACCTTTCATGCAACCCAAAGCAAATAAAAACAGAAATACAACATGAATGAATTAAATCTAGCAAAATAGATAACACGTAAATAAATAAAGGTCATAGAATTAGAAAAATGTTATAACAAATAAAAACCAATAAGAAAAAAGGAAGAAATAAGTTTAACAACAATTTCATAAAAATCAAGGACCAATTCAAGAAAACATGAACTACAACAATAAACCCAATAAAATGTTACAAGTACATTAAAACCTATGAGGTGAATGGAACAGTTACAACATATTTACAGCTATGAATCATATCCAGAAAATAATTTAAATAAATAAATAAATAAAAAACAGGTCCCTAAGTCTACCTTTAGTCGGAGTTAAGCCGCTCACATCAGTTGTCTGCAGGAGGTAAAACAAACACACCTGTGTGGTCTGTTGTGATGATGCGTTCATGGTTCTCAGGAAACTACACTAATAGACCAAGTGGTTGCCATGGATTCACAACTGCTGAAGCTGCTCACGCACACTGAATTAGGTAATTTTATGCAAGGTAACTGTTTTTTAAATTACTTTTAAGTTAAGTTTAGGTTATTACTTCACAGTTAAGATTAGGGACTAGTTTGTGTACATTAATCAGTATGCAAATCAGAGCGGGAATAGCTCAAATGTGGCCAAGAATGCAGAAGACTGTTATGTTGTTTGGATTAAAGGCGTAAGAACAATGTATCAACGCAAAATGACCACTCAACTTGTAAACAGTTTGAATTATTCATAAATAATCTACACATGAGGTACTTAAAGGTCCAGTGTGTAGAATTTAGTTGCATCTAGTGGTCTAATCGCTGCATTGCAATCTCCTCACATCACCCTCACCTTCTTAGTGTAAAGGAGAAACAACACTTTGAGGAGAGTCTTTAGTTTGTCTGTTCTGGGCAGTTGTTTCCTGCACTTATCTGAATATAAAATTGAAATCAGTTTCTGATTGGTACACAGCAAAGAAATTTACATAGAGACACTAGACTAGACTAGACTGGATATTTTTAGACATGATTTAGCCAAATATTCACAAACTCAGTACGGGGACAGTATTTAAATATTTACAGGCTCACACAAACTATTCACATAAAGTTTTAGGAACATCCAAATCCAGAGATCCGGAGAGAAAGAGTAAGAGAGAAGGTGAAATATGCAAAACACCTACTGACTGTCTCTCTCTCTGTTTTCATATTTTTTATTTCAAGATGTAAAAATAAAGTGAATATTAGTCTTTAGTTTGTCTGTTCTGGGCTACTGTAGAAACACAGTTTCAAAATGGCGGCCTCTATGAAAGAGGACCCGCTCCCACTGTAGATATAAAAGATTTTAAATCACAAAAACAAAACAAAAATCTTTATTTCAGGTGCTTAAACATGCATGAAAACATAGTTATGAATATTATATTGCATGTTTGCCCAAATCTGACACACTGGACCTGTGTTTCACGTACTGTGACGCTGGAATTTACGAGGGGTACGTGAAGGCAACTGAAGGGGCGGGAACTTTTAGTGTCCTCCATTGTCCAGGTTAAGCGTGTGGAAGAAGAAGAGGGGCACATTGTCGGTGTTTTACCCGACAAAGTCACTCGGTTTACCGGCATTTTCTGGATTATCTTGGCCGGCGTGAGGGGAACCATGTGCGGTAGCTGGTGGAGCAGCGCGGCTGTCACCCACGGGCTGATAGCCATGTTCGCCATGGGTTCGTGGATTTCCGTCAACAGTCTGTGGGTCGAGCTCCCGGTGGTTGTCGATGTGCTTCCCGAAGGTCAGTGGTCCAACTTCGTAACAGATAACATGTTCGCCTTCTCTGACCTTTGGACTGTTGGATTAAAACCGTTATTAGAACATAAAAACAACATTTTGATCAGTTTGTTCAGCTCCAGCAGGACATTAGCTCATATCTGACCACGTCAGCGTGTGCCAAATGATGACTAGCTGAATAACAGGTTTATTTTGAATAGCACAGGTGAGTTTAATGATGGTTTATCCACTCAGAATGACGAAATATTACATGTAAATGTACAAAATAATTGTAGTTACACGTATAAGTGTATATTAAAATAATACTACACAAAATAATTTATTTCAGTGGTGAAATAACTGAAGTTAATCACATTTAAATAACACTACCTGTACTGCTGCAACATTTTTACCTGTACTTGACTATGGGGGATCTCTTGCACATGCGTGCTCCTGCTCAGGTGTTGCATATGATTGACACAGCTTATCATGCATCACTCAGGTTCATCACTAACTGTAAAGCCCTGACTCACCGCTGTGAGCTTTATGCTCAGGTAGGATGGCCTTGTTTAGCTGATGTTGTTGTTGATTTCATGGCTTGTATTGTACTTTTAGCATTTTTTTAGACTACTGTGTGTTGTAATGTTGTCTGTGTGTCTTGTGTCTGTTTTGGTTTGACCTGTTCTTAGTTTGTTCTGGCCAGGACTCCCTTGAAAAAGAGATTTTTAATCTCAATGGGACCTTTCCTGGTTAAATAAAGGTTTATTAATAATAATAATAATAATAATAATAATAATAATAATACACATTCAGGTTTTATATACAAAGCATGTAATTACTTTTTCATCCCAGTGTCCCAAATTCTACTTTCAACTACTACAGATTTAACAACTATTATCTTAAATATAATAATAATTAATTCTACATAAATCCAAATTTATCTTATAGGTCTAATTTTAATGTATGTTTAATGTGTCTCATGCTGCTACTGGATGCTTTAATTTCCACCAGGATCAATAAATTATCCATCTATCTATCTAGTTTAATAACAGTACAGTAACATATTATATCATAGTTGTTTCCTGCATTTATCTGAATATAAAATTGAAATCAGTTTCTGATTGGTACACAGCAAAGGAAATTTACATAGAGACACTAGACTAGACTAGACTGGATATTTTTCGACATGATTTAGTCAAATATTCACAAACTCAGTACGGGGACAGTATTTAAATATTTACAGGCTCACACAAACTATTCACATAAAGTTTTAGGAACATCCGAATCCAGAGATCCGGAGAGAAAGAGTAAGAGAGAAGGTGAAATATGCAAAACACCTACTGACTGTTTCTACCCGAGCAGCATATTGATGTTTCATGTCATAGTTTTCAGGCAGTAAACTCACATTACATGTTACATTTTTATTGTATGTGATATTAAAAAACATCTTCAGCCTTAAATTTAACTTTGTGAACTCTGTAAAGCAACTATCTTGTCAATAACTGATTAAAATACATAAAATAAGACCAGCAATGCATCTCAAGATCGATTGAAAACTGTAATTTTTATCAACAAGAGAGGAAGTTTCTGAAAGGACTGGTTGTCACTCTCAAAATGTTTTCATATTTTTTATTTCAAGATGTAAAAATAAAGTGAATATTGTGTTTTTATCTTGTTTTCAGGATGGAACCTGCCCGCCTATCTCTCAGTACTGATAGCGTTTGGGAACCTCGGTCCAATAGCAGTGACGATCACACATCACTGTGCTCCGGGACGCTTAAACGAGCGCCTCGTCATCCACGGCATCCAGATGCTGGCAGTCGTGGCCTCCGCTCTTCTGGCCGTCTTCTGGTCACACAGAGTCACGATAGCTGGAACAGAGAGGTCACTAATGTTCCTGCTCTTCACCTTTGTGTTGTCTTTGGTTTGCTGTACATCCAATGTCACCTTCCTGCCTTTCATGTTTCGTTACCCGCCTCAGTATGTTCGCACTTTCTTCATCGGTCAGGGCTTCAGCGCCTTGTTCCCCTGTATTGTGGCTTTAGGGCAAGGCGTCGGCAAGCTGGAGTGTAAAACTGTGAATGGCACAGTGAAGCCAGATAAATTAAAGGAGAACTTTCCCGCACAGAACTTCTTCTGGTTCTTGTGTGTCATGCTGTCAATCTCATGCCTGAGTTTCTGGGCTTTAACACGAAGACCGACAGAGTCACAGGAAGCCGCACCGCCGCAGGAGTCTGACAAAGCAGGAGCGGAAAAAAACGGAGAGGAGACGCACCCGCTGCACATCGGAGGGACACCGGTGTCGGAGGAGCAGACGCCGGTGGAGGAACAGCCGCCTGCTCAGACGTTTTGGACGCGGAGGAACATCTACCTGCTGTCGCTGCTCGCCGTCGCCAACGCACTCACCAACGGAGTCCTGCCGTCCGTGCAGAGTTTCTCCTGTTTGCCGTACAGCTCCATGACCTTTCACCTCTCTGTGGTGCTTGGAAACATAGCGAACCCTCTGGCCTGCTTTCTAGCTATGTTTGTTATCCTGAGGTGAGAAACACATACATTCATTCTCCCAACAATTTTTTAAATATTTGAGTTATTTCTACGTTTGACATTGGACCCATGTTTGTTCTCCAGGTCCTCCGCTGGTCTGGGCTTCTTGTGTATAGGAGGAGGAGTGTTCGCTGCATATCTCATGGCGTTAGCAGCACTCAGCCCCTGTCCACCACTCCTGGGAAACCCTGCTGGCGTGGCGTTAGTGGTGAGTCATACTGGATTTTCTGTGGAAATTTAAGTTTAAATTGACTAACCGGACACACACATCCAGGCTTCCTCTGTTAGAAACCCCGCGATATCCTGTTACCCGCATTCGACACAGGGGAAGTTTGTTACATTGTCAACATTTAAAGGTCAGTCAACATGTTGGGAAACACATGGACAGTATCTTCCTGCCAGACAACACCACGAATGATTATAAAGACAATGAAGACGCTGTTGTCTAAAGTGGGGCAAAGATGAAATCTCATACAAGCGGCTATGGGACGGGGGGAGCTACCACTTGCCACAGCTACAGACAGACTAGTGGGGCAGCTGCATAACATCTTAGACACAACATATATAAAAATATCACCAATTTTCTTAACCGACTAATGTCGACAGCATTTAGTGAACTAGGTGAGTAATCACACACATCCCCAGTGTATTTAGAGGGAGGTATCGATATTGTACTCTGGATTTAGTCCTGATACGAAACCTTTTTTTTTTTGTACTTATTTTTCTCAGTAAATGAGTCAAACTTTTCGAATCTTTTCTAAACACAAGCAGTCGTGTCAGAACTCTGTCTGGAAAAAAAATTGTCTAAAAATCAAGACCTCTGTGATCAAAGAAGTAAAAAAATAAAATGAATCTGACCAGACATTTGATGCCATTTCTATCTCTTTGTGAAAAAGTATTAAAGACCCTGAAAACCTAATGTTCTTTCAGCAAACACAAAAAGTTCTTATTATTTCGCTTGAGAGATCTCTTTATTTGTGTTTGTGAAAGAGGTGATCACATGTTTTCTTGCATCACAGAAGCTGAAGTCTATTTTTTTTTTTTCTCCACGTGCAGGTCATCTCCTGGATTATTTTCACCGGGCTCTTCTCCTACGTGAAGGTGGTGATCGGGACTTTGCTTCATGAAGCAGGTCACGCTGCCCTCCTGTGGTGCGGCATCTCTATCCAGGCCGGCTCCCTTATCGGAGCCCTCACCATGTTCCCTCTGGTCAACATCTATCACGTGTTTGCCCGGGGTAAAGAATGTGTGGATAACTGCAGCTAGCAGGAGTCAGAAATGTAAACTTTCCCTAAATTTTGTTGTTTTTTTTTATTGTTCCTGTGTTTGTCACAGGGAATGTCTGTTTTTAACCCTGTTTTTGGGGTTCCTGTTCAGTCTTGGCCTCATCTGTTTTTGCAATGAGGCATCCTCACCTGATTCAGAGGCCTCTGAGCTTGTGAAAGCAAAAACATTCCCAGATAACGGGAGCATTGTGCTGCTGCTGCTGTAGTACCATAAGTGCTTTGAATCTCTGAAGTTGTTTACAGAAGCAAAAGCAGCAGCTGATTAATTCTTTCCCCACTACAACAAACCACGTGAAATCTTATTTACTCAGGGACTTGAGTACGAACTTATTCATCCACATTTGTTCCTCCTGAGTCTAAGGGTACATTCAGACAGACTTGGGCTGGGCTGAATGTAACCGCTGTGAAACAATCAGAAAATAACTTTTTATTTCGCTGATTAACCGGCTTTATCAACGCCGTCGCTCCCTCACTCTCATTCACTGTGTCTCTTGACTAATGCTCTCTCTCAAACCATTGGACACAAACCAAATTAAACCTCTTCGTGTCACTATTTTGCAGCGTAAATTATGAGCCAGATTCAGATTTAGAAGCTGGGTACATGACACAAACAAAACCAGAACACACACAACAGGTAGAGTATCAGAGTTTAGGCCATGAATCCACCTGGATAGTCTCAGTTTCAGAGACGTTTCAGGCTGACTGTGGAGGTTTGACCGCTCTGATCGTCTGATTGGCGGCCGCAGTGTGGCTCAACTCCTCCGCTGCAGGTCGCTGCATTTTCTGGCAAACCGCCGCAGCCAAAACGCACAACCCCCACTCAAATAAATGGAAAAACCTGCGCCAGATCATGTCTGAATGTACCCTAACTCCTGACAAATATTCACACAGTCCCGTTCCTACAGGTAGTGTTTTTATTTTATTTTTTTGGTTACCTTTTTTAAATGTTTGGCTACCTCTTCCCTTTGACTTCAGGTGAGAATAAAACATGATTATATTCAGTGTTTCATCAGAGTTATGATGTGCTGAAGTCAGTGTTATGAACCTTCATCATTTGTAATGCAGTAATTTTAACAAATAATGTTTATGTGCCTGAACAATGCTCAACAAAACACAGCTTTGATTTGTGATTTCTCATGATGTTTTATGTAATTTGGATCCATTCCAAATATGCAGTAATGTTATGTCACCTTAAGGGAACAATATCTGACCTTCATGCTTTGGGGCGGCAGTAGCTCAGTCCATAGAGACTTGGCTTGGGAACCAGAGGGTGGCCGGTATCTCTTCTTCTTCAGAACAAGGGATCACGTCATCTCAGTCTTTGAAATAACAATAATGTAGATCTTTGATGTGCACTAATACCTTCTGGTCTAATTTTGTTAACCATGCTGCTACAGTGACATCAAATTAAATCTATATTAAACTCTAAAGAGCTTTACAAAGGAAGAATAACTCAACTGCCTTAACTTTATGGTGTCAATCCAGATTCATCAATAAGCTGTTCAGTTCTGTGCTGATTTTAAATGGACTGATTCATGTCATCAACTGTTAAATGATTGACGGTGCTTCTGTCCTTTTTTCATGATCGTGTTTTTAGTTCATGCATACAACATGTGACATCAAATGACTGGTGAACAATAAAGATTTGTTGAAAATGCCCTTAAGCTTCTTTTTTTTTTTTGGTCTAAAACATTCATGTTGGAGATATTTGATGTTTCAGTTACAGCAAAACATTATATTTAAGATACAGCACAGTATAAACTCTGAACTATAACAATAGATATTACTTTATAGTATTTTATGTTTACTTCTAGATGGCACGGACTGCTTAATTCATTGGCTTTCTTTATGAAGGAATAGGAATGAATAAGGAAAGTTAAACTAAACTTTGACAGGTTCATTCAAGACGCCCGGTTGCTCAAACAAACCATCTGTAACGGCACCTACCTTGTCAATCAAAGCGTCCACACTCTTAATTCTGCATAACTTTAAGCCTTAATATAATTTGAACAGGTGAGTTCTATAAAAATTCACCCTCAGTACAGTTGTCAGGCACAACCACGGAGGTTGCAACTGTACACTGAATATGAAGCTAGAGCAAGCCATTAGCTCATTAGCTTAGCTTAGCATAAATACCAGTGGCTGTTTGTGCCCTATTTTTAATGGACATTTTTGGAGAGTGGTATCAATCTTCTCATCTAACCCCCGTCAACAAAATGTATTAATATGTTAAACTTAATTAATAATGTTAAACTGCTCCTTTTAATATTTGAAGGTATGATGCCTCATGTGATCACTTGATTACTAAGTGCACTGGAGTTTATAATACCGTATCCACCCAAAATCAACCAATGAAATGTGCAGTTATGTAAGTAAACACTCGTTTTCACCTCTGCTCCCATGATCCCCTTAAGCAGAATTAATGAAGTCTGCTGAGTCTTGAATGCATCTCACTCATTCAAAAAAAACTGCTTCAAGGCAAAGAAATGGGGGTGATGGGATTCCACATCACAAGACGTGATGTTTATTGATGACCCTAAATCGTCCTGACAGCGAGGATGTTTAAGGTTTGAGACAATGATCAGCTAACTAAACATGTGTCATGGTTGGCTACTGGTGCTTTCACACCCACTCGCCCCCAAGGAGGGTTTAATCCCTTCCCACACAAACAGTTTACCTCAGAGGACTTTGGTTTCTTTCTCTCTGCAGAAAAGTTCAAACTCTCCACGAAACAGCATGTGAGTATCTGCAGGGATGCAAACGGTCATCTGTTACCTTTAAATAATTCATGTTTTTTTTTTTTTGCTTTACAGGGAAAAATATGTTATTTTTATGTATTATCAGAGCTGTTAATCAGAATATGTTGATGTTTTAAGCAGTTATTTTTTGATGATCTAATATTAATATGCCAAATATTCACATTCAGTGAGTTTAACTAGACTCAACTTTTTAAGGAGTTTCTTTAAAATTATGATTGTGCTTCAAGATCTAACAGCTATTTGTTATTTTTTATTGAGCAGTCTGTTTCAAGGACTCTTGGCATGAATTTCCGAGAATTATTTTCAAGTTTTTGTCACTGATCAAAGGCCTCGCTGCATGCATGTAGTTTCTTTTTCCAATGAACAATGCACCGGTCAGATGTTTTCATAGGTTATGTAATAGTTACCACTCCAGTAGGTGGTCGTGTTTTCTTTGCTTTATGGTTGGTGTTTAAACGGGGTTTAACACACACCCTCCCTGTGATCATATGAAAATAACTTTTAACTCACGTGACTGACTGACTCTGCACAAAATAAAAAAAACACAGCAGACGTGGAAAAGACTGTAAAACTGTAAACATTAATGAAAATAAGTTACTTTAGCAAGTGTTGGTACTCTTGGTAACACATTAATCTGTGATGTAGAGTTTGAGTAGCAAAGCCTTTGGTTATTCGCAGTTAGGAGGACACCATGTCAACTACTGTACCTAATACTTATCCTGACTATAACCCAACATGAACCCTAAACTTTTGGATAAAAGCGTCAGCTAAATATCTAAATGTAAATGTTAATCTAAAACCAACTCACTTATGGTGGACCATCGTTTTGTCCTCTCAACTTTTGCATTTTCATTTTTTCAGATAGATTGATTTGGTGTACTTTTAAGAGATTTTAAGATATTACCAACAGAAATCGAGTCTAGATGCTTTTAGTTCAAGTCAAACTTTTCACACCGTTTACCACCTCAGGAAATATTCAGCTCTCCAAGTAAAAAGCCAATCAACTATATGGATAGTTCAAACAGGAGGCACCTTTATTCCTAACCAAAAGATTGTTTGAATCAGTTCAAGAAGTTAATTTGCTGGAAAAAGGATACTCCTGATCAATACGCATGCATAGATAAATAATACTTTTCTTGAGTTTTTTTGAGTTTTTGAGTGAACCGTCGCTTTATAGATTGAGGTTGAACTAAGACGCTAAACACTAACATCAGTATGCTAACATGATCACAATGACAATGCAAACAGGCTGATGTTTAACAGATATTCGTTTAGCATGTTAGAATGATTGCACATGATTTGTCTCAAATTTCATGGCAATCCATCCAATGGATGACATTTCACTTAAAACCATTTTAACCTCGTGGTGGCACTAGATTGAATAAAAGTCACCAACGTTATTAGGAAACATCTTCTGGAAACCATGAATGTCTGTGCAAAATGTTTCACCAATCCATCCAGTAGATGTTGAGATATTCCACTAGATACTTGAACATTATGATAGTGCTGATGGTGCTAGAGGAAAAGTCAGTGGATCCTCAAAGAAATTAGGGTTCAACCTCTGGAAACTATGAATGTCTGTGCCAATTTTCATAGCAATCTATCTAATAGACAAGTTTGGAGTTAGACCTACAAGATGATGACCTTTTTGTCCATTTCTAGAGAAACACACCTCCATCATGTCCCTTCTCACCCACCTGTTGGCGTGCCTCTTCGGGATGGGCTCCTGGGTCTCCATCAACGGCCTCTGGGTGGAGCTGCCCCTGATTGTCCCCCAGATCCCAGAGGGTTGGTATCTGCCCTCTTACCTCTCCATCGTCATCCAGATGGCTAACGTTGGGCCTCTCTTCGTCACTCTGATGCATCGCTTCCGGCCCGGCGTTCTGAATGAGACGGCTGTCATATATGTGATCATCGGCCTGGGTACTGTGGCGAGCTTCCTGCTGAGTTTCTTCTGGAAGGAGACTGTTGTTGTAGCGGGAGTTCCTCGCAGTGTAGCCCTCCTTGTGTTAACTTTTTTCCTCTCGGCTGTTGACTGCACCTCCTCCGTCACCTTCCTGCCCTTCATGATGCGTCTCAAGCCCCAGTATCTGACCACCTACTACATCGGGGAGGGTGTGAGCGGCCTGCTGCCGGCTCTGGTGGCTTTGATTCAGGGTGTTGGGGTGGTCCACTGCATAAACAGCACAGAGACTTTAAACCACACCCTGATCTCCTCCAACAGCTCTGTGACATTTGATCTCCAGGCCCAGTATCAACCAGCCAACTTCTCAGCTGAGGTGTTCTTCTTCTTCCTCAGTGCCATGATGCTGGTCTGCCTTGTGGCGTTCCTGCTGCTGAACTACCACCCATCTGTGGCCAGGGAGCTTCCCAAAGGTCGATACACCAACGGGGTCAAAGAGAGATCTCAGAAAAACAGGAAGTGGGCCGAGCAGAACTCCATGTTGGATCCATACAGACCTGCAAACCTGAGAAGCAGCTTCGGCACTGGCTCTTACAGCTGGATGCAGGTGTTTTATATCTTTGTGATCCTGGCCTGGGCAAACGCTCTGACCAACGTGGTGCTTCCCTCGGTGCAGTCTTACTCGTGCATGCCGTACGGGAACGACGCCTATCACTTATCAGCCACCATGGCTGCTGTGTCGAACCCGCTCGCCTGCTTCATCGCCATGTTCTTCCCTATCAGGTCAGTGTGTTGTATGTAATGATATCACAGTTTTTCTATAGCACAAAATCACGGACAACTTGTGACGAAACACCCTTTAACAGAGAAAAAGTAAAATCTTCGTGAGTTGTAAATAAGCAGCAACCCCTGTGGCTGCAGTTCCTCAAACGTCCACTTGAGGCTGGCTACAGAATGACTCAATGTCCATAAGCCCCCATGTTAAAATGTCCAACTTCACAGCAGAATTAAACATGTTTACAGCCTGGTACAAAAAACAGTTTTGGTCTCTATAGCTAATTTCCCCATTCATGACAACTGTACTGAGGGTGAATCTTTATACAACTCACCTGTTCAAATCATATTAAAGTTTAAAGTTATGCAGAATTAAGAGGATGGACACTTTGATTGGCAGGTGGGTGCCATTACAGATGGCTTGTTTGAGCACTCAGGCTTCATTCTGCCTCAGCTCGACCCACGCTCCATGTCTTTGCCCATTTTTTAGATTATTGGGAGGCGGCAGAGGCAGGACTGCCAAGATGACAGAGGCTATACTGTCTGTGGTAGCAAAATGTGGACAAATTGTTCAACTTTCAATATTCTTACTCTTATAAAAAGTCTTTTTCTTTTAGTTTTAAGTGCAAAATGCATAAAGTATATTCTATTTAATGGAAACAGACAGGTTTCTCCAAAAGGCTTGAAAAAATTGCATTGGAAAAAACGCTGACATATTGTCAGCACATAACCTAAATGAAGAATTAAATTGTCTAGATGAGAATGTGCTCATCAAAATGGTCATCAGAACTTGGTTGGAGTATCTTTCCCCAGATGGGCCAACACAAAGATTTATGACTTATTTTCTCAATTAATTGATTTAATTTGTTCCAGTTTCCGAGAGCCCAAGGTGACATATTCAACCAACAGTCTGAACCCAAAGACACTGATTCAAAGCAAATCTTTATCATGGAAAGGCTCAAACTGGCAAATATTTCCAAATGGTACTGAAGAAATATCTCAAGATGATCAATAGATTAACAAAATAGTTGCCAGTTAATCAAATAATCCCAGTTGTCCACAAACCCCGATCTTTATAGACATCTTTACACAAACTCATTTAAAAATTCTGAAGTGGGACTCAGACATTCTGATGTTTTTTACTTACTGGCTCCCGAATGAACCCTTTAAACAGACAACATTTGTAAAGTAACATGTCATTTCACAGATCTCTGCTGTTGATGGGAGCTCTCACAGTGATAGGCAGTGGAGCTGGAGCTTACATAATGGGCATGGCAGTGCTGAGTCCATGTCCACTGCTGGTTAATGAAACTTCAGGCGACGTCATCATTGTGAGTACACTGTCAGGTATCCATTTACTCAAACTACCTCCAGTATCTGTGTAGAAATGAGGAACTCACCTCCCTCTGCTCCACAGGTGTTGTCCTGGATCCTCTTTGTTCTCACTCTGTCCTACGTGAAGGTGATCATCGGGGTGATCCTGCGTGACGAGGGCCACAGCGCTCTCGTGTGGTGTGGGGCTGTAGTGCAGCTGGGCTCCCTGCTGGGAGCTGTGACCATGTTTCCAGTGGTCAGTATGTACAGCTACTTCTCATCAGGAGACCCATGCAACACAAAATGTCCCTAAATGAATGAAGAAGTCAAACAGCAGAGCCTGGAGGCAGATACAGGAAAGACTTGACAGGTTTCACGTCTTTGTTACGTGGATATTTAAAGAAGGAAGTCTATCCATTGTTGTTTTATATCCTGATTTATTTACTTCATTTCTGTTTGTTACAATAAAAACAAACTACAGAAATATAAGGACATAAATACAAGCTAGACAGGAGAACACTTGAAATTACACATCTCTTTAGGTCTTCAGCCAGGAACAAACATCCACTGAACTGACAAAGAAATTATCAGTGTGAGCATTAACAAATTCACCAATATATGATTATTTGTGAGTATAAGAGCGGTGAGGACAGTACAGTGGACCTGAACAGGAGCAAGCTGGACCGGAAACTCCAGCAGAACAACGCGAGAGAGCTGGAGTGGTGTGGACAACATCACTGGATTCAGGCCGATTTGACATACTGTAAGGTCCCCTCTTCACCCTCCCTCCACCCAACTCCTCCACCTCCTCCACTGGAGATCAGTTTAGTATTTTTGATTCTGATAAAACTGAAACGAGATCACTCATCTGTGATGTCTTAGGTTCAGTCTGTTAAAGTGTCATGTATCTTTCTGTTTATATGTGACTGTAAAAGTTCAGTGTTACATTTGACTACACCTGTATTTGCTTAAGTCGTGTTGAAACAAATGATTTGTAATATAATAATTCTGCAATCACATTTTTATTTCCATGTGTTTTAATCATTTTGTTTACTGTATGATATTAAACTTTACAGATATAAATATTACTAAAGGAACATAATGCATCTGTTGTCTTTATATGCCGAAGTGACCGGGCACAAACTGAACAAACGGGCAACAAAGAGGAGCTTGAACGTACATAAATAAATAAATAAAGTTAGTCAGTAAATAATGAGTAAATAAAAAACATACCCACATTTTCCTCACATACCCATAATCCACCCATACAGATGTTTTCTCTTAAGTTGCCTGATCAGACCTCTTCCTTTACTCCCTGCTTTGTTGCACCAGTTAAAGACAGACAACTTAAAGTGTTTGTTTAGTTCTTTTTTAAACTACTTTTTTACCCCAGAGGACAAAAGGTGTATGGCAATCTGGAGGGCATTACGCGGGTTAAAAACAGCCCCAAACCAAAGGTACACACAAAAGTATAAAGACAGGGGTGTCCACATAGTTATGGCCACATGGTGTAGATTAAACTTGAAGACAAAGCTCAACTCAGGCTCACATTATATTCTTTGTCTGACTGATTTATAATGTACAGCATGCAAATAAAACATTATTTCCATATTCCACACATACATACAGCTTGATGCAAAAGAAAAGGAAACACGCTGTCAACACACGTGTAATTTACATAATATTTTCATAACATATTGTTTACTTAATGTTGTTAAGCAGTGTCACATTCATTATTCATCTTAGTAGTAAAAGAAAATCATCTGGCTTTCTTCACTTTAAAGCAGGTACACAGCTGTTCCTGGGTGGAGAGGTAAAACAGTGGATGCACGACACTTTCAATAGACAGGAACATTGCACACAGAACTCTGACTGTGCAGGCTGGTACACTTTCCCTCACAATCACAAGCCTTTGGAGGAAAACAATTGGAGCGTAACAAAAGAAAGCGATGTTTGAAGTGGCACAAACAATTTTAAAGGCTTTCCTCTTTGCAGGATTCAGCTTGTCTGTCCCTGGACCGGACTTCTTCAGTGTCCACGCAATCTTGATGCTGCACCGCAACATCATTCCAAGCATGATCACCAACATGCACATTGGGATAAGTTGTGATGTTTCCTCTTTGATAGAGGAGATATCACCGAGAATACATATCAAAGCAATGCTCACAGAAAAAAACCAAATCATCACAACGCTAATCTCCCTGAATCTGTATTTCTTGAGCAGACGATAAGACATGGGGTAAATCACAGCAACATATCTCTCGATGCAGATACAAAAAAAGTTCATTGGCCCTCCGACTTGCCCGTACACTAACGAAAATGTGAGTATTTCTTCGTGGACAGTTGGCTGCGAAAACAGGACAATTACATGAATGATGGAAATCAACTGGTGCAAGTTGTTGAAGAGAGCAAAATTACAATTCAGGATATCCGGCGCCTTCTTGGACCTGAAGGTGATCCACAGTATTTTGGCGACCACAGGTTGTCCAATGAGAAAAGGGAAGATGTCGATCAGTGAGATAAACACTACAAAGCTCTCGTCAGACATGCAGACGTCAGATTCTCTGGAGATGAATGTGACATTGCTGGATGAATTCTCCATGACAGGTGTTCAGAGCTGAAAGAAACAAACCATCAGAACATTTATATTTTTCTGATTCATTCATGCACAAAACTGTCTGACCTTATAATTCTGTTTTCTGAATGAATAGAAAATATTTAAAAACTTTGTTTTGACATTATACTGTCAGATTTCTGTCTTTGTTTTGAGAGAATTAGATTTTTTAGGACTAATTTCTTATGATGTAATCATGTTTTGTTCTAGTCTATTTTAAGATTTTCGGCTATTTTGCTATTTTATTTCAAACTTTTTGAAAAAAAGTTCAAAATACACATTTATTTTACTACTATAAAATTTCAGAAAACCTGCAATACAAACAGAAAATAATTGTCTTAATGTAAGTAATTAACTGGGGAAGTTTCTTGGTGATATTTATTAGTTAAATATTTGTTTTAACATATTCACCTGTCGGGAATTTCACAATAAAGTGTTCCTGAAAATATGGTTTGATATTTTGATTGACTTATCAGTATTTTCTGATTTATGACAAAAAAAGAGATCCCAAAATGTTTCTCCCGTTCTCCTGTTGTGTCTCCCCATAAATTAAAGTTTAATTAACGTAAGGACTTAGAAATAGATATTATCCATGTTCTTGAATCCTGTATTGTTCTAAATCAAGTCTCTTACACTGTCAATCATATAATTAATTACAAATAATTTAACATTAAACACAGATGAAATCAGGACTTACCATTCAGTTGTTGCTGCAGTTGTTGTTACCAAAGAATGACTGACAGATAATTTACCGGCTGAGTGACAAACGACTTCTAATTTTCCTAAGAGATGTAAGACAGGTGCAAGGCAGCCGAGCAAAAAACAACAAACCCTGAACGCACCACGTCCTGATTTTCATAACAGCAGAGTTTCGGGTGAGTGGAGATCAGATCAGGCTGTGACTCAATCAAACACACAAACACACCAACAATCAATGAACTGTGTCTCAATGCAGAGATTCATTCATTCATTCATTTGTATGACACTGCAGAGATCATGCAGACCACAGGGTGTCAGTGTAACACAACCGACGTCCTTACACAAGCAGCAGGGAAGCCTTCAACAGCAATATTACATAATGAAATAAAGGCTTGTGAAACAGTTTTTGATGTAAGATTTAATCTCACTGGAGTTATTGATCATGAAGCTGTGTGACAACACTGAAATAAACTGTTAACCAAACACTGACGTAGACCTACGTGACCTCTGTGGATGCAGGGAGGAGTGAGATGCTGTTTGTGACTCATGACTCATCTGTAACTAAAACTGTAACTAGTTAAATTGTTCTACTTCTGATATCAAACACTGATTTATTGGTTCTCTTTTTGCTGTTTGATTGCTTAGTGTGTGTTCGTCCTCTTAAACTACACCCACAAAGATTCTTGCCTTTCACCACAGATGCACGATATTAACTGTGCAGCAACAGTTTTCTAACTGTGAAGTGTGCACTTGTATATAAGATCCAAAGCTTTATTTGGCATCTGTTTTAGGGTGTATTCAGACCGAAGATCTAAAAATATTACTAAACTCATGACTTCAGTAAACATCACAATCAACATGTCCACTAACTGCTTTGCTAAACATTTCCAAAAGCAGTTTTAGATGTATTTTTAGTGAAGTACTGCTCCATTCAGCCTTTGGTTTCCATTTATTCCTGCTGGATAAGAAAATCATTGCATAGAAATTTGTGTTTTTGTGATTTGGCAGCCACAGTTTCAGAGTGCAATACCACTGGGGTAAATATGGACAGCTCTACACGTGAATTTGTTATGATTATATTACTTATGATCAACTAACTAACAAGTCGATAACTTTGCTAACAGCCAAACATCAAGCAAGCGCAACAACACAAGACATAGCAGCTAGCTGATATTACTTACTAGTCCAACAGCAGTCAGCCCAGTTCGGCGTCTTTCAGCCTTTTATTTCACCAAGCTCTCACCAACCACTAAAAGTCAGACTCTTGTCCCGCGACTTCATTTCTGTCATTATGTCTGCTGAACCCGGCTGCATTGTCCACTTGCCCAGCTCCGGTTCTGGCATGACACACCAGCTCCGCTCCCCATCAGTGTTGCCCCTGTGGAAAGCGGGAAACATTTTCTCCATAAAATATGATCCAGTTTCACCAAAATCAGTAAAATAGTTGGTGGTGTGTCGTAAACGTTACGTACTTCTCGTGGATGATCGTACCCGGAGTACAAAGTTACATGAGGTATGACAGAGACAATTCAGCTGATTAAAAGTCAGTGTAGCATCAAAATGATTTAAAATCTGTTAGATTATGAGAGAAAAGTTGCATGATGTTGCTTTAAACTTGCTTTGTATGTGATATGTAATGTGCCAAACCACTGGTATTGACATAAAAACATGCCCAGTGCAGCTGGAGATGATTAGGTAAGAACAAATGGATGTTTATGTCTATTACGAGACAGAGAAACATATAGGCTTATGTATATGGTTTCATGTACAGTAAGACACAGATCATTCAGATGAAAGAGATGAAGGCTTATTTATTGACAAATACACAAAATAGATCACAAAGCAGAATTATGAGTTGTAGACTAACAATAACCTCCTTGGTAAACATTTCAGTATGGCTTCATTCATGCCCTTCAGTTACAAGGATTAAGACTCATAAATACATATAAAAGTGGGAACAAGTGTGTGAGCCCATTCAGGTTTTGTTGCTATAAGAGCGCAAAAAACAAATTAGTAGATAAACCACAGTATGTAGGTAAGCATGTAAAAGAAGCTGTATGATAAACATGACTAAACGGAGCACATGCTGAGAGAATAAATATGAAAATACAAAAAAAACAAACATTAAAGAATTTTATATATTTGTGTTGCTGTTCACCGTCGTTAAGTATTCTTTGGCTTAGAGACCTCCTCGGTTACAGCGGTGAGCGTTTACATTCTTCGAGAGACTAAATGTTACCTGCGTGTTGCATAGCTTCCAGGTAATAATAAAAGTCAAGCTTTGTCAAAACTGAGATGATTTCTTCTTCGTAGAAAAAAAAAAAAATCAAACCTGTAGCCAACAGTTGACTCCAAAGTTCATGTTATTTTCAAGTCAGTATGCAGTTTTTTATTAGTTTTATTTTAAAAAATGACTCATTATTCTGTGGCCACGCACAGTTTTCTGTATTGGAAGAGCTCTTAAAGACGTAAGAACTCTATGTGAGGTTTGGTTAAACGTGACATCTGGAAAGTCTTACCGTTTTTGCGTGACTTCAAGTGACAGTAACGTGTTGTACCACAGGTTTAGTGGTTAAATGTTGGTTGTGAATACAGAAAATGTATTCAATTTGAGTCATCTTAATTGTCCAAAAACAAATGCCCAAACAGACATATGATTCAAAGTGATCAATTTAATACACTTAAGTGCTTTGTTGGTAAAGCCTTACCTGGTCTGGTATGACCGGTAGCTTTTGGTGGCTAAACTTTTCATTGATACAACACATCATTTAGCATTCAGCATTATCCCATAATTGCCATATGTGGCCACAGATGCCACTTACTCAGCATTATGTCACTTTAGAAAAATCTTTTAATTTTAAATTTGGAAGTTGTTGAACGTGTGAAGCCAAACACAGGCCACATTTTTTCAGTTTCCAGTCAAAAAAACAAACAAAAGGCACTTCTCTCCTAAACTGTCTCTCTCTCTGTAAAGCCAGATATGCAAACTGAAGCACTACAGATGCTGTATATACAAATTACATAACTCATAGGCACTGAATCATTTACAAACTGCAGCAAAGAAACGACATATAAAACAATTTTTGGTCCTCTAAAAAGCATACTTTGGTTGGGGGACGGGGGAGGGTGGCAGGTTTGGTTGCTACATACTCAATTTACATGTCTTAAAAAAAGTCAGTCATGTGACGTATTCCTTGGATAATTTCTGTGTAAAAGGCATTTTATATGAAAAAAACAAGGCACACATTGGACCCTGGTCATCTGGACAATAAATTTACATTTGTTCTCCTTGCATTTCCTTTTTCCTGCTTCCTGCATGCTGTAGTCCGAGCATGAAAAGCACAAAGTCAAATTTTGTTTGCTTGGTGTCTCCCTTTAAATTTTTGTTTCCTGTGTCAGTTTTGGTGGTGACGGGAAACTACGCGTGGCTGTGGACGGAGATGCTTGACAGGTCGTTCCTGATGATCTCGTTGACTGTGAAGGAAGAAAGAGAGAGAGAGAGAGGGACGTTAGTATGTCAGACACTTCTTTAGGACCTCCACATGGAGTAAAGCCACCATACTGTGTGTGCATGTGCAGTATAATGTTACATGTAACATCTTTAAAGGCCCTGAAAATATATTTTCTTCTATATTTTTCGTTTGTGATTCTGAGTGTGAGACGTTCTGTATTTGTGTTTTTATCTGTGGACTTCTCGCGGTGAGAAGTGGGCGGTGATGTCACATTTTCTTCAGAATTTCGAAACATTTGAATAAAAAAATCAGCTGACAGTGAGTTAACTTGTGTTTCCAGGATAGTGTCAATAAAAACAAAGCCCTAAAGCTGAAACCCACCGGGCACGTCGCAGCTGCAACGCTGTTTTGGTCCGTTCTCCGCGTGACTTCATACCCCACCAGGAGTGTTTTTCAGAGCGTTTTGTCCCACTAGTCATTTTCTTGGTTTATGTGCTTCTAAATATGCTTCTGGTGGAGTTTGAAACACTGACTGGAATAGCCACAACTTAACCTTTAAAACAAGTTTTCAGGGGCTTTAAAAATATCTTAAACTTGCATAAATTCATTTATCGGCAATGCAACAAGCTGCAAACACAACATAGACAAAGCTAATGTAGCTCAAATGTTTGCAGACAGTTCCTAATTTACATATCTAGCAGACATGTAAAGCAACATTAGCATTTAAAAGTCCAAAACTCCATCATCCGGCTATTTAGCTGCTAAATGCTCCACTATGTTCACCAGATAGTCACTAACTGTGTCTGTTACCCATTTGGCATTGGGCAGGTAGCACACAGTGAGCGGGCTTATCGGAGAGTTTTTTGGCTGTAAATAGCTGCCACATGCTGCTGAAAGAAGACACTGATGAAAGTGGTGAGAACCAAAACAGTACGAGGAAGATAAAAAGATGACACCTTTAACATCGCACATCCTTTTCAATAGTTATATATATATATATATATATAATACTAATTAGCGCAGCTTTAAGGAACCATTTTCAGCCGCTGTGAATACAATTCTCCGAGCTCTATAGGGCCTGTTATTTCCTTTGAGTCAACCTAATAGAATCACTCTATATCCGAGATCCCCAGACCTTTTTTTATCAAGAGAGATGATGCAACCTGCTGCTGTCTCTGAAGGATCCAGGTGCACTTGTTTATCTGTTTTTATCAGCTGTGTTCTTTGGCTGACGGAGGTGGGGGGGTGGTGGTGGTGGGGGTGGTGGTGGTGATCTGGGAGCAATCGAGCAGACTTACTGAAGGTAAAACCGGGAAAATATATAAATATCAGTGTGCTGATAACAGAGAAAAGGACAAATCACTCATTTCTTCCCCCCTCTCTCGTTAAAGGGGGATTGAGAGAGTTCATTTTTCACCGGCTTTTATTGCTCTTATCTGTGAACTCATTTATTACTTTGAAGAGATAATCTCCACAGTTCCTCTCTCTATAATCAGATTCGCACTTTTTAAATCAGCCTCCAGGTTTCCAGGATCAGGCCCTTCACTGAACTTGCACAAGGATGAGAAATGTGCGAGGGTAAGGGGGAACACCCCTGGAGCTGCCTCCCCGAGAAACTGAGCCAACAGGCCGAGGGAGGAATTCCCTTTGACTGACTGGACGTTGGAAAAGCAGCCTGGAAACCTGAGATTCCCCCTTCCAAACAATGGAATTACTTATTTTATTTTCATTGCTTGCAGCTTAGCAGCCCTTCCCCTTCGGTGACCCAGCTCTGGCACAGCCGTTTCCTACCAGAAATACCGCTCGCTTCCTATCACGAAAAAAAGATGACGGGGCGTACGTGCCTCACAACAATTAAAAAATCTTCAGGATGAGGCTGCCATGGTAAAAAAAACACAACATTAATGTGTCATAATGACCTTAGGGTATTAAAAAAAAAGGAAACTGGATCCAGAACCAGAGCAACAAATCATCTGAATTCTGACTGAAGCTGTTTACAATTACAGAGCATGGGGCGATATGTTACACTGGTC
The DNA here is from genome assembly GCA_946959425.1 of Argyrosomus regius. Classification (NCBI taxonomy): domain Eukaryota; kingdom Metazoa; phylum Chordata; class Actinopteri; family Sciaenidae; genus Argyrosomus; species Argyrosomus regius. Next base: position 5,652,125 of record OX336899.1, on the reverse strand, counting down.
TAGACATGAGGTTAATGTGTTTGGCTTGCTGATTGACTGCTATTAATAAAGGAACAGGAAGATCTCTTGAGAGGTTTGATAACAGTAACAGCAGCGATCTCACACGAGTGTGTCACAGAAACACATGGACACATTGAAGCTATTATGCGACCATGAGGACAGGGTGAGATTCACAGCAGCATGTCTTTGTGGAGGACTTGGCAGCGTGGAAGACACTCGTCAGGACGGCGGAGACGTTTATATTCAGGTGCTAGAGGGCCAAAAAAATGATAAACACATCGTGTATGTTCAAATGTTTATTTTAAAAAGGGGCGCTACACCAACTCTACAGAAAAAAGGTCAGTTTACTCGTCATGAGGAGGACCACTCAGACTGTGAAAACAGTTGTGTAACGTCGTCTGTGGCTCTGGAGGGAGTCTGCTTTACCAACTGAGGGTCAGGGGTTGGAAAGACTGGGAGAACAGCATTCTGGGAAATGTAGGATCCAGTGATTTTTACATACGAAGGACTAAATGTCAAAATATCTCAGCCTCTGCTGCTTCAATTTAAGTCATTCTCTTTTAGATCTGCCTCTTGTGAGGACTCCAACTTTATGGAGATACAATACTAAATCACTGGAGTTCATCACAACCAGCTGGTTATGCTTGTTTAAGCCACAGACTGTATAAAACATGGACGTCGTATCTGTGACGTTACCCACAACCTCTGCCACCTCCTGGCAAAGACATGAACTGAATGAAGCCTGGTTGCTCAAACAAGCCATCTGTAACAGCACCTACCTGTCAATCAAAGCGTCCACACTGTTAACTTTAACTTTAAGCCTTAATATAATTTGAACAGGTGAGTTCTATAAAAATTCACCCTCAGTACAGTTGTCATGAACGGGGAAATTAGCTATAGAGACCAAAACTGTTTTTTGTACCAGGCTGTAAACATGTTTATTTCTGCTGTGAAGTTGGACATTTTAACATGTGGACTTACGGAGACTGACTCACTTCTGGAGCCAGCCTCAGGTGGACGTTTGAGGAACTGCAGTTTTTGTTACTTCCATGTATGGAGGTTGCTTGGTTGCATATTATGTGTCTTTTACACCTTGCAGGTAGACATTAGTTTCAATTATTTCCAGCACACCATCAAAAACATCAAAATAAACAGTAAATAGTATTGCATGATTCATTTTTTAATTTAGGGACTTTGCTAAAGACTCGGTAATGGTGCATTCAGGGACACTCTTTCATCTAAGAGTAGTCTGCCCAACAAAAACAACAATTGATTGAAATATCACTTTCCAGACATCATGAATACAAAGGTTTTAGTTTTTAGCAAACTGACTTTCAAGTCTTGGATGTGAGACCTTGAATGCACCACCAAGGTGGTCTCTTCTCACAGCTGCTGTACCGTGCAGCAATAATTAAACTTTGATTAATAAATAAAGGTGGTTAACGTTGATAACTGTGAAGAATAAACAATCTCAAATAGGTTTCAGATCTCTGCAAGCCGCTTGTGTGCCGAAACAAAGGCTTTGTGTTCTATAGGTAATGGGCTAAAACGTGCAAAGCGACCTTTGTTTTTAGAAATGTAATATATCATGAATAAATGGGTAAACCCATGTGTTCAATATCCGTATAAAATACAGTGAAGAGAATGAAATCTCCTCCCTAAATGAGGCTTGACAGGAGTGAATCAAACCTAAACCCTCCAGGCTTTAGCTCCACTTTCATCAGGATCAGTAGTAACTCTGTTATGGTAACAGTCAGATTACAATGGCCTATTTTTCTGTGTATACAGTAATGCAAGATGCTTGCTAACATAGCTCATCATCAGGACAGCATGCTGCCACCAGCCATGTGAATGTGAGAATATAACCAATATTACCAAAACACATACTTGAACCAGAAGAAATAAACACTCAAACCTCATCTCCACCCTCCTACAGTGTGTCGTTCCGCTGCCATGTGTGCTCTTCCCGGACCAGACTGAACTGACTGACCTCCTCTCCTCTATTTGATCTGGCTTTGACCTTCTGCGCATCTGGAGGTGGAAGGATATAATCTTTGAGTTCAAACCTCAACGGGGGAAGTTATTACACCGACTTCTCAACGCGCACATCGAGCCTGGGCGCCGGCTGTAAATTTAGGACATCAAGACATTGTCAGACCTCCACATCGTGTCATCACCTGTCCGGGTAGGCTATCAAAATGACGGATGAATTACGGCGTTCAGATATTTTTTCCGTCATGTGCCAGATGTGGTAGAATAGCTTTCACATCATAATGACATGGTAAAAAGGCAGAAATCAGTAGTTAATTCTGATCTAAAGGCAGTAAAACTTTATCTATCACCCCGCCAAGGCCACAACATTTACTGTTTGTGCATCGGTTGCCATGGCCCACTTTTCATTGTGCCGTCACATTTGATGTGGAGGATCTAATTGAAAAAAAAGTCAATCTATTGATCTCTAAGTGCGTTTACAACAAAGTCCTAAAAATACGCCCAGCACCAGTGTGTCATGTGTCCCCCGGTCACATCGATTCGCTCAAGAGACAGTTGAGTGATAGAGACGCTAACATCAGCAAACGCTGCGAGCGAGACGACAAATAAACTCTTGAATTCAGATTCATTCAGATTTTCTTTACGTGATCTTGAAAGAAAGACTGTTCAGTCATCACAAGGTTCATTTAGTGTCTGTTCTGGAAGTTTCCATCATATCACGTGATCTTCATTAGTAGATTGTGTTTGCCCAGCTCAAATTTTTATATAATTTTAAGGACTTTTTGTCTATGTTGGCTCAAAAACCGTTCAGTATTATGACTGTGATTTGATCAAAAGCTCCAGAACAGCTACTAAATGGACCTTGTGGTAAGACTGTTTCCTCAACTGCTGTTTGCCAAGGCCAAGAATGAACTTCAACGTGCACAAAATGTCTTTAAAAGTGTTTGTAAAAGTTGAAATTTGAACATCTATGATCCAATGACGATTGGGTTAACTCGATCTTCTGAGAAAGATCATATGATATGATCAAAAGCTCCAGAACAGCTACCAAATGGACCCTGTGGTAAGGCTGTTTCCTCAACTGCTGTTTGCCAAGGTCAACAATGAACTTCAACATGCACGAAAAGTCCTTAAAAGTGCTCGTAAAAGTTTGAAATTTAAACATATACCATCAAATGCCGACTGGGCAAACTCTGTCTGCCGAGGAAGATCATGTAATAGGATTTAAAGCTCCAGTACATCTACTAAATGGACCTTGTGGTGAGATTGTTTCCTCAACTGCAAAGAATTAACTTCAACATGCAACAAAAGTCCTTAAAAGTGCTCCTAAAGGTTTAAATTTGAACATCTACGATCCAATGCCAACTGGGCAAACTCTATATGCTGAGGAAGATCATGTGATATGATTGAAAGCTCCAGAACAGCCACTAAATGCACCTTGTGATGATATTGTTTTCTCAGCTGCTGGTTTCAAAGTGAGGAATGAACTTCTGAAATGCAGTATATACATCATTTGTGGTCATTCATTCAACAGTATTACTCTATATTAAAAGCATGCATGAGAAACCACAACCATCTTTGATTAACCCCATTGCATTGCTATTAATTTAAACACACTGCACTGCAATGTTAGTGGGTTAATTTGTCTCAAACTTTACAGTTATTTAAGAGCCAGGAAGGTCGAGTTTGATATGAAGTAATCCAGGAACTGGTTTCCTGTCCCATGGAGGTCCACAGCAGCTGGAGCTGACTGATACAGCTCGGCTATCCAACCAGGAAACCCCTGAGAAATGAGGAACTCCCAAACAATTAGCTGGACAGCACTGTTTGCCTCATTAAGGGCTGAAACGCGTCAACGCGATCCGGCCTGTAATAACACAATACTACAGAGGAACTGATCAGCTGGCGAGATATTCAACAATCCATCTGAACGCTGGGAATACATCATCACTAGGGACTAAGAGCTGAGACAATAAGAGAGAAAATAGGTTGGGGGGGCAGAAAACACCACAAATCTTCTCCCCCCCTTCCCCATTTACTGCCACGTCAAGTCCAGGCCACAAGCCACGAGATGTTCTTGGCCCATATAATGAGGCTCCTACTGGGTTACTGCAAGTCAGTCCCACAGAGCGGTTCTGTAGTTCACCACAGACGCTGCCAATTTTTGTTTTAACCCAGGTATTATTTAAAAAGAAAATGTCTGGATAATTGCATTTTGTAGGGCTGAAGAAAATAGAATAATAGAAAGAGAGAAGACGTCAGCAAAATACGACCGCAGTGACAATATTCTTTCATGCACAGAGTAACCAAAACGATGGAAACCTCACTGCTTTTGTTGTCGACATACAAACTGTACACACACTCCCACACCTACAAGTCAATGCATAGAGTCATGAACGATTAATATACAAACTGCTGTGTCCTGAATCAATTGTCTCCAGTTGTTTTAACGCTAGTTTAAAGGTCCAGTGTGTAAGATTTTGGGAAGTGTATTGGAAGAAATGTAATATAACCTTAGAATAAGTGATTTATATCTATAGATGGAGTCGGTCCTCTTCCAAGGAGTCTCCCATCATGTTTCAACAGGATCCCAGGAGGGACAAACCAAATACTGGCTCTACACAGGGCCTTTCGTGTTTTATGCAGGCTTTGAAGGGAAGGGTGAGGCGAGCTGTATACAGTCGGCTGCGATCTGCAACTTCACCACTAGATAGGAACACAAATAAACACAAATAAGCTGCAAATTAGCTTCAGCTAGGCAGGTTTATTGGTTTCAACCAAGCAGCAACCGCCGTGGCTGTGAAGTGAAGCCAATGTGGAAGTGTCAAAAACTGCAGTTCTTCAAACGTCCACTTGAGGCTGGCTCCAGAAGTGAGTCAGTCTCCATAAGTCCCCATGTTAAAATGTCCATCTTCACAGCAGAAATAAACATGTTTACAGCCTGGTACAAAAAACAGTTTTGGTCTCTATAGCTAATTTCCCCGTTCATGACAACTGTACTGAGGGTGAATTTATATACAACTCACCTGTTCAGATTATATTAAGGCTTAAAGTTATGCAGAATTAACAGCGTGGCCACTTTGACTGACAGGTAGATGCCGTTACAGATGGCTTGCTTGAGCACCCAGGCTTCATTCAGCCCGCCGATGATCAAGGTCTTTGCCGATTTTTAGATTAGCCAGGAAGAAGCAGGACTGCCAACATATTCTGAGCTTCAGAAACCTGTAGGTGATGTCATGCATATGCTGTCCATTCCTTATACTGTCTATGGTATTTACATTACGTCTACTGCCATGCCTCTCCTCATTGTGTTCATATATTCAGATCAGGTGGACAAAATATTAGAAACACTTTTCTTTACCTCCCGTGAAGCCGACACATCTGAAGGCGGAAAACTGAACTTTTTAAGTAAGGTCATTTAATTGCATGGTTATTGTATTGCATTACATTGTACTGGTGTTTTCTTTTCCTTTCTGGCCACTCGCTGTATTTAAAATTGCATCAATAACTGTAACTGACGATAAGTAATACATACCAGATGTGGACGTTACCAAAAATAATAGCTGGTAATCCATTCAGAACCATAAATGTGACAACATGAGTAAAGTCCGGGTGAAAAGGCTTCAGGTTTTGATCGTGCAAACTGATGATGAATATCGCTTCTTTTTTGTGAGCTGTGGCTGCAATTAATTTGAAGAAGCAGGTGAGTTTACTGTTTAAAATCAGATTCAACAGAGCCTTCAGTCAGATATCAGTCCCCAGTTCACTCTCAAATACTTTTCCCATGATCATCTAAAGTCTCTGGTCATCAATCGTGCTGTTCTGACATCTAACAAGGCCACAACACGCCGTAAAAAAGCATTTCGTAATGCTATTTGGCTCGGACCTGGCTTCAAAATGCACATGTTTTGCTCATGTTACCTCATCGCTGACAAAAGTCTTCGGCACACTACTGTGCAGCATAACGTATGGCTTTGGCCACCTCTTCCAGACTGTCTCTGAGCCAAAGGGAAGCATGCAAACCTCTCCAGTCAGCAAGTTTTATGGCAGCGTGGCTGGCCTCCATCTCCCTTTAGCCTCAGCAGCCGTGGAGTTTAAACTGTGCACCCTGCAGGCTATCGGTCCGGCTCGGGGCCAGACAACACGATTCATACTTTCCATGAGCAGACATGTTTGTGACCACTCGGGGGGACGGTGTGAAAAAAATGTGTAACAGAAGAGAGATCCTGATGAATACGAGAGAGCTGAACAAACAAGGGAAAGATACGAGACGAGAGGGTGACAACAGAGTTGCTGTGGCAGATAAAAAACACCTGACTTCATGACAGGATACTACTTGACAGGATAAGTGGTTAAACCTTCATGGGTTTAACTTATTCACTCAAATGATTTGCGTCAAATTGCTCTGGAATTAAATTAAACTGCACGACATTAAATAAATAAATGCCAGTGATTCATCTTAACTTCTGGCAATAATGTACAGATCGTTACTCGCTAAATTAAAGCCCACAGACACAAAAACGATCCCGTTTTCATTGAATATTTGTAACGAGAGTCGGTGTCTCAGCTCCCTGACAGTCTCAGATGTCGCAGTTTGAGTATTAACGAGCATGGCCGACGTGAAATTACAGTAACACCACACCTGAGCGAGGCCATAAAGCAAAAAAAAAAAAAAAAAAAAGTCGTATCAAACTCTGCCAAAGGTTTTAATGAAGTGAGAAGCCACATTAAGTTTGGAATGCTTAGTAAAATTTCCTTCAATTTGCCAGTGAAAACAAGTGTAATTGGAGGCCCAGCTCCTCAGAAATATCCATTATGGTTATGGTGGTGTGCTTTAAAAACTACACCTGGTTTGAAACAAAAAGAAGCAGTGGTGGCACCAGTGAGAGCATAATTACAAATCAAATCTTTAGCTCAAGCCAGCCAAATATCCCGGCAGACGGGGTTAACAAGTGTTAATGTATTTACCCAGACTGTTCAGAGGAAGTGGCATGGGAGCAGTCTGAGTCCTACAGTCTGCGGCCCAACAACAGAGTCTCGCTCGCCATCGCCAGGAAGCTCGGGCCAGACGATTCAGCGGGGGCTCTGGTGTCGGATCAAAGCACCACCGCTCCGTCCACTGATAGCCGCTGGTTAGTGTTTCTTCATCTACTGCACTCCTTTTCACCACACAGTCAGGGACTGTTTCTTTTTGCCTCTAGGAGGATCATTTATCCAATTTATTTCGAATCACAGCAGAGCGCACGGCCCCCTGATCCTCAGCGGTGAACGCAGAGGGCCAGAGCAATGAGATCATGAAGTTTGCGCTCCTAAAACTCGGCTCTCTCTGAGATAAATAAAGGAGGGTCACAAAAACTGTATTTATTATAACTCATTCTGGGTTTACAGCCATATATATCAAATACTACACCAACAGGGTTTCTTTGATGTTGTTACTTTGGAAGACGGTTTGGTTAAGACGACGAAGAAAGCTGACGGCGAAGGAAAGAAGCGCCACAAACAGTGAGAATATCTAAAGAGATATTTTAAAAATCAGCCTTTTATCAGCTCTTACGCAAGTAAAGCTGTATACCATTTGGCACATTTAAATTACACAAACAGTAACGTCAACGTTTCACAATATAGGCAAGGCAAGAGGTACAAGAAACAGTCGCCCTTTTAGATATAACGTGTTAAATGAGCTTTGGATGGAGCCTTGCTTGCTGTTTTCCCCTACCTCTTCCAGCTTTTATGCTAAGCTAAGCTTCATTTTCATCGTACAATCTTCTCATCTATCTCTCGAAAAGAAAGCGAACGAGCACATTTTCCCAAAACATTGAACTATTCCGATAAATGACAATGGATGAGGAGAATTTTCTCCAAAACAAAAAGTTCAAACTGAGTTTGAGGCCAAACGGTTCAGCTCCTGGCGACCTGATCGGTGAGTCATTCTCTCTCTATGATACTGATCGAAAATCCTATCAGCACCTGAAGATGTATTACAGTCATTATATGCTGGAGGGCAATAAAAAACCTTTTTGTTTAGTTAATTAGGGGGTTGGATGGGTTGTTCTTTTAATAATCTTTTCCATGCGCTGGATTAGAAAGCATCATTTTGTATTAAAATAAAGTTCTCACCATCATCAAGGTACATCTGGTCCAGCTCCTGTGGCTCTTGTTTGATGCTGACGGCGAGAGCCGGTGGGCTGCCGTCCTCCTGAAGGGAGGCCCGCCCCCTCTCGGGCACCTTGGGGTGCTGCTGCTGCTGCTGCGGAGCTCCTGGGCTGGTGCTGCCTGGTGTCATGCAGTGGGTCGGAGAGAAAGGGGCGTCAGTCGGGGTGGATGGCTGCGAGGTCGGGGAGGAGGATGAGCTGCTTGGTGGGTAGAGGTTAGGCGGCTGGTAGCGCCCGGGCGTCTCCTGGATGATGGAGACGTGCGGCTGCTGGCCCGGGTGCTGGACCGGTGGGCTGGCCGGGAGGCACTTGGAGAAGGGCGACGGCGACAGGTCATGGAGTTTGGGGCTTGTGCTCGGAGAGGACGAGGCGGGCAGCGAGGAGGGTTTGGCTGCCAATCTTTGCTGGCTTACGGAGTAAGCTCCACCCACCACACACGACCTGAGATCAGAAGTCAACCCCGGGGTCATGACCTGAGGGGGGAAGTATGGCTTTGGGTGCAAGGACAGGCCGGGGCCGTGCTGGCTGCACACCAGCGGGGCGTCGTAGTCGTCATGTGGCTCCGTCTTTATTGTTGGAACTGAAGGAGGAAGAAGGAAAAGCTAAATGAGTAAACACATATTCCAACCTTCCTGCAAGTGTGAGCGAGAGAGTGAGTGGGTTTGTGGCTAGGATACCCGCTGCCAAACAAACACTCTCATCAATGAGACTCTGTGTCTGGGCCCGAGCTCTCCCACCCTGCCGAAAATATTCACAAAAGTAGAAAAAAAGCAGGAAAAAAGGGATGACTCATCAACACGAGAAACATCCAGCTGCTTCTATAATAAAATGCCTATTTTCTTTGGACCCCGCTCTGGTGCTAATATCCACTAAATGTGCGATATGAAATATGTTGCTGTAACAGCAGCTCCGTGCTCAGCAGGGTTCAGCAATTTAATATAAATTACTGCTCGCTCATTGAGACAAAGAGAAGAAATTTAACCGAACGTGAAAGCTGGGTTGTTGTTTTTTTTTTAAAAACGCACAAAGATGTGGCAGGGGAAAAAAGACAAAATGGAGGCTTTGGGTTCGGGTGTTTGAGGATTGTGGTTATCGTATGAGCAAGAAAGCGACGCTGAGTTCAAATGAGGCAGGGCTTGTTCTCAGTCGCCGGCCACCCGTCCAGCGCAAAACATGTTGGACGCCGAAACGTGGGCCGCCAATCTGCTGCAGCAGCTCCTGACACGACATCAATCTTATATAACAAGCGTTTTCAGTCCAGTTACAAGCCAACGATGGCACGGCTCTGACCCCGAGCTTCATCACCGCATCACTAAACTGGATCTATTCCTACTTTTCTATGTGTCGAAGCTGGTTTAGATCATGATGTGAAGCATGTGCTTGAAATAGAAGCTGAAGTTGTAAATTATTCTTCCTTCTCTGATTCTTTTATTTCACTTCACACATTCATTTAGTTTTTTGTGACTTCTCTTGCTCAGGGAAACCCCCCTTTTTAATCTCGCAGGCTACAAAAAAAAAGGTCTAATTGGACTAAAAAACAGTAAAAACTAGGACGCGTCATGCCTTACTGAAGCCTCGACTGTAAAAGAGGAACTGCGATGAGATGATTACACCAACCACAGCGCTGAAAATAGCACACGCACCCCTATTTTCAGCCCGTTTGGAGGAAGTGTGTCGCTCTGCCTGTGGAGGATAGGCACAGAAAAGAGCAGAAGAAGTGCAAATGTGCATCGAGAGAGTGTGCCCCTGGGTTTCCGGAGTACTGTAAGGTCCCAAAATAAATCTGTTGTTTTTGTACGAGCTGCTGTAACACCTGCTGCAGCTGCAGCTGCTGCTGCAAGAAAAAAAAAAAAAAAAAAAAGGTTGCAGTGATGTGATTTTTGACTTGACTTTCTCCTTTTTTTGAAGACTTCCAGATCATATTGTTCAACCCTAGCTTCGCAGACTCTCACCCTTTTAGTAGCAGACACTGACCAGACTAGCTGTCCCTCCCCTCCCTTACACTCTCTGCATCCCGAGGACAATGCTCTACTTTCACAGTGGGGCACTCCGTCGCCCACGTTACAGGGCTGGGCCAGTTCGCTTGAATCGCAGCTTTGAACCACCCACTGGATTTTCACTCCAAGCCCGAAGCGCAATTAGCAGTGGTTTTTACATTTCAGTTGGTGGGTCAGTGTTTATATTTAGCTTGGCAATAGGTCCTCTATTCAACTAACATGCTTTTCCCATGCCCCTTCCCCACCCATGTGTGTCCAGTCACTGCAGCGTTCATGTAGCTACAGGTATGGAAAAGAACAGATTTTATAGATTTTTTACAATGAAGGAATAATAGCATTGCTTTGTTCCTCCCAAGCAAACCACCAGACAAGGGGGAAAACAAACTGTTTGTTCTCGTCTTCAAGATGTAAGATGCTGGCAGAAATGTTTCTAATTAGTCTGGGATATGAAAGAGCAGACGGAGGGTGGTGAAGTGCTGCGGCGATGACAGGAGCGTCAAAAAAGAAAAGGCAAGAATAAGCAAGGATGTGCTGAGGGCTCAGAGGTGCTGAGGAGGTGTTTTCCGATGTCGGTGACACATCTGTATGAAAGTTTAATGTCTATGAAGCACTATGGTGACAGGTTTGTCGCCAAACGTCAGCCAGACACCAAACTCAGCTGAAAGACGCTGATTGGTTTATCATTATTCATAATATACAGCAGTGACTGGCTGGCAGCTACTGTGTTGTTGACACTACAACACCTAACATGACATGTCTAACATGTTTAAAAGGACCAGTGTGTTATTTAATGGCATCTAGTGGTGTAGTTGCAGCCAACTGAATACCCCTTCCCTCACCCACTCCCTCCAAGCGTGCAGGAGAAACTACGGTCTCTGCAAAAGTCTCAAAAAATGTGAAAGTCCCAATCTAGAGTGGTTAAAAGGACCAGTGTGTAGGATTTAGTGGCATCTAACAGTGTAGTTGCAGCCAACTGAATACCCCTTCCCTCACCCACTCTTTCCAAGCATGTAGGAGAAACAGTGGCTGCAAAAGTTGCAAAAAAAAAGTGAAAGTCCCAAACTAGAGTGGTTAAAAGGACCAGTGTGTAGGATTTAGTGGCATCTAACAGTGTAGTTGCAGCCAACTGAATACCCCTTCCCTCACCCACTCTTTCCAAGCATGTAGGAGAAACAGTGGCTGCAAAAGTTGCAAAAAAAAAAGTGAAAGTCCCAAACTGGAGTGGTTCTGGACTGCTGTGGAAACATGGCAGACTCTGTGGAAGAAGACCTGCGCTCTAGGTACATATAAAAGTCTAATTTTAAGAAAACAAAAACATAACTAGTTGTCGAGTTATGAATATTACATTTTGTAAATAGAGCCCTCTAAACTTACACACTGGTCCTTTAAAGATTATTTTTAACCAGATCCAGATCCTCAATTAGTTGAATATTGAATTACATTACATTATTTACATTTTTCCAGTGTTTGAATGGTGCAATTTAATCAAACAGTTAGTTAAACACATAGGAAAAGCAGCTTCATGCCTCACCACCCAAACATCACCCAGTGCACTTATTTTACGCCTTAATATCTTTAAAAGATGTGTGTGTGTCCAGTCAAATGTGAATGAGGATGAGGATGAGGATGACTTCTTTACCGCTGGCAGGGACGTAGGTGAAGCGCTGGTACTGGCTTCTTTTCCTCTTTCCGTTGCAGACGTAGAAGTTCACGTGGACCGGCGTGGAGAGTCTTTGGTTTCGATAGGGAGGGATCTCAACGAGTAGTGAATTCTGCAACGAAGACAGATCGAATAACTTGAAATTAAGTCACACATTCATATAGTTTGTATAAACAAAGAAATAATGGCTAGTTTATTGTATAGTATGAAGATTTTTATATCTTATTACTTCGTATGAATGTTATATTGAATTAAATCCCATCTAGTTCTCCTGGTTTTTACTCTTTTGTATCTAGTCTGCCTCTTGTGCTGTTGAAATTTAATCAATAAAGTGTTATTTTATCTTATCCCAGATATAAATAGGAGTGGTTGCATAAACTGTAAGAAGAAAATGAGCAAAAGAAAAGGCAAAACTGAGCTACTTGTGTGTGCTTTATTCATCACTTCACAGATTAATGAATTCATGTCAGGCGTACAGACTTTGGATATGAAATACACATTAACTCTTGAGGTTTTTGTGGTTTAAGTTGGAGAAACATTCTATTTTTATTGTTTTTTGTTTGTTTTTATTTCTTTGTCCCGTTATTGTTTTCATTTAGTTGTCTTTCCTTTGAATTCGTAGCCTGAAGTCGTGTGTGTTTTTCTGGGCGGTGGATAAAAATCCGAAAATCTGGTTGTAATCTCAAAAAAAAAAAACAAAAAAAAAAAAAAACGAGGGAGCCACAAAGAGACCATGAAGCGAGGTTATAGAGAGCTACGGTTGTTTGCACAGTGAATAACTCAGCTGATGTGAATAAATTGAACTTGGGATTGTCCAGATAGTTTATTTCCCCAGCAGAGCTTCCTGCTGTCTGAGGAGGGAGCACGAAGGAGGCGAGGAGCGACCGCGTTCATGAGTTCATTCTGTAGCTATATCAGCCCCATATGTGTGTGCGAATATACATGTCTGAGGCGCTGCGCGGTAGCCAGGGAGGAAGTCATCTGTCTACAAAACTGTGCTCTGGATGACGGCTGGCCCTGACATGTACAGGTGAGAGCAGAGACACGTTATATTAAATCACTTCAGTCGTAAAGTCAAGTGAAGCCAGATGAGACTTTTTTGACTTCTCTCATTCACCACCGTCCGTCTGTCCTTCAGAGAATTAGCAGATAAAACTCTCTGGAAACGTTTCACAGTTTGCACAGCGTAAACTTTAATTGTGTTCAGGCCTGAACAGAAATATCTGCGGTGTTTCCACTTGTGTCGCAGCTTGTCCAACACGGCGATTTATTGATAAAAAACAGGCTTAATTTTCAATCCAAAACATGCTCGGGTGACATCATTCACTTATTTTTTGAAAGTTTTATGCGCGCACGTGTTGTGTTGTAAAAATCAGCCCGCTGAGGACCAAAATGAACCTTCAGTTTGTGTAAAAAGCATGAGATGTTTTTACCTGACAAAGTAATATCCCTCATGTGGAGGGGAGGAGGAAAAATGTGACAAATTAAGCATGAAGAAGCACTTTTGGACTCCGCAAGTGAGTTTATGTGATGTATCTAATTGTAAATATTGCTTAAAATTAAAGCTAAATCATCCCTCTTCTCCCCTCATCTGCCTCCCCTCTCTCGAGTCAAGGTCAGTGTGTGTGTGTGCAGGTGACGGAGGCAGTGAGGTATTCTGAGTTTGAGGTTGCGGTGGAACAGCAGAGGTTAAACCTGGCCAAGGCAGCGTCAGTGTTTAAAGTGGGACCAATCCAGCAGACTGGGCTGAGAGGGGGGAGGTAAGGGAGGAGAGGGAAGGAGGGAGGGAAGGAGGCCCTTTGTCTATTGAAGCAGACAGATGTGTCCCAGCAGTCACTATATGTGAGTGTGTGTGAGAGAGAGGCAGTGTGTATGTTTTGCAATAGGAAGAGAGTGGGAGCAGGTGCAGTGCCTCACATATAGACACCCTCTAATCCCCTTGTCTATCTCCCAGACTCCCACCACTACATCTCTCTCACTCTGTATGTGTCTCTCTCTCTGTCACAGGCCAAGACAGGACACACTGCCAAGCACAAACTCCCACAGGTTGAAGGCTGAACTTTTGAAAACCTTTTCCACACGTTTCAAACACAACACTGCTGTTCACCTCCACCCCCTCTGAGGGCTTCAACCCCGGGCCGAGAGAAAAATCTATGCTCTTGTTCCAGTTTTCACTTCTGTGCGTCTGTGTGTGTCCTGTCATGTCTGCACGCTAAATATGCGGTGTGAAGTTACAGCTCGCGGCTGATTAGCCTAGCTTAGCACAAAGACTGAAAACGGGGGGAAACAGCTAGCCTGGCTCGGGTCTGGGTGTGACAAAATCTGCCATTTGTACCATCATGACCAGTTTGTGTACAGATTAAACAAGCAAGATGTGTTAGTGAACTAGCAGCAACTAGTAGATCAGTACGAGCAGTAGTAGTTTTAGCCTAATTTCTTTAGAATAGAGGAAATAAGATTAACTTATGCAACTACAAGTTCATTTCCAGGAGTGAAGATATTAAAAATAAAAGACTATAAAGTGTTAAAATTAAAAATCAAAGGTTATTGTAGTGTTGGTTCCTCCAAATTACAACAAAACATATTTTCTTATTTATTTGGAGTGATGTCTAGCCATGCAGGTTTAAGTTACAGCTAGCAGTGATTAACCTAGCTTAGCACAAAGACTGAAAACAGAGGGAAACAGCTAGCCTGGCTCCGGGGGTGACAAAATCTGCCATTTGTATCACCATAATCAATTTGTGTATCTTGTGTGTTAACAAACAAGATATAATGTTTCAGTGAACTTCTTCTGTGTTACCTTTGAAAGCAGCAAGGCTAGCTGTTTACATCTTCATGCTAAGCTAGGATAACTACAGGTAGCTGCTCGCTGTAGTTTCATATTTACTGTTCAGACATGAGAGTGGTGTCAATCTTCTCATCTTGTTCTTGGCAAGAAAGCAAACTTTAACTGGTGCAAAAGTTCAGCTAACCTCAGCACAATTACACTGTTGATTCAGTATGTTGTTTAGTCATGTATCCCGTCTTAAATTTATATTTTATGCAACTACAATTTCATTTTCAGGATTGAAGATATTAAAAATAAAGGAGAATAAAGGGTTAAAATTTCAAATCAAAGGTGATTAAAGTGTTGGTTCCTCCAAATGACAACAAAACTTATTTTCTTATTTATTTGCAGTGGTATCTAACCATGCAGATGATCCTTTTTGGATGCTTTTAAGAAGATAATTTGGATTTTGTTTGTGGTGCTCACAACATGTGGAAGCAGTTTCATTGATCCTGTATTATATTGCAGAAATTTCAAAGATGAATGTCTGAAAATCAGGGCAAATAAAACCAAAATATATCTGCACGTTTGGTTATCATTAGAGGTAAATAAGAAAATATGTTTGTTTTTGACTTTAGGGTGAACTGTGAGTTGAATAAAATGCAGAAATATTCAGGAATATTCATAAATCAGCCGTCTGCGTGGAGCTCTACTCTCTACTCTCGGCTCGCTTGATTTAGACGTCAGCCTGTCAAAGACTGAAAATGTTTTGCCACTTAAAGTTTGAGATTGAGAACAGCTGCTTCATCCTCAGTGCTATAATCCTGAAATGAGACCAGATTCGTCACGATAACAGCGTCACATGTATCACTTACAGACTTTGAGGCGTCTCTATCGACCTTGGCCTCGGTCTCCCAGAGGTGGTGACCATCTGAAAGGAAGAAAAACAAAGAGAGAAAAAAGAGAGTTTCTTTTTAGTGACAAAATCGGAAAATAATGCACCTACTTGGATCCCAGCAGAAATGAAGAAATGGAAGGAGCATTGTTATTATTATCTGTTACATCAGTGACATATAAAACAGCCACAGAGAGCCGAGGGTACCGCTCACGTCATACTGTCTGACTCGCCGCTCATGAGCTCATATCCTCAGTCTAACAAAACCCGAGACAGAAAAGAGACAACAGAGAAAGACAGACACACGGAGAGAGAGAAATCTGATGCAATCCTGCAAAAATCTGAGTCATACCAAAGAGATGAGCGACATCTTTGGTGGATGAGAGAAACCTTGACTTCATCGCTGTGTGGAATCCCAACATGCTCGAGCAGCTGGTCGGCTCATTAATACACGATGACTGGAAACTCGCCTCGACTCTGACTTCTTATTTCTTCTTGCGTTCTCATAGGAATATTTCTGTTATCCCCATATAATGATTGTTAAATGGTATTGGTATTTGCTCTTTTTTTTCTCCTTAAAGTGGCCACAATAAAGAGGCTTTCCCATCAGGCAATAAAACAGAGGCATCATGTGAGATGCCGGAAAAGCCTGTTAAAAAAAAAAAGAAGTTTGATTTGATATTTTGCCCAAATGAGGTGCAAGTAGAACTATATTTTTTACCAATTTACAAGACACAGAGGGAAACATTTGCAATTTCTTTACACCCCTGACTCATTAACAAGGCCGTGAAAATGTCTTTACGTGGAAACCAAACTGTAGTTTGAAGAAAAAAAAAGGTCAGCTGCAGCCAATCATTCTTGAAGTAAATTAACTGAGATATGTGCCGTGTTGCTCAACAGGCCGTCTGCAGTTTGATAAGTGGAGCGTTTGAATTGAGCAGACAGCCCGGTGTAGATGGACGGGGTAGCGCTTGGAGTTGTGAGGTGGTAGAGATGGAGGGAGGTGTATCTTGGCGCTGACAACTTCTATTATGTCTGAGGAGACACTGGAAACCTGTCCACCTCCCCCTTACCCTGTTCTTTCTCATCCTGTGTAGCACTTGTGGATTGGAGAGAAGTAAATATCAGGCGTAACACCTAAAAGAGAGGCGAGTTTTGTAGCCAGATCTCTAAAATTTGTGCACGAAACGTGTTATGGAGATGCTGTCAATACGCCAGTAACCAAAAATAAAGCGATGAATGACCGATGGAGGAGAGGCTCAGCTGGGCTGTCAGTCATTTTTAAATACATACAGACATTTTGAGTATGTTTGGTCACTTTTCCAACGCACCTGCCGACAATAAGTTTGTGCAACCGGGACACAGTTATAGTTTTAGCTTTCAAAATTGGAAACATTTTCTGCAGACCTCTGTGTCTGAGTATTTCAAATAGCACCTGGCAGACGGAGGATTCAAAAATATATCTCTGTCCAGTTATAACCTGAATGTTTCACTGAGTTTCAAACTGACATTATTTATACATTGATATTATTATAGATAATAACCTGAACCGTTTTCTTGTGCGTGTTTATGGACCAGTCTGCGGCAGAACATCAAACATAAGAGTCTGCAGAGCGGCACCAAGATGTAGAAAAAGTCTTTTAGTCTTATAGTCATTGTGGATACAATGATGGGATTCTGGGTGAAAACTGAACCTAAGGTAACTTTTGGCACGACATGCAAATCATCTAGACATGAAAATTTGGCGAGAGATAAGCCAAATAACTGGCTAACGTTAGCTTGGTTGCTAACTAGGCCAGCTAGGCCTTGGGTGGATAGTATTAGCTAATTCATGCAGATTCCTGTGGCAGATCTGGCTGGTAAATTGGCTTGTTGCCTGTTGCAAGTTACTTCACTGGATGTGGATTTATAGCTTGGAAATTTACTGAGGTATCAAGACAAACACTGTTGATTTCTGACATATAAATGATGTAACATTACAAAGCAATGGTATAACTAATGATTGCTTTCTACGAGCCAAGAGAGATGCAAGGCAGGGGCCTACTAGCTAATGGTAACCAAAGATAAGTTGGGTCTTTTTTGGTTTTTTACTGATTTGCAAACAACAAGCGAGTTAGTATCATGGAGCCAATATTCCAAATAAAACATAGGACCATTACAGATAGTAACATTAATCTAAACATGACTGTAATTTATATTCCAGCATTTTAGCATTCACTCTTGTGTATGTAAAATTTGGCTGATGCCCAGGATGATGCACGAGAGTGCAAACACAAGCAACAAGATGCCGACTGCAGTTCACTTCACAGCCAAAGGTGTCCATAGTTATTCACAAGGGTTTTCTGAATGTAACATATAGAATCTTAATGTTATATAAACATTAGTGAAGCGAGACAAAAGGCTGCTAGTTGAGATTCGTGACTTAGCCACCAGACTACCAGACTATTTTCTTTCTTCTTAAACAGACCTGGATTCCTGGTGACAGATAAACCAGATTCTGCAGCTTTGAACTTCCCAAAAAAATTCCCACAAAAAGCAGTGAAAACATGTGGAGATTTTCTTTGTTTAAATAAATATAAAGTTAGCTAAAACAAAAGCACAGCATTTTCTGGACACCATAAAGTAACAATCGTGACTGGCCCACAGCAAGGTGCAGACAGCTGGCGTGCAAGGAAACACACACCAGTGTGTCGTACTATGAGTCAAATATAACAGTTGTATTTCATGTTCCCGAGGAAGCCTACATGTAAACAATAGAAATTAAAAGGAAAACAGCTTGTCATACAGGAAGTTGTACAGGATCTCTGCTGGTACACAGCATCCCGTGGGTATTTTAGTTTTTAAAGTCATATTCTACGTGTGAACATTTAAATAATTTATCATATCAGACTCAAACATCTTCTGATCAAGTTGATTGGAAAACTTTGAATTTCAACTCAACCAATGAGATGATTTCTTCCTCGGTGAAGCATTTCTGTCTCTTAAAAACTGTTTGTTTGACTAAAAACTTCAATCTCTCTCTCTCTCGCTGACTCTCTTCACTTTGGGAACTTCTCCAGAAGGGAAGCCTCTGCAGCCGATGTCGATCCATGGGAGGTAAACATGTTTTTCAGATCTCCCTCTACGTCTCTCCGTCTGCTGCGCTCGCTCTCTCTCCTTCCCTGACTCACGCTCACATCATTTTTCACATCAGCGCAGAGATAGAAAAATTAAATTTAGCACTTTGTTTTCAGTGCCCGGCTACCTATTGCCAGGAAACTTCTCAAGGGCCGAAAAAAATAAGAGCTTTGAAAAAGCTGAACGCGTGGGATGCCTTTGTTTGAGAAGAGTGTACCGGATAATTGATAACCACAGAATGTAATTGATAACCACAGAATGTTCCAGAGTTATAGGGCAACATCTGCACAACGCCTGCACCGATCCAATGAAAAAACTTCAGCAGCAGTTACTCTCCAGCTCCCCTCCTACCAAGTTTCAGCGAGCACAATATGGTTTCTAACTCCCTGGCTCACTGTGCTGGATAATATCCAATATTATCTAAGTTAAACAACTCAGCCTAAAACCTCTCCCCCAAAAACCACCCCGACCATATAAACCCAGTACCCCTCTCCAACTCTCACAACGCCCAAGCTCTTCTCGCCTTGGCTGCGTCCCAGCCTCGCAGAAGTCTTACAATTCACATTTCGTTAGCAATGGTCTATACAAATCATTACTTTCCTCAGAACAGACATAACACAGAGCAGTCAATGGCACAGCGGTGGTGTGCTATACAGAGTCATGGCAGCTGAGGGGGATCAAACAATATACAATGCAGTTATTTGTCATGTTGGGTTTATAAAAGGGAATCAAACAGCTCCTTGTGCTCCTTAATTGGAGCTGGGTGGAGTGAAACTTTGGTGCCCAGAGTGAAACAGCGGGGTGGCGTGTGCCCAAGCCCTCATAACATACAGTAAATATAAACACATGCTCTACCCAGGCCCATGTGGCATGCTGAAAGAGTTCCCTTGTCCTCTGACTGATGACTGAAAAGTCGTCCTTCCTGCCGCCCTGCAAACACGTGGATTTTGGAAGTCACACGCAAGCCGCTGCGGTGTTGGCGGGAACGGGGGGGTTGGCGACCCGAACGCCGAGCTGATAAATGGCAGCGGTGGAGGAGCAGAGCAGAGCAGAGGAGATACTTTTTGACATCCACTCTTCAGCAACAACAACGCTACTTACAGCTACAGTGGAGCCTGTCACTGTAAAAAACATCATCTGGATGCAAGGCAGCGCTTTCATCAGGAAATCAATCTCTGGAGTTTCTCAAATTGGCCTGCGATTTTTTATGAATCATACACTGTAATTTATGAAAACATAATCCCCGCTGTTTATGCGGCTGTAATTGATTTGTTTATGAAAACAGCCATTGTTCTCAGAAGTGTCAGAGGCAGCCAAAACCGCTGAACGACTTCAAGTGGAAGTCATTGTTCTGTGAATGCAACCGAAACCCCCTCGACTACCCCTCCCTCCAAGATAAACCCACTGCTCAAAAGCTAGCAGAGCTAACTGAGCTACCACAGGGCTCATGTTGAAACACCCTCATTACTGCCGTCTTGTTCGCAGCTCTCATGGGCTTAAAGACGGATGGTTATCTGTAATTTTCTACAGGTAACTCCAGACACCATCTGGCAGCCTTTGCAGCATGATAATCCCCCTCGCAGTTCAATTTACTTGCGTGGCTGCTTCAGCCAAGAGCAATTAGACATGACAGGCATGGAAAAGCTCGTCCAGGTCGCTACTTGTTTGAAAGACGGACAGGTGAGGAAGACGGTTCAACAAAAACACGGCTAAATCGAGGCCGAGGAGTTGGCGGATCGGGGGGGGGGCGGGTTATTTGTGGCGATAGCGACTGCAGCAGAGCAGGCAGCTGTCCAGTTCAACAGGCCAGATGTGAAAGTGCTCTTCTCACTAGAGGGCTTCTCCTCTGCTAGGATTTCCTTCAGGATCTCTCGCGCAAATTAAGCTATTATCAATCATGGCGGGGAAACACTGAGCAGAAAACCACACTTTATTAAAAAAGACTGAAAGGAAGTCAAAAAATAACTATGTGAAAGTAACCAATAAAAGAGGTACAACACAAAAGTACTTATCCACACACTGTATATGATATTTTTTATATTAGTCGTGTAGTTTCTAGACTAACACTCGTGTGTTGAAGGCTGCTTGTTTCATCTCTTGCTTCTAACCTCTAACCAAGCTGCAACCTCTGCATCGGTGAAATGAAGTGCCAACAACTGCAGTTCCTCAAACGTCCACTTGAGGCTGGCTCCAGAAGTGAGTCAGTCTCCATAAGTCCCCATGTTAAAATGTCCAACTTCACAGCAGAAATAAACATGTTTACAGCCTGGTACAAAAAACAGTTTTGGTCTCTATAGCTAATTTCCCCAATCATGACGACTGTACTGAGGGTGAATTTATATAGAACTCACCTGTTCAAATTATATTAAGGCTTAAAGTTATGCAGAATTAACAGCATGGCCGCTTTGATTGACAGGTAGGTGCCGTTACAGGTGGCTTGTTTGAGCAACCAGGCGTCATTCAGCCCGCCTCAGGTCCTCTGGTGATCCATGTCTTTGCAGATTTTTAGATTAGCAGGCAGGCTAACATGGACTGCCAACATGGCAGCGGTCAAAGCTACAGATTTTGAGCTTGTGACGTCGCGCATATGTGGTCATTCTTTATACTGTCAGTGGTTTCAACCAATAAAAAAATGCACTTTTATTTTATATTCTGACATCTGCCTAGCAACTGATTTGACAAAAGACCAGAATGGACGAACAAAACAGGAAGAGAAGTAACAAACCTTTTAATCTTTTAAGGGTCAATTTATACATTTTTAACTTGCACATGGAAATATTTTGATTTAGCTCCACTTGAATGAAGACTGTGAAATGCAGATGAAAGCTAGTAAGTGTACCTTTAAGCTAAGACTATCTTGTTACAGTTACATAAGTTTACTCTAGTTTTGTTTATGTTACTTTAAGCTGTGTTTTATTTACTTTTGGTTTATTTACTTCAGTGTAATCCTATCGTATCCTCTCCTGAGCCTACACTATATATACACCTGTATTTACTGTATTATATGCTTTGCTATAAAGATACTAAAGTAATAAACTTTTACAGAGCATCATAACAGAACTGCATCATCACAAAACTCTGCTTCTTCTTCAGCTAAACAAACCATAAAAACTAAAAGTTAGATGAGCTCATAAATAGTCAGAAAGTTGAAAAGCAGCTGATGAAAGCTGATAGTTTGGGGATACATACACCAGAACTCCCACAGTCACACCACTAATGAGCTCCGTGTGAGTTTCTTAAAGTTTAATTTGTATTTGAGTGTTCATGAAGAACACTACAGATCACTCTCTTTCTTTCTTTATTTCTTTCTTTGGTTTCCACCCTGAGTTCAATCTCTGCGCCTCACACTCTTCTGTCTTTCATTTCGATTTGGATTTCGGCACTTTTAGTTTTTTACTAACAGACAATAAATTACATCTGAGAACTCATCCAGCAGGGGGGAAAAAAACAGAGGTGAATAAAGGACAGCGGGACCTAATTTCCCAAATGGAGTGAGAGTGACTTATCAAAGACAGCATCTTCAGGGCAGGCCGGGGCAAATGAAAGCAAGGTGAGATTGAAGCAGGTTCAGATTACAGGCTGATGTCTGCAGCTCAGAGGTCGTACAGTAAATCTCCTATGACTGATTGGATGTAACCAGCAGTGACAACTGAACTGATGCTATCTCGGTTATTTCTACGGCGGCGTGGAGGCAGCCAGTGCGATAGAGCAAAGCCGACACACA
Source organism: Argyrosomus regius (assembly GCA_946959425.1). Taxonomy (NCBI): domain Eukaryota; kingdom Metazoa; phylum Chordata; class Actinopteri; family Sciaenidae; genus Argyrosomus; species Argyrosomus regius. The sequence continues at coordinate 5,629,821 of OX336899.1, read as the reverse complement.
GTTACTGTTTTCAGATGTTGTGCTCTGACTGAGGAGCAGGTGACAGACTGCGTCTCCATGGGGGAAACGAGGGATTTCCTTCTGCATGAGTCATGGGTAGCAACAACAACACACTCGAAAACATGAATATGGAACTGCACACAAAAAAAACCCATATCACCGTCACCGTCTCTTCCTCTCTTTCTTTTCTGTCAGACACAAACACACACACACACACACACACACACACACACACACGTGTGTTGTTTCCAACCGAATCTCATTTGTCAGCAGAGTGGAAACATCATTGAGACCATTGGACACTAAAACAGAAACCAAAACAAATGAAACTTTTAGTTTTTTGGCAGTCTCTTAAGACTGGGTGACCCATCCGGGCCTATAATGACAAGGGAAACTCTGACACACACACACATGTCTTGTAAGTACAGGATACATGCAAACACACAACAAGTCAGTGGCCACATGTTCTGTTACCGCAGCTTTGTTGAACGGTATTTTGTGAGTGTGCTTTATTGGAAGATTTGCAGGAAAATCGTCCATCGGTAAAATTAAATGCTTAAGCCCTTCATGGCATCCAATCCACCACTGTGGATTTATGAGTTTGATCGTTAAACTCTTTCTCAGAGCTGTGTTTTGGCATCAATAAAATAACAATAAAAGCATATTGAATTTCCACTTTCTATCAGCTGTACGCGAGCGAGGATGTGAAATCAGGTTTTTTTAAATATGCAAATGAGTTGTTTTGCATCTTTCCATAAACTGTGTCTTATTATACCAATGTTGCCACTTCACCCCAGAGATTAGTGATGTCTCTACTTGTCTACTGCATCTATTTACCTATCTATATTTATACAGAGAGCAGCTGTAAAGAAGACCCGGTATGATCCGCAGGGAGCCCGACAACTCGCAATGAGTTAATGAACTGAGAGCTGGTGGCACAGAGGCAGCTTGGATAGAGACGTGGAAGGATGGAGGGAAGCAGAGGGAGGGCAGTGTTGTGGAAGCCTGGCTTAAGGGTGTTTCCATGGTAGGATTGCCCAGGAATCTGATGCTGGTGCCAGACGCGGGGAAACCCTCATCAAAAACAAGAGAGCACACCCATCGACACCAGTCCAGAGCCTGCACATGGCCCTAAAGACAGTTGGATTCAGATCTTGAACAGAACCAGAGCAGCTACTGACCAAAAACAGTGTTTAGTTGATTATTTGTTTCTCTTTGTTGCTACACAACAAACTGCCCGCTTCCTTTTGTCTTTTAGATTCAAGTTTTCGGTTTTCTTCTTTTAGAGGTCAAAGTCATTGATTGAACTTAAACTTAAGGGGAACAGTTACTGTGATTAAATCTAAAAGTTGGACACTGATGGTACAAAAGGATAAAATGATCAAATATGTTTAATCTTGATCGTAGAAAAAGGACAAAAAAGATCTTAACTTAAAAGTTCCCTTATCGGCTTTTTCTGTCGCTTTCGCAGCATCTCATGGTGTTCCTCAGCAGATCATAGAGCTTCATTATCATCCATACAAGGTTTAATTTATGACATCTATATCTATATATTTATAACTTTTTAAATGGGGACATGAAGAGGAATGAGCTGCTGGAGATTACTAGAATTCTATATTTTGAATATTTCTGAATTGAGGAACTATTTTTCATTGCTCGTGTATCCTGTAACTGAGCAGTGGAGTGACGCCTCACCCCCCAAAACTGAGTATTATAACTGTAAACTTTGCTTTAATCATGAACTTAAATTATTTATAATTCTTTGGAAGAAAAAAGAAATGGAGGCCAGCTGTCAGTGGTGGAAGTATCTAAATCCTTTTCTTAATTAAAAGTAAGAAAAGAAAAAAGAAAACTGCTGCATTAATGTGTAAGTTGCATTTTATTGTTGCAGATATTTACAGTTGAGCTCATTTTAACTACTTTATACACCGTTATTGTAGTTTAATCTGCAGCAATGCATCATATTTGTAGCGTGGTTGTCCTGTGAGAACAATTATTATTAATGAATAGTTTATTTAACTGAAGAAGAAGGAGACTTTTCTCAATCCATGAGGGAAATATCAAAGTTCAAACTTCTACGATAATCATATGAATTCCTCATTTCAAAGTTTTTTCTTTTCATTCATCTTTTTTTTGTTTGCTAACTTAAGGTGTGGTTCTACAAGGAGTTTTTAACTGGTTTAACTGGTAACTGTTGATGGCCTGCATGAGCAAACGAGGTAATCATAAATCATAAATCATAAATCAGAGAAGGCCGGCTATTTTTCAGGTTTGATTCTCTGCGATATCTGATGAAATGATTTCCAGCGTTCAGACAAGAAGAAGCTCAGTGAGTTCACAGTGAGTTGTATGTTTGCCAGCTAAAAGGATGCAGGAGGAGATTTTTCTCCAGATAATTTCATTTCTAGGAAAAGAATTGACTGAAGAACCAAAAAAAAAAAAGAAAAACAACAAAACAATGGAGTACAGGCAAAACCACAAATCAACCTTGGTGGGCCGTTCAGCAGATGGAGAGGATTGAAAGGATTCAAAACAGATCCTGAATCTTCCTCCTGGACAGGTGAGTAATACGACGCCTACAGCTGTTTGTTTGCACATTAGCATGCAATGCAAATGGCTGCGTACAGTCCGCGGAGGTGTAGGTCACCGTGGACATCACTGTACATTCTCCACCTTGCTGCCAAGCTAGAGCTTCTTATTATGAAGACATAACACTACAACAATAATACATCGGTGTATGAACTTTACTATATTACAGTTATCATGCTGGACACCTTCAGGTCAGCACAGGAAAAAAAACAAACGTATAACCATATGTTACCATGGTGATATTGAATTGTTTACACAGAATAGGGTAAAATATATTAAATACGATTATTTTGTGTCTATTATTTCATTAATTATGAGCTTCTTGTTGTCCAGATCGGCCATATTTTATCCTTTTTTGAAGGAGCTGCGCAATATGGCAGGCTGAATGACGCCTGGTTGCTCAAACAAGCCATCTGTAACAGCACCCACCTGTCAATCAAAGTGCCCATGCTGTTAATTCTGCATAACTTTAAGCCTTAATATAATCTGAACAGGTGAGTTGTATAAAAATTCACCCTCAGTACAGTTGTCATGAACGGGGAAATTAGTTATAGAGACCAAAACTGTTTTTTGTACCAGGCTGTAAACATGTTTATTTCTGCTGTGAAGTTGGACATTTTAACATGGGGACTTATGGAGACTGACTTGTGTTGTAGCCAGCCTCAAGTGGACGTTTGAGGAACTGCCTGTCTTTACCACTTTTGTCCACAGGGGCCGCCGAAATCAAACAACTGGTGATGTTGTTATCGTCTCCAGAGCGGCTCTGCCTTTAAGAAACCTTACCTAACTCTCAGGACGTGATCAGCATTAATCAAAGAGGTCGAGAAGAGGGGAACAGACCTGTGCTTATTCAATCATTTCTTGTTTTGACAAAACAATCTCACTCCTCCATTGTACAGAGCTGGATCAGTGGAGGTAAGAGAGGGGGGGCTGCCTGTGCACCGAGGCGGCCTTGAATTCTTCCTTTCACAGGTGGAACAATGAAAAGGCTTCCCTCTTTCTTGAATGAGTCACAGGCTGATAGGATCACACGTGTTTACATTGCTCAGCCTTGGCCCAAACTGTACCTCACGTTGCTTTGCTGAAGCTAATCAAGGAAATTGCTGTTTGTAAACCTCCCCGTATCAACATCTGGGAGCAGTCCCCTTCTCCCTCCAAACCAAAACGGCTTCAAGTAAGAAAAAGAGAAACAAATACTGACGCATCACACACACAAAAGTGCACGTATCCACACTACGTGCACAGCCACCCACACACACACACACACGCACGCACACACACGCACAACACATGCTGCATTTGTGATCCATTCCTCTGCTGAACAGGCAATGGAAACTTCTGCAAATGTAAATCTGCTGGGTTAAAAATACAGCGCATTAATGTGCACCACATGTGGCACTCTGGCAGGATGGAGGATATTTTGACGGCGGGGGGAGAGACGGAGGGAGGGAGGCAGTCCTGGGGTTTCTCCAACAAACGGGAGACACACACACACACACACACACACACACACACACACAGCTGTACCAAGACGACACGGCTCGAAATCCAGATCTTTTTTTTTTTATTATTTATTTATTTATTTTTTTACCTTGAGCCTTTTCCACGAACACCACCTTGGAGTCGTGCTGGAAGTTGTGTCCGTCGAGGAGCATCCTCTCCCCTCCGGGGGCGGGACACGTCTCCAAGCTCTGCTTATCCACCAACGGCAGCTCCTGGGCCGATCTCTGGGCTGTGGGAGGGAGAAGAGAGAGAGAGAGAGAGAGAGAGAGAAAGAGAAGCCGGGCCTCATCGTTACTGCTAATACACACCCACTCCCCATGCAGACCTGAGCATCCAGACTGAGGCTGAATCACTACCTAGACAGCTTCCACAGAGCTGCCGGTAAAAGCTGTAAACCTCTACGTCTCCATGTTAGAACTTAGGGAGAGGCTCCTGTGTCGTGTTTATTTGTTTTACTCAAATTATGGTGGATGTTTTGTCTTAAATATTTGGTTTAAGACTATCTTTCCTCTCCTCCTCGCGTCCTTTCTTACTCCTCTTACCTTTTGGCTTGGTGTCCTCATTCCTTGCTTGCTTTCAGTTTTGACTGAAATGATCTACTACTTACCATGAAATATTTGCAAACCTTTTTTTTTTTTTTCTGTCTAAATGCAACGCTGATGTCTTGGCCTGGTGTCTCTCTCTCTCTCGTGACAGATAGCTGTAATTTCATTTTGATTGACCGACATACATAAATAGAGGTTCAATAAAACCTGAATAGTTTTTCTCATACGGGGATCATCTTTTTGTAATTCAATGCTCCCGCTCTCTGATTTTGATAAAACTCTAATTCTCCGCCTTTGGAAAGCATCAATCTTTCCCAACATCTCTCTGTTTCTCTACCTCCCTTCCCGTCTGTCTGTCTGTCTGTCTGTCTGTCTGTCTGTCTGTCGCTCTGCCTCGCTCTCACACACACACACGAAGTGAATTTTGGTCAAAAACAATTGCTCTGTGGCAGTCGTTCAGAAACTAACAATGGTCTATTTCAAGGGGCTGAGATCATGGTTTAACTACTGTCTTTCATTTACCTCATAAGACTTAATCTCTATGCCGGCTCTCGGTGCCAGAACCACATGAAGTGGTTGATCTGCTTGACTTTATCCCCGGTCCAGTGAAAGGTCAATTCCAGTGCAGTGCAGACGAGTCAATAGAGTTTATCGAACAAAGTCCTCACATCGCTGTTACGCCATCAGATTAAAATGCAGCTCACGATCACGTGCACGAGCACTGACTGATTGACTGCTTGATCTAATGTTTATTTTTTTAATCAAGTGATTAATCTTTGGGTCTATAAACTTTTAGAAACTAGTGGAAATAGTTTGAGGTCTTCAAATTGTTCGTTTTATTCTGAAAAACAATATTTCAAAGCAGCAAATCGTCACATTTGAGAAGCTTTAACTGTTTTGATTCATAAATGACTTTAAGGATTAATCGATTATAAAGTTTCTGCCCGTCGCCTCACTGATTAAACTCGGTTTTTTCCAAACTTTCTGTCTTGTGATCTCTTTAAACAGAGCACCTTTCACTTGCCTTCATGTGAGTTATGAGCAGTTTCACCAAAGTATGATTTTATTTCCCCTTCTAAGATTGTCTTTAAATTGTTTATTTATTCTGAAAAACAGCCCAAAAACTCAACAATATTTCATTTATAATGACAAAAGAGGATAAGAGCAGCATCTCATTTGAGAAGCTTGAACTGTCGTCACTGTTCGAATGTTTTGCTTCATAAATGACATTATGGATTAACTGATTAATCCTAAATAGTTTCTGGATATTAATCCAGTGATTTCCAGACTTTCTATCTTTACTTACCACTTAAAAAACTTATCTACTGTGCGTAAGTCAAGTGAGTACTGATATTCTGGTCATCAAGTCCATGAACAAATTGTACAATGAGAACTGTTCTTCATAGAACTTCTTCCAGATCAAACATTGGACAGTTTTTCTTTCAAAAGGTCACTAAAACAAAAAATGTATTAATCTCAAATAGATGTTACTTTGTTATCACTGCTTCACATATTTCTCGTTTATTTATATTCGGTTGTTTTTTTGTCTCTATTGTGGGTTTTTGTTACTTCATATGAGAGTCAATTCACTTCTTTGTAAGTGGGTTATACTGCAGCTTGTTGCCTTTATTGATGCTGTGTGATTTTAAATCGTTGTTGTTGTTTTTCTGAGGACTGAAGACTAGCAACCACTTTAGTGGAAGCTAATGGAGACCCAAATAAAGAATAAAGAGTAAATAAAGAACATGTGAGAAGTTTCACCAAGGTTTGATTTCTCTTTCTAAGATTAGATTGTTTGATTTGAAGAAATATCCGAGGCCTGAAGTGGTGAAACTATCCAGCCCTGTACCATAACAATGCCCACCACCTTTGTTTAGTGTGGTAGCATGCTTGCATTTGCTACTTAACCCTAAACCCAAAGCTCAGATGTGGCTCATTGGAATGGTATCCATTAATTTGGAGGCAAAGTATTGCACAAAAAGTGTTTATTGACCCCGATGATTGCACTAAATAAAAGTCAGGAGATCACTAAAGTGATTACAATTCATCATTTGGGGTACATGTGTGAATAAAACCAAGCATGGCCAAAAAAAAGTAAACATATATATATTTTCTCAGCCCTGAGAGAGGCCTGAGCTCCATGTTGGTGGTCCGTAAATCAGCTAATCTAACCATTTTAAGTTTACGAGGCATTTGGGGGGATTGGGGAGTTTAGGAGTGTAATATGTTGAAGGAAAAACAAATCTGAGAAGATGAACTCACAGCACTCGATGGGGTTGGATGCAGCCTGCAAGGACACCGTTCTCCCCGTCGGCTGATTGATGTGAACACGGAAAACCATCCGCACGCGTGTGTTCTTACGCCCGATGTCGGTCTCCCCCTTCCTCAGCTCGATGTCCGAGTTGCGCAGCTTCAAGATCCCGGCGCAGTCGATCCTGCGATTTGTGGAGACTTGTATAAGATGAAGAGCTCTGCCAAATTCTGTCTGTCTACGAGGCAAATCAGCATGTGCATCGATGACATATATACTCTCACAGTTAATCAGGCTGTGATTTATACATCGGTGCGGCCAAATCAAAAGTGATTTTCACTCTGGGATCCATCAACAAAGTCCCAAAGGAGGCTGAAGACATGTCAACAGAAGATTAACACCACCACCCCCAACAGAGCCTTTACACCTCAGTGCACCCACACTTGGGTGAAGTTCAATAGAAACAAGTGGATGGGAACGTTCAGGAGGTGATTTCTTAGATACTGCTCCCCTTCCACAAATCTCACAACCAAGAATTGATTTTTCACGGTGTCAAAGTCTTCATCAGGCACTTCATAAAAACCTCCTCCTCCTCCTCCTCTTCCTCCTCACTCCTCTCTCTCCGTCCGCACTGCACTCATCAAACTTTTTCATACTTAAATACCTTCGAGCCCTCTCCAAACGGTTTCTGGCATTTCCATCGGCGTGCTACTTGATGCCGCATTCCTCAAAGCCTAGTTAATGTCAACTTTTACACACATTTGAACACTCCCTGAACATTCTTCTCAGCCAGACACCGGGGTCTGCTTCTGCTGGCGAAGTAATCAGGTGTTGATGCTAAGGACCCCAGCTGTTGAGCCCCCCCCCCCCTCCGCCTACGCAGACAAGCTGAGTGCAAAACCACATACTGAGGCGTTCGTTCAGTGCCTGAGAAAACGCTTTAGGAAGGAAGGCACAATACCGAGGGGATGAAGAGGGGGCGGTAATTTCTTTAATGCTATCATTTAAGTTATTAGGAGATAATTGGAGTCATACCAAGTTGACCAACACTATTTGTGGCTTTATATTAGCTAAAAAAATGTTGATTAATGATTTAATTTAACACGTAAATCATCATGAATGAATAATGCCTGTATTCTATACCGCATAATAAAACATCTACTGTATATGTCACACTGGAGTACTCGTCAAAACGAATAAATCTCCCACAAATCCCCGGACTTCTCTGTAAGTACTCTGAGGCGTGTCCACCATGAGAAGAGAGAAACCATATCCCGAGTTGAAGTCGTTGTATAAGGGGGAGCTTATGTGTTACATGCATTAAAAAGCAAGTGAAAGTGCTGATGCTAGCAGGCTGCTACTGCCTGCAGCTCAGACACAAACCCCCGGCGCTTCCCCGGTAATCTGATCTCTAAAGCTTATAAAATGTGTACAGAGGGAGACACTTTCACAACCCAAACACATTATATATATAAAAAAAAAAAGGAAAGCACGCTCATGGAGGCACGCATCAAGAACAAACTCCAGATCTACAGATTGTTTAAGTGATGATCCAACGTGTTTTGATAGTTTCATTAGTCCAAGAGGAACAAAACTTTCACCCTGCAGACGACCAGAAAGATGCTTCAAGCAAAGTGAACTCATTAAAGTTGACGTCTTTGCAGAGAAGCTGGTGTTTAATGGGTGTCGAGGACAAACTGTAGCACGTCAGATGATCACTATATCGTATTAAAGTCTTTCTCGAGAAATTAAAGTTTAAATTAAAGTCCAACTCGAGTATATGTTAACCACGACTTGTCATGACTGGGTATGTAAACAGCTCTGAAAGGAAGTACTTGACTATAAGGACTTGTCCAACTGATCTGAGACTTGACTTGGACCGGCTTCAAATGAGAACAAACTTGAAGTGGACTTGAATAATTTGAGTCCAAGTCTGAAGTCAAGTGCCAAATTATTTAAGACAAGTCAGAGTGAAGTCTCATTTGAAAGAAATCCAAGTCAAGTCTTTGTTAACCTTGACTTGTTATGACTAAAAACAGCCTTGAAGGGAAGATGAAAAGTCGGTATTCACACATGAAAAACATATTGGACTTTCAGTTTAGTTATGGAGGGATTGTCTCGACTTGGACCGGTTTCAAATGAGTCCAAACTTGAAGCGGACTCTGACTTGTCTTCAATAATTTGAGACTTGACTTGGACTTGTCTTGAACGCCCTGAGACTTCACTCTGACTTGAAAGACTGGAACATAACTAAAAGGTTTCACTTTTCAACCAGATTTAGCAGCTTTTAATCTAAACATCTTGAACTTTTGAGGCAAGTCCAAGTCTCAAATCAAGTCTCAAATTATTTCCGACAAGTCAGAGTTAAGTCTCAGGTCATCTGAAACAAATCCATGTCAAATCTCAGGTCATTCAAGACAAGTTCATGTTGACTCTTAAATGAATCAAGACTTGGCAATCCAAAGACGAAGTCTTAAATTACTTGAGGCTTGACTCCAGAAGTAGTTAGACATAACTCAACGAGCTAAAAAGTTTCATTGTTACCTGATCTAACCTGCTGTAGATTAGCAGCCCGTCATACTCACATGGCCCGCATGTTGTTCTCTGGCAGCAGTGGGATCTCCAGGACCTTGGTGTTGTTGTGCAGAGCCTCGTGGCTCGGCGTGGACACCGTCTTCCCGGTGATACGGTGGACCTGGTAGAAGGCGTGGGGCCTCAGCAGCCTGTCGTCAGCTGTGCCAATGAACAGCTGCAGGGTCAGAGGCTCGCTCTCCATGTAGCCGTGAAGCTAAGAAGGGAGAAAGAAGAGAAAGACACAGTTGTGGTGAAACCCTCGTGTCCTTTCCCTAGAAAAAAAGCATCCAGTTGCACGCTGTTTAAACAAATGTAGGTCTTTGAGAGGTCAGGCTTTCAGCGTGATGGTTTTCAAACAAAGTACCCATTTAGGATCTTGTAATCACCCTTTTCATCTTCTTTAATTTACTACCAATGGCCTGTATACACTTCCTCCATCAGTTCATGTCAGGCCTGCCAAGATGCTGATCCCACAGTAGCTGAATCTCAGGGGCAGCCGCTGCCAGAGAGCAGTAAAACCACCTACAGCGAGCAGCGTTTTGATTTGCGAGCGCTGCGTTCGCCTTGTGACAAGACTAAGCTAGTGTTTCAGAAAAGTCAAGGCCTCAGCCAATCAGGGTCAAGAAAAACTCTCAGTAGTGACCCCGCTCTGATTTTATCAGGAAAAGTAATTCCCGGCACGACGGAGCTGGAGACAGCACGCAAGTTCTTCGCGCTGTAGCCGGTGGAGGGTTCCATGCAGAGCTTCTAAAGTACTTCCAGACCTCCACAGGTGTTGCTTGACAGGAGGCCTCCTGCCAGGATGACCTCAGCCACCCAAACTACAGACATGAAGCCCAAAGCCACGGGCTGAAATATGAGAACAGCGGCTACTACTGACAAACTGTCTGCGAGTTATGTATGTTATCCATACGGTGTGACAGCGAGGAATTAGAGCAGAATATTTGACACTTTGACGTCAAAACAATTAAAAGAAACATGATGTGTATGATAACAATGTACAGGGGTCCCAATATATGATAAATAATATGTAATAAGTAACTTAATGCTTTACATTATTAGATTTTATGGTCAAATTCGTATTTAATGTTGTTCGAAAGGTTAAAGCTGCAGCTGTGAAGATTTCGGCATATTTGTGAAACAGTCTCACGTTAATCTTGTTGGATTGAAGTGAAAATCTCATAAATCAATCAGATATGTGAACAAAAATATGTTTTTTTTTTATTAAAGGGATGATTTATTGTGTTGGATGATGAAAAGTGAAGTTTCAAGTCCACCAAGTCTCCCTATTTTTCTGCCAAGCATCACAACTGGACTTGTTTGGGGGAAACTTTTCCGTCCTTTTAATTAACATCGAGCAATTTTGCCACACACAAAACGCCAACAATTATCAGATCTGAGTCAGAGGAGCTAGTACTGTTGGCCAATCGGGGTTAAGTAATATCACTGCTCCATCTATGAGGAGTTAACGCTCAGGTTCATGCAAACTTAAGGTATACTGTTCCTATCTTTAGCCAGAGCATATATAAAAAAGTGAAATGATGGGGAAATTATGAGGAGAAAACTGGCAGGAGTAGGCAAGAAAAACTGACAATATGTGCACATCACCGTCCGCAGACCCTGTCAAAGTGTTGCAGAGACACAGACACTGAACCACACCTAATTATACTCCACTGTGGATAAGATTATCAGCTGAAACGGCCGGCAGGGCGATGTTGAAATGGAGACCACAGTTTTTCACTTACATAAGGGAAGAGCGCTCGAGGAGAGGAGTAGCCGCAACGAGAGTGAAAGGCTCAGAGCGGCGGAGGCACAACATGTGATTTGGAGGAGGATCCCTGTCAGGGTTAAGAGCCTGCAAAAGCCCTGTATATTTGTGTAAGGAAATGGGTTGCTGCCTAGCAATGGTGTTTATTTAGGCAGCAGGAAGCTGGTGTGATGAAGTGAGGTAGCCGGCTCACGAGGTAACTTTCAAGCTGTAATTACTAACAGATTACAGATGATCTGATTTGAATTATTATCGGCATCGAATCGAGGCAAATAGAAATAATCACACCCGATAATGTCGGCTGAATGATTTCAGCTGTTCCTGAACGTTTCCCAAAAGTTTGCTCACGTCAGCGTTCGGCATCTATCATCTTAAGACCTGATATTATCTAAGAAATCAAGATTTTTCTTTTTTTTCTCTCTGATTCGGATCATCTGTTTTATAAAGCAGCTGCAGCAGCAGCAGCAGACAACCGTTATGATTTGCTGATTCAATTAAATCACTCTGATACCACTTCATGTAAACCCCTCCTCCTCCTCCGCTCCTCCACCCTGGCAGTTTTGATGTTGGCAACGCAGCCACCCCTCCCTAGTTCATATTATCACCCACAAGAGGAATGCCGAGACTCCGGCTGCTCAAGGCACCGAAGAGGAGGAGGAGGAGGAGGAGGAGGAGAAGGAGAAGGAGGAGAAAAAAGTGGGTGAGGGCAACCAGGGGCTCCCTCATCATTCCTATCATATACCAGAGTGTGCCCAGCAACTCACCCTGTCACATTTGTTACTTGCACTTTGTCTTATTCAATCACAAGGATGAAAGCCAAGAAAAGGCACATGACTCCTAAATAATAACAGAAAAATGCACTTCCAAACCGCTCCTTGGACGTGTTTTTTAAGCAGTAGGCAGATCATGAAAGCTGACTTCAGATGGAGGAAAAAAAAAAAAGAAGACCTCACAGACTTGAATAAGGGGTATTTCCTCTCCACCAAAGTACAGCATGAAACCCTGAGCATTAACTGCGGTGAGGACTGCACACAGCACTTCAGAGGGGCATACTTCAGTCTGCTGCTGGTGTAAGGGCGGGTGTGGTTGAGGCAGGCAGCAGCGATGGCATTGAAAAAGAACAGAAAATAGCTGTCTTAGCTTGTGCTAGATGCTGGACGTGGAGAGAAAAAAAAAAGTGTACCGCACAGAACGGCGCTGTCCAGAATAAACTCAAGTAAAGTCTGGGCAGGGTTTGAGGCAAAAAGGAGTGACGGGACCAGCCACAGAGGATTCGTCAGCCAGCGTCCACAGCAGAGGCTGCGACTCTGCGTGTAACATGTAATCAGGAAGTCACAAAGATGGGGCTGCCTTTTTTTTTTTTTTTTTTTTTCTGAAGCTCCCTCCAACATCTCCATCAGAGCTTGCCAGAAACGTGTGTGGTTTAGCCGCTGCCGCCTCCGCAGGACGCAGCGTGCGATGATGTCAGTCATGCACACGGGAACTTTCCTAAACAAAGGGAAGTCTGTGTGGTTGGGGTGGTAGCTGGCGGAAAAGTAAGTAGAGGAGGGGGGGAGAGGTTTGGGTTTAGGTTTAAAGAGAACACACTCTCTTTTTCAGCTGGGGTGAACCCAGACCCCTATCATTAAATCATTAGCACCTTCTCATGGACAAATACACGCGTCTCGCACAATGATGGATGGTACAACATGTTTGGGTTTCCAAATGTCTTATTCCGCTGCTGCATGAGAATATAACACTTCTGTTTCTTTAATCCAACGCTGCTTCCTCCATGAAAACTGTTTTATCAATATTAGCTTTGGCCTCCCACTTAGGGGAGTGAAACAAGCTAAACACACAAACTGGTATGCTATCAGATTATAGAGTTCATATAGTGTACATCGAGTAAACATTGGTTTATTTAGACATCAGAGCAACAGTAGCATAATTTGGTGTTGTGTTTTAATCACTGACAGTATAGAGAATGGACGGCGTATGCGTGACGTCACCCACAGGTTTCTAAAGAGCTGTTTTGAAGCTCGAAATCAGTGGCGCCGCCATGTTTGTAGTCCTGTTTCTGCCGCCTCACAGCTAATCTAAAAATCGTGGGTCATCGGCGGACCTGAGGCGAGATAAATGTGGCCTGGGTGCTCAAACAAGCCATCAACCGGCTGTAAACATGTTTGGACATTTTAACATGGGGGCTTATGGAGACTGACTCACTTCTGTAGCCAGCCTCAAGTGGACGTTTGAGGAACTGCAGTTTTTGTCACTTACACATAGGCTTCATTTCCCAAACACGGAGGTTGCCACTTGGTTTTAATCCAATATTCACTCTCTTTTAACTCTAACTGTGTTTGGTCTCTACCAACTCCTGAGAGAAATATCTGTCTCTTTAGCTGCTACATACATCCCTGTTAGATGTTCGCTAACTGGCTTTGGGCAGAGTATACTCCAGTGAGAATACTTCATTTAGTCGCTTTTGTTGTGTGAATATTACTTGACTCAAAATCTGCTTAAAGTTAGCATATAGTGCAGAATTGGGACACAGCTTGTTTCTTTTTAAAATGACTCTGTGGCAATGTTATTATTACCCATTCAAACTAAAAGCAGGATTAGCTAACTGCTCCTCTGTGGCAATAAAGAAAAAAAAAAAACTACCCCCATGCCAAAAAGACATTTTATCAAAACTGAAAGGCAAACACAGAAAACTCTGCCCCACATGTGACGAACGTCTGCTAAACATGTAGACTTATTGTGATGTATTAATAAAACGTCAAAAGGTATTAATTAAACTGACAGCACGGCTCACCGCTCACTTTGCACGACTCCTTTGCTGCAGACCCTTCTATTTATTCAGAGACTGAGGTCAGCGGTGTGGAGTAATGGTTAGGGGGACCAGATGGGTTTATAGCCAAAACATATCTGCAGTTGTCCGCATTTTTTTTCTTTAGAATCGACCACCAGCGCTACTGTGGTTAAAGCTCATGACTAAGCTCTTACTGGCCATGCTACATCACTTTGTAACTGTCTGTGCTGCACTTGAGAACGCAATGGAAAAGTCTGAGTCACCCTAGTCTGGACAGGAACTGACTGAGTGGACTGGTCTGTCTAATAGCATACCTATGGTATTCCATTCAGAATTGTGACATCTTTGAATAACATAACAGCCTGACCATGAAACACATGTCGCACCGATCTATTTTAACACGAGAGGTAAAAAAAACCAGGGAGGGGAGAAAGTGTTGAGGCGAGAGGTGACGAGCTAAGGAGCAGGAGTGAAACTGAGACTAATGGTTGCACAGTGTGTTGGTCTAATCATCACAGGAAACCAAACAGTCTAGCTCAGTGCTTCTCAAAATATGGTTTGGGCCACTAAAGGGGGGTTATGCGATAAATTTGAGAGGCAGCGAGATGACGTTAGTGAAAATTATGTTGTGTTTTTCTAAAGGATGTTTACTTTTGTCTTGTGAAATGCTGAAATATTCATATGACTAAAGGAGGGAAAGTCAAGAAGGTTAGGAAACATCAACTTCAGTAGCAGACCTGAATGACTGGGTGTCCTCCAGCCAGGGCCTTCACCGCTCCCCTGCTTCCCTCCGTCTCGTAGTGGGCTCGGTGGTGCGACTTGGGCTGCACGTCGATCTGCAGGCTGTACGGGCCCGAGCTGGATGGCAGCTGCCAGTCGAGAGCTGGCAGGGATGGGCTGTCGGAGGGCGCAAAAAAAACATGTCAGCTTAACAAGGAGGGAGGAAGGCTTATTTTAGATGCACTTATCAAGGTAGAATGTGCAGAATGTGAACACCATGATATGCCAGACCTTGTGATAAACCTGCAATGAAATTACAAATATGTTTAAGCTGTTCACAGCAACCAAAGTGCATGTATGGACAAATTCTTGCATGTTTTTATAGTTATTCCCCTCAAATCTTCAGATCTTCAACCTTCCTTGCTTACCTGACATATTGCTTTGGCTTGGACCAGGAGTACGGGTGTTGTGGCACGTCCAGAAACCCTCCACAGTAGCCCTCCTTCTTCAACGGCAGGCGGTTTGCGGGGTGCTCGTCCAGACAGAGGTCCCCTGGACTCAGCTCCTCACCTCCAGGCTCCACCTTCAGGCTCACTGTGGCGTTGTGCTCCTGGCTGGTTTTCCGGGCCTTCATGGGAATTCCCTCCCCGAGGTCAGCCACTCCGTCTGTGGTCAAGGCATTAATGGCTGCCAGGATGGCTGAGTTGGTGTACTGGTTGGTGTTTGGCAGCCAGGTCTCCTCGGTGACGCTGAGGCGAGGGGAGGTCTGCGGGGACGGTCCAGGGGAGTGGTTGGGCGAGTACGGGAAGTGCTTATGCGGCGCCCCGCTGCCATTGAAGCTGTACTTCCTCTTCGCACCACAAGGGGAGTTAGGCCTGGAGCCACGCTGACCAATCCAGTTGTCGTCTGTAACACTTGTGCGAGGGGAGGTGGACGGGGAGTGGCGAGGGGAGCCACCTGAGGGGCAGCCATCACCTGGCAGGGTGAGGGTGGAGCCCTTGGGGGACACAGAAGGCGACTGCCAGGGGGAGTTCTGGGGCGAGTTGTCGTAGTTGTAGGAGAAGCCCGATTCATAGGAGGAGGCCTCGGAGTGGCAGCTGCGAGATGAGATGCTGCTGGCCGGACTCAGGCAGCTGGGGTCACGGTAACCATCTGCACTAGGGAGGGTCAGCGTCACTATGGAGTTGACTCGCTTGGCTACAGGAAGGTTGTTCTCCTCCACCTCATCCTCAGGAAACTGACCGTAGGCTGTGATCTCGATACGAGGGCTCTCCAGGGTCGGGGCTCCATTTGGGCGGACGTTCGAAGATGAATAGTAGCCGGCCACTCTCATGTCATCCTGGGCGTCATAACTGTGAGGCTCGGTGACGGAGACGGATATAGTCGGGCTGGACTGGAGGCTGTGGTACTGGGAGGGAAGACAAGGGTTGCCCAGTGGGAGGGATAGACTGACATTTGGCGTGTAGCCATATGCATCTGGAAAGCAAACAGATTGAGTTTGTTACCATGATAATCAAACACACATTCACTGGCTTCCTTACTGAGAGGGAGGACAGTTGCCAAGTTGAGTCTTATGAGAGCTGTTGCCTATAATGGCAAAAGAACAGCTTGCCTACCAGATTTGGCTCTGAATATTTCCTGATGCTTTGAGCTAACGCCTTATCTGATGGCGGCGGGACCCCGTTCATGGTGAGACCAGCTAGACAAAATATGTCTGAGTGACTCAGTTGATACAAAGCAAAGGTGAGAAACCAAATGAAGGAGCCAAAAATAACTCCAGTCTAAAAATAACCAAAAAGAAAGACCAGGTGTTTTTTGTTTTTTTTCCACTTCACGTTGCCAGATTTATGCCTCTTAATGCACATGCTGCAGCCCATAAACTGTAACATTATGAAAACACACACACACTGATGCTTTTGTTGGCCGGTTTCATGCCTCGACAGCCATCAGAAAATAAACACAAAGAGGGACATGTTTATTTGCATGCTGTAAAGGTGCACGCTGTACCCAGCCCTGGGAAAGCTCATGGTCTTGTGCCAACGCTCCCGCTGGGTCATATGAAACTCTGCCTGTCTGTGGCGAAGGCTGAGGTCACAACCAGGGGGCAGAGGAGGAGAGGGGGGAGAGAAACATGGGAACCGGAGTTGTGGTTATATGGCGACCACAGTGGAGAGCATTGATACGGATGGAGGCGACTGCTGCTGCTGCAGACAGACAGCAGACAGCCTGCAGTCACCACAGCTCCTGTCTGCTGTAAATTAAAGAGAATTAGGGGCCCCACCATAAAGACTATGACATCAGTGCAGCACCATATGACTCCTTGTAATAAAAGAAAATGACGCTTACATTAAATGCTGCTTGCGGTGTGTGACACAGTAGCTCTAAAATGTTTGTTTTCTATAATTAGACTGCTCTCAATTAGCTGACATCCTAACAGGTAGCCTGAGGGAGGGAGGGGAGGCTGGTGCCATCAAATGGCATCTGAATCGCAACCACAGTGTTACCCACAATTCCGTGTCAAGTCATTTGCATTGGTTCAATTCTGACTATTTTGGGAACACTCAGTCTGAGGGACTCACAGGAGCAAAAAGAACCACGCCCACCATGCCCAAACCAGCAGGGAGGGGCGCGCACTGAATATCCACACACACCGCTGCTTTAATACTGCAACGCGCTGAGGCTGAATACAGGCATTCAAAGTGGGAGGAAAGTGCAGCCAAGAAACCCTAAATCGCTCCAACATCACGATTTATTGTAGCCAAAGTGTCAAACAGTGATGAAAAGTTGGATACAAGCCACATTTATAGCTCCACTGCAGTGTGATGTTGATGAATTAAAAGTCAAACTTACCCTCTTCAGCAGATTTCATTTTCTCTCTTTTTTTACGCACGGAGCAACGTCTGAGATCAAACTCTGAGTACAGCTGCAGTTGGGAGCGATTCCGTATCCATAAGAGTTTATATATTCCCCAGCTGTTGCTCAGGATCTTCTCTCTCCTCGCTGTATCGCCGCAAACAAACAACGAGAAATAATAAAAAGTAGAAAAATTACACCCAAAAAAATGTGAAAATCTAAGAGAGGAACATGTGGAATAAGATCCTGACTGATGCAGTCGTGTTCTCTTAGAAAAGCTATTTTCGTCTCGCAGTGTTAGGGTAGATATCGGACTCTGTGTCGGGGGATCCTGGCTCAGCTGGGTCGCTGTGACGCACTGCTCCGGCGCACAGAGGACTTCTGCGCTTTTAAACCCGGGGATCACCTCGGCGCACGACGCGCCGCCCCTGCGCGCTCTGACGCATCTACACGCCACGACCACCAGACGGGTCCAATGGAGATCCCTCTCCTCTCTCCTCGCTCTCTCTCTCTCTCTTTCACACTGGGGTTTCCAGAGGCATAGGAGGCCAATTAACGAAGCTGGCAAGTGAAGCCTGAAGGCTCAGAAAGATGAGTAAAATAAACCCCCACCATGGGAGAGCCAAATACAAACCTCCAGTGATTTGGAAAAAAAAAACATCTTATACAGTTAGAGTGGAGTTAATCCAGCAGAATGTGAGCCAGGGTGAACATCCATGTGAACATAAACAGTGGAATAACTGCAGTTGAAATGACACAGCACGGCATAAAACACTATGATTTGTTGGGTGACAGATGTTAAATGAAACCGTGCAACTCAAACTGTGTCCCCATGATCCATGCCTGACTTAATGAGCACGAGCAGCATTAATCTACAGTTTCCACCCTATCTGCTCCCCTTGGCATCATTTACAAAGGAGTCATCAATGTGCTGCTGCAAGACACTGCACATGGACTAAATCAAGATTTATGTGTAGACTAATCCTCGCGAGCGTTTTACATTAAACTGCTGCTATTTTCACCATGAAAGAGCCATTCATCAACCGGTTACAGCAGACGGATTTTCGGTTAAAGGTTGTTGATTTTTTTTTAGATTGCAGCTGGAGCTCGAGCAAAATACAAGGACAGGTGAGCTGAGGCAAACATGCCAGAACATATAGCTTCATGTAAAACATAAAACTTCCTTCAGATGTTCTATGCAATGTCTCATGGGGGTTTTGAAGTTATTGCAAAGGCAAATAATTGCTTTTCCACTTCCTCCTGACAGACTGCACGTCTGCGGGGCACAAAACACATAATTATCCATACTTGCATAGACGCACTATATAAAAATCAACTCTTATACCCGGTCATTTGACACGCTGAACTGAGAGTCTTCATAGAGTTTTTCATAGGCCGCCCTCTGCGGTCGGTGTATACTTATTCGGCTTCTCCCTCCTCGGTGCATCCAGCCCCATGGAGGCAGGGTTGTTGCTATCTTTGGCAGGTCTGGAGCTTTCAGCAGCTGGCAGCAGACCTGTGGTTTCTGTGATGACAATAGTCACATGATGTGGGCCCTCTAAGAGTCTGTCCATCCCCGGAGATGGAAAGCTACATTACTGCAGCACAGCATCTTATCAGCTGGCCCTAGTTGGCGTGTGATCTTCGGTGTTGGTGGAGTGTCATGCCACCGACACTCTCAGCCAGGGACTGTTGAGATGGGTCTTCATTTAAAGGTCATAACTCCTCACAGTTTGCAGCAATGTGTTTTTTTCAGTCTTGTGAGGTCATTTGCTTCTTTAAATTTAGAGATTTCCAAGAGTGAAGTGTGCAGGTGCATTTGGAGATTTCTCTCCGGGCGACAAAGACATCTGTGCCAAATTTCATGGCAATCCGTCCGATAGCTATCAAGATATTACACTTACTTTCAGCCTCCTGATGGCGCTAGAAGAAAAGTCAAAGGGCATCACTGATGTCTATACCAAAGGAGTTCAATCTAACAACTGTTGAGATGTTTTTGCCAAGCAGCAACCTCTGTGGCTTGGAAGGGAAACATATGTGGAAGTACCAACAGCTCCTAATTATATTAAGGCTTAATTATAATTAACAGTGTGGCCGCTTTGATTGACAGATAGGTGACGTTACAGATGGCTTGTTTGAGCAACCAGGTGTCATTCAGTGCCCCTTACCAGCAGACACTCCCACAACAACAGTTGCTATCAACTTACTTGTTGCTTGTTGTGTTGGAGGCATAAGAAAGAGAAAACCTGCAAAAGGTGCATCAAATCTTTTACAGCGTGCACATTTTCAACCGTTTACTGTGTCTGTATTGAGGTGCAAACTACTTCCAACTGCACCATTGTTCTCTAACTCTTTCCCTCCTTTTTGCTGTTTCAGAAATCAGCTCTTAATCCACATTTGTTGTCCATTGTGCAACCACATGCCATGTATGCCCCCACACATCCAATGCAATATCCCCTCCTGACCCATTGGGATCTCATTTTGGCAGAGCTGTCTCTCCAGCAGAGTATCCGAGGGAGTGACGGCACTTGTGAAACCCTAACTCTCTGTTTCATCATGGGGACGTGGCTTGGTGGCTCTCCAGACATTTGAAGAAGCCCACTCATTTCTTTGACCTCATGGAAATCTCTCATGGGGCTGAGGGGGGGCTCTAATTGGGGCAAAAGAGGGGGGCTGCCACTCCACAGTTACAGCATGTGTAACCGAAACATGTGCCACAGTAAACACTTCCACCCGTCTGCAGTTAATAAATAGCTCTGCTGCTGATTGACTAGTGGACCCTTCTACGTCAGGGCGGTGCTGGGGCTCGTAGTTTTTCCAGCCAGGCCTGGTGCTGGTTAGTGGACACCTTGGTAACAGGCCGCTACAGACTGGATGGATCCAGAGCCACATCTGAAAGTAGAGAACATTAGATAATGAGAAACACCACCAACGTCCTGTGTTGATAATGTAGACACAGCAGAGTAAGCAGGAGACTCACTTTGATATCAACAAGCTGCAGACGGTGAATTTATTTAATGCTACAGCTGGTTTTAAGTCGCATGGGACAAGTCTCTGTTGAGCTGAGAGAAATCCATGTCAAGTCTCCAGATTTGTGAAATCAAGTCTCAGTCTCAAGTCTTTGAGAGCAAGTGCAAGTAAAGTCACGGCTCACAAGTCTTCTGACTGTTAAAATGTCACGGCATTTGAACATTTTCCTTTCAAAACACCTTCCAAGTTCTTGTTTTTACTGAACAGACTGAGTATTTTTAATCTTCTGGTTCCTCAGAACTGGAGGCTTAAATGATTTTGTTTTCAAGTCTCAAGTCTTTAGGGAGTCCACGTGAAGTCTCAAGTTGCGACTTAACGCTGCACTAATCAATAATGTTATATTAACAATGGATTAGAAGATTATCAAGCGGTAACCTCCGCGGCTGTGAAGTGAAGACAATGCAGAAGTGCCAAAAACTGCAGTTCCTCAACTGTCCAGAAGTGAGTCAGTCTCCATAAGTCCCCATGTTAAAATGTCCAACTTCACAGCAGAAATAAACATGTTTACAGCCTGGTACAAAAAACAGTTTTGGTCTCTATAGCTAATTTCCCCGTTCATGACAACTGTACTGAGGGTGAATTTTTGTAGAACTCACCTGTTCAAATTATATTAAAGCTTAAAGTTATGCAGAATTAACAGCGTGGCTGCTTTGATTGACGGGTAGGTGACTGGACAGATGGTTTGTTTCAGCACCTTCAGCTCCATCGATGATCCACGTCTTTGCTGATTTTCAGATCAGCCAGGAGGCGTGCATGGCGGTGGCCAGCACAACGTATTTTTAGATTCAAAACAGCTCTTCGTCACACATACGCCGTCCATTCTTTATACTGTCAGTGATGATTTGTAATATGAAATGCTGCATTTGTAGTGATGATTCACAGAACATTATGTGCGACAACATGAGTGTTTAAGCACTGATTCATTGATTTGGTTTTGATTCAGTCTTATTGCGCCAAACATTAGACAAATAAAGTTAGAGAACAGCTACCACATAGTGGAGCATTTACTGTAACAGCTAAAGAGACGGCTATTTCCCTCAGCAGTTAGTTTCAGAGGAAAAGTGAAGAAGAGATAAATTTGGACTTACATCCTGAAAAAAGTCTCCTGCTAATGTTGCTTTGTGTCTACTAGCTACGCTAATTGGCAACAAGTTTGTCATATCAACTTAAGAACTGATCTAACGTCAATAAAATCAGTTGATGCAGGTTTAAAGAGTCATATCAGTGTTTGAATACCCTCTATAGGTGAAAGGTTCGTTTGCACAGGTAACCACACCCAGGAGTGATGTCACAGTGTACTGA
Organism: Argyrosomus regius; assembly: GCA_946959425.1. Classification (NCBI taxonomy): domain Eukaryota; kingdom Metazoa; phylum Chordata; class Actinopteri; family Sciaenidae; genus Argyrosomus; species Argyrosomus regius. The sequence goes on along the minus strand of OX336899.1, from coordinate 5,607,898 downwards.
CACACCCTAGAGTACAAGTCTACATCACCGAAGCAAAGTGAGAACTTTAATCAGACTTGCAGCTTCGGTTAAGTTGCCCTTGAATACAAAGACCGGCTTTCACACACTCTCACACTCTCTCACACTCACACACACACACACACACACACACACACACACACACACACACACAGTATTGAGTGTTTAAGGCAGTGACACACAGGGTAACTGTTGGGCATCAATGAACTGACTCAGAGTTGTCACTGAAATCCCACAGGAACATCTGGTTACCAGGAAGTGAACAGACTCACGCTCATTGTCGGCCGAGTGCGTCGATTAAATTAGAAGATTTAAGGTGGTTTAGACGTGAAAATATGTTCCTGCTGTCACATCTCAATCCATAAACTCAAAATGTGTTTACAGTGAGACCTTCACGCTGTTCCAACGTGTGACCTTGACTAGTGCAGCTTAGTGAGGACAACACAAACACAAAGCAGCATCCTTAATGTTGCAATCGCAGCGTGACACAATCACAATGCTAATTTAATCAGACTGTAGATCATCATGTCTGGGAAACATTTAAATACATTTCTGAACTCGTGTCTCACTGTGATTCTCGCTGCCTGCCTGGAGCGTTGCCCAACTGCGTTTTCCAAAGTTTTGCCTCGTGTATCATCGTTTGAAGAAGTCCGGGATTGAATTATAAAGGAGGGAGGGGGGGTTAGGGGTGGTCTCACTGTCACACAAGCCCACACATTTTTGTCATCTGCCATCCGATGTGTGGCCACGCTGCCAAACTTTGTGAATACTCGGCCCCCGGTATGACGTGCTTTGGCCAAAAACGAGGTGGAAAAGACCTCAACTCGTTTTTCTTTCCACAGTTCTTAAACCTCAGAATCCAGTGCCTGGCTTTATTTGTGTCTGAACAAAAACACGACGGAACATTGGAAAGTGTTATAAGTTATTCATAAACTAAGAAACAAACCGTCTCCAAAATGCTGGTCTTCCCACTGCTGAATCACCTGTTTGTTTTGGAAAAATGAATTGGAAGGAAACTGAAAAAATTATTACTGTACTTCTTTGTCTTTTTGAGCCTGCTCACACGCACACACACACGCCCCCCTTCTCACCATATGTGCACTCATAACTGCTGTTTTATTAAGTGTTTCTTGATGTTAAATAATAAAAACATTATAAATAGTCTCTATGACCACATGCTGAGTTCAGACTGTGACCAGAAAACTGGTTTCAGGGGACATTAAGTAATCTGCAACCTTTAATGCCAACCAGAAATACTTCACAAAAAAAAGGGTCTTTGGAAAGTGCTTACGGTGGCCTGAAAAGGCACAACAGATGAAGAGAGAGGTGCGTAGTCAGAGCTGAGATCAAACAAAAATGTGCGGTGAAGACGTAACGCGCCAGTACGCGTAAACATTACATGACTAATGCCGCTTTTAAGAGCGAAATGTTCAGTCGTGGAGGCCAGATATTTCACCACCTGGTGAGGTCATCACTGAATCACTGGTATTGATCAATCCTGTGTTTATATTAGAGCCTCTTTGAGCTACTAGGGAGTGAATATCTTGCTTTTTGCACCTTTAAAACTCCCCTTTTCAAGAGGTATGTAGGATATTTTGTTGTTATTCAGCCTGTCAGAGGAGTGTTGACCCCCTCGCAAACGCCACACCCCACCGCTGCCACCATCCCTGCTCTTTCTTACAGTCAGACTTCCTGTCTCCCATCAATGTTCTCCTTTTTTCTCCGCCGCTGTGACGGAATCCCCTGCTCTGTTTCCTGTTGTGAAGGCCCGTTGCCTGGTTACAGCCAAGGGAGGAGTTTTCATAGCCGAGGGAGCGTTCTGCAGAAGGCCGAGAGGTTCATTTTCTCTCCCTAACGGTCTCAAAGCTGGCATGAAGCTCGAGCACAACACACTGAGCAACAGCTCCCCGAGGCACGGCAGCGTTTTACAATGTCTCAGTTGCTGGTCATGGTTGCACAGGCACCACGTGCCCAAGGTCGTTTACATAAATCAAGAATGGAGCTAGTGTAACTGCAGGGAAGTGCGGTTACCATACCAGTTTGTTGCTTTGGTACACACTGAGGTAGGCTTGTGAAGCAGAGGAAGTCTTAGAAACGTCCTCACAGGAATTTTTATTGACTGTAACAAGCTGAATAACTGTAAAGATACATGTGGGCTCAACTTTTTTGAACATATTTCTTCACTTCACAAGTTTACACGTATGTTTGAGTCAGGACAAAAGTATTTACATCATGATAATAAAAATGCGTGTACATGAGTCGACAAACAAAACAAAGTCATCCAGTGGGAGGAAGGGGACAACAGCAATGCTATATTTAGTACAGAGTTACAGAAGGGGTGATGTATGAACAAGAATCTGTTCAGTGTTCACATGACGTGAGTGTGAGTGAGAGCAGCTGAAACACTGAAAGCAACTGACGTCTAATCTAAACAGTAAGATATAAAGGAGTGAATGAAAGGGATTTTGATGGCGTGGGAAAGTGGAAGTGACGAAGAAGATTGAAGTCGGAAAAGCAGGAAATTAGCAGAAATTCCCAAGTGGCAACCTCCAGGGCTGTAAAGTGAAGTCTCTGCAGTTCCTCAAACGTCCACTCGAGGCTGGCTCCAGAAGTGAGTCAGTCTCCATAAGTCCCCATGTTAAAATGTCCAACTTCACAGCAGAAATAAACATGTTTACAGCCTGGTACAAAAAACAGTTTTGGTCTCTATAGCTAATTTCCCCGTTCATGACAACTGTACTGAGGGTGAATTTTTATAGAACTCACCTGTTCAAATTATATTAAGACTTATGCAGAATTAACAGCGTGGCTGCTTTGATTGACAAGTGGGTGCCGTTACAGGTGGCTTGTTTGAGCACTCAGGCGTAGTTGCTGCTTGGTATTTATATAGAATCTCAACCTGCTTTATTTCATTTAAAACAAGGAATTTCACTTTCTACAATACGGGACCTTTAAGTGTCAGAGATAGTCATAAAATTGTGGGTAGTTGAAGTGTCAGTTGGTCTGCAAACTGTCAGTTGAAAAGTGAAAATGAGTTGAAATATCAGTTGAATTTTAAGTTCTTAAAGCAGTCGAAGTGCTGGTTGAACGGTAAGAAATGAAAGCTTCATTTATTCTGGGTCAATGTTATTTTTTTGAGGAACACCCAGCTTGCCACCTCTCAAATTCATCATAATAAAAGTTTACAACTCTGAGAGCACAGTAACTCTGATAAAAAAATATTTTGTATGTATGTTTAAATAATTGAATGTTGGACCCCCTGGATTGAGAGGAATAGTCTCATCTTCCTCGAGACATCATCAAAAGTCAGTGAGGGAATATCATTACCAGTAACTTTATCTCTACTGGCTGTTGTTTCTTAATTCAAACAGCGTGCTGTGGAATTTTATAACAAGCTCAGTCAGATGGAATATGGCTACAGAAGCCACTTAGCTGCTTAGTAACAAGATAGCATAATGGCATAATGGCAGGTCTTTCTACAGCGTATAAAAAAAACAGCAAAAATGTGAAAAAAACAACAACTAATTTGACAAATGTTCCGTGCATCTGAAATTTCTGCTGCGTAAGTGTTTTGTATCCCACTTATGGGTTGGATAAAATCTAGTTTGGAGAAGGAGTGTTTTTCATCCTGGAGGGCTTAAAATTAAGTTATGACAGAGTTTTTATGACAGACGCCAATTTGTTGTACAAGAGATGAAACATTAGATTATTAACTTCCATTTCGACAACGTAGCAGCTCCACCACTGTCGCGTTTCCGCACTTTAAGACATTAAAATAAATAAATGTGGAGCACGCAGCCGGCTTCAGCGGCTTCTCCTGCAGACAGAAGACAGAAGAAGTATGTTGTTGGCTCTGCAGTCCAGCTTTGTGTAGGTTTTACATATAGAATGCATTGAATAAACACATTTGACTGTCAAAGTGCTGCTGGGACTGACTAAAAGAAAACAGCACTTAGATGTAAGAGTGTCGGTAATGATTTGTAGATTTCGTAACTAAACTGAAATCTTCGTGTTGCTAAGGAAATAAATATAAACGTGCCTTTTAATAGTAAAACAGAGGCTGTATATTGTGATATTGAAATGAGGAACTACCTCACTCCACGTCTATCTGAGTCAGAAGAAAGAAGGTTTTTATGAACGACAGTATTTCCTTTTAATATTCTGATGAACATTTTCTTGTATGTTGCCATGTTTTTTTTATCATCAGTTGCACCTTAAAGTCCGTGTAAAGTAAGAATAAATAAAGAACAAAGTGTTATTAACCACCCAGCCAAATTTGAATGATTAAAAATATCGACATGTTTATGAAATTAGGTGTCAAAATCAGGTAGAAATGAATTCTCAGCTCCAGGACTGTGGGGGCGTGTCCTCTGAATGTGCTGAAACCACGCCCACCAGTGGGAGCAGTCAAGCAGCCATTTTGAAGCGACTGAAACGTGTCAGATGAGTTCAGAAAATGACATGACTAACTTTAAAACACTGAGTGAGATGAATTAATCTATATCTCTCTGCAGGGTTATGCTCAGGGTGGCCTCAGCGTGTCATCGAGCCACCCTTTAAGGACCGCCCACAAAATCCTGGACTGAAAAACTGTTTTAACCTCTAAATCCACATTTCAGTTAAAGACTTTTCACATGTTTTCAGCAACTATAGGGTAACTATAAGGTTCTCCGGACTTACTGAGCCTCTTTGTTCTTCTCTATATAAAGACATGGATCATTGTTGGAGCTGTTTTTCAAACAAGTCACCTGTAACAGCACCCACCTGTCAATTAAAGCAGCCACGCTGTTAATTCTGCATAACTTTAAGCCTTAATATAATCTGAACAGGTGAGTTTTATAAAAATTCACCCTCAGTACAGTTGTCATGAACGGGGGAAATTAGCTATAGAGACCAAAACTGTTTTTTGTACCAGGCTGTAAACATGTTTATTTCTGCTGTGAAGTTGGACATTTTAACATGGGGACTTATGGAGACTGACTCATTCTGTGGCCAGCCTCAAGTGGACGTTTGAAGAACTGCAGTTTTTGCACTTGTACTTTGGCTCAGACTTGCTTCTGAACTAAATATAACCGTGCCTTTTAATGGTAAAACAGAGGCTGTATATAATGATTTAGAAATGAGGAACTACCTCACTCTGTCTGTCTATCTGGGTCTTTTTTGTAATCAAAACAGTATTTCCTTTTAATATTCTGTTTTCTTTGACTATTCAGAACATTTTCTTGTACGTGGCCATGTTTTTCTACATCAAGAGCACCTTGAGGTTCTCTGGACTTACTGAGCACTTAGCCTCTTCATTCTTCTCTATATAAAGAGTTATTTGTTCTTATGACTAAGAATACTTCAGCTCTGTTTTTTCCAGCCTCACTCAGGAACAAATGTTGTGCCTTCAGATGGATGATGGGCGAAAGACATGACATACTAAGTCTTGTCAAAACCGACTGTTTCAGAGAGGCTTTTAATGAAAGTTGCACTTATATATCTTCATGGTTTTGGCAACTTTAACATCAATTTTGTCCAGTTAAGTCCATAAATTCTTCTTAAAAGTTCCTAACATATGAAAATAAGACCCAGACTCATCTGAACATCGTTTCTTCTGAAATAAATTAATGCACAAAAAAAAATCTACATGAAAAGAAGACTCCAACAAAGACGAACTGTCCTCTATTAGTAGAATAAATCATTAGTCACATGAACATTACCCGGTCCATCAAAGCACCTCATGCAGGACATTAACTGCAGCTGCTTTGGAAAACACACCACCACAATGATCTTCCATAGACGCACGTACTGTAGGAACAGTTAAATGCAACCTATAGTCCGGCGCTTCTTTCCCTCGCGTGGATGTTCGAGCTACAAAGTGAAAACGAGGAGATGAAAGCGAACATTTCTTAACATGTTAAAGCCATCGGACCATCACATTCATCACTGGGTCACAAAGTACTTCCTCCTCTGCAGGGAGAAATTGATAACACATTGTCTGTTGTCTCAATGACTGCCTTTGATTACATAGTAAAACTTTTTACTGTATACATTAAATCTTCCTCCACGGGGTGCGTATTTAAAAGCACAATCTGTAATTACTATATGGTTAAGGCATGTTTAAAAACTGTGGCTCTCTTTATATACAATGAGGCTTCAATATTTAAAGATTCCCTCCGCACATGTTTTAACACACATACTTTGGCTGTGAATATTTGTTTCTGATATGGTTTTTACACAAAAATACAGATTCGAAATGTCAAATCTTTCTTCTTTTAGTCACAAAGGTTTAAAGATCTCCTCTAGACGTGTTTTCAAACTAAAAAAAGTTTGATTACCCAGTTAGAAATTCTTAAAAATCTTTGTCTTGTCCCATCCAGAATCAATAAATGTATTGAATCTATATTTTGAAAAGTTCAACTGATGCTCAAGAAGTCTTCAAGACTCTAAGAAAAACAGTTTCAGTCAGTTCAGTTCTTTGGGGCACTTTGGGTTCTCTGGAGAACCTTTTTCTATCCTTGAGAACCATTTTTTGCTGTTTAAGGTTCTTCGGGAGGTTCTTTCAGAGTTCTTTGTCACAATTGCAGAACTTTTGGAGCTTGGAAGAACCTTTATTGTTTGCCTTTTTAAAGGTTCTTTGGAATACTGATTACAGGTTCTTTAAGTCGCCCTTTGCAACTATGTGACCTGATTTTGATAAAAACCAACAAAGGGACAGTTTGAACACCTTTTTTTGTGAACATGATGTACATATGACTTAAACTAATGGCCGCTATATGGCTAACCTAATGACTAACCTGTGGTTGTGTGTAGAAATGATTGTTGTGGTGTCATTTTATAATTATAAAGGGTGATAATCTACAACATTTTTAATTAATTCATAATAATTCACTTTTTTAAGTAATTTAGCCGATGTTTCATTTAAAATTGAATATTTTCTGGGAAGAACTTCATAATAAGGGTTCTTTGAAGATTCTTCTACGGCATCACCATGAAGAACCACTTTAGGTTCAAAACTTTATTTTTGATGGTGAACTCCACTGGAGGTCCCAGCCTCTCGGCCAGAGTCAGCTCAAGTCACAGGAGGTTTCAAGTTTGCTGGACTATGATTGGCTCCCCAACTTGTGACGTCACAAAATCCTACTGGTAAATCCAGGTGTTACAATTTCAGGCGAGAGCAGAGAAACTTTCTTCCTTCAGCAGGGTGTGAACAAACTACACTCATTCATTGATCTGTACAGTGAAGCTCAAACATCCCAGAGATTCAAGAGAAGGAACAACAGCGAAACACATTCATGAGCGAGGGGGGACGTGAAGGTGGTGATGTGTGATTTAAAGGACTGATGGCTTATTGTGGTGCAGCAGCTGACTGCAACCCCCTTCACTCGCCCTCCTGTTCAAAGAATAAAAGAGCAACTCAGGTCGCCCGCAAAAAACATGATCTACAGCTAGTTATATAAATGTATAAACAAGCTTTAATGAACTTTAAAAACAGTCAGTATATGACAGGTATATAATGAAAGGACAACAGTTGTTAAAACTGAATACATAACTTTGTTTTGCTGGGTTTAAAATTTTATTTGCTTTTAAAACATGAAAAACATGAACTGTAACAAAGGTTAAAATCTCTCTAAACTTGGAGCAATATCTCTAAATGTGAATAATATTGTGTATTTAACTACAGTGCTCCTTTACTTTGAGCCATTCTGTTGAGGCTTTAGTCTCTACCTCCATCTAGTGACCACACGATGAACTTCAAGATGTCTACACACAGAAAAGGAACTTTTTTTGGCATCTGTTTCTTTTTATTATTCATTAATCAATAACAATGTTATAAATAACAGACATACTGTTAGAAATCGCAGTGTAAGACATGGAAAGCAAGTTCACGAGAAGGACAAACGTATACATCATCACATACACAGATCAAAGACCTCGACAGGAAACACAGGAATCAACATTTGGAATTGCTTTTTCGTAACAATGCAGAAATTTAAACCCCTAAATGCAATTTGCATTAAAATCTCGCAGCCACAACAAACTCTACCAACTACTTCTCTGTTTTAATCTTCTCGTAGTGTAGCTATATTTTACAGTATGGTTGCCACAATTTAAAACAAACTATGTTAAGGAATGATCAACCTGAGTTTAACTCAATTATGATTCGACAACCCGACTGATAAACATGGCTAAACTACATCCTGTTTACTGAACACATCATTTAGTTTAACATTCATCTATCTGATTATTTCCCACTGTGCTCGAACACGCTCAATACTTCTAGTACGCAGAGCGAATGATAAAACTCATTCCTCCTTAAAAAGAGCTGAATGTCGACGTCTGCTACAGGCCAAAGTCACGTAGAGGCCCAGGGGAGTCATATTGTCAATAAAGGCCTAAAAATACACAGCCGACAGTGTTTCAGGGTCCTTCGTCGTGACTTCTAAAGTAGTTTTTAGCATCAGAAAAAATGTTTTCCGAGAAGAGCAGCAGGATTTAAGCTCCTGGAAGTTCAGATCTGGCTGCAGAGGTAACAAAAACAAACGCTAACCAAAAAACCTCTGATTGATTGCTCAACATCCAGTGCTGTAAGACGCAGCTTCAGTACATTTAAAATACATCATAATGAGGCACGAATCGAGCTGCCATGTCCTGACGGGGGGAGGACTGGCGGCTGCTGACAGACATCGGAAATGTAAAATTATGCAGTATGATGAAGGCCAGATATGCTGACGGTACAACATTTAAAAGTGGCGTATGGAGTGCTGGTTTTATACTACGGAGATGGTGGATTGATGGAAGTCATTCGCGGTCGTAACGTGGACGACGAGGACGTAGAAGCAGCACAGAAGTTCAGTTTGAAGCTCCAGCATTTTTCTTGGTGAATGTCATTCTTGTAATGCACGTTTGTACACGAGTTGAACGCAGTGAGGTTTACAGTGACAGCTGTAGTAATCAAAGCTGCATGTAAAAGGCTTTTATTTACAGTAAACGTAGGAAAACGTTCAAATAAATCTTTATTTTTTATCCCCTCAAAGCAACTCAACACTGCTCACAGATGCAGGCCAGCAACTGTAATTAATACCTAGAATAAAAAATAACACTTAAAAAAGTCTGAACTCCACATATAAAAATCGAAACGGTGAAAGAAAAATGCATCAGAACTGTATAAAACGACACTTGAAGCTGATCTGTTTTAAAATGCTTTAAAGCAAACGAAGGCAGATCGACCCTTTTCCCAACAAAATGAGGTCAAGTGTTTCAGGCCTTCTAAGTGCAGTCGCTGACACTTTTTATGTGCTCTGTTTTCTTTTTCAAGTCATCCCTAGTCTCAGTGACATAATCCAAAGAAGAGTTATCCAGTTCGAGTGGTTCCTCGACCTCCGCGGGTCACCTTGTCCATCACTGAGGATCAGTGAAGTAAAAAAAGTGCTGAAAATACAAAGCTCAGAGAAGCACAAAACTACAAAACAAACATCAGTAAATCCAAGTTTTGGCTCATGAGGAGAGTTTGGAGTAGCTCGGAGGTGAAAACTTGCGCTTCAGGTACTTGATTATGTAGAGAGGAAGACAGCTGACCAGCGTGATGGTGGACACCTTCCACAGGAAAGGCCAAGTCGTGATGAACGACAAGTCTGGGAGAGCAAACAAGAAAAACAGCTTAGGTAGGCGCTCGTCTTTGCGTGTCGTGTTATGATTGAACGGGAGGAATGGGCGTTCGGTCAAGTAATGCAAGAGTCAACATCACTTGATCACGAGAGATAAAAAGATAAAACGTGAACGGTTGCAATGCGGGCTTAGAAAAATCAGATGCTCGGTGTTGGCGCACAAAGGATGGCATGACACAAATTACATGAGATAACAAGTACGACTGAGAATGCATAGGATCTAAATCAAATCAAATGAAAGAGACAAAATGATGACACGGTGAGGGTACATTCAGACAGGATAGGGTAGTTTATTTTGGCTGTGGCGGTGTCCGCCAAAAAACGCAGCAAGTTGAGCCGGATTCAACTTTTGGCTTCTGGCTTTGTTTATTTCACGAACCCAGCTTCTAAATCTGAGTCTGACCCACAATTTCTGCAGCTCTGATGTCTGAATGTACCCTGAAACATCACTGGAACATACAGAAACAACAACATGTAGAGACAGATGGACGAGGGAATGAGGAGGATGAATTTACAGGCTGCACACCTACCAAGGAAAGCTCCAAAGGACACCCTGCCTATGCCTGTTGCCAACGTACAGAAGCAAGAGAAATGCAGCAGAAATAGAGTGAGTGCAGTACAAAGGTTAGCAGTGAGCAGAGAAAGAGAGAGAAGAGAGAGGAGAGGGGGAAGCAATAAAAGCGCAACTACTGCACGACAGTTTGGGTGCCAGGTTGTGTTACATCAAAAACAACACAGAGCGGGAGCAGTGAAGAAAACTGAGGCCGCCTTGAAGTGATCGGTCCGTTCGATACTGAACGTAATAGACAAAAAGTCAAGTTATTCTTCGACTGTACTGAAAGCAAACATGCGAGATCGTAAGAGCTATGCGCTGAAGCGATTAGTCGATCAACAGATCAACATTGATTAATCATTTTTCAAGCAAAAAAGCCAACATTTATTGGTGGATTTGCAGCTTTTCTTCGTCACGTGACAGTAAACTGAAAACAAGCTATCTGAATACTTCACTTTGCATTCTGGGAATATATAATCAGCATTTTTTGCTATTTAGTGACATTAATTTAGACAATCAGCCGATGAATCTATAACAAAAAGTAAGAATGAATGAATACCCACCAAAGTACTCGTTGAGGAAGGCGAGCGAGGCCAGGTAGCAGCCCAGGCTGAAGAACTCGGCCACCACCATCAGCCAGTGCCAGGTACGAATAGTCAGCGCCACCATCAGCAGTTCGGTCAGGATGAGCGCTGTGAAGGAGATGGCGACCACGTGCACGAACTCCGACTCGAACAGCACCAGAGCGCCGTACATGAGGATGCCACCTGGTGGCGCCAAAGGAAAGAAACCACGCGGCGTTACTCGTTGAGGTGTAAAATGCTAAACCGGGACCAATCAGTGGAGGTTGTGTCTGGACCGTTTCTTGCATTCTTTGTGAACATTTTTTTGTCGCGTCAGCTCGACGCGGTACAAACACTTGACTGAGACGTTTAAGGATTAATGTGTCTGGAGATAAGAGCTGATTCAGTGACATAATTTATGGAGGTTAAAAGATGCACAATGTGCTATTTAAGTGTCCAGACACTCACTCATCTTTGGGCGCCTACCGTATCTTGATAGTCTTTTCATTTTTATCATAACACGAGTCAAATTGAGCTTAATGGCCTCTAACTGATCACATAATTGCTTTTTTCATACAGTCCTCATACAGTGCATTCCAGCGAGTCACACTCTGTAATAAATTACGCGACATTGGCGCCTAATATTTTTCTCCTCCTCTGCTGTCGTCCTCTCATATCCTCTTCACGTTTCTTTTTTTTTTCCTTCTTCCACAGACCTGGTATTGGCCTTTAATTAAAAACCTCGAGCTGTCAGGAAGTCACGCTCGAGCAGGAACATAGATCTTTCTCACACGCTGCATGGCTTAGCGATTACAGAAATATCGATTTACTGGACAGACAAAAGCCTGCATGTAAAAGCGGATGGCGGCTGGAAACCTAAGATACTGAGAAACTGACTGTCTGAGAGTTTGAAGGGGGCCCGGGGTCCCTGGTATTAGACACAGCAGAAATGATGAAATGGTGGTTGAAGAGTTGCTTTGACAGTCTACAAAACCAGACTGGTCATCCTTTACGGACACGGTCATGGTGTAGTCGGTTGTTGAAAACTTATAGTTTCATTTTATGAAGCTGATATGTCGGATACAGTGACTGACTGAGTCCGTGCACCTTACCTTGATACACGCTGACCAAAACCCAAATGAGGAAAGTCTTGAACGATAACGAACGCCCCTGAAAGACAGAAATGTCGTCCATGAGTGCAACATACTGAACGTTCACACGATATGACTTGTTAAAAGTTGTTAAGGGGAGAAATTGTGGATATAAAAGAGGCACTGTACCTTTGTGAGGTCTTTATAAAGCTCTGGGTAGAGTAGAGCCATCTCAGGCTTCACGTCTTGGTCCAGAACCAAAGAGAACACAGGAAACATGGTGTAGATGGTGGCATACCTGCAAAGAACAGAGAGAGAAATGAATGGTGGGGAAACAGAACTACATGCTAACATGGTCAAATATATCCTCACGTCTCTGCTGTGCTGTTGTGAGTTATTAACTAGCCACTGAGTTACAGTAAAACACCACCGGGCAACGCTGTTTTGGTCCATTCTCCATGTGACTTCAAACCCCGTCAGGAGAGTTTCAGAAGCAGTTTGCCCGCCAGACTTTGTGCTTCTGGGAAGCTTCTGAAATGGACCGCAGCGCTTTTGGTAGAATTTGAAACATTGACTAGAACAACCGCGATTAGCTCCGACTGAATTTGTTGCATCCGGTGGATTTTGGTCTTATTAGCTATACTAGATAGAGTGGGTGCATCTGTGAGGTCGAGGATAAAATTTAAAACAATAATTCCTCATTTTTTAAACACGTTAAATCACAACTAAGAAAGTTAATGCGTCTTTTGGAGATGTTACATACCCAACCATGAGGAAACCCTGGTATAAGGGCACGGAGGCAAAGTAAAATATGGAGGAGAAGACCGCCTGAGGACAGAAAACAAAAAGTCATAAAGTTAGTTAGTTGGGAACTTTATTGTCCACAATGTGGAAAATTGTGGCTTTGCCACACAGCGCAAAATAAAAACAAGACCATTAATTGAAAACAGACATGAAGAACAAAACATCAACAAACAGGACGTTTAAAAGGCGCAGATGCAGCCATTAAAAAAAAATCATTAAAAATCCCCTGAGTTTTGTTAAATCACGAGGTGACACACAAAAAACAAGCCCTGTCTGTCTGTCTGTCGGTGTTTTAAATATTTCCCGTACCTGCATGGTGGAGATGATCATGCCTCTGTGCATGACGAACTGACCCAAAGCTGCGGAGCGCTTGTAGCTGTTCCTGCCGTGAACCATGAGCAGGCGACCGATGTGCTTAAACTGAGTGATGGAGAAGTCTGCGGCCAGAGACGCCTGCTTCCCTTCCTGTTTACACACACATAGTATAAAGATGCTGTGTTACCGCGCGGCTGTAAAGCACTTCCATTTAAGTACCAGCTGTCTCTAAAGAAATGATACAAACCTCAAAACTGACAATAAAGGCGGATAGAACTTGAGTTTCAAAGGAAGCACAGGCGCTGTTAGTTATCATAAGACAAGTCTGCGTGCTGTTCTTTATTATTAAGACGTGTGGCCTTCGGGGAAACATATCACCACTGAAATAAGGTACGCCTTTATAGTTTTACAACTACATATGTTTGCTCCAGATTATCAGAGGTTTGCTGACTGGATTAAGTTACAGCTCCTAATCCAGAGGAGTTTTTTTTTTTTTACCTTTCCTTCAATTCCGATACCGCAGTCTGCAGCCTGGATCATACTGACATCGTTTCCTCCATCACCTGTCACAAAATAGACGAACACACATTTAGAAAGGCTTCACATTGTTTCACAGTCATACCTGAGGTTATAAAAGCAGCAGACCTCACTGGGAGCTTCTCTTGGTGTGTTTTTACTGCCATCTTGTGGATATAAGAAGTAATAAATAAATAAAGTCTGGTATCTGAGTTACAGTAAAAACATCCTTTCTGAGCTCTGTCTTTTACACATTGTTTAATATTTTCCTCCCCTCAGAGCCGAGCTGCACAGACGCCCCCCCTCCTCCCCCAACCCACCCCGACTCTTCCTGACAGATTTTCCCAGGCTGTCTGTGGACCGAAGCCAACAACCGTCCCGGGCTCGTAATGCTTGCTGCCACATTATCTGTCAACACTCGCCTATGGCGCAGGTTCTGTTGGCCGTGTGCTGCTGCAGGAGCGTGACGATCTGGGCCTTCTGAGTCGGCGAGCAGCGACAGCAGACCACCGCTGGACACTGACACGCCAGCTCCACAAACTCGTGCTCGTAATACCGCAAACACAGCTGCAGCACAGAGACGGAGACACAAAAACACAGGTTACCGGACAGTAATGACCATATGTGAAAGTGGAACCGCTTATTTGTTTCTCTTCCAACAAAGTTCTGATTGTTCTGCCTCATAAAGAAATGAGCAATATGTTTTGAAGATTTGTTTTCCTCCCCAAATCCTCAAGGCCTTTGTTGAACTCCAACGCATTAGTTTTGGCTGAGAAGTACTTTTTATTCTCTCATTGCCTGTTTGGCTGTCGTCCTCAGCATCATCTGCTGTGCATGGAAATGTCACTGTGTGCTGCACTGTGTTGTAGTACCTCTAAGGAGTCTCCAGAGATAACCAGAGCACAGTCATGTTTCCTTCTGAAGGCGTTGAGCTCCAGATGGGCCTCTCCTCTGTTCGAGACCTGCTCAAGAGCCACAAAATACAATTAGCCGTGAGGATATTAAGGCTTTTCGCCATGTCCCATTAATTAGTTGCATTGTGATTACATCAAGGCGCCCGGATAGAGGGCACGTTAAGGCAGCGTACCGGTCTGAAGACGTGGATGTCTTGGTTTCTGGAGACCAAATGGGAGCTTTTAGCGATGCATGTAGCCGTCTCAAGCTTGTCGCCCGTCAGCATCCATATCTGAGCAGAGAACAAGTTGAAGATGTGAGATTAAAAGGCACAAGAACAAATGGATGTAAAATACAATTAATTTCCAATAGAAGATCATCAATTTTCTGTTTTTTGTGTGTCCGATTACAACCCTGAATCACTGCTGAGATGTGTGGAGTTTCTATGTGTTTATTTCCTTGCTAACCTTGATACCAGCGTTCCTGAGCAGCTCCAGTGTCGGCCTGACGTCTGCTTGTAGTTGATCTTCCACGCCGGTCAGACACAGAAGCTCCATCTCCCTCTCTAAGCTCTCTACCACCGCTGCAACTTTGAGGTTTCTGTCATGGATACTCAGCTTGGCCTGGTTGTATCGGTTCTGCAGCAAGAGAGAGAAAGACAGAGAGAGAGAGAGAGAGAGAGAGGAGTAAAAGACGAGGAAATTGTGGATTTCAAAGGGCCGTAAAAGACCAGACAACGGAGAGAGGGACTTGATAAGTGGAAATAAAAACACTAAATTCAACACTAAAAAGTAATCAAAGGAGGCCAAAAAATCCAAGTTAAGGAAAGGAAACAAGAAGAGGATGCACACAGAGCGTGTACAGTACATACAGTGGTGTTCATTCATACCTCAAAGTCTTGATACTGCTCCTCGGATAGAGACTTCTTGGCCACCACCAGTGTCCTCAGGCCTTCTCTGGCCATGTTCCCACACTGACAGAGAGGAGCAAAGATGTCAGTAACCAAAGATATAAGAAAACCTTCATTTCATGGCTGAACTTGAAGATTTTGGTTATTTAAAATAAACGTTTGCGCATGTTTAATTACCCCCCGTTAATTCCCAGAGATGACTATAAATCAGATCATCTGTTCTATCACAGCAGCTGCTGTATAAGTACACCATGTACAGTACTGTCAATAGCAGCATATTGTTACCAACTCCAAAGAAATCAATAGCGAATAACATACCCTCTGGTGCAATCCAGAGGACACAGTAAAACAAAGGGGATGGACGGCGGTTTATTTTTGATATGAAACACCAATGGGGCGAATCTGTCCTGTTGATTGGTTATTGACAAGCAGAGTAACCGTAGCGCCGGGCCCGATTTGACAGCGGGATATTACAGCCAACAGGACATCATTAGCACCATTGTTCAAGAATATGACATACTGTAATTACTTCAACTTTATGTAGGTCACTAATTAAATCAAACGCTGCCCCCAGTGCTAAATGACTCAATAATGCCAATATAATTATGAACATATGCACACGAGACCTTCGACCACCAAACGGTGAATGTCCTGATTAAGAGAGGGAGCCCGACTCACGGAATA
Source organism: Argyrosomus regius (assembly GCA_946959425.1). NCBI lineage: Eukaryota > Metazoa > Chordata > Actinopteri > Sciaenidae > Argyrosomus > Argyrosomus regius. Next base: position 5,591,900 of record OX336899.1, on the reverse strand, counting down.
TCAGTGTGTGTGACAACGCATGTGTTTATCTGTAGTTTATATTTAATAATTTCACAACAGCTTAACAGCTAACGCCCACAGTGGCTCATTTTAAACGAGATAAAGGTTTGCTGATAGACATTTCAAGATGAGACGTGGCTGCTGGATCCAGTTTTTTGAGGTGCTAGAAGCTCCTAATTTACCTCAGAGAGAATACTGTACATCACATCAACAACACACACAAAAATATATTTTTTGCGTGCATACTCGCTGTTTTTAGTACATTTTTCCAGAGTGAACACTCAAGAGTTCTGCTGTGTTCAAGTCATGTCGTTTAGACATAATTACAAGCAAAAGACTCAGGACTTTTTCCAGAATTTGTCTGATTTACCAGGATTTTCTGAGTGTGATGATATCTCTTTATGAGAGGAGCTCAAATTAGGAGACGTAACGGACTATGAGGCTAGCAGTGTGTCAACACTTCCAAACTGGAATAACCAGAAGTGTTCCTGATCTTCTCATCCTGTTGACATTGTGCGAATGCTTCGTGTGTTTACCTCTTCTTCCAACCAGTCGTTATACTGGACGATGCTCGCCATGGCAACGTCGGCACCCTTCATGTAGAAAGTGATGTCTCCTGTTGACTCCTCCTAAATTACAAATGACAATAAGTACAGCGCATCTATATATTTCTGCACCAATCATCACGCAGCATGTTCACTTCAGCAGCAAAGGTCTGTGTGGTTTAAAAGACACAAGACGACGCGCTTTTTTTAGTCACACAAACACTGAAACACACGATTCAGCAAACAAACCACCACACAGGAAGCAACATCCACACATCATATTGTTACCCTGACGATTATGCCCATCCTTTTGCTCTCGGAGGTGAAGGGGAAGATCTGCAGGATGTAGAAGGAGAGGATCTGTCCGGAAGGAGTCTTCAGCTGCAGGGAGGTCAGGTCTCTGTTCACCAGGGTCAGGCCGACGCTCTCCGTCCACCGCACCAGCTCCACCTGAGGACAACAGAAGAAAACAAACTGCTCACACAAACCACAAACTTTCAGATTTTGACCCCCTACACAAGGAAACTTGCGCTCCAAACACAGCCAGGTGACGGATTTACATTTTTGCAGTGTGTTCTGGCATTTACTTAATTATTTAATACTGAGAAAGCATCACTCTGACAAATGTGGACCATAAGCTGATGGGATCTAATTTCACTTTCAATTGAAAGACGGGGCATGAGAGAGTTACGGTATCTCCAGAGCTGCTGAGCTCTCTTCATTCAGCTCCAGATAAGTGTTTTTCTGTTTCTCTTTCCTCTTTTTCTCCTCAGCAGGAACTGCGGCCCCCCGAGTGAGCGTTCAGCTGCACACGACTCAATCCTCAATGGGTTCATTTTCAATTTGCTCACTCAAAGGTTGTTATTATACTCTGACCTACAAATTGGAACTTCCTGTTAATACCCCATCATTTCTCCCGCTCCCCCTTTGAGCTCCGTAAAAAAGGGCTGCCTATATTTACTTAACACACATCTGTGTGTCATTATCCTTGTGTGTGTGTGTGTGTGTGTGTGTGTGTGTGTGTGTGTGTGGGACACAATGGACACACACACACACACACGCCATGTGTTGAAACCAGCTCTTCAATCTACTTTATCAGCTCTTCAGAAACTATTTAAAGCTTTGTCACCTCTGATACAAACTGCACGTGAATCATGTGTTACGGCGGTAATAGAAAAGAACACTTTATGACGGTGGCACACTGACTTAAACAACCCCATCAATCATTTCAACTGTGTTCGCAGTGTTGGAGTGATCATGTAAATCTCAATGGCAGCACTTTTAGTTCAAATTAACTAAAGCATGTCATGATGAAAATGGACACTTGACAGTGAGATTCTTCTTCTGTAAGGTCGCTGACAATATAAAGAGAGCATGCTGTAGTAGTAATATTACGTATGTCTAATACTACATCAATAGGAACTACTTCTACTTGGATTAAAGTTAAGGACACAAGCAGCATATATGGATATGTATTAACCACTTTGGGAAGTCTTGCTGCGCTTGTTGGTGACTACTTATGTTGTGTGTTATTAATAATAAATTAAAAAGAGGCTTTAGCAGTCACCCTTGCATCTTCTTGTTGTCCAAGAGTGATGTATGAACACCAAGACAATTAAAATCAGGAGAAGTGAGCAATAAAAAAAAGGTCTAAACAAATCACAAATAACGTACATGGCAATGTATAAATAATCTAACAAGTAAGAACTTCAGTGTGGAAGGGAGTATTCAGAAGTATCCGAGTATTTTTGAAAGATGGACTGTGTACAATGTAGAATACTTTCATCAGTAACAAAGAACACATGTACTTATTCTTAGCTGTACAGTATGTAGACTGATATTAGATAAACAGGAGATGGAAGCCAAAAACAACATTAGAAGGAAGAGCGTGAGACAACAGGAGCATTCAGACTGGCATACACGTTGAAATATGAGCGCTATCCTGGAATAATGTTTTAAAACTTTTAGCATAGTTTTACTGTGTGTAGGAGCCAAAATGTGTGTATGGTTTGTATTGTTTATTTGTCTAGATCGCACACGTTCTCTGGATCACTATCATATCTGGTAAGTGTCACAGGGCGGGTGTGGATGTGTGGTTTCACCTTATTCTACCTGTTCACTTGGCGGCAGGATTCAGACAAAGAGGAGTAAAGTAAGGCTTGAATATTTTCTGCTGACTGTCTCGTTTTGTTACGCCACGTTAAGTTGTTTGTTATTCTTTTAATAAACACCATATAATGTATCCGACGTGACTGTGGATTTTTCTGGATTAAACGAGTCACAGTAAGAGCCTGCTTTTTTAATTAGTAGTGGTCGTTACACTGTGGGTTATATATTTTGAAAAATCATTTTACAGGTATTCATTTCCTCTTTTCTGTAATCAGTGCTGGTTATTTAAGATTGAATCTCTTTAATTCAACCCTTTATTAACAAATAAAGACAACACTGAATCCTTTGCAGGCTTTACCTTGTTGCTACATCTCTATTCAGCACAATTGACAACATCTCTGTGTTTATAGGTCATTATTCCTTCTATCGTAATTATCTATACTAAATATTTTTTTATGTAAACATAACATTATTAATTTAATTTTAAGTTTCCATGAAGCTCAGGCTTTGAGATTAATTAAACGTCTGAGCGTGTGCATGAGTGAGTTATTTTTAAAACATTTTTGATATATTAGCTTTTATTCTTGAAATATGGAGTCCAACTGAACCATTATCCCTTAAAATATAAATAATTAAATTCTTGTCAATCATCTGCTGCTGCCTGGCTGCTCGCCTGATGACCACTTTTAAAAGTAGCTGAAGAAATTAGACTTTATCTGCATATTTAAGATACCGTCTTTCTCTTTGGTACACGTCCTGTGTAGAGACGGCCTGTTACACCCAATTGGAAATGATAAAGCACCCGCTCTCCTGGACATGGCAGTCATTAAAGGCTACAGTCAAATGCTCTTGTCTGATATTACGAGGGTCAAAGGTTACAGGAGGACTCTGTTCACAGCATGGCTGACCAGCAGGTCAGATGACCCCTGTTCTGACCTCGGCGGCCGGCCCAATTCATCTCCTTAATGACGGCTCATTACATTAGAGAGGCTGAGTGGAGAGCCAGGGCCAAACAAACTATCACTAACAGAGGTGCTGTGGCCAAGATCTGATGCTGCAGTCAATGAAAGTGAGGAGACAAGTGGAGAGAGAAAGGGAGGGAGGGAGGGAAATAAAAGGACGGAGAAAGAACAAAGAATGTAGTAGGAGGGGAAGAGAGAGCTCGACCAACAATCACAGACCTCCACCTCTCATCGTCTCTGAGAGAAAATTAAATATTGATCAATCCAAGCAGTGTGAGACAATGAAGAGAGGGGAGATAGAGCAGGGTGAGCAGGGATATAAATAAATATATACATCAACTCACTCGGGGGGGAGGACAGACAGGCAAAATGGAAAAGTGAGAATTTATCTTTCACCACCTTTTTATCTTCGTTTTGATTGCTCGACTCGAGTGCGGGTTGGACGCGGAGTATGCAAGTCTTACAGAGGATTTACGAAGCCTCACGTGTCATGGGTGATAAACACGGTAACAGTCTTAAACTGGGTGTGTATGAGAAGATAAACTACCATTCAATATACATTAAACATATCTTTAAAGAAATACTGACAGGTTTAACAGATCAAAGATCTTTTCCTCGTCTTCTTGATAAGTTCTGTAGTATGATTAGAAATACTACATTATACACACATATCTAGTGGACAGGAAGCTATAAGGAAGCCTTTGGGGATCGTTTTTGTGCCGCATTCTTCCTTCAGCTGCAGCCGTAAATCATCAGGAAGCAAATACAGACGATTAAATAGCTTAACCTCTGCGAGGGGTTCGCGACCTTTGACTTTCTGATCGTGTAATGACTATTATGACAAACCAGGGTTATTTAGGAGCGCCAATAAAACATAAAGACAGAGAGCAGACTGTAGAGAGGAGCTCCTGATATTCTCCCATGTTTATTCTTCCCAGAAGGGCAAACGTGTATAAAACTGTATCTGGATTTAATCTGGATATGAAACACTTGAAATGACAAGTGGAAATGAGGCCTTAGAGACCAGAACCATTTGTCAACGTTTAACTACTGTCAACAACATATGATCTCCATATGGGTTCTGGTTGTTGATGGTTTGTGGTTCGACAAAGATGGCCTGAAACATTTTTAAATATGTCAGATATGATAAGTGTGTGTGAGTAGTGTTAAACAGTTTGGTTCAGTGTAGTATGAACCATTTAACCTGCCAATTATGAGTTGCTGGTAGAAGAGAGGAGTCTAACAACATCAGCACTTGACGCTTGACTTCTATTCCAGCTGCCAAACCCGTTCACTGCATCTCATATTTACCTCGTCGGGGCTGGAGGCCTGGTATGTGCGGTTGTCATCGCTGAAGTCCTGGTCGGCTTCAGCGGACTCAGTCTCTCCGTTTACGCCGGCGTGCGTCTCGTAGACGGGCGTGACGTTGTGGCACAAGGCGATGGCCTTCACGGCCTCGTGGATGCGGCTGCTGACACTCTTACGGACCTTGGGGGCGGACGTTTGGGTCTTCCGCGATGGAGTGGCGCCACTGGTGCTACCGTTGGAGGGCTGGGAGGGCACCTGTCATCAAAATGAATAAGTAATCTGTGACTTAAAGAAATCTTGCCATTTCAGTCACATTATTTATGACATATGAGATACATAGTTACCCAGATAGACAAAATAGTGCATTTAATCATTCATATTTAGAGTTTACATGCTATCATAGCCAAATTATTCACTGATTTGCCTTTTATTGTTGATTAATGGCTCATTTTCATGATCAATTCCTATAAAATATATCAAGAGATACTACCTAAAACCAAACTTAATGGAAAAAGCTGCGTACTTATTAAATGTGATTACCGCCTAATGTACACATCAGTTGAAAAACTGCATATGAGATATGTTACATAATCTTTTCAGACCTATAAGTCGTATTTTAAATGTCACAACGTTGTTTCCTAACTATAGTATCCGCGCACATGGTCGAGATCTAATCCTACACTTGCAGCCGATTCACTCTGACACCCCTTTTCAAGCTAAATGACACAGCGAAGGGAAGCGGTGTATCACCGTCTTTATCGTGTCATATCTGCTTTGAGGCTCTTTTATGTGTTCCGCTGTTTTGACATCAACCATCAGTTTAACTGGGTGGTGACTAGCGAGCAGGCAGACGGCCCACTGAGCCAGCTGCGTTTGACAGGGCCGACACGCTCTACTGAAGCGTTTGATTTTGGCTTATTATTAACCTTCAATCCTGCCAGGCTGGGGGAGGAGGGGGCCGGGCGGGGGGTACAGTAAGGACGAAACATGACAACTTTCATCAAGAGCGACTGAAAGATCAATGGAGGGATCATTAAGTTATGTCGTCGGACAAGTTTAGTGTCTGAGCTACATGTAGAGGACGTTAAATGATGTAAAAGTGTACACACAACAGAAGAACAGAAACTGAAGTCTTATTTTAAAAAGCAGAACTTGATCTTAGTATAAGTCTAATGTATCACAGAGAGTCGATAGATGATTAAAGATGTCCTCATCTGGATTAGAACTGAAACAATTAATTGATTAGTTTACGGGCAGAAATTACGGAAACGTATTGCTGCCACACCAGAAAAAGAATGATTTATCTCATAATTTATCTATTAGTTAGAAGATGAAACGATAATTTGTTATAACGTGAAATGTTTCATGTCAAAATGTGATAATTTATTGTGATAATGTTATAATTTGTTGTTAAAATGTGAAACATTACATGTTAAAATATGATAACTATATTGTTTTCATGTGAAAGGTTTCACGTTGAAACATGATAAGTTTGCATGTTGTAATAAGGTTAAACTCCTGTCTGAATGAGGAAAGGTGTGCTGAGAGCGGATAAACTGAATATGGCTCATTTAATTGACTTGCTGGGGTCGAGACATGGTGAGATTCTGTTATTACTGAGCACAGTGGATGCTATTGTGATAAGTACGCGTACATTAAGAGGGATTTTAAGATGCACGAGGCTCCCGCTGGAGGTAGCGTCGTTTCTCATTGATCAGCTTGAGGGACCCTCAGATAATATTAATTACCACGTTATAACATGATAATTTATATTATACTGATTCATTTTTATTTGGCTGGTGTGGCAGCAATACGCTTCTATAGAAGATCCATATGCAACTTCAGTATTTTGATACTTTCATACTTTCTATCTTTGCCAGATATTCATCTCAAATGTGAGGAGTTGCTATATTTCTAGCAACATCAGAATTCATCACACTGGACTCACTGGACTGGAAACTATGAAGCCATGTCTCACCATTCAGATGGAATAATGTTTCAAACAATAGTATTTCCATCCTGTAATCATGTCAGTAACATAGTAAAAATCAGCTGGACGGAGGTATTGCTGCTCTGCCCTGCTTTCGGCTGTGCGGCTCTAAAAAGACGAGTCATTTTTCATTAGCCGAGATTACACATAAGGGTGTGGGGCAGATGGTTTCAGTGTCGACCAGCTGTTTGGAGCTGGCTGAGAACGAACAATATCATTCTGTCGTGGCTGCAGCCAGATCTGAGCCACCCAGTCAGGAAAACACTTGCTTACAGTACGAGGAGTCGCTCGGGGACACTCCATGATGAATGAACAATATGGGCTTCTTTCCTGGAAAACTTATCCTTGGCTAATATAAAAATTGATTAAACTGATCTGCAGGGAGAGGCGGGAAAAAGCAGGAAAAACACAGAGTGAAATATGGTATGTATTTGTATTTCAGAGTATCCACTCCCCTGTTGGAAACACAATATTGTAAGTGACAGGTTTTGCTTTGTTTTGCTTTGTTTTGTCTTGCGTTACATACTGGAACATCTTGATTTTATATTATATTATGGGAATTAATAACTTTTATTGGTAAAGGGTATAAAAAAACATCAAGCCACTCTCATATTAGCATCTGGATGGCGGTTTATGGTCACTCTTAACTGAAATATCAAAGGAACATGACATCAATGTCAACGTAGGACAACTGAAAATGAAAAGGCCTGAATCATGTGTGTTTATTAAGAAATGTAAAAATGTTTTTTATGTGAAGGTGACTAACCTGGCAGAGAGGTGTTTGTTATTTAGTCTACCCTCATTAATTTAAATGGGGTGGACAAAGTATCAGAAACACCTCTCAGTATGATCATAAAGTTTTAGCATGCTAGGATTTATTACAGGACCGCTGTATTTGTTTTAGCTAAAGTGTTGCTAAAAAACTGGCAACTGAGTGTGTGTATTACAATCAACACATGTTGTCATAACCAATCAATCATTCCGGGCTGGTTCCAGCTTCTCAAATGTGAAGATTTACAGCTTTTATATTGTGATATAAACTCAATGTCTTTTGGGTTTGGGAGCAACAGTCAAGATAAACAAGACATTTGAAGGAGTCACCTTGAAATCTGGGAAACTGAAGGACTTTTTTCACTACTTTATGTAACCAACAACCCGAAAATGATTCAATTAATAATGAGAATAATTAGTTGCAGCCTTGTTGAACAGTAATAAGTCGTACCTGTGCATATGACTGGATTATGTGGCTCTGTATCTCGTCCATGGTGTCGGTGCCGTAGGATACCGTTCCCAGGTGGAGCCGCTTAAAGACCATTTCATTCTGCGTCAGAGTGCCTGCAGAAGAAGACCAGCTTAGATGCTGCAAAGCAACAAACTGTTGAAATTATATCACAACTATACAGTATGCTACTCCTCGATTACAGTTTTCCACGTTTAAAAAGTATAGCCTGACTTGTCGAGGCCAGTACTGATACGGATGCGGTAAATGGACGGTACTTATATAGCTCCTTTCTAGTCTTCTGAACACTCAAGGCACTTTTACACTACATATCTCATTCTCACACACACACACACGCACACACACACACACACACTAACGGCATGGACTGACATGCAAGGTGCCTTTCAGGAGCAGTTCGGGGTTCAGTATCTTGATCAAAGACACCTTGACATGCAGACTGGAGGAGCTGGGGATCGAACCACCGATCATCTGATTAGTAAACGACCCGGTCTACCTCTGGAGCCTCTATATATTTATATCTTTTTATATTAAAGAAAATAGTAGTAAAATTGAAAAGATATTAAATTCAGGAAGATACATAACCATCAGTTTTGGTAGGAAACCCTTAGGATTGTTTTCTAAAGCCTTGTGATGTTGATACATACTGAGTGGGACATTCATTGTTCTCTAGTGGACAAACTATGTAACAGTGACGCTGTTTCCAAATGAACTATCTGTGTAGTTCTAATTAAAAGCTGACACAATGTGTCTTTAATAAACATACTGTGTGTACAGTATTTAGTAATATCTTTGCATCTTCTGTTCTGTGAATACAAAGCTCTGAAAACAAGCTGAGTAAGATAGAAGTATTCCTGTAAAATATGTCAGCTGTTTCAAACTGTCAGGGATAAAAATACATCAGAGGTGTCTTAATCACACGTCTTTATAGCAGAAATAAAATATATTTAAACATATTCAACATGTCTGAAAGCACACAGACACAAACACAGACACACACACACAGTAGGCACAGCATTTGTCCTCAGAGGACTGCCTACAATGCATCATGGGACCTGCAGAGTGGTGTGACTGCCGTCTCATTGACCTAATCTCATTACCAATATGGACTGCATGTCCTCTCTAACCAACACACGAGACACAACATTGCATACAAAAAGACTGAGTGAACGTTCAGACACTGAAAGAAGAAGAAGAAAAAAAAAAAGAGGCCGTGTTTAATGGATGGCTGTTGCCAGAATGAGCGCTGATAGAGCATAAAGCTGATTAGAGGGCATCTAACTTCCAAAAACATTAAGGCCACGGGGTTAACCAATTCTACTGGATTGATTGTTCTCCGTTCCACGTGTTTTAACTATCAACCTGGATAAATAGGCTGTGCAGCTAATACATTCCTACCTAGATCAGCAGGGTAAGACAAAGGAGCATGTTAAGACCACCGCAGGAGTTCATCACTGTGACACGCCGTCTAGCATTCGTTAGCAGAGAATCACGCAGTGATTGTGAAAGGAGTGACCTGAACAACACCTGCAAGTTCAGCTCTTTTCTTTAGCTCACAATGCGGACAGTCTTAAATCAGATTAGATTTTAAGCTTGTTATGAAACTGAAATTAAGTTCATTTCTATATGAAATGATGATGCGTCAGTATGTTAGGTCTTTGTATTTTTTAATGGTGAGCAACTGACTCTCAATCTCGTCTTAAGTTTTTAGGTGATTTAAGATACATTTGGGTTGATTACATTATTTTATTTTATTCATGTGCTTCTTTTACTCCGTCAGTGGAACATTAGGTTAAACTTTTGATTGTTACTGTGCTCCAGTTTTTCAAAGAAAGTGAATTTGCACTTGATATGCTTTCATGTCTGGCAGTGACATGTTGTGTACGCAGTCACAATCAGTGCTACACTTCTTGAATAAGGCGGTGTCTGATGGAGCGTGAAACTGGGCAACCTGTAAACCTGCAGTACACACATTATTGCTACACTATTTTGCTGCACAACCTATACTTGCAAAGCAGTCGCCCTCGTGGCTTCTCTTTAGTCCGTTTGGACACTTACCAGTCTTGTCTGTCAGCAGATAGACTAGCCGGCCCAGTTCTTCTGGGATGGTGCTCGTTCTCACAACTGTGCCTGGGATGTTTTCATCCTTCATGATCATCCACCCGTAGGCTGACTTCCCCATGTCCAAGTTTACACGCAAACTACACATGGGAAAAAGAAAGATGTAATCTATCCCAGAAAAAACAACAATGAAACTCTAAAAGTCTATGCACGAGGAAGGTTTCAAAGAAGGAGTGGAAGACTTTTTTACTTCCATTGTGAGACCAAGTAACAGACAACAAACAATAACCTCCTGTCAGAGAATGAAGAGGATCACAGAAGTACCTGATGGGGATAATGTACGAGAAAAGCACGATGAATCGGAAAAGGTTGCGGAACCAAGGACCCACAAAGCCCTGCAGTGCTACCATGACGATAGACAGAACCACCTGGGCGAGGAACAGGGCCTTGGTGAGGCGGTTCAGCTCCAGGTCCAGGAGGCCAACCTATCGGGACGAGATATCAGAGGTCAAATCCGATGAAAGATAGATATTAATATTACTTTCTTACTTCATTTCCTTGAAGCAGGTCAGACTTTGGGGATTATCTCTACATGTATTTAGTCATTCAGCTGACACTTTTATCCAAAGTGACTTTAAAAAAATGGAAACAATCAAGGTACAATGCGACATGTTAGTGCAGCAATAAGTAGTACTCGCATAGAAAGGGGTTAGATTTATCATGTCCAGTTGTTGGTAGTGTTGGAGAGGAGTTACTCGGTCTTGGTGGGACGCCCCTGATCTGGACGTTCCACCAACGGGGAACAACAGATGAGAAAAATTAAAGATAATCTGATGAGTGCGTGTTTGAGGTAACGATAGTTTCCTTCAGTGGGAAACGTAAACATATTATTCCTTCTCTGACAACTTATACGAGAGAAGTCTCTTTGTAACTTTACCATCTGCTCCCAAAGCCTGACAATATGCTATACAGAGAGAAAAAACAAAGCCAATGAAAGACATTCTTGGCTGCAGGCTTTTATCATGCAAACCGTGTGTACGACATAAATACATTTATTGGTGGCCTTATTTTCTGGTAAACTACGAGCCACGCTGTATTAGTATTGTCCTTGAATGCAACAGAAGGTCAAATGGCTTCAAAAATAAATAAAGTCCCCATATTGAGATGGCTCTCTGGAAAAAAAAAAAAGGGGGTCAGAGTTGTCTTTTATTTTTCGAGTGTATCTCCCAGCCAATGGAGCATGTGGGAAAAAGATGTCAAATAAAGAAGTGCCCTTCCCCTTCTGGCAGCGCTCACAGCAAAGCCCTGTACACAGAGGGCTTTCTTCTGACGCACCACGCTTACAAAAACAGCAGAACATAACATCTCTCCTCCCTCAAATAAAAGAAACTGCTCTGAAAAGGAGGGGAGGGGGCAAGCACATATAAAAAGCAGCAAAAAATTCCTCCACTGCCTAAAACCCCCACCAAGCCCATTCCCCTGAGGACTGGGAGAGCTGGGAGACCAGTGTGACTGATTTATCAGTTGCTGTTAAAACTCCCAGTAGCAGAGTGCGGAGAAGGGAAGGGTAAGGGGAGTGAGCGAGCAAGCGAGCGGGTATCTCCCCACCCCGCTGCCTCACTACATGGTTCATGGTTGAGCTATTGAGAAAAATAGGGGGTTTGGGTGGATTAAAATGAAGAAAAATTAAGACAGAGAGCACAGAGCATGCCTGAAAAGCAAGGGATCCCCTTCTGCTCGAACAATGGCTGGTCTAAATTTTCCAAGCCTTGCCGGGGATCAGATGAAGTCATTATTCATTCAGTCAAGGGGGGAAAAAAGGACTCAATTACCTCAACCTAAAGATGCTATCAATGAATAAAAAAAAGTGCATATTTTACTCCATTCATCTCCAAGCCATTAAAAGTGAAAGGAATGATTCGATCTGCCTGTGTGGCTTGTATTTTAGCATGTGTGTGAAATCTGATGAAGAATCGCAGTCCCGGGACATGAATATTCATTGAGTTTAAACCAAAGAATATCAGGACTTCAGTCAGTAAGTAGTGTGTTGTTCGGTGTTTGTGACAACGGCAAATCGAGGAAAATAAACTGAAATTGATTCTTGAGATCTCAGTAAACAACTTTTCCTTTTCTTTTTTTTTTAAAGACAGTTTGAGAGACGTGAAGTGAGCGGAGTATCGGGACTTGGATATGTACTTCAAACAAATCTTTATTGAAGAGCAGCCTCTTGTCAAATGACATTGTTCTGTCTCTTTACTCAGACAGAGGTCTGTCTAACAATACCGAGACAAAGAGTGAATCTATGTCTGACGTCCTGTCAGATTGATCAAGTGCAGGCATTGTCCTGGCCGGTGTCACAACAGATTATATGAGGCCAAAACGTTCTTGCGACTTCAGCCACACTGTATCGACTTTCTCCCCCAATCTCCAGTCTCCATATTGGCACTTCTGACATCATCTCCTTGAAATATTGAATTCCTCTCAACTGTCGAGGCTTATACAAAACAGTGGGCCCCCGCCGTTCGACCGGCCACATCAGCGTTCTTAATAAAAGACACCGGTGTCAAAACTGTGCTGCAGTAGGAGGGCGCTATGTTGTGCCACGGAGAGCTTTAGTGGCGCAGACAGTTGTAGGTGATAACTTTGTGTGGAAAAGTCATCGCGTGGCGGATGCACGGTAGAAAGAACACCGCCTCTGTGATCCCATTGATGCCCGCCTCTATCAGCTGACCCGTGTCTATCTAGCTCAACCATCTTCCAGGTAAAATCTTATATTTAGAATCAAATTTTCATTAATCTCCTCAATCTGGGGACAAAACGCTCGATGGGGATTCTGTGGGATTAACTTTCAGCTGAAAATGTCATTTAAATCCTCGGTTAGTTAATTTCCCTTTTGGTTAATTAGCAACTGGCTCTGACCTTTTACATTGACAGGTCCAACTTTATCTAGAAAGTCAAGGTTAAAAAACCACCTCGCCAAAGTGATTGATTAGTGATTAGAGGCAGGGGGAAAAAAAGATGGCATGAGGGGAACTTGGAACAGATGTTACTTTGTGCGAGGTGTTTCACCCTCTGCAGCTTTTACAAAACATTTATGTTTATGTGGCCACAGGTCTCTAGTATTTTTGAGGTTTTTAATGCTTTGAAAAATGTGTGAAAAAACTAGATTTATTTCTCAGCTTTTGCAGGATATCCTTACAAAGATTTAAAAATATTTCCCCCTTAAAAATCAGTGATTATCTATCAAAGCGGAGAAAGAAAAAGTGAATTTTAGTGCTGTCAGCGACTGAATAGAGCTGAAACGATTAAAAATTAACCAGCAAATGTTTTGAGAATCTATTTTTAAGGATAAATCCCAACAATTACCTAGTTCCAGCATCTAAATGGTGATAATTTGCTACGCTTTTTGTTGTTTTTTGTTTGTTTTTTATATATGTGATAGTAAACAGAATATCTGTGCGTTTTCAAAGACATTTATGGGTGTCATCTTGGGCTTTAGTCAATCGTTAAGTGCTTTTTCTGCAATTTTCTGACACACACAAAACTATTGCTCGATATTTTAAGAAATCAGGATCAATATTAAACAAAAATAACATATAATCATGATGTACTATCTTCTTAATCAAATAATTTGTTGTAAAATATAGAAAACAATTCCCTGAAGGCATCTGTGGTCAAAAACTCTGAAGCAAAAATCACAGAACTTTCCTGCACAAAAGGAAAAACCTAAAAAAGTATTCACCTTGTTCTTGGCATAGGACGTGTTCAGTACGCTTCTGGTCTCTTTGCCTGTGTAGATCACCACCCCTATCACCGTGCCTGCCAAGGAAAGAGACAAGGAAAGTAATGCTGCTCATTAACTGCACCCCACCCCCACCATCACACACACACACACACACACACAACGCACACATGCATGCACACACTCATCTTGGTCAAGTAAGATGAACTGCATGAGAGGAAACACAATAAGGCTGAGCTGAGGCAGTTTTGTCTCATTGCCACTCAAGCCAACAGACAGGAGGTTTAATACGCTTAGACTCTCAGGGCCTTCAGCCACCCTATGGAAGCTCATAAAACCTGATCAATACACTGCCATCTTTATTTGCCAATTCATTACGGTGGCCTTATTACAAAGGATTAATGAGTCATTAATATTAAATGAGCTTAATGGAGGAGCAAAGGCAATAATAAACCTAAATACAGCCTCTGAAATCCCCAAACTATAAAAACAAAAGTTAAAAAATGGGCAGAAAACAAAGCGAGGAAAGTGAAGCGAACGAGAAAAGAGACCAATGGTTGCAGGACCTGAGGAGAAAGGTGATGAATTACTCTCGTTGACTTCTAACTTCAGAAATATTGAGCGATGTGACAAATCGTGCGGGGCTCAGCATGCAGAGGGGCTTCAATTTGAATATGCGAACAACTAATTCTCTTGTCACAGCTGGACTGGGGCCTGTAAGAGTGAATACACGGCGATCCGGGCCAGTTCAAGTGCCCAGAATGCCACTGTAGAGCCGATGAAGTGTCTGTCAAGGGGGAGGCTTGTGGGGAACAATGACATTCCCAAGCAGAGATGATGTAAGGGGTCTAAGTCAGGCTTTTTTGTCCAAGTGTGTGTGTGTATGTTTGTGAGTGTGTGTGTGTGTGTGTGTGTGTGTGTGTGTGTGTGTGTGTGTGTGTGTTGTGTTTGTTCTTTTGGTCAAGGTCAGGCCAGAGGGGAGAGCAACACCGCAAATCAATGGTGCGGCCATGGCTGGGAGCGTCACAAACACTCTCAACTGACACAACCGTTTCTGTGGGGAATCGTTTAGTTGGACCGAGGGAGGATTACCTCAACTGTGGGTATTCTCAGAGTTCTTCAGTCAAGCACATCGCAGTATCAAATCAAACGCCTCCAAGGTTTAACGCCATGACTCATTTGGACAACACAACTTGAGCACAGCACCAAGAAGAATCATAAAGTACAATGAGGAGGTTCGATTAAAACATTGCAAAGGTTTTGAGCAAATTTCTAAAATCTAAAAACTACATTTATGTGAATATAAATGTGCCTCTTCTGATCCGAGTTTACCCTCCTGTGTGCCACTATGGTGGGTGGTTGGGTGGAGGAGGGTGACATTCAACAAGGGCCCCTGTCTGGACTCAAACCGGGGTCGTTGAGGTTACATACGCTCCCAGCAGCGCCGCTCTTTTTATTAGTCTTTACTGTTTTTTTTTTTTTTTTGGTGGACTGGTTGCATGTAATGCTGAGTGACATGAAGAATGACATGAATGCTCTTTGTACAACTAAAGAAGCAGAATAGTGTACGGTGAAGTGAACGTGTTTGATGCGTCAGTATTTTTAAGTACAAAGACGTTTTTGTGATATTTAAACTTTCTCTTCCAGGTTTCTTTTAAATGTGTAAATTCAAATTAATGTTTTAATGTAGTCTAGGTGTTAAAATGACAAACATGGTAGAGATCCAACACCCAACAAACATAAAACATAAAAATAATTATGTCTCATTTTAAGATAAAACTTGAAATAAAAGTTTTCATTTACTCACCTGATGCGACGACTGTGCTCGCCCAAAGAGTGTTTTCAATACTCAGACTCTCGTGGATCTGTGGATCTGTGTCTTCCTACAAGACAAAACGGACAATACTTCACCACTTGTGCATGTTTGTTCATTGTCTGAGCTTTGATAACTACGGTATTATGGACAGTACAGTACAGTACAGAGTATAGCAGCGCAGCTATGTGTCAAACTTTATATTGTGTCCATGCAACTCTGTAATGAACATTTGAGCTAATAAATGAGGCACTGTAGTTCAAAAAAAAAAACTAAATATAATTATTACATAATTATTTGTTAAATGATCTATTATTTTCAGTTATTGTAACTTCGTAAATATGTTGGTTTCGTCTATATTTGAACTTTTAAAATGTCTCCTATTGAAGGGCAGAAAAGAAACTACTGAGCGGCAGTGGAGAGACACCTGCTTGACAGAAACACCTCAACGTCGTGAATTTATTTCTGCTATTAACCAACTTGTTATTAGTGTTGTTTAGTGTGGCCCTGGAGCAAATAGAGATAATAAAACTAAGACCATTAAGCCATGAAAAATGTAAATAAATTGCAGCTGAAACCGTCTCAAACATTCATTATTATAAGAGCTGCTCTGTGCTCTGGTTATGGCAGTTTCTTATTTTTTATATTTAAACTGTTTGAGCAGCATCTCAAAAATAAAGACTTACTGTGAACATTTGCAGTACAACTGACTTTTTGTGTTTCATTTGAGGGCTGTGTGTATACACTGCACTAACCAAATTTTACACTAAACCGTACAATCTCACAGTGAAATTATTTATTTTGCCCTCATATTCACCGTTCTGTGGCAGCAAACAAAATGTCGCTGAAAATAAAGATTTCAGCTGAACAGAATAGAGGAACACGAGCTCGGCTGAGAGCGAATACAGCCTGACCAGAATGGCCGAGCTCTGCTGTGCCATTAATTTTCACAAGCACCTGACACAGTTGTGCAGACTGTAGCAATACAGTAGTCCCTTTATCAATACTTTCGCTAGATTTGGCATGGCGATAGAGGCTCCTTTTAAAAACAGTAGAGAGAGTGCACGTAGATGAGATTTCAGTGATAAATAAGCCCCTGGAGAGCCTCTTGTTTCACCCTCCCCTCCTGTTTTACCCCTCACTCTTAAATAAAGACGAAAGCTGAAAATGGCTTGAGTCAGGAGTGCAGAGTCAAGGCTCCAGTTTCGGCTCAAATTGCCTGTCTGATATGATAATTATGATACCTAAGCACCCACATCCTGTCAATCCACTCAAACATGGGAAGAGGTGCATGAAAAATAAATGGCAGGTTGCGGAACGCTTGACCGCTCTGACATTGGCATCAAACTACAGTGTTCATAACTGCAGAGGGTCTCAATAAATACCACAGAAACAAAGCCACCATATCCGTCTCAAGGAAGAAAAAAAGAAAAGGAAAAAAGAAACCCTCATAAATAGGTAAGTTCATTTGCTGCGGATCTGTGGGAACCCATTTTTTTCCCATCCTGCTCGGACTAAAAGCACACGCTATGCAAAGGAAGGCCGCGGAGGATGAATGAGCGGAGGAAGTGCTCGCTCACTAAGCCTGGTGTGTGGCCAAGAGTGAAGACCGGCCACAAAGCCTTCCTTTGTACTGGAGCTCTCCTCTCTGTGGGGGCTGCGCTAATCTGCTATTAATAAAAAAAAAAAAAGAAGAAGAAGAAAAAAAAAAAAAAAAAAAAATCACTGAGCAACAAGCAAAACGGGATGGATGGAGCTGGAGCCGCGAGAACCTGCCTGTGATGTAAGAGGTACTCCTGCTGGAGATAACAACAGGCCCGGATGGACACACAGGCTCTCATTGTTGCCGCTTGTCAACACATTACAGTGATACACATCTTCTGTGTCAATCCAGCCTCTATAGAAAAAAAATCTGCATGTGTTTGAGATTTGTTTTACAGCTTATAAATATGTCAACGAGCTACTGTACCCTTGTGAAGTTTCCCTCGAAACTGTGGATGTCCAGCTGAGGCTTCTGGGCGTAGACGTAGGCGCTGATGGAGAAGAGGTCCTGAGACGAGGAGACGGGACAGAAAGAGAGACGATAAATTAGTCTCATTCAACTGAATTACCACAGTCAGTTACTGTTACAATACAGGATTTTTTGCAGTTTTTACATTTATGCATGTTTTAAAATCACTTAAGATGAGTGTTTGCTGAATTTCTATACTGATATAAATGTACTTTTTAATGTGCCACCAAGCGGCAACCTCCGCGGCTGTGAAGTGAAGCCGATGCAGAAGTGACAAAAACTGCAGTTCCTCAAACAGCCACTTGAGGCTGGCTCCAGAAGTGAGTCAGTCTCCATAAGTCCCCATGTTAAAATGTCCAACTTCACAGCAGAAATAAACATGTTTACAGCCTGGTACAAAAAACAGTTTTGGTCTCTATAGCTAATTTCCCCGTTCAGGACAACTGTACTCACCTGTTCAAATTATATTAAGACTTAAAGTTATGCAGAATTAACAGCTTGGATGCTTTGATTGACAGGTAGGTGCTGTTACAGGTTTGTTTGAGCAACCAGGTATCATTCAGCCCGCCTCAGGTTCGCCAATGATCCACATCTTCTAAGATTTTTAGATTAGTCAGGAGGTGGAAGAGGCAAGACTACCAATACCGCGGTGGCCAGAGCCACCACACTCTGAGCTTCAACAGCTCTTCAGAAACCTGTGGGTGACGTCACGTCATTTCTTTATACTGTCATTGACTTGAGGGTGAAAATTCATTCCTAAACTTGGAAATAATCTTAACTCAAGGTCCACTTATAATTAGAACATCTGAACCACATCTCATGGTTTGTTCAGGTGTCATGAAGGAAACTGAGTAAGTAGACCTTTTTGTCAAAAGATACGTTTCCCTCATTCGACTCTCCAAGTCTGATGCTAAATGAACCCATACTCTCTCGTTTTGAAATAATCTTTATGTATTATTGGGTGTAACAGAACATAAATTACATAAACATCGAGGAACATCTAAGAAGACCCAGTAATGAACAACAAGTCTTCAATCATGCGTTTCTCTCAATCATCCCAACAAGTAAGACTGCAGCTTTTGGCCTGTCAAGGACCTAACACCAGTCTTTTTCCCTTTTTTTCCCCCAAGTGGAACGAAATTGATTGTAAATATTAAATTATTCAGGCAGGCAGCCTCTGCAGCAGCAAGGCAACCCTCAGTCATGCTCAGATAGTGTTCTCCTAGTGAGAACATGGGCAGAGCGGTTAAAGAGGAGCAGGGGAGATTATTTTACTGAACCCCCAATGGAGAGTAGTGTTGCTTCAGCATTTTACAGAAGAAGGCTCAGAGAGTCGATGGGATCTTGATGCATACGGAGAAATAAAAGTGGCTGCTAAATATATAATGTATGTACAACTGGACTTATATGGTGACAGAGAAGACGTTCAAGTTGCTGGCGGAGTTAAAACTTAATACAGAAATACACAATTTGCTTGATCTTGAACTTACTGTCCAGCACACAGCACAAACAGCAGATTTTGACTATAAATCTTGGGTAACATGTTGCCTGTGAGGTGTGCCTCACACTGATCCATCTTGATTCCCGACAAAAAAAAGGTGAGGACAACATTGTACGGAGGTTGAATAGTGGCTAACTGACAACTATGTTCAGGTCTCTTGAAACTCAATACGGATGCCACAGCTCAATCATCAAATGACTTGCTGAAACTTTAATTCTCTGATCACATTAAGTGGCAACAAAAAAACCCATCAACTCAACTTAAATCTTAAGTGTTGAGTATCGCCTCCAGTTAAAAGGAAGCTGCTGTCAGCTCCAGATTGTTCCTGCTGTCCGTCATCAGTGATTAGGTTTCCATCACAGCCAGACGACTTCATTTGATGAGCAATGCTTTTAGTGATAACAGAACACTCATTCACTTATTCACAAGTCGTCTGTTACCAGAGAGTCACGGCATCGTAATGTATCCATACCCCCACTGCTGGTAGTCGTTGCGTGCAGCCGACAGCAACCTTCAGTTTCCAGTCCGTCTCTCCGTCCAGCTGATCTGTTCTGATGAAACATGCACCTAAAAAAAGGACAGAACACCATCAAGACTGAACTGTGCTGTCTGTTAGATGTACTGCTCTCTTATTGTCATCATACAGTCATCATATGTTTATGTAGCTATGCTACCTTTACCTGGATTTTGCACCTTCCTGTACATCCATGTCATTTGGCATAAATAAATAAATAAATACCCAAGGCCAGCCACTTGAACTTCATGTCACCATGCTTCCACTCAGATTGATCTACAGTACCCGTTTTATATGGGTATACTGTAGAACAAAATAATGAGTTCAATGTTGCAATCTACTTGTTTTTTTTTATGTTCAACTGGGTTGTCCAGTGGTGTGTTGGGGTGGAGGTGAGGGGAGGCTGCTGGGAGTGTGTCTATTTGTGCTGAATGTAGCCGCTTTGAAACAATCAGATAATAACTTAACTAACTTCACATTATTTCACTGATTAACCGGCTTTCTTCATGCCGGTGCTCGCTCACTCTCATTCACTGCTTATGTCTCTTTCTCTCAAACTATCATAAACCAAATTAAACTTCTTCATGTCACTATTTCGCAGCGTAAATTGCGAGCCAGACATAGATTGAGAAAGTCAGGACACAACAGGTAGAGTATCAGAGTTTAGTGTCAGTTTCAGAGACATTTCAGGCTGACTGAGGAGGTTTGACTGATCTGATCGTCTGATTGGCGGCTGCAGTGTGACATCAGGTTGCGTTTTTCCACAAGTTGGACCCGGCTCAACTTCTCCGACGCAGGTCGCTGCGTTTTTTTTTTTGGCGGACACCTCTGTGGCCCGTACCACCAGAGCCAAAACTACCCCCACTGAAATTAATAGAAGAACCTGTGTTTTCGCCACAGCAGCAGATTCTGTCTGAATGTGCCCTAATATCAATCTAATGTTTGTCATTATGATTTACTGGTCAGACCACGTCAGGCTGTAGCAGCCAAACAATGAGTGCATTAAACTGATGAAGAGTCCATGTTACATCTTATATTTCATTTCCTCTTTGAAAAGTTGCAGACTCACTTTAAATATAAGACTTATGTTTTTCTAGCTGTATCAGATTTTCACAATAAAAACTGATGATTTATTAGGATTCAGAATTCTGTTGAGGTTCTGAAGGGTTAAACAACAAACATGAGACTGTTTTGATAAATTTGTGTTGTTGAAGAGGTTAAATGCATCATATAATGCTTACATGTCACACATCTCTGTGAGACATAATCAACTTATTAGCATGTAAAAGAGATGTTACTATAATAAACTGGCATCGCCCTAACAGCGCAGTACATTATAGCCTGTAGCACAATCCAGAGCGTCTGTGGCTGTTGCGGACACCGCAGGGTCCGATAAACGTTGAGCAGTCGTGACCTGTATTGATCTGAGGTAATATTACATATGAAACTGATGGACGAGAGCAACTATTTGACAGAGAGGCTAAAGGGCAGCTATAAAACATCCCTGGAGGGTTAACTATGATGGAAAACATTAACACAAGGCGGATGATTCATGGCTTCCTTCTGCTGCGATGGCACTTCAGCTCATCACATGACATCACTGAGATATGTGTGTGTGTGTATGTGTGTGAAAGACAAAGTATATGAGACAGTATGTGTGAAAGATAAAGATGTGTTTATGTATGTGTGTGTGTGTGTGTGTGTGTGTGTGTCTTGGAGGTATAAAGACATCAACAACTCCCTGCCAAGATTATTGGCACATCAAAGATTGATGGAAATGATGTCCTCAGAACATTTCCTCCCGATGCCCCTTAGAAAAGATCCCGGATCTGACGCAGCTCATTGATTAATTGGAATTTGCATCATCAGTCACTGGAAGAATGTGACATAAATCATATGAATCACCTGCTGCCTCGATCGGATGATGTCAAAGAACTGGAAGTGTGCGGAAAAGTCACATTCCTCACCTAAATGATCTTGACACAGTTTGTTTTAGTGCCACAGGGCAAACAAAGTTCACCTGGAAGGCATTTTGTATTAATATTACATCTACCGCGATGATTTATTAATGTTTATCAAGATATTTCTCTACATTTTAAAACCTGGAGCAGGGCAGGATTACCTCTTTTCAGCACCGTCCTGCTTCACATTGATAAAGTTACACCATCACTTTGCCTGCTCACCATTTTTCTCCGATGTTCTCAGGAATATCATGTCTGCAGGGATCCTTTGGTTCTACAAAAAGAAAGAGAGAATGGCGTCATGTTATTGAGCACTGTGGCAAAAGCCCTTTGAATCTTCCTGAATAATTAAACAAGGTCAATACCTTGACCGGAGTGTGACAGAGAAACTGTTTTTTTAAAGTCTGTTTATAACTTGACTACCTTCTAGGAGCGGCTTCATGTTGACTGAGCTGAAACTAAGATCACATGCTTAACAGGTGATCTTTAAAGTATCAAAAGTACATTACCTATGTTATTCTATCTACTTTCAAATCCTTTTTCTTCTTCCAGAGGTGAGGAGAACATGTAGTGATGCAAAAAAATCATTGATTTGAACTAAGAGTGAATTAAAATTATGCTAAAAATGCTAAATGTTCTCATTAAATTAACTCAAACCTGAGAAGTAATGCAGCAATAATTCTTCAGTGACAACACTCTGTATTAGGCCCATTAACTTTTTTGTGCTGAGTGCCTCACATTCAAATGGGAGGGGGGTGTAGCGTAGTCACGGCACACTTTAATACCAGCAGTAATGCGGAGGTGCAGAATTTTTATGAAGTAAAACACTTTGGAAATGGATTATGATGAAGCTACGGCAAAATGTTGGCTATATTTTCTAAATTGAAAATAGTTAATTAATAAATTGTTGTTGACTGAAACTGAAGGCAAATAAACAGACACGAAAACTGAAGCGTTACCTTATCGACGATGATCAGGTCCCCAACTTGTATGTCTGAACTCTTCACTTGAACTTTACCTGAGAAAAAAAGAGAGACAGGTTGAATGAAGGGAAATCAATCAGCAATCATAAAGTTTCACATAAAAATTAGCCTCTTTGTTTTTTAAGATATGCTGTGAATTTTTAAATAGCCATGAAATAAAACGCAGGTATTGATTTCTGGCTCTTGAAAATGACGCTGACTCTTAAAACCACAACCCATTTTTTGCTCTTCTCTTTCTCCCTCACCTTCTAACAGATCGATTACCTCCAGCATGATAACGTGATACCCTTCTGTTTTCATCTCTGGTCTGAGGCATAGACTAAAACAATGGCACATAGGGTCACTCTCAATTATATTGCCTCAATATCCGCTACGACCCTTCTTCTTGCCCGCGAGCACACATGACTGTGTACATGCAGCGCATGAGCACATAGAGTGTGAAGGCGACATCCTCAGTCACGGTCACGGATACCACACAGGGGGATTTTAACCACACATTCAACAAAGGGACAGATCTTAGATCATACAGTCTTGAGAAACTGAGAGAAGAAAAATCAATGCAATTACAGCGAGAAGAATGACTTCTGTTACAAGTGTCGATCCAGTGGAGTGCCGCCTCTTAATTGCATGGGGAGAGCTTGACTGTGCGCCGGAATATCCGTTATCATAATGTCAGCAAACAGTTACAGGCATGAGGAGGAGTGCGGATACATTTCCTTCAGTCCTCTCACTGACCTCGCACTGTGAGCTTGCTGTAGAGTTGAGAGTTCATCTCTTTGTCCCGCTGGTACCGTCGCACTTCGTCCACGGCCTCTCGCACCATTGTGACGGCTAAGACGAAACCCTGGGTGACAGAAGAGTAAAACAGATCCACCACTTCATGATCATTTACAAAGCTTTGCTAATACCAGAATCCATTAACATATAAAGCTTTCTTTTACACACAGGAAAGGTTCATGTCTCACTTTAAATAAACTGTAAATAAAAGTTAGTCACTCAGAAGAACAAGCCGTCAACCTCTTTTTCTAACTGTAAGGTGAATTTAAACTGTCTTTATGGGAGTAAAAGATGACTCTAAAGCCCTAAGTCTGTTCATATGTAAATGATCTATTGTCTTTATATCTGCAACTAACGATAGATTTCATTATCAAATTATCTGCAGATTTTTTCTTGATTAATTAAAGCAGCAGTGTGCAGGATTTAGTGGTGTAGCTACTGATTGCAACCACCTCAACGTGAAAGTTGCTATCTAGAGTCAGTGTTTAGTTTGTCCATTCTGGACTACTGAAGAAACATGGTGGTTCAACATGGCAGACTCTGTGGAAGAGGACCCACAGGGTCTGTAGAAGTAAAAGGCTCATTCTAAGGTAACAATTCTTATTTTCAGTGATTTACACACTAATGGAAATTGCATATTATATTCAATTTCTGACATATTCTGAAAATAAAGCCTCCTGAATTTCTCACACTGCAGCTTTAAAATCAACCTTGTGTCAAAAAACTGTGAAAAAAAGCACATTACAATTTATCTGAGCCCAAGGTGATGCCTTCAGATGACTTGTTCTGTCTGACTAACGGTGGAAACCCAAAGATATTCAATTAATAGATATCAAAAAATGAAATTGTTACATTTAAATGCTGGAACATGTTAGATGTTGGACTTTTAAGCTTAAGAAAATGACTAAAATGACTAAGTGATCAACTAATCGATGAATTATTTCAGCTTGAACTGGCTTTGTTGCATGTTGGTATTTATTAAATCATAAAAAAGACAGAACAACAGGGCAGAAACACACTTTGAGTAACCCAAATTTTGTTTATATAAATCATTTACAGGGTAAAACCTGAAGTGTATTTACCAGAGGTGCCCAGTATGTGTACAAATATCCGATTTTCAGCGATGGCACAAACTGGGAACAGGCCACCACCAGAAAGTAGAGATTGAGGAAGAACTTGAACTGCTGGTAGAGAACCTGAGAGGGGAGCAGAGGACAAGGATTGAGAGAGGTGAGCGAACATGTCAGCGAGATGAGTCAAAGACGACGACAGCAGCCAACGAAGACAAAGAGGATGCTGCGAACAACAGAGCGGCAGGGATGGATTACTGTACACGTTCCAAGGTGGAATAAGATACATGTTAATGCTGTTAACTTTACATTAACCTAATGGAAACTCTGACACTTTGAGAACTTCTGTTTCAAATGGCATTCAGGGTACGGATTTCACATGGCACGGTAACTTGGTAGAATGTCGGTTGGTACAGAACAAACATACAGCACAAAGACAAACAGGACTGAAGCACAGTAATGAATGGAGACGGAAAAGAGGCCAACTTTCTTAAATCACGCATACCAAAGTGCCACCTGTGACTTACCGAGGGCTCTTTCCTAATGGGCCATCCATCAGCAGGGATCTCTCAGTATTCTATGCATCGAAGGTCAAATTTTGAATAATGTTTGCAATAATGAGAGTCTAGGATCCAGTCACAGATTATCAGAGACAATGGGATCAATGGACGATGCTCTACAGTTAATGAACCCCCTGACCTTTAGGGAAAAATGCACACTGCTAAACTCAATTTGTGTGTATTTAATAATTCAAAGTGGAGGGAGAAAAACAGAGCCGTTTGGTACACCATCGTTGAGAATATCTACGTCTCTAATAGACAGTTGACATTTTATGGCCGGGGCCGAAGGCAGCCCTCTTAATCATGGAGGCGTTTGGTTTTTAATAAGTAAGTCTGATGGATCTCTAATGTCCCCTACAGTGTAAAGCCTTAACTTAATGACAGAACAGTTAACAATTAGACCCGACGCATGCTACTGTGCTTTACGTACTGTTGATCTGTGGAAAGATCAGCATATTTCAACTCGGAGGTTGAATTGCTACTGTGGGGACTATAAAAGTTAATAAAGTGGAACGTTGACTGAAAAAAAGCTGGAACAAAAATCAGAGCATGAAACGTGAAGTTTGTTACTTAATGACAAAACAGTTGACTAAACACAGGGTATAGGTATTTGTAGTTCTCTAACTCACCCCGGGCACAAAGGTGAAGATGTTATACTTCTGGTTTTTGATGGCGTTTTTTGGATACTTCTCTTCACATTTCTCCGGGCAGCCGAGCCACACTGTCCTGGCCTTCAGCTCCTTCTTCCTCCGACATATGTGAGCCAGGCAGTCACAGCAGCTGGAAGAGAGAAAGACGTCGATGTGATCCAGCGTAAACACATAACACAAATGACGTGCTGACAAATGTATAGGCTGCAACTAAAAACTACCCAATTAATCCTCAACAATGAATCCATTACTTTCTGATCATTTTTACAAAATCTACCAATGGAAAAATCTACTTTACTTTCTTGATCAATCAATTCATTATTTAATCAGGAAAAGTCAGAAAAATGTGAAATCATCATAATCATAATTTCTTAAAGCACAGCTGACGTCCCGAAATTGCTTTTTTTGTACAAACAACAGTCCAAAACCCAAAGAGATTTCATCAACAATCAAATAAGACAAAGGCAGCAACTCCTAACAGAGAACAAACTTGAAAAATTACTTAAATAATTAATCAGTTAATTAATTTTGTGCCTATCAAGTAATCACTGAATCTACTAACTAGATTCTCTATTTATTGTCTAGCTGTGTTTTTTGCACCCCAGTCTACCGTTGCAAGTCAATGTCCTACACTCTAAGACACAGTAACCAAACTAATGAAAGATACTGACTTATGCCTGTAAATTTTGGATTTTTTAGGCTTAGGCCAACAACTATGCAAGAATTAAGTAGGGAGGAGGAAGTACACTTCCCCTCATAAAGAAATAAAACACGCGTTTAGTTGAAATTAAAAATAAAGATGTCTAAGTCTTCTCAATTTTTACTAACTTCACTGAAGATACTAAGATTTTTTATATAAAAAGGAGACCACTTGGATCTAATTACTTCAATGTTCATGGTAAACCTCTAACTTAAAGGACAGCACAGAGCCTTCTTCTAGAGGGGAGTGAAAAGATAAAAACTAAAGAAAAACTGATTATCTAGCCCTATCTATCTGCCAGAGTAGGTAGAAACTGTGTTTTCATCTGATTTGTAACATTCAAAACAATAAAATTAAAGATTTCTTTAATTAAAATAGATTAAAAAAACCTCCTCCTACATGCCACATTTTTAACAAATATCAAACCTCAGTCCTCATTAATTTGCTCAGCTGTTATCTATTGTGGTCACTGCAGCTGTGCCCCGCTGCATCCTACAGTACTAATCTTATTTATGTCCTCGGCCTTGTCAGTGTTAATTAGATCTTCAAGGCTTCTTTTGACACATTTTTATAAAAGAAGTCCTTCTAATGCTTCTAGTCCTTTGTATGAATCTGAAAAGGTTAGTATCTCACCAGGAGGGAATTCCCTTGCTAATGCTGTGGGAGTGAGACGCTTTTAGAGACGAATAAGCCGCCTTAGCAAACAGACCTGCTGTATGTGTGCAGACAAACATACTGTACGGCAGAATATGATACGTATCTGTCTTCGTATCCTTGTTAGTTTTACCTCGTGTTGACTCTTTCTAGCATGCAAAGAACCTTTCCTATGTACCTTTGTTATTATTGTTCTAAGAAGAGATTAGAGAGAAGAGATGGATTGTAGATTTACTTTTTAAAAAGTATTTGACTTTCTATCAACCTGCTAATGACTACTTTGGGGCTTATCTAGCATATCTGATATCAAATGCAAACAGAGGTGTAGTGTGGGGGTAAATTACAATGAGAGCGGCTCGATGTGAGCATGACCTAAACTGGCACCTGACGGGGGGGGCGGAAAGAGGGGAGAGTTGTCAGTGTATACCGTCATGCTGCTGGACTTGGCTTTTCCACTTTTTAAGCAAGTTGGCAAAACATAAAACTAAATAAATCAACTTTGGTAAAAAGTCTTGTTTGTATTGGCCTCGATGTTCTGTGTCTCTGTGCACTCCGAGTCCAGTTTCATAAGAGCGATTATTTGAGCAAATGAATGCTATTCAAATAATATGCCATTTGAACAGTCAGGGCTTATTCAGCGTGAATTATTTGTGTTTTATAATCCCACACTAAGCACACATAAAATTACTGGAAAGCATCAAACTGGTCAGCTGTGAAAAATCCGATTTGTTCATTAGTGGGGGGTGATGGGGAGGGGGCGATCAATATGCAGCTTCAGCTGGAGATTCACCGCTAACAACAACAACAAAAAAAAACGACACCCAAAAGAGAAAATTCTATGAAATTCAGTGAACGTTTTACTTTTTGGGCACTGGAGTGCTGCACAAACATTTGTTTATAAATGTTAAATTTTATTGTTCTGGCATAAACAAACAGTCGTCTCTTAGCCAGAGAGAGAGAGAGAGAGAGAGAGGAGCATCTTTAGAGGGCAAAAAGCTGTCAAATGAATCATTAGCTGGATAAACCACATCATTCTGTTTGACCTGAAAATCTTTTTGGACTGATGGTGCGCATCGAGGAACTCGACCAAAAAACATGCCCTTATCCTCTCTTTGCACTTCATGCACAACTACCGGTGCGTTTGAAATCCAAACTGATCATCATGGGCGTACTTACTGACATTATACACTACACATACATTTACAGAATGACAAAACACCGACAACTTTCAGAGCGGTTAAAGGTCCAAATGGAAAAACAATGACTCTTACATGAGAGGAATTTATTGAGGTTTTAAATCAGCACATATCTGTGTACTATTTGAGGAAGAACCTCACAGCCATTCTTGGACTATGATTAACATAAATTTTACAGTAAAACTTGAACTGATGTGTTATCTATGTTTAGAGATATTTTTAATGGTTGCAATGTAGAAATATTATACAAGTAGTGTCATAATAGTGAGAACATTATGTCACAGTTTATGTTAAACCTAATTCAGACAGGACCAGGCGCTGTGGCAAATTGCTACAGGGTTGTGCAGCGATGTGTCTCTTTGTGCTGAACGCAACCGCTGTGAATCAATCAGGAAATAACTTTTTATTTCGCTGATTAACCGGCTTTATCGATGCCGGCGCTCTCTCACTCTCATTCACTGTCTATGTCTCTTAACCATGTTTGCTTTCTCTCTGTCAAATCATCGGACACAAACCAAGTTAAACTTCTTCGTGTCACTATTTTGAGGCGTAAATTGTGATCCACACACAGATTTAGAAGCTGGGTTTAGTCCATGAATCCACCTGGATAGTCTCAGTTTCAGAGACATTTCAGTCTGACTGTGGAGGTTTGACCAGTCCGATTGCCTTATTGGCAACCGCAGCGTGACATCGGGCTACTTTTTTCCAAAAGTTGGATTTGGACACAACAGACCGCAGGTCGCTGTGTTTTTTTGCGGCCCGCATCACCGCAGCCAAAACGCACCACCCCGAAATGGATGGAAAAACCTGTGTTTTTACCACAGTGCCAGATTTTGTCTGAATGTGCCCCAACACCCTCGGATACCCTGGCATTGTGTGGCAGAAGATAAAATTATGTAGCAGAGGCAAAAAGCAGAAGCAAAAACTTTCTTTTGAATATTACATTGTTAATAAACATTGAATCCAGGGGAAAAGGTCCACCTACACGACACCAGGATGTGATTTCTTTTGAGTCATCATGCGCAGATGACATTGAGTCATGAGTCATTATGTCGTAAAAAGAACAACAGTAATTTAATGATGTAGAAGTACCTGCCACAGAGGACTTTCCACCCTCCCAGGAGGAACCAGCCGAGGCCTCTCTGTCTCTGATTGACTCTGGCCCGGGGCAGCGTCTGATAGTCGCTCTCATCGTTCTCAAAGGCTTCCTCCGACATCATCAGAGGCATTTCATCCAGGTTGGACGGCTCATCTTCTAGGGAGTATCTGTGAGGAGGACAGAGTACATTCACATATAAAGAAACTGAACAGGGAGTAGATTGTGAGTCACACTAAGAATTATACACTCTGCACATTACTCATTACGCTACACTCCCCTTTTAATCGACATGGATGCTGAATTATACATGATCATACAGGCAGTGTGGTCAACAGTGGACATTTTGTAGCTGGTTGTCAAGAGAAGTCTCTTTATAGGACCAGATGTGCAAAATGTGGTGAAGGGCTGAAGAAAAGCCAACATTAAAGCTGGTGAGAACAGTTCTCAGTTCACTCGCTCTGTCACTAAATACTGTAGAGTACATCTCCCATTCACGTTACAAAGAAACACTGGAAACACTCTTGAAAGGCACATAATGTCTTATTCATGAGGCCCTTCTAAAGAAGTCTGTAGCCTAACAGGGAGAAACCTACACAGACTCACAATACTGGCCAAGTCACCATAAACCCGAGTTTGTTTCACACTGACAACACACAGCAATAAAGAATGTATACATTAGACTGCAAAGAAAATATGCAAATGTCAGAGTCCCACTTAATATAAAACAACATGGCCGACATCAAACCACAACAAACTTTAAATGAAAAGGAACCTAAAACTGAAAATATAATTCTTGAATTAAAATCTCTTGGAATATGTTGATATTTAAGTGAATAGTAAGTAAGAGTCAAACACAGCTAAATGTGACAGATCGCCTGCTGGAGGACACAATGAGTACCGAAGGGGATATCAGGTTTACTAAAAGAAGAGCCAAGAAGAAGAAGAAGAGCTCTTAGTCACGATAAAGGCCATTTCTCATTCTGCTGCCGTGTAGTTGAATGTTTGTCATTATTCTTCACCTGCTTAAAAAACAACAACAAATATATTCATAGATGTAACATTTCTGCAGCCACAGAAACACTTCAAAGCAGCTTTCCCCCATTTTAAAGCAATATACTCTTTACTCTATACTCTTTTCTGGACAAATTGAATAAGTTAAAGCTGCTCCTGTATGCTGTGTGACCATCTGACAGAGCTGATTAGTCGACTGATTATTTTTATAATCAATGAATCGTTGAAGTAATTTTTCATGCAAAAGTGGCAGAAAATGCTGCAGAGATTTCGAGTTTTTCAGTTTTTCAATCGTATCAAACTGAATATCTGGAATGACAAAACAAAACATTTAAAGACCTTGAAGAAACTGGGATGGGCATGTTTTACTCTTTCCTGACATTTCATAGACCAAACAATTAATCGTTTCATTG
Source organism: Argyrosomus regius (assembly GCA_946959425.1). Taxonomy (NCBI): domain Eukaryota; kingdom Metazoa; phylum Chordata; class Actinopteri; family Sciaenidae; genus Argyrosomus; species Argyrosomus regius. The sequence goes on along the minus strand of OX336899.1, from coordinate 5,561,030 downwards.
AGAAAACAATGGCCTGATTATACGATAATGAAAATAATTGTCAGTTGCAGTCATACCATCTGAAACTATCTGCTACATGTCATGATGCAGAAACGTTACGTTGGTTGATGAGACCGATTTTTTAAGGTTTAAAATAAGTGAGAATCATTCTGTTATGAAATATTTAAGAAATAAAGGAAGCTGCCTATTTCACTACTGTCAAAGTTTATCACAATTGAGACATTTCAGACACTAATCAGATTTATTTTAATACACAATAGACTTTCTAAACCAAAATACTGGCCACACGTCTGTCTCTAATGCCTGACCACTTCCATTATGACTTATTGAATGCAAAATCCCGCTCCAACCACTGACAGTATAATCAATGGACAGCGTATCCGTGAAGTCACCCACAGGTTTCTGAAGAACCGTTTTGAAACTCAAACAAGCCATCTGTAACGACACCCGCCTGTCAATCAAAGCAGCCACGCTGTGAGTTAAAAAAAATAAAATAAATTCACCCTCAGTACAGTTGTCATGAACGGGGAAATTAGCTATAGAGACCAAAACTGTTTTTTGTACCAGGCTGTAAACATGTTTATTTCTGCTGTGAAGTTGGACATTTTAACATGGGGACTTATGGAGACTGACTCACTTCTGGAGCCAGCCTCAAGTGGACGTTTGAGAAACTGCAGTTTTTGGCACTTCCCAGTCACGGAGGTTGCTGCTTGGTGCCAACACACAGAAAGAAAATGACTCGTTACACTCGGACAAACGCCTCATGCTTTTTTTTGGTGTGCTGGTGTGAGTCTGAGAAGGTGTTAACTGCAGGTGTTGAGGCTCGCTGAATATTTGCTGATAAATGTTTTGGTGTTTTCTGCACACGGGGTGTGAATCTGAAAAAGCATTGATGATAAAAATAACACCCCACTTCTAGAAGTTCAAAGACGTCTGTGAGAGCCGATTCCCAACACGAGAAGTATAATTAACTGAACAACAAAAGGTGTACATACGGTAGGTCATACATTTTGCACTGACGTGAATAAATATATTACAGCTGTGTGAACACAGCGTTTCTCACAGGTTAGATATTTGTAGTGGGGAGCTTTCACATCCAACACTTGAAAGCTGCAAATTCTGGGAAGCTTTCAATCCGTCTGGCCATAAAACGTCCTTTACTTGTTCTAAAAAGGAAAACACAACAAATATGGAGAATATTTTTAGGTGGAAGCAGATCTATTTGTGTAGGTTGTCCAAACAGCATTTTTAATTTGGAAATTCTGCAATATAAGCAGCCTAAAAGGTCACTCAGAGGTAGACGAGTGACTGTCTGGTGCCAGAAACAAACCCTGAACATGTGAACAAGCGTAGAACCAGCATCAGCAGGATTATGAGCTTAAGATAAACCATTCACACTTTCACACATTGATGCGGCTTCCCAGAGCTGCTCATCATGTCAAAGATAAAACATGCAAAAGCTGAAGCAGACTGAGCTGAGAGCTACTGTAACTTTAGTTCAAGAAGCAGAAGAGAGATAATGATACACGAATAGACTCCGAGTCTTAAAACAACTTTTTATCTGTGCTTGTACCATGTTAGCCTGAGTGGACTGTAGCATACACAGAGTAATACACAGAGTAAGACTGTGCACCACGATTACTCAGGTAATATCCACAAACATGTGGAAACACATTTCAGTATCTCACTGCATCAACAAGTTTCCCCTCAGTCAAACCAAACCTTAATGAATTTTAACCTTAGTCTGTAGTGCTAAATACAACAGAGGCTACAACTATAATATTTATCTTTATCTTTATAGTGTCACAAGTTTGGTTCCAGACCTCTCAATCTCTGTCTACAGTGTGACACAACAAGTGGCACAATTCAATCTGACAATATTTACATTGGACTAATCACAGATTTTTCTTATTAACTGTAATATATCTGTTGACTTCAAGCGTCCTCTCCCCTTCAATCCGAAGTTTGGTCTCTCAAAATCCTAATTTTAAGAGTTTATTCTAGACTGAATGTCTATGATTGATTTCCACAAGATTAAGTCAACCATATTATTGTCAAATTATTATTTTCGTCACTGCTGTTTGAATGAAAGTAGAACAAAGTTTAGTTTGCATGTTCATGTTCACAACAACATTGCTGTGTAATTATTTACAGGGAACAAACCTACTTTTTTATATATCTGACTATGTTGGATGTAAAATCTTTGAGGTGACTTTATTCTAAATCTGAAACATTAAATCCTTTTTTTGATTTAGGAAGCTTAGTTTTTAATCCCATCAGTTTTTTTTACCCATAGAAATATAGCTGTTATGACAGAATATAAATAGGTGTGTGAGTTTTCTGGAAATGAGGAGGAGGAGGAGAGCACACTCAACTTACCATAACTTACTAAACAAACTTCCTGAAGTGTTATGAGTGAAAACATGAGTATAAAGACGGTTATGTGGGTAAATATTTTACTGATATAAAATAGCAACAGAGTTCAAATCATGTGACAGGCCGGGCTGTCATCGCTGTGGAGTTCCTAAGCAACACAAATGTCATTTCCACTAATATGAAAGATTAGTGGAAATGAATCTTAAACACCAAAACAACAGATCAGCTGGAGCAGCTGGTTCTATTTATTTCCTCCTCATACTATGAAGTAGATGATGTTAAGGCTGGGTTCATGTTTCACCACATAAATCTGAAAATGTTCCTTGGAAATCAGAAAGACAGAGAGCAGAACAACTGGACACAGGGCAGGCTTCAAAACAGACCAAAGGGCTAAAAGACTAAAAGGATTACACAAATTGAATACTCAAAAAGCGGCACATAATGAGTACTTTTTGGCGGATTTGGTTCCAAACCTGCCAATCAACTCCTGAACCTCAACAACGCTGAGGCACTTGAGGAATATGAATCAACAGCAACCAGGAACTTGTCGTCATGTGTTTGTTTTCTTGTTTACACACTGTTAAGACTGTTTCTTGCCATAGTACTCCCACATTTGATTACATAATAATTCAACTCTCAACCCGGTGGCGACGTGGGCTGGTTTGTAACAAGGTTTCGTTGGCTCTGGAGATGGAGCACAGGTTGTCTTTGCCAACGTTTGCTTCCAGGATTTACCAGCTTCAGGACCACTGCAGCTCTCAGTTTGACTGTCACATGAATGTTATTACTGAGAGCATGAGGAAGACAGAAAGGCAGAGGCGTGTCCCCCTATGAGCTAAGACCATCACAAGTCAAGAAAAGCTACTAAACGCTAACAAACAAACATATTCACTATGTAAACAATCAACAACAGCCTACTACTAGGTGTGAGAGTACCTGATCCCTTCACCTGCTGTCCACTCCTGACCTGAGGGCTTTAACAGATCATCCTCGTCCAGTCTGCAAAATGAACAATGATGACTACAGCATGCAGCAACACTTTTATAACATGTGACGAACTTACAGATAACCTATCATGTGACTTTAAGTTAAAACGCCAACGGTCAACGGTCAGTGATCTGTCACTACCTACCACACACGGTGAAATGTCATATTTAGTTTGTTTTATTGGTGTAATAAAAGCATTAAACTATAAACTGACTTTAGCTTTGGGGGTGATGGTGTGAGCAAACCGGGCAGCTGTCAAGAGGAGAAAATACTGAAGGAGCTAACACAAGCTAACGACCCGCACACAAGACACCGACCCCGGGGAGGGCGGAGGGGGGCAAAGCCAGGCAGCGAAATGTAGATATTTAAGAATAAACGAGCGTCCCTTCAGTACGCGAACAAAGAAACAGCCCAGCTATCCCCCTCCATACCTTGAAAGTCGGGCTGAGTTGTAATACGGGATCCTCTTCGAGTTCTTCCGCACCGGATTTAACGGGATGCTGTCAGCCATCTTGGCTGGGCAGTACACAACCTGACGTCACGGTGAAAAAACCGTTGGGAGATTTATGCTGCGTTCACTTGCCGAACAAAAACGTCGTACTTGTCGACACTCACCAACAACAGCGTACCGAAAGAAATATGGTGGTGGCGTACTTTCTATTTTCTGTCCGTCGTTCTGTCGCTTGAGGACAACGTTGCTCTTTTTATCTTAAACTAAGCAAAATACAACAAAGAATACGCCTTCTTACCAACTGTAGATCTGCTTGAAAGTAAAAAAAACATAACATGAGTGCTCGCTTTCCGGGAATCCACGAAGGCAGCATAATGATCCCTTACCGAAATTCATCATCACTTCACTTTGTGGTAAAAGTTCAATTATTAATGTTAAAACGAGACTCTGAAGCATTATATAGAGCTATTATCAGTTATATTTAGCACAGCACGTAATACCAAGTGTATTAAAACCAAATGAGAAACAAGCTCTATACTTTAGAGATGATATTCGCTGATAAAGACCGTGAGAAAAGCTAATAAGTGAACTTTTTCATAGGCCTATAATAAAAATAGTTATCTAAACCCTCCCATTTTCTTATCAACAAGTCTAAAAGCTGACCACGCTTAATTACCGTGTTTACTTTCCACATAAATACCGGATAATATTCCAGATAAATCATCACCATAACGAGTTTTTAATTGGTGGGTGTCTACCAAAAATATTTTCCAGCAGACTTCCAGATTTCCAAAGAAAATTTCCATTCATCCTCTCACAGGAGAGATGGACAACAGGATATGCATGTGTTCATTCATATGTGCATGATGAGCGATCATAAAGTTTGGAGAGAGATTAATTAACATAAAAACACAAAGTATACAAAACTGATTTATCATTTTAAACAGAAAACTGCTGGAATCAGAAAATAACCACATTATTATTATTATTGTTAGTATTACTATTAGTATTATCAGATATTTGAGATATGCTGCAGTTTTACTGATGTTAAATGAAAGAATTATAATTAAATAAATAATTTTGTTCATGAAAGTAAGCAAAAGCATGGATCATTATTATTATTATTTATGGAAAACCAACAATTTGTCACCTTGTTATGGACATTTTGACTATTTTCTGACATTATATGAGTAAAATATAATATAATTAAATATCTAAGATAATCAGAAGACTAATAAATAAATAAAATAAGGAAACATTGCAGCCCGATATTGATTTTTTGTTTAGAGAATCAATAGCAGAAACACTACAAAATCTCTTCCCTCAGTGTCTTTTGTATTTGTGGCTCCTTTTTTTAGTGAAGAGGAAAAAACCAAGAAACGAACATCATGGAACAGATTATTATTAATAGCAGTAGTATTATTGTGAAGGTTTTGAGAAGGTTCGCTGCTGTTAACAAATGCATTTTGTTTATGAGTGCACATCTTAAGTTGTTTGTTTGCAGAAAAACATCTCAAAAAGGTCAAAAGAGCGGTAAAGTTTGCAAAAGCAGTTATGGAGATGTAGCTTAATAAAATAAAAGAACTCTGTCTATGCTGAACTTTTTACTCTGATGTAATCTCCATGAAGTAGAGTGTGAAATAACACCAAGACAAATAAGCTCTTTCCAGTGTTTAAACACACAGAGGTAGTGAAACTGAACATACAGAGTGTTTGTTCTAATTTTTATTCGGTCCAACTGTTGTTTTTAAGAATAACAATTTCTCACCATAACATTGACATGAATAGCTCACTGCAACTTGTAATCGTGGGTATTTATGAGCGTGTGTTTTGTGCTTTGCACCAGCTATCAGCATTGGGCAGCTGGTCCGGAGGAGATAGCAGACTCTTTGCATTATTGATTTGAACATATGTTCCCTTCTTCAGTCCAACCATACCATAGGGATTCTCAGGTACAAGTTAAACAACTTATTTAATGTATAGAAAAAAAAAAAAACATTCACAAATGACGGCAAAGTAAAATAGCAAAATGTGAATACCCTACTATTCTCTGTCAATTGATAAAAAGTCCTTTTTTTTAAGTCTATATATAATACATAAGAACAAACAAGGTGTTTTACAAATATTTGAACGTCCATAATAGATTGCATAAGTATCAAGTCACCGTTCAGCTTTTCTCAATTGATTCCAATCTCTTTGCTGTCGTCAATCAGCATAGAAAAATGCCTATTATTTCCCAGGTCCATGCCTGTCTTGGTTCGACTGGTTATTGGACTTCCTGCAGTGCTCAGTCTGTCCATGCCTGCAGTCAGGGGGTGAAGCTGAGAGATGCCTCTGTTCTGAATCACTGAGATCTCGTTGTTCTTCGTGGCCAGGCTGTTGGCGATAGCCGTCGCGTAGCGGTTCCAAAATCCAGGGTCTACATTCATCGCTCGGGCTGCCAGGTCCTTCTGGAACATCTCTCCAAACTTCACGGCCTCTCCGCCCAGCAGGGCCATTGGGTTCTCTACCGACAGCCGGCGGCCTCTCCTGGCTGGTGCATTGTTCCACATGTGCGTTCCCATATGAACCTGAAAATTACACATAAGATTCAGTGGATGGTTTTATTTAAAAATGCAAACATGTTGCAAGTATGGATATTCCCATTAAATTTCAGGCCCTGTACACTAAAAGAGCTGGTTTAATCCCCCCGTTGAACTATACTCCCCCATTTCTATATATTAATATAATGATAGGCCTGTTGAAACATGCTATATATAGAAAGTTATAATGATACATTGATCTGACTTTTAAAGACATTTCATGGGCATCTGTTTCTACAAGATAGCTCCACTAATGTGGGTTTTTTGATATACTTTTTTGAATACTGATTTAGAGCTGAAAAATTAGTTGATTCATCAATTAGTTGCTTAACAGATAATTAATCATCAACAATTTGATAATTGATGACTTGTTTGAGCTTGTTTTTTTACACAAAAATGATGAAAAATGATGATTTGCTGCTTTTCTTTGTCTTATATGATGGTACACTAAAGACATCTTTAGATTTTGTCTAATTTGATCACCTTGTCACAGATATTTTGGGACTATTTTCTGACATTTTCTAAGTAAAATATAATATGACAAATGACATATATGACATATTTAAAATAATCAGCAGACTAATCAATAACTAAAAGAATCAAGTAGCAATAGCGGAAACGCTAATCAAATGCTAAAATGTCAAGGTTTTTATCAGTTTCTTTTGTATTTTGGTCTTTTCTTTGATAGAGAAGAACAGACCTAGAAAAATAAACATTATGGGACAAATGTGGTGCTAACCTCTACTAAATAGAGTATTAAAAAATTCCTGTTTAACCTTATGTGGATTTGGCACAGACTTTTATTTTGAAAGGCACACATTCACACTTCCGGTGTTCCTTCGTTTCTCACGTTTTCTAGTTTTCTAGTTTAAAGTGTAAACGTGTTCTTGTGACAATAAATCTGTTGTAATGGAGAATTTGTGCTACTTTTGGATAAAAGATGAAGCGTTCTGTCTTTCAACAGGAAGTTTATTTACAAACTGGCTCTACTCTCTCTGTTCTTTGTTGGACCTGACCGTGGGAAGGCACAGAGCACATTTATGCGAGACAACCTGTGAATGCTTTGTTTCTCTACAAATGCTGGGAGTTTGTGTTGTTGCCATGCATTAAAGTACTGAAAGACGCTCACAGGAAGTGTGTGCTCTTATTCACTACACAACACAACGCAACATTAGGCCCACTGTAGTTTAGAAATTGATTGATTATATTTGTTTATTTTAGCTGTGGCTGTGGAGACCCTCCATTACCAGAAACCAGACACAAGCACAACATCCTCAATCTACCTTCAGGTTGCCTTTCGTGGTGAAAGCTCTGCCGCAGATGGAGCAGACAAACGGTTTCTCTCCGGTGTGCGTGCGCTCGTGGATCTGCAGGGCGCTGGCCGACGAAAAGTTCTTCCCGCATGCGTTGCAGTTGTGCTGCTTCGGCGTCCGGCGTGGAGGAGCAGGGCCGAGTAGGGAGGTCATGCCCGGGCTGCCGACTGAAGCGTAAACCGGTGGGATGTGGATGCTGAATGGTGGGTGCTGCCCTTCGGACGTGTTGCTGTTGGTGTTGTTTGGGTGATTGTGACCGTTCACCTCGGTTTTTATCATGCCCGATGATGTGCTGGTAACCAGGCTGGGAATGTTTTGACCTGAGATGAAAGTGCAGGGTTGAACATTACTCAAACTTTTTGTGTTAAAAAAGAACAAACTCTTGAACACTCTGAACTTTAGTAGGCTAAACGAACACAACATTTCAAACGTACCTCTTTCTCTGCTCAGCTGGAATGACATACTATAAGGCGTCTCCTCTTTCACACATAGCTTGCTGGCCTGTATTCCTCTCAGATCTTGGGCCATTGCAGCTGCTGATGCAGAGGTAGGAGACTCAGATTGCTCTCTCTTCACTGAGGCTGCCAAAGGCTCCTGGGATTCTGGCCTGTTGTTGTTCACTGCAGGTGATTTGATAGTCATGCCCTCTGAGTTACTTTGAATAGGAGACGCTGATACACGAGGTGAACAGGAGGATTCCGACACATTTGGGCTGTGATTGTCGACCCTTTTCTCCGATAAAGAGCATTTAACATTGAGTTGGCTGCTGTCATTAAAGCCGTTTGTTAGGGATTTTATACCAAAGGAGGGGTTTAAGCTTACAGTAGAGTCTATCATCCTCATTTGGTTCTCCAGAGCGGCTATACTTGAGACAACGCTGAAAGACTTAGGAGGTGAATTACAATCAGAGATCAAGGGTTTGGATGGATTTACACCATCCTCCATATTTTCTACCTCCTCTTCCTCTTCCTCGTTATCATCCTCCATTGAAATATCATCAATGAGATCGTTGCTATTGCTGCTGAGACTGTCAAAGTTCCTCTCATTGACTGAGATATCGCTGTCCATCTCCTGCAGCCCGTCCACCAGGGTTGAGTCTGGAATCTGCCCAACCATGTGCATACGGATATGCTGCTGGAGGACAACAGCGTTGGTGAACTTCTTCTGGCAAATTGGACACGAGTGTTGCACTTGAACGGGAGGATTTTCTCTATGAACGCCGATGTGAGCTTTCAGGTTTCCTTTGGTGGTGAAAGCCCTGCCGCATATTTTACATTTAAAGGGCCTCTCGCCCGTGTGAATGCGGTAGTGCATCTTTAGCGCGCTCTGACAGCTGAGGACGCGGTGACAAAGGACACACTGGTTGGGATCTGTAATCTTTTTGTCAATGTTCTCCACCAGCTGCTGTAGCTTTGAGGTTTCAGATGTTTGCATAGAGTCCAAGAGGCCACCGGGTGGGAATTTAGTTTCATCTGAGTTGAGCGAGAGGGGTGGAGAGTTGGAGACGGGGGACGCTGAGGTGACGGGTTCAGGTGTGGTAGCCACAGATGAGATTGTAGCACTGGTTGCTTCTGTTACTAGGTTGGCTCTCGGTCTGAGGGAGCAGTTTTGGGGCAGGTGTACCCCCTCTGTTTTCAGCATATTGGATGCTTCTGTCTCACGGTTAGACTGTGGAGACTCTGAAACAGGAGAGAAATGAGCCTCACTGCCTCTGTGGTTAGGTGACAAAGATACACATTCAAAAGGAGCTGGCTGGTAGGGAGATTTAACAGATGGTGTTACACTTACAGGGTCATTTGAGCCTCCGATACTGGTAATAGTGGAGGAAAGCGGAAGACCCATAGTGGCTGGCAGAGTTGCTACAACAGGTTTGCTATCCAGCCATGAGGAGACGGGTTTTTCAGGAGGGATGGACATTCCATAGGGAATCCCAGAACTTGTTGGCACATTGTCTAGATATTCTGGCACCGGGTAGGGGTTCATCTGAACATGAGGATACTTCTCTTTATGCCTCTGGAAGTGCACCTTTAAGTTCCCTTTTGTGGAAAAGCGATTGCCGCAGATGTTGCATTTGAAGGGCCGTTCTCCTGTATGGGAGCGCAGGTGTATCTGCAGAGCGCTGTCGCTGCCAAACACTTTGGCACAGAACCTGCATTTATGCTTGAAGAAGGGCTCCTCTGGGCTGGGCTTGGTTTCGAACAAGGACACGTTAGGCAGCTTCCCTTTCCTGTGCTTCATCAGGGCTGCGAGAGGGTCAAGTGCGTTAGCTGTGGCGGCGATGCTAGCCAAGGGATTGGGGAAAATGACGCTGCTGGGGGGGCTCTGAGGTAGAAATGGCAGGTTGGAGGACGAGCTGAGGAGGCCGCTCTGGCCCATGGGGAGCGGGCTGGAGGAGCTCAGTGTCTGAGTGCAGCTCATGCTGCTGGTGTGTGATCCTGTGTATGGAGGCAGTAATGTGGAGATACTGCTGCTGCAGCTGGAGAGAGATGGGGTTGAATTTTCCGAGGATGATGAGGTACATGTTACATCTCTAAAGGTGGACTGGCTGCATACAGTTTGTGACGGAGGACTTTGTGACTTTTCAAGCACAGAGGACAAAGAAACAGCAGCCTGTCCATTGATGGTTGAGGGAATCGTTCCTGATAGCGGCAGGATTGGAGGAGAAGGGAAAGGGTTCGGTGCCAGAGACAGAGATCTGGAGACGGGGTTCAACGCCACCTGCGTTGGTTGTCTGTTCATGATGGCTACCTGGCTGCAGATCTGCTCAATGAGCTGCAGCTGGTGGACCTGTTGTTGCTGCAGAGCCAGCAAATGCTCCAGGATCACCGGGATGGCCGCTGAGGCTGCCTTCCCTCCAGTACCGCAGCTGTTGATCCCCTGGGAGAACTGGGCGACGGCCACCCTGGTGCTGTGAAGGATCTCCAGCGTCACGTTTGTACTCGGCATGCTGTAGCTGCCAGCAGCTGACATCTGGGGGGAAGTGGACTCAGCTGAATCAGGAGGCTGAGGGCTGGAGGTTGTGGTGTATTTGTCCTGTGGGCGATGCTCGAGCTCCATGGCTTCATCCCCCTCCTCCTCTAAATTATCCAGACTGTCGTTGTCATTCACCAGCGTCTCTCCCAGATCAAAGCCAGCGTCAGTGGACTCTGCTGCAGATGAGTCACTGGACGCAACGCTAGGAACCGGAGAGGGTCCGATACGAGATTCCTCGGGAACTGGCATCCGCTCATTGTCCTTCACTATCAGCACCAAGGGATCCTCAGTGCAAACTTTCTGATGTTCGCTCAGCTCAGTCCAAGAGAAGAACTCAGCACAGCATTTGTCACAGATGTGTGTTTCCTCGCTGCTGTGGCAGCCTCCACTGCTCTCCTCTCTCTCCATGCCCTCCACGATGCCTGAAAGCATAAAAAAAACTTTTAGAGATTAAGAACGCAAAATGGGTCATTTATTATCCTGATATTTCACCAGAGGGACGCATTTTCCTTTATCACATTGTAGTTAATCCTCCCCTTCACACACACAGCAGTGAGTACATCTTTCCCTGAACTCATGTTTTGTGGACAAGCATTGTTTAAACCCACTGAACACTGAAGAGATCCCAGAGTGTCCAAAGACAACAAACACGACAAGCTGAATTACAAGGAGGATTTTCTGAATATAAAATGATGCAAAACAATCGAAAAAACAGATCAATTGATGTAAAAACATCTTAAATTTCTCTCTCTATATATATATACAAATATTTTGCACACTACATGACAATGTTACATATTTATGACTGAAATACTTATGGGGAAACTGAAGTCTGAAGTTTTTAAATTATATTATTTAAAACCTGAAGTTTTCCGAACTATTTAAATGTGTACAGCTGTTAATAATTGCGCTGGAGCAGCTATATAAATTCTTATTTTATTATTCGAGCCTAAATCTTAAAATTCAACAGGCCCCGTAATAAAGAAAACAAAACAAGCTTTTTTAACTCACACCTCTTGTTTTCAGATGTTAATAATCTTTCCGAAAAATCAATAAAGTTCAATGAAGTTATCTGACCTCTCGATCGTGCATTCAGACAGATAATGAAATTCCATACAGTGTATTGATTTTCCTCTTTTTTGTGATGTGTGTGTGTGTGTGTGTGTGTGTGCATTCATATATTTCAGTAATGTGACTCATCTTTATGAAACAAAACAGTGCGTCTATCACATTGATGTGTGTTTCTATGATGTACATCACAGTCATCACACACTCCAGGCAGTTTCAAACACGTCTAATGTACACGTTATTATTAGTGTTTTACTGATTATGCTCCAATTCTGATCAACTTATTTGTTGTTTCTCATTTTCAGAAGAACACAGCTGCAGGTTTGAGTTATTAACAGCATCATTGTATTCATTTTAATCTATAATATTGCAGCTTCAATAATGTTGTCTCTATTAGTAGTAAATAATAAATGATGTGTGCAAAGTTTGCCACTTTTACGTGTAATCGAGCTCTAAATTTACACAAAAATAAAAGTGCAGAAAAACAATAAAACAGTCAGAATATCCTGATTTGAACAGCACGTAACATGAATTTGTTATCAGATTACATTTGTTTATATAAAATACGTCTGTATATAACAGGTCACGTATTTAACACTAAAACTTTTATTTTCTTTCTGTTTGACAGCGATTTTGACACGATAATTTCCTTTTGTCCTCGTTCAGTGGCTGATATGTGACGTGCTTCGAGGACAGATTTTTACACTTTTGCATCTGTTCAGGCTTTGCTCCATTAGGAAACAGACAGCGATACCAGATGGAAAGATTTTGGGGAGAAATCAATAGTAAATTATTGTTACATACACTCGGGCTTCCCTCACACCAAATTAACAATTCAAAACGGGCCAAAAAAAATAAAAGATGGAGATAAAATATGGAGGGTCGAGTGTGAAAATTTCTTTTCATTCAATATTTTTGTATTCTATAAAAATTCATTTTATTTCTGCCACAAAATCATCAGAAAATAAGACATCAAAGTGTGTGTCAGCGTGTGTGGCCGACATATGTGCTGCACCTTTTGTTCTTAAACACAGTAAACGTGGACATAAAGCAGTTTAAACGTGTGTGTGTGTATGTGTGTGTGTGTGTGTGTGTGTGTTTTTGTGCCTAATTTAACATGTACGTGTGTGTTTTTGTGTTTTCCAAGTGCACTCCAATTATCACTACGTTTCACCACCTGAAAGAGTCCCAGTGTGCTCGAGCTAAACACAGTCTGAGACGTCTAACACTCAACAAATCCTCGTGCAAACACACAATTCAATGAGTTTGTTACGTTACAGGCTCGTCTCACATGTGAGAGAATGTACACTGATTTTAACTTGTATCTCAGTTTTTTTTTTAAAAAAAAGCTCGAGCGTAACCACAGTCGAGTGAGTGAAAAACCTATTTAAAAGTCAAACTCGTCGGTAAATAATCTGAGTCTCTGGTTCACCAAGTGGGTGGTCTGAAGATCACCAAGGCGATTCAGCAAACACAGGCGTGAAAACACTTTTAGCTGTTGTAGCTTGAGGATTTTGTCTGCACTTTGTAAGATTTACCTCCAGAAAAAACAAAGAGGACATCAGTTTTTGATTTAAAGGCACTGAGTGTATTTCCAGATAAAACAACAACTGATAGAAATTTATTTTAAAATGTCACTCTCACTCAATCCATATTGTTAGGAGCAGAAAACAGATTTATGTCTGTGTTCTTGCTGTGTAGTTTGGCGATGGAGCTGCTGCTGCAGCTGAAAAGCAAACAGACTCTCAGCCCACGCAGCGTTGATGCCTCTTTGCCTCTCTGCGTGACCTCTTGGCTGCAGAGGTCAATGGTTCAGATGTACTAATTGTATTATGATCCAGACATGGAGCACTTGCCCCCTTCGCAGGGTGAGGCTTACAAAGGTTAAGTCAGCAGGCTCAATCAAAGCCCATCTCAGAGTGGCGGAGCCCCCCGCCTGGCTGCAGGGCTGTGGCTGTGGGAGGGCCTCTTTTTCACACTCGACACCTTTTCACAGCCAGAAATAATAATAATAACGTGACATATAATTTTACTCAAACACAAGAAACAAGAGCTGCAATGACGATAATTTTGAATTAATGCGTGATAATTTTGTTTGGCTTCAGCAGGCCTCTTGCTTTTGAGAACAAACACACGCTGGTGCTCGAAGTCGATATTGATAAAACTAAACACACACACACACACACACACACACACACACACACACACATGAAATTGAATCATATTACATCAGATTAATTTAGATTAATTTAGATTTATGAGCTGCCATTTGGATCCTGCGAGGATGTAAACTCAGGATTTTACATCAAATTTTAAAGAGCGCACTCAAAATTCAACACACATATCAAATAATTTAATTTATGGTCAAAATATTGGTGCTGATATGAGTTGGCTGCTCAGCTGTCAAACGGTTCAAATAACATCCAGGTGTTGCTGCACGCACGTGAGGAGAGAATTAAATTGTTTAATGAAATATTAAAATATTAGAAATGATGTTAGGCCTCTGGTGTATCATAACATAGGCTGGAAACATGAGGGAGAAGTGAGATCTGGTTACAAATAATGTGTACAAGGCTTTAAATAATTATTTTTACACACTCCTGGAAAAAGATTTATAGATTACTGGACGTTGAGATCGATTTAATTAAATCACTTTTCATATTACTTGTGAAATAATTGCTGCAGAAAATAAAGGAGAATTTAGCATAGCAGTAAAACACATGTAAATACACTCTTATGGTGATTTCGTGAAGGCCACATTTTCATTTCAGATTATTTTTAAATTGTTTTTTTAATGCAAATTGAAGTTTTTATAGTTGTCAGCAAAGGCCTCAAGCCAAAACACAGAATAACTTTAAACATAATCTGCAGAAATAAACCCTGAACATTAAATAAATATATCATCTAGTGGTTTGTTTCTGTGCAGGAGTTCACAGCAGGCCCCGTTTCTACTAAACTGTGAAACATGAATGAAATCAAATAGATGTTCCAGTTTGAAGTCTGTTTGTGTTCCTGAAATCTGCATCTGATTTGTGATTAAACATTTTTTAAAAACAATTAATTTGTGCACCATTAAATTCACATCTCGTGATCAGATCATAAACTTTCTTTTTAGACTAACAAAGAAGACTTCAAAAAACTAAAAAACTGTGATAAATAAATAAAGATTGAGGCAGAAACAGGAACGTAAACCGATAAAAATCACTTTATCGCTCGTTTAAATGGTGAAATAGAGTTTGTCCAGCTTCTTTTTAAAGATATTTTTACACATTATTCCCACTTTTGTCACTTAAACATGCTGTTTGAGATTAATCCCTTTAATTAAAGCTGCTCTTAAACGATTTCCACCGGTGGTTTATTAGCAGCAGCTGAAGTAAACCCACTAAAAGTCTGTTTTAAGCCTCCCGTTGGACACCTACCATTGTTGCAGAGGAGTCCGCTCCGTGTCTGTGCCTCTTCATCTGACTTCAGGTGCTGTGGCTTGGCTTGCTTGCGGCGGGACATGTTGATCTTTCACTGCGACTCGCTGCTGCTGCTGCTGCTGCTGCCTTTCGCCGACTCATCTACGAGCAGCGAATGGGACCCTTCAGAGGGAGCGGGGTCGGTGAAATAAGCGAACGGTGGCTGGTGTTGATGCCCGCGTGTGCAGATTGCGCATGTCAGTGTAATTGTGATGGAGGAAGGATAATGCTTTTACGACTCTTGCTGCCCTTCGGTGGGTGATTGGCTGCGATCCAGCCAGCTCACGCTAGATATGGAAATGAGGGATGGGGTTTAATAATAATTAGTTCACTTCCTGTCCGGTGCGCGGTTCGCTTTTACGCACAACTCCAGCACAGCTCCAACATGGTTTAGTCCGACCTGAACTCCTGTGTGAGTGTCTCATGCGTTTTTTTGTTTTTTTTGGAACAAGTCTTGGGTATAGTCCGTTTATGTTTAAGATCCTGGATGAGTTTGTGCCAAAAAGGTCCAGTTTTTTGGGGCTGACTCCTCCGGCTCTGGATAGGCTGTGAATGGATGGATGTTGCAGTTGAATCTGTCGCCTCACACACACCTAAAACAGCGGAGCAACAACACTAGCAGGAGCAGTTATCCTTCCATAGGGGAGGATAGGCTTTACGTTGAGTCTCCTAAAGCTGCGTAAAGTCCAGACTCGACGCGTAAAAAGAGGTGATTCTTGCGTAAAAGGTTTAAAAATATATGTGTATATATATATATATCGCAGACGGTGCGTAAAGTCAAACTTTGCGTCGCTCAGGTCGCAGATAGGTCCGATCTCATACTGGTGCCTGTCGGAAGTGAGACTCCCTGGTTTGTCCGAGGCACCGGCGCTCTCCTTGTTGCCTCCGCCTCCGGTCCATCATTAGATGCCCTTCAGCCGACTGCGATAGGCTACTGCCAGGATACCACAGGAGGTGTTGGAGCCCTTGCTTCATTTGTTACGACCTCCCACAATTTGGCGCCATTATAGACTGAAAATGTCTCTATGCTGGAAAAGAAAACTTCCTTTGAGTGATGATCAGGGATGTGTGGAGGGCAACACCTGAACCGTTTGTAATCTTATGAAGTTTAAAGCTTCAATTTGTGTAGTTTTTATTTAAGTTTTGACACAAGATCACCAACCACAGGTCAGATTTCGATTATTTGTCACCCCATCTATCACTTAAAGTCAAATATGAGCATGAAGCATATCATAAAATCTGTTTAGATGTTATTGTTTGATCCTCCTCATCCACAGACTGTAGCTATTTCAAAGCTGTGAGGATGAAGCATACTTCACCAGAGCTGTAATCCCTTCTCACCAGGCATTGTCCCAAAACTTGTAATTATGTGGTATTAAAAGATGCAGCTGGGGGAGGACAGAATCAGCTGTTGATAATTGCAAGTACTACACAACAGCCTGGTATTGATCGGCATGTCTCCTATTCCCCTGCCATGGAGAGATAAGGAGGCCCCACTCCTGCTGGAATATAATTTCTTCTGACCTATCAGGTTTCTACAGACTTATGATGAATAGCCAGAGTGGCCAAGAGCGCTTATCTGGAAACTCAACCCTCCTTGATTCGATATTGATTCTTTGTAACCAGCGTCGGCACACAAAATCAAACTAGCAACTACTTGACCATGATCTCTTCCAGATTCTAACTTGGCCTACACTGACGCAGACTGCTCTCACAGCCTGAAGCACCACTTGAATTATTGTGTACATCTGTTAGAGGAACAAACTTGTCCGTTTGTTTGGTATGATGAGCAATTGTATCTGAACATTAAACACACAACAATCAGGAATAAATATAACTTTACAGGAATTAAACGACTGGATAGAGTTGCATAATAACATAATAAACAGTCATATGAACAAATACTACCACTGTGAGGCTGAAACTGTTTTGTCAGCAGTTTGCCAGAAACATATTGGTTCACTTCATTTTGAGGCTGTTAGCTGAGTTGTTACACTACATTGCAATAAATGGAGAGCCATAGCCAGGATTTTTTTACAAATACTGAGGTCACGAATCCAAGATAAGAGTTTGGGTGGGTTTTGTTTCCTTTTCATTTTCTATTTTTTCCCCGAAGTAGACTTCATGTTGTACAATTCAGTCATCTCATGAGTCTTCAAATGTCTTAGCTTCATGTAAATATTACAGAAATGCAAGCATAGATGTGAAAACAGCAGACACACAGGCTGATATATGGATAAATATTACACAATGTTATCTTATTGTTTAAATGAATACCTTCCTAACACTTTAGGATGCACCATTAGTTTTTGTTGACACTGTCAGAGAGGTATTAATTTAACTGTTATGTTTATTATTGAGGTTGTAGTTTGCTGCATTATATTGTATTATATAGATGTGTTTCTAATATTTTGGCCACTCCATTTACATGCATGAGAGGGCCGAAATATTAGAAAACCTCTCAATATAATGTAACAACAGCACCCTGAAACATTATAAGCTTTGTAACAGTAGAATTTATGGCTGAAGTTGTTGTATTGGATCACATTGGATGTACAGGTGTATCTAATGATATAATAGAGCCAGAAGTCTACATGTTCTCAAACTGGGGGTGCAAAGAGCTGCTGCAGGGGTGGCATGGATGACCAGAGGAGTGAAACAAAGTCAAATTAATATGATTTATGTCGGCAAAATAAACAAACAAGGCTATGGTGATGCTATTGTGCTGAGCTTTATTTCACCAACTTGGGTTATTAGTTGCGTCCTCAATCACAGTGATTGATAAATGGGAACTTTTATCTGCTCGTGGAGGGCGGACAGGCCAGAAAAAGTTTGAGAACAACTGATGTAGTCAGTGATCTTTATCCTGGCAAACTATTTCTACATCCGATCACCTTTAAAAAAGTAAAATCTGAAACTCTTAACATGTTCTTAAAAAAAACTACAACTCCCAAAGTACAGACAACATGACCTCAGCGGTAGCTAAAGCTCTGAATATAACATTTTTCTTCATTTGTCCACAGGATTGACTATTGAGATTATAGTGCATTGAACTTAAAGGTGTTTCTGTTACTTTGTGCAGTGGTGTAATACATTGCAAGTTGTTTCTGTTAGTTTGGCAACACTCAACAACACAGTAACTACAGCGTTACATCATATAGGTGTTCATGGTATTTTGTCCATGCCACTGGGCTAAAATAAACAGGAGTTGTACACCATGTTTCATGTCATTTTTAATCACTTACTTTAACTCAAAACTGACAACAACAGGTTAAAAAAAAGCATCAAACTCACTTTAATAGTCAGTTCACAGACTAACATTTATTTAGTTACCAAGTTTGTGCCTGAGTCATTTTTTGTTGCGGTAGATTGTCACTGAGAATGAAGTACGGTCCGCATAAAAACTGAAAATTGAGTCTGCAGAATTGAGAAAACCAGTTTCTGTCCATATGAAGATTACAGTGTAGTGTGTGATTTACTAGCAGCTGAATGCAGGAGCAGATACAGCAGCAGCAGTCTTGTCAGCCGGTGCCAGCTGAGGAATGTGAGAGCTGCTGTAACGGAGCGTGAGGCCTCAGATATGACAAGCTAATGGCCCCTGACCCGCCGCTGAGACAGACAGCGATCAGCTACGAGAAAAATGCAAAGCCGTGCAGAGATACGTCAGGCTAAAAGACACGACAAGACTCCTGTGCCTTCGTACTGAAGTATTCACTGAGTTAAAAACTTTATTGCATTGAATTTCATAGCATGTAAGGGAAGATTTTTGCATTTAAAGAAGAAGTTCAGCTACATTTTATGCTCTAAAACCTCCCTGACCCGCCGGAGGATCAGTCATTACGAGCTCACACTGGTGTTCAAGCACCAAGAAACTTATTTTAAAGTCTACCGGTTGAGGGTAAAACGTATAAAATGATACATTATAGATCTAGAATATGTCCAGAATATTTCTTCAGACTCTATATGACAGTCAGTCAGTGTGGCATAACACTGCTAAAGAAGCTTAAGGGGGAATAAAAAGGGGACAGCCGCATTAATAAAGTATAGTTTCAGTGGAAATCGTCCATGAACTAACCAATTAACAAAGTCCTGAGACCTAAAAATAGATGTTTGTCTTTGCAACTCAACACCATCACCTACGTCCACCTTTGCTCAACAATAGTTTCATCTGTCAGGAAAACACAGGTCGTTTTTACAAACACGTCCGATGCTGTAATTTTTCCGACAGCCTCATCCACTCACTTTTTTTATTATTATTTGGAAAGACACCTTGTTGGTGACCTCTTCAAATGTCATTTTTTAATGCTTTGAGCCAACCGCAGAAATGATGTCCATATTCAGCACACAAATTTACATCCAGTGCCAAGTGCTGTAAGTGTTGTGCCCTTCATGTAATGAGGCAGAATGTATGGGTGTGGTTGTCAGAGTGCTGGATTGGCAGGTGGCCATCTGACTTTTTTATGTGGGAGAGTTTGCGTCCCGTCGATGTAACAGCCAGTGTTTGCATTTTAAAAATGTAACCACAGTCGTTCTTTGTCTTTAACAATACCGTAACTGCTATGTGCAGGTAGTGTAGAAAGAACAAATACGAAACATGTTGCCTTTGGACTTTAAATCAATGTTAGAAATGATAAAAAATCAAAAAAAATCCAAGAGACTGTCTGAAAAATCATCTTAAACAAGTTTTATTGTTGTGTTTTTGTACCTAAATGTCTGTTACTATAGCACCAATGGAGTAGGACATTAGGTGCTTCCATTTTCCTCTAACTACAGAGGATTTCTTTATTGGACTTTCTTTATTGGACTTTCTTTATTGGAATAAAAGTTTTGGCACTGCGAAAGAACTGAAATGATACAAATTTAGTGTAAATACCAACATGTGTAAACTGTACAGAATATCAGAGACATATTTCTTCAGTTCTATTACATCCACTGATAAGAGAAATATACGGAAAATGCAGTTTCGCTCATTAATTTCCAATATCAAACTGATACCAGGCACAAAAGAAGCAAACAAATTTAAGATCTGAGTCGATTTAAAGCTTCTTTAAAATAAAAAAAGTCCCTAAAAATTATTTGTAAAAGTGAAAAATACTAAAATAAATTTAAAAAAATACAATTATCATATAGCTTTTTCTTTGTACAACTACATTTCAGGGCTAGCTGTTGACTTTTTACTCACATAACATTTTTTAAAAATGAGAAAATACATTTACCTCCATTGCATTGAGGTGGAATCTCAACTTTATAAGGTAAATATCTCAAATCTAAACTATGTGAATGGATTGATACATCATTGATAAGTGAGAAGATGTTTCTCTTTTTGAGATTTGGGTGAGTTGACCCTTTAAAGTATGTTTTGGGAAATTAAGTCAAATCTTAAGTGGGGCACAATTCCTAAATGAACAAGTGCAAGGTTGAAATCCACAGGCCGCAGCCTCAGTTGGTAACTTATGAGTCTATCGAGCCTGCTGCTTCATTTGATTTACTTTTCAATGAAACCGACTGCATCGTAACAATTTTTTAGTTGAAAATATCTCTGGGGGGGCTTCAGGGTGGCGGTCTGTTTAGACCCCACCACCTCTATCGTGCTGCAAAAATAGATCTAAAAGAATTACACTCGCTCAGCCTTTGTTTCCTCATATAATCACACAAAAGGATTTTTCTTGAAAATGATCATAAATCACAGGCCAGATCAATACACCAGTCCCTGGCTGCACTAGCCTGATAACACAATCAATACAGGGTATTTGGATTTTAATTAATACATGACGGCGCCTCAGCCCTGAAACGGTGAAATATGACCTCGGCCCCTTTTGAAATACGTCCTGCAGAGCATCACATGCTACAGCCCATCAGATGTCGATGTGATCTGGTACCTGAGGAGCCGAGAGGCAGAAGGGCATGAGGGCGAGAAAAAGGAGAGTGGACGTATATTTGTACAAGAAGCAAGTAAAACAAGGAGCTCTGTGAGGCTGTACTTAGCGAAATGCTAACATTAGCATGCTCACAAGGGCAATAACAACATGCTAATGTTAAAGTATGATCAGCTAATCGATTAATTAAGTGGAAGTAATGAGGACTTTTAATTTTTATTTAATGTACAGATAAATTAGGATTTGGTCATTAACCAAAGTGTTGGACAAATTACAATTTTGACCGGATGATGGCGCTGAATGAAAAGTTAGGCGGTCACCAAAGTTTTAATTCATCCTCAAGGAAACATAAATGTCTGCACCAAATTTCCAAGTAATACTTTCACTCAAAACAACCTCATGACCTATTGACCTAAGTTCAACTTCATGGTGGTGATATAGGAAAGTCAGAGCATCACCAAAGTCAGTTGGGTTCATCCTCTGGTGACCACGAATGTCCGTACCAAATTTCACAATGATCAGTCCATTAATTGTGGAGATATTTAACTAAAAACCAATGAATGTCAACTTGCTTATGGTTCTTGAAGAAAAGTCAGAGGATCAGCAAAGTTATTGGGATTCATCCTCTGGGGAACATGAATGTGTGCACCAAATTTCCAAGTTATAGTGAGAAGAAATTAGAAATTTCACTCAAAACCACCACAAATGTCAACTCCATGTTGGTGCTATAGGGAAAGTCAGAGTATCACCAGTTAGTTGGGTTCATCCTCTGGCGACCATGAATCTCTATACCAAATTTCACAATGATCAGTCCATTAATTGTGGAGATATTTAACTAGAAACCAAAAAATGTCAACCTGCTTGTGGTTCTAGAAGTAAAGTCAGAGGATCAGCAAAGTTATTAGGATTCATCCTCTGGGGAACATGAATGTCTCAACCAAATTTTATGACGATACATTTATTAATTGTGGAGATATTTAGCTAGAAACCAATCCCTGTCAACCTGCTTGTGGTTCTAAAAGAAAAGTCAGAGGATCAGCAAAGTTACTAGGATTCATCCTCTGGGGAACGTGAATGTCTGGTGAAACTTTCTTGGCAATCCATCCAATAGATGTTGAGATATTTCAGTCTGGACCAAAGTGGCGGACTGACCGGCAGACACTGCTGCCATGGCTGTGGCTAGCACGGCTAAAAACAAGAGACTGATCACTGCAGTCCATCCTCGTGTCCCTCCGGAGAGACCAGCAATTGTCAAAGCTGATATGGAGGCTCAGACAGGCTCCCTCGCAATATCCAAAACCTTCACTCAGCAGTTATTGCAACTGAATGGGAGCAGGTCCTTCATCCCAAAACACAAAGCAAACGGGGAATAGACCAAAAAGAAATCAAAAGTGAACAAAGAGGGATTGAACAGAGAGCAGGGAGTGATAGACAGCATCAAGACAGGGCTGTTAGGTTATGTAGACTGAGGGCTGAGTGGCTGAGAAATTTCTGATCGCTTTAATTCACTACACCAAACCTGGTTCGGCTCTCTCCCCCTCTCTGCTTTTATCTAACACTGTGTTTCTGTATTGATTTTTTTCCTTTATCTTCAAGGCTGGATAAGAGGACAGAGAACTACGGGAGTCAGACTGAATGGAGAACTTTCCTGAAGATTGCTGCTATTCTCCGGCTTATTGCCTCCTGTCCTTCATGGTTTCACATGATGTCCCGGGTGTCAGGATCGCCTTCAAGCTGTAAATGAGGAAGCTGATGATACGAGTGGACTGGGATCAAAAAGGAGGAAATTGGCAGAGGCAGAAAGAAAGCGAGAGGGAGAGAAACATGAAATACATTTCTAAAAAATAGTGTGGGATAATCTAAAAATCTGTGTAAATATTTGTTCGAGCACAGGCAAGAATATTTCCTTTGGAGAGTAAAACTTTTGTTGTTTGAGGAAACTCAGGAAGGTGTTAAGATAATCTCTCAATTTAGATCAGCATGGGAGAAACAGATTAAAACACCTCCTCAGATGCCGTTTTCTTTACACATAAAAGCTTCGTAATGATGTGTTTGGGACTTTGTTGACATGCAAGCTTACATGACAACAACCTAACGGCAAAAAAGAAGCTGCAAATTTCAGGAGAAGCAAAAAAAAAAAAAAAAAAGAGGAAATTATTCCTTCTCAAAAGCTTGCATGCCAATTACAACAATGGATGCAATAAAACAGGAGATAATTACAACCTTTGAGCGAGTAACATCTGAGGCTGGTGGAGGAAAGAATCGCCTTCTTTGCATGAACTACAACACAGTGTGTCACGACAGAAAAGTCCGGTTTTCAGCTGATTATTTAGTATTAAATTTCAAATTAAGAGAGAAACTTTCCAGATAATAGATTCTTTAAAACAAAGAGGAGATGGCTTTGAATGTACCAGCAGGACGTCTCTTTCTCATCCCAGAAACAATTAGACAGCACAATAGTTTTGAATACGAATGGACTGTTCCAGATCAAAGTGAAAGTAAGAAGTCTTTTCAGAGCTGACTAACAAAGCAGACTACCTGCAGGTAGCCCCCTTTTGTTTCATTTATAGCATTAACAGAAACAGCATTTCATATTAACTCTGACAAATAGCTGGCAATCACTTAATCTGAGAAACATTTAGAGGGTCAAACTGGGGTGATTTTATATTTTGGGGTTGAAGAAAGCCAGGAGACTGTCTGAAAAATCACCTTAAACAAGTTTTATTGTTTGTTTTTGTACCTTAATGTGTGTTACTGCAGCACCGGTCAGTGGTGGAGTGGTACTTTATTCTACACTACACAACTACAGAGGCTTTATTTACTGGACTTATTCTATTGGAGTGAATGTTTTGCCACTGCAAAAGAGCTGAAATTATACAGATTTAGCATAAATGCCAACGTGTAAAAACTGTACAGAATATCAAAGCCAGTTCTTGTTTCATTACGTCCACTGATAAGACAAATAGAGGTAAAATGCAGTATGGCTCGTTGATTCCCGATATCAAACCGGCACAAAAGAAGCAAACAAATTGAAAATTTCAAGAGATGAAAGTCAATTTGAAATGTTTGACCTCTGATAAACAACTGAAATGATAAAAAAAATTAAGTCAAAATACTCACAACTTTATGGGATATCTGGAATATCTAACTCATTTCATGAAGTTCACTAAAGAGAGGAATATTGATTAAATTATAGGACTGTAAGAGAATGCAAGTACACTTTAAGTTAAAATATTAAGCAAAGTCAACCAAAGCTTATCTAACATGAGTTAGATAAGCTTGTTTACTGTGAGTGTGCAGTAATTAAGTAAATTAAGTAGTGCAACTAACAGACTTTTTTAAGTTTATGTAACTTAATAGCGATGTTTAGTGTTAACTTAATTCTTTTGTCATTTTATGTGGACTGCTTGATACAAATTGAATCCCACTTTAAATCACTAAATACCCACAACCTAACGCTTTTATGTTCTGCTCACTCATTTTTCAAGTTCTCTTAAATTGAACAAAAAAAGCTTCTTTAAAATAAAAAAGTCCCTAAAATTCTTTGTAAAAGTGAAAAATCCTGAAAAAAAACATACTTTTATTATAGTTCCTTCTTCTTAACTACATGTCAGGAGTAGCTGTTACTCACATAACAGTCGTAGTTAGCAGTTACACAGCAAATAAAGACTTTAAATGAAACTATATTGTAACGTAATGATGCATTGCCATCAACCCAATTGTCCAGCAACATATAAAATGGCTGAAATAAGCTCCACCTTCACCAGCTACAACAACTCTTGTTCTGCCTTGTTGATACTACGCATAACTTGAGTAAAGCTGTGAGTACAGGATGTTAACTTGTCATGGAGTACTGTGGTCTTTCTTTCTGTGTACAGTAAAAGATCTGAATACGTCTTCCACCACTGGCACAGACACATATTGAAGCAGTAAGAGGAGCCCTGCAGGCATCTGTGACACGTCGAAGCAACATATGTGAAGATTTTTTTTTTTTTTTTAGCCTCCTGGTCCAGCGAGGAGCTCAGTAGGAGACAGAGAGAGGACAGAATAATAATTAGGAAACTCATCCTGAAGCACACCAGGAGAAACACGCAAGCATGCTCATAACTTAGACCAATAACTGCTGGTAACCGCAGCTGAAATGTTGTCCTGCCACGTCATCAGAGTTTGGGAGAACAGAACTGAAGAAAGCGAAACCAGTTTTCTAGATGATAACAGTTTAAAGTTTGACGTGAAGACATGACGAGGTCATGCTTACTCATGTCTCTGTGAAGTTACAGATCCTCGTGAAATCTTAAGTTAGACCTCACAAAGATCCTGCAAACAAATAAAGGTGTTGTCTCCCTGCCAGTAAAAGAGCAAAGCCCCCTCCGCTGTCTACATACAATGAAAAGGAGGCGAGAAAAAAAAGAAACTAAAAAGAGCCCAGACTGATTTTTATGTGAATGTTGACTAAGAATGGTCTCCATCTGTGTAAACCCACTCAAACAGTGACTTCCTGTGAGTAACAGTCTGAAGCCTGGAGCAAATCACTGATATTTATCATGCAAGATGGCACACATTCCCAGGGTTACAGTTTGAGTGCTGCTGGTCTCTCATTCAGGCTCGGGCCTGCTGCGAGAGGCTACTTTTAAATACCACAACACCAGGATCTGGTTTTCACAGTTGTAGGTAAGATGTCTTTGATTCTATCCAGACATTACAGACGTGTTTTAGATACTAGCATTGGATTACGAGGGAAGAATAACTCAACTCTTTCAGCCTCTGTCAGACTTACAACTCTTTCGCTGGGTAAAACCAAAATTCGGTAAGATTTAAGAGCCGCGTTTATCGATTATTTGATCGTTTCTGGCGTCTTCAGACTCTCCGGAGTTTGCTAAACCTGTTAGCAACGTTTGATTTATTTTCCTACGTCACGTTTGCTTTGTGCACTCATGGGACTTAGGCTCATGGGCGAATGAGCTCCTTATACGCATAAAAATAGTGTAATTATAATATAGCGAATACTGGACATAACTATTAGTCATTTATTGTATATATTTTGATTATTTTTAACAGGTTTAACAGGCTATGTTTTGTCATAATGATCACAAAGTTGGACATTTTCCCTGCGTCTACATTTTTGTGGAAATTTCCACACACAAAATTCTGCCTTTGTTTGTCGGAATTCAGCGTTCAGTTATGTTCCTCTTGAAGTTGTTAGCGTCTCTAATTCCACCTGAACAAACTGAGGAGGTGGCACTGAAGGGAGCAGACATAAACAACGTGACAGCCGCCCTCCTCCATCCATCCCTTCCCATCCTCCCTCGCTCTTATTGATGCTATCCTACATGTTACAGCATCCCCGTCCCCATCAATCACAGCAGATGTGGAGTTGATGTGTTTGTCTATCCTCCTTGTAAATAAATATCTTGGCACTATAAAGATCCGAGTTAAGATAGATGGTAAACTTGTCATTTTGCTTTTTCCTCTGGGAAAGTTTGGAGACGTTCTCTTGGTTTTGGTGCGTGTCTTATTGGACGTAAACACACCGGCCAGTGTTTTTTCAGACTTGCCATCGCCCTCGGTTGTCACCCCGGCTTCCCACGTATTAATGATGCAATAAAAACCAGTACAGGAGGAGCAAGTCACGGGTAATTGCAAAGTCATGCTCCATAGGGCCGGTGGTTTATTTGATTAACCTCTAGTGACAGGTCAGATGTTGTGAATATGTTTTTCAGCCAGATGATCATGGGTCATTTATGACCTCCTGTTGAAGGATAATCAATAGCTGGATGGACAGACGGCTGGACAGCTGACAAAATCTGTCATCGGGGTTATGTTTGTATTATGTCTGGTCCTGAGGCGTAGGAACTGGCAAATATCATGATACTGCTGAGGCTCGCTGACACTTTTTGACTGGTCTGGTGTTTACACAGAAATGAAAAGAAAAGAAGAAGAAAGAAAGACAGATTTTCTCACTCAGTGTGGCCTCAATTAAACCCAGTAAATGTTTATGTTTCTACCTGCCTCACTCTCTTGTTCTCTTGTAGCCACGACACAGTGGACCGAGCCACAAAATGGCAGAATGTGCGTCAAACAGTTCATTCAAAGAGAGGCTAAAAGGGGAGGAGGAGGGGGGTGTGCAGGAGGGAGGGAGGGAGGAGGAGGAGGGAGGAGAGAGAAAAACAAATGTCATGCGATGCAAACAGTAAAAAGAGTCCAATCTGCTTTACAACAGTTTTACAGCACATCCTGGGCCGAGCCTCACTGGCTGCCTGCAGACAAACCCTCTCTCTCATATCCGGGCCTGCTCGCTGCAGCCTCTCCTGCTCGCTGACATCCTCGCTGGCTGCTGCACTTTTAAACCACCACCCGCTTTGAGCTCCGCGTGCCTGTAAACAAATGCAATTTTGCATTTCCTGTAGTCTAGACACAACTGAGGCAGAGCTGCAGCAGTGCTCACACATCGTCTGCAGAGGAAAAGAAATGTTTGAACTCTGGTAAACAACTGATATGACAAAGATTTAGTCAAAATACTAACAAGTGTTGACTTTATGGAATATCTAACTTATTTCATGAAGTCCATTGAAGAGAGGAGATGGAAGGAAGAGATGTAGGTTAAAAAAAGAAGTTGACAAGTCGGAGAAGAGATTGTAAATTGAGACGAAAATCTTAAAATTCTAATATCTTTAAACAATTTACTCCTTAAAAGTCCTTTAAAAAGCCATAAAAAGTCTTAAACATCCTAAAAATCCTCAAAATTAAAACTTAAGCTTAAAAAAT
Source organism: Argyrosomus regius (assembly GCA_946959425.1). Taxonomy (NCBI): domain Eukaryota; kingdom Metazoa; phylum Chordata; class Actinopteri; family Sciaenidae; genus Argyrosomus; species Argyrosomus regius. The sequence goes on along the minus strand of OX336899.1, from coordinate 5,533,178 downwards.
AACAAACAAAAAGTTAAAAAATCATAGATAAAAAACTAACATAACCCATATATTAAACAATACACTGAAATTATTAAAAATCGGAAAAACAAAACCTTTAGAAATACTTTAAAAGCCATTAAAAGTCTTAAAAATCCTCAGAAAATTTTCAATTTCCTCAGAAAAAATTGTCAATAAAACACAAAAAAATACAGTGAAATTAATGAAAATCTTAAAACAAAATCTTTAAAATACCTTAAAAGCCATTAAAATACCTCAAATCGCCCCCAAATAACAAATATGCAATTAAAAAAAAAAATACATAAAAATCCATTAAAAATGCTACCAAAACCTACAAATTGTTTTAAAAACCCTGAAAATACGAAAGCTTTTTGAAAAGTCCAAAAAATAAAAAGTTTTTTAAAGGTCCATTCACTGATGAAGACCATGAGAAGTGAGTGAAAGCCCTGAAAAAACAAGCAAGTGGACCCTGAGCATAAATTATTGCACTGCAGACCCCCGAAAGTCACAAATGTTTGACACATTACACTCTTCATATAATGTAACTGAACGCACTCCTTTTAAAATAATTCATTTTTCCAGCCTTATTTTAAAACGTTCAGTCAGTGAAGGCACCACGCCTTTGAAGTGCAGCCTCTGTAATTTGTCCCCGCTGCTGCTGACACAGAGACAGTCGGGTCTGTTCTGCTGCGCAGCCAAACGAGAACGAATCAAAGAGCCTTCGGAGAGATGATCATTGATTTAATCACATCATCAACTGCAGCCACTTCAGGCGCCAAAGTAGCTAATCCATAACCAGCCAAACAGAATCACGCCAACGCCTGCAATCATAGCTAAATGGGGATCAGGAGGTGTCGCGCAGGATATCAGCTTCTATCACGCTCAGATGTGTTATGAAGTGTTTCAGTATCGACCAGGGATAACAACTACATGTCCATCGACCACATAAGACATAACTGTATCGACAAGAGAATTAGAGGGATAATTGTCTCTGTCATCTAACTCTAACATGACTGTCCTTCTGTGTGTGTGTGTGCTGCAGATGTCCATGTAAAGACTGGCATTAGGACTTTCTTAAAGTTAAGGAGTCGGAAAACACAAAAATAATCAACATGAGACAAACAAACTGCAATGTATGTGCATAATTAGTTCATTTGTGTGCATAAATTAAAAAATGATGCATCATTTTGATGTTGTTTTTCCTTTACTTCAATAAAAGTACCAGTACGTTCTTGTAAAAACGCATCATTTGAATGACTCATGATGCAGTGCTCGTCCTCATACGACACAAAGTCTTTCATCAAGTGTCGCTTGTTGACCTGAAAAAAACAGTAAAACGACCGTAAAGTAAATAAATGTCAAAAACTAGAATTTTACAGAAGATTTTGCAGAGAAACTCCATTATTTTACAGATGATGTACCAACACATTCTTGTAAAAATACATAAAAAACGCACGCGATGCAGTGCTCGAACTCAAGCGACACCACTTCGCTTGTTGTTACCTGTTGACTTTTTGCCCATTTCTGCAGAGACAGGAGGCGATCAGAGGGTTAAATTAAAAGTCTTTATCAACCAGCTGATCATTTGTTTTTATTGAAATCTGCCTTTAGTCACTTTATGTGAATACTGTCCTAACAATGACTAATAATTATCAGGATACTCTGTGACTTGGCATACCTGTAATTTAAGCAATATGCATCGTTAAAAATAAAGTTTTTACCTGTTGGTTCTTCAAAGAACAATTTATAATCAAGTTCTTTTTTAGTCAATAGGTTCGTCATATAGCAGCCATGAAAGCCACACTGTAAATATATATGTATGCATATATCATGAAAAAACGGTAAAATGACCGTAAAGTAAATAAAGCTATAAATTTACTGAAATTTTCAGTCAAGATTTGCAGAGAAACTTTGTTATTTTACAGATGAAGTACCAACACATTCTAAAGCCCTTCATTTAAAACCTTACTTAAGTAAAAGTACAAAATCAGTAAAATATTCTTTAAGTATCAAAAGTAAAAGTACTCATTCTGCAGATTAACAGCACCTGTGACTGATGTACATGTAGTATTTCACCGCTCTAGCTGGTTAAGGTGGAGCTAATTTGACCTACTTTATATACAATTGGGTAGTTTAGTTTCCCAACCGAGGGGTCAGGGTCCTCTGAAGGGTCACAAGATGCATTCAGGGGAGGGTCATGAGATGATTATCAGATTACTAAAAGACAAAACTTGTATTCTCTTTTTGGGCTTGTCTCTAATCTTTGCTTTTCTTGCAAGATAGTGGATAATTAATCAAAGTGAAACAAAGTTTAGAGGTGAAATGTCTCTTTGATTGAGCTGCTAACAACTCCCAGACAACTGAAACATGACAAGAGGCCTCAACACGAGTTGGAAACAGCTGATTTAATCTTAACTAATGTGTTGTATTTCATAACATATCATTAGTTTTTTTATGTAAAATCATAATCTGAAGAGTAACTTGTGATTACAGCTGTCAGATAAATCAGAATTGTGCTCAAGTGCGGTACTGCGAGTAAATCCACTTAGTTACTTTCCACATCTTCAAATGGCAAATATGTGTCTCAGGAAATAAACACAATGCAGCACATTATCTTTTGTTGTTTCCCAGAGTCTGGCTGAAGGTTTAAAGTGCCAAATATTGTTGTTTTATTGATTTAAAGAGCTCAAAGTCTCATTAGTTTCTCAGGAAGTTTTTTTTTTTTTTTTTGTTACAAAGCGAGATAGCGAGGAAAGAATGAAAAGGCTACTTCCTTTTTATCTGATATCTGGGTTAGAAAAGACTTCTTTCGTTCCTCCTCTTGGGTGAAAAATACAGCCCTGGGAAAGCTTTGGGTTTATTATTGGATGTCCACTCTAAAAGTATTTCCAAACAATCCAATGTTGTGCTCTAATAGAAATCTATGAATGCTTCTCAGGGGCAGAGGACAAAGCTACGGCGGGGCTGTACATCTGTGAGTTTAGAAACAAAGCTTTGTTTGTGAGCCTCAATCACTTGTGCTCATGAAAGCAGACACTTACTTGAAAAACTTTCTTTTTCTTTCAGGGTTGGGGTGTGCGGGTGGTGGAGCGTGGGGGGGGGAGAGGCAGAACACTCTAAACCTACATCCTGGTATAAATTTGCAAAACGCAATACAGGCCTGATTGTGTGTGGAGTAGACGCAGGATGCATACAAATAGAATCCCTTCTGAAATGTCCCCTTCCTTGCATGGCTCAGTGGCTAATGTACAATAAATCAACAAAAGGGGGCTTTAATACGAGCAACGGGCAGGTCCAGGGTACTGTTATTTTATCTTTTTTACAGTATTTAATTGGAAGTTTTCCCTGAAACATAACACCGCGCTTTCAAATGACTTTGCCCAAATCTAAGAGGAGATTGATAAGAATTTCTCTCCCTCCCTACCTCCCCCCCTCCTCTCTTAAAGTTTTTTTTTTTGCCTTTCAGGAGAGAGCAAGTTTTTGCCGAAGGGAGACTAAAGTTACAAGTGTGTGGCATTTTGTGGAGGGAGAATGAAATTGGAGGCTTGGAGGGACGGATAAGGACAGGCTGGGAAAAAGGGAAGTTGGCAGTGGTAGCGGGTCAACAGCGCGCCTCAGAGCCTTACCCACTGCACCAGGTGTCCACTTAATTCAAATGATACTATTATTCATAGACAGAGGAAGAGTATTGAAACGACCCCCCTCCTCCTCCTCCTCCAAATCATTTGCAACTGAATACAGATATAATCCTGGAAATATAAGTCTCCATTAAGGCTATCCCATTTAGCAAACAAGGCTCCCATTGTGCAACATGTTGTGTGTATAAATCACAGTCTGAGAGAGAGAGAAGGAAAAAAAAAAGACGACGGAGAAAGTAAAACATTCAGTCCAAGACGAGATTTGAGAATGTCACTCAGTCACACATGACAATTAGGAGTGTGTTTAACTTTCTGATTTTATGGCGGCGTTTGTCCTCTTCGCTGTCGTGATTTTATTCATTATCTTCCTCAGGAAATAAACAGAAGAAGGACAAGATCAGTTCTGTAAGAGCAGCACTGATATTCTTCTTAATATATGTTAACATCACGTGCGCTAAATGAAAATATAAGTTAGATAGCTTTACGACAAAGCAAACCACAATAACAAGTTAAACGCAATAAATGGATAAAATGTGCAATAAAACATGACATCAAACATAAAAAGGCCCTTTTATAGAAGTGCGTTTGCAGCCCTGATGTCCTCATGCAGGTTATTTCACAGTCTCAGAGCTCAAACTGTAAAGACTCTGTCACCTTTGTGTAGAAATCTGGACCGAGAAACAACCAGAAATGACACATCTGAGGATCTGAGGGAGCGAGAAGAGATGCAGGACACTAAAATGAGCTGAGTAACTCGGGGTAAGGCCTCTCGAGGCTTTATGAGTAATCAAAAAAATCAACTCCGTAGTCGATTAGGCAGCAGATTTGAATGAGCTGGAAAAAACATAAATGTTAGATATCTGTCTCTTTATTGTCTTGGCTGGGAATTTGCAGCTTCCTGTGTCATGAACGCACTCCAAAACTGTCCTTATGCTTGTACAGACATCCCCAAAATATCAACACTCCAGGAGTCGATAAAAATGCCATCATCTGCACGCTCAGACTAACCAAAAACTAATAATAAAGCGTGCTTTAAAGAGGCCCTGCAGGCCTCAAACTCAACTTTATTTTGTATTTTAAAAGACGATGTGAAACCTGCAGAATATTGTGCTACATGCTTCTTTGTCCAGGTGCTGAGTCCAAAACAGAAAACTGTGATCTCTCACTGATAACACTGTTCAGTGCTCCCTTTAAAAAAATCATTTTATTACATTAGAAAAAGTACAAAGTTTCAAGCCTAAATGGGCTCTTTCTTTGTCGGGTACAGACGTATCAAAGAGGACACGAAACGCTGCATGTAATAAAATAATATTAAAATTAAATTAAAATTAAAAAAGGGGATCTGGCTAAAGGTTTGCGAGTCCATGGGAAGAGGAGACGTTTTTTTAATACTCCTGTTGGAAATTCATACTGTACTGTACATAATACTCAAATACACTCTTGATAAATTCTCTGGAGAACCTTTTTTATCCTAAGTAACCCTTTTTGCTTTGCTGTTTAAGCTTCTTTGGGGATCTGAATACAAAATAAGAGTTTATTAAGTCACAATTTCAGCGCTTTTGATGCTTTAAAAAAACTTTTTACGTCTAATAATCTTTATTTTTCCTTTGAAAGACTCTTTCGAGCACCGATTACCGGTTCTTTAAGTCACCCGTTGCAACAATGTGACCTAGTTTTGATTAAAAAAACAACAACAAAGAGACAGTTTGAACTCCTTTCTTGTGAACTTAATGCACATATATGCCTTATATTCACTAACCTGTGGCTGAGTGTATAAATTATTGTCGTGGTGTCATTTCTAATTATAAATTGTGATATTCTACAGCTACTTTTTAGAGAGATCAATCAGTAACGTGCTAATAATTTAAATAAAGTAATGCATAACTTCACTGGAGTACTTTTTAAAGTAATTTACCCAGTGTTGCATTTAATATTAAAGGACCGGTGTGCAGGATTTAGTAGCATCCAGCGGTGTAGCTGCTGATCGCAACCGCCTCGGTTCACCCTCTCTCCTTCCTAGCATGAAAAAACAATTACAGGGGCCACGAAAATGCCCAAAAAAGCAAAAGGCATTAGAGCCCGTGTGTCGTTTTTCTGTGGGGCTACTGTGGAAAAACGGTGGTTCAACATGGACCTTTAATTATTTTAATTCAAATGATTACATAATGGACCCTGAATGAACTCAGGGATAAATACTAATTACACTAATTTCCTGATAATAAATGGTTCACCATGAAGAGGGTCATAGGTTTTAACTCTTTATTTTTAAAGGTGTAAAACTACGTCAGAAAGTATAACAGCAATGTTGTGGTTATTTGTTTTTCATAGTATCAGACACAAACCTTGAAAAAACCCAGTTTGAAACCTCTTCTGGCGTCATTTATAGAAATAAAGTCTCCTTTTTGTTCGGCCTTAACTTCTCTGGACGCTGATCGCTTTATTCACCCATGCACCTTCACTCCTGTCAGGGGTTATATAGTCAACATTTTTCACCTCACAGCTGCAGAGACTCGCTTAACAACACAAAAAATACATCACCACACACCCAGAACTGATTCCCAGTTGTCTAAAAGCGGTAATTAATTTCAGTAAAAAGAAAAAGGACAAAAACAGCTTTGGGACCACACATCCCCTCCTGGTTGTTTGGTGTTCTTTGCTCGGTACAGTACAGACACCGGGAGTTCATCTTCAGTCGCTGGATCAATCTAATCCTTCAGAGAAACGTTGTGATGGACCGGCGCAATCATACCAAACAATGGCCGTGCAGAGGTCTATTCCCTTCACGCAGGAACTCAAAGGTGAAAAGAGAAGCTACTTTATAAAAGCAGACAATATCAAAGCTCCTGATAACTTCTTATTTCACTGACCGCAGGAGAAGAAGCCAATTACAGTTCAATCCCCGACTCCTAAATATCCCATGATCACAGCTTATTTTGACAGACGCCTCAAACGATGCTCGTCCTCCTACGACACTTCATGAAGCGTCGCTTGTTGTTGCCTGATGACCTGTAAGCCATTTCTGCACAGACAGGAAGCGATCGGAGGGATGAACTCAACGTTTTTATCAACAACTGACTGTTTTTTATGAGTCACTTTATGTAAATTGACTAATAATCATCAGGATACTCTAAAATCTTGGCATACCTATAATTTGAAATGTGTGTAGACACGGTAAAACTTCCCATAACACTCAAATGATGATCCTGTATGATGCCAAATATGAATATAAAGTATAAGAAACTGACACTGTTCTTCAGTTTTTACTGTCACTCTATGGGACACTTGTTGTTCTCTCACAGTTTGCGTCAATCCTCAGAGGATTATCACAGTCTGAATGTTACTTTCAAGTTTTAGAGCTCATCTTAAGTCTTTTATATCGTGCACAGCTGATTTGATTAGTCAATAAATCGATTAATTGACAGACTAGATTGAATTGACAATGATTTCGATAGTCGAATAATCGTTTTGAAGCAAACATGTCAGAAAATCTCGTTTCAGTCTCCAAAAATTGGACAAAAAAGACGCCTGGTTGCTCAAACAAGCCATCTGTAACGACACTTACCTGTCAATCAAAGCGTCCACGCTCTTAATTCTGCATAACTTTAAGCCTTAATATAATTTGAACAGGTGAGTTGTATAAAAATTCACCCTCAGTACAGTTGTCATGAACGGGGAAATTAGCTATAGAGACCAAAACTGTTTTTTGTACCAGGCTGTAAACATGTTTATTTCTGCTGTGAAGTCATTTTAACATGGGGACTTACGGAGACTGACTCACTTCTGGAGCCAGCCTCAAGTGGACGTTTGAGGAACTGCAGTTTTTTTTGCACTTCTGCATTGACGTGCAACGCAATCTTACGACTTTGCGAAAGGACACAGAAACAGGACACTCTATATCTCGTATAAATAAAAGTTTTAATCAGTCAATCAAAAAATAAATAAAAACAGCTTGTCATATATCTACACTATCTTCACAGCGCTGACGTAAACCCTTATAAATTCCTCATTCAGTTTGGTCTTTTCATTATCAGTTTTCTAGACCTCTCTGTGTCTCTCTCTGTCTCTAAGCTGAAGTTCCCATGACCCGTCACAATACAGTGATGATGTATTCAAGCAGTGATGTATGAAATTCGGGCAAATAAAAACCTTTGTCCTCCCACACTGGCTAATTATTTGACAGATTGGAGCCCTGTTGTGTGTGGATACTGTGAAGGAGCCCTCCGTCGCCCATCCCCCACCCAATAAAGAGGCCACTTGCAGAAAAAAATTCCTCTATAGCCACCCTTTTCTATTCTTTGTTAGAAGATTACATTTTTTCACCACATTTTGGAATGACAAAATGAAGGGGGAGAACTAACTGAGGTTTTTTTTTTTTTTTGGAGGGGGTACCCTGTGTGCTCAGGCAGTGACGGAGGGGGCCAGGACAGCAGTCAGTGGCAGTTTAAAAAGATTTTCTCAAGCAGAAATATTTAATCTTCTCAGGGAAAATAAAGCAGAGAAAAAACAGAGGACAAAAAGAAGCTAATCATCCACAGGTCTCCCCCACCTCCTCCTTCTGTCTCCACCACGGCCTCCCTCAACATAGTTATCTGTAAAAAAAAAAAAAACAACAGAGAAAAAGATTATGAAAGATTGATAGAATAAATCTACATGTATAATTATGAATTATATGTGTTCCCACATTTCTGTGCTGTTCTTTTATGTCGATTTTAACACTAAGACACATAAAAGTTCAGAAAAAAGTTAATTTCAGCTAAGAAATATTATATTTCAACTAAAACACATCCTCTAAACTCAATATCCTGCATTTCAGTCTGTGTTTTTCTCTCTCCAAACAGGACAGAGCAACAACTTTCTGGGCAGACTTCTGCAAACGGCTAATTAGCAAAGCTGGAAGCGTCCAATTACTCTCTTAACTGAGCTCTGTTTGTTGCATTTGTATGTGTAGAAGCAGCATAATTATATGCACATCACATGCAGGTGCAAGGCTGCATTGGAAAAAAAAAAAAAACAGCAATGATGAGAAGAGTAACACCTGCACACTGACTCCAAACCACAAATTTATTTAAATCCAAGACTTATCTTTGTCAGGTCAAAATGTTTGTTAATGATTATAACGGATATAAGTCTGGTACAGTGACAGGTGTGGACCTTAACCAAACAAATGTGTGGTTTGGAGTCAGTGTGCAGGTGTTAGGCTAATTGTATTATTGAAGTTGTTTGGGTCTTGTTGTTAATTAGCATATGCCCAGTGAATTACATTTTTAATTTCCCTTTAAAGCCCCTTTCCAAAATCCCAGCTTAACTCAACTAGCATTAATAATTAAAAACAAATTACTTAACTAACTAGTATTGTTGATATCAACCTCGTAGCATGTAGCACAAGTTTAGCAAATGGCTAATAGAATTTAGCAACAGATTTTGTTTGTGCTTTTTGGATTTTAGTAGGTTTTGGGTGTTGTTCACTTGTTAGCTAGGTAATGACAAAGCAAAAAAATGTATTTTGTTTATAGTTTATATTTTCTGAAATCCCCACAAACTCATCTGCATTAAAACCATGCTAGCTATGTTAGCTTAACTATTATGCTAACGTTAGACTTCATAGCATTGTTAATATTTGGTGCGTGTAGCCATGGCACTAGCTTAGCAAATAGCTAATAAAATTTAGCAACAGTGTTGTTTGTACTTGTTACTTGTTAGCTAGCAAATGACAAAACAAAAACTCCTTAGCATAGTTTTTTTCAGTGAATAAAATAACAATATTATTACATTTAACTTAGCAAATGTTTATCAATACATTTATTAATTGATGGGTTTAATTACTGTATCCAAAATCTTTTCAGACTCAACTGCTTAAACAACTTTATATACTAGCCACATTAGCCAAATTAGCATGCTAACGTAATCCAAACTGTTGTCTATGATTTGATGGTAATTACAATAATAGTTAGTAAATGTACATTTAGTGGCAATATTTTAAGTCATTTTGGTTTCTTTGTTGTTGTTGTTGTTGGTTACATTAGCTAACAACAACGACAACATCCAAAATCTCATCAAAATCAACTGCTTAAACAACTAGCCACATTAGCATTACGTTCGCATGCTAACGTAATCCAAACTGGTGTCTAAGATTTGATGTTAGTTATAATAAGAGTTAGTTAGTTTGACAATATTTTAGGCCATGTTTGTTTTTGGTTTCTTTGTTGTTGTTGTTGTTTTTTAATTTCATAAGTTGCTTGCTAATTAGCTAGCTGATAGCAAAGTACAGCAACTAACTGCAACTTTATACTAATGTCTTCACTGGTATTCATTCGTCTGTTTAAGTTGAGTCAGACGTTTTGGTATTTCTTGGTTAATTACATCATATTATATTATCACTCTCTTCTGTTTTGTGTTGTATTGTCTTGTGATTTCAGATGTTGTTGAGCCAGAACACAAACTGGCATCATACATCACGCCCTCTCCGTGACTAATATCACAGGCTCCAGTTTTGGACACAACCTTGATGTTGTGGTCCTGAAGCTACCAGAGTTTATCCTCTTGGCATCTGGCTGCGAGGTAGAGGGGACCGAGAGAAAGCATCTGTGGGGTCTCGTCCTCCTCCTCCTCCTCCCTGCCCCCCTTCGTGGAGTCGAGGCTGGAGGAACCCTTGGCACCAGCCCAGTGAAGAGGTGGCTGGAGTATTAACCGCACAACTTCCCCCACGTAGAAGGTTAAACCCCTTTCACAGTTTCCTCCCTCCCTCCTTCCCTCGGCAGCAGCAGCACAGAACATATGCTCTTTAAAAACATATGGTCAGCAACAAAACTTCAACTCTTTAAACAATGAAAACACTGGAAATGCTCACTTTGAATCAAAAGTGGTGAATGTAATGATACTCTTCTCTTTTTTTAAACAAAATAAAGGCGATTAGAGGGTCCGATGCCAAGCTGTGGTGATTTATCACGCACATATTGTCCCAATTAGCAAGATTATGGCGATGGCGCAGGCTGCTTGACCTTCTAGTACCATCCTCATTTGTATCGTGTCAACGAAAAAACAGCTCCTAAATCACTGCTCCTCACTCCCTGGTCAAATCACCGCACACTATTTAAATCCGTGATCCCAAAGACACAGAAAAGAGACACAGTTAAGAGTGAACTTTCCTGAATTTGATTTTATCCACCTACAGAACAAGTGTAAGATCATTTCAAACTAGTCGCAATAATTAAGAGATCGTATTAATTGTAGATAAAAAGCACCTCTAAACATCTTATTCCGCATTTTAAAGTCATAATTTCAAAAAAAACAGCTTACTATTAATTTTCTCACTTTAGTCCACACGAAACAATACAATCAAATTTTACTGTAATAAATATGGTATGACTTGTTCAAATATTACAGTAAAAGAATATTAAATAAGGTATAAATACAAGTTTTTTTCATGTAAGTCACGTGAAATTACCATATGAATGCTGTATACATAAAGGTTTAGTTATGAACAATGACAGTGTTTTACTGTACAATTAATAGTCATTTAAAATATTACTTTATTCTGGATAAATTCTCTTAAAATACCATATCAATAAAGGTTTTGCCATGAAGTATGACTTAAATTTTTTTGTTTTTACAGCAAAACTGTTGCCAGAATTTTACTGTAATAAATCTGGTCTAACTTTTTCTAACATTACGGTAAAAAGATATTTGTACTGTTGATTTCACGTTGAAGATTGGCCATTTTATTCCATATTTTACTATATAAATGCAAGTTTTTAGCATCAAAAGAAACGCTGTTTTGCCATATAATTGATATGAAAATACCATATGAATGCTGTATAAGATAAAAGAAGGTGTTTTACTGTAGAATTAACAGTTTGTCATTTAAAATATCACTTTATTCTGGATAAATTCCCTTAAAATGCTGCATAAATAAAGGTTTTGTCATGAAATGTGACTGTGAAAAAAGAAACTGTTGTTTTTATGGTAAAAAAAAAAAAAACTGGCAGAATTTTACCGTGATAAATATGGTACAACTTTTTCTAATATTATGGTCAGAAGATATTAGTACTGTTGATTTCAAAGTTGCCGTTTTATTCCATATTTTAGCTGTTTGCCGTATATTTGAGAAAAAAGTTTCACTGTCCAATTAACAGTCTTTTAAAGTAATTTAAAATACTACTTAATTCTGTTTAAATAAAGGTTTTGCCATTAAATATGATGGTGTTTTACTGTAAAGTGAGACACAAAGCATTGTATTAAAAGTTGATACAAAGTAAAGAGTTAATGCAAAATAGGTACAAAGTAGGACAAAGTAGAAGCGATTGTACAAAGTATATAAAAAGGGAAAAATAAGAGGGCTGATATAAAAATGATTCAAAACAAATGGAAATGAGTAAGCAGAGTCAAAATAGATGTAAAGTTGGTGGGAAATACGTAGATACGAAACTGATACAAAGTGGAAAGTATGAGTATCAATTCAAAACACAAAGCAGGCGACGTTCTCACAAGAAAACTTGACTTGTGTCTTGATGAGACGTTGAGTAAAAGCAGATAATCTGTGGGAAAAGGGATGTGCGTGCAGTATGTGTCACTGATGACTCTGTCGACTGCAGAAACAATGACGCTCCTCAGGCCCACCCGTGTATTGAAATGAATCTCTGGATGTTTTGTTTTGGCTAATGGCTGATGTGTCAGCTCGTATGTCTGTGTCACACCACTGGCCAAGGCAGCCTCCCGACAGAGCTTTTTGGGCGTGAGTGTGGTGGTAACAGAGAGTTTGGAGTCGGGCGGTTTTGGGAGGGGGGTCAGGCTTCGAAGGGAGCACATGGAAATGAGACCCATTCATCCCTCTACCCATAACCCCCCCGATTGGCATATGGCATGGCATTGTCCTTGGCCGCTGAGCCAGAAGTGATGCAATTTGTTGGCATGTCCTGTCATTTCACAAACTACCCATCCCATTGAGGCCTCCAGAAAACAACAACAGAAGACATGGAAGGGCAGCCAACAGCTCAGCTTCTACGGATGCCCTGCCAAACTCACTCAAGAGGGAGATGAAAAATAAGTCAGGTTCAAACATTTACCGATATTCATCCAGATTTTTACATTAGAACAAAAATACGAAACATTTCTTTAAATGTTGTCTGAAATTTTGCATCTTAAAGAAGCATCAATGTATGCTGAAGTACTTAAGCAGTTGAAGTGGCAGTCGAATTACAAATACTGAAGCTGAAGTTTCAGTTTGAACGCTGAATTAAGTCGAAGTGTGTCAGTTTAAGTGTTCACACTGACTAAAGATGAAGTGTCAGTTGAAGTTTCACATGAAGATCAAGCACTGAAATGTGAAAGACAAAGTGTAGGAGGAACCTTGAAATTAATAAGTGTGTAAACAACAACACAATGTCAGTTGAAGTGTTACCTTACCTAGAGTGTAAGTAGTGAAAGCAGCTGAAGTGTGGAGTTACAAGAAGTTTTATGTTCAAAGTTGAGGACAGACCTGAAAGGGTTTGTAGTGACCGTTGGAGCGTGAGAAGTGAAAATAATGAAATGTGAGATGAAGTGGTGAAAACAGCTGAATTGTCAATTTTGCAACTGAAATATTAGAGATAGTTAAAATACTGAAACAGTTGAAGTTATGGTTGAAGTGGCAGTCGAAATGAAAGTAGATAAATTTTCACTTGAAGTGTAATTTCTTTTTGTTATTCAAAATGGAAGAACTGAGATCTGAAAGGATTTGAAGTGTCAGTCAAAGTGCAAGTACTTAAAAGAAAAAGTGCTGAAAAGTCAGTTGAAGAGGATTCAGGGGAATTTGAAACCAGTAAATGAAGTGTCAATTTAAATTTAAGCACTGGGGGAACTTGAAGAATCAGTTGAAAGTGGAAGTAATTGAAGATTCAGTTGCTTGTACACTGAAAGGGGAGAAAGGGTTTGAAGTGTCAGTTGAAGTGTATACACTGAAGGGAGTTGAAGTGTCAGAGGAAGGGGGCTGAGATGTCAGTTGACATGTAAGTAGTAAAAGAAAAAAAAACTGTGAAATATAAATACTGAAAGGAGTTAAAGTGCCAATTGAAACGATAGTGCAGACAGTAGTTGGTGAATTTGAAACCAGTAAATGAAGTTGAAGTGTCAGTTTCAGTGAAAGCACTGGATGAAGTTGAAGAATCAGTTGAAGGTGGAGGTAGAAGTAATTGAAGATTCAGATGTTTATACACTGAGAGTTGAAAGGGTTTAAAGTGTCATTTGAAGTTTAAGCACTGAAAGGAGTTGAAGTGTCAGTTGAAGAGTTTGAAGCAGCTGAAATGTTGACATGTAAGCAGTAAAAAAAAAACTCTGAAATACAAATACAGATTCAGGTTCATGAAGATTCAGGTGTACTTGAACCCAGTAAATGAAGTTGAAGCGTCAATCTAAGTTTAAGCACTGAAAGGAGTTGAAGTGTCAGTTGAAGAGAGACTGAAATCTGAAAGATCGGTTGGCATTCTTCGGTTGAAGATTCAGTTGCTTATACACTCCAAGAAGTTGAAAGGGTTTGAAGTGTTATTTGAAATGTAAGCACTGAAAAGAGTCGAAGTGTCAGTTGAAGAGATAAGAGACTGACAGCTGAAACGTTAGTTGACATGTAAGGGGAAAAAAATTGAAATACAAATACTGAAAGAAGTTGAAGTATTAGTTGAAATGAAAGTGCAGAGAGTAGTTAAAGATCCAGGTGAGCTTGAACCCAGTAAATGAAGTTTAAGTGTCAACGCACTGAAAGGAGTTGAAGTGTCAGTTGAAGAGAGACTGAAATCTCAAAGATCAGTAGTAGTAGTAAAAGATAAAAAACTTCAAACATTTATTTAAGTTATATATGAAAACAGTAAAACTCTTTGCAGAAGTCGATGTTATTTGAACTGTAATCTGCAAGTTTCTACAAAATAACACTAATAAAATATTTCATGCATACAGTCACAATCGGATAATAAAAGTCTTTTTCTTTTCCACTGTGAGCCGAGGCTCAACCCCAAGCTGTCCAATGTTTAATTAACTCTCACAGACTTTACAGGGGGGAGGAGGCAAAATCTTCAAAGAATATGACCACTGCTTTGTGAAACATCAAATCCAGCTCTAGATCCTATTGTGCAGAGTTTGCTCATAGTTGACCTCACCTTCTGTTGGGATATCCTGTTGAAAGACACGACCGGCTCGGACCGCCCAGACAAAGAGGATTTCCCTCCAGGGAAACTCTGAGCCGTCAGTGGGAGATGCTGCTGCTGCTGCTGATGCTGTTGTCATGTGTCTGATCTGTTACTCATAAAGACTCGAGGCTGAAAAGGATCTACGGAGACGTTTGTTGTTGTTTTTTTTCCTTTCATATATTTGTCTGAAAATCTGTCAGCCCCATGGAGAGACTCCTATTGTTGCTTCTGAAGTGACATACGTCGTTTCAATTAACACACACAAACATCAATTTGTCTTTTTTTCCCACACTATGTTTTCCAGATTAATCACAATCCACTTGGATCTGCTTAAAACCTGCAGTTAAGATCAACTTAAATGAATAAACTGTGTTTATTTCTCTTATGTGGAGAACGTAAGCCCGGAGTTTTCCTCTGAACTGGGAGTGAAGCTGTGTCTGCTGCCTCTGGTGGTGATGGGACAGTCACAGTGTCTGAATGTTGGCAAGTTTGATGATAATTACATAACTGCTGTTCGTCTCAGTTTACTGCAGGGTCATCTCACATGCACAGTAAATTATTTTCTTAATATGTGACGTCTTAGTAGCAGTAGATGACATGAGAAGATATACATCTTCAATATCAGTACACTAATATTTAATAATTTAGCTGTCTTAAGGTGGAGAACGCAAAGGTAAATTAAATTTTTGTGCTTTTAAGGTGTTTTTAAGGACATTTTTGGGTAGTTTTGTCTTTATTCAGCAGTGGGCAGTAGAGAGCTACAGAAAGAGAGAATGATATGCAACCAAGAGGTGCAAAAAAAAAAACTGCAGTTCCTCAAACGTCCACTTGAGGCTGGCTACAGAAGTGAGTCAGTCTCCATTAGTCCCCATGTTAAAATGTCCAACTTCACAGCAGAAATAAACATGTTTACAGCCTGGTACAAAAAACAGTTTTGGTCTCTATAGCTAATTTCCACGTTCATGACAACTGTACTGAGGGTGAATTTTTATACAACTCACCTGTTCAAATTATATTAAGGCTTAAAGTTATGCAGAATTAACAGCATGGACGCTTTGATTGACAGGTGGGTGCCGTTATTGAGCAGCCAGGCTTCATTCAGTCCTCCTCAGGTCCACCGATGATCCACACCTTAGTGTAGACCAAGATGGCAGCAGTCAGTTTATATGTTTTAGATTTATTTACAATCTGTTTGATTGATTAATGATATTTTTAAGCTATACAAATAAATAAGTCATTTAATAATTAATATTTTCCTGCTGGTCTCTCGTGACATCTCTCAATTAGACGACTATAATAGAAGATTGAAGTTCAGGCACCATCCATCATTTCAGCTGACCAAATAAATAGATAAAAAAGGTTAAAAGGGGCATTTGAGGAGTGACGGAGGAGGATTCGACAGATCACTGCTGGGTAAAGTCGAGGTGACGGCGTCCCAGCGGGAGACAAACCTGGAAAGCTGATCTCCTGACAGCTGGTTCACACCACGGCTATCAGTGCATCGTTTTCAGGGTCAACGGACGGATGTGATCCCTCCTTTCCTTCCCTTCTCTTTTCTTATGTGTCCTTTTTTGCTTTCCTTTTCTTAACTTCCATTTCTTTCTCTTTCCTTTCCTTTCCTTTCCTTCTCTTCTCTTCCCTTCTCTCCTCTTATGTTTCATTCTTTCATTCCCTTCTTTTAGCTTTCATTTCCTTCTCTTTCCTTTCCTTCTATTCTCTTTTCTTGTTTCCTTCTTTTAGCTTTCCTTTCCTTTCCTTTCCTTTCCGTTCCCTTCCTTTCCTTCTAGTTTTTCCTATATTTTCCTTTTCCATTTCTTTTCCTTTCCTATTTCCTTTCCTTTCCTTTCCTTTCCTTCCCTTTCCTTTCCTTTCCTTCCTGTAATAACAATAATAATAATCCTGAATTAACTCTTTTTCTGAATAAATATCTCTTATTAACTGTTACTCATGTCTGCACTTAGCATTATTGAAAATCATTTCTGTGCCTAATAAAAACATATTTAAATAATAAATATTAAAACTTAAGTCATAATATCATATTCCTGCTCTCTGCGCAGTAATCTGTATTTTTCTTTTATCTTCACACTCTGCAGGTCGTCTTTCTTCATCAATTAGGAAATGCGTTGGCATCGCGGGCAGGAAGGGATTGAGTAATGCTGATGATGTCATTGATCCAACCCACGGCTTACAAATCAAAACAAAATCATAAATCATCTCACAGATGTCTCCCTCATTCGATTAACACAGTGTCCATATGGCTCACTGTAGTATATCAATCAGCAGAATATGGCCGCCGCTCGCTGGCCTCTCCTCCACACAGACAGGCCTTAATGGAGAACACGCGGTAATACATAAACTGCTCAGGTTTTACACTTTGAAAATGTCTGTTGATATTGTTATGTTGCCAGAGCTGTTACTTCCATCACCGTCATCTTTTATTTGTTTATCTTGTCGAGGTGTTGGCCAGCTTTTTTGACACTTCTTCTGTTCGCCTCCATTTTTTATTTTTATGTGAATCCAATTTGCAAACACAGCCATTTGCATTTCCTGTAAAGTGAAGCTCTTAGCGACTGCTCAAAGCCTGATCTTCCAGGACTCTGAAGGTAGCACGAGGTTATGATAATTTCACACACACAATAAGGGCTGCTGCCTGTGAGCCTTATAACACGAGCAGGCCTCAATGCTCCTTCTCTGCATATCAAAAACACAACCGTTTATACACCGCGCAACTGAACTCATCTCATCTCGCATCTGAAGACTCGTCCGACCATTATATTTTTTGAAAAAAAGATCTCAGAAATCATGCAAAAAAAAATTAATTAAGGGATTCCTCGTTGCAAATATGAGCCGTGCGTGCTAATTATCGCACTGTTGTAAATGTATTCCGTCGTGTTTCAAGTTCACTCTATTGATTTTAGCGTCGTTCCCTCTTAATAACATTTCTTTTATGTCTGTCAGACCTCATGCATTAGTCTGTGGCTCTCATTTACATTCAGGTCTAAAGCTCCACAAATGACATGATAAAACCTTTGAAGTAGGTGAATATGATTTATTCATCTCAGTAACCAGGTAGTCTTACTGGATTCGGCACAAACATACAATTTACAGACAGAAAACATAAAGTTTTCTAGATTAAGGTTCGAGAAATCTTTAAGCAAGGAAGTTATATTTATATAGAGCATGCTTGACAGGAAGAGGAAAATGGAAATGAGAGATAGAGGTGACAGAAATATGAAGAAATATATCAAACAAGTACAAATGAAAGAGTTTACAGGAAGCTGCTCCAACAAACCTGAGAATTACTGACTTTGTTTTTTAAAATCCATCAGTGCAAACTCGTACTAGATAATCGTGTCAGATGTTGGCAACGGTTATTAAAATGTGGTGCCTGCTACATCAAGTGAGGTCACCAGAACTCCCCGTGTTTTAATAACTTTTGCCAACACCTGACATCATGTTTATCCACCAGTTTGCATCGTAATCGCTGAATCCATACTGCAGCAGAGCTGCATGTCATCCTCTCTCTTTCCCTCTCTCTTCCCAGTTTTCTGAAGTCATCTCAATAAAGGCATTTAAGGACACCTCCAAAGATGTTATTGAAACATTGTTTTTACTGGTGATTGCTTAGCTGCTATTAGCCTTCTATGTTTTCAGGGGTCAGTGGTAGCTCACCCTGTAGAGACTTAGCTTGAGAACCAGAGTGTGGAACGGTATAAAATATATAAAAACAAGAATTTTATAATTTTACATCTTTGGACCACTTAAAAATGTTTAAAATCAACAGTCTAATAAGGCGAAAGTATATTTTTAACATTTTTTGTCCAAAACAAATTTCATTTTTCCAGGAAACAACTTGAGGTTCAGCCTATAGCTCCATGACAAAAGGAGGCAGGGATCAGCCAAAACAACCTCGGTTCAACCTTTGATGAGGACACAATTATGTATGATTATAAAATCTCAGACTTTGATGACGCCTAGTGCTAGAACAAAACACGACGCTCTGGCAAACAGCGGTGCACGCTGTTAACCACCTTCCAACTGTGGGATACTGAGAATAAATGAAGACTGCAGCGTGCACGCATGTTCACTATTTAAAAAAATAAAAAACAATTCATCAGAATAACGTTAAAGATCTGCACATTGTAGCTTTGGGAGCTACGGATGTAAAATTTTAACTGACAGAGCGGCATTTTGTTCACATTCACAGAGATGTATACATTTTTCTGCGACTCTCTAATTGAGTTTGGACATCATAAGATACAGAATTAATAACTCAATACTACGACAAAAGCCGCCTTTCACTGTCCGTCTGAATTCACTGGTGGATCTTCACTCGTTGCGGATTGAATGGCTGATGTATACGCCTCATTGTCAATTGAGTGTTGTCTGGTGGGTACTTGAAAATGCATTAACCTACAAACCGGGGGGAATAAGCCGGAGAGGTTCCATGTAAAACCAGTGAACCCATTAAAAGGCCTGATCAGAGCGCTCTGTTTATGAGTGTCTCCACTTCATCCTAATGTAGCTTTTAGATGATGCTAATAGATCACAGGCCATTGTGATCAGACAAGGTAATGGACCTTTGTCACAGCTTGCTGAGTATGGCTTCAGGGTACACACACACACACTAAAACACTCCCACATACACACACACAGGCGTTCAAACACAGAAACACATCTGCATACAAAGGAAACACACATAAACATAAACAGACATCCACACACACACACACACACACACACACACACACACACACAAAACAATGACCCTAATTAATAACGATTAGTCCTCTCTCAAACACACTCGCAAAATGTGCAAATGGAACAATAAATATAGCTCTTAAACATGGCTTTTACAAGTGAGCTGAAACAATCTCTACTAATCATTAGTAAACATCCCCCTCCGATTTGTCATTATTACTCTGCGATGCGTGGAAAGGCAGATAAACCGGAGGGGTCAGGTCTGGCACAGAGCGCAGCTCGTCAAAGTTTAAAGTGAGAATCAAACAGCTTTGTAAGTCCAAATACAAACTCAGGCCAGACAGACAGACAGACAGAGAGAGAACGAGTGTGGGTTTAAACAGAGGTGGAAAATACGGACATTTACTCAAACACTGTACTGCTCTGACAGATAAACTTTGTAGATTAACATCAAATATGATGCATCGTCATAGAAACACATCAATACCAATAAAACAACACACTGTTCAGGAAGATATGATTGAGAAAACTGAAAATATGGAAGCTAAATGTCCTAAAAGAATATTGAATGTTTTTGAAAATACGTATCCGTGACGAATGAAGAGCCGCTTTGAAGCTCAAAATCTGTGGCTCTGGTCGCCGCCATGTTGGACGTCCTGCCTCTAATCTAAAAATCAGCACACACGTGGATCATCAGTGGACCTGAGGCGGGCTGAATGACGCCTGGTTGCTCAAACAAGCCATCTGTAACAGCACCTACCTGTCAATCAAAGCGGCCACGCTCTTAATTCTGCATAACTTTAAACCTTAATATAATCTGAACAGGTGAGTTGTATAAAAATTCACCCTCAGTACAGTTGTCATGAACGGGGAAATTAGCTATAGAGACCAAAACTGTTTTTTGTACCAGGCTGTAAACATGTTTATTTCTGCTGTGAAGTTGGACATTTTAACATGGGGACTTATGGAGACTGACTCACTTCTGGAGCCAGCCTCAAGTGGACGTTTTAGGAACTGCATGGAGGCACCTTGAATTATACACCTGATATTTCAGTTTAGTCTGGATTTAATGGTGGTTCAGGCATCATGATATGAATTAGGGTATTTCTATTTTTCATGTTTAATGTCATCCCCTCCATTTGTTTCCAAATTTCCCTTTTGAGAGTTCTTTCATCCTCTTTTATAAAAATGTTTTCAGCCTTCAGGCCTCCTCTGATCTCTCATCAATGACACAACCTAAAAATTAAAGTCATCTCCGAAGTCCACCACTCCACATTACACAGCATGAGATGTTCACTGTCACCGCTGCGTGAACGATTAGCCTGTCGATCGACAGTTAAACAGAAAATTAAGAATAAGCAGTTGGAGTAAATCTGGCATCCAAGCTTCTCAAACATTAAAATGTGTTGCTTATTTCTGTTTTATATCATTGTAAACTGACTATATTTGGATTTTGGGCGGTTGGTCGGACAAAACAAGAGTTGTAAAGGTGTCACCTTGAACATTTTTAGACTTAATTAATCTAAAAATTAATATAATTAGCTGGTTTAAGTCAACAGAAACTGTGGGACAACATAACGTGTTATATGCACAAATATCCACATTGTAGCAACTAAAAAATCACAGTTGAAATGAACGCTGACTTCTTTGAGTTGTAAAATTGCAGCTCTGCTCCAAACACTAGCTGCTGTGTGTAACGTGTGCGTGTCACTCTGAAATAATCCGTTGTCTTTCCCCCCCCAAAAAAATCACGTCCTCCATGAGTGACCCGACCATCAGAGCATCACTTCTGACAAACAGCTTATTGTTTTAGCCCAGAGAGACAGAGCAGAGCGAGAGCAGAGAGTGGTGATAGTGGTGATAATAGGGGACATAAAAAAAATAATGATTAGCCTACTATGTAAATGGCAATTAAAGGACACTAAGTGCTGCAGGCGTTGTCCTTGCGTTTCATGGTTGGTTTTGATAGGAACACACCCAGCTGCTAAGCTGCCTCTGGCCTCTGACACTCATTTGTCAAAATGAGACAGAGAGGAGGGGGAACAAATCTGGCACTATGCATTAAATCAATTAAGTATAGCGGAAAAAGTGATCAGTCCACAACCCAGCATCCAACCTGCACTGCGTGTAGGCTATAAACATGTAGGTGATCAAACTACTTCCTGAGGGTTGTCCAAAACTTTTGAGCCCACTCCACACATCCTGAGCTGAACGCTGATAAATGATGGAGATGGTGGACAGAGTGCTGCGGTGTGCTGCTCACAATGAGCATCATTAGTTTTACTTTAACTCAAAGGGGCTCTCTGAGTAATCGAAGAGGAGGTTATGTGAACATGCTGCTGCTCTGTTAAAGGATCAGAAGATGACGAGGGTGACAAAGAAGAAGAAGAGATAAATGAATAAATAAACGATGGATGCACAGAGTGTGTGAATTCAAACAGTCAAACACAGCACAGAGGAAGTGCAAATGATTTGCATAGACGTGCACTGCCACCTAGTGTTTAGAGTTTATATGCAAAAACCACAGAAATGAGACCAAGAAAGACTCATCAGGGTCACATCTCACCGCTCACTCACTGATGAAAGATAATAACAATAATTATAATGATAAAATAAATTTAAAAAACAAAGTAATCAAAGTGTTTCACAGGAGAAGAAACAAAACTAAACAAAAGAAGGAGAGGTCCGATACGTAAAGATGGGAAAGAAAACAGCACATGGAAGAAGGAAGGAAGGAAGGAAGGAAGGAAGGAAGGAAGGAAGGAAGGAAGGAAGGAAGGACACAAATACAGGAATTTTCACTGAGATGTCTCTTTTCTTAACCTCTCTGTCTCTGATATTACCCAGTAATCATCATTGCATGTCTGTGAATGAAAGGAAGGAAGAAGGTAAGGAAGGAAAGAAGGAAGGAAGGAAGGAGGGAAGGAAGGGAGGAAGGGAGGGAGGAAGGACACATACAAGACGTTTCAGTGAGATGTCTCTTTTCTTAATCATCTCTGATATTACCCAGTTATCATCATTGTATGTCTGTAAATGACAGGAAGGAAGGAAGGAAGGAAGGAAGGAAGGAAGGAAGGAAGGAAGGAAGGAAGGAAGGAAGGAAAAGAATGACACAAATTACTCTTCAGTGAGATGTTTCTTTTCTTAACCATCTACATGACAAGATTTGGAGATCAGTGACGAGGAGAGCACGTCCACTTAACATCTCCTGTTATAAAGTATCTTTGGTAATATACAGTATATGTTGATGTTGTCCAATGTCAAGTCTCTACTTGATCATGTGACGATCGTCGTAACTACCTTGCTTCCTTCATACCTTTACGTTACCTTTCTTTCTGCCTCTGTAACTAACAGTGTTGGCTGTTCTTCAAACAATAGTTCTGGTTCTGTTTGTCCCTGTTCTGATCTTCTGAGTTCTCACCTGAATACAACAGAGATGAGTATTTTGTGAGGAACCCTCAAACATCCACTGTACCTGTAAATGATTCATTCTCTCTCTTTAATTTTTTTTGTAAATATCATCACTCATACACAACCTGCACATGCTGTTCATACTGTATATATTGTCACATCCTCCTACCTCATGTAGGACTTTGAGCAGCCAATATTTCAGTGTAGTCCAGATTTAATCTGAGGTTTGTGGCCCCCCATGAGATTCTTTTAAAGGCATCATGATATGAATTAGGGTATTTCTATTTTTCATGTTTAATGTCATCCCCTCCCATTTGTTCCCAAATTTCCCTTTTGAGAGTTCTTTCATCCTCTTTTATAGAAACGTTTTCAGCCTTCAGGCCTCCTCTGATCTCTCATCAATGACACAACCTAAAAATTAAAGTCATCTCCAAAGTCCACCACTCCACATTACACAGCATGAGACGTTCACTGTCACCGCTGCGTGAACGATTAGCCAGTCGATCGACAGTTAAACTGAAGTTGAAGAGGCAGCAATAATTGGAGTAAATCTGGCATCCAAGCTTCTCAAACATGAAAATGTGTTGCTTTTTTCTGTTTTATATCATTGTAAACTGACTATATTTGGATTTTGGGTGGTTGGTCGGACAAAACAAGAGTTTTAAAGGTGTCACCTTGAACATTTTTAGACTGAATTAATCAAAAAATTTATATAATTATTTAGCTGGATTTAAGTCAACTGAAACTGCGGGGAAGTGGGACAATATAACATGTTAAAAAAAAATGAAAATAATATCCACAATGTAGGAACAAAAAAATCACAAGGGAAATGTTTAGGAGTCAAGGAAATGTCTCAGTTTAAAATGTGTTTCTGTTTATATCAATATACACGTTTTAAAGGTGTCATTTGGGGTTTTTTGGATCATTTTTTATTACTTTTTGACATTTTTTAGACTGAATGAACCAACAGACTAATCAAAAAATTTATGTAATTCTTAATTGAGACTTCAGCTGGTTTAAGTCAACAGAAACTGTCAGAAAAGTGGAACAGAAAATGAAAATATGGGGCACTGGGGCTTGTTTGTAAATACTGCACCACTGCACTAATGTCTAACAAATGTTCTTGTTATATATATATTATATATATTTCCTTTGTGTACATAATAGTTTAATGTTTACCTGTCGATCTCCTTGTTTTTAGCTGTATTTATGTCTGTGTAGAGCACAGTGAGTCTTGTATGTGTACACGTACCTGACCCATAAAAGTATATTTGAACAATAACAGCAACATCCTGGTTAATCTGTAAAGTCCACAGAGCACACTGTCAACAGTTTTTAGGTATTTAGTAAGTTTATTGTTGTCCACGTTTTGCAGAATTGTCTTTGGCTTCACTTGTGAGCGTTTATAAGAATAAAAGACAAACAGCAGGGAGCGCAGCAGGATTCTCAGTGGGACTATTTCTCCAGTAGAAACGTTCTTCCAGTGAAAATTGTTCACAATTTTGTTGATTTTTACGACTCCGAGCGCCACAAAAAGCTCATATACCTTCTTTTTATTGGGTTGGAGGGGCTGAAATCTCAAATAAAACCAAACCTGCATGACTAGATTCAACTACAAGAGTCAGTCTGTTAAGATTCGACCCTTTGAGCTGTGACAGAAGGACTTCTTTGCATGTCAGCACTCTGTCAAACCGGCCCTCAGACTCAGACTTGACCTCTGGGTGTGACAGGGAAAGCGCTCTTTGTTCCCACCAGTCGAGGACCGGTAATGAAGTGGCCTGAGCTCCTCTCCGGCAGCTCCTCTCTGATGATCTCAGTGTGGACAAGTGCAGCGATCTGGATGTGAAGTCACAGTTCATTTCATTTTTCAGCGCCCGATGAGATCTCTCAGCTGTTATCAGATGAAATTGAACAACCATTACTAAGCGAATAAAGCTCTTTTGAGTGCTCGCTAACAGAAATCCAACACGTCCCCCCCTCCCTCTCTCTCTTTGTCCGCTGGTTTTGAATTCATTGGCCTCCTCTCGACAAGATGATAGGAATAATCTCGCCAAGTGAGATTGACAGTTCATTTCAGAAATCAATATTTACAATTTACTTCTTTCAAAGTTCATTCTGGGAGAGGGCTCCATATTATCCACCTCCCAAATAAGCTGATCATATCTCCGCCGGCCCTGGAATGAGTTTCCTCCCCAAAATGTGTCGTTTTTTCTCTCTCCTCCTCCCTCTCTCTCCCTCTCAGAAATCAATGTCTGCGTTTGTGCGCTTTAATCTGGCCTCTGATGACAGTAAATCTTTATCTGTTTCTGGGCGAGCAGCAGTGAGCGGCTGACACCATTTCCCATCAGAACAAAGAGCCAGGCCTGTGTGGACTCTGGGAGATACATGGGGCTCTAATGTGGCTGGACATGTTTCAGCAGGGCCATTAATCAGAGAGGATGACAGCCAGACCTGCTGTGGTTGTCGTCGAGCCCAGAGATCCGCACCTTTTCATCGGCCTTACTCAGAAAACTGAGGAGTCCAGGGCAGGTGGATAGAGATCAAACCTCAGGTCCTGTTATCTCTGTCACAACACGGGACGAGATATTTCTATCTCAAATTCTGTGTCTTCTCCAGAAGTTTGCACTCAAAGAAATATGTCACAAGAATTTAAAAAATATATGGAGAAAGGAAGACTGTGACAGTCAAATTCAAGGATTTAATAATGAAGATTTCAGTCCATCCAGGCAGTTGTTTGACAATCTCAAAGCTTATAATAAATTCAAAAAAGCAGACCTGACACATCACGAAATCGATTAAAATATTCGAAATAAACTGAAAAAGAATATTTGCACAAACATTCAGTGTAATATCTAAAATAAAGCCAAGTGTGGTGTAGCTAAATCCAACAAGCCTCTGAAAATGTGTCTTCAAATCTTTAGAAGATTAAATATTTATAACTAAGTAAGAAACACGGAGTGTGTCACAAAGGCTGCCGTCATGTTTGCTGTCCTGCTTCTTCCGCCTCCTGACTCATCTAAAAATCGGCAAAGACGTGGAGCAGGGCTGAATGAAGCCTGGTTGCTCGAACAAGCCATCTGCAACAGCACCCACCTGTCAATCAAAGCATCCACACTCTTAATTTTACACAACTTTAAGCCTTAATATAATTTGAACAGGTGAGTTCTATAAAAATTCACCCTCAGTACAGTTTACAATTATCTATAGAGACCAAAACTGTTTTTTTGTACCAGGCTGTAAACATGTTTATTTCTGCTGTGAAGTTGGACATTTTAATATGGGGACTTATGGAGACTGACTCACTTCTGGAGCCAGCCTCAAGTGGACGTTTAAGGAACTGCAGTTGTTGGCACTTCTGCATTGGCTTCACTTCACAGACACAGAGGTGGGCACTTGACTTAAATGCACGGTGCTGCTGATTTCTAGCAGGTGACCATCTTAATTTAGTATATCACCCTTTGTTTGTACAGCTATGGTTGATGGGAATGTAATCAGTTGTGCAGATTTAAACATAATTTTATGGTAATCCAGCCAACAGATGTGGAGATGTATCAGTCCGGACAAAGTGGTGAACCGACTGACCAACATCCATAGAGTTGTGCTGTCAGCACGGCTAAACGCTGAGGACAAATCAATACAGGAAGCAATCAGGAAATCTAATAATGCAAATATATACTGTATGCGGGAAGGAAGGATTGGGAAACACCGGGGAATTAAGTACAGTACATCCATAGTATACATAACACTCATATCAAACAAGAGCCGATCACAAGATTTTTTTTAAAGAGGTTTGACAAACGATCCGTGCAGGCAACAATAATCTTAGTCAGTGACATCATAACCACTTATTCTTATCATGGGTCACGAGCAGCTGGAGCCAATCCAACCTGACATCGGGCGAGATGTAGGGTGCACCTGCAGGACACCAGTCACATTCACACCTCTAGTCTCCTATTAACCTGTTAAGTGCATGTGTCTTTGGACTGTGGGAGGAAGTCGGAGCACCTGGAGAGAACATAGGAAGAACATGCTAACTCCAGCTGGCAGGTTTGAACCCAGAATAATCCATTAAGTGAATTTTGAACACATAAAATCACTAAAATGAGCTGTAAGGTTTAAACATCAACAGGATATATATAAATAAACACTCTGTACAATAAACTCACACGTGTATTTATTTGCATTAACCTGCTGGAGGGTCAAAATAAACTGCTGTGCTCCTGTTAACCCTGCCTCTAACTCTCTGTTCAATATGTTTGCTACAATGATACTCCCCCCCAGATTATTGGTGTCATAATTTGATTAAACTGATCAGTTTAGAATAGATTCAAGCACAAAAGGGTCACATAACAAAGCAGATTTTGACACAGGGATCCCCGGGATCGAGTAATAATGTAGGACGGACAATGAGGGCCTTTTGTCGGCAGACATTATTCTTTATTGCTCCGTATTCCCGACAAATGTCTAATTAAATTAGCATAAACCAGATGACACACAGCGAGTCTGCAGCTCCTTTTAAATAGGATTACTTTAGTTGAACAAATTATGAAGAAACAGCTAAATTAAATACATTTTGGTTGATGCTGACATTCATATCATACCAAAACTTCAATTAAATAAATCCAAAAGTCTGAAATAAAACACTCATAGCTTGAAGAGTGAACATATAGAGCAGAAAAACACAAAAAAAACAGAAAAACTACCACAAGTTACTCAACCCAAAAGCCTCCAGTGGAGTGATGATTCATAACCTCCCCTGTATTAATAACACCACCTCCAGCATTAAAGAATGGAGTAATATTTATTATTCAGCAGATTTATGACACCCTCCCACATCCCAAACAAGACTCAAACAGCCCGCTGCTCCACTCGCTGTGGCTCCACGGGGAATTATCGGGTGGTAATCTATTGTTAAACAGCTTTTAGAGTGATGGATGAAAACCCACCACGACCTACACACAATCAATTCATATCTAATTAGCCCGTATTATTTATGACACTTTGAAGAGGCGGGGTGGGAGTCTCAGGGGAGCGATGGAGACCTCAGCTGCCACCGAGGGAAATGAGAAATGGGAGAGAGGTTATCAGGAGGAGGTATTGATTAGCATAGACGATCCAGAAATGAATTTCCCACCAGTGGGAGGAGAGGAAACAAGGTTGATTTAGACAGACACAGACAGGAAACACAACAACAACTATAACAACAACAATACAACACAAAAAACAACAACAGGCCACAAAAAAATCACACAAGACGGTAAAATAATAGAGAGAGATTGTTGTTTGTTTTCTTTTACCATATAAGCTCTGCACAAAAAAACAACATGTAAACAAAGAAACAATTTTTATGAATAAAAAGTTCAACAAGTGCCAAGACAGAGAGGGAGGAAAGGAAAGGAAAGGAAAGGAAAGGAAAGGAAAGGAAAGGAAAGGAAAGGAAAGGAAAAGAAAGGAAAGGAAAGAAGGGAAGAAAGAAAGGAAGGAAGAAACAAACAAACAGACAAAGAAACAAAGGAGCTTTAGAAGGAAGGAAGGAAGGAAGGAAGGAAGGAAGGAAGGAATGAACGAAAAAACAAAAAAACGAAGGAGCTATAAAAGGAAGGAACGAAGGAAGGAAAGAGCAAATGAACGAACAAACAGACAAACGGAGGAGCGATAGAAGGAAGGAAGGAAGGAAGGAAGGAAGGACAGAAGGAAGGAACGAAGGAACGAACGAAGGAGCTATAAAAGGACAGAAGGAAGGAAGGACGGAAGGAAGGAGCTATAAAAGGAAGGAACGAAGGAAGGAAGGACAGAAGGAACGAACGAACGAACGAAGGAACAAATGAAGGAGCTAAAAAAGGAAGGACAGAAGGAAGGAAGGAAGGAAGGAAGGAAAGAGGAAGGAAGAAACGAAGGAACGAAGGAGCTATAAAAGGAAGGAACGAAGGAACGAAGGAAGGAAGGAAGGAAGGAAGGAAGGAAGGACAGAAGGATGGAAGGAAGGAAGGAAGGAAGGAAGGATGGAAGGAAGGAAGGAAGGAACAAAGGAATGAACGAAGGAACGAAGGAGCTATAAAAGGAAGGAACGAAGGAAGGAAGGACAGAAGGAACGAACGAATGAACGGAACGAACGAAGGAACAAATGAAGGAGCTATAAAAGGAAGGACAGAGGGAAGGAAGGAAGGAAGGATGGAAGGAACGAACGAAGGAGCTATAAAAGGAAGGAAGGAAGGAGGGAAGGAAGGAAGGAACAAACGAAGGAGCTATAAAAGGAAGGAAGGAAGGAACCAACGAAGGAGCTATAAAAGGAAGGAACGAAGGAAGGAAAGAGCAAATGAACGAACGAAAAAACAAACAGACAAACGGAGGAGCGATAGAAGGAAGGAAGGAAGGACAGAAGGAAGGATTGAAGGAAGGAAGGAAGGAACACACGAAGGAGCTATAAAAGGAAGGAACGAAGGAAGGAAAGAGCAAATGAACGAACGAATAAACAGACAAACAGAGGAGCGATAGAAGGAAGAAAGGAAGGAAGGAAGGAAGGAAGGAAAAGGAAGGAAGGAAGGAAGGAAGGAAGTCACAAAGGAAGGAAGGAAGGAAGGAAGGAGGGAATGAATGAAAAAATTAAGAAACGAAGGAGCTATAAAAGGAAGGAACGAAGGAAGGAAAGAGCAAATAAAGGGACAAACAGAAACAAACAGACAGACAAACGGAGGAGACAGAGAAGGAAGGAAGGACAGAAGGAAGGAAGGAAGGAAGGAAGGAAGGAAGGAAGGAAGGAGGGAAGGAGGGAATGAACGAACAATCAGACAAACGGAGGAGCAATACACTCTCACTCTGTTGTATAAGTCTGCCCTCTGCTGTTCATATGAGGTTTTAACAGTTTCTGTCCACAGTGAAACAAATTTAAAGTTTTCATCGTTCTGTCTGAAATCTTCATCATGACTCAGCTGAAAAAACATTTGTTTTTGTTTTTCAAAGAAACAAAATATGTAAGATGCAACACACACATTAACGTAGCAGTAATATTAAGACATAAACATGATGTATAATAATAAAACATGTTGCTGATAATAGTCAGATTATGAACGCTGGACGTTCACTTGTATTTACTGTGAACGTGTTATTTTTTCATTTATTCGTATCATTTATGTTCAGGTGGTTTCAAATTTTGAATTTCAAACATGTGCCTCTTCAATCACATCAAATTACACCGAGTAAATGTGACGCCTGATTAATAAATGCCTCAGCAGAGGCCTCATTTACTGATTTCTGTCCAATTACAATCTAACCACCAACCTTTGAGGACTTTATCTCCGAGAATGAGCAGCAGTGCTGATTTTATTTACACAAATGAGGAGGCTTGCATCAAGCTGAGTGAGCTGAACATGGGTTTTCATGTTTTTAAAGACATAAAATTGGATGAAATTGTAGTTTTTCATCAGAAATTGACACAAAAAATCAAAGCATTAAAGGGATCTGACAGCTCTCTGGATGTAAGAACATAAACCTGATCACCGTGCTGTTTAGATAACCTCGACAGCCTCGTCACACAGCTTCCTTTTCAGTATTAAAAACAGGATTACAAGTAAGTTAACTGTCTGAAGCAAGAAAATATTAAAAAGACAGCTTACTCCTGACTGTACCTGCATTAAAGAGACGATCATCTGCACTGTTTCTTTACGGCAAACCTCATTTTCACACCTGAAATCCTCTCACACAAACAAAATGCTAATATTCATATGCAAATCCATTTCCTCTCTTCTCTGACGCAGTGTGAAAGGTTTCAGCGATGACTGCAGGTGATGGAGGACGTTACAGAGAAAGCATACAGTGTTTTATATCTATGCATCCATCAAATTCAGCCTTGGGGATAAACAGGAAACAACATATAATCTGTGTGATCTGAGATCCAGAAGGCAAACCAGCTCGGCACTGCTCTGGTGAAACTGATTAGATCCGAACAAAGTGTACCGCTCGTGGATTACAGCTGCGCTTCATGCATGTATGAGTAAATAATTGATTTGTTTTGTTCATTTCTCTGTGTAATTCATTCACTCACAAACATGTCGTACATTTATTTATTTGGGTTTTTCATGCATTTTTTATATTAAATTAAATTAAAACATTTCACAGTGACATTAACTTTTAAGATACAAACACTAAATCAGAAATCAGAGCACAGTACAGAAGGTTTGAATTATGCATGTGTGTGATCGTGGGTGGAGTTTTATTAAAGCAACATTGTGTAGAAAGTTTTATTTTTGTGATTTAGCGCCCCCAGTTTGTGACAGCTGTACACGTGTATTTGTTATGATTACATTACTTTACTAAGTCCACAACTTTGCTAACAGCCAAACATCAAACAACAACACAAGACGTAGCAGCCAGCTAATATCACTTATTAGTCCAACAGCAAGAAGTCCAGCTCGGCGTCTGTCTTTCAGCCTTTTATTTCACCAACGACTAAAAGTCAGTCCCAGATTTACTCTTGTCCGACGGCTTCTTGCTCAGTCACTCTCTCATTTAGCTTCCTCTGTCAACGTCCTCTTTGGTCTTTTTTGCCTCTGTTATTATGTCCATAGAGACTGCTGAGCCCGGTTACAATGCCGACTTGCCCAGCTCCTGTTCTGGCACCACACCGGGTCTGCTCCACGTCAACATTCGCCCAGACCTCTTCTTCTTCCCGGTGGTCCAAAACACCTGTGGTGCAAACGCTAACACTCCTCCCCGGTGCTCTGAGCTCATAGCCCGTGCAGCCCGGCTAACAAACTGAGCTAACAGCAGCTACAGTTGGCAGCTTTGAAGAAGAGCAGCCGGAGGACGTCAGAGGGAAAACCAGAAAACATTTTCTCCATAAAATATGATCCAGTTTCACCAAAATCAGTCAAATAGTTGGTGGTGTGTGACTTAGTGCCGTAAAGCGTTACGTACTTCTCACGGGTGCACAAAGTTACATAGTTTGAGAAACAGGCGTACGAATGACAGAGACAACATTCACCTGATTACACAAAAATCTGTTATTTTATGATAGAAAAGTTACACAATGTTGCTTTAATGTCCTAAACCTTCTCCTGGCCCTCAGTTTATCCTGCAGACTCCATCTTATTTTCCTTTTGTGAACAGTCTCTGGTAGTTCAGGTGTGTCCTTTTGTCTTTGGGGACGTGGTTATCTGCAAGGTCATTTAAATGCTGCATTATTATTTGCTCTCATGTACCTAATGTTCTCTGCTATAGGGCCAACATATGTACATAGTAGCCCTCAGATATACTAAACAATCAGATCGCCTCCTGATGCCTATATGTGAAGAGAATAGTGGCTTTTGTATTTGTCAGGGTCGCAACGAACAGGTCCGAATGAAAGGTAGAAATTTAGTGTATTGGTTTGAAATGAAAATGAATTTACAGAAAGCAACATAGCAGAGGTTCGGTCCATCTTGAGTGAGCTTAGCTGTGGCTCGTCTTTACCTTCAGTGGTTGGGAAATCATTAAAGAATCTGCAGCCAGAGACCAGAAACCACATCACACATGAGAGTATTTGTTCCTGACTGCAGCAGAGTGTCTCACCATGAGCTCGATATAAGTACATTCAAACTGTGCCTTTCAAAATGAAATCCTATGGCACCAACTCTGTTATTAACTCTGAACTACAGGCTGATATTATGAGCAGAAAGCTCTGCACAGATTGAAAAGACAGGATCTATATACAGCTTATCACCCTTTCACAATTTGACAGGTCTATTGCTCTTTCATCACGCCCAATTTGCATAAATTAGTATGTTTGCTGCAACAAACTCGTGTGAACAAATAAATAAATAAAGAGTGGATTATCTCACATGTTACATATTACAGACTGTGAAATATCATATGGGGTGAAAATTACTGTGACACAACAGAGTACGATGTAATTTTCAGGGTATAAGTATATTCCAGGTGAGTCTGAGGCAATGGCACCATAAAGAATGGACGGTGTATCCACAGGTTTCTGAAGAGCGGCTCTAGCCACCACCATCTTGGTAGTCCTGCCACTTCCGTGTCCCGGCTAATCTAAAAGTCTGCAAAGACGTGGATCATCGCTGGACCTGAGGCGGGCTGAATGACGCCTGGTTGCTCAAACAAGCCATCTGTAACAGCACCCACCTGTCAATCAAAGCGGCGACACTGTTAATTCTGCATAACTTTAAGCCTTGATATAATTTGAACAGGTGAGTTCTATAAAAATTCACCCTCAGTACAGTTGTCATGAACGGGGAAATTAGCTATAGAGACCAAAACTGTTTTTTGTACCAGGCTGTAAACATGTTTATTTCTGCTGTGAAGTTGGACATTTTAACATGGGGACTTATGGAGACTGACTCACTTCTGGAGCCAGCCTCAAGTGGCCGTGTGAGGAACTGCACGGAGGCGCCTTGAATTTATACACCTGATATTTCAGTTTAGTCTGGATTTAATGGTGGTTCAGGCATCATGATATGAATAAGGGTATTTCTATTTTGCCGTGGAGGTTGTCGCTTGGCAAAATAACGTTCGAACATACACTGAACACTCTGCAGGACCACAGAATATGTTTGCTCAAACAAAAACTAGTTTGACAGGCTTCATTCAGCCCGCCTCAAGTCCGCCGATGATCCACATCTTTGCCGATTTGTAGATTAGCCGGGAGGCGAATTTGAGCCTCAAAGCGGCTCTTTGGAAACCTGTCACGTATACGTCATCCATTCTTTATACTGTCAGTGTCTGGCACACAATCCTTCGTAAAACAAGAGAACAAAAAACACAAACTGACAAGATCATTACATATCTAATGCTGGTTAGAGAGCTTTAGAGGTGTAGCAGGTGTATTTTGTTACCTTCGGACAGAGCTAGGCTAGCTGTTTCCCTCTGTTTCCAGTCTTTGTGCTAAGCTACGCTAACTGGCTACTGGCTGCTTCATATTTAGAATCATGTGATATCAATCTCATCTAATCTTATTCTAATCACCAAAAACGTTGAACAAATGTGTTACTAAGAATTATTCCTTTATTTATTAAATGCCAATTCATGTGGCTGAATTATCAACAACACCTGCTTCGTGTCGGACCAATTATTGGACAGAAGAGTTTTTCCTCATCCTGTCTTATGTTCATAAAATATGGTGGCACTGAGTAATAGGTGACGTTACTGACACTGATAGAGCTCTGTACGAGTGATTAGTTCAAGCAGCGTTATTTACAGTGCGTTTAAAAAACAAGTATCAGCTGACACATCAGTATTTTTAAATCTCAAATATCAGTATATGTATTAGCCTCAAAAACCCGGTCAGGTCCTCTATATATATTTATATATAGCACAGAAGATGCTCTTAACGTCAGCAGCGACATCAAAGCATTTTACTGATCTGAGAGTCATGACCTTTGTAGGTCACGCTGATGTTGGTGGACGGTGCCGTCTCCACTCGGCTGCGGAGGTCCCTGGTGTCGTTCACGGGACACTTGCTGGGTATGCGGCACCAGAAAACCTGCTTGTAGGAGTTCCTGAAGTTCTCCGACAGGAAAGCGTAGATGATGGGGTTGACGGAGGAGTTGCTGTAGGCCAAGCAGTGAGCCACCACCCTGAGCACGAAGGAGGCCTGGCTCAGGGGGAAAGAGCCAAACTCCACCCACAGGTGGACAATGTGGTGGGGCAACCAAGACAGACAGAAGACCACGACCACCACCAGGACTGTCTGGGCAGTCTGTGGAGGGAGGACAGAGGAGATGACGGTTGGTGACACGATGTGATGAATAAAATTACATTCAATCATTTAGCTGCAACTTACAAAAAATGGAAACAATGAAAATACAGTACGACAAGGACATGTTAGTGCAGCAATAAGTACTACTCATAGATAGATTTAGCATGTCCAGTTGTTGGTAGTGTTGGAGAGGAGGTCCTCTCTGAAGAGCTGGAGGTCTTCAGGAGGTTTTTGATCTGGTAGGAACTGGTAGGACGTTCCACCAACGGAGAACAACAGACGAGAAAAGTTTGGATTGCCCTGAGCGTACTGTACGGGGCAGAGCCAGGCATCGTTCATTGCAGGAGGTAACACATGTCTGTATGAGGACATTCGAGTAGGTGGGTGTGGAACTTTGTAGGGCTGCTACAGGTAGCCAGTGGAGCTCAATGAGCAGCGGGGTAACATGTGACCTTTTTGGGTTGATTGAAGACCAGGTGCACTGCCAAGTTCTGGATTATCTGAAAGGGTTTCACTGTGCAGGCTGGGAGGCCCGTCAGGAGGGCATTAACAGTAATTGAGACACAAGATGACCACAGCCTGTATCAGGAGTTGGGTAGCATGTTGAGTCAGGTAAGGCCTGATTTTTCTGATGTACAGTAGTAAAGTGCAAAGTGGTACGACCGGGCAACCGAGGCAACGTGATCAGAGAGGGTTAGTTGGCCAAGTTTCTCGCTACCCTGGTAGGGGCAAGAGCTAGAGAATCAGTTTAGATGTTGATGTCATGGTGTGAAGTAGATTTGACGGGGAGGAAATGATAACAGATGGGTTTTTTCTGGATGGTGGATTCAACAAAGTGAAACTTTTAGAGCTAACTAGACTTTTCACACAAGGTCACTTATATTTTCAGTGATGTAGAGCACAATGTATGCAAGTATAGCATGTCCTCGAGTCATTTTAAGGTTCTTGTTTTCACATCTGCCTTATATCACAAGTAGGTCACTCAGGTCTTCTGACAAAGGCTGCCTGGCTGTCGACTGAAACAAAATGTGATCGTGTTTTTGAAGCGGTGGCTCCGACGATGTGGAACGCTCTTCCTGTAGCCCTTAAAAGCAGCTCAATACCCATTTATCTGAACTTGTCTGTCCTCTCGCCTGCTGTCAAGTGTTTTCACATTCTGTTGTTGCTCATGTTTTATCGTTCTGTGCTTTCATTTTTTAACAATTTGTGACCTTTCTCTGCGAAGGATGCTGTACTAAATAGACTTATTTTTTTTTATTATTATAGTCTTTGAAATGTCAAAAAGTAGCAAAAATGCCGTTTCCCAGAATCCAAGGTAACATCTTCACATGTCATGTTCCCATTTACTATCACATGTGACAAAAAAGCAGCAAATCTTCACATTTTAGAAGCTTGAACCAGCAAATTTCTGGCAAAAGAATGACTGAAATCAAACTATTTGCAGATTTATTCCTCCAGTGGTAATAAAAAATTCCAGCTCTATATTCAACTCCATAACCGTTGTGCACACGCACATTTCACCTGCTAAACACGGAGACAGAAATAATAAGCTCACACCAACCTTCTTTTTGGAGAGCTCTGATTTTTTGGAGACATTCTTCAGCTTTTTGTGTAGATGGTTTAAAACCTGTAATAATAATAAAGATAAAATATAAAAGAGGCTGTTGACCTGGAACATGTTTTAATCAATGCAGCAGCAACAGTTTAACATATTAAAGACTTCCAAACAACATTTTAACACTCGAACAACAGAAAATGTGACTTTTATGTGGATTAAAGCCACAAATAACTTCGCTTGCATCTAAATTTGCTGCGTATTTATTCCAAACTGTGCGCCTTTGCTTTGCGCATTCATCCACTCACAGTGATGCATGCGCACCCACCTTTGCATAGCAGACAGATATCAAAGTGAGAGGCAGCAGGTATCCGAAAACAAAGGTGCACATCACGTAGACTTTCCTCTGGTGGTCCGGCCAAACCTCCCAGCAGTAGGTGTTGTTGTCCTTCCATTCCACGATGTTCTGGTAGTGCGCCACGGGAGCTGCCATGACCAGAGACACGATCCAGATCAGCACCACTCCGATCATCGCATGCCTCCCTACGCGGATGGACGAGGATTTCCTAGCGTGGACGATGGCCACGTATCGATCCACGGACATCGCAGACAGAGTGAAAATACTAACCAGCATGGACACGGTGAAGAAATAGTGGATGAACTTGCAGATGAAAGCGCCCAGCACCCACGAGGACAGCATGTAGATGGTGGACTGGAAGGGGACGCAGAAGAGGAGGTAGGACAGGTCCGCCACGCTCAGGTTGAGGATGAAGATGTTGGTTGTGCTCCTCGGTTGTCCCGGTTTACTGCGCGCCAGCACCGTGATCACCATGGTGTTCCCAAGCACACCGAGGATGAAAATAAGTCCAAATATCATGAGAGAAATAAAGTTATCTACACCCACCTCCAGTATATGGTTAGCCGGCAGCTTCATTGTGTTGGTGTTGAAAGACTCACTCTGGTTCTCCACCTGTAGCTCCATCTTTTTTTTCTATTTCCCACTATTTAAGAAAAGTTACATGTTGATTAAAACATATCCTCCTCCACATGGAGCTCGGGTTGAGGATGGGGGTGTTCTCTTGAATAAAGGTTGGATGGAGCTCATGCATTTGCAGGCTTGCTCCCTGCCTTCCTAGGCAACGTCACCATGCTGAGCCCACCAATACCTTTCCAGCGTTTCCAGTGACCTGCAGCCAGTAACAGGCAGATCACTGCCTAAAACATCCAACATCCCAAATAAAGCAAGCAGATAAATATGATGCAGCATCATGAATGGGTTACCAAACATAATGTAGCATCATATATGGAGAATATTTGGCAGTATATGAAATTAGTTTATGTATTCTGCAAGAAAAATATACTTCAATGCACCATAGTTAATAATAATACACTTTCTGCAGTGTAATGAACCTGTCCGCCAAGATTAAACAGAATATTATTACTTTTTCTTCACACAGTCCACTTCAGTCTATATTATAATGAGTGGTTATCTTCTGAGACAGACACTGTGCAGCATGAAAATTAATTTTCTGCTGCTCTGAGACCTCTGAGAGGTCTCATGTATCTGTAATTCATTCATTCATTCATTTTGTGCTTGAGTTATTACTATACTCAAAAAAGATTCAGTACATGTGAATCCATATATAAATGCAAATATAGATAGATAGATAGATAGATAGATAGATAGATAGATAGATAGATAGATAGATAGATAGATAGATAGTTGTTTCCTGTGCACTTTTATTTATTTCCACTGTAAAATTACCTCCTGTTGTATTCTTGTTAAATATCAACCATCTTTTTGTGGCAACACGTCCTGTTAAATGTTAATAGGACAATACTAATCATATACTTGAAAGGACAAGCACAAACAGGATACTCGGGCAAAATAAAGTAAATAAATAAATACACACACAAACACATTGACACACCGCTCTTTTATAACAAGACAGCAATCACATAAAAGCAAGTCTATAAATATATATAGTGTTTATCTATTTTTTCTATTTCTAGTATATTTTATAATTTATTACTGAGTACTTTTCTTATCTTTTCATGGTGTGCAGGATCAATAAAGTCATATC
Organism: Argyrosomus regius; assembly: GCA_946959425.1. Lineage (NCBI taxonomy): Eukaryota > Metazoa > Chordata > Actinopteri > Sciaenidae > Argyrosomus > Argyrosomus regius. The sequence goes on along the minus strand of OX336899.1, from coordinate 5,494,944 downwards.
CTTTTTTTTTTTACATAAATATTGTTTCAGTTGCATAGTAGCATATTGAGTTGCATTATGGGAAGTGTAGGAACCAGTATTTTTTTGGCGCTTTAACAAAACTAGGAACTAAAAGTTCACAGTTGTCATGAACGGGGAAAATTAGCTATAGAGGCCAAAACTGTTTTTTGTACCAGGCTGTAAACATGTTTATTTCTGCTGTGAAGTTGGACATTTTAACATAAGGTCTTATAGCCAGCCTCAAGTGGACGCTTGAGGAACTGCAGTTTTTGGTAATTCCGCATAGGCAATGCTAAAATACTAACCAGGTGCCGCTATGATGAACACAAAGTTAGTCGTTAGTATTTGGTCATAAACCAAAGTATTGGACACATTTCTGACCTGATGATGGTGCTGGATGAAAAGTAAAACGATCAGTCATTACATTTAATCAAGTTATGGAAGTGCAAATTAAATTCATTTATCTAAAATAAAATAAAACACATTGTTTGTTTTCCTGTAAGGATTCACAGTTTGCTGGAACATTTTTGATTGAATCCTTCTAAAACAGTCAAATACAATACGTGTAAGTGTACAGACTCAACTTGGAAATAATTTATATTTTTTTCTCTTTTCTGGGAACAGCTGAATTATCATTATGCAAGTCGCAGACAGACCAGAGATCTGCTCAAGGAATAACCATCTGGAAATGACGAGAGAGATGATGCTCGGGCTATGTAACCTGAGAGCAGAGGCCGATGTTATCTCGGCTCCACTTGTCCTCAGAGGATTGTTCATGTTTGAAGCTTTTATTGTTTATACGTGTGCTTAATTTTCTGGTGTTAATTAGATAAATTCAACACAGTGGCTATACTCTATTACTGCTAAGAACCTTATGAAGATGATGATGGTAATGACACTGATTATACTGATGAAGGCGATGGTGTAAATTAGGGTGTTTGTGGCCGATTCTCCCACTTAGCCTTTTCTGTAAATTAATAGCAGTCATTATGTTACTTTTTTATCACGGGCGTTATTATACTTTTAGGAGCACGGCCGTTGTTTTCTAATTGGTTTCTCAGCTAATGTCCTGAAGCAGCCTGAAGTTTCCATGGCGACTCTTTACTCCATCAAACTGAGATGTTATCCCTCTTTCTGCCGGGAAGGAGAAAAGCACAGTGAAGCCTCGAGACAGCACAACGTGATGTTGGTTTTTAAAGAAAAATAGATAAACTGCCCTGTTAGATTACTGCTCATCTGTACACGGTGCTGAAGCTCATCATAAAACACACAGAGATGATTTTATACTTTACCTGTACATTATTTTCTGGATGATTTGGACGACTCTGAACGTTGGTCTGGACTGTTGCTGGATTAAATTACTTTCTGGCGTTTCCAAAGAGGAGAAACAAAAGAATATTTCCAAATCAAATGAGGGAGAGTTCATTCTTATTCTTAAAACTTTTCAGCCATGATGGCGGCATCAATCTGGCGATATAAGTATGTTGGTCCACAATCGCAGAACTGGTTTAACCTCTGGGGACAACACCCAGTGTTTCAGGCCTTCAATGTAGCCACCGGATGTCCAACTTGATAGGTGAAAACGACAATAAAAACACATCTTTACATGAATATGTCAACAAAAGTTAAAGGTATTGTAATGAAATGTTGTACAGACATTGATGGTCCCCAGATGATGAATCGTTTTGACTTTAATGTTCTTTCACTTTTCCTGTAGTGGCACAATGTGGTTGTCATTTTAATACAAATGTTTCACCACCTGTTGGATTGCCATGATATTTGGTCCAGCCATTCATGTCCCCCAGAAGATAAACCATAATAACTCCAATGATCCTCTGATTTTACATCTAGGACTGTGGGTAAAGAATTTGTAGGACAACAACGTGACACATCACCTCACTGTTTTTCAACATATCACTCTTAACCATCACTTACATTACAGGCAAGGTGTATCATATTATGTAGTCCCTGTTCTAAATGGTTCTGGTTGGACACCTTCTCTACATTTAAGAGTCGTCTTAAGATGTTCCTTTTGGACTTGCTGGTACAGGCGAGTCCTCAACCATCCTTTAGTGACACTGCCAGGTGACTTCAATACATGTTACTAACTTAGCTTCTTCCCCGGAGTTTTTCTGCTTTCTCGTCTTGTAGGTTCTCAAGGATTGTGGGCTAGATCAGTGAAAGGTCGAGCCTACTGCTGTGGTCCTGCCTGACGTCCACTACAAATACTATTATTACTACTACTACTATTAGTCATATCTCCATTAAGATTTATAGTTGCCCTCCCTTTTCTCTTTCTCTAAACTCAACTAGTCGCAGCAGATGGGCGTCCACCATTAGCCGGGTTCTGCTCGAGGTTTCTGCATCTTAAAGGAAGTTTTTCCTCGCCACCGTCGCCAAGTGCTTGCACATGGTGGGAATTGTTGAGACTCTGTAAATAACAAAGGGTATCGTCTGGAGCTGCTCGAGTGTCATGAGATAAAGTCTGTTATGTTTTGGTGCTATATAAATAAAACTGAACTAAACTGAATTAATTAAAATATGCCAATTCTCTCACTAAACTTGTAGAAAATAATGTATGATTTTACATTCTTCCCTCACTTTAGATGAAATGCCCTCTTTTCAAAGGTTATGAACAAATGATAAACAATTTGGTGTTGAATTGAAAACAAAATCATCTTCCCTGTCAGAGAAACTGTGCATTCAAATGTTGGATCATCTGATTTTAACAAAGTGAAACGTCCTGAATCAGTTTCACAGAAAAGTGAGACTACTTTGAAAGCAGAGCTGTGACATTGATTCTTTTGCAGATGAAAAGTTGGACTCATAAGAACTAAAAACACATCTTTGTTCATTAAGTACACTCTGGGGATTGCCTCGAGCGCCTCACTTCATCTCGAAGAAAAGTTAGTCTCACTTGAAGGTCAATCTGACCGCAGAAAAGAAGAAGTTCTTCAGGCACTCTTCGGTCTTATATGAGGGAATAATGTTTATTATCTGGTGCATAAAGAGTACCATGTGTAATCCATCTTTTTTTATTATTATTTCCGCAGTTATGAAGAACCTGCAAAGATCAATATGTCTGACAAAATAAAACCTTTAATATAAGTTTGTGCTGTGCCTGAATGTCTGGAGAATGCAGCTTCCTTTCTTTATCTACATTTTAAAAGTCAAATTGTGATATCTGGAGATTAGAGATTCAAAACATTCATCAAAATCAGGCTTGAATGCTGGAGAAATATCCTTGAAGTGCCTTCAAAACCTAACAATGCCAGTCCAAAGCAAGAGACATCTCTCTCTTTATAAACACAGCTGGGGAGGTTCTGGCAGCTGCTGATGCAACCACGCTCCAATACTTTTAATTAATGTTTTCCAAAGAAGAGAAACCAAGAACCAAATGAGTTCATTTTTACTCTTCCAACTCGATTTATCATCCATGAGTTTTTTTTAGCCCTGCTAGCGGCATGACTCTATGGCCATGTAGTTTTGTTGCGCCCAATATTTCAGGGTTTTCATTGTAGTCACCAGATTCTGAATTCGAAAGACACATTTCGACTTAAATATCTCAACAAAAGTTAAATGGAAATGTTGTACAGATATTCATGCTCCCCAGATGATGAATCATTTTGACTTTGGTGTTTTTTTACTTCTCCTGTAGAGGCACAATGAGTCAAATGTTTCACCAACTGTTGGATTTGCGTGATGTTTCGTGCCCCCAGAAGTTAAACTATAGTAACTTCAATGATCCTCATCATGATTTTTCATCTAGCGCCTTTTAGTTGAAGACCACAACTGTGGGGATGTCTGCAAGGCGACACTTAATGAGGTGACTCAATGCAGCAACCAAGCTTCAACCAAAGAGTTTTCATAAATTTTAGCTACCTAAGTAGGCTATATACTGTCTGATCTTGGTCTTGACTTGGTCTCAACCCCTCAAAGTCTTGGTATTGATACACTCTGGTCTTGGTCATGACTTGGTCTCAGTTTAGTTGGTCTTGACTACAACATTGATGCACAGGTTGTGGTCTCAACCAGTCTAGAACTAAAATCCAGACTCTTCTTTGTCCGAGACCAAGACCTTTAGAAAGTGGTCTACTACAACACTGACCCTGTCTATAAAACATCTTTTGCATGTCTCCTCAGTTGTTTTTGCAGAGATTTTCCAAACTTAAATATTTTTCCATGTCCTAGTCAAGGGTCGAAGGACTGCTTTACAAACTATGAATCCCTCTGAGGGAAATGTGTGATTTTGTGCTATTTCAGTCTGACTTGACAAAGCAATCTGCTTTTGTTGTATCTGACAGAGTAAGAGGTGAGGAAGAGGAGAAGTCACAAAGAAGCCATTTAAAGTCTTTGTGTCAATACAGACTAATGAAGTCTCGGAGGGTGGGCTCATGCAGCTGTTATGTTTAAAGTCCTCTAAATTTGTGCTTTTAGCTTTAACACACGGCGATGTCACGATATCATAAACTCGGTGTCACCTCATCGTCTCGCTCTCACCTGACTGATCGAGCGATGTTTCTTTACCAACCGTATTAGAGACCTAAGAAGATAAGCTGCTGCAGACCCCGCTGCTCTTCCTCTCAGGTGGTTAGCCCTTTAGCTCAGCCTGGAGTCAGACCTGTTGTTACCATGACACTGAGCCATGAGAGGAGACCACAGCAACAACACATCCATTTACCCCAACAATTTGAAATGGACTTTAGCTTGTGTGCTAAATAGCTGCGAGCCACAGATTGCCATTTGGGTGATTTACCGTTGACAGAGCGCTGTGTTTGTTCTGTTTTGTCTCGGTGAAGCCTTCAGTCCCCCCTTTTTTTATAAGCCTTCAGATGATGATGGTTATTTATGAGTCTGGGAGATGCTGAGAATGATAATGTCACTTAATGCTTCTCCTCTTCTTTAAGCTGACGCCAGTCTTGAAACTGAAGACTCAGAATATTATTTAGCAAAACCTCCTCTTCTTTTTATTATTCATATTTCACATTGTAGGCTATGTAATGTGTTTATTTAAAGGATCCCCATTAGCTAATTTCACAATCTATCTAGGGTCCACACCAAACATACAATACATGAGACATTTTATGGTAAACATTTGTTGCATTAATATACAGAAAAATTATATTAAAGCTTACATTTATATACAAATCAGCATATCAAATATATGTGATAAATACATTTAATGATCAACTTTATTCTCATAATGTCATGATGGAGTTCAGGAAGTGGATTCAAGACACAAAGGTGAAGTGAACAAAAAGTAACTTTATGTTATGAGTTATGGACAAAAGCAGGGAACACAAAAGTAACTGAAGGCGTCTGAGAAGTCCAGGCAGAAAACAGACTGAATCCATAAGTCCAAAATAACAGACTCCATAATAGAGAAGAAGAAGAGGAGCAGGAACACGGAGAGAAGAACCAAAACATCCACAAGACTGCCAAACAGACATAGTACAATCTGACAAAGACACACTGGGACTAAATATACAAGGCAGGATAACGAGGCACAGGTGAAACTAACGAGGGACAGGTGAAACTAACGAGGCACAGGTGAAACTAACGAGGGACAGGTGAAACTAATCAGAATCAAACATCGTGGGAAAACACAACAAAGGCAGTAAACATACACAAGACACAGAGAGGGGAGAACTACAAAATAAAACAGGAAACACAAAACAACAAAACCACATAATATTGTGCAGACTGGTCTTTTTAAAAGACAAAACATGGCTGTTATTCTCTCATCATAGCATTATCGTCACATTTAATTCACAATAAGTAATCCGTTCGGGGTTACATTTAATTATTTCTTTTCTCTTACATATATATATATGTTTTTGTTATTTAACAAATAGCTTTATTGAAAGACGTTTATTTATTTATTTTTGCACGATTATTTTCTGATGGTGAACTGACTCAACTCTTGTCATTTATTTTCTTCAAAGCTTCCTGATTCAAACCCCACCTGGGACTTTAACTTATGACACTACATGGACAGTTATAGATAGATAGCATACTATGAGTTCTGTTGAGGTGTGTGTATAGGTGAGTATAGGTAGTCATAGTGTGTTATAAGCCCCATGAGTCAAGCTTTAGTTTATAACTAGTCAAGAGCTAGATAATTCATTATAAGTCACATCTATAATGTTTCATGACTGTTGATATAGTGCATTATAAATGCATTATAAGTCACTACGAATGGCTCCATGACACATTATAGATGTCGTCTCCAAAGGGTGTTACCAAACATATTCAATGAATGTACATTCATAGATATTAAACAGATGAAATAAAGGACATATGATTATGTATAAGCCATAATAAACACAAACAAGAAAGATATAAAGGAAAATAAAAATATAAATAACTAGAAGAAATATAAAAATGGTAGATTTAGTCTCAAATTTAAGCACAGAAGCATAACTCAGATACAGAGTATTTATTCCAGCTTTATCTTCCTTTTGAACGTCAGTGATAGTTGACTTGTTTAATGGTTCAGAAAAGACAAACAGCCTTTAATTCTCCATAAAAATGTTGAATATTAATCTTGAACGACAGCCTGCTGTCAAGCCAAAGTGTATAATGTTGAGTGTTTACCTAGTAGAGAGGCGCTGAACATAAAATAAACCAACCACACGGGCGTCTGAAGTTATTTAAATCACATTTTCTCAGCAGTTCCTCACACCGACAGTAGAGGGAGTGAGGGAGGTTTGCCTCTGCGCTCGTGTCATCACAAAGTGATTCATCGTCCATAGATGACACTGTGTCAAGTGCAAAGACAAAGCGGTCTGTTATCAGACGTCTGGAGCCAGAGGACGTTTGTTTTCAAACCTCAGATTAATGTGCTGAACATGTAAACGTGTCACAGTCACACACACACACACACACACACACACACACGGAGCTGCTTCGTGGCTCTACAGCTGAAGCAAATGCAAATTAAAGCTGTTTACTCAGTCGCACACACACACACACCCACTACCATAGTCTGTCCATGCAACATGTACAAAGCAACATATTCAGCGAGTGAGATATTTAGTTGTCCTCAGAGCATGCTATTTTCAAACATGGCATCTGAGGTTACGTGTTTTAAATGTCAAACACATCTGCAGCTGAAAGATTCATATGAAAACTCTCAGCACATGTTCTCAAATGTGACTAGAGGTTCAGCAAATAAATACATGATGCACGCAGTGCTCTTTAAAGCAGTGCTGTGTAACTTTTCTACAATTAAATAACAAATTTAAATAATTTTGTTGCTACACTGATGTGTAATCAGGTGATTCTTGTCTCTCTGTGATTTACAGAGTTTCTTGATGGACAGTGAAGTAAACTGCTGCCAACTGTGGCTACTGTTAGCTCAGTTTGTTAGCCGGGCCGCCCAAACTGTGAGCTCAGAGCACTGGGAGAGTGTTAGTGTTTGTACCACAGGCGTTTTGGACCACCGGGAAGAGTACTGGGAAATGTTGACAGAGGGGAGCAGAGACGGTGTCATGCCAGAACTGGAGCTAGGCAAGCAGGCAATGTAACCGGGCTCAGCAGCCTCTATGGACATGATAACAGAGGTGAAAAGACAGAAGGGGATATCGACAGAGAAGGAGGGAGTGACTCACCAAGAGTAAATCTGTGACTGACTTTTACTTGTTGGAGAGAGCTTGGTGAAATAAAAGGCTGAAAGACAGACGCCGAGCTGGGCTTACATGAATTGTCTTGTGTTGTTGCACTTGCTTGATGTTTTGGCTGATCCACACCTGAATATTTTTCTCCCTCTTCAGAAAAAGGTCGCTGCAAATGTCAGGAAGCTGCAGAAGTTGTGTTGTGTTCAAATTAATCAAAACAACAGACGGTCGGCTCCCCATTATACTTCACGACTACACTTCACATGATGCACAGAAAATCATTCAGCGGCACAGTGAGTGAAATCTGTGAAATGTGTTTTGGCATTAAGGTTGAAAACATTGCCAAGTTGTATTATTACAAAAACAACAAGGCTGCACTTTGTTTCAGACCATGCCAACCTCACGAATGTGACGAAAGCTTTCAGCAACACGTCGCTGAGGCAGAACATCGATGATGGATGTTTTTATCGATGCTGTTGATTCTGGCACGAAGATACAGCTGGAAAACTAAGCTGCCTGATATATTTCATAGATGAATTCAACGTGAGTTCGGTTGCCTGCCAACATGTTTGCACTTAAGGACTGAACCAGACTGGAACACCCCAACAATGCCTCGTCTTGCACAAAGCCCAATGAACCAAGGACATGTGCCTCCAATACTGAGAGGGATTTACTGTTTTCATATGAGAAAGGAAGCTCCGATACGAAATTCATCATTGCCTTAAAGAGATTTACCAAATGTCCCTCTGATCCAAGACGCTCACCTGTAGCACTTCACTTTCAATGAAGGCAGCAGGTGCATATGGGTGCATTTTTTGAAAAACACATCAGTGAATATAATGAATATGAAGTACCGTGGATGACTTTAATCTCTGCCGGTGCCACCTGTGGTGTGATAATCAAAGGAGGCTGTGAATTTCTGTGAGAAAATCTCATTTGCACCTTATTTATTTACAGGTGTGAGGCTGAAGACTGAGTAAAGAAAGAGAAGGGCGGATTACTGTACAAGTTTTAATATCAGTACACTGTAAAGAAAAAAAAGAAGCAGAACAAAATTTTTACAGTAGTTTTCTGTTTTAAAAAAAAATTGTATACAAAACTCAAATTACGGACATTTTCTGTAAATTAATAACCATTTTACCATTAATGACAAATTTAAAACGTATTTCTCATTTTGTACAGAAAGAATACTGTATTATTTATTGTTTTCTTAAATTTCATTAAAAATGTATGTAAGATGACTCTGATGGCTGTAACGTTGGTGTGTGTATGGGTGATTTTGCCCTGATCTACTAGTATCATAACTTTATTGAGGGTGTTTGTTCATAATAATTCAAGGTAAATCTGTAAAATAACTGTGTTTCTCTGTAAAACGTTCACAGAAAATGTCTGTATTTTTTTTTAACCTTCATTTGAAGTATGATATTTTACTTTAAACAACAGTTAGTTCAGACCACTGACTGTATAAAGAATGGTCAGAGTGTGTGGACATCACTCGTAGGTTTCTGAAGAGCCGTTTTGAAGCTGGTGGCCACCATGTTGGTAGTCCTGCCTCTTCTGCCCGCTGGCTGATCTTAAAATAGGAGATAATATGGAGACTGGCTCGTTCTGTAGCCAGTCTCAAGTGGACGTTTAAGGATCTGCAGTTCCACAGTGGCTTCCCTTCACAGCTGTCATGTCTTGTTGTTTTTATCATGTTTTCAGTTCTCCTTATGTCTCACCTGTCTTGTCTTTGAGGACCCCGCTCTCTGATTACCTGCCTCTCCTAATGTGTTTCACCTGTGCCTGAGTGTCTCCACTCCTTTTCCCTCTGTATTTAGTCTCTGTGCTCCCTTTGTTCATCGCCAGTTTGTCTAGTCTTGTACAGCTATCAAGCGTTTCCTTGTCTTGTATTTCCCAGTTTTTGATTGACCCTATTCTTGACCTTGTGCCTGTTTTTGATTCTTGCCTGCTGATTTTGTACTTTCGCCTGTCAAGTATTTGTCTAGTAAACTTTCGCATTTTTGAACCTCTACCACCGTCTCTGAGTCTGCATCTCGAATCCTTCTGTGCGCCATGTGATAACAGCGAGGAAGGTTGTCACTTCATGTAGACTCATAGATCAAAGCTATAGCAAACTACTGTTCAGGAAAATGTTGATGTGTTGCTTGGCAACAGTGCAGTCCCAGTCTAAAGTAAACTAATAAATGGGGCTTGTAGAACTTTTGTATAAAAGCAATCTCACACTCGAGGTTGTGATGTTGTACTGAATATCAGCACGCTGTGATTTGGCCGAAGTTAATTACAGTATGCTGATATTCAGCACAACATCACGACTTTAAGTGAGTAATTACCTTTTATGTCTTTTGTTTGGTCAGTTTGACCATTTTATTTACATTTTAACAGTGTAATTCAAGTTAGATTATTCTTTAATTTGTAAATGTTTTGGATGAATTTTAAAAGTGACAGAAAAACTAGAAGTATATGATGACCATCTATGTCAAACTGACATTAAATCGTGATCATCTCCTGCCAGAATCTTCTGTACCCATATTAACAAAAAATACCTGAAATTACATCAGTTTGTACTGCACCAACTTTCATTCTTTTATTTCACATTTTTAATGGCGTAATGAAGGTGGCTGCAAACTGTTTAAAAGAAAAGTAAAATAATAAAAGACAATCAGCGTGTAACTTTTCTTCTTTTCTGACATTTAAAACCAGAAAAAAATCAATCTCTCTGTCACTCTCCTGTTTGCAACAATCCTTTATTTACAGCAGCACTGCCTCAGAAATATCCTCCAGTCCTCCGTTTTAAACAAGAGAGCATGATATTGTTGAGATGCTAAACAAATGATAGCATTATGCTCGAGCCAAACGTTGATGGAATCATTGGCTTTCGACCACCGAGACATTTGCATTGAGTTGTTTACGAGCCAAAAGGATCGCTGTGAGGACACACTGTGGGAAAAGAATCCATTCACATCTTACAGTTGATCCCATTAGTGCAAACAATGGGAATTTTCTGAGACAATGAAGACACAAAATGCCTCAGAAAACCAGCTTTATAGGCACTGCTTCTTTATTTAGCACGATTTATCATATATATGAGACACTTTGATCAGTTTCATTGAAAGGAGGAAGTGCAGAGACTTTTCTTGGCCCGAGCGACCTCTGGATGGTGACATCAGCTGCTGAGCGTCATAGCTATGTTGTCATCTATAGGCTACAAGGGCTGGATACGACACAAAGAGGTCATCCAAGGCGACAAAGACACGACAACACAACAAAAGCTTTTCACTCTCAAAGCCAATTAGAAAAGAATCAAGCATTCCTGTTTTCCCTTGAGTCACCGTCATCTCTGATGCATCTCTGAGAAGTACCTACCAACTTATATAACACCATCTGTTTTCATGAGACAAATATACATCTTCTTGGAAAAGAAAAGCACTTCTCGGTAATTATGTAGCAGCAGTATACAGGGTTAGGACTGAAGGATGCTTTCCAACCCTCTAAAGTAAATGGATAAAAATAAAGCTTGAATGAAGTACTGCAACAAGCCGAAGAGAAGACAAGATTGAAAGTATGTAACACTTAACCAACTATTTCACTGATTTTGGTAAATTGGATCATATTTTATGGAGAAAATGTTTTCTGTTTTTTCCTCTGATGTCCTCCAGCTGCTCCGCATCAACTCTCTGCAAACTATAGCTCTTGTTAGCTAATGTTAGCTCAGTTTGTTAGCCGTGCTGCCCGGACTGTGAGTTCAAAGCACAGAGGGAGTGTAAGTGTTTGAGTAGGTGTTGTGCTAGAACAGGAGCTGGGCAAGCTGGCAATGAAATTGGGCAATGTAACCAGCCCCTATGGACATAATGACAGAGGAGAAGAGACAGAGGATGAAGAGGAAGGTAACAGAAGAAGCTAAGAAGAGAAACGTGGAGAGTGACTGAGTAAGAAGCCACCGGACAAGAGTAAATCTGGTATCTGTTGGCGAGAGCTTGGTGAAATAAAAGGCTGAAAGACAGACGCCGAGCTTGACTTCTTGCTGTTGGACTAGTAAGTAATATTATCTGGCTGCTATGTCTGTCTAAGTAATATAACCCAGAACAAATACACATGTGCAGCTGTCCACAGTGGTATTACACTCTGAAACTGGGGGGTAACTGGGGCAAAAACACCAATTTCTATGTAATGCTGCTTTAAGGTTATCAACCATAAATTGAGCGTTCCTATGATGAAATATGGTTTGACCTATCAGTAATCCAACAGGGAAACGGAGAAGAGAAAGAACAATGAGTCAGCATCCAGGTGTGTTAGACAAGAGGGAAGAAACAGCTGATATAATGGATAAAACATTTTCTCTGGCGAAGAGAGTGAGAGCAATAAATAGATCAAGACCAAACTCTCCAGAGAAAGAGTCAGATATGCTAAGATATGCTAAAGCATCCGGGGGAAGGAGCGTTCCCGGAGTTGTTGCAGCTTTATAGCAAGTGTGTGGGAGGAGGGAAGATTACCAAGTGTATGGAAAGAAGCGGGCAAGGATCCATCTAAACCCGCTAGTTACAGTACAGGCCAACAGCATTAACATCAAATATATGGAAGATAATGGAGAGGATGGGAACAGAAAGTTATAATATGAGTTTGAGAAGAGAAGAATGCTGCTTTCAGGAAAGGAAGGACAGCGGACTCCATGTTAAGTCTAGAAACTGAAAGTAAATGCAGTGTTTGTGCACTAGATGGTACAAGATGTTGGTTGAAGAGTTCCTCAAGAAAGTGTCATAAGCCTGTTATTTTTATCATCATGATCAGTGTCATCTTCTCAAATGTACAAGTAGATATGGCCAGTGGAAAAGAGGAAGTAGCATGGAGCATGCAATCAGCAATTGATAAGGTGGTGAAGTGGAGCTTTGATTGGGGGTTCTCAAACTGTCTTTTTCACCAGGAAAAATGAGGATGGGATGAAGCTAAGGATGACAGACCCCCTCAGGATCCTATGGAAAAAGGAAGGAGAGGAAGAAATGGGGTTGATGTCAACTACCTCCCTTTAGCAATCAACAATGCACACACCTCTGTCTAACACCAGTAACCGACTACATGCTAACAACAGCCAACAATCAAACCAAGTCTTCTGGCCCTCTGGCTCTGTGATTTTCACACTCTGGGCTTCACAACGCCTCTTCAGAAACCTCACAGATACGGCGTCCATGTTTTATACAGTCTTTGATCGGGGCCATGATCAGTGCCATACATTCTAACTAAGGTTAACAATGCTCGCATTGGCACTAAACACAAATATTGACAGGAATATCATTAGTTTTACAGATATTTGGTGATAAACCAAAGTATTTTTGACCTGATGATGGCACTAAAGACTAAAGTTATTTCAATTCATCCTGAGGGGCAGTGTTTGACTCAGGCTGTCTGAGGGGCAGGGGTGGAAAAAAGGGCACCAGCACACAGAAGGTCGTGATGCATTCATGGACCACCCGCCAGTGAGTCCACCAATGCTGAGGGGGTCAAGAATGTGTGCGCCATCCATTTATCAGATGTAGAGATATTTCAACTGCAGGGAAACATGAATGTCTGAACAAAGTCTCATTCCAATCCATACGGTAGTTGTTGAGATATTTCAATTTGGACCAAATATTTGATTGATGCTACGTCACTGAATATTTTCTGATTTGTTTTTCAGCTAATCATAACTGAAATAGAAGTATGTTTATCTCCTGTGTTTACAAACACACTTGGATTTAGTTATTGTCTAATAATAGGACCCAAGATGCAGTTAAACACTGTAATATTTCAAAGGCAAAACCTTCATTTGTATTTGTGTTTATATGGCAAAAGCATTTCTTTTGAGGGAAAAACTTGTATTTATACGATAAAATATGGAAAAAGTTATACTGTATTTATTACGGTAAAATTCTGGTAACCACAGCTGCCAGTTTGGCAAGACATTTATTTAGACAGCATTTTAAGGGGATTTATACAGAATAAAGTAATATTTTAAATGAGAAACACCGCCATGTTTCATGGTAAAACCTTTTTACAGCATTCATACGGTATTTACATGTCAATTATACGGCAAAACATTGTTTCTTTTGATGGAAAAAAAACCTGTATTTATACGGTATAATATGGAATTAAACCGCCATCTGAAACGTGAAACCAACAGTACTAATATCCTTTTACCGTAATGTTAGAAAAAGTTATACCAGATTTATTACGGTAAAATTCTGGCAATGACACCTGACCCTGACCTGTTTTTTACCGTAAAAACTACAGTTTGGTTTTTTTTTTACCGTAAAACCAACACAAACAGCAGGTCATGGTGGTAGGCTGGGTGCACGAGGATGCTTTGATACAGGGATTTCTAAGTTTGATGTGGTGCAGATGACAATAAAACATGAACTTTTACTTGAACTGAACAGCAGGTTTTGTTTCCAATGATCCTGAAAAGTCATTTATATAAATGGAAACAACAACAAGCTCCTCTTTGACTATTTTTAACTCAAGTGACCTTCAACGCTCTCTGTAACAGTATGAAATTAATTCTGGGAAGCTCTCAGGCTAGAGCTTCAAAACTCTTAACTCATTACTGTAAAACTGTCCCATATGTTCATTTTCTGCACATGTGATGGAACAGAGGAAGGCTTTCTTTGTTTCTCTCTCTCTCCAGTAGCAGATAGATATTCAGCTGCCTCTCTCAGTGGGCGTCTTGGTCTAGATCAACATTCTTGCCGGGGTTCAAGGATATCTCCCGTGTTTGTGTCCCACAGCTCTGTTGCATGGCCGCTATTGTTTACCCTGCACCCAGCCTCGACCTTCCAGCCTCAGGAACAAATCCAAGACTCTTCTGGACATGAGGGCACAAGCAGTGTGGTCAGCCTACTCCATGCATTCCTGTACCCTACCTCTGTCAAGGCCCGTGGGTGCTGCGCTGAGGCTCGGCCCTGCAGGACAAACAGACAGAGCACTGTGTGCAGGCCAGAGTGGACAAACATATCTCCCCATTTTCCTCTGTTTATATACAGGAAGCTGGGCTGCCATGTTGGCTCCATAGACTTCAATGCTATGGGCGCTCATGTTTAAAGTTTCACCCACTTTCATATTCAGGATTCCTCAGATCAAATGAAGATGTTTTACGACTGATTTTCTCTGAATCACTGTGTCTAATCTTCGCTGAATGAGCTCTATTTGAGCCAAAAGATGACTAATTTTGTATTTATATGACGAAGACTGACAGTTGTTAACCCTGGTTCAGTAGATCTGGTTCAAATGACTCACCTACTAAAAATATCTGAAGCTAAATGCTGAACTCATGCCATAAATAATCAGATTTATAGATTTACAGATACAGATTTGAATGGGTTGTTTGATTTCTATGTAGTAAAAAGCTTCAAAGATAATATAGAAGGGTTTTGCCCTATACGTGGTTGTCTTCAAATACCTACTGATCAGATGATGATCCCACAATGTCATGCTATCACAGCAGGTTCCTCAGGATCTGATTCTTGGACTTCCAGTCTTCCACCTCCTGTCTTAGTAGCTGGTTGTCAATCATGAGTGATAGCTTCACACTGCTTCAGGTTGCTCTGACAGAGTTTCTTGATGTACTTGCAGGCTTTTGGACAAGATTCCTCCTTTACGCTGTCTGGTATAGTCAATGTTACTGTCGCTGACGTTCAACTTCATTGTGTTGGGCTATTAGATTTCCAAACAGAAATGCCCATAACTGCAGTTCCTCAAATGTCCACTTGAGGCTGGCTCCAGAAGTGAGTCAGTCTCCATAAGTCCCCATGTTAAAATGTCCAACTTCACAGCAGAAATAAACATGTTTACAGCCTGGTACAAAAACCAGTTTTGGTCTCTATAGCTAATTTCCCCGTTCATGACAACTGTACTGAGGGTGAATTTTTATACAACTCACCTGTTCAAATTATATTAAGGCTTAAAGTTATGCACAGTTAACAGTGTGGCAGCTTTGACAGGTAAGTGTCGTAACAGGTGGCTTGTTTGAGCAACCAGGCGTCATTCAGCCCGCCTCAGGTCTGCCGATGATCCACGTCTTTGTGGCTTTTTAGATTAGCTGAGAGATAGAAGAGGTAGGACTACAAATATGGCGGCGGCCAAAGCCACAGATATTGAGTTTCAAAATAGCTCTTCAGAAACTGATACGCCGTCTATTCTTTATACTGTCAGTGGTCAATATCAATAAGCAACATTAAAGAAGATATATAGATATATTACATAGCTTAGCTTGTATCTACTCCAAAGTAAATGGTTAGCTTTACTAGTTTTACCATAGTGTCATAGTGTTTTGCTATTAGAGACTTCCATTTCCCTCTGTGATTGTCATAATGTAACAAAATAATCTGAAACTAATGAGAAAACCCAGCTGAAGTTTCAAGTCTAAATTGATTTTTCTGCACATAAACAGAGAAGAAAAACAGGCCCTGATGTATCCACCTTCGGATACTGTGTGCAGACATCAGCAGGGGGACTGGAGAAGAGAGAAACATGATTAGACCCTACCAACATTATCCTGTAATGAAGCTTAGTGATACCACAGCATGACAGCGGAGAAACTACTCCTCTTCACAGCCGGTTTGAGACTTTAACAGATATTTCACCCACCCAGAGCTGCTTTCTATCTCATTTCTAGGTTTTGTTACATTACGTATCTCTGTGAGAGTCCACAAATGGAAAGCAGGTCAAGTATTTTTCATTATGTGTCTCGGCTCATGCGGCTGTTCACATCTGAAGAAACATATCCAGGAATCATCTCTCCTGTGTGTCTTTTAGTCTCTCTCATGTCTGCTTCCTTTATGAGATGAAATAGAAAAGCCTGGACTGCTCACAGTCTCCTTACACGCTGTGTTACAGAGAAAATGTGCTGCATGAATTCATTTGAAGTAACGTTACGTAGAAATTAGTATTTTAGTGATTTAGCACTCACAGTTTCAGGAGTCCAGTTGTACATGTGTGCAGCCCGGCTAACAAACTGAGCTAACAGCAGCTACAGCTGGCAGCAGTTTACTTCACTGTCCCTCAGGAAACTCTGTAAATCACAGAGAGTTGAGGCGGAGCATAAAAAATGATCCAGTTTCACCAAAATTCACCTGATTACAATTCAGTGCGTCATCAACATGATTTAAAATCTGTTATTTTATGGCAGGAAAACAGATTCATCAGCTGCCACACTCTCTCAGTCTTTGCTAAACTAAAAGTTACTTTCCAACTCGAAATAAGAAACAGCTCCAACAAAAAGGCATCTGTTCTAAAATATTAATATTCTGATGCTGCATGGGTGTTTTCTAACACAACTTACCCTGCAACAGATCCTGCTTTGTTCAGCCGGCTGCTGCAGCCGCCGCCAAGGGCTGAAACAACACATGCAGGACTCCTTGTAGCGTTGTGATGTGGCACAATGGCGAATGAAATCAAAAACATTGAAACTGTGGACAAAAAATAAATGTTGAGCTTGACATCTTGGTGTTGGAAACTCGTTTACAAGTCTTCATTAACACATGAAGTTCGCAGGTGTTCAAACTTTTTATTATTCTGACATGGAAGCTTCATTCGGGGTAAAATTTGCAGTAACAGCTGGAGCTGTGTGGACTTCATCCATCGATCCATTCATTTTCTGTAACCGCTTATCCTTATCAGGATCGCGGGTGGTTGGAGCCGATCCCAGCTGACTTTGGGCGCGAGGCGGGGTACATCCTGGACAAGCTGCCAGTTCATCACAGGGCACATTGAGACAAACGACCATTCACGCTCACATTCACACCTACGGGCAACTTAGAGTCACCGATTAACCTGCATGAACCTGCAGAAAAGCCCCCCCCCCAGCCAAGGTTCAAACAAGGAACCCTGAGGTGACGGTGCTAAACACTGCACCACCATGCCGCCCTGGATTTCATTGGTTTCAACTTTAAAACACAAAGAGAAAATCCAAACATGCAAAGTCACCATGCAGAGTTCACGTACTCGCGTTCACACAAGTCTTTTCTTCTGGGCCTCTCCGTATGTTAATCTGGACTGACTGTACGTCTAATTTAAACACGATCCATTAAGAAAATATATGAGGCCGATTCAACAATGGCCTCACAGTGCAGCGGGCTGCTTTGCATCAGGGTGTGAGTGCAGACTCAGAGATAACCCTTGTTGTCCCCTGCAACCCGGGGTGAAGCAGATGGGGAGAGGAACAATGGCCGGGCCCATTCGGAGGGCGGCAGTGACTGACACAGCCACTGAAGATCCAAAGAATGCCTGGAACCGAGCCAGAGCCATGGACCTCACTGCCACCACCACCACCACCACCACCACCACCGCCGCCGCCCCGCCCTGACCCCCCTCATGTCCCATGGTGCCCTGGGACACCTTCAAAGACGGCCCCCCTACGCGTCAGAAAAACCACACCGAACCAGCAGCAGAGACGAGCGTAGGCACTGTGGACTTTCTCGGAAAGAGGACTAACTGAGCAGACAGAGGTCAACCCCACCCAATCTCAGCGACTACTACTAGGCATGGCTACAGCAAGCACCTCAGGGCAGAGCACCTTTGGGCTCGGGAGGAAAAAGAAGAATCCAGGTCTCATGGATCAGATTAGCAAGTTCTTTGGAGGAGACAAAAAGAAGAGGAGCAAGGTGAGCGCTGACGCATTTGAAGGAAAAGTTCAGGGATTTCTGCAGCTTAAAACTTTAAATTAAAGTCAGAAAATGCTGAATTTTGATCATTTTTTCCACATTGTGGTAAAATAATGTGCATTATTCTACTTGGAAACATTTGTTAGCTTGTCTCTAAGCTTAATAATTTCAGTTCCTCTGTATATTTACCCGATAAGGAGAAAAAATACAACTATTTTAATATTTTCCACTGGTTTTCTAAAAGTTTAAATCAAGTTTAAGTAGGAGAATGTAAAGAACCTTATAAAATAATAACACTACAGTTACAGTTAACACCCTGAAAGAACAGTTAGTAGATTTAATTAGAGTAAAATACATTTCTCATCCTTTAACTGAGGTTTGGATTGGAGGTTTCTTTTATTTCAGGTCTGTTTTTTTTTTATATTGAGGCAAAAATCCACCAGATTTGATGCTCAGAAGACTTTTTTCACCAACAAAGCCTTTCCTTTAATTTTATCTTTATTTTAAATATGAATTAATCTAAAAAAACAAATTTCTTTAAATTATAAAATCATCAGTCATTTGGACCAAAATGTTTAAATTGTTTAGATACTGAATTTTAAAGGTTCACTTTAGACGCAGATGTTTTGATGCACTAACATGCTGGAATATATTATATCAGATATAACTGTTGTAGGGTGGTGTGGTGGTGCAGTGGTTAGCACAGTGAGAAGGAATGAAGGTGGACCAACATGGATTTTTTATGTCTTCTGCCATGTCTACATTTCCAAGAGATCGGACAAATATTGTAGTCCAGATTACAAAAAAAAAGGTTTTCTGTTGAGATTGAATCTATTTGTTGACACCTGACGACCAGCAAAGGGTCGAGGGATGAAGGGATGGGAGGATAGTCCGTAGGTGTGAGTGTGAATGGTTGATTGTCTCTTTGTGCCCTGTGATGATGAACTGGTGACTTGTCCAGGGTGTACCCCCGCCTCTCGGGCAAAGTCAGCTGAGATAGGCTCCAATCCCTCAAAATCATGGAGGAGGATGAGCTGTTTACTATAATATCATTATTATAACTTAAAAAAATGCATCTCAAATGAGTTCAAACTCTTTTTTCTGAGTTATTTCAAGTTGAATATTGAGTTAAATAAATCATCTTTGTACCCGCCAAGATGTTGTGAGGAAAAACGTGAACCTAAAGTGTGATTTTACAATAGATACACTGTGATCATGGTGCAGAACAGCACCAGAAAAGAAGACAAAAGATATCTTTATTTACGTTGATGAAACACGGCAGAATATTCACGTTAATTGCAGGAGTGTAGGATGATCATCAGAGATCATCAGACGTGTCTTCAGTTGGTGTTTTCTCTTGAATGTGGTCGACTAACATCACTCTCTCACTCCTCTTAGTATTTTGAACGGCTTTAATTGATTTAATTTGCAGATTTTTCTCACACATTGTGAGACTCGACACCCAGCAGAGCCTTAAAAACTATTATAATTATTACTCTAATTATTATATTAGCAGCTCGTCTCATGTCGAGATAATACAACGTAAAAACACAAAATTGTATTTTCTCGTCCATGTAAACTGACTTGACTTCTGCTCGTCCTCACAGGGGTCTTTCCGGGGTCACCTGGCCACCTCACCCCAGCAATCCTCCGCTCGCCGTCGGACCAATGAAAATGCTGTGATGCATTTCTTCAGGAGCTTTGTAAGTTTCTTGAATCGTGCTAACATCCTTTAGTTTGATTCAAATGTATTCAGATAGTTTTACGAGCTCGTGAACAGTTTTATGAACTGCCAGTGTTTCTTTGACTCCTTGGCATCAGCAGTACAGCGAGCTAAACTGTTTTGCTCACTGATTACAAAGCTGCGTGACTCCTTCATTTACATATTGATATCAAAAATACGAGTTTCAATCAGCAGCTCAATCATTTATTTATTTAAAAACAGAGTTTGTTTTTCTGTTTTTCGTTCCCTCCGTGCACAATCAGTCATTCTTCTGTTGTTTGTTTGTTCGATGTTTCTCAGGCTTCCTCTCCTCAACCTAAATCCAGGGTGAGTCTCAATCCTGCACAGTTTCGCTTCTATTGATCGATCCAGAGGTTGAAGATGATCACTCAAAACAGGACTCCTGATCATGACCTGTCTGTACTAATGTCAGATTTCAGCGTTTTCTATTAGATACCCACCTTGGGGCAAGATATTTGGGGTACATTGGACACCTTTAAGCCATTATGTGTGGGATTTTATGACTTTGGTACCATGGTTAGCACATTAAATAAGATATCCCACAGTGAATCTGACCTGAACTCTCATATTTAACAAAAAATAGGCCATCAAAATAATTTAAAATATGCTACAGTCAGATTCTACAGCCACACTAGTGGTTGACACAGCAGTGCATTGATGTTAGCATGCTAACATGTTCACCAATGCTAACATTAGCATGGTATAATGCATGATCAGGTTAGTTTTGTGTGTTAGCATTTACTAATAAGCATTTAACACTAGCTACTTAACACTAAACACTAGCTTTAGCTAATGTTAAGCTATTAGCACTAAACACTAGTTTTAGTTAATGTTTAGCTATTAACACTATATGATGGTTTTCAGCTAACATTTAGCTATTAGCAACAAACAGTACTTTTTAGCAAAGGTTTAGCTATTAGCACTAAACGTCAGTTTTTAGCTAACATTTAGCTATTAGCACTAGACACTGTTTTTTAGCCGATGTTTAGCTATTAGCACTACACGATGGTTTTCAGCTAACATTTAGCTATTGGCAACAAACAGTAGTTTTTAGCAAAAATTTTGCACTAAACATCAGTTTTTAGCTAACATTTAGCAATTAGCACTAAACTGTAGGCTAATTTAACACTATTAGCAAAAGTTTACTTGAGTCTGCTTGCTTGAAACTGCTGCACAGTTTTGGACGATTTGAAAATTTTAACTAATGATGCCACCAAGATACATCCTGTGGGGAACATGAATGTGCCAACTTTAATGGGGATGCATCTCGTAAATGCGGGTGATTATGCCCTGTTAGTGGCGGTAAATAAAAAGTCAGGAGCTCGCCAAAGTCAGCAAAGTTTCAACCTCTGGGGACCATGAACGTCTGTAAATTGCTGAGATATTTCTAAAGTTCTACACACAGTGGCTTCAAGTTGTAGATGGTCATATTTCAAAATAAAGTTAATTTTACTGTATATTGATACATCAATATATGTTAAAATGATCCTTTATTTTGAAATATAAATGCATGTTTTTACACTAGAGATAGCTGGCTGTGGAAAGTACCCACATTTTACTCTAATTTAAAACCACACCACAGCTAATCTTTTCATCTGATACCGTTAACGTGATGTTTCTCAGATGTGTTGAGGCGGATGCAGGTGCAGGTGCGACTCCTCTCACAACATCTCATCATGTCACTGTCTGTTTCTTTTTCATGTCCAGTGGAGAGACGTCTTGGGTTTGGTACGTCACACACAGCCCCGCTGCTGACTGCATGACCCCATTTCTTCATGTCTGTAGACGTGTCCTTTGTCTTGCAGCACACCTGTTACCTAACCTTCACGCTCCTCCCGTCTCTTTCTCGCTGTGTTTTTCACTGCTTCGCTCCTTGAAAAGAAACATCTTTTACACCTCAGCGTGTGGAATCACGACATATTCAAACAGTACGCTGAAAGCTTACAGCGGCTCTCGCTCTCGACGGGTGCAGCAGCAGAAAATCACTTTGATTCACTGATCAATCGAAAAGATTGATTCATTATATGAAGTATTGGCTAATTGGTAAATTCATTTTCTTTGCTTCAATCCAGAGTGACTCACTACTTCTGGATGACTTTGAAACTGCTCAACTATTTATGAACCACAACCGGTAAACATCTTCTCTTAGGACCTCTTGGCCTGCATCACCTTCCTCCACCTCCTCCTCCTCCTTTCACGCCTCTCTTACTCTATAACACCTCCATCTTCTCTGTGCCAGAGATGACTCATCTGTTTTAGCTTCCCACCTTCTTTGTGTCTTCTCATCTCAGTCAGTCGACTGTGAGCAGCCATATGAGTGTCATTTGACGTGATTATCACTTGTGTCCTCCATGTCAGTCTGGACTTGTCCTTGTCAGCTATTTTCTTTCCCCCCTGAAGGTTGCTATCTGGTCTGATCCTGGTCCTGTCGCATGTTCATGTTATTCCCTCATGATAACAGAGACAACTGTTTCTTCTACATCACATACCTGCAGTTTTGTTGTTTTTTTACCACAGTTTACATGCAGTAAGAGTGAAATTAAGGTTATGTATTGAAACAACCCAACTTGATAACTTATAATTACAAAAAAACTCATGGTGGTGGTTAGCAGGTATAATGCACTTTTATGTTATTTTGGTGTTAGCCTGCAAACTTTTGCTAATAAGCATTAAACACTAGTTTTTGGCTAAATTTAGCTAATTAGCATTAGTTTATGGCCAATATCTAGTTATTAGCCCTAACCACTAGTTTTTCGCTAACATTTAGCTCTTAGTTACTATTAGCTAAATGTTAGCTCAGTACCAGCTAACATTTAGCTATTAGCACTAAACACTGGCTTTTAGTGAATGTTAAGCTAAAAGCTAGTTAGCTATTAGCACCAAATACTAGTTTATGGCTAAATTTAGCTAATTAGCACTAAACACTATTTTTTAGTTAAATTTAGCTAATTAGCACTAATTAGTTTAACTAACAATTAGCTATTAGCACCAATCACTGGTCTTTAGCTAACATTTAGCTATTATCACTAAACACTGTTTTTTAGCTATAATTGGCTAATTAGCACTAGTTTTTAGCTAACATTTAGCTATTAGTACTAAACACTGTTTTTTAGCTAAAATACTAGTTAGCTATTAGCACCAAACACTAGTTTGTAGTTAATGTTTAACTATTGGCACTAAATGGTAGTTTTAGCTAACATTTAGCTATTAGCACTAAACAGTAGGCTAGTTTAACACTATTAGCACAAGTACAGCTGGCACCGCTTTGAATGTCATTAGCTTAGCAGGTTTAGCGTCCTCATAAATCACAGTTATTATATAAAAGTTGTATAATTACAAAGAACTCACATCAGTCAAACTTTATTGTCCACAAGGGAAATTCAGTTGATAGCATAGCGTATTAAAAACTCAATGAAAACATGGAACCAAATACAGGCTGATCCAAATGTAATTAAAGAGGACGGATATGTGCAAAATGTCTATAAAGTGCAAATGTCTGGGCAGTAATAAGGAAGTGTGCAGTCGTATTATTTGTGGAAATGTGTTTTGTTTTTCTGCCCAGCACCCTCTAAAACATTTTTAAGCAATTGTTTTTGGCATTTGGCTAAAGTAGAGGGACGTCTGGAACGCTCTGAGGTAAAATGTGCCTCATCTCGTACAGGGGGAAAAGGCCATCAATGACAATAAAATGAATTAAACATGTTGTTAAAGGTTATGCAATGACAAAGCGGCGAGGCCCCTGGTTTTTTCAGGTCTCCATCTGTGAGCTTATAGAGCATTTTTTTCTAGGCCTCGTCGCCGCGTGCCGAGAGCACAAAGTCACCGGTCAGAAGACGCAGAGACCAAAGCACACTGTCCAGAATCTTCAACCTGGTGAGCTTACCGAACGTTTGCCTTCACAAATTCCTCTTTTTTTTAAATCTGTAAATACCGGGCTTCATAAACACTGTTTCCTGTCTGTGTTTAATGCAACAGTGATGCTCTCATCAGACACCAGTGAGTAAATAAATAAATACAGCATCACGATTCATCATTTTAAGTTTGCATCCATCCTCTCTCATCGACACGCTTTCACGGCAGCCCGTCATCTTAATAAACTAACGAGCTTAAGAGCAACATTTTCCATTTTTTAGTGACCTTACATGTAAACTCAAATATTAAATCCCTCACACACATATTCATTGGTTAGTTTTCTACAAATGCCATCTACCTCGACTCGTTTGAGACTTTATTTTCAGTGTGGATGACCTCCTCGAATCCCAATAAATGTGAAGCGCTTGACAATCTTTCATGAACTTTCAGCACAGATTGCTCTCATCTCTCTCTCTCTCTCTCTCTGGGGGACAGAAGATCTTTTTATTTTTGCGTCTCAGCCACTTCATCATCCTCTTTTCTTCTCTACAAAGGGAGATACCAAGTCCCGTCCACCCCCTAAACGCTGGAGCACCATCTTCTAAGCTCTCCGCCGAGGACCAAACCACAGATCCAACGCCGACGGGACAAGACGAAGGAGGCGGAGAAGAAGAAGGAGGAACAGATCTGCAAGCGGCGGACTCACAACCTCAAGAAATGTTAACCCACTAACACTCACAAGCCTTCCTGTATGTTTAGACAGTGAAATCCACTCTCCAGGGATGTAGGTGGTCACCGTGCACGTCTTCATTTTAATCCTACGTCTATAAGCATATCTTGTCTCAGTGATTATTTAGCTGTTCATACGTGGTTCGGTCGTGCTTTTCACTGTAAAAAAAAACAAAAAATCACACATTGGAGTATCTTGGTCTGATGGTGCTAGTGTCTGCTGTCTGCTGTCTTGAGGTTCGTTCATGGCAGATGTTTGTTTTTCTATCCGTCTCCCGTCGTCTGTATTTTGTACACGAGTGACGTTTCATGTGTCGCGCTGCTTTTCACGTGCTACTCACACGCCAAGCGATGTTTTTTTGTTACGTGTGTGAAGTCTGGACGGAGAGTGGAGGCTGTTGTTTGCGCTCGAGTGAAATGTATGTCGCAAAGAAGTTGAACAAACACAACTGGAAACCTGCAGTATATGAGTAGTGTGGACTCTAATGTTGTTCTTTTGTTTCATTGTAATTAATCAACATGTACAGTTTGTCGTTCGAGTCTATCAAAGAAGTTGAAATGCCCTTTTCAAATGCACTGTTAAACAATAATACAACTAAAAGAAAAAAAAACGACTGGTCTGCTCTCGTTTATTGTGAGTTTGCATCTTAAATGAAGTTTGAAGTTTTAATGTTTTTATTTTTTAGAAGACGACAAAAAACAAACGTTCGTTTCATCCGATGGTCAGATAGTAAGTGGTTTCAAGAGGTTTAAAGATGGTACGAGGAGTTTAGTGTACTGAAGGACTGTACGTTGATTTCAAATGTTCTGACGCATGATTTTTATTTTGCCGCTCTCGTTTGTACGTGCTCCGTTTGTACGTTAACTTCTTTCTTTTTCACATGGTGGTGCTACAGTAAATAGGAGTGTTTTGCTTCCTCTTAATGTAAAAACTCTAACTGGAAATAAACATTTTACGTCTTCTCTCTGTTATTAAATGTTTTAAAATTGGAAAATTCTGTTTTCTGTCTTTATTACATCTATTATTTTCATGATTTGTACATTTAAAATGAGCTCTGAAGAAATACTTTGACATGTTGGGATATTTAAATTTATTTAAATGAAGCTGGAGCCAGGTGATGGTTAGCTTTTCCTGGCTTGTCTAAACTAGCACCTCTAAAGTTCACTAATTAACATCTTAAAGGTCCAGTGTGAAGGGTTTAGTGGCACCTAGTGGTGAAGTTGCAGCTTGCAAACCAACTGAATACTCTCCCACGCCTCACCCTGTCCTTCCAAGCTATAGTTATATTCCAAGTAAGAAAAACTCTGGCTGCCAAATTCACATTCACTAGATCAGTGTTTGGTTTGTCTGTTCTGGGCTACTGTAGAAAAATGGTGGTTCAACATGGCGGACTCCATTGAAGAGGACCCCCTCTCACTGTAGATATAGAGGGCTCATTTTAAGACAACAAAACCACAATGATCCTTATGTTCAGGTGATTATACGTTACTTATTCAAATCCTGCCAATAGAGCCTCCTAAATACACACTGGACCTTTAAATCTCATTTGTTTGGTATAAAAGCCAAGAACTATAGAGCCAGGCTAGCTGTTTCCCCCTGCTTCCAGTCTTTATGCTAAGCTAAGCTAACTAACAACCGGCTCCAGCTACATATTTACCGCGCAGTGATCCATCAAAACGAAGACATTTCTGGTTGATGGTCACGTCCACGTTGAATAAAGGGAAGAAGGGGAAGCAGTGTTCGGTGTGTGTTTTCGTGTTTTTTACTACAAATGTTACTCTGTAAATGCTAGCCTGATGTTTGTAACCATGGCGATAGTGATAATGCTGCAACAGGATGTCTACACCATCTTCAAGGTTTACTGAGCAGCTGAATAACTGCACTGTACCCGTGATCCATCACTGAGATCACTCTCACACGCTCTTGAAATATCCTCTAGAGGCCAATCATCTATCTCAGACGATAATCCCGATATCAAACTAAAAAAAAACAACAAAATTACAGTACATTTAATTATAAGGATGATGCTCAGAAGTGGGAAAAAACAACGTTTCTCATCATTAGAAATAATGATGGAGCTTTTCAAGGGCAGCTGCCTCTGAAACCACAAAGGGCTCTGTCTCTATCTGTGTGCAATAATTGGCTCAGTGATAAACAATCTGTGTCACGCAAAGGTGAAGTAGTGAGAAAATCTCTGACTTGTGTATTAAAACAAATAAAAAGATTTGATATGACGCATACTCAACCCAAAAATACATAATTTTAACGTGTCGTCCTTCCTCACTGTTGTGTAATACATATACTATGTCATAACCTGTATACAGTGTCATATGTAATACCTTTGGCCCTTATTGCACCTCAGTGTGGAGTTGCTCTTTCATCTCATGTTTGCCATTGAAATGGAAATCTCTATAGGCTGTCCTTTGAATTCACCTGAATACATTAAATGACAGCCCCGTTCATTAGCTCGCCATCTTTCTGGGCTCTCTTACAATTGACGAAGGATGCTTTCTTCAAACGTAGTGAGCACAGTCTAATCACAGGCGGAGGAGGGATGCTGCAGATGTTGAGCAAGAGAGACCTCTGGTGCTCCGACCATCGTGCTGCACAGGAACTTTTAAAATGAGCCACAGTGTTCTGCAATGAGCCACCGCAGAGGTACTGCAGGGGGTCCGCCAATTTTTGTCATAATAATTGACAATTTTCACCAAAATAATGGTGACTGTGAGGGTGCAGATAATTGAGAAACTACGAACGGCAGAGGCATTTGTACTCCAATCGGATGATTCCTTGGACACGTCCAAAAGACGCACAGCTCTTGGCATTTAATAACCAATAATAATTATGCATGAACTTTTAATCAATCCTAAACACGTGTAGGCTAATAACTCAGTGTATAAATATGTTAATAAGGTGAAATAAAAGTTAAATAAAGTAAATATAAAAGTTCAGGCCGGGCCTAAAATGAGCCTTGGTGTTCTAGAATAACTCCAAAAATGTCACAGTCGATCAGAAAAATCAAAATTGTTTTATTAACATATATATATATACCAGATTTATTTCCTTTACATCAATATGGCACAGAGAACTTTTTTTTTTTTTAAATACCCTTGGATTTATTGTCTAATGCAGCTCGATGGCAAATAATTTATGTGCAAGAGTAACTTCATCCGGGCTCAAGAAGTACATTCACAACACGGCTCGTTACAGATTTCACTAAACAAGAACCGAGCCCACGCGGCGCTGCACAAATTAAGAAAGATCACTTGAATGACGTTTATGATTGTTCCTTTTCATTTCAAAATACACAACATGAACATGGCTGCTCCAAGAAGCATTCGATTATTTCAAACTTTTAAAGTCGTCATCGTCCTTCTCGTATGTATTCGTGTACATACAGTTTCACATAAATGTTTAACTTCCGCTGAAGCTCTCACTCGCCTCCTCTTTAAAAACATGACTACTACCGCTGCCCAGATTTTGGGACTGAGTCCTCAGCTGATCCACAATCCCGGACACGCTGCCCAACAGGCCGCCCATCCCGTGCTCCACCTCCCCGTGAAAATCCACCGCCTCCACTTTCACTTGTCCTCCCGATGCGAGAAAAGCCTCCCCGTCTTCAAATCCGTAACCGTAGCCGTCGTCCATGTCCGCTGCCGGCGTGCTCGCGTTGTTGCTGTTAGCTGAAGAGCTGGAGGCAAGTCTCTCACACCGGGCCTGATGCCTGAGGAAGCTGTCCCTCCAGATGACCTTCTTCCCACAGAGGCCACACTCGTAGGGTCGCAGCCCTCCGTGAGTTTTAAGGTGCTTGGTCAGATGGTGCTTCATCTTGAAGGACTTTGTGCAAACAGGACAGCCGAACGGCCGTAGATTGAGGTGCTGCATCTTCACGTGGCGGTCGCGCATGCTCTTCAGGGTGTAGGCTTTGCCGCAATGGCAGAAGTGGACTTTGCCCGTGTAGGGGGCGCCGGCGAGCGACACTGAGGATGACGAAGATGGGGTTGGAGGTGAAGAGGGTGGTGGAAACGCAGCAGAAGATGGAGATAAATGGCGATTAGAGGTGGGGGTCAGCGAGCCGCCCTGTCCAACGCTCGTGGAGGGCCAGCTCACCTCCGAGCCGGCCATGGTGAAGTCGGGAGACGCGGGCACTAAAGGCCTCTGGGAAACCTGCCCCGTGCCGTCTTCAATCTCGTCATACGTGTCTCTGCTAAAGGTCAAACACTCAAAGTCCACATCCTCCTCCTCCTCGTCTTCGTCCTCGTCTTTACTGCAGCTGCCGCCCTCTCCTTCCTGTGGCTTCTGCTCTTGTTGAGACCACGGACCAGCCTGCCACTGCAGCCGGACTGAAACCGGACAGGAAGGACCGGGAACTCCTTCACCCGTTTGGCACGCATGAACACTGGGCAGGCCTGACGAGGGATCGCTTCCCACCACGTTCCTCTGCACTTTCTCCTTGGCCTCCTCCACACTCGCCTTCCCCGTGGCTTGTCCAGCTCCTACGCTCTCATTTGAGATCGAGTGGAAGCCTGTTGGAGAAATGTAGAACAAAATCACACACAGGTAACTACAGTATATTAAATCAGACAATGCCACAACGGAATAGCCACACTGTAGGGCTGTGTATCCAATCACAGCAATTTTCAGTTGATACTAATCTAAAGCCAAAACCCCACTGGGCATGTCGCTGCTGTGACGCTGCTTTGGTCCGTTCACCACACTACTTCTAGACCCACCAGGAGTGTTTCAGAAGCGGAGTATTTTGCCTGCCAGACTTTGTTTACTTGCTCAGATTTGGTAACTTTCCATTGGTTTATGTGCTTCTACCATGACTAAGTAAGCTGCGTAGTTAAACTGTTTCCCTTTTGTCTGTTTTTACCGTCGAAAAGTTTGCACACTGCGTTTTATTTTGAAAATCGACCAGATTCTCTGTGTTGTCTGACTTCCAGTCAGCTTGATCCGCTCAAAGCGTCCGTCAAAAATAAAAACAGTTACGTATTCTCTGCGAAGTCAAGCGGAGACCCGCCTCTGAAACAAACTGTTGGAGCTTCTGGTGGAGTTTGAAACATTGACTAGAACGACTGCGATTAGCTCCGACTGCTGCGGTGGAATTTGCCTGTAAGGTATGTAATGTCAATAATTTTATGAAGGTACTGATCTAAATGTGCCTGTGAGTATTGATAATTGACAGGGACTGAATGCTGGCTTAGAAAATGAGGTCAGATCCTTCTGAGAGGTCATATCTAGAGCAAATGTTTAGTTTGTCCATTCTGAGCTGCTGTAGAAACATGATGGTTCAACATGGCGGACTCCTTGGCTCTCCCTGCAGACACAAAAAGCTCATTCAAAGGTAACAAAGACAAAATGATTCTTATTTTCAGGTGATTATACTCGAATGAAAACATAGTTATGAATATTATATTCCATTTCTACAGCCTCCAAAATCTGACACACCAAACCAAGCTGAAATACAGAGTGTAGACTCTGAGGTTTTTTGTCTGCCCCTCACATCGCTTCAAACTAGTACGAAATAATATTTGTTGAAATGAAAAAAAAACTAAACAAAAGCCTCAGAAAATACTGGTCAATGCCAAACGGTTGCCTGGGAAACAGATGCTCTGCTTGCCTTCAGTAAACACACCGGCAGCAACCCCATGTGGAAAGTACCTGTAAAAGAAGAGACCTGAGAACAGTCTGGAAAGCACCGCGAGCGAGGCGCTGTGGCTGTTCTAAGAGTCTTAAGAGTTATTATTCTCAGTCTTCTATGACCATAAAAAAAACTGCCCATTTGTGAGAAACGACCCTCTTTCTAACACTGAAATTCATCTTTAGGTAAAGAATTATATTTATGTCAGTTGCCATGATACAGCTTGGTTGGTAGCCAGTAGTAGCTCTGAACATTTTTCTGTGTTTTTAGTATCTTTAATACTTTTTTCGTGTTTTTTTTCTACACCAACCCCCGTCCATTTTGTGCGCACAGACTTTGAATTATGGAGATTAGTAATTTGCTTTTTTTCTGTTATGCAGACTACTTCATGATGCATCAAGTGGCCCATTCAGGGATAGCATACTCTCTGTGGAAAGGCCGGACATCCCTGTTGAAGTGAGGTGAAGGAGACGGGGATGCAGAGCTCGATCTAAGACGGATGGTACCGTCTGTTATCATGGGGAACGTAAGATCTCTCCACAATAAGATTGGGGAGCTAACCAGGCTGCAGAGGGAGTATAGAGAGTGTAGCATCATGGAGACGTGGCTGGTAATTTTGGACAGCTTTCTGAAGACAGACAGGAAAACAGGGAGAGAGAGGGAGGACGACACACAGCAAAGGACCACAGGCCGGAGTCTGAACCTGGTCGCTACAGAAAGGATCTTTCGTACACGGGACGCCCCTATTTAGAGTATTTTTCTGATCCATGTATATCGTGAGCCGCTGTAACAAGTGAATTTCCCCAGTGTGGGATCAGTAAAGTCTATCTCATCTTATCTTTGCATTTTAATTAAACGTTTCCACACACAGCTCTGAGTGTGTCCGGCTAAAGAATCACAGTAAAACGAGGCTTTTGTGTCTTACCACAGTGTCCCATTTGTGCGAAGCCTTCCTTCTTCTCCACCGCCTCTTCTCCAACTCCCTCATCCGCCTCGATCTCTCTCTTCTCATTCTTCCTCTTCTCTCGCGTCTCATCGCCGTCCCCGCTCTCTCTATTCTTATCAAGCAGACTATCAGCGCTCGGCGCTGCCCCCCGCTGTTGAAACCTGACTTTCTGCTTTAATGCTTCACCACCGGGGAACCCCCCGTGGTGTCGGCTATTGTGGCCCGGTCCATCATGTGCAAAGTGGCTAGTTTTGGCATGGCTTGATACCCATGCCTCCTCACAGCTGGTGTAATCACTATCCGCATAGCTGGGGACGGCGTCCAGTTGAGAATCCGCTAAGTGCTGGGCTGATGAGGGCCGCGCACGCCCCCATCTAGCAAAGTGCTGTGGGCGTCTCCATGTAGCTAAGGGAGGCAAGGCGTCAGGCTTTCTCTCCTTCCTTCGTCCCTCTCTTTCCAGATAGAGGCAGTCCGTGCTGCTTGGCGACTGCTGGCGAGATGCAGTGCCAGGGTGAGCGACCGCCGCTTCTCCTGGGGTGACTTCTGCCGAGGGCCGAGGCCTCTTCAGGATCTCCGTGCATTTGTCCACGATGTGCCACATCTGGAGGAAACTGGCCACGGTGACATAGTTAACGATGTCATCGTGTACGATGCTCAGCTGGCCGGTGTAGGCAGAGCTCAGGACGCTCTCAAAGGCCACTGGATCCATCACTGAGGGCAGCGAAACAGTCGTTACATTCTTCAGTAACACCTGATGAGATAAAAACAAAGACACACTGAGTTTTAGGCATCTGAGGCCTCGTTACAGAATAATTTCATCACTGCTTGTCTTAAGTTTCAAACTGAATCATTCATAAACTCATGGCTGTGTCCTAACTTATCTCAGACCTCCCATCACATCTTAACTTAAGGAATCCAGTCAGTACTCGTCCTGTCGTTATGGGTGACCACCAAACAACTTAAATCATGAATGAATATTTCACACTGGTTTACCTGGTCATGAAAGTAAGGCGAGGACGCAGCGAGCACACAGCGGTGGGCTCTGAACACTTGACCTTGCACCTGGATGGAGAGGTCGCACAGCCTGCCCTCTTCACGCTGACGGTTCAGATTGTCCAGCACAGCAGCACGGGCACCGGGGAAACAGACCTGGACGGTCAGACCGGCCGGAGCAGCAGAGACACTGCACGTCGAATCCATGGTCACATAAAACTATAGAGAAGAATAAAGGTGGTCAATTATTTATGATATTTTATGTCTCAATACACTTTGTACATGCAGTATTTACTATTTATTTTGATTTCTGAAAGCTTTATCTTGTATACAGTACATGCACGTAATGTATTCTAGTTTTCTGAGGTTACTAAGTATCCATACTCTGCACCTTTTTGTGTCAAGAACAGTTTAAAGTACAGTATGTGTACAGCTATCTTTTAGTTAATTACTTGTTTGTCTGATTAACACTACCTTTAAATACTCAGTTAACTATCAAATAAGCAGCAAATCATCACAACTGTGAAGGTGGGACATGAAAATATTTGACAAGTTTGCTGTTTTACATAACATCAGCTTTGTTTTCAATAACCAGCTGATCATTAATGGCTTTATAATCGATTAATCGATTATACAATGCAGCTCTAGCGTTAGATCAAAGTAGACAGATTGTCAATTAAGTCAATATTTCATGATAACCTGTTGTAGACATCGAAAAGTGTAAATATTTGTGATATGAAGGAAAGGAAGCGTCCACCTGATGCTCACTGTCAAATTTAGCTGGCTAATGTTAGCTCCCCAGTGTACGAAGCAGCTTGTCACGTAAACGTTACGCTGTCGTCATTAAAACAGTATTATTAATATTAAAGTCCAGTTATAAGAGCACAAACAGATTAATGTTCATTACAGTCTGCATTCGTTCGTGTATACTACACCTGAGTTAGCCTGCAGCTAACCAGAAGTCACTACTACTACTAGCCAGCGAGCTAGTTAGCTCACGTTAGCTTCATTACTTTACCTTTTGATGTGTTGCTATGACCGACCGCTTTGCTTTTACAGGGAAACGTCGCTGACTATTTACAGCACGACATTATCATCGTGGATCCCAGGCGAGATGTTGCCATTGCTTCTTTGTGTAAAGAAAAGGGAAATAAAAGGGGCAAGCTAGTAAGCAGCAGCTTGCCCCCGTGTTTCGGTTAAACGAGTGACCGTGTTAACTGGTGACCGTTAGCCGAATACGTCTGTGGTTGTCTGTAGTTAGGACAGCTGTTGAAACGTGAAGATAATACATAGCTGTAAAACTAAACACCAAAGTCTACACAGGTATATATTTTTTTTTTTACTTTGTAACGTTAATGAGAAAAATAAATAAATAAATAAACAAAACAGGCATTTACGAGGACAGCTCAGTTTGCACTCTTTTGCTACATGCTGTGACTTTCATTCAGTGTCTGCCTGATTTAATTTTATATTGTTTTTTGTTTGTTTGTTTGTTTAAATCTCTGTTTGTAATTCTATTTCTTATTAAAATAAAAACTTTTTTATATATTTTATTATTTGTAAACATCTTAGCACATGTTTATTTTTTTTTTAGCACAATTTAATTTCTTAGCACAGGTTTATTTTTATTTTTAAATTTCTTTGCACAGGTTTAATTTAAATATAGGTTTATTTTATAGATTAAGTTGAATTTTAATGTAAGTTTACCTGCTGCTACTGTATGCTTAAATGCCCCTCGGGATCAATAAAGTATCTATCTATCTATCTATCTATCTATCTATCTATCTATCTATCTATCTATCTATCTATCTATCTATCTATCTATCTATCTATCACAGACTCAACCGGCTCACGGTCACCAGTTAACACGGTCACTCGTTAAACCGAAACACCCCTGTAGGCGTAAACTGATGCTAGCTGGTTGACAAATCAGCATCAGCATCCTCTCACACACACACACACACACACTATAATGACACACACACTATAAATGACATGCCACCACACTGACTCATTAGCGCGTGGCGTTATGTGTGTTAAATATCTAATTAATTTAATATAAAAAGCTGTGTCAACAACCCGCGTGAGTTATCGACAGAACGGCGGTTATGTGACAAACTGACAGATTCCATCATTGGGTCACGCGAAGAAGTTCACTTAAAGGGCCAGTTCACCCCCAAATATCAGCTGCGGCGCGTCGTCGTGCTACGACTACCAGAACCGTTATTTCTCGTTAAAATGTGCTGTAAAGACTAGTCCCAGCAGCAGTTTACAGCCAAATCTAAGCTTTACAACAAAGAGCTGAAGGAGGAGGAGGAGGAGGAGGAGGTGGAGGTAGCAGCTTCGTCACGTACAGCATCTGCTCAGACATACACGCACAGCCGGGGTATTTATTTATTTATTTTTTTACCGCAGTGCATCTGCAGCATCCTCTGATCTGAACGACAGGGGTGCCGCTGTGTCGTAGGGGGAAAAACGCACCGTTAACTGGATCTGGACGTTATTTATTATTATTATTATATATGTATATTGTTGCTTTTTTTATTATATTTATTTTGCTTTAAATGTAGCCGTCACGCAGTTTCATCTGCAATGCCAACACGACGGAGGCATCTCTTCCACTCGCACGGGGTCATTAGATAGGTGATATTAAAATATTTTCAGCTGTCATCGCAGGAGAGGACAATATATTTATTTATTTTTTCCTCGGAGGAGACGACAACAACAACAACAAAAGGAGACAAGGCCAGTAGGCTCTCGTTATGGACTAAACATTGGTAGCTTGTAGCCTGTAAAAGGTAGCTATTTGATTTGAATATAGAGCATGCAAATTAATTATATATATGCACTGGCGCGTTAAATGTATTATAGATGCACGTGTATTTCTTCTAAGCATTGTGCTGTGTGTAATTTGCCAAAAGAGCAGAGCATGTGGCCCCAGGCTGGTCTAATGATTGCTCTGTGGATTTCATTTTAAGACCTCAGGGGAAAAACAAATCAAATCTCAGGGTGTTGATCTGGAGAGGGGGAAACACTGTGAGTTACCAGATAATCTGGATTGTATCTGTATCATATGCTGCTCCTATAATTAAAAGCTAGAAAAAAGACCCAGCACTACATTAGAGAGGGAAGGCTGTCTCAAAAGCAGCAATAATTTGTGGCAATAAATTCTGTTACTGGTTTGAGCCAAAGATTTGAGACTGTTAGGACATAGATTTAAAAGGACGGCTTCATATTGCACTTTGTAATGCATGTTTAGCTGCTAGCTTCCTCACTCATACATGTAATATTGGCCTGCACTTTAAAATTAACACATAAGCTCAAGTCTTTATAATATATATAAGAGAAAACCTTTGCAAACTCGGACGTGCTCGGTTTATGAGTGTCATCTTTTTTGGAGCTCCACACTTGGAGCGTTAGGGTTAAAGTTTGTACTTCTTGAGACCCCTCCTCAAATCAAAAACAGCTACTCTAACATCCGGTGCCATGGCGGCGTTACACCTACTGCTCCTTTCTCTTCTCTGCACCCTGTTCGGTGAGTTGTAGTCTTCACGATATGTTGCTACATCGTGTTAAACCAGAGTAATGATTGCCCTATTGTCTCTTTCTTTCTCCTGTTTACAGTGTATCAGTGTCATGGGGCCTGTGCAGAGGTGGACTCGGACACAGAGGCGGTGGCAGGCAAAGGCTTCAAACTGGGCTGCATCTCCTGCAAGAGGAGGAGTGAGGTGGATGGTTCTGCCACTGTCGAATGGTATTTCAGGGCCAAAGGAGAGGCCGATTTTGTTCCCGTGAGTACATTTATTTAAAAATGCCAGCACAAAATGTCACTGACGCAGCACACCGCAGAGTAAAGGAACGTTTTGTGCTTCTGAGTTTTTAGTTGTGCAAGCATCCTTAAAATCAAACATGTCCTAGGTCACGTTCCTCAAGGCATAAGCTATTTATATATGCAACGTGCACACACCCGAGCTCTCTTCTCTCTCTGTTCTCTCCTCCTTTACAATGGCGCCCAGTGCTGAGGTCATCACAAGGTTCATATGGAATCGATTGGGATATTTTACACCACAGAGATCGTTAAATCTCCTGAGATGACAAATGCACAGCTGTGTTGACTTTGTGTTGGATCCTGTGTCTGCCACTGGAGTGCTTGCTGTGATGATGTAGTTGTAGTTGATGACGAAATAGACACCTTCAGTATGTTCCATGTGC
Organism: Argyrosomus regius; assembly: GCA_946959425.1. NCBI lineage: Eukaryota > Metazoa > Chordata > Actinopteri > Sciaenidae > Argyrosomus > Argyrosomus regius. The sequence continues at coordinate 5,458,573 of OX336899.1, read as the reverse complement.
ATATGCACATAGACTGATACATAACATTAATATTGTATCTGTTCTGAATGTGTTCATTGTAGCATCGTGTCATTCCTGTGTACACCGAGTATTGTATATCGAACACAACACACCTCACACCATGATATGTGTGCTTTGGGATTATCTCAGTCCCGACTCGCCGTACCTGCATCCATGAGACACAATAAATTCAAAATTCTCTGAAATTAATACAGGATTTTAAATTTTAAAAAAAGCACTTAAAGGACCGCTGAGTAAGACTCTAAAGGTGCATTCAGATAGGATGCGGCACTGCAGCGGATAGCACGTTTTTCCATTTATTTGAGTGGGGATAGTTTGCAGCAGAGAAGTTGAGCCGGATCCAGCTTTTACAAAAATGCAGCCTGACATCAGCTTGCAGCCACCAATCCGACGCTCAGACCGGGCAAACCCTCCACAGTCAGCCTGCAATGTCTCTGAAACTGAAACTGTCCAGGTGGATTCATGGAATAAACTCTGATACTCTACCTGTTGTGTTCTGGCCTTGTTTATTTCATGTACCAGCTGAGTCTGGAAGAAGTTAAATTTGGTTTGCGTCTGATGGTTTGAGAGAGAGAGAGAGAGCAGTGGTCAAGTGACATAGACACTGAATGAGAGTGAGCAAGCGCCAGCATCGATAAAGCCGGTTAATCAGTGAAATAAAAAGTTATTTCCTGATTGTTTCACAGTGTTACATTCAGCACAATTAGACGAATTAGTTGTATGCAGAAGTATTCTGTCACAGCAGAGCTTTGATTAACCTCGGTGTCTCTGTGGTACTAGATCTACACCTACGACGAGGACGGCCCCAGCATCAAGAACGACCACTTCATGGACCGTCTGGACTGGAATGGAAGCAAGAGGAGCAACGACATCCAAGATGGGTCCATATACCTGCTCAACGTCACCTTCAACGACACGGGAACCTACAGCTGCTTCTTCAACCGCATCCTCTTCTACGCTAACTATGAGTACAACACTGTTGTCAGCAAAGTGGTCCAACTCTCTGTGGTGGCTAAAGGTACGATGAAATCAACTTACTAACTAGAAGTATTTAATGGTTGACCAAATTTTATGTTGCATTTCCAAATAGAGGTTTGAAAACTGATTTGGTGCAAGTGGTTGAAGCTTTCCAGACCATCTTCGAAAAGGGTTAAGTCTGGGGCAATGGGACTTTGTTGTAGATCCATGAAGATGTTTCACCTCTCATCCAAAAGGCTTCCCTAGGCTCGATACCTGGTACCAGGTATCGAGCCTAGGGAGGATCGTTGACCAGGCCATAGTTACCACTTGGTTAATTAGTTCTCATTGTTGTTGTGACGACTGATGTTCGAGTCGTTACGGTCACCTGAGATGAACGACCGCCATTCACGCCGGCCCTCAAGTGACCTTAACGACCATTGTTCACACTGGACCCTAGGTGACCTGAAGCAGGTCTTTCTTTGGCCATCATTGTCATTGCATCACAAATTGACAATTGAACCCCATTTTTAGATTAGACTTTACCTGATAAAGGACGGTTTCAGCTTTATAAGAGCATTGTCAGGTTGGTGTCTGATTCTTTATTTCCTTGCTTCCTGTGTGCAGCCACCAGAGGAACAGCTTCCATCGTGTCTGAGGTCATGATGTACGTGTCCATCATTGGCCTTCAGGTCTGGCTCCTCATAGAGATGATATACTGTTACAGGAAAATATCAGCAGCCGGGGAAGAAGCATTACGAGAAGCAGCGTAAGTATTTTCATTACAGTGCATACATCTGTATGCACATTCATGTCATGTCACTCATGACATGTGGGAAACCTTGTCCGCCCAGTTCTGGGTGAATTGGTTTGTCAGTTCGCTCTGGAAGACAAACTAATGGAAGCAAGGTTGCTAAATGACCTCAACAAATCTTTGGCACTTTGTTGTTGATTCAGCATATACGCATATAACAATATAGCGGTCTGGCTGGAGTGCATGCAAAGCTTGAAACAACACACATCTGGGGGTACGGGCCGGTCACACAAGACACAATTTATAAAATGGAATTACCCCCATCTATGAACTTACTCGCAGGGGGGAAGTTTGTGTTTGGACTTTGACATGCAAATTTGTGGTGTTGATCACCCTGCAGGAAAAACCAGCATAGACCAACATGTAAATGTAAATGATGTGAGTTTATGCTAATTTATACTGGTCTAGTGCTTTTTTTCCAGCAGGGCGATAGCAAGGTGTCTTAACAGTTCTGACCTTTGAGCAAACAGAGAACACATAAGGTCTGTTTACTATAAACTACTAAGCTAAGTAGCTTATAACGACACTGTCTGCTTCACGAAAGAGTTACAGTTCATGGACAGTTATGAGGCAGAAGCAATAAAGTTGTACTTATTAACTGTTAGCGAGTGTAACCGATAGCTAACAGACAGTTAACTGATGTTGTCTTAAGCTAACTGATGTTTAGAAAGCGTGTTAGCTCGGAGCACAATGAAATCCTGTATTTCCTGTTCTACAGTCCTGAGAACAAAATGCTAGTAAACACACACAGTACAGAGAAGACAGCTAGTAATTAGCACCAGCATTTTCCTGACTGGCTCGCTCATTAGCAGTTAGCTGGCCAGCTATAGCAGTTCACCTTAGGCAAATATTCTACACTATTCTAGCAGATTTTTACTTAAACTTTCTGGTGTGACTGGGCCTTTACTCTAAAAACTAACTCCTTAAACTCACCGATGTGTTCCAAATAAGGCATTAGGTGTGATAGTTATGCTTTAAAAAACGTATTTCCTCATGAATACCGCCATAGTTTATTCATGTTCTATTGCTTAAGTTACACCTATAATTTAAACCTTTACTTTGTTTGGTTTATATTTCTCTCACTTTGCCTGTCTTGTTATCTACTTATTTTTAAGATTATTGATGTTTCCATTGTGTTTGTGTGTTTTCACTTGTGTCTTCTTTGTCTAACATCTCACGCTCCCTGTGTCTACTTGTCATGTTTTCGTCTTGTCCGTCCTATCGTGTCGTCCTCCACCCTAGTAAAAACCAAAACCAAAACCAAAACCCAAAACTCAAACACCCTCCTGTAAGTCAAAATAGAACAAAGACCTGTCATACTACCATAGCTGTAATGTTTTGTTTTTGAATTTCTTTACCCATTTCATTATGCTGAAGTAAAAGTTTAACTTTCGGCTTTTCTTTTTTTCCTCCTAGAAATGCTGAATATTTAGCGATAGCCTCGGAAAGTAAAGATAACTGCGCAGGAGTGCAAGTCGGAGAATAGCACAGGTACGTCATGAGCTCGTAGTGAAAATGCATGTCAGTAGCATCATTCCACGATGAGATATCTACCACTTAATGAACTTAATCTGTAATGTTTTTAGGAAATTTGCTTATTTGCTTACTTGTCAAGAGTTAGACACTTCAACAATAGAGGTTTTGAACATGGTCTACTTGGTTTCCATGTCCCCAACCTCCCCCTGGATACACGAAAAATTCTTCCAGAGGTGTGAGTTGAACACTTCACGGAAAAGGACCTCCACAACTACACGTTTGGGTTTACCTGATCTCAACTCACCACCAGGTGGTGATCAGTTGACAGCTCTGCTCCTCTCTTCACCAGAGTGTCCAAGACATACAGTACAGCCATAGATCTGATGACACGACCACAAAGTCGATCATCAACCTGCTCGAACATAGTGTTCGTTGTGGTCAATCTATGACTAGCAAGTCCAATAAAAAAGCACCAATCGGGTTCCAATCACTTCCATGTTACTCCGTTGTCACCCACATGAGCAGTGAAGTCCCCTAGCAGAACTATAGAGTCACCAGATGGAATCCCATCTAGGACCCTACCTCCTTCTTAAGACTCCAAGAAGGTCGGGTACTCCAAGCACCCAGGGAAGAAGTTCAAGTATCTCGTGGTTGTGGTTACAGACGCTGTAGTGGACCATTGTGGGGAAGAGGGAGCTGAGCCGAAAGGCAAAGCTCTCGATTTCCCAGTGCATCTACGTTCCAACCCTCGCCTATGGTCATGAACTTTGGGTAGTGACCAAAAGAATGAGGTCGCAGATACAAGCGGCAGAAATGAGCTTCCTCCGCTGGGTGGCTGGGCTCAGCCTTAGAGATTGGAGTAGAGCCGACGCTTCTTCGCATCAAAAGGAGCCAGCTGAGGTGGTTTGGGCCCTGGGCACCTTCCTTTAGAGGTGTTTCGGGTACATCCAACTGGGAGAAGATCCCGGGGAAGACCCAGAACCTGCTGGAAGGACTAATATAGACCCATCTAGCCTGGGAACATCTCGGGATCCCCCAGAAGGAGGTTGAATGTGTTGCTGGGGGGGAGGTACATCTTGAACGTCCTGCTAAACCTGCTGCCACCATGACCCAACCCCGGATATGCGAAAGAAAATGGATCCTAATTTTTTAGACTACATACCTCAAAACTTGCTGTGTATTTTAGAGGTTCTAGTGTTTGTTGATTAACTGGACTTTGTTTGTTGCCTTTAAATCCATTAATATGTCTTGTTTTTATCTCCAGGCTTCTTCCATGGACTGAAAACATCCTTCCACCATCAGACCTGCATGTAGACAACTTGGAAGAAAAACTCCTCCTCATCTCAAGCCTCTATTTTAGTTTTTCCTCAACAAAGATCGCAAATGGATATGACATACAAAGAGAGCATGGTACCAGCACTGTATATAGTATTCTGCGCGCAACAGCATGTCCTGCACTTACATGAGAAAACAACATTATGCATTAATGAGCCACATTGTTAAAAGCATATACTGTACATACAGTATTTCTTTAAGTATACGTAGTCACATTTATATAACATGTAAGTGAAACTATGGTGTTGGACTCCATGAGGCTGATTGTCAAAGGAAGCTTTTTACTACATCATCACCAACTAATGTACAAACAACGAGACACACAACACGTATGGTAAAGTTATTTATAAAATACAATGTGATGGACTATGATAGACTGTCTTTCCAGTTGCTAGTTGTACATTCAATTAAATCTTAAGATGTACTAATAAAAACAGAAAAAGTACATGTGACGGAGGAGTCTTCTGTCTTATAAATATTATAAAGAGATTAAATGGTTGGCTGATATTACAGAAATAACGCGGACAACTTCCAATCATTAATTCTTTTTTATTATTTTTATGCATCTTCCAGAGAGCTAACCAAACTCTATCATAACAACTTACAGCAGGGCTTTAAATCACACCCACCATCATCCACACAATGATTTAAGGGAATAGTTCAAAATTTAGAGATATGTACCGATTTCTTTCCAAAGGTTACTTGTGCAGATTGAGACCACTCTCACAAGGCTGTGTGTTACGTATCCGTATTGCTTGTTCATTTGTGAGCTTTAGAGGTGATGGTGGCATATTTTACAACAGCCAGGCAAGCTGTTTCCCTCTGTTTCCAGCCTTTATGCTGAGCTAGGCTATTTACTTCCAGACACCAGCTCTGTAATTATGGCAAACATGAGAGTGGTATCGATCTTCTCGTCTAGCTCTTGAGAAAAAATGCAGATGATAACCGTTTCCCAAAATGTTGAACTATTCCTCTAAAGGCAGCACTGAAACCCTCTTATCAAATCTACATCCACTACAGTTGTAGCACACAGTCTGTGCCGGGATACTGAGGCAGGTTGAGCTGGTACTTCCTCTCCAGGCCCGGCGGCACAAAGCGACCTCCGAGGAAGTGGTATCGTCCTCTGAACAGGGAGGCGGACTTCTTTGGAGCAGTGAGGGAGATGAGCATGTCGGGCTGCAGTCCATCTGCGCTGCCCTCCTCCACATCCCAACCTTTGAATAAAAAAAACAATCAAGATGTCACAATCCAGCCCAGGCTTCCTCTTCCTCTATGTGTGAGTGAATGTGCACAGTAATGACAATCAGCTCACCAACTGACCTAATCAGATCAGACTTCCTGTAGGCACCTGGATTGTTAAACCTTCTAGACTTGTATGTCTGTATTTATGCATGTTTCCCACTGCCTAATTTAGTCTGCTGTACTCAACGGAGCGCTAGCATACTCTCTGTGGAAAGACATGAGATCCATGTTGAAGTGAGGAGAAGGAGATGGAGATACAGAGCTTGATCTAAGACTGTACAAACTATGAGTACCATCTGTTATCATGGGGAACGTAAGATCTCTCCACAATAAGATGGAGGAGCTAACGGCACTAACCAGGCTACAGAGGGAGTATGGAGAGTGTAGCATCACAAAGACGTGGCTGAATGAACTCACTTCGGACTCGCTGGTAACTCTGGACGGCTTTCAACTTGTGCAAGTGGACAGATGAGGACGCACAGGCTGGATCCGAAACTAGGAAGGACTCTGCCTTTATATACACATTTTTCTCATCCACCTTGTTTATTAAGTAAATTTGCCTGGTGTGGGATCATTAAAGTCTATCTTATCTTACATGAGGCTGGAGTTCATTTTTCCCCACAACAACCAAGGTTCACTGGAGAAACTGGAGGTAGTAATAAGCAAAATTTGTTAAATAATCTATCTATAGCAAGAAAAGCAGCCAAAAAAGCACTTTTCAGAAGATTAAACCTCGCCAACACGATAGGAAGTACATATTTCTTTAGTAGAAACTCATATTCTTGTGTGAGGGCTGACCTGAGGGGATGTCGATGCTGGCTATGGGGACTGTCGTCTTCTTCAGCACGTTTAGGATTGACCCGAAAGGCTCCCGTACAGCACCCTTGAAGCTGAAGCCGAAGATGGCGTCGATCACCAGGTTGTAAGCCTCATCGACCACTTTAGCCTGAGAAACCAAAACTTTCCACGTTAATTGTTTATCTTTGGAATAAAACACTCGAAATATGTTAGATCTCTTGAAAACACCAGACTCCAGACTCTACTGCATCATTACTGTATCATTCAATCAATTATATTATAGACTGTGTTATTTGTTGCATCCCCACAGGGATGACTGAGTCTTCATCTAATATAAACTGCAGCCTCACTTAACAAGATCTAATCATGTGTAATAGCTTGAATTAAAATGCCATCAACACAGTACACAGGCGTATTTTCTTCACTGCCGTCGATAACACTGCTGCATAATTGATTAACACCAAACCTCAGGCATCTCAGTCAGGAAGGGGATCTCCATTTTTTGGCACTGTGTGGTCAGGCCGTGGAACAGAGGTTTGTTCGTCCTCTTCGGGTAGAGGATGGTCGGCTCATAACCCTGCGAGAGGACAAACAAAGTGGTTCGAAAACACATTCATCATAGTTTGAAACTAGACAGCCACAAGACTGACCGAGCAAAAGATTATCTGCACTCTGCACAGCCTGTCCTTAAATGGATGTCTGCAAACACTACTTAACCGCCTCAAGTAAGAATACACTAATGAAACATTAATACAGTGCTGTACAGCAGGGGTGGAGGACGTATTCAGATTCTTCAGATTCTTCAGTAAAAGTATCTCCAAATGTACTAAAAGTGTTCGACAGTTGATCTGCAAAAACCTCAAACCTATTGATCCTAGAAAAATCTATACTTGAACATTGCTGATACAGTTGTGTCCTTCCTTCCTTGCGTTCTTTTTTTTTTAGATATCTTTAAGTCTGTAGTTTTGTCTGCAATTTTAGCAAAGTAAAGAATCACTGATTGACTCCATTTAACCCCATTTCCTTCCATAAAAGCTGCTTTTTCACGCTTATACAGTCTTTTCTATTCATTGCAGCTAACCCTTCATCATGAAATTAAAACTCAATGGGAGGAGGAGATCTCAGAGGAGCTGTGGGATGTGTTCGACGTGGTATGACCCAGTGCAAAATCCTACATCGTACCCATCTCACTCAAGTTAAGCTTTCTAAAATCTATAGTGAGGTCAACCCCATGTGCATGATATATCATCAGGCTCCAGCCACTTATGTCCACGTTTTGTCTTCACTGTTCACTTATTGGACACAGATATTCAACTCACTCAACGTTTACGGCTTTGTTTGGGGTCTTACCTTCGACTCTGCAGCTTGTCACCAAAATATTTATCAGTTTTTAGTTAAAACAACTTTAAAATATATTCTAGAAACCTATAAAATATGTTCTAAGACTATCTTTGTTCACATTTGTTGTCTCCATTTCTATCAAAACTCAAATTTCTTGTTTGTGTACGTATACTTGGCCAATAAAGCTGATTCTGATCCGACAGAATAAGGCACAGTCGCTCCACTAGAAACATCTAGAAGTTCATTTTAGGAAAACAAGCTACATTTAAAACCGGTTGAAATATTTCTACTACACTGGCAGATCTTTCTCACTTTAAAGACCCAATTTCAGACTTAAATGAATAAGAAGCTGTTTTAAAAGCTCATCTCACAGTTTGTATGAAAAACATGTAAAATAACTAGCAGCTCTAGCTGTTTAATAAATGTAGAGGAGTGGAAGCGTAAAACAGAATTAAAAACAAAAAGTACAGCACTTTAAATTCAATTAAATGCACGTTCCACCGCTGCAGAGTGTCTTCCTGTCACATGAGTAAAGGACACTCACGAAGAGTTTAAGATGTCGCGCACAGACCAGGCCATCGCCTCCGTTGTTACCTGGTCCACAGATCACCAGCAGAGACGGTCTGGCCTTGACCAGGGAAGTAATCGGATAAGCCTGCAGGAAAAAAACAAGGTCACAAGGTTGACCAGGAAAAGAGAATTTTCTCCACAGCAACTACTTAAGAAAGATGCTTGTATTGATGTAGTAACGAGTAATTTGATTATTTCCCTCTTTATGCAATAATCTGATTTCTGCACACCGGATACATAAAAGGTCTTCAAGATTAAAAAAAAACAGAAAATAAGATCATGCTGCAAAGTGTTTTTGGAGGAATACATCATCCAGTGTTGACAATAAACAATTATAAAGTGGTTTCTGTGGTTGTTTGTATTGTCTTTTATCTACTTCACTTTAATAATTCTACTCACATTTAAATACATGGCTATATTTGTATTTTAGGTGTGCATTTGTCTACGATTGCACTTTCCTCCAGCAGCTCGAGGACCCTGAATGATGAGACTGCTGGACCGAAACACTCTCCAAGAGGTTGAGCTTCCACTGAAATTGCTGCTGATAGGTGCTGTACACCCTCAAAGCTGTCCATTTTGATAACAACGACTATTATTTTCATTACCGATTAACCTGCCACTTATTTTCTTGAGTAATTCATGAATCGTTTTGTCCAAAAAAGTCAAAAATGCTCATTATAAGAGCCCCGATCAATATCTCACCCTGGTGACGGCTGTAGCACAGCTGAGTCCAGCCAGCTCCATCAGCTGGTCCACACTGAAGCCGTACTCACTGAAGAGCTCCTCATCAATGTGCTGGGCCTCCTCCTGCCTGTGGAGCAGCTACACGTCAGTTTGGACAGTCCACACACACACACACACACACACACATATAAGTGGTTTCACTGCAAGATTTTAAATTCACCCAAGATATTTGATGGTCTGTGCCATGGTGGTTGCCGGCCTGCTACTGAAACATTCAGTCTTCTTGTGGTTGTTAGCTGCAGCGGACAGCGGACATGTCCCTGTCTGAGCGAGGACTGTCGTGGCCCTTGAGGTCACCAGGAAGCCGATCCCAAACAACGCCCGGACACTCAACATCCAGATGGATCCAAACTCCTGGAACAAGAAGAGACCACATCACAGCAATCTACCCTGAACTGAAGGAAGTTAGTCCCCGCGTTGATCCCATGACTTGATGAACTGATCTGTAGAGCCTGCGAGCTACGATAACTCCAGTGTTGATGTACATTTTCCCATCTGCTGCTCAGCCTGCTGACACCGCCGCCTCCTACAGCTGCTGCATTGCTTTCACTGCTTGTTTGCATTTTTCTTTTCCACCTCCGTCCACCTGCAGACTGTGTACTCACAGCTCCTGAAGGGGATTTGCATCGATCATGCCTGTGCTCTCGGCTCCTGCTCAGTATGCTTTACAGGAAGAGATGACACAAAGACTCTCGATGCCAAAGCAAACTGTGTTTGTCTTTTTCTGTAAACTTTGCAGTCTGAGTGATAAAACAGATTCATAGTGCACTACAACTAAGATTACAAGATCAGTCGATCAATTGTAGTACATTTATTGAGTAAAAATGCCCAGCATTTCCTGCTGCAGCTGCTCAGATGTAAGAATTGCCAGTTTTCTTTGTTTTGTATCGTTGTAAATTTAATACAGACGTCGTTGACTGCTGCAATCTCAACCACCTTCATATCAACGCCAGCGAGACCAAGGAGATGGTGACTGACTTCAGGAGAAAGACTGAACTGGACTGATATCGAGATGATGGGAGCATACAAATACTGGGTGTTCACCTCAACAATAAACTGGACTGGTCTGACAGCACAGACAAGAAGGGTCAAAGTCATCAGATACAGCGAGATAGGGACAGATAGGGACAGATACAGGAAATCTCTCCTGCCACATGCCATCACATTATACAATAAAAGCTAAAATCACTGGTCATTATTTACAGTCTCCACATGCACTTTACACACTTTGTCCACTGCACACTATACTGCCCATTTGTACATTTAAATACTGCACACTGTACATGCTGGTTGAATCCGATATTTTATTTGATTTATTTGTGTACTTGAATTTTATATTGCATTACTACTTTCATTTTAATATGTCTCTTCTTATATTTTATGTTTATACTACTACTTAATATGCCTAGGTTGTTTTTACTTATCTAGGTTGTTCTATTCTATTTTATTTTTACGTCTTTGTGGTGTATATTGTAGCTACGGGTGAAATGCTGTTGCTGCAATGCAATTTCCCAGTTTGGGATTAATAAAGTATTTCTAATTTAATCTAATCTAATCTAGTCTCCACTTACTGCGGAGACTGAGGTCCTTTGGAGCGTGCAGGACTCTGTTAAAACTTTCTATTACACTGTGGTGGGGAGAGGGGACAGAAAAAGACTGCCCAGAGAGCAAAGCTGACCTCCATCATGAACAACTCCTCTCACCTCCTGCATGAGACTGTGGAGGCCTTAAACAGACTGCTACTCCCACCATGTACCACATAACCTTCATTCAACAGCTGTTAAGTGACTTTTTTCCTGTATTAATTATATATATTGTTATATACAGATATATATGTATCCGGATACTTGAAAGGTTTATGTAGTATAGATATCAGTACAAGCCGTGCTCATATTATTTATATAGTGTCTCACACAGCTCTACCTGTTACTAAGGTAACCTAATATTTAATGACATGACAGTAAGAGTATTTGAATTAAAAATGTTTCTTTACATATTGCTATCTAACGTCAGCTCTGACTCTCTTTGTGACGCTGAAATCTGAATAAAACTCACCAAACGTTAACGAGGCTTCACACACATGCGTCTGTTTCCAGTTTAAATAACGCAGTGACACAAACTTACACAGCTGTAACAAACTGATACAATGAAGGAAGAAGAGGTGCAACAACAACAACAACAACAACAACACGCAGCAGCCCGACGACGGCAACTACTTCCGGGTCTGAAAAGGGTAAGAGAATAAAAGCCGCGTCTTTGATTTCAAAATAAAAGCCCACATGGGAGAAAATTATGAAAATGAACAGTGGTGGAAGTGCTCACGTGTTTTCTTTTACATGTATGAGTACACATGCATGTTTATGAATATGTGTATATAAATATATGTACAGTAAATATAGGACGAAGTACAAAAAAATACCTTTTTATATTATATAGTTTATCTTGTGTTTTTTAAGTGTCCTTCCCCCATTCTCTCTCTCTCTCTCTCTCTCTATATATATATATATATATATATATATATATATATATATATATATATATATATTTTTTTTCTGCCTCAGTATTTTATTTTATTGTATTTTTATTGTATTCAAATATACCGGACTGCTATGACGACCTAATTTCCTATCTATTCGTAACCAGAATTTACATTTAAAAACACTCCCATGCCAAAAACTGCAGTTCCTTGAGCAGTGTTGGTCATCTTACTTTAAAAAAGTAATTAGTTACAGTTACAAATTACTTCTGCCAAAAAGTAATGGAGTTAGTAACTCAGTTACCACTCTGTAAAAGTAATTAGTTACTCAGCAAAGTAACTGTTACGTTATTTTTTATGTTCTATAACGCTATTATGTTCTATAACATCAAAGATGTTTATATTAACTGATTGAAGAATAAAAACACTATATACAGTATGCATTTGGGCTTGGGGTTGGGTTAGCAGCAGCAACAAGTGTCGTGTTAGCATGTGTAGATGTCAGGTGCTTCATAAGGTTTGAGTTGCTTGCGGCAGACGTGGATAAAATCTTTTTTCCTGGAAATAGCGTGCATGATACATATACATTCTTGCCTTTAATTTCAACGAGGGAGAAGTAGTGCCGGTGTCGTGCCAAAAAGTGATTGTCTGCCAGAATCTGATTTCCGGCCGTGGGAGCGCGCACAGCAGCCCGTTGAGCGGTAACGCAAAAACGTCTGCTTTTCTCTGGATTAAACGGTCATAATATGCAGATACACACAACTGTATTATAATGTAATTATAGCAAAGTATAATTACTTTGTACGTACCGAAGTACCTGAATAGAAATCTGAATTTTAGTTGTAATGGTCCTTTAAAAGCATTCCAAGCTGTCCTGTGAGCTCTAGTGTTTATATTATGAAGCTCAAGAATGAGATCAAGTCATATTTAGCAGAAATCACCTTTCATTAACTGTATTTGGCCTTCAATCAATTTTTGGCAGGTGAAAATGCCTATTTTGTGTTGTAATGGTCCTTTAAAAGAATTCCAAGCTGTCCTGTGAGCTCAGATCTTTATATTATGAAGCTCAAGAATGAGATCAAGTCATATTTAGGCAGAAATAACCATTGAGTAACTATACTATGCCTTCAATCAGTTTTTGACAGGTGAAAACTGATTGAAAACTGCAAAACACATCCAAACATGGGAAGCAAATGCTATGTAGGGCCCAGATCAGCTAAAAAACAATGCAGAGTCATGAGGATCATTGCAAAAGTTATCATATCTTTATTGAAAACCCACCAATAAATCATATTCATTAAAGTCTAATTTCCAAAGACAGGGCTAAACAAAGTCATCAGACATACCAAGCACACAGAGACATGTCTATCACGTAATTGCCATGTCTGATTTCGCTACAAAACACACTTCTTTTGGCCACAACAATTTCGTACAACAAACGTTAAACTTTCAAAGACACGTACCTTTGCTATAATTACATTATAATACAGTTGTGTGTATCTGCATATTATGACCGTTTAATCCAGAGAAAAGCAGACGTTTTTGCGCGGGCTGCTGTGCGCGCTCCCGCAGCCAGAAATCAGATTCTGGCAGACAATCACTTTTTGGCACGACACCGGTACTTCCAGTTGGAGAACGCTACCTTTGAATTTCCCTGGCTCGTTGCCATTGTCGCTGTCCTGTGTGTTCAGAGGTATTCATAGGTGGAGGTCAGAGCGTGCAGTGAGACAGCGTTTGCAACGGTGTCATCATCATCATGTCCACTCCTGCTCTCTCCAGGCAGCTGATGTAGCCAAAGCTGGACACCTCGCGCTTCATTCAGCCAAACTGTAGTAACGCGCCTCTTTACATTCTCAGTAACGATAACGCTGTTGCAACGAGTGAAAAGTAATTAATTAGATTACTCCGTTACTGAAAAAATAACGCCGTTATACTTAAACGCCGTTACTCCCAACACTGTCCTTGAGTGGCCACTTGAGGCTGGCTCCAGAAGTGAGTCAGTCTCCATAAGTCCCCATGTTAAAATGTAAATAAATATGTTTACAGCCTGGTACAAAAACAGTTTTGTTCTCTATAGCTAATTTCCCGTTCATGACAACTGTACTGAGGGTGATTTTATATATAACTCACCTGTTCAAAGCAGCGTGGCTGCATCACTATTGTTGATCAAAACAAATATGGCAGAATTCTGAAAACGTCTTTATTGATATCAGTAAAAAATACAAAATATTCTGTTGATCTGTAGCAAAGTTTGGGTCAGTTTACTTGATTTAACTCCTGAAGCAATTCTCTTCAAAATAAATGTACCTACACTACAGAGTGTACTGATTTGATGTAACAGTAATAATTAGCCCAAACGGTTGTTTTAAGCTGTTAAAGTAGCTGTTAGGCTCATAATGGACTACAAGGTGGAAGACTGGTAGAAACTTAGTGTATGCACCATTTAATCATCAAGAAGCATGCCTATGTACATTATAAAAAAAGCAGTATAAAGTTTTATTGCATAGAATAAAAGTACATGACCTGAACTTAATAACTACAACTGGTAACTAAAGAACTAATAACTGAAAACTGGTTGAATAGTTGAAGTGTTTCAGCGTGGATCCACAGGCTCACATCACTTTACAGTTCTCCATTCTGAATCCAGCCTAAGAGGAAAGATCAACAAACAAATCAGTTCCAAATTCAAGACAGGAACCTTTAAAAATGTTCAAAAGGAAGTCATTATATGAGCTGGAGGTGTTGCGGTGCCCACCTTGCGAGGAGTGCTGGTGCTGAACACGTAGGAGTGCGGCAGTAAACCCTCGGAGAGGCCTCCGCTGCGGAAGGAGCGGGAAGCTGAAGTCACGGAGCAGTTGCTGGATTTATCTGAGGGAAGTCCGCAGGAGCCGCAGACCACCGTCCTGCTCCGCAGGTTGTACTCGCTGTCACCACAGGTGCTGTGAGCAACCTGCTGAGGCAAAGAGACAGATTGAGTTTCAACATCACAGCATGAAAACACTGAAAATCTGCAAATATTCCTCTTGTTTGATTTTCTTCTGGTAGTCATTGTCAATCATCGGTTCATGTTCAACGAGTAGATGTGGGCTCTGTAAAGAAATGTTTAAAGGAAAATATCTATATTTCAGTTTAGTCACCCTCTGGTGGTACAGCTTTCTCCCATGATCTTTGAAATATTAGATATTTTGTTTCATGACTGGAAATATCAAAACAGTCTGTGATTCTAATGGAGTCTATGCTATAATTTTGTAATAACCTTGAACACCTTCAACCAGTCGGGGGCTCTTGTTGCATGACGAAATGATCTTTAAACACGAGCTGACTCTTCTATGCAACCCTCTTCTTTCTCCAAGTGAAGGAAGTTTAAGTTTCTTCCATTCCTCACGGACTCTTTTTGAAACTTTCTTTGATTTCACAGTTTATACATTTAAAAAAGGTCCAGCTTTGTGACATTGCTCTCCACTCTCTTTGTCTGTTTCACTCTTTCAAACCGTTATAGATCAACCGCAGAACGAGCAAAGAAATCAACATTTCATTACAGGTTTACAGTTTGTTATTGTACTATTCCAAGCACTCAGATTGATTGTTTAAAAGTGTTATGAGTCTAATTCAAGCTCCATTTATCATATCAAATTAGTAAACTGGTGATTGCTGCCTTTTGGTCCTGCAGATTTCTCTCACCATGTCATCATCTTCTTCTTCCATATGTGTGCGGGTGATCTTCCTCATCGCCATTTCCTGGACGAAAAAGTAATATCGAGTTAATTTATTGTCTATTTCTGACACTTTAAAATAAATATATCACACGTTTGGTGTGTAAATCTTAAGTACCTCTCCATTGGCGCTGATCAGGATGGTCTGCAGCAGGTCTCCGGTGCCCCAGGAGGGCTGACTCTTCCACACCAGGTCGGATGGAGGACTGTGGGTTCCACCAGCACCAGAGGCCCAGATCTGTCAACCACACGGTCGGCTGTAAGTAATCTGTTCATCGCTGTGCACATTTGTGATTCTGCTGAGTAAAGGTGCTGCTTACCGTGACCCTCTGCCCGGCCTTCAAGGTGAACTTCACCGGGAACTTGAAGATGATGGGAGCACCAGATCCCACCTGACGCTTCAACTGCCAGTTCCCCAAGTTTTGGTCCTGACAGGTGGACAAAGAGTCAGCGGTTAATGAACTTAAGCTTAAAAAAAAGCAGTATTTTTGAGAGAGGATCCCATCATTTTATTCATCTTCTCACCTCATCTGCTTTGTTGCTCAGTCTGACATATTTCCCATCCAGGTCCACCTCATCCACGGTGACCCGTCCGCTGGCCGAGGCCTGCTGGGTGATGCGAGTGCGGGCCACAGCTCCACCTGCGAAGCTCGAAGTCTCGCTGTCGGTGTCGTTGGGACGGCGTCTCTTGGTTGGAGAGCTCTGAGCGCTGTATTGGACTGATCGAGAGTGAGCGCCCGAAGCAGAGGAACGACTTCCTGTCACTTTGATGGGTGGGGGGCTGGGAGAGAGACGAAGCCTGCAGGGACAAACATGATGATGAAGAAGTGTTTGAGGCACATGGGACACTGTAAAACTCACTGTGGGCCCAACATACCTCTGCTCCTCTCCCTCCAGCAGCTTCCTGTAAGCACATATCTCCATATCCAGAGCCAGCTTGACATCCAGGAGCTCCTGGTACTCATCCAGCTGCTGCTGCATTTGCTGCCTCATCTCGGACATTTCTCTGTCTTTCTCACCCAGCAGGCGACGTGTGGTGTCTCGCTCCCGAGACAAGGCGTCCTCCAGGTCCCTCACCTTCGCTTCGCGGGCCGCCAGCTGGATCACAAAGTTATCGTCAGGTCAAAATAAGACAAGTAAAAATGGATACAGGCTTCATGCTCATGTTGCCTATCTCAGGTCACCTGTTTCTGCAGCTGGCTGAGCTGAGAGGACATGGACTCCAGACGGACTCGGGTCTGCTGGAGCTC
Source organism: Argyrosomus regius (assembly GCA_946959425.1). Classification (NCBI taxonomy): domain Eukaryota; kingdom Metazoa; phylum Chordata; class Actinopteri; family Sciaenidae; genus Argyrosomus; species Argyrosomus regius. Next base: position 5,441,836 of record OX336899.1, on the reverse strand, counting down.
CTCGTGGGCTGCTCCAACCAGGTGGCTGCTCCTGTCCGCCGACAGACGAGCATTATCCAGCTGACAGAAAGAAACAAGAAGGTAGAAAATGAGCACCTTCAACAGTTTGATGCATCATCTCATGATGTTTTGAGGTTCTTGATATTTATTCTGTGGTTAAGTTGATGGTGTACCTTGGCATTGTAGGTCTTCTCTATCTCATCCTTGTACATTTTGATCTGCAGTTCGTGCTGGTTACGCATCTCCACCAACGCCTCTGCCAACTTGCTTTCAAAGTCCTGCTGGTGCCCATTATCCAACTCCACCATACGAGACTCATGGCGCCGCTTTGTCTCCCGCAGTTCCTGTTGGAAAAACCCCAAAATCATTGACCAAAAAATGTGTGTGTTTTGAAATAACAAGGCAGCTTCTGGTGCGATAAAAAGTGAAAAACAAAAGATTCACTGACTCTGACCTCAGAGTGGAGGTTCTTCTGAAACTCCAGCTCCTCTTTGAGAGTCTGGATGCGATTCTCTCCGTCCACCCTCCTCAGCATCTCATCCTGCAGCTGCTTCCTGGCATCGCCCAAACTGGTGTCCAGCTAAGAAAGCACAACGGGAAGCCAATATTAGTAGACAGCAATGAGCAAACAGTCACATAAACACGCCACAGAAATAGTAAATATAGTAAGAGGGCAGGAGAGCGGGGAGGCTGCTCTTTAATCAAAATGTCTGAGCTCAAGCAGCCATGACAGAGTCTGAAGTCAGCGAATGCATCTTTTATTTTGCTCACATGGGCACAGAAGGATACTGAATTCAATCATTTTCATTCAAGAAAGTTATGTAAGGCCCTTTCAGAGAAGTCCACAGGAAACTAGCTCGCGGTGAAGGCAAAAATAGGGTTGTAACTGAGTCTTTGATAAGCTGATTTATTATCACAGGGTGGAAAACACAGAGGATTATGAGAAGCTGGTGAAAGCTTGTAAGTTAACTGCAGAAAGATGAACCCCAGATGTGTTTCCACTGGGTTTTTTCAGCTCAGCGTGGGTTTGAGTTTACCTTGGCAACCTGAGTCTTTAGGTCCCTGTTTTCCACTTCGAGGTTACGCTTCTCTCCCAGCGCCGTAGTCAAGGACGCATCTTTGGAGTTGAGCAGAGCCTCGAGGTCTTTGAGCCTCTGCAGGGCTCCGGCCAAGTCTGACTCCTTTTTGGTGTTCCTGTTAACACCAAAACAGTCTCAGATGTTGCATTTCTTTGGATGTGTTTTTAAGTATTGATTAGGGAATAAGGACAAACATCCATTTTGCTTTGTAACTGAAGAACTGGCTTTCCTTTACAGGGTCTAATCAAACAAGTATGAGCTATTTTTGAATAAGGATGTAGCTACGGGAAAGACCTCGGTGCATATGACTCATAGGCCACAATAATCTACATCCAATCCCGTGTATCTGGTAGCCGCAAGCCACAGCCGTTGGTGTTTAGCTGAGGTGCTGCCATGGCAACGGCTTGGCTTTTGCCAAACACACGACGGCTTCTCCCTTTCGTCTCAATATTTATGGAAAAATAATGGAGGCGAGAGTGGAGCCCTACAAACACTGCCACGTATTGTGTCCATAATGATTACTTTGGTGAAGGAGGAGAAAACTTGGGGAAAGAGTTAGTCATCAGACTCTGGATGTGGCAGCACGAGAAGGAGTCTAACGTCAAACTGGAGTGAGGAATGGGGAGGATATGCAAACCCTACAGGGAGTGGCCCTGGCAGCGAGGCGACACTCGGAGTGCATCAGCTATTAGGAGTTAATGAGTCAGTGTGTTCTGCTGCTGTGCAGATACACGTGCAGAAATGTGTTAGATATTAACATTGCAATCACAAAACCGCCTCATGCATTAATAAACAAACGGATGCCTTTAAAGGAGAAACACTTTGAAGAAAAATGGGGATTTTAGTAGCCTCTGGGCAGCTGTTTCGTCTCCCGATTATCAGATAAACAGAATATCCGGATCAGAAGTTTCTTTTAAGTTTGTTTAAAAGTTATACAATGCTGATTTGTTTAATTTTTTACCCATAAAAGGGCAACTGGTTACACAGTTTTTGCGCCCTTCTTTCGAGAAGGTTTCATAAATCTGACTAGACTACAGTGATAATTAAAGGATAAAGGTAAACGCTCAAATGTTGTATAACAACAGAGCAAAGGAGAGTCATAAAGACGGCAAACTGACTCAGTTATGCAGCAATATCTATCCGGTTTTCTAACATTAGCCACCGTTTGCTACTGGTCATACCAGACCACACGAGTCAGTAACAACAAAAGTGTTTTAAGTTGAGTTTTATCACTTCTGAACTCAGTTTTTTATTTGCAGAAGGAATGTTTTGATGTTATTTCAAACATAGTTGAGCTTTTATTGTGAAAAAACAACATCTCACAAACACACATGGGTGCTTCTAAGAAATTCAGGGCCTCTAACCTCCTTAAACCCCCCCCCCACCACCACCACGAAACACTAACTCCACTAGCAACGCCCCTGCACACATGTAGAAAACACTGTTAGAGTGATGTGCTGCAGCCCACCTCGCTTTCAGCTCCTTGTAGTCCTCTCGAAGTTTGCCCAATTCCAGCTGCAGGCGAGCTCGCTCTTTGGCCACGGAGTCCAGAGTCTGACGGGCATCGGCCAGCTCGTTCTCGTAAGCGGCCTTCAGGCCCGTGAGCTCACGGCTAACCTCTGTCTCGGACTCTGTGATGCGCAGACGAAGGCCGGCGTTCTCGGCCTCCAGGAAACGCACTTTATCGATGTAGACGGCCAGACGGTCGTTGAGGTTGGACAGGTCCTCCTTCTCCTGGAGACGGGTGATGCGGTTTGGGGATACGAGGGGAGTGTTTGTACCTCGGGGAGTGTTTTTGGGTGTCGCCATGGCAGCTATCTACAATCTTTAGAGAAAAAAACATGATTATTAACTTCTAAAAGTTTGTTTTCATGCACAATAAATGCTGCTATCGTACTTAATATAGTGTGTATTTTACATAGGTGGATGGAGGAAGTCCTCTACACATTTACGACTGTTCAATTCAATTAAACTTCAATTTATATATCCTCAAATCATAACAGAAGTTATCTCATGACTCTTTCCGTACAGAGCAGGTCTAGGCCCAACAATCCCCACCACAAGCAAGCACTGCGATTAATATAAATCCAGGAAACGATGATGAAAACACGCCTAATTCATGCATAAAAGTCGATTTTTGCAAGTTTAGAATTGAAATTAAACTAAATTAACTTCAAGTTCCCCGAAACTTTCAACTCTTTTGAGTGCAATGGCACAAAACAAACAAAAAGACAAAGAGTCTAATGAATCAGAAAGACATGGGAGGGGTTATCGACTCCACCCAATGAATCAAAGAAAAGGTCCCCGGCACAAAAGATGGAGACGATTTACCTTTTCAAAGCCGATCAGATGAAGAGAAAACTCTGCTCCGAGGATGAATCGTAGACTTTCTTTTCTTTTTTTAAAACCTTGTGATCAGAGTGTCCTCAGCAGTGTTCAGCCTGTTACTGCGCTGTCTGCAGATTAATCTGTGAGTGCCCATATAGGAAAGAATGAGATGGGAGGAGAGGAGAGAGGTTGGCCTCAAGTTTGGCACTTGGTAGGTGGTTGTTCCTCTCCCTCTTTCTCTTCTCTCTCTCTCTCTCTCTCTCTCTCTCTCTCTCTCTCTCCATCCCACTGTAATGGGTGTGCAGTCTGAATGAATGAGTCACTCGCTACTCAAAGAAGCCATCTGATACATACGAGGGATAATTTTAAGCAGATCTGTTAGCAGAGAGTTCTGCTCGTGTACTTTGTTTGCTCCTCATACTTGTACATGAAGTTAAATATAAAAGGTTTCAGATGGTTTGAACTCTTAAATACAGATGTGGAGTTTTCAGACCTCGAAGCCTGTTTTTATGCAGACAGACTCGAGGTAACTTCATCTAACTTACTTACTTATTCTTTACTGAAAACGTCTGAAAGGTCGGTTCAGTGTCAGGAAGGTGTTTCGTACTCCTCAGCTTTGATAAAACTGTCTCAAGAGATCAAGTTAGGACACAGCCAACAACTGTGGGAACCAGTGTGCTCCCCACTAGAGGTCGACAAAGCTTATTTAGTTGGGTTGTGCCTTGATTTCATGGGGTGTAGGCCTAAAATATGGACGTCACATCCGGTGTCTGGTGGCCCAGGCTGCCGTCATCTATGTAGTCCTGCCTCTGCCAGGTGGAGCTGAGGCGGACTTAATGACGCCTGGTTGCTCAAACAAGCCATCTGTAAACACACCTACCCGTCAATCAAAGCGTCCACGCTCTTAATTCTGCATAACTTTAAGCCTTAGTATAATCTGAACAGGTGAGTTGTATAAAAATTCACCCTCAGTACAGTTGTCATGAACGGGGAAATTAGCTATAGAGACCAAAACTGTTTTTTGTACCAGGCTGTAAACATGTTTATTTCTGCTGTGAAGTTGGACATTTTAACATGGAGACTTATGGAGACTGACTCACTTCTGGAGCCAGCCTCAAGTGGACGTTCGAGGAACTGCAGTTTTTGTCACTTCCACATTGGCTTCACTTCACAGCCACAGAGGTTGCCGCTTGATAACTTTATTAAAAAATATACATAACAGTAGGCCTATTTTTCATAATTTTTGGAAATAAAACTAAATTCAATTGATATTTTTTAAAGTCTAAATTATTATTTAAGATATAAACTCCAGAACTATGCTCCAGAACACTGTGGAATGCTCCCCACTAGAGGTCGACAAAGCTTAATGTGGTGGGAGACAACTTTTTAAAAAGATATACAGTTTATTTACAATAAAATTGTTAATTGAATTATTATTTAAGACATAATCTGACAGAATAAGTCACAGTGACGACCTGAACACAGGATTTAGTCACAGAGACTTCACTCTCTGCTAAACAACCTCAGACTGCATTGGAAAGAATTGACAGAACAATGAGAAGGAAGCATATCAAGTATGTTTGAATGTTAAAATCTAAAAATATGTATGTATAATAGAGAGAATTGTATCAAAGGTTACTAAATGACATGAAATATCAATGAAATATGTCACTTATTCAGTTACTCAATGATAGAATAGGGGTCCCTTAAGGAAAAGGGTAGCTATAGCAGACACCAGTGATGTTTTACTAGTTTTCTTTAACTAAACTTAAACTATAAGGTCAATCAATATTAAGAGACATTTTTAATTAAAATGATTTATTGGATATGTCAGAACTTGCTGTTGTTTTGGTGGTTGTGTCTCCACAACAACAGCAGCAGGGACGTGGCCCTTTGTCACAGATTTTCCCTCATGTTGTTTTCTTTTGGGAATAATCAGACAGGAAATGACCAGGAAATAGAATCAGAAAAGAGGTCTGCATGGAGATGTCGTGATAAACTCTTTAAACCACCATTACAGTGTATATACTGTTTTATTTGAAGGACTTTAACAAACCCAAAGAAGTGATATTTTAAATTTAAAACAACAAGAATAAAAATAGAGAACAGATGGATAGTTTCCGGATTTGTCATATTTAGTTTAACAACAGTACAGTGAAGTGAAATGTGTCGGACGAGATAAAACAAGTCAGCTCAGCGTTAAGAGCACGAGTTGCTGTAACAGTGTTAGACCAAGAAGATAAAAATAAGTATATTAAAATAAATATATTAAAATTTTGAGGGTTTCCTGTAAGAGTAAAGTGGCAACATGTCTTCACAGGAAATGAGGATGTTAAACAAATGAGACATGAGGTCATGAAAGACAAAGTGCAGTGGTCACGAAACTCATGAAAAAGAGCCTATGTAGAGTCAGTGAAGAATTCATCAAAACCGCTTGTTTTACACAAACTTCCTGCAGTTACTGTGTTAATTACTTGGTTTAATTATTCACTTTATCAGTCGTTCTGTTCTGTTATTGCAAAGCATTGAATAAAATATGAAACATCCATAAAATGTCACTTTGTCATGCAAAATCTCAGATTTTTCTTGTGACCTCTTGAGGGCACAAATGTGGGGCCTCTGTTTTTATTTGATTGATTGATTGATTTAGTTATCAATCTAAGTAATAAAATATATCCAGTAACTAGAGCTCGCTGTAATTATTTGAGATTTAAACATGCTGTGCTCTTAGTTTATCTGACTGACTTCCAACGTCCCTGCTTGGGGTTGGAAACCACTGAGCCGATCTGAGGGAAAACATATTTTGACGTGTATAACGTGATCTGATGTCTGCTTGTGAACACATTATGTTGTTGTCTGTATTATATTTTATATTGTTAAGATGTATTGAAGATTTTATAAGTGTTGATGTGTGTAAACTGGTGTTTTCTGACGAGAAACACACACAAATGTTTTATTATTTATATTATTTGGTTTGATTGCAGCTTGTTCTCTTGTTATTGTCACACATTGAATATAATGATATAAATATAAAATATGTCACTTTATTGTGCACAATCTCACCGTCACCACATGAATACAATTTAAAAACAGGTGTTAATATAACAAAATAATAAGATTTAAAGAGAGAAATGTTCTGATGGTTTGCTGAGGACTTCATGAGTCTGCTGGCAGACACACATCAACCTCCCACTCGTTGGATTTGACTCTGAGCGCAGAGAGACAAACAGATCCGCTCTTTGCTGTCCAACAACTCGACGTGTTGTCTGATTTCAGAGTAAAAAAAAAAAAACGGACACGAGCTGTCCAACAGGACATTAAAGTGAATAATGGAGAAGCGTGAGTGAGTCGAGCGCTGCCTGCCTGCCTGCGTGTCGGTTTGTAGCACGACGACATGGACACTTTGTGTCATGTGGTTTGTGGGAAAACCCGTATTGGATCTCTGTGGTCACCTGGGCAAAGGACCTGAAAGAAAAAGTGTGGTTGGTGGGCTGATAGTCAGCCTTAGGTAAATATTATGAAGACTTGAAATATATGCACACAGATATTAAAACTCAAGGCGAATAATCAAAACATATTTGGAGTTTTGCGCAGAAATAAACCGAGAAAAGGCGCGTGAATGCGCCAAATCTCTCCATCCAAAAAAGTCACGTGGCTACCACATTAAAATATGTGAAATCTTACAAACATGAAGCGACATTAAGAGGGATAAAAAACAGCTCGTGTAATCGCCAAACAAACCGCGCTAACTTAAGTCCACTCCACATCTTATTCGGCGCATGGCGCAGCCCTGCAGCTTTGCGCGGATAAACAGCAGCTGTGCGCAGCGGAGCAACAAAACGGAAACCAAAAGGACGCACACACACACACACATAAAAAAACGACATTATCTTCACATCCACACATCCAGCTGTGACTCGAAAACTCTTGAGCCATCATAACAAGCCTGACGCCTCCGTGGAGCTGCGTAAACACCGCCTGCTTTTCTGGTTTTTTTGGTGTGTTTTCCGCACAGACGCAGACGCGGCTCCGTCCAACCCCCACCTCCCCTCCTCTCCTCCTCCTCCTCTGTGTTCAGCAGCGGCCTCCATTTTAGCTCCTTGCCCGGTCGGTGCCTCACGTGTCCTGGACTGTCTTCCTCACATGACCCGTGTGTTTGTCCCCGTGATCAGCCGCTTCCATCTCCGTAAATCAGTGTCGTTGAATATCGGCGTTTTTTTTACACCCGCTTCAAAAACCCTTCATGGATATGCTGGAGCAGAGTCTGGACAGCTCGGCGAGGTGAGAGAGGCTGCTTGGCCGCTTCCTGCTCAGCCATGGCTCCCAACAACTACGGCCTAAAAACCTCCTTTTCTCTCCTTTGCATTGCTCCGATAATAAACCTGCATGCTCCGGATAGTTTTTGACACGTTTGCTTGTTTGTCTAAGGTTGGATGTGTGAGTGTGCGGCATGCTTCGGCTTCCGTAAGGACATTTTTAGGAGACATTTTGCGCCTTTTTCTTGCAAATCTGTAACATCACCATTGCTGTTTTTTTATTTCTATGACATGAAATGCACAGACACAGCTCCAAATCTATTATTTGTTCATATTTAATTAAGCGCCTCTGCACAAAATGCGACTTATTTACTATAAAAATTAAACAAATTCAACTAAAATTAGCTGTTTTTAAAATATTTTACTGATTAATTAAGTTTGTTTTATCACGTGCACCAAATCCAAACATTCAAACTTGAGTTTTAATTGTTTAAAAAAATCAAATTAATCCTCCAGAAGTTGCACAAAACATTATTTCTGTCATGTATCACTTTATTTATGTCTTACACGTCTCCTCCTTCTCCTCCTCCTCATGTGGCCACCTGGGGGCGCTCTCCATTCATAACAGGCTCTGAGCTCTGGCTCCACATGTGCATTTATAACTAATGATGTTATTTCTGAGAAACGTGCATTTGACTCATTTGTGTGTTTTTTTTTTTCATTTTCAGTCACGACAAACAGGAAACAGAAGAGGTGGTGCAGTTACAGGAAGGTGGGAGATTCTTTTCTTCTCGTAATCCCTTGATAAGATAGTTTTATATCTTTGAGCATGCAGTTAATATCTGCAGAGATGCATCCACACACGCACGCACACATGTGTTTTGACGGTTTGAAACGTGTGTGTGTGTGTTGCAGGAGAGGCGGTGGGGACGGAGGAGCAGACTGCAGTGACCATCACCGGTGTCCCGCAGGCTGCGTTCACTGACCACAATGTGCAGTACCAGTTTCGCACAGAGAACAGCGGAGGACAGGTGAGCACGGAGGGGAAAAAACCCAACTTGTTATATTCAGGAAGTCAAGATCTGATTCACAAGATAAGACAGGAACATCATGGTGAATAATAACCACAGCCGAAGAGTAAACATGCAAAGATAATAACACACCGAGCGTCCTCATCGTTTCCTTCTGCTGCCCACAAATAACAAAATAATAAAGCAAGACAAACCAGACAGACAAGTTGTACAGAAGAGAAACAAAAACAGTGACATAGTTGTAACTAACAGGTACTTATGTCAATAATTTATGCTGTACTTGTATCCTTACAGGCACTGGGCCAGAGGTACATCCATTATGGATCACCTCTCTAAAAGAGCTTGTACAATATATCCATGGTTATGTTTGAGTTACTTTATTTGGTCCAGGAACAGCTTAAAAATTGGAGGAGATTCATCCTTCCACAATAAAAGTATGCACTTCTTCTTAAGATCTCTCTGTGGCTTTCTTCATATGGCTAGATAAGGACGATCTGATGTTGCTGAAGTGTTTAAGTTTAAGTCTTTTCCCCACAAGTTATTATTGTTATTAGTATTAGGGGGATAAACCTCACAGCTAGCAAGGCTAGGCTAGTCTATGAGTGTGTTGAGGGCACATGGCGAGCTCATGGATATACATATATGTATGTAAGTACCCACGTTGCCACAGTTGTAGTTCTTTCTAGTTAGTAAGCCAGTTAGCCAGGTGTGTTAATGATTGAATCTTCTGTTAGCAGCAGGTAAACACACAGTTCAGTCCATCTCTTACATCCCTCCTTTAACTCTTGTTTGTTTTTGCTTCAACGTGTGGAGAAAGCTTGACAGGCGTGCCGTGTATAGTTACAGATGCTAATCTATGACTAGACAATCGCTGTTTGGAGGAGAGGTCTAGTGTGTTGTTGGTTGATTGCAAGTTCCTCTGTTAATACATTGGGATAACACCTGGGGTTAAAAAAAATTTAAATGTTCACAGCAGGTAATTCGCAGTGATTAATTTGAATTCTAGAAATAACCACAAACCCCATGGTGTCATGGGAAAACAGAAGAGCGATGTTAACACCTGATAACAGTTTCTCACGCTCAGAAGCTGAACAGAACACACGTGATGTAAAAGTTAGGTACACAATGGAGGTGGCATACACAAGTCTTGGTTTCAACTGGAAATTGGGGGTAATTTAGTAATTGGGGGTAAGCTAGCATCACGATAAGATAGCCTCATTAATGGTCAATGAAATTACACTAGCTGTAGCTTATTTAGCATCTAACTTATCAGCTAGCTATCGACTGTATGAATACATTTGAATGTGCTACTTGCAAGTTAAACATTAATACCATACATCAAATTAATTTACCCCATAATATCATAAAAACTTACTTCACTTTATGTCGTCCACGGGCTCAAAAGTAAGCAGTAGCAGTGTGCTATGTGCATGTGATTGAGGAACAGCAGATATTCAAGTGTACTTGCATGAAATCTGGTTGTTTTAGTCAACAAAGTTATGCTAAAATATATTTTCCCCAACTATATTTAAGTTTTCTCTTAAGGGCCAACCTTCAATTTTGTAAATTCCCTGTTTATTCCCGTTTATTCCCATAAATTTCTGTTAATTCCCATGGAAAATTCCCATAATTTTGCAACACTACCTACAAACCCCATTTTAAGCGTTCCCTGTCTGCTCTGTCCTCAGGTGACCTATCGGGTGGTTCAGGTAACAGAAGATCAATTAGAAGCCACAGCTGACGGGACCGGAGCTGTCAGCGTCGTCTCCACGGCAGCGTTTACCGGAGCCCCTCAGGCAGTGGCACAGGTGAGTTGAAGCAGGTGTAAACATGTCTAATGTGTCTGTTGTTTACTAGTTGACCGACTTGTCTTTGACTCCACCTTTTTGTGCCAGGCTGTTATCCAGAACCCTTTCAGTAACGGCGGCAGTCCCGGCGGGGAGACCGTCGGAGGAGAGACACGTTTCGCTTATTTCCCTGCCGCCACCGTCAGCGATGGGACAGCGACGGCCGTGTCGGTGCAGGCCACCGCCGACCCAACGATCACACAGGCGGGAGGTGAGGAAAAAGATTTCAGCGCAAGTTTTTCCACGTTTCAGTTAAAAAATATCCAACTGTTTGTGATTCAAGCATCATTTTGGGGATAATTCTACACATCATGTTTGTCTCAGGCCAGTTTTACGTGATGATGAGCCCCCCTGAGGTGCTGCAGACGACGGCCCCTCGTACCATCGCACCACGCACACACACCTACACTGCGTAAGTATCACAAAACACTCCTCCTTACATTCATCCCATCCCTGAAGTTACCAAAAAAAAAAAAATAACACCATAAACTCTCCTCTTTTTCCCAACGTGTTTGACCGAGTCCTCACCTCACCCTCCCTTTTTCTGTAACTTCACAGTGGATCGGATGTTCTTTGCCTCTTCCTTCCCCCTTTTTATTTTAAAATTTTTGGAATGATTAGTTGTGTCATTGTGTGTACAAATGAAGATACAAAGAAAAAAAAAAAAAAAAGAAAATCTATATCCATCATTTAAAACATCCAACATCTGAAAACCACACTCTGTCCTACTTACCTGCCATCCCCAGAGACCTCGGTGAAAGCGAGATGTTGCAGCATGGCAGTTCAAACTGGTGAGAAGAACTTTCACATACGCCCACCCCCCACCCACCCCTCCATCCTGCCCCCCATCATGTGTTGTAGAGAAAGACGTTTGGTGGATCACTAATCAATCATTAGCATCCTTGTATCATGAGTTATATGTTGAGCTTAAACCTGTTAAATGAGGCCAGAAGCGATAAATCAGCGGCTGGATCCCACAAACCTCTCATAGGACGTGAAGGTTCGGCTGTGCCTGCACCTCCTGACACAGTCAAGACTAATAAAGACCTAATGGTGCATGTGGGTACTCCTCGTCAACCAGCCATAATATATAATAACAAAAAAAAAAGATAAAATGTGGGTCTTTGTTCGGGGTGCGTTTGACTGGGTTCTAGTTCAGATGTGACAGATTTGGTTTATTATTGAAAGTCAGACGTTTTCATTCATGATTTCATTGGAAAATTTGTTCTGCTGTGTCTTTACAGGAAGGTGGAGGGTCCACGGGCGCCCAGAGATGAGAGGCGAAGAGCACAGCACAACGAAGGTGTGTGGTCAAAGGTGTCACGAGTGTTAATTATGTCACTGCTACACAGACGGTAGTGGTATGTTGATGTGTACAAAGGAAAGTTGTAAAAGTTGTATACGAACCACAACTGTCTTTCTTTTTGCAGTGGAGAGAAGAAGAAGAGACAAGATAAACAACTGGATAGTAACACTTTCAAAAATCATCCCTGACTGCAGCGTAGACAGCCGAACTGGAGCGGTGAGTGTTGTACCTGTATGGATCTCTGAATGCCTCTCAGACATATCCACATGGATGAAGGAACACCGCCTCCAGCTGAATCTCTCTAAAACTGAACTGCTGGTGCTAGCCAAGCTGAGAAAATAGTGAGAAACTTAGGAGTCATGATCGATGACCGACCAACCTCTGATCACCACTGGCTACCTGTAGCCGCCCGTACTAGATTCAGATCTCTAATACTTGCCGACAAAGTAGTCTTATACAGGCATATGTTACCTCCTGCAATGAACGACGCCTGGCTCTGCCACCCGTACACTCAGGGCAATCCAGACTTTTCTCGTCTGTTGTTCCCCATTGGTTGAACGTCCTACCAGTTCCTACCAGATCAGGGGCGTCCCTCTCTACCTTCAAAAACCTCCTGAAGGATAAATCTATCTACGAGTTGCCTGTTTGTAAGTCACTTCAGCTAAATGACTGAATGTTCAGAGATCAGCCCTCAAATTTATGTTTTCTAAAAGTCAGATGGATATAATGACGTCTTCTTGATTGGTTTAAATCTGTCTCTTAAGTTTCAGGTTTTTTTTCAGGTCATACTGCTGATCGCAGCTTTACGTCTGTGGTCTTATTAAATTTGCATGTGTGTTGCATTTTCTGCCCTGCATGTCTTCACACCGCCCATACGCCCGTTGACTCATAAACCTGACCACTTCCTTAATTGAATGGATGCACTTTCGATGCACTCTGTCCTTTCACCGAAGGTCAGATTGACATGCCAGATGTAACCACAGCCACAGACTCTCGGTCAAAATGAGGCTCTAATAAGCAGTTTTTGTATTAGCTCGGGACATGAGCCATTACTTATGCAGTTTATTAATCTGATACTGAGCCATATGTAACCAAGAGTTAGTGGGAAGGTTGTGAAATGTTTCAGTGACGATTAACACGCCTATGTGCTGTATTTCTCAGAGTAAAGGAGGCATCCTGTCCAAAGCTTGCGACTACATCCGAGAGCTCCGTCAGAGTAACCAGCGACTGCAGGAGAGTTATAAAGAGGTGGAGCGAGTCGAGATGGACAACGAGCTGCTTAGACAACAGGTCAACTTCTAATATAAACCTGTCTATCTTTGAGTGCACTCAGACTGAAGTGAATTTACATGTTTTAACCTTTTTATTTTGTGTAATAGAAACCAAAGATTTTGTGATGCAGGCCCGTGAACTGAAGGTTGCCCATTTTATTTGTCACTACTTTGGGATTTTTCAACTGTGCCGGATAGAGATCAAACTGGTACAGTTCAGTTATTTCCCAAAACAATATTTATCTCTAAATATATATTCTGAGAGAGATTTGAATCTAAAATCACAATTTACAGGTAGAATTACAAAAAAGGGTTGAATTACTGACCTATTTTAGAAGAAATCCAATGTGAAACATCCAAAAACAAAAAGATAACCTTACTTTTTGGATGACGCATCAGCACATTCTTGTGCATGAATGAACCACCATGTTTCTACAGCAGCCCAGAAGGGACAAACTAGACACTGACTGTAGATGGGGTCATTAACATTTTTGCACGTTTTGAGTCCTCCACACTGTTTTTCTAGGTGTCTAATTATCTGTCTTTTATTTTTCTAGATTGAGGAATTGAAGAACGATAACGCACTGCTACGAGCACAGCTACAGCAGCACGGCATAGAAGTCAATGGAGATGCAACACCACAGTGATTGTGGACTGGACACATGTTAACATCACAAACACAAATGTCGCATCCTCCCACCCACCTGAACAATACCAGGAAAGGAATAACGATGAGAGTCAATTTCCATCTGATATTGGACCACAACAACAACAATAAAAAAACAAACACGCGTGCAGGGCTCGAGAAGAACACTTGAAGGACTGCAAAGTGAAAAGACGCCTCCTCCACCTCCAGCTCCACCTCCAGCTTTCCGAAGGCTGAACGCTCTGAAATCCGTTAACTGTGTAGCTAACTGAACCTCTCGCCTCCGCTTCGTGGGAAAACGACCTCCGCACAGCAGCAGCACCACGCTTTGCACCAAACGTTCTTTTTTACTTTAAATTATGAACCTGCCACAGAAAATTTACTTTTTAACACCTTTTTATCGTACCACAAAACGCCTACTTTGTTCCCTTTATTATTATTTTTTTGTTGACATTTGCTGTGTTTGAAACTACTAAATGTGACATGAATGATAGCTTCCATTTAATTTTAATTTATTAGTCCTTAAAGAATGTGTAAACACAGTAAGATGAAGAAAAGCTGATCTCTGATTTAACTCTTTCCCCGGCAACAAACTAAGAACGGGCAAATCAGATATTTTGATTGTGCTCGTTACTGTTACTAAGGATAGTTTTACTGTCAGTGGATCATGTGTGTATGTGTATATAGCTGATATGTGTGCAGTTTAAGGTAATTGTTTCAAAATCTGCCTCCTAACACTGACACTCCACGCACCAGGCAGAGCTCACCAGCTTTATAAACACAGTCCAATGTCAGTAAATCAAAAAAAAAAAAATATTATATTTCTTTTCTGACAGCTTTGATAGCACAGGCATGGAGGTTTTTATTTTTAGTGCAAGGCCTTAATAGAAGCCTGTTGGAGAATCTAGGTGTTAACATAGCTCAGGTAATTGGGATAGTGCACTGGCAAAGTGGTTCCCAGACTCGATGAAGTCTTTACATATAGAGTTTAGATCTCTGTTGTGTCCCCATTAGGTGCAATGTACAGATAAATGAGAGTATGGAGATGATTTTCAACGTGTGAGTCATTTTTAACGGGCATTAAAATATGGTTTCGTTTGTACAGTATACCTGCTTTAATAGGTCACTGGTGTAATGCACTGAAATAGAAGTTCAGTCATGAGAGGTCTTGGTTTGAGACCGACCTCTGTTTGGCCCACTAGTCCTGCTGCATTTTAGTGGACACCCAAAGTGGCTTTTTTTTTTCCTTTTCTTTTCTTTTTTTCTTCTTTGGCAATATTCCCTAATTCTTTTAAACTTTGGGATCCGTTGCTGCTGACAAAAAGACCATAAAACAACCATGGTCAGGAATGTGCTGAGGGCAGTTTGGATGCGAGTGATGATAGTTGTAACTAACCAGCTTTTGTCTACACTGAAAGTCACCACAGCATGGAAATATAACCACTGGCATGACTAATTCTGATACTACAATAAAACAGAAGTGTTTATACCTGAGTGGTGTTCATCACAGACATTTCCTCCACTTTGTGTAGCAAGTAAGAAACTCTAAAGGTCAAGTAAGACTTGGTTTTTGCCTTCGTTTTGAGTTTTAAGTACGTATTTAGTGCTAACTCTCCGTTAAAAAACGTCACCAACCGTTGCCACGGCGTTTTTCTTTAAATTATTAAAGAATTCGAACGTTGTGTCTACCCGTCGCCTGGCAACGCTTCGAGTAGCGGTTGCTATAGGAACCTCTGGTCCAGAGAAAGCCAGCACGCGCCGACTGTCTGAACGTTCTAGAACTCCGGTGAGTAAAAATTCAACGTTTCGAACCTTAAAATGACGTTCAACGTGATGACGTTTGTAGGTTGGTTTTAAATTGTTACCGTTGTGTTTGCTAGTTTTTTAGAGATTTGGGCGTCCATTTTGCGTCTGAAGGATCCCCCCCCTCCTGTCTGACATGTTAATACTGTATAACTGTCAGTACAAGTTCCCTGAGGGTCCAACCTTCAACACAAGCTTAAATTAAAATGCTGCATTCAAACTTAAACTTTAAATATTGAGGTTGTACTTTGCAGTAGTATTAAACTGAACTGTATTATATTGAAAAGTGTTTCTAATATTGTGGCCTTCTCATGTATGTAAATAATATTAGAAACACCTCAATACAATGCAGTCCAGTTTAACACTTTAACGGTAAACTCAATAGTTAAATTAATAACTCTCTGACAGTTTCTGACAGAAAAATTATAATCTTCATAAGAATTTATGTCAGAGTTGTTGTATTGGATCACATTGGATTGTACAAGTGTACCTATAAGATACACTTTACTGATCCCAACACTGGGGAAATTCACTTGTCACAGCAGCTCACAATACAGAAGGTGTATAAGAGAGTGCTCATAAATGAGATATACCCAAAATAAACAGTTATATATATATCAATATATCCTTTATACACCTTTCAAGTATGTAATGTAAATAAGTAATGAAGTGGCTGGTCGGTGTACATAACACAACACCTTTGAGTCACTTAAAAAATGTTATACAATATTCGATTACACTCTACTACAATATTCGATTATACTCTAATACTCTAAGTGATACTAAACTATTTAATAACTTTAATAACTTTAGTAACTATTTAATACACAATTGGTTAGCTGTAGCTATAGCAATACATGTATTTTTGTGTTAGTCATATGATTAACTACTGCATAGCTGCCAAATGATATAATATTTCACTTATAAGTATAGAATCTCACAAAATAGAAATACTCAAATCATAGTACTTAACTAAATGTTACTTCAGTTTCCATCACTGCCCTTTGTACATCATCCTCGTGCACTTTGGTTGTTTTCTGTGTCATTCAGCGTGCACAGGAAATGATGATGATGATTTTTTCTGTCAAAGGTCAAATATCTCTGTTGAAAGTAGTATTGTGGTTTAGGTTCAGTCAATGCAAATTCTGCTGCACCATCTCTCATTGCATACATGTTATAATAACTCTGTTGGACTTGTACAATGTCTGTCTGTCTTGTTGTGAAACTCCACGGAGTGTCATCAAAACAAGTCCTGCATATTTAACTTGGCAAATATTGTGATTGGGATGTTTGCATGTTGCCCCAGCAGTAAGATGTCTGCACTTCCTGCGAAGCCTGGCCTGCGCCACAGTGTGTCAGAGTGGTACAGCAACAACCACCAGCTGTCTGACACCGCAGAGCATGAGCGATATGTGTCTAATGTGATCCGGCAGGAAGGGAGGTCACTACGCAACGAGACCAACTGTAAGGTGGGTGTTTGTTTGTGAGGAGAACTGAACAGTGTCTCATTTTACAGGACGAAGTCCTTTATATGTCCACATTTTATCAGCCTCATCTCAGTCATTTTTTTGTGCTCTGTAGACAACCTGGGATGAAAGCGACACCTCTCGCAGGCTGAGCGACCGAGTCTGGGATGTTGCTCGCTGGAAAGACACGCTAGAAATCTGTGCACAGAAAGTGGATGAGGAGATGGAGGCTCTGACGCTGGTGATTTGTCCTAAAACTTATAAAACAACTAAGAGCTTGTCTTATAAAGTGTCAGACCCGTTTTTGTGACCTCAGCCCTGATGTGTGTTGGGACAGTCTAAGGAGCAAACCGAGCAGGCCCTCGCTGCGACTGCCGTTCCCCTGGAGGTCAGCAGTGAATGCTTGACGCTGCGTGATGGGCGGCGAGGGTACGAGCTCGTCACTGACCCCGTCCACGAGCAGCTGAAGAAAGAAGTGGAGCTGATTGAAAGAGTGCAGCAGGTTCTGCAGCAGCACATAGACAAGGCCTTCGAGCAGCTGTGGTAAGTGCACCATGATGTGAGGTGAAAATCTCTGAGGGACCCTTTTTTTTTTTTTTGCTTTTTCTCTGACCACCTTCGTTGGTCTTGCTCCCAGTGTTTTGCAGGAAGCTCGACATCAGCTGACCGCTGACCTCCAAAACAAGATGGACGCCCTGGACATTGATATGACCTGCCTGTCACTTACAAAAAAGTCACCGCAGATATCCCTGAAGACCAACCCGACTCGCATACCACCAGGGTTCTTAAAATTTTACATCCATACTAAAAATGAGTCTGGAGAAGTAAAATAATGTTTTCCTGGTTAACTAAAATGTACAAATGGTGTCATTGTTGTAGTTCATCCACCCCCCAGGAGTGGGTCCAGTTCAGCCAGTATAATGTGGCTTGTGCCGAGGAGGCCATGCAGGTGTCCCAGCAAATGAGAGAGGACATGAGTCTCACCAGAGCCCAGGTTCGTGTGATGTAACTTTACCTGCATGTACAGCGCAAATATAAAGGCAGGGGATCTTAAAGGATTTGTTTATTTCACGATTCACTCTTTGGTTTTCCTAACAGTCTGTAATATTGTGCATCGATCTCTCATTTCTTCTGTGGTCAGCTGTGAAAAATAATTCTTCCTCTGTTCTGTATTTCCTAGCTGCAGAATGAGTTGGACACTCAGCGCAGAGCCACAGAGTTTGCTCTTCGTAAGCGTAATCACCACGAAGAGCAGGCACGCGACGAGTTGGAGTGGCAGATAAAAAATGTAAGATATCTAAGAGCTTATAATGTCAGGTTACAGTTTAAAGAAACACTGGCGAGAGATTACTGCTTATAGTGAAGTGTTTCTGACTCTGTACATGTGCCTGTAGACTGAAGATGAAATGGCAGAAATGGAGAGCGACATCCACGGGCTGGATGCAGATCTGCAGGCGAAGACAGCCTCCCTGAAACTGGCTCACACCCGACTGGAGAACAGGACCAACAGACCTGGCATGGACCTGTGCAGAGACGAGGTTTAAATAAATATAGAATATTATCAGTAGCAGTGGAAGTAACAACAGTAGTTAGGTCAGGTTAGGTCACTGGGGTTGATTTAATTTAGAAATATCAAGAGGCTTCGTCTTGATTGACTTTTTCTTTCTTGCAGGTGCAACACGGCCTTGTTGATGAAGTCCATCAGCTGGAGGCCACAATCATGGCGCTGAAACAGAAACTTTCCGAGGCTCAGTGAGTCACAGTTTTGTTATTATGTGGAGATAAGTATATATACATACATGACAGAGAAGCACATAGAGGGTCATGTCAAATATCATTTAGACCATCCAGTAACTGAATTACTGGATTAATATTTGGATTAACAATATATCTCAAGGCCATTTGCTGAGTTGTGCTATTTTCAAGTAAATATGGGTTTCAATGTTTTGCCCAAATATCAGAAATAATCCAGTTACAGTAACAAATAATAGTTTGAGTCTTTTTAATAACAGAAAGGAAAGATATCACTCCAAATCTTCCCGTCCTTCCTCCCTCAGGCACTCTCTGCAGAAGATGAAGCTCCATCACTCCCGCATGCTGCAGGATCTTTCCAGGAAACAGGAAGCTCTGTCTCTGGAACAACGAAGCATGAACACCCGTACTCGCCTCACATCCCCATCCTGCACCGATAAAACACCGGTACTGCTGGTTCCACTCACCAACTCAAGTGGGAGGAGCAACCTGCAGCTGCTGGCTCAGTAAGACGACGGGATCCAGATTTTAAAGGGAAGGGATGTAAACTCGACAAATAGACTTGATTCTGTGTGGTTAATTTGCTTTTACGTTTGTTTTGTTGAATTACCAAGGATGTACTTTACATGTGTCTGTTTAGTCTATATGTCTGTGTCTGTTTGTAGAGTTTAGTCATTGCCTGCAAAAATTCCCCAATGAAAGCGCTCACGTTCATGCCTGGTATTTTTATCCACCATTAGCTTTAATGGCTTTGTTTGGCTTCGTCATGTTGTTTGATCAAGTGACGCTGCTTGGAGCATGAAGACGCGATAATGCCGTGAACTTTGACTCATACGGTATACGCGGTGTAGATAAAAATTCTGATAAACAGGTACTAAACACAATCACACAGACAATAAACCCTCCGTAACTCTCACATGCCTGAGTTGAAATGTCTTCAAATGGATGTATTTGTGTCAGTTAGTGAAGGATTCAGACGACAGAGAAAGATCTGTTTTAAAGAAATGTTTGGACTGTGCTCTGAAAATGAAAAAGTTCAGAAAAATGTTTTTGATTATAGCAGTAACATACTGTATAATACAATTTTATGCTTGCCTGTAGAGTGCAAATAACTGAAGGACTTGATTGAAGTTGATTACAATCAGTACCTACCAATTAAACGCTGTCTTTTTTCCCTGTAATCAGTACCATATTATGAAACATCTTAGGCAAGTGTACTGATTATTTCAAAATTATGGACCCCCAAATAAAAACCTTCCGTGAGTCCTAGACGTTGTTTTGTTTCACTCCCACTGCTCTCGTAGCGTTGTTTTTGGCCACAGCAGGCAGCTGTTTTCAGAAAAAACAACCTTCTCTAAGCCTTAATATAATTTGAACAGGTGAGTTCTATAAAAATTCACCCTCAGTACAGTTGTCATGAACGGGGAAATTAGCTATAGAGACCAAAACTGTTTTTTTCACCAGGCTGTAAACATGTTTATTTCTGCTGTGAAGTTGGACATTTGAACATGGAGACTGACTCACTTCTGGAGCCAGCCTCAAGTGGCCATTCAAGGAAATGCAGTTTTTGCTACTTCCACATTGGCTTTCACAGCCTTGGAGGTTGCTGCTTGGTTGAGACCAAAAACTGAGCTAAAAGACAGTAAACATTGGACATACATTCATCTAGTGACAGATAAAGTTGCTCCGTTACTGCTGGATGTGTAAATAAGCAACAAGTTTGAAAACTTTAAAGGTGTTGTGTTCACAACTTGATGCTGCTGCCCCCAAGTGGCCAAAAAAATATTGTAGATTTGAGAGTTTGGTTCTTGGTTAATACTTGGTTAGGCAAAAATATTAAGTTCTGAATTGAGGAGAATTAAGAACAAAGATGTTTTCTGCCTTTTTAAATATGAGAAACATTAATTATAGACCATCATACCACTGTCCTTAAAAGGCCTTCCGCAATGTCAGGAGAAAAATATGAGAGGTAAATATAAAGGCTGTACTAATGTCACCTCAGCTAATAAATAAGGTAAATATATAGTCATTACTTTGCAAACATTCATTTCACCATATCAGAGGAGTAACTATACACACATTTGTTTTGACCATCGGATCAATAGACTAATCAAACAGCTACCAGCCGTGTTTTGAACTGCTGCAGGTCTTTTCTTGGAAAAACATTTCATGGTATCATCATTCTGCTCCAATAAAATGCCTCTGCAACAACTCACAGAGATTTTCTGCTCCATTTTCTTCACCAAAAGCTCTCCTCTCACACCCACATTCACACATACACACACACACACACTAAATAACTCATTCTCCACCATAAAACTATGAGAATCGCCTCCACGCCACAAACAAGTCACCGTTTTCCCAAAGCCCAACCCTTCCTGTCCTCGCATCAACCATCAACTTCAGCACATTTATGACTTTACTGCCTGGCCCTCCAGTTCATTTAGAAAGCCTCAGCTTTAAGGGGATTGCCATGTGCTTCCTGACATGCTGAATTATTCTGAATCATTTCACTTAAGAGCCCAGATGCTACCTGTCTGTTGCCCATCATTGAGAGGACAATTAAGGCGGACTGGTGCCTGCTAAATGCCCCCCTACTTCTGCATGACTGGATGCATTTCCTTATCTGCATCTCTGTCATGATGTCGTGTGCACCTCGCCCCCTTCGTGCCCACATGCATCAGCACCTTTGTGGCCACCGCCTCTTTTTTTTCCCTGTTTTTTTCATTGTCGTTTGTCTCAGAGATGTTGGCCACGTCTCCGAGTTTGTTCGGGACATGATGAAGGGAGAAACTTGGAACTACAGCAGCTCTTACCAAGACATCGCTGCCACAAATGGAGAATCTGTCTTTTAAAAGATGATTTATTCATCAAATAATCAGTTTGTTTGCTTTCCGTCGGGACTTTCCTGTCC
The DNA here is from genome assembly GCA_946959425.1 of Argyrosomus regius. NCBI lineage: Eukaryota > Metazoa > Chordata > Actinopteri > Sciaenidae > Argyrosomus > Argyrosomus regius. The sequence continues at coordinate 5,420,137 of OX336899.1, read as the reverse complement.
GCTTGAGTTTGTTTAAGGCTTTGCCCTTGTCATGGTAAATCAGAGGAAGTGCTACCTTCATGCGTCCATGTCCCAAACTGAAGATATGCATCTAGCTTACAAGGATTGTATCGCCCTCTTTGTCTACACCTTCACCTTTCTGCTGGGCCTTCCTGCCAACCTGCTGGTCCTGTTTGTGTATGTCCGCAAGGCCTCCAAGCATGGTGCCACACCCAATGTGGTCTACGCCCTCAACCTGTGCCTGGCCAACCTGGTGCTTGTAGCCTGGATGCCGATCAAGGCGATGGAGACTTTGCTTCAGGACTGGAGGTTGCCAGCACCCATCTGCCTCATCTACAGCTTCTTCCTTTTCTCCTCGGTGTATGGCAGCTGTCTGTTCATCACTGCTGTGACAGTGGGTCGTTACCTCAGCATCGCATTCCCAATTATCTACAAGAGATACCGCCGTGCTCGACTCTCTTGCTTCATCAGTGTTGCCTTGTGGGCCGTGGTGCTCATCCACCTCAGTTTTGCTCTGGTGGCCGAAGGAGGGGCTAACTTTGTCTCCGTTAAGGATGACATCTCAGTCTGCTACGACCACTTCAACGCCTCCCAGCTGGCTGTCCTGCTGCCTCTACGCCTGGAGATGGCCATTGTGTTGTTTCTCGTGCCTCTTATAGTGACGTCTTTTTGTACGTTGCGCTGCGTTACCCTGGTGTGGCACTCAAATCTGCGTCCTATAGGAAAGAAAAGAGTCTTGACTGTTGCACTCACGACACTGGCAGTGTTTGTGGTGTGCTATGCACCGTACAACGCCTCGCACATTGTGGGGTTTGTGTTGAAGGAAAATATGGAGTGGAGGACATACGCTATGTTGACGAGCTCCTGTAACGTTTTCCTGGAGCCTGTGGTCATGCTGATGCTGTCGCCAGCAGTGTCGAGGGGAATCATGGGAAGAATGTGTGGACGGCAAAGCCAGTTCAGCCACATTGAAGGGTTTCGGCATCGATATAACAGCGCTAAAGGTGCTGCAAATGTCAAGGGACCACCTACATTATCTGAAAAGAGCCAGGCAGGGGCCGAGGTGACTAAAGTAAGTCAGGAGTGAGGTCACAGTGGGTGGAGACTTCAGGGATCTAGGAGAAATATCCAGTATACCTACTTGTAACAGATGAATCAGCAAAGGAAGAATGGTTTAATCAAAGCTACGTCACACTGTCATCAAGTTACAACTTCCCTTTTTTCTTCAGATAAAATGTTTCTAAAGAAAAAAAGATGATGACAAAAGGTGTTTTTAAAGTGTTCATGTGTACCATGTTGTGTCAGTATTTTGGCAGATGACTCCCCACAATGGGACGAGCTGAAGGGACCTGGAAATGTTTTTTTGTAAACTTTAGGAAGCTAGTTAAGTTTTGAAATGGTAGAAATGTTATTTTTCAAACTCCATAATTCAACAAGTCTTAATTTTATACTGTCTGTGATCTCTGTACGTCAGTTAGTTTGGTGGCAAATGGCTCCATCTAGTGTTTTTCCTGTTAGTGCTGCAAGCTGTATCAAGGTTCAAAATATGTCATGATGTCTCTTGGAAAGTGTTTTCGAATGCAGATATAGATACAGACATTTTCTAGATTCAAAGACAGACAAACCTGCGAGCAGATCTTTTGACTTGTAACTAATAAAAATGATTTTTCCACGACTCACTGACACGAAATAGAGCACGTGTTCTCCCTGCTGTAACGAGTCTTTGTACATTCATTGATTGGTTTCTGAACATGTTAATTAGTTTTCTCTAATTTACCATAGCTCTCCTTCAAAAGAAGCTATGGTGTTTATAAATGTATTGTGTACGGCCTTCTTCTTTAAAAAATAAAGAAAAATCATTTAAAATACTTTCAAAATAAGAGTCTTGTGCTTTGTAAATAGAGACCGAACACTATCAAGTTAAATACTGACACACGTAATGATTGTATGATTGAATTTTTATAGCAATTAGCAATGTTTAAATCATTTTCCAATTTATTGTTATCTCTCATGAATCTTACATGTCAGTATTTACTATGAATCAAGTATTGTAAGTTGAGAAAAGTGTGAAATAATTATTAAATTTGCAGGATTTTCTTTATCCTGTCAACTGTGTCTAACATCAGAGATGTTTCACTGAGATACAGTGTGTTACTTCTTCATTTTCTCAGGCTTTACTCTCCAATAAAAGTCTATAAATCGTTCTATTTTTAACACGCTGAATGAACGATCGCTTACATAGATCATAAACTCAACAGTAAAGATAACATAGATTCTATGTTATGTTTGCTGATGAGTTTATCAGTTTTAACATCACATCCAGGCATAAGATGAGCACTACTCCTTTACAAACACACGACATGTACTGCAAATAAACTCTTACAGGTCTCGGAAGTAACACACACTTCCGCATGACACACATGATAAATACATTTAATTTTTTATGTGTCTTCAATGTTCATTTACCAGTGCAGATTAGCCAGGGGTCATTTGGCATCTTGCTGCACACCAGTCACAGGTTTGTTGTTGAGACCAACAGTGTTGGTAGGGTAACGACACAAACTGATCATATTTGAGCTCCGGCTGCATCCTGAACCCATCTGTTCCCTCGGGCTGTTTAACCGAGCCTGACACCAACACCGGTCAACTGCCAGAAAACAAGTCATTTATAGGAACAATTAACAGGTAAGTCTTCAATCAGATGTCTGTTATAATGCAGTAACTATTGATGCATTTGTTTATTGTATTTGAAGCTAATGTAAAGAAACATTGGTGTAGCGTTAGCAAATAAGGTTTCACATTTAAGTTGCCAAAACGTGCAAATTTTATTATTTTAAACATCTTTTATTTGTAAAGTTTGTAAAAATCAAACATTTTATGTTTTTCATGATTAATTGAGACATTTACAACTTCCTTTATTATTTGGAATTGGAATACATAATACATAATCTGATCATGTTGGGCTTATAATAAAATAATCACTCATGAGTGATGAAGGCTCCACGATTTAAAGCAACATTACGTAGAATTTTTTGTAATTTAACGCCCCCAACTCTGTGTCAGAGTGCAATACAACTGTGGTAAATATGGACAGCTGTACACGTGGATTTGTTATGATTATATTACTTTACTAAGTCAACAACTTTGCTAACAGCCAAACATCACGCAAGGTCAACATACTAACTAGTCCAACAACAACAAGCCCAGCTCGGCGTCTGTCTTTCAGCCTTTTATTTCACCAAGCTCTCGCCAACCACCGAAAGTCAGTCCCAGATTTGCTCTTGTCCGGTGGCTTCACTCTCTCATTTCCTGACCTTAGCTTCCTCCATCAACATCACTTTCAATCTTTTCGCCTCTATTATTATGTCTGTAGAGGTTGTAAAGCCCGGTTATATTGCTTGCTTGCCCAGCTCCTGTTCTAGCACGACACCGGCTCCGCTCCCTGTCAGGCTTGTAAACCTCCTCTTCTTCCCGGTGATCCAAATCGCCTGTGGTACAAACACTAACAATCCCCCGGTGCTCTGAGCTCACAGTCTGGGTAGCCCGGCTAACAAACTGAGCTAACAGCAGCTACAGTTGGCAGCAGTTTACTTCACTGTCCGTCAGGAAACTCTGTAAATCACAGAGAGTTGAGGCGGACATCAGAGGGAAAACCAGAAAACATTTTCTCCATAAAATATGATCCAGTTTCACCAAAATCAGTGAAATAGTTGGTGGTGTGTGACTTTTCAGTGGGAAGCTGAAGACTGAAGAAAAACACTGCACAGACGGATGTTCAGATTCTGTAACTGACGCAACATCTGGCCTGGTCTTTGTCACTGTGTCACTGAGGCCTTTCATCCAAAAAGTTATTACGACACATTTCCACCTGCATCACGCCGAGCTCTTGAGCGGTTGCTGGGAGACGTTGTTTGGACAGAGAGGAGAACAAAGATTGTGTCCAGAGGCTTATTAAATTTCCTCTGTTGAAGGCGAGATAGCATATTAAGCACAGTTTTATAATCTGATCAAACAGTTTGCCTCCAGGAGGCAAAGCATGCGGAGAGACTGCTGCAGCATCAGACAGGACAGCCGCATCGTGATGGAGAGCCTGGTTTTTAAAGCTTGACAGAGGTGAGTTAAAGATATATTTTAAATATGTTCAGCTGCATGGATAGACTGACTCTATGGACATATTTCTAATCATTTAAATTTATATTAGCCATCAGCATTCCATTAAACACTGAGTTCTACTAATGTTGTCTGTGGAGCGGAATCCTCATACTGCATGTTCCTCCGTGTCATAGACTTCAATTGTAAACAGATCAGTGACATATAAACATCATTATACTGTATGATATGATCCTTTATTATGGTAAAACGAGGGCTTGTAGTTTATTTTGGTCTTAAAACTCGCCAAAACAATGAATCCACAGCTGAAAATAGTCCCCAACATGTCAACAATTTACTCCTGTTTGAGTTACAAATGCTAAAAACTACAGTGCCCAGCTGTTGTGGGAAATTATTTAGCCTTTGACACATTTTTAAAGATGTACTTGTTCAGATGAGCTTGGAGCTGAGAGCCACAGACAGAGAAGAGAAGTTGGAATGATGAAAAGATAAATACATACATAAATATTAACAATATAAATATTAATTAAAAATATACAAAAATAATTCCAGCATTATCTCCAATTAAAGGCTTTTTCTTGATGATTTCTACGCTCTAGTTTTTGAATTTGAAGTTGTATGTGTATGTGAAGATCTATCATTTGGATTGCAGTTTGGTTTTGTGAAAGTTGTGAAAGCTAAAGTTTCTTTTAGCAGTTAACTTTTCATTTGTACTGACTTGTTAAAGAATTTTAGGAAACGTTTGTCTTTATTATTTCATTTTCCCAAAAAGTAAAAGAAGAAATGACTCATCAAGACTTTGACCTGATGTGATAATCTCTTTTAAAAACCTTCACATGAGTGTAGTTGTATGTTGTGATGCCATCTAGCAGAGTTTCCTCTAAACATTTGCTTATAAGACAAAGAACAGAAGGGGCTGATCCGAATGTCATTAGTTTCAGGTAGTTGGTCATAAATTAAAATGTTGACCTGATTCAATTAAATTCTTCCTGAGGGGGCGTTAATATCCATCAAATTTAGTAGAAATCTGTCTGATAGTTGTTGAGACATCTCACTTGAAACCAGAAGGCTCAATCTCACGGTGGCACCACATGAAAATCACCAAAATCAGTAGAATTCGTCCTCTGGGGACCATGACTGTCTGTACACGTCTGTTTCATGACAATCCATCCATCAGTTATTGACGTAATTCAGTGTGAAACTTCAGAAATGTCCTCATCATCATTAGTTTTGGCAATCAGACATTCAAAACCAACAATGTCCGTCAAAAATGTTCAGCCAAATGAAGTTCAAATGCTTTAATTAATCATAATTCATGTTTTCTTGCGTCCAGTGTCCGAGAGAGTCTGTTCCCAGCAGCCGTCATGCAGTGTCACCTGTTGCTTTCCATCTACATCGTCACCTTTCTGATGGGGGTCCCCGCCAACATCCTGGCATTCTGCACCTTCTGCCGCAAGGTGCATCGCAAGCCGGCCCCGATAGACATCCTCCTCCTCAACCTCACCATCTCCGACCTCATCTTCTTGGCTTTCCTGCCATTTAAGATGAAGGAGGCCTCTGATGACATGGACTGGCTGCTGCCCTACCCTCTGTGTCCCTTCACTGGTTTTATGTTCTACGTCACCATCTACAACAGCACCTTGCTCCTCACTGCTGTGAGCGTGGAGCGCTATCTGGGGGTCGCCTACCCCCTCAGGTACTCGCTGTGTCGCAGGCCTCGCTATGCCGTGTGGGCCAGTATCATGTTCTGGGTGGTGACCTCTCTGAACCTCAGCATCGTCTACATCATTCCCTACGCCCAGTGGAGCAAAGGTGCTGACAGTAACAGTAACAATGGCAGCACCGCCAACAGCCCTGCATCGCCTCCACCCACATGCTACCTGGATTTCACCAAGGACGAGCTCAATATCTTGCTGCCAGTCCGCTTGGAGCTCTTCCTCGTCCTCTTCTGCGTCCCCTTTGTGATCTGTACCTTCTGCTACGTCAACTTCATCCGCATCCTGTCCCGTCTTCCAAACATCGGCAGGCGACGGAGGCTGCGTGCCATTGGTCTGGCGCTCGGCACGCTGATTGTATTTGCTGTCTGTTTTGGGCCTTACAACGTGTCCCACGTGGTGGGGTATATTCGTCAGGAGAGTGAGGAGTGGAGGAACGTGGCGTTGCTCTCCAGCACCTTCAACGCATGCCTAGATCCATTTATCTTCTACTTTTCCTCAGCGGCTGTCAGAAGCATGTTAAACCACTGCTTCAAGAACATCATGGCAAAGCTGCACATCCTGAGATGTGGAGGAGCTCCTCACAGTCCTCACCAGAGACCCTCTAAGGCTGCTGAAAAATACAAGGAAACTGCCCTTCCTTGAAAGTTCAAGAGGAATTACTCAAGTAAATGTGTGTTTGTTTGGACAAAATGAAGTGTTTGTAATTGTTATTCTGCTCTAACCAATGAGAGGCAATGGGAAGATTTTAGATTGAAGCAACTGTGTCCTGTTCTTACGCCTTTTAGAGGCAATGCTTGCTCCAGAGCTTCATGGGATACAATAAACACTTTAATGTGCAAGTTTATTTGCAGTTATTTATCTGCTGATTCTGTTTTTGTTCAGTTACAACTTTCATAGCCTCTATAAACAGATATCTGCAGATGAATGCAGAATCTGTAGGCGAGGGACCAAGGTTTTGGCACTAGAAGCGTACTGGTGTTTGTTTATTGTCTCGTTCGCAGTCTTGACTACTCGTCTATCTGACTACTTGTCACGTTTGGGTGGGCTTTGGTTGCAACAGTCCATGTCAAGAGCAAAAGAGGCGGAAAGCATTGGCCTAAATGGCCTTCAGACACAGATACTTCTTTATAGAGATTAGCAGTGATTTGGCTTTCTCGTCATTCTTACTTATCAAGTTGCAGCAAACCTTTAGTGGTATTTCCAGATATCTGCTGGCTACACTGGAAGCCAAGAAACATTGGCTGTTGACCGTCCACGAATGAGCTTGGGTCTGCTCGAGGTTTCTGCCTGTTAAAGGTTTTTCCTCGCCACCGTCGCCAAGTGCTTGCTAATGGTGGAATTGTTGGGTCTCTGTAAATAATATTGTTATAAAGACTACAGTCTAGCCCTGCTCTGTATGGAAAGTGTCATGAGATAACTTTTGTTATTTTGTTCTACTGGTTAGTCAGTAATAAATGGTTTGTTGTCTGGATCCTCAAAAGCCTTTTTCCAGAAGTCCCCCAGAGGATCCTTCCAAGTTAAATAACGAGTGACCAAAAAGACAAAACAAACCATCTCTTAAAAGTGTGCTATGCTGCAAAAGCAATCACAGCATATTTACCCAAGTGACTCAGCACCGGTTTAATTTGTTTTTTTGGCAGTCAACTCCAACATCTGACATTTGAAGGCTGTAAAACAGCACTGCATTCCCAACGTGACCACTGATAAGAGAAGTTATTTTGGTGATCTGTTCTAGTAGCTTTTTAATCTGCCTGCAAGTTCAACTGCATTTCCACACAGTCCTTTAAAAGAGAGAAATTAATGCTGGTGGTTCTGTTTAAATCATTGGATGATGAGCACAAATAAAAAATCACACATTACTTGTATTTAGAGCCGATCACGGTGTCATAATTGTAAGGAAAAGTGTCAACGAACAAAAGTGTCCATAGAGGCTGCTGAGCTACAGCCTGAGTTACATTGCCCACTCGCCCAGCTCCGGTTCTAGCATGACACTGGCTCCACCCGGGCCTAAAAACCTCCTCCTCTTCTTCTCAGTGGTCCAAAACTCCTGTGGTACAAACACTAACACTCCCCCGGTGCTCTGAGCTCACAGTCTGGGCAGCCCAGCTAACAAACTGAGCTAACAGCAGCTACAGTTGGCAGCAGTTTAATTCACTGTCCATCAGGAAACTCTGTAAATCACAGAGAGTTGAAAACATTTTCTCACTGTTGCCCATGAAGTTGGGATACAATATTCTTTCCTCAAAACTTCATTGATCAATCTCTTCCAAACATATCACAGTGAAAATTAGACCACAATTAACCTGATGTGTATAAATAGGAAGAGGAAGAGAAATGTGTCTGAAAACAAAATTATTTCCAACTTTATGGGCAACAGTGTATGATCTAGTTTCACCAAAATCAGTGAAATATAGTGTGACTTAGTGCCATAAAGCGTTACGTACTACTTGTAGGAATGACCCGATTACACATCAACGTGCATCAAATGATTTAAAATCTGTTCTTTTATGGTATAAAAGTTACAAAATGTTGCTTTAAAAAATGGTAAAACATATTTCCAGGACCAGATTTAACTGGGATAACGATAATGATTCAACCAGAAGAGTTTCGTGCCAATTCAAACAGCTCAATGATAAGTGAGTCACGTATCATTGTTTATGGGAAAAAAATAATCTCTGTTTCCAGAGAACTTGGGTTTGTTTCACAGACTGCAGCTGCACTCTTGTGACCTTTGTACATGCAAGATATCCAGGTTAAATATCCTTTTCTGTGAGTCACAGTTCAGCAAGGACGCTGTTTAATCAAAGATGAGTGTTTTATAGGCACAGGGGATAAAGCAATTAAAAACCAGGAGACGTTTGACTACATAAGCGGGATGCGGTGACTGTTCACTACCGAACTAATATGGAGTTATGAGCACGGACGGGCGGAAGCGTAAACACAGAGAATACATAATGCTGCAGTTATAAAGTGCGTCTTTGTCTGGTCTAAAGGGGACTTCAAACAGGAAGTGACTGATAACCACCCTCTGGCCATTTCCTGTCAATAATAATGAATGCAGCGCTCCTATGCAGGTGGAGTGCATGTACACACAGATAACATCCCTTTATAGTGTCCTGTGCTGCACCGAGTACAGCCAGGCATGTTGGTTCAGCCGTGCACTTTGTTCATTTATTAGTTTATTGTGTACACCTACAATTTATAAGAGAAGTTAAATGATCTCCATGTGAGCTCTAACACGTAACGAGTGCGCTGTATGTTCCAGTAAACATCAAACACATGCAACAACATAAGACGCAGCAGCCAGCTAATATTACTTACTAGTCCAACAGTAAGAAGCCCAGCTCGGCGTCTGTCTTTCAGCCTTTTATTTCACCAAGCTCTCGCCAACGACTAAAAGTCAGTCCCAGATTTACTCTTAACTGATGGCTTCTTGCTCGGTCACGCTCTCTTTTCTCCTCTTAGCTTCCTCCGTCAACTTCCTCTACCATTTTTTTGTCTCCATCATTATGTCCACAGAGGCTGCTGAGCCCGGTTACATTGCCCACTTCTCCCCAGCTCCGGTTCTAGCACGACACCTGTGACTCAAGCCTCTTCTTCCCGATGGTCCAAAACAGCTGTGGTACAAACACTAACACTCCCCGGGTGCTCTGAGCTCACAGTCTGGGCAGCCTAGCTAACAAACTGAGCCAACATTACTTGTATTTAGAGCCGATCACGGTGTCATAATTGAAGGAAAAGTGTCAACAAACAAAAGTGTCCATAGAGGCTGCTGAGCTACAGCCTGAGTTACATTGCCCACTCGCCCAGCTCCGGTTCTAGCATGACACTAGCTCCACCTGGGCCTAAAACCCTCCTCCTCTTCTTCTCGGTGGTCCAAAACTCCTGTGGTCCAAACACTAACACTCCCCCGGTGGTCTGAGCTCAGTCTGGGCAGCCCGGCTAACAAACTGAGCTAACATTAGCTACAGTTGGCAACAGTTTACTTCACTGTCCATCAAGAAAGTCTGCAAATCATCATCAGAGTTGAGGCGGAGCAGCCGGAGGACATCAGAGGGAAAACAGTGTTAATTGTTTACCATGTTCACTATCTTAGTTTAACGTGTTAGCATGTTAACATGCCTCACAAAAAGTCTGGGGATCATCAAAGTCACTGGGATTCATCCTCTGGGGAACATGAATGTGTGCATGAAGTTCCTTGGCAATTCATCAAACAGTTATAAACATATTTCAGCCTGTGGTAGACCAGTGGCGACTGTCGTGTTGTATGCATGTAAACTACCCCTAAAATAAAGTGTCACAAAATCAGATCTATAATGTACGTGTGCTGTTCTGTTCTTGTGCTGCTGTAACACCCGATCAATAAAGGATTATCTCATCTGTAACGAGTATTGTCTGTACAGTTGTTAAGGCAAGACTGCCCTGCACAGGAATGGCAGTGAAATTACTTGTGTTGAAAAACAAATTAAATGCAGCTCTTTGGAGTTAACTAATTAACTTAATTAGTTAGTTAGTGATTGAAGGTAAAGAGGCTTGTTGTTGTTGTTGTTGTTGTTGTTGTTGTTGTTGTGGCAAATCTTCTAGAGAGAACTAAAATCTTGAAGAGTAGAAGATGAAAATGAATTTAACCAAACTTGATGTGAACGAGACCAAGCTACTACTGTGACTGAGTGTTTTTGGCATTAGTCAGATCCTGTGTAGCTCCATGGAAACTGATATCAGAGCGAAAACAGTGAGCAAAAAAAATGTTTATTTTGACAGAAGTCTTTTGATTATATATTTTATTTCTGTATAATCACAATATCACATTTGAAGGTGTGCTTTATCGTCATTATTGGCACTTCGGCGACTTACAGTCGTAACCATAATGACGGTAAAGCACACCCTCTCATATAATTTTGCTAAATTAACCGTCTTGTTTACAGTCTTTTCATGTTTTCAGTAACTTGTGTTTCAGAAGAAATCTCTGACTTTCTAAACTTTTCCATTTCCTCTTATGAGTTCTGATTAAAAACATCAGAGACAAACAAAGTTTCATACATAGAGTATTTATTCAAAAAAAAAAAAAAAAAAAAAAATTAAATATGACAACCAAATAAAAAGGCTCAACTTAGGACCAGGATCAGATGAGTGTTAAGACAAAAAAAAAAAAACTTCTAAAAGTGACATCATTTAATAATCAGGCAAAAAAACAAACAAACAAAAAAAACAACAACAAAAAGCACATTAATATACTGTGAAACCCAAACATTATTTTTCTTTTTGAGTATTGATATGCAGACAACCACAGAGGTTTAAAGATTTATTATTGTGGGGGAATCCCTTAAAAAAACAAAACAAAATAAAACATGAGGAAACGGGCACTCGTGGAGAAACAACTCAACCGAAGAACTATCCCGAGTCTGTAAACGTCTACATTTCACATTAGAAGATAATAAAAAGAAGAAGAAGAGGGCTGAAGATGCATACGGTCAGTGAAGGAGTAGACGAAGATGATTGCACAGAAATTTGCTTCATTATTGCCGTCCATTTGAGAATGAACACATAAATTTAAAAAAGAAAAAAAAAGGAGGAAAGAGGCAGTAAAGGGAGGCATCGTGTCCCGATAGATAGATAGAAATAAATAAATAATGCTACATAATATCGTTACCTACGGAGTCGTGAGTGTTCCCCTATAGTTTTATTATTTAGAAATGTTAGTTAGTTTTTGGGTTGTGCTTGCTTGCGAGTGCCCGTCCACTTTAAAAGAAATAAAAATAAAGATAAACTGATCCCCACAGGCCTTTTGGTCCGGTCAGCTCCACACTGATCAGTTCTGCATATTTTGTTTTCTTGGCATATGTCAGAGGTATCCACACGCACTCGATACATATATACGCACACGCACGCACACGCAATCACACCTTACAGTATTGTCATGTATCAATATATACTTATCAACTTGGGCCTCGGCGCCCTTTCTGAAAGTTAAGATTTCTTTGATTTTTTTTTGTTTGTTTATTATATATCAGCACCATCAGGAAAGGCACAGTCTGTTAACAGACGAATCGGTCCGAAGATGAACTTTCAACCCTCCTCCTGTCGTTTAAATGCAGCACATGCGTTGAGAAATGTCTTAAACCTCATCGTTCACGTCTTCGATGAGCTTTTTTTTTTGTTGTTGTTGTTGTTGAGATGATAACATAAAAAAACAGTAGAGGAGGAGGAGGGGAGGAGAGGAGGAGGTCTTCACAGGTCTTTGCGGAGGAGGGTTGACGGTTCATCGGATCACTTATTACATGACAAAAACAAACCCCGCCCTCCCGCAACACCCAGAGAGCAGTCTCCACAAAAGCAGGTCAATGCAGCAAACACATCAGTTTTTCACACGAGTAAACCTATTGCATTATCAAATTTGGAAAAAAAAAAAAAAAAGATCACAGAACGCTACGATTATTATTATTAAACGCCATATTTCACTACAGCTATCACGCTTCAGCTTTCAAATAGGACTTTGTTAGAAAAAATAAGTGGTGTGCATTACATTAATATCTTTACATATAAATATATCTCAATCCAGACTTTAAAAATGCTTTTATTTTGTTGAGGAAGAAAAAAAAAAAAAAAGACATCTGATGTTGCCGCCGCCGACAGCGCCTACAGGCTCCGGAGGTCGATGTACTGTAGGTGGCGTTATGAGTGGATATTCGTGTGTAATAATAATAATAATAATAATAATAATAATAATAATAATAATAAGGCTCTAAAATAGACTTTCAAAAACAAGCAGAGCACTAAGTCAACAATGTTAAACATGCCCACGACTACGTTTCTTCAAGTAAAAATCAAAATGCTGGTAATGTCTGACATTAAGAAACGAACACGGGAGACGGGAGAGGGGACGATCCGAACTTTGAATTTAAAAATGTAGGCGAATATCTAAATCAAGACAACAAACTCTCAGCATCAAAACTCATGCATCTTCTTTAAGTGCAGTAAATTACCATATCCTTTTTACTCTCTCTGTATTAATATATATATGTATATATATATATATATATATATATTTAAGCCTATCCGATGAAATATTAAATAAATGTGTTTTTTCTTATAGCAGCTTTAAAGTTTGGTTCTGGTGACGCTAGTGTGGCTAGCACAGTTAAGCAGTGCAGAGCCCCGATCATCAACACGATGCTGTAAAAAGGCTTGAGAGAGTACAACTCGACCCTCGACCCCCCCGACCAGGCACGTTGGTTTGGTCCAAGTGATGAAACCTGAAGGCTTCGTCTGTTTAAACGAAACTGCGTAAAAGAGACGGCTGGGCATCGGGAAAAAAAACATGTAACTGATTAAAAAAAGGTCCAGTGTGTCGGATTTAGTGGCATCTAGCGGTGAACTGAACACCCCTCGCCTCAAGTGTTTGAGGCACAAAAGTGTTTGTTTTGGGTTACCGCAGAAACATGGCGGTGACTCTGTGTAAAAGGACTCGCTCCCTCTGTAGATATAAAAGGTTTATGCTTAGTTTCAGGTGAAAACATACTGACTGAATAATATATTAAATTTCTGCCCGTAAATCTGACACACCGGACCTTTAAATTAGAAGTCCTTGTGTGATTATTTGGATATAATTAAAGATCGAAAAGAAATCGGCTCCCTATTCCTCACTATTCTCTACAAAGTAGAGAGGTTTGTTTTGTTTCTGAATCAGAGCTGCAACATTTTCATAATCGATTTACCATTTTAGCAGAAAAAAAGCCAAATATTTGATCGTTTGATTGTAAACTATAAATCTTTGGGTTTTTAGACTGACTGTTGGACAAAAACAAGAAATATTTCACATATTTTGTTGACAAAAAGCTGATCTGACGATGAAAAATTAAAGATTAGTTGCAGCACTACTCAGAAAAGTGTTTTAGATGCCCAGCCAAGACCTCCACCTGAAAACAAATGCGACAAAGCGAAGTGAAAAATCTGAATATGAATGAGTGCAAACAGTCCTATCAGTGCACCAAGTGAGGCGTCAGCCTCCACCTGGATGGATGTAACGGCCTGCTCAGAAATTCACATTTATAACTGACTGCATCGTTAACGAAGGCCGTTATTTTAAATCTACCGACGTGAAAATGATCTTAACACGACAAGGTTTGTTGTTTGAGATCACGACCTCAAAAATCTATCATCAAGTGCAGAAACTTCACTCAGTGGCCACTTTATTGGGTACAACAGCCCAGCTGAGACTCTTCACACGTAAATTTAATTATGTTTTATTACCGTGCTCGCCGATAAAGGCGGTGTACTTCAATCGACGTTATATTGAGGTGCTTCTAATATTTTAAATTCATAAACGAAGAATATTAGAAGCGCCTCTCGATGTAATGAAGTCCAGTACAGTCTGTGCTGAAACGTATTGTTTAATTAACGCCTCTACAGCAGTGTCAACAACAACTGAACATTACAGGCCTCATAAAGGAGAATTTATGGCAGAACAAAGGGATTAAATTAGCGAATCATACCTAACAAAGAGGCCACTGAGTTTATTAAATGAGCTTTGATTGAAGGTTGTGACACGACGACGTTGTCTTGTTAAGATCATCAAAGACTTATCCGTGTGTGTGACAATGACGTCTAACTCTGATCTCGAGGAAACAAAGCGCGTTGAGTTGATATGGATGTGAAGAGAACCAAAACAATAAAATCACATAAACTTGGCATGCGTTGAGATCGACTACAGTCCGGCCCCAAAGTGTGTGTGTCGGGCGATGCAGTGTGTTTTGTAACGAGGCACCCAAACCGACATACGATTAAAAACCTTCCATCAAATCCTCTCCAACCGAATCAGGCACTTTTTGTTTAACCTCTCTCCGAACACACCCTCACTGACCGATCCTCGCGTCCGAGGCGTCGGTCCTACTCGTCCATGAGAATGTCGAATACTGTACATTCCCCCGAAGCTTATTGTCACTTGCCATAAAACCAGCTCGAAAATTAGTGCATCAATACTCGCCGAAAAACGTTCGCCAACGACGCCCCCGCTCGCTCGCACGCTCTGCACCGAAGGAGTTCTTGACAACTAAATTGGTCAGTTCCTCGTGTAAAAAGTGGGAGAAGCTCGTGGTCGTCGGGTGATATAAACTGCTCTATTGCTGTAGATCAATGTTAATTTAAGTTAAAAAGAAGAAAACTCATAAATAGCAAAGAGGAATAAAACACACGGTTTGGTATTACACTTTGTGCCAAGCTGAACTATGAAGTGAGAGACATTTTTGTGGCCATGGCGTTGTTTTTCTACCAGTCCTCGCCTCGCAGTAAGGCAACAAGCGATACACAATACCTCATCGATGGCTGCACGTGGCTTTTCTTTTAAAAAAAAACAAAACAAAAAATTAAGATTTCATTCAGTGTCTGTGTTGGTAGAGTGCAGAGTTATGCTTCTTCTTCTTCTTCTTCTTCTTACTGTCTGGCTGAACGACTGTGAGGAACCATTGGCTTAAAGGGAGAGACAAAGAAGAGTAACCGCTAAAGGAGGCAAGCCTGCCTTCCTCTGTTTTGTTTTAACTAGCGGCTAACGTGTTGCCATGGTGATCACACATTTGCTCGACAGAGATATAACACGTAAAAAAAAGAAAAAAAGAATCTAAGACAAGCTCAAAAAAACAAAACATGTAAAAACTGTCTAATAATATAAACCAGCAAACGTTAGGCTCAAACGTTGGAGCTAAGTCAGGTCCTCACTGGTTCTGCTTCATGCTTCACCCATGCACCAAAATAAATCATCAGTTTTTGTATTCCCTGCTGCTCCACCTTTCTTTAAAAACACACGAAAGTAAAACAGCAAAATTAAAAACTTTGAGCTGCTGTCAAAAAACAAAAACCAAAAAAAAAAAAACTGGAAGGTGAGGATGCGACTCGCGGTTTAAATTACAGCAGAGAGGCGAGAGAGAGAGAGAGATGCACGAGCGGGAGCACAGAAAATGATTGGCTGTTGTTTTTTTTGTTTTTTTCAAATTTGCATAATGTGGCTGTG
Source organism: Argyrosomus regius (assembly GCA_946959425.1). NCBI lineage: Eukaryota > Metazoa > Chordata > Actinopteri > Sciaenidae > Argyrosomus > Argyrosomus regius. Next base: position 5,404,306 of record OX336899.1, on the reverse strand, counting down.
ACTCCTCTCTGGCTTATTACATCCTTACGCAGCCTGTGGTCGCAGCAGCAGCAGCAGCAACAGCAGCCGTCGTTGTTGTCGTCGTCGTTGTCGTCGTCGTTGTCGTCGTCGAAAAGGTCCGGAGACCAAAAGCTGCACCAGCCCGGGAGGTCAGTCTGCACGATGAGACAGATGTCGGCCACTAAGACTGACTGAGTGGCTGGGAAAAGATGGAGGGAAGTGAAGGTGGGGCTGTTCAGGCGAAGTACATGGTCCTCAGTGTGTCGTGGTGGATCTGAACGGCTTTAGCCAGCGCCTGGGGGTCCCTGCCGTTACTCTGCCCTGAGACGTGGCTGCCCTCCGCACTGCCAGGACGAAACATGACGGTAAGTAACTTAACATTAACAGCAAATCTACCTCAAACTCAAAAGACTTCCTCTCTACCTGTCGTGCTCTTTGTCGACCAGGTGGTAGCGGGCGCGGAACGCCACCAGGTGGGCGTAGTAAGCCGGCGCTGGGATGGAGACAGAGCGCGTGCAGCGGACGTAGGTGTGGCACAGCTGGTAGGTGAGGAGCTGGAACTCGTCGCCGGTGAAACAGTTGTCGTCCCACAGAACGTGGTAGTGGGAAGGTCGGCTCGTACCCTGGAGGGAGACGGAGCGAGGAAAGCCGAGTTAATCGCACCCCAGAGGGAGCAGCTCCGTGCAGAGAGAGGACAAACAATGAGCGAGGAAATGAAGTGAAGCGAGGAGGAGGAAGATAAAATATTCTTTGTTACTCCCACCACAGGTTGGACTAAGTATACGTGACTGTTACAGGTTTGTCAGCGACTTCTCGTGAAGCTTACCTGGATTCCAGCATGACTGCAGAGGTAAAAGTCAAACTCGTAGGGGTGGGTGATGTCTGTGTCCACCGTGGTGCCGGCAGGAATGTTTCCACTTCGTCCAACCTGAGAGGAAAACATAAACTCATTTAAGAGGTCACGATGAATGAAACTGAGCAGTGAGCCTGACATCAAATCAAATCTCTCTTCTTTTGTTTGATAGCTCAATTCTCACCCGCTCGTTGCGATCTGCACAGAAGAGACGTGTGTGATGGCGTTTCTGTACGACGATGTAAGTAATCCCCGGCTGGTAATCCTTCTCAAGACTGATGCAAGCCTCCCTGATAGCCAGCAGCTCGTAGTACAGCACCTACACACAGAGATACAGTTAGTTGGTCAACTTCAACAGACTTCAACTTCTGTATCAAGATTGTAAGATTTCAGCGAAGGGAAGAAAAAAAATTAAATAAGTTGTCAGACCTGTCTGAACTGTCCCTCGGACACTCCGTCCCTGTAGAAGATGATCCTGGTTGGCTTATAGCGGGTCGATTTGTAGAACTGGATCAAGAGCTCTCGCACCATGGAGGCTAAGTCCTGGATGACTTCCTGTCTGGGCCTCTGGACCCGTACTGTAGCACAGTACCTGCTGGGATGGGCGTCCATGCTGCCCACCACCTGTAGACACAACATCAGTCACAGCATCAGTCACATGGTTGCTAAAAGTCAAACATTGTTTCAGGGAGAGGACGTAGATTTCGTGACATCTCACCGCTGCGATCGATGGCTTTTTCCCGTCTCCTGCTGGAGGATGAGTGACATCAGCCCCGAGGAAGATGACAGGCTGCTGGAACACAGACGGTCTGGACGGACGAGAAAAGACACAAAAAAAACTGTCAGGATAAGACGCAGTCTTTCTAACAGACGGCAGACAGAGAGATTGCGAGCCAAGAGACAACTAGGTGAAAAACTAAATCTGTAAATGCTAAGACTGATACAGGATCAGGCGTGGGTGGCTGCTGGGGGTGTGTCTATTTGGGTGAAACATAACAATCAGGAAATAACTTTAATTTCGCTGATTAACCGGCTTTATCGATGCCGGCGCTCTCTCACTCTCATTCACTGTCTGTGTCACTCAACCACTGCTCTCTCTCACTCAAACCATCGGACACAAACCAAATTAAACTTCTTCACGTCACTATTTTGCAGCGTAAATTGCAAGCTAGACTCAGATTTAGAAGCTGGGTACATGAAATAAACAAAGTCAGAACACAACAGGTAGAGTATCAGCGTTTAGTCCATGAATCCACCTGGATAGTCTCAGTTTCAGAGACAATCCAGACCCAGAAGGTCTGTGTTAAACTTTTTTACCGTTGGTGTGGAACCAGGATGTTGTTGATTCCTCCCAGTTTGACGTTGATCTTCAGGCAGAGGTTCGACAGAGTCTGAGGGGACGTCTTCACCACGTTCTTCACCTGCACGCACTGAGTGGCCATGCCAAGGAGGGTGTCACCCACCCGCTTCACCTCAGCTGTAGGTCAGAGGTTGAACATATTTATTACTGTATGAACTTAAACGAGATCAGAGGATTGATTGATTTACTGGTAAACAAATGTTGTATTTGGCTATTTCTGTACCGTAGACGGGTGTTTTCCCGGGCAGGATCACGATGATGAGCTGCAGCCCGCCGTAGGTGTTCTTCAGGTGTCTGAACATGGGCTCCACGCTGTCAGCTCCCTGGGCGTATTTACAGAAACATGGCTGGCCTTGGATTGGCATCCCAGCATCCTTTGAGATTTTACGCAGCTGGTCAGTGAAGCTCCTACGAATGAAGGAAAAATAAATACATTTATTGTGATTTACAGATGAACTAACTGAACTAAACTGAGCCGTAAGAGTAATTTCTGTGAACTCACTTGAGGATCTCCTCTCTGCACTGCCTCTGGGTGGCGAAGCAGGCGATGGCCCACATCTTAATCTCCACTCCGGTGTGAAACTGCTTCCCCCTCATGTCCCACACCCCGTGGCTGGGTGTGGCCACCGTGCGGTTCTGCAACGACAGTGCAGGGTTGATCTGCTGGGGCTGGGCAGTCACACAGACACATAGAGTACAGAGGACACAGACAAGAGTATGGATTCAAAGATTTAAAGGATTCAAGCAGCCGGTGAGGATGTGATTGGCTGAGTTTCATCTGTGCTTGCATTTGATTTGATCATGCATTTAGCGTGTCGCAAGAAAACAGCATTTTTAACAGCATGCATGCAAAAAAAAGAGACTTCTTTGAACTTAAAACTGCATCTATGCGTGATCTGTGAGAGCAGCGTGCCAAACCACAGCAAATTGAACAAGTCATAGCTCAGATGAAAAGATGTGAGACAGACAAGATGTAATCAGGGAGAATTATAACAGTTTAAGCATGTGAAAAAAACTAAAACTTGAGATTGTAATCACAGGGTTTCCCCACAGAAATTCACTGAACTCAGAACCTCAGAGATCAGACTCATCCTGATGAAAGAGTTTCCACGATACACGTCACTGATCGCTTCTCGAAATGGTGATAACATTGGAGAATTTGGTTTTGGCCACCAAATGTCAAGAGACGGTCAGGATTATTAATCAAACTTTGATAACGTCGGTGAACACATGTCTCGACAAAATAAATTCTGACTGAGGCGACGCATGACGTCTGTTTGGCAGAAGATCACTCGTACAGTGAGGCGGAGGAATGAAGACTGAGAATGACAAGATATCTGCATCGGCATCTTTTTGGAAGGAAATCTTCAATAAAATTTCTCTATCACGCCATCTCCAATCACATTCGGAGGTGGAAACCCCCGACTTCACCCACCCATCACTTGTGGATGAAAGATATTTTCCACTTCGAGAAAATTAGGTTACGCTGAGCGGATCGTCTGTTACTTTTAAGAGAACTTGGAGGCCATTTTTTGCGAAGAAATTGACCTTTCTCTCATATCCCGGACTGAAACTCAAACTCTTGGAGCATGTCTGATTTGTTTTAATGAAATGATGTTTTGGGTCTTTTTTGTTGTGTACTGTGGCTCAGGAGGTAGAGCAGGTCGTCTACTAATCATATGATTGGTGGTTTGATTCCTGGCTCCTCCAGTCTGCATGTCTGAACACCAAATTGTTCCCAAAGGTTGCACTATCGGTGTGTGAATGATTAGTTCCCAAAAATTGATTCTCGGTTTGTAATAACTTTAAATTCTGATTTGTTGACACTAATTTTATGTTAAAAAAAAAAAAAATCAATAAACTTGTAAACTTGCAGCTCTCCTGACAACCTGGGGGAAACCCTGCTGTCTCAAACACACACACACACACACACACACACACACACACACACACACACATGTTGACAAACACACATGCATATGAAGCGTGATTTTAAAGGGGAAGGTACCATAAATTGTTCAGAGCTCACCCTGCCGCCATACTGCAGCATGGGGGCCGGCAGGACGCGGCCCGTCACCTGAGCCATCTCGTCTCGCACACGGAACTGAAACTCCTGGACGAACGGGTCAGCCTCGTAATTTGCGCTCCTCACCTGAGAGGAGAGAAAATATTTTTATAAAACAACAACAACAACAACAACAACAAAAACAACAGGTAAAAAAAAAAAGTTGTTTTATATATCTGCTTCACAGGAAACTCACCAGCCTGCTGATCTCCTCCTGCCTGTCTGGTGCAGAGCGGGCTGTTGCCTTGATCATGGTCGATGTCTGGTTATCTGTGAGTTTTTTAATGCAGCGCTGTCCAGCTACGATGTTACACACCTAAAAAAAAAACAGCAGTTCAATAATTAATCCAGCTTTTAATCCAGCTCGATAACCATTTCCTTTCACTTCATTCATTCAGCCTGACGCTGTGTTCATGTTAGCTGGTTTCCTGTTTGCTGGGGATGTTTTGATTTCTCCTGATCAGGAGGAAGTGATGCTTTACAGCCGACACTGCAGCAGCAACACATTGATCAAATAAGTATGTTGTTTTAAGATCTGTACATGGACTTCAACTTAACCATGCATGCCACTGTTTTTCCATCTATCCAGCTAGGTAGCCAGTTACCGGAAGATGATTTAATCCCGCCTACTTAGCTCCAATCTGTCGATCTCTAAACGTGAACACACGTTGTGAATGAGGCTAACCTTTACACATAATCAAGCAGCAGTCGGGATATAAAATGATTAGGTTTTATGGTCCTCATTATGTTTTGATAAGACGAATAAATGAGCTCTGACTGTCTGAATGTCTCGTCTGTATCAGCGCTTACCTCCAGGGGCAGGTAGGTGTGTTTCTGTTCCTGTCCCACTTGCAGACAAGGCAGGTGGGGGTACTTTAGCTGCAGGTTGTACTTCTCTCTGAAGTACTGCGCCACTGTGCGTTCAACCGTCTGTCCATTCTCGAGCTGCAGTGGAAACCTGTGGATATGAAGGAGACACGAGTCTCCTGTTAATGTAAACTGACGACAGCTTTGATTGCGGTGTTAACAGCTACGGGAGTGCGATGCAGAAACATACGTCTGGAGGCTGACAGGGCGTCGTGTTACATTGCAGACTCTGTACTTCCTACGCATGGTTCCACAGTGTGTCACTTCCACTTTAAGACCTGTGAAGACGAGGACGTAAGTAAGCATCGGGAACATTTGAATGATTGAAACTTTCAGTGGAACAACAGAGTAAGCTGAAATTCTTCCATCACAAAGGTTCAGCTTTCATCTGCACTTCCCTTATGTATCGAATGAAACTGTCAAATCATACAAAAACATCGGCTCCTCATACAGGGTAAGGCCTTGAAAACAAACGCTGCCTTCCCTTGGTGACATACCTTTGATCTCTTTGGTGAACTTGACCCTGTGGGAGTCGGCGAGAGGGCGCGGCTGCTCGTCAATGTTGTGAATGTCCAGGACCTCGCACATGAACTGGATGACTGGCTGGGCTTTATAAAACGCTGTGGCTGACACTGAAACGATACAGGACAAGGTCAAACATTTGGAGGTGGATTCAGAGCAGAGTACTCATCAGGGTCAAAGAGATAAATGCATTAAAATTGTAGCAGAATGTATAACTTCGATGACACGCTGGCTCAAATCAGTTCAAAGTTAGATTTAGCATGTCCAGTTGTTGGTAGTGTCGGAGAGAAGGTCCTCTCTGAAGAGCTGGAGGTCTTCAGGAGGTTTTTGAAGGTAGAGAGGGACGCCCCTGATCTGGTGGGAACTGGTAGGACGTTCCACCAACGGGGAACAACCGACGAGAAAAGTTTGGATTGTCCTGAGCGTACAGGTGGCAGAGCCAGGCGTCGTTCATTGGAGGAGGTAACATACGTCTGTATGAGGACATTCAAGCAGCAGAACCGGAGACTGCTTTGAAGGCAACCATGAGGAATTCGAATTGAATGCAGGCTAGAGGTAGCCAGTGGAGCTCGATGAGCAGCGGAGTAATGTGACCATTTGGGTTGATTGAAGACTGAGCAGACTGGGAGGCCCGTCACGAGGATGTTACAGTAATCGAGTCGTTGGGTAGGAGTTGGGTAGCATGTTGAGCCAGGTAAGGCCTGATTTTATTTATGTCGTAAAGTGTGAAGCGGCACGACCAAGGCAACCAATGTACACCAATATTCATACTAACAGTTTACGATGTGTCGATATACCGCTGAAACTTTAGGGTTGCATTCCCAGAATACAAATATTTGATCCATGGTGTGTTGAAATTCATGGAATACATTGTGAGTCAGGCTAACAGTTTCCCCCGTTTGCAGTCTTTATGCTAAGCTAACTGGCGTTACAGTGGTATCGATCTTCTCATCTAACTGGTGTCCCTGGCTTCACCATCCTCACTCACCATCGATGTTGAGCATCATTTTCCACATGGCCGGCCGTACTGACTGATGGAAGCCAAACCAGACCTCTCTGCCTCCACCCAGAGGGTGGTCGTAGCCCTCCGGGGAGGAGAAGAAGGACCGTCCAACAGGCGTGTACCTAATGAGGACAGAAGGGGTTCACAAAGGTGACACAAAGGTTAGTAGGCCACAAAAATAGATCTCTACCCGGGGCACTGAGTGAAACCACAGAAGGCTAAAAGAGGTTTTCGTTCATGTTACTGAGTTATTTTGGTCGATGGATTCACCAAATGGCCGATTACATAAAAAGGTGTTATATTAACATACTAAATGTATCCGTCTGTGGTATTGTATGGTACATGCATCCACCAAACTACACCTGTTACAATATGTGACAAGGCTGTGGTTGAAATGCTGCATTATAAATTAAGGGAGCTATACAGCAGCTCCAGGATGTATCCTTGGATCATATTTCATGACCAGAACTAATCAACGAGAAATACTCTTCTCATGCTTAATTCAGAGCTACTCTTATCTTGCTGTCAATGGCAAACTGCGGCATATACACCAACGATGATTTCAAGTTTTTTTTAGCGTGATATAGGTGCAGACGGAGGTGGAATCTCACTTCATGGAGGGTAGGTGTCGAAGGACGACGTCCACGGCGTGAACGGGATTGGTGCTGATCGGTTTCTCCAGGTCCACCGGCTCGGACTGGACGCGCCCCGTCAAGACTTCGTGCAGCATGTGCCAGCTGACCAACGACACGAACTTAATGGTGACTTTAAATGGGCGGTCCTTCCCGCCGTCACCTGGCAGAGTGACATCAAGGTCGACCTGAAGAAGAAAGTGACGGTTATTGTGGTCCGCTGTGGCCATTAAACTTTCGTCTAACAGAAGTCTGAGCCTCCAGACTATACAAAAGACCAGCATCCAAACTTCAGTGTATGGACTTACCCCACCAGTGGCAACAGGAAGTGGGGTAGCAGTGTAGAGGCTTCTCTTCCCATCGTAAACCGGCAGACAGTCGCCAAAGATGGTCACCTTGAAATGCTGAACCATGGAGTCCACCACCTCCCTGAAAAAGACCACCAGGGGGAAAACATGTCACCACTCACAGTCCGAACTGGTCTACACTCAACAAACTAGTCCAGCTCAAGACCTGAAACCCGTTTTAGTGTCTTCCGTTACCTGTTGACCCGGCGAGGACATTTATCAGGCTTGATGTCCACCTCGTACAGGTAGACGTCGATCTTGGGTATTTCCACCTGGAAGCAGTTGGCCAGAAGCTTGATGGGCTTCCCGAGGGTGCCATAGCCAGGTCGCCGTGGCAGCGAAAACAGGGCTTGGGCTCCAACGGCTCCTTCACCAACAATAATAACAACAACACACAGCAAAAACAAATAAGTAAGCAAGAAAAAAAAACAATCACAAAATAATATGTATATTTTTATCTGCGTCTGCCAGTGAGTCATCACAACAAGAGTAACATAATATGTTAATACTGCCACAGGAGAGAGACAGTTTTTTGCACCAGGCTGTAAACATGTTTATTTCTGCTGTGAAGTTGGACATTTTAACATGGGGACTTATGGAGATTGACTCGTTCTGTAGCCAGCCTCAAGTGGCCGTTTAAGGAACTGCAGTTTTTGGCACTTCCGCATTGGCTTCACTTCACAGCCACGGAGGTTACAGCTTAACAACAACAAACCAAAACAGCTAATACAGGGATAAAAATTGGACTCAAATTGGCCCCAACTGAATGTTAAAGCTGTTAAATATCTGTTAGACAACTGCTAACACATCTGCCATATCAACTATAAGGTGATAGGTAAAATATATGGCTATGGTGCGTTTACAGCTTGTTGAATTCATCTCTTTTCTTCTGTGCATCCTTTCTACTCCCCGATGACAAAATCTAATCTATAAACCAACCTAGCCACAATCTGCATTTATGCAAATACAGCTAAAATAGAACCGAAGGCAGTAATCATGAATGTGATCTACCCGTTCAAACGACCTAAAAGCTACGAGAGGCTGACTAACTGGAGGAAGGAAGTGGTTAATAAGGAGGAAAGAGCAGCTGGTGGGTGCTGGGACTGAAGACGGTCAGGAACGTTTAGATTGCCTCACATCAAACTGACAAAACTGAAACAAACGGGGACCCCGACGTCGTTTTCCCCAAGATCGTATTAAAAGGTTACACAGTTTGATGACATTTGAAATAAAGACTCAGCTCGGCGTTCGCTCGGATTTCTCCTGAGTGACACGGCCTTTGCCAAAATGGGAGGAGCAGTAGGCGGGTGACACATCGACGCCGATTCGACACCAATTTTCATAAATGCCAAACTGGAAAGTACTCAGCGATGAAAAAAAATGACATCACACAGCCACATCGTTTCCACGAATGTGACTCAGAGGATCCACACACACGCACACACACACACACACAGACAAAGACACAATGACCTACATGTCTGCACATACAGTACACACAGAGTTCAAACTAAATAGTAAAGACGTGATGATGAAGGTGGCGACAGAGCAGCTGGAAAGTCTTAAACTGTTCGAGCTCTTGTCAGGGTCGACGGCTGACCCTGAACTCGCCGTGAAGGAGGACTCATCATTTCAGTAAAGGACCGACGTGTCCCCAGGTCGCTTCCTCCCCTGTGCCGTTCCCATGGTGATGCCTCCCGTGTTGCTACAGTTTCTCCATGGCAACTGAAGGCATGACGACAGGAGGAGGGAAAAACAGGTGCACACAGATTTGTCTCATTCACCTCGGAGCTATACTTTTATTTTTATCTGCACGGCCTTATTTGTGTTTTATTTTGAGGATGTTAATAGTTTGATGGCATCTCGATAGCTGTGTTTTGGTTATTATGTGATGCAATAGTGGTTGTTTCCAGTGTATTATCTGATCAGGTGGAAACCAAAACTGTATTCTAACAACAAAACAAACTTAAGAGTGCCTGAGGAAGGTTTTCTTTCTCTTTTTTACGTAAAAACTAAATTAAAACAAACTTTAAGATTTTTTTAAACAATTACGGCAAACATCTTCAACTAGACACAAGACAGATAGCAGCTACAGCTCCAGTAAATGACCCCAAACACACAAAGGTTCACTGTACAAGGAGCAACAATGGAGAGATTAATGACCACTTATCAGGCCGCTCCATCGTACAAACGCACTGCACGACCAGTATCAGCCCACACAGAGCTGACATTCAACCCACATACTTAAAGAGAGTACTCCACTGATGTAATATTGTACAGTCCATGATGTCACTACACTACAGCTGAGAACGTTAATGGTGTAAAACTATTAAAATAACCGTTGTTTAACCTCCTCTACCATGAAGTAAGCACCCATGATGTGCAGACAAACTCTTTTAAACCTTTAAAATGTTACTTAAAAATTTAAAAAGCCAAAAATTCTCAGCTTGCGGATTCTCAATTTCTATTTTAAACCATCATAAATTAAATATAAAGTTAATATATCTTTGGGTTTTATCCTGTTAGTCCATTTCACAATGTTACCTTGACTTTTATGAAATATGAGAGGCATTTTTGAAAGTTTTCTGACATTTTAAAGTCTAAATAATTCATCAAATAGTCAGAAAAATTGATAAATATGAATTTGTTGCAGATACAGAATGGACTGTGTGTGAATGTGGCAAATATGTTTTAGATTTCTCAAACGAGGACAGATCGCGTCAACGTCTCGTTACAATCATGTTTACACAGCGTCCTATAATCCCAGCCTTTGCGAGGGGAAGATTGTTCTGCTGGAGCTAAAAGTTTTCCTGGTCGATCAGCTGCACGTTCACAAACAAGAAAAATACTTTTAACAAGTCCTGTAATGAAGTCTTATCGTTGTTAACATGTTCCCCACATACCGCGCTGCGGTGAAAATGCAGGTTTTTCCGCCAAAAAAAAAAAGAGGTGGAGAAGTTGAGCCTGATCCAATTTTTGGAAAACTCTGGACTAAACTCTGATAAACCAGCTTCTAAATCTGAGCCTGACTCGCAGTTTACGCTGTAAAATAGTGACACGAAGAAGTTTAATTTGGTTTGTGTCCGATGGTTTGAGAGAGAACAGTGGTTGAGCGACATAGGCAGTGAATGAGAGTGAGCGAGGGCCGGCCTCAATAAAGCAGGTTTATCAGCGAAATAAAGTTATTTCCTGATTGTTTCACAGCGGTTACATTCAGAACAAACAGACACACCCACAGCAGCCTGATTATTATGTTTGAACGCGGCCTTACATGTGAAGTTTAACTGAGGTTATCCCAATCACTGAACATTACTCTGCCCTCGATGTGTCATTAAAAATACCCACAGTAGTAGTTGAACACATATGAATCAGTGAGGAAACAAGAAGGATATGACACATCCAGAATTAGATCAGAGGAAATCAACAGAAAAATGAGCAATAACTACTGTTATTGTTATCGTAATTGATTCATCAAGCGAGTAAGAAAGTAAACAAGCTTCACTGGAGCTAGCTCCTCAAACGTGAGCATTTGCTGCTTTATAGTACGAGTTATTTGGACTGTTGGACTCTGTGAAATAATAATTTTACAGCATCTCTTGCTATTCTTACAAAAAAGAAAAAAACCTTTTCCAATTTAAGTATTACATCAGAGAAACAACAGATCTCGTGGGCCGTAACTCAGTCCATAAAAGAAAATTAAAAAAGAAAACTCTCAGCACTCCATCTTCATTTCCAGGCGTATAAATCCAAGTATATCCATATATATTTATCCAAGTGTACTTCTGCTTAAATTTGCCATGTCCATCGCGCAGTAAATTACAAATTAACTATCCACCAACCAAGGGAGGTAACATTTCTACTATTCACATAGCACTAAGCCTCGGTGGAGTCACACAAAGTCACGTTGGGGTTATAAATTCGATCCATAAATTCCAAATTTGGTAGAATTTGTCCTCTTGGATCCTCAAAGAATAAGTCAACTTTTCCATTTTAAATATTTCCAAAGTTATTCCACCAATCATATCAAGGTTTTGGTGGTTTTACATACTAAACATAACACAACAGACGAATCATTAAAAGCTGCTGCTCTACTTCCAACAACTGCTGATAAATCATGATCCCGTTAATTAAAAGCGTGTTTATTAATGAGTAAAATCATGTTACTCTGTGTTTTTAAAATGGGTGGAGCGGATGGAGAATGAATGAGTCCAACACTCCATCCTCCAACAACATCAATAATAGACGAGCTGTGACAAAGTAAATTGACTAATGTGGTGCCATGCTCAATTGATTTGTAATTATCACAGGCAGCGGTTAACTGAACAGTATTCAATAGGTGGGGTAACTATGGCAGCAGCTGGTGTGAACACACACACACTTCAGGCACACCTGACGGGATCACCACCTGCCTTTGACAGCCGACAAAGAATGACGTAGGCAATACAGGTAACCAGTGAGACTGGTTTTTAGGGGTAAAACTGACCAATCAAATCAAAAGTCAGTGTACGTTACACTGGTTGCAGCTTGAGTTTTCTCCATTAAACTACATAGATGCGGGTAAAGTGAGTGCAATCAAACCCTAAATTAGCTCGGTTAAGCACGGCTGTTAGTCCCACCTGTTGTTCCGATTTCCATTCATGAGGTCTCTGTCCGGATGACCCGGCACCCAGTGGTTACTTCTCCCCCCGTGCGCAGGCTACTATATCTCCCGCTGGCAGTCCACGCCGCTCCCCCGGCTTTCGCGGCTTCCCCGGGTCGCTGATGTGGAACCGGGCCGCTTGGTGGGGTTCCCCCTCGGCTGGAAGCAGTCTTCTTCTTCTCGCCCACCTTTCGCGCTGCCTTTACCGGCAAATGTCAGCTTTAAAGTTGTACAAAAACGTCCCGGCTTGAGTCCTTTAGAAGTTATTTCTCTTGTGCCTGAAAGAAAAGCGACATTACCGTGAGTGTTGAGAGTGTTTGTGACAGTTTAGTCACCGGAGGAGTTCAAGCTAACGGCGTTAGCGTCAGCTTTAGCCGACGACAACTAGCGACCAACTGACAACTCGAGACACAAACGCTCGCGCGGATATTTACCCGGTTGGCGGTTAAGTTCGTCGTCCCGGTGGGTGAACGTGACAATCCGGTGTTCTTCTTTATCAAACAGATATATGAAGGGGTTCACTAACCCCCGGTGTCCTCCTCGGTATCGGCTAGAAACCGGTCTGAAATCTGCACTTACACCGCCCTCTCTCGATCACTCGTCTGAAGCTAGCGAGAATAGCCACGTAAGACTTCCGGCTGGTCTCCTTCAAAATAAAAGCAGCGCCACACATGATTTCTATTCAGGTCATTATTTCAAGTTTCAAGAGAATTTAAATGATGTTTCCCTCATATCCCTGGTGCAAACAGCAATATACATGAAATATAAAATATAAAAATATATACAGGTTAAAAAGATATCTAAGATATCTAAATATGGCAAATCTAAAAGATATAAACAGTATAAATATTATTATTCTATACACTCTAATAATCAATGGCGGAAAGAATATTTACTCTAATACTGTACTACTGTAATTTTGAGGTGTTTCTATTTTATGATAGAAAACTATATAAAAAGTCAAAAACAAATTAAAACTTTTAGAAATATATACAATTAAATTAGACTGTAGAAAATTATTCATTGTTGCACCACATTATACTTTAACTCCACCAGAGTTAAAGAGTCAACCACTGCTGTCTATTTATCTTGAACGTAACAGACATGTTCAATAAAAGTGATTCTAATTCTGATTTTGAACATTTTTGGAGTAGTAATAAAAGCTAAGGTCTAGATAAAATATTTTTATATTATTTTTTCCTTTCTTTCTTTGTCTTACATAGACAACATACATAGATTAAACCATACATCTTTATATAAATGTGACCAAATGCATCACTAAAAGGCTGCTTACAGGTTAATGCATCATAACAATAAAATAAAAGTTCCATTCTTTATAATGAGTACTGAATTTTGATACTTTACTCACATATTTATGATGCTTTCTTGCATCAGGAGGCCGTTACTTAAATGTAGGACTTGAAATTGAGTCCTTCCTGTATCACCTTGTTTAATTGACTCTACCTTGACGCAGCTGTGGCTCCCTCCTCCTCCTCCTACATCGAGGGAAACCCGTCAGGAAATACCAACTGTAGAAAACAACGTCACTTCCCGACAACTTTTTTTTTTCTCTCAACTATTTACGTCATGTTTTTAAAATAACTCATCTCCTACCCATGCAGGTATTTTTATACACACCTTGTGTGAATTATAAGAACATTTAACATAATTATGACATGAACTAATAAAAGACTCTACTGCATATTTCATGCTTTGCATGGACATACACACTCCATACTGTAGATGTCTCCAGATTTAATCTTACAGCAGACCACAGAGGAAAAAGAAGAAGAAGATCCAGGAAATATTACACTTCAGCATTCAGCATGAGGAATTACAGCTGTCGTCCTGAGAGAAGTTGATGGAGCTGCCAGCAACAAACAGGTGAGACCTAACATCTTTATGGTGGTCGAGCACTACTATTGCATGTGTGTACTCATGTAGAATAAGAGTAGGAGTTCAGACTGTGTGACTCAGCACTTGATCTTTACCTCTCTGTTAGGTTAACATGGAAAAGGTGATCAACTGTTTCAAGAAAAGGCCGGATGCTGTGAGCCGGCTGATATGCTTCCCCTGGGCAGGTGGAGGGTCCATACACTATGCACGCTGGGGGAATGTCCTCAACAGCTCTGTGGAAGGTAACACGCCTGCAAGGTGTTGTATAAATGCTGAACTTTGCACTCCTGATCTACAGTACCAGTCAAACGTTTGGACACACCACCTCGTTCAGTGGTTTAATCTTTGTTTTTGTCTCATTCTACACTGTAGATAAACACTGAAGACATCAAATCTATAAAATAACATGTGTGGAATTATGTAATAAACAAAAAAAATGTGTAAACAAACCAGAATATGTTTTTATATTTTAAAACATTCTTCAAAGTACTCTTCTTAATGCGTTTGAGGCCATCAGTTGTTGTTCAGAGGTGTTGGCATACAGTAAAATGCTCTATTCGACTACTGTGGTAATCCATACAGTATTATGGCAACAATTGCTCAACTAAGTTAAGAGAAACAGTCCACTTTAAGACAGGAAGGTCAGTCAGTCCTGAAAGTTTCAAGAACTTTGAGTGTTTCATCAAGTTTACTGACTAAACTGACTCTATGCGTTAACGCACAACTTTCACCTTTTATTTATCATCCTCTGGAATACTTTGTTTTTGCAAAAAACTGTATATATTGTACATATATTGAATTGTTCATATTTTTTAGTCCTTGATTTTTTTTTCCTTTTATTTTTCTGTTTTTTTACTGAATATTTGTTATGCACCAAAAACATCAAGACAAATTCTCCATATGTGAAAATCTACGTAGCAATAAACCTGATTCCAATTCTTATTCTGATGTGTGGTCACAAAAACCATCAAACACTCTGATGACTTCAGATTAGTGCCCACATAAATGCTTCACAGAGTTCATGTAGCAGACACGTCTCAACATCAACTGTTCAGAGGAGACTGTGTGAACCTTCATGGTCGCATTATTGCAAAGAAACCACGACTGAGGGAGACCAACAAGAGGAAGAGAATTGCTTGGGCCAACAAACACAAGGAATTAGAGCAGTAGAGATCTGTACTTTGATCTAATAAATACCAATTTGGTTTCAATCTGCATGTGTGGTTCCCTCTGTGAAGAGTTGTGAAGGTGCTTTGCTGGTGACACTGTTGGCGATTTACTCCAAACTCAAGCTACAATGGACCAGCATGGCTACCACAGCATTCTTCATCGACATGCCATCCCACCTGGTTTGAGCTTAGTGGGACCATCATTTGTTTTTTCAACAGGACAATGACCCAAAACATATCTCGAGGCTATGTAAGCACCTATTTGACCAAGAAGGACAATAATGGCCTCCACAATCACCCAACCTAAACCCAACTGAGATGGTTTGAGATGAGTTGGATCACAATAACTGCTCAGCACCTCTGGGAAAGAAAAACCATTGAATGAGAAGCTGTGTCCAACTGACTGCTACTGTACATTCACAACTTCTCTGATATTTCTAAATATTATCTTTTACGTACAATAAAATAAAGGTATCATGGGGATTTGAACTTTAAAATGAAGTCATTATACTGTGAAATCAAAGTCTACTGTGTCACTACTGTGTAGTGTTTGCCGTCAAACTTCCGGGCAGAGAGAGTCGAGCCAAAGAGCCGTTCTTTCAGAGCATGCAGCAGATCGTGGACGAGGTTGTTGGTGTGTTGTTACCAATGCTGAAAGAGAAGCCGTTTGCTCTGTTTGGACACAGGTATATATACATATATATATGTAACAGTTTAACTATCTCCTATCACTTTTCTTGGTGTTACAACCTTTGCTCTGTTCTCTTCTGTTTTTAGTTTCGGTGCCTTCACGAGTTTCGCCGTGGCAGATCACCTGAAGCGAGTTCACAACCTGGAACCAGTTCACATCTTCCTGTCTGGTGCCTCTGCACCTTATGTGAGTTAATGATATACACTCACCGACCACTTCATTAGGTACACTTGTACAATATAATGTGTTTTGTCTTGTAGTCCGAGATGCGCATCAACACCCCGAAGAGAAGCAACTTATCTGACGACGATTTCCTCAAGTGGATGAGCTCGATTGGAGGAACTCCTCCTGAGCTGCTGGCAAACCCTGAAGTCCTGAAGCTCTTCGTTCCCGCCCTGAAGGCCGACCTGCACGTTGTGGAGAACTACCGGTGGGCTGAAAACTTTGTTACAATCTCTATTTAACCGTTCATTCGAAATAAACTGTGTGTGACCGGAGTTGTTGACTTTCCTGCAGGTGTGACAAGCCAGACAAACCACTCCTCTCCTGCTCGGTCACATGTTTTGATGGAAAAGATGACATTCCTCATGACTTACAAGGTCAGTCCTCTGACTACTACACACTCACTCTACCCTATCACAGATAGGCGGTCAGTAAATGAGTTGTCTCTTTTGTTTTTTATCAACAGCTTGGAAAAGCATCACATCAGGAGATTTCACCACCAGGATGCTCGACGGATCTCATTTTTACCTGAAGGATCCTGGAAATGAAAAAATTCTATTAGACTACATCACAAAGCAACTGGAAACATCCGAAATGGATTATTTATGATTAAATATGGACAATAACTTAAATATGTCTGGTGGATATTAAAGAGTCAGTCGACTCCACATCTGTCAGTATTAGAGCTGCAACTAACTTTTTATTATTGATTATGTGATGAATATTTTTTTTAAATGGTTTCGTTTCTGAAATAGAAAATAGAAAAGAAAAAAATAAAGATATCAAAAGTTTTTTTGTTTTTTTTTACTTTATTTACTTTATTTATTGAATATGTTAATAACAAAACATTAATTATCAATTTGATGTAAATGTGCCAGATTTAGTTAAAATGCAAAGATACATTTTCATCTGAGTCCAGTTCATTTTCATTTAATTTTGATATTAAAGCAGCTGAAAGTGACTCATTATTTTTAAATTTTTAAAATGTTTTCCCTGTGGGGCTCAACACTTCCTGCACAGATTGCTTCAAATTAAAAGCCTTCCAATGGCACAATCCTTCCTTTACGTGTTAGGCTTTTAATGTGAAAATCTGCAGAAACTGGAGCCATTTTTTTTTTTTTAGAGAAAGGAGTTCACAATAGACCAAGCGGTAACTTCCATGGCTGTGAAGTGAAGCTGATGCAGAGGTGTCAAAAACTGCAGTTCCTCAAACGTCCACTTGAGGCTGGCTCCAGAAGTGAGTCAGTCTCCATAAGTCCCCATGTTAAAATGTCCAACTTCACAGCAGAAATAAACATGTTTACAGCCTGGTACATAGCTAATAGCTAATTTCCCTGTTCATGACAACTGTACTGAGGGTGAATTTCTATAGAACTCACCTGTTCAAATTATATTAAGGCTTAAAGTTATGCAGAATTAACAATGATTTTTAGATAATCACTTAATCCGTTAAGTTAATTATTATTAAAACACTACAATCATTCTCTGGTTGCAGCTTCTTGTCTGTGCGCAGATTTCAGATGGTGGAATAACACCAAACCTAATTTATGAATAAATATTTTTTTATCATTTATCACGTTTTTACAATTACAAAGTTTTATTCTTCAAGTTTCATTTTCAACCTCAAGTACTGTCCTGAGACAAAAACACACAAAAAACATGTTATTTTCAGATTAAAACATTTGAATTATATTTCATGTCACTCTCATTAAATTTATCATCTTTATAAACAACACTATTCATAAATATCTACATTCTTGAAAAAAGGTTTGTGCATCACATTCAGGGATAAGATACTCCACGGGGGGGGGGGGACTGATTTGCAATGTTTGACCGTGAACCAGAGGAGAAGATGTGATAATGTTCAACATCTCTGTCGCTTTACGTGCAGCTCGGCTTTACTTAGTGAAGGGTGAAGTTAGAGCAACAAGCAGAGCTGCCTCAAGAGCACAAAGGTCATGGGACTGTGAATGTTTCGTCTAAAAACTCACGACTAAGATTAAACAACCGCACGGAAAAGAAAACATTCCCTAGTAAATATTCTGAGAGTAGACAGTGCAAAGTCTGAGGTTAGGTCTGTGTCTTTGGCAGCCAGGTTAAAGGGAGATGAGGGGGGGTTGGGTGCTGCTCCTACATGTGGTCATCGTCTCTGTGAGGCGGTGGCGGAGGAGGTGGAGGTGGCGGTAGCCGCTCGTTGTCCCTCTGCTGCATGCCGGGAGCGTCGGCCAGCATGAAGGAGTCGGTGGAGCGAGTGCTGATGCGGAGAGGAGCCAGGCGGCGCAGGTTGCTGGGCGTCCACGGCAGCCTCAGCTGGGCACGCTCCGAAGGAGCCACCATGCTGCTGTCGAGCTCGGCCTCCGCCAACCACGGAGGGATCTGGACCTGTGCCATCGGGTCCAGGTCCGGCATGAAGGCTGGGTTCTCGATACCAGCTGGAAGATAGAAAGAAAGTGAATCAGTGTGGACAGAGTTTGATGGTTAAAACATTGTTATCACTCTTAGGTTGAATTTTCAGGGACTTGTACTTCACTGTTTTCCTTTTTTTCCAACACTTTTTACTCCTCTACATTAATCTGACAGCTATATGTTGGTAGTAGTTACTTTTCAGATTAAGATTTTACATTAAATATTCTACATTTTAAAGATTAAACCAACTTTTTTGCTTGCCCACCTTGTCACATTTCAAATTCCTTTGAGTTTTTAGAGCGACTTCCTCTAAACCTTTCAAATGTTTCATTTAAACAGCAGTTTGATGCTCAAATATGTAAAAATCATCCAATATTTGACAGAAATAGCCACCAGACTTCACTGAAAGAAACAGTCATTTTACGTTGCAGAACGTGGGAGATCGGTTAGTTTGTTTGTGTGACTTTTATGTTTTAACATATTAGTTTGGAAACCCTTTAAAACACCAATAAGACACACAAAAGAATTAATGGAGGCAGCGGTACTAAATGACTTCTACTTGAGTGTTGCTTTGGTGTTTTTACTCCAATAAAGTATGTGTATGGTGGATTTATTTCACCTCCTGCTCTGTAGGTGACCCTCATGGGGAACGAACCGCCTGATGCTTCAAAGCCAGAGGCGCTGTCTCCCTCTGAGAACTCGAAATCTGGAATAAAAAGAGAAAATATATATTGAAAAAGGGCTTTCGTTGATTACTGGGATAATTCAGGACATTCATGTGCTGTTTTTAAAACTGAGACAGAGATACAAACCTTCGTCACCAGAATGGTAACTTCTACTTTTGTCCAGTGATTTTCCATTCGGCATCTGCAGTTTGTAGAGAAGTCATTTTATTAGTAAAGTGTTAAAACTGAGTTACAAAGTGTGAAAATCAAAGCTGTAATACATGTTTTGACTATCAGGGCTGAGTATTTTTAATTTTTATGTTTTGTACAATACAAAAATGATTTTTTTATATCTCACTTTGATAAAGATAATCTTGTTTTTCTATAACACTGCACAAGAAATGTCTATAAAACTGTATAAACAGAAATAAATTGACAAGATTACATGATTAGATACTTCTAATCTAATAAAATGTAATCCTGAGGCTCTGACCTTTTGCAGCTGGTCTTTCTTTGTGTGCTTTGTAATGTGCTTTGGTGGAGCGACGCCCATCTTTGCAGACTTAAAAGACTCCAAACGACTCCTCATGGTCCTCTGGAAGATCTCCTGCACCTCGTTTTCATCCTTGTTGACGTCGAAATGGCTCCGGCTGTATCTGTGACGGTGCTATGAACCACAAAACAAGAGACAGACAGGGAAGAGTCAGTTGTGACCCGATCCCGGATAAGAGAAGAACGAATAGGAAACAACATTTCTGACTTATCTTACCATCCAACTACATGGAAGTGTAATACTTTAAATGTAGAGTATGTAGATCAGTGACGGCTCACCTGTTTCCTGCCCTTGTACAGATGCTGCTGCAGCAGGTGGTGACTGTTAACGTCCTCCGTTTCCCTCACTCCATTCATGCCCTGCTCGTGCATTTCCAGGCTCACCGATGGCACAGGGTCTCCTCTGCAGCAGGAAAAATCATGTCAGGTACTTCACTCTCAAATAATTTAGACTAATTTAGACCTCTAATGCAAAGTCGATAGAAGACGCGAGATTGTTTCTACTAGTTTGTTTTCAAGTGTGTAAACAACTGCGGTGACTGCTTGTTGCCATCAGGGGGTGGTGTCTGATCTGTTCACTGTCTGAAGAGATCTAGTGTGAGTGGATGAACTCTTTACACTTTACTTTTATACTTAAACACTATCATGATCATCATAATCAGCTGGATTTAAGATAATAAAAGTGGTTTGTTCTCCATTCGCTGTTCGTATACTTTCTTGTATTAAGACTACTTTGCAGCTCTCCTGTGAGTCTGGCATTAATACTTATTTATCTGCTTGTTTAGGGCCACAACTGCTAGGGGGTATCACTTAATGTTGCTATGGTTACAGCTCCAGTGTGACAGTGAGTTACTATAGTTACAGGGGCGCTCTGAGACTTTCTCATCGTGGTTTAGATTATTACAAAATCATGAATGCAGCCTGCGACCTGCTTGATCAAATGTCACGCCAAATAAAATCTTCAAAGTCAGTCCCTCTTTAAAATCTATAATTACATATGCTAAATTGTCCTGTATTTATCTTAGCTCTTATTGATCAGACACTATCATTGATTAATTTAGCTGCTAAGGTGTCAGAAGATAAACTGCCTTTGTAGTCTTCAGTAAATATGCGTGAAAGCATAGTTTCTGTTTTCTGGACAAAATGATCCTGCAGGTATTTGAACAATTTGTTTTTCCCCTTTATTTACTTTTCCACACAATGTTTCTCTTTGTAGCTACCTGCCAGCCCTCAAATAAAGTCAGAGATTTGACGTTAATTTGTCCATCACTATTGTCTGTGTGTGACTCTTCATTCAGTTATTGGCCCTGGGTGTAGATGAAATATTTGCTCACCTCATAGTGGACATTCCACTGTGATCCTCTGACGTGTCAGCCATGATGTCGGGCATGACTTCTGTGAATTCGTCGCCAAACTTTTTCTTGAAGTCGATGAACGCCGTTTCGTTGCGGACAAACTCCAGAGAACCTCTACGTTCACCCTGCAACACCGAGACCAGAGGACTTCCTTTACCGACTGACCAGCAGTGAATCTCGTCTCCGCTTCCTTTAATGTCCGCGCAAACAAAACAACAAGAGGCAGCATATGACTCTCACCTCGGCCACGTAGCTCATAGCATCTTTGAGGTTCAGCTTGTGGAAGACTTTGAAGACGTAGTCTCTGTTCTTCCTCGCTGACGGCTTCATCAAAATCCTCGACATCCACTTCTCCTCGAAATGATTCCACCTTCACGGCGACAGAAGTTAATTGTAGCTTCATTCAAACACATTTTACTGTCGTTTAATATCATTTAAGATGTCTTTACATACTTGTCCCTCATGTAGTTGTGTCCTATTTGTCCAGATATATCCTCTATGGCAACAAGCATGTGATCAAACACCTGAACAACAAGAACAGAGATGCTGTAACAGTCTGCAGCCTGGCGGTTTATTGTTCTTCCTGTTGATTCATTTGGAGCCTTACCTTGTTCTGCACTTTTTCTATGAGCGTGAGCTCGGACGCTGCAGCTCTCTTCACTTTAAGCCAGGTGACCAGAGGTTTCATCGTTATTCCCTGCAACAGAAATTCAAAGATTCAAGCTTCAGGTTTGCAAAATTAAGCAGTTGTGTGTTTATGTGTGCAAAATAGAGTGTTTACCTGAAGAATGACAGTGAAGTACACCACAATGAGCGTGGTGCAGACCATCAGATTCTTCTCCTTTATTTTGTTCCCATCTAACATTGTAGCCAGGCCATATGCGACAGCACCTCGCAGGCCACCGTAGCTCATAATCACCTGATCTATGAACTCCACAGGGACCAACCTGAACTTGTTCAGGATCCAGGTGAGGAAAAACACACCTGTAGTATACATGCACACAAACACAGTCCGTTTTGTGACCCGCAACATCAGGTAGTGTTCTGTTTCCACTTGAAACTGAAAGATAAAATCTCACCAATAAATCTGTACACAAAGATGAAGAGGAGCGTGAGCAGGATGAAGCCCGTGTTCCACACCCAGATCGTCTTATCGATGGCGGAGATGCCGAGGAACACGAAGATGATGGTTTCTGATCCGTTGGCTAAAACCTTCATGACGTATCTGACCGTGGTGACGGAACTCTCGTCCATGTTTGAGTTGATGTACTTCTGGCAGCACATGCCACAGAAAACGATCCTACAGGACAGAAACACGGACAACCAAACATGTTAACACAAAACACACAACACACAAATAGTAAAACAAATGAGATGTTTCTCATGGGGCACTCACGACAGGATGGCAGACAGGGAGAGCATCTCAGCCGTGAGGTAGGCGAGGTATCCCAAGATGAAGACGAAGCCTGGCTCGATGATCTGGATGTTTTTAGTGCATCTGGTCAGGAGAGAGATCAGCAAGCCGAACACAAAGCCCATGAGGGAACCACCGAACGCCACCACAAAGAAAGAGACTGGAGAAAGAGAAAGAGGACACGTGTATAAAGACTTCTTTTAATGTTATTCAGGTTGGATTATATCCTATTTAATGAATATTTTAATCCAAAATAATCCTCTGTAAACATGCAAACATACAGAATCTGTGAAACCACGTGCACTATTATACAGTATATGAAGGGGTAAATAAATATCACTCCTTACTTATTCCTTTAATGATCTCCACTGCATTAATTTTGGCTCCTCCCAGTGACACAAACGCATCAAAAACATTGAAGAGCACCTGAAAGAAGACGAAGAAGAAGATTAACTTTTTATCTCTTGTCTGTAATTGACCTCCACATGTTTTTTAAAGAAGTGTTTCTTTCACTCCAAGTAGTTAAATAAATGTGTTTCACGTCCATGTCGAATAAAAGAGGATGTTTTTTTTTTGGTGCAGATTATCCGGCACCTGCCACAAATGTATGTGTCTATGTGCATGTAACCTAAAAGATCAGGGGCGTACCTCTCTACCTTCAAGAGACCCAGCTCTTCAGAGAGCACCTCCTCTCCAACACTACCAACAACTGGGCTGGACATGCTAAATCTATCCCCAGCTACGAATGTCACTTGATTCTATGCTGCCTTTTTGTGAGTCACTTTGCATAAAAACGTCAGTTGAATGACTGAATGTAAATGTGAAAATAAGCCTCAGACATTAAACACTGCTGTTAAAAAGGTGTGGAAGGTTGAAGGAAACACCTTTTTATTCCCTTTCACTCCTCACTGTAGTTCTAACAATGAATCTATTTTTTATTTTGTAGCATAAAGGAACTAAAACTTGTATTTCATTACACACACACTTGTATACAATGATAAATAAATAAACCCTGTACTTTATACCTTGAATAGAGAGTTATTTCATGATTCATAACACATACAAGTATTATTTCTTATAGGTCAACCGCCTCAAAGAGCACTTTGATTGACCATGGAGGGATTAAGTTCAGCCGAGATATAAAGGTCCTTATTTTAAAGAGCAGTATGTTTGCATTCTTAACACTTCATGTCTTGAACATACTTTGATGATGATCGATGTCTCAGCAAACTCACAAACTGTTCTACTTCTTTGGTTTACATTAAGCACACAGCGGTTTGCATAGCACCATAGCAATACGAACCACTGTCACACCGTCGTTTAGCAGCGACTCTCCAAACACCATGATGAAGAGGACCTCGTTGACGTGGACTTGTTCAAACACGGCGATGACGGCCACGGGGTCCACAGCAGCGATCAGACTGCCGAAGAGGAGATACTGCAGCAGGCCGATGTCCAGGTCACCTAGAGCACACGGGGCAGGAAATACACTGAATCAGATTTTTATCTTAGCTTAGTTTAGCCTTGTAACCACCTGACAATCTCTGAATCAACGCTGGCTCGCTTTATTTTGTTTCTGTTTTTAGTCACACCAGCAGCTAAGTATATCATATCTCAACAAAAACTGGACGAACAAGGGATTGCCATGAAATACGATACAGACAATCATGGTAAAAACTAATACAATCTCAGATCTCTCTCCAATCCCCCTCGAATAAAGATATTTATCCCCCTGGTGCTGTGGTTTTCAAAGCCTGACATGTCTTCTCTCCATTTGTTTCTATCTTGGCAATTTTCACCATTAAAAGTATGCAGAATTAGCAGTTCTCTGTAATGCACCCATTGATGTACAGCCAACTATCACTGAATTACTGAGATACTGAAGAAATTTAAAAATTTGATGATTCTGGAGTAAAAATGAGTCTTTTTTTGATTAATTTCTATGATTTATGATTATTTTGGCGGCATATTTTGGCTTTATTTGATAGTGACAGGTGTAGAGGTAAGACAAGAAAGCGACAACAGGTCGCCAGTTTCAATTAGACCGGCGACAGTTGCGACAATGCGGTCATAAAGCATGCACTCCAACCATTTGCTCCCTTTTTCTGTGACCTCTAAGCAGATTTTTTCACAATTGGTATCAGAATGTAGTAAAACATCAATATCACTAAATTTAAAAGCAATGTATTAAGTCTGTGTGTTCAATTTCTGCAAATTTTGATGCAAATTTTGGGCCAAATCAGGTACAAAGTTCCAACTCGAACTAGAAAACCTGCATTTATCAGACCTCCTCTACTCTAGTTGACACTAGTCCTATTTAATTTACGTCGTCACTTTGAATATAAATATCATCTTTGAACCAGAAATAAAATACAGAAAAAATGGCTCCTCATCTGAACATCCCAGAATGACTTTGACCTGCTGAAGTGAAACAAAGTAAAGTTCCCTCTTACCCATGGCTCCTCCCATGTGACACCCCCACAGCGACAGCCCCAGGCTGGCGGCGTTCCAGCAGGTCCCGATGACGGCGTAGACGAGGATGGCTCCCATGTTGCTGAAGAAGAGCTTGTTTGGCATGGAGTAACCCGCGTCCAGGATGACTTGGGGCAACAGGTAGAAGAAGAACACCGTCGGGGTCAGCGTGAAGGTCTGCACCTTGTCAGCACCCCAAATTATCCCACCCAGAATGAAGCCAAAGCAGATGAGCAGGGCACTCTCGGGGATCACATTGGTCACATGGTGGTTGGCCTCGATGACTGACAGAAGAGAAGAAGAGAGTTTGACAGAAGAACCAGCACATATAGATTCATCTAACAAGAATAATTTGGGACCTTGACAATGTTTAAAATACATTGCATCATAACTAAACCTCTGTGAGGCTGTGAGGTTGCAAAATTTGCAAATGATCAACTGTTGCCCTCGACTGAGAACGTGTCTCTTTTTTGTTCCGAGCGTATGATTAACCAGCGTGGTGCGTTTGAGGGTTTAAAAATCTCTCTGCGTAACTAAACACAGACTTTTGCTTTAAGGTCGCTTCACTTAATGGCCTGCCAAAGTGTCACTAAAGATTATTTAATGCTCAAACGTACTGAACCTGTTCGAATAGACCCATTTCAAAATGTTGATTTCTCTCTGCAGCCCACACGGTTAGACTTTTGTTGTGCTTCAATGTTTCATTGAAGATTAAGTTTGGATGAAGGTGTGTTATACTTCAATGCATGAGGTCAAACATTAAAGAACAAAGTGATTATAAAGGTCAGTACAGTACATGCACAAAAACAAAAGAAACTCTTCTGTTCTCTGGAACAGCATGCTGTGTTGATATCACTGCTGCAGCCTGTGACTTTGTTTGTTACAATATTAGAAGCTAGTCATGGACTGGAATTGCCATCTCTCTACAACACTGGTCTTAAGTGTGCAGGGATCAGCTGGACACACATGATATCACATATTTCTGTGCACCAATCATCCTTCTGATGATCTGTATTACTTCACACATGATTGTAAACTCAGGAGGACTTCTGTCAGGATCCTGTAGGACTGATGACTGAGGTGAACAAACAGACATTAAGTAGAGCTATTTAATTACACCAGAGCTGAAACAATTAGTCAATTAATTAGTCAAATGGGTACCCAGCAACAAATGTGTTCCAACATCTTAAATCTGAAGACACGCAAACACGCGGAGAACACGCAAACTGCACAGAGGAAAAATCCCAGCTGGGGTTTGAACCAGCAACCTCCTTGTTGTGAAGCGACAGCCTGTGCACCAATCAGAGTTTAGTTTATGTTGAGTTAAATCTACACCTGCACAGTCCTGATGAAGCAGATCAGCTGAGTGTTGAAATTGAAATAAATAACGTGGATGTCGGACACAATGGCTCACGTGGTGGAGCGCGGACCCCATGTGTCAAGGCTAAAAGTCTTTACCGTGACCAAGGTTTGATTCCATCCTCGGTCCTTTGCTGCAGGTCACCCCCTCACCTCTCGAGCTATCGCTGTTCAAATAACTAAATTTTGATACAGTCATTCATGCATATGCAGTTTTCCAGTGTGTCTGACAGCAGGACAACATTGTAATCGTTTCACATTAGGTGGGATAAAAATAGCTCCTCCTCTGTGAATTCTGCAGATTTTTTCATATTAAAAGAAGCTCAATGTTATCAACAGAGGAATGTGCCGATCTGCAATATTCACACTATGTTTATGACATAACCCAGATAACATGCCTTCCTAACTTCTTTCCATATCTCATAAGATAAACTGCTAACCTGGTAGTCCATGCTTAACAGAAAAAAGAACATTTTATGTCCTAAAATGTTTGTTACATACCCAATTTAGCCAAACCAGCCACCAATATCCACAAAACAATTAGATAAGGGTCCTCCACATGGTGCCACTTAAAGGTCACGATGGGTATTCCTGTGATGTTGGAGCCGGGGCCATGTTCACCCTCATGTGAGTTCGATTTTGATGCCTTCAGATGGGTTTCTTGAAGCGCCGCGTTCCCATTCACCCTCGTCACCCCTGAGATGAGGCAGATCAGTAACACCGACCCAAACAGCCGCAGGTGTACATATCCACAGCGCTGCATTTCATTAAATAAATGTTAGAAATAGATAAAAGAAACAGGCTGCACGTCCTTCGTCTTCTGCCTGTGCAACCTCAAATGTCAGGGAGGTGAACGGTCTGTACCAAGGCCAGGATAAACTGCCGGACAGCGTGTCGCACTCACTCCTTTTCTTTGTGGGTTTGTGCTTCCTCTTACTCACTCGTCTTTACTATCACTATCTTTCCACAACTCTATCTCTTTTCCTCTAGTGCTCCATCTTTCTGTCTCAGTCTGCGACTCTGTATCCTCCCAATCTGTGGTCTGATGTGTGCAGTGTGCTGGACTCAGCCTTTTTGTATGTTCAGTATCTCCTCTATGACCAAGTGTGTGTGTGTGTGCGTGTGTGTTTAGGTTACTGTATTAAAGGGGGAGTAAGAGAAACACCTCAAGTTATTCAGTCACATTTGAAACACCCACCACTTTTTGCTTTCCGGTCTCTAACGCATCACACTTTGTCACGACACATTATGTGTGTGTGTGTGTGTGTGGGGGGGGGGTGAGGGAGTAAGTGACAGAGGTCAGGTGATAGATGTTGAATGAATACCTCTGTGTGTGTGTGTGTGTGTGTGTGTGTGTGTGTGTGTGTGTGTGTGTGTGTGTTTAGAAACATTTCCACTGAGTTCGTCTCAAGCTTTTGTGTTTAGTAATGATTGACACTGACAATGACTGTTACTCAACTCCCGGTTAAAGACTCCCGGCCTCTTTGACGTGAGAGAAATGAGAAAACTGCCCTTAAACAGTCCTTAAATAAACTATTACCATAATATACTGGAGCTATGATTCAGAAAATTTACAGAAGATGTCAGAAATTTAATATAAATTCACCTGAAAATATGAATCACTGTGTTGTTGTAACCTTTGAAGGAGCCTTTTGTATCTACAGACGCTGTGGGTCCATTTCCACGATGTCCACCATGTTGGGTCGTCATGTTTCTACAGTAGCCCAGAACGGACAAGCTAAATGCTGGCTAAAGATAGGCAAGGTGGATTCAACCAGCAACTACACTGCTAGATGCCACTAAATCTTACATACTGGTCCTATAAATGATCAGTGTTTAAGATTTATTAGAAACTTTATTGCTGCGAGACGCGTGAAAAACAGAAAGAGTTTGGCCGTTCTGGGTGGTGAAACATGGTGGACTCCTTAGAAGAGGGCCTGTGGTGTCTATAGGTATAAAGGGCTCATTCTGTGTGTCGGTGTTTCTATTTGTTCTGAATGTAACCGCTGTGAAACAATCAGAAAATAACTTTTTATTTCACCGATTAACCGGCTTTATCCATGCCGCCGCTCGCTCACTCTCATTCACTGTCTCCGTCTCCGTCTGCCTCAAACCATCGGTAACAAACCAAATTAAACTTCTTTGTGTCACAATTTTACAGCGTAAATTACAAGCCAGACACAGATTTACAATCTGGTACACGAAATAAACAAAGCCAGAACACAACAGGTAGAGTATCAGAGTTTAGTCCATAACGGATAACATCCATCAGAGACCGAAACCAACAATAAACAGATAATAGGTCTGATATATCTCATTCCTTTGTGCCATTTTAGTATCTTGGTTTCATTCATTCATTCATGTTCTAACTCTGCCAAGTGTTAAGACACAGACTAACACATTGTTTGAGAACTATAGGAAGTCGTATTCTTTAAATAACCAGTTTTCATAAAGGAAGAAAACTTCAGTCTATGCATGACTGAAGACACAAACATCTCTCCAAAGCGAAGGTAGATTGTGAAATCTGTAAATACTTATTCCCATAAGCGCTGATTCGCTGAACCTGTTACGCTATGACTGGATGTTTTTCTTCAGGCCAACAGTCCCATCCTGTTCGACCAGGACAAGGGACAATAGCCTCATTGGTTTGATGATTTGATACGTAAGCTCTCACACGGGCACAGGTGTGAACCAGTATGTCTCTACTAAGAGCTTTATGTGATCAGAGTTAATATAGTTTAGCATATGTAGCATATGTTTGAATAATGAGCAGCTTTATATCTGATAGACATTTTGTTGGTCTCTAAACGCTGTAAATCATCCTCATGGGAACATTTAGCTGCACAGCCTGCACAGTCAAGCATGAAGTTATTCAGCCTTATTAACTAATGACCTAATGTATCTTACTTACCAGCGGCTGGCCTTAAACTTGAACCTTTCAATCATTCTTAAATGGCTCTGAGCACACAGAGAGGTCAACTTCATGGTGAGAAAAGAGAGGTCACATAAAGGTTGTTTCCAGACGGAGAGCTACGGTAGCTGCAGTTAAGGATTGTTGTTTTATTGTCTGTCCAGATGATGTGAGAAATCTATTTTTAGGTAAATGCTAAGGTCAAACCATTCACAGAAATATGAATTCATGCTTTTATTGACTTGAGGCTCAATGCTCCTTTGTCTGGTCTTCCTAAAAAAAACTCTATGCTGCCTACAACTTATCCAGACCTCTGCAACCCTACGAGTACTTACGAAGACCAGTCAGAGCGCACATCACTCATATTTTAAAGTCTTTGCTTTGGTTGACAATTAGTTTTTAAGATTCTGACTTCACAAAAGCAGACAGAGAGTCCTCATTCAGTTACTGTGGCCCTATGAAGGACTGCACCTCTGTAGATATCTTTAAAGTAAACATGTAGATATATCTGTTTAGCCTGGCTTTTATTTAAGATGCCTCTGGACCAGTGTTGTAGTCAAGACCATCTAAACCGAGACCAAGTCAAGACCAAGACCAGAAAGTATCAAGACCGAGACAAGACCGAGACTTTGGTGAGACTTTGAGATGAAGTCAAGACCACCAAACAGCGATGATGTTAATCAATAAATCAGACAATTTAGTAAAATCCCCGCAGCTGTGGTCTCGACGAAACTTGAAATAAAATCCTGAGTCCTCTTTGTCTGAGACCAAGACGAGACCTTCAAGAAGCGGTCTTGAGACCGGTTTCAAGACCAAGAGTCCGATAACTCTGCTAAGCATTCACTGCCAAGTCTTGATCACCCTTATATTTCTTATCTCCTGTGTTTAAATTGACTTTTAACATTTTATTGTAGTTTTTAGGTCTCGCTGAACTGGTCCTTGATTTCTGTGCTTAAACTTCTTTTTCTCTTTTCTTCTTAATACTTTTATTTATTATGACATTTTATCATTGTATGGCCACATTTTATTTATGTATTATCTATTTTCTGCTAGATTCAATTCCTTGTAGTCTATTTCTGTGTTTTATCTGTTCCGTGAAGCACTTTGGGCCGCATGTTTGCATAACAGTTGCTATCAAAATAAATAGTTTGAGGTGGAGTTTGAATGAAATTGAATTATTTATGACCTCAACCAGCTAACATTTCAGTGTTGCAAAACATAAATGTAGATAAGATAAAATCTTACTGTTAATACACGACTAACATTATCATAGTCACTGACAGTAAGCATGACAAATGTCCCTGTGAGACCGGAGATGAACTGACTGACTGGCTGTGGAATGGAAGTTTTTCCAGCCCGTGACGGATACGTAAAACCTGCATTTATTGTCCATTGTCCTTTAATTAGCATCGAGCGAAGAGAACTGACTGCAGTGAGAGGAGGATGAAAGAAAGCGAGCATTGTAAATCTATAAAGAGGAAATAAAATGTGAAGAAAATCGGTGCCATTGTTCAGCAAACTATGTTGAGCAAGTATAAAGTCAACATTTATAGTGTGCACGTATTATTTTTGTTATGATTACTTTATGTGTTCGCGTTCCGTTAAAAATAAGTTTGTCAAGCCAAAGTTAATTCGTAAATCATATTGAAAGTGTGTCTGAAGTTTCTAAACATAGTTTATGTTCAGTACTAGTGGTTTTCCCACAACAATTATGAGTCCTATTATAGCCACAGGTTTAATCCCCATATGAAATATAAGCCTTATTGGAGATGTTCTCTAATCCTTGTGTAAATGTTTGCCTTCTCCACAGCCTTTTTTCTTTCTAATGTTTTTGTTTAAACAGTTTCAAGTGTGAGCTCTAGACTAAGTCAAATAAGTGTGGTGATTTGGATCGATAAGCTGTCTTTTGCAATCCTTTTAATTCAAGAAAATTGTTTTAAAAAAAACATACAGTCTTGCAGTCAGTTTTTAGATTTAAACAAACTTAAACTATGTTGAGTTAAAATTTAACGTCTCTAACTTGCAGAATTTGGAAGCAAATACTCAAAAAAACAAACATATCTAAAACCATTCATGACATTTCTTTTGTTATCATTTATAACCTCTCATGACTGCTGTAACATTTTCAGCCAAAGTCAACACAGATTAACACCGAAGCTGCCAAAAAAGATAATCCACTGTAACTACTTCCACAGAAAAGAACAAAAAAAAATAGCTAGTTGTGTCTGATTTCATTGTTTAGTTATCAACAGAGTCATTTCCTGCATCATATACAGACAGCCACAGTCCCATATTTATGTCAGTGAAAGTGTCCACAAACATTCATTCATTTACATTGTCCACAGCGCTGCAACCCATTTACACCTGTTGTGTATACATTAAAATGTTAATGACCGCGCTGTGTGATCACAACAGGATGAGTACAGGCTTCGTCCGGTGAGGTCAAGCTCTCTTTAAGGCCCCTTTCATGTCAGATTAAGAACACACAGCCTAACTTGCATGAGAGGTTATAGATGATAACAAAGAAATATGTTACAGATGGTTTTAGCAGATGTTTCTGTAACTACTGAGGTTTGTTTTTTGAATTTTTGCTTCCAAACATTGTAAGTTAGAGACGTTCAAATTGTAACTCAACATTCAAACTCAGTTTAAGTTTATTTAAATCTAAAAACTGACTCACAAGTCAAAAGGATTGACAAAAGACTAGCATATCTATCAAAATTGCCACACTTCTTACAGGTAGATTAGAGTTCATACTTGAAATTGTTGAAAAATGTTGTGTATGTTCAATTAAGGACATAAATGGAGGTTGGATGATAAAATTAAAGAAACCGGACGTTATAATTATAACGAAGGCAGGATTTAATTCAGGCATGACTGCTTTAGCTTGAGCTAATATCTAATAAACTAATAGCAGAGCTCTTAAAATATGATGCACACATAGCCAACAGTATGAAAGCAGAGAAAACCCAATAATCCTATGATCCAGCAATATAAATTATAACTATAAATAACTATAAATATAAATAAAACAATTATTCATACTACTTTTACTTTGAAAACGTATGTAGATTTACTTTGAAAGTCTTCCAATGTCAACTCTAATTAAAGCCACCACAACAAGATTATCAAAAATGTGCTAAACTAACTCATATTTATGATTAAAATATTTGTTTTGTGCTGTGTTGGATGAATCTGAGGACAGGATTGGCCCTCCATGGACAGGACTCACTGAGTTTGCAGAGCCAGCTGACCAGGATCCAGAGGGCCACCAGGTACGGGGTGGAGACATGGTGCCACTTCCAGCTCACAATAGGTAGAGTGGTGATGGGCTCTCCTCCATGGCCACTCTCGTGTCCACTGTCCCCACTCGTGTCATGGCCCGAGTCCGTCCCACTATGTCCACTGTCCCCACTCGTGTCATGGCCTGAGTCCGTCCCGCTATGTCCACTGTCCCCACTCGTGTCATGGCCTGAGTCCGTCCCGCTATGTCCACTGTCCCCACTCGTGTCATGGCCCGAGTCCGTCCCGCTATGTCCACTGTCCCCACTCGTGTCATGGCCTGAGTCCGACCTGCTCGATGTGCCTGACTCTGAACTCGAGGTGTCTTCTTTGGGGGGTTCGTGTCCTGTGTCACTGCTGGACACCATCAGCAACATGCAGAGAAAAAGAGCAAACTGCCAAATAGCCGCCATGCTTGAGAAAACTGACCCACAAACTCAAGTGCTCAGAGAGTGTCTGAGTCTATCATTCCTCTCAGGTCTCTTTCACTTTGTTCTCACGTATGTCCACATCTTTATCTAACCTGAGCATTGTGGCCCCCCTCTTTGCTCTGCACTCTGCTCAGGATACAGCTTTTCACAGCAGGTGAAGCTCAGCCCATCCTGATTGCTTGTCTGTCTCCTCCCACTTTGCACCCAGACCGGCTAGTTTGTCCACTTCACTCGATGGAAGATTTGATACTTTCATTCTTTATTTATTCGCTGTGAATGCTTTATGACCAAGTTTTCACTGATGTTTGCACAGACTTTATTGCAAAATTTCTTGTTTGAGTACTTCTTTGAGTACAAAGAAGCAACAAAGATCTTGGTTGAAGTTTTTGTTTCATTTCAAGAAAAATCTAATTTCTTACATCTTATTTTCTTAGTTTTGGCCTTGACTTCTAATTTTACTTGCCAGGTTAAATTTTTAAGTTCAGTTTACTTGTCATGCAAAGTCCTGCTCGGCCTGTTAAAGCAGCAGTATCTATTACAGAAATAGTTAATAAAATTAAACAAATTGATCATTCATGCAACTATTTTTACAATTGTTTTATTGTTTAAGTCATTTTTTCTAGTGAAAAAATGGAAAACATCCCTGTGTTCCTGCTTCTCAGTTGTGATGATTCGCTGCTTTTCTTTGTCTTATGTGACAGTAAAGTGAATATCTTTGGGTTTTAAGTTAAAGACCAAACAGTAAGTGAGTAAGTAAATTTATTTTTCATGTGTCATGAAGCTATGGTGGAAGATACATAACAATCACAGGCAATAAGCAATTATAAGAGCCAAAAAATGCAATGCAATACAGCTACAAGGCATGACTGAAAAAACAAGAGGCACAGACTGTTCCTTTAAACACATCAAACATGAAGTACCGTCTTACATTGTACGAGTTAATGAAGAGTTATTAAGGAGTTAATAAATAGTTCCTAGTGTTCATTGTTGCTCTGCAGGAGTTTTCCAGTCTGAAAACATTATTCCAGCGTGCTCTTGGATATTACAAATTTTAAGCAAGCCTGTGTTACAAACTCAGAGTTTGAACGACATGTACAAGTGGTTGATCAATTATATTGCATTGTAGCATTATAGAAAATGTAGCATCCCACATTTTTGTAACTTAACCCACATTACGTACTGAAAGTCCAGATATCTCGGGCTCTGCTGCATTGATTCATTCATTTTTGTTTTAGAGATGTGGTATCTGAGTCCATTTGGCACTCAAACACGTCTCAGGCTTACCCATAATATCTGAAGTAGTGGACCAAGGGGTCAAATCTTAAAAAAACATGCAGGATGTTTGCTATTTCTTTTTTTTCTTTGTGAGATACTAGCTTATTTTATCGCTTGTGACATTTGAAATGAACCCATATGAGACAGAAACATCACAACTTATGGAGATATGCAGCCGGTTGTGAAGTTTTGCAGGGTGACACAGCTTTAATTCAAGTGGTCAGAGACTAGAGAGATCTAAACTACTTATTTGGAAATAAGTAGTACTAAAGTAATCATCTAAAACTGTTGTAAATGTACCTTATTTACTTTCTGGTACTAACCTATCATGTTCACCGTAGTTGTGCATGAATGCAGTTTAAATATTCAGCACACATTTCAGGTATATTCACCTGCAGTTTCACTTTCAAGTGGTCTAGCTCATTTGTTTAAACTGGGAATTTGTTTTAAACCTGACTTATAGCTTGTGGCATTTCAAAAGACTGTAAATCGTATCGAGGAATGTAACCACATCCCAAGATTACGGCAAAGAAACCAGAAAGGATGAAAACATAACATATCCAGGATATAAAACAGTATCTCGTGTGGGAATAACAGCTTGACTGGAATTTTCTGCATTATACTTGCGACCTTCCTTGTATAAAGAATAAAAATCAATGAGATGACCTGAAGACCTCTTTCAGGTGTTGAGTTGTACAGAAGTATACAGTATACATTACGTATCAATGATATGAGGGCAGGAAGGCGGTTTGACCCGTTTGTCTCCCTCATTGGAAAGGAGCGCCTGCACCCCCAACATCCCCTACTTTTGCCACACTGCACAACAGTGACTGTGTTGCGCCTTTATTGCCACTATCCATGTGTGTTTACGTGACAGAGACTTCTAAATGAACCTTAGTTTGGACATGCTGTTTCTTTTCCATGAGTCATTATTCAAGGTTTGCCTATTCTTTTTAGTTACAAATTAAACAGCCATATCAGCTCCTATTCTCACTGGAAGGAGTGTCGGGATATTTTCAATATCACTATGAATAAGTCAGGGCATAAATGTGCAATCAGGGCCTTTCCAGAAATCCAGTATTTTACGTGAAATTGCAGCTTTGCGGTGAAGCAGATAACAAGAAAAGAGCATTATTGTTAAAAACTGACTCATCAGGAATTGTCAAGACGTTCAGGAAATCTTATTATTTCCTTCTTATCCCATTATCATTAAATGTCTTTGTAAACTGAGACATATTATTAACTAAAAAACATGCATTGTGCAGACATAAGACTCATCTTAACACATCAGACCAGGCTGACACCTGCACGGTCAGTTTCATGCAGGTGTTCTCTTCCTGCGACACCAGCATGGACTTCAGGAGAGCTGTTTGCACGGCAGGTCTGTTGATAGTTTATGAGTAAACTGGCTGCATTGATTGTTACCCTGGCTTAACACAGAGCTGACACCTGTATCTAAGGTCAGTGTTAAGAGGGTTTCTGTCGGGGGCAGCAGTCAATAAAGATGCCTTGCCTCAACAATGCCTTGTGGTTGTGACTTGACCTTTAAGGTCAGGCATCAACAGGAAACTTGTTGGAAGGAACCAGATCAGACTCACACCGGGCTGCCAGGAGTTTTAGTATAAATAAAAGAATGACCTCTATTTAAGATAATAGTAATAAGAGTTACAAATGCAATAAATCCAAGCCATTTTGTTTAAGTGAAGTGCAATTATGATTAATCCAGGATTGATGAGTCATCCAGGTGTCCCACATCTTTGCAATTTTAGATTAGGTGGAGACATTTCTCAACATTTCCTTACATTTTACGCAGTTATAGTTGTGTCTTAACAATGGTGTCGAGGGGCCATACCTTCAGCTCAGTGACTGTATGTACACATGGCTGACTGTGCACACAGTAGAAACACACAAAGCTTGTCGACGTCAGACCATATATAGTTTGTCGTTCTACAGATTTAAACACAGACCATCATTGTGAGGTGTTCTTGTGATAGGAATGTTTACAATAGAGAGTGCTGAGTCACAAAGAGGAACAAAACATCAGCGAGAGTCAGACACAAAAAAAGTAACTGGAACTTCCTTCATTCTTGTGATCGACAAGTTTTCAGTGTTTATATTGAGGTTAGTGTTTGTCCCAGATGATTTTTGATTTATTTAACAGGCCTGTATCTATTAATATTAAGTTGTTAAGGAATGTGCAGTAACTCTGGGCACTCCACATGAGGAAATTTGTTTTTTTTTTGTGATTCTCTGCCACATTTCTGAGACGACACAGTTGTGACAGAAAAGAGCAAGGATGTCTTAAAGTAGTCTGACACTTGGCGCAACAAATACAACTGTATTTTCCCCACTACTGGATGTAGCTGGTTAAAAAAACACCCTGCATGTTCATCGGCCCCACGGTCTGTTTATGGTGTCGGATTGCAGAAGAGAGGATGTTAAATAAAAGCAGTGAAACCTGCATGGACATCAGTCGGATGACGTGTTTACAGTTCAATTAAGTAACACAGAGATGTTGAGCCAACATGAGATCACTGAGGTGACCTTTGATATCTGCACAAATTTACAAATGACTGACCTTACATAACCATATAGTGTCAGAGTGACACTTTAATGTTGCATATGTATAAAGTGACCACCCAATGACATCCATACTAAACACTCACAGTGTCGCCTCCACACCCAGTACATCATGAGTCACCTCCAACTGGGTGTTCAAAGAACATTTTTGTCATGAAAGTGAAAGATTATAAGAACAGTCACTTACCACAGAAATTTCAACAGCGTAGTGAGTCAGTTCATTCATGACATCTTTGCACATATTTATATTGTTGATGGCTGTCAGGAAAACGTGTGTGATGCTGTTCAAAGGGACAAGAGAGCAAACAGAGGATCAAACACAGAGATTTTACAATACACTAAAGTAAATCTTCTTATTTTTATTATTCCAAACACACAACAAGAGACAGCTATCATGAACACCAAACAGTTTCTTCAGAGGATTGCTGGCACATTTATTTAACCTATTATAAGGTAAAGCCTAATTCTAGAGCAACAATTAATGATTGTTATAATCAACAATGATTTTTTGATCATTTGACCACTGAGTAATTGATGTTTGTGTACGTTATACTGATGTAATTAGTAATTATTATTAATTAACCCCTGTGTGTGTTGTGTGTTACTCAGCTGCATTTCAAGAAGACCAATAATCCTATTTTATGAAAATGATTAATATTATTAGGCTAGTGGTCTGTGTGACTGTAAGTGCAGGCACTCTGTAAAACTCTGTAAAAGCAAAACTTTAGGACCCAGTGAGTGGGGAGTGTTGCAAGTGATCTGACGGCCACTAGAGACTCCCATACCCTCGTCACAGACACACACACACAGAAAGAGAATGCAACATACTGTCCATGCACAACATTTAGTCTAACCAATACTGTTTGTTGTATTTTGTGCCTGTACAACAGTGTAAGGCAGAGCAGCAGGAGACAGAAGACACCACTAACTGTAAACCTGTATTTGACATGTCAAAATAAAAGTACTAGTACTGGTAACACCTGTGCTCTGTCTGCTATGTAAGCTATAAACACATTACAATGTGTTTTTATAACAAACTTCCTATGTTAAAAATAAAATACTGTAATTAACAGGGGTAATGTCTAAGATAATTACTTATCTAGACAGAATGGTGCTTCTATATGTTTTATTTTGTACTGTATTATATAATATACAAGCTAATATATATATATAAGTTAAAGTAAAGCAAGCTAATGTTAATTATCTTTTGTAACAAACTTCCTAAGGGAAATAAATGAAAATGTACTGTACTTAACAGGGGTAATGTGTCAAAAAAAATCACATATCTGTACAGAATGGGGCTTCCATATGTTTGTCTGTGGCTTACAGTATGTAATATATAAGCTTATATATTATATAAACTAAACTAAAGCAGACTAGCTTTGGTAATGAACGTCTAAGGGGAAAAATATGAAAAAACACTGTATTTAATTGGGTAATGTCTCAGATAATCACTTATCCGGACAGAATGGGGCTTCATAAGCCTAAAATATAAGCTTAAATATATATATAAGCTTAATTAAAGCAGGTTAACGTTAAATTTGTGATAGCTTTAGCCTACCTGTTGATTCATTATGCTAACGGCCGGGGCACGCGCGCCGGTCGGTTGGTCGTTCGCCTCGCGCTCTGCTCACATGACGTTACCCAGCATTCTGTGGGACAGAAACCGGCAGAACATCAAGGAGGAAGAGGATGCGGCTCGGTGAGTGAAGCCAGTTTACGAAGTCACATAAATACACACGTTATCCGTCGTGTTCGGCACATTTGTAGCGTTTTGTCGAGGTGTCGGGATGTTACGTGTTGAATGTGACACGTTGTTAAGGTGTTTACGTGGCTATAAAACAGAGAGCAACAGGGCGATCGACTGTTAAAGTGCTTCAACTCGGTGTTACGGGTGAAGTTGTCACCCTTAAAAAAAACGGGTAGCTCGGAACGCTACGGAAAAACGGTTATGACAATATTTAAAGTTTGCGTGAGGGTATGCAGCAAAGCTAACGGGAGAAAAACGCCTGTTAAATGCTCCAAAAACCGAAGAGAGGTGTTTTTAACAGTATGAGAAGGTGATATCTGTGCTGTAAACTGATAGGACTGTTGGACAGTGGCTGACAGAGGCGAGTCTGTTGACAAGGTTTACGTCATTTATCAGCTGTTTTTGGGTTTGAGGTCCTGCTGGAGGACAGCCCAGGCTTTTATTTTGGTAAATGGTTGAGATTCATTTGAGGGCAAACAAAAAGGATTCAAGTCCTGTGTTGTGCACAACAGAAGCTGAAAACAACACTGCAACTCATGGACTGAATAAGTTTGGTTATATTCACTTGATTTAGCATTGTTTCTGTAGTTTACATAGATAGATAGATAGATAGATAGATAGATAGATAGATAGATAGATAGATAGATAGATAGATACTTTATTGATCCAGAAGGAAATTCAAGCATCCAGTAGCAGCATGCAAACATTCATTAAACATACATTAGAATTAACCTATAACACAGTAGCCATACGTTAAAATTTACCTGAGATAGATCTAAATTTAAATATGTACAGAGAAATTAAATATTTGTAGTAAAATCAAACATTTGCAGAGAAATTAAACATTTGCATTAGGATTTAAATATGTACAGAGGAGTTAAACATTTGCATAGAAGATAAATATATAACTGTGTTAAGAAGTTAACCCGTGCTAAACATCTATACAGAAACTATATAAAAAAATAGAAAGTGACCGTAGAAATAAAAATGTTTTATACAAATATGAGAAAGAACTACAAATGGGGGTAAAAGACTGTGTACATGTTGTAAATCGTACACCCAGACCAACACTGTGCTCTTTTGGAGCTATAAAAACATGCAAACTAAAGAACAAGTTTCATTATTTTCTGCATTATTCTTCTATTCAGTAAATTAATGCTACTAACTAAGTAAAGTCGCTTTATCCAAATCCTGATATAGCTTATTCCCCTGTGCTAAAGACCTGCATTGTTGTCCAAAAAATGGTGGAGGTGGAGGTGGAGGGTGCTGAGTCACGAAGAGGAAAGAGTGAATTATTCCTTCATTACAGCGGACATGGGTACTGTAGTTTATTGTGATTTGATCCCAACGTGTACCCACGCTGCAGTAAAGTTTCACTAGTGCAATAATCCACAGCTGAAATTAATCTCCAACAAATGCACTATTTACTTCTGCTTGAGTAGCTTTTGTTAAAAGTTCCCAGCCTCTTTTTAATGAAACTATGTATTCATGGCCTGTTTTTAAACATTTACATATTCAGTAGAAAACAATAGGCGTGGTGCTGAGTACACAAAACAAGGTAGGGAAGTCAGAATAACATAGAATAACACCAGAGCTATGATTTAAAATATTATATTACTGGTCTTTTACCATCATCACATAACATAAACACCATTGTGACCAAAATATTGTCTGATATACAACATTTTACAGCTGAAGAACCTGTCATAGCTCAAATTCAAATTCAAAACAGCTTTATTAATCCCACTGGGGGCAATCCGTTACACAAGAACTTACAAAACATACAAATAAATGATATAAGAGAGCTAAATGTGGCAGAGTCTATAAATAATTTGAATAATTTGTTAGTTTTACAAGCACACTATAGTGCAAAGATATGCATTTAAAAAGGCAATAAAGAGGAAAATTAAATCATATTAAATGAGTGAAATACAGAGAAATTAAGCTTTAGGGAGACAGACAAGCAAAAAGAGAAAATACATTCAGAGATTATAAGACTGGCTGTTTGATCACTTTTGTCTGTGCACTCACAATATCAAATAATAATCCTTTCTGATGTGGTTCCCTGGGACTGAGGTTTATCTGTGGTCAGGACTGCAGCAACTACTGGTTAAGTTAAGTTCTCAGTGTTGTTTGTGGGGACATATGACTGTTTATTTGATATTTATGGCTGATTTTGCTATTCTTTAGAGCCAATATTTTTTAGTTTGACTGTTTTTAAGGAAGAAAAGTTGAGAGAAACTGTGAAAACTGAAACTGAACAGTTTAAGAAATAAAATACATTATTTGGTATCCTGCCTGTGGCCAAATGCAGATTCCTCTGGGGCCTAGTGGCATGAAAATGCATCCCATCTATAATGCAGATGGCTCAAAGAACATCTAGTTCCTGGGTCGGCATATTGCTGTTGTCATAAGCCCAAAATGCGGCCCACAGAGACATTTGACTACTGAACAGAAATAGACAAACACAATCAAGCACGTGTCAGAGCTGTGATAAAGCCTCCAGTGTTTGTGAACATTGTCACAACTAGCAGAACGTCCTGATTTAACTGCCTGCTTCAGGATATGTACGCCGACAGCTGCTGCTGACACAGTTTCCACTTTTTATAACTGCACAATAACATCACGGTTTTTAATATAGCTTGGTAACATGTATGACTAATGTGTGCAGTGATGTGCACACTGCATGCTCAGTATATGTCCTGCTACTTTAGTAGGAGTGGACTATATGAATAAAACCCTCTCTCATGTTATGTGTAATTTTATATCCAGATATTGATACTGTACATACTGTATATTCTATAAAAAAATGTAGGTTAATGGGTCAAATAACAAGAATTTGGCTAATCCAGCAAATTAAATACCCGACAAACTGTGCACAAAATGTACTTTGTGTCACATTTACACTGATCCAAAAGAAATCCTATAAATCCAGCAATGCCTTGAAGCAGTTTGCCTCATTATTTTCAACTTTGATCAAATGACCTAATAACATCCAGACGTACTGTAACAAAGGGTACAGTACAAGATATTAAAGTATAACCCTTACTGCATTACTAAGACCAATATTTGAGAGTTTAAAAAATCTGATCAGCCATCTGTAACAGCACCTACCTTGTCAATCAAAGCGTCCATGCTCTTAATTCTGCATAACTTTAAGCCTTAATATAATTTGAACAGGTGAGTTGTATATAAATTCACCCTCAGTACAGTTGTCATGAACAGGGAAATTAGCTATAGAGACCAAAACTGTTTTTTGTACCAGGCTGTAAACATGTTTATTTCTGCTGTGAAGTTGGATATTTTAACATGGGGACTTATGGAGACTGACTCACTTCTAGAGCCAGCCTCAAGTGGACGTTTGAGGAACTGCAGTTTTTGGCTCTTCTGCTTTGACTTCACTTGACAGCCATGGAGGTTGCTGCTTGGTTATATTATTAGGCAGCTTTTAACAGGCAGAACAGATATATACGTTGTCTGTTGTCCAATATGAAAACTTTAATTTCTTTCTACTCCCTAATTTCGTTGTCAACATCAGCCACAAAAGTCCAGTATTAGCCAAGCTCTAAAGCCAATATCAGTCAATATATTGCTCCAGCAGTTGTAACAACATCTCTAAGAGATATCACAGTATAAATTATATTTCACAGAATATATCAAGCCTAAAATATCTTAATATTCACTTAATTTGTTGTAAAAGCGAGACGCTTTGTATAGCAGTGTTGTCTGGGAGCTATTAATTGTAGGAAACTGAAATTGGACCTCTGTGTTTTTCAAACTAAAGTTCTTCTTACTGGCGGAGCAAAACATGTAAAGTTTGTCCTGAAGGTGGCGCTTTAGAGGACAGATCATGTGGTCATACTAATGTGAAGGTTCACTCCAAAGGATGTGATGTTTATTCTCCCGAGTGTCTTCTCTCTCTCTGCTTCCCCACAACAGTGTGCAACACTAGCTAACGTAAGCTTAGAAATGACATCAACAAACGACCAACAGCAAGTCAGCAAGTATCTAGAAAGAGAGCAGACTCTTGATGTACAAGTTTTCAATATTTGCAATCAAGATATTCATGCTGAAGTACGGCATCCAGTCATTCCATCTCGTCCGTGTCGTTGTGTTATTAAAGTCATAAAATAGGATGCAATAGTCACCATAGATACGACAGACAATCAAGATTATTGTTGTAATTAAAATCCTCTCCAGTGCTTGATATCGTCACAGTCAGCTAGTCTTAATGACCTCCTTTCAAAGTGCTTTCCTCAGGCTGTACTGGAACTTCAACCCTTGACCAGACAGATAATCATCAAAGTAATGAGTTTTCTTGGAGGAGATGAGGTCATTAAGATCTGTTTGTTTACCCTCCTTACAGTGCACATCACATGTCTGCTGTGTCGATAAGCACAGAGGCTGATATATAAAGGAGTTCCTGACCTCTTGTCTCTCTTTCTCTCTCTCACAGCCTCAGACATGGATTACAAGGTTGTGTTTGCAGCCTTGGAGACGGTATGCAAGGACATCATTTCTGTTATGGGTGGGCCTTCTGATTTGCCGTACGGCGCTGTTGCCCAGCGCCTGGTCACGTGTATGAAACAGATTCAGGAGCACGGACGAGCCCTGGAGCCTGTGGTCCGGTGCTTCACCGCCATCTTCCATCATTATGACTTTGACGCACAAACGCCTGGAAATGGCTACCGCACCCTGGTCAAGGTAAGACTGAGCCAACCTCCTGGATGTGTTGCTCTACTAGCTGTTGATAATGCTGTGATTGCATGACAGACAAAAACAAGTCTAATTACTGTTTTTATTCATATAATTTGGTCTATAAAATGCCATTTTAGTTTTCCCAAACTGTAGCTGACACACCAAACTGGTTATCCAAAGCCAAAAACTTTTTAATAGTTTATAATAGAAGCCTAAGAAAACCCGCAAATATTCACATATGAGAAGGTACAACTTTTTTTAATTAATCAATTATATAAAATAAATGTTTTATTCCTTAGTTTATGGACTAATAATTTCAATGACAGTATAAAGAATGGACAGCGTATCTGTGACGTCACCCACAGGTTTCTGAAGAGTCCTGGTTAAACTGAAAATCAGCAAAGACATCAATCAAAGCGCCCACGCTGTTAATTCTGCATAACTTTAAGCCTTAATATAATTTGAACAGATGAGTTCTATAAAAATTCACCCTCAGTACAGTTGTCATGAACGGGGAAATTAGCTATAGAGACCAAAACTGTTTTTTGTACCAGGCTGTAAACATGTTTTTGTGCTGTGAAGTTGGACGTTTTAACATGGGGACTTATGGAGACTTGGCACAGACACAATAGTTAAACACTAATTACAACAAACATTCATTTCATATACTGTATGTTGCACATTGAAGAGAAAGAACTTTAATATTCAGATAGTCAAACAGTGAGACATCAAAAGCAGATACTTTTTTGATAAAATTATTAAATGTAACAAAGGTATTTTATTTTTTTGAACAGGTAGGTCGAACATAATGCTAAATTCACTGTAATCTAAATACAATACATGTCTCAC
This sequence comes from Argyrosomus regius, assembly GCA_946959425.1. Classification (NCBI taxonomy): domain Eukaryota; kingdom Metazoa; phylum Chordata; class Actinopteri; family Sciaenidae; genus Argyrosomus; species Argyrosomus regius. The sequence continues at coordinate 5,360,041 of OX336899.1, read as the reverse complement.
ACTGGCTTGTTTGTTTACAGTGATGTCTAAAATGAATGGATCCAATGCTGAACATCTTAAATCTTTGAAAAGGATCAGACAACTCTTACTCTGTTTTTTTCTTGTTGACAAAAAGACCAAAATCAGCAGTGTCTCAGTGTGTCTCTCAGTGCCTCCCTACACTGTCCGAGGCTCTCAGTGAGGCTCTGTTGTGTTTTTGGACAACAATGGCGCTCTGTGGCACAGAGAGCTTTGAACTTTAGTTGGTATTCATTGTTGGTTTTAGTCTTTTTATGGGGTTTGTTCTGAATAACAGAAGTAATATAAAATATCACCACTCTTATCAGTTGCACTGTTTGTGTTTCTGTCTTTCAGGTCTTGCAGTCTTGCCTTTTGCACATCGTTCACAAGGGCCGCTACATTGCCTCTAATTACAACAGTGCCTTCTTCAGGGCAGACCACAACGCCTCTGAGATGGAGGCGTACTGCAGCGCCCTGTGCCAGCTTCGCGCCCTGATGCACCTCGCCCAGCGGCTGATCAACGACAACGACTACGCCCAGCTGTACTCCCTGCAGGAGGGCGACCTCAGCCGTCGGTTCGTGCAGGAGTACAGCTCCATGCACAAAGCCTGTTTCTATGGCCGCTGTCTGGGCTTCCAGGTCAGCCAACAAAAAAACAGACTTACTTCACACCAGTTGCTTTTATTTTCGGCCAATTCCTAGCAGGGTGGAGCTGGTTTTCATGCCAAAATTTGATTCAGAAAACTTAAAAACAACTCTGTTTCTTTTCACAGTACTCACCAGCTCTACGTCCGTTCCTCCAAACTGTTGTCATAAGCATGGTTTCCTATGGAGAGACGTATGGTAAACAGCAGTCCAGCTTGGGTCAGTCTCCTTCTATCTTTGTCTGGTTTGGTCCTTTATGTTAAGGTCTTGTTGTGGCTAAAAATCATCCTTCCTCTTCCAGGTATGGCAGCCCTCTCCCTGCTCACATCAGGGAAGTACGTCATCGATCCAGAGTTACGTGGCGCCGAGTTTGAACGCATTACCCAGAACCTGGACATGCAGTTCTGGAAGTCCTTCTGGAACCTGACAGAGTCCGGCCTTTTAACAGTAGGCAGGGTCAAATATTCGACAACTGACTCCCAAATTAGCTGAAGTTCTCTTTAATGTTTTAACTGCCCACATTTTTTGATCTGTGCAGGGCTTCAGCAGGATAGCCTCCAGCCCGGTGCAGGTGAACATCACCCTGACTTTGCCTCCTGTCACTCTGCGCCTCCCACTCGCCTCAGACCCCAGTCTAACAGCCACCGTGTCACCTCCAATAGCCCATTGGGGCCCTGGGCCTGTCCACATGCGTCTGATCTCCTATGAGCTTCGAGAAGGACAGGTGAGGCAGAATCTGGACCAGGCATAGAGTAGATTTAGATGGAGGATATAATGAATACCGAGACAAGTGCTCCTATTTTTGCATATCAGAAGTTTGTACAAGTTCTATCTGTCTCCTTTTGTCCCTCATGTGATGAAATCTGCTCATATCTGATCTCATTTTTCCTTTGAATTTAATTGTGTGAGGAGAAAGTCATGCTTTATTGCTTTGTATCTATCTTCTGACGTACTTTATAGGAAAGTGAAGAGCTGCTCACTTTTTCCCGAACCGATCCTCCCCCCATCACAGCGTCCCAACTCCCCTGGGTACAGAAGCAGCCTCGCTCCCCCTGGCTGCTCATCCACTTCCATGGAGGGGGCTTTGTGGCCCAGACTTCCCGATCCCATGAGGTACAGTACAAAATGCTGTGGTGTAAGACTGCTGGTTTTGACTGCAGCTTAATCTGTTAAAATAAACATATGGTAATAGTTTGCAGTTCATTGCACATATTTACTTACTTCTCTGTCCACCCCCTCATCAATCAGAATTATCTTCGGACTTGGTCGAAGGAGCTGAACGTACCTATCCTCTCCGTGGACTACTCTCTGTCACCCGAAGCTCCCTTTCCCAGAGCTCTGGAGGAATGTTTCTACGCCTACTGCTGGGCTCTGAACAACTGTCACCTGCTGGGTACGTTTGTGACCACACACTCAGGACAACACAGGACTAAAATCATCAAACGGGGAGAATCAGTGGCTGTTATTTTAATAGATTAATTGCTGAATCTGGTAATATTTGGGCAGGTCAGGTAAAGTCATTATCACTGGGTAAATATACTATAAACTGTAAAGCTATAAAGGAAATAAACAGAATATAAAGAATATAATATATACAGACACAACTTCCCAAATACGAGAGGAAATTAGTTTTTGATATATAACTGAGTATTTGTGAGTATGTGTCAATTCAAAGAAGGAAAATGCTCTTGTGTAAAATACAAATGTATGTGCCAGTCTATTCACACAAGCACGTCTACAAATAGAGTTTTATTTGTACAGAAAGAGAATCTGCACACCTCTGCAGATGTAGATAGCAAATGTACACAGTGTACCAGTTTCATATGTGGTGCTGTATCAGAACGTGGAACACAGAAAGTGTCATGTGTGCCCATTCACATGCAGAATGTATAGAATAGTAAAGAACTGATAATGATAGGGCTGCAACTAATGATTATTTTTATTGCATATTTATCTGTTGGTTATGAGTTCTGGTTAAGAGATATCTTCAAATAAGTCTGTGAAGGTTCTCAGTCATGCAGGTCATCTTTCTTTGGGAAGAGTTAAATGTGGGGCAACTGGACTTGGTTGTAGATCCGTCAAGATGTTTCACCTCCATCCAAGCATTTTGACATGAAATAGTACGGTAAACGCAGGTGTTTCCAATGATATTAATTAAGGTTCCTTTACCTGCATTGACCCTACTGTTTCATGTCAAAATAGCTACTGTGAAAAAGGTCTATTGACATAATTCACACCGTCGTTTTATCCGGACCTCAGGTGACCATTCACAGGACCTTAATAACTATTGTTCACGCTGGACATCAAGGACCTTAACAGCTGTTGTCCATATTGGAACTCAGGTGACCTTAACGACTCGCACGACAGCCGCACAACAACAAGCAGCACTAACGAACAAAGTGCCAAAACAATGGCCAAGTCAGTGGTCCCACCAAGGCTAAATATCTGGGTTTCCCCACCACTTAGTCAGAACTGAAGAAGCCTTTTGAATGAGGCTACAACCAAGACCAGTTGCCCCAGATTTAACCTTCAAAAAAATGACTTGTTTATTCCAATCCACTGTCTAAAATCTAAAAGTTATTCAATGTTCACTGATAAAATACATGGAAAAGCAAGAATTCCTAAAATCGATTTATCCTTTCAGCCAATAATGGTAGTATAAAGTGTTTAGGGTAAACTGAAAATCCTTCTTCTTTATTAATACAGCTGAAATCATCGTTATGATTTGGTGCTAACTTCTGTGTGTGTGTCTCAGGCTCCACAGCAGAGCGGGTTTGTCTGGCAGGTGACAGCGCCGGAGGAAACCTCTGCATCACTGTGTCCATGAAGGCCATATCCAACGGCATCCGAGTCCCCGACGGCATCATGGCTGCCTACCCCGCCACCTTGCTCACCACCGACGCCTCACCCTCCCGCCTTCTCACGCTCATCGACCCGCTGTTGCCTCTAGGCGTTCTCACAAAGTGCCTCAATGCCTATGCAGGTATGTGGGCGTACGGGACGCATTAGAGCGGGTAATGTGTGCTGTTTCACGCCTCATTTAACACCGGTGGAACAGAAAACAGAATTTCAGAGGGATTTATGTATAAACCAGATCATGTGGGAGGAAAGAGAGATGGAAATATATTAAACAGCCTGTCGTCATCTGCGCTGTCAAACCGATGATCACTTCTGCACTAAATATAAAGTCTGTATCCACCCATGGACTGAATCCACCTAGCTGGCTTACAGGTTTGACTGGTCGACCTGATATGAATGAGTTTGCCCAAGTGCAGAAACATACAGATACTCTGTATTGAACTCATACAGAGGATATTAATCCTGTGATAACAAAGAAACAGAAAAAATATTCACTGTTGTAATGTTTCGTCTTCTAAGTGGCTACTGAAAAACTACAAATATAAAGCCATGATTGCATCCTTAAAAGCTTGTTCTGTCCCTCGCTCACATCACATCTTCTCCTTCTCAGGTGCAGACTGTCAGTCGGTGCAGCCTGCAGTGGGAAGCGGCAGTCTGAGCTCTCTGGGTCGAGACACCGCCGTGCTGCTCAGTGATCTCACCCAGGGAGCCTCCAACTGGATCCAGTCCTTTCTGGACCCCGCGCGAAATACTTCCAGTGGTGCCCGCTCACAGTCTTTAAGCCTGAGGAGGACCCAGAGCCACGAAATTCGGAGGCTGTCCACTCACACCTCCACAGCAAACTGCACCGATCACTTATATTACCCAGCGGGCTTTGAGCCCCTGCGTTCAGAGTGCCTGGCTTTTGTTCGCCCTACGTCATGCCCCATTATCAGGAACCCGTTTGTGTCGCCCCTGCTGGCTCCAAACAACCTGCTGAGAGGCCTGCCACCTGTACACATAGTGGTAAGAGAGGGACCGAGGGAAGCTGAGGGTGGAAGAGTTTATCTGTAGATCCTTTGAATTGTTTTGGTTTTTGGCCCACAACTCCGGATTTAACCTGCTCAGTTCCAAATGTCAGACTAAAGAGCCAAATATTTCCCATCAAAGAGTTGGTGGAGACCAAAACAGAGCTAGAGAGAGAATAAAGATTAATTCTGACACAAACACGACTCTAAATGAATGCTCATGTGTTTGCTGAATGTCTGAATAGGCAGCTGATTTGTCAGCTTATTCATCTGATTCCTCTGTCTCCTCTCAGGCCTCTGCTTTGGATGCCCTGCTCGATGACTCTGTGATGTTTGCCAAGAAGCTGAAAGACATGGACCAGCCCGTGAGCCTGACGGTGGTGGAAGACCTGCCTCACGGCTTCCTCAGCCTATCGCAACTCGCCAAGGAGACAGAGGTCGCTTCAGAAATCTGCGTGGAGCAAATGAGGAAGATTTTTCAGCAGCAAAGCCCGACACCTGCCCTCCGCAAACGGCCAAAGATGGAAGAGACTTTTCAGAGCACCAATCCGTCGGGCTGATTTATTAGCCGTCGTTCTTGGGGACTTTGTTGTTGTTGGCTGACGTAATGTATTGAGAGAGATGCAATGAATGTAAGAGAGGGAAACAAGTGAAGGATAATTATGAGGAAGCACAGGGACACTGCACTTTAAACCTTTTCAGCACAACACTTTCTGTAGGCAACAACGGTCGAGAGATCTGTAACAGCTCTAAAATGATCCTAAACGATGATAAAAAAGGAAACAATTAAGTATTTTTCTACCAAGATTTACGTTTTTAAGATCCAGATTAAATGCACAATAAGAATATAACATATATGTAACAAAAACTTCACCGTAACCAGCCCTCACAGTAATTTCTGAACTGATAAATGTCAGTAATGGAAGCTTCTGTGCCTTGAATTTTAAGTGCTGCTGTAAAAAAAAGCTTTGCCTACATTACCAAACTGACCAGGATTAAAGGTTTACTTGTACAAGAAACACAGTCCAGATGCACTGTATTACTATTATTAAGATTATATTTGGATTAAATGTGTAATCTGGTTTTGCCAGTTTGCCACATGTTTACAACATATTGTTAAGGAGGCCTTCACATTGTGTTTACCAGCAGTATGTGGATTATGGATGTGGACGTGAAAGAAACTTGTAATACTGTAAATTAATTCTTAGTATTTCTTAATAATAGTATTTAACACTGTGATGTTATATGTAAAGTCTGAATTAAATCAAAACTGCAAAGATTTCTTGTGTTTATTTGAAGCTTTTGGACTAAGTAGTGGTTATTTCAGCATGTACATCAAGGAGTTCATTGAAGGAGTTCCCATACTGTATATGCTGAGCACTTGTTGGCTGTTTTTCCTTCACCCTGCGGTCCAACCCATCCCAAACCACTTCAGATGGGTTTAGATCAAGTGATGCAGCACTCCATCACTCTCCCTTTTTGGTCAATTGAATCCTCTACACAGCCTTAAGATGTGTTTGCAGTCAATGTCCTGTTGAAAAACATATGATCGCCCCACTAAGCGCAAACAACATGGGGTGGCATGTCGCTGCAGAATGCTGTGGTAGCAATTCTAGCTTTGAATTTGATCGGCAGTGTCACCAGCAAAGTGCTACCACACCATAACACCTCCTTCATGCTTCAAGATGGGAACCACACATGCAGATACCATCCGTTCACCTTCACAAAGACACAGCAGTTGGAACCAATATTCTCAGAGCAAAGTCCAGATTTCCACTGGTCTAATGTTCATTCCTTGTGTTCCTTGGTCCAAGCAGTTCTCCTCTGACACAGTTGATGTATGAAGGACTGAGACACGACTGTTTTTTCTCAGTCGTGGTTTCTTTGCAGTAAATCGACCACGAAGGTCTGATTCACAAAGTCTCCTCTGAACAGTTGATGTTGAGGTGTGTCTGCTACTTGAACCGTGTGAGGAATTCATGCGGGCTCTAAACCTGAAGTTCTGGACTGGTAACTGTAATGAACTTCTCCTGGTCTCCTCATGAGAGCCAGTTTCATCAAAGTGTTTGAAGACACATTCAAAGTTCTTGATATTTTCTGGATTGTCTTGACCTTCATGTCTTGAAGTAATGATGGACTGTCGTTTCTTTAAACTTAGGGCGGTTCTTGCCATAATATGGATTAGAACAGTAGTCGAATAGGGCTACTCACTGTATGCCAACACTACCTCTGAACAACACAACAGATTGTCTCAAACACATTAAGGATGCAAGGAACTCCACTAATTAACTTTTGATAAGACACACCTGTTAGTCTAAAATATAAAACATTCATACACTTTTACACTTTTTTTGTTTACCACATAATTCCATGTGTGTTATTTTATAGTTTTGATGTCTTTGGTGTAAATCTACAATGTAGAAAATAATAAAAAATAAAGAAAACCCATCGAATGAGAAGGTGTGTCCAAACTTTGACTGGTATTGGTAGGTAGAGGATCACTATTATTACTGTACACCAGCTTGTGTTTCAGGTTATTACTGACAAAATAACCAGACTGCAACACATTTCAAACCCAAACATTACTTACATTACTACAGCACTGGCAGAAAAACCTCTAAATATGAGTTATTTAACACAGCTTGACGTTTCCCATCCTTCAGGATAACTCTCCGCCAAATGTTTGCTCTCGTCGCAGTTGTCAGACTTCCCATACGATAGGCCCGTAATGATGTTTTTGACATTTTTCTGGCATCAGTTCACTCTTTTTCTACATGTTCTATTGGTCACTGCTCACTATCAGCTGTTAGTGATGTTTACATGTGGAGCATTTAAGTTTGACAATTTAAAGGAGATGCCTCCCTGTCTGCAAACGTCCACACCGACGCCACAATGCTGTTCCTCGCTTTTCTTGTGTTGGTGGGTACCAACGGTAAGTTTGAGTGGAAATTAACCTTTTGCACCTTTGCTAGGTAGATTAAAAAATACCTTTTCAAAGACTTTTTAATGCTCAGTTTTAGATAATTTCCAAGATGTGCTGTAGATTTCAGGGTCATGACCTTTTGTCAGACCATAAGAATTGTTATGTTTGATTCAAGCAACAGTTTGGAGTTGAATATACATTAATTATTCCTCATCTCTACACTTTTTCTGTGCCCTCTCCTCTCTCATTGCCACCCACACAGCCGCCCTCAGCTTTGATGATAAGATCGTTGGTGGGTACGAGTGTAAAGAGCACTCGGTACCCTGGCAGGTGTCGCTCAACAATGGCTGGCACTACTGCGGAGGAACCCTGATCAATGAGCGTTGGGTCGTCAGTGCTGCACACTGCTACAAGTAAGTTAGATTTAAACACTGTTTAACAACACCATCCTCTACTATAAGAGGACTTCATTCTAATCATCTCTGTCCCACCCCCCCCCCCCACGGCCTCTCAGGGGTGAGGATATCGAGGTGCGTCTTGGGGAACACCACATCGGGTACAAGGATGGCCCAGAGCAGTTCATCGGTGTCGCTGCCATCATCCGCCACCCAGAGTACGACCGTTACACCATCAACAACGACATCATGCTGATTAAACTAGCAGACTCAGCAAAGTTTGATGAGTATGTCCAGCCCACCGCCCTGCCCAAGAGCTGCGCGCCTGCAGGCACCCAGTGTCTGGTCTCTGGATGGGGAGCCACCCAAAGCCCATGTAAGGACAACGAATGAATAGTTTATCTCAAGATGACGAGGCCTTAAAAGGGAGTCTCTCTGATTGTGTTTGTGTGTCCCAGTCGGTTGTCTGAAGTGCCTGCACTGCCTGGATCTGCCAATCCTGTCCCAGGAGGACTGTGAACGCTCCTACCCCAACAGGATCACCTCCTCCATGTTCTGCGCCGGCTTCCTGGAGGGTGGAAAGGACTCCTGCCAGGTATGAGAAGGCGGAAATATACAAAAATATCATCGAATTTAGGTCAGTTTGATTCTTGTTTTGAATAATCATGTTCCTCTGATTGTTACTTGTCCATTGTCTCTATCAGGGAGATTCTGGTGGCCCTCTGGTGTGTAACGGCGAGCTGCAGGGCGTGGTGTCATGGGGATGGGGCTGTGCTGAGGAAAATCGTCCCGGGGTTTACGCCAAGGTGAGTACACTGAAGAGTTTAACTTTTAATGTGTTTAAAATACTTTATGACGCTTCAGGAAGTGTCTCTTGAGTCGGTGTCATGTTTTGTGAAATGAACCATGTGTTTGTTTTTGCTGTTCAGATCATCACCTGCCATTAAACTTTAACTTAAAACTTGTCGACTGCAGTAAGAGCTGTTATAAATAAATAACTACCCTTGCTCAGCTCTGCTCTGTATCCTTGTAACTTGTGTTTTTGGAACTGATATGCACAGAAAATGTCTGTTTGACCTTTGTTATATCAACCTTTATCTTAACATCCTGAAGCATTCAATCTCTGATTTCTAACACTCGTATTGTGTGAATCTTGTCTTCCTCTGCCTGTTCCTCCTTTTTTAAAACTTATATTCACTTTATCCTCCACAGGTCTGCCAGTTTACTGACTGGATCCACTCCACTATGGCCTCTCACTGAAGTCCTGTTTGTTCATTTCATGTCAACACATTTACTCCAGCATATTTATACATCTTTCCTAACTAGTTCATGAATTCTTTGACTGTTTGTGGACACTGGCAGTAAAATATCATCATGAGTAACAGACCAACACTGTGTCTGGGATTTGATTCACACACATTTACTTCATCAGACCTGTACCACAATAGACAGGACCCCGAAACACCAAGCTGCACCAGTAGAACTGCAGAGTGCCCATCTACTAGGTGTGAATTTAATGGCATTAATAAATAATGTACTTTGCATGTTTAACACATTCACAACAAATCACGTCGATTTTATTGGTCAGATATGTGAACACATACCAGGAATTTGACTCTGCTGCTCTCAGAGAGTCAGTGGGTGGAAAATATGAGGTGGCAAGTGAACATTTTGTCCTCAAAGTTGTTGTAGAAGCAAAAGTAAGGACTTCAGAAACTTTAACAAGCGCTAAACTGTGATGGCTAGACGACTGGGTCAGAGCATCTCCAAAACTGCAGCTCTCAGGCCAGCCTTCATTTCCTGTGTGCATCAGTGAGCCTTTGCTGTCCGTGACCCTGTCATCGGTTCATCGCTGCTTTTTCTTCCTTGGATCACTTTTAATAGGAACACCCCGCAAGAGCTGTAGTCTTGGAGATGCTCTGACCCAGTCGTCTAACCATCACTTGTCAAAGTCGCTCAAATCTGTGCACTTCTAACAACTCTGATATCAACAAAAATGACATTTATAGTCACTGCAAACCATTTTCTAAACCATGCTGTTGTATTTTAGAACTTTAAACTCACTCTAGTTATGTAATCCATCACAGTTAACGTCGAGTCTGCATTATTATTATTACTTTTGACATTATAAGGTAAGGTGGTGCAGACTTTTCCTTTCAGTCTCCACTTTAACTGCATCACCCTGCAACAATAATGTAACTTTGACAGATTAAATGCTGCTCGCTGTGATGGATTTCCTTGGGTGTTGTTTTAAGACCAGCGGGTATAAAAGTAATCTATCACTGCAGGGCTTTTACAGGAGTAGCATATTCTGGCACTGTTTCAACCACTGACATTAGTATTATTATTTTAATGACTTTATTTATATAGCGCTTTTAAAAACAGAATTTACAAAGTGCTTTGACAAGACAAGCACAAACAGGGAACTCAGGCAAATTAAATAGAGTAAGTAAGTTTAAGATTTAAGAACATGGTAATAGCAATAGCCATTAAAGGCCATAAAAGCACTTAGATCAGGGATGTCCAAAGTATGGCCCGGGCTTCTCCGGTTGACATAACGAAGCATTTGAACCTGTAAGGACATAACTGCTGGTGTTATATATCTGTAGATGTGACACAAAATATTACTTTCTGAATGATTTTGTTAAAGAGAAGAGCAAGAGTGACACGTTTTAAACCTAAATGTTAACAGACTTTGCATTACTCATAGTCATAAGTCATGTTTAGAATGAACATGAGGTTAAGCTTTGTAACAACTTCATGCAAGTTGAATGTATTCCATACAATTTATTCTTTGTTATCTGACTCCAGATGTGAAAGAAAGAAAGAACTGGTTTTTAGATTGGTTCACGCCTGATTGGTTTAGATTTGGTGACACTGTCATTTACAACAACAAAAAAAAGATAATTGTGACAATAAAAACAAAATTGTTACAGAACATTTGTATGTAACTTTTATTGTTTTTCATTTTTTAAATGTTAGTATTGGCCCCCGGGCATCTTCACATTGTCAAATCTGGCCCTCTTTAAAAAAAAGTTTGGACACCCCTGATCTAATCTAATCTAAACTCTAGTCCTCCCCCTCCTGCAGTACTCAGGTGTGACAGTGGGTGTCAGCAGCGTCGCGGAGTCTCACGTTTGTAATAAACAGGAGAGCGAGAGAGAGCGAGAGAGACGACGAAGAAGAGGAGACGAAGAAGAAGAGGGCGACCATGTTGATTTAAAGGAAGAAGAAACACAATAGAGGCGAATTATTTCAAGAGAAATTCAGTTTATTAACGCGAACTGTAAAGAAAGCAGTCGATCAACCGCACACTGAGTTATCCCTTGTTTAAAAAAAAAAACAAAACAACCGAGAAACTAAGGTAAGGCTTGCGGTGACGCGCGCGACCGTTTCCGTTAAAAACATCCGAGTTGTTGTGGAGCTAGCACGGAGCTAACGTTAGCTGCTAAATTAGCCTTCGATGCTAACGACGGTTGCTACGATAAAATGACACAAAAAAACAAACCTAACGTTAACAAGGAGTAATTTTATCGTCTTTAACTTTATTGTAACACATTTATTTATTAACCGTGTTCGTGATTTAAAGTCTTAATTTAAAAGTTTTTCAAGCGCGAGCGTTGTAACGGCTTAGCATCGAGCTAACGCTGGCTTAGCTGTAACTCGGTAGCCTGACGTAGCTCATGTTGTCTCCCTCCTCCTGAGACGCAGCGGTAAGATTACGCTGTTTAAGTTATTTATTTACAAAGGTGGACGAATAAACTATATTATAACTTATAACTGGTTTAATTATCATAAAGTTTATGTAACTGTTTTGCATAAAATGTTCGTAAAAAAACGTAAAAAAAAAAAAAAAAAGTAAGTTGACGTTCGTCTCAATGGAAAGCAGTTTGTAGCCGGCTTAAATTTAAAGTTGGTCTCAGTTTTTAACAGTGTAATTATTCTGTGTGATCTGTAAAGGTGTTTTCTGTAGGTCAGTCTTATTTCAAATCAGTTTGGGCTTCGTTAATCTGCCTCAGCAGACCTGTGCCACCTGTGCAAGTCTTCAACCACAAACCCATTTAACGAATTAGCTGTTAAAGCCTTTCACTCCTCTGCCGTGCTTGTGTTTGTTTGTTATGAAAGTTTCAACTCTTATTTTCACGGTTTGATGCGTCAATAACACCGAAACAGATTGTTTGTTTTTAGTCTGTAAATGTGAGCAGTGATTAAAAAAGCAATCACTAGTTTACCAGAGGCAGAAAGTGATTATTAAAGTTGGGTTTGTCACAGGTTCACATGATAAAATCACAGGTGTTGAGAGATTATTAACAACATTTTAAAGCAGACTAATGTTCGTATAATCTGTGTCTTTTCTTGCAGAGTTAATGTGTTTATAAGACTCTAAAATAATTCATATTAGGGCGCATTCAGACAGGATCAGGTGCTCTGGAAAAAAGGCTGTGGACCGCTCGCTCATGTATAGAGCTGAAATCATTAGATGATCTGCAGTTAATTAATTGCCATCTATTGTAATAATTGACAATACAGAATTGATATTGACGCTGGAGTTTTATTATTGTCATGCATGAAAGATATGCTCAACAACAAAGTTTACAAGACATCATTATTTAGAAAAAGAGACCAGAAACCAGAGTAGCACCATAAATTAAAAATAATACTAAAAGCCATTTTGATGTTTTCAACAAGCTTTAGAAACAAAGATAGCCAACTTGTAAGCTTTAAAGTTGAACATTTAACTCTCATCATCGGTTCATATTACAGTTAGTCAATCTAAGGGTACATTCAGTCAGAGCCACGCGCTGCAGTGAATCGCTGCAGGGTTGTGCGGCGGTATGTGGAGGCTGCTGGGCGTGTGTCTGTCTGTGCTGAATGTAACTGTGCTGTGAAAGAATCAGGAAATTACTTTTTGTTTCGCTAATTTCAGATTTCACTAATCAAAAGATTGGATCCAGCTCAACTCGTGTCGATGGCATGTCGTTTTTTGGCGGACACCGCCGCAGCCAAAATGGACTCAAATGAATGGGGAAAAAAACCTGAGTTTTCACTGCAGCACCCAATCCTGTCTGATGTTTCCGAATCAAACATTTTGCTTTAGTAAATTTGTTTCACAATTTGACATTTTATAGACCAGTTGGAAAAGGGATCTTAAATAGCAATAATTCAGAATGAAAACAGTTAGGTGGCGCCTTACTTACGTAGTCTGATTTAACAACTCCAAGAGTTGATTCATGCTTTAAAACACAAAACCATTTTTACATTTCATGATCAGGAAACATTTATTTTATTTTTTGAAACAGCGTTCGCGATTGGAGTCAGTTTAATGTTGATTTCCTGAGTGATTCAACTCATGTTTAATTTTAAAAGCTTTGGGTTGGATTGTTCTTCTAGGTGACAAGTTTGAGTTGTTGGCTGACTTCGAGGAGGCAGCGGGTTGATCACGGCCACACTCACACACTTCACACACCGACCTGAAGACCTGCGGTGTCCAGGGGAGAGAGGGTCGAACACCTGGAGGAGGAAGAGGAGGCGGAGGAGGAACGAAAACACACACTGAGGACTCAAAAGGGGTGGAAAGCTTTTTTGGCTTCGGACTAGATAACCCCTTGTATGATTTGCGATTTCAGGATCCAGTTTTTCTCAGACGTGGAGCGACACATATCCACACAGTGGAAATAAAACGGATAGCATTATAGACTATATGATTTTGGGGACAAACTTGTACAAAGTTGGACATCCTTTTTTTCAAGGACAGGGATATTGAGCAACTCGTATGGACTCAAAGTGGAAACAGGAAATATTGTTCCATTTAGAAACAGAAGTTTAAGTGTTGAACTAAGATTATATTGAAGCTGAAGCTGTTCCCCAAGTTCAGATTGCCTTAGTTGTTCTATTTCAGGACTTGAACCGCTTTGATACTTGTTCACATATAATTTTTCTATATTGTGGGCAAGTATATTCATGCATATGAATGCAAATTTCTCTTCGTTTTGAAGAGCTCTTGTGTAAAAAAGAAACGTGTTTTTTTTGTTTTTTTGTTGTTGTTCTCGTACGTCAGTCACTCTGTTGTTGAAGGGGACCGAACTGCACGTACATGTGTATATGTAAATACGACGAATTGACTTCTGTTGTGACAAAGCTTTGGACTTAAAAAAAAGAAAAAAGAATAGAGAATATTGTTTGTTAATGCTTTATTAAAACTTTTTTACTTTTGAAGAGAATTTTTAAAAAGAAAAACCTAAGAGGCAAAAATCTAATACTTTGAAGAAAAACAAAAAACAAAAGGAGAACAGGAAACTATGGCAACCGCCAGAACAGAAACCGTCGGCCCAGTTGTCATGGGACTGAACAAGCAGAACGGGCAGCTCAGAGGAGGACCGACCAAACCAGCTTCAGTCCAGCCAGCACCCACAACTCAAGGAAAGTCTTTGGGTGCACCCCAGATAGCAGGCGGTGCCGCTCAGGACGGAGGAGGCATCAAGTTTGGAGATGACTGGAAAAAGAGCCTAAAGCTCCCTCCCAAAGACAACAGGGTCAAAACCTCAGTGAGTCAAACTCGATAACAGCTTCTCTTTGACTTAAATCTAGTTTTACTGCTGTCATCCTAACCCGCTCTGTGTCTTCTGCAGGATGTGACGTCCACTAAGGGGAATGAGTTTGAAGATTACTGTCTCAAAAGAGAACTCCTGATGGGCATCTTTGAGATGGGTTGGGAGAAACCTTCCCCTATCCAGGTATGGATCATTTTACCTTTACAATAGGGGTGCTGCTTGGTTTTAACCAATAGATGCCTAAGATGTCCCATGGCTATAGTCTTGAGGAGTTTGGCTAGTGTATAGATGGGTGTATTGAATGAAAAGGTCAGATTATACAATGAAATGTCGGTGGCAGGATGCAAAAATCATAATGTTGACAAGAGAACTGTTTACTAACGGTAATATTTTTGTATCCCCGCAGGAGGAGAGCATTCCCATCGCCCTGTCTGGACGGGATATTCTGGCTCGGGCTAAGAACGGAACAGGGAAAAGTGGAGCTTATCTCATCCCACTGCTGGAGAGGATAGACCTGAAAAAGGACCACATACAGGGTGAGACACTGCCTGTAGTTTTATGCAGATACCTCCCTGATGGAAGCTTTTCTCTCTCATCTTCCATCTTTAACTATCAACTTTAATTTTGTTCCTTTGGTCGTGGTTTCCTCTCTTGTGTCCTTGTCCCTTACTTCCTTATCTGCACCCTTACAGTGTCCCTCTTTTTTCTAGTCTGTAGGCTGTTTTATAGTCAGTACATCCACCATATCTGAACCTGTACATTTTGTTTTTGTGCCTTAGCACTTGTCATGGTGCCCACTCGTGAGCTGGCACTACAGGTGAGCCAGATCTCCATCCAGATCAGCAAACACCTCGGAGGAGTCAAAGTCATGGCCACCACCGGGGGCACCAACCTGCGAGATGACATCATGCGCCTGGATGAGACCGGTAAGAATCCACACTGACCTACTGTGTATAACTTTACACTTTAATGAAGTTAATCGACAATAAAAATGAATCATATTTCAGCGTTTCATCTTTTGTAACTTGCCCTGTTTTCTCACATCAGTGCATGTGGTCATCGCTACACCTGGTAGGATCCTGGACTTGATAAAGAAGGGCGTGGCAAAGGTGGACAGAGTCCAGATGATGGTGATGGATGAGGTAAACACGAATAAAACCAATAAATGCATCTCATCAGATCAGATTAAAGCGTTGCCTCGTGCTTCATGTCGCGTTGTCTCCTGTTTCCTCTCAGGCGGATAAGCTGCTGTCTCAGGATTTTGTGGTGCTCATCGAGGATATCATCAGCTTCCT
The DNA here is from genome assembly GCA_946959425.1 of Argyrosomus regius. Taxonomy (NCBI): domain Eukaryota; kingdom Metazoa; phylum Chordata; class Actinopteri; family Sciaenidae; genus Argyrosomus; species Argyrosomus regius. The sequence goes on along the minus strand of OX336899.1, from coordinate 5,344,366 downwards.
GGCCAAGAACAGGCAGATCCTGCTCTACTCTGCAACCTTCCCCATCAGCGTGCAGAAGTTCATGGTGAGTAGTCGGCTAATTGCTGCCGATGGCTCGGGGCCACTTGGCACAGCTCGGCTCGCACTGCAGACCAAGCTGTTCTCACACTGTGCCCAGATCTGTGTTTGTGTTAGGCTGTTGTAGACTTTGTTTTCGTCTAAAGCGGTTCAGCTAACAGTCGCATGGTTTGATTCAGGAAAAGTCTTCTGCTTTGGAGTGCAATCATGCAGACTACATGTGTAAATACGCCTGATTCAAGTTAAACAAAGCTTGTTTTAAACTCCTACAGTGAACTAACATGTCCTACAAGCTTCTACGTTGACAAATCTCTGCTGTAAACTTGTCTGAGTCTTTAAATGCCCTCTAAACTATTTGTTCTGTGTTCTCTCTGCAGGCCAAGCACCTTCAGAAACCCTACGAGATAAACCTGATGGAGGAACTGACTCTGAAGGGCATTACTCAGTACTACGCCTACGTCACAGAGAGGCAAAAAGTCCACTGCCTCAACACACTGTTCTCCAGGGTAACTCACTGACTCTTTATTCATCTTAAAACACATCTCTAACATCCTGCTTCACTTCCTCTTTTAACAGTAAATTGATCAACAGACGGAAGGACACACGATTGATCCATAACACTTTGTTTTTGTTTTTCTCTCTTTCTCTGCGTCGCAGCTTCAGATCAACCAGTCAATTATCTTCTGTAACTCCACTCAGAGGGTGGAGCTCTTGGCCAAGAAGATCACTCAGCTGGGCTACTCCTGCTTCTACATCCATGCCAAGATGATGCAGGTGAGGATGAGGCACAACTGACAAAACCAACAGTGCAGCTTATATATTTTCTTTTTCCTTCTGTAGACAACATTAGTACAAATTATAGTCAACTTATAGGCAAATAAGACAAACAAAAATGACTGTTTCAGCCATCTTGTGTTTATACACTTGAAGGCTGCTGCAAGTTTTATATTTAAAAGGTATTTCTTGGCGCTCCTATCCAGACTTTTGGGCATTAGAGTAGAGCCACAGCAGGATCACAGTATATCCTGTTGGAAAACCTCTTTAATACCTCGCTCCCCAGATTGTCTCCAGTTTGGGACGTATTCAGAAAATATGACTTTGATCTCTCTTGATTAGAATATAATCTACAGATAAATTTGGATTCTTTCATAGATCATAACATTCAAATCTACAGCATACAAATAACATACTCCAATATAAATGTGGATTAATGAAGCTGAGGTGTGTCCTTTAGTTGTTCATGTGTTTAAGCTGTACACTGAAGGCAAACTGTCCAAAAAACATTTAAAGCTGCTTTTTGTTTTCTTTTTGTCTCTGTTCATCACCAACAACCTCTTTTTTTATGTCTTGTTTGTTTCCAGGAATACAGAAATCGTGTTTTCCACGACTTCAGAAACGGACTGTGCAGAAACCTCGTCTGCACTGGTGAGCTTCTGTCGTTCACGCACACGTTTTAATGTTATCCAGAAACAGCGCAGAGGGTTTATCATCTGATTTTCTGTCTTCAAATAGATCTCTTCACCAGAGGTATCGACATCCAGGCTGTCAATGTCGTCATCAACTTCGACTTCCCCAAGAATGCTGAGACTTACCTCCATCGTATTGGAAGATCAGGTATGTTGTTTACCTTTTAGTAAATCTGCACTGCAGACGAGCACTTTGATCAAAGTCTGTCTCTGTGAGGAGTTGATGAGTGTTCTCCTCTCTCAGGGAGGTTCGGTCACCTGGGCTTGGCCATCAACCTGATCACGTCAGAGGACCGATTCAACCTGAAGGCCATCGAAGACCAGCTGGTGACCGACATCAAGCCCATTCCAGGCAGCATCGACAAGAGCCTCTACGTGGCCGAGTTCCACTCGTCCGGCGCCGACTGTGACGTGGAGGAGGTCGAGGAGAAACCAGGACACCAACATGACAGCACCTAAAATAGGTGAGATGCTTCGAAATAGACTTTTATCACATGAAATATGTAAGAGACGTCCCGCTGATCGGAGTTTTATCTTCCCCTGCAGGACAGTCGGACACACCGGGCTTTTGCACAGACATCAGCGCTTGCACACAGGCTTCAGGCAACTCTTCAGTTTCATGTTTCTCACTCGTTTTCAGAGCCTGTCAAACGGATGTAAAGGCTGTTTTTTTTTTTTTTTTTTTTTTTAGCTTTTCCTCAGAGAGAGCTGCCTCATTCTTTTTATTTTAATTAACCGAGAAAGTTAAACTATTTTGTTTTGCACCAAACTCACCGTACATCCTGCGTATGAGCGTGTTTTTTTCCCCTAAAATCAGACAGCAATGCAAACGAGCGTCGAAGCTGTTTCCAACCCCGTCGTCCTCGGAGACGGTTTTCATTTCCAGCAGCAGAGTCGGGCCTCTTTTTAATGTTACAATGGTGCACTTACACCAGCCATCGTTCTGTCCACTTACACTGTTGTTGTCACTTAAGTGCCTTACTTACTCCCCCCCCATGTGCACTCATCCATTCATAAGCCTGCTGTCTCCTGTCGTGCAGCAGAGTACGAGCACAAATAAATATGAATTTAATAGTAACCCCGGGTTTATTTAAAACATCCATTATGCAAGGGAAAAAGACAACACACACACTTCTTCTTCTGCTGCGAGGTGTCAAACACACCTCAAACTGTTAAAAAAAAAAACAACAACATCCTGAATGTGAACGTTTATTTTTAATGTAAACGTTGCAATAAAAAAAAAAGGGCAGCTTTATTTAAATACTGCGCGACTGTTTTTCCCTTTTCACTCGAGATGACGGCTAAACACACAACGCGCCCCCCCCCCCCATGAACCGATCCACAGATGTTAGCCTGCAAACACACAAACAAAAACGGGGAAATGAATAGCAGCCTCACGCTGTTACATTCACGGCTGTCGGCTGGCGAGTTCTCCTGACTGTCGTCCGGACGCTCTTTTACATAAAAACATCATTTTGGGGCTGGTGAATACTGTAAACCGCTAATCGGCCGCTGCAGCTGGTGCATGAAACGCCGGTTTCCTCTTCCTGCGAGCAGGACCGATGCATCAGAGACCGGGTCAGAACAGCTTTGATGGCTCCGTTTGTCATTGCTTAAGCTAATTGAGTATCAATAGGTACAAAATTTTGGTGCAAAACAATAGTTTAATTTTCTTTTTCCCCCGCACTGGTTCACATTCTGTCATTAGAGGAACAAATCTTTCTTTTTAAGCCCCATCATGACACAAAAAGTCAAAGTTGGTGAATGTATTCGTTGCCAATGTGTACTCTCTATTAATGCCCAGTGGTTGAATGCCAAGCTCTTAAAGTTATCACTGCTGCTGCTGTTGTTGGATTAGAAACTCCTCTTTCGGCTTTCATGGACCACGGGGTGATGAAACCTGCTCAGTCTATAAAGGACCACCTTCAATTAGAAACAGTTTTCTTCTTTCAGCAGCAGCAGCGATACTTTTCTTTTCTTTTTCTTTTTTTTGTTTCCCCCCGAGCACAGCTCTGTTTTCTAATCATACAAATGTGAGGATCTTTCTGTGAGGGGGTGGGCTCTGTGTTTTTTTTTTTTTTTTGTTTTTTTAAAGCAAAATTGTAGCATCTTTGAACAGGCAGCTGTGACTTCTTTTTGTTTTTTTGTCCTCCCCTTACAGAGCGTCAGTAATGCTTAAAAAAAAGACATAAAAAAGAAAGTATTTTTGCTTTTTAAGATTTATTTTTGATGTTTTGCTTAAAGCAGTTTGGAGGGGAAAAAAAACAGGGGAGGGCGCTGTGAGGCTTTAGCACTGGGTAACTTCTGGAGGTTTGTTTTTTCGGGTGGGTTCGCGAGACGCCAAGTGTTTTATGCGAGGCGTCTTGAATCTTTCCTTCTCTCTGGTACTTAAAGCAAAGACGTGAGCTTTGATTTTAAAGTCGTCTCCCCTCAAAAAATACATGAATTTTTTTTCTTTTCTTTGTGTTTTAAGTGCCAGAGAGAGCGTTAAGTTATACAGGAGAGAGTTTTCTGGAGAAGCGTTGAAGCACTGTGATCTTCTTGAACCGGTTTCCATGTTTTGTGTGACGGACGATCAGAGTGCTACGATTTGTTTTCAGCAACTCGATCCAGTTTTTTCTTTTTTTTCCACTAGGGCAATCTTTAATACGAGGTGTTATGAATCATTTTGAGGAAACAAAAAATTGTAAATGATTCATTGTTTACACTAGTCGTTTACAATTATACAACAAGAAAAAAAAAAGAAAATACTTTGCTTCATGGAGGGAGGAGGAGGAGGAGGTTGAATTATTTTTGTTTCCTTTTTTTTCCTTGAAATAGATTTTCAGGATTTACATTGAAGCAAAACCAAAAAAGGAGAATGTCGTGCGAGTGTGTGAATGAAAGAGAGAGCGAGTGAGAGCCTTTCGCTGTGTTTGAGTGATCAGAGGTGTGTGTATGAATGTGTGTGTGTGTGACTGTTTGAACAAGGTGTGTGTGTGTGCGTGAGAGTGACGTATGTCTGAAGCTGTGACAGGCTGCGTTTTTGTTAAAGAGTTGTCACGTTTACACGCAGCTCGTCTTCTGGGGGAAATTAGACACCAGAGCCGTCGGGGTTACTCGTTTGAGCTGCATGTAAGCGTGCATCTTTTTTTTTCTTTCTGTGTTTTCATGTGCAGACTTGTGTTTTTGTTGGCGGTGTACGATGTCTTAAATATCAGTATGGATGTTTACAGTTGTCAGGGATGTGACTTTTGTTAGTTTTTCCATCTCCTGCTTCCTTCAGAAGTTTGTGGACAAAAATTTAATTTCTAATGACAAATTTCCACTTTTCTGTTTTTTGTTTTGTTTGTTTTGTTTTATGTACCTGATCACATCCCTGACGGTCATTCCATGATCTCCTTTGTGACCCAAGAAAACAGATTACACACATTTAAAGCAGAACCTCTCCTTAGTGGAGATAGCTGTGTTCGTATTAAAATATCTCTTTTCATGAACTAAATATTCGACCACATCTCAGACTGGAATTATCTCCAAAATGCTCAATCACTTAAAGAAAAACTCCCCTTTGTTACAACTTTATTACTTTTGTAGCTCCAGCAGTAGATGATAAATCAAAAAACGCCACCAGGCACGTCTCCAGGCCAAATTCCACCAGGAATGGATGTGAGGCGGCCGTCTGAGCTAATCGCGGCCGTTCTAGTCGATGTTTCAAACCCCATCAGAAGCGGCTCTCTGCTCGACTTCGCTGAGAATACACGGCTGTTTTGTTTTTGAGAGACACAAGCAGCTTGTGTCAATCTACACAAAAGCAGCTCGAGCGAACAGGAAGTCAGACACAGAAAGAGCATAGAGAAGCCTGTCGATTTTCAAAATAAAACACAGTTCGTAAAAACAGCCAAAAGGGAATTTAACTACTTAGCATATCTGAGCAAGTTAACAAAGTCTGGTGCCTGAAACGCTCCTGGTGGAGCTCAGCTACAATTTGACGGAGACGTGTGCAGTGGGGTTTCACACTAAAGTGCTCAGATCTCAGAACAAGACGACGTGGCTAAAAGTAGCTGCAGTGCTTCAGTTTGAGAGCTCAGCACTTAAGTTTGTTACTAAAAGTTTTACATGCGTTAGATCTGATGACCGGAGCTGCAAACTAAGTTTTTCTGTCGTCTGTTTGACATCAATTTGTACATTTTATGTTGCGGTGAACTTTTATCAGTGGTCACAAAGGAAGTTATGATGAATGTCGAGTGATTCAGTTGATTTTTGTCATCTGGTGTTGTCAAGACGTCTTCATCTGTGTGTGTGTGTGTGTGTGCGCGCTCTCTGACCTGTGGAGTCAGGAGTGCTGACGGGGGTGGGTGGGTGGGATTTTTGTCAAAAACCTGTTAGGAAAGGTTAAAAAAAATTCAGACAGGGTGAGGATTCGGGTACAAAAATACAGTTTTGGGATTCTAAATTGGCGACGAACAAAAAGAAAGAGTCAACACGTTGACTTAAAACTAGTATTACAGGCTGAACTGCCCCTTTAATGTTTCTACTGTGCGTAGCTGAATTAAAATTGGACCCGCTGCACTAATGTAGACTCACCCACGCTTCAGCCAGACTTTAATGATAAACTCAGCAGAATTGTTGTAGTGAGCTGAAGGTTAAAGTCACAGCAGTATTTCCCTTTGCAACGTGGATAGAAAAGACGACGACGTTAAGACTCGAATTGGCTCCCAAATTTCCTTTTTTTTAAGTTTCAGTGTAGCTCAGGATGAAGTTGCAACAGTATTTTCTCTACAACACAGACAGGAAGGAGTGAAAATATTATAAATTGGCTCATAAAAAATTCAGTTGATCACTCATACTTAAAGTTTGTCTCCTGTATTCAGTTTTTATTTGAGTTGTTCAGTCTTTGTACTTATTGGTACCTTTGTGGTCCCGCTTCTCCCACAACGATTTCCAGTCCCACGTCTAAGCGAGTTGGGACTTCATTTGGTCTGTTAATTTTCCTCCCGCACTGTCCCGTTATTTCCTTTCCAATAAAACTCAGTAACGATTGGTTGGTACTTAAAAAAACAAAACAAATGTCATTGTTCATCCTTTATTGCTTTTTGTTTTTCTTCCCTTCTTGAAGAGGCGCAAGGTATCTCAACGACTTGTGTTAATCACTCTGTCCTCTACTGTTGTAACGTGGAAATACATGCAGGGGTTATAAAAATTCAATAAATTGAACTTAAATTTACCTTGTCGGCTCTTCTCTTTATTTATTTTTACTACATTGTCACATGATTCAAATAGATGACGTAGTCGTGTTGCATCTTTAATTACCTGAACAGAGAAAGGATGCAGATGGTTGTTTTTGACTGTTGTAGCACATTAACTACTGAAATCTCTGACTTTATAACAATGTTACTGTGTTTCACAAGCACACAGCAAACATGAACACCAACATACTGTATGTCAAAGCATCCACAACAACAACAACACAGGCATGAAGACTGAACTAATGCATTAAAATCTAAATCTAAAATCAGATTTAGCTCAAATGAGACACCTGTAACACCTGTAAATGGAGAATCAAGGCCAGGAGAGTACAGCACTTTAAAACCTCAACAAATTAGAGCAAGCTCTGGTTAATACATCTGTTTCATTACTTTGATCTATAGCCAAATCACACATCCTGTTTGTACTAATGGTATATATATGTCATTGTACATGACAAAAGCTTATTTCCCCGTTCATGACAACTGTACTGTGGGTGAATTTTCCATGTCCATATCCAGATCTGTGTTTGGTTTGTCTGTTCTGGGCTACTGTAGAAAAATGGTAGCTCTACATGGAGGACCCACTCTCACTAGATCTACAGGGCTCATTTTTAGACAACGAAAACACAACAATTCTCATTTTCAGGTGATCATACACTGATAAAAACATACTAATGAATATTGTATTCCATTCCTGCCAGTAGATACTCATATAGGTAATGCAATTTCTCCAACAGTCAATGCCCAGATTGGGTTCAAATGGCCCAAAGATGGCATTAAATATCTCAGCATTAAGATTCCCCCATTATTAAAACATTTATATGACGTGAATTACATAATATTAGTAAGGAGTTGGACAGATGGTCAACGCTTCCCTTATCTATGGCAGGCCATATCGAGAGCATACGAATGAATGTACCTACCTAAACTACTCTATCCATTCATGATTTTGAAATTTATATGGCAATCAAGGCGTCCTCAGGTCAGACTAAAAATACTTAAGCTATCCAAATCACATGGCTAGACATTGAGGAAAGCACATGCCAGCGGCCCTTACAGACTCTGGTGAGACTCAATTGAGCGAGTGGACTAGGACTGCATTGAAGATTTGGAGGAAAATAAAACTATCAAACAAATATTTAAAAAAACATGGTGCTCTGCTTTGAAACCTGTTCTGTAGAACCTGTTATAGGTTCTGTAGAACCTGTTGTCATAGTAGGTTCTATATCACTTCAGTGTTTGCTGGATTGTTCCACCCTGAGCCCTGAGAGAGAGAGAGAAAGAGAGGGAGACTTTTGAGTCAAGAGTTGTTTGGAGACATTTAGACATTCTGAATTTGAATACGTCCTTCTCGACCGTAAAATCTTAAACTGGGAAGAACTTACTTTGGAAAATGTCACCGTGGCCCAGCCCCCAGACTGCAGCTGCCTCTGGAGCATCAGGTAGGAATACTTAACACCCAGAACTGAGAACATCTGAACTTCACACATTTTCTCTCCATGTTCTCCATGTCTCTCCTCACAGTCACGCCGACAGCACCTGAACTTGAGGCGGGTGAAGTGCTATCAAGCAGAACTTCCAGCTACACCATCCTGGAGTTCATTGGTGAAGGCTGCTTTGGCAAAGTGGCCAGATGCCAAAAGGTCAAAACAAACGAGGCAGTCGCCATGAAGATCATCAAAGACACGGAATATATCCAGGACACAGACAAAGAGGTATAACTTTTGGACTCCTTGACATATAGTTATATTCGCTTTCTGTATGTACTTTAACTGATTCATGTCTCCTCCCACGAAGGCAACGAGTACTGGCCAATCAAAGTATGGGTCCATACCCAGACTCTGTCCGCCTATTAGTGACCTGTGTCATAAACCTTACACACTGGACCTTTAACTACAGTATTTATGGATAAACACAGTGCCAACATGTGCTCCTCATGAAGTGTTGCAGCTTCAGGACTGTTACTGGCCTTCTACTTCACTTTATACCACAGGTGTGGTATTATATAAAGCACTCCTGAACGCTGCTTCTGTGTGAACTGTGGCTGTATAAACAAAGAGTGACTGCACTCTGTCAGCTACAGACTCACTGAAACGTGTTTTAGGCGTGTTGTGACTTTGTCAGGAGACCCTCAGGCTGTAGTTTGACCTTCAAAACAATTCGTGACATTTACTTAACACCCGCTCTGCCTTGTCTGCACCTCTCCGCCAATCAGCAACCTCAAAACACAACGTCCCGCCCCTCTTCAACTGACTGCATTCCGTTTAGCCAATAGCGTTCGAGTATGGGCGTGATGTAATCAACAGAAACCACGCCTTTGACCCGTCAACGGACGATAAATGAGTGACAGGTGTGTCTGCCAATCATTTGTGAGTGTTATACCGCATCGTCCAATCATAGCGTGCCTTGAAGAAATTAGGCGGGCCTTAGCGTCACTCGTGTCTCCTTCTTTGGGTCGTCACCGGATTTAACTTCCGGCTGCATCGTCCTCTGGATATTACAACGTGAGTAGCCGCCGTTAGCTTCGTTTTAAGAGGTTTTACTGGGAATATATCACAGTATTTGCTGTTTTTTCGCCGGTTGCCGTCTAAGAAAGTGTCATTTGTTGTCCGGCAGCAGCAGCAAGTGTGTGTTTTAAGGCTGTCAGCTGGTTGACGAGCTAAACGGCGCTAAAGAGCTAGCTGAGCTAACTTCTCCATGCAGGCTAGGTCTCATTCAAAACATGAGCTGCCTCTAATGAAGGAAGTAGACTCTGATTAATACTTTATTACTCATTATATCACAGGATGTCATTGTTATTTATATTATTAGGGGTCTGTTACCTGCTGCGGCTCTTAATTTCATATGAATGAGCTGTGTGAAAGGTTAAAGGGGCACTCCTCCGTCCATTGTACTCACCAGGGTCAGATTACACATGACGTGAAGTCACACCTGTGACTCAGGTGTTTAATGTGTTATTTTAGCATACCCTGATGATGTCATCAGGGTATCAATGTTTTTTTCAGTTTCTGACTCGCAGACAGCGTTAAAATATCTCTAAAAGTTCAGATATATCTGACTTAGTGTTTAATAGTAAAGTGCCAGAGGTAATTAAACCATAAATTAGTGGCTATAACGTTGTATATATGTCCTACTCTATGCCACTGTCTATACTGTACATTTAGCTGAAGCTTTTATCCAAAGCGACTTACAGGGAGCAAATTGCCCAAGGACACTTCAACATGCAGACTGGAGGAGCAGGGGGTCAAACCACCGATCATCTGATTAGTGGACGACCCGCTCTGCCCCCTGAGCCACAGCCGCCCTATAGCAAAGGGCCACAGGTCGGATTCGAACCCTGGGCCGCTGCGGCAAGGACTGTAGTCATTCATATCTGACCTGAAGTGTATTCATATCTAGCTGTTTATCCTGTATATAATGTCGACCAGTGTAACTACTTGTACCTAAAGCCGCGCTGTATAGTTACTGTTAATACTCTCCATGCTGTACATAGCTTAGCTTAATTAAGCCGCACTGTGTAACTCCACCTATAATTACGTTTATACCTGCAATTACGACTGCTGCACAAGCTGCAAATATCTCTCTCTTCATACTCTATATATCTCGCAAACATATTCATATCTGCAACGGTATTTATATATCCCTATGCATGTGTACATCACTGCACTTTACTGTTTGTTTTAGATGCTAAACTGCGTTTCATTGTCTAAGTACTTTCATTTGTGCAGTGACAGTTTGAATCTAATCTATTAACCTGACAACGGTGTTGAATTGTCTGCTTATTCTCCGAACCATACGTCCATCCTCCGAGGTGTGAATGTGGCGCTGTAGGCTATTTATAAAACGACTTATTTAGAATCAAAGGTCTGCATTACAAATTGGACACAGAGACTGAAAGACATGGGCGTTAACCAGGCATGGAAGATAAGATAGATTCTATTGATCCCACATCTGGGAAATTCACTTGTCACTCCGGTCTGTGGCAAAGAGTTAGAGTTATGTTATGTGACATGTAGGATCCAGAATATTTGTGGCTGGACACTGAGGATAAGCAGGATATCTTGACCTTTGCTTCTTTGTTAAATCTTAACAGCTATGGTGCCAGCAGCCAAATAATCTGTCTTGGTTTTAACCCGCTGAGTCATTCACCCTCTCTCTTTTGTTTCATCTCTTCATTTTCTCTCCACCAGAATGGGCAGTGTTTTGGCTGCCAGCTCCCCCAACCCTCCACCACCATCCTCTGGTGGTGGTGCTGCCGCTGCCGTCCCGGGGTTGACGGTGCCGCCAGGCTTTGGGATGCCTCCAGTTTCTTCAGTTATACCCCCGAGTGAGGCGGCCTCGGGACAGCAGCAGGAGGCAGAAAACCCGCTGCCTAACCCGGGTGCTTTTGACGAGTGTCATCGCAAGTGCAAAGGTAAATGGAGACACCGTCTCACTCCTGATCAACTAAAAACAGAAGACCGGGTAGAAGTGGAAGCTCTACTTGTACTACTGTGTGTCTTATTTGCATGTGTGTGTTTTTGTTCTCAGAGGTTTTCCCGATGCAGATGGAAGGAGTCAGGCTAGTTGTCAACAAGGGCCTTAGCAACCACTTCCAGGTGAGTTAAGTTTAAAATAAAAGCCTGACAACACCTCAAAAGCTCAAGATTTGCTAAGATTTTAGTCTTTTAGTCTGTCTTAGCCATTCTCAGACCAGAGAAACCAAATTGCGGATGTGTAATTGTGTCCTTTTTTCTCTTCAAGGTGAATCACACTGTGCTGCTGAGCACCATGGGAGATTCCACCTACAGGTTTGGTGCTACATACGTTGGATCAAAGCAGATGGGTCCAGCAGAGGTACGCCGCAGTGAACTCTGTAAAAACATGTATACTTTCTTGACCTATGTGTGACTGTGATATAAATTCGCCACTCTTTGTGTTCAGTTTTTTCCAGTCATGGTTGGAGACATGGACAACAGCGGCAGCCTTAACGCCCAGATCATCCACCAGATCTCCAGCACAATACGATCCAAACTGGCCTTCCAGGTAAAACTCCAACATTTTTCTCTCCGAGCTGGAACTTTTGCGTAACTTTCATGCATGTTTTCACTTAATTTTCCTGATTTCTCTCACTGTTACCTGAGCTAATATTACCATATCACAGATATATCGCTGTATATCTTGACTGATTTACCTATTTTAGTTGCCTCATTGTGAAATTTGTCCACCAAAATGTAAAATATCTCACTTTTTATGTGTCTTAGTCACAACTTTACCGTATATCGATCCCCTAAAAATCCAGTATCAGTTGGCTGTAATGTTTGTAACTTTGTCCAAATCTGTCTGTCTTATCCTCAGACACAACAGAACAAGTTTGTGAACTGGCAAGGCGACGCTGAGATCAGGGGAGAAGATTTTACCGCGACGGTTACACTCGGAAACCCAGACGTCCTCGTCGGCTCCGGTAGGACGTCGGGCAGTGATGCTGTCCAGCCTGCCTGCACACGTGTCACTATTTTGTCATCATCATAAATGTTTTAGGATTGTTCTGCTCTGAACCTGAACACCTCTTATCGTCCACCTGTCAGGTATTGTCGTAACACACTACCTCCAGTCCATAACGCCGGCTCTGGCTCTGGGAGGCGAGCTGGTTTACCACCGCAGGCCAGGAGAGGAAGGCACGGTGATGTCTTTAGTTGGCAGATACACAGGTGAGATGCAGGTTACAGTAAACATGTCGACTCGATGTTTTTTTAGCATTCAGTTAAACCAGCGTTGACCTGACCTCCCTCTGTACAGGCAGTAACTACATCGCCACATTGACGCTCGGCTCAGCGGGCGCTCATGCTTCGTACTATCACAAAGCCAACGAGCAGGTAACTCTGACGTGTCCGGTCAAAGAGAATATTTCCATATATCTGCATTCATCATCATCATCCTCTAACTGTCTGCTGCTCTTCAACAGCTGCAGGTCGGCGTGGAGTTTGAGGCGAGCACCCGCATGCAGGACACCAGCGTGTCATTCGGTTACCAGCTAGATATGCCTAAAGCCAATTTACTGTTTAAAGGTACGACGTGAATAAACTCAAACACAGAGAGCTGCACAAAGTCTTTACTGTCTTAATAGCCAGATGTGTTAGTTATAGATTACAGAGGAACACTGAGACGCTTGTCACTCGTTAATATGGCTGCTACTAATTAATTTCCTTTATTGATGTTGAAATCTGTTGAGTATTTTCTTGATTAATCGATTTGTTTTTGGTCCATAAAATTACAGAAAATGTTTCCCAACGCTCAGTTTGACGTCCTCAACCCAAAGATATTCAGTTTACTGTCACAGAGGACTAAAAAAAAACAGAAAATATTCATATTTGAGAAGCTGTAATTGGAGAATTTGGACATCTTAACTTAATAAATGACTTGAAATGATTAACAAAATAGTTACAGATTAATTTGCTAGTCGACACCTGTACAGTTGATGGGTTCAGTTTGACATCTTGTGTCCTCATTGTGTTCTTACATCGATGCAGGATTGTCACAAAATTAATAAAATCAAGAACTCCTCATTACTGCGTTACTTTGGCATTGCCTGTGAAATGTCATGCAAATGATAGATATGTGAAGTGATTTTGAAACTGACAGTTTTCCAAGAGGCAAAATGGAAAATTGCTGAGAGAGAAATCATTATATTACCACAGAAATTAATGTTTAGACCTCGAATAACTTTTTAAGGATGCATTTTTTTTAATAAGTGATAAACAGGACAGAACACAGGGATACATGTCTGCAGATATTTTATGTTTTCATCACTCCTTATGTCCTTTTTCATAATAACACCAGCTAATCTCCTGTCTCCTCCTCCAGGTTCACTAGACAGTAACTGGGTAGTCGGTGCAACGTTAGAAAAGAAGCTGCTCCCGCTGCCGCTCTCTCTCGTCCTCTGCACCTTCCTCAACCATCGCAAGAACAAGTTCCAGTGCGGCTTCGGCGTCACCATCGGTTAGACCGTCCGACCGAGTGGCGGGTTATCGAACCCGCAGAACAGACAGACTCGCTATGGAAGAACAGACTATGCCATGTACACTACAGTGTGTCCCATCGATCTCAATCTGTCGTCCGATTCGGCCATTGTCATGTGATCGCTACCCCAGATCATCAAATGTGGTAAATAGGAGGTAATAATGTAAATCTAATGCATTTAATCGTATAAGATGAAATCCCCTGATTGATCAGAGCTGTAACAAATAATGTGATTGGTCAGGAAGTTGTTGACAAACCAATAGAAACTGTAGAAAGACGTAACACGTTAAGAGAGCTCTTTGTTTTTGTCACTGCGTTCAGTGCCTGTCGCTCCAGTTTCGAATTTTATTCCTGTTTTTGTTTTTTTACTGTAAAATCTTGTCTCGGCGTGCCGTCAATGAAGTCGTCATTTGCTTGTTTAAAGGTGAATTATCGGTTACAGGCGAGTTTATCCAGAATGAGTGTACTGTACTGCATGTCATGATCACAATCCATCACTTGTTTTGTTGCCTTTTTTATGTTACAAACATGGAACAGTATATATGACCTGTGTATATATACCTCTTGGAAACTGATAAATAACATTTCTTACAAAAACTGCACGTCTACGGTCATCTTCATTCAGTCGATCTCGTCTCTGCTGGACTGTGAGTTTATATAAAGACACGTAAGAAACTTTCCCAGTAACATCTATATCCCATTTATCTTTCCCACAATCCTGACTGAAAAGTTTGTGTCCTCCCCCCACTACCTATAATCTAGTAGAAATGAGATTCAGGTAAGTAAACCAGGCAGATGACTGAAAAAGTTTGAATTAGTGGTGACGATAGATGTTTAAACATCAAGTTAAGGATAGTAAATAATGCAGGTTTTCGTAAAAGTACACTTTATTTTTATAGTTTGTGTATCTCGTAGAGTTTAAGCACAAATGATGTATAAAGCAAGAAATATATGAAATGTTCCATGATAGGGAGGGTGGTTATAATTTGAGGGGAAAGCTTAAAGGACCAGTGTGTATTTGGCAGTGCAGTACTGATTGCGATCCCCTTGTTTCACCCTTTCCTTCCTATAAAAAAACTTATTCTAAGGTAACAAAAACAAAATGATTCCTATTTTCAGGTGATTATAGTAAAAACGTACGTATATTATTACTATAATATATTTAATTTCTACCATACTCTGGCCATAGAGCCCCTTAAATCTTACACACTGCACCTTTAATGTAAAGACACGTGTTGGTACGTCCATGCGGTGAAATTGTTACATTACCCTTTTATAAACTTCCCTGTTAAAACCATGTATAAACCATGAAACACCAAAAGACTGAACTTTGTTCTCAAATTTTTATTTACTGAAATCCACAGTGTAAATAAATATTTGGTGTGTGGAGGCTTTGAGACTGTGAGTCTTTTTACTGGGTCTTCTTAGTGAAAGACTCCCACAGAGCCGTCAGCTGAGCCTGCAGGTCCTGAGCGCTGGCGTCCAGCTTGGTCTTCAGCTCCTCTCCAATTGGAGCCAGGCTCTGCTGGATCTCCTGGGTTTTCTGGGTCAGCTGGGTCTCGAAGCTCTGAGCCAGGGGGATCAGCTTCATCTGAAAGTCATCCAGGCTCTGCTCCATCTTCTCCTTCATCTCCTGGGTGTAGGGAACCATCTGGGCCTGCAGCTCGATGATTTTTGTATCCACCTGCGCCTTCAGCTCCTGGCTCTTCTGCAGCAGGACGGCCTTCAGGGACTCGGGGTCCATGGCGTCGGCGTAGGGGCCTGCCTCCTTCTTCAGCTGCTCCACCTGGGTCTGGATGTGTGCCACCATCTCCTCGGCGTAGGGCTGCAGGCTGGTGCTCACGGCGGTCAGATCCTTATCCAGACGGGCTTTCAGCTGCTCGGCCTCCTGGGTGAAGCGGGTCATGAAGTCCTGGCTCAGAGGAGCCACCTGAGAGCGCAGAGCCACGACGTACTGATTGACAACGTCAGCGCTCTGAGAGATCCTGGAACTGAAAACAGAAATAAAACAGTCATTACATAGAAACATGGAGTATATTTCTACTGTCATTGTATCTCAGTGACTCTTACTTCACTTCCTGTCCCAGCTCAGACTGCTTGATCTGGTTCAGAGAGTCCTCGGCAGTGAGCGTCACTTTAGAAACGTAGTCCCAGAAAGCATCTTTCACCATATCCAGATTGCTCTTGGGGGGCTCCTGCCACAGGACGTTGGCATTGCAGACTGTGGATGAAACAGCAGATTTAGCACAAACATTCAAACATCATCGTAGCTTAGATGGATCCGGCATTTCAAATTCACTCACCAGAGAAAAGTGCGAGAACCACAAGTACCTTCATGATTGAATTTGAGTCTGTTGGACAAAGAAAATAAAGTACAATTAGACAAAACATGGGTAAGAATGAACAATGTGCCAATTAATTTGGTCATGAATGAATTCAAATGTTTTAATAATAATAAAAAGTCTTACCTTGCAGAGGCAGCTTGTCTCTTCTTCACTCTGAGTCCAGTGACTTGTGTTCTGCAGGCGGGCGTTCATAGTTTTTATAGCCATATTTAAGGGTAAAGTCCTCCTCTGGTTGCCCCGCTGGACAGACTCCTGTCACCGCTGTCACTCCACGTCATAATTTAATTGCCATCGCCTGTTTCATGCTGTGATACCTGTTATGTGGCACCTGAAGTACTTGTAAAGCAGCATCACGTACAGCAGGTACACAGAACAGAGCAAAAAGGAGTTCAAATACTGTAATTTGAAATGAGTATGTACAGACAAAGTGTTGCATTAGCTGCATTAATTGGTTTTTGTGGCATTTTGGCAGCAGATCTGGCCACCTGACAAATCTGAGTCCAATATCCCATCATTCATTTTAGCTGTTTTTGGTCTCCACCAACGCCAGAGGGGAATACCGGGCTCCTTAGCAGCTAAATGGTCCACTATGTTCACCAGCTAGTTACTAACTTTATCAGTCTGTCGCTTGGTTAGTTAGTGTTCAGTGTGTTTTGGAACTTAAATGAAATGGATGAGAGCGCTGAGACTGAACCAAAACAATAAAATCGAAGGCCGTAAAACCAAAACAACGAGCCGAAAGATGCTAAAAAGGAACCGCAGAGTCGAATGATAATTCTCGGTGGGTTACAAGTGACACCTTTCATGTTAACTACACATTCATTTAACCTTTTGTTAATGTAAAAATATTGATCAGCGCAGCTTTAAATAAAACCATACATGAATCAGCAAAATTGTGTCGTGACTCAACATATTAGCTCCTCTGTGGCTCTCTGTATAGCACAAGATGAGTTAGTGACTTCTTTGTTAGTTTGTTAATATATTTTTAAAGGTTATTGGGTCGATGTTCAACTTGGTGCCCAAGCGGCTGTGAAATGAAGCCAACGCCAAAAACTGCAGTTCCTCAAACGGCCACTTGAGGCTGGCAACAAAACGACTCAATCTCCATAAGCCCCCATGTTAAAATGCCCAAATTCACAGCAGAAATAAACAACAAAATTATGAATCCTCGTGCAATTATGTGAGCAAGTTGAAGACCCCTTATTTAAATTATCCCCTCTTCATTCAAATGAAAACAGTATTGATTTGCTTGTCCACGTCTCCTTATAATTAGTTTCAGTCTTTGTATGTGTCATATGAAAACAGCAGGATAAGTAGTTTCTCCTGAGACGATGAAGACTTGATCTCCTCCATCTTATCAGTCAGTCGGGACAGAATCGCTGCATAAGGAAACATAACATTCCTCGGTAAAGATAATCTGCAGGTCAAAGTCCTGCTCACATTTCAGTGAACTATAAAACGTCTGACAACACGAGCTGAGAACATCGATGTGGATCAATGTGTATGTTTACCTCTTAACGGAGTAATCAACAGAAACAATGCAGTATTTGTACTGCATGTCACAACAGAGTGAAATAGTAACAACCTCGTTATCTTATCATGAGTGTTCTCGGCTCATCGAGGTGTTTACGTGAGTGACCAAAATTCACGTCTCCTGATTAAATATGCACTACAGTTAATGTTCATTCAGTCCTTTGGTTTTATACAGACGTTTTTAGCATCTGAGGAAACTTTCAAAGCACAGTTTCTTTAATGTGAACAGTCTTATAATCAGCCTGTTTACTTCAATATATAGAATATATATCTTAGGGTTTAACTATTAACTCCTTGTTGTTCCTAGAACCTCAACAAAAACACACTGGAAGTCTGCCGTGGATCTGAGGGACTGTAGACATTTAAAAACCTCAAGACTGTTTAGCCTGGCTTTTATTTTTATTTGTATTATTTATTTTTTCATACATTTATTTACTTTTATTATTACAGTTTTTAGGTCTTGCCAAATTCGTCTTTTGTTGGTTTCTATGCAACGACTTTTTTTTAATTTTTTTATTCTTTTTTAGCAAAATTCTATTCTATTGAAGAACTTTCAAGTTTGTATAAAATGTGCTATGTAAATCAATAAAGTTTGAGTTTGAATTTAAATAAATTCCCTTGAAATTGAATACAGAGATTCATGGTCCCATCTCTCTCTCTCTCTCCACATTCCTGTCACTCTTCAAGCTGTCAAATACTGCTCAAATAAAGCAAAAAAAAAAAAAATGACCAGCCCATAAATAAATTCAAAATATCTTAAACAAAACTAAACTAAAAAACTAAATTTGTCCAAACTAAACTAAACTAAACTAAACTAAACTAAATTAAACTAAACTAAACTAAACTAAACTAAACTAAACTAAACTAAACTAAACTAAACTAAACTAAACTAAACTAAACTAAACTAAACTAAACTAAACTAAATTAAACTAAACTAAACTAAACTAAACTAAACTAAACTAAACTAAACTAAACTAAACTAAATTAAACTTAACTAAACTTAACTTAGTTCCTCATAACATACTTTAGCTCAAACAGCACTTATGAGGTTTTTTTTTCATCAATAAAAAAAAAATGTTAGTATTAATTTCAGTTTCAAATTCTACAACAACAACAAAGTAATATATATATAATAATATATAATAATATACAATTAAGTTTTTTCATGGAAAGTGTCACTAAATAAAAAAATTAATCATATCTGAGCTAAAATCTTGATCTGATGTGTAATGACATAATGTATAATGTACATGAGGTTTCATCAGACGGTGATGATGTCGTCCGTGACACAACACGACACTGTTGTGATGTGGAAGCAGCAGTGACAGCACGACAATCAGCGTTTGGACTTTACCCCTGTGTTTCCTCCATACGACTCAGCTGCAGCTATATATACTGTGCAGAACACACTCTGCAATCAACAGCTCACTGACTGAACAAGCTCATCCACACAGGTAACACACCAGGAAGATATATCTATATGTATGATACATGTGAAAAATAAGGACAGAGAGTTAAATTTGACCTTTCTTTTTCAGCTGCAGTCATGAAGGTCCTCGTAGTGCTCGTCCTCGCTGTTTTCACAGGTAAGAAAGTTCCATAATTTTGGTGGAAGTCGACATTTAAATAATTAAAGTTGGAACAGGAAGTATTCAGTGTTCAACATGTTTTTACGTCTGTTCTTTCAGCTGGTTGTGATGCCAACATTGTGCGGCAAAACCGACCCAAGCAGCAGCTCGACATGGTGAAAGATGCTTTCTGGGACTATGTTTCCAAGGCAACCATGACTGCCGAGGAATCCCTGAAGCAGATCAGACAGTCTCAGCTGGGAAAGGAAGTGAAGTAAGAGTCTTAAAATGATTAAAGACATTTAAAGAAGCTGTGAAGGAAATTAAAGCCACTGAAATGCTCATGGAGAACATTTCCACTAATGAATCCATAAAATAGTTTTAAACTGTGTTTCTGTTTGTTTCTCTGCAGCGCCCTCATCTCTGAGAGCACCGACGCCGTCAACAAGCTCACCGACGCTCTGCGTACTCAGGTGGCTCCTCTGACCCAAGACCTCATGGTAAAGTTCGCCCAGGAGGCCGAGCAGCTGAAGACCCGTCTGGAGAAAGATCTGACCGCAGTGGGAACCCAGCTGCAGCCCTACGCCGAGGAGGTGGTAGCTGACCTGCAGAAGCAGGTGGAGCAGCTGAAGAAGGACGCTACCCCTTACGCTAACACCATGGACCCCGAAGCCCTGAAGACCGTCCTGCTGCAGAAGAGCCAGGAGCTGAAGGGGCAGCTGGATAAGAGCGTGACCAGGCTGCAGGCCCAGATGGTTCCCTACACCGAGGAGATCAAGGAGAAGATGGAGCAGAGCCTGGAGGAGTTTCAGAGGAGCATGACCCCTCTGGCTCAGAGCTTTGAGACCCAGCTGACCCAGAAAACCCAGGAGATCCAGCAGAGCCTGGCTCCATACGGAGAGGAGCTGAGGGAGAAGCTGAACGCCGACGCCAGGAACCTGAAGAGGCAGCTGACGGCTCTGTGGAAGTCCTTCACTAAGATGACCCAGTAAAAAGACTTTATTAATACTGCCTCATCGTTACCTCTCTCTGTTGAGTCAGAGTTTATGGGATAGATAAAAAGTGCAATAACTCATTTTCTATGTTTTTATGTTGATGAAAGAAACTTCTGAACAATGTCAGTATCTCCTCTGTTATGTTACTGTGTTACAACTATAAGCTTTCATCTGTAAAAGAACAATAAATAGGTTCAATGTATCTTGTGTTGGTCTTCGTGTTTGCGGTGGAAAATGCAAAAACCCCCATCAATTCACAAAAGCACTATAAATCCACTAATGTAACTGTTGCTGTCCAACATTTACGAGTCAAAGATGATCTCACCAGGTGCATTAAAGCCAGAATTTGTAACTTTAAAGAGAAGAAATAACAAAATGTCTCTCTTACAAATGAGAAAATGAGAAGTTGAAGTCATAAACAGTAAAAACACACACTTCCTTCAGAGATCTGGTCTGGTGTGACCAGTTTGTTGACTTCACAACTCTGCTCTACTGGTGCTATTGTGAAGCTACATCTTGGTGTTCACTACTATCTTGTCATTGTTGCTTTTGGGCACTGTGGTTTCCTGCTAAAGTTAAATAGTCTCGCTCTCTGGTGTCCCCCAACATCACAAATCTGCCCTCTTGGACGCCGCTGTGACAGATAAAACATGATAAAAACTGACCTCAACGGTGGCTAATGTGCACGTTGATGCCCACCGCATGCATGGCGATGATAGACTGTGCTACTTGTTTAAGCAGAGTAGAGATTTTAGGCACTATTTCATCCACTTCCAAGGTGCATGGAGCAGGAAAAAGATAGAAGAGGTCAAAACTCCAGCAACACTCGTGGTACAAAGAACAAGTTTATTGTCACACCAACACGTTTTGGTGGTTGGAGGTGAAACCAGGCTGCTCCAGTGAAGACTCAGCCTTGGTTCAGTGGGTGAGCTACCAGGGCATTTACATTTAGTGACCAAAGTGACTTACAAAAAAGGGAAACAGTGAAGGTAGAGTGCGACTAGGACACGTTAGTGCAGCAATAAGTACTGTGACAGTACTAGAGGGGATGGATTTAGTCTAATGCTTACACTTTCACTCTCCCAAAGCACCAAGGACCATGTCGAGGACGACCTCTTCTTACCAAACACGTCTTGAAACAACCAGAGCATGCATGAAATATCAAATCTTAAATTTTGAAGGTACGGGTATTTCAAATAACGTGAAATAACAAAGCAGCAACCTAATGTTGCCTCAATCCACTGGCCCCCAAAATGTTTGGCTTGTGACTTTTCAAAATAAAGCACTATCTAGTTTTTTGGTTTCATTTAAAGGCCTGATGAGGTCAAATTATAATTAAGTAATTCACCAGAAGAAAAGAAAAGTAGTACTGTAGAAATAGTGTTTTTTTCCTGTTTTATTATCTCACAACTTTAATTATCTATTTATTGCCTTACTCGAAAAAAATGTGTCTTTGTTTGTTTGTAGTTGTGTTGTCCACAAATCTTCTGATAATAAATTTAATGCCTCGTGTCTGTTTTTATTTTTATCAGCAGTAAAGGCCAAAAACAATACTATAAAGTTATTCAATGATTTCCCCAATCTGTTTGAAATGTAGTTTATTGGAAAGTTTCCCATCTTATAAAAGTCGTATACATGCAGGCAGCAGTTGTTAAAGTAGACTATGAACCAGGTGAGCTGGACAATGATACCAGAATGACCTTTGGCCTTGTGTTTGTTGTGCTATCTTTCGCTCTGTGGCTGAGACGAGGACAGTGAAATCCAGAGTTTTTTACTGATTATCTGACGTGCAGTCACACTTTTTTACACTGCAGCTGAGTGAGAAGACGACAGCCCTGATATAAAACTCTTCCACGTGTGATTCATGAGCTTTAATCTCATGCAAACTCTGATCAGATGTTTTCCTAATTTCTGCCCTGTGCTTTCATGGGTACTTTCAGCATGCGACGTGGAGCCAAAATAACACGCACAGAGCAATAAAAGATGACAACAACGCAGTTCATGTTGGGAACTTCGGACGCAAGTCAGCAATCCTCCTGACATTTATTGAATGCCCCCTAAACTGTATAAATACTGAGTGAGGACCTGAGTCAGTCTCACAGACGTCACAAATCAGGATCACTGAGGTAAGTCACGGAGTGTTTCTATAAATCTGTAACAGCTGGTTCGTCTGAGATTTGTTTGTAATGTGTTTGTGTTATTTAAATTAGATGTATAAACTCTCGTCATAATCTACTAAACTGACTGAAATCTTTTAACTTATTTATTTATTATTATGTGATATTGCAGGTGTCCTCACTTCTGTTCACCATGAAGGTCTTTGCAGTAATCTTTGTGCTGGCTGTCCTCTCAGGTGAGTTCAAACGTTCTTCTCAGGGACATGTACAAACTCTGACAAGAGAAACTTAAATAAATTGTTGTAAAACAGCTGGAATATATTTAATAATTTTAATATAATAAGTTATATAATCACATATAATAATAATAATTATTATTATTATTTATTTTTTAAAATTTTTTTGCTGTAACATGTATGGAAAAAGAAAACAAACAAACTTACACACCATGTATTAAGAAAAAAACAAAGCAGTAGGATTGTATGCTCTGAAGATATTTAGAAGAAAGAAAGAAAGAAAGAAAGAAAGAAAGAAAGAAAAAAGAAAAGTTTGCCTTTTAGGGCATTTATTTTGAAAATACAGTCTCTTCTGGGGCTCCCAAAGCTCTCACACTAATAACAATAATATTAAGGAAGACAAAGAAGTTTCTTGTCAACCATACATTGAATAAAAGTCACATGATGTCCAGTCCTACAGTGTCTTTAATGTTCTCTAAAGATCTGAGACCTTTTTCCAGGCGAGATCTCTCAGAGGTCAAGTTATCTTTAGGCCACTGCAGTGTCCCAGTAGTTCAAATACAGAGTCTTATCCTTAAAGAAAGAACTTGTTACACATTGAAGCCGGTGTTCAGACTTCTTCCTTCTCTTTCCAAAGTTTGATGTTTGTTTGTGTCCAAACTAGGCTGCCATGCGAAGAGCGTGCCTCAGGACGACTGGATGTCCTGGGAAGACACAGTCGAAAAGTTTCAGGATTATTTCACAGACCTGAGCTCGAAGGCTGACGATATGTTGAAGGACATCAAGAGCCACCAGATCAGCAGAGAACTGGAGTGAGTTCATTTACAGTTCACAGTCATGAATTAAGCAACAGTTATCAAAGTCATAAATCAGTAATAAGTAATAACTTAGGACTTATGACCTTGATACAATTTATGTGCTGTACTCACACGTCTGTCAACATGTTTATGACATATTTCAGGTATAATCAGTGTTTTAAATGAAGCACCTGCTCAAACAAACATTCTCAGTCTGATATAGCAGAGCATCAGTGGACACTTCTACCAAACATTTGCAGCATCTTTAAACGTCTCAGCTAATTCCTTCAACATTAACGTCAACATGAAATTACATCTTTTCCTCCAAATTCAAGTAGTATTGTATTAGTAGTACCTATCAACCTGCATCATGAAAGAAAAGTTTAGCATGAAATAAAACATGACATTAAAAAAAGAAGAAAAAGTAGATTACGGAAAAACTCCAAACCAGACAGTAAAAACCTAAAAAGCCATATGATTGTTTTTATTGTATACAGTAAAACATATTTCAAAATCATTATTTATACAGCATTTTAAGGGAATTTATACAGAATCTTGTATTTTAGATTAGAGACTGTTAACTGTACAGTAAAAGACCGTAATATTTTATGGCAAAACCTTTATTTATACGTCATATATGCAGTATTTTCATGTCAGTTATACGTCAAAACAGTGTTGGATATGGAATAAAACCCCAACCTTAACCGTAAAATCAACAGTACTAACATCCTTTTACTGTAATATTAAGAAAAAGTTATACCGTATACAGTTTTTTACCATAAAAACAACATTTTTGAAAGCAGGACATCTACTTGTAGTCTATTATTTTTTGGTATTGCTACTCTTACTTAAGTAAATTATTCTAACACTCCTTCCAGCGCTGGTAAACACTGAAACTAGAACAACCTAGTCTTTATTTGGGTCGTTGTGTTCTTGTCACACTGATTCAAATGTGTTGGACTGTGGAAAAAGCATCAACACGATGCTGTTAGACCTCTGCTTGCTTACACAACACATACTCTGAGCAGGTTTATCAGCATTTGTCAGTGAGGTGAGACATTTAAAGAGCTGCTGACCGAAGCCTGCACTGCACTCCGGTCTCAAGTCCACTTTCCAGACGTGTTATTTGGACTTTTATTGGTTTAATCTCAGCTGTTTCGGTTGAAATCATTTGATTTTTGCATCAACATGGAAGAGCTCAGGACAAACAGAGCTCCTGTAGACAGATCTACATCTCTGCTCAGACTTTGCAAAGCTTTATTGTTATATTTTACAAAGAAAGTGCCTAAACCCATCCATCTCGCTCACCCTCCAACAGCACCCTAATCCAGGACAGCATGTCTGAGCTGACCATGTACCAAGAAGACCTGAAGACCAAGCTGGCCCCCTACACTCAGGAGGCCGGGGAGCGTCTGGCCAAAGACCTGCAGACGATGGGTATCAAACTCCAGGAGCACATGAACGAGGGCCGTGAACAGATGGAGAAGTACAACGAGGAGCTGCGGACCATGATGCAGCAGAACGCTGATGATGTCAGGGCCAGGGTCTCCGCCTACACCCGCAAGCTGAAGAAACGCCTCAACAAGGACACTCAGGAGATCAAGAGGTGAGTGAAGCACTGAGGCTGAGAGGCGTTCACGGGAGGCTGATGGGAAACTCTGTCCAGTAAGAGGCTCAGATGGTTTCTCTAATTTTTTACTAACTTTTAATGAGTTCTCCTGAGTGGATTTTATCAGAAAACTTGTCAGCTATTTTGCTAATCGATTAATCATTAATGTCATATCAGTGTTAACTTAATATCTCTGGGTTTGCATTTGAAGACATTATTTTGAGCTTTGGATAATTATAATCGTTCACTAGTTTGTAACATTTTGTGGACAATATAATTAGATTATTCGCCAAAATAGCTGAATGGTTAATTGATGATGAAAATAATCATTACCATATATACACACAGATTTAAGAGACAGTTTGGGTGTCTCTAATGAGACAAATATATGTCATATATTGTATATTTATTTATGTTTTTATATGTGATATTTTTGGGGTGACTAAGATAACCATTACCACATCTAATGATTCAATTTTTCACTTTTTAATAATAATAATAATAATAATAATAATAATATTTCTTCATTTCTTAATATTCCTGTTAAATCTTGTTTAACGGTAAATTAAATCTACTTTATTTCAATATATGGAATATGGAATAAAACGCCAACCTTATACATGAAATCAGAAAATAGTACTAACATCCTTTTACTGTAATATTAGAAAAGGTTATACTGTATTTATTACGGTAAAGTTCTGCTGCTCTGCTGCCAGTTTTTTACCGTAAAAATGTTTCTTTCTTTCAGACATGTTTCCGAATACTTTGAGGAACTTCAGTCCCGCACCTCCGACAACATGGAGGACGTGAGGGCGCGTCTGGACCCTTACTTCGCTCAGGTGCGTGACAACGCCCAGGCAAAGATCACCACCCTGAACGATCTGCTGCAGACTCAGATGGAGAACATGAAGACAAAGATTCAGACCACAGCTGAAGACCTGCGATCCGCCATGGAGGAGAAGATGGAGGAGGTGAAGATCTGGTTTCAACCTCTTGTCTCCATGGTCAGCTCTCACACTCTGTAATCAAACAGTCTGGACTATCACCATCACCAAGTCTTTATCACAAGCATCCACCACAGTCTAAATGTGTCTCTGTCACTGAAGACTCAATAAAATCAAACTGATCACATGTGGAAAATCATTGTCATTAATAATGTGCTCAGATGTCACACTCGTGTCTTACGTTTGTTACCTCAGAATGAGACTTTTATGGCAAAAGATGGATGATTAATAATCAACAGTAACTTTCATGATGATCTACAAGGAGACACTGGACATCCGTCACAGTTAGAGAAGGTATTGACTGTCACACTAAATGTGATATTCATGTTTTATATATTAATTTGAATGAACAGGAACACGCTTTTCTAATTATTAACAACATTTTGAGGAAGTTTTTCACTCCAGCAGACAGCAATCTTTGTCTGTGAATGCAGCTCCACAGTCAACAACAGATCTAGAGATGATGGGGAATGATCAGTTCATCAGAGTTCATAAGAATGCAACACATTGAGGACACAGACCAGGTTTCATAGAGGAGACGAGTGTCTGTCTGTCTGTAAACAGACTGCGGGACTCTCTAGTTTTTCAATCAGCCGCCACTAGATGCCACTAAGTCCTACACACTGCTCCTTTAAGGGAAAAACCAACATGCGTTGAACATTTTTCAATAAACTAAATCATGTGTCATTAGAATAATTTCAAAGATTAAATAATAATATATTCTTTTGCTATTCATGCATGTAAAGTGCTGTTACTTAAGGCAAAAACTATATTAAACATACACTCCAACACCCTCGTTTGAAGGTCATCTTGTCTTATTTCTTATTTTAAGCAACTACATGTATTTTTCCAGACTTTTCAATAATATCTAAGATGCTATAATAGTGAAAAAACATTAAATTTAACATAAAGAGTCTACAAACTGTAACTTTAGTGAGATGTGTGAAAGAGCTTCATGTAACACAAACACAAAAAACACAGAAAAATCACTTGAGTCTCAATTTTTATATTTAAAAATTATTTTCAAAGTATATATTTTATATGGATGATTTCCGTTTCTTCACTCTTTAAACACATTAACAGTTTGCCTTGGAGCTGAGACACAAAGCTTGAGATGAGTATGACGTCCACATTGACGGACAGATCCAGTTTTCATCATCAGATCACAGTATGGATGATCATGTATCAAAAATAATGTATGTCAGTAACAGTAAAAAAACAACAAAAAACCCCCAGCTTTTCTGCGTTAAATATATCAAAATACAAAAAATACTTCAGAAACAGTGTATTGAGAAAATACTTATGACAAATGACTGCAGAGACTTTGTGATTCAGTAGCAGAGCTGCAGTACATCCAATATTTTAAAGTTTTCATTTTACAGTAATATTCTGTAAAGTCTCTGGCTTATAAAAAACAGATATTTACATAGTGGATACATAAATATCCAAGAAAAATCCTGAAGCTTATTAAACATTTTAAAACAAATGGACAATCTTGGATGTAACAAACCTCGATAACGTAACGCGATACATTCATGATGCTCCTTTTCAAAAGTCTTTTACACTTATTCATGACTCAGTAACCACACCTCATACTTTAAATCCAACCAAACGTTCATGCTTCTACGTCCCTCTAGCGTGATCCATGTAATGTTCATGCAGCTTTGAGATATCTATAAACGCTTGCATGCAAATTGCACATTCATAGACATCATCCACGAGCTCTGTATCCTCGGGAAACCACGAAAGTGATTCAAGTGAATCGCTGCATGAGTCCTGGTCTTGATGCAATTCTGGCAGGACGAAGGATCCATCTGAGTAACCCTGAGGTCCTGTTTCATGCTCATCCACGTCTCTGAGTGTGGAAACAGCTGACGACTGAGGTATATTTGAGACACTTGGATCTGAAGAATTTAAAATAGCACCCAGTTGAGGAATATCAGATCCTGTGTTGCTGGTAGAGGTAGTGTTGGACGAACTTTGGACCTGTGGTTCTTCTTCTGTGTCTGAAATGACGACGGGCGGGTCTGAGGAGACGGCAGGTACGACGTACAGGTAGTCAGGATGAGGATACCTGAACAAGTTCTTTTTATTGCTCACTGGAAGGCGCCTTTTTCGCTGAGACGTCCCTGAAATGACTTCATTCGCCTCTTCCACAGCTCTGTTGGTAATACAAGAGGCGACACTCTCTGGAGGACTCTCCGGCTTTCTCCCTGCGATGAAATGACAAACCTGATGCGCCTGCAGCAGGTCTGTGCTCGAGAACTTGGCGGGACACTTCCCGCACTGATACGGGAACAAGAGAGGCTCAACAAGGCCTGCTGGCTTTGGGACATTGAGACGTGTCTTGTGAGTCCTCAGATGAGTCTTTAAGGCACTGTTACTGCAGAATGAGAGGTTACATGGGAAGCAGACATGTGAGGTGGCCCTTTTGTGTAGCAGCTTGTGTTTCTTCAAGTTTCTTAGGGTGGAAAAATTCTTTGAGCATGTGCTACATTTCTTAAAATCGCCCTGTTTGTGGAAGTCAGAGATGTGGGTGCTTAAGTTTTCTTTATTGGCAAAGGTGTCAGGACATAACGAGCAGGCGTATGGCGTCTGAGCTGCATGTTCCCGCAGGTGATCGATGTACGAACCCAGGAAGCGAAACTCCAGGTCACACCGGCTGCAGGAGAAAGATGGTCTGCCGGTTTGTCGGTGGAAACGCCGATCCAGCCACAGCTTGCTCCACCGGCTAAAGGATTTTCCACAGCGTCCATGTGAGTATTTGCGGCCATGCCTGAGAATTAGCGACTGAAGACGAACTCTGTTGGGCTTTCGAGATGTTTGATCAGATGTTGGGCAGAAACTAGACTCAACGTCGTCATTTACAGACAAGCTTGGGTTGCTCGGTGATTGCACGTCTGTAACCTCTTTGTCACCTCTTTCCACCTGAGGTAAAGCTGCATCATTCAAAGGTAAACTTTGACTGTCCAGATTAGGTTCAAGCTTCTGACTCTCTGGAGCTTCTGGTTCCTTCCAGATGTCAGTCAGGGAAGATCTACACGCCCTCTCTTCACCACTTTTTCTGCAGCAATCCATGCAGTGACTCCTCGATCCAGCTGTGTGGTCGTACTGTTGTCCGCACGTCTCACAAGGGTTGGCCTCGCTCTGAGTGTGTGTTTGCAGATGCAGAACATACTGGCACCAGTGACGATGAAGCTGCTTGCATATCAGACATTTAAAATACACGGGGGTGACAATCTGTCCCTCAACGCTCTTAGAAACCAAGAATCCGTCAACATCACTTTGATTTCCACGAGTGGCGTCTTGTTTCTCCGAGCAAACTTCAAATACTTGATGTGAGCGCAACAATTTGAAGCTGCTGAAGGCTTTTTCGCATCTGCCGCAGGAGAAAGACAAATCCCCCGAGTGCCTCTGAGAGTGACATTTAAGCTCCCGTAGCTTGGCAAAACCTTTAAAACACACGGAGCAAGAATACGGTTTTACGGGCCAGTGTGTTTTTTCATGAAAATTCAGACTTGAAGGCTTGCAGAACTTTTTCCCGCAGACAGAGCAGCTATACGACTTTCCACCATGCGGTCGTCCATGCAACTTAAAGGTTTCTTGGTTGCATCTCAAAGGTTTATTGCAGCCTGGAGCAACTGGAGAGTCCAGACAATCTCCCACCTGCTGGTTGTTTGCATCTTCAGTCGTCTTTGAGCTGTGAATACTTTTCATATGAATCTGAAAATGGAAGATCAGCTCATCTTTAGTTTTAAATGTCTCGTCGCAGCACGGACAACAAACTGCACGAGGTTCACTGTGGATTTTTGAATGCGCTTTGAGCTGGGAGAGCTGAGAAAATCTCTTGCCGCATGTCGGACACCTGTGAGGTTTCTCTCCTGTGTGAAGGCGTTTGTGGATCGTGAACGCGGCAATGTGTCTGAACGAGCGACCGCAAAAAGAGCATCCGAGAAGTTTTTGTGATTTCGGCTCACGATGGCGAGGGTTGTAGTTTTTAAGTTTAGTGTTGGCTGTCAGTGTTTGTACAGCATCTCTTTGTTTAACGTCATTTTCATCTTTCAGTTTTAGATTGATTATTTCATCACGTGATACTGAAAAAGTGTCCACGTGAGCTGGATTACTGATCTGAGGTCGCTTTAATTTCTTTTTGGAGGTCCATACTGTTTTAGTCTTTCTCCGTCTCTTCCTTTTTACTTGTGGAACATCAGATGGAGCTGTTCCCACCGGGCTGACTTCATCCTGAAATGAAGACGCCGCCTCAGATGTAATTTCACTTTCATCGTGTTCTCGTTTTGCAGCATTTAAATCCGTCCCATTACAGATTGTGTCTTGGACTGAAGCAAGAGGAGGCTCATTACAAGACACCGAGAACCGAGAAGTTCGAGGTAATAGTTTTTTTTTGGTACCACTCTTTGTCTTTTTTCTTCGTTTATAAGCTCGTTTTTCAGATGCAACAACACTCAATATTTCTGCTGACCTACTTCTTGATAGTTCACTGTGATCACGTGTGATTTTTTTATCTTCTTTGAGGGGCACTGAGCTAATTTTCCTCAATGTACTTTTCTTTGATGCTGTTACCCTGGAATACAACTCCCTTAGAGATTTGTTGAGCAGATTTGTGGACGTGCTACAGTCTGTTTCTGTTGCTCCTGAAAGCTTAGATTCCTCCTTCGCTTGCTTTTTGTTGGTGGAACGTGTTTTCCTCTTTTTTAATGACGGGTTTCGAGACGCTTGGCAGAAACTAGAGCTCAGTGATGGTTTGCTGATGTCAAAGTCATCGGTTACAGACAAGCTTGAGCTGCTCTGTGATGGTAGTGTCTTTTTGTCTTTTGTCTCTTTGTCGCCTGTTTCCACCTGAGGTAAAGCTGATGTTTGACCTGTCTGGTCTTCATCTGGAGGTAAACTTTGATCGCCCAGGTTAGGTTCAAGCGTCAGACTCTCTGGAGCTTCTGGTTCCTTCCAGATTTCAGTCAGGGAAGATCTACACGCCCTGTCTTCCCCACTTTCTTGCTTTTTGTTGGTTGAAGTTCTTTTCCTCTTTTTTACCCGACCTGAAAATATTGTTTCTTTGCCACAATCATTCTCTCCATCTTCCACTGATGTATCTTCTTTGTGGTTTAACTCTTTTGTTTGATGTTCTGTTAAAGGTCCTTTTGAATATTTCACTGCCATCATCTCTGAATCCCATCCTTTGGAAATTACAAACAGTTTGGCCATCTTCATGAGTGTCTTCTTTTTGAAGCGTCGGCCAGGTCTGTGCATCTGCTGCTGCTGCATTTGACAAAAAACTGAGTGATACAACGCTTTCTTGTCCTTGCTCTCTGCAGTCGATACATCTCCTCTGTCTTGTCTTTCAGTGTCTGTTTGGTAATTTGGAGGCCGGAGCTGTGATTGGATAGATTCATCAGGTTTCTCTGGGTCTCCTTTCTCGTATTCTGGTGTGCTTTGAGGTAAAACATCCACGTTGCTTTCAAGAGAATCTGCTGATTCAAGATCCTCAATGACATTGTGATCTCTGCAGTCTGTAGTTTGTGTTTTAGCTTCTGTTAGACAGTCTGGAGGAGAAGCCTGAAGAACATCAGCTGCTGGTGTCACTGCTGAAGTTCCCTCTTCAGCCTCAGAGTCGGACATTAGCTGATGATCAGTGTTTCTCTCTCTGCTCAGACACTCATCCGCCATTTTGCTCTGCTGTTAAATGAAAAATCAAACATAAGTTTTATTTTAGGGTCTAGTTTATGTTTTTAAAGGTCCAGCGTGTAAGATTTAGGGGAATCTATTAACTAAATATCTAATATAATAGCCATATGCATGTTTTTGTTACATTAGACTAAGCCTTTTGTATCATATCATATATAATTGTATAGAGGGAGCGGGTCCTCTTCCATGGACTCTGCTCCTTGATGCCACTAAATCCTGCACACTGGACACTTTAAGACATTTTCAGTGCCTTGTTTGGACATTTTAATTGACTTTGTTTTAAATTACATGCATAAATTAAATTTCAAGAAATGCAATGATGATAAATGGAAATAAAAAGAAGCATAAAACTGCATAAAACTGTATTTCTGACCTCTCGACTCAGATACATACACACAACAATATATATGCACGTTTATTTGTTGATTATTTAAGATTATTAAACTGAATCTGCACAGTAACTAAAGTTGTACTTGTGTAAATGTACTTAGTTACTTCCCACCATTGATACACAGTAATAACTCTGGAAATGCACGTACACACACAAACAAACACTGTGTGTACGGCTCAATGGGACAAAGACCTGTTGTTGTTGTTGTTGTTGTTGTTGTTGTCTGTTTGGACTTTCTTACCGTGTTAATAAACCTGATTCAGACTCCTGATGATCCTCCGGTGTTGCAGTGTTCACGATGAGTCCCATCTCAGCTGCAGTTTGTGTCTCATGCTCACACTGCTGCAACACGACGCTGAAGTCAGCTTCACATTCGCAGCTTCCGATCCGGTTCGGCAGTTAGGGGAAAATGAGCTAATATTGTTGACCAGCTTATTGTTTTTTTCACCGTTTGGTCGTGAAACCGTGCTAGACTTTTTAAAAGAAGACTTAACGCCGACTAAAACTCCACTTTCAAGTTTAATAAGTGACCTTTTAAACCTCTCCTCAACTTTCCCCTTAAAGCTGAATGAAGTTACGACTAACTTCAGGCTAACTTCAGGTCAGGGTAGTAGCCACAGCAGACCGGAAGTTGACGTTAACCACCTAACCCTCGGTTTTCTATTTATTATTTATATTTAAAAAAAACAAACAAATATATTTTTAAAAATATATAAATATATTTAAAAATTAAACATAAATATATTTTTAAATATAAATACATTTTGAAATAGAAATATATTAAAACAATATATAAATACAAAAATATAGATTACTAAATCCAGACATAAAATACGGAAAATTAATATAAATATAATATATAAATATAGTATTTACCTCCCGGTATATTATATATATTAGATCAAATAAAAGTATAGAAGTAAATATAACTAGTATTGTTTCTTTTGTATTTATTTTATGTTTTGCTTTTATAATCTTTAAAAAAAAAAAAATTTTAAATAAACAAAATATTCAATTACATTATTCAGAATAATAATAATATATATATTTGAATTAAATTAAATGTTAAGTAATTTAAAATTAATGATTAAATTTTTAATTACATTAATTTTGGCTGCGTTTTTTTATAAACATAATCCATAGGTAAATAAATCAAAACATATTTTTAATTTTTAATTATATATGTAAGATAAAATGAGATGTTGCCGCTGTACTTTTCAAAATAAAATGTCAGAACAAATACAGATTTTATTTTATAGTTTTTTATTAGTGGTTAAACGAAGCATTGTTTGTCTGTCTGTATATACATATTCCAGAAAATGTATTTTTTTATTTTATTTTTATTTTTTAATGTTTTAAACTTCGACCGCACGTGAAGCTACGGCACGGTGAAACCACACTTATTTTTACGTCTACGCTCCCTAAACCAATCATATTTCTTCATACATCTCCTCCAGCCAATCACAGGAGCTGTTTGTTACACGAGTCTCGCCCCTACGTCGGCACCGTTCAGTGTTGTCATTTCCAAACATGTCCATCATGTTCGCGGCAGATATCTTTATATTTCATCCTTTGGACTGTTGAACTCGCGGTCAGAGATGAGTAACCCGTGTAGAGAAGTCATCACTCTGCAGCTGGGACATTATTCAAACTTCGTGGGGACGCACTGGTGGAATTTACAGGTGAGGACGTACGTTAGCTCTGATGCTAACTACTGTTAGCTCTGCTGCATGTGTTGTCAAAGTTTGGAGAGCACGCTGTGTCTCTGATGCTAACAGCAGCAGCAGCGTGAATGTGCAGTTTACGGTCATTTTATCACACTGAGGAGGATGTGATGTAACTAAGCCGGCACACAGGAGGAACATAAACATGAAGTATAACGTTAGACACCAGAGTTTATGATGCTAAAGCTGCTAATTATGAAGTCTCAGGAGATCAGGTGAACACACCTTTAAGACAGTGCTGCTTAAAATAGGTTTAGATGAATGTACATATAAATTAGCAGCTGTTTTAATGATGGAGATGATGCTGATTTATCCCATATGAGATGCAGTCAGTCTCCTGTAAAGACTGTTGCAGTGGTGACACATTTCAAACAAAGAGCTGCATGTTTCCTGTCTGCTCCCTTCCTAAAACCTTTCATACATTAAAGGAGGTTTGGGCTAATTGTGTGTTCAGTAAGTAGAAGAGTGATGCAGATAAACAATGGGCTAGTCTATCTACATGTCAGTTAAGTTAATAAGAATAATAAAAACAGCACACTAGGTCCCTTTTTTCCAGATTTCTCCAGGTTTGTTGTTATATTTAAGATAGTACACCCTCCTTTCTTAATCTGTCTGATGGGTCACCCATACCTCAAGACAGGGTGCAGTTTTTTATCTTTATAATTTCGTGTCTAATCTGCGTCATTGGAGACTCTGAGATGTGCATGGGAGGCGATCTGGGGATGGCTGAGACTGCAGAACGTTGGAGAAAAGCCCTCGAACTGTGCACTTATTGGAACCCTGTCAGATGACACTATGACTATTTCCATAACTGTTTAATTTGCTGATCATTTTTTCGATTAATTGCTCGATTGCACAGGATGATGTCGTCAAATGTCTTGTGGTGTCTGACACCCAAAGGTTTCATAAGTTTTTAAATCTGAGAAGCTTAAACAAGAGACTGTTTGAACCTTTTAATAAAAAATAGACAGTTAATTGATTATCAAAATGCAGCTTTTTAATATTTCTCATTTTATTAATACATTTCTTGGCACAGCCCTGACTGTAACATCATATTAGAATTTCTTAAATAAACGCTGACGTGTTTGTCTTTCTTTGCAGGATGCGTCTTTATCGTATGATCCAGAGACGCCGCCAGGTGACATCCAGAGTGATGTCGTGTTTCGTGAAGGACAGACTCAGGGCGGACATGTCACCCACACACCTCGCCTCATCGCCATGGATCTCAAAGGTAACTTCCCCCATCACATGTGTCTATTAATGCTAAAAGCAGGCGTAATTATATGGATACAGTTTCACACCATAACTACACACAGGACGTGGATGATGCTTGGTAAGTTTAAACGCCTGCTCTCTTCCTGTCACTCTATCTATGACAGGAAGTCTACGTACTCTACGGCAAGAGGGAAGTCTGTATGACACAGAGGAAGAAAGCCCTGCTGTCACATGGTAAGTAAGGACTGTAAGTAACAACCCTTACTGTGCTCACTTACTGTTTGAGTGTTTGTTTGGAGGATTCTTGTTGATTTAGTGTTCTTCATCTTGCAGGGACGGAAGCCTCATGAGACACGAAGAAAGTCCTCCTGTGAAGAACACGTTTCTTAAAGATCTGGACAAGTTGGAGGTGAGTGTTTTGTGGTGGAAATCAAACTGACAAGCTCTGAAACACCATGTGTTATCGCACAGTAGAGGAATGAGTGATGTTTTTGTCTCCAGAGAGGAGAGATCCTGACTGAAGCTGATTTCTACTCCAATTCCCAGCCTCCGTGCTCAGGTAAGAACAAACGTTGAACAATCTGTCTTTAATCTCTGCGTCATAATCCAGATTTTGTGTCACTCACAGCAGCGACCTCTCTAAAAAAAATAATCTCGTCCCACCAGCAGCTGCAGTGAGCGTGGATACTGTGAACAGCCAGCTGGCTCGACGCCAGCGAGGCTACAGGCTGGAGGGCAGCGTGAAGGTGTGGTCCGACTTCCTCCGGATCCACCTGCACCCTCGCACCATCTCTGTCATCCACCAGTACAACCATGACGGGTAAAGTGAAGACTTCGCACACTTAACACTAAAATAACACAAGTTACAAAACACCAGTAGTGAGAGACCTGGAGTTCATACGTATGATCAGATGTATTGAAATGAAGAACAGTGCTTAAACATATATCAGGAGGAACTGGGGTGTTTATCTTAAGAGTTGTATATGATAATAGTGAGTGATATATTACAGCACAGAGCGGTGGGCATAAGAGCAAAGCAGTGAGTCCAGACTGAAAACAATTACTCGTTCTATGCAGACGGTTCAGTGGCTGCTTCTCTCCAGTAGATGTCAGGCTTTACATAGTTTTGGTCAGACTTCTCTCTCTGTGGGCTCAATCTTTAAAGTCTAACCTCACACAGCTTGAAGAAACAGATGCTGTTACATCACTAATTTGGGTGTAAGAGCAAGTTTTCCCCCTAAACATGATATCACTGAATAAAAATATATATATATTTTCAAACTTTGTTTATTGAGAGGCTCAGGAGGTAGAGCAGGTCGTCCACTAATCAGAAGATCGGTGGTTTGATCCCTGGCTCCTCCAGTCTGCATGTGAAAGTGCCCTTGAGCAAG
This sequence comes from Argyrosomus regius, assembly GCA_946959425.1. Taxonomy (NCBI): domain Eukaryota; kingdom Metazoa; phylum Chordata; class Actinopteri; family Sciaenidae; genus Argyrosomus; species Argyrosomus regius. The sequence continues at coordinate 5,307,994 of OX336899.1, read as the reverse complement.
ATACTGAACCCCTTAATTGCTCCCAACAGTTGTATGAATGTGTGTGAATCCCAAAAACTGATGAGCAGTTGGCATAGCATTTGTGTGATAGTCTATACTTTAAAAAAACTGTAGCAGAGGATCTAAGAGGCCGTGTAAGGTTATAAAACAACAATGAATCAGTGAAGTAGGTCAGTGCCAAACCAGTAAAAGAACTTTGAAGTCAATCAAAAGATTCTGGGAGCCAGTGCAGATAACAGCTGTTGTGTTTGTGTGCGTCCAGCGAGGCTCACCGTCTGGAGGCGTTTGGCCAGGGAGAGGCTCTCCTTCAGGGGTCGGTGCTCGAGGATCTGGAGGACAGACTGCACTTCTTTGTGGAGGAGTGTGATTACCTTCAGGTAAGACACCGTCTTTCATTCCTAACTACTCAAACAGATTAACTCAGGCGCTCTTCACACATCTCTCTGCGTCCTGTTTTCCCCCTCTCAGGGTTTCCAGATTTTCTGTGACCTGGCTGACGGCTTCGCAGGACTCGGGTCAAAGGTCACAGAGATGCTGCAGGACTCTTACGGCGGCAGAGGCATCCTGACGTTCGGTTTAGCGCCCGTCAGTCACCCAGATTCAGTGAGTCATTTCATCTTTTACTGCTTTGTGAGAGGTAGCGTCAAAGCAGATGTTTTTGTACTCATAGTGTTCTTTCTGTTCAAACAGTCTCCAATGAAGGACCTCTACCACCAGTTAAACTGCACGTTAGGGACCGTACACTTGGCCAGTAACAGCTCTTTCTTCTGCCCGCTGACTCTGCGTGGTGGACTAGGCAGACGACCCTCCTCTCCCACAATGTTCCCACACCTAACACATGATGTGAGGCTTTAATTTATTATTATTTTATCCATGTTTAGTGGTAATGTGCAGCGAGCAGTACGTTTTAAAGGGTATATTTATGTGTTTGTGACTGTGTTTCCTGTGTGCCAGCCCTCACTGTGGTACCACTCCAGCTCCGTCTTGGCTCTGGCCCTGGATGCCTTCACTTCACCTTACAGGCTGAGGAACAACAGCGTCCCCATGTGGCAGCTGGCAGACACTCTGGCTGTGTCCGGGAGAAAGGTGACGAGATTTTTATTTATTTTTACCCGCCGTGTCCTCGTCTCTCATAAAACACTCATAAAACAGGGTCTGAACTTTTTAATGTTTTTATATTTTCTAGGTGGTGGCCGCTTACGGTGCTGTTCCCTTTCCCATGATGCACGGCAGCTCTCTACCTGACGCCCTGAGTGCCTGCGAGGACGGTTTGCCATGGAAACCGCTATCAGCTTGCTCTGAGCCTGCTGACGGTCGATGCTACGGACAGTGGGCGACACTCAAAGGCTTTGAGGGCCAGAAACTAATCAGGTCGGAATGAGTGAATGAATTAATGAACGCTTACACGTAAATAGACATTGTACAGTGTGTATGAATAAGATAAGATAGACTTTATTGATCCACACCGGGGAAATTCACTTGTTACAGCGGCTCACAACACACATGGATCAGAACAATGCTCTAAATAGGGGCACCCTGGTGGCTCGAGTGGGCACCCCACGAGTCCTTCCTGCAGCGACCCGGTTCTGACTCCAGCCTGTGGTCCTTTGCCGTGTGCCGTTCCCTCTCTCTCTTCCTGCTTTCCTGTCCATCTTCAGCTGTCCACTCTCACAAGCTGAAAGCCGTCCAGAGTCACCAGCCAGTTCAGATGCTACACTCTGTAGCCTGGTTAGCGCCGTTAGCTCCTCCATCTTACTGAGGAGAGATCTTACATTCGCCATGATAAAAGACAGTACTCGTGGTTTGTACCGTCTTTTCCGCTCCTGGTGCTTAGATCCAGCTCCGTCTTCTTCTCTTCACTTCTGCAGGAATCTCTGATCTTTCCACAGGGAGTGTGCTAGCGCTGCCTAGTAACAACCTTGAACTGATCTATAGTTTTTTGAGTGATTATCACTAAAGCACTGAACTGTGGTACGCAGCCTTCCTGTAGAAATCTCTGAAATATACTTTTTTAAAATGAAATAATTTAAAAACTTAAATTACAGTTTGACAATTAAATTAAACTAAGATATCGCTGGAATGACATTTAAAATAAGTTTTGCATTTCCTAAAATATCTTGTTCCAATATCAGCCTGATGTGTCGTCATGTTTACACACGTAGCGCGCACATACATCCATGATAAGTTACGAGCGAAAATGCGACATTGGATTGGATTGGAGTGAGTGGAGGTAAAAATTAACAGGAAATATTAGAAAGAAAGATCAGGCAGATCAGGATTAAAAGTTTTCTACCAAATGAGCTCTGGTTCTTGAATCAGGAACAAACCTGCATCCTGTGTGAACTGTCAGGCTACGCTGCTGGATTTTAATGTCTGTACAGTGGTACGAATATTTTCAGAGGTGGTACATGGTGTAAAAAGTTTGAGTTATAGAGGCACCTATGTCATTTTTCCTTGTTAAATTGATAAATGATAAGTCAGATTTAGAGTTTGTACTGGAAAAGAGTGACACAATGCATGTGACGTGTGACGTGACATAAAGACAGTTTGACAAAGATAAAAAGTAATGTACTCCTGTAGAAAGTCAGCAAAAAGTAACTAAAATGAACCTGGTCTTGTTTTGAAGTGTTTTATAAAGTCATACATTAAGTCCGAGTTACACATCAAGGCTTTTGTTTATATTTTAATAAATTATTTAGAAAGAAAATGGCTGGTAGAGACATAAAGGCATCAGACACCTCCCGCAGTCTTAATCTTTAAATAATGTTCTTTCCATCAGCTCGCTCGCTCCGGGCATTAAACCACCCACTCCTCTGCACAGCCTCCACAGCGGGGAAGACGTCCTGGCTTCCTACATCAGCTCTTTCTACCCTACGTGTCCTCTGTGAGTCCCCACGCTGTCATAACAAATCATTTTACTTGTTCATCTCTGAGGTAATCAATATCTCTTAACCACAACGCTGCTCTTCTCTCTCAGAGCTCTGCAGTTGGTGTCTACTCCCAGTAAGCTGACACCACCTTTCCCTCAGATCTTCAGTCAGTCTGTTGGTGCTCAGGGCTTCCTGCAGAGCCAGCCTCCTCTGACCGGCTGTAAGCAAACCTCCACGTCTCATCTTTGGATTTCTGGATTTGATGGTGTCATAAATTAATCCATCTCTTGTCTCTGCAGCTCCGGCTCCTCTGGTCTCCTCTGTCCCCGTCATGACTTCCCTCCAGTCCGGCCCAGCGCTCGACCCGTGGCTGTCCGAGCTGCATCGTGGCGCCAGCGCTTTAGACATCCGCCGCGTGGCCCCCAGCTTCCTCTCCCAGGGCCCAGAACTGGCCGACTACAAGGAGGCCCTGGAGCAGCTGCGCCTACTGTCCCGGTGTTACCGCGATGACAGCGGCGGGGTGGTGCGCTCCTCCTCAGAAGAGGATGACGACTGACACCTGCAGTCTTAGGAACTGTAATCTGGACGGGCTGATGATCAGCCTCGTCTGCTTTGTTTACCAGCCTGCCTGCATGCACTCATACAGACACAGGGAGGTGACGAGGAGCGGTACCTCTGGTTTATGAAGGACCAGGACTGAATGAGATGAGGGAATATTAAGATAGATGTGTAGTAATCAGGAAGGTGATGGATGTAGCATCATGATACTATATGAACTGTGGTTACAAATGACTGTTTATCTGTAATTAAATGTGTTTTCTACTCAGCGTACACGATAAAATGACAATATTTACAAGAAGTCACGCCTCTTGTTCCGGGCACAGATTCCTCCTTTTGACCATTAGTTCATCTGAATAGCACAAATGTCGTCATAGTGCACTTTAACCAGAGTCTTCATCGTCGTGTTGGAAACAGCTTCTCATTGCCAGAGCTCAAAGTGACCAGCTGCCAGTTTTATATTAAACAATTTAAAAAGCAACGACCATGAATGCTTCGTATTTTCAGGTTGTTTGACATTTGATTATGGTTAGAAAATTATTTTATGTAGTCAAATCTTTCTTTATGATTGTCAACAACTCCCATGAAGAAGTTTCTATGGAAGCCCAAAGCGGTCATACATTCATACGTTTTAATTCCTCAGTTTTCTCGTGATAACGAGTTAATTTGTTTCCTCAAGATGTTGAAATAACATTTGATTGGATGATTTGAGATCTTGAGATTATAAAACTGTTTTCCTGAGATAATTAATTTGAGATCAAGAAAACAAAAGGATAGTATATTAAATAATTGCAACATTCTCCTGCTCCTCTGACATTGCTACACTAAATGCTGTTTGATTTAATAAACTAGACTATCCTTTTGTTTTCGTTATCTTGATATTGAGAAAATTATCCTGTTATATCAGGATAACATTTGTTATTTCGACATAAATATCTCAAGATCTTGAGTAAACAAATGAAATAAACTAGGAGAAAATGGAGGCGATTGGGGCTTCCGCAGTTTTCCAACACTGGACTTAGTCCATACCACTGACAGTATAAAGAATGGGACGTTGTATCCGTGATGTCACCCACAGTTTTGAAGCTCAGTGTGGCGTTGGATGCCACCATGTTGCAGTCCTGCTTCCTCCGCCTCGGGCTAATCTAAAAGTCACAACGTTGCAACCAAGCAGCAACCTGTAAATGATTTTTTTTGGACTATTTTCAGCCACATTTGGTGCCGTAAATATTACATGGGATTGACCTAAAATAAACTACAGTGCTCGTGTTCCATTTGTGGATAGCTATATCATTATCTGCACTACTTAAGGGCTACTATGATAAAAACACTCCAGTAATTTCATCATTAGTTCATAAAGAAACAATGTTATAAACATCTACAAATTGAAACCTTGAGAAAATTGAGTTTATTCCAGTTTATCAGCTGTAATAAAATTGGTTCCAAAGATGCAAACAAATCCCTGAGAAACCATTTGATCACATGAAGCCCAAAGTTAGATCATTTACCCACCTCACTGACTTTCTGCAGGTAAACAAATCAATCCAACAACGAATGTAGAACAGGCATTTGTTTTTTTAATTTGAAATAAAACGATGCGAGGATTTCACAAAAGGTGAGATCATATTCCCACCCAGCATTTTGCCAAAACAGTATGCTTCTACATTTGATTAAAAAAAGGCTAAGACACATACCATCATTTAAACTTATAAAACTGAGATTGCACCCTGTTATTTTACAAACACCCCCATACGAGACAGCGCTAATGAAAAAAATATGTATTGTAAAAGTCAAATGAAATGGAGTAGCATGTGCATAAAAGACATTGAGTCGAGTGCCTGGTATTCTACAGCTATTTATCAAAAAACAGGAGGCAGGGGTAGTGTTGTGGGGTCTGGGGAATGTAAATGGAGGACAGGGGGAGACAGTGTCGGGATAAGGGCTCATGACAAAAAGTCCAAAATCTGAACTAAGAGCGGGAACGGGAGCGAGAACGAGACTGGGAGCGGGATTTGGAGCGGGACTCTGAGCGGGAGGCGGATCGGGAGTGGGAGCGGGCTTTGACGGGTGACGGGGAACGAGACTTGGATTTGGACTTTGATTTAGACCTGGCTCTGGATTTGGACTCGGCTGGCGAGCGTGAACGGGAGCGGGAGCCCCTCTCGGGCTCACCGCCCTCGTCATCGCTCTTGGGCGGCTCGCGGCCCTTTGAGCCAGATTTCCTGGAGCGATCCTTGTTTACTGATCTAGAGTGAGACCTGGAGCGAGAGCGAGATCTGGACCTGGAGTCGTCCTTCTTGCTCTTCTTCCCGTCTTTCTTTGCCTTTTTGCTCTTGGGGCTGCGACTCCGGCTGCGGTCCTTGTTCTTCTGAGCACCGTTGCTGCGCTCTTCTTCCTCCTTCTTGTTCTTGCCCTTATTCTTCTTGCTACGAGATCGGCTGCGGGAGCGTGAAGCCGCTCTGTGGACAAAAACACAAATACGTTAGTGCTGTTGAACGTCTCACAAATAATGCTCAAAATATGCTGTCGAAAATGGCATATTAAAGTATTTAATCGTGGGTTTGCACCATTTAAAAAGGAGGACATGTTGACCACGAAGCAGTTTAAACAAGCTGTGCAAGATGAACCATCAGCAGATGGAGCAGATGTCCACTGTGGAAAAACTATATAGCTTTGGTCGTCGGCCATAAAAGACACACAGACGGAGGCTAAGCAACAGCTGTAAATATTAGGCTACTACTTTGCCGTCACTGGCTAAAGGCTATGTGCATATCAGCGCAAACACCTGTGAACTTTAGTGGACCAACGTCTATTTAAAGAAACATGTCCTCTCATCTTACTGCTAACTGGACATCTCAATGTGGTCATTAAAAAAGACGCCCGCTGAGAGGCTCAAAGGTGGTCCACCCATTGTTGCTACTGCACGTTCGTGAAGGCATGAAGTGGTGTTCAGGAGACTGAAGGCACATTTTGGACTGTTTGTTTAGATGTTGACATTTCACTAGAGGTGTCGTGTATTTACAGCGTATCGTTACCCCAGTCGTTTTAACGAGGGTAGTGCGTTTATGCTGAGCAACTACAAAAAAATAAGGGGTGAATAAGTTCAACCAGGATCAGAATTCAACCTCATGCTGCAGTGGTCAATCTGACCGGTCAAACTGCTTCACAGTGAGCCAGACACATCACTAAAACTGGAGCTATCCAGGTGGAGTTCAGGAACTAAACTACGTCACAGTTTCAATTACACAGCCTTTTAAATTTGGTAGTTTCGTAGTGATTATATTCAGCATAAATAAAACACACACACTGACAACACACAGTCCTGCAGCGAATTGCTGCAACGCCTGATTTGGTGTGAATACGTTCTTAAAGTTTGTGTTTCTCACCTGGAGTGGGAGCGGCTGCGACTGCTGCTGTCACTGCGGCTGCGGCTCTTGCGAGATCTGCGGCTCCTGGAGCGAGACCTGAAAAAACACGTTGCAAAGATTACTTACGCTGCCGGCAAACTGCTTTTCTCCAATAATTTTTGAGAAGAAGAGTTTAAAGGGTTATGGTGCAGCTAAACTTCCTTGCAGTCTTGTCGTATTTACAGTGATGTCTTACCTGGAGCGGCTGCGACTGCGGGAGTAAGAGCGTCTGCGTTTGGCTCCAGGACGATCCTCGATGAGGCGGATCTTTCTACCGTTCACTTCTGTGCCGTCGAGCTTCTCCAGAGCTCTCTTCATGTCGGAGTAGAGCCTGAACTCGATCACTCCCTCATTTCTCCGGCCCTTGTGGGTGTCAGCGTAAGTCACCTCCCCTGCCTGCCTCATGTAGTCCTTTAGAGAAAATGGAAACGCAAACGGTGATCAGAGATGATAACATTATATATGTTATACAAGAAAAAAAACACAATACATACCTTCAAGTCCTGCCAGCTGCAGCGGCTGGAAAGATTCTCAACAATGAGACGATAATCTGTCCTAATCGGTGGACCATATCTGTCTCTTCCCCAGCGTCCATATCCACCTTTTAAGGCAACAAGGAAAGGACAAGAGAAATGAGGACCAAAGAGAAACAGAGATGGTGCATTTATGCTAAACTCCAAGCTACACACTATAAAAAAAGTCAATATTTATTTGGGAAAAGGAAATAAAGAAGGGGAAAAGCAAAAGGTGAAAAAACAGAAAAGTCATTAAATCCTAAAAAAAAAAAAAAAAAAAAAAAAAAAACCCTAATTATTTATTTCTAGAGGCTGAAATCTTTAATTCAAACCTAAACAACATAATTGTAGCTTGTTAAATTTTGGCCTGTTCTCTAAATAACAAAAGGAAGAAAATCAAATTTTAAAAAACATAACTGATCGAGGAAGTACTTACGGTGAACTAAAGAAAGTTTCTAAGCTATCCTATCTAAAAAAAACATTTCACTGTTACAAAACATCTTTTTTCAGGCACCTATAAGAGCTGAACCCACATCTGTTCCTAAACCCCATGGCATCCTCACCACCCGGCCTGGGCCTAATGGGAAAAGCGGTCTTCATTCACAATGGCTCCCTTTTTTGGTCTGCCCAGGGGCCCAGAATGGTCAAACCACACTCTTGGAAAGGGGGGACACCATGGCCAGCAATAGGGGCAGGCAGTCAGCAAAGGACTCTTTCAATTAAAACATTGAGGTTCTTTGTTAAATCTTTACCTTTAAATTGACAATCATTTTATATAAAAATAAAAAACGGAATAAGACATCAATAGATTACAAAGATATTTGACAATCAAATGGTTATTTTTAACAATATTCAAATTATAAAGACATTTATTGAGACATCCTTTCCATCAGTAAGCCATTTTCCCCATCACATAATCACATCAATCCAACATATGTAGATGTAAGATATCTTTCCAGGTCATTGGTGGCTCTGGTGCACGCAAATTTAATCATGTAGTGACGAGGAAATCTCCTCCCCGGTCTATTGTCGATCAGCGTTGGTGAGAGTGCTGTAGTGAGTGGTGCTCGTTCACCGTCTACCAACTTATTAGCAAGACAATATGAAGGCGAAATCGCAGCTCTGGAGCGTCCTATACAGAAACCGAGACGTGTCTGTATGTTAAACAGACCATTGAAACCCTGGTGGGCTCGTTGAGACCAGAACAATAGCAAAACCTGATGAAGTTGAGATTGGGAGGGGGGGTGTGGACGGGTGTGTGCGACATGTTTAACATCCCAAAGGGAGGTTGGACTCATCAGGATTGGCGATACGGTACCAGTAGAGCTGGGCAATACCGACCAAAATACACTTCTATTTATGTTCTACTTCATGGCTACATATCAACAAAGACGGCGGTGTTTTATGCTAGTGCGGAAGCCTGGTTCTGGACCTCTCGGTTACTGCCCACATCAACTTTTTCAGCTGACACTGGTAGTTGGCAGACATATACAGAGATGCAGATATTAGTACAACAATGCAACAATCAATCAAATCCAATAGATACAATATCAGAGAAGCCAATTTTTAAAGTCAAACATAGAAGTTAAAGTTTCTTTACCTTCTTTTGATGCAGCTTTTGTGCCTGCGGAGAGATAACGTTTTTGCTATATCACAAATATTGTCCAATAATCACAGCATCACCCAGCTCAAGGTACCATGTACAACAACAAATGTTCTAGAAACTATCACAAATACTAGAATATAAATTGAATGCACATCAGCCACCAAGGACAAGCTTAAAATTTGCCCCGTTGTAATTTAGACTATAAAAGGTTTCATCTCTAATGAATGAAACCCCTCATCACTGACATTATTCATGTTAAAATAAATATCAATACTGTCATTAAAACACTTACTTCTTCCGCCGTAACCTCCGTCACGACGAGGTCCCTTGGTGTGCTCCACAATGACCCTTTCCCCGCACAGCTCCTTGCCGTTTAAGTCATACACAGCATCGTCTGCGTCACGGGGGTCATCGAATTCAACAAACCCATACCTGCGTAAGAAAGGAGAACATGTTGAAAAGGTTAGAACAATGGTCATGCTCAAAAACAACATGTACACACCAGGACATACAGACCACAGCTGTGTTACATAACACATTTTCTGCTTACATGCTATGACCTTGATTCATAGTCTACAGCCTGATCGAGCTGTAATTGTAGTTTATTTTTAATTTGTAGTTCTGTGTCGTATCTCTAAAAACAATTATTACCATCTACTTTTATATACTTTTCTATTTGTAAAGATCTTAGCACGTGTCTAATTTGTTTGCTCATGTGCAATTTACGTCCAGATTTATCTTATAAGCTATTTTTAATGCATGTTTACTGTGTTATAGGTTCATTTCAACGTGTATTCACTGTGTCTCACTGCTACTGCATGCTCGAATTTCCCTCCGAATCAATAAAGTATCCATCCATCTATCTAGTAACAAGTTATACCATTAATAAAACATTACACTGTCCAATCAGACACATTTTTAGGAGCAAATGGGCGCTACACAATGCATAAATTATAACAATCTCGGCCCGAAATGGTGTTTGAAGGTGTAATCTTTACCCACAAAGCACCAGTTCCGCTTCCTCAAACGAGGTCTCAGATGTCTAGCTTGGTTTTTGTGGAGCAATTCAGAAGATAATCGACAATAAATATAATTATCTGCAGCCATAGATCGATAGAATAAAAGAAAATACACGGTAATTACAAGAAAATAGCTGCAGCATTGGGTAATTTACTAGTTTCCCATTACAGCTAAACGCAACATATTGGCTACCCCCGCTTCAGTTTTAACAGTAGGGCCCTGTGCATGTAACTAAACGCCTCATTTATAACAAGTCATGTCCATTTACCGGGTAATGTTTCACACAGGTGCGCCTGAACTTGCACTTAACGGGTTTGCTTGTAATACACACAGCCGCCTGTGACATTGCCACGTCTAACAGTAGCTCGCTCGTTAGCCGTGCTCCGGATAGCACACACATTATAAACACGAAGTTTACAAACAACAGCCGTTATTTTAGTGTTGCATCAAGAAGGTTAGCGCTTTATTAAAATTAAGGCGTCGCTTTAGCTCATAATCTCGGCATGTTTCTTTGTAAATATCAAGCATTTAGCATTAGCTTTAGCACACCGTGCCCGCTGCAGCCGACAAGGCCCCAGCCTGTGCGTTAGCTTCACAGCGCGGCCTGTGCCAGACAACAACGGTTAAGGGAGCCTCCTCAACGTTACCCGTTTTTCAGGTCGACTTCCAGGATCTTCCCGTAGCCCTTGAAGAACCTCTCCACGTCCTTCTCCCTGGCCCTGTAGCTCAGTCTTCCGATGTACACCCGCGACATCTTATTAGCTCGAGTGTGTGCTGCCGAAATGCGGGATCCGACCACCGACGAACGAGCACATAGAGGAAGCGCGCGCGAGGCTGCAAAGATACACGCGCCCCTTTCATACAATAGGTCGCGGCTCCGAGGGGCGTGGCTTGATCCAGAGAGGGCGTGGTTTATTCTGTAGTGGGTTTAAATGGCCTGAGTTTAGACTCTCAGGTACCCCATTATTTTTAGGCACATGTGTGTCCTTGTGAATATCATTACAAATTGTATATATTTGGAGCATTGTTTGGATAAAACAAGTAATTTTAAGGGAAACAATCATTAGTTACACCCCTATGCTCTATTTACCCCTACCCCTCTATTTTATCTATGGTAATATTAAAGGTTCAAGGGGGGGTTTATTGTCATTTCAACCATATACACAGTACACAGTGAAACGAGACATTGTTTTGCCAAGGACTATGGTGCTACATATAACATAGAACATAGTGCAGCCAGGACTACAATAAAGTGCACACACATTACAAAAAAAACAAGAAGGGCTATATACATATATATACAGTATGGCTATATAAATATATACAGTATGATATTGATAGATAGATTGATAGAAACAGTAGATATTTAATAAAACAATTAAGCGGCAGCAGATAAACAAGCTGCAATGTGCATGGATCTTGATAGATAAAGTGTATCTTCTCCAAAATGTATTGATCAATCTCTTCCAAACATATCACAGTGAAAATTAAACCACAATTAACTTGATGTGTATAAATAGGAATAAAAAGAGGAATGTGTCTTATTCCAACTTTATGGGCAACAGTGTATGTAACTTTGTGCTCCGGGTACGATCACCCACAAGAAGTACGTAACACCTCACAACACTAAGTCACACACCACCAACTATTTCACTGATTTTGGTGAAACTCGATCATATTTTATGGTGAAAATGTTTTCTGATGGACAGTAAAGTAAACTGCTGTCAGCTGTAGCTGCTGTTAGCTCAGTTTGTTAGCCAGTTGTTAGACAGTTGAGCACCACAGTCCAGGTCCAGAGGAGGTTTTCAGGCCCGGTTGATGGGGAGTGGAGCCGGTGTCATGCCAGAACTGGAGCTCGGCAAGTGGGCAATGTAAGCAGCAGCAGCCTCTGTGTATATAAAGGCAGAGGTGAAAACATCGAAGAGGACGTTGACGGAGGAAGCTAAGAAGAGGAAAGTAGAGAATATAACAGGATAATTTTCTTGAGATCTCAAGATAACGAAACATTGTTTTCCCAAGATAGCAACAACATAATTAATTTGAGATCTCAAGAAACCAAAGGATAGTCTAGTTATATAACATTTGTTATTTTTACATAAATAAATATATAGACATATGTAACTTGAGATTTCGAGAAAACGTTATCACAAGAAAACAGAGAAAATAAAATCTTTAAATGTATGACCGCTTGGGGGCTTCTGTAATTTTCAACTAATCAGTTAATTTGAACTCTTTTCAGCTCTTAAACTCAAAGATATTCAGTTTACAGCCCTATAGGACAAAGAAAACCAGTAAACAATCACATTTTTGGCATTTTTTGCTTTAAAATTTGCTTATTAAGGGTCCAGTGTGTAGGATTTAGTGCCACCTAGCAGTGAAGATGTAGATTGCAACCAAATGAATACTCTCCCATGCCTCACCCTCTCCTTCCAAGCTTGTAAGAAAAACTCTGGCTGGCAAATTTGCATTAAAAGCAAAAGTCCATATCTAGATCAGTGTTTGGTTTGTCTGTTCTGGGCTACTGTAGAAAAATGGCGGTTCAACATGGCAGACTCCATGGAAGAGGACCCGCTCTCACTGTAGATATAAAGGGCTCATTTTAAGACGATCAAAACACAACAATTCTTACTTTCAGATGATTATACACTGATGGAAACATACTAATTAATACTTTATTCCATTCCCCCAAATAAATACTTCTAAATTACATACTTGGCCTTTAAATTTAAATTTTGAGCGTTTAATCGACTAACGGTTCATGTTATATGCAGTGTGTGGTCTTTAAATGTTAAAACCTGTCCGTCCCGGAGTTTGTGACCTGTCACGACACGTATTAGCCGCGGTGGGCGGGGATAACATCTTAACACAGATACGGATCATTACAAACGCACCAGCTGCTGCCGCTCTGCTCCTCCGTATGTGGCGGTTATGTTTAAGGCTAACTGTTTTGTTTTTTTTTGTTGAAGTTTTGAATATGTCTGTAAACTTTTAACATTTTATCAATGTAATGAGCGCAACTTGTTGCTCAAACGTGAGCAACTTTTTGTCTTCAATGGGTTGAAAGCGTGTGAAGTCGCTTTGGGACGGGGGAAATAACGGTAATACAACGTTAGCCGAATGTTAGCTCAGCAGCAACAGGTCGGTTGGTTGACGTTAACTGATCATGGAGCGCGACTCTTTCTCAAAGTACTCCTGGATCGACTTCGTTTTCTCGGTCGTCGGAGTGTTTACCTTCCTGGTGGACTGGGGCTCGGATGTATGGGTGGCTACGGAGTTTTACACCCATGGGGACTTCTTCTGGTTCGGGGTACTGCTCGGCCTCATGGTCCTGTCGTCTATCGTGGTCCAGATGTTCAGCTGGTTCTGGCTCAAGTATGACCGAGAGCTGCCGGGGTTCAGCGCACAGACCGCGGGAGGAACCGTGCTCTTCGGGGACCGAGTGAAGCTCTCCTGCCTGCTACATGTGCTACAGCTGGGCTTCCTCTGCAGGTAAATACGGCTGCTGCCAAGCTCTGTCCGTACACTGTTTACACCTTATAACATATTACACATTACTCTGCACTTTAAAAATCTAATCTGAGCAATGCAGCTAATTTAACTGGGATTAAATGCTACTTTGATTTCTGTCTTAATATGTGGAGAGTGTTTCAACAGGTTACAACACCCAGCCTGTGTTTTGCAAACACTTTAGTAATACCAAAACTGAAATACAGCTTAATAATCTTCATCGCATTAGTCTATTTTGTGCCTATTATATTAAAAATGATGCATATTCCTACAGGTTAATTCATGCAACAGTTGCTTTTCTTTGCTTTGGGTGCGGCAACTTTTAATATTTGTCAACTCTGCTTGAAACTTGGGTTATTTATTAAGCTAATTTCTAAACTATCCAAGTCAAATGTTAGTTTACGTGATACATTTTCTACAAAACACGCACAGGGGACAATTATATAATACAATTATATGCCTGTATGGTGGTGCCATCGTGTGCACACCTTGTATTTGCTGGTGGTAATCACATTAGACAGGTCCTTTTCTTTACTTTAGGTGTGGCAACTTCTGAATCCAGTGTCCCAGATGAAAACTGAATGCAAACAGTGCATAAGTAATGAGTTAACACGGCACGAAATGCTTAAAATATAGGTGTGTTATTCCTGTTAACGACATGTAATGCAACTGGACAGGTTTCGTCTTTATAGCTGTGTGAATTTGGTGTCTCTTTTTGTGTGTAACAACCGTTCTCTCATCCATGCAGGCACATCTCCGCCATCCGTCAAGGCTTCAGGGTTTGGTGGCGCAAACAGGAAGGGTCAGAGTACGCCGTTTACCTGACGCACGACCTCAGCATGCTCCGGCTCATCGAGACTTTCTGCGAGAGCGCTCCTCAGCTCACCCTGATGATTTACGTAATGCTGCGAACAAACAAAGCCAGGACGGTTCAGTGTGAGTTAACTTCTACAAAAGTCAGTTGAGGATGTAAAGCACACACACACACACACACACACACACTTCCTTTTCTTTTCTGCACTAATGGTTTTTAACTTCTGTGTTTGCAGTTGTGAGCATCGCTGCATCGACCACTTCCATAGCCTGGATGGTGGTGGATTACCACCGCTCCCTGCGCTCCTTCCTCCCCGACAAAGCTAAGCAGGGCTGGGGTTCGTCCTTAATCTACTTCCTCTGGAACCTGCTGCTAATTGCCCCACGTGTGGCAGCGCTCGCCCTCTTCTCCTCTGTCCTGCCCGGGTACATCGCCGCCCACTTCCTCTTGCTGTGGTTCGTCTTTGTGTTATGGGTGTGGCGACAGAAGACGGATTTCATGGATAGCGTCACCGGGGAGTGGCTCTACCGGGCCACCGTAGGGCTCATTTGGTACTTCAGCTGGTTTAATGTAGCAGAGGGTCGTACCAGAGGCAGGAGCATCATCTACCATTCCTTCATCACCGTCGATGGGGTCATCCTGCTGGTGACTTGGTGGTGTTACAGAGATCCTGTCCAGTCTGAGCCGTACGCCCTCGCTCTGCTCATCGCTCTACCTCTCACCTACCTCCTGGGACTGCTCTTCAAAGCCATCTACTACTGCTGCTTCCACCCCAAGCTGTGGGGGCCCCCCGTGAGGGACCCAGGACTGCCCAACGATCTGCCTGATGCAGACGTGTCCTTTAGGGCCTTTCCCATCCAGGACGTCACCCTGTCCGCCCAGCTTGTCAACAAACGGATGGGTCGCCATGCCACTCATTTTTACTCGGACCAAGGAGTCACGAGAAACACTGAATACAAATAGAGTCACATCGGTGATGTCTGGCTTTGTTTGTGTCACGGCCAACATGTACTACTGATAGGAAGTGTTACTTTTTTTAGAATGCAATCTCATTTCTATTTGTACTACAATTTCACCAGATTACATTTTATATAGATACATTTTCTTATTCCTCAACTCTACTCGAACATGGGCTACTTTCTAAAGTTAAATGTTAGTTCACCTAGAACATTTTCTACAAATAGCTGCAAACAAATTGCATTTTGTTGTGTTTACACACGGGGGAGCCAGCAGCTTGTTTTTATGCAATTTATATGAACATATGGGTTTATTAGTGCCATTGTATGAACACATTGTACTTCCAAAACATGCAGGAATTCTAGAAAATATAACAATATAGTTAATCGGCAACCTAAAACAAATACTTAATTAGATAATAATCTTAATATTTTGGATATTATCTGATCAGTGAAAAGATTTAGCAACCAGAAGAGTTCTGACAATTTTCTCAATTTATGTAGTTTATCTCTAAATTTAAATTAAAGGTCCAATGTAATTTAGGGGGAATATGGCCAAACTCAATATATTATTCATAACTATGTTTTCATTCGTGTATAATCACCTGAAAAAAAGAATCGTTCTTAAACTGGTTCTTAAACTATGGTGCGTGTACCTACTGGTGGTACACAACATTCCTGAAATATGTTTAATATAACATCTCATACCATCAAAATACAACAACGTTTTGATTTAAAGTTAACTATGAGATCACTGAATGAAGTTTCACATTCCTTGAAAGTTTTTGTTTCGATGTCAGCCTGCAGTCCATCCATGATTAGTTACAAGCTAAAAAGTGACGGTAACAAAGTTAGTTATAGTGATTCATAAACTCTGCCATCGTGGCTCCAAATGGGGAAATATTGGGAGAACAAGTGTGAAACAGGTGTACAACTTTTCCATGAGCTTTCCATCAGCTCTGGTTCTTTAAATGGTTCTGTTCACGACTGAACAACAGTCAACACTAGATAATCTTTGTATTTGGGATAAACCTGCCTCCTGCTTGAAAAGGTTCTGTACGCTGCTGTATCTAAATAGAGAGAGAGCCTGATATTTTTATGGTGTAAAAAGTTTGAGAAACGCTGCCTTAGATTGAGACTTTTCTGTTGTTTCTACACACTGCGCCTTTAATTCACAACGGTTAAGTCAAACATTAGGTTGAAGTGTTGTTGACACGACAATAAGGGCTATCTCAATTTGTTTGTTGTGTTTTTGGCTGCTGCTACTGGAAGCTATTGAAGGACTTTGAATGTAGATTTAACCATGATATGCTCTCCTTTTGTAGTTTAGTTTGTCAAGTTCTGTTGTCAAATATCTATTTTAGAGCTCTCGATAAGATACTAGTTGTTACCGATAAGATACTAGTTGTTACCGATAAGATACTAGTTGTTACCGATAAGGTACTAATTCTTTACGTCAACAAAGAAGTGTTATTGCATGTTTTACGACAGACTTCATCACTGTAGGTTTAGTTTTCACAGGTTCGAACCCTCGTGTTCAGCTTGTTCAAATATAACGTGTCAAACAAACGTCTGTTTACTTCAGTGTTAGTGCAAACATCTTTATTATTATGCAGCATGTTTTATTTAAATCTTCTCGGATGCTCGTTCATTCACTTAGTTATTTTCATGTTCTTTCAGTCCACGGTTCGTGCGTGCAAACATTCACACAGAGTGCTGAAGGTCGTTTTCTGGTTGTTAATCTTTTACCTCATTTCCCATGTGCAATCATTAAAGCAGCACCAGTATTGTATTAACTCTTAACTTGTCTTTTTTTGTGACTGTGTCTGATCTGTGTGATGATTTTACAACTTCATTTACAGTGACATAACTTCATTTAAAAAATGGGAAGTGACAGCTTCCAGTATTATATGTAAACTAATCTAACGTGTGTGAGTATGTCTTTAATACGTCACGTTTTCCTGGAGGAGGGGCACTTTGTAGGAGGAGTTAACTATTTAAACACTGAACTTTGCTTACTGTCGGTTGTCTTTCAAACTGTCTCTGAAGATAACAGGACATGTAAACATCTAGCTGCACTCGAAGCAGGCAGTTAAAGAGGTTATGTGAAAAACTTTACTCTGACAGGCACAATGGGTGTGTTCAAATACTCCCCGGTGGACTTCCTCTTCACTTGTGTGGGGCTGGTGTTCTTACTCCTCGACATTGGGCTGGATATCTGGGCTGCTGTCTCTTTTTACCAGGAAAAGGCCTATGTGAGCCTCGGCGTTCTCATGCTGTTCCTCGTGGGCTCGTCTGTTCTCGTCCAGGCGTTCAGCTGGCTGTGGTACAGCTACGAAAGCTTCGAGAGATCAACAAAAGTTGAGAAATGCCTGAGCCTGGGACAGCTGAAGCTGCTGCATGTGCTGCAGCTGGGAATCTACTTCAGGTTGTGTAAGCCTCATGTACTCCAATAATTTAGTGCTTCAGGCAGTTTCTTTTGCACTGTGTAGTATGTGTGTAAAGCTGGGTGTGAATGCATGTAAGTGAGGTGTTTTTTTCTGAGAGCGCCACCCTTTTCCACTCAGCTGTTCATCCATCCATTTACGAGAAATGCAAAATGAATCTGAATGGAGCAATTGTTCCGGTGCTGTCATATTGCACTGTAATCCCACTCACAAACCAGGGTGTAACTTTAAAACTTCAAGCTCTTATAGTGAGTAAAAGAAGTAAACATTAAGTCGTGTTATCCTTTCAGATGACATCATCTGTTTCATTTCTTCTTATAGTGCATGACACAGGAATCTGTGACCACATATAAGACTTGGAAATAACACTCCTACCACAGCTTCCTTCCTTCATTCCTTACAATGAATAATCTGAGTAACTAAACTGGTTTTGTTGAGTGTCTCCCAGCATCTGTGTGCCAAAGAAATCCCCCACGTGATGATTCACTGGCTTAAGAACTCCAACAATTACACTGGTTTAAACTTTCTTCTTCTTCTTCTCAGGCATGCAGGCGTCGTGGAGGTTTCCGTAGGCAGCTTCTTCTCACGTCTTGAGAACTCCGGGGATTACGCCGTGTTCCTGAGCCACGATCTGAGCATGCTCCGGCTCATAGAGACGTTTTCGGAGAGCTCCCCTCAGCTCGTCCTCATGCTCACCATCATCCTGCGGCGAGGCGAGCTCGACCCTGTGACAGGTGCAGTATGTTAGTCACGACCCAAGAGTTACGTCATGTAGATTTGGGATAGTCATGAATAAATGAATCATTATGAAACTGAAGTGTTAAAAAAAAGTGTTATTAGAAGTGCTGACATGAAACCATAAATATGTCTCTCTTAAAGTTCAGAGTTCAAGCCTTTCTCTAAAGGCCCTGCTTATGTGGCAGGGAGATGTACTCATTTTATTACTTTATTTGAGTTACTTTACACTTGACTACATTTCAGAGAGAAATGTTGAAGTCATTGCCATACATTAATATTTTACATAGAAAATGTGAATTATTATAGATTAAACTACCAAACGGTGGGTCAAGTAGTTCAATGAGAGTACAACATTAGTTCAGGCTGCATGATGAGTACTTTCACTTTCGATTTTTGCTGAGAAATCGTTGACTGATAATGTACTGTCATATTTTACAGCCAAATATGGTTTATATTTGGTTTATATGTATGGATGTGTTCAGGTTTTGAGGTCTGTCTCTGAGATTTCTGCCTCCAACTCAGTGGAAGTGGATGTGATTTAGTTTGTAGAGTTCACACCAATATAGACATAGATTTAGTGCATATTGTGATGTACTATAGGTGGGTCGATGGTTGAGGGATGAAAGGTAGATGAAAGATAGGTAAGAAATCAGCATTGTCGATGGTTGGACGAGTTCAGAGATCGACCGGTGTCAGCCGGTGGTGGCAGGACAGGAAGGAACCAGGAGAGAGTTCAGACTGAGTTGGGGAGCCGTCTCTTTGTCACCCTGCAATGATTAGATAAGAGCCCCTGTAAGTTCCTGCTTTTGGATGAAAGAGAGAGAAGGGAGGATTTGAGGAGAAGGGATGTGAAAAATCCAAAAGTCCAAGAGGAAGTGAACGGAGAAGGAAATCAGGTCTTTGTTCTTGAACCTATTAATAAAACTTCACAAAAAGCAACGGTTCATCTTCTCAAACTCGGAAGTAATAACAAAGAAATGAGGAAGGACGTGACCTGCTTATATGTCACAATGACATGACCCTGATTCCCCAAAGTTCAAGTGCTTGTGATTGCACTTCTCAGGTTTTCTTGAAGCTGTTGAGTGCCAGACTGAAGTGAAACAGTAATTTTACAGTAATTACTAACTACACGCCACTGCAGTCATGTCTGGACTTACCTCATGATGACTTCTTCTTCTTCTTCTTCTTCTCCTCAGTGTTGAAGGCCATCGGCTCAGCCTCAGCCATCGCCTTCAGTGTGACCACGTACCACCGCTCGCTGCGCACCTTCCTCCCCGACAAGAAGAAGCAGCTGATGACCTCGTCGGTGGTCTACTTTCTCTGGAACCTGTGCCTCCTCTCGTCTCGCCTCACCGCCCTCGCCCTCTTCGCCTCCGTGCTGCCCTGCTTCATCTTCACCCACTTCGTTTGCTCCTGGATTGTTTTATTCTTCTTCGCCTGGCGAGCCAAGACTGACTTCATGGAGACCCCATGCGGAGAAAGGCTTTACCAGGCCACCGTAGGCCTCATTTGGTATTTCAACTGGTTTAACGTGGTCGAGGGGAAGACGAGGTACAGGACTCTGCTCTACCACGGCTACATACTGCTTGATATCGTCTTCCTCTGCAGTTGGTGGTGCTGGAGCAAGATGACCACACAAGCACCATATTTTGAAACAGTACACTACGCCATAGTCACTGTTGTCATTGTTGTAGGTGTTTACATGCTTGGTCTCTTTTTAAAAATGATATATTATAAGCTCTACCATCCAAACCATTCCAAAGAGGAGTTGATAGGGGATGCGTCTGAGAAAACCAGAGTTGGAATGGGACCTACTAGGATGCACGGAGATGAGCTGGACGCTGGTTTTTCAGACGACGGCACTTTTAGAGCTCTGACAGTGAACATTGAAACAGACTCGGTTACAGATAGCAACCGGCGAAGCCAACCGCCACATGAAGTCAGACGCTGCAACAAAAGAATGAGGAAGCTGGCAGAGAACTTCTACTGCTGACCTGCATCACTTGACGTCCACCACATATGGAGGTTGGGAAGAGATGAAGTCATGCAGACTCTCAGCCTGAATAATCATGAGGTTGTTGAGGACTATCTCCTGACTGACCACAGACAATCAGGTGACGACTGGTGTTCAATTCGAGGTTGTTGTATTCTCCGAAGCACTTTCTTCACTGTATTAACTGGTGCTATTGTGTCCTAAAGCACCTAAAAGCTGTGAATCACGACGTGTTTGTTCACAGTTAATCTCACATACTACTGTGTGAGTGTATTCTCAATGAACTCTCATGGTCGCAGTGATTCGCGGTTTCTGAAAAAGCCATTTTATCTGACTGTTCTCTTTCATACAACCACTGACCGTCTGTCCTCAAGTGATCAACAGCTGCTTCAGTTTGTGTCAGCAGCGTACGTGCCGTGTAGGCGGATCCTTTTGTTTTGTCTTACTTCGCTGGTGTTCCTGTCCAGATTTACACCTTGATAATGTAATCTAACCTTTATTCCAACCCACATGCCACACACACACACACCCAACACAGTTGATTTATTTTAAAGGATAGGTTCACGATACTAAATGTACACAACACTTACATAAATATATATATGTTGAAATAGGTTTTGGTTGCTCGTATTGGCTGTGAAGATATAGAGGACAAAACCAAACAGTTTTAGGGACTGTATGAAATTTATTGTGGTGGGGAGGTTGGTTGAACTTCTCGCCCCTCTTCAGCTTTATTTAAAAGAACAGTTATCTCAAAACACTAAACGAAAGGGTGCAACCTGTAACAAGTTTCAATCCTGAAGATTTTCATGAAATCAAACCAACTTTTTTTTTACACTATTTATGGTCTGGATTTTTTCTACTATAGTCTTTAAATGTATTTACATGCATTAAGGCCACTTTATTAGGCACACTTGTGCAATCCAATCCAATCCAACATAACAAATTCAACTTTTATGAAGCTTACAATGTCTCAGTTTTTGTTGACACAGTCTGAGAGGTCATAATTCTACTTTATGTTCATTATTGAGGTCTTAGTTGGTGTTGTTGTTGAACAGGAATGCATTATATTGAGGTGTTTCTGATATTATGGCCCTCTCATGTATGTAAATGGCCAAAATATTAGGAACAGCTCTCGAGTTTTTTTTAAAATTCATGGCAGAGTTGTTGTATTCGATCATATTGGATTGTACAAGTGTACCTAACCGGTGTATGTGTGTATATATGGAAGCTTTTATTGGTAGCATTCCAGCATTGGATTGAGATTGTCAACCTGTGATATGAGCGATTGACAAGAAACAATGCATGAACGTAATCCAGCATTACATCTTTACGCTTGAGCTGCTGCATCACGTTAGAAACACTCAACTGGTAAAATATGAGACATTACAGGTTTGACCTATTCATATTCGCTCTGTTTGAGTTAGAGTTCACCTTTTGTTCAACTTTTCACTAAATCTTACAGTAAAATGACCATAATTTAGGAAGATACCTGCTCGATTTGACTACCTCAGGCAGGTTAAGTGTTATGTTTAGCTTCAGATAAACTATATAAAAGTAAATGGCATTAATAAAGGGCAGGACGACTGTTTTATAGTGACAATAACTCTTTCAGTGCACTGTACATATTGTATTAGACCTATCCTGTAAGAGTTATATTTTCTTATATTTATACAAACTATTTGTGTCATGATGTAACTGTTCTTTGTTTTTCTGTAATAAATAAAGAGAAGTCTTGAGTCTGAAACTTTTTAAAATTTATTTACACTGTATTGAGCGTCTTAGGTACACAGGAAAACCTTACAGGACTGTGTTGAGGTCCCAAACTGCTACTTTGTAAGGGGAGTGGGGCAGAGGGCATAGTGATTACTGTAATTAAATTAGCATTGATTATTATGATAATGTTTTACAGGATCACATTCAGGCTCTCTACATGACCCTATGTGGCCTCACAGGTCCTTGAAAATGAGATGAAGTACATAAAAAACAAAAACACAGCATTAAAAATAACAGTATTTGGCATTAGAAAGAAAAAAAAAGGACATGTAGAAGAATATAGCCTCCTTAAACATTGCATTTTTTTTTTTTTTTTTTAAGCCATGGTATACTTCAAAAAACAGACATGACATGCAGACGAAGTAAAGAAATGAACAGAAAACATTCAGGAGGAAAAAAAAGATGCAAAGATTGCATATGGTCTCAGTTTGTGTCTCTTGGACTCGCACGTAGAGCTTGAACAATCAAAAGCACACCTTGTTAAACATGCCAATCACTTTCTGATCTGATCCGCACTAAAAAAAAAAAAAACACTACGTGTTACAGATTGTCTCTAAGCGATGCTAAGCATTTCACAGCAACAGAATAAATGCAATCTCCTTTTCAAAAGGAAGAAATCTAAAAACGCAAAGCGGACGTGACTGTTGAACATTTTCACGAGTAAATTTATGGAAAAAACACAAACTCCAAAACACTGAGCGATCTATGTGAACATTTCCCTCCAAAAACAAACAAAAAAATGGATATATAGTCAAGAAGGAGACCTTTTGAATACAGTGCAGACAGGACAATCAATTAAAAAAAAAAAAATCTAGTAACAGCACTTAAAAAAAAAAAAAAGTAAGATAACACTTTGGATAATATAACAATGCAGTGATAAATGTAACAAACAAATTACATATTTCCCTTTGAGATTATGCATACAGATGATGGTTAAAGGCACAATATAAATATGCACAGTCACACAAACAAATTACACAGAAATACACATTCTTAACGGTCAAGCTGCATGTGTGTAAATACGAAATCTTCTTCAGGCTCAGTATTGTTCAGTCGTTAATCTCATACAGACCAGTGGGAAGTCGACCCCACCCGCCCTGCTTCCTCTTTTTTTTTTTTTTTGCCCCCCCTCTCACGGTCGACAAATGAAACGTCCCTTTTTGAAATACAGTTAATGAGCTGAGCAGAAATGTATTGCACAGTCATCATCCTTTGTTAGTTTGTTTTTCCCCCTCCTACGATAACGCCTTCAGACGGGTGGAGGGTTGTCATGTGGCGATATGATGAAGTGATTCTGTGGTTGGAGTCGTCTGACACGATAAATGATGTCCTGGTTTTAATTGGAGCTGAAACAATCAGCTGATCGATCGATTATTGAGCAACTATTTCCACAATTGATTCATCGTTTGAGTCATTTTTTTTTTACGCAAAAGTCCCTAAAATTCACAATTTTTGACCATTGAACAAACAATTTCAAGCTATCACTTGAGCATTTATGCAATTATAATGAGCATTTGAACAATTTTATTACATTTTAATAGATGAAATTAGGGCTGCAACTGCTGATTGTTTACCAAAGATTAATCTGCGCATTAGTTTCTCAGTTTAGTCTTTAAACATGTAAAAAGACCTCAAAGTGACATCTTTAATAATCTTATTTTGACCAACCAAATCATCAACAAATCTTCAGTTAATATTCAGTTTACTGTCATATAAGATAAAAGAAACAAGCAAATCCTTTAATTTGACAAGCTGGAATTATCAAAATAGTTGCAGATTAGATTTTTAAAATCAATTAATCGTCTGATTGTTGCAGCTCACTGCAAACTCGGTCTGTAAATTGATCACGAACGATCACGTCTTTGGTAAAAACCATTTTCACATTCAGTCGACAACACGCGAGAGTACTAACGTGTAATTCTACACGCCAACAGGTTATTTTCTTTGTCCTGGTTTTGTCAAATCGTCTGAGTGTCGGTGGATTTTGTGATGAGATGCTACAACTGTGAAGCGATTCACTGAAAACAAAAAAGAAAACTTTGAAATGAAACCTCTTAAGTGAACTGTGATCCTCCTGACAATGTATTAGCTGAGTCAGAGGCTGAGAGGTGTGAGCATGGACGGATTAAGAGACAATGGACGCCTGGGGACAGATGTGTCAAAGGCCCCCCCCCCTCCCACCCGATCCATCATCCCATCACCACGTAAGAGCAACACAACCAGGACGCCACATCCTGCAGGTGAACCAGAGCCAGTTCAGATCCTGAGCTGCTGTCTGCATCTGAATGTAGTGCAAATTTTAACTGAATTCCCTTAAAACCAGCAAAAGAAAATGTGAATTAACGAGTTTTCATCCTCAACTATTATACAGATATATGGGGTTGAGCACATCGAGTTAAACAGCCGGTGGCGCCCTGTTTTTAACGTGAGGGGCTTAAAGAAGTACGAGCCTTTTCTCAACCCTTGCCACATCTGGAGGGACGAGCAGCGCGTCTCAAATCATAACCACATACCAATTCTGTGCAGGTTTTTAGTATACTCAGACTGGAGAGTGATCACATTACATGTAGCCAATTTCCGATACATTCAGACAGGATCAGGCGCTGCAGCGAATCACTGCAGGGTTGTCTGGCGGTTCGTGTCCATTTGTGCTGAAGGTAACCGCTGCGAAACAATCAGGAAATAACTTTATTTAACCTGTTTTATCGTTGCCGGTGCTCCCTCACTCTCATTCACTGTCTATGTCACTCAACCACCGCTTGCCCTCTCTTAAACCAAATGAAACTTATTCTTGTCTCTATTTTGTAGCATAAATTGTGAGTCAGACTCAGATTTAGAAGCTGAGTACATGAAATAAACAAGTATCAGAGTTTAGTCCGTGAATCCACCTGGATAGTCTCAGTTTCAGAGACATTTCAGGCCGACTGTGGAGGTTTGATGGATCTGACTGGTGGCTGCAGCGTGACGTCGGGCGGCAAAAGTTTTCCAAAAGTTGGATCTGGCTCAGCTTCTCTGCTGCAGGTCGCTGCGTTTTTTTGGTGGACACCTAATATGCACTACCTCTACTACACTCAAATGTATGGAAAAACCCGCACCTGATCCTGTCTGATGTAGCTGCAAGTAGCATGTGGTTCATACTGTACAGAATCAATATGTAGTACAGATTTGGGACACGGCTCACCTGTGCGTTGCTTTACAAACACTACGATGACTACCGGGGCAGGAAACACACTTCTCCTCTACTCGTCAAAGTTACCACCTCTCATGTTACTGAGTCATACAGTAAGGTTCGGTTTGAGGTTTGTCAGAAGGTTGCTCACAGGTCACACATAACATACTTCTGCTGTTACAACACAGTGGAGAGGTCCGGTCAGGAGAGCTGACTGACGGTGTGGTTTGGTCAGATCAGAACAGGAAGTCGTGATAGAGTTCCTTTTTTTTTTAAACCAGTACCTTAGTAAAAAATAGTTGAATGGCTACATGGGCGGCAAATAAATCTGATACGTGATGACTGCGAGTAACGTGACGGAAAAGGGAAAATCCAAAATGATGCTTTCAAGTCTTTGAATGAGTGCAAACAATCCAGAAAGAGGTTTCTTATTAGCTTTGATATTCTTTCACGTACACAGAGCCTAAATAAAAAGCTACAACAACCCCAAAAGAGAACAACAACAACAATAAAAGGCCCTTTGGTTGTTTAAATCCTGAAAGAAATAAAAAAAAAGTAGAGGGATTGTTTTTTTTTACTGCAGAGTTTTTGATGCTTGAAAAGAAAAATTAGAGACCAAAGAGGAGGAAAATATGGATGTCTTCCCTTCTGTTGTCCAAATCAGTGCCAGTTTCAGCCGTGGTGAGGTTAGCTGCCGTAGAGGAGGGAGTGCTGGGCGTGAGGAACCTCAGCCGAATGATGCATCCAGTCTGTTTCTCCGACCCAAAGTCCGCCTCAGTACATTACCATCACGCATCACACAGTGAGTCTTTAGTCGTCAGTGAGGGCAGATAAGGGGGTTTATAATATGAGAGTGTGGTGTGTGTGTGTGTGTGTGTGTGTGTCGTTGGGGGGTTGTGGAGGATTTTCCCCTCACACAGTGTCACTCCACAAACCAACAGGACGACGACAGATGACGGCGACGACTACGTTTTCATGTTTAGTGTGCGACATTCAACGTCGCCTTCTTTTACAAGAAGTCCAGTTCCAGCGCTTGGTGGAGGGACACGAGGTCGCCGTGAGTAGAGATCCGCCAGAAAGGCATGTTGTGCTGCGCAGAGAGAGACACAAAGACAACTGATAAGAAACTACTCCACTACAAACGAAGTGAAACTGAAAGTCGGAGAGTGAATTGGTCAAACATGATTTGAATAAACAAATATGAGAGGATTCACGAGTCTGCAACCAGGCTGGTAAAAACAGCCGCTAAAGAGAAGCACTGAACTCGACTTGGATCGGAACTTTAACTTTGGCAGCTGCTGACAGCGTCAGGCTGTCGTCTTATTGACATTTTCTGTCCTCAAAGCTCATCTTGTGTTACGGGAATTTTTCAAGAGTGACCCTTCAATCAAAGTTTAAGTTGAATTTATTATTCTTGTACAAGAAGGAGCGTTTAACAGTGCAACACACAAACCGGGTTACAGAGAAAAAGGCTCCCTGTGGAGCTCTAACAGTTGGTTCTTATACACTCTCTAATGGGCTGTCTCGGATACCTCCCCATTGATACAATTAACGTCATAATATCTTTTTTAGTTCTCTGATCAGTAACCAACTGGATGTTCCTTTGCCCAAATGATACCTCCCTAACCTGTCTCCAACCCTTGTACTATTGTGCACTACTTCAACTTAATTTATAGTTGAACTTTATCTCACCCTGCCAGCCTCAGCAAAACAAAGAAGAAATGAGGAATTCACACGAGACATGCAAAAAACAGGATACACACACATTATATGAATTAAAAACACCTCAGTATAATCCTAATTTTTATAACATCTTGTTTTACGGTTTACGCCATGATTAAACTTTAGAGTAGTGTATGTGCACGCTCCGCTTGTAAACTCTTTTATCTGACGTGGAGGCCTTAAACAAACACAGTGGTTGTTGTATTTGCCTGCAGTGAAGTATCAGGTATCCTTCTATGGAAGTCTGATTTAAACTCGTACTTTCACTCCTGTAATTAGACAACAAGTTTTGGGACACAAGTTTTCAGCACACAGAGACCTTTTAATATCACTACATTAAGAGCCAAAACGTGTATATAGATTATGTTGTTTTAGATCACACTCTCTGGATCACTTTCAGGTAGTTGGCACAGAGCGGGCTGTGGCGGCAGGATTCAAACAAAGCGGGTGAGTTAGAGCCAAATATTTTCTGTTGATCGTTTTGTTGAAGTTGGAGTCGAGTTTCCTGGAATTATTAACAGCAACTGTCTCTTGTAGTTTTACATCATACTTTAGAGCCACCCCAATGTAAAAAAAATCATGTAAGACAATATTTTCATGGACCAAAATACAACTCACATTACGCCAAATTAGTTGGAGCCCTGAGCGTGTTTATCTGCAACGAGCCGGTCCCATCGAGGGGTAACGGGAGACAATGACACCTGAAGTGTGTTTCTCATGTCCATGCCCTCATTTTTGCTTGTGGGCTTAATTTTTGGCGTAACGTATCATGTGACCAACAACGAGCGCCTGGTCTTGACATGTGTCAACAGGCACAGACGGATGTATCCGGTTATTCTTCAAAACAAAAACATCTTTCAGACTCTGATAATCAATAAAAATGAGCCCCGGTAGCAAATGACCCACGGACTGGGACGCAGCCTGACCGCTGCTTTATACAATTTACTGGTAATATATATAACAAACGTTTAGACAGCCTGGCAGTTCATTCTCAGATAAAGAAAATAGGAGAATGTTGGAATAATGTTCCAGGACAACACAAGATTTTTGCAGACATTTCACCAGGACTGAAAAATTGGTCCTCTCTTTTCAGATGCACATGACGAGCAAGAAACAAGTGAAATGCACAACAGGTCAGTCTGAAACTATCGTGTGTCTTTTAATTTGAGTAAAACATCTACAGACTAACACATAAAGAAGCAAAGCATACACAAAAACATTTAAGTTTACCTGTTTTGCTGCAAACTCCTCGTCTCGACCGTCTCCTATCACCACGTACGTCACTTTCTTCCCAAAGCGAGAGATGATCCTCTCGAAGCAACTCTCTTTTCCTGCATGAAAAGGAAGCCACAGAGGAAATAATACATTATATTCAGCAACGTAACGAAACCTTCTTCTGTCACAGTAGGTACATTTCATATACGTACCTATTTTTGTGGCACTGTAGATGTTCTCGATGGGGAAGACGTCTCCCAGGCCGTAGAGCAGCACTTTTGCCAGAGCTGGAACCAGCTGAGTGGTGGTGACCAACACATTCATACACTTCCCCCTGTTGGTGGAAAAAAAAAAACAGAGCACAGACTGTTTACACAGTATTTTGAGCCGTTTATGTTGCCTCAGTTTTAGCTGAGTAAAACATATAAACTGGAGTAAATACACGACACACACATCGTTGAAACGAACACCCTGAATTTTGAGGTCGTTCCAAACAGTCAAGCTTGTACTTCAGTGCTTTCAAACAGTATCTATGGTTGCATCATCCTCTGAACAAACAGACAGTCATCTCGCTGCAGAGTACGACCTTAAATATAAACCGTGCTCTGCTCAGACCTGGACTGGATGAGCAGCAGAGACTTGAGCGCTGTGCTGAGCCACGCGTCCGTAATGTTCTCGATCTCGGACTGAAGCCGTAGAAGCAGCTCCCTCTTCATCGGATTCAGGAGGCCTGATAGAAACAACACACGCACGTCATGTGGAAACTTTGTTTTGGGTGTGGACTCCCAGCATACAACCACAATACTACGAGATTTAGTTGGAGCAAACATCTTTTTCATTTTAGTTTTTCCCCACAGTCTAATATTTAAGAAGGCAAAGTAGCAGAAAAAAAACCCCCAGCTCTGTTTATTTTGGCCGCTGGCTGAATGTTTAGCTGATGACGTCAGAATAATCGAGGAAATTCATATCTGTGTTTGCTTCGTTTCGCCTTTCGGGCGTTAAACTGTGGATCTAATTTCTACTGTCGTCAAACATGACGGGAATTCACCTCGCTGTAAGTCTGCCAAAGAAAACAAACGCAATGAAGCAAGACACAAGAGAGTCAAGGTGAAAGAAGACTCGCTTCAAGTCTTTTTACTTTGTGCCAGTCTTGTATTCTTCAAAATGTGCCTTTTATTTCAGATTATTGATGCAAACTCACCTCCGACATTCCCTTTATAGCTGTTGTAGATCTCTTTTAGCCGGCGGTAACGAAAGGCCAGTTTCCTCATCCACTCCACTCCTCCCTGGACTCCTGTGGTGGTGCCCGATGCTCCTCCACCACTGGGACCATTAAAGCCGTCCGCTAAGAAGTTGTAGGTACTAAAATGGGAGGAAACACGCGATTTATTTGTAATCAGGTCAAACTGTGCATGATATGTTGGCTGTACTGTGCTGTAGAGCATAACACACCTCAGTTCTTGTCCATTGTCATCAGAGGCAACATCCTCAACGTGGACTTGATCACATTCCTGAAAGAAAAGAGACAAACTTTGCTTTACTGATTACATAACCATGTTTTTAAGATGACTGACTTTTACAGCAGCCTCTTAAGATGACATTTGATTTACTGACAGGAAGGAGGAAATATTTTTGCTAAAAATGAAGTTTTACTGGTTTTGCTTGACAGACAGACGTCGTGTCTCTTCTCCAGAACTCAGCGGGCATGATTACATGATTTAGTTTCTGCTGTGACACCTGTCTGTCTGTCTGTATCTCACTGTACCTCCAGGTCATTGAAGAAAAGGTGAGTGTCTGCCAGCTCAAAGATCAGCTCCTCCATCTGCAAGCCCAAGTTCAGCACCGTCGCTGGGTCCTAAACAAATAAAAACAATAAACTGAGTCTGACTTTTTGCATTTTAGGTTGCATGCTCAGACTTTTTGTGTGTTTACTGACACAAACCTTGCCAAATTTCTGTGCATAGGAGCCTGTGAGCAGCGAGTGGAATATAATAATGGTCTCATCCAGATCCCACAGAAAAATACGCTAAAAAACAGCAGAGAAGATCATGTTATTTCACTATTAACAGGAAAAATATTTAGAAATAAGTCCTATATACCTGTTTCATGTACTACCAGGTTAAGGAGACCATGTTATTTGTTCCAGCTGCCGACATGCTTTACCTCCAGGTCACTCTCTGTAGGTGGGGAGCTATCAGACTTCTTGCCCTTCCCTTTGGCTTTGCCGACGGAGTTCCTGCGTCCGACCTCGTCCTGATCTCTGGCTCCAGCAGGGAGAGCCACACTGGTAGGAAGGGCAGCACCTGCCGGGAGGTTCTCTGGTGGGGACGCATCTGAGTACAAGAAAGAATGCATTTCCTCTGTTGTGTCTCAAACTTGTACAAAGATTATAAATCATATATATTAGCGCAGTAATTTTGAAAACAGCCACTGTAATTTTATCTACCTCTAGGAGGGAGTCCAGCTGAGGCCGCCTGCTCCGACTTCACGGCCGAATATCCGGCCATTCCCACGCCGGCGCCGTGGTCGTCGCTGCTCGGCAGCCCTGCAGGCACGTAGCTGGGAGGCAGAGTGTAGTACTGCGAGAACTGACTCTGTCCCAGAGAGTTGTAGCTGCTGAATTCCTGGGAAAAAAACAAAAAACAATTGTGATGAACAAGAAAAGAATGGTGGAGAAATATATCAGACCTGTCACAATAACTGATGAACTCAGGGTCTGTGTTAAGCCCAACGCTAATGATTTCTAACATATTGTCATATGACAGTATTCATGGTTTCTGGTTGTCATAGTAACACAACACACTTTCCGCTACAATCTGACTGAACAGTGCTCGGCTCGCGGCTTAACGGACAGGTTTAGCTGCTTGTAGACGACGGATATCTATCTCATAACATCAGACCTGTGGGTTGAGTTCCCTCCCCACCTCAACAGCAGACTTGCATGTCCCATTAAAGTGTCTGCAACCCATTTGTCATGGTAGTGTAAGATCTTGAGAGTTGTTAAACAAACCCTATTGCTGAGGAAAATGTCTGATGACTCATAGACAAAGTAATATCTTAGTTATGTTTTGTCACATTTGCCTACTTCCTTCCTCACTCTGACGTATCCCATGTGCTCAGTGTTTATCTGTAAGTTATAGCAACTAGAGACGGGCAAATAAACACACCGTTACCTGAATAAAATTATAGATTTCCCAGGGTTTGATTGGAAACATCTGAGGTCATGCACAACACAGATCAAGTGCGTAGTTAAAGTTTCCCTTTTGGCTGTTTTAACAATCGGAGATGCTTCTGAACTGGACCGCGGTTCTGGTGGTTTGAAACATCGACTAGAACGGCTGTGATTAGCTCTGGTGGCATTCGCATTCATGCCGGGTGGAATTTGGCCTCAACAAATCTTTGGGGGTCTTGTGTGTGTGCTGATAATCTAATAATTAAAGACACTTTTTGAACTTCTTATGTGCCGCACTGCCCAAGAATACAATTCAAAGAGCCAAATCATACAAGAAGTTATCTCATGACGTACAGAGCAGGTCTAGACTATGTTCTTTATAATATGTACAGAGACTCAACAACTCCCACCATGAGCAAACACTTGGCGACAGGAAAAACTTCCTTTTAAAGAGGCTGAACTTGGCTCATGGTGGCCAGTTGAGTTTACAGAAGGAGAGAGAGAAAGATAAATGACACACAGATACATGGTTTATTAATTTCTCTTACCTGGTGGGCCACTGTGGTGGAGGTTGTGGTGGCAGCCGTAGCTGAAGGGATGCTGGAGTACACACTGGATGTCGTGAAGCTTGAGCCTGAAGACAGAAAGTGTTCGACTGAAACCGCGCCAGAGGAAAATAAAAGCATCTCTACGAAGTGTTTGAACAACAAGAGAGGAAAACAGAGCTGTGCCACTGCAAGATCTCCTTTATTTTCTGAGTGCTTCTTATATTTGCAGAGAGTGTGACAGCGTTATCTTGTGAGACAGAGTGAGGTTGCAGCTTGCCTTGGCTGGGGTATGAGTAGTGCAGATGGCCTGGCTGGGTTGAGGTATATGCGGCGCTGAAGCTGAGAAACCCAGGCTGGCCACCAGAGGGTGCCTCAGGCAGCCCTGTCTCTGTTTTAATGCCTGGCCACATAGCACCTGAAGGTGAAAGAGAGCAATGGGAAGCAGAGGATGAAAGAGGCGGCGAGAGGAGTGTGTCATTGAAGATGAGGCAAAGTTTAGAAAAACCAGGTCCTTCAAGTCAAGGTGTGGACTTTAAGTGTTTAAGCAGAGGTCAAAAGCAAAAAAATCGAGTCCACAGCGCCAAAGCACAGTAAGCAAAGTAACAAAAAAGGTGTGATGCTGCGTCTTCAGAGAGCAAACAGTGTTAAAATAGGCTGAGAGGAGGAGCAGGGACTAACCAAAGGGCGGGAGGCCGTAGGTCTGGCCTGTCTGGGGGAAGGCTGAGTACACAGTGGACTGGGCCAGAGGAGGAAAGGCCACCTGACTGGTGTAGGACGTCACCGCTGGGCTGAAAGAGGGAGAGAGCAAGAGCAATCAGGACTAGTGATCTACTGTTCGGGCTCAAGACTGTGTTTTAAAAGTATTTATGCTGCCATGAAAACAAATTAACGTAGACTTTTTGATGCCACATTTGTACCGATATTGGATTATGGGATCACTCAGGTGTTAGATATGATCTACACAGCTTCCCCTAGATTCATCACAAACTGTGAAGCCTTGACTCACCACTGTGAGCTTTACGCTCGGGTGTGATGGTCTGGTTTAGAAACCCGCAGGCACACACACACACACGCCGGTATATTTTCAAATATAAAAAGGGTGATGGACAGTAAATGGGTTATCCAAACCAAATGTTTGCACAGAAATCGGGAAAAGCACTCTTAGACTGGACAGAAAGTAATAAAACTCAAAGATCTGATTTCTTTGAATGCTTAAATCCATTTTAAAATGGAGAATCGTTGGGGTGTCGCTTAAACGGATACTGTTGAATTCACTTCTTGTACTTCTATATTCTAATACTGTCTACTTTGTTATGTACTTCTTAGTTTGTGTTGCTTTTTAACAATTTGTAACTTTTCTCTGTGATAAAAGGTGCTATATTGAATAAACTTTCCTGAACACAACTGTATTTAACCCCATTTTCCCCCCTCACTGCAACATTAGCCATTTAGTCCTCCTGAAGCAGGATTACGTTGCAATTTTATTAATTTTAAACACTCTTAATGTAGCAGATAATATTCAGGGTTGTGAAGAACTGAAGAGTTCTGAGGCTCTTAGGAATAAACCTGCTGAAGACAATGTGATAAAAAAAAAAGGCTGATCACCCAGGAGATGAGGCTCACTACTCTCTGCATGCACCTGCTGTTATCTGCTACTGTCAGTCTCCAACAGCACTTTGTTTCAATGATGCCTCACACCTGAGTTGCTGCCTACAGAGCACTGAGTGTAATCCAAAGCAGGAAACTGCTGCTTTTCACTTGGCAAGATTGAGTTAGATATGAGTCAAACGTTTGTCCAGTGCAGCGTACTCACTTGCTTCCTTGATAAACCTGTTGGGCGTATTCAGATGTGGCTGTCGTGTCTATCAAAAAGACGGCACGGCTTCAGTTTGACACACAAAAGCAGCTTTCTTATTTTCAAAACCTCTAATGTGCATCGTAAAAGTTAAACGTTTCTGTTCCTACCAGAGTGTGCATACGAGTTCATGGAGTCATCGCATGCTTGAGGTGCTGCCCTCCTGTCTGCGTCCGACTGCTCCTGATCACCTGCAATCAAAGTTTTATTACGTTAAAATTAATGTGTTTTCAGGAACATTTCTGTGTAGTGTGCGGTCACATTTTCTACCAACCTGGATCAAGCTGGGCTGTAGACAGGGCAGAGTAAGAGCTTTCCTGCTCTGATGAACCCAACACAGCCGCTGGACTCCCATCATCACCTAAATTACTGGAAGAGCATGAAGAGTTCAGTATAATTATAAGATTTATGCTGCCAAAAACTGCCAAAATGCTGCGACCACAATCACATAAAGAGTTTCTCCACCGTGGCTGGTTTTTTTTAATTGTTTATTCAAAACTCAGCAGTGGTTTTCCAGCAGAAATAAAATCTAAAAATCACTGAAGACCGACCTTGACTCTTTCTTCAGTCCACCGTCTAGCTCAAGTTTGGCCTTCTTTGTCTGCACACACAAAAACAAGATACAGAAAGGACTTTCAATACAAATAACTTCAGGGACTGTGATGAGCATTTATTGTAGCTAATAAAGTCAGATAAAAGGAATAAAATCAAGTTGCAAAAACTGAGGGTGAACACAAAATTATTCAAATTACAGAGTAAAAACAAGCTTTTAAATCTATAATGTATCGTTTCATGAACAACTTGTCAACATATTACAAGAACCAATAACAACGTTTAAAAGAGCTCATTTTAGCTGACCGATGGTCAAAGGTTAATCAGTATTTAACAGTGTGCAAAGGAGAAAAATAGCAAACAATACCTGGCAACTATTTTATATTCTCACTTGTTAAATGAACAATTAAGAAAGCTGTCATTAATGAACTTTAAATCAATTAATCCACTCCTCATTTCAGCAGTACAGTGAACCTCACGTGTTCAACTACGCTCAGGTTCTTAATTTGATTTGAACACCCTAAAATCAACAAGAATGAATCAATCAACTTTGGTTGGCTAAAAGACAAAAATTAAAACCTGCAGCGACAACCTGAGACAGATAAGATAATAAATAATCTTTATTTTAAATTAAAAGTATGAGTTAATATAAATAAAGTATTCTCAAAATAAAACAATGCACAGCGTCATCTTTAAACCGCTCTGTAAACACAGTTACTACTCCTCCTGCTCTGTTGGCGTCATTGTGGGGAGACTCACCGGCAGCTCAGGCAGCTCCTGCGAGTCATCCATCTCTGCAGCAGAGCGACCCGACATGTCTGCACGCACAGCCTACTCTCTGTACCTGGAAAGCGTGTCCGGACCCTGCTTCACACACAACACACAACCACAGGAGCAAAAAACACATAAGGCACAGAATAAATGGCTCGCTGGTTATGCCTTATGTAGTTTTCTGATGCGCGACTCTCCCCTCCCCTTGTCCCATAAACACTCATTGATGCATCCCTCTCTCCTGCCACTATCGGGGGGGTGATCAGCAGGGAGGTGGTGGCGACGGAGGAACTGGGGCACCCTGGCCTAATCTCCGGCACGAGACCCCGAAGTGAGGCACGTGCGGCGCTGACGTTGCCCAATGTCCCCATCACGCTTGTGTTTACCGTGGGATTAAGGAAGCGTGCCACCTTACATGTGACCTAACCTTCATTCAACGAAAACATATTCTCCGGGAGCATTAGGTGCTCAGGTGCAAGCTGTCGTATCAATAGATGCCCCGAGGGGATAAGATCTAACCTCATTTTGTCCACTGCTCGCTCAACTGGCCTTTCCCCCACGGCTACAGAGAGGGAACATGGATCTAACTGACATAATGCAGAGACAGGAGGAGAAAATAGGTCAGACGGCAAATTCAAAACCTGCACGAATGTGTCAGGCAGTTGTTAATGGCGTACGTGCCACCTGAATTGGCTGGACCCATTGATGTATATGTCATCTTACGCATTTATGCAAGTGAACTCAATAAAGTATGACATTTGAAGGGAAATAAGGCCACAGGATAATGTGCGGATGATAAATTAACCCACAAACTTTGAGATATTTCAATCACAGCCTCCGTAAGCTGAAAGTGCCCAAACTTAAGAGACGACAATGTCAGGAAGAATAAGATAATCTCTACTTTTTCCAGCTTCGCCAACCACAAAACATCTCACACTCATATGCCTGTTTAGTAATTTATCAAACACCACCATCACCGCTTCTTTTTGTTTCTGCCTGATTTGAATTCATCAAAAGCCAACCGTCTCTCCAGGCTGTTGCCAGCGGTAACAGAGCCGCTCACAGTCACCTCTCCTCCTGCCAGCATCACAACAACGCTCGGGTTGAAACGCGCTACCTGAGGGAGAACGTTGACCTGATATAGGATCCTTCGGGAGTCTCTGCTTCAAGTGACTGCCGTCGTTTCCCCAGAGGGTGGAGTATTAAGTCTAGACGGCTTCAGGGTGCTAATATTATGTTGGACTTTGTTTATTTGATAACAAAAGTTAAAGACACAGTTAAATCAGTTCAGAGGTCATGGTCCCTCCGGGTTGGGAGCAAGTTGCTGCCCCAAGCGAAGGAGTTCAAGTATCTTGTGGTCTTGTTCACGAGTGATGGAAAAATGGAGCATGAGATGGACCGATGAGCAGACGCTGTACCGGAAGAGGGAGCTCTCGATTTTCCAGTCCATCTACGTCCCAACCCTCACCTATAGTCACGAGCTTTGGGTAGTGACTGTGAGAATGAGATCGAGAATACAAGCGGCTGAAATGAGCTTCCTCCACTGGGTGGCCAGGCTCAGCCTTAGCGACAGGGTGAGGAGCATCCGAAAGGGAGTTCGGAGTAGAGCCGCTGCTCCTTCACATTGAAAGGAGCCAGCTGAGGCGGTTCGAACCTCTGATTAGGATGACCTCTGAGCACTTCCAACTGGGAGGAGACCCCAGGGTAGACCCAGAACACACTGTAGGGACTATATAGACCCATCTAGCCTGGGAACACCTCGGGATCCCCCAGAAGGAGGTGGAATATGTTGCTGGGAAGAGGGACGTCTGGAGCGTTTAGCAGTTTATAAGAAGTTAAAGAACTGTTCAGATGTTAATAACTAGAAATACTCGCTGGAGATCCATTTTGACCAAAGTAAACCTTGAACCTTTATTGGATAGTAGCAGCTGAAGGGAAACAGAGGGAGGGGGGATGACATGCAGCAAAGGGCCACAGGTCGGATTTGAACCTTTGGGTGAGCGCGGGGCACGCACAACCAGATGCACTAACCTGCACCCGGTAACTTATTCGCTGTAATAGTTGCTTGCCTGTCCAGTTTAGCTTCATCAGCTGACTATGTTTGCAATTATTAAAGAGTAGCAACTGATCGCTGTGTGCATTCCCCCTGTAAATAACACCAAATTACATATGAGGACATGCACTGCCATCTTTGCTCCTTTGTAGGACATTACAGGAATAATATGGGACATGTAAATAAAGCCTGACTAATGCACTTTACATATAAATGTAGAAAGGAGGCATGTTTGCAGATTACAAATACATCTCTGGTGCAGACAGACGTCTCCCTTTATTCTTTAGTTATGCAACATAGACATTAGATTGACATAAATGTACTTGGCACAGAGATTAAACGCCTCTGTTTGATGTCCCTGGTGTTGTTTGTCCTGGCTGCACACACGTTTGGCAGAAATCCAGCCACAGTTTCTATCCAGGTCGTCTAACGTTAGCTGAATCCAGCAAATAACCCCAGCCAGCCGGGGTTACAGTTTCTAAGCTATGATGAAGGGCATCAGGCTAATTCCTGGACACGAGTAGCTGCTTTAGCTTTAATTTAAAGACAAAAAGACTGAAACATAAGCTGCACAACCGACTCATGAACATATATGTAGACAACTAACTAACATTACCTGATATGACTAGTATGAACAAGTATAACAGACACTAATAAAGCGTATCACCCCAGCGTTTAGACGGCGCCGTTAGCCTCCAACCGCTACCAAGCAAGAGTCTGTATACTCTCATTCCTTAGCAACAAATACAATAAAAATACCTGTAGTTAGTTAGTTAGTTAACCTGTCTATAGTTCATGTTGGTTAACTAACTAAGCCGACTGTGTGTTACTTTAGTTTGGCCCGGGGTATGAAAGTTTTCCCCCATCCAGGAATTAGCCGTAGCCCGCAGCCGTTGGAGTGGGTGCTGAAATGGCATCGTGTGAAAGCGTCTAACTCCCGCTGTGCCCAGCTACAAAACAAAACACCCCCGACACGTTAAAACAGTGAAAAACCAGCCTTACCATTGAAGGAGTGACTGACAAACGCTTTTTTATTAAAGCGTCTTCAGTTTGAATCCACAGTGTCAAGCTTTGTCTGTTGTTAGGGGAGCACTATTTTGCAGGAAGGTTCCCCCAAACCGCGCATGCGTACAGTGTGTGTTCACACCGTCTTTATACTGTCATTGATTCACGCGCAGCAGCGGGGGCCTCGCGACGGGACGGGAGACGACAGGTGTGCCACAACACAGGTGAGAGACAACAACACGGCGGCAAACATTTGAGTTATTTGAACAGATGATGAGCGCTCTTGTTAACTTTTGTCAGCTCCTGCCTCGGGGCCGTGTTACTCATGCTCATGTCAAACAGCGTGTAGAACATGTAGGATGTTTGTTCTTTATTTATCATGGTTAATGTTTTAAAACAGGAGAACCTTTTTCAGCCCAGGGACCCCTTGGACGAGAGACAAACAGAACAGGCACCCCCACATGGCCTATAATAACTTTTATATTTACTTTATTCACCTTTTATTTCACCTTATTGACCTTAATTTATATACTGGGTTATTATCCTATATGTGTTTATGATTGATAAAACCTTCATGCATAATGGAATAATTTATAAAAAAAAATTTAAAAAATGTAAAAAGTTGTTATTGCATATTAATGCTTGCAGTTTACTCAATATAATTTTTGTTATATTTTTTTAATTCTCACAAATTATTTTGGTGAAAATTGTCAATTATTATGACAAAAGTTGGCGGACCCCCTGCAGTACCTCTGCGGAGGTCGTGGACCCCTGGTTTAAAACATCTAAAAAGTTTAGGCTTAATTTTTTTTATTTTACCTGTAAAAATAACAGTCAAAAATATTAAAGGTGAAAGTTGTAATGTTTAATTCTATACAGCAGATAAACTATCTCGGTCCTCTTTCATGCAGGCCGCCATATTGAAACACCGTGTTTGTACAGTAGCCCAGAACAGACAAACCAAATTGTGACTCTAAACAGGGTCCTCAAAGTGTTGTTTCTCCTTTACACTAGCAAGGCGAGGAGATTGCAATGCAGCAATTAGTCCAGTAGATGCAACTAAATTCTACACACTGGACCTTTAAATAGTAGATGAACTTCAAATTAGTATTGAAGCCAAAACAATGAGTTCTTTAATTACCACGGCTCATTTTAAAGTAGGTCAAGTTCAAAACTTTTTAAAAATTGTAAAGAAATACTGTTAATGAATGTATTTTTTCTTCCTTTAAATATATGATAAAAGTTAAAACTTCTAATGGTTGACTTAGTAGATGAACTCTAAATTAGTATTAGAACTGAAACAATGAGTTGTCAGTGGGTTACTCATTGACAGAAAGTTAATTGGCAACTTTTATGATAACTAAATAATCCTCTGGTTCCAGTTTGTCAGAGGATTTGCTGCTTTTCTTTGTCTTATTTAATAATTAACTGAATATTTTGGTGTTTTGGATTGTTCGTTGGATAAAATAACACTTGAAGATGCAACCTTGGGCTGATTTTCTTACATTTTATAGACCAAGTGATTTGTTAACAACATTTTTGACCGATCGATTGTTCCCCTACTCTGATGTGTCATTAAATTATTATGTAACGTAGCATCAATAGCAGTACAAACACAAAACGTCACACTTGTCTTGATTTTAGAGAATTTATTCGCCATTTCTGACACAGATTACAGTTCAATATTTCAGTTGATCATGTAAATTATCTCCTTTGTACAGTAGCAGTGGCATGAAAATAAATATACATAAAAAATACAAAACAGAAAAAAAATAATGCTTCCAAATATGGAAGAAAATTATCTAGAACTGTGTGTTGCCTTGTGTTTTTTTTTAATTTATTATTTTCAGCAGGCTTGAAAATGCACTCTCTGTATGCAAACATCTAAAATATGGAGACTGAATGGGGCAAAACGAAGTCATGAACAATCTCTATTTGAGTGAAGATTCTCTCTTAATAACTTAACGCATATCAGATCATAAATTACAACTTACACATCTGCTAAAAGAGATTAAATTATAATTATTTTAGATTTTATTGCACTTTCCAGAACCATATTATGCAGTGGGGAAAGCCAGCGCCTGCTCCACCTAGTGGTTCTTCTTCAAAGTTAATGAAGCACTTTCTTTACACGGGTGATTTTCTACAAAAAGGGACAAAGAGGCTTAGGGAAAAAAGGAGATATGTACATACAGTAAATATGGATCAGGCCGCCTTGGACAGGCACAAGATATTCACAGTTCTTCTTCTACATGATGCATAAATACAAAACAAACATTTTGTAATCACAGATTCTATAGTTTAGTCTGGAGTGTTTGCAATAAAACAGCAATCACTTAAAATTTGAAAGATATACAATATGTGCTATCGCTGATGTGGGCCTGTTTATTGCTGGTTGAACTCTCCTGATCATTAAGAGACGTCTTTCATTAAGTTTGCAAACAGCAGATACAGAATAAAACATCGGTCACTGGTTGTAAGTGATGAAAAAAGTTGGAAAAACCAAAAATAAAATATATTGCCATACAGGAAAATTTCATGTAATCTATTCATATATTTATATATATAGATATTATATATATTATATATACTAGGAAACATTTATAACTCATTTATAATATATGCAGTAAAGAGAATGTTTGTGGTCTTTAAAACATGGAAACCTTTTTTGGTTTTTCAATAAAATATATGTAACTTTTTCATCTTCTACACAGTACAGTAAAACTTTGATCTTCAGTTTATGAGGACAAAACGGTCAAAAAAAGTGTTAAGTTTGGTCCATGTATCGCTATTAGTGGACACCGATGGATGAAATGTTGTTATTTCTTTGTCCAAACGACAGATATGTAAAGAAAATATGGAAAGATATGCAGCTGTCTAATCCAAAAGTTTGCTGACGCTTAAAGCAGAATGTTTCACTTTTCTTGACCCTCGTTTCCTCAAGTGCAATTTGAGCGTTTACATGAAAACAACAATGAAACAAAAAAAAGTTTTAACATATGTAGACGTGTAAATGAAGGCATCACCCTTAAAACAGCTCACCGCGCTCAGGTCCAAACAAAAATAATTTGTGGTTTGTTTGTTTGTTTGTTTTTATAACGCTGTTGCTGCCGTTCCAAACTGCCTTTTTGAACCTCAGGCACTTCTCTTCACGTCACTTCACCAGTATGCTGTGAGGTCCAGAGCCCCTCAGAGAGCGATGTTTTATGACCCCAGAGTGCATCCATACTTGGCACACATATGATTTTGGGTGGTTGAGGCAGAAGAGTAGGGCCAGTGGTGTTGTAACATGAGAGTTCCCCATCTGTACACATTTCATGCACACGATCCGTCAAAGATCTGCCCTCCCCGATGTTCGTTATGTCAGTTAGATCCTCTCAACGTCCTCCCGTACAGGCAGCTCCGGCGTGGTCCCTCAGTCAAAGTAACACTCCTCATCTAGAGCTTTTTTTTTTATCCTGTTTCTTGTCAGTTCCCAGGACAGAAGGGGCGTTGTTGGCGTTCACATGAACAAGTGGTCTGCTGGAGGCCCGTATGAGAAGCCTGGAAAAGCTCCGGCTGCTTCCTTGACGCTGCTGGTCACAGTTATGGTGTCGGTGCACAGAGAGGAGGACACGGGCAGGTGGGTGAACTCGGGGTCGAAGTGTCGGAGGTCTGTGGGACCGCTCTGTGAAAGCAAGCAGGAAGGACGGGAATTAGATATGTAGTGTGAGGACAAACTAATAGATTACACCACTGTGTTGTCATGAAAATGTCAAACATTTGCCAACTCCAGCTTCTTAAATGGGAAGATTTGTTGCCATTTAGTGTCTTATATGATCGTGGCCCTGAGACAGTCAGTCGATTTATCAATTAGTCGATTAACAGCAACAATTTTGACAATTCATTGTTTGGGTAAAGGCATTTTTAAGCATAATTGGCAATAATTAATTGGTTCTAGTGTCTCAAATTTGCATATTTGTTGGTCCCTATGATATTAAACTGAGAGTCGTTGGGTTTTGGACTGTTGGTCAGACAAAACAAGACATTTAAAGACCTCATGATGGCTCTGGATAACTGTGATTGGCATTTTTCACTATTAGCTGACGCTTGAAGGACCAAACAATGACTCAGCTAATCACTAGATTCATTTTTAATCATCATAACTGTCTGAAATTATTGTAAATGTAAAAGTTTTTGGGTTGGGACTGACAGGTTGATAGAAAATAAAACTATTTTCCAATTTTATATCGACAAAATGATTAATAAATGATATAAAATCATCAGTTGCAGCCGTCGTTTGAACTTACCACTGAGGGGATGAATGGAGGCGTGATCTTCTTGGCCATCAGGTCCTCCCAGTTGATTGGAGAGAAGAAGGAATGATACTTGAGTTCAAGCTGGAGGACAAAAAAAAAGAGAATGTAGTTCAATAGGCTGACAGCAAACAGTTTGTTTGGGTTGTGTGTGTGCTTAAAGATCAGCTGTGCACACTTACAAAGTCGTCCTTCACGCCCAGCCTCTTGGTCCGATCCTTCTGCAGGAGCCCCTCGAGCAGTTCCCTGCCTGCGTTCGACACGTTGGGCTTCAGCACGGGAGCCTTGTGCAGGATGTTGTTGTACATCTCAGCTGTGTTGCGACTGTAGAACGGGGGCTATAAAGCAAAAACAGCAGCAACAAATTAAGTTTATTTAATATATTAACAAGTGGTAGAGTTGCACCAAGAAGCACAAAGTCACAGATTTCACTTACAAGTCCATAGAGCATCTCGTAGAGCACCGATCCCAGACACCACCAGTCGACTGTGCGGTCGTACGCCTGCTTCTGGAGAACCTCAGGAGCCAAATACTGTGAGGAAAGCAACAAGAGAGAGTCAACCAACGTCCAACAACTGTAATTTCTGTATTGATAATGAGGTTGTATGAAGGTCTGGAGGTTTGCTTTGTACCTCAGGCGTCCCGCAGAAGGTTGTTGTTGTGCAATTGGCCTCGAGA
Organism: Argyrosomus regius; assembly: GCA_946959425.1. Lineage (NCBI taxonomy): Eukaryota > Metazoa > Chordata > Actinopteri > Sciaenidae > Argyrosomus > Argyrosomus regius. The sequence goes on along the minus strand of OX336899.1, from coordinate 5,264,752 downwards.
CCTTCTTTGCAGAGTCCAAAGTCTGTGAGGACAATGTGGCCCTGTGAGTCCAACAGGATGTTCTCAGGCTTCAAGTCCCTGTGAAGAAGAAGAAGAAGTAGTTACTCCCATGCTCAGCACGTCATGTGCCATGTCAACAGAAATACACTAGGGGGCAGTGTAGGATCAGTCATTACCTGTACACAATGTGCAGGGAGTGGAGGTAGCCAAGTGCACTTGCAATTTCAGCAGCGTAGAACCTGGCTCTGGGCTCCAGGAAGATCCTCTCTCTCTGGAGATGGTAAAACAGCTGGAGAGAAAGCAGACAAACATCTGTCAACATCACGTCAAAACATACTTTAATATTCAGAGCTGATCTTTGGGACGTTGTGGGGTTAGAACTCACCTCTCCACCGTTGACATAGTCGAGAACAAAGTACAGCTTGTCAGTAGTCTGGAAGGAGTAGTGCAGCCCGACCAGGAAGGGATGTTTGATGTTCTTCATCAGCACACTGCGCTCAGCCATGATATGCTTTTGCTGGAAGGAACACATAAAAGTTAATATAATGCTGTGAGACATTTTGCATTACGAAACAGAAGGATTGAGGCGTATTTACGACGATTACCTCTTTCTTCTTCATGATGATTTTCTTCTGCAGCACTTTGACAGCATAATATTTGGTGGACTCCTTGTGTCGAGCCAGCAGAACCTGCGATAGAGCAAATATTTGCATTAGAGACGGCGCTGCAGCAGCGGTGACAGATATACGTCTGAGCACATAAGAGAAGTTAGTTATGTAAAAGAGACCTCACCTTTCCAAAGCTGCCTTTGCCGATGATTTTGAGGTAGTCAAAATCACAGGGTTTGATCCTGATGGAGAGAAACGACAAGATGATTAGGACTTTTATTGACACGTGTATATTATAAAGTTTCTGCTGTTCACATTTAAATTAAAGAGGCTACTTACTGAGTGTCCTCAGCCAGCGAACTTCGCGAATGTAGGAACATCTGGAAAATATGAAATGGGGAAATTTATAAACATGTTGTCATACTTTGGAATGAAGATACGTCAAATAATCAACAGTTCCTGCTTACCGGGCTTTCGGGAAGTTCACTGTCCTCCTCGTTTTGGTTCTCATCAATCTTCAGGAAATTGTTGACTTCAACACTGGATAAAAACAAAGAGCTGCTTTTAAAGACTGGTTTTAATATTTAATACTGCTTAATGTTCATGTTTTTTTTTAGATTTAAGGGTTCATTATGAATGACTGTATTTGCACGGTGAATTTAGAGGATCTAAGGCAGTTTGCGAGACTTAAAAGCTGAATGAACGCTGCCCGCTTGGCTGTGAATCACCGTCTGAAACATCCAGACAGGTCATGTTTAGGACCAGCTCATTCAGCCTACCCTGTCTGAGAAAAAGCTTAAGCCCGCTGACCCACGACAAGAAGGTTCAGGCGGCTCTGCAGGACTCAAGACTCCCCTTCCCATATGGAGCGCATATGGAGGGGACAGATGCAGGGACCAGGTATTTTTCCACCAGATCCTGACCTGGAGGGCTGTGATGGGACGAGCCATGTATCATGTAATAACTAAATTACCGGTTAACCCTCGTCTCAGGGACACCGGGGATTTGCCCGAAAGGTGATTAGGCAGTGGAGAAGGCTCGTCATGGGAGGACTATTCTTACCCTGGATTCTTGGACCCAGATTATACGGTCTTCACAGAATGTCCTGCCAAGCGCAGGTGGCTGATTGGATTGGACCCTGATCATGAATGGGCGAATGATCAGGAATAAAGACTAAGGGCCAGGAAGTAACTCATGCCCAGAGATGCTCCCTGCAATCATCCCTTTTTATAGAAAATACTCACTGTTGGCAGATATGCGGGGTCGACACCAGCTTCTGGATGAAGTCATTCAGCCCCATTTTTCTCTCCTTGATGAAAGCTGCACATGGACACAGAGAGAGAGAGGGAAGCATTTACACCAGTGTTTGGAAGATGATCACACACATTGCAAACCCTTTTTCTCACATTAGAAGAGAAAATATCGATTTTCCTCTTGTGCATAGACCTCTAATGCTGCGGGCTTACGGGTTATGCAACCACTTGGGTCACCCATTGAGATGCCAACAGTGTTGGCCAACAAAGAATGGGAACATCCTTGATTGTAACCACAAAGCAGATGAGACAATTTCTAATTTTTACGGAAGATTTCTTGTCAGAAACACTCAATTATTTCAAAATAAAGCAAAAAAAAAGGCACTTTGCGATGACATGTGTTTGTCTTATTAACATATATATCTGTAAATATGTTTAGTTTAGTTTAATAATAAATCTAAAGGCAGTTTTAGTCACAAATATTGAGGTATTGTTTTTGTCGCTCACCGGTGAGAACGGTGACTATTCCCCTCATCTTGCAGTAAGTAAGATCACATCCAGCTTCAGTCACGGCCATGTCGAGCAAACAGATAAATATCCAAAGATATATAAAGACGAAGAAGGAAAATAAAAACAATAATAGTTCCTCTGGGAGCTTCTAAACAGTCTGTTTGAGTTGTGGTCCACAGTTTAAGACGCGCACGACGCACAGCGAATCCAACCAGACCGGACGCGCACCTTCGCTCTCTCACTTGCGCAAGCCAGCCGCCTCATATATACGGAGCACGTGGTGTTTGGTGGGAGGTGACACCTTGTTGTCGTCACCGGCGTAACCATAGCAACAGCCGGAGGAGGGGGGCGTGACGTCACGGGATTCCGCCGCAGCCTTTTTTACTTCCCTGCCTGCAGGAGGCGAGGGGGGATGACGAGAGAGCTCACCGCAGAGGAGGAGGAGGAGGAGGAGGAGGAGGAGGAGGTGGGTGAGATATCCCACCATCTCCCACCTCCTCCTCCTCCTCTTTCACCCTCCTTCATCATTTTCTCTGAATGAAAAGCTCTGGCTGTAATCAGCGTGCACACAAAGGGATTAAAGTCAGATATTAAGAGAGGAGAGAGGAGAGAGGAGAGAGGAGTGGAAACAACTGCAGTCACACGAGCTCTTCTTCTTCTGGTATCTTCCGAAAAGAAATGCCCATGAGCTTCACTGTGCAGTCGTTTTATTTTGAAAGGATTTGGAGAAATGTATGTCACGCTTGCTGCATTTGCAGCTGCAGTTTCTGACTCGCATAAAGGCAACAAAAAGCTCTCCACGTCGACAGTCTTCCTCTTTGATGTCCGAGCAATTTCCAGAAATCTCCGTGTGCTCTGCATCCTGAATAATCACTGGATTTCTTTGACCGATGAGGTCAAGGTTACGAAGGTGACTCTGCACGTCACAATTATATAAATTCAGAGAAAATTCACATCACACATGACATAATAATGTCTCTTTTAAGCCAAATCGGTCCAGCTGTCACTGATGTGGTCCACTAACCCTCTAAGTTACATAACTGTGCCATAATGCAGATAGCTATACCGCCTGAGGAGGAGAGTGAGCCGCATAGCACATTTTCCACTGAGTGACAGTGATTTTTAAGGTTATTTATTGTCTATTGATTTGAATGGCATTGGATCGCTCACAGAGCAATTATTGCTTTTCAATGAGTGTTTACATCAGTCTGTGGAGAGCACTGACATCAACACTTCTCCTGTAACGGCTGCTTTCTGTTACAGTGGTGGAAAGTACTGTACTTAAGTACAGGTTTGAGGTACTTTCCATTGTTTTGATGCTACTTCTTCAACGTTTATCGAAGGGAAAGTATTGTGCTTTTTACCCAACTATTACTATTTGACTAAGATCAGATGAAGAGACAAATATTTAACATGCTTTGACATGACATAAGTCGATTACTCACTTAGATTTAAACTATTTTGATAATCTGTTCATCATTTCAGTCATTAAAATGCCAAACATGGTCTGTTTACAGCTACTCAGATGTGAGAATTTGCTGCTTTTCTCTGTTTTAACCAAGCAGCAACCCCTGTGGCTGTGAAGTGAAGCCAAAAACTGCAATTCCTCAAACATCCACTCAAGGCTGGCTCCAGAAGTGAGTCAGTCTCCATAAGTCCCCATGTTAAAATGTCCAACTTCACAGCAGAAATAAACATGTTTACAGCCTGGTACAAAAAACAGTTTTGGTCTCTATAGCTAATTTCCCCGTTCATGACAACTGTACTGAGGGTGAATGTTTATAGAACTCACCTGTTCAGATTATATTAAGGCTTAAAGTTATGCAGGATTAACAGTGTGGCCACATTGATTAACAGGTGGGTGTTGTTACAGGTGGCTTGTTTGAGCAACCAGGCATCATTCAACCTGCCTCAGGTCTACAATGATCCACGTCTTTGCTGATTTTTAGGTTAGCTGAGAGGTGCAGACGCTGTCCATTCTTTATACTGTCAGAAGATTGAATTAAGTTTATGGACATGAGTCAAAATATGATACACTCTGCAGACTAAGTGGTTCACAAGCTTGGAGCTTGTGGTTAAACGCCCACTACAGAAGTCTTCAGCAGCATTTAAAATCGTTAAACAAGCCTCACCTCGACTAACTACAGCAGTAATATCTGATTTACATATTAATACACCTCTAATAGTAATCCAGTAATAAAATATATGAACATATAACACTCAAAGGAGTCGTTTTCTGCATTAGGAGTACTTTTTGTTGTTACTAAGTACATACTTTTACTTGAAAAATAACTTTAAAATAGGACTTAATGGAGTATTTTCACAGCTTGTACTGTAGAGCTGCAAGTAATGATTCATTTCATTGTCTTTTCATTTAATCGATGAATCGTTTTGTCTATAAAATGTTGGAAAATAAGCGAAAATGCCAATTATATTGTTTTCAAATGTCACTTTTTGTCGGGCCAACTCAAAAATATTCAGTTTACTGTCAAATATGACAAAGAAAACCATCAAATCTTCACATTTGAGAAGCTTGAGCGAGCAAATTGTTGCTTAAAAATGTGTTTTCGCTCTGCTACCTTTACTTAAGCAAAGTTTCTGAGCACTTGTTCCACCACTCTTCTTAAAAAAACATCTGCTTCAGTCCTCAGAGATTCAATCAGCTGAGCTGTGACAGCGGGGGGAACTCCTGGCTTTTGTTCAGTCTGACATGTGACAGTCATGTATAATTTAATGGAAGTGAGACTTCACAGGCCCAGTCATTCTTATAATGGCAAAAGAGGAAGGTAAGTGCCTCGTCTTGTGGTGTAGGGCTCGAACAGAAACAGAATCTGGTGCAGAGCCAGGCAGCGGCGTATATCGTGTCATACCCTCGATACCTGAGCAAACACACATCTCAACTTCAGCTCTGTTTACACACAGAAACACACGAGATCCGATTGCATGACAGCGACACCTCTTCTCAGGCTTTGTTTGAGGCTTTTTCTTCACCTCATGTAGTTTTTCTCTGAATTATTCAAGTGTATCGTGTTATCATCTCCGGTAACATGTAGATGGATGAACATGACTCGGGCAGTTCCCTCGCAGAGCGTTATTTTTCAGCCACGCCTGTCTTTGATTTGCATTGTTTCTGTTGTGATGGAACAGAAAGTCAGGTGGCGTAGAGCAGCCTGACCGGGTATTTCCCCTTTTTGTCTAAATGTTGTTTCTTTACGTCAGTTAGCGTTTCCTGTAAAAATGATCTATTCTGTAGATGTTTCAGTTTCTCCCTCTATTTTTATACATCTCTCTCTGCTGCCAGATTAATCAGGTTTTATTTAGCACCCTCACAAAAGCCCCGCTTCTCCGTCACTCTGCCCAGCCGTGTGATTGATGCCGAGCAGACGGGCAGCACTTCCGCTTGCTGACAAGCAGTCAACTGAGTCACCTGCCAACACATCCAGTAAAAGCCTTTCCAACTCTCACAGGGGGGCCATCGATCACAACTCCCCAGCCTCAGTGTGGTGCCACATGACTGTAAGGCTGTTTGTGGGGGCTGCAGGTTGAAAATGAACCCCGAGCTTTAGCCTTTTTTGTTACGTTCGAGACGCAAAGCATCCTATTTTTGTGAAAAATTAAATACCAGATGATGTTTGACAAACTCCAGCTGTTTTTAAAGTATCTCCAGAATCCTTAAACCTGCAAAAACTGCAATAAAATTGTGATATATTATCTTTAATGCTAATAAACAAACATCAAACAGTTGCTTATTAACTCAGTCCAGTTACAGAGCGGTATTAGCATTCATTCGGAGTCATGTTTCTGTCCAATAAACCAACAGTCGCTCTCTTTTAGCTCTGTTTTTGGTCTCTACCACCAACAGTATAAAGAATGGACAGCGTATCCATGATGTTTTGAAGCTTAAAATCTGTGGGAAAATCTGTGCAAAATTAACAGTGTGGACGCTCTGATTGACAGGTATGTAGGTGCTGTTACAGATGACTTGTTTGAGCAACCAGGCGTCATTCAGTCCGCCTCAGGTCCACAATGAACCACGTCTTTTAGATTAGCCAGAAGGCGGTTCAGGCAGGACTACAAACATGGCGGCAGCCAGAGCCACAGATTTTGAGCTTCAAAATGATGTTTCAGAAACCTGTGGGTGACGTCATGGAGACTACGTCCATTCTTTATACTGTCAATGATACTGTAGTGTGTACAGTGTATATAATATATGCTGCTGCTTAATGTGCAAGGTGATTCCAGCTACCGGCTTTGTTTGGATTAAGCAAAACATCTTTATTATTGTGCAGTGGATTGAATATTTTTTCACCCAGATGTTTAGAAAAGTCTTTAAGTGTTCTGGAAACAGTCATAACAGATGTAAGTGTTGTTAAACGACCTTCTGTTGTTTCCAAAGATTATTTATTCGTGAGAAAATTGAATGTTTGAACTCTCTGACTCCAATTTAATGGTAATACACGATAAACTAGACATCTACCTGCCTTTTGTACCTCCAGCTTCCAGCATAGTGGGTAGGAGGCAGCAGAAGGTGGATAAATGAGTCATACAGGCAAACAAGTCCACAGTGACCAACTGTAGGGCTGCCAGGGAGGCTGCTGGCTGATGGAGGATGGACGATCTCTAATTACAATGTGGGTCTTGTTGTTGACCGGCTCTCCGGAGCGATCACGGCCTTGTGAGTTTCACACCCACACGGTCATGCCAACTTCATCAGATCTCACATGAGAACAGCAGATCTCTGCTAAAAGTCTTCTGCATCACCGTGTCATATACTCTTAGTGTTACTCATAAAGAGACCCGCAGAGATGCAGACTGGAGGTGGTGCCGACCCACACCCCACAGCGTCGCAGTGCTGCCTCAGGCCACAGCGAGTGGGAGCAGATTTTGGCTCGTGAAACCAGAGTTAGAATTACAACCGTCTTTGTTTCCCTCCTGAGTTCCCAGGCAGGAGATGAGATGCGTTTTTTTATTTTATTTTATTTTATTTTCCACATTCTCCACGGGGATTAGATGGCTGCTTCATCACATAAAAAAAAAAAAAGTGAGAAGAAGTGTTTGCTCTCTTCTGCGATGATGACTCAGACACTCACGGCGCTGCCAAATTGTTACAAATGATGCATTACTTTAATTTGCTGCCAAGCAAGAGGGATGATCCTGCCTATTCTGAACTGCAAAGCCCCTATTAATTATATTAATGTGACTGCTATTACTGCTATAATTACTGTCATGATAAGACGAGCTTTTGCCCTGATGCACTCTCCAGCCTAACATTATATTTCTGTTATTCTGCTGCTGTATGTGACTCTATACAGCCGGTTTCCTGTGCAATACTGAAACTTTAACAGCTCAGTGGAGGGGAAGCAGATAAAAAAAGACATTTTCATTCACAGCAGCAGACTCTCATTCACTAACTGCACCTCCCATGTTGGCCAAACCTCATGAATCAGTGGACAGTGGCGACTTCCGTTATTGTATGCAGTTCCTGTTTCTCCGTTCATGGCTTGCAGTGTGATATTTTGAAGCATGATGCATGGGAAAAACAACATTTAAACACTAGCGCTGGAATTAGACACTTGCACAGCCACCACAGAGTTATTAGTCTGTGGTCTGCTGAGTGTCGGTAGCATCGCAAATCCAGCGTAAACCTCATGAGATCAGTTACCCCGAGGAGATATTCATCTGGAAAACATCCAGCGAGAATCAATCGAGTGTGGCAGCTGGAAACAAAACCAATTAATGAAGTGTGTGAAGTGGTTTAGATGACGACAACAAGCGTCATTGTTTGACGAATATTAAACCGGGTGCCAATTTGTGGTGACCTATCGCGTGTCAGGAAACCTCGTTGGCCGCCGCGGGAACAAGATGTGCATGTTTGTTTTGCGTGACCGCGTTGTGTGGTGTCACTTCAAATTCATTCAGGAAGTGATTTCACTGTGGATATTTTCAGAGAGATATTCCCAAACAGTCAGCATGTTTGTCCAATTTAAAAACAGGCAATGAAAGTGGTGCATTTATTCGGCCAAACATTTTGGTCTACGCCCAATTACGATGCCCCTAATACAAACAAATACCAGCTGAGCTTTTCCAGACCACATTGAGTGAAGTTAAGTTTATGGCAAGGCTACAAAGTGGAGGCCAAATGCGTCTGCTAACACCCCGAAACACAAACAAAACCCTTAAAGGAATCTTTGACCTGGGGAATATGCTTTTTTGCTTTCTCGCCAACAGTTAGATGAAAAGACGGTGATTGATGTACGGTGAATGCGAAGCTAGAGCCAGCTTTGAAGCTTAGCTTACCATAGAAATGGAAACAGAGGGAAATAGCTAGCATGGTTCTGTCTGACGGTAACGGAAACAGTTAAATAGTTAACACAATACGTCGTGTTTAAAGACTAAAAACAAGAAGTTGTGTCGCCAGGCGCAGCAGCTTCCCGTATTTTTGGAATCACGCGGCGGTTACCATGTGAAAGCGGAGATTTCACGACCACAACTTGTTGTTTTAGCACTTGAACCAACGAGATAGAACCTGTTAACGAGTGAAGTTTAGGTGGCGCTGGTAGGAGGATTTGTTACCGTTCAGTCAGGCTAGTTGTTCCACCTCTTATGCTAAGCTAAGCTAACTGCCTTCATATTGACCACACAGACTTGAGAGTGGTGTAAATATTCTCGTCTAACTCTTCGCAAGAAACCGAATAATTGTATTCAAACTATTCCTTTAATGTTTACGAGCTTTTACAACACCATTTTTCATACATAGCCCTTCCTTTCCGTCTGTATCTGTGGGAACAAAACTGTTTTTTTCGGGGGGTTAACGCCGACTGCCAAAATCATCCGATCCTTTTCAGCCCCTGGTTTACAATGTCAAGGCCGGGGCCAGGGTAGCTTTTATCCTCTCATGTGACAAATGAGATGAAAAGCAAAGGAAAGCTGCAGAGCGAGGAGGCGAGGAGGCTTCTGTGTCTGACATTACAAAATTAACCAGACAATGCAAGAACACAGAGGAGTGCCAGATGATGCCTTTTTGAATTTGGCATCTGGTTGTTCGTGCGGCCAAAAAAAAACAATCTAAGTAGTGCCGATGACGTCAAAGCAAGCAGAGGGAATGTAAATGGGAGGAGGGGGGTTAATAAACAGTCCTAAACATATAACGGTCTGATGAATGAATAGGCGAGAATCTAATGATTTAGATGGCCGAGCTGTTGGATGTAAACAAGATTGTTTACCCACTAGAAAAGTTGCACGTCTTAAGGTGCATCCTCCTCTGCTGTGGTGCTGACAGGCTGCACATTAGCCCCCCTAGACAAGCTCATAACACAGACAGTGAATTAAAGGAGCACCTACCTATGAAGGATTTCTTGCCAGTCTTCATGTCCTCCTAAGTGTTTGATTATATTTGCTATCGAACACCGGGTCCCCGATGAATGAACGTCTGTCTGCTGCAGAGCGTCCAGGTGATTGAGTGCATGAGAAAGAGATATAGTCCTCCTGTGAATGTGCCTCCCCTCTCCTTCTCTGTCTGTCTTCGAGTCGATTCAGAGGCAAATAACTTTCCCTGCTGCACTTCCCTCTTCCCTCGGCTGTTTCTTCCTCTTATTGCCCTGCCTGTGCTGAGACCAAATAGCTGAAACCAAAGATCTGTGACGCACCTGCTTCTCCTCCTCTATACCCCCTCCTCTCCTCTCCTCTCCTCTCCTCTCCTCTCCTCTCCTCTCCTCTCCTCTCCTCTCCTCTCCTCTCCTTGCCTCCCTCCCCCATCCCCATCACCTCCACCTCCACCCTCATCTGTTCTTTATCTATACCTGGAGAGCATCGAACAAAACAAAAGCAGGTGTCTGGTTACGGGCTCCCGTGAGCATGGAAGTCCTGCCGGAGGGGAAGCCAGTTTCCATGACAAGGGAACCACCTGAGGAACAGGTTTTTAAAATCTGCTTTTAATTGGCCACTGCTGCACAAGGGACGGCGTTGGCTGCTCATCAGCCTCCCCTACCTGCCTTCATTTGCTGTCTCTGAGGAGGTTTGGGTGTAAAAATGAGCTGGTTAGTCACACTGACAGCGCTGATTGCTTTGTTAGCTGTCTGCCTCGGGCTGTAGGCCATCAGATACAATGAGTGCTATGTGATGAAGAGCAAAGACTGTGGGGGTCGACGTACAGGAGAAACAGCAGCACCGTTTGTCGCTGGGTTGTGAACCATAATCATACTTAAAGTATGACGGACGTCGCTACTTGGTGCTAATGATCTAAAAATGAACAAATATTGTATTAAAGACGTCTTTGTCTGCACTGATCCAGCTTCTCTCTTAGATATAGTTTTCAATTGACCTTGAATTTAACACCCTGTTAAACTTAACTCAAACTCAAGACAGCAGAGTTGAAGGTTACAGACAAATAAACAGGCAAAGTACAAAATAGTGCAGTAGTAACATAAAGAAACAATCAACACTGTGTTTGTTGTTTCACCAGAGTAGCTTCAGTGCTACCTGAGACTTTAACATATGATCTGTATCTGGATAGATTATCTGGATCATGACATTCGATCTGCAGGCTTTTGTATGTACACCTGGTCTAAATAAGGATCTCGATACTTCCCGCATTGTGATTTTAATATGCAAATTATCCAGGCGGTGCTTGGAGACACGTCAACAAACATGGTGCTTCCCAGGTCAGTGTGTCATTTTATTATTAAATCACTTTTTTGTGAAGGGCAGGCCGCGACTGTTTGTAGCTTTTATTCAGGATAACATGAAGAAATGTGAGTCAGGTGACTTTTAAACCTGCTGGGCAGATTCTTCTCTTGTAAATGTGGCCACACTGCAGGCTGCATTTACACCTGGTTTCACCTGGAATTAAGCAGGTGTAACTGGAGTCTTAGGGTCAAGTCAGACTGTCACAAAAATGAGGGCTTGAGTTTCCACTAAGACTTGACTGTTGTAAGACTGAACCTACTTGAAACTTGACTCCCTAAAGAGACTTTAGAGCACAAATATTCAAATCTTCAACTTGTAAAATCCTCCAACAATAACATTTAATTGTTAGGCTGCATTCAAGGGACTTCTAGGCATGCAAAAACACGATTTACAAGACTTTGAGAGGAACATAACATTTGATTTCAATGGTCAGGACCTGAAAGACTTTCAACAGATGTTACATTCTTCCCAAACAAATAACTCTGAGCATGTTCAGTGCTACAAAACCAAGCTGCAAACTTTTGTGGCTGTGAAGTGAAGTGTCCACTTGAGGCTGGCTCCAGAAGTGAGTCAGTCTCCATAAGTCCCCATGTTCAAATGTCCAACTTCACAGCAGAAATAAACATGTTTACAGCCTGGTACAAAAAACAGTTTTGGTCCACGACAATATCTTTATTGAACTTTTTTCTCCTTTTAAAGGGGAAGACTGTATCGTGCAATAAAGAGACAGCAGGAGAACACATCCCCCAATCAGGGCCAGTATCAAAGTTTTGTACATCGCTATAAGCAGTACAGGGAAAACACAAACAAGTACACAGACAAACAAATTAAACAGTTACAAAAAAAGGGGGGGAAGGCCGTAGTACACATCATACAACAGTCTAAGAAATTATATAGTAAAATGCAGATCCATTGGAGGCAGCGTCTACATCCGAGATTTCTGCACAGTACAGCATCACTGACACTTCAGCACATACATGTTGTAGTCCGTGTAACCCCAAAGCAGGTCGTCATCCATGTTTTATGCAGTCTATGTACAAATGAACTTGGACGTACCATCAAGGACATGAGACTTGCACTTTTTATGCAGCGATCAGCCTCAATTTTCCGTCTTGATGTCCTGACATAAAGTTCTCGCAGATACTGATGATTGTTTGTGAGAGAAACACATCTGCATTGCTGATAAAAAGAAGAGTCTCTGCGTAATCACCGAAGAGACAACAGGCACATTTACAACGTGAGGTGTTTTACAGCTCGTTCATCTGCCGAATCAAAAGCCTGTGACGCAGCTGCTGCTGAACTCCAACTCCACAGCAAACAGAAACTGCTCCCACCGCCGACTAACGAGCATTATTTAAAATTGAAAAACCTCAAGAGGTCAAGGAGAGTTCATAGATGGGCTCATTCAAATGAAAAGTGTAAAAAAAAAAAGAAGAAGAAGAACTGGGTTTAAAAAACGCCCTCTGAGTCATCTTATATCCGCAGACCTGTGTTGAAATGAAGCGTGTTCGCCAACAAACATATTTTTTCAGCCTGCTCATCACCTTGAAAAACATTGCACGACGTAGTTCACAGGGAACATGAAAATAAATACAGATTGATATCATGTAACTCGAGTAAAGACTGCAGGGATGTTTTTCTTAAAAATAGAAATGCAGCCCGAGTGTTTCATGATGAGGAAGAAGCACAGAAATAATTTGTGACTGCACAGATTTGCATGTAATTTAAATGAGGCCAGAGAGCGAGCGGGGGCGCACAAGACGGATGAGTTGGCGTGAGATGGAGTGACGCAGAAACAGGCCTGATGTGTCAGACATGTTGGACATTCAAACATGTGATTGTTTACCACTGACAAGCTTTGGTTTCATTGTTGAGGACACTGAAATGAGGGAAACAATTGTTTACTGTGTTCCCGTCGGACACTAACACACATTGTTTGGCTCATTGTAACTTCAGTCAACTGTGATGTACTATGTGAATGAAAGTTGGCTGCCGTAGTAAAATTCAAGCAACATTTGCATGAGAAATGTGGACAGGTACGAGAGAAAGTGGAATAATGTCATCACATTAGTTGAATGAACTAGGCCAGGCGAGCCAGGCTAGCTGTTTCCCTCTGTTTCCAGTCTTTATGCTAAGCTAAGCTAACCAGCCTTATATTTAATGGACAGATATGAGAGTGGTATCAATCTTCTCATCTAAATCTCACCAGTTTCCCAAAGTACGCAACTAATACTGACATCGATTAGTCCACCAACAAATAAAGTCACTAGTTTCAAGTTCCCATATATCAGTGTTTACTCTTTTTTTCTGTTTTGTATCAATATAAACTGAATATCTTTGAGTTTTGGACTGTTGGTTAGCTATTAAAAATATATAGACAATGAAAATGTTTGTTGCAGCCTTAATGTGGAATTCAATAAAATGTGGCCCAGCTAAGACACTGATATGGAGGGCAAACACAAATAAAATATACAGGGTGGCGGTCTAACTTTTAAATTGTACTAAGTGAGAAGTTTCCAGTCAGTGGAAAGCAGTGTTTGTGTTTGTGTTACCACATGTTGTAACCAAGCAGCAACCTCTGTGGCTGTGAAGTGAAGCCACTGTGGAAGTGCCAAAAACTGCAGTTCCTCAAACGTCCACTTGAGGCTGGCTACACAACAAGTCAGTTTCCATAAGTCTCCATGTTAAAAACTTCATAGCAGAAATAAACAGTTTTTTTACAGCCTGGTACAAAAAACTGTTTTGGTCTCTATAGCTAATTTCCCCGTTCATGACAACTGTACTGAGGGTGAATTTATATACAACTCACCTGTTCAGATTATAGTAAGGCTTAAAGTTATGCAGAATTAACAGCTAGGACGCTTTGACTGACAGGTAGGTGTAGTTACAGGTGGCTTGTTTGAGCAACCAGGCTTCATTCAGCCCATCTCAGGTCCACTGAATTAGCCGGAAGGGCTATGGGCTTCACACATTATACTGTCTTTCCCATGTGCAGAGTATGTTTAACGTGTAATTCTGTGAAATTCATGTGTTTTTTCTGTAAAGGCAATCCTAAAATGTATTTCCATAAAACATAAAACTCTTCGTCTAAAAGCAGCTGGACTAAAAAATGCATTGTATGTGCTCATCCCATCCTGCTGTCTCCTACAGATCTGCACCTGTGTTTTCCTGCTGCAGCATTATTCAGCCTATTCATGACCGCTAAGTCAAGACGCTGTGGATGGGAAGGACGATTAATCTGCGAGCATGAGCGTGGAGGCCAGAGGAGGCTGGAGGAGGTGAGGGATTGGGATCACTCTGTCTGTACAGTAGGTCACTCTGGGAACAGGAGCGGCTCACCTGTTGCTATCTTTAACCTGATTAGCCCGAGGTCATGTTGGAGGAAGATCTGTCAGGCGTGTGTGTGTCGGCTCAGGTCTTTCACTGTAAAAGTCAAGAAGGCTCGTTCCCATGACAATCTAATGCAAGAACTATCTTCGTGAAGAGCCGTAGAAAACAGAATTTGTACGATTTCAGGGATGCCAGAGAGAAACCTGATGTCAGTCTCTGTTTGAGGGTCACCTATAGGTGAGGGTGGATTTATAGATATGCTCTCGAGACATGAAAGAGCTTATCACCTGCTGCAACATAAATAGAAACACGCTGCGCTACTTTGGTCGTCTTAAGAACCGTGTGATCCTAAATGGGAAATGTTGAGTCATACTTGGCACCGACAGAGAGGACATGCAAAATGTCCTGAAACGTGAAGGTGAACCTTTCCATGTTTAATTTTCTTGTTTGTTTACACATCACAGATGTTAAAGCACACATGTAAATAATAAAATCAATGATGGCTGAATTCCATTTAGCTCTATTTTGCACGCTGCCATGGCTCACTGGGATACTTTAATGGAACAGAACCATCATTAATGTTATTAATGTCACATGGGCTTCTCCTGCTATGACAAATCAAAATGTCTGCCAACACACAACTTACTCTTTTTGGCCGGCGTGGCTTCTTTAGATGGAAATGTTGTTCTGTCACTCGGTCGACACATCATCAAAAATTGACGCATCAGAAAGGCTCATTGTTTTTGGATTTTACCAATTTTTTTTAGCTCTTTTGATGGAAATGTTGGTCGGCATATAATTTTGGATAGATTGTCATGAAATTTGGCAGACACATTCATGTTCCCCTTAGGATAATCCGTCCTGATTTAGTGAGTCAGTCTGAAATATCTCAACAACTGATTGCCTTCGAAGTTTTCTACAGACATTCATCATCCCCAGAGGATGAATCCTGATTACTTTTTAGGTCCTCTGACTTTTCAGCTAGTGCCAACATGAAGTTGACATTTGTGTTTTTTTATGGAAACATCTCCACTATGGATGGATGGACTGCCAAGAAATGTGACAGACACATTCATGTTCCCCTAACCTGTAATCACTTTGGTGATCGCCTGACTTTTCAGCTAGCGCCATCATCTCATCAAAGTTTGTCCAATATTTAGTTTTATGACCAAAAACCAGAGCTAATTAGCAAATGTCAGCATGCAGACGGTAAACAATAAACATTGTACCTGCTAAACATCAGCACGTCAGCTTCCAACAGTTAACATTAAGTGCAGTCATAGTATGAAAAATAGAGATTTTAAGTGAGCTAAGATATGGTGCAGTAGGTGTGTCAGACACTATTCCATGGTTTTGTGTACTTGGTATGCATGTGAGACGTGCATGCTGGTAATTTCACAGGGTGAAAGGAGACAGGCTGACATGAGATGCTTTATGTTTTCTCCTCACGTCAACACCACTTGACACACAAACAGCCGCTTCAGAGATACGTGCTAAAAGACAAGATAAGGGCAATTTGCAAATCTCCCAGTGGCTTCACAGCTATGTCAGCCATTTATCTTCAGAGTGCAAACACCCGAGTTTATATAGACAGCCAAATGTCAGGTGTGTGATCCTCTGCTAAAAGAAGGTCTTACAGGCTAAGGCTTTAAGTCAAGCAAGGTCAGGCTTATAGCAAAGAAACTGACCCACTTTGTGCTTGAAGTAACACTCAATGCACAGGATGAGAGGAGGGAAAGTTTAGAGCGAGTGTGCGGTATTAAAAATGTGACAGCTTCATTTCTGTCAGTAATGAGGACATCGCACTTCGCCTGGACTATAGTAGGGCATGTGGCCAGTCTACCCCCAAGGACGGAGCAGGATGGAAAATATAACGTATAAAAATAGCCCACTCATCCCCGCTGACTTGCTTGTAATTCTCAGAAGAAAAAACGGTAATGAGACACATTACATCACACTAAAAGGTCAGATCATTAATGTTACCACTTCCTGTCACCCTGACTTATAATCGGCCCGCTCAAAATGTCATGATCTACCAACTCCTTGATGGTAGCTTATTGTGTAAGGGCACAAGAGGGGCCTGTATGTGCATGCAATCGTTGATTCACAACTGTGTGGCTCTGCAGACCAGTGAGCAGGATGTGTTTAAATGCCCATCATAAACGCTTTGTGCTGGGGAAGTTACACAACACCTCTCGTATTACCCAACTGCTGCGCTACTGGGGAGGATTACAGTGATGTGGTGGGATACTGGGAATGGTGTGTGTGTGAATTCAGTATCTGTCACACACTTAAGGGTATTAATCAGTGAATGACAGCTTTTCACAGAATGTGCAGGATTGCTTCATTTCCTGCATGCATAGGGGATGGGAGATAAGATAAGTGCAGAAGAGTGGCTGCTATGTGTTACATATACAGTTTGAGCAAGAGTCTACAGCCGTGCTAGCAGCTCCGTGTTGTCGTGCTCAGCACCGACAGTATAAAGAATGGACGGCGTATCCGTGACGTCACCCACAGGTTTCTGAAGAGCTGTTTTGAAGCTCAAAGAATAGGATCAGTTAAAGCAGCCACACTGTTAATTCTGCATAACTTTAAGCCTTAATATAATGGCTGTAAACATGTTTATTTCTGCTGTGAAGTTGTGACATTTTAACATGGGGACTTATGGAGACTGACTCACTTCTGGAGCCAGCCCCAAGTGGACGTTTGAGGAACTACTGCTGGTTCTCAGTCATCAGTCATCTTTCTTTGGTTGTAGGTTGAAGACGTTTCACCTCTCATCTCCTTCGGTTCTGACTGACTGGTGGGGAAAGCAGGTATTTAGTCTTGATAGGCTCGTTAAATAGGCCATTGTTTCCACTTGGTTTGTTAGTGCCTCTAGTCATAGTTCAGATCTGGACTGAAGAAGCCTCTGAGGGATAAGAAGTGAAACGTCTTCACAGATCTACAACCAAGTCCAGCTGCCCCAGATTTAACCCTTCTCAAAGACATCTAGAAGTTTATATTAATTTATAAAATCAAAGGCAATCAATTACGTCTTAAAGAAGTTTCGCCACTTATCAAAGAGTCTTCATCACTTCTGTGTCCCAGATATGTCCGATAACAGTTAATTTCCCTATTTTTGGATGGTAATTAAATCTCATTTCAGTGGCCTGTCCACCAGAAAATGTATAGATGGTAGTTTATGAATCATTTAAGCCATTTATCAAATTGTTCTTAAGATTGGCTGCTTTATCTCATTGCATATTTAATATCTTTGGACTGTTGAGGCACAAAACAGACAGTTTGCTGACTTGCACTATTAGCTCTAATCAGAAATGAATCTTCAGTCAAAGGATGTCATTTCTAGTATCGCGTGTCTGTGTGTGTGTTGGTGTAACTTTTGTGGTATGTGGCAGGAATGTAGCAGTGAGAGAGAGAGAGAGAGAGAAACTGTGTGTGTGTGTGTGTGTGTGTGTGTGTAAATGGGTGTGGACTCCATAA
The DNA here is from genome assembly GCA_946959425.1 of Argyrosomus regius. Lineage (NCBI taxonomy): Eukaryota > Metazoa > Chordata > Actinopteri > Sciaenidae > Argyrosomus > Argyrosomus regius. The sequence continues at coordinate 5,246,883 of OX336899.1, read as the reverse complement.
CTTGTCTATCAAAGTGAAACTGGTTGATCAGTAGAGGTGACTCACACCTCCTCCTGTTTGTTCACACACGCACTGAAGCTGATCAACTTCTCGTAACTGTCTCGTTATAGGATGCAGTCCTGAGCTCTGCCAAACACAACAGAACGTTTAAGTGTCACCAGATATGTAAAAGTTGTTTTAACGACTGAACAGAGCTCTGTTTTGGTTTCTGTTTGCTGATTTTTTTTAGAACAAATAAAGTTAGTTTAAAGGCAGCATACTGTTCTTTAAAAGAAGGAACAAAAGTGTGTAATCATTTACTAATTACCAATCAATAATGCTTTATCACTAACAGTAGGATTTGCTGTTTTTCTCTGTTTTAAGTTTAATATCTTTGAGTTTTCGATGAGTCAGTTCATCGGTCAAATGATTACTTTATTAATTAAAGAAATAATAAATATCAGATTAATTTATATTTGGGCTGCAACTAGCCTGTTAAATTTCCCACAGCTTAAAGAGATGGATTTACATTTTTTGTTTTAATCGATCAGCTGTTCAAAAACCCAAAAATATTCAGTTTATTGTCATATATGACAAAGAAAAACATCAAATTTTCACATACGAGCACCTGGAACCTGGATTGTTTTTAATAATCTTTTTAAAAATAATAATTATTTTTTTTTGGACAGCACTTTTTCCCTTTTTCCATTTTCCCCAGTAACGTGTATAATGTGTTAATGTGGAGGAAATAGAACAGAGTAAGAATAACATGAGGTTAAGAAGACCAATACAAGAAGAAGAAGCTGAAAGGTCAGACACACAACGTGGTTCAGACCCTGAACCTGACATGACGGTGAGCGTTCAACTTGGTTACGAGAAACTGAAGTTGTTTCTCACCGTGATGAGAGAGTCTTTCCCCATAATGAGGAATCTGACCGTTATCTTAGCCTTGAGGTTTATCAACAAGAACTCCTTCACAGTTTGCTACCCAGTTCTCTGCACTTGTTGTGAGTCACAGATGGGAGATAAAACAAGTAGTAAAGTGTCGTCATATTTATCAATGGAAAATCTACAGAGTGTAGCAAAAATACAAAATACAGTACAAAAATACAAGCACTGCAAAAAGAAAATAATTTAAAAAAAAGGTCAAAAGCCGTAAATTTAAAGTAAAATATCATAATAAAATATCAAAAACTAGAAATTTATTTATGTTTTCAATCAAGGTTTTACAGAGAAACGCTGTTATTTTACAGATTTTCCACTGAATTATTACAATTAAACACCTTCAAGAAAGTGACAATACAACATAAACATTTATATAATGAGCCATATATTTAATTACAGATAATTAGTCATTTTACACACATTTGTACAAAAATGAGAGATAACTGTCATTTAGCATAATATTTTAAATAAAGGTTTGATTGTAAAATTACAGATAATGTCCGTAATTTTACAGTTTTGTATACGATTCTAAAAAAACAGAAAACTACTGTAAAAATGTTCCTAAATTATGTTAACAGTGTGCTAGATACATTTATTTTTTAAGAGTGCTTAATGAGTGAACTATTTCCTCATCCTTTAATTTGATGGGCGCGTCACGCCCGGCGAGCCAACAGGAAGTAGAAATGAGGCGGCGATGTTGCCAAGAAGAAACATTAGCCCTTAAAAATGTTTCACAGCCCGAGATGAACGTCAAACAAATAAGTGCTGAGTCACCATGTGAGCACCTTAATCCAGATGTGTAGATGTTACATCTCCACCGGTAGGACGATTACGTTAGCCCGGAGTCGTGAGTTTAATATTAATGAGCCTGTCCACCGTGACAGAGATGAGAAGCAGCGAGCAGGTGCAGGCCGGTCGATGACGGATCATATCCTGAAAAACATCACCAGAACATTTTCATAATGTTTGTGTGAGCACAAACACACTTATCACACTGTGATGACCAGCTGAGCTACAGGAAGTAATAAAGTGCAATGTTTCCCTCTGTAAGGTCAACATGTACTTTTAGATAAGATTATTTTTACTTCCTCTGTGTTTGGAAAAATCCCTTCAGGTTATTATTAGACTGAAAAAACTGGCATGTGTCATGAAACCAGGATTTCAGTACTGCTATTTTTAGATGGATGAGTACAAACTTATTTTTGTATATTTAATTAAACAAGACACAGCAGCAGCTGAAAATATGTTGATTAACACATGAAAAGATCAGTAAATCTGGTAATTTTTCAAGAAAATCTTTTGGTTTATTGTACAAAATAAAGGATTTGAAGATTGAACCATGAACTATAGTCATGGTATTCATCATTTATAATTCATACTTCTAGATTTGCATTAAATTTCACTATAAAATCACAGTAAACAAGTCTTTCCAGCGATAAAAATGATCTGTTAGTTCATATTTCAGGACACTTTTTCATCTCTACACAAACCTGTGAGAGGATATGAGTCCAGCTTTTGGTTTAATGCATTTTTTATTAACTTATCTTTCCTGGAAAAAGGTTTGAAGCTCATGTATTTTGACTCTCTCTCTACCAGTGGAGGAGTTTGTTATGTAATATCCAGGGAGGAGAGGCTGTAAAGAAAGAAGCCCGCGGGGGAGACGGGCTCTGACCTGCAGGTGCAGCCGCTGTGGGAGGACCGCCTGTTTTTTGGCTGTCGGACCACCCAAACACACATTAAATCTATACAGTTAATGCAGAGACGTGTGGAGAAACAACATGTCCACCAGCTTCTTGTTGCTCAGAGAGAATCGGGTTCTGTTTGAGAAGATTTTAGCTGAATACTAAGGGATGGAGCTGTTATTTGGCCATGCAGGTTATTAGCAAATACCTTGGATGAATTAAGTGCTGGATAAATTTAATTACTTACATAAAAAAGACAATTTTGTAATCAACAGTATTAATCCAGTCCAATAGGGCAGTGACTTTAAAACTTTGGACGTCGTATCTGTGACGTCACCCACAGGTTTCTGTGTGGTGGCTCTGGCTGCCACCATCTTAGTATTTCTGCTGTGAAGTTGGACATTTTAACATGGGGACCTATGGAGATTGACTCGTTCTGTAGCCAGCCTCAAGTGGACGTTTGAGGAACTGCAGTTTTTGGAACTTCCACATTGGCTTCACTTCAGAGCCACGGAGGTTGCCGCTTGCTTTCAAGCTGTTTTGGCTCATTATCCTTTGAAATTAAGCAAGGACGTGACGCTTCATCAAAGGATATGACGTTTAGTGGATGTTTTCATGCCTAGCTTGGTGAATTATGGGTTTATTTTGCGACTATAATCAGTTGGTGGTTGTTGGAACTCTGTAAAGACAAACCAAGATGTTTTGCAATGTTACAAGGTAAAATTACTGTTTTTTTGTGCTTTCAACACGGTAGTAAAACTGCTAAAAAGGATCTTATTCTTTCATAAAAAGGTCTCTCTGTGTAAAGATTCTTTTCATAACGCTGTCAGACACTTGCAATAACAATCTGAGCCTGCCAGAGCCAAAAATAAGCTCTTTTAGTGGACTTGGACAGATGACAGCGCACATAAGAAGTATGAGTGCAGAGCTCCGCGTTAGTCACCTAGACACAAAAACATCGGAAAATGCAGGTTTAAAAATACAGAAGTTAACCTTTTAGGTTATATAACAAGTGCAGTGACTGAATTAAGGAAGTAGTTTGTTGTGACTACAGTGGTTTGCTCTCGTTGTTTGGAGAGAGAGTTGGCTCAAAGAAAAGTTTAATAAAATATTGTAATATTGTAATATGATAAGATAAGATAGACTTTATTGATCCCACACCGGAGAAATTCACTTGTTACAGCAGATTGTGTACACAAGGTGGATAAGAATTGATCTTTGCTCTCCTGTCCGCTCTGACAAATTGATTTATATTAAACATGCAAGTAATGTTTAATAATGTTTAAAAATTCCTTATAAATCATTTCTGGCCCCAGAGTCTCTTTTTATGTTATCTGAGATAAAAGAGTAGTCTGCATGAACTGATCAAAGACGTGAGAGTGCTTGACATTTTAGAAGGCTTACATAAACAAGTGCATCATTTGCTTTTGAAAAGACGTTTCGAGAGCAGCAGCAGGTATTTAAAAAAATCTGCGCTTATGAATTCATGTTCCTTTCAAAGTGGAGCTTTGTCTTTTTAATCAAAGACAGTGATTCAACACGGAGCCCCAAAAACTGACAAAATGTAGAAGCTTCACCAGAATCACTCAGAGTGTGTGACGTAGGTCCGTTGTTGTCTCTCAAAGCTTGTTCAGGCTTAACAATGAGTGTTGTGTCATTGAAGTTACATAAGGATTAGAGCTGAAACAATATTAGTCAAACCTTTTTTTGTTTGTTTGCTTTGGATAGACCTGTTTATTGGATGATTAATTATACATGTCCAGCATTCAGTGCAAAAGTTCCCTGTCGGATCTGGCTCAGTAGAACAGAGCGAGTTTTTCTACATGGAAAAGTTTTTCTTCTGCAGCTGAGTTCATGAACGTAGCGATGATTAGTCGAGGGCAAACTATTCTGATAATCTGTGAGTCATTCAGGCGATTTTCATTCGCTTGTTCCAGGTTGTCAAAGTTGAGAATTTCTGTCTTTTTGTTGTCTGTAAACTGAATAGATTTTAGTTTTGGACTGTTGGTCGGACACATCAAAACTTTTATAGATGTTACTTTGCGATCTTGATCAGCATTTCTCACTATTTTCTGACATCTTGTGAACATATTTAATCAAAAAATCCCCAAAAATATGAAAATAAACATTAGTTGGAAGTCTAACTGATCTTAAGTTTATTGGTCTGATACAAGGAAAAGATCTGTGACTTGTAATGTCTGTACCTCTGACAGATTTCCATCCATAAAGCCGTCTGTATCCCAGCTGACATTGGTCAAGAGGTGAGGCACACCATGGACAAATCACCAGTTCATCACAGGGCTGATACAGACAAACACTTATACTCCTACAGCCAATTTGGAGTCACCACTTAACTTATCAACCTGCATGTCTTTGGACTGTGGGAGGAAGCTGGAGTACTTGTAAACTCAACACAGAAAGGCCCCAGTTGAGGTTCAAACCTTCTTTCTGAGATTTGAAGTTCACAAAGATCCTCTCAACAGTCACAGCAGCTTCATGTTCTTGTGTCACTTGTCATCAAGTGTCGATTATAATAATTAACATACCTGCACTGAATGTTCCTAAACGTAAAAGGAGGAAGTAAAAAAACTGGGCCTACACGGTGTAATGTGAGTACCTCGTGTAAAAGGATTTAAAATCTAAAGCAGCTTAAACCTCTGGTACAAAAGATTGAGTCATACTAGTATGAATGCTGATCAGCAGCCTTTGTGAGCGACAAAAGAGGTCGAGGCTGACGGGACTTTGATATTCAGGTTTTCAAAGAAACACGACACAACTAACAGCAGCTTCAAAGAGCTCGAACTGCAGAAACACTGACGAAGAGAAAGAGAAACGATCGACCTAATATGACCAGACTTTTTTTTTGTTATTTTAAAATCAAAGCGTCTTTTAATGAAGTGTTTACAGCATCCCACGCTGTCGTCGCCTACAAACACTTCTTCTCTTTTCATTTAATCACCAACATTCGGTACGGTAGTTAGAGCTTTTAAAAGTTTCAAATGTCATTAAAATCTAGCATCACTATCTCATCAAGTATTATATTTTTTCCACTAAAACACAGAGAAGAGATAAAATGTAGTATTCCTCCTGGTTTTAATGATAAGCTATCCTCGTGTGAGGTGACAGGTTATTAATGAATTTGTAATATTTGAAATATATGATGTTTTCTTTGTAGTTTTGGTTCTAACCCTAACCCCACACAAAAAGTGTTTAAAAATCCAAATAAACATTTTCACCTTTACTTATGGCAACACTAGTACTGCTAGTGGGTGTAGCACAAACATAGACAGTATAAATATGGACGAAGTATCCGTGATGTTGACGACGAGCCGTATGTGAAGCTCAGTGTGTGGTGGCACCACCTGTAACGGCACCTACCTTAATATAATTTGAACAGGTGAGTAAACAGGCTGTAAACATGTTTATTTCTGCTGTGAAGTTGGACATTTTAACATGGGGACTTATGGAGACTGACTCACTTCTGGAGCCAGCCTCAAGTGGACGTTTGAGGAACTGCAGTTTTTGACACTTCCACATTGGCTTCACTTCGCAGCCGTGGAGGTTGGAGCTTGATCCTGGCAAGTTTGGTGGCGGACATTGTCTCCATGAGTAAAAGAAGACCTCAACGAAACAGAGAGTATAAAGCAGCATGGAATGAAAGTGAGATAACATGCTCTTCATCTTCAAGTTCATGTTTCTTGTCTTCATCAATGATCACAATGAAAAGTCTTGTACTACAGGGAGTATGTGTATGTGTGTGTAAAACTGGTATAGTGTGACAACAATCCCTCAAGATAAACCAGATGAAGCGCCCGTTCATTATTCACGAGGGGAAAACTGCTCAGCAGCCTGGACGCCGACCATATCACTGTCTCTGACCTCCTCCCCTTTCCTCCTGTCGTAAACACAAACACCCTCGGCTCGTCTTCTGAGCGCATGTGAACCCACACGGCTCGTCTCATGTGGTGCTACGAAGACAGCATGTGTGCACTCACGTTACAAATCCACAGCAGAGATGACGGAGGAGTTGCACATTGTTGAGCTGCAGAATGGGCCTTTTGTTTGCCATCTATCACCATTAAAATCCCATGACAGGATGTAAAGGCCTCCTGGGGGAAAGCCATCCTGGAGACGTCACGAAAAATGCACATTGTTTGTTTGAAATGCCTCTCACAAGTTCAGGAGACACTCCTCATCCAAAGGGAAGTTCAAAGTTTCTCAGTAAATATTCAGATAGTTCCCAACAATCGTAGCTTTTCAGAGAAATGAGAAACCTGCGGCTACACCTGCTGAATGTATTATCAACAACAAACCAGGTAAACCAGCCGCGGTATGTAAAACAGATTCCTGGGGACATTTAGAGCGTGACTCACTGGATTCTCAGCAGCAGAAACATCCACGAGCTCTTTGTTGGAAGTTGACAGACAAGATTAATTTGAATATATACGAAGAGGAAATGTTTGTGCAAGTCTTGACTTTACAGTCTGTCTTCTGTCCACGTTCAACTCCTTTAACTTTGATATGCCTGAAGAGAAATTTGTCTCACAGTCGGAAAAAACTTAAGGCACGTTAAATATTTGATATAAATATTCAAATATCAGCTGAACCCGACAACATGAGTTCACGTAAAGTGCGAAACTGACTTAACTTCTTGTCTGACTTTGATTAAATTTGGAGGAGGGATGTATTTTGGAGCAGTTTCAAAAATATTCTTATTTGCATACTTGCCGTGTTTTATTTAAATGGAAAGATTACAATCTTTGAAAGGCCATATCTGTTATATAACACTTCTAAATAACTCTAACTCATGCAAATTTGTGCTCATTCTGCAACCTCCATGGCTGTAAAGTGCCAAAAACTGCAGTTCCTCAAACGTCCACTTGAAGCTGGCTCCAGGATGCAGGACATCGCCGACCATTTGCTTCCTCTAAAGCAGCCAGTTTGTCATAAACTCATAAACTCGGGGACTTAAGGAGCAACCAGTATGTTTCTTAATAACAAAAGCTTTAGGTGCAGATGTTTGTTTGTCTTTTCTAGAGAAAATATAACGTCAAGTTCATTTAATTCAATCAGTTCCACATAAGTGGCAGCAATCCTCGTGGTCAGGTTCGTCCAGGAAATATGTAAAAATGAGGAACCAAACAGCATTCTGCTTTCCATTTCATTGGGACTTTAATGTTAAAGTAAGTTTTTTTTATATAAAATCTTAATCTGAAAAGTAATTATTGATATAGATAGATGTAGTGGGGAAGTACAAATTCAATATCTCCCTCTGAAATGTAGTGAAGCAAGTATAAACTAACTAAAGTTGCATAACCCGATGGTGCACTTTACCAGCTGGTCTGGATCAGCCAGCTGTGGCGTATACGTAACCCAGAGATATGTTAACTAGATTAAATATGCTGTAATGTTGAGCATCTGTCCAAAACACAGCTGTGAGAGAGCAAATTCATTTGCCGGTCATGAACAGCTGTGGTGTGATCTACCTGTAAAAATCCACGATAAGAAAACACCCATCGTTTCCAGCTCACATATTAATAAATAACCTGTTTCTAACACATTAATAAGGTTAGTTTAATACCTCCTGCACACATTAACTTTGCTGATTGGGCTCGGAAACGAGAATCCGCTGTCTCAGTGGAAGAAATGTTGCTGCTGCCGCTGCTGAGCTCAGTAAAGTTTCAGCTGCAGGCGTGGAGGAGCTTACATAACGCTGCGAAACTGTTTTTTTTTTTGTACAAGAACTTACCATATGTGCAAAAAGAAATCAGACTTTTTAATTTGCTGATGCTATGAACAGCTGGTTGTTATAAAAGAGGAGCTGATTTAAGCCTGTAAATTAACCTTTAATGAAATAAAGCACGGCGGCTCCAGCAACAAACAAAATACTGAAAATCTGAGTCGTTATAACAGACTGATCCAGTTCAATCATCTTAACCTATTTAGCCGGACTTTGTCTGCTGCTGATTGCTTTTTGTTCTTTGACGACCTCTGTCTCTTCTTCATCTGCACAAAGGCCGCTGACGTCACCCGGCTTGGTTGCCTAGTCTTTCTCTTACATAAACCACAAGGCCAGTGGAGCAGAGAAACTCAAATCCTTCATGAAACATGAAAGCTCTTTAGCTTCTTTCGGTCGAGTTGATGCATCGCTGCCTGCGCACTTGACCTCAGATGCTGCCGTCAGTTGGCCCCGAGGAGCCGCACAGTCAATGAACGCGATGGCTTTTAACGTCTACGTAACCTCCAGTGATTTTTTTGTTCCCCGTCTTTTCACTCCTTTCTGAGTCTTGAAGATCAGACCGCGGGTGATGCTGCCTCACTCGGATGATGGGGTTGCATAAGAGGCGAGCTTTTTCTCTACCCAACTACGCTGCTGGTCTGTATCTGGGTTAATGCTACTGCAGCTTGACATGAAGGAACATTACAAAGTCATACAGCTGACTAGAAGAGAGGAGATGTTGCATACAGAGAGCACGTCACAGATCTGATCTCATAACATGAAGTGTGGTTGTTCTCAGCAGCCTTGACGTGACCTTGAAGACGTCACTTTTACTCTTGACTGAACATTATGTAACTTTGCTGCCATAAAATAACAGATTTCTGTCATGTATGATCACCCAAGAGAAGTGTGTAACGATTTATATCAACTATTTCACTGATTTTGGTGAAACTGGATCATATTTTATGGAGAAAATGTTTCCTGGTTTTCCCTCTGATGTCCTCCGGCTGCTCCGCCTCAACTCAGTAAACTGCTGCCAACTGCAGCCGCTGTTAGCCAGGCTGGCCGGACTGTGAGCTCAGAGCATCAGGGGAGTGTTAGTGTTTGTACCACAGGCGTTTCGGACCACCGGGAAGAAGAAGAGGTTTACAACGAATCCTGACAGGGAGTAGAGCCGGTGACGTGCCAGAACCCGAGCTGGGCAAGCGGGCAATGTAACCAGGCTCAGCAGCCTCTATGGACAAAAACCTACAACCAACATTAATCGATAATGAAGATAATTAAGATCAGATAAATTTTATTGATCCCACACCGGGAAAATTCACTAACAGCAGCTCACAGTTCACAAGTTTGATAAGAAAAATACTTAATAAATAAAGAAATAAAAGTAGAAAAAGTCTATATATGTAGTCGATATACTGGAAACAGATTAAATAAAATAAAAGTTGTATGCACTATACACCTTTCAATGCGGATATGAAGGAACAGGAAGTGTTGCCACAAAAAGATGGTTGAGATTTTACAGGAATAAAGCAGGAGGTAATTGTACAGTATGTATAAATAAATAAATAAAAAAATAAAATTTCAGCTATTAGTCAGCTCTATATTTTAGCTATTTCTAGTGCAGATTTTTTTAGATGCAATGCCTTTCAGGCCACATGTGCAGATGATTCTCATCAATGATACATACAGTCCTTTATTTACAGTTAATTCAATAGCTGTATGCTGTACGTCCCCTCTGCTGCCTCTAATTTTGTTTAATTTTCTCGCTTGATTGAATTATTTGATTTAAAGTATTCTCTTATTATATTTTCATCACATTGTTTTATCTTCAAAGTGCACTTTGATATTTAATAATTTAATAACGCTTGTGATACTCATGGAGGTCAGTCGATCTGAGTGCCTGCAGCCGCTCTAATTGGACATTAGCACAAAGCGCTCGTGTGGGCTGATGCACATATTGACAGCATGTAATTGTCCCACTGTGAGACTGGAAAAGACGGAGCTGTGGGTTTTCTTTCTCTGTGTGACGTGAAGGTCAGAGAGGAAGAAAAATAAAAGAGGTTTTAGAGCTGAAAACATCAGAGCGCATACAGAATAAGTGAGTCTATATTTGGCATTAAAGCGTTTTATGGATGAAATCTTAAATACTGTGATTTGCTCTTTATGAAATCCCGGCCTCAGTCCTCTCTGTGCATCAGCCTCAACGTCTTAATCCCACCGGGGGTCTTTTAATGGAGGCTTTTCAGCAGGAGATTAAAGTCTTTTTGCTGCTTGATGCATTTTAAGTTGATTTCATGTCATGAAACGCCAGATGGAAAATCAAAAGCCATAAAAGAAATACTGAAAATGCTCATTATAAGTTCTTGTTTTGTCCAAAAACAAAGATATTCCATTTATTACCACAATAAACTTAGAAAACCAGCAAATATTCACATTTTAGAAGCTTTACCAGTGAAGTTTTGGCACTTTTACTAAAGGATTGACTTAACAGATGAATCTCGTATCATAATATTTGTAGATTTAAATGACTGTTGTTTCAGCTTGGTCATGTTTAGTTCAAGGAGTGGCCTCAAATGTAGATATAAGGCCTTTTGTTGACAAAGGATCCTTTCCTGGGTTTGAATTGGGCCTGTATGGTGTTCCTATCTTTTCCAGTTATGACCCAACCATAGAAAAGAGCAGAAAGTGTGTTTGCGATGACGAGCTGATACATCCGGCCACATTTGGTCACTTGTGGGAGGTGTCAGCAGCGCCTGTCAGATGATATCTGTGATTCACTTCCTCCAGACAGCTGAACATTTCTCCACAACTCTCTGTTAGTGACACACATGATGACGATGTAGGGTGAAGGCATAAATTAAATACGGCTATGAAGTGGAAGATAAACTCTGAGCTTTCGAACATTAAATCGTGACATGTTATGGTTCAGATTTATCGCTTTTCCAGAGAGACGGAAACATTTTTTAAGCAAGTGAGGCCAAAATATCCTTCAAACATAAAAGTTTCAAGAGAATACCAGGTCTCTCTTGCTGTGCTGTAACTCAGGAGTAGGATGGTTGGATGAGCTCGAGTACAGTATGTGTTTATGTGTGTATTCACACTCTCTGTAAAGCACTTTGGTCAATGGCCGTTGCCGTGATCCTCCTGTCGCTTCGACACCCTGCAGACACTCAAAGATCGCACGTGCTATAGAATAACTTCATCAAATCTTCTTTGCCCATTTCGGTTTAATTCGTCCTCTAAGTGAAGGCTGGACAGAGACACTCTGACACTGTTTGACATCTCAGCCCTGCTCGTGTTTCTTCTTATGTAACAGTCCCAGCGGAGTAATTGAATCATTGGTGTACTGTGCGATATCATGACCCAGAAGCCCTGACATGACTCGCAGCGCTAAGTGCCTGCTAAGTGTTGGGTCGTCTTTCCGTAACCGCTGTCTCTTATTGATGTACGACTGATTATTCTACGTGTGGTGTTTCAACAAACGCTGCTTCCCCCCACAAGTAGTTTACAAAATGTGGCGAATTGTTGCCAGTAAGTCATGCATATTCCCTTACAAGGTCACTCAGTGTGGATTAAATGAGTCACCTTTACTAACTAAGACATTTGAGTTCACAGTAGCTAATTTTAACTTACATTAAAATGAGGCTTAAACATCCGTGTCTTTCTTTCCTGGAAGAGGGATCCCTCCTCTGTTGTTCTTCCAAAAGTTTCTCCCATTTTTCTTCCATTAAAGCATTAATGGTGTCGTTCCAATTCCCATTTCATTCCCAGTCTGTGCTGCATACTGTCTCTGTTCTCACACTATGTAACTTTGTGCTTCGGGTACGATCACCTGCAAGAAGTATGTGGCGTTTTACGGCACTAAGTCACACACCACCAACTATTTCACTGATTTTGGTGAAACTGGATAATATTTTATGGAGAAAATGTTTCCTGGTTTTCCCTCTGATGTCCTCCGGCTGCCACGCCTCAACTCTCTGTGATTTACAGAGTTTCCTGAGGGACAGTGAAGTAAACTGCTGCCAACTGTAGCCGCTGTTAACTAATCTTAGCGCAGTTTGTTAGCTGTGCTGTCTGGACTGTGAGCTCAGAGCACGGGGGGAGTGTTAGTGTTTGTACCACAGGCGTTTTGGAAGAGGAGGTGTCGTGCTAGAACCGGAGCTGTTCTAGCACGGAGCAATGTAACCAACAGAAGAGAGAAGACAGGAGGTGATGTTGATGGAGGAAGCTAAGAGAGAAGAGTAGAGAGTGAGCGAGCAAGAAGCCGCCAGACAAGAGTAAATCTGGAACTGACTTTTAGTCGTTGGCGAGAGCTTGGTGAAAAAAAAGGCTGAAAGACAGACGCCAAGCTGGGCTGACTGCTGTTGGACTAGTTAGTAATATTAACTGGCTGCTATGTCTTGTGTTGTTGACTTTGCGTGATGTTTGGCCATGCGATTTTTTCTTAAATATTTGTATTGGCCTCAATAATCCAGTATTGGTCAGGCTCTATTTCTCAGGAAACTGACTGAGATTGAGCGAAAAATACGGCAGTTCAGTGAGATAACGTCAACCTGTTTCCAAGCCTCTGTTCTATATTTACTGCTGTTTGCAGTGAACAAATCTTGTAGGTGCTTCTCGTACATCAAACACTGAAGGGTCAAATATTTCAATCACAAGTTTATTGTGTTTGTGGAGCAGTTATAACTCTCATAAACAGTGCGCCGTGTGGAAACGCGCCTGAAATAATGAGGTGGGGGTTGGCACTGACCTTCAGAATGTTTACTGAAAAGTCTGAATGTTTCCTGTGTTCTTTCACAAGGTCAGGGATGAAGGGGGAATAAAAAAGTGTGAAGACAAGAGGTTGAGGGGTTAATCTTACCATCATGCAATCAGTATTATTTAACAGCTTCACAGTTTGTTAAACATTTACAGAGGGCACAGCTTGGTCATTTAAGCCTGCAGGAGAGACAGTTGAGTGAAGTATGCAGACGTCTTTTTATTGATTATTCGGACACCTTATTGCGTATCCCAACAAATCAGAGGAATGCCCTTGTTTTTATGCCGAGAAGTGCCTTTGCAAGTCCGTCCATATCCCCAAAGCCCAGGGATTCCTCAGATAAGGCGGTTATTCTTCTGAACAATGCCAAGTTTGTCCAGGCGTCTTCTGGGCCCCACGCTGTTTGTTTGGCCACTGAAGGAGGAATTTTCCACTCCGTGACTTCCCCGGAGAGAACGGCTTTCTTCTTGTCTTGTTTTATAGACACAGGTGGAAGTGGGTCACTGCAGTGCGTGTGACAGTGTTTTTATCGGGAAAATATTGATGCATCTGCGAGAGGATGTTAAAGCAACATTGTGTAACATTTGCCATAAAATAACAGATACAGTTAAATTGAGTTGTAATCAGGTGATGGTGTCTCTGTCATTCCCACTCTGCGCCTCATACATCTGTTCTCACACTATGTTACTTTGGGCTCTGGGTCCAATCACCTGCACGAAGTACATAACGCTTTACGGCACTAAGTCACACACCGCCAACTATTTCACTGATTTTGGTGAAACTGGATCATATTTTATAGAAAAAATGTTTTCCGGCTGCTCTGCCTCAACTCTCTGTGATTTACAGAGTCTCCTGATGGACAGTGAAGTAAACTGCTGCCGACTGTAGCTGCTGTTAGCTCAGTTTGTTATCTCAGAGTACTGAGGTTAATGTTTGTACCACAGGTGTTTTAGATGAGGTTTTGGGGGAGCAGAGCCGATGTCGTGCCAGAACCCGAGCTAGGCAAGTGGGCAATCAGCAGCCTCTATGGACAAAATGACAGAGGTGAAAATACAGAGGAGGATGTTGACGGAGGAAGCTAAGAAGAGAAAATGAGAGAGTAATCGAGCAAGAAGCTGCTGGACAAGAGTAAATCTTGGGACTGACTTTTAGTGGTTGGTGAAATAAAAGGCTGAAAGACAGACGCCGAGCTGGACTTCTTGCTGTTGGACAAGTAATATTAGCTGGCTGCTACGTCTTGTGTTGTTGCACTAGTTTGATGTTTGGTTGTTGTTGACTTGCAAGTTTTTGATCATAAGTAATATAATCACGTGTACAGCAGTCCATATTTAAAACACTCTGAAACTCGGCACTCCAAATTGCTAAATGTTGCTTTAATGTGCACTTGTTGGGTTTGTTTTCTTACACTGTGATTGACTGCAGACTTAAGTGGATGAAGATGGTGCACTAATTTATCTGAGTGCATCTAATTCGTATCGTTGCCTCCTGGTTCTGACATTAAGGCAGAGATTAGTGAAAACATGGAGACAACACTGCTGTCAGAGCCCTGAGGCAAACTTTATTTCATTGACGTCAGATCATTGTATGCTGATACCATTCTGGGATTAACAAAAGTCATGCTTAATTTAGCTGTGCATTCCTCCGCCCTCTAATATACAGTGATCATGGCCTGTCAATGCCATTTAAAAATAACACCGTGTCACCACTTTGACGCAACAGGCGACGACCAAGTCGGTCATCTGCCTCGCCCAGCTGCTGTGCAGACAAAGCAAAGCATGTAGCAAGGGATGTTTTCACATGTGTACACACTTTATGCATGAAATAAAAAAACACTGCGTAGATCACACGCTCTACTGTTTTTAAAATGTTTTACAAGTGACACCAGATCACGCCAGATCAGGCCTAATCCTCTTAAACGTTTGCTTGGCCAACCTAAATTTATCTGCAGGCCTGACCTGACCTGCAGCGCTGACACTTTCTGCACAGACAAAGACAATAGTGGAAATATCAAACATCTTGTTTGTAAATTAGATCAGGGAGGAAAATTCTGCTGTTGGTGGATGAGATACATCAGAAAGAACATAGTAAGGAGTTACTCATTGATACGTTTAGACGCACGGAAAGTGAATGCAAAGAAAAGTCAAAGTTTTTTTGCTGTAACATCCTATGAAACATTTCACTCCAGGACAAGTCTCACCTCTGTCAGTCCTGCAGGTATCTCCTATTAACCTACTTCACCAATGTCTGGAGCTTTATTAAATATCAGAGCATATTTAGAGGGAAACTCCATCAATTTTAAACATCAAAAATGTGCTTACAGGTGTTCAGGAGTTTTACTGCGTTTGTGAAAGGTTGTACGAAGTCTTGTGGCTCCAGAGCAAGCTGTGCAAAGTCAGACCAATTACCTTAAGTGATGTCATTTGTTAAGTCGGCCATTTGTCCTTGGTTTATGTGTTAGGCTGCGTAGCTGAATAGTTTCCCGTTTGACCCTTTTTCCCTGCAACCAACAATTAATTTTTGATCAGTGTATAGATGCATTTTCTTATTCATTGATTAATAATTTAATAATGCCTGTTTATGTTAAGGTTGAACGTTGCCCAAATTGCCCAATAGACTTTATAAAACATTGACGTCGTAGTAATGTCATTGCCATATTCTGCTGCATCGATTTTAATCCATCTTTTTAACTGTCAACAGTGAGCGTGATGTGATAAGACTGCAATGATAGATCTGTGGAGGCGCAGTGTGTAGGATCTACAGGCATCTAGCAATGCAGTTACTAACTGACACCCCTTTGTTTCACTTTCTCCTTTCTAGCGTAAATGAGATACTACAATGTTTAGTTTGTCCGTTATGGGCTACTGTTCAACCCAACCGACTCATGGATGAGGACCCCAAGGCGTCTGTCTATGCTAAAAAAAAAAACATGATTATATTCTAGAGCCCCCTAAATGTTGGAGGAATAAAAGTGAAGGATATGAGCCTGCAGCTCATGTGACAAATGTGACAAAAATCTTAAACTAAGTAAGCTCAGCATGCAGCCGTTCATTAACTTTCCTGTTTTAGCAACTTTGATACACTTTTCAAAGTGAGCGTCATCCCTCCGCTGCCTCCCTCACACCTGATAATAGCAGCATTTCTAATTCATCCAGGAGATGCAAGTTCTTCTTGTAGCTCCGCTGAAAGCAGCTGGTTCATTTAACCAGATCACAGATCAAAGGATGCAGCGTGGGCTTCTCTGATGCTCCACAGGCTTTGAAGTTCGCCGTGTGCACGCTCACTTTGGGATTAAAGTCTTGCACCTTTTTGCAGGTACTCAGAGAGTATCTCCGTGCAAACAAACACCTCGTACCCGCCCGATTTAACGGCGTGAAACATCGCTGCTGCATGCGCTCGTATCAGCCTGATACAACAGGATGGAGCAGTGTGTTTATGTAAAGGGGGAAGATGAGTTGATGGGCTCCTGTAACTGTCATGTATCCAAGGAGAGTCCAAACATAGCTCAACGTCTACAGGCGACAAATTACCCAGCGTGGAATATCAGCACGCTGCAGGCATCTGAGATACGCGCTGAACTTCAGAGTGTAAACATGTGGAGTTATTGCTGAGTGTGTGATGTTTACTGTAATATCTGGAATAATTAGAGCAGATTCATGTCTGCTGTGAGTCATTAATAACTCTGTGGTCGAGTTTCAAGTTCCAGACAAGCTAAATAAATACATTAAAACAATAATAAAGGTGCCATTAACAGTTTATAACTGTCAGGGAGTACATGGCACATCCCAAGTAGAACACTATGTTCCACTGAGGAAGACGTATAAAGTTTAAAGGGCGATGTTCGCTATGAGGGATTATTTCCTGCTGAAGGTTTAACATTTCTTTGACTGGGCGTGGAGTGATATGAAAACAGTGAACTCAAACACTGAGTGAAAATGTAACTAAGGCTTCACGTTACAGCGATTATGATGTTTTATTTTGCTGTGTAAAGAATGTTATTAAGAGAACAAAGTGCTGATTCATACCCGCATATCTCAAGTATCAGAAAGCAACAAAACATCCGACGGCATGATGTTTTATTAACTGTACTGCAACCAACAATTCATTTTTTTATCCTCTTGCAACAACAACATTTATATACAAGAGATCAACTTTTTTCCAACATTAAACTAAAGGTTTTTGTTACACAGGGTTCATTTGTGTCGTCTTAGCGGTCCGCATTAGAGTAAATAAAGCAAATAAAGGTTACAGGCTGGGGCGCCTGTAGAATAAATGCAGCATTATATAACTCTCATCGGATATTAGCCTAATTCCACTCATGTGGCTGCGCAGGAATGCAGCCGCTAAATCGTTCTCATGAGCGGAAACATTGGTAAATGTGTGTATATACAGTAGATATACATAGAGGGATGAAGTGAGGTCAGGAATGCGAGTTGTAGAAGTGTAAACCTCTCTTGTGTCTCGGACTCCGTCATATGATACACAAGGAAGCGAGACGATTCAGTCTGCACCAGCGATCAGCATCTGGTTCCCATGATTCAGCTCGGTGACCCTCAGCGCTCATGATCAAACTGTTCAAATGCCTCATTCAGGCACGTGGGCTTGAAGTGATCGTTCACTCGTGTTTTAGACTGACTTTAAACCTGAAGGAAAAAGTTTCATAAAGACGTCACAGGGTGTGATGATTATCTAAGAGCTGAGAATGAACTCACAAAGCGAGAGCTGATAGATTCGCCCTCTTTGTTTGGCCACAAAGACTGATGTTGTGATGCGTTCATGTCAGTCTGTAAGGATGAGCGGCCAAGCGGTAAAAAGTATTCACGTCATCCTCCTTGTTATAACTGAGAGGTGTAGATAGATGTGAGCGGATTTCTGACAATAACAACTAGAGAAGTGTCAATAAACTGAAACCATCATGGCTGAAGAGACCCAACACTGCAAGTTACATCTATAAAATCTGTTATAAGTTTGTATTTTAATTTAATTTATTTGGTTTTATATCATTGTGAATGAATATTGCTGCATTTTGGACCGTTGGTCAAACATTATAAGCAAACGGGTGCAGGGGTATGCTCAGGGTGGCCTCAGCGTGTCATCGAGCCACCCTTTAAGGACCGCCCACAAAATCCTGGACTGAAAACTGGTGAAAAACTGTTTTAACCTCTAACTCCACATTTCAGTAACATATCGTTCAAATTCTTTTCATGTGTTTTCAGCAACTATTTTCCAACATATTTAATGTGTTTTGAAAGAAATCTCAGAATTGCCTTTACACAGACTTTAACTTGCATTTTTATTTCCTGTTTCAGTTGCAGTTCGTCTTCATTCTATATTCTAGTATTCATACCTTGCGTTTTGTTTTCCAGTCTGGCTTTAACGTCTTTGTTTTATCAGACCTCACCTTTTCATGGACTTTGGATATTGCATGCTCCTTCACGAATTTGTTTGCCTGTTTGGACTTCCCTTCCTGGTTTTGAACTGATTTGTTCTGCACCAGTCCTGCCTCTGTAGTCTGCATTTACAAACACAGAAGACCATATTCAAGGCCCTTTCATCATGCATTTTGGATTATTTAATTTTAGGAATCACTGGTGCACAAAAGAGTGCTTCAGCATAACCTTGTTAAATCATAGAGTCGTGGGTTTGACCAATAATCTTTGAGCACTGTAAAACACTTAATATCACAGAAGGAAAAAAACAGAAGAAGAATTTATCTACTTGTCCAAAAACACCAAAGGAGGTGGAGAAAATAAATTCCAGGATAACCAGGAGGATTCAAGGAGGTTTTCCAGGATAATAGTTGGTCTATCATCATGTCAACAACACATGTCTCTCTGTGTTTGTGCTTCTGCAGCCTTCATGGTCATCTGAATAAGACCAATGTGTAAAACTAATGACATTTATATAATATATAAATAAATATATAATCCAGTGGTTTGAGGTGGTTAAATATCAGCTGATATATATTTTCTCTTTTAGTTTGACCTTTTTACATGATGAAACAGAAAATCCTCAGTATTTCTAAACATTTTTTCTCCTTGACTCTCAAACACTTCAAAACCTTTCACAGAATTACTGAAAGTAATGACATTTATTTAGAAATAGCAGCTTGAAATTAAAGAAGTAAATCAAATTTCACTGCACATTTTCCTGTTTTTTATGTTTTTTTACGGCGCTGTTAGTCAGGGAGGAAAAATCCAAAGCGTCTGAGGTGAACGACTGTCCGATATTCTGCTTCTCTCCCAACAGCTGGGAGTGGGTGTTTGCTGGATTATACATCTACTGTGTGTGTAATTTGGATTATCTGAGCCTCTGTGCATGATTCTACGAAATAATCTTGATACAAACCCATCATTCAGAAAAAAAAACACACTGCAACCCCCTCCGACCACAAGGCTTAGATAGGAAAGAGTGGATATTTGAAGAGCACAGAGGGATTTAACAGGCAGCATGTGAACTTAACGTGACTTCATGAATGAATGGATGGGTGGATGAAGAGGGGGATGGACAGGAGGAGTCAGCAGGTTGTCATAATAATGTTCAATGTTCAGTTACAGGAAAATGGAAAATTGTTTATTAGGTTACCTTCTTCTCCCACACGCCTTGAATGACGGGAACCATTATTCAGTAAACTAAGGTTCATCAGTTACATATAGTTAAGTATAGTTAAGGAGAGAGTAGAGCACGACGTGGATGAAAGTCCGGGTGTTAAAATGATCATAACATCTTTAAAATATGTAACCAACGCAAGAAAAATAAACAAAAGAAAAAAATGTGTATCATCAGGAAATAGTCCAGCACATAACTCCCTGTAAAACCATCACGTGTTGATTTTGTAAGGATTAAACAACACAGATTAAGCAGATTTTGTACAGAACCAGGCTAGCTGTTTCCCTCTGTTTCCAGTCTTTGTGCTAAGCTAAAGAGTGATAGTGAATAAGGGTATTTTCTTAAATTTCAAACTATTCTTTTCATAGTTTGTTTCAACCCCTCGGCCAACGGGGTGGCCTAATGTTTGTCTGGCAACCAACAAACATCTTAAGCTGCCTTCATGATAGGAGATTTGGTCTTAGCTCACCGTGGGGTTTGCAGAGTCATAGAGCAGTGTGGTCAACAAAACCACTGTTGCTAAGCTAATGTTTTCTGGTCACAGACTGTTTACAGAGCTATGCTTGTGATATGAAGCATATCCCGTACAGTCTACAAGCCTCTTTGTTAAATTTTAAAAAAAGAACAATCGACTTGATTGTGCTATCGTAACTGAATACCCCGCGCCTCACCCTCCCCTTTAAAGCATGTAGGAAAAACTACGGTGGCCATTAAACTCATTAAAAAATAGATAGTTCTATCTTCCTAATGATCTCAACTTCTAATAATATAAAAGATAAATCACCCTTTTTTTAAAGTGATAACACACACTCACTCCCACACAGTCATATAACCGCTGACAACTGGATGAACTCAACTACATGTTGTTTGTTCGTCACCAGAGTACAACAACAGCTGGAGGAAGAGCGAGGACACAAACAAGCTGAAACCAGGCAAAAAAAAAAAAAGACCCAGATATACCAAAACTTGAAGAGATTAAAACACAGATCTGTACGAACTGTACTGAGCGAAATGACACAGTCTGGACTCTGATGGTGCAGAATTTTAAGCTGATCTCTTTGCAGCACAGAAAGGCTTAATACAGAAAAGAGGAGCCACCCTGTAGGTGATCTATCTTAGGGACAGACTTCAGGCCCTGTGTGTGTTTCTATCAGTGGGTGATGGAGCCTCGGGGCTTGGCGAGTATTTTTATGTCACCAGAGTTTCCTGCAAAGGCATCAAAAGTGAGCCGAGTGGTTCCCAGCAGCTCGGTGGAGGATCTGGCCTCCTGCAGATCTGCTCTTTCCTTGGCTCAGACTCAAGTGTGTCTCGCTAATTATAGCAGCTCGCCGACCGGGGCGGCTTCAGACATCTGGTGTTATGTGCATTTGTTACTCCACCATTTTTGACGGGCTCCTGCCGAACAGAGTTCACTAAGAGACAACACCTTGTTTTTGTTATTTTAATCTGTGCGCTCCGCTGTTTTTCGCTCGTGACACGCACCTCAGTCTCGATTTATTGCTGCGAGATGAAAAACATTTTTATCTCTGAGTTGTCAACAGTGTGAGGAACAGTCAGTCAGTCACGTAAAGTTCAGCTATTGTTGAGTTGCATTATGGGAGATGTAGGATCCAGGATCTTGTCCACGAGTTTGGCCCACACTAGGAACTAAAAGTCAAGATATATTGACCTTTGCTGCTTTGATTTTGACCATTTTATCACTTGTGATTCCCAAAACTTTGTCAAGGTGCAGTACTAAATGTTTTGCAGTACTTCTTTTAGTGATGCATGACGAAGATTTGCTGGTTCCAACCTCTCAAATGTGAAGTTTTGTTCCTTTATAATGTTGTAAATTTATAATCATTGCATTTTGGACTATAGGTCGGATAAAACAAACAGATGTCACCTTGAGCTATCATATGATGGGCCTTCCTCTTTCACGCTTTCCTCCTTTTTCAATGAATCCATCATTTAATGTCATAAAATATCAAGAAACAGTCCAAAAGATGTTAAATTTACCTGGATATAAATGGACAATTGCAGGTTTTGGCTTCACGAATGTGAAGATTGACTACTTTCTATTTGTATTTTTTCTTTTATATTTACTTTTATCATTGTAACTTTAATATCGCAGTTGAATTTACATTTTAGACTATTTGTGTGACGAAACATGCAACGTTGGCCACAATGTTGTGGGCTTGGTTGTTGGGCGCTAGAGGAAAAGTCGATCTATACAAAACTTCATGACGATCCATTTAATCTTTCAGTCTGGACCAAAGTAATGGGCAGACTGACATTAAATCATGAGACGTTAGAGCTGCTAGTGTGGTGAAAAACAGTGACCATAATCATACTTTAGCGTGACTTGTGAGGGTAGAAGTTGGTATTAAGTGAGAGAACTTTATTCCTGGGTCATCAGAGTACAAAGAAAGTACAGAATATGTTTTGCATTAACATTTATTTTATTTAGCTGATGCTTGCAGATGATCTGGAGCTAATCACGATGAGTCAGCAGCAGAATAAGCTTAAATTTTCCAGATCAAAAGCAGCCGTCTATGCAACAAGGGGAGAGGTGAGTGTTTGGTCAGAGCCCACTGCAGAGAAAAAAAGAAATGTGGATAAACAAAAGCTCTGAGCCAAAAGGTGAAACACTGAAATAATTGGTTTTGCATGTTGTTCCCAGTGTGCAAATGAATCACCAACCCGGGCTTGAAGCAGAGGATGACGAATGTGGATCTTGTTGGATTTGGGCTACAGTTAATAGACTTAAAGACAGATCCCTGCAGCCTAGCTCCTCTTTTCTCCATGAGAGCTGTAATCACTGAGCCAGCTGATGTGGAAACTTGCCACAGGATGAGAGTTTGTGAGCGTGCCGGACTGTGATGGTCACATTGATCGACTGTTGTCAGCTGATTTGTCTGCCTGTGGTGGAAAATCTGACCCAGAGCAGTTTGAAACCTGAACAATGACCAAACATCACATGAAACACTTAAAACCAGATGTTTTAAATTTACCTAATGATCACTATTTTCCACAGATGATCATGCAAAATGTTCCAAATCAGAGTGAGATCACGATTTTATCAGATTCTATCACACTGTGCAATGTTTCATAGCTGTAAACTGGGTCAGGTTTAAATAATTCAGGTTGTTATAATGAACTTTAGAGGATTATTTCCAGCGTTATCCCCTCTAAAATATCAAAAAACCTCCAGTGCCGTGGCTAAAGATCCATCAAATGTGTGTTTTTGGCAGCGGGCATGAACACAGATATGAGTAGGACGGAGGCCACACAATGTCAGCTTCTGCATGACAACTTGTTACCATGGTTACAGGCTTTGGTTTAGAAGTCAAGGATAGGCTGCACTTCTTGCTAACAGGTTAAAAGGATTGATTCACTGACAAAGACAGTCGGTTAGAGGTGTTTGAGTTTACGAGAGGACTGAAGTGACTCATCAGTTGACCAATAAGCAAATGTCGCAGATTTCAGTGAAATAAATTGTGAAATGAAATGACTAAACGTCCAATCACAGAGAAAGTCATGTCATGAAGTCAGGTAACAGAAACTGTGTGTGATGTGTGAAGCACTTTGGAACTGTGTGGTTACCTAGTCACAAATAAACACCCGAGACAACGATGGAAATAAGTCCAGGACTGTATCATCACATTTTTCTCGCTCATATGTTGTGTGTTTTTAACTAGACTGCTGTCAATAAACCAAAACAAATAAAAATAACTGAAACAACCAGAATGCAGAATACTTTGACTGATATGTAAACTGTAAAAAATAAATTAGGAAATCATAAATAGAAGGCCAAATGACCGTTAAAGACACGTAATATTAATGTAAACTATTAAAATTCAATTAAATGTCAAAAACTATAAATTTACTGAAATCGGAAGGTAGAGAGGCAAAACTAATAGTCCTACAGAGAAACGCTGTTATTTTACAGGTTATTTTTCATAAATTTGTTGTTTGTTTTACAGTGTAGAGATATTTGGAGAGCCACACAAACACTGATCATATTACTGTAGCTTTATCACAACATCCAGTGTTTTGTTTCTGCTCTGCTGAATGAGAGACGGCAACAGAACCTTTTCATATATATTGATCTTTGTATTTTTCTGCAAATAAAAGCAGCCACCACCAGCGGTAGGCAAAGCACACTTGCAGTCACTGTTTCAGATATATGTGCCTTTACAGTGCTGTTTTCTGGTATGAGCAGGCACTTACAGTTATAGTAATAGTATGCCATGATAAGCTGCTCATTTACAGTAAGAATATGACACACCTTATGCCAAGCTGACACCGTAAATTCATGGAAAATTACTGCATTTTTACAGTAGATTTCCGTTTTTTAAAATCGTATGCAAAACTGTAAAATTAGGAACATTATCTGTAAATTAACAACTAAACTGTTTAGTATTATTCCATTTATGACAAATTATTATTTCTCATTTTTGTACAGAAAAATTATTTATGCAGTTTTACTGTTTTGTTAAATTACATACAAATGTATACAGTAAATATCTGTAATTAAATATGTGGATGTCCATACTGACAGTTAAACGTTTTTACATTCAAACTCTGTAACCTTATTTATGAAAACTGGTGTTTCTCTGCAAAAGCTTGACTAAAAAAAATTCACAGTTATTTGACCACTTTTTTTTTACAAGTTTTAGTTTACAGTTTTAAAGTTTATATAAAGTAAGTACTCTGAACATTTTGTATGCAGAGAGGGAGAAATAAGTAAGATAATCTGATAAAAGTCACTGATGCATTCAGACATGTGGAGAATTGGTGAAAACATCCACCCTCCCTCCACAACTGTCCCTAAAATGTGTGTAAAAGGATTAAATCCATCAGAGGAAAAAATATCTGTTGCCATTAGCCACTGTTAATTGATTTCCCGAGTGGAGCCCCTGTGTAGATAAAAAAAAAAGAGTTCCCTCCATTAAACCCGCAGATAGCTTGACTCCTGGCAGGAGCTGCAGTGACACTGAGGCTCCGGTCTGAACACCCACAGGTAGGCCGAGAAACAAACGACCAATTATGAGCAGCAGATCAGCATGTTCTGTCCCGGACCTCCTCCCTCTAACCTGGCCTGTTGTCAAGCTGCTCGTGCTCAGCCCCCCGCCTCCGTCTGCCTCCTCACATCTACTTCACAATTACAGCCTGTCTGATGGAGTGATAATCACTGCGGCAATCAAATCAGGCTTCAGATCCACTCCTGTGTTTCTGCTGTGGCTGCTACTACTACTGGTCTGATGAGAGGCATGTGAGCAAAGTGGCAGTAAAAGCCAGACAGGGGATGTTAAATTGTAGGTCACGGATGTTTCTCTTCCTTCCTCTGCTGAACTGTCACCCAGGATACGACAGATAAAGACCACGAGAAAGGTTTGACTCAAAGCAGGAAACCTTTGAGTGTCTGTTTCCAGTGGTGGAAGAAGAACTCAGTGTTTTATTGTTATACAATATTATATTATTGTTTTTTTTAGTGATTTAAAGTAACATTGTGTGACTTTTCTCCCATAAAATAACAGGTGTTTTCTGTTTTTCCCAGCTAATCCGCCTCAACACTCTGATTTACAAAGTTTCCTGATGGACAGTGAAGTAAACTGCTGCCAACTGTAGCTGCTGTTAGCTAATGTACGCTCAGTTTGTTAGCTGTGCTGCCTGGACTATGAGCTCAGAGCACCAGGGAGCATTAGTGGTTGTACATCAGGTGTTTTAGACAACTGGTTTTCAGGCCCGGGCCAATGTAGACAGAGATTGGAGCCGGTGTCGAGCCAGAACCGGAGCTGGGTAAGCGAGTAATGTAACAGGGCTCAGCAGCCTCTATGGACATAACAGAGGAAGAGGAGGGAGTGACTGAACAAGAGGCCACCAGACAAGAGTAAATCTGGGACTTACTTTTAGGCGTTGGTGAGAGCTTGTTGAAATAAAAGGCTGAAAGACAGACGCCGAGCTGGACCAAACAACACGTGATTGCAGACTCTTCTGTGGACCTCTGTGACCTGCGGTTACCCATAACACCCTTCTCTTACATGCATCTTTGCAGAACTATAATTACGGCCTTACACACGGGACACAAAGTGTGACAAACACCAATAAAACATGTTGACAATGAATTCTGCAGCTGTTTTTTGAGCATGTGAACGGCAGGATGTGTGATTGAATTACGTCATCAGAATGGTAGTGTAGTGGTTGCAGACCGTGTGCTTGTTTTTGAGGATACCGTGCATTCCCTTAGAGAACAAAAAAAGATTTTATATGTCGACAACAAAGGTTGAAACATGATACATCCAAACGTGGTATGAAATAAACTAAACGCGGCTGCTTTTGAGTTCTCTTAGGGGAGGCCCACTATCCCACACTTTGAAAACCCCTGATATAGAGTATATGTGCCACTTCATCACAGAGTTGACACATTGAAGACAGACAACCATTCACACTCACACCTACGAGCAATTTAGATTCAACAGTATCAACCTATAAACCTGCATGTATGGACTGTGGGAGGAAGCAGGAGTACCTGGAGAGAACCAACACAGATAAGAGAACATGCAAACTGCCCCAGTCTGGGGTTCAAACCAGGAACCTTCTTGCTGTGCAGCACCACCGTGTCCATCCATCCATTTTCTGTAACCAATCAAGGTTGCAGGGGCCAGGAGCCTATTAGGGCGACAGGCGGGGTTCACCCTGGGTTCCCACTCACATTCACACCTAGGGGCAATTTAGATTCACCAATTAACCTGCATGTCTTTGGACTGTGGGAAGTACCCAGAGAGAACCCATGCAGACACGGGGAGGACATGCAAACTCCAACTACCAAGAAAATCATCCATTATCTGTAAACACTTATCCTCATCAGGGTCACGGTGGGGCTGGAGCCTATCCAAGCTGACTTTGGGCGAGAACCAAGAAAATCTACTAATCATCTACATTTATATATTATATATTAAATAGTACAGAAAGTTTGTAGATCTTGAAAATAATTCACACAAACATTCATAAAGATCAGCAAATAGGTATGACCAGCATGAATCTGAGTGTTTTTCCACCAGCTCAACCCGAGTGTGAGAACATGAGATGGATCAGATTAACTGTGTCAACTGCATGTTGGATAAAAGAACCGCAGTGACCACAGGATATTTCCACACGAGTTCAAGTAGAAAAAAAAGGTGACACGTAAGAGAACAAACCCCTATAAATCTTTGTAATTTATCCCAGAGACTTAGAGGTGGAAAAAAACAAACATGATAAGACACTCATGATGCAGTATGGTATTTTTATGAGCTGTATTTCACGGGCAAACCGGAATGTGACAACAAAGCAATCATCACCTCCAGTTTATGGGAAGAAATCATTGCGAAAGATGTTTGAACAGGCTACAATTTAACTTCTGCTGCTGATCATAAAAATACTCTTATCACTAATGCCGTTGCGTTACCTTGTAAAATACCTTTTGTGTGCACCATGTTCTTGTTTTGCTGGCTCAAGAACAAAACATTTTGATCCACTCGTACTGTAAACACTCATGAGTAACAATTTTTCCAGCACTGTAGGTTGTGAAATCCAAACACAGCTTGCAAAGGAGCCAAGGAGAGGCGTCCTGCTGAGTAATGCCGCTCAGGATACAAAGACTCGCATGTGCAGGACACGTTACTCAAGATGAGATGAGCTACAGGACACTGGTTGCACATTATTCACTCATGATGTGAATTTCCCCGAACTAGTGGACAGATATAACGCTGGGAGGTGAACTTGGTTGAGAGTATCTGCAGAGTCATGAAGCTGGGACACTGTGTCATGTGATAAGGCTATTAGAGAAGGATCTGGCCTCCCTAAATAACCTGGATTTAACCTTTCGTAGTGCCATTGAGAGGAAAAGAGACAGGAAAGGCTGGGTTAGGTGGTGCAAGAGGGCATGGCTCGGGGTGATGTGGTGACACACCGGAGGAACGGGAGGAGGGGTGGGGGATATTTAAATGAACAAGCTGAGAAGCTGAGTCAGAGTCACAGAGAGAGAACATCCTGCATCGTGTGCTGTGCTGTGCAGCGTTAAGAGGCTGAGTCAGTCTGCACGGTGGGAAAATCATGTCCTGGAAAACTTCTTAGTGTATGATCCATCTTCTGAGTTACAACTACGCACGCAAATGAACCGGCAGCACTCTGTGCAAGTGTCCAAGGGTCCATATGTGCTGTTTGTCTTAGTGTTCAGTGTCATTTAAGAGAAGACAGAGAAGTTTAAACTCTGTCAGAAGCCCACAAACTAATGTTGAGCACGGATATTTATTAGTTAGCTTAAACATGTTTCTTCTATAGTGACTTTCTAGTCTTCTGACCACTCAAAGTGTATCAAATTCACCCACTTGTACCCACATTCATACACTGACAGCATTGGCTGCCATACAAGGTGCCAACTGCTCATCAGACACACCAATGGTGCAGTTTAGAGTTCAGTATCTTGCTCTGGAGGAGCCGGGGATCGAACCAACGATCTTCTAATTAGTGGACGACCTGCTCTACCTCCCCAATAATGGAGCAGTGTTATCATGGATCAAGTTCCTGGCTGCCTGATAAATATCTTTTAGCTCTGTTTTTGGTCTCCACCCACTTCTGAGGCTAATATTTGGCTCTTTAGCTTCTAAATGCTCCACCAGCTCTACACTGCAATACAGTAAAGATGTAGTTTCTTTATTCACATTTCTTCTTTACAAGTGTTTTTGGGTTAGTTTCATGATGTCATTAGCTACTCTGTCACCACAAATGACACATTCGATCAGATCAGAGCATCAAATATAACCGTAATTTCGTTGTTGGTACTGCTGAGTCACCAGCACCAAGTTTCATTCATAAAATAGCGATGACCTCACTGCAGTAAATGTGGATGAGCTATCTGACCTGATAAAACTGATTTAGAGCGCAGGTCACAGAGGTGTGATCTCCTATTTTTAAGTTTGTTGTTATGATTTTAGTCATAACATGATGTGCATATCTAATTCCGAGGTCCCAGGTTGGGACCCACTGGTCTGATCATGGAGGGTGATGTGTACTACAAGCGACACCTTTCACATTTAATGTGATGTTTATATAAAATATTCATTCTAACAGTTTTAAACTGGGATATATTGTGTATGACTATTATGTTTTTATAAAGCAGACAGGTGATTTAGTAGTTTAGTAGCTGTCCTGGACATTACGGCCCCATGCTGCCTTTTTCTCGACCACGTGGAATAAAGTATTTCACCTCATTTGGGCAGGCAGGGATCAGGTGAAAAGGATTATGTGCTCAGTAACCCCAAAGTCTGAACCATACCTCAATTATCCTCAAACCGAGACCTTACAAAGCCTCTCAGATCGCTGCATGGTTTCATAAGAGTTGCCGGGAGCTACTATACGGGGGTGAACCAGCTGGAGCCTCAGCTGCACCTCAGCTGTCCTTGTGTTTCTGTCATTGATGTAGCATCCAGATCAGACCACGTGAAAGTGCCCCGACACGCAGAGCTCGACAGAAGGGGCCCTGCCAGCTAACATTAAAGTCAGTAAAAATCAAAAGACAGACAGAGCGTGCAGATTAGTAGATTAGCAGACATGGAGTCATATTATTAATACATATTTTAGTGACATGCAAACACAAGTTTGACGTTTTTAGTCATTTATCAAGAAAAAACGTCAAACATTTGCAGGTTCTAGCTTGTTTGTTGGACAAAAACAAAGCAATTTGAAGACGTCATCTTGAGATTTGGGAACTTGTGTTTGACATTTTTCACTATTTTCTACAATTTTATAGACCAAATGTTTAATTGCTAATGAAAAAGTAGCTTTTTTTAACTGTTACCTACTGAAGTTTACTGTTTTCTGCATTGTAAATGTAATATATTTAATATAATGTAATATATTTGTGTTTTAGAGTGTTAACAAGCTATTTGAGGATATCATCTTGGGGTTTGGGAACTATTTGCTAACTATAATGGGGGGGGGGGAGCCTCATTAACTATTAACTCCAGCAGTCTCTCAGACAAGGTGGCATCTCCTGCAGCTCACTGATGCTGGTCAGCTGACACGAGGATACAGCACACTCACGCACTCACTCAAAGGCATTATTCACATGCCGACTCAGTGTGGAGTAATGCCACTTACATAACTCTCACTTAAATCTTAACCAGAAGCGCTGCAGCCCTCTTTTAGTACACTGTGTGTATACTGTGCAGCAGTCAAACAAATGCAGGATATAAACTCAACAGCTGGAGGGAAGGTACATGATGTGACGTGTTTCTGAGAAAAGAGTCTTAGGTTGGAGTTGTTATGTGTAGCTCTTCTCATCTGATAGTGATCCTCAGAGCGTCACCTCTAAACAAATCAGAGCACGGTGACGACATTTGGAGCAGCACTGACTGTACTGTCTGCTCGCCAAAACGCCTTTAGGTAGATTACAGCTCTTGTTTGGTGATGGAGCGGCTCCTCTGACGAAGTTTGATTCAGTAGTCTGTCCTCTCTGACCATTGAGATTTATTTTCATTCACCAGGTCTCTGTGGCCCTTTAGCAATGCCAGTAATGCTAGCTGTTACCAGACTGTTATTCTAAATTGGACACAGGGAAATCACCCTCTTTGCAATCATTAGCAACCTCAAAATGAAGGTGTAAAAGCTGCAAGGAATCACATTTTGGTAAGGAAATACAACATATTTGGTTCAACCAAATAATCTAAACACAATGTCTACTTACTGACATTTTCCCCTGTATACCATTGTCTTCTCCAGGGTAGGGTGCTCCTCACTTGCCATCTCAATAAAGACCATGACAAAAGCTCAGGAAAACAACTATAGATCACAGTAGATGAAAGAATATTAACTGCTGCGTCATATTCTTTTTCAAAAGGACAAGAACCGACTACAAGATGGGGGCAACTGGACTTAGTCGTCTCACCTCTAAACCAGTTCTGGCTAACTGGTGGATAGATCTGAGTATTTAACCCAGGCGGGATCGTAGACCCGGCCATAGTTACCACTCAGTTCGTTAGTGCTCGTTGGTGTTGTGACGACTGTCGTCAGAGACGTTAAAGTCACCTGAGATCTGGTGTGGACGACAGTCGTTCAGGTCACCTGAGCTTCGGTTTGCACGATGGTCGTTGGAGTCACGAGGCCAAGTGTGAATTGCTGTTAAGTCTCCTGGGAAGGCATAGAAGGATTGTAGGTGAGGGGATAAGTGGTGTCTGAGGCCTCCTCCTCAGTCACTGATGAATGCACCTGCACTTGTGACCTTATAATCCCTGTTTAAGTCTTCTAACATATGTCACATTTGTATTTTTAGCTTCCTAGTTTATGTTTAAATGAGTACTGAATATGAATTGGTATATATATATATATATGTTTGTCTTGAGAAAAACTTTCATGCCAAACTACCTTGCAACATTAACATACTGTTTTGTCCCTTTATAATGTTTATGTCTACTTTTGTTACCAAATAGCTGCCTATTTACTCATGGAGCAGACATGCTGCAACATTAGCAATCATTTTGAGTTGTGTTTTTGACCACCTGATGAATGCATCTCCTGTATTAACTCTTTTAAGGCTCTGTTTATGATCTCCTGAAGAAAACATCTAACTTATCAGCTGCTAAATGCTTCACTGTGTTCATCAACAAGTCTCTAACTTTGTTTGTCTGCTGTTGGGTGCAGAGTAGGTTGGTGTACAGTGGGTTTTTTAGAGCTTTAACATCTGTCTACTGCTGTTGGAAGTGATGCTGATGAACCAAAACAATGAAGTTAGTCTGTAAAAAACAAAACAATGAAGCGATAACCATCTGTAAAATACCAAATTAGATCTTTTCTTTGTTTAATCCCACCACGTGGAAAGGTTGGGGCTTTCAACTGTAATGCAGCGACGACCTTTAAGTCTTAGTCTGTAAAATCCCCCAAATCCCCCCCCTTCTACAGAGCGCATGAGTTCACAATAGTTATAGCTAAAAAAAAACTGATATGAAAGTAACACAAACTTTTCTTTTGGAAGTATTTTTGTCTTTGAGTTATTTTAAGTTTAAACCCAGAGGCTGAAATGTGATTATCTAATTGTTAAAATCTGGCAAATTATTTCAAGCTTTGCCTAATCTGTTCTGTTTATTTTGTTGTTATTGTACAGACATGCAGCAAAACAGACTCTGTCAGGATTAATCCTGAGACATGGTTGAAATTTGATTATTCAAAAAGATCAAATTATGATAAGTCAACAGTATATTGTTTGGCGGAGACTTCAGGGAACCGCGGGGAAAAGATAATGCTGCCTTTTTTTATTTATAGCTCCAACAGAACAGTGATGCAGAAATCCACTTTGTGTTTTTGTGCAAACTTCGTTTAAATCAACGGCTAAATCAGGCCATGTTTTTGTCTAAACACAGATTCAGATTGTCACTTTTGGGTCTGCATCAGTATGCAAACCACGTCAGCCGGGCAAAGTGAAAACATCAGTGCAGGAAAACAAAGCTGAAATTCATCCTGGATGTCTGCTGATGGTGCAGGCCACAACAGACGGCCAAGGAGAAGTCTGCTCCTCTATGGCCTGTATTGTTGTATGGCAATGCAGTCTGAGTCATCCACCACGAGCGTCCTTCTCCTGGGCACTCCAGAGCTGCCAACACCCACCAGCAACGGCTGTCCACTGGGTTTTAAAAGTCCTCCTACATGGGAATTGTCTGTAGTGGTGAAAAATACATTTTTAAGTTACTTTATATTAGAAAATCAATATTTTATTAGTGAATGTCTTGGTTTTTACATTTGTACTAAGTTGTCATGGGAATTTTAAATGATGTGATCATAATATAAGAAATTTCCACTGGGTTTCTCATTTTGGACAAAAGGGTAAAGGTGGAGATTTTCTATTTATTATCATTGTGAAATTTCCAGCATGAGGAAGTGAGTCATGCTAATTTGTAATCATTTCCCAATCTTAAAATACAGTTAAATAAACTTAATTTATGAATACATTGTGATTTGTTTTGGGTGTCTTTACTCTACTACTTCATTTCTGTATCCCCTTTCAGCCCTATTCTTGTAGCTCCACCTCATATTTATTATTGTCATGTATTATTGTAGGCTATATATTCACCAACCTACTTAATTTCTTCAGCTGTTTTTCATTTTTTTAACTTTAAAATCCAGTGTGTAGGATTTAGTGGCACCCAGCAGTGAAGTTGCAGATTGCAACCAAATGAATACTCTGCCCATGCCTCGCCTTCTCTTTCCAATCGTGTAAGAAAAACTTTGTCTGCTCAGGGCTACTGTAGAAAAATGGCGGTTCAACATGGCGGACTCCGTGCAAGAGGACCCGCTCTCTCTCTAGATTTTAAGGCAACAAAAACACAACGATTCTTATTATATAATCCTATATAAACATACTACTGAATATTATATTCAATTCCTGCCAATAGATACCCTTAAATCTTACACACAGGACCTTTTAAATTAGTCATTTATTATTTTGCCATGTCTCTTCCTTGTTCTTGAATGCACTGTGGGTAATGAAGTGTTGCTAGGCTAACTTCTGCTTTGAAACATGCCATAAATGTTGCTTGATTCATCTTTATACCACTTTTCTTAACCTTTTTTTTTATTGTAACTTCATTATTATATATTGTACTTTACGATATATCAGGATTTTCACCCCCAAAAATAACAATTTTCAGAGAAGACCACTGACGGTATAATTCAGACTAAATACCCTTCCGCCATCTTTGGTATGTTACTGCCCCCTGCTGGGAGACCCCGTGCATCGTTGAGGATGCCAACCGCTGTACAATCAAAGAAGAAATTAAAAATGGCGTTACGTCCGAACAAGTCCATTTGTAGCCACGGTAGGTGTAAAAAATACACTCTTGTTGTTGTAATTTAATTATTATATAATGTCTCTACCACTTCTCATTGAGATATAAAAGGAATTCCACCCAAAGATAAAACGTTAAATTCAGTTTCATAACCCTGCCGCCATCTTTGGTGTTTTACTGCCCCCTGCTGGGAGACCCCGTGCATCGTTGAGGGATACCATCCGCAACGTGAAGGAGGAGACCTCCTAAATAGCGTCACATCCGGGCACATAGTTCAGTTGAAGCCGCAGTGGGTGCTCGTGAACGGTAGGTGAAATTAATCCGCTTCCATCTAACCTAAAATATGCAATTTGTGAAGTTAATAATGACGTGAAATCCTATTAGTAGTGAAACGTTATTAAAATGGCGTTTTTTGTTGTTGATGAAACGTTTTAAACGGTTAAATTTGATAAAATGTCGGAGCAGTGCTCTCGTAGCTAAGCAACAGGTTTGTGTGAGGTCTTAACAGCCATTATTTCTTCTCTGTTGTCATTTACAGATTAAATAAACACGTGTGTGCATTGACATCAAGATGGAAAGGTAAGACTGCTTATTCTTTATTTTTTTAGATACTTTGGCAGCAGCAGCAGCAGTTAAACTTCCGCTCCATGTGTATGTAGTGGACACATGAAGCAACATGCAAACACGTCCTTTAACAACTTAAAAGACTCTTATTTTAGTATTGTATTGATTGTGCAGACCTTTCCAGCGAGGCTCAGCCTGCAGTGGCTCTATCCTTTCCTGTAGTGTCTGCTAGAGAGATGTGAGGCTGTTTGAGGCCCTGCTGTGACTCTTCGTGGCAGGGTTATAGGTAAACCTCCGACAAACTATTAGAGTATTTATTGATTTGTTATGACTATAAACCACTTTGTGTTCTGGGTCCTGTTATCTAAATTGCCTTAAACCATAACTGGAGTCATGCCATGTGCCGTGAAGGGATGACACTGCAGGTTTTCACTCCTGCAAAAGATAATGTGGGTTTATCTGTTTATAGCTGCAACTTTGACGAGACAAAAATAAACAATCGGTAGACTTTGTTTTGATACTAACATGCAAACTAATCCTTTGGTCAGTGTTCTATGATCATGATAAATCTGTATAATGCTTCAATGTGATATGGGTAACTTTTATACACACACATAATTTGATGTGCTTGATTGTCAGCTGTATTATAGGGAGAAAACTAACATGTAACTGCTTTAGTGTCAGAAATGTTCAGTACTCAGTGGGAAACAATTTCTTTTACAGGACAGCAGAGATGAAGCCAGGCCACGCTCTGCTCAGACCTCCTGACTGACATCTGGTGCTCAAGTATGAATGACTGAAATAAAAGGTTAGTTTTTGTAAAGAGAACATGTGGCATGAAAGTATCCCACCCCATTCCTCTATGGCTAAAAAGTGTTTGAACAAAAGACTACATGAATTTAAAAGTGAATCAAATCCTTTTTTGGCTGGATCACTTTGGGTGACTCGTGATTTGAACTTGGAAAATGCAACATGAATCAAACATTAATTTTGTTGTCTTAAAGCCAAACAAAGTTAAAATGCAAATGAGCGATGATGGAAGGAAAAGCTTTTATCTTATCTTAATGTAACGCTAGTTCGCTATCGAACGTTAATAAAGACGTGTGCAGACCTTTCCAGCGAGGCTCAGCCTGCAGTGGCTCTATCCTTTCCTGTAGTGTCTGCTAGAGAGATGTGAGGCTGTTTGAGGCCCTGCTGTGA
Organism: Argyrosomus regius; assembly: GCA_946959425.1. Classification (NCBI taxonomy): domain Eukaryota; kingdom Metazoa; phylum Chordata; class Actinopteri; family Sciaenidae; genus Argyrosomus; species Argyrosomus regius. The sequence continues at coordinate 5,211,624 of OX336899.1, read as the reverse complement.
CTCTTCATGGCAGGGTTATAGGTAAACCTCCGACACTCATCTTAGTTTTTAAGCCAGACAAAATGCTTGTAGTGCTTCTGTGTCGTCTGTTACTGTATTGACATATCATTTTTGATTTACAGGAGTGGTTTGGCTGCTGCAGAGTGCAGAAGTCTGTCATGTCGAAAGTCTCGGGAGTTCAAAGGTACATATGTTTTGATAATTCAGCATTTTTGATGGAGTCTCTGGTTCAGCTCATTTATTGAGTGATTTCTCTCTCTTTTTTTTTTTTTATGTGAACACAAATGTACAAAAAGTGCTTCATAAATTAACACTATTTCGTTCTTCACAGCTTCCAGTCGGCCTCACCTCAATGAGAAGAGTTGAGCGGTGATCACGTGGATCGATGTCGTGGCTCCTCGTTGAAACCAGTGTATGCTGCAAACTTCAGGGTGTCAGCAACATGACTTTGCAGAGTTGTAGACAGTCATCCACCATGACCGGTTGAGTTAAAGGAGAGTCAGAGAGAGGGAGGCGATAGAGAGACACAAATGTACACTGTTGACACTAAACACTGTTGAAATAAACATCACTGTAAACACGTTTGGCTGTGGTTGTAACTTGAATGAAATGACTTTGTCTGAGGTTTATCAGAGGAAGAAATAAATTCAGACAACAGCTGGTTTCACGTGTGTTGTGGTGATCATCGTCCGTCTGGAGTATTGAATGAAAAATTGGAGTTCCTTCTGTTCAATTAGTCTATTCTGCAATACTAGTCTGGCTCCATGTGAGGGTGATATCACACCACATGTAGGTGAGGATCTCTTGATGGAAACAAGAAAAGTTTTTATCTAGTTTTACATTCTCTAAATATCAAACGTTCAAATATTTCTTTTAGTGCCATCCAACATGAGTGTCAACCTTTGTGGATTAAAGTGAACTTTAATGCAGTTTATTAAATTATTCCAAAAGTCTATTACAGTCTGAGCTGATGAAACCTTAATTATGATTATTTGAACAATTTAATTCAGCTTTTTATGTTTAATTTGACCCCCAATCGGTTTATTTAATGCACCTTTATCTTTGTATGGAAAAAAGGTTTCATCAACACGATCAAAGGGCTTTCTTCCCTGTTATTGAAACAACGGTCCAGTTATTATTGTTCTCGTTATTATGAATGGTGGTAGAAGTACTAATATCTTTTACTTAAGTAAAATAAGTACTACTGTTCTGTAAAAATACTCATACAAAGGTATTAACAGGAAAATGTATTTAGAATATTAAAATAAAAGTTAATCATATGTTTGAATATTGATACTGACTGAATTACTTTATATACTGTTATTTCATAGCAAGTATTTTTTATATTTTTTTTATGTAGAAATAAAAATTATTACTAAAGCTGTCAGATAAATGAAGTGGAGTAAACAGTAAAATATTTCCTTCTGAAATGAAGTGTAAAGTAACATCAAATCGAAATACTCGAGTAAAAGTACTTCAAAATAGTACCTGAGTAGATGAATTATCAGACATAACCCACGGAGGTAAATATGTATTGATTTGATCTTATTTATTTTATTTTATTTTATTGTGGAATGATTGAAGTGTAAACCAGGAGCGGACGTGACGACGTTACTTTCGGTTTCACCTGCACTAATAAAAACAAAGTCAAGTCATCAGGAGTGAAGTTTAAAGTAAGTAACTCACACATAAACTGTAGATTCACTTTGCACTTGTTCCAGTTTGAACGTCTGCGAGGGAAATATGAACGAGTATATACAATAAGTCCACTCACAGGTTCACACGGTTATATTTCTGAAAGTTTGTGCGTTACAATCAGTAAGCACAAGTTTCTGCTGTGCAAAGACTAAAGAGTGTTCTTCTTACCTGTGATACTTTTATCGAATAGAAAGCAGTAATACTTTAATAGAAACCACATCCGTCAAACAGCCACAATTTACCAGAAACACTCACTTTCACTTTCACAACATGCACATAAAACATTTTGTCTGGTGGTGGAGGATTTAAAAGTGGATTAACAGCCTTTAAAACAACAACTTAAGTTATTTCAAGATGTTTTTTCTGGTAAGTTTTAATCTGCATATTAAATAAATTTCTTTTTAATGGTCTATAATAATTTATCTGTTGTATTTATCGCCCCCTACTGACCATCAGTAGGAGGTGCAATAATTCCTGTAGTCCAGTTTCACTACACTGATCTATAACGACACAATAACAAACATTTAAACCCCAAACTTTTGGTTTTGATCCATTTTTCATGAGTTGTATTAAAGATATAAAGTATATTTATGCACACATGCTTATATTCTGTTGTTGTTAGAGAGCACTTTATCTTCTGCCTGACCTGCCTGAGGTGTGGCATATCAAGATGCTGATAAAGCAGCATTACACAACAAGGAATTACAACCAAGCAATCTGATTTGGTAGTAATATGTAATCATTCACAAATCAAGTGAAGTAATAGTATGCATAAGATTGCAAAATATTGGAAGTATTGATAATAAATACTGAGTAATGATTTGTTATTTTATGTATCTTTGCAATCTTGTTCTTAATAAATGAAATAAAAAATCTTGCAGAAGTCACTTCCTCTGTAGCTGAGAAGTGAAAAACACACATTCATTGTGTCATGTGTCAGCCTCCTGGCAGATATTCTGCATGATTAAGACCATTTATTGTTCTTTGAGGCAGAGAAAATACAATTTGATATCATAAGTTATAAATTAAAGGTGGTTAATCTCCTTTTTTAAAGCATTGAATCAATCAATCAGTCAGTAAGCTGAGTTGTGTATTTGTTTCCACAGCTGCCAGGTCAGATTAATCATTAACTTCTTCTTATTGTTTGTCTGCTGCTGTGTTTTCTCCACATCTTATTCTCAGATGGATTTCCCAGTGGAGGCGACGATACATTTGAATATTTTCCCCGATGAGACACAAGTGCGGGAAATCCTCAAGTCACACGGCTTTACGTTGAGAGATCTGAGCGTCGATCAGGTGCATGCCAAAGGGTCATTTCTGAAACTGAAAGCTGCGAAGGCCGCTTTGGAGACGCTTCTTCTTCACTCACAAACTAAGGCGGACGTCACATCGTCCCCGTCCTCACCCGTCCCAAATGCTTCCTCTGGAGCCATTTCCAAATACTATAATAACAAAAGCTCAGATGGTAGCAGGAGCAGGTCAGGATCCCGAAACAAGCCATCTCCATCTTCACCCACCGCCTCCCCATCTCGGGTGTCCGGCTCTTCCAACAACCATCCGACCTCTCCGGAGTTTTCTCCAAGATCAGACCAGCGTAGCTCACTCACTGAGTCCTTTGTTGTTGACGCAGATGTGTTTAGGTACGCAAACCGGCTCAGGAAAAAAGACATTAACAGGATTCTGGACAACCATGGTGTTTCAATCGACGTGGATACAGTTGGCGATAGCTATAACATCGCTTTAGAGGGGAGAAGTGCGAGGACAGCCGTCGGTAAACTACAGAGTCTAATGAATGATCTCAACAAAACACTACGCACGCAGGCAGTTCCTCTGAAGCACATGGATGACGAAGGGAAGGCTCTTTTGAGGCGAATCGAGGAAAGCAGTAACATTCACGGTTCAGTGCTAGTATGTTGGGAAGGTGACAAACTTCACCTCATAGGGCCGTCAGGTGAGAGCTACATGTTAAAGGAGAGGCTGTTGGGGAGGCCGGTTGACCAGTCAGGACGTAGAGGACGGACGATGGACAGGTACCAGGGGAAGAGGAGCAGCTCTCCACCACCAATGAGACAAAACCACACAGAGAGAGATAGCGGTGCAGTTGCTAATCCGTCTCCTGCCGGAGCTGCAGGTTATTCTCCAAACTACCAGGCTGGTGAACCCAAGTCGAGCTGGTCGAGAGCTTCTGGTTTTTTTAGGCGCTTAAGCAGAAGCCACTCTCAGACACGCCACAGAACCAGAGCAGAAGAGAAGCAGAGAGAAAGGACTAATGGCAAGAGTCTAAATATCTGTTTGTTGTCTTGATGAGTAACAAGTTTGAATATGCACTTATGTTCTAAAGGGCTGATTTTTGAGGCCTAAGGTGATGCCAATATTTTAGCATTAAAGGAAAAGTTTGACATTTTTGTTTGACAAAGCTGATCGCTATTTCCTCGAGATTATGTCACCAAAGCTCCTGTTCCAAAACTCCAATATATTGGATTTAATAGGATAGATAACAAGGAAAAGCAGCAAATTTTGACATTTAAGTAGCTTAAACAAGAGAATGTTTGGCTTAAAATATAGCTTCAAACATTTAATCAATTTTCTAAATAGTTGGCAATCCATTTTTTGTCGATCGACTCGCCAATTAACTGACAAATCCTTGTAACTCTAGACGTTATTATTATATTGCTGCTGTTTTTGACTGCAGTTGCTTGAAGCATCATGCAGCTAATGTCTGATTTAATTATCCTCGGGTTCCCGTTTTGAGCCGTTGTCTCCTCTTTTTAAAAAAAAAAAAGTATTTATGCCTGTCAGGGTCGGGAAGGTTTTCCACACGTCTGATTTAGATCAAGACTAAACTGTTGGACTTGTGCAGACCTCTGCCTCAAACATATTTGACGAGATTTTTCTATTTTACTTTTCACTACTAGCCGATACGCCAAGTCTGTTGCTGTTGTTTAGTGTTGACTCTCTTTAATCAGCTCTTTTAAATTATTATTATTAGATGGGAATGTAAGATTGATGAGTGTTATACGGTGCAATATACTGATTTTGACTCCGATACTTTATACTTTTGATGTGAAGGTGTTTTTATTATACTGCAAAACTAATGACCTGTGCATAATATGAACTTCTCCTGTCCCAAGGACAGTTAGGAACTTCTCTTGCACTGTTGCATTTCATTAATAATGCTAGTTGCTTGCACTGTGAACGTTGAGCTGGAAGTTATTCACACTGTATAAGAGCATCAATGAAAAATGATTAATGTAAACGGGAAAACTGAAGCATAAATATATCAATTAAGCACAAAAATTACCATTAAAAACACTAAGATTAGGAGAGAAAGGAGATTTTTGCCTCTTTGTTCTCTTTATTTTACCTCTGGAGTTATTGTCAGTGTGACTTCCTGTAATTGTCGCTGTAACACCTGAATGCAACATGTAGATGGAGACAGTAACAGATATGAGATGAGGCACGAGCAGGAAGTGAAACAGTGAACTGAATTCATACCGAGAGAGGAACTATTTATGGCTGATGAGGATCTAAAAGGCAAGTATGGTTACAGGATGTTTGACCGGGCATTGTTAACTTTATACAGTATAACACAAGCTTTATAGTAAACATCAAAAAAGGCAGTGAAGACACTCTACAGTAGGTAGGTGTTATATTTGACGTTTCACCTTGATGGTAAAGTCCCATTTACTCATAATTTCCCTATCAGAATGCACAGAAAGAGACAAACGGGGCTGCAGTGATGACTCAGAGGACGACTCTTTTGGTTAACAGTAAATAAATAAAATAAATCAGTCTGATGAGAAATCTCTCCTCCATGAGAGTGTTGTGGTTTTCCCCTCTGTTTGTGTTCGTCTGTTGCCAGGGCAACTCAGAAAGCTAACATGAAATCTGATGGCGACAATGTTGTCAGGCAATCTGACAATATTTGGACTTGAGGTTTTCGTCATCACATTATTTTTTTTTTTTTACCAAAAACAGGAAACTTAAAGATCTATTTGGAGGCGTGAAGTTTGCTCATTTTTTAGTGGGGTTGTGTGAAGGCCTTAGTCAGCACAGAAGCAGAACTATGTACTGCTGTGGATAGGGTCATCAAAAAATTCTATTTTTGCCTTAAGACCACCTCAAAAAACTCTTTAAGTGTACATTATATTATATATTTTCACCTGTTTACCTTGTCGACAGACACCTTTTTCTTTGTTGACATCTCAGTGTCTTGTATTTAAACGCTTTGTCATGCCTAGAGGATGCTTATCCTTATCACAGACAATGCATGCAAGGATTTTGCTCATCATGGAAAAAAATCCCATCTGAGTCATGAACTGAGTTGTGTTATTTGGCCTGAAAGATAAACGCACACTGCTGCTGAAACATGTCGGAGAACTGCTGGCAGCTGATCACGAGGATAAAAAGCTCAGCGCTTCAAGACGTCGTGACCTTCACGAAATGCTAAACAAGAGGACTAAAGCGTGAATCACTCTGCTGATTCGAATCACTTTGTTCAGTTCAGCTTAAAGATTTGTCAAGACTAGTTTGTCCACTGTGTTGCGAGTTCATCCATGGGACTAGATGAGCTTCAAGATTAATGGATGAATCATGCTTTCAGCATGTTTGTGCTTTCTATTGCACTATCACTCAACAACTGTGGGCTACAAGGCCAATGAGGAGGATGTGACAGAAAATATTTAGTGGGTAGGTTTTAGCCTGAATTAGCACTGACAACACAGGAAACATTGGGGAATTCAGCAGTTTGACTGCAAGAAATAGTGAAACTGTGAAAACAGCATTGGGAAACCATAAACAAGAGTTTCATTACGTCATATCATTGAGATAATTAAAAGCAATTACAAGCTGCTGAGTTGGAAAACCTGTTCATATCATCCTCTGACTAAGAGATATCAGTAATTTCTGACAGCAAAGATCAACACAAGTGGCAACCATAGACTGTATAAAACATGGACGCCGTATCCGTGACGTCACCCACAGGTTTCTGAAGAGCCGTTGTGAAGCTCAGAGTGTGGTGGCCGCCACCATCCTGGTAGTTCTCTGCTGCGTACAGGCTAATCTAAAAATCGGCAAAGACGTGGATCGTAGGTGGAACTGAGGTGATTTTATTTAAATAAAATCCAATATTAGTCGGAATAACAGTAGTAGTCTGATAAACATACACACCTAGAAGAGTTAAAGTAAAGAGAGAAAACACACAACACTTCTAAAATTACTCGTGACCCCTTTAAGTAATGTCTAACTTCGACCCTAAATCATAGGACAGCATAATTTAACTTTTCTTACTTCCTGCCCCAGTTATTGTTTCTAAGGTGGAAAACTACCTTGAAAAGTTCTTGGAAAAGGTTCTTGATTTCAAGAAATAGTTCAAGTGCTGTGAGATGTGGGTATAGAAATCAACAGACACTGCCTTAGTCAGAATTTCCGTAACATTCTGAACTTAATCACACACTTAACATTTGTCTTACATGACACACAGCTCTGCTGAACTTTTTGGTTACGGCGTACAAAAACAGAGTTTTCTCAAGTTGCAGCTTGGCCCTGTTGTGAGATGGGAACCTCTGGTTTAGAGAAAAACCCTAAGGGACACGTTGTACTGCCAATGCCAAGTTAAGAAAAGGAAATGCCACGATCCTTCCCAGGAGATAAAGGCCATGTTCTACCCCCAAATTTGCAAGGTTAACTGCTCTTTTTTTGGCAGTATGTCAGATGTGGGTTCTGGGAAAAAAAAAGATACAAACATGGCTAAAAAGCAAAGACACTACAAGCCTCGTAGTGACAGTCACGCTCTGTTGGGTGACAGTTTTGAAATTTGAAGGACTTGTGGCAGGAAGAGAGAGACAGAGGAGGATGCAGAAGTGGTATGAGCTTTTAAAGATAGCGACCTGCTATTTATATAGGACTGCATGAGGGCATGGGCTGACTGACAGGATGACGTGCTGTAGCTTGTAGACCACAGCTCTCTGTGTGACTTGACTAAGCACACCCTTGAATTCACCAGAGAGCTCACCACGCCCACAGCAGACTCTACACTACCGGCCTCAGAGAGTCGAGCATACTTCTCTTTCTTCTTCCTTGAGCTGCTTTCTGTTCTCCTCTGTGTCTTGTCCGTCTTTTATTTTTTAGCTTGTTTGGTGGACTAACAAGCAAAGATGGCGGAGCTGGAGGGCCTGGAGTTTGGGAAGTCAGACTTTGTGCTCCTGGATGAGGTGACGATGGAGCAGTTTATGGAGAATTTGAAGCTGAGGTAAGGCCTGAAGTACTGTTAGAGAGGAGGAAGGGAGGGGAAGAGGCTGGAAGCAGCTGGGTGTCAGAGATGCAAAGGGTAGAGCTTCACACATAGCTGATATATGAAGGAAAACTGCATGTTTCTTCAGGTTTGTGGTTAAAATATGTTGAAATAAGTAACATTACGGTGTAGTTAACTGTCTCTGACATTAACACGCTTAACACTTACGCAATATAGTGCTAAATCACCAAGCTGACACCCTTTTGACAACTTCTCTCAAGTAAGAAGCTAGAAGCTAGTCGTTTCTACTTCACCTTTCCCGCTCAGCCTCGGGGTTCAGATATAAACTTGAGGTTAAGTTGATCACCGCAGTACACGCTGACGATCAGGTCAGCCAAATGAAGCACATGTCAGGTTCCCAGTAAAACCGCTACTCTCACCAAACCTGTCTAACTTAACGAGTAAATGTAACTTCTTTTTTTGTTGTTGTTGTGTTTTGTCTTGTCTTTAGGTGTGTAATGCTTTGGGATTTTTCTCATGTCTCATATCTCATGTTAGTCCAGACAGTGTTTTTTTTTAATGTCTTTTCTCACTTCCTCAGTCACTTTTGCAGGGAGGGGGCGTCACGTCCTCAATTCAAACTGTGAGAAATCACACAGCTTTCAGTCATCTAAGGATCAGCAGAGGCACCGAAATGTCAAACAAAATCAAATAAGACCTCCATAGATTTCGAGAAAACAACTCACGCCTTCTCAGTCTGACGTGTGCACAGCAAGTTACCTCGGCTTAGCCTATGTGTGTCATCATCGGTTGGCAAATAAGGCATACAGAGTTTCATCACACAGCTTGATCAGACTTGTCTGGTGGCAAAAAAACATGAGCAGGTTGTAAAGTTTGTGGCGATATGCGCCTGTGCTGTTAATGATTGGTTGTACCTTTTTCATATCCACCTGTGAGTTCAGGTGTTCTTTCAAACTTCTGTGTTTTTCTTTACTTGTTATTATTGGGCCGGTAGAGTATTTTACTCTCATGTTAGACTCTCTGTCAAAAAGATATCTATAAAACTTATGAGAATTGGTGGAAAGAGATGCCTTGGTGGTGATCTTTTCTTGAGTTTTCACCAGATTGAGACAAGATATCAATTTAAGTGCTAGAACTTCTACTTTAAACAAAGACATTCACTTAGTATTTGAGCTCTTTCAGTTCCTTCTAGTTCATACAGTACCTGATATAGTCTCATATAACCTCCTACTACTTGATTGATCAGTATATTACCAGGAAGCATGGGATGACGTCTCTATTGCCTTTTCCTTTATGATCATCTCTAGCTGTGTCTCAACTCAGGGGTGGGGACCGTCTGGATGCTGCCCTTTAGTGAGCCAAACTGGGATGAGTTTACAGTTGAAGTATTTAATATTCCATTAAAATGACATAAAAGTGATGTTTGAGTACTCATTATAAAGTACTGCCTCTTACATACTGTAGAGTAGTTTGAGCAACGCGTTGCATCACATATATTTCATGTGTACAATGCAACTTTCTTTCATGTGAGTAGAGATGTTTCCTTGAAATCTTGTACAAAGTGAATATAAGAAGTTTGTACTTAAGTAAAGGGAGTAAATGTCCCAGTAAACAATACACGAGTGTGCTGGTTGTGTCTAATAAACGTAGGTATACGAAGGTCGCGTGTCTTAGCTGAGTCTTTGCAGTCATTATGATGTACTTGGTGACTCAACTGAACTCACTTACCTCACCACACAGTCTATAAAGCTATATACGTGCAACCAAAATGTATTTTATTTAGCTCCATTAACCTGTGTTACACGTCAGTTCTAACCCTCCCAGCCCCCAAAAAAACCTTACTTGAGGTTACTCAAGGCTGTGACGCCCTTTGAGCCGCAAGTTTCATTTCCTGCTTTCGGTGTACACATAAACTTGTGTCACTTCCTGTCAGATACGTATGACATAGGTGGTGCATGATCTGCTCATGGGTTTTGTCATGGGTGGTGTGAAAATGTCACTGGAAAGATGGTGCTAAACCTAATTCAGAGGCCACAGAGAGGCTAAACTTTACACACCAGGGCGTAATATCATGTGAGAGGGAATGAGGGTCTACCCTCACAGGAAACTGTGAATAATCACAGAACAGCAAATCAAATATGGAGCACTGTGTGTACACAAGATACCTTCCATCAATACTTAACTTTGGCAGCTATGAAGCAAAACAAGCAGGGGCACTTCAGGGGTCAATCAGATTTCAGCTGGGGCCAAACATGGACAGTACAAAACATGGACATCATATCTGTGACGTCGCCTACATGTTTCTGAAGAGCTGGTGTGAAGCTCAGTGTGGTGGGACCTAGCTGCCTCCATCTTTGCAGTCCTGCCTCTGCCGCCTCCGGCTAATCTAAAATAGATGTGAATCGTGGGGGAGCTGAGGCGGGCTGAATGAAGCCTGGGTGTTCAAACAAACCATCTGTAATGACACCCACTTGTCAATCAAAGCTGCAATTTAACTTTAAGTCTTTATATATATAAAAAATATATATATATTTTTTTGTACCAGGCTGTAAACATGTTTATTTCTGCTGTGAAGTTGGACATTTTAACATGGGGACTTATGGAGATTGACTTGCTTTGTAGCCATCCTCAAGTGGACGTTTGAGGAACTGCAGTTTTTGGCACTCTGCCTCTGGGCTAAACAAGAGAAATACTTAAAAACACACTATCCTACATATACATAGGTAGATCCTCACACATAAATGATACATGTACATGTATGTGACGGACGTCTGTTTTTCTTTTGTTTAAACAGGTTTGAAAAGGGTCGCATCTACACCTACATTGGAGAAGTACTCGTCTCTGTTAACCCATACAGACAGATGGACGTCTACGGCAAAGAAAACATTGACGCATACCGAGGCCGGGAGCTGTATGAAAACCCTCCTCACCTGTACGCAGTGTCTGATGCCGCCTATAAGGCCATGAAGAGACGGGCTAAAGATACCTGCATCGTCATATCAGGTTTGTTTCTTCCATACCCTTATAAGCCAAAGAGTGTGAGCTCTGCTGTCTGCCTGAGGATGTTGGACAGTTTTCAATGGAGGTGACTTCCTACGCTTTTAATTCAAATGGGGTTGCAATCAAAAGCTCATTGATTCTGTAGTTTGTGGAGTGATTCCACATGGCATTATGTTCGCTTTGAATTAACGCTGATTGCACTCATGGAAGTAAAAGTGCTAGAGGATAGAAAAAAGTGAGAAGACATTGCTATTCTTAGATCCTGACCTCTCTTAGTCATAAGGTTTGGTCTGTGTCTGTGTCTGGCAACTTGTTGTTGAGACAGTCAAGAGTTCATTATCTGGACTGTGGCTTTTTATCACATCTCACCTTCCTCTGCTCTAGATTGTCAGACTTTACGCAGTAATCATCAGTCCAAGGCTGCCACTAATGTTTGTTTTCATTATTATTGAATAGATTTTCTCGATTAGGCGAGTAATGCTTCACTACTTCACTACTTCCTGGACACTCTGTCATTGCCATGTCTGTCTACCTCTGCTACATGCTGTGACTGTGACTTTCATTCATTTATTCATTCATCTGTTTACAGCCTAATTTAATTGTACACAGTCCTTTATCCCCATTTGTAGTTCTTTCTCATATTTGTATTAAACATTTTTACTTCTACGGTCACTTTATATTTTTAATATAGTTTATAGTTGTATAGAACATTTTATTTCTAGTCACTTTCTATTTTTTTATATAGTTTTTGTATAGACGTTTAGCACAGGTTAACTTAACACAGTTATATATTTATTTTCTATGCAAATGTTTAATTCCTCTGCACATTTTTGAACTTTCAGAGTCTAACTCCTGCACATTTTTAATTTCTCTGTACATATTTAAACATTTATCTCAGGTCAATTTCAGTGTATGGTTACTGTGTTATAAGTTAACTCTAATGTATGTTCAAGTTCAACAATCTAGTTTGGGCTATAAAGTATCAAGTCGACAACTTTGCTAAAAGCCAAACATGAAGCCAGTGCAACAACACAAGACATAGCAGCCAGCTACATTACTTACTAGTCCAACAGCAGTCAGCCCAGCTCGGCGTCTGTCTTTCAGCCTTAAAACTGCTAAGCTTCATTACTCAACCGACACCGCTTTCCGCCTGCATTCTGAAATCCTGTAAACCTCCTCTTCTTCTTCCCGGTGGTCCAAAAACGCCTGTGGTACAAACACTAACACTAGTGTTTTTTCTGGGTAATGTTTCTCTAGATAATGCTGAATATCATTAACCCTCAAACTCTTGACATTAGACTGTTCAAACCTGCCAGGAATACAATTTAGTAAAATGTAATATTCTTTAAAAATCATCAAAACAAACAAGGGAAATTATTTGCTAATCCAATTCCAGTCTTCATGTTTGTCAAAGCACATCAATGACCCACTCATTGATCACAGCTCACATACCTCCTTCACATTCTTCAACTAGAGTAAACTGAGTAAATATGATGATATGCAGCTGTACTTATCTGTTCATCAGTGTTGTGAAACGTCTGTGTTTCTTGTTTCAGGTGAAAGTGGGGCAGGAAAAACAGAAGCCAGTAAATACATCATGCAGTACATCGCAGCCATCACAAACCCGAGCCAGAGGGCCGAAGTTGAGAGGTGAGTGGTGCTTTAGGTTCATAAATCCACATTTATTCCCACATCCAACACAAACAAATAATTGGATCATGAGAATATGATGTTCCCATAAATCATCTCACTTCCTTCTGTCCGCCTCCCCGATCTCACATGTTTCTATCGATGGTCACCTTGATGCGATAAATCAAGTGTGAAGAATGTGCTGCTCAAATCCAACTGCGTGCTGGAGGCCTTTGGGAACGCCAAGACAAATCGCAATGACAACTCCAGCCGCTTCGGCAAGTACATGGACATCAACTTCAACTTCAACGGCGATCCCACTGGAGGACACATCAACAACTACCTGCTGGAGAAGGTGAGGAGGATGATGGAGGGCGCTTTGACTGCAGACAGGAGACACCACCACACAAAAACAAAGTCTCCTCTTTTGGGACATACGTTGAGCCCACCTCTGCACAGAAAGTACAGAAAAGTTCTGCTCATTTAGTTTTTAAATTACATCTTTTCCTCTCCTGAACATGAATGTTTCATGAGGTGATGACAAAGAGGTGTGAGGGAACATCCATGAATAGATGTGTCTGTGAAGCCGGTGCTGTGCCGCTGCGTGTTAATGAATGGCTCACCTGGGGGTATTTGATGCTGCTGTATTTATCCGCTCCGTTAAACAACCGTCTGGCACTCAGAGCCGGTGTGAATGATGGTGCAATGATTCATTTTCAGAGGGCAGAATTAACCTCACTGTTTCTAAGGCGTCATGTTTCTCATCAGCAGTGAAAGTGGAAAGGAGTCACACAATCGGTAATCACTCTGGTCTGAGTGTTTGTCTTGAAGGAAAAAACACAAACACTGTTTGAAAAAAACAGCTGGCGGTGGATGTTTCTTATTTCCACAGAAAACTGGGTGGTCCATCCTCGACCACATGGTGTTATTTTTAGACATTTTGAGTGTAGCCGTAGTGCAGATGTGAGGCGTGTTACACCAACTCTGTATGTATGTCATGTTTTGAGGTTCTTGTTCAGTGTTTCCTGTTATATTTTGTAATGCTGCCCTCTCTTGTGTTACTTTAATTCCTTTAATTCTCGTCATCATGCCTTACTTTGTGTATTTGTTCTCCGTGTTTCTTGGCCTCCCTTGTATATTCACCTGCTCTGTATTCTGGACTCATCAGCCTCCTTTTTTCTATTTTTTTGTGTCTGCCATCCTACCTCTTCTGCACTCCTTGAGCCAAACCGTGACAGTGTAAGGATTTGGTGTTATGTTTGAAAGAGCAAAAAGAACTTTAACATCTAAAAAGAATTGTTAGATGTTTGATATCTCACCAACCATCAAGAACATCTATCTTTGCAACATGAAAGTGTCACTTGACAGCCACATGATTTTTTTCTTTTGGACTAGAAAACTTGCGTAGACCTCATTGGAGCTCTGTTTGTTTGTCTTTTGTTATCTTAGAAATGATTATTTAGCTTAATATAAATTCACTTAGTTTCAGTTAATAAGGTTCATTCTTGTTGGGTTAGTGGAAAGCAACATTGCAAGAATAGACAGTGCAGGTTGGTCAACAGGAACAAACATCACTGACAAAGACCCAGACACCAATATGGATTGAGATTTAGACAGGTTTATTGCATATTATGGATGAAGTTGAACCAAGATGATGTACCGTAGGATGGATGAGGGATGAAGGAATGAAGGGATGAGGGTCGAGGGGTGCAGGGTTAAGGGATGAGATGAGAAATCAGGGTTGTAGATGGATGAAGGAATAGGAGAGGGGATTGGCCGGTGGCGGAAAAAACGGGAGGGAACCAGTAGGTTGAGACTACGGGATTAGAGATTAGGTTCCTGTATTTGATCGAAAGAGAGAGAAGGGAAATGGGAGAGAGAGAGAGAGAGAGAGACAGAAGAAAGAAAAATCTGTTTTGGGGAAGAGGGATGTGAAAACGAGTCAAAGAGGAAGTGAACCGATAAGGTGTGCTTCAGTACTTGAAGTGCAGAAATGGGATGAGTTCAAGACGTGGTCTTTGTTCCTGAACCTAGTTGTAAAACTTCATTTAACACCTGTAACACATTTGATCATCACATAATAATTGTAAAACAGTGAGAGTCTCTGATGATGGATGTTTGTCTCACTACCATAATCTGTTCTCCCGTTCAAGTCCAGGGTGATCCACCAGCAGGACGGGGAGAGGAACTTCCACTCATTTTACCAGGTAAACTCCACTCCTGTGCTTCCTACACATCATGTGATCATACTGGATCTGAATTGATTGATTGTTTGATGTGTGTTTAACAGTTACTGCGTGGAGGCTCAAACGAGATGCTGGAGTCACTTCATCTCGAGAACGATCCCGCTGTTTATGTGTACACCAGAGAGGGAGCTGCGACTACCGTGAGTGTGTCACCTTTTTCTAGATGCGTTGAGATAAAATGAGCTACTTAAATTACTACTTTCTTTCTCTGTGCTTGAATAACATAATGATGATCAGCTCATGTTTTCTTTTTTTGTTCCTACAAGACCTCCAACAATGATCGCACGAGCCACAAAGCGGTGATGAATGCCCTGGAAGTGATTGGCTTCTCAAAAGAGGAGATTGACTCAGTTTTTCAGATTCTGGCCTCCATTCTTCTGTTGGTAAGTTAAAAGTTAACTCAACTTTATGTATAAAGCATATTTCATAGAAGCATGCAGCCAAAAGTGCTTCACAAAAGACTAAATAAAACTATAAAAGACTATAAAAAAGTATAACAACCAGTGCACGAAAACCAACGACCAGTTTAGTAAGACCTAAAGTCTGCAACAGTAAATATGATAAAATGTATTAATGTATGTATTCCAGGATTAAAATGATATGATCACCTGTGTATTTCTAGAAATCTGTGATTCTTGAAACAATCAGCATTAAGAGCATCAACAGAGATGTGATCCTGGCTCTATAATGACCTGTAATGGTCTAATTTTTCAGGGTAATCTGCAGTTTGAGAGTGACGGTGAGAACGTTCAGATCGTGGGTCTCGACGCTATCAACCATGTCTCTGAGCTGACGGACACAGATCCGGAGAGCGTCAGTAAGACCCTGCTGCACCGCACTGTGGCCACCGGGGGAGGCGAGGTTATCGACAAGGGGCACACGGCGGAAGAGGCCTGCTTTGGACGGGACGCCTTCGCCAAGGTGCTCTTTACATGCTTCATGCTTGTTCACAAATAATACACTTAATACACATTAATTAAAATAGCTTATTCATCGTTTTACAGCTGCCCTAGGATAATAAAATGATGTTATTTCCTCGCTGTAGGCTCTGTATGAGAGACTTTTCGGCTGGATCGTAAGCCGCATCAACAGTGTCATTGAGGTCAAAGACTACAACCCAGTGCTTCATGGGAAAAACACAGTCATTGGTGTGCTGGATATCTACGGCTTTGAGATCTTTGACAACAACAGGTTGGTGTCATTGACCTTCTTTACTTAAATGGAAAGAAATGAGTCATCGTTGACGACGTTGCTCAAGTATTTGTTCCTCTATTTTCGCCCAGTTTTGAACAGTTCTGCATCAACTACTGCAACGAGAAGCTGCAGCAGCTCTTCATCGAGATCATCCTCAGACAGGAACAGGGCGAATACCAGAGAGAGGGCATCACCTGGCAACATGTGAGGAACACAGAAAAACACACATTTGCAGATAAGCTGTTCTGCATTTGCAACTGATGTTCAGCGACTATGCAGGAAATAATCTGACGTTCATACAGTGTAGTGAGAAGTAAGCGTGTGGAGTAATGGATGGATTGGTGGTGTTATTATCTAATCATGATTACATCTCACTTCCCTAACATTGTTTGTTTGTGCATTTATTGTTTTTTGCTCACCCACTTACGGATACGGATAAACAGCAAATTTCTCAGTAAATACAACAAAGAAACATGATTCATAAAGTTTCCCTTAAACTTAACAATCGCACTCTTTATACACAGATTGATTACTTCAACAACCAGATCATTGTTGACCTTGTGGAGCAGCCACACAAAGGCATCATCTCCATCTTGGATGAAGCTTGCCTCACTGTCGGTAAAGTCACTGACACGGTCTGCCTGGACAGCATGGACACCAAGCTGGCCCAGCATCCCCACTACACCTCCCGCAAGGTGAGAATCTCATACGTCCCTCTGTCCGACATCTGTTTTTGTCATGGAAGACTGTTGTTTAAAATACAACCACAGTATGAGGCTACTCAACATGAAACTGGCAATGGTGTTAAAAGTTAGAAATGGACCTGAAAATGTGGATGGAACTTCTCTTTATTGACAGGAAGTGGTTATTTGTTTTTGACATATCCTCCACAAACATAAATGAGGAAACAGTTGCTTAACGTAGAAATGCCAAAATGAATTATTTGAAGCAACTCAGTAGCTGCTTCAAATAATAATAATAATAAAGAACTCAAGGATGAGTGCAAAACATCTCAAACCAAAAACCAATGAAACGTTGTGTGTCTGCAGCAGTTTTCTGAGAAATGGTTTATGCATAATGTTCATTGACTGGAAGCGGAAAGGTGGTTTTTAGGGGTTGCCTCGATGTCTCTGTTGTCACTTTTTTTTGTTTAACATGTTAATTAGAGGGCGGCACAGTGGTGCAGTGGTTAGCACCGTCAGCAAGAAGGTTCCTTGGTTCAAAGCTCGGCTGAGGCCTCTCTGTGTGGAGTTTGAATGCTCTCTCTGGGTACTCTGGCTTCCTCCCACAGTCCAAAGACATGCAGGTTAATTGGTGACCCTGATAGGGATAAGTGGTCATGGAAAAATGGCTGGATGGATGTTTATTAGAAAACATAGCACATAGCAAAAAAATATCAACATCTTCTAAACAACATGGCACGGCACTAATGATATAATTAATAATTAAGTTTAGTGTATATCCCTGAGACAAAAAGTCATGCTGCCTTGGATTTTTATAAACATGTTTTAATGCCCAAGGGTGAAACAATTTCAAATTATGTAAACAAATAAAGAGAGAGAGAGTAAACAGATATGAAAGGAAGGGGCTTTGTCTCAATGCGTGATAGTTAAAGAAAATTAAAAAATGTCAAGAAAGATTGTCACTTATTGTAGAAATTATTTGGACTTGCTTTTAGTGAATATCTAATTTTAATAACTTTAAGAATGACATGACATCAGCGAGTACTGAATACTGGAGGGCGCTTTAGTTGACTTCCAGGGGAAGAGGAGATGACGTCTTGATATCAAAGATGTGAAGGCCAGAACCTCCAAATGACAGCAGTGTAACAGCTATAATCTTAATAGAGCCCAAAAATGGCAACAATCTTAATGGAGATCGTGAGTATCTTCGACAAGGCCTTAAAATAATTCTGACAAAGGTTGTGGGGCAGACGTGGGCAGGTATAAAACATGAGTAAGTTCACAAGATGAAGTCTCTTATGTCACTTTGAATGTTGCAGAGTTGTGATAATCAGGAGGAGAGTTGTTGAAAGATCTAGAGTATTCTACCGGTTGGCGTTGAGCAGTACACTAAATAATTAGATTATACATTCAAATATGTAATATTTGACCATTTGTTATTAATTGATGATGATTGAATGATTTTTTAACTTAAACTTAACAAACAAGAGCAAAGGATGAGTCTATACTTCAGTATAACCTGTAACACGGGTGCAGTTTTGTGTTGTGGTCAGTAGAGGGCAGAGTTCCTCCAATGTTTTGCCTTTAGACTTGCTTCAGACATCACAAGATGCTTCTCAAACAACAGAGGCTCCAAAATGCAGCCATCATTCCCTCCTCTTGAAAAATTAAATGTGGGTGGTTCAATCCCAGCTGGATCTTTGTTACATGTCATATACCCCCCTCTCTCTTTCTCTCTTCACGTTTCCTGGCTGCCTCTTAGCTGTCAAACTGTCTAATAAAGGCAAAAATGCACCCAGACAAAAACACAAAAACAAACAAATCCTGACTTCTGTACTCTGTAAATGTTGGTAATATATATTTAATGAGAGTTTACTGAATTTTTCACTGCTGGCTCTGCACTCACAGTGTCTCCCCCTCATTTCCAGCTCAGCCCCACGGACAAATCCATGGACTTTAAGAAACATTTCTGTATTCGCCACTACGCTGGAGACGTCATGTGAGTTGCTCACATATTTATACACTATGTCAGAGTCACCCGCTTTGGCCCGGGGCAGACTGTGGCTGAAAAAGTGACAGGATGTTGTGCAGAGTTCATAAGTGTAAACCGTATAATCCTATTAAGACAGGTCAGTTTGTGACATTGGCAGCAGTTGGTGTTGTGATGTTGTGCTGACAATGACGGCTTTACTGATCAGATGTTATGAGTAGAGTTAAGAAGAGTTAAATCTGGGGCAACTGGACTTGGTTAGATGGATCTACAACCAAGTCCAGTTGCCCCAGATTTAAAAAAATATGATCTGGACGACTGAGAACCTTCACAGACTTAGTACCAAATTACCAAAAAGATCTTGGTAGTTTATGAATTTGCTCTTAAATTTAAATTATATACAAGCAGAAGTTGTTGCTAAGTGTTGCCACCATAGACAGTATAAAGAATGGACGTCGTATCTGTGACATCACCCGTACGTTTGTGAAGAGCTGCGCGGTCTGTCGTGACGTTTCGTCTGCTGCCTCTCGACTAATCTAAGAATCAGAGCGTAGGTGGAGCTGAGGCGAACTGAATGACGCCTGGTTGCTCAAACAAGCCATCTGTAATGGCATCTGCCTGTCAATCAAAGCGGCCACGCTCTTAATTCTGCATAACTTTAAGCCTTAATATAATTTGAACAGGTGAGTTGGATAAAAATTCACCCTCAGTACAGTTGTCATGAACGGGGAAATTAGCTATAGAGACCAAAACTGTTTTTTGTACCAGGCTGTAAACATGTTTATTTCTGCTGTGAAGTTGGACATTTTAACATGGGGACTTATGGAGACTGACTCACTTCTGCAGCCAGCCTCAAGTGGACATTTGAGGAACTGCAGTTACAGCCACAGAGGTTGCCGCTTGGTTGCCACTTATTCACACAACGCATGCATACATGTGAAATATAAGATAAACATGTACTGTACATTTCATTCATGTGAAAAAAAACTCACCTGCATCCATAAAGCCAGATGTGCAGACACAGCCGTGTACTAAACACGTTTTTTTGTGGAGGCAGCGAGAGGAAATGCTTTCATCTGTGTCTCGAGTTGTTGCCAGTAAAGACAAAATGTTTCACAGAATCAGCGGCCGCAAATGTTCAAAACGTGCCACACTGCAGCTTTGGTTTGTCACAAATATCACAGCATCTTGATATTTTACATGCACGTTTTGCAACAAATGGAATAAAGTCATTTTAGAATACAAAAAGATCTGATCTGAGATGTTCAAATTAAAGATATGTTGTTGATTTTTCCAGAAACAGCAGGAAAGGTTTGGTGAGGCGACTTGCCAACTGGTCCTCGGCCGGATTCTGAGCCAAAACAACAAGATTTACTGAATTAATTTGATCATATATCACATGTTATGCTATAAAACAGATAGAGCTTTTTAGCTTAGCTTTTATACTGTCCTGAAAGTTCAATAAATTTTGCTCAGGGTTTGTTACCATTAGTTAATTTATGATTCACAAACTAGAGACTACTAGACTAGGGACCAAACTACTACTACAACTCGGTTTCCTTCTCCATCACTGCTCCACTTCCTTAATGCGTTCCCTGGATTTAAACGTCGCCGTGGCCAGATGAGGCCCCTGGCCAGCAGTCACCCGTCGTGGCTTTGGTTTCAGAAGATCCCCCACCGCTCACGTGTACCGCCCTCTAATCTGGAGAGAAAGGAAGGGCATTAGTATGTCAAACACGAGGAAGAAGGGGGCAAGGAGGGATGCAGCCAGCTGATGAGACAATTTTGGCTCTGAGAACTAGCAGCAGCAGTGATTAAGGAGACGTGGACTAGGGTTTATTGAGGTTCTTTGACTCGGGGAAATCCAGACTAACATGATGTTGAACACACACAGCAATTTCATCCAACTCTGAAACTCAAGATAGCTCACAGACAAATACTACACTGTGTTTTTTCTTGTTAACCACTGTCCCGTTTTTATATTTGGAAGTATTAATAACTTTAACTTAAAATATCAACACAACGGTAAACTACTAAGATAAGATAATTCTGGATTTTTAAATCTGTGCTAAGAAAATAAACGTGCAGAGAAATTAAAGTCTGTGTAAAGGCAATTCTAAGATTTCTTTCAAAATACATGAAATATGTTGGAAAATAGTTGCTGAAAACATGTGAAAAGACTTTTGACTGAACAATATATTTCTGAAATGTGAAGTTAGAGGTTTTTCACCAGTTTTCAGTCCAGGATTTTTGTGGGCGGTCCTTAAAGGGTGGCTCGATGACACGCTGAGGCCACCCTGAGCAGAGAGAAAGAGATGAATTCATCTCGCTCAGAGTGTTTCAAAGTTAGTCATGTGCTAACATCTTTAGTAAAAATAGAATATATATATATATTTTTTTTATGGAAATAAGAAATAAAACTACAAATAGATAAAAATCCATATACAGTTAAGTTAGGCTGTAGACAACGAATCAGTCAAACAATCAAGTATAAGTCCTGCTTTGAAAACTGCACTATAGTAGGTGTTATAATGTCCCCTGCAAGGATTAAACTGTCATATATTACATAATTAACATTATTACTGATGCATTAACGTGTGAGCAGCGTTTTATTGTTCTTTTCTCACTCAAACCATCTTACAATGACCCAAAACACCTTCAAATGTCTTGTTTGATTGATTGATTTTGTCACAAATATTTACTGTTATATATATTTATATATAGTTTTATTCCACCGCTGCCAGCGTTAACATGACAGGCTGGATAAGAGCATGTGTGACAGACCTGCAGTGGTTTTGACAGATGGCCGTCCCTGTCCCTGCATGTCCCCGTCATCCTTCCTCAGCTCATCTCAGGGCCACGTCGGGGTCGCTCCAGCTGAGCTGTCACCCCTCGTCTATTGCTTCCTGGTGGCGCTGCCGCCCCCCCATCATCCCCTGTCACATCACAGTCTATCCTAACTGGCTAAATATACCCTCGTCCTCATCACCCGCTGGCCCTCCCTCCCCATCCCCATCCCCCTTCCACTCTCACCCAACCACCAATATCACAAGCTTTGACCTACTTCACTCCCTCCTCCTCCTTTCTTCCTCTCTTTCCTCATCCTGTTTTCTCTTTTACTCCTCCTTCTCTTCTGTAACTCTCACCTGGCTCTCTTTGCCATCCACATTTCAATTCCCTGTAGTATTTCAGCCTGCACATGCAGCACTTTGAGAAGCCATAAGATATATCATAATCCCTTACTGCACAACTTTAGATTGCAAGAAATCTCACATCTCTATCTCCTGGATCTCTCAGTGTGTGCTCCTTCTAACCTTGTACAACACAGCCCCTCTCCTTGCACCATCCTTGACCTTCATACTTAAATATACTTTCCTCTAAATCATCCTCCTGTCTCCGGAGAGCCTTTATCTCTGCACGTCCTCTCCTGTCCGTCCTGTCCCAGTACTGTCCTCTCCTCTCCTTGTAAATGACTGTTGTGGCTTGTTATTGCATGCTCTCCCTCTCTCTCTCTTTTTTCCTTTCACACTCCGTCTCTCTCCGGCGAGCTTCCCGGGATATCTGGTCAGGTGGTTATCGTCACCCATGGAGCCAAGGGGACGCATCTGTCACATTCAGCCTCTGCTTCTTTGCCTCCAGATGTGACAGCCGAGGATACAGTCACATACAGGGCCATGCAGGCGACATGTGACATGCTGTGTGTTTGTTAGAGAAGGAGGGAAGCAGAGAGAATATATAAGGGAAGTAACAAAGTACAGATTTGAGGTACTTTGTTACTGTCCATAAAAAACAAAACAAATAGATGGTGTTTTGCAGTATTTTAGTCTTGTGACCTCTCTATGAGATGCTTTCAGTTCCACCAAAGAGTGATTTCCCCTCAAAAAGTCTCACATGGTTTCATCTAAATAACAGTTTGTGGCCTAAAGAGGTAAAATTTCCAGTATTTCACAATAAAAACTGCAGAGATTGGAGAAAAATCTCAAAAAATGAGACAAATTTGTGTTGCAGAACTTTAGTTTTTTCTTTTTTCAACTCTCATTTATCGTCTCACACCCCCCACTAACTGGCGTAAAGCTCAAAATCTGAGTCTCTGGCTGCGGCCATGTTCAAAGACGACAAATTAGGTGTCAAAGACGTGGATTATTGGTGGACCTGAGGCAGGACGAATGACGCCTGGTTGCTCAAACAAGCTATCTGTAACAGCACCTACCTGTCAATCAAAGCATCCAAGCTCTTAATTCTGCATAACTTTAAGCCTTAATATAATTTGAACAGGTGAGTTCTATATAAATTCACCCTCAGTACAGTTGTCATGAACGGGGAAATTAGCTATAGAGACCAAAACTGTTTTTTGTACCAGGCTGTAAACATGTTTATTTCTGCTGTGAAGTTGGACATTTTAACATGGGGACTTATGGAGACTGACTCACTTCTGGAGCCAGCCTCGAGTGGACGTTTGAGAAACTGCAGTTTTTATAGACTACTTTCACAGCCACGGAGGTTGCAGCTTGGTCCTGACCCCTAGTTTATGAACCACTGGACTAAACTACCTAAAGTATTTAAAAGTACGACCAGCTACAGCAGTGAAATGCTGCTTTATACATTTCTGCACCACTAACAGTCTAATAGTCTTTTACTTGACGTTTTAATTACATTTAGCTGATAATACTTCAGCACAAAGTCGGATTTTGAACGCACTTTTCAAGCTGAGCATCAACACTGTGCAAGTTTTTGTCATGTTGTGAGTGAGAGAGAAGAGGCAGAGGTTTATCTAAGGCAACACTTACACTACAGCAGGGTCTTACTCCGGGGATGGACGGCTTATGTAACCGTGCCTTACAGTGCGCCTGCAACCTCCTACTGATGCCTCACTTAAACCGACTGAGCAGTTTGAAAAAGGCAGACAGATTAGTTTGTAGACAGTTCCCCCCCCCAAAACGTGAGCCATGGGGGGAATTTGACCATGTTCCTAATTTGTAAATCGTCTAAGCGGCGTGACAGTTGTTCTAATCCTCAAGCCGGAGGACTGTGAATGATTTGGAGCAGAGACTGGACCCCTTTAGTGACACAGTGTTTTAACAGCGTTACTTTCTGTCAGACTTTCTCTTTATTTAACATGTTGACTCCAACTGTAATTGTATTAAAGTGAATGAGAAAACCCGACATCTCTCTTTAGCCTGGATTTCATCTAAGGTGCCTCATCATTTACTGCCAAGGTTTTAAGCCTCGTCTATTTTCTTTGATATTTCTTATCCTCTGTATATATATATATATATATATATTCACTTAATGGACTTATATTTACATTTTATTGTTCTATTGTTGCAGTTTTTAGGTCTTGAATTGGTCCTTGGTTTCTATGCACTGTGAAATACCCCAGAAACATGTCTTACAAAATATATCAAAGGTGACACCAGAACAAAAGCTGCAGTTCCTCGAACGTCCACTTGAGGCTGGCTCCAGAAGTGAGTCAGTCTCCATAAGTCCCCATGTTAAAATGTACACAGCAGAAACAAACATGTTTACAGCCTGGTACAAAAAACAGTTTTGGTCTCTATAGCTAATTTCCCCGTTCATGACAACTGTACTGAGGGTGAATTTTTATAGAACTCACCTGTTCAAATTATATTAAGGCTTAAAGTTATGCAGAATTAACAGCGTGGCCATTTGATTGACAGGTAGGTGCCGTTACAGGTGGCTTGTTTGATTGTTTGCAATCAGGCATCATTCAGCGCGCTTCAGGTTCGCAGATGATCTTTGCTGATTTATAGATTTGCCAGGAGGCGGAAGAGGCAGGACTACCAACATGGCGGCGGCCAGAACTACAGATTTAGAGCTTCAAAATGGCTCTTAAGAAACTCGTGGGTGAGGTCACGGATACAACGTCCATTCTTTATACTGTCAGTGGGTCGAGTGTGTGTATTAATCAAGGGTGAGCTGCTTTGGCTTCAGGTTTCGGGTGTGTAGCCAACTCGGGTTTATCTTTTGTAAAAAAAACTAAAACTAACTGTTCCTGCTTCTGGCCTTGACACGGACTTCCAATCTCCAACAACTGGTTCTTAAACTTTCTTTTATCCGATGTGTTTATCTATTTTATCATTGTATGGCCAGATGTTCATTACATTTTTTAATTTTTCAAAATTCTAGTCAATGTTTTCTTTTTCTATTTTTGCATGAACGGTGATAAATAAATGAATAAAGTTTGAGTTTAAGTTTGAGTTCAGTAAGGCCTCCCTCCTTCTCTTGAACTACTTTTGGCCGATTACTCTTGATCACTCTGACTTTCTCCTTCTTCATCCTTTGCAGATATTCCGTCGAGGGTTTCTTGGACAAAAACAAGGACATGCTCTTCCAAGATTTCAAGCGTCTCATGTACAACAGGTGCCAAACACAGTCCTACACTGCCAGTCTTTTCCAACATCATTATACTCTTGATAGTTCAGTAACTGGGTTAAGCGTATAAATGAGTTTCCTCTTCACCCTGTTTGCTCATCACATCCTCTGCTAGCCTAGTTAATGACGCCCTTTCTTTGCTCCCTTTTCTCTCTCTTGTAGTGCCAACCCAGTCCTGAAGGAGATGTGGCCAGATGGCCATCTGAGCATCACAGAGGTCACCAAGCGACCTCTGACCGCGGCCACCCTCTTCAAGAACTCCATTGTGGCCTTGGTGGATAAACTGGCCTGCAAGGTCAGTAGTTTCAGCTTAAGACTGACTTCCTGTTCCCTTCCCTTTAACCTCTGGAGGAAGCATTGGATCATACAAAGATACATAATTCTTGCAAGTATAAAGTGAAGCCAAGCAACTCTGCCCTTTTATTTTACCTCCAAAACAAATGCCATAGAACTTTACTCATGCCTAACATGTGGAGATACACTCTGCATTGATACAATCAAATAAATAATAATAATGAATTAATGTGTGGAATACAAGGGGACATTTGGGTAACAAAATGTATTCTTTCCGCTCTATTTAAACCACTTTATTCAAGAAAATAAACCTTATTTTGATTATTTACAGGCCTGGTTTAAGGTGTGTTTCGTATAGATATCTATGGAATAATATTTATATATGGTGCAACACAGATATGAAAAAGTCAGAGCAGAACTTTGTAGGGCAGAATTGATGTCAAATCTGGAGGCTTGATTATGTGATCATATATTCATGTTGGAGTTAGTATTTAGGGCCAACATAGATTTACCCCCCCTACCCAGTTTACGCTGCTGTCATCATCAGGAGGATGCTGCTCAACAGTTTGGCTTGTTCTAAAGCCTGTATGAGTCACATGCTATTCTGAGGCTGCCAATGTGTCGGTGCGGCGTCTTTTTCAGGAGGAACGGTTCGACACCACGCATGACAAAATATGCAGCGAGAAAGCAGTATGCACATCCATCCAGCAGGAACATGTATACATAGCAATGTGCTCTTTTTTGGTGTCAGAGAGTAACGGTTTTTGTAGGTCGCTTGTCCTCATCCTGTCTGACTGAGTGTGCGAGTTGGGAGGGTGGAGAGGGAGAGGTTGTGGTTGGACCACAAAATGTGATGCTCACCTCTCCTGGCCTCATCTCACTGACTGAAGTCTGACATTTCCTGCTGTTATTTTGGGATGGCCTGCTGTCTGGCCTGTCGTAACATCTCGTCTCGGTGTGGCTGAGGTAAAATGAAAAGGAAACTCCCCAGGCAACTGTTTTTTCTTCCCTTCAGGTCACGTTAAAAGAGCGGATGTTTTTCTTCAACCGCCGCACAGAAACACCTGTGCCCAGTCTGTGCCCTCCTCATTTGCTCCCATCTCCCGTTAGCTGACTCTTTTCTTGAATCTCTGCCGTTGAAGTTGAAATTGGGGACACGCACGTGTACATGCATCATTGATATGATGGACGACGAGTGTCGCGGAGCGTTCAGGATGTGCTCGTTTTGTTCCGCCTTGTTCATCTTTCATGGACAGAGAGTGAGAGGCAGTTTGAAAAAACACAGCAGCCTTTGTTTTATGACAGGATATTGTATCTCCCTCAAAGATCCCTGTCAAGGTGCACTCAAAAAAATGAAGCGCTGACTTTAATTAAATTTATTTTATCAGCAAGTTCCACCTAATTGTATTAATTATTATTATCCTTTATTCACCAGTTATTTTTAACATTTTGGAGCACTTTGTCCAATACAGAAACATTTTAAAAGGTACGTCTAACAGGCTTGCAGTTTAATTTTTTTGTAACGGATAGTGGTCAACCTATCTAACAACAAGCTTGTCACAGTCAGCACTTGTTGTAGCATGGTGGGTGGAAGAAACCTAAAATGTAAATATGTTCAAACCAGGCGTCCACCAACTCCACCTGGAGGCTTTTAAAGTTGTAACCAGTGACAGTATAAAGAATGGACGACGTATGGGTGATGTCACCCGTAGATTTCCGAAGAGCTGTTTTGAAGTTCAGAATGTGGTAGCAGCGTCTCCCATTAATCTAAAAATTGGCAAAGATGGATTGTTGATGGAGCTGAGTCGAGCTGAATGGAGCCTGGTTGCTCAAACAAGCCACCTGTAATGATACCTACCTGTCAATCAAAGCGTCAACGCTCTTAATTCTGCATAACTTTAAGTCTTAATATAATTTGAACAGGTGAGCTCAACAAAAATTCACCCTCAGGCAAATTAGCTATAGAGACCAAAACTGTTTTTTGTACCAGCTTCAAGTGGACGTTCGAGGAACTGCAGTTTTTTTTTGCAGTTGTGCATTGTCCTCATTTCACACACTGCCGCTTGGTTGTAACGTGCAGTTTCATGTGCCGCTAATAAGTAGATGTGCTGGATGTGTTATGTGGCTCAGCTGCTCACTGTAGTGTCTGATTAAGGTCAGTGAACTCGGTCTGCCAGTTTTGCAGCTTGGCTGTAGCTCCGTCATAGTTCAGTTTATTTACTTGCACAGTGACGAACACAGCAGTGATGAAAAACATGTGAAAAATACAAGTTTGTGCAGGTGATAAAACAAGGATGTTATGAAAAAATATTACCCCAATCATAAAAACACTGAATCAGTCCAAGTGTTGGAAGTATCTGAAGTGTTTCATGGCGTCCTTACTTGCAGTATTACTGTATAGCTCTCTGTAAATTGATGCACAGGCCAGTTACAGTAAAGTGATGATGTGATACTGCATCGATTCCTGCTGGGAAGTGCAGTAAAACATTTCCCAGTAAATAAAAATCAGCATTTCAGTGTTCTGTGTTTGAAAGCTGATCTCTGTGATCTCTCTCTCTCTCAGTCCTGCAGCTGAGGAGTTACCTGCATCTCTTTTGTCTTGTTTTTTTCCCCAGGAGCCTTACTACGTGCGGTGCATAAAGCCCAACGAGATGAAGTCTCCAGTGCTGTTTGATGACGCTCGCTGCAAGCACCAGGTGGCCTACCTCGGCCTCATAGAGAATGTGATGGTGCGCAGGGCGGGCTTTGCCTACAGGCAGCCCTACGCTCGCTTCCTGCAGCGGTAAGAGAACAAGATGCTCTATGAAGCAAGACTTCTTCAGAGTTTCAACTCTTCTTTTGGTAAAACTCTCTGTGAGGAAGTTGAGAAAAAGTCTTTTTGGATTACTTCAGCAGCTCAGTGTAACTAAAAATATACCAAAGTATCTCAAACAGTTGCTACTATGATGAACTTTTACTTAAACTCAAACTAGATAATTTTCTTTGAGAGTTAAAGTCAAGTAAAGCCAGACTACTTTTCTTTTGTTAC
Organism: Argyrosomus regius; assembly: GCA_946959425.1. NCBI lineage: Eukaryota > Metazoa > Chordata > Actinopteri > Sciaenidae > Argyrosomus > Argyrosomus regius. Next base: position 5,183,216 of record OX336899.1, on the reverse strand, counting down.
TGAAGATGTCCTCGTTAATTGCTGAGAAAAAATACTTAACTTTAAAAGAGTACTTCACTGATTTAAGAGTGTTACAGACACAGGGCTACCCTGCCTTTTAGTCTCTTACATGGATCGAGGTCACTGACAGTATAAAGAATGGACAGCATACGTTATGAAGCTCGAAATGTGCAGCTCTGGCTGCCACCATGTTGGTAGTCCTTCCTCGGCAAAACTGTTTTTTGTACCAGGCTGTAAACATGTTTATTTCTGCTGTGAAGTTGGACATTTTAACATGGGGACTTATGGAGACTGACTCACTTCTGGAGCCAGCCTCAAGTGGACGTTCAGCGTTTTACAGCCACAGAGGCTGCCGCACAAGATCCTACTCTTACCACAATGCAACTTGACAGATCCTTTTGTTAAACCCTCCCTGCCTGTTAAATACCCACATCTTTAACAATCATGAGGGGCTCAACAGTGACTTTTAAATGTGGAAACTTGGCATCAGCTTTTGGTTGCCAGAACTGAAAATATGGTTGCTATTTGTAACAATGTCATGTTTAGGGTCTTCTGGTGTAGATATGTGGAAAACAGGCAAGACTTTCTCTGCAATCCGATTAGCAACTTGATACACAAGAATGGCGAGAAAGACTGCTGCTACTGCTACTTCTTCTAGCTACTTCTTCTAGAAGAAGTAGCAGTAGTACTACTTCTGCTACTCTCTATAAACAAATTTCTGCATATGAATGCATATAACTTAAAAAAAAAGCTAAATCATCATCAAACAGTAACCAGTGAGTTGCAAGATTGCATTTTGGCCAATGTCTTTCACCACTTTTGCACTCCACCTGGACTTTTTGCAATCAAATCCCACTCACACATGATTGGTCAATACTACTCAGACTACAAAGTGAAACCAGAACGCTTTGGATGCCAAAATCTACAGATTCTGCATTCATATGCAGATATCTGTTTACAGAGATTAGTGTCTAATAGACTTGACAGAGCTCATAAACAGGTAAACATAAAAGCAACTCAGTCACAGTAACTACAGCAACTGTTGCACTTTTGTATTCACAACCAGAGATACTTTGTCGTCACACTATAAGTCCTAATTTCCTCTTTCTCCTCCTGAACGTCGCGCAGGTATAAAATGACGTGTGAGTACACCTGGCCTCACCACCTGATGGCCTCGGACAGAGAGGCCGTGGAGACCATCGTCACCCAGCACGGTTTCCAGGACGACGTGGCGTACGGACACACAAAGCTGTTTGTCCGAACGCCGCGATCTCTCTACACTCTGGAACAGGAGAGAGCCGCCCTCATCCCCATCCTGGTGCTCTTCCTGCAGAAGGTCAGCCATCTTTATTTCAACACAGCATTTGCTATGCTGTCATCGTCGACAGCCTCAACATGATCTCTACGGCTGTTTTTAAAGTCGTGCTTGTATTTCGATGATGATGTATCGATCTGAACGGTCCAATTAATCGACACAGAGGCTTAATTTAATGTCACAGGCAGCTCGGATCACGCGATCACAGTTAATCACCCACAACGTTATCTTCTGTTTTAAATGCAGGCCTCTGGGTTTCGAAGAGGAGATTGTGCTCCAGTCTCATGAATATGTGGCTCCTGGTTATGTTTAAATGAAATTCATCTGCCAACTTGAATCCTAATTTCCTGTAACAATAATTGGGATAATTAATGAGGTCCAGAGCACAGTCACATTAAAGTCAATTACCTCACTTGCTCAATGAAATAAGCTTCTTCCTTCTCTTTCTCCTGACCTACTTTGATGACTCTGCAGAGAAGCCTGGTTCTTTAACTGGAGCACAAGTTTCTGACTGAGCTCTCTCTCTCGCGCACGTCTCTCTTTTTCTAAACATTCACAGGTGTGGCGTGGAGCTCTTGCTCGTATGAGGTGCCGGCGTATGAGGGCCATCTACGCCATCATGGGCTGCTATAAGCGCTACAAGGTGAAGGCCCACTTCTGGGAGGTGGAGAGCAGGTTTGCTAATGTGCGAACCATGGCCGACTATGGAAAGAGTGTGGAGTGGCCGGCCCCGCCTGCAGCTCTGTCCCAGTTTCACAACATCACAGTCATGCTGCATCGCAGGTCAGAGCCCAGAAAATGAAACTCACACATCATAAAAATAACAATCTGAGTTCTCTGAAATATTTAGCTGTTATTTTACTTGGAACAAACTGTCAGCAAAGTGAAGAATAAATTTGTTGTAAGGAAATAAAATGACGATAGTTTGACATTTTGTGCGCTAAATATGAGGCTACAGCCAGTGAGCTTAGCTTAGCTTAGCATAAAGACTGCAAATGGTGACGTGCGGTCTCATTCTCATCCCTTGTTGTCAGGTGGTGGGCGAGGCAGATCGTGAAGAACATCCCTCCGTCTGACATGCTCGAGGTTCGGGCCAAAGTGGCGGCTCTGACTGCTCTGAGCGGAGAGAGGAAAGACTGGGGGGTCAGCAGAGCCTGGGAGAGGGACTACCTGTCCAACGTAAGAATCACACCTGAACAAAAACATTCACGTATTCATTCATGACACCTCAGCAAGTCAACATCTCCACAAAAAAGCTGATAATAGATCCTTGAGTTTAGAATATTTTACCAGAAATTCCAGAAAAGCTCCCATTGTGACATCCGTGGCCACCGTAGATTCTCCTACACGCTTGGAAGAGGAGACAAGGGTTATTCATTTGGTTGCAATGCTCAACCTCACCACTAGATGTCATTAAACACTACACACTGGACCTTTAAAAGTTAATTCACTATTTCTGAATTAGATTCTTCGAAAACTGGTGAAAATCTGATGAAAAATATACAACGACATCCACCGTGCAGTGCAAACACTTAGTAGTAGTAAGTTTTACCTTCTATTTTTAATAGTTTTTACTCGAATGGTGCAAAATAAACAGAAGTTTTCTGTTTTCGTCTTGTTTGTCTCGTCACTTTCTTACTTACTGGGAGCATTTTCTTAGAACCACAATAGGATCTCATTACGTTAACAGCTCAGCGTGACTCTTCACACAAGAAAAAAACAAAAACTGGGAAAATCCATCGGCTAGCAGAATTCTTCACTTAAATGTATTACAGTAAACAAGACTTGAATGACCGGCTGTGTGTAGGATCACAGAAAATCATCTGTTGTTGTGAATGTATGTGGAGCATGTGACAACCTCACAGTAAACAGCATGACTCAAGGAGGATGGTGCTCGTGAACACAGCCGTTCCTTAATGAATCCCACAGTTGGCTCATTTACGAGCTAATCTGAGGGTGTTTGGTGGCCTGAGGCTTGAAAGACGCCTTCAGGGAGCGTGAGCATGACTGCCGCAGAGTCCTGAGTCACCCCGCTCGTTAGTTCGTCAGGCGGCCCGTGACTTGTTGGCCTCCTTCAGGGCTCCAGCTTCACGTGATTGTCGTTAATTCCACAAAGACCTATAGATAAGTGCATGTAATGCGGCGTGCAGTCAGCCTGGATCGTGACTTGTATGTGACTGACGTTGCTCTAGATCAAGGAAAAGTGGGCTTTTAGGCCAATTAGTGGAAGTCACGTATTCTCAGAAACCTTCAACATCAGATTCAAGATTCAAGTTTATTAAGAATTCAGGCTCGTCTTAGAAATTAAAGCAGGAATGTTGCTGGTGTGTTAGCTCATCTGGACATGAGGCTGGAGGTGCCGGCCAGAGAGGTCACTGAGACTTTTTATGCCCAGTGAGCACTCTTCATAGGAGTGAAGACGGCCGTCTTTGAACATGGTACACAATTCTTCTTCATACGTCTAGTTCATAAAAGCCTTTTCTGCTATAGCCTCCTTCACTCTGATACCGCAAGATTTTGGATGCAGTGATTTGATCCCATTCAACCCCAACTGGGAGACGAGATCTGGCTTGTTCCAGTCAATGACAGTATAAAGAAAGGACAGCGCACGCGTGATGTCACCCATAGGTTTTCTGAAGTGCCGTTTTGAAGCTCAAAATATGCTCAAAACAGCATGGACTGTATAAAACATGGACGTCGTATCCGTGACACCCATAAACTTTTGAAGAGCCATTGTGGCCCTGTTTGCTGTCCTGACTCTTGTGCCTCCCAGCTAATCTAAATATCCTGTGACGGGCCAAATGGCGCCTGGTTGCCATCTGTAATGGCACCTACCTGTCAATCAAAGCGGCCACGCTGTTAAATCTGCATAACTTTAAGCCTTAATATAATTTGAACAGGTGAGTTCTATAAAAATTCACCCTCAGTACAGTTGTCATGAACGGGGAAATTAGCTATAGAGACCAAAACTGTTTTTTGTACCAGGCTGTAAACATGTTTATTTCTGCTGTGAAGTTAGACATTTTAACATGGGGACTTATGGAGAGTGACTCACTTCTGGAGCCAGCCTCAAGTGGCCATTCAAGGAACTGAAGTTTTTAGCTTGGTTCCAGTTCAACCCAAAGGTTGAGGTTAGGACTGGTCAAGTTCTTCCACATCGAACTCCTAAAAACATTTCTTTATGGAGCTAGCTTTGTGTTTCAGGTGTTTACAGTCATGACCTCCATCAATATGTAATCACATTAAAACATCACTGTATGCTGCGGCATTAAGAGTTCTCCTCACTGGACTTAAGGGATGTAGCTCAAACCATGAAGAACTAGACCAAAATGTGGACCAGGGTGTCCTCATACTTTTGGCCACATGCTTTGGTTGAACACATCTTCAAAACTCTTCCTCATTTTCCCCAGTACACACAGTTCTTAGCAGAAATGGTGACATAAAAGTGGAGACATGATTATGACGGCTCCTCTCTAACGGAGGGACGCAGTCTTAGATTTCCCTCTTAGCTCCCCTGACTGTATTTCTCATCAGGCAGTTTAGCTCCAGTATCAGCCTCCCTGCTCCGTCTCTAACGGCGCGTCAAACACTGTCTGTGGTAGCAGCAGCCCGAGGCCCCGAGCTTTGATCCGCTGCTTATGGAATTAAAGCGATAAAAAGGCTTGAAAGAGGCTGAGCGAGGTCGCCCAGAGTTTTACGACTAACGACCAGATACATTCCTGTACGGCCTCTTGTAATAATACTGGCCTTTTTTTTATTTCTCCAGGTGCGAGACTGCCCTCAGACCAGCTCCGGCTTCATCCGAGTTTCCAAGGAGCTGAGGAACAAAGACGAGTACAGTCAGGTCCTCTTCTCCGGCTTCTGTAGGAAGGTACAGTACATGTGGGAAGTACACGGTGAAACGAAAATGTCTCTTTTGTACGAGGAGTTTCTTTCTTTTGTTGTTTCTTTTTTAGCTCTGGGATGTTTTTCTCGCTCGCTGTGATCTCCGTTCAACCCCTCCTCGCACTTTTTTTCCTCTTTTGTGTCAGCTCGTCTTTCAAGATTTAATGTTCTGACGAGGAACACAACCCTTCCAGACAGGAATATAAAGACATGAGATAAAACATAATCAGAGGATTATTCATGAAAGGAATTGAACTATGAATTCGCTCCTATAATTTTCTTAACCTTTAAGAAGATTATCATTTAACCTCACGCTGAACTCGCTCTTATCATCTCCCTCTGGATAATGGTGGCCATATTTTCGTTATCAGGGATTGTAGAGAGAAGACTTCCACTAAATTCTGGGTGCAGCTTAACTTCGAAGATATGTGGGCTTCGATAAAGTGAAATAAAACATCAGATCCTTTTTTATTTTGTTTCATGTGTTGCAGCTCCTCAAGAAAAACCTGTTTTGAATTGGGAGTAGTAATAATTTACAAAAATGAGGCCAAAAAAGTCCAAATATGAAGTTTTCTTTCTTTCTTTCTTTCTTTCTTTCTTTCTTTCTCTCAGGTGAATAGATTCAACAAAAGCACAGACCGAGGCCTGCTCGTCACAGACAAGTACGTCTACAAATTAGAGCCAAAGAAACAGAACAAGGTTTTGAAGAGGCTTCCTTTAGACGCTGTAAGTACTCACATGGGAGAGCACACACTCCTGCACAGTCGCACAACCACACGACAATGCATATGCAAGAGCTCCACACACACCACCGGTATGGCACTTTTTTTTGGACAAAAACAAGAAAAGGTTGTCTGGAAAAGAGGCATAAAGATGTATGTATGGTTTCTTCAGGATTTTTCTTGATAAAATGTAAAACTAAAGATTAAATAATGCCGGTGTTATCCCCACTCATCACACCGGAGGCCGAGATATCCTTGCTCTCGTTCCCTAATGTAGGTCAGCCCCGGAAATCACTGGATCTTTTCATTTCCCTCATGGCGTCTTCTTGTGGTTGTTTCCGCTTCTTTCTATTAGCGTGCTTCTACTGCATGAACTCTCCCAGGGGGCCAAAAACCTTTTCAAGGAACTCAGGATCTAAACCTGTCTTTTGACCGGAGGAACCGGGAGCTAAATTTAGTTCCTGTGAGATAATTCCAGGTGTCAAAAGTCCCTGCTCCGGAGGGGTGGTAATTTCCAAAAGTTCAGGAGTTTGCTGGGCTGAAAATTGGACCTGCGGCGACTACAATTTGTGTTTGACTTCATTCATAAAACAAAGAAGTACTCTTGTGATATCAGGGCATTTTTGTTGTTTATTAATGTTAAAAACAATGTTAGACTTTGTTGTCGGTTTCCTGACAGTCAACACAAGAGAGCTAGAGACTGAATGAAAGAAATAAAATGTTATTTTCTAATCATTTACTTTTTATTAATAGTTCCATGGTGGACAACGATTCACAAGCAGCTTGCGATATAGTAGAAACACATACAGGAACATGCAAAAAGAACTATTATTGTCTAGTTTAGTTCCTCTGGTTGCAAAGATGCTGCAAGCTGGTCGTTAAAAAAGTGCTGAGTAGTATCCTCCATACAACGTGTATTTGGTGGAGTGTGGCTTCTAACCTTAACCCTGAAACCTTAAAGTCTTAACCCAAAAGTAAACTGTTAAATAATGAAACTTGAAGGCACTGACCCGCACTGTGCAGCACCAAGCAGCAGCTCCAATATCTACCAGCAATGTGGGTCAGACCCCTTGTACTTTATCCCAACACACACACACACATCTTCCATCATGTCTGACCTTTGAAAGTACATGAGCAATAAGAGGACTCACAGTGAGAGGACGCCGTCTCCTTTTGACTCGAAGGGCTTATGACCTGTTTTTGAGAGCAAAGATTGAAGAGGGTGTCTCGGACAGTCACTGTGTGTTTATTTATGTGTGTGTGTGTGTGTGTGGAGACAGCAGATGACAGCTTTATTTAATCTGATGCTTCGATGTCCTTCACCCGTGGTTTGATGTGTTTGAAGAGATTTTCTCAACAATAGCTAGCCAGCATTATCTGACACTAAACCGTGTGAGTTGACTGACTATAGTTGACTATTTAATTGATGTCCTGCTGCTTTGTTTTGTAATGACAAAACATACATGTAGGTTACATACATGAGGAGGCTAAAGCTTCCCAGCTGATGATCCGTGTAGCACAAACAACAACAAAAACTGACAAACTGCAAAATAACAAAGTTAGCTAATGATATGCTACTTGACTTTAAAATATGACCTTATTCTAGGCAGTAGTCTAGTTAGATGGGCATGCTAATATTTTTTAGCTTACATTATAGTGCCAAAAACTGCAGTTCCTCGAACGACCACTTGAAGCTGGCTATAGAACGAGTCAGTCTCCATAAGTCCCCATGTTAAAATGTCCAACTTCACAGCAGAAATAAACATGTTTACAGCCTGGTACAAAAAACAGTTTTGGTCTCTTTAGCTAATTTCCCCATTCATGACAACTGTACTGAGGGTGAATTTTTATAGAACTCACCTGTTCAAATTATATTAAGGCTTAAAGTTATGCAGAATTAAGACGATCCAGATCTTTGCCCGTTTTTATGGGCCGATAAGCGGCAGAAGACAGGATTGCCAAGATGGCAGCAGTCAGTCACCCCACTATGAGCTTCAAAACGGCTCTTCGGAAACCTGAAGATGACGTCACGGATGCGATGTCCATGTTTTATACAGTCTACATGTCGACATGTCGACTGCGCCTTGTTACAGTTGCTTTGCTATGATAGGACGATCGCTGTCCAAGGAAAGGGTTCAACAGTCCTTTGACATATTTCTCACAGAAGCCTGATTTAATCTGTTTATTGATCTGTTACATGCCTTTTATTTGACAAATATAAAATTTAAAAAAAGAGACATAATTTAGTTTAAAGGATGAGAGTTTGTCTGTTATATCGGGGTAGTTTTGGATGATTTTTTGGGGAGTTTTTATGATTTTACTCCTGGTACTGTGCACCATGAAGTATGCATATGTAGATGTCAACATTTTTAATTATTTCTGTCATATTCATACATCTATTTCGGTGCCAGAATCGCAGACTAGCAGCAGATGTTGCACTGGTACAGATCCGCTCTCTTCTTCAAGGTAATTTCAATGAAGGTTTGTGTAAAGACCACCAACACCTACATATCACATAATGAGTCAGCACAGCTGGACGTCCAGCAGTGGTTTTAGAAAGAGAGAGAGAGAGAGAGAGAGAGAGCGAAAGCTCAAAACATGCCAGAGGGTTAAAAACCATCATTATGCAGCAGCGGAGCAGCTAAAGATAGCTGATGCCATTAAGCTCTGCTGCTCAGACTGAGGGGAATGAGTCTTATCCAGGTCAGATACAGAATAGAGCACGAAAAGAAGCAGAGCGGCTCTGTCCTCGCGACGTGTCAAGAGTCTCTTTGGTTCAGAGGCGTCCGCAACAAGGTCACAGAGGAGCATGACAACAAACTGATGGAAAAATGTGACAAAACAACAGCATCATGTTTGAATGTTTTTCTTGAATCGATTGGACTCAGTGAGTCAAGTGAGACTCATGTTTAACACACGTTAGTCACAAAAAACAACTGAACTCAATGACTCGACAACTGATATAACAACTGCTGTTGCTGAAATATTCAGTTGATTGATGGACAATTTAATTCATCGGTTAATAATATAGAGTTGCGAAGTGGAAGGAGGTTTTTTAAGCATTAAAGTTACGTTAATTTTGCCCATGGACAATGTTACGGGACTCACTGTTGGAGTACTCCTTCAGCTTAGGGGTAGGGTATGGGTTAGGTTCCAGAAGATGAGCAACTGCATCAGAAAATGTTTTTTTTTGATAAAATTAATCAATTCTACAAGCCTGTGTATGTAAAAATGTGAGTGAGAAGCTGCAGTAGCTCAGTCCATATGGACTATGGATGGGAACTGGAGGGTGACTGGTTCAAGTCCAGCACTGACCACAGTATGGAGTGTGCACTGGCACCTTGAGAAGTCTCACTTCACCGCCTGGAGCAAGGCACCGAACTCGACTAACTGCTACATGGCTGCCCATCTCTCCACATTTGCATGTCTTAATCTTCTTCTTATGAATGCAACTCAAAAGACACGTCCAATCAGAGAGCTTCAAACTCTCTACTCTCTTCAGACGTGACAGTCAAAACATGATTTTTCAGAAATAAAGTTGAAATCATGGAAACCATAAGATAAACCTATAGGGTCGTAACATTACACAGTATTTAAAAATTTAAATGGCAATACATATTGGGGACATATTGGCTCCTCCTCCTTGAAGACCTATAGCCTTAATTAAACAATTAATTGAAAAAAAGATGAATCGATAATGAAAATTATCATTAATTGCAGCTCTAAAACATGTTTTGTATTGATTGGATCACATACAGCCTTTCCAAAAAGTCATTTTGACTTTAAATCAAGAAATCTGTCTGTTCCTCACATTTTCTTTGGATATAAATGACTGAACACAGCTGAATAACCTCTGCAGTGTTCCCGTCACTGGAGGGACAGGTTGTACTGAGTCTGGCCTTGACGGTGTTGCACATTGTTGTCTCTGCTGGATTAACCTGTATGTGCTTGGGGGGCCGTAAGAGGCTTAGTCCACTCTGTCTCCCATTGCCTCTCTAAAATCTGTGACACACCTCACTTTCTCTGTTAGTCTGCATCACTGTCTCTCATACCCACTGTTCTACTTTTACTCAGGTGCGTAGCATACTCATATATACAAAATACACATAAAAAAAAGTAAATATATAGCAACACGACTTTATATCAAAGCATACAAACTGACGAGCTCAGCTCAGGATTGATCAGACAGCCTGCACATATTTGTATTATAGCAGAGCACGTCGGCACGTCTGACATTTACGAACATTTGTCTGGCACTAACTTTAAGAAGCAGTCTCATGCCGTCGTTATCGACCCCGTTGAGCATCTGCATGTTGTTTTCTCTGTCGGAGCTCCACAGGTGGGCTGTTTATAGCGGCGTACAAAATGCTCTAGACAAAGCCGCCTTCACAGTTTCTGACTTTACGAGCGAGCATATTAGCCTGCACAGTCTGTGAATATCTTTATCATCTGATAAATCATTGACAACACAATGGACGAGATATTTAATCTCACTGCACACGTTAAGAGTTCAGGAAATACTGATTTTCTGTCTTCTTTACTCCTAATAATCATAATATTTCTCGTCTTTGCATCATGTTTGATGTCAAAATCAATGCCACATTGTAAGCAAAGCTTCAACTGCAGCTGTTACACAGACTATGCTTCTACTCCACTAGATTTATTGATAACTTTTGTTACTAGTGCAGACTCAGATTATTAATACAAGATAAATCAACTTAATGAACATACTCTTATAGGTTAAGATACCCAGCAGTATATAAAGTGATTAAAATTAGCCCCACGTTTACTGGCTGCACTATTAGAGTGATTTGGACTTGCATCAGTAATCATAATCCAGTAATATAATACACATGGGCCTCTCTGCATAATGAGTACTTATACTTTTTGAATTCAGGACTATTACTTGTACCAGAGTATTTTTACACTGTATTATTGCTATGTTTACTCGAGTAAAATATCTGAATACTCACAGTCGCAGTAAATCTCAGTATTGTTCCATCTGGGTCACACCTCATGACTTTCCCTTCGTTGCACCTCCACACGTGCACATTTTTCTCACCCTACATACTCTGAGCAGAAATAATCCTCTGACTTTGTTCGTGGCGTGAGTTTTGATCCAGGATATACTGTGCTGCACTGTATTAAATTCACAGGTATTATACATTGACGTGATAATCCCTGACATTTTTCATACAAATGAATATCCGGCGCTCTCATATATCCCCCTGAACAGCTTTAGAGAAAACGAAGCCACAATCATCTAGATGAGTATTACCTGCATGAACAGGGATATTAAACAGTGACATACTGTGGCTGTATATTTCATCAGAGCTGGTGTTGTGTTGGTGTCTGACTTTTGCCTCTCTCCACAGTTTACAGGAATGAGTGTGACCAGCGGGGTCGACCAGATGGTGGCGCTCCACACGTCCACCCAGGACGACGTCCTGCTGAGTCTGCAGCGAGGCAAGCTCTGCCCCAACCAGGATCGAGTGGGCGAGCTGGTGGGAACGTTGGTGGACCACTTCACACGGTCAGTTCCACATGCAGACGCTTGTTTTCTCACCAGGCAAACCTTGTTAATTGTGTCCTGTGGCTTCTTTCTCTGTTGCCTTTGAAATGGTCGGCATGAGACGCTCAGAGGTTTCAGGGACAGCAGACACTTTGATTCAGGACCTCTGGGCTGGATTTCTCTTTGTAAAGACAAATCTCAGAGTCGACACAGTCGCTGCTCTTCATCTGTGATGATGTGACCTGGAGATAATACCAGCGCTAAAGCTGAATACTAATGTTAAAGTCCAAGCTCAATCAGGAGCAGACCATGAATCAGTTTTCTCAACATTTTGACCAAATTTATTCAGAAACGAGACAAAATCATGGACGGAGCATGTTGCCCGTTAGTTGTAGGATAATATTTCGATCCTTGGCGAGTGGGAAAGATACCGAACCCCTAAACTGTCTTGCACGGCAGCTCTAGCACTCTAGAAAAGTGCTTCATACAGTTCAGTTGCCATTTCTCAGTCAACCACAACTGGATATTTCTACAATTAGAAGCCCAACAAGAAAAATTCAAAGGTTGCAAAGGTTTAAATGATACAAACATTTAGCCGAGTATGAAGCGGCAGGGATGAGAGTGAGCACCTCCAAGTTGAAGGCCATGGTTCTCTGCTGGAAAACGATGGATTGCTCCCTCCAGTTGGGAGCAAGTTGCTGCCCCAAGTGAAGGAGGTCAAGTATCTCGGGATCTTGCTCACGAGTGATGGGAAAATGGAGCGTGAGACATTGTATCGGACTACTGTGGGGAAGAAGGAGCTGAGCCAGAAGGCAAAGCTCTCGATTTTGCAGTCCAACCGTCACCTATGGTCATGGGCTTTAGGTAGTGACCGAAATAACGAGATCGCAGATACAAGTAGCCGAAATGAGCTTCGTCCGTAGGGTGGCCGGGCTCGGCCTAGTGACCTCGGCAGGATAGGGTTGGGAGGTCAGACATCCGGAGGGAGCTCAGAGTAGAGCCGTTGCTCCTTCGTGTCAAAAGGTGGTTCAAACATCTGATTAGGATGACCTCTGGGCGCCTTCCGTATTGTTCCCAACTGCAACGGTGAAGTGTTTTTAATTTTCTTCCACTCTTATTTACATGTCTTGCTGAGATACTGGAGACCAGTCAGTCCAGTATTTGGTGTCCGCAACATAAAGCGAAATATTGTTACATTAACCAGGAGATTCCCGTTGTTAAAGAGCTTGAGAACTAAGAGATTGATATCTAATATGTGATATGGGTTCATGGGTCTTGAGCATGGGTGTGGTGAAATGACTCGGTGGAGCCCCCTACAGAAGAGACAACAAAAAATGGCAATTACACCAACAAAACAGCCCAAAATAAAAAAAAAAGGTGCAACATCAGACCAAACTTAACACACTCCCTGTCATACTAATGCCAACATGCCGTTTGGATCAGATCCATTAAATTTTATTTTTCAACACTTCTTTAAAACATTTGAAGTCTCATAAAGTCACCTCTTTAACAGAAATACAGCATATTATTTGCATTAGTCTTGCATTACCTCTCAAATCTTGTTGACTTTCTTTAATTTTTTTAAAAACTTTTGGATTATTTCAGGCTGCAGAGGTTTGTAGATTCAAGATTCAAAAGCTCTACGAGAACCTGCAACGATTATAACATCAATTAGTCTGTAATTACTCACGCTGATCATTTGTTTGTTTGTTTGTTATAAGTTGAGAGAGACTGCAGCAGCTGATTTAACTCATTATAAAACTTTCAGCAGAGAGGATAAATTAATTAGCGATTGTTTGGAGAGAAAACACGGAGCCTTTCAGGTCTCGGTGTCACAGGAATAAACAGCACAGCTTCAGACTCATTGTCACTGGTCAAAGACCCCGACTAAAACCAAGTCTATTAATGCAGCATAACAATTACGCAAATCATATTCTTGGCATTTATCACTGTCATAGTTGTCGGTGTCTGCGCCCCGCTCTGAATAACTGCTGTGAAATGAATCAGTCACGCTGACATTTATCACATTTATCACTCGGAACCTGATTTGTCGTCGCCGTTTATAAATCTGATTCACATCCACCCACATTCATCTCTGCCAGACTTCATTTGAATGGCACAACCCGCAGGTTTTCACACACAGCAGACTGTTTTGGTTGTGTCGGTGTCTGTGTGTGTGTGTGTGTGTGTGTGTGTCTAAGTGTGGGTGTGTTGTTGTAAGTACGGCCCGCTGAGATGGCACCGAGTCTGCTGTGATTGGTCTCCCAAAGTATTAAAATCCTGCCAGGACCACGCTGAGTGACGCAAAAAGAGGAAAAACATACAAATAAACAGTTTGGAAATTCATTGTGCTTCTGCCAAAATCCACCAAATCTTTGGACTTTTTCAAAAAAGAGTTAAGATCCACTTACTTGATGTTTCTGAAGCTTTCAGACGCTGATCATGATACAAAATTAACCATCTGCATCTGTTCTCTTGGACCACTCAAGCTCATATTTACTTAACACTGTATTACTTTAATGAACACATGAGCAGCTACATCTGCTGAAGAAGACCATTTAAAGGTCTGTTTGCAGAGTAAGCACATGGTTAACTGTTGTAGGCGGCTGCGGCTAACAGTTATTTTCATTAACATAAGCCTTTTTTCTCTTAACTTGTAAACTGTCCTGGTTAGTGTCTCCTTGCAGCAGGAAACCAAATTCTTGAGGGTGTGGCGACTAGAGGTGAAGCAGATAATCAGTTTAAAAATTAATTGATAATCAATTAATCATTTTACTCGTTTTTAAGCAAAAACGAGCTGCTGGTATGTGAGGATCAGCTGCTTTTTGTTGCTGTTTGTGATCGTTAATTGAATATTTTGGGGTTTTAGACACTTTGGCAAATGTTTATAGGCGTTTCTAATTATTTTCTTCTTTCTTTTTTAAAGATAAAACAACTAACTGATTATCATAAAACTTAGCTGAGCCCAGGTCTCCATTAGACACGGGTCAGGTATTTATAAAATACCGGGTCACCTGCTTGAGCTGGTTCTAAGCAGCTTAGATCACACATGCAAATATAAATGTTCAAACTTTTGTAAATATGGACATGCTACACATCGTCAGAATTAATTTATTCAGTTCATTTTATGGAAACCATGAGCAGCATCTTTCACTGCAGCATAAATGTGCATGATAAAGGCCTGATTGCTGGTGCCCATGCTGTGAGTGACACCCACGCAAGAGTAGCCCAAAGTATTTTACTCATACTAACTGAAATAAAAAAACAAATGCAACTTAAATAAATTTAAAATAAACAACAATAAAAGCAACAATTACACCACCTTTGCTGAGCAAGTTTTGTGTGAAAGTAATTAAAAACCTGTTCCATGTAGAGGCCGGTTGAAGTTTAGTGATTGAAGCAAATAAAAGCCCTATTAATTCAAAGTTTTACAGCAATTATAAAAACAATCTGCAGGTAATAAAAGTGAACAGTTGCAGCCATACTGGTGACACAGACTCAGTTGCCAGTTTATTAGGTACACCCAGCTGAAACTAATGCAGTTTTTTACCATAATGGGTCAATTTTATGGTCAATTTGGAGGCCATAATTTACATTTTTGTTGTGCTGCTGGGTTGTACCGTGTTATATGGCCACTTATCTTTGTTGTATGCATCAATATTAATCTGTTAAAAGCAAAAAAGACGAGTTTTATTCACAGTCAACAGCCGATTTTAAGTTTTTATGTGATTTCTGGCATCATGTAGAGATCAAACGTTGAAGAACTGTCAGCAGTGTGATGTTACTTCTTATGTTCAGTCACTTATTTTGTTTTCGCTCAGCTCAGAGGCCGTGCAGACGACAGCCGCACCAGAGAGTGTGTGTTCCCACTTTTATGAGTCTTTCTGTGTGTGTATGTTCAGATGATCCCCGGTGAGGCTTCTGTGGGTTTTTTACGAGTCCCAGACTTTTGGTCTGAGTTTGGTTTTTCTATGGGGGGGTTGATGTGTGTGGGGGGGGGTGTATCTGCATCACCCGGGGTCCCTGCAGCAGCAGCTGCGGGGCTCTGGTTCGGGGTGCGTCACAGAGAAGAAGTCGACCATCGGGATTCAGTTTCAGCTCTCCGCCCTGCCTTTGTGCCACCATCTGCGGTGAATGGAGAAGGGGGTCGCGACCTCTACCAGGCTACTCATCAAAAGCTCCATGAAACAAAGTCAGGGGTGAGCTGTGGAAGTGTGTGTGAGCATGTGCGACGGGGGGTTAGAAGAGGGAGGAGGAGGAGGAGGATGACTACACACAAACACACTGTGCTTCCTTCTGTCAGGAAGTGAGATCTCAGAATATGAGAGTCACGCGCGCGTCGTTTTAGTTTATGAGGTTTGGAGAATGGTCAGGGGAGGAAACAGTCAATGGAGTGATTGTGACTCCTGCTGTTTCTTCCTTCAGTTCAAACACGAGAGAGTGGATCTGTGAGTGTTTACAGTTGAGAGAGAGTGCGCGGTGGCTCTGTAAGTTGCACAAAACTGGGTCAGCGAAAAGCAGCGTTAGAGGCACAAGGTAAAATCTGACTTCAAAGCCGCTCTGTGTTGTCGGCGAAGACGGCGAAGACAAGCTGTCTGGTTTTCTGTCATGTCACATCCGTCTCTCGTTCCCTCGGCGGAGCGGCGCTCCTCCGCTCTCTCCTCCTCATCCGTCGCTCTTTTCCTGAACGTACACCCCGTCCTCTCATCCCTGTCTCTCTCGTGCTTTCTCTTCCTGTCACCTGGGTCTGAGCTGTCAGCATGAATGAGGCGTGTGTGTGTGTTGGTATGTTTACTAAGAGAGAAGCAGTGTGTGTGTGTGTGTGTGTGTGTGTGTGTGTGTGTGTGTGTGTGTTTTGGGGTTGGGGGGGTTGGACTCATGGACCATCTGCTGGGACAGCTGGGGGAGTATGAGCGGGCTAAAGGCAGGATTTAGGGTATAATCAGCCGCAGCCTTAAAAGATTGAGGAGTAATCTTTACTTAAAAGGCAATTTGGGGATTTTATTATTTTATTGATCACTCCAGAGACTCTTTTTAAAATATACCAGCTGGGATGCTTCACCAGAAATTGCAGCAGTTAGACACACATGAAAAATACATGTTTACAATACAAATACAAGTCCTTATCCTGTGTCCCAATCATTGACAGGGTTTCAGAAGAGCTGTTGTGAAGCTCAGTGTGGTGGCTCTGGACGCCGCCATGTTTGTAGTCCTGCCTCTTACTCGCCACTTACCTCTCAAACTAAAAATCGGCTCAGACGTGGATCATGAGTGGACCTGAGGCGGGCCGAATGCCATAATCCCTTTTACCCCCTCTTGTTGTGATAACTTCTGGGGAAACCCAGGATACAGGAGAGCGAGGAAGAAAGTCTGCCTGAGTTACATCAGATGGATTTTGATTTGATTTTCAGCAACCGTGGCTGTGAAGACGACGACTCCCATGATCCCATCCTACTTCCCAACATCATCAAACTACGTCTTTTTTTTTCTTTTTTTGTATTAGAGAGATTCCTAGCGGCAAAAATAAGCGGCAACCTCCACGGCAGAGGCAGGACTGCCAATGTGGGCGACGTCACGCACGTGCTGTCCATTCTTTATACTGTCAGTGAGCAAAAATGACCAGGCACAGATGAGAGATGACACCTTCATTCCATACTTTAAACTTTAAGTTAATCACAAAAATATATGAATCAATAATGAAAATAACTTTATAGTTCCAGCCTTTCTTTCTTTTGCTTTTAACATAATTTATTGGGTGATATTCTGCTTTAATCAGCCTGAGATCCTGCTGAAAATGGGCACCATTAATCTAGAGGCTCATTAATCTAGAGATGAAGCTGTGTCTTTGTTAGGTTTATATCGTGAAATAAAGATAGCTTGTTGCTGAAGCCGAGGCAGGCTGTTGTGTTGTTCAGCCGCAGTGTTGTTTCCTAAAAACTTCTTCATAAAAACCTTTTCTATGTCATCTGGAGAATCCAGCCTCTTCTGAACTTGCTTCTTTTGTTCAGTATTTCTCCTCCCCTCCTCTGCCTTTTATTGTTTTCATTTCCTCAATCTCTTCCTCCCAGCTTCTCTCCTTCTCCAGCATGTTCTCCGCTCTTCTAAATCAGCACTTTCAGTTATGAATATGGAAAGACCTGGGACGGTGTTGCATTAATAGCAATCTTCTGGGTCACCCCTCCCTTCTCAAATCGAGGAAGGAGAGAAGAAAAAAAAAACATGATTTCATTAACCTCAAAGCATATGTGAGTGGTCTTGTGATGTGGCTTTTAATGACCGGAGACACACAGTGAGCTGTTGCCGCTCATGTTGAAGGACTTGTTGACTTTCTTGTTTGACCTCGTTGGACGTCAACAGTTTGTCGGTTCATGTAAGCGAGGGCGAAACCGGCTCTCTCTATTTTAAATTCACTTTTTAGGTCGTGAAAGGCGTCATCGTAAGCAAAAAATAGCCTCCTCTGTCTCTCTGCCTCCCTTCTTTTTTTTCTCTTTCCTCCCTCAGTGGCTGTCCTCAATGTGTTCGTCTCTCCTGCCGGCCGGAGCAACAGTGGGGTGCAGCTTGTGCTCTGAACTCTCCTCGGCCAGCTCGTCCCCTTTTGCTCGCTCCGCGTCCCTCATCTCGCCTCGTCTGATCTGGTTCTGGTGTGATGCATGGCACAGGATCATATGGAGAGTAACTATGGCAACAGCCTTTAGGTGGACGTAAATGGTTTATATTAACGCTGACCTATTTCCGACTCATTTCCCATAGAGCCGTCGGGTCATGTGGTTCAGTGATTTAGCCGCAGAGTCTGGACTCTGAATCTAGCTGTTGATTACAGCCAGGTCTGCTGCAGCGTCTCATTGGATGCCATCAGCACGTGTGTGAATAATTCAAACTCTGTGCAACAAAAAACAGGTTTTTATTCAACCACATCGACTACAATGACACATTAGAGTTCAGCATCTTTAAGTAGAGCTGGCAGCAATTTTTCTGTGTCTGTGCTCGTATTAAAATAGTGAGATTCACAGTTTTCATGCATAAATTAATCATATTTAACTCACCTAGTTAAGTCTAACATGTTTAAGAAGTTATATAGTGTTACATTCAACTTAAAGATCATTAAACTGACTGATTACTGCAATATATTTTGAGTTTTCTAATCTCAGCAAGACAATAACTCTTCTCTAGTTGTCCTGCAGTATTTAATCTTAAACTTCATCCAAACTGTTGCATACAATGAAAATGATTTTTTTTATTTCTCTTTGTTGTTGGGAACATCACGTCGCGGCCGCAGCACTGTTTGGGTCTGCTCTCCACGCGACTTCAAACTCCACCAGGAGACTTTCAGAAGTGTTTTGCCCACCAGACTTTGTTAACTTGCTCAAATTTGGACATTTTTCTGGTTTGTGTGTTTCTAAATCTGTAAATACGCTATGCAGTTGTTTCCCTTTTGGGTGTTTTTACGATCGAAGGTTTGCACAGGGTGTTTCATTTTGAAAATCGCTCGGATTCTCTATCGTTTCTGTGTCTGGCTTGCGGCCGGCTCGAGCTGCTGTGCAGACAGATGAGTATTCTCGGTGGAGCCGGGCGGAGGGTCACTTCTGGGACACTTCTGAACCGGACTGCGGAGCTTCTCGTGGGGTTTGAAACATTGACTAGAGCTGCGATTAGCTCACGCAACACGTCGCATCTTTCCCTGGTGGAATTTGGCTGTAACTGTCCTTCATAATGCAGCTTTTCTGTCAGGCCAAAACTTTAAATTTGAACTTGTAGACATGTCCCTCCTACGCCACATGAACCATCAAATAAAGTATAAAGAGTATTTTGGTCCTTACTTCTAAGCTGCAGGATTTAAAGACTGTTTGTTCAGTGAGGACACCTTTTAGTTTGGTGATGCAGCTCTATCCGTCTGACGCTCTGACACAGAGCATTTAGCATTTGATGAACATCTAAATCCAGATGAGTCTAAATGTTAATTCATAAGGAGGTCAGGGAGGTGGAGGAAATGAAATTACTCAGAGGAGGCCGCAGCAAAGATTCAGTACTTAAGTGGTAATCAAGTAAAATTAACAAGAAAACAGACAAATGGGCCCTCGCAATGCTTCAGGTGGGCACAAAAGTAGTTTAATGCTGACATACTGTCAAATTATATCTTTAATACTTCTCATTCTCTTTCATACACAGACACAAAGTATGCGTCCTCGCTGCTACAGCACTGCCTGTAGATATATAAGCAACTGACAAAAGGCCCATTCAGACAGGATTAATATTCCAGGAGGAAGCGGGTAATAAAATATTTCTCGTCTTCTCTCATAATAAAAGCCGTCTTTCCGGTGGCATTTTGGCCATTGGCAAATTACAAGAGCTGTGTGGGAGAAACATGTGACCTTCATTACAGGCGGACTTAGTGTTGTATTTAATATTAGTATTATTTTCCAGGAGCCGCCTCATCGACAGAGACAGTTTAATATCTCTTTGAGTGTTGATTAAGCTGCTTTTACAGTAAGTAAATCAAGGAATGTCTCAGGTTAAACACAATAAACGCAGATTTAGACTTTAAAATTCAAAGTCTCCCTGCAGGAGGACCAGTGAGTTAGCTGGAAAACTGAAGGTAATTAAGGACTGTAATTAAAACTGGGCTGACAGTTGAAAAATCACAGACATGCGCGGTCAAGAAGGGATTAAAATCACTGACCAGTGCAGGTAATACTGAAATCAGTCCTCCGACATAATCCCATCTGAATAAAGCTGAACAATGCGGCCGTGAAATAAATTGAAAATCCTAAATAAGTCCGTATAATTTAAGATGTTTGTGTCTCAGTGGTGGAAAGTGCTTTTACTCAAGGACTGGATTTAAGTAGTTTAAAATGCTAGTGAACAAGATTCTGTGTTTTCTGTTAAACCAACCCTTGGACAAAAAAGTCCAAGCAGACGTCAATGATGTAGAAGAAGGATTTAACGGTACGATGAGTGGGAAGCATCAAGCGTGTAGATAAATACTCGGAAACTGTGAATTCTGCATCATATTTTCCAGACGAGCTCATTCCCACACGTTTACATCAAAGAGTTTGCGGAGGAGCAGATATTATAAAGACATCCAGACTGTGCCTCTTGCTCGGATGTTAAAATCTCGGGGACTTTGTGTTCGAGCGCCTCGAAGCCTCCTGGGCGCACTCACAGAGTCGGCTACTGACCTCAAAAACTCGCACCAAGCATCAAAAGGCCTCTTTGTGGACTGAAACGATGCACACGTGCTGCCTCTAAATCGACCTTCGAGCGCGACAAACGGATTCCCGAGCAACATTTTAATCTTCACAACAGTCTCACTGTAGTGTTGAGTACTATACACGGTGATTCAAAAAATAGGTTTTTATCTCATCAAGCACATGTTTGGCTGTTTTCTGGTGCAGATATGATGATCAATAACAGCCATCACTAACAGCTGCCTGTTCAATGACTTCACCCTGGAGGTGGAACAAATGCGTCCTGCTCCTGATAGCGTTTGACCGTCTTTCCTCATTGATAATCGATTCGATGAGACGCTGTGTGCTCACTCACTGTTAAACAGGTTTGATCT
Organism: Argyrosomus regius; assembly: GCA_946959425.1. Classification (NCBI taxonomy): domain Eukaryota; kingdom Metazoa; phylum Chordata; class Actinopteri; family Sciaenidae; genus Argyrosomus; species Argyrosomus regius. The sequence continues at coordinate 5,162,223 of OX336899.1, read as the reverse complement.
TTTCTCAGAAAACATGTCGGTGGTCTTGAAAATTAATCAGTCATAAGGAAATTAGTGAACCCGGTGAGATTAAAGCACATAACACTTGATGACACACATTTATGATTCATGCCACATGCGTGTACAAGACCACAGTGTTGGTTTTGCATCTTAAGCCACATTTATAGAAACCACTCTACACGCGTTAGCTCTGCTGTACACTATGACTCATTTTTTTTTCCCAGAATGCCCCCTGAGGAGACTCAAGGCGCAGGGTGCAGCTGGTTGAGGTGGGCCCACTGTTTTTGATGACGGTGATGTTAATTATATCGGAGGCGATCGCCGATGATCAACGCGATGACGCCAAAGCGAACTCTGCTTGTTGGTCCGCTCCCTCTCTCACACCCGAGGACTCGAGCGGCCCCCGACCCACGTTGCCCCCGCTGTAAATGCTGCTGTTGCCCCAGCGATGGTTGCCAGGCAGCTGAGGAAGTGCTAATTAAGATTGCAAGGGGAAATTGCAGGTTTGTGTTGACGAGCGGGTGTCAAGTCGGGTGGGATGGAAGAAGGAGGGGGTGGGGGCTGTGGGAGTGGAGGGACTCTGATGGATGGAAGGCTACAGGTGAGTTAGACACAGCTTTGTGCTGTAGTCCTTATTTCAAAGGAGAAGTTTGACATTTCTTGGGAATCACAGTACAGCATTGATACAGCCAAGTGAAAAAAATATTAAATCTGATCAAACAGCTTGTGATAGCTGAGGACAACACCTGTATCAATCCATCCATCCATCCATTTCCTTTCACGTATCTGGGGTTGGATCGTGGTTGTAGCAAGTTTAGCACGGTGTTCAATACGTCCCTCCTCCCATCAATGCATTCTAGTTCCTCCTGGGGGGTCACAAGGTGTTCCCAGTGCTATGTAGTCCCTCCAGCGGGTTCAGTTGGACATGCCTGGAACACCTCCAAAGGAAGGATCCATGAACCACCTCAGCTGGCTCATTTCCATGTGAAGGAGCAGCGGCTCTCTGAATGTCCGAGCTCCTCACCCTATCTCTAAGGCTGAGCCCAGCCACCGGACGGAGGAAACTCATTTCGGCGGCTTGTATCCGCAATCTCATTCTTTCGGCCACTACCCAAAGGTCATGACCACAGGTGAGGGTTGGAACGTAGATGGACCGGAAAACCGAGAGCTTTCCCTTCTGCCCTAGCTCTGTCCTCCCCACAACGGTCCGGTACAAGCAAAGGAGTTCAAGTATGTTGTTGTTTTGAGGGCAACGCCTGTAACCGTGCAAAAATGGTGACTGTGGTCATGTGAAAAAATACTTTGTTGTTCACAGCAACCAAACATGTAAAGTGAAACTAAAAGAAATCTTGAAAACTGATCACTTTCTTTATAGCAAAGAGGTTTTAAGAGGAATACCTGACCTTTAACTCCAATGAAAACTGTTTCACTGAACCAAACATGTTTCCTCTAAACCTCAAAAAGGTTGTTAGCAACTGTGAAGGAAAGACAGTGACTGTGTGGTAAAACAAGGTTCAAATGACACATTTAAACATGACTGTTTTCATGTGAGGAAGGTTACTGTAAGTTTAAGTGACTAAAACTACTCGTTTAAGGTCTGGGAACAATCGCGGTCACGGTTAACGGAAACCAAGTTGATTGTTGGTTGTAGGCGGGATTCAGACCACAGTGTCCGGTGTCAAATGTAGACGCACAACCATCCACCCCACCCTCCTCCCCGAGAGGTTTGGCAGCACTCTAACAATGTCGTGCTACTTCCACCTTTGTGTACGAGTGTACGATTTGCACAATTACAGGGTGTCAGAAAGAAAGACCTTTGATTGAGTGTACATTCTGCAGTGACTATAATTCACATTAAGAGTGACAGCAACATTCAGTCGGCTGTATTTAATCGCCTCAGCCTCCACAGTCGTCAGCTCTCCTCTCGCAGCAGCAGAAAGCTGCACGTTGCTGCCCCACGGGCCTTCACAGCCGCTGTCCTCCGGCACAGCCGGAGGCTTTCCTCAACATGCTCTGCTGGTGTCGGGTTTGACTTGCAGTAGCCAACAGGATGAGATCAGTATCACAGACAAATCAAAACCCTCTGGAGGTCACTGGGTTTCTGTGTCAGGTTTGTCACCGCCCCAGCGGGGCAGGACAGCTGGTTTTAGGGGGTTCAGCAAGGCGGGGTTTTGAGGTTGACGAGGGGCCAAGTGGGACTTTGGAAAAAACAAGAGCAAGGCCACACCTGTTGGACTGATGAACAGCGACACAGATTTGGAAACGTGGAGTGAGTTCAAATACTTTTTAAGGCAATACAAGCGGCAGCTTAAAGAGTGTGTTTTGAATTTAAACTTGAAATAAACTTCATTTTATATCTCGTAGACCTCCACTGTTTTGAACTGAACGCTTCCTGACACACTGTCAGGTTGCAGGTTGGATTTAGGCAGTCTTGATACAAGAAATTCCTCTCTTACTATCTCTGAATGTGCCAGTAGTCTTCTTCCATGCTTGTGAAGTATTGCATGTAGGTGCACAATACCCAGTAGTAAGTGGGAAAGAGGCAGAGAACCAGATTTATTTAAGGTTTTTGCACCAGATGTGCTGATGTAAATACACCACATGTGCTGATCGCAGCAGGCTGGAGTCACAGTTTGCATGTTATTTGTGAGTGTCTGCAAAGGTGTGCCCCTCTCTTCATTGCATATGCATTTAAGGGAGGATTGCAGCACAAATAATCAGAGGAGACATGAAGCATGACTGAGGTCATGCTATCTGCGACTGTCAGTTTTGCCTCTGAAAAAGAGGCATAAACAGAGCGTAGATGTCATTTATAAGCGCCACAGGGCAGGTTGCACCGGGAAAAGAAATGTGCATTAAATGGAGACAAATAGTGGATTGATTTGATCAATCAGTGAGCTGTAAAATCACTACAGGCTGCAACTTAAGTCGTCTTTGTGTTGTTAAAACATTTTCCTGTGTTTGGCTGAATTACCATCCATAACAAGGCCCTGCACACACACACAGACACACAGCTGTAGACCTCTGCACAGGTTGAAGTTCAGCGGAGTTATTTTGGGAATGTTGGGAATCTCCATGAACTGATTACAATAAAAAAAAGGAGTAAGTTGCTAGCTTGATTGGCAGCCTCCTCTCTCTCTTGCAAGAAGGCTGTCAATCAAGCTCAGTCTGTGAACGCCCACATGGCCCAGAGTAGAGGTCTAATCAGAGAGAATAAGTGAAAACACCTGCGTAGGTGTACCATGTGTGATGAGTGGCTTAAAAAATGCAGGTTAAAGAGTTCTGGGTGCTTGAGGAGCATGGCAAATAATCACATCAGGCATGTTAAGACCCCTTGTTTTCTGTCTGACTCTGCACTATTGACTGTCCAATAAAGGCAAAAAATATCATTTTAAAAGATGTAGATTAAGTTTGAACCTCACTGTGCAGAACTCTAGTCTCATGACAGAGCTCTGATTTCATGATTTACATGACTGTTGTTTGTTCAGTGAGTTAAAATGTCTTTTCAAAGGGACTTTTGACAGAGCTAGACTAGGTTAACCCATTCCTCTGCCACTAGCCTTTATCCTCAGTTAGGCTAAACATGTTACAGTAGCTCTGGACACCTGCTTTAGTATCTTAAGTACTTTTTTCACACAGCGATGTGACAGAATAAACTCACTTTGGACTCGCTGGTAACTGAGCGACTTTTAACTTGTGAGAGTGGACAGAAGAGCAAAGACCAAATTTCTTATCCACGTTACATGAGCTGCTGGTGTGGGATCAATCTTATCTTATCTTACATTTGTATATTGCAGTATTCAGTGCAGCCGCTTCAGCTCCAGCACCTTCCTCTGCCGCCATTTTCACAATGCCCGTAGTCCTTACTCTTCTGCTACATACCCAAAATGGTGACCACTGAGGGCGAGAAGTGTCCAGCACTCTACACTTAACCTTTTGACCGTTATGAGTGCACCATCATAACATAACTAACATTGTGAACTCGACTGTGATTATGAAAGTATGCAAATTGAGACACATAATTAGAGTTTACAGTGTGGAGCCAGTTTTTAATTCTTTCTCTATTCTCTGATGTACTCACCTGGTGTATCTACTACTTTGCCAGCACAATTACATAACGCCTAAATTATGTAATGTGCATTAATTAAATTAATCTTGAATTGGCGCTTCATCCGCCGTGATTTACAGCCATGTGTTTGAACAGAGAATGAGACACTAACAGTCACATTGGATCGTTTTTGCCAAAGTAGGAACGTACTTGCCAAGCTGGCCTATATAAATGAGCCAGCCCTGCTCAGCAGTCACATTATCAACGTTCAAAGGCGTCCACAAATAGCTGTTTGGCAAATATTGTTCTGCAACTGCTTTTTAAAGCCTTTGTGTTGGGTTCAAACAAAGTGCCTTCACTGGAAAAAAAATCTGAATACATCCACGAGAGAAATATCTTCACGAGCAGGAATATCTACCCTGAACTCAGTCCCCTGGGCCTGCGGATGTGACGCAGGTGGATACAGTACAAGGCTCTTTGTCTGCACACTGCAGAGACTGAGCCATGTGACGGGGAAGGAGCAGTGGGGTCGCTGTGGCCGAGCTGAGGCTGCAGGATCCCCCGAGGGCCCGAGAGGAAGCGGCGACTTCACAATGGATCATCTTCAGCTGACTGTGCAGAGCCACATTTCATTGTCCCAGCTGTCAGCAGAGGGATTAGGTGTGTCACGCCAAAGCACCTGGACTCTGGATGTATACTGTGATCAATAACAAACTCACTTGTCTGTTCATCGCTCTGCAGGAAAAATATCTTCACACGGATGAAATGAGACTTTCTCGTGTTGGAGGACTTCACCTGTTTTAGAGTTATGAGGTTATTATTGGTGGCGTACGGTCACAAACTCATGACTGATGATTAATGACACAGTGAACAACACAGAGTCTTTTGACTACGTGAATCAGAGATGTTGTGATTTCAACTAGACGTTGGTATGCATGGTATGGCTCGGCTCTTCTTGACTTGACCGGGTACGTTCTGCTGAATTCCCCCGGCCATGGCTGCGAAGTGGTCTGGTTATGCCGCCACCACTGGAGCTGATCACACCCATTCTAGACTAAAAGAAAGCTATTTAATTACGTAGCCTTCTAACTCATGGTAGAAGCACATAAACCAAAGAAAAATGACCAAACCTGAGCAAGTTAATCAAGTCTGGTGGGCAAAACGCTCCTGGTGGCATATGAAGCAGCATCACATGTGAACATACATATGAACGTGGCCTTAATGTTAGTTTGGGTTTATGAAATAAGGTGAAGATTAATGTAAGAAGGGATGGAAAGATCCTCACAAGTATATTAATACAAACCTGTTTCTCTTTTTTGTCTTTCAGTATAAGAAAAGTCCAGTTTCCTGTGAAGGTTTGCCGTTCAGCCGTTCAGATTCACATGCGGGGCAAACCAAAGAACATCACCGTAGAAACCAAAGCCGGCCAGACCAACGCAGATTTCAAGAAGAGCCGAGATGGTTTCGTCCTGCTCGTCCCGGCTAACTAACAGTCCATCCAACTGAACCAATTACAGTTTGACCTCAGGACCTCGACAGAGTTATGTATCGACGTCTGAACTGGTCAAAACATTAGTGAGGTTCATGTATACGACACAAGAGACTGTCGGGACTTTGATATCTTTTACTAGGATTGTTCTAATATTTTTCATGAAGCTTTTAAAGTATTGACACAAAGCAGAGTTGCTGGCAGAGTCTGCTTTCTTAACCCTGAGCTGCAGGGAGACCTGAAAGTTACAAAATAGTTTTGGAGAAATTAAGAAGTCACAAGCGGACAGAGCTGCCGTACACGCACATATGATACTATCTTTGCTTTTGCTGTTACAAAAGATATTTGAAGATATTCTTTAATGAAAAGATGGAACAAAAACATAAATAAATGCACTTTTTGAATGACAAATTGTACGTCACAATGCATAAATATAATCCAGACAAAACATTCCAGATATATTTTTGTATAGTGAACTGTTTTTTTGTGTTGTTCAATCTCCAAAAAAGGCAGATTGTGATTATTCCATGTCAGAAGTAACAAAAAGAAAAGAAGAAACAAGACAGTGGAAGATAATAAATTATTAAATTTACTGAAGCTGGTTGTCTGTGTGTTTTATTTTATCCTCATGCGTCATCACATAAATAAACAGCATGCTATACGGTGGCTGTAAACAAGACTTCATTATACAGTGATTAAAATGTTTCTCTGAAATGTGCTTCACGGCTTGAACACTTCATTTACATTATCAGTTAAAGTTGTAGTGTTTGTACGCACAGAGAGAAAACTGGACTCAGTGACGCAAGAGCTATTTCCTCTCTTGTCCCTTTGGTGACTACCGGATCAGATCAGCTGATAATCACACACAGACTCTGCAAACATCGTTTTACAGGATTTATAACCAAATCCTCTAATGTGTAAAGATGTTGAATGCAGTTCAAACAGAATATCAACATACTTTCTTACCTGTTGTGGTATCGAGCATGCAGATAAATTTAGTTTGCTTTGCTCGTTGTTTGAGACACTAAAAAGTTATATTTAAACAGGATGTCCACAGACATAACGTTCCTTTCCTGGGGTATAAACTTCTCTACAATAGAGGCCTGTAGACAGTTGAAATACGCCCCTGAATAAACTGTTAATGTATTGTCAAGTTAAAAACTTATCTAATGTTAGCTAGCTTGCTAACTGAGTTTGATGAGCTGTTTTAGTAGCATATGGGGGCTAAAGTTAGCAGAGTTACTGTTGTAGCGTGGCTATTTCTGGTTTGTTGACTAATCTCTACAGATATCTGCATCTGAATGCAGACTCTGTAGGCAAGGACCAAGGCTTTGGCATCCAGAGTCAAACTGACCAGAAGTTTGAGCGGACACATTGGCTGAAATGCATCTCAGAACCCACCCAACAATTTAGCTTTTTAATAGCTTCTTTTCTTTTCATTCATATGCAGATATCCGTTTAAAAATAGCTAATCGGACTGCAGAAGAAGTGGATATATATCTGCTGGCTTCACTGGATGCCCTGAAACACTGGGTTAAATAGTCTCCCTTTCAAAGAGTACTCCACAGATTTATTATTGCACTCCTACAGTTGGACATTATTGGACTCATGGTGGACGGTTAAATAAAAACATCAGAATCAATGCAGCTACATTCTATACTTGGTGCAAACATTATCCACAATGCAACTCAATCACTTGGCAGTTCAGTTGGAGGTTTAGGTCAAGCAGCAGAAGTTACCAAAAACTGCAGTTCCTCAAACGTCCACGTGAGGCTGGCTCCAGAACAAGTCAATCTCCATAAGCCCCCATGTTAAAATGTCCAACTTCACAGCAGAAATAAACATGTTTACAGTCTCTATAGCTAATTTCTACAAGTTTGTTTGATTTTTAGATTAGCCGGGAAGCGGCAGAGGCAAGGCTGCCAAAATGGCGGCTGCCAGAGCTACAGATTTTGAGCTTCAAAACGGCTCTTCAGAAACCTTTGGATGACATCACAGATACAATGTCCATGATTTATTCTGTCAGCTGCTGGCAGCTCATTCTAGATCCATAAAAGGCTTTTTGCAACTTTTATTTCACACACACAATAGTGCTCCTCAGTACCTGTAAACAGACTTTGGTGTGTAAGATCAGTGGAGTTCCACTTCAAGACTTTTAAATTCAGTGTTTTGTTGCAAAATGTTCATTTAAATACACATGATAACATCCACTATTATGTATTTACAAACCTTTATAGTTACTGAACTGTCCATGGCGGTCAATATTTCAATTTGAAACTCTTCATATCTCGGTGAACAGTCCAGTCTGAGAGCTTAATTCTGGCTTCAGCTGCCAGTTTTCATCCGCCTCTCTCCACGGTGACCTGTTAGTGCGACTTAGTGACAGCGTGCCCTCGCTATGACTTGGATTTCACCGCTCTCTGACACACTCCCCGCTGTGTTTCCCCTCTAAATCTCACTGCTCGATAATACTGTGAGTGCGTGTGCAGATGTTTGCTGGTCTGTGTATTTATTTTTGATGAGTTGAATTTGCATAATGTGGAAACAGAATGTTCTTTGTTGTTTCTGTATAATTTACAGCACACTCAGCAAAATCTTCAGTGTTTAATTTAACTCTCCGACTACAAAAAATCAACACCGCTGTGTTTATGTGGAGTACATTCACACCTATGAGTGTCAATTTAACGCTTCTGAACAGCTCTGCACCTCTTCAATCAACACTCTGCAACTTAAAATAACTGTAACTGCAAAAACAAGTGTACATCGTGTTATCAGAGCACGTCATGTGAATTTAGATCTGTGCAAATGTTGAAATTAGCCTCTGTGTTTGTGTGCTGTGGTCTGGTTTTGTGTCTTTGTCATGTGATTAGATGTACAGCGATCACCCACAACATTGTAACCACTGATTATCTCGTAATCATGGCACCTGTCAGTGGGTGGGATATTTTCGGCAGCAAGTGAACAATTTGTCCTCAAAGTTGTTGTTGTAGAAACAGGAAAATTGGGCAAAAGTAAGTATTTGAGCAACTTTAACAAGGGCCAGATTATGATGGCTAGACGATTGGGTCAGAGCACCCCAAAACTGCATCTCTTGTGGGGTGTTCCCAGTCTGCAGTGGTCCAAGTAAGGAAAAGCGGTGAACCAGCATCAGGGTCATGGAGCTACTGTGGCTCTAATTGCTGAAAAAGTTAATGCTGGACCAGATAGAAAGGTGTCAGAACACACAGTGCGACACAGTTTGTTGCGTATGGGGCTGCAGAACAGTCAGGGTGCCCATGCTGACCCCTGTCCACTGCCAAAAGCTCCAACGATGGGCACGAGAGCATCAGAACTGGACCACGGAGCGATGGAAGAAGGTGGCCTGGTCTGATGGATCATGGTGATGGTTGGACATTGCTAACCTGGGGAACACATGGCACCAGGATGCACTATGAGAAGAGGGCAAGCTGGTGGAGGCAGTGTGATGCTTTGGACAATGTTCTGCTGGGAAAGCTTGGTTCCTGGCATTCATGTGGATGTTACTTCAACACGTACCACCTATCTAAGCATTGTTGCAGGCCCTTCATGGAAACTGTTCACGGATCTACAAGCAAGTCCAGTTGCCCCTGATTTAATACTTCTTGTAGAAAGATGACCTGGATGACAAAGAACCTCCACAGACAACAAGTTCAAGGTGTTGACTTGGCCTCAATCCAATCGAGAATCTGTGAGATGTGCTGGACAAACAAGTCCAATCCATGGAGGCCCCACCTCACAACTTACAGGACTTAAAGGATCTGTTGCCTGATACCGCAGCACACCTTCAGAGGTCTAGTGGAGTCCATCCCTCAATGGGTCAGAGCTGTTTTGGCTGATCTGTGTATGTCTATAAATGTAGGTCCACAAAAGTTTTTGCTAAATGACAAGATGTAAAGTTGAACTGCAGTTACTAGAGCAAGAATACTTGCTTCCTGCTTCCTACACAGCTTCCCTTATTTCCTTTGAAGTGGCCTTGGTACAGTATAAGTATAATGATGCACTGCATTTGTCGTGTTAGTGTCATCCAGATTGGGGCCCGAGGCAGCACTTATCAGCTACTTACAAAGCCGTCCTGAGACATCCGTCCTTAGGCGCTTTGACACCAATTCACACCTTTATTCTTATAACTCTAACAATTCTCACATGACTGCAATGTGACCTTACTGACCCTCAGGTGACGCAAATGTGTGAACGACCCCAGAGGAAGTTCCAATGCCTGATTCTCCCCCACCAGTGAGGAGAGCAGATCCTGTATGAAAGGTGCCTCCAGAATAAAACAGCAAATTCAGTCGACTTTGGATTTATCTTGATCATCTGAGGCTGATTCCCAAACTTCAACCTCGATTGCATTTTCAGTGACAAGATAACTCCAGGTTGTTGGTGTGAAACTGAAGAGGTTTTACACACAAAAGACACAAAAGAACAAGAGAGGCCTCTCCATGTTTGATTGATGTGTGTGCTTGATGATTAACACCATGATGTATCATCATCTTGTACTTTACACGTTTTACGAGCTTGAAGAGATCTCGCTGACTGAATCTTGGGTGTAATTTTGCAGCGGAGGTGTGCAAACATTGCCAAGTTTACTCATCCCATCAATCACTTTCTTTTCTCAGAAAGCCTTGCAGAGCTTCCTCGTGGCAAACAGGTTCCTTATATCAGCTGTGAATGCATCTCAGGTGTTGAGTGGAGTTGATAATTCGAGGAAACGTTGCTGCAGAATGACGTACTTGCCGCATTGACATAGTGAGTGTGTTTCGGCATCAGTGAAGCCTTCAGATTCACACACTTGGACTTCCTGGATCATGTTCCACGTCTCACACACACTTTAAACACTGCTAAAGCACACGATGGAGTTAATACCAAGCGGTAACCTCCATGGCTGTGAAGTGAAGCCAATGCAGAAGTGCCAAAAACTGCAGTTCCTTGACAGCCCTTGATCACAATCAGGATACTAGTGTGTCTTTGTGGTTTCCATTTCAAGCCTTTTACGTCTATGAAAAGTGCCCTGAGTTACCTACAATGGTCTTTTCCTTCAGGTTCTAGTAACTAGGTGACCTGAAGTCAGCAGCTGTGCAGCAACACATTCATTCTCCAGCAGTTTTGGCATGCTTAGTTATTTTGAGATCTCATTAGTCAGAGTAAAGTGCAAGTAAACATCCGGCAGAAATGACCGTCCTCCACACATCTCAGCCCTTTGACCTATTTTGACATGAAATTGTGTTTGGTGGCAAAATAAAGCTAATTGTGAATCTAATTTTAAAGTCTGATTTGGTTACCGAGCTTACATCTTTCTGGCACAATTGAGTCAGCTTCTCATAAATAAGAAAATCAGAAAGCTCACTTCAGCTGCGGAGGGATCTCGTGCTCAAGCAAATGACCGAGATTTGTTTATTGAAATGTCACAAACAACGTCTCATCCTCAGCCTCCTTCGACTCGTATCTGTTCCCTCTGGAGGCTCTGTGTTTCTGCGCCAAGCGAAGGCCTCCGGTTTTGTGAAAATCTCCTCTGCTGCTGCTGCTGCTGCTGGATGATAAACTGGACACCACAGCTCTTCTCCCAGTTACAGCTCCACCAATCAGATCGTGTACGTTAGCCATAATCATAAACGGAGATTAGAGCATATACACCAAATTTGTTTGTGTCCAATCCTTTAATCATTGATGGAAAAGCCATGATTTATAATTTAAATGTGAGATCAGTCTTTGAAAATGCAAATTCAAGCCTCTCCAACGCTGAATATTAAACGCATTTAGTGCGTTTCCTAAACAGATGAACAGTAAATCATCAGCTGAGTCGAGGACATTAGGATTCATCAAAGCAGACACACGATATTTATTCAGCATGTCTTGTTTTCCTCGAAAAAACTGTGATAAGTTTAGTTTTCAACGACTTTTCCATCCGCACAAGTGCAACAATCATTTCCCCGATTGTTTCCTCATCACATTCACAGCCGCTTCACACCACCAGAGCGTTCTTCTCTGACAGCTCCAATCACATTCATCCTCGCTGTGAAAGGCCCGTGGATGAAAAGCACACTTGCAGACTGTCGAGCAAGACAGAAACACAATATTGTAATTATCAAACGAGCGGTTCAGAAAGAAGACGCATGTAAATCAGTTGTAAAAAGTCTTTCATCCGATGTTTGTTTTGTGTTATGATGAAGTTTCTTCCTGCAGTGCTGCTGCAGAAATCGGATTTTTCCAACTTCTAATCTAATTTATCAGGACTGGCAATTGTTGATGCAATCACTTAAAGCGACGTGCAATTCCATTACAAAAAGACTGGCACCTGGTTGGTCTCTCTTTAGAGATTAGCAGCCCTGCAGCGAGGATTTGGTAATGAGTTGGAGAGGATTTACCAGTGGGAATATAATATGTGTCCCAGAGCTGCTGTGTTTTTCCGTCTAAATCCTCTCAGGGCACACCGGCCACCGGGTTTGGTGGACGCTGCAGGTTTTCCAGCATCGCTCCGTCATCAGCCCGAGGGGAGGTCACATGCTGGAGATTACAGTAACATGAGGGGGGAGATTGGTTTTTACTTTGGCTCACTCTGAATCAACATGCCATCAGCCTGAATGCTTACTAATCAGGAAATGTTTGAGACACAAGAGAGCTCAAACTTTAATTCTTTTATGTGGCTAAACTACAGCATGTAAAACTGTAAAACTACTTTATGGCAGATAAGATGATCCATATTTTATATTGTTTGGTTAGCAGCACATGTATGTATAACCACAACCACCCAGACTGCACCAAATTGTTCAGTCTCCCAAGTGCTATCCAATGCTGAGGCCAATTTATTATCCCTACTTCTTGTTTTTTTAGTAGTTGTGCAAAAACTGAAGTTTCAAAATCACCTGTTGTGGTTTTATGGCGAGCTGTTTAAGCTAAGCTAACGCCTTCTGGCATATTTACCACACAGACAGACCGGTGTCGATCATCTCATCTAAGAAAGGAATGAGCATATTAGTCAAACTGTTGAACTTTTTAAACTTTAAACCAGGAACTTCTGCAGCTGCAGTTAATTAGCAGTTAGCTACTTTAGCAAGTTGTTAGGCTTAAGCTATCTGTCCGTCAGGAAACTCTGAAAAGCTGAATGAATATATTCTGTATAAAATATGATCCAGTTTCAACAAAATCACTGAATAAAGTGATAAAGTTGTACTTTTGTGAGGTCAGGCCTGGCCATAGAGCCCTCAGAATCACTCATAGACTGTATCAAACAGGGATCACTCTGCTCCAGCGGCGTCATAAAAGAGTTTCATTGGATTGAATAGCATATCTCCGCAAGTGCAGGATGAGTTATCAACAATTTATCTTTTACTAGGACTCCCAAAAAAAACCCCTACTTTTTTGTCATTGTTACTGGAGTACAGGTGACATATAGTGCTAGATATATGTGATAAAAACATAAATTTTGACTTCATTAATGTTGTAGCTGGTCATGGTGGAGCCAATTAAATCTATAACAAAGCATCATATTTTATACACCTGTTACATGTTTTATGTGAAAAATCTAAAAAGTTGCTGTGAACTAAACATACTGGAATAAAAAGTTAAATATTTGTAATGTAGAGGAGTAGAAGTAAAAAAAAGTACTCCAGCATTGTATAAGTACAGTACTAACCACAGTGCCAGTGTTATAAGGTTTATATTAGTTTTTAGCACTTCATAAAGCTTTAATGAGACCTCTGATTGCTCTTCACAGGATCTGACGTCCCCGCAGAGTCTTCTGGAGTTCCCCCCCCGGGCGGTGTCCTTCGCCCAATACTTATGGGTGCATGGTTGAGTGAACCATCTGTTCTCTCAGTCGAGATGTGCCAGAAAGCCTACTGCTCTCCAAGGTCCCAAAACTGTACTCATGATCTGTAAAGAATCTCACAGCGGAGACTGATCCTGATATCAAATGATATTATTCCTTTTTAAAGCTCAGCTGCAAGACAGGATCTTTGTTTCTCCTCATCAGCAGTAATTTGTGGTGAGATTTAACTAGAAAAGTGATACGAGTTTTAAAGCACAATGTCTCTGGATACCGTCTTCAAGAAGCGTTGACAGAGGGGGGTTTTTGGACCACTTTAGATCCCAGAGGGCTGATTAAAGGCAGCCGAACAGCAGCCGAGGCTTTCAGAAAGCCACTGGGACCACACTATAGAAGTGTGACACTGGGAGGCAGAGAGCCGGGTGATTTGTGTCCTCAGAGGACGGGAGAAAGCTGGAAAGGACTCAGTCAGGCTGTGGCAGCCATCTGCAGCGATGCCTCTTCATTTTATTTCATCTGTCCTCTGTTTTTAATCAAAGCATCCTGGCCTCACCTCCCTCACCTCTCTGCCCTCTGAGATGTCCCCAGCCTCTATCACTGACCCCGGCTCCGACCAGCGCCATATGGTTTTCACCCTGCTGCCCTCTCGCTCCGGCATTGTGAACAGATTATAAATGGCATTTAAATAATCATTTTCCAATACCATCAGACAGAGAGAGAGCAGACAGACGCAGTGCGCCTCGCCAAGTAAGCTGCTTTGACTGAAAAGTCATTTTTGAGTCTTAGTTTTATGGCAGACATCTGTTATATGATCAAATCTGTTGAAAATGGAAAAACCCTGCGACTTTACTCGAGGCTGATTTGTGGTATTTCACTGCTATATCAGATATAACATTAGCAGTTGTGTGAACCCAGATACTACAGTTTTTATCATTTGCTTACGCACATTTTGTGAAAACATAAATATAATCACCACATACTTTTATACAGAGCAGCAGGACACTTTATTCCGCTCCGCAAAAGGCGGAAAACTTTTTAAAATAAACTCATGCATCACTGCCACTAAAATGAAATATCACCACTTAAAGTTAGATGTGAAGATTAATACCACTCTTAAACAAAACAAACTCATAAACAACCATATTTTTACATTTTGTTGATTAAACAAACATGATATGTTAATCAGTAACTTCAGAGGTGTTGGTAGGTTGATTTTTGAGAGACCCAGCTAGCTGTTTCCCCTTATTTCTAGTCTTTATGCTAAGCTAAGCTAACCGCTGCTGCTTTTAGCTTCATATTTATTGTACACACGTAAAGATTAGTATCAAGCTTTTCGGCTGTCGGACCAGAGTGGCTGAAGTAGGAGGCAGACTTGAGGCAACTTATTCAAAATCACAACAAGAAGTGCAACAAAAAAAAATCTGTACAAAACAAAAGAGAATAACTAAACCTCCTCCTTTTGTCCCAGGACCACATGGTGAGTTATTGAGACCAGAAATAAACTATAACTAAATATAACATTACATATATAACCAAACATAATACAAAACACAAACAAGCCTGTGATAGTCTATCTGTGTAATGCTGATTATTGATGGATGCATGCTTAAACAGAACAAATGTGGCATTGATGATACAAAACGGGACAACTTTGTATCTTCAGCAAAGAAAATGTTGGCAAGAAAACAGGAAATCGAACATGTTTAGAAACTGAATTTAAAGATTTGTTGTTCTAATTTAGGAGTCTGTTTGATGTTATGTAATCCTACCTCACCATTTTGTATGTTGTTTACCTTCTATCAACTGCCTTTGTTTAGCATCTGGTACTATGAGCTGTAGATGTTTACGCTTCACTTTAAGTAAACACCATAAAAACTTACATCATAAGTCTGAGCACTCAAAGTTCATTAGAAAAGCGAAAAAGAATTTTAATCCATTTAAAATGAACGCATCATCAGATAATTTGATTTAAGATGTACTTCTTGTTGTTGTCGTTGTGGATTAGATTAGATAGATTAGATAACACATCGTAAAATTGCTCATCAAAATACACTCTAAAAACCAAAAGTACTAATTATGTAGAATTGGGCATTTCATGCTAACATACAGTAAATTATATCACTAGATTAAATTAGCGATGCATTCATGTGTAAGCGTCACTAATGTGGAACTAATTTAATTACCTTGCATGCTGCTGGGTAACCTATATTAGTACGTCATCATTTATTAATTGATTTATATGATGTATCACTAATCTGAGGTATAAAGCGGCACAAAAAGGGAACAGATTGTACATAAATGCAGAACTTTATGTACTTTTATGTTATATTACATCACTGGAAATGCATAAACTTTAAGATCAGATTGTGCCAGTGAGAGAAAATGTGAGATTTCTGAAAAAACCCAGAGCACAGATGAAATCTGCAGCTGTTTATACGTCTGAACATGAACAGTAGAAGTCAGCGATAACACAGTGTGACAGGAGAAGGCAGCCTGAGGCGGCCGCTCTGCTGACCGCCGCTGCTAAACCTGCTCATGAAAACCTGCTTTCACGTCTTCGTTTTCATTTTAAACTCATGCAACAAAAACTGCTCTGAACTTCAATGTGTGCACAAAGTTTCACATCAAACTGAGAGGAGACTGTTGCTGAGCAGAGGCGGTGCTTCCACCTGTGGACGGAGCAGAGAGGGCGGTGATTGACTGCAGAGACATGCTCAGATGGAGCGCAGCCCCCCATTCTGACAGGAAGCCAAAAGACCATCTGCAGCGCGGGTGCTATTGTGTGGCTGTGCATTAAGCTATTTTATGTCCCACATGAATTTACTGCCAGTCTTAAGTTAGCTGGATTGCAGGCGGGGAGTTTATCATGTGTACTGTGGTGAGAACAAAGGGTGGTTTAAGTTAAGTGTGTGAGCCTCGCAGATGTAAATGTGTGAAAAGCTGCACGTGTTAATGGAAAGGAGAGAGAGAAACAGCAGATCTGGATTTCAGCTCAATACTTTATTAAATAATCAACATAGTAAACATCATCATCGTCATGAAAAAGGAAAACAAACAAACAAAAAGATGAAAAAATTAAACAGTCACATTTTGTTTTTCTTCAAGTTTTCCCCATCAATAGTTTTTCACATTTAGCTTGCACACACACATTTCAGTGGCTTCACAAAAGTCACTCGGGGTGATGTGCTGCTTCATTTTGGCGTGACAGTTACAACGATGGCTGAGGAAGGTAACTATGGAAACTCAGGGGGGGGACCCGGGCGGAGGAGGAGGTGGAGGAAAGAGATGGACACCAGACAGTTATATATTTATCTCTGTATTAACATATGTCCGGTGTTGACACAACACAGACATAACGTGATGAAAGTTGTGAAAAGCTTTCGCGAAGCATCAGAGGCGAAGCTACAATCGAGACCGAGGACGCAGGCTGAGCCGGAGCTGGCCGGCGACAAACGCTACGTGTACAATGGCTTCCTTTGTGTCACCAGCTGGTGCATTGATGAGAAAAGCTATTGATAGCCACCAACTTGATAATTTCTATATGTATAATTGTAGTGTGAACATGAAGGGAGATTCTGGTTGCACATCATGACCACGATCTAAATTAGCAAATTGACAAACGAAGTCTGGTATGAGGCTGTGATAAGACAGCTGAGTTTTAAAATAAAGTGTGTTAAGTTATAATTCTGTCATAGCTCATATGAGTTCACATGCTTTGCTATTTCAGGATCGAGAAAATGAGAGCATTTAATATTTTTCTTTTTTTGTATCTATCGTGTCTAAACATGAACGGACCACCATAACGATGATAGTTACATCTGCAGTCATAAGAGACTTTAATACTGTTGACATCATGTTTCCGATAGAGGAACACTCAAACGAGATCCAGTTTTAAGTTACTAAAGAAATAATCTTTCATTTTAAAACATCACATATAAAAATCAAAACAAAAAGCAGAGGTAAAAAAAGAAACATCTCTAAAACTACCTGGCTGGCATGCATGCTACTACACAGCAAGACTATTTCTTTTTGTTAATTTTCGTCTTTTTTTTTGTCGCTCTTAACACTCCCATGTATTTACATCATCAGTCTTAAGGTGTGCCATTGAAACTTCACACCAACCTACAACAACAGCAGCAGCAGCAGCATACTGACATAACTTAACACAACTCATAGAGCTGTGGTGACTAAAGGAAAAGTCTCGTGATGCGCTGTGTTTTTCTTAACGTCGACAAAAAGAACGTAACCAACAAGCGTCTTCCTCTGTGCCGTAAACTATTAAAAACACATCAGTGAGCCTCAATGTTGCACTGGGCGACACTTTACTTCACTACGATGAACGTGGGCACTGTAGTTTTTTCTTTAGTGAACCCCAAAAACATTATTCTGCTGTTGAAAATGCTCAGGGCACCAAATGTGTATTCATCCACAGCTGAAAATAGTCCCCAATAAAATGCGCTTCTCACTCCTGTTTGAGTTACATTTGCGAAAAGCTACAGTGCCCACCTTTTTTAGGAGCTGCTATAGGATGCTTTCATGATGTGTTCTGTCTTTAGTGAGGACAAATAAGAAGTAGGAAAGTTTCAAAATATGGTCTAATGCATGGTACTTGTTGACAATAAGAAAAATACAGAATAACACCAGACTTATCCGTTAAATCTTTGATCACATTGTTAACACAAACCCAAAAGTCTCCAAAACAGAGCCAGTCTGAGGCCCATCTGAAATATTCTGTCGTCTCTGGGTTGTCAGAGAGTCCCAGATGAAGGTCCCATCCACAGAGAAAGGTCCAGTTTGCACTAAACGTCCTGCTTTAATCTTGTTTAAATATCCAGAGTTTTTTTTTTTCAGTTTCTACGTAACAAGAGTCATAAATTATCCAGAGGAGATGTCACAGGCATCGTGTGTCTGTTTGCTATCAGTCAAAGAGTTCCGGGACTCGTGCCGAGGAGTTTTTTTTGATTGGATGGACAGAATTAGAGCTCCAGTTGAGATGCGAGTTACTTGGCTTGGAAGCAGCGCTCGGCTCTGTGACGCGATTGGAGGAACAGCTACGTGATCCAGCTCAGCGACTGATTGGACAGAGGTACTGAAAGAAGGGACAGTTGCCTTTTTGGTCGTCACATTTGACAAATTGCGTTACAGCTCAATTAGGCTTACGTCAACGTGGTTCCTCTGTGTCTGTGCCATTAACCAGCGTGAAAAATTGGACAAATATAAGTTGTTTTTCATCAAACGAAGGGTTAGATAACATCGGCAGCGCGTAAACATGCTGTACTCTATCTTTTGATTTAATTAACTTTTAGGTCTACAGGAGATGGATGGTGGAAGCAGATGTTGCTGTTAACTTTGACCCACATTCACACACAAACACAACCAACCCGATGCCAACAAACAGGCCCATTCTGCCCTTCCTCGTCCTGACAATGGCTGGCGGGTGTGGGGTGTCAAATCTAATGAAACAGGCAGGGAACAACAGCTGAGTGTGTGTGTGGAAATAGGGTTGGAGGGAGAGGGAGGAAGGGGGGGGGTTAAGTCAAGACACAAGTGTCCTTGTCAAAGCCGGGGCCGGACCAGAGAGAGAGAGAGATGCACTGACTGCAACAACGAGCCCAAAATGGCTGCCAGTCAAAGCTTTAAAAAAAAAAAAAAAAGACAGCGGTGTCTCTCTGAGCGTGAATCACTGCCGTCACTCCTCTCTGGTTGACTGGTGCGAGCTCATGCGAGATCCCTCAGGCGGGGTGAGGAGGCAGGCTTGACTCCAATAAGCCCGGGTGAGCTGGAATAGGCAGCATGGCTGAGCATCGGGTCTCTGAGGCCTCAAGTTTGTTAGAGCCGGATTTTGAAGGCTGAGCCGAGTGCCAAAAACTGTACGGGAAGTGTGACACCAAATCTCATCGGATTCTGAACCGTTTACCTATTTCCTCATGTTTTCATCCCTCGCTCCGTCTCTCTGTTTGATTGGGTGGGAGGATTAGGACTGGATTACCCAAGGAAGGGGACGTGAACCAGAGCGTGTTTGTTTGCACATGTGTGTAAAGGTCGGACCTTACAGGGCAGATTGTTTAGCATATAACCTCGTGGGTGAGTATACAATTGTGTCACAGTGTGCAAGAGCGACAGCCGCATGAGGGAGGGAAGTGGAGCACCTAAACCTCCAGATGCCTGAACACAATGAGATTAAGGCTTTGCCACATGCTATTGTGGGCAGCACATCTTGGCGGAAGTCAAGTTTTCAGTTCCCAATGTCTGGGTCAAGACCTGAAAAAAGGGTCACAAGATACATTTGAGGCTCCACCTGTCCTAAAAACACTGCTAGGCTTCACTATTTTTGTTTTCAATCCCCTAAATCATTAAATTTATCGAGTTTGATTAACTACTTTCTTCCTGAGCTATCAGCATTGAAACATGAGCTGTAAACTTCAGACTTGCAGCACAAATCTAAACAACTTGCAGAAGCCAAGGAGATAAAATCCATCTGTAGATATTTATGATCTGCTATCAAAAACACTGCTAGGCTTCACTATTTTTGTTTTTAATCCCCCAAATCATTAAATTTATCGAGTTTGATTAAAGAAATGGGTAAAAAAAAGTCCAGTGCGTGCCCTTTGCATTGTGTTTTTAAGCCACTCTGACGCATAATTTGCAATTAATTTGTGCTTTTCCCCCCATTTGTCTAACTACTTTCTTCCTGAGCTATCAGCATTGAAACATGAGCTGTAAACTTCAGACTTGCAGCACAAATCTAAACAACTTGCAGAAGCCAAGGAGATAAAACCCATCTGTACATATTTATGATCTACTTTCAAAAACATCTATATATTTCAGTTCAATAACGACGAATCTTGGGTCATCTGTGACCACCTCTGACACGTGGAAATGCACATTAAAACACACTGGAGATAGAGATTGAGGCACAATGCCAATGGTTGATTCACCCCTTCACCCTTTTCTTGTCTGGATATCTCTAAGAAAGCTTTCCTGCCTCTGCGTCGGACTCTGAGCTGCACACGTGTGTCACACAGCGTTGTATTCACGCACCGAGGAGAATAAACAACCCAACTACACATTAGGTATTTAAATGTGTGTGTGTGTGTGTGTGTATTTGTGTACATGTGTACATCGCCCAGTCCAGCCTGGCCTGGATTAGCCACCGAAGCTCTGCAGGGCTGCCGAGTGGACAAGAAGGGGGCAGAGGTTGAGGGAGAGGAGGGGCTGCAGTAATCTGCTAATCTCATTAATACCACGGCTGTGGGTGCTCTGTCAACAAGACGCAGGGAACAAAAGGATGGAGTAAACAGCTGATGACCGTGGCTGCACAATGCCTGCACACACATAGCCTTGCATACGCCGCTCAACGCTCACACAAAACATGTCAATCTTAAATCCGTGTTCTGCTTCCAACCGAAACCTCTCCCGAGATGAGATAAAGACAGAGGCAAAGGTTTAAAAAAACAAATAAAAAGCAACTGTCCCCTCAGGCTAGACGACCCTCAAAAGGCTCCACAAAACACTGCCTGTTCGTTTTGCTTTAGTGATTACACAGCGCACAGCAGGACCAGCGGGGCCTTACACGGACCTCTCAGCTGTTCCCATCAGTCTGAGTCACATCTCACTGCTGGCACACGGGGCTTAGCCAGCAGCGGATGTCAGGATGTCTCCTTGTATTGTCCGGGAAAATAAAACTTGGCCTATAGGTGGATTATACTGTCTGTGCCAGGTTTTAATTCTTCTGTGGATCCACTCAGACATTTTAATATAACCAGTGAAAATCTGAATTTGTGAGTGACGATGGCGTCTTCATCTTCTTGATTACATTCAGGTAGGAGGGCCGAGGATGCTGGGATCCAGAAGGGGCAGCTGGGACGACACAGATGGGACAGGTGGACCAAATGGTTCCTCAATTCAAGTAAACTCAGGTGGATATTCCAGGAGAAGAAACACAACTATGAGCCTCTGTTAGCCAATTATCTGGGAGGGGGGTAAAATTCCTTATTTCTATCTGTGGATGGAACAGGACAATGGCAACAAACACAGATGGAATGATTAAATATGTCTATGACTCTGTCAGGACAGGCCTTCATGGCTCCTGCAAGGCAACAGGAGATGAGAAAGGGGAGAGGAATCTGTATGAGACAAATGTGTGTGTCTGTGTGCAAGTATACATGTGCATGAGTGTACAAAAAGGCATGCGGTCAGCAAGGACGGGTGATCAAACCTCCTCTCACCGATCCAGCACTCGACTGTAATCCTGGGGGCCGCAGCCACCTTCGCTCTTGAGTTCAGCAAAAACTTGTGTGAAAAAGTGCGGGTCTGCGTTGATGCGCAGCATCTTGGAGCTGGTGGCA
Organism: Argyrosomus regius; assembly: GCA_946959425.1. NCBI lineage: Eukaryota > Metazoa > Chordata > Actinopteri > Sciaenidae > Argyrosomus > Argyrosomus regius. The sequence goes on along the minus strand of OX336899.1, from coordinate 5,140,558 downwards.
TCGATGATGGCGAGGCACCGGTCCCAGAAGGCCTCCTTACCTGCCTCAACCAGGAAGGGCTTGAGCGGGTACGAGATCTCGTTGCCCATGTAGGAGTAGGACAGGTAAAGGCAGGTGAGCAGGATGGCCTGCAGCTCGTGCTCCGACGCCACCAGGTCACCGTCCACGACGTCTCGGCACAGCATGTAGACGAAGACCACGTTGGCCGGCGTGACGAAGGCCTGGTCCTGCCAGCCTTGCAGCAGCAGCGAGCGGTCCACGGCCCGCAGCCACAGCACCGGGTCAGCTGGAGATAGATGCTTCAGGCGGTAGCAGCGACAGCACAGGAACTCCCCGAGGCAGCGCAGGAGCTCGCTGGTGGAGGCCTGGACGATGACGCGCTTTGGGGACGAGGTCACTGTCCCTTGGGGAACTTTCTTCACAGAGGAAAGCTGTTGGGACTTGCTGTAGCTACACCCGTGACCCTGGCCCAATCCCAGGCCATAGCCGAGCCCCAGACCCAGTCCTGCTGGGCCCTCGTAGCTGGACAGGTTGGCACATGACAGTGACTTCTTCACATTCTCACGGTTGAGGTGCAACACTGGATCCTTTTGGTAGATATTGATGCTGTTGTTGTTGTTGAGAGGATCCCCGAGGGCCACTGGACCACCGGAGCCTTTCTTGGAGTTGCCCTTCTTCTTTGTAGAGGCCACAAGTCGCTTCCACGTGAGTGCCGGGAGGAAGATGGACTGGCCCCTCTTCAGCCCGCGGTCTTTCTGGCTGTTAAGAGAGCGGCTGCTGAGGCTCGGGTAGTGGCTGAGGGAGCCCGGCCGGTTGTCATAGTAGCCTGATTTCCGAGAGCCGGGAGACAGCGATAGCACAGTGCCCATGGTGAGTCAGTGCTCCAGAGATTATACTGCCTTACTGCTGCTGTAGAGAGCGGACGCGTTTGAGGCAAAGCTCTCTTTTATTTCTTAATATCCAGCGGATGTGAACTCTCGACAGGGAAACAGCATGAAGAGACGGGTGGTGCAGACATGTCAAGGTGAGCTGAACAGTAGACACAGTTTAAATGACTGTGGCTGCAGAGACATGACCTGCAACACACACACAGGAAGAGAGAATTAAACAAATGGACAGTAAAACAAACACATTAACACCTCACCTCATTTTAAATACAGATGTGCCACATGCTGTAAAGTGCACCGTGGTGACATTAAAACCTCTTCAGCCTCACTGAACTCACGCTGTGCAGCCGAGCATGATGCCAAACCCAATTAACTTTATATAAAATTCTAGAAGAGGAGGAGATGGAGAGACAGCAAACAAGTCTGGATAATGATGCAGTAAACATCTCTATATGCAGCCATGAAAACATGCAGCTTGGTGTTTGAATATTAATATTATATATTTGAAAAGGTGGAACAAGCTCAAATTAATCACAATCAGACAGAGTGGAATATGTTCCAATATGTGAGGGGAAATCTGGATTTTAAGGGTTAACCATCATCATTTAATCTCTGAGCTCTATTCTCTGAAACCTGTAAAGAATTCCAAATTTTAAACTCTTAAAAGGACTCATCTTCCTCTTAATGTCTAAATACAGGAGCCAAGATGGTGAGCATTGCGCACAGAGCATTACGCACATTGCTCCCTTCTATAATGAGGGATTGGATGCATAAAATATATTAGTTTCCATTTCAAACATCCTTATTTTAGTTTAAACTATCACAATAATTAATCTTAGCATTTAATTTCCATCGCTGAGCTGCTCTGATGCTCACCTGTGTGTACCAGACAGTTGTTTTGCTGCCGCAGTCCGCGATGCTTGCAAAGATATAAAGGAGCGCAATAAATGCGCTGTTCCTGCAGCCACAGATAAGTCTGGATGTTGATGTGTCAGAGGCAGAAAGTCACTCTCCTCTTCTTCAAAGATGCCAAATGTGGAACAACGCGTCGGTCCTCGCCAGGCGGGGTGCAGGTGTCATCCTCCGCTGCACCTCAAACCCAGGCGAGAATGATGCTTGACTTGACTCTGATGAAATGTCTCTTAATGTGTGTCTCCATATCCGAAATGCAAACTTTCACAGTGTCTGAGTCCTTTCAATGCATTCCATCTCTCAAGATCCGAGCGTAAAGACTCCTCTGGACTTCTCCGGTGTTGTGTTTTCCTGGTCTCCGGTGCAGCTGTGAGTCCGCACGCTGAGCTTCAGTCGCCTACTGACCGGTCTTCGGTCCCGACAGTCCGACCTCTGCACGGGCTCTCACACATTAAAGGAGGAGCAGCCAGTGAGCGCACAGAGCGGCTCGTTACACCCGCCTCCCCGAGACACTGACTCCGCCTAACAGGGGGCTCAGCTGCTGCCTGACACACGCACACACACGCACACAGACACACTGAAACATAAACAAACAACAGAGTAATAAAGTAAAGTCTGACCAACAGATTACACATGACTAACAAACATCATCACAACAGGAACACCTCATTAATAGGTAGGACTACTGCTAATACTTGTAAAGAGACATAAAAACAACTATAAATAGTTAATATATTAATAGTAATTTATAGCACATTTATTGCAAAAAATATGAGACACACAAAAATAAGAAAATAAAATTGGAAAATAAAAACATGGATAGAAAAATCAAATTATATAAATATACAATTAATTTAAATCAAGCAAAATAAATCAAGAATATAAAAAATACAATAAAATTTAGGGAAAAAAACAGTAATACAATCGAATCTAAATGACTCTAATAAAAAAAATCATCACTTATCACCTAAAGGGGTCACGTGGGGCACACGGCTCATCATTTCACCTCTTCCGGAGCTCTCAAACAAATCACATGATCTTCATCAGGTCAATTGTCATGGAAAGGGTTTTTCTGACCACTTTAAAGACTCCTTGTGTGACTTTTCTTATTATCTTATCTGCTGATGAAGATCATGGGATATGATGGAAATCTCCAGAACTAAATGGACCCTGTGGTTATATAGATAGAATCAGATCCGAGGAAGGCAGTGGGGCAGTGGTTAGCACTGTCACCCCACAGCAAGAAGGTTCCTGGTTTGAACCTCAGCTGGGGCCATTCAGCATGTTCTCCCCTGGTACTTTCCTGGTTCCTCCCACAGTCTAAAGACATGCAGGTTTATAGGTTAATTGGTGAATCTAGGCCTCTCCGTAGGTGTGAATGGTTGATTGTTTCTATGTGCCCTGTGATGAACTGGTGACTTGTCCAGGGTGCACCCCGCCTCTTGCTCCTGAGCAGTTACAGAAAACTATATTTTTAATCTGAATCTGAGAAGTAACTGAAGTTATTAAATAAATGTATTGGAGTTAAAAGTAATAAAATATCTGCCTCTGAACTTTGGAGTAGAAGTATAAAGTAGCAGATAATGGAAATACTAAAGCACTTAATCGTAATAATAGTAGTAGTACAGGTAGTAGTAGCAGCTGAAGTGCAGTGGCAGCAGTAGTACTCGTAAAATGTGCTCAAATTGTTTCACCAGCTCTGCACAAAGTAGCACTTCACCTGCTAAAGAATGAGGTTGTCTAATAAACACTTTCAGCTGCATAAACTGCAAATGGTGCAGAATGCGTGCGGGCCAATAAAGGCGTAATGACTTGAAAGAAGTTATAGAATAGTCCCTCAGAAGCCTGGAAATATACGTGTCAAGCACAGGGAGGTAAGATTACAGGTTCATATTGATTTATAGGAACATTAATGCACAAACGTTAGATTAAATTTCCTCCAACAGACTCTCTGAGTCTCTCAGCTGCTTGCATACCTCCATGAGATCTTTGTTATATTTACTGATGTCGTGCTCTCGCTGTATGGTGAAGTTAACACCATGCTTTTGTTTCCGTAACCCTTCCTGAGCTCCTGTCTGCCCCGTTTAGAGACAAAGCAAGCTTTATGAATCAATCTGATTGTGAAGGAAATATCAGATCACGATGAAATAACAGTGAGTAACACACACCTGGGGGGTGTTTACTGCAGTGTGTAAGCCTCCGTCACGTTGTGGCAGGTCAGCTCTTTATTATGCAACTGTCTTCAGGAGTCCTTCCTGTATTGTAGGTCGACGAGCCGCCTGAGCTGTCGAGCATAAGAGGATCAGATACAACGTTTGTAAAGATAAGCAGTGAATTATCAATGAAACCTCTTCCATCCATTGGATGTGTCTGTCTTACTCTGGTAGGGGTGGACTGAAGTACTGATGCAGACAGCTTACCATAAATACTCGTACGTGCAGTTACCTGAAGGCCTTGTGCTAAATTTGTCATTAAGCCTGTGTGTTGTGAAACAGATAAGAGGTTTGTAACTACTGAGTTTATTAATGTGTAGTAAACACTTATTGATGCTTTATAGATCAATTATAAGCAGTTTTACTTTATGTAAACCTAACACCTTTACATTGCTCATTTTGATTTGTTGTTTTGACCATAAATAATTTACAATTTTAAGTACAGAACTGGAGTAAATGTTCTCATACTACTGGTTATAAACAACAATGAAACTTTTGAGTTGCAGGGTGAAAAAAAGCTTATAGTGGATCTATAATGTAAGTAAAGGATTTATTAGCCATTAATACAACTATTATTAAGAATTAAAAAACTCTTTATAAAAGTTATCTTGTTAGAAAGTGACACCAAATCAATGTTTGTTCATCAAAATGCTTTGATTCTTTTAAATTTTACATGCCTAATACTTTGACATGAATAGACAGCTGAAGACTTTGGGAAAAGCGGAGGAACTGTTTACTGCTGAAGAATTCCCCAGAGATGATAACTTGTGGGAAACCAGAGGAATAAACAAAACAAACAAATGATTACGGGCAGATTACATAAGAAGGGTGGTCGTGTGCAGGAGGAAGCGGGTAAATGCAGAAGATATAGGAAGAGAAGAGTTTATTATTTTACTTTAAAAGCTTGAGTTCAGCCACGTACATGTACAGTATATACACATAAACAACAACACATGACAAACTGACACAAATATGAAAACACAGATAAAAAGTAGGTCAAACATGAAACATCATCGTCTTCTCTTGGACACCGAACAGCTCCCTGACTGTTAGTCTCATAATCAAATTCCAGTGTAATGCGGGGAATAGACCAATCTGTATTTACTCCAGATCAACGGATGCTTTATCTGGTCTTCCAAGAAGCAAGTTAATCAGAGCGGCTGCCTTATCTTTACACTCTCCTTAGGTCCAAAAATAAACAACTCAAGTATATTTAGCCACAGAGACCACTGTGTCATCCATCTAAAGGTGTAAACAGCTCCTGTTTGCAGCATAGCACCGTCCACACTTTGTCCACCAGCAGCCTCTAAGAAGAAGAAGAAGAAGAAGAAACTGCAAACTTCAAACCTGTCATGAAGTGTTAGTGTGACTCGAATACAGAGTTTTTGTTGTTAAACTCCCTCAGCTCAGGACAGAAAACCTCCTGAGACAGCCAGAAGAAGGGAAGATCAACACATAGTCATCATCTCTTTGTTCAGATAAAGTATGCATCTTGATTTTGCTGTGCAGCACTTACAAGAACAGATATCTGCCATTTCCTCCAACCTTTGAACACAGATCTTTGTTTAGAAGCCCTGTCAACAAGATAAGAGAAGAGAGAAAGAGACAAACACCAATTTAAACTCCAAAAAGATCACAGTAATCAGCAGGGGAAGAGAGGAAGAAGCGTTCAGATACTGTACTTTGTTTGTTTATATCTTATTTCAAACACTTAGAAGAAAGATGACCAGACAAACTTATACATAAACGCAACAGTTAAGTTCTCTTAAACAACACAAAATAAATCTTACATGTTTGAAAAGGAGTTTTTATATTCATATAAACAAACAAATTCATACGTTCATGCATATGCACCCATACAAACATGTCGTTGTACAGCATATAGGTTGTTTTTATGTGAAGTAAAAGTATTAATACCACAATGTGAAAATACATTCAAAACCTCACTTGAATGAAGCCAATGCGGAAGTGCCAAAAACTGCAACTTCCTCAAAGTCCACTTGAAGCTGGTTCCAAATCGAGTCCATAAGTCCCCATGTTAAAATGTCCAACTTCACAGCAGAATGTTTACAGCCTGGTACAAAAAACAGTTTTTGTCTCTATAGCTAATTTCTCCGTTCATGACAACTGTACTGAGGCTGTTCAAATTATATTAACGGCTAAATTTAGGCATAATGAACAGTGTGGCTGCTTTGATTGACAGGTAGGTGCTGTTACAGATGGTTTCTTTGAGCACCCAGGCGTCAATCAGCCAGCCTCAGCTCCACCCACGCTCAACCACCATTTTTAGATTAGCCGGAAGGCAGCAGAGGCAGCACTGCTAACATGGTCGTATTGGCCAGAACCATCACACTCTGAGCTTCACAATGGCTCTTCAGAAACCTGTGAAACCGTCACGGATACGACATCCATATTTTATACTCTCTATGATTTTCCAGCTAACTTTTCCAGTGTTTTACTTGATGTTTTGATACCCATAAGACGATACATTTAATCATACACATAATCTTCTCTGATGCTTCTCTCTAGAGGTCTAGCAAGAACAGGTTGTTTTGTGTTGTGTTTTTGTCCCATTAATGCACGGTCAGGCCAACCACAGGTAATGAATGATAGCCTACCTAAATGGTGGGTCCATGGGGCATGGCTGTGGGCGGTGACTGTATAGTTGTGACATCACAACTTTACTGACATCCTCACAGCTTGTTTAAAGGCACCGTTTCTGAATACGGGCTGTGGATTGAGCATTTTCACACTTTCACAACACCTAAACCTGCTTTATGATGAAAAGGGAAGTGAAAATCTCAGTTTCTATAATACAGGACCTTTACGAAGTAGACCTATAAAACTATAAAGGAACTCTTAATCCTTCATTTCAAGGAAATTCACCGGAGAGGAAGGGTATGAAAAATTGTAATCTGAAAAGTGACTAATAACTAAAGCTGACAGACAAATATAGTGGAGTAAAAAGTACAATATTCACCTCTGAGATGGAGAAGAAGTATAAAGTTGCTCAAAATGGGAATATTCCACCTCGAATTTGTAGCTGAGTAAATGTACTCAGTTACATTCCACCACAGTGAATCTTTCCAAAGCAAAATACTGAATACAACAGTGGAAAAGACAATAATAACAAAGGACCTCTTAAGAGTCTTTCTATCAGGAGCTCTTTGGTTAAAAGCACTCGTCTGATTGATCATGAATCACTCTGTTACTTTACAGAATATGTCTAAAAGCTTGTTTGGCAGCATCTCAAACAAGCTGTCAGACTCACAGCTGTCCGCTGCATTTATTACTGAGTCATCCTCCAGAGGAGAGGAGCCTTAATTTGAGCTCTCGGAGAGACAAAACTCACCTGCTGTGCGCATCCACTGCACCTCTTTAATCACACAAGCAACTCGATTATAAACACCAACAACTATATTTAATGATATAGAAATCATAGAGGTAAAGACATGTAGACAAGTTCTTGTTATTCACCCACTGCTCCTGCTGAACAACTACATCGATCTTGCCAAGAGTTGGATGAGAAGATCAATACCACTCCAAGACCTGTACGATAAATTTTGGAGTCAGTTAGCTTACCTTAGCATAAAGACTGTAAACAAGGGGAAACAGCTAGCCTGACTCTGTCTGAAGATACTTGTAAGTGTTTTTAATGCTCTGTTTTTAATGCATTAAACTATCAAGCTATGATATGTTAATCAGTGAGCTTTAGTGGTGCTGGTAGACAGGTTTTATTACCTTTGGGCAGCTTTATGCTAAGCTAAGCTACACAAGAGTGGTATCTAACTGTTGTCAAGAAAGTGAATAAGTTTAAGTCCCAAAATGTTGAACTGTTCCTTTAAAAGTCCAGGATTTGGTGTGATGTGCGCTGTGGAGAGAGAGGTGTGGGGTCGGCTCAGGAGAGCAGTGCCAGGTGAGTTGATTAACACAGCTGGAGCTCGTTATTTCATCATACTCTTTCCTTTTTAATGCAGCAGCGAGCTGGACCTCGAGAGACGGTCACACACACACACACACACACACACACACACACACACACACACACACACACACACACACACACACACACACACACACACACACACACACACACACACACACACACAGAGGACTGGTGAATACCTTAGCCTTTAATATATGAGTTGCAGTTTTGTTTATGAGCATACAGTTAACCTGTGTCTGTGGTGGGGAACCCACGGTGGCAGCGAGCCCGCTACAGTGGCATTTAGCAGTGAGGCTGCAGTTTGCAACCAACTGAAAACTCTATCTAGAGTCAGTGTTTGGTTTATCCTTTCTGGGCCACTGTAGAAACATGGATGACTCGATGTAAAAGGTCCTGCTCCCCCCTTAGGTCCAAAAGGCTCAATCTAAGGTGACAAAAACACAGTGAATCTTGTTTTCAGGAGACTATACACTAATGAAAACATGCATCCACCTAAATGTGACACACTGGACCTTTAAGAAAGACAACAAAATAAGAGAAAAATATAAAAAAATGCTTCAATAATATCGTTATACTAGTTGATTCCTCAGACACACCAAAAATAGAAATTAATAGATTGGGCTTCAGGGCAATATTGAGAGTTTTATACAGCGTTAACATCTCTTTATGCATATTTGCACAAATAAGAAGATACAAAAACATAATGCATTAAAGGAGTAGGAAGGATTATGCTGGTGAGATTTTAAAAAATCCCCAAAGGGCTTATAAAGAAACGCAACAATGAACCAATAAAGAGAACAAAATAACAAAACAAATTATAAGTGCCAGCAAGGTGCAAGTAGTTTGAAACTTCAAATAAACTCTAAGTCTAAATTAAAGTTTGTAATGGAGGAAGATTGTGTTGCAATCCTAAAAATCTGTATCTGCAAAGACAAAGAGTTGTTCTAAATCTTCAGATTCACGTGTCAGGTGTTGTATGCGTGGATTGCGATCACGTGTTTAAACCGTCTCTCTCGTTTTAGCCCAAATAAAACAACTCATTTCAGCCTTAGTCAACGAGATGGAGACAAAACAAGCAGGAGGCGGTCGTCTTCTGGGATAAACCCATCTTTGTTTTCTCCTCCACTTAGGTTTTTTACGTCATTGTGAGGTGGCTGATTGGCTGGTTGAGCTGTATAGGGGAGATCTCCTCATTCAACACACACACACACACACACACACACACACACACACACACACACACACACACACACACACACACACACACACACATACACTCACTACTATTCCTTCCCCGTCCTCATTTTCTCTGCTGTTCTTCCCTCTCGCTCCCTCCAACAGCTGCAGGACTCTCAGCTTCTCCTGCACAGCTGACCCGGACACACTGACAACTATGAAAAGAACTGTTGTTGTCCACAGATAACCCTCCCTTCCCCTCCTCCTCTCCTCCTCTTACCATCCCTGCAAGCACAAACTCACACACATGCATGCACACATCTTCACTTACAGCAACAGACAAGAAAACACAGGCACAGACGTGTGATGGCTGTTGGTGGTGTCACTGTAATTTTTCATTTCTTAAATTCTGAGATTAAATGTGGATGAAACTCTGTCTGAGTCAACTGATATTAAAGATTTTTCCGTATCCAGGAAGCCGAATCCATCCATGAATTATAGTTTGTACCTCTCTTTAAATCATTTGCTGTTGTTTGACCCAGTTGCATTATGTAATTGCGATTTGTAGCTACTTCCATGTCCCACATTTTTGCAGCAGGAGAAGAAGACTGGTGCAGCCGATAAAACAAATTGTTTTTTTCTTTTAACCAGGGCTTCTGTTACAAATGAAGCCCAGCAGCTGGTTTTTTTTCCTGCTCTCATCACAGATACTTTCATCCAGATCCAAACGCTGTCATACACCCACTGATCTTATTTTATTTCTTTAGCTTTGCCTAACCTAAAATGAGTTGTTTTTTTTTTTGCAGCAGCTACTGTTTCATCTGAGCTTATCTTAGTGTAATTATAGTTTACTGCTTCTATTTCTGAATATATAGTAGCTGCTATAATGTAGCATAACTTGTCTTTTTTTGCCTTAAATTGAATACTTTATGACATGATAGCTCTCCCAAGTGCTGCAGTCTCATCTGGCGTCTTTTTATTTAGACTCTCGGGCGATTTGGGTTCAGTTCATGCACAGCAACAACAGAGCAAGGGCACTTCAGGCTGCAAAGGATCCCATTCACAGCTCTTTAAAGGACAGAAACAAAGGCAGCTACATCAAAAGAAAGCATAAAAAAAGCATAAAAATAAGATGAAGAAACAAGATGGAGACATCAGAAATGAGAGCAAATCAGAGCAGAGACTTCACAGGAGAAAAAAAATGAGTGGGTGAAAGGAGGACACAGACAGAAAGGGAATAGAGAGAGGGAGCAGGAAGGAGAGAACTGGCGAGGCAAAAGGAGAGCAAGAGTGGGAAGAGACAATCATGGGGGGCTGCCGAACGAGGGCACGGCGGGACAATGAGCTCAGCTGTGGTTCACTGCTGGAGTCAGACAGGTTCACCTGATGACACATCTGTCCGTCTGACTCACCCAGACTCTAATCTCCCTCTTCAGGACCTGCATGGAGCAGCAGACGACACAGAGGGAAAAGACAACAGATGCCAACAGTGGGATTACATGATGTTTTCAGGCCAGTTTCAGGTTATTAAATATGAAATAAAGACCTGTTTTATTATTGACTGCTTGTGGGTTTTTTTTTTTTGTCTTTAACTCTGTCTGAAAGTGCAAGTACATTTACTCAAGTACTGTGTGAAAGACTTGAGTATTTCCATTTTATGCCGCGTTATACTTTATCTCCACAACATTTTAGGGGGACATATTATAGTTTTATCTGACAGCTTAAGCTGAATATTCCAGAGTTCTTAAGAGTTGATGCATAAATTAACCTACCCAACAGTTTGTAAAATAGTTAAATTAGATCTACTTTGACCTGCCACATAATTAAAATGCAACATTAATGAAATATATAATAGTATATCAAGCAAAGAAGCCAATTTTCTGCACTGAATATATATTGCCAATAACACTAGATACTTTTACCAAAGTACCATTTTTAAAGGAATTTTATTTTAATGTTTAAAGAGTTTAAATCCTGTTTCAGAGACTATTTCAGCTCAGCATGGCTGCAGATCTTGTTGAAACACTGAATACCTGCATTGTCATGATCTCTATATCATGTGACACCCATATAGTCTGCATCACTCTCACTGTTTTGTCTGTTTGTTCAAATGCAGGAATGATGACTCACTGATGCTTGTCCAGACATCACAATTAAACTTGATAATCTTGATAATCTTTCAACACGGAGCTTAGAGGTACACATTTAAATGTCGACACATGCAAAAAGTGAGATTACAAGCGCACGCATTTGTGAATGACATGACGTGCGGGATACAAGGCTCGGCTGACTGTTTCTGTTTGAATGAATGAAAGGGCTTGCCATCACTGGTCTGCATACACATGGTAATGCTGCACTCTAGTGGACAGTTTAAGTCTGTGTTGTTGATACTGGAAGGTTCTGCTTTAGATGAAGGGTTTGTAATGAAGAGGGCAGTGTGGAAATTTCAAAGTAAAGCTGCTACTACTACAGACTATTATAACATTATATAGTGTATATTATGAAATGAATATCACTTCTACATTAACGTGTGCTTGACAGGCTGTTGTTGTGTAACCAAGGTACATTATTGTACATTGTTGTACACCGTAAACGTTTGCACAGTGTTACATTATTTTGAAATCCATGCAGCAACAGAATATTAAAAATGGTTTTCATGATTTATTGTCATTGTAAGTCATAAAACAAAATGATGTGCAGAACCTCTCAGTACTAGCAGTGGACTGATCCCCTTTGACAGTTCTGTGGGTGGCTCATCATGATAATTCAAATGAAATCCATTATACCAACATATATTATACCAACAGCTGCTCTCCTCTCCTTCCTCCCTAGCCAAGCCCAGTACATGGTCAATTCAAAAATGTAAAAGTTTATTTCAAAGTTGTGCTTCTACAATAACAACTTGGAACAGGAGAGAAATAACTGACACAAGCTACCTTGGAAAACTTAAAATGAACCGCAGGTTGTTCATTGGAATTACCAGAAGAAGAAAAGCTTAAAACTAAAATGATTCACACTCATTTAACACAAGAAACAAAAAAACAGAACTCAGCAGAGTTCTTCCTTTTCAGGAGGGATTTTTCCCCCCACGTCTGCGCTGAAGACTCATCAGGCGACTGCCTGGAGGTTGACTCGACGGGGTCACTGCTGAAGCGCCCCTGGATAGCAAATGGCTAAAGGATATGTAACTTTTAGCTTGGTGAGAAGATCCTGAGTTTTGATTCACGGCATCTGAAATTCGCTCAAGCCTCCTGGTCATGGACCACAGCAGGGCATGTGTACGGCTTTCCATCTGACGGAGGCTCCTCTCAAAGCTCAATTTCATCTCCCCAAGTTCTTGCTGCAGCTTCTCAAACCAGGTATGTATTGTATCCCTGTCCTTCCATGTTGTGGTGGTGTGTGATGATGTAGTATCGTATGGGGATGTGGTGGTGTGTGATGATGTAATATCGTATGGGGATTTGGTGGTGTGTGATGATGTAGTATCGTATGGGGATGTGGTGGTGTGTGGGGACGTGGTGGAGTGTGGGGACGTGGTGGTATGTTGGGATGAGGTGGTATATGGGGATGTGGTGGAGTGTGGGGACGTGGTGGTGTGTGGGGACGTGGTGGAGTGTGGGGACGTGGTGGTATGTTGGGATGAGGTGGTATATGGGAACGTGGTGGAGTGTGGGGACGCGGTGGTAAATAGCGATGTTGGGGTGTGTGAGGGTGTTGTTCTTAGTTCACCACCTTCCTCTTCTTCCTCTGGTAACCCTGTGGGTGCCAGTGTACACAAGAACATTTGGTCATCATGTTGTATGACGTGTATATAGTGTGAAATCAATATAAATTGCAATATCTAATTTATGATCAAATAACTACAAAAAATAAATGTTTTTGGTTAATGTTATAGTGTGGCATATTGGCAACATTTGGACTACTCCTGATAAAAGTTACATTTTCAACCTACCAGGCTGTGTTGGAGGAGTCAGTGAAGATGGAGGATCTGAAAAAGGGAAAAGAAATCATCTTTAGTTTTTATTAAACAGCAAGAAAAAAAAAAACAATGTAAAGCCAATAAAAATAAATAGAAGGGAGAGAACACACCCTTGTGAGAACCAATTTAGCTGTTTGTGTGCAATGACAAGATGCAACAAGCCTTGTTCAACTGGGCGGTGAATAGAAGAGGGAGCTCATGAGAACCAACATCAGAAACTTTACATTTGACCTAATGGAAAGTTTTTACATGTAGAAACTTGATAATAGCCCCAACCATGGGATGCCTGTCCTGTCATGCCATGGTAGGAGGTTTTTGAGGCTTAGGTACAGATGTGCTTTGAACTAAATGCTGGTACATACTTCAGCATGCCACCATGTTTAGAGTTAAGAGTGCTAGCATACTAACATATTGCAAATTAGTACAACTGAGGCTGGTGGGAATATCCCCAAGGGCCAACCCAGAGTTACTAGGAGACATCATTCATCTGGTCATAGATATCTGTACCAAATTTCCACCCAACTGTTGCTAAAAAATTTTAACCAACCCACACTGCGATCTATAGTGTCATGCTGCTAACATGGCCAAAGACATAACTGTTACATAACGCCCTTGACAGAAATAACACCCAGAAGCTTACCCAAAACTTGAAGATTGGTATCTCCAGTCATCCAGTTTTTGGCTGTTTGGATGGTGAACAAATAATTCCCGCTGTCTGTTGTGGCCAGAGGCCCCAGTGTCAAGAATCCATTGGTCTGGTTCACCGTCACTCTTCCCTGGAAACCCTCATAAACAACGGTCTCCTGATCTCTTTCCACAAGGGCAACATGCTGATTCCCAAAAGCCCAGGTCATCTTGATAATGTCCTCTTTGGGATCAGTCAAGGTTTTTAAAGTCACACTTTCCCCTGAGACTGCCTCCACTGGTCCCTCCGGCAATGCTTTCAACTCACAGCATCCTAAAAGAGGAATACCAGCTTTCAGGTTCAGGTTTCAGTCAAATTCTACTTTGTGTTTTTGTTATTTCAGACTTTGTTTGCTTCGTTATCGCTGTAGACCAAACTTTTTCACCCTTTGTCTGTCCATGTCCTGAGATAAATGGATATGCACGATTGTGTATATGAGTATTTATTACTCAGTCCTACTGCTGACTCTTATTCTATGACTGCACGGTGAGAACAGGTTGTTGTGGTAGGTTCTAAGATCCCTATCTGGGCTGTTACAACTTTGCAGTACACAAGCACTCTTTTCTTTCAGCTATGTTTCTTTTTAAAATGTTCTGTCTCATTTAGTTTTGCTGACAAAATATTTAAAGTCAAATTTGGTGCATGTTAAATAGCTCTCTCCTAGATAAATAATAATAATAAAAAAAGACTCACCCAGAACTCGGAGCATGATCTCTTCAGTCTTATTTATTTTAGACGTTACCATGGTAGCAATATAATACCCTCTGTCGTTTCCCTCCAGTGGTCCCAGGGTCAAGAAACCATTGGTCCGGTTCACCCATGCTCTTCTCTGGTAGTCTTCACCAACTGTCACCCCTGCTGGCGTTACAGTGACGATGGGTACCAGTCTACTCCCGCGGTTGAAATACCAGACAAAGTTGATGAAGTCGTCTTTGAGATTGATCAGGGTTCTGAAAGTGACATTTTTCTTAAAATCTTCACTCACTGGACCCTCTGGCAGAAGATCCTGCCCCACACAGCATCCTGAGAAACATAAAAAGTTAAAATTATTTTGCACCTATGTGTTTTTAATGCATCACTAGGTTTTGGTTTTGATTAAAGGTGTGCACAGGACTAAACGTCCCATCAGAACTAGAAGAATTATAAGTATGTCAGCAAACCAGAAGATTTTAGATCACTTTCACAAGTTTCTTGTGACTAAAGTCTCTCTGACATCTTCTAGTCCCAATAAAATATACATCATACCTCATTTGTTTGATTTTAGTCATGATAAATACATTTTCTATAAACAAATTATATAAACCAGCAATAAATGTGTTATTTTTACCAATAATGGAGAGGAGAAACAGAAAAGACTTCATCATGAGCGGATCCACTCCGACCAATTCATGCCTTGTATTTCAACCTGCTTGCTTTTGTGGGGACCCACCTATGAATGCATGAAATGTGCATGTTTGCACATGAAAAGTAACCACATGATTGTGTAACTATCTCATGCAAAACATTTCATCTCACTTAATCTCAGTTAATGTGAACAGACACTTTAATAAATCCTTAATTTTCGCAATTGCATCACACCTCCCTGCACTGAGCAGATCTTGGGAATATTGTGGGTGGTTTGAAATAAGCCAAACAAATAACGTGTGAATGTGAAAGAGTTCAAAAGTTGAGGTTTCCTGCATTGAATTGGTGCAACTTTTTTCCTTTGACTAGAAACTATTTACTCTATTATTCTTTTCCCTCCCTTGCAGAAATGCAAGGGATGTTTTTTTTCTCAGAAGTGGTTATGCATTGTTACAGGTATCAATGGAAGCCCTGAGAGGCAAGTGGCATAAAAGTCGATCTAAGATCTAAATTGTTTTCCTCTATTTATGTTAAAAAAAATAAAAGTTTTTTTAAGAGGGATGGAGTGTACGCACATTCAGGCAAAAATACACCCATCAGTGTGGTAACTTAGAAAATGGATCACCAGAGGGCTTCCGTAATAAACAAAGGAGAGAAAACAATTTAGGTCAGACAGAAAAAGTTTATATACACTCTGCTAACATTTGCTGACATTGCCTTTAAAATGGTTCACTTCAATCCAACACTTAGCTTAGTCTTCCACAAGCTTTTTAGAATACTTTGCTAGAATAACGGTTCAGTCCTTGGCAGAATTTGTGTAACTGTCAGGAAGGTGGGTCTCCTTCAAACACACATTTTCAGTTAGTTACAGTTCACTAATTAGCACTATATACAAAATATATAGCTCATGACAATGTCCTAAGGCAGAGGTCTTCAACCTTTTCAGCACAAGGACCCCTTGGATAAGAGACTAACAGAACAGGGACCCCCACATGTAATTCTTGCAGTTTACTCACTTTACTGTTATTTTTTTTTTTTAATTCTCACAAATTATTTTAGCGAAAACTGTCAATTATTAATTGGCGGACCCCCTGCAGTCACTCTGCAGACCCCCTAAGGGTCACGGACCCCTGGTTGAAGACCCCTGTCCTAAGGTTTAAATGTTGACCTCATGATGGTGCTTGTTGAGAAGTAAGAAGTCATCAAAATGATCACAATTCATCCTGATTGGGGCATGAATGTTTTACTATAATTCGAGGTAATCCATCCCATAGACAAAAATGTCAACCTGCTGGTGGTGCTAGAAAGTCAAAGAAAGTCAGAAGGATTCATCAAATGTCAAATGTCATGGAAATCCATTCAGTAGTTATTCAGAGATCTCAATCTGGACCAAAATGGCCAAATAACAGACCAACAGTGCCAAACAAATCTCAAAGATTAATGCTAAGAGAAATATAATTTAAATCAAATCAATTAAATCAAATTCATCCAATGTATTTAATGCTTTTCCCCCATCTTCACCCCAATCTGATCAAAACTCAATCCACATCAAAAAGATTGACTCAACTGGACAAGCCCTGATACTTACAAGGCACCGCTGACACACTAATGCTGGGGCACTATTAGTCGTCTTCCCATAAATCACTGGGAAATGTCAGGGGGCAGCACAGATCTGGGGGGTTTGAGGGAAGCAATGTTGCGCAACAGACTCAACAGTCAAGCACACTGCAGCAAGACCGGAAAACATGTGAGGATGCCTTCAAAATAAAAGCCCTAAATGTATCAAGTTAGAGTAGCCTTTATCTTATTCATTTATATCTATTATATCTTTCATTAGCGTGAGTGAGTGTGGAACACATATGCAGATGTTTATGAAGTTTCTTGGCTTGTTCTCCTCACTTAGACGGCCGTGGAGACATTAAGCACGATTCAGAGAAGAAGCATTCATCAACATGCTGTATTTATTATTTTGTAGTCCAAGTAGTGCACTTAAATAAAATGCTGAGGCACTTAAACTTTTCTGAAGAATTTTTCTGATGTCCTATTTTCTACTTTCTTTACAACACATACGTTTGACATCTTCTAGTTAAATATTCCAACACAAACTGTACGATCACATTATAAAATATGATGCTGTTATTGATTTATCTCCACAGCAATATGTAAAATAGTTTAAATTAGAGTTAAAGCATTTCTTTCTTCCTTCCTTTTTTGTTTTTATTATTTGTATTTATATTTGTGCAACATATTGTCATAACATAGACAAGATAAAGCATTTGTTAGGACAATTTCAGATTTTGAGTACCCCAAATTCACTCTATATCTCCACAGTTATTATATAATAATATTGATAATAATAAGCAGCTATATGTATGCATTAAAGCCTCATTGATAATAGTCTAATAATAATAATACACTGACAGATGTCATCTTGCCTGCATGAGTACATATACTGTTAATTTAAAGTTCATTTTGTTTTTGTTTGTTTGTGTGCGACTGCTCCATTTTTGTGTGGTTGTTTGCAATTTAACATTATTATAACAAAAACTTTGCATTACCTGTGTATGCTCAGGGCTTTTATTTTGAAAGATATGACCGGACCGCACGCTGTGCTGCGTGGTGTTTGACTCGAGTGCGGGAGCAGGACGGACTGTTTAGAAACTGTGAGAGGGGGAGCGAGTAATTCAGAGCTTCACTCTGAGTCTGTTGCTCTGCTTGGAAACTTTCCAAACTTCTCATTTATTTGGGTTTTTTTTTTTTATTATTATTCCACTGCTGAGATGTCGACCACCGGGAACTCTGTGGCCTGTGAGGGGATGTACTCCCAACTGATAGATGATGAGGGCCACAGGCCAGATGTGGGACACAGCGGTAAGACCTCAGCACTAATTAAAACCGGCTGTTTATTTTCCTCTCATTTGAGTTGTGCCCGGCTCTAGATACACAGGGGACAGGGACTTTAAATGTTTTTTTTGCATGTTTTCAAGCATAGTTTCTCCTGCACGCTTGGAATGAGAGGGTGAGGTGAGGGTTATTCACTTATTGTTGCAATCTACAACTTCACTGTTAGATGCCACTAAATCCTACACACTGGATTTTTAATTGTTTTTTTTTTTTTTAATATTAAAGCTGTCAGATTATTTTATTAGTGATTAAATCAACACTGCGTAGAATTTGTGCCCTGAGTTTTACAGTGTTTCAGAGCTGTACATGTGCACTTATTATGATTATATAACTCATGATCAAAAACTAGTAATAACAGTAAAGCAAGGGCAACAACATAAGACATAGCAGCCAGCTAATGTTACTTATAGTCCAACAGCAAGAATCCCAGCTCGGCGTCTGTCTGTGTTTCAAAGTTCATATTGATATTGATGGACAGTCCACAAAGAAAAGGTCAATTGTGATTCAAGCTTTAAAAATCACTATAACAAGCCGCTATATTGGTAATCTGTGAATTTTTTTCCAACTATAAAATCAGCATTGGTCTCAAAAAGCAGGTTTTAAAATGGAGACAGTCGTGGATGTGGTGACAAGAAGACAAGATGAGTTAGAGCCTGGGTTGTCATTAAAATGTGTTATTTTTGTATAATGTGAATAGTAATGGACCAAGAATAGAGCCATGTGGCACCCCATTACTGATAATAAGAGGGATCAGCACCATCAGCTGTAGCTGTGTTTTATTGTTTTGAAACTTTTCATTCATATGAGAGAAAATGTGTTATTTTTTCAAAGCTAGTCCTACTTTAACTCACATTTAAAGAATTCAATATTGGGTGGCTTTTGAGGTAGAGTGGGTCGTCTAATCTAATCAGAAGATCGGTGGTCCGATCCCCGGCTCCTCCAGTCTGCATGTGTGGTCCTTGGGCAAGATACTGAACCCCAAATTGCTCCTCAAAGCTGTGCCATGTGAATGTAATTAGCTCCTCAGTAGTTGGCACCTTGCATGGCAGCCAACACAATTAGTGTATGTATATATGTAGTGTAAAAGCACTTTGAGTGGTCAGAAGACTAGAAAGGTGCTAGTACAGACCAATTACCATATTGTGGTTTTCGAGTGTGTTTATTGTCTTAATCAACAATCTCTCCCTCTTGCCACCTCCAGCTCACCCAGTCTCTGCAGTCAGACTGATCTCCAGGGTGGGCAGCTCCGGTCCATACCGCCTCGCTACCATCTGCCTGGCTACACTGTGTGCCGTCCTACTGATCTCCATCATAGCCGTCACTGCACACTGTAAGTATACAGACTGCAAGCAGTAAAAACCCCCCCACAAAACTTTAATGCACATGAGAGCCTTTTCTGTGCTCTGTACGCAGATTAATCAAGTTACATAGTAGAAATTATGTAGATACCCTATAGTCTCCCCTGTGCACTGTCAACACAGTAATTTGTTCGCTGTTGATAATCTGGAAACACATCCGGAGACTACACAGGGGGGTAATAAATACCAATATGTGACTGGTGCTCATCATCCGCGCACGCTGTGGAAACTAAGAAAGAAGTCAATATTGCCGAATGAGCAGTTTCAAGTTAAAAAAAAAAAAAAAAGAGGATACAATACTGTGCCTCTTGCAACACTGACATTCAAGGCATGTTTACCAATAGTGTACACGTGTTTTAATACACATTTAACATATGTGTATGTGTGTGTGTGTGTGTGAGCTTGTTATGTTGAAACAGCCACAGAAGCAAAAGCTGCTTCTGCTTTTTAACAAGCTTGTTAGCTAAACTGCTGACAGCTGAGAGTGAGTCAACAGAGAGAAGGTGACTAAAGTAAGAGATATTTAACATGATCATTGAGCTGTCGATGAATCAACATGCTTAGTCTACACATTGTGGTTAAAAATGAATGTATAATTTTGCTCATTTAGAAATTGATCACTGTTTTAGAGTATATTTTCTAAGAATAAACGATTGGACTCTTCTAATATTTCTTCTGTTTGGTGTTCTCTCCAAAAGAAATCAATTTTAAATAACCTTGATTTGATTATTGGCATAAATCTCTTATCTATGAAGTTTGTTTGGCCCACTTCTTCAATAAGTTAAGCAATAAAAATATCCATGGGATGTCATTTTTAAAATAAACTTTGTTTTAAACTTTGTTTTTTGAAGCTATAGAATCCATCCTTGCTCGGTCCAAAACTAAATTATTTCTGAACCTTTACGCAGGAGCACAATACTTTATTTTAACCTGACAATGCCAAATTTTGGAGGCTAATACTACAAATATTTGCAAATGTAAAAACCTGACAATGATATACCAGTCAATACTAATTTTTAACAAACACATAAACAATCTTGATTTGGATGCAAGGTACAAACTAAATGGGACCTTTTATATTTGAAAAACTTGTTAGTCTTTGGTGGACAAACCATAATGGTGACACTGTTTCTAAATGACTTCAAACCTAGCTTGGCATTTCTGTTCCCTAACTGGTTCTAACTGGTGTTAGCACATATCCCAAAGATTATTATTTGATTGTGTTGCTGATGGACACCAGCAGTAAAAGAGGCCTTTAATGTGAAGAAGGAGCTTGGCTGGCCCACACGTCTTCTAAGTGCAGCAGACAGGAGCAGAAGGTATTCAGCATTCACTGAAGTAAAAACCCAGGTGTGGGAGGAATTGGGGAGGACTTTCAGTTGACCTCAAGGCAAACCGAGCAACAACAACAAGTTGTAATGTTGACCAGTTACATGTCAGTGGGCTTTGGTTGGTTTTGTTGTCTGAAATGCTTCACACCAGCTATCAAGATTAGCAGAAATGTGTCTTTCTCATCATTATTAAGTTGCTAATTTGGGCTGCAGAGAAAGTCTTGGCCTGGATATCTGTCACCCATTTGCTGGAAGCCCTGAAACATCCTCCAGAGGCTAAATCATCAGACAGTACCCACCAGATTTGCTCTGAGATTTGCTGTATCCATAAACTTAGTAGTTCATTGTTCTACTTGTTCCACAGATAAGAACAAACCTCAGGGAGGTGGTGAAGTGACCCCAGAGCTACAGAAGCAGAAGCAGGACACGAATGTGACAGCTCTAGTCGCCTCCATCAGCAAACTGCAGCAGGAGAAAACCCAGCTGCAGAAAGAGAAGAACGAGCTGCAGGCCAAACTGGATGCCAAAGCGGCCACTAAAGGTATCTTTTGGAAACACAAATATGAACTCTTGCATTTAGTGTCATGCTAATGTTCTGCTACTGTTGCCTAATATCTCTCTTTCTATGTGTCGTCAGCTCCCAAGGTGATCAAATCAACGACGAAGGCGCCACCACCCCCGATCGTCTGCCCTGACGACTGGCATCTCTTCAACAACAGCTGTTACTTCATCTCCAGAACCACGAGGGATTGGCCGGAGAGCCAGTCGTACTGCCAGAGCAAAGGAGGTTACCTGGCCATCATCCACACGGCCGAGGAGCAGGTACGGTACAACGAGCAGCACAGTTGCAACATGGATTACAATACAAGGAACACCATTAGAGTTTATTTTGAGTGAGTCAGTGATGAATGTGTTCTTTTCCTTTGTGTTTCCTCTCAGACGTTCCTGTGGAATCTTCTTCCCAGAGCCCACTGGAACACCTTCTGGTTTGGGATCACCGACAGGCAGACAGAGGACCGATGGATATGGGTGGATAATACCCCGCTGGTTGGAGGGTAGGTTCACTTCTTACACGACTCATCCGGATGTAGACTGGCCAGTATAAACCTGCCATTGGCTGTTAATTTCACATGGGATTCTCCTCCTTCTCCGCTATTTACTAATCCCTTTTGCCACACGAAACATCAACAACCATCGAGAGCAACCTACACGCTGAAAATGCCAAGTTACCCTAGCCTGAACGATATGGACATAAACAAGCTAACAGCTGTTGCTCTTTTGTTTACATGATCTCACCTCCAGATCTTCCACCAGCACAAGTGGTAGAGTGGGCCGTCCAATAACCCCAAGGTTGGCGGTTCGATCCCCGCTCTCACTGCTCAAAAAAGAGATTGCCACGGCCGAGGTGCCCTTGAGCAAGGCACCGTACCCCCCCCCCCAACATCTGCTCCCCGGGCGCAGTTAGCTGATGCCCACCACTCCAGTGAAGTTTCCCGACAATATTTTGCAAGCTCTTAGTGCCAATTAAGACGATTATGATTTGTTTAAAGAAATATAAACAAGTGAGAGTGTTTTTCCCCAACAGCAGGATGATAATGCAACCAGATCATTCTCCAGCAATGTGGAGAGGTCTGACTGTGCAAGACTACATCTGGTCTAGCATCTGTTCCATTATAGCTTCTGTTACTGAATATAATCTCATATATGAGCACAGAGAAAACTAGAGCTCCTGCAACAGCACAAGTATCTCACATCAACTTTTATCAGAGCTGATTTCAACTTTTTGGTTGATGCCTTCTAAAATAGGGATTCCCAGATTGATCGGCCACCGATTATCAGCCCATATTCAATAAAAATATTCAATCGGGAGATCGGGATAAATGCGGCAGAGTTGCCTGATCGTGAAAACCGATTGATGACACGCATGGTATTTGTTTACTAGCAGATCTTTTAATATGGGGACTGCTCACATAGCAACCACTCTGATAAAGCGACCACACAACTTTCGTTAAAAAGTGGAAGGTATGAAGGTATTAAACTGTGACTATATTAAAAATGGAGGACTTATTCTCAGGAGCTTTGATACGATAAAAATAGTTTATTTCTGCCCAAGCTGTGACTCCAGACTGTCTGTGACACATTTGGACAGATAGACACACAGATAGATCAACCTTTGGACTTTTACCTCTGTTGAACACCTACAGAATTTGGTACATGTTTTGGCCTTGACCTGGAGTACACTTAGCGAGGCCGGAGGGAGAAAAAGGGGAACTTAGCTCTAATACTTCCCTTTTTACTGAAAAGTCATCCCTTATTTTTGCCTGAAGGAACCAAAAAGAGGACTAAAGTTCATGGGCATGGAGATGATTCATAGATCCTCTGGAAAGGACTTCAAAGTTAGTGTTGGTTTGAAACCACCATGTGATACTTACTTTTATCCACACAAGCAGCATGGCTCAAAGGAGTGTCAGTGTCAAGGGGCCAGTATGCTCAGTGGTGTAGGGGTGAGAAGTGGGTATACTCTTAATTTATACCCTGAACAGCCCAACCAACAAAGGATAAACACCATGTGCAGATTTTGTAATAAATACTGGCCCACAGGTGGGTTATCCATCTACGCCATGCCTTCACCATCCTACGAGAAAAACTCGTCCTCCTAAACATTTTTGCAGTATGTGTCACACCTCATGTGTTGCGTTTGGTTGGATGGATTACCATGAAATTTGGTACACATGTTCCCCTCAAGCTGAAATCTGAAATCTAATCTCCTGATGTTTCATCCTGCACCATCATCAGATCAACATTTTAGTTTGTCCAATACTTTGATTGGTGAGCAAATACCTGCAAAACTGATGACGTCCCCATCAGACTCAACTTTTTTACTTTGTGCATGGCAAGCGAAGCATGCTACAGAGCTTCTAGCATGGCTGTACACTCTTTGTCTTGTTACCTGATAAATCTGTTAGTTATTTGTTGACTGTTTCAGCACTAGTGATTAGTTTGTTAAACCCCCTGAATCGTCTGCTAGTGCTGAATCATTTAATTGATTAGTTGGTTGATAGAAAACTAATAAACAGCAACAGATGATTGTTATCAAGCAAAAAATGCAACTTGATACTTGCTGCTTTTTTAACTGTATATTAAAGATCTTGGGTCTTGATCGTTTGGCCGAAAAACGCAATTGAAGTTGTCTTGATCCCTGGGAAATTGTATATTGTATTTTTTTAGTTTGTTTGATGGTTAATGTATTAAAATTAACGTATTAATGAAGAAAATAACCCATAGCCCATGCAGCTCTAATGCAAACACTTTGCAAACAGTTTCGCTGTTAAGTTCAGAAACAATGAACAGGACAGTCAAACTGTGAGTGAGATAACACCTGGAGAAAGGCCAGGATCAATGTTTGCCTGCAAACAGCAGCTCTGAGCAGCGTTATGTAAGTGCCATTAAACAGCTACAGGGCGCTGCAGTGCAGATGACCCGAACTTCTGCTCTCTGATCGTGAAAAACAAATGTGTCAGAGCCAAAGTGTAAAACTGTACAACGATAAATTCTGCTTTAAAATGCAAAATCAGGTCATCTTGCGTCAACGTTACTTTCCCATATTTTGTGAACTTAACAGATTTTCTAATACCATCTGATTTCTATTCCTCATTCTGAAAATATTTTGTTGCTGACTAACCTGTTAGCATTCCTCTTTTGCCCCCTGCATTCCTTCCCTTCCTCTTTTCCTGCTGAGATGTTTCATATTTTTTCCTCGTGTTGTTCTGGCTCAGCTCTGATTTCACATTTATTTAAATATATAACCAGTTTTTACACCACACACACACACACACACACACACACACACACACACACACACACACACCAGTGTTTGCTAAATATATTGCTGCCATAAGTGATTTCTCTCTTCTAACTGTAGTTTTTGGGAGGTCGGCGAGCCCAACAACCACATCAACGAGGACTGCGGCTACATTGTGAAAACACAAGTGTTGGAGCGAGTGGCAATCAGGAGCTGGTACGACGCCCCCTGTTCCATGTACTGTCGCTTCATCTGTGAGAAGGAGATGGGCCCCGGCGCCAGCACTGCCATACCACACTAAGACGTCAACACCTCTCTGATCGTCTGAGGAAAACAAGGAAAGGAAGTTAACCAGTCTGGTTTTTAACAAACTTTGACCTCACACATTGTTTTTTTAATCTGGCAGGATGGACATAAGATAGATTTATCTGAAATGAATACATGGTATGTTGGACTCTCAGTTGTGACAAAAGCATGGGTGTCCACTCTTGGATGTCAAAATGGGTTGTAGTATGAAGAAAATTAACTCTCTAGGGCCCCAGAAGAATTCTCAAATGTTGCTGCCATTCACTGATAACCTTCAGTCAAATGAGAATGTTTTTCCCCTTTCAATTAAAAAATAGCACCATCTCAAAAACAGAACTTGATAATCACAAGTTCTTCTCATTTTAAATGCCACAACTTCCTCTTTAAACACCAAGTTTATGTGTGAAAGTCACCCCTCTGCCAACTCCCTTTTTTTTCTAGGAAAGTCCTGCTCAGTATCTCTTGGCGCTTGTATGTTTTTATATGACCAAATGTGTTATGTAGGCTCTTTGTGGTCCTACAGTGTAATCTGTGGCTTATTCCACATAAATAATATCACATTTTTATATGATTCTGTTTTAGAATTTATAAATCAGGGATTCAAGATAACTATTAAAGTTTTCATTGATTTTTGTACGTGTTCTTTTTAGCAATGAATTGTGTTTATTTTAACTATGTATAATTATGTGAGTATAATCTGAATCATGTTAGTAAGAATGATCAGTTTGATTTTGATGCACTTTTTGATGTTTGATTGAGCAGCTTTATGCATTAATGTGTCCTGTGGATCTTGTAAATAAATAATGAAGACTTACTTGTCCCATGATTCTTCTTTAAGTTGGTTTTTGAATAAGTTTGTAAGAGTTGTTGTTGATATGTCAATGCTGTGTTAGCAGTGTGTTTTGCTGCCCCCAAGTGGCCAATAAAAATTAATTAGGCAGCTTTATAATTAAAAGTACAACAAAAACATCATTTTTTTTTCTTTTTTATATTTTTTATTAGTCCAAAAAATCGTTATGCATTTTTTTTAGTCTCCTGAACTCATTTATATATACTTAACACTTAATTTACACACATGAACATATAACAAATAAGGACATATGTTTGTAGTAATTAGTTAGATGTCGTCAAACCTGTCAAATTGAATCTCTTTGTTTGTCTTCTGTACTTTATGCCAACTATCTACTTCAGAAGAATCTCACATAGGAAACACATTTGGAATAAATAATCTATAAGATTAAGATATTAATTAACTCATCATGTGTAACTTAATTTAACAAATTGATGAAACAACTTCTCTTCATGAGCATAATGGTTGCTGTTGCTGTTTCTGCTGTTGTTATCCAGCAGGTGGCACTACTAACACAAGCAACCTATAGTCAATCTGTTGACTGTATGAGAGTCTGCAGGCCACATTTAATAAGAGCAGAGATGAAGAGCAGCTGAAGTAGATCTTTAAATTCGTGATGATGACTGCTGCACCAAGCAACAGAGCCCCCCCCCAACATAGAAAAATCTGTGATTGTTATTGAATATTTTGTCTCAGACAAACCACATTTAACTTTATTATTCAAATAAGGAAGTTCTTGAACTGTGGGTACAACAAAATACACAAAGTAAAACATTAAAAAGTATTTCATATGAGATGATTTCAATGCTTTTTTCCTTTTTCTATTTCTCTCCCTTTATAACTTAGACGAGCTGCGTAAAGTTTCATTTTCTGTAAG
The DNA here is from genome assembly GCA_946959425.1 of Argyrosomus regius. Classification (NCBI taxonomy): domain Eukaryota; kingdom Metazoa; phylum Chordata; class Actinopteri; family Sciaenidae; genus Argyrosomus; species Argyrosomus regius. The sequence continues at coordinate 5,113,988 of OX336899.1, read as the reverse complement.
TGTCTCTATGGTTTCATCTCTTCTTCTTCTTCTCTGGGCTAAAAGACCTACATCGTGTCTTCCATGTCATCTCGTCCACTTCCTGCTGTCTTGTCAAAGTGGGCTAAGAGTTGCCCCGAATGAAGAAGCCAAAGGTGGAGCGTTTGTTGAGTGCACCGTTTGTACTCGTGCTTCCCTCCTGAGCTCGTTACCACAGGGAGTTATCAGGAAGTCAGCTAGCCCTCTTCTGTCACAGTTCATTAGGATTACAGGCCGACACTTACTGAGAGAGAGAGAGAGAGAGAGAGAGAGAGAAGGAAGAAGAAACACACTTTACCAACACTAGAAAAATAATGTCCTGTCAACGAATCAAACAAGGAACTTCAAAAGATACTGCACAGATAAAATGTCTGCATATGAACTACCACTGACACTGTGAGGAACATAATATGAGCAGAACTGTCTGCCTCCTTTAAACTCTTGGAAATTGGATATTGTATGTGCACCTTTATTTCAAGATTTTAAAGGTGTAAAAATGTCAATGTATGTAAAGAAATAACAACCACTTCCAGGATAGTTCACCATTATCTGTCTTAAAACAATCGTTGGTATCCTATATGTGCATTGAAACAAGTGTGGCATGTCATATTTGCTATTAAAAGCCTCCAACATGAAGCCATTTCAGTGAAAGAGATGACACAACCCAGCCTTTGTTCTGTGCAGCAACCTACTATAAACTAAGTTTTTCTGACGCTGATGTGAGGCTTCAGCAGTCTGAGTTTGATAAATGAAGTGTCCAAAGTTACACATCTTTGTGCAGCTTAGCACAGTGATAGCAACACAAAGAGGAATTTAAAAAATAGTTTAAAAAAAGTCTCACTTTATTTGTCTAAAGGCAGGGACACAAATTAAGACTGTTGAGCTGGTTATAAATATGATTTGGACATGGCAACTGATGGGACCAAGGTGGACCAACTCTGCTCCAGTTTGTTTTTACAGTCAGCAGATAAAATCATGTAGCCTACTAAAAAACTCTGCATGTTTTTCCTCCTTTTTTTGGTCCTTTCGGAGCCAAAAGTTGCTGCATATAAACAATACAGGCTGTTGTTTACCGTCCACATTTGTTTTGGCACATGAACAGTTGGCGTTCTCGCAGGTTTTACGAGGTCATCTAACTCCAGTGGTGTCTATTTACGCAGTTTTAAGGGTTATGTTCTGCCCTGACTGTCAAAGACTACAATCTTTTACGTGTGGTTTGTTAGTTTATGCACAAAACAATGATTTTGGATTTTGTCTCCCGTCACTTACAATGAATGCATGAATGATTACAGACGAGAAAAAACTGTTTTAATGCAAACATAGGAGCATGAAAATTGTTTGAAGACAGACAACACAACAACAACATTTGTGAACCTAACCTTATTTCAGAGGTCATTTAAAAAATATCAATCAGTGCAGGTTTAAAGTACTTTTTGCATTTTGTGGCATTATGATCAATGAATTTATTAATTATATAGTGTCTGTGTTATTCTACTACATATCAGTGAGAATCCAGTATTTCAAACTGGAACTTGACACGGCACTAACATAATCAGAGGTTCAGTCAAAGAGCTTCGAGTCACAACATGATGAAGAGCTCACAGAACAGTGGCTACTTCAGTTGTTTGGCAACATTTTTATGAAAGATGAGAAGAAGAAGTTATTTTGAACGAGCTTTTGAAAGACATGTAAGGCCTGATTTCACGAATTCAAAGTAGATGTTGGAGAATTGAAACATGTTTGTATAAACACGTCATTATTGTAGATTTGAAAATGAATGCTCTTTTAAAGACACCCATGTATTTGCGCACTAATTCATCTTTAAAGCCAGGTTAGAGGCCAGGCTTAGGCAAATCACTGACAATGTCAAGGTCATGTGATACGAAGAGGAAGTTTTTGGGTCTTCATCCAGTCGAGCTTTCAATGGAAAATCTGAAATCATTAGATGAGCTTATTTGACATTGTGCCAGTTGGCTGTTTGTCTGCTTAAGACGTTAAAACACTTGGGAAATGTTTACCTCTCCGCTCAGGCTCAGGTAATGAAGTCTAGTTACTACACGGTGGCTCTAAGCCACAAGTCTCGTCCTCATTGGTTCAGTGTCCTGCTAATCCACCGTTAGTCGTCGTGCATCATGGGCGCAGGGTGAGATCATCAGAGATGTTTGATGGCCTCCTCTAATGGGGACTTTTAGATTAAGCTTCTCCTCGAGCCGAGTCTTTTTTTAGTAATTGATGGAACGGGTTTCGGCTCAGGCCTGGTGACATCACGCAGCAACATCTTACGCAGCCCTGTTGGCTTTGGTTTAATACCTGCAGGGTGCATTTTGAATCATGTATCCTGAAGCAAGGCACTGAAGTCTTATGAGTTGCTCAGGTTTTTATATTAGGAATATGAGATTTAAGCTTCTGTATCTGTACTTTCAGTACATGTATGTGTGTGAATGTAAAGATATGCCATCTACTCTCTTCTTCTTCTTTTATTAAACAAACATGTGAACTCATGTTGCACAAAAAAATTCAAAAGCAACAAAAACTGTGGCCGACTTCAGTACTTCAATACAATACTTTATCGTGCACCACAGTGTTTTCATGCTTATCTTTAGAACATGTTTTCATCATGTGAGTTCTCTGCAGGGCGTGCTGGGAAGTCTATTCATATACTGATCAAGTTTTTTTTTAATTAAAGGTCCAGTGTGCAAAGATTTATAGATCTCAATTTACAGAAGACGGCAGGAATGCAATATAATATCCATAACTATGTTTCTATTAGTGTATAATCACCTGAAAATAAGAATAATTATGTTTTTATTACCTTTAAAATGAGTCTTTAATATCTACAGATACCACAGGTCCTCTTCCACAGAGTCTGCCATGTTTCTACAGGAGCCCACAGTGGACAAACTAAAAACTGGCTCCAGATGAGAAGTTTTGCATTTTTCATGTGTTTCACAGTCACCATAGTTTCTTCCTCATGCTTCACATGAGAGGCCACTAGATGCCACTAAATCCTACACAGTGGTCCTTTAAAAATGAACTCATGAAGATTAGTTGGTTCCACTCAGTTCCTTTATGATGTTTCTTGGTGTGGTAAAAATATGTTGCCACATTAGCAGGGTGCATTAAACCTTTATTATTCACCCTGTTGATGTGTCCTTGAGTACGATAGCTCCAGTATGCTGCGGTGTGTCCTGACCTCTGACCTCCCTGTGGAACGTGGATGGAAACAAGAAAAATTATTTCCTGGAGGTGTAATTAATTTATCACATTACACCAGATTATTACCCATGAGGAGTTTCCAACCACCAATCACCAACCATTTCAGGAGGAGAGGAAAATGGAAATCTCCCCACAAGCCACAAGTCAGATTACAGGATGTCAAAGGGGGGCTGGACCAAATGAGATCATCTCTTACCGAAGACCAATACCTGCTCTCCTTCCTGTCTTGGCTCAACCCAAAAACCTCGCTCCTGTCCGGTCTCACCATCGGGATCCAAATATATCTGACTTCCTGCGTTTCTACCTCTGAAGAAATGATCACAGGTGGTCTGCTAAAGTTTTATTCACAAAGTTTCATTTTTAAATTTTTATTTAAAAGAGCAGCTGTCACATTTAACATCTCATTTTGAGTCCAAACTCTTCGTTTGACTCTTGATCCACTTTTCGTCTCTGCCTCCGCTGTGTGTCAGGTGTGACGCACGTTTTGCCTGACCTGCTCTAATTCCCTAACGAGATTGGCCGTCCCCGGATATCCCATTAGAGCCTAATTAACGGGGCTCAGCTCATTAGCTCTGACAAACCAATTCACCCCGTCAACCTCCGCCCCAGACTATCCATCCCAGCTCCAGCATCCTGACAAAAAGCATGCGCCGCGATGCCAGGAGTCAAAGTACAAAGTCACCTCTCTGTTATAATAGACACAGGTTGTGAAAATTAAACCAGATATTAAAATAATGTCTCAAATTTGTGAATTACAGGTTTCAAATTGATCTGCAGCCTTCTTTAGACAGATTTAAAGTTGTTGGAATGAGCATCAATGTGCATTTTTAGTTTTTATGCACCTTCTTTGCACAATAAACTCAATAAAACCAGCTGGTCAGAGCATAAAACAACATCACTGCATGCCTGATGTATCAGTTTCCTTCCTTCAGGGCTTGATTTTTGTGCCACAGGTGTTATTTCTATGCAATCCTCCGCTCATTCTTTATATTCTCACATTTCATCTCCACCTGTTCCCTTTCTCTTCCTGTCTTGTTCTTTCATTTCTTCACCTGCTCTTGTCTTTTGACCTCATAACCTGATTTTCTCCCACCAATCGGTTTACCTACCTCCTCTCGCCATGCTCCCTCTCCCTGTCTCTCTCTCTCTCTCTCTCTCTCTCTCCTTCCCTCTCTATTTCCATCTTTGAGCTTTATCCCTTCATCCCTTATCTCCTTCATCCCCTCCAATCCTCATCTGTTCTTCACTGTGGAGGAAGGGAGAGAGAAAGAGAGAGTTTTTCACAAGTAAGCTGCTAGCAGTCTGCCGGGGGAGAGCATCGGAGGAGCCAGCGAGCAGGTTGTGCAGCCTGGGATTGTGGAATCTAAATAACGCTCAAAGGGGAACTCAGAGCCGGAGGTGTCTGGGACCAGGAGAAGGGACCACGCTGTGTGTGGAGAAGGTGAGTTTTCTTGTTTTACTCTTCTTGAAGTTGGACTTTCTTCAGGTGCTTTTGGAGAACGTTTGGAGCTGTGAAGCTGCATCATCTCACTTTAAGAGATTTTTAAGTGGATCTTTGCTTTTTGCACATTTAAAAAAAACAGCAAGTGGACTTTTCCTGCAATGTGCAACACAGAAAATTGATGGAAAACTTGCATATTAAGAGAGATTTCCTGCACATGGCTGCATTCATACTATGAAATGTAGCTGCAGCTGCAGTCTGAGCGTTTGCAGTGATTTTGGAGATGCATGAACCTCCCTCCAATGCTCACTTCTGAGTTGTTTTATGAAATTCAGCTGCCATTTTTCATGCAGGAAGCCTCCTAATATCGAAGCATTGATTTCTTTGCGTGCAACAGAACAATTTATGAGTCCCGTGTAAGACTACATCCAATGTACTGGTTCCTTAAACCCTTTGAAGGTGATCTTTGGATTGTAGGGAAGCTGCCAAAGAGGATTGGTGTCTCAGGTGTGGCAGCAGTAAGCTGCAGCCTGATCTATCACACAAGGCCAAACCTCATCCAGCTCACTTTGTCTGCAGGTTTCTATGCTGCAGGTTTGGTTTGATACTGCAAACAAGGTTTTGTTTCTTACTGAAACACTTTTTCTGAGTGCTTTCTGATTTTTAGCGCTGGAAAATAGTTTCACTTGAGCGTCGATACATTTATGTGCCACAAGAGAAAAGAACAGTCGAGGAGGAGCTGCTGATGTTTGACTATAACAAACCCACCACCGTCCACATCACCCTCCCTCCCTCTCTCTCTCTGATCCCGAGGTAAAGAGCAGTCAGTAATCGGATGACAGGAGATTTGACCGGTAAAGCTTCCTTTAAGATCTCCTGTCCGGGATTTAAAGCCCTACAGCAACCCCCCCTCAACACCACTACAACCACTGCTGCCTCTCCCATATCCTCCACCCTCCATCCTGCTACCTGTGCTGCGCGTATGCCACGTCCTGAAACTTTACCTGTACTTTTAATAGATCTTTTCAACTTATTTGACTAGTCTGTCCATGGCACAATTAAGTATTCAGTCTATAATATGTCAGAAAATAGTCAAATAAATGAAAAATGCCAAGAATATTATAAATATATAAATATTATTTTATATAAAACAAAGCTGCAAACCCTCACATTTGAGAAGCTGGAGGCAAGGTTCATAAATAACTTAATTAAACAATTCATTTATGGTTTCATCTTGACTTGTGTGCCCACAAACTGCAGCGCTGCATCATATATTAACCGCTGCAAATTAGTAACATATAAACATAATCATAGAAAAGGGCTGAAACTGTTGCAAAGAGCGTTTAAATAACAAAAGAATGAAGTTTACATTCATTCTCTGTAAAAGACAGACAGTTGACGATTCGTGCAGTTCGTCAACTGTGCATCGCTTACAACCTTTCAAAGAGTCTTGAATCTGAATCTCGGTGAGTCTGGTCTGAAATGTTTTAAGAGTATGTGATAACACTTGAAGTTCTGATTTGCAGAGGTCATGAAGCGCATGAAGGTAGTTCAATTAGTCAGATGTCGGCATCCTATTACAGAGTATTAGGCGCATACAATGAACTGCTGCACGCAGAGCTTTTGAAACCTGAAAGTTATGTCAAAGTTAAGGAATAAGTCAGAAGTCATGTAATACCTAAACTAACTAAAAGTTTTAGGTTACACTGAACGCTCTTTGCTGTTGCTTGAATGTGATGTTGGTGACACAAAATGTTCTTTGTACTCCAAAGAAGCTGATATGAACAACCCAAAACTGACCTTCAAAGTTGATTTTAATCTGAAAACATATGAACAAAAATGTTTTATAGAACTGGTGTTTCTCTCAAAATGAGAAACTGATGCCAAAGCACCAAAGATGATCTGCTCATAAATTCCTTTAGGGCAAAATTCTGATGCAACAGCTTCAATTGAAGTGAGTTCATGACATAAATTGAACATTAAAACTCTCCTGTGTCATCTAAAAATGTACTGATACAGTCCAGGGTCATTAAGAAAAGTCTTAATCAGATTGTAGCTCCTTCCTTCCTTCCTTCCTTCCTTCCTTCCTTCCTTCCTTCCTTCCTTCCTTCCTTCCTTCCTTCCTAACTTGTTCATACCTCTTTCCTTTCCTTTAGCTCTTTCCCACCTTTGTTTTTTCCTTCATAAATTTCACACCCACATTTCTACTTGAAATCTTTCCTACCATCTTCGTTATTTCTCCCTCACTTTGTCCTTCCTTTTATCTCCCCACGTCTCCTCCTTCCCTCATCATAGCTGGACGGGTCCAAAAGCTAACAGTATTACAACTTTGGTTTAGGGAGGGATTAAAGCTGTCAGGTATGTGTCTAATCTTTGCTCAAGACTTGATGGTGTAACAGCAAACCCAAGCGATCTTTGCACTGAACTGTAATGTACTGCAGGATCAGCGGTGGTCTTACATGAAACCAAGACAACCAGAGTTGTTCTGCTGACTTGTTGATACCTTGCATGGTGCAAGAAAAAAAATCTGCTGTATGTGCAAATAATCAATTGTTCTCTCTTTTTCAGATTCACTGTTTCGTTTTCCGTCAGTAACATCCCCGAGCAACCGTCGCCATGGCAGCTGAGAAAGCTGAAATAGATGCACTGAAAAAGGAGTGCGATGGCCTCCGTACAAAGATTGAGGTGAGTACCTGCTGCAGGTGAAACACACACACAGTACCTCATGTCACAAGTTATCAAAATCGATTACACAAAACACAAACTACCTCTACCACCAGCCTACAAGCAAGGACTTACAGTAGTACTACTAGTACTAGTACTTCTATTAGCAGTACCATTTTTCCTCATGCCTTTACTCAGCAGAGTCACCTGAACACACATCTGGGGCCTAAACTCTTTCCTTCTTCTTCCCCCACATGTGATTCCCCTTGTGGCCACCAGGCGGCCCGTAAGGCTGTGAATGACAGCAGCATGTCAGCAGCAGCAGGGGGCGTGGCCTCGGTGGGCCGGGTCCAGCTGAAGAACAGGAAGACACTCAAGGGTCACCTGGCTAAAATCTATGCCATGCACTGGGCAGCTGACTCCAGGTGAGGAGGAGAAGGAGGTGGAGGACATCACAGTTTGAGTAGACATTTTGACCTTGTTGGAAAAAGTTACTAAACGGCATCAAAGATAGTTCTGTAAATCCCAGTAAGTGATGAGAGTGAGCCAGCATGAACAATACCAGGACCCTGAACCTGAAGCAGCTAAATGGCATTGAGCCATTTTATTATTTGATCTGAGATTTGCCTGTTTTTCATGTCTAAAGGCCTCAATGATTCAGTGAAAGGAGCCAAAGAGAAACTGTTCTCTGGACTTGGAAGAAGTCCTTCCAGTTTGGATCAGATTTTAGTAAAGAAATAACTTTATTTTTAAAGGTTGCTGGACAATCAACAGGCTAACTAACTACCCTATAGCAATACTCATTTACACTGTAAATCTCAACTAATACTCTGATTTATTCTTGCTTTTAACACTATTTATTTAAATCTGATTTTCAGCACATATATTTACATATTTCTTTATATTTCTATATTTATATTCTTGAATGGGAGCAACTGTAACGTAACGCAATTTCTTAATAAAGTATTATGATAGATGGCGAAAGATTTGAATGGCTACACACAGTCTGTCAACAATTAACTGTAGATCGTCTAGCTTCTATTTCAGATGATTCTGGAAATTCAATTTACTGTCCAAATGAAGCTGAGATTCAAAACAGGAATCGTCGTTACAGCTGGTATTTTATTATAACGGGCAAAAGAGTGTAAATTGTATGGGGTGTTTCAACAAGATGACCGTTCAAAGTGTTTACACAAGACATAACAACATTAAGACTTAATTAATGAGCAATGAGCAGTTTGATGATGATGAGCAGGACTGTACAGTGTCTGAGGGATGTTGTTATGTGATTGTTGATGATGGAAAATGTTTCAATGGATTAAATAGTCTCCAATAATCTTTAAACGCACTGACTGTGTCGTCTCTCTCACAGACAAATGGTCAGTGCATCACAGGATGGCAAGCTTCTCATCTGGGACTGCTTCACAGGCAACAAGGTGAGCCACAAAGGTCTTATACACAGAGTTTATGGTGACGCTGCTGAGACATACTTACATTTTAACAGTGTTGCACAAGTACAAGACAGTAATGACGGAGAATAAAACACCAAATATGACTTGTTGATGGCAATGCGACAGGATTAGACTGATTTAATAATTAGTTTTTTAGTATTCAGTTGTGTTAACTTCTCTTTCTACCATGTTAGGAATTAAATCATGGTCACAAGATTGAGCAATTTTAAATTTTGATGGCAAAAATTCAATTTAAAGGTTTTCTATGCAGCATTAAGAAAACCCTTTTTAATAGTGACACCTTTGGGCGTTAAGTGAACTGCAGTCAGGATCCTGTTGCTTCAACGAGCATCATCCTGGGCATCAGACAAGCTAATATCCATAACTATCTCATGTTTCATTTGGACCATTGGCTCCATGATACATGAAGCTTGCCACTGGCAAATCACCCCATCAGTCAACACCAATGCCAACACCACGAAACCAAGCTACAACCAGCCAACCCTAGCTTAGGTTACAGTTAGCTAGCTGACCCCTGCCTTGCATCTCTCTTGGCTAGTACAAAGCAATCAGCCCTGGAAGTGTGGATGAATTAGCTGATGTTATCCACCCAAGACTGTATCCTGCCACGTTAGTTCACAGGCAACTGAGAAAGACATGGAAGGGTTCATTTGTTCAGCCATTCAGTGGCACCTTTAAAGACGTCGAGTACTGGCAGAAAATATCTTCAGCACACCCAGTAGGTTATGCCTGGATATTTGAAGAAGGTTGTAAATCAACAGTCTACACCTCTGCTTCCCAGTTGGTTGCTGTCCCACTAAAGTCAGCTTGGGTGATGAGCGTCGCCTTCGCCCCCTCTGGTAACCTGGTGGCTAGCGGTGGTCTGGATAACATGTGCACAGTGTACAACATCAAGGCTGCCAGCCCCAAGACCCTCAGGGAGCTGGACGCACACACAGGTGACTAAATGACTGAAAATGCACTCGGGGAAACATCAAAATAAAGTTTATGGTACTGATATAGTCTGACTTACTGAGGTCTTGACGAAACTATTTCCCTGTCCCGCCCAGGTTACCTGTCCTGCTGCCGTTTCCTTAGCGACACTGAGATCCTGACAGCTTCTGGTGACACCACCTGGTGAGTTTATTAGCAAAATGGAGAACAATGCCACTGGAAACATCTGCAAAATGTCTTCTCTTACAGAGGAAAAGATCTACTGGATATGGCGATTTACTGATATCCAACAAAATCCATCAAAATTCAAGTGCATTTGTCTGCTACAGCAACATATCTGCTCTGTATCACCCCTTGTGTGTTCTCCTTTGAGAATAAATCACAAACTAAAAGGGAGAAATGTTTATTTTATATATTTTTTTGGTTTGAAATAGACAAAACTTCACATTTCAAATCAGTAAAACTTCACAAAAAGCTACTAAATCTGCATTTTGAGGGATTATTACTTTTGTTTTGAAGCCGTCATACCTCCGTCTGCCATTAAATTTCCATTGCATGTTGTGTTTGGCATGGCATTATTGAAGGTATACAACAACATTTTGGATAAACAAACTTATTTGCTGTCGTAACAGGTGTGAGATGAGCAAATTCAGCTTCAGCATTGGTCCATTAGCATGTAGTTTAGCACAGGTATCCTAAACTAACCGTCTAACTAACAAACATCCTCACAAGATTTCATTGAAGCTACTGTCTGGAGTTTCATTGTACTCCATGATTTCTTGCTTGTTACAGTACATTAGCCTCGAAGTCATTTGAGGTTTTCACAAGTCTTTTGGACCAGATGTGAAATGGACTTGAGGAAAACCTTCTTAAAACTGACATTTATGAACTAATTTTAACAAAAAAAGAGAGACCAGATCCATAGAAGTCACACCTGAACTAAACAGGCCGAAAGATAACTACAACTACATCTACAACCCTCTTCCTCCCTCTGCTCTCCAGCTGCCTGTGGGACCTGGAGACTGGCAAGCAGAAGATCGTCTTCACCAACCACATTGGCGACTGCATGTCTCTGGCTCTCTCCTCTGACCAGAACACCTTCGTCTCTGGAGCCTGTGACTCTCTGGCCAAGCTGTGGGACCTGAGGGAAGGGACCTGCAAGCAGACCTTCTCCGGACACACCAGCGACATCAACGCCATCGCTGTGAGGAGCATCACATCATCCGTCACACACACAACCTGGGAAATGTCATACTTGTTATTTTTGAGCCTGAATTTCTTGTGATCTCTCCCCGCCTCAGTTCTTCCCCAACGGACATGCCATCATCACAGGCTCCGACGACTGCAGCTGCAAGATGTACGACCTGCGCTCCGACCAGGAGGTGATTGGCTACCAGGACGGCAGCCTGAATGCCGGCGTCACGTCTTTGGCTCTCTCCAACTCAGGCCGCCTTATCTTTGCTGGCTATGATGACTTTAACTGCCACATCTGGGACACACTGAAGGGAGAGAAAGTTGGTGAGTGGAGGATTGTTTATTCTGCAGTCCAGAGTGATGTAAAGGTTTCAGAGGGGAAGTTAATATTAAGAAATAAGGAAGAGAGACATAGTGGTGATGATGGGGATGTGATTAGGTGAATGAATGTCTTTCCTATCCTTTCCTTTCTTCCTTTCCCTTCCCCTCTCCTCTCCTTTCCTTGTTTCTTATCCTTTACTTCCATGCCTTGCTTTTCAATGCTCTCTTTCCTTTTTCTTGTCCTCTGTTTGCCTCCTTTCTTTCCTTTCTTCCACTTTTTAATCTTTTCTTTTAATTCCCACTGTTATCCACCTCCTCTCCTCTCCTTTCTCTTCTCTTGTCTCCTCTCCTCTCTTCTTTCTCCTCTCCTTACTCACTTTTTCATGCCTGGTCCTTTCTTTTCCTTTCCTAACTTTTCCATAACCTCTATCCACTCTTCTTACCTCCCCTTTTATCTTTTCTTTTCCTCTTATTTCCTTTCCTTTGTTTTGTCTTTTTTGCTCTCCTTCTTTTGCACACTTCCCTCCTTTCATTCCTTTTACATGCCTTCTCCTCTTCTCTTTACTCCTCGCCTCATCTCCTATCCTCTTCACTCCCCCTTCTCCTCTCCTTTTATTCTCTCCTTACTTTTCATTGCCCTTTGCTTCCTTTTCCATAACGTCTCCTCTCCTCTCCTCTCTCCTCCTCCAGGTGTGCTCTCCGGCCATGACAACAGGGTGAGCTGCACCGGCGTCCCCGAGGATGGTATGGGCGTCTGCACAGGATCCTGGGACAGCTTCCTCAAACTGTGGAACTGATGCGTTCCCGCGGAGGAAAACACCGGGAGAGGGAGAACAAGAGGAGGAGGTGGAGAAGAGGAAGAGGCGGAAAGGGGGAGAAAAAGGGTGAAAATAGAGGAAAATAAACTAGGAGACGAGTGAGGTTGGAGGATATTTGAGCACAGATCTTCGTCTCTTTCTCTCTCCCTCTCTTCTTCTTCCTCATTCATGTATGCAAAATATGAGCGGCTGCGAATGAGTCGAGTTGTATAAATGGCATCAGGTAAACAGTGCACGATGCATCCCGCTGTACGTACAAGAGAGTTTTATTGTTGTCGAGACGATTTAAACACTGAAAAAATAAAAACATAGCACATTATTCAAAATGAAGCAGAAAATAAGCTCTTACTGAGAAATGTCAATTAAACACATTTAGATTTTTGACAATAAAGAAAAGAAGAAAGATCACGTGAATATTGAAAATAAGACTTTAGGCTTACAGATTTATTTTTATTGTATTTGAGATCTTTGACCTGTAAAAGAGCCCTGCACTTATCTAGAAGAAAAAAACTGATATGTAAATTTATTTATATTTTATAGTTTAACACATTAGGATGGAGAGTTGATGTACAGTGTCTTTTATTTTTCTTTCTTTTTTGGGAGGGTTCGGGGGCTGCACATATTCAGAGTATATATGTGTATGGTAGAGCTGCCATCTTGGGTCCGTCCCTGCTAACAACCAGCAGACTTTGATCCAAGATGGCTGCTGCTGCTGCTTCCTCTCCCCCTGCCCTTCATCTCAGCGTGAAAATTCAATGAGGTTCCCAGACAAATGAAGACAAATGCTGTGAGACTGTGGTCTGATCTGTGAAACACTCTGTAAAGACCTGTAAACTTTATTGTACTCCCCTGGGTTCAGCTGCATTTTGTAGTGCTTTTACACTTGTGCAGTTCCTCTGTAAAAAGACGAAATTTTTGTTGAAAATCTTTCTAATAAACATAGATAAACATTCTGCATTAACACCATGTCAGAGTCTGTGTGTTTGTGTGTGGCTATGGCTGACCTTCATCTATGATACGGGACATATACACACTTAGAATACATGATTTTCTACGTAGAAACTGTAGAAAATGGTTGTTTAAATGTATAAATTAACAAGTCATGCTGGTGTTAAAGAGTCTGACAGCTGTTGGAATGAAGGACCTGTGGCAGAGCTCCTTCTTACATGGTGGGAGAAACAGTCTGTTACTGAAGGAGCTGTTTAATGCCTCCACAGTCTCATGCAGGAGGTGAGAGGAGTTGTTCATGATGGATGTCAGCTTTGCTAACATCCTCCTCTCCCCAGCAGTCCAGGACAGAGCTGGACCTCTTCACCAGTTTGTGCTCCCCCCTCTCCAGTAGATGACTGTATAGAATAATGCAGATGCCACCACAGTGTCATAGAAAGTTTTTAACAGAATCCTGCACACTCCACTCAACTTTGGTCCTTTTGCTGCAGGATGTGTGATGTCCGACTAGTCCAGCATCAGCCACAAATGATGGTGCAAAACTGTGGCTGTGCAGTGAAGCTTTTTTTTATTCTAAAAGATGGACACCAAAGCCTGACATTAAAAAATCTGAATATCTAGTAGCACCATCATAATGTCCATGCAAATTCCATAGCTGTTTATCCTTACCAGTGTCGCTATATATAATGTCTCTATATAAAAATATAATAAAAACACTAAATCTAAGTAAAATAAAACAAATAAATTCTTAAAGACTTGATTTTTTATTTCTGGTCTGGTGTTCCTCAGAGGGAAGAGAAAATATAGCCCTTTGTTTGGTTATAAGAAAATAATGAACTACATGGATGCTGTTATATGTTGTGTTGCTATGGAGCATCCTGGGAGTTTATATTAAAATCTAGCGATTGTTTTTTAAAAAAAAATTATGTTGTTTTCTTTTGGCTGGAAGATTATGAAAAATAAGGAAGAAGAAATCCTTTTTTGTTGCAAATTTTTTGCCAGGCTTTGGAGAGAAGGGAAAATATTGTATATAAGGGCCGAGCTGCAGACTGTAATGTGTAATTTTGTAACTGAATAAAATGTTGAGAACTTTTAGGCCAATATTTACATTTATCCAGTATTTTCCAACAGTTTTATGAACAGCATTTGATTTTTATGATGGTACGTATAAAGTACATTAAAGAAGTCCAAATACATTTTTTTTACAGTGCAGTAAAATCGCCATATCCAGTAGAATAATAGAATAAATTGTCATAAATAAATAAATAGTCAAGTTTCATATTTGTAAAGCATCATGTAGTCCTGCAGAGTGATTCCTCATATAAATTCAGTGCAGTAAAGATTTATTATTTACTCAGACACATGTAAGAATAAAGCAGAAACTGAAATCTTGCAGTAAAGAATGAGTTATTCATCCTTCATGGAGGACTTCATTTTAACAGCAGGTGGCGGTACTGCATCTAAAAGCTGTTTGACTCTCTTTATAAACCCAAACAAGAAGAGGAAGAGGAGTCCTGACATCAGCTGACGAACAAACAACCATCCGGAGTGTTCCTGCAGCTGCTCTGACCCTCCGGACCTCCATCAACATCACCTCTCCTCCTCACCGGGTATCAGCCACCATCAGCCGGCCATGTCGCCCCGGAGGTTCTTCGTGGGAGGAAACTGGAAGATGAACGGGAACAAGGAGAGTCTGGAGGAGCTTATCACCACCTTGAACACCGCCAGCCTGGACGATCAAACCGGTCAGTGATCGATCAGAGTGTCCTGCGGGTTTATGTGCAGATAAAGTGTCAGACTGCGGCTGCGCAGAAGCTCAGATCAATAACAGGAGTAATCGATACAGAATCAGACAGACTGTGAGGAGATGCTGCTCAGATGACACGGTGACATTGGGAGTCATGTGACCAGGATGAGTTGCATAAAGGCCTCTGACGTTAAGTAACTAAGTACATTTACTCGAGTACTGTATGAAAGTAATATTAAAGGTGCAGTGTGTCAGCATTAGAGGGCTCTCTTTTGCAGAATATGATGAAAAATACATATAATATGTGTTTTCATGATCACCTGAAATAAGACTCATGATGCTTTTTACCTCAGAAGGAGACTTTAAGATGTACAGACTCAGTGTGCCTTTAGATTTGTGATTTGTTCATGAGGGAGAAGTTTGCTCTGAGAACTTTGACTTGATATTTCATCGTTTCCCAACCTAACCAAGGAGTTTTGGTGCCTGGACCAAACAAGTCTGCAACTGAAATCTAAATTATAATAATAAAAAAGGCTACAAACCTCAATTAAATTACATTTTTTTCATCCATCCATCCATTTCCTTCTGCTTATCCGGTGTCTGGAAGCAGTGGCAGCATGTTTACCCAGGCTAGATGGACTATATAGTCCCTCCAATAAGTTCTGGGTCTGCCCCAGGGTCTCCTCCCAGTCGGATGAGCCCAGAACACCTCCAAAGGAAGTTGCCTAGGATGCATCCTCCTTTTTACGTAAAGGAGCAGCAGCTCTACTCCGCGCTCCCTCCTAATATCTGAGCTCCTCCACCCATCTCGAAGGCTGAGCCCAGACACCCAGCAAAGGAAGCTCATTTTGGACCCTTGTATCCGTGATCTCATTCTTTCGGTCACTACCCAAAGCTCATGACCATAGGTGAGGGTTGGAACGTAGATGGACTGGAAAATTCCCACCATGAGCAAGCATTTGGCGACAGTGGCAAGGAAAAACTTCCTGAGAAAACCTCGAGCAGCATCAGTCACGACCATTCAGGGCCTCCCTCTAGTGGTTGAAACTTGGCTATTACATTTGAATTTTGCTATTGGCTGATTTTGGAGGCAGGTTGCAGCTTTTGTCACCAAAAAAAAAAACATCTGTACTCCTGCTACACTTTTCAGTTATTTCAGGGTCATTTCACTCAGTTAGGAACCTTCCTGAGCAAAAAAGCTACTTCAAGGTCAGTTTTATGTGTCACTTCCATTTATCTGCCTCCCACAGTGTCCTACAAGCTTCACACACAGTCACCGTGTTGCACTTTGTGTTTGTCACGACATGATGAAAAAATGAAAGTCACGATGAACTGACTTTACGTCTCATTTTCAGAGGTGGTGTGTGGTGCTCCCTCCATCTATCTGGACTTTGCTCGGTCCAGTCTGGATCCCAGGATCGGTGTCGCAGCCCAGAACTGCTACAAGGTGGCCAAGGGAGCGTTTACAGGGGAGATCAGGTATCTCACCCACTGAATGAATAGACGCATGAATTATTTATTAATTAGACTGCAGGCTGATGCATATTAAAATAACTTGATTTAATTTTAGTGCTTTGAAGGAAACTTTGTGCATCAAGTGAACAACTAATGTGTTTCCTCTCCCTTCAGTCCGGCCATGATAAAGGACTGTGGGGTAGACTGGGTGATCCTGGGACACTCTGAGCGTCGTCATGTTTTTGGGGAAGGTGACGAGCTGATTGGTCAGAAGGTGAGACACTTTCTGCTGACGTGTTTTGGCTCCGTCGACCCCCCCAAAGTGAAAGCGCAGATGTTTGGAGGTAGCCGAGGTTGTCCCATCTAAAAATGTTTCATGATAAAATGAAAAGAAAAACTCAGCAGCTTGTCTGCTTCCCCACACTGAGAGGTTTAAATCAATGTGAATTAAAACCCTCCTGTTGTAACACATCAGGTGTGCAGATGCAGGTAAAGATCTGAGTTTTGGTTGATTCTCAGGTGGCTCATGCTCTGGAGAGTGATCTGGGTGTGATCGCCTGCATCGGGGAGAAGCTGGAGGAGCGCGAGGCCGGCACCACAGAGGAAGTCGTCTACGCTCAGACGCAGGTTATCGCAGGTAAACAAAGAAAACCCTTTTATTTTCATTATTTTATATATTTTTTCTCATGCTACCTTTTTAAAATTTCTTTCTTACAGTAGTTTTCTTTACTTGAAATCACAAGATCTGATTCATCTTTTCTCTGGTTACATCTTCCCCTCATGTAACGTCTGTACTTAAAGTAGGCTACATACTGAATTAAAATGCAAACAGGTCAGTGGTCTGTGCTGTGGAGAATTTCTCATCAACGGTCAGTTCAGGCAGTGGAGAGAAAGTGCAGAGGAGTCCAAGATGTCTTATGCTGAAAGGTTTATTGAAGATTGATGAAGGAGAACGGAGGATTCGTCAGTACACTTTGACATGATGTCGCCTCATTTCTGAAGAAGCTGTCCTCTCTGACTCAGAATAGTGCCACAACTGCTCGATGTTTATAAATGGTCATACTCAGTACATCTACAGTATCTCGAGGTATTTGCCAGTTGGTTGTTAGTCTATGGTTACAATTTAGTGTTCCAGTTTTGTCAGGAGGGAGACATGTCATGTCCTCTAGCCAAGCGGCTAACATTCCCAACACAGTCTCTGCTGTTGGAGAAATTTCTTGAGACACAGTCGTCTTGTTCCTCTGCTGATGCAGGACAGAACTGAAATATCGTATTAATATTAGGAAATACAGATAAAGTTGTCTGATGGAGGGACGTTGTTGTTGTTGTGTTCCAGAGAATGTGAAGGACTGGGGCAAAGTGGTGCTGGCATATGAACCTGTGTGGGCCATCGGTACAGGCAAGACCGCGTCACCTGAACAGGTAACACTGACTCTTTCTCCTGTTTACAGCTCAGTCAGGCAGCCAAACAGAATCAAGATTTACTTTTAATATATTTGACACAGCATTGACCTGGTTAATGCCAAAAGAAGTAGATAAACAAAGGATGACGACTAAATATATTATTCAGACGGGTAACAGGCTGGTCTTTATTGGAGCAGTGTGTTCAGTGTTTTCTGCTCCTGCAGATCCAGTTTGTCCAGTATATATTTTCTCCACCACAACCCACAATATACAACACACCTGAAGGCTGCACGCTCAGCTGTTGGTCAGCTGAAAACAAAGGATCATGCATGTGACATTTAGACAGTTTAAGTATTTTTAAATGTAAATGTGTTAAATCTTTCAAATTAAATGCACGTGTGTGTTTTTTTTTATGTGTCCAGGCTCAGGAGGTCCACGAGAAGCTGAGGGCGTGGCTCAGAGCCAACGTGTCAGACGACGTGGCCGACTCTGTGCGCATCATCTACGGAGGTCGGTGATGATCTCTGGCCGTAGAGTCGACCTGGTTTTACCTTTTTAAAGTGTTAAAGTGTGCAGGATGGGAACATTTTCCACTTGGCGACTCGTACTGATCATATCCTGTGTATGTTTGGGAAGCAGGCTCATTGTCACCTGTCGATAAATATTGTTTTCTTTCCGTAATACTCAAAGGTTTAGTTTCACAGCACAATAAAATGTGACTGACATGTTGTGTATGTAACTTTAGCATCTTTTTAGGAGAATATTATAAACATACACTCTCAACTTTAAATCAAATATAGATTAAATGTTTGTTTTTTTATAAATTAAACATGTCCACAGCATATTTTTCCTCTCAGGCTGCGTGCGGCCCTGCAGGCAGTCTGTATGTAGCCTAACAAGCACAACTCAGGGCAGAAGAGGTCCAAACTCTTATGGCTTAATGGGTCTTGTCTCCTTGTTGGGAGGTGTTAGTGTTAACACATCTTGTTTTCCTCTTTCTCGACCCCCCAGGTTCAGTGACGGGAGCTAACTGCAGAGAGCTGGCGTCTCAGGGCGACGTGGACGGCTTCCTGGTGGGCGGAGCCTCTCTGAAGCCAGAGTTTGTCGACATCATCAACGCACGCGCGTAACGGAAAACGAAAAAGCGTTCCATCGGGGACCGATGAGAAACACCCTCACCCTTTAGATCGTCACCTTGTGTCTGCAAACTGGGCCGACTGATCCACAGACGGACGTGTGTCACGTTAGAGAAGGTTTTATTTTGAAAAATAAACGTTGGAGGAGGCACATTCAATCAATTCACAGTATATATCAGTCATTATTTGTGGGAATTCAGTTCTTTTTATTTATCATCAGTCAAACTACTGTGTATGTTTTTTCTTTTTATCATAAGGTCAGTTTCTGTTGGTGTTGTGATGGTCCAAAATATGAAATTTTACAGTCGTACCTCATGTTTTCAGATGATTTCATGTCCCATGTTACAGAGGAAATAGGTTGTGATTCAGGGGAAGACTCAGAGTGTATGCAGTCCTGCTTAATTTCATTATTTAACAGATGTTTAGAGAAGCAAGAGAAGATATATATGTATGGAAATGACAGATATTTATTCCAGCAGACGATCAGTCAGCCCAGGTCGCTTTGTGCGTTTGATAACAGTGTTGTAATGTCGTATTAATGATGCACTCTCTCTCTCACTCTCACTCACTCAGCTGCACTCACTGTTACTTCAGGGCTCTTGACAATAAAAGCTCTGGACAGAATGTACTTAAAGATATTAATATGATATAAATCTATCTTTCTGCTGGTAGTCGGGGACTTTTATTGTGAAGTTGTCACCACTAAAGCTTTATGTAGTTAAGCACTTTGCTGCTGTGTGTTTAACACTGGACGGCGTGTGTTCATTACATTTAATAAGGAGGATGTGACTAATGTAAGAACTGAAGAAATAAATAAATCAAATGTGGAAAGAGGTGTTTGTGTCATGATCTGATCTCCTCCACCTGCTGCAACCTGCACACCTGCATCTCATCCACCAATCAAGACTCTGCAGTATATCTAGCCCGGCTCTTCACTCCAGGCTTCACTTACTTGATTTGTTACGGCAGAATCAGTGTTTCTTGTTTGAGCTGCCTCCTGTTGAGTCTTGGTTGTTGCTCTCTGGTGCTTCAGGTTAACTGCTTTCTGGATTTTCGTGTTCTCTGGCTCTACTTCACTGACACATTCAGCTGAATACATTTGTGACTTTTTGTTTTTGGGTTCAGATCTCACAAACCTGAACAGTTACATCTCCCGTTCACAATGTTTTTGGCTTGTGTCATGATGTTTCAAAGACGTGACGTCTGATCACAACACATCAAATGTTTCCCATTTAGACAGAAATTAAAAATACTAACATGTTTTCAGGAACTCTGAAGTCTTTAGTTTTGAGTATGGAGCGGTTGTTTCAGTCATTCAAATGTTGGTTTAACGTGTCAAACTTTACATTCAGTCATTTAGATCATTCAGTTTATTCGCCTGTCCTATCGTCATTGGTAATGTTTTCATTCACGATTATCAGTATTGAGATTGAGTGAGAAAAGAGATTCTGAGACACGTTTTCTCACTGAAACTTCACAAATTACATCATCAGATTATCAGTAAGCTCTCTCAGCAGCTGCAGTATTAAAGGTTCCATATTTTAAACTTTTCAAGTGTTTTATTTGAAGTTTTGAGCTCAATAAGATTTATTTGTGGTTTTAAGGCCCAAAAACCGTCCCACTATATTTTTACATCTCTGTCACAGTTCTCACTGACACACTCTGACAAGAACACGGCGTTTTATGTTGCATTTGTGTCTCATTAATATTAACAAGCCTCTCCTCTGATTGGCTGACAGACAGCCAGGACAACAACAGGTGATGGATTGTAGCCTACCTGGACAGTGGGTCGAGATGGGCCACGGCTGAGGGCAGTGACTGTATAGTTGTGACCTCACAACCTTAAAGAAGTTTCTCTCTGTCTCTCGTCTCTGGGGTGGCCTCTGGTTCTCTCTCACCTGGCTGATTACTACACCTGTGCCTCATTAACTAACTAACCTTAATCAACCTGTGCTGCATTAAACAACCGGCTCATCCTGGACCTGCTTTATAATAAAAATAATGGAAATCTGGCTTTCTATATAATGAGACCTTTAAATGTCTCCACAGTTTATCGCAAAAAACACATAAAACAACACACAGCTGTAAATTCAGACAATTCAGGACTTGACACTTGAAGAATTTATCACAAATGACTGAACTGAACAAGAAATATGGACACAAAAAAGACAAAAAGCTTTTAACTGTGATTGAAATTGTAAATTAACATCTTTTTATTTCACATATTTTCACATTATTTTCAATGACAAGCGTTCAGTTTTTTTTTTATTTTTGTTTTTTTAAATTCTCTTTCGTCTTTTTCAACACAGCTAATCTATGGACATTCAGGAGGAACAGAAGGAACGAAGGGATTCTGGGTATGTCTTCTTTTTTTAAATCTTTTTTTTTTTGTCTTTTTTTTTTTTGGACTTCAAGCATTAAAAGGACAAATAATCAGAACCACGTCAGGGTCGGGGGAAGAAAAAGAGGATTTGAAACTGAGAAACAGACACGACGAGAAGAAAAAGGAGACAAAAAGAGGAGCAGGAGGAGGACAGAAGTGGGTGGAGTGCAGGTACTTCAGTGTCCAGGTGAGAGTGTGACACCAGTGTGTAATTGTTCAGGTGTTTGTGTAGTTTTGTTGTTTGTTTTTTTATCACTCAGTCCCTGAAACTGTTATTTTGTGTTTCTTTCTGCGAGTGCATCGTCCTCTTTTGGTGTTTGAAAATGTTTTTTTTTTTCATCTCTTTCAGTTGCGTGCTTCACTCTACATTATTCTATTATATCTCTACTTATTTATCTCTCTGGGTTTTTTTTTTACAACTTTATTTTTGCAGGTCCGCCCTCTGGCTGTACATGAACTATTCCTTTAAAACTACAGTAACAGTGCATGTCTGGCTTAGAAATTAGATATTTTTATAGTATTCCCCTGCATGTGCGTGAGCGCGTGTTGCATCTGTGTACTCTATGTGTGTGTGTAAGTGTGTGTGTGTGCATACAGCATCACCTCCCTACCCTATAAGTGCATAAATTATTTATTTCATTTATTTATTTTTTGCTCTTTTGCTCGTGTCGTGTTTTTCTGTGTGATCTTTCATTGTACATGGCTCGCTTCGTGTTTGTCGTGTCGTTTGTCAGTTTATGTGTGTGTTTGTGTGTGTCAGTGTGTAAATCATTCGTCTGTCTGTCAGTTTCACAGGGCGCTGGGGTTCCTGAAGTTATGACCTGCAAAGCGAGCCTGGTCGCCCAACTCCTCCTCAATCCTGCAGAGAAGAGAAGAGAAGAAGAAAAGAGAAATTATTTCAAAGCTGTTACATATGAAAACTCTCTGTGATTTACAGAGTTTCCTGATGGACAGTGAAGTAAACTGCTGCCAACTGTAGCTGCTGTTAGCTCAGTTTGTTAGCTGGGCAGACTGTGAGCTCAGAGCACCAGGGGCGTGTTAGTGTTTGTACCACAGGAGTTTTGGACCACCGGGAAGAAGAGAAGGTTTACAGCTCCAGAGGATGCTGACGGGGGGCAAAGCCGTTGTCGTGCCAGAACCAGAGCTGGGTGAGGGGGCAACGTAACCAAGCTTAGCATGGTGACAGAGGAAGCTAAGAACTAATAAGGAGAGAGTGAGCAAGCAAGAAGCCGAAGGACAAGAGTAAATCTAGGACTGACTTTTAGTCGTTGGCAAGAGCTTGGTGAAATAAAAGGCTGAAAGGCAGACGCTGACGCAGACGTCAGGATATGCTTTTATTTTGATTTATGACTAATCTCTTGCAAGTCCTTCAAATTTCAGGAAACACAGCCCTAAATCACTGCAACTCTCCTCTTAAAGTGTCTTCATAGGTGCCACTGTATGACAACTTGCTGCAGTATAACTAACAGATTTGTCTCTGCTGTGTCTGTGCACGTGTGCATGCTCGGCTGCACTGATTAGCGTTTATCGCTGGTTAATGCCCCTGTAAGTCCCTCCACCTCTCCGGTGTTTCCTCAGCAGTCCGATGGGATTACAACGCTGAGCTGATCCCACCTTCTACCTCCACCTCCACCTCCTCCCCCTCCTCGACCTCCCCCCTGCTCCTGCTGTTGCTGCTGACTGGCTCGGACTCATGGGGTGACACCGGCGCTGCTGTCGCCTGTCACGTCAATTAGGCCTGTGATGCTAAGCACTAAAGCACCTGAGGAGCCGTGTTAGAGCAGAGCTACTGCCAGATTTGGAGCCAGGATGTTTAATAACCCAAAAAAAGTGAGAATTATTATTATTAAAAAATATGAAGTAGGTACTGTTTGGAGCTTTAGTTCCCAGTTGTCATTATCTGCACGAATAGGTTTTTATGGGTTAGATCCTGTGAAGTTTTCAACCTGGAGTTAAATCACAAGTTTAAGTTTTGTTATGGGGGAAGTCAGGTCATAAGGACAACGTTATGAAAGTATTTGAAGCTTCATCCAGTTTGTTTGTGTTACAGGAGAGAGATTATGTCATTATGCAGCACGCTGACCTCATGAGTTGGTTGTATTTGGCCAGCCTCTCAGATCTGCAGGGGGCGCCAGTCTTAATCTGCAACAGACAGTGAAAGAGAGGCAGTGAAAATGATGCATGCAATATGTATGTAGTGGTTACAGTTAGGGGTTCGGACAAGCCTCCAGGTGTGTGCGTACCTGTCCAGTGCAGAGTCCCACCACCAGGTCAGCGATGAAGGTGTCCTCCGTCTCTCCTGAACGATGGCTGACCATCACACCCCAACCGTTCGCCTGAGCCAGTTTACACCTGAGAGACACAAAGAGCAAATGTTTTATTTCTAAATAAAGAAAATTAAATATCACAGACCTTTAGCTTCTATCTAGCTTTTATTTGAGGCCGTGTCTCGTTTTCTGAACTTCATTACCCCACACCAGAACTCTGAAGAAGGCATTATTTTCTTGTAGTTCTATTAAAACTTAAACTATTAAAAAATATATGGCACATTTGAAGAATAAGAAGGTTTCTACCTCCCTATTCTGACATGATGTGAGTGACTTCACTTGAGCTAAAACTTTAGAGGTGCTGCTAAACATAACTGCCCACAACAGAGTAACAGCATCAAAAATGAGATAAAAATAACACATTTATTCACTTTAAATAGCCCTAAAATAGCCTAAAAATAGACTCTATGAGAGTTCACTGTGAAATCATTGTTTTCTTGTTTAGTTGAAAACTGAATTTCCGTGTTTTCTTGTGCATACAGAGCAGCTAACTCACCCCCCATCAACATGTGGGGGCGAGGAGATGAAAACAAACAAAGAAATGACAAACAGGTGTTTGTTCTGTCTGAAACACGATGCGTGATTAATGTGGAATAAATGAATAAAGTCAGTGGTGATCAGACGTTTTGCTCTACAGGTTTAAATATCCTCCATCACATGGATCATATTGTTTGTTCTGCTGTAATATATCCATGCAGGTTTCTGATTTCCATCCATCCAGTCCAGTTTCCGTAACCACTCTATCAGGGTCACAGAGGGCTGGAGTCTATCCCAGCTGACACTGGGGACACTGGACACTCTGGTACAAGTCGCCAGTTCATCACAGAGCTGACACATACAGGCAAACAACCATTCACGCTCACATTTACAATTAACCTGCATGTTTGGACTGAGGGAGGAAGTCAGAGTGCCTGAAGAGAGCATGCAAACTCCACACTGAGGCTGAGGTTCACACCAGAAACCTTCTTGCCGTGCAGTTTCACCACTTGTACATGCGTCAGTTGTTTATTCTAAACATGAATACGAGCGTGCACGTATCAGGGACTGATGAAACATTCCCATGCGCATGTTTCAGGGTGAAGATTGTCTGCGAGTACATGATCGTTAATTAGAGTTAATTAATCTGATTGTGATTTATTTGTAGCTACAGCTCAGCTGACACGTTTAACCCGCTAACAACATGAAAACGAGGACGGCGTTTGAGTTTTTTAAATAATGAACAAGCCCTCGTTGGGGTTTCTCGTCTATTAGACGAATATATCAGATTAACGACGCAGGAAGCTTTTCATGTGACGGCCACGATGCATCATCTTTACTGTCATCAGCTCCGTTTCTATCATTTCATCTTTCTCTCCTCCTCCTGCTGTAATCCAGCTACACTGTCGTGATTGATAGCTTCATAAACCCGAGTGGCGTTTTGTTAAGTCTGAGATTGATGACAAGACCGGAGTGCACACTCTCTCCACAAAGATATCAACAAATATGAGATACGTGTACACAACAGTCATCTGCATCAGTGTATTTGACTGACAGCTAATCTTCATACTAAAAACCTCCTGTCAGTTCTCGTCCTTCATTAATCTTCTGTAAAGGTCTGTGTGCCTCTGTTCGTCTCTGGCACAAGGTCAACATGGCTGACAGGTAATGAGTGATGTGACTGACAACATGCTGGCTGCCTGCCTATATGTGTGTGTGTGTGTGTGTGTGTGTGTTTCCACATGTGTGACCAATAGCAGGGCAGCTGTGTCTCTCTCTGTATTTCCCTATAGGCTTCTCTGTCGCTCAGCCAAGATGGATGACCTTCTTTGGTCGGTCCAAGTTCACCGGCTCACCCGAGGCGGCCATATTGGGGTGAAAAGAGAGTAAACACGCCGTGTCCCAATTCGTGTACTTCCATACTTACACTTGCTGAGTACATAAGTGCGTTCACGCTCTGAGTTATGGCAAAGTGCAGTGTACTCTGAGTACCTGGATGGTGCACTCATAGCGGTCAAAAAGGTGAGTGTGGAACATTGAAATTGAGCAAATGTGCATTTTTTGTTAATTAATTCAGCTTCTCATGTGTTTTAAGCCATTTGAAACAAATTCACCTCTTTGATTAGTTTGTTTCCAAGCAGCTGTGGGTTTAATATACTTCATTACATCATGAAATCCACCCACAGAGATGTGTACGTTTTAAATATTTAACATATTTTCAATGTCAAGAGAGAAAAAAAGCAGACGTACGCCTGTATGGCCTCAGTGACGGAGCCGATCTGGTTGACTTTGAGCAGCAGGCAGTTGCAGGCTCGCTCCTCAGCAGCTTTCTCTATCCTCTTAGGGTTGGTCACCGTCAGGTCGTCCCCAACAACCTGGATCCCCACCTGGGCCGTAAGACGAGACCAGGCCTCCCAGTCATCCTGGTCGAACGGGTCCTCGATGGACACCACTGGGAGGGAGGGAAGGAGGAAGAAGAAGTGAATAAAAGATGTTTTGTCTCTGGCTGGAGATCAACAAAAGCAACAAATAAAGTCCACCTGGGTAGTTGTTGACAAAGCCCTGGTAAATATCAGCGAGCTCCTCTGCAGAGATGTGTCTCTCTGAATCTGGTGGGGATTTGAAGTCCAGGTCGTATTTCCCCTCGCGGTAAAACTCTGAGGCGGCGACGTCCATCCCGACCACCACCTTGTCCGTGAAGCCGGCCTTCTCTATGGCCGTCTGGAGCAGGTCCAGAGCTGAGGAGCGAGAGAAAGATGGAGAAGAGATGGACACAGAATGAAATGTAAGGTAGGAAAGAGTCTCAGACTGCCAACAGGATTCCCTAAACCTTGAATTGTTGGCTTGTTGGGGCTGCTCCAGGTACGATCATCCTCACCTTCACTGTTCTCCAGGATGTTGGGAGCAAATCCTCCCTCGTCTCCCACATTGGTGGCATCCTGGCCGTATTTCTCCTGGATCACCCCCTTCAGTGTGTGGTACAGCTCCGCTCCTATCCTCAACGCCTCCCTGAGAGGCAGACGGAGGGAGGAAGAGGTCGTCAGAGAGTGGAAAGATGTAGCAGGGACCAACGTCAGCAGGAGAGGAAGAATCAAAGAAGGGGAGTTAGAAATGAAGAGATAAATTCTTACTTGAAAGACTCGGCTCCAACAGGAAGAACCATGAACTCCTGCATGGCCAGTTTGTTTCCTGCATGGGAACCTCCGTTTATCACATTAAATGCCTGAAAGAGAACAAGGAGAGGAAATTAAGAGTTTAGCACAGCAAATTGTCCAGAAACACCTTCAGTGTACGGATATTTTCACAGCACGGTGTGTCGATGTTGTTGTGCAGTGAGTTTCTTACAGGAACCGGCAGCACCAGC
This sequence comes from Argyrosomus regius, assembly GCA_946959425.1. Classification (NCBI taxonomy): domain Eukaryota; kingdom Metazoa; phylum Chordata; class Actinopteri; family Sciaenidae; genus Argyrosomus; species Argyrosomus regius. The sequence continues at coordinate 5,087,171 of OX336899.1, read as the reverse complement.
TCTGTGTTTCCGGCCAGGTCAGCTATGTGACGGTACAGGGGGACTTCTGTCTCTGCTGCACCGGCCTTACAGATGGCTAGAGACACTCCGAGGATGGCGTTGGCTCCAAACTGAGCTGTTTGACAGGAAATGAATTGTTTGACAGTCAATAAGCCGTCCTACTGGCTGAAATATTAGCTGCAATATGTTTGATAAGTTGCTATTTTCCCATTATTGTCTTATCACTGGGGGTTACTGACATTTTGTTTACTTGTAATGCTGTGCAGCAGCACAAATGATATCTAAGTTGATCGTGTGCGTGTAAACCTGGATGTAATTGTGTATATTTCTGCGCAGACACAAAGTAAATTAAATCTTTTCACGACGCATTCGGCTTCAGTTTAGTCTGACAGATTTCCTGTGCTGGCTGAAATTAATTTCTCCCAACAGCATTTACTTTCATGGCCGTTTACCTCGCTGCCTGAAATGATTGGTTGGCATGATTGTAGATTAAAATAAATGAACAGCGTTTTTATTTATTAAGCGTGTGAGTTGGTGTTGGTCGTGCCAAAGCCTGTTTGGAACAGCAGTATATATTCACTCTGTCTCGTTCCCGTCTGTATTTATTCCTCGTGTTGCCACTTTGTGACTTCACATGAGTGGACAGCGGAGATTTCGGGCTGGCTGGTACACTCTGGTGATGTGATGTTAGTGATCACGACTTGTTTTGACTCACATTTGTTTTCTGTGCCGTCCATCTCGATCATCAGGTTGTCCAACTGCTCCTGCTCCACCACGCTGATGCCCTACACACACACACAGACACACACGGACACGATACGGAGACACTCTGTAACAACATGCACAGGTGGAGTTATATATAAGTTGTTGGAGGTGTGAATCAATGATATCAGATCACACGGGATTTATGAGAGAACTGTTTCCATTCTTTGACGATTACAAAGTATCGAGTCATTCCTTTGTCTGTTATATCAGCGTCCTGCCTCCAAATGTTCAAACATTTCAGTCATGAAACTTGTTTCAGGTAGAATAAATTAAAAGTGTGACAACTTTCCCCAGAAATCTACTTAATATATATGATATGTTTTAATTGAGCTTTGTTGATTAAGGTTAGAATTAGGTTCAAAGTACAAGGCAATGTTACATGTTTTTCTTCATATGTCTATTAAGACATTTACAAACAGAAATCTACCATAGATGGTATAAAACATCGATGACACCCACAGGTGTGAAGCTCAGTGTGATGGCTTTGGTCACCGCCATCTTTGGCAGTCCTGCCTCCGCCGCCTCCCGGCTAATCCAAAAATGGGCAAAGACGTGGATGGTGGGTGGACCTAAGTCAGACTAAATGAAGCCTGGGCGTTCAAACAAGCCACCTGTGACAGCACATGCCTGTCAATTATGCGTAACTTGTCATGAACGGGGAAATTAGCTATAGAGACCAAAACTGTTTTTTGTACCAGGCTGTAAACATGTTTATTTCTGCCGTGAAGTTGGACATTTTAACATGGGGACTTATGGAGACTGACTCACTTCTGGAGCCAGCCTCAAGTGGACGTTTGAGGAACTGCACTTCCACATTGAAATACCTTTAAATGCAGTTTTGATATGATAAAATTATGAATAAAGCTCTTAATAAAAATCATCATTATACACACACACACACACACACACACACACACACACACACACACGCACACATGAGTGCAACCAGACCGATCTGTCTCTCTGATGTGACGTTCAGCAGCTCTGAGCCGTCTGGCTGTTTTTTCCCGCCTGACTGATCACCAAGACTCATTTCCCGGCAAAACATCTGCTGCTGGAGGAGATTACCCATACTGCACTGCTGCAGATATCTGAATCAGACTATTGTACTCACACACACTCGTACACTTTCTTACAAACACACACCTCATTCACTTTTCCTCTCACTCGCACTTTTTTTTTCTCACACAGGCACATTATCGTCGTCTTCCATTCACAGTGTCTCTACACCACACACACACACACACACACACACACACACACACACATAAACACACGCATACACTGATAGTGAGAGCTGAAGAGACTTTATCTTATTCTCACAGCTTCCTGTCTGCCCGTCCAGATGTGATAGTCATCTGCACATCGATCGACTGAATCTGCACTTAGTGTCGCCTGCTGTACAAGGTCGTTTTGTTCACATTTAAAGTCCAAACTTCCAACTGTACTGAGGGTGAATTTATATAGAACTCACCTGTTCAAATTATATTAAGGCTTAAAGTTATGCAGGATTAACAGCGTGGCCACAGGTAGGTGCTGTTACAGATGGCTTGTTTGAGCAACCAGGCTTCATTAAGTCCGCCTCAGCTCCAACCAGGATCCACGTCTTTGCCCATTTTTAGATGGTGAAGGCAAAGCTGCCAAGGTGGCGGTAGCCAGAGCAACCACACTCTGAGGGATATGACGTTTGTATTTATACTGTGTATGGTGACGACGTGTGAGTTGGACTAAGTTCAGCCATGATGGACGATGATAGTTCATCCAATCACCTGCCAGTACCAGTACCTGGCCTTTCCCAAACAGTTTCCAACGACAACAAACAATCTGGTGTAGTCAGATTACACAAATTCTGCCAACACTAACGTTTTCAGTCGTAGCTACATCCTGAAAAACTACCAAATTTCAAGTTATTCCTTTAAACAAGAACAACTCTCAGTTCTCCTGAGAACTTACAGAGCACACCAGTCAGACACTGTATTTTTAAATATAGTTATTGATAAATATACTGTATGAACAATTTGGTGACTTACAGAGGCTATGAGGGCGGGACCCAGAGTATCATTGATGTGGCCGACTGCCTTCAAAACACCTGGAAGAGAGGCATAATGAAGGTAAGTGAGTCAGAGAAGGGGAAAGGTAACAGGATTGTATTAAAAAAAGGACATTTTGACATGTTTCAGAGACTTAGATGTCTGTATGCTAAATATTAAGTTGAGCAACATACTCATGCAACAGTTAGTCTAGTTAATAGAGGGCCAAATCAGGGATTTTAGGGAGTTGTTCTTCACTTTGTGATCAAAAATCACAACATGCAGCTTTAACTTTGTGAAGAATGTAAATATTCATGCTAACACAGTCGATCTGTGTCTGTACCTTTGCCCTTGTAGCGGCTCTTGTCTCCATCTCGGAGCTCCAGAGCCTCGTAGATCCCCGTGGATGCTCCGCTGGGCACCGCAGCCCTGAACAGACCTGAAGGTCAGACACACACACAGAGAGAGACATAATTAAGATTTTAAATGCAAAGAATGGACGGAGGAGATGAGGACACCGATATCCAGGTCATACTGACTTTTTTTCTTTGTTTGAATTAAACCTCAGTGGTCGGGACTATGATCCTGAGACAAGATGTAAAACAGGTGAAACCAAATCTCAGAGCTGCACCAGATGTGTCAGCATGATGCAAATTAAGACTGTGATATAACGCTGAATGCTCTGGAAAAGCTGTTAAGTGGACCATCAAATCGAGATGATTTTGTCGCACCTGTATGTATATAACATTTTACAGTAAGTATTTACAAGTCAAAATAGTCGACAAAAGGTGGATGACAGTGGGTGATAGTGATCTTTGGGTGTGAATTCAAGCAGCATAAAGATGAAGCAAAGCTAGATATGACTAAATCTGTTTGCAAACACTTGCATGGCCGAGTTAAGTACTACAGATAAATAACCAACATGGTCACACCGTTAGCAGCATCTGAAGGTAAATACAGAGGAAGAGGAGAAGAGGCGACCTGCCAAAAGATTCTGGAAAACTGCTCAGTAGACTTTATTCTGATGATTCAGAAAACTAATAACACCTAAAACTGTGAGAACACACACTGCTTACATTTTAAAATATTACTTACTGACTGCTATTTAACCCTTAACTTTACAATATAAAGAATAATAGTGCTGCAAAATGTGTCCAAAATCATAAATGATAGATTGTATAATTGATTAAAGTTCGGAATATGCACCATATACGCATGCAGAATATTTCCTCAGCCTTATGACGGTGCATTTTAACTCAAGACAGACAAAACAGAGCCTCATGGTGAGGTAAAAGATGCAGGAGTCCTCATGTCCAACAGATTCATAATAAAATGGACATGACATGGGGCAGTTGCTCACTCTATGTGGCTGTTACAGATCAAGTCAATCTCCATAAACCCCCGTGTTAAAAATGTTGGGCTGCCAACATGGCGACCGATTTTGAGCTTCAAAACGGCTCTTGAGAAACCTGTGGGTGATGTCACTCATACGCTGTCCGTTCTTTGTACCGTCAGTGGTATATTCCAGCCTTTCATGACATGACATGACATGTCTTTCTCTGTTGAAATCATGTTTTTTATTGTTAGTTTAGTTCATCATTTTTCCTGTAACAAACTTTATGAACACCCGAGCAACTGAAATGTCTCGATTTTGGCTTTCGAGGATCGTGATATGGCGGCTAATTTGTCGTTCTGAGAAATCTGATTTTAATCTATTTTAAATGAGTCACCAGTCAGTGCAAGTGAAAGTAAACTGTCATTTAATTTGTTTTTATGTCAGTGGGGTTATAAAAACATGTGTATACTGGACAAAAAGACTCTAAGCCTCCTCCTTCCTTTAACTGAGAACTGATCGATCTGGACAAATGAGGTCAAATGAAGGTCGTTCGATGTCAGAAACAATTTACAGTTACAGCGGCGACACTGTTGAGCTGCCAAGCTTTCTTTACGCTTTTTGGCAAATTTGTGACATGATGAATCCGAGCAGACATTAATGTGGCGAACATAATGTTCTTTTTCTTTTTCTCTCTGATATTTGCAGACAAGCGCTCACCTTTCTCTGTGCGAAGGTCCACTTCCACAGTGGGGTTTCCCCGGGAGTCCAAGATCTCCCTGGCAACGATGCTGACGATCGACATCCTGAGAGACACACCGAGAGAGAGGAGAAAGAGGCTATGTCACGATCGCTTTACCTCAGTAATACAGTCTGTGTTGTGAATCCTGGAGATACGGTTCATATTTGACAGTTATTGGTGGTTATGTCAGCTTCAGATTGAAGAGAAAAAAAGGAGAAAGAATAACAGAGAGAGATCTCATGGGTATATAAATCTATTTTTATATTGTACAAACGCACACACACACTCACACACACACACATAGAGAACAACCTGTCAGGGGAGACATGAAATAACATCACTGCAGATTCACTGTGAAAATCAAAGCTCACCACAGATGAGTGGCTCATGTCACACACACACACATACTCACACACTCACACACTCACACACACACACACTGCAGTTACTTTGCTGTTTCTGGAAGCAGGTTGCAGTAAAAGTCTTCGGCAAACCTGTAAATTATGCATCCGTTTGCCACCGCCTTCACCCAGGCTGGAAACTGCCATCGGACGACATTTGATATATTTTAAATGAATGTATCAGCTAACAAGTATTGTGCATGTATCACAGCCTGATATATCTTATTTCTCTGTGCCATAGAGCTACCTCTGCCCCACATGCTCACCAGACCATCAAATGTGTATTAATCCACCGCTGAAAATAGTCCCAACAACTGGGAAATTACATATTTTTGAGCAGTTTTTTGTCTTCAGTAGGAACCAAAGGGTTTGGAGCCAGGAGTCAAAGATAGAGAAAAAAAATCTGTATTAATAAAACAGTTTACACATTGTTGGTTTTGGTCTTTTCTGAGCAGCAACCTCTGTGACTGTGAATTGAAGCCAATGTGGAAGTGACAAAAACTGCAGTTCCTCAAACGTCCACTTGAGGCTGGCTCCAGAAGTGAGTCAGTCTCCATAAGTCCCCATGTTAAAATGTCCAAGTTCACAGCAGAAATAAACATGTTTACAGCCTGGTACAAAAACAGTTTTGGTCTGTATAGCTAATTTCCCCGTTCATGACAACTGTACTGAGGGAGAATTTTTATAGAACTCACCTGTTCAAATTATATTAAGGCTTAAAGTTGCATATTTGGATAATCAGCACATCAGTATCCTGCTAAAATGTGCACAAGACTACACTAGATATTCTCTCTGCACTCTCAGACTTTTATCTGGTTAAAAAAAGGCAAATAAATCAAGGAGAGGTTTTGCAGGTACATTTTAGCAATCAGTCTGACCCTGATACTGTTTTCACAGTCACTGTAGGTTCTTTCTTTCTACCTCTGCTGTTTACTGCTGCTGATTCTTCACTCTCAAGGGAGACAGCTCGGAAAATCCGGCACCACTAACACAGGAAAGATGCATCTCTGGGTGCCATCCGACACTTTGAAAAACAGCTCGACCACAAGAGCATTCGCCTAAGTAGGTTAGTGCACGGCAGCAGCGCTCTCGCAGGCGCTCTGCAAGTATAAGCATTTACAAGATTTTAGGTTTGGAGCCAGAGTTTGTGGATTTGTGTATTCAAGTTTTGACTGTTGAATCTGATGCTTTACGTGCTAACATAAACTATAGGTCCAACATGCTTGTTGTTGTGAGTTTAGAATAATCTCTCTTCAGCTGTTTCCAACTCAGGTAGCATCTTTACCCTTCCAAAGTCTAAGGATTTGGCACCAGCTGTTCCTAACTTCTTTCAAACTAAGCCTAATTGTAGCATAAATGATTAAACTACACAAACAGGTTCTTAAGTACATAATATTATGACATTTACACCCTGCTACTGCTGGGTTTAACCACCACTTACCTATCTAAACATTAGCCTGAAGATTAGCTTGTTTCGCAAATATTTCCACGTCTAACTCTGAATTACATGTTTATTTTGACCAAAGCGGTGTTAGTGATTGTTGTAAAGACTAATTAAGAAAAGTTTTATTTAGTTTCTGCCCAGTTTGAAGTATATTTTAAGAATACTTGTGAGGTAAAATAACTAATTTTGTCAGTGGAGTCTGGTGGGCAGTTGCACTTGTTTTGCTCCGAGATGCTGGTGCTCTAGTGCGACATCTAGTGGTAGTTAAATTTTATATAACCTTTAAGTTTTAATGGTGCAATCTCATTCAGTAAATCACTAGTTTGAAACTTGCTGGTTAGTAACGAAGAAGTCAAGAGGGATTTTACACACAAACTTAGTGATGGATTTTCAAGTAGATATCGTAGCTCAATCGCAATCGTCACGTCACTCCAGGTGTTCCTAGAGTGACGTATTCAGGTAAATATGTGGATTTAAATTAAAAAACAACTGTCTGCTGCTTTAGCTAAAACAATCTAATTGTCCTTGCGGCCCTTTTCTCAGTTTCACTTCTTTTTATCAACATGAAAGGACTCGTTTCTCTTTTGTGTGAACTGCTCCACATCACAACATTAAAAATGCATCGATTCTGTTTGATGAATTTTATATTTCTGCATCACCGTGCCATCATTAACATACACAAACCTAAACTTTACATCCTCATTGTCATTTCACTATCATCCACACTAATCTGTTCTGTGGGTGTTTTCCCTCTTCCACCTCATTGATATTCCAGGCACGCAGCACTGCAACGATATGTCAAAAAAGGCCTTTTATGCCGTCCTCGTCTCCGTACTGTATGAATACTTAATCGATCTGCAAGCAGCTAAATCTGGCTCGCTTGCTAACTTGCAGAAATCACTGTACTGAGGCTGTCCTTTCAAATACAGCAGAGATTTATAGTAGAGGGTGTGCCAACTCCTGTAGACACATCTTTCCTAATTGTTCCTCTTTGCTGTTCATCCGTTAATGAAAAACTGTCGCGTTTCCTGCAGAGAACCAGAAACTGTTGAAGTTAGATATATGGGGAAATTAAATTTTAGATGATTTAAAGCTTCCTTTCACCTTTTTAAAAAGTTTTTTAAGTTAGAAGTGCGCGTTACAGTAATTAAATTAATGATGGCTCAGTTCTGTCTGCCAAAATGTACATTAGAGGATAAGTATTGAAATCAAGCTAGGCGGAAACACTGTGAAAAAGTAAAGACGTATTAAGGTTTAAGCAGGAAGCAAAACTATTTCGTTGTTATTGTGGCAATGATAAAAACTTGGTTATGGTTCGGGTGTGACAACCTCGTATAAAGAGAAACAGATGCAGCGTTGGAGGCGGGGCTCCGTTCATTCTAATGGAAGCTGCTCAACGCTTCAAGAAGCCAAAGAAGTTCGATTTCCAGGCATAAATTTACCCGGATCTTCCACATATACTTCCCCGTTATGTGGCCCATAGAGCGCACTAGAAACTTCCAGTTTAGCCCTTCAATAACTTAATCGTACGTCTCTTCTAGACTTTTCACGTTATCAGTCCAGATGGCTCAAATTCTGACAGTCAAACAATTAATTTTGCGAAGGTTGTGCCACTCAAAAAATCTATTCACCATTTTGCAGCTGCTACTTTCTCAATGTAAACTTATGATAAAAAGTCTTTATGATCCAGTTTGTATCATGTAACGGACAACAGTGCTGTCATTACACAGTTTGGCCACGATGGGCTTCAAAGCCAGGCACTATATTCCTGGGGGCTTGTGACTACCCCTCCATAACAATGTCTCCTGACTTCGTAAGCCACTAGAGGTCTTTGTCACTTGAACATAAACGCTCTTCTCCTTTCTTTTTACAGTTTTGTCAACAGACAGCAGTTTTAACTTTGCAGGAGTCTCAATGGCAAACTTGTCGTGAAAATACAGATTTATGCCGCTATACACGGTTAAAACTGCGCCGTCTCTGCCTTCTTCACTAACTTTATATCCTTTTTATGGTCGCTTTCATTTCTGTTTTGACGTTTGACTGAATTTATGTTTGAGCGATGATGATAATTATTCACATCACACATTTTAATTATTTTGTCAAAGTGGATCACCCTTTTTTCTTTAAGTCTTCTAACTTTCTTTCACTGAGTTTCCTTCCTGTAAAGCCATTAAAATCCTTACACGGTCAACGTGCAGTGGTCTTGTGTAACTATCTTTTGTAGTAGCCTTGTGCAAGATTTTCCCTTTCCTATTTTTTCACATCAGTATTGTTTCTTTTGCTGGCATCAGCTCTCATCCTTTGTATAATCCATGTTCTTTTGTTGGCTTACTTCCTCTATAATTTCTCTCTGGTGTTTATCTGACTCACAGCTTGAATGAAAACACAATCTGTTTATGTAAAACCTTCCTGAAGACATTAAACGCCACACATTTCTTTCATTTGCTAGTCTCTTTGTCACCTTTCTTCTCTTCCTCTGGGACATAAATCCCCCTTATGTTTGCTGCTTTTAACCTGCCTCTCCTGCTCGTCTGACTCCTTCACTCAGCACTCCTCCTATCGTACGCGATCCCTCTGAGAGACTCAAGAATATTTGCATCCACTTTCACAAGGAGCTCTGAACCTTGTTCCCATCACTGTTGGTCGATTACAACGCTGATGACCTATGAATTTATGCTTATTCAGTTGTTACACTCATTGTAAGTCACAGGGGATAAAAGCATCAGCAAAATGTATAAATGATGCTCAGCACAAGAAGAAGCACATAAGATGCCTGACTCACCGCCAGCAAACTTCCACACACACAGAGTCAAGGGGATTGATGCGTGGGTGATTTTCTCTACTGGCCTATATTAATTTTATGTGCTTGTTCCTCTCTCTCGCTCTCTTTTTTTTTTTGTTGCTGTCTTGGAGCCCCACCCTAGACTGCTGCAGTTTAGGGTGGAGCAGCAGTATACAGGGCGCCTGCCAAACCTTTTAAATCAGAAATTCTGCAACTTCACGTCATCAAAGCATCAAAGCCGACATTTTGACAGTGAATATGTTACACGTTAACTAATATTCCTACACCAAAGAAATTTTAACCAGCACGTGTAGATGTCTACGTAATAAATACGGTCTAACTTTTTCTAATATTACAGTAAAAGGGTGTTAATACTGTTGATTTCACTGTTAAGGTTGCTGTTTACTCCATATTTTACCATATAAATAGTTTTTTTCATCAAAAGAATCACTGTTTTGCCATATAATCACATAAATGCCATATAAAATAAAGGTTTTGCCATTAAATATTAGTGTTTTAGTGTACAGTCAACAGTCTTTAATTTAAAATACTACATTATTCTGTATACATTGCAGTAAAATGCTGTATAAATAAAGGTTTTGCCATGAAATATGACTGTTTTCTTAATTAGCTTGTTTTTTGCTCGAACCTGCGCTTTCGCTACATGTGTCTGACACAAACTAACAGTGATGTTCCTCTAATGGCCACCAGATGTTGTCTCACAGAAATCAAGAAAAAGGTTTGGAGTTTTTTTAGTCACTTCAACAAAGAATCAAAACCAGCTATTTACACTTTAAGTCTTGCGGGAAACATCTGTCTTTGCCTGTGTTGGTGGTTCATTACTAAAGTATTGTTTCATTAAGATTATATTACTGTTTTTTTAATGATGGGTGATTTTAAGAGTTGCATATGTTCAAGGCAGAAAACTGTGGTTGACATTGCAGATGGCGGCTACGTGTTTTCAATGTTTGTTTTTGATATTTCTAAATATAAATATAATATCTGAATGGTGATCACCACTTCGCTATTTATGAGCATCTTCTTGCCATGGAGTGTAAAATAAGTGAATATTAAAGTATCTGTAACTATTACGCCAACGAACATCAGCGTTAACGAACATTTTCTACAGAAAATCTTGCAGATTTGAGACAAACTAGCATCTTAATCCAACAGACATCGAGTAAAGATCATCATTTTGTGATGTCAGCTGTAACTGTCACACTGTTTCCTCATATTGTCCAGCTTAAATTGTATATTCTTACACAAAAAAACATCTTCAAGCTCACAAAGGTCTGGTAAAACTCAGGCTTTTAATGTCACTAAACTACATGAGGTATGTGAATGTAATCATTAAATCAGGTACTGTTTCCTGGCAACAGATAAATTAAATATTTAAAATCCTCTCGGATTAGCTGAGAAATGCATCGTCACAGAGCTGAAAACAGGCTGTTTTTCTGAGCTTGTGAAACTTTTTAGACATATGTGGTGCTCACGAGAGGGTTACCTTATAGACTACGATGCATTTACAGCAGAAAAATGCAACATAAACATTAAAGCAGCAGTAATCTGAATCCAAAAACATCTATATAATATGAAAACACAATTTTCTGCATTATAAGGAGCCTACTTTTGTGGTATTAGTACTTTCATTGATGTCATTCATGTATGCATGACACCAGTGAGGTGTTTTCTCAATATTTGCTGCACACACTCATCTCATATCCATAAACACACGTTCCTCCTTTCCAATCTGTCACCACCTCAGTGAGTTCATCTCCTAACTCTCTCCTCTCTCTTCCTCTATCTCGATCTGTGTCTGTGCTGTTTGTGCACGTTGCTGTGAGTTACGTAAGCTCTACAGCAGCAGCAGCAGCAGCAGCAGCAGCAGCAGCGGAGAGGGAGGACACCCATGAACGCACCACACCACACCTACTAGAGACTGCAGTGCTCAGCAGAAAATATACCAGCACTGAAAAAATAAAAAAAAAATAACACGTGAGTGGGCGAGCCAGGGAGAGAGTGAATGAGGGAGAGAGGGATGAAGGCACGCAAGGAGAGAACAGGGAGGACGACACGTATATTATCATTATATACAGTGTCTCTGTATGAGGGGAAGGAGGAAAGGATGGGAGGATGGAGGGGAAGGATGTTAGAGAGAGAGATGAAATATAGAAGCATCCAATGACAGAGAGGAAAGGAAAGATGAAGTGAGAAAGACTAAATGGATAAAAAATGTTGAATCTCTGATCTCCAGATTAATTTCAGTTTGATTAAAGGGCCACTCCAACATTTTACTCATCATGAGGAGTGTTACTCAGACAGCTGTATGAATCGTAAAAATCTTACACAGTGCAGTTTGGACTTTGAAAGATGTGGACATTAAACCAGCGAGGACAGTTTAACAAAAAGACCTCGGAGAGTCATTGTGACCGCTCTGTCTCTTGTGGACTCAGCAGAGTTCTTGTTTAAATTACATCACATGAATACATATTGAATCTTTGAAGGTGATTCTCAAAATTTGTGCTAAAAGTAAGCAGTTGTTTTCTTTGGAGTATAAAACTGCTGATGCAAATCATGAGCTGAATTGCACATTTCACTAACAGATAAGTAATAAAGTCATGAAATCTTAGACCTAAATCTTGTTTCTTTGCTGTCAGTCTGGTATGTCTAATGACTCTAAATACTACAATACCCATGAGCCTCAGCCACTGTTCCTATGTAGAAAAGCCAGTCAGAGCTGTGGCACGCTCTGAAGGGTTCTTCGTAGCACCGGAGTTGCTGAATTCATCCAAAATTGACCCAGAATGCAAAAGTTAACTCAAGTCAACGCCAACTGATGAAGACCATGAGAAAAAGCCAGTAAGTGGACCTTGAGTTTATGATTATTTTGCCAGCACTGTATTGTAGCTTCAGCTCGCTGTTAGCAGTTCACACAAAATAATTTTACTGTGATTAAATTTCTGCACCATGGGAGTCGTAGTTCACCTCTCATACACTAGCTCGTACGTTTGACGCTTTTATTTAGAAAATACAACATATTTTCTGACAAAGACCTTTACTTGGACGTCTGAACTTATCCCAACTCTCTGTAGATCTATTAAAGAATAAAACAAATCTATAAAAAATAAAGTTAAAGACACCACAGCCTGACATTCACAATCCAACTGAGAAAAGGCAAAAACGCAAAGATGAATTTGGAGATTTTAAATGTCAGTATTGGAAATTGCGATGAGAGGAGAGACATTGGAAATGGATAAGACAGAGAGGAGTAAAGAGTGATGAAGGATGGATTTAGATACGACTATATTATGCAAAGAGAAAGAGAGACATAGATAATATCCAGGAGAAAGAGAGAGAGAGAGAGATGGAGGACGAAATGGAGAGTGGAAACGAGGCAGGGCGAGAGACATAGAGAGACAAATAGGAGAGAGAGAGAGAGAGAGAGATAAATAATTAAATGACCCTGTTTGGCTGGAGAAGAGAGGAGAAATGGAGGGATGAAGAGAGGGAGGAGGAAGATGAAGAGGGGGAACAGAAGGCTGAGCACTGCACGTATGGCTGGCACACACACACACACACACACACACACGCACACACAGGAAGTGGAGCAGTCTCACACATGCTAATAATGTATCCACATTTACACACACACAGCGTCAACTCGCAATTATTACAAGTACTCTGACAAACACACACACTTCACATCCACCCACACGTCACACAGAGTGCAACACACATATAAATACACACATTTGTGTACCTTTCATGTTACACACACACACACACACACACACACACACACACACACACACACAACACACACACACACACACACACACACACTGAATGCTTTCACACACACACATTCCAGTGCTTGCCATATTAAAGAGACATCAAACACACACACACTCGACTATAATTGACTTGGATGCACAAAAACACACACTAAACAGCCATTTTCTAAAAGAAATCAAAGAAAAGGGATGCAAGAAAATAACACACACACACATCATACACACACACACACACACACACACACGCACACACACACACACACACACATGCACCTGTGCCTTTCATAATAAAACACATCAACCATCCAACACACTTGATATACCAAGGACTCGACCATAATTCACTGCCTGATCCCATCACACACACACACATACACACACGCACACACACACACAATATTCCTGCAGCCAAAAAACACACACCTAAACAAACACACACACACACACACACACACACACACACACACACACACACACACACACTTGACAACCATTTTCCAAGAAATCCAGGAGAAAATGTGTGCAACAAAATCACACACACACACACACACATTTTACTGCAAGATCCAGTCATACACACACATAATGTTTCTGCTGCCAACAACACACACACACACACACACACACACACACACACACACACACACACACACACATATTTGACAGCCATGAAGCACACAGATACATTAACACCTAAAACTGACACACATATACTGTACATGCACACACACACACACATATGATTTCCTCTCTTTCACACACACACACACACACACACACACACACACACACACACACACACAGCCATTTTCCCAGAAATCAGAGGAAATGCATGTAGCGAAATCACACACACACACACACACACACACACACACACACACACACACATACACACACACGCACATACAGTAGCAGCTACAACTGAAGCATTTCTATCTCACACACTCACACACCAGCAGCATCATTCTGCATCCTTCCTGCACTGAGCAGCAGCCAATCAATACGAGATCAAACAAAACAAAACAAACAAACAAACAAAGGATGTAAAAGGATGAAAAGAGGAAGAGAGGATTTCCTGCCTTTACCTGCCGCCTCTGTGTGTGTGTGTGTGTGTGTGTGTTCTGCCTTTCACGGCGACCGAGAAAATACTGAAGAGGCTGAGCAAGAGAGAGAGAGTGAGAGAGAGAGAGAGGAGAGCGAGGAGAGGAGAGGAAAACAGGAGGGGAGGAGGGGGTGAGATGTGTGACAGAGGGGGGAGGGGAGATGACTCAGAGGGAGATGGAGAGAGGAAGAGGAGGAGAAGAGGAGGGTTAATTAAAAAGGAGGGAATGGACGAAGGGGTGGGATGAAGGGATAAGGACGGGGTGCAGAGGATCGTCGCCCGACAGAGGAGGTAAAAATAGATGAAGGGAGGACTGGTTCTCTCTCTCTCTGTGCGTGTCTCCCTGTCTTCCTCTCTGGTGCTGCAGTGGGGTTTAGTCGATGTATATACAGTTACATAATCCATCCATCTCCACCACACTCAGACATGATGATGCTCTGTGTGTGTGTGTGTGTGTGTGTGAGCGTTTAACCAGAGCACTGAAAACAATGCAGCAGTAGAAATCCTTTTGAAAGCAGAGAGGGTGCGATGCTATAACGCCGATTAAACAGGCTAATTGGTGAGTCCATGACGGTGTACCCTTGAGCAAGGCACTCAAACCCCACTTCAGTGTTTCTCAAACTTTTTACACCACCTCAGAAAAGCTCTCCAAGTACCGTCACTATGAGAGTTGGAGGCAGGTTTAGCCTCATAATAAGAAGATTATTTATTGTCGACTGCTGTTGAATCCTGTCCAAGAACCAGAGCTAAGATGGTGTTAAAGGGGTGCTGTTGATCCGTGCTTCTCTTCCTAATATTTATAGATTGCAGTGTTTCTGAACCATTCATTCTACCTCCACTCCCTGTGTTATCGTCACATTTTAGCTCATAACTACTCATGTATGGACACACCACGTGACTACGTATCAGGCTGATATTGATATTGAAATGCAAAACTTATTTTAGATTATTTCAGCGATCTTTTTGTGTATTATCAGCTGAAGTTTTGTAGTATTTTGTGAGCTTAGTATGTTTTTAACTCGTCTGAGGTCATATCAATGGCCCTATCGATTGCTTTTACAATCATAGGCAACTGATGGTGTTACATGCAAGAACTATTTCTTGGCGAGCAACAGCTAGACGCAGTGACTCAGCGCAGCTTTCCAGACAGGTTTGAGATCATAGGGCCTGTACAGAGGTCAAAACCAATGTTCAGCAACTTGCAAACCACTCTATAGCCAGAGACACAACACAGACGCCGATCTCATCCATGTGTAGGCTCGGCTAAGTCATTTTCCTGTTGCTATGATGTCAATGGAAGCACCTATCTATGTAAGGAGATCCTCTCCATTCTTGATATCGCCTACTAAGCTCTTGACGATCAACTGTTTCTGTTAACGGGCCACCAGATGTAGTTGAAGAAAAATGGAAGATAGCTAGCTAGTTTGTTTCATCACTTTCACAATAAATTTAGTTTTCGTTAACGGGTTTTATAGTGTGAAACAGAAGTATTGTTGCTGTGGGTACCAGCAGTTTATCGTGTATATATAGCTACCTTGTCGACAGACTTAAAACTGGGTCAACTGTCAACTAGGAACTACATTTAAGGTGGCTAGCCGTCCCAGTTTGTCCGGGATTGTCCCAGTTTCAAGCTGAGTATCCCAACAAACCTCTGAATCCGTCAAACACTAAAATGTTCCAGTTTTTTAATATACACTACCAATTTTAACCACAATTAAAAAATGTATTATAATTTTATTGGCTAATTTCTATCACTAATTATTGCTATAGCCTATCAGATTCACTCTAAGGGCACCAGGAGTTAGTATTTTCTGCAGCCATTGGATTACAGTAGTTTTACTAATATAATCAACAACATGTTATATGAATTATAATTTTAGGTGTCACAAAATTACTACAATGATTCATTGAAGGTAAAACGCTACAGTCAGCACCTTACTCAAACCATACAACCCATATGGCACTAAAACTGTTGTCAGAATGCCTAAAAATTCCTGCACATTCATCCTGTTTGGCAGCGACAGTAAATTGTTTCAGACGAACGCTGTGCATTTGTTTTGCTTCCTTTGTTCGCTGCAAAACGTCGAGCTGCGTCCTTGCTGCTCTAAAAACAGACTGGTGAAGTTGTTAATGCCGACCGGAGGGTGACACTGATACACATTGACAGGGCAACAGGGTGAAGCCAGTGTGTGTTTGGTATGTGTGTGTGTGTGTGTGTGTGTGTGTGTTCATGTCTTTGTGTGCTACCTTTGTGTATAATAAAATATCTCTGCACGGTGTACCTGTGTCTGTATTTCTGTGTGTTTCTGTGCACAGAGGTGAACTGTGCACCTGTTTCTTAAATTGAAATGTATGTATGTTTGTTTGTGTGTGTGTGTGTGAGTGAGTGTGAGCTTGTGAGATAATCTATAATTAAATTCCTGAGTTTAATGGGATTATCTTTGGGAGACAAGCAGCACAACGTCCTTGACATCCATCCCCCTGGTTAGTCACGGGTGAGCGACCGATGGAGACACCCACACATAAAGAGAGAGAGATGAAGAAGGGGTGAGAGAGAGAGAGAAACCAGGATGCAACAACAAAGAGAAGGAGAAGAAGAAGCAGGAGGGAAAAAAAGAGCAGTGAGGAGAAGAGATCAAAGTGCGATGAAATGCTTGTGAAGTGAGAGAAAGAGAGAAGCCATCCGGAGGGAATGGGTAATGGAGAAGCGCCTTGCATTGTAATTATCTCATTTTCTGCTGCGTTACCACTGAAGGTCGACCGGCCTTTCCCTCAGCGAGCTGCCCTCCACCTACAGAACACCACGGTCAGCCAGGCCAGCCAAAACAAACACTTTTCATCCCATTAAAGAGATAATACACATGCTCTTCATTGTTCTGTCTCTGCCTTTTATATTCTTCCACTGAAGAACTGATGAACTCCTTTAAACCACCACGAAACTCACAGGATGATCTCATATATTGACTTTTCTTTCCCGCTTAGCAAATACTATTTTTAGATGCTATCCAGACATTAAAATCTATCAGATGGATCAGTGCTAAGTGTTAACCATTGATTAATTAATAGAGCCGGTAAAGCACAGCATGTCAGACTTTGTTTTTCCAAGGTTCAGTTCTTTAAAGTCAAGTCTCAATTTTTTAATT
The DNA here is from genome assembly GCA_946959425.1 of Argyrosomus regius. Classification (NCBI taxonomy): domain Eukaryota; kingdom Metazoa; phylum Chordata; class Actinopteri; family Sciaenidae; genus Argyrosomus; species Argyrosomus regius. The sequence goes on along the minus strand of OX336899.1, from coordinate 5,069,635 downwards.
TTAAAACCAACTTGAGTCAAAGTCTCGAGTCCAGGATCTTCGTCCTGTTATATGAGTGGATTGTGCTAAATGTACAGGCAACATTGTGTGTCTGAACCACTGACAGTATAAAGAATGGGCGGCGTATGTGTGATGTGTGAGGTTTCTGAAGAGTCGTTTTGAAGCTGGCCGCTGCCATGTTTGTAGTCCTGCCTCCTCCTGCTAATCTAAAAAACTGGCAAAGATGTACATCATGAGGCGCCTTGGTGCTCAAACAAGCCATCTGTAACAGCACCCATCTGTCAATCAAAGCAGCCACACTCTTAATTATTCATAACTTTAAGCCTTAATATAATTTGAACAGGTGAGTTCTATAAAAATTCACCCTCAGTACAGTTGTCATGAACGGAGAAAATAGCTATAAACTGTTTTTTGTACCAGGCTGTAAACATGTTTATTTCTGCTGTGAAGTTGGACACTTTAACATGGGGACTTATGGAGACTGACTCTGGAAATCATACCATTTATCATATGCGGTGGCATCAAAAGCACTAAAACATTATTTAATTGTAAACTCATTATGTATGTTTAAAATGACAAGCTGGATTGATGATGCAGCGCTCGAAAGTAAGGATGTCCCGCGGACAATGAAAAGCACCTGGAACACAGAGATACAGTTTCTGAGACAATACTGGGACAGTGTAGAAATGAATCATTACAAATTAAATTATTACGTGTAAGTGTTTAGAAAAATGCGAGAAGACACAAGTGCTACACTACGTCACACTCACGTAAACAAAATCAATCATAGAGAGGGTCAGCAATTGCAAACTGGCAACTTCTGTTAGATTTAGCAACTTTTCAGACACTTTTAGCAATTTTATTTCTAAAAAAAAGCGTTAAATTCAGCAACTTATTCAACCAATCAGAGAGAGGTTTGCTTTTGCACTGCAGTTTGCAGAGATGTATTTGTTGATCCAATGAACCAGAAGCCGTAACTCACAAAAAAAAAAGTATTAAAACTGGTGATTTCAATCTTTTCTTCGGATATAAGTGCAGGGAACATCTAGCAGAACTTCCACTGAGTCAATGACTTGATGTATTATGTAGACTGAAGAAAAAAGAAGCCCTGGTCACGAGGTATTTTGCACGTAAAAACATATTTTTTTCATTTTGTAGTTACTCAAATGGATGGACCGTCACCGCAAACAAACCTACAGATGGTCAGAAATCTGTGGAGACGCCTGAAGTAGATGAGGATGGACAGAGCAGAGTCAAGACAGAGCTAACAGCAAATGAATGCCATGTCAACACACTCAAGTTGTGCTAAACCATCTAAAATGGTTCTGCACTGTGAGCAGTAAGTCTGTACTTCATCTCCCTCTGGTGGTCACTGAGAAACTTTCCCATATTTCAGTCTGTGGTAGTCATTAATAGACGGGGCCAGCATGATTGTGGAAATACTATAATGACAGTTTATGTTTTATTTGCTCTTATCAGTAGGGGATCAATTAGGATATTGTTTAGATAAAGTTGTTGCTTCCTTCAGGGAATGTTAGAAGTCAAGTTCAAACATTTCTTTATGGATCTGGCTGCGTGCACAGGTGAATTTTTTGTCATGTTGAAACAAGAAAAGATCTCAAACTGTTGCCATGGAGTTAGATATTAGATTGTTAGAAATATTATTGTATGATGCAGTGTTATGTTTCAGTGTTTCACTCATCTGTGACTCACCTTCTAAACTCAAGGTTCACTCACTAGCTTTTTCCATATCTCACTTCCTTCTTCAGTGAATGTGACTGACTCAGGTGTCATTATGTCTTTGTAATATTTGAGACATGTTGAAAACATGTTTTTAAATTGAATAAAATCGTAAGTAACTTTATGTTACAGGTAGAGCCAGCCTTCTTAATCAGTTCTCAATCAGCTCTGATGCTGCTGCTCCAACAGATGACTGCAAAGAAGCCGACTGGTAGAACATCTGCAACATCCAGCTGTACACATTAAAGGACCTGAGCTTCCTCAAGAAGCAGAGTCTGCTCTGTCCCTTCCTGTAGACAGTCTCAGTGTTGCATCTCCAGTCCAGTCCGTTGTCCAGGTGCACACCCAAGTACCTGTAGACCTCCACCACCTCCGCCTCATCACCTAGGATGGAAACTGCGTTCAGGTTGGACCTAGTCCTTCTGAGGTCAACGACCATCTCTTTCGCCACAAACCCTGTACTCCGTCTCCTCTCCACTGATACACCCCAGAGTTGCAGAGTCATCTGAGAATTCCTGCAGATGACAGGACTCATCTGTGCTGAAAGTCTGAGGTGTACAGTGTGGAGAGGAGAGAAGCCAGTGAACAGTCTAGATCAGATACACTCTACATCCCTTCAGCCTCACACAACTGTGGTCTGTCTGTCAACAACACAGGAGATTGTGGAGGTGCCCCATCGAATGTACACACAAAGATATAGACATGAATACAGCTAAAAACAAGGAGCTTGACAGGTAAACATAAACTACAATGTACAGATAAATGTATATATAAATATGTATATCAATATACAGTATATATCAGGGGTCTTTAACCAGGGGTCCTGGTGCAGGGGGTCCGCTAATTTTTGTCATAATAATTGACAATTTTCACTGAAAGCATTAATATGCAATAATAGGCTATCATTTGACAAAATGTATTTACAAAATAAATTCTTCCAATGATGCAGTCTAACATATCGTGACCAGCGAAACACGGCAGTTTGTTCTTTGTTTTTGAAATTAACGTGAATCAATAACGTAACTAAATAATGCGAGCTACTAGTTTGATATTAGTGAAGCAGAATGGATAAATTTGTCACAGTAACGAGGCCTCGAGCTCGAGATCTTACAGCTACTCCTTCCACATCTGCTGAGGTCATCATCATATCATATCAATGAGGTACCTGACATCCTGAAGCTGAATGTTTCTGTGTTGAAAAATAATAATAGAAAATATAAGCCTCATCAACAACAATAATAACAATAATTATGCATGAACCTTTTTACACATATAGGCTAATAATCCAGTATATAAATAGGTGAATAAAGTAAATATAAAAGTTATTATAGGCCACATTTTAAAAAATGAATTACATGTGGGGGTCCCTGGTATATATAAACAATAACATTTGCAGACGGTGTTATTATTTTATTATATTATTAAGTGTTATAAACAGATAAAGAGATGACTCTTTAAAGTCAGGAGGTACAATTATTTATATTTAGATTATGTAAAACAGACATCACGTTCTGGAAATGGATGGCAGCATTAACAACAATAACTCTAGAGGGACTTGAACATACCACAAGTCATATTTCCGACTTCCGCACTGGGGGAAGGGGTATTTTACGGGAAGCACCTGAACGTAGCACCGCATTACCAGGCAGGCAGCACTCCTCCAGCGGCTGAGAGCAGAGAAGGTAGGAGCTGTCACTGACTTTAACTTCGATGTATCCCGATAAATACTAAAAACAGCAGCCGAGAAACACTAACATACTTTGTAGGGACTTGTTTTGTGTCTGTTAGCCCGCTGACAGCTAACTGTGCTAACCGGCAGCTGTCAAAACAAACGGTTTCCTCTGAGCTAACTCTGCTAGCTCGGCTGTTAAATCTCTGCTGAAAGTTGCCGGTGTGATTGTATCGGTCAACCACAGCAACCCCGGGGACTGAGTCTCTCTGGAGCAACGTAAACGCATGTTTAAAAAGTGTTGTTTTGTCGTTATATTCATTGTAAAGTTAGTTAAAGTAGGCCCTTTTTTTGTTGTGGGTGGGGGTCCAGCGGATGTAACTTAGCACCGACTGAGCTAACGTAGGCTAGTTTCGCAGGAAACTTTTTAGCTTTAGCTTTAGTTGCTTATAAAAGCTCTCAACAAGTAGTAACATATATATTTAACAACTTTAACTCCACACTAACTAACTAACTAACGAGCCGACCTGCGGTGAAGCCTGTAAATTAAAGTTTTTGTTAGTTTTTGACTCAGTTTCTATGCGGAAGTGACTAAAAATACGAATAATACTCGCCTCACACATACAGCATGTGTTGCTTTCATTTCACATTTAAAGATTTACTTTCTGTTTTTATAGTGAATATTTTGGGGGCTGTACGTGACAATTAAAAGTAAAATGATTAGTCATTTAATCACTAAATGAACTACAGGTATTAAAATCTATTTATAGACATCAGTTTCACAGTAACCAGTTTATCTAGTGTGGCTTTAGACATATTACATGTCTTATTAATATTCTATAAATACATACACAGATAGATAGATGCTTTAGTCAGGCATGCAGCAGCAGCATGAGACCCAGTGTAATATACATTAAAATCAAAGTAAATTTGAATTTAAATTCAACCTGTGAAAAGATACAAATAAAAAACTACATATGTAAAATAAAAATAGAAGAGTACAGTAGTAGATTTGACCGTAGAATATGAATGAACGTCACAGCATTGTCTGCACAGAGGTAGTGCAAATTGAATCATGACTTGTGGTGCAGAAAACAGTAAAACCGAGTGTGAAATTGTCAGTTTGTGTATTGAAATGGTGACAGTGAAAGAATTACTGGAGATTTTTAGTGTAAATATGTGTTTTGTAAGGCAGGAACAGTCTGGGAACTTATGTTCAGTTCTCTGTGGAAGCGGGAATAAACAGGTCGCCTGTTACAGCAGCACAGTGTCACAAAATATGAATTAAGACTTATATAAATGGAGAGTTTAGATTAAAAGAAGCAGAAAAGTGAGACCAGCTGTCTAACCATAGGAGTTGTCATAGCAATTAATCCAGGACTATTTTAATAATTGATTATTTGTTAATATTCTCTGGTTACAACTTCTCAAGTATTCTCAAGCTTTTTTGCTGTTTTATATCATCCATCCATCTTCTGTAAGAGCTTATCCTCATCAGAGTCAGCTGACTTAGGGCGAGAGGCGGGGTACACCTTGGACAAGTCACCAGCTCACCACGTAGAGACAAACAACCATTCACGCTTACAAACACACCTACGGGCAATTTAGAGAGCAATTAACCTGTTAAGTGCTGTAATATTTTTGGACTCGGAAAGAACATGCATGTTGTTTAATATCATTGAAAACTAAATATCTTTCAGTTTTAGAGACACAGGTTCATGTCTTACAGGAGAAATGTACAGATACACATTAGGGCTGTAACTAATGATATATTAGTTATGATATATTACAATTAATCTGCTAATCTATAAAATAGAGATTGAAGCCCACTGGACTGGAACCAGAGAATATTTAGTTTTTCTTTTTAAATTAAAATCACAGAAAACAATGACATCCTGTCGGAGCTCAACGTGGCATCTTTAAATAGTTTTGTCCGACCTGTAGTCCACATCACAGGTCTTAATCTCAACGCCCCCTGTTGTCTTCATTTTAGCCACTAAATCCTCGCCCTTCTTGATAGAAACCTTCAGCCAGCAGCTTCTCCTCGAAGGCAGACAGCTTGCCCAGCCCAAGCCTCTTCTCAATGTCATTCATCCCCAGGAGAATAGGTATACTCTGTCTCCACCACACCCTCCTCTCCTTTCATGGTGTCCAGGAGGGAGAAGGTGAAGCGAGCAGCCGCATAGGCCGTGGAGAGTGTAGCAGATCCAAAGATACAAGAGCTAAATAGAAAAGCAGCAATTTAAAGAGCTGAAAATATTTTTCCTTCTTTAATAAGTTTGAAGGATGATCATATTTGCTGCTTTTTGACAAATGAATTCATATTAATATTTGTGTTAATCAGCACTTCTGTAATAGATGAACAGTGTTAAAGAGTTGTTCGATAATTAAAATAAAATCTGAACCAGTAGTCAAAGTCATCAGCTGCTGCATCTCCCGAGGCTGCGGATGGCAAAACAGGATCGACTTGATGCAGATAACATTGTTTACAAGAAACAATAGTGCTCTGTGAAGACGTGTTTGCCAGCAATCACTGCGTTTTTCTGGAATTATCTGCATGTGTATGCGAAATACCTCAGAGGAATGAATTCTGCAGACATAACTGGTGTCACGGTCCCTGCAGATGACCGGCTAACTTGTCCCTGACTCAACAAGAGTTCAGCTGAGTTCTGCCACTGCCAAAAGGCCCAAACAAAGAGGCAGTGATGAAGTGGCATCCCATACCCCTTTACCCATTGTCCCACTTAATGAAGCGCCAGCCTGGGTATGTGAGCTGCTCTGCGTCTGGATGGTCACAGGATCTCCAGCCAGTGTGTAGTAAACACGGCGGCCGTACACAGCTACCACTGTTTCTGTTAACTGTCTCACATTTAAGCTTGACGCTCACGGCATCTCAGTCAACCTGCCACCTGATACATACAGGCTGAAGGCCTGCAGGGTGTTTACATGCAGCTAAAACAACACAAGACGAGAACAGAGGGCAGGAATTCTTCTTTTGTTCTCAGGCTTTTTGTTGATTTATTGTTAGTTAGGCACATAAATCCTTTTTACTGAGCAGCTCTGTGTTTAGGATGTAAGACGAAAACATTTTCTAGTATTTATTATTACATTATTTTCATCTTGAATAAATCTGAAAATGATTTTCTTGATTAAAAAATCTTAAAGACAAAAGAAAATCATCCCAAAGCCCGTTCAACAAGTCTTAAAGTTGTTGCTGTTTGCCCGACAAAGAGTCCAAAATTTGACTGAGTTTGATGTCTTAGTAAACAGATATTGACTTTTTTTTTAACATATTTGCTTTAAAAAGTTACTGAAATGATTAATTGATCATCAAAGTAGTGGGCAGTTCATTTTCTATCAGTTTTGTGTTGATGTATCGACTTGTTTCAGCAGCTCTGCTTTAGTGTAAAGTTTCAAATAAAAGAATGAAAATAAAAAGTTTCTCCTAGTTGCATCGTTTAAGATTTAGTTTTTAATTCAGTTCAAGTTATCTCATGACATTTTTCATGCAGAGCAGGTCTAGACTGTACTCTTAATATTTTTAAGGTGTGTGGAATATGTTGAGGAAAGGAACACTGGATACATTCATTTATATCATATGTGTGTCATATATATTATATTGATATATTTACAGTTTGTAATCTAACAATGATTAAACTGCAACGGCAGCAAATAATCACTTTTATTATTAATTAAACTGTTCTTTTGATTATTCTGATAGTTGTTCACAAAATGCTAAAATAAAAGGACACATTAAAAGTTACTGGAGTCTTCAGGGCAGCAGACATTGACTATGTTTACATGCACACTAATCTTCCACTATTATTACCTCTCTGACAGTGTCAAAAAAAGCTTCTTAAAAGTAGAATTCATGGCAGAGCTGCTGTGTTGGATCACATTAGATTGTATAATAATAATAAAGTGTGAAAGTGTATGTTGCACCTCAGACTGCTTCCTTATGAACCAACTGCACTTAAAACTGTCCATTATAAACTCATTATGTTCAGAAAAATCATAAATTGGTGTTTTGATCCTGTTTTTAGTATTGTTTAATCATAAATCAATCGATTTAACTAACTGTTACTTAATAGGTAAACTTCATAGTCTTTTTGTATCTTTGAGTTTAACAAGTTGTGCAACACACATCTCACTCTGCCTTGAGATATCTGTGGTACACATCGTTGTATTTGATATGATGATGATGATGATGATGATGATGATGATGATGGGGGTTCTCTTTTATCTTACTGGGAATTTACCACATCGCCTCTCAGAATTGCATCGTCACTCAGATTGGCTTTTATCTGACTCGCTCTTGCTTCATGTTTCACAAGTCCAGTCTGAACGAGGAAAGAGTGCTTTTAATTTTAGTTTGTCTGACTCCTGGACCAAAATACAACACCTCGTTAAAGTCAGTGCACGTATACTTAAACCTCCCAACCTTAGTATGTCTCTTTGACGATGTGCGGTCAAGCTTCGCCTCGTCTCGCCTGATATAAAGTTATAAAATCTTGAAGACATTCCAGTGATCTTGTCAATAACCAAAGACTTTCTCTGTCACCTTCACCTCCTCCTTCTCTCCTTCGTTCCCTCATCAGATGCAGACTATAAAGTGCGTGGTGGTCGGTGATGGTGCGGTGGGGAAAACTTGCCTCCTCATCTCCTACACCACCAACAAGTTTCCCTCTGAATACGTCCCCACGGTGAGTAACTTTGACAACACTTTTTTATTTATTATTTACTGCAGCAAGCTGATTGCAACATTCTGCAAACGTACAGCAGCAAGGTGCCATTTACTTATTTTAATACACAGTGTAGCTCTTTCCTGTCACACAGGAAGCGACGCTTGTTTGTTTAGAGTTTGTCTGGATTGAACAGACTGTCATTTACATGAGCCGTGTCGAAAGAGAAATACATGACAGTACAGTTTCCTCTTTAGTGAGGGATTAATCCTGATGTTTCATGTTTCAGGTGCACTTATATTGGTTTAACCTTCAGATGAAATGGTTTGGATCAGAGGTCTGAGACTGTGGACAAAGCTTGAAAAACACTCAACAATTCAGCCAATGTAGCCTAATATTTTTGTTTGACATACACCAAATACCAAAGCTCCATTCTAAGGGATTTTTTGGTTTCTGTCTCAGGGAAAGTGGGACTTTACCAAAACTACTCTATGTTTAACAAAAGCGTACACATTTAGACGACTTCCCCTTCCCCTTCTTTTTGAAAAACTACATCAACATCCAAAAAAAACTCTGGCCTAGAACATTTTTTGGTTCCTATCTCTGGGAAAGTGTTAAAAACGGTAAAACTCCCTCAAACTGTCCCAATCAAATTACACATGTCTAGGTGATTCCCCCTCTGGGGAGGCCCAACTCAACCTGATCTGGTTGAACTGTTCGCTTATTACAACTTAGTTAAATTAGTTGTTACGAGATCAGTGTCGTCGTCGCTTAGCCTAGCTTAGCTTAGAGACTGTAAATAGGTGAAACTGCTAGCCTAGCTGTGTCCAAACTAAGGTAACTGCCTACCAGCACCTCCAAAGCTCACTAAATGTAACAAACAATTTAACACAATGTTGAACTGTTCCTTCAATGTTATGTTTATAGTGGGGTGTGGGAATCAAACTGTCACTCTGCCAGTGTTAGTGGCATGCTCTGTAGAAACAGGTAGAGCAGTTTGAAAAACAGAAGTTGTTTGTATGTTGGTGATGATGACACCTCCAAAATATCTGATGCTTTCTGGTTGGGTGAATTCTTAGAATTGCTGCCCTGTGTGTGTAGATGTGTGTGTGTGTAGATGTGTGTGGTTGCCTGCAGGTTTGAAGGTTTAAGGTTGTCTGCACTTCGTACATTTCCTGTGTGATTTTTCACCATTCAGAAGTGTTGTGTCATGCTGAAGCAGCTCGGCGTGGAAGCGGGATCTGTAGTTTGATGTAAAGTGTGGGGCAGC